>OY282496.1:16220969-21678469 GCA_958295605.1 Ajuga chamaepitys
ATATTCCATTCATAAATATTTCTTCCACTATAGCTATTATTCAAAATATATTCTTGTTCTTCATTAAGAACATCCATAGGAGTTGGTCTCCTATAATAATAAAATCGTTGATTAGGCTTATCAGCCCATTTTTCAATTTTGTTGATCTGGTCATTAATAATCTGTTTATAATCAGATCTATTTTCAAAATCTTTTTGAAAATCATTTTCTAAAGTATTTAAAGATAATTTTGAAAATTTTTCTTCTAATAATTTTTCTAACTCTGTCAAAGATTCTAATTTAAAATCTTTTATCTCTGGTGGAAGTTGTATACTAGGAGTAGCAATCAATTCTTTTTCAAAATCAATTTTTGAAATTATTTTTTCCTTTTTATTATTTATTAAAGAAATAACATTATCAACTTTATTATGAAGTGAAAGTATGTGCTCTCCTAAAACATTGATAAATAAATTCATATAATTATTTTGTTTAATTAATAAATTTATATGACTACAAGTTACTTGTAAAACATCATTTTCAAATAATTTTGAAAAAGCAAGAAAATTACATATATTATTATCTTTTTCTATTTGAAAGGGTTCTTGAGGAGGAAAACCATTATTAATGATTTGTCCATTCATTAGTCTATAATTTCTTTCTAAAACAGAAATATATTGATGTACATAGGTAGACATGAACCATGGAACAAATAAAATCAAAGTATTTGTTTCTTCACATTTGTTATAAAAATTTTCTTGTATAATTTGTTTTTCCATTTTATTGAAATTTTCAAAAAACCAAGTTCTAAATGGTTCCCATTTAGGAAGTCTGAATTCTTCACTAATAATTTTTCTGGCTTCTGAACCAGGGCTAAAATCAATTTTTTGAGCTTTAAAATCCATAAATCAAGGAAAACTCATTTCAGACATTGTCTCCATGTGTCTACTATTGACACTTTTAACAATATTATCTTTGCCAATATGCAATTCATTTATTCTATCTTCTTCAGATATAACATCATCATTATTTCTCAAATTCTCTTTTATTAGAGAGGTAGAAGCTCTTGAAGGAGTTTCCACAGTATAATCAATAGGAGAAATATAAGATCTCATAGAAGAAGATTTTAAAGATCTTTCTTTTATAAAATTATCAAACTGTATATTAACAGTTCCTTCAGAAGTTTGAAAAACATTCAATAATTTTGAAGAAATAGTTGGCTGTGGTTTTACAGCTTTTTCAATAATCCAACTTTCTGGAAACACAATTTCTTCCCATTTAATAGATCTTCTTGTCATAATATTAGATCTATTGAAATTTGTCTCAATCAAAATTGTTTCATTAACAGGCTTATCCTTTATTTTACAATGAGGATTCAAAGTAAACAAGGGTTTATAATATATTCGGTAACAAATACATATAACTTCAGAACCTAAAGAATAATCATAACCATGAATTTTAACATTTAATGTCAAAGCATCAAGAATATTTATATCAGTTAAAGATAATTGTAAATTTGGATAGACATCAAAATAAACTGGACCATGAGCCAGACTAGATTGTATTATTCCCATTAAAGATTTTTTCCAATTTAAATTTCTACCATCTCTTAAAGCTGCAATAAAGCTTTCTGGTAGTCCTTCTAAGGTTAAAGGTTTAAAAGCAATTTGCACTAAACCAATATGTAAAAATTTATATTCTTTTTTATAAGGTAAAATATCTTTTTCTGAAAGTAATTTTATAATTACTTCTTCATTATTAATAGAAATAGATTCTTCAGTTGTTTTAACAACTTGTTTAAAACCAAGTTTTTCAAAAGTTCCTAATTTATAAATTACTTTAGGATCAATTTTTGGAATTGTCCATTTGTTTAATAACTCAAGATTTTGAGGTGTATCATACTCCATATTTAAACTATTTTTTATAGAATTATTTTGTCGAAACATTTTTGTATCAAGGTGTTAAATTATATCATCCCCAGCTAAAATCACCGATTCCATGGCTCTGATACCATAAGAGGCTCGGATCTCGTATTGTTAGGGTGTAGTTCAGATCGTGTTGTCAGGATGTATTCCCAAATCGTGTTGTTGGGAAAAATTACAAATCCGTATGAGGAGCAAATTACAAGTTGAAGATCCGTCAACTATTTCATAAGAGGCTCGGATCTCGTATTGTTAGGGTGTAGTTCAGATCGTGTTGTCAGGATGTATTCCCAAATCGTGTTGTTGGGAAAAATTACAAATCCGTATGAGGAGCAAATTACAAGTTGAAGATCCGTCAACTATAATAAATGCTCAGAAAATCAAAAGGCACCCCAAAAGCCCTAAACACCTCAACATGGGTAAAAGCGGGCAAACATGGGTCCAAACAGATTTCTGATCATTTATTATAGGCCAGAGAATCAACCAACCTCATGGATCCTACCCAACTTATTGATTCAGGAGTTCCATTCTAACTTGTTGATCGAAGAATTACACCTTCACGTGTTGATTCCAAACTTATCATGATATGAGATCATAGAATCAACAATTTTATCTGGTTCAGATATAATTTAACACAAAGGATTTAGCCTATAAGGCTCATCCTTATAATATATAAAATTTAGATAAACAAAATAAAGAAAAGAAAGAAAAACTTACAAGTTTTGAAGACACACCAGTACCGAAATGATTTTATTTCTCTGAAATATATTACAAGAGAGGAGATTACAAGAGAGAGAGAGAGAAGGCTGGACTGTCTAACGCCTGCCTCCCTTATTTACAAATGAGGTCTTTATATAGACCTTTCAAACCGACATATGAACAGTAAAAAGTATAAAAACTATTGGTGAACAGTAAATTACTGTTCAAAAACGCGGAAAGGGAATAGTAATTTACTATTCCAAATAGTAAAAATACTATTTAAATAGTACTACAAATTTTGTCTTTATTTCGAGGAAGATTCTTCTCTGGAATTTGATGCAGAATTCTTCATCGTTTGAATCCATTTTTCCATTTGAGTGTCTGTAATATCATCCTCATATGGATCTTGAGCATCCTGCATACTGACAGATTTGTCTTTTGAGGAATTATCACTTTGTAGAGAAGCCATTTCTTCTTCTTCTTCTTCACCCAAGTCTTCCAGCAGTTCTTTCTTCATTTGGGTAAGATATAATTCAATCATCTCTTCTTTGGATAAGTCATCCACATTTTTGAATAATTTTTTAGAGATATTATCTCTGGTGGCTGTTTCCTTATTTTTCTTCCTTGCTTGGATATAGGTCTTTATCTTTTGTTGGATATTATCCAAAGTATCGACTCCAAACATTTTATTTGTACTGGGATCAATTTTTATCATTTTATCCCAGAATCTTGTAAAAAAGATTCTTTTAAGGCAAGGAATTTTGTGAGTATAACTCACTTTAATATCCCATTTGAAAATCCATGGGATGGAAAATTCAATGAAAAAATGTAGCGGGGATTCCCAAAGACAGAATTTATTTTCTTCATATACTTTTCCCAATATGGGACTTGAATATTTCCATTTCTGGAATTCTGATTTTAATATTTCTGGAAGAATTTCTTCCTTTGGGCCAAAAAGTCGCCACCATTTTCGGAACCAATTTGGTATTTCAAAGTTATAAACTTTATTACATACCTTGATTAACCAGGTATGTTTCTTTTTATCATTATTATAATAGAAAACCTTTTCAAAGGCTTGGATATAATCCCAATAATTGTATTTCACAGTAATATTATTTATGCAGAGAGATTTCTCTTTTGATGGAGATATTCCCCATTCTTCTATAGGAATTAATTGCTTAATGATAATTTTCGAGAAGTTATAAACTTCTGGATTTCCACTTGTCATGTGAGTAATTTCACATTCATTACTTATGAGTATATTTTCATAAAATTTTCGAGATTTATAAACCTCATAGGGAAATCCTTGATTAGATAGATATCTATCAAAGATTTTCCATGGATCATCTTCCCATTTTAGATCAGTATTACTGATTAGGAAAATTATTTTTTCTTTATCATTTTTTATGAAATCCTTATTGGGATCCTTTTCTTCCGTATTCACAATATTAGCATATGATGCTTGAGAAGTACTATTAGTACTTTCTTCGTTTTGGGAAGCCTTATTATTCTTCCATTGGAGATACTCCTGATATGATGCATTTTGTGAGATATTTGTAATATTGGCTGCCACCAATTTTTGTCTGCCATGTTGGGCCAAAATATTTGGTCCCCTGCCACCTCTTCCCCTATAAGGGAAAGTTCCGCGACCTCGGAAACTCATACCTGGAAAACAAAAATGTTAGAGATTCTTAAATTCATAATTATGAATTTGAAAAGCCCAACTTCTTAAAATGTCATTGTATGTAGCAATTCTGGTTTCTAATTTTTGCTTGTCTTCTTTAGAAAGAAAATTTTTTGTAGCATTATATTCTCTTTCTAAAGCAATTACCTTTTCATTATTTATTTTTTGTAACCTGTACATTTTATAGCGATCTTTAGAATTCATTTAAATATTCTCTAGTTAGGAAATCAGGAAGACTATTATCTTCACCTTTTTTATATATTATTTCAAAATCAAAAGGTGCTAAATGAGCTTGCCACCTAGCGAACATTTGCTTAGAAACATCATGTTTAAAATCTTTATTAAACATAAATTTAGCAGCTTTGCAATCAGTTTTAATAATAAATTTTTGATTATATAAATCATCTTGAAATTTTAAAACACATTTAACAATAGCTAAAATTTCCTTAGCTATAGTAGCATAATTCTTTTGACTATTATTCCATTTACCAGAATAGAATCTTATCAAATAATCCTTTTTATCAATAGGATCAGTTTGTTTTAAAATTCCTCCAAAACCAATATCAGAGGCATCTGTTTCAATAATTTTTTCCCAATTAGGATTTGCTAATGATAAACAAGGTAAATATTTAACCTTATTTTTTATTTTTCTAACAGCTTCTGTGTGCTGATTATTCCATGAAATAGGATTTTTCTTTAATCTATCATATAAAATAGCAGTATCTTCTGCAAGATTTTTGTAGTAAGGAGAAATATAATTTAGACTCCCTAAAAATCTTTGTAACTGAGTTTTATCAGTAATTTCATCAGGAAATTTTGAAGTAAATTCAATACTTCTATTAATAGGTACAATATTACCTTTTTCAATAAAATGTCCTAAAAACTTTATTTTTGTTTGGAAAAGTATCATTTTTGGTTTAGAAATAACTAATCCATTTTGAATTACTAAATTTTTAAATATATTTAAATGTTTGAAATGTATCTCAATATTTTTTGAAAACACTAAAATATCATCAATATATACAATTATAAATTCACTATAAGGAGTAAAAATATCATTCATTATTTTCTGAAATTCAGAAGGAGCATTTTTCAACCCAAAGGGCATAACATTCCACTCATAATGTCCAAAAGGAACATTAAAGGCAGTTTTATATCTATCAGCAGGATTAATTTGAATCTGCCAAAATCCAGATTTTAAATCAAATTTTGAAAATATAACAGCATTATAAAGTCTGTCAAGAAGATCCTTCTTGTTTGGAATAGGATGTCTAATCCATTTTAAAACCTTATTAAGAGGTTTATAATTTATAACTAATCTAGGTACTCCTCTTTCTTGTTCAGAATGTTTATTAACATAAAAAGCTGTACAAGACCAAGCTGATTCAGATGACTTAATGATATTTTTTTCTAAAAGAGATTTAATCTCATTTTTACATAATTCTAAATATTCAGAATTCATCTGACAAGGTCTAGCTTTAGTAGGAATTTTATCCTCTGTAAAACTATCCTCATAAGGAAGTGAAACAATATGTTTCTTTCTATTCCAAAAAGCATTTGGAAGATCATTACAAATATCAATACTCATTTGATTATGAAGTAATTTAATTTTATCCTGTAATTTAGGATTTTTCAAACTATCTTCTATAGAAAGGATATTAATTTCTTGTTTTAAGAAATTTAACTGATTTTCTTTTGCTTTGATATTATCATAAATATTATGTAATATTTTTGCAAAAGGTTTTGTAATAAATTTTAGTACTATAGGCTCATTTTCATATGTGCCAATAATACCATTATTATCAACTTTTGTAAAAGGATAAATCATATTTATAAAGGGGGTTCCAAGTATAACTTGGTTAGAATGTTTTTCACAAGTAAAAAACTTGTAGAAATACATTTTTTATCAATACAAACATAAGCTTTTGGTAGTTTAAAACTGATATCAAGTTTTTGCCCACCAGCATGGGATAAAGAATGTGTTGTTTTCTGAAAATATCTAGTAGGAATTAATCCTTCTTGTACAACATTTAAATCTGCACCACTATCAATAAGTGCAATAAATTCTTTTGAATAAAAATCATCAATCAAAAGAGTAATTTTTACATACCATTTTTGTGAAATAAATATTTCAATATTATTAAGAAAGCTTTCATCATTATTATCAGGTATAATTATTTCATTTTTCCCTTCTAATTTATCAATTCTTTTTTCCAAAACATTATTATTTTGTTTAAGAAATTTAATTTCTTTTTTAAGATTATCAATTTCAATACTTAAATCACTTAAAGAAGTAGGAGTTTTATCCTTCTGTTTTTCTTTAAGCATCTGATAAACCTTGCTCATAAGATAAGGTTCATCTGAAACATATATAGAATTATTATTTTCTTGTTTATTTCCAGTATCACTAGATGAACTTGGGATATTACCCACTTGATCTATTATTGAAGATCTCAAATTAGGATCTTTTATTAATTTTAATAAATCCATAATATTATTATGGTCTAAGACATTTATCTCCAAATTTTTCATTTGAGATAAAAGTCTATAAATTTCATCTGTTTCATCAGGCTTATTATCTTGACATTTACATTCATTAGTATCTGATAATTCTGAATCAGATATTACTGATTCTTGTTCCAATACTTTGAGATTTTCAATATCAGATATTTCTGACATTTCTGAATCTAATTCAGATTTTGTAACTGATTCTGATTCTGAATCATCTGATTTTAACAATATCTTGGATATTATATCCTTGATATTATCATCAATTTGAAGATTATTAATCTTCTTTTTTACCCAGCAATTTCTTGCATAATGCCCAACCTTTTGGCATTTATGGCATATTATCAATTTATTTCTCTTTTTCCTCTCTTCTCTTTCTTGCTTTCTATTAGCATGTCTTTCTATTTTTCTTTTAGAAGCCTTTTTTCTTCTTCTATATTTAAGAAAATCATTTTTATCATATTTATTTTTATTCTTACTAGTTTTACTAGTACTAGGCATATCCATAGCAAATTGTTCACAAAATTGACCTAATTGTTTTTTCTCAGACAAATTTTGTCTTTTTATTTGTCTATTTAATTTTATCTCATTACATAAATTTAAACCTTCTTGAATACAAGTACCAATTAATTTACCATAAGTAAAACTATCATATGGAACATGAACATTATTTCCCCTTAAATTATTTCTTACTCTTTCTGCAAATAAATAAGGTAATCCATCAATAAATTTTGATTTCCAATGAGAGCTATTACTCTCAGGGAGTTCCATCACTCTGCTTAAAAATGTATCTTTATACCATCTAAAATCTGTAAGTGTTTTACACCTCAGATTTTGTAATAGTGTACGAATATGTTCACTATTATCAGAATATCTGCCAGTAAAATGTTCTATAATATTAATAATCAAAGTATAAACAGCATTTTCAACAGAAACATTATTCTCTTGTTTTATATTGTTGAGAATATAATCTCTATTTTCTTGGGTCAAATAATGATCCCACCAACCTTTAAGTTGGCCAGTAAAACCTGCAATAATCATTTTTGCAATATTTTTATCGGTATTACCATTATTCTTGCAAACTGTAGAATACATAAGAATTCTATGAACAGTATTATAAATCTGTTTTTCAGTATAACCATCAATATTCCATTCATAAATATTTCTTCCACTATAGCTATTATTCAAAATATATTCTTGTTCTTCATTAAGAACATCCATAGGAGTTGGTCTCCTATAATAATAAAATCGTTGATTAGGCTTATCAGCCCATTTTTCAATTTTGTTGATCTGGTCATTAATAATCTGTTTATAATCAGATCTATTTTCAAAATCTTTTTGAAAATCATTTTCTAAAGTATTTAAAGATAATTTTGAAAATTTTTCTTCTAATAATTTTTCTAACTCTGTCAAAGATTCTAATTTAAAATCTTTTATCTCTGGTGGAAGTTGTATACTAGGAGTAGCAATCAATTCTTTTTCAAAATCAATTTTTGAAATTATTTTTTCCTTTTTATTATTTATTAAAGAAATAACATTATCAACTTTATTATGAAGTGAAAGTATGTGCTCTCCTAAAACATTGATAAATAAATTCATATAATTATTTTGTTTAATTAATAAATTTATATGACTACAAGTTACTTGTAAAACATCATTTTCAAATAATTTTGAAAAAGCAAGAAAATTACATATATTATTATCTTTTTCTATTTGAAAGGGTTCTTGAGGAGGAAAACCATTATTAATGATTTGTCCATTCATTAGTCTATAATTTCTTTCTAAAACAGAAATATATTGATGTACATAGGTAGACATGAACCATGGAACAAATAAAATCAAAGTATTTGTTTCTTCACATTTGTTATAAAAATTTTCTTGTATAATTTGTTTTTCCATTTTATTGAAATTTTCAAAAAACCAAGTTCTAAATGGTTCCCATTTAGGAAGTCTGAATTCTTCACTAATAATTTTTCTGGCTTCTGAACCAGGGCTAAAATCAATTTTTTGAGCTTTAAAATCCATAAATCAAGGAAAACTCATTTCAGACATTGTCTCCATGTGTCTACTATTGACACTTTTAACAATATTATCTTTGCCAATATGCAATTCATTTATTCTATCTTCTTCAGATATAACATCATCATTATTTCTCAAATTCTCTTTTATTAGAGAGGTAGAAGCTCTTGAAGGAGTTTCCACAGTATAATCAATAGGAGAAATATAAGATCTCATAGAAGAAGATTTTAAAGATCTTTCTTTTATAAAATTATCAAACTGTATATTAACAGTTCCTTCAGAAGTTTGAAAAACATTCAATAATTTTGAAGAAATAGTTGGCTGTGGTTTTACAGCTTTTTCAATAATCCAACTTTCTGGAAACACAATTTCTTCCCATTTAATAGATCTTCTTGTCATAATATTAGATCTATTGAAATTTGTCTCAATCAAAATTGTTTCATTAACAGGCTTATCCTTTATTTTACAATGAGGATTCAAAGTAAACAAGGGTTTATAATATATTCGGTAACAAATACATATAACTTCAGAACCTAAAGAATAATCATAACCATGAATTTTAACATTTAATGTCAAAGCATCAAGAATATTTATATCAGTTAAAGATAATTGTAAATTTGGATAGACATCAAAATAAACTGGACCATGAGCCAGACTAGATTGTATTATTCCCATTAAAGATTTTTTCCAATTTAAATTTCTACCATCTCTTAAAGCTGCAATAAAGCTTTCTGGTAGTCCTTCTAAGGTTAAAGGTTTAAAAGCAATTTGCACTAAACCAATATGTAAAAATTTATATTCTTTTTTATAAGGTAAAATATCTTTTTCTGAAAGTAATTTTATAATTACTTCTTCATTATTAATAGAAATAGATTCTTCAGTTGTTTTAACAACTTGTTTAAAACCAAGTTTTTCAAAAGTTCCTAATTTATAAACATTTTTCTCTGAAATATATTACAAGAGAGGAGATTACAAGAGAGAGAGAGAGAAGGCTGGACTGTCTAACGCCTGCCTCCCTTATTTACAAATGAGGTCTTTATATAGACCTTTCAAACCGACATATGAACAGTAAAAAGTATAAAAACTATTGGTGAACAGTAAATTACTGTTCAAAAACGCGGAAAGGGAATAGTAATTTACTATTCCAAATAGTAAAAATACTATTTAAATAGTACTACAAATTTTGTCTTTATTTCGAGGAAGATTCTTCTCTGGAATTTGATGCAGAATTCTTCATCGTTTGAATCCATTTTTCCATTTGAGTGTCTGTAATATCATCCTCATATGGATCTTGAGCATCCTGCATACTGACAGATTTGTCTTTTGAGGAATTATCACTTTGTAGAGAAGCCATTTCTTCTTCTTCTTCTTCACCCAAGTCTTCCAGCAGTTCTTTCTTCATTTGGGTAAGATATAATTCAATCATCTCTTCTTTGGATAAGTCATCCACATTTTTGAATAATTTTTTAGAGATATTATCTCTGGTGGCTGTTTCCTTATTTTTCTTCCTTGCTTGGATATAGGTCTTTATCTTTTGTTGGATATTATCCAAAGTATCGACTCCAAACATTTTATTTGTACTGGGATCAATTTTTATCATTTTATCCCAGAATCTTGTAAAAAAGATTCTTTTAAGGCAAGGAATTTTGTGAGTATAACTCACTTTAATATCCCATTTGAAAATCCATGGGATGGAAAATTCAATGAAAAAATGTAGCGGGGATTCCCAAAGACAGAATTTATTTTCTTCATATACTTTTCCCAATATGGGACTTGAATATTTCCATTTCTGGAATTCTGATTTTAATATTTCTGGAAGAATTTCTTCCTTTGGGCCAAAAAGTCGCCACCATTTTCGGAACCAATTTGGTATTTCAAAGTTATAAACTTTATTACATACCTTGATTAACCAGGTATGTTTCTTTTTATCATTATTATAATAGAAAACCTTTTCAAAGGCTTGGATATAATCCCAATAATTGTATTTCACAGTAATATTATTTATGCAGAGAGATTTCTCTTTTGATGGAGATATTCCCCATTCTTCTATAGGAATTAATTGCTTAATGATAATTTTCGAGAAGTTATAAACTTCTGGATTTCCACTTGTCATGTGAGTAATTTCACATTCATTACTTATGAGTATATTTTCATAAAATTTTCGAGATTTATAAACCTCATAGGGAAATCCTTGATTAGATAGATATCTATCAAAGATTTTCCATGGATCATCTTCCCATTTTAGATCAGTATTACTGATTAGGAAAATTATTTTTTCTTTATCATTTTTTATGAAATCCTTATTGGGATCCTTTTCTTCCGTATTCACAATATTAGCATATGATGCTTGAGAAGTACTATTAGTACTTTCTTCGTTTTGGGAAGCCTTATTATTCTTCCATTGGAGATACTCCTGATATGATGCATTTTGTGAGATATTTGTAATATTGGCTGCCACCAATTTTTGTCTGCCATGTTGGGCCAAAATATTTGGTCCCCTGCCACCTCTTCCCCTATAAGGGAAAGTTCCGCGACCTCGGAAACTCATACCTGGAAAACAAAAATGTTAGAGATTCTTAAATTCATAATTATGAATTTGAAAAGCCCAACTTCTTAAAATGTCATTGTATGTAGCAATTCTGGTTTCTAATTTTTGCTTGTCTTCTTTAGAAAGAAAATTTTTTGTAGCATTATATTCTCTTTCTAAAGCAATTACCTTTTCATTATTTATTTTTTGTAACCTGTACATTTTATAGCGATCTTTAGAATTCATTTAAATATTCTCTAGTTAGGAAATCAGGAAGACTATTATCTTCACCTTTTTTATATATTATTTCAAAATCAAAAGGTGCTAAATGAGCTTGCCACCTAGCGAACATTTGCTTAGAAACATCATGTTTAAAATCTTTATTAAACATAAATTTAGCAGCTTTGCAATCAGTTTTAATAATAAATTTTTGATTATATAAATCATCTTGAAATTTTAAAACACATTTAACAATAGCTAAAATTTCCTTAGCTATAGTAGCATAATTCTTTTGACTATTATTCCATTTACCAGAATAGAATCTTATCAAATAATCCTTTTTATCAATAGGATCAGTTTGTTTTAAAATTCCTCCAAAACCAATATCAGAGGCATCTGTTTCAATAATTTTTTCCCAATTAGGATTTGCTAATGATAAACAAGGTAAATATTTAACCTTATTTTTTATTTTTCTAACAGCTTCTGTGTGCTGATTATTCCATGAAATAGGATTTTTCTTTAATCTATCATATAAAATAGCAGTATCTTCTGCAAGATTTTTGTAGTAAGGAGAAATATAATTTAGACTCCCTAAAAATCTTTGTAACTGAGTTTTATCAGTAATTTCATCAGGAAATTTTGAAGTAAATTCAATACTTCTATTAATAGGTACAATATTACCTTTTTCAATAAAATGTCCTAAAAACTTTATTTTTGTTTGGAAAAGTATCATTTTTGGTTTAGAAATAACTAATCCATTTTGAATTACTAAATTTTTAAATATATTTAAATGTTTGAAATGTATCTCAATATTTTTTGAAAACACTAAAATATCATCAATATATACAATTATAAATTCACTATAAGGAGTAAAAATATCATTCATTATTTTCTGAAATTCAGAAGGAGCATTTTTCAACCCAAAGGGCATAACATTCCACTCATAATGTCCAAAAGGAACATTAAAGGCAGTTTTATATCTATCAGCAGGATTAATTTGAATCTGCCAAAATCCAGATTTTAAATCAAATTTTGAAAATATAACAGCATTATAAAGTCTGTCAAGAAGATCCTTCTTGTTTGGAATAGGATGTCTAATCCATTTTAAAACCTTATTAAGAGGTTTATAATTTATAACTAATCTAGGTACTCCTCTTTCTTGTTCAGAATGTTTATTAACATAAAAAGCTGTACAAGACCAAGCTGATTCAGATGACTTAATGATATTTTTTTCTAAAAGAGATTTAATCTCATTTTTACATAATTCTAAATATTCAGAATTCATCTGACAAGGTCTAGCTTTAGTAGGAATTTTATCCTCTGTAAAACTATCCTCATAAGGAAGTGAAACAATATGTTTCTTTCTATTCCAAAAAGCATTTGGAAGATCATTACAAATATCAATACTCATTTGATTATGAAGTAATTTAATTTTATCCTGTAATTTAGGATTTTTCAAACTATCTTCTATAGAAAGGATATTAATTTCTTGTTTTAAGAAATTTAACTGATTTTCTTTTGCTTTGATATTATCATAAATATTATGTAATATTTTTGCAAAAGGTTTTGTAATAAATTTTAGTACTATAGGCTCATTTTCATATGTGCCAATAATACCATTATTATCAACTTTTGTAAAAGGATAAATCATATTTATAAAGGGGGTTCCAAGTATAACTTGGTTAGAAATGTTTTTCACAAGTAAAAAACTTGTAGAAATACATTTTTTATCAATACAAACATAAGCTTTTGGTAGTTTAAAACTGATATCAAGTTTTTGCCCACCAGCATGGGATAAAGAATGTGTTGTTTTCTGAAAATATCTAGTAGGAATTAATCCTTCTTGTACAACATTTAAATCTGCACCACTATCAATAAGTGCAATAAATTCTTTTGAATAAAAATCATCAATCAAAAGAGTAATTTTTACATACCATTTTTGTGAAATAAACATTTCAATATTATTAAGAAAGCTTTCATCATTATTATCAGGTATAATTATTTCATTTTTCCCTTCTAATTTATCAATTCTTTTTTCCAAAACATTATTATTTTGTTTAAGAAATTTAATTTCTTTTTTAAGATTATCAATTTCAATACTTAAATCACTTAAAGAAGTAGGAGTTTTATCCTTCTGTTTTTCTTTAAGCATCTGATAAACCTTGCTCATAAGATAAGGTTCATCTGAAACATATATAGAATTATTATTTTCTTGTTTATTTCCAGTATCACTAGATGAACTTGGGATATTACCCACTTGATCTATTATTGAAGATCTCAAATTAGGATCTTTTATTAATTTTAATAAATCCATAATATTATTATGGTCTAAGACATTTATCTCCAAATTTTTCATTTGAGATAAAAGTCTATAAATTTCATCTGTTTCATCAGGCTTATTATCTTGACATTTACATTCATTAGTATCTGATAATTCTGAATCAGATATTACTGATTCTTGTTCCAATACTTTGAGATTTTCAATATCAGATATTTCTGACATTTCTGAATCTAATTCAGATTTTGTAACTGATTCTGATTCTGAATCATCTGATTTTAACAATATCTTGGATATTATATCCTTGATATTATCATCAATTTGAAGATTATTAATCTTCTTTTTTACCCAGCAATTTCTTGCATAATGCCCAACCTTTTGGCATTTATGGCATATTATCAATTTATTTCTCTTTTTCCTCTCTTCTCTTTCTTGCTTTCTATTAGCATGTCTTTCTATTTTTCTTTTAGAAGCCTTTTTTCTTCTTCTATATTTAAGAAAATCATTTTTATCATATTTATTTTTATTCTTACTAGTTTTACTAGTACTAGGCATATCCATAGCAAATTGTTCACAAAATTGACCTAATTGTTTTTTCTCAGACAAATTTTGTCTTTTTATTTGTCTATTTAATTTTATCTCATTACATAAATTTAAACCTTCTTGAATACAAGTACCAATTAATTTACCATAAGTAAAACTATCATATGGAACATGAACATTATTTCCCCTTAAATTATTTCTTACTCTTTCTGCAAATAAATAAGGTAATCCATCAATAAATTTTGATTTCCAATGAGAGCTATTACTCTCAGGGAGTTCCATCACTCTGCTTAAAAATGTATCTTTATACCATCTAAAATCTGTAAGTGTTTTACACCTCAGATTTTGTAATAGTGTACGAATATGTTCACTATTATCAGAATATCTGCCAGTAAAATGTTCTATAATATTAATAATCAAAGTATAAACAGCATTTTCAACAGAAACATTATTCTCTTGTTTTATATTGTTGAGAATATAATCTCTATTTTCTTGGGTCAAATAATGATCCCACCAACCTTTAAGTTGGCCAGTAAAACCTGCAATAATCATTTTTGCAATATTTTTATCGGTATTACCATTATTCTTGCAAACTGTAGAATACATAAGAATTCTATGAACAGTATTATAAATCTGTTTTTCAGTATAACCATCAATATTCCATTCATAAATATTTCTTCCACTATAGCTATTATTCAAAATATATTCTTGTTCTTCATTAAGAACATCCATAGGAGTTGGTCTCCTATAATAATAAAATCGTTGATTAGGCTTATCAGCCCATTTTTCAATTTTGTTGATCTGGTCATTAATAATCTGTTTATAATCAGATCTATTTTCAAAATCTTTTTGAAAATCATTTTCTAAAGTATTTAAAGATAATTTTGAAAATTTTTCTTCTAATAATTTTTCTAACTCTGTCAAAGATTCTAATTTAAAATCTTTTATCTCTGGTGGAAGTTGTATACTAGGAGTAGCAATCAATTCTTTTTCAAAATCAATTTTTGAAATTATTTTTTCCTTTTTATTATTTATTAAAGAAATAACATTATCAACTTTATTATGAAGTGAAAGTATGTGCTCTCCTAAAACATTGATAAATAAATTCATATAATTATTTTGTTTAATTAATAAATTTATATGACTACAAGTTACTTGTAAAACATCATTTTCAAATAATTTTGAAAAAGCAAGAAAATTACATATATTATTATCTTTTTCTATTTGAAAGGGTTCTTGAGGAGGAAAACCATTATTAATGATTTGTCCATTCATTAGTCTATAATTTCTTTCTAAAACAGAAATATATTGATGTACATAGGTAGACATGAACCATGGAACAAATAAAATCAAAGTATTTGTTTCTTCACATTTGTTATAAAAATTTTCTTGTATAATTTGTTTTTCCATTTTATTGAAATTTTCAAAAAACCAAGTTCTAAATGGTTCCCATTTAGGAAGTCTGAATTCTTCACTAATAATTTTTCTGGCTTCTGAACCAGGGCTAAAATCAATTTTTTGAGCTTTAAAATCCATAAATCAAGGAAAACTCATTTCAGACATTGTCTCCATGTGTCTACTATTGACACTTTTAACAATATTATCTTTGCCAATATGCAATTCATTTATTCTATCTTCTTCAGATATAACATCATCATTATTTCTCAAATTCTCTTTTATTAGAGAGGTAGAAGCTCTTGAAGGAGTTTCCACAGTATAATCAATAGGAGAAATATAAGATCTCATAGAAGAAGATTTTAAAGATCTTTCTTTTATAAAATTATCAAACTGTATATTAACAGTTCCTTCAGAAGTTTGAAAAACATTCAATAATTTTGAAGAAATAGTTGGCTGTGGTTTTACAGCTTTTTCAATAATCCAACTTTCTGGAAACACAATTTCTTCCCATTTAATAGATCTTCTTGTCATAATATTAGATCTATTGAAATTTGTCTCAATCAAAATTGTTTCATTAACAGGCTTATCCTTTATTTTACAATGAGGATTCAAAGTAAACAAGGGTTTATAATATATTCGGTAACAAATACATATAACTTCAGAACCTAAAGAATAATCATAACCATGAATTTTAACATTTAATGTCAAAGCATCAAGAATATTTATATCAGTTAAAGATAATTGTAAATTTGGATAGACATCAAAATAAACTGGACCATGAGCCAGACTAGATTGTATTATTCCCATTAAAGATTTTTTCCAATTTAAATTTCTACCATCTCTTAAAGCTGCAATAAAGCTTTCTGGTAGTCCTTCTAAGGTTAAAGGTTTAAAAGCAATTTGCACTAAACCAATATGTAAAAATTTATATTCTTTTTTATAAGGTAAAATATCTTTTTCTGAAAGTAATTTTATAATTACTTCTTCATTATTAATAGAAATAGATTCTTCAGTTGTTTTAACAACTTGTTTAAAACCAAGTTTTTCAAAAGTTCCTAATTTATAAATTACTTTAGGATCAATTTTTGGAATTGTCCATTTGTTTAATAACTCAAGATTTTGAGGTGTATCATACTCCATATTTAAACTATTTTTTATAGAATTATTTTGTCGAAACATTTTTGTATCAAGGTGTTAAATTATATCATCCCCAGCTAAAATCACCGATTCCATGGCTCTGATACCATAAGAGGCTCGGATCTCGTATTGTTAGGGTGTAGTTCAGATCGTGTTGTCAGGATGTATTCCCAAATCGTGTTGTTGGGAAAAATTACAAATCCGTATGAGGAGCAAATTACAAGTTGAAGATCCGTCAACTATAATAAATGCTCAGAAAATCAAAAGGCACCCCAAAAGCCCTAAACACCTCAACATGGGTAAAAGCGGGCAAACATGGGTCCAAACAGATTTCTGATCATTTATTATAGGCCAGAGAATCAACCAACCTCATGGATCCTACCCAACTTATTGATTCAGGAGTTCCATTCTAACTTGTTGATCGAAGAATTACACCTTCACGTGTTGATTCCAAACTTATCATGATATGAGATCATAGAATCAACAATTTTATCTGGTTCAGATATAATTTAACACAAAGGATTTAGCCTATAAGGCTCATCCTTATAATATATAAAATTTAGATAAACAAAATAAAGAAAAGAAAGAAAAACTTACAAGTTTTGAAGACACACCAGTACAGAAATGATTTTATTTCTCTGAAATATATTACAAGAGAGGAGATTACAAGAGAGAGAGAGAGAAGGCTGGACTGTCTAACGCCTGCCTCCCTTATTTACAAATGAGGTCTTTATATAGACCTTTCAAACCGACATATGAACAGTAAAAAGTATAAAAACTATTGGTGAACAGTAAATTACTGTTCAAAAACGCGGAAAGGGAATAGTAATTTACTATTCCAAATAGTAAAAATACTATTTAAATAGTACTACAAATTTTGTCTTTATTTCGAGGAAGATTCTTCTCTGGAATTTGATGCAGAATTCTTCATCGTTTGAATCCATTTTTCCATTTGAGTGTCTGTAATATCATCCTCATATGGATCTTGAGCATCCTGCATACTGACAGATTTGTCTTTTGAGGAATTATCACTTTGTAGAGAAGCCATTTCTTCTTCTTCTTCTTCACCCAAGTCTTCCAGCAGTTCTTTCTTCATTTGGGTAAGATATAATTCAATCATCTCTTCTTTGGATAAGTCATCCACATTTTTGAATAATTTTTTAGAGATATTATCTCTGGTGGCTGTTTCCTTATTTTTCTTCCTTGCTTGGATATAGGTCTTTATCTTTTGTTGGATATTATCCAAAGTATCGACTCCAAACATTTTATTTGTACTGGGATCAATTTTTATCATTTTATCCCAGAATCTTGTAAAAAAGATTCTTTTAAGGCAAGGAATTTTGTGAGTATAACTCACTTTAATATCCCATTTGAAAATCCATGGGATGGAAAATTCAATGAAAAAATGTAGCGGGGATTCCCAAAGACAGAATTTATTTTCTTCATATACTTTTCCCAATATGGGACTTGAATATTTCCATTTCTGGAATTCTGATTTTAATATTTCTGGAAGAATTTCTTCCTTTGGGCCAAAAAGTCGCCACCATTTTCGGAACCAATTTGGTATTTCAAAGTTATAAACTTTATTACATACCTTGATTAACCAGGTATGTTTCTTTTTATCATTATTATAATAGAAAACCTTTTCAAAGGCTTGGATATAATCCCAATAATTGTATTTCACAGTAATATTATTTATGCAGAGAGATTTCTCTTTTGATGGAGATATTCCCCATTCTTCTATAGGAATTAATTGCTTAATGATAATTTTCGAGAAGTTATAAACTTCTGGATTTCCACTTGTCATGTGAGTAATTTCACATTCATTACTTATGAGTATATTTTCATAAAATTTTCGAGATTTATAAACCTCATAGGGAAATCCTTGATTAGATAGATATCTATCAAAGATTTTCCATGGATCATCTTCCCATTTTAGATCAGTATTACTGATTAGGAAAATTATTTTTTCTTTATCATTTTTTATGAAATCCTTATTGGGATCCTTTTCTTCCGTATTCACAATATTAGCATATGATGCTTGAGAAGTACTATTAGTACTTTCTTCGTTTTGGGAAGCCTTATTATTCTTCCATTGGAGATACTCCTGATATGATGCATTTTGTGAGATATTTGTAATATTGGCTGCCACCAATTTTTGTCTGCCATGTTGGGCCAAAATATTTGGTCCCCTGCCACCTCTTCCCCTATAAGGGAAAGTTCCGCGACCTCGGAAACTCATACCTGGAAAACAAAAATGTTAGAGATTCTTAAATTCATAATTATGAATTTGAAAAGCCCAACTTCTTAAAATGTCATTGTATGTAGCAATTCTGGTTTCTAATTTTTGCTTGTCTTCTTTAGAAAGAAAATTTTTTGTAGCATTATATTCTCTTTCTAAAGCAATTACCTTTTCATTATTTATTTTTTGTAACCTGTACATTTTATAGCGATCTTTAGAATTCATTTAAATATTCTCTAGTTAGGAAATCAGGAAGACTATTATCTTCACCTTTTTTATATATTATTTCAAAATCAAAAGGTGCTAAATGAGCTTGCCACCTAGCGAACATTTGCTTAGAAACATCATGTTTAAAATCTTTATTAAACATAAATTTAGCAGCTTTGCAATCAGTTTTAATAATAAATTTTTGATTATATAAATCATCTTGAAATTTTAAAACACATTTAACAATAGCTAAAATTTCCTTAGCTATAGTAGCATAATTCTTTTGACTATTATTCCATTTACCAGAATAGAATCTTATCAAATAATCCTTTTTATCAATAGGATCAGTTTGTTTTAAAATTCCTCCAAAACCAATATCAGAGGCATCTGTTTCAATAATTTTTTCCCAATTAGGATTTGCTAATGATAAACAAGGTAAATATTTAACCTTATTTTTTATTTTTCTAACAGCTTCTGTGTGCTGATTATTCCATGAAATAGGATTTTTCTTTAATCTATCATATAAAATAGCAGTATCTTCTGCAAGATTTTTGTAGTAAGGAGAAATATAATTTAGACTCCCTAAAAATCTTTGTAACTGAGTAATTTCATCAGGAAATTTTGAAGTAAATTCAATACTTCTATTAATAGGTACAATATTACCTTTTTCAATAAAATGTCCTAAAAACTTTATTTTTGTTTGGAAAAGTATCATTTTTGGTTTAGAAATAACTAATCCATTTTGAATTACTAAATTTTTAAATATATTTAAATGTTTGAAATGTATCTCAATATTTTTTGAAAACACTAAAATATCATCAATATATACAATTATAAATTCACTATAAGGAGTAAAAATATCATTCATTATTTTCTGAAATTCAGAAGGAGCATTTTTCAACCCAAAGGGCATAACATTCCACTCATAATGTCCAAAAGGAACATTAAAGGCAGTTTTATATCTATCAGCAGGATTAATTTGAATCTGCCAAAATCCAGATTTTAAATCAAATTTTGAAAATATAACAGCATTATAAAGTCTGTCAAGAAGATCCTTCTTGTTTGGAATAGGATGTCTAATCCATTTTAAAACCTTATTAAGAGGTTTATAATTTATAACTAATCTAGGTACTCCTCTTTCTTGTTCAGAATGTTTATTAACATAAAAAGCTGTACAAGACCAAGCTGATTCAGATGACTTAATGATATTTTTTTCTAAAAGAGATTTAATCTCATTTTTACATAATTCTAAATATTCAGAATTCATCTGACAAGGTCTAGCTTTAGTAGGAATTTTATCCTCTGTAAAACTATCCTCATAAGGAAGTGAAACAATATGTTTCTTTCTATTCCAAAAAGCATTTGGAAGATCATTACAAATATCAATACTCATTTGATTATGAAGTAATTTAATTTTATCCTGTAATTTAGGATTTTTCAAACTATCTTCTATAGAAAGGATATTAATTTCTTGTTTTAAGAAATTTAACTGATTTTCTTTTGCTTTGATATTATCATAAATATTATGTAATATTTTTGCAAAAGGTTTTGTAATAAATTTTAGTACTATAGGCTCATTTTCATATGTGCCAATAATACCATTATTATCAACTTTTGTAAAAGGATAAATCATATTTATAAAGGGGGTTCCAAGTATAACTTGGTTAGAAATGTTTTTCACAAGTAAAAAACTTGTAGAAATACATTTTTTATCAATACAAACATAAGCTTTTGGTAGTTTAAAACTGATATCAAGTTTTTGCCCACCAGCATGGGATAAAGAATGTGTTGTTTTCTGAAAATATCTAGTAGGAATTAATCCTTCTTGTACAACATTTAAATCTGCACCACTATCAATAAGTGCAATAAATTCTTTTGAATAAAAATCATCAATCAAAAGAGTAATTTTTACATACCATTTTTGTGAAATAAACATTTCAATATTATTAAGAAAGCTTTCATCATTATTATCAGGTATAATTATTTCATTTTTCCCTTCTAATTTATCAATTCTTTTTTCCAAAACATTATTATTTTGTTTAAGAAATTTAATTTCTTTTTTAAGATTATCAATTTCAATACTTAAATCACTTAAAGAAGTAGGAGTTTTATCCTTCTGTTTTTCTTTAAGCATCTGATAAACCTTGCTCATAAGATAAGGTTCATCTGAAACATATATAGAATTATTATTTTCTTGTTTATTTCCAGTATCACTAGATGAACTTGGGATATTACCCACTTGATCTATTATTGAAGATCTCAAATTAGGATCTTTTATTAATTTTAATAAATCCATAATATTATTATGGTCTAAGACATTTATCTCCAAATTTTTCATTTGAGATAAAAGTCTATAAATTTCATCTGTTTCATCAGGCTTATTATCTTGACATTTACATTCATTAGTATCTGATAATTCTGAATCAGATATTACTGATTCTTGTTCCAATACTTTGAGATTTTCAATATCAGATATTTCTGACATTTCTGAATCTAATTCAGATTTTGTAACTGATTCTGATTCTGAATCATCTGATTTTAACAATATCTTGGATATTATATCCTTGATATTATCATCAATTTGAAGATTATTAATCTTCTTTTTTACCCAGCAATTTCTTGCATAATGCCCAACCTTTTGGCATTTATGGCATATTATCAATTTATTTCTCTTTTTCCTCTCTTCTCTTTCTTGCTTTCTATTAGCATGTCTTTCTATTTTTCTTTTAGAAGCCTTTTTTCTTCTTCTATATTTAAGAAAATCATTTTTATCATATTTATTTTTATTCTTACTAGTTTTACTAGTACTAGGCATATCCATAGCAAATTGTTCACAAAATTGACCTAATTGTTTTTTCTCAGACAAATTTTGTCTTTTTATTTGTCTATTTAATTTTATCTCATTACATAAATTTAAACCTTCTTGAATACAAGTACCAATTAATTTACCATAAGTAAAACTATCATATGGAACATGAACATTATTTCCCCTTAAATTATTTCTTACTCTTTCTGCAAATAAATAAGGTAATCCATCAATAAATTTTGATTTCCAATGAGAGCTATTACTCTCAGGGAGTTCCATCACTCTGCTTAAAAATGTATCTTTATACCATCTAAAATCTGTAAGTGTTTTACACCTCAGATTTTGTAATAGTGTACGAATATGTTCACTATTATCAGAATATCTGCCAGTAAAATGTTCTATAATATTAATAATCAAAGTATAAACAGCATTTTCAACAGAAACATTATTCTCTTGTTTTATATTGTTGAGAATATAATCTCTATTTTCTTGGGTCAAATAATGATCCCACCAACCTTTAAGTTGGCCAGTAAAACCTGCAATAATCATTTTTGCAATATTTTTATCGGTATTACCATTATTCTTGCAAACTGTAGAATACATAAGAATTCTATGAACAGTATTATAAATCTGTTTTTCAGTATAACCATCAATATTCCATTCATAAATATTTCTTCCACTATAGCTATTATTCAAAATATATTCTTGTTCTTCATTAAGAACATCCATAGGAGTTGGTCTCCTATAATAATAAAATCGTTGATTAGGCTTATCAGCCCATTTTTCAATTTTGTTGATCTGGTCATTAATAATCTGTTTATAATCAGATCTATTTTCAAAATCTTTTTGAAAATCATTTTCTAAAGTATTTAAAGATAATTTTGAAAATTTTTCTTCTAATAATTTTTCTAACTCTGTCAAAGATTCTAATTTAAAATCTTTTATCTCTGGTGGAAGTTGTATACTAGGAGTAGCAATCAATTCTTTTTCAAAATCAATTTTTGAAATTATTTTTTCCTTTTTATTATTTATTAAAGAAATAACATTATCAACTTTATTATGAAGTGAAAGTATGTGCTCTCCTAAAACATTGATAAATAAATTCATATAATTATTTTGTTTAATTAATAAATTTATATGACTACAAGTTACTTGTAAAACATCATTTTCAAATAATTTTGAAAAAGCAAGAAAATTACATATATTATTATCTTTTTCTATTTGAAAGGGTTCTTGAGGAGGAAAACCATTATTAATGATTTGTCCATTCATTAGTCTATAATTTCTTTCTAAAACAGAAATATATTGATGTACATAGGTAGACATGAACCATGGAACAAATAAAATCAAAGTATTTGTTTCTTCACATTTGTTATAAAAATTTTCTTGTATAATTTGTTTTTCCATTTTATTGAAATTTTCAAAAAACCAAGTTCTAAATGGTTCCCATTTAGGAAGTCTGAATTCTTCACTAATAATTTTTCTGGCTTCTGAACCAGGGCTAAAATCAATTTTTTGAGCTTTAAAATCCATAAATCAAGGAAAACTCATTTCAGACATTGTCTCCATGTGTCTACTATTGACACTTTTAACAATATTATCTTTGCCAATATGCAATTCATTTATTCTATCTTCTTCAGATATAACATCATCATTATTTCTCAAATTCTCTTTTATTAGAGAGGTAGAAGCTCTTGAAGGAGTTTCCACAGTATAATCAATAGGAGAAATATAAGATCTCATAGAAGAAGATTTTAAAGATCTTTCTTTTATAAAATTATCAAACTGTATATTAACAGTTCCTTCAGAAGTTTGAAAAACATTCAATAATTTTGAAGAAATAGTTGGCTGTGGTTTTACAGCTTTTTCAATAATCCAACTTTCTGGAAACACAATTTCTTCCCATTTAATAGATCTTCTTGTCATAATATTAGATCTATTGAAATTTGTCTCAATCAAAATTGTTTCATTAACAGGCTTATCCTTTATTTTACAATGAGGATTCAAAGTAAACAAGGGTTTATAATATATTCGGTAACAAATACATATAACTTCAGAACCTAAAGAATAATCATAACCATGAATTTTAACATTTAATGTCAAAGCATCAAGAATATTTATATCAGTTAAAGATAATTGTAAATTTGGATAGACATCAAAATAAACTGGACCATGAGCCAGACTAGATTGTATTATTCCCATTAAAGATTTTTTCCAATTTAAATTTCTACCATCTCTTAAAGCTGCAATAAAGCTTTCTGGTAGTCCTTCTAAGGTTAAAGGTTTAAAAGCAATTTGCACTAAACCAATATGTAAAAATTTATATTCTTTTTTATAAGGTAAAATATCTTTTTCTGAAAGTAATTTTATAATTACTTCTTCATTATTAATAGAAATAGATTCTTCAGTTGTTTTAACAACTTGTTTAAAACCAAGTTTTTCAAAAGTTCCTAATTTATAAATTACTTTAGGATCAATTTTTGGAATTGTCCATTTGTTTAATAACTCAAGATTTTGAGGTGTATCATACTCCATATTTAAACTATTTTTTATAGAATTATTTTGTCGAAACATTTTTGTATCAAGGTGTTAAATTATATCATCCCCAGCTAAAATCACCGATTCCATGGCTCTGATACCATAAGAGGCTCGGATCTCGTATTGTTAGGGTGTAGTTCAGATCGTGTTGTCAGGATGTATTCCCAAATCGTGTTGTTGGGAAAAATTACAAATCCGTATGAGGAGCAAATTACAAGTTGAAGATCCGTCAACTATAATAAATGCTCAGAAAATCAAAAGGCACCCCAAAAGCCCTAAACACCTCAACATGGGTAAAAGCGGGCAAACATGGGTCCAAACAGATTTCTGATCATTTATTATAGGCCAGAGAATCAACCAACCTCATGGATCCTACCCAACTTATTGATTCAGGAGTTCCATTCTAACTTGTTGATCGAAGAATTACACCTTCACGTGTTGATTCCAAACTTATCATGATATGAGATCATAGAATCAACAATTTTATCTGGTTCAGATATAATTTAACACAAAGGATTTAGCCTATAAGGCTCATCCTTATAATATATAAAATTTAGATAAACAAAATAAAGAAAAGAAAGAAAAACTTACAAGTTTTGAAGACACACCAGTACAGAAATGATTTTATTTCTCTGAAATATATTACAAGAGAGGAGATTACAAGAGAGAGAGAGAGAAGGCTGGACTGTCTAACGCCTGCCTCCCTTATTTACAAATGAGGTCTTTATATAGACCTTTCAAACCGACATATGAACAGTAAAAAGTATAAAAACTATTGGTGAACAGTAAATTACTGTTCAAAAACGCGGAAAGGGAATAGTAATTTACTATTCCAAATAGTAAAAATACTATTTAAATAGTACTACAAATTTTGTCTTTATTTCGAGGAAGATTCTTCTCTGGAATTTGATGCAGAATTCTTCATCGTTTGAATCCATTTTTCCATTTGAGTGTCTGTAATATCATCCTCATATGGATCTTGAGCATCCTGCATACTGACAGATTTGTCTTTTGAGGAATTATCACTTTGTAGAGAAGCCATTTCTTCTTCTTCTTCTTCACCCAAGTCTTCCAGCAGTTCTTTCTTCATTTGGGTAAGATATAATTCAATCATCTCTTCTTTGGATAAGTCATCCACATTTTTGAATAATTTTTTAGAGATATTATCTCTGGTGGCTGTTTCCTTATTTTTCTTCCTTGCTTGGATATAGGTCTTTATCTTTTGTTGGATATTATCCAAAGTATCGACTCCAAACATTTTATTTGTACTGGGATCAATTTTTATCATTTTATCCCAGAATCTTGTAAAAAAGATTCTTTTAAGGCAAGGAATTTTGTGAGTATAACTCACTTTAATATCCCATTTGAAAATCCATGGGATGGAAAATTCAATGAAAAAATGTAGCGGGGATTCCCAAAGACAGAATTTATTTTCTTCATATACTTTTCCCAATATGGGACTTGAATATTTCCATTTCTGGAATTCTGATTTTAATATTTCTGGAAGAATTTCTTCCTTTGGGCCAAAAAGTCGCCACCATTTTCGGAACCAATTTGGTATTTCAAAGTTATAAACTTTATTACATACCTTGATTAACCAGGTATGTTTCTTTTTATCATTATTATAATAGAAAACCTTTTCAAAGGCTTGGATATAATCCCAATAATTGTATTTCACAGTAATATTATTTATGCAGAGAGATTTCTCTTTTGATGGAGATATTCCCCATTCTTCTATAGGAATTAATTGCTTAATGATAATTTTCGAGAAGTTATAAACTTCTGGATTTCCACTTGTCATGTGAGTAATTTCACATTCATTACTTATGAGTATATTTTCATAAAATTTTCGAGATTTATAAACCTCATAGGGAAATCCTTGATTAGATAGATATCTATCAAAGATTTTCCATGGATCATCTTCCCATTTTAGATCAGTATTACTGATTAGGAAAATTATTTTTTCTTTATCATTTTTTATGAAATCCTTATTGGGATCCTTTTCTTCCGTATTCACAATATTAGCATATGATGCTTGAGAAGTACTATTAGTACTTTCTTCGTTTTGGGAAGCCTTATTATTCTTCCATTGGAGATACTCCTGATATGATGCATTTTGTGAGATATTTGTAATATTGGCTGCCACCAATTTTTGTCTGCCATGTTGGGCCAAAATATTTGGTCCCCTGCCACCTCTTCCCCTATAAGGGAAAGTTCCGCGACCTCGGAAACTCATACCTGGAAAACAAAAATGTTAGAGATTCTTAAATTCATAATTATGAATTTGAAAAGCCCAACTTCTTAAAATGTCATTGTATGTAGCAATTCTGGTTTCTAATTTTTGCTTGTCTTCTTTAGAAAGAAAATTTTTTGTAGCATTATATTCTCTTTCTAAAGCAATTACCTTTTCATTATTTATTTTTTGTAACCTGTACATTTTATAGCGATCTTTAGAATTCATTTAAATATTCTCTAGTTAGGAAATCAGGAAGACTATTATCTTCACCTTTTTTATATATTATTTCAAAATCAAAAGGTGCTAAATGAGCTTGCCACCTAGCGAACATTTGCTTAGAAACATCATGTTTAAAATCTTTATTAAACATAAATTTAGCAGCTTTGCAATCAGTTTTAATAATAAATTTTTGATTATATAAATCATCTTGAAATTTTAAAACACATTTAACAATAGCTAAAATTTCCTTAGCTATAGTAGCATAATTCTTTTGACTATTATTCCATTTACCAGAATAGAATCTTATCAAATAATCCTTTTTATCAATAGGATCAGTTTGTTTTAAAATTCCTCCAAAACCAATATCAGAGGCATCTGTTTCAATAATTTTTTCCCAATTAGGATTTGCTAATGATAAACAAGGTAAATATTTAACCTTATTTTTTATTTTTCTAACAGCTTCTGTGTGCTGATTATTCCATGAAATAGGATTTTTCTTTAATCTATCATATAAAATAGCAGTATCTTCTGCAAGATTTTTGTAGTAAGGAGAAATATAATTTAGACTCCCTAAAAATCTTTGTAACTGAGTTTTATCAGTAATTTCATCAGGAAATTTTGAAGTAAATTCAATACTTCTATTAATAGGTACAATATTACCTTTTTCAATAAAATGTCCTAAAAACTTTATTTTTGTTTGGAAAAGTATCATTTTTGGTTTAGAAATAACTAATCCATTTTGAATTACTAAATTTTTAAATATATTTAAATGTTTGAAATGTATCTCAATATTTTTTGAAAACACTAAAATATCATCAATATATACAATTATAAATTCACTATAAGGAGTAAAAATATCATTCATTATTTTCTGAAATTCAGAAGGAGCATTTTTCAACCCAAAGGGCATAACATTCCACTCATAATGTCCAAAAGGAACATTAAAGGCAGTTTTATATCTATCAGCAGGATTAATTTGAATCTGCCAAAATCCAGATTTTAAATCAAATTTTGAAAATATAACAGCATTATAAAGTCTGTCAAGAAGATCCTTCTTGTTTGGAATAGGATGTCTAATCCATTTTAAAACCTTATTAAGAGGTTTATAATTTATAACTAATCTAGGTACTCCTCTTTCTTGTTCAGAATGTTTATTAACATAAAAAGCTGTACAAGACCAAGCTGATTCAGATGACTTAATGATATTTTTTTCTAAAAGAGATTTAATCTCATTTTTACATAATTCTAAATATTCAGAATTCATCTGACAAGGTCTAGCTTTAGTAGGAATTTTATCCTCTGTAAAACTATCCTCATAAGGAAGTGAAACAATATGTTTCTTTCTATTCCAAAAAGCATTTGGAAGATCATTACAAATATCAATACTCATTTGATTATGAAGTAATTTAATTTTATCCTGTAATTTAGGATTTTTCAAACTATCTTCTATAGAAAGGATATTAATTTCTTGTTTTAAGAAATTTAACTGATTTTCTTTTGCTTTGATATTATCATAAATATTATGTAATATTTTTGCAAAAGGTTTTGTAATAAATTTTAGTACTATAGGCTCATTTTCATATGTGCCAATAATACCATTATTATCAACTTTTGTAAAAGGATAAATCATATTTATAAAGGGGGTTCCAAGTATAACTTGGTTAGAAATGTTTTTCACAAGTAAAAAACTTGTAGAAATACATTTTTTATCAATACAAACATAAGCTTTTGGTAGTTTAAAACTGATATCAAGTTTTTGCCCACCAGCATGGGATAAAGAATGTGTTGTTTTCTGAAAATATCTAGTAGGAATTAATCCTTCTTGTACAACATTTAAATCTGCACCACTATCAATAAGTGCAATAAATTCTTTTGAATAAAAATCATCAATCAAAAGAGTAATTTTTACATACCATTTTTGTGAAATAAACATTTCAATATTATTAAGAAAGCTTTCATCATTATTATCAGGTATAATTATTTCATTTTTCCCTTCTAATTTATCAATTCTTTTTTCCAAAACATTATTATTTTGTTTAAGAAATTTAATTTCTTTTTTAAGATTATCAATTTCAATACTTAAATCACTTAAAGAAGTAGGAGTTTTATCCTTCTGTTTTTCTTTAAGCATCTGATAAACCTTGCTCATAAGATAAGGTTCATCTGAAACATATATAGAATTATTATTTTCTTGTTTATTTCCAGTATCACTAGATGAACTTGGGATATTACCCACTTGATCTATTATTGAAGATCTCAAATTAGGATCTTTTATTAATTTTAATAAATCCATAATATTATTATGGTCTAAGACATTTATCTCCAAATTTTTCATTTGAGATAAAAGTCTATAAATTTCATCTGTTTCATCAGGCTTATTATCCTGACATTTACATTCATTAGTATCTGATAATTCTGAATCAGATATTACTGATTCTTGTTCCAATACTTTGAGATTTTCAATATCAGATATTTCTGACATTTCTGAATCTAATTCAGATTTTGTAACTGATTCTGATTCTGAATCATCTGATTTTAACAATATCTTGGATATTATATCCTTGATATTATCATCAATTTGAAGATTATTAATCTTCTTTTTTACCCAGCAATTTCTTGCATAATGCCCAACCTTTTGGCATTTATGGCATATTATCAATTTATTTCTCTTTTTCCTCTCTTCTCTTTCTTGCTTTCTATTAGCATGTCTTTCTATTTTTCTTTTAGAAGCCTTTTTTCTTCTTCTATATTTAAGAAAATCATTTTTATCATATTTATTTTTATTCTTACTAGTTTTACTAGTACTAGGCATATCCATAGCAAATTGTTCACAAAATTGACCTAATTGTTTTTTCTCAGACAAATTTTGTCTTTTTATTTGTCTATTTAATTTTATCTCATTACATAAATTTAAACCTTCTTGAATACAAGTACCAATTAATTTACCATAAGTAAAACTATCATATGGAACATGAACATTATTTCCCCTTAAATTATTTCTTACTCTTTCTGCAAATAAATAAGGTAATCCATCAATAAATTTTGATTTCCAATGAGAGCTATTACTCTCAGGGAGTTCCATCACTCTGCTTAAAAATGTATCTTTATACCATCTAAAATCTGTAAGTGTTTTACACCTCAGATTTTGTAATAGTGTACGAATATGTTCACTATTATCAGAATATCTGCCAGTAAAATGTTCTATAATATTAATAATCAAAGTATAAACAGCATTTTCAACAGAAACATTATTCTCTTGTTTTATATTGTTGAGAATATAATCTCTATTTTCTTGGGTCAAATAATGATCCCACCAACCTTTAAGTTGGCCAGTAAAACCTGCAATAATCATTTTTGCAATATTTTTATCGGTATTACCATTATTCTTGCAAACTGTAGAATACATAAGAATTCTATGAACAGTATTATAAATCTGTTTTTCAGTATAACCATCAATATTCCATTCATAAATATTTCTTCCACTATAGCTATTATTCAAAATATATTCTTGTTCTTCATTAAGAACATCCATAGGAGTTGGTCTCCTATAATAATAAAATCGTTGATTAGGCTTATCAGCCCATTTTTCAATTTTGTTGATCTGGTCATTAATAATCTGTTTATAATCAGATCTATTTTCAAAATCTTTTTGAAAATCATTTTCTAAAGTATTTAAAGATAATTTTGAAAATTTTTCTTCTAATAATTTTTCTAACTCTGTCAAAGATTCTAATTTAAAATCTTTTATCTCTGGTGGAAGTTGTATACTAGGAGTAGCAATCAATTCTTTTTCAAAATCAATTTTTGAAATTATTTTTTCCTTTTTATTATTTATTAAAGAAATAACATTATCAACTTTATTATGAAGTGAAAGTATGTGCTCTCCTAAAACATTGATAAATAAATTCATATAATTATTTTGTTTAATTAATAAATTTATATGACTACAAGTTACTTGTAAAACATCATTTTCAAATAATTTTGAAAAAGCAAGAAAATTACATATATTATTATCTTTTTCTATTTGAAAGGGTTCTTGAGGAGGAAAACCATTATTAATGATTTGTCCATTCATTAGTCTATAATTTCTTTCTAAAACAGAAATATATTGATGTACATAGGTAGACATGAACCATGGAACAAATAAAATCAAAGTATTTGTTTCTTCACATTTGTTATAAAAATTTTCTTGTATAATTTGTTTTTCCATTTTATTGAAATTTTCAAAAAACCAAGTTCTAAATGGTTCCCATTTAGGAAGTCTGAATTCTTCACTAATAATTTTTCTGGCTTCTGAACCAGGGCTAAAATCAATTTTTTGAGCTTTAAAATCCATAAATCAAGGAAAACTCATTTCAGACATTGTCTCCATGTGTCTACTATTGACACTTTTAACAATATTATCTTTGCCAATATGCAATTCATTTATTCTATCTTCTTCAGATATAACATCATCATTATTTCTCAAATTCTCTTTTATTAGAGAGGTAGAAGCTCTTGAAGGAGTTTCCACAGTATAATCAATAGGAGAAATATAAGATCTCATAGAAGAAGATTTTAAAGATCTTTCTTTTATAAAATTATCAAACTGTATATTAACAGTTCCTTCAGAAGTTTGAAAAACATTCAATAATTTTGAAGAAATAGTTGGCTGTGGTTTTACAGCTTTTTCAATAATCCAACTTTCTGGAAACACAATTTCTTCCCATTTAATAGATCTTCTTGTCATAATATTAGATCTATTGAAATTTGTCTCAATCAAAATTGTTTCATTAACAGGCTTATCCTTTATTTTACAATGAGGATTCAAAGTAAACAAGGGTTTATAATATATTCGGTAACAAATACATATAACTTCAGAACCTAAAGAATAATCATAACCATGAATTTTAACATTTAATGTCAAAGCATCAAGAATATTTATATCAGTTAAAGATAATTGTAAATTTGGATAGACATCAAAATAAACTGGACCATGAGCCAGACTAGATTGGATTATTCCCATTAAAGATTTTTTCCAATTTAAATTTCTACCATCTCTTAAAGCTGCAATAAAGCTTTCTGGTAGTCCTTCTAAGGTTAAAGGTTTAAAAGCAATTTGCACTAAACCAATATGTAAAAATTTATATTCTTTTTTATAAGGTAAAATATCTTTTTCTGAAAGTAATTTTATAATTACTTCTTCATTATTAATAGAAATAGATTCTTCAGTTGTTTTAACAACTTGTTTAAAACCAAGTTTTTCAAAAGTTCCTAATTTATAAATTACTTTAGGATCAATTTTTGGAATTGTCCATTTGTTTAATAACTCAAGATTTTGAGGTGTATCATACTCCATATTTAAACTATTTTTTATAGAATTATTTTGTCGAAACATTTTTGTATCAAGGTGTTAAATTATATCATCCCCATCTAAAATCACCGATTCCATGGCTCTGATACCTAATAATAATAATAATAATAATAATAATAATAATAATAATAATAATAATAATAATAATAATAATAATAATAATAATAATAATAATAATAATGAAATTTTAGATTTTCAGAATTTAAATAATTAATTAGATTAATGTATTTTAAATTATTATTATTATTTAAGTAATAATAATAATAATAGACTTATACATTTGTGTTAATTTCGAATTAACATTAAAAGTATTCTTATATTAATTTGAAATTAATACATTAATCTAATAGACTAATATTTGAAAGAATAATACTAGACTTATATATTTATGTTAATTTAGAATTAATATTAAATGTGTGTGTGTGCGTGTATATATATATATATATTTTTAAAATTAATATATAACTTTAATCCACATTTCATTAAAGAATAAAAAATTTATTGGATTAAGATTTTATTCGTTGAGCTTTATTTGATATTATGTGAGAAGTTATTATTTGATTTTATGCTTATTCAATTTATTATAGTAATTTAAGACTGGTTTTATGTTTGTGTAGGCGGCGCCCGATATATGTAGTCCGCGAAATTATGTATGGGTAGGCGGCGCCCGATATGTATAGTCTGTATTTCTTATGCCTAGGTAGGCGGCACCTAGTAATTGTGTTTAATTTAATATTAGATATTGAATTTAAACAGTTAGTACACATATAACATCCCCATAAGAAACCAAGTCTTTTTTAGAAATAAAATGTGTCGTCCATCATAATTGTTTGAGATTCCAAATCTTTTTTACCACGAGTTTTACACCAAAGTGTTTACTCTAAATCGCTAAGACTCGGGCTCATTCATAGATGCATTGTTGGCATCGTGTGATTGAATTGACTTACTTAAATTATTTTGAGACATCAAAGTGACCATAATGATTTGAGGACGCAATATTAATTGGATTAATAAACCAAGAATTGCAAAATTGTTGTTGCAATTGGCTTAGAGGCCTACCGAGTGATATTATTGTAGTGATCAGCCAAAGCAGAGGCTACAGTAATATAGACTTGAATCTTGGACCACTAAGATTTATAATTATTATAAATCTGTATTTTGTGTTTGGGGACACAAAATATGTTAAAATTAGTGGGAGCTAATAATAAACCCTTTTTTTTATTAGTGATATGAATGTGATCATTGTTTACTTTGTTCTAATTTATTTTCCCATTTTATTATTTTCTGTTCAGATAAAATGTCGAATTTGGCTTATAAATGTTTGATGGAAACAAACACGTTGACTGGGTCAAACTTTACGGATTGGCTCCGTTGATTGCACTTGGTGCTAAGGTAAGACAAGATTGAGTATGTTTTAGACAAACCAATCAGTGTCATCCCTAATAAGAATTCTCCCCGAGTATGCATCGTTTGACGAAGACGCTCAAAAGAAACATGATGAGGATGACACATCGGTTCGATGCATAATGTTTGTCCTCTATGAGTATTGAACTGCATAGGCAACACGGAAGCATGTTCCCTTATGAGATGCTGAAACAATTGGAGAGTTTGTACGCTTCAGATGCTCAGACCATGGAGTATGAGATACTCCAAGATCTCTTCAAGTGTAAGCTTCATGATAGGGACCAGGTTTCTGAACATATACTGGAGATGATCGGATTGGTGAGAGGTTGGAATCGATTGGAACAAAGCTATCCTCAAGTGTCTCAATAAATATGATTCTGCAGTCTCTTCCAAGTTTATTTGAAAACTTCATAGTGAATTTTAACATGAGCAACACGAAGGCGGCACTGCTAGAGCTTCACAACATGCTCAAGACCTACGAATCATCTGCTTCTAAAGGAAACTTTGTGCTCATGGTGAGCTCTTCTGCAAAACCTTCCAAGCAGAAGAATAAGAAGAAAAGGATGGGAAAAGCATCTACGGATGCGGCCTTGATGCCTAAGAGTGGATGGGTTCAAAAGAAATTGAGACCGCCAAAGGATCAATGCTTATTCTGTAATAAGAAGGGGCATTGGAAGAGAGATTGCCCAAAGTTCAAAGCACATCGTGCATTGGGTGAGAGCTTATGTAGTTTGTTTTGTACATTGGCTAGATTAGATCTTCCTTCGGGATATAAATTAGATTTATATAATTGATTATTTTGTTGTTTAGATTTCAAAAAATATTATTTCCATTCAAATGTTAGACATTTAAGGTTTTTCCTTCCATTTTGCGAATAGTAGATGCTCGTTTTCGCTTGTTTTAAGGAAGTGCCTTCTTTCGAATGGATTATATATGCTTGAATGTGAACATAATATTCTCAATGTGCAAGAACAAATGACCTAAATTAAGTAATACGGATAATAAAACCTACATGTGGTACTGTAGACTTGGTCATATCAACGAGAAAAGAATAGAAAAATTGAGAAAGTTAGACTATCTCACACCATTTAATTTCGAATCATATGGTGCTTGATAACCTTGTCTCAAAGGAAAGATGACAAGTAAACCACTTTCTGGGAAAGGATAACGTGCCAAGGTTGTGCTCGAGTTGATCCACATAGATGTGTATGTACTCAAACAAGAGGTGAATATTCGTACGTCATAACTTTCTGATGATTTTTCAAGGTATGGATATGTGTATCTCATGAAACACAAATATGAGGCCTTTGAGAAATTTAAGGAGTTTAAGTTAGAAGTCGAGAAACAACTTGGGAAAAGTATTAAGATTCTCCGATCAGATCGAGGAGGGGAATACTTAAGTCGGAAATTTCTTGATTACTTGAAATCACATGGAATCCGGTCAGACTGGATACCTCTAGGTACACCATAGATGAATGGAGTATCTAAAAGGAGAAATCGAACTTTATTGGATATGGTTCGATCCATGATGAGTTTCACCAGTCTCCCCTTATTCCTTTGGGGTTATACCTTACTAACCGCTGGTTCTGTTCTGAATAGAGTTCCTCTTAAATTGGTCAAGCAAACACCTTATGCGTTATGGCGTGGCAAGAAGTCGATTCTTAACCATATGCGGACTCTGGGGTTGTCCTGCTTTTGTTAAGAAGATGACAACTGATAAATTGGAGACTAAAAGTGAGAAATGCTATTTTGTGGATATCCTAAGGAAACTAAGGATATGAATTATACTGCCCTAGAGATCACAAGGTGATAGTTTCTAGGAATGTGACATTTCTTGAAGATGTTTATATCTACGAGGAACAAGGTCACAATAAGGTAGATCTTGAAAAGATTCAAGAACCACAAAATAACATAGAGGATGAGGTATTGTCTAATGGAGTGGACAAGAACTCAGTGTGAGTTTTTTATGATCTATTGGAAGAATAAATAACTCTTAGAGGGTCACCTCAAGACAATGAGATGCATAAAAAATAAGATATTGTACAAAATCCACAAGATAACATAAAGGATGAGGTATTGTCGAAAGGACTGGACAAGAACTCAGTGGGAATTTTGATGATCTAATGGGAGGGGAAATAACTCTTAGAGGGTCAGCTCGAGACAATAAGATGCATCAAAGACAAGATATTGTATCAATCCCACCTCAAGAGAATCACAGTGAAATTCTTGAGAATATCCCAAATGTTGAAACTCAACTCATGATCAGAATAAACCGCCTGAACCAGCTCAATTGGCCTCAAAGGAATCGTCGTGCACCTGAAAGACTAAATCTATTAGTTGAGAACCAAGATGATGAGGTTGATTCAGAAGACGACGAGTAAGACCTATATCGATGCGGTGTCGAGCACCAGTTCAAAGATGTGGCTGGTTGCCTTAATATCTAAAATGGAATCGATGTATCTTTATCTAGTCTAGGAACTAGTTGATTTGCCAGATCGGGCTCGTCCCATAGGCTACAAATGGATCTTCAAGAAGAAGAGAGATGTAGATGGCAAGGTACAAACCTACAAGGCTAGGTTGGTGGCAAAGGGTTATAGTCAGCGCAAGGGCATTGACTATGATGAAACATTTTCGTCAGTCGCTAAGATCAAGTCCATTAGGATATTACTTGCAATAGCTGCATATTATGACTTTGACATTTGGCATATGAATATCAAAACCGCGTTTCTCAATGGAGAAATCGAAGGCACTATGTATATGTCATAACCTGAAGGTTTTGTATCCAAAGAAAAGCCGAATGGAGTATGCAAGTTAAAAAGGTCCATTTATGGACTCAAGTAAGCATCTAGGAGTTAGAATATTTGCTTTGATTATAGCTATCAAATTGTTTGATTTTTTTAGAATCAAAGATGATCCATGCGTTTATAGTAAACGTAAGAGTGAAAATGTTGTCTTCCTTATCATATATGCCAACGATATACTAATAATGGGGAGCAATTGTTCCATGTTGCAATACGTGAAAGAGCAGATTTCAGCAAAATCTCGGTGAGGAACACTGGAGAACTTTCAAGACTATTCTTAAATACCTTAGAAGGACTAAAGAATATTTCTTAAAGTTTATAGTGGGCAGCTAAAGCCATTAGTCACTGGGTATACTAATGCTAGCTTCCAAACAGACCATGATAACTTCAAGTCACAATCTGGATATGTTCTCTTTCTCAATGGTGGTGTAGTAAGTTGGAATAGTTCCAAACATAGTAGAACTACCGATTCCACCACTGAAGTAGAGTATATTGTTGCATCTAAAGCTGCCAAAAGAGATTGTTGCTTTGTTGAAGTTCGTAACAGAACTAGGTGTCGTTCCAAATACCAGTAGTGCAATACCGTTGTAGGTACAGTTACGCTAGCAATAGGAACCGAAAGCCACGACCAGGAACAAGCATATTCCCCGGAGATATAATCTGATCAGGGAAATAATAGATAGGGAGATATAAAGTTAGATAGAGTATCCACTGATGATAACTTGGCTAATCTTTTAACCAAACAGTTGTATATTGCAAGGCATAAAAAGCACTTTGAGAGCTTGGGTGTTAAACATATTGGTAGTTGGCCTTGATTCAGTGGGAGTTTGTAGTTTGTATGTCTTAGAGACCTTCTCGTTTGAGACATTCATTCTTGATCGCATTATATGATATTTTGATTCTTTTTTGGGTTTATGTATTTATTAGAATAATTATTTTGATGGTTTGTTATTACTCTTATAATTGTACCCTTGAATGATGACTGTCATCTATCATGTGAGACATAAATGATATAGTATGATTCTAAAATTGTCATAACCGATGATCATCAAGAATGAGATATTGATGACACACGATAGGTTAGCATGTGCTCTGCATCACATTCTCAGAGAATGTAGTAGGTCTCACGACTACAAGATATTAGATATCTGTGATGGACACATGGGTACTTTAGAGAGTATTGGTATACCCTCAAACTGTTTGTTTCCGTGTATACGGTTTATTAGTGTATGGAGTATCTAATGATCCTTTGACCTAATGTTAATACACATTTTGTTTGTTAAATGATGAACTTTGACCAAGTACAACGCTTGCCTCCCAAAAGAGCATAAGACACGTCTTGTGTTGCGTTCATCATGAAGCAAATGGAAATGGTAGTTGAGCCAAGATTGGGATTTATTCCTCGATTGAAAATTTGAGAAGAACACTCATATTTCTCTATATTATTTGACAATAAAGTCATTGACCAATGCAAAAGATATATTCAATTAAAGTAATTGGACATGATCGAACGTGTCATATAATAAAGATGAGAAAAGTAATTAAGCTATTTGGATAGACACATGGCAGATCCTAGGCTCAATCGAGTGGTTCGTGAATGAAGGAATATTACATAAACTTCATATAAAGGTTTGTTTACTGAATTCACGTAAACGTCCTTCATATATCGAGTTTGATGTACAACGTAGTCTAGGAGTTTTGTGATACTTTAATAAGATTATCGTCGATAATGAGGGCCTAAAGGGTCACACTTTATGTGTATTGTTGTTCCGCTCAAAGGTACAAGGTTAGTGCTTCGAATTATATCTAATGCTAGTCCAAGTGGGAGATTGAAAGATATGGACTGGATTAGGTAATTGGACTTTATTAATTAATAATTGTTAGACTAATTAATTAATTAAATAGACATGGACTATTAGGCCCATAAACCTAGGGTTACATGGTACTCCCTCCGTCCCAGCTAAATTTGCATACTTTCCTTTTCGGTCCGTCCCACTTAACTTTGCACACCTTAAAAAGGAAATTTCTCTCACAATCTCCACCCTCAATCTCTACCTTTGAAAAAATCAAAGATTCCCCAAAATCTATTTTTTCTTAACATCCGTGTCGGGTCAACCGTGCAAATTTAGCTGGGACGGAGGTAGTACTATATATACATATTCTCTATAGTAGAGAACTAAGGGTTTTTATTAGATAAAAGTTATAGAGCCACCGTAGAATCAATAAGTGATTTCCTAGCAATCGCTTATTGAACAATTGTACCCCGGGAATTGTTCCTGCGGTGGACGGTATACGCGTGGATGCCTGAAGTTGAATTCGATCACGTCATTCCTTCCGGTTAAATTACGCAACAAGTATGTTATTCGAACTTTTGCGTGATTATTGCTCAACGTGCAATTCAATTATAAATCAAGATCGTAATTCTCGATTTATTATTCCGTTGTGCATACTAGATGGAATCGAGAATTCCTAACAGTTTCATCCAAACTTGCCATCTTGAAAGGCTTTTGTAGCTCGTAATTGAGCTCATTACTTCTTTCAAGAATTTTATCACACTTTTGGAGTAAATCTCCAAAGAAAACTCATTTTTTTCTTTCCAGAATCTGAAAACTCTCTTTTTCTATTACTCGAGTTTTCACCCGTGTATGCCTGTAAAGTTTTCCTTCTCGAACTTCTATTCGGATCCATAATTTTCTTGAAATGTCTCTTACATTAGGATAGTACATAATATTATAAATAATTTATAATTTCTTGTATAAATCTAGGGTGCTAATACAATTTTCATCTGTCTTGGTAATTTCGAGTTTTACTCAAAATAATGTTGACAATGAAAATATTAATTTAACTTAAAAAAAAAAAATCATATAAATATTAAATAAAGACATAAAGGTCATTTATACATATCTAAATGACAAACCTACCGAAAATTCCATCATTTTTCATACTCCACTCATGTATATCTCATGTTAGCTAACTTTAACAATTTTGGGGAATCCGTGATACTTTTATTAAACCATACAAGGATTCGTGTGATTCTGAAACCGCATAGAGATTTCGTACATATTTTTCAAACATGGCACAATTAGTTGAACCAGTCTGATCCCAATTTTTAAGATTGTTTGGCCACCTCTAGATAGGAGAAGAAAAAAGTATAAATGTGTATCAATGATTTTTTGAATTGTCTATTTTCAAATAGTACTCTTTCTATGGGACGAAAGAGTAATAAACACGTAACTGTTAGCCACATATAGAAAGTATTATACTAATTTGAAATCTAAATTAGAGAGTGGCTGCTAGAGAACATGGATTCAGCAATATGGAGTGTCCATGTATTGGATCGGAGCCAGGAGGAGTTCAATCATTGGACTTTGAAGGTATCCGCTGAGTTTGGGTTTTGAAATGTGCAAAAGCCCACTGAAATGGGCCCTTAATTGGGCTTTTTGCTAGATTGATGGGGAAAATATCATTTCTTGGTTAAGTAAGCATAAATCCTTTAACATTTATAATTGATGGAATTTGGTTATTTACTCATATACTTGCTCAAATTGGATATATTCAAAGCAAACTTAACCTGCCTAGGTTGACCGGATACAGAGATTAAGAAAAACTAATTTTGTGGAATTTTTGACTTTTTTAAAGGTAGAGATTGAGAATGGAGATTTTGAGAATGGAGATTGTGACAGAAATTTGACATTTATAGGACTGGCAGATTAAAGTAGGACAAACCAAAATGACAAGTAGACAGGTTAAGATGGGAAGAAGGTAGCATAAGATAATTGTATGTGTACCACGTATATCTTCGATAAATCACAGCTTTTCATTTTCCTAGGGTTGAGGAAGACATGAATGTGTCATCCTTGTAAATAACATGACACAATATACTAAATTGACCGGGAAAATCACAAATTCATTAAAAAATAAAAATCCTTAATTTAAAGCAATCATAAATAATTAACAAAATAGGCAAGACTCAATTGACTAGTTATGTCTGCCAGACATTTTAAATGATCTAGACTATAGAAATATTAGCTCAAAGTACCATTGAGTCGAACAAGTCCGACCCAATGAGTCGAAAATTCGAAAGACTACAGGTCAATCAAAATCATACTACCTCCGTCCCACTCGAACTTTCCTACTTTCTTTTTTTGTTTGTCCCAACTTAACTTTCCAGCACATAAATGGCAAACTTCTCTCACAATCTCCACCCTCAAAATCTTCACCTTCAATCTCCACCTTTAAAAAAGTCAAAGATTCCACAAAATCTGTTTTTTCTTAACCTCCGTGCCCAATCAAAGTAGGAAACTTAAGCTGGGACGGAGGGAGTAGTATATTTTAGGAGAGTCCGCATTTGCTCACTAATTGTTGACCGATGGAATTGTTGGTCGGTTCGATCCAACCCAACATATGACGTTGGTTTGATGGACTGGACACTCAAATTGCCACCTCTAACACAGCACACAGGCAATTATCCAGAAAAAAAAAAAAAAAAAAAAAAAAAAAAATCCGACTGAAAAATTCAAATTTGAACAATTAAAAAATAAATAACTAATTTTAAAACCTTCATAAATTACAAAACAAGTTTTCCAACCCAATTTCTTGTTTGGGTCAGCCTTGTTTTCCAAGACATTTATTGATTCCAAAAAATAACAACAAATAATAAAAAGAAATCATTTAGTCTGGTTTTATCCTTTGCTGATTCTGATCAACAGTTATTTTAATTTTCCTGCCTTATTGACATGGTAAACAAATGGGAGGAGCGTAACAAACTTCCTACAGGGAAGCTCTGGAGAGACAAAGCTTAACCTGCATATTTAGGGATGGATATCGACCCTCTCTATTTCATTTTGTTAATTTTGGAGAGAGAAAAACACATAGTATAAACATTAAGCATGTGAAGATAAATATTTTTTGTTAATATATGTCTTTTTCTTTTTAAAATTGACAAGAAATTGATCAAGATGAAATTGAGAGAGACGTGGCAATAGCACAGATATGAAGCAGATTTTTTGGCTAATTCCAAAGTCTATCTTGTAAAAAATTATAAACCCTTAAGATGCTTCACCCCACCTAATTTATTTGTTGGGTTATCCACCGTAATCCAAAATGCAACGAATTTAAATTTAATAGATTACAACGGAAGATAGAACGAGCTACATAACTTAGAATCGATCAATTACTCATTCAACATAAAAATAAGGAAAAATTGGTTAAAATGTCCTTTGTATTTCACATAATTAGTTACATGTCCTTTATGTTTTGGCATTTGTTAAAATGATCTCAAACTTACAATAAATTTAATAAAATGCCCTGCGACCGACTATTGTCTGTAAATCAGTAGGTTACTGCTGATGTGGCACGGGACTTGATGATGTGGAATCGTTTTTAACCCTCCCCCCTCCCTCCCTCTTCACCAAAAACAACAGTTAGTTCCAAAAAGAAAATATTAATTCACTTTTGGGAGGTAAAATTAATCTATTCCCCTCCAAATTTCACTCTTCTTGCCCTATATATAAAATGGAAAAAACTTCAACTAACACTAATACACGGAAGCAAAACTCACTAATAGCCAACAAAAATCAACGATCAATTTTTAACCCACATACACAGCAAAAGCCCCCATGATATTGTCAACATGGTTTTCAGGTTGTTCTCGTTCACCTTTGTACTTTTCTGCAACTCTTCGACCTTCTGTGCCAACTCCATTATTTTTGCTTGTAAATCCGGAATAATTGGATTGTCTCTTACTCGTAGTGGTGTGTCAATTCATTCAAAAAATTCACACTCACCTCTCTAAGATGACAGAAAAAATAACAAAATAACGAAAAAAGAGGAAATAGATAATCCGATGGTCCAATCGTTGAAAAAACCTGAGGATATTTTATTTACATTCCAATTACGACAGTCGTAGAATCGTCTCCCTCTGTTCTCTTCTTTTCTAGTTTTGCATATGACCACTCTTATACGCAATCGCATAATAGAGACCTCATCGATAACGTGTTGGAATATGACATTTTATGTATAAAGGTTGCTGCAGAAATTTGGTAAATGTGAAATTTTCACATATGCATGTGAGGAAGAAGTGATGTGGACCTCCATTTTATATATAGGGCAAGAAGAGTGGAGTTTGGAAAGAAATCGGTTAATTTTTCCTCCCACAAGTCAATTAAATTTTATTTTTTGGAGCTAACTGCGGTTTTTAGTGAAGAGGGAGTAAAAAACATTCCACATCATCAAGTCCCGTGCCACATTAACGGTAACCTGCTGATTTACAGGCAATAGCCAATCACAGGACATTTTATTCATTTTTTTGTAAAATAGAGATCATTTTAACATAATTCAAAACATAAAAGATATGTAATTAATTATGTGAAATATAAAGGACATTTTAACCATTTTTTTCTAAAAATAAGCATACATAAAAATATTGATATCGCATGAATCGTAGAAAATATTCAAAAATAAATTTAATAATAAAATAAAGCATCATTAGTGGGGTGAAAGGTGTAAACTATTTTTAAAAAAAATAACTTGTTTTATGTTATACTTTTATAAAGTTATAAAATATTTATATGATAAATATACACATGGTAAGTTGTGGACGAGTTTAGCAAAAAAAATTAACCGCTGAAAGACCATGGTTTTAGCGGGTTTGAAGGTCGCGGGCTTCATGCAAGTTCAGTTTTGAACCTTCTCCACTGTCATCCTTATTAATATTTCATTACACAATCACAAATTCTTTTTCACCATTCCAAAGCCAAAAAGATTCAATATGACAAAAGAGGTATCAGGTGAATTACAAAATTACACACTCAGGAACATAAATTGCAGTCTTAACACTCTAGGTTCTGGTCAGTCTGAATCCGGGAGCAAAAATCCATTGTTTGGTCAGGCCGAGAGTCGAGTTCGGAGTTGCAGGCAATTGCATTCATGTTTCTTCTGTCTATGTATCCACCATCGGATCGTGGGACCTTAATAATGCCTGCAACCCTTGAAATTTCTGCCAAACAAATCACATACTATATAATTAAAACTCTCATTTGACTGAAAAGGATTGAGATGAGAGGGTGTTTAAGCTTGTCTCAAACATGTCTAGTTTTCCAATTGATTACAAGTTAATAGAGGATTTGGACAATAGAACTGAACTTATAAGCTTTCAATTAAATGAAGAAATTTAGATATTGGTTTGGCCGACACTATCAACCACACATTTTAATTTGTGTGTGTATTGTGTATAGTGTCCACTGTGTACTGTGTGGAGGAAGTGTAAAATTAGAGTAATTTATGAGACCTTATGAAAATTAGATTAGAGCCACTCTTTTTATTAACTTATGAGCTCTAAAAGCTTATTTTTACCTCTTACAAGTTGTATAACAACTTATGCCAAATACACTCTGAGAACTTATAAGCTCCCATTTTGAGAAGCTTAAAACTAAACACCATCTAAAACATATTCCATTTGCTTGATATCATATCATGCATAATCAACAGGTATTTGGAAAATACTCGAGGGACTAATTATTAAGGAAATAAAATTGAGTTTTAACATCAAAATTAAGTTGAGATATACCCCGCATGCTTCACCAATTGGAAGATCTTCATTCTCAATATTCGCGCCTTTGACGGTCACGGGCTTCAGCTCGGTTAACTCGAATCTGTCTACCATTAACGTCCTGCACCAAGAAATTTCAGTAAGATTGGGAAAAACCTCGAGAACTCTGAATAAGTACCAAAGAAAGCACAGAAAAACCTCCAAATCACATATGCAAGTCCAAACTAAAGATATAAAATGGTGAATGGAGTATTAAGTGTGAAATCACATAAAGATGTAAACAAAGGTTTAAAGACAGTTTTTCTTCCGATTAGAAGATTAAACCGGAAAAAGTCTTCACTGCAATAAAAGGGAAAATATCGTTTTTCATACCCCATCTATACGGTTGCTACAGAGAACATACACACTGTTCACAATTAATCATTAATAGTACCCTAACTATCATTTTGACACCCTTGGTCAAAATTCCGTTAATGCATACGTTATCTTTGAATTGAGTAATAATGGAACTTTAACGGAACATTAACTAACAGTACCAAAATTGATGACAAGATGATAGTTGGCTACTATTTATGATGAATCGTAAATGGTGAGTATGATTTCTGAAATAACCACTTAGTTGGGTATGAAAAGTGAGATTTCCCCGCAACAATATATCGAAGTTGAAAATACAAGCCATATCGATGTAGATTTTTTAACAATGTCCAGTGTCATAAAGGTAATTGCAGTAGAGCATCATAGCCAAAACAATATGATACTCTGCACCCAAACAAACACACACACACAAACACTACAAGCATCATCACAGAGACGGGATACTTACCATGCCATCCAATGATCTAATAGCACTGTCAACCTCCCCAGATGAAGAGTATGTAACGAATCCGAACCCCCTTGATCTACCACTTTCTCTGTCATAAACAACCGAGGCTTCCCTAACCTTTCCATGCTCACTGAACAAGGTTTCGAGCGTAAGATTGTCAACACCCCATGCAAGGTTACCCACGTAAACTCTGTTACTGTTATCGAAACTTGCTCCTCCGCCCCTGGGACCTCGGAAAGAAGAATTATCGAAACTTCCTCCTCCACCCCTGGGACTTCGGAACGAAGAATTATCCCTCTCCCTCTTGGGCGGTGGTGGACCAGAACTTACCCTCAAAGCTCTACCCTGAAGTTCCTGCAAAAAATCATGAATGTTGGCACATGAAATCAGTGACGGACGCAAGAATTTGACTTTGGAGGGGCTGCGGGTCGCATGAATACAAAGTATATGTAACTATAATTTTTTCAAGAAAAACATACATTTTACTATTATGACACCCTAAATTCTAATATATTTCACCTTATTCTATATCAATGCCGACATATTTACATATATATACTGTATACATAATAAGTTACATATGGAACCATCTGTCAAAACTCTATTGGGGACAATTTTCTATATTTATGTATTCATGCATTCACATGTACACATATATTCGACAGAAACACCGCTGGAATTCACCCCTGCGTGAAATCAAATATCATAGTGCAGCTAGTTACCAAAGGAAGCAAGAACATTAAGGCTGTGTTTGGACTGAAAACATTGAGAATGGATTTATCATTCATAGTCACAAATCTATAGGTGTTTGGATTGAAATGGCTTTGAAATCCATCACTCTCAAATTTTAAACTAACATTTGGATGATTTGGGAGCATTGACGGATATGAAACCGATTCATTTCGAAACCTTATGATTCAAATTCCTCAATCCAAACACAAACAAAGAAAGGATAACATTATGAGGTGCAGCAGCTTACATATCCATTGAATTGTTCAACAGCGGCTTGTACTTCTTCAGTTGTGGACATGGTCACGAAACCAAATCCCCTACTTCTTCCTGTCTCCTTGTCATAGATAACCTGCACAAGTATGAGAACACTTAAGACAACGATTGACATTGCGTTTTGCTTAAACTTTCCCATAGTTTCCTATACAGAGAGAGAGATGATATTGCAAACATATGGTGAGCACCTACTCATATTACAGTTTTTTTAAATATGCTACATCAGTGCCACAGAAGCAGATGTGCACCATATCAAGTCTCTCTATCTCTCTCGATGATGATGATGATGATGATGATGATGATGATGATGATGATGATGATAAACCACCTTAATATGTAGAGGAGACAGATTGAAGCCAAACTACCGGAAATCTTGAATTCGAAACAAAAAATAAAAACAACGTCCATACAGAGTCAAATGAGCAGCAGAGTATATGTATTTAACATTAAATTTTAGAATCCACACGCATGGTGAAGTGAATACATCTACATTCATGAATATATTCACACATCAACATTCAAATTGAAATAAGATCCAAAGAAAAAAGTAGACTACACTTTCCCCAGAAACTGAACCTAAAAACGAAAATAAACAACCATTTCAGCTTGCATAGCATGAATCTCAGATATTTCCATAGGCAAAAACGTGAAAAACTGTAAAATTGCACAATACTAAGAAAACAGTTGAATTAGAAGAGAATTAAATTACCTCAACCATCTCAACGTTACCAGCTTGTTCAAACAAGCCAGCAAGCACGGAACTATCAGTGTTGAAAGGCAAATTCCCCACATACAGCTTCAATTCAGGCGAGAAATGCGCCTCCTTACCTTCATCTTCCACCTCTTCCTCCAGCTCAGATGAAATCGCGACGTTCCGTACGAATCTGGAGGCGGTAAGGGCATAATTGCCGGTGGAAGAGAGAGAAAGAGCGAGCTTCGGCAGAGGTTTGAGAGAAGACGGAGCGAAGAGAGAGGGGGCAGAGACGGCGGCGGCGGAGGAAGTGTGGTGAAGAGATAGGGTTTGTGGAGCGAGGGAGAGAAAGTTGAGTGAAGCCGCCATTGCTAGTGTGTGGAGTGTGTGTGTGAGGATAAGGTTTCACTCAGGTTTCCGAAGGGGGCGTATGAGAGGGGTTTAATAGAGGGAGAGGAAAGAAGATATTTGTTCTACTTCCGCGGATAAGGCCTTTAAGGCCAATTCAAATTACCAAAAATTCCAATATTTTAAGGAATAATATTATCAACTTGGATCCAAGAAAAAACAAAATAGCTCATCAAGTTGAGATTTCTTTAGACAATGAAAAGAAATCATTTATGATAAGTCTTGCTAAATCATGTTAGAGACATTATGCGCAGTTTATAAATTAAATAATTTGTCGACCTTAAGAAATATATATTCTTTTTAAATACAAGACTTAATCAACTAGTATGTGAAAAAACTCATTTATTTGGTAAAAATACAAATACTTAGAACAATTTTGATAAACGAACAATGTTTGAATATTGATGACGAATAAGCTCGTTCAGATGTTCGATTAATTATAGTAATATTATCAAAATCATAGTATTTATTAAACATATAATCTAATATTTTTATATTATTAGTTATTCTAGTGACATTTAATTACATGTTAATTTGCAGGGAGATTTAGAAAATGTGTGTTTATTTAAAATTTACGAACAAAATTAATTAATTATTATTTATTCATAAGGACAGATGTTCACAAACATATTCGTATATATTTACAAGTATGTTCTTAAACACAATCAGATATTTTTGAATACCGCTCACGATTAAGATTAAGCATAATTCAACCAGACACAAACACGTATAAGCTCGACTCAATACAAATGACGTATAACCACCCTACAAGTAAGAACTCGTACATATATATAAGGGTACATTTTTAGATAAAAATAAATAGGAATTGAATTTATATAATTTATTTGTATGATTTAATTATTACATTGTCATTTCATAAAATTAGGCTCTTGTGCTCCGTAAAAAATATCAAGCCCTTAAGCTCTTATTCAATCTAAATGGTTATAAATCGCAAGAGTTACTTATATATTTTGTGGGCACATTAGTCTATTACTTATTATAAATGTGGGTGTAGAAGCACGACAGTACAAGAAGCATGACAAAGAGAAAGCACGACAATGCGAACACGACAATGTAAGCATGACAATGTTAGAAGCAACAATGCTTTATTATTTTTTTCTATAAATTGGCCTCCTACATTGAATGAAAATGTGATGATTTCCTCTGAGAATTCTCCCTTCTGCTTACGCTTTCTAATTTCTTATTTTAATCTTGTTACAAGTTCATTACAAACGAAAATTATATAACACGTTATCAGCACAAGTTGTGCTCAAGAAGATATGAGGAACTGAACTCAATATTATTTACCCTGCTTCTCTTTTTCCCTAAAGGAAATAACGGGTATTAAAAATAAAAAATTTCAAATCCATTATATTACCAGCAGTAATTGTCCGACACGGTGCGTTGATGTTAAACTGCACCTTCGAGGTAAAACACTTGTCGAAAGTTTAAATGATATAACTACAAAACGAACATAAGGGATGAGGCAAATGTGTCGATATTCACTTGCAACCACCTTTCAGAGGATCTGAAAAATGAGTATGTACAATTTGAAAGACTGTGAAATATGTAAAATACTCCGGAAGAGATTCGACCACATCAGAAGTGTCATACTATCAAAAGCCCAATATGAATGTTAACAATTGAGGTTGCAGGATTGTGTTTCTATAGCTAAATACAACTCAAAGTTGTTCAATATTGAATCTCGACTTGCTATTTACGGGACAAAGTTATCAGAATATGATAAGTTAGAGAAAACTTTATCTACTATGTTTATCTCGAGTATGGTACTCCAGCAGTAATACCGACAAAGAAATTTAAAACATACAATGAGTTGATTTTCGTCAAGCTTACAACTGAAAAAACTAATGTTTTACTCTTGAGAAATCAATGATTTACTCGCTAAAGATTCTATAGTTGTGCCTGAAACATAATGCCAACCTAGCATAATTATGGAACGATCTATAGGTCACGAGTATAAACCAATTTACAAGGCTTACAAGGGTAGACGTGGCGGTCCTTGTAGATATGACCAAAGTTATTCCAGAAGTAACAGTTATTAAATTAAACAAGGGTAATCTATCTACACAGAAAAACCAGAATTGAGTTAAAATGCTCGCAAAATCTGATCTTATTATAGATGTGGGATGATAGGACACTGGTTGAGAATCTGTCGTACTGCCCACATTTGAGCACATGTGACGGAGGTTGTTGAGTCGCTTACTATTACAGAGGACAATACATCTAAAATTATACGTGATCAAATCCCAACTCAGGACAGAATAACATTAGATGTGTCAGATTTCTTGGAAGTACCTGATCATAAAACACATGATTCTGATTGGTGGGAAAAAGTTAAAGTCAATTATATTTTATAAAAGGTAATAAAGTTATGTACATATCCATTGTACATATCATATTTTATAACTTCCTCGGATGGTGTGTATTCCCAAGGTTGACATAGGCCCTGTTTGTTTATGGCTGTGGGTGGTTGGAGTACTGTACGCTGTGGGGAATATAGTGGAATATGGAGGTTGGAGTAAATAAGTGAGTGTTTGTTTATGTTGGTTGGAGATTGGATTGTGGGGTGATTATAATATAAAAGGTGTTAAAGTTGATTTGATGTGTGTAAGAATTAGTTAGTGAATAATTAATTATTGATTAAAGTATGTATTGGGAATGATATTTGATTGGTGATGTGTGTAAGAGTTAGTTAACGATGTGATGATGTACGGAGATTGTGGGCAATTTATTGCCCACAACCAGTGAACAAACACACAATGGGTTGGGCTCAATCCCCAACCGATTGACCCAACCCTAAACAAACAGGGCCATAGTTTTGTCTTAAGGTTATGTAAATAGTTATCCAACTCGGATGATACATTCACGAGCCTGAGTAATGATACAACTTGGAAAATATTGAAAAGGAAGCATATTGTCTACTTGATATCGCAATTATGCACACAATATTATCCGACAAGAAATATTTCTCAAGTATGATTTTGAACAAAATGCAAGTCATAACCACATATGATTCACATAAATTATAGATGACTCTGGTAATGCAACAACTATATTACCAAATGGGTTTTTTTATATTGAAAATGCATCCAGAAATTAAAAAATAAATTCGTTAAGTTTTAAGGATGTACATCATAATGACTATCATTTAAAGACTCTCATTGAAAGTGACAAAAAGTGCATATGCATCACATCTTTTAAGATTGTCAAAAGGCTAACCCATGAAGAAATTGAAGACAAATCTGCTCGACACAAGGTTAGTTGAATCAAACTTCCGCGTATTTCTATATGTCTTTACTAACCTTATATTGTAAAATTTGCAAGATTGATTGATTTGGCTCGATTGTGATTTTACCGCAAATAACTCAACAATTTTATCAACAAGTCTTATATTGCATCGTAATAGCTTGATTTATTTATTTGTTATACTATCACCTATAGGAATATTTCTTTTGCTCTAGAAGATCTTTAGTGATATTAGTGCTACTGAACTTGCCTCGAAAAGTACTTCAAATCATTACGATTCGAACACCTTTCTTAAAGCGCAGCCATACGACTTGTGACAGTGGTATTATAAAAGATTATCAAACCACAGAGAGGATACTCTCAACAAGCACAGCTAAGGTCTATTGATTAATTAAGTTAGGCAAATCTAAAATTTAGAGATTTGTTAATTACTAGATAATATAGATAAAATAATAAGTAAACAATATTGTCAACTACAAATGGATTCCTAAGGTATAGTTTCACCCTAAATCTAGGATTAACATCAAGCGGTCACCGATTAAGCTAAGGGTTATGGTCATGTTCCATATTAGAAATCAAAGTGGGCAAATAAGAGGGATTCACCAAATTAATCAATTACATATTAATTTACCCAAGTCCCGATTACTAAAGTCTGATAACGGATTTATTAAGCCAAAGGCAAGCGAAGTAATAATATAGTCTAATTAATCCTAATATCTCTACCCCAAGTGAATATTGTCTAAGGAGAGAGGCCTTAGGACATCCATCGAGATTGATATATACGATTCAGGTTCTTCTGTCGTCCCCATGGGCTCTCAACGAGAACCGATATACCCTAGGTTAGCTACGCCTATGATATAAATCATACAATGTCATAATATCGATTCAATCACAAATTATTCCTTAAATCAACCGAATAACTTACTAGATATCAAGCCCTAGGGTTGAGCTACTCCCAACCCTAGAAACCACAATAATACTCACAATCCATAAAAATAACCAACCATAAAAAATGCAGGACCCACGCATTAAATGAAGAAGAAAAGAAAAAATAATAAATGCAAAGAGAAATAAATGAAGAGAGCGGGTCAGAAAACTTAGTCTTACATAAATATGATGATTGGAATCTTCAATTCTTACTTGTAATCGTCTCCAATCAAAACTTCTAGCAAAAGCCCCAAAAAAATTTCAAGAAAATCAAGAACCCTAAGTAGGTTCTAATGTAGAGCGCTATTTCTCGCTAGAGAGAAAAGGGAGGGAGAGATTTCTAGATATAATTAGAATGTGAAATTCTTACAAATGAGAATTGTTGTTCCACAACTGTGTGAGAGGGTGTTCATATGCCGAACACTCTCTCCATACACTCCTCCAAAATTTGCAGAAAATGTGAATAAAAATAAGGTACGATAGTAAGAACATACTTAAATACTTTGGGGCCCTTAAATGTTGAGTCGGAACCCCCAAAGCGCTTGATTCGTCCTTCTCGATAATTCTGGGCAAAATCCATCTGGAATCAGCTCTTGACTTGAACTATAAAGTTGTAGATCTTCATCTTTCCATTGTGTGGCTTCTTGAATCACTTGAGTCCGGCTTTGGACGAAGAAGTTATGGCCAAAATACGGAAGTACTGTGTTCGGAACTTTATCAGTCCAGAAAGAAATCACCGCACAAAAATACCAGTCTAGTACCGGACCTGCGGTTCAACATTTTGCCCCATGTTCCCCTTTCACGTACCATTTTCTTCTGTTGTCATTTCGGAGCCTTTCCTCATGTTTTCTCGGCCCGACTCCTTCATGACTTTTGTTTGTGACTTGACGAACTTCAAGTTGGGCCTGACCCGAGCCCAAGTGGGGCTCGTTTGTGCCTTGGTATGTAGGTCGGGGCAAGGAAATGGGTGCAATCAGTCTTCTTGATCTCCCGGATTTTCCTAACCTTCAAAATACAACTCAAAAATACCGAAAAGTGCATCAAATCATATCAAAAAGGAAAATCAACACGAGAATACAATAAAACATAAAATCGCACATAAACATGATATACACTTTCAATTCACACAAAAATATGAATGTTAAATGTGACAAAATCAAATATTTCAACGCTCATGATCCCCACAAACTTGAGTTTTCTTCGTCCCAAAGCAAATTAAACAATCAATCACATAAGAAAACGAGATCGGAGAGCCATTGGAAGTCCACAAAACTTCAAAGTTCTCTTTTTGATTAAGCATTTTTAACTTTTTGGTTCACCACAATTGCTCAAATTAATTTGTTACAAGGAACTTGATAGCAAGTAATGAGATAGAAAGGCATAAGACCTAGGAAAATAAGTGGTATTTTCATTTCACTTCGCTCTAGGCCATGCACTAAGGAATTTTCCCCGGTAAAGGCGCCATGAACTTGTCCCGAAAGTCGCTCAGAATCGCTAGGATTAGAATGACTTTCTCAAACCGCAAGTGTACGACTTGTGACTGAGGTAGTATAAAGAATGTTGAATCCACATGGAGGATTATTCCGTGAAAATTGGCTTAAGCACGTTTGAGTAAGTTAGGCTAAACACATATTGAGGTGGAAACTAAGCTAAGCAAATAATAAAGTAAGAAGGGAATCGATCGATGTAGAGATATTCCCGAGGGCCAATTTCACACAATCTAGAAAGTAAATCTAGCAATACGAGCTAATAGTGTGGCTTAGTCTAAGTGGACGAACAAGAGGGATTAACAAATCAACCGATTACACAACAATTAGCCTTAATTCCAATTACTAAAGACTGGCAATGAAATTACTAAGCCAAGGTAAGCTAATTAAATATGCAACCAAATTAATCCTTAAATCCCATCCCCAAGTGGATATTGCGTAAGGAGCGGGGCCTTAGGACGTCCATTAAATAGACATATGTGATTCAGGTTCTCCCACCGTCTCCCATGTGCTCTCAAGGAGAACCACTATACCCTAGTGAACTTGTCTAGAAAACCCCTAAAAACATATCAATTTAGGAAAGGTTTCCTTAGTCCGCAAGCGTACGGATTAAGACAGAGATAGTAGAAGTCAAACCACAAGGAGGATATCCCGTGTGAGTTGACCGAACCAAGATTGTAGATGTTTTGTTAAATTGAAAATCGAGATTTGATTATACTAAGATTGCAATGGAAATAAATAGATAATTGGTAAAGAGTTCACAAAGATTCGATTTCACCCACACAAACAAGGTTAATATCCAATATATGAAAACTAAAATGAAGTAAGGCTAAAATGGTCGAATCACTACCAGACTGGCATCCCAATAAAGCAATGAATCTGGAATACGGTTGGGGTGTTGTATTCTCCTAGGATAGGTAAGTAGTCGGGGTTCAATGTAGACTACCTACACAAATGAGATTTACAAACTCAATCATGGGCCCTGGGTCACCAACTACGTAAGACAAGAAGAGGTTAGTCAGACTTCTCCTACGCTAAAGACCGGCGTAGGGGTGTAGTTTTTTCACACGCGACTAAACCTAATTTCGCCCATCCTAGCCAACACGCCCTAGACTCTACTTCCCCGTTCGGTAGGGCTTCTCCTCCATAGGTCTCCCTCCTACCAATTGGCTTTTGGTTAATTTAATTATGCGAGGCTAATTTCCCACCTGAATAAACTATGGCGTAGAATTTAACCTCTAGACTCAATCAAGATCTAGTAAAAAAGCTTCGAAAAAAGTAGCTATCCTAGCCTACGGAGCCAACTATCATCTCCTAATTTCACAATTAGTTGAAGTGGCCCTAAGCCACCGAAAGCCAGAGCGACCGTGAAGGAAGCCTATGCTCGAAGGTTCAATTTCAACTACCTATCATTACAAATTAATCAAATCATAATCTTAAGTTACCAAACCCTAATCACATCAACAATCAAACAAATCAAACATTAACCCGAAGATTGTCGAACCACAAAGATTGTCGAACACCTTTCTCAAACCGCAAGTATACGGTGATATAAAAGATTTCTGAACCACAGAGAGGTTACTCTCATGGAGCACGCCGAAGGTCTTATCGATTAACTAAGTTAGGCTAATTGGAAATGTGGAGATTGACTAATTACTAAGCAAACATAAATATTTATGCCTACTAAGGGGGTTTCTAAGGCATGGTTTCACCTTACCTAGGGTTTATGCCTACTATTCACCGATTAAACTAAGGGGTTCTGATGGAATGTCTTGTTCTAATTTGGGAATCCAAACGAGTAACAAAAGGGTTTTTACCAAATTAACCAATTATCACCTAATTTACTCTAATCCCAATCATTATGGACAATAATGGAATTACTAAGACCTAGAGGTGAGTAAATTATGAAGATAATCTAATTAATCCTCAAAATCCCACCCTAAAAGGATCTAGCCTAGGGAGCGAAGCCCTTAAACATCCTACAAGATCAATACACACGATTCGGGTTCTCCCTTCATCCCTCTTGGGCCTTCAGGGAGAACCAATATATTCTCGATTAGCTACGCCTAAAATATAATTCATACAATTCTGTAGTATTGATTCCAATCACAAATAACCCCCGAATCCCAATCAACAATTAAAAAAAAAAAAAGAGCAATCAACCGTAGCCCAACCCTAGAAACCACAAATAACTACTCACAATTCATGAAAATCATCCAACAACCATAATACATACAAGACCCAAGCATTTAATGAGAGAAGGATTAAAGATTAATAAATGCAAGGAGAAATAATAAGTATGTGAGAAGAAAGCTTAGTCTTGATTTAGAATGATGATGATAATCTTCAATTCATGCTCGTATTTACTCCAATCCCGATTCTCTTGCGAAAGCCCCAAAAATCCTTTAATAATACTCAAGAACTCTAATGGATTTCTCAAGAACAAAATGAAGAACCCTAGTTTTATTCTAGAGAGAAGGGAGAGAAAACAATCCCAGAGAGAGAGTAAGTAAAAGTGTAACAACTGAAAATTGCATAACGATTCATAAGTTGTTTGAAATGGGGGGGGGGGGTATTTATACACACCCTGTGAGTATAAGTTCAATTTCATCAAGTGAGGTTTATATGGAGTATAGGATGTTGGGATTCCAGAAACGGGTTTGGAGCTTAAAGAACCGGTCCAGAAAACCGGGTTGTTCAGAGTCAAAGCAGTGTGAGAGGTTGAGAAGAAACCGGGTTTGAGTTGGTTAGTAACTGCTGTTTACAACAGTTATCATCTGTTGCGCCAAAAACCGTTGTAGAAGCCGTGTTCAGCAACTTGCAGCAGTTGTGTTTCAATCTGTTATAACTTCCTCATCACGTGGATTCAAGCTACATCATTAAGTTTTCCCTCTGTAAACATTACACTAGTGAGAGAATTAGAGTTCTAGGGTTTGTGATCCTAATTCGGCTTGTGAATTAGGGGTTTGCTAGATTCTTGTTAATTCTTGTAATTGCTTGTGTAGATGAAGTGAATTGAGGTGCATAGAACCTCCATGGATGTAGATCATAACTGATCGAACCACGTAAAGCTCTTTGTGTTCATTTTTCTTTCATTTTCTGCGTTCACATGTGTTCGGCCTGTTACTGTGCTTTTTAGCCGAACAAGGTTCTTGTTATTTTGTGTGATCTGGATCTTCTCATAACAAGTGGCATCGTCTGTGGGAAAGTTTCTCACACAAGAAGAAGAGGAGAATGGCAGGAATGAAGATGGATTTGGACAAGTTTTCAGGGAAGAATGATTTCTCTCTATGGAAGATAAAAATGAAGGCCATATTAGTGCAAAATGGGTTATCAAATGCCCTCAAACCTGAAGATCAGTAAGTGGAGGCTGAGAAGCCCAAATATGGCGATGTGGATCAGAAGGCATTAAGCCTAACCATCTTATGTCTTGGGGATAAGCCTTTGAGAGAGATATCCATATGCAAGACTGCAATCGAGGCATGGACCAAGCTAAAGGAGTTGTACCAGTCCAAGTCGGTCTCAAATAAGCTATTCCTTAAGCAGAAACTGTTGGCTTACAAGATGGTGGATGACAAGGTAATTTCTGACCAGTTAGATGAATTTACAAAGCTTCTTGATGAACTGGAGGATCTGGGAGCAAAGATTGAAGATGATGACAAAGCTTTGATGGTGCTTAATGCTCTGCCAAGATCTATGGAGAGTTTCAAAGACACTCTTATGTTTGGGAGGCAAGATAAGTTGAGCTATGAACCAATTATCACTGCCTTGAAAACCAAATGTTTACATAATCAAGGAGACAAGAAGCCAAATCAATCTGGTGAAGGTTTGAACATTAAGTTCAAAAGAAATAACCAACAGAAGAAGGGCCAAACTTCAAAAGATTCAAAAGGTGGAATTGACAGTTTTAAGAAATCTGGAGATTGGGTGGAAAACAGGAAGTGTTTCAAATGCAAACAAGTTGGACACCTAAAGAAGGACTGTCCACAAAAGACGAAGAAGAAGGAAGGCCAAGGTGCTGAAGCTGCTGTTGTTGAACATGAAGGAGACCCACCAGAAGTTCTGAACGTCACTAACTCAAAGATGGAGAAGGAGTGGGTTCTTGATACTGGATGCTCCTTCCATATGTGTCCTCATGAAGATTAGTTTTAGAATCTCAAGAAAGAAGATGGAGGGTGTGTCCTGCTGGGAAATGATCAGTCCTACAGGGTTCAAGGCATTGGCTCAGTGAGAATTACAATGTTTGATGGAGTCACAAGAACCGTCACCAATGTGAGGTATGTACCTGGTCTCAATAGGAATTTGCTTTCTCTAGGATCTCTCATTGCCACTGGATGTGAATTTAATCCAGTTGATGGTCACTTGCACATAACTAAGGAAAATAAACTGGTGATTAAAGGAAAACAACACAATGGTTTCTTTATTTTGATAGGAAAATCTGTTGTTGGTTTTGTGGGTAGTATACTTGGCAAGAATGAACTGATGATGTGGCATAAAAGTTAGGGCACATTGGGGAGAGAGGATTAAAGGAATTATTCAAGAGAGGCACAATTGGAGATGTAGGAAATCGAACACTTGAGTTTTGTGATAAGTGTGCATTAGGCAAATCACAAAAGTTGCCTTATGCTAAGGGGATTCATACTACTCAAGAACCTCTAGACTATGTTCACTCAGACATTTGGGGTCCATCTAGGACTGAAACACATGGAGGAGGAAGATAATTCATGTCTATTATTGATGATTTCAGTAGGAAAGAGTGGGTGTTTGTGTTAAGAAACAAGAGTGATGCATTCACCAGGTTTAAAGCATGGATGATTCAAATGGAGAACTTAAGAGGCAAGAAGCTCAAGCACTTGAGAACTAACAATGGATTAGAGTACTTATCTACTGAGTTTGCTGAATTTTGTAATTAGAAAGGAATCACAAGACATAGAACAGTCCCAATGAACCCTCAACAGAATGGTGTTGCAGAAAGATTCAACAGAATAGTACTTGAAAGAGTGAGGTGTATGCTGATTGATGCTGGATTACCAAAGACTTTCTAGGGTGAAAAAATAAGTACAACATGTTACTTAATCAACAGGTCACCTTCATCATCTTTAGGGTTCAAAACTCCAGAAGAAATATGGAGTGGCAAAGTTCCAAGCTATGCAGATTTGAAAGTGTTTGGATGTCTTGCTTATGCCCATATTAAGCAAGACAAACTTGATCCAAGAGCATAAAGATGTGTGGCCTTAGGATATCCAAAAGGAGTCAAAGGGTACAGGCTATGGTGTTTGGAACAAGGAAATCAGAAGCTCATTATAAGCAGGGATGTTAAGTTCAGTGAATCAGTCATGGGATATCACTCAATTGGAAGTCAAGAAGAGTTTGATGGTGCTATTGAAAGGGTATTAGTTCAGGTGGAGCCTCAAATGGATGATAATCCTCAAGGGATTAATGATTTGAATCAGCACTCAAGTGACAGTTCATCAGAAGAAGATGAGGTGTAAACTGGGAATCCAAACTTGAGAAATTATAGTATGCCAGAGATAGACCAAGAAGGCAAATCCAAAGACCAAACTTCTATGGGCAAGCAGGGAGTGTGTACTATGCACTAAGCATTGCTGAAGACATAGAGCATCAAGAGCCACAGAATTTCAAAGAAGCACTCACTGGTAGTGAATGTGAGCACTGGATAAGTGCAATGATGGAGGAGATGGAATCTCTGGAGAGAAATGGCACTTGGAAGCTGGTAGATAAGCCTAAGGGGCAGAAGCTAGTGAGTTCCAAGTAGATTTACAAGAAAAAGATTGAAGCTGGAGATACAGAAAGAATAAGATACAAGGCAAGGCTTGTTGCAAGAGGCTTCACTCAAAGAGAGGGCATTGATTTCAATGAAGTATTCTCTCTTGTGGTGAAGCACTGCTCTATCAGATTTCTCTTATCAAAAGTGACACAAGAGGACATGGAGTTACAATAACTAGATGTCAAAACTGCATTTTTACATGGTGACTTGATTGAGAACATATATATGAAACAACCTGAAGGTTTTGTGGTTCCAGGTAGTGAAGAGAAGGTATGCTTTCTCAAGAAGTCACTCTATGGGTTAAAACAGAGCCCAAGGCAGTGGAATAAGAAGTTCAATGAATTCATGTTGAAGGCAGGATTCATCAGGAGTTTATATGACAGTTGTGTATACTTTGATAAGGATTCTAAGGCTGATCAGGTGTATCTCCTATTGTATGTTGATGATATGCTTATAGCAAGTAAAACTCAGCATAAGATACAACATGCTAAAGAAGAAGTTGGGTACATAATTTGACATGAAAGACCTTGGAGATGCAAAGAAGATATTGGGCATGAACATTTTAAGAGATGGGGATTCTAAAATTTTGTGGTTGTCACAAAGGCATTATTTTCAGAAGGTGGTGGAGAGGTTTCATATGCATGAGGCCAAAACTCTGAGTGTTCCATTAAATCAACAACTTAGATTGTCCAAAGAACAAAGTCCAAAGACTACAGAAGAAGTGAATTGCATGAGAAACATACCATATGCAAGTGGTGTTGGTAGCTTGATGTATGGCATGATCTGTAGCAGGCCTGATTTGGCCTATTGTGTGTCTTTAGTTAGTAGGTACATGTCAAATACTGGTAAAGCTCACTGGGATGCTTTAAAGCAGGTGTTGACATACTTAAAAGGGACAATAAACTTGGGTTTGAAGTTTGAGAAACAAGCTAATGTTATTGTTCCATTGGTGGGATTTGCAGATGCTGATTTTGCAGGGAATTTAGATACAAGGAGATCCATTTCTGGTTATGTGTTTACACTATATGGGACTGCAGTTAGTTGGAAAAGTGTGCAACAGATAGTAGTGGCCTTGTCCACTACAGAAGCTGAGTACATTGCATTAACTGAAGCAATTAAGGAAGCTTTAGGCATTCTCAGGGATCTGGGGATTAATCAAAAGTGTGTGACCATATTTTGTGATAATCACAGTGCACTTCACTTGGTTAAACACCAACCATTCCATGAGAAGTCCAAGCATATAGATGTTAGGTTACATTTTGCAAGAGATGTGATAGATTCAGGTTAAGTGGAAGTCAAGAAGGTTCATACACTAGACAATGCTGCTGATTTCTTGACCAAGGCAGTTCCAGGGAACAAAGTTGTGCATTGCTCGAGCCTAATTAGGCTTGAAAAATGTGTTTAATCTGTTAATAGAACAAGGCAGTTTGAGGTAAGGAAATGCACTTGAGTTCATTGAGGTGGAGATTTGTGAGTATAAGTTCAATTTCATCAAGTGAGGTTTATATGGAGTTCAATTTGAGTTCAATTTCATCAAGTGAGGTTTATATGGAGTATAGGATGTTGGGATTCCAGAACCGAGTTTGGAGCTTAAAGAACCGGTCCAGAAAATCGGTTTCAGAGTCAAAGCAGTGTGAGAGGTTGAGGAGAAATCGGGTTTGAGTTGGTTAGTAACTGTTGTTTACAACGGTTATCATCTGTTACGCCAAAAACCGTTGTAGAAGCCGCGTTCAGCAACTTGCACCAGTTTTGATTCAATCTGTTATAACTTCCTCATCACGTGGATTCGAGCTACAACTCTTATATAGATATAAAACACTTGTGATTGCGAGCTACATCATTAAGTTTTCCCTCTGTAAACATTACACTAGTGAGAGAATTAGAGTTCTAGGGTTTGTGATCCTAATTCGGCTTGTGAATTAGGGGTTTACTAGATTCTTGTTAATTCTTGTAATTGCTTGTGTAGATAAAGTGAATTGAGGTGCATAGAACCTCCATGGACGTACATCATAACTGATTGAACCATGTACAGCTCTTTGTGTTCATTTTTCTTTCATTTTCTGCGTTCGCTTGTGTTCGGCCTGTTTCTGCGAACAAGGTTCTTGTTATTTTGTGTGATCTTGATCTTCTCATAACACATCCACTCCCCACACATACAAAGGTGAAAACATCTGCTGAAAAGGTCCCTATAAGTAAGGGTAAAATAGTCAAAATCAATTTAGAACACAAGGCATTGTAAGTTATTGGTCGAAACCCCCTTCGTGCACTCGACTCGACTTTCATGCGAATTCTAGGAAGAATCGGCTCGTAATTGTCTCTCATTCCAAACATGAAAGTTTTAGGTCTTCGTCTTGGCTACACGTGACAGCTTGAATCACTCAATTCAGAGTTCAGACGAATAAGTTACGGCCAAAAAACAAAGACTACATGAAACAGGAGACGCGCGCGAGAACTACCGATACCGCTGTCGGTCCGGCAGCCGAGCCAGCAGGTGGTCCGGCAGGTGGTTCCTGGTTCGATTCTGGACTGACAGCCGGTGGTCCAGCCGGTCCGGTAGGTGGTCCGGCTGTTGGTCCGGTTCAGTTTCCAGCTTTGCACCTTCGTTTTCCGTCGTCGTTTCGGAGCCCTTCCTCTCATATTCTCGACCCGACCCCTTCATGGCTTTTTTTCATGACTCAATGAACTTCAATTTGAGCTCTTGTTGAGTCTAATTCAGATTCATTTGTGCCTCAATTTGTGGGTTGGAACGTGGCATATGCGCGATCGACCTCTTCTTCTTTCTTTCTCCAATTGGAGGCCTTTTCATTCATTTTCTCGGCTCGACTCCTTCACAACTTTTACTCGTGACTTGATGATCTTTAGTTTGGGCCTAATCCCAACCCATTTTGGGCCCTTTTGGGCCTCAAGATGTGGGCCGGAGTGTGAAAATGGACTTGAACAATCTTCTAAATTTCTTCTGATTTCCTAACCTTCAAAATACCACTAAAAAACTCCCAAAAGCGCATCAAATCATATTAAAAAGGAAAATCAGCCCAAAAATACAATAAAGCATGAAATTGCACATGAACATATCAACTACACGTAATTCCCTACAAAATATGAACGTGAAAAATGCAAGAAAAACGGTAATTTTTACATTCATTAGTGAGTGAGTACCCGATAAAGACATAAGGACAGAGAGATTCTCAAGTTTGTGAGTGGAATAAGGATGAAACAATGGAAAACAGCGACAACCAAACAAACGAAGTTTTATGAAGTGGGGATTGTGATGAAATAGTTTTTCAAAAGAGGAAAGCATGGAGAGATTGACATTTGGAAGACGATTGATGACATATGTGTCGACGGACATGGCATAAGGCCAATATGTGAGGGGGCATAGATGCATGATGCAAGAAGGCAAGTACGGTGCCAACGATGTAACGATATCGACACTCAGAGCTACCATTATGCTCAGGGGTGTGTACATGAGTTGTAAATGAGTAATCCCATGGGACTTTAAAGGGACCAAAGAGCTAAGAATCCCCCCAATCAGGGTATAACATAACAATCCTAATTTTGAAAAAAAATCTCAACCAGAGCTTTATATGCAATGAAAGTAGGCATACACATCAAATTTTCTCTTAAGAGGATAAAACCAGATATATTTAGTAAAATGATCAACAAAAATCACGTAATATTTGAAACCATCAACATATAAAATGGATTAAATCCAAACATCTGAATGAACTAATTCTAGTGCAACAGAAGGTGATTCTAAGAAATTAAAGGAACATGTAAAGCGCTAGAGAAATCAAGAGACTGAATACTCTCAAACCGAAGGGAACCAACGGTCGCAATATGAAGCGTTTACCATCGCAAATTAAAATATTGGCATGCCCATCATATGGAGCATGGTATAGCACCCATAAGATATTTTTATTATTATATTGAGCTCCATATTATTTTAGGATCTAATCATTTTTGGAGACCATGTTCTAGAATCAAGTCCAAGCCCATGATTTTACTTAGGGACCAAAAAAATAATTTCCTAGCCCAATTAGGAGTCCTATACCCTAGGAATATAATCTATATATATGAGATTACCTCATAAATCACAATCACGGTCAAATAATCTGATTTTCACTCAAAATTTTTGTCCACACTATTTTAGAGACTTTTATTGTGCCACTTTTTTGTGCCACTTTCATCTTCAATCGCTCTTCCTTTTAATAGACAGGTATTTCGTTTTAAATTTCGTTACCCTATCTAGAAAGCTCCAAAAATTATGAAATTTTATTATGTCATGTATTTTTATGCCTATAATGTTCTGTAAAAATTTAAAATTCATTGAAATTATATTTTATGTTTATGATTTTTACTACACTGCAGAATCTGCGAATCCCTCTATTCCGATTTTAAAAAAAAACTCGATTTATCTATTTATACTTCTTCAAAAAATATGATTTTTGGATATGTTATCCATATATGTGTTTTCTATCGTCTTGTAAAATTTTAAATATATCCAGCTGGTATTGTTTTATTTATAAAGGTTTTACTACAACTGCACTGAATTTTTCAGTTTCAGCAAATTCGAATTCAAAAATTTGGAATCCATAGTTATACTTCTTGAAAAATTCCGAAGTTTTAATATGATCTTTTTACATGTGTATATTAGCTATTGGTAAATTTTCAATGCTTTATCCCTGGTCTTTTATAAAATAAAAATTATTTATTCGCTGCTATACAACAAATCCATTCCGACAAATTCTCTATTACTTTCAAAACTTCTTAAAGTCTTACCAAGCCCTAAATTCCCAAATTCAAAATTCCTTAAATCTCATATATATATCGATGACAAGATAATTTCATGCATTCTTAAGTGAAAAGGAGATCGATACTAGCGAAGACTATGGACAAGGAGCATGCATCTACATACAAGGTTTTATCCATATTTTCAAGGTGGGGATAATTTCTACTCTATGGGCTATGTTTGTCTATTTTAAATGACATGATTGTAATTTCAATGTCGAAGCGCAACATTCCATAGGCAACATGCAATAGGCTATATACTATGTTATGCTAGGCTTTGTGTTTTACTATGCTAGTCAACAGGCAACAGGTTAATTACATTCTATGCTATGCTATGATATGCTCAACAGGCTACATGGTTATGCTATGCTATGCTATGTGTTGTGCTATGCTAACAACTATTTTACAGTGTGTTGTATGCATTCACTAATTATTGCATGATTTGAATTTAGAATTGACAACCATGTCCCCACTGAGCTTGTGGTTTGCTCACTCCATTCCATTTCAGTTTCTACAGGCCATTGGAGCTGAGTCGTGGTACGAGGAGGCGGTGGATATATTGGTCAAAAAGTCTCAAAACTTCCATGTATATTTGAGTCGTAATTTATTCTATTGATGTTTGACTTTGAGTCCTTTAAACAAAAAGTTATGGTGGTGTTATAGTATTAAAAGTTTTGAGTCAACTTATGTACTTTTATTCAAATTACGCTTCCGCCAATATTCTATTTAAAATGTTTCAAATTGGATATTTTTGAAAGATATATTGTTTTTTCTTCAAATATGTCTTTCAATTGTTCGAAAACGTTTTATAAGTTCAAAAGATTTAATGCAGCTCACATTCCTTCAAAATAAACTGTCTTTTATTTAAAACTACGAAAATCAGGGTGTGACAAAGTAGTATCAGAGCAGTGATCTTGCCGACTTGTTAACTTATCCATTCAAAAAAGTCAAATAATTTTTATAGTTGAGTCTATATTTTTGTATAAAAGTCAATATACTATCTATGATCATCCACCTCTGCAATACCGCGCCAACTCCAGCAATAGGTACGCTATGTTACACTACAACAGCTATACTATTTCTATAGTTTACGATCAAATTCAATTTTTTCAAATGTTCTGTCATGCATGCCTACATATTATACTAGCTACAAGAATGAAACTAGAGCATAGTGATTTTAATGGTCAAATTAGGAATGACATATGCTTTTCTATGGTGAAGTCAAAACAAGTTTTTGTTTACTAAATTTCGAGGACGAAATTTTTCGAAGAGGGATAGTTTGTAACACCCATAAAATATTTTTATTATTATATAGAGCTCCACAATATTTTAGGATCTAATTATTTTTGGAGACCATGTTCTAGAATCAAGTCCAAACCCATGATTTTACTTAGGGACCAAAAAAATAATTTCCTAGTCCAATTAGGAGTCCTATACCCTAGGAATATAATCTATATATATGAGATTATCTCATAAATCAAAATCACGGTCAAATAATCTGATTTTCACTCAAAATTTTCGTTCACACTATTTTAAAGACTTTTATTGTGCCACTTTCATCTTCAATCACTCTTCCTCCCAATAGACATGTATTTCATTTTAAATTTCGTTCCCCTATCTAGAAAGCTCCAAAAATTATGAAATATTACTATTTCGTGGATTTTTATACCTATAATGTTTTGTAAAAATTTCAAATCCATTGAAAGTATATTTTATTTTTTTATGATTTTTACTGCACCACAGAATCTGCGAATCTCTCTATTCTGAATTACAAAATTCGATTTATATATTTATACTTCTTCAAAAAATATGATTTTTGGATATGTTATCCATATACGTGTTTTCTATTGTCTTGTAAAATTTCAAAGATATCCAGCTGGTATTTTTTATTTATAAAGGTTTTACTACCGATGCACTGAATTTTCAGTTTCAACAAATTCGAATTCAAAAATTCGGAATCCATTGTTATACTTCTAGAAAAATTTCGAAATTTTAATATGATATTTTTACATGTGTATATTAGCTATTGGTAAATGTTCAATGTTTTATCACTGGTCTTTTATAAAATAAAAATTTCCTATTCGTTGCTAGGCAACAAATCCATTCCAAAAAATTCTCTATTACTTTCAAAACTTCTTAAAGTCTTACCAAGCCCTAAATTCCCAAATTCAAAATTCCATAAATCTCGTATATATATCGATGACAAGATAAGTTCATGCATTCTTAAGTGAAAAGGAGATCGATTCTAGCGAAGACTATGGACAATAGAAGCTTGCATCTACATACAAGGTTTCATCCATATATTCAAGGTGGGGATTATTTCTACTCTATGGGCTATGTTTGTCTATTTTAAATGCTATCGTTGTAATTTCAATATCGAAGCGCAATATTCTGTAGGCAATAGGCTATATACTATGTTATGCTAGGCTTTGTGCTTTGTTGTGCTAGTCAACAGACAACAAGTTAATGACATTCTATATTATGTTATGCTATGTGTTGTGCTATGCTAACAACTATTTTACAGTGTGTTTATGCATTCATCAATTATTGCATGATTTGTATTTAGAATTGACAAACATGTCCCCACTGAGCTTGTAGTTTGCTCACCATTCCATTTCAGTTTCTATAGGCCATTGGAGTTGGGTCGTGGTACGAGGAGGCGGTGGATATATTGGTAAAAAAGGTTCTCAAAACTTCCATGTATATTCAAGTCGTAATTTATTCTGTTGATGTTTGACTTTGAGTCCTTTAAAAAAAAAGTTCTAGCAGTGTTATAGTATTAAAAGTTTTGAGTCAACTTATGTACTTTTATTCAAATTACGATTCTGCCAATATTCTATTTAAAATGTTTCAAATTGGGTATTTTCGAAAGATATGTTGTTTTTTCTTTCAAATGTATCTTTCAATTGTTCAAAAAGGTTTTATAAGTTCAAAAGACTTAATGCAGCTCACATCCCTTCAAAATAAATTATCTTTTATTTAAAGCTACGAAAATCGGGGTGTGACACATGGACAAGCATATTTGCCAAGTTTGTAGTGATATGATGGGAAGCACCCGAGTCCAAGATCTATTCGGACGTAGGGGACGCCGATGTAGCGGTTTGAGCCGATGGATGCATATAGGCCGGAGTAGGAGAGGTTTGCGTAAATGGAGCATATGAGCAAATATTGTAGTGACGGGCGGAGCGTCCGGATTCACCACATTACTGACACTTGCCCAAATAGGGGTAAGGATCATTAGATGAACTCGAGTACTGTTGAGATAACATCTGCCGATGGATGAAAATGGACCTTATTACGATGCTGATACAAGCGTCTTTACAGGTGCTTCATAAGCATGTATGGAAAGGTCATTTGTCATAAATGGGATATAGTTAAGAGCATTAATTTGTTCAAACTCAATTTCAATCATATGGATGGTGCATGTATTATGATCCTTGATATTCAATTGTGTGTTGAACCCCATGTTATGTGTGATCAACTTGTTGTTTGTACAACTTGAGTATGATCAACATAGTAAAATCATGTTGAGAACATGATTGGTTACTTTGGGGGGGGGGGGTTATAGATAAGAAGAATCTTTGCATTCTCATCCATAACAGTTGATGATTTTGTTTTCCTTTTGGGATTGAGTTATGGTAATGCGATAGTTAGATATGGGTGATGATTGGGAACATAGTGAACTTTCGAGGTCGTACCTTCCGTTAAGTTATCATAATGTTAATTCTAAGAATAAATCTTATATACATTTAGTTTTAGTAAGCACACACCCTTACACGCAGACCATGACATATAACATAATTAGTTAGTTGCTTCTAAGTTAACCTTGTCTTTAGTGATAAGTAGACGACGAGATACTTGTGACTAGGAGGTCATGACAATTACATGTGTACTAGACTTAGAGATAGTCTTGAATGGTTTCAACCGAATCATATGAACACTAGGAGAGTGTTAGTGTTGGAACAGAGAAGAAACTGAAAATGGTTATAGTAGCATGGAATTGAAGGCAATTCCTCTACCAACGGAACCTTGGATGATCAACAGACACTGAGTCTGGTAATAAATCTCATTTAATGAGAAAAATACTTTAACTCAAGATATCAGGGTATATCAGAGTAAAAGTTTGGTATCTCTACCACCACCAGTCAAAGGTTGATAATCCGAGTCTTCTCCGTGAACAATAGATTAAGGCTTAAGTTAAATTCTAGTATATTCCCGTTGAATGAGGGCATCTAAACCCCGATCATGCCCATTAGGGTGGCTTGGATTTTTGGGGATGCCGCTCATTATAGTGACTATACTAAAGCTTCTAATTAGTCAGTTACATGTTCCCAGTTTAGAATTGAATTCCAAACATAAGAGGAACGTGATCTAAGGGGAAAATACTGACAGTGATTTTAGAAGAACATTCCCAGTAAAGACAAATAGGTTATTTTTGGAAATACATATTTTTTAGCAAATGCAGTGCAATGTTTGGCTCAACACATGTACTGGAACCAATTGGAAAAGCACTTAATCATGCTGATCCAAAGTATATTTCTTAGTTCTTTACACACCTGCCAAATGAGTTGACAATGAGGGTTAAGCATGTAGCATTATTCATTAAGTGTGGCAATAAATACCTGAACACTTCTTGATAAGCACTTAATAGTGCACACTCAACTTGAGTGATTGCAAATGCTAGACAATGTCAAGCTTGTCAATTATTTCTTTTACTTCCGATAAAGGGTTTTAAGGTAGTGCATGCTAGAACTATAAATTTTGGGGACATTTTTGTCTATTTCCATAGGATTATAAGGATGAACACATGAGTTTAATGCCTTAATTGATAACTTAGGTATTCATCACTGCAAATAGGATTTGCAACATGCCGAAATCGATGATTAGACTTGATCTCGTGCAATTCAGAATTGCATGATGACCTAAAATTTTCCCGTTTGTTATCCTTAAGAATCTTGAAATAGGACGAATTTTTTATTTCAGTTAGAGTTCTTCTAAGATCTGGATGTAACTTGAGATAATAAAAGATTGATTGGTTTAGAACATTAAGACAATATTGTAGATGGACATGACGAGAATGTTTCGTATTGTTGGATGAAGTAAACGTATGTATATATCTTGTAAAGTAGACTGATTAGGGCAAAGGTGCACTAGACTAGTTTACATTAGGCATAACATGATGCTTCGATTAAGGAAAAATGCACTCGAGGAGTAATTTTTAATCCCAGAGAGACCTTTGTTTCGCTTCATCACCGACACTTGAAACGTTTTTAGACAATTAGGATCATTTTTCTTTTACTATTAATCCCTTGTGATGTTTTGTGATTCAACAATGTAATGCTTGATCATAGCATAATCTCTCGATGTATATGAGGATTGCTCAAATGAATTAGACAATTTCTTTTTTATTCGTTGAAAATCCAGAAACTGAGTGTTTAAGACAACGATCAAATGAATAAGGCCTAAATTCTCTTAGATTAATTACAGGTGTGAAAGATCTCATGATCATCTTATGATCAATGTAACGGAGACATTATCAAGCAATCATCCATTCTTCACACACATTTTTTTTATGAAATTGTGTGGTGAAGAGGGGGGAAAGATGTTGTTAGATAAATATTTAGGTCCATGAGGGTGCAAGTCAAGTATTTTATTTCATTGGAAATGAACATTGATTGCGACTCATACCTTGTATCACAGTATTCATTGAATCAGTAACTTAAATATCTCGTAAACTTTTGGTCTTATAGATAGTCAGATCTGAGCAAATGAAGGTCATAGGTGCTCAGGATAGTGACATTTTGCAATTAAGTTTGGAAGGCTAGAAACCTTAGTAGAGGAAACGTATCCTTAAGGGATACCCTGTCAGTCCAAAGGTTATAAGTTTAAAGATGAATAGTTGATAAGTTTGTTACTGAAGTAGAATTACAAAACCTAGTATTTTGGAGATATTTCTTTGAAATATTCAAATGAAGATCTGCATCCAACTAAACTATTAGTAGTTCAAAAAGCTATCCTGAAACAAGATTCCAGTGGGGGTCAACTTTCAATGATAATATGATATGTTTGAATCTTTTAATTGAATAGAGCTGGGAAATGCATGCTTGAACTATGAGATTGCAAGGCATGTTTGACTAGGGATCTCCAGAATTTGAGAAAGAGTTGGACTCTGTATCATCCTTGAATAGTTGAAATCAAAGGAATAGTTTTCTAATTGGTGTAGTTGAAACTAGGTTCGGGAACTGGTTGATATTCTATTGGATACAGAGAGATTGTGAACAAACGGTTCATAAAAGGTTGTTAAAGCTTCCAGGGGTATGGATTTCAAATTGGTTGGAAAGTTACACTTTGAGTGTAAGGCTTGTCCATAAGGACATTTCCTACCAATGTTGAGTTTTACCATGATTTGTTCTTAGTTAGCCAACTTAGAATTTGATCTGCAATTTTCGAGGTGGTTGAGTGAATGTATTTCTCCATGGAGAACTTGACTGATAAAGAAATTGGTTTACCAAGGACATTTATGGTCAAAGGCCAATAAATTAAGTCTGTGGTCTAGTACAGTACTCGAATCAATGGTACCCGACATTTTACGAAAGTCTTAATATCATGCTACCTCATTATGATGAGCAGATACCATTGAGAGTTGTAATGCCACAAGGAAACTTGCAATCTAAATTTTGTCAGTGAGCAAAGATATTGAGTATTGTGACCATTGAAAGATGGGTTGTCTTACAATTCGGAGTTGAAGGATGTGGATAGGGTTACTTATGGGATAAATGAAGGTTCCAAGGGATCATCTAGATGACTACTTGTGATTGTATAAGCATCACTTATAGAAGTATTAAAGTGATTTCATGTGGACACTCATGCATCCACTAATACTCTTATTGGATAAAAGCCGAGCTTTAAAGTCACTTAATGTGCCCAGTAACTTCTAAAGAGAAGTTTACAGTGTCCATCGTACAATATTCTAGTATTGCTAAGTGATGCAAATAACTTTAGATGTGTGTGCCTAGTGTAGGCTATGCCATGGATCTAGTACTGAGCATTAATTAAATCTTAGTAAAAGCGTAGGAGTACACTTGAAAGGGTTCTTGTGATGTCTAGGACGCATTGTACCATTCCCCTAAGCGGAAGAACTATGATCTATACTTATTGCTAAGTGATGCAAATAAGTAGTTATTCTTGCAAATTGGTAAGATCATCTCGGGGAGATGAATGTACTGGTGAATGTATAGATTTCCATAATCAGAGCAAAACTTGGACCTTCTGCTTATATAGTGTGAAAATGTTTTGGTTAAGTAATTTGGAGTGATAAGCAATTGAGTGGGGGCATTGGCAACTCACAGGCCATAAATGGACCGTAGCTTATGAAAGACTCCAAATACTAACCAATTACATCACAACTTGATTTTATCTGGGATATTATCTCATAATGCGAGGTGATTATGATACTTATGTGCACTTATGAATTGACGGTTCATTCAAAGTATGTTGGACAAGTTAAGAATTGATTGGGACTCTCACACGAGCAATCGCCTCCAATGTCGAATGACATGGGAGATGAGACCAGTATAGAATTCATTCAGTTGATTCTATGGTTTTCGCCTTAGTACGCTAAGATGAAATCGATGTTTGGTAACATATGATCGAATTGGATAATTGGTTATCCAATTATGACTTGTTGTATAGCCAGATGTGATTTTCTCGAGTTAGACGTTCACTTGAGGACATCTAAGGGGAAAACTCAGGTTAGCTGCTAAAAAACATCTAGACTAAGATATGTACAACGTGTTCAGTGAATGACATACGCTTCCTTTAGGGAAATAACACATTGTAACGTTTGTTTCATACTGCACACTATTGTTATAACCGAACTGGTGATTAAACCGGTAATGCTAATGGTCAGTGGTTCAACCGGTTGGATCAGTCCAACCGACTGTCCAATCATTTTAATAAAATTTAATAATAATTTTCTATATTATATATGCAATTTTTATTATTTTTTGTAATTATTAAGAGATAATAAAAAATCAAAAGAATTAAATAAATTTCAAAAGAAGATTTTATAATAATACACAACTCTTTCATTCTTTAACATAAATAATATAATATCATAATTCTTTAACAGAAATAATATCATATCATAATTAATATAATAGTTTCAAGTAAGGCTAATGAAAATTAGGAGTTAATGATTAGAAAAAAAAAATTGCAACACTTTCTCTCTTTCGGAATTGAGAGTCGGTCTGTCAAGAAAAAAGAAAATATAATACTCCTCCAGATTTTCACGTCACTTAATAACTCCCAGTCTCCACTATTATTCATATCTATCTCTCTCCCACCATGTTCAAAAAAGAAAAGAAAAGGAAGAAAATTCTCTCTCTATATGCCCCCTTCCTGTCTATCACACAAACAAAGATATGATCTCCTGCATTTCTTTTGCTCTCTTACACTCAACACATTTATATTCTAGATCTGGTGATGTTTACTTTTGTGACTTGTGAAAATGACCCAAGTTTTAGATCAGATGATGAACGACTGATTAGCGACTACCAAAACCAGTTTATGTTCTTCTTTTCTTTCTAAACGACCAGTTAACCGGGTCTCGATCTTATCCAGTTGAATCCGGGTATCTCCAGGTTCATCCGAATTTTCTCGGTCTGACAAGCGTTCCGGTTGTATAGCACCACCCAGACCGAACAAGTGACCGATTTCCGTCGAACTGGTTGAACTGGCCGGTTCGGTCCGGTTATGATAACACTGATTCTGCATATACTTTACCAAAGTGGATGATGAGAAATGAGTCTCTATTCTCTCATTGTGTGAGATCCAGAGGTCTAATTACCTCATAGTATGTCCTTAAGATTTTTTTATGTGTCTTTCGTCTTCATCTCAGTGTTGCTCCTTTGGCATCCTCCCAATAACCACCAAATTATTCGATTACGCGGGACATATCTAGGAAAGCACCTAGATGAAGGACTATGAGGTATAAGGAAAAAGGAAGATCATTACTGACATCACAGTTTAGAGATTCACTAGTGTCAATTATGTTCAAGGAACGTAATAGTGAATGTAAAACGAAGTGATGAATCTGGTATACTCCTCTAAAATTGAAGGGACAAGAAGGCATACTGATTCTTGGCATTGGGTAATGAGTCTGGGATGTAGCGAATTCGTTGTCCTCAAATTCTTGATGTCAAGTTGTTGTACACCTCAATAAGTGTATAACTATATGCTCTTGAAATACTCGTGGGTCACACGATCCGTTAGCCAGTATGATCTCGGTGAGTTGGAAAGATCATGGAGGGTTAGGTCTCAGCCCTCATGGGCAAGTGGGTGATGTTGGTTTGATTCGGGCCATGGATCCGATCCACCCGGGCCATCGGGCCCAATCCAAGGTCACCCAAGTGGGCTGATCCAATTATTGGAAGAGAGTAATTATGGGAGACCCATCTCCCATACTATAGGTCCACTCCTTCCTCCTTTACATAGACAATCAAGTGTACCGGGTACACTAAGTGGTAGAGAAGTGAGAACAGTTTCCTTTACGTGAGAATCAGAATGAGAGAAATCAAAAAGTGATTTCTCCAAATCGCCAGAAATGGCTCTTGGATTGTGAATCGTGGTGGATTTATGACTGTGATTTCCACCCCGATCAAGAGTAGGAATCATCAAGAAGAGGCCGCGATTCGACCCGTATACGATTTGGGGTTCAATTGTACTGCAAATCAAGGTACCCCGATCCTAAATCCAAATTGGGATTTTTGACAAATCCACAAGAACTTTAAGAGGAGTTGTACGAAACATTATACATTTATACTACTTTGGCTTTCCTCATTCGCTATGTATAATTTAGTGCATTTGAACACATTTACATGTATACATTATAAAAAAACAAAATTTATGTATATAAAATAATGTCCTCTGAACTATAACGTGCATGAAACAGGTATTTTGACATTCATTCAGATAACCTTCCACCGTATGTCCAAATGTATAATCCCATCTCTGGAGTTGATAAGATGATATTTCTCGTTGATCCGACCGTTAGATACTACGTCGGCCAGGTTAATATCGACATACCCTAGCGATTCCTACATCGGAAACATGATTAAGCAGTATGAGTTTCAGTCAAGTATCTCGTTTGTGGGAGTGAAACTCGATAAGCTCCACTATCTTATAAATAGTTGCAAGAGCTTATTTGTTTATTTGAATAAAAGGAATTTATAAACTTCCAATTAAAAGGAGTTATTTAGCTATGAATTTGATAGTTAATTTAAAAGTCACTATTGAATATACATTTTAATGAGTGTGTGAGTGTGTGGTGCGTCCGAAATAAGTGTAAAGAGTGTAGTTATGTGTAGTGCGTTTGAAATAAGTGAGCAAAGTATATATATGTGTGTAGTTTGTGAAATTTGTATATAACTATTAAGATCTTAAAAAATTAGATGGACTAAAATTTTTATTTTTGTTTTTTGAGCTTATAACTCTAAGATGTTATTTTTGCATTTTATAACACAGTTGAAGGTGTGACTACTGTTACCTTAAACATGAATCCCATTCGTCTTCTCCTGCTCATGACTTCGATGTGAATGAGGTCTTTAACGGGAGCCTCGTCTAGTACGAATTGAAATTCTTCGTTCCAATAAGGGTTTCGAGTTTTCTTCATTAACTGCAAATGGTTAAGCTCAAATTTATGATGATTGTAAAATTACAGCAAAAAACACAGAGAATCTGATCACAGTAAATAATGAGAGAGAAAAAACTGCAGAACTCCTCGTGACTGTCCAAAGTCGATCTATTATCTTTTTATTTCCTCGAATTTGGTGAAATTCCTTCAATAATTGCATGTGCACGTAAAATTGGGGATTTTCATTTCCCTAATGAGTTTATGGCACTCGTGGTCAATCCTGATATTTTTTATGGCATGTTTTTTTATTAGGATGACACATCCACGTTAAATTCAAAACCAAAAAACGAAAAAAATGCAATTTCACGCAATTATATACAGTGTAATTACACCGGAAAAAATTATTTTTAGTCCTGTATATTAGGCCTTGTCCAGTATAAAATTCTGTATGTTAGAAAATTTCAATTTTAGTCCCGTATGTTTCAAAAGTTGTCCAATTTAAGGACACTGACCATCAGAAATGGCCAATTTGGCCATAATTAATCACGTGCAATGCATGTGACTAATAAATTTGAGAAAAATGAAGAAAGAAAGAAAAATAAAATAAAAAATGAAATGTACCTCATACAAAAATTAGAGTTTATTTTTTTCTTTTCTTTTTTGGGCGAGTTATTAAAATAATTTAATGATTTGACATGTTATCTGGACAAATACTTAACACATAAGCATTAGCACTCAAAAGCCCTAAATTTGTTAGCCTAATTCCAGCTAAATTGGTCGTTGGTGATGGTTAGTGTCCTTAAAATTGGACAACTTTTGGAATATACAGGACTAAAATTAAAATTTTCTAACATATAGGATTTTTACTGGACAAGGCCTAACATATTGGACTAAAAATGAAATTTTCCCAATTACACCGTGAATTTCGACTTCCGGCTTAAGAATCTACCAAATTCTTGCAATTAAAAATGCAAAGCATTAAGATCTGAGTAATTAAAAAGACAATTGCCTGGTTGTGGGTCTGCCCACAATTTACAGGGCAGCTGTTGCAATTTGCCCGAAATGTGATATAGGGGTGTTTAATTGAGTTTTTGAAGAAGTGATTTGAATTGATTTTTATGAAAAATTAGAATTAGGTAATGTTTGAGAATATCAGTGATTTTGGCCGAGAATCTGCTTGAAATTGAGAGACCAGAATAGCTTGTAAGTGATTTTAATAATCTGTCTAGGGGTGTTTGAAGAAGTGATTAAGATAAGTAATTGTAGGAAGCAACTCTGTATATAGCTAACATATTTTAGCTCCAATCAGTTTAAATTTAAACAGAAATTGTTACTTACTAACACTCATTTTCAGCTTATTTAAAACCAGAAACTCAAAGCCACTTGCTTTAAGCATTTGCAAACACCCCTAAGTGTTTTAGGAATACTTCAAAGTCATTTTTGTTGCAAACAAAAGTGATTTTGAATCCCCAAACGAGTTTGCAAACAACCCAATAGTCATATTGGCTTATATAGACTTGAATATCCTTCTTTCTATCTTCTTAAAAAAAAAGATAAAGGTAAAGGAATTCACCGTAGTTTTCCTTTTGTCTCCTCTGAAAATGATTGTGGCATAAGGATTGATCTGGCTCTTCCCGTCGACATCCTTAGCCCTTACAATGTTGACGATAAGTAGACCCGTTCCACTCAAGGAAACGCTTTCATGGCCATTTCTAGAGCTTCCGTTGCCTGAATAATCCGACAATCCACTAAACTTTTTGCTGTCTTCTTGAAACGGAACAAAGGTCATCTCGGTTGTGATCTGGCCATGAGGCTTCTCGTTATGAGGATCTTTAGGATCCATACTGTTCACCAAATCGAGAGTCATCTCTTTCTTCTCATATGGAGTGAGCGTATTCAGTGGAACAGCTTGCATTCCTAGATAATCATGGGCTCCAACCTGCCATTCAAACATTTCAGAGAAAGGGAGATGAGTAAACCAAAACATTGCTTATGGTAGTGAACCTTTTCCCAGTCATAGAGTTGCAATTTGAGAACTTGGGAGTCAGGTTCCTTCACGATCAGCTTGAAGTCCTCGTTCCATACGGGGCTCAGATTATTCATTACAACGCTGGTCTTCTTGGCTGGAAGACGTTCCCCTGTGAGGTTGAGTTTAACGTAGGGATCCGATGTAGTCAAGAAATCCTTATTTAAGAGATTGTGTGCGCTCACGACCTTCACGTGCAGTATTCCCACAGGCTTCTTTGTAGCTCCTCTACAAATTATATATTACCATTATTCACTTAGTAACATGTTTATAGATTTTCATTGAAATCATACTTATTGAATCTTGAGCTTAAGAAGGCAAGAAATGGGTTTAGCTTCAGAAAGATCGATTGTGCTAGAGGTGTGCAAAATAACTTTCAGTCGCGGTGGTTAAATGATCAAATGAGATGTGCTTTACCACTTTTGAGGGTAAAGTACCTAAATACCCTAAATCAATGTGATGCAAAACACAATATACACCTGTCCATATCGAAGGTCACTGTTATATTGAACGTCAGACCTCCTGCCCTCTTACCTCCGAAATAAAACAGTGATGCCACATTTTCAGACTTTCAATCATTGAAGGCAATGTTGTGTTTTTAGGGAAAAGTGGCTAAAAACATGTACTCTTAGAAGGTGGCCAGAAACATGTACAATTGTAGAATTTGGCTAAAAACACCCGATAGGTCATAATTTTAGTTTCATAATCAATTGTTCATTATTAACACTTGTTCAATTCCATTGTCCATTCCTTTTGGAAAGTATTGCAGCAATAAAGCTTGCTCATTCGTGCTGATAAAATAATACAGATTAGCAAATACAAAATCATAAAGATCGTTTTTAATAGCTAGAATCAGCTTCAAACTTACATTGAACTATCGAGGATATCTATTTCGTATGTTTGGGGCCAAAGATAAAGCTTAGCAACTTGTCTTGCTACCACTTCCTGCAATAAACCGTTGTTCAGACAAATTTGTTATTTCCTAGTTATCTTAATTTATAAAAAAAAAAAAAGAAGAGCAAGTAATAAACAAACTTATATGCACATTAAGACAAAGATGGTAGCACCTGGATGAAATGGTAAAGCCCGGGTATTGACATAATATCGCCTCCCATGATCTTCAGTCCGAAGTCTATCTTTGGCTGCAATCTTGCAATGAGCATATTGAGTTAAATAGTTCTTCAAAATTGCGCATCTGATTGAAAAAGTGCAATCTGAAAACGGCAGTATTTGGATCAGTTACCTTCTCCATCAATGAAACTGCAATGCTTGAAAAACATGGGAATGTCGGTACGAAAGGCCTTAAAACTATCCTGGTTGCTGCTGACATTTGAATGTCCACCAACTGGCCTTAAAACAAATTTGTCTGATCTCAGAAGCAGTGTTATTAATTGTGCATAACATGCAAAAGAGTTTGAAGAAATGTTACGAGGCCATACTGTTGAAAACGGAAACTACAGTTCTACAATTCAATTTGTAATATTGGGTGTGAAACTGATGCAGGGGCAAAGAACAATAATACGCAAGTCTAACTCCGCAGATCTTAAGAGTACCGGAAAGAGTTCCAACTTGGGAGTAAAATGCATTTTCTATTATCAAAATATCAAATCAACCATCTAATACAATAATAAAAACAGATGCCACACATATATATATACTAGTAGGCTAAATATAAAATCCTAAAAGCAATATAATTACAGGTAACAGATCAAAAAGTTCATCATAATAGATTGACTATGATAAATCAGATATATATATATATATATAACTACTAAAGATGCAACCCAATTATATTCTACACTAGAAACCTAGTCAAGAGCGCAGAATTACAGAAGTTCTTCTGACCTGGACAACGAGTTGTAGAGACAGCAGTTTAATTCCGATAATAATGTCGCAATTTCCAGCCCATCTAAGTGCAAGATCAAGAACTAGTTCATTCTCATTAGAATCTTGAGCCTTCAAACCTGCAACCCGTCGGTTTATTATTACAAATTTATCAAAAAAATAAACTAACTTTATAGAGGAGTTCGTCGTAAAAACAATCAGAACCTTGCTTACCGTGAATTTTGGAAGGAAGATTTCCAAGTGTAAAGCGCTCGAAATAAATCGATTTAATCTGATATTTCCCAATATACTCAGCAAAGGTAGCTTCTGCTGAGCTTCTGATAATCCCACATGCTGCCTGAAGATAATAGATGAAATCAGAAACCCGAAATAGCAAAATAAAATTCATTTTTCGCCTGCAGTAAACACAGATTCACCTTATCGAAAAATGGCCATGCATCAAGGATAACTTTGTTTAACCAATCAACCTGCAGACCATAAAATGTAAGTCGTTCGAATAGCAAAATCACGACTCAGCATATAAAAAAGAAGATTTGGAAATACTGACTCTCTCATAATCTGGACTCATCACCCATAGTGGAAGCTTGGGGATGAGATCAACCATAGAGTTCAAATCTTCATCAAGTGACTCAATAACAGGCACCTGCAAGTTTGAACACAATAGATTCAGTGTAGTTTTCAGGGGGAAGCCGGATATCGATACATACTACGGCTATCTGCACCCCCAGCATTTCTAAATGCCCCCAGTTGTTTTTAGGTGTTCGTCCAATGGTGACTGAACACCTTGGCTTTACGACATACAAACTGAGGTGTTCGACCTGTACTAACCGTTCACCTCAAAATCATGGTGTCCGATCAGTGCTGACTGGACACCTTCAAAACATACAAATTGAGGTGTTCGGACCGAACACCTCAAAATCATGAGGTCCTATCAACGCTGAGTCGACACCTTTAAAATATACAAACTGAGGTGTTCAATCAATATTGACTGAACACCTCAAATTCCCACTTTAAAACATAAAAATTGAATTTGAGGTGTTTGATCAGTATTGACGGAATAACTCAAAATCATGGTGTTCGAACAGTACCGAACACCTCAAAATGATGTTGTTCGATCAGTAATGACAGACCGAACACCTCAAATCATGCTCCATCACTTCAGAGATATCAGCTAATTGCATTTTACAATAAAAGCTAAGAAAATCACATAAACATGCGACCACAAATCAATGTAAAAATGATTAACTAGAGAGGATTTAGTTACCTTATTAGCTTGGCTGGATTCAAAGTAGATGAACACGAAGAATCCCAAAATAAGGCCTATCGGTATTCCGATTGCAAAACCGACTGTACCCAGAAGAGTGTCAACAAATCCCATTTTGTTCAATCAAAACAAAAGCTCATGTTGCATTGAATCGAATCCCACGTTGTCGGAATCAAACAACATTAATTTAACCAATGTGAAATCAAAGAGTGGGAAAATAGTTTCGTACTCATGAAGAGAAAACAAAACTATTGGCAAGTGGCGAGGATGGTTATGGTGCATTTAAGCTAAAGAAATGGGAGATTTGGAAGTTTGATTCTGATACTGACTGGCCTATGAAACGTGGCGAGAAATGCAGGGCAATTTTTTGTCAAATTGAAAATAGCCTTTCGTGCTGACGGGGTAGTTGCCATTTTTTTGCTAAAATTCCCAATTTGAACTTTTCCCTTGCTTTTTATATTTATTTATTTATTTATTTATGAAAAGCCATCCAGATCAATGCCATATGTCAATTTGGATGAAATTTTCGCTGCAATACCTTACAAAAAATACATTTGATCTTGACCTTAAAAAATTCGATTTAAGTATTTTTAATATCTGCACAGAAGTGGGATGCAACTTTTTTGCTATAAGAATGTTCTTGAAAATATAATTTCTATTGAAACTACAATTTTTTGCCAAAAAAATATAATTTCTACTTTTTATAATTCACTTATTATTAAAAACATTACCTATTTTTGCTTAAAAATAAATTTCCATAATTTTTTAATTTGATTAATTATTCTAAGACCGAATCATTGCATATACTCCCTGAATAAATGTCAGCCCAACTCGACTGATTCTCACTAAAAAATTTGGGTCAATGACTTGCGGATTCATAATGCATTTGTGTCATCAAGTTGGGTCTGGAAGGTCTAGTAAAACCTTGGGTTATGAATTCTGTAACCCAACACACATAAAATGTTGGGCCGGCTGAACTAAATTTCCACCTCCGTGCAAAGTTGATTATATTATCGATGGAGGAAATTCATGTTCTAGTGTCAATTTATTTGTGGAGAATTGAAGATCAAAGATAATAAAATTGGTCTGGGTCAAATTTAAGATTTGATTAGGATTTGTATATGTTAGTCTTGAAGACAATTAGAAAAAACAATGGATGTTATATATGTCACCATCGCCATTCTTAAAAATGTCACGTTTGTGTAATGTATACTTTTTCTTTTTCTAATTAGATTGGGTACAATTTTTTAAAAATTGTGAATTCTTATTTATACAATTTCATTTAATTTTTATTTGAATTATGCAGCTGATAGGTATACCCCAGCAACTTCGGGTCGGATTGACACCCCGGACCAGATCAACCCGACCCGAGCAACTGAGCCCAGGAAGGTAAGCCCAACAACCGGCCCAGAAGCGCGCATAAGCCTGAAGTGGCCCAATCGCGGTGCGGCCCAATCGCGGTATATGGGGAAAGTAAGATCCCCACGATCTTCTCCCAACTTCCAGGCAACGATAATAGGCGCGATTGTAGGGAGTTAGTTAGGGTTGGAGTTGAGTTGTATAAGTAGGAGAATTGTACTCAGAATTAGGGTTCGCATTTTGTATTCTTAAACTATTACGTGTAAACGCAAAGGATATAGTGAAGAAACACCTCGGCAGGTGACATTCTTAGCCCGTGGACGTAGATCTCCGGATCGAACCACGTACGTCCTGTGTTCTTTAAGTTTCTTGCATTGATTTACGTTCCAGCAGATTTTCGTTCGGAGTTTATGTAATAACCGGATTGCGTTTTAACAATTGGCGCCGTCTGTGGGAACCGAAGGCAAGAAAACCCTAGTTTTTCATCACAGTCGCAATGGTGAATACTCGTAGGTCCACTAATCCTACTCGGTCCCGTCGTGATCCCCCTGTGGACCAGATTCCGCTGCCCCGTCAACGAAACCAGAATCTGCCAGCGGAGCATACTAATATTCCGAATCATCCTCCTGCTGATGACCCGGTGCAAGTTAATCCCCCGCCAGCTCCCGAGCTGTCGCATGTGCAGCAGGCCTTCCTTCAGGAACACGCTGCTTTGTTCCAAGAATGGAATAATCGTCGCGCACACTCCGGTGAGCGTGCCAACAATGGCGCTGAACGAGTAAGAAATCCGCCTCGGGACTCATCGCGTGACTTGGATGAGGATCCCCTTCATCGAGCGAGACTTGAACGCCGAAGACAAAGGATAGTTTCTCCGGTGGATAATCGCAGCTCTAATGGGTCGAGACCCCGAGACGTATATGACGGTGCACATCGCCGTCGACCTGCTGACGTTCCGAAGCGTCGTCGTCTTGATCCATCTCGTGTGCTGGATCCTGTGGAACAAGAGCAGGCCCAATTCGCCGCGGAGCTCGACAAGGTCTTGGGCCTTGATGCTAACGGGGAAATTATCACCCCATTCTCGGACGAGATTCTTGCGGCCCCACTCCCTGATGGTTTCAAACTCCCCCCAGTGGCTGTATACAACGGCACTGGGGATCCGAGTAATTTCCTGAACGCCTTTAAGTACACTATGTTCAACCGCAACTGCACTCCTCACCATCTGTGCAAGGTGTTTCCTGAGTACCTCCAGGACGAGGCTAGACTTTGGTTTGACTCTCTACCACGGGGTAGCGTTACTTCTTTTCGCGATCTTGCCGAGCAGTTTTGGACGCGTTTTCATACGCGGGCAAAGCCCATGGCCACTTTGGCCGACCTCATGAATATGGAACAACGGGATGGAGAAACCGTTACCCAATTTCTTGATCGCTTTACAGCGGAGAGTCTTAAAGTGGGAAGCCGGTCAGATGATGTTATCATAAATGCCTTCATGAATGGCCTTCGTCCCGGACCGCTCTACACCGAGTTGGTTCGGAACCCTCTAGTCACAACTCGGGCTTTGTTTAACACTGTGTGCCGATATGCTAAGGCCGAGGAGCAGACTCGTCGTAAGCGTGAGAAGCATGCTAGCAAACGGCAGCCCGATAGGGCACCCACCGGGCCCAGTACGCGGCCTAGTGCCTTCTCTCGTCTAAACCGGGGACGTCCAGACTCTCGAGGAGATATTCCGCAACTTACCCCGCTTACAAAATCACGGGCCGAAATTCTTTCTATTCACAAGAATGACCTGCGGCCGTGTCCGCGGATGATTGCTCCAGCCGAAAAGCGAAATCGCGAAAAATGGTGCGCGTACCACCATGATCATGGACATGAAACAGAGGAGTGTCGAGAGCTCGGCAAGGAAATTGAAGATTGTCTAAAGAAAGGTTTCTTGTGACAATACATTGCTCGGACCGACGACAGGCCTCGGTCAAGCCAGAATGGAGGTTTGCAACAAAACCGTGGAAGTTATAATGACCGTGGTTCACGTCAAAACAGACCGCAATGGCAGAATAACAGGTCGGGGTCAAACAGCTATGCACGGCAGGACCATGGAAGTCGTTAGCAGCCTCACTTTTTGCCACCACCGCCTCCTCCAGGAGGACCCGGAGACAATCCGCCTACCCATGTCATAAACGTGATTTACGGAGCCCTTTCCACCGGGGCTTCTCGGAATGCCTTGAAGGTAGAGGCACGCCGTCCTCCTCCCGAGGAGCCGCGTCACAAACGCCTCCACCAATCTGAGACCGTCAGTTTTACAGACAGAGATCCTGTTCCCGAGCTTACCCCCCATACCGACGCCATCGTCATTGACATGGCCGTAGCCAATGTTACCGTAAAGCGGGTTTTTGTCGACAATGGAGCCACCGTTAGTGTCATATTCACCGACTGTTTTAAAAAAATGGGGATTCCTCGTGAGCAGCTTCGACCGGCCCCCGGCCGTTACAGACCTTCACCCAGGGTGAAGTCCAGCCCGACGGAGTTATTAATCTCCCGGCATCTCTTGGAACTTATCCGGCGATAAAAACCATTTTTGTGGATTTTTACGTGGTTAACTCCCCGTCACCATACAACATGATTCTGGGTCGGGACTGGCTTACTCCAGCAAGAGTCATATGCTCCACATATCACCTCGCACTGAAATTCCCTACATCACATGGCGAGGTGGCTATCCGCGGCAGTCAGCGGGTTTCTAAGGAGTGCATGTACGTCGCACTCAAAAAGGCAGCAAAGGTTCCTCCTAAGCAGCAGCTTCAGGTAACAACCTCGGCTCTCATACCTAATTCATGTACATCGCTGGAGGACACCAATGTTCAGGTGCCGCTTGATCCATCCAAGCCCGAGCAAACTGTAACCGTCGGCGCTGTGGAAGTGCCGTGGTTACACCGTGCCATCATTCAGACCTTGCGGGAATACTCCGACGTCTTCGCTTGGTCTCCCTTGGACATGCCCGGGGTCTCTCCGGATGTCATAACTCACAAGTTGAACATCGATCCCAATGTCAAACCTATACAACAAAAGCAAAGGAAATTCGCTCCGGAGCGGAACGCAGCCATTCGAATTGAAGTACAACAGCTCCTAGATGCAGATATCTTGTTTGAAGTCCATTATCCCTCTTGGCTATCTAATCCGGTGATGGTAACAAAGTCCAGCGGGGCATGGCGAATGTGTGTCGATTTTTCCGATCTTAATAAACACTGTCCAAAGGATTGTTATCCTTTGCCCTCTATCGACCAAAAGGCCGAAGCCATTACTGGGCACGCGACACTTTGCTTCTTGGACTTATACAAGGGATACCATCAAATCCACATGGATCGTCAGGATGCCCTCAAAACGGCATTTATCACTGACTTTGGATGTTTTGCCTTCAAGAAAATGCCCTTCGGGCTCAAGAACGCGGGAGCCACATACCAGCGTCTTATGGACCGCGTTTTCCGAGGTCAAATTGATCGTAATGTTGAGGTTTATGTTGATGATCTAGTCATAAAAAGTACCTCTCAATCTTCATGTGTACAAGATATTGTTGAAACGTTGAGTACTTTGCGGCGTTATAATTTGCGTCTCAATCCAGCAAAATGCACCTTCGGCGTTGGCTCCGGAAAATTTCTCTGTTATATGGCTTCGCAACGCGGCCTCCAGGCCAATCCGGCCAAGATTCGGGATGTATTAGACCTGCAACCACCGAGGACAGTAAAAGACGTTCAACGCCTCACTGGCGGTTTGGCAGCCTTAAACCGTTTTTTGTCTAAGGCCGCGGAGCGTCACTCCTATTCTTCAAAATTTTGCGGCAGGCAAAGCTATTTGAGTGGACCCCGCAGTGCACCGAAGCTTTTGAGGCTCTAAAGCATCATATTAAGCAACTGCCCACTCTGTCCGTTCCTCTCCCCGGAGAGCCGCTTTATATATACTTAGCCTCCGCCGAAGAAGCCATTAGCACGGCTCTTGTACGCGAGACCAATGGTGTGCAACATCCGGTGTATTTTGCAAGCCGAGCACTTCACGGGGCAGAAACTCGGTACTCCACGATGGAGAAGACAGTGCTCGCTCTCGTCATGGCGGCCCGGCGTTTGCGGCCTTATTTCCAAGGACGTGAGATCAGGGTTCTTACTAATCACCCCATTCGTCAAATTCTTGTCAAGCCCGAGGTGTCAGGGCGCCTCGCTAAGTGCGCTATCGAGTTAGGAGAGTATGATATTCAATTTCTCCCACGCCGAGCTATCAAGGGTCAAGCACTAGCAGATTTTTTGGCCGAGACACCAGTGGATAATCATGAATCTTCCGCAGATAACGCTAGTCCTCACCCTGCTGCCCTTGAATCTCCACCCCGCAAGTGGCAACTATATGTGGATGGTGCTTCCACGGCTCGAGGGAGTGGTGTTGGGGTGCTTCTCATTGGCCCCGAGGGCGTTGAAGTTAAATACGTCATTCGGTTTAAATTTAAGGTAACTAATAATGAAGCGGAATACGAGGTAGTTCTCGCTGGGCTCCGGCTCGCTCAATCCTTAGCAATCCCCCATCTTGAGCTCTTCACGGACTCCGAGGTTGTTTCTAATCAGATCAAAGGCACCTATACCGCTAAGGATGAAACGATGATCAGGTATCTCGCTTTGACACTTAAACTTATGTCAACTTTTGATTCGGTTGATATCCAGAAGGTACCACGTAAACAGAATGTCCAAGCTGACGCTCTCAGTAAAATGGCCTCCGCGGTCCTCACTAATGTGTCTCCGGATATCATAGTCGAAGATGCCTTTCATCCGGCAATTCATGAGGCAACGGTCTCCGTATTGACCGAAAGTGGTCCCAATTGGATGACCCCCATCGTCCATTATCTCCGGGTTGGAACTTTGCCGACTGACAAGTTGCAAGCTCGGCGGATAGTTCTCAAGGCACCTAAGTACACACTCCACGACGGAATCTTGTACCGACAGTCGTACTTGCAACCGAATCTTCGGTGCCTTGCTCCCACCCAAGCTGATCAGGTTCTTCGGGAGGTTCACGAGGGGGCCTGCGCCAGCCATATCGGCTCAAGGACGTTGGCCAAAAAAATTCTTCGGTGGGGGTACTACTGGCCAACCTTGTTTAACGATGCCCACGAATTAGTGACCAAGTGCGGCAAGTGTCAGCGTCACTCCCGTGTGAAACATCTGCCACAAACCGAGCTCACTGGAATACAAAGTGCCTAGCCATTTATCCAGTGGGGAATTGATATTGTGGGCCCGTTTCCAGTCGCTCCGGGGGGACTTAAATTTCTTGTAGCCGCTGTTGATTACTTCACCAAGTGGGTAGAAGCCGGACCTCTTACTGCCATCACTGGTCAGAACATCTTGAAGTTCGTCTGGCGTAATATTATATGTCGCTTTGGCATCCGAGCACCATTATTTCAGACAACGGCAAACAGTTCGCCAATGATCCCTTCCGCTCATGGTGCGAGGAGCTCCACATTAAGCAAATTTTCACCTCGGTAACTCATCCTCAAGCCAATGGTCAAGTTGAAGTCACTAATCGCACACTCCTTATGGGTTTAAAGAAACGTTTGGATCACGCTAAAGTTCTTTGGGCCGAGAATCTTCCGCAGGTTCTTTGGGCCTATCGCACTACGCCACATACCTCCACTGGAGAGACCCCCTACAGTCTAACTTACGGCTCCGAAGCCGTCATTCCGGCAGAAATCAGCGTACCCAGCCCTCGCCTCGTGACTTTGAATCCCGAGGATAATAACGAAGCTATCCGTACAAACTTAGACGAGCTTGAATATCGTCGTGAACAATCTTTCATCCAGCAAGCCAAGTGTAAGCAACGTGCAGCTCAATATCACCACCTCCGGGTTCGGGGTACTCAGTTTAATGTCGGGGACTTGGTACTCCGGCTCAACTCAGCCAGCAAGGCTGCCCCCGAGGGGAAATTGCATGCTACCTGGGAAGGTCCTTATCGCGTCGTCGCTGCGCACGACTCCGGGTCCTACCAGTTAGTGCATCCTGATGGAGCTCTGCTTCCCCGAAGCTGGCATGTTACCAACTTAAGGCGTTTCTATCTATGAACACCAAGTGACAAGTATCGTTCCTATCTTTACATTCATTGTACATTTCGTTTTCGATTGTGCTTTCTCTTTGTATTTTTGTAATTGTTCCGACAATCACCTTGAATAAAGTTTTTTACTTGCGAATCTTACTGTACTTTCTTCTACATTACGGGGACACCCTAGCGTAGTCTTACTATTATTATTCGTCTCCGGACAGTTTGATCTCTCGCTCGGTCCGTCCGGGGAGATTCACATTTGGTCCCCGGACTTGTATTCCCTCTCGCCTGTTTAACCGGAGAGGTCTTTCACTCCCGCCCGATCCGTCCGGGGAGATTCTATGCCCTGTACATATGGTGCTCCCGAGTACCTGTTAAGGCAATTATTATTGCATTCTGGTTAAAAGTTCATTATTTTCCTTTCAAAGTACACAACTTTACAGGCCAAAAAGGTTTTTTCATTTTTTTATTACATGCCAAAAGGTTCTATACATACTACAAACGATAAAGAGTAAAATCTATTTTTGGCCTCCAAGCCAGTACTCGGCGCTCCGGCATTGCGACCCATGTCGGGAGCTGCTCCGTGTCCTCCGGGATCCTGTGGCATCTCGGCTTTGAGCCCCAGCTCTTTCCCTGCTACGGCTCCCTTGGCGTCGAGGACTCACTCTCAGTACTTGCCCTGGGGCTTTGCCTCTCGCCCTGCCACGAAGACTCGGCTGCGGTGTTGGCCTTGGCGTCTGGGCCCATTTCACGGGATCCCATTCCGCGGGGTCCATCACTTCGATCTCCTCTGCCAGCTTCTCGACTTCCTCCTCCGCGACAACCACTGGGACTTCCTCGACTACAGTTACCGAGGCTGGTTCCTGGATTACTATCCCTTGACCTTTTCCCGCCGGTTTCTTCTTACCCTTCCGGGGGACTTTTGCAGTACCTTGGCCCGGCTTGAGCTCGCAATGTACTCTTCGGCGGTGCGCCGCCACCTGCCGCGGCCTTTCAGTCCTTCATACATACATAGCAGTAACTCCAGCACCTCCCATTTTCTTATCAGCTCCGCGGACTCTGCCGAACCCGTCGTCATCAGTGCCGAAATTTCACCTTGAATCTCGGTGATCCGCTCCTCCACTTCCTCAAAAGTCAGCAGGCCGTACTCTGTAAGGATCCGGTCGTACTCCCTTTGATGGATAAGGACGCAGTCTAGTTCGGCCACCTTCGACAAGTACTTTAATTCCTGGTCTCTAGCCCTCTCCGTGGCCCTAGCACTTGCCTCCTCGGCCTCTTTTGCTCTTCTCTCCGCTGCGGCTACCCGTCTCTCCAACCGCGGCACTACTTGCCTTTGCAAGTTATCTTTCTCTCCGCGGAACCAGTCTAAAGATTGCATGAGCTTCTTTATCGTGTTATGCAGCTCCGCGATGTCCTGATCGGGCAGCAGAGTCAGTGTGAAAGATGGATTTCAAACACATCGTTGGACAGCTATTCAATTATTAAACAAACACACTTCTATTCAACCAAACAAGTATACATTGTCAATAGTTTTGTACAACAGATTCACGGTTATTCCTATCATCTACTACACTATGATAGGTATCAAATTTGTGGGGAACGACTGACCTCCCCCTCTTCGGTTCCTTCAGTGTCCTCGGGCTCCACATCGCCCTCCCTTTCCACCTCGTGCTCTACCTCCTGTCAGCCTCCCACCGTTCCGGCCTCCTTTCCCGCAGTCTCCGCGGCAATCTCCATGCGGGGGGGTGGCTCTTTGTTTCGGGGTTCGGAGACGAACTCACCCTGACGGAATGCCAAGAACTCCTGGTCTTGGTCCACCTCGCAGTTTGAGATCTCCTCGGCACTTAAAATCTTTTTCTTCTCTGCTAAGGCCTTCACGAGGGGCCACTCCGGGAGGCGCGCTAAGGCTTGATAGTAGGCCTCCTCCACCCCGGCCACGGCATTGAAGTCATACCCGAACTCTGGACGATAAACGTCCACGTTCGGGTAAATTTCCTTGATTTGCTCCAACAATACCGATCGGGTGGCCGTATCCCCGACAGCGACAAAGTTGGTCTGGAAGTCAAGAAATGTGCTCGTCTGGAACAACTTCTCGGCAAATGCTTTCAACATTGCCTCTTGACCTTCAACAACAGCCGCTTCTTGGGCATTCATCTCTACCCGCAGTTGAGCCGTTTCACCACGGAGAGCCCCGGCCTCCGTCTCCACTTCGCGCAACCGCGCAATCTCATTCTCAACTAATGCCGCCCTTTTGCGCGCTTCGGCCAGATCATGAGTAAGTATGTCGTTGCGTGCACGCAGCTCCCTAGCCACCACGGCTAGCTCTTCTTTGGCCTCCTTCTCGCTCCTCCTGCCGAGCTCCATAATCCCCCGTGCCAAGTGCAGCAGCTCCTCGGCGTCCGCCCCTTCCAATCCCGGCAAACTTATGGGCCCTTGCCCCTTCACAACAAAATACCGGGGTCAATACTGGTAATCTACAATTAACTTGAGCAAAAGTTACACCTCGGAGATTAGGTATGTCCGCTTTACCTCGGCGCTTTCCTCCGTACGGAGTCTTTTGGCCGCTGCCGATGGTGTCCCGGAGGGTTCCGACCTCCTTTTTGTCCCGGGGGTTGATCCCGCCGCCACCACTCGCTCCTCCGACCCAGCAGAGGGTCTTGGGCTGGGCGACATCCTCCCCCAGGGGGATACTTCAGCCGCTTTCCCTTTCATCTTTGCTGCCGCAGTTACCGCGGGGCTTCCAGCTGGTTCCTTTCCAAAGCGTCCCACTGCATACAGAAATTGGAGTTAGCCCTGCACAAGACACCAATCTTACACAGATATAAGAATTCCTACCCTCCTCGGCAACCCCAGCTCCCGACTCCTGTCCCGGGGCGGACACCCCCTCCGCATCGCCCGAGTAGTATGGGCTTAATCCTGCCTCCTCCAGCTCCGCCTCGGTGCAAAGGGTCTTGAACATCCCCACCGCACGGAATGGGCTCACCACCTCGACCTCCGGTTCCACCACCGGGGCATTATCTAACACCTCCTCCCTTCTCCACCTCGGGAGGGTCACATCTGTCTTCACGAAGATAAATTTCTCCTTCCACCCCTCCACCTTGCTCGAGTTCTGTACTTTGAAACCACCCCGGGCCCGGGGGCTGAAGGAGTACCACCCTTTTGATTTCCCGAAGGCCTTTAGTTGGAAGAAAAACCGGAACAGTTCTACATTTGGTTCTACCCCGGCATTCTTGCATATAACCGTAAACCCCACTACTTGCCTCACGGCATTGGGTGCTAATTGGCTTAGGGAAATATTGTAATATCTCAACAGCTGTATAACAATGTTCCAGAGGGGGAATCTTAACCCTATCCTCAGAGGATCTATGTATACACTAATGAAGCCCTTCGGCGGGCAACAGGCCCTGTCACCAGGCTCCGGCACTATATACTCTAAGTGAAACGAAAATTAAAAGGAGGGGATCAGGGCTTCTATTTGCACCCTTGTCATCCGCAGTGCTACCAACGACACTTCGTATTCCTCCTCCAAACATTCCCCAAATCCCACTGCCCGAGTGCCGGCCTCCATAAAATCAGCCCTATACACCATCCTATTCACTAGTCTTTCTGGAATAATAAAGCGTATCGGGGGTACATTTAATGGGGCTTTTTCAGTTCCTACTTCCCTAATCGAAGAAGAAGACGATGAAGAAGACATACTTACTTGATTTTGGTTTGGGATGGATAGAAAGTGCACAGATGATTCTTCTTTTTTTTCCCGCTTTCTGAAACTTGCAATCGCAAATGAGGAAGATGAAGTATACTGTGCACATAGTCATATATATATTTTTGAATCAACGGCTTAGATCTGGCCTTTTCAAATTTTGCGTCTCAGATTCGACCGTGCCGCTCACGCTCTTTTCAGTTCCCAAGGCGCGTGGGGAACAGGTCCCTTGGAAATCTCAAATCTCGTCACTTCACATCCCTCTCTCTCATGATGGCGCCGCCAATCACATCAACCTCATTCTTGGCCAGGAAGTTTTGGAAAGCACTCCGGTGTCTCCTTCACCTCGGCCACATTACAGTTCGTCTTTGCTACACTTTACTGCCCTCGGGGTACTCTAGTTCGGCTCCGGTCGACTTCCTCCTCCCGGGGTGCTTCACAATGGATCAGGTGATCTCCGTCACCTCGGGGTCATTCAGTACAGTCCGTTTGGTCCCCGCAGATCCCATCACTCCGGGGATGGATTATCTCGGCTCCAACTAATTCTCGGATCCTAGGGGCACTTCAGCTCACCATTGACAACAATCCATCCTGCTTGCTGCTTCGCTGCCTTGCTCAAACTCGGCACCTGTTACGCCTCACCCTGCTTATAACCGTAGCTCCTTCCTCGCTCCGGCTGGTGGGGGGGCATCTGATAGGTATACCACAGCAACTTCGGGTCGGATTGACACCCCAGACCAGATCAACCCGACCCGAGCAACTGAGCCCAGGAAGGTAAGCCCAACAACCGGCCCAGAAGCGCGCATGAGCCTGAAGTGGCCCAATCGCGGTGCGGCCCAATCGCGGTATATGGGGAAAGTAAGATCCCCACGATCTTCTCCCAACTTCCAGGCAATGATAATAGGCGCGATTGTAGGGAGTTAGTTAGGGTTGGAGTTGAGTTGTATAAGTAGGAGAATTGTACTCAGAATTAGTGTTCGCATTTTGTATTCTTAAACTATTAAGTGTAAACGCAAAGGATATAGTGAAGAAACACCTCGGCAGGTGACATTCTTAGCCCGTGGACGTAGATCTTCGGATCGAACCACGTACGTCCTGTGTTCTTTAAGTTTCTTGCATTGATTTACGTTCCAGCAGATTTTCGTTCGGAGTTTATGTAATAACCGGATTGCGCTTTAACAGCAACTATAATAACTTTTTGTGACATGAAAGTTTTATTTTTCTTATTTTAACTAATAAGAACGCTTTTGGCTTTATAATAGAACTAGTAGTTACCCCGTGCGATGCACGGGAAAGAGTTTAAATTAATATTTTTTATATACAAAAATATCATTTAATTTAGTGCTAACAGTGTAACATGTTGGAATTTGAATGTGTAACTTTTGGGTGTGCGTGTGTTCTTGTTAGGAATGTTTTAATTGTCATTTTTACTCTCATAAATATATCCTCAATAACAAACATAATAACATCAAAATTCATCAAAAAATAAACAACAGGAATTCAAAAAATTCGAAATTAGTAAGTTTTCTTAAAGAAAAACATCATGCAAAAACACAAAAGGTTTAGTATCAACATACTATAACAAAAAATTACTGGAAAAAACTAATATAGGTCATTCAAGTTTCTAAAAAGACATAAATGTTAACGAATTTTGAAATACTTATTTATACACGAACCTGTAGTAGCTTTCCCATAAAATATCAAAATCTTCAATTATTCTGGATTCGTAACTCTAGAAACAACTAAGAATATACCACGATAGAAGATAGGCTTACTAAAGAGCAATCCTAACCTGACTGCGAAAATATCAAGTTGTATCATCAATTAGTATATATCGTCAATTCCAGTAGTATCACAAACTCCCACTTTTGAAAATATAGTCTTGAAAATATTGAAAATAACATCGGAAAAGAAAGAAAAAGTCGGTATATAATTTTTCCCGTTAGGAACTACTATAGAAAATAATAAGAAATCTATCAAGAAAATGTTTGTCATTTGAAACTTTTGCAGAAAAGCAAGAGAATATAATCTACAAATTGTTCCTCGGTTGGGACTTTGCAAAAGGATCCACCAAAATCTACATCATAAACCTAGAAATATTTCTTTAATTATCCTCATAGAAGAAAGTAATTGCTTGTAAGATCTTCAATTTCTGAAACTCATACATGAACTATAAATGTGAAGCAAATCAGGGTATTGCTATTACTTATATAGTGGAGAATAGATTTCTCCCTAGCAATAATCAACCAAAAAATAAAAATAAATAAGTAGGTAGTCAACGTAGGGAACTTCCATAAGAATTTTTTTTTTCTCCATAAACTAATTAATTAATGTAGTACTACCTCCGTTTTTTTTAGTTGTCATTCTAACTAATTTATTTTGTTTGTAAATACTTGTCATTCTCGCGATGTACGGGCTATTTTTTTAAAAAGTAAATCAATATTAACATGAACAATACTTTTATTGAAAACACATTTTTATTTGATAATATATAACAAAAAAGGAAATGGTTAAAATTTTTCACAAAGAAATCTTTTGTGTTCTTTTGCAGTGTTATTCAATCATTGCCTCTTACTCCGAAAATCAGTAATTTCTACTAATAAAAACACATTTTAATTTTTTCACGAATTTCTTACTTGTATATTGTTCCAGTTTTTTTTTTTTTTTTTTTTTTGTAATTTTTATTTTATTTTTATATCTTGTCTCTATCAAAACATTAATATTAAATTATGATAAATTTTGAATAGATTACACTGATTGGTAATAATAAATAGAGCGAACATACATAATTGAGAATCCGATATCAGTTAATAGAAATTGGGAAACAAATAATCTTAAGGATTATTCTTATATAAAATATTTTATTAGTTTACGTACAAAACATCTTCTATTAGAAACAAACATAATTTTATTTTAAGGATTATTCTTATATAAAATATTTTATTAGTTTACCCATAAAATATCCTCTATTAGAAATAAATTTTAAGAAAGACATAGAAAATACAATTTTATTTAAGATGAACTGAATCTTCATAGTCCATATGATGAGCTCATTCATATAAATAGAGTTGGATTTGGATTTAGAATTTCAAAAGACATAGATGACTTCAAATCTTTCAATTTTTTTATCCAATAATCTCCTATATCCATAAGATGAGCTCATTAATATAAATAAAGTTGGATTTTAATTTAGAAAATTAATGGACTAAACTAATAAAATATTTTATATAAGAATAATCATTAAGAAAATATATTTTTTTCTCAATTTTATTAAATTGTATAACAATTCTAGATTGTATATCTTGGTTGTTTGTTTATTGTTATTAATCAGTATGATCTATTCCAAAATTTATTATAATTTAATATTAAGATTTTGGAAGAGAGATGAGAGAAGAAAAAAAGAAATGAAATTATTTTCGAGAGAAGAAATAAAACGGATAAAATACTTTACGGATAAACTAATTTTGGGAAAAAATAATATTGTATTGTGGAAAAAAACGGATGAAATACTTTACAGATAAAATGATTTTGGAAAAAATAATATTGTACTGTGGAAAAAAACTAAAAAAACTGATTTTGTGTAATAAGAGGCGAGGAAGGAATCAAAAATATATTTAGCGATGGTTTTTTTTGGTGGAGTGTGTTAGCTGACCGAACACATCATGGTGGTCTCTATAAGAAAACTCACTGGTGGTTCCATATCATTATTGATATACAATAATCTATATATAATTTGATACATTGATTTTTACAATTTAGAATTTCTTGAAATCAAGCGAGCGGCCATCCTTTTGCCCTCTTTATAGGAGTATAGAAAATCAGAAATCATATCTGAAAGATTTGAAAAATCAGAAATCATATCTTAGGAGTATAGAAAATCAGAAATCATATCTGAAAGAAATCAGAAATCATATCTGAAAGATTTGGAAAATCAGAAATCATATCTGAAAGATTTGGAATGATCTGGACATTCTGTTATCAGATATCTTCAATTAAAGATTACATATTATTGTATATTAAAAAATTGATAAAATCACATCTATTTTTTGGTAAAACTATGATAATTCATATATTAATATACACATCATAATTATAATTTATATTAAAATAAAAATCCGGTGTATAATGAGTATTGATTTCGATAATCATTTCCAATTATATGATAGTTCTAAATTTATATGTGATATCATTTTATAGTTGTTATCAACCAATCTGTATATTAAATTTATTTTGTTTATAAGATAATATTTTGGAAATTTTTCTGCAATAGTTCATGATAGTTGTTAAATGGATATTTCTTCTTAAAAGTCTTGCGTATAGTAAACGTTTTCGACTGAGTTTTATCAAAGTTTAATTGTAAACATATTGTAATGACAAAGCGTATAATAAATGTTTTCTACTGAGTTTTATCAAAGTTTAATTGTAAACATATTGTAATGACAAAAATGAAATACTACCATAAAATTAGAATTTCAATTGAAGTTGATACATGAACTTATTTTTGCAGAAATTAAAAAACTGAATTCTGCTACAATAAAATCAAAACTAGTTTTCAATCTCAGCTGATCGTTGGATGAGTTGATTGTCTCTAATCTTTTGTCAATATTTTGAACGGATTGAGACTGTACATGTTATAAACAAAATGTAAAGTTTAGCACAATATATGGACAATAATATAAATAATTCACATAACAGAAATTAAAAATATAGGTTGAATTTTTATATGATTACAGATTACCGTAGAAAACGATGATGGTATATTGATTTGAATTCTGCAATCATCAAACTTGTTTTCGCCATAATCAAGATTAGTGTTGCTGATATTTTCTTATCTTGATTTGCATGTAGTACTTTTGGAGCATCCATTGTGAAGTACCTATCAAAGTTGACCCATAATAATTAAGGAATGAAGGAATTATACAAATTTGCAGTAAAAAATGTAAATTGCGAAATGAACTATCAAAGTTGATACATAATAATCAAGGAATGAAGGAATTATAGAAATTTGCAGTAAAAAATGTAAATTGCGAAATGAATAAAAAAAAAAAATACCAGCTGCGAAAGTGATTCTCATTTACTGAAGACCTTATGTATTTATAGGAGCAATAATGTTATTGGATAATTTTTTTTTTTTTAATTCGAATTTCAAAAGTTTAAAAAATGTGCAACAAATTCTGTTATACATATATGTACAGATTTGTTATTGCTGAATTTTAGACGGAAAAAATATTCGAAAACTTGAATTCCGCTAGTATCATTGGATTTTTCAAATTTCAAAATTCAATTTCACATCTATTTATGGCAACTATTAAAATGGGCGGAAAAAGTTTCAACTTACTAATTTCGGATTACTTGGCTTATTATATATATATAGATTTTTAGGGAGGGATACATAACTTCCACACAAAAAAAATGTGATTTGATTTAATTTTTACCAAATTAGCTAGTTAAGGAAACCGTTTCCTAATTTATCGGAGTAAAAAAGGGTAGGTAAGTGGGCCAGCCATAAATTAAAATTTACAGTCAAATAAATAATATAATTTTTTATTTCCCAAATAAGTATATAAGTTGGGGGAGGAGAGAGGGGGATTAAATGCTTTATTTCCAGGAATAAAAATAATACATTTTTAGATAGTTGGAATATAGGGTTTGTAATTAGTATTTTTCACCCTAATTTTATGCGATAAAATAAATTTGTAGATTCATTTGCATAGTAATTTCGATAAAAGAAATAGCTGATTTATTTAGGTATTGTAACATAAATAATATTGGTAAAGATTCATTCTAAAATATTATGGTTAAAGATTGATTTGTATCTTACGATTTCATAATTTTGTAAAGTAAATCTGGATACAACTAATTATTACTTATATTTAGGGACAAAAAACTCATTCCAATAAATTCAGCAACAACTTCCCTAATTTTGCGAAAACATTACCATTACATATATATGTACCAGATTCGGAGATATTTTATGCATATATTTTGTTCTTTTTTTAATTAAAAAAATATTTTTTATTACCATATATAGTAAGCAGTTTGGGCGGGAAAAATACTATTTTTCAATTGTAGTATAAATTCATTTTATTTTTATATATATATGGATATGGATTACTTTTCTAAAATAAAATATATTTTTGAAATCAGACCTATTTACAGAATAGGGAAAGTGCGAATAAATATAGATATCGATATTAATCAATTAAGAATATCATAAAGCTTTGAGCACAAATTGAAAACATGCCCTACGAATAACTACATAGTATTCCTACCCATTTAAGTGTGTATACTATATGAAACACTATTTATAAATCAACAGAAAATTTTATATTAATTTTCAATATTGCACCATATAATATACATCCAGAATTTATGCCATGTGAGTGATAATATAAATCCAAAATTTTATATTAGTTAGTCCATGTGGCAGTTTATTATTAAAAAATTAACGTCATAAAAATTATTAGGAACTGGTCGAATGGTAAATTATGATCTAATGTATAGTCGGAGCCTAAGTAGGATTAAACAAGACAAGTTGTTATTAGCCGAGGAAAAACTAAAAAAAAAAAAAATTGACAGATTAAAGTCTAGTGCCTTGTCATTCTAAAAAAAATATAGTGCCCAAAATAGTCGGATCTAATTGTAAAGCTGTAGAACAAAGCGAAAAATAAGCGTCATCTGCATTTGAATATTATTAGTAGTTGAGCTAGATCCTCAACTCCTGATGACTAATCTTAAAACGTGTAGGTGGGTTAAAATTATTTAATTTTGATTCAAAATAAAAAAGTTAATTAAAGCTGTCTATCTTGAACTTTACTTTGTTCACGCTATAATCTAGATTTTCCTTAAAATTTATACAACCTATTTATTGAGCGTAATAATACACTAATAAATTCAAAATATCAATCATCAACAATGGAAACTAATGCTGTTTAGAGAAGTTCGACTAAACCTCATAAGATGTTAATAATGTCATTTTTCTAATTAAAATGATAAAAATTGAAGTAATATATTAAAATAAGATCTTATTTGATAAATAAGTTGGACTCTTAATTTTTTAAAAAAAATATAAATTGTTAACATCTTATTTTGAAATGAAATAAGATAGTACTTTGAATAAATTTATAATCTCTTACACATCTTATAAGATATTTTTAAGAGCTTATAAGCTCAACCAAACTTCTCCTAATCTTAAATTTGAAAAGCAATGTGTCTACATAGCAGCACCCAATGAAGCACGTCCACTGCTTTTTTTTTTCGTTTTAATTTTATTTCCAACTAGAGTACGATTTTAGAAATTGGTCAATTACCAAAAGACTCTCTGTTTTATCCATTTTTAATTTTTAATAACGATATAATTTTTATAACTTAAAAATATTAATTACAATTTTTTTTTTCAACTAGAACCTCGATCGTATTTTATGACATCTATTATTGCATCATCACCACGATTATTATGATGGGATTATGCTACACTTATAACTTATTTTGTTATTTATTACTGCCATTGTAGTGATCCAGTGATTCACGATTTCTTACTTTCAATTAACGGCAGTGAAAATGACAGATTATAAATTTGGTGGAGGGTAAATAAAATCTCGTCACTGTAGATTTAACGATAGTGGTGATAATACAATTAGATGCGAGAGAATATAATTAATGTTATAATTAAAAAAATTAATAGTTTAATTATCAACATTAATTAGTATTAAAGTCATATTGTAATGAATAATTGGACTAAATTGTAGAAGAAAGTGATACACACAAGTAGGATTTATTCCTCAACCCCTTTCTACATTTTCATTGAATTAATTGAATGGGCCCAATATAAATTAATTAAGTTATAGACAAGTGTTCGGTATTTCTCCACATATTAAAGTGTCGATTTTCACTCATTTATTGGCGTTCCAAGATAATCAACATTTTTACTTTAATTCGTCAGTTATCTAATAAATTTTCTAGAAAAAGTTATTTCATATAATTAAACATAAACTGGTTCGTGACAACTTTGATAGCTCCGGTGACGTCATGTGGGATTACCCATTATATTATCATATTTCATCTTGTGTTTTATTATGTTTATCAAACTATACATGTATTAAATTATGTCACTAATTAATGTGTGGAACGTTAAAACTAATATAACATATGAGATGCTTACAGAAACTTGTCTATTTAGTTTTTTTCTATATTTTTTCCAATGCTACTATGCTTTAGTATTGAAAAGAGATATAATATAAAAGAAATAGTGGTGTGATTTTAGAAATCTTACATTATATAAAAAGACAACCTTCTATAAATAGTAAGAGCAGCATTTCTCCCCCTATTTTTATTTTTAAATTTGACTAAAGTATTTTTTATATAGATGTGTCTAAATTCTTCTTTATTTGACTTAGAATCTCACTGCAATATTTAGCACTACACATTTACAATATTATTGTGCGCATGTTTTGTCTTATTCTTTTAGCCACTCGGTCAATATTTCCCCTTTCATGATTTATAGTCTTACATTTAAAAAGTAAATATGCACATTACAATCTTACATACTATAAACAAAAACTAAAAAAAACTATTATCATTTTCAAAATCTATTGCACCATAGTCAACATATTGTCATCCTAATTTTTTCGGCAGTATTTATATGATCTGCACTATAATATATATATACTTATATATATATATGTATGTATAAGTATTTAGAAAATAATTACAAACATTATAAGTAGAATAAAATAAAATAAAAAGATTTATATACGAAATACATAAATATATTATGGGCATTAATGCTAATGATATGGTTAAAAAAATGTGACATTAGCTAAATAGGAAACGTTGGAATCAAGCAATTTTTTTCTTCGAAAGCACCTATTTTCCTTGGGAAGTATTTTATCATTAAATATTTACAGAAAAAGAAAAAAAAAAAAAATCTTGTGTGTATCATAAGATTTTATCATGCGCAATAGTGATTACTATTTATAAAAATAAGACAAAACATTTTAAACGAAAATGTCAATTATTTTTATTTTTAGGAACACAAATCTTAAAAGATGTCAATTTCTTTTATAAATTGTATTCTTTTAGTATATATAGCATGATGTCAACTTAGGTTGAATGTTATTTCCTTATGTTTCTATGACTTTATCTCAGATCTTATAATATTTAGAATTAGAGTTTCTTTATGGTGCAATGTAAGATTTGATATATATTTATTTATAAGGATAACTAAAATCAAATGATTTAATAACATAAATAAATACTTTTTATTTTTATTAAAGAATTACAAATTATCAAATTCAAATAGTTCAACCATAATGAATAAATCCAAGAATCAATACATTTAATATGAATATCAAATTAAATACTGAGAAAAAAATGTTAATCAGGACCGGTCTAACTTTTTGGAGGGCCCTGTGTAGAGATAAAATTGGGGCCTAATTATCTAAAAAAAATATTCAAATGAATTATATGAATAATATTATACTCCCCCAGTCCCGCTCAGTTTTGCACACTTGCCATTTCGATCCGTCTTCATCCAGTTTTGCACACCTTTAAAAGGAAATTCCTTTTACAATCTCTACCCTCGAAATCTCCATCTTCAATCTCAACCTTTGAAAAAGTCAACCAAAAAGCAAAAAACAGTTTTTTCTTAATATATGTGTCCGTTCCCATGTGCAAAACTAAGCGGGATAGAGGGAGTTTATTAAAAAAGGCATTAAAGTATTTATTTTGGCTCTATTTGTCAGCTGTTGAAGGGATGAATGGCGGGAAGTAGTTTATTATTTTAAGTATGATTTAAAATAAAAGGAAGATTTTCAAAATGACGGGAAGAGTGTTCGAACACTATAAACTTAAGGCGCTAAAGTATTTATTCTGGCTCTAATTGTTGGTTGTTGAAGGGATGAATGGCAGGAAGTGGTTTATTATTTTAAGTATGATTTAAAATAAAAGGAAAATTTTCAAAGTGACAGGAAGAGTGTTCGAACACCATAACCTATTACCAGAAGAAACCTTATTCCCACTCAATAATCAATTGGGCACTTGATAAATTTATTTATTGAGCACACTATAACAAAAATATATACAAAACTATATTTATTTATTTTTTAAAATGGGGCCCTTACCGATGGGGGCCCCTGTGCAACAACACTTGTCGCACCCTCACGGGACCGGCCCTGGTATTTTTTATATCTATTGTATGAGTATTTTGTATATGTTAGAGAAGTTTCTTACGAAACCTGTGAAACTTGAAGAACTAAATGATTCATATTTCACAGTAATATGATTTTTGACCTGATGTATTAAAGATGCAGATCTAAGTTGAGAGTGTAGAACTTATTCAAATCCAAAACACATTCGAGTTTGAAGGAATGGAATGTTGGGTGAGTTAGAACTTGAAATAAATTACATATAACTAGAATAATGTGTTTGAATAGAACTGGAAGAGATTGTGTGACAGCTCATTGTGAGTCTGAGATAAGCTTCAGTATAGTAAAAACTGAATTGTATTTTGTATTGTGATTGTGTAGGTTTGGATTGTTTTAAGTAATTTATTGTAAAGAGTTATGAAAATGTGATGTAGGTAATTATTTGATGATTGGTTAATAATTAAATTAGTTGTTGAAAATTGTTATTGATTGATTATTTTGTTTTTGCTGTTGTTGTTGTTCTCTCTTTTTTTTTTTTTTTTTTTTTTTTTTTGAGAATCTAGGATTGATTGATGATGGGTGTGTCTATATATATTATTTATGATAACTTTAACATTTAATATTAAAGAAATTCAAATTAGGTTAAATTATTTCAGCTATTTAATTCGAATATAATTTATTTTTTTCCATAAATTTCTTTAAAAATTTTGGATATATTCGGTAAATTATATTTTTTTAATTTATTTGTGTTAACTAAAATAGAACTTAAAATATTATTTTTTCTTATACTTAGCAATTAAAATATTTTAGATAGCTTATAATTACTTCCAAAATATTAAAATAGTTTAATCTAAAAGTAAGTATATATATACATATATGAAATGTATATATAATATTTTTTAACTTATTTTTGTAATAATTAAACACACACACACATATATATATATATATATATATATATATATATAATTTCAATAACAAAATATACGTTTTATGTAATTTTTCAAAATGAAACATTTGAAAAGTTATTTATTATTTTGGAACAATCTTAATTTTTTAAATATTATATATGATTTTTTAAATTTATTAATAAATTTATTCTAACATTTTTCAATATAAGAATTAAGTAAGAAAAGGAAGAGGATGTTGTCATATCAGTCGGAGAGAGAGGGTGTGTAAAAAATGAAGGAAAAAAAGTACAATCTATTTTTTTGTATTTTTTATGTTTTCCAATATTATTTGATGTGCAATACATCAAGGATAAATTTTACATTCTGTTCTTTGTCATTTTTTTTTTTTTTATTCTAAATAATTTTAGAATTACTCTTAAAAGTGATTATTTAAGTGGATAAAAAAATCACTTTATGTTTACTACCTATTAACTGTCATTGTATTACAACTTGCAAGATTAATAACTAAAATTTAATTGAATTTAGAAATATTTTTCAAACTGTGCATCGTACGGGTACCACACTATTTTTAGAAAATAGAGAAAAATTAACTGAGAACTTCTTTGTCCATTTCATTTACTCCTTAGCTTTTTAATCCTAAATTAAAACGATAAAAAAAAAAAAGATAGTGGTAATAATAGTGGATCTATCCCCACTCCCCTATATTAGGATATTTGTACTTAGTATTGTGTTATATAATTAGTTTAGCATTATTATCCCACATTGGTTGTATGTAACCAATATTGTACTTTTACTTGTATTTATTGTGATGACATCTTTTAATAAAAGCGGTGAAAAATTCTCCTTATATGGTATCGAGTCTTTTTTTTTGGCTAATACCAACTAATCCCGATTTTCCCTCTATCAAAGGTTTTCTTTCATCTATCAAAGATCTCCTGCGCAAACAAGTCAAACGACTTCTCCACCCTAATTCACTGTCTCTTTCATCCTCCCTCCATGGCGGCAAATGACAGCACCACCACTCCTCATCAATTTATTGCCTTCAATGTCTCTGCTTAGGCCTCGTTAAAACTTACCTCCGCCAGTTACATGGCCTTGGAGCTTCCAATTCTTCACTCTTCACACAGGATATGACCTTTACGGCTTTGTCGACGGCAGTCGTCCTTGTCCTGCCGCCACGCTTCCCGCCACTGCTACAACGCCGTCTCCGGATCCTGCACATCTTGAGTGAATCTGTCAGGATCAGCTAATCTTATCTGCCATCATTGGCTCTCTCTCCCTGTCTCTCATCCCATTTATTGCTTCGGCCAAGACCTCTCGTGATGCATGGCTCACCCTCTCCAATACTTATGGGAAACCTTCTCGCGGTCGCATCATGTCGCTCAAAAACAAACTCCACAACCTCACCAAAGGTACATGATCTGTTACAGACTTTATAATGGACATTAAAAGCACTGTCGATGAACTCGCACTCTTCGGAGTTGCCACTGATGTTGAAGACCTTGCTATTAGAATTTTTAATGGTTTGGATGGCTCTTTACGTGAGTTATCTCATGCGATTCAGGCTCGAGATTCGTCTATTTCTCTTGAAGAGCTCCATGAAAAACTCCTAAGTATCGAGGCCCAACTTGCGTCTCGCTCCCAACCTTCGTCGCAACAGCCAGCGACGGCATTCACTGCTGATCGGACTCAGTCTCGACCTCTGCCGGGTCGCGACCAGCCACTCTCTTCAGGCAGCTTCAATCGGTCTCGACCCCAACAGTCTTCTCGCTCGTCGTCTTCGAATGCGCCTAAAGTCCATCTCGGAAAGTGCCAATTATGTGGCACTTAAGGTCATTCTGCTTGCCGCTGCCCCAATTTCGACCCTACCCCAGTGACGTCTCAGCACCATCAGTCGCGTTTCGCTTACTCCCTGCCTTTGGCACATACTGCAGATGTTGCCCCGTCTGCCTCGGAATGGATCCTTGACTCAGGTGCATCGCACCATATTACTTCTGACTTGAACAATCTTTCGCTCCGTTCACCATATGCCGGCAGCGATGACATTATTATTGGAGACGGTAAAGGTTTGAGTATCACCCACGTTGGTTCTTTAACCTTTCCTGTGGCCCCTTTGTTACATTTTTATAATGTACTTGTTGTTCCTCAAATGGCAAAAAATCTCATCCCAGTCTCTAGTTTGTGCAACTCAAATAGTGTTGTTGTAATTTTCTCTGCTACTGGATTTCAGGTGAAGGACAGTCATACGGGAGGCATTCTTCTTCATGGACCTCGGGTTAATGGACTCTATGTATGGCCAATTGGGTGTGCTGCATTGTCTCCTCATGCTCTTGTCACTGCCAAACAACCATGCCTATTTGGTATGCTCGGTTAGGTCACCCGTCTGCTAAAATTTTAAATTTTATGCTATCTAGTCATTAGTCCTGTTACTGGTTTTGATTGCATCTCATGGCACTATATTAAGAGTCATAAATTAACGGTCATTGTATTACAACTTGCAAGATTAATAACTAAAATTTAATTGAAATTAGAAATATTTTTCAAACACTGCGTTGTACGAGTACCCTCTAATTTTAGAAAAGAGAGGAAAATTAATTGAGAACTTATTTGTCTGTTTCATTTACTCCTTATCTTTTTAGTCCTAAATTAAAATGATAAAATAACAAAGATAGTAATAATAATAGTGGTTATATCCCCACTCCCCTTATTGGGGCTGAAAATCAAGTTAACAACTCGATTTGATATCTTTTAGGCTTAATGACGAAGTTGGATAGCTCAAGTGGCAGAGCATCTACTACCTAGGCCTTTGGTCCTGGGTTCGAGTCATCGTGGGGGAGGGGAGGATTTTTTCTCTGTTCTTAGATTAGGAGAAAAAAAAAATAGGCTTAATAACGTGAAAATACATGACATTTTGGTCAATTAATATATATAGTACGGCTTTTTAATTTTAACATATAAATACACAATCTTTTACTTTTTTATAATTAAATACACGAGGGCTAATTTTTTGCTCCAAGTGCTGATGTGGAGCCCGAAACTGAAAATTTGTGCCATATTTTTCGACGTGAAATTATAAATATTTTTCTTTATTTGAGCCCATATTTTGCTAAGGACGTGACAAACAAATTAATAACGGAGATTGGGTGTGAATCCTTGTCCTCACCGGCGGACGACTCTTCTCCCCTAATGAATTTTCTTGTATGGTGAATCTCTCTTATTATCTACTCTAACACCCATAACCCAATTGTACGATGGCGTTGTGAATAAAATGCATCCACAAGCAACAATTCACAAAACAGAGTCCAACAATCGACCTCTTGTGTGATGTCATAATGTTCAATCAGATCAGACAAATAATGGTTAAATCTAAAATTAATTTCCAATTGTTTATAGGATTCAACGAAAAGTGAAGAAAAAATTGAATAATGGTACAAGTCATACCTTCTGTAATAGACCGCAATAAAAAAAAAAAAACGAAAACAAAGAAAGGAATACATAAGAAAAGTCCACGTATTTGTCCTTCATTAAAGAAGAGTCTGGAAGGAAAATGGCGTAAACCTTTATGAGATTATTATTCTACTTTACGTTCAAAAGGATCAGAGAAATTCTTCACCAGATTGATTAGGATTATTTTAAAATAAAAAGTCACAATCCATGTCATAAAATATGGACCAAAATTTTAATTTCGGGCTCAACGTCAGCAATTGGAGCCCGAAATTAGTTCGCGTGTACTAAATTGTCAAAAATTAAAAGATGGTGTATTTATACGTTAAAATTAAAAGATCGTGTTATATCTGTTAGTTGACCAAAAGGTCCTGTATTTTTACATTATTAAGCTTATCTTTTATTTAGAAGTTAGCTCAAATTTTATTGGGTTGATAAATTAAACAAGCAATAAATACCTTTATGTATGATGAAAATTGAAGGTCGACTAAAGCAGTAAAGTTCCATAAGTAAAATTCATTAAAAGAAAGTGTAAAAAGCATCCAAGAACTTGGGCTCCAATCATGTTCAGGTCGATTAAAATTATTCAAGCATGATTCGATTAATATTGGAACAATCTCAAATATAATATTAAAGCTTAATAAGGTTTTAATAAACATGAACCATCACGCGTAACTTAACTCAATTTATTTATAGTCCTACCTCAATCCTCGTAATTTGTATTCTTTTATATACACGAATATGATCAATGGTGGATCCAGAATTTTGTAACTGAGTGTGCGCAACTATAAAATTAGAATTATGTGAAATAAAATCCAAATCATACAATATTTTATATGTTGATAATATATAGAAACTTAAAATTTTGTGCTAGAAATATTAGTAAATGTGCCGAAAAGATTTGTATTAGAAAAAAAAAAAAAAAAAATCTAGTGTGAAAAATTCATTCTACACAAAATAATATCCCTTAGAATCATTTAAATGTAAACGAATGTAGGCTTACAAATTCTTTTATCCTTATTAATAAATACAAATAAACACATGATTTGTAAACTAACGTTACTAAAAGTCTAAAATGTTTATTGGAAAATGAATGGGGTATGCACTTATATATCCTTTGACCAATAAATCTGCGGATGACAAAGCATAATTTGGCAGAATATAGTCGAATTCTAAGTGTATATTTATTTATGGATTAAGTACGACGTCATAAATCTAGACGTACAAACCTAGGGCGTGTGAAAATGATGATGTAGATCTTGTGTTTGTTGTAGGATGAAATATGATAAGATTTATAAAAATGTTCAATCTTTATGCTTAAAATAGAGAGAGTAATGAAAAAACAGAGTAGAATATACTAAAATTTAAGTAGATTAAATGATCATAATCTCCGGTCCAACCTAGACGCAAGTTTGAATTGACATACTCCGTTCGAACATGATGAAAGCTTTTCCTATCTTTGAAAATTGAAATATTGAAGAGAAAAAAATATTATAGGGAAAGCATTTACTTTTGTTTTAAATAATAATAATAATAATAATAATAATAATAATAATAATAATAATAATAATAATAATAATAATAATAATAATAATAATAATAATCTTTCTTATTCTTAAAAGGAAGGTCGTTGAATTGTTCTCTGGGTGATGTGTCTTTTTCTGATGATTTTGAATTATTTTTAAATTAAAATGCATGAATATTTGTTTTAACTTTCTAGCTCTGTTCTAAAAATCCCCGATTAACTCCGATTAATCCCCGTCTTGGCGCTAGGCTCCCATTGACCGCCTACGTTTAATTTCCGATTCCTCTCCGCCTAATTATGTTTATGCCCCGATTAGTCCCGCCCAAACCCCGATTAGTCGTTAGGCCCCAGTCCACCGCTTAATTAGCGCCTAACGACTTTTAGAACCTTGCTTTCTAGCGGAAGAAAAAAGAAGGAGAAAATAAATTGTGATGTAACTCCTTCCTACAGTTGAGGATGGTTGACCAATTAATTTTTTTTCTGTTTTTGTTTTTTTTTCTTTTCTCCTCAATATTTAAAAGTTGTGTAACTTTTTCGTCTAAACTTCATTTTTTATGAAAAATATACTAAATTAATCTTCTTTCCCCGATCTTCGATTTGACATCTATTATCATATACTAAATACTCCCTCCATCCCACCTTATCTTGCACACTTTTCATTTTCGTCCGTCTCATACGAACTAACACATCCCTTAAAAAAGAAAGTTATAACACAATCTCCGCCCTCAAAATCTCCACCCTCAATCAAACTTTGAAGAGTCAATAAAATCTCAAAAAACAACTTTTCTTAATACTTGTGTCAGCCTCCCCTGTGTAAGATAAGGTGGGACAGAGGGAATATTAATTTTCAAGTGTAGTTTACTTTTTTATGATTATTATGATATATTTTGATTTTAATTTTTTTGTATATAAAATAAAAAATCTCATATATTATTAAAAATGATAATTTATTTTTATTTGAAAATATGATATACTGTTTTTAGAAAATTAATTTCTTTTACTTTTTATTCAAAACAAAATATTTCTTTTACTTGAGTTTTGCTTTTTTTTATAATAATTTTGGATTGACTGAATCATCGTGTTTTAAAGAAATTTGATATAAAAAATGAGCCGATTTGTTAGAGTTACAATTTACAATAGAAAGATTATATATAATAGTTAAAATGATTTGTTGATTGAATTAGTGTCTTTTTTTTAAATAGAAAAATTATGTTGACTACAGATATAATAATTTGATTATTTTTAATATTAAATACGTCACAATAATATACCTTAACACCCCTTGCTTAATGAATTAATATTATTACCAGATCTCATGCTAATATTACTAAATTCTAAATATAATATATGGGACTTATGATATTGTTTCGTCTTATACGAATATGTAAATGTAAATATTATTCAAATATTACAAATATACAATTATCTCATATACCGGTGTTATGCTATATATTTTATATCAAATATTTACCTATTACAGTACAACATTTCATATAAATCATTTATAACAATACTTATTTCGATTTTCATTATTATACATATTTACCTTTATACTTTAATAATAATTTAATAAAGAAATTCTACCCCGTGCATCGTACGGGTGGAAAACTAGTAATAACAACAACAACAACAACAACAACAACAACAACAACAACAACAACAACAACAACAATCATACTTAATATAAAAACAAAACCCTCTCAAAATAGCAATTTTAGAGTTTTTCCGCCCAAAACCCATTACCAGGGCCGATCCTACAAAATTAGTGGCCTGAGTCGAGTTCCAAAAACGGGCCCTAACTTCTTTATACAATTCTAAATGAGCATGAATAAAACAAACAATAAATAATATTAAAAAGCTTTTTTATTTTGTTTAAAATGATACAACTAGCGATTTCATCAATATTGTAAAGTCGCTAGGCACTAGTCGGACGGAAGACTAGAACCTGGAGTGGGGGATAGACATATTTAGGCAAGGAGGAATCGTGAAAAAAATTAAATAGTCAATTCGAGCCTAACGCCTAGACGAGAACTAGTCAGTGTTGGACGGAAAGTCTTGCAACAACGAATATAACATATAAGAAGGCCTCGGAAAAAAAAATATTACGAAAAAGCCGAAAGCCCCAAATAATTTGAGAAAAAACTAAGAGGAAAACCGTAATCAAGTTAGAAAGCTAAAAAGAATAAGAAGCATCGGGCTCAATTCCGCTATAGCAGATTAATAATAAAAGCAAAAAGGAGAAGAAAACAACAAAATGGAGAGTCGGATTCGAGTCTACAATCCTAAGCACAAACTACTTTACCATCTATACTACAAACAATATTGCAACTTAATTTTTACGCCTATATATATACACATATTACATTACAGAATTTGAGGCCCCTAAATCTCTCATTTTTTCTCGGGGCCAGAGGCGACCGCCTCTTTCGACTCTAGAGAGGAGCGGCGCTGCCCATTACCAATTATGGAAATCGTGATTTTTGGTGCATAAGATTTAATCCCAATATAAAACACGATTATTCGCAATAACTTTCCATATATTGGCTTAAAATAAATTTACTCAAATTAACTCAATTCGTCAAAGGTTGTAAAATAAGCATGCAAACATTTAAAAAAAAAAAAAAAAACCGTTCAGATCCTATTTTACAGAATCTTAGCATATCAATCAACTGAGTGATTTAATTCTAATTAACATTAATCAAGCTTTTAAATCAGTCTATTTAACAAAGATTGTTTATACTTGAAAAAGACATCTATAAAACTAAAAGAAAAGAAATCAATTTGCAATGACTATTTCTAAGTATCTGTAGATGCAGGACATGGTTTAAGAATCCAGAAATTGGCAAAAATGCCACAAAATCGTTTGTACATATTTTTGAAAATTTACTAACTTCTTACACGTGCGTCTATCTGAATAATCCTGGATGAGATGTTATATTACATATAAGAAGGAAAATTAAGTGGCAGTAAAATAAGGGTATGTTTGTTTATGAATTTCTATGTCCGAACGGGGGACGTGACAATTTAATTAAAATGATTTTATTAATTATCATCTAGATTTTTAATATATTTGGATCACGTTTTAACTATCATTTAATAATATGTTATCAATTTTACAACATTATTTTTCCGAAACAAACATTAAATTTAAAATTCATGTAATTAAAATTTTTATGTGTAGATTTTCCACGTCCACCTAAATTCATAGCTTGATTGGTGCGTCGTTGATTGTGATGATAGTGCCTCTGTATTTGACATCGATGGTCATGTTCATTTTTTTTTTCAATCAATATATTGACAAATCTTCTAATAAAATCAACTATCTTATTAATTTCTAATTTATTACTCCCTCCGTCCCGCTCAGTTTTGCACGTAGGGACGGGCACATATATTAAGGAAAAACTGTTTTTTTGCTTTTGGTTGACTTTTTTAAAGGTGGAGATTGAGAGTGAAGATTTTGAGGGTGAAGATTGTAAGAGAAATTTCCTTTTTAAGGGTGTGCAAAACTGAATGGGACGGACTAAAAAGGAAAGTGTGCAAAACTGAGCGGGACGGAGGGAGTAAATTTAGACTCATCAAATATGTAGTACATTCTTATATAAGGAGATCCTGACTCAATCAACCATCAATATTACATCTATGCAAGGATGCTAGAGATATTCATCCATTAAGAAAAATAAATATGAATATTCTATAACTTACTCAAATTTATAAATTTTTAATTTTATTACTTTTTATTGCACTCTCTTTTCATTAACATGTAATTTCTCATATTTCTTATATAATCGTAATATTTTATTATATTAAAATTATATAAATACATAAAAAAAATTATTTAATCATGTACATTTACAAACAGTACATCGTATGTGGATACTACTAGTAACAATAATAATAATAATAAATAATAATAATAATAATAATAATAATAATAATAATAATAATAATAATAATAATAATAATAATAATAATAATAATAATAATAATAATAATAATAATAATAATAATAATAATAATAATAATAATAATAATAATAATAATACATTAAGGAACGGAGAATAGTTCAAAATGCCCTGCCTTCTCTCTAACTTTCTCTCTCTAAAATCCTGAAACCCTAATCTGCCGCCGATTTCATCTGCAACCCCTTTCAACACCTCTCTCCGATGGCGGCGACGACGAGCAATCTTCTCGCATCAGCCGTCGAGGAAGGAGACTTTCCTATTCTCCTGTCTAAAGATTCATTCTCTACTGCAAAAACCTTTTCCGACTAAAAATCCACCAGATCCGTTACCTAAGCGGGCTTCCTTTTTAAGTGTTACTCAAGGAAAGTATATTGTCGAAAGGTTGGAAGGCAGATCTACAAAGAAGCTCTTCGATCCAAGCTCGACAGAGGGGTTTGGATCTACTGGAGTATACCGATGCACTCCAATCATCCAGTTCACAGAATCAGAGACAAATCTGCTTGCCATGCAGTGCAAGTATGTATTGATCGGTAAGTTTTCTCACGGAAGTCCGTCTTTTAAGAATATTCAAGCAAATCTTTCTGGGTTTTGTTTTATTGGATCTGTTTTTATTGGAGCTATAAACATCAAACATGTTATACTAAAATTTAGCAATGAAGATGACTTTAAAAGATTTTGGGCAAAACAGACTATTCATGTTAGAGGTTATTTTATGAGGGTTTTTAAATGGACAAAGGATTTTGATACTAAGGTTGAATCTGCTATTGTTTCTATTTGGATTTCATTTCCTGAACTTCCAATTCATCTATTTGATAAAAAAGTTTTGTACCGTATTGCGTCTCTGATTGGCCAGCCTCTTCGAATAGATAAGGCTACGGCTGAAATAACTCAACCCAGATTAGCTAGGGTTTGTATTGAACTTGATTTAACTAATCCTCGAGCCAATGAGATATTCATAGGTTGTGGAGATAGTTTAATAACACGAAAGATTTTATTTGATAGAACCGCTAACTATTGCCATAAACGCAAGCATCTAGGGCATGTGGCCAGTGAGTGTTTTAATGGGGATTATAAAAAGAAGCTTGAGGATAAATCTAATGCACAAAAAGTGGTTCACTCTAAGCTGCCTGAGAAACACTAGGTGCCTAAAGAAACTGAGACACAGATTGCTAATCCCAATGATGTTCCTAAAGTAGATGATCAGGTTATGGAGGATATGATTCTTGGGGAGATAGGGGTGGTTGAGGGTACCTGTTAATGAGAATGAGGAATTGGTTTCCAAAAGGGCTGATAAAGGAAAAGGTGTTGCCACCACCCCTATCAACTCCTTGCAAACCGAACCCCTTCCATATGAATTTAATAAACAGAGAAACCGTAGGGAAGGGCTGAGGGATCTAAATCTATATTTGATATGTATGAACAAATTGAGGATTTCCAGATTCATGAAAACTCTTTTTCCAAATGGATATTAATATTGATGATGATACTGGTATCTTTGAAGATGGTTTGAATATTGATGAAACCGAAACTAACTTCATTGCTCAAATGTCTCCTTTACATGAGTTACTAGATGAGGAAGAAGCTGAGGATAGAGGCACTGCCTCATGGGGGGAGGTAATGATAGCAAAAACAAGGAAAAACGAAATGTTAAGGAGAAACACAAAAAGAAAAAGAAGATAGGTTATGTTCCCCTTGTGATGCAAACAAAGAGGGGGACAATATTTACTAAAGGTAATTCTAGCTCCCTTAAATGTTAGTCATTTGTTGGAATGTTAGAGGTCTAGGTAATCTAAAAACTAGAAACTACTTGATGAACTTAATCAAAAGGAAAAAGCCTGATGTTTTTGCTATTCTTGAAACTAAGACTGCTGTTGTGGATCCTTTTTCTTGTCCATACATTAGGTTTCTAGCATGTGGCACCTAATGCTAATGGGAAGATTTGGATCATGTGAATGATCCAATTACTTTAAATGTGTTTTTTTTCTTCTGATCAGTTGATTGATACCGAAGTGTCTAATTTGTGCTAGGTTGCAAAATGTTATGTTCCTTTGTTTATACCTTGTGCTCTAGGAAAGGTAGAATTGAATTGTGGAATGATATTAGAGCTTATTCTCATGTTTCTGAACCTAGGCATGTGTGTGGTGACTTTAATACAATAAGTTCAGCTGAGGAGAAAAAAGGGAGGGGGGTCTCTCAAAATAAAATTCATGGATGAATTCAATAGCATGATCAGTGATTGTGCTCTGGAAGATGCAGGGTTCTCTGTTCTATCATTTACATGGCATGTCAACCATGTATTTGAGAGATTAGACAGGGCCTTAGTATCTTCCATATTGTTGGATTTATTCAATAAATTGGAAGTCAAACATCTTGTTAAAGGTCCTTCAAACTACTGGCCTTTATTAATTAGTCTTACTTCTGGTAGTTTTAATTCTAAACCTTCGTGAGATTCCTGAATGCTTGGACTAAACATCATACCTTCTTGAAAAAAGTTGAGGATTCTTGGAATTCTCCTGTTACTCAAAGAGGTATGATCAAAGTTCAACAGAAATTTTTTAAACTTAAAAATTGTCTAAAGAGTTGAATCGGGATGTCTTTGGGAATATTTTTGATAGAGTACATCAAGCTGAGCAATCTCTTGTCTCACAAGAGGAGGCCTACTTGATTTTCCGCACTAATTTCCAATCGATAACTCTTAAGCAAAAGCAAGCTGGGTTAACCGCACTGATTTCCAATCGGTAACTCTTAAGCAAAAGCAAGCTGAGTTAACCTTTGCTTTGGCTATGGGGGAATCATTTTGGAGACAAAAATCAACCTGTAAATGGTTGAAGGAAGGGGAGAAAAATACGGCTTATTTCCACGCTTTAGTTAAAAAGAAAATATTCAAAAATAGAGTAAATGAGATTGAAGTTGATGGTAATATTATTAAAGAATATGCCTTGATTTGTAAAATGCTTGTGATTTTTTTCCAAAGCATGTTTACCTCTGAAGGGGGGGAGTTGGAGAGTGCTATGTTTCGTACCATCAAGCCTTTGATTAATAATGAGGATGCTGTTAAAATGTGTAGCTTGCCTACTGAACAGGAACTTTATGATGTTGTTCACTCTATGGATAAGGATGGTATGACTGGTCCTGATAGTTTTTCTGCCTTATTCTTTCAATTCTGTTGGGAAATTATTAAAGATGATTTAATGGAAGCTTCTAGGAAATTCTTTTTGGGGATTCCAATGCCTAGAAGCTTTACATGTACATTTATAGCTCTTATCCCTAAGAAAATCAAACCTCAAGGGTGGGCAGATTTTAGGCCTGTAAGTCTTTGTAATGTGAAAAATAAAATTTTAACTAAAATGGTAAATAGGTGTCATTTCTCCTTCCTACATTGATACCTTCTACCCAAAGTGGGTTTGTTCCCACTGGGGATATTGCTGATAACATCATCTTGCTTAAGAAATGGTCCATGATCTTAACATTAAAAAAAAGAATGGTAGAATGATCCTTAAAATTGACCTGCAAAAAGCTTATGATAAGGTTGAGTGGTATGTTCTCTTTAAAATTCTAAGATTGCTTGGATTCCAAATCTGTTTGTCACTTATTTTGCTAATGCTATCAATAATTCTTGGTTTTCCCTGCTCACTAATGGCTCCATTTCTGGATTTTTTAAATCTAGTAGGGGTATTAGGCGGGGGGGGGGGGGGAGGGGGGGGGGGGCATTATCCCCTTCTTTGTTTGCTATATTTTCTAATGTGTTAACTTGTGGTTAGATAGAGCTTTTTTATATCTACCCACACTTGAGATTTCATTATAAAAGGTATGGTGATTCCTTCTCTATCTTTTGCTAATGATACTGTAGTGTTTACTACTACCAAAATTGATGCTTTTAAGAAATTGATTAATTTTTTTAACCCAGTTTGAAAAAGCCACTGGTCAAAAGGTTAATTATTTCAGAAGGATTGTTATCTTTGGCAAACACACCCCTAGATATAGGAGAAAGTGGATTTTGGAAATTTCTAATTCTGTTGAAGAAAAACTTCCTTTCAAATATTTTGGGGGTTCCTCTATTTAAAAGTAGAGTAAAAAATTCCCTTTTTCAAGAGTTATTTGAAAGAAATCACTTGTAGGCTTTCGGGGTGGGACAAGCTTTTCCTAAGCATGGGTGGGAGATTAGAGTTTATTAAAAACATCCTAACCTCCATCCCTATGTATACTTTGAGAGTGGTTGGGGCCACTAAATCTGTTATAGACAAATTCCACAGATGCTTTAATAGCTTTCTGTGGGGCTCAAGCAGTGAACATAGGCAAATCCATTGGATGGCTTGAGAAATGTTGTGTTACCCCAATAAGGAAGGGGGATTAGGGGTTAGAAACTTGTTTGATGTGAATAATACCTTTGTTGTTTATACTTGGTGGAGAATAAGGACCTCTAATGCTTTATGGTGTCGCTTTTTAAAGGAAAAATATTTAAAGGATAGACACCCTTTTAATGCTGATGTTGGTCCCAATCAGTCACATTTTTTTGAAAAGGCTCTTGAAATCCAAACTTTTGCTGATGATAAAATATTTTGGAGGATTGGCACGGGAAACATTTCTTTTTGGTTTGATAACTGGTGCCCTGCCTCACCATTATGCCAATATGTGGGTGTTTTTAACTGTTATGACAAAGTCAACACATGTTGGAGTAATGGGGAATGGAATAGAGATGTTCTGAACTGTTTGCTGCATACTTAAATTATTGATTCTTTTAGTAATCTGAGTATCAATGATGCTTTTGATAACATATATGTTTGGAAATTGTCCCCTCGTGGTCTCTTTACATTTTCTTCTTCATGGAATTCCTTGAGACTGACCAAGCTATTGGCTGCTTGGCAATCGATGATGTGGCAAAAAATCTCTCACAAATTCTCTATCTATTTTTCTTTGGAGATTAATTAATAATATCTTAGCCCTTGTGATAACCTCGGAAAAAGGGATTTGAGGCCACTTTTTGGTGTCACTTGTGCCATAACTTTTGTGGGGAGACCAATCACACTTTCATCTACTGTCCCATTTCTCAGCAGATTTGGAATTTTTTGCTAGTCTGTTCCAAATACAGATCCCTCCTAACATCTTTGTTAAAAATATGATCAGTCTTTGTTTGCCAAAAAACGAAGCCAAGAACACATCTATAATGTCCTTCCATTTCTTATTTTTTGGCAAATTTGTGTGGAAGGAATCTGTCGAAATTCCAGGATAAAATGCTTATTACTTCTCAAATCCAAAAGCAGGTAGTGGATAAGCTTAGAGAAATCTCTAATGCTAATCTGACCCCTTTTGAATTTTGGAGAGAGACTTTTGACATTTGGCTGGAATTTGGAAGATTCATGTGATGATTAAAAAGGAAAGAAAAAAAAAAAAAAAAACTCGTTTTGGTTCTTTGGAGAACTCCAAATGATGGATTTTTTAAAACTAAATATTGATGGGGTATCGAAAGGCAGCCCTGGATTATCCGGGGCTGGGGGTATTATAAGAGACTCTAATACAAAATTTGTGGCTGGCTTCTTTTAGTTTTTGGGCAATTCTGATACAATTACTGTTGAGTTCAGAACTATTAATCAAGGTCTGAAATTGTGTCTTAGGTTGGAAATCACCTCGGTGTGGCTTGAAATTGATTCTCCTGTTTTATATCACCTATTGAGCAAAAACGGTAAGGGTCACTAGACCCTTCAAGCTTTAACAACATAATTTTTTAGACTCTCGCAGGGGAGGGAGGTAATAATGTCTCATATACACCGAGAAGAAAATAAAGTTGATAATCTTGCCAACTTGGCGGTGAAAAGAAGATCAAGTGCCCATTTTTTTAATTTGAACGATTGTAATAGTCTTAAGGGTTTTGTAAATATGGATGGCATAGGCCTTCCCAACTTTAGATTTCTCAAATAGGCTTGTTTATTTTGTTGTGCCTACATTTCCATTTCTATGTCCTAAGACTCTTTGACAGGTTAATATATAGGTAGGGGGTCTGTCTTAATCCCCCCACAATGTTGGTGGATTTTTGCCAAAAAAAATAAAAAAAAAAATTAAAAAAAAAAAAACAATAACAACAACAACAACCACAATAATAATAATAATAATAATAATAATAATAATAATAATACCGGCGAGGGTATCGACAACAATATTACGACTTAGAGGGTGTTTGGCTGAGTTTATAAGCTTTTCAAAACATCTTATAAGATGCTTAAGAGCTTATAAGTTTATTCGAAGTGTTTGACAACATTTTTTAAATAAGATCTTGTTTTATTTCAGAATAAGTTGTTAACAGCTTATAAGTTATTTTTAAAAATGTAAGGAGAGTCCAACTTATTTCTCAAATAAGATCTTATTTTGATTTTCTACTTTAATTTTTATTATTTTAATTACAAAAATGACATTACTAACATCTTATAAGCTCTATTATCTTATTATAACTAAACACTTCAAAAACTTATTTGTGAAATAAAATTTATAAACTCTAAATACATCTTATAAGAGGTTAGACTTATAAGATGTTTTGAATAAGTTTAGCCAACCACCCTTTCTAATCAATTGCGTTTCAATATGTATAGAGAACAAAAAGACCAATAAAAGCTATTGACAGAATTGGTCGGCAATCTCTACCCACAAAAATCTTTATTTTGCCATTCAAGATATTACAATTATTTTACTTTATCTTTGAGAAAAAGACACTAATAAAAACTACTCCGTCAGACTTCTAGTCAACTACGAATCCCATGTTTATTTATTATTTTTGTTTTTTAAAGTACGAGTCCCATGGGAAAGTATAAAATTAATTGAAGTTTATGTTGTTGTTTTTTAGTTGTATATACATGTAGTCGAACTTTGAAATATGAAATCACGCGAAAAGTATTGGAAATTAAGTCCAAAATAATTATCCTTATCCAGAAAATCCTCAAGAACAACTATTATAAGAGCTAGTATAATCGAATAATTGACCTCTAATTTCAAGTGAAATAAATTATAAAAAGATTTGCCAAAAGTATCATTAGCCCCAGCATGCACCACAATTTTAGCGTATTTACATATTGATTGGATCGACCTAAATAATGTTTTTGGCCCGACGCAATCTCAAATGCGGCTTAACCAATACGACCCAACATAAAACACCGATTCTAATGTATTTAAGGTCCACTTGGTTGCAAATCATCAATGGCAATGGTAATGATTATGAATGAATGGTCAATCATACTATGGAATGAAATGAGGGGAATTGTTAATAAAAGGGGTTAATGATTAACTTATTTATATGTACCAAGCACCATAAATGAGAATAAGTCATCATTCATTCTCATTCCTTACCCTAAACTCCCAACCAAGCGGACCCCTAGTGTATATGGACTGAGTCGACCTTAACAATTTCTTGGTCTGACAAAATCTCAAACAGGGCCAGACCAACTGACCCAACATAAAACATCAGTCGATAAGCAGGGCCGAGCAGCCGAATTGCCAATACTTACGTGAATGAAATCATCTGACTCTAATTTGATAAGTTAGAAATCCGATTACAATCCTCCCAGAAACAGCGGAGATGAGCATGGCCCATATTTCCCGAATGCTCTGAAATGGAGTCCAGTGGGGCGAGCCCAGCCCAATTAAGAACATATGACAAATAATATATTAGTCAGGCCCATCCTGTTTATTGGACCTATCATTTCGTAATGTAAAATCAGATTACCATATATCAATGTAATTCTTTTTTTAGTTACTCGCATCCCAATTTCAATCGAATCTTATGTGAAAATTTTACGTAATGACATATTTCAAATATTCCTACATTTTACTTTTAAGCAAGTTTTCACACTAAATTAAAATCACACCATACATATATAAGAACAATTATAGCAGACACCTGCCTAAGTCAAAAATAACCTTTTGCCAAGGCTCGTCAGATCACTAGGCTTTTATAGTGCTTTACATGGGTTATATTCGCTAAGCGCACTATCCGCTGCTCATGTCTTTCGTACTCTATACATGCGCAGGCACCTACACGCACACAAACAATGTATTTGTATATTTATTAAGCCCGAAAACCCCAAAACGCTTGTAGGGTGCGTTTACTTAACATCAAGGAGTGCCAAAGTGATTGTTGACTGAGGGAGTATATGGATGCTATATCGGGATTGGATTCCTCAATGGATTGAGGTCAGCACAAAACAAACAGACCCAGGGTTTAGGGTACATATGCTTCATTTCGGAACATGCATTCTTTTTATCAATAACCAAATGAAGCACGTGTATCCTACTCAAAGGGAAGAAGATTAATAATACTGCAACCGGCAAAAATATGCAGTTTAAAATGTACTGTATGATAACCAACAGGAATACCGAGAGCGAATTATAAGTTCAAGCAGAGGCCATGAAATGACATGATACAGTCTGATAGTCCAAATAAAATTAAGAACACCGGTAAATCTCTATCCGTCATCAGACATGGTTCCTTTCGAAATTTTAACGAGATCAGTCACGCTCACTGATTGCAGTTAGGTGCTCATCAATTTCATCGGTTGACAAAACTTTGAACATAGGGTCTTCTTTCCTTACAACACCAACCTGGGAGGCGTCAAAACACGCAACGCAAATTAGAAATAAATCAAGTCGGTAGAAAAGGAAAAGAAAAGGGTATCGTACTTGGAAGCACAAGAAAAAGCATTATTACCTCAATCTCACTGGCTTTAAAGTCTTCCTGTAAAACAGATTGTAAAGCTTGAATTGCAGTCTGCAAAAGGGGAAGTTGAAGTGCCGAGTTAGAAACCTAATTCAAATTCTAACCCCACTTTTAAAAGAGAAGGAAACTAAGAAACTAAAAACAATGTAAGGTCAGAGGTAAAAACGATATCCCCTCGTTTAATTTTCATTTTTAATATGCATGTATTTGATTTTACCTGTACGGTTTCGTCATAGGTGAATGCAGGCTCATTCTTCATTTTTTTCTCTAAAAAGTTGACGGCTTCTTGTTCTTTCCCTCCGGCACTTGTTGCCTATCAGCAAACAAAATTGAACATAATTTATATTCAACACATTATGGAAGACTATAAAGATTTCCTTATGTACAATAATTCAACCTTTGATCCAGAAAAAAAGGAAATATGACATGCCTCCATTCCTTTTCGAGATGCCTTCAATTAAGTTCAGTGAAGGAAAATTGTTCTTTACCAGAGAAATGACTCTCGATAAATAGTTTCAAAATATAAAAGTAAAAGTTTCTCCTTTGTTTCCTTTACAAAAGAAATGAAAATGAAGATAAAGTACAGATAAATATGTAAATTCATCACACTAGTAACAGAATTATTGCAAAAATCAGTCGCTCCTTCCTTCTACATACTAAGTTTATACATAGTTTTATATGAGAGCTGTGAAGACATACTTTTATGTATGTATATTAGAATTATATCAAATCATAACACTAAAAATAGTAACCAATAGATCACGTCAGAACATTATTATTTCAAATTAGAAGGAAGAAAAATGGTTTTAAGAAATTCAGAGTGACTATGAAAAGCCCCCAAAACCATAATATGAGCTCCAAGATTGAGGAGAAAAAACAAGAAATATTCTTTATATCTTAACACACTAACCTATAAGATATGGTATAGAAAGCATTGTCACATTTACAAGATGGGTTCAAGAAAACAAGCCAACAAATCAAGCAATGACTGCACAAAATTATGTAATGGGATATGTTTCATTAAGAATTTCAAATAGATAAGGCCCAGCCTTTTAGAACTCTATTTTAATTTTTATAAGAAACAAAACTTTCATCAATAAAATGGAAAAATTACAGAGGGATGAGGAATTCCCGAAAGACAAACCAGCCCCTTAGATCTCTTGTTTCAGAAGAATGTACAGGGGACCATTATAGGTTCCAAGTTTACCCCAAAACTTTACTAGAAGTCCTCACAGGTACCAAGATCCCATATTTAATACTTCCTAGTCCCTCCGTCCCAAAACAATCATGGTTGATTATGGTCCAACTTTTTATTTTTGGTTAATTAGATGAAGGTACAACCTTCTAAAACACATAAATTCTTGCTTATAGGACTGCTTTTCTGTGTTGATTTGACTTCTTCAATCACATTTAACTTGATACTAAACTTACCATTTTCAATTTTTTTCCCTTACAAAAAATAAATTTTCCAAATGTTACTTGGACTAATAAAATGAGCCTTTGACTGTTGAAACTAGACTCTTATTATGGATGAAGGATGGCAAAACTTGTTGCTGCCAAGAAGGCAAGAATAAGTGTATGCCCTCACTTAGATACAGCATATATTGCTTCTGTGGACAATAGGTTAAGGACCGCTACAAGGCTTAAGGGATTGATCAACTTCCTAAGAATAGAGAAAGTTGAGGTTCAGATCTAATGACTCAGTTTCTAAGTATTAACCTGACAGAACAGATGGTTAACATAAGAAAGTACATGAGAAGCAATGGTATACAAATGAAGAGAAGGGTATATGCATGTGAATATCAATACCAAAAAATAGTTCTAATGAAATTGTGAGGTACTGGAAATTCGAGAAACATAAAAAATGCAGGAACTTCTGAAGTACCTTATGACCAAAAAAGTGGCCAGCAGGATCGCACTTGAAGAGTTGAGGACCTTTCTCTTCGTCAATGCCCAATATCATAGCAACTTTACATGAAATGGATCAATACATAAGAGGATTATATAATCTAGAAAATTTACAACAAGGAAGACCCATTTCTTAAGGGAAGTGTGTAGCAACATACCTACACCAAGCGGTCTCATATAGGCATGCTGGGTGTACACTTGAGACTTGTCTGCAATCCTGCATCATAGAATACAAGTGTAGCTAAGAACATATGTAAATTGTGCATTCAACTAAAAATTTGCATGATATCAACGAACTATATAACTGAAGATTTATAAAAGCACTGCTGAATAACAACTTGCATAGAAGTACAAGTTCAGGGCATTAGATCCAAACAAAAAAATTGTGCAGATATTATTAATACTTGGATCTGATGCTGGCTGACAGAAGTAGCCAGCTTACAAAGAAAATGAAAGGACAGATAAAACCCTCAACTTAGATCACAAAGACAATATAGTAGTAAGTCATACCATCGTGCCAATACATCAACAGGCATTTCGTATCCATATCTAAAACGAAACTCAGCAGCCTCATTCCTTGCTTGTTGAACCAAAGTCCTTGCATCAGCTGGGCAAGGAAACGAGCGTATTGAAGTCAATTACTCATAGAAATAGTCAAGAAGTAATCTCAAGCTAGTACACATTAACACATCTAAATTTTTCAGCACAAGGATATACAAATAATCCACTAATTAAAAGGTCTCCAAACAAGAGAGCTATATTTGGATCAGTTGCACCCAGCAGCCAAACCGAAGTCACTAAAGAAAAGGGACACTTAAAATTTGGTACTGATAACACAGAAACTTTCAATACTAGGTGGGTGTTTGGCTAAGCTAATAAGCTCCTTAAAATATCTTATAAGATGTTTGGGAGCTTACAACTGCTTAAAATGTGTTTTTTACGGTGCGCTCAAAATGTGTTTGGCAAAAGATATAAACAACTTCCAAGATGTAAAAGAAAAAATAAATACTCAAGAGCTTATAGCTCCAAAAAAAATGTACCATAGTCCATCTTATTTTCCTATTCTTAAGATCCACACACAAACACACACACACACACAATTTGCAAGCTTCACACACACTTCACACATGCTACACACACTACACATACTTCACCAACTAATTACAATATATGTTTGATTGTGGACTTCAAGTTCGCCCCACCAAATCCATAGCAAAATCACTTCATTCAATTGCAAGGTTATAAGTTCATTGTACAAACACTTTATTAGCTCAAAAGTTCTTGAAACAACTTATAGAATATTAGAGCTTATAATATTTTTGAATAAGCCTAACCAAGCAATCTCTTAATTTGGCACTAACAACACAGAAACTTGCAATGCTAAATAGAATGAGTACAAAATCCCAGTGGAAAATATAATTAAGTAGGAAAAATAGTTGAAGGAAGATTGTACCTGTCATTCCAGTAGCCAACAAACCAAGGTACTTAGTAATTGCAAACATATGGGTAACACTCGTCTGATCCAAAAGCTTGTCCTGCTCACACAGCATCGATACGATAAATTCCACCGAAAAAACAACAAAAATTGAAAATTCCAAAAACCACAACAATTCCCACCGGAACTTTCTTCTGAGTAACAACGCATACTGAGTCCGCACCACGGACGCCGATCGAGGTTATTCCGGCAGCCTTTACAGCCTTGAAAGCATATTCTGCACAATATGCAAATAGGAACATGAAAACCCTAAATTAACAAACAACGAAAAACAGCATTTAAGCTATAAATTAGGGCATAAATTGGGGAAATTACAAAACAGGATTCGTAGGAAGTAGAAATGCTTACCGACTTGGTAAAGACGACCTTCCGGAGAGAAGATCGTAATGTGTCGATCGTATCCGCCTCCACTTCCACGACTCATTTCTTCAGAATTTCTTTTCTTCAAGATTTGGTGAATTCCAAGCGAAGTTGGTTTGATTAGATTTGATTTGCGAATGGGGGTTTTTGAAGAAGAAGCTTTGTGCCCAAGACAGGAATGAAGGGTTTCTTTTATTTTTTAATTGAAAATTTGGGAACAGCTTAGGTCGCAATCGGACTCTACACAAAAATTTAGAATTTTTTCCCCTTAAAACTTAGAAAAAAATAATAATTGATAAACCAATGATCTCAATTAGGACTCGGTTTGGTTGGTGGGTTAAGCCCCCTGCTCCTATACGTACTATATTTTTAAGTTGTTTGATACACATTATTAAGGCCCTGGTTTCAATACAAGCCGGGCTCTTCTATAACATCAGTCCGACCAGAGGCGTATGCACTTGGAGCTCGTTTGGTTGCCAATAATAAGAATAGGGTTGATATATCTAAATGGGCTTTTGGGGTGATTAGGAACACCTAGGTATGTCCAATAAGTAGTTTGGTTGGATGGTTTTTACTGATCTGATAGACAATTGTGTTAACTTATAACATGTTTGGTTCAGATGTTAAGTTGTGTGTAGTTATATGATTTCACCATTTTACCCCTGAATTATAATAAATGAAGAGGACAATATAGTCAAAAAAACCATAACTCTTCCCTTTTGTTTTTCTTCTTCCTCCTCGTTAAAAAACCTGATTTGTGACTGAGGAAGAACCCGTAACGACGACCACCACACGCATTGGACACGTCGTCGATTGCTCTGCCCACTCAGATCCGACTGCAATTGAAAGGTTTTCTTTCTTAAAACTGTTCTCATTTTCTAATTTTTGTTTTCTTTGACAGATGATGATAGAACATAAAAAAAATGTATGTATAGTTCTTAGAATTGGGTTCTATGTGATCTCTGGGTCAAAATAAAACTTAGAATGATTCTGACAATAAGTTTGCGTTAAAATTGTGTTGCGAATTATTTTCTGGTTTTTCTTTTTTTTTTTTTTTTGTTCACACGCATTTCTGAATCTGAAAATTGGGGGATTGTCGACTACTGTGTTATTAGATATATTTTCCAGTTAGGTCCTTTATGCTACCCAGTTATTCGCCACACAAATTATTAAATATGAAGTAAAATAAGTTTGTTGTTGTATGATTCTTTTTTGTTTTTGGACGATTAATTCCAATATATTGACATTATAGACAACCTTTTGATATAGGGACCATGAGTGGGGGATCAAGACGTCAGAGCACGGGTACATGGAGTTAAGTTTACAAACATGTCAACTTAATCGCCCTAAAGGCTCGCTTCTGTTTTTAGGTTTTTTTTATCAGTTTTTAATTATGATTAAATTTTCTGACTTAATTTATAAATATCTATATATATATAAAAGTAAAATGAGGGTTACTTTTGTAATTTTAACTTTCCCTCCTAATTTTTACTTTAAAATTTGGTAAATTGTTGTAACTTTAGTAAGTTTTAAATTTTATTTTAATTTTTTAAATACTAATAACTTTTTCATTTTTAATCCGATTTTTATGTAAGATATATCATTTAAATTGTGTTTTCACGAGCTTTAATTTGACATCCATATCACATATATTATAATGAGTTGAAAAACAATATTATTTTCTTTGCTAATTATATGTATTAAATACTACTCCCTCCGTTTCATATTAATTGACGTTTTAGGACATTTCAATTAATTGACGTTTTACATATTTTTCATCAATTCTACCAATTTTTTCTCTGGATTCAATCCTAAAATATCTCTATTTTTCAATCTATCAGAGATATTTTAATTTGGTCACTGAGGCACTTTTCCAAAATTCAAGTCTTCAATTGAAATTCTACTAGGATAAATTTAAGGGATTTTGTGGGGAGATAAGAAATTTGGTTGAGGATATACCATTTCCCCTGTATTTTGATTCTCTAATCCAAAATTAAAATTGCATATAAAAAACAACGGATGTAGTATGGTATTGTCACATTTAGTAAAAATCAAACTTTATTTTAATCTTTTAAACTGCAAATAACTTTTTCATTTCGAACCTATTTTTAATTATATACAATATATCAAATTAAAGCTCTTTTGAAGATCTTTAATTTGATATTCATATCACATATATTATAATTAGATATTTCATTTGAAAATTTTATATCGTGGGTTTGTTGATTATTTGAATAAGATTTGAGCGGTTAAGGTGGTTTGTACTATAGCCTAGGACCGAATACAACTAAAATCAGGTAAATAGTTCTCTAATAAAAAAATAACTATCTTGATTATTTTATTAAAAGTAAAACTAATTATTATTTAATTTGATGAAAAAATTTCTTTATTTACGTGTCGAAATAAAATTCATTATTTAAAAGATTAACTATGTAATTTCTTAAATTTAAAATAAAAGTTTAGTAGTATAATATAATAATCTGCTTATTAAATAATTATATTTGCATCTATTAATATGTTGTTTGTTATAATAACAATTTTGTTTGGTTAATCTCAGGACTACGACTTCCACACATATTTATATATGAAAATTCATACTGAATTTTTTTTATTACTTATTCATTTTTTTCATAGTTTATATTTATTATATTATTTTTATTAAAAATTTACACTTTGCAACCTAAACTATGAGATTTTATACGTGTTGCAATCTATTTTTTTTTAAATAAAATTAATCTGCTTAGTCTTTATAATTTTTGTAGATTTTGCAACCTAAACATTACTCTGCCTCATTAATTAACTATGTCTATTTTCCACAATTTTCAACCTAATTAGTTAATTTATTTAAATTAATAAATGTGTATCTTTAAATAAAATATAATATCTATAATGAAAATATAGAATTTATTTGAATAAACTTCAACATATATGAAATTCTTAAGATATATTGAAAAACTCATATATTTTATTTTGTTATTCCAACTATTGAATGATCTTTGAATTTGTTTTGTTAGTATCAAGAATCATTTAAACCTGATTAAATCTATAAAATTAGTATTCCCTTTTTAAAAGAGGAAGTTAAGTAGGTATATTCAAAATTTTAAAATTATTTAGATAACTTAAAATATCTAAATAAAATGAAACTAAAAAAACACGAATTTACATATAATATTATTCAGTTTATTATATTTAATATATTTTGATGGATTCTATGTTATTTAGATATGTGTATTTGTTTGAATATTCTTTATCACTTAAGCTATTTTTGGGTGTCCATACATATCAATATGGATACAGACACACTAAATATATGTTTGAGTTCAATATTAAGATAATATTAGCGTTTGTTTGACTATTCTTTATCATTTAAGCTATTTGTGGGTGTCCACACATATCAATATGGATATAGACACACTAAATATATGTTTGAGTTCAATATTAAGATAATATTAGTGTTTGTTTGACTATTCATTATCACTTAAATATATGCTCACACAACAATTTGATGTTCTTAAATATATATATTTTTTGTTCGAATATTCATTTTTTTATGTTAAGCCATAAGAGAATACATTTATAAAATGTACGTTATATTAAATCCATATATCATGTGAACACAAACAGATAGTTATATTACTTATAACTTTTATATGTTTTATCAAAACTATTCAAATATTTATTTAGTTTAGAATGCAACAACTCCATTTTTTAATATTAGATTATATAATATTTAATTTAATCAAATTATTATTTTTTAAATAAATTTCCGTGCATCGCACGGGAGCGTTACTAGTATATATAAAAGTAAAATGAGGGGTATTGATGCATTTTATCTTTCCCTCCAAAATTTTTACACCATATAATTGGTAACTTTTTCTTATTTTTGGTAATTCATAACTTTCTTTTTGTTTTTTTAAATGCAAATAGTTTTTTCATTTTTAATCCGATTTTTATGCATAATATACCAAATTATTCATCTTTTCATGATCTACGATTTGACATCCATATCACATATATATTATAATGAGATATTTGATTTGAATAAACGGATTGTTTGTTGGTTAATTATTTATGTTAAAGTCGATGTTTATGTGAATCGAAATAATATTTTGGTTTGAGTTGCAACTAAAAGGGAAAATTGGTAAAAATATCCTTTAACTTAGGCGTAATTAAAAAATTACCCTGTAACTTAGGCCATTTAAAAAATTACCCTGTAATTTACAAAATGTTGATAAAATTGCCCCGCAACCGGCTACTCCCAGTTTTCGAACCGGTCAAATGTCGACATGGCGTTGGTTTGCTGATCTGTTAATGAATATTGACACGTTTTTAGTGAGGTGGCATGATGTGTCCTTCCACATCATCATCGTCTTCCCCCTTTTACTAGAAAATGTTATAGGGTTCGCAGGGGAGGAGAATCGTCTCTTTCTGCTCTATCTCTTATGCCTTCCTCTATTTTTCATTCATGATGTTACAAGTGCAAGCAGCCGCGCTAGAATCTACTCGAGAAGAAGGAGGAGAAGCAATTTTCGCCTTGATCAAACTAGATGCTTGCTCATCATCATGATTAATACAAGCCGAGTTAGCGACAACCAAGCACTGAAACTCCGATTCGAACGGCGGCGGCGGCGGAATCTGACGGTGTCGATCGCCGCTCGATATCAGTGAATCGTCGCCATACTCTGCCGCAATCATCAGATTCTCCGGGAAGATTAAAGCTCTGTCTGCATAGAAATCGCTAGCCGAGTGAATCCCATACATTTCGTCTATAATTTGAAAAAAGTTGTTCAACTGTTTGATATATATATATACATATATATATATATGATTTTATATGATTTTTAATTTTGAGATTATTTAGGTTTGATGATTATTTTTGGGGAAAATATTGAAAGATTTATGAGAATAGCTGACAATATAAGAAGGGAAGTGAGGTTCATTCTTTCGCCGGAGATGTTATTGCGCTTGGAGTTAGGACACTTAAAAAGATGAGAGAATGGTTGAACTCGTGGCCAGAAAAATGGTGGAGTCAAAATGGAGGGAGGGGGGAAGGGGAAAGATGATGATGTTTTAGTGGAGTGAAAATTGTGGGGTGGGGAGGGGTGGGAGGGGTAGAGGGTTGCAGTGGAGTAAAAATGGTGGGGGAAGAAGATGATGACGTGGCACCTATTGTGTTTTTAATTAAATTAATATAATTTTCGGATCCATATCAGCTTTTTTGTGCCACATTAGCAGTCCATCGCCATCTCAGCAGGTAACCTGCTGAGTTACCGGCAACTGTCAGTTGCGGGGCATTTTTATCAACATTTTGTAAATTACAGGGTAATTTTTTAAATGGCCTAAGTTACAGGGTAATTTTTTAATTACGCCAAAATTAAAGGACATTTTTACCAATTTTCCCCAACTAAAATTACTAAAATAATTTCTTTTATAAAAAATATGAGTATTTTTTTATAAAAATAAAACTAATCAATTTATTTTAATTTATGTGAATTTTCAAATATTTTTGTTATTTAAGTTATGCAGGGAGGAAAACTACTGTTTAAACAATGAAGCCCTTCTTTATTAAATTAAAGGCAAAAAAAATAATATCTATTTTATAGTCAACTTATTAAATCATCAAATTGGCTAATATATTTTTGTATCACGGAAGTACATAAGCTTTGAGTATATATATATAATTTTATATTAAATTTGTTATTGAAATTATTTTTACTTACCTTATATATTTTTAATAATGTGTATTTTGTTACCATGACTTTTTTTAAGGAAATTTATTCTTTGCAGTCTAAATTATGACATTTGTTACATTTTGAAATCTTTTTTTATTTTTTGCTTTTACTAAAATTTCAGTTATATGTTTTTACACTTTATAAGCTAAATTATACTTTGACACACTAATCAACATCAAATGTCTTTTTTACTCTTAACAATTTAAATTACTTTGTTCGCATTGATCAATTTCTATCTTCGATAAATAACTATTTATAAGAAAAATATAACATTTATACAAACAATTTACAATACCAAATTAAATAAGAAAATATTCAAATTTTGAAGAACTCACATAATTTAATTTGTTATTCAAATTATTAAATAACTTTTGATTTTATCTTATTAAAATAATAATTTATTAAATGAAAAATATTTAAATATATTTGGAATTACCAAATGAAATGTTAAAAGTTGCAAATGAAAATCTAACTTTACAAAGAGAAAATTAAATATATATATATATATATATATATATATATATATATATAATTAGAACTTGAAAATTTATTTAGATAAATTGAAAAGATATAAAATAAAAGTAGAGACATAAAGAAAAAAATATTAAGTTTTACATCACATATGAAATATCCAAATAAAATACCATTGTACCTTTTATTATATATTTCATGGTTATTTTAATTATTTATAGTTAGAATTTAAAAATTATTTATGGTTATATATATATAACTCTGTAAGTTACACTTTGTAGCCTAAAGTTTTAGACTATTATTGGTAAGTTGTCACATTTGGTAAGAATCAAAATTTATTTTAATTTTTAAAGTTGCAAATATCTTTTTTCATTTCTAATCTATTTATTATGTACTACCTCCGTTTTTTTAAATGTTCTTTTAACTTTTGTGTTTTGTTTATAATTAAATGTTCTTTTAGCTTTTTTTTTTTTCACAAAATTTCCTATACTACCCCTTTTATTATCCCTAAAAATTCTCACATTATGTAACCTACCATATAATTAGATAAAAATAGTAAGGAAATATGGAGAAAATTAAGGGATTTAAGGGAAGAGAGAAAAATCTAAAAATGAGCTTATTTGTCCACTCCCCCTACTCCATAATTTTTTCATCCAAGTCTAAAAAATGGAGGTAGTATACTCTATTAAATTAATTATCTTTTGACGATGTTTGATTTGACATCCATATGTGATAATAATAATAATAATAATAATAATAATAATAATAATAATAATAATAATAATAATAATAATAATAATAATAATAATAATAAGGTATTCTATTTAAAATATTAGATTATTTGTTCATTGATTATTTGAGTTAAGATTTTAGTGTTTATTGTGGGTTGTACATTAAATATAGAATTGGTTCGCAATACAATAAAAAATCATTCAAATAATTATTTTTTTGGTATAATTTTGGTTAATTATTTCATGAAAACAAAAACTAATCAATTTGTTTTATCTGACAGGAATTGTCTCAAGTTCTCTTCATTTATTACATTGAGAGAAAAATCAATGTATATATAATTGAACACATAATTTATCGAATTAAAAGCGATGGTTAATATTTGATTTATAATCAGCGTATCAAATTATTAAATTGGCCAATGTGTATTTGTTATAATAATTATTTTTGTTGATAAATCACAAAACTATAACTTTTGGTCATATATATATAACAATTAATCTTAATTTTTTTACTACTTTTTTTTTAACATGTATTATTGTTATTTGTCTATAAATAATTACACTTTGCATCCTAAACTATGATATTATACAAGTTGCAACTAAATTTCTTTTAATAAGTAAAATTAACCAACTTGATTATGTCTTTTTTTCACATTAACCAATTTCAATTATATCTTTTTTTTCACATTTTGCAATCTAAATATATACTTTTTTTTTACATTAACCAATGTGTATCTTTAAATAAATCTATTATTTACAATACAAATGTATAATTTAATTGAAACTTTTCAACATATATATGAAAGTATTAAGAAATATCGAAGAACTCATATGTTTTATTTTATTATTCCAACTATTGAATAACTTTTGAATTTTATTTTGTTATTCTTCGTATATCTAAAATACCAAGTAAAGTATTAAAACTTGCAAATAAGATTTTGTAAAAGTGAATAGTTATAGTTAGAATTTAAAACTTTATTTAGATAAATTTAAATATTTAAAGTAAAATGAAAAAAAATAAAGAAAATTAAATTTCTTATAATATTATTCAATTTATTTTATTTAATATTATGAGTTTATATTTAGATATTTATGTTAGTTTTAACACTCATAATTAATTAAGATATTATGCATATATGTGGAGAATGATACAAACACACCAAATGTGTGCTTGGATTTCAAAGATAAGAAATGATCATTTTGAAAAATACTTTTTTTATATTTGATATTAATCTATTATATATATATATACACATATATATATACACGTACACACACCTATATATAAGGTAAGTTATATTAAATTCACATATAATGTACGAGAAACTTATATTTACATTACTTATAATTTTATTTATACATTTAGAAAAAATATTTTATTAGGATAAAACGATCATATATTTAAATATTAAATTATATCATATTTAAGGATATTAATTTTTAAATAAACTTCCGTGCATCGCACGGGAGTATTACTAGTTTATGTAGAAAACCAAAACAAGGGGAAGACAGTTAAAGAAGAAACTGTAACTTTGATGTGTTATTGTGGGATAGAGGCCCCGACATACCAGTCCCACACGCCGCATAATCCTGGAAGGAGGTTCGCTAAGTGTACCAAGTGCGATTTCTGGGAATGGATCGATCCTAAGACAAACATTGAAGAGGATATTAGTAGCATTCGGGCAGGAGGGAATTTAGTCGTTCGCGAAGATATGGTAATAATGGCCGAACAAATCGCTCAACTGGTAGGTACGGTTGAATCCCTTCGACTAGAGTTAATGAAAACAAGTGCGTCTATTAGCGCACTAGCAGATATTGTCAAATATTTAGGCGTGGGATTTCTAATTATTATGCTCGTAGTTGCTTTTGTGTTTACATTGAACGCACTCCGTGTGTGATGTTGATGATTGATGTATGGTAGAAGTACACTCAGTCAGTTTTTACTTATCGTGGTACTAGTTATTGGGTTAATGGAGAATATGATAAGTTCTATTCCGCAATTTGTTTACAATTTCTGTTGTTCAACTTTGTTTTTTTTTTTTTTTTTTTGTTACGGTTCAGATTAGTGTCTGTATATGTGAAATGCAGAAATTATGACATTTTTGCTGAAGTTTGGGTTTTATAGGGTATAGAGATGAAATTTCATTTTTTGGGATTGTTTATGTGTGATTAATAGGACATTCTGCTGAAATTTGTGTATATAGGCCATTAAGCCGGTTAAAAGTTATGTTCGTCATGACGTAACATTGATGAGATCATCTCTAACACAAAAATTTAAAAACTTTAATTACATCAATTTCTTATGGCATATTCACTCACTAATGATGCCTCTAAAAAATTTATTTTTGATGCTAAATCTGCAAAAAATCAATTGTTATTTATGTACTTGCTATTTGTTATTTTTGTGACAAATTAATTTGTCTTGAGGAATGCTTGTAGAGATGGTTGATTCTCATTTCACTACTGTCCAGCTATTAAAGAGGGTCATTCACTAATGTCCAAACAGGTTAGCTTATATTCATAAACAAAAAATTCTATGTTTTGTGGAGGTATTCTATATTGGATTTGGATACTCTCTCTCATTAGATTTTCAGATTTTGTTTGTATATACAGCTTTTATGAGTCAATTGACAATTGCTTTTGCTATTATAAGAAAGAGTGTATTTTTGAAACAAGGATTGACATTGGCATTTAGCCATTTTTGTAGATTTGGGAATATATTCCCCTAGCCTAATATGGTCATGTCTAGGTGTGACATTTCATTCACATGTGTCTTGGTGTTTTTGATTCTTTTTTGGATTGTATCTGTTAGAATTTGTGTAAGTATGCCCATCTCATAGCAATGTTATGTATCAAAGCTTTGCTGAATAACGAAGTTAGAAAAATATAGACAAAAATGGCCCCTAAGCCAATTGATCAGGGAGAAGTCTTCTTCTCGGATGAGTGGACACGTGAGATCGAGTATGAGTTCTTATCACAGCTGGTGGACGAAGCTTTACTAGGTACTTGGGATCACACTGGAGGAAACGCGAAGGCAATTCGTATGGCAATGCGGGAGATAAATTATCGATTCAACAGAGAGTTCGATTTCAAGTACTGTAGAATGAGGCTTGGGAAGCTCAAAAATCGTTACAGAGTTTTCAAATGGATTACTTCGCTCAGTGGCGTCGCTTTTGACGAAAGATCAAAGAAGATCAGGTGCAGCCCAGACGCTTGGGAGTTCATTTGTGAGGTAAACTTTAGTTAGCAAAAATAATGTGAAATTGCTTATATTCCTTGACTTACTACCTTAAATACGTGCATTATTATGTCACTTACAGAAAGAAAAACTTGGAGCTTGCTATATGCAAGATGGCGAACAACACTTCGATTGGTTGAAGCGTCTATTTGAGCTTCCAACTGTGGACGTTGACGATGAGCCTCCCTATGTTATAGACATTGCAAGCGACGAAGAAAATCGTGATTTCGAGATTCCCGTGATACCTAAAGAAGTTCAAGCTGGTGGCGATGATCAATTCTGGGCTGATGTGGCGGAGGAATTCAACGAGCACACAACTGAAGAGGACACCGACACCTCCGCAATATCGTCTACTACTGTATCAGTTATTGCGAAGCTGCGTAGGCCTTCCGGAGACACGAAACAAGTAAAAAAAAGAACAACGAGCTTCCTCTTCTCTCGGTTCAAGTGCGAGCTTTTCCCCAGCTAAGAAATTCAAAAAGGCCCGTTCAAGCTTGGCAGTGTAACTGACCTGATGGGATTATTATATGCGTATCTATTTTGTAATGCTTTTTAAGTTCATGTTGGTGGGAGTATGCTGTTATTGTAGTAAAATTATTGTGGGACTTTAATTAAATGGTATCTTATGTCATTTTTCTTCACTAATACTATCAAGAATTGTTGTTGGTGTCATCTTGTTATAACAAGAAACAGAAAAAGGTCGAATACATGTGGTGATACTGACCTAACTACATAAAATGATTCCAATAAGGCGTTGCCATAGCTTATTCTTGGCGTCCAAAAATAGTCTTCATGGCACCCCAATTCTGCTCACCTTTATAACGATAGGCGTCGGCTAACCTGTTACCCTGTATTTCCAAAAAAACCAAAAAGATATTGAACCAAACTAATTTCCATTTATTATAGTTGACATCTATTTAATTAAGAGATTTTAAAGATGCTCACCAAAAACGATATCGCCCATACAGTAGAAGGGGCGTCGATCGTATTATTAGTCTCGTTATAAATAACATCTGTAGTTGAAATTAGCCTTTGAAATACATTGTACCATTTCCTCAGGGCCCTAACACACGTTCGTAGAAAAGGCAACGTAAACACCATGCCATGTTCATATTCAAGTATCAGTTGAATTTCACCAAGCGCACCTTTATCATCCGACCCATACTTAAAGAAACCATAAGTTGATTCCTCTGCGAGGGCATCGATAAAGCAATTGTCGATTTCTTTGGTCCACGTCCCATCGTAGAGTATTGACTCTTGAGTCGGTACATCCAAGCGATTCATTACATCCAACTTGTTTTTACTAACAAATAAAGGCAAAAAAAAAACAAATATTCTTTCAAGGAATTTCGCCACAGTCAACACTCATTTCAGATAATAAAATCATACACGAAAATGAATGAGATTGAAAGTAATAGAGTTAACTGAACTCACCCCCAATAATTTTCAAATTTTAAGCTTGCGGCAGTAGCATGTATTCTGAACCCCAGCAACTTGATATGCAAATTGTGTATTTCTGATACAACTTAAAACAATATACACATAAGCCAACCTTTTTATAAGCCAACCTTTCAGCACAATAAAAGCAAGAATCAATGCACACCAAATCACCTACCATCACGTAGCAGCCTACTACATGATACATCAATTCAGATATAGGTCCTACTGAATGAACATATATCTGTTGTATTAAATTTCTAACCACCAAATATGCATTAATTGTAAACATGCAGCAGCTTTAGATTAAAGGCAGCAACTAGCTGACTGGAAAATACACCAAATATCCAATTGAATGGAAATACATCATCCAATTCAAAAAATTAGCAGTTTGGACAGCCCCTAGACGTAAACATCGTAGGCGTCATCAAAAGAATCGAATTATCTGTTCCTATTCGACTATATAAAACAGTTGAAAGTATCTCGTAACCAGAAATTTATACAATTTATCCCCCCAGCGAGATAACACAAAAGAATGGATTAATTTCACAAAAGCTAACTTCCCAATCCATCAGATTTCACTTGTCGATCTCCCAAATCAGAGGTGACCGGCCATTTTCATCTTTGCATATACCTCTCTTGCATCACGAGGAAGACTGAAAAAGAGGTCAAGTTCGTCGGCATCTTTGACTATCAGTTTGGACGCTAGCAGCTTCTCGTTCATGTTCATCCCCTCAATAGAATCGACGAAGGCCCAAACCTCCTTTCGAGCTTGAGACATGTCATACTCGTAGCCAATTCTACGTGCGATGTCACCAAGCCGAGTAGCTGTTCCATCACAGAATTTTCCCAACAGATCGCACACAGTCTCTTGAGTCTCAGCAATTTTACGTTTTTTGGCAGCTTTCCCCTTGGGTGTTGCAGTGCTGGTCTGCAGGGACTCCGCACGTGACGCCATAGGCGACTTTCCTTTTGGGGCTGCCGGAGGAGTCGGCTGGCTTTCGGGAACATTCTCGGCAGTCTCTCCCACACCATCAGCAAAAAAATCAAAAGCATCGAACACACATTCTTCATCCACATTGGTCTGTAGTAAGCAATAAACCCATGTTTGTTATATTTAAATCAAAAACAACTGTGAACCGGACTTCTGTTATTTCGAAGAATAAATACAACTACAATATATAAAGGTATTCAAACCTGTTGCGTCTCTTCGTTGAGCACATCATTGATTGCCTCCACGAACCCCTCGGCACTCTCGCCCGTTGCCCGGTCTATGCCAAAGATCTCACACCACTCTTCGTAAAAAGGCCAAGACTTGAACCGCATCCCCTTAGCATTTGAGTCAAGCTGAAATAAAGTGTGTTATTGAAGCGCAATCAACAAAATATCTAATTAGTACAATCTTCTAATCCAAACTTACTTTCACATAAGCTTCCCAAGCTTCACTGTTAGCTTCGATCATGTGAGTGGAATGATTGTACCCGATCCCACTTTTAGCCAACATCGAGAAAAGACTCCCATGGGTTTTTTTCCACCCGTGAATTTTGCTATTAATATGGGGTGTCCCCTTCAAGTCAGTCCCTGGGAAGGCACGGACCATGAATACTTCCAAAGCATTCAAGTAACCGGGTCGGAAACCATTCTCCGACTTCCAGCCTGTGGTGATGATCTCCTTTAGTCCCAGAATCAGCATTTTCTCTTCCTCAAAGCTCCAGCATCGACGCCCCTTATCAGCTCTAGTTCGAGGTACCCTTATCGAAGGTCCAGCCCTATCATTCATCTGATATAAGAACATAGAACACATATATCATTATTTATAAAATTTGCAAATTCATTTTTTAAAACTGGCAGAATAATAATTCAGAAAAATAGTTGATCATTATAATTTTTATAATTCTGCCACTCTGTAATTATTTTACATTTTCACTTTAACAGAAACGAACAATCGCAAAATAATAATAATAAAAAAAAGAGGCCCAGTCAAGAATGGAAAATAAGCAGACAAAATATTGATAAGAACAAACATGATACAACTGCTCTGCAGTTCAGATTACAAATTCCAGTAATACAATCAGAAACCGACACAGATTAAAATACATAAAATCCTACAAACACAGTCTTGTAAATATCCCCAAAACAAAAAAATATTACAGACCCAGACACAGATTAAATTGTACTACTGATACAGCTGATAGAAAATGATTTCTCAGCCATTGTTGTTCCGTTGTCCCCTCCACTCATTATACATCGTAATGGCCAGATTATCCCTCATTTGAGACCACTCATGTGAAGGCTCTATATGATCAATAAACGAGGTATTTTCGTCATCTTGATGAAGTATTTCTATGTCGTCCAGATCATCGGCTAACGGGTCTATGGGCATTTCATTACGGAGGAAATTGTGCAAGAGCGCACAAGCCATGACGATCCTATTCTGTGTTTTCAGTGGATAGAAGGATGCACTACGAAGTATAGCCCACCGCTTCTTTAGCAAACCAAATGTTCGTTCTATGACATTACGGGACTTAGAGTGGGACATGTTGAAATATTCTTGATAGTTCTGAGGTGCTCTAGACCCCTCTCCCCACTCCTCCAAGTGATATCGAACAGCCTTATATGGAGTGAAGAATCCCTCCGCATTTGTATAACCATTGTCACATAAATAGAATCCACCTGACAGATTATAGAGAATTAAACTCTTTCATCATTGATCCTAAAAATGAATGAGAGATATCATAGTTGAAAGTATACCTTGAGGGACCCTAAATCCACTAGGTCTACTAACAGCGTCCCTTAAGACTCTACAGTCAGCAGCCGATCCTTCCCATCCGCTCAGTATGTAAACGAATTTCATGTTGCGGTCACACACTCCTAAAACGTTGACCGCAACATCACCCTTCCTTGTCCTATAGCGGGCTTTGGATGTCTCGGGAACGGTCACTTTGATATAAGTTCCGTCTAAAGCACCTAGGCAACCCTAAACAAGTGAAATTCAATAAAAGTAAAAAAGGGTTAGAAATCTATTATTTACTACTGAGTTAGTAAGTGTTTGCTATGGTCGTATTTGAAAATATTTTGAGTTACCTTAAACCACCTCCAACTAGAGTAATCGCATTCTTCGCCTACGGGTTCTGGGGTAGCTAGTAGGATGGTGTGCAGCTTTAGGACGGCGGCAAGAACGGAGTGGAAATGAATGCTAACCGTTTGGCCCGATCGTTTGAAATCAAACTTGACTACCCTATTTTTTTTATGGTGTGAAAGAATAGAAAGTAGCAACGCTACACTACTTTCTCACCGACGCTGACATACCGTGAATCTTTTAAACCCCCTACATTTTTAAGAAGAAAGCATAGTATATCAAAAGTGCTCCTAGACATTCTTAATTGTTCGAGACAGTCGACATCGGTATTTCTTGTTAAAGCGTCTAGATGCTTGACCTGGTCTGGGATTTTATCAGACATTATGTAGCGTATTTGACGTTCAACTGATATCCTAGCCTGACTTGATAACTCTAACTGCCCCACTAATGAGTGTATGACAACGATACTGGTTGACATAATTTCTTCCACCAATAAAAAAATCTCGGCCCGTCTTCTGCCTATTTCAGACATTTGCCTTTGTTGATACAAATTAAAAAAAAAATGATTTAAACAGAGCAGAACTCAATGACAATTCAACACAATAAATAAAATAGTAAATAACGTAAAACTTTCTGTTACAGTCCTAAAATGAATTTCAGTTCACTTTAGCAGATAGTTATCATAACTACAAATATAAAAAAATCAGTATAAGACCAAATATGGATTCTGCAAAAAATTTCAAGCCATATGATTACAACAAATAAAGACAAAACATAAACTATGAAAAAATTTCATGTTATCACAACAAATAACCAACAGTTTAATACATATGTTATCTTTTGGAAGGAGAGATTTAAGCATATTCTGTAATAACAAAAATTACAGTTTAGAGTTTTGAAACATGTGGTTTTGAGAAAATAAAACGGTGCGTTGAAGACGGGACAAAAAACCCAAGATAATCATATTCAGGTTAGAGTTGTTGCAGAACAAAGAAAATACCTTGTTTCAGTGTATTCTTGCGAAGTAAAACCAGATCTCGCAAAGGTATCCTGAAGCACGTCACCCAGTAGCTCAAATTCCTTGTTAGACAACAAAGATTAAAAAAAAAAACCGGCAGAGATTAGAGGAGTGAGGCGGGCTTCAATTATACATGATTATATAGAGCCTAATGGAAGAAAAAATTTCACCTGCTAGAGGAATTCAAGCCTTGCTTCTGGAAAGATAACTCCGCTGGCTGCTTCACTCTAATCGCGGCTGAGAGGAAATGAATATGCGCAAAAACAGAAGACTAGGGTTTGTTATTTATATATGGGGGGTAAAATAGTCATTTCATTTAAACCACAAAGACAGGTTAATGAGCAGGATAATGTAACCCATCCCCCCCCAAGGTTGGCATCAGCCGGGCTTGGCTATTTGTCAAGCCGGGCTTGTATAAAAAACCGGGCTCCAAACACACCAACCAAACGAGTTAGTAGGTGGGTTAAGGCCAGTAATATGGCCATAACCCACCAACCAAACAGGCTCTTGGAGTTGTGGAGGTACAGTTGTACTTTTAATTTGAGAAAAAATTGTACCTAGGATTGCAAACAAACAGAGCTTTCGTTAAACAGTTCGTTAACGAGCTCGTTTATTTGAACAAACGAACAATTTTTTTAGCTCGTTCTATAAACTAACAGAGCTTAAACATGAATGACTCGTTCATTAAAAACTCGTGAACAAACTTGTTCAAAACTCTATTAATAATAACAATAATAATAAGAAAAATAACAACAAAAAATAGTGTTTATACTACATCTAATATAATATTTCATACATTACCTCTTGTTATAATAAACATTTTGTTAAATTTGTTATTTTATAAGGAGATTTAGGAAAAATGTGTGTATATTTGATGTTCGTGATTGTTTAAGATAAAAAAATATTTACGAACATGGTCAAATACGTTTACTAACTCTTTCGTGAATATAATTGAACATTCTCAAATATAGTCGGCTCGGCTCGATTTCGATTAAAAATAAATGAACAACACATGAACACAATAAGCTCGGCTCGACTCGTTTCGTTTGTAGCCCTAGTTGTACCCCCATAAATTACTATTCTACCTTCGTCGGATCCAATTGAGATAGAAGTTTCTATTTTAGTAATGTGTATTTTCTAACTTTTATTTTCATATTTGGATTCGATAACTTTAAATATTAAACGATAATTTTGTACATTTTCAATTATATCGTACACCTCTTCCACATATGTATATTTTTACATATCGTACTCCCGATTTCAAAATCCTATATACACTCCTGAGTCCGACTATTTGGAATTCTTGAGAGTGTGTTTGATTGTTCATCTCAATATGTGGGTTATTAAAATATAATGAATTTTTTAGAAGATAAGTACACAACATGAATTGATGAATATTGTATTTGTTTGCAATGATTTGGTAGGTTAACTTTTAATATAAACCTTATTTTGCGGTTGGCTTATGGAACCCAACCCTCCTCAATTGGGCTGGTGGGTTTAGAGAGGTCGGCTTCTAACAAAAACAGGACTTCCAACCTGTCAATCAAACATGTTAATAGGTGGGTTAAGACTTGTTATAAGACTTTAATCCACTAACCAAACAGACATGGGGTGTGGGATCCAACAACCCGAAAATAAATCTGGATTTTGGACCTTATCTAAACTTATCATTTTACCCCTGATAGATACTCCCCCCGTCCCGCCCTAATTTGCACATATGAAGGAACACATATATTAAGAAAAAATATTTTTTTATTTTTTAGTTGACCTTTTAAAATGTGGAGATTGAGGGTGGAGATTTTGAGAATGAACATTGTGAGATAAATTTTATTTTTAAAGATATGCAAATTAATGTGGGACGTACCAATTAAAAAAAATACAAATTAGAATGAGATGGAGGGAGTTTATCATTTAACCATAGCCTTCTCTCTATCTTTTCAGTTCATTTCCGCTTGCTCTCTGTGTGACTCAAGCTTGACGTTTCACTTCTCAAGGTAAGGATAAAAACAAGACGACAAATAAAAGGAATTAAATTAGCAAGACTGTGTATCTGTTAATCTCCTCTAGCGATTTGGCCGCACAAAGGGCGTCGTAAATGAAGGAGCACCAAATTACCCAGATTGATCAGTATAGCCAAGGTGATAAGGAAATTATGTGGCATTTTGTGACAGAATTGCCCTCAGGGATACTTAAAGAGTGGGGGTATTAAAGTAAATTCAAACATGTAATTAATGTAACCGTAGTGTACCCAACCCAATTAAACCACCCAACCAAACCAATTTTAATAGACCCCAGGTATCTAAAATCACCCCAAAAACTGGGTCACAAAAAAAATAGCCCCAAAAATCCACATAGAGACTACCGATCAATACTTAGGAGTGTATTTGGTTGCTCATCTTAATGTGTGGATTACTAAAAAATAATGAGTTTTTGAGGAAATAAGTACACAACATAGTTGATGAATATTGTGTTTGCTTGAAATGATTTGGTAGGTTAACTTTAATATAACCTTTGTATTGTGGTTGACTTATGGAACACAACCTCTTGTTTTGTGGTTGACTTATGGAACTCAACCTCCCTATAGGTTCCATTCAACCAGACTGGTGAGTTTAGAGAGATGGGCCTCTAATAAAAATTGGGTTTCTAACCTGTCAACCAAACATATTAATAGGGGGTTAAGCCTTGTAATAAGGTCTTAACCCACCAACCAAACAGGCCCGAGATGAGCAATCAAACATGCACTTGGTATATTAAAAAACACATCGTATCCCACAAAATGTTTCAACTCCCAAATCTCAATGTACCATCAATCTTTAATACTAAAAGAATATTGCAAGAAAATAAAGAAAAACAAGTTTCGCTCCAAAAAAAATCGCTGATTTTTATTTTTTTTAAGTTTTTAAAATTACTCTTAAATACATGCCACTACATCTATTTTTCCTCCTATATATATTAAAAAAAGAGCTCCTTAAAAGCCCATAAAATCACTTGTTTCATTTATGTGTCTCATCCACCTTCCTTTGTGGATTTTCCTCCAATCAATTTTTTTCTTTTTCTTTTGTCTTTTCTTTTTCCATATTTTTCATTCGAAATTTCAAAGTCTTATAACTTTTTCGTCTCAACTCGACTTTCCATTAGAAATATATTTAAATTATTCTTATTTTAACGATATTCAATTTAACATCCATAATGCATATATTATAATTAAAATATTTATTTTTAAATGTAAAATACATTTTTAGGATGATAATAACATATTTTGGTTTTTAAACATTTGTATATAAAATTAAATGTGATATAATTTAAAAATAATTTTTTTAACGGATTAATTTTTTTTAGAATTTAAAATTATTTATTTTAATTTAACTTTGTTTTAACAATTTTTGGATAGTTTAAATTATTTGGTTTAAAAGTATTAGAAATAAAATTTATTTGATTTACATTTTACAATAGAAAAAAACTTAGATATATTTGCTAAACAGATTTGTTGATTGAATTAATATGCTTTTTATTTTTTTTATATTTTGTGAAAAGAAAAGTTATATTACCTAGGAAAATAATAATTCAATTATTTTTTATTTGGATATAACATGATAATATAGATTACCACTCATATACTTAGATAACTAATATATATTTGTGGTTTCTTACACTAATATTATGTTATTTAATATATGTGGTTTCAAACGATAATTATTTAAAATATTTGACATGGTTTTGTCCTTATATGCATATTTAATTATATCAACTTCTGCACTGCATCGCTGAATAAATAGGGGGATAAATTAATCAAATTTCAAGTTTGAACTTAAAATATTCAGCATTATCAGTTTATACATTCAAACAATTGAATTAACAAAATTTATTAAAATGTAATTGGTAGTTTCAATTTGTGATAATGAAATAAAAGAAAAAAAATATAAAAGATTGAATAATCAATTCTTTTGAAAATGTAACTGGAAGTTTTAATTTGTGATAATAAAAGGTAAAAGTAAACCGTATGTAGAAAACGATATTGAAGGAGGAAGAAAGATAATTGGACAAAAAAATATCAACTCTTTGATTTTATATTTCCAAATAATATATAGGGTCATTGGTTGATAATTTATATATATATTATTATAATAAAAAAATACTCATTCCGTGGATCGTATACGTGGACATCTGGTATAAAATAGAGTGGCCTAGCGAATTGATTCACAAATTTGTTAATTTATCAAAATCAATTTTGTTCTTTTAAGTAATTCCATCTTTATTTTTCTTCTTAGAACCAATAATTTCATCGCTATTAACCGTAAAGGTATTTTAATTTTTTAACAGTACAACTTTGATGAGTTAAACGAGTGAAATGTGTTGACATATTATGTTTGGGCGAATAGTATGCACCTACTAAAAAATGTTTGGGCATTTCTTGAGCTAGACATCGCTAAATCAAGTAATCAGAGTTTCAAATTCTACTAGTGGGTAAAACAAAACAAATTAAAAAAAAATGCTCAACATAAAATAAAATCTAGTAAAAAACATAACAAACCATCACACTTTAGGAAAATATGAACGTTATCATTTCGAAATTGTTAACTATTTTCTATATTTAATATATCTCATCGTGTTTGTTAATCTTTAATTTACTTAATTATTTTAATATTTGGAGAAGTGTTTTTTTCTTTTATTTTTTATTTGGATTCCGTTTACCTTGATAAATAGAGATATGTCAATTATTTAGGACAGAGAGATAACTTCACAAGATAAGATATAAATTGTTATTCACTTCTAATATTTAATTAATATATAACATCTGATTCATATCCACCTTTTATTTTGTGATATATTGAGGTTCGGATAAGAGTTATATTACCTAAAAATCCTTTAATTTTAATAAGGGTTAAATATTTAAATCAATCTAAATTATGCGAGTTTTGACACTTCAGTACCTATATTTAGTTTTTTCACCAATTGCACCCCGAAGTACACGAATCCAACAAGTTGCAACATCCGGCCCTTTTTTTTTGGGACAAATCGCGTGCACGTGATTCGCACATGCGACTTTGAGGCAGTTTTGATGTTTCTCTAGTTTTAGGGACAATTTTATAAATAATAAAACCTAAACACTATAACCAAAACATAATAACATCGAGACTTATTTTTTACTCTAATTACCATTCCGTAAAAAAATTGAACTGAGAATTAAGCCTCCCCACTGAGACTGAAATCGACGCCCCCCGACCAGTTTTTTGGCTAACCTTCCACCCGACCGTATTTCCCTGTTGCTAGAAATTCCGTCAATGGGGTGGATTGTTAGAGACACGAAACGATGCAAGTTTCGCAAATTTTTGCTGCAGATTTTTTGCAGCTAGTTTTGTGCAAATTTTTTGTGCAGATTTTTTGCTGCAGATTTTTTGTGCAATTTTTTGCTGCTAGCTTTGTGCAGATTTTTACAAGTCTTACCCTGTTGTCTAGAAATTTTGAGTAGTTTACAAGTCTAGCTGTTGAGCAGTTTACAGAAATGCCTGATTCTGTTGTCTATTGCTAGTTTCCACGTGTGGATTTTTGAGCAGATTTTGGTCTCAAGATAGTTTATAAATGTGTTTTTGTCTGAGTTGTATAATTGAGCAAATTTTTTGAGCAGTTTGGGTCTTGATTATGCTACATTTTTTTACAGTGAATAAGCAATTCATGTTCATCTTCTGTATCAATTTTCTACAATTTCAGTTCTGAGATTTTGGGGAAGAAGGGTCGAAGTAAATAAATGGGTAAAAAAACATGAATTATGGCTTATTGGTTTTAGTCCACTAGTTAAGTTTTATTATTTAAAATTGCCCCCAAAATTAAAGAAACATAAAAACTACCCCAAAATCGCATGTGTGAGTCACGTGCACACGATTTGACCGGAAAAAAGGGCCGTAGGTTGCAACTTGTCGAATTCGTGTACTTCGGGGTACAATCGGTGAAAAAATAAGTTTAGGTGCTGAAGTGTCAAAACTCGCATAATTCAGGTTGAAATATTTAACCCTTTGAATAATTATGTTTGCAAAAGAAAGGAGTATTAAGTGATAAAATGTAATTTTTTCAATGTTATCCCAAGTATTGTCAACTATCCTAAGGGGGAGCCTGGACCAATCTAAGGTATTATCCGAATTTTAGCATTTTATCCGGATCGAAAGGATAATCCAGCTTTTATTCCACCAAAATAAGTACTAGGTGAAATTAAATAAAAATGTCACTATCTAAACTATCATTTAAAGTAAACGAAGCATTAGAGGAGAAATAATCTTAACATTCAACGTAATCCAGTTCTTAATGTAGCCTACTTATATTATGTTTAATAAATAAGTACAAAATTTTTAATGCAACCCACGTAGTACCGCTTTTACTATTTCTCTAGTAAATTATATTATTTAAAACAAAATATAGTAAAACTATATTATTAAAAAAATAAGAATTTCCTATATAATAATAACATAAATAATTAATTAGAAAGAAAAAAAAATATGAATCAGAATTTTCAATTTCTATCTCGTTGAAGTTGTAAATGAAGCAATTGAAACTTCGATAGCCGACTTGAGAGGAAAAACACGAAACTTTGTTTAAACTAACTTTCCACACCTCATCTACCACGATTTTCCGATCCTTCTGTCCAAAACCACATGAAGCTCTGGTCGTTCAAGGTGCTCCCCAGCCCTGACGACAAGCCTTAGCTCATATACTAAGTTACGGTTCAAAATAATGTTTGAAAGATCTTGAGCAACAGTTGGAGAAGATGAACAGTATGATATTAATTGCTAATTTAATATAAACAAGTATATTGTATTCATGCTTTTAATTATTTATGTATACAACAAACACACCCCGAGTTAAGAATTTTGTGAACTATAAATTGTGGCTGCCTTATTATTGTTGTTTTTCAGAGCTAAAGATGAAATTATAAGACTCAAAGTCGCAACATTTTAGCTTCAACATTTATAAAACTTGTTTTACGTATTTGGTTTTGTAACCCGTATAGTGCCCAATAGCGTCCATCAGTCGGGCCAGCTTTACTTATTTGGATTTGTAGCCCATGTAGCTCACAACGACCTTCATTTGGGCCTTCTCATATAGATATTACTTGAGGCCTACTCCACTGTTATCCTAACCAATCTCGGTGGACTATCATTGTGGCTTATTTTTTCGAGCCCAATACTATTTTACTGCCACACCTATATTATTAATGTTGCCAAATTATTCATATAGTATTTTCCACAAGAACAAAATAATATAACATGATTAAAATTGAATAATGTCCACATAATAAAATCAAGATCCACATAAGTGTGGAATGTGTAAGTGATTTATGTTTTTCTTTCCCTATGTTTGTTATACATTATTTTCCTCTTTAGAAATCATTTAGTAGGCATATTTAAGATAAGGAACGAGTAGCCATTAGTTGATAATTTAGAGTGTATTTTATTTTAGTATTACATACATTTATCTGTTTGATATTCCATTAACAATCTAACTATTGAAAGATGCACAGATAAAAATAAACTTATGCCGTCTATTTAATAATTTCTCTTGTTTTTTTAGAGATGAAAGTGTCTTATCAAGTTTATGGCTATGTTTGGTTGGGGTTGGCCCAACCCCTCCTTATGTTTATTTATACAGGTTGATCCAGTTATCTCAAACCACCACAAATTTTAATACCACTTTAATCATTAAATCAATCGTAATTAACAAATTTTACACATATCACATCACATTTTACAATTAAAAATTATATCCGACACTACAACCACTACCCAACCACTCAAACAAACATCACTTTTTTACTCTCTCAAACACTAACTCCAGCCACTATTCCCAACCAACAGTACTCCAGTCACCCCAGCCAGTGACGGACCTAGGATTTAAGTTCAGGGGGGCCCAAATAATAATAATAAATTAATGATAAAATAAATTCAAAGAAACATAATTATAAATAGATAATATACTTTCGCTAAAGTAAATCTATCAATTTAAATTACATCACAACATCCTAAATTAATAAGTTAATCGAACTGCTCATAACATTTCTCTTCTAGGCTTCATATTTTGGAATCGTTGCATAATGGCTTCATTGCTAACATCTTGAAATACGTCATTCTCAGTGTATGTTACTAAACAATCATTTAGTAGATCGTCGCCCATACGATTGCAAAGTGAACTCTTGACGATCTTCACCGCTGAAAAGGCTCTTTCTACTGTGCTGTAGCAACTGGTAAGGTCAAAGACAACTTAATCAATAAATATACCAATGGAAAAACAATGTGTTTTCTTGTAGTGACCATCTTCTGAGCTATTCCTCCAATTCCAGCTACTTCAGCGAATTTCGGATCCAAGCGCACATAAAAAATGAAGTTGTCAAGTTGACTTTCAAGTTCATATAGCGAAATTGCTGAAAATTCAGATGGATAAAACTTCGCCAAACGGAGTAGCCTGTCTTTATCAAATGTAGCAAATGAGTCTCTTGGATCTAAACAAGCCATACACAAAAGTAAAACGATAATGGTGAAGATTAGTCACTTGTTGAGTGTTCCTCCTTGATCTTCCTCGAGGTACATAAAGATCGGTCATCTTCAACACATCTATCTTATGTTGGATACAAACCTCAGAAAATTCAGCTAAAATATTATCTCAACCATCTTCTCTCATTGCTTGTAAACGAGCTTTTGCTACTTTGACAAGACTCATTGCATTAACAATATCTTGATCCTTCCTTTGCAGAACTTGTGACAGTTCATGCGTGATTCCCAAAAGTTTTCTCATAAGATGAAGCACAAAAACAAACTCAAATTGGTACACAATATCTAGCAAATCAAAGGCTTCTGCCCTATGTGAGTCATCATTACCGTGCTCCTCAACATATTCAAGAACTTCTTTAACAGAAGAAAATAAATGTATCAAGTTTAAGAGGGTACCATAATGATAACTCCAACGGGTATCTCCTGGTCGCTTCAATGTCATTTCTTGATTCAATCCTGTTCCAGTTTTGATCATATCACTTCCAATTCCTTCAATGATCTTCTCCCTCTGTATCTCTCGGAGCTTGTCTCTGCGCTTACAAGAACCTCCAACGACATTACATAAACGTGTAGTAGTATTAAAAAAAGAACCAATATTTGTATGCTTTTTGGCAACAACAACAAGTACCAACTGGAGCTGATGAGCAAAACAATGGACATAATAAGCGGCAGGACTACGGATGTAAACGAATCGAATCGAACCGAATATTAAAAAATTCGATTCGAATTCGAAAACATAAACTCAAATTCGAATTCGAATCGAATTTAAATAGATGATTCGAATTCGATTCGTGAGAAATATTCGAATTATTCGATTCGATTCCAGATTCGAAAAGTTCTTTTTTATTTTTACATATTGATTTTTTTTTAAAATATTCAATTATTATTATTTTTTTAAACTTTTTTCAATTACAAATTTTAATAATATATATTATATATAAATTAAAATTTAAATATATAGCTATATAAATATAATATATACATATATTTAGTATTACATGCATTATTTAATTTTTAAAATATATTATATATAAATGAATTGAATATTCAAATGTTTCGAATCGAATACAACTAAATTCGAATTCGAATTCGAATATTATTCGAATCTTATAATTAATTCGTATTCGAATTCGAATTCAATTTTTTCGAATCCGAATCATCTTAATCGAATTCGAATCACGAATCGAATAAAAAATATTTGATTTATTTACAACCCTAGGCAGGACTCTTCTTTAGTACCAAACTTTTCAATCCTTTAAATTCACCTCTCATATTACTAGCTCCATCATAACCTTGACCCCTCAAGCTAGACACACTCAAGCCGTAAGTGGAGAACAAAGACTCAACACCTTTTTCAAGTGATGTTGCGGTTGTATCACTAACATGCACTAGACCAAGAAAACGTTCAATAACACACCCTTTCTTATTCACATAACGTATAACAACACCCATTTGCTCTTTGACAGATACATCCCGACACTCATAAACTAAAATAGCAAAAAAATCATTTCCAAGATCTTTGAGGATAGCATTGGTTGTCTCAATCGCAGCTGCACTTATGATATCTTTCTGAATTTTAGGAGATGTGAGTTTGAGATTTTCTGGAGCATTTTTCAACACAACATTATCAATTTCTTCATTACAAGAAGCAATAAGTTCCAAAAGCTCAATAAAATTTTATTGATTCAATGATTTTTCTGACTCATCATTTCCTCGAAAGGCTAATCCTTGCATCAAGAGATAACGCAAACAAATAACCGATGTATTCAACCTACGACGATAATCAATCTTTGATTGTTGCGAAATCTTAGAAAAAGACACTTCAATATGCTGACCTTGATTCATCAAATCTTGACAAGCCAATCTACATTTACTATGATCACTATTATGATCTCCAACATGTTCTCTCAATCTTTCTTTTTTACGCCAATAATTGAATCCATCGGATACAAAAGCATCATGCCCTCTTTCAGAACGCCCCACGGAAAAAAGATAACAATATAAACAATATGTTGCATCCTTTGCAATACTATACTCTAACCAATCACTAAACTCATTAAACCAAGTTGCAACAAATTTTCGTTTACAATTTCCATCTATCTTTTGAGGAAACTTATGCTCGCGTGGTTGACATGGACCTTTTAGTAAGTAAGCTCTACGTACCTCTTCAATTAAGCCAGGAGGGTAGCTTAATATATTATGTGGTAATCCTGGATCACTTGGAAGATTTTCTAAATCGACCTCGTTCGTTTCGTTAGTTAATGATATTTGAGGTTGAACAAGAGCATGTGAATTGACAGATGAAGATGTTGTCCCGACTACGAGCGGTGTCTTTGAATAATATCGTTCCATTATCTACATAATAGAACAATAAAATTAGAATCATAAATACAATACCATTTTTTAGTTTGAAATCAAATTAAATAATAAAGCATTAACTAATCTGATTAGGTTGTAAAACACACCCTTAATGAGACCCCAATAAAATCATCACAAGTTCACAAAGTAATTAATACTTATGAATTAGATTATCTTTTTTTCGTTATTATTTTTCTCCGTCTAAACCTTTTTTTCCAATCTTTCATCAATTTGAGCCATCAAAAGAAATACTGAAAATGAAATACATACAAGAAAGAGAGAGATAATGAGGAGTCTTTCTTTATGTTCTTCCCAACAATAAAAATAAAAACTTTCAGCCCCAATTTACTTAAAACTCAAATTTCTCTCTCCATTGACACCATATTTCACTCAAATTAATTAGAGAGCTCCCAATTTAAAGGTTTGGTGGGTTTTTCTTGAGCTTAATGGTTCGAGTAAAAAGAAGCTTCTGGATCCTCAATCTCAGATTCCAACTTCTCCACTACTTTCTCTACTCCATTCAAGAACTCTGGTATCCCCACCTTCACAGCATAATGGCTCGATTTAGAGGAGAAATTTGCAATCCCAGCCCCAGGTATATAATTCGAGAAATTATTGAAGCAATAAGTTGAGAAGGAAGAAAAACAAACCTGCTAGAATGAAGCTGCTCCTGCGCCTCCGCCTCCCACCGTCCCACTTCTGTAAATTTGTGTTGTATTGTACTGCTGCATCTACAATGTGAAATCAGCCTGTGATTATTAGTTTTTTTTATTAAAGAATATATATATGTGAAATTACCAAAATACCCTTCGTTTTTTCAGAAATCTCGGGGGGGGGGGGGGGGGGGCAAATGCCCCCTTGGCCCTTCACTAAGTCCGTCTCTGACCCCAGCCCCAACCAAACATGCCCTATATATGTGATTTTACTAATATTACAAACGCCAAGCACATTACAAAATTTCCGCTCTCCACGGACAAACACAGAGCTAGGGGTGGACTGGCAACGATCGCTCCCTAAATTTTGACGAAATTAATATATTTTTATATATACAATGTAATTATAATTAAATAACAAATTTCGCTATTCTTAAATTTTGACAGTGCATGATTTGATGATCCCATGAAAGTAAGGAATGAGATGAATTTTTTAGCAATAGAGATGCAAAAGCTAATCTTTCAGTATACCTTTATTATGAGAATATAGTAATCTGGATATGCGAAAATCGCATTTTAATAAGGGTGATGTATGTTAAGTCGAGCTACAAATTGGTTGTTGATATTTTATCTTGGAGGCTCCTTTTAATGTAAAGGTGATCACTGGGATTGTACATGAAGTTTGGAGATTATCGAAATTGAACCGTAATTTAGGCCGAATAAATTTTGAATCGAAAAATTTCGTTGATTATTTGTCTTTTTCTGAATCGAACTGAACCTGTTATTTTTTTGTATGGATTTAGATATTTCTTCAATTTCTGTACCGAAAGCTGTAGTTAATCGTATCGAACCATACTGAACTGTATTGAACCGAATAACTGAATAAAATAACAAATTATAAATTTAAAAACATATCATCTCTAAAAAGTTAATTTAAATAATTATTAAAAACTAAGAGGGTGTTTGACAGAGCTTATAAGATCTTTAAACCATCTTATAAGATGTTCAAAAGTTTATAAGCTTTCAAAAATTGTTTGGCAATTTTTATTAAAAGAAGCTTATAAGATGTATAATTAAGCTCCTCAAGCGCTTATAAGCTCTTTTGAAAAAAGAACAGCTCCCCTACCTTTTTTTCATAAAATCTTTTTAAATACACTATTTTTTGTCATTATACTTACAAAAATATCTTATTTACCAAACAAATCAATATCTTATATCAATATCTTATAAGATGTTGAAGAGATCTTATAAGTTATTTGATCCGAACACTTCTACAACTTATTTTAAAATAAGATCATACAACTTATAAACTCTAAAACCATCTTATAAGATGTGAGAGCTTATAAGATGTTTTAAATAAATTTAGTCAAACACTCTCTAAATTATTCATGATTTTGTATTTAGTTATATTTAACATAAATAATTAAAGAATCATATATTTAATTATTAGATAATTTAAAAAACACAAGTTAGCGAGTTGGAAGCAAATTTGATATAATAAAATTATTTATATTTAGTTAGACGTCAATATAACCGTATTGTACCGTCTCGATTTTTCGGATCGGTAATGGATACTCATTTTTTAAATAATCGAGGTTTGATATGGATCTAGATATTTTCAAATATCAGATCCACATCGTACTGTAAATACCTTTATTCAGTAGTGGTGGCGATTCGGATCGCTGGTCCAACCCGCAGGTCCAACACCACATATTGGATAAGGTTGGATCGAAATTTTATTAGGCCCAAACAAACACTTTTCATGTAGAATACATTAAGGTTGTATGTGGATGGAAATTTTTAAAACGCATTGATTTAGAACCAATAGATTTGAAATTCACTCAAATTCTTTCAAAAATAGTTTAAAACTGAAATCATGAATTTTCAAATCCATGGTAATTCAAACAACATCAATGGATTTGAGACTGTGAATTCCAAATCCATACTCAAATCCTTCCATCCAAATACAAGATTGTTGGGTTATTTCGTGGCTCGTCAGGTCACTGGCTCATTGAATTTGGTCTACTGAATCTGATAGTACTTCAGACTAAACCTCATATAGTCAAATTCATCTAAAATTCAGGCAGATTAAGCCGGCCATCAAGCAGATTGATTTTGCCACCTCTAGTGACTAGGTTAGGATATGTGTATAGGGAGTTTTGCCATAAGTCCATAGGTTTGTATTCACAAATTTTCATATAAAACAGGTATATGGATCTCAAATCCGTGTAATTTGAGTTGTACCGTATTTGTAGGTTGGGTAGAATTTTTCATGAAATGTTTAACTATCTATACTGAAATATATTATTCGTTTTACATAAAGTTACATTTCAACTTAATTTTTTTTTTTTTTTTTACTTCTTTAAAGCAAGTAATATATTTCAACATAAACATTAAATTTATAGAATTTGCATACAAGAGAAGTATATTAATTGATGTATTTAGGGAGCGGGTCGGGTGGTGATTATTTACCAAACAAAATCGAGGCATATCATTTGTTTGATTGCGTTGTAGTAATGGGCATGAAAATAAGTGATGCATGTTTAAGCCAAATGTCCCCCTTGAGATATATCTGAATTTAGGTGGCCCCTCCCCTTGGGACATTAATTTGAATCACCACTTACCACACTAGGGATCACTAGAATCTAATTTCTCACAACTACTTTTCAGTGCTCATAAATAATTATTTAGCCCAATAAAGTTGATTGTGGGGACTCAAGATTTGTTCTTACTTCATTTAATTAGTCATTTTCATTTTACTAGATATTAAATTACACTTGTGCTCAAATTCGGTTAGTGCTCGTTCATATTTAAGACTGATATAATTCGTTCATTAACAGCTTATAATCATTGTTCAAATTGGGCTCAAATAATAATAATAATGATATCTTTACATGATTTGTATAACTAATTTATTTAAAATGCACAAGAAGTCTTCGTTCAAAGAATAAAATCTTAATTTTATTGTTACAAAATTAGAATGATATCTGATATACAAAATCCACCTATTCTACTAAAGGAAAGTCGCGAAAAATGAGGAAGAGACACGTGGCACGCCAGCAGAATTTACAAATAATTAATTTTTTTGTTTAAAAATTACGGAAATCAATTTGCCAGGTATTTTTGTTCTGTGCCAGTTTCGAAACGTAGACCTAGGAAGAATGAGAATCGAAAAATGAGGAAGGGACACGTGGCACATCAACACGTGGAATACCAACAGAATTTACAAATACTTTATTGTTTTATTTAAAAAATACGGAAATCAATTATCCAGGTATATTTAGGAAGAATGAAATTTGAAAACAACAGATATCCAATTACCAAACATCTTTTTTTTGTATGAGTTTCGAAATGTATATTAAAAATACTAAACCCCGATTATCTATATAATTAATTACTTTGTAGTGTAACAAAAAGCATTGTAACATTGTCGCAGAATTAAATTAAGAAGAACACTACTAGACACTTTACGTACACAAAAAATTTGATAATGAAGTCGATTATCAACATAAAAAAGTAATTTCAAATATAATATAGATATACTGCAAATACTACTAATATAGAATAAATAGATATAGATAATATATAATTAATAATAATAATAATAATAATAATAATAATAATAATAATAATAATAATAATAATAATAATAATAATAATAATAATAATATTTGTAAAACTGAAATTACCCACTACTTCACACCTTTTTATGCTCACACGTCTATTATATAGTGAAGTAGTGGGCAATTCAGTTTCTGATTTTCACATCTATAAAAGCAGCGTAGGCCCAATTTAAAATTACAATACTTTCACATTCATCCAGCTATTAACCCTAGATACAGAAGCAACTCTGATGGCGCCTTTTTTCAGCTTGGTGAAAGACCTCACACCAGCTACTACACTGTGGGTTATGCGAGTGCGACTGGTTCGCAGCTACGAGGTACCTGCATACGGCAATAAGAGTGAAGTGGCAAGCTTTGAGTATATATTCCAAGACAAAGAGGTTAATACAAAACCGATACTTCAATTACTATCTCTGTTTTTGTATAGTAACAACACTAATTGTACTCTATTTACTGTGTTTAGGGTGATCGTGTCCATGCTACAGTTAGGGGGCCGTGTATGAGGTCCTTCAAAGAAAAGGCTATGGAGGGCCATCTTTATGCTTTGAAGGACTTCATTGTTACAGAAAACCGCATGAAATTTAGGACTTCTCCTCATCCACTGAAGATCATCTTTTTAAAGAAAACAAAAATGCAGGAAATTTTTGATGATCAATTTCCAGAAATTGTGCACGACTTTAAACCTTTTAAAGAGATTGAAGAAAGCAAAGAAATGCTGCAATTTCTGCTGTTTGGTGAGTAGTATTTTAAACATCTTAACAAATTAATTAATGTATTTTAGTATATTTGTTAAATTATTTGAAAATACTCAAGGATATTACCTTCTTATCAGATGTCATCGGACGTGTTGTATCTTGCCAGCTTCCACCAGTAACAACAGCGAAAGGGACACGGTTGGAATTCACCCTGCAGGACTGTAACCAAACGAATACTAACTGCACTTTATGGGACGACTACGTAAACGAATTACTGCCGTTTCTGGAGTCAAATTCTGAGAAAAGCATTATCGTGATGATTGAATTTGGAAGAGCATCAGTGTTTGGAGGTAAAATAATCAAATGCATCTTAATACCTTACCAATGTTAAACAATATTTTTCTCATAATTTTATCTCAATTAACAGATCAAGTGAGGTTCTGCAATTCTTATAATGTCACAAAAATTACTGTGAATGGAGAAACTAAACCATTCAAAAATTTCACCAAATGGTATGTTCATATATTATCAATTCACATTTATCTTCGCTTAATTAAAAATATTGACAACAGAACTGAACTACAATGTTAATCACAATATTTGATTGTTTTTTAAACCAGTTTGGCAGATTCAGGACATGTGAGTGCTGTCTTAACAACTGTTGAGAGCAGTTCCGCACCAAGCATCGAAAACACTTTCAAGAGTGGGAAAGCTGATGTGAAAAACTTGGCAGAAATAGTGCGCTATGACAAGGATGGGGTTTTTTGGGTCGAGGCCACTATCATTCAGCTTGAGACACTAAGAGAATGGTGCTACTTGGCATGTAACAAATGTTCTAAAAAATTGAGCAAAGATGGCAGCAGTTTTCTATGTACGAGGTGTGGAGCAAGAGGTGTTCGTGGACACTACAGGTACATATCTTTATCAAAATAAGTTCAGTTTAGCTAAAAATTTCGTAATATTATATCTAACCACACTAAATTGTCAAACAAAGGTATAAAATAGAAGTTCTGGTACATGACGAAAGTGCGGTTGCAAAGTTTCTACTGTGGGATCATGAATGCACTGAACTAATTGGAAAAACTGCAGCAGATGTGGTCAAGGCACATGTATGGCAGTTTTTACCTTTTATGGAGGTTTACCAGTAGTTCATAGCACATGCATAAACTAACTTTGAATGTTTTAATGCAGCCAGAAGCCTTTGATTTTGTCCCACCAGTGATTGAAGAGGCCCTATCAGACCGTGTAGGCCTCTTCAAGGTGCAAGTGAAGGAAGGTGATCAAAATCGTCACTCAGCAACTTATAATGTCACGAAACTTTCTGCTGATGAAAAGATTCTAGGAATCTACTACAATGTTTATGTTAATCAAAAGGTTTGAAGAAATTCAAAAAGATTTGATAAACCATCTTAAGACCAATGTCTAACTCATTCATTTGAACGATGTTACGTTTTGTGCAGAAAAAAAGTTGCCTTATTGAAGAAAAGAAAAAGGAGCAAGTCGTTGATGAAAATGAAGGTAATGTTCCAAACATCACAGATGGAACAGTAAACATTGAAGAAATCAATGAAGAAAAGGAAAAAGAGCAAGTTGTTGATGAACATGAAGATAACATTCTAAAAATCATTGATGGGACAGTTGAAATTGAAGAAATAGATGAAGAAAAGGGAAAGGAGCATGCTGTTGATGCAAATGAAGCTAATGTGGCCAAAATCACTGAAGTGGCACTTCGCAGTGAGATAGGAAAAAAGAGAAAAAACAGCCCAGTGAATGACAAATGAAGATTTATTCTTACAATTATCCACTATGTTCCAGTTCACTAGGATTTCCAGCTTCAAAAACATGTTTTGCTTAAGTAGGTTGTTTAGGTTTCAGTATTTTACTTCTTAGGATGTTTCTGTCAGTGTTTTTCTTAGGAAGTTTCTGTCAATGTTGTTCTTGCAATTCAAACTACTATTAATGAAAACTTTTATTCAGTATCCTATTTGCCATTTATTCTACTAATTTCCAAACAAATAAAAAATACAGAAGAACTTACCTTGTCTCAAAGAAGTACAATATTCCTGCTCTGCTGCCCTCTCAGTTACCTTCACACAAAAGAAATTATATCAATAAAAAATTAAGCTATACTTGAAAAGGGAATACGAATATAATACATGTAAGCACATTAAAAATTAAAAATCTTAATATAAAAATTGAATCTAAATTAAACATTTAATAAAAAACAATAATAATATTCATTATTTCTGTAGTACCATATTTCTTGGAAAAAGAACTTTATATTACATTACAAATGAAGCCTCCAGTAGAAACAAAAATAGAAAAAAAACTAATAACAGGAATAAAATAATAAGTGATTCCCTAAAGTTCCTAAAACAATGCCCCATTAACAAATTTTAACCTCTCCTAATAAAAAGCGAATATCAAAACTTATATCCTATAGTTTGTTTATTAAGGAATAAAAATTACATTAATGTACAAAAAGAAAATTATGAATCTTATCATTGACATCTCAAAGCATGTGATATAATATCCTCAGTCAATAAATTTCAACAAAACATTATTAATATCGTATAGCGAAAAAAGTAGGATAAAAAACTCCCAGGATAATTGAGTCCCATAATGCCCAAAAACAGTGACCAGGTGAAGACCGGAACATCTTTTAATAAAATAATGGTATATAAGAATCATTTCGTGATGAAACCAATTATAACACAACAAGACAACAATTCTAATATCAATTCAAACTACTATTCGTTGTAAAAAAATGAAAGATCGGTGACATAGATTAAAAGTATCATTGGAAACACCTTAGTGATATTATGATACATCTTTTTAAATATTTTGAAAACTTATAGACTATAAGTTTGACAATATTATAAATTATGTCATCATATCTTTCATAAATAATGTTTTCGTATTACCTTAAATAAATTAGCTATTTTAATCCGACCCTTCTTTTGCCCTCTGTCAATCCTACAGATTTGACCCATATTAGTACTTCCAGAATTGATAATATTAATAACAGGGAAAAGTATAAAAAAGAAATAAATAAAAAAAGAAAACTAATGAAAAGTGATTCCCAAAATGTCCAACATCTTCGGCCCAATAAGAGACCATATCATCTTTCCATAAGTGGGCTACTTAAGGCCAAAAAATTATCGACAGCACAAAGACCCATTTTAGTGAATTGCAACTACAAGGCTATTCAAATTGGGCCACGTTCTTCCGTCTGTTAAAAGCAAACTTTTGAGTTGAGCCTTCTTTTGAATTTGAGATTTTTTTCACCAATTTTTGCAATAAAAACTAATGAATTAGTAGGTTGTTTAAAAAGAATTGAACAAAGAAAAAAAAATTAAATAAGAATACATATCTTTATGGATTTAAAAATAAATCTGACCTCCTAAAGGTCAAAAGATGTTGATAATATCAGGTATAAGAAAATACAAATTAAATAGACTGAAGGTATATGGAAAGTTAAAATTATTCTGGTGTTCTAAAGCCCAAAAGATGTCATCAAGCGAAAGGCCTAATTATCAACCACGAAGAAAGTAACCAACATGTATAAAAGAAATGGGCCACCTATCAGAGTACACAATTGGGCCACGTTTTATTCAGTTACATTCCGAAAAAATAAGATAAATTTAGTGAATTTCGAATTCATATTCAAATCATGATAACAACATATAAAAAGTAACATAAACCTACAGATAAAAGAAAAAAGAAAGAACGAATGAGCAATTGAGAGAAAAAGAAATTACCCACCAAGAAACCGATTCTTTCGCAATCAGACGATATTGGAGTTTATTCTGTAACCCAGAAACAAAGAAACAACGGAGTAGAGGACGTTGGAGAGGTTTCTCGCATTGGCAACGAAAAGATTGAAGACGGAAATTGAGTCTACGGTTGACTGGATATTAAATCTGGGAAATTTGAAGATTATAGAACAGAGACGGGTGCAAGACTAGGTTAGTATATAGATTTTAATGATTTCATTTTTCGTATTTGGGTTCATACATAAATAAAGTATATAAAAACAATCCACATCATTTAGTACTAATAGTCTGAGTCTTCACAGTAGATGTTTATTCAGCTAAACCAACATAATCGAATTAGCATGTCCTCATTCTAGAGATTCACTCATAATTAAACAAACGAAGGCAGAAATAGGTTATATGATAAATTTACACCAAAATAGATAGAATGTTTCCAATTTATTTTGTTATCATTTTACTCTTTAATCCAAATTTACTTGGTAAATGATAGTTGTATGTTCCTCTATACGTAGTTCTGAAACTGCTATCATAAGATCATTAATGCTAAGTAAATGTGCCATGAAATACACTTGGGTACAATAATGTTTCACATTAATAAGTTAAATTCATGTTACATTAATAATTTAAAAAACATTTTTATGCAGACTAAAACTTTCAAAATAATTTATATAAACGTGATGATTTTTGTTTGATTTACCTAAACAATTTAATTTCAAGTTTATAAAGTTGTATATTTTTTATTTTTTGTATATAAATTAAAAGGCCAAACAAATATCTATATACAAGACCCTCTTGATATAGCGAATAAAATTAAACCAAAAATGTAAAAATAGTACAAAATTGCAAATTCAAAAGTCACCCGATAGAAAATTAAGCAAGACTTCCCGAATCCCAACCACCTCCAATGGTGATAAACACTAAACTCAGATCCAAAACCCAAATTTGACATACCAAAACAGTTCATAATTATGTGTCCAATTCGGGGATACGGAAATGTTTGAATTTACACTTAGGATAACAGTCATTGTAGTAGATAAAGAAAGGGTTTTCGGTTATTTTAGCTAAGAACCACATTTAATCTCTTCTTCCAGAGATATAACATGTTCTATCAACCGGTTTTTTAATATAAAAACTCAGATCCAGAACCGAAATACCACATGCAACAAATATCTAACACATCCAGATCAAAATAGTATATATAGAAAGGGTTTTAAATGATTTTAGCTCAGATCCTCAGTTAAACTATTCTTCCAGAAATAAAGACATGTTTTGTCAACCGGTTTTTTAACATAAAACTCAAATCCAGATCTAAAAAGCACATGCAACTAACTTCTTACAGATCTAGATCAAGTTCGTAAATAGAGAAAGTGTTTTCGGTAATTTTAGAATAACATCACCACTTTCTTTTACAGATCTAGATCAAAACATGCTTCCTGCCATTGATTGGCAGGTAAAAATGTTCCTGTCTTGAAATCGGAATTTTATTGCTATTATTCAGCAAAAAATTCCAAAGATCATCAGATTTGATATAAAATAAAGTCCTAAAACCTTTATAATGTAAAAATTTATAAAGATCTCAGAAAACACACCGATATTACCATCATCAGTTCAAAATAGCTGGAAAGTCATTTTTTACGGATCCAAGTCCAACAAACAACCAGCTATAGTGAACTTAAGATAAAGATATCCTGGTTTGAAATCGGAAGTTTGTTGCTATTATTTAGCAAAAACTTCCGAAAACACCCGGTTTTGATGTAGCACAGACCCATAAAGTAATTTTTACAATAAAAATCTGTAAAAATTATAACGATAAAACTTTCGAAAAGATTATAACGATAAAACCTTCGATCCAATTTTTTGAGCTAGAGAAGAACTAACAAATATCAACAGAAAACTATGCAAGGAATTAGATAGGACCACAGAATATTCAAGGTCGGTGAACATTGCATCTCAGAGAGAGAGAGATATAGAGAGAAGTATAGTGACAGCGCACTAGAGAGAGAGAGAGTGAGAGTTGGAGTCCTCTTTCACCGGCTTATATAGAAGAGAAGCGAAAAAATAGGGTTTTGGTCTGGGAGTTCATGTTGCAAATGGGCCGACGTCTGATGGGTTTTTATTCTTTGCAATTGGGCTGTGCAAAATCAGGATACCCAGAAATAATGGGCACGAGGCCCACTGACCCCGAAAGCCCAATTGGGTTTTTAAACCCATATAGACCGATGGGCTATTAAATTAATTTAGATCAAACCCATGAGATATGATGGGCTGTGAAGCCCATGATTTAGGTCAGGCCCACATTCAAAAGTTTAAGTGACATGCTCTAATTTTGTTTTTTTATTGTTTAATTTAAATTATATCTATCAAATGTGTTATGATTAATATCTTTTGAAAACACTCTAATACTTATAAACTTAAGTTAAATACAACAACTAATAGAATATATTATTACTTTTAGAATTAGAATGTCAATTACTATAATAACAATTTATGATGATTTTTTATTTTTATTTTATACATCCTATAATATATATATATATATATTATTTTTATATATATGTTTATTTTTATATATATACATCCTATTATATATATTTTATATTTATATTTAGCATCAAATAATGCTTTTTATATGTACATGTATTTCAACTCTAAATTAGTACGTGTGTTTTTTTGTTTGATCAAAGATATAAACGAAAAAATGGATCCCTCCAGTGCAAGAGAAGCAAGAAATTTACGCCGGAGTAGAATGAATAAAAAATGCACAATCAGTTCGATCCGTAAGCATTTTTTTTAAATATATCTTAATTTTTGCCCAGGTTAATGTTAATATATGTTATATTAAAATGCCCTACTTTTTTTTCCCACTTCCATTAGGGGTATTAGATAGTACGCCGGATAAAATTCCGCGTTCAGATGGATGTGCTATATCTGCTCCCTCATCAGCTTCAATATCATCACCTGCTGACACGAGTGAGCTTTTTTCCATTATTTGCATTTAGTCAACAATAGTAATTGTTTAGTTTCACAATTACAAAATGTTTGATGATTTGATATATTCAAAAATATATGTAATTTGCATTTTTTAGGTAAGTTGCATGCTGCAAGATTACTTAGAGCTCGGTCGCAACGTAGTAACACATTCATTTCAGGATCAACTTCAGTGAGGAATAACCCAGGTATTTCATATCAGATTAAATTAATTGTTAATTGTTATTTTATAAATAAAAAGTTTGTTAAACAATAACTTTATTTTTTTCCCTATATATTTTAACATAATGACACCATTTATTTATAAGTTGCCTTTATTATTTAGCCAAATTTGAAAGAAAAATTTGCAAAGAATGTATCTGACTACCTTCACCAGTGCCCAATGTTACATTTAAAAAGTCTAATGCTATCGCTGTGTTTATATTCTTAACATATATTTCTTTTTGTAATATTGGACCCATATTTTATTAAATAGTGAATGTTGACTCTACGTTACGAAGGGATTTATCTCAATTCTCAAACACCAACTTGCCTTCTACTTCAACCACACAAGGTACATTTGCAAACTTCATTTTAACCTAATATAACCCATACATGTTGCATATCCCTCAGAGACTACATAACATACCCGATTTATGGAAACTTTATATTTATATTCAATGTTGTTTCTACTTTTATATGGCTCTCAACTTAAAATTTCAATCACTTTCCCCAGAAAAAGCAACGAATCAACAACCTTTTGGAGAAAGTACCAGGTACCACTATTTTCATTTTTTTTTTTATGTCCTATATTGAATTTTACTAACTCATATTTCTATTTCAGTTCCATACCAAATACAAATGAGCTACAACCCTCTACCTTCCCTATTCTAAATGAAGATTATGACATTATTTATGAGCGTACTAACTCTACAGGTATCCATAACAAAACAATAAACAATTTACTTCATATTAGCAACACTTCATACTGTATACTATATCAACTTCATATTATAGATTCCTTATATTTATTTTTTTTTATTTTAGAGTATTGGGATCTAGGTGATGCAGACCATATGTGTGAATATTGCGGTGCATTTTTCTGGTATGATGAGAGATTGAGGTCTACTTATGGAGCAAAAAGACCAAAATACTAAACCTGTTGCTTGCAAGGAAAAGTTGTACATCCAAAGATGAAAAAACCTCCACAGTTGTTGATGGATCTTCTAAGTGGCAACACTCCAAAAAGCAATCACTTCATAAAAAACATCAGATCCTACAACTGCATGTTTTCTTTCACATCAATGGGAGGAAAAATTGATAACAGTCCGAACACGGGAACATCTCCACCAATTTTCAAGTTGCACGGTCAGAACTACCATTTTATTGGAAGCTTGATGCCAAATGAAGAACACAGTCCAAAGTTTGCTCAACTGTACATATATGACACTGAAAATGAGGTCGCAAACAGAATAAACTCTGTTAGGTATGTTCTTAATTTAATAATCTACACACTAACATACCAATAAATCTAATGCTTTTTTATGTTTATTTGATGTTGCCGCTCAAATATAACTATTTAGGTCAAGTAACAACTCAGATGGACTTCACACCGATATTGTTAAAGATTTGAAGGAAATGCTTGATGATAACAATGTTTTAGTGCAATGCTTTAGGATGGCAAGAGACAAACTTCAACAATGTCAGTGTTAAGTTGAAGCTTATTGGTAGAAGAGATAAGGATGGTAGGATGTATAACCTTCCAACAGCTTCTGAAGTAGCAGCATTGATTGTAGGGGACTTTGATGAAGCATTAGGTAATCGGGATATCATTGTGGAAACACAAGGTGGATATCTGCAGCGGATAAATGAGCTACATGCCTCTTACCTAGGTTTTCAGTATCCACTGATATTCCCCTACGGAGAAGATGGATATCAGGAAGACATCTCATTGTCGAACACCACAAGTAATGCACCAAAAAAGAGGAAACGTGTCACACCAAGACAATTCTTTGCTTACCGATTTCACGATAGGAATGGAGAAGAGTGTGTCATCTTATCATCAAGAAGACTAACTCAACAGTTAATAGTGGATTCATACACTATTATAGAATCAGGAAGATTGACATGGGTTAAGCTTAATCAGAAAACTCTCCGATGTGAAATGTATAAGGGACTTGCTGATGCTTTATTTCGAGGTGAAACAAATCTAGCAACCCAGGGGCAGCCAATGGTTTTGCCATCTTCATACACCGGAGGTCCCAGATATATGATTCAAAACTTTCAGGATGCTATGACGATATGTGGATGGGCTGGATACCCCGATTTGTTTATAACATTAACGTGCAATGCCAAATGACCTGAAATCACCCGATATCTCGATAGAAGGGGTCTGAATCCCGAAGATCGCCCTGATATTGTTTGTAGAGTCTTCAAGATGAAATTGGACGGATTGATCAAAGATTTGAAAAAGAATAGAGTATTTGGTCGGGTCAAAGCAGGTATGCTACAGTTGTTTATTGATTTGGTTATCACATAAATTTGCATATTTTCATAGTATACATACTTCTCTTCACTCTTTTAAATACTATGACTTAAATGCTTTCTGAACTACATTATTTTATCAAATACTCATGCAGTGGTATACACAGTAGAATTTCAGAAGCGAGGTTTACCCCACGCGCATATATTGTTGTTTCTAGCTGCTGAGGATAGATATCCGACAGGGATAGATATAGATAGAATCATATCAGCTGAAATTCCAGATGTGAATATATATCCTACTTACTATGCTGCAGTGAAGACATTTATGATACATGGCCCGTGCGGGGATGCTAACAAAAATTCTCCATGCATGTCTGAAAAGGGTTGTACTAAGTTTTTCCCGAAAGATTTTGTAGACAACACTACTTTCAGTGATGATGGCTATCCAATTTACAGGCGAAGGGATAATGGAAGGAATATCATGAAAAATGGAGTACCTGTTGATAATCGATTCATAGTTCCACACAACCCTTATCTCTTACTGCGATACGGAGGACACATGAATATGGAGTGGTGTAACCAATCACGTTCCATTAAGTATTTATTTAAATACATAAACAAAGGGTGTGATCGGGCAACTGCACAGTTCCTGAAGAGCAAGAAGGATGCACAGAATGGTAAAGTAATTGACGAGGTCCAAATGTACTACGATTGTAGATACGTTTCACCATGTGAGTCCATGTGGAGAATTTTTGGGTTCGATATAGCATATAGAGAACCTGCTGTGGAGCGGTTGAGTTTCCATCTTCCCGGCGAACAAAGTGTTGTTTTTTCAGAAACTCAAGACATTGAACATGTCATTGATGGTCAGCCTTTCAACACAAGCAAGTAAGCTTGGTTCAAGGCAAACATTGAATATCCAGAAGGAAATCACCTCACATATGCAGAATTTCCTCAGCACTTTGTTTGGAAACAGGACGGAAAAAAATGGATTCCTAGGAGTCAGGGAATTGCTTTGGGAAGACCATATTATGTCCCACCAGGAGCAGGTGATACTTATTACCTTAGATGCTTAATTAATGTTATTCGTGGAGCCAAATGTCACGATGACATGAAAGTAGCACATCATATACAATATGATTCATACAGAGACGCGTGCTACGCATTTGGTCTTTTGGAAGATGACAGTGAGTATATTGATGGAATAACTGAGGCAAGTTTTTGGGCATCTGCACATTCTCTACGCACTATGTTCTCCACTTTATTAACAGAGAACTGTATGGGGAGACCAGAAATTGTTTGGGAAAAATGTTGGGTGTATTTGTCGGACGACATCCTATACAAACAACGTCAATTTTATCACAACAAAGGTATGCATATGAATTACATTCATTTTTGAATAATTCTTCAACTGTACTTTATTCTACCACTTCACTAATCCAAACCCCTGCACTACCTTCATAGATCTAGAGCTAACGGAGGCTCAAATCAAGAACCTTGCTCTCATTGAGATAGAGAATGTACTGCGTAGTTGTGGAAGTAGCCTAAGAAACTTTAACACAATGCCACTGCCGGATTTCGAAGATATTGCAACATGCCCGAACAGACTGTTGCATGAAGAGTTGCAATATGATAGATGTTTATTGTCAAAGGAGCTTAAAGACCTACTCCCAAAGTTGACGGACGAGCAACGCGTTGTTTTTGACAAAATTATGGCATCAGCCCAAGGAGACATGGGTAAGACTTTCTTTCTTTATGGCTATGGAGGCACTGGAAAAACTTTTGTTTGGAAAACATTATCTGCAGCAATCAGATGTAAAGGACAAGTGGTTTTGAATGTTGCTTCATGTGGAATAGCATCCTTGCTTCTTCCAGGAGGTCGAACTGTGCACTCACGCTTCAAGATACCGTTGAAACCACATGAAAAATCAATGTGTAGCATCAAGTTGGGTAGTGAGCTGGCTGAACTAATTGTGAAAGCAAAGCTTATTATATGGGATGAGGCTCCCATGATGCACAAATTCTGCTTCCAAGCTTTAGACAAAAGCCTTAAGGATGTTATGAAATGCGTTGACAATGAAAACACGAAAAAGCCATTTGGTGGTAAGACGGTTGTTTTTGGAGGTGATTTTCGTCAAATACTACCGGTTATTCCAAAAGGTCGACGACAAGATATTGTAAACGCAACGATTAACGCATCTTACATATGGGACTCCTGCGAAGTTCTTCGGTTGACGAAGAATATGAGGCTGCAAAGTTTAGGTTCAGAAACTGAAGGTACAACTTTAGCTGAATTTTCAGATTGGTTACAAGATATTGGAAATGGGACAATTGGGGAAGGAAATGATGGTTCAGCCATCATACGAATACCTGATGATATACTACTGCAAAATGGTCCCGATCCAATTGCAACAATTGTCGAGAGCACTTATCCTAACCTATCTGAGAGAATTCATGACCCTGAATATCTACAACAGCGAGCTATACTTGCGCCAACTTTAGATGTTGTTGACTCTATAAACCAGTATATGATTGAGAGGAATACTGGAGATAGTCGTCAATATTTCAGCTCCAACAACGTAAGTCAATCAGATATGAATGGAGATATTGCTACAAATGTCCATACACCTGAATTCCTAAACGGAATCAAGTGTTCAGGAGTTCCAAATCATGAATTATATTTGAAGGTAGGAACGCCCGTGATGTTGCTAAGGAACATTGACCCAAGCAGAGGTTTGTGTAACGGTACAAGACTTCTTCTTATCAGGCTAGGAGATCATGTCCTTCAAGCAAAGATAATGACCGGATCAAGTGCAGGTGAATTGGTATTGATCCCGCGATTATCGATGACTCCTTCAGATTCAAAAGTACCTTTCAAATTTCAGCGACGTCAGTTTCCTATTGCCGTTTCATATGCCATGACAATTAACAAAAGTCAAGGTCAATCGTTAACTAACGTTGGACTTTACTTGCGTAAGCCTGTTTTTAGTCATGGTCAGTTGTATGTTGCTTTTTCACGAGTCACAAATAGGAAAGGTTTGAAAGTTTTAATATGTGACGATGAAAAAAAACATATCAACACCACTGTGAATGTTGTATATAGGGAAGTTTTTAGAAATTTGTAATTTCTTATTCGTATTCTATTGGACTAAAATTGTTTACATTCCACCTCATTTCATACTATTTCATATTTGTTTACGTATATAATATTGTAATTATTCACATTGTACATATTACAGTTTCCATTGTCGCAGGAGTTTCTCATTTATTTTTACTTTTTTATTCACAACAGAAAGTCTAACCCGTGCATCACACGGGTGGACATCTAGTGTCTATAAATATAGTGTTTGTAATATTCACGAACGTCAACGAACACTAAATTAAGAGACTTGACTCAACTCAGTTTGTCCACAACCCCAGTGACGTATGGGGAAATAATACCGCTATTCTATGTAAACTTTTTAAAGAAGAAGAGGCACGGTCTTTCTTTCTCTCACTTTTTATTGGAGAAGGGGATGATTTGGAGAGTCGGTGACCTTTTCGGGATGCTTGGGTGCCTAGTCTTGCTTCGGGACGGATTGGATCGCGATTTGGGGCCTCCGCTGCCCCAGTTTCGCATTTTATAGGGCCTGATCGTGGTTGGGATGAACGGAGGTTACACGTGGTTTTACTGTCTTATGAAGTGGAGGCAATTCTCGATATTCCATTGGGTAAGGAAGCTAAGCCGGATAAACGATTTTGGAGGTTCGCTTTAGATGGAAGATATTCAGTCCGAAGTGGATATCGACTGCTAATGGGGGGATATGAGGTTGCAGCTCATTCGACTAATTCGAATAATGGATGGTGGAAGTACATTTGGTCCTTATCTTTACCACCTAAAGTACGGATCTTTTGTTGGCAAGCTTGTTGGAATTTTATTATTTTTCCTCTTAATTTAGTAAGACATCATGTTCCTACTACCTCTAGATGTTTATTTTAAGACTCGGCCGAGGGGTCGACGTTACATGGTTTCTTTTTTTGTGAGCGGGTTAAGCCTTTTTGGAAAGTGTCATGTTTTTGGGAGTCAATTAAGAGGTTTCGGTCTTCTTCTTTTATTGTTTGTGTTGGTATGGTTGCGACCCTGTTTGGTAAATTGTTGTTTCATCTTTTTATTTTGGCTGTGTGGTTTCTTTGGAGGGAGATTTGTGCTTTTAAGCATGGTAGAGATAGAGTGTGGAATCTCCCAACCTGGGGGATGGTGGAGGTTTTTCTCGAGCAACTTGATGTCTCAAATGCGTCCCTCTCTGTTGGTGCTAATAGCTATGTGGATGCTATTACGGGTGATGGGGTTTGGTCGCCCCCTCCGGATGGTTTTTTGCGTCTAGATTGATGCTGCATTTGATGATGCGAAGGGGCATTATGGTGTTGATTTTGTTGTGTGGAATAGTGTTGGGAAGGTGGACGCTACTGGAGCACATAGAATGCATCGACCTTCTTCAGCGTTGGCAGCAGAATTGGAGGCTTTATTGAGTTTGGCATGGTTTTTTGTGTTGAATGTGGTTTCAATCAGGTACAAGCTTATTCGGATTCCTTGCTTGCTGTGCGAGCAGTTACGGAGCAAGAGGGTTCACTTGATTATTGTGGTGTCATTTGTGATGATATTTGTGGTGTGTTGAGAGAGGGCCAAATTGTGTTTGTGAAGCACATGAAGCGAGATAGTAATAATGTGGCTCATCATTTGATTCGTTTTCTTTTTATCTCCTCATTCTTCTGTGTGGATGGGGAGTGATATTCTATTATGGATTGAGGATCTTGTACTTAAAGACTTTCAATGAGTATTAAGATTGTCTCGTAAAAAAAAAAAAATATTGTATGACAGTGGATAATATTTCTTTTTAGAAGGCATATACTTTACATATCTTTCCATATTAATAAAATAACACCAGCAGTGAAGGATCTAGACTGCTTCACTGCTGGCCAGTTCCTATATAAATTAGAAATATAACTATTTTCCCCTTCTTTCTTAAGTCTTATTTTAAAAGGCACTATATATATTTATATGTGTATACATAAAACAGCGAAAATGAAAAAGTAATAAGATTTTATTAGTGGCCATTTGTCCAGAGGTAATTTATAGGGGAAAACAAGGTAATTTGCAGTGCTAATTCTCAATTTTATGGGTCCGCTTAGTTGCAAATCATCAATGATAATGATAATGAGTATGAATGAGAGATCATACTATAGAATAATGTGGGAGAAATTGTTAATAAAATTGAATATTGATTAACTTAGGGCCCGCTTGGTTGCAAATCATCAATGACAATGACAATGAGTATGAATGAGGGGTCAATTATAGTGGAATGAAATGGGAGAAATTATTAATAACATGAGGATAATGATTAACTTATTTATCATGTACCAAACACCATAAATGAGAATGAGTCTTCATTTATTCATATTCCTTACCCCTAAATTCCCAACTAAGCGGGTCTTTATTTATTATGTACCAAACACCATAAATAGAAACTGATCTTCATTCATTCTCATTCCCTACCCCTAAATCTTTAATCAAATGGGCCTAATATTACATCTCGTAGTTCAATTTAATGCAGATATAATAATATATAATAAATAGATAAAACACAGAATCAGCATAATACATCAAGTTATTGAAACAAAAGCTGTGATGATAAATGGAATACGGGTATTACTTAATCGAATTGTACAGATTTACGCGGCATTGCCCATCAAATATACGTAGGGCCATTTGGTCAGGGGGTTAGGGTAGTAAATGGAAATGAAAGAGGATCGAGTCCTATTTATTATGTTTGATATATAAAGAATAAGTTAATCATTACCCCATTTTATTAACTCCTCTAACATTATTTCATAATATAATTGATCCCTTATTCATATCTAATTATCTATTACTATTGTCATTCCTGATTTTATACCAAACATCCCCTTAGGGAATACTTGGTTTGGGATGTAGTGGCATGTGCCACATCCGATGAAGCACATCCACAGATAAAACATCCAAAAAGATATTTTAGGTTAAGAGTATAGTAGGGTATGATGTGTATTGGAAATTGTAAAAGATATATTAAAAATTGTAAAAGATGTGTTGAAAATTATAAAAAGAGATGTAGGTAATAGAGTGTGGATGTGAAAAGATGTGTCATCCGGTGTAAAGTAAAATATAATACGAACGGATCATACTCAATTCGAATGGCACCATATCAAATCCAAATATCCCTTTAGTGAGCTAGGAATTAATTAATAAAGGCTCATAAAATAGACCAATAGCCCAATATTTAACAAGTTTGCGCTCATGAATACAACGATAGATACCATTTTTTTTTTTTTTTTCATTACATAAAAATAAAGAAAAATCATTCACACACTTAAGGTGACTCAAATCCAAAGACTAGAACCAAATAATTTAGGTAGTAGATATTTTTGTCGCTTAAGCTAGTAAATATTGTCCAATATAAAAAATCACATTCTTTTTCTTTTTCAACTTTGAGATCTTAAAAGTCTCCTTTACTCGTTTTTACTGGTTTTTTAATGATATGATATGGAATTGGATGAAAGTGTTGGTGGTCACCTTAGATTTAGAGACCAAGACTCCAGAAGTTGATAGGAAGGGTCCATCTTCTTCCTGGTTCCCACCTAACAACACGTTTGATTTCACTATTTTAATGGGACTCAATAAAAAATAATCCCTGAAACTGAATCAATTTTTTCAAGTAATTTCCGAAATTTTATAAAGTAATTGTTAGTTCTCGGTGGTGGAGGTGTATAGACGATGATGTATTTAATGCAGACAAAGTCGAGACTAGAGTTGACTCTATATCTGTAAGACGAAATTGCCACGTACACCGGTGCAATACGTATAAAAGCAAAATGCCTCCAAGATACGATTTTAATACTTCAGACCGTTACACTACGAATCGGAAGTTATCGACGAACGTAATCGAATATTTGGAACTTTCTGACACAAATAATGCAGAATTTGGAAAACTTTGAAATCTGAATAAACTTGTGAATTTTGAATGAATGAAATGAAGTTTGCAGGGGCCTATTTATATATATTGAAGAGTTGTGGTGCCTTTTTGGAAAGGCACCTCTTCACCCCTTGGTGACACCCTTTCGACTGGACCCATTAGTTCGTTAGGCGGTCGTACCCGCAGGCTGACCCGCGCCCTGTCCCCCTATTTAATAGTTTTTTTTTTTGTTTTTTTATTCCATTTTTATTACGTGTTATTTGTTGAAAGTGAAATATGTATGTATATTAATAGCCGTTATTGCAACGGCTCCAAAATTATTCTTTTTTTTTTTTTTTAACTGAAATTGTTGGGGAGCCGTTAGAAAATCTTTTATTTTTTTAAATTTAAAATTTTCCTATAAATATATCTTCCCACTTTATCATTTTTCCACATTATCTACTACTATCAAATTTCAATTTTCAAGCTAAATTTCTTCTCTTCACACACAAAAAAAAAAAAAAAAAAAGGATACAAATTCATGGACGCAATGGTTCAATTCTTCGAATTTCGGAGAAGAAGCGTCGCCCCAAATATCAACTTTCGTCCACCTATTACCAATTTCAATCCTCAAAATCTTAATTTTCCAACTCATTTTCCAAATTTTCCGGAAGGTAGCAACAACCAACCCATTCCGTTTATTCCATCTGGATCAGTATTCTACATGTATCCGAATCAAATCCGTACATGCAACCTCCTCAATCCGGGTTTCGTTCGATGATGGGCACAAATTCATCAAGAAGGCACGGTAGTGATAGTTCCGATACAGACAAAGACACTCCGATCCCGAACTCTCAGCGTTTGTCTCCTTTCTCGTCTCAGTTCTCCCCAGCCGGACTTTAAATCTCACTGCCGACTTTGAGGCTTCCGATGATCCACCCAAGGCTCCAGCTCCACAAAAGAAAATTTACTCTCATGAAGAAAACACTCTTCTCTCTAGTTGTTGGCTCGATATCAGCACAGACTCTGTTGTTGGAAACGATCAAATGTGGGTTCGGATTGGAGGATTTACCGGAATGCTGGGGAGCCTTGGTTGCATGTCTTGGGAATGGAGGAACTGTCCGGTTGCTTGGAAGGGCCAATTCACACGCGGTGATCATGGCGTTCAAATAATCATGCTCGAAGCGGTTACCTCTGCAGAGATATGGATATGACATGCCTACTTTGGAGTAGCAGGCTCCAACAACGACATAAACGTGCTCAACCAGTCTCCTTTGTTTACAGATACTTTGCAAGGACGCGCGTCATCCGTTAATTTCACAATATATGGTAAGCAATATAATCAAGGATTTTATCTTATCGATGGAATCTATCTAGAGTGGGCTACTTTTGTGAAAAGCTTTCCATGTCTTCAAGATCTGAAGAGGCAGCATTTCGAGATACTGCAAGAGGCTGCTAGAAAGGATGTCGAACGGGCCTTTGGAGTGCTTCAAGCTCGTTAGGCAATGATTCACGGTCCAAGTCATTTCTGGTACAAGAATAACTTGAAGGATATAATGTTAACTCGCATTATATTGCACAACATGATTATCGAAAATGAAGAAAATGCAGCGATCGATTGGTCCGACGATCCCAATTACGCCATTCTGCCTCCACAAGTAAGTCAAGGATCAAGTGGAGTATTTAATGACTATGTTAGAAGAGGTTTCCAACTTCGGGATAAGCAGAAACATGTCTAGCTTCGACAGGATTTAATTGAGCATGTTTGGGCTCGATCCGGAAATAATTAGCTAGATATTAAATTAGACGTTGCTAAATTTGCATTGTTGCTTTCGGGTATCTTTTTTTTTTTTTTTTTTTTTTGGGTACTGTGTGTGCTTTCAATTTGTATTTTTATGTTTATGTATTACAAAAAAATAATAATATTTTTTTGGAGTTTTTTATTTTCGAAAATATAATAAATATTAAAAAATTAAAACAATCGGAATATTTAATTATGTATTATTTATCTGAAAATGAGATAATTATAATATAGATAATAAATTAAAATATAAAAGGGATAAATAATATATTAAGGTGGGTCCCCCTAAAATACCTACCTTTTGGGTATATTGTTGGGGAGGAGTTTTGTTTTGGAGGTATAGGTATTGTTGCTTTTGAGGTGACGCTGATGTGGCAACAAAATACCTGCTTTTTGGGTATTATGATTGGGGAAGGTCTAAAGGCTAAAATCCCACTAGGATCCACCATGAGGTCCACCATAGAGGAGCACACTTGATAACTCCTTATCAAGTGCTCTATTAAATAAGGAGTATCCATTTACTTGTTTCCTTTATAAACTCTTCAACTTCCAAGTTTAAGTTGCAAAGTTTGGCAATTAATATCTCATTCACCCGAAATTGATTTTGAGCATATTAATACATTAAATTCATCTACTCGAAACGTAGATTATGAATTTGCAACTTGTTTTCATTTTTAACAAATGAATTAAATAATTAAATTGATCAATTTTTTGGTCAAAACCCAAAATTTCAAACCAATTTTCAACAATAATTTTCTGATTATTAATAATTATTTATTTTTTAATATAATATTCTGGACTTTTATACAAATTCTATTATTTTTAGTTGTCACGACAGTTCCTTGTTGATGAATAAAGTCCAACAGTTCGAATTAGATCCCCGTGCGTACTCTTGGCTCAATTTAAAGGATTTGACCCAATTCATCCTCATCGCACAAAAGTTAAAATCGAAAATACTCGATCAATACATGCTAATATTTATATGGGTTAATTGCAAAACAATTTATCAATTTTGGGTGAATTTTCAATCACAACATGAACTTTAAAAGGTAACAAAAAAAATTCACCAACTTTTTGATTTTTCCAATTACAACATCAATCATATTTTTCGACATATGACTATGTCGCCACCACCATTATTCGACCTGCTTAAATGAACTTGTCCTATACTCACTATTCTAATTTGTCATATATTGTTGCAATTATAATAAATCAAAGGTTCAAGTTGCGGTTCCCACAACTTTTACTATCAATTCACGGTAGTTACGACGACATGTTGTAAAATACTAGCAATATTCTCGTGCGATGCACTGTTTGTATAACATGAATATATAATAAAAATTGATATATTTACGTGGTTTTAATGTAGTGAAATATTATAATCAATATATAATAGGTGATGAGAAAAATATATGTTTGTTAACAAAAGAAAAAACAATAAAGATATCCACTTGCTTCTTTCCACGAATTCGTTCAACATGAGCAGCGACACACTGTCGGTCTTTATCAATATACAATTCATTTTCAAAAATTAAGATTATCCTTTATAAGCGTCATTGCCGTCAAATTTAAAATCACTGCCGCGATTAATATCTCTGAAAAATTGGGTGACTATTTTTCCAAAATATCTCGATCGCCGTCGTACATAAAATCTTCCCATCGTCGACTATTTTTGTCTAAAATCTTTATCACCACAATCTAGGTGGAAAGCTTGATATTTTAGGTAAGCGTCCAATAGTTAGCCTAACTTATGAATATTGATTTAATTAGGTGATATTGATCAGATTATAAGAGATTCTGTATTCCAAAAAAGAATGAAATATTATGATCAATGATGGAATTCTATATAGCAAATGCTTAAATCACTCATCATCATGCAATTTTAAAATCAATACCTTATATAACAGATTCTGATGACATTAAAATAGTAGCAGAACATGATTTTGTGCGAGAGTTAAAGATATTAATTGAAATTATGAGATATTGATTAGAATAAGGCGATATTCCTAAAAAATCTCCGGATTACTCCTTAAACTAGTTACGCTCCCGCGCAATGCGCGGCATGTTATATTATAAATATAGTATAATTTGAAATTATACTACTTTAGAAGAAGATGAATAATAATAACAATAATAATAATAATAATAATAATAATAATAATAATAATAATAATTATTTTATAGTATTAACGATAATTAGACTTGTCGAAATTAAAATTTTAAACCATTATTATGGGGTACATATATTTTAAGTTTATTAAAGTTACTAAATTTGTAAAAGAAATGATCCACGAATATTTATAATCAACCAAGTCATATAATCTTGAAATATAAATAAATAAATAAATAAATAAATAAATAAATAAATAAATAATAATTTGAGTTATAGATGGAGTAAATTATATTTTTTTAGGATTTACAATCCTATGCGGTCAGCCGTTATAGAAACTACTCATATAATTAACAATGACTTGATTTTTGTTCATAATACTTCACACAGAGAGAAGTGCGATTTGTTATATAAAAAAAAGGAAACCTTAACAAATGATATTAATATCGTTGGATATAGCTTATCATTTTTAATGGTTTGAGAATCTAAGATTTGTACTAAGGTTATGGCAATATTAAACATTAAGTTGCAAGACAAAAATATACAATTACATATAAAATTCAGACATAAAAAAGTCCAGTTTAGAATATTTTAACATTCAAATTATTTTTTTATTATTGAAGAAGCATAAAGAATTTTAGGATACTATAAATACTTTTTCCACCAAAAGTAAAGAATCATATTTTAGCCTCTATTTTAGGGTAAAAACACGACTCACTTATCAGATTGGTGGATTATTTGTAAATAAAAGTCATAATTTAGGCTACAAAGAGTAAATTTCCTTAAAAGAGTAATTTTAACAAAATACTCGTTATTAAAAATATAAATAGGTAATTAAAAATAATTTCAGTAACTATTTTAATACATAATTATATATATGCTCAAAGTCGTGATAAGAAGATATTTTAGCAAATTTGACGATTTAATAAGTTGATTATAAAATAGATATTGTTGTTTTTGCCTTTGATTTGATAAAGTAGGACTTTCATTATTTAAACAATGAGTTTTCTCCCTGACTTAAATAAAAAAAATATTGAAAAATTCATGTCAAATAAAATAAATTGATTAGTTGTATTTTTATAAAAAAAATATTCAATTTTTTTTATAAAGAATTGATTTTACTAATCTTAGTTGCAACTAAAACCAAAATATTATAGTCCAATTCACAATAAACATTAATTCTAGCACAAATAATTTGTTTATTCAAATCAAATTCTCATTATAATATATGTGATATGGATGTCAAATCGAAGGTCGTGAAAAGATAAATAATTTGATATGTTATGCATAAAAATCGGATTAAAAATGAAAATGTTATTTGTATTTTAGAAAAGTTAAAGAAAATTATGAAAAAAAAGTTACCAATTTTTGTCTAAAACTTTTGGAGGGAAAGCCAAAATTACATGAATGCCCTCCATTTTACTTTTTTATATATATAGATGTGATGAAATCAATATTACTAAAATCGGAAATAAAGTTTGGGTGGGAAAATCTACAAATTACTATTTATAGACGGTTTCACTTTTATATTAAGTAGGATGTGATGGATATAAAATGATCTCGTCAAGGCAATTCTAATGATGGTATTGAAGATGTAATTTAGATGTAAAAATCTACGGTTCATGTTGCAATTGAAAAAATTTAAAAGTTGATGAATTTTCTTGTTACATTTTAAAGTTCATGTTGTAATTGAAAAGTCACTCAAAGTTTGTGAATTTATTCTTAATTAGTCTTATTTATATATATAAAAGTAGAATGAAGGACTTTTATGCCACTTTACTTTTCCTGCCTAAAAGTTTAACATTAATTTAGTAAGGTTTTGTCAATTTTGGTAAGTAATAATTTTATTTTTTATTTTGTAAAATGCAAATAACTTTTTTATTTTTAATCCGTTTTTTATACACAATATGTCAAATTATTCATCTTTTCATGATCTTCAATTTGACATCCATATCACATATATTATACTTAAAAATAAATTATTTATTTGTTAATTATTTAGTTAGATTCTGGTTAGTTGAGTTCTTTTAAACTACAAGAAATTTATTTATTTTATATGACATGATTTCTAACATATTTCTTTATCTAATGTGATACCCCGAATCTTTGAAACGCAATAAAATACATTGTTTGCATTTTAAAATATTTTTACCCATTTTATTTTAGTTTAAATTACAAAGTTATTTGATTTTATTTTAGAAAATAAGTGTGACCGCGATGTACCAGGTCGACTGCACTCCTAGCAACTAAAGGGTAAGAATTAAAAGTTTACAATACAGAAGTTTAAAATTAACATCGGACTTAAAAAGTGAGAAGTAAAATTAAATTTATTTTATAATAACTAAAACTACAATATATATAAATATGTACATATAATACAATAATATAAGATAATAATATAATAGTAATGATAAACACGTACTTATATATATAAAACATAACTAAATAATAAAATAATAATATCCTATTTATAGTAAAGTACATACACATACTATAATTAGCAAATGATAAAAAAATTATACACTAATGTTACTAATACAAACTAACGTCTGATTGCAATTAGGATGTTTTGAAATCCCACGTCGGAAAAAAAACTAAACATTCATTTCCAATTATGACTTTTTAAGATAACATAAGAACATAAACGAAAAATAATATATACTACATATTGGATATCCTTTAACTAGGAGGTCCTTATAAGCTTATTTTCGACAACGCTCGGACTGGTGTTTTGGGAAGTTTTCGTATAGTGTTAAAATCTTTTGAGGTATGTCTTTTTTAATAAATTTCTTTCTTATTGTTTTTATAGTTTATATAGATTTAGGAATTTAATTATTTTCTTGACAAGAAGTAGATTAATAATTTTAGTTATTTCATTTAGGTTGTGTTAGTAGTTGTTGTTTAAGATGCATGTTAATTAGTTTAAAATATTTATTAATGTAGTTAATAATTTAAATTTAATAGATAAATTAGGCCTTTTAATTTAGAACTATAATTTATAACAACTTGGCTTATGTGTTAGAGATTGTAAAAAAAAAAAAAAAAGATATAATTCAAAGGATAGTGTATCCCACTTAATTATTTTAATAATAAGCCTGATAAGTAATAATAATTCATTAAACAACGTGTGCTAGGTGTAGTGCGGGTCAGGCCTTGGGACGTATGCGGCTTACCTACTAAAAAGCAAGCATAAAAGGTGGGTGACTGGGCTATTTGTAAGTACATTATGCTATTGAACATGTACTTTGATAAATATGTTTGCCTTCGGGCTTATTGATATGATACCTCTTAAGTCGTAAGATTGGCTTTTGAGAAAGGCTCTTAAGTCGTAAGATTAGCTTTTGAGTAGGGCTTGGGAGTTGTAAGATTGGCCCCTAAGTCTAGCAATATGGCTTTTGAGTTGTAAGATGGACTCTTAAGTCAAGGATGTATTTATTATTGTGCATCTTCATTTAGTATAACTGCTTACAAAATTCCCACTGAGTTTATACTCATGCCCATAATTACAAATCTTCAGGTTAGTTGAGCGAGGTGGCGGGGCTGTTGCGGCAAAGGTCACTGGGTTCCTTCTTCTACCCGCAACTTAAAGATGTTTTTGCCTCTTCTATGTATATAAATAAGTTTATGTGTCACAAAATTCGGGATTTTCATTTTCTTAGAAACTTTGGAACCACTAGTGTAAATATATTTTGACAGTGTCTTATTGTCAGTAAAATTTCTACCTTTATCCAATAAGTATTTTATGTCACGCTTTCGCACTTTATCTTATTTATTACTTAATCAAAGGAAAAGAAAAATTTAGTAGCACTTCAATTCCGAGTTAATGGGATTGGGGCGTTACACCAAAGTTACGTTTGGGATAAAAATCATTATTTAAATAATGAAACTCTTATTTTATTAAGTTAAAGGTAAGCAAAATAATATTTTACAAATAATTTATTAAATAATTACTTACATCTACTAATATACTCCCTCCATTTATTTTTAATTGATTTTTTAGAAGAAAGTGGAAGAACTAAGAATTCAATTTTTCTTCCAAATATATTCAGTAATATCTTTTCTCTCTCACATCTATTTCAAATCTAGGTTGAAAAGTACGAAATATTTTAGGATTGACAAAGGGCAAAATTGAGAGAAATTGTAAAAAGATAGCTAAAAGATCGATTAATTCAAAAAATCATTAAGAAGCTAAAATATCAAATAAAAAGAAACGGAAGGAGTATATTTTTTATAATAACAATGTTTCTTTGATTAGTCATAGAAGTATGGGAACTCGGAGCAAATGCATATTTATATATCATAATTATTATTCAGGTTATTCTTTTGTTACTAATTCATATTTTCATAATATGTATTTTGTTAAAATTATTTTGTTAAGTGAGTTACACATTGCAACCTAAATTATGACATTTGTTACATCTTTCAATATTTTTTTAGTTGGTGTTTTTTACGCGACTAACCTCAACTATATTTTTTTACACTTTTTAATCTATAAAATACTTTGTCGAACTAACTAAATTCAACCTTTTTCTTTTATATACTTTTTGCAACCTAAGCAATAGATTTTTCATTAATTAATTTTATATTTAGATAGATATAATATTTGTGTTACAAATATAAAATGTATCTGAATAAACTACAATACCACATAAAATATACACATATTTTAGTATTTTTTAGGATTCACACACTTTAAATTGTTATTCGAATTATGAATAACTTTTGAATTTTATTTTGTTAATGTTAGAATTTAATTAGATTTTTTTTGGGTATACTAATATCATACGTAAAATATTATAAGTTGCAAATGAGAATCTAATTTTAGAAAGAAACAAGTAAATATTTATAGAAAAACTACACATATATAAAAGTTATAAGAAAGTTAAGATTGTAAATTTCATTTCTCAACCATTATATTTTGTGTTATTTATGGTTATTTAAATGCGAACTTTTAACTTTTTTTCCTTCTTTCCAAAGAAGTACTTTTCTCATATTTTAAATACAAAAAGTATTTTGTATTATAACCACTTTTTACATATTATATATAAAATTAATTATCTTTTCATGATCTTTAATTTAACATACATACCATACAATATATATAAAAGTGTGATATTTAATAAAATAAAAGACAATTTTATATGGATTGGTTATTTGGTTAGATCTCAGTACATATTGTGCATGTTTATTGGTGTCAAATTTAGGCTGTAATAATTAGTTAAAAAATTATATAAAAAAATCTATTTTTTATAAATACATTAACTAATTAATTTATTGTATGTATTTTTCTATCTTAGTTTTACTATATATATATATGTATATATATACTTATATACATATAAATCGTTTTTGTCTAATTAAATAAAATGGAGCCAAATATATAATAAAAAAGAAAAAATTCCCCTCCAATTGCAAGTTGGACATTTTCAAGTGTATTATTCATGTATTTATCTCTAAAGAGTTGATGTTGTACTATCACCATTCTGTCAGTTTGTTTCTTTCTCAACAATTTTTTTTTTTAAAAAAAAACTAATAGCAAGTTTTTTTTGTTTCTAATCTATTTTTACATGTAGTATATGAAATAATAATTTTTTCACCTAAGTTGAAGTAAGTTTTGACTTTTTATTATGGATTAGACTAGTTATAATGGGAATTAAATTATAAAAAATGAATTAATTCACTGTTTATAACAATAACAAATATGAGATTATTTAAAAGAAAAATATAATTTTTTTATAAATTATTCAATTTTTTTTATTATCTTATTATTATTATTTAAATAAGTTGGTCTGTTATTATATTTATGTTATTTTAACATATGCAATTAATGAGATTATTTGTGGTTATTCGCATAGGTTAAGAAGGATACAGACTGCCTGCGATAACATTTGAGTTAAAAAAATAATTTTAAAATATGTATTTTAATTTTATTTCGTAATAATAATTTTTTTATAAATAATAAGTATATATTCAATCCATAAATTTCACAGGAGAAACAAATATTTACGCTATTTAAAACTTTACTATATGATAATTCAAGTTTTTGAAGTATTTATTTTATCGAGTGTACAAGGTTCACATTTATAAAAATATCACCATATAGTATTTAAGTTTGTTAATATATACTATAATGTTAACATACTTTCGTGCATTGCATGGGAGTAATACTCGTATCAACAATGTAATAAGCGGGTACTTACAAGTATATTCACCATAAATATTCAACATATCAATCCTCGAACTATTATTATATTACTTCCGTCCCTGTTTAATTTGCCTACTCTGACCGAGCACTAAGACTAGGTTTATCAACAACCCCTCACAACCCAACATATAATAAAATATTCATTTCTCTCTCCTCCACATACACAACCTACTCCACAACCCAAAAAATATATTTTCACACTTTATCAACAACCCAACATTTTAATAAATGTTAATTTCTTGGGAAAAACTTATGTGCACCCAACACACAATAGGCTTATTGTACGCTCTCCTATTTAATTTTGAATTAAAGATAGATATAATGGCATTGTTTGGATAAATTCAAAACAATAACATGTGGTGTAGTGGTGAGGGTGCGGAGGTTAGGTTCGAGGCGTGTCCGCGCGCAGGTTTGAACCCTGCTTTGGCTCTGTTTTTACCTCTTTTTATGTTGTTCAATAGTATATGTTATATTCCGTGATAGTATATGCTATGTTACAAGTATACACATTTTTTTTTTTAATAATATATAGTTACATGTATAATTTTTTGATAATATATTATGTTTTTTATTAGTATATGTTACATTGCGTGATAGTATATGTCATATTGTGTGATAGTATATGCTATGTTACATGTATACACATTTTTTTTTGAATAATATATAATTTTTCTAAATAATATATTACATTGTCTAAAATAATTAAAAAAAGTACTTAATAGAGTTTGAACCCAAGCCACTACAAATGCAAGCAAATGTTTATCCATCAAGCCACCATCTAATATTGTAATATAAAATGCGGTGCAATGTATTAATACTAATAATAATACATGCACATATATAAAAAAAAAAATTGAGAAGATGGGGTTCGAATCCATGCCCTAATAAACAATAATTTAGGATTTTACCACCTAAGGTAATGCCTCTTATGTACTAACAAAGATGCCTTAATATATACACACACACACACACATATATATATAAAAAATTGCGTGTTGCTGAGGTCTCGAGTTCGAGACCTCAGCATGCACGCAATAAATCTCAACCACGGGGTCATCAACTTGTATTGGGTAACCAAACACAGTCCTTAATATATATCTAATTCCCAAATTAAATTGGAGAGTGCACAATAAACTTATTGTGTGTTGGGTGCACCCAATACCTACTCTAATTTCTTTTATCCATACATAACGTATTTCCCAATAAAATCAATATTTTTGCTACTGTTTAATAATTACATATTCTTTTCCGCGCTTTTATTAATATATTTCAAGGAAAAAAGAATTATTTTAATTCCGTAATTATAATAAAGTGATTTTTTCGTTATCATGCTAAAATAATAATCAAATTAGATATTCAAATCCGCACCAAAAAAATAACGGTTCAGTTCGGTTTAGAAAGGTCAAATAGTCAACGAATATTTACGATTCGGAACTAATTTGGTTCGGGTTTCGATCCAATTTCGTTAATCTCCAAGCTCCATGCACAACCGTAATGTCCATATTAGGCTCTACTTATAGAGAAAAAAATAAGGATTTTAATTAAAAAATTAACTTTTGTAAAATAAAAATTATTTTATTTATTTATTATTAAAATTATATCCAATAAATAATTTAATACGACCAATGAGGTAATGACATGTAGCAGGTTGTTGAAGAGGATTGGATTGTGGAAGGTCATAAGACTTTATATAATTAATTTTTTTTTTTTACATATTTTTTTTGTCTTATTTGGATGACCCTAAAGTGAGGGTCACCAATAATCATGGTCTAAGGTTACGAAAAAGTAAATTTTGTGGAATTTTTGACTTTTTCAAAGGTAAAAATTGTGAGAGAAATTTTTATTTTAGGACTGATAAAATTATTTAGGATAAACTAAAAAGATACATAGACAAATTAAGGTGGAGGGGAGGGAATAATATATTATAAATACAACATGGAACGTATATTTATCATGATTGGCAGGAGTTGACCAAACTGGAAGTTGGTTGCTACTATTATAAAATTTCAATTTCAACAAACGAAAAATAAAATAAAAAAAACCCACCAACTTCATGATTTGAATTACAAAATATTAATTGTTTTTTTGGCTGCTTGGACCATTCCAGTTACGCATTTTCATAAAGGCTTAAAATCATTAAATAAAACATTTATCACACAGCTAAAGGTACATTGGTCCTCTTAGAAGTGTCCACTTGTATTTTCAGAGGGTGGCTAGGTTTGCGTTTTATAATTTTCAACCTTTTATAAGTTATTTAAAAAGTTTTTAAGTTAATAAATTGTTTGGATAAAATAACTTATAAACTTGCGATGTAGTTATAAATTAGGATCTGATTTGAAAGTTAATATCTAATACATATTATGATTAGTGTATGGTGTGTGGTATGTATGAAAGGTGTGTCGTGTGTGAAGTGCGTGAAATGTAAAAATGTGTAGTGTGTGTAGTATGTGAAATTTGAGGGTAACTTATAACATCTTATAAAATTAAGATGGACTACAACCTACATGGGCTTATTTTTACATCTTATAAATTGTTTAACATCTTATTTTGCCACACATGTTTCAAGAGCTTATATATGTTATAAGATATTTTAAGGAGTTTAAAAGCTTAGCCAAATGCCCCCTTATAGTCATGTTAAACACAATTTATATAATTTGGTGATGCTAACGGTTTTAGTGTTCCAAGCAATAAAGTTTGGGATTTGGTGACATCTATGTTTGATGTAAATTTATTTTTATTGTTGACATAACTTTAGTTTTGCAGAAGAGGAAAATTAATGGAAATTAGGTTGCCCAATGTTATGTTTTAATTTTGGTGGGAAGATGACATGGTGGTTTTTGTGAAGCCGCCGTAAAAGACGCGTTTTTATAAATAAAAATCAAACTACTACTATATATGTTAAAACTATTGCCTCACCATTCCAGTCCCACCCGCTTGCTCAACCGGCGACCATCCTACTCGACCTTGCCCTCTACGTTTCTCATTGCGTCATCACCTTGATCAAAATCTAATTTGTTCAATCCCGTTCTTCGTGTCGTCTCATTTCTTGCTCGTTCCTAGCCCAAGTTTTATGATTTTATCTCAAATCACGAAAAAAGAGTGACATCTAAACAGAATAAAGAAATCCAGAGACAGTCTAATACATTACATATATATATTAACGCGTAGGGCTTCTTAATAATCTTTGGATTCACATATACCAAACCATCTACTATGTCAAAGTTGGACTGGGGGATTCATTGATTAATTAAGGAATGGAAGTGAATACTAGCACAATGTTATATAAATACTTCTTACAAATAAATAATACCATCACCTAACATATCCAATCAAAAGACGATATAACAATCAATTACTATACAAATGAATTACTCATTTCGCCCAAACATATATATATATATACATACATAGAAGGTACATTTTTAAAAAAACTGACCAAAAACGAAAAAACCAAGTACTCTCGAAGCGAAATTACAAATAAATAAAGTGGGTTTAAAAAAAAAATGGGTTAAATACTTAAATCAACATATACTATGCGAGTTTTTATACTTCAATACCTAAATTTATTTTTCGACTGATTGCAACCTGAACTCCACAAATTGTACAAGTTCCAGCCAAATATTAAACATGTGACAACCACATGCCAAATTAGAGAGTTTTTTGCTATTTCTACGATTTGACGAGGTAGATTCACGATTTGACGGAGGTTGCAACTTGTTAACAACAAAGTAATTGTCATATGTTTGGTACAACTTGGTAATAGCAAAGTAATTGTCACATGTTTAATACGTGAATCTGCCTCAACAAATTATAAAAATAACAAAAACCCTCTCAATTTGGCATGTGATTCTCGCAAAAAATTCGACGAAGATTACCAACTTATATAATTCGTGTACTTCAAGTTGCAATCGGTAAAAAAATAACGTGAGATAATTAAGTGATATTAATTCTAGTATTTAACCAAAAAGAAGAAGAAATTGACAAAGTGGTGGAGGTTAGCATTAGTTGAGATGAGACGTATGGTCAAGTCTAAATCTGCATACGTGTTGTTGATGTTGACTTTTGTGGTCAAAGCAGCCCACTATGGAGATTCACTCATTTTTATGAATGATTCCTCTTTGGTAATTGCCATGAAAAGTAGGTGGAATTTACTGAAATTAGTAATGACCATACAAGAGGTAGAATAATAAAACCCTCTTCCATCTGGATCGGCATCTGCTGCAGTAATCTTTCTCTGTCTCTCTCTTATGCACACAATATTTTCTAACGCACACTCTCACACACTTTTCATCTATCTCTCATACACACTTGTCATTGGATCCGGTACAGTTATAACACCTCATCCAAATCTCTTCTAGCTAGCCTGTCCAATATTTTAGATAAGTTGAACTGTAAAAATCTTGATCCGAAATATTAATTATAGAATACAACAACCCAACTCGATTGACCAAAAATTCAACGGGCCACAATTCCACCCAAAAATCTTAATATATTTGAGTCGAATGGGTTGACTAGGTCCACTTATTTTTGCCCGATAGAATTTTAACCAGAGCGGACTATCCGACTTGTCACCTCTAATTATTCATACTCTACAACCAGCATATGCAGTTAAATTCTCTCCCTAAAAAGTTTCATCTCCAACCCTACACATAGCCACCGTCTTTTTTCTTATTTTCCCATATTGGAGGGTGGGAAAATATTACATATTTGATTTATGTTTTTCTATTTCGTATTTTTCCATGGGTGTTTTTCGGCCTTTCTTCATAACTATTTGTATGCTTTTGATAATCGAGAGTATTTATCCCTGAAATAATGAAACTTTTGTTCACTTTGGTGTGCGTTTTGAAGATTTAGATTTCATTGGGTTTTTTAACTTTGATTTGCTCATTGTTTGAAGTTTTTTACAGATATCAGTGACCGGTTCGAAATCAAATATTTTGATATACGATTTATCTAATGCAAGTGCGACTTTATTGATTTACTGGTCTTAACATGTATAGGTTTAAATATAATAGTTTGATGCTTTAATTATTTGATATTACTTGAAACTATTTTGATTGTTTCATCTTATTATATATTGCTGGATGATTTCAATAATTTAATAGATCAACTTGAAGGTATAGATGTTGGTTGTTTGACATACATTTGGGTTTTTTTTTGGGACTTTAAGATATATATGATTATAACATTGGAATATTGTGAAAGTTTGTGATTTATTTTACAAAATTACAATAATATTGTGGAAGTTTTGTTTTGCAATTGAGGCATCATATAATAGTAGCAATATGTAGATGGTTTTCCGAATATGAATGAACAGAAGCGATAGATCCATCTGGATTTTGGAATAATTAATATCTGAAATGTTATGAATACACTATTTACATATAACAATCCAAAATCTAAGACAGGAACGGAAAACAAGTGTTTATCCTTACATAGAACTAAGTAATTACAACATTTAATTAGTTGGAGGACAAAACCAGATTTAATTTTGTGCTACCCCATCCATCAATAACGCCAAAACAAAACGAACTTGTAAAATAGAACATTAGCTACTATATAAGAGAGAGACACACCCACAAAATCAACTTATATATAATTGACAAATCATCACCATGAAAAAGATAATTTGGTGATCCATCCATGGGGTAAACTTGATACTACACTTGGGTCTGTTTGCTTAACACTTGGCTCAGTAGATTTAGAGGACCGAATCCTAATAAAGCACACTCCTCAACTCTCTCAGTCAGATTTGGTCCAGCACTCCCCAGTCTTAAGCAAACGGATCCTTGGTGGAGTATACCTTTGTATATATATTACTGACATACGCTCATGTATATATATGCGTGATTAGGTGTAAATTAAAAGTAAATGTTACACATGCATATTCCCGTTTCTAAACATATAACGTCTAATATACCATGTATGAGAATGAATGAAAACACAACCATGCACATAAAACTTCACCAAAATTATTCATTAACCCTTAAATTATACCAAAAAAAAAAAAGCATAGGCCATCATACCGAAAGACTTGCATCTCTTTAATATGACTGGTGGAGCTCTCCACGAAGGATACAAATCGAGTTTTAAATTATTCAAGTAATATGTTTGTTAAATTTTGAAGCGAATTAAGTTCGAACTGAACTTGTTAATTAATTATTCATTAATGTCTAGGAATATTAACGAACATCAAATTTGCAAGAATTTTCTGTTTTATTCTTTCAACACCAAATTTATTAGCATTTTAAAATTAATGAGTTACATAAATAATATAAAAATATTATTCTTGTTAATTTTATTATTACAATCACTAGTAACACTCCCGTGCGATGCACGGAAATTTATTAAAAAATAATAATTAAATTAAATTAAATATTATAAAATCTAATTAATATTAAAAAAATGGAGTTGTTGCATTTTGAATAGTTTTGATTAAACACATAAAAATTAAGTAATGTAATTATCCGTTTGTGTTTACATGATATATGGATTTAATATAACGTATATTTTATAAATATATTATCTTATGGATTAACAAAAAGAAATGAATATTCAAACAAAAAAATATATTTAAGAACATAAAATTATTATGTGAGCATTAAGTGAAAGTAAATATTCAAACAAACACTGATACTATTATCTTATTATTAAACTCAAACATATATTTAGTGTGTCTGTATCCACACTGATATGTGTGGACACCCACAAATAACTTAAGTGGTAAATAATAGTCAAACAAACACAAATATCTAAATATCACAGAGCGCATCAAAATATATTAAATATAATAAATTAAATAATGTTATATGTTAATTAGTGTTTTTTTCTTTTTTCATTTCATTTAGATATTTTAACTTATCTAAATAATTTTTATATTTTGAATATACCTATTCAACTTCCTCTTTAAAAAGAGAATACTAATTTTATAGATTTAATATATACTCAAATACATTTCAGGTTTAAATGATTCTTGATACTAACAAAATACATTCAAAGATTATTCAATAGTTGGAATAACAATATAAAATATATAAGTTTTTCAATATATCTTAAGAATTTCATATGTGTTGAAGTTTATTCAAATAAATTCTATATTTTTATTATAAATATTAGATTTATTTAAAGTTAAAATTTATTAATTTAAATAAATAAATTAATTAGGTTGAAAAATGAGGAAAATAGACATAGTTGAAGTTAATTAATGCGATAAAGTAATATTTAGGTTGCAAAATCTAAACAAACTATAAAGATCAGGCAGATTAATTTTATTTTATTTAAAAAGAAATAGATTGTAACACGTATAAAATCTCACAGTTTAGGTTGCAAAGTGTAAATTTTTAAATAAAAATAACATAATAAATATAAACTATGAAAAAATGAATAAGTAATAAAAAAAATTTCAAATTTTAATTTTCATATATAAATATATAAATATGTGTGGAAGTCGTAGTCCCGCGATTAACCAAACAAAATTATTATTATAACAAACTACAAATTAATTTTTGCAAATATAACTATTTAATAAGCCGATTATTGAATTATACTTTAAATTTATTTTAAATTTAAGAAATTACATGCTTAATTATTTAAATAATGAATTTTATGTCACACCCACCCTTGTAAAAACTTATTTTATACTAGTTTTTAATCTTACAAAACCTGTATATTTTTTTTTTTCTTATCAAAATTAGAAATTTAGAATACTACTTCAACACCAAAATCTCACCTGCATATATTTACATAGATCCAGATCGAGTAAAAATGTGTCACACTCCATTTCTTCCTAATTCAACGTCATGCAAGCACTCATTTATCTCCCCTTTTCTTGTGTGTTGTTTATAGACTAAAGGATAAGTTTAAGCTTATAAGGGTGATCCACCGCCTTTTCCCTTTGCTTAATAAGTAAGTTTCACTCTATTATTATTATTATTGTTGTTGTTGTTGTTGTTGTTGTTGTTGTTGTTGTTGTTGTTATTGTTGTTGTTATTCCGACAATAAAATCATTTACATCTAACACTTCCACGTACTACATAATGTTCTATATTTTAAACTTGTCACGTGTAGTCTTAAATTTTAAAGCATGTCCCAATATTTTAGACTAGGGGGTTCTTGACTACCAAATTAAACATCTCCAAATTAATCGCAAAATATAAAATAACGCCATAAATATAACAAATTAATTACTATAAAACTATCACGCAAATAGCACATAAAAATATGAAATGCATGAAATGCAACAAAAATTATATTGGCCAGTGAGTTGTGAGAGGCACGGGTATTACATCCTGGATTTCTCCATAGGACTTTGACCAACGGAATCTCTTTGCTTCTGAGCCGTTTTACTTCCCTTAATAAAATTTGTACTGGTACTTCCTCATATCCCAAGTCTGCTTGTAGTTCTACAGGTTCACTGTTCAGGACATGAGACGGATTTGCAACATACTTCCTCAATACTGACACATGAAACACATTGTGTATTTGAGACATTGATGCTGGCAAATCGAGTCTGTGGGCAACATCACCAACTCTCTCAATAATAGGAAATGGACCAATATATCTCGGACTAAGTTTCCCTTTCTTACCAAATCGCATTATTCCCTTCATTGGTGCAACTTTCAAGAATACTAGATCTCCCACTGCAAACTCAAGTGCTCTCCTTCTCTTATCCGCATAGCTTTTCTGGCGACTCTGAGCTGTTTTCATTCTTTCCCGAATCTGTGATACAGCTTCTGACATTTCTTGTATTACACTTGGACCCAAAAGTCTTCTTTCACCAACTTCATCCCAATGTATCGGTGATCGACATTTCCTACCATATAGTGCTTCATAAGGGGCCATTCCTATAGTAGATTGATAACTGTTGTTGTAGGAGAATTCTATCAAAGGTAGGAATTTGCTCCATTGTCCCTGGAAATCTAACACACAAGCTCTGAGCATATCCTCTAGAGTTTGTATCGTTCTTTCTGATTGTCCGTCAGTTTGCGGATGATATGCAGTACTGAAAGACAATTGTGTCCCCAGTGCCTTGTGTAAACTCTTCCAGAAGGTAGACAGGAATCTTGAGTCTCTATCTGAAACAATGGATAATGGTACTCCGTGAAGTCTAACTATTTCTTGTACATATATCTGAGCATAACGATCCATGGAGTAAGTAGTACAGACTGGGAGAAAATGAGCAGATTTTGTGAGTCTGTCTACAATTACCCAGATAGCATCGTGACCCTTTACAGTTTTCGGCAATCCCACCACAAAATCCATTGTAATGTTCTCCCATTTCCACTCCGGAATCAGTAAGGGCTGTAAAGTTCCTGCCGGTCTTTGATGTTCTGCTTTTACCTGCTGACAAGTCAAACACTGTTCTACACACTGAGCAATATCTTTCTTCATACCTGGCCACCAATACTGCACCTTTAAATCTCGATACATGTTGGTAGCTCCTGGATGTACTGAATATAGTGTCGAATGTGCCTCTGCCATAATATCTCTACGAATGCTATCTACATTTGGCACACATAACCGGTTTTTGAATCTTAAGACATCATTCCCTGACAACTGAAAGTCTGAAGGCGTCCCTGAAGCGGTATCCTTCTTTACTTTAGCTAAATATTCATCTTCATTCTGTCCCTGCTTAATTCTATCAAGTAGGGTAGGCTGAAGGGTTAGAGCTGCTAGTCTTGCCTCTACTATTCCCAGTGGAACAATCTCGACATTCATTCTTTGAAAGGCTAGTAACTCTGGTCTCTGAATTAAAGCCATCAAGGTTGTACTTTGGGACGATTTTCTGCTTAAGGCATCAGCTACGACATTTGCTTTACCAGGATGATAGTTGATAACACAATCATAGTCTTTCACGAGTTCTAGCCATCTTCTCTGTCTCATATTCAGCTCCTTCTGTGTGAAAAAGTATTTCAGACTCTTGTGGTCTGTGTAGATCTCACATCGTTCTCCATATAAGTAATGTCTCCAGAGTTTTAGCGCAAATACTACTGCTGCAAGCTCCAAGTCATGAGTAGGGTAGTTCGTCTCATACTCCTTCAATTGTCTGGATGCATATGCTATTACTTTGCCGTTCTGCATTAACACACACCCTAAACCATTCTTTGAAGCATCACTGTATACCACAAAGCCTCCTGTCCCCGTTGGTATTGAAAGGATCGGCGCTGAGGTTAACCTCTTCTTCAGTTCCTGAAAACTCTTTTCACAAGCCTCTGTCCACTTGAATGTTATACTCTTTCTAGTCAACTGTGTTAAGGGAGATGCAATTTTCGAGAATCCTTCTACAAATCTCCGATAGTACCCAGCTAACCCGAGAAAACTACGTACCTCTGACGGGTTTGTAGGTTGTGGCCAATTGTTAATTGCTTCAACTTTACTTGGATCAACTGAAATTCCTTCTCCTGACACAACATGCCCTAGAAATATTACTCGATCCAACCAGAACTCACATTTCTTGAACTTAGCGTACAACCGTTTCTCCTTTAGAACGTCCAAAACCTTTCTTAAATGCATAGCATGCTCTGCTTCATTCTTGGAGTAGATCAGAATGTCATCAATAAACACGATAACGAACTTATCCAAAAAGTCTTTGAATACCCGATTCATCATATCCATGAAAGCTGCTGGGGCATTTGTCAAACCGAATGGCATTACTAGAAACTCATAGTGCCCGTATCTTGTACTGAATGCTGTTTTTGGAATATCTTCCTCTTTAATTTTCAGTTGATGATAACCTGAACGCAAGTCAATCTTGGAGAATATGGCAGCTCCCTGGAGTTGATCAAACAAGTCATCAATCCTGGGTAAGGGGTATTTGTTCTTGATCGTAACCTTGTTCAGTTCTCTGTAATCTATACACATCCTCATAGTACCATCTTTCTTCTTGACAAACAAAACTGGTGCACCCCATGGCGAAAAGCTAGGTCTAATGAAACCTTTGTCGAGTAAATCTTGCAATTGAATCTTCAATTCTTTCAACTCTGTTGGCGCCATTCTATATGGTGACTTCGATATAGGAGCAGTCCCTGGATATACGTCAATTACAAACTCTATCTCTCTGTCTGGGGGTAATCCTGGGAGTTCCTCTGGAAATACTTCAGGGTATTCTTGCACCACTGCTACCTCCTCAATAGTCGGATATTGCTTCTCTTCCATACTCATAACACTTACTAGGTAGCCTTCGCAACCGCTTTCCAATAACCGTTTTGCTCTTACCGCTGATATTGTGTGATATTTAAACCTTTTTCTTACTCCCATAAAGACAAAAGATGTGTCACCAGGCGGCTGGAACATGATTACCTTGTTCTGACAATCTATTGTAGCACCATATTTCGATAGCCAGTCCATTCCCAAAATCACATCATAATCATTCATATCTAATATGATTAGATCGGCATAAAGTTCTCTTCCTTCAATAGAGATAACACATGCTCGCAGAATTTGGTTAGTTTGTTTTGACTCTCCGGAGGGGATCACTACATTGTAACTAACGTCTGCTATATCAGGTTTCCTACCCAGCCTCTTCACATACTCAGTGGATGCAAATGAATGCGTAGCTCCAGAATCAAATAATGCAAATGCAATAGTATCACAGATGGGAACTTTACCTGTTACTACAGATGTATTCCGCTTCCTCTGTGGTCATGGTAAAGACTCTAGCTGGCGTCTTCTTTTGTGTAGCAGGGTTTGAGTTCTCTGGACAAACCGTGGAAATGTGTCCTGCTTTTCCACATTTAAAACAAGTCCGGTACTCTGCAAAGCACTTTCCACTATGCGAACCTCCACACGTGGGACATGTAGGTTGTGTAACTGGTGGTTTTCCTTGTTCACCCTTTTGGCGCTTGTTCTGATCCCATGATTGTTGTCCTGGTTTTGGTTGAGAACCCGGCCTTGGACCTTGCCCTTGTAGCGGCCTTTTCTTTCCATCTCCTACAAAACGAGGTCCTTGTCTTTGTATAAACTGGCGCCTAACCTCCTGAGCACGCCTAATTTTCATTTCTGCTTGTTCGGCAATCAACGCTCGTTCAGCAACTTGTGAATAGGTTACCCCATGTATACCAGCCATACACACATCCCTATATAGCTCTGGCCTCAGACCCTCTAGGAACCTTTCTACTTTCAGCGCATCCGTACTGACCATGTGCTCCGCAAACCTAGAGAGTTGCTCGAACTTAGCGATGTAGTATGCAACATCCATTGCCCCTTGTCTCAATTGTATGAACTCGTTCATCTTCATTACTCGAACTGGGGCAGTGAAATACTTGTTTCTAAAAAGTTCTTTGAACCTATCCCAGGTCATTGTCGCCACATCCTCAATAGTTTTCATTGTGTCCCACCAGTGTCCCGCACTTCCACGTAACATGAACGATGCGCACAATACCTTTTCCCCCTCAGGAACTTTACTATACAAAAACATGTTCTCTATAGTTCTAAGCCAATCCTCTGCATCAGTGGGATCCGTTGCACTCTCAAATGTTGGCGGGTTAAGCTTTCTAAACCTCTCTCCGATAACCTCTAAGTATTCAGCTCGAGGTTGTTGTTGATTTACACCGTTTCCTGGTTGTTCACCCACACCCCTTTGTTGGATAAGTTGTTGAATCTGTTGCGACTGTTGTTCGACTAATCCTGTCAACCGAGCCACAATCGCTTCCAGGCCAACACCTACTGCTGGTGCATTTTGTTCCTGTTCATTATCTCCTTCAACACCTTCTCCTCTAACGACCTCCATGATTTCTTTCTAATTTTATCGTCCCTCTGTCACAGGCCAATATGATTCATGAAATAATGAATGCAAATTAAGAATAAGTAAAACTTACTGGCATGTCTGCGCTTCAGAAGTTCTGAGCTCATGTATATGAACAGTCTACAGGGCACAAACCGGGCTCTGATACCACTCTGTCACACCCACCCTTGTAAAAACTTATTTTATACTAGTTTTTAATCTTACAAAACCTGTATATTTTTTTTTTTCTTATCAAAATTAGAAATTTAGAATACTACTTCAACACCAAAATCTCACCTGCATATATTTACATAGATCCAGATCGAGTAAAAATGTGTCACACTCCATTTCTTCCGAATTCAACGTCATGCAAGCACTCATTTATCTCCCCTTTTCTTGTGTGTTGTTTATAGACTAAAGGATAAGTTTAAGCTTATAAGGGTGATCCACCGCCTTTTCCCTTTGCTTAATAAGTAAGTTTCACTCTATTATTATTATTATTATTATTATTGTTGTTGTTGTTGTTGTTGTTATTGTTGTTGTTATTCCGACAATAAAATCATTTACATCTAACACTTCCACGTACTACATAATGTTCTATATTTTAAACTTGTCACGTGTAGTCTTAAATTTTAAAGCATGTCCCAATATTTTAGACTAGGGGGTCTTGACTACCAAATTAAACATCTCCAAATTAATCGCAAAATATAAAATAACGCCATAAATATAACAAATTAATTACTATAAAACTATCACGCAAATAGCACATAAAAATATGAAATGCATGAAATGCAACAAAAATTATATTGGCCAGTGAGTTGTGAGAGGCACGGGTATTACATTTTATCACGACACATAAATGAAGAAAACTTTCTTCAATTTAAATAAATTAATTAGTTTTGCTTTTAATAAAATAATCAAGATAATTATTTTTTTATTAGAGAACTATTTACCTAATTTTAGTTGTATTATGGTCCTAGGCTATAGTACAAACCACCTTAAACGCTCAAATCTTATTCAAGTAATCAACGAACAAACAATATAATATATCCAAATGAAATATCTATTATAATATATGTGATATGAATATCAAATTTTTCTAAAACAATATAAATATCAAATTAAAGATCTTTAAAAGAGCTTTAATTTGATATATTATACATAATTAAAAATAGGTTCGAAATGAAAAATTTATTTGCGGTTTAAAAGATTAAAATAAAGTTTGATTTTTACTAAATGTGACAATAACATACTGCACCGTTGTTTTTTTTTTTTTTTTTTTTTTTTTTTTTTTTTTTATATATAGTTTTAATTTTGGATTAGAGAATCAAAATACAGGGGAAATGGTATATCCTCAACCAAATTTCCTCCCTACGAATACCTTAAATTTATCCTAGCAAAATTTCAGTTGAAGGCTTGAATTTTGGAAAAGTGCCCCAATTAGGGGCCTGGATATTGGAGGTTCTCAATTTAAGGCCTGAATTTAGAGTTCTTCTCAATTAGCGGACCAGATTCTCAATTCAGGATTACGCATTCAAAAGTAAGATATATTATTCGATGTGCGAAAGATTCAATACGGAGTATATTGAAAGTTCCAGTACAGAGTATATTGAAATTCTCTCTCTCTCTCTCTCTCTCTCTCTATATATATATATATATATATATATATATATATATATATAAAATTAATAATGAACATTCCATATATCAGAGAATGTGTCCTATTTTTTAAGACGTACGAGTGAGAATAAAATTCAAAATCTAGACCTCTAATAAGAAAAAAAACTCAAAATTCAGTTCCCAAATTGAAAACTCCTAAAATTCAAGCTTTGAATTGATTTTCTGAAACCTTCTAGTGAAATTTTCCAATTTATCATCATAGTTTCTTTATATTATCTTTCTTCCCATATATATATGATATTGGATATGGTAAATTAAAAAAATTAGAGTTTTGGTAATTATTGAAAAAATTAGAAAAAAAGGTTAAACAAACATCTATTTAAAAATAATTTACAAACCTAAAAATATATCTTATAAAACAAAATCATCTAATAAAAATTAGAAAAATGACACGGATAGTAATGAAAAACTTAGTAAAAAAAAGGAAAAAAGACATCTATTTAAAAACAATTGACAAAACCTAAAACTAAATCTAATAAAAACGGAGGTAGTATCAATTATGGTCCAATTTTTTTGACGAAATACATAAAAACTTGTTTAACTAATCTAGTTTTGCAGACCAATAAACAATGCTTAATATATATAATTAGCAAAGAAAATAATATTACTTCTTAACTCATTATAATATATGTGATATGGATGTCAACTTAAAGCTCGTGAAAAGATCATTTAAGTGATATGTCTTACACAAAAATCGGGTTAAAAATGAAAAAGTTATTAGTATTTAAAAAAAATTAAAATAAAATTTAAAACTTACTAAAGATACAACAACTTACCAAATTATTAAGTAAAAATTAGGAGGGAAAGTAAAAATTACAAAAGTAACCTCCATTTTACTTATATATATCTATACTATATAATATAACAAAATCCGCCAAGAATAGTAATATCAACATTTTCCCGCCCAAAACAACACTGCTAATTCTAGAAACTTTAATATTAGCTGCATTAATTGGTTAAGCCTTATATATAGTATTATTGGCTGCATTAATTGATATTATCTTATATATGTTAAAACATTCAAACCATTTAATTCCGGAATTGCATTTAAAGTTGGTAATAAGTTAGTAATTGATTTACACAAATCTCGCAACATAACCTTTTCAACTCAAACTCAAGGCAGTATATCATATTATAATTTCCAAAGATTGTGATTGATAAGTATTCATATTCTGGGCTCGGTAATGAAGCCCAATTAATTTTTCTCCATGAGGTGTTTTTCTTCAGGAACCATTGTATTTCAATATGCGTAGTTTTGAGTGTCAAAGTTTAATAATAAATCTCTTGGTAGTAAAAAATGAATCCTCAAAAATATCATAAGTAGCTAAGAACAAAACAATTAAAAAGATATAACTGAATGTTTCTTGCTCTTGAATTCTTGAACTCTTCCTTGAATCCCTTACTTGACACTCCAAATCTATACTATATAAATAACAAAATCTGTCAATAATAGAAATACCAACAATTTCCCGCCCAAACCATTTTACCAAAAACTGAAAATCTTTATTTTTGGCTTTTTTTTTGGTTAAATAGGGTAAATTGTGATCATGATATATGGTAAATATTTAGCTGCCTTTATTGGTTAGAAAATTAGCCAATAATGTCGCATTTTTATGTTTTGTTTTTTGTTTTTTTTTTTTTCCAGCCAAGTTTGAGTATAAATGGTAGTTTTGTTCGGCAAGTATTTAAATTGATTAACATAACGATACAATCAAACATGCCCGAATGAAAATCAGTGGAGAAAATTACGCCACTTTTTTGCGCTTTTATGTAATTTTCCTTATATGAGATCAATCTGAATTTTCTGTTACAGACACATATTAATTTATGATCTCATACCATATACGTGTTGGTTGGTGAATATAGTGAAACATAAGATGTAACATCAAATGTAACAGGTGATCTCATGGGATATGAAGATACGTTGTTGACCTTTTGTTTTGGCTACCTTTTTTAATTTGGGAAATTCATCAAATAGTTAGTGGGAAGAAACCATTTTTTTGGGTATTTGATAAAATCATCAAATAATTAGTGGAAAATATTCATTTTATTCAAAAATTTCATTCCATGTGTAAGACACGCTTTAGTCGCAGGAAATATCTACTCTCTTTAATACTCCCTCCGTTTCATAAAGAATGTCATTTTAGACATTCTGAAAAATTTCACAATAAGTGTTACTTTACCAAAAAAAACTACAATTCTTCCAATATTATCTTAAACAACCTACTTAATTTAGATGATTATTTCCTTATTTCACAAAACATACCAATTAAATACCAATCCTTAATTTTTCCAAAAATAGCTAAAATGACATTCTTTATGAAACGGAGGGAGTACTATAATTGCACCATTTCTAGCAATTTGTTGTATAATGATTCATGAAGTACACATACTTACACATACCTAAATTCCCTAAAAAAAATACACATAGCTAATGGGAATTTTTTTAAGTCCTGTAACTTAAGACGAGTTTAGAAAAAGTCACGTATCTTGCGTAATTGTAATTTTAGTCCTGTAAGTTAAGAAAAATATTCAATTCAAGGATAAATCTCGCCAGAGGTCACTAATTTTACCAGAATTGCTGATGTGGGCCGGACGTCGCCTAAAAAACTGGAGGTTTCCGGCGAAGTTGCAGATGTGAAAATTAGTAGCCTAACTGAACATGCCACGTCATTAAAATTCAAAAAATAAAAATTAAAAAGAATAAATAGTAGAAGACTTCTTTTAAACTCTCCCTAAATTACAGGACAAAAAAAGAAATTTCCCCACACTTAATACTACCTCCATCCCTGTTAATCTTGCACTGGGAGGGTTGACACAAGTATTAAAAATAGTTGTTTTTGGGATTTTGTTGACTTTTTAAAGGTGAACTGACGGTGTAGATTGAGGGTAGAGATTTTGAGGGTGGAGATTGTGTTATAATTTTCCTTTTTAAGGGGTGTGCAAGATTAGTTGGGACGAACAAAAACGAAAAGTGTGCAAGTTTAGCTGGGACGGAGGGAGTATTACTTAATATAATAATTAAAAAAACATTTACAGGTAGCAACTTTTGTGTTTTCCTACCCCAAACATTATTACTAAATCTAGCTAGAAATATCAAATTTATGGTAAGATATTTTATAATGAGGAAAAAATCTCCAATCATATATTAGCTACATTTATAATTTTATTCTGCCATAATCCGCCAATATTTATAATGATATTCTTCGATAATCTACCAAAAATTACTCCCAGTTTAAGTAAAAACCTCCAATCATATATTTGTTATATTTGTAATGATATTATACCAATACTTACTCGGCCATATTGAGGAAAGATCTCCGATCATATAAAAGTGTCGCCATCATCTACCAAAATCTACTCTCATATAGAAGGAAAAATCTACAATCATCATTAAGTAAGATTTGTAATGATATTCTGCCAAAGTCTAATGGTACATGTTGTTGACAGTTATCTTTGGAGAATTTAAACCATACATGTTAATGAAGTTTTTTTTTTTTTTTTTCCCGTCTGTATACATCCAATCATATGTAACCTATAAATGAAAAACTCCAAATTTGCCATTTATTTTGGGAGAGTTCAAAATGTGCATAATTATTCGGTCAGGAAATTGAGGAAAATGACGAACTTTCCATCGATAAACATCGTCTTACTTCTCAATGTTGGGTTCAACAGTCGACATTTATCTTAAAGAAAAATGAATCTCACTTTTATCCATTAAGTTTTGTTAAGCAAATCAAAACATAACTAATTACATTGTTATTGTAGTTTTAGTCAGATCTCATAATACACATCAACTTCATATATATCTAACGAAAATAACTATTCTTAGAAAATTGACAATATAATCTTTTTTTTTCAATATTTATAGTTATGTTTTGATGACTAACACAATAGACCGAAGAATGAAAAGATTAGTAACCTATCTGCATATCTATATCTATGTTCTATTTTTTTTTTCTAAAAAGAACCTCCTATGAATAGGAAAATCCCAAGAAATTTTAGTTTCTAAATCCATAAAATTTATTTCGAAATTTCTCAAAAGAAGAAAAGCAATAACCAATATAAAAAACATACTACATAATGAAGGAAAATCGTTCCAAAATATAAATCAGAATAGATTTTTCGCCTATGAATTATTCTATTAATGGGAATATAAAAGAAAAAAATTATAAGGCACGTGCAAAACATGCGCCATGTGAACTAGATGTGCATTAGACATGTGCTAGGGAAAGCACACAATATATTGGGAAAAAGCTGGCAGTTGCGCTTTGTCGTCAGTTTATAATTTGACAATATTTTATTTTTTTTTACAAAAGAATAATCCAATTTTTAAAATACAATTTTTTTTTTTCATTTCTAATGTATTTTTCACATATTATTAATCAAATTAGTCCTCTTTGACGACCTTTAGTTTTAAACCATATTGTAATATATTAAAATCAAATATTAAATTAAACACAAAAATGATTTGTTGGTTAATTGTGTGGGTTAATTATTAATGTCTATTGTGAGTTGAACTATTCGTATTGAGTTTGTACCACACGTGAAAACTAATTATTAAGTTCACATACATTCTTAACAAAATTAGAATGTGGTGATAAATTTAGTTCACGTGAAAATTTCTTGAACGTTATATTTGAAATGGATAAATATAAGCATTTATAATAAAATAATAAATATATATATTTACACTCATCCTTAAGAAACTTTGATTTTACAAGATGGTCAACATGACCTCTATGCAATTATGCTAGAGATATTCATCCATTAAGAAAAGCCAATACGAATATTATAACTTACTCAACTTTATATGTTTTTAATTTTTAATAACTTTCACTGCAATTTTCTTTTATTAACATATACCTTTTCATCTCTTATTATATATTGATTGTAATATTTTATTATATTAAAAATTATATAAATATATAAAAAAATCTTATTATTTATTTATATTTACAAACCGTGCATCGCACGGGGATAGTACTAGTATGTGTATATATATATATATATAGATTATACTAGCTTAATAAACATGTTCACGAGTCATTAAATAAACTAGCTCTTCAACGTTCGAGCTCTATTTGTTTATTACAAAAAAAGTTCATGAGCGCTAACCAAATTAGAATACAAGCTCATTATCGAATACTCTGTTGGTTAACAACTCTAATGATTGGTGTTATCGTGTATGCACAACGGGAGCATTGTCGGACCTCCCCTTAGTCGGGAGAGTCCGTCGCCTTGTAATATTTTACGGGCCCAAATTTATTTTAGGCATCTATATATAATATATGTATATATATATGTATTTATATATATACTAGCAATACGCACGTGCGTTGCACGTGATCACTATTTTTTACTATTATCTAATAAAAAAATAAATGTGAACATAAAATAATTATACTTTGTGTAGTGATATTGGTTGATCATTCTAATAAAATTCAATGTAGTTATTAATCATAGTAATATATATACACAACTTCTTAGATTATTCAGTGCCAAAAAAAGAAAATAAAAAAATTAATCGATTAAGCAAACACAATCCAAAATCAAATAAAAATTAAAAATAATCATTAAAGAGGAAAAAAGAGGTTAATAATCTTAGTTTAGCAAAACTCGTTATATTAATGTTAAAATATGCATAAAAATGATATACCATAATATAATGTATTATTCTTACAAATTTTATATATATATATAAAGTATGATATATTATAATTATTGTTTACTTCTCAATATAGATAGACTCCGACATCATTATTATATTAGAAATAAAGTTATACGATTACTAAAAAACTGTATAATAATGAAGATATAGATTTTCATTGAACAAAAGATACAAAGGCATTTGTCTTATTACATCAACAACTGACATCCATAAGTTCAGAATTTATTAGATACACACACGAATATTAGGCCTAATATACTTTCTCTATAATTTCTTAATTGGTAATTCAGATTTGAACATACATTTGCAAAGAAAATCATTTGCATATTTCAATTTCGCTTGATTATTTCTTCAATTCTACATTGAAGCTTGAAAATTATGTGTGATTTAAAATGAAAATCCTACTATAATATATTTATAAGATAAATATTTTTTTTTATATTTTTTATAAAAGATTGACTATATACATAATGTCTCATAAACTTCAATTGAGATACATGCTACAATCTGTATGTTAATATAATACTCCTTCCGTCCCGACTAACTTTTCCTACTTTCCATTTCGGGTCCGTCCCACTTAACTTTTCACACCCTTAAAAAGGAAATTTCTCTCACAATAACATCCGTGCTCGGTCAACTTTGAAAAGTTAGCTGGGACATGTTGGATTTGTATACTGAAAGCAAAACCTTTTATATACAAACACTGTATATCTCCTATCTGATTACATTTGCACTTTCACTATGTATGTGTCCCCATATCTATTGCAAACAAGTAGATCATATGGTGTGTTGTATATCATATAAAATGTAAATCACGGCTCAGACAACTTGAGGACGAGTTGTTGGTTTAGGCTGCAGTAGTAGGAATAGTTTATCTTGACTATTTACTTATAGTGGTACGTATTTATGTATTGATAGGATCACAGTGAGATAAGTTCTTCAGCCTGACCTAAATGAAGAACTAGAGATCTCGGTGAATTATAATAATTTAAAGCCTAAATAAGATTACAGTTATGAATGCTTGTTTGTGTGTCACTTTGATTTACCATGGGCAAGAGTTAAGTTATATTTTATACTATGTATTTTGGGTGACAACAACTTGCATATAATAATTGGTAATTTGTATTTAGGTAACCGTATCCGTTTAGGATGATGATATCCCCTTAAGGAGCTCAAAAAATTTATTGTACTAAACCCTGCAGGTTGATTAAGTCCAGATACAATAATAAGGTTGAGTGGTACTGCTTAAGAAATAAATAAGAAATTAATTAATTTAAACTGTCAGAGGCTTTAATTAATTAATGGATATTCGATATCTTAAATATGTGAATTAATTAAGTCTAATTCAAGCCCCGAATCAACTCGGGAATAAAGGGGTAAGTCAGTATTAATTCTCTAGTGGAATGAATTAATATTTATGAATTAATTATGTTCTGGGCTGAACAAGGAAGAATTAATTCATAGTTAGGCCCATCTTTATTTCTTGTATTTGATCCCTGAAATGGCCCATATAGAATCATAGTCCAAGTAAGAATTGAGAATTAAATTCCTAACAAAGAATTAAATTCCTATTCCTAGAAGGAATTAAACTATCAGACATGGCCCACACTCAACCATGTATTATAAATACATGGTCTCTCATTTTGTGAATATAGAATAATTAAAACTAAAAAAAGATCACTGAATAGAGAGAAAAAGAGAGTAGGCGGTGGCAGTTTAAGGTGTTCCTTCCCACTTGGAATTCTTCAAAGTTCGTCATCCATCCGACGTTGAGGATTGAGTAGGGGATATAGTCCAGAAGGTCAAGACGAGAGTCAGAAATCATTCAATTAGAAATCGACCTTTTGTGTAAATAACTATCAGGTCGAATCCCTTAACTCCTATGTGTTGTAGGCGCATGTTAGGGTTTATATAAAATGTGAGGTAATGTTCAATTTCATCAAGTGAGCCTATACTTTGTAATATGGTGTGTTGGGAATGTGGAACCGGAGTTAGGGAGTGGAGAACCGGCGGTTTAAACTGGGGTTTATTATCAAGAAGACAAACTGGTCATGAGCAAACCGGGTTCAAGTTAGGTAATGTAACAGCCATTTGTGACGAAGCAGATTCAGTTAGTGACGACGCAAAACCGTCACATTTGTCCTGTAGCTCAACGAAAGCAGCGTGAACTTCTTGCGGTTATAACTTCCTATCCAGTTGTATTCGAGCTTCAAGCCATATATCATTGAAAAGCTCTCATTGAGGAGAAGATAACCATGTAGCATTATCTCCTGTACTTTAGATTAGAGAGAGTATTTAGAGATAGAGTGTGCGTGCCCTAATTCGCATTCAGAATTGGGCATTTCATTTCTTGAGCTATTTCTCTGCAATTGATTGAAGTTCTTAGTGGATTGAGGTGTGCCTTGCCTCCGTGGATGTAATTCATATTGAACGAACCACGTTAAAACTGCGTTTGATTCATTTTTAATTTCTGTTCTGTGTAAGCTGAATTCGGCCACAACTCTGGCCGAACTGCGGGTGTGAGTTCGGCGTGTATTTCTCAACTTTGGCCGGACAGAGAGAGTTTCTTCGTACGATTTCCAGGTTCTTTGGTGTTGTGTGTTCTTGAGTTGTTTTCACTAACAAGTGGCGCCGTCTGTGGGAAACAACTCTCACAGCTTGAAGAAGGGAAGGAATGGCTGGTATGAAGATGGACTTTGAGAAGTTTACAGGGAGAAATGACTTCACACTATGGAAGATCAAGATGAATGCAGTTTTGGTTCACAATGGCCTTGATCTTGCTTTAATACCTCTTGATTCTTGGGAAGCCAGTGAGAAACCCAAGTTTGTATCCGTGGATAAGAAAGCCCTCAGTCTTATCTTTCTGTGTTTGGGTGATAAACCGCTAAGAGAGGTCTCAAGATGCAAGAGTTCCTTAGAAGCATGGAAGAGGTTGGAAGATTTGTATCAATCTAAGTCAGTTTCCAACAAGCTGTTCTTAAAGCAGAAGATGTTGGCCTTCAAGATCACTGAAGATAAGGTAATTTCTGATCAACTTGATGAGTTTATTAAGATGGTTGAGGAATTGGAAGACCTGGATGTGAAAGTGGAGGAGGATGATAAAGCATTGATGGTGTTAAACATTCTTCCAAAATCCATGGAAAGTTTTAAGGATGCCTTGATGTATGGGAGAGATGAGCAGCTATCTTATGATGGGATAGTGAAGGCTCTGAGGTCTAAATGCTTCCAGACTCAAGGTGATAAAGGCATGGTGCAATCTGGAGAAGGTTTGAATGTTAAATTCAAGAAACCTGGGCAAGGGAAGAAGGGACAGAATTCTAAGGACTTCAAAGCGGGAGATTCTAATCCAAAGAAGGGAAATGAATGGGTTGAGAAGAGGAAATGCTTCAAGTGCAAGCAGCCTGGTCACTTGAAGAAGGGTTGTCCTAAAAGGAACAAGAAAGGTGGAAACCAAGGGGCAGAAGCTGCTGTCATTGACCTTCAAGAAGATCCTCCAGAGGTATTGAATGTTACTGAATCAAGAATGGTGAAAGAATGGGTCTTGGACACAGGCTGCTCCTTTCATATGTGTCCACACCAGTCATGGTTTGATGAATTGAAGAGAGAAGATGGTGGAAATGTTCTCCTGGGCAATGACCAATCATGCAAGGTCAAAGGGATTGGATCAGTGAGCATAAGAATGTTTGATGGTGTGGTAAGAATCATCTCTAATGTAAGATATGTTCCTGGCCTTAAAAGAAATCTTCTATCTCTTGGTTCTTCGGTAACTAGTGGTTGTCAGTTTAGCTCAGTGGATGGCTTCTTGCATATCACTAAACATGGTAAAGTGGTGATTAAAGGTAGACATCATATTGGGTTGTTTATCTTGATTGGTTCACCTGTTGTTGGGAGTGTTGATATGGTCTTGAGCAGTTCTGAGCTTGTTAAATGGCACAAGAGGCTTGGACACATAGGAGAGAAAGGGTTGAAGGAATTTTCAAGAAGTGGTGTAATTGGAAACATGGGAAACCAAAACCTGGAGTTTTGTGATCAGTGTGCTTTGGGCAAGTCCAAGAAGCTGCCCTATGGAAAGGGTGTTCACACAACTCAAGAGCCATTAGATTATGTCCACTCTGACATATGGGGTCCTGCAAGGACAGAGACTCATGGTGGAGCAAGGTATTTCATGTCTTTGATTGATGATTACAGTAGAAAGGTGTGGATCATGTTGATGAAGAATAAGAGTGATGTTTTTCATAAGTTTAAAACATGGTTGATTCAACTGGAAAATGTCAAAGGGAAGAAGCTGAAGCACCTTAGGACTGATAATGGATTGGAATACCTCTCCACTGAGTTCACAAACTTTTGCGAAGAAAGAGGAATCAAGAGATATAGGACTGTCCCAATGAATCCTCAACAGAATAGGGTTGCTGAGAGGTTTAATAGGACTCTTCTTGAAAGAGTAAGGTGTATGCTGTTGGACGCTGGGTTGCCAAAGGTATTTTGGGGTGAAACCATTGCTACAACATGTTATCTCATTAACAGGTCACCCTCATCAGTGATTGGGTTCAAAACACCTGAAGAGGTGTGGAGTGGACAGAAACCAAGTTATGAAGGTTTAAGGGTGTTTGGTTGTCTTGCTTTTGTCCATGTCAAGCAAGACAAGTTAGATGCAAGAGCTCTAAGATGTGTATTTCTTGGATATCCAGATGGGATAAAGGGCTACAGATTGTGGTGTCTAGAGAAGGGAAATCAGAAGATAATCACAAGTAGAGATGTAAAGTTTAATGAGAATGTGATGGCTTATACTTCAACAGGTTCTAAGGAAGAACTTGATGGTGCTAAAGAGACTGAAGAGATATCAATTCAGGTGGAGCATCCTGCTGAAGATGATCACACATCTCAACAACAAGAGAATCTACAAGATAGTGATTCATCATCTGAAGAAGAAGAACAAGCTGGACCTTCACAAAATGTGAGAGAATATAGCATTGGAAGGAACAGACCTAGAAGAACAATCAATAGACCTGACTTCTATGGTCAAGCAGGGAGTGTTTATTATGCCTTGAGTGTTGCTGAAGACCTGGAATCACAAGAGCCTAGTAGTTTAAAGAAGCACTAGATTGTGAAGATGGAGAACACTGGGTTCAGGCAATGATTGAAGAGATGGAATCCCTGGAAAAGAATGAGACCTGGACATTGGTGGATAAACCAAAAGGTCAGAAACTTGTGAGTTCTAAATGGATATACAAAAAGAAGTTAGAGACTGCAGGATCCAAACAAGTGAGGTTTAAAGCAAGATTGGTGGCTAGGGGCTTTACACAAAGGGAAGGGATTGATTTTAATGAAGTTTTCTCTCCAGTAGTAAAGCACTGCTCAATCAGGTTGCTTTTATCAAAGGTTACTCAAGAGGACATGGAACTACAACAACTAGATGTAAAGACAGCATTCTTACATGGAGAACTCATTGAGAAAATATATATGAAACAGCCAGAAGGCTTTGTCGTTCCTGAACAAGAAGACAAAGTTTGTTTGCTGAAGAAGTCACTTTATGGACTCAAACAAAGTCCAAGACAGTGGAATAAGAGGTTCAATGACTTCATGATCAGTGTTGGCTTTGTAAGAAGTCTTTATGATAGTTGTGTTTACTTCAACAAGTGTTCAAAGCAAGATAAAGTCTTCCTTCTTTTGTATGTGGATGATATGCTGATTGCCAGCAAGAACAAGAAGAGTGTACAATGGTTGAAGGACAGACTTAACATTGAATTTGACATGAAAGATCTTGGAGATGCCAAGAAGATTTTGGGCATGGACATTCTGAGGAAAAGAGAAGCTGGAGTTCTTTGGTTATCTCAAAGGCAATATCTACAGAAGGTTTTGGAGAGGTTCCACATGCATGAATCTAAACCTCTCTCCACTCCAGTTAATCTGCAGAAGAAACTCACCAAAGAACAATGCCCAAAGACTGAAGAGGAGGTCATACATATGAGCAATATTCCTTATGCTAGTGGAGTTGACAGTCTCATGTATGGTATGATTTGTAGTAGGCCTGACTTGGCCTATGCTGTTTCTTTAGTGAGCAGGTTCATGTCAAACCCAGGTGTTGAACATTGGGAAGCTTTGAAGCATGTGATGAGGTATTTGAAGGGTTCAGTGAACTTGTCACTGAAGTTTGAGAAGAAAGTGAATGGAAGCACTGTTTCATTGGAGGGGTTTGCTGATTCTGATTTTGCAGCAAACATAGACACTAGGAAATCTATTTCTGGATTTGTGTTCACCTTATTTGGAACAGCCATTAGCTGGAGAAGTGTACAACAATCAGTTGTAGCACTTTCAACCACTGAAGCAGAATATATCTCTCTCACTGAAGCCATCAAAGAAGCAATCTGGCTTAAAGGAATTTTGAGAGATTTGGACATCAAGCAAAAGTGTGTGGTGATTTACTGTGATAACCAAAGTGCTCTACACCTTGTGAAACACCAAGCATTTCATGAAAGGTCAAAGCACATTGATGTTAGGTTGCATTTTGCTAGGGATATTGTTGATTCTGGTTCTGTGGAAGTGAAGAAGGTACACACATTGCATAACCCTGCTGATTTTCTTACTAAGGGTGTACCTGGGAACAAAGTGGAGCATTGCTCGAGCCTGCTGCAGCTTGAGCAATGCCATGAAGAGCACTGGCAGACAAGGCAGTGGTGAGGCAGTAAGAGGCACACATGATTCATTGAGGTGGAGATTTGTGAGGTGATGTTCAATTTCATCAAGTGAGCCTATACTTTGTAATATGGTGTGTTGGGAATGTGGAACCGGAGTTAGGGAGTGGAGAACCGGCGGTTTAAACTGGGGTTTATTATCAAGAAGACAAACTGGTCATGAGCAAACCGGGTTCAAGTTAGGTAATGTAACAGCCATTTGTGACGAAGCAGATTCAGTTAGTGACGACGCGAAACCGTCACATTTGTCCTGTAGCTCAACGAAAGCAGCGTGAACTTCTTGCGGTTAGAACTTCCTATCCAGTTGTATTCGAGCTTCAAGCCATATATCATTGAAAAGCTCTCATTGAGGAGAAGATAACCATGTAGCATTATCACCTGTACTTTAGATAGAGAGAGTATTTAGAGATAGAGTGTGCGTGCCCTAATTCGCATTCAGAATTGGGCATTTCATTTCTTGAGCTATTTCTCTGCAATTGATTGAAGTTCTTAGTGGATTGAGGTGTGCCTTGCCTCCGTGGATGTAGTTCATATTGAACGAACCACGTTAAAACTGCGTTTGATTCATTTCTAATTTCTGTTCTGTGTAAGCTGAATTCGGCCACAACTCTGGCCGAACTGCGGGTGTGAGTTCGGCGTGTATTTCTCAACTTTGGCCGGACAGAGAGAGTTTCTTCGTCCGATTTCCAGGTTCTTTGGTGTTGTGTGTTCTTGAGTTGTTTTCACTAACATAAAATTTATAGATTCACCTCTAGGGTTAATCAATAAGGATACAAATTATGACAACCAAGAAGGGTCCTAGGGAAAGGGATTAATTATATTACTTCTACAAGAGTATTATAATAGATATAATTCCTACATGACGGAGGGAGTATATTTTTTTCAACATTTCAACTATTTTTATGAATTTACTTCCCTGTTTAGTTTTAGTGAAATACTCCCAATTTTTCACACATTGCACATTCATTTAAAAATCTATAGATATATGTACTTAAACCATTCTGATTTTGTTTCTTCCATTTTATTTTTTATTTAGACTATAGCATACTTTATTCCAGTGTAGTTATTATTTATTTTTATCTAATCTATGCTTGTAAGCTAATATTAACATTCACATTTTACTATCTTTATTTTTCTGCATGTTTTAATTGAATCATCTGATACTGATTCACATAGTAGTACAACTTTTTTAACCATTCACATAGTACAACTTAGTTTATTATTTATTTATATTTCTTATTTGTTTCTTCATTATATAGCGTAATAAATACATTTCATCAGATATTACACATGTTTAAAATATATTTATGATATTTCTATCGATTTAATAATTTTCTTGAATGTTAGATTTTAAATATTTAAAATAATTAGGTGTAATTATTCATTTTCACTAATTTTCACGTTTGCCCTCTAACTACTTCTATTATTATTACAATAAAACTTTAATATAAAACAAATTTCATCTTAAAAAATTCTTAAATAGAAGATTAAGAAAACTATTTGATATGGATAACCCGATCACTTCGGGTCGGACTCATACTTTGGCCCACTGACCGGCCCAGCACGCGTAGGCCCAGCAGGTCCGAAAGCACGCGTCGGTCTAGTAGCATACGCTGGCCCAACTTATGGCCTGTTCCGCGACTCAAGGCCCATTCCCAACTGCCATGCAGATTTTGTGGGCCAGATTATAGGGATTTAGTGAGGGTTTTGATTTGATAGTATAAATAGGAGGAGAGAATCCTGATTTAAGGGTTCGCACTCTGTGTACTGAATTACTCCGTGTAAACTCAACATTCTAGTAAAAGAAACACTCCGGCGATTGCCGTTTTCTGCCCGTGGACGTAGATCTCCGGATCGAACCACGTAAATCATGTGTGTTTTTATATTTTCTGCGTTAATTTAGGTTGAATTGGGTGGTTACCGGATTGCGCTTTATCAATTGGCGCCGTCTGTGGGAACCATAACCTCCGCCGTCTCGGCAACATCACCGCCGCCGCCAGGCCGCCCTCCGCCGTCTCGGCAACATCACCGCCGCCGCCAGGCCGCCCTCCGCTGTCTCGGCATCATCACCGCCGCCACCAGGCCGCCCTTCGCTGTCTCGGCATCATCACCGCCGCCGCCAGCGTCCATACCGCCGAGCCTCCCAAGACCGGCCTCGATCCGCCGTCACTCGATCCTCATCCAATTCCGGGTAATACAATTACTGTTCATGTTGATGAGTCTGTTTATCTGGAGCGTGTGAAATTCTTCAAATCTTACACTATAAATGTTCAAATCTACTGCTGATAGAGATAGAATAGCTCGTTCCAACCATGCTGGATTGCAACACGGCCGTGTCACACAAACGACACGGCCGCGTCAAAATCGTGTTCAACAGCAACACGGCCGTGTCACACAAACGACACGGCCGCGTCAAAATCATGCTGAGGAACCAATTTTTGGTTCAACAGCAACGCGGCCGTGTCAGCCTTAGAACACGGCCGTGTTATAATCATTTCCCAAACACCAATTGAAGAGGTTATTCGCGTCTCGTCTCCGGACAATCAAATCTCTCCCCCGATCCGTCCGGGGAGATTCGCGTCTCGTCTCCGGACAATTAAACCTCCGTCTTCGGACAATCAAATCTCTCCCCCGATCTGTCCGGGGAGATTCGCGTCTCGTCTCCGGACAATTAAACCTCCGTCTCCGGACAATTAAATCTCTCCCCCGATCCGTCCGGGGAGATTCGCGTCTCATCTCCGGACAATTAAACCTCCGTCTTCGGACAATCAAATCTCTCCCCCGATCCGTCCGGGGAGATTCGCGTCTCGTCTCCGGACAATTAAACCTCCGTCTTCGGACAATCAAATCTCTCCCCCGATCCGTCCGGGGAGATCCACATTGGCAATGTCCATGTCGTGTTCCCGAACACCCGATAAAGAAGTTCTTATTTCTGGTTAATTATTTACGGCCTCCGAGCCAATATTCGGCGCTCCGGCGTTGAGATTTAGCGAGCCCAACGACTCGGCTGCGAAGTAGACCTCGGCCAGACTATTACACTCCGGTGATCCTTTTACCTCGGCCTCCGGATTCTCCACCGGGGCAGCATCAAGCACATCATCCCCCCTTTACCTCGGCCAGACTACTATCTTCTTCCGTTACACTTTATTGCTTTTGAGGAGATCGCGGTCTCGCTATCACTTCGGTGGCATTCATTCTAGTTCGATTCAGCCTCCACAGACTCTGAACATCCAAAAACACTGTGGCTCGCCAGCGACCACGACTCATCTTTCCTACAGCTCCACCCAGGTTACAACCGAATCGCCCGAATAATATGGGCTCAGTCCGGTTTATGGCGTCGCCAATCACATCAACCTTACTCTTCGCCAGGAAGATTTAAATCACACTCCGGTGTTCCTTTCATTTTGGCCAGGCTACTGCACTCCGGTGTTCTCTTTACCTCGGTCATAATATTACACTCCGGTGTATTCTCCATCTCGGCCAGGCTATTACTCGGTATCTCGGCTATATGTCTTGTCCACTTCGGCTCAGCTCGACTCCGAGTCTACAGACTGTTCCGCGGAGTGCCCAGGGACGCGGATAGACTTAGTCCTCCATGAACACTTCGGCCCGCCAGCGACCACGGTTCCTCCTACTTACGATTCCACCCCGGTGACAACCGAAGCTCCCTCCTCACTTCGGCTGGGGGGGGGGGGCATCTGATAGGGATAACCCGATCACTTCGGGTCGGACTCATACTTTGGCCCACTGACCGGCCCAGCACGCGTAGGCCCAGCAGGTCCGAAAGCACGCGTCGGTCCAGTAGCATACGCTGGCCCAACTTATGGCCTGTTCCGCGACTCAAGGCCCATTCCCAACTGCCATGCAGATTTTGTGGGCCAGATTATAGGGATTTAGTGAGGGTTTTGATTTGATAGTATAAATAGGAGGAGAGAATCCTGATTTAAGGGTTCGCACTCTGTGTACTGAATTACTCCGTGTAAACTCAACATTCTAGTAAAAGAAACACTCCGGCGATTGCCGTTTTCTGCCCGTGGACGTAGATCTCCGGATCGAACCACGTAAATCCTGTGTGTTTTTATATTTTCTGCGTTAATTTAGGTTGAATTGGGTGGTTACCGGATTGCGCTTTATCACTATTGAAGTCTATGTAACATTTTTTACTTTCACAAATGTGTGAGTGTAAATTTTGGCTCCCTCACGCTGCAGCGGAGCATTTTTCAGAGTGACCCCCTTTTTCCTATTTGTGCTGAAGTTTTTTCTTGCATTTTACAATATTTACAGATTTGTCAGTGAATCCATGGGATTAAAATATCACGAATGCACCCGTTATCTCTAATCTCTTTTTGTGCATATGACACATTTCTATTTGGTGCTACAACTATAGAAGGACAACATCTTAAGTTCAATATCAATCTCTACAAGTGTGTTTCAAGGCAAATGTATTAATTTTGAAATACCAGAAATTCTTTTTAGGCCAATTGTTTGGAGTTGCTAAATTGGCTTCGCATGGTAAATATCTGGGACTCCTTTCTATTGTTTGACAGAATAAACAAGAGATTTTTGCAGGCATTAAAGAATAGGTTTGTAAGCGCATCAATAGTTGACAAGAAAAGGAATTAAGCAAAGCGGGTAAAGATGTGTCCATTAAATCTATTATATAAGCAATATCCACGTACACAATGTCTTGCTTCCAATTTTCAGACCATGTTCTTATTAATCTGGAGAATTTAGTAAAATCTTATTGATGGAGGTAGGTGGGATAGCTCGTCTGCGAAGAAAATTCGGTGGAAGTCTTGGGATGTCCTCAAGCAACGAAAATCTCAAGGTGGCCTACGTTTTTGCAATTTGAAAGCATTTAACCTTGCCATGTTAAGCAAGCATAAGACCCTTTAGTTTCTCCATCTAGCCTCTTTGCCCGAATCATGCAGTCCAAGTACTACCCTTCCACGTATGTGTTACATGCTACGCTTGGTTCTCATCCTTGGTTTACATGACACTGTATTATCGCTGGTCATCGTTTTATTCTTCTTGGTTGTCGATGGCTCATGGAAAATGGTCAGACAACAACCCTCTTCCATGACAGATGGGTTGCTTTGCCTCCTTAGTTTCCCATCGGATCAGCCACATCAGGCCTCCCGCAAGATGCCTGAGTCAGTTCCATCATTGATTCAGATATTGGACTCTGCAATGGGCTGTTAATTCGGGTCAATTTTGACCTATTGAATGTTGATGTGATTCTCACTATTCCTCTTAAAAATCACCATTCTTCGGTCCGTTGGATGTGACATTATTTTCATTCTGGTAACATTTCGGTCCGATTGTATATCATTTCATTATGGGTTCTTCCGAAGATTTTATTGGCACCTACCCCTTCCAGGTTAGTAGTTATGGCCCGAACCTCATTTGGAGGAGAATCTGAAAGCTTAAATTATCAACCCGTATCTCGCATTTTGTTTAGTGATGCTGCTCTAATTCTTGCTATCGTCAAATGACGTAGCTCGTCGTCATCTTCATCATGAACCGCGTTGTTCTTTATGTTCACCGCCTGATCACTCTTTAGTGCATCTCTTCTTCATAGCCCCCCGGTCCTCATCAATCTAGCTAACAACTGGAATTTATGATACGATCTTTCGATTCTGACAGCATATACGTGATTTGTAGTTTCAAGAGATTTTACTCATTGATAACTTAAATATAGCCTAATACTTTGTTTTCCTTGCCCACTTAATCTGGTTTCAACAAAATAAATTTATCTTCTCTGATGTCAGTACATACTCACGAGTATTGCTTGCAACAACAACCTAGTGCTTGCAAGATTTTCGGGATGCTTCCCTCAAACGTCACAACCCCACCCTTTTATCCCTTGCTTGTTCTTCCCCGGAATACCATTGTTCTTATGTTTTTTATGGGGGTACATCATCTGCTTGTAATTCAATGAAAGATGTTATGAACCCTGTATTTAAAAAAAAGGGGCATATTATTGGCAAAGATGTTATTAATTTTGTTTTGTACATGCTAACTCATAATCCTTTAAGTCCTTCTATTAGTAACACTTACATTGCGCATATTTAAAAAAATTAGAAAACCAAAGTTTATTACCCAATTTCGCCCGATTAATTTGTGAAATGTCATTTATAAGTTAGCTTCTAAAGTGCTCTCTAATTGGGTACGACCCTGCGTCCCTCTTATAATCTTTGAATCTCAGTCAGCCTTCATCCCAGATCGGTTAATTACGGATAATATTCTTATTACTTATGAAGTACACTATTGTATGAAACTTAGGAAATTTGGGAAAGAGGGACTCATGTCCATTAAGTTGGGTATGAGTAAAGCCTTTCACTGAGTTGAGTGGTCTTTCGTCTACCGTATGCTTCTTGCTTGAGGTTTTCCTAGGAGGTTTTGTGACATTGTTTTGCCTTGCTTGTTATTTGTGCAATTTAGCTTCCTTCATTAAGGTATTAATTTTGGCTCACTCACGCTACATCGGGGAATTCTTCAAGGGGATCCCCTCCCCCCTATTTGTGCTATAGTTTTTTCTTGCATTTTACTATTTTCGCTATCAATCTCTACAAGAGTGTTTCAGGGCAATGTATTAATTTTGAGAAATCAGGGATTCTTTTTAGACCTAATACACAAGCTCAGATTCGTCACTCAATCTGCCAATTATTTGGAATTGCTGAAGTGGCATCACATGGTAGATATCTCGGTTCCTTTTTATTATTGGACAGAAAAAAGAATAGAGTTTTGCAGACATTAAAGAATAGGTTAGTAAGTGCATTAATGGTTGGTAAGAGAAGAAATTAAACAAAACGGGTAAAGAAGCACACATTATATCTATTATATAAGCAATATCCACGTACACAATGTATTGTTTCCTGTTGTCGAACCATGTTCTTATTAATCTGGAGAATTTAGCAAAATCTTATTGATGGGGTGTGTGTGTGTGTGTGTGGGAGGGGGGGGGGGGAAGGGAGGTGGAGGAAATAGCTCGTCCACGAGGAAAAATCGTTGGAAGTCTTGGGACGTCCTCAAGCAAAATCTCAAGGTGGCCTAGACTTTTGCAATTTAAAAATATTTAACCTTGCCATGTTGCTTAAGCTAGCATGACGCCCTTTAGTTTTTCCTAAATCATGCAGTCCTAGCATAACGTCTGTATTACATGTTATTCTTGGTTCTCGGTCCAGCTTTACATGGCATAGTATTATGGCGATCATTATGTTATTCTTCTTGGTTGTCGCAAGCTCATGGGCAATGGCATGACGGATGAGTTCCTTTGCCTCCCCGTTTTACCATCAGACCAGCTACATCAGACCTCCCGCAAGACGTCCGAGTTAGCTCCATCATTAATTATGATCTTGGACTCTAGAATGAGCTGTTAGTTCGTGCCAATTTTGACCTCTTGAAGGCTGATTGATTCTCGGTATTACGCTGAAAAATCACCATTCTCCGAACCGCTGGATGTTAGATTATTCACATTGTACTAACTTTTCGGTCCGATCCGCATATCATTTTATTATGGGTTATGCCGAAGATCTTACTGGCACCCACTCCTTCCCGATTAGTAGCTATTGCCCGAACCCCATTTGGAGGAGAATGTGAAAGCTTATCAGCCTGTATCTTGCATTTTCTCTGGAGATGCTGCTCTAATTCCTGCCATCATCCAACAATTTAGCTCATCGTCATCTTCATTATAAGCCCCGCTGTTCTTTATGTTCACCACTTGATCACTCTTTAATGCATCTCTTCTTCACGTGCCTCGTTTCTCTATAATTTGGCAAGCAACTGAAATTTATGAAATTATCTTCCGATTCTAACAGCAACTACGCTACTTATATTTTCAAGATATTGTGCTCCTCGATGACTTAAATATAGCAGAATACTTTGTTGTCCTTGCCCACTTAACCTGGTTTCGACGAAATAAAATTGTCTTATGAGATGTTCGTACATACTCACAAGTATTGCTTGCAATAGCAACCCAGACCTTCCAACATTTTCGGATGCTAATTACTTCCCTTAAACATCATAGCCGCACCCTTGATTCATTACTTGCTCTTTCCCCAAATGCCATTATTCATATATACGTTGATAGGGGTTCATCATTTGCTCATAACTTCTCATTTGCTGGTATTTATGCTTGCTCCAAGGATGCCCAATCAATGATCTGAAGTATGCTAAAGTTCTTGCTCTTCGTGAGGTGGTTCGACTTACCACTGGTACTGGAGTTCCCAAGTTTTGTATTCTTGGGGATTCTAGAACTACTATATTCACGTCGATAGGTGATGCGGACTGTGCCTATGCATGTATGCCTTTGTTATCTGATATTATACATCTACTGTCTTCTTTCCATGGACAACAATTGTATTGGATATGACGTAAAATAAAATTTAGGTTTTATTACCAAAACCAATCCGTAGTATGACCCTTTTTTCCATTTGCAACCCACCGTTCAAAAAGTTTCCTAATGCAACCCCTATCAATCGGGATTTTTCGATAACAACTTAATTTTGAATTTATTATTTTTTTCCGGCCGCTTAACCACCAAGTGTTTTGGGTGGCAAAATTGTAAATCTCTTGAAGTTTCACGTCTATACTACTCACATGAGGGGCACATGTGGAGTTTACCCCAAATTAGGGATAGTGTGACCCTAATAAAAACAAATTCATTTCTACTAGAACACAAAAACACGGCGGAGCCATCATTCTCACCCACAGTTACCAAAAAATTGAAAGATCGAATTAGGGCTTATCGGAATTTCAGGAGCTTTTATGGAGTGGAGAGTTAGGGTTCACGAAGGCGCTCATGAAGCCCCTGATTATGGTATTCCTCTTGCTGCGCTTGAAAATTTCTCTTATTGTTTACGCTAGTTTAGTAATACACGAATTTATCTTTCTTCCACAATGACAACAATGCTCCTCGACTGCAATGTCCTTCAATTTGTCGGTGTTAGAATAGAAGTGAAAAGAACCCTAATTCCTAATTCTTATTCTCCAATTTTGAAATGTTACCATTGGCACCCTATTAGCAACAACTGTATCAGAGACTTCACGAGATTTATAATTTTGTCATCCAAAACACACGTGCAGGTCACGTGGTTGTTAAGTGGATGGAAAAAAATAATAAATTCAAAATTAGGTTGTAATCGAAAAATCCCGATTACTAGGGGTTGCATTAGGTAATTTTTTGAACGGTGGGTTGCAAGTGGAAAAAAGGGTCATACTACAGGTTGATTTTGATAATAAACACTAAAATTTATAGTGCCAAAAGAATTGTTTGTCCCATGCATCACCCCTTTTATGTCAATTAGTGGTGACCGATTCAAGCAACTATTAATGAAATTACTTTATGTTTAAAACAACTACAATGACTTGATATTTACAAATTATAATAAAGTAGCATGTTATTCAGATATAATTTTTTTAATTATATTTAATATTTATGCATGATAAGATTTATCACAACAAATTCGCTCACTATTCCCTTTTTTTATTCAAATATTTTAGACTTTGCATTTTTGTAATATGACCTTATAGCTTAAATTAACAGTGTTAAGAAAAGACAATATTTTTATTTGTCTATCTATATAACTTTTTCATCTTCTTATTCTATAAAAATAATTTTTAATATGTAATCACATTATATGCAAGTATAAGAGCTTAAATTATTTTAGTTGTTAAGCTCAATTACATGAATTTGACATGTAAAAAAAGGCGGCGACTATTCGCAGCCCATAAAATTTTTCAACACATCCCACTTCTTAATACAGGCCACTTTTATTTCAAATTTCACATAAATTTCTTAATACAGTCCACAAATTACCAATTATACCTTGTTTAAAAAAAATTAAATTATTTAAATTAAAATATTATAATTATAACATTAAATAAAAATAGAAAACCAGAAAATTAAAGAGCAGCAAGAAGAAAAAACAATAGAGGGAAGAAAAAAAAAGAGAAAAGAGAAGAAGAAGAAGAAAAATGAAGCCAAGTCTCGATTTTGAGCAACAATCACTATGGAACGAAGTTCCTCTTTATTTTCTCTTATTTGTATGTTTCTGAATTTAAAATTGAAAGTGTTTTTCATGAATAATAATAAGCCCTAGTTTTAATTTGTTATCGAATTGCTGCAATCAAGTTTAGGGAGTTCTAAATCGAGAATTAGATTTCATATTGTAATAAAATATGTTTGATTTTTGGTGTTTGTGTTTACATTTTGCAATCTGGATGCATCGTTCTCACCTACTTACTCGAACACCCTTAGCGATAATTGAATACTATACACATCGCATATGCTGTAGTCTCTCTCAGGCAAAAAACTTGATATAATTGTGTCAAAAACATGTTATGATTTGATTTTGCAGACTATTCAGGCAAGGCATGTATGTAAATCCGATTAACTTCATTGTTTTTCAAATAGGACATATACCAATGAATGAAATACTAATGTAAATTTGATAACCTCCATTGATGAACCTTGAAGAATCTAGGGTTTATAGAATTCTGAAGAAAAAATTACGATTTGATGAAGAAGACACAGAAGAAAGAAAATTATATTATTTTATATTTCTTTATTTTCGAATTTCACACACATATATATTAATTGATTATGTTATTTTTTTTATAAAAGGTGTTATAGTCTTTTACAAATAACATTTTAATTTAATTAATTTAGTGGGCTGCATTGAGAAATTTTGTGGGCTGCAAATAGTCGCCGCCGTAAAAAAAATCATATTATATATTTAATATGAATAATTAAAATTAAAAGTAATATTATTTAAAAAACATTGACAGTATGAATAGTAAAAATATTATAGTCAATGTTGTCAAAATCTCGAGTTAACTCTTACGATTCTACGAGTTTACGAGTTATTTCTCCCTAAACGAGTTAACTCGTGATAAAATCGAGATCTGATAAAATCGGAGTAAACTCTCGAGTTTGCTCTTGCGATTTGACGAGTTTACGATTTTATATACGAGTTTAAATGGTTGTATAAAATACTATTTTTTATTCTATTTTACCAATTAAAAAACATATAATACGAATTGTAGAATTTATACTAACTTTAATTGGGATTTCAAAAATTTCTAAAGCAAATTATACATAAAGAAAGCCAATTTTGTTCAAAATCATTTTTTTTTTCTCAATCAAATTCTAAATTAAAATCTAAGCTTCATAAAAATATATCATTTTCTATGTAGTACTTAATTTCATTATTTTTATATTTTATTTTTCTCTTAAAATTAAAGTATTCAATATTATATTTAGGAATGCCTTATTAAAATGTATATGAACGATGATGCGTCAAACATTTCTCCATAATTGTATATCTTTTTTCTTTTTTATTAGTTGTGTATATAATATGTGAAATTTTATATATGGAATATCAATTCAGAACTTATTGTAATTAGCATGCGTATATGATATTTTTGATATATATGGTTATTTTGTATAGGTTGTAGAATCTTACGATTTTACGATTCGATTTTACGATCCGATTTTACTGACAGTCCACCGATTCTACTTAAAATCGCGAGTTTGACAACTTTGATTATAGTTATGGATAAGATTGAAAAAAATCAGTAAATTCGTTTTTTTCTTTATTCTATACATTAAATAATTATATAATTTAGTACAATTGTTTAAAATATATGCAAATAACATATCACTGGAAAGGTTTTTAAATCTACTTTATTACGAAATTGATTTCATTTCAAAATTCAAAGTATTGAAAGTGTAGAAGAATGATAATTTAAGCATGTAGTTTTTTAGGAGAAGCTTTTAATATAAAAAAAGCTTACTTTTTATAATCAAGTAATGAAAACATAAATTATTTTAAATGAGTGACACTCATGTACATAAGATGCACATTAGTGTTATTGTACACCTTGTGGGGCCCACTTATGATTTTTGCGTGCGTGATAGGCGCTGACTTAGTTGGTAAAGGCGCGACATTGTACCCTTCAGTGCGCGGGTTCGAATCTTAACAGCACCTTTTTATTTTTCACCAGCAGTATATTCAAATTTCGAGCATAGTATATGTTATGATGCCTACCAGTATATTTAATATTTCGATGTAGTATACGTTATGTTGCATGACAGTATACGTTGTTTTAGTTAAGTTTTGTTTTATATTGCGAAATATTTATTTTTTCCAACTTACAATACTCACAGTATATTTAATATTTCGATACAGTATACGTTATGATGCCTGACAGTATACGTTGTTTTAGTTAATTTTTGTTTTATACTGCGAATTTTTTTTTTTCAACTTACAATACTCATAGTATATTTAATATTTCGATACAGTATACGTTGTGATGCCTGATAGTATATGTTGTTTTAGTTAATTTTTGTTTCATACTGCGAAATATTTATTTTTTCCAACTTACAATACTCACAGTATATTTAATATTTCGATACGGTGTATATTATGATGTATGACAGTATAGGTTTGGTTAGATTAATTTTTCTTGTATATTGTACAATATTTATGTTTCGAACTTACAATACAATTATTGTTGCATTATAAAAAAAAACTTAATAATACAATTTATAATTTTTTCCAGACTCACAGGCTAAAAGGTAAAAAAATTAAAGGGCAAAAAGAAAAGAAAGAAGAAGGAAAAGGAAAAAAATGAAGGAAGAAGGAAAAAAGATGCAAATAGAATTGAACCCTTGACCTCAAGGTTGAGATATTTAAGACTGTATTAAATACCACCAGACCAGTTGCTTTTAATGTTTAATAAACAGGCCATTAAGTATATAACATGCGTGCGCAAAAAAATATTAATATAATAATAATTGACCGGTTCAGACCGGTCTGAATCGTGCGAATTTTTTGGGCTGAACCAGTGGGGCCCACAAGGTGTACAATAACACTATGGTGCATCTTATGCACTCAAGTTTTTGTCATTTTAAATTACTTAACTACCCTTAAATTTAATTCTTAGTAAGGATATTTTACTTTTTATAATCAAGTAAGGAAAACATAATTTATTTTAAATTATTTAACTCTCTCTCTCTATATATATATATAGGTACATTTAGTTGTGCTTCTATGAAGAATCAATTGATATAGTACAACGATTAGTGTATTTTTTTTACAATTTAAAGAAAGGGGTTCGAATCCTCACACTTCCCAACCTTAAATAAACACACCCTTTGTTTTTTTATTTCATATGATAAAATAAATGTACAGAGTGTAGCAAATGCTTAAACTTTTTATACTTTTCTTTGAGATTGGATACTAGAAAAAGAATTGTGGGCCCATTTGGTAAACTTTAATTCAAGCCCAAATATTTCTAGGTACGACCCTATGCGAGAGTAAGATCTTGTCACATCTTTTAGATATATTATCACCAATCATATATTCTCTCCAGTCTAAAATAAATATTACTTTAACAAAAATAATTTTGTAAAACAAAGTAATTTTAGCAAAAAAACAATAATACTTTCAATGTTACCCCTATATTCAACAAATCTTCCTAAAACTTTCATAGTTATGATATGGGAGAAAAAAGAAGTAAAAATATAAGTAAGGAAAGATTTAATAAAAGAAAAGAAAGATAAACTTAGCTAGGGTGAAAGAGATAGATCATGTAGGAATATATCTATTCATTCCAACAATCCTTAATTTATAAGAAGTCTATTGTAATATTTAGTTTAGATCGAAGGGAGTATTATTATATAGAGCCAACTTTGCAATTTCTAGACTAATTGTTCAAACAGGACGTATATTCTCAAATTTCAATATACGTAATCTTATAAATTAATTGATTTAAACACTAGCATTTCATTCATGTGTCGGTTCATAGAGTTACTTTATTTTCATCCAAATAATTTTTAGGTGATTTGAAATAGTTTCTAAGGTTTAATTAGAAATTTTAGTTTCCAAGGGTTTTTTTTTTTTTTTTTTTTTTTTTTTTTGCTTTTTCCTTTAGTGTTTCATGTTTTGATAGATAAAATATGTTTTATGTTTTTTAAGATTAATCTTATTTTTTTTCTTAAAAATAATTTCCAAATAAATGTTGGATTATTAAAATATTTTCAAAATTATAAATATTGTTTCAGTTTCCTGCATAATTCAAAAGTAATAACTCTGGTAATTTTTTCTAGTTCTATTAAAATTTTAAATTTATTTACATATCTATTTGATTTATTTAATAATCTTTAAATTCATTCAAGCAATGTTTTTAAACCCCGACCGGCCATCAAACCTGACGATGAAATGGGTCATTGAGCCATTGGTTTAACCGGTTGAACCGTTGTAAAAAGAAATCGGATGACTCACTTATGTGAATTTGGAGAATGAATAAATATTTTGAAAATTGTTGCAACTTTGTGTATTTGATTTTTAAAGTTTAATTTGAGGAACTTATTTATTACTTTATACCTAGTTGTCGTGTATCACTTGTCACTTGCTACATGCGTATGTTGGTCTTCCTATCTCTTTTAAAAAAAAAAAAAATCATAAAAAAATGGGGTTAATTGGGTCACCTATTCACCAGTTTTACCCGGTTTTTGACCGGGTCGTGTTGGGTCACTTGAAACCTGTTACATACTAAGAACCAAACCGGCACCATGTCCCCTTCCCGGTTAAACTAGTAGGACCGGCCGATCCAGTTCAGGTTTAAAAACATTGCATTCAAGTGATTACAAATTTTTAACTGTCATATATTTCTAAATAATTTTAAGTTTACTATCTATGAATAATTTACAAGTGTCTCCGTCGGAAAAAAAAAAATTCACACGTGCCTATTAAATATACTTTCTGATCTTTTTCACATTTGATTTTATAACTTTCGAGTGCCATCGGTTATATTTTGGGGCATAACGGAACTTCAGTTCCGTCCTTTGAATTTCAAGTCTTCCATCGGGATTTCGGACATATACACTCGCATGTTGAGGGACGTGGATGAAAAACATAGTCTTTAGTAGAAAAACGTGCTTAGAATAGGTGTTTTATCGTGTATTTATATATTCTAAGCTCCTCTTTATCATATTTTATTGTATTCTCTTTCTCTCATCGAAAAAATCATTTTTCAAGTGTTTTTCATGTTAAATAGGCTAAGAGTATGACAATCGGAAGAAAGACGAAGAAAAGGGTAAGAAAAGAATTCAAAATGGGCCACGCGTAGCCTGACTGTGTGACTAAGCCCAACAGTGCACGACTCTTGCACCAGCCCGGATGATTATTAACCTATTGGCCCGTGCACGGCTTGGCCGTGCAGCCCAATGTAATCATGAACAACCCGTGTCGCAGTCCAGCAAGAAATTCAATTTTCAACCATGCACGACCTGGACGTGCATCACAGTTTATTTGGGCATGGCCTATGCACGGTTTCAATAGATTTTGTATGGGTTGGCTCTAAACCTTTTCGTTTTGGCTCATAACCTTAAAAATCCCTCATTATGTTTGATAATCCTTCCCTTTGATCATTTTTTCACATCTAGAACTAGAATCATTGTATAGGCTAAAAATAGTGAGTAAAGAGAAAAAAAACTAGATGTGAAGAGCAAGTGAAGATCAAGATCAACAAATGAGTTTTATCTTTTCATTTTCATTTAATATTTGTAAAAAAATGATTAAGTCTATATATTTGTATTTTTTAATTATTATGATTATGGTTGATTAAACTTCCTTAATCTAGGATTAGAATGTAGACTATGAGTGATTAGTGATTTATATCCGATTAATTAAATATCGCGTCATGTTATTAGCTAATTAATTATTTGTATTGCTTGTCAACTGACTTGATCAATTGTTTTATTTTGGGTTAAATTGGAACCGAGAGGTTTGAGATAATCATGGGGGCATTGGTCTTAGGATCGTTAGGGAGTTGTATATAATTAATCGATCGGAGACAGTGATTAATTATATATAATCAACATGTAATTCGTTCCGAGAGGGAGTTTTATATGCATTGAGTGATCGTCTCCTAATAAATAAGTACTTGATTTAAAGATTTAATCAGTCAGGCCATTAATCATTTGAATACCCATAATGAAAATCTAATTCCTAGATTATCCTTATTACTTCTTTAACCTTTAGGGCCAGTTTACTTTCAAGGATCAAGTTTTGGTCATAGTCCATAGTATAGGATCAATTTGGTGTGATTTCGTGGGATTATATTGGTCCTAGGGAGGAGATGGGACCAAATTATGAGGTTTTCGGTGCCATAGTACCAGGCTAACCCGGGATGGTGGGTTTATTACAATTTTGGAGACAAGTAATGTAAACATGAGACGACTCAGGATTATTGTCGAAATTACATGTTATCCCTCAAAGTAAACTGACCCTTAATCTTTCGTTCCCTAATCAATTGTCTCAGTATTAATTGCTTGTTTGTTTTAAATTAGTTTTAAAAACACCAAAATTTCAACTTGATTGTCTAGATAGCTACTAGATAATTATTATGATTTTACATTCGATATCGATTGTCGGTCTCCGTGGGATCCACCTTGTACTTACCTGATTACTACATCAACCTTGTATACTTGCAAGTGTTCCCTTAGTCAATCAAGTAATTAGCAAGCATCAACAGATCTCCCCCCATCCTTTTCTTGTTACGATTTAACTTTTTCCTATTTTGTTTTTGTTACTTTTGGTTGCCACTATACATTTTTTTAACTTTTTGCAGTCACCTTTGCTTTCCTCATGATTGAAATGCAACCTTAAACTATTATTAATTTGCACAATTTTTTAATTACATTCTAAAATTGTCAGTTGGATAATTTCTTCTTCAATTGTTTCCACGTGGCCGAAATTGTTTCTCTTTGCCTATTAACACGACCTGCTTACTTAAGTTTACATGAATATTTCATCCACACAGTTTTGAAACTTTTCACCAATTTAAAACATTAAAGAATAACTTATAAGAAATCAAAGATTAACAAGTTTTGTAAATAACCATAGAAACCAAATATAGGTTCTCGAGAAAATAAAAAAATCAAACACCTAGCATAATTCTAATTTTGGTTTACGAGCCACAATTTATTCCCAATAAAAAACCATAAGAATGATGGAGGGGTTAGGCATTGGTCCCTAAACCTGTATATAAACCATCTCTATAAATGTATACATAAGACATTTCTGGAAACATATAACACATCTCAGGAAATTTATAAGGAACAACTCTAATCTAAGAATTTAAAATTTGGGAGTCCCCAAGCTTCAGCTACAAGAAAACCTCCAAGGTCTTTACAATGCTTAAAGTACAAAATGAAGATCATTATTAACGTTGTTCCAGAAATGCTTGGTTGGCTAGGAAGTCAGCCACTTTGTTCCCTGATAGGTATGACCCAGTAACTTCGGGTCGGGTTGACATCCCGGACCAAATCAACCCGATCCGAACAACTGAGCCTAGAAGGATTAGCCCAGCAGCCGGCCCAGAAACATGCGCCCCAAGTAGCGTGGCCCAATTGGCGTGGCCCAATTGCAGCGTATCCCACGCTCTTGGCCCACGATCTAATCCCAACTTCCATGCAACGGAAATAGGCGTGGTTATAGGGAGTTAGTTAGGGTTTGGAATTGAGTAGTATAAGTAGGAGAATTGTACTCGGAATTAGGGTTGGCTCTTTGTATTCTAAAACAGGAGTGTGTAATTTCAAAACGAAGAAAAAAGAAACACCTCGGCAGGTGCCATTTTCAGCCCGTGGACGTAGATCTCCGAATCGAACCACGTACATCTTGTGTTTTTTCATATTTCTTGCATTGATTTTCGCTGAGTTTATTGGATACCGAATTGCGCTTTATCATTCCCCTCTTGGTGGATGTGTGAGACCCGAATCTTAAAATTATTCTTGAATCTCTCAAAGTCTATGTACATACTTTGAGATCTCCAATTGCCTCTATCACATCTTTGGAGCATCAACAAAACAAATAAAGCAGCCACCTCAAGTCAAATTTTTTTTCTCAAATCCCAAACGAAGTCGGATTCTTTATTTTCCGCAAACCATGTTGATGTTCAAATTTATCTAAATTTTGTTCATTAAAATTGTGTTTTGACGATGGTAATTGACGGAGTTCTATGCTATCTAATGAAGTAGCATTAATTCATTGGATATGTCATAGAGTACATGACTAAAATTGAGTAATCATATCTTTTTTTATTTCAAATACTTTGCCACATGTCATATATCTAATGGTGTTAAGACACTACCTCATGGGATATCATAGAATCTTTCGATAAATTGGCTGATTTTAACTTAACAAAAGTTGGGGCGAATTAAATGTATTATAAATTAAGTTAATATACGGTGTATAAGGTATCTGGTGTAACTTTCAGATGTAGCGCTAAATTTAAATAATATATAATCATTTTATTATTTAATATGTTAACTGGTTTAGGTTTGGGCTAGACATCTTGCTAACTGTGGTAGTATATTTAAAACAAGTAAATCGAATACAAATGACTCCTCAACAAGCAATTTAGGGGCATTCTTAGAGGAATTTTATAAATAATTTATAAGATGCTTAGAATTTTATAAGCTTTTGAAAATGCTTAGTGAAATAAGATATTAAATAAATTATATAATGTTATAGATTTTAAAGTTTATAAACTAAAAAAACCTCCAATCAAGTTCTTTATTGTTTTCCTACTTGCCGTCGTTTTTTTGTGTTTTTCTTCTGTTCTTTTAAGAGTTCCTGTTTGTTTTAATCGTATGTGTTAATGTGGTGGCTAGTTTTATTTGTCTCAAAATATGTATGTGATTATGAAATTCATGATTATATTCTCTAATTTTTTTCTATCTATCTATCTACACATATATATATATATATATATATATATATTAAACTTTTCTTGGACTAACTTAAGTATGTGCTTCTTTTTGTTACTTATCAAGATTTCACACTTAAAAGAGAATTGATTGTAGTTTCGTTTGTGAAACACCTTGTAGCTTTGACCTGTAGTTAGGGATCAAATTCCACCGATTCCATCCCTCCCATAATTTATACTAGAAAAGGATTTCACACTTGAAAGAAAATGCCATAATAAAGTGCATCCAACTGGTGCTTTTGCTATTTTTTTCGAGGTAACAAATAGCACCGAAACTAGGTCTGCAACTGATTTGAGTACATCAAAGTGTTGTTTAAATTTGTTTGAAATGTTATTAATTAAATTGAATTTGGACAAACTTTAATCAAGTCGAACATGAGTCGAGTTCGGGTAATTTGACATTTTTACTCTTGTTTTAACATTTTTTACTTATTGAATTCAATCTCGATGAAACCAAACTTTAAATCTTATCAAATATAACAATATGTTCAAACTTATTTGATATGTACAATCAACTAGAGTTCAAATAAGTTTTTAATGAATAATCTCGCGTCAAATATCAAATAACTTGGTTTAACTTTCAAGACTAACCAAGATTGGAGACTCAAAAGATAATGTATGTATTTATAAATGAGAGATCATTAGCCATCTAACGAATTTTCATCATAAACCAATCGGCTATAGAAAAAATGACTTATAAGGTTGTCTCCATTTTTTTAAGTTATCAATGTGGCACAAGTCACCCGTGAGATCTTCAACCAATATTTCGATATATTAACTAATATCCGTTAATTAAATTTATTTATTTGTTTGATAACTTGCTATTCAAATTAAGGAGAAAAAAATAATAACTATTATAGGTCAACTATTCATCATCCATCCCATGCATATATAGGTGCATGAAATATTATTTTATTACAGATGGAAATACAGTTTCCACTAAATATTACAAAAGTTTTTACCAATCTCACTCCCACCAACCCCCACACAACAATACAAGTCCATGTTCGAAGCCACTTACGCCAATAAATCCTCACCGTCCAATCATCGGGAATCAAGGGTCAAGATAAGTCCTCAACCAACCCGCACATGGAGATAGATACACACATTTCTGTATCTACCTTTTCCCTCAATCCTCCACTCTACACCACCTACCAACTCCTATACGTACAAACATTTCTATATCTATAATCCCTCCACCTCTTCTCCTATTTATAGCCACATATCTCACCAAATTCATTTCAAACACCTCCCTCAATATAAGGATCCCGTTCTCTCCCTAATTCTAAAACCTAATTCGTGTAAACGTTAATTACTATCCCTCTCCCTTTCTCTCTCTACATGGCGCCTGCAGTTGAAAACGGCCACTTCTCCAACGGCTTCTGCGTGAAGCAGAATGATCCATTGAACTGGGCGGCGGCGGCGGAGTCGCTGAAGGGGAGCCACCTCGATGAGGTGAAGAGAATGGTGGCGGAGTTCAGGAAGCCGGTGGTGAAGCTCGGCGGAGAGAGTTTGACGATAGCGCAGGTGGCGGCGATCGCGGCCAGGGATAATGCAGTGGCGGTGGAGCTGGCGGAGGCGGCCAGGGCCGGCGTGAAGGCCAGCAGTGATTGGGTGATGGAGAGCATGAATAAAGGAACTGATAGCTATGGCGTCACCACTGGCTTCGGTGCGACGTCGCATCGGAGGACTAAGCAAGGCGGCGCTCTGCAGAACGAGCTCATTAGGTAAGTTGCGACTAATTCCAATCTAAACATTAGGTTCACATCATTCAATCTTTTTTTCCTATTCTCCTCCGCTAAATTACACTTATATTTTGACTAATCACTGGATCCCCATTAGTAACTTTTATAATACTATTAATTAATTATCTCTTCTGACTTTTGTATTGTTTTTAGAAATCCTCTTGACTTTTGTATTGATATTTCTATATGTTTCCCTGAAAAATGACTGTTGGTAATTGGTACGTGCAATTCCATTTATTTGTTTTATTTCCAAAATAGAAAATCATCAGTAGGCGAAAAAATGATCGCTTGTGATTTTATTTAATTATTTTTGCCAGGAGACTTTTATATTAAAATATACCAGTATTTTGGTGGTTGTACCAAATATTACCATATTACTAAAATATATCCTGTTTTATAAAATATTTAACATACATAGATTGTGAAATGAAAGATGTGTAGAAAAATTCAACTCAAATCCTTGGATTTCCTCTCTTTCCAGTTATAAGGGCAATTTTAAAAGAATTATACAAAAAAGTTTAAAAGCCAAATATTTATTAAAAACCTAAAATTTGATCTAAAAATAATCGATGTAGTATATTACTTACTATTATTTTATTTGTGGTTGGTAGATGATAATGAGTGTATGAAGTAGGTACAAATACTTTTCAAATAACATGTAATTTGCCGGACTTTGACCCTCAATATAATAATATTTAATAGCGATGTAGTAGTGCATCTAGAATTATAATTGTGCATGTGCTGTATGAATGTCACAGTATCGGCCTTATCTAAGTGGACTGACAGATGCAAAACAACATTTTCTACCCTTTTTTTTCCTTTCTTTTTTCTGTTTAATTATCCTAATAATAAATATTTTGGATTTATTACTGTCTCACTCGCATGACATACTTCTGAGTTCTGACCTTATTCATTAATTTAAACAATGATTATATAGGAAGTTTTCCCAATTGTTTTCAACTTTTCTATTATGTAACATAAAATAGACGGCTATAGTATCGGCTACAAATCCCCTATTACACAATGGTGTTACATCTTCTATTTCACCACTTAGGTTTATGCCACATGTAAATCCATTAAAAATTATAATGTGAGGTGTAACACCATAACATAATCATTTAAAAATAGTGTAAGATATTCCCGAACAAGATTATTTCATAAAATTAGTTCCAAAATTCTTGCAATTCCGTAGCTATTGAAAAATCAAAATCAATATTTCTCAAAAAAAAAAAAAAAAGAAAAAAAACTTGAGATAAAAATACTAAAAAAATATTATTAAAAAAAAAGAGAGAAAGGACAAGTGGAAACGGCGTATAAACAATAACCCGAATCAATTCATCCGAATAACACAAATAGACACGAAATAAATAATTTATCTTAAAATGTGATAATTATATGTTTTAATTTTTTTCATATATAATTCGGGTCGATCTAAATCGAACCCGACCATGACGGGCCAAGCGGACCCAACCCAACCTGACACGATTTTACTGAGAGAAACCCGCAACCAACCCGACACGAATCGGTTAACCCGATCGTCCCGAAATCAATAATCTATCTAAAATTGTGATAATTATATGTTTCAAATAATTTTTAATATATAACTCGAATTGAACTAAAATTAATCACGAACCTGACCCAAGGATTCAAATTGCAACCCCGCATCTCTCATTTTCATTTTCTCATTTTTTATCTTAAAATCTTCAATATGGTTACACAAAAATTTCTCTGGGCTCAGAATTTAGTATTGTTGCTCGAAAATTTCTCTGGGCTTAGGAACTTAGGGATGTGATTTTCCTAAAATATATCATTGGATATGCTATAGTATTACTCATTTTAGTTTGAACTTTAGTAAATTTACATGTGGCATAAATCTAAGTGGTGTAATAGAAGATGCAACATCATCTTGTAATAGAGGATTCGTAGCCGTATAGTATCACAACAATAATCAACTGGGAGTTGGTCCAAAATTAGGCCTTTTTATATTTAACTGCTTAAATTACTCAATTGACCTTATATATCAACTTGCTTGTTTTTTAAACGGTCATTTAAAATTCTCATTGGATATTTAAAAGTGTACAAAATATGACCACATTGAATTGATTTTTTAATTTTTTTTTGAGTTGGAAAGTACGTGAACAAGTAAACAAAGTTATACAAAAAATATCTAAAATTCACAATGTAGACCACAAATAATCGAAAAAAATAATCTTCAATTTAACGTGGCTACGCATGGAACACGGGCAATTATTCAATGAAAATTTTAATTTTTAGTTAAAAAAAAAACCCAAATTCTAGCAATTAAGGAAATAATTAAGAAATTGTCCTTATATTAGAGGACGAATTTTGTGCTTGAAAAAAAAAAAAGAAGTTTCCTGATCATCATCAATATTTGTTTGTACCAGATTCTTGAACGCCGGAATCTTCGGAAAAGGGACAGAAACATGCCACACTCTTCCCCACTCTGCAACAAGAGCAGCAATGTTAGTGCGAATCAATACTCTCCTCCAAGGCTACTCCGGCATCCGCTTCGAAATCCTCGAAGCCATCACCAAATTCCTCAACAACAACATCACCCCCTGCCTCCCCCTCCGCGGCACTATCACCGCCTCCGGCGACCTCGTCCCCCTCTCATACATCGCCGGCCTCCTCACCGGTCGCCCTAACTCCACCGCCGTCGGACCCGACGGCGCAACCCTCACCGCCGAGGAAGCCTTCAAACTCGCCGGCGTCAACGCCTTCTTCGAGCTCCAGCCCAAGGAAGGCCTCGCCTTAGTCAACGGCACCGCCGTCGGATCCGGACTCGCTTCCATCGCTTTGTACGAAGCTAATATTCTGTCTCTGTTATCGGAAGTCATGTCTGCTGTGTTTGCTGAGGTTATGAATGGAAAACCAGAATTCACGGACCATTTGACGCATAAGTTGAAGCACCATCCGGGCCAGATTGAGGCTGCAGCTATAATGGAACACATCTTAGACGGAAGCGCGTATGTTAAAGCGGCGGAGAAGATGCACGAAATGGACCCCTTACAGAAGCCAAAACAGGATAGATACGCTCTGCGTACCTCGCCCCAATGGCTCGGCCCGCAGATTGAAGTTATCCGTACTGCTACCAAAATGATTGAAAGAGAGATCAATTCAGTTAACGACAACCCTCTCATCGATGTTTCTAGAAACAAAGCGTTGCACGGCGGAAACTTCCAGGGTACTCCAATCGGAGTGTCCATGGATAATACCAGATTAGCCCTTGCTGCAATCGGGAAGCTCATGTTTGCTCAGTTTTCAGAGCTCGTAAACGATTACTACAACAACGGATTGCCTTCTAATTTGTCAGGAGGTAGGAATCCGAGTTTGGATTACGGATTCAAAGGATCGGAAATTGCCATGGCTTCGTACTGCTCCGAGCTTCAATTTTTAGCTAATCCGGTGACGAACCATGTCCAAAGTGCCGAGCAGCATAATCAGGATGTGAACTCTCTCGGATTAATTTCATCGCGAAAAACTGTGGAGGCGTTGGATATTTTGAAGCTAATGTCATCAACGTTTCTAACCGCGCTGTGCCAGGCGATTGATCTGAGGCATGTGGAGGAGAATCTACGACTCGCAGTTAAGAACACGGTGAGTCAAGTTTCTAAAAGAACTCTAACAATGGGCGCCAATGGCGAGCTTCATCCTTCCAGATTCTGCGAGAAGGATCTGCTCAGAGTAGTCGACCGCGAGTATGTTTTCGCGTACATCGACGATCCTTGCAGTGCGAACTACACGTTGATGCAGAAACTGCGTCAGGTGCTGGTCGATCATGCCTTGAAAAACGGTGAGAACGAGAAGAATGTGAACTCATCAATCTTCCATAAGATCGAGGCGTTTGAGGAGGATCTGAAGGCGGTGTTGCCTAAGGAAGTGGAGAGCGCAAGGGTGGCGGTGGAGAGTGGGAATCCGGCGATTGAGAACAGGATTAAGGAGTGCAGATCATACCCGTTGTATAAGTTCATCAGGGAGGAAATGGGTACGGAGTTGTTGACGGGGGAGAAGGTGACGTCGCCGGGTGAAGAGTGTGAGAAGGTGTTTGTGGCTTTGAGTAAGGGTTTGATTGTTGATCCGTTGTTGGAGTGTCTTGAGGGTTGGAATGGTACTCCTCTTCCAATCTGTTAGGTGTAAGAAAATCAAATTTTGTGAAGGTCTGGAATGGTAGGTGCATGTGACTGTTTTTGTGTCTTTTGTGGTATGTTTGTGATTTTGTTGTATGTAAAGAAAACAACGTGGAAAGTGCAGGTTGTTCGTCGATGTATGTAATATGTATAAGTTTACTGGCAAAATGAATTGGATTGTCAGTTTGTTTCACCTATATCTCCCTTTCACTCACCGGAGTGAACCATGGATTGGCTCAATTGAGTGTTATCGATTGTGTCCCGCTTAACAGGTGGTTAATGAATGTTTTACTTGATTTACTTCATTCTACAAAGAAGCAGATCACCTTGTTCTCTATAGAAGAGGAAACCTATCACCTAACATATTATAAACCAGTGTCGTTACAGTTGGATCGACAATTAAACGATTTCATCTCCTGTTGACCATATAATTGCTTAGATCAATTGATCGGCTGTCTAATTGAAAATTGGTACTCACAATTTTAAATGTAAATATTATACATTAACATTAAAAAATTAGTACATAGAATTAAAATTTGAATTTAAATTCAAATAAAGATAATCATAACTACTTAAAAGTATGGACGTCTTTAATAAAATTTAATGATTTATATTTATAACCCATATTTTTTTTCTTTCATCTTCCGAATCTCTTTCAAAGCATGACAAATGTGGCAAATAAAGAAAATGAGTATCTTATTAAAATTTTATTAACTCATAATAAAAAGTAAAAATAAAATATCCACAAGTGAAGTAAGCCAAACAAAAAATAAAAAATAAAAAGAGAAAAAAGAAAGGCAAAAACCCAGTTTTCCGTTTTCCGGTTCTTTTGATTCAATTCATTTTTTTCGTTGAACCATAAAAATGGTTTTATGAAATCATTTAGGTTGTGTTTGGATTTAGGAAATTGAAATTGATGGATTTCAAATTAATGAATTTCAAATTCACTCAAATTAGAAGAGATTTGAAATCCACCAAAATCCTTCAAAAGAATAGCTCAAAATAAAATCATGATAATTCAAACAACAATAATGAATTTGAAACTAAGAATTACAGATCTATCATCAAATCATTCAATCCAATTACAACCTTAAACCGAATCATACACTAATTTCCAGTTCAAGTTCAACCGATTGAACTTGATAATCCGATCTGATTCTGATAGGGATAACCCGATCACTTCGGGTCGGACTCATACTTTGGCCCACTGACCGGCCCAGCACGCGTAGGCCCAGCAGGTCCGAAAGCACGCGTTGGTCCAGTAGCATACGCTGGCCCAACTTATGGCCTGTTCCGCGACTCAAGGCCCATTCCCAACTGCCATGCAGATTTTGTGGGCCAGATTATAGGGATTTAGTTAGGGTTTTGATTTGATAGTATAAATAGGAGGAGAGAATCCTGATTTAGGGGTTCGCACTCTGGTATACTGAATTACTCCGTGTAAACTCAACATTCTAGAAAAAGAAACACTCCGGCGATTGCCGTTTTCTGCCCGTGGACGTAGATCTCCGGATCGAACCACGTAAATCCTGTGTGTTTTTATATTTTCTGCGTTAATTTAGGTTGAATTTGGTGTGGTTGCCGGATTGCGCATTATCAAATTGGCGCCGTCTGTGGGAACCATAACCGCCGCCGCCAGGCCGCCCTCCGCCGTCTCGGAATCATAACCGCCGCCACCAGGCCGCCCTCCGCTGCCTCGGCATCATCACCGCCGCCGCCAGGCCGCCCTCCGCTGTCTCGGCATCATCACCGCCGCCGCCAGGCCGCCCTCCGCTGCCTCGGCATCATCACCGCCGCCGCCAGGCCGCCCTCACCGCCGAGCCTCCCAAGACCGGCCTCGATCCACCGCCACTCGATCCTCATCCAATTCCGGGTAATACAATTACTGTTCATGTTGATGAGTTTGTTTATCTGGAGCGTGTGAAATTCTTCAAATCTTACACTATGAATGTTCAAATCTACTGCTGATAGAGATAGAATAGCTCGTTCCAATCATGCTAGATTGCAACACGGCCGTGTCACACAAACGACACGGCCGCGTCAAAATCATGCTGAGGAACCAGTTTTTTGGTTCAACAGCAACACGGCCGTGTCACGCAAACGACACGGCCGCGTCAATAAGTTTCTCAAAACGAGAAACCATGCTGGATTGCAACACGGCCGTGTCACACAAACGACACGGCCGCGTCAAAATCATGCTGGTGAACCAATTTTTGGTTCAACAGCAACGCGGCCGTGTCAGCCTTAGAACACGGCCGTGTCATAATCATTTCCCAAACACCAATTGAAAAGGAGATTCGTGTCTCGTCTATGGACAATTAAACCTCCGTCTCCGGACAATTAAATTTCTCCCCCGATCCGTCCGGGGAGATTCGCGTCTCGTCTACGGACAATTAAACCTCCGTCTCCGGACAATTAAATTTCTCCCCCGATCCGTTCGGGGACATTCGCGTCTCGTCTCCGGACAATTAAACCTCCGTCTCCGGACAATTAAATTTCTCCCCCGATCCGTCCGGGGAGATTCGCCTCTCGTCTCCGGACAATTAAACCTCCGTCTCCGGACAATTAAATCTCTCTCCTGATCCATCCGGAGAGATTTTCGTCTCGTCTCCGGACAATTAAACCTCCGTCTCCGGACAATTAAATCTCTCTCCTGATCCATCCGGAGAGATTTTCGTCTCGTCTCCGGACAATTAGACCTCCGTCTCCGGACAATTAAACCTCCGTCCCCGGACAATTAAACCTCCGACTCCGGACAATTAAACCTCCGTCTTCGGACAATCAAATCTCTCCCCCGATCCGTCCGGGGAGATTCGCGTCTCGTCTCCGGACAATTAAACCTCCGTCTTCGGACAATCAAATCTCTCCCCCGATCCGTCCGGGGAGATCCACATTGGCAATGTCCATGTCGTGTTCCCGAACACCCGATAAAGAAGTTCTTATTTCTGGTTAATTATTTACGGCCTCCGAGCCAATATTCGGCGCTCCGACGTTGAGATTTAGCGAGCCCAACGACTCGGCTGCGGAGTAGACCTCGGCCAGACTACTATCTTCTTCCGCTACACTTTATTGCTTTTGGGGAGATCGCGGTCTCACTATCACTTCGGTGGCATTCATTCTAGTTCGGTTCAGCCTCCACAGACTCTGAACATCCAAAAACACTGTGGCTCGCCAGCGACCATGACTCATCTTCCCTATAGCTCCACCCCGGTTATAACCGAATCGCTCGAATAAATACGGGCTCAGTCCGGTTTATGGCGCCGCCAATCACATCAACCTTACTCTTCGCCAGGAAGATTTAAATCACACTCCGGTGTTCCTTTCATTTTGGCCAGGCTACTGCACTCCGGTGTCCTTTCCATTTTGGCCAGAATAATCACCCCGGTGTACCCTCCACCTCGGTTAAACTACTGCACTCCGGTGTCCTTTCCATTTTGGCTAGAATAATCACCCCGGTGTACCCTCCACCTCGGTTAAACTACTACACTCCGGTGTCCTTTCCATTTTGGCCAGAATAATCACCCCGGTGCACCCTCCACATCGGCCACATTGTCACGTCGCGTTTTTCACTTTGGAGAAGTTCGGTGTCTCATTATATGCCCCGCGCACCTCGACCTAGCTCGGCACTGCGTCCGCCAATCACTCCGCAGAGTCCCGGGGACTCGGATAAATTCGGTCCTTCGTAGACACTTTGGCCCGCCAGCGACCCCGGTCCTTCTTACTTACGGTTCCACCCCGGTGACAACCGAAGCTCCCTCTCACTTCGGCTGGGGGGGGGGGCATCTGATAGGGATAACCCGATCACTTCGGGTCGGACTCATACTTTGGCCCACTGACCGGCCCAGCACGCGTAGGCCCAACAGGTCCGAAAGCACGCGTCGGTCCAGTAGCATACGCTGGCCCAACTTATGGCCTGTTCCGCGACTCAAGGCCCATTCCCAACTGCCATGCAGATTTTGTGGGCCAGATTATAGGGATTTAGTTAGGGTTTTGATTTGATAGTATAAATAGGAGGAGAGAATCCTGATTTAGGGGTTCGCACTTTGCATTCTGTAATACGCACTGTAAACTCCACGTTCTAGTAAAAAGGAACACCTCGGCGATTGCCGTTTTCTGCCCGTGGACGTAGATCTCCGGATCGAACCACGTAATTCTTGTGTGTTCTTATATTGTTTACGTAGATTCTTGTTTAATTGTGTGGTTAGCGGATTGCGCATTATCAGATTCCAACAACAATACTATAAACTTCATTTTAATTTTTTGTGCGTCATATGTTAACTAAAAGGGATTCTTGATATATATACATGACATGTAATCTAAGTACTGAAATCCGGTTCCTAACAAAGGATGTGGCATTTAGAATGTGACATGAGCCAAAAAGTTGATTTTTCTAAAGTAGTTCACGATGAGGCTGAGCTGCTTGTCATACAGCTTTCAACAAATTCAGTTGGCCGACAATAGTTTGTGACGCATAATATTAGATCGTTTCTTTTATTTATCATTTTAGCTTTTGTGCTTAATTTATTAATGAGAAAATTTTGTTATCAATTTTTTATATAAAAAATTGGTTAAAACATCCTTTATGTTACACGTAATTAGTTACATATCTTTTATGTATTGACATTTGTTAAAATGATCTATAACTTACAAAAACTTGAATAAAATGCCCTGCGATTGGCTATTGCCTATAAATCAGCAGGTAACCACTGATGTGGCAAAAGACTTGATGATGCAGAATCGTTTTTTACCCTCTCTTCACCAGAAATAGCAGTTAGCGCAAACAAAAAAGAAATCACTTTTGGGAGGGAAAATTAACCTATTTTCCTCCAAACTCAACTCTTCTTGCCCTATATATAAAACGGAGGACCACGTCACATCTTCTTCAAATGCAGATCTAAAAATTTCAAATTTTATCAAATTTCTGCAGCAGCCTTCACAAAAAATGTCGTACTCCAACACGTCACCGATGAGATCTCTATTATGCGATTGCGATGTAAGAACAGTCCTATGCAAAACTAGAAAAGAATGGAACAGAGGGAGGCGGTTCTACGACTTTCGTAATTGGAATGTAAGTAAAATTTCCTCAGAGTTTTTGAAAGAATATACAATCGGATAATCTATTTCCTCTTTTTTTTGTTAATTTATTATTTTTTTCTGTCATCTTAGAGAGGTGGGTGTGAATTTTTTGAATGAATTGACCCACCACTATGGGTAAGAGACAATCCAATTGTTCTGGAGCTATAGGTGAAAATAATAGGGCTCGCACAGAGGATCGAAGAGCTGCAGAAAAGTACAAAAGGGAATGAGAATACCTGAAAATTATGTTGGTAATATCATTGGTTTTTTTGCTGTTGTAGTGTGTATGTGGGTTAAAAATTGATCGTTGATTTTTGTTGGCTATTAGTGAGTTTTGTTTCGTTGTGTTAGCATTAGTTGAATTTTTTTTTTAATTTTATATATAGGGCAAGAAGAGTGGAGCTCGGAGGGAAATAAGTTAATTTTCCCTCCCAAAAGTGATTTTTTTTTTTAATATTTTTTTTATTATTATTATCTTTTTTGGAGCTAACTGCTGTTTCTGGTGAAAATGGGGTAAAAAACGATTCCACATTATCAAGTCCTGCGCCACATCAACGGTAACCTGCTGATTTACAGGCAATAGCCGGTCGCAGGACATTTTATTCAATTTTTTTTTGTAAGTTAGAAGTCATTTTAACAAATGCCAAAACATAAAGGATATGTAACTAATTATGTGAAACATAAAGGACATTTTAACCAATTTTCCCCTCTTTATATCAGGGCTAGTTAAGAAAATATTCCGTATCTTCAATATGATTAATTTGGTCCCGTACCTTTTGAAATTTGCCCAATTTAAGGACACATTCCATCGTTAATGCCCAATTTGGCCGGAATTAGTCACATTTGCTGCACATGGCTATTAAAATTGAGGTTTTTGGTTATTAAGCCGATTTGTGCAAAAGTTAGTCCATGATGGCAAGCTGCGACAAGATCTTCGTCGACAACGCTGTTAGCCACCACTTCACTGACGCTCAATGAGATGATGCTCATGCTGTTGATTTATTAAATGACGTGGATTGTCATTGTGGACTATATAATTTTTGCCACATCAACTTAATAATCAGAAATCCCCAATTTTAATTGCCACGTGCAGCGAGCATGACTAATTCCAGCCTGATTGGGTGTCGACGATGAGCTGTGTCCTTAAATTAAACAATTTTCAAAAGATACATGACTAAAACTGAACATATTTAAGGTACATGATATTTTATGGACAAGCCCTAACATACATGACTAAAAATGAATTTTTCCCATTTATTAATAGTTATTTTCGAGCTTCTCTCTCTCTCTCTTTTTTTTTTTTTTCATATTTTCTAAATACTACCTCAATAATTATCTCTAAAAACATCTAATTATCTAACTTATTATCAATATGTGCTATTTTATAAAAAAGAAAAGAAAATAAGCAAAGAAATGAAAATTATGGAGGCCACAAGCCGACCTCTTACAAATCAACAAAGAGCAAGAAAATAATTACCTTCCGTGTCACGGACTGAAGGGTAAGGAAAAATAAAGAGAAAACTGGAACTAATAACTATACGATGAGATTGTCATCAGTTGAACGATAACGGTACCACCGTCATGTGAGAAGCCGAATGGGATGGTCATCGGCGGAACAAGAACGATACTCCTATGAGAAGGATGAGATTTCCATTGGTGGAACAACATCTATATAATCTAGTTGAGGACTTATTTATTTGTTCCTCATACCCCTTAATTTTCTTATCCAAACCAAAGAAAATATCTAGAAATGAGTGCAGTCGTACTTCTCTCGACTTGAGAGGATGTGATGAACACGACCTTCCATTATTCGGGCTGTCCTATTTTATGTAGCAGAACATTTTCTATGTGGATACAAAGACTCTTGCGGTCTTTGTCTGATCTCCTATTGTGAATATAGAAATTTACTAACATTGTGGCACTCGTGGAAAATTAAGATTAACAAAGAGTCTTGAAGGAGATCATGAAAGTCAAATACCTTCCATTTTGAAGAACATGCACATCCATTGAGTCAAGGAGAAGTAAGTCAAACTTACCTTCTAGACACTTGACCATCAAAGGCAAATTGAATGATTATTGAAATCAAGCAAGACCAGAAGAAATTCAGATACTATATAGAGACAATCAGCATTGATGCTACACATCGAGTCTTACTTCTGTATTGCGCATTCAATCAATAAAATCTGGGAGCTATACTGATTGGTGTTCATCCTATCTAGGAACATCAACTAGTTGTTAGGACATAATTCAGGAGATTTGTGTCAAACAGGTTCGGGAGAGCTTGTAAGTGCATTAAGAGGATTCTTTGCACTAAGTCCTACTGGGGGGGGGGGGGAGGGGACTAGATGATCGGATAAGTAGTTAAGGGGAGTGTGTATAGTGTTGGCGATTTAGGAGGGAGTTCTAAAGTTCTGTAAGTCCAAACTATATTTTGTACACATCACATCACTAATAAAAGGCCTGAGAGGAAGAGGGATTCTTCCTCGAATTTTTCTATCTGAATCCGTTCAACATTTCTGGATCTTCACTCAATACTTTTGTTTACACATTGTCACTTATTTAGTCTTACTATCAAGCTTGCAAAAATCAGAAATCGGTAGTCGGACGGAGAGTGATCGGCTGACGCCTAGGCCAACTACTCGCCGATTAGTCGGCCCAACGTTTTTTCTCTGCCCCTCTAATATATCAACTGTCATCCAAAACGGCGAAAATAAAAAGTACTTTCAAATGAAAATATTCTAATATAGATATATACTGGTTTGTGAGAAATGAGAATTTTTTTTTTTTTTATTTAAGTACTAAAACGATGCCGTTGTATAATTTTTTAATGAAAAATAAATTATTAAAATAGACTTTACCGATTTGACCGACTGGTTGGCGATTAATTCACGCAACGACTAAATGGGCTGACTAGGGTCAACTCGGGTCGCTTGGTGGCCGACTAGCGACTAGGCATGGACTAGTCAGCCGCCTAGCCCGAGTTCTACAACATTGCGTACCATATAAGAACATTGCACACGAGCACAAGTTCTAATATTTCAATTGGCAACAGAGCAGGTTCCAATTTACTCAAACAGGTAGATCAAGGGGGCTGTGATGGAATCCGTTGACCACACTTCACCGCGTCCTTGTTTTTGGACGGGGCAAATAACTCATGCTGGAAATCCATGATAATGGTTTATCTTCGGTCAAAGAAATGCTGGCACATCGTTGAAAAATGATGGGATTGGCCAAAAATGGAAAATCAAGAAAAGAAAATGGTTCCAAAATCGGTGGGGTCCTTCAGTAACAAGGACATACTGGAAGAAGAAACAAACTACACTGCCCTATACGCCTTACTTTCCTCAGTCGATCAAATACGTCTAAATGATCGTAAAGTGTACCACTGCGAAGGAAGCATGAAGGATACTGCAAAGTAAGTTTGAGGGCAATGCGTCTATCAAAAATTCGAAGCTATTATCCCTTCAATGTGACAACATTCATATGAATGGGGATGAAAACATTGATATCTTATACACTCACTTCTGTGACGTTGTGAATAAATGCTACATTCTTGGCGAAACAATCTCTGAAGATAGACAGATCTCAAATATCATGAGAATACTACCAGCACGCTTTCATGAAAAAATCACAATGCTGGAGTCCTTCATGAAATTCAAAGATATGAAGTTGGATGATCTTATGGGATAACTCCGGACATTCGAGATCAACAATGGCTATGACACGATAAAGGCCAAAGGAATTGCTCTGACAGCTGAAGTATCTCAGAAGTCAAAAGGAGAATATGAGGATCTAGATACAGGAGGCTTTGCAGATACCATAGCTTTTCTAGCAAAAAACTATGGAAAAATGGTGAAGAAGTTCACCACCTCAAAGAGACCTGGAAAGAACTTCTCAGGAAATGCCAACAGGAAAAAATCTGGTGGCAAAAACTTGCCTTCGAAACCAATGGGGAACATGAAAGAGAATAACGAATGCCGAGAATGTAAATTCTTTGGACATTATCAAGCCGAGTGTCCTAATTTCTTGAGAAAGAATAGAGCATGCAAAACCACGTGGAATGACTTTGAATCAAACATAGAGAAACTACCTGGAGAAGCTACTTAGCACACAAGTAATGGTGCTCTCTGCAACTCCACAAGAGACTACACTTGACTGATGGCCCATGTTCGATCCTCCAAGGAACAGACAGAGAAGAACTTGGGAGACAATTCAGATTCGGAAGATTCCTCTGATGAATCGTGTCCCACGCTGGAAGTGTCCTTAAGGGCAAATAAGGGAACTAGGATCATAAAATCTCTAGAAGCTAGAGTTAAACTCTATGAAATGAGGAGATCCAAGTAATTCTACTCAAGCTCTAGACATGTCCCCAGTGAGGACAACCCTGTTGGAGAACGGATTGAAAATAGCTCAGCAGGTAATCGGTTCAAAAGAAATTTCAATAAGCTCTAAAATGAATGAGTTGTTTAGTTTTCAACATGTTAATGAGAACAAAGAGAAAGAAATTGAAATGCTCAAAAGTGAACTCTCCAGAATCATGAAGGAAATCAGAGAACCACTTATGGACAGTCCAACACACAACACGAGAGGGTGGACCACAGATCATTCTACTAGAAAGATTGGCAAAGGTCAAGGGGTAAGAACAACTGGTGAAGTTTTTTTATCCAAAAAATGGAACGAATAGTTCTAGGCATGTTCGAACATCGTTGAGACATAAGCAATCAACTCATACTGTTCGTTCTGTCGAAGAACATTTAGTTTTCGATATACACGTTCGACAGGAAAACTTTAAATTTGTTCCTACTTGCCACTACTGTAGTGTCAAAGGTCATATTCGTCCCAACTACGATAGGATGCAATATGACTTGCACATTGGCAAGCCCACTCTTTGGGACATTTATAAAGTTCAGCTTAGAAAAAGTCAAACTCCTAAAATGAAGATCGATATGAGAAATCATAAGCAAACCAAAATCTGGGTTCAAAAAGAAGGGAACAAATGTTTTACCTCCCTTCTTGCCTTAAAATCAAACTTCAAAGGATCGTGGAATTTTAACAGTGGGTGCAGTACCAATTGGTAACCACGAGGGCCGGCAAACCGGAAGGCAGGCTCAATACATGGCCACTCTGGAGGTTGATCTTAGAGATATGGTAGGGCATAGCCTTATGGCAGTGGCCATAATTCCAAGGATGACCACTCAATCTGGCACCCTGTTAGTTGAGGACCATTAGACCCGAGCAATGTATTAGGAGTTCGTGTCTGCGCTACCCCCACAATTGAATGCTGGATACTCTCTGTGTCCAACATCTGTTGTGGATCCCTCTTACTTAGGGTTAGCACATGAGATTTATTCGGGGGTTATTCCTCTGAGTAGTCGCTGACCGAGGGATTTAAGTTGCTGAGGTTTAGTTTAGGATTTGGCATGTATAAAGATTCTGCTACTCTGTTTTCCCCTCTCTTCTTAGCCTTATGTTTGAAGTTGGATTATTAGGTATGTTGTATATCGTGATTGTGAAGTATAGTTTTCAACTAATAATTTCTTCAAAATAGTGATGCCTAACTAATATATGATTTAAGCCTGGATCCAGGATACGTACAAAATTTAAAATTATTTTTGTAAAACCATCACAAGTAAAAACCCACACAAACATAATTTTACTTGAAATCACTATAGGTAAGATCATGAAATAAATCAAGCACGACTTTATCAATCATATGTATAATTAGGACAGGTTAGAGATGGGAGAACTTAGACGGAAATTTAGGTAGACAAATATGAACATAGGTAGGCAAGCTTCAAACCTAGAATGCCTATATCAGATTTAGGATGTCATGAACACCCAGTAGAATCTCTAAGCTAGTGCTTCCGAACAAAACGAAGGTTCTAGAGGGGCTAATACCCCCGAGCAAAGGCAGTATGTGCCTGCATCTAGGGCAGATGCTGCTCGAGAGTTCCTTCAGGCTCTCCAATATGTGTTGCAGCAATAGATGGCAAGAGTTCAACCAGCACCGAACAACGCCAATACTAGGAGTCAGAGTGTCATAGAGCAGCTCCGAATAGTGCCCAGGTTTAGTGAAAACAAGGAATCCAATGGGATGGAGAATTGGATAACGGAGATGGAGCATGTTTTTTAGTATATGGAAATAACCTCCTGTCAGAAAGTCCTGTGTGCGCGATTCCAACTATTGGGAGATGCCAGCCAGTGGTGGAAGGCACACGAAAGGACACTAACCCCTGAGCAAAAGGACACACACACTTGGACTGAGTTCAAGGGGTTGGTACTGGATCTTTACTTTCCTCAAGTGCTTGGGGACCAAAAAGTGGTAGAGTTCATGAATATGAGGTAGGGTACTAAGACCGTGGCGGAGTATGAACATAAGTTCAACTATCTTTCCCATTACGCAACACATCTGGTTGGTATCGATGAACCAAAAGCTCGATGCTTTGAATGCTGCTTGAGATCAGAAATCGGGAGCATCATTTGTGGGCTTTGTCTGCTGATGTATCGGGTCTTCGATGAGCGCAAGCTATCTCTATGAACTTAGGAGTGGAACGATAGCGTTCGTTGCCGCTACTAATGTGAAGAAGCGGAAGAGACCTCCAATAATGGGAAACTGTCTAGGTTTTGGCATGAGGAGTATCAAGATGATATCGCCATGGGCATCAATGGCTCCACAATTGAGATGCCTCAAATATGGAAAAAATTACATTGGGTAATGTCTGCACGTGAAGTTCGTTTGCTTCTGATGCCATCAACTGGGTCATCGGATGGCCAATTGCTTGAGGACACGTAGTGGAGTAGAACCCTCTGCTACAGCGTCAACTTTACCCATTACTGCAGTGAATTAGGTGTAGTGACCAACTACTATTGCCTAGCAAGCCTATGACGGTCATAAATGCCCTAGGTAAGGCGCACCTTAATGTGGTGCTAGAGAAAGGCTATACGATCTCCATTTATGGACAATCCGTATTCGCACTCTTTGACATCGGTGCATCGTGTTCATTCATATCGAAAGTGTGTGTGCAAAGGTTGAATCTCAAAGGAATGGAGATTCCGGGACTTGAAGTAGGAGTAATGACTGTGGAAACTATCCAAGTCCATAGAGTAGTTAGGGCCATAGAATTAGGACTTGGAACAACTAAAATGGACGATGATCTTTTCATCATAAAGATGAAAGGATTTGATGTTATCCTAGGGCTCGATTGGCTAGTGAAGTAGAAAGCCATGATCTTTATCGAAAATAAATCATGTTATACCAGGCAGAGGGTAGACGATTTCTTTATAGGAGCGTCTCCAAGCCGAATAGGATTCCTATCATATTAGCAATGAGAGCGGAGAGAATGTTAGCTAACAAAGGCGTGTAAATGTTACCTGGTGAGCATCATGGAGGTTAAGAAGGAGAAATTAACTCCAGAGGATGTGCCAGTGGTAAAAGAATTTCTAGATGTCTTTCCCGATGATCTGTCAGGGACACCCCCTAGATTGACAGATACAACTCACAATAGACCTAGTACAAGGAGCCGCTCCGGTATCTAAATCACCCTATAGGTTGGCACCGGCAGATCTGCAAGAACTTAAGAAACAGTTAGAGGATCTGTTGGCGAAGAAGTTAATAAGAACTAGCATGTTGCCATGGGAAGTGCTAGTCTTATTCGTCAAGAAGAAGGACGACTCTATGTGTATGTGTATAGACTAATGAGAGCTAAACCGCTTGACAATAAAGAATAAGTACCCCCTACCTCGAATTGAGGACTTGTTCGATCAATTGAGGAATGTTGCGGTTTTTTCAAATATCGACTTGCGGTCGGGTTATCACCAACTTAAGGTCAAAGAGGGTGATATATCTAAGACAACTTTTAGAACTTGATAAGGACATTATGGATTTACCATAATGCCCTTCGGTGTCACTAATGTCCTAGTTGTTTTCATGGACTTGATAAACCGATTTTTTCATGAGCTCTTAGACTGATTCGTCATCGTATTAATATACGATATCCTCATTTACTTGCCGAATGTTCAATAGCATGTCGAACATCTTAGGATAGTATTAGGAACCCTTAGGAAGGAGAAGTTATACCCAAAGTTTAGTAAGTGTGAATTCTAGCTAGATAGAGTAGTATTCCTAGGATACATTATGTCGGCCAAAGATATGGAAACAGACCCCTGTAAGGTTGAAGGCGTGATGAATTGGAAAGCAACGACAAACATATGTGAAGTGGGTAGTTTCATAGGAGTGGTTGGGTATTGTAGGAGGTTCATTAGGAACTTTACCCAGATTGTCAAACCCCTCACACAACTCACCAAGAAAAGTGAGTCGTTCGTCTGGTCGAACGAGTGTGAGCGGAGCTTTAAGGAGTTGAAAGGGAAGTTAGTATCTTTCCTGCTACTAACTATTCCCGATAAGACAGAAGGATTCGTGATGGTCATGGATGCCTCAAAAGTGGTTGTCTCTTGATGCAGAAGGGAAGGATAGTAGCCAATGCATCTCTACAACTTAAGCAACATAAGCAGAATTACCCCATGCATGACTTGAAATTGGCAGTTGTGATCCATGCGCTATAGATCTAGAGACACTACCTGTATGGAAGCAGGTGTCTTTATGGACCACAAAAGCCTCAAGTACTTTTTCACTAAGAGGGAGTTAAACATGCGTCAGAGGAAGTGGTTAGAGTTAGTGAAGGATTATGACTTCACTATCTCTTACCATCCTAGTAAGGCAAACGTCGTCGCCGACGCCTTTAGTCAGAAAAGTAGTTCGGAGAAGGATCTGTTATCTGCTTTAGGAAAAAGCATGTGGGAGGAGTTAAGGAGATTTGGGGTTGAGGTAAGCACTAGCAACTGGCTGGAAGGGCATTTGGAGACCCTGAGGATGCAACCTACTCTAAGAATAAGGACTAAAAACGCTCAGGGAGGGGGGGGGGGGGGGGCGTAAGGTTTCTGACTAAGATGAAAAGTTGTCCTCAGATGGAACTTTGTTGTTCCGAGGATGATCTATGTTCCAAAGGACCTGGAACTGTGGGAAGAAATTCACAAGGAAGCGCATGATACACCTTTTACTGCCCACCTAGGTGGTAGTAAAATGTACCAGGTCTAAGGAAAGGATATTGGTGGAGAGGCATGAAGCGTAGTATCCCACAATACGTGGGAACATGCCTAGTGTATCAGCGAGTTAAGGCAGTTTGTGAGAAACCTTTAGAATTCTTGTAAACCTTGCATATCCCATAATGGAAATGGGATAGCATTAGTATAGACTTCATCATAGGATTACCTAGGACTTCTAGAGGACATGATGCCATTTGAGTTATAGTAGATAGACTCACCAAAGGAGCTCCATTCATCCTCGTTAAGATGACCTACTCACTTAGTCAATGAACTAGGCTCTACATTGATTAGATAGTTAGGCTCCACGGAGTTCCGTTAGCAATAGTGTTGGGCAGAGAAGCTAGGTTTACCTCCAAGTTCTGGAAGAGTTTGCATGCATCTCTGGGGACTACTCTAAACTTCAGTTTGGCGTACCACTCACAGTCTGATGGAAAAAATGAAAGAACGAATAAGACACTCGAGGATATGCTTAGAGAATGTGTCTTAGACTATGGAGGATCATGGGAGGAATATCTATCCTTGGTCCAGTTTGCTTATAACAATAGTTATGAAGCGACCATTAGAATGTCCCCATTTGAATCCCTACATGGGAGGAGATGTAGAACCCTATTGTGTTGGGACAACACGGGTAAAGGACCTAGCCTAGGGCTGGAGATGATCGAGGAAACCACAAAGGTCGTGGAAAGGATCAAGCAACACATTCGTGCCGCTGGGACCGTCAGAAGTCTTACGCCGACAAGCAACGTAAGGACTTGAGGTACGAGATTGGAGATAAAGATTTCCTAAACATGTCACCATTGAAAGGCATAGCTCTATTTGGTGAGAAAGGGAAACTTAAATCTCGTTATGTGGACTCTTTGAGATCTTAAATAGAGTTGGCAAGGTAACTGTCGAATAGCTTTCCCTCTCGATATCTTAGGAGTGCATGACATCTTCTACGCATCGACGCTTTGGAAATACGTTCCGAGACTGGATCATAAGGTTGACTTTAGCGACATGAAGTTAGGACCCAACCTTAAATACCCGAAGGAGCCAGTGGCGATTCTACAACGACTGGAGCAGGTTTTGAAGAGTAGGACGATTCTGTTAATCTTAGTTCAGTGGAGTAGACATAATGAGAGTAAGGTTGCATGGGAGAGAGAGAAGATGATATTATGACTAACTCCCGTATCTTTTTAGTTAAGAAAATTAAATTATGAAGATAAAAGTTTTGAAGGGAGGGTGAAATGTAACACCCCGAAGTACGTTTTAGCATGCATATCATATTCATTTAATATTTTAACTGTCGCTGCATAGCATTTAGCATGTTAACAGGAAAATATGTGATATCATTATCTTAAGCATGTGCAGTTGATCGTTTGCTTAAGTTTGCAGGAACATCCATACATACCAGTTCGGTATAATATACGATAATGATTAAAAAACAGTAAAAATTAATAAAATGAATAAACGAATAAAGTTAGATATCAAAAGAACGACACATAAAATGACTAATGAGTTATTCGACCTAATAATAATGGAATTACTCGTTATGCTTCGAATTTGCTTATAAATTGCCTAACTATGTGTTCTAATTATGCCTCATAAATAGAAATTAATATACACGCTTGTACCTTAGGGAGACTTGTACTTTGATTTATCTTATAATTGAATTTGTGATTGTACCTTGAGTTACTTGTACCTTATCATACATTACATTTCACTTTATATTATCAATTTGATTAAACATAATGGGGAGGTAAAAGGGATGGGGTTCGACTCACATTAGGGAACAACATGACCAAAATTCAGTATGCTTTATACTTATATTTATTCGAACCACATTTAGGAAATAATATTATGATATATTTTTTCATTTTATAAACCCTTAGGTTATGTAAATATATAAATTAGACCATGTTAGTGTACAAATAGGCTCAAATATATACTTGTTCTAATTAGGCTTAAACTATTAAAACTCCAACTCATAAAGTACATAGGATATAGGTACTTCTTGGATTATAAAGTGTTTTAGAAAATACATAATTAAGCTTATGGTATTTTGTACAACTTAAAGATCAGTGTATGATTTGACGAACTTGGAATACGATTTGGACTCAAGAATTGTTAGAAATAGTTCTTCTTAGATACAACAATAACAATCAAACACTTTAATCACCAAAGTGATGATTCTTTCTCACAAGCTTAACATAAAATCAAGAAAGACAATCACACAACAAGAAATTACATGGTTCGACAGATTGCTTACGTCCACGGGCCAGGAGATGTTTCCACTATATCAAAAATTGAGTTTACAAGGTAGAAAACACTCAAGAGTTCAAGCTCATAATAACTATGGCTCTTCTTCTCTCTTGATTTCTTTTCTCTCACTCTCTCTCTAGAAAACAATGAATTGGATCAAGTTCTTGTAACAAACTAACTTCCCTCAACTGAATAACTCAGCTGAAATCAGTTTGAAACCGACAAACCAAGCTAGAATCCAAAACTGCACATAAATAACTACTTCTGAAAGAGACTGCAAACGACAACGGATGACAATTAAAACGACAATGGTTTTGCAACGGTTTTGGCAGTTAATTCTGTTACAAACCGTTGTCTTTTCCAATTTCCAGAAACTGATTTATTCAAACTGTTTCTCTTCATCTGTTTTCCAGTTTTTCTTCAGCCAGTCTTGTGTTCAATGATGTACAATTCTATGCTCAATGTTTAGACAAAACTTTCCAATTCAACACTCTCCACCTTGGCTAAACATTTAGCCAAACACAGCAGCAACTCAACCTTATCATAGCACAACTCCACCTAACCTCTAACAGCTCTTAATCCAAGAGCTATTCTTCTAATTCATCAGGGAAATTTGAACCAGCTGCAGACAATATCTAAATTTGTTTGCAGCTAACGTTTTTGTCAGCATATCTGAAGCATTGTCTTCAGTTCCAATCTTTTCCAAAACCACAGTACCTTTTTCTGCTATATCTCTCACAAAATGAAGTATAACATCTATGTGTTTGATTCTTTCATGAAATACCTGATGTTTAGCCAGATGTAATGCACTCTGAGAATCACAGAACACTTCTACAGATTTCTGAGCAACCCCAAACTCATCCAAGATGCCTCTTAACCAGATAGCCTCTTTCACTGCCTCTGCAACAACAATATATTCAGCTTCTGTAGTTGACAAAGCAACCACAAATTGTAACATTGATCTCCAACTAATTGCTGCTCCAAACAAAGTGAAAATATATCCAGACTGAGACTTTCTTGAGTCCAGATTTGCTGCATAATCTGAATCACTATATCCTTGCAGAGCATCACATCCTTCACCATCAATTGACTTCTTAAACAGAATACCAACACTGCTTGACCCCTTTAAGTATCTAAGCACCCATTTTAATGCTTCCCAATGAGCTCTTCCTAGATTAGCCGTATATTTGCTAGTTACACTTATTGCATGTGCAACGTCAGGTCTAGTGCATATCATTGTGTACATTATACTTCCTACTGCATTTGCATAAGGGATTTTCTCTATTTCAACTGCTTCTTGTCTTGTCTTTGGTCTCTGTAGCTCGGATAGCTTAAAATGCTGTCCTAGTGGCACTGGCACACTCCTGGCTTCATGCATATTGAATCTCTGCAATACTTTCTGAATATAATCTTTCTGATGTAGCCATAAAACTCCACTAGTTTTGTTCCTTTCTATGTCCATCCCTAGTATCCTCTTTGCATTTCCAAGCACCTTCATATCAAATACACTCTGTAATTCACCTTTTAGGTATTTGATATCATCCTTACTCTTGCTTGCAACTAGCATATCATCCACATAAAGTAACAGAAACACCAAGATACCATTCTCAGCAAGTTTTAAGTACACACAGCTATCATATTTAGACCTAACATATCCAATCCTTCTCATATGTGTGTCAAATTTGATGTACCACTGTCTTGGACTTTGCTTAAGCCCATACAAAGATTTCTTCAGAAGACAAACCTTGGTTTCACTCCCTGGCAAAACAAATCCTTCTGGCTGAGACATATAAATCTTCTCCTTTAGGTTTCCATGCAAAAATGCTGTTTTTACATCCAACTGTTCCAACTCTAAATCAAACTGAGTTACCAAGGCAAGGAGAATTCTGATTGAACAGTGTTTCACAACTGGAGAGAAGATTTCATTGTAATCAATTCCCTCTCTCTGAGTAAACCCTCTTGCTACTAGTCTAGCTTTAAATTTGACAGATTCAGTATGAGTAATCTCTACCTTTCTTTTGAAAATCCATTTACAGCTAACTAGTTTTTGCTTGTGTGGTCTGTCAACCAGAATCCAAGTGTTGTTCTTCTCCAGTGAGTCATCCTCTTCTCTCATGGTTAATATCCACTTATCCCTGTCACTACTCATCATGGCCTCTTTATAATCTCTTGGATCAGTACACTCAATATCCTTAGCTGCAACCAGAGCATATGCTGTAAGATAATCATCAACATACCTAGTAGATTTCTTCACAGTTCTCTTTTCCCTGTCTCTTACTAGCTGATAGTTTCTTAATCCATCATTTGGACTTGCTTGTTGTTCTTCCTCTGATCCTTCTGATGATTCTTGTTCATCTTCAGACAATGGCTCCACTTGAGCTGGTAATTTGTCTTTCACTAACTCTGAAACCACCTTCTCCTTATGATTTTCCTTTAGAGGCATAATATCCTTTCTGAAAACTACATCTCTACTGATCATGATCCTTCCAGCACCAGGCTCTGTACTCCATAATCTGTATCCCTTTACTCCAGGAGGATATCCAAGCATCACACACTTTACTGCTCTTACTTCTAACTTATCCTGTTTAACATGAGCATATGCTCTACATCCAAAAGTTCTGAGATGTGAGTAGGAGGGTGACTTTCCTGTCCATTTCTCTTCAGGAGTTTGATGATCATTTGCTGCTGCTGGGCATCTGTTTATTAGGTAGGCAGCAGTAGACGCTGCTTCTCCCCAGAATCTTCTATCTAGTCTAGAACTGGACAACATACATCTTATTCTTTCAAGTATTATCCTGTTTATTCTTTCCACTACACCATTTTGTTGTGGATTTGCTGGTACAGTTCTGTGCCTCTTTATTCCTTTATTACTGCAAAATTGACTGAATTCTTCTGATGAAAATTCTAACCCATTGTCAGTTCTTAGGCATTTAACCTTGGCACTCTTCTCATTTTCTACCTCATTGCACCAGCCTTTAAACTTGTCAAAAAACTTCAGCTTTGTTCCTCAGCACATAAATCCAGAGTTTTCTTGAGAAATCATCAATCAGACTCAAGAAATATCTTCCTCCTCCAAGAGTTTGAACTCTTGAAGGAACCCATAAGTTAGCATGAATGTATTCCAATACCATGTTTGAGGTGTGTTTTCCTACAGGATATGGTAGTTTCTTGTTTTTGCCCAGTATACAATCTTCACACATAACTGGTTTCCCACTATCTTCTCTATAATCAATCAAATTTTGCCTTGCAAGCTGATTTAATCCACTTGCACTAACATGTCCTAAACTTGTGTGCCTCAGTTGATTGCTATCCTTGACTACATTTTCAGATTCACCAATTATTGCATTTCCAACCAGGTAATAGAGACTAGATCTCCTGATCCATTTCATTACCACTTTGGAATCCTTTATCAAATGACCATTTTCAGATTTGAAACTGCACCCTCTCTTTTCTAAAGTCCCAGACTAACAAGATTCCTCTTTAGCTTTGGAATATATCTGACATCCTTCAAGATTTTAATAGAACCATCATGCGCCTTAATCATTATATCCCCAATTCCTTTAACTGAGCATGATTGATCATTTCCTAGCATGACTATTCCAGATTCTTGTTCCTTAAAATCTTTAAACCATTCTAGATTTGGACTCATATGAAAACTATAACCAAGAGTCCAGAATCCAGTTTTTATCAATCTTGATTTCAGAAATATTTAGTACCTGAGGATCTTCTTCTGCAGCTTCAACCACCTCTGCTGAGCTTGAGGCTTGATTTCCTTTTTTAGCCTGTTTCTTCTTCCACTCAAAACAATCTTTCTTGAGATGGCCTGGTCTTTTGCAGAAATGACACTTTCTTGTTTCCTTGTGACCAAACTGTTTTTCTTTATTATTTTCTGACTTCTTGGATGGATCAGTTTTCTGGTTTTGTTTCCACTTGTGATTTTTTCCTTTCTTTATACTTAACCCTTCTCCAGCACCATCTGATTTTCCATGACTGAGTTTTTGCATTTCCTTTGCCCTTAATGTGATATTAGAATCCCTTCCATACAACATTGCATCTCTCAGGTGATCATATGATTGTGGCAAGGAATTTATTAACAGAATGGCCTTGTCTTCATCACTCAACTGGACGTCAGTGGCCTCCAGATCATCAAGTGTCTTGTTGAAATCATCCAGTTGATCCTCCACCGATTTTTCTTCAGAAAATTTATAAGAAAACAGTTTTTGTTTCAAGTACAACCTGTTTGCCATGGATTTGGCCATATATAGGTTATCCAATTTGTGTATCACATCAGCAACACTCTTTTCTTTTGATACCTCCCTCAATACTTTGTCAGACAAACATAGTATCAACAAGCTGTGAGCCCTCTCAAGAATATCTAGTTTTTGGGCTTCCTCCATCTTCTCCGGGAAAGCCTTTTCCCCCTTCAAAGCTGCAACAGGCCCTTGCTGAATCAGCAGTGCCTTCACCTTTATTTTCCATAGTCCATAATCGTTTTTCCCATTGAACTTTTCTGTCTCAATCTTTGACATAGACATTATTGATGATCAAGAACTTTTCTCCTCGTGGTAGCTTTCCCACAGACGACGCCACTTGTTAGAAATAGTTCTTCTTAGATACAACAATAACAATCAAACACTTTAATCACCAAAGTGATGATTCTTTCTCACAAGCTCAACATAAAATCAAGAAAGACAATCACACAACAAGAAATTACGTGGTTCGGCAGATTGCCTACGTCCACGGGCCAGGAGATGTTTCCACTATATCAAAAATTGAGTTTACAAGGAAGAAAACACTCAAGAGTTTAAGCTCATAACAACTATGGCTCTTCTTCTCTCTTGATTTCTTTTCTCTCACTCTCTCTCTAGAAAACAATGAATTGGATCAAGTTCTTGTAACAAGCTAACTTCCCTCAACTATATAACTCAGCTGAAATCAGTTTGAAACCGACAAACCAAGCTAGAATCCAAAACTGCACACAAATAACTGCTTCTGAAAGAGACTGCAAACGACAACGGATGACAATTAAAACGACAACGGTTTTGCAACGGTTTTGGCAATTAATTATGTTACAAACCGTTGTCTTTTCCAATTTCCAGAAACTAATTTATTCAGACTGTTTCTCTTCATCTGTTTTCCAGTTTTTCTTCAGCCAGTCTTGTGTTTAATGATGTACAATTCTATGCTCAATGTTTAGACAAAACTTTCCAATTCAACAAAAAAATTAGTGTATCATTTTATAGAACTAAACCCTACCAAAACATCTTGAATGGACCTAGATTAACACCCTAAATTAAGCTAAAGGCACAAAATGAATTCACAGCCCTCAACCCCCGAAAATTAATTCCGAAGTAATTACCCCCTTGTGAACCTTAGTCCTTAAGGCTTGGTAGTGTGCAACACTATTCGGCCTCCACTTCACCTCCACATGACCCAGGCCATGCAACATGGCTTTTTTCAACACATCATCACATGAATAGTACCTCTCACAATACAAGATCACTCTCAACTCCCGCTATCTCTGTTTCTGTCACTAAACAAGGACCATTTTCTTCTTTTTCTTCTCCCTTCTCTCAAATACCATTACCTTACTTTCGATCCCTTCCAAGCCACGGGGCACCTTCGACTTCCATGCCATTTCCAAGCTTAACTTCATCTACAAGTAGAGGTATAGGTTAGCTAAGCCATTAGTTTTGTTTAGTTTTGGTTAGGGGAAATGGATGGGAGTGATTGTTGTATAATTATGTAACTTGTATATCAGACTCACACACACTAGTATAAACACATATGCATACACTTAAATTAGGTTGTGGGATGAGCATGTTTAAAGTTATGTTCTTACATATGATTATTATGTTTTAGTCGGTTAAATTATGATTGTGGTTATGTTGAGGTGATGGTTAATTATGTCATCGCCTATTTAACTTCAGCTCGTATGTGAATGTTTGGGGTAAAATATGATCAAATTTGATTAGGTGGTGAATTAGGATTGATGCATGTTGATTATGTTAATGTTTATGAAATTAGGCTTGTTAATGTTTCGGCTGAATCATGATCAACTTACATTTTGATTTGTGTTGAAATGATTTAAAATAATTAAAAAGGAACTAATGTGATGATTTTGAAAGGATTTTCGTAAAAAAATGTTAAAATGAAGGTGAAAAGTTTCGGTTAAAAATTTCTTTGGCTCAAGTTAGATGTTGATCATTATGTACAAAATTGTAAAACTTTCGGCAATTTCACTAAAGTTAAATGTTGATGATTTTGTAAAATTTAAAGTTAAATTTGATAAAGTATAAATATGTTTATCATTTGGAAAGATAATAATCTAGATCATAAGATTTGAAAATGATTTTGTGAAACCTTTTAGCAAAAAATGGATTTTTAAGCTAAAGTGATGATTTGATATTAATTATGTTATAACGTGTTTGTTGATAAGAATGAAGTGGAATTCAATGTGATTGAATTCAAATATGAGCAATTATGACTTAGGTGTAAAGGTATGTATGCATCGGCAATACTGTACCATTAAGATGATGTTGTGCTTAGTTGATTAATTTAGGGTTAGTTGAACTTATAATTGAACAAAGAAAAATTTGGATTACTTAGACAGATTTATAATGTTAAAATTGGGCTTAGGAGTCGTTTTCTTGAACTTAGAAAATAATTAGAATGGACTCAATTGGATTAATTTGGCTTTGAACAAATCAGATATGCTAAATGGACTTAGAAATAAATTAATTGGGCTAAAGTAATATTTAAAATCGGCTTAGGTTCAATAAGATAATATAAATGGGCTTTGGGCCCAATAGTTGAATAAATGGGCCAAATAAATCATTTGATCCTAAATAAATAGAATTGGACTTAGGATAAATTAAAAATGGACTTAAACTGAATTAAAATGGGCGTTTGGACTAGATTGGGCCTTAACCGAACCCAAATGAACTTAAGCATGAGTTTCGGGCCCAATTGGCTGAATCAGGCCGAGATAGACAAGGTCGGGCCTAGACCAAATCTGAAATTAATTAGGTTTAGTGTTAGTTAGAATTAAAATGAAGATTAGGTAATAATCATATAGTTAGGAATTAATAAGTAATTACTAGAAAAAAATAAAATAAGTTAGAAAAATATGAAGCGAAGTAGGGAAATTTAGGTTACACATAAATCGATGTTGAATTGAACTTATATATAAAATAACTAAGTCATAGAAATAGAAATAAAACAAGAATTATAAGTGATTAGGGTTTCAATTGGAAATTAGGGTTTCGAATGAAACTAGGGTATGAGTTAGGGTTTGTATGACCTTATGTGATAATTGTATGTTGATTAAGCAACTTGTATGATTATGATGATTTTTTTAATTTAAAATTGCGCAATTTAGTTAAATATAAGAGTATGTAATGATAATTTAACTTTACAAGTTAAATTACTTTCAGTACTTGATAGGGATAACCCGATCAGCTCGGGTCGGGTCACCAACCCGATCAGCTCAGGCCGGGCTAACAGCGAGGCCCAGCATGCACAAACCTGAGCCCAGGCCCAGCAAGCACGCCAGTGAGCACAAAGGCCCAGGCCCAGCAGGCCCAGCAACACGCATTCTGTTCAGCGAATCAAGTCTGTTCCGCGAATAAAGGCCATGATCTTTTCCCAAACTGCCATGCAGATTTGTTGGGCAAGATTGTAGGGATTTAGTTAGGGTTTTGGTTTAGTAGTATAAATAGGTGAAAAGAACTCTGAATTAGGGTTCGCACTTTGCACTCTGTAATACGCACTGTAAACTCCACATCCCAGTAAAGAGAAACACCTCGGCGATTGCCGTTTTCTGCCCGTGGACGTAGATCTCCGGATCGAACCACGTAATTCTTGTGTGTTCTTATATTATTTACGTATATTCTTGTTTAATTGTGTAGTTACCGGATTGCGCATTATCAGTACTTATAATTTTATAAGATTGTTTTAATATGCAACTTACAACTCACTTGAAACAGAACTGGTGAAATATGAAAATTAAATTAGGAAATTAGTTAGGAAATGAAATGAAATAGGTTAATTTAGATAATGACGTAGTTAAAGACATAAGTTAGGAAATAAATGAGTTAGAATAATAACAAGAAGATTATAAATGTTGGAAAAGTTAGAGAATGATGAACAAGTAAGATTGATAGTATGATGATGATGTTGAGTAATATTTAAATAAAGTGATGTAAATAGGATCAAGACAAAGTAATCATATGTTTTACTGATATTTAATAAATAAAAGAGACGCGAGTTTATAATTGAATTAGGAAGTTTAAATAATACGTGTAACCGATATATAACGTAAAGACTCCTAAATAAGGAACATATTAAGATTTTAATAATAAATAGGTTCCACTGTGTGGTAAGAATACGACATAGATAGTTCCACACAGTTAAGTTACACAACTTATCTTCGGCAGTGGGTAACGTTATTATTTAAGTTTCTACTTTATATCTTTGTTTGTTAATATGAGCTACCACAAGGGCCGCCAAGTGAGGACAATAAGGCCGTTGACTGTGAGACGAAAGTAAGCGATGAATGATGAGATGGAAGACATGCCGAGAATCCGACCCTACTTAAGGTGGGAGGTAGAACGCCGTCAGACGGGCATGCATTTTAGTAAAGTTTTTATTACATCCTGTTTTATCCACTGAGTAAAAAACTCACGTTTTCCAAAAGCTATTTTTCGGGAAATGACAGCGCCGTACTGGGGAACGATAACAATAACTAGATGCCTCGTAGGTGTTTTGATTATTTTCTTTGTATGCTGGCTCTGTCGGGAAACTCTCCTAAAACATTTCCAGAAAGACCAGGAGTCGAGTCATGTAATAATGAAGTGTTAAGCTTATGAGTGAAATGATTAAAAGTTTATGTTAAATTATTTTATATTTTAACAGTTTAAATTGTATTCACTTCGTGAGAGTTTCTGTTTTGGACAACTTAGGCTCCGATACGTAACATGGATGAGAGTAGAAAATTAAGTTAAAGATGTAAAGATGGAAAAAAATAAGTATGATTAAGTAAGAAATGAGAGCTACGTAAAGGAAAAGTAAGTAAAAGAAAGTGAGCTAGGGGCGCTACAGTATTCTTTTGAATCCGGAATTGAAAGTAAACTAGGATTGTTCAGAGGAACGTGTATAGTAGAGGAGTAGCCTTTCGAGGATAGGCAAAAACTACTGTAAGGTGCCAGGTTTGGTTGGACACCGGCGTAGCTAAGATTGTATTGTGTGAACAACTTAGTGAATTTTCCCTGCGTGAGGGAAGAGTGGATGTAGAAGGATTACCCCCCACCTTCGCACCACTATAAATTGTTGTGTATTTGCTTATTGTTTTTATAACTATTGTGGCATAATACATATTACTTACTGCATAGCTTTTGGAAAACGTATTTGCATATTCCGCTGCACAAACCTCTACCTGAGCATTGCCTATTGTAAATACCCTAAGTACAGTTTGTAGTGAGCATACTGTGTCAAAGTTAGTTATGACTCTACGTTTGCTGAAAAAATAAGTCTCCTACAACAAGCAACAACCATTTGCTCTAAGTATTTAAAAAGAAAAATTGATTTAGTTCGAGGTTTATTCAACCCACTTACCCCCCAAATCTCTACAACTTGGTACCAACATCGAGCTCTAGCTACTCGAGTAGGTGTTGAGTTTGAGTTCGAGCTCATTGATACTCAGCTCGACAGGCTCGGTAACTTAATTGAGCTTGTGTTACTAGTTTACTCCTTAGAGTTGATATAATTATAGATATATTCTAATTCTAAATTATACAAGGTGAATCCCTAAGGCCTCCATTTGCATCTCTTTGTAGTACAATTGGCGTTTTCATTAACATCTCATTGTAGTATATTTAACAATTTTTTTTTTTTATTTTAATGTATTTTTAAATTTTTTTATATTATATTTTGTATTAATAGGGCCAACCCGAGTCGATCTTGAGCTCAACGTACCGAGCTGAGCTCGAGTTGAAAATAATGAACTCAATCGAGTATTCGGGGGCATACATCGAGCCGTCCGAATATGAGAAGCAAAAGTTTGAAATAGGTTGGTGAATATTACAGGTGATGTGATGGACCATGACGAAAGAGAAGATATTTAACTCGAAATTCAGTCTGTGCGTGAGGCCCAAATGTCAAGGAAATGATAGTGAATTGTTCATGATTTGGTGTATGACACGGGCTGAACCGTGTAATTTGGGGGCACACCTGATAGATGACCGCGCCGTCGAGGCACCAAAAATTAATATCCATAACTCCCCTTTTCTAATTTGTAGAAGTGGTAAGTCAGAGTCGATCCCATAAGGAATAGTCCAATTATCTGTGTTTTACTTATTAATTTAGTAAAGCAAACAAGAACATAAAAGGAGGAGTTTGATTTTATTTTGTTAACTCAACTATTAATCTAGTAGAATGGATGAAAAATAAGAAATAAAAATGATTTAACTTGAATATATAAAAGATCCAGCCCCTAATCTAGTTATCCCTCTAGTCTGATTATCCCTTTTAATTAATGCAACTACTCTTTGAATTAATCCTAGAACTCCTACCCCTAAATCAACAATAAGCTTTGTTGATGCGAATTATCCCTTAATTTTAATTAACCAAAATAAGCTCTTTGATTAAATATATCTAACCAAACAATCTAAAGTAAGCTCTTTAGATCTAATTGGCCAAACACATTTAAATAATAGGATAATAGGCTAGATGATAAAGCGCAATCCGGTACCCAATCAATTCAGCCTAAATCAACGCAAGAAATATAAAAACACACAAGATATACGTGGTTCGATCCGGAGATCTACGTCCACGGGCAGAAAATCACTCTTGCCGAGGTGTTTCTTTCACTAAAACTTTGAGCTTATAAGCAATAATACAGAATTCAGAATGCGAACCCTAATTCAGAGTTCTTTTCTCATATTTATCCTCAGCTTTCCTAAACCCTAACTGAACCCTAACTAACTCCCTATTCTCACGCCTATTTCCCGCTGCATGGCAGTTGGGAGCGGATCATGAGCCATGATTCGCGGAACAAACCATCTGTTGGGCCGACGCGTGTTCCTGGCCTGCTGGGCCTACGCGTGCTGGGCCGGTCAGTGGACTTAGGTATTAACCCGACCCGAAGTGATCGGGTTATCCCTATCAGATGCCCCCCCCCAGCCGAAGCGAGGAAGGAGCTTCGGTTGTCACCGGGGTGGAACCGTAAGCAAGAGGGGCCGTAGTCGCGGGCGCGCCGAAGTGTTTATGGATGACTAAGTCTATCCGCGTCCCCAGGGGCTCCGCGGAGCAGTCTGCGGATGCGGAGTCGAACTAGGCCGAAGTGCACAGGACATATAGCGAGATACCGAATTTCCCAGAAGCAAGAAACGCGTTGGAAGTATATAACATCCTGGCCGAGGTGGAGGGTACACCGGAGTGTAGTGGTCCGGCCAAAATGAAGGAAGCACCGGAGTGTGGTGGTATGACCGAGGTAAAAGAATCACCGGAGTGTAGTTTGAATCTTCCTGACGAAGGGTGAGGTTGATGTGATTGGCGGCGCCATCATGAGAGAGAGGGATGTGAAGTGACACGCTCTGCGATTTCCAAGAAACATGTTCCCCACGCGCCTTGGGAAATGTAAAGCGCGTGAAGAGCACGTTTAAATCTCCATCACTGAATTTGAATAGGCTGCATCAGAGCCGTTGGTTTTTTGCGTATATAATTGAAATAATTGCACAGTAACTCTTCATCTTCTTCATTGCGATTTACCAGTTTAGAAAGCGGGAAAAAGAGGGATTCTGTGCTTGCAATCCATCTCAAATCAAAACTTCTCAAATCCAACCCAAGTAAGTATGTCTTCCTCTTCGTCTTCTTCATCTTCTGCCTCATCTTCTGCCTCTATTGAAGAAGTAGAAGTAGGGACTACGGGTACCATATTAGATGTCCCCCCCCTTCGATACCTCATTCCGGAGAGAAATGAGATTAGGACCGTAGACAGGGCCGATGGGCTGGAGAGCAACGTTATGATGGTTGCCTTCTATCCATGCGCGGAGGAGGGTTTGGAGGTGGCCTCTGTAGCGTTACGGATGACGCGAGAGCAAATTGAGAGAGAAATCCCTTTATTTTTCTTCCCCTTCAACCTAGAGTATATAATACCGAACCCCGAGGATAGGGCCTGCTGCCCACCGCAGGGGTTTATTAGTGTGTACATAGATCCCCTTAGAATAGGCCTGAGACTGCCCCTGTGGGACATTGTGATCCGGTTGCTGCAATACTACGGTATTGCCCTGAGCCAACTAGCGCCGAACGCGGTGAGGCAGGTAGTGGGATTCACCGTGGTGTGTAAAAACGCCGGATTAGAACCGACCGTAGAGCTTTTTAGGTTTTTATACCAACTAAAAAACTTCGGGAAGTCCAAGGGGCGGTACTCCTTCAGTCCCCGAGCCCGAGGTGGGTTCAAGGTTCAAAACCCAAGTAAGGTAGAGGGGTGGAAGGAGGGGTTTATATTTATAAAAAACAAAGTAGCTCTCCCGAAGTGGAGGAGGGACGAGGTACTTGATACCGCTCCGGTGGAGAGCCCGGAGGCCGAAGTGATACATACATTCCGGACAGTGGGGACTTTCAAAACCCTCTGTTCCGAGGAAGAATTGGAGGAGGCAGGGCTGAGCCCGTATTATTCGGGCAATGCGGGCGCCGAAGAGGGTAGGAGTCTCTCTATCTTGCTTTTTACAACTTTTGATTGTGTATATGACTAACTTTACCTTCTGTGTGCAGTGGGACGCTTCGGGAAAGAACCGACTGGGAGCCCCGCAGCGTCGGCGGCGGCCAAAAAGAAGGGGAAAGCCGCTGAGGTGTCTCCCGGGGGAAGATGCCACCCAGTGCGCGGCCCAGCGCTGGGTCGGAGGAGCAGGTGGGAGTGACGAGGCCTGCTCCCGGATCTAAGAAGAGGCCGGAGCCATCATCCGGGACTCCTCCAACTGCAGCTAAAAGACTCCGCCCGGAGGAGAGTATGGAGGTACATTTCTGATATACTGTTAGTTACCGCAAACGCTTCGTATGTTATCTGTGCTGACTATGGTCTGTGGTTATTGGTGGCAGGGGCCCTCAAGTCTACTGGGGTTGGAGGGGCCCGATGCCGAAGAACTTCTGCGCTTGGCGCGAGGTATCCTAGACCTCGGCCGCAAGAGCGAGAAGGAAGGGAAGGAGGAGCTGGCCGAAGTGGCCAGGGAGCTCCGAGCGCGCAACGACCGGTTGACCCACGACCTAACTGAGGCGCGAAAGAGGGCTGCCCTGGTCGAAAATGAAGCGGCGCGTCTGCGCGGGGTGGAGGCGGAGAGCAATGTCCTCCGAGGTGAGGTACAACGACTGCGGGCAGAGATGGAGGCTCGGGAAGCTGCTGTGGTCGAGGGGCAAGGAGCGATGCTGAAGGCATTCGCTGATAAGTTATTCCAAACCAGCACGTTCCTCGACTTCCAGACGGAGTTCGTGGCAATAGGGGACCAGGCCACAAGATCCGCGCTGCTGGAGCAGGTGAAGGAGCTCTACCCGAATGTGGATGTATATCGTCCAGAATTCGGGTATGACTTTGAGGCAGTGGCCGGAGTGGAAAAGGCCTACTACGCGGCTCTAGCGAACCTGCCGGAGTGGCCCCTGGTGAAGGCTCTCGGGGAGAAGAAGCAGCTGCTGACGGCCGCGGAGGTCGCCAACTGTGAGGTGGACCAGGACCAGGAGTTCATGGCGTTCCGCCGAGGTGAACTGGTCTCCGCACCCCGAAGCAGAGAACCCCCTCCACGGATGGAGGTCGAAGCCACAGCTGCGGACAAAGCGGTCGCAGCAAATGAGGAAGGAGCAGCCGAAGTGTCAGAGGGCCGGCAAGAGGTGTTGCCCGGGGACATTGAGGCAACTGAGCGGGAGGTCAGTCGATCCCCGCAAATTTAAAGTTGTATATTTTAGGAATGTATGCGAATCGATGAATACTGAGTCTGGAACATTGTACTTCTACTTGTTGAATATAATTTTTTGTTTCTTAGATTCTCTGTCTTTCCTTTGCTTGCATGATCAATTTGTACTTGTTTTCGAACTGAACTTCAACTCTTTACATACTTGAGATTGATCGATCTGGTTGACTCTTTTTCTGTTTAGAACACCGCGGAACTACACGAAACAATAAAGAAACTCATGCGATCACTTGAGTGGTTCCGCGAGGAGAAGAACAACCTGCAAATGCACGTAGTGCCGAAGCTAGAAAAGCAGGTGGCCTCGGCAGAAAGGAAAGTGGTTGAAGCCGAAGAGAGAGCCAAAGATTTTGTGATGAAATACCGGTCTACCGCTGCCGAGATGAGCAGTGTCCTCGTTCATCAGAGGGAGTATGATCGGATACTGTCGGAGTTCGGTCTTCTGACCTTTGAGGAAGTGGAGGAGCGGGTCGTAGAGATCCAGAGCGAAATCTCAGCGCTTACGACAAATAACCCCGCGGAGGCCTCGGAGCTCGTAAGAAAGCGAGAAGTGCTAGAGTTGCTTCTGAGCATGTATGAAGGGCTAAAGGGCCGAGGTAGGTGGAGGCCTTCTGCCGAGGAATTCATCGCGAGTTCAAGCCGGAGACAAGGTACCCCGAAAGTGCCCCGGAAGGACAAAAAGAAACCCTCTGGAAAGAGCCAAGGCATAGTTATTCGGGAGCCAGCTCCAGTGACCACGATCGAAGAAGAGCCCGCTGTGGTTGCCGAAGAAGTAGTCGAGGAGCTGGCCAGAGAAATTGAAGTGATGGCTCCGGAGGAGTGGGACCCTGTGCAGTGGGCACAAACCCCGAGGTCCGGTCCACAACCATGTGGCCGAACTCGGACTCGAGACGAAGTCCCCAGGCAAACGCCCAGAGCAAGTCCTCGGCGTAGGGAAGCTCGCAGTGGAGAAAGAGCCAGAGCCCGAGGTCGAGGATCTACAAGATCCCGGAGGACACAGTGCAGATCGAGGAGCAGGCCGCAACGCCGGGGCGCTGAATATTGGCTCGGGGGCCGTAGATAATAGCTGTTCTCTTTGTTGTTTTGTCTGTTTGTTTTGTTTTGTTTTTTTTTTGAAGTCTTATGTAAAAAACTGCTTGATGTTGTATTATTCAGAAGATAATAAAACTGTTGCGGTGTTCGGGAACACACTACGAAAAATTATTAACTATTTTAATTGGGTGTTCAGGAACACAGTATGGATAAATCCAATCTCCCCGAACGGATCAGGCAGGAGTAACATCTCCCCGGACGGATCAGGCGGGAGTAAACACTTCTCCGGTTAAACAGGCGAGAAAGTGATACGAGTCTGGGGACGAAATGCGAATCTCCTCGGACGGACCGAGGGAGAGATTTAATTGTCCGGAGACTGATAACGATAATATGATTGCGTTAGGGCGTCCCCGTAACGTAAAGTAAAACACAGCAAGATGCATAAGCAAAGAATTTTTATTTAACGATGAGTGCCGGGGCAAACTAAACAATACAAAGGTAGATGGTAATCATAAAAGAAACATACAATGAGCAGAAAGAGCAGATGGTGCTTGTGATTTGGCCTTCACAGGTAGAAGCGCCTCAAGTTGGTTACGTGCCAGCTTCGGGGAATCGGGGTTCCATTGAGATGCTCTAGCTGATAGGATCCGGAATCGTGCGCGACAACGACTCGGTAAGGACCCTCCCAAGAAGCGTGTAATTTCCCTTCGGGGGCAGCTTTGCTGGCTGAGTTGAGTCGAAGAACTAGATCCCCGACATTGAACTGAGTACCCCGGACCCGGAGGTTATGATACCGGGCTGCTCGTTGTTTACACCTGGCCTGTTGAATGAATGATTGGTCACGACGATTTTCAAGCTCATCCAAATTTGCCCGGAGAGCCTCGTCATTATCCTCTGGAACCAATGTGAGGGGGCGGGGGCTTGGTACACTGATTTCAGCAGGGATAACGGCTTCGGAACAATAAGTAAGGCTGTAAGGAGTCTCCCCGGTAGAGGTATGCGGTGTTGTGCGATAAGCCCATAGGACTTGTGGAAGGTTTTCAGCCCAGAGACCTTTGGCATTATCCAGGCGCTTCTTTATTCCCGTGAGTAGTGTCCGATTGGTGACTTCAACCTGCCCGTTGGCTTAAGGATGAGCGACCGAAGTGAAAATTTGTTTGATGTGAAGCTCTTCACACCATGACCGAAAGGGATCGTTGGCAAATTGTTTACCATTGTCCGAGATAATAGTACTCGGGATGCCGAAGCGACAAACAATATTGCGCCACACAAACTTCAAGATATTCTGACCAGTAATGGCCGTCAGTGGTTCGGCTCGACCCACTTAGTGAAGTAGTCTACGGCAACGACCAGGAACTTCAATCCTCCCGGAGCAACGGGGAATGGGCCAACAATGTCCATACCCCACTGAATAAACGGCCACGCACTCTGGATTCCAGTGAGCTCGGTCTGCGGCAGATGCTTTACACGGGAGTGCAGCTGGCACTTGCTGCATTTGGTCACTAAGTCGTGGGCATCGTTAAACAAAGTTGGCCAATAATATCCCCAGCGGAGAACTTTCTTGGCCAATGTCCGGGAGCCGATATGGCTGGCATAGGCCCCTTCGTGAACCTCTCGTAGAACTTGAATAGCTTCGGCAGGAGCGAGACACCGGAGACTCGGTTGTAGGTATGACCGCCGGTACAAAACTCCATCATGAAAGGAGTATTTGGGGGCTTTGAGGATCACTTGCCGAGCTCGCAGCTTATCAGTAGACAGGATTCCATATCGGAGATATTGAATGATAGGAGTCATCCAATTCGGATCACTATCGGTCAGTACAGAAACTGTGGCCTCATGAATTGCTGGATGTGATAAGTCTTCGACCATGATATCCGGAGATATATTATTTCTGACCGCGGAGGCCAACTTACTGAGCGCGTCTGCTCTTGCATTCTGGGCACGTGGTATTTTCTGGATAACAACTGTATCAAAAGTTGACATGAGCTTGAGTGTTAGAGCACGATACCTGACCATTGTTTCACCCTTGGCGACATAAGTCCCCTGAATTTTCTTGGACACGATCTCGGAGTCCGTGAAGAGCTCAAGATGACGAACGCCTAAAGATTGAGCGAGCCGGAGCCCGGCGAGAACTGCCTCGTACTCCGCTTCATTGTTAGTCACCTTAAACTTGAATCGGATGACGTATTTAACTTCAACCTCCTCGGGGTCGATGAGAAGCACCCCGGCACCACTTCCTCGAGTCGTGGATGCTCCATCCACATATAGTTGCCATTTCCGAGGTGAGGAGACAAGAGTAGCGGGGTGATGTGTATCACTGTCTGTCGGAGACTCATGATTGTCTCCCGGGGTTTCAGCCAGAAAGTCGGCGAGTGATTGACCCTTGATTGCTCGGCGGGGAAGGTATTGAATATCATATTCGCCTAACTCGACGGCCCACTTTGCAAGGCGCCCAGACACCTCGGGTTTGACAAGAATCTGGCGGATAGGATGATTGGTCAGAACCCGTATTTCACGTCCTTGGAAATATGGCCGTAGACGCCGAGCTGCCACAACAAGGGCCAAAACGGTTTTTTCTAACACGGAGTACCGTGTTTCCGCCCCGTGGAGAACACGACTTGCGAAATACACGGGATGTTGAACCCCATTGACGTCGCGCACAAGTGCAGCGCTAATAGCTTCCTCGGCGGAAGCCAAATATAAGTAAAGCGGCTCTCCGGGGAGAGGAACTGACAAAGTAGGCAGCTGCTGTATATGACGTTTCAAAGCCTCGAAGGCCTCGGTGCACTCCGGAGTCCACTCAAAGGACTTCGCCTATCTCAAGATTTTGAAGAATGGGAGCTGGCGCTCCGCCGCTTTAGATAAGAATCTATTTAAGGCCGCCAAACCACCTGTGAGGCGTTGAACGTCCCTGAATGTCTTGGGTGGCTGCAGTTCTAGCACATCCCGAAGTTTGGCCGGGTTGGCCTGCAAACCGTGTTGTGAAACCATATAACCCAGAACCTTGCCGGAGCCGACGCCGAAAGTGCATTTTGCTGGATTAAGGCGCAAATTGTAGCTTCGCAGGGTGCGCAATGTTTCGGCAATGTCTTGCACACATGAAGAATGGGAGATACTCTTTATAACAAGGTCATCAACGTAAACCTCGACGTTGCGGCCAATCTGGCCGTGGAAAACCCGGTCCATGAGTCGCTGGTATGTGGCTCCGGCGTTCTTGAGCCCAAAGGGCATTTTCTTAAAAGCAAAACACCCGAAAGCAGTGATGAAAGCTGTCTTGATGGCATCTTGCGGATCCATAAAGATCTGGTGGTATCCCTTATACAGATCTAAGAAGCAAAGTGCCTCATACCCAGTAATGGCCTCGGCCTTTTGATCTATGGAAGGTAGGGGATAACAGTCCTTCGGACAATGTTTGTTGAGGTCGGAGAAGTCGACGCACATCCGCCATGCCCCATTGGACTTAATCACCATTACTGGATTCGATAGCCAGGAGGGGTAATATACTTCGAACAGGATGTCCGCATCCAAGAGTTGCTGCACCTCGATTCGAATTGCGTCATTTCGCTCCGGGGCGAACTTCCTCTGCTTTTGCTGGATTGGCTTTATGCTAGGATCGATGTTCAGCTTGTGCGTTATTATGTCGGGAGAGACCTCGGGCATATCTAGAGGAGACCATGCGAAGACATCGGAATATTCTCGCAAGGTCTGAATTATAGCCTGATGTAACCATGGCACATCCACGGCTCCAACGGTTACTGTCTGCTCCGGCTTGGACGGATCAAGCGGTACTTGGGCGGTGGCATCCCCCAATGAGATACATTCCCGAGGTTCCAGAGCCGATGAAGCTACCTGAAGCTGCTGTTTGGGAGGAACTTTAGCAGTCTTTTTGAGTGCCACGTACATACACTCCTTTGAAACCCGCTGACTCCTACGGATAGCCACTTCGCCATGCGAAGTGGGGAACTTTAGTGCGAGGTGATACGTGGAGCATATGGCTTTGGCGGGGGTAAGCCAGTCCCGGCCCAAGATCATGTTGTACGGTGATGGGGAATTCACCACATAAAAATCCACAAAAATGGTTTTTATTGCCGGATAAGTCCCCAAAGACGCCGGGAGAGTGATGATACCCTCTGGCTGGACTTCACCCTGAGTGAAAGTCTGCAGTGGCCCGGGGGCCGGCCGAAGTTGTTCCCGAGGAATCCCCATCCTTTGGAAACAGTCGGCAAATATAACACTCACCGCGGCCCCATTATCCACGAAGACCCGCCTTATTGTTATGTTGGCTACAGTCATGTCGATGACAATAGCGTCAGTATGAGGTGTTATCTCCGGAACCGTGTCTCTATCCGTGAAGCTGACAGTCTCGGATTGATGGAGGCGTTTATGACGTGGCTCCTCGGGAGGAGGACGTCGAGTCTCTGCCTTCAGGGCATGTCGCGAAGCCCCGGTGGGGAGGGCCCCATATATCACGTTTATTACGTGAGGGGGTGCGTTGTCTCCGGGTCCTCCCGGAGGAGGAGGTGGTGGCGGAAGACGTGGTTGCTGGCGATTGCCAGAATCTTGCCGTGCGTAATTACTAGGCCCCGGCCGATTATTATGCCACGGCGGTCGATTTTGTTGTGTACCGCGGTCATGATAACCTCCACGATTATGGGACGACCCCCCATTCTGACCTGTCCGAGGCTTGTCATCGGTCCGCGCAATGTATTGACGCAAGAAACCTTTCCTCAGGCACTCCTCGATTTCCTTGCTGAGTTCTCGGCACTCCTCTGTCTCGTGCCCATGATCTCGGTGGTACGCACACCACTTTCCACGGTTCCTCTTCTCAGGCGGAGCAGTCATCCGCGGACAAGGTCGTAGATCGTTCTTGTGAATAGAAAGGATTTCGGCTCGTGACTTTGTCAACGGAGTCAATTGTGGAATATCGCCTCGGGATTCTGAACGCCCCGGGTTCAGACGGGAAAAGGCACTAGGTCGCGTACTAGGCCCAGTTTGTGCCTTGTCGGGCTGCCGCTTACTAGCATGTTTCTCACGTTTCCGGCGAGTCTGCTCCTCGGCCTTAGCAATTTTGCACACCGTTTTGAACAGTGCTCGGGTTGTGACCGGTGTGTTTCGAACCAACTCGGTGTAAAGTGTTCCAGGACGGAGTCCATTCATGAACGCGTTGATGACTACGTCTTCGGGGCAACTTCCCACCTTGACGCTTTCCGCTGTAAAGCGGTCAAGAAATTGGGTAACGGTTTCACCGTCCCGCTGTTCCATATTCATGAGGTCGGCCAAAGTGGCCATGGGCTTCGCCCGTGCTTCGAACCGTGCCCAAAAGTGTTCGGCAAGTTCTCTGAAAGAGGATACGCTGTTGCGCGGTAGAGAATCAAACCAGACCCGAGCCTCATCCTGTAAGTACTCGGGGAAAATTTTACAGTAATGGAGGGATGTAGTGTTATCGCGGCTAAGCATGTTGTGCCGGAAAGCTCCAAGAAAATTAGCCGGATCTCCGGTGCCATCGTAAGGTGGTATGGCCGGCCGTTTAAACCCTTCGGGAAGGGAGGTGGCCATGATTTCTTGGGAGAACGGTGTGATGATATCTCCATTGGCATCAAGGCCCAGAATTCTGTCCAGTTCAACATTGCGTTGAACTCGCTCATACTCTTGAAGATCTAGAGCATGAGGATTGGCATAGCGAACTCTCTTAGCCGCGTTGAGTGGACGGCGGCGATCCATATCAGTAGGTTCATCGTTGCGCGGTCGTGATCCGTTAGAACTCCCATGGTCCTCGGAGGAACCAGGTCGTTCCCGTCGCCGATCCTGACGCCCGCGATGCCCCGGGTCTTGTTGATCACGCGAGTGCTGACGAGGTGGAGGCACCGCGGGATTAGCATCATGTCCGGCAGGCCCCGCGGCAGGCCCCGCGGGATGTAGGCGATTAGCTGCCCAATCTTGAAGAACATGTGCATGCTCTTGTAAGAAAGCCTGGAGCAATTCTGGAGTAATTTGAATGTTAACCGGTGGTTGGGCAGCAGCGGGATTAGGGTTTTGCATGTCCTGAGGTGGTGGAGGTAAATTCTGATTGTCTGGATTCGCAACCGGGCCTTGATTGCCCTGATGATGAGATGTACTCCTTGCCGGCAATTGCCTCGGCGGCAAAACTTGATCCACGGGTGGATCTTGGTTGGATTGATCACCGTGGCGAGATTGATTCAAACGAGTTGTCACCATGATCTTTGAATGCGCTGTGAATGTCAAGAATTGCTTTACGTTCCCACAGACGGCGCCAATTGATAAAGCGCAATCCGGTACCCAATCAATTCAGCCTAAATCAACGCAAGAAATATAAAAACACACAAGATATACGTGGTTCGATCCGGAGATCTACGTCCACGGGCAGAAAATCACTCTTGCCGAGGTGTTTCTTTCACTAAAACTTTGAGCTTACAAGCAATAATACAGAATTCAGAATGCGAACCCTAATTCAGAGTTCTTTTCTCATATTTATCCTCAGCTTTCCTAAACCCTAACTGAACCCTAACTAACACCCTATTCTCACGCCTATTTCCCGCTGCATGGCAGTTGGGAGCGGATCATGAGCCATGATTCGCGGAACAAACCATCTGTTGGGCCGACGCGTGTTCCTGGGCCTGCTGGGCCTACGCGTGCTGGGCCGGTCAGTGGGCTTAGGTATTAACCCAACCCGAAGTGATCGGGTTATCCCTATCACTAGACAAAGTGTTGGACTCACAAGCTCGCTCCAATAAACCCTGATTTATGTTATTTAGTGAATTAATTCACTATCTGCTACCAATTAGTATAAAGTCAGAACAATTATGTTTTATGAAATTACTCTAGCTGCTAATACGTGGTCAATTAATAAAGGTGATCAATCTAAATTCACACTCTACATATAAGAATGATTAAATCGAATAACTCTAAAAGTTCCAAAATATAATCCCAAAAGTAGTTATTGTAAGAATTACAATTCGATCAAACTAGGGTTCAAACATAATTAGGGACTGAAATTAAACTACTAGCCACACATATTGGCCTTAAAAAAAATAAATGATATGTCCAACAATAAATTAAAAACAGGGATAAAATAAACGGAAATTGCCGACGGTCGAATCGCCTTCAATTGCATAACAAATGTCTCCTGCCTCTTCTCTAGTAAATCCCACGTCAATTCTTTCCCCTTTTCTCCTTAATTAAGGCCTCGAGTGGGCTTTCCTCTAATTGCCCCCACATGGGCTTAAAATCAAGTTATGGGCTAGACACTATCTCACCTATTGTCGGGCCTAAATTCGTTCTTCTTAATCCGAAGCTTCGCCAAATTCACTAAATTAAACAATAAAAAAAACAATGGAAGTGAATTTAGATCAAAAGCGAGATAGGTAGAAAAATACATAGTGCAATAACCAAAATATTCATAAAAATACAATCTTGACAACTAAATTAATGCACAATTTTCTATCTATCAAATTCCTCCAACTTAAATCATTGCTTGTCCCCAAGCAACTTAGAAATGAAGCAAATAAATTGATAAAATAAGGGGAGACACTTGCTCAAATACGTTTCAAGTCACACGTGACTTTCATGTTTGGAGAAATAAGCACATTAACATCTCATGCAAGACCACACAAATTCTAGTGAAATCAAACTTTCCCCCAAACTTATTAGCAAAAGGACACCACTGTCCAAATTTTGTGCAATTGGTCTACGATCCATCAACCGTTTTTTTTGTTTTTTTTTTTAGGTTAGTCATTAAATCCGACTTCGTAGTGAGAAACACCCCCTTTATTCTCCTCTTTTCCTTTTCTTATTTATTATTTATTTGAGTGAGGTCGGTACCTCCACACCGTTTGTAGGTTGGTCCTAGTGTTATTATTGATTTTGAGATTTTTTTTTTAATTTTTTTTTTCACAATAGGACCCCTAAAAGCAGACAGTTGATTCAGCCCCTCACCAGCTTTTCATTCATTTTTTTTTTCCATCCAACTTGGTTCCAACCTTTGGGTTGGGGGGGGGGGGGGGGGGGAGGAGACGGATGATCCTACAACTGCTCCATCTTCAAACTTCAACCAAAAAATTTCTTCAAAAACCACAAGAGATTAAACAATAATAACAATCAAAACATGTCCGATGGACCAAATCACAATCGTTTATATAATTCAAACTATTGCAGTACTATCCTTTTACTTATCAAAGATTCGGGGGTGTTCAAATTCAGCAATTGTAACCAGAATATGTGTTCTCATTTAACCACTACACAAATAATTTTAGCCAACAATAAATAAATCACACTCAAATCATCACAGCGAGCATCTACTGTCCCTCTATAACGCCCCGATCCCGTTAATTCGGGATTAAAGTGCTACCAATTTTTTTTCTTTAATTTAAGTAATAAATCAGACAAAGTGCGAAAGCGTGACATAAAATATTTATTGGACAAAAACCGAAATTTTATTGACAATAAAACACTGCCAAAACATATTTACACTTGTAGTTCCAATGTTTCTAAGTAAAAGTAAACACCCGGTTTTTGTAACACATAAACTTATTTACACACATAGAAGAGACAAAAACATCTTAAAGTTGCGGTAGAAAAAGGAACCCGGTGACCTTTGCCGCAACAGCCCCGCCACCACGCTCAACTAACTTGAAGATTTGTAATTATGGGTATGAGTATAAACTCAGTGGGAACTTTGTAAGCAGTTATACTAAATGAAGATGCACAATAATAAATACATCCTTGACTTAGGAGCCCATCTTACGACTCAAAAGCCATATTGCTAGACTTAGGGGCCAATCTTCCGACTCCTAAGCCCTACTCAAAAGTCAATCTTACGACTTAAGAGCCTTTCTCAAAAGCCAATCTTACGACTTAAGAGGTACCATATCAATAAGCCCAAAGGCAAACATATTTATCAAAGTACAAGTTCAGTAGCATGATGTACTTACAAATATGCTTGCTTTTTAGTAGGTAAGCCGTGCACGTCCCAAGGCCTGAGCCGCACTACACCTAGCACACGTTGTTTAATGAATTATTATTACTTATCGGGCTTATTATTAAAAATAATTAAGTGTGGTACACTATCCTTGAATTATATCTATTTTTACAATCTCTAACACATAAGCCAAGTTATTATAAATTATAGTTCTAAATTAAAAGGCCTAATTATCTATTAGATTTAAATTATTAACTACATTAATAAATACTTTAAACTAACTAACATACATCTTAAACAACAACTACTTAACACAACCTAAAAGAAATAACTAAACTTATTAATCTACTTAAATCAAGAAAATAATTAAATTCATAAATCTATATGAACTATAAAAACAATAAGAAAGAAAATTATTAAAGAAGACATACCTCAAAAGATTTTAACACTATACGACAACTTTCCAAAACACCGGTCTGAGCATTGTCGAAAATAAACTAATAATCTCATAATTAAAGGAATCCCATTATATAATATAACATTTTTTTTTCTATAACCTTGTGTTTTTTTTTTTTTTTTTAAATAGGCATCGTAACTTTTCTTTTATAGGTAAACATCAATTTTCTGAACAATTTTTTTTCGATGTGGGACTTGTTCAATGTAAGATCCAATATTAACGTTTTCCATTCATTTAGTCTAATTCATAAGTTAACTTATTTACTAAATTTAGTATATGTAGGTTTTTTACTAAAATTATTATATGTAGGCTTTTTACTAAAATTAGTATAATTATATTATATTATTAATATTAGGTTATGTGTATATATATATACACACACGTATGTTATAAATTTACTAATATATTATTATTTTATTATTACATATTCTTATTATGTATTTTAGTTAGTTATGTTACTATATATATAATATAATATGTTATAAATTAGACATGTTTCTTATTTTTCATGTCCGATGTTAATTTTAGGTTTCTATATCATATATTTTGAATTTCCATCCTTTCGGTGCTAGGAGTGCAGTCGATCTGGTACACCGCAGTCACACTTATTTTCCGAAATAAAATCATAAAAGTCAAATAACTTTGCAATTTAAACTAAAATAAAATTGGTAAAAATATTTAAAATGCAAAGAATGTATTTTATTGCATTTCAAAGATTCGGGGTATCACACCCTTTCTCTCTCTTTTTTTTTTTCTGATTTTTTTTATAAATATTGAAGTACGTAAACATGCATGCAACTTCAAATATGTACAACCTACGTAAAAGTAACTAAATGCAAATGCAATGCATGAAATGCAATAAGCAAGCCTAAACCACACGAAACCCCCTCTAAACTTAAAACTACCAATACAGGTTATTAAACAACTCAATAAAGATAGTTCAACAAAAAGAAGGAAATAACGTAGGATTTAGTAAAGATATCACCCAAGTCAATGTGGTTGTGTAGGGTGATGCCGAGTGTTACAATATCCCTTTCAATAAACATACCAATGAGGTTTTTGAATTGGTCTTAGAGAAGGCACATCGAGAATTGACATATTCAACTTTTTGTCAAATTTACGTTCTTGTATTGCTTTAAACATTGAGAACTCAATGAAAGGTACTTTAGAGGCAATAGATTTTGTGAAGTATCCCGAAACTTTCTTGGCTTCGTCAATCAGTGGAATATTAATATCCACCTTTTAAAAAACTTCCAAGATTTGCTTCTCTTTGTCCTCCTTAAGCGCCCTGTCAACTTTGCGAACGAAAGGTCGTGGATTAATTGTAAATGGAACTGAGGCATGGGTATTTACCTTATTTTCGCTGGTGTGATGTTCCACACTGGGTGACCTCATGTCCGTTTTGACATTGGGTGTCCCAGTGTCGGTGTGTACAGTAGCCTTCTCGCTTGGCAAAATGGCGACACTAGGTGACCCAATATCATTCTGTTCAGTGAGTTTTTCCCCCTCATTTTTGCTTTTCAATACATGCCTAGGTTTCTTAAGCTCTTTAAGTTGTTTCCCACTCCTTAGGGTAATAGCACTGAAATTTCTCGGATTGATTTTAGGCTGAGATGGTAATTTCCTAGTTTTTTTGGACTCAAGGCGGCGACTCGCTGCTGTTACCAACTGACTCATTTGTATCTCCATGTTTTTAATACTCAACTGGGTATATTTTTAAAAGTGATTCACATTTTTCTGGAGTTGCATAGTGTTCGAAGTCGGAGTTTTCATCATCTACACCAATAACGAGGAGGGAGCAGGTTCAACATATTGCCTTGGGTAGTACGATCCACGTTGTTGTTGCTAACAAGATTGCTCCATAAGCTGGGACAACTGGTAATTCCCATACCTCAAATTAGAGTGATCACTCCACCCTTCGCTCTTTGTCCCCCAAAGAAAATCGGACATGAATATGTGGTATGCTCGAATGTGTTATAAATTTGAAATGGCCTAACCTCATTCACTGACTTAATTGGCGCTTCATGGGTATCAAATTGTTGTGAATTTCTCGTCTTATTCTCAATTAACGTCTTTGCTACATCTAGAGTTCTATCGAATAAATCTCCACCACTTGCTGCATCTATCAAGTTACGATCCATCATCGTCGAGCCCTCATAAAAATATTGGATATCAATTGCTCATTGATTTGGTGTCATGGGCAACTTGCAACTAATCTCTTAAGTGCTCCCAGTACTCATAGAGAGTTTCTTTATGCATCTGCATTATACCACTTACCTCATTCTGTATACTCATTATTCGAGTAGCAGGAAAGTACCTCTGTAGGAATAACCTTTCTATCTGAGCCCATGTGGTGATAGATTCTATCATGTAGTACAACCAATCTTTCTCCATGTCCTTAAATGAAAATGGAAACGCTCTCAGCTTAATTTGTTCATCGATCGTCCCTGTAGGCTTCATGCTTGAGCAAACCACATGGAACTCTTTGAGGTGTTTATATGGGTTGTCATCTGCATAACCATGAAATGAAGGCAACAAGTGAATAACATCATATTTAAGCTCAAAATTTGTATTACTATTAGCCTCAGGAAAATTAATGCAAAAATTTTGTGGAGTAATGGTAGATGTGGCAAGCTCCTTCAAGGTCTTGCAACAATGTTCTTTTAGAATCAATATAAGTTCTAACCTACACACACTTCCTTCAAATATGTCATCAAACAACGATAGACAAAAAACCAAAACAAGTAAAAGAAAACAAAATAAGAACGAACAGACTCGAAGATTTTAAAGAAAGTAAACTTTTGAGAATGACAATGGGAGTCTCAGAGTGACACCTGCTTTATTTATTTATGCGGAAAAAGGAAACAATTAATAAACTAGCATCTAAAATAGAGATAACTAAATCTGAAATTCAAGACAAATACGCACACTGGAGTAAAACAATGTCAGGCCTGAGTCACCTAGTGTCCGGCTGATTAAAAAAGAAAATTGCTTATGGGGGGAAAGAAAAAAAAATACTAAAAACCAATAATTAATATATATATATATATATATATATATATATATATATAACACTAATCCTAAACTAATTACTAATAATTAATACTAAAAACCAATTAATCTTGACTAGGGGGATAACTATATTAGGGGCTGGATCTTTTATATATTCAAGTTAAATCATTTTTACTGCTTATTTTTCATCCATTCTTCTAGTTAATAATTTAGTTAATAAGACCAATTCAAACTCCTCCTTTTATGTTCTTTTTTTGTTTTAATAAATTAATACGTAAAACACAGATAATTGGACTGCTCATTGTGGGATCGACCCTGACTTACCACACAGCTACTACAAAAAAGCTCAATGACTACACCAAAAAGACAACGGTTTTCTGAAAAACCATTGTCTTTCAGCGCACAACCGTGGTCATTCTAGGAACTGAAGTGGTTCTGTAAATATTTTCGCTAAAAGACAACGATTTTGTAACACCGTTGTTGTTTAACTATTGTCGAATTACTTTTTTCTGCTTAAAGACCACGGTTACCACTTCTGTTGTTGAAATACAGTTGTCTATATACTTATTTATTTGATAACATAAAAGAATTATTTTTATGTGATCAACGACAACAATTACGCTAACCGTTGTTGATTGAGTGTTATCATTACCTTTTCTTCCTTAATTTTTATAAATACGGATTTACAAGACTAAAATATATTTTTTTATATTTTACATTAAAAAATGTTCATTTTAATTTTTTTGAACTGTTCTTTCCTCGATGTCTATTAATGACGTATCCCACTACAAGAAATTTACGAACATGCCGACGGATATAGCGACTAAAATTTTCGGTCATCAAATATCAACAAAAATAAAAAAACACTTTAAAAAACAAAACTTGACGACAAATTGCCGACAGACTAACGACGCTAGTTAAGCAACCGATTTTTTATGTTGGTAATTAGTAGTAAACAATATGCCAATTTTTTATGCGACCACATAACCACCGATCTAGTGACAGACTATAGCAACAAATATAATTCCGGCAGCAGTAGGATTTTTATTTGAAATCAACTAATTTAGCGACGACTATAATTATGTTGTAATTTTTTTATTTAAAATAAATCGATAGAATATAATAATCGCTAAGTATTGACTGAATTTCAATCGGCAATATATATATAATAACAGTACATTCATAAAAAGAATCCTACAAATTTTTAATAAATAAAAATGATATAAATAATATATGTATTATATATATATATATATATATATGTATGAAAAAGGAAGTTGGGTTAAGACGAAATTAAGAATGCTCCAGCCCTAATTTCATTTCTCTAAAGTTCATTAGAGAGCTTCTTCTTCCTCTCTCTCTTAAATTGACTGAAATTATTTCTATTTTGTTTGTGTTAGAGACAAAGGTTAATGGCGGATTATAGGACTTCGACGCACAAAGCGAAGTGGAGAGAAATGGATGGACAATATCACTGCTACTTGCAAGGCCGCGCACTCATGGCCGTCACGGCGACCATCGAAGCCCTAACACCGGAAGCCCTAACCAGGCGGGAAAACCCAACTAGAAGCGGCCGAAGACACCGCATCCTTCCCGCCGACGAGTCAGACAACTTCGCCATGTGCAAGTTCTGTCGTTGTTGCTGTTGTTTCAGATCGAAACCGCACGCCCTTCATTTCCAATCGATCTGGGTGTCTATCAAGGTAAGTGTTTCTCAGCCCCTTCGTCCGTGGTCGCCAGAACTATAGAGCAAGAGGAGGGACTTGTGGTATTTGCGCACATGAAACAGGAAGACAGGAGGGGACGACGGAGAAGTATCGAAGAAGGAGATAAGGGGTTCTTTAATCCCTAATTCTTTTTATTTCTTATTGTGATTATTTTGAATTTTTTTATTAAACGCAGGCGAAATCGGAGCTGAAGAGGTCACTGGGGGCAGACAATGAGTCTAGGAAGAGTAAATTACATGAGCTTCGGACTAGCTTCGGTATGTTTATTCCAAAGCAAAGGTATTTTCCAAGAAATTTTTACTTATTTGTTGCTAATGTGCTGTAATAGAGTCATGTTTAGCTAATGTTGGGCCACTTGATGCATCTATATGAATCTAATAAATCACTTAGCTTCTGGTTTAATTTATATTGATGTAATGCAATTTGATGAGTTGAAATTGAGCTTTTCACTGCTAATTTCAGTAACGAAACACTTAAATGATTGCTTTGAAATAATTAAATTGTTCTCTTTAGCACTGATGCAGAATTTCGGAGCTATGATATGCTTGGTTGGTATTATTTGATTTGTAATTATTGGCATAGTATTTCAACTGAAGCATGCAGATGCCCCCCTCCCTTCTGCAAAGTTGACATGTAAGGTTGCTGATGAATGCTGATGATGCAGACTGATAATGGAAGCTACACACATCACAATTGTTGTTTGCCTTAGTGTAAAATAACAACATTGGGAAGAAAAAAATAGTTTCTGATAATAAAAAATGGTTTCTTATTTGTTGATCTCTTGATATAGCTAAATGCAACCATTGTCTCTTGATTCATTGATTTTCTTGCTGACAATCAATCTATTAACCTATTATTACCTGTAAGGTAAAATGTACACAAATTCCTCCTGTATGGCCAATTCAAAAAGTTCATAGAATTATGGAACAAGAAAAATTAAAAAGAAATCTCTCATTGTACATGATTCTGACACATTTGTTCATTATCTGTTTACACGGTAGGTATGTGGTGCAAGTGCAACAGTAACCCCTAAGAAGTCTGTGCCTGTAAAGATGGTAAATGATGCACGAGGAATAGATCTAGCTATGGGAATTAAGTTAGATAGGAGGATTCTTGTTTGCTCGTAAATTAAGGAGCATATGGTGGCTTGTAAGTTTGAGAAGATTATCTCACATAGAGTTATTATGCAATATTGATCTTAGATAAAGGGAGAGGAACAAAACTTCCCTCTTTATCATGATTTTGAATTGAAGTTATATTTGTCTTCCCTAAGTCTACTAGGCATTAATATGCCGTATATCAGCATTTTGGTGGTATCTAACCTAATCTAATGCGCGGAAAAGAAAAAAAGGGATAAATTATATAAGATATTCTCTGTAGCATGGAATCCAGAGATTGAGTATGAACTATGAAGAGATGCTGATTTTTCTTATAAATTGCATATAAAAAATATCATAAATGCAGCTCAATTATTCATGAAAGTGTAAGGTATGTCTGTCAGGTTTGAAAATATGCATAATGTTCTTTCCATTGGTATTCATAGGTAATCGAGAATGGTGTTGGATATGGACAGTGGCTAAACGGTGCAGTTGTTCTTGCTGGAACAATATGTCATTCTCATAACCAGGGAGGATTTTCTTATTGAAATATGTATTACATGCATTTCTTCAAGTAATATGTACTTTGGACAGGATGCAAGCTTGATCTGTTATGTGGTAATAAATTCCAGTTGCACAGAACTGAAAGTTAATTCATCATACAAACAATGACTAGCTATCTGAACTCAGTTGAAATTTCAGAGCGTGCAAGTAAGTTTCAAGCAAGAAAAAGCAATGTATCATCCATTGAACGAAATGTGAATTATATTCAGGACTATTTTGATTAAATGAAAAAATATTGTAGGTTAATTATACTACTAGAAATCTGGCTAGAGGAAGATATTACAAGGCATGTGTGCTGCAGTGAGTTTAGAATGGGTTCATACTTAGCGATAGATATTGAATCATCCGCAATGTGTGCTGCAGTGAGTTCAGAATGAGTTTAAAATGATATCCTATCTTATATAATGTATTATTAATTTCATTTTCACGTTACTGTTGTTTGTACATAAGCAGCAAGAATTAATGTGTATCATCACTTACTTTTCGGACAGGTGATTTACATTTTCATGTTACTTTTATATTAACAACCCGAACATCTTTACAGAGGAAGTTTCATCATCTGGTGATGCTGAAAAGTACTTGATTCATGTTTTTTTTTTTTATTTGTGTTTTATACTTTAGATATATTTGATTTTGACCTTATATTTAATGATTTTTTTCCTATTTTGTGTTGTAGATATCTGGATTAACAAATAAATTTTTGTGTTTAATTCTATCTTTTTTGGTGTTTTTTTTTTCTTTTTTTGCAGGATAATGAAAGATGATTCAAAAGAAAAGATGCGCCTCTGTAATGGATTTAAGTATAGAGAAATTAGTTTTTTTTTTTATTTTTTTTATTTTCTAGCTTTGTGATGTAATGTAACTTTGATATTTAGAAATAAATGAATTTTTTTAATCTAATATTTACTCTTTCTTATGTGATATGTTACAACACACATAAATATTAATTTATGTTATATATATATATATATATAAATTATATAAGAAAATAAAAATATATAAAAAAAACTATAAAAGAGTATCATTTACAACAACAGTTTTTGAAAAAGAAAAGACAACGGTCTTTGAGCATAGTCTTTATCGTTAATTACTACGGTTCTGACCGTAGTCGAAGAAAATCATCAACCGTGGTCATACATACTGTAGTCGTAGATGCTACTATTATGACAACGATTATCAACCGTAGTCTTTATTGTTAATTACTACGGTTTATTAACCGTAGTTATTGGTGATAGGTCTACCACTACGGTATGTACTACCACGGTCGCTGAATGCCTTTAACTACGGTTTTTGACCGTAGTCTTAAACGGTTTTTGTAGCAGTGCCACTTCTACAAATTAGAAGATGGAAGTTAAGGATATTAATTTTTTCGTGCCTCGACAACGCGGTCAAATTTTGGCACCGTTGCCGGGGAACGGATTAGCCCTTGTAATTAATGCCACTACTCTTTGAATTAACCCTAGAACTTCTATCCCTAAATCAAAATTAAGCTGTGTTGATGTGAATTATCCCTTAATTTTAATGAACCAAATAAGCTCTTTGATTAATCTATCAAACCAATTAATCTAAAATAAGCTCTTTACATCTAATTGGATAAACACGTTTATGTAATAGGATAATAGACTAGACAAAGTGTTGGACTCACGACCTCACTCCAATAAACCCTGATTTATGTGTCTAGTGAATTAATTCACTATTTGCTACCAATGGGTATAAAGTCATAACAATTACGTTTTATGAAATTACTCTACCTGCTAATGCGTGGTATATTAATAGAGGCGATCAATCTAGTTTAACACTCCATATATATGAACAATTAAATCGAATAACATAAAAAGTCACAAAATATAATCCCAAAAGTAGTTACTGTAATGATTACAATTTGATCAAGCTAGAGTTCAAACATAATTAGGGACTGAATTTAAACTACTACCCACACATATTGGCCTTCAAAAACATAAACGATATGTCCAACATTAAATTAAAAATAGAAATTAAACAAACTGAAAATTTTTACGGTCGAATCGCCTTCATTTGCATAACAAATGTATTCTGCCTCTTCTCTAGTGAATCCCATGTTAATTCTTTCTTCCTTTTCTCCTTAAATAAGGCCCCAAGTGGACTTTTCTCTAATTTTCCCCACATAGGCTTAAAATCAAGTTATGGGCTCGACACTATGTCGCCTAGTGTCGGGCCTAAATTCGTCCTTCTTGACCTGAAACTTCTCCAAATTCACTAAATTAAACAATAAAAAAATAATGCAAGTGAATTTTAATCAAAAGCGAGATAGGTAAAAAAATACATAGTGCAATAACCAAAATATTCATAAAAATGCAATCTTGGTAACTAAATTAATGCACAATTTTCTACCTATCAATAGATCATTTAGTAGTAGCTACGTAGAAAGAATAAGGTAGGATAAGGGGGATTGTTGGCCCTAGTTGCATTTGGTTAGGGATTGATATATCCAACTGGGATGAGTGGAAGCCTAAACATCTCAACATTGCATCATATGTGGGCAAATCCTTCTTGAATGATGATATGACTGGAAATTATTTCCCTCTCGTACAAATTACCGTCTTACAAAACACATAACCAGGCAAAATTCTTGCTTGATGAAACAAAATTGCATGCCCTCTTCTTCTTTTTCTTTATTTGTTTGGGACGAACAAAGGTCTAAGTTTTGGGAGATTTGGTACACGTGGTCGTGCACACACTTTTAGGTCAATTTAGGTGTTTTTTTACGGGCTTTTGTGTGCATATTCACATGTGTTTTTTGCGTTTATTTCTTATTGGGCAGTTTAACGTGTTTAGTTTGTTTTCGTGTCAAAACAGGTGAATTAAGGCCGAAAAATAGGTTTTGAAGATCTCAAATTGACGATTCGAACTCAAGTGGAAAGAGAACAAGGAAGAAATGGGACCTCGCCCGAGTTGGTTGAGTCACGCCAGCGGCCCAAACCACGGCCGAGGCAGACTAGCCCATGACCGTGATCAACCATCTAGAAGACTTGGACAAATTTCAGCCTTCAATGCCTCGCCCGAGGCATATTCAGGCAAGGCCCGTGGCGGACCAAGGCCACGGTCGCGACCAGAGACAGCCATGCCTATGACTAAGGTACCAGAAGATGGGGCGAAATCCAACCCAACCAGACCGCGGCTGAGGTGAGATAAGATCTCGGCCGTGCCAGCTAAAGATCTTGCCCGTGGCATATTTGCAACTCAACCGTGGTCAACAGCCCAGAACACTTGGGCCAAAACCCAATCCAGAAGATCGCAGCCAAGCCAAATCTGGGCCGCGCCTGTGGCCCCAAACTGGGTCCAAAACCCTTGTTTCTCACTGCGCCTACAGCCAATTGTGTGCCACGGCCGCGACGTGGCCCCTTGTTTTAAAACCTAAATACGTTTTTTCCCAACATTGAACTAGCACTTTCCCCTCTATATATATAACATCCAATTCAAATTAGACCTATCGCATATCATATTTCCAGCCACTTTTGAGCCACCATCATCCTCAAGGAGAAGATTGGGAAGAAGATTCAAGACTTTTCACTCCTCAATCTAAAATCTTGGTTTAATCTTTGAGTTTATCATGTTTTCTTATATTTCCTTCTATTTTCTGATTATATTAGGTGTAATGGGTGGCTAGCACCCTTTTATTCACCCTTGATCAATGTAGAACTTTGAGTCGAAGATATTTATGTGATTATTGCGGTTAATATTACCGAATGAGTTGATTATTGGATTGATCACTCTTTAGAAGATTTATGAATGTGTTGCTAGAGTCGAGATTGCTATCCGTAATTGTAGTGCTTTCAACTCATTTGTAGGAATCAATGAATGTTCATTGGTGATAACATAAAGTTCGACCACTAAAACCGAGCTTATGAGTTTTATGTCATATTTATCTCGTTGTCTTGGTGCCTAATGCATTTGATTATTGAATCTAAGAGAGCTTGTTCGAGGATTTGGTGAAATCGAATAGGGTTAGTCGAAGAACTTGTTTTGATTAACTAAAATTAAGAGACAACAAAACTATTAGAGCTTGTTAATAGTCTTGAGATGAGGGCTTGAACCACAATTATTTGGGCATCAACAATGGTTACATAAATTATTTAGACCAAGGGAAAGCATGATCAAGGGTGGGTTGTTTTTAATACTTGAAAAACAAAAACCGAAAAATCTATTCTATTGTATCTTCGCTTACTTGAATTCTAGTATTAATTGCTTTCAATCTCGTTGAACTGGTTTTTTTATTGCTACTAGTAGGTTGTTAGTTGATCATTAAAAACCCTTCCCAACCTTTATTGCTTTCTTAAGTTGTTTATTTCCTACATATTTAATTTTAGTTGCTTGGTATTAAAATCGAAACTAATCGGCCGTTTCCTGTGGGATCGACCCTTGCTTGCCACTCTACTTAGTAAGGTAATTTGTAAGGTTAGTAATTTTATTACAATATGATATTAATTTGGTAGTGTACCAAATTTTTTCTTACCCCACAACTGTACGGGAGGTTCGCTCTTTTCTTGGACACACAGGTTTTTATGGACGCTTCATCAAAGACTTCTCAAAGATTGCAGCCCCTTTGTGCCGATTGTTGCAAAAGGATGTCGAGTTTGAGATGACCAATGAATGCAAGGCTGTATTTGACATACTCAAAGAGAGGCTCATTACATCTCCAATCATCCAACCACTAGACTGGAGTCTCCCTTTTGAGATTATGTGTGATGTGAGTGATCAGGCAGTTGGTGCAATTTTGGGCCAAATGAAGGAGAAATCCGCACATGTTATCGATTACGCCTCGCGAACATTGAACCCGACACAGACCAATTACACCACCATCGAGAAGAAGCTCCTGGTTGTTGTCTTTGCTCTTGAGAAGTTCAGATCTTATATGGTGGATACTACTATTGCAAGAGTTTGACTTGGAGATTAAAGACAAAAAGGGGGCAGAAAATTCAGTGGCTGGCCATTTGAGCCAGATAAATAAAAAATGAAGTGAAGAGCCCTTGAGGGAGAGCTTCCCAGACGAGCAGTTATTCATGGCACCAGATTCGAGTACCCCATGGTACTTTAATTTGGTAAATTACTAGGTGAGAGGAGTATACCCCGATAGGATGAATAAAGCCCAAAGGGATAGATTGAAAAGTGAGGCGAAACACTATTTTTGAGACGATCCATATTTGTGCAAACATGGTTCAGATCAAGTGATACGAAGGTGCATTCTGGAAACAGAGGTTCAACTGATACTTTCTTTTGATCACTCCTAAGCATGTGGAGGACACTTTGGTCCAAAGATAATAGCGCACAAAGTTCTCAAAAGTAGGTTCTTTTGGCCAACCTTATTCAAGGATGCCTAACCATCGAAGAACTATTACAACCGAACCATCAAAGAACTCTTCAAGAAGTACTCAATTTTGTATAAAGTATCTACTCCATATCATCCACAGACGAATGCGCTAGCCAATACTTTGAATCGAGAGATCAAATCAGTGCTAGAGAAAATCATTCAACCAAACCGGAAGGACTGGAGTTTGAGACTTGATGATGCATTATGGGTATACCGGACTACCTACAAAACTCCTATAGGTATGTCTCTGTATCGCCTTGTTTATGGCAAATCGTGCCATCTTCCAGTTGAACTTGAGCACAAGACCTATTGGGCCATCCAGAGATGTAACATGAGCTTAGATGAGGTGGGTGTGCACCGAAAACTTCGACTCCAAGAGCTAGAAGAGATTCGGAATGAGGCTTTTTAGCAACGGGTAGTGCTTTAATTGATGTCCAAAAAGGAGAACTCACACTTAGAGTAAATAAGGAAAAATTAACATTCTCTATTTATAAGGCTATGAAAATGCATAATGATGAAGAGGTTAATCAAGTTGAAACATGTAGTGCTATAGATAGTTTAGATACTACATTTCATGGAAAAATTCTTGCACCAAGTGATTCTGATGCATTAAAGAGTCATATTACCAATTCAATTTTTTTTTGTGAAAGACTGTGAGGCTACTAATCTTGATCTCGTGGATGGGTTTGATGAGGAGCAGGATAAGCATGATAGGTGGAATAAGTCTAATAATGTGGCTAAATGCTACATTATGAACACTGTGTCATCTACTTTGCAGCTCCAGCATCAGGCCATGGACGATGCCGCTGGCGTCATGCTGAAACTTCAAGAGGTGTATGGAGAGACGGACAGAGCTGCTCGGTTTAACTTAATGAGGCAAATCATGGAAAGTCGGATGACCGAGGGCAGCTCAGTGCACAATCATGTCATGCACATGATTAACCTCATGCACAAGCTTGACTTGATAGGAGGAGGTATCGATGGCGAGACCAAGGTCGATATCATTCTCAACACACTTCCCAAATCCTTTGAAAACTTCCGTCTCAATGATGTTATGGCCAAGAAAGACTATACTCTTAATGAGTTACTCAAGGACCAAGTTACAACAGAAGGGGTTATGGGAAAGGGTGCACATGCTTTGGTCACTGCCAATGGGCCCAGTGTTCCACCGAAAGGTGGAAACAAGAAAAAAAGGCAAAAAGACAAAAAGGCCAAAGCAAATAGTGGGAGTAAAGTAGCAGGCCCTAGCGGTGGAGTAAAGAAGCCCAAGGGAAAGTGCTTCAAGTACGGTATGACTGGGCATTGGAAGAAAGATTGTACGATGCTAAAGGCAAAGGACCAAGGTACGCCATTAGATTTAGTAACTGAAACATGTTTGGCCTCTACTTCTACTCATTCGTGGGTAGTAGATACGGGTGCGACTGATCATGTTTGTTACACCTTGTAGGGCTTTCAGCTAACAAGGCAGCTTAGGGATGGCGAGATCACTATCTCCATGGGCAATGCAGCAAGGGTCGCAGCAGTTGTAGTTGGATATTTTTCTTTATGCTTTAATGACACTATTTTAGCTTTAAGAGATGTTTTGTTTGTGCCGGATTTTTTACGGAACTTGATTTTAGTTTCGAAACTTTATTGTGATGGATATTCAGTTGTTTTTGGTAGTAATGTTTCTATCATGAGAAATGATGTAGTTATCTGCACTGGTGTTTTGAGCAATTCTCTTTATACTATAACTTGTCTGCATAATACTCAAAACTTAGTTGCATCCACTTCATCAAACCTAAAGCAAAGAAAGTTATCTTCTCAAGAGGATCAAACACATCTTTGGCACCGAAGATTAGGTCACATCAGTCTAAACAGGATCCAAAGACTAGTATCTGATGGGGTGTTGGATTCATTCCAACCAGTTCAGAATCGAGTCCCCGAATCTTGTATAGAAGGAAAGATGTCGATAAGGCCTTTTAAGGCAAAGGGGAGTAGGGCCAATGAGGTGTTAGAGCTGATCCATTCTGACTTGTATGGACCGATGTCCACTCAAGCTCGTGGAGGGTGTGAGTATTTCGTCACTTTCATTGACGATTATTCAAGATACGAATACATTTACCTACTTCGCCGCAAGTTTGAATGCTTTGAGAAATTCAAGGAATTTTAGGCAGAAGTGGAGAAGAAGTTAGGGAAAAGTATCAAGTCATTGCAATCTGATCACGGTGGCGAATTACTTAGCAACGAGTTCCAACAGTACTTGTCAGAGGTTGGGATTACATCCCAATTGACTACACTGGGTACTCCTCAACAGAATGGTGTAGTAGAGGAGAAGAAATTGAACTTTACTTGAGATGGTTAGATCTATGATGAGTTATGCATCTTTGCCCATTTCGTTCTGGGGATATGCCTGTTAAACCTGGTACCATCCAAGTCGGTGCCCAAGACCCCTGTCAAACTATGGTTTGGGCACAAGCCTAGCTTGAACCATATAAATATTTGGGGTAGTCCAACATACGTGCTGAATAAGGATGCTGACAAGTTGGAATCTAGGTCAGATGTGAGATTGTTTATAGGGTATCCAAAGGGAACGAAGGGTGGTTATTTCTATAGTCCTAAGAATAAGAAGGTCATTATTAGCACTACCGCCCGATTCTTAGAAGAGGACTTTATGATTAATCAAAAGTCTAGAACATACATTGCCCTTCATGAACTCTAAGGGAATGTCGATACGATTCCACTTCCACAGGCACAAGTGCAAGAGGCAATAATACCAAGTACTGAACAACATGTTGACATAATGCCTACGCAGCCTCGACGTAGTGGGAGGGTTGTTCGTCATCCTGATTGATACATGTTTGTGGGAGAATCTTCGGATTTGATCCCAGGAGACGGACATGCTGATCTAGATCCCTGGACATACGTCGAGGCAGTAAGTGACGTAGATGCGAAAGAATGGCATCTCGCTATGAATTCTGAATTTGAATCCATAACTGCTATGGATATATATGAGAAGGCTGTACTGCCAGATGGCTGTAAAGCTATAGGCAGTAAGTGGGCATACAAGAGAAAGAGAGGAGGGGATGGAGAGGTCACGGCCTATAAGGCTAGGCTAGTGGTGAAAGGGTATACCCAGGTCGAGGATAAACCTTGAGGTGGGGAAAGGGAATACCCAGATCGAGGCTAGGCCGGTGGCAATGCTCAAGTCCATTTGGATCCTTCTCACCATAGCAACTCACTTAAACCTTGAGGTTTGGCAGATGGATGTCAAAACCGCTTTCTTAAACGGTTACCTTGAATAAGGTAGGGACATCTATATGCAGCAACCAGAGGGTTATGTGAGGGAAGGCGAAGAACATCTAGTGTGGAAGCTCAAGAAGTTCATTTATGGACTCAAGCAAGCTTCCTGGTCATGGAACTTACGTTTTAAATCCTATGGATTTACTCAAAGTGAAAACGAGAGTTGTGTGTATCGCTTAAATGTCAACGGAGATAAAGTATTTCTTGCAGTTTATGTAAATGATATTCTCCTAGTTAGCAACAACGTGGAAGTATTATCAGACATAAATATATGGTTATCCGAACAGTTTTAAATGAAGGACTTGGGAGAGGCAGCTTACATTCTTGGGATCAAAGTTATATGAGATCGCAAGAAGAGGACGTTGAGCTTATCCAAAGCGGCCTATATTGATACTGTGATCACTCGTTTTAGCATGCAAACCGCCAAGCGAGGATTGCTACCTTTCAGAAATGGCGTTCCACTTTCTAAGGAGATGCGTCCTAATACACCTAAGGAGAAAGAGGAAATGAGACAGGTACCCTCTGCTTCCGCAATAGATAGTCTTATGTATGTCATGCTATGCACGAGACCCGATGTCTGCTATGCAATTGGCATAGTGGCAAGATATCAGTCTAACCATGGACAGGCACATTGGACTGTAGTAAAACATGTACTCAAGTACCTCAAGAGGACTAGAGATTATAGGCTAGTTTACCAGGCAGACGGTCTAAATCCCTTGGGTTATACAGATTCAGATTTCCAGGCTGACCGGGATGAGAAAAGATCTACCTCGGGCTATGTGTTTACCTTGGGAGGAGGAGCGGTTTCATGGAGGAGTGCAAAGCAAAGATGCATTGCGGACTCCACTATGGAAGCCGAATATGTGGCCGGTTCAGAGGCTGCTGAGGAGCCAGTATGGCTCCAGAACTACCTCGAGGATCTAGGCATGATACGTAGTTTAGAGTATCACAATCTATTGTGATAACTCAGGTGCAGTGGCAAACTCAAAGGAACGCAGGACCCATAAGGCGACTAAACACATAGAGAGAAGTACCACATCATACGAGAAATTGTAAAACGAGGAGATGTACGGATAGAGAAGATTTGTACGACAGAGAATTTGGCTGACCCATTCACGAATAGCTTACCTCAGAAAGTCTACGACAAGCATGTTCAGGGACTAGGGTTGCGATTGATGCCACCCACTTAGTAAACTTTCAGTATAAGTGTGATAATGTAATAGCTAGATAGTTAGACACCTGGTATACTAAAAGTTTGCTTTAGTATAAGCGGGAGATTGTCGGATTTGTATACTGAAAGTAAGACCTTTTATATACAATGTTTCCAGTTATTCACTATTAATCTCCTATCTGATTTTGTTTACACTAATCACTATATATGTCCTTATATCTCTCTCTATAAGTAGATCATATGGTGTATTATAGATCATAGAAGATCATATGATTGGTTAAACTTAATGAGATATAAAATATATATCACAGTGGAGACAACTTGAGGACGAGTTGTTGGTATAGGCTGATTATCAAGTAGGAATAGTTTATCTTGACTATTTACTTATACTGGTACATCTTTACGTATTGATAAGATCACGGTGAGATAAGTTCTTCTGCTTGACCTTAGTGAAGAACAAGAGATATCGTTGACTTATTGTAATCTAAACCCTAAATAGGATTACAGTTATGTGTGCATGTCTGTGTGTCACTTTGATTTACTATGGGTGAGAGTTAAGTGCTAACTCTTTATACTCTTTATCTTAGGTGACAGCAGCTTGCATATGATAACTGGTAATTTGTGTTTAGGTAACCGTATTCGTTTAGGATGATGATATCCCCTTAAGGAGCTCAAAAAGTTTATTGTACTAAACTTTGCATGTTGATTAAGTTCTGGTACAATAATGAAATTGAGTGGTACTACTTAAGGAATTAATAAGCATAATTAATTTAAGTTGTCAAAGGCTTTAATTAATTATTGGATATTCGATATCTTAAATACGGGGATTAATTAATTCTAATTCAATCCCCGACTCAATTCAGGAATAAAGGGGTAAGTCAGTATTAATTTTTTAATGGAATGAATTAATATTTATGAATTATTTATGTTCTGGGCTGAACATAGAAGAATTAATTCATAGTTAGGCCCATCTTTATTTCTTGTATTAGGATTAATCAATGTGTATATTGAATTATGACAACCAAGAAGGTCCTAGGGAAATTCGGAAATTCCTACATGAGATACTTGAAGGGTACTGTCAGTCTTGGTTTGAAGTTTGAAAGAAGAAATACTGCAGCAGATCCATTATTGGGATATGTTAATGCTGATTTTGCTAGGCATATTGACACAAGGAAGTCCATCTCAGGGTATATCTTTACCCTTTATGGAACTGGAGTGAGTTGGAGGTCAATACATCAGTCTGTAGTAGCTTTATCAACTACATAAGCTGAATATATTGCAGTCACCGATGCATTCAAAGAAGCAGTTTGGTTAAGGGGCATTCTTAAGGATTTTAGGATTGAGCGGAAGTGTGTTACTGTGTTGTGTGATAATCAGAGTACATTACACTTGGTTAAACATCAAGTTTTTTATGAGAGGTCTAAACACATTGATGTGAAACTACACTTTATGAGAGATATAGTGGAAGCTGTATCTGTTGTAGTAAGAAGGTGCACATTGATGATAATGCAGCTGATTTCCTTACAAAGTCTGTGCCTGGAGGTAAATTTGAACGTTGCTCAAGCTTAGTAAAGCTTGCGCAGTGTGTTTGAATCGTGGAAGTAAAGACAGATTGAGATGATGAAACATCCTTGATTCATTGAGGTGGAGGATTATAAATACTGATTTTCATCAAAGATAGCCTAATTCTGTGTAAATCGGTTTACTAAGTTTGGAACCAGGTTTGACTGGTGGAAAACCGGACTGGAGAGTAGAGTGGAAGGCTAGAACCGGATGTCATAACAACCGGTTCGAGGCTGTTGAAAGCAGGCGTATGCAACGGTTTTCAGGAAGCTTCTACAACAGTTTTCTGTAACAGTTTTCATAAACCATTTTAAGCTACAACTACTTCAACTTGGAGCTCAAGTCATGCAGTTATTGGAAGCCAATTAAATACAGAGTACTAGTTTCTAGATGATGACGAATTCAGTTGTAACATTTCTCCTTTGTTCACATTATGGATTTGAGAGAATTGAGAGATTAGGGTTCTAAACAACAATTGGGTGTTTCAGTTTGGGGGTTTTGTAATCTCTTGTACAATTCTTGTAATTGCTAAACTCAGATAGTGAATTGAGGTGTGTGGAAGCTCCGTGGATGTAGAACACAAGTTCGAACCACGTAAAATTGGATTTGTGCTTATTTCCATTTTCTATTCTGCATATACTCTTGTTCGGACATCCTGGGTTTTTTAGGCCGAACATTTGTGATCTGTTCGTTTCATCTTGTGTTTTTCTTGCCGTATATACTGTGTGTGAGATTTAGTGATACAAATCATAACAAAAGTTATAAGTGTTTTGTCTTTTAAATATTTTTAAATTAGAAGTTTTTACTACTTATAATATTCTAAAATTATATTAGTGATTTTAACTCAAATATGCGGGTTTTTATACGAGTTAGTTTTTATGTAAATAATATTTTTAATTAATTATCGATCGATTTTCTAACTCGTATTTTTTTATTAAAAGTCTTCCACTAATAAATGTTTTGAAAGTAGAAGTATGTTTTAGTGGCAACACTTCACCTGCTTGCAGGGCTGGAGTGCTACAAGTTTGTAGCGTGACGGGAAGGTACCTAATCAAATTTGACAATGAAGGATCTAACAGACTGCTTTAATTTTCCTGCTTATAAAGTATACAAAGAGAAGCTCCCGATAGCCAATATTTGAGACATTTTGATTATCTCTACGACGCTAAACATACCTCAAAGCAAAGGTACTTCAAATAAGAGGAAGGCATCAACAATTTGTAACGCAGTCCTCTTCTTTCTATAGAAGGTGTTGGCAATTATTGTGTTTGCTTGGTTACCGGTGCAGCGAGTGCCGATGAGATAGATGTTATGTGGCATATGCTCTATGTAGAAAAGGTTGATGGAGCCAAATATCTCGCTGACCTGGCTCTTGAGGGATTAGAGCCTATGACGAGATCTAGAGATCTGGCACTAAAAGATTCGCACGGCATGGGTACTGTCAAGGCTAAGAGTGGAAGCGGTATCATCTTCATCCAATAGTATGGAGATTGGTTTAGGCTTCCCAACACGCCATTGAAGACACTACTACCTCAGGGGAATGAGAGTAATCACTTGATGGACATCCCTGAGCATTAGAGAATTGTTGTCACTAGGCATCCGCTACTAGGCCATGCCGATGTCAAGAACTCGGGGATGACGAACTCCCAGTACGAGCAGAACCCGAAGATGAATCTAATCTTAAGAGGCTTGAGCAATGATTTTGGGGCATTTGAAGTTGCTACATATACTCGCCTTGTTGACCTTGACAGTCAAATGGTGAGTATCTACATCGATATGACCCGTCAGACTTACATTCTTCATCAAGTTTCGAGATTTGTGTATGCGGCACATCCAGCACCCTCCTCCACCTCTAAAGGTTTGTTCTGTAAGTCCACCCATAGTGTACCACTCGTCCGCACACTTTTTCACAAAACAAGTTTTAGGGAGGGCGATAGAGTGGTACACCCGTGGGCAGTTTTATGATTTCTTAAAGGCTTAACTGAAAAATATTTCATCAACTTTAAGTAAAATTTTATGGGTAAATTACAAAGAAAATAAAAAATATATAACTTTGGTTAAATTTACAATTGTAACATAACTTTTAAAGCTTATCAATGTTAGTCACCAACTATATATTTTTTTTCAATTACAACATCACTATATTTTTTTACATCTAATTGTGTCGCTACTGTGGATGTTCGCATGACAATCACCTAGTTAGAGATCATTAGTTGCGATAAGGAACGATCAATGCTCGTGGTTAAAAAAATAATTAAGACCAAGATCGTCGGCCTTCGACTAAGTTCACCATCACACATAGAGTTCCCACACTCGTACAAATTCATGGATTTACATGCTAGATAGCCCCAGACCAACTTGTTGATGAAGATTACCAGAAGCACGTAAGACCTAAAGGGTAACGCTCTCTCAACACATCCTCACATTGACATGATGGTACCCACGTGTTCGCCACTCCCACCCATGATGACACCCATGTTTCCGCCACATAGAAGATACATTGGATCCACATCAGCGGGCCAGGTGGTGGACACGTGTCACTTAGGGGTGCCACCTGGCGAACACGTGTCAGCCATGCAAGGATGTAGTTTTTTCTAAAATACCTCCCCCCATGTACTCCTAGAACACCCTTTTGTAATCTCGAGAGCTCAATATAACACAAGAGAAAAAAAAAGGAATAAAAAAAAAGAAAACACTAATTGATCGCCTACTTTGTTGATCACCATACAAGTTGTTCACTGACATAAAAATACGTACAAATCTTCCTTACAAGATCAATTGAAATCTGAACCTTTACACCGCTGATCGCCTTCCAATTATAATATTCAGTTGTGGATTAGCGATCACACCAGCATAGCCGCGTCATCTGTATTTACATAAAAAAATCATGTCCTAAGTAATAAAAACTTGTTCATCCACAATTTGGCGCTAGAGGAAGGGCATGTCTAGTGATGCATCATCTTCACATACACACGCCCCAAAACGTTATGTTTCACTGCGAAACCATCGTCCCTCCTCCAAAATCACTTCGGCGAGGAGAACTGAGGATATAACTTGGAATACAATGCTCGGGGTCCCTCACACACTCGTTTACCCACGCGAAAAGTCCCTCCCATGCCAGGAGAGCTGAGACTGCATCGGAATCCAGATCGTCATATGAATATTTTTTTTCATCGTGTGGGAGCCCTCCGAAAAGGAGAAAGAGGACGTGTCTCTGAAAGGCCCCCCAATCGTGAGCCAAGAGAACTTTAGCCCCACCGTCAGTAGTAGACTACATAATATACTCAAGCTAGGGATAATTATACCGAGAGGGGTGACGACCGAAACAATAAGAAAATACCCCGATATCGACTGGAAACTCACGCCCTAGACATGGAAGAGATCACCCTACTGAGAGATCATCTTACTCAGTTAGAGAGGAGATTCGTGGCTTATCCTTGACACATGGGCGGCTCACTAGTCATTGTGAGATCATATTCGCTTTATGTTGATGCGATCCTCGCGACACATTTGTCGCTGGATCTGAGATGCCCGAATATCGCCCCATACAACGGGAGCACATAACCTATCACTCATCTTAACACAATTTTTTTATAGATCTTCAGACACTGACGGACGCGACTCTACGACGAACGTTCCCAGCCACTTTGTAAGATGGTTCGGTGGTGGTTCTGGTCTCAGATGCAGAATTCCATTATCGGTTGGATGCACTTGGTGGAGCTCTTTAAAGCAAGCTTCATGAGCTTTAAAGCACAATCCGCCCCTAAGGAAAGGTTATTGACGATCGTTTAAGGAAAAAACGATTTGTTAAGCAAATACCTAGACCATTTTAACAAACTTTAGTGGAAACGGAAAGAATATCAGACAACACTGTATGGTCGCTCTAATCTCTACCAGTTAAACTGCAAGTGTACGGTGTAGTTAATAGAAAGTGCCAAGCAAGGTTGTATCCCACATAGACATGAAACAAAGTTAAATTACTACAGTGTTCTTAATAATTAAATATCTAGGTGGATCGAATATATGATTGATTAGTTGGTTTATTACCCTATTTACTAAGTATCAAGACCCTAGTCAATAGTAAGAGAATACCTAAATTAAACTAATATGTCACGATTAACTAATTAACAAAGATTTATCAAATATTAAAAGACTATCTTAGGATGTAAATTTCAAAATTAATTACTGCAACCATAGACTACGGCACATGCAAATGTTTATATGAGTAAATATAATATTATGCCTATTTTTTATGGGATTTCGCAAGGATGCATTCTTAAACCTCCTTTCGAAGTATGTAAGGTGTGGATTATAGCTACAGACAACCATAGGTTGACATGTCCATGACTCCTAAAAGTGCATAGGAAATACCCTCCATAATATGCTCTCACCTTCGATCCCATGTTGGTACATATTATGTCATGTGTTGTTTATCCACCAATATCCTCACTTTCCGGTCCTATTTTGGGTATGTGATTGTGAGTGAAGGCTTATGTAATCAATCTATCCTAACAACAATCTTATCTCAACACATTGAATAACATCTAGAGCATAAAGTTACAACATGCATAAAACAGTCTACTTTCATAATTAAAACTTATTTTCTAACTCTAATATATAACACGACTACTTCATAATTAAAAAAATAAAAATCAATATATTAAATAAAAACATTATTCAACAATAATAAACTAAAAATAAAAAAAATACTAAAAGTCACCATCGAATTGTTGTGGAAGAATCTCCGACGTCTTCTCCAACTCACCTAAAACTGCAGAAAACTACCCTAATTATTGCTGCTAAACTAATAACGATGATAACACTGATCTAATATGATGGACTGTTGTGTCTAAAATAATCCCTAAGGCTAGGCATTTATAGAAGTACACAACAATTGGTTCAGACCAAATTTTAATTGGACAAAATCCCATAAAAATGCGTCTTTTGAGAAAACTAGCCATTTTGCTAGACCAAATGAAACACATGTATTTGGTCTAGCAAATGCTAAATAGTTGTACATGTTTTCATGGTCAGTGCAGGATGGTAGACCGAATGACGCCACTTCATTCGGTCTTCCTTTTGGCTTATTTTCCTCTTCTCTTTTTACTTTGTCTTTTGGGCTTCTCCACTCCAACTTGGGCCTACCCAAAGGTTATTTTGGGCTCAATTCTTCAATTCATTTTTTCCAAGTTTTATTTTACCCGTTTGAATTTGTGGTTTCACCATTAACTAAAAAAATGCACTGTTTTGTACCGAAAAAATTACAAAACTAATAAACAAGTGAAATCCGCCAAACATATGAAAATATGGGTTAAGAAGTACTCATTTTCGCAATAATGCACCAATTTAGCTATGAATTTGCGCCTAAAAATTACGTAAAATATGGAGTGATCATTAATCCTCTAAACTTACTTGTTGTGCATCTTGAAAAACTAAAAAGAAAATAATAAAAACTAGAACACGCAAAACTTTTATTATAGATTCATGGCAACAATTTTAAGATGCTTCAGGCATTAATATTTTCACAAACTATATAGAACATAGTAACATGGACATATGGAGACAAACACACTTCAACTACTCTAAAGAGCTAAGTCCATTTAAACAAGTGTTCCTTACTAGGTGTATCATGAACTTGTCTCGAAAAGTCCTTCAAATCATTACAATTCAAACACCTTTATCAAACCGCAAGGTACTATATAGAATGTCGAACCACGGAGAGGATACTCTCGAAGCACACCTAAGGTCCTATTTTATAAGTAAACGACACTCTCAACTAGAAATGGGTTCCTAACTAGGGTTTCATCCTAAACCTAGGATTAACATGAAGTGATCACCTATTAATCCAAGGGTTGTGACTGAAGGTCATGTTCCATATTATTAATCCAAGTGACAAAACATGAGGAATTAACCAAATTAATCGATTATATATTAATTCACCCTAATCCCGCTTACTAAAGACCGATACTGGAATTAATATTAAGCCAAAGGAAAACAACTTAATTATATAATCCAATTAATCCTAAAATTCCCACCCCAATTGAATATTGCCTTAAGGAGCGAGGCCTTAAGACATCCATCGATATCGATATATGCGATTCGGGTTCTCCCATCGTCCCCCCATGGGCCCTTGAGGAGAACCAATATGCCCTAGGTTTGCTTCTCCTAAGACATAAGCTATATAAAGCCACAATATCAATTCCAACCATAAATTATCCCTTAAATCAACAAAATAACCAGCAAGATATCAAACCCTAAGGTTGGGCTACTCCTAATCATAGAAACCAAAAATTAACTACGAACTCAAAATCCACAAAAATTATCAATCAACCACAATAAATGCAAGATGATAAATTCTACTCTACCCACTTGGGCAGTACCCAAGTGGATGATCCACCACACCTCATATGTGATGTTTAAGGGTGATGTATTTTTTATTTAAATTAACATGAAAATGAATGGTTGATATTTTCACTTGGGTACTACCCAATTGGGTAGAGTAGAAAAAGGCATGCAAGCCTCAAGCATTAAATAAAGAAGAAAAGAGAAAATAATAAATGCAAAGAGAAATAAATTAAGGGACCGGGTGAGAAAGCCTAGAAATAAATGAAAAAACCCAAAAGTTCTTCAAGAAACTCAAGAACCCTAAGTGGGTTCTTCATGAACAATAAGGAACTCTTGTTTTTACTAGAGAGAAAAGTGAGGAAGAATTTCTAGAGAGAGCAATTACAATGTGAAAATCTTGCAAATGAAATAAGTATTCAACAATTGAGTGAGAGGGTGTTAATATGGGGGATATTCTCCCACACACAGTGACACACTCCACCAGATTCTACATAATTTCATAAGGAAAGTAAGGGTAAACTTGTAAAAATACAAGTAAATAGTATGGGCACCTTAAATGTTGAGTCGGAACCCTCAAATACATTTGATTTGTTCTTCTCAGTAATTCTGGGAACTATCCGTCCAGAATCAGCTCTTGACTTGAAATAAAAAGTTGTAGATCATCATCTTAATTTCACATGACAACTTGAATCACTAGGATCCAACTTCGGAAAAAGAAGTTATAGCAAAAATAAGAATGGGCTGCGCGTTGGATGGAAATGGTTTGGGTCCGGTATCGGACGTAACACCCGTAAAATATTATTATTAGATTGAGTTCCATATTATTTTAAGGTCTAATCATATTTTATGATTTATTATTGGAGACCATGCTCTAGAATCAAAGTCCAAGCCCATGATTTTACCTAGGGATCAAGACAACAATTTTCTTAGTCCAATTACAAGTCCTAAAACCCTATATAATCCATTAATGTCATCCTAACTATTTTCTTCTGCCGGCTTTGTGCCTAAATCTCAACTCCTCCAAAAAGACAGGTATTTCGTGTCCTGTAAAAATTTCATGTCCATTGAACATGTATTTTATTTATTTGATTTTTATACTACTTCAATGTAGAATCTGAAAATTCCTCTATTCTGATTTATAAAATTCGATTTATATATTTATACTTCTTCAAAATAATGTATTTTTGGATGTGTTCCATATACATGTTTTATATCTTCTTGTAAAATTTTAATGAGATCCAACTAGTATTTTTCGATTTATAAATCTTTTACTACCGTTGCATAGAATTATCAGTTTCAACAAATTCGATTTCAAAAATTCAAAATCCATAGTTATACTTCTTGAAAAAATTCAAAATTTTAACATGACCTTTTTAAATGTGTCCATTAGCTACTGGTAAATGTTCAAAGTTTTATTCCATGTCTTTTATAAGATAAAAATTATTTATTCACTACTACTCAACAAATACATTCCTACAAATTCTCTATTTCTTTCAGAATTTCCTAAAGTTTCTATGAAGCCCTAAATTTCCAATTTTCTCCCAATTTATAAATTCCATATATACATATTGATGAAAAGATAGGTTCATGAATGTCTAAGTGGAAAGGAGAACGAAACTACGAAGTCTATGGACAATAGGACATCTTGCATCTACATTCCAAGTTTCATCCTTTTTAAGGTGGGGACTATTTCTATTCTATGGGTTATGCTTGTGTATTTTAAATACTATGATTTTGATGTTAATGTCTAAGAATAACATTCCATAGGCAACATGCTAGGTTATGTTATGCTAACTTCTATTTTACAGTATGTTGTTTGCATTGTAAATTATTATATGATCTGTATTTAAGGTTGACAAACTAGTGGGGATTATTTTGTATGAGATTATTTATCTATTTTAAATGCTTTGATGTGATGTTAATATCTAAGCACAACTTTCTATGGGCTATAGGCAACATATTATATACTAGCTTTGCTATGTTTTGTGACGTGCTATGCTAGTCAACAGGCAACATGTTAATTACATTCTATGCTATGCTCAACAGGAAACATGTTATATGTTATGATATGCTATACTATGCTATGCTATGAGTGCTATGCTAACATCTATTTTACTGTGTATTGTATGCATTCATTAATTATCACATGAATTGTATTTAAGGTTGACAAACATGTCCTCACTGAGCTTGTGGTTTGTTCACCCCATTCTACATTTCAGTTCTACAGGTGATTGGAGCTCGGTCGTGGTACGAGGATGCGGTGGATGTTATTGTCAAAAGGTTCTCAACACTTTCCTTATCTATTCGAGTCAAAATATTATTTATGTAAAAAACAAAGGATTTTATGAAGTTTTCGTATTTATATTTCGAGTCAAGTTATAGAGTTCTATTCAAATTACGCTTCCGCCAAATATTTGTTATTATAAAAAGTATTTTACTTGATATGTTCTCAAAAAGTTATATTATTTTACTTTAAATTTGTATTTTCAATTGATCTAACAGGTTTGTAAGTTCAAAACATGTGATGTAGCTTACATCCCATTAAAAATATCTTTTTAAAGCAACAAAATCGGGGTGTGACATTGGATCCGGCAGGAACTTGCTGTTAGAAATTGCCTGACTGGTATCGGATCTAGTATCGGCTCTCTATGGGCTTGTATTGGATTGATAGTGCCCATTTTTGCCTTGTTTCGAGCGTCCGTCGTGTCGTCTGCTCCCATCGCGTGCCGTCTTCTTCCATATTCATTTCAGACTCTTTTCTCTCATTTTCTCGACCCGGCTTCTTCATAACTTTTGTTTATGACTTGACGATCTTCGAGTTAGAATTGTTTAGGGTGCAATTCATGCCCGTTTAGGCATTGGTATGCAGGTCAGAGTGAGGGATTGAATACAAACAACCTCCTCTACCGTTCTTCACCGTCTTGAAGCTTTCTCACTAATTTTCTTGACTCAACTCCTTCATATTTTTTTTTTCATGACTTGATGAAATTCAAGTCGGGCCTGACCTTGGCCTGAGTAAAGCCCATTTGAGCTTCAGTTTTTAGGCCGGAGTGAGAAAATGGGTGCAATCAATCTTCTTGATCTCCCGGATTTTCCTAACCTTCAAAACATGACTAAAAAACACCAAAAAACACATCTAATCATATCAAAAAGGAAATTCAAGCCGAAAATACACTTAAACACGAATTTGGACTTAAACATAATAGATACTCGTAATTGTCACAAAAATATTAACGTAAAATATACGAGAAAAATGAGAATTTTCTCATTCATCATATCACTCATTGCTCAGGTGTATAATAAGGACAATTTCTCTCAGCGAAGTTGTATCATGCATAAGACCTACCATATGCTTGCATATCATCTAACCCTTCATCACACTTAAATGTATATAGTTCAGAATCGAAAAGGTATTTATTTCTTGTGGTGGTGTAGGCTCTTTGGAAAAGATAGGATAAGTATATGGATACAGTTACTCAACTTGAGTAATTGAGTTTAGCTACTCTCAACTACCCTCAAGATCCCTTTTATATGGATAAAGTTACTCAACTTGAGCTAATTGAGTTAGATGCTCTCAACTACCCTCAAGATCCCTTTTTTCTCTCTTTTCCAATCTCTTAGTAAAGCTAATTCAAAGATAGCTTTCTTCACCCCTTTTTAGTACTACGGAAGTGTTTGCGGTTGCTTCTACTTTAGAATAATTGATTAAATTTAGAGATTTTGCAACAATTGCTTTTAAGAAAAAGTAGGGAGTGTTTGTAATAATAAGTGATTTATACAAAAAGTAAAAGTTGTATTATTTGGAAAAAAAGTGATTTCAAGTAGAAGTTGTATGTATAAGCAGAGAGCATGTGATGACCTGCTTTCAGCTTCTACTTGAAATAAGTTATTTTAAACCACTGTTAAAGCATAAGTAGGTATTAAAAAAACACTCAAATCTACCATTTTTAAGCTAAAAAAACAAAAGTGCTTATTCTAAGCTTTGGCAAACACTCCCTACATTACTCAAAGACTAATCTTGTTAGAAAATTCTCGCTAACCATCTTCCTACAAGAAGCATCCCTTGTTAGACTCTCTTAATTACCTTAGATTTTTTTGTACGAAAATTACAATGTCAGGGGTATAAGTGTAATGTTATATACCCTTACTTTCACTATAAATTCGTTTTTTTTTTTCAATGCAGCAAAAGTTATCTAACTTCCTATTCTAACATTTCCAAATCATTATTTTTATGACAACTCTCTTTTTATCCGTCATTCTTCTTTTAATCACCCAATGCACTCTCGCTCATTTTTATTCTCCCCTCTTCCCTACTCAAATAGTCCAAATATTTGGGAGAAGGGATACATTTGCTTATGAGCTTAAATTTTAAGTTATCAAGAAAGCTGAGGCTCAAAATTGGCTGACTGAGGAATATTTTTTTTTCTTAAATTTCTGGGTAAGGAAAATTTGGCTAAAGTATGCTAGAATAATTTTATAAACTATGCCTAAGATCATTTCCCAAGCTTATACACAAGACAAATCTAGATAGACTCAAGGAAAGTTTCAGAGAAACGGTATGCTATGATCAACGGAACACACACAAGAAACAACAAATAATACTCCAAAATTTGGAGTTCAAATTATGGCAAAAATCTCAGGGCTTTTTGATCAATGCAAAAAGAAACTAGCTTCAATTTTGTATCCTTATGTTTGTCTATCTCCTACCATGTGCATATTTTCTATTTTATTAAAATTTGGCTCAGCATGAGTTTGTCATCATGATCCTTTTATTATGCTGGTGGATTTCCTAGCTTCACGCCTCGTTCGACTAGCCTATCCTATGAAAAGATAAATGTTCAAACATTAAAATAAACCTAAAATGCAATCTAAATTGAATAGTGCAATAAAAAATACTAAGTATTACAGGCTCAATAATTAAATAATTCAAATTTTAAATCAAATTTAGACTATCTATTACAGGCCAAATAATTAATTAGCAAAATTACATTCCTAAAGATTAAAAAGCGAATAGGGACAAGGACAAAGACAAAAAAAAAAAAAAAAAAAAAAAAAAAAAAAAAAAGGATATGAGTAGTTCCACGGGTGTATTACTCATCCCCTTCCCCAAACTTGTATTAAGAACAAGTTTATGGGACAAGTTGTACATTGTGGGTGAACTTACGGACCCAAAAAGAAGAAAATGACTAAGGTTGAGGCGAATGATGTGATGATCCCAAACGCCACTGATGGAACCTCTGAAGGACCTATCTATGTCAGTATGCTATATATCTCCCCCCTCTCTCGATCAAGGCTGGCTAGGTGCTCGTGGTTCGACCCTTGTAGGAGGATCGTTGACCTTTTTTCTCCTTCCTTGTTTTTAATCATCTACACAACTTAAAATAAAACGTAAAAACATAAAGCAATAAAAATTAAAATACTAAAAAGAAAATTGAAAAAAATTGAAATTAGTGGGTCGCTCCTATTTAGAACTACATTTTACGTCTATAGCTAGACTAGCTAGACGTGTTACTGATTATCAAAATAAATGACGTCGGACAACTACTGTCCGACCCTATTTTGATTCATCAATCTTTTTCGCATGTGTTTTATTACCTAGTTGTCCTCCTTCTTCCTTTCCTTGACCACATAATTGTCAGACCCATAAATGGTTTCTTCGGTGGTTCATGTTTCGCTACATACATGTGCGGCAGCTGATTCATAAGCCAAGTCACAGTATCATCAGATGCACTTGTTAAGGCTCTGTTTGGTAGTGGGAAGTATATATCATTCAACCTTTGTGTCAAGTACAACTTTCCAGCCCGGTGGGCTCTTAAGAAATACCTTTTCACTATTTTAGCTATGTTGAGAAGGTCAATTTGCCATTTATCCCAATCAGAGAGGTCTACTCCCAACCACCTTACTACTGACCCAACATACCCCCTATCTTTGTCTTCTCTAGTTATTTCTTTGGTGTTACTTCCAACTAGTAATTCAGGTGCACTCCTAGGTTACAAGGTACAACCTTGCCATACACCACATGATGTGTGGGCCAAGACTCGCTAGATATATCGGAATACAGGGTTTTGAATCTCATAGTATATGTCCTCTCTATCGTCTGGTCCATCACTCCGTCGGTTATATTTACTAATCTAGCCAAAAGTTTTGTTTATCGTACTCGGGTGGCTCTACTAAGCCTTCGAGCACTTTACCCCATAAATTTCATCAAGATCAATGTTCGTCAATTCATAGTTCTGATTGTTCAGACAGAACCTTTCTCTCATAGGCCTATTTGTGACCTTTTGTAATAGTACTTAAAAATTGCTCATTGTCTTCATGGTAACCCTTGGATATGTCAGTCATCTTTCTTGCATTGTCGTGCCCCATCCACAACGATGGAACATCACCCATACATCATCATTTATTTCTATTTTCCTTATGGCTTCATCATCGGCATATTCCGTTAGATGGTGTTCTACCTCGATAAGCCTATCCTAGTTTTGTCTTTGTTTGAGGCCTTTTAGAATTATTCCTGATAAAGCGCAATCCGGTTATCAAGATAACTCGAAGTAAAATACAATTTGTAACCCAACCCAATACAAGAAAATTAAAGAACACATGATATACGTGGTTCGATCCGGAGATCTACGTCCACGGGCGTAAAATATCACCTGCCGAGGTGTTTTTCCACTATATTCCTTTCAAGCTTACACGTCGTAGTTTGGGAGTACAAAGTGCGAACCCTAAATCTGAGAACAATTCTGCTATTTATCCTATTCAATCCAAACCCTAACTAAATCCCTACAATCACGCCTACCATCTTTGCATGGGAGTTGGAAGGAGATCGTGGGGATCTCATTTTCCAAATATACCGCGATTGGGCTACTCCAGGCCCGCGTGCACTTCTGGGCCAGCTTGGTTGCTGGGCTCGCTCCTTTGGGCTCATTCGGGTCGGGGTGATCCGACCCGAAGTTCCTGGGCCATACATATCAGATGCCCCCCCACCAGCCGGAGCGAGGCAGGAGCTACGGTTGAAGTAAGGTTAGGTATAACAGGTGCTAAGGTGGAGTGGGAGGAGACGCTGCCGAGGCTGAACCGAAGTACCCTCGAGGGTCTGAGAATCAATCGGAGTCGAGGTGATTCATACCCGGATCCGGGATGTTTTATACTCGGAGTGAGGGGCTCTGCGAAGACCAAACCTGACCGAACTGAAGCATGCCGCGGTCACGGGGTTGACGTCACCCGGACTGAGGTAACCCTGGGGCGATAAAGTCGACCGGGGCCCAACTAGAGTACCCCCGGGGTGATACAGTTAAGTGGGATCGAGCTGAATACGCCCGAGGTGGGGAAAACACCGGAGTGAGGCGCAAGACTTCCTGAGGAAGAATGGGGTTGATGTGATTGGCGGCGCCATTATTAGAAAGAGTGATGTGAAGTGACGCGTTTGAGATTTCCAAGGCGCGTGCCCATCACGCGCCTTGGTAACTGTAACGCGCGTGGCCACCACGCACGCATCTGAGACGCAAAATTTGAAAAGGCCAGATCTGAGTCGTTGAAGCAAGAGTATATATAACAAACGTTTGCACAGCAAACGTCACCTTCTCATTTCGTGATTTGCAAGTTACAGAGAGCGGGAAAAAGGAGATTCATCTGTGCATTTGTGAACCATCTCAAACCAAGACCAAGTAAGAATTTCTTCTTCATCGTCTTCATCTTCAATTAGGGAAGTAGGAACCGAGAAAGCCCCGTTAAATGTACCACCCATACGCTTTATTATTCTAGAAAGACGAGTGAATAGGATGGTATATAGGGCAGATTTCATGGAGTCCGGTACCCGGGCGGTGGGGTTTGGTGAGTGTATGGAGGAAGGTTTCGAGGTGGCTATGGAGGCACTGTGGATGACTCGGGTACAAATAGAAGCCCTGATCCCATCTTTTTACTTTCCCTTTAACTTAGAATACATAGTGCCGGAGCCTAGTGACCGTGTCTGTTGCCCACCGAAGGGTTTTATTAGCGTATATATTGACCATCTACAAATAGGAATAAGATTCCCCATCTGGGACATCGTGGCGCCGAGGTAAAGCATACATAATCTTCCGCCGAGGTGAAAAATTGGCTGATATTCCCCTTATATTGCTGATATTGACCCCGGTGTTTAGTTTTTGAAGGGGCAGGGGCCCATAAGTGTGTTGGGCTTGGAGGGGGCGGATGCCGAGGAGCTTCTGCGCTTGGCGCAGGGGATCATGGATCTTGGCCCAAGAAGTGAGAGGGAGGCCAAAGAGGAGCTGGCCTAGGCCATAAGGGAACTGCGCGCGCGCAACGATAGGTTAACTCACGACCTGTCCGAGGTGCGCAAGAGAGCCGCCTTGGTGGAGAAGGAGGTCGCGCGGCTGCACGAAGTGGAGGCAGAGGCCGGGGCTCTCCGTGGTGAAACGGCCGAACTGCGGGCGGAGATAAAGGCCCGGGAAGCGGCTGTGGTGGACGGTCAAGAGGCGGTGTTGAGGGCGTTTGCCGAGAAACTGTTCCAAACGAGCACCTTTCTCGACTTTCAGACCAATTTCGTCGCAGTCGGGGATACGGCCACCTGATCAGTGCTGCTGGAGAAAATCAAAGAAGTATATCCGAACGTGGACGTCTATGTCCGGAGTTCGGATATAACTTCCATGCTGTGGGAGAGGTTGAGGAGGTGTATTATCATGCCCTGGCGCGTGTCCCGGAGTGGCCTCTGGTGAAGGCACTGGCGGAAAACAAGAAAATCTTCAGTGCCGAGGAGATCACGGCCTGCGATGCGGACCAAGATCAAGAGTTCTTGGCATTTCGCCGTGGTGAGTTCGTCCCAGAGCCCCAACACAAAGATCCACCTCCGTGCATGGAGATCGCCGTGGAGGCCACAGGAAATGAGGCGAGGGTGATTGGAGAGCTGCCGGAGGGAGAGCACGAGGTCGAGGAGGAGGAGCCGGAGGCAGTTGAGAGAACCGAAGAGGGGGAGGTCAGTCGTTCCCCGCAATTTTGATGCCTTGTCTAAATATAGTAGATGATAGGAAAAATTGTAATTCCGATGTAAAAACCGCTGATAATGTATGCTGCTGTTTGTTTTTTCTGTGAATATGATATTGATTTTTGACCACACTGTCAAGTTAATGTTGTGCGATGAGTTGAGTGTATTCCGTGGCACTGATTGTGTTTTGCGATCAGGAGGATACCGAGGAGCTTCATAATACAATAAAGAAACTCATGCAGTCCTTAGACTGGTTCCGTGGGGAGAAGGATAACCTGCAAAAACAAGTGGTTCCTCGGTTGGAGAGGAGGCTGGCCATAGCGGAGAGGAGGGCCAAAGAGGCCGAGGAGGCAAGAGCCAAGGCCGCGGAGAAAGCGAGAGACCGGAAGCTGAAATATTTGTCGACCGTAGCCGAACTAGACCGCGTGATTATCCACCAGAGGGAATATGAACGGATATTAACGGAGTACGGCCTGCTGACTTTCTAAGAGGTCGAGGAGCGAACCACTAAGATTCAGGGCGAAATTTTGTCACTGATGACGGCCGGACAGGCTGAGTCCTCGGAGCTGGTAAGAAAGCGGGAGGTGCTGGAGTTACTCCTTAATATGTATGAAGGTCTGAGGGGACGCGGCAGGTGGCGGCACACTGCCGAAGAGTATATTGCAAGCTCCATCCGGGGCCAAGAGATCGCAAAAGCTCTACGGAAGAGTAAAAAGAGGCCGGCGGGAAAAGGCAAAGGGATAGTAATCCAAGAGCCGGCCCCGGTGACCGCTGTCGAGGAAGTCCCCGTAGCTGTTGCGGAGGAGGAGGTCGAGAAGCTAGCTGAGGAGATCGAGGTGATGGAGCCCGCGGAATGGGATTCCGTGGAATGGGCTAAGACTTCGAGACCAGCGCCTCAACCGAGTCCTCGGGGCAGGGCAAGGGGCGAAGCTCTAAGACAGGTGCCAAGAGTGAGTCCGTGGCACAGAGGGAGTCAAAGCAGGGAAAGAGCAGGAGCTCAAAGCCGAGAAGCCTCGAGATCCCGGAGTACACGGAGAAGCTCCCGGGATGGGTCTCAACACCGGAGCGCTGAGTATTGGCTCGCAGGCCGAAAATAATGCCTACTTTTGTAGCTATGTATGCAGATATGTAAAGAAGCCTTTGTGGGGAGTAAAATGGTAGAAATATTTTGGTATGTAATGATATGTATGTTGAAAGAAAAGTAATAAACTTTTGAGCAGAATGCATGTGTAATTACTTTAATTTGTACTCGGGAGCACAATATGTACATGATGCCTATTAGAGAACAAGGCAAAGAATCTCCCCGGACGAATCGGGCGGGAGTTAAGGACCTCTCCGGGTAAACGGACGAGAGGAAATATAAGTCCGGGGACTAAATGTTGATCTCTCAGGACGGATCGGGCGAGAGATCAAAGTGTCCGGAGACTGATATTAATAAGTCTAAACTAGGGCGTCCCCGTAGCGTAGAAGAAAGTACAGCAAGATTCGTAAAGTAAAAACTTTATTCAAAGTAATTGTCGGAACAATTAAAAAATACAAGGGAATTCATAAACAAGAATACGTGACAGTATGGGAATAAGAAATAACGTACAAGGAATGTAAAGATAGAAACGATACTTGACCATCGGTGCTCATAGATAAAAACGCCTCAGATTGGTAACATGCCATGTTCGGGGAATCGGAGTTCCATCTAGATGCGCTAACTGATAGCACCCGGAGTCATGCGCGGCAATGACACGGTAAGGCCCTTCCCAGGCGGCATGCAATTTACCCTTGGGGGCAGCCTTGCTGGCCGAGTTGAGCCGGAGTACCAAGTCTCCGACGTTGAACTGAGTACCCCTAACTCGGAGGTTATGATACTGAGCTGCGCGTTGCTTACATTTAGCTTGCTGAATAAAAGATTGCTCACAACGATATTCGAGCTCGTCTAAGTTAGCACGGATGGCCTCATTATTAGCCTCGGGATCCAGAGTAACGAGGCGGGGACTAGGTACTCCGATTTCCGCAGGAATAACAGCCTCGGAACCGTAAGTGAGACTGTAGGGGGTTTCTCCGGTTGAGGTGTGCGGCGTGGTGCGATTGGCCCAAAGAACCTGCGGAAGATTCTCGGCCCAAAGACACTTAGCTTGATCTAAGCATTTCTTCAGACCAGTAAGTAGTGTGCGATTGGTGACTTCGACTTGACCGTTGGCTTGAGGATGAGCGACCGAGGTGAAAATTTGCTTAATGTGGAGCTCTTCGCACCATGACCGGAAGGGGTCATTGGCAAACTGTTTGCCGTTGTCTGAGATAATGGCGCTCGGGATGCCGAAGCGGCATATGATATTACGCCAGACAAACTTCAAAATGTTCTGACCAGTGAAGGCGGTGAGAGGTTCGGCTTCAACCCATTTGGTGAAGTAATCAGCAGCGACCACAAGAAATTTTAGTCCCCCCGGAGCGACTGGAAACGGGCCCACAATATCAATTCCCCACTGGACAAATGGCCAGGCACTTTGTATGCCAGTGAGCTTGGTTTGTGGTAAATGCTTCACGCGAGAGTGTCGCTGACACTTGTCGCATTTGGCCACACAATCATGGGTATCGTTAAACAACGTGGGCCAGTAATACCCCCACCAAAGAACTTTCTTGGCCAACGTCCGCGAGCCAATATGGCTAGCCCAGGCCCCCTCGTGAAATTCCCAAAGAACATGATCAGCCTGGGCAGGGGCAAGGCAACGAAGACTCGGTTGTAAGTACGACCGGCGGTACAAAATCCCGTCGTGGAGTGCATACTTAGGTGTCTTAAGAACTATCCGCCGAGCTTGTAATTTGTCATCCGGCAACGTACCATCCCGGAGATAATGGATGATCGGGGTCATCCAATTGGGATTGCTCTCAGTCAATACGGAGACTGTGGCCTCATGAATGGAAGGATGAAGGGCATCTTCAACGATGATGTCCGGAGACATGTTAGTAAGGACCAAGGAGGCCATTTTGCTGAGAGCATCAGCTTGAACATTTTCCTTGCGTGGTACCTGCTGGATATCAACCGAAGCAAAAGTTGACAAAAGTTTGAGTGTCAAAGCGAGGTACCTTTTCAACGTATCATCCTTGGCCGTGTAGGTGCCTTTAATTTGATTAGAGACCACCTCGTAATTCGTGAAAAGCTGGAGATAGGAGGCTGCAAAGGATTGAGCGAGCCGGAGCCCAGCAAGGACTGCCTCATATTCCGCTTCATTGTTAGTCACCTTGAATTTAAATCGCAGGACGTATTTGATTTCAACGCCCTCGAGGCCAATGAGAAGGACCCCAGCGCCACTGCCTCGAACCGCAGAGGCACCATCCACGTATAGTTGCCACTTGCGGGTTGGAGCGTCGAGGTCGGCATGGTTAGGACTAGCGTTATTTACAGACGGGCCGGGGTCAGCCACTGGAATTGAATATCATATTCTCCCAGTTCGATAGCCCACTTAGCCAAGCGCCCTGACACATCGGGCTTGACTAGGATTTGGCGAATGGGGTGATTAGTGAGAACCCTGATATCACGCCCTTGAAAATAAGGCCGTAGGCGACGGGCCGCCATGACGAGAGCCAGCACTGTTTTTTCCATCACGGAGTACCGGGTCTCCGCCCCTTGGAGTGCTCGGCTCACAAAATATACGGGGTGCTGACTTCCATGAGTCTCGCGTACTAGAGCCGCGCTGATGGCTTCCTCGACAGATGCTAAATATACATATAGAGGTTCTCCGGGGAGAGGAACGGACATAGTGGGCAACTGCTTGATATGGTGCTTTAGAGCCTCAAAGGCTTCGGTGCACTGCGGGGTCCACTCAAATTGCTTTGCCTGCCGCAGAATTTTTAAGAATGGAAGCTGATGCGCCGCGGCCTTGGACAGGAAATGATTTAAGGCCGCAAGACCACCGGTAAGGCGCTGAACTTCCTTTACCGTCTTCAGCTGTGGCAAATCTAACACATCTCTAATCTTTGCCGGATTAGCCTGGAGGCCGTGCTGTGAGACTACATAGCCCAAAAACTTTCCTGAGCCAACTCCAAAGGTGCATTTTGCCAGATTGAGGAGTAGATTATAACACCGCAATGTGTTTAACGTTTTTGCAATATCTTGTACACACGTAGATTGAGAGGTACTTTTAATAACAAGATCGTCAACATATACCTCTACATTCCGACCAATTTGATCTCGGAAGACGTGGTCCATGAGGCGTTGGTAAGTGGCTCCGGCATTCTTTAGCCCAAAAGGCATTTTCTTTAATGCAAAGCATCCAAAGTCAGTGATAAAGGCCGTTTTGAGTACATCACTGAGATCCATATGGATTTGATGGTATCCCTTGTATAGATCCAAAAAGCAAAGCGCCTTGTGCCCAGTAATAGCTTCGGCTTTTTGATCGATAAAGGGCAGAGGATAACAATCTTTTGGGCAGTGCTTGTTAAGATCAGAGAAATCCACGCACATTCTCCATGCCCCACTAGACTTCGTCACCATCATGGGATTAGATAACCAGGATGGGTAATGTACTTCAAACAGAATGTCTGCATCTAGAAGCTGTTGTACTTCAACTCGGATGGCTGCGTTCTGCTCCGGAGCGAATTTTCTCCGTTTGTGTTGTATGGGCTTGACGCTGGGATCAATATTTAACTTGTGGGTAATGAATTCCGGAGAGACCCCCGGCATGTCCAATGGGGACCACGCGAAAACTTCAGAATATTCTCGCAAGGTCTGGATGATGGCGTTATGTAACCACGGAGTATCCACAGCGCCGACGGTTACAGTGTGCTCTGGTTTAGCTGGATCGAGCGGCACTTGGACAGTGTTGTCCCCGAGCGATATAGATGAATCCGAGGTGGGAGCCGAGGTGGTTACCTGAAACTGTGGCTTGGGGGGAACCTTCGTTGCCTTTTTGAGTGCGACATACATGCACTCTTTGGAGACTCGCTGATTGCCGTGGATAGCCACCTCGCCATGTGATGTAGGGAATTTCAGCGCGAGGTGGTATGTGGAGCAAACGGCCTTCGCCGGGGTAAGCCAGTCTCGACCCAAAATCATGTTGTATGGTGATGGGGAATTAACCACATAGAAATCCACGAAGATGGTTTTTATTGCTGGATAAGTTCCAAGCGATGCAGGAAGGTTGATGACTCCTTCAGGTCGGACCTCACCCTGGGTGAAGGTCTGTAGCGGCCCGGGGGCCGGTCGGAGTTGTTCACGAGGAATACCCATTTTCTGAAAACAGTCGGTGAATATGACGCTAACTGCGGCTCCGTTGTCAATGAAAACCCGCTTTATCGTAACATTAGCTACGGCCATGTCAATGATGATGGCGTTGGTATGTGGGGTGAGCTCGGGAACAGGATCTTTGTCGGTAAAACTTACGGTTTCAGATTGGTGGAGACGTTTGTGTCGCGGCTCCTCGGGAGGAGGCCTGCGCGCTTCCGCCTTCAAGGCACTTCGGGAAGCCCCAGTGGGGATGGCCCCATAAATCACATTTATGACGTGAGTAGGCGGATTGTCTCCGGGTCCTCCATGAGGAGGCGGTTGCGGCAACAAGTGGGGTGGCTGACGACTTCCCTGGTCCTGCCGCGCATAGTTGTTGTACCCAGACCTGTTATTCTGCCATTGCGGCCTGTTTTGCCGTGGACCGCGGTCATTGTAGCATCCGCGGTTTTGTTGCGAACCTCCATTATGGCTTGACCGAGGCTTGTCGTCGGTCCGAGCGACATACTGCCGTAAGAAACCCCTCTTTAGACAATCTTCGATTTCTTTTCCAAGTTCTCTACACTCCTCTGTTTCATGTCCATGATCATGGTGGTACGCGCACCACTTGTTGCGGTTACGCTTTTCTGCCGGAGCAGTCATCCGCGGGCACGGCCGCAGATCGTTCTTGTGAACAGAAAGAATTTCGGCTCGTGATTTTGTAAGCGGAGTAAGTTGGGGGATATCTCCGCGAGGTTCCAGACGTCTTCTGTTTAGACGAGAGAACGCACTAAGCCGAGTATTGGGCCCGGCTTGTGTTTTATCTAATTGCCGCTTACTGGCATGCTTCTCACGTTTACGGCGAGTCTGCTCCTCAGCCTTGGCGAACCTGCATACAATGTTAAACAAAGCCCGGGTCGTAGCTGGAGGGTTCCGGACCAGCTTGGTGTAAAGCGGCCCGGGGCGAAGGCCATTCAAAAAGGCGTTGATGATAACATCATCCGACCGACTTCCCACCTTAAGGCTCTCCGCCGTGAAGCGATCAAGAAATTGGGCAACAATTTCTCCATCCCGTTGTTCCATATCCATGAGGTCGGCCAAGGTGGCCATGGACTTTGCCCGCGTATGAAAACGCATCCAAAACTGTTCAGCAAGATCCTGAAAAGAGGTTACGCTGCCCCGGGGCAAAGAATTGAACCAAAGCCCAGCTTCGTCTTGGAGATACTCAGGAAACACCTTACACAAATGGTGAGGAGTGCAATTGAGGTTGAACATAGCATACTTGAAGGCGTTCAAAAAATTACTTGGATCGCCGGTGCCGTTGTATACGCCCACTGGGGGAAGCTTGAACCCCTCTGGGAGTGAGACAGCAAGAATCTCGTCGGAGAACGGGGTGATGATCTCCCCATCAGCATCGAGGCCCAACACTTTGTCAAGCTCCGCGGAAAATTGGGCTTGCCCTTGTTCCAAAGGATCCAGCACACGGGATTGGTCTAAGCGAGCACGCTTCGAGGCGTCTATAGGTTTTCGGCGATGCACACCTTCGTGGACGTCTCGGGGCCTCGACCCATTAGAACTGCAGTTATCCACTGGAGAGGTTGTCCTCCGTCGTCGACGCTCAAGCCTCGCTCGATGAGGGGGGTCTTCGTCCAATTCACGTGACAAATCACGGGGCGGATTTCTCACGTTTACGGCGCCATTGTTGGCGCGCTCACCGGAGTGGGTGCGCCGATTGTTCCATTCTTGGAACAGAGCGGCGTGTTCCTGAAGAAAGGCTTGCTGCACCTGCGACAACTCGGGGGCAGGCGGAGGATTAACTTGCACCGGATCATCAGCAGGGGGATGATTCGGCATGTTGGCGTGTTCCGCGGGAAGATCTTGGTTTCGTTGACGGGGCGGCGGATTCTGGTCCACAGGAGGATCATGACGGGACCGGGTAGGATTAGCAGACCTACGAGTATTTACCATAGCGATTGTGATGACATTGAAATAAACTAGGGTTTTCTTGCCAATCGGTTCCCACAGACGGCGCCAATTGATAAAGCGCAATCCGGTTATCAAGAGAACTCGAAGTAAAATTCAATTTGTAACCCAACCCAATACAAGAAAATTAAAGAACACAGGATATACGTGGTTCGATCCGTAGATCTACGTCCACAGGCGTAAAATATCACCTGCCGAGGTGTTTTTCCACTATATTCCTTTCAAGCTTACACGTCGTAGTTTAGGAGTACAAAGTGCGAGCCCTAAATCTGAGAACAATTCTGCTATTTATCCTATTCAATCCAAACCCTAACTAAATCCCTACAATCACGCCTACCATCTTTGCATGGGAGTTGGAAGGAGATCGTGGGGATCTCACTTTCCAAATATACCGCGATTGGGCTGCTCCAGGCCCGCGTGCACTTCTGGGCCAGCTTGGTTGCTGGGCTCGCTCCTTTGGGCTCAGTTGCTTCGGGTCGGGTTGATCCGACCCGAAGTTCCTGGGCCATACCTATCAATTCCCCATCGGAGTACCTCTTTTTACAGTATCTATTTTTCTTTCTCGAGCACCTGCTTTGCTTCTTTCTTATCGTACATGTCCAACAACTCAATATTATTAGTATTAGGAACATATTAATCATGTATTGGTTTTAGGACAGTTAGTTCATTCTCTTCATCAGAATCTTCATCTAGATCGATGAACTGCTCCACCATATGACGATCTCCCTTGTTTTAGGACTATTCTTTGTTCAAAAGTGTATTTCCCATTATTAGTGATTAAATTTACTATGTTTTCGGTCATGTCAAAAACATCGTGGCTTGTAGCCAAGAATGGTCATCCTACAAATAAGGGTAATGTGTTATCTTCCTTAATGTCTACTATAGTGAAGTCGACTGGAAATATCAAAGTGCCTACTCGTACGAGCACACCTCCCACTACTCTCGTGGTGCTTAATAGAGACCTATTAGAAATTTGGATAATGGTGGAAGCTGGCTTATATTTCCCTAAGTTCATTTTCTTATAAGTGGCTAATGCGATGAGATTTATGCTAGACCCTAAATCACAGAGAACATTCTCAAATTTGTTTAAGCCTATTAAGCAAGTAATATAAATACTCCCTGGATCTTTTAGCTTTTGAGGAAGCTATGTTTGAGGCCGCGGTTCACAACTTGCGTTCTCCTTGCTCTTAACCTCTTCATTTTCCTTTGGTTCCTCATTTTGTACTATTTTCACCTTTCCTCCTCATTGAGGAATTTCCTTCCATTTCCTGCAATACAAACTTGAGGTTTTCTATTAGTTTCGAGTGTCATAGGGAATGAAATTCACACTTGATATGGTGGGATGTCTTCATCATAGAATGTTACCTCTCTTCTTTTTGGAATTTATTCGACTTTCTCCTCCTTTTCTTCCAAGATGGCATTACAGTGCTCCTTAGGATTCTCTGTATCACTTGGGAATTTTTCTTGTTGATGATTGGTACCAATCTTCTTTGCTAACTGACCTGTGTGGGTTTCATGGTTCTTCACCTGGGCTCCCATATTGCCCATATTGGTGCTCAATTGTGTTATTTGACTATCTATCTTATTCTTCCGGGCCTCATTCTTTCCATCCTGGGCTCTTGTCTCATTCACCAATGAGATAACCATATCCTTAAATCTTTACTTATTTGGCTCTTCAATCAAACCATTATTAAAAGTGAAACCTGATGGCGGATGTAGTGCATTGTTTGGGTTGGCATATGATAAATTTGGATGATTTCTCATCCTTGGATTGTACCTATTGCCCATTTCATTTGACCTGAAGTTCGGATTGAAATTTCGATTGCCCATGTTGTTCATGTAGCAGGCTTCCATGTATGTATTATCCATTCACTGTACCCCCTGACTCACCATTACCCCTTGATGAGACTTTGTAAGTAAACTGATATGTTCTATCAATTTCATGATCTTTTTAGTAAGAATTGCAATTGTGTCCTTCTTTGAGATCTCAGCTACTCTTCTCAACATAGATGTTAATATCAGCCAAAGAAAACTTTTAGCAGCCATCTCTTCCTGTATTGTGATGGCTTCACTTGTTGATTTAGCTAATAGTGCACCTCCAGATGAGGCATCGACTATGGTCTTAGTGTGTTCGGATTATAACACTCAACCATCTATGTGGCATCTTAGATTTTAAAATATTTATTTTTCATGCATTTTAGATAAGCCCGATTAATATTAGGCTAAGTCTTGTAGTTATGAAGTCAAATCGATAATTTATAAAATTAATCATGTCATTTTGTTTAAAAGACCCAATTTTGTAATGGTCCAAGGAGACCTATTATTTTTTATAGGAGGCCTATATATATTAATAGAGGATTTATTATTTTATAAAGTCCAACCCTATTAAATTTTTTTCTTACAAGCCCAATGGCTTTATAAATAATTTTTTTTTATATATTTTATAAGTCCAAATTTTTAGTTGTAATATATTAAAGCCAAAATTTATAATAATATAGTCTAAATTGATATAGGCCTAAGTTTACTTGTATTTTCTTGTATAAGTCCAAAGTAGATATATAGCCCAACATTTTATTACTAATACATATAGGAATTAGTTAGTTAAAAACATGAAAGGAAAATGGAACATTGACACACGCAGCAACATCAGTAATGCTTACAACCGGGGGATTGGCTCTTTTCCTTTCTTATTCAACTCATCCATTGAAGAAAACAAAATTTGCTCCATCATCAAGCCAAAATTTCAGTTTCTTGTTTCAATAACAGAGCTCCAACCACTATAAAAAGGGTATTCTTCTTAATCCAATGTCACACAACAACAGAAAATTCAAAAGTAGATTCAAGGTATAAACGAAATACTTCTAGCTCGAGCCGAGGGTGTCCTTTTTGGCAATAATTCTCATCCCTTCTTTATCCAATCAATTTAGGTAAAAACACACACACATACTGCCAAAGTTCTTAACAAAACAACACCATTTTAAAAAAAAAAATCTCATTTTCTGGAAAATGGCCGGACCACCATTGATTCGGGCGAATCGCCACTACCATTTTTCTCTTCTCATTCTTGAAATCTCTCTTTTCATATTTTACTGTAAAAAAAGTATATAATCACACCCACTGACACACACATATCACTTTCGGAAAAAATAATGGAGAAAGGGCGCGCAGGAACACCACTGTGAGACCGCCACAATGCGGCCGCGCTGTTGTCGTTGTGCGCGTTTCTCTTCCTACACTGCCCTGCCGAATATGATCTCATTTTAATGGCTTAGAATTGTGAAATTTCAGATTTTAGGTAAATGGGGTGGGGGAGACATGAAGCTATGGAAAGGGGATTTTAATTCCTATCAATAATATTTCTATTTTTTTGAAACTTAAACCCTCAACTTTAGGCTATTTTCTTTTGAAGCCACCCTCTTTAATACCTCAATATTTTAAAGGGTTAATTACCAAAAATATCACGATCTTTGGTCCAATTTTCAATTGCAACATCGCTTTTAAAACTTATCAATGTTAGTCACCAACTATAATTCTTTTTCAATTACATCATCGGCTAAATTTTTTGACACTTGATTGTGTCTCCATCACCACCATTAGATGTGCTTGAACACGACCTTCATTTGCCCTCGATCAATTTCACAATTCGTCAATTCTCTGGCCGTTAATTGAGAGCCGAAGAAGTGACATAATAACTTCAATCATCAATTAATGACAATGAAAATTACGGATCGTGAAATTGATCGAGGGTAAATGACAATCTTTTCCATGTGCATCTAATGGTGGTGATGTCAACACAATCAGGTATTAAAAAAATTAGCCGATGTTGCAATTGAAAAAAAGTTATAGTTGGTGACCAACATTGATAAGTTTTAAAAGTCATGTTGCAATTGAAAATTGGACCAAAGGTCGTGATATTTTTGCCAATTAACCCTATTTTAAATGTTGTCCATAGATACACATATTACATATATAATGTTTAGGATTCAAATTCTCCTCAAAGCTCTTTAAATCTCAAATTAATCCATTTATTATTATTATTATTATTATTATTATTATTATTATTATTATTATTATTATTATTATTATTATTATTATTATTAGTTAAGATTTTCTTTTTTATGCTAAATTTCCCTGCATAAAATTTCATAAGTTTTCGGAAAAGGTTTGTAGTTTAAAAATTATTTACACAATTACTAAAATTTAAAATATTTATAAATGTAGGAGCGTGCATTAAGGCTACAAGGCTTAGGAAAACACCCATCTTTCTTCACGCACTCAAGTTTCTTAAGGTGGGGTTTACTTTCAAATTTGTTAAATTAAATATTTAAAAATGAAATTTATATTTTGTGTATGCATGTGATTATGTGATCATTATATGATCCCCAATATGATATTTTGGTCAGTTGATGATATGTATGTTTATGAATATTGATAAAAGTCGTGTCTTATGCAAATTATTTCAAATGTTATGAATGTTACACATGTATCACAGATACGCACACTATGCGCATGAATTGCTTTATTTCTCTTTGCATTTATTTTTGACAAATTGAACTCCACGAACCGAATGAAGCTCACCCCGTCTGAAATTAAATTTTTAGGATGTTGGAGCCGACGGAGGAAAATGGATGGATCGGTGCCTAAAATTATTCTCTAAACTTATTTCAACTATTTTTTATTAGAATAAATGCTTCTGCAAAACTATGTTTTAATTATATTTATGAAGTTAGTTGTTCTATTGAGGTAATTGGATCAATTATAATAGGATATTTTTTAGAATTAATAATTTTTTTTATGGAGTCGAAGTTACAACTCGATGGTTTTTTTAGATTGTTTGATATTGGAAACTTGATTAATTCAAGTCTTTATCTTATATAAAAATAATCCTTAAACAATGGAATGAAAATTTAGGTTGTTATATTTGGTATTAGAGCATTACAATTATGAGAAAAACCATTTATAAAAATAAAACATTTACACCATCCACCCATGCTCCGTTGTCGGATCAAGGTACAAATGTAGACATGTACAATTCAAGAAAATTGTAAACATGAAAGTTATGTGCACTATTTATCAATTTGTAATTTTAAAAATCATATGTACATCACCTTGTATATAGAATGGTGGGAAAAACAATGGGACCAAGAAAGCGGGTAAAGCTTTAAGTAGGGGACTCTTTAGGAGTCTTCTGGGGCTAGGACAACCTCGGGAAACGGTCCTAACAAACCCAAAAGTATACCATACCACTTAATTGACTGATTGAATGCTTGATTTTCTTTTAGTTTATGAAATATGAATCCCTATAAGAAAGTTGAGGAATTGATGCATGATCTATCTCAACACTGAAGCATGCCATTATATAAACTTTGGAAGTAGGCTAGAGAGAGGCCAAACGAAAAAAGAGTTGTGGTGGACGAATCTCAATATTCAGCTGGGAGGCTGTCGTGAAAGTTTGCATTTGGGGAGATTCGAATAGAGGCTCATGTGAAGACAGTGGTTGCAGGCACCTGAGTCGGAAGATGAAAATGAATTAGACGAAGATCTAGAGGAGGACCCGGAAGATGAGGGGGGTAGTGACAGTGATAATGATAGTGGTAGAGATATTGTATCCTGGCTCGTGCCATCCGAGCCTAAGAATGGCCCGGACCAACCTATAGTATTGGATTAGATAGTTTTTGAAGTTTTGTTTTTTCTCTTTAGTGAAAAGCAACAATTTCCTTGTCTTAGTTACAAAATTTGTAATATAAATAAAAGTTGTTTTTTTATATTTGGATGAAACTGTCTACCTCTCTTTGTTTATTTTTTTTCCTTCCTCGTTCATTCATTTGTTATTTCCTTCAATTATTTTTGGGAATCTATAAGTCGTTCTATTTCAAAAGGTAGGGTCATGGAAACTAGAAGAACCTCGCCAATCACGTGAATGCACCCGCTAAATAGGGTGTGGGGGCACAGGCAGTAAGTAGCGCGGGATGGACAACAACTGTTGCCTGGCGTCATAACCCTTTGCAAGGGGCAGGTCATAACGCCCTACAGAATCATGAACCAACTTAAGCCCAAATAATTGCCCAGTTCAACAACTCCAAGCCGCCCACATTCAATGGGATTGAAGGGCCGGAAGCTACTAAAGAATAGTTGCTCACCTTATTGAGCATCTTTGATTACATAGTTTGCACGAATTTGCAAAAGGTGTCATGCACTGCTTTCCAACTGAAAGGTGATGTAAGAACATGGTGGAATGATCATTGGAGGCTCAGAATAGTTGAGGAACGCAATGTGTTGACTTGTGAGAAATTTAAGGAAACTGTGAAGGAAAAATATTATCCTCGTGTATGCCGGGAGAAGGTGGAGATAAAGTTATTGAGCCTCATGATACATGTCATGTATGCATACATTTAGGTTGATTTAGAAGATGATTTTATATCATTTGCCTATGTAATTGGTGAAATTGTGCTTATTTTCATCATATTGTGTCGTATGATGTGGTTTGTGCTTGTTTTGAGGTTAATTAGATGGTTTTATGCCAAAATTTCTATTGGAACAAAGTTTGACAAGCATATGAGTTGAAAGAGGGAAGAAACGATGAAGTATGAAAGAAAAGAGGAAGAAAAACACGAAGAAATGACTCGACCGAGTCACAAAACCAACTCGATCAAGCTAAACTTACGTATTTCCCATAAAAACTCATCGATGGAGTTGACTTGGCCGAGTCCAATATGGACTCAGTCGAGCTGAAGGTTCGAATTTCGGAAGAAATTATGCTTTGGAGGTCGACTCGGTCAAGTCAGTTTTGGTGGTTCACGCGGTTTAGTCGCGGTTTGGCCTATTTTCGGCCCGTTACAACCTCAATCCATCTAAAACTATAAATACAAGGTCCCAAGTCCGAGAATGGAGAACTTTGATCATTGGGAACACTTGGAGACTTGGATTGAAGAGCAAGGAATATGAAGCGAGGAAGACCAAGATCCAAGATTCCGGATTTTATCGTTCTTGTTTATTTTTATTATTCAATAATATTTATCTATGAATATTGATGGGTTTTAATTTTGTACATGAGTAGCTAATTCTCTTATGTCCTAGGGTTGGAGAGTAGATTACAATCAACTATGTTTTGATTTTTTTATATATTCTAGATTCGTTTTATTGTTTATCTATATGCTTTGTTCTTATTTCATGAATTGATTGATTTTACCAATTTATTAGTTTTAATTTCTTAACAATTCGACATCCGGGAGGAGAGGGTTTTTAATAGGCTTACATGCATATAGCATATGTACCAATAATTGTCCAAGAAGAGTGAGGTCTTACGTAGGCATTGATTTTACGAGCCCTTAGGAGTCTTTCATGTGATACTTAGCTCGAGAGGGTAATGGTTCGTAATTGATACACACATTAACATCGTCCGAGAGGAGGGTTAACTAGAGTAGTGCCGCCTGATAATGATAGAATCTGTTTAAAAGTCTAGAATAATAGGATAATCAAACATAGGAGATTGTAATTGAAATTGAAGCCCTAGAAAACATTTTTATCTATTTGAATCTTTCTTGGTTACTTGCTTGCTTTTATTTGAGCATCTGTGTTACTTGCTGGCGAACCCACAGTGAAGGAATTGCCACATGTTTTTTGAAAAAACTTACCGAGAATGTCTCTAGATAGAGAAGTGGAGTTCACCATAGATTTGGTACCTGGAGTTGCTCTAGTGTCCAAAGCTCCATACCAGATGACATCGAAAGAGGTACAAGAGCTGAAAGTACAAATTCAGGAATTACTTGACTTTGGTTTTATTCAACCCAGTGTCTCACCATTGAGTGCACCAGTTTTGTTTGTGAAGAAGATGGATGGGTCCATAAGGATGTGTATCGATTATCATGAACTATGATCTTAACTGGCTCACAATAAAGAAGAAGCACCCACTTCCAAGGTGAGGATTTTTGTATCAACTCAAGAGTGACGGATTTCTCTCTAAGATTGATCCAAGATCGAGGTATCATCAGTTGAATATTAGGGAAAGTGATATCCCTAAGAATACATTCAGAACCCGATATGGTTACTGAAAGTTTTTAGTTATGCCATTCGGACTAAGTAATGCGCCAACAGTTTTTATGGACCCGATGAGTCGTGTATTTCATCCTTTTTTTAGATCAGTTTATCATCGTATTTATAGATGACATACTAGTGTTTTCAAGAGACAATGAGCAACACAAACAATATTTGAGAATAGTCCTTTAGACACTTCGCCAAGAGAAGTTGTCTGCAAAATTCAGTAAGTGCGAGTTTTGGATTAATAGAGTGGTCTTTCTCGACATGTGGTATCTGCTTGAGGGATAGAGGTTGATCTAGCAAAAGTAGAAGCAGTGAATGATTGGAAGGCGCCAACTAGTGCGAGTGAAGTTCATAGCTTTTTAGGTCTTTCCTGGTTATTATCGAAGATATCTTCGAAGGATTTTTGAAATAGCTGTATCTATGACCCGATTGACGAGGAAATAGGAGAAGTTTGTGTGGAATGAGAAAAGTGAGAATAGCTTTCAAGAGCTAAAATGAACGTTAACCTTAGCTCCATTTTTACAATCCCTGACCCTACGAAGGAGTTGCAATATATAGTGATGCGTTGAAGCAAGGGTTGGGACATGTTCTTACTCAACAAGGCAAAGTATTGGCGTATATATGCTTCAAGGTAGTTGAAGAAGCATGAGGTGAACTTTTCTACACATGAACTAGAGCTAGCTACAGTGGTGCATCCCATAAATATTTGGGGTCATTATCTCTGTGGAGGTAAGTGTGAGATAATTTCCAGCCCAAGAAGTTTGAAGTATATATATACACAGAATGAGAAAAATATGAGGCGGCATCGATGGATAGAGCTTGATAAGGATTACGACTTCACGATACATCATCATCCTGGAAAGGAGAATGTGGTAGTTGATGCTCTGACTTGAAAGGTTTGAGGGAAGATTGCATGTCTTCTAATTAAAGAGGAACAATTGTCAGAGAATTTTCCAAGATGTGGCTTGAGATCTTGACACCACCGAAGTCTGCGAATGCAGTTTTAGCATCTTTGTGAAGCCGACATTAAGGGAAAGGATCAAGGAGGGATAATTACGGGATCAGACTTTGATTAATGTGAGAGATCGCACTGTTACAAAAGGTAATGGAAAAATTTCTTTGACCGAAGATGGAGTATTACTGTTTGAAGGAAGGATTTGGGTGCCGAAATAAACAGCATTGAGAAAGGAGATCTTAGTAGAATCTCACGGTACACCTTACACCACTCATCTTGGCTGAATAAAGATGTATCAGGAATTGAGAAGACATTGCTCCTGGGAAGGCCTAAAGAACGATGTTGTCAGCAAGAGTTACTAAAGTCATTGCACATTCTAGAGTGGAAGTGGGAGAACACAGCTATGGACATTGTAGTGGGACTTCCTCGATCAGAAAGAGGAAATCATGTTGTGTGGGTAGTAGTGGACCATCTCACAAAGTTAGCTCACCTTATTCCCATCAAGATGTATCTCCGAGTGGATCAGTATACTCAAATTTATGTCCGCGAGATAGTGAAGTTACGCGAAGTACCAGTATCTATCGTCTCAGACCCGGATCCGCGGTTTACCTCGAAGTTCTGGGGTAGTTTGCACAAAGCTATGGGGACTATCTTAAGTTTTAGTACTGCTTATTATCCTTAGACGGATGGGCAGATTGAGAGGACAATTCAGATTTTAGAAGATATATTAAGGGTTTATGTGCTTGACTTAGATAACAATAGGGAACATTATCTATCATTGGTTGAATTTGCCTATAACAACATTTTCCAGTCAATTAATGGTATGCCACCTTATGAAGCATTGTATGGAAGAAAGTACAAATCCTCGTTGTATTGGGACGAGGTGGGAGAAATAAAATTGGTAGGACCGCATATGGTGAAAGAAGCACTAGAAGTGGTTGAGAAAGTTTGAGAAACAATGAAAGTGGCGCAAGATTGGAAAAAATCTTTTGCTGATAAACGGAGGAAGGATTTGGAATTTGGCATTGGTGAGAAGGTATTTTTTTTAGCTCCAACTAAGGGTGTAGTCTGTTTTGGAAAACGAGGTAAGTTGAGCCCCAGGTATGTGGAACCTTTTTAGATCCTTGCACATATTCGGGATTTGGCTTATTGTCTTTCCTTGCCACCAGAGTCTTCAGCGGTACATGATGTGTTTCATGTATCTATGCTAAGGAAGTACGTGCACGACCCCAGTCATGTTATCAGTTTTTCCAATCTCAAGGTGAATAAGGACTTATTCTACAAGGAAAAACCCAAAACAATTCTGGATAAGAAGGTGTACAAATTAAGAAATAACGACATTGTACTTGGGAAAGTACAATGGAGTCGGTATGGACCCAGAGAGGCTAAATGATAACGTGAGGACAAGTTATGTGCTAAGTATCCGAATTTCTCTACACACTATATGTCATGAATTTTCGAGGACGAAATTTTTTCCACCGGGATTAGGATGTTACACCAGCCAATTTATGTGGCATTTTAGATATTAAAATATTTATTTTTCATGCATTTTAGATAAGCCCGATTTATATTAGGCTGAGTCTCGTAGTTATTATGCTCAATCCATATTATCTAATTAAATTATAGGCGATTTTGTTTAAAAGGCCCAATTTAATAATGATCTAAGGGCCCAATATGTTTTTGTAGGAGCCCGTATATATTAATAGGGGACTTATTTATGTTATAAAGTTCAAACCTATTAAAAGTATTTCTTACAAGCTCAATGGTTTATATATAATTTTTTTATTTTTTTATTTTATAAGTCAGAATTTTAAGTTGTAATTTATTAAAGCCCAAATTTTAAATAATATAGTCCAAATTGATATAGGTCTATGTTTAGTTGTGTTTTCTTGTACAAGCACAAAGTAGATAAATAGCCCAACATTTTAGTACTAATACATATAGGAATTAGTTAGTTAAAAAAATGAAAGAGAAACAAATCAGTAACGCACATGGAAGAAAACAAGATTTAATCCATGATCAAGCCAAAATTCTAGTTTCTTCTTTCAATAACTGAGCTTCAATCATTGTAAAAAGGGTATTCTTCTTAATCCAATGTCATAACAGAAAATTCATAAGTAGATTCAAGCTATAAAAAATTCTTTTCAAAATAATCCTGGAGCCGAGAGTGTTCTTTTTGGAAAATATCATCGTCCCTTTTTTTTCCCAATCAATTTAGGTAGAAACACATACACACACAGCCAAATTTCTCGACAAAACAGTACCAATTTTTTTAACAAAAATCTCAATTTTTGCAAAATGGCCGGACCGCCATTAATTCCAGGGAATCGCCACTACTATTTTTCTCCTCTCATTCTCGAAATCTCTCTCTTCCTATTTTATTTTACAAAAGAAGATTTAATCACACACACTGACACACACAATCATTTTCGGAAAAAAAGGAGAAGGGGAGGGGAGGGGTAGCAACTTCATTGACTTGTTTTGAGACGGCCACAATACGGACGCGTTGTTATCGTTTCACCGCGCGGATATTATCCTGTCCTACCAACTTTGGCCCAATTTTAATAGCTTAGTAGCGCTCCATTAATTATTTAATTATTTATCATATTTAATTATTTATTTTATGTCTCTATTGTTTTAATAATTAATTTGAACATGAGCCCAAAAGATTAGTCAAACCCAAGTCCACAAATTATTACTATTATTATTGTCATTATTATTACTATTATTATTACCATTATTATTACCATCATTATTAATGAAAGTGTGGTTTGCTTCGTAATATTCGGAGGCTGGGTACGCGGTTTACCCAACCTAGGAAATAAATATAATAAGCAATGTAAAATTTTCCACAAGTATTAAACAACTTATGGATATCTTCAGGGCCAAAGCACTCACTATAACTTAGTGATCTACAAAAAGACTCAGAATATGAATCGAGACAGACTTTGATTCATACCTAATGTCTCAAATGACTATTAAACACAATCTGTACCATCTAACCTCTCAAAAACTATCCTAACAAAAGTGATTCAGATGACGAATCTGAATGTTACTAAAATTGGACACTTCGGGTTGGATAAGAGGTTTACTAAACCCTCTAGACAACACAACAACAAGACAGACTAACTCACTTCACTCGTATATTTGCTAGTCTTTTGTTGATCATTGAAGCCCTATTTATAGACCAACGAGTAGCTTGGACAACTAGCTCAAATAACTACCTCCTCCAACGATTGTGGACATTAGCGATTAGTGATCAACCACCCCGATACTTAGGGTAGTTGAAGAAGACTCGGTCCTCTTAGTTGAGGACTTGATCTTGCAGCCTTCCTTTTCTCTCCCGTTTAGACTTGGCTTTCAAATCTTTTAAATCGCACGCATGTCTCTGCAATAATGTTAGTAATTCGACACACATATCTCACGTTAATTTGGCACAAAATAATCTAAGACACCTTAGTATATAAAATCATATAAGTGTATTGGTGTAGAAAGGCAAAGCAACTAAATTGGGATTTAAGTTAAGGGTTTGAATACTCAAATTCTAACAACCTCCCCCCTTTTTGCCTTTTCTACACAAAACAGAACAACTGAATAACTTAAACTCCCCCTAAATATCAGATATCCCAAATAAATAATACCCCAAACCAATCTCATAAAGAAATATAGGCAAATAAATTATGGGAAAATTAACGAAACATGATAGAAATCAAACCAAATATTCCAACAAAAACAATTCAAAACATTCAAAAACCACCAACTAAATTATCAAAATGTTTTTAAAAAAACACAACCATCCTGCATAACAAAAAGAAACATTTTAATCAGTCCTAATCTTGATCTTCTTCCTCTCTAGACTCTTCACCCTTCTCTTCTTCCTCTTCATCATCAACTCCTTCCTTAGATAAGTAGCCTTCCGCAATGATATCATCATCATTGACCCAGAGGACTGCCTCCTAAAATTGACTTGACTTCCCCTAAACTTGTACTTTTTTCTGGGTTGACTGCAAGGTCACCTCCACCCTTGGCATAGACACTGGCTTCAATATCGGCTGTTCTGCTACCTCCACCTTTTTGTGGAGAAACTGAGGCAAGAAGATTATCACGAATTTTTGTGGGGGCATTGATTTAGGCAGTGAGCATTCGGACTTGATGAAGAACGAAGGATTGATTCAGAACTAGTTCAGAGGTTGTGGCAGCATTGGGATCAACCTCAACAACCTGTTCAGCATCACCATCAATCCAGAGAAGATCTATGAATCGATCATTAGAGGTGATGGTAATCTAGACTTCGATAATCGGAGGCATAACAAGGCCATAGCTTGTGGCGTTTCGCAATCCTTAAGAACTTAAGACATTGTAGATGCGGGACGGAAACGGAAACTCATACTCCTATTTTTGTTAAGCATGCGACATGACGTACTTGAAGGCAAGCTCTTAAAAAATCGCATAACATCCTATGCCTATCTTGTAGAACAAGATGCCTTGATCAATGGTGACTTTCGTGGAGTTAGTGGACGAACACCAATTGTGCACATAAATTTTTTGTAGGCCCATGTATAATTGGCTGAGAGCGGAGATTTTGAAATGGTTTTGCCACTTAATTTTTCCGCATGTGAGAACAGTAGAAATTTCATCCATATCATCATATATGACACTTTTAGGCTCGCTCCTCATGCTTAACTCCTCGGTGATGATTTATGCAGTAAAAGTGTAGATCTTTCTACGAATGTACACCTTGTCGTAGAATCAAGATTGAGGATCACCCATATTCTTCAATAGATTAGCATAAAAATACCGACACGTCTCCTCATGATAAGGAGTTGCAGAGATGACAGTTGGTAACTGGCCACGTTTATCAAGCAATTGGTACATACCCAGCTTGCGAAAATGGCTTAAATGACCCTCATTTCCAGTCAAATTTTTCGCCACTCATACTTAGGCCAGTCAATAGCACAAGAATAGAAGTAAAAGTCATCATTAGAAGCACTAGAAAGATCATACCCAATGTCTGGAGATCCTGTTTTAGCAGATGCTTGTGTTGGAGCCTTCTTTTGAGATCTGGTGGACCGGGAGGTTGAGCCAACGTTTGGGTCAATCTTCTTTTTTCCTTTCTTCGTTTGGAGATTCTTCACAAATTTTCGAACTCTCACAGGGCTTGAGGGTTGGAAGAAAGATTCTTCCTCTTCTTCAGAGCTTGTGTTCTCCTCAGGAGTAGGCTCTTTCTCAACATTAAAATCCTCATCACTTTCATCATCAAGTTCGGCTGATGAAGAGGATTGGGGAACCTCCTTCTCAACCTCCTCCATGTGCTCATCAATCACCTTGAACACTTCATCCTCTTTGCTATAAGAGGACTCATCTATCAACCTCATTTGTTGAGGAGCTTTGCTCTTCTTCTACCTCTTGGATGGTGGCACAGGTGATGAAGTATCAACAACTTTCTTCTTCTGATTTCCAGTTTTGGAATCAGTAGCCTTCAACACTTTCTTTGTTAACCTAGATGATCATCTAAGTTGCTCACTACTTTCTATTCCAATGGTCCTTTTACAAGAGCCAAAAAAACCTAAGGCAGCACCTTCGAGGGCATTGGCGTTGAAGGGATAACCAAGATCACCAGGAAATAGAGTGGTAATTGGAGTAAGAACAAGTGTTACTTCCCTTATGAACGAACCATTGGGATTTTGTGGAGGGAAATCTTAACTTGCAAATACTGGTGGAGAAGTTTTGGGTGACAATGGTTTGGCACTAGCTTGAGGGGTTTCGAAGTGGGCTGGTGGCAGAATCATGATCGGCGTAGGAAAACCATGATCGGTGAAGGGTTTTGAGTTCCAAGATGATTAGCAACCCCATAGACAGGAGACATGTCCATGGGTGTCCCAACTTGTCAGCCAACTCCAGTTACAGACGAAGAAGCAGTAGTGGTTGGACGAACAGGTTGAGGCGAGATCTCTATAGGAGTGCATATCGAAGTTGTCGTCGGCAGTGGGAAAACAATCATCGGCGAGTTTATCATGATCACAACTTCAGCAACGGTGACATTAATAAGGTTTGAACATAACACACGCGCACAGATTCTGACATTTCACTTAAGATATTCGTTTAAAGGATGTGATATTAATAAGTCATATGGAAAATTTATTGCTTAAATTATTAATCTTAATTTTTTATATGAATATGCTAGAAGTATATTTAGGATTTAATTATGTAAAATTATTTTTTGCTGCTACAACTTGAGGTTTATGAAATCATATTATATGATATGTTTTGCACGTGAAACAAAAATTATGACTTATGTTATATTTATTATTTAATTTATGCTCAAGTAGTTTTTAACAGCCCGATTTAAGAATTATTTTTCTATTAAACTAAATGAGTCACTCTGACATTGTTATTTGCTAAGTGCTTTAAAAATAAGTTTACGAAAACCGGGTCATTACAACTTAGAATTGTGAAATTTCAGTTTTTGGGTAAATGCTGGTGGAGGAGACGTGAAGGCAGGGAGGTATATTTAAATTCTCAATCAATAATATTTCTATTTTTTTACAACTTAAGCCCTCAACTTTGGGCTATTTTCTTTTAAAACCACTCTCTTTAGTATCCCTGATTTTGTGGATATTGTCCATAGATACATATGCACATATTACATATATAATGTTTAGGATTCAAATTTTCCTCAAAGCTCTTTGAATCTCAAATGAATCCATTTTTTTATTATTATGTAAGATTTTCTTTTTTTATGTCAAATTTCCCTAGTTTATATAAAATTTCATAAGTTGCCTGAAAAGGTTTGTAGTTTAAAAATTATTTACATTATTACTGAAATTTAAAATATTTGTAAATGTAGGAGCGGACAACTAAAGCTACGAGGCTAAGGACAACAATCATATTTCTTCACGCACTCAGGTTTCTTAAGATGAATTTTGTATTTGTATATGCATGTGAATATGTGATCATAATATGATCCTGGCCAGTTGATGATATGGATGTTTATGAATGTTGATGAATGTCATGTATGATGCAAATTATTACAAATGTTACGAATGTTACACATGTAATACAGATACATACACTATGTGCATGCAATGCTTTATTTTTTACAAACTTAACTCCACGAGATGGATGTAGCTCACCCTATCTGAAATTAAATTTTCAGGATAATGCAGCTGACAAGGAAAACGGAACGATTGGTGCCTAAAATTGTTCTCCAAAATTATTTGAAATAGTTTCTCTTAGAATAAATGCTTCCGCATTTAAACTATGTTTTAGTTACATTTATGAAGTTAGTTATTTTATTGAGGTAAGTGGATCACTTATTATGGGATATTTTTAGGAATTAATTATTTTTTTACGATTCGAAACCTCGATGATTGTTTTAGTAGATTATTTGATATTGAAAATTTGATTATTTCAAGGTTTTATCTTACATATTAAAAAAAATCCTTGAAAAATGGAACGAAAATTTAGGTTTTTACATGGATAGCTCCTTATTTTAATAATAGACTCGTTGATCCTCAGGGAAACCATGTTGTGGACACATTCGGAGGAGTTCCCTATAGATTTCACATGCCTCATAAAGAGGCTCTCCATCTTGCTAGTGAAATTGTGTGATCTGGCTCTTCAACTTCAAAGTCTTATTCGGTGGGAAATATTTGAATAGGATCTTTTGGCACATACCAAACCAACTTGGAATGTTTTGCGTAGACATCCATGTCTTTGCCTTATCCCTCAATGAAAATGGTAATAGACGTAGTCAGATCGCTTCATCAGAGGCCCCATTAATTTTGATAGTATCGCCTCTCTCCAGAAAATGACCAAGATGGCCACTCTGGGTCCTTCGTAGATCGTCCCGAAATTGGTTCTACTAAACCATGGAAATCAAGGCTGGTGTGTATTTTCAATGTGTTAGCCTGGATTGTTGGCCTTCGTATACCTCCAAAGGTCATGTTAACCACATGCCTGAACAAATCCCTTATAGGTGGTTGGGCTTGTTCGTGCAAGTTATATTCGAGTTCCTCACGATATCCTAGTCATCTTCCATTGCTTTAATCTCAGTTTAGGTTGACTAGAGTGTCTCTTTCTGCTAGTGGCTTCTTTGTCCAAGTCTATAGGTGTAGGTGTCAATTCAATTTCTTCAAGTGAGCATGTCTTGTAGTAGAGGTTGAATAGAATCAGGAACCGGGTTTGGGTTGAGAAGAACCGGACCGGAGAGCCGGGTTTATATCAGATCAGATTTAGAAGTTATTGAAGAAGTGGGTTGATGACGGTTATAACGGAAATACGCAACGGTTATGGTCTGTTGCATGTAAAACCGTTGTTGAAGACGCGTTTCAGTTTGAATAGCAGTTGAAACTGAATTTGATTCTAGCTTCCAGAACTTCTTGATTCGAGCTTAGCTCTTTATATACATTTATTCTACTTGTAAAGACGAGTTGACACACGTGTCTTTTCCTCTGTTAATACTAATCAATCATTAGAATTTGAAAGCTAGGGTTCTTGAGCTCAATTCGGGTTGTGAATTGGGGCTTCTAGTTTTTCTGGGTTGTTTCTTGTAATTGATTGTTTGTTTGAGTGAATTGAGGTGTATAGAGCCTCCGTGGGTGTAGATCACATTGATCGAACCACGTAAAAGCTTGGTGTTCTTCATTTTATTTCTGGTTTTGCGTTCGGTTTGGAGTGTCCAATTTTCAGTACGTTTTTCATTCATTTCTGGATTGAATCTTGTTGTGTGTGTGTTGTAAATATTCTGAAACCTAACAAGTGGCGCCGTCTGTGGGAAACATACACACAAACTCAAAGAAGAAGAAGAATGGCTGGAGTAAAGATGGATGTGGAGAAGTTCTCAGGAAAGAATGACTTCTCACTCTGGAAGATCAAGATGAATGCTGTACTGATTCAGACTGGCCTGATGCTGAGAAATCCAAGTTTCCAGAATTGGATAAGAAGGCTCTGAGTTTGATATTTTTATGTCTGGGTGATAAACCTTTGAATTCGAGGTGCAAGAATGCAGTGGAGGCATGGGGAAAACTGGAGGAACTTTATCAATCAAAGTCTATATCCAACAAACTATTTCTGAAACAGAAATTAATGTACTTCAAAATCTCTGATGATAAAGTCATTTCTGATCAACTTGATGAGTTTGTCAAGATGATTAAAGAGCTGGAAGATCAGGGGGTGAACTTGGAGGATGATGATAAGGCTCTGATGGTGTTAAATGTTCTTCCAAAATCCATGGAAAGCTTTAAAGATGCACTAATGTTTGGAAGAGATGGGAAAATCAGTTATGAATCCATCTTGTCAGCATTGAAGACCAAGTGCTTTCAGAATCAGGGAGAAAAGGGTTCTACACAAGCTGGAGAAGGATTGAACATTAAGTTCAAAAAGAATTTCCAGAAGAAGAAGTTCCAGGGAGTTAAAGATAACAAATCTGGAACTCAGAATGCAAAGAAGCAAGGTGACTGGGTTGAAACCAGGAACTGTTTCAAATGCAAGCAAGCTGGACACTTAAAGAAGGACTGTCCACAAAAGAAGAAGAAGCAGGAGACTCAGAGGGTAGAGGTGGCAATGACAGAGCATCAAGAAGACATCCCAGAAGTCTTAAACATCACAGACACAAGAATGGAAAAGGAATGGGTACTTGATACTGGATGCTCATTCCACATGTGCCCCAATGAATCCTGGTTCAAGGATCTACAGAAAGAAGATGGTGGATGTGTACTACTAGGAAATGATCACTCCTGTAGAGTCAAAGGCACAGAATCAGTTCAAATTAAAATGTATGATGGAGTCATCAGAACTATTTCTCAAGTGAGGTATGTCCCTAGATTGAAAAGAAATCTTTTATCCCTTGGTTCTCTTGTGGCAAATGGCTGTCAGTTCAATTCCCTAGATGGTCATCTTCACATCACTAAACATAGTAAGCTGGTAATCAAAGGAAAGCAACACAATGGCCTGTTTATTTTGATTGGATCACCTGTGATAGGATGTGCTGAATCTGTGATAAGCAGAGAAGATGTTATGAAGTGGCATAGAAGACTGGGTCATATTGGAGAGAAAGGGTTGAAGGAGTTATCCAAGAAGGGTATCATTGGTGAAATGGGAAATAGAACAATGGATTACTATGACAAGTGTGCTCTGGGGAAGGCAAAGAAACTGCCTTATGCTAAAGGGATACATTCCACTCAAGAACCCCTGGATTATGTACACTCTGATATTTGGGGGCCTTCAAGAACAGAAACACATGGAGCGGAAAGGTATTTCATGTCCATCATTGATGATTACAGCAGAAAAACCTGGATATATGTTTTGAGAAACAAGAGTGATGCATTCCTCAAGTTTAAGACATTGTTGAATCAGGTGGAGAACCTAAGAGGAAAGAAACTAAAACATCTTAGGATAGATAATGGCTTGGAATATCTATCCACTGAATTCACAGGATTTTGTGAAGAGAAGGGTATCACAAGGCACAGAACTATCCCTCTAAACCCCCAACAGAATGGGGTTGCTGAAAGATTTAACAGAACTGTGCTGGAAAGAGTTAGATGTATGTTGATTGATGCTGGATTACCTAAATCTTTCTGGGGAGAGACAATAAATACTGCCTGCTATTTGATCAACAGGTCACCATCATCAACTCTAGGATTTAAAACTCCAGAAGAAGTGTGGAGTGGAAAGACACCAAACTACCATGACTTAAGAGTGTTTGGGTGTTTAGCCTATGCTCACATTAGGCAAGACAAACTTGATGCAAGAGCACAGAGATTTGTATTTCTGGGATACCCTGAAGGCATAAAAGGCTACAGGTTATGGTGCTTGGAACAGGGAAACCAGAAGCTCCTAATAAGTAGAGATGTAAAGTTCAATGAAGATGTGATGGGATACAACTCTACTGGAAGTCAAGAGGAAGCTGATGGAGCTGTGGAACCTGAAAGAATTTATGTTCAGGTGGAGCCTAATAAGGAGCAGATACCTCCAGAAGAGAATACTCAAGCTCAGCAAGAAGATGACAGTTCATCAAAAGAGGAAGAAGGTCAAACTGAGAGGGCAAATCTCAGAACCTATAGCATAGGAAGAGACAGGCCAAGAATACAAATCCAAAGACCGGATTTCTATGGATTAGCTGGCAGTGTATATTATGCACTAAGTGTAGCAGAAGACTTGGAGTTTCAAGAGCCTAGTAGTTTCAAGGAAGCAGTAAGTTGCAGTGAGAGTGAAAACTGGACAGGGGCCATGATGGAGGAAATGGAATCCTTAGAGAGAAACCAAACCTGGAAGCTTGTAGACAAACCACAAGGGCAGAAGCTAGTTAGCTCAAAATGGATATTCAAGAAAAAGGTGGAGGCTGGAAAAGCTGATAAGATCAGGTACAAGGCAAGGTTGGTTGCCAGGGGCTTCACTCAAAGGGAAGGCATTGATTACAATGAAGTATTTTCTCCAGTAGTGAAGCATTGCTCTATCAGGTTACTTCTATCAAAGGTTACTCAAGAAGACTTAGAACTACAACAGTTAGATGTCAAGACAGCATTCCTGCATGGAGATCTGGTTGAAAAGATATACATGAAGCAACCTGAGGGCTTTGTGATTCCAAGAAATGAAGAGAATGTCTGTTTTCTCAGGAAGTCACTCTATGAGTTGAAACAAAGTCCCAGGCAGTGGAATAAGAAGTTCAATGAGTTCATGATGAGTGCAGGATTCATAAGAAGCTTATATGACAGCTGTGTATACTTTAACAGAGGTTCAAGAGCTGAACAAGTGTTTCTGTTGTTATATGTGGATGACATGCTCATAGCCAGTAAGAGCAGTGATAAGATACAACAGCTAAAAGGAAAGTTGAATTCAGAATTTAACATGAAGGATCTAGGGGAAGCCAGGAAGATTCTGGGAATGGACTTCATTAGAAGAAGAGAGACTGGAACATTGTGGCTTTCACAGAAGCAGTATCTGTAGAAGGTTGTGGAGAGATTCCACATGCATGAGTCCAGACCAGTAAGTATTCCAGTTAATCTACAGACAAAGTTATCCAAGGATCAGTGCCCTAAGACTGCAGCTGAGGAGATTCACATGAAGAATGTTCCATATGCCAGCGGTGTTGGCAGTTTAATGTATGGAATGATATGTAGCAGGCCAGACTTGGCCTATAGTGTGTCTCTAGTAAGCAGATATATGTCAAATCCTGGGGAGTCACATTGGGAAGCCCTGAAGCAGGTGTTAAGATATCTAAAGGGGTCTGTCAGTATGGGGTTAAAATTCCAGAAACAAGAAGCAAATACTACACCATTGATAGGATATGTTTATGCAGACTTTGCTGGGAATTTGGATACTAGAAAATCCATTACAGGGTATGTCTTTACTTTGTATGGTACAGCTGTGAGTTGGAAAAGTGTGCAACAGTCAGTGGTTGCATTGTCAACAACAGAAGCAGAGTTCATTGCATTAACTGAGGCAATCAAAGAAGCTTTATGGCTCAAAGGAATTCTCAAGGACTTGGGAATAAGACAAGGCGGTGTTACTATTCAGTGTGACAATCAGAGTGCTCTTCATTTGGTGAAGCATCAAGCTTTTCATGAGAGGTCTAGACACATTGATGTTAGACTTCATTTTTCCAAGGGATATCATTGAAGCTGGATCTGTTGAAGTAAAGAAAGTGCATACTTTGGACAATGCAGCAGATTTCTTGACTAAGGCAGTTCCTTAGGAGTAAGATGGTACATTGCTCAAGCCTGATAAGGCTTGAACAGTGTGATTAAACCTGGAGATAAGAAGACAGTGAGAGGTGATGAAGTGCACTTGAATTCATTGAGGTGGAGATTTGTAGGTGTCAATTCAATTTCTTCAAGTGAGCATGTCTTGTAGTAGAGGTTGAGAAGAATCAGGAACCGGGTTTGGGTTGAGAAGAACCGGACCGGAGAGCCGGGTTTATATCAGATCAGATTTAGAAGTTATTGAAGAACTGGGTTGATGACGGTTATAACAGAAATACGCAACGGTTATGGTATGTTGCATGTAAAACCGTTGTTGAAGACGCGTTTCAGTTTGAATAGCAGTTGAAACTGATTTTGATTCCAGCTTCCAAAACTTCTTGATTCGAGCTTAGCTCTTTATATACATTTGTTCTACTTGTAAAGACGAGTTGACACACGTATCTTTTCCTCTGTTAATACTAATCAATCATTAGAATTTGAAAGCTAGGGTTCTTGAGCTCAATTTGGGTTGTGAATTGGGGCTTCTAGTTTTTCTGGGTTGTTTCTTGTAAATTGATTGTTTAGTTGAGTGAATTGAGGTGTATAGAGCCTCCGTGGGTGTAGATCACATTGATCGAACCACGTAAGAGCTCGGTGTTCTTCATTTTATTTCTGGTTTTGCGTTCGGTTTGGACTGTCCGATTTTCAGTACGTTTTTCATTCATTTCTGGATTGGATCTTGTTGTGGGTGTGTTGTAAATGTTCTGAAACCTAACAATAGGTATGATATCTCATTCCCTAGACATGGTTTTCATGCACTGCACATAAAAACTCTTAGATAGAACACCAAATAATAGCTAGAAACAAAGTAGTTTAGGCAATTGACAGTGCAGATTTTCATTTCGAAAATTTTGATCAATAATGAAAATATTTTTAGATGTTTTAGATTTCTTACAGCAAGGGAAGGTACAACCAACAAGCAAGCAGGAGTCATGTCCACACTGTCAAAGTCAAGGTCAGAAGTCAGGGTATTCTAATTTAAATATATAGCTAGTGAAAACAAGTTTAAAACCTTGTACTATCCAATAACGTCGGGACATATCACCTGACAAAAAACAAAAGCAACACTGGACACTGACACCAAGCCACAACCACTCTGACCAACTCCTTGCGAGAAAGGGAAAATGTCTCTTTTCCATACAAGAAGCATTAAATGTCAAAGGGATTATTTCTCTCTCTGCAACTAGAAGGAATCCCAATAGCTATAAATTGAAGATGGTGGACGAAGTAGAGGCTACCGAAACTTAAGCATTCAAAATTACTTCGCATCAAGCACTCAACGTTCTTATTTAAAGCTTCAAAGCATACACTCTGATAATCATACCAGTGTTTATGCAGAGTATACATGAGGAAGATAGCTAGAAGCAAGCACACAAGTGAAGATCTAAAGTGGCAACAACTCTCAAGTCAAGCTAGCTCTCAAGCTTTACTTCGGTCATCATCCTTCTCCAACTAAGTATCTTTTACACATCTCAATTGTATTCAAGTTTAGTAGCAGTTACCAAAAGTTGAAGAAAAACTTCCATTAAACCAATCTCGTGAAAGGTTTTTGAAACAGGGAGTCTTCATTTGAATATGATTCAAAGTTGACTTGTGTTACGAGGAACGTGTGTACAGTAGAGGAGTAGTCTTCCAGTGATAGGCCAAAATTATTGTAAGGAGCTAACTTGGACTTAGACTTCGGAGTAGCTAAGTTGTACTGTGTGTAAACTTCTTAGTCAATTTTCCGACTATGTGAGGGAAGAGTGGACGTAGAAAGATAATGCCCCACCTTTTAACCACTATAAATATTGTGTCTATGTTTATATTACTTTTATTATTATTGTTGGCATATTACATATCGATTACATAGACTTGTAAGAAAACTCGCAACCATATTTCATTGCACGTAAAACTCCTTTAAGCATTGCTTATTGTAATTTACTTAGGTTTATTTTGCTTTGTGCCTACTGTTTAAGTAAGCTTATTGTATCAGCTTTGCTGCAAGAATAATTTTCTTACAGTAAGCAGCAATCTTGTGCTCAAAGTGTTTGAAAAAGAGAAAATTGAGTTAGAGGTTTATTCACCCCTTCCCCTGTAGACTTGAGTCAGACTGTAAACCTCACAAGGGGAATTCAACTTATGTAAGCACAATAGGAACAAATGCAGTAGGAAATAATAGCATGGGGAAAGCTTTGGCTACTAAGTGCAGTAACTCCCTACAACAACCTAAGAGTAACCAGCAGAAGACTAAGCCCCACAGGCTTCCACGCAAGGCTAAGAGGAATCATCCCAGGTTACTCCACTCTAGGAAACAACCTGCTCTTGGTACATCTGAAGAAGAAAACCTTCCAAGGTGTACACTAAGCAAGTTGGCCCAGAAGAACAACTTGCTGCTCAGAGTTTCAGCTATAGATGGGTTGCAAGAAAGACTAATTCTCACGACCCATTAAGCAATGAATACCTAAGTCTACTTGATTACTTTGCGGGTCAAGTTGTCTACTGAACATAGTGATATCTAGTACATCAACAACGGATGTCCTAGGCATATGACAGGAAACAAGAAGTCTTTAAAGGATTTCAAAGACTGCAAAGGACTCAAGGTCTACTTCATCAAGGGCTTATAGTACAATCTACTGAGCATAAGCCAATTATGTGATAAGGGACACTTTGCAGAGTTTACTCAAGGGAAATGCTTAATTAGAGATGCCAAGTCCAACCAAATAAAGCTCACAGACACTAGAAAGGGTAACATATATCTAGCTGATTGAGAAACTGCTGGAGGGACCTTGTTTATAGCTAAAAGCACTCCTGAACTCAGGTGGCTATGGCATAAGAGAATGAATCATCTGAATTTCAAGACTATCAACAAATTGGCACATAAAGTGTTGCTAAGAGGACTACCAGATGTAATATACAGGAAGGGGAGTGTATGAGATTCATGCTTGAGGCTGCTATATATAGGAAGAAGAGTATGTGAGATGCATGTTTGTAGAGATCTAGCAACAAGCTCACTGATGAAGAGCTTACTGTAAGGAGTAAGTAGCTATTGAAGGTACTGGGAATCCTATAACAGAGGTTATTGTACTAGACCTGCTATGTATCTCTTGGTACCTTACGAAGTCATGTTCTTCGGCTACGTATCTCAAACCGAATCTGCTAAAATTGAGGAAGCTCTAAGTGATCCTAATTGTGTTCAAGCCATGTAGGAGGAGCTCAAAGTTTGAGAGAAATGAAGTGTGGAATTTGGTTCCCAGACCTACTCATCAGGGTGTAATTGGGATTAAATAGGTGTTCAAGAACAAGCTAGATGAGTCAGGGTTTGTTGCCAGGAACAAAGCGAGGTAAGTTGCCAAGGGCTACTGTCAAGATGAAGGCATAGATTTGATGTCACCTTTGCCCCTATAGCAAAATTAGAAGCTATCAGAATCTTTTTGGCCTATGTTGCACATAGTAACTTTAGTGTAAATATGATGGACGTGAAGAGTGCTTCTGGAATGGACTTCTAGCTGAAGAAGTCTATGTTTAACAACCACGAGGTTTTGAGAATCGAACTGAAGATAAAGTCTACAAGCTAAAAAATGCACGGTATGGCCTTAAGCAAGCACCTCAAGCTTGGTACGATACTATTCAAAGTGGATTCCAGAAAGGTGTTGTAGAGAAAACCTTATTTCGAATCCAAGATGGAAAGAGTGTATTTTTAATCCAAATTTACGTTGATGACATTATTTTTGGGCCAATTGACAAAGAACTATGCAAGAAGTTCTCCCAGCTAATGCAAAGCAATTTCCAAATGAGCATCATGAGAGAGTTAAGCTTCTTTCTTGGACTTCAAGTAAGATAGTTGGGTGATGCCATCTTCATTACTCAAGTGAAGTACACAAAGGAGTTGATCAAGAAGTTTGGGAAAGACAACTCAACTTCAGTAGGAGTTCTAATGAGAACTTCAACGACTTGATAAAGATGAAGATGGAAAGGATGTTGATGTTACACAGTACAAAAGACTTATGCTCACTTTTGTATCTTACAGCAAGCATACCTGACTTCTTGTTTGTTGTAAGAATGTGTGCACAATACCAAGGAGCACCCAAGGAGTCTCACCTCCAAGAAGTGAAGAGGATTCTAAGATATCTAAGGGGCACAACTAGCGTAGGATTGTGGTACCCAAGAGATGGTGGAATTGAGCTGAAATGATACTCAAATTCTGACTTCGCAAGTTGCAAGATCGACAACAAAGCATGAGTGGAACATGCCATTTTTTATTCGAGAAATACTTGTTTCATGGTTCAGCAAGAAGCAACAATCTATTGCAACACCTACTACAGAAGCATAATACAATGTTGTGGAAGTTGTTGTGAGTAATTACTATGGATGCAACAACAACTGAAGGACAAAGGGATACTCACAAGAGAAACTCCTATCATGTGTGATAACACCAGTGCAATTGTTATACACACAATCCAGTTCTTCATTTAAGGACCAAGCATATAAAGGTAAGACATCATTTCATTCACGATCATATTGAAACAAAAGATGTAAAGCTTGAAAAGATACACACAGACATGCAATTAGATAAATATATTCACCAAACCTCTGTGTGAATCACATTTCAATATGCTTCAGACTGAATTAGGGATGCTACTTATGTAGGAGAACTCATGCAGGTAAAGGTTGTTGTTGTTGGAAGCATTAGAACAAGCTTTGAAATAGTCAACTAAAAGGTTACTATAACCCTACTGGAGTAAAGAGGAATATTGTAAGTAAGGCATAATGATACATTGCCTACTGTATGCAAAGGTGTTGCAAGTAAAATGATAGTAGATAGCATGTGGTGATTCACGAAAATGCAGTAAGGAGAAACCCAGTAAGCTGAAATACTGTGATACATAGAAGTTTACTACAACATTACTGTGTGGCACACAAGCTATAGGTATTTAATATTTGCATCATTTAAAGCTGACACCCCTAATTTCTACAGCATTAATAATCCTCGTAGTATTTAGTGTACTGAACCTTAAAAACTTTTCAGTTTTTAAAGCGAAAAACATTCCTTTCTTATCCAAACAAATCTTTCCCTGCATTTAACGCGCACCTCATTTACTGCACTAAAACTGTTGCCTTTTGCAGAGGTAATTATGGCAGTTTGTAATTGACCAATGCACCCATTAAATCATAGCCACTAATTCAAACTCATTTTTCCATCTATGAATCTGAACCGTTCAAATCAAACGGATTTCTTGTAAAGTGAACTAAGAGTTGTTCCCAATTATCTATAGTGACAGGTTATATATATACCAAAACTTAGTGGAAAGAGACTTTTGATCATATCGTTTTGAAAAGAAACCCTAAAAAGTTCCAAACAAACTCAGATCTTCCAAGGTTCTTCTTCATCAACAAAGCTAAAAATGGCATCTTCGAAATTTAGTCCAACCAAAAAGTCCAACTTCAATGAAGGAAGACTTGTATCTCTCGAGTATCTATGGATGGCTAAGAGAAATAGAGGATCGTAGCAGATCGAGAAAATCTAGAGAAAGTTGTCTTCGATTCATTTGACCTTCTTTCTTGGTGCCTACGCACCAAGATATTCGGAATTTGGTGGAGCAGTTCTACTCAATTGCACATGTCTCTGGCAATTCCAGGGGTGAACCAACCACCATCACATGCACCATTAGGAGAAGTACAGTTGATATCAATCCTTCTGCGGTCACCAAGATTTATTCTATGTCGGAGAAAGGATTAGCTCTAGCACTACTAAAGATCTTTGTTGGACATCTATTGCTTGAATGCTGGAAGGTACGTACAGGTGACCAGCAAGCAATAAATGTGCATGAATCCTGCACCAAGGTCACTTTCATTCCCGAGGTTGAGCTTTTGCACGATATATTTAGTCGCAGTATAGAGTGCAAGACTAGGATTTATGATAAGTGCACCAGTCCCAGATTCTGGTTGATGATTGCTCTGTGGAAAGAGGAGTCAGTAAACTGGCCACTATTTATCTTCACTCGTCTAGTGGAGGAAATGACGAAGACGAAGGGCCGTATGAGCTACGGAAACGTGCTCAACTATGTTCTGTATTATCTCGATATCGAGATCATTGGCGATGTGGAACTTACAAAGGCCAAGTGGATAGCTGGTATATGTGTGGGAAGGTACGAAGTTCCATGAATAATGACGCTCCAAGGGTACTCAAAGCTCTTAGATCTATTTGCAAGGTAGTATCCTTGGTTCCAAAGAGCATGTGAGACCTAGAGTTCCAATCCGTGAATGAAGCACGATCTCAAAGGCATTGGATGGAGGAACTTGTCAGAAAATTTAACAGCTACATCGATGGACAAGTTACTGGCGTCACATTCACAATGAAGGATAGACTGAAAGAGGAAAATGACGGTTTATAGTCCTTGACGGATGAATTCTCCCTACTATGGCAGGAGAAAGCTGATGACATAAAATATTGGTCAATATCCTGAACATACTAGAATCACATATTGGGATCAATATTGATGATGTCAAAAAGGGGAAGATGAGGCAAGGAAAAGTTTGTTGAGCAACACCAAAGGGAACATCAAGAATGGTTCATTGCTAAAGAAAGAAGACTAGAACAAGAAATAAAGCGAGAGTACAACAATGAAAAACTCGTGAACAACAAGATTTTGAGAGATCTTTGTAGGAGTCAGAAGCAAGGGTGCGACATATCGTTGAAAAGGAAGAAGTTGTCCTATAAGAGATCTATCTGTCTACTAGAATAGTTCACGAACCACCTATTCACATAAAGAAGTCTGCCACCTCAAGTGAAAGAAAACAGGATGCCCTTACCAACCTATCAATCCTCTCTAAGTATGAAGATTGGATGCTACATGATTGCACATATGAGCATCTAGATGATCTTCGTACTTATCAAATTCCAACTAAGAGAAATCCTACTGAAGAGGAAATTGATTATTGGAGGATGGCTGAAATTCTCAAATACTTCGAGTACCTACTAAGTGAAGGCACGTACAACAATGTCAAAGGTTCCAATAGCGACAGGCTGAGAGAATATGGAAAATAGTTACTGTTCGCCTATTTTATAACCTAACGATCAGCAAGTGTACGGGTGCAAGTGTATAGAATGGCAAGCAAGGTCGATCCCACAAGGACTGACTTAATGACTTGTTTGATACTCTAAATATCCTAAAACACTCCTAACTTTAAACTAATTTCACTAAACTATTACTAAACAATTTATCAAATACTCAAGATTGGAAGACAAATTCTAGAGAATTGATTTCAGAATTAACTAAGTATGACAATCTAATTATTCTAAACTAGCAATGATTATTATCGTTATTAGACGGCACTTATATATATTAACTCTCCTTTCAAAGCAATTAACTTGTGGATTCATTATCCCTAGCCACCCTTTCAAGTCGACTAGACCTAATGAACTCCCAATCGATCTTAGACCAATGCCTACGCACTTATCTCACCTCCTTTCAGAGCACTCAACAAATACGCTATATATTGTCTTTCCATCCACAAATTCCTCTTTTCAAAGCCAACTTATGAATTATGTAGAAGTAGTTAAGTGATCAATTTAACTATTCATGAAAATAAATCACAACACATAGATAACGAATAACAATCATTAACTAGAATAGAAAACTTCAATTAATCAAATATCGTTGAAACCTACTTTCAAAATCCTAGAATAATAAAGAACTACTCACTCATGTTCATATTCATAACACAAATATGTTCATAGACAAACATGATTTGAAATAGAAAAATGAGACAATGAATAAGCACCCTAATCGTCGTCTTGATCTTGATCCCTTGATGTTGATTTCCTCTTCAATATGCCTTCTAATGATCTCTAACCCCCCTTTTCGAGTTTGGGAACCTTCTTATATAGTTAAGGCTAAATTGGGCTCAAGATGGGCTCAAAATCATAAAACGCGCACATTCAGTTTTGGACTCGGAAAGCTGCCTCGACCGAGTCAGAATCGCTCTCGACCGAGTTGGGTCAACTCGACCGAGGCAAAATCCCCCTCGACCGAGTTAGAGTCTCTGACCAATTTCACGTTTTGCTCTTCATTTCTCACTCGACCGAGTTGCTAAACAACTCGACCGAGTCAGACTTTCTAACCATGCTTCAACACCTCTTTGCTATTTCGGACTTTTCTTGCTCGTTTTCCATCCAAACCTTGCCCAAACGGACTTTTTGGCCTTTTTAAACCTGAATAACACTAAAACAAGCAGAAACACGTCATCTAGCTCAAAAGATGGATTTTAATCACTTTTCGCCCAAATACACATGCATATGTCACATATTACGACCTTTAATTGACCTAATATACATGTAAAACTAGCATGTATCATTTACATGCAGGAGTACTTCCATTCCAGATTGAGCTTAAAGGGTTGAAGTGGGAAAGATATAAGATCTCCCCTTCTGATAAATGGTGGTTGATGGAAGAACTCACTCCTGAGGTGCAACTTGAATACAAGAACTTTGAATACAAGATGTACAGTAAATGGTGGAGGTACACTGAGAATGATCTTGACAAATCCAAAAGGAGAGAGGATTTGAAATAAGAAGATAGAGGAAGTCACAGAGGCAGAACGCGTGCAAAGAAGCACTTCACACAGCGTCACTAGAAGAAGAACATGCGGTGAATTACTGCTAGGTAAATTTTTCCAGCTCTGGATATAAGATTGTTTTGATTTGGTACATGCTTACTATAACTATAATAGATAGGTATATCTAATAGAAACAATTATCATTCTTACCAAATGATTACATCTCGTAATATTACATTATGCATGTTGCATTTTAAGAACCTTTTGATGATAACTGTTTATTTTAACAGTTTGTTGTTTTGTGACTTTAAGTACGTTTTTTCTTAGAGTTTTGACATCATTAAGAAGGCAAAAATAGTTAGGAAATTTATGTTTAGTTATGAAGTTGGAAAAATTCTCCTATAAGGTAGGAACTAGTGCCCCCATAAATTATGTAAATCTTTGTAATAGATAGGGTTAGTTCAACTTAGGCAGAAGTCACAACAAGGAAGCAACAAGATCATCAAAGTTACTTAAAGCAATAAGTTCGCAGCTGCAACAAGGAACAAAGACTGCGGTGAGCATGCAACATTGTTGCTTATGCCCATCCAACATACAACATTGCTTGCAGTAAGAAAGGTACAACCAGCAAGCAAGCAAGCATGAGTCATGTCTGTAGAGTCAAAGTCAAAGTCAAAAGTCCAAGTCAGGGTATTCGAATTCAACAATATAGCCGGTGGAGACAAGTTTAACCTTGTACTGACTATCTAATAGCGTGGGGACACATCACCTGACCTAAAGCAAAAGCAACACTGGACACTGACACCAAGCGACAACCACTCTGACCAACTCCTTGCGAGAAAGGACAACTGGCTCATTGCCGTACGAGAAACATTAAATTTCAACATGATTATTTCTCTCTCTTTAACAAAAAGGAATCCCAACTGCTACAAATAGAAGGAGATGGAGGATGAAGTAGAGGCTATCGAAACTCAAGCATTCAAAATTACTTCACATCTAGCACTATTATTATTCAAAGCATCAAATCATACACTCTAATAATCATACCATTGTTTATGCAAAGTATATAGGAGCATGATAGCAAGCAGTAAGCACACAAGTGAAGATTCAAAGTTGCAACAACTCTCAAGTCAATCTAGAACTCAGTCTTTACTTCAGTCCTAATCCTTCTCAAACCAGAAGTTGAAGAAAAACTTTCGTTAAACCAAAACACAAAAGGTTTGAAACGGGTAGTCTCCGTTTGAATTAGGGATTTAAAACTGGCTTGTGTTCCAAGGAACGTGTGTACGAGATAGGAGTAGCCTTCTGAGGATAGGAAAAAACTATTGTAAGGAGCTAAGGTTGACTAAGACTTCGGAGTAGCTAAATCTTACTGTGTGTATACTTCTTAGTGAATTTTCCCACTGTATGAGGGAAGAGTGGACGTAGAAGGATTACCCCCATGTTCAAACCACTATAAATATTGTGTCTACTTTTATACTGCTTCTATTATTGTTGCTGGCGTACTACTTATCTACTGCACATATTTTTAAGAAAATATTTAAGCATATTCCGCTGCACGTAAAACTCCCTTTAACATTGCTTACTGTAAGTTACTTAAACCTAGTCTGCTTTGTGCCTACAACGTTAAGTAATCTTACTATATTAGCTTTGCTGCAATAACAAGTTTCTTGCAGTAAGCAGGAACCTTGTGCTCAAAGTACTTGAAAAAAGAGAAAATCGAGTTAGAGGTTTATTCACCACCCCTCTAAACCTCTACCACTTGGGACCAACATTCACTTTTCTGGGGGGAATTTCTTACGTGGCGACCATGGGGAAAATCTTGTGCCCACGTGCTGCACAGGTGTCAACATTATAGACTACAATGTTTGGCTTACGTGCCCTCAACGTGCGTCATTCGATGGGCAACAATTGATCCTGGCCTCTAATGGCATTTAATCCCTGTCGTTCATATTTCTCAGCTTTCATCCCCTATAAATATTATTTTTACAAATTCATTTTCATCATTTTACTGCAAGAGAATTCTTGAAGATTTCGAATTGATTCAGTTATAGGCCGTTCTTGTGTTCTAGGTAATTATATTTCCTGTTAAATAATTTCTTCACCCTTTATGTCGATTTTGTCTTGTTCGTGCGAAAGTCCTTCTGAGAACCGTGAGAGAAGAGATAGTAAGAGACTAAAAATTGAACAGTCACTTGGGGGGCTTCGTATATGAGGGAGGATATTGCAGCAATCTACGCTGGGGAGAATGTAGTGGCCATGAGGAGAATGGGCCAGTTAATGGAGGGTCCCGAAAACCTACATGTTGATGAGGACGCAATGGAGGACATCGTTGCTCAGTTAGATGAAGAACTGGAGGGGGGACGACCCCGTTTGTTTCCTAGGGGAATCCTCAAGTTGTATAGGGGGCGAAGTAGATAAGGCTATTGACCTAAGCGAGGATATAGGCAGGACCCCATTTTTTAAGATACCCTGTGGATATAGCTATTTGGAAGAGGCTATGACCTCTTATTTGAACTTTGAGATGGACTCAATGAGGCAACCACCACAACGAGTTCAACAGAAGATCTTTGCTACAAACAACACATTGTATGCAAGCACAGTGATCACACATGAGTTCCTGCCCAAATTGCAGCGAATGGGTGGCATATAATCATCGCGACATTTATTGTTTTCAGATCCAGAGGCTATCATGTGCTAATCCTGAAGATATATCGCTCATGTATACCTTTACAGTGTGTAATACGCACAAAGGGATGGTATTATGAGTCTGCTCTCAAAAAGGCGAAGGCAAAGTTGATCACATGTCTCAAGCAATCAATTACATATTGAAGACCAAATGATTTTTTGTAGGAGACAATCGGATGTCGCCAACACCTGACACCAGGGTGATCATTTAGATTGCATAATCGCCCCTACCGATTTTTCTACTTACATGGTAAGCTTTTTATTTTGTAGTTCTCATTTATTAATGATCTTAGTTGCACTAAAATTTGCAGATCGTGACAGAAAGTACGACGTTCCTCAATGTTGCTGGAAAATGTGGATGCTCTTCGCGAGGCAAACGAAAAAAAACATTATCATAAAAAAAGAGTGATCATTGCAGAGGTGTTAAGGGATTTTGGTCTCCAAATCGCTCCACATCTCACTCTTTCTCCATCTCTCGGTATGCTTCAAGGCATTTTAGTTTTTTTTTTCTAGTTTTTGTTGCCTTACTCTTGCATAATTATTTTAGACTCCATTCCATCAATGGCTTAACAAGGCCAAGCTATCAGTGGGGCCAGTGTGACTCCTTTGAACATGGTCCCATTGCAAATGGTCGCTGCAGACGTCCAAACCTCACGTTCTTGTTGCTCGAGTAGCAAGAAAGATCAAGGCACTCGTGTAGCCCCTCCCTCTAAGATGAAGATGCAGGGTGTTTGGCCTACCTACAAGTTTTGGCCGCTTCCGAGGTGGCCGTTCACAGCATACCCCTGCAGTAGAGTGAGATGCCTCCTTCTGCTCTCTGTACACCACCACAACAGTAGCAGCAACAGAAACATCCACCAACGGGGGTGATCAAAACTCCTTGGCCAAACTGTCCTGCAGTTGGCTCTATCCCCGAAGTGATTGAAATCTTCTACACTACATGTAGCGGTGGAGAGTTCAAAGACAAGGACGCCACCCTCGGGGTAGGATCCTAAGAGGGTCGCCTTCTTGGATAAGCTCGATCGTGAAATGGGACCAGCCTGGGTTTTTTTTTGGCAGACTATGTTCGCTCTAAGTCGTCTGACCCCATATCTTCTTTAACCTTCCTCCCTATGTCCAGTCTACGATGGAGGTGTCGGCAAGGGCTTGGACCAATACCTTGCTCGATTCTGGGAACAAGTTGGCGTCGAATGTCAAGATCATGGCCGAGATCGTCTAGCTGGGGTGTGCCTTAAACTTTTTCATGTATCGGTGAATTCCAAAACTAGCCATGATCCATTCGTTAATCCTTCAACTAGAGAAGCTCAAGATATTTCCAAAAAGGAGGGAAGGAAGGCGGAAGAGATGAAGGAAATCTTGTTCGCCAGGCGAAGAGTTGAAATCGGCTAAGGGCAAGTGTTCCTAATCTGAGATCGACAAGGAGTTCCTTATGATGGAGAATGTAGAGCTTAAGGCTCAGCTTAAGGTGAAGGAGGAATAGCTCAAGGTAAAGGAGGCGGAGCTCAAGGCTAAGGAGTCCATCACCAAGGAGATCGAGGCTACCGTGGAAGCTTATAAGGTCGTCCATGTCTTAAAATGTCGAACATGGGGTAGTTTTTACATACCTCGATATTGCTCAGCAGGTGAAGGGCTTGGGGATGATTGATCACCTAAGCCTAGCACTCACAATCACATAGCCAAACTAGGACCGGAATGTTAGGGTACTGATGGATAAACACACATGATATAGTATGTACCAATATAGGACTAGAAATTGAGGGCATATCATGGGGGTATTTCCTAGGCACTTTTAGGAGTTATAGACATGCCAATTATGGTTGTCTATGGCACACCTTAGACGCTTCGGAAGGAGGCTTAATAATGTACACTCGCAAAGCCCTGAGTTCTTAATGCAAAGTAATTTTGAATGCTTGAGTTTCGGTAGCCTCCTTCATCCTCCATCTCCTTCTATTTACAGCAATTGGGATTCCTTCTCATTGAAGAGAGATAAATAATCCCATTGACATTCAATGCTTCTCGTACGTTAAACAGTCGTTTGTCCTTTCTCGCGGTGAGTTGGTCAGAGTGGTTGCAGCTTGGTGTCAGTGTCCAGTGTTGCTTTTGCTTTATGTTAGGTGATGTGTCCCCACACTATTGTATGGTCACTACAAGGTTTCAAACTTGTCTCCAATGGCTATATTCTTGAATTCACCCTGGCTTTTGACTTTGATGTTGACATTGTGGACATGACCCTGCTTGCTTGCTGGTTGTACATTCCTTGTTGCAAGCAATGTTGTATGCTATATGGGCATAAGCAACCGTGTTGCATGCTCACTCCAGTCTCTATTCCTTGTTGCTCTCAGTAAGCATGTGCCAAATCAATTTTCTTACATCTAGAGCTATAGACAAGAAAAGTTTCCCAACAATAATTTACCATCTGTTCTTTTTCCAGTGACGCTTTGTGAAGTGGTTCTTGGCATGCATTCTGCCTCTATGCCTTGCTCTGTCTTCTTCTTTCAAATCCCTACTTCTTTTGGATCTGTCAGGATCATTCTCAGAGTACCTCCACCATTCAATGTACATCTTTTGTTCGAAGTTCCTGTATTCAAGCTGCACCTTAGGAGTGAGGTCCATCAGCCACCATTGATTATAAGGGGAGATCTTATATCTTTCCCACTTCAAACCTTTGAGCTCAATCTGGAATGGAAGTACTCCAGCATGTAATTATCTTCCATATTCTTGTAGCTTGTCTCTAGTAGAACCTTCGACATTGTTGTACATGCCTTTACTTAGTAGGTACTCGAAGTATCTGAGCACTTCAGCCATCCTCCAATGATCAATTTCCTCTTCTTTTGGATTTATCTCTGTTGGAATTTCCTGTTTTCTTACAGTTGAGGTGGCAGGCTGCTTTCTATGGACAGGTGGTTCATGAACTATCCCAGTAGTAACATAGATCTCGTGGAGTTCAACTTCTTCCTTTTTAAGGATATGACGCACTCTTGCTTTTGACTCCTACAAAGATCTCTCAAAATCCTGTTGTTTGGAGGTTTTCTATTGTTTTACTTTCTATTTTATGTTCTTATCCTCTTTGTTCAACAATAAAGCGATGTTGTTGTTGCTTAGCACACATTTCCCTTGCCTCTTCTTCCCCCTTTTTGACATCATCAATATTGATCCCAGTATGTTCTTCTAGCATGTTCAGTATATTGACCAATATTGTTCTGTCCTCGGCTTCTCCTGTCCAAGTAGGGAAAATTCATCCTTCAAGGACTGTAGGCCGTCCTTTTTCTCTTTCATCCTTTCCTTCATGATGGACGCTAGTGCAATAACTTGTTCATTGGTGTAGCTGTTAAACTTATTGAAAAGTGCCTCCATCCATCGCCTTTTAGCTCGTGCTTCATTCACGAACTAGAACTTCAGGTCTCACATGCTCTTGGGAACCAAGGATACTGCTTCGCAAACAGATACAAGAGAATTGAGTACCCCAGAATTGGCAGTGCTCATTGATCTTTGTAACTGTTGTACTGAGAACTCAGTTGCTTGCAGCGTACAATCAAAACTTTCTAGCACTTCTTGTATAGCAACACTTGTTGGAAGATTTAACTTTGGGATGTCGTAATTCCCACTAGGGTTTCATTGTCATGCTCAAGAGACATTTCCGCTCGTCTCTTCTATCTTTTAGTTGTCGTCTGTGCCATATCAGAAAGGTGCTTGAGCCACGTCTGTAAGTGAAATTCTTCAGGAGGTGATGATTCATTACTCCTTCGAATATCTAAGTCTTCATCAGAACTGTCAGTCGGGGTTGCTAGAGTTGGAGCTGGTGGTCTCTTTATCTCTTCTACATGTGATCTTCTAGTTGCAGCTTCTTTTGTTGCTTCATGAGATTGTCTAATAGGCTCATCATCAGTAGTGGCCTTCTCATGTTGCTGTGTTAAATTAGCTAGTTGTCATTCCCACTTAACTGGTCCAGTGTGCGGGTCAGTAGCTTGAGTAGGCAACTCAACTTCTAGTCCAACATCTGACTTGTGTTGAGTCTCAACTTCATTTGTAGGGTTTGCATCAGTACAAACTGTATCAGTTGACTCCTTTGGCAGACCTTGTTCAACATCTATTGGCTGAACCACTCCATCGTCTGCTAAGCTCGTGTCTGTACATGTAGCATTAGCTTGCTCCATATCCAAACTTCCTTCTATGGCTTGAGTTGCTGCTTCAAGCTTGCTTTAGTACAAGCTACATCAATCTTCTCCTTTGCCATTGCCTCTTCCGCTTCTTGTTCAGTCGCTATAGCTTTCAATTTATGTACTACATATTCCATAGTAATTGGTGCTTTATCGCTTAGCCTGGCAGATACAGATACATTATCAACAACTGGATAATCTTCCACATCCGCATCCTCCAGCAGATAGTCTTCCTCCTCATCTGCATTGCTCTAGAAGAGGTATCATTGTAGTCCAACATTTTTTCATCTTCATGATGTTCAACTGTTTGTGAGTCTGGAGTATCTTCAAGTATGATTACCTCATCAGCAGTATGAACTGGATCTTCGACAGAATGTATTGTAACTTCGACGAGGTTACTGGGTGTGTGAAATTGTTCTTCACTTGATTCAGTTGCCTGTTGATGCAAAGTAGTTTTCACATCTCCTACTACCTCTAACATCCCACCTTGTGTACTCCATGGTGCCTACACACTTGGTGTGTGAGAGATGGGTACTGCCTTGTCTACTGCAATCTCTCCTACAATAGGTTCATCGGTAAATTGTGAAGTGCTTGTTGCCTTGTCTGCTACCACTTCATCAATAACAGATTTGTTGCCGATTGTGGCATCTACCTCAGCTACTTGTTATGCGCTTTTGGAAGCTTCATGGGCATTCTGAGATGTTGTTGTTGCCTTGTTTATATTTTCTTCTCTTACAACAGATTCATTGGCATCTCCCTTCCTAGCTTTGAAAATAGTAGATTGTGGAATTTGATCTTCCTCAGAGCTTTCTGTAGCAATTGGTTGTGTTGTTGTAGAATCATCAGCAAGTTGTTACGATGAGCTTCCTGGTCCCCCTTACCACTGGAACCTCGTGCCCCCGAATGGTATCATGGTTGTTGTGTCTCAGTACTTGTTGAGGCACTTTATCACTGGTTTCATCTTTACCATCGCAATCCCAGTCGTTAGCAAGGTATTTTAGGGCAGCCTTCTCATTTAGCCAAACCCTTCTTGTAGCCCAAATGCAATCACCAAAGTCCTTGGAGGCCAGTTCAGCAGTGTCTTGACATTGTGCCTATGAGGTGACCCATTCTTCTTCTTCACTCAATTATCCTAATTTAAGATGGTAGGGTACAATCTTACACTATTAGAGCATCATATGTTGTATATTTCAATATCCTAGTCCAGAAGCTCCTCAATGAGCTTGTCTTCTTCTTGTTGTCGGGGAGGGGCAGTGTTTTGGTGATCGTGGTGGTAGTTGCTGCTTCAGGCTCATCAAAGAGTTGTCAGACGGTACTGGACTTGAGTTGGGCTTTGACCAATCTACTTTGTTTCTTCGGTAAGGGCTCCTCCTCAGCACTACTATCTTCCTCTTCCTCTTCTACAGTGGTACTAGAAGAAATGATTAATTCCTTTACAAGTTTCAACCGTTGAGATCTCTTCTTGGAAGAGGGTTTCAAAGTCATCATCTTCCCTCTTCTTCATCCCTTCGCTTGGTACCTTTCCCTATACCACCTATCCACTTGCCTATTGCAAGTTCCACACCGTCAGTACTCCCGATACTGAGACATTACAAAAAATAGTTGAGCATACTTTCGTAGCTCTTGCGGCCCTTCATCTTCATAACCTCCTCCAGTAGATGAGTGAAGAGAAACAGTGGCTAGGTCACTGAGTACTCTTTCCACAAGGTGATCATCAACCAGAATCTAGGACTGGTGCACTTATCATAACTTCCAGTTTTGCACTTTATTCTGGAACTAAATATATCGTGCAAAAACTCAAACTCGGGAATGAAACTGACCTTAGTGCAAGATTCTCATGCACATTTACTGCTTGCTGGTCACCTATATATACCTTCCAGCATTCAAGCAGTAAGATCTTCAATTGTGCTGGAGTCAATCCTTTCCAGAATAAAATATATTTTAGCGATCGCGGAAGGAGTGATCTCAACAATACTCTTTCCCACGGTGCATGTGATGGTGGTTGGTTCACCCCTGGGGTTGCAAGTAACCTCTGAAGTTGAATAAAACTACTCTACTAAGTCCTCCGGATATCTTGGTGTGTGGGTACCAAGAAAAAAAGTCAGATGGCTCAAAGACAACTTTCCTCAAAATGTTTCAATCTACTGTGACCCTGTATTTCTCTCTGCCATCAGTATCCATAGATACTCAAGATAAGGAAGTCTTCCTTCAATGAAGCCGGACATTTTGGTTGGAGTTGGTTTCGAAGATGTCATTTTTAGCTTGTTGGATAAGAAGAACCTTTGAAGATCTGAGCTTGAGGATCTTTTAGGATTTCTTTTTGAAAAGGTGTGATCAAAAGTCTTCTCCCACTTTCTAAGTATAGGTATATATAATCTATCACTTTAGATAATCAGGAACGACTCTTGGTTCACTTGACAAGAAATCCATGTGATTGCAACAGTTCAGATTCATTGATGGAAAATTGTATTTGAATTAGTGGCAGCGATGTAAAGGGTGCATTCAAATACAAACCGTCATAATTACCTCTATGAAAGGCAATAGTTTTGGTGCAGTAATTGACGTGCGCATTAAATGCGGGAAAGATTTGTTTGGATAACTAAGGAAATGTTCCTGCTTTAAAAAATGAAAAGTTTTAAGGCTCAACGCACTAAATGCTACGAGGAATGTTAATATTGTAGCAATTAGTGCAGTGAGCTTTAAATGTTGTAGACATTAAATACTTCCAGCTTTGTGCCACGACAAGGTTACTTGCAGTAAGCTTCAACGACTCACCGAATTTCAGCTTACTGGTTTCTCCTTACGACGTTTCTTGTTGTTGGCATTTTCGTGAATAACCACGAGCTGTCTACTGCCATTGTACTTACAACACCTTTGCTTACAATAGGCAATGTAACACTATGCCTTACAATATTCCCCCTTACTCCAGTTGGTTTACGGTAACCTTTCAGTTGATTGTTTTAAAGCTTGTTTTAACGCTTCCCACAATGACAAACTTTACCTACAGGGGTTCTCCTACACAGAATTCAAAATCTCACGAGAAATTGGCGAAATCTCGTCGATTTCTCGCGAAAATGGACTGACCGAGACGAGATGAGGATGTTGTGGCGTTTTGTCATGGTATCGCCGAGATTCTCGCGATAAGTCGCGAGATCTCGGCTAAAAATCGCGACCAGGAAACGCGCTCACTGCGCTGTCTGATTTTGGCGATTTCTCGCCAAAATATCACGAATTTATCGCGAAATATCGCGAATTTATCGCTATCAGTAAAAAAATTTATATTTCGCCCAGACTGAGATTCGAACTTGAGACCTCTTGGATGAGGCTCCAAGCTTTAACCACCAGACCAAATCAACAACTTGTTATTATGTCTACATTGTATTTCTATAACCTATTTAGTAAATTCTACCTACAATAATATATACCATAATTAGTTATCAAAATGAAAAATTTAAATATTTTGTTTTCTTTATAATCTTATGATGAATTTATTTATTAAAGTTGGTTATAATAATTTGTTAAACACTTCAAATTTTTAATATAATATTTCCGTACTAGTAACTAGTAATGTTGTATGAAAAAATGTTCTAATATTTAAATTTGTTATAACAATTTTAAAAATATTATGTTAAATTAGTGTTAAAAAATTGTTATATTTCCTCATTTATTTGTGTTTAGTTTTTAATTAGTGTTGCTCTTGAATAAAAAATATTATAGGTCAATCAAGAAAAGTTTTATATATTGTAAATATTCTCAATACTTTTAACTTACATAATGTTAAAATAATTTTAATAAAGACTTTAATTTTCTTTCATAAATAGATAATATTTTTTAAACCAAAAAAGAAAACAATAAATCAAACTTTGTTTACAATAATACTTCTTTAAGAGAAAACGATAAATCAAACGTATGCATTCTTTCTTATTTAGCAACGAGTCGTATATGCGTGATTTTGGCTTAATTTTTAGATTAAATATTTGAATTTAAGTAGGTTTATAACAATCTATAAAATATCATGATAAATTATCTGTTTTGATATATTTTCCGGCATTTTAAAAAAAAATTGCACCGATATTTCGATATTAATCGAGATCTCACCGATATCTCCATAAATTGAAAGACCGATATCTCCGTAAAAACCGATATTTTCGTCCTTGCTCCTACATAGTAGTATCCCTGATTTATTCTGAAGCATATTGATATGTGATTAATACAAAGGTTTAGTGAATATATTAGCTAGTTGCATGTCTATATGTATCTTTTCAAGCTTGACATCTTTTCTTTAAACATGGTTGCGAATAGAATGATGTCTTACCTCTATATGATTGGCCCTCGAATGAACAACTGGATTATGTGTGATATCAATCGCACTGGTGTTATCACACATTATAGGAGTTTCTCTTGTAAGGATCCCATAATCCTTCAGTTATTGTTGCATCCACAGTATTTACACACAACAGCTTTCAGCAGCAATGTATTCTGCTTTTGTAGTAGATGTTGCTATAGATTGATGTTTCTTGCTAAACCATTAAATAAGTCTATTTCCAAGAAATCACAATGTTCCACTCGTGCTTTTGTGGTCAATCTTGCAACCTGCGAAGTCAGAATCTGACCATCTCTTAGGTACCAAAACCCTACCCCAGTTGTGCCCCTAAGATACCACAGAATCCTCTTTATTACATGGAGGTGAGACTCTTTGGGTGCTTCTTGGTATTGAGCACAAACTCCTACAGTGAACAAGATGTCAAGTCTGCTTGTTTTAAGATACAGAAGTGAGCTAGTAAGTCTTATTTATTGTGTAACATTAACATCCTTTCCATCTTCATCCTTATCAAGACTGGTTGACGTGCTCATAGGAACTCCTACTGAAGTTGAGGTGTCTTTCGCAAACTTCTTGATCAGTTCCTTTGTGTACTTCACTTGAGTAATGAAGATGCCATCATTCAACTATCTTACTTGAAGTCCAAGAAAGAAGTTTAACTCTCCCATCATGCTCATCTCCAACTTGTTTTGCATCAGCTCAGATAACTTCTTGCATAGTTCCTTGTCAATTAACCCAAAAATAATGTCACCAACATAAATTTGGACAAGCAATGTACTCTTGCCATCTTGAATTCGAAGTAAGGTTGTCTACAACACCTTTTGGACTAGATACTGTCAGAGAGTATCATACCAAGCTCGGGGTGCTTGCTTAAGGTTATACAGTGCCTTTTTCACTTTATAGGCTTTATCTTCAGTTGCATTCTCAAAACCTGGTGGTTGTTCAACATAGACTTCTTCAGATAGAAGTCCATTAAGGAATGCACTTTTCACGTTCATCTGATATATAGTGAAGGTACTATGTGCATCATAGGCCAGAAATTTTCTGATTGCTTCAAGTTTGGCTAGCGGGGTAAATGTTTCATTAAAATCTATGCCTTCCTCCTGACAGTAGCCCTGGGCAATTAACCTAGCTTTATTCCTGGTAACGAGTCGTGACTCATCTAGCTTATTTTTTAACACCCATTTGGTCCTAATTACACCTTGATGAGTAGGTTTGGGAACCAAATTCCACACTTCATTTCTCTCAAACCCATTGAGCTCCTCCGACATAGTCTGAACCCAATTAAGATCACTTAGAGCTTCCTCAATTGTACCAGATTCTGTTTGAGATACGAAAGAGGAGAATATGACTTCGTAATGTGCAAATCTTCTTGTCCTTACTCCATCATTTATTCCCCTATGACCAGGATGGGTGGATGACTACTGTCTGGTTCCAAGCCTTGATTCACAACATCTTGTTGAGCTGCCTGCTGAGCTCCTTGTTATGTTGTAGGTTCTGGTATAGTAGCCTCTGTTGTAGGTTTCACAGTACCTACACAGCTACTTCCTCTTCTACAGTAGGCTATTCATTAGTCAGAACTGTTTGCTTGATCTCCACATAAGGAATAGGTTCCTTATTCTTTTCCAACCTGATCTTTTCTACCCTTGTTGTAATCCCTTCAATTCCTTCTGGGTTACAATAGGGTTTATCAAAGACCGCGTGTGTTGAGTCTTCCACCACAAGTGTTCTCTTGTTGAACACTCTAAATGATTTGCTTACTGAGGAGTATCCCAAAAATACTCATTCATCAGATTTAGCATCAAAAGTATTTAGATTTTCTTTCCCATTGTTCATCACAAAACATCTACAACCAAAGATATGGAAGTATGATATGTTAGGCGTTCTTCCATTCCACAACTAGTATAGTGTCTTATCCAAATCTTTGTTGGTAAGACATATATTCTGAGTGTAGATGAATGTCTTAGGTAGTTGTGCTTCAACAATCGTGGTCCTAACAGCTTCTTTCAATGTTCTGTTACTCCTTTCTGCTACACCATTTTGTTGAGGAGTTCTTGCAGCTGAATACTCGTGATGAATTCCGTGGCTACTGCAAAAACTCTCTTTGAAATTGTTAGTGAATTCATTACCTCGATATGATTTGATCTTGAAAATGTTGAGGCCTTTCTCATTCTGAATTTGCTTCATAAACTCTAGGAGCTTCTTCTGAATGTCTGATTTCTTGGCCAAAAACACAGTCCAAGTATGTCTGAAAAAGTCATCCACTATTGCTAGTGAATACTTCATCCCGCTTAGACTTACTGATTCAATTGGTTTGAAGAGGTCCATATGTAGCATGTCTAGAAGCTTGTGAGATAACCTTACAGGTTTATCTTTAAAAGACTTCCTGATTTGCTTGCGTTTCAAGCATGCATTGCACACAATCTCAGTCTTGTATGCTACATCTGCTAATCCTCTTACCAACCCTTTGTATAATCTTGAAGTTCAGCAGACTTATTCTTGTTACATAGCCAGCTGAGTTCAAGAGTGCTTTCAACTATAAAGCAAGAGAGTTGTCCTCCAGTAGTTTCCAAGTCAACTAGATAGATGTGGCCCTTTCTAGTGCCTGTGAGATTTTTTTGGTTGGACTTGGCATCTCATATTAAGCTTTTCCCTTTAGTGAACTCGACAGATTTGCCACAAAATTGGCTTATGCTCAGTAGATTATACTAAAAGCCCTCGACGAAGTAGACATCTGCTATGCTGACCTTGCCTGTAGAGAATGTTCCAACACCTTTGATGATGACTTTGGCATTGGCTCCAAACACTACTTATTTCATTTGTAGTCTTTGAAATCCTTTAAAGACTTCTTGTTACTTGTCATATGCTTAGCACACTTGATGTCGATGTACCAGATATCACTATGTCCAGTACGCAACTTGACCTACAAAGTAATCAAGTGGACTTAGGTACCCATTGCTTAATGGGTCAGTGGGAATTAGTCTTTCTTGCAAACTCTGAGCAGCAAGTTGTTCTTCTAGGCCAGCTTTCTTGGTGTACACCTTGTAAGGTTTCCCTTTTTTAGATGTACCAAGAGCAAGTTGCTTCCTCAATTGAAGTGACCCGATGGTTCCTCCTAGCCTTATGTGGAAGCCTCTGAGCATCGAGCCTAGTCTTCTATTGGTTTCTCTTAGGCTGTTGTAGGGAGTTACTGCACTCAGTAGGCAAAGCTTGCTTCATGTTGTTACTTCCTACTACATCAGTACCTGGTGTGCTTACAACAGTTGACGTCCCCTTGTCAAGTTTACAACCTGACTCTGGTCTAGGTTTCCAAGTAGGGATATTTTCTATCCTTCTAGACTTACCTTTACACTATTTGGGGAGCATGTGTGACTCAAACGTACTTACTGCTAGAATATCAGTAGAAGTTCTAGCATCTTAACACTTAGAAACTATGTCAGAGAATCCTATCCCTATCAAGTCAGATAGATTCCTCTAAACATCCAGTACCTCATCTAGATTCCTAGATGATCTATTGAAATACATGATGGTTGACATCAGTTTCTTTTCCTTCTCAGCCTGAAGGACGAGATATATCTTCAGCTTACTTACTTCCTCTCGAAGAAAAAAACAATCAATTGCTTCAGCTACAAGTTTCTCAACTTCAACTATAAGCACTGCATTTTCTCTAAGAAGTTGCATGTTCTCAGCCTTCAACTCTTCATATGACTGATTCACCAAACGAAATGGGTAAGCTTTCAGAGTCAATATTTTCTAATCTTGAAGACTTACTAGGAGAATCTACCTAATCATGATCGTCAGTCTATTTTTCTATAAGACAAATTAGTACTTCGCTATTAGAATATGAAGAGTCACTACCGAAGTCAGAGTCTTCATACACTGTAGTTTCCCTTGAAGACAGTGGAACGGCTTTAATGGCTTCTACCCCATTCAAGAGATCCTTTACCTGAGCTTTCTCCTGCATCTTTCTATCATGTCTTTGGTTGCGAACTTCTCCAGGATACTTGTGCATTTTGGGATATGGGCATTCCCTAGAAAAGTGACCACTCTTCCTACAGTTGTAGCAAAGATCTTCAGCTTCCTGGCTCATCCTTGGGGATTCTGAGGGCCTGGTGTATTGAGACTTGGATGGGTTTCCCTTTGGATGTTTCTTCATAAAACGTGTGACATGTTTCATGAGTAAAGCCATCTCTTCAGGTATTTGCTTCTCCTAAGCAACAACATGAGGTTGCTGCTTTGGCACAATGGTGGTTTCTGTGAGGGTTATTGGCTACTAGGGCTTTGTTGATAGCAACGATCTCTTCTTCTTCTTTCCTTCTTTGATAAATGTTATATTCAAATGATTTCAAGTCAAAGAAGAGTTCTTGAATGCTCTTCTTACCTAGCTTCTTTGATCTTCTCATTGGAATTGTCTATACATCCCAGTTCGATGTGAGAGCTTGCAGTAGCTTGGTGTTTATCTCCTACTGAGTGTACTCTTTCCCAGTAGACACTAGGCTATTTAGGATTGCAGTGTATCTCACGTCTAAATTGTTTAGAGACGCTTCAAGGTTTGCCTTGAAGAGGTCAAAGTTCAGGGTTGTAGTAGCCACCCTATTCTCATGAAGTAGAGCTGAGCCAACACATATTTCCTTCGCCAAATCCCAAATGACCTTGGCAGTCTTGCATGCCTTGACATTAGTGAAGGTTCCCTTGTCCAATGTAGCGAAAAGTACATTTTTGGCTAGATTGTCCAAGTTTGACATGTTCCTATCATCAGCAATCCATTCATTCTGTGCCTTTTTCCACCATGGGAGGAGGTGCAAGTTCTCAAACCACTAACACAACATTATTGATCTTTATGATTATTGGTGTACCTTCAGTGATGACTGTCCACATTTCATCATTCAGGAGCTCAAGTGTGCTTGAACCCTTATAGCCCAATCCTCATATTCCTAAAAGGAAAACATGGGAGCTTTTTTTGAAGACGTTTCCATTGTTGTGGCTTTTTTACTTAAAAATCTTTTGCTTTTAAAACCGTGTTTTTTGCTAGAAAATAGCTAGATCTGGTTTATCTACTAAAGATAATTAGTGTGTGAAACCAACCCCTCTAATACCACGTGTTGTTCCTAAGTGGTAGAGGTTTAGAGAGGGTGAATAAACGTCTAACTCAATTTTCTCTTTTGCAAATACTTTGAGCACAATGTTGCTGCTTACTGCAAGAAACTTGTTCTTATAGCAAAGCTAATATAGTAAGCTTACTTAAGGTAGTAGGCACATTGCAGACTGGGTTAAAGTAACTTACAATAAGCAATGCTTAAGGGAGTTTTTCGTGCAGTGGAATATGCTTAAACGTTTTCTTACAAATATGTGTAGTGGATAAGTAGTATGCCAGCATCAATAGTAAAAGCAATATTAAAGTAGACACAATATTTATAGTGGTTCGAAGGTGGGGGTAATCCTTCTTCGTCCACTCATCCCTCACACGGTGGGAAAATTCACTAAGAAGTTTACACACAGTACAACTTAGCTCCTTAAAGTAGTTTTTTCTATCCTCGGAAGGCTAGTTCTCTATTGTAAACATGTTCCTCAGAACACAAGTCAGTTTTGAATCCCCGATCTAAATGAAGACTCCTCGTTCCAAAAATCTTTCATGAGATTGGTTAAGTGAAAGTTTTTCTTCTACTTCTAGTAGCCACCACTAAATTTGAATATAATTGTGATGTGGCCAAGCTTCCTAGGTTGAGATGTTTTAGGACCAAAGTAAAACTTGAGAGCTAGCTTGACTTCAGAGTTGTTGCAGCTTGGATCTTCAATTGCGTGTTTGATGCTTACTATCTTGCTCTTGTATACTTTGCATAAACACTAGTATGATTATCAGAGTGTATGCTTTGAACCTTTGGATAAGAATTATGAGTGCTTGATGCGAAGTAATTTTGAATGCTTGAGTTTCAGTAACCTCTACTTCGTCGTCTATCTCCTTATATTTATAGCAGTTCAGATTACTTCTCGTTAAAGAGAGAGAAATAATCCCATTTATATTTAATACTTCTTTTACAACAAATATCCATTTGTCCTTTCTCACAGGTGATACAAGTTTTGTATGCATACATTTAGGTCGATTTATAGAGTCAATTTGGTAGCATTTGCATACATATTCGGTAGTTTTATACTTATATTGATTACCTTAAGTCAAATAACGTGTTCGCTTATATTTTTAGTGAAAAGGCACTATTCAAGTTTAAAATCCATTAGGATGAAGTTTGGAGAAGAAACGAGCAAGAGACGAGGTGAAACGGCGAAAAGAGGCAAAAATATAGAATTCCAGTCTGAAACACCTTCAGTGTTTTGCTCATAACTTGAGTTCTATATGTTCAAATGAGGTGAAATTGGTGGCATTAGAAAGATGATTTGAAGGGCTATAACTTTTCCAGGAAAAGTCAAAGATAAATTATGACCGAAAGACCTCCAAATATAGCCTTGACATTGGAGGAGAATACAAGCAGAACAAACTCGATTGAGTTGGGCAATCCAACTCAGTCGAGTCGGTTGTTCGAAGTAACAATTGTTTAGATTGACTCGGTCGAGTCACTTATGTTCACTCGGTCGAGATGGTTAGTCGGTTCATTCATTTTGTACGCATTTTGGTTTATTTTCGTCTCGTTTCAACTCTAATCCTTCCCCACTTATAAATAGAGGATCCCAAGTCCGAAATTGATGAATATTTCATCATTGGAAACACTTGGAGGCTTGAATTGGAGAGCAAGGAATGCGAGAAGATGAAGATCAAGATCCAAGATTCCGAGTTTTATCGTTCTTGTTTATTTTTATTATTCAATAATGTTTGTTTGTGAATATTGTTGGGTTTTAATTGTGAACATGAGAATCTAATCCTATTTTATTCTAGGATTAGAGACTATGTAACTATGTTTTGATTTTGTCTTTTAATTCTAGACTTTGGTTTTAATCATTGGTCTATATGTTTGTTTTTCTTTTATAAATTCTATCAACTTGCCCAACTGATGCTATTCTACATGCTTAACAATTCGATGTCTGAGAGGAGAGTTTTGTTAATAGGCTTACAAGCGTATAGCATAGGTATCAATAATCGTCTGAGAGGAATGAAGTCTTGCGTAGGCCCAAGAGGGTAACTGTTCATAACTAATCTACACGTTAACATCATTCGAGAGGAGGGTTAACAAGAGTAGTGCTGCCTAATAACAATATAGTTGGTTTAAAAGTCTAGAATAATAGAATAATCAAACATAGGAAATTGTAATTGAAATCAAAGCCCTATGATACACTTGTTATCTTATTTGAATCTCTTGTTATTACGTGTTTCCTTTTATTCAAGTATCTATTTATTTTAGTTATTTAATCAACCAATTTATTATTTGAGAGTCTAGATAGGGTAGAACTATTATAATTCGGGTATTAAGTTGAACATAGGAATAGTCTCTGTGGGATCGATATTGTTTGCCACTAGCTACACTAGCATCGTACACTTGTTGTAACACTGGGGTTAGACATAGTGCATCAAGTTTTTGGGGCCATTTTTGGGGACTAGTAATTGTGCTAGTTTTTATTCTGATATACAGTTCGATACTAGACTAGACTTTATTTTCTGCACTTTTATTTTTCAGTTTTTTTTTTTTTAGGGTATGTTTGGTTGGGGTTGGCCCAACCCCTCCCTATGTTTGTTTACAAAGGTTGGCCCAACCACCACAAACCATCACAAATTTCAATACCACTTTAATCATTAAATCAATCATTATTAACAAACTCTTACATACATCACATCACATTTTATAATTAAAAATTATATCCTACACTACAACCACTACCCAACCACCCAAACAAACATCACTTTTTTACTCTCCCAGCCACTATCCCCAGCAAACAGTACCCCAGCCATACCCAGCCCCAACCAAACATGCACTTAGTTTATCTTCGATTTTACGCTGGTCTTCTTTGTGTGTTCTCAGTTAGCATATGAAAACCTGATCTAAAGTAAATGCCAATCTTATTCCTCTCGACCCAGAAATTGAAGCAACTTCTCAAGGATACTGAACGAGGAAGAATCCGTCATATGATATGGCCGGTCTACTTGAAAACATGACCACAAAAGAGATGGTTAGACGGTTGTTCGGGGTAATGACTAATATGCGAACAATAGCAGCCACAAGCACCATATGTATGAGAGGGTGATCAGAAACCTATCAGGGGTTGTCTACTTCCCATGCCTAATAAGCATTATGGAGGAGTTGAATTGCCACCAATCCAAGCCAACAACTTTGAACTCAAGCCAGCTTTTGATTTTGATAGTACAACAAAATCAGTTTGGTGGGGGAAGGGCACTGAAAGACCCAAATTTTCATGTAGGTCGATTCAAGAGAGTGTCTGAGACCTTGAAGGTTAATCAAGTACCACATGAATAGCTTAAGTTGTGGTTGTCCCCTTTCTTCTAAAGGACAGAGCTTTGCAATGATTTAATTCTCTGGAGGATTTCACTATATTAGATGAGATATGCACGCGCTTCTTACTGAAGTACTTCCCACTGAGCAAGATGCTTGAACTGCACGCTGAGATTCATCAGTTCAAATAGATTGATGGAGAACCATTTCGAGAGGCACGGGAGCAGTTCCAGGATTTTCTCCAAAATTGCCCTCAACATAGGGTCACTCAAGATCAGCAAATTTGTAAGTTTTATAAAGGACTACATGGGTCTGCGACAGTACTTGTAGACGCATGATGCACTATTTTATACCCTAGTATTCTGCAAGTGTACGGTTCCAAAGTAGCTAGTAATAAACAATGTCGATCTATAGATATTGTAATATGTAAGCCTGATACCCTAATTATAATATATCTACTCTATCTAGACTTTCGAATAAAATGATAGATTGACATTATCAAAACATAATTGCATATAAATAAATAAATAAATATCGAAGAGCTGCTTGGACAAATAGTAGGATTGGCTCAGATGGATTAAGATGTATTCTAGGGAATACATTTCAACTATGAACTCCTATGTAAAATTAACCTAAAACTCAAGACTTTTAAACCAATTATGTTGTTTATTAGACAATACTTATACTCTCTAACCTTTCTCTCGAAGCGGTTGGACTATTGATCAATTAGGACTACCCGACCTCTCGAGTCGACCAGTCCTAAAGACTCCCAAAAGCCCATACACCAATGTCGACACAATTATCTCATTCCTCTCGAACAATATTGATACCTACACTATGTGTTGAACGTTTATTATCGATTCCCTTCTCTCGAAGCGAAACCGCTAAACGTGTAGACGATATTCAAGTGATCAATTTGAATAAATCATTGGAAGAAAACAAACACATAGATAAATACACATAAATTGGAGTCTAGAATAAAAGATAAAATCAAAACATACTTCTTCACAATCTACTTTCTACCCCTTGAACAAAATATGTGTTTAACTACTCATAATCAAAGTCAAAACCAAATATATTTAAAGATAAACATGTTTGGAATAGTTAACTAAAGACAAGAAATAGAAAAACCTGAATCTTTCTCTCTGATCTTTGTCTAGTCACTTCCTTGCTCTTCGATATAGCTTCCAAACTATTCCCCGATGATGATTGTGTATTATTTTAGCCTTGGAAACCTCTATTTGTAAGTCTTAGGTTTTTTACTTGGTGAATTTGTCCGAAATTAAGAGAAAAAGCATATAACTTAGGGATAATTACAAAATGGTCGCTGAACTATTAGCACTTTTTCACTTCGACATATAAACTATTAACATTAACTAAACCGCCACCAACCTATTTGAATATTACTACTCGAAAGCTGCCGGCCAAAATACCGCCCAAATTATGTCCCAAAAGGTGGTTTTGCAAAACCGGGTGTGCAATGAATTTGGGCGGTATTATGGTCGGCAGCTTTCGAGTAGTAATATTTAAATAGGTTGGCAGCGGTTTAGCCAACGTTAATAGTTTATATGCCGAAGTGAAAAAGTGCTAATAGTTCGGCGGCCATTTTGTAATTATCCCTATAACTTACTTGCACCGCCTATCGAACGCGGCCCTCCTGGCAGACACGGTCGTTCTACTGGCGTGGCCGCATGCCAGACGCGATCGTTCTCACCTTAAAGTTCTCACAAGCTTAACCAGACCACTTTGGATGCAGCCGCATCCAACGGACGCGGCCGTTCTGGTTCAACCCCGGTCCAGGACTGGTTTTGTCTTCCAGACCGGTTCTTGGCCCTTTTCATCCGTCTCCACTCGTTTCTTCTCCAGACTCTTTCAAATGCCCTTTTGGCATAAATTTAAACACTCAATATGAGGAATTTTACATATTCAACCATTTATACATGCAATTGTCATAAAATATCTATCTAAAATAACCTAAAATGCATGTATACACAACATGTATCAAAATCCCCCAAACTTAACATGTTACTCGTCCCTGAACAACAAAAGAAAAATAAACCAAGAGAAACATGCTTTTAGGGCGATTGGATGATGATTCTAATCTCAGCGAAGTTTTTCCATAAAATCGACAACCTAGAAACTCGAACATTAGTGACATGGCAAGATCTCAACTACGTCTAAGACAAGAGACTAATAAATTACATGATCCTCCCAGTTAAGTGTATCACTCATCTCTCTAGTTTATAAAATATGGACATGTTTATCACTCAAACTGGACCACATGCATCGTCTACCATATGCTTGCTTATTGTCTAAATTAGACCTCGTACTTGACATGTGTGACAACGAATCAGAAAAGTCTTTACTTTGGTTGTAATGTTAGCTTAAGGTAAGGTGGGATAAATTTGGATATAATTGACTAACCATTGGACCAATCAAGTTATTCCTAATCCGATTATCCCTCAACATTGTTCACTCAATCCTCACTCTTCAAATTTCTGAAAAACACTCAATATCGCTTCTTCACCCTTGAAAAGCATTTTTCTATTCACTTTATCAACCAAAAGCTTCAAATGCCTATCTTATGTGAGTACCACATTGGGACTACTCATCTTTCAAAAATCTAAGCATACTTACGAACTTTCTCATTGTTAACCCCTCCTAAACAATACAAAATACAACATGTATTTACAACGTTCTCTTTTTTCCTTTTTTCTCGAATTTTCACTTCGTCTTTTTTTCAGAACTAAATAGAAAATAACTAGGAGGGGTCATCTATTTATTTTCTTTTGCCTAATCCACATATCTTTTTCACCAATCCATCCCAAACATCCATTCCACTTAATTCTTTTACCCCTATCTACCTTCCAGTTCACCTCCCTCTTACTCAATTAGTCCAATTAATGGGTCAAAGGCTAAAAGAAAGGTATAGACTTGTAGTGTTAGGCTATTAAAAACAAAGCATAAAGCTCAAAGGGGCTAATTGGGGATTTTTTTTTCCAAATTTTGGTAAAAATGATTATTTTTAAGGTTAAAAAACAGGCTTATAGGAAAAGAATGCATAATATCATTTTCTAAGTCACAACATGCACTTGACATATTCCTACAAAGACTCAATGCAAGTTCTAGAGACTAAATACATTATGACCAATCAATTCACATCGAAAGAATGAAAAATTACTCCAAAAATAGGAGTACTTCTAAGGCTTAGATCTCACAGGCTACTTCTTATCATTAATTTATTGCTCAAGCTCATTTTTGTCTCAATTATGCCTATAATGCTCTTTTAAGTGTAAAATATCATTTTTTTTCAAAAATCAGCTCATCATTGACTCGTCACCATCTATCAACCCCATTTTTAGTTCTTAAAGACTACAACTCGAGTCCTAGACTCACAATGACTCAACAAAATAACTAACATATAAAAGCAATAAATAACAAAGTGAATAACAAAAATTCAAATAAAGCAATTAATAATCTAAAGAAAACATAACAAGTTAAGTGCAATAGGGCTCACAGACCCTTTCCAATTCTCCAATCTTTCACAATTGGGTACACAGATAAATCCACCAAAACAAAATAACCAAGATACATGGGTTCGCATACCCTCACAGAATTCAGCAAAAATACAGTAGTTACACACTTAAACCAGATAAAGAACATAAAGCATAAAAGTGGCCAAGACGTCCTACGTTCACCCCCTCCTCCAAACTTGGTCGAAGGCCAATTTTTGTGGGGAAAACAGTGGTACGCCTTGGTGCTTACTTACAGTGTGCTACTGAGGAGAAGGTGGCAATGTTTGATTAAATCTCCACTGTTGCCATACTCCAACTACTGCTGCTGATGAGCCCTACTCTCATCATGCTGTTGTCTCCAAGCTTGCTCTTGCGTCCATCTCTCATCTTGCTTATTCCTCCATGCTTGCTCTTGCTCCCAGCATTTGTTCTGTTGCTGTTGCGATTTGTGGTTTTCTACCGACCGGGCATCCTGCTACTGCCATGCCCTATTCTGCTTAAGACTCTAAATGGCATTCATAAGCTGAGTTTGAGTGTCGGAACGGAGTTTGACTCGCCTCTATACAAGTTCACATCATCTCGAAGGGATTCAATCAACCCCTCCAAGTCTTCGTACATCTCAGAAGCGAACTCAACAAACCGAGCGGGACTTTTCTGGGCAGGTCTAGCAGAGTGGCTGCTTCCTTCAATTGGTACATCCTCAGCTACATCTTCTTCTTCCTATTGAGTTGGTACTTGACTACCATAAGGAGGAATTCCGGTAGCTTAGAACTTTCTCTTCTTGGTCTCATCAGGAACCCTAGAAGCTGCGAGATGGAGTGGGGAAGCCAAGGACCAATTTCTATGATCCGTATGTCCTGGAATTTGATTAGTTGAGGTTGTGACAGCCGTAAAAATGGTTCCACATGTTGAATAAAATCAGGGACTATCCAATTCTCAAGAGTGCAGGGTTGTTTATCTTTGTACCCCAACGTAACGATCCTTATCCAGGATATATCGTCCCAAATTAAGTAGGATTGGGTGCGTCTCTAGCACTAAATCAGTCAAAGTGACTACAAAATGAGCTGCAATTGGAGTGATTAGTCCTCCAATGAATATATCGTCCTTTTGACGAAGGACAATATTCTTAGAAGTTTGTAGCAAGTGCCTGATCACATCTCCTTTATACTGTCCAATTATGTGCCACAACATTTGCAACTCTGCATTCTGCTCGCTCCCGTCTCCCTTCGGACAAAGATAGTAAATGGTAGAAGCTTCTGTAAATACCAGATGACTGGACTCCTAATCCAAGAGATTTTTCTAATCTTGGGGTCAAACGGTTGTGAGTCTACTAATTCCTCAGCTTATGTCAATTGTCCCCACTGCTGATTCTCACTAAAAAGGGATTGAGGAGCATTCTTAGATGGTGTTGGAAGATCATATATACCCTCGAGATCATGGATGGCCAACTCGAAATTCTGGTTCATCGACTGGAATTTAATACCCTCTGGTTGGCCGCACTGGCTCTTAGGTGCAAGAATCTCCAAGGTGCTCAGAAACTCTAGTGTAAGCTTTTTGTATGTGGGTTAAGGTTGCATAATTTTCACCATTCCCATTCCCTGCAACAACTTCCAAAGGTTATCATGTATTCCCAGAGCTCGAGTGAGCTGATCATTCGTGTACTGGGTAGTTACCACCTTCCGGTAGGCCAACATTTTCCACCGGTTATTGTGCCTTTGCGTGCCTAGGACTATTCCTAAGCTTCTGCTATCATAGACGTCCCACACTGGTGGAGCTTCAAGAACTGGGTCCGAAGCAACTTCCTTTTGCTTACCCTTCCCCTTATTGCATGTGGCATGAATTCGTCTTATAAATCACACAAAACAATCACTTTATCAAACATCAACTTGAATTCATAAAAGCTAGCACTTGTTGAAATTCATAACTATTGAACTTGAGCTAAAATGAAAAATTGTCAATTCTTACAAATTACACATGTTCTATGTAAAACATATCCCATAGGCAACCCGTACATGTTAATTTAGAAGCATAAACTCAGACGAATTGCTATTATTACAGGTTCCACATCATAAGTTCATTTTTTGTCTCGCATACTAAGTGTTCGATAAAATGTCCCAATGAACCTATGATCCTAAACTTCAAATTGATGCTCAACAAAAATTTCCCATACTCACAATCATTCAATTCTATAATCAATTACACAAACGATAAGATGAAAAGCATGCAATTTGAATAATAATCGCATAAATAGCACTACAAGTGCTCAAATTCAACCTAGTCTAAAATCATTGCTCAACTACCCCCTAAACCATATATAAACCCAAAACTTGAGCATATAATACGAAGAAGAGGGTTAGCATCCCTAACCAGAAGTGTTTAATCGCTCAAATGAATGTTTCGCGCCCTTTCCCGACTTTTCAACTTTCGACCCAAAATCCCCCAAACTTGCAATTTGGAGTGGATTAAAAGATGGAATGGGTTTGGGAATGACTCTAAAGTGCAATGTGTGTGAATTGATGAGTGAATGTGAGATTTATGGTGAAAATTGTGAGAGGTTTGGTATTTTCACGAAAAAAATTTGAAGAGAGACTGAAAAAAAAAAAAAAAAAAAAAGGGTTTAACCCCTGGTCTACGTCTGTTTTTACTTACCTGCTGGGACGAACGCGACCACGTTGGTGAACACGGTCGCGTTCGCATCCCAATACTGATTTTCTTTTTTAGGCTATTTTTACGTGGTCATGTCAATTGAATGCGGCTGCGTTGGACTTGAGTGGATGCAGCCGCGTTCGGTGAACATGGTCGCGTTGAGCTAATAGCTTTGATGCGCACTTTAGGTCACTTTTTTCGTGGCCGCGTTGGCTGCTCTAGTCTAACACTTCAGTTTTCTTCTTCTCGTGCCTCTTTTTTCACTTTTTTTACCTATCTTATCACCCCTGCACTCGATGTTATGTTAGTGTCCTAAAAAATAATAAAATAACATAAAATATAAAAATGCGAAAAATTAAATAAAAACAGTAAACATCAGTTTGCTTCCCGATAATCGCTTAGTTTTACGTCTTTTAGGCCGGTGACCTTTTCGGCTGCTAGTTAAGCTCTTTCAACCGCACTTCATGCAAGGTTTTTATTTGTTCCAGCTTGTTGTATTTCTTGATTCTTTGTCCATTCACTAGAAACGAGCTTCTAATTTCATTCAACAACTCTACACTCTACTACTCCGAATGGTCGTAAACATTTGATCGTGAATGGCGCCGACCACCTTGATTTCAGCTTTCTCGAAAATATTCGTAGATGCAAATTAAATAGTAAGACTTGATTGCTTTGAATCTTCGATTCTTTATCATTCGATCGTGGAATCTCTTCGTTCGTTCTTTGTAAAAACTAGAATTCTCGAATGCTTGACTTCTAAACTTTTCCAACTCGTTGAGCTTGAGAATACAAGATAATCCTGCCGCCTTAAAGTTAAAATTCAACTTCTTGACGGCCCAATAAGCACAATGCTCTAACTCAACAGGTAAATGACATGATTTTCCAAGCTCAAGTTGATACAACGACATTCCCAATGGAGTTTTTTATGTCGATCTATCGGCCCATAGTGCATCGTCTGATTTCATCGACTAATCTTTTCTATTTCCATTCACCGACTTCTCTAAGATTTGCTTGATTTCAAGGTTTGCCAATTCTGCTTAACCATTAGCTTGCGGATGCTATGGTGTCATCACTAGATGTTTCACCCCATATTTGGCTAGAAGAGCTGCTAGCCACTTATTACAAAAGTGTGAACCCCCATCGCTAAGTGAAGTCCTTGGAGCCCCATACCTTGTGATGATGTTTTTGTGGAGGAACTTCAAAACAACCTTAGAATCGTTGGTTTGGGTCGGAATGGCTTCCACCTATTGTGAAACATAGTCCATCGCTAATAAGATGTATTGGAACCCCTTTGATCAAGGGAAGGGCCCCATAAAGTTAATTCCCCATACATCAAATAATTCGACTTCGACGATGCTTGTGAAAGGCATCTCATGCTTCCTTGATATTCTCCCTGTTTGTTGGCATCGATCGCACTGCATCATGAACTAGTGACAATCCTTGTAGATCGACAACCAATAGAACCCATTTTGTGATACTTTTAGCATTGTTCTTGCACTAGCAAAATGGCCTCCACTTAGAGACGAATGACACTGCCTAATTATGTCCCCCACTTCAGAGCGAGGGACACATCGCCACATGATTGTATCAGCACACCTACGATAGAGATAGGGGTCATCCCATATATAAAACTTGGCATCATGAAAGAACTTCTTCTTCTGATGGGATGTCAAATCATGAGGAACAGCTCCGTGAGCTAAGAAGTTGACTATATCGTTGTACCAAGGAATGTCTTCCGCTGTTAGGATGTACTCATCAGGAAAAGTTTCCTTGATCTATTCTCTTTGGCCTTCTTTATCAGCTTCATCTTTTATTCTGGACAAGTGGTCCACAACCACATTCTCGCACCCTTTTGGGTTTCTAATTTCTGAATTGAACTCTTATAGCAAGAGGATCCATCTGCTTACTCTCGGCTTCGAATCTTTTTTTTGAACAAGTACCGAATTGCTGCATGATCTGTATACACGATCGTCTTCATTCCAATTAGGTAGGATTGGAACTTATCAAATGCATAAACAATTGCTAGCATCTCTTTCTCCGTAGTGATGTAGTTCGATTGAGCCGAATCAGGGGTCTTGTTGTCGTAGTATATGACTCGGAAGATTTTATCTATCTTTTAGCCCAAAGCTACCCCTACATCCATACCACTTGCATCACACATCAGTTCGAACGGTTGGGACAAATTCGGTGTGATCAATATTGGGGCATACATTATTGCTTTGTTCAAAGTCTCAAAAGCCTACATACATGCATCATCAAAGAGAATAGCAGTATCTCTTTCTAACAAGCGAGATAAAGAATTAGAAATTTTAGAGAAATCACGGATAAACCTTCTATAGAACCCAGTGTGGCCAAGAAAGCTTCTTACTGCTTTTTCATTTGCTGGAGATGGTAGTCTCTCAAATGAGACTACCTTTGCTCGGTCCACCTCTAAACCTGCAACAGAAATCTTGTGTCCCAATACTATGCCATCTCTTACCATAAAGTGACATTTCTCCTAGTTAAGGATCAGATTAGTGTCCTCACATCGTTGCAACACTAGAGAAAGTTTATAAAGAAAATGATCGAAAAACGAGCCAAAAACAGAAAAGTCATCCATAAACACCTCCATAACATTCTCTATTAGCCCACTGAAGATCGCCATCATGCAGCGGTGAAAAGTAGCAGGTACATTACATAGCCCGAATGACATTCTACGAAAGGCAAAAATTCCATAAGGGCATACGAATGCGGTTTTCTCTTGGTTCTCCGGGACAATCATAATTTGATTGTACCCCGAATAACCATCTAAGAAGCAGTAAAAATCATAACCTGCTAATCTATCTAGCATTTGATCTAGGAAGGGTAGAGAAGAGTGAACTTTATGAGTGGCTGCGTTTAATTTTCTACAATCTATGCATACACGCCAACCCGTCACTAACCTAGTAGCTATGACTTCATCATTTTATGTTTTAACTATGGTCATCCCCCCCTTCTTAGGAACCACCTGAGTCGGACTAACCCACTTACTATCAGAAATAGGAAATACAATACCTGCGTCTAACAATCGGAGTACTTCTTTCCGAACTACTTCTTGCATTATTAGGCTTAGCCTACGCCAATTTTGGACACTAGGTTCATAGGCTTCTTCCATTACAATTTTATGCGCATACAGTTGGGCTAATCCCTTTTAAGTCATAAATCGTCCAACATATCGCCGACCTATGTTTCCATAATACTCTCAACGGTATATCACATTCAGAATCAATTAAGTTAGCAGAAATTATTACCGATTGCTTTTTCTCATCTTCAAGGAATTCATACCATAGATGCTCCGGTAGTAGCTGGAGCTTAGGCCCTCTTGCACTTTCCTTTGGCTCTTTTTTCACTGCCTCTTTGCTTAAGTCCTCCTTCATCAAGCCGTTTGTAGGTGCTTTCTGCAAAGAATTCAACGCACTAATACTTTCCACAAGATCAAGATTAGTAGCATCAATATCATTAATAGAAAAAGAAAAAAAATTCGACAAGCAGACTTCTACTAAATCATTCTAAATAGGGGAGATAAGCTCCTTATGTAAAGTAGCATAAAAAACAATGTATAGAACTACACAACTCTATTTGCTTAACTTCTTCCCTATCATGACACCGCATAGCCTTATATATAGAAAATGTCAGATTCTCACTATTTACTCTTAAGGTTAATTTCCCTTTTTGAACATCAATTAAAGCTTTGCCCATTGCTAAAAACGGGTGACCTAGAATTAAGGGAAACTCTTTATCTTCTAACATATCTAAGACTACAAAATCTGCCGGAATTATAAAATTGCCAACTTTTAGTAAAACATCCTCTACAATGCCCCTTGGATAATGATAGGGATGGCCCGATCACTTCGGGTCGGGTTAATACTTGAGCCCACTGACCGGCCCAGCACGCGTAGGCCCAGCAGGTCCAGAAACACGCGTAGGCCCAGCACGCGTAGGCCCAGCGGGTCCAGAAACACGCGTCGGCCCAACGGGTGGTTTGTTCCACGAATCAAGCCCCACGATCCGTTCCCAACCGCCATGCAGCGGGAAATAGGCGTGAGAATAGGGAATTAGTTAGGGTTCAGTTAGGGTTTAGGAGAGTTTAGTATAAATTGAAGGAAAGAACTCTGAATTAGGGTTCGCATTCTGTATTCTGGATCATTACTTGTAAACTCAAAGTTCGAGTAAAAGAAACACCTCGGCAAGAGTGATTTTCTGCCCGTGGACGTAGATCTCCGGATCGAACCACGTAAATCTTGTGTGTTTTCATATTGCTTACATAGGTTTTTGTTAAGTTTCTTGGATATCGGATTGCGCATTATCAATTGGCGCCGTCTGTGGGAAACGTAAGCAATTTCTGACGTTAACAGTGCATGCAAATATCATGGTGATGACTCGACTGAATCAATCTCGCCACGGTGATCAATCCAATCAAGATCCACCCGTGGATCAAGTTTTGCCGCCGAGGCAGTCGCCGACAAGAGGTGCATCTCATCATCAGGGCAACCAAGGCCCGGTTATGAATCCAGACAACCAGTTCTTGCCTCCACCCCCACAAGACATGCAAAACCTTAATCCCGTTGCTGCCCAGCCACCGGTTAACATTCAAATCACTCCAGAATTGCTCCAGGCTTTTCTACAAGAGCATGCCCATGTTCTTCAAGACTGGGCGGCTAATCGCCTACACCCCGCGGGGCCTGCCGGACATGATACCAATCCCGCGGTGCCTCCACATCGTTAGCACTCGCGTGATCAACAAGACCCGGGGCATCGCGGCGTCAGGATCGGCGACGGGAACGACCTGGTTCTTCCGAGGACCATGGGAGTTCTAACGAATCACGACAACGCAACGATGAACCTACCGATGTCGATCGCCGCCGTCCACTCAACGCGGCTAAGAGAGTTCGTTATGCCAATCCTCATACTCTAGATCTTCAAGAGTATGAGCGAGTCCAATGCAATGTCGAACTGGACAGAATCCTGGGCCTTGATGCCAATGGAGATATCATCACACCGTTCTCCCAAGAGATCATGGCCACCCCCCTTCCCGAAGGGTTCAAACGGCCGGCCATACCACCTTACGACGGCACCGGAGATCCAGCCAATTTTCTTGGAGCTTTCAGGCACAACATGCTTAGCCGCGATCACACTACATCCCTCCATTACTGTAAGATTTTCCCTGAGTACCTTCAGGATGAAGCTCGGGTTTGGTTTGATTCTCTCCCACGCAACAGCGTATCCTCTTTTAGAGAACTCGCCGAACATTTTTGGGCGCGTTTCAAAGCACGTGCGAAGCCCATGGCCACCCTGGCCGACCTCATGAATATGGAACAGCGGGACGGTGAAACCGTTACCCAATTCCTTGACCGCTTCACAGCGGAGAGCCTCAAGGTGGGAAATTGCTCAGATGATGTATTCATCAACGCATTCATGAATGGACTCCATCCTAGTCCACATTACACCGAGTTGGTTCGAAACCCACCGGTCACAACCCGAGCACTGTTCAAAACGGTGTGCAGATATGCTAAGGCCGAGGAGCAGACTCGCCGGAAACGTGAGAAACATGCTAGCAAGCGGCAGTCCGACAGGGCACAAGCTGGGCCTAGCACGCGACCTAGTGCCTTTTCCCGTCTGAACCCGGGGTGTTCAGAATCCCGAGGCGATATTCCACAATTTACTCTGTTGACAAAGTCACGAGCCGAAATCCTTTCTGTTCACAAGAACGATCTACGGCCTTGTCCGCGGATGACTGCTCCGCCTGAAAAGAGGAACCGTGGAAAGTGGTGTGCGTACCACCGAGATCATGGGCACGAGACAGAGGAGTGCCGAGAGCTCAGCAAGGAAATCGAGGAGTGTCTAAGGAAAGGTCTCCTGCGACAATACATCGCGCGGACCGATGACAAACCTCGGACAAGCCAGAATGGGGGTTCGTCTCATAACCGTGGAGGTTATCATGACCGGGGCACACAACAGAATCGGCCGCCGTGGCAGAATAATCGGCCGGGACCTAGCAATAATGCACGGCAAGACTCTGGCAATCGCCAACAGCCTCGTTTTCTGCCACCACCTCCTCCTCCGGGAGGACCCGGAGACAATGCACCCACTCACGTAATTAACGTGATATATGGGGCCCTTCCCACCAGGGCTTCACGAAATGCCTTGAAGGCAGAGGCTCGTCGTCCTCCTCCCGAGGAGCCACGTCATAAGCGCCTCCATCAATCCGAAACTGTTAGTTTCACAGATAGGGACCCTGTTCCGGAGATAACACCTCATACTGATGCCATTGTCATCGACATGACTGTGGCCAATATTACAATAAAGCGGGTCTTTGTGGACAATGGAGCCGCAGTGAGTGTTATATTCGCCGACTGTTTCCAAAAGATGGGAATTCCTCGGGAACAACTTCGGCCGGCCCCCGGGCCATTGCAGACTTTCACTCAGGGTGAAGTCCAACCAGAAGGTGTCATCACTCTCCCGGCGTCTCTGGGGACCTATCCGGCAATAAAAACCATTTTTGTGGATTTCTATGTGGTGAACTCCCCGTCACCATACAACATGATCTTGGGTCGGGACTGGCTTACTCCCGCCAAAGCCATATGCTCCACATACCACCTCGCTCTAAAATTCCCCACTTCGCATGGCGAAGTGGCTATCCGCGGTAGTCAGCGGGTTTCAAAGGAGTGTATGTACGTGGCACTCAAAAAGACTGCTAAAGTTCCTCCCAAACAGCAGCTTCAGGTAGCATCATCGGCTCTTGAACCTCGGGTATGTACCTCATTGGGGGATGCCACCGCCCAAGTACCGCTTGATCCGTCCAAGCCAGAACAGACTGTAACTGTCGGAGCCGTGGATGTGCCATGGTTGCACCAGGCCATCATTCAGACTTTGCGAGAGCATTCCGATGTCTTTGCATGGTCTCCTTTGGATATGCCCGGGGTCTCTCCCGACATAATAACCCACAAGCTGAACATCGATCCCAGTGTAAAGCCTATACAACAAAAGCAAATGAAGTTCGCTCCGGAGCGAAATGCAGCAATTAGAATCGAGGTGCAACAACTCTTGGATGCGGACATCTTGTTCGAAGTGCATTACCCCTCTTGGCTATCCAATCCGGTGATGGTGATAAAGTCCAGCGGGGCATGGCGGATGTGTGTCGACTTCTCCGACCTCAATAAACATTGCCCGAAGGACTGTTATCCTCTACCTTCCATCGACCAGAAGGCCGAAGCCATTACTGGTTACGTGGCGCTTTGTTTCTTAGATCTGTATAAGGGATACGACCAGATCTTTATGGATCCGCAAGATGCCCTCAAGACAACATTCATCACTGCTTTCGGGTGTTTTGCTTTTAAGAAAATGCCCTTCGGGCTCAAGAACGCTGGAGCCACATATCAACGTCTCATGGACCGCGTTTTCCACGACCAGATTGGCCGCAACGTCGAGGTTTACGTTGATGATCTTGTTATAAAGAGTACCTCTCATTCTTCATGTGTGCAAGACGTAGCTGAAACGTTGCACACCCTGCGGCGTTACAATTTGCGACTTAATCCAGCAAAATGCACTTTCGGCGTTGGCTCCGGCAAGTTCCTTGGTTATATGGTTTCCCAACACGGTCTTCAGGCTAATCCAGCCAAACTTCGGGATGTTTTGGATCTGCAGCCACCGAAGACGTTCAGAGACGTTCAGCGCCTCACGGGCGGTTTGGCGGCCTTAAATCGCTTTCTATCCAAAGCGGCAGAGCGCCAACTCCCATTCTTCAAAATCTTGCGACAATCGAAGTCCTTTGAATGGACTCCGGAGTGCACCGAGGCTTTCGAGGCTTTGAAACATCATATACAGCAGTTGCCTACTTTGTCAGTTCCTCTCTCCGGAGAGCCGCTTTACTTATATTTGGCTTCCGCCGAGAAAGCTATTAGTGCAGCCCTTGTACGAGAAGTCAATGGCGTTCAGCATCCTGTGTATTTTTCAAGCCGAGTACTCCACGGAGCGGAGACACGATACTCCATACTGGAAAAAACTGTGCTGGCTCTTGTCATGGCAGCTCGGCGTCTGCGGCCATATTTCCAAGGACGTGAAATACGGGTTTTGACCAATCATCCTATCCGTCAGATTCTTGTCAAACCCGAGGTGTCTGGGCGCCTCGCAAAGTGGGCTGTCGAGTTAGGCGAATATGATATTCAATATCTTCCCCGCCGAGCAATCAAGGGTCAATCACTCGCCGACTTTCTGGCTGAAACCCCGGGAGACAATCATGAGTCTTCGGCAGTCAGTGTTACACATCACCCCGCTACCCTCGTATCCTCACCTCGGAAGTGGCAACTATATGTGGATGGAGCATCCACGACTCGAGGAAGTGGTGCCGGGGTGCTTCTCATTGACCCCGAGGGGGTTGAAGTTAAATACGTCATCCGATTCAAATTTAAGGTGACTAATAATGAAGCAGAATACGAGGCAATCCTCGCCGGGCTCCGGCTCGCAAAATCCTTAGCCATTCGCCATCTTGAGCTCTTCACGGACTCCGAGGTCGTGTCCAAGCAAATCCAGGGGACTTATGTCGCCAAGGATGAAACAATGATCAGGTATCGTGCTTTAACACTCAAGCTTATGTCAACTCTTGATACAGTTGTTATCCAGAAAATACCACGTGCTCAGAATGCAAGAGCAGATGCGCTCAGCAAATTGGCCTCCGCGGCCCGAACTAATATATCTCCGGATATCATGGTCGAAGACTTATCTCATCCAGCAATTCATGAGGCCACAGTTTCGGTACTGACCGATAGTGATCCGAATTGGATGACTCCTATCATTCAATATCTCCGAGATGGAATTATGCCTACTGATAAGCTGCGAGCTCGGCAAGTTGTCCTCAAAGCCCCCAAATACTCCTTTCATGATGGAGTCTTGTACCGACGGTCGTACCTACAACCGAGTCTCCGGTGCCTCGCTCCTGCCGAGGCTACTCAAGTTCTATGGGAGGTTCACGAAGGGGCCTGTGCCAGCCATATCGGCTCCCGGACATTGGCCAAGAAAGTTCTCCGCTGGGGATATTATTGGCCAACTTTATTCAACGATGCCCACGACTTAGTGACCAAATGCAGCAAGTGTCAGCTGCACTCCCGTGTGAAGCATTTGCCGCAGACCGAGCTCACTGGAATCCAGAGTGCGTGGCCGTTTATTCAATGGGGAATCGACATTATCGGCCCATTCCCAGTTGCTCCGGGGGGATTGAAATTTCTGGTCGTTGCCGTAGATTACTTCACAAAGTGGGTCGAAGCCGAACCTCTTACGGCCATTACTGGTCAAAATATTTTGAAGTTTGTATGGCGCAATATCGTATGTCGCTTCGGCATCCCGAGCACTATTATCTCGGACAATGGTAAACAATTTGCCAACGATCCCTTTCGGTCATGGTGCGAAGAGCTTCACATCAGACAAATGTTCACCTGGGTTGCTCACCCTCAAGCCAACGGTCAGGTTGAAGTCACCAATCGTACACTGCTCACGGGTATAAAGAAACGCCTGGATAATGCCAAAGGTCTTTGGGCTGAAAACCTTCCGCAAGTCCTATGGGCTTATCGCACGACACCGCATACCTCTACCGGGGAGACTCCTTACAGCCTTACTTATGGTTCTGAAGCCGTTATTCCTGCGGAAATCAGTGTACCAAGCCCCCGCCTCATCACATTGGTTCCAGAGGATAATGACGAAGCTCTCCGAGCAAATTTGGACGAGCTTGAAAATCGTCGTGATCAATCGTTCATTCAACAGGCCAGGTGTAAACAACGTGCAGCCCAGTATCATCACCTCCGGGTCCGGGGCACTCAGTTCAATGTAGGGGACCTAGTGCTTCGGCTCAATTCCTCCAGCAAAGCTGCCCCCGAGGGGAAATTACATGCTTCTTGGGAGGGTCCCTACCGCGTCGTTGCCGCGCACGATTCCGGATCCTATCAGTTAGAGCATCTCAATGGGACCTCGATCCTCCGAAGCTGGCATGTTACCAACTTGAGGCGCTTCTATCTGTGAATGCCAAATCACAAGTACCATCTTATCTTTATGCTCATTGTACGTTTCTTTTATGATTGTTATCTCTCTTTGTATTCTTTAATTTGCTCCGGCACTTGTCATTAAATAAAAATTCTTTGTTTATGCATCTTGCTGTGTTCTCTTTTACGTTACGGGGACGCCCTAACGCATTCATAAAATTATTATTCGTCTCCGGACAATTAACTCTCTCTCTCGATCCGTCCGAGGAGATTCACATTCCGTCCCCGGACTCATGTCACTTTCTCGCCTGTTTAACCAGAGAAGTGGTTACTCCCGCCTGACCCGTCCGGGGAGATTTTACTCCCGCCCGATCCGTCCGGGGAGATTTGCATTGGATTTATCCATACTGTGTTCCCGAACACCCAATTAAAACAGTTATTACTGTTGGTTCATAACTTGTTGTTTTCCTTAACACATTTATGCACACCAAAACGATTTTATTATTTTCCGAATAATCCTACGACAAAAAGTTCTTTACATAAAACTAAAAAAAAAAAAAAACACAAACAATCATCTACGGCCCCCGAGCCAGTATTCAGCGCTCGGGCGTTGAGGCCTACTCCTAGATCTGCGTTGTGTCCTCCCGGGATCTTGTAGATCCTCGACCTCGGGCTCCGGCTCTTTCCCCTCCGCGGGCTCCCCGACGCCGTGGACTTGTCCTTAGCGCTTGTCGGGGAATTTCGTCCCTTGTATGAGCGCGGCTACTTGGCTGCGGAGCAGACCTCGGAGTTTGGGCCCACTGCACAGGGTCCCACTCCTCCGGAGCCATCACTTCAATTTCTCTGGCCAGCTCCTCGACTACTTCTTCGGCGACCACAGCGGGCTCTTCTTCAATCATGGTCACTGGAGCTGGCTCTCGGATAACAATGCCTTTGCTCTTTCCAGCGGGTTTCTTTTTATCCTTCCGGGGAGCTTTTGGAGTACCTTGGCTCCGGCTTGAACTCGCAATGAATTCCTCGGCAGAAGGCCTCCACCTGCCTCGGCCCTTCAGTCCTTCGTACATGCTGAGAAGCAACTCCAAAACCTCTCGCTTTCTTACGAGCTCTGAGGACTCCGCGGGGTTATTTGCAACAAGCGCCGAGATTTCGCCCTGAATCTCTACGACCCGCTCCTCCACTTCCTCAAAGGTAAGAAGGCCGAACTCAGACAGTATCCGGTCGTATTCCCTTTGATGAACAAGGACACGACTCATTTCAGCAGCTTTAGCCCGGTACTTCAGTTCGAAATCTTTGGCTCTTTCTTCGGCTTCAACCGCTTTCCTCTCTGTCGAGGCCACCTGCTTTTCTAGCTTTGGCACTACGTGCATTTGCAGGTTGTTCATTTCTTCGCGGAACCACTCAAGTGATCGCATGAGTTTCTTTATTGTTTCGTGCAACTCCGCGGTATTCTAAACAGAAAGAAGAGTCAACCAGATCAATCAATCTCAAGTATGTAAAGAGTTGGAGTTCAGTTCGAAAACAAACATGAATTGATCATTCAAGCAAAAGGAAGACGAAGTGTCTGAGAAACAAAAATTATATTCAACAAAATGGAAGTACAATATCCAGGATTCAGTACAGTGTTTGCATATACTCCTATTATCTACAATTTTAAATTTGCGGGGAACGACTGACCTCCCGCTCAGTCCCCTCAATATCCTCGGGCAACACCTCTCACCGGCCCTCTGACACTTCGGCTTCTTTCTCTTCATTCGCTGCGACAGCTTCGTCCGCAGCTATGGCTTCGACCTCCATCCGAGGGGGGGTCTTTGTTTCGGGGCTCGGAGACCAGCTCACCCTGGTGGAACGCCATGAACTCTTGGTCCTGGTCTACCTCACAGTTGGCGATCTCCGCGGCCGTCAAAAGTTGTCTCTTCTCCCCTAGAGCCTTCAGCAGGGGCCACTCCGGCAGATTCGCTAGAGCTGCGTAGTAGGCCTTTTCCACCCCGGCCACTGCCTCAAAGTCGTACCCGAATTCTGGACGATATACATCCACATTCGGGTAGACCTCCTTCACCTGCTCCAGCAGCGCGGATCGCGTGGCCTGGTCCCCTATCGCCACAAAATCCGTCTGGAAGTCCAGGAACGTGCTGGTTTGGAATAATTTGTCGGCGAATGCCTTCAGCATCGCTCCTTGCCCTTCGACTACGGCAGCTTCCCGAGCCTCCATCTCTGCCCGCAGCCGCAGTACTTCACCTCGGAGGACATTGGTCTCTGCCTCCACTCCGCGCAGACGCGCAACCTCATTTTCGACCAAGGCAGCCCTCTTGCGTGCCTCGGTCAGGTCTTGGGTTAATCGGTCGTTGCGCGCCCGAAGCTCCCTAGCCACTTCGGCCAGCTCCTCCTTGCCTTCCTTCTCGCTCTTACGATCGAGGTCTAGGATGCCTCGCGCCAAGCGCAGAAGTTCTTCGGCGTCCGCGCCCTCCAACCCCAGCAGACCAGGGGCCACTTGTTCCACCTGGATAATTACACAAGACATGACACCGAACTCAGCATTCATAATACACACTTCGTGTGCGTAAACATTATGAGCAGCGTTTCAAATTTACCTCCGTGCTCTCCCCTACTCGGGGTCTTTTGGATGGTGCCAGCGGAGTCCCGGTAGGCTCCGGCCTCCTCTTCGTTCCGGGAATTGACCCCGCCGGCATAACTCGTTCTTCCGACCCCGCGGACGGTCGTGGACTGGGCACCGTCTTCTTCCGAGGAGACACCTCAGTAGATTTACCTTTCTTCTTGGCCGCTGCAGCCGCCGCGGGGCTTCTGGCTGGTTCTTTTCCGAAGCGTCCCACTGCATATAGAGGTTATAGTTAGTCCTATGCAAAACAACAGTTGTAAAAAGCAAGATAGAAGAACTCCTACCCTCTTCGGCAGCCGCATCGCCCGAATAATACGGGCTCAGTCCTGCCCCCTCCAGTTCTTCCTTGGTACAGAGGGTTTTGAAAGTCCCCACTGACCGGAATACATGTATGACTTCGGCCTCCGGGTTCTCCACCGGAGCGGTATCAAGTACCTCATCCCTTCTCCACTTCGGGAGAGCTACTTTGTTCTTAACAAATATAAACCTCTCCTTCCATCCCTCTACCTTACTTGGGTTTTGAACCTTGAACCCACCTCGGGCTCGGGGACTGAAGGAGTACCACCCCTTGGATTTCCCGAAGGCTTTTAATTGGTAGAAAAACCTAAAAAGCTCTACGGTCGGTTCTATCCCGGTGTTCTTGCACACTACGGTGAATCCCACTACTTGCCTTACCGCGTTCGGCGCTAGTTGACTCAAGGCAATACCGTAGTATTTCAGCAATTGGATCACGATGTCCCACAGGGGCAGTCTCAAGCCTATTCTAAGGGGATCTATATACACACTAATAAACCCCTGCGGCGGGCAGCAAGCCCTATCATCGGGGTTCGGTATTATATACTCTAAGTTAAATGGAAAGTAAAACGAAGGGATTTCTCTCTCAATCTGCACTCGCGACATCCGTAACGCTACAGAGGCCACCTCAAAATCCTCCTCCGCGCATTCATAAAACGCGACCATCATAACGTTGCTTTCTAGGCCCTCGGCCCTGTCTACGGTCCTAATCTCATTCCTTTCCGGAATGAGATATCGAAGGGGGGGACATCTAACGGGGCACTCGTAGTCCCTACTTCTTGAATAGAGGCAGAAGATGAAGAAGAAGGCATACTTATTGGGTAGAGTTTGAGAAGTTTGGATTTGAGATGAATCACAAGCACAGAATTCCCCTCTTTTTCCCGCTTTCTAAACTGGTAAATCGCAATGAAGAAGATGAAGAGTTACTGTGCAATTATTCCAAATATATACGCAAAAAACCAACGGCTCTGATACAGCCTATTCAAATTCAGTGATGGAGATTTAGACGTGCTCTTCACGCGCTTTACAGTTCCCAAGGCGCGTGGGGAACAGGTTTATTGGAAATCGCAGAGCGTGTCACTTCACATCCCTCTCTCTCATGATGGCGCCACCAATCACATCAACCTCACCCTTCGTCAGGAAGATTTAAACTGCACTCCGGTGCTCCCTTTACCTCGGCCATACTACCACACTCCGGCGCTCCCTTCATTGTGGCCAGACTACTACACTCCGGTGTACCCTTCACCTCGGCCAGGTCATTATGTACTTCCGACACGTTTCTTGCTTTCGGGAGACTCGGTATCTCGCTATATGTCCCGTGCACTTCGGCTTAATTCGGTTCCGCTTCCGCAGACTGCGCCGCGGAGTCCCTGGGACGCGGATAGACTTAGTCATCCACAAACACTTCGCCGCGCCCGCGACCACGGCCCTTCTTGCTTATGGTTCCACCCCGGTGACAACCGAAGCTCCTTCCTCGCTCCGGCTGGGGGGGGCATCTGATAGGGATGGCCCGATCACTTCGGGTCGGGTTAATACCTGAGCCCACTGACCGGCCCAGCACGCGTAGGCCCAGCAGGTCCAGAAACACGCGTAGGCCCAGCACGCGTAGGCCCAGCGGGTCCAGAAACACGCGTCGGCCCAACGGGTGGTTTGTTCCGCGAATCAAGGCCCACGATCCGTTCCCAACCGCCATGCAGCGGGAAATAGGCGTGAGAATAGGGAATTAGTTAGGGTTCAGTTAGGGTTTAGGAGAGTTTAGTATAAATTGAAGGAAAGAACTCTGAATTAGGGTTCGCATTCTGTATTCTGGATCATTACTTGTAAACTCAAAGTTCGAGTAAAAGAAACACCTCGACAAGAGTGATTTTCTGCCCGTGGACGTAGATCTCCGGATCGAACCACGTAAATCTTGTGTGTTTTCATATTGCTTACGTAGGTTTTTGTTAAGTTTCTTGGATATCGGATTGCGCATTATCAGATAAGTTAAAGTTCGATCAGCCATTTGCAGGGCTATTGTAGTGGGTTTTATGGTGACTATTCCTAATTTTTCAAAAATAGATAAAGGCATAAGATTTATTCTAGCTCCTCAATCACAAAGTGCTCTCTTAAAGACTTCATTACCTATAGTACAAGTAATCATAAAACTAGCTGGATCTTTTTGCTTTAAAGGCAACTTTATTTGAATCAACGCGCTACATTCCTCTATCAAGTTGACCGTTTCATAATATTCTAGCTTCATCTTTCCTGCTATTACCTCTTTGAGAAACTTTGCGTAGTTTAGCATCTGTTGTAATGCATCAACAAATGGAATGTTGATTTGTATCTTCTTGAAGATCTTCAAAAAAACTAAGCAAACTTCTCGTCAACTTTCTTTCTTTGACATGCTTGAGGGAAAGGAAGTGGAGGTATATACTTCGAGCCCTCTTCAATGATAATAGACCGCTTCCTAGCGGGCTTGGGCGGACTGGGCTTCGGCTCTTGCTCTTTTTCTTGAGGTGCACTCTCTTCTTCTAAGTGTTATTTCTCTATAGCTTGCTCTTTATCTACAGACATTTTGGGTCCTTCATATTCAGTGTCACTCCTCAGATGAATGGCTTGGCATTGTTCCTTTGGATTAACAATCAATCACTCGGAAACTGCCCCTTTTGATGCTGATTACTCAAGGTTTATGCTATCTGGCTCATGTTTGCTTGGATTGATTTTATATCAGCTCCCATGTTTGTTTGTATTGCCTTCACATCTGCTCCCAAACTTACCACATTCTTATTCAGCTCACATTATTGCTATCTACCTTCTTCGCTAATCGATTTAACCATTCATCATACTTGGTAAATTGTGCATGTACTAACTCTTCTTGAGTCAGTTTACGCCTTTCGTGGATCATTCCGTTTGTGACTGCCAATCTCGGTGGTGGCTGAAGAGAATTATTAGGGTTACTGTAAGATAAATTATTTCTTGCATCATGTTGGTACTGATTGTACCTTTGTTGATTGCCTTGGAAGTAATTAAAGTTTCTTTGGTTTACGTAGTTCGCATCTTCAACTACTTCCTGTGAAGACTGCTGCTATAAGTTCGGGTCAGTGTGCTGAGCTAGTGTCACACTTGTTAGCATATTGAGCTAATTAGCTAAGGTAGCTATTTGGGCTTCCACCTTATTGTTGACTAGCTCTGGTGGATCTATCTCGGAAATGTTGTTTACCTTTCTAAGCTGATATTATTTCTATCCACTGCTAACTAGTAACAACCATCTCATCTAATGTAAATCCTGGTCTCGTACTCTTCGCAAGAAGGGATCTACCTGCTAATGCATCTACTAATACTCTCGTGGGCCCAAGTAGCCCTTATAGGACTTGCATACCTGCTAATCTTGCGAGAATCTATGTTGAGGGTAACTTCGGAGAAGATCCTAGAATCGCTCCCATGCCTCCCCAATAGACTCTCCTCCTAGCTGTCTATATTGAGTAATCTCAGACTGTAGTGAGAGCATCTTACCCGGTGGAAAGTACTTTAGCAGAAAGCGAATGCTCAGCTTATCCCAAGTCGTAACATCTTCCAGTGCATTAAACCACTTCAGAGCCTTGTATTTCAATGAGATTGGGAATAACCGCAACTAAACTTGATCATGTGGCACTTGGTTGACCTTCAGTGTCTTAGATATTCTTTTGAACCTGCCTAGATGAACATTTGGTCCTTCTAGTGGACCTCCACCAAATTGATTATGTTGCATTATAGAGCTTAGTGATGGCTTTAGCTCAAAATAGTTAGCCTGAATTGGTGGTGCTTTGACTTCTCCATATTGTTTATTCGGCACGGGACGCAGACAGTCCCTAATACCTGCCTAATTATTAGCTTCTTGCTCAGCTGGTACTATCGTTGGCGGCTGAGTCTAATATCTTATTATGTCCATATCAGCCCGAATAGTATTGATTGTTCCGAAAAGTTTTCTAATCATTTCTTCCAAAGTCGCATTGTCCGATGGTGCAGCCATGTCTGTGTTCTGGTCTTTCTTTACTCTACGTCTATGAGCATGCACTTAGGTTTCCGGATCAAAAAATTTATCCTTCCTTTAGAAGGGGCATGCATGCGCTACTTGAGATAAATAAAATAAAAAATAAATAAATAAATAAATAAAAAAACATGAAATACCAGCGTAACACAAATAAGATAATAAAAACTATAAATAAATATGCAGGAAAATAATGTATAGTCTAATATTGAGATATTTATCAAAATATAAGCTTAACACAATTGTCAGTCCCGGGCAACAACGCCAAAAACCTGATGCACTATTTTATACCCTAGTATTCCGTAAGTGTACGGTTCTAAAGTAGCTAGTGGTAGATAACATCGATCCACAGAGACTGTACTATGTAAGCCTAATACCATAATTATAATAGAGTGGGTCTTGGGTGCACCATGTGCACAATAGTGCTATGGTGCACCACTTTCTTTATTCTATTAAAAAAAAAGGGAAATCAGAAATTAAATGGTAAATATTTAAAGTAAAAAGTAAAAATAAATAATATGTTAATTTAAAGGAAAGACTTTAATATTTTAGTGTTTAAGGAGAATAGAAGCAGAAAAAACCCACACCACCGCGACTTCAGCAGCGCCGGCGACTTCAGCACCGCCGGCGACTTCAGCACTATCGTCGCCATTTCAGTCGTCGATATCCTCTTCTTTGAGCAGCGAAGGTAAACAATTTCTCGCTGAATCTATTTTGCTCTCCCCGTCGCCATCTTATCCATTTGACCTCCTCTTCTTCGAGCCACATATTTATTTTGTTTTTCTTGAACTACAGTTAGACAATGGATGTCATACAATACGAAGAACATGATAATGGAGGATTTGAACACAATCCAAGTGATGAAGATAATAGTGGAACGACATCAAAAAGTATGTTGTCATATTGAATACAGTATTGTTAGATTCTTGATAAAGTATGTTTGGGTATTGCTTAAAGTACGTGCTTCAAAATTGAGAATATAACTGCCACATTAAAGTATTTTGACAGCATCTCGGCAGAGACGGGTTTTTATGGAATTTGAGCTAAATTTGCTGGAGGATAATCTCGGCCGAGACACACGTTCATCTCGGCCGAGAACCACTTTATGCAAATATCAAACATACTTTATGAAATTGTCAAAAATTCGCTGGAAGATAATCTCGGCCGAGACACGACAGCATCTCGGCCGAGACGGTTTTGTATGGAATTTGAGCTAAATTTGCTGGAGGATAATCTCGGCCGAGACACACGTTCATCTCGGCCGAGAACCACTTTATGTAAATATCAAACATACTTTATGAAATTGTCAAACATACTTTATTCAAATATCAACAATAATGTATATGTTATGTTCAAAGTACTTTATGAAATTGTTAGAGTCTTGATAAAGTATGTTTCCTTATTGTTTAAAGTATGTGCTTCAAAATTAAGAATATTAACTGCTACATAAAGTATTTTGACATATAGAATACAGTATTGTTAGAGTCTTCATAAAGTATGTTTCGGTATTGTTTAAAGTATGTTTGATATTCACATAAAGTATGTTTGACTATTTCATAAAGTATGTTTTAGTTTCATTTACAGTATGTTCTAGTTACTAATAGTTTTTTTTTTTTCTTATTAAACATGAAACCGCTACATTAAATTATTTTCTTATCTTCATCTGGATGTTGGGTGTCTTTTGATTTTTTTATAGAGATCCAAACAGAACCAGTACCCATCTGTCTTTTGATTTTTTTATAGAGATCCAAACAGAACCAGTACCCATCTCAAGTTCAGTAGTTGAGTTCTTTGAAGGTACTTCGTTCTTTGAACATAAATTATATTGTAATTGTTGATAACATATAGTTGAATACTAATTAGAGTATATTGAATCTGCTAAATATTTTGTGATTTGACAGAACCTTCAAATGAGGAGATGGATATATCAGGTTCGCTTTTTGGATTGAGAAGAAGCACAATTGAAGAGATGTATGATTTATACAAGAAGTATGCACGTTGTGTGGGTTTCAGTGTTCGAAAATCAACAACTAGATTATCATCAAGAGGAGAAATATTGGGAAAGATTTTTGTTTGCTCTAATTCTGGAAAAAAGAAAGATGTCGATGATTCAACAAGAAAAAGGAAAAGGAAGCCAACCATTAGAACAAGCTGTGAAGCCTGCATGAAAATAACAAAGAAAGAAGGACTTTTTGAAGTTGTAAAACATACCTTGAATCACAATCACGAATTAACAAGGGCTGAACTGAGCCATCTACACCGTTCAGAAAGGCAAATTACTGAAGAAAAGGCAGAAGCAATAACTGATATGGTTGATTCCGGAATAAAGCCTATCGACTCTTACAGATACATGGTTTATGAAGTTGGGGGCGAAGAGAATGTTGGGCACACTCAGAAAGACCACTTGAACTTCATACACCGAAGAAAAATGGAAGCAATTGAAGGTGGAGACGCAGAATCCTTAATTGACACGATACAAGAAGAAATTGAAAAAGATTCTGATTTCTTTTATAGAGTGAAGCTCAAAGAAGGGAGATTGTGCAATATCTTTTGGAGAGACTCTATGATGATGGAAGACTTTGATGTCTTTGGTGATGTTCTAATATTTGACACAACATACAGAACAAACAAGTACAACTTAATATGTGCTCCATTCATTGGAATAAACAACCACTGGAAGAATGTCATGTTTGGATGTGCGTTTCTAGCAGACGAGAAGATCAAGTCTTTTGAATGGCTTTTTGAAGTGTTCAAAAAATCAATGAGAGGAAAGACTCCAATAACAATATTCACAGATCAAGACTTTGCAATTGCAAAGGCAATTGAAAAGGTACCTTTTCAAACATTGTATGTAATGTAACCTCTACAGCATTATACTTTATGTTGTATATAACAATATTGTAACTTCTTGAAACATATACTTTATGAAGAACATCAATATACTTTTGATAAAGATCAGTATATATGTTTAATTGTAGGTTTTCCCTGATACAAGGCATTGTCTTTGCCAATGGCATCTATATCAGAATGCAATAACAAGGTTTGCAAGTTTGAAAGGGAACAACACATTCAAGGATGAATTTACTAAGTGCTTTTCAGGGTGTGTTGACGAAGAGGAATTTGAAAAATGTTGGAGCAAAATGATAGCAACCTATCGCCTGGAACAAAATGAATGGTTTGCACAATTGTATAGCTTGAAGGAGAAATGGTGCACAGCATTGAGTAAAGATTTTTTTTCTGCTGGCATAAGATCATCTCAAAGAAGTGAAAGTACTAATAGGGTGATCTCATTTAATGCGAAGAAGAAAACTAGCTTGACAGACTTCTATAGTATATTCAATGAAACAATAAAGGGCTGGAGACGTACAGAAAAGGACGATGAGTTCACATGCTCAAAATGGAGACCTGAACCAAACATTCCAGTAATTCTGAAACAAGCTGCAGAGAAATATACAATAAAAATCTTTAAAGATGTCCATGAGGAATTCCAAAGGTGCATTTCAAGTTACTCACTTCTTGTTGGATGCCAAGATAGCACAATGGTCTACCATGTATCATCAAGTATATCTGATACTGAAAGAAGAACAGTAGTATATGATATGAAGATGGAATTGATTTCATGCAGTTGCAAGAAGTTTGAGGAGTGTGGGATTTTATGTTATCATTGTTTGAGGGTATTGCACATCAATTCAGCACAAACCATACCAAAAGTGTACATAAAAAAGAGATGGACGAAGATGGCAAAATCAGACATTTGGGAAAAAATAAGCAACACAAATCCAGCAGCAGAATATCAGCAAATAAACATTCAATGGAGGCATCAATTGGCACGCGATTACTACAATTTAATATTACGAAGCCAACACAATATAGAAACAAGAAGGATCATGGAAGAAGGATATGTAAGAGACAAAAAAGCAGTTGATTCTATTTTACACGTTCCAGACCCAAATCTTCCAGTTGAGACGTGTGACAATATTCTTGATCCAATCCAGTCAACTACAAAGGGGAGAAAGGCGCAACGACCAAAGTCCATTGTTGAAAAGAGAAAGAAGAAGAAAAATGACGTTCAATCCGAGAAAAATGAATTTGGTTCTAAAACACCAAATGTCCGTTTAATATAGTTATAAGTATTGAATTTAAAATTTACTTTGTAATTGAGCATATTCACTTCTACATTAAAGTATTTTGATATATTGAATACAGTATTGTTAGAGTCTCGATAAAGTATGTTTAAGTATTGTTTAAAGTATGTGTTTATGTGTTCCAATACAAACCCGTCTCGGCCGAGATGTTGTCGTGTCTCGGCCGAGATTATCTTCCAGCGAAGAGGAATTTTGGGCCTTTCTGCATCTCGGCCGAGATGATTAATGTTTCTCGGCCGAGATACGTTTCCAGGGAGGATTGCCCTTTTCACCCGCATGATTATTGTTGATATTTACATAAAGTATGTTTGATATTTACATAAAGTATGTTTGATATTCACATAAAGTATGTTTGACAATTTCATAAAGTACTTTGAACATAACATATACATTATTGTTGATATTTGAATAAAGTATGTTTGACAATTTCATAAAGCATGTTTGATATTTGCATAAAGTGGTATACATTATTGTTGATATTTGAATAAAGTATGTTTGACAATTTCATAAAGTATGTTTGGTATTTGCATAAAGTGGTTCTCGGCCGAGATGCATGTGTGTCTCGGCCGAGATTATCCTCCAGCAAATTTAGCTTAAATTCCATACAAACCCGTCTCGGCCGACATGCTGTCGTGCCTCGGCCGAGATTATCTTCCAGCAAATTTCTCCATTTTGGGCCTTTCTGCATCTCGGCCGAGATGATTAATGTTTCTCGGCCGAGATATGTTTCCAGCAAAGTATGTTTGATAATTGCATAAAGTATGTTTGACTATTTCATAAAGTATGTTTAAATCGCGCCCGCGTCAACAAGAATTATTGCTCATATTTACATAAAGTATGTTTGATATTTACATAAAGTATGTTTGATATTCACATAAAGTATGTTTGACAATTTCATAAAGTACTTTGAACATAACATATACATTATTGTTGATATTTGAATAAAGTATGTTTGACAATTTCATAAAGTATGTTTGATATTTGCATAAAGTGGTTCTCGGCCGAGATGAACGTGTGTCTCGGCCGAGATTATCCTCCAGCAAATTTAGCTCAAATTCCATACAAATCCGTCTCGGCCGAGATGCTGTCGTGTCTCGGCCGAGATTATCTTCCAGCGAATTTCTCCATTTTGGGCCCTTTTGAATATCGGCCGAGATGATTAATGTTTCTCGGCCGAGATATGTTTCCAGGGAGGATTGCCCTTTTCACCCGCATGATTATTGTTGATATTTGCATAAAGTATGTTTGATAATTGCATAAAGTATGTTTGATATTTGCATAAAGTATGTTTGACAATTTCATAAAGTATGTTTGATATTTACATAAAATATGTTTGACAATTTCATAAAGTATGTTTGATATTTACATAAAGTATGTTTGTAATAATCCTGAGTAAAAATCGAAAAAAAAAATTGATATATAAAATTGATGTATAACAATGAATCCGAATTCTTTACAACCATCACTTTCAATTAGTTTATTTCTTCTTCTCTTTAACAACTTTTTTGTTTGTGTCGAGTATACTGTTTTTTTATAGTTTTGCCTTTGTTAATTGCAGCTCGCTTCTTCTCCTCTAAAATGTTTTGTATAAGTCTCGGCTTTCCCTCTTGGAATGCTCTAACAGCAGCAAGAACATCATTCTTCACGTCATTGTTTGAAGAGAGGACAATCTCAACACAAATTTGAGCTCTTATGATACGACGTATAGCAGCCTAAAAAGAAAAAAAAAATAAATTTCAATGAAGAACACATAAAAATAGCAACAATAAAAAAAAACAACAGGAAATAAGTTACCTTGCATAAGTTAGGCTCTAAGTAAACAAGCCCATCAAACTGCATCAAATGATTCATCAAGTAAACACCACAATCTTGGTCATGCTTTCTAGTCTGCCATTTGAATGGCACGTTATCAAAGACAAATGTCAAGACATCCTTTGCTTTAGGGTGTTTATGATGCTCAAGATATCGGGACATCTGTTCTTGCTATACAGGAACATAACACAAAGGTACACAGTTCAGTACACCAATACTTGGACAATTACAAACTATAAGACTACATACAACATACTATATGAACTAACCAACATACTATAAGATTCCATGTAACATACATATAAAACAAATTATAAGACAGTATACAATATATTATATGAATACAAAACCTACTATAAGATTACATATAACATACAATAACAGTAGTATAAAATTATCAGCACTTTAGCAGCATCGTAGAAATAGCTATCGTCCTCGTTGTACTTTCGATTATCCAAATAATGAAACTTTGACTCGACAAAATTGATGACAACAGAAGCATAGTGACATTTAACAACAAAGGGCACAAAAATCTACAATCAGAAAAAAGAAAACATGTCAACCAAAAAGAATAACAAACAAACAATCAAAATACAAAGATAATAGTATAAAAAAAATCACCAAATCAGCAGAAAGTAGTAAGTTTATGTCTCCACGAAGCCATAAATCCCACGAACTTATCATGGCATCCAAATTCTCTTGTTTATCTCCCGCATCATCCAACACCCTCCTTAACAAATCCTAGGAACAAGCAACAAGTATAATTAAATATCAAAAGTTATAGTAAAAGATATATAAATAAAGAAAATAACACTTACACTGTGCTCCACATTAAAAGCATAACGGCTCCGTGTACCCAGTGCACCTTCACCACGGTTAATCATTAAGATCCATGTGTCAACAACAGACTGGAATATTTGCTGACCTGGAGTTAATGATATAATATCCTCCTTCGGCACAAAGTGTAGATGACCAAACCTAAACACCTCAACACTTAAAAAAAAAAAAAACAATCAAAATGTAGATGTGTATGTAAGCTACTCATACTATAAGAGAACAATGTATTACTTACATATTAGCCGATGGATCCTCAAACATGCAGTAATCTAAAATTTCCCTATGCCTTGGATCCATCACAGCCAGCAAATCTTTGCATTTATCCATAAAACAAGACACATATCCTACAGTCTCATCAACAGGCAAACAACCAACATCCTCCACAAATGAATCTTTCCTTTTTGCATTGCATGACTTCAGAGCATCACAAAGTTCCTCATCACCAACAGCTTGATTCTCATCCTCTACGACCTCAGCCTCTTTCTCAACAATGGGAGATGGAGTCAGAATGTTAAATGTCGGACCCTCGAAATCCATATTCTTGAATCGTAGACAGTTGTTCACCATATCATCAATGATTGAATGAACTTTAGGATCCGCAAAAAAACTCTGTGATTCTGACATCTCAGGGGTAGAGGCTGACATCACTCTGGTTTCTTGAGAAGAAGATCTAATCATCTCCAGACATTTACTCATATAGAAATTAGATACAATAGAGATATCCCTCTTCAAAAACAGTAACAACTCATGCAGAGGCTACAACAATTGAAAAGAAAACTGTTATTAGAAGATTATTATACTCGAAATGCAAAAAAGACACACTATAAGATAACTACTAGTATACTAAAAGAGTACAATAAGTATATTATAAAATGCAGAATATAAGAACCTATACTTACATCACTTGCTGCCTTCCGAACCTCTGAGTTCTTCATATCCCCATTTGACAAATTAAACTTGATGAAATCCAAATCATTATCAAGACTCCGATCTTGTACTTGATCTTTCCTAGAATCTTTTTCACGAACAATTTCTTCCTCGGCTTCAACCCTAACACTACCGTTCCTAGATATTGGAAATGTATCCAACACCAAGTCCCCATCCCCGTACACCTCTGCATCAGCCTCTTCCTGACATCTCTTGGACACTTTGCTATCAGTCCAATGACGTATTAGAGGGAGAACAGATGGTTCAGCCACTCCTTGCCATTTAATCCTATGGAAATACAGAACTTGAAGAAACACTGTGCAGCCACACATATACCCACTCTTCTTTCCCCAATAATTTTCTATCCCATTACATAATTTTTCTAGAACAAAAGTGCACCAATCGTATGAAGGGATAAGAGAAACATCCTCCATTGCCTTCATTATCCCAGTAGTAAGACAACGATTTGAAGGAGGGTTAAGGAATGAAAAAATAACAAGCAACAAAAATACCCTCTTAAAGTCATCACCCCCATCCTTTAGCCGACCAGTAATCAAAGGTTGTAAAATAGAAACCTTTGCACCGGACACTATACCACAATCAGAACTAAACCTATCAAGAAGATCTGAAATATCATCCGATCTATTATAAGTTGGAATAGAAACACCCTCATTCCGAGGAATCATAAAGACATCAAAAACATCGTCTGCAGTAATTGCTATCTTACGAAAGTTGTCTATTGTTAACATCCTACTGCTAGGGTTGAAGTTAGCAACCAACCAACGTAACAATCCATTGTCAAAATTCTTTTTAAAAGATAGATGCAAAAGACCACCGAAACCAATACTCTCAACATCCTTTTTTTGAACATCATTCAAACTTTGAATGGTGTTAAATAAAGTAAGAGGAGAACACTGATTGTAGAAAGGCCTGCATATTACAAGAGACAACAATTATGAATAATTAATAAAAAGAAAGAATAACAAAATTGCATAATGATTAATATTACCATACTTTAATGTCACATACAACATACTAGACTTTTATAGTGTTTTTAGAGAACATAACATATACATTATTGTTGATATTTACATAAAGTATGTTGGATATTCACATAAAGTATGTTTGACAATTTCATAAAGTACTTGGAACATAACATATACATTATTGTTCATATTTGAATAAAGTATGTTTGACAATTTCACATACTATGTTTGATATTTGCATAAAGTATGTTTCATATTTATATAAAGTATGTTTGACAATATCATAAAGTGTGTTTGATAATTGCATAAAGTATGTTTGATATTTGCATAAAGTATGTTTGAATATTTCATAAAGTATGTTTGATAATTACATAAAGTATGTTTGTAGATATGTTTGATATTTACATAAAGTATGTTTGACAATTGCGTAAAGTATGTTCATAAAGTATGTTTGATATTCATATAAAGTATGTTTGACAATTTCATAAAGTACTTTGAACATAACATATACATTATTCTTGATATTTGCATAAAATATGTTTGACAATTTCATAAAGTATGTTTGATATTTGCATAAAGTATGTTTCATATTTACATAAAGTATGTTTGACAATTTCATAAATTATATTTGATATTTACATAAAGTATGTTTGACAATTTCATAAAGTATGTTTGATATTTGCATAAAGTGGTTCTCGGCCGAGATGAATGTGTGTCTCGGCCGAGATTATCCTCCAGCAAATTTAGCTCAAATTCCATACAAACCCGTCTCGGCCGAGATGTTGTCGTGTCTCGGCCGAGATTATCTTCCAGCAAATTTCTCCATTTTGGGCTTAAGTATGTTTGATATTTACATAAAGTATGTTTGACAGTTTCATAAAGTATTTTGAACATAACATATACATTATTGTTAATATTTGCATAAAGTATGTTTGACAATTTCATAAAGTATGTTTGATATTTACATAAAGTATGTTTGTAAATATGTTTGATATTTACATAAAGTATGTCTGACAATTTCATAAAGTATGTTCATAAAGATACTTTAAAAGATATAGAACATGTTATAAGTGACTACAATTTTACTAGAAAAACACTATACTCTCTAGATGCAAACCAATAACATAACTATTAGTTAATTTAAGATAACAACATACATCATACCTTTCCGTTTCATCCCCCTCGTCTTCATCAAGCTTTCTAGCCTTCTTCAATTTATTTTGCCCATCATGTGCTACTTCCTTTCTTTTCTTGTGAGATGGCTTGGAGAACTTTGCAAGCACATCTTTAGTGGAACTTTTCAAAGCTTTAAAAGTAGTCACTTTAGATGATTTTGGAACAACATCTTCCGAACATGTTTTCCCAGCAGAAGACATCAAAGTTTTTCTAGCTTCCGCCCTCGGCAGAACAACATCTTCGGAACATGTTTTCCCAGCAGAAGACATCAAAGTTTTTCTAGCTTCCGCCCTAGTTTTTCTAGCTTCCGCCCTCGGCACCCTCTTAGGCTTAGCAATTGGTTGTTTAAACCGACCTGTTCCACCCGTTTTCTTCAAAACTTGGTCACTCTTATCAGCCATGTAAACCTGAATTCACAAAATCTATAACAAATTAGAAACCTTCTATCAACAAACTCACCAAGTAGAACAAATATTATACACAAAACACACTAAAAATATTGTCTATACATGTACAAAATTAGAAGGGAAATCACTTCAATACAATAATATAATTCGAGAATATCTATTTTGATGTAAAGGACATTCTTGTTAATTTCAATAAATGAGATTTCTGCAAACTTTAACAAACTTTGTACCATCAACTGATATATGATGAAATATGATAAATTTTATACAAATTGCTTTTCCCATACGTGCAATGCATCGAACAAACCCAATCCACTATATAAACCCTATGTATTTCCACCACATTTCCTCTGAAACCCATCCATTCCATTCCATTCCATATTCTACAAAGTAATACGTACGCCGGGAATCAAAATACATGATATTCAAAACAATAGCGAGCGAATTAGAGTAATCTCCCTTCAAAATGACACAAATTGGACTTATTAATCTGTAAGAATAACAATTATTTCATCTCAAGGTGGAACTAGGCAGCAGTATATAATATACTACCGAAACTATTCCGAACATGCTTCAAATTCACAAGCAAAGTAACTCCAGCACCAGAGTTTGACAGCCATTCACACACTATTTTAATAATGTCTGTAACTTACAAATTTAATAATGAACATAATACCACCAATCTCGAAGGATAAACTCAATCATATACTCCAGATTAATAACATTTGCTAAACCAGAAACATTGACCTCCAGATACGAACCAACAAAAGATAAGAAAGAAAACCATAAGAAAAGGGACAACATACAGACGATTGGCAGTCGGCAATGGCGTCGGTGGCGGCGGGAAGAAGGCGAGAGCGAACCGCGACGGAGGCGGAGTCGGCGGCGGCGGCGCTGAGAAGACGAAGAAGGCGAAAAGGCAAAAGAGAGAAGCGGGGGGTAAATTGAGAAGCGGGGGGTAAATTTGGATCTGAAAATGGTGAAATATGATGTAAAAATATTATTTATACTCCGGTTCAGTAAAAAAACCAATCCGAACCGGGTGAACCGGTTCCGAACCGGACTGGTGCACAATAAAGATATTGTGCACCTTGTGCACAAGAGTTTTTGCCATTATAATATCCCTACTCTATCTAGACTTTCGAATAAAAGGATAGATTCATGTTATCTAAACCTAATTATATATAAATAAACAAATAAATATCGAAGAGTTTCTTGGAAAATAAGCAATCAAATAGTATGATAGACTCAGATGGAATAAGATGTATTCTAGGGAATAGATTTCAACTATGAACTCCTATGTAAAATTAACCTAAAGCTCTAGACTTTTAAACCAATTATGTTGTTTATTAGACGACACTTATACTAACTAACCCTTCTCTCGAAGCAGCTAGATCGTTGATCAATTATGACTACTCACCCTTTCGAGTCGACCAATCCTAATGGTGAGCGCGATCGTCGTGTATCGCTACCAAATTAATTAGTGTATATAAAAATACACTTATCCGTATCTCACTACTCTAGCTAGTAGAGTGGTAAGTAGGAGTCGAACCCATGCCAAGCGATTATGTATTACAAACACGAATAAACTTGAATAAAGAAAGCAATAAAGGTGGGGGGGTTTTGTTTGTCAACCTAGAAACCACTATTTAGCTATGATCAACTAAGGTAAGATTCAATTAACAAAAGATAGCAAGATAGATAAACCGATTTTTGGATTTTTAATATATGATTTAAGTATGTACCCTTGATCAAGTATCCCTTTGGTTCCAATGAGTTACACAACTATTGTTGATGCCCAATGGAAAGCATTTTAAGTCCTTATTTCACGACTACTAACAAGCTCTAGCAACCGTATTATCTCGTAATTATGGCTAATCAAAATAATCTCTTCGACTAACCCTATCCAATTAAACCAAAATGTCGAACAAGCTCTCTTCAATTTGGCAATCGAATGATAAAAGCTCTAAGATAATGAAACATATTTGACATAAACCTCGAAAGCTCGGGTTTAGAGGTCGAACTCTACACTATCACCAACGAACCACTTGTTGTTTGCTACTAGGGAATCGAAAATCCTACAATTACGGATAGTGATTTCCAATTCTAGCAACACATTCATACACTCCCTAGAGGTTGATCAAGCCAAGAAAAGGCATACAAATATGAATCAATAACAGTAAATAGTATAGAACACTCGAAATTGCAATCAAATGGTAACATCAACTAGCAATAATCATGTAAACATTGTCACTCAAAGTTTTACATTTGATCAAGGGTAGAAATAAGGGTGCTACTCACCCATGGAACTAAAACAAATAGAAAATAAGTAGAAAAATAAAGAAACATGATACTGAGATGGATGAATCCAAAGATGTCAATTGGAGAAGATTATCCTTCAATCTCTTGTCCCATCTTCCTTCCTTGGTGACTTTGGTGGCTAAAAAATGGCTGAAAAGTGTGTGTTTCAAAGTCTTAAAGTATGTTAAATTCGAAAGGGAGGATATATATATATATATAGGGGAAGAGTTGTTACGTCAATTTGAGGCAAAATCGCGTTCAAGAATTTAAAACAGGGCAAGGAATCTCGGCCGAGATGCAAGTGTGTCTCGGTCGAGACGTGAAAAAGGGATTTTCAATTGGTAAACCGAGGGATAATCTCGGCCGAGATTGAGTTTCATCTCGGTCGAGACGTGAAAAGGGGATTTTTAGGGTTTGGGCCATCTCGGCCGAGATTGGGTTTCATCTCGGCCGAGATCTTCATCTCTTTGAATCTCTGGTTTTCCCTGGAGAGCTATCTCAGCCGAGATGTTGTGCCCGTCTCGGCCGGGATCTTCAATTTCTCAAAACACCAGGATTTCCCTGGAGAAGTATCTCGGCCGAGATTGTGCCCTGTCTCGGCCGAGATCGACCCCTCAGCCCTGCTCCTTGTTTCTTCGACCGATTCCTCGACTTCGCGATCGTTTAATGTTCTTTTTCGATCCTTTTTCACCTGTCTTAACACAAAAACAACACAAACGCATTATTTTGCCCATGAGAATACAAAAGCACTAAATACGTGATTATGCACATTATTGACACTAAAATGACACTAAAAGTGCCCTAAAGTGCGTGCACGGGACACGTGTACCACCTAAATACTCCCAAAAGCCCCTACACCAATGTCTACGCAATTCTCTCACTCATCTCGGACAATATTAATAACTATGCTATGTGTTGTACGTTTATTAATGATTCCTTTCTCTCAAAGAGAAACCGCTAAACGTGTAGATATTATTGAAGTGATCAGTTTCAATAAATCATGGTAAGAAAACAAACACATAGATAAAGACACATAAACTGGAGTCAGAATTAAAGATAAAATCAAACCTTACTTGTTCACAATCTACTTTCTACCCCTAGAAATAGCTACTCATATTCAAAGTAGAAAACTAAATATATTTAAAGACAAACATGTTTTGAATAATTAACTAAAGACAAGAAATAGAAAAACCCAATTTTTTCTTTCCAATCTTCGTCTCATGACTTCCTTGCTCTTTGATATAGCTTCCAAACTATTCTCCGATGATGATTATCTATTATTTTAGCCTTGTCTTGGTGAATTAGGCCAAAATCAAGAGAAAACATGTATAACTTAATTGCACCGTTTATCGAACGCGGCCCTCTTGGCAGACACGGTCATTCTACTGACAGAACCTAATTGCCAGACGCGACCGTTATCACCTCACAGTTCTCAAATGTATCTAAGATGGAAGCTAAAATGGCAGCTATACATTAGCCCAGCATACCGAGCCAAACTTATAGCAGCCAACCATGTAGGATGTAGTTGAAGATGCAAATTTTGTTAATCAAAGGAAATTCAACAACTTCCAAGGCATTCAACAGCGGTACAATCAGTATCAGCAGGGTGGGAGAAATTATCCTAATTTATCGTACAACAATCCTAATCATTCCCTCCAACCGCCACCAAGATTTGCAGTCACCAATGGCATGATTCAGGAAGGAAAGAAACCTACTCAAGAGGAGTTGGTGTAGTCTCAGTTTGTATGATGATAAGATCACAAAAATTGAGAAGAAAATGGATGGTCAATACATAGAGGTGAACAAGGCACTTTTGGGTCACGAGGTGGAGATGAAGAACATAGCGGCTGAATTGCAAAATGTCAAGGCGAGTTACAATACCGACATGAGGGAGGTGAAACTCCATTTGAGTCAAATTGCACAAGCCATAGGGTCTCAACATCAGAGGGGACGGTTCCTTAGTATCAAGTCCAAGTGGAAGATCACGAGTTGGTGAAAAAGTGGGCAACGAAGCAAAGATCGATTACAATTGAGGATGGTCCTAAATATATTGCTCCCCTCCCCTTTCCTCAAGCATTCTATAGAAAGAAAATTGCTCCTAATTGTTCTAACTGTGCTAAACTTTTTGAAGAGCTTGAAGGCAAGAAAAATCTTAAGAAAGCTGAGATCACCAAGAAGAAGGAGCACAACTGAGCTACCATAGATAAGAAATATATACCCTTCAAATTGACGATTCTTTAGATTGATGTTTATATAATACATTCTTTGCTGACCTTGATCCTGTAGATTGTGCTAGTACATTAAATTTGATACAGAAAGCATCCAAAGAGAGCATTGAGAGTGAGGGGTAGCCAAGAAGGCGTCGGATCCACTTGTGGAGAATTTAGTTGTGCACGAGACGAAAAGAAGAAGACGCACAAAGAAAAATGGGCAATTGAAAAAAAGTTCCGAGTCCTAAAAGGAGCCCTAACACAAACACTCAACCAAGAAGAGCAACAAAAATGAATAATCCAGGGAGTTTTTCTTTCCCTTGCACTATTGGAGTCATAAATTGTGTCAAACCAGATACGAGGAAAAAACACATAAAAGCGATAAATTAAATTGACACAACAATTATGTGGTTCACTAACGATGTGTTAGCTACGTCCATGGGCAGAAGAGAGGAAATCTTTTATTGAATGTTTCTTCAGAGGTTACAGATGATCAGATAATAATGAAAAAAATGATCCAGATTAGCCCTAAAACTAACTAGAATTGATAGATATAATTCCTAATTTGTTGGGCCTCAATTTAGGCTAGAAACTTGACTTCCACACCACTTGTTGCAATGCAAAGATAATTATCGTTGTCGCGACCAATCTAACTCATTTCCAGCTCACAAATCTAGCTCAAATTGACGCAACTGCGTCACCCATGATCGCACCTATGTCCAGCTGCCTGTCGTGGCCGCGTCCACTCCACAGTGTCGATCTTCTTTCCAAGCACAACTTGTCGCGGCCGCGTCACCTCCTCTCGCAACCGCGACTCTTTAGCATGCCCAAAACTCAGATTCAAGGCATAGATCAACAAATGTCCACCTTGACTTGAATCCTCTCATAGTTTAAACAAATTTATCTTCAGACGCATTCTGAAGAATGCACAGAGGTACAAGCAACCACTTGTACCATGGGGTAACTCAACAACTCATGATATTTAACAAGTCCAAACAATGTTGGAACTTGTTATGCGGAACAGACTTCGTGAACATGTCGGCGGGATTATCAGCTGTCTCAACCTTCTTCACCTTGATTCTTTTCTCACTTTGTAGGAAATGATACCTGACATCAATATGTTTTGTCCTCTCATGATGCACTTGATCCTTGGCCAAACATATCGCACTGAGACTATCGTAAAATATAGAAGCATAGTCATGCAGACCGAGATCGCTAACAATTCCTCTTAACTAAATTCTCTCCTTACCAGGTTGAGCCATAAACCTGCTAACCACACTAACATCATGTGCAAGATCAGGTCTACTGCAGACCATCACATACATCTGGTAGGTCGTTTCTTACCACCAAATTAATGTATATAAATATGTACTTAACCTTATCCTACAACTCTAACTAGTTGAGTGGCAAGTAAGGGTCGATCCCACGAGGAACGGTCGAACAATTTTGCTTTATGTATTAAACTATTACGATCAAGCAGTATAATGTAAATAAGCTAGAAAACCAATAAAGAAGTGGGGGGATTTTAATGAAATCACAACTAACACCTAAATTTCTATTAAACAACTTAAATAACAATTTAAATAAACAAAGACAAATAGAATGATTTTTTCGGTTTTTGGTTTTCAAGTAATAAACGATCCACCTTTGATCATGCTTCCCCTTGGTCCTAGACGATTTATGCAACTATTGTTAATACCCAATTAGTTAGCCTTAGAACTCCTACTCCAAGATTAATAACAAGCTCTATCAATCTTGTTGTCTCTTAAGTATAATTAATCAAAACAAGCTCTTCAATTAATCCTACACAACTTATCAATTCCTAAAACAAGCTCTCTAAGAATCAATAGTCAAGTGCATTAAGAATCAAGACAACGGAGTAGATTCGACATAAAACTCGCAAGCTCGGTTTTAGTGGTCGAACTCTATGATATCCCCAATAAAATAAATCTATTGTTTGCTACACGGGGATCGGATTCATAACAATTACGGATTATAAGCCCAATTCTAGCAACACACAAACAAATATCCAAATAGGTGATCAAACCACAATTCATTTCATAAGTGTGAATCAACAATCCCAAATAACATAGAACATTCCAAAAACATAATCAAATCGGTAGTATTAACCGCAATAATCACATAAATGTCTTCGACTCAAGGTTCCACATTGATCAAGAGTGAATTTTAGGGTGCTAGCCACCCATTACAACTACTATAAAAATAAAATAAGAGAAAATCCAAGAAAACATGAAAATAAAATAGAAGGAACCAAAAGATAGGATTGATGATCTTGATCTTCAACCCCTTCCAATCCTTTGCTTCCAATGTTGAATAGTGGTTGAATATGTGTGGGGGATGGGTTCTAGGTTAGGTCAAATTCGAAAATGACCTTATATTATAGAGGAGAAAGTGTTGGGCTCAAAAAATGGCCAAAAACGTGTTTCATGATTAAAAATAGGGTATCGGGTCGGGGCCGCGAACCAAAGTTGCGGTCGCGAACCCTTCATTTTGCTTGAGGCATGGTTTGGTTCGTGGACACGGTCGCGGGTGCGAACAGGAGTCACATGCGCGAACCGTGTCCTGGCCCTTTGATTAGTCGCGGGCGCAGCTGTTCGTTCGAACCTCTTCCCCCTTGTTCCATCCTTGGCTCGTTCTCCGTTCCGGACTTCTTCGAGACTTATTTTTCGGCCTTAATTCACCTTTTTTGTCCTGAAACGGGCTCAACACATTAAATGGTCCAATAATACAAATATGCACGATACACGATCAAATATGCATGAAAATATCATTAAAACAACACTTAAAGCGACCTAAAATGCATGCATGTTCACGTGTACCAACATCAAACTCCCTACTGCACTAGCGTAAGGAACTCTAGACATGTACTCCATCTCCTCAGTCGACGTAGGTGCAAATGCAATGGACAAATGAATATTAGTAGCAATAGGAGTGTCAATGGGTTTAGCAGTAGACATACCAAACCTTAACAATATCTTCTGAATGTATTCCTTTTGAGAAAGAAAAAGCATCTTCCAACTTCTATCTCTATAGAATTTCATGCCCAATATCTTCTGAGCAACACCCAAGTACTTCATCTCAAACTTAGCACTGGGAAGACCCTTCAACTTCTTAATATCCGACTTGAACTTAGCAGCTATCAGCATGTCATCTAGATACATGACCGAATAGATGTAAGAACCATCTTCCAACTTGTTGTGATACACATAGCTATCATACAGACTCCTGTTGTGGCGTAACTGTGTCAGGTGGCCATCAAATCTCTTGTATCACTGCCTCGGAGACTGCTTTAGCCCATAAAAGGACTTCTTCAACTTACAAAGATACGCTTCATTCCCCAGAACATGGAAACCATCTGGTTGAGTCATGTATATCTCCTTATCGAACTCTCCATGTATGAAAGTTGTCTTCACATCAAGCTATTCAAGCTCGAGATCCGAATGGCCAGCCATTTACAATAGCACCCGAATTGAAGTGTGTCAAACCACAGGTGAGAATATCTCATCATAGTTTACTCCCTCTCTCTACGTGAACCCTCTAGAAACGACTTTTGCTTTATACCTTATGCCCTCAGTTGGTAACATCCTTTCCTTCTTCTTGAAAACCCATTTGCAAGTCACAACCTTTCTCTCCAGAGGCGTTCTGACTAAATCCCAAGTCATATTCTTGTACAGCAACTCCATCTCATCTCTCATGGCAACAAGCCATTGGATGGACTCGGCACGTGTAACAGCTTCTCTATAGGTGGACGGCTCATATGAGTCCACCTTTTCAGCAACCTGCAGTGTGTATCCTCAAATCCATACCTCTTAGGAGCTTCAACTCCAATTCTTCTAGCTCGATCAAGATCTATACTATACGGTCTCTCTTCAGTCGGTCCTGATTCTAGTGGTATAGCATCCCCCAGCTCAATCTCAGCCTATGAGTGTTCTTCCTCATCACCCTTCAGTGACTCACTCTGATCCACCTGTTTGTCGACACTATTTTTTTCTAACACAATAATAGACTTCACCGTGGGTTAAGCATAGAATTCTCATCAAAAACTACCTTCCTACTGAGAATTACCCCATTTTCAGATAGAGACCAAACTTTATAACCCTTCACACCATCCACATAGCCTACAAACACTACCTTCTGCGTCCTTGGCTCCAATTTACCCTCACTAACAGGATAATAAATTGTACCCAAAAACTCTCAAACTAGAGTAGTTAGCACACTTACCAGAACACACCTCATAAGGTGTTTTTGAGGTTGATACTTGTGTGAGGTCCACGGTTTATCAAGCAACAAGCTGTTCAACCAAAATCTTCGAGCTAATCCAGCATTTGATAGCATGCATCGAGCTCTCTCCAGAAGCGTCTGGTTCATCCATTCTGCTACACCATTCTGCTGTGGTGTATGACTCACAGTATGATGTCTTGCAATCCTTTCGTCTTTGCAAAACTCATCAAACTCTGATGAACAAAATTCCAAACTATTATCAGTTCGCACCCTCTTAACCTTCCTCCCGGTTTGATTCTCCATCAATGTCTTCCACTGCTTGAAACTCTTGAAGGCTTCACCCTTATGCTTCATCATGAATACCCAAGTCATCCTTGAGTAATCATCAATCACTGATACGAAGTATCTATGGCCTTCTAGAGAGTCAACACGTGTAAGACCCCAATAATCAGTTCGTCCTATGAAATGCCTTGTGAAACTTGTTGTGATGTAACTTCCCAAGGACACAGTGTTCACAAAACTCAAGACTAGTGACCCTACGGCCACCAAGAAGATCTCCCTTCGATAGAATTTGAATCCCCATTTCACCCATGTGGCCAAGCCTCATATACCACAACTTGGTCAAATCATATTTGTGAACTTCAGACGATGCAACAACAGCATAAACAGATACAGTAGAACCCTACAAGAAATACAGAGTCCCCCGCTTCACACCTTTCAAGAACACGTATGAACCCTTACAGACATACAAAACTCCACCTTGACTCAATGATATCAAATTCTTTGTCATCACTGGAACATGCCTAACATCGTTCGGAGTGTAGAATTTACCATCATGCGTCCTCAGGTTAATCGAGCCAATCCCAACGGCCTTGCAAACTGAACTGTTGGCCATGGAAATATTGCCACCATCAATATGCTCGTACATTGTGAACCACTCTCTACGTGGACATATGTGGTAAGATGCCCTTGATTCAAGAACCCACATGTCAGTGTGATGTGCTTGTTCAGCAGTGACTAGAGCCAAATCATCCTCCGAGCTGGTGTTCTCTCCTTCAGCAATAGCAGCATTACCTGCCTTACTCTCATGTTTTCGCTTATTCTTCGGACAGTCATTCTTCCAATTACCAGTCTCCTTGCAGTAATTACAAGTATCAGCCGTCTTTGGACCTTTTGATCTAGACTTCTTCTTGAATTTCTTCTTACCAGAATTTCCAAACCCCTTATTCCCACTCGTACTAGCTACTAGCCCAGCGACCTGACTGTCTGAACTTGTACCAGCCGCCTTACGGTGCAGCTCCCTTGAATGCCAGGTTGATCTCACTTCTTCCAGTGACACAGTATCTTTTCTAGTGATGAAAGACTGTACAAAGTTCTCATACGATAGGGGTTGAGAAACTAGTAAAATCAAAGCAACGTCCTCATCTACTACCTTGACCTCAAAATTATGCAATTCCAATAAGAGCGTATTCAATTAATCCAGATGTTCATGAAGCGACTAACCTTCGTGCATACGTAGACTAAACAGTCGTTGCTTCAGTAGAAACTTGTTGGTGAGTGACTTCGTCATATATAAAGTCTCCAATTTCATCCACAACCCTGTCGTGGTTTCCTCCTCTGCAACTTCGGTAATACGTCATCTGCGAGATACAACATGAGTGTTGAGTGCGCTTTCTCCTCCAAACTGGCCATCTCAGCATCAGACAGAACCACCGCCTTGCCCTTCTTATCCTTCGCCATCAACGGTGCCTACAACCCTTGTTGTTTCAACAAGGCTCGCATCTTGATCTGGTACAGACTAAAGAAATTCCTCCCCGTGAATTTGTTGACCTTCACGTTTATCCCGGTCATCTTTCTCGAACAAATTGCGGAACCCTCTTCGACAAGGCTCTGGTACCAATTTGTTAAACAAGATACGAGAAAGAACACATAAAAGCGATAAAGTAAATCGACACAGTAATTACGTAGTTCACTAACAATGTGTTAGCTACGTCCCCAGGCAGAGGAAATATTTTATTCAGATATTTCTTCAGAGGTTACAGATAATCAGAGAATAATGAAAAAAAGATCCAGATTAGCCCTTAAACTAATTAGAATTGATAGATATAATTCCTAATTAGTTGGGCATCAATTTAGGCCGGAAACTCAATATCCACGCAACTTATCGCGATCGCGAAGACCATTGGCACGGTCGCGACCAATCTAACTCGTTTTCGGCTCACAAATCTAGCTTAAATTGACGCGACTGCATCACCCATTATCGCACCTGCGTCCAGCTACCTGTTGCGGCCGCATCCACTCCATAGTGTCGATCTCCTTTCTAGGCAAAATTCGTCGGGGCCGTAACTCTTCAGCACGCCCAAAACTCAGATTCAAAGCATAGATCAACATTTTGAAATATGTTGTGTGACTTAGGTTCGAGCATTAATTTGATGCCTCTTAAAACATAAAACAATTTGGACTAGGGGTTGTGAAACAAGCCTTTACTACTATTCAGTTGGACGATTATCCTTATTAACACCATATGGAGTAGTAGAGGACGTGTTGTTAAGAGTGTCAAATTTTGAATTTCCTGGTGACCTTTTAGTTGTCGATATACAAGGGAATACTGAGGTTCCTTTCATCTTAGGACAACCGTTCTTGGCGACCAACCAAGCTTTGATAGATGTACCTAAAGGAGAGTTAACCTTGTGTGTTAAAAATGACAAGGTTACCTTCTTGATATATAATAGGTCGGGGCTAAGAGGGAAATATAAGTGTTGTGTTGTCTATACTGTGGAGCCAAAGAATAGAACTGTTATAGAAAATCTGAGAAAGGAGTATGAGTTTTTAATTGATGATAATGCTCCTAACTCAGGTTGGTTGGAATTCGGATGAGTTTTTTAGAGCTGATAATGTAAAACTTAGCGCTTGTTGGCAGGCAACCGAAATTTACTTTTTTTTTTAATACTTCTCTTTATTTCTTTATTTCGTGTTTTTATATTTGTTATAGTTGTCTTTATTATTTTAATTAGGATACTAACATGACATGAAGTAGATATACAGTTAAACAGGTTGAAAAAGGGTGAAAAGAGGAAAAGGAGGGCAAAATACGAAGGTCTAACTCGACCGAGTCAATTTCAACTCGATCGAGTAGCTGAAAGAGCCAAAATTTGGGCAAATGTCAAAGAACAGCTCGACTGAGTCAGAAAGGTTACCGCCCAAATCGAAACAGAGGCAAAATTCGAGCAGCCTAGTCGAAGGTATAGTTATACCAAGTCAAATAGTCACTCTAAATTTGCGAAAGTTTAACTTGACCGAGTGCAACGTGCAACTCGGTCGAGTCACCAGCCTAGCAGGGATATGACACACCTCCGCCGCAACAATAACACGCTATGAGTTAGGCACCAAGGCATATCACTCTTTTTCCACAGACCTTGGTCTTCAACCAAGTTTAGGGAGGGGGTATATAGTGGGATGTCTTGGTTGTCTTTTATGTTTTATGTTCTTATTTGTGTAAGTGTGTTACTACTTTGTTCTCTTTGTTTTTTGTTTTATCTGCTATGTTGATTCTATTGGATGACGTGAGGTTGATGGGTCTTTGTACCCACTTATCCTTGTTATGTTATGTTAGTTTAGGTTTTTTTTTAAAAAAAATTCTGCATTTTAGTGTTATTTACCGCTTCTTGGAGTTAGTTTGTTGAGTCAGTTGAGTCAACCCAGAGTCTTGTAATTTTGATGATTAAATAGTAAAAAAAACGATAATTGGCGATAATGTGTCAATGATGAGTAGACTTTAAAAAATCTTTATGACACATCGAGAATCATGATAAGCACATTTGAGATGAAATCGAGCATGCATGTAGAATGATGATCATATTAACCTGTGAGATTTTGAGCCTTGAGTTGAACTCCTATTTTTGGAGTTATAGATTACTTTCTTTCGGTGTGAGTTGTTAGTCATCATGCATGTATGTCTCTAGAACTTGCATTGCCTCTATTTAAGAGTCATCAAGTACACATTGTGGACCTAGAAAATGATTTTAGGCATTCTTTTCTTTGAGCCTGTTATTTTTTAGCCGAACATGGTCCTTTTCACCAAATTTAGAGGAAAATAATCCCTAGTCGGCGACGTTGAGCTATAAGCCTTGTTTTCATAGCCAAAACGTTACAAGCCATAATTCGTTCCTCTAAGCATTTGACCTTTAAATTAGACTAATTGAGAATGAGGGAGGAAGATTGGAAGGTAGAATGGGATGAAAAGCAAGAATTTATAGTGGACTTGATAGTTGGGATGAATTGACAGAAGAAATTTGTTGAGAAAGAACAAACACAAAAGCAACGAACGATAAACGAGAAAATCGACCAAGCAAAACACATAATTTAATGTGGTTCGCTAACAACTTGTTAGGTACGTCCATGGTCAAACAAACTCAATTCAATATATTAGAGCGTTACAATAGAGGACTTTGCTATCCTATCAAACGGAGACTCATGAGTACCAATTGAGTGATACTCGACCAAAACAAACTCTCTACACTCTAATGACCAAACCAAAACCAATACTAATCAATTCTAATCACACTCCATCTCAAAAGACTCCAATAGGACTATTTATAAGTCCCCAAATCTAATCCTAGACACAAAAGGATCAAACTGGGCCTAAAACACGTAAGCCTAAAATCTAGGCCGCCACAACTAACGTGACCGCGTCCAACAAACGACGCGACCGCGTCAATAAGAGACGCGTCCGCGTCGACACCCCAATTTCAAATTCTCTTTCTAGCCATGTTTTGACGCGAACGCGTTACCTTCTGGCGTGGTTGCACCGTTTCCAGCGTATGCAAGAGAACACCTTGACATGAATGACGAATCAAACAAAATTGATTCAAGGCACAATTCGTAACAATCTCCACCTTGACTTGAATCCACAGACGACACCACCTCTCAAAGCTCCACCTCAATTCAAATCCTCTCATAAATTTAAACAGAATGTACCCAAAGTACTCAAACAATCCAAATGCGCCAGATGTACCCAATGTACCAGATGCGCCTTAAATACCCAAACGTACGAGTGACTCCTCGTACCCAAATTGTCCTAAATAATGGAACACTAACAACTTTTAGCAGCAGCAGAACCAACCAAAGTTGAACCTTGCATTAAATACAAAGTTCCCCTTTTGACGCCCTTCAAAATCACTTTCGAACCTTTGCAGACGTTCAAAACTCCACCTTCACCTTTGAAACTGAAACCCCTGTTGTCTAATCGACTCAGTCAAATTAGATTTCTGCCCATAAGTGAAACATGCCTGACATCGTTTAACGTGCACAATCTACCATCATGTGTCCTAACCTTGATTGAGCATATTCCAACCGTCTTGCATCTGGAACCATTGGCCAAAGAGATATTGCCACCTTCCACCTACTTATAGGTTGCGAACCACTCCCTATGCGGACATATATGGTAGGACGCCCCAGAGTCGAGAACCCATACATCAGATGTATCTGCTTATTTCTCAACAACTAGGACCGAATCATTATCGGAGTCGACGTCAACTTCTTCAACAACATCAATAGTGCTTTCCTGTTTCTGCTTCAACTTCGGACATGCAAACTTCCATTGCCCAGTCTCCCTATAGTAGTTGCAAATATCTCTTGGTCTAGGTCCTTTGGGGCCTGAATTCCTTTTGAATTTCTTCTCCCAAAATTTCCTGAACCCCGATTACTACTGACTCCTAACACAGTAGCCTGATCTCCCGTTGGAACAGTCACCTGATGGTGCAACTCTCCAGAATGCAGTGATGATCTCACCTCTTTCAGAGATACATAATCGTTTCTAGTGACAAATGACTGCACAAAATTCTCATACGACGGCGGTAGAGAACCCAACAAGATCAAAGCAACATTCTCATCTTCTATTTTAACATCAATGTTACGTAGTTCTAATAGGATTGTGTTCAATTGATCTAAGTGTTCACGAAGAGACTGACCTTCGTGCATAAGCATCCCGAACAAACGTTGCTTCAAAAACAACTTATTGGTAAGCGACTTCGTCATGTACAAGCTCTCCAATTTCGACCATAACCCTTGTGCAGTTTCTTCCTCTGCTACCTCGGTGATGATGTCGTCTTCAAAACACAACATGATCGTTGAGTGCGCTTTCTCTTCCAGAATGGCCATCTCGGCAGACACCGGGACCTCTGATCCACCGCCTTGCCCTTGTCCTTGTTTTGCTTCGGCATCAGCGGCGCCCATAACCCTTGTTGTTTCAACAAGGCTCTTATCTTAATCTGCCATATACTAAAATTGTTCCTCCCAGTGAATTTTTCGATCTTCACATTTATTCTAGTCATCGTTCCCACCAAATAGCGGAAACTTGAACCAAGCTCTTGATACCAATTATTGGGAAAGAACAAACACAGAGCAAGAAATAATAAACGAGAAAATCGACAAAGCAAAACACAGAATTCAACGTGGTTCGCTAACAACTTGTTAGCTACGTCCACGGCCAAACAAATTCAATTCAATATATTAGAGTTTTACAATAGAGGACTTTGCTATCCTATCAAACGGAGACTCAATTGAGTACCAATTGATTGATACTCGACCAAAACAAACTCTCTACACTCTAGTAACCAAACCAAAACCAATACTAATAAATTCTAATCACACTCCATCTCAAAAGACTCCAATAGGACTATTTATACGCCCCCAAACCTAATCCTAGACACAAAAGGATCAAACTAGGCCTAAAACGCATAAGACCAAAATCTAGGCCGCTACAACTGACGTGACCGCGTCCAACAAGCGAAGCGACACGACCGCGTCCAATAAATGACGCGACCATGTCAACAAGCGACGCGACCACGTCGACACCCTAGTTTCAAATTCTCTTTCTAGCCATGTTTTGATGCAACTGTGTTGCCTTCTGGCACGGTCGCATATTTTCTAATGTATGCAAGATATCTTCAAGGTGTTCTCCACCTTGACACGAATGATGAATCAAACAAAACTGATTCAAGGCACAATTCCTAACAAAATTTAGTTGTGATAGGTGAAAGAGTAAAGAAATTAGCCCCTCCTAGTTTTGATGTTATTATTTTCGTTTTTGTTTAACAAAAAAAAAAGGGGGGGAAATCAAGAAAAAAAAAAGAAAAAAAAAAGAAAAAGAAAGAGAAAATTGTATATATGTGTTAGTTCAATGTTTATGGTTAGGGGGGCTAGATATCAGAAAATGTCTAATATGCCTAAGTAATGGAATAAAAGCGAGTAGTACCAATGTAGTACACGAATAGTAGGTCATTGAAGGTTATTGGTTGTTGAAGAAAGATAAAAGTGTTTTTTTTGTGGTGAAGAACCATGAATATGGTTTTCTAAGAATTGAAAAGTGAGGATTGAGTGAATATTATTTGAGGGGTAGTTAGATTAGGAATAATTTGATTAGTTCAAAAATAAGCCACTTTTGTCCAAATCTATCCCATCTTACCTTAAGCCTATATTACAGGTAAGAATAAAGACCTTTCTGATTCTTCGTTCACACGTGTTGAGTATGATATATAAGTTATACAATAGGCAAGCATATGGTAGACTGTGCATGTGATTTTACTGGAGCGTAAACATGTCCCATATTATACACTTGAGAGATAAGCGATACACTAATCTGGTGAGGATCATCTGTTTGAAGTGTTATGTTTTTAAAGTAGTTGATATGTGTCATGTTGGATAATGCTCGTATATTTATGGTGTATGTTTTCAAAAACTAATTTAAGACTAGATTTGTCGCCTAAATCGCCCTAATGCTTGAAGATCTTCTTCTTTTCTATTTTGTTCGGGGACAAACAACATATTAACTTTTGGGGGATTTTGATACACCTTGTGTATGCATGCATTTAGATCGATTTATAGAGTTAATTTGGCAGCATTTGCATATTCGGTAATTTTATGCTTATATTGATTACCTTGAGCCGAATAACATGTTTGCTCATGTTTTTAGTTAAAAGACACTATTTTAGGCTTAAAAGTCCATTAAGACGAAGTTTGGAGAAGAAACAAGCAAGAGACGAGGTGGAACAGCGAAAAGAGGCAAAAATGTAGAATTCCAGCCTAACAAACCTTCAATGTTTTGCTCATAACTTGAGTTATACATGTAAAAATAAGGTGAAATTGATGGCATTAGATAGATAATTCAAAGGGCTATAATTTTGCCAGAAAAAACCAAAGTCAAATTATGACCGGACGACCTCTAAATATAGCCTTGAAGTTGGACGAAAAAAATAGGCAGATACAACTCGGTCGAGTTGGGAAATCCAACTCGGTCGAGTAGGTTGTTCAAAGCAAAATTCAGCAAGGATCGACTCGATCGAGTCACTTATGTTGACTCAGTCGACTTGGTTAGTCAGTTTCACGCGTTTTGGTTTATTTTCGGCCCGTTTCAACCCCAATCATTTCCAACTTAAATAGAGGCTCCCAAGTCCAAAATTGATGAATCTTTTCTCATTAGAAATATTTGGAGGCTTGGATTGGAGAGCAAGGAACGCGAGAAGAAGAAGATCAAGATCCAAGATTCCGAATTTTATCATTCTTGTTTATTTTTAGTATTCAATAAAGTTTGTCTATGAATATTGTTGGGTTTTATATTGTGAACATGAGTATCTAATCATATTGTGTTCTAGGGTTAGAGAGTAGGTTACAGGTTAACTATGTTTTGATTTTATCTTTTAATTCTAAACTCCGATTTTAATCATTTATCTATATGCTTGTTTTAATTTTATGAGTTCTATCAACTTGGACAATTGATGCTATTCTACATGCTTAACAATTTGATGTCCGAGATGAGAGTTTTGTTGATATGCTTACAAGCATATAGCATAGGTACCAATAATCATCTGAAAGGAGTGAGGTCTTGCGTGGACATCGTTTTAGGAGCCCTTTAGAGTCTTTTATGTGATAGTTAGCCCGAGAGGGTAATTGTTCATAATTGATCTACACGTTAACATCATTCAAGAGGAGGGTTAGCTAAAGTAGTGCCGCCTAATAATAATAGAATAAGTTTAAAAGTCTAGAATAATGAATAATCAAACATAGGAAATTGTAATTGAAATCGAAGTCCTATGATACAATTATTATCTAATTTGAATCTCTTGTTATTACTTGTGTCCTTTTATTTAAGTATATATTTATTTTAGTTCATTAATCAACCAATTTATTATTCGAGAGTCTAGATAGGGATAACTATTATAATCGTGGTATTATGTTGAACATAGGAATAGTCTCTGTGGGATCGACCTTCTTTGCCACCAGCTACACTAGCACCGTACACTTGCGGTAACACTAAGTTAGAAATAATGCATCAGCAGGGAGTTGGCCAGAGTGGTTGAGGCTTGGTGTTAGTGTCCAGTGTTGCTTTTGCTTTAGTGTCCCCATGCTATTGGATAGTCAGTACAAGGTTTTAAACTTGTCTCCACAGGCTATAGTTTTTGAATTTGAATACCTTGACTTTTAAATTATGGACATGACTCCTGCTTGCTTGCTAGTTGCACCTTCCTTGCTGCAAGCAATTCTATACGTTGAATAGGCATAAGCAACCGTGTTGTGTGCTCACTACAGTCTTTGTTCCTTGCTGCAACAGCGAACTTGTTGCTTCAAGTAACCTTGTTGCTTGCTTGATGCGAGTTCAGCCTAAGTAGAATTAGCCCTGTCTATTATAAAGGTTTATAGAATTTCTAGGGGTACTACTTCCTACGTTACAGGAAATTTTTCCATCACCAAAACTAACCATAAATTTCTTAACAACGAAGATTCAAGATTCATAATTTTAATTTCCCGAGTAAGCAAATGTAAGTTCGAAGATCATCCAGACCTCGACGATCCCCCAAATCAGGGGGCAATTGGATGTTCGCTTGAGAATTACTTAGTTAGACATCATTAACCGTGATAAAAGAGCGATTGACGCTCGCGGTTAAAAAGATACTTAAGACCAAGATCGGCGGCCTTCGACCAAGTTCGCCATCACACAGAGAGTTCCCATGCTCGTACAAATTCATGTATCGGCATGCTAGATCACCCCAGACCAGCTCGCTGACATGAGGATTACCAGAACCACGTAAGATGGGAAGGGTAGGTCGCTCGCTCAACACATGCTCCCATTAACATGAGGCGCCCACCTATGATGACACCCCCCCCTCCCACCTATGATGACACCCATGTGTCCGCCACGGGCCAGATAGCGGACACGTGTCACTTAGGGTTGCCACTTAGTGAACACGTGTCATCCATGCAAGGATGTAGTTTCTTCTATAAATACCCCCTCCCTCATGTACTCCGAGAAAACCATATTGTAATATTGAGAGCTCAACATAACATAAAAGAGAAAGAAGGAATATAAACAAGGAAACGCAAATTGATCGCCTACTATGTCGATCGCCATACAAGTTGTTCCCTTACATAAAAATACATGCAAATTTTCCTTACAAAATCGATCACAGTCTTTACCTTTACATCGTTTATCGCCTTCCAATTATCAAATTTGGCTGTGGATTAGCGATCACGTCGGGACAACCACATCATCTGCATTTATGTAAACAAATCATTTCCTAACTAATTAAAGATCACCCATCCACAACTACCATTACCGTTAAATCTATCTGGACAAGACCTTCATTTATCCTCGACCAATTTCACAATTCATCATTTTTACTGCATTTAATCAGTTATTGAAACTATTATGTCACATCTTCTGCTCCCAATTCACGGGAGTTAAAATGACGGACTGTGAAATTATTCGAGGGTAAATGAAGGTCTTGTCATAGTGCTTTTAGCAGTGATAATGGCGACATAATCAGATGCCAATAAATATAGTTGATGAGAAACATTGATATTTTTTAAAACTAATGTTGCAATTGAAAATTGGTCCAAATGTCGTGATTTTTCTTATAGTTAACTCAATATTTAATCACAACATGAAATTTAAAAGGTAACAAAAAAATCACCAACCTCAAGTATTTTTCAATTACAACATTAATTACTTTTGATATCTAATTGCGTCATCAACACCATCATTATATCCGCTTTAATAAGGTCGTCATATATTCACACTGTAGTTGTAGTGAATCGAGTGTTGAAGTTACAATTGTCACAACTTCTATTCTTAATTCGCAATGGCGACGACGACATATTGTAGAATATGTAATAGATATAGCATAGTCTCATCAAAACAAATCTAATGATGGTTGTAGTGATATAATTAGATGTAAAAAGAAAAAGAAAAGGGTAAGTCGAAGTTATAGTTGAAAAATTGAAAGTTGAAAAATTTATTCGTTGCCTTTTAAAGTTCATGTTGTAAATTAAAATACCCACATTAATTTATTTATTTTGAATTAAACATTTTCATATATATATAAATATATATATATATATGCATACTTGTTCTTTGAGGGAATACTTGTGTTGGGATGTAGTGGCATGTGTCTCATCCGCTGTGACACATCCTTGGATGGTACATTCACTTAAATAGTATAAATGTATTTTTGTTTAAGGGATTTGTAGGGTATGATGTGTATTGAAAATTGTAAAAAGTGTGTTGTGAATTATAGAAGGTGATGTAGATAATAGAATTTAGATGTGGAGGGATGGACCACCAACTGTAAAATGAAATATGTTGAGATGGGGCATGCCTCATTTAGATGGGGACATTCCAAAACAAGGCAAAAACTTGTGTCCATATGATGCACCATAGACTTATTGTACACCAACCCATATAAAGATCCGCGCGTGACCCGTTTTTGTTGGCCCGACCCGCACAAATTTTCTGTTATTTTTATTTTTTTTTTTATTTTCAGAAACAGTAGCTATATATATTGTGTCGTGTTTGGTTTTCAAGATTGGAAAGTGGCGCAGCGGTTTAGCTCGCGCTCTTAAATGCTGAAGCGTGGAAGGCAGCGGATTGAATCCCGCTGCCTCCAACTGCTGCGCTACCTTTTTTTTTATATGCTATACTGTGCGAAATAATAATAATATAAATTAATGTGCAAATTAATGCCAATAAATGTTGGTAGTCCAGTGGATAGTCCCTCATTTGATACTTTGAGGTCTTGGGTTCAAAACTTAGACTCTCCATAATTTTGCTGAATTACTTTTTATTTTCTTTTTTTATTTAATTCATATACCTTTTTATTTTTTATTCAATTCTTTATGCAATTCATGTATCCAGATTGTAGTATATTTACTATTTATTTATAGTATATATTTTGTTGCTTAATACTATAAGTTCTTTTTTTTTTTTTTTTTTTTTTGTATACTACTATATATTAATTTTTCAACCTTACAGTATACTTATTGTTCACATATAGTATATATTAGTATATGTTCATTTAGTAATACATTGTTTACAAGTTACAATATAATTATTTATTCTTTTTATATTACTCTATAATTATTATCCTTGGGCACAATATATTTACGTTTTGCTTACAGTATATATTATGTTGCCTAATATTATAAGTTATTAGTTACAGGTATAATTTTTTTGTAGTATATTATTGTATATTTATTTTCCCAGCTTATAGTATAATTATTGTTCTCTTATAGTATATATTAGTGTGCTTAAAAGTATATGTTTATTTAGTAATATATTTTTTACAATTTATTATTTTTATATTACTTTAAAATTATTTTTCCAAATTTCAGTATATTTACGTTTTGCTTATAATGTATATTATGTTACCCAATAGTATAAGTTTATTATTACAGTATAATTTTTTTATTTGTATACTAATTTTCTTAGCTTACGGTATAATTATTGTTCCTTTATAGTATATATTAGCTTGCTTAAAAGTATAAAACGAAAAAAAGTTGAATTAAAAAAAAAATAAAGTAAAAGAAATAACTAAAAATCCTAAATCAAAAAATAAAAATATAATAAATTATAATTGCATTTCAATTTTTTATTATATAATAAAGCAAAGAAATAACTAAAAAATTTAAGATTACAAAATAAAACTGTAATAAATTATAATTCTATTTCTTTTATTTAATACTTATTTATTAATTATTATTTTATTAATCAATAATAAATAAAAAATTAACCTGACAAGGAATTGAACTCCTAACCTCTTAAAGATAATGACACAACTATAACCACTAGGCCACATACAATTTTGTGAGTGTGTTTGGTCGTTCATCTTAATATGTGAGTTATTAAAACACAATGAGCTTTTGAGGAGATAAGTACACAATATAGGTTGATGAATATTGTGTTTGCTTGGAATGATTTGGTAGGTTAACTTTAATATATAACCCTTATTTTGTGTTGGCTTATGGAACCCAACCCCCTTCCCATGGGTTTCATTCAACCGGGCTGGTGGGTTTAGAGAGATGGGCTTCTAACAAAAACAGGGCTCCTAACCTGTCAACCAAACATGTTAATAGGTGGGTTAAGGCTTGTAATAAGACCTTAACCCACCAACCAAACAAACCATGTGTGTTTAAATGCATAGTTATATATGTATATATACATATATATATTAGTATATACTTCCTCCGTCCCGGCCTAATTTATCTACTTTGACTAGGCATGAAGGTTAAGAAAAAACACATATTTGTGGAATCTTTTATTTTTTTAAAAGTGGAGATTGTGGGTGTAGATTTTTTTGGTGGATATTGTGAGAGAAATTAGTTATTTATGGGTTGACAAGTTAAGTTGGGACAAACCTTGGTTATGAAAGTACTGAATACGAAACAAAAAATATTAATGCAGTGCATGAAGAGAGAATCAAACACAGGACCTGCACGTGCAAACTAATCTCTAACCACCAGGCCACACCACTATATTAGTAGCCAAACGCGGTGCAATTTATATATACAGTTTCGGAAATTAAAAAAAAAATTAATTAGCGATCCGTCAGGTCGCGTGCGGACCCAGTTTGCAGACGCGAACTTTTTATTAATTCTATTTGAGCCTTTTTTTAAATTCTTTTTTAAACAAAAGTAGTGTACAATAAGTTTTATTGTATACCTTATGCACCTAAGTCCCACCTAAAAACAAATATCCCCATGAGGAGCGAGGTGTGTGAGGTGTGTATGATGTCGGTGCTTGTGGCTTTTCCGGAATTCATTAATCGTATGTCGTATTTGTGGCAGGGGTTGGTGGGCGACTAAGATATTTTACTTAAACCAGACTTTGCAAATCGTAATGATTAACCTCTTAGGTCTAACCTCACCAACTACATTGCTAATGCTTTGTACGATTAGTAGTTTCCATTTTATTTTTTTTTGGGTCCCAATTACACTTACCTAATATTAAAATGATTTTACGGTGGTTTTCTACATTTACTTATGAGAATGTTTTGAACATTATTAGGGGTTGATTAGATTGGGTGGTAGGTGTCTAGTAGGTGATGTACGAAGTTTAGATATTATCGAAGTTTGAATCGATAAGTGTTTAATTGAAAAAATTCGTTGATCATTTGACTTTTTATTAATCGAACTCAACTGATTATCTTTTTAGTACAGATTTGAATATTTCTCAATTTTTCGAATCGAAAACTGTACAGAACCATATCGAATTATATTGAACCAAATAACTAAATAAAATAACAAATTATAAATTTAAAAACATATTATCCCTAAAAGATTAATTAAATAAGAATTAAAAATTAAATTATTCATAATTTTTTAGTTAGTTATGTTTAACATAAATAATAGAAGAATCGTATATTAAACATATTATCCCTAAAAGATTAATTAAATAAGAATTAAAAATTAAATTATTCATAATTTTTTAGTTAGTTATGTTTAACATAAATAATAGAAGAATCGTATATTTAATTATTATATAATTTTCAAAACCCAATTTAATGAATTTGAAACAAATTTGATTTAATAAATTATTTATATTAGTTAGACAACAATATGTTTTGTTCAAATTGAATATGTTATTCAAAGATAAAAAATTCTTCCGTTATCATAATTGAACCAAATTGAACCGTTCTGTTAGATCCAACATTCTGAACCGACCTGTCTCATAATAAATAATTGGATCATATCGTCCCAACTTTTTGGATTGGTTTTGAATACTTATTTTATAAAGAATTGAATTTTGGTATGAATCTGGATATTGTTTAATATTCGATCCACATCGTACCGCGTACACCCGAAGTATATTTTGAAGAGCACATGCAAGAGGTGTACGCAGAGGCGGATCTATATGGATGTGGGGTTACAACTGTACCCTCAATTTGAAAAAAAAAAAAAAGGATTATCAATTATTAAAAAAATTAGTTGAATGTCTTAAAAAAAGATTATTATAGTTTTGTGAATTAATAAGTTAGTTGAGATTCATTAGTTGGATGGTAGACGATGGAGATCCTCATTTATAGTTCAAATCAAACATTTGTAGGGATGAGTCATTCCTAATCTAGATGCACACAAGCTAGCCCAAATATCCCGTTAATATTAATATCTTATTAATGGGATATTCTTCAGTTCAATACCGAGAGTTTTATTTCCAAGATACAACATTTTTATTTCTAGTCTGATGAATGTATATCCCGTTAATATTAATATCTTATTAACGTGATATTCTTCAGTTCAATACCGAGAATTTTATTTCCAAGATACAATATTTTTATTTTTAGTCTGATGAATATACAATTTTCTCACAACTATAGTTTCACACCTACATCACTTATTATTTCTTTTAACTTAACTTATCAATCGTATGTTACTAATCATAAAATAAATATTTATTTTTTGTATTTTAGTTAATAAAACAAGAGTCTTAACTTCTAAAACATACTATGCTTCCAAATAGATAATATTGATAACTTCATTATATAGATTAAAATAATAATAAAAACTTCATCAATGCACTATGTCAATGGAAAAATTATCTTTTTAGAGACATTCAAAACAGCAAATAAGACTATCTTCGCAGATGAAGAGAGTATTATATTTCCCTTTTTCTCCTTTGGTACAACACCATAATGCACGCATCTTTGGTATGATAAAATCTCAGCCGCAAACAGTCCTACCCTTCACCAACCTACTTTTCCCCCATCATTTCTACACCTATATATTTGTTCACCCTACGCACAACCACTGTACTCATTCAACACTCTCTAAGTTCTCTAAACTTTTCTCGTACATTTCGATCTGAAATTCGTTCCGCTAAGTCGAAATGGACTACGAAGGAATTCTTCTCGGAATGGGAAATCCACTGTTGGATGTTTCCGCCGTTGTGGATCAAGCGTTCTTAGACAAGTAATTTCTCAACACTTTTACTTTCTGATGATATCACATTGGCTTTCGTTTTGATTTCCATGCTTTTTCGAGCTTCAGATCTGGATCGAGTCATTTTCGTTATCATTTATTGCTTCCAGTTCGAAGGATCTGTGTAGATTTTGCTTATGAGAGTGTAGAATTTTAGCTTCTTTTTTGTATATCGTGTACTTTCAGCTCGTTTTGGTAGATCTCGGATTTGCTTAATTACATAAGATTTGATAAAATCTATTGGCATAAGATTTATCTAATATGTTCTTTTGTTTGTTTATTTCTTTTTGGTCACGACAGATACGATATTAAAATGAACAATGCAATTCTCGCAGAGGATAAGCACCTACCAATGTAAGTATTTTTAAATTATTATTGTTTCCTGTACTCTTGAATCAGCTGGAATCTGTTATTTTAGATATAAGTTGTAGACTTGTGTGATATATGAGCGATCTGAATGTTTATTAATTGATTTACTAGAATTTATAAGATTTTCGAATCCAAAAATATGAACACTATATTACTGAACAACTCGAATAATTTAAGCATGTAATGCTGTGAAATTTGTTCTGCACATAGATGTTGAGTTGCTACTCTTTTGTTCGCTCACCGCCTAAATAAATACAGAGGTAGTGATGTCTGTTAAAGTTGAAATCTGTCTGATTCAATATCTCTGCATTCAGGTTTTTCCTTCTGCTTCCTTTTTAGATTTCATTAGGGGGCTGAACGTGCTTCTCTTTTCAGTTCACTTGAAATCTTGAGCATTAGATGATTTTTATTTTGGCTTTTGGTTAGAAGACTAATAGGGTGTTCCCATTTCTCTGTTTTGAATGATGGCTTTGGGAAAACCACGTTGTAATAATTACCCAGCTGCAGGCTACTGTCTGATAACTTATGCTACCAAAGAACTATTGTATGATATGGTCATTTCAATAATTTAAACTTTATATAACTACTGGATAATATTGCAAAAGTTTAGTGAATACTATTCATAATATTGGTAGATATTTCAAAGTGAGAATCATGAATTTATTTATAAGAGATAATTTCCAGCAAGGTAGACCGCAGAACTTTCTTATTTTTCCTTGTAAAATGAGTAATGTCATCTGGTATAGATGTAATTCCTTTTCGATGTATTCCTCAGGTATGAAGAGATGACATCTAAGTACAATGTGGAATATATTGCTGGAGGTAATATATCACAAGCCCAAACTTGATTCTATACAATTTGTTCTTGTGGTACAAAAATTATGAGCATTAATGAGTGATGTATATGATTTCTGGGATGCAGGGGCTACTCAAAATTCAATCAGAGTTGCCCAGGTACTTGAAATTCTTGTTTAAGGCTAGAAGATCCATGTCTATTCATTTTTTTTTCAAGTATGTAAAATTTCCGAGTTGCCATCTGCAGTGGATGCTACAAATTCCAGGTGCAACTAGTTACATGGGTTCCATTGGAAAGGACAAATTTGCAGCGGAAATGAAGAAACATGCAAGCCAAGCTGGTGTTAGAGTAAGTATTCTATTTCAGCTTTATCTCTGTAACCCATTAATATCATCCCCTTTGTGATTATTAATTATAGTTCTCTATTCTGCTAATCAATAGAAAAATAATCTGATCTTCCTCAATGTGCTTGTATATCTTATACTCGCAAGATATTTGTAATTGTGCCATCAGATTTATTGCATTGCAATGTTTTGGTATCCACCTTTTTTGCCCTTTCTTAGTTCGTGCAACTGTGTTTCTAATATTTTCCAATCTTCTACCTATGTTTGAATAGGTTCACTATTATGAAGACGATTCTCCTACTGGTACGTGTGCTGTATGTGTTCTTGGTGGCGAAAGGTCAGTTCCCTTTCTGGAACTATTTCTCATTTGCATATGTATTTGCTGAGCTAACTATGTCATTGATTAATATATTGCAGGTCACTTGTTGCCAATTTGTCAGCTGCAAATTGCTACAAACCTGATCATTTGAAGAAACCAGAAAACTGGGCATTGGGTATGCTTCATAATCAGCACTCCTTGTTCAGCATCACGCATTCTATATAACAAGCTATGGCTCTTTGTCTTTGACCACATCTGAAATTCTATAAGACTTAACTCATTTATCTTTCGACAGTTGAAAAGGCCAAATACTACTACATGGCAGGATTTTTCCTCACAGTTTCCCCCGAGTCTATCATGCTCGTTGCTGAGCATGCTGCTGCTAACAACAAGGTCAGAAGTTTGATGATTAGTGTTGCCTATTTTGATGCTATACTTTCTCCTAAAAATCTTGATTCACGTGTAGGTTTTCACGACAAACCTTTCTGCTCCCTTTATTTGTGAGTTCTTCAAGGATGTACAAGACAAAGTGATTCCGTAAGTCTTATTTCTTCAGTGTTTTGCTTAACTAAATGATTGAGAGCTAGAGATATTGACATGCTACTGTTCGTATTTCAGGTACTCGGACTATGTTTTTGGAAATGAAACTGAAGCAAGAGCTTTCTCCAAAGTTCATGGCTGGGAGGTAATTGTTTTGTTGCAGTACCCTATTCACTGGAAAGTTAGTTTATCTTCGACTTAAAAATATGGTTGTTTTTATGGACAGACCGATAAGATTGAAGAAATAGCTTTGAAGATTTCCCAGTTGCCAAAGGCATCTGGAACACGCAAGAGAATTACTGTCATTACACAGGGAGCAGATCCCGTTGTTGTTGCTGAGGATGGAAAAGTCAAGTTGTTGCCCGTCGTTCCATTGCCCAAGGAGAAACTTGTTGATACCAACGGTGCTGGTAAGTTTCAGAATAGTTACTCGATCCGTCCACGACCACGTTCATAACAAAATAAGATTATATTCAAATCGAACCTCAATTATTACATTATCTTATAATCTTACATTTACTTTTGTTGTAGGGGATGCATTTGTCGGAGGATTTTTGTCCCAGATGGTTCTAGAGAAACCTGTCGAGCAATGCGTAAAAGCAGGTTGTTACGCAGCTAACGTGATCATTCAGAGGCCCGGTTGCACGTACCCGGACAAGCCAGATTTCCACTGAATCATCATTCTATTTCCATGATTAAATTCCTCTATTCAATTTTGAATGTCGGAATTCTATTGCTAGTATTTCATCGTAATGGTTGAGCCAAATGCACTATATTCTTGTTTGTTAGAATATAATGCTTGCCCATCCTTGATATCTATAATGCTTAGTGAGCTTATGTATCACTTTGTTATTTGAGGAAAAACTTATATTGAGATTGTTATATTTTGGTTATTGGACTATGAACCACTTTGTTATTTGAGGCAACCTATATTGAGATAATGAGATTGAATAATCGTCCTAATGGTTCTAGGTTGTCTTTTAGCTACCTTGTAATATTATTGGTTTCGTTTGGCTAATTATGTTAAAGTCTAACTCATTCAAAAATACTCCCTTCGCCCCGGCGGAGTTTACACGCTTGAACCGACACGTATTAAGAAAACCTGCTTTTAGTTTTTTGGTTGATTTTTTTAAAGGTGGAGATTGGAAGTGGAGATTTTAAGGATGGAGATTGTGAGAAAACTTTTCTTTTTAAGGGTATGCAAATTTAGATGGAACGTTCCGAAAAGGAAAGTGTGCAAACTCAGCCGGGATGGGGGAAGTATTACTTAGTGAATGGCTCATGAAAGAGATTGTGGTAAGTGATGATATTATTAGTATAATTAGATATGCACCTGTACGATGTATGGAATATAGAATATCTTATTAAATTAATAATATGTGATGAAATAATACCAGTTATAGAAGACCACAATATAAACTTGACATGAGCAAAACGAACCTCAAATTAAGATAATATCAAATGAAGGGTCATGCTAGAATAAAGTAGGTATAAATTACTTTAAAATCTTTTAGGTTAGATTGCAGATTCTGATAAATATATCAAATATTAATACGGGTAAATATATTTTGCACCAAACAGCAAATTCTTCTACTGTAAGACAATTATAACCTTTTTCAGATCTCTTCTCCCGGTAAAGAAGCTCAATAATTTTTTTCTTTCTTTATCCGTTCCTAAAATTCTTCCATCAGGCATAGTTAGAGGTGCTCACCGGAACAGGCGGTTCCGGAATCACGGGCGGTTCGAAATTGAAATTGAACTGTCTATATGACGGTTTGGAACCGGCACATGACCGGCGGTGACTTCAGTTATTTATTTTACAGTTTATTTATTTAAAAGAAAAATCTTATGGAGTTATAATAGATATATTTTGAGAATGTAAGAAAAAAATGATACACCTTATTAAAGAATGACATATGTTTAATTAATCGATAACTTACAATAATACAAGTTACAATTAGAAGTTGATAATACTAAATCCGAGAAATTTGCATTTTTGGTCCCACAGGACACGCACCTGTTTCAAAATGGTCTCAACTCTGGCACTTTTGACCCCATTAATTTCAAAAGTTGCACTTTTGATTCCAAAGCAATTTTTTCTTCCATAATCAGTCCCGAAAAATTGCAGAAGTGGTCCCACACCGTCTAAGACTAACGTTTTAAGGCATGTGCAGGTCACATGCCCGTTAGTGACGTAATAAAACGCTGAGGAAGATCTTGGATGACGCAAGAAATCGTTTTTCTTAAACAAAAACAGGTTATTAATTACGTTTTAACGGCTAACTTCATTAATCAGGATTTGAAATATACCCCCAAATCCGTAACCCTAGAATTGAGTCTCAATATGAAAATTTCTTGAATCAAAACCTAAGATCGACCTGCATTGCTTCAATTAAGACGCGAAAGGGTTCTAAATTATGGCGATCAGATCAAATGGTAATGCGCCGCAAATGGATGGCGCACTACTCTGCGCCAGACTATGAAAAACGTAAGTCTCTTCTTTGATCAATCCTGTGTATTATTTATCTATTGCTTGAACTGATGAGGTGTATTCATTATTCTTGGGCTATTGACACTGTTAACCCCCTCACATTGTCCACTAGGATTTATTTTTTAGTTGTGTAGTGTGTGTGACTGTGTAGTTGGAGAATGTGTAGTAATATAGTAGAGATTCTCCATTTGTTGATGTGTGGTCCAAGCCCATGTGTTGTTGTCCACCATTATATACAGCCTGTCCCCCATATTTTGTATTTTAGCCATTGTATGTGTGCAATTTCGAATAACTTTGTCTGTGTACCTATTTCTTTAATTTGGGTGGGGTCTGAAAAGTGCTTATTTAATGTTTGATAGGTGGGAAGGAATAGTGGTACACATTGAAGTTAAAGCATTTGGTGGGGGGGGGGGGGTGTGGTAGTGAAGGATGTTGGTGGTCTAGCCTGGATTGAAGGCACTTTGTCAACATTTGATTGTGTTGATTCAAGGAAGCTGGACTTGAGGTATATTGAAAGCTTGACTGAACAGTTGGGCTACATGGAGAAGAAGAAGTTTTATGGTGTGATAGAAGGGGTTGGCTTGAAGAATGTTGAGAGTGAGTATGACCTATGGATGGTACTACAGAGCTCTAAAGGAAGAGAGTTCACTCTATTTCTAGAAGGGAACAAAACTATAGTTCCTGATGAGGATGAAGATCATGTGGGGGAGATTGAGTAGGTTGAACCAGATGATAATGTTGAATCATTGGTGGATAACCTACGGGTCAATTTGTCCACTAAGGCTGCTGTGAAGTCAAAACAGGGGCATAAGGCTAAAGAGACAGTCCCAAGACAACAAAATCTAGAGGATGAGGGCCAATGTAAGGAGATTATTATGGTTGATGTTGAGGAGATTGATGATAGCACTGATGAGGAATATGTTGGGAAAAAGGACAGCTGTGATGAGTTGCTTGATGACATTATATTTGATGAATCTGTTGACTTGGATGTAGAGTGGGCCAATCCAAACACTGCCAAACAGATCCAGGATCAGGAAACCTCAAAGAGTGATGGTGCATGTGATGATGAGCATAGTAATGAGAGTGACTTTGAGTCAGTTGGGACATATTCTGAAGCTAAACAGAGGAAAGATGTACTCCCTCCGTCCCGACTTAATTTGCACACCTGCTCCGAGGCGTATATTAAGAAAAAGTAGATTTTGTGGAATCTTTGACTTTTTTAAAGGTGCAGATTTTAAGAGTGGAGATTGTAAGATTCCTTTTCATTTTAGGGGTGTGCAATATAGGGCGGGCAACCGAAAAAGAAAAGTGTACAAATTAGGGCGGGACGAAGGGAGTAATTGTTTTTAGAGCTTCAACAACACTTGATCCAGAGTTCAGACTCCAACAATTTTTTTGTAACAAGACTTTGTTCAAACAAGCAGTGAATAGCTACTCTGTTAAAGCTGGTCACCCTACAAGGTTTACAAAGAATGATGCTAGGAGAATTTATGCAAGATGTAAACTGAAGGATGTAATTGGCATATAAATGCTCTCAAGGTGAAAAATGAAGAATCTTTTCAAATAAGGGAGATGGATTTGAAACATACTTGTCCAAGGCAGCATGTGGCGGACAATGCAAATTCAAGGTGGTTGGCAGAAAGGTATGAGAAAGCATTCAGGGCTGACCCTACCTGAAGTGTGAGGGGATGGAGGAGAGAGGCAACAAAAGAACTTGGTGTTTACATCTCACCTTTTCAGGCATACAGGGTAAAACAAAAAGCTTTGAAACTGATTGAAGGGGACAACATTGAACAATATGCAAAGCTGTGGGATTATGCAGATGCAATTCTGCTAAAAAACCCAGGGTCCACAGTCAAATTGGAGGTAGATAATACACCACAAGCGAACAAGTTTAAAAGATTATACATTTGCTTATATGCACTGAAAATTGGTTTCAAATCTGGCTATAGACCATGGATAGGGGTGGATGGGTGTCTTTTAAGGGGACCAACGCCAGGAGTTCTGTTGACAGCAGTGTGTATGGATCTTAATAATGATCCATACCCACTAGCCTATGCAGTGGTTGGTGTTGAGAATGGGGTAAATTGGGAGTAGTTTTTAAAACTGTTAAAGGATGATTTAATGGGGGAAAGGGAAGATGCATGTGCTATAATGTCAGACAAGCATAAAAGGCTTGATTAATGCTTTTGAAAAGGTTATGCCAGCTGTTGAAAACCGCTTTTGTGTAAGGCACTTGTATGGGAACATGAAAAGACACGGTTACAGGGGAAATGAATCCTTTTGGTTGTTGTGGAAAGCAGCAAAGGCTACTACTGTGCAAGCATTTAACAGAGCAATGGTGCAGATGGGAGACCTTGATGCAAGGTGTGTGGCTTGGTTGAAAGATAAGCATCCTTCCCAGTGGTCTAGATCACATTTCAATACCTTTGGCAAATGTGATACACTGGTTAATAATATGTGTGAGCAGTGGAATACTGCTTTGCTTGATGCAAGGGAGAAAAGTATTCTAACTATGCTTTAGTGGATCAAAGAGTATTGCATGGGGAGATTCCAAAAAAAAAGGGACAGGGCTGAAAGAAGATGGGAAGGGCATCTAATTTGTCCTAAGATTAGGAAGATACTAAATAAGATGATGGAGGATGCTGCAAACTGTATACCCATGAAGTCTAATGAATTATGTTTTGAGGTCTCAAGCTCTGATGGGAGTAGGTATGCAGTTGACCTACTTGACAAGTCATGTGATTGTAGAAAATAGAATGTCAGTGGAATCCCATGCAAGCAGGTTGTTAGTGCTATAAATGCAGCTGCAAGGAACCCATAGGAGTTTGTTCATAGCTGCTACTCTGTTGAGACATATTCAACAGTGTATGCTCATGCTATAGCACCCATGAATGGGGAAGAGTTGTGGGAGAAAACTAGCTACATTCCACCATTACCTCCAGATTTTGGAGGTAAAAAAAAGGGAAGACCAAAAAAGGCAAGGAGGTTTGATGCTAGTGTTGAAGAGGGTAAGGGGAAGCAAAAGATGAAAGGAAGTCTACAAAAGATGTCAAAACAGAGTTTTAGGGTGAAATGTAAATACTGTGGGGAGGCTGGGCATAACAAATTTGGTTGTATCTTGAGGAAGGTGCAAAGGGAAACTGTTGGTAATGCATTCCCTGGTTCAACTAGTTCTTCTGCAGAAAATGTGGAAGCTACTCAAAATTCAGTAAGTATAAGCCACATTAGATTATAGCTTGTCTGTTCTTTTGCATGGGAAGACAGGGGCTCACTCTGTTATATTTTTTTTTTTTCTTTTTTCTTTTATGTCTATTAGCCACACATGGATGAGCCTAGGAATGATGAAGCTGTGCAGGAAGTAATGGAGGCTGAAGAGGAATTTCCACCTCTCACACAAGAAGATGAAGCTGCAGTTCAAGAGATTAAGAGGGTATGACAAAACTAAACTAACACTATGCTCCCTTCAATTGTACCAACTTTAGCATATTTATTTTGAATTTTAACAACAGGCAGCTACACAAGAGGTAAATAATCCTAAACCAACTACAAGAGCTGGTAGAAAAAGACTTGTAAGCAAATGCATTGACTAAATTTAACTTAAAACTAATGTAAAATTCTTATATTTTCATAAATTTTATGATTTGACCAATTCTACAGGCCAGGAAGAGAGCAGAAATGACTAACACAGGTGGAACTCAAAGCCTTGATGGATCTGTTGCTAACCAAGCCCTATATTCAGTGGCAAATGCATTGGAGTGTCCTCCACCACAGAAAAGGGTTGTAAATATCAGAATTCCACCTCCAATGTCATTCCAACCGAACTCATTTCGAGGAAATCCAAATACACCAGTGGTCAATGAAAAGGGAAAAGATAAGCTCAAGGTCATAAATATGGGAGGTACGAAGTTTTTTACCCTTTCTAGTCTTAAATCTGCTACTGAGCAAAGTTCGAAGGGAAAGGAGAAGGCTTACACTAGAGTCTTGTCAAACGCTTTTGTTCTAAACCAAATGGATTCTATCAATTATTAGGATCCATACACATTGCTGCCCCCTATTTGAAGATGATGAGGACATTATTATTATTATTATTATTATTTTTTTTTTTTTTTTTTTTTTTTTTTTTTGCTATCTTCAGTTTGTTTGTGTTTCTTACATGTATAATTGAGGTGTATTTATATTGAGTGTATGGGGAATGAGGATATATTGTTAGTTGCAGGTTTTTTGGCTCCAAAATGGAGCAATTTTCCCTCCAAAACGCAGCTATTTCCCTCCCTTTTTTATACTAAATTTGGACAACAAGTTAATTAGAAATTGGGACTGAAAATGCAAATCGTATGGGACTGAAAGTGCTATTAAACTTAACAGTTTCAGTAACGTTGGGACCAAAAGTACAACTTTTGAAATTAATGGGGTCAAAAGTGTCAGGGCTAGGACCATTTTGAAACAAGTGCATGTCCTGTGGGACCAAAAGTGCAAATTTCTCTACTAAATTCTAGCCGAATTAAGGAGAAATTTAAAAAAAATAATCAATAACTATTCAATCATATATTTACAACTTACAAGTTACAACTTCTAACTAATTATTGAAAATTTTAAAAGGAAAAAGGAAAAAAAAGAAAAAAAAGAAAGGGCTTGATATTATTCTAAGTTAAAAATTAGGAACAAATTTTTAACTTAGAATAAAAGTGTATACGTATCCTTCACCTTTCGGAATTGAGGGTGGCTCTCTTCGGTTGGTGATCAATCGCTTTCTTGAGAAGCGGGTGTGCCAGCTCTGGAATTGGAGGAGGTTGTTGAACAACCATTGCTAAGTAGATCACCATCTTCATCTTCATCAAAGTCGGGTTCTTGTTCTTTTTTTTTCGGCCTTCGTCCAATCTTCAAGCAAAAGTTGATTTTTTTGGATTTTCTATGGTCAATCTAGACCTTTGATCATCCAAAGTGTAGCCCACCCACACTAAATGCTTCCTCGATGGAAACGGTTGAAGCAGGGTAAGCAAAAATCTCCTTTGCAATTATAGAAACAATGGGAAAGTGCTTTGATCTTCTTGATCACCACATTAAAAGAGAGTTAGAATGATTGAGATCAAGTTCCTTAATGCGGTGTTAAAATATTTTTCAACCTTCCCGTAGGGGTTTCTCGACGAAAAATCCCTTGAACATTTTGTGATCTCTCTTCATAAAAGCTATGAAGGCGTACAAGACTAGGATTTGAAACACTTTGATAAGAAATATCATTGTTAGAAGTACCAAAATCGCTAGATTCACTGGTGTCATCAACGCCATGTTGAATTCTATACTCTCAAAATATATCAAATAAAATATCTTTAACATTAGCTACAATTAGTGCATCATTTGAGAAATCATTGTTACCTAGATATAATGCTTCATAATACATCTTTAACAACTCAATTTGGCCATATTTTTTAATCCTAGGATCTAGCATTTTAGCAATATTAAACAAGTCGGGGATTGACATGAAATACACTTTGCCCTCATAGAAGCAATGAAATCTTTTAAAACTAGGTCATCTCTAAAATCATGGAAAATGCCAATAATTTTGCAATAATGATCAATCATATTCGGCGAAGTAGGGTAATAGCGACCGCATATGCCCTTTGTTGCATCTTAAAAAATCTTTAAAAGTGAAATCAAATTAGCACATACATCCCATTGTTGAGGAAATAAAACAACATTGTTCATAGGGTGTTGTTGAAAAAAATGCACATAAAGCCTCTCTATAGGCATAAGAATCATTTAACATTTTCTAAGTGGAGTTCCAACTATGAGGCACATTATATGATTTTTTTTTTTGGATGAATGCCTTTTTGTTTGCAAACTTTTACCCACTGATAAAGCGGAGATCCGAATACCGACGGAACCACAATTTAGGCAGTCTAACGGAGTAATAAAGAGAGTAAGAACGCAAATAACACAAGGACTTATGTGGTTCGATCTCGGAGATCTACGTCCACCGGAAAAGAGTAATCACTCTCGATTTTTTTTACTATTTTCGTTCAGCTACAAAAAATGGCATTAGTCCCCTACAATCAATCCTCTGGCTTAATCTATACAGACATTTCCTATTTCTCCGGAAGCCCGTTCTGAACTGCTCACTATCCTCGCGCCTACAATCGTGCATGGGAGGTTGAAGAGATCATGGGCCCCGTCCGCATGGCGGTTGAGGAATATTTATTTGACTTGTTCTTCTCTTGTGTGCGCCCGTGTATGGGCTTCTTCGTGGACTTGTGTTTCCAGGCCCAAGTAACCCGGGTGGTGGACTGGGCCGACCCGAGTAGGTTGGGCCATACCTATCAGATGTCCCCCCACCAGCCGGAGCGAGGTACGAGCTTCGGCTTGAAGTGTATCGAAAATGGCATGTGTGTGAGGTGGTTTCTGAGGTGAATTGAGGAATTCCCGGGGTGATGTAGTTTTTAGGAGCTAAAATGGTGTCCCCCCGAGGTGAGGTAGTCAGCTGGAGTTGGAATAGTGTGCACCAGGGTGAGGTAATCAACCGGAGTTGAAATAAAATACCCCCGGGGAGAGGTAATCAACCGGAGTTGAAGGAAAATACCCCCGGGGTGATGTAGTAAACCGGAGTTGAAGGAAAATACCCTCGGGGAGAGATAATCAACCGGAGTTGAAGTAAAATACCCTCGGGGTGAAGTAATCAACCGAAGTTGAAATAAAATACCCCCGGGGTGAAGTAATCAACCGGAGTTGAAATAAAATACCCCCGGGGTGTTGCAATCAACCGGAGTTGAAATAAAGACGAAGTAATCAATCAATGTTGACCCAAAACCCAAGACGCGTGATTCCCCACGCGCCTAGTTATCTGGAAAGCGCGTGAAAACACGTGTGCATCACATGCGTTGAATGCGAAAGGTCGCAATCTGGGCTGTTGATTTTGAATATATATATATAAAGCTTGTACAGGAAGATTCACTTTACCTTTCATTTGCGAATTGCGACAGACAAAGAGCGGAAGAAAAGGAGAATCACTTTGCAATTTTCAGAGCAAATTTCAGTTGAAAACAAGTAAGTATGTCTTCTTCTTCGTCTTCGTCCTCTATTAGGGAAGTGGGAACGGCGGAACGGCCGATTAATGCAGCGCCGTTACGGAGTATATTCCCTGAGAAGAGGGAAATTAGGACTGTATTTCGGGCGGATTGTAGGGAAATTTCGACCCGAGCAGTAGACTTCAGTGACTACCTCGAGGAGAAATTCGAAGTGGCCTCGGAGGCGCCTCGAATGACTCGGGTTCAGCTAGAAACTCTGATACCCTCATTTTATTTTCTGTATAATTTAGAATACATAGTGCCAGAGCCCAGCGACCGAGTTTGTTGCCCGCCGAAGGGGTTTGTTGGGGTGTATATAGACCAATTGAAGGTGGGTCTTAGATTCCCCCTGTGGGACTTCGTAGTGCAACTTTTGAGGTATTACGGAATCACACTGTGCTAGTTAGCACCCAATGCCGTTAGGCAGGTAGTAGGGTTTTTGGTAGTTTGTAAGAGTGTCGGGGTAGAGCCCGACGTAGGTATATTTAGGTTTTTCTTCCAACTAAAAGCTTTTGGGAAAGCGAAGGGGTGGTACTCATTTAGTCCGAGGCCCCGTGTGGCTTTAAAGTAAAGAACCCTAGTAAAGTGGATGGCTGGAAGGAGAATTTTTTGTTTATAAAGGTGAATGAGACCCTCCCGAGGTGGAGACGGGAGGAGATAGTAGATAGTGCCCCGGTAGCGGAGCCGGAGTCAGTAGAGGATTTCCGCACCGTGGGTGTCTTTAAACAAGTCTGCTCGGAGAAGGAGTTGGAGGAGGGGGGGTTGAGCCTCTACTACTCGGAAGTACCGGAGGAAAACCCGATCCAAGGCCAGGGCTCGTCTGCTGGGGCTTCTGAGGAGGGTAGGACCATTTATTGTGTGTGTGCGTTGATATATTGCAAGAGTGCTAACTTCGTTTATTGTGTTTGCAGTGGGTCGATTCGGGAAAGACGTTTCGGGGAGCCCAAAGATGCCACCGGCATTGAAAAAGAAAGGTGTTTCCGGCGAGGTAGCACCAAAAGGAGGGGCGTCCCCGGGATAAGTTCGGTGTCGAGGGACCGAAGAAGACGTGGTGATAACCGGCCTGGCGCCAAGGTCAAGGAAGAGGCTGGAGCCATCATTGACGCCACCCTCGGAGGCAAAGAGGATGCGCTCGGACGCTGCCCCCGAGGTACGTATGATTCATCATTCTCCCGTTATATGCCGTAATAAGCTGACGGACTATTTTTTCACAGGGGCAAACGAGCATTCTGGGTCTGAAAGGACCAGAGGCCGAGGAGCTGCTGCAGCTTGCCCGAGGAATTATAGAACTCGGGCGGAGGAGCGAAAGGGAGGTAAAGGAGGAGCTGGCCGAGGCTCTGCGGGAGCGGACCGTAATGACAAACTCTCCCATGACCTGTCCGAGGCCAAGAAAAGAGCCTCCGAGGTGGAGAAGGAGGTGACACGGCTTCGGGGCGTGGAGACAGAGGTGGGGTTGCTCCAGGGCGAAGTGGCGGAGCTCCGCGCCGAGCTCAAAGGCAAAGACGCCGCGGTGATCGAGGGCCAAAGGGCCCTACTGAAGACGTTCGCCGAGAAGCTCCTCCAGACGGGCACGTTCCTCGACTATCAGATGAAGTTCGTGGCCGTTGGCGACACTGCTACCCGCTCCGCGCTGCTGGAGAAAGTGAAGGACGTCTATCCGGACGTGGATGTGTATCGTCCAGAGTTCGGATACGACTACAACTCAGTAGGCGCCGTGGAGGAGGCCTACTACGAGGCTCTGGCCCAGGTCCCCGAATGGCCCCTGGTGGAGGCGCTGGCAGAGAAGGGCACGGTGCTGACTGCTGAAGAGGTCGCCAACGGCGACGTTGACCAGGATGAGGAGTTCCTGGCATACAGAAGGGGGCAGTTCGTGCCGGAGCCACGAAAACGGGCCCCACCTCCAAGGATGGAGCCTCCAGCAGAAGCGTCGGGGTAATGCTCCGGGGACGGCCAGACGTTACCTCAGGAGGGAGAGCAGCCAGCAGCAGCAGCCGCCGAGGGGATCGAACCGGGGGAGGTCAGTTCCCCCCAATTTTGAATAAATTGTAATTGATGTAGATAGTGTAACGAATATATGTACGTTTTTGTTGATGTATTCGAACCCCAAATGACATTGTACTTGATTGAACTCTGAAGTAAAATGTCGAATGAATGTTGAACAATTTTGTTGATTTGTACTTGTACAACCATGAATCATGTTGTGTATAGTACTGAATGTGTAGCTGCTAACAGGTTAGCACCGAGGAGCTGCATAGCGTAATAAAGCAGCTGATGCGCTCATTGGACTGGTTCCGGGGTGAGATAGACAACCTGCAGAAGCACGTTGTACCCCGGTTGGAGAGAAAACTAGCTGCCGCCGAGAAGAGTCTGGCTGAGGCAGAGAAGGCTCGCATCGAGGCTAAGAAGAGTACGCTGCACTTCAAGCTCAATGCTCTATCAAAGGATGTCGAGGTGGAGCGGATGTACGTGCACCACCGAGAATACAAGCGAATGTTGACAGAATTTGGTCTGTTAACATTTGAGGACCTCGAGGCTCGGATCGTTGAAGTGCAAGATGAAATAAAAGAATTAATGGACCTCGGGGATCCGAACTCGGCCGAGGTGTACATGAAACGCCTGGTGTTGGAGCTCCTCCTCGGTATGTATCAGAACCTGGAAGGCCGGAAGAGATGGCAGCGCACTCCGAAAGAGAAGGTCGCAAGCTGCAGCCGGGCCAAGGCCTCCAAAACACACAGAAAAAGGCCAACTTGTATGGCGCGGGCCGGAGGAATCATAATTGAGGAACCGAGCTCCGCGGTGGCGAGTAGGGCCAGCAAGGAGGGGTCAAGGCCCGAAAGAAGACCGACAGTGCGGCGAGAGGCGGAGCCGGAGCGAAGCCTGGAGTCCACGGAGCAAGTTCGGGAGTTCGCCCAGGAAGTCGAAGAGATGGCCCCGGCAGAGTGGGACCCAGTAGAATGAGCACATAAATTGGGGCCAACCAAGAGGGCGAGCAAGCCGAGCCGTGGACGGCAAAGCAGCCAGGGGGGGCCCAGGAGCAGAGGAGTGCCCCGGAGTGCTTCCAGGTCCCGGAGGAGTTCAAGCATAGGGCGAAACTTGACAGGGCGCCGGAGTGCCAAGTTTTGGTTAGGAAGCAAGAATAGATAGCATGTTGTAAATTTAATAAAGATGTATAAGATTTGTAAAAGATAAGATTGTACGTAAGAAATTTACTTGTATAAAGGAAAACATTTTGATTTATATTTTTTGAAAGAAGATGTACGTGTATGCAAAAATGTTTTTAAATGTCCAAGTATGCAATGCAATGTAGTTTTTCTAGTCCTCGGGAGGACGTAGTATATTGGAACGCGTCCGGAGATAAGTTGAAAAACCTCCTCGGACGAATCTGGCAGGAGGCAAGTCTTGTCCGTAGACAAGGTTTGAGACCTCCTCGGACGGATTGGGAGAGAGGTCACGCTAGTCTGGAGAAAAGGTTTGAGACCTCCCCGGACGGATCGGGTGAGAGGTCACTATAGTCCGGAGACAAGTAATAAAGTAATACCACTAAGTGTGTAGTAGAGTGGACCGGGGCGTCCCCGTGGGCCGTAAAGTGGATAACATATGTGTAAAGGAAACATTGCATTAATATCCATTGTCGGGACAAATAGGAATACAATGCAATCTAAAACTTAAAGGACAACCGAATTAAGATGCTGCAAAAGTAAAAGAATATTGCAGAAAATAAAGAATAGAAAAACCTTTGTCGAACCAAGTAGGTTAGAGGAAAAAACGTCGCAAGTTGCTGACGTGCCATGTGCGGGGCACCGGGGTACCATTCGGATGTGCCAGCTGATAGCTCCCGGAGGCGTAGGCCGCGGTAACACGATACGGTCATTCCCAAGTGGCATGTAGCTTGCCCTCGGGCGCGGCTTTACTAGCAGAATTCAGCCGAAGCACCAAGTCTCCGACTCAAAATTGAGTCCCGCGAACTCGAGTATTGTAATATCTGGCTGCTTGCTGCTTACATTTAGCTTGTCGGATAAATGCTTGTTCACGTAGGTGTTCAAGCGCGTCGAGGTTAGCGCGAAGATCATCCTCATTGGTCTCGGGGTCGTGGTTGAGAAGTCGGGGACTGGGCACACCAATTTCAGCGGGAATGACTGCTTCGCATCCATATGTAAGACTGTAGGGTGTTTCATTGGTTGAAGTATGAGGTGTTGTGCGGTAGGCCCAAAGAACCTGTGGAAGGTTCTCGGCCCAAAGACCCTTGGCCTGATCTAGCCTTTTCTTGAGGTCGTTGATGATAGTGCGTTTCGTTACTTCAACTTGGCCGTTGGCCTAAGGATGCGCCACCGAAGTGAAAATCTACTTGATATGTAATTCGGTGCACCAGGAGCGAAAAGGATCGTTGGTAAACTGCTTTCCATTGTAAGAAATAATTGTGCTCGGGATGCTGAAGCGGCAAACAATGTTTCGCCAGACGAACTTGAGGATATTCTGGCCAGTGATAGCAGTAAGTGGTTCAGCTTCTACCCACTTGGTGAAGTAGTCGATGGCGACAACCAGAAATTTAAGCCCACCCGGAGCGACGGGGAATGGACCAACGTGGTCAATGCCCCATTAGATGAACGGCCAGGCGCTTTGGATGCCGATGAGGTCGGTCTACGGTAGATGTTCACCCGAGAATGGCGCTGACACTTTTCGCATTGCGACACCAGATTGTGTGCGTCATTAAACAGGGTAGGCCAATAGTAGCCCCACCGGAGCGCTTTCTTGGCGAGGGTGCGAGATCCGATGTGACTTGAACATGAGCCTTCATGGAGTTCTCGGAGAACGTAATCGGCCTGGACCGGACCAAGACAACGAAGACTCGGCTGCAAGTAGGAGCGACGGTATAGGACTCCATCGTGAAGCGAGTACTTAGGTGCCTTCAGTGAGATCTGACGAGCAGCACCTTGTCGGCGGGCAAAATGCCATCTCGGAGGTATTGGATGATTGGAGTCATCCATGATGGTTCAGCATCGGTCACCACGGATATGACCTGTTCCTGTATCGCCGGATGCATAGCCTCTTCGACAAGTATATCAACAGAAATGTTTGACGAGGCTGCGGAGGCTAGTTTGCTAAGGGTGTCAGCCTTAGTATTTTCTCCTCGAGGAATCTGTAAAACTTCAACGGAGGCAAAAGTTAGCAAAATTTGCTGAGTTAGGGCAAGATACCGTTTCATCATATCTTCTTTTGCGTTGTACGATTCTCTGATCTGGCTGGACACCACTTCGGAGTTGGTATACAAACGTACATGTGTAGCTCCCAGGGCTTGGGCGAGTCGCAGCCCGACAATTATTGCTTCATACTCTGCTTCGTTATTTGTCACCTTGAAATTGAAACGGAGGACATACTTGTTATTCTCTCCGTTGGTTTTTGTGAGGAGAACCCCGACACCACTCCCTCTAGCGGTCGAGGCATTTTTATTACTTCTCTCTCTAGGAATTTTCTCCCTCGAACAAGAAGCAACTTGGTCCATTCTCTGCCGGCCGGCGGCTGTTGCAGTCGGCAGCCGCCGCCGGCCAACCTTTTGCTTTTTTGTTGCATCTGTTTCTTTTTTTTTTTTTTTTTGTGGATTCTTATATCAAAGTTGGTCCAGATTTTGGTTCTTATTTCAATATTTTTTGGATGAAACTTTTTACTCTTTCTCGTATCTGAAGCACAGATCAAGATTTATAGATCCGAGCCTCTGTGACATACGCACACATTTATCGCTCTTCATCAGAGCCTTTAGGATTCATAAAGTCTGTTGCGTCCGTTAGCCAGGGTTGGGGCTCGCCGCCATTGAAGCATCTCTCAGGTCGCACCCATGGGGACGGCTGAAGACTTGAAAGTTGTACAGTGGCGCTCTTTCCTCTCCGTCTTCTATCGGATCCAGGGGAGAGTCCATTTTTGGCGTTCTTGACACAAATCCATCATCGAGGTCACCTGTTTCAGTGGGTGATGAAGGCCGCGATTTTCTGGTGCTACAGGGTCTCCGCCATTGCAATAATTTGACTCGGTCTCAGTCATGGGTCATGCTGCGACTGAGTTTGCGACTCACTATACACTGAGCCGACTCACTGAGTCTGCCACTGCTTTCGCCGAACGATGCCCACCGAGTCTGCAGAAGGTGGTGGCGCAGATTAATGGATCTCCACCGCTGTTTTGGCACTTTTATGAACCGAGTTAGTTTGGTTTTCAGTTCGAACTGGCCGGGTCAATTCCTCTGCTATTGGAAGAGATCTCCAATTCGGATTTGCTGAAGCAATACAGCGTGAACTGACGATGGAGATTCCGCTGTCCCAGCAGCTTCAACCTTGGAACAGGTTCGACTAGGGTGAGACATACATGACGGTCTGTGAGTCATTCTATTGATTTCTCTTTGTCTGAATTTGAAGGCGTTTGAGCCCCATTTGGAATGGTTACTAGCTGCAGACATTCAACACCATTGTTTACGGGTTCCGTTTTTGTTCTGAAAATCTGGCTGGAATGCTTTTTGCTTTGTATTACAATTCTGACATAATTTTCGCCTACAGCCTCTCCCATTTTGCTCTCTAGAAGAGCAATTATTGATAAGTGTTTTTGAGCAAGCACTTTACACGCACATCAGATGTAGATATTGGTTCAAATATGAAGGACATCGCTAAGTGGTACATGGCAGCTTTTCTGGAATCTAATTCTGAATTTACGTTTTATGGTTCACTTTGCTTCTTTGGTTTTTGGCGAGGGATTTCAGGCAGCGTGCTTGTCCATGTCTTGATTTCTCTGTCGAGTTTGTACACGTTTTGGAACTTGTCATCGGAGCATATTTATGGTTTTGTCTACTCTGAGCTTAGGCATTGAAATCTTCCCAGGGATATTTGGACTCGCGCTGATGTGAGGAGCGTTGGTTCTCCCCCACGCTCGGGTTTCGTGACATAGGGCATCTTGATTGGGAGCTCGACTTCCGTAGTATGTTCGAAGACAGTTCTAAATCGATTATTCTCTCGAGCCGAAATGCTCAGTTCTAGTTTTCTATGCAATATATTGGCTTTGTTTTGTATTTGCTTAGATTTTCAGTAGCCAATTTTATATTTATTCTGGATACCTTTATCTACCGGCTTGTGGCATGAAAAGGTTTTTATTTTGTCTCTTGTGAGTGACCGTCCTGTGGTCTCCACATCACTCGCACGTTCCTTTGTTTTCTTTTTTCTTTATTTATAATACTACCTATTTATCTAGCGGTCGAGGCACCATCAACGTATGCCACATATTTGCTTCGTCAACGGGGTTTGTTTCAGATACATCCCCGGGAAACGTAATTGACTCGGGTCCATTAAATGGGTCCTCGGCAAGAAATTCCGCGAGGGCTTGTCCTTTGACGGCACGACGAGGTTGAAACTGTATGTCGTGTTCTCCGAGCTCGATTGCCCACTTGGCAAAGCGTCCCGACACATCGGGTTTGAGGAGAACTTGGCGAACCGGTTGATTAGCAAGGATGTGGATTGTATGTCCTTGAAAGTAAGGACGTAGATGGCGGGCCACCATGACTAGGGCCAAAACTATCTTCTCTGCTATAGAGTAGCGAGCTTCTGCCCCTTGGAGGGCTCGACTGACGAAGTAAACAGGTCATTGTTGCCATGGTCCTCGCGGACGAGGGCCGCACTAAGTGCTTCTTTGGCGGTGGCTAAGTATATGAGGAGAGGCTCTCCGGGGAGAGGTACAGACATGGTGGGTAGTTGTTTGAGATGCTGCTTCAAAGCTATGAAGGCCTCTTCGCATTGCGATGTCCACTGGAAATTCTTGGCTTGGCGCAAAATTCTGAAGAAGGGGAGCTGGCGTTCTGTTGCCTTGGCTAGGAAGCGGTTTAGTGCGGCAAGGCCGTCAGTTAGACGCTGAACGTCTTTTATGTTCTTCGGCATCTGGAGATCCATTACATCCCTGACTTTTGTCGGATTGGCCTGGAGGCCCTGCTGGGACACCATGTACCCGAGGAATTTCCCCGAGCCAACAGCGAAAGTGCACTTGGCGGGATTGAGCCGAAGGTTATGATGTCGTAATGTTCTAAGCGTCTCGGCAAGGTCATGTACGCAAGAATCGAAAGAAAGACTTTTGATGACGAGATCATCAACGTAGACCTCAGCATTACGGCCTATCTGGTCTCGGAAGACGTAGTCCATAAGGTGTTGATATGTTGCACCAGCATTTTTTAGTCCAAAGGGCATCTTCTTAAATGCGAAAATGCCGAAGTCAGTAATGAAGGCAGTTTTAAGGGCATCCTAGCGATCCATGTAAACCTTATGATACCCCTTATATAAATCTAAGAAACTGAGGACCTTGTACCCTGTGACAGCCTCGGCCTTCTGGTCAATTGGTGGAAGAGGGTAGCAGTCCTTCGGACAGTGCTTGTTGAGATCCGAGAAGTCAACACACATTCTCCAAGCTCCAGTGAATTTCTTTACCATTACTGGGTTGGAGAGCCAGGACGGATAGTGGACTTCGAACAGGATGTCCGCGTCCAAAAGCTGTTGGACTTCCCTTCGAATGGCTGCATTTCGCTCCGGGGCGAACTTTCTTTGTTTTTGCTGTATGGGTTTTACAGCAGGATCCACATTCAGTTTGTGGGTAATGAGGTCTGGAGAGACTCCTGGCATGTCCAGGGGAGACCAAGCGAACACATCGGAGTACTCCCGCAGTGTTTGAATGATCGTTTCGTGTAGCGAAGGTACACTGACAGCACCCACCTTGACAGCTTGTTATGGCTTCGCAAGATCTAGTGGCACTTCGGCCACATCAATTCCAACTGACTCGGAGGTATTCGGAACAGATTCCGGGTTAGTGATTTGAAACTGAGGCTTTGGCGGAGCTGCAACTGTCATTTTGAGTGCAACACACATGCACTCCTTTGACACTTTCTGGTTCCCACGTACGGCTACTACCCCATAGGTTGTAGGGAATTTCAATGTCAGATGGTACGTGGAGCAAATGGCCTTGGCCGGAGTAAGTCAGTCTCGATCGAGGATCATGTTGTAAGGAGACGAACTGGACACAACATAAAAATCCACAAAGATGGTCTTTATCACAAGATAAGTGCCGAGTGAAGCGGGAAGGGTGATAATTCCTTCAGGTTGGACCTCCCCTTTAGTGAAGGTCTGGAGTGGCCCCGGGGCAGACCGGAGTCGTTCGCGAGATATGCCCATTTTATGGAAACAGTCAGAAAAGATGATGCTAACCGCGGCGTCGTTATCAACGTAGACGCACTTAATCGTGATATTGGCGACCACCATGTCAATAACGATGGCATCTGTTTGAGGTGTGAGCTCTGGGACAGGATCTTCCTCAGTAAAGGCCACCGCTTCAGTCTGATGAAGACGCTTATGACGAGGCTCCTCGGGAGGAGGCCTACGCACTTCGGCCTTCAGGGCGCTTCGGGAAGCCCCCAATGGCATAGCACCATAGATTACGTTAATTATTCCGTGAACGACATGATTTGGTGGATTCTCTCCGGGACCCCCACAAGGTGGTGGAGGCGGCAATAGCTGAGGTTGCTGTGGTGGGTTCGGCTGGCTTCTACATTGATCCTGCCGCGGGTAGTTGCTATGCCTAGGCCCATTGTTTCGCCATTGTGGTTGGGGACGCTCCTGACCTCTACTATTGTAACCTCCCCTTCCTCGGGAAAAACCCCCATCTCGGGCCTCCCGGGGCATGTCTTCCATCCTGGCGACATATTGCCAATGAGATCCATGCTTCAAGCAATCTTCAATTTCCTTGATAAGCTCTCGGCACTCCTCTGTGTCATGTCCATGGTCATGGTGATAAGCACACCACTTGTCTCTATTTCGTTTTTCCGCCGAGGCGGTCATCGGCGGGCATGGTCGCAATTCGTTTTTGTGCACAGCGTATATTTCTGCTCTCAGTCGAGTGAGAGGTGTAAGTGGAGTCCGGTCACTCCGGGGCTCTAATCTGCCCTTTCCAAGACGGTTAAAGGCGCTGGTCCCCGCTTGTGTCTTCTCGGGCTGTTTTTTGGTGGCGAGCTTGTTTGGAGTTAGCTGGCGCCGGTGAATCCGCAAGCACTGGAGGTGGTACACGCTTAGGCCCCCAGAGGCAGCAGCGGGTTAATTTGCTCCGGGAGCACATCCTAGAGTGGTGGCTGTTGTCGCGTAGGGGGCGGGTAGACAGGAGTATTCCGGCGAGAAGTGTTCGGATCAATGGATCGGCGTGTGTTCACCATGTTAATCAGTATAATGATAAACGATACTAGGGTTTTCTTCTTTTCTGTTTCTCACAGACGACGCCAATTGATAAAGCGGAGATCCGAATACCAACGGAACCACAATTTAGGCAGTCTAACGGAGTAATAAAGAGAGTAAGAACGCAAATAACACAAGGATTTACGTGGTTCGATCTCGGAGATCTACATCTGATAGGTATGGCCCAACCTACCTGGGTCGGCCTAGTCCGCCACCCGGGTTACTTGGGCCTGGAAACACAAGCCCACGAAGAAGCCCATACACGGGCGTGCACAAGAGAAGAACAAGTCAAATAAATATTCCTCAACCGCCATGCGGACGGGGCCCATGATCTCCTCAACCTCCCATGCACGATTGTAGGCGCGAGGATAGTGGGCAGTTCAGAACGGGCTTCCGGAGAAATAGGAAATGTTTGTACAGATTAAGCCAGAGGATTGATTGTAGGGGACTAATGCCATTTTTTGTAGCTGAACGAAAATAGTAAAAACAATCGAGTAATCACTCTTTTCCGGTGGACGTAGATCTCCGAGATCGAACCACGTAAATCCTTGTGTTATTTGCGTTCGTACTCTCTTTATTACTCTGTTAGACTGCCTCAATTGTGGTTCCGTTGGTATTCGGATCTCCACTTTATCACCCACTTTTTGTCAAAGTAGAATGTCTAATAATGCAAGTAATAACCTCTAATAGAAGCAACATGAATTTTGAATTTTGTCAAACCATCTTGGATACACAAATTTAAATAATGACACATGCATCTAATATGAAAAAATCTCCCACCACTAGAATGTTGGCAATAGTAATTAGAGGAGGTAAAGATGCTTTGTTAGCATTAGCATTGTCAAAAGAAATGAAAAATAATTTTGTAACCAAACTATATTCTTGAAGAATTGTGATATTTATGACAAATATTTTGTGCATTGTGCTTGGTATCAAATTCCCTACATCCAATTCAACGTTTTTGAATTGTCCACGAATCATCAATCCAATGGAATGTAATACGCATGTAATTATAATTTGTCAATGATCACCCCTAATATCGCACAAATTGAAATTTTTTGTGATAATGAAGCAAACATATTTTTCAAATCAATTTTGTACTCCCCAACTATTATGCAACATCACGTGTTAGTGTGCTTCGTGAAATTTTTCGTGATTTAGGATTGAAACTCAATCTAGTGAAATTTTCATAAAATTCATCATCGGCAAAGTTAAATGGGAGATGTTTAACACAAACAAGTTTTGCCAAATGACAACGTGTGTTTGCTTCATTATAATGGAAAAGAGAATTAGGAACCATACCTTGCTAGGACCCCATATGTCCTCGAGTTTGGGTTTGGGAAGTTTCAATCCCAACTTTATCGGGGTGTTTAGTGAGAAGGTGCTTGGATAGGTGTCATAACCACCACCGTGATTCATTGTGTAGTTCTTAGCAAAATAGTTGCAAACCACCTTGTAAAGGTAGGGGTTTGTATCCGGAATGTATGCTCGTAAAGCGAATGGTGAAGATTGTGTTCTTGGAAGCCGCTTGGCCCCCTAGAGGCAGACCATAAGGTCCGGCCTCTCCTGCTACACTCCCTAAAGCCGGTAGATTGAGACCGACCTCTTTGTTGGCTCTCTTGAGATGACTGTTCTTCGTTAAGGTCGGCGTAGGCGGCGGCGTTGCTCCTTCAATATTAATACACAAATTTAATTAGATTTTTAAAAGTAAAAGTGCAGTATTAAAACTATATTATACTAGGTAAATTTGTAAAATGTAAAAACAATAAAACTATTTATTACTAGTAATCACTAAATATAAAGTATGATAGTAAATATAATATAAACATCACTACTAGTATACTACTACTACTAAACTTTGCTAAAGATATTAAATTTGAGTACTAGTTCAAAAAAATTAAAATTAACTATGAATACAACAAAAATAAAGTGTCAAAATTACTACTATAATTTTCAAGTAAAGAACAAAAATTTAAAATACCTAAAGCATCCGCAATATCCAAATCGATTGTAACGTCGCCCAAGTTGATGTCTTCCTCATCTATAAGGTTGAAGAAACTCGGAGGAGGAGGTGAAGAAGACGAATCACGAGCTTGACTCTTCTCTTTCTCGGTTGCCCGACAAGAAGATGATGATCCGGATCTACCACTTGACATTTTTCATAGTTGAAGTATAAACAAATTGATAAATGAAGAACACTAAAAGCTTGAATGAAAATCACTAAAAACTGGTAGAATACCAGAATGCAAGAGATTGAGGGAGAGATGAGAGTGATGTGTGAAATAAATGGGATTGAAAAGGGATATTTGTAGAGATTTTAAGATAGGAATTAAAAAGAAAAAAAGAAAAAAACCCTTAAACACATTCTGCCGAGCCTGTCTTCATCAAACGACCAATTGATCGTGGCCGTTGGATTTCAACGACGTCCGTTTTTTTCTTTAAATTGGCGCGCTGAACCGGCAGTTGCGGTTCTGGATCGTCAATTTTCATCCAACGACTCTCTTATCCACACCGCTAATTTCCAATGGTAACCTAGTCCTGGCCGTCCACATGGCCAGCTTTAAAAAATGAAAAAAAAAAATTACTGAAAATCGGCGGGAAATCCTGGAACCAAAATCAACCCTAAATAATGGCGGATTCAGTGCCAGTTCGGAACCGAAACCGCTGTCAACGATTTCGGAATCATTGACCGTCAATTCGAACCGTGGCGATTCGTCGATCCCTGGATCGGCTGGGCACCTCCAGGCGCAATCATGCTTGTAGTTAGTTTTCTAGTTGATGGGAGGGCCTAGTAGCACCCAATAGCCAGGTCTAAGCGTATTCCATAATATATATTCCATCTGCAATGAGGTATTAGAAGATTGTAATATATCTCCAGTATTTTAATTGCCAAAAGATCTAGTGAATTTGAGTTGCAGCTATGTTCTTTACATATTAGCAAATAACGCGTATGTTGTACGTGACTAATATGTTTATATAAATATAACATTAATTTATTAATTATTTAATTCAAATTATTTCATTATAATAAATTGAACGCACATCAAACTATAATGTAGATATTGATTTTTTATATTCTTTTTTGTATTCTTTTCCAATAACATTTCTGAATTTTCATATTACCTGGACTCATGTGGTAGTATAAAGTATGAATTATTATCTTTTACTTGTATAAATTTAAATATTCGATTTGAGAAAATGGTTATTAAAGTTGTATGGAAAAAAATGATAGATGTTTTTGCCAATGATAATTCACTTGACCCTTTAACATTTATTTTTTAACCTAAACTCTTTTATAATTTTGTTTTCATTAGATTAATAATCTTTTATCTACTAGTAAGTTTGTATTATATGTACACCTTAGGTTTAGAATGAATTTTATCACTTTTATACATTTATCACCATATTGCTCATATTCAATTATTTTGACATTATTTTCTACTAGTAATATTCTCATGCGATGTACGGAAGTTTCTTTAAAAAGTAATGATTTTAATAAAACAAAATATAATATAATCTAATATTTAAATATGAGATTGATTGATCCTAATAATTTATTTTTTCTAATAATGTAGGATAAAATAAAAATAAAATTATAAGTAATGTAAATATAAGTTTCTCACACGTTATATATGAATTTAATATAACTTACTTTATATACAGGTATATATATATATATATATATATATATTATTAACATTAAGATAAATATTAAATATAAAAAAATCTTTTTCAAAATGATTATTTCTTATCTTTGAAATTCAAACATACAATTAGTGTGTTTATATCATTCTTCACCTATATGCATAATAGTTTAATTAATTATGAATGTTAAAACAAACATAAATATCTAAATAACAACTCATATTATCAAATAAAATAAACTGAATAATGTTATAAGAAAATTATTTTTTCTTTATTTTTATCATTTTACTTTAAAATATTTAAATTTAACTAAATAAAGTTTTGAATTATAACTATAACTATTTAATTTTAAAAAATCTTATTTGCACGTTTTAATAATTTACTTGGTATTTCAGAGATACAAAGAATAACAAAATAATGAAATAAAATTCAAAAGTCGTTATTCAGTAGTTGGAATAACAAAATAAAACATATGAACTCTTCAATATTTCTTAATACTTTTAAATTAAATTATACATTTATATTGTGAATAATAGATTCATTTAAAGATACACATTGGTTAATATAAAAAATAAAAAAATTTGCTTAGGTTGCAAAATATGAAAAAAACACCAAAAAAAAAAAAAAAAGACATAATTGAGATTAGTTAATCTGACCAAGTATTGTTTAGGTTGCAAAGTCTAAAAAACATATAGTTCAAGTTTGTTAATTTTTCTTATTCAAAAGAAGATTAGTTGCAACTTGTATAAAATAATATTTTAGGTTGCAAAGTGTAATTATTTATATAAAAATAAAATTAATATTTAATATATTTAAAATATAAAAAGTAACAAAATTAAGATTAATGATCATATATATATAAGTAAAAGTCATAGTTTTGTGATTTATCAACAAAAACAATTATTATAACAAAGAAACATTAGCAAATTTAATAATTTAATACGCTGATTATAAATTAAAAATTAACTATCGCTTTTAATTTGATAAAGGATGTGCTTAATTATATGTACATTGATTTTTCTCTCAATGTAATAAATGAAGAAAATTTGAGACAATACTTAGATAAAACAAACTAATTAGTTGTGGTTTTCATGAAATAATTAAGTAAAAATAATTTGTGGAAAAGAATTATTTGAATGATTTTTAATTGTATTTTGAACCAATACTATATTTTTCTGTACAACCCACAATAAACACTGGAATCTTACTCAAATAATCAATGAACAAATAATATAATATTTTAAATAAAATATCTTCTTCTTCTTCTTCTTCTTCTTCTTCTTCTTCTTCTTCTTCTTCTTATTATTATTATTATTATTATTATTGTTGTTGTTGTTGTTGTTGTTGTTGTTGTGTTGTTGTTGTTGTTGTTGTTGTTGTTGTTGTTGTTGCTGCTGCTGCTGCTGTTGTTGTTGTTGTTGTTGTTGTTGTTGTTGTTGTTATTGTTATTATGGATGTCAAATCATACATCGTCAAATGATGATTAATTTGATATAGTATACATAATAAATAGATTAGAAATGGAAAAAGATATCTGGAACGTTAGACAATAAAATAATTTTTTATTCTTACTAAATGTGACAACTTACCAATCACAGTCTAAAATTTTACGTTGGAAAGTGTTACTTATAGAGTTGTTCATATTGTGGCTTATATATAAAAATAAATATAGATTTTTTAATTTATAAAATAATTTTTAAATTCTAACTATAAATGACTAAAAATAGCAATGAAATATATAATAAAACGAACAATAATATTTTATTTGGATATGTCATATGTAGTATAAAGTTTAATACTTTTTTCTTTATGTCCCTGCTTTTATTTTATATTTTTTTAATTTATCTAAATAAGCTTTCAAGTTCTAATTATATATACTAATTTTTTTTCTTTCTAAGGATAGATTTTCATTTGCAACTTTTAACATTTCATTTAGTGATTTCAAATATACTTAAATATTTTTTATTTAGTACATTCTTATTTTAAAAAGATAAATTCAAAAGTTATTTAATAATTCGAATAAGAAATTAAATTCCGTAAGTTCTTCAAAATATTTGAATATTTTCGTATTTTATTTGGTATTGTAAATTATATATAAATGTAATATTTTTCTTAGTTTATTTATTTGAAGATAAAATTTATTATTGGGAACAAAGTTATTTAGATTGTTAAGAGTAAAAAGAGATATTTGATGTTAATTAGTGCGATAAAGTATTATTTAGCTTACAAACTGTAAAAACATATAATTGAAGTTTTAGTAAAAGTTAAAATTAAAAAAGCTTGCAAAATGTAACAAATTTCATAATTTAGGATGCAAAGAATAAATTTCCTTAAAAGAGTAATTTTAACAAAATGCGCATTATTAAAAATATAAATAAGTAATTAAAAATAATTTCAATAATAATTTTAATACAAAATTATACACATGCTCAATGCTTCTGTACTTTCGTGATAAAAAAAATATATAGAAAATTTGATGATATATTAAGTTGATTATAAAATAAATATTGATTTTTTGCCTTTGATTTAATAAAGTAGGACTTTCATTATTTAAACAATGGTGTTTCTCCCTGCATAACTTAAATAAAAAAAAAAAAAATTTAAAAATTTATGTAAAATAAAATAAATTGATTAGTTGTATTTTTATAAAAAAAACAAAATCATATTTTTTATAAAAGAAATTATTTTACTAATTTTAGTTGCAATTTAGATCAAAATATTATAATTAAATTCACAATAAACATCAATTATAGCACCAATAATTAACCAACAAATAATTCATTTATTCAAATTAAGTATCTCATTATAATATATGTGATATGGATGTTAAATCGAAGATCGTTATAAAATGAATAATTTGGTATATTATGCATGAAAGTCGGATTAAAAATGAAAAAGTTATTTGTGTTTTAAAAAAATAAAAGAAACTTATGAACTTACCAAAAATAAAACTAAAAAGTTACCAATTATATAGTATAAAATATTTGGATGGAAAGTTAGAATGACAATAACTCCCTCCATTTTATTTTTATATATACTAGTATTACTCCCGTGCGATGCGTGGAAGTATGTTAACATTATAGTATATTTTAACAAAATTAAATACTCTATGATGTTATTTTTTAAAATGTGAACCTTGTACACTTGATAAAATAAATAATTCAAAATCTTGAATTATCATATAGTAAAATTTTAAATAGCATAAATATTCGTTTCTCTCGTGAAATTTATGGATTGAATATAGGCAAAAACTCGTATGTGACCGTCACACGGTGGTCACACGGAGTGACAGGAAAAAGTATCACTTTTTGTGGTAAAAGTATCACGTTTATCTGTAAAAGTATCACTTTTTTTGAACAAAAAAATATATCACTTTTTATAGCAAAAGTATCACATTTATCTGTAAAAGTATCAATGTAGTAAAAGTATCACATTTTCTTGTAAAAGTATCACTTTTTCCTTTAAAAGTATCAAGATTTTCTGTAAAAGTGCATTCCGTCACACGTGTGACCGTTCACACACAAGACTCACTCTTGAATATATACTTATTATTTATAAAAAAAGTTATTATTACAAAATAAAATTAAAATAAATATTAAGTATGACAATTAAAATACATATTTTAAAATTATTTTTTAACTCAAATGTTACTGTAGGCAGTCTATATCCTTCTTAACCTATGCGAATAACTACAAATAATCTCATTAATTATATATATTAAAATAAACATAAATATAATAACATGCCAACTTATTAAAATAATAATTATAAGATAACAAAAAATAAATTGAATAATTTATAAGAATATTATATTTTTATTTTAAATAATCTCATATTTGTTATTGTTAAAAATAGTCAATTGATTCATTTTTTATAATTTAATTCCCATTATAAATAGTCTAATCCACAATAAAAAGTCAAAACTTACTTCAACTTAAAGTAGGTGAAAAAATTATTAATTACATATACTATATGTAAAAATAGATTAGAAATAAAAAAAATATTAGTATTTACAAAAAAATGTTGAAAAAGAAACAAAGTGACAGAATGGTGATAGTACAACAACAACTCTTTAGGGACTAATACATGAATAATACACTTGAAAATGTCCAACTTGCAATTGGAGGGGAAAATAATTTTCTTTATTACATATTTGGCTCCATGTTGTTTAATTAAACAAAAATGCATATTCATATGTATATATATAAGTATATATATAGATTAATTTATCGAATAAAACTAAGATAGAAAGATACATACAATAAATAAATTAATTAAAGTATTTATAAAAAAATAAATTTCTTTTATAAAAAATATTTAACTAATTCTTACAGCCTAAATTTGACACCAATAGACATGCACAATACGTACTGAGATCTAACCAAATAACCAATCAATATATATAAAATTGTCTTTATTTTTTTTAAATATCCACTTTTATGTATATGGTATTTATGCTAGATTAAAGATCATGAAAAGATAATAATTATATATATAATATGTTAAAAAGGTTATGATACAAAATACTATTTGTATTTAAAATTTTGGAAAAGTGCTTCTTTAGAAAAAAGGGAAAAAAAATCAAAAGTTAGCATTGTACAAATAACCATAAATAATACAAAAGATAACGGTTGGAAAATGCAATTTACAATCTTAACTTTCTTATAAATTTTATATATATGTAAATTTTGTAATATATCTACATAAACTTTCAAGTTCTAGCTATAAATATTTACTTGTTCCTTTCTAAATTAGATTCTCATTTGCAGCTTATAATATTTTACTTGATGATATTAGATATACCCAACATATTTCTAAATAAATCCTAACATTAACAAAATAAAATTCAAAAGTTATTCATAATTCGAATAACATTTTAAAGTGTGTGAATTCTAAAAAATACTCAAATATGTTTATATTTTATTTGGTATTGTAATTTATTCAATTTAATTTTTATATTTATAATGAAAATATTATATCTATCTAAATATGAAATTGATTAATGAAAAAGATATTGCTTAGGTTACAAAAAGTTAAAAAAAAAAAAACAAAAACAGTTGAATTTAGTTAGTTTTACAAAGTATTTTATAGATTAAAAAGTGTAAAAAAAATATAGTTGATGTTAGTCACGTAAAAAAAATCAACTAAAAAAATATTGAAAGATGTAACAAATGTCATAATTTAGGTTGCAAAGTGTAACTCACTTAACAAAATAATTTTAAGAAAATACATATTATGAATATATGAATTAGTAATAAAAGAATAATCTGAATAATAATTATGATATACAAATATGCAGTTGCTCTAAGTTCCCATACTTCCATGACTAATCTAACAAACATTGTTATTATTAAAAAATATACTCTTTCTGTTCCTTTTATTTGATCTTTTAGCTTCTTAATGAATTTTCGAATTAATTAATCTTTTAGCAATTTTTTACAAATTCTCTCAATTTTGCCCTATGTCAATCCTAAAATATTTCTTACTGGGGATATATTTGGTAAAAAATAAATTGAATTCATAATTCTTCCACTTTTTTTCTAAAAGATCAATTAAAAAGAAAAGAAGGGAGTGTATTAGTAGATGTAAGTAACTATTTAATAAATTGTTTGTAAAATATTAATTTTTACCTTTAACTTAATAAAATAAGAGCTTCATTATTTAAACAATGGTTTTTATCCCGAGTGTAACTTAGGTAAAGAAAATATATTAGAAATTCATGTCATATAAAATAAATAAATTTCTTGTAGTTTAAAAGAACTCAATTAACCAAAATCTAACCAAAATAATTAATTTTTAAATCTAATGTTTGTGATATGGATGTCAAATTGAAGATCGTAAAAAGATGAATAATTTGATATATTATGTATAAAAAACAGACTAAAAATAAAAAAGTTATTTGCATTTTACAAAATAAAAAAGAAAATTATTACTTACCAAAATTAACAAAACCTTAATGTTAAAGTTTTAAGCGGGAAAAGTAAAATGACATAAAAGCCCTCAATTCTACTTTTATAAATACTAGTAATACTCCCATGCGATGCACGGAAGTTTATTTGAAAAGTAATGATTTTAATAAAACGAAATACTCCCTCCGTTTCGGCCTAATTAGCCAACCTTGGCCTGACACGGAATTAAGGAAAAACAGATATTGTGGAATCTTTGACTTTTTCAAAAGTGGAAATTGAGAGTGGAGATTTTGAGGGTGGATATTGTGAGATAATTTTCCATTTATGGGCTAGGACAATTAGGTTGAGACAAACAAATATGACAAGTTGGCCAATTAGGCAGGGACGGAGGGAGTATGATATAATCTAATATTTAAATATGTGATCGTTTTATCCTAATAAAATAAATTTTTTTAGATGAGGATAAAACATAAATAAAATTAAAAGTAATGTAAATATAAGTTTAATATAACTTACTTTATATATAGGTGAGTGTACGTGTATATATATATATATTATAGATTAACATTAAGATAAATATCAAATATAAAAAAAAAAAAAATCTTTTTCAAATGATCATTTCTTATGTTTGAAATCCAAATACTCATTTAGTGTGTTTGTATCATTCTTCACCTATATGCGTAATAGCTTAGTTAATTATGAATGTTAAAACTAACATAAATATCTAAATATAACCTCATATTATTAAATAAAATAAGCTGAATAATATTATAAGAAATTTAATTTTCTTTATTTTTTTCATTTTACTTTAAATATTTAAATTTATCTAAATAAAATTTTAAATTATAACTATAACTATTTACTTTTAAAAAATCTTATTTACAAGTTTTAATACTTTACTTGGTATTTCATATATACAAAGAATAATAGAATAACAAAATAAAATTCAAAAGCTATTCAATAGTTGGAACAATAAAATAAAACATATGAGTTCTTCGATATTTCTTACTCCTTTCATATATATGTTGAAAAGTTTCAATTAATTATATATTTGTATTGTAAATAGTAGATTCATTTAAAGATACACATTGGTTAATGTAAAAAAGGAAATTGTTTAAGTTGCAAAATGTGAAAAAAAAAAAAAAAAGAAGACATAATTGAAATTGGATAATGTGAAATAAAAAAAAAAAAAAGACATAATCAAGTTGGTTGATTTTGCTTATTTAAAAGAAGTTTAGTTGCAACTTTTATAATATCATAATTTAGGATGCAAAGTGTAATTATTTATAGAAAAATAACAATAATATATGTAAAATATAAAAACGTAGTAAAAAAATTAAGATTAATTATCATATATAAAGTTATATATATATGAGCAAAAGTCATAGTTCTGTGATTTATCAACAAATAAACATTGACAAATTTAACAATTCAATACGCTGATTATAAATCAAATATTAACTATCGCTTTTAATTCGATAAATTATGTGTTCAATTATATGTACATTGATTTCTCTCTCAATGTAATAAATGAAGAAAACTTGAGACAATTCATGTCAGATGAAACAAATTGATTAGTTGTTGTTTTAGTGAAATAATTACATAAAATAATTTGTAAAAGATAATTATTTGACTAATTTTTAATTGTATTGTGGACAAATACTATATTTACTATTCAACCCACAATAAACACTGAAATCTTACTCAAACAATCAATGAACAAATAATATAATATTTTAAATAAAATACCTTATATATATATATATATATCATATGGATGTCAAATCAAACATCGTCAAAAGATGATTAATTTGATTTAGTATACGCACCGTTTTTTTAGATGTTCTTTTAGACTTGGATAAAAAAAATTAAGGAGCAGGGGGAGTGGACAAATAAGCCTCTTTCTAGATTTTTCTCTCTCCCCTTAAATCCCTTAATTTTCTCCATATTTTCTTACTATTTTATCTAATTATATGGTAGGTTACATAATGGGAGAATTTTTAGGGATAATAAAAGATGTAGTATAGGAAAAATTGTGGAAAAAAAAAGTTAAAAGAACATTTAATTATTAACAAACACAAAAGCTAAAAGAACATCTAAAACAAGGAGGTAGTACATAATAAATAGATTATAAATGAAAAGATATTTGCAACTTTAGAAAGTAAAATAAATCTTGATTCTTACCAAATGTGACAACTTACCAATCACAATCTAAAAGTTTAGGCTGCAAAGTGTTACTTACAGAATTGTACATACTGTGGCTTATATATAAAAAATATATAGGTTTGTTATTCATAAAATCATTTTTAAATTCTAACTATAAATTATTAAAATAACCATGAAATATATAATAAAAGAAAAAAATGATATTTTATTTGGTTATTTCATATGTAATGTTAAAGTTTAATACTTTTTTCTTTATGTCTCTGCTTTTATATATTTTTGTAATTTATCTAAATAAACTTTCAAGTTCTAATTATACATATTTAATTTTCTCTTTCTATGGTTAGATTTTCATTTGCAAATTTTAACATTTCATTTGGTAATTTCAAATACACTTAAATATTTTTTATTTAATAAATTCTTATTTTAACAAAATAAATTTAAAAGTTATTTAATAATTTGAATAACAAATTAAATTATGTGAGTTCTTCAAAATATTTAATTATTTTCTTATTTTATTTGGTATTATAAATTATTTATATAAATGTTATATTTTCTTATAAATAGTTATTTATTGAAGATAGAAATTGATTAATGCGAACAAAGTAATTTAAATTGTTAAGAGTAAAAAGACATTTGATGCTAATTAGTGTGTCAAAGTATTACTTAGCTTAAAATATATAACAGAAATTTTAGTAAAAGAAAAATATTAAAAAAGATTGAAAAATGTAACAAATGTCATCATTTAGGCTGCAATGAATAAATTTCCTTATAAAAGTCATTTTAACTAAATACACATTATTAATATAAATAGGTAATTAAAAATAATTTCAATAAAAAATTTTGATATATAATTATACATATACTCAAAGCTTCTGTACTTTCGTGACAAAAAAAATATATTAGCAAATTTGATGATTTAATAAGTTGATTATAAAATAGATATTGATCTTTTTCCCTTTGATTTTATGAAGAAGGACTTTCATTATTTAAACAATGGTTTTTCTTCCTGCATAACTTAAATAACAAAAAATTGAAAATTCACGTCAATTAAAATAAATTGATTAGTTGTACTTTTATAAAAAAAAATACTCATATTTTTTTCTAAAAGAAATTATTTTAGTAATTTTAGTTGCAACTCAAACCAAAATATTATAGTCCAATTCACAATAAACATCGAGTTTAGCATAAATAATTAACCCACAAATAATTTGTTTATTCAAATAAAATATCTCAATATAATATATGTGATATGGATGTCAAATCGAAGATCGTGAAAAGAGGAATAATTTGGTATATTATGCATAAAAATCGAATAAAAAATAGAAAAAATGTTTTTATTTAAAAAAAATAAAAGTAAATTATGAACTCACCAAAAATAATAAAAAGTTACCAATTGTATGGTGTAAAATTTTTGGAGGGAAAGCTAAAATGACATCAATGCCCTCCATTTTACTTATATATATATATATATATATATATATATATATAGATATAGATTGTTTAATTTTAATAATGTAGAATACACCAAACCACCGTTCTAGCATATCTTTTTATCTACTTAAAAGTACCCTAAGTATCCTATATTTATTTTTTTTTTTTTTTCAATAATATAGATAAATTATGTTTATGTTATGAGAAGTTATTATATTAGGGAGATTATCATAAGGAAAAATTGGTATAAATGCCATATATGTTTCCAGTATTTATAAGAATGTTCTTACGATTCGAATTGTTGAAAATGCCCCGTAAGTTACAGAAAATATGCAAATTCCTCGTCATCGGCTATCAGTTGTAACTGAACCAATGACCCGTGACGTGTCAATTCAATGCTGAGCTGGATCGGTGTTTCGCATTTTTTTAGTCAAAATGGGTATAAATGTCCTATATATTTCCTGTATTTATGAAAAAGGCCCTCTATGCTTCGAATTATTGAAAATTGCTATAAGTTACAGAAAATTGATAAAAATGCCCCGTCACTGGCTATCAATTTGTAACTGAACGGGTGACGTGTTCATAAAACATCATACACTAGATAGGGACCATAAACAACATTTACTCAATAAGAACTCTAAAAATTGGGACACTAAACAACACAAAATATATATATTAAACACCACCACATAGAGATATATACAACTCCGAATTTAAACAGTTCTTATGCCGGATTTTAAACACACCCCCACCATCGAACTCTTATTCCACAATAAACAGTTCATAAAATTTCGAAATTGCGCACGCTAAACTACCACATTTATTATCATAGTTGGGATGAGAATCATTATGGCGGCGTACATCTCTCAGCCATATCATCAATGCCGCAACATGATGAAGGTAGTTTTGGAGGTAATCTGGAGAGGTGTTCAACGATTTGGGTTATCTTACAGAAATGAAGTCTTCAAATTCATGATTTGGCATTACAATTATATTTTTTTGGTTGCAATTGTAACGTGCATCTCACATGCCATGGTTTTCCTCTAAAAGCAAATTCCACGTAGATAAATCTAAAAGAACAAATGCTACTTCATATTGTTTAATGACACGTCACACATCACTAGTTCAGTTACAGCTGATAGCCGGTGACGGGCGATGGAGTATTTTTATTAATTTTCTATAACTTACTGGGACATTTTCAATAATTCGAAACTTAGAGGGCATTTTTCATAAATACTGGAAACATATGACATTTATACCATTTTTTCATGAAAAAGACGTGGAAAACGATCCAGGTCAGCGTTGAATGGACACGTCACATATCACTAGTTCAGTTACAGCTGATATCCGATGACGGGGCATCTGTATCAATTGTTTGCAACTTACTGGACATTTTCAACAATTCAAAACTTAGAGGGCATTTGGAAATATGTAGGCCATTTATACAAATTTTTCCTTACCGTAAATAGCATATTTATAATATTCAAATTGATCAGACAAATAAAATAATAGTATCATATAAATACTAGGGTAAATTGGTAAAAAAGTCCTTTAAGTTTGGCATAATTAAAAAAATATCCTTTAAGTTTGACACTTGTTAAAATTTGTCTTTTAAAACTCAAAATATTGATAAAAATACCCCGTCACCGCCTACTACCTGTTACCCAGCCGGTAACAGGCTGGCATGGCCTTAGAAAGCTGATTTGCCACAATTTTTGGACACATTTTATCTGATGTGGCGAGTTTATGAAGGAAAATTGACTAAATCAGGGCAACACAAACTTCATACTTTAAATTCTGAATTCACCATGTCTCTCCGGCAACTTCCACCGCATAATGGCGACTCTCTCTTTCTCCACCTCGACCGCCGAAAGTGTTCTTGCTCTCTTCTTCTTCCATACTTCACGACCCTCGTTTCTTTTCTTTCATTATCAGCAGCAGCAACAACAAATTTTGAAGGTCTCATTGGAAACCGCCAAAATAGTAACGACCATCAAAGTTAATAATTCCGATCTTCTGACGGTCATAGCTGCAGCGACCAAATTGTAACCCTTCCACCACAATCATGTCATCGCACGGTCGAGAAAATGCAATTCACCTAAATCGGGATGGCGTCAGTCATCGATTCAATACACCGTCAATTTCGTGGACAGCAAGATGTTGGTGGATCTTGACGCCTGGGCGACAGAATTCTTAAATGGAGATGAAGAAATCGAAACTTCGCCGGCAGACAGATCTACCAAGAAAATAAATTGACAAGAATTTGTGAAATCTTAAATTCAAAAGAGCTATTGGCCACCCCCATCTTCTTTCTGCATTTTCATCTGATAATGCAGGGTGTGGAGCTACGTGTGGCCCGTATCGGGCTCCAGTCCAGTACAAAATTTGTAGAACCTTAATTTTAAATGTATTATTTTATTATTTTTATTATTTAGTACTTTAAATTTTCACTAAGCCCATTCCATTTAAGTCGTAATTTCACCAAACGCTCATAAATTTTTAATGGCTCAGCCCAACCCAACCCATTTATAAATCCTGAATTCGCCCCCTTGATGATGTATAACATAAACACAAAATCTAGAGAGAGAGATACAAAACAGTCAATTATATGGCTCTGCAAAAAAAATGGGAATGGGGATGCAATAAATACATGATTATGATAGAAGTTTTTGTTTCAGGAAAATGGAGGTAGAGGTCAACGGGGAAGATGAATTTATTTCCATTTTCTTTAAATTTTCCAGTTTTTATGTATTTTTAATAAATTTATTTAGAAATATATTAAATTGCCACCTCAGTCCGTCACCGGCTGGGCAACAGGTAATAGTCGGTAATGGGGCAATTTTATCAATATTTTAAAACTTACAAGACAATTTTAAAAAGTGTCAAACTTAAAAGATATTTTTTTAATTATGTCAAACTTAAAGTGCATTTTTACCAATTTTCCCTAAATACTATCCTAATTTATATTTGTAAACAGACTTGTTGTTTCATTTATAACAAAAAAAACTATGTAAAATGCTGAAAATTATTTTTACATAGTAGCATAAATCATTGTGAATCATTTACAAATTGAATTGACACACACTTTTTACATTTTTTAGATAGACTAAAATTTCAAACTAATCTCATCCATTTGTTTACCAGGAATCTATTTAAGATACTATTCTTATTTTCAGTCAAACTTTCAGAAAAAATTATAATAAAAGAATGGACGTATTTGATCATTTTTCACAACAATCAATTAAAAATACAATTAAAAGAATAGGTAATATTTTCAAGAGTTAAGGCTAATGTTTACATTTTATTTTATCATGAATTTATGCTAAAGGTTGAACTAAGACATAATATCGAGCTTATATATTTTATACGTTATACTGTAACTTCATATTTTTAAGTATAAATAATAAATATATATAATAATACCACAACATTATGTTTTATTTTATCGATGTTGTCATTTATTTATTTTTCGAGACATATTTTACTAACAATACATGACTTGTTACTGAAAGCTAAACAGGGATTCATATGTGCAACTGTTGAAGAGATAGTGAACGTGCGAGGTCTTTAATGTTCTAATATTAATGTAAAATAAGCAAAAAAAAATATTATAAAAATATTATCTCTCGAGAATAGGACATAAGAAATAAGAATAATAAGGGATTTCATCATTTTTCAATTTCTAATATTTATTTATATGTATTTTGTATGCTAAACAAATACTAACACCATCAAAACAATTAAATTTAATTGTTCTCCATATATTCAATACCTAAATAACTTTCTTGTACATCTATCTGAAATTAAGAGTCATGAATCAGTATCCATTAAAAAAAAAAAAAAAAAACTCTAAAGTTATTAAAGTTCTGTTAAACTATAAGATGTTTAATTTTCTATAAAAAATAATTAATGTTAATTTGTTAATATATTACAAGAATTACACATCAATTTAATTTAATATCATATGTGATACACTTTATTAGATGTTTAATTTCCTACAAATTGTCAATTTTTCTTGTTGTAGTTAGTGGAATGAGTATACTGATAATATAGTTGCAAATGATAGAAAAACAAACAAAAAAATACACAAATTTTGCTATTGAGAATGAGAGATGAGAAATAAAATCAAGGGTTTGTTTGTTTCTAACTGAGCACGGATGGATTTTGGATGTTAAAATACTCAATCCCTGTTTGTTTCAAGATTTAAACTCAAAATATTTCATCCAATACAATTCGATCCTATAAAACCTACCTACACCTATCCTATACACAATCAAATACACGTCTCTATTTTTTAGCATTGATTTGACATCTACAGTACAATCATACCCTATACAATCTCAAAACAAACATACATCTTTACTATTTACCTTTATTTTTAAATCCTGGGATTTCAAAGTCAGGATTTCCCCCAACCCACTTAAGCCTAAACCAAACACCCCCTAAGGTCTTAGAACACCATTACATATTTTTCAAAATTATAATTATATGTTACACATTTGTACTTTTTATTTATCATCAAACCACCTTATTTAAATATTTCCCAAAAAATCAATGCATAAATATATTTCTTGTAGATTTTCATGATTTAATATTTTATTAACCATCAAACTAGAGTACTATATAATGATAATATAGTTGCAAACCTCAGAAAAACAAACAGAAAAATACACAAATTTTGCTATTGAGGATGAGAGATGAGAAATAAAATAAACAAGGTCTTCATACACCATTATACATTGTTCAAAATTTGAATTATATGTTACACGTTTATACTTTTTATTCACTATCAAACCACCTTATTTAAATACTCTTCCAGACAATCAATGCATAAATATATTTCTTGTAAAGTTTAATTATTTAATATTTTATTAACCATCAAATTAAAGTACTTTTCCTTATTGTAAGAATTTCTATTAGATTATTTTTCTTAGATTACCAATCGTTCTTTCTCATTTTTCTAAATTTATAAAAGAATCCAATCATAAAAAGAAAATAAAAATTATGAAGATTTGAAGAAAATAAAAATAAATAAAAAGAACAATATTAATTATTTTACTAAAAAGGAATAATGAATTATATTACAAATATATAAGTTCAACTTAAGTCATTAGGTGAATTGAATATCATACGAAATGCAATAGAAAAAATCATGAATTAATGTCTTTTAACATAAAATACTCTTAGAAAACAATAAAACTTCAAACTACTAAATCAACCTTTAAAATTCACTAATCGCTATATCTTCTTTCTACAATAATAAAGGAATTCCAATATAAAGAGATAAGAAATTAATGAAGAACATTATATAATACGCATATATAAAAAAGAATAATATGATGCATATTACTAAAAACGAAGAACAAATATAAAATTTTATGAAATATATAGATTTTACTTATGTGTAAATTAAATATCATATGTTAGAAAAACTAATGAGTTAATAGATGAGATTTGAACTATAAAAGGGCTCTTACCAAATAAATACAACTTTAAAAATAAGTTAATATAAACTAATCATAAAAAATTAAAACTCGTTAAGGATATAATGAGAATATCAATTTTTGTAAAAAACTACTCATACTTTTATAATAGAAGTAGATTAAATGAGCAAAGCTAAAGAACCTAGGTTCTCACCATCTGGACACCATTGTATAAGACAATGGGAAAAATGAGTCATGTGAAGCTCTAGGTATAGATAACAACAGATTCAATGCAATCAACAGTTATAATTCTAAAATTAATTATTGAAATATTGAAACATTTATATTATCATAACAAATAACTACTACGATTTCTTTTAGTCATCCAAAAACAAAATATTTGGTATTGGACCCTCCAAAGACAAACACACTTACAACAAAATCTTATGCATTCAGGAGATGCAAAAGCTTAACTTATGTGTTCGACGACCTAATAACTCTTAAAGCAGTTTACTCAATCTCCAAGGACTATCTATAGCCAAATAATCATGTTTACATCACACTACATCACATCCTCCTTAAATTCCTTATTTTCCTTCAATTCAAAAATAGAAATTATCATTGTGAGTATAAGTGACTTACACACTCATGTTGTTAGCTAGAAATAGCAAGGAAAGCAATTAGAATGCAACTAAAGAAGAAAAACATGGTTTTGAAGCTGCTTTGAAAGACATTGGATTAGTTAGTTATAACCGCAATACAACGATTATGCAACGGTTTTGAAACCGTTGTCTTTGGCCCAATTTAAAACACAGATATAGAGTTAGAGAGAGAAAGATGATAGAGAAACATGCTAGGAGATTAGAGCTTTGTTTTCATAGAGTTCTTGAGTGTGTGTGAATGGCTATCATATATTGAGATTGCATATGATTCTGATCTTGTTTGTAATCATATGAATCATCAATAAAGTAGCCAAACCAACTTTGTGGACGTAGATCTTTATTGGATCGAACTACGTAAATGCTTGTCTCGTTATTTTACTTTTGAATAGATAGAGAGAGTGAGTGATTCTTGGAAAGGTTCGAAATGGTTGTTTATCCAACAATTGGCGCCGTATGTGGGAAGCGCAGAAGAAGGAAATGAACCACGAAGAATCCGCCATGGCTGCAATGAAGTTCGAGATAGAGAAGTTCAAATGAAGGAATGACTTTGGACTTTGGCAAATAAAAATGAAGGCATTGGTTGTGCAACAAGGGTTATCTGCTGCATTAAAAGGCACAAAGGGTTTTCCAGAAAACATGGAGGAATCCCAGCAGACTGAATTGATGGAAAAAGCACATTCAGCCATAATCCTTTCACTTGGTGACAAGATCTTGAGGGAGGTTTCAAAGGAGAAGACAATTCAAGCATTTTGGGAGAAACTTGAAGAGCTGTACAAGAAAAGGACCATGGTGAATCAATTGTACATCAAACATAAGTTATACTCTTTCATGATTTCTGAGGAGAAAGATATGGATGATCAACTTGATGAGTTTAACAAATACTTAGATGATTTAGAAGAAGTTGAGGCCAAGATTGAAGATGAGGATAAGGCCATAATTCTTCTGAATTCTTTACCAAACAGTTACGAGCATTTGAAAGATGCCATATTATATGGCAGAGAGTCTAAGATCAGTCTTGCAGAGGTTCAAACTGCTCTCAGGCCAAATGCAATGTAGAAATCAAATGACTCTAGGAATGATACTAATGGTGAAGGTTTAAATGTCAAAAGGTCAAATTCTTCAAGGCAAAGAAGGCACCAACTGGTGACCAAAACAAGAAACAATTCCAAAATAAACCAAAGGTAACTAGTAAGAAAGAAACAAGGAGATGTCACCATTACAAAAGGGTGGGACATCTCGAGAAGAAATGCTTTGAACGGAAGAAAGAACAAATGAAAAGATGAACACAGTTGATGTTCCAGAAGCTAAGGAAGAAATTGATGTGCTTAATGTGACAGATGGGAAACAACAGGATAAATAGATCTTGGATTCTGGCTACAGTTTCCATATGTGTCCTCGCTACAATTGGTTTATTGAGTTCAAGAGTGAAGCAGCTGGATCAGTGATGTTAGGCAATGACTAAATGTGCCCTGTGGAAGGCATTGGATGCATCAAGATCGGAATTCATGATGGCTCTGTTAAAGTGCTCACATCAGTGAGGTATAATCCCCAACTTAAGAGGAACTTAATCAATTTAGGAACTCTAGAGAATAAAGGATGTAATTTCAAATCTGCTAAGGGTTTCCTGTATGTAATGAAAGATTATAAGGTAGTAATGAAAGGAGTAAGAAAATCCAGTTTTTACTATCACTAGATGTTCGCCCGTGCAATGCACGGGATAAAATATTCTATTACATTAACAATATGTGATTAAATTCTAATATTGCTACCAGTCATTATAAAACATATATAAGTCATTATACATGTGTGTATATATTTTACTATAGTTTATGTATTAAAAGTAAGTAAATATTAACATTTATTTTTTTATGTAAGCAATACTAATTTTAAACCCAATTTCACAAAAAAGTGAAATAAGTTATTTGAAGTTTTGTAGTATACCATATTTTTTTCTAACATGAAATAAATAATTGGAAATAAATACACATAGGGTGTGTTTGCTTAAGGTTGGGGAGTGCTGAGCCAAACTTGGTTGCGAGAGTTAATGAGTGTGCTTTATTGAAATTTGGTCTCCTAAATCTACTGAGAAAAATTATAAGCAAACATACCCATATTTTTTTCTAACATACATTTTTTGTACAATTGACCAATGTAAATCCAACAAATTTATTATATCTAATATGAATATCTATTTGAATATCGTGAGATAATGATTAATTTGATATATTTTTCATCAAAACTTAAATTGATATGAAAAGTTATAAACATTCAAAATTTTAAGTTAAAAAGAAAAAGAATTGAAGAGAGAATTTTATTGATTGGTATATCCAATTCTTTTTTTTCCTTTTAAAAATAAACTCCTACGGTCTGTATGATTGACACGTGTTTTTTTTTATAGAGGACTTATATAAATGGCATGTGTGTTACTCTTACTGTAATAGTAAAGGGGATTTTTTACTTACAATTTTTGTTCATAAATTTTTTTTATAGAAATAACCACATATTAAAAACTATTATAATGAAACAATCAATATTATAAATTTAAGAATCGGATTATTTTTTATTATAGAATTAAAATTTAAATACTTGTGGCTCAAACCCATAAAAATAATTTAATTATGTACATATTACAAAACTAAGTAAATAATTCAATACTACAAAAAATTATAGTTCATATTTTAGGTCTAATATTTTGTTCTTAAGTAATTGGTTTTTATATATTTAATATAGGTGTCAAACTAAAGATCCCAGCAAGAAAATTAATTTGATATATTATTTGGAATATAGATTAGGAATGAAAAAGTTATGTGCAATTTAAATTATAGTTGAAAATTTCAAAATATCAAAAAAAAAAAAAAAAAAAAAAAGAGAGAGAGGGACTTTGGTTGGTTCCTTTCCTTTATATATATATATATATATATATATATATATATATATATATATATATATTATTATTGTTTAAAGCCTAGAATTAAGGTGGTGAAGACACATCACCCTAAACTATCCTACTTTTATATTAAGTAGGGATATTGCAGAAACTTTAGTTGGAAATGTTGGCACTACTGTGAAAAATGAATCTATAACATGGCACAATAGGATGGGACACATAAGTGAAACAGGCTTAAATGCATTATTAAAGCAGAATCTGATCAAGAATCCTAAAAAAATTAGATTACAGACATGTGAGCATTGCATTCTTGGTAAAAGCAAGAAGAAATCATATCAGGTTGGTAACATGAATCAAAGACACCACTAGACTATGCACATTCAGATCTGTAGGGTCCTTCAAGAAAATAAACACTTGGAGGTGGTAGATTTTTCTTGAGTATCATTGATGATTTTTCAAGAAAACTACGGATTTACATATTGAAAAACAAGTCAGATTCTTTTGAAAAGTTTCAGGAATGGTGTAAAGAAGTTGAAGTTGGAAAGGACACTACACTAAAGTGTCTTAGGACAGACAATGGGTTGGAATTCCTGTCAGAAGAATTTCAGCAATTCTGCAAGCAAAAGGGGATTAAGAGGCATAAGAATGTCCCAGGTAATCCTCAAGAAAATAGGGTAGTTGAGAGAATGAATAGGACCATATTGGAGAAGGGTTAGGTGCATGTTATTGAGGTCAGGAATACATAAAAGGTTTTGGGGAGAAGCTGCATCAACAACAACTTATCTGATAAATAGAAGCCCATCAACTGCTAATGTACTCAAAACTCCAGAAGAAAGATGGTATGGGTGTGCACTAGGGTATTCACATCTCAGACCATATGGATGTATGGCATATGCTCACCACAAATAAGATAAAGCTAGAGCTCTGAAATGTGTAATGTTGGGTTATCAGCATGGTGTAAAAGGATATAGGCTCTGGTGTTTTGAATCAGGAATGAAGAAAGTGCTAGTGAGCTGAGATGTAGTCTTCTGTGAAGCCCACATGCCATTTAAGGATAATAAAATCTATGAGATAGTCACAAACACTGATAAGAATAAGTCATATGTCAGGGTGGAGTTAGATCAGGATGAAGAAGAATCAAACTCTGAAACTAATGGAACTGAAGAACTTATAGATGTTCAATCTGAAATTGATGATATCAGAAATTACCAACTAGTAAGAGATAAAGAAAGAAGAACTGGAAAGCCTTCACACATATATGGTGAAGAATATCTCACTGCTTATTCAATGAATGTTGCATAAGAGACTGATTTTTTTTAACCAAAAAATTACAGAGAAGCTGCACAAAGCAAAGATAGGAATCAGTGGATGATTGCTATGAGGGAGGAACTAGATTCTTTGGAAAGGAATGGAACATTGACTTTGGTTGATAAACCATCTCATCAGAAATCAATCAGTTGCAAATAGATTTTTAAGAGAAAAGTTGAGTTTGCAGGCAGAAAAGGTGAGATATAAGGCAAGGTTAGTTGTCAGAGGTTTTACACAAAAGGAAGGGATTGACTACAACGAAATATTTTCTCCTGTTGTCAAACACTGCTCAATAAGGATTCTCCTAGCTATGGTTCCTCAAATGGATTTGGAACTGGAACAACTAGATGTAAAAACAGCTTTTTTGCATGGTGATTTGAAAGACACTATATTCATGTCTCAACCTGAGGGTTTTATCTAACCAGAGAATGAAAATAAGGCATATTTACTGAGAAAGTCACTGTATAGGCTCAAACAAAGCTCAAGACATTGATATATAAAGTTTGACAGCCATATGAAGAAGATAGGGTATGTGAAATACAAATATGACAACTGTGTGTTTATGAAGAGAGCTGGAAAAGAGATCTTGAGTTTCCTGTTGCTATATGTAGATAACATGCTTGTGGCAATCAAAAGTCACACTGAAATAAAGAAGCTTAAGGAAGATTTACAGAGGTTTTAAGATGAAAGAGTTAGGAGAAGCTAGAAGGATATTGGGAATGGATATTGTTAAAGACGGGAAGAACGGATTGTTGTGGTTAGAGCAGAAGAGTTACATTGAAATGGTGCTAAAGAAGTTTAACATGCATAAATCAAGATCTGTCTCAGTCCCTTTAGCTCAGAATTTCAAATTATCAGAGTTACAGAAACCAAAAATAGAAGAAGAGTTGAGAGAAATGAACAAAATACCTTACTCAAATGTTGTGGGGAGTATAATTTATGTGATGGTGCGTACCAGGCCTGACATCTCACATGCTGTGAGTGTTGTCAGCAAATACATGGCAAACCCTGGTAAGCATCACTGGGATGTTGGGTTTGTATACTGAAAGCAAGACCTTTTATATACAATATTTCCAGTTATTCACTATTAATCTCCTATCTGATTTTGTTTACACTAATCACTATATATGTCCCTATATCTCTCTCTATAAGTAGATCATATGGTGTGTTGTAGATCATAGAAGATCATATGATTGGTTAAACTTAATAAGATATAAAATATATATCACAGGTGAGACAACTTGAGGACGAGTTGTTGGTATAGGCTGCAGTATCAAGCATGAATAGTTTATCTTGACTATTTACTTATACTGGTACGTCTTTACGTATTGATAGGATCACGGTGAGATAAGTTCTTCTGCCTGACCTTAGTGAAGAACAAGAGCTCCCAGTGACTTATTGTAATCTAAACCCTAAATAAGATTATAGTTATGTGTGCATGTCTGTGTGTCACTTTGATTTACTATGGGTGAGAGTTAAGTGCTAACTCTTTATACTCTGTATCTTGGGTGACAACAACTTGCATATGATAACTGGTAATTTGTGTTTAGGTAACCGTATCCGTTTAGGATGATGATATCCCCTTAAGGAGCTTAAACGGTTTATCGTACTAAACCCTACAGGTTGATTAAGTTTAGGTACAATAATGAAGTTGAGTGGTACTACTTAAGGAATTAATAAGCAATTAATTAATCTAAGCTGTCACAGGCTTTAATTAATTAATGGATATTCGATATCTTAAATACGGGAATTAATTAAGTCTAATTCAAGCCCCGACTCAATTCGGGAATAAAGGGGTAAGTCAATATTAATTATTTAGTGAAATGAATTAATATTTATGAATTAATTATGTTCTGGGCTGAACATAAAAGAATTAATTCATAGCTAAGCCCATCTTTATTTCTTGTATTTGATCCCTGTACTGGCCCATCAAGCTCCAAGCCCAGTAGGGAATCAAACTACCCGGCGAGGCCCACACTCAGTTATTATGTATTAAATACATAACTCTCAGTCTGTGGAAAAAACAACAGTCTAACGTAATATCACAGAGCTGAAAAGAGAGAGTCAAAGGGCCGCAGCGGCAGTTTTGGTTCCCACACTTGGGATTTCTCAAAGTTCGTCGTCCATCCGACGTTGAGGATCGAGCAGGGATACAGTCCAGAAGGTCAATTCTGGAGTCTAACATCGAATCGTTGTGCGCACGATTCTCAGGTCAACTCTAGAATACATATGTGTTGTATTTAAATTAATAGATGCATGTTTAGGATTAATCAATGTGTATATTGAATTATGACAACCAAGAAGGTCCCAGGGAAATTCGGAAATTCCTACAATGGGTATCAAAGCCTGGATCAGTTTTCTTGACTCTGTCAGATATAATTCAATTATTGATTATATATGCGTTTATTTTATTGTCGTTCTTCGTGGCTCGTTTTTTATTGGTACATCATGTTTGTTGACGTTGTGATTGTAATTCACCACGAGAAAATCCGTGGTTAGAATAGGTTCGTTTTTACTTTTTTTTTTGTTGAAAAATCTGTAAAATTGAGAATCGAAATCGAAGAACACGAAAAACGTAAAGAAACCGGTAGCAGGCACCCGACGCCCGTCAGCAGGCACCCGGCGCTCGGCAGCAGCAGCCTCGGTGCCCGACAGCAGCAGGCCCAGCGCTTGGTAACAGCAGCCCCGACGCTCGGCAGTAGCAGGCCCCGGCGCTCGGCCCAAGCAGGCCCCGGCGCTCGGCACCAGCAGGTTGCGGTTGGAGGGGTGGCAGCGGCTAGGGTTTGCAAACCCGACCAGACCGTTGCCGTGTACGGGCCCTAGGGTTTTGGCTCGACAGCCCATCGGCCAACGCAGCTCGTCTTTAGCCAATGTTTCATTTCAGTCCGGTCCGTACCCGAGTACGCGAGGCCCGACGTGAAGGTCCAAAAGCTTAAAGACTTGTATTTTCTAAATTATGTAATAATTTAAGATTTATTATTTTTTCCATGTTGAACCACGAAGAACGAATTTTATATCGCTTCTTTTCGCTCGATGGATGTTTAATATTTATTATTATGTCAAATATGTCTACGTGATTTATTAATTGCACTTAGACTATCATGCTAGGAACATCATGTATTATTAGCATATTTAAAATCTCCGAGCATGCTTTACTTATTGAGTTCGGTTTTATTAATGCTTAAGGTTACGTGTTGTTGCATGCACAAACCTTTTGAAGTAAAAGACTTAGCAAAACCTGAGTTTTTATTTTATTTTATTTAAAATAGTCAAAGACCTCCGCAACCGGTCTTAAGGCAAAGTGAATAATAATATTAATAAACGCCCACACGCGTGGCTTGCTCATATTTATTATTCATAAGTTTGCCAGCCGAGACTTCAAAATAAATCTTTTAATTCCAAAAGAAAAGTGAGAGTTACACTCGTAAATGTCCACACGCGTGGCTTACACGTATAGTTTTCATAAGTTTTCTAGAAAAATGGAATTAAATGGGATAACAAAGGTTAAATATGTTCGAAGCGGCATGGTCCGCGTAAGTGTGTCAAATCCAAGAATTAATTTACAAGGGTTAGGTTGTGGTCATTGCTTAGAAATTATTTTAAGTACAACTCCCCGAGGAGTCCCTTCTTAATGATAATATGGTCTAGTTTAAAATTACAATTATTATTTTCATTTGTCAAAAGGATAGGTTGACATGGATTGAAATTAAATGACTAGGTGTTTTAGTTTGGCTGAGAGGTTTACATATAAATGTCCACCCGCGTGGCTTATATGTAGAATCTTTTGGGCTATTGGAGGATTCTATCAATATTGTTTTATCAAAAGGTTATAATATTGTTATTTCAAATTATATGTGATTGTGTTCTTACATGTTTATTGTTCATATATTTTTCAGATATGTCTTTGTCATCTGTCATCAATATTCTCGCACAATACCCTTTAACCGGTCCTAACTATAAAGAATGCAAAAGTAATCTGGAGTATATTCTTATCACTGAGGAACACTACTTTGTGCTAGTTACTCCTCGTCTGGATCCCCTTACTAATCAGTCCACTGATGAGGAGCGGGAAAAGCATGATAGCTGGCATAAGTCTAATAATGTGGCTAAATGCTACATTATGAACACTATGTCATCTACTTTGCAACTCTAGCATCAGGCCATGGACGATGCCGCTGGCATCATGTTGAACCTTCAAGAGGTGTGACCAGGGCAGGTCAGTGCACAATCATGTCATGCACATGATGAACCTCATGGACAAGCTTGACTTGATAGGAGGAGGTACCGACGGCGAGGCCAAGGTCGATATCATTCTCAACACACTTCCCAAATCCTTTGAGAACTTCCGTCTCAATGTTGTTATGGCCAAGAAAGACTATACTCTTAATGAGTTACTCAATGACCTAGTTACAGCATAAGGAGTTATGGGAAAGGGTGCACAAGTTTTGGTCACTGCCAATGGGCCTACTGTTCCACCGCAAGGTGGAAACAAGTAAAAAAGGCAAAAAGGCAAAAGCAAATAATGGGAGTAAAGTAGTAGGCCCTAGTGGTGGAGTAAAGAAGCCTAAGGGAAAGTGCTTCAAGTGCGATAAGACTGGGCATTGGAAGAAAGATTGTCCGATGCTACAGGCAAAGGACCAAGGTACGCCATTAGCTTTAGTAACTGAAACATGTTTGGCCTCTGTTTCAACTCATTCGTGGGTAGTAGATACGGGTGCGACTGATCATGTTTGTTACACCTTGCAGGGCTTTCAGCCGACAAGGCAGCTTAGGGATGGCAAGATCACTATCTCCATGGGCAATGCAGCAAGAGTCGCATCAGTTGCAGTTGGAGATTTTTATTTATGCTTTATTGACACTGTTTTAGTTTTCAGAGATGTTTTGTTTGTGCCGGATTTTCGGCGGAACTTTATTTCAGTTTCGAAAATTTATTGTGATGGATATTCAGTTGTTTTTTGTAGTAATGTTTCTATCATGAGAAATGACGTAGTTATCTGCACTGGTGTTTTGAGCAATTCTCTTTATACTATAACTTGTTTGCATAATAGTCAATACTAAGTTGCATCCACTTCATCAAACCTAAAGAAAAGAAAGTTATCTTTTCAAGAGGATCAAACACATCTTTGGCACCTAAGATTAGGCCACATAGATTAGGCCACATCAGTCTAAACAGGATCCAAAGACTAGTATCTGATGGGGTGTTGGATTCATTCCAACCAGTTCAAACTCGAGTCTGCAAACCTTGTATAGAAGGAAAGATGTCGACAAGGCCTTTTAAGGCAAAGGGGAGTAGGTCCAATGAGGTGTTAGAGCTAATCCATTATGACTTGTGTGGACCGATGTCCACTCAAGCTCGTGGAGGGTATGAGTATTTCGTCACTTTCATTGACGATTACTCAAGATACGGATACATTTACCTACTTCGCCGCAAGTCTGAATGCTTTGAGAAATTCAAGGAATTTCAGGCAGAAGTGGAGAAGAAGTTAGGGAAAAGTGTCAAGTCATTGTGGTCTGATCGCGGTGGCGAATACCTCAGCAGCAAGTTCCAACAGTACTTGTCAGAGATTAGGATTACATCCCAATTAACTACACCAGATACTCCTCAACAGAATGGTGTAGCAGAGAGAAGAAATGGAATCTACTTGAGATGGTTAGATCTATGATGAGTTATGCATCTTTGCCCGTTTCATTCTAGGGATAAGCCTTAGAAACAACTTCTTATCTGTTAAACCTGGTACCATCCAAGTCGATGCCCAAGACCCCTGTTGAGCTATGGTCTGGGCACAAGCCTAGCTTGAACCATATAAAGATTTGGGGTAGTCCAGCACATGTGCTGAACAAGGATGCTGACAAGTTAGAATCTAGGTCAGAGGTGAGATTGTTTATAGGGTATCCAAAGGGAACGAAGGGTGGTTATTTCTATAGTCCTAAGGATCAGAAGGTTGTTATTAGCACTAATGCACAATTCTTAGAAGAGGACTATATGATTATTCACAAGTCCAGAACAGACATAACCCTTCAAGAACTCGAAGGGAATGTCAATACGATTCCACTTCCACAACCACAAGTGTAAGAGGCAATAATACCAAGTATTGCACAACCTGTTTACATAATGCCTACATAGCCTCGACGTACTGGGAGGGTTGTTCATCAACCTGATCGATACATGTTTGTGGGAGAATCTTCTGATTTGATCCTAGGAGACGGACATGCTGATCTAGATCCCTGGACATACGCTGAGGGAGTAAGTGACGTAGATACGAAAGAATGGCATCTCGCTATGGATTTTGAATTTGAATCCATAACTGCTATGGATGTATATGAGAAGGTTGTACTACCAGATGGCTGTAAAGCTATAGGCAGTAAGTGGGTATACAAGAGAAATAGAGGAGGGGATGGAGAGGTCACGGCCTATAAGGCTAGGCTAGTGGCGAAAGGGTATACCCAGATCGAGGGTAAAGACTACAATGAAACCTTTTCGCTGGTGGCAATGCTCAAGTCCATTCGGATCCTTCTCGTCATAGCAACTCACTTAAACCTTGAGGTTTGGCAGATGGATGTCAAAACTGCTCTCTTAAACGGTTACCTTGAAGAAGGTAGGGACATCAATATGCAGCAACCAGAGGGTTTTGTGAGGGAAGGTGAAGAGCATCTAGTGTGGAAGCTCAAGAAGTCCATTTATGGACTCAAGCAAGCTTCCAGGTCATGGAACTTACATTTTGACGAGGTGATTAAATCCTATGGATTTACTCAAAGTGAAAACAAGAGTTGTGCGCATCGCTTAGATGTCAACGGAGATAAAGTATTTCTTGCACTTTATGTAGATGATATTCTCCTAGTTGGCAACAACGTGGAGGTATTATCAGACATAAAGATATGGTTTAACCGATTAGTTTCAAATGAAAGACTTGAGAGAGGTAGCTTACATTCTTGAGGTCAAAGTTCTACGAGATCGCAAGAAGAGGATGTTGAGCTTATCCCAAGTGGCCTATATTGATACTGTGATCACTCGTTTTAGCATGCAAACTGCCAAGAAAGGATTGCTACCTTTCAGACATGGTGTTCCACTTTCTAAGGAGATGTGTCCTAAGACACCTAAGGAGAAAGAGGAAATGAGACAGGTACCCTATGCTTCCGCAGTAGATAGTCTTATGTATGCCATGCTATGCACGAACTCGATATCTGCTATGTAGTTGGCATAGTGGCAAGATATCAGTCCTGGAAAGGCATATTGGATTGCGGTAACACATGTACTCAAGTACCTCAAGAGGACTAGAGATTACAAGCTAGTTTAGCAGGCAGACAGTCTAAATCCCTTGGGTTATATGGATTCGGATTTCCAAGCTGACCGGGATGAGAAAAGATCTACCTCGGGCTATGTGTTTACCTTGGGAGGAGGAGACGTTTCATGGAGGCAATATGACTCCGGAACTATTTCTTAGATCTAGGCGTGGTACCTAGTTTGCCTATGAATATCACAATCTATTGTGATAACTTAGGTGCAATGACAAACTCAAAGGAACTCAGGACCCACAAGGCGACTAAACATATAGAGAGGAAGTACCACATAATATGAGAAATCGTAAAACGAGGAGATGTGTGGATAGAGAAGATTTGTACGACAGAGAATATGGCTGACCCATTCACGAAGAGCTTACTGCAGAATTCCCTGTAGTACAAATTTTCTCTATCCGCACATCTCCTCGTTTTACGATCTCTCGTATTATGTGGTACTTTCTCTCCATGTGTTTAGTCGCCCTGTGGGTCAGGGGTTCCTTTAAGTTTGCCACTGCACCTGAGTTATCACAATAGATTGTGATACTCTTAGGCAAACTAGGTACCACGCCTAGATCCAAGAGGTAGTTCCGGAGCCATACGGCCTCCTTAGCAGCCTCTAAAGCGACCACATATTCGGCTTCCATAGTGGAGTCCGTAATGCATCTCTACTTTGCACTCCTCCATGAAACAGCTCCTCTTCCCAAGGTAAACACATATCTCGAGGTAGATCTTTTCTCACCCCGATCAGCCTGGAAATCCGAATCCGTATAACCCAAGGGATTTAGATTGTCTGCCTGGTAAACTAGCCTGTAATCTCTAGTCCTCTTGAGGTACTTGAGTACATGATTTACACAGTCCAATGTGCTTGTCCAGTTTTAGATTGATATCTTGCCATTATGCCAACTGCATAGCAGATATCGGGTCCTGTGCATAACATGGCATACATAAGACTACCTACTGCTGCAGCATAGGGTACCTGTCTCATTTTCTCTTTCTCCTTAGGTGTCTTAGGACACATCTCCTTAGAAAGTGGAACGCCATGTCCGAAAAGTAGCAATCCTTTCTTGGCAGTTTATATGCTAAAACGAGTGATCACAGTATCAATATAGGCCACTTGGGGTAAGCCCAACATCCTCTTCTTGCGATCTCGTATAACTTTGATCCCAAGAATGTAAGCTACCTCTCTCAAGTCTTTCATTTGAAACTAATCGGTTAAATCATATCTTTATGTCTGATAATACCTCCACGTTGTTGCCAACTAGGAGAATATCATCTACATAAAGTGCAAGAAATACTTTATCTCCGTTGACATCTAAGCGATGCGCACAACTCTTGTTTTCACTTTGAGTAAATCTATAGGATTTAATCACCTCGTCAAAATGTAAGTTCCATGACCTGGAAGCTTGCTTGAGTCGATAAATGGACTTCTTGAGCTTCCACACTTGATGCTCTTCATCTTCCCTCACATAACCCTGTGGTAGTTACATATAGATGTCCCTACCTTCTTCAAGGTAACCATTTAAGAAAGCGGTTTTGACATCCATCTGCCAAACCTCAAGGTTTAAGCGAGCTGTTATTGCGAGAAGGATCCGAATGGACTTGAGTATTGCAACCGGAGAAATGGTTTCATTGTAGTCTTTACCCTTGATCTGGGTATACCCTTTCGCCACTAGCCTAGCTTTATAGGTCGTGACCTCTCCATCCCCTCCTCTTTTTCTTTTGTATACCCACTTACTGCCTATAGCTTTACAACCATCTGGTAGTACAGCCTTCTCATACACATCCATAGCAGTTATAGATTCAAATTCAGAATCCATAGCGAGATGTCATTCTTTCACATCTACGTCACTTATTGCCTCAGAGTATGTCCAGGGATCTAGATCAGCATGTCCATCTCCTGGGATCAAATCCGCGGAGATTCTCCCACAAACATGTATCGATCAGGTTGACGAACAACCCTCCCACTACGTTGAGGTTGCATAGGCATTATGTCAACAGGTTGTGCAGTATTTGGTATTATTGCCTCTTGCACTTGTGGCTGTGGAAGTGGAATCGTATTGACATTCCCTTCGAGTTGTTGAAGGGCAATGTTTGTTCTAGACTTATGATTAATCATATAGTCCTCTTCTAAGGATCGGCCATTAGTGGTAATAACGACCTTCTGATCCTTAGGACTATAGAAATAATCACCCTTCGTTCTCTTTGGATACCCTATAAACAATATCACCTCTGACCTAGATTCCAACTTGTCAGCATCCTTGTTCAGCACGTGTGCTAGACTACCGCAAATCTTTATATGGTTCAAGCTAGGCTTGCGCCCATACCATAGCTCGACAGGGGTCTTAGGCACCGACTTGGATGGTACTAGGTTTAACAGATAAGAAGTTGTTTCTAAGGCATATAGCCAGAACGAAATGGGAAAAGATGCATAGCTCATCATAGATCTAACCATCTCAAGTAGAGTTCGATTTCTTCTCTTTGCTACACCATTCTATTGAGGAGTGCCTAGTGTAGTCAATTAGGACGTAATCCCAACCTCTGATGAGTACTGTTGGAACTCGTTGCTGAGGTATTCACCACCGCAGTCAGACCGCAATGACTTGATACTTTTTTCCCTAACTTCTTCTCCACTTCTGCCTGAAATTCCTTGAATTTCTCAAAGCATTCAGACTTACGGCAAAGTAGGTAAATGTATACCTATCTTGAGTAATCATCAGTGAAAGTGACGAAATACTCATACCCTCCACGAGCTTGAATGGACATCGGTCCACACAAGTCAGAATGGATCAGCTCTAACACCTCATTGGCCCTACTCCTCTTTTCCTTAAAAGGCCTTGTCGATATCTTTCCTTCTGTACAAGATTCGCAGACTCGAGTCTGAACTGGTTGGAATGAATCCAGCACCCCATCAGATACTAGTCTTTGGATCCTGTTTAGACTGATGTGACCTAATCGTAGGTGCCAAAGATGTCTTTGATTCTCTTGAGAAGATAACTTTCTTTTCTTTAGCTTTGATGAAGTAGATGCAACTAAGTTTTGGGTATTATGTAGACAAGTTATGGTACAAAGAGAATTTCTCAAAACACCAGTGCAGATAACTACGTCATTTCTCATGATAGAAACATTACTACAAAAAACAACTGAATATCCATCACAATAAAGTTTCGAAACTGAAATCAAGTTCCGCCGAAAATCCAGCACAAACAAAACATCTCTTAAAACTAAAACAGTGTCATTAAAGCATAAAGAAAAATCTCCAACTACAACTGCTGCGACCCTTGCTGCATTGCCCATGGAGATAGTGATCTCGCCATCCTTAAGCTGCCTTGTCAGCTGAAAGCCCTGCAAGGTGTAACAAACATGATCAGTCGCACCCGTATCTACTACCCATGAATGAATAGAAATAGAGGTCAAACATGTTTCAATTACTAAAGCTAATGGCGTACCTTGGTCCTTTGCCTTTAGCACCGGACAATCTTTCTTCCAATGCCCAGTCTTACCGCACTTGAAGCACTTTCCCTTGGGCTTCTTTACTCCACCACTAGGACCCGCTACTTTACTCCCACTATTTGCCTTGGCCTTTTTGCCCTTTTGCCTCGTTTTCTTGTTTCCACCTTTCGGTGGAACGGTGAGCCCATTGGCAGTGACTAAAGCATGTGCACCCTTTCCCATAACCCCTTCTATTGTAACTAGGTCATTAAGTAACTCATTAAGAGTATAATCTTTCTTGGCCATAACAACATTGAGACGAAAGTTCTCAAAGGATTTGGGAAGTGTGTTGAGAATGATATCGACCTTGGCCTCGCCGTCAATACCTCCTCCTATCAAGTCAAGCTTGTCCATGAGGTTAATCATGTGCATGACATGATTGTGCACTGAGCTGCCCTTGGTCATCCGACTTTTCATGTTTTGCCTCATTAAGTCAAACCGAGCAGCTCTGTCTGTCTGCCCATACACCCCTTGAAGGTTCAGCATGATGCTGGCAGCATTTTCCATGGCCTGATGTTTGAGCTGCAAAGTAGATGGCATAGTGTTCATAATGTAGCATTTAGCCACATTATTAGACTTATGCCACCTATCATGTTTTTCCTGCTCCTCATCAGCGGACTGATCAGTAAGGGAATCCGGACAAGGAGTAACTAGCACAAAATAGTGTTCCTCAGCGATTAGAATATACTCCAGATTACGTTTCCATTCTTTATAGTTAGGACCGGTTAAAGGGTATTGTGCGAGAATATTGATGACAGATGACAAAGACATATCTGAAAATATATGAACAATAAACATGTAAGAACACAATCACATATAATTTGAAACAACAATATTATAACCTTTTGTTAAAACAATATTGATATAATCCTCCAATAGCCTAAAAAGATTCTACATTATTACATAATTTAGAAAATACAGGTCTTCAAGCTTTTGAGCCTTCACGTCGGGCCTCGCGTATTCGGGTACAGACCGGGCTAAAATGAAACATTGGGCTGAAGAAGAGTTGCGTGGGCCGATGGGCTATCGAGCTGCCTAGAGCTGCCGGGATCTACTATGCCAAAGCCCAGCTCCTCGCGCGCGCCCGGACCCGTGCATGGCAACGATCGGCTAGGGTTTGCAAAATTCTAGCCACCGCCGCTGCTGTCGGGCGCCGGTGGCTAGAATTTTTCGTATTCTTCGTCTTCGTTCTTCGACTTTTACAGATTTTTCAACAAAAATACAAGCAAAAAAGAACCTATTCTAACCACAGATTTTATCGTGGTGAATTACAATCACAATGTCAACAAACATGACGTACCAATAAAAAACGTGCCACGAAGAATGATAATAAAATAAACGCACATATAATCAATAATTGAATTATATCTGACAGAGTCAAGAAAACTGATCCAGGCTCTGATACCAATTGTAGGAATTCCCGAATTTTCCTAGGATCTTCTTGGTTGTCATAATTCAATATACACATTGATTAATCCTAAACATGCATCTATTAATTTAATTACAACACATAGGTGTTTTAGAGTTGACTTGAGAATCGTGTGCACAATAATTTTATGTTAGACTTCAGGATTGACCTTCTGGCCCTTTCACTCTCTCTTTTCAGCTCTGTGATTTTACGTTAGACTGTTGTTTTTTTCACAAACTGAGAGTTATGTATTTAATACATAATAACTGAGTGTGGGCCTCGCCTGGTAGTTTAATTCCCTATTGGGCTTGGAGCCTGATGGGCCAGTCCAGGGATCAAATACAAGAAATAAAGATGGGCCTAACTATGAATTCATTCTTCTATGTTCAGCCCAGAACATAATTGATTCATAAATATTAATTCATTCCACTAAAGAATTAATACTGACTTACCCTTTAATTCCCGAATTGAGTCGGGGCTTGAATTAGACTTAATTAATCCCTGTATTTAAGATATCGAATATCCATTAATTAATTAAAGCCTCTGATGGCTTAAATTAATTAATTGCTTATTAATTCCTTAAGTAGTACCACTCAACTTCATTATTGTACCTGAACTTAATCAACCTGCAGGGTTTAGTACAATAAACCTTTTGAGCTCCTTAAGGGGATATCATCATCCTAAACGGATACGGTTACCTAAACACAAATTACCAGTTATCATATGCAAGCTGCTATCACCCAAGATACAGAGTATAAAGAGTTAGCACTTAACTCTCACCCATAGTAAATCAAAGTGACACACAGACATGCACGCATAACTATAATCTTATTTAGGGTTTAGATTACAATAAGTCACTGAGATCTCTTGTTCTTCACTAAGGTCAGGCAGAAGAACTTATCTCACTGTGATCCTATCAATACGTAAAGACCTACCAGTATAAATAAATAGTCAAGATAAACTATTCCTACTTGATACTTCAGCCTATACCAACAACTCGTCCTCAAGTTGTCTCAGTTGTGATATATATTTTATATCTCATTAAGTTTAACCAATCATATGATCTTATGTGATCTACAACACACCATATGATTTACTTATAGAGAGAGATATAGGGACATATATAGTGATTAGTGTAAACAGAATCTGATAGGAGATTAATAGTGAATAACTAGAAACGTTGTATATAAAAGGTCTTGCTTTCAATATACAAATCCAACACTTATACACTCATGTTGTTAGTTGGAAATAACAAGGAAAGTAATTAGAATGCAACTAAAGAAGAAAAGCATGGTTTTGAAGTTGTTGTGAAAGACAACAAATCTATATATATATAAAAACAAAATGACTTTATACTACAATTGGAAAATGGTGTTTTCCCGCCCATTTGCGCATACTACATTGGGAAATAAAACATGTTGAAATAGTGCCTATCGAAGCCTAACTATACCAACGTTTTTTCAGCCTACAATTCTCGAAACATAATCTTTAGGAAATCAATGTTGAATCAACAGCTGTGCATATGATATGAATAATAGCTGTTATCCAAAACAATATCTTGAAACATAATATTTAAATATTCATTTCTCCTGAAATCTATGGATATTGAAAACTAACTTAACCCTGATTATTCATCTATAAAAACGTGACACAGTATAGAGATGTTCACATAATTCATCCTGCGTATTCATTCGGCGCTATCCGTCTAAAATTGCTGTAAGTTCGAAATTCATTTAATCTGTTGTTGTTCTGCTTCTCCAATCTTCTATTTAATTCGCATGTGAATCTGAGCATTCCACTGCTTCTTTTGTGGGTTACTGCTATCACCTATGAAAAAGACCAAATATGCCATGTTGTTTCATTTTCATCAGATTGACAGAAATGTTAAAAAAAGTAAACAAGTATATTGTTTTTCATATTTATAGGTACAAATTTATTCATATACAATTGTTATTTTGGATGGAATGATTCAAAAAATTAGTAATTTTAACATAAATTGTATTTTTATGCAGAAAATGGCTCCAGTTTTTTTAAAGATAAGTGATGTTAATGCTACGAGGTCTGATTGGGCGCTGAAGTTGCGTTTGGTTAGGGCTTACAATATACCAGTTTTCAATCAGCCAGAACAGATCCAAAGTTTTGAATGTGTCTTTAGAGACATTGAGGTAAATGCATATTCTGTATATTTTTTTTTATATATATATTTACAATATTGTAAATCATGATTTGTAATTATTATTTATTTGAGGAGTGATGATTATGTATGAAATCAGCATTGTCTCTTTAAATTGTAGATGTAAATGAATGAATTTAAACATTGATTTATAAAATCAGTAGTAACCATTGAAAACTGGAAATGTAACTGTATTAAATAATAACAACTATTGAAATCAACATTGATTCTTGAAATTGTTGCCACAATATAAGTTTTACAAGTTGTATTCTAACATAAGAGAACAGTGTACACATGATATAAAATTCTTAAAATAACTTGCATTTGTCCACAACAAAAATAAAAATAAAGTTGACTATTATGTATTTTTTCAGGGTTCTACTATAAGAGGATCGGCTAGAGCACCCCACATGGATAATGTCCGTGGGAAGCTTCGTGAAGGCAATCTCTACATCATAAGCAATTTTATGGTTTCAAAGGACGAACTACGCTACAAGACAGCTACCCACACACACAAGTTTTCATTTTATGGGAAGACTGTCATACGGCAAATACGTGATCCTGCTTTTCCTAATAATAGGTTCATCTTCAAGTCGTTTGATGAGATTGCTAAATTGAAAAACACAGACGAGAAACTACTTTTTGGTTTGTTATTATTCATTATCTTTGATCATTTTTTCATATATTCATTGATGTTCATACTCTTAATCCAAATTTTCTTAAAAAAGCAGATGTTATTGGGAGGCTGGTGGAGATGCACCCTCCCACAAACATGTGTACGAGAGATCAGGGTGACAAATTGCTGATGGAGGTCGAAGTTGAAGACATGAGGTACGTGTTTATTTTTTAAAATAATCTTAGATCATATATATATATATATATATATATATATATATATACATAACTCTAACATAAATTTTCTGTACTCAACAGTGGGATTAGGTTAACCATCACCCTTTGGGAAGAATTTGTTGAAAAGGTGATTCCTTACTACAATAATCCTACTTGTGACCCGGTTGTCATAGTCATGCAGTTTTGCAGACCCAAAGTATTCAATGGTATGTGTTTATTACATAATAACTAAACTACATTAAATATCAAACTCCAAATATAATTATAATTGCTACCTTTTTCCGCTTAATAATTATAATTAATGTTTACAGAAACTGTAAAGGTGTCCAACACATACAATTGCACCCAGTTGTTCGTGAACGAAAATGTATGGGAGATTAATGAATTCAAGAAATTGTAAGTAAATCTTATGTTTTATGTGATTTTCAAATTTACTTTAATTTGGATAATATGATAGTAACTAATGTATAAACTGCTTACTTTATTTTCACAGGATTGCTGCGTCTCCTTCAGGGTCGAAGCAGATCACTATTACACAATCTTCGGGTTACCGGGCATCTCCCGAAAGTGAGATTAGTTCCGGTAGAGCTGTTGTTAGGAATCTGCGAGAATTATGCGAAGGCGAGGTAATTATAAATCTTTTTATATCTTGCAATGCTTCTGTGATATATACTTTATGAAAACATTAAAATGACAATGAAAATATTCAATTGATGAATAACAGGATGGATCATTTTGGGTGTATTGCACAATTGCTGAAATCGAAAATCCAAGGGATGTTTGGTACATGGCATGTGTTACGTGCCATCGAAAGCTGAATTTTATTGATAGTAAATGGAATTGTAGGGAGTGCGGCGATGTGGGATCAAATAACAATTTCAGGCAAGTTCAAATAAGTCATAATATGCCATTTATTATACATTTTATTATAACAATAATGGAAGATAACGATTGACATTTATATAACGATATAGGTACAAGCTTTTGGTTCGGGTCATTGATGAGACATATAATGCATTGTTCATTGTCTGGGATGCTGAAGGACAAGTTATTTTTGGCAAGACTGCTTATGAGCTAAAAACCGAGGATGTGAGTCGTTTAATAATAGAACTTTATATTATCATATATTATACAGTTTATTTTTTGTGTATTCAAGTCTGCTATAAATGTACCACATTTTGTGTCATAGGATGCTGAACCCGGGGTCCTTGATTATTTTGTCGGGAGATTGGCTGATCGTACTATCTTATTCAAAGTGACAAGAAAGACCGATCATTCTAGGGGATCGAGGGTTACATACTCTGTGATCAAGTTAACTGATGACCCTGATATGCTATCGAGGTTTTGTAGGTCTTATGTCCAAAGACAAGTAAGAGACAGTTTGAATGAACAAATTAATGTTGTTCTAACTTTTCTAATCACAATAAGTTCGTAATTTATATTTTTTATTTATAACATGAATATCTTCTTAAAACTGTGTAGGATTCTGATCTGATATCTAAGATGGGACGCAAGGGGAGTGAAACCGATGATGAGTCATCTGAAGATGAGGTAACAACTCCAGATAAAAAGCTGAAAGAAGTTGCGTTGGAAAATGATGATGTGGTCAGCACTGATAAGAAGCTCAAAGGAATTGCAGTTGAAGAAGATTCTAATGGTAAAACAGTAGTGGATGGTTCTAATGCTGATAGTGTTGAGCGTAATACAGATCTGAAGGTTAAGCGTAAGCTCATTGACGAGCTTAATATGAGTTCCACTAATCGCAAGTCAATCAAACAAGAGAAGTGATGAATCATTTATGACTATTAGATTAGGAGATTTTCAGTTTTCCGTTGGATTTTGATGTTTTTTTATTTGTCAATTATCATTTTGAATTCTGTTTTGCTTAATACATTCAGATTTTGGTTTTAATTTTATATCCTAAGTATGTTCTAATTCGTGGTATCATCTTATGGTTTGTTATCAGAGTATTGGAATAGTATGGATACATTAATAAACCAAAACATCATACTCAAATTTAATATGGGAGAGAAATGATAATTTGTTGTCGAATTTCAATTATATTTTATACATATCAAAATAGTAATATGAAGTAAGGCATAAACAAATTGCATGCTTTTCAGATTTCAATATAAAGGGTGTTTTAAACTTAAAAAATTACATGTAATTTATTTAGATGATTTATACTAACACACTAATTGTGATAACTTTACTACCTTTAAAACAATATAAATCTTTACGAACTACTGTAAAACCTATTCTTTTATTCATGAGGAATATATTTTTATTATTTTTCTAATCTTATGCACATATTATTATAATTATATAGAGATAATATAGAAAAAAATCTAAATGAAAATCACTACATATAAATTATATGAACTATGCATACAATTAACAAATACTAAAAAAAAACGCGGAAAAAAATGAAAAATATTACAAGTTAATAACAAAGTATAACTTGATCATTTATTATGCCTAATCATGTTCTATGTGATAATAATAAAACAATGTCACCCACCATAATCGTAAACCATGTACCAGAACACAAAAACTGTTATGTGAATCATATAGTATAACCACTCATAATCCAAAATCTATATAAAAATCTACATATATATATATATATATATATATATATATATCTCAACATATTATAAACATATCACAAGTAAGAGAATGACAATTATATTATATAAACAGATATAGTAAATTATGTGAAATTAATCATTCTATCTTAACATATATAAAAAAAAAAACAATAATCATAAAACATATATCAGAATATGATTTGGTGATGAATTCATTATTATTAAAACTTATTATATGTTTATAAAGAGTGATTGTAACAAAATTATGATAAAGTTTTGTTAAATCAACATATACTGTAGGTGTATATATCTAGAGAGAGGGTATATTAATGGTTTGACTTTATCTTAAACAAATAATATACAAATCTAATTATATTATATTAAGATATAGACAAGATTTGAGTATATCAAATAAATTATACTTATATTTATATTATTATATTAATAAATAACATATCTCACAATATCTAACTGATATATCTTTTCCTTAACCAATTAGTCTACAAGCACTATTTAAAGACCGTCTATCTCATACTATGAGACATATACATCAAAAAAGTAATACGCAGAATAAGCAGTGACTGTAACGCTTGCAGATTGAGGTCCAATGGATATGGAAGGAGAGTAAGTCTTCGAATTAGAACAATTCAGCACAATATAATATTAACTTTGTCAAAAACTGATTTTTATTGAATTATAAAATTTTTGTGTTTTCGTGTTTTGTTTAAAAATCACAGCTCCCCTGATTCAACTATAGTCATTGACGACGAAGAGTACCCGTCGTTTACTATAGAAGTAACTGAAGAACATGTTGTCAGCAAAAAAATGGTATGGTGGATATGTCTTAAGTATATAATGATATAATGTTTGATCCATAACTATAGTTTTTAAAATTTATTGGCTAAAAATTTGAAAATATTCACAAAACACGTTTATTTGATTCCTTATATACATGAGACAGGTTATACGCGATCTGTTTAAACACGAAATTAACAAGTGGGGTGATTCAAATGGAGATACTGCAACGATATTTCGGGGAATACAATACTGGACAGTTGGTATTTCAAGGGACAATGGTTACTCGGCAGAGATAACAGACTTATATCACTTTCTACGTGATAACAACTTATCAGTTGGCAGGACCTTCGTGTTGGAGATGGACCCGGAGGAGAAGCTAACTTTCCGAGTTTATGTTTACTAAATACCTATATTTCGTTACTATTTTGATTTTATTATTGTTAAGTTATCGTAAACATCTTCTATTCGGTTAGTTTTTCATTTTGCCAATTACACATAATCAATCATAATGGTCATTGAGACTATTGTTTTTTTTTCCTATGTTTTTTGGTATTAATTTTATGGAGTCTCAAGTATTCTATACAATAAGTCATGTTAATGGACAGATAATATAACACAACTAAACCATCGTTGTTAAAGAACATACAAATAGATAATTAACAAGATGTAAATAAAATATAGCAACAAAAGATAGATATAGATATCTAAATATATGTTAAGATAACATTAAAAGAATATATCTAAAATAAAAAACGACTTATACATCTTAATCTAATCTATATATATAAAACATATCTATAAGGTTTAGGTGAAGATTCATATTGAACTAGAATAATACATTTTGTGATCAAAACCGTTAGAAATTTTGCAAACAATGACATACATAGGGCACAATTAAATATAATTTTTGAAAATCACTAAATTTATATGACATTTCTTTTTATATGACCTAATTTTATGATTAAAAAAAACAATAATTATATTATAAAATTTCAAAAAATATGTATATATATATATATATATATATATATATTTATGACTTAAAATCCGTAAGTATGAAAAATTGCAATAGATATTTATAATAGATTCTGTATATAATTAAATAAAAAACCATAAGTATCAAATAGATTACTAAACTAAAAAACCCAAACTTCCCGTAAAATAGGGAAAACAGTTTAAATATAGATATACATCACACCGCAAAAAATAAGCAGAATAATCATATGACAAAATATTTTACTCACACGGGAAAATATAATATATATATATATATATAGATATTCAGATATCTATCTTTACACATAACCTATTATTCCAAAGCAGATCAAACATAAATTGCAATAGCGAATATCAGAGCATCAGTAGAAGGGTTCTCATCAAACAAACAAGAAGTTCAATACAGAAACGCAGTATAACATTGAAAAGCAGATATGGTCAAACTCTCTGGATCATTCACAATTGGCAGAAAGCATTCAAGAGATGGTACGTTTTTCAAAATCTGAAAATTATATTGTTCTATTGTATCGTTATAAGGTTTAAAGTGTGTAGATACTTATCTTTGTATTGTGACAATTCATTGATGCTCTGTCTCCATATCCAGTCTCATGATTTGTAAAGAATTTACGTGTACCTGCAGTTGAAATGATGAATTGCTTAGTTAGCTAATAGCAATAATAATAAAATCAACTACAAATGAGAATATTAAGGAAGATATCCTGTCAAGTTTGCAAATCCCAATTTTAATCATTTGGTTACTTTCAGTTCAGAATTAATGAGAATTAATGTTAAATTTTTACATATGTTAAACAGGGGAATTTTTAAAAATTTAGATTAAGAATCATGAGACTGATTAACAATATAACATTGAATAATATTGTCGAAAATAGTAATTTGCATGATCATATAAGACGAAACTATTACTTAAGTCACATATATGTATCAACATACACTATTTGAATGTTTAAACAACAAATTTTATTTTATCCAGTTGTGGTGCTTCAAATGACACCAACAACATAAATCAATATTAGGGAGAATGAACTTATATGGATTCATTTCAAGATGATTTCAGATATTAAAAAAATATAAAAAAAAACATGCATTTCCTTTTTACATGTTTCCATCATAATATCACAACAAATAACGTATTGTAGAAAAGCATGACTAATACATATATGTTTATAAAAGCCACAGTTTAGTAGTAAAAATTCATTAAAAAAATTAATTTTTTGTTTACTTTTTCTGGAGCAAACATATTCAACATTACATCTAATCTAAATGTGTAAAAGATAAAAAAAATTAAGTAAATGTAAAATACCTTATTAACAGCTGTTGGATAACTCAGCTTGAACGATCTGAACTTTTTATAAATGAAGAACAGGAGATGGAATTAATCACTCAAATATTTGAATTTGGTAAAAGGGGGTTAAGAAATTAGGGTTTCTGATCTAATTAAGAAACGGGACTGGCAAATAATGTTATTGGATTAACAATATGTTGGATATATTAGGATTAGGGAGTGCAATAGGAGAGAGTTGTGTATTATCCGGACGGAGAAGATGAATGGACGGGGAAGATGAATGGACGGAGTAAGCTAAGCTAAAGTGGGGTTCTTTGGTGTGAAGTGTGTGATAGAATAATCTGGAAGAAGTACAAGAGTAATGTATTAAAACGTGTTTATGCAAGAAAGAGAATCTGGAATGTTGTTTTAAGCTGTGATATTTTTTTTATTTACTTATTATGTAAATGGGCCATTTAATTGTTTTGGGCTGGATCAAGATGTTGGGTTGGCAGTATGTATTATGATGTTGAATTTCAATAATTTCATGTTTTTTTTTTTTTTGGCCTGATTATGGCACATGGTGAGTATAAATTCAATCTATATATGTATAAGCTAATTATTAGAAGTATGAAATATTTCTTATTTGATTTAAGTTGTTTGATTAATTTATTTTTATAACATGATTAATTATTTATAAGGTAACTGATTTTTATAAGCTAAATGTTTTAAGTTGTTTATAGAATAAGTGCTATGACTTTTGGCCCGATTATGGCCTAATGGAATTTTTAAATATTTATATCTCATTTTAGCCCATTTGAATTAATATTATTCATGTGTTATGCTAATATCAATGGACTTTGTATATTTTTTAGAAAACTCTACTCCAGTAAATTCTAGCAATTTTGCGTCTTCTTCGAAAAGTAGCAAGCGTAGTATGTTTGGTACTGATGTGGAATTAAGTACCGTGACATATCCATTCTCAAGGACTGCTTTCCGCGACATTACAAATGGTAAGTTCAATCTTTTGGATGTCATTATTGTATTCATGCAGATTTGTAAGTAGATTATAAAATATTAATTTAAACATGTTCTGATATGATTAGTTATCAGTATAGTTGAACTACAATAATGTTTTTAATATTTAACATTTAAACAATTTGGTTCATTTAGCTTTTATTTACTCAATTAACAATTTACAGGAAGTTCAAATAATGTTGGAGTCCATTAATACAAGCTCGATAAATGAATCATTTATTGTCGATTTGACGGATGATGTATGAAATCTTCCGGTTATAAATACTGATCAACCTAAGCCTAAAAGAACATCGAGAAAGTGTAAGATAACTTTCTCATTTATTTGAAAATTAATTTATTAATTTTCTTATTAGTTAATAATTATTTTTATGACTAAATAATTTAATTAACTGATGCTCTTTTTTTCAAATCAGTGAAACCAAACAAGGCGCATAACAATAATCCTGCCGCGATAGGTATGAATCATTTTTTTGGTTATGGTATAATTGATAATTGATTATTATTATAATTATATATTTATTTTTTGTTCATTATTAAATTTTCTCTCTCTCTTTTTTTTTTTTTTTTTTCATTTCTTCATAGACTATTTGGATTTTGGTGACACAACGTACAGTTGAAAACATTGTGGCGCAATGTTTTGGTTTGAGGAGAGATTGTCTTCTTATCCAAAGTCCGTTTATCCAGTATACAGCTTGTGTTGCATGAAAGGGAAAATTTAGTTACCCTTATTGACACCACCTCCTCGGCTACTACAAGAACTATTGGAGGGTCAAACTGCAAGAAGCAAACACTACTTGGAAAATATAAGATCCTATAATAACATGTTCTCATTCACATCTATGGGTGGGAAGATAGATTCTACCATGAACACAGGTGGTGGGCCACCAGTATTCCAACTACATGGTCAAAATTACCATCTTATTGGCAGTTTACTTCCTACTGAAGGGACGACGCCCAAGTTTGCCCAGCTGTATATATACGATACTGAGAATGAAATTTCAAATCGAATCAATGTTGTGAGGTAATGAAACTTAAATACATTATTGTTTTCACCTTTTTTTTTTTTTAATATAGATATTTCAATCCTTTTTTGCATGATGTGAAAATAATGATGTCTTAATATTGGTTTTGTAGGAATAGAAGAGACAGTGATACTCTCCATTCTGAACTGGTCAGAGAGTTGAAGTGTATGCTTGATGAACATAATGTTTTAGTTAAAACATTTAGGATGGCTGCTCAGAAAATATCAGAAGAAGGACGTGCTGATGTGAGAATCAAGTTGGTTAGTGAGAGGACAACTGATCGTAGAAGATATAATCTTCCAGCTGTATCAGTAGTGGCAGCATTGGTTGTAGGAGATCTTGATCGAGCGCTAGGAGATCGAGATATTATTGTTGAAACACAAAGTGGGACATTGAAACGGATAAATGAATTACATTCATCTTATTTAGGACTTCAATATCCACTGTTGTTTCCTTATGGCGAGGACGGTTATAATGAAAATATTCCCTTTGCTGATGGAAGGGAATCTGCTGCTGGTGGTAGGAAAAAAGTTAGCATGAGAGAGTTTGCTGCGTTTCGCCTACAACAAAGGTCATCTGAGAGATCAACAATTTTGAATAGCAGAAGGCTGACCCAACAAGTTGTCGTTGATCTTTATACAATTATTGAATCAACTAGATTGTTGTTTATCAGATTGAATCAAAAGGTGTTGCGTGTAGAACTATACAGTGGTCTCGCAGATGCTCTTTTACGTGGCGAAACTGATATTAGCTTTATGGGTTTGAGAATTGTATTGTCGTCATCATATACCGGTGGACCCCGCTACATGATTCAGAGTTATCATGATGCAATAGCCATTTGCAGATGGGCAAATTATCCTGATTTATTTATTACTTTTACATGTAATCCAAAGTGGCCAAAAATCGTTTGGTTTCTAGACGCACAAAATTTGAAGCCAGAAGATCGACCTGATATCATTGTTAGGGTTTTCAAGATGAAATTGGACTCACTCCTTAACGAGCTTCGTTGTAAGAAACTTTTCGGAACTGTTATAGCAGGTAATTTATTAAATAATATTCTTAATCTAAGTGTGTAGAAATTTTTTGTTAATAATTTTGTTAAGTACGTTATCTTACATATATTTTTAATTGTCCAGTTATCTACACGATTGAATTTCAAAAGCGTGGATTGCCACACGCGCACATCCTTCTTTTTCTTGCAAAAGAGGATAAGTTCCCAACTCCTACTGACATTGATCGAATCATTTCTGCTGAAATTCCTGATGAGTCAACTGATCCCAAGTATTACTTAGCAGTGCAAGAATTCATGATCCATGGTCCATGTGGAATAGTGCGTCCAAACTCTCCCTGTATGGACGATGATGGTAAATGTACGAAGCACTTTCCAAAGAGATTTGTTGAATGTACTACTATTGATGATGAAGGATATCCTGTTTATAAGCGGAGAGACGACGGACGGTCTGTCATGAAAAGTGGTATACCATTAAACAATTCTTATGTAGTGCCTCACAATAGATATCTTCTTCTAAAATATGGAGCACACATAAATGTTGAGTGGTGCAACCAATCCAGGTCTATAAAGTATTTGTTCAAGTACATAAATAAAGGTCACGATCGTGTAACAGCTGGCTTCTACAAAGCAAGTGCCGATAATGCTTCTGGCAATACAGTAGATGAGATAAGTATGTACTATGATTGTCGGTATATATCTCCATGCGAAGCGTCTTGGAGGATTTTTGGTTTTGAAATTCAGTACCGTTATCCTCCTGTGGAACGCTTAAGTTTTCATCTTGAAGATCAACAGTCAGTTGTATTCTCTGAAAATGAGCCATTGGAGAATATTGTAGAACGACATAGTGTTAGTAAAAGTATGTTTTTGGGATGGTTTGAAGCAAATAAGAAATACCCCGAGGCTAACGAGTTAACGTATTGCCAGTTTCCTCAAAAATTTGTGTGGAAGCAGAAGGATAGAGAATGGGTAAAAAGGGAAAAGGGAAAAGCAATAGGTAGGCTTCATTATGTTCCACCTGGATGCGGCGATCCATACTACGCTAGGTGTCTCTTGAACATTGTTAAAGGTTGCAAATGTTATGCTGATATAAAAAAAGTGGGTGTTGTACAATACGAGACGTATCGGGATGCTTGCTTTGCTAGGGGTTTACTTGAGGATGATAGGGAGTATATTGAGGGCATTGAAGAGGCAAGTCACTGGGCATCGGCCCAACACCTAAGAGGGCTGTTTGTTACACTTTTATTCTCTAATTCAATTGGGCGCCCAGAACATGTATGGGAGCAATGTTGGACATATTTATCGGATGACATTTTGTACAAACAACGTCTCAATATGAAGAATCAAGGTATAAATAGATATAAGTTGTATATTTAAATATTAAACTTCTTTTGTAAATTTAAACTTTGATGATTTATGAATATTGATGAAAAGTTAATGTTTGTTTTTCAGATTTGAAACTAACTGAGGAGGAAATAAGAAATCTAACTCTTGTGGAAATTGAGAAGATGCTCCGAAGTCGTGGGAAGAGTCTTTCTGATTACGATCCTATGCCAATTGCTGACTTCTCCAGTGAGTCAAGTACTGGAAATCGTTTCATTGCTGATGAGTTGATGTATGATCGGAAAGCTCTATCTACTGAGCACGAGAAGTTAGTTGCTGATATGAATGACGAACAAAAAATAGTTTACTCTACTATTATGAATTCCGTGGATTCTGATAATGGAGGAGCATTCTTTGTATATGGTTACGGAGGAACTGGAAAGACTGTTATTTGGAGAACACTGTCGGCTGCTATACGATCCAGAGGTGAAATAGTTTTGAATGTTGCGTCGAGCGGCATTGCATCACTTCTACTGCCTGGTGGAAGGACTGCGCATTCACGATTCAAAATCCCCCTTAATGTTCATGAGGACTCGGGATCCAGTATAACGTTGGGTAGTCCTTTAGCTGAAATGATTGGGAAATCAAAGCTGATTATATGGGACGAAGCCCCGATGATGCACAAAAACTGTTTCGAAACTTTGGACAGATTACTTCAAGACATAACGAAGAAGGAGATTCCATTTGGTGGCAAGAGTGTTGTGCTAGGCGGAGATTTCAGGCAGATTCTACCTGTAGTGCCAAAGGGTACACGTCAAGATATAGTTCATGCCACCATCAATTCATCTTATTTGTGGCCGCATTTTAAAGTCTTGCGACTAACAAAAAATATGAGGCTACAAAATCTTCTTAATGATGCAGAAGGACATGATTTAAGAGCATTTTCTGAATGGATAGCGAGTATTGGGGATGGTATTATTGGTGGACCGAATGATGGAGAAGTTGAGATTGACATCCCGGAAGATATATTGCTACACAGTGGTGAGAATCCCATTGCAACGATTGTTGAGAGTACATATCCAAATTTTGGTAAAGTGGGTGATGATATTGCATATCTACATGGTAGAGCTATATTGGCCCCAACTTTGAACGTTGTTGAGTCTATTAATGAATATATGACTTCAAAGAACACCTCCCAAGGTCGGACGTACTTAAGTTCGGATACGCCGTGCAAATCTGATGCGAATGTGAATCTACTAAATGATCTTCATACACCTGAATTTCTGAATTCAATTAAGTGCTCTGGACTACCCAATCACGAATTGAATCTCAAAATTGGTACACCGGTTATGTTATTACGAAACATTGATCATTCACTTGGTTTATGCAATGGTACACGACTGGTGCTTACAAAACTTGGAGATCACGTGGTTCAGGGAAAGGTTATATCAGGGGATAATGCTGGTGAAAAGGTTCTGATTCCTCGGTTATCTGTGACACCTTCCGATAAAAGAATGCCTTTCCGATTTCAGAGGAGACAATTTCCATTTATTGTTTCTTATGCGATGACGATAAATAAAAGTCAGGGTCAGTCTCTTAACCATGTTGGTTTATTCTTGAAGAAACTTGTGTTCTGTCATGGCCAATTGTATGTTGCTGTCTCTTGCGTCACGAATCGAAAGGGCTTGAAGGTTTTAATATGTGATGACGAAGATCTGGAAAGAAAGACCACCACAAATGTTGTCTACAAGGAAGTTTTTCAAAATTTGTAATAGTTATGTTTAATTTCATTTCAATATTTATGTTAGTGTTGACATTTCATGTATTCAAATTATGTTATTAATCATCGATTCATCTTATTACATATTTCATTATTACAGAACACCCTTTTTTTACTTTAAATTATATATATATATATTTTATTTTACGTAGCAAAATATGATTGCTACCTTTTTCCGCTTAATAATTATAATTAATGTCATTTTTGAAAATATCTTTCCGTGCATCGCACGGGCAAATACTAGTTAGTTAGTTATAACAGCATAATACAATGGTTAAGCAATGGTTTTGAAACCATTGTCTTTGGCCCATTAAAAACAGTTTTGTTTTATGAGCTACTTTCAGAGCCGTTTTTCATCCAGTTTATTGTATCATATTAAACCAATTGTAGGGGGCATCTTACTCATAATATCAAATACAGATGTAGAGTTAGAGAGAGAAAGATCAGAGAGAAACATGCTAGGAGAATAGAGCTTTGTTTTCATAGATTTCTTGAGTGTGTGTGAATGGTTATCATATGCTGAGATTGCATATGGTTCTGATCTTGTTTGTAATCATCTGAATCATCAATAAAGTAGCCAAACAACTCCGTCGACATAGATCTTTATTGGATCGAATCACGTAAATGCTTGTCTCGTTGTTTTACTTTTGAATCGGTTGAGAGGGTTAGTGATTCTTAGAGAGGTTCGAATTGGTTGTTTATCCAACAATCGTCATTAGCAGACACAACAATAGTGGAAAAAAAAATATATCAAGAATTTGAACTTGGATCAGAATTTATTGTACCAACCAAATTGGATGCCTACTCTAGCGATATAATGTCGGTCAACAACTCTTCACTTTCTAGACTGCCCATTCCCCAACAGATCTCGTGGCCAAATGACTCCAAATCCCATGGACTGATATAATAATCAAGAAAAATGTTGCTAATTCAAAATTTTAAGATTTAGCTATTTGAAAGAACATATCAGAACAATCTCAGAAAAAAGATAAGTGATCCGAGGTCTGTTCTCAAGAAACTGACAATCCAACCTCCAGTATAAACACCTATTTAACTGCTTTATCCGATTAAATTTGGGAAAAACCAAATCAAACAAAAAATAATGTGCAATCCAATATTTCTTCTAAAGAAATTGATAACCTAAACATTAGGAGAAACACTTATTTATTGAGAGCCTAGATTGTTGGTCGTGGTATTATCCCATTGTCAATTTTCAAACACTTAAATTGGACTTATCGAAGATTAAATGGAGAGAATTTTAAAAATAAAAATAAAACAATAAGATCTTTTGAACACATTTGTGAAGAATCAACATGTATTGACATCTTATGTCCATTTTTTCATATCGACCCATATTATCGGTTTGGCTAAATATGTCAGCCTTACTCATGAAAGAGATTGCGGTCCGTAGTGCTAGGTTTATATGAATTTATTTTTGGATCTTACTTCAAAAGGCTTTATACTGATGAAGAAATATGTCCGGTCTAATATGTTCATGAAAATGAACGTGGATTTTGATGGCTAAAAGTCCTAGCAATAATTCTTTTTTTTCAATAACCAATATTCTAGCCTGACATATGAAGTATCTTTGAGAACTTATTGTCCATTTGATTTGTATAGTCTGTCTAATCACTAATGAAATATGAAACTAAATATTTACTTTTATAATAAAATTATATTAACATTATTATCAACAAGTACCCCAAATTCTCGAGTTTGTTCCCTTCATATTGTCTTCCGATCCAACATGTTAGTTCATGGTATATTTTAAAGGGTTGCAAATAAATATCCATCTTATGCATGGGTTGTTTGGTGCTTAACTATATCGTATTTTATTATTTACACTGGATTATATGATGCATTTTTTTCAATAAACCGTCTGTAGATGGAGGAATTGAAGTTGATTCCTAAACTGCTATATTGAAATCAAAATAGTATTTACATAGGTTCTTAATAGAATTTACAACAAGAGTAAAGAACATATACATCCTATTTAACTCTAAAATTCGATAATCCTATAACATCCAAGTGAATAAAACATTTGATTCTATTAAATTTACAACTTTCTTTTCTTCTCAATTGCTTCATTTGCAAGGAAGTCAAATATTTTATTGCCTTCCTTGTGTATATGTGAGACAAAGATCATGCCTTTCTTCTTTAAGCCTTCAAACTGCAATTCAGATTTTCTCAATTACATTATATGTTGCATCTTCTATTACAGAATCTTTAATACACGATATGTGTTAATTAGTGACATCATTAAATACATGTGGCGTGGGTAGATGAAACATAACTAAGGTAAAACACATAAATGAAATAGGTGATCTCATGGGTTCAAACTGGGCAAGAACTTCTGATATTGTCAGTTCCCAGGATTCACTTGTCTTAACATGTATAAACAGATAAAGCATCTATTTCTACCCATAATTTGTTATATCTTAACTCAAAACACAACTACTATATTGAAATTTTATAGTCTGCACCTCTTATGTGTTATAAAACTACTTTCGGATTCAGACTGTGGTATAAATTAAAATATAAACAATTATGAAACAAATACAAACGCACGAAAAAAATACGGGGCAGAATTCCTCAGACCCCTCGGACTTTATGTTATTGATAATATCGCCAAATAGGCTATGTTTTACAAGAAGACCTCACCATTCTATATCTAACCTATTGTATTAAATAACACCCAGCGACTTTCGTCGACTTGGCATGTATTGACACGACAAATCACCGAAGGCCGAACGAATTCTCCCGAACTCGCCTCGAAGCTTCTTCTCCCGAAGAACATTCTGTTGTGACTGTATGTTATAACACTGACACTAAAAAATCGTAACTTATTACCAAACTAAACCGTTACTATAACCAGCAGCTATACCAAACTTATTGACTAATTCGAGTATACAACTCAATTCTTCACTACAATTTCTCTCAGAATACTCGACACCTAAACTATGTTATAACACTGCTGGACGAGAATACCATTCTCGAGTATATATAATATTTTCTGCTATTTTCCTCTCAAAATACACGATAACTTCAATGAATACTCCTCCTCATATTTATATACAACGACTTGGAGATAAAGAAAGCCCAATGCCTTTTCCTTATGTGATTAGGCTTAAATGTAATCTTCAAGATTTTTCCTTGCTTATCTTCTTGATCTCATATCTCCTTAAATTTACTTCATGATTTGGGTCAAAAATTCCAGCACATATTTGACTCATTCTACATCCAATAACACGTCAATATAAATTATTAACATGGTCTTCTTTTTCTTTCAACTGGATCTAATTGTTATTTGTACTCAATTAAAATAATAAACCCCAAAAATAACTGTAACATGATGCATACATTGATCAATGGCTAAAATATACTTCACATGATAATTTATAATTTAAAAAAAAAAAAAAAAATCGTATAGCAAACTGTAAACACTTAAATATGATATAGTAAAGTACCAAATCCCGAGAATAGTCTTTGATTTTACTATTTCAAATGTTTGTCAATCCAACATGCTAGTTCATGTTGGCGCATAATAAAATCAAGAACAAAATTACCGGATATTTTTTGGGTTGAGTCGCGTACTAGGTCGCTCTCTTTAAGACGATTCGCGGCTTTGCCCAAATTGTGCAAGCAGTATCCAGCCCATCATCCCCAGGATAAAGCAGCCCAGAACATTCTCTATCTCGGAACCCTTCCACACTGGAAAGGCACTGAAATTCTAACTCCCTCTACTGCTTGGTATACTGATAAAATATAGAATGCGTAAAGAATTTTGATTCTCTGTATCCTTTGTTCCTCGCTATTACTTAAATAATAGAAGAGATAGGTTTTATTAACGTTAAAAAGTGGGAGAGGATGAGGGGAAGACCGGGCATTTTAGTTAATGGGGCTGACTCAGTCTTTAATTATTTAAACATAGATGTTTTTAAATAAAAAATTATCTAAAAGATTTTTAATAAAAAAATTCACAACTCTAATAAGGCAAAAACTTATATGAGACTATCACACGGTATGACGGGAAAAAAGTATTACTTTTTGTAGTAATAGTATCACGTTTATCTGTAAAAGTATCACTTTGTTATTAACAAAAAGAAGTATCATTTTTATCTTTATAAGTATCACTGTAGTAAAAGTATTAATATTTCCTGTAAAAGTTTATTCCATTACACGTGAGACCGTCACACACAAGGCTCACTCCTCTAATAATACCCCACTTGAATTTTTTCAAAATATTTTTTCAAAACATTTTCATCAAGCAATATTATAAAGTTGTGCATAAGCAAATATGTTGATCAACTTGAACCTTTACATAATGTGGATGATTTAGATTTTACTAGAGTAACTCGTAGTTTTGAACTCTATTTCTAACAACATCCCACACACAACTCTACCAGGGAATAATCCAAAAGCACGTGCCTTTACGGCCATGTACGTGTATTCCGGTATAGTGAATGCTCTAGAGATTTTGCACACAATCTCATAGTAAGCGGTCTCACTTTCACATTCACATAGCTGTCTGTCAAGAGTACTCATGTAGCTACCTAGGATATATAGAACCCATTAAGAGTTAAAAATATAAACTCAACCTTAATTATATAGTTTCAGGATATCATGATTCAACACAATAATACTCGGAAGGATTCCAAATTATAAAATTAGCATGACTCACACATATTACTTACGGCTTGTTATTACCCATTGAACCTATTTCTTGGGATCTCCAGTCTATAGGTTGGGTTACCATCGTATATGACTCATCAATCAATGTAAGGGCAAAAGTCCCATTCCTTTCGAGGTTCTCCAAAATTTCTCTCGTGTTAATCCTTTAGTCAAAGGATCAGCTAATAATTTGTCATTACATATATGATCCACTATAAAAGCCCTTGTAGATAGGTATTCTCTTACAGTGTTGTGCTTACGACGTATTTGTCGTCTTTTTCCATTATAATAACGCATCTGAACTTTTGCAATAGTCGTGGTACTATCATAATGGATCAATACAGCTAGAATCGGTCTTTTCATTAGGGGAGTATCACATAGCAGATTTATTAATCATCCTGCTTCTTCACTAGCTGTAGTCAGTGCTATCATCTCAGACTCCATAGTAGACTGAACCAAAATAGTCTGTTTCCTTGACTTCCAAGAGATAGCCCCACCAGTTATATTAAATATATAACCACTAGTTGCTTTGGAGTCATCTGAAAGAGTATTCCAGTCGGCATCACTATATCCTTCTATGACAGCAGGAAACTTCTCATAGTGTAAACCAAAGTTCACAATTTTTTTCAAATATCTCACAATTCTCTCATTTGCATGCCAATGTTCAATACTCGGTCTACTTAACAATCCCACAACATATGCAATATCTGGTCTAGTGCAATCAGTAACATAGCGTAGGCTACCAATTATGCTCATATTCTCAGATTGTCTTACACTATCACCAGTATTTTTAAACAATTTTGCACTAGGATCATATGGTGCGCATACAGGTTTACAATCAAAATAATTATACTTTTTCAAAACTTTCTCAATGTAATGTGATTGATCTAAGCAAATTACTTTTACAGATCTAGTTATCCTAATTCCAAGAATAACGTTTACTTCACCAAGATCTTCCATATCAAAATTCGCACATAGCAAGGTATTCACATTGTTAATCACATGAATATTAGAACCAAATATACGCAAATCATCCACATAAAGACATATAATAGTGCAAAGTTCATTCTCTGATTTATAATAAATGCACTTATCACTTTCATTCACTTTAAAACCATGTTAGATAACAAGATTATCAAATTTTTCATGCCACTGCATTGGAGCCTGCTTTAATCCATAAAGAGATATATTCAATTTACACAATTTATTTGCTTGCTCAGAAATTACAAAGCACTCAGGCTGATCCATGTAAATTTCTTCAATCAATTTACCATTTAAAAATGCAGTTTTCACATCCATTTGATGCACAACAATATCATGAATAGAAGCAAGTGCAAATAAAACACGAATTGATGTAATTCGACTAACAGGCGAAAAGGTATCAAAGAAATCAATATTCTCTTTTTTTTAAATCCTTTAGCAACTAGGCGAGCTTTGTATTTATCAACTATATCATCAGGTTTCAATTTCCTTTTTTCAATATCCATTTACATCCTATAGTTTTGCAGTCAGGAGGTAAATCAACTAAATCCCAAGTCCTATTAAAAGCAAGTGATTTCATTTCATCATTTATAGCTTCTTGCCAAATTCAGCATCTACAGAGGACAAGGCTTCTTGAATATTTTGTGGGTCTTGTTCAACAGTAAAAACTTAATAATCAGAATCATAATCTTTAGCAATTCTAACACGTTTACTATTTCTTGGTTCATATTCCAATTCCATACGAGTTTCACTTATTCTAGTTATTGGATGATTACCAAAAATTGAGCCCCCTCTATTACTTGATATAAAAGGGAATTTATCCTCATAAAAATCAGCATCATTCGTTTCAATAATGGTATGAGAATTCAAATAAAAAAATATATATGCTTTACTGTTCACAGCATAACCAATAAACGCACATTCATAAGCTCTACTAGCAAGTTTTTTCCTTTTTGGATCAGGAATCTTACATAAGTCAAACAACCCCAAATTTTAAAACAAGATAAATTGGGCTTTCTGCCTTTGAAAATTTCGTATGGAGAAAAATTATTTTTTTATTTGGGAACACGGTTCAACACATAACATGCAGTCAATAAAATCTCTACCCCCACCAATAAGAAGTAGCACCAGAATTTAGCAAAATAGCTACAACAGACTCAGTCAAAGTCTTATTTTTCCTTTAAGCTTTTCCATTCATTTCAGGAGAATAAGGTATTTTTTCATGAACAATGTGTTGGAAATTTGGTTTGGAATTTTGGATTTTGACTCAAAATTAACCAATTTAATTATTCTATTCCATTTGTTAAAAATGAAAACAAGTTGCAAATTCATAATCTATGTTTCAAGTAGATGAATGTATTAATATGCTCAAAACCAATTTCATGTGAGTGAGATATTAATTGTCAAAAGTTGCAACTTAAACTTGGAAAGTTGAAGAGTTTATAAAGAAAAATATGGGAATTTGTCCCACGTAGAAAAGTTGGAGTAATTGGATACTCCTTATTTAGTAGAGCACTTGACAAGGAGTTATCAAGTGGGGTCCCCTATGGTGGATCCTTGTGGGATTTTAGCCTTGGTCTAAATGAACCCAAGGATGGTGCGAAGCACCATCCGAGCCCGGGCCCTCACGTGCACGTCGCAGATGTTGCATTGAGTCGCTTTAGAGGCACACTTTGCACTTCGCACATACGCGTTGTCGCGAGGAGCTGGAGGAGCCTGCGGCGGGCGCGGGTTAACCTGCGGGTGCGACCAGCGAACCGGTGGGTCCAATTCCAAACCAGTTCGGGTCCCGTCAAAGGGGTGCCACCAAGGGTCAAGAGGTGCCTTCTAGAAAGGCACTACAACTCTTCAATATATATAAATAGCCCCCTCCAGTTTGCATTTCATTCACCAGAAAATTCACAAGTTATATTCAGATTTCAAAGTACTCCAATTCTGCAATAGTTGTGTCAGAAAGTTCCAAATATCCGAGTACGTTCGTCGATAACTTCCGATTCCTAGTGCAACAATCTGAAGTTTTAAAGTCGTTGTATCTTGGAGGCGATTGTTTTTATACGTATTGCACATGTGTACGTGGTAATTTCGTCTTACGGATATAGAGGAAACTCTAGCCTCGACTTTGTCTGCATTAAATACATCTTCGTCTATACACCTCTATTCCTGACATCTAACACAATCTCATGTAATTTAGAAAGTTCAATGAACATATCAGAATGAACATATCAGAATCATATTCAGTGTCTCTATCACTACGCAACCTTTTCACTTTTCTATTGCATTGATTTTCAATTTCAGTGACAAATAAAATGCTTCACTCTTATGTTTCATGAGATAAACATAAGTATAATCAGAGCAATCATTAATAAATGTAATAAAATATTATTTTTCATTTCTAGTCAACACACCATCAAATTCACATATATCAGAATGAATTAAATCAAGTGACTCAATTTCCTTTTTTATATCTGAAACGAGAAGTTTTAGTAATTTTTGCTTGATTGCAAAATTCACATTTTTCAAAATCATTTACACATATTTTTAGCAATACGTTAGTTGACATGAAATAATCTAGAATGTCAAGTATTAAAAGAGCAGATATAAACTGAAGGAGAAATTCACATTAACATTTAACTTAAACATCCCATCAGTAGCATAACCCCTACCAACAAAAACATTATTTTTCGCTAAAGTATAAACATCAGTTCCTATAGTCTGAGTAAACCCGGCCTTGTTGAGAAGGTAGCCCGAAACAAGATTCTTCCTCATCTCTGGAGTATGCAGAATATCTTTGAGAATCAAGGTCTTTCCAGAGGTAAACTTCAATTCCACCTCACCAGTCCCGGCAACAATAGTAGTGTGAGAATCACCCAAAAGCACATTTTATCCTCTGTTTCAGAATAAGATTTGAACATAGTTCGATCATAGCAGTCATCACGAGAAGCACCCATGTCTACCCACCACCCTTCGGATCCTCCAACTAAATGGATTTCAGTAATCATAGCAATAAATGACTCCTCAGTAAGATTAGCCTTTGGTGCCACACGTTGAGTCCCTTTACGACAATTCCTAGTCATATGGTCAAGTCTGCCACGATTCCAACATTTGAATTCTCCCACTGGGACTCCCGTATGGATCGCATCATTTCTTACTGGGGGTCCATTTCTTAAAGGGGGCGTTGATTGTTCCTATTCTGAAACTGAGGAGCATTCCGGTTCTGAAAATTACGACAGTTTGATTTTAGTTTTAATTCTTCATATTTTGGGTTTTGGTTTTAGAACAGCGGAGGTGGAATATTTCTGAGTATTTTTGTTGTTAGACACAACAAAGATTTCTTTCTTCTGATCTTATTTTCGGACTTCTTCCTCAAAATGAAGGCAGGTAATCAGACTTTCCAGTGAAAATTCTTTGGTTTTGTGCCTGAGAACATTTTTTAAATCTTTCCAACTAAGCGGTAATTTATCAATTAAAATAGCAACTTGAATTGTTCGTCTAAAGTCATACCTTCTGAGATGATCTTATGTGCAATTTTTTGTAGTTCATGAGATTGTACTTCCACGAATTTGTCATCAGTCGTTTGGTACTTGAGATATCGGCTCACCGCGTATTTCTTTGCTCCACCTTAGTGTCATACTTCTTCTAGAGTGCATCCCAGACATCTTTGACAAACTCTTTAGAGGAGTAGTAATCATACAAATCGTCGGTCAAACCATTCAGAATAAAATTTTTGCTCAAGAAATCAGTTTCCACCCATACTACTTGTTGCTTAGTTTGTTGATCAAAAGGCTTATCCGGCAAAATGGGTAAAGTGAGTTTTTCAGAGGTAAGAACATATGAGATTTGGTGGTAAGAAAAAGTAAAAAAAAATTGTCTCCATCTTTTGAAATGGAGACCCTAAAAATGAAAAGGTTTGTTGAGATCAGCGATGAGGGAATCAATTTCGGTGGTCATGGCAGAAAAGATTGTCTTAAAAATTTTGGCGCACAATAAAATCAAGAACAAAATTACCGGATATATTTTGGGTTGAGTCGCGTACTAGGTCACTCTCTTTAAGACGATTCGCGGCTCTGCCCAAATTGTGCGAACAATATCCAGCCCCGTCGTCCCCAGGATAAAGCAGTCCAGAAAACTCTCTGTCTTGGAACCCTTCTGTACTGGAAAGACACCATAATACTAACTCCCTAAACCCTAAACCCTAAACCCCAAAACCCTAAACCCCAAAACCCTAAACCCTAAACCCTAAACCCTAAACCCTAAAAAAATTCACAACTCTAGCCATTCATGGATTTAGTTGCTAGCTCAAGGAGGAAAATCATAAAATTGTGTGTCATATCTCCACCACTACAACAACAGTAGCAATAAGAAAATACATTTTGTAAATTATACTATCTTCCTTCACAAATAAGTGTCATTCTAGAAAAAATTATTTTTTTTTACAAAAGAGTGTCATTCTAGCATTTTTTACATGTTTCTTCCAATATTATCCTTAGCTATATTTAAGAAATTTCCTTACAAAACTTTATAATACTCCCTCCGTTTCATAAAGAATGTCATTTTATCTCTTTTTTGAGAAATTAAGGATTGGTATTTAATTGGTATGTTTTGTGAAATAAGGAAATAATCAACCAAATTAAGTAGGTTGTTTAAGATAATATTGGAAGAATTGTAGTTTTTTTGGTAAAGTGACACTTATTATGAAATTTTTCAGAATGTTTAAAATGACATTCTTTATGAAACGGAGGGAGTATTAAATAAAGAAGGTTTTGAGAAATTTATGGTAATAAAGAAAATGATGGAGAAAAGATTGGAGAGGTGTTGTGTCCATTACATTATTTCTTAAATCCACCGAAAGTCTAAAATAACACTTATTTATGAACGGAGAGAGTAAAGAAAAAACATACATTTCCTAACATTAATGTTGTAACTGCATCAAAATAAGCGGGCTACATTACTATTGGGTTTAGGCCTAATTATTTGGGCTGCCCCTTTATCTACCTAACCCAAACCCAAGCCCTGGCTGCCCCCTCTCAAAATAAAGCCGGTCCATCTCCTTCATTATTATTCCCGTATTCCCAATACACGGTATTCTCTCTGGTTTTCTGTTCTTCTTCCTCCTTAAGTATGGATTCTCTGTGTGAGAACAATAATCCATTATTCCTGAATCTTTCTGCTTTCGTCTTCTTCATCCCTAATCCTCTTTGTGAGTTCTGTCTCAAAGGGTTGAGTGCAAGAGAGAGGGGAGTAACCGGGTTTGGGTTCGGGATTCTTCTATGTGATGTGAATCTCTGATTAAGGCTGTTTATCTCACTGTCAAAAGATCGTTTGGAACGGGCTCAAGGTGTTCTGAGCCATTCGGACCACGGAATAGTTTCCTAACAGTGGTATCAGAGCCACGGTTGTAAAAACCGTGGTCTCTTCGGTGTGCAAAAATCCCTTCGTGGGATTTGAAGGTTTCCGGCGAAAAGAAGGCCTATTCGTCTTCCCTGTTTTTCCTATCGCAGAAACCATCTCGGCCGAGACTCATCCTCTTCTCGGCCGAGGCGTGTGTCCAGCAGGTTTTTTGTCTTTGTGACGTATTTAAATCTCAGCCGAGACTCATCCTCTTCTCGGCCGAGACGGGTCTTCCGCGCCAGTTCAATATACCTACTGATACTGATTCTCGGCCGAGACTCCTCCTCCTTCTCGGCCGAGACGGGTCTCAAGAGACCTGTTGTCCAGTTTTCTCAGCCCCCTTGGCTGCCCTCCCGTCGCGCCTTAGCCCGACGTGAGCCGTGCTCCTTCTGGTGAGGTTAGTCGGGGTCTCCTTCCGGTGAGGACCCACCCTGGTAAAGAAGCTTAAACCTATTTATTTGCTTTTGTAGCTGCCGTTTGGGAACGAATAGGTTTGACTGTAATTGCTGGTAGTTTTTAAGGTTTTTCTGTGTGATTGCTTCCGCGTGCTACTCGTCTGTTGTTAGTTTTCTGTGCATTTGCTTGGAGGCTTTCAAGTGACCCCCTGCTCCACTGATAAATCAGTGCCGAGAACTGGGAAATCCTTGAATTGTTCAGTCCTCCCTCATATCTGTGTGATGGGAACTTTGTCTGGTTTTACCTTGGCCCCGTTTGATGGGCGCTCTGATTTTGGTATTTGGCAACAACAAATGAAAGGGATTTTAATTCAATAACGTGTGTTCAAAAGTATTAGCCTTTCATTTTCTGATTCTGACACTGCCGAAAAAATGGTAGAAATGGATGAGCTTGCATACTCATCTATTATTCTGAACCTTTCTGACTGTGTGTTAAGAAAGGTTGGGGATCAGGATAGTGCTAAGGCTTTATGGGATAAGTTGCAAGAACTGTATGTTGAAACATCTTTGCCTAATAAAATGTTCTTACTTGAAAAATTCTTCAGATTTAAACTTGATTTAAGTAAAGATATTGAAGAAAATCTTGATGTGTTTACCGAACTTGTTCAAGACATAAAGAAAACTGGAGATAAAAACATTAATGATTACACCCCTATTGTGCTCTTAAATGCCATACCTGACTCATATAATGATGTAAAATCTACTATAAAATATGGTAGAGATCAGGTAAACCTTGAAACTGTTATTAATGGCCTAAAGAGTAAAGAAATGGACCTAAAAATCAATCCAAGTAATAAGGGTGAGGTTATGTTTGTTAAGGGAAGACCTAAACCTAAGGGTCAAAAATCTTCCAATAATCAAACTAACCAGGAGTCTGAAGATGGCAAATCTGATAATCCTCATTGGTTCAAGCCAAAGAACCGAAAATGCTATTATTGTGGTGACACAAATCACTACATTAAGGCTTGTCCTAAAAAACGGAAAGAACAGACTAATAAGGTCTCTGAAAATGAGGAAAACAATATTGGTGATGTGTTCATGGTAAACGAATCTGGTGTCGTTTCTTCTGTGAATTCTGTGTTGCCTTCTTCTCTGTGTGAGAGTAAGTGGCTTATTGATTCTGGTTGTTCGTTTCACATGACACCTTCTAGAAACTTGTTTAACTCATATAGGGAAGTTAGTAATGGCTATGTTTCCCTGGCTGATGAGAAAAAATGTAAAATCATGGGGATTGGTGATATCTCCCTAATATGGGATTCTGGCTGTGAGTTTACATTAAAAAATGTTAGACATGTGCCTGATCTCTGCAATAATTTGATTTCTTGTGCTGCTTTGGAAGATGAGGGTCTTGAGGGGAAATGGGGAAATGGTTCTATGAAAATATTAAAAGACTCATTGCTGATCTTTAATGCTGAAAAAAGAAATAATCTGTATGTGTGCATTGCTAAATCCTGTGCTAATTCTGTCAATTCGGTAAAAGAAGATAAAACTGAACTTTGGCATTGCAGACTTGGTCACTTGAGTAATAAGGGACTTGAATTGTTACAAAAGGATGGTCTTTTTGGAAATGATAAAGTGTCTTGTTTGCCCTTTTGTGAATCATGTGCAAAAGGAAAACAACACAAAGTCAGTTTTCCTACTTCCCCTTCCCCGAACTTGTCTAAATGCTCTAGAATTCTTGAATACTTGCATGCTGATGTTTGGGGTCCCGCTAGTGTTCCCACTCATGGTGGGAAAATGTATTTTCTGTCTGTGATTGATGATTTTTCCAGGAAAGTGTGGGTCTTCTTGTTAAAACATAAATCTGATGTTTTTGAAAGTCTAAAAACCTGGAAAGTCTTAATTGAAAATCAAACAGGAATGCGAATTAAGAAACTAAGGACTGATAATGGTCTTGAATTTTGTAACAACCTCCTGGACAAGTTATGTTCTGATTCTGGCATTCAAAGGCACAAAACTGTTCCTTACACACCTCAGCAAAATGGTGTGGCTGAAAGGATGAATAGAACTCTTTTAGAAAGGGTGAGGAGCTTGTTGGCTTTCTCTAGTCTTTCTAAAAAGTTCTGGGGTGAGGCAGTCTGTACTACTGCTTACCTAATTAATAGGTCACCATCTGTACCTTTGAATGGCAAGTGTCCTGAATCTGTGTGGTCAGGGAAACAATTAAATTTGTCAAACTTGAAAATATTTGGTTGTGCTGCTTATGTTCATCAGAAAATTGATAAACTTGATTCCCGATCCAAAAAGTGTATTTTCTTGGGATACCCAGAGGGTGTAAAAGGGTATAGGTTATGGGCGAGGGATGATCCCGGTTTTAAAGTTTTGATAAGTAGGGATGTCATTTTTAATGAATCTGATTTTCCTTGATTATCTACTTCTGTGCCCTTACCCATACCTGATACTGCTCACTCTAAGGTGGAGCTTCCCGTGGGTAGTCCATCTGATATTCTTGTGACAGACTCTGATAATGGTGAGCATGTTTGTATGAGTGATAGTGAAAAAGAGCTTGAAACTTATCAACTTGCACGAGATAGACCTAGAAGGAATATCAAGCTCCCTGCAAGACTCGAGTATTTTCATATTGACTCACATGCCTTTAATACTTTCAAATCTGTGAACAATTGTGAGCCTAAGTCTGTCAAAGAAGCCTTAAATTCTGAAAATGCAAATGAATGGTTGATTGCTATGAATGATGAAATGAATTCTTTGTATATTAATAAAACTTGGATCCTTGTACCTAAGCCTGATCATTGTTCTGTTGTTGATTGTAAATGGCTTTTTAAGGTTAAAGATGAAGGGGAAAAAGTTAGATTTAAAGCTAGACTTGTAGCTAAAGGATTCACCCAAAAAGAAGGCATTGACTATACTGAGATTTTTGCCCCTGTGGTTAAATTTGTAACTATCAGAATTATGCTTGCCTTAGTTGCTCACTTTGATTGGGAATTAAAACAATTAGATGTTAAAACTGTCTTCCTTCATGGTGACCTTGATAAGGATATATATATGAAACAACCCGTTGGATTTGTAGATTCTAATCATCCTGATCATGTTTGCTTATTAAAAAAGTCCCTGTATGGCCTAAAACAGTCCCCGAGACAGTGGAATAAGAAATTTGATTCATGCATGCAATCCTTGAACTTCAAGAGAAGTGCTTATGATTACTGCTTATATTTTAAAGAAAGTGCGTCTATTCCCATTTTCTTGCTTATATATGTTGATGATATGCTCTTGGTAAGTCCTTGCTTGAAATCTATTGAACATGTTCAAAAACGTCTGAGTGACAATTTTGATATGAAATATCTTGGTGATGCAAAAAGGATTCTTGGCATGAATATTGTTAGGAATAGGAAACATAAGACTTTGCTCTTAAATCAGTGCTCCTATGTGGAAAAGATTTTAGACAAATTTTCAATGTCTGCTTGCAAACCTGCTTCTGTGCGACTTGCTGCTCATTTTGTATTAAGGACCTGTCCCCAAAGACAGATTCTGAAATTAGTGACATGTCCAGGGTTCCCTATTCCAACGCCGTTGGATCTATTATGTACCTCATGATTAGCACTAGACCTGATATTGCCTACACGGTAAGCTGTCTCAGTAGGTATATATGGCTAATCCGGGTTTGCAACATTGGGAGGCTATGAAATGGTTGCTTAGATATCTTAAAAGCTCATTTTATGTTAATCTAAAGTTTTGCAATTCTGCCCAAGATGTTAACCTCGTTGGATATGTTGATTCTAACTATGCTAATGATAGGGATAATAGAAAATCTACTACCTCTTATGTGTTTACATTGTGTGGTTCTTGTATTAGTTGGAAATCTCAGCTTCAGCATATTGTAGCTTTATCTACCACTGAATCTAAATACATAGCTATTACTGAGGTTTTGAAAGAAGCTGTTTGGCTAAAGGGTTTACTTTCTGAACTTGGTTATTTGAATAGTGATGTCACTGTCTATTCTGATAGTCAATCCGAAATTCAATTATGCAAAAACCCTGTCTTTCATGATAGAACCAAACATATAGATGTTAGATTCCATTTCATTAGAGGCATTGTCGAAAAGGGAATTGTCCATTTAGAGAAAATTCCTTCTCAGTTTAATCCGGCTGATATGGGTACAAAGAGCTTGCCTTTAGAGAAGTTTCACTCATGCATGAAAATCTTGATTTTGTACAGCCTGATTAAATGTGTTTTCTGACTTAATTTGACTTTGTGTTATGTCTACGTCTTTGTGACTGTATTTTTTGTTGTATATGTCTATGTGACGGTCTTTGTGACAGCTTGTGCTTTGTGCCTTCTTTTTTGTCCTGTTCTAACTTTGTGTTTGTGTATGCAGGTGTGTGTTATGGCGATGATGAATCCTCCGTTCCATGTTCGATCGATAGTGTTGATAAATTGTGCCTAAGGTGGAGATTTGTTGGGTTTAGGCCCAATTATTTGGGCTGCCCCTTTATCTACCTAACCCAAACACAAGCCCTGGCTGCCCCCTCTCACAATAAAGCCGGTCCATCTCCTTCATTATTATTCCCGTATTCCCAATACACGGTATTCTCTCTGGTTTTCTGTTCTTCTTCCTCCTTAAGTATGGATTCTCTGTGTGAGAACAATAATCCATTATTCCTGAATCTTTCTGCTTTCGTCTTCTTCATCCCTAATCCTCTTTGTGAGTTCTATCCCAAAGGGTTGAGTGCAAGAGAGAGGGGAGTAACCGTGTTTGGGTTCGGGATTCTTCTAGGTGATGTGAATCTCTGATTAAGGTTGTTTATCTCACGTCAAAAGATCATTTGGAACGGGCTCAAGGTATTCTGAGTCATTCGGACCACGGATAGTTTCCTAACAATTACTATTACTTAAGTTTATTTAATTTATTCTCGAACTTTCAAGATTATGTCTTAGCTTAATTGATTATTAATTTGGTCAAGCTGAAATCAAGCACTAGTAGTATAAACTTGTTTTCTTTTTCTTTTCTCACGTTTCCTTTTTCTTATGAAGTTTTTGATTTTATCATAGGGTGTGTTTACTTAAATCTTGTCTCAGTAGATTTAGGGGCTCAAATCTAGATAAAGCACACTCATCAACTTTCTTAATCAGATTTGATTCAACATTCCTCGGCCTTAAGTAAATACACACATAGAGTATAATGAAGTTTAGTTACTTCCCTTGTGCAATCCAAACTCAAACGAGATTCAAATGGGCAAAAATAAACAATGACCAGTTTGGATTACACCATATTTCTATTTGTATTTAAAAAAATATATATAGTCAAACTTAATGTTAGCTTATATAGATTACCCTTGAAAATCACAATTAAGCGAATTCATAAACTAATTGATTCATTTACGACAAAATAAATGATTGTATCTATTATTAGTTCTTAGAAGGTTGAAAGATTTATTAAATTGTGATAATTACCAATTACTACTTTATATATCTATCTTTGACAGCTCTAATTAGAAGAATATCGCTCCATAATATAATATAATATAAAAACTAAAAAGAACAATAAAAGAAATAAAGAGAATACTGAGTTCTCATATTAACCACAGCTCGCAAGTCAGTAGTGAGCTTCCAGGATTATAATTCTAAAATTACCAGTCGATGCTTTAAATTATCAGCAATAAACATTTCTTTAAAATATGCCTGAACGATTCCAACACAAATAAATTTTAAAACAGAGTAATAATTTATTTGAAGTAAGTATTTAATGTATAATAAAATTGAATTATCCTAATTATCATCCGTAATCAATATTCTGAACCCTTTTTTGGCAATAGTTTGTTACTATTTCTCCATTTCCAAGATCCACATAACATAACCCCCCCAATCCCCAAATTCCACACATTTTCCAAACCCTCCACCATGAACCACCGCGATCCCCCGCCGCCTCCGCCATTTCCGCCGCCGAGCATTCGCCACTACACAACCACGCAAATCCTCAAGCAAACGGCGTCTTTATTCTACTCGCATCTTCTCACCTTCGTCTTCCTCTCATCCCTCCTCCTCACCTTCCGTTCCAACGTCCAGAGCGCCTCTTACTATCTCTCCTCTCTCATCGACACCGACCCTTCCCTCAAATCCCTCCTCACCCGCCTCGATTTCTCCGCCCCCTCCCACCACCCCCTCCGCCCGCCGCCCTACCGCCGACGCCGCGCCTTTCTCCACCTCTCCCGCGTCGGAACCCTAGATGATGACTTCTTCTCTGGTGATTCCGATTTTGACCGGTCTCTGTTTCATCCTTCTTCACGGAAACCTATTCCCAATGCCACTTACGTCATTCTCTCAGATTTTAATCCGGATTACGGATTCTCCGATTCTGTTATAGATAATGGAATCTCTTTCCCCCAAATTGTGAAGCCAGGAAGTGTTGGATTTAAGCCAGAGTTCAGGAAAAACGTTACGCTCTCTGAGGAGGAGGAGATTAGGTTTTTGGAGAGCAGATTGGATGATGGTAAGACTGTCCTAGATTTGGATTTCTTCATTAAGGGCTTTGAATTGGGGAATCGGGATGTATCTTCATTGGTGTTTTTAGCTGGTGTATTGTCCGCTGCATATGCATATGTTGTTTTGGCATTTATAGTTACCTATACATGGGTGAGTGGCATTATTTTCCTTAAAGTAGTGGATCATTTGGTGGGGAATTATAGGTCTTTCTTCCGCACGGTTTGGGATGGGTCGAATGTCGGGTTAAAGAGGCTTTCGGGGTTTATACTGATGAAATGGGCTGTTAGGGATGCGCTAGCACAGTTGACGGGGATATTCTTTTTTGGGGAGATTGAGGATCAGTATGTGTTTTTTAAGGTTTTCTTGAGGATGAAGTTTATGCCATTTGCGAATGTGGCTCCTTGGGTTATAGGGCACGAGTGGGAGAGTGCGGGCTTTATAGTCATCTGGTTCTTGAGTGATTTAATTCTTGGTTTAATTTTTGCTGTCGATTCTTGGGTGGCTATTGTGGACTCAAGGAGGGGTGGGAGAGAGATTGTTAAAGAAGGATGTCATATGTTGGTTGCATTGTTTTACCCTGCTTTTGAGATAAGATGGCTAGAAGCAATTATCTGTGGATCGGTAGGGAAGTGGTTGTTGAGGAGGGTATTTGGAGACTTTTTGACATTGGTTTTCCAGTCATCCATGGAGGTCTTTTTCATGGTAGCTTGGTTGGTCTTTTACTTTGCAGCGAGACACAAGGATGATACTGCCCTTGGAAGGACGTTTGGAAGGCGAGAATTGGAAGGTCTTCTTGACTTTTCTAGGTGATAATTGGTCTTAGATTAAATCCTTGTTGCATGCTCGAGTTCTCGTACCAAAAAATTAGTGGTGGCTTGCTCAGTTGCGACAATGAGATAGCGGTAATCTTTTTGGTGCTTTTGTTGTTCAATTTTTCTAGAAATTTTGAATCAGCACTTCCCGTTGTCTGGTGACAATTATGATTGTATGTACAATGCAGTAATATGTTGTAAATCTCCACATGATTTCTTGATGTATATACACCTTCGCAGCCTGTGGCATTGAAGAATCCGTTGTTCTTTACTGTTGCAGGATGGTCTAATAGTTGTTTTACTAAGGATTATTTTTACTATAAATCTCATTGTGTTCTTATGAGCTTAAGACAATTGAACACTGTTTTCGTGTTTCTTCATAGGATTGCGGTGGCAGCATAAGCTAGCTTCTATACTTCTATTATATTTTTGTTTAAAATCTGAACACTGTGAGCCGCTGCTGTTTTACGGCATTTACTCATTGAGTCAGGAAGATTAGATCTGCGGAGATCTGGAAGAGCTTTGTCATTACCAGTTAGGATTTTCTGTTGCAAAATGCTGTCGTGTTATATTTATTTCTCTAACTTACGACACCTGTGCCTATAGTTATTATCATTATTATATATGTGGTGATTTGGATTGGTGCAGTGGAACCTGAAATTGGATATATCTGAAAATCTTTTCCGGTACAACAGGTCACGATTGTATTCTTTTCTAGCTGCTCTTAATACAGTGTCACTTTTTTCTTGATTATATAGTACTTTGTCTAAGCTAGTTTGTGTACGTTTATGGGGGAATCTTCTTTTGCCGCTGTTGCTGTAAGTGCTTGAGATTATTAAAAGTGTATCAACATAATGCATCTTTGAGCCAAGAAACCAGCGTTCATCATTCATCTTGTTGCACTTGCATTTTTTTCTTTTGAAGCAAGCACATTATTCAGGAATGAAGAAATAGACTCTGTTTATCGCCTGTTGCAAGTTGAAGTTCATTTTCTGTAGTTATAATTTTAGGTTCCGTGGACCGAGAACATAGAGGTGAAAAACTGCATTATCCTATTCCTGTTTGTAATGAATTAGGGTCAGAAATCTTGTGTTTGCTCATGTGTCTTTACTCCTCAGTAACATCTGTGTGCATAACTGTCCAGATTTCGAGCAATTGCTGCAACTCTGGTTAGCTTTGATTTACTTTTGTAAATTTGTTCCAGTGAGTTGCCCATCTTCCCTCGTGATTTTGAGTAACACTTGTGTGAGACCGTCTTCCCTAAGTCGGAAGCTACTTTTGACGTAACTTCATGTAAACTGTTGATTTGTATTAAAGTAACACATTTTGCAATAAAAAAAAGTAAATTCCCTCCTACAAAAAGACTGTCTGTGATTTTTCGGGCTAAGTGCGCCCACTGTTTTTTATTCCCGCATATCTCAGAAAGAAATTTGCAAGATTTGTCTTATTTAAGTGTTCGCCTGTGATCTTCGGGGAAAGTGCGACTGGTGTGGATCAGCAGAAGTTGGTGAACAAGGACTTTTTCATTCTATGAACTTGGTTGCAGAATGTTGAAAGTACAGATACTCTTCTTTTTTCACTAGGCAAATATGTGAATTCGTACAGGATGACAAGTCTTTTGGGTACATCTGCTACTAATTTTTGCAGGATATCGGATACAAGTTTTATCATTTTTATCAATCCTTTGAGCAAGGATGAATATATCTCATATAAATACCAATACTTTTATCTTTTGGTTAATAACGATTTGTACCCTAAACTTTTTTTAGTTGTGTACCTAAATAATTTTATTATCAAATAGCAACCTACACTCCACGGGTTATTAGTTTCCAATCTTCGTTGAAGAATTACAGTGAGAAAAATAAAAAAATATTTATAAATTATAAAATTATTTAAAATGATCTAAGAAAATTTGTAAATTAAAAATTCATATAAATAAAGACATAAACTGAAAATGTTGGAATTAAAAAAAATATTTTCATAAATGTTGGAATTATTTTAAATAGTTCGAAATTTTAAATAACTTAAAAATATATTTAAAAAATATGAAAATTTCTAAAAACCTAATAAAATTTTATTTTTGAAATCTAATTTTATGTTAAATTTAAAAAATCTAGAAATTGAAAATAATGATTTTAAAATATCCTTGAATTATTTCAAAAATAAATTATAAAAATATATAAATTATTCGAATAAAAATTTGAAATCATTTAAGGACTTTCAAAATGGTTATTTTCGGAAAAAAAAAAAAAAAAATTGCTAACTTGCAAGTTATTTTAAACATATTCAAGAAAATTTTAAGTTATTTAGATTGTCTTTTAAATATTTAGTTTTATTTAAAAAAAAAACATAGTATAATTATTTTATAACATATGAATATTATTTTGAAATCTCAAAAAAATCATTTAAGGTATGTAAAAATATCTACGAAATATTTGAAGTATCTTTTAATTTTCTTAAAAGAGATTAAACTAATTTATAGGAAATATAAAATTTATTTAAATTTTAGAAAATAAAATTTAAGTAAATCTAATTTATTAAGTAGATTTTTTCAAATTCAGAAAATTTAAAATTTTGAAATCCTTTTAAAAAATAAAAAAAAAATCAATTTTTAAAGTTTTATAAAAAATCCATTTTTTAAGATTTGTTCAAGAAAATAACAATTTTCAGTTAATTTTCTGAGACATCAATGAAATTTTAGAATTTAAAAATAATTTTTAGATTTTTAAAATAATAGATGATTTTTAATTACTTTTTAACATTTTATTTTTATTTTTCTTGTCGGAATTCTTCGTTGCACATTAATAAGCTCATGGTATCTTTATTTGATACAAAAAATCAGAAAAGATGGACATAATTCAGGTGTATATTGATATTATCCGATTGTGATATCTAACTCATTCTTAATTTGCAGTAGTCTATTCCATCAGACATAATAATTTGTCTTGCAAAGAAGGAAAAGAAAGAATAGGAAATGTGGCCAAAATCACTAATTTGCACCATCTATTGGAAACATAGAGAAAGAAAATTGAATGTAAATTCACCGGTTTCTATTAATAAAAAACAAAAGAGCATTTAGTGTGGCTGCTGGGATTCGAGCCCAGGTCTCCACGGCCACAACGTGGAATTCTTACCACTAAACTACAGCCACTTGATATTTGATTTAACATAGATATTACCATACATCATCGAAGTAGCAACCAAATATCACGTTAGTGACAGAAATGTAAGAAATTACTAAGAAGGGGATACTTGGATTGGTATGGTGCCATCGAGATTGGGCATGACCCGTCCGCAACGTATTTCACTTTACACCGGATGCACCATTCCTCCATATCCACACCCTATTACCTACATCTCCTTTTACAATTTTCTACACACCTTTTACAATTTCCAATACACCTTTTACAATTTCCAATGCACATCCTACCCTATTATACCCTTAAACTAAAATACATTTTTGGGTGTTTAATCCGTGGATGTTCCCCATCGGACGTGACACATGCCTCTACATCCCAAACCAAGTATCCCCGAAGGGCTTGTGCTACGAAATATAACATTTGTTATAATACTTACATTGGTTTACTATTACGATGGAAAACTTATCATAAAAAAATTCAAATATTAACTGTCATTTTGGATAATCTATTTTTTACTATCGTCTTTCTATTTACACTTTAACTATTATCGATTTTTTTGTCATTTTTTAGGCTAATAACATGAAAATGCACAATTTTTTAGTCAATTAACATATACAGTACGACCTTTCAATTTTAACGTATAAATACAATACATTTTAATTTTTTACAATTAAATGCACTCGAACTAATTTTGAGCTCTAATTGTTGATGTGGAGCCCGAAACAGAAATTTTGGGTCATATTTCATGACATGAAATTATAAATATTTTTATTTTATGTAAATCCATATTTTGCTGAAGGATATGACAAACAAATTAATAACTAAGATTGGGTGTGAAGCCTTGTCCTCACCGGCGGACGACTCTTATCCCCCAATGAATTTTCTTTTTATCCCCTAATGAATTTTCTCTATATGGCGGGTCTCTCTTATTATATGTTCTAATAGGCATAAATCAATTGCACTGATGGCATTGCGAATGAAATGCATGCACAAGCAACAACTTAAGAAACATAGTTCAACAGTCGACCTCTTATGCGATGTCATAGTGCTCAATCAGATCAGATAAATAATGGTTAAATCTGAAATTGGTTTCCACTTGTTTATAGGATTTAACGAAAAATGAAGAAAAGTTGAATAATGATACAAGCTCTACCTTCTAAAATAGATCGCAATTAAAAAATAAAAAAGAAAAGAAATAAATAAAAAAATTCACGTATTTGCCCTCCATTAAAAAAGAGCATAGGAAAGAAATGGCAAATTTTTTTATGAAGTTCTTATTCTACTTCACGTTCAAATGGGTTAGAGAAAATTTTTACCAGATTGATTAGCACTATTTTAAAACAAAATGTCACAATTCAAGTCAGAAAATGTGGACCAAAATTTCAGCTTCGGGCTCTAGATCAGCAATTGGAGCCTAAAATTAGCTCACGAGTACTAAATTGTGAAATAATAAAAGGTGATGTATACGTTAAAATTGAAAGGTTAAAATTGAAAGGTCATATTGTATTTGTTAATTGATAAAAAGTAGTGTATTTTTCTATTATTAATCTTTTTCTAATAGTTCTCCAACATAATATTAATCTAATATAAACGTAATAAACAATTTAAAAAATAATATTTTAAGGAAAATTGCAAAATTCTGATCGGCCAAAATCTGTCAAAGCATGATTCCCGTTCATAAAATACACAGCAGGGATCCAAATTCAGAGAATAAACTTTTTGACCGAGAAATTTTGCAAGTACTAGCTTCAAAACAATAGAATAATTATAATATCTACATATTCCAATGGGACTTCGCAGATTTTTTCTAGTGTTTCTGAGACCTAACAAAAACCTAGAGATTCACTCTAAAACCAACTGCAATTTTCGAAGTACCATTAATTAGAATTAAATATTGTCTAAGAGCGAGTAATACTTTTGTAAAACTAGCTTCCATAAGACGGTCACTTCTACCATAAAAAAATACTATATTATTTAACACTTTTATCATAAAAATAACTCTTTATCTTACATATACTGTGAGCCGGGGGGGGGGGGGGGGGGAAGTATCAGTACTACAGTCCAATTATTTGCCACTTTTCTTTTATTGGAAATTTGGCAGAAAACTGGAGAAACAAAAGCAATGCAATTGGAGAAAATAATATAAATACATCCCTCATAAAACCCACCATATTCTTAGAAACCACATACTCTGTAAGAAGCCAACAAGCTATTAAATTCCACTCCTGCACAAATTTCATAGGACAAAAACTTATGAGCTAATGGTTCAGTTTGAAAATGTACAAATGACCTTACTAGTCTGTCATTCTAATGGAAGTGTCAACCGGCATTGATACTACGCAGGATTCTTCTGTAGTCGCTCAACGTTATATCTACACTTCTATCGGGAGAATCACGATGACTGTGCAAGATCTTGGGTCTCTGACCTTTCGGATAGGGATACATGGTTGCCAGTTCACAAACACGGCGAAGGATGGACTTGGGTAGAGGACGCCACGCCAGATTCCGCCTCTTCTCTCCCTGTATCAATTTGTACATTCTATGCGTAAGTTTCAACTTGAATAAAACTACAGTGTAATTGCAGTCACTGAAGAAGAAGAAATTCACGAAAAAGAAAAGAACGCTCTTCAAAATGAGTAGATAGAAACCGTGTATCTTCACTGATGAGTATTCTTGCAACATCTTAAGTTGACTAATCAGTAGTGAAGTTCACTATGAACAGCAAGCATATGTTATACAAAGGGAATGTTTACATATGGGTACTTGTACTTCCAGTTATTACCAAATTATGTCCTTGTATTTTCCAGTTGTCCACATAAAAAATCGCGTATTTTCAAACTTCTTGTACTTCCATTTCTTTGAATTGGGTCCTTGAACTTCCAGTTTTGCTTGAATTAGCCCCCTACACTTCCATTTTCCTAAAGAGTAAGTACTGTTCACTTGCAAAAAAATTTGGTCCTACGTAAGCGAATTAGGACAATACCCCATGTGAGAGAGTTCGGAAACCTATTTCAAATAATTAAAAGGTATATGGACGACCTAAATGTTTCAAATGAAAGAACATTAGAAAAGATAGAAAATCCAGAACCCAAATGTGTAATTGTCCTTGAAGAAATGATAACAAGTATGCATGACTTAACCTGCTGATTCCCTTGATCCTGCATACCACTTGCTTTCAAAAGATTTCGCCACTTATCCTGCAAAAACAGGCAAGCAACAAATGTTATAATCCAAAGGATAGTAGAACCAAAAGAAGAATCATGGAGCTGAGCCAAAAGAACAGGAAACTGACCTTGAGATCTACAGATGTACGATGGGCAGATGTGGCGAAGAAAAGTTTTTTAATTCGAGACCATCTTCCGACTCCATATTGGGATACTCCTTCAATTAATTCCCGGACCTCGGCAATAGTCCATAGCCTATGATGCTTCCTTCGACCACTAACTTCTTCAGAACTCTCGGCAGTTTGACAGTCTTCAAGTTTCTTATGATGCACCTTTTTGTGATATTTATCCCTCTTGTTTTGACTCATTGATGAAAGATGGCCGTCCCTTTTCTTCCGAATCAAAGCAGTGTTAGTACAGTTATTTCTTTTCTGACGTGGTGCTGTGGAATGGCCATTCCTTTTCTTGAGTTGAGCTTCAGCACCACAACCATCCATTGCTGTCTGAATTGCTGCGTTATCATCCCCTTTTTCCTTTTTATTCTGAATTGCATAATCATCCCTTTTTCCAATTCGTTTCTGAATTGTTGCATAATCATTGCTTAATTCCCTTTTCTTCTGTATTGTTGCATAGTCATCTTTTTTCTCTAGATTAACTACAGTTCCGCATTTGTCTGCTTTGTTTTGATTCTGTGGAGCAACACATTTACCTTTTGATTTGGTCATCAAGTTCCTGCTATCCGCACCCTCCACCTGCTCACACAAAATTTGAATATTCGAGAAATTTAAGACTTGTAGAAGAACATCTTAAGACAGCTAATCATTACGAATATTTCAAACAAAAACAATTTAAAGTGTGATTTCCCTTCCTGTTAGGGAAAAAGGAGCATTTCATCGCAGAACATTAGGCTTCAAAATAATTTCAACCAGGATCAGGAATGATAAACAGATAATATTAGGTTGGAAAGACAAATCCTGGTAGAACTACAACTATGCAGATAGCTGTCTAATGATTGTGTGGATGATTTAAACCACTACCTTCTCTAATTTTCTTTCCCCATCCAGAATTGTGAGTTAAAAGCTCAACCTTCCTAATTTTTTAATCAACAAAAACGTTGTTGATAAACATATCAACCTAGCAACTGGATAAACCAAACAGATGTGAGAAACATACAAAAATAAATGTTAAGAACAATAAATAAATAAAACATGATCAGGATAGATGCATCCGAAGCTGGGAGTAACTACAAAGCCGGATAATATAATTTATGGCAGGAAAAAGGAAAGGAAGATGTAGAGAAAATGCCTTTAAAAACTTACTGGATCATATGCACGGCTATCCTGGCATTCTTTGTTCCCTAAAGAAGCAAAGGGCACTTGAATAGCAATGACAGAGGACTCCTCAGGAAGTGATTTAATTGTTTTGGCTCCCATATTACACCTTTTGCGATCTTTAGCTCCAAGAGACTTGTCCTTCCGAGTAGAAGAAAACTCCCGTCCTTTTTTAGAATATGTTGGGATAGGATCAACTAATTCATTGATGTACCTCTGAGTAGGCTTGCGTGACCTCTTTTGTGTAGGAAGAATATCAGTGCAGCTTGATTTAACAGACGTCGTCGCCAATGCCTTCTGTCCCTGAGATATATTACTCAGACCATCTCGGCCTGTCAGCTCATATACATCATGCTTTTCAGCTCGGCTGCACAGCATCTCACTGGCTGGGGAAAATTTACTGTCATTTTCATCGGATGAAACATTTTCAAAAGAAAATCTTGAACTGTTGTGCAATTTGCTAGTATTATGTGGGGCACATGATCCAGGTGTAGAAGAAGAATTCTTCCCGACCAACATTATACACTCACGAGAAATATCACTCAAATTGGTGCTCTGACCATTAAATTGGCTGTTTTGGCAGTTCTGCACATCCACTGTTCTAAGGTGATCTGATTTGCAGGCAGTGTCAGAACCAGCAGAAGACACTTGAACTTGACTGTCTGAAACGGAAGTCTGCAAGCCTTCACTTGAACTGTAATCTAAAATTGTAATACTTTCAGGAATGACAGAGGACTCCTCAGCAAGTGGTTTAATTGTTTTGGGTCCCATATTACACCTTTTACGATCTTTAGCTCCAAGAGACTTGTCCTTCTGAGTAGGAAAAATCTCAGGTCTTATTTTAGAATATGTTGGGACAGGATCAACTAATTCATCGATGTACCTCTGGGTAGGCTTGCGTGACCTCTTCTGTGTAGGAAGAATATCAGTGCAGCTTGCTTTAACAGACATTGTCGCCAATGCCTGCTGTCCCTGGGATATATGACTCAGACCATCTTGGCCTGTCAGCTCATATAAATCATCTTTTTCAGTTCGTCTGCACAACATCTCACTGGCTGGGGTAAATTTACTGTCACTTTCGTCGAATGAAGCATTTTCAATAAAAAATCTTGAACTGTTGTGCAATTTCCTAATATTTTGTGAGATACATGATCCAGGTGTAAAAGAAAAATTCTTCCCGACCAACATTTTACACTCACGAGAAATGTCACTGAAATTGGTGCTTTGACCATTAAATTGGCTGTTTTGGCAGTTTTGCACATCCCCGGTTCTAAAGTGATCTGATTTGCAGGCAGTGTCGGAACCAGCAGAAGACACTTGAACTTGGCTGTCTGAAATCGAAGTCTGCAAGCCTTCACTTGAACCGTAATCTAAATTTGTAATACTTTCAGCAAATTCAACACCTGAACCCAAAAATGCAGTGTTTTTTATTTTCTTTTATTACTCGGTGGTGGTAAAGAGTAGCAATGCCTGGAAGCCAGAAAGAAAGAGAAGGGAGAGTGGTGCCCACCTAAAAGGTACTCTTCTCCCATGTTGGAGAAACCATCATCTAGCCGGAAATATCCAACTTCACTAGGCATTGCATTAAGTACCTAGACAGGAACCATCCTATAACGTCATGTATATACAGAAAGAAGATGCATGGAACGTTTGATTTGCCGGTATACAAATTTCATAGCATAGCAAAGGCACATAGAAAAAGAAAATGGCTATAACTATCAGTATGTCTTACATTATCATAACTGATAATTCTTCCAGACAAGACACTCATTATAACATTTATAGCACATGGCTAACAAGACATCAAAATTATACCTACCATGTGAAACACACCAACAAAATACATCTAAGAGGTTCAAGGGCCATATAAGATGAGCAACAGAGATCACTCTGAAGTCCTAAACACATGGTAGCACATTCGACAGCATACTATAAAGTGAATATGGGCATGATGAGCCAAGAGAAAAAAATTGGGGAAATAATGAAAAGCATGTAAAACAAGCATCAGCTTCACATTTTATTCATTAAATCATAGTAAAACTTAGATCACAGATTCATAAAGACCATGCGAAGGAATTCGATTAAACTATAACATCACTTTAAAGGATCTGGCTCAACCATTAGTTAAGGACGAATAACCAATTATGACATACTTCTTTATTGATATTATCTTTCCCGTCTGGAGCAATACCAGTATCTGACCCACCTGCATAAAGCCGTGATGTTAATGCAGTGAAAGGTGAAATCCCAGCAAAACTCAAGCAGCCAAATTTTCCTGCTAGCTCAAACAGAACCATTCAGAAGACGACTGAAGAATAGCTCCCCCCTCATTGAAAATGAACTAAGGAAATGGACGGATATTTCACAACAGCAAACATATACAAGATCACTCTTTAAGGAATCTAGGCAGGGCAAATCAAATGTTGCCATGAGATAATTCAAATTTCCCTAGCTGAGGATGATAATAACAGTAATCAATATGAATGTATGATACTAATTGTACTAATAATAAAATATATAGAATAATAATTAATTAACTAAAGAAATTATTAAAGCACATCAAGTTACAAACTTCTGTTATTTACATACAAAAATCACAGTTTCATACGAGTAACAGTCTTATGAATGCTAATCACCAGGCGTAAATCTATCCATATACTGACAGATTATTATTTTTAACAAGACATGAACTGCATTAACTTAGAGGAGAATTACTAAGAGATGAGAAATCCCCGAACGGGAGTAAATCACAATAGACATCTGATACATAAAAACCCCTAAAGTTCTTATGTACAGAAATCCACCATGCAACCCTAAACTTGAAATTTTCCCAAACTTCGTCTGGAGATTGCTCCGTTTTCAAGAAATTCTCTTATTCCTTGCCAGCCAAAGAGACCAACAAATATCCTGATAGATTCTTTCCTTTTTCCCCGCTAAGTATAAACATGCACCATTTGAATGGTATCAATTGATTGCAGCCAACAGACCAAATAATGGGGATGAATACTTGATCATTCAATTAACAGATAATATTATATATCAACCTGAGGAGTTCACACTGCTATATTTAACTATACCAGAACTGTGGGAAACATCGTCCATGTCCATTGCATTCTCTTGGATATTCCTTTTAAAGCTCATAAAACTATCCATTGATAGATGCTCATCTTGGGGTTCTACAAGCATACGCTCAACATCAATTGCACCATCTTCCAATCCAATAGTTGGAGGTCCATTCTCCATTATCTGATAAATATTCACGATAAAGGAAAAGTTAAGTTTTTTACTTGCAAAAGACCAAAAAATGCAAATAACGACATAGTAGGAATCACCGGTTACAATAGCATCCAAAGAATTGAATGAAAAAACAAAATGACAACAAAAAAGAGAACAAGAAATACTAAACATTTTGTACATGGCCACATAAGCAGCGTCTCATGCAATGCATGTGCAGGAATTTCACATCATTCGTTGTAAGTCCGGATCAGAGTAACTGCACACCCAATTAGTTAGGTACAAACTACAGAAAAAAGAAATCCTTGCACTTGATTCCACTAAATTCTACTTTATATATGTCGATTCAAGTTTATTTCGGAAATGTAGAAAGGAATTCATACACAATACAATGATGCATGTATGCTGTTTGATGCTAACAATAACATTATTCACACAGAATCTTGTGTCTTTACACAGAATTACTCGAATCCTCAGTACAATGACAAGTTACACAAATCTAATCATTTCCAGTTATTGCAACCCCCCACCGCCACCACCACAACCACACACATATAAGCCGAGAGAGTAGAAAGAGAAGGCGATACAACAACAACAACAATCGAATCCAAGGTAAGAGCAATGTCCACAACATAAGAGAAGAGCGAAATGCAAAATTTCTAGCAGACACATTCAACATCACACTAACCCAAACGCTTGAATTTCGTGGAATCCGACTGTTTGTGTATGAGAGAGAAAGTAGAGAGAAGAAAGTAAGGATCGTGGGATACTGGAACAGTGACGTAAGTTACTAGACGGATTTGAAAACTGCTTAACAAAGTTATAATGGATCATTTGTTTTGGGGTCCGCTGCGCACTTACTGAGTGTGACGACCACCCTGGGACGCCCACAGCAAACCGGTTGATGTAATACCACATCTATTAACGATCCATCACAACTCAACCTATTAATAAAATATTTAATTTTTTTTAGATTATTTTCTTTTATTCACATGCATAACTTATTTTCCAATCAAACCAATATTTTTGCTACAATTTAATAATTGCATATTATTTTGTGAGCATTTTCTAATATATTTTTTAAAAAAAAAATCTTAGTTTAATAATTTGGATGGTTTGGATCCATAATATGAAATGATAGTTTTCATTTACAAGAATAAGTCCATTTAATAAGACATTGTTTACATTTACAATATAATTGTATTGTTTGGGACAATTGAAAGAAAAAAAAAAAAAATCACGAATTTAAAGATTTAGAAATTATATTATTCAAGTAAATAAATTATACTTGTTGGTTAAACAAGTTATATTGTATCGTATCCGCTACAAGAAGAAGGAAAAAAAAATATGCTACATCGAATCTAAAACAACGAAAATTTAAAAAAAAGAAAAGAAAATCAACAATAAAAGAATTAAAACTATAATTAATTATTAAAATATTTACAACTAATAAATAAAAAAAAATCAAGACATTGAAAAAAAAAAACAATATAATTAATTAAAATAAAGTAATACATAAATTTATAATTTATAATATATAAAATTTGAGCTCTTGACATAAAGAATGTAGAATCTACAATTTTGTTCGAAGTTGAAGTGTTAATGATTTTAAATTAATTACTATTAAAAAAAAATGAAGTTGATAGGTTTTGAATAGGGTTGTCAAACGGGCCAGACCTAGCGGTTTCGGGTTAGCCCTAGCGATTTTCGGGCTTATAGGGGATCGGGCTTATCGGATCATTTCATCGGGCCGACAATATGATTGAACCTAATTCTAACCCTATCGATTTTCGGGTTAAACGGGCCACTATCGGGCTACATGTCAAACTTTAAAAATTATATATATACCAAAATCCAACAACCTTAGTAATTCAAACATAAAATTATTTAAGGCTCAAAATATCAAATAAATCATCATTCAAGTACATATGTATTAAAAACAGCATAATGTTATCAAGGTTAAGCATTATTCACGCGGTGTTGGGCAGCTGACGCCTGCTGAAGTGAAGAGTTGTTGCAGGACTGGAGCGAAGAGTTGTTGCGGCGCTCGAGTGAATTGGAGTCAAGGAGAGGGGGAAACGGGAATTTAGAATTGTGTATCAATATTACTTTGTATCACAGTATGTAATATATATTTAGTAGTATTGACTAGGGGTGGGGAAAATTACCGAAATGTCGAAATACCGCACTTACCGTATCGAAAAATTCGGTATCGGTAAGAAAATTCAAGATTTTCGGTATTTTCGATATATACCGAAATACCGTATGTATAGTTAATTGAGTTTTTTGCTTTTGGGTTTTCTGGCCCAAGTGATTATTGTTTTTCTGCTTTTGGGGCCCAAACAGAATCACGTCTACATTAATTAGGAAGGTCCAATATCTTCACATTTTAATGTTAAAATTAGGGCACATACACAGTTTCCCCTCCTCCTGCCACATCTCGTTTCTTCATCTCCCCTCTTTCATTTCCACAGCACACACTCCACACCTTTACTGATATCAACAAAGGGACGGTCGTCGTGAATAAGGACAACAGTATGATGACTGATGGGTCACGCGCACAAAGGTAGTTCCGAGCCGATCCTCTCGCTTGGTTGTCCGCTGATGTCGTCATCTCTAATTCGCCAGATCTGGTGTCCATTAACGCTGCTCAAGAACCGCCGCCAATTCTTTCTTTTTTTTTTTCTTTTCTTATTTGGGTTCTAGCAATTTTATTTCTTGTGAAAGTGTTAGATTTTTCTTGTTCTTCTGTTTCACATAGTCGATTGTTTTTTTTAATATCAATATTTAGTTCTTGCTTGTTATTTATGTCCTTTACTTTACTGGACACAAAATGAAAGGCTTTTGATGATTTTAATTTTTCTTTTCTTTTAGAACTATTGAAAAATACGAACATTTTCGGTATAGACGGTATATACCGTGTCATACTGAAATTTCTTCGGTATACCGAAATTTTCGGTACGGTATCGGTATAGATTTTCGATACCGAATATTTCGGTACGGTATACGGTATGGCATAAAATTTTCGGTATACCGTACCGATCCACCCCTAATATTGACTTGTGTCCATTGAGTCGACTAACTTAAAATACCAGACTTCAAATAAATAAATAAATCTATATATATATATATATATATAAACAAAATGGATTTATACCTCAATTGGAAATAATGTGTTTTTCCCGCTCATTTTTCCATTCCACTTTGGGAAAGAAAATTGGTAATAATAGAAAAATTCGAAATTCGAAATCGATTTGTTAGTGCTAAAATATCTCTGGTGGTTAGATCCATTGAGTCGCGACCGCGCGCTGCTGCTCCTGCGTACGGCGGCGGTATGCCGCTGCGCGAACGCGACGGACGTCGCTGCGCTGCGCTCCGCCGCACGTCGCTGCTACGCCGCCTCTCTGCTGACCTGTTGCCCGGCTCTCCGCTGCGCCACTGTGGCTCCGCCCGGCTGCTGCTTCTGGCGCGGCTCCTGCTTCGCTGCTGCTGCCCTGATACGCCTGCGCGGCGTCGCTGCTCTCTGCTGCTGCTACTGCTCTGCGTCTTCGCGCCGCTGCTGCGGCGGCCGGCGGCGGGGGGCGGCGGGACGACGGCGGCGGGCGGAGGCGGGTCAGACTAGGGTTTGGGAAGTTTGGGCCGTGACGGTTTGGGCCCAGTCGGGCTGATCTGGATATTTTTTGGGCCTGGTCATTAATTTTTTTTTTAAAATGGGCTGCTAACTAATCTAGCTGGGCCAGAATTAAAGTGGGCCTATTAAAATCTGTTTTTTGAATGGGCTGGTTTTTATAATATGGCTGGGCCTTAATAAAAGATTTTTTGAGCCATAATTAATTTGGGCTAAATAATTCAGAATTGTTTGGCCAATTTATTTGGTGGGCCTTAATTAATTAAAATGTTTTTGTGATTAGGCCACTTTAAATTAATTAAATCAATTATGTGATTTAATTTCATTATTTGCGTATTTTATTACGTGATGTGATTGATGTATGTGTGAGATAGTTGATGACAATGGTGGTTATACGATATTACGATGTAATTTTTTTTTAGAATCATGTAGTAGGAACGAAAATTTGTAATTTATTTATTTATTTTTCGTTTCTCACTAGGACACATGTATTAGAGGGGCCAATATTTTTAGGCCATGTATTTTTTGTTGTTTCGTATTTACCACCATAGGTCATTAACAACTCACTTTATTATTATTTTTTTTATGAATGTTCTTGCGATGGACAATTTTTATTCGCGATCATTTAATTTTTATTATCGTCTTCAATTGAGTGGGAGATGATTATGAGCCAATGCGGCGAATTTTCGATCTCATTCACTTGTGAGAAATGATAAAATTTTATTTGGACCCGAATAAAAATATTAAATAGACAACCTTCTAACATAGTTTGCGCAAATATTAACAGAAATGGATGCCCAAATGGCTTTTTCTGATCTTTACGGTTCTGGCAAACTAGATGGCCAGAACTATGCCATGTGGCACCGTAAGATCAAATTTCTGCTACATAATATGAAGGTCCTTGACCATCTCACCGAGACTATGGCCGCACCGGTTGAGCCAGAAACGGTCAAAATGCCCAATATCGTCGCGATTTAGACGCGTACAATAAGTGGGAGAATCAAGATCGGTCTGCGCGCTATACTATGCTTAGCTGCATGCAGGATCATCTGATTCGTGAGTTCGAGACGTTTGCTACAGCTAAAGAGCTGTGGGACAGCTTAAAGGTCACGTACGGCACTACCTCGGCAACGAGACTAAGGGCTTTAACCCTTAAATTCAATCAGTACGTACTTGACCCTAAGCACACCATGGGCCAGCATCTTGATATCATGAAAGACATGATTCGAGAGCTTCAAAATGCTGGAAATGAACTCACCAACGAACAACAAGTTTTGGCAATCCTAAGGTCGCTACCTAAGCAGACTTGGGGACAAGTTAAACTTGTGCTCACACACAACGAGCAAATCCAGACCTTTGACGGCGTCGCCAGTCATCTTAGACTCGAGGCTGACCGTCGAGAGGCGGAAAGAGCACAAGCGGCTGCTTTCGTCGCACATGCTAGCCAACGCAAGCCTAACACAGGCAACCGTTGGAAAAAGCAAAAGAATGCAGGACAAAGCAACGCCAAAAACCAAAACTTGGGCCCGCAAGGTGAAAAGGCTAAGAAGCGTCACCGTGGAAAAAGGGGCGGAAAGAAGAAAGACACCTGCTATAACTGTGGAAAGACGGGTCACTTTGCTCGTAGTTGTACTGAGCCAAAGAAGGTAAGACCCGCTCCTAGCTCTACTGATTCATTTGTCTGTTCACATGTGTTAGTTGCTAATTCTCTCCATGGTTGGATTGTAGACTCAGGAGCAACCAAACACGTGACAAGAGATAGAGTAGGATTTGTAGATTATCATCGAGTACCAGCGGGCAGCCACTACATTGCTATGGGAAATGGCGCGCAAGAAGAGGTGGTGGGAGTTGGTGCATACCAGCTCACACTTAGCACTGGGCACGAGCTGCTCCTTAGTGATGTGCTTTATGCGCCTAGTATTCGATGTAATTTACTTTCAGTTTCAGCACTTTTGAGTCAAAATTTTTCTTTCCTGTTTGAAAAGACCATGTTATCTATTTTTCTTGGCAACAACCTTTATGGCGTAGGACATATGAACAATGGATTTTTCATGTTAGATTTATCTATTGAATGCACTACTTTTATTTCTTCATCTATTGATATTTTGAATGAATCAAATAAATGGCATGCAAGGTTAGGACACATAGGGCGTGAAAGGATGACTAGGTTAGTTCGAGAAGGCTTTTTAGGCAATCTCGCTAAAGTCAACCTTCCTGTGTGCGAACCATGTCTGGCAGGAAAAGCCTGCCGGAAGCCTTTTGGAAAGGCAAAAAGAGCTACTCAACCTCTAGAGTTAGTTCACTCAGACATATGCGGACCCGTAAATGTGAAGGCACGACACGGTGCATCCTATTTCCTCACATTTATTGATGATTATTCGCGCTATGGTTCAGTGTATCTCCTGTCTCACCGCTCGGAAGCGCTTGATTATTTTAAGCGATTCTTAGCGGAGGTTGAGAACCAAAGAGATAGGAAACTTAAAACGTTACGCACTGATAGAGGGCGAGAATACTTGTCTGATCAGTTCAGGCAATACTGTGAGAAAAAGGGATCATAAGGCAACTGTCAATTCCTTACACTCCGCAACAAAATGGTGTTGCAGAGAGGAGGAATAGGACACTTGTGGAAATGGCCAGATCAATGATGGCGCAAGCAAATCTACCAATATCTTTTTGGGGAGATGCAATCTTAACTGCCGCCTACATATTAAACCGTGTGCCGTCTAAATCAGTTCCTTCGACGCCATATGAGTTGTGGCATGAAAGAAAGCCCAACTTAGAAGGTTTGCGCCCTTGGGGGTCAGCAGGGTTTGTTCATAATACTTCCCATAAGCATGGGAAACTTGGTCCTAGAGCAGTTAAACATATCTTTATAAGATATTGTGACCACTCAAAAGGCTATGTGATGTATGGTGAACATCCTGACGGAGGAATGACAGAAATTGAGTCGCGCGATGTCAATTTCCTCGAGGAGGAATTTCCAACAATTGGAGAAGTTAAAGGAGATCTTAAACTTTATGAGTTACAAGATCCCGAAGACAACGCTGGAATTCCTAGCGAGGATGCGGTTTTTTACAACCAAATCCAGCAATCGACGGGAATAATGAAAGCGATCTTAGAGTCAGTGGGAGAATTCCATTGCATGAAGACTCTCAAGATCTAGAGTTGCGCAGGAGCAAGCGTGGAACGGTTCCCCAAAGACGTTTTGAACTCGAAGGGGAATCTTTCATGTGCGCAACAATGGATGTTGATGAGCCAGCCACTTATGAAGAGGCTGTAACTTCTCCAAATGCTACAGAGTGGATAAGTGCTATGGAGGAAGAGATGAGTTCGATGGCTAAGAACCAAGTTTGGGAGCTAGTCGATCTACCGTCTGGACGCAAGACAATTGGGAACAAGTGGGTTCTCAAAGTCAAGCGAAAAGCAGATGGCTCGATAGACAAGTATAAGGCTCGCCTAGTGGCGAAAGGCTTTACCCAAAGAGAAGGTGTGGACTATGAAGAGACATTCTCCCCAGTGGTGAGGTTTGCCTCTATCCGTCTCATTTTAGCAATTGTCGCCCATCTTGATTTGGAACAGTTCCAAATGGATGTGAAGACAGCATTTCTCAATGGAGAACTGGGTGATGAGATCTATATAGATCAACCTAAGGGTTTTCAAGTAAAGGGACAAGAGCGCAAAGTGTGCCGCTTAAAACGTTCCATTTATGGACTGAAACAATCATCCAGACAGTGGTACCTTCGATTTCATCGAGCTATCACTTCGATAGGCTTTACGATGGTTGAGGAAGATCACTGTGTGTATGTCAAAAGGGATGAGAAGAATTTCACAATTCTCTCATTATATGTGGATGACATTTTGCTGGCGGGAAATGATACGGAGATGATTGTCGCCACTCAGCAGTGGCTATCATCTACTTTTGAGATGAAAGACATGGGAGAGGCAGAATACATACTTGGTGTTAAGATACACCGAGATCGCTCAAAGAGACTCTTAACTTTGTCTCAAGAGACTTATATTAAGAGGGTTCTGGAGCGATTTCGTATGCATAATGCTAAACCCGTTGACACGCCTATGGAAAAACATTGTATTCTTAGCAAAGATCTATGCCCAAAAACAGATGATGAAAAGGAAAGTATGGCTAAGGTTCCTTATGCAAGCGTGGTAGGAAGTTTGATGTACGCAATGATGTGTACTCGACCAGACTTGGGCTTTGCAGTAGGGATGGTGAGTAGGTATCAAGGTAATCCCGGACGCGCGCATTGGGCTGCAGTCAAAAGGATACTTAGATATCTAAAGGGGACAAGTGATTTGCGCAGGGGCAAGTGGTTCTCAGGCACGTTCCCACTGGTGAAATGATAGCTGATCCTTTCACCAAGCCTTTGAGTAGAGATGTATTTCAAAGGCATGTTAGAAGCATGGGACTTCGTAGAATTTAAAATTCTTGTAGCCTGTATGAACAATTTTATTTATCAATAAAATGTGCCCTTATTATATGTTAGAAGTAATGTGTCTATTATATGTGATATGTCACAAGGCTTGGATTGTCCCACTCACACGGAAAATCGCCCTGGCGCTTTGGTAAGCGAGCAGGATGAGACTGGCGGATCAAACACTTGAGTGATCACCTTTGTGAAAGGAACAACACGAAAGGTTGTTGCCCATAGTCGCCTTGGCAAGAGGCCAAGATGAGATCATACTTGATCGATTATGAAGAATGTCCTAACTTCATAAAAAGCTTCTTAATAGCCGAGTGTGCGAATCATTAGGAGTTGTGTTGGAGACAAATTCCTAAGTGGTCCGCAGGTCAGACGCTCGAGGAGCGACTGGACTAAGACTCGTATGATGTTCAGAGCGTGACATGCCCAAATTTGAGTGGGAGCTCCATCATAGCATGTATTCATACTACATGTGCTTAATGACGACCTTAGTAAGAGGAGTGACCGAATAGATCCCTGCTTCGTCACTGTGTGAGCTCTTATAGTGTTTCTTGTGCCCTTTGGGACTTTGGACTTTGTCATGAAGTGTAAGCTTGATGACGCTACTTTAGCATGTGTTCAATGGCCATGATTGATACGGTCTGTCGGAGCATGACTAAGAAAGCTGTCAAGTCCAAGCAGATTGACATTAGAGGCCAAGGAAAAACTAAGCTGGTAATGCACTTGTGTACTATGGCTCATAGGCCGGCCGACTAAGTCGAATTAGCTTTGACATAGTCATGAGCATAGATACAAAGTTAAGGGGTCAAACATGCTCTATATGGATACGAGGGGTCAGAGATGTTTGGTCTAGTGCAACCACGTAGTTTGGGGTACACAGCGAGTCTCCTGAGTTGATGAGTTATGTTAGTTGGGTGATAACTTAATATAACTCTCCTCACTTTGTTCCATTCTGTTCTCGCTCGGTCGCACGCCTTAGTCTCTGTATGAAAGAAGAGATATGATGATGAGAATTGTGGAGTCTTTCAGATTCGAGTAAGTCGGATCAGATTTGTATGAGTGGGAGATGTTGGTTGCATCCATATCTGATGGATCCCAATATGGTTGGGATATATATCTGACGAGATATTTAATATCTTATTAGATATATTCCCGATAGGGATGGAGATCTTATCCATAATAGGAGATAGATCTCTCCCATACTAATAAATATACGAATATACTGGTATTCGTAGACGGCGGAAAAATAACACCACAGAATACATATCTCTCCCTTTCTCTCTAATTCTCTGTCTTGGAGAATCACCGGAGACCTCCAAGAGTCTAGGGTGTGAAGTAGATGGCGAATGCTCTAGTAGTATTCGTCCAGACGGGCTTGTAGACGAATCAGTGCACGATCCTTCAGTTTGGGAATCAACCGAATACGTTCCGCTGCAAATCAACTGAGGTATACCGATTCCCATCTACGTGAATGTGTGAATTACGTGCCTTTATTTCTAACATAACTTATATGGAAACATAATCAATTTTAATCTAAAATTATATTGTTGAGATATTCTCTCCCTTTTAAAGATTTATAAATATCAATTTAGAATATGGAGTATCAATTTCTGCATAAGATCAACAAATTTGCGATAAATTTCACTAAAAAATAGGGATTTTGACAGCTAAAAAAACTCTCCCTTCTCATATTTAAATAGTCTGTCAACAATCAGATACTCACACCCTTCAAAGTTCATAACGCGGCACCATAAACATCGCTTTAGTACTGTAAGTCCTTTTTACATGTCAAGTTTTTTTAATATATTCTGCATGAGTTACTATATAATTTTGTTAACAAAATTCTGCTTCTGAAATTGAATATCTACGTGTACAGTTTCAAATCTTGAATTTTGTTTGTGTTTTGCTTTTAATCTGACAATTTGTTGAGTGTGCGTCATCACTGAATTCAGATCAGTTGAGTTTTTTTTTTGCATACACGAACGAGTGTTATCTAATTCTCCATCTGCAGCCGATGATTCAAGCGGCCTCCAGAAAACCATCCAAAGCTGCATTTGTTCAATTGCAAATCCACCGGCAAGTGCTGTTGGAATCTAGATACATCAAAGTAATTATACATTAATTGGGGGGCCATCTTCTTCACCTCAACGTGAATAAATACGTCTTTCGGTTTCTTTGGCGTTTGTTTCAAATTCTCTATATTCTCACAAAATCAAAAGAATTCCCCCGTCAATACTTTATTATATATATGTAATTGTCCGCATTATATTAATTTTGATTCCGGTCTGCATCACGAATTCGAAGAGTAATATCCAGTAAGTTAGCAAACCAACAACTTTGACAAAGAGACAAGGGAAAAGAAATATTTTTGTGTTCCTTTTCTGTTCCCTAATTGGTAATCTTGATTCCTTCATGCTATGTTTGTAACTAGCGTATGCACAGGGTTTATGGGACACAAACATGTGTGCATGGATTCAGAGTCATCGTAATGGGCAAGCGTGACAGTGCGAAACATCACCTACAACAAGGCTCCTAGAAAGGGTGTATAACATCTACTACATTTCATCCTAAGGTTAGATATCTCTAACTAAGCAAAACATAAAAAAATAGATGAAATTATTTTCATGAACGAGCCTGCTATATGCAACCATGTTCATATTCTCAGTATTGCTTTTTCTCTTCTTACATATCATTATTTCTTTATGATACAGTTTGTATAGAAGTGTTTTCAATTCAATCTTAACATTTACAGGCTAGCATATTTGTGAGGTTCCAATTTATCATCAGGTGAGATTGTATACTTTATCTTTCTATATTTGTAACAGGATAATAGAGTTATCTGACATTGATTATTTTGGTTGTGTTCTTCCACTTATTTTTTCTACTGTCACTATCAACATTTCTTAAATTATTGCCATGGTTGGAAAAAAGCATGTGGATAATAGCAAATTATGGTTGCATGTTGTATTAGTAATGATTACAATACCGTAATGGAGGTGAGCTTTCTAACCTCCGGTGATTTTAGCCTGATTAATTATTTTAGGAGAACTGAAGTACCTACCCTTATCATGTTCATTTATGAAACTTAATTCTTACCCTCTTCATGTATGTAGATATATCATTTTTTAGTAAATAACTTGAACCATGTGACGGGTCTGAGATTCTTTATCCGATCAATTTTAATTTTTTTGAATTGCTTCAGGATATAAACGATTAGGAGTATCAGGTTGAAAACGATTATTCGACACCAATTTGACGCAAGTAAAATCGTAAGGGTACAAATGATTAAGAATTTGCGGCAACAATATCTTGAATGAAAATGATATAAGTTATAACGCTTGATATAGTTTCACTATGCTCATTCTATCTTTTATTGTTTACTCTTTTTAAAGTGCAATAGAAACAGGTTATTGATGAGAAGAATGAGTTTTCTTGGTGTTCATAATCAAAATTCAGCTTACGTGTTTTGGTGTCCATCCAATGTTTCAATAACTATATTGATAAAAATGGTTTCATCAAGACGGAATCGGTAGTTGATTCATCTGTTATGCTCGGATTGATAGTTAACTTTTAGGTTTTGAACCGTTTTGTTTCTTTTATCTTTTTAAAAAGTATACAATTTCAACAAGGAATTTTACTAAAAAAAGTATATATATTTATTGGGCAAGAATGTGGTAACTACCGGAAGAAAGATCATTGGAACCACAAACCCTGTAGAGTCTACTCCTGGCACCATCCATGTTGATTATGCCACTGATATTGGTAGGACTGTCATCCATGGTAGTGATGCAATGGAGAGTGCAAGATAGGAGATTGGTCTTTGGTTCCGTGAGGGAATTGATGAATGGAGAATTAGCCTCCACTCATGGAGCTATGAGTACACACTTCAATTTAGTCCTATGATTGGTTATATTGTATTATGTGGTCATGGCTGGTTGAAAGGATTGAGACTTTGTATTAAGTGTCTCTTCTTAGTTAATTTGTCTTTGTTATTTTGGATATTTGTGTCAATTGAAGCTAATATATTGTCTTTTGTTGCGATGTTGCCGCCAATCAGTGGTTCATGTTTTATTATTGTTATTTTGCACATTTTGTTATCTTATTTTACACATATATATAGTATTAATAAACTTATAACCTACTGCAATAAAAATAAAATATTTTCAAAAATATTTAGAATTTCTCTCTCTTTTGTAATTGGAATTTCAAAGTTTTAATTTTTCAATTTAGGCTCGATCCTTGACGTTTAAGCTCTAGAGAGTAGTTTTTTGTAGTATTGTTCTTTGTATTTTATTTTTTGGGATAAAAATAAAAATTTAATTCTTTATCTTTAGCTATCTGAGATAATGGTAAAAAACTCACGTGCAAAAGTGCTCTTAAATTTCATCAGTTGACTCAAAGTTATTCATACGTTGATTCTTAAAGAATTTTATGTAATGTGTTTATGATATATTGTCATTTTTCTTCATCTGGTACAAGATAAAGTGTTTTATGGTTGTTGATGATCATATATTTCTCTTAATTAAAGCATATGTAATCTATTTAGCTCCGATTTGGTAGTCCTTATAAGGGCTAGATAGTAATATCATCATGTCTTAACTTTTTATTGGTAGTCCTTACTAAATGCTTTTACTTCTATTGTTACACCTCTAACATTAATCTGGTAAAATTGACTATATAACTTTTGTGGCTATCAGCCTTACATCAGCTGAACTATCTAATAATACCTATTCACAATCTCTCTTAATAAAGCTATCAAATGATGCATTTGGGGGTGCATTAAAACCTTTCGTTATCTCTAAATAATTTTACCTTTTGTTTATGCAATGGTCATCTATATCAATCCGTACATCTATAAAATAATAATCTTTTCGAGGAAGACATAAATCCCATAAATGTGGCAAGTGTTGGACACAACTTCTAATGAAAATTCCGCCCACTAAAGATTAACATATAAGTTTAGTGATTATTTTACTATATACATTTGTAATACATGAAGCTTCATAATTATCCATCCCAACTAAAATACTATAAGAATGGAGGACGGACTTACATGGGACCATTGGAACCCCCCGTTCCGATCGAAATGTATTTTAGTCGACTTTAATATAATGTAATTAAATAAAATAAATAATTTTATTATTTGACTTGAATATGATTTAATAGTAATCAATTTATGTTTTCTTAAGTGTACACAATAGAGATACAAATTTTAAAAAATAGAATGAAATGTTTAGAAACACTAAATCTTGATTATCTTTTTTTTTTCTTTTTTATAATTGAATCAATTTATTAATCTTATATCATTAGTACTTTTTAGTTTTATGGATATAGTTGAATATTGTGAAATTTATGGACAGATATAGAGACGCCCCGTCCCTTTCTGATTTTCTAAAATTATAGTTTTAAATGTAACTTAACTAAATATTAAACTTATAATATATGAGAGTTTGTTTTCTAGCCTTCTCAAAATGAGCCACCTACTTTGTATAAATTTGCCTTCAAATCTTAGAGTTCAATTAGAAAAAATTATCTCTAAAAAAAATTGAAAATTTTAGCTCGATAAAACGAGTATCTAGATTTGTCTATAAATGGACCTCCCTCGATAAATTTTTTGGGTCACTGATTGCATGTGCAAAAGAATAATCAGAATTGATAGAAGTTTCAACTTAGAAGACGAATTGAAGTCCATGAAGCGTATTTATTGAAATTTTTGGTCATTTAATGATTATATTAAAATAAAATTAGACTTCCCCATCATGAAATTGAATTTGTTTATAAAATAAAATTAAGGTTTTAAAAATATATAATCTTTATAGAAAAAGGTTAGGGTTATTATAAAAAAAATCACGACCTTTGTTCCAGTTTTTAATTAGAATGTGACCTTTAAAATTTATTAATGTTGGTCATCAACTATGATTTTTTCTACTACAACATCGATCATAATGTTTTTATATCTAATTGTGTTATTAACACCATCGTTAGATACGCCTTGATGAAACCTTCAATACTCTATCAAGAAATGGATGGTTGAGATATCAAATAATTAGAATAATCGATCATTATACAAATTAATATTATGCCAAAAAAATTATTATCATTATACAAGGCTAATATCCAACACATGTTATATGAAGGAGTCAGATTTCAATATATCCTCAACTAAAATATACAGTTCAAATTTGTTCATTACTAGAGTTTCCCACGAGGTCAAGGGGCAGATCATCTACTAAGGTCTTTGATGCTGGGTTCAAATCATCTTGAGGAGGGAGGAGAGGGTTTTTTCTTCTTAGATTAGAAGAGAAAAAAAAAAAAAAAATATATATATATATATATATATATATAATTAAAATGAAATAAATGAATAAATAAAATAAAATAATAAATTTTACTAAATAATAATAAATTATCTAATAACTTTTTATACGTAGACAAATATTTATTTTATTTTTATTTGCATCGGAATCCATTATAAATAGTTTAACCCGCAATAGGTGTTTAATTCTAAGTTCAATAACTAACCAAAAAATAATTATTTATTTTGATTTTACTATTTTATATCAATATAATCAATATGAGTATTAAATTATATACTCAGAAATGATAACTGAATTTATTGATTACAAGTAGAAAAGTTATTAAAAATAAAAAAGTTATTTGTACTTTTCATATATAGGAATTTTTTAGAGACGGAGAGAGAGAGATTGTGCTACGAAAGCAAGAAGGGGTGCATGTTGTTCCTCCGCTATATTTCAATTTCCTTTATCATTTCTTATGCGATAACAATAAACAAAAGTCAAGCGGCGTTCTTGAGGCCGAAAGGCATCTTCTTGGAAGCGAAGACACCAAAATCAGTGATGAAAGCTATTTTGACAGCGTCTTGGCGGTCCATGTGAACTTGGTGGTATCCCTTGTACAAATCCAAAAAGCAAAGTACCTTATACCCTGTAATGGCTTCGGCTTTTTGGTCAATAGGCGGTAAAGGATAGCAATCTTTTGGGCAATGCTTGTTGAGATCGGAGAAATCGACACACATTCTCCAAGCCCCATTGGACTTCGTCACCATTACAGGGTTAGAGAGCCAGGATGGATAGTGAACTTCGAATAGGATGTCGGCGTCCACGAACTGTTGAACCTCAGTTCGGATAGCTGCATTTCTCTCCGGGACAAATTGCCGCCGCTTCTATTGTATTGGCTTCACATTAGGGTCAATGTTTAGTTTGTGAGTGATGAGGTCAGGAGAGACGCCCAACATATCTAGAGGTGACCAGACAAAGACTTCGGGGTATTCCCTTAATGCCTGGATGATGGCGCTATGTATCGAGGGCACGTTCACTGCGCCTACTTTAACAGTTTGCTCCGGTTTAGTAGGATCTAGTGGCACGTCGGCGATGTCATTACCAAGTGGCTAGGAGACATCCGGGGCGGGTTCCGGAGTGGCTATTTGAAATTGAGGCTTAGGAGGAGCCTTAGTTGTTTTTTTGGGTGCAACATACATACACTCTTTGGAAATTCTCTGGTTGCCAAAGATGGCGACCTCTCCATGGGGTGTAGGAAACTTCAATGTTAGGTGATATGTGGAACAAATGGCCTTGGCTGGGGTAAGCCAGTCCCGACCAAGGATCATGTTGTACGGTGATGAGGAAGATAACACATAGAAATCTACAAAGACAGTTTTTATCGCGGGGTATGCACCTAGTGATACGGGGAGGTTTATAATGCCCTCAGGTTGGACCTTCCCTTGGGTAAAGGTCTGTAAAGGCCCGGGAGCAGGTCGGAGCTGCTCGCAGGGTATGCCCATCTTTTGGAAGCAATCAGAGAATATAACACTTACAGCGACGCCATTGTCGACAAAAATCGCTTAATAGTGACGTTGGCCACGGCCATGTCAATGACGATGGCATCAGTGTGAGGGGTTAGCTGGGGAACAGGATCGTCCTCGGTAAAGCTCACTGTTTCAAATTTATGGAGGCGCTTGTGAAGTGGCTCCTCGGGAGGAGGCCTGCGCGCTTCGGCTTTGAGGGCACTTTGGGAAGTCCCTGTTGGTGTGGCACCATAGATCACATTTATTATCCCATGGATAACATGATTCAGTGGATTGTCCCCAGGACCTCCATGAGGTGGCGGAGGTGGAAACAATTGAGGTTGTTGAGGTTGATTTTGTTGGTGATTACCCTGGTCTCTCCTTGGGTAATTGTTATACCCCGACCTGTTGTTTTGCCATTGGGTCTGCTCTGTCTTGGGCCTCGCCATTGTAACCTCCCCGACCTTGTTGTGGACCCCCATTTTGGTTCGGCCGAGACCTGTCCTCGACCTGAGCGATGTATTGCCGGAGAAAGTCGCGTTTCAAATAGTCTTCGATTTCTTTACAAAGTTCGCGATACTCCTCGGTGTCGTGTCCATGATCGTGGTGATACGCACACCACTTTTCACGATTACGCTTCTCTGCCGGAGCAGTCATCTGTGGGCATGGCTGCAAGTCATTTTTGTGAACAGAAAGTATATCTGTTCTTGATCGCGTGAGGGGCGTGAATTGAGGAGGATCACTGCGAGGCTCCAACCTTCCTTTGCCCAATCGACTAAAAGCACTGGTCCGGGTATTAGTCCCGACTGATTGCTTCTTAGAAGTGTACTTCTCTCGCTTTCGCCGGGTTTGCTCTTTAGCCTTGGCAAACCTACTTACAGTTCTGAATAGAACCCGAGTAGTGGTCGGAGGGTATCGTGCAAGTTCGGTGTAAAGCGGTCCGGCTCGGAGGCCATTCATAAAGGCAGTGATGATAACATCATCAGACCGACTACCTACTTTTAGGCTTTCCGCAGTGAAGCGTTCAAGAAACTGAGAAACTGTCTTCCCATCGCTCTGTTCTAGGTTCATGAGATCGGCCAAAGTGGCCAAAGTGGCCATAGGTTTTGCTCGTGTATGGAAGCGAGTCCAGAACTGCTCGGCAAGATCCCGGAAAGAAGTAACGCTACCGCGAGGCAAGGAATCAAACCAAATTATGGCCTCGTCTTGAATGTATTCGGGGAATACTTTGCACAAGTGATGTGGTGTGCAGTTCCGATTGAACATGGCATATTTGAATGCGCTCAGGAAGTTACCTGGATCCCCGGTACCATTGTAGACGGGCATTGGTGGAAGTTTAAACCCCTCGCGGAGTGGGGTGGCGAGAATCTCCGTGGAAAACGGGGTGATTATTTCCCCATCAGCATCAAGGCCTAACACCTTGTCAAGCTCAGCATCAAATTGAGCATGTTCCTGTTCTATGGGATCAAGTAAACGGGATCTCTCCAGGCGAGCCCGCTTCGCCGCATCTACAGGTCGACGTCGGTCTGCGTCAGCGTGATCAACATAGCGGGGCCTTGAACCATTAGAACTACGATCCTCCCCGAGTGACACTGACCGGTGACGGCAGCGGTCATGTCTGGCTCTGTGGGGTGGATTTTTATGGAATGCGCGAGATCGATCTTGGCGGGAATGTCCTGCCACCGGATTGGCACCGTTGTCGGCGTGCATACCGGAGTCGGCCCGCCGATGATTCCATTCTTGGAATAGGGCAACGTGTTCCTGTAGGAACGCTTGTTGTGTCTGCAATAGTTCAGGGGTTGGTGGATGGTCAACCTGCGCCGGCGCGTGGGCAGGCGCGGGGTGCTGCGCATCTGTTTGCCCCGCGGATGGATCCTGGACTTGCTGACGCGGCAACGAAGGATTTTGATCGACTGGAGGGTTCCGACGAGATTGAGTTGGATTGGCTGATTGGCGTGTATTCACCATATCTTACGTATTACGACTACGAACGACGCTAGGGTTTGCTTTTCGATTCCCACAGACGGCGCCAATTGATAAAGCCGTAACCCGGATATCAAGTGGTTAACGATTAAGATGATTTCACGCAATAATCAAACAAGCAATAATATAAACGACACAAGAATTTACGTGGTTCGATCCGGAGATCTACGTCCACTGGTGAAGGTAATCACCTTCCGAGATGTTTCACTATCACTTTTTGAACACCGGAGTATAACCTTACAAGTAGTGATTTTAGAATTCAGAATTGGAACCCTAATCCAAACAATATTTCTCCTATTTATACTATACAATAACAACCCTAACAAAATCCCTACAAATCTGTCAATCATATCTGCATGGCCGTTGGAAAAAATCATGGGGATCTTTTCCTAACTTCCTAAGAACGCCGCGCATGGGCGTAGCTGTATTGGGCTTGCGCTCTTGAGCCCATTTGACCCATATGGCGGGCTGGACCGACCCGGGGAGATTGGGCCTTACCTATCAGTACTCTTTCATAAAATATATGCATATTATAAAACCATGTAAATATACTATAGGTTATCTGTCGAAAAATTAAAAAAAAAATTGAGATGAATAAAAAATTGAGAAAATAAACTTATAGTACTCTTTTATAAATATACGTCTATCTATAATACGTTAAAATATGATCTGATTTTCTTAGGGGAAGTTAAAATATATAATTATTAAATATTAAATTATTATAATATATTTAATATTTAAAAAACTAGGAGAGAATGCGACCGGCAAAATGGCTTGTCCAAGTGCTTTCAATATATAAAAAATATTTAGGCTGTATTTAGCGTGCCTTTTTTATTTTAATAAATTTATTTATTTGATAAATTTTACAGAAAAAGTTTGAACAAATAAAACCCCGAAACACAAGAGTACGTACCATTCTGTAAAACATGAAATCGGCGTTTCGAGGCGCCATCTGTACAAAACTCACATTTTGCACCCGCTCTTTAAACCCTATCCCCCACCGCAACTCTCTCATTCTCCCACCGCGATACGCCGCCGTTAAACGTTCTCTTTTTACTTCAATGGCCAGCGGAGAGAGTGGCTCCGACGCACCTCCTTCACCGACAGTTCACGTGCTGGAGAAGCAGTTCGAGGAGTTCCGGCACCAGCTCGATGATTCCGGCAGCTTACGCGAGCGTATTCGGGCCGCTGCTTTTGAGATCGAGTCCGCGGCCAGGCTCATGCACTCCAATCTTCTGCTGATTCATCAGTCTCGCCCTGTACCTGGTGCGACTCTGTCATTTCAGCTTTATTTCTGCCTTTTTTAGTTAATATATTTTCTCCCATTTGACTCATCCATTGATACGGAAGTTACTGGAGTTTATGGCAACCTGATTATGCGTGGTGTAATGCTGGAATACCGTAACCTAATGGGAAATTTCGTGTAACCTAATGAAGTTAGTGGTTACAATTACAGAACAAATGGCTGGGCTGTTGTGGCAGATGACAACTAAAGAGACATTTGAAAGCAACGTTTAGTTTTCTGCTTTGGATGTACCACACGCACACACATACACATATATACATATATATATAGAGAGAGAAAGTAAACAAGGGGACGTAGAGCTTGTTACTTTTGAGATTATTGTTGTTAACAAATGTTTTGAGACAGGGGGATTAAAAAATGGGATGTACAGCTTGTGTGGTTGTTACTTTTGAGATCATTGTTGTTAAATAATGTTTCTGAAACAGAGGTCTTGGAGAAGGCAAAGGGGCAGATTGGTGTTCTGAGGGAACTATATAGTAAGCTTGCAGAAATTATTCGTGGATGCCCTGGCCAGTACTACAGGTGGGAAACAGAGAAGGAGGGTGATTGTGCTTGAGGAATCATGTTTGTTCAAGATTAACATTGATCTTTGTTGATTTGTAGGTACCATGGTGATTGGAGGAGTGAGACACAGACTGTGGTGTCACTTCTTGCTTTCATGCATTATTTAGAAACTGAGAATCTTCTGTTGCATGCAGAAGCTGAGGAAAAACTTGGGTGTAGGTTTCAGTTACCATATTACATTAAAGCTTAAACTATAGAATTTTGAACTTGCTTAGTGAACAACTTTCCTTCCTTCTACGAACTTCTTTTTCGTCATCGTTGTGAATTTATTCAAAGTATGTAATTCTGGAGAAGATGCAAGATTGGGCATGCTGGTTAATCCCAATGTATAGTTCTGCTTAAATATTTGGGAGGGGTGAATCAGCCTGTTGCGCAAAAATGTTGAATGAGCTTTAGCTCGGGGGTTTGAAAATTTAAAGCTTATTCCTTCAATTCAACAAGTATGTGGGTTCCTTAGGGGCTACCTTTGTGTTGACTTGTAACCATTGCCTACTGTAGGTGAGATGTTTTGTGAAATTTCAAGTTCGTGTATCATTTTTAGTTTCTAATCCACAACTTCTTTAGCTGCAGAAGCTTAATATTTTTTGTTGCTGCCAAATTTCCTTTGGTATGAAAATTAACCCCGCACTATTTAGTATTTAGGGGGCGTTGATCCGTCTATATAAGCAAGGAATCCGACTTCAGTTTCATGTGATTGTATGAAGCCGTATATGTATGTTGTAAATTGTATTGGCTGTAGAAAACACTTCACTTATTGAGCTAAAGTTTTATATTCATTAATACCTCTCTTTTTCATGCTGAAGTTTGCGTATATATTTCCTACTTTGATAAAAACTCATCCGTAAACTTTTTAACATTGATCTTCTTTAGTTTAACTGCATCTCTGCCATATAATTTTATGTTTCCGCTGATTTGAAATTCCTATCTTTTGCCATTTATGCAGTAAAAGCTTCAGATTTAGGTCTTGATGTTGAAGACTATCTCATTGGTAAGCAAACAAATATAATTTATCTGGTGTTTTTCCTAAACCTAAACCTAAACCTAAACTAAACTAAACTAAACCCTAAACTGAACTAAACTAGACCTAAACCTAAACCTAAACTAAACTAAACATTGGCAGCATCTGCCGGTTATGATAATACACAATATACCCCTTTTTATGTCTTATTTATTTCTACCAGTTATTCTAAGAACTTGTTAAGTGAACCTCGGCTAAATGCTTAGAGAGGAGTATCATTTAGTATTTGTTCTTGGCTTTCACATTAAGCTCCAAAAATGACCCTCCTAAATTTAACTGTGTAGGAATTCTCAGATTCGAATTTTCTTCGCCAACGTATTTTAGACTATTCTAAGTGGTGAAGGACAACTGTCTTTGATTATTAGCTCTTTACTTTGATTGATGCTACTTCTTTAGCGTTCGACTATTTCCCTTTATTACTTTAATTGCTACATATCAAAACTATCCCTTATATCATTCTTTTTATTTTTCTATTGCAGGAATTTGTTTTATGTCCAATGATTTGGTAAGTGGAACCATGACGAACCCTTTTAGTACTTTAATTATTGTTGAGAAGGGCAATCATAGGTTCAAGAAATTGCATCGTAAATTTGAGTTTATATGCTTTTGAAGTGAAGTTACAAAGCCACCTAAAATTTCTTAAATAATGCTGTCAATAAAAATAAGACAATGAATCACCCATATTCTGATTTTGCTTGTAGTTCACTAGAATGGTACATCTAGTTATTCGTTGAAGTTCACTCTGAATAAAAATGGTTAAAGTGCAAATTGCAAAGCAGTACTATCGTAAAAAAAGACGTATAACCAGCTAACTGATATAACAATAATTTACTTTTCAGCTTATTCTATGAAGGAAATAAGTTACCTACAAATAAAAAGATGGAAGAACAAGAAATTGAAATAGGATTTGTTCCACAGTGTACTGTGAAGAGAGTAACTTGCATCGTTTTCAGCCTAGGTATGTGGTAAACCAGGTGACAGCTGGGGACTATGACTGTCCAAGAAAAGTGTTGAAGTTTTTGACAGATCTGCATGCAGCATTTCGCATGCTCAACCTCCGTAATGACTTTCTGCGCAAGAAATTTGATGGTAAGGCGATTAACCTGGTTTACGTATTCAATCTGAAATTAAATGGCCTGCATCATTGTCATTCACACAACATTTAATTTGTATCTACCTTGTGTGCTTCTTCGCCGGACCAGGAATGAAGTATGACCTTAGAAGAGTGGAAGAAGTATTTTACGACGTGAAAATTAGAGGGTTGACAAAAAATGGTGGCTCAACAGGGGAGCAAGGAGATGGGAAAGAATCATGACTGCATAGGCTTGCTTTTCTCTCGGCTTGATATCATTTTGCTTTTTGCTCGTCTGCATATTCGTTGTATCATGTGCATGTGTTCGGCAATACCTTCATGAATTTAGTAGTCTTAAATACGAAAATCGGAGCAGCTTCTGTTTCTTTTCACGCTTAGAAGATGTTTTGTGAATCCTGATATGCTCTTCTGCCTATGGCTAGTACAGCTTAATGTTCGAATTGATTGATGTAGGATGGAAAGTTCGCTTTCTCTCGCCTTGCATGAGGTGGCAAAAAATCAACCTTGCCCATCGGGTCAACCCAGCCTGTCTAACAATTTGGATGGGTTGGGTCATAGGAATCTTGGTCGGAAACATTGGACAAATTCGATGGACCAAAAATCCAAAAATCATAGCATAGTTTAAGGCATCGTCTGGACTTTGCTATTTTTTTTACCTGTGAAATTTTAGACCTACCCAATCTAACATATGATGTTGGCCTGAGGAATGAGGCTAATTCGGGCTGTGCTGCCCAAGTTGCCGCCTCTCATGTTGCGTGGGATAATACATGGTTGTGGTGTTTGTGAAAATTGGCACTCATGGCACATTTTTCCACTTAGTTTAGAGTCAACAGTTTTGGGATAATAACAGAAATTAGACTAAATTTTGTCTTCATTTAAAAACAATTGGTTTGTTATTGTTGGAAAATAATAATTTAGGTAGCGAATTATAAATTATAAAGTGCAGACATCAGTCGATTACATTTTTTAGGTCAAATAGTCCATGGATAAAAAACATAAAGGCAAGAGTTTTTATATTTAACCCTATATGTGTGTCCAGAGTAATACTTTTGTGCATATGTAATAAGTGCATACATATACATATATATATATATATATATATATATATATATACTAGATATTTCCCCCGTGCGATGCACGGGAAGATATCTTTTGGTTATTGCTTTATCTAACTGCAACGGTAAATTTACTTGATGTATTAATTGAGTTATATACCTCTTGTTGATCTTTGAGTTGTTCGTGTTGTGTATATTATTTTTACTTTAGGTTTTGTTTATGATCATAATTGTCACTTGCATACTCACTTTTACTTTTTTTTTTAACATAAATATAATAAGCATAAATCAATCATTCATATATGTCGGAGAAAATATATAATTACGGTATTCATAGTCATGGTGAGAAGTATATTTCCTAATAATCCACAAATTTTTATTTTTTAAATAGGAAAAATTACAATTTGACTGTCAAACTAATGGTGTTGTCGCATTCGACACATAAATTATTAACCTTTACTAAATCGCTAACCTATAAAAATAATACAATTTCAAAGCTACTGAATCAATTTTTAACCAAACATATAACTTGAGCTACACATGTTTCTAGGGAAACAACTAATGCTCAAATAAATAAAGGAAAACAAAACCGCGGAAGCAAATGCCCATTCTTCGTCGCACTTGAAAGAAAAAGGCACTCGTTGCAGTTGAAATCACATCTCTTTCACCTGGCATATTTATTCAGTTTTCTTATTTGATCTGTTTTTTCTATTTTGTTTCTTTCATCGTCAATTGTTCCTTTTCTTTTTGGCATTAAAATTTTCATTTTTCTTTCTTTCTTTCAAATAAGGTTTTTTCCTTCTCTTTAATGTATCTTTATGTTGAGCTTTTCTTTTGGTGCTTAATTAATGAAAAGACAAAAATGTCTAACCCTTCCAAAAAAAAGACATATGCAACTCACATGCAACATGTTTAGCCCGAAATTGGTCTAGCAAACGCAAACATGTAGTACTTTTATAGGTTGACAATCCGTTAGTAAATCTTAAAAGTTTACGTGACAAAGTGCAAAAATGCTAATAATTTGTACCAAAGTGGAATTTTCCCTTTGAAATATGCTATATTTATGTTGTGTTTGATGAAGAGATCTGAAATGAATGAATATAGAATTAATGAGTTTCAAATCCACTCAAGATATATGGGATTTAAAATTCACTTAAGCCCTTCAAAAAAATAATTCAAAATTAATCATGGATTTCCAAATCCATTGTAATTCAAACAACAACCATGGATTTGAGGCTATGAATTTCAAAATCATCCTAAAATCCTTCCATCCAAATACAATCTTAACAGATATTACATGCAAAAAATATACAAATTATTTGTATATTCAAATTAAAAAAGAAATATTACAAATTTTGAAATACTACCTTATTAACAATGTTTACAATAGTCCTCTTTTGATAATCATCTCCACCAATCATCACTGATCAAAATATTCTAACTTTTTCAATTTGTGGCCCGCAAAATAGCCACACAAAATAAACCGAGACATCTTAAGAAAAACCTAACATGACCAAGAGAATGATCCCTAACTCTAGTTTGTCATCATTACATAAGTTACCAATAAAGGGTTTTTATCGGTCAAGGATCTGAAAGATAGGTCAACTATCAATTCTGGTCCTGAAAGATAATTTCTACCAATCCAGAACCTAAAAGATTTGAAATTATCAATGGAAGACCTATAAGTCTAAAATCATTAGAGAGCCTGTTTTGAAAATTGCAAAACCTACAAAAAAAAAAATTCCACAAAATAAAATTATCTCGAAGTGATAAGTAGTAAAAGTATACGTTTTCACGACACTTTTTTAATTTTTTATTTTTTTAATTTTTTGTAGTTTCATATTTGAAATTGATAGTTTTTTTTTTTTTAATTTATTTTTTTAAACATCTGTAATTTTTTTAAGTCATACGCAGGGGAAAAAAATATGTTTTTTTAAAAAAAATTGTAATTTCTTTTTGAGTTCATAATATTTAAATTCTCGTAAATATATTTCACTAAAATGTATTTTTTTCTTATGTACTTTTTTTGTTAATTTGTATACTTTAAAATACATTGTAAATTGTTTAATTATTTGAGATATATCACGATAATTAAAAAAAAACAATGTAGTGAAAAAAGACTTTTAACGTATATTTCCTTACTTATCATTTCGAGATAAGTTTATTTCCTTACTTATCATTTCGAGATAAGTTTAAGTTTTTGGTTTTGCAATTTTTAAACAGGCCCTATAATGATTTTGGATTTATGGGTCTTCTATTGATAGTTTCACATCTTTTAGGTCCTGGATTGATAGAAATTATCTTTCAGGACCTGAATTGATATTTGACCTATCTTTCATGTCATTGACCGATAAAAATTCTACAATAAAAGACAATTGTCTTATGTGAAATCTAAAGGCATTCTCTTGTTATACCCTTTGAAGAAGTATAAGTCCGTTTGCTCTGCTATAATTCTGTTGCAGCTTATTAAACTTGTTGCAGCCTATTTCTCATAAATAAACCTTAGCTTAGTTGGCAATAGTCAGTTTTGTTGCTGATGTGTCATAGTTTGATTAGTTAGAACACCTCAGCTTGGCCAATAGAATTAGTTGTTAGTAGCATATAAATACTTTGTATTCACAACTCATTTCTGTAACAATTTCAGATTATAGAAAATATTTCAAATTCAGGGGAATTTTTCCCTCTCAAACTCTATTCCTCAGCTTTTTACATGGTATCAGAGCAGTGCTAAATCAATGGTGAATAACCAAGTTCCACCGTTGAAGACCAATGCTTGGCCGGCGCTTACTGCTAACGCGGAATCATCGGCGAAATTGCAAAATACAACTAATGATCCATTCCAGCTTGACGGATCGGATCATCCAGGGATGAAGTTAGTTACAAGTCCACTAACTGGTAACAATTTTCTGCCATGGAGCAGATCCATGCGAATCGCATTATTAGCCAAAAGTAAACTAGGATTTGTGACCGGACAAGTTAAGCCACCAGCTGAAGAAGAGGCCTTCGAGCAGTGGCAGAAGGCAGACAACATGGTGATGTCCTGGATTCTGAGTTCTATGTCGAAAGAGATAGCGGACGCTTTTTTATATGCGGAGTCGTCAAAGAAGCTATGGGACAGTGTTACGAGACGGTTCGGGCAATGCAACGGACCACAATTATATCAAATCTAAAGGGAAATTGCAAGTATTTCGCAAGGTAACACTTCAACTGCAGTCTATTTTACAAAGTTAAATAAATTGTGGGACGAGATAAACCTGTTAATGCCAATGCCAATATGCAAGTGTGAAGCTGGGGAAAAATGGCTTGAGATAGATAGAAATAATAAATTGATGCAATTTCTGATGAGGCTTAATGACTCTTACGATGATATTAGAAGCCAAGTATTAATCATGGATCCACTACCAGACATAGACAAAGCATATTCGATGATTTTGCGGGTGGAGAAACAACGTAGCGTTAAGGAAGTATATTCAGATAATGCTGATGGGATTGCCATGTTTACTAGAATGAACTCACAAGGAAGAGGTGGAACAGGCAGGGGTCAATTTAATTCTGGAAGAGGAAATTCAGGAATAGGTAGAGGCAGAGGTGTTGTAAGAAAGTCTAAGGAAGAAAGGGCGAAATTGATCTGCGAGCATTGTCAGCTACCTGGTCACGAAATAGGAGAGTGTTTCAAATTAAAAGGTTACCCTGACTGGTACTTTAAGCCAAAGGAGGAGAGGTATCAAAATCAAGCAAATATGGCTGGAAGTGTTCATAGCAGCTCATCAGGATCTAGCACAGATTATAGCAAGCAATCTGCTCCTATTACTGATATTACAACCATAGTACAACAAGAGTTGGCCAAACTCCTTGGAAATAAGAATATGACAATCACTGGGACAGAAGATACTCATATGGATAAAGGAGAGTCATTCTTTGCATTCACTCTGCTTGAAGAACTACAGAAGGGGTCATGGATTATAGATACTGGCGCAAGTAGACACGTGTGGAGACCTGTCAATCATGCAAAATCTTACCCTCCTGAAAGAAAAAGCTCCAATATATTTACCTGATGGAACACAGAAATGGGTGTCTTACAAGGGTCAAGTGTCACTGTCACAAAAGATAGTCTTAGCAGATGTCTTTTATGTACCTGATTTCAGATTCAATTTATTGTCCATACCACAGCTGGCTGTTACTCTGAATGTCAGAGCAATCTTTCTCCCTACACATTGTGAATTACGCAAAGTAGATACAGATGAATTATTGGCTACTGGTCCTCTAATGGGACGATTGTATGTTTACAAGAAAGATGACATAGACCAGATTGTTATCTCCCCAAGTCTCTCTGTTAGTCATTTTCATGACTTGTTTACTGTTTGGCATAAGAGACTAGGTCATGCTTCACCTAGTACTCTTCAGCACCTTAATTTCCTTAAGCATGTATGTACTACAGAGGTTCTGCAAAGCCATAAAGGGTGTGATGTTTGTCACTTCTCCAAACAGCATAGAGTTACATTTCCTACCAGCAACATACAATCAGACAGGATTTTAGAGCTTCTACATGTGGACATATGGGGACCATGCCATCAACCAAGTCTCACTAATACACCGTATTTCCTCACTATAGTCGATGATTATAGCAGAGTTACGTGGGTCTGTTTGCTCAATAACAAGGGACAAGCAGTCAAGTGCCTCAGAACTTTCCTTCAAATGGTCACTGTCCAATTTGAGAAGACTATCAAGATTGTAAGGACTGACAATGGGGCTGAATTTCTAAGCAAAGATTGTCAAGACTTATTTCATAGCATGGGTATTCTACATCACAAGACATGTGTATACACACCCCAACAAAATGGGGTGGTGGAACGGAAGCATAGACACTTGCTCGAAGTAGCTCGAGCTCTTATGCTCGAATCTGGCGTTCCTCAACAGTTCTGGTCCTATTCTGTTCTAGCTGCTGCGTACATTATCAATAGATTACCCACAGCTGTGCTTTCTTGGAAAACTCCTCATGAGGTACTCTTTTCTAAAGAACCAGCATTCGAGTTAATAAAACCGTTTGGATGCTTATGCTATGCTACAAATGTTTCTCCTCACAAAGGGAAGTTTGATACAAGAGCTCATAAGTGCATACTTGTCGGATATCCACCTGGGCAAAAAGGATATAAATTGTTTAACCTTGATGATCATTCCATTTTTGTCTCAAGGGACGTTGTATTTGTGGAACACATGTTTCCCTACAAATCATCTACTCCCTCAAAGGAGGTCCACTCACCTTTGCCCTTGCCAACTCAAGAGGTCTTGACCCCACAAATGTCTTCTCCGCAACCGCTGCATCCCTCTGAAGCTGTTCCACTTAGAAGGAGCGATAGGGTTGTACAAAGACCTGCATATCTTCAGGATTATGTTCAAACCACTGCCGCTGACTCTCCTAACCTTACTGATTTAGTTGATTTGGACCATAGCTATGGCATTTTTATGGCAAATGTGTTTCAGGCAGATGAACCTACGACCTATGAAGAGGCCAAACACAAGCCTCACTGGAGAGATGCTATGGCAAAGGAGCTGCAAGCTTTAGAAGATAACCATACCTGGGAACTCACAACACTTCCTCCCAATAAAAAGGCCATTGGTTGCAAGTGGGTTTTCAAAACAAAGTTGAATCCCGATGGCACAGTAGAACGTTATAAAGCTCGTTTAGTCGCTAAGGGATATCATCAGGTACAAGGGGTTGACTACATGGAAAGTTTTTCTCCGGTGGCCAAGCAAGTGACGGTCCGGGTTTTCATCGCTCTTGCCACTATCAAACAATGGCCATTATATCAACTTGATATTAACAATGCCTTCTTGCATGGTTTCTTGACTGACGAATTGTACATGAAGCTGCCTGCTGGTTATTTGAAAGCTGGACCAGGGCAGGTGTGTAAATTGCTCAAAAGCCTTTATGGACTCAAGCAAGCTTCCCGGCAGTGGAACGCTGAATTTTGTGATAAGCTACTGATTTTTGGTTTTACACAATCTTCTCACGATCATTGCTTATTCACTTGGCAGTGTGGCTCCAGTTTCATGGCCCTAATCGTTTATGTCGACGATGTCCTGCTCACAGGGACTTCAGATGCTCCTTTTGCTGAATTTAAGCATTTTTTGGATGACGTTTTTTCTATCAAGGATCTTGGCATTGCTAAATATTTTCTCGGTGTTGAAATAGCTCGCACCACAGCAGGTACTTCTTTGAATCAACGCAAGTATGTTTTAGATATTCTCCAAGATACGAACATGACCACTTGCAAACCTGCTGCCACCCCTTTTCCACAAGGACTAAAGCTTTCTGGTTCTAATGGTGTTTTATTGCCAGATCCGGATCGTTATCGCCGTTTGGTTGGCCGGTTACTCTATCTCAACCTTACCCGACCAGACTTGACTTACCCTGTGCAACAGCTGAGTCAATTTGTCAATTCCCCCCGAAGTTCCCATTGGGAGGCTGCTCAACATGTCTTACGATACTTGCAAGGTACTCCTACTCGTGGTCTTTTCTTTCCTGTTGATTCTCCACTTGATCTTCAAGCTTATGCTGATGCTGATTGGGGTTCCTGTTTAGATTCTCGTCGTTCCCTTACGGGCTATTGTATCTTCCTTGGAACTTGTCTTGTTTCCTGGAAAACTAAAAAACAGTCAACGGTTTCCCGTAGCTCTGCCGAGGCGGAGTATCGTGCATTAGCCTCTACCGTCTGTGAAGTCGTTTGGTTGGATTTTCTTGCTCGTGATTTGTTAGTGAGTATTCCTCGACCTATTCCTCTAGTCTGCGATAATCAGGCCGCGCTTCACATCGTCGAAAACCCCGTTTTCCACGAGCGTACTAAGCATATAGAGATTGATTGCCACTTAGTTCGGGACAAGTTCAAAGCTGGTTTTCTCCGACTTTTGCACGTTGGTACAACTGGTCAATTGGCTGATATCTTTACTAAACAACTCGGTGGCCCGCAGTTCTCCTGGATTCTGTCCAAGTTTCGATTGACTCCACCAATCTCACCTTGAGGGGGGGGGGGGGGGGTGAAGAAGTATAAGTCCGTTTGCTCTGCTATAATTCTGTTGCAGCTTATTAAACTTGTTGCACCCTATTTCTCATAAATAAACCTTAGCTTAGTTGGCAATAGTCAGTTTTGTTGCTGATGTGTCATAGTTTGATTAGTTAGAACACCTCAGCTTGGCCAATAGAATTAGTTGTTAGTAGCATATAAATACTTTGTATTCACAACTCATTTCTGTAACAATTTCAGATTATAGAAAATATTTCAAATTCAGGGGATTTTTTCCCTCTCAAACTCTATTCCTCAGCTTTTTACACCCTTCTATCCCGGAAGCTAAGGAATCATAACTTTTTCTCCAACATTATTTCAGTGGAGCTCTTGCATAACTCAAGAGAGTGATCCACGTTACCTAATTGTATAATTTGTACTCCAGTGTTTAAGTTCAGCTGATTATATACACCAGAATATTCAATTGAATTTAAAAATTCAATCATATAACCAATGAGCGTGTTTCTCCATGCTCTATTAGGCTATACAAAAATAAGGATTCAAGAAACTTAATCAAAAAGTAATAGGCTTAAACTTAATTTATTTTTTTCAAACTTAAACTTTCTTGGAATCTTTTTGGTCTTCGAAGAAAGTGCATTTGATGATTCATAAATGCCCATAATTGGACTTTACAATCAATCTTATATTTGATTAATCTCATGATGGAAAATTATCTGGAAAAAAAAAAAAAAACTTTGAATGTTAAATATCCATTTGGATGACATTTGGATTACTTCAAAAGTGTAGTATTTTTAACCATTAATCTAGTTTTAATGTTAAAATCTCAATTACAATATTTACATTTAATCTACTGATAGGGATGGCCCGATCACTTCGGGTCGGGTTAATACCTGAGCCCACTGACCGGCCCAGCACACGTAGGCCCAGCAGGTCCAGAAACACGCGTAGGCCCAACACGCGTAGGTCCAGCAGGTCCAGAAACACGCGTCGGCTCAACGGGTGGTTTGTTCCGCGAATCAAGGCCCACGATCCATTCCCAACCGCACGCAACGGAAAACAGGCGTAATAATAGGGAATTAGTTAGGGTTCAGTTAGGGTTCACAAGGGTTTAGTATAAATTGAAGAAAAGAACTCTGAATTAGGGTTCGCATTCTGTATTCTGAATTACTACGTGTAAACTCAAAGTTCGAGTAAAGGAAACACCTCGGCAAGTGTTATTTTCTGCCCGTGGACGTAGATCTCCGGATCGAACTACGTAAATCTTGTGTTTTTTCATATTGCTTACGTAGGTTTTCATTAAGTTTCTTGGATATCGGATTGCGCATTACCAATTGGCGCCGTCTGTGGGAACTGTAAACAATTTCTGACGTTAACAGTGCATTCAAATATCATGGTGATGACTCGACTGAATCAATCTCGCCACGGTGATCAATCCAATCAAGATCCACCCGTGGATCAAGTTTTGCCGCCGAGGCAGTCACCGATAAGAGGTGCGTCTCATCATCAGGGCAACCAAGGCCCGGTTGTGAATCCAGACAACCAGTTCTTGCCTCCACCCCCACAAGACATGCAAAACCCTAATCCCGTTGCTGCCCAGCCACCGGTTAACATTCAAATCACTCCAGAATTGCTCCAGGCTTTCCTACGAGAGCATGCCCATGTTCTTCAAGACTGGGCGGCTAATCGCCTACACCCCGCGGGGCCTGCCGGACATGATGCCAATCCCGCGGTGTCTCCACACCGTCAGCACTCGCGTGATCAACAAGACCCGGGGCATCGCGGGCTTCAGGATCGGCGACGGGAACGACCTGGTTCTTCCGAGGACCATGGGAGTTCTAACGAATCACGACAACGCAACGATGAACCTACCGATGTCGATCGCCGCCGTCCACTCAACGCGGCTAAGAGAGTTCGTTATGCCAATCCTCATACTCTAGATCTTCAAGAGTATGAGCGAGTCCAACGCAATGTCGAACTGGACAGAATTTTGGGCCTTGATGCCAATGGAGATATCATCACACCGTTCTCCCAAGAAATCATGGCCACATCCCTTCCCGAAGGGTTCAAACGGCCGGCCATACCACCTTACGACGGCACCGGAGATCCAGCCAATTTTCTTGGAGCTTTCAGGCATAACATGCTTAGTCGCGATCACACTACATCCCTCCATTACTGTAAGATTTTCCCTGAGTACCTTCAGGATGAAGCTCGGGTTTGGTTTGATTCTCTCCCACGCAACAGCGTATCTTCTTTTAGAGAACTCGCTGAACACTTTTGGGCGCGTTTCGAAGCACGTGCGAAGCCCATGGCCACCCTGGCCGACCTCATGAATATGGAACAGCGGGACGGTGAAACCGTTACCCAATTTCTTGACCGCTTTACAGCGGAGAGCCTCAAGGTGGGAAATTGCTCAGATGACGTAGTCATCAACGCATTCATGAATGGACTCCGTCCCGGACCACTTTACACCGAGTTGGTTCGAAACCCACCGGTCACAACCCGAGCACTGTTCAAAACAGTGTGCAGATATGCTAAAGCCGAGGAGCAGACTCGCCGGAAACGTGAGAACATGCTAGCAAGCGGCAGTCCGACAGGGCACAAGCTGGGCCTAGCACGCGACCGAGTGCCTTTTCCCGCCTGAACCCGGGGCGTTCAGAATCCCGAGGCGATATTCCACAATTTACTCCATTGACAAAGTCACGAGCCGAAATCCTTTCTGTTCACAAGAACGATCTACGGCCTTGTCCGCGGATGACTGCTCCGCCTGAAAAAAGGAACCGTGGAAAGTGGTGTGCGTACCACTGAGATCATGGGCACGAGACAGAGGAGTGCCGAGCGCTCAGCAAGGAAATTGAGGAGTGTCTAAGGAAAGGACTCTTGCGACAATACATTGCGCGGACTGATGACAGACCTCGGACAAGCCAGAATGGGGGTTTGTCTCATAACCGCGGAGGTTATCATGACCGGGGCGCACAACAGAATCGGCCGCCGTGGCAGAATAATCGGCCGGGACCTAGCAATAATGCACGGCAAGACTCTGGCAATCGCCAACAGCCTCGTTTTCTGCCACCACCTCCTCCTCCGGGAGGACCCGGAGACAATGCACCCACTCACGTAATAAACGTGATATATGGGGCCATTCCCACTGGGGCTTCATGAAATGCCTTGAAGGCAGAGGCTCGCCGTCCTCCTCCCGAGGAGCCACGTCATAAGCGTCTCCATCAGTCCGAAACTGTTAGTTTCACAGATAGGGACCCTGTTCCGGAGATAACACCTCATACTGATGCCATTGTCATCGACATGACTGTGGCCAATATTACAATAAAGCGGGTCTTTGTGGACAATGGAGCCGCAGTGAGTGTTATATTCGTCGACTGTTTCCAAAAGATGGGAATTCCTCGGGAACAACTTCGGCCGGCCCCCGGGCCATTGCAGACTTTCACTCAGGGTGAAGTCCAACCAGAAGGGGTCATCACTCTCCCGGCGTCTCTGGGGACCTATCCGGCAATTAAAACCATTTTCGTGGATTTCTATGTGGTGAACTCCCCGTCTCCGTACAACATGATCTTGGGTCGGGACTGGCTTACTCCCGCCAAAGCCATATGCTCCACATACCACCTCGCTCTAAAATTCCCCACCTCGCATGGCGAGGTGGCTATCCGCGGTAGTCAGCGTGTTTCAAAGGAGTGTATGTACGTGGCACTCAAAAAGACTGCCAAAGTTCCTCCCAAACAACAGCTTCAAGTAGCATCATCGGCTCTTGAACCTCGGGTATGTACCTCATTGGGGGATACCACCGTCCAGATACCGCTTGATCCGTCCAAGCCAGAACAGATTGTAACTGTTGGTGCCGTGGATGTGCCATGGTTGCACCAGGCCATCATTCAGACCTTGCGAGAGCATTCCGATGTCTTTGCATGGTCCCCTTTGGATATGCCCGGGGTCTCTCCCGACATAATAACCCACAAGCTGAACATCGATCCCAATGTAAAGCCTATACAACAAAAGCAAAGGAAGTTCGCTCCGGAGCGAAATGCAGCAATTAGAATCGAGGTGCAACAACTCTTGGATGCGGACATCTTATTCGAAGTGTATTACCCCTCTTGGCTATCCAATCCGGTGATGGTGATAACGTCTAACGGGGCATGGCGGATGTGTGTCGACTTCTCCGACCTCAATAAACATTGTCCGAAGGACTGTTATCCCCTACCTTCCATTGACCAAAAGGCCGAAGCCACTACTGGGTACGTGGCACTCTGTTTCTTAGATCTGTATAAGGGATACCACCAGATCTTTATGGATCCGCAGGATGCCCTCAAGACAGCATTCATCACTGCATTCGGGTGTTTTGCTTTTAAGAAAATGCCCTTCGGACTCAAGAACGCCGGAGCCACATATCAACGTCTCATGGACCGTGTTTTCCACGACCAGATTGGCCGCAACGTCGAGGTTTACGTTGATGATCTTGTTATAAAGAGTACCTCCCATTCTTCATGTGTGCAAGACATTGCCGAAACGTTGTGCACCCTGCGGCGCTACAATTTGCGACTTAATCCAGCAAAATGCACTTTCGGCGTTGGCTCCGGCAAGTTCCTTGGTTATATGGTTTCACAACGCGGTCTTCAGGCTAATCCAACCAAACTTCGGGATGTTTTGGATCTGCAGCCACCGAAGACGTTCAGAGACGTTCAGCGCCTCACGGGCGGTTTGGCGGCCTTAAATCGCTTTCTATCCAAAGCGGCAGAGCGCCAACTCCCATTCTTCAAAATCTTGCGACAATCGAAGTCCTTTGAATGGACTCCGGAGTGCACCGAGGCTTTCGAGGCTTTGAAACGTCATATACAGCAGCTGCCTACTTTGTCAGTTCCTCTCTCCGGAGAGCCGCTTTACTTATATTTGGCTTCCGCCGAGGAAGCTATTAGTGCAGCCCTTGTACAAGAAGTCAATGGCGTTCAGCATCCCGTGTATTTTGCAAGCCGAGTACTCCACGGAGCGGAGACACGATATTCCATGCTGTAAAAAACCGTGTTGGCCCTTGTTATGGCGGCTCGGCGTCTGCGGCCATACTTCCAAGGACGTGAAGTACGAGTTCTGACCAATCATCCTGTCCGACAGATTCTTGTCAAACCCGAGGTGTCTGGGCGCCTCATCAAGTGGGCTGTCGAGTTAGGCGAATATGATATTCAATATCTTCCCCGTCGAGCTATCAAGGGTCAAGCACTCGCCGACTTTCTGGCTGAAGCCCCGGGAGACAATCATGAGTCTTCGGCAGACAGTGTTACCCATCATCCCGCTACCCTCGTATCCTCACCTCGGAAGTGGCAACTATATGTGGATGGAGCAAACACGACTCGAGGAAGTGGTGCCGGGGTGCTTCTCATTGACCCCGAGGGGGTTGAAGTTAAATACGTCATCCGATTCAAATTTAAGGTGACTAATAATGAAGCAGAATACGAGGCAATCCTCGCCGGGCTCCGGCTCGCAAAATCCTTAGCCATTCGCCATCTTGAGCTCTTCACGGACTCTGAGGTCGTGTCCAAGCAAATCCAGGGGACTTATGTCGCCAAGGATGAAACAATGATCAGGTATCGTGCTTTAACACTTAAGCTTATGTCAACCCTAGATACAGTTGTTATCCAGAAAATACCATGTGCTCAGAATGCAAGAGCAGATGCGCTCAGCAAATTGGCCTCCGCGGTCCGAACTAATATATCTCCGGATATCATGGTCGAAGACTTATCTCATCCAGCAATTCATGAGGCCACAGTTTCGGTACTGACCGATAGTGATCCGAATTGGATGACTCCTATCATTCAATATCTCCGAGATGGAATTCTGCCTACTGATAAGCTGCGAGCTCGGCAAGTTGTCCTCAAAGCCCCCAAATACTCCTTTCATGATGGAGTCTTGTACCGACGGTCATACCTACAACCGAGTCTCCGGTGTCTCGCTCCTGCCGAAGCTACTCAAGTTCTACGGGAGGTTCACGAAGGGGCCTGTGCCAGCCATATCGGCTCCCGGACATTGGCCAAGAAAGTTCTCCGCTGGGGGTATTATTGGCCAACTTTGTTCAACGATGCCCATGACTTAGTGACCAAATGCAGCAAGTGTCAGCTGCACTCCCGTGTGAAGCATCTGCCACAGACCGAGCTCACTGGAATCTAGAGTGCGTGGCCATTTATTCAATGGGGTATCGACATTGTCGGCCCATTCCCAGTTGCTCCGGGGGGATTGAAATTTCTGGTCGTTGCCGTAGATTACTTCACTAAGTGGGTCGAAGCCGAACCTCTTACGGCCATTACTAGTTAAAATATCTTGAAGTTTGTATGGCGCAATATCGTATGTCGCTTCGGCATCCCGAGCACTATTATCTCGGACAATGGTAAACAATTTGCCAACGATCCCTTTCGGTCATGGTGCGAAGAACTTCACATCAAACAAATTTTCACCTCGGTTGCTCGCCCTCAAGCCAACGGTCAGGTTGAAGTCACCAATCGTACACTGCTCACGGGTATAAAGAAACGCCTGGATAATTCCAAAGGTCTTTGGGCTGAAAACCTTCCGCAAGTCCTATGGGCTTATCGCACGACACTGCATACCTCTACCGGGGAGACTCCTTACAGCCTTACTTATGGCTCCGAAGCCGTTATTCCTGCGGAAATCGGTGTACCAAGCCCCCGCCTCATCACATTGGTTCCAGAGGATAATGACGAGGCCCTCCGAGCGAATTTGGATGAGCTTGAAAATCGTCGTGACCAATCATTCATTCAACAGGCCAAGTGTAAACAACGTGCAGCCCAGTATCATCACCTCCGGGTCCGGGGCACTCAGTTCAATGTCGGGGACCTAGTGCTTCGGCTCAATTCAGCCAGCAAAGCTGCCCCCGAGGGGAAATTACATGCTTCTTGGGAGGGTCCCTACCGCGTCGTTGCCGCGCACGATTCCGGATCCTATCAGTTAGAGCATCTCAATGGGACCTCGATTCCCCGAAGCTGGCACGTTACCAACTTGAGGCGCTTCTATCTGTGAATGCCAAATCACAAGTACCATCTTATCTTTATGCTCATTGTACGTTTCTTTTATGATTGTTATCTCTCTTTGTATTCTTTACTTTGCCACGACACTTATCATTGAATAAAAATTCTTCGTTTATGCATCTTGCTGTGTTCTCTTTTACGTTACGGGGACGCCCTAACGCATTCATAAAATTATTATTCGTCTCCGGACAATTAAATCTCTCTCTCGATCCGTCCGAGGAGGTTCACATTCCGTCCCCGGACTCATATCACTTTCTCGCCTGTTTAACCGGAGAAGTGGTTACTCCCGCCTGACCCGTCCGGGGAGATTTTACTCCCGCCCGATCCGTCCGGGGAGATTTGCATTGGATTTATCCATACTGTGTTCCCGAACACCCAATTAAAACAGTTATTACTGTTGGTTCATAACTTGTTGTTTTCCTTAACACATTTATGCACATCAAAACGATTTTATTATTTTCCGAATAATCCTACGACAAAAAGTTCTTTACATAAAACTTAAAAAAAAAAAAAAAAAAAAAAAAACACAAACGATCATCTACGGCCCCCGAGCCAGTATTCAGCGCTCCGGCGTTGAGGCCTACTCCTAGATCTGCGTTGTGTCCTCCGGGATCTTGTAGATCCTCGACCTCGGGCTCCGACTCTTTCCCCTCTGCGGGCTCCCCGACGCCGTGGACTTGTCCTTGGCGCTTGTCGGGGAATTTTGTCCCTTGTATGAGCGCGGCTACTTGGCTGCGGAGCAGACCTCGGAGTTTGGGCCCACTGCACAGGGTCCCACTCCTCCGGAGCCATCACTTCAATTTCTCTGGCCAGCTCCTCGACTACTTCTTCGGCCACCACAGCGGGTTCTTCTTCGATCGTAGTCACTGGTGCTGGCTCTCGGATCACAATGCCTTTGCTCTTTCCAGCGGGTTTCTTTTTATCCTTCCGGGGAGTTTTTGGAGTACCTTGGCTCCGGCTTGAACTCGCAATGAATTCCTCGGCAGAAGGCCTCCACCTGCCTCGGCCCTTCAGTCCTTCGTACATGCTGAGAAGCAACTCCAAAACCTCTCGCTTTCTTACAAGCTCTGAGGACTCCGTTGGGTTATTTGCCACAAGCGCCGAGATTTCGCCCTGAATCTCTACGACCCGCTCCTCCACTTCCTCAAAGGTAAGAAGACCGAACTCGGACAGTATCCGGTCGTATTCCCTTTGATGAACGAGGACACGACTCATTTCAGCAGCTTTAGCCCGGTACTTCAGTTCGAAATCTTTGGCTCTTTCTTCGGCTTCAACCGCTTTCCTCTCTGCCGAGGCCACCTGCTTTTCTAGCTTTGGCACTACGTGCATTTGTAGGTTGTTCTTTTCTTCGCGGAACCACTCAAGTGATCGCATGAGTTTCTTTATTGTTTCGTGCAATTCCGCGGTATTCTAAACAGAAAGAAGAGTCAACCAGATCGATCAATCTCAAGTATGTAAAGAGTTGGAGTTTAGTTCGAAAACAAACATAAATTGATCATTCAAGCACAAAGAAGACGAAGTGTCTGAGAAACAAAAATTATATTCAACAAAATGAAAGTACAATATCCAGGATTCAGTACAATGTTCGCATATACTCCTATTATCTACAACTTTAAATTTGCGGGGAACGACTGACCTCCCGCTCGGTCCCCTCAATATCCTCGGGCAACACCTCTCGCCGGCCCTCTGACACTTCGGCTTCTTCCTCCTCGTTCGCTGCGACAGCTTCGTCCGTAGCTACGGCATCGACCTCCATCCGAGGGGGGGAAGGTTCTTTGTTTCGGGGCTCGGAGACCAGCTCACCCCGGCGGAACGCCATGAACTCTTGGTCCTGGTCCACCTCGCAGTTGGCAATCTCCGCGGTCGTCAGAAGTTGTTTCTTCTCCCCTAGAGCCTTCAACAGGGGCCACTCCGGCAGATTCGCTAGCGCTGCGTAATAGGCCTTTTCCACCCCGGCCACTGCCTCAAAGTCGTACCCGAATTCTGGACGATATACATCCACATTCGGGTAGACCTCCTTAACCTGCTCCAGCAGCGCAGATCGCGTGGCCTGGTCCCCTATTGCCACAAAATCCGTTTGGAAGTCCAGGAACGTGCTGGTTTGGAACAGTTTGTCGGCGAATGCCTTCAGCATCGCTCCTTGCCCTTCGACTACGGCAGCTTCCCGAGCCTCCATCTCTGCCCGCAGCCGCAGTACTTCACCTCGGAGGACATTGGTCTCCGCCTCCACTCCGCGCAGACGCGCAACCTCATTTTCGACCAAGGCAGCCCTCTTGCGTGCCTCGGTCAAATCTTGGGTTAATCGGTCGTTGCGCGCCCGAAGCTCCCTGGCCACTTCGGCCAGCTCCTCCTTGCCTTCCTTCTCGCTCTTACGACCGAGGTCCAGGATACCTCGCGCCAAGTGCAGAAGTTCTTCGGCGTCCGTGCCTTCTAACCCCAACAGACTTGAGGGCCCCTGCTCCTTCAACTGCCACCAATGATAGCACACAATGATCAGCACAGAAAAATATACAATGTAATTGCATTAACAGTAGCTGACAACACGTCTGGAACTTACCTCCATACCCCCCTCCGTGCGGAGTCTTTTCGCTGCTGTTGGAGGAGTCCCGGATGGCTCCGGCCTCTTCTTCGACATAGGGGTAGGCTTCGTTACCCCTACTTGTTCCTCAGACCCAGCACTGGGCCTCGTATCGGATGGCATCTTTCCCCGGGGGGATGCCTCAGCCGATTTGCCCTTCTTTTTGGCCGCCGCCGCCACCGCGGGGTTTCCAGCCGGCTCTTTCCCGAAGCGTCCCACTGCACACAGAAGGTAAAGTTAGTTATATACACAGTCATAGTTTGTAAAAAGAAGGACAGAAGAACTCCTACCCTCTTCGGCATCCGCATCGCCCGAATAATACGGGCTCAGTCCTGCCCCCTCCAGTTCTTCCTCGGTGCAGAGGGTTTTGAAAGTCCCCACTGACCGGAATACATGTATGACTTCGGCCTCCGGGTTCTCCACCGGAGCGGTATCAAGTACCTCATCCCTCCTCCACTTCGGGAGAGCTACTTTGTTCTTTACAAATATAAACCTCTCCTTCCATCCCTCTACCTTACTTGGGTTTTGAACCTTGAACCCACCTCGGGCTGGGGGACTAAAGGAGTACCACCCCTTGGATTTCCCGAAGGCTTTTAATTGGTAGAAAAACCTAAAAAGCTCTACGGTCGGTTCTATCCCGGCGTTCTTGCACACTACGGTGAATCCCACTACTTGCCTCACCGCGTTCGGCGCTAGTTAGCTCAAGGCAATACCGTAGTATTTCAGCAACTGGATCACAATGTCCCACAGGGGCAGTCTCAAGCCTATTCTAAGGGGATCTATATACACACTAATAAACCCCTGCGGCGGGCAGTAGGCCCTATCATCGGGGTTCGGTATTATATACTCTAAGTTAAATGGAAAGTAAAATGAAGGGATTTCTCTCTCAATCTGCACTCGCGTCATCCGTAACGCTACAGAGGCCACCTCAAAATCCTCCTCCGCGCTTTCATAAAAAGCGACCATCATAACGTTGCTTTCCAGGCCGTCGGCCCTGTCTACGGTCCTAATCTCATTCCTTTCCGGAATGAGATATCGAAGGGGGGGGGGGGACATCTAACGGGGCACTCGTAGTCCCTACTTCTTGAATAGAGGCAGAAGATGAAGAAGAAGGCATACTTACTTGGGTAGAGTTTGAGAAGTTTGGATTTGAGATGAATCACAAGCACAGAATTCCCCTCTTTTTCCCGCTTTCTAAACTGGTAAATCGCAATGGAGAAGATGAAGAGTTACTGTGCAGTTATTCCAAATATATACGCAAAAAACCAACGGCTCTGATACAGCCTATTCAAATTCAGTGATGGAGATTTAGACGTGCTCTTCACGCGCTTTACAGTTCCCAAGGCGCGTGGGGAACATGTTTATTGGAAATCGCAGAGCGTGTCACTTCACATCCCTCTCTCTCATGATGGCGCCGCCAATCACATCAACCTCACCCTTCGTCAGAAAGATTTAAACTGCACTCCGGAGCTCCCTTTACCTCGGCCATACTACCACACTCCGGCGCTCCCTTCATTGTGGCCAGACTACTACACTCCGGTGTACCCTTCACCTCGGTCAGGTCATTATGTACTTCCAACACGTTTCTTGCTTTTGGGAGACTCGGTATCTCGCTATCTGTCCTGTGCACTTCGGCCTAGTTCGGTTCCGCTTCCGCAGACTGCGCCGCGGAGTCCCTGGGACGCGGATAGACTTAGTCATCCACAAACACTTCGGCGTGCCCGCGACCACGGCCCCTCTTGCTTATGGTTCCACCCCGGTGACAACCGAAGCTCCTTCCTCGCTTCGGCTGGGGGGGGCATCTGATAGGGATGGCCCAATCACTTCGGGTCGGGTTAATACCTGAGCCCACTGACCGGCCCAGCACACGTAGGCCCAGCAGGTCCAGAAACACGCGTAGGCCCAGCAGGTCCAGAAACACGGGTCGGCTCAACGGGTGGTTTGTTCCGCGAATCAAGGCCCACGATCCGTTCCCAACCGCCACGCAACGGAAAACAGGCGTAATAATAGGGAATTAGTTAGGGTTCAGTTAGGGTTCACAAGGGTTTAGTATAAATTGAAGAAAAGAACTCTGAATTAGGGTTCGCATTCTGTATTCTGAATTACTACGTGTAAACTCAAAGTTCGAGTAAAGGAAACACCTCGGCAAGTGTTATTTTCTGCTCGTGGACATAGATCTCCGGATCGAACCACGTAAATCTTGTGTTTTTTCATATTGCTTACGTAGGTTTTCATTAAGTTTCTTGGATATCGGATTGCGCATTACCATCTACCATTAACATTAATCAATCCATTGACCACTTTAAAAATAATCTTTTTTTTTTTCAAAAAATAATCTAGCCAACCAAATTCTAACCACAAATAATTTTTGTCTAGTCAATAATGTCAAACAAAGTTTGATTTGCCGTAGATACTACCATTACTTTTTAACTTATCATTTATGATGGATACTTGAGCACCCAATGTTATTAATCTCTCATCTCAGAAAGACCAGTTAAGAAAGTGTTTACAATTATTTATATATTTTAAAAAGGTAATTAAATTTAAAAATTGTTTAAAAATTACTTTAAAGTAAACTTGAGTCGTGTTTACTTTTGATCCAAAAAATGCGGACAGAGTTGCAGAACTAAAGCTAAAAGCAGGTTTTATCTCCCCGATTAATTCTTATAAGGAAAAAGTCATAATTACTTATTTAAAGCAAGTGCAAACACCATCTCAAGCCAATCACCTCCCGGTCTGCCTGGGTTTCCTTTGCAATGGTATCACCGCTAATTCAAGGAAATGTGTTTTCTTCGAAGTGTAATAAAACAAATTAAGAAATATTAATCTAAACTGAAAAAATAAGAAATGATCACATGCACATAATATAATATTAGTAATTTGACTAAGAGGAGATCTTGTACATGGATACATCAACATACACATCAACATACTCAACAGTCAACCCAATGTATATAGGAACTCCACCTATAATTTATAAAAGAAGAAATCATCAATTTTCTTCTTTTCGCAGTGACGATATGTTCACTAATCAGACATAAAAGAAAAGTACATTTAGATTTGATCTTACAAAAGACATAAAAAAATGTATATTCACTTTTCGATCCATATTCGTTTCATCAAGGGCCACTGAATAAAGAGATAAAGATGAGAGGGAGAGGGAGACGGGGAGGGGAAATGGGAACATAGAGAGTAAGAGACACTTTCAGAACATCCAAAATACATCAAGTCTTATAGAATTTCAGTTGGCTATTGTTATGCACCACCACTCTTTGAAAGGACGTAATAAAATTTTCAGAATCCAAGTCATTATCATGGCCACCAAGCATCACAACACCACAACTTCAATAAAGAAAAGCAATCTGCGTTTATTTTTCATCTTGATCCAAATCACAGAAATATAATATCTTTTCCAAGTAAAATTATGCAGCAAATTTAGGAGCTTCCCTTTGCTTGAGGATTTTCTGCTCAAGTTCATCTTTCTTGGTTCCAACAACTCTCTCCACTTCCTTCCCTTGCTTGAACAACACGAATGTTGGCATCGCCTGCACTCCAAACTCCCGCGACATATCCTGCACACTTCAACCAAAAATTCATATTGAACAATAATGAAACGAAACTAAGAAGAAAATGAATCGAGAGGATTTTAAGACAAAAATAGCACATGATGATTGAATTGAAATTGAAAGGAAGATTAACGTACGGGAGTTCATCAAGTGGAAGGACGATAGAGAAGTATGCTGTTCTAGTATTTAAATAATAAATTATAGGGTTCAACTTTGTTGTTAATATCCCTATTTTCATGGAAACCAAATATACTCAATTCTTAACATCATATTAACCTAGACACATATTTTGGATTTATTTTTTTAAATTTTCAGAGTAGAGGGAATATCTCAACAATGACATGTATTAAAACAGAAATGAGATTTTTTTGTCAGCATAACATATAAAATACTAACAAATTTCCCTAATCTAGAGATTTTATCGGATTTGTAAAATGCGTTACCAAATATATAAATTTTGCATATTTTGTTTCCTAAAATGGAATGTGTAAATGGGCGGGAAAAACAGTTTTTTTCCAATTATAGTATAAATCCATTTTGTTTTTATATATATATAGATATATAATGGTGAACCCACGTTGTTGGACTTTTCGAATTCGTTCAATTTTCTATACATCTATATATATATATATAAATAAAATGGATTTATACTACATCTATATATATATAAAAATAAAATGGATTTATACTACAATTGGAAAATGATGTTTTTCCCGCCCAAACTGCTTACTATATATGGTCATAAAAAATATTTTTTTAATTAAAAAAAGAACACAATATATACCTAAAATATCTCCGAATTTGGTACATATATATGCCATGATAATATTTTCGCAAAATTAGGGAAGTTGTTGAATTTATTGGTGATGAGTTTTTTTGTCCCTTAAGATAAGGGGTAATTAGTTGTATGCAAATTTACTTTAGAAAATTAACAAATCGTAGAATACAAATTGATCTTTACCGGTATTATCTATACAGATATTAGCGTCTACCATTTTTTTCGGCTATTATGTTCCTTTTTTAATTATGAAAAATTTGACAAATTCAAATAATGGAAATATATTAATTGAACAAAACAAATTCCTGTCAGGTTAAAATGGACGCAATTTTTTATTAAAATCCATATATTTATTGAAATGGGCAAATTATCCATTTATCCATAATAATCAAATAAATAAAAAATTTGTCCAATAATTTTCTTTTTATTTGACCGAAATTTAATATGGAGGGTGGCTATCATATTTTACTCTCCTAGATTAGAAAATTGTTTCGATACGCTTGATTTTTTATCAAATCTCTGATTTCCCGGAATTAACGATCTCCGCCCATTTAGATGTGAATAAAAATCTCCAATTCCTTTCATTTTTCACGGTAACAACTCTCTTCTCCTTCCTTCATGTCTCACGACACTCACCCACATCTAAACAACGTCGTCAACATTTCCAATGCGGATGGTGGTTGGCTGCTGGTGCTGCGGCGGAGAAGGAGATGGTGCGAGTTGCGAGTTTTCTCACGTCTGGATTGGGAGAAAAATAGAAACCCTTTTAGTTTTTACTGTCAACTATTTGGTGAGAAGATGGAGAAGAATAACACTTTCAAATCTGGTAAGGAAAATCCTTTGAAATTCTAGATTAGATTATGATTTGATATATGTTCTTTCTGTGCTAAATTTGATTTCGATTGAGTAGGTTAGGTTATGACTTCGACGACTGCTATTTCAATGTCAAATTTGTTGTGTATGAGTTACGATGAACAGACTCGGCTACCCTTAACGATATTCAACGAGCCCATTTACGATCACATTATCAAGATTCACTTCAAATCTGGTGAGAAAAATCATTTAAAATTCTCTAGGTTAGATTATGATTCTGATATATGCTCCTTCCATGCTAAATTTGATTTCGATTGGGTAGATTATATTATGATTTTGACGACTTCTTTTTCAGTGCCACATATGTTATGTATGAGTTGTGATGAAGAGATTCGGTTACTGACAGTGATCAATGAACCGCAAGATAAGATTTCTCACAATGATGTCCTCTTCAACCATTGTTCCTATGACGGAGTTGAGGTAGAAATTTTAATCTGAACGTATGTAACTGCAGGTTTTGTTGTTTATGATCGATTATTGATTTTCCTCATAGTGTTTTGATATAGATTTGTTCGTCATTTTATCAATTATTGACAGGTTGTTCGTATAGACTAGATTATCAAATTTGGTTATCTAAAATTTGGCTTGGCTTGCCTCTGATTAATGTATTTTCTAGGCTAAAACAATTGTAAATTAGGAGTTAAGACTAATTGCAGTTGATTTTTTTTGCGCAAGACCTTTCCTGTTTTTTCGAACTTGACTTTATTTCTTGGTTTATGATGAAATCCGATGTTTCTGCAACAGAATTTACCATTGTCCATGTTTTAATATGGATTTGTTCTTCTACAGTATCAATTTTGGTTATCTAAGATATGGCATGACATGCTTATGATTGATGTATTTTTCTAGGTTAAAACAACTATAAATTAGGACTGATTTGTAGTTTAAACTTTATGTATTACCTGTTTTTCTTGCTTTTGTTTTTGTTTGGGAATGTTAGGTCTTAACTTAGTTCAATGTTGATTATTTAATGTGTCTATGATTTGTCCCCACACAATAAAAGTTCTCCAACGGGTATGCCATCTTAATTAACAAAGGTGTCGTGCTTAGATCTTTATTTATAGTAATTAGAATCACACATATTGGACCAAACAACTACAATATATCATTCAAAAAATAAAGTTGCTCAAGCGTAGAATCAATTTATTGTTCTTTCTCCAATAATTGGGATTTTGTCTTTCATTATAGGGATATAGTTCAATTAAGAAAGATATAGTGAGTCTTTGACTCTGCATAAAACTGATAGTCTTACCTAGATGACAATTATATTGACCAAAATGTGTTTGTCTTTCTTTTACTCTCATTAGATTTTGGAATAGAAGGCTCTCTATATCAATATTAACTAAGGTATTTAAATAATTAGATTGGAATGAATATACCTGGGAAACATGAGGTTTATTTTCCGAAATATTTAAGAAGCTGATATATTTAAGGTTTTACAGTATTTTCCTCACCTGTCTCTGTTTTTGTGCTTTATATCAGAACATACTGGAAAATAAAATAAAATAAAATATATTTGATGCATATTTGTGAGAATTGTATTAAATTATTGTTACAAGAGTTTCCTTCACATATTTGCGTATAAGTTTATTGGGATTGTTCCGTGAACTTTATTTCTCATGAGGCTCTTTACTGTTGTTTGTTTCATTACAATGCTTAAAAGTTTAGTATCATTATTTAACAATTGACCAACTTTGTCCTATTGTTATGATGGAGTCATTAATAGATGTCCTTTCAGAATTGTTGTTTAAGTGCCACTTGAATCTTGCAACTAGATTAAGATCGTTAAGTTGTGCGAAAATGTTAATTTTTTCAAGTTAAACTCTCTTCCCTACAATCAAGTTCTGCAGAATCCATTTGATCATTATTATTGAATTTTTATTTAGTTTACCACATTAATATTATTTAGTTTCTTAACGTGTTTATCATATGGGTTGACTCTTTTCTGTAATTTTAATCATGTATTATATTGTTACGTCCACCAATCTCAATTTGAATTAATTTGAAGATTTGATGTGCTGTGATTTTTGTTGACCTAATCTCTTCCAGATTTTTCATTAAAGGACACTCTTAAACTTCTCTTATAGTAAATTTGTTGCAATCAAATACCAACTCTAAAAGTCTTGCTAAGTTTTCGACTATAATATGGTCCCTAATTTGTGTTCACTTGATTCTTATTGGCTGGGTTATGCACGTTATTTTCAATCAGTGTGATTCTTATTTTTTCCTCTACGAAGCTTAGGAAAAGGGAAACCCATAGAAATAATTTGTTTTGTGAATCTTTTTACACTTATTCTATCTTTCATGTTACTTTTTAGACAAAAAGTTAGCTGATGTTGACTGGAAATTTAGAGTCACGAGTCGATCTTGCGGAGTGCATTTAATTCCAAACCGAGTGAACAGAAAGCTGCAGTAGAGATTCACCATGGAGTACTTCTACGGAGATTGCTTATGGAGGAAACTTGATTTTCTTTTCTATTTCAGGATCGTTTAAATATTTTTTCTTAGAATGTTGTAGGGGATAAAAGTAGAATTGGCAGTCATTTCATTGCCTTCTTTTCTTTTTTCTTTCTTTTTTCCTCTCATGTTTTATGGCGACTTAGTTTATGAGTCCATGACACAAAAGAAAACCTTTGGATGAGATCAAGGTGAAGGTGGTTAGAAAGTAAGAGAATAATTCAAGTGTTGGTCAAGTTTTTATATTGTTTTATGACTCCCTTTTACGAATTGGGATTTTGTTTTTAGGAATATAGGTATAGGTATTGTATTATTATGTGATATCAACTGTATTAGGTGAATTTTATCTTTGATATACTTCAATTTTTGTAAGTAGTGATGAAAATGATTTTGGATGATGAGTTTGCGATATTTATCTATTTATCTATTTTATTTGTTTTAGGAAGACGATATTGTGACTTATCATATTCACTAAGGGTCTATTTACTTAAGGCTGGAGAGTGATGGGTCAAATTTGGCTGAGGAAGTTAATGAATGTGCTTTATTGAGATTTGACCTCCTAAATCTCCTAAGCCAAGCTTTAAATAAATACACCCTAACATTCATTAGACTTTAAATAAATACACCCTAACATTCATTAGACTTTATTAGTCATTAGACATGAAATGCAACTATGTTAAACTTAAATTTAATCTTAATTTAAAATAACCAACAAAATATCAAAATATATAAAATGATATTATTTTATTCAATAAAATAAGAAGTTAAGTTCTATGTTATTGTTTTTCGAAATCAACTATAAAAAGTACTTCTTCTTTTTATTAAATAGTACACACATCATGAAACGATCAAAGACAATTCGTATCACAATAAAATTAAGTAAATACAAACATTTGAAAGATCTTCCCGTGCATCGCACGGGTACGATACTAGTTAATATAAAAGTATTTTAAATTTAGCCAATTTTTATTTTGCCTATTTTACTCCTTTTAAATATAATATTATATTGTTATATATATATATATAGATATAAAAGTGTCTTAAGTTTCAGCCATATAAAAGTGCCTTTATTAAAGAGTTATTTTTGTACTTTTATTGTTCTTTTTCTTTTGAAGTGTATTTTATTCTTACTTAATGAATATATTGTTAATTAATACGGTAAATTTGTCGAACAAGATTTTTTTTTCATGCAGATATATTCTTTTATCTAATATCACGACATTTCAAGTTTTTACCACCTATATTTTTTTCTTGGACAAGATAATATTCAAGGTTTTTAAAGTTGAGTTATGAATTTTGATTTTAATATTGACACAAGGGAGCTCACAAGTGGGATATATTATCACTTCACTCCAACTTATAGTCTATCGCGTTTTTCATAAGATTATAATTTTATTTGAATTCCTTCTCTTATGGATGAATTAACCTATGATAATTTATTTATTCATTTTAGATTAATTCATCAAATAATATGTCTCTAAGAAAAAAAGAAAATTATTTGATGATAAAGTTCTACTATGCTTCAAAAGAAATATTTTATCAAAATATTTTAATAAAAAAATAAATAAATTCAGATATATATTTTGAATTCATCTTCAAAATACAAGTTTCTTGTTTGGAACGGCAGTCCAATTATTTTATATTGGGGAAAGTAAGTCAAATCAGAGATAAGTATATAACTACAATTTACCATTCAATCTATACACAATTGTTGAACTCTTAATGCTAAATTGAGTCTTTTAAACGATATGATTAGTCATTACCATCTCCGAATGAAAAACATAAACATTATAAAGTTTATTAGGTGAAAAAGTGTCACAACAAGTACTGATTTTAACATCATATGTTGTGCAAATAATATAATCCACAAAATATTATACTAAATCTCTTAGGTACAAAAGTGCAAATAAATGAAATTTAAGTTATAAAGATTATTGAAAAGATATAAGAAATTATGCAAAATTGACGGAGTACAAAACGATAAATGTAATCAACTTTTATATTAAAATATACGCATGTACTAAGAATTATGACATGAAAAGTAATAACTTACTAAAATTGCTACAAGAGTCTTGAATAGAGTAATTATTCATATGAAAGTAGTTATAATCATGATTGTCGTTAGCCTGCAAAAGTGTTTCAATATAAAAAAATATTAGTTAGACTATTAAATACGTGGAAGAATAATATGGATTTACGAAAGTATTATCTATAGGATTATAATACGGAATTAGGAAAGAGAAAATAAAAAGTGTATCAAACAATATTATTAATTTTATTTTATTATAAATTTAAATGGCATCAATATATTGAGCCTCAATAACGTTTAAATTTAAACATTTTTCTATTAATATGATTCTATATAATTTAAACTTATCTTTAATTTAAAGTTGCTTTATTGGCCGACTATTTTCTTAAAACAAAGGTCTAGTCATCTATTATGGAAATATTTCATTAAATTACAGTCGGACATAATAAAATTCTTAGAAGAAATTACTAATATTCAATTTTATAAGTATATAATTTGTCATATACTTATGCTACAAAGTAGTTATAAGTATTTTATTAACTCCACCCTTTTACATAAATGATTAATTACATCTTAAGATACGCAGTTGAATTGTTCAATATAATTTAGAAAAACCACACAATCATTTTTAAATTATTTAAGAAAATAATTAAACTATGCAATTGTTTGGCTGAATATAGTGAATCACGTGCGTGGCATGTGATTTCTGCTAGTATATAGTAAGCAAACAAATAATAATTTTTAGAGGAAAAAAAAACATTTGTTAGAGAATTTCAAAATTTATATGCTAATTTACTAATTGTGTGTACCCACACCATATTTTTACCTCATTATTATTATTATTATTATTATTATTATTATTATTATTATTATTATTATTATTATTATTATTATTATTATTATTATTATTATTATTATTATTATTATTATTATTATTATTATTATTATTATTATTATTATTATTATTATTATATGCTAGAAATAATTTATTTTGTTAGTTAGCCCATTTCAATACTTTTCAAGCACAAATATTCATCATATTTTCAAATTGCTAGACCAAGTTATTTGGGCCTGACTTGAGCCCAACTATAAGGTGTCGAATATTATTGTGTATCTTAATCAGATTCATAGAGTAAAAAAAAAAAAGATATTTTTAAATTACACTTCGATAGGCATTGGGATATCAGATTAGTATAGTATTAAAAGGTTAACACTAACTATAAATTCACCACTACGTAGATGCCTTATGCACATGCAATCGTAAGAAATACATACCAATTATTTGTTTCCTTCTTCTCGCAAAGCAACTGCAGGTAAACTCCTTTCTATTTTTCCTTCATTTTTCTATTTATTTAAGCTATCGACCAAATTTCTTGGTTGTGGGACTCGGCGGATCGCCGCTGCCTTCCAACCACCGTTAATACCATGGTCCCTCTTGCCCTTACCCACTATCATCTCGAACCAACATTAAATCACCCAAGTTTTCAGTTTCAATTCCCAAAATCTAAATGGCCTTTATTTCAAAATTTGTCCTTTTTTTTTTTTCCGGGGGCGTATCACCGTGTCATCTCAATGGACTGGCGTTGAGATAGAGGTAGGAAGATGATGTGTGCATGTATGATTGATTGTCCGAACGAGAAAATAAAAGAGAGAGAAATGGGAAGGGGGGTGATGGAGTCGTGCAAGAAAGAGCGAAAAGTGGGTTGTGACCTGTGAGTGACTGGAGGGAGGTGTATGAATTATGATATTGTGTGGATGAGAGAGTGGGGGATCTGGAAAAGAACAAAAAAAACAAGAGAAAGGGGAAGGGGGAAAGTACAACTGGCTGGAGGAAACAAAAATAGGGGAGAAAGCGAGTGAGAGAGAGAGAGAAGGATAGATGACATAAGAGCGTGGGTTTTGGCAAAGCAAAGAGAGGGTAAATATCTTCTCTCTTCTTGCTAAATTCCCTCAAGTTCCAGTTGACTTTAATTTTCAGATTTCAGTTTAACCCCAGCCAGTCACTACCCATTGCTTACCTAGCAAACATTCCATACCATTTGTATTACACCTTGTTCTATAACATTATTTTAAAATTATGTTAGGTTTTAAAATTAACACGTATAATATGAAAATGTAGGATCTTCTGGTCAAGAACACAATTGCGCACGTCATCAAATTTATTCAACTTTTTAAGGTGAATTTTTTCTTTAATGTTTGCTTTAATTAAATATATTGCTCGATGTGTTAAATATGTTGTTATGTGGAACTAATTCTTCACCCGTGCAAAATGCACGGATGGTTTAAACTTTTATTATTATTTTAAATAATCATATTGTAATTTTAAATCATAATCATTATAAAAACATTAAAAGATTTTTTTTTTGATTAATATAAAATATTTATAAAATACATACAAAATACACATTCTGCAATATTTCTTGGTACCCAACATTTTTGGTTGAATTATGCTTAACATTATTTTCATCAGAACTTAAATATGTCTTCAGTTCAATTCCAATTATACATGGTCTTCATTAACTGCCACATTTTGTATCCTAATGTTCTGCGTGGGTCTTCCTCATCTGCAATCATTACATAGCTAAGATGATATATAGTTGAATGAATGATAAATTGTCTTAAATCCGTTGGTAAAACAGAAAAAATATATTTAAAATCTCCTTAAAAACAATTGTATTACCCCTATGTAGGTTGCTTCCGCTAATGGCATTATTCACTTCATCATCTTCTAAAACAATCTCTTTAGTTCTTCCGTCATCAACTTTGTGCAATGCAATGTTCACAAAAGATAATACAAAGATGATGAATTGTATATTGAATATATAAAATTAAAATTTATCCAACGTTAAGAATAAACTTATAACTAAAATAACCTTTTGAAGTCAAGTTTCTTTGAATATTGGTGTTAACAATTTTACTTCTTGAACATCTTTTGTTTAACATATTTGATGTCCCAAAAAAAAATAATTATACAAAATTTAACTCCACCTTCATAGTCGAAGAACAAAATATCTCCATCACAAAAATCATAAGCATTTGCAAAGGTGCTCAATCCAGAAGTCAAATAATATTTGTCGTTAATTGGTTCAACCAACATCAAACTAACTTCTCTCTTTATATTCTCGAAACAAAAATAGCTTGGAATATCAATTTTCAAACGTTCGACAAATTTTGTCGGTATCAATATAGGCTACATATTTTATGTACATAATCGTAAAGATAAATAAATATATAAAAAATATTAGTTACATAAGTATCATATATGAAATTATAATAATTTTAAGAAATTCAATAATCAAATTTTACCTGATTTGCAGAAATTGATTTTTCTGTAAACATCAAGTAGAATGTCTTTGATCGATAACATATATTTTAAAATTCCTTCAGTGTCATGGATGTCAACAAATAAATTTGATAACATAGTATCATAGTTGAAAAAAATGAAATCACCATCGTTAAGAGAGTTTTCATCAACAAATTGACTTCAACCCTTACTGAAATATGTGGTATCATTTGGACAAAACATTATTTCAACATCTCACTTAATATTTCTAGGGATAATTACAAAATGGCCGCCGAACTATTATCACTTTTTCACTTCGGCATATAAACTATTAACGTTGGCTAAACCGCCGCCAAACTATTTAAATATTACTACTCGAAAGCTGCCGGCCATAATACCGCCCAAATTCATTGCACACCCGGTTTTGCAAAACCACCTTTTGGGACAAAATTTGAGCGGTATTCTGGCCGGCAGCTTTCGAGTAGTAATATTCGAATAGGTTGGCGGCGGTTTAGTTAATGTTAATAGTTTATATGCCGAAGTGAAAAAGTGCTAATAGTTCGGCGGCCATTTTGTAATTATCCCATATTTCTATTGGTTTCAATAGTATAATTAAAATTTAAATATGGTCGAAAGGAATCTACAAATTCTCTTCGAACCTCCTACAAATTTTATATGAATAGGTGTTAGATTGATTCAACTTAACAATCTGAAAACTTATTCGAAAAAATAATTGTTAAGTTATATGTAACATACCAGAGAGTCATAACAAGTGTTCTTAATGAAAATTTAGAAGAATTTCGGAAGATATCTAATGTATGCTTTGCCAATACAAATATTTTTGTTACCAAATGCAATAATTAAACTTCACACAAAACTCTTTAAGTTTTAATCAAATATGGACATGTTAAAATATAAAAGAAAACAAACATAACCTATATTTTTTCCCAAAGTTTGAACTTCCATTAGCTATTTTTTGTGAAGCTTATGAAATTGAAGACATTAAAATAGGAACTGATTTTTTGACCTTTCGAAGTTTTTTTAGAAGAAATTTATATATGAATATTAAATGCAAAAGGATGTTAATAGATTGAAACTTACATGGTATTTAAAGAGAATAAAAAAACAAAATATAATAAAGTAAATGAAAAAACTTGATTTAATAAGATTTTGAATCATGTAACTTACTTAATAAATAAGGGTGTTGCATTGTTGATTTACAACATAAATAATTTAAACTAAATATATATTCCAATCTTCCAATTAAATAGTATACATTACTAATCATTGATTTAGGCAGAACATATAATTATACTACAATCTTTTTCTTAGTAAATGATTTATTGTCTATTTCAAAAAGTCAATAAAAAGAACAAAAATCTAGGAATAATTACTAATCAAGACATACAATTATGTCTATCAAGAATTATAGAAGATTTGAATATGATAAGTTCTAATTATAATCACATCAAATCAAATTTACTAATATCATCTGAATTAATTCTATTGTTTAATCGGGTCGTCTCATTGATGTACAAATAATGCGATATATTTTTTAAAATTTTCAAAAATTCTACTCTCTCCGTCCCACCTTATCTTGCTCATGGGAGGTTGGCACAAGTATTAAGAAAAGTTGTTTTTTGAGATTTTGTTGACTTTTCAAAGGTTCATCGAGGGTGGAGATTTTAAGGATGTAGATTGTGTTATAACTTTTCTTTTTAAGGGGTATGCAAGTTCGCCTGGGATGGACGAAAATGAAAAGTGTGCAAGATAAGGTGGAACGGAGGGAGTGTTCACAACTTTATTATTAAGGAACTTATAATAAATTAATTAACATTTTTCTTAATTTAAAGATTATATATTTTTTAATTTCAACTTTACTAACTAAAATGCTCTGAACATTTTTTTAAGTACAAAATGTTAAAATATTTGACTAAAATTTGTTTAAAATCTGAAATAATTTTTGTAAATTGTATGAAATAAAAAATCCGCCTTAAGATTGAACAAACTACAAAAGAATCCCTCTTGTTATTGGATCATATATATACCCGAGGAATACGTTGTCATAATATTACGAACGAACAACATTAAAAATGTTAAAGGAAAAACGAAAAAAACCAATGTAAGAACATTAAGTAGCTTTAAAATTTACCTACACATTGACTTTCATTAAAACCATTTTCCAAAAAGCACGATTAATACAACCTGTAAAACTTTTACTTTTGAATGACATTACTCCAAGAAGACATTTATTTGTTTATTTTTATTTATGGAAACAATATGTATTCAATTAAGGCAAAATACTAATTTCAATTAGTACAAATTTCTAAAGGTAAAAATTTCGGCTAATTATAAGTAAATTATGTAATTTTTCCTTGACTTCATCCAAATGATAACTATAATTATAGAATATATATCCATCATTATAGATTTTTGAATTATATTTGATTTGCCAAAAAGTTGAATGATATAATCAAGGTTTTACCACGAAGATTGAAAAAAAACTTATTAAATTTTCCTTTTATTTAGATATTATAATTATTTGCAAAAAAAAAAAAAAAAAAATGGAACTAGTAATAACTTTTAATTCAAACACGTTCAAATAATCATAATCAAGAATCATTGGAAAAGCATCAATTTTAATTCAAACATGTTCAAATAATCAATAGAATATATATATCCATCATAATAGCTTTTTGAATTAAAATTGATTTACCAAAAAATTGAAGGAATAATCAGGTCTTAATTTTTTGGTACTTTTAGGTTTATATTTTAAGTTTCAATTAAGGCATAATACCAAATTTGGTTAACAAATAAAATTTCAAACATGTTTAGTTCCACTCATTAAAATGGATTAATTACATTTTCCTTGATTTCCTAACAAATGATAACTATAATTATTAATTTCAAAGGAATGTAGTAATTTACAAAAAAAATGCAATTATATAATTTTCAATTTAAATTTAAATGAACATATATTCGCATGTAGAAAAAAATTTATATTAATCGACTTTCAAGATTGAAATACACTGATTAGATTTATAGCACAACTAGATACTAAAACAAATTTGCAAAAAAAAATTGAAACTCATAATAGAATAGTCAAACATAACTCAATAAAATTCATTGAAAAAATATAAAATTTCAAACAACTTCAAATAATCCATAATAGAACATATATTCATATGAAATAAAAACTCCGACTTACATAAAACAACACATAGATCGAAAAGTGTTCCTCATCTATGACTTTGAAACTGCAAGTAGCCTAGCCTTGAGCCCATACTGTTGAATGAACTCTTTTATTCCATTTTTCAGAAAGCACCTATTTAACTATTCCATTTTTCAGAAGCATTATTCTGCTTTTTTCTTTAAACAAACTTCCCAATTTGATTTTGAATCAACCGTGGCTTAACATCATATTCAACATCGTCCAATTTTAATAATATTACAATTGTCTTGATCAACAACCTGTTTATCGGTGTCGACAAATATAAAGTAACAATAAAAATTAATGATCTATGAAATACGTAAAAAAATTGAAAAAACTCACAGTTCACATCTAATACCAGTTGAAGTTAGCTGTTATTGCAGATGATTAAATTACAATTTGACTTGTTGCGTATGTTTTACATAATAATTTGGATGATCCAGAAAAAAATAATTACAAAGAAATTGATTTCACCCTCGTACATAAACATAACAACATCATCATTAGCCAATTCATTTGCATTTGCAAACTCCTTCTATCCAAAATTGAACAAATACTCATCAACAGTGCTCTTAATCAACACAAACTAAATTTTCCTATCTATATTCTCCAATGCAAAATAATTGAGAATTTTAACCTCCAAACGTTCTGCAATTTTCTTTGGCATCAACAGAGTCTGAAAAATGAAAATTTAAAATAAATAACAAATAGAGGGTTCAAAAAAACATATATTAATTATAAAAAGATTTTTTCAAATCAATGTCGGATTGCATACTGTTAATATTATTTTTATTACCTGACTCCCAAAAAGCATGCTAATTAAAAATCACATAAAAGACCTTATTTTTGTTTGAAACATCTACCACACATCCATCATGATCGTGTATATCAACATATAGTTTAGATGGAGTAGAATCATATTTAATAAACAGGTAATGATCATCTTTCAATGAATTCTCGTCTACAAATTGTCTCCAACTTGTACTCAAATAAGTTTGTCATCTGTACCCAATCTCATTTCCACTCCCACTTGATATTTCTATTAATTTCGAATGAGAATTTTTTGTTTAAATTTTCAGGCAAAACATTCACAAATCCAGTAGGAAACTCCTACAAAATTTAAAACATATTGAATTGACAATATGACAATTAATCCTCCTTATGAATGTATAATCAAAATTCATGTATTAAATCCACATACAGATCTTGAATGAAAATGTTTAAATATTCTGAAAAAATCTCATATATTTAAGGAGATCATATATATTCAATTAAGGTATAAGACAAATTTAATTAATTGAAAGTTTCAAACATAATTTTTTCTGCTATTAAAATGAATTAATTACATTTTTCTTCATAAACTTGATTATGATAACTATATGAAAGTAATGGACTAGATTAGGATATGTGCTTTAATTAATTAATAGGTTATACTAGAGGTGCCCATCCGGTTTCGGGAACCGGGAACCGAAGCGGAACCGAACCGGCGGTCAACGGTTCCGGAACCGTTGACTGAACCGGAACCGAAAATGGCGAATCGAATACGGTTCTAGATATTAGGAACCGAGAACCGGCGGTTCCACCGTCGGTCCTCGATTTTTAATTTTTAATTTTTTTTTAAAATATTTAAAATCAACGTTTTAAATCAAATGTCCGTAGGATCTTACAAGACTACAAGTTACAAGGAATGTTGGAAAAGGAAAAGAAAAAAAAATTGGGCTTGAGTTTTATTTTAGGTAAAAAATTAGTAATTGATTTTTAACTTAAAATAAAATTGCCTACGTATCATTCACCGACCGGCATTTAGTGAATGTGATTGTATTTTATTATCGAATCCAAATTTGTATTTATTGAATTTATTATTAATAAAAATTTCTTGTCTATTGTTCAATATTTTTAAAGTTTCGTTTTTTTTTTTAAATTTGGAGAGATAAATTTATGCATAATATATTAAAAAAAAAAACAAAAACCTAAAAAAAAAAAAGAAACGGTTCTAACCGGAACCGGGAACCGGAACCGTGGAACCGGAACCGTGTAGCTCACAGTTCGGTTTCGATTCCCCTACCCCGCGGTTCCGGAACCAGCGGTTCCGAACCGAGAACCGTTTGGGCACTTCTAGGTTATACTGATTAATTAATTAAAGCATGCCAAAATATTAGGCCCATATACCTAGGGTATATGAGCTATATATATATATATATATATATATATATATTCCCTATGGGAGGGATAATGGATCTTGTCAGTAAGAAACATCAAAGGGTTCAATAAGGGATTTCCTAGCGATCACTTATTGAATGATTGTACCGAGGATAGTTCCTGTGGAGGACGACATACGCGTGGATACCAATTCTGTCCTACTAATTACGCACAAGTAAGTTATTCCAACTTTAGCGTAATCAATCCTCAACGTTCAATTCAATTATGGATTACGATTATAATTCTCGACTGTTTATTCCGCTGCGTAACATTAGATGTAGTCGAAAATTACTAACAGTGGTATCAGAGCCCGAGGCTCGATTTATAATTGATATAATAGTTAAATTAATTGTGGATTGAAATTTTATAAAACAATATTATGCCGTTTGTTTTGGGATTGATTTTGCAATTTATTTTGAATAATGTTGCAAACTAATTTCTAAACAAAAAGGACTTAAAGTTTTACGCAGCCTGGTATGAAATCCAATTTTGAAATTCTGGAAATTATTGAAACTTAATTTCTTTTTTGAATACTTTTACAGAAACAGTTTCAAAACTAATTTTTTTTGAAACTTGGTGACTGGTGTTTGAACTATTTTTTACGCAAACAAATTTGAAACCTGGACCTGGGAAAACCCATCTCTAAATCCAATTCTGGAACATGTTTACGCTGCTACTATTGTTTTACGACGGCGGCGGCGGAGTCCGGCGAAGCCATTGCTGCTGCGCGAGCGGCGGCGGCAGCGTCCGCCGCTGCTGTGCTATGGCTGCACGAGGTGGCAACAGAGTTTCGACGGTCACGACGGCGGCGACTGTTGCTGCTGTGCATCCACTTGTGACGGCGGCGGCAGTTGTTGATGATGCTCGCTGTGACGGTGGGACTCCTGCTGCGAGCGGTGGGGGTATCCTACTGCGAACGGCGGCGCTGACCTGTTATGGATCACCGGGAGGCGTGGATCAGGCGACGGCGTGACGATGCAGCTTCTGCTGCTGCTGTTGCGCCTGCTGTTGCTGGTCGCGTTGGCGGCGACGGCGCGGCAGTAGCGCAGGTGGCGGCAGCGGGAATGGGCTAGGGTTCTGAAATATTTTGGGCTAGTATGTTTTGGGCCGATTTCAATTTGGGCTGGGTTAATAATTTTTGGGCCTGGTCATCTGGACTGGGCCAATTTAACTGGGCTGGACTTTGGGCTGGGCTGATTTTATTATTATGCAGCCCTTAGGGCTGCTGCTATATAAAAAAAATAAAAATTGGATTTGATTAATTAAATTAGATTAATTCTTAAGTCCCAATTACGATATTAATTTGTCAATTAGATTAATAAATCTTATTATTATTGTTTTGAAATAATAATAATAGACTTATATGTTTATGTCTTTGAAATTAATATATTTATCTAATTGACTAATATTAATTAGATTAATAAATTTTGATAGTATTATTAATTTTGAAAAATAATACTAGACTTGTATATTTATATTAATTTAGAATTAATATTAAATATATATATATATATATATATATATATATATTAATTTAGAATTAATATATATAATTTTAATCCACATTTAACTAAAGAATAAAATTTTTAATTGGATTAATAATTTTATTCGTTGAGCATTTATTTGATATTATGTGATAAACTATTATTTGATTTTATGCTTATTCAATTTAAATTATAGTAAATTTAAGACCGCTTTTATAGTTGGGTAGGTGGCGCCCAATACATGTAGTCTGCGACATTATGCATGGGTAGGCGGCGCCCAATATGTGTGATCTGCATTTCTTATGCCTGGGTAGGCGACACTCAGTAATTGCGTTTAATTTAATATTAGATATATATATTAAATTTTAACAATTAGTATCACATATAAAATCCCCAAATAAAACCAAGTCTGATTTAGAAACAAAATGCGTCGTCCATCATAATTGCTTGAAATTCATAATCTTTTCGACCACGAGTTTTACACCAAAGTGTTTACTCTAAATCGACAAGACTAGGGCTCATTCATAGATGTATGGTTGACATCGTGTGATGAAATTGACTTGCTTAAATTATTTTGAGACGCCAAAGTGACCAAAATAGTTTAAAGACGCAAAATTAATGGGATTAATTAACCAGGAATTGCAAAATTGTTGTTGCAATTGGCTTGGAGGCCTACTGAGTGATATTATTGCAGTCATCAGCCAAAGCAGAGGCCACAATAATATAGACTTGGATCTTGGACCACTAAGATTTATAATTATTATAAATCCATAGTTTGTGTTTGGGGACGCAAAATATGTTAAAATTAGTGGGAGCCAATCATTACAATAAACCCTTGTTTTGATTAGTGATATGAATGTAATCTGTATTTACTTTATTCTAATTTACTTTTCCGTTTGATTATTTTCTGTTCAGATAAAAATATCGAATTTGGCTTATAAATGTGTGATGGAATCAAACAAGTTGATTGGGTCTAACTTTACGGATTGGCTCCGTTGCTTGCGCTTGGTGCTAAGGCAAGAAAATGTTGAGTACGTCTTGGACGAACCAATCAGTGTCATCCCCGACAAGACTTCTCCTGAGTATGCTAAGTTTGACGCAGATGCTCATAAGAAGCATGTTGAGGATGCCACGTTGGCTCAGTGTGTCATGTTGTCTTCGATGAGTATTGAACTGCATAGGCAACATGAACATATGCTCCCTTATGAGATGATAAAACACTTGGAGAGTCTATACGCTTCAGAAGCTCAGACCATGGAGTATGAGATACTCAGGGATCTCTTCAAGTGTAAGCTTCATGATGGGGGCCAGGTTTCTGAGCATGTACTGAAGATGATCGGATTAATTGAGAGGTTGACATCGATTGGAACGGTGTTACCCTCAAGTGTCTCAACTAATCTGATCTTGTAGTCACTTCCTAGTTCTTTTGAAAATTTCATAGTGAACTTCACTATGAACAACACGAAGGTGACTTTGCTTGAGCTTCACAACATGCTTAAGACCTATGAATCTTCTACCTCTAAAGGAAAATCTGTACTCATGGTGAGCTCTTCTCTGAACTCTTTCAAAAGGAAGAATAAGCAGAAGAAGAAGAAAGCATCTAGCGGTGCGGCCTTGAAGCCTAAGAGTGGAGGGATTCAAAAGAAGCCGAAACTGCCAAAGGATAAGTGTCTATTCTGTCACGAGAAGGGACACTGGAAGAGAGACTGCCCGAAGTTTAAAGCACATGGTGCATTGAATGAGAGCTTAGGTAGTTTGTTTTGTACATTGAAATTATACTAGATTAGATCTTCATTCGGGATATAAATTAGATTTATATAATTGTTATTTTGTTCTTTAGATTTCAAAGATTATGATTTCCATTAAAATATTAGACATTTATGTCTTTTTCCTTCTATTTTGCAAACAGTAGAAGCTTGTTTCACTTAATGGATTTTTTTAAGGAAATGTCTTTCGTTCGAATGAATTCTATATGCTTGAATGTGAACAAAATATTCTCAATGTACAAGAACAAACGACCTAAGCTAAGTGATACGGATAATAAACCATACATATGGCACTGTAGACTTGGTCTTATCAATGAGAAAAGAATAGTAAGATTGAGAAAGTTAGACTATTTCACATCATTTGATTTCAAATCATATGGTGCTTGCGAATCTTGTCTCAAAGGAAAGATGACAAGTTAACTACTTTCGGGGAAAGGGTTACGTGCCAAGGTTATGCTCGAGATGGTCCACACAACGGTGTGCGGACTGTTCCAACTTAAGCAAGAGGCAAATATTCGTACTTCATTACTTTCACTAATGATTTTTAAGGTATAGATATGTGTATCTCCTGAAACACAAATCTTGGGGCTTTCGAGAAATTTAAGGAGTTTAATTTAGAAGTTGAGAAACAACTTGGGAAAAGTATTAAGACTCTCCGATCAGATCGAGGAGGGGAATACAAAAACCGAGATTTTCTTAATTACTTAAAATCACATGGAATCCGATCAGACTGGACACCTCCGGGTACACCACAGATGAATGGAGTATCTGAAAGGAGAAATCAAACTATATTAGATATGGTTCGATCCATGATGAGTTTCACCAGTCTCCCCTTATTCCTTTGGGGTCATACCTTACTAACTGCTGGTTATGTTCTTAATAGAGTTCCTCTTAAATTGGTCACGTAAACACCATATAAGTTAAGGTGTGGCAAGAAGTCGAGTCTTAACCATATGTGGGCCTGAGGTTGTCCTGCTTTTGTTAAGAAGATGGCGACTGATAAATTGGAGATAAAAGTGAGAAATACTATTTTGTGGATACCCTCATGAAACTAAGGATATGAATTCTACTGCCTTGGAGATTACCAGGTGATAGTTTCCAAGAATGTGGCGTTTTTTGAAAATATTTATATCACCGAGGAACAAGGTCACAACAAATGGTGATGCTTTTGCTGTTACTTCTGTTGGACAAACCTCATCCAAGCCGAAAGGTAACGGTGGGAAAAGGAAGAAGTCCAATAAGAAGGGCCCACAGCAACAAGCAAAGAAGGCCAAAACGGATGGGAAACCTAAGGGGAAGTGCTTTGAATGCGGCGAAAAGGGCCATTGGAAAAGAAATTGCCCGACTTTCATAGCTAAGAAGCAAGCTAAGGGTGAGTTATCCTTCATTGAGTCTTGTTTAGTGGTTGATTCTACGGATACTTGGATAGTAGACTCTGGAGCCACTAACCATGTTTGCAATTCGTTGCAGGGGTTCCAAGTAACCAGACAACTTAATGAAGGGGAGCATACTCTGAGGGTTGGCACAGGAGCTGTGGTTTCTGCAAAAGCTGTCGGAGTTATTTATCTTTATTTTTCAAATAGGAAGTATTTGGTTTTAAGTGATTGTTATTATGTCCCGGATATTACTAGAAATTTAATTTCTGTTGCTTTATTATTCAAACAAGGATATTGTGTTCATTTTTCATTAATGACAGTCGATATTTCTTTTAATAAAGCAATTGTTTGTAAGGGGCATATGGATAATGATTTGTATATCTTAAAACCAACCGACAGCTCATTGCATCACACAACTAAGCGTATAAAACTGTCTCCTTCTAATGAAACTTACTTATGGCACTTAAGAATTGGTCACGTTAATCTTAATAGGATTCATAGACTAGTAAGGGATGGTCCTTTAAGTAACTTGAAGGTAGAATCCCTGCCTGTATGTGAATCTTGTTTAGAGGGTAAAATGACTAAGAGGTCTTTTAAATCTAAGGGATTTAGGGCCAAAGAAGTTTTAGACTCCTCTCTCTAAAAAAGCTCTCTCCTCTCTACAAAATTTTTTCATATCGAATTCGAAGTGGGGTGATTTCGATTTGCTGTTCTTCGATGAACACTCAGAAATTCAACCTGCGTTTCGACAATCTACAGTCCAGTGGTCCCGTGTACCATCTTTACTACTGCCGGGTTTCGAGATTAGGGCTAGAACCTTGGTTTGGGAGCCTTTGACCCACTTTGGCGTCCAGCCTATTTTAGACTTGAGGCTTGAGCAATGGAACCGAAGTCAGGGAAACATCTTCAGGTTTGGCAGATTGCTGCTGGGACTGCTTGTTATTAGTGGAGATATTTTTATCTTTCGTTTGGGGGGTTTATTTATATGGATTAACGTCTCCCGTGAGACGCTTGCGATCTTGGTTGCTTTATTTGAACATTGTTGCTGGGACTTTAGTTTATGGTGAGGACTTTCAGTCAGCGTGCTTGTCCATGATCATGTTTTGACATTTATCCCGAGTTTTGTTTGGAGGCAATCCCTCCATTGTTTTTAGCAGGGTTGGCTGCATGTCATGATCATGTTTTGGCATTTGAGGGTTTTTGGCATTGGACTCGGCAATCCCGGGATTTGTTTGGAGGCAATCCCTCCATTGTTTTTAGCAGGGTTTTCTACTGCTTCTTCGGGATTTTGATTTGTTTAGCTGGACTCTATTGGGTTAGTTTTGGAGATTTGTACACGTCTTGGGATTTGTTGTTGGGTCACAATTACAGATTTTACGGCTCTGAGCTAAGGCATTGAAATCCTCAGAGGGACTTTTAGATTCACACTGATGTGAGGAGCGTTGCTAATCCCCCACGCTCGGGTTTCGTGACATAGAGCAAAATGATTGAGAGCTCGACCTCTGTAGTTTGCTCGGCGACAGTTCTATATTGGTTCTTCTCTCCAACCGAACCGGTCATTTCCAGTTTTATCTACACTAAAATGGCTTTGTCTTGTACTTGCTTTATTTTATTTAGCCATTTTTAGTTTATTCTGGATACCTTTATCTGCCGGCTTGTGGCATGGAAAGGATTCTCGTTTGACCCTTGTGAGTGACCAACTTGTGGTCTCCACATTTCTTGTTCCCTTTGTTTTCTTTTCATTATTTATAATACTACCTATTTAACACTCTGATGTATGTAGACCAATAAACGTTCCAGCTAGAGGTGGATATGAGTATTTCATCACGTTCACAGATAATTACTCAAGATATGGTTATGTTTACCTAATGGTCCACAAATCTGAGGCACTTGAGAAATTCAAGGAATTCAGATCGGAAGTGGAAAAACAATTAGGCAAGAACATAAAAACACTTCGATCAGATCGAGGTGGGGAGTATCTATCCAACAACTTTAGGACATACTTAACAGAGAATGGGATTTTATCCCAATTGAGTGCACCAAGAACCCCACAGCAGAATGGTGTCTCGGAAAGGAGAAACAGGACCTTGTTGGACATGGTCAGGTCTATGCTAAGCTTCTCAACTCTCAAAACTTCTTTTTGGGGATATGCCCTACAAACAACAATATACTTACTAAACTTGGTTCCTTCCAATTCTGTACCTAAGACACCCTTGGAGTTGTGGAATGGGCGTAAGCCCAAAGACACCTTCGGACATGGGGTTGTCCAGCACATGTGCTGAAGAGTAAGACGGAAAAGTTGAAATCAAGATCAGAATATTGTGTGTTTATAGGATATCCGAAAGGAACAAGAGGGTACTATTTCTATAGTCCTCAGGATAAGAAGGTTTTTGTAAGCACAAATGCAACCTTCTTAGAGGACAAGTATATAGAAGAACGCGAATTCAAGAACAAGGTTCTTTTGGAGGAGATAAAGGAACATCTTCCTAGATCATCTGCTCCAGAGATCCGCACTGAACCTGTTGATGAATTCGCAACTCTACCATCCGGTGTTGAATCCAGTGGGAGATATATGGCGACTCCGCCAAGAATGTCTATGGGAGAATCAACACCTGAAATGGTAGAAAATCATGCCCCTAATGTTCAATCACCCCTAGGTGGTGAAATGGACATCGAGGAACATGAGGAAAGAGAACCGTCTCCAATTGTAAACGAACCTATAGCGACTAGACGTGCGAAGAGGGTCATTCGACCACCTTCCAGACTTGTTCTTTATGGAGAGTCTCTTGAGGCGGTCTCTGTTGAATAAGAGGAAGATCCTGCATCGTTTAGAGAGGCTATGGAAGATAAAGACGCTGATCATTGGAGAAGTGCTATGGATTCAGAAATGAATTCCATGTACACTAACTCTGTCTGGGATCTTGTAGACAAACCCGATGGGGTAAAACCTATTGGGTGCAAATGGGTCTACAAGAGAAAGAGAGGAATAGATGGAAAGGTAGAAACCTTTAAAGCAAGATTGGTTGCCAAGGGTTATACCCAAAGAGAAGGAATCGATTATGAAGAAACCTTCTCGCCGGTAGCTGTGCTTAAGTCTATTCAGATTCTCCAGTCTATTGCGGCACATTTCGATTACGAGGTGTGACAAATGGATGTCAAGACTGCATTTCTTAATGGAAATCTTGACGAGAGCATCTATATGATGCAACCAGATGGTTTTATCCAAAAGGATCAAGAGCATAAAGTATGCAAGTTGAAAAGGTCCATTTATGGACTGAAGCAAGCGTCTAGATCTTGAAATATCAGATTCGATCAAGCTTTGAAAACTTATGGTTTTGATCAGAATCCTGATGAATCTTGTGTCTATAAAAAGAAAGAAGACAAAAGAGTAGTTTTTCTCGTGCTGTATGTGGATGACATCCTTTTGATTGGAAATCATGTCGGAATGTTAAACTCGGCAAAACACTGGTTGGCACAACAGTTTGATATGAAGGACTTGGGTGAAGCAAACTATGTTTTGGGAATCCAGATCTTACGAGATAGGAAAAACAGAAGGATTGCTTTGTCCCAAGCTTCATACATCGACAAGATATTGGTAAGATTTTCTATGCAAGATTCCAAGAAAGGCCAAACGCCTTTCAGACATGGAATTCACTTATCACGGGAGCAATCACCTAAAACTCCTAAAGAAGTGGAATACATGAAACGGGTTCCTTACGCTTCAGCAGTAGGAAGTCTTCTTTATACTATGCTATGTACTCGACCAGATATCTGTCATGCTGTTGGGATAGTTAGTAGATATCAGTCGGACCCAGGGCCCGAACACTGGATTGCTGTTAAACATATTCTCAAGTATCTTCGAAGAACTAAAGATTATATGTTGGTTTATTCAGCATCAGACTTGGTGCTTGTGGGATATACTGATTCTGATTTGCAAGCTGATAGAGACTCTCGAAAGTCTACGTCAGGGTCAGTATTCACACTTGGTGGCGGTGCTGTTGTTTGGAGGAGCATAAAACAGTCTTGTATTGCTGATTCCACTATGGAAGCTGAGTACGTGGCAGCTTGTGAAGCAGCCAAAGAAGCTGTTTGGCTTAAGAATTTTTTGCAGAGCCTAGAGGTGGTTCCTTCCGCGTCACAAAGTATTCCTTTATTTTGTGACAATAGTGGAGCTGTGGCGAATGCAAAAGAACCTAGAAACCATCAACGCGGGAAACACATTGAGCGGAAGTATCACCTCATAAGGGATATTGTTCAGAGAGGAGATGTGACGGTGTGTAAGATTGCATCTGCAGAAAATCTTGCTGACCCCTTCACAAAGGGTTTACCGGCTGGTGTATTTGAGGGTCATATTAGAAATATGGGTATACTAGACACGTCTCATTTACTCTAGGGCAAGTGGGAGAAAATGTTTGATAGTATGAGTGCCCTTATTTGTATTACTTAGATGCCCTTGAGTAAATTTTATCTTGTTTTTTTTTTTTTTTTACATTTTGAAATAAATTTATGAGTTGTTCTTTTGATTAATTCTTTATGAGCTTGCATGTGTCCATGGATGGTAGATATATTAAATCGAGTGTTTAAGTTGTTCAACACATAAAGATTCGATTTATTATTCTATTCGAAAATAATTTTTGTTCGCGATCAGTAAATAATTTTTGGACAATTTATTTTGATAAGATCGTCTCAATTTCATTAAAGTTTGTCTTTGACTTGGTAATGAAATTGAGGATACATGTATGTTTTGACCATACAATTTAAAATTCATTGATTGACGTATGTATTACCTTAATCCTGAGTGAATAATGTACCTTTATTACCAATTGGACATTCTTTGAAACACCAAAGAGTGAGATTGTTATATTGATCAATACCTCGGTGTTTTGGGAGTTAAAGTGAAGTGATAAAGGACATATATTTACAATATTGGAATCCTTCACCTATTTAATAGGCATGATCAGGATCTCACGAGTTCTTCTATGAATAGTAAATCTGAGCTCAGTATTCGACATTTGTTGTCGAATCACTTTGTGTGATGTAGTCACACATGACTGTTAGATAGAAGATGAATGTTGAGATTGACAAGTGTTTGAACATAGGCTTATTGGTCATGGTAGCCTATTGCAAATACTTTAGTTGATCGAGGGGGGCAATATTTGGATCGATCAATCAGAGGATAATAATTGTTGATATATTGCTTCAATAATTCCGATTAAATTAAGAGTGCAATTATATTCTTTTAGTGGAATAGAATATAATTAATAAATTAATATGATAAGTCAAGAGTTGACCGTGTCATAATTAATTTATTGGAGCTTGATTTAATTGGGTCCGATCGGGTCCCTTCGGTGGCTCAATATGAACTATAATAAATTATAAATATTATAATTTATTATTGCAATACAATAAATATATTGGATATTGATAGATATAGAAGATGGAGATATCCAGGATCTCCTATATCTATCAGGATATGTTACTTGGAGAGAAAGAATATAATGTGACATTATATATATATAATGTCACGGCTGTTTTCTTTTCTTCCATACAAAATCACGTATAATATATATCCAAGGAGGTGTCCACGTATAATATATATCCAAGGAGGTGTCCACACATCGTGTATTGCAGTGCAGTTCGTGAGAACACCGGAGAAGACTTGGAGGTTTGAAGCCACACGCTACAAAGATATTAAATTTAATCCTTCTAGCGTAAATGAATTAATAGTAGAACATATGATAAATCGGTCGATCCTACAACGATGTATCCAATTTACAATATTACATATTGTGGATCGGATAAGAATCGTGGTTCTAACAACTACCTCAGTCCTTAAAATGTCGTACTCCTTTGAAAAATAAGATCTCACAAGGATACAAATCTAAGGATCCTTAGATCTCAATCGTGGCTCGAGCATCCAATTAGTTTTATCTTATGTCCTATAACAGAATATAATAACAGATCTAAAACAATTTACCATGAATTTGCTCATATAGTGTATATTGAGTTTGAATTGTGACTTGTCATTAACAGCCAACAGATAGTGATGATCAAGAAATCGGAAAATAAATAGAGGGAAGAAAGAGCATAAATCAAACCAAAAGTAAGAGATGATTTGAGAAGAAAACATAATTAGAAGGAGGTACAAAATTTGGCACAAAGGCATAGAAGCATAGGAATTATTTGTAAAACTATATGGCACATCAACAAACTAAAACTCTAATTACAGAAAATCATAATCATATAGCAACGACATCACTTGCGTAGCTATAACATTACCAGATAAAGCGGATACGATATAATCATTAAATATCAATATTATGTATATCAAATTAAGTTTGACGAAGCAAAACAATAAATTAAAAACGATGATTGTTCAATAACACATATTGCTTTTAGTTGAGCGTGCCAATCGGTGCTAACAATCTGCAAAACCAAAAAATATGAAGGATAAAAAATTTAATTAAAAAAGAAAATAAAAAGTTTGGCGAAGTAAAAAAAATTAAATAGAAAATAAAAATAAAAATTCATGAGTGTCACACAAAAATATCTGGTAGATGAGAAGGGAGATGAAGATAGAGAAGTAGAGCGAAATTATATTTCGTGTGTCAAAAAATATTAATTAAGATACACGTATAGAAAGATTGAAAATATTAATTTGGCATTTATATTGTTTAAAGTCAAATCTGCGGTTTCTTTCTTTTTTTTAATTGGAGGAAACTTATAACAATTATGGTGGTGGTTATAACTAACGATAATTCCTATAAATAATGGTGAGATTAGCGCTTAGGATCGTGCCAAGTGTCCTTTCCAAATGTGGTAATGTGGTTAAGGCGGGAAAATGTAATGGTTACTAAAAATGACTAGGATTGTCTTAATATATATATATATATATATATATATATATATATATATATGTATGTATGTATGTATGTATGTATGAGACTCAAATTTATTTGATCCGTGATGTGAAATGGCCTAAGGGCATATGGTGATATGATGTTATGGTGATACATGATATTATATGGAGATACGTATGATAATATGCTCATATTTGTAACTGCTTACTTTTATTTAGTTTTGACAAACTAAGCCCCATGGGCTGGATGTATCTCACCCTCAATAAAAAAAACCCTTTCAGGTTAATGGAGCTGCGTATGGAAACGAGAGATGTCTGTGATGGCATACTATTATATACTGCACATTCATTGTGATATACACATGAAAACGGTGTAAAAAATACAGGTTTGTATTTTATTTTAAATATGTTTATGATCTCAGGTATAATATATGTAACAACTTGCTTTGCCTGTATACTAAGATCTTACTAATAAAGTTTTTTAAAAAATGCTGTAACATTTTGTATATGAGTTCTACTTGAGATATTAATGTGATTTATTACATCATAGATTCAACTTTTATAATTTATCAAAAATGTTTATTAGATGTTATATAGTGTAATATTATTTGGTAAACTATATTAAACATTGATTATTAAAACTGCTTTAAATTGTATCTAGTCTAACGACCTAAATTTTAGAGCTAGCTTTATCGGTCAAAAGTTAGGAATATATTGTTAGTCTAAAAGTTTTATTTCTCTTAAAACTTGATCAACGAAGTTTCTAAAGAAAAATGATTTCATTTTATTTCAATGTTTTATTCAGAATTTATGTCGATCCTTAAAGTTCAATTAGTTAAAATTGTTTTAGCATATTTATAAAGCATTATTTATATTAATTTTTGGAAATTTTGAAAATACTATTATCTTATCAATTTAAGCTTATCAATATATATGAAACTGTATTCAAAAGATAATACTGAGAGAAAAAAGGAACAACCGCTGCCTTCCATACAACAAAAAAGAATAAGGAACTGCCACCCTCCACACAACAACTACCCCTCTACAGACAAGTTTCTTCGTTTGATGGCGCTGTGATTCAAACTGTCACCCGCCTACATTGTTTGTCCATCGTCACCCTCTCTCTAGAATCTTCAATGGCCGACGACTGTTTGTCGTCGGTCATATTCTGTCTTTTTCTAGTTTTTATACAACAATCATATCCGATTATTGTTTTATTTCATTAATTTTTGGATTTTTAGATTCTCCTCTCCGCTAGGATTTTTCCTCCCGTGAGACTTTTCCTCGTCGATGTGCGACTTTTGCCAGCCCAACTGGTCTTTTCGCCGGCCTTCCTGGTCATATCTTTAGTTTTTATTTTTTTTTATTTGTTCTAGATGGCGTCTGTTCCATTGTTCGGTATGGTAGTGGTAGTTTTCTAATTCTTTCCTTTCTATGCATGCAGTCACGGAGCAGGGTTTTCTTCGGTTGCTTATCACTTAGACGTGTTGTTGTTTTTTCTCTTTTTCTTCAGCCTATTCGTCTATTTAGATGGAGCATAATTTTATTGATAGGATCGAGAGTCTTGTACTTATGAACATTGTTTAAGTAATAAGATTATTTATCTTTAAAAAAAACGCTTATCAATATATATGTTTCTTCTTCTGAATTATAACCTTAGTTTTACATTATGTGAAGGTTTTTCTAACGGTAAATGTTTCTGTTATTCCCTTTTAAAACAAATATAAGGTTTTACTGTTAAATATATTAAAAAAGATTGCCCTTAAAAACTATTTAGAAAATTCGGACTGTTACAATTGGTGTCAGAGCAGGTCTACGTTCCTGTACACTCGCTAGTGAAAAAAAATTATATATATATATATATATATATATATATATATATATAGAAGTTAATTTGAGTTGAGTGTGTCTATAAAAAAAGAATTTTGAATATTCTAATACAAAGACCACATGATAATTTAAGAGTGAATGCCACACTCTCCATCTCAGTTTCACCTCGCTAGCTCCAAGTTACGGTCTAAGTTATGTTCATTTCAAATTTTTTTACATGAATATGCATGTTACGTATGATCTCCAAGTAAGATTCCAAATATGATATGCAAGGCATTAGACATACGATCAAGTATGCATACATAAATTTTTATTTCACGACATTAGGATATGAATAATATGACACACAAGTTAGGCATTAATCCAATTTGACACCATGAAGAAACAAGAGCATCTTTATGACATTACATTATTTTTGAAAAAAATACATACATGATACATTTGAATAAAATGAAATTCTATATTCATATATAGTTTTCATCTTGTATTATTTGCTTGAACATTAAGTATGACTTGGTAAACGCGTTCATGCATGCATTTTATGTCGAATTAAGTGTCGTTTTAATGACATTTGCATGCATATTTGATCGTGTACTATTCATATTTGTATTATTGGATCATTTAATGTGTTTGAGCTCGTTTCAGGATAATACAGACAATATAGGACCAAAAACAAGTCTCGAAGAAGTCTGAAACGAAGAACGAGCCAAGGATGTAACAAGGGGGGAAGAGTTTCGAGCAAGAAGTCGCCCCTGCGACTTATGACCGCGACCGCGACCAATCCAGCGAAACCCAGCCAAAAAGCCAAGTCATGGTTTGCGGCCGCGACCAAGTCCGCGAACCAAACTGCTCCTCAAGCCGAATCAATGGTTCGTGGCAGTGAAGCCGGTACCCTGTTTTTAAACCTGAAACATGTTTTTGGCCATTTTTCAGCCCAACACTTTCTCCTCTCTATATATATAAGGTCAATTTCGAATTTGACCTAACCAAGCACCCATTTCTCACACATATTTAGCCACCATTCACCATTGGAAGCAAGGAATTGGAAGAGGGTTGAAGATCAAGATCATCAACTCAATCTTTTGGTTTATTCTATCTTATTATATGTCTTTTTTCATTTTCACTTGTTTTATCTTTGTAATAGTTGATATGAGTGGCTAGCACTCTAATTTCAATCCTTGGTCATTAGTTGAACCTTGGATTTAGGATGTTAATGTAATTTTTACGGTTATTAACCGATTTGATTATGTTTTGGAATGTTCTATGTTAATTGGGATTGTTGATTCACACTTATGAATTGAATTGTGGTTTGATCAACCCTTTGGATATTTGTTTGTGTGTTACAAGAATTGAGTTTGTAATCTGTAATTGTTATGAATCCGATTCCCATGTAGCGAACAATGGATTTATTCTATTGGGGATAACACACAGTTCGACCACTAAAACCGAGCTTGTGAGTTTTATGTCGTACCTACTCCGTTGTCTTGATTCTTAATGCATTTGACTATTGATTCTTAGAGAGCTTGTTCTAGGAATTGATAAGTTGAGTTGGATTAATTGAAGAGCTTGTTTTGATTAATTATACTTAAGAGACAACAAGGTTAATAGAGCTTGTTATTAATCTTGGAGTAGGGATTCTAAGGCTAAATCGATCGGGTAGTAATATCAATTATATAGATTATCCGGGCCAAGGGGATACTCGATCAAGGGTTGAATCCCTCTATCATTTATAAAACCAAAAATCATTCTCTTATCTTTGTTTACTTGAACTGTTAATTTGTTAAGTACTTTTAGAGTAATTGTTATTTGAATTGCTTAATATAAATTTAGGCATTAGTTGTGATTCCATCAAACCCCCCACTTCTTTATTGTTTACTAGCTTATTTATATTGTATTGCTAATCGTAATTGTTTAATACATAAAGCAAAATTGTTCGATCGTTCCTCGTGAGATCGACCCTTATTTACCACTCTACTAGTTATAGTAGATGATCTAGGATAAGTATGTGTGTGTGTGTGTGTGTGTGTCTATATTATATATATATTAATTTGGTAAGGCGAACGACGCGCTTCCTACCATGACTCATTGCACGTCGAATCATTCCCACTACTAGAAATTTTAAAATTTACTTTCTTAGTCAACTTATTACGCCTTAACATCAATTTCAAGTTGACCAATGATTTTTGCAAGAGTTTATATATGATTTTTACCCAGCTTTTCAAAATTTTAAATTGAAAAAAAAAAATCGAGTTTCTAGTATTCCAAACCCAATTTAGAAAGAAAAAACAAGTCGTTTTATGCATTGTCAATTCTATTAGAATCCTAGTTAAAGAAAATCCTATATTCCAAATTCCACCCTACTCAATTTTTTAGTCATGAGAATATGTTTCTCATTCTTCCAATTTGGATCTACATTTGATCTTACTAACCCTGGTTTCCAATCTACTTATCTTAAATTATTACCATGTCCCAAAAAAAATAATCATATTTTGATACTTTCATAATTTATGTCTATTTTCATTTGTGGTAATTAACTCTTATGTTTAAAATTTGATATTAATATAGACCAAAAGTTTCAAGTCATCTTGATAGAGCACCAAACCTTTTATTTTATTGGAAAAAGAAAAAAAAAACTTTTAGCTTTTTTTGAGTTGATTTAAGACCTCAAATTCTATTTACTCTCTTTTATTTCTATCATATATGGCCTAAAAGTTTCAAAAAACTTAAAGTTCTCTTAAAAAAAAAATAACCCAATTTTTTTTAGTCTCAATCTTATTGTTAGCCAAAGTATGGCTGATTCCTATCAATTCTATTTGAAGAGTTATCAAATTATCAAAAAGGACCTGCAATATCTTTCAAATTTTGTCCCAAATGACTGTAAAATTTTAGGTCAGTATCAAATCCTCTATTAAATCTCATCAAATGCATCTCAAATTTTGTTAACTCCCAAAGGTTCTTTCAAGTCAAACTCAAAGGTTACAAATTTTCCAAAACTACCCCATTGCCCTCTGTACCATGAGGAAAACAAAAATCTCAATGTATTGGTTACTCTAATGTACCCCTTGAAATCTTATTATTTTTAACTAGACTACAATTTTGTCATTCGTCAAAGTATTTATTTAAAAAAAAAAAAAAAAACCTTTTCCGTTAAAACTCTTATGAAAATTTTACGTCTCACTCGAGTTTGTCAAATACCTGTTTTGATGAGTCATACTCATTTCCAAAAGTTTTTTGTACAATTTAGTCACTTCTGGACTTGAACTATCTATGCTTCCTTTCATCTATTTTCAAGCCTCCAAGATTTTTAAAATTTGTGAATTCACACATTAACCTTGATTTTGAGGACAAACTTTCATGTTTCTTATCAATTTTCCTCCGAAATTTTCATTTTGTGTTCTTTTATAATTCCAATTGAAAGATTTCAATCGACACTGCATTATTTACATTTTTAGAATCAATCATAAGTATCATTTAATAGGGCACATGCCTATGATGACCATACACTTATTTACCATATTATTCAAGTATTTGCATTATTCTAAAATTTCTTTTATATATATATGTATATATATATATATATATATATAAAAGAAAACTAGCTCGAATTTCTACCTCCATATAGCTTTTCAACATTTTGATATTAAATTACTCAATTTGAAATTCAATTAAACATCACGAGATTATCATTTCCATCAAATATTTACTTTAAAGGTTCTCAATGTATTTTCAAAATTCAGTGTTGCCTTCAATTTCAATATTATATTAGCCCCGAAGATTATCTTTCAAATTCCTACTAAAGTTTTGAATTTTACTTAAGACAATAAATGTTATTTTATTTAGTTAGGTTCAGCTATATTTTGAATATAAAATATTTGTTTACTAGCTCCATGTTCTATTTACATTTAAACTGAATTAGAATTTTTTCCCATTTGATTATATTAGTAAAGAGAAAAAAAAATCTATAGCAAACTAGTCGTTTTGATTCTGTTTCTAGTTTCAAGTTATTCAATTTTCAAATGATTTGAAATGTTTATTTTCAAAAGAGCCTCAATAAATCTCCTATTTTTTTTCCAAGTTTATATTTTTATTCAAGTCAATTTACAATAAAATTTACAAATTCATCGTACATGTTTCTCTCAATTTCTTTTGAATTGAAATTATGGCATTACTTCGGAGTTACTCTTAATAAAAGAAAACAGACTCATGAGTCTATATTTCATCCTATTTTTTTTAAAAAGGTTCAAGGTGTCTGTAAAATCAAATTCTAATTTATATCTTCAAATTCATTCTTATATTTTTATTTAGCGCCACTAGGTTGTCTTCCGAACTCCTTATAAGGTTCTAAACTTATATTTGAGCCACCAATTTTATTTTTTACTCATTGAATGATATTTTAAATTCTACTTCTTGGCCACCGACTCCACAAGCTCCATTTAAAACTAAAGCAAGGACTTATTTCTCATTTGATTTGAAAAAAAGAGTTATGAATAACTAGCCACGAGTTTGATTCCGCCTTTAATTTCAAATTATTATTTTCGAAACATTTTTTTTTTTTTAAACTTAAAAAGAGGCTCAAATTTCTATTTACCAAAGTCCATTGAAAATAATTTTTTTATACAAAAAAATTATATCTTCATCATGTAATTAACTCTATTCAATTTCTTTTAAATCTAAATCTAGCATTACAGATTCTGTTTGTCATTTAGATAAATTTTACATAAATTGATAAGCTTTAACTCTCCAATTCTTCTAGTTTGAACTCAATCTCCAAACTTTAATCCCCAAGTTGTGCTTCCTCCCGAAGTCCAAGAGTAGTCATATCATAATTTATAATTTAGCTACAATTTTCATTTGACCAAAATTTATGGGAGCACACCTTTGGTACTCGTGGTCGTGCATACACTTTTAGGTCAATTTAAGTATCTTTTACAGACTTCTGTGTGCATATTCACGTGTGTTTTGTGCGTTTATTTCTCATTTGGGCAATTTGACATGTTTAGTTCGTTTTCATGACAAAACAGGTGAATTAAGGCCGAAAAACAGGTTCGAAGATTTCAAACTGACAATTCGAGCTCAAAGGAAAAAGAAAACAAGGAAAAATAGGGGACCATGCCCGAGTTGCTGATGCCACGCCCGTGGCACAAGCCACGGCCGAGGCTGACTAGCCCTCGACTGTGGTAAATCTTCCAAAAGATGGCCAATTTTTAGCCTTACCTGCCTCGGCCGAGGCAATCTCACGCCACGCCCGTGGCGAGCCAAGGACCACGGCCGTGGCGAGGATTAGCCATGCCCGTGGCTAAAGATCCAGAAGAAGGGGTAAATCCAGCCCAACCAAGACCACGGCCGAGGTGATGACTAGACCATGGCCCCGACCCCAAATTGAGACCGAACCCTTATTTTCACTATGCCCGCGGCCAATTGTGTGCCACGGCCGCGGCGGGGCCCCCTGTTTTAAAATCCCAAACACGTTTTTGTCTAACTTGGTACAAACACTTTTTCCTTTCTATGTATAACCTCCAATTCGAAAATGGCCTATCCTAGAATACATTTCCAGCCACTTTGGAGCCACCATCATCCTCAAGGACAAGATTGGGAAGAAGATTGAAGACCTTTCACTCCTCAACCTAAGTTCTTGGTTCAATCTTTAAGTTTATTATGTTTTTCTAGTATTTTCATCAATATTCTGATTGTATTAGTTATAATGGGTGGCTAGCACCCTAGAATTCACTCTTGATCAATGTGGAACCTTGAGTCGAAGATATTAATGTGATTATTGCGGTTAATATTACCGATTGCGTATTTAAGTGTTTTATGTTATTTGCTGTTATTGAGTCACATTTATGATTTGATTATTGGATTGATCACCCTTTAGGAGATTTATGAATGTGTTGCTAGTAGTCGGGGTAGCTATCCGTAATTGTAGTGCTTTCGACTCAATTGTAGCAAACAATGAATGTTCATTGGTGATAACATTAAATTCGACCGCTAAAACCGAGCTTGCGAATTTTATGTCGTATTTATCTCGTTGTCTTGGTGTCTAATGCATTTGACTATCGAATCTAAGAGAGCTTGTTCGAGGATTTGGTTAAATCGAATAGGGTTAGTCGAATAACTTGTTTTGATTAACTAGGATTAAGAGACAACAATACTATTAGAGCTTGTTAATAGTCTTGAGATAAGAGCTTGAATCACAACTAATTGGGTATTAACAATAGTTGCATAAATCGTCTAAGACCAAGGAGAAGCATGATCAAGAGTGGATCATTTTATTACTTGAAAACTAAAAATCGGAAAAGCATTCTATCGTATTTGTTTATCGAAATTTCATTTAATTGCTTTTTATTGTTATTAGTAGGTTGTTAGTTGTTTACAAAAACTCCCCCCCCCCCCCCCCCAACTTGTATTGCTTTTCTAAGTTGTTTAAATTTCTATATATTTAACTCTAATTGCTTGATATTAGAATCAAAACTAATCGACCTTTCTCTGTGGGATCGACCCTTACTTGCCACTCTACTAGTAAGAGTCGTAGGATAAGGTTAAGTATATTTTTATATACATCAATTTGGTGGTGAACAACGAACGCTACCAACCTTCCAAAAAAATTAATCTTTTACTTTAGTCGAATCAAAGTCTAATGTCAGTTAGTTTGCATTCCTCACAATTACATCACACATTTATTAGCGGACCATGAATTCTCAGGTATGTAGTTTCTTTATGTTCCATTTAAAAAAAAGATATACTTTTAAGATACTTTGATTCATTCATATTATCAACCTATTTAACTCTGAATTTTCGAGGACGAATTTTTTCCAACAGGGGTAGAATGTAACACCCCATATTTTTACCTTATTATTTATATGCCAGAAAATAATTTATTTTGTTAGTTAGCCCATTTAAATACTTTTTCAAGCCCAAACATTCATCATGTTTCAAATTGCTAGACCAAGTTATTTGGGCCTTACTTGAGCCCAACCGTAAGGTATCGAATATTACTATGTATCTTAACTAGATTCATAGAGTAAAAAAAGATATTTTTAAATCAAACTTAGATAGGCATAGGGATATCAGATTACTGGTACACGTGTTTCGTGCATGCACTTTAGGGCATTTTTAGTGTCATTTTAGTGTCAATAATGTGCATAATCACGTGCATTTAGTGCTTTTATACTCTCATGGGCAAAATAATGCGTTTGTGGTATTTTTATGTTAAGACAGGTGAAAAAGGGTCGAAAAAGAACATCAGACGACCGCGGAGCCGAGGGATCGATTGAGGCAACAAAAGGAAGGGCTAACTGAAGATCTCGGCCGAGACAGGATGCAAATCTCAGCCGAGATGAGTCTCCAGGGGATTTCATGAAGAATTGCAAAATTGAAAATCTAGGCCGAGACAGATAATGCGTCTAGGCCGAGATGAGTCTGCAGGGGATTTCAGAAATTCAAAAGATGAAGATCTAGGCCGAGATGCAATCCAATCTCGGCCTAGATGAGTCAAATCCTGAAAAGCCCTAATTTTCTCTTTTCACGTCTCGGCCGAGATGCAACCCAATCTCGGCCGAGATCAGCCTTCGACCCACCAGCTGAAAATCTCTTTTTCACGTCTCGGCCGAGACACACTTGTATCTCGGCCGAGATTCCTTACCCTGTTTTAAAATCCTGAATGCGATTTTGCCTATTTTTTACTAGCACTTTCTCTCCTTATATATATATCATCCCATTCGAATTTAACCCAACCTAGAACCTATCCCCCTCACATTATCAGCCACTTTTCTCCATTGGAAGCAAAGGAATGGAAGGGGGGTTGAAGATCTTGATCTTCAACCCTAACTTTTGGTTCTTTCTATCCTATTTTCATGTTTTCTTTAATTTTCTATTATTTTATCTTTGTATTAGGTAAAATGGGTGACTAGCACCCTTTTGTTCACCCTTGATTATTGTGGAACCTTGAGTTTATGACGTTTATGTGATTATTACGGTTAATGTTACCGAAAACATTGTGTATTCAAGTGTTTTGTGTTATTTGCTCTTATTGACTCACATTTATGAATTAATTATTGGATTGATCACCCTTTAAGGGATTTGTGAATGTGTTGCTAGAATAGGAAATTACTATCCGTAATTGTAGGATTTCCGATTCCCGTGTAGCAAACAATAGATTTATTTATTGGTGATAACACAAAGTTCAACCACTAAAACCGAGCTTGCGAGTTTTATGTTGAATTTATCTCGTTATCCTTGTGTTTAATGCATTTGGTTATTGAATCTAAGAGAGCTTGTTCGAGGATTCGATTAAATTGAATAGGGTTAGTCGAAGAGCTTGTTTTGATTAACTAAGATTAATGGATAACAAGGCTATTAGAGCTTGTTAATAGCCTTGAGATAAGGGCTAGAATCACAATTGAATAGGGCATTAACAATAGTTACATCAATGGTCTAAGACCAAGGAGAAGCATGATCAAGGGTGGCTTGTTTTACTATTTAAAAACCCAAAACCAAAACAAATCTCTCTATTTGTCTTTGTTTATTTAGGTGTTAGTTGTTATTTCATTAAATTCCCCCCACTTCTTTATTGTTTTCTAGTTTATTTACATTATATTTCTTGATAATAATAGCTTAATACAATGAAGCAAAATTGTTCGACCGTTCCTCGTGGGATCGACCCTTACTTGCCACTCTACTTAGAGTAGTAGGATAAGGTTAAGTGTATACTTCATACACATTTAATTTGGTAGCAGGAAACGACGCTACCAATTAGTATACAAATAAAAGGTTAACCCTAGCTATAAATTCACCACTACATAGATGCCTTATACACATGCAGTCGTAAGACATACATAGCAGTTCTTTATTTCCTTCTTCTCTCAAAGCAGTAACAGGTAACCTCCTTTTTTATTTTTCCTTTATTTTTCTATTTATTTAAGCTATCGACCAAATCTCTTGGTTGTGGGACTTGGCGGATCACTGCTGCCTTTCAATTACCGTTAATACCATTGTCCCTCTTACCCTTACCCACTATCATCTTGAACCAACATTAAATCGAAAGCGTTGCCTGTATGGTTTTACCCATAAGATTTTTGAAAAGCATAGCATATACGATTTTACCCGTAAAGTATTTTAAGAGAATAGCATGTACGATTGTACCCGTAAGGTTTCTGAAAAGCGTAGCATGCACAGTTTTACCCGTAATATTTTTGAAAAGCATAGCATATATTTTACCCGTAAAGTTTTTGAAAAGCATAGCATGTACGGTTTTACCCGTAAGGTTTTTGAAAAGCATAGCATATTCGGGTGCGACCCGAGGATTTGTACGGTGTTACTCGCAGTCCTAACATAGCTAATACGGTATTACCCGTATACAATGCACATAATCTGGTTTTACCCATAACTTCACATAAATTTCACACAAGTTCACATAAATTTCACATATTTTTCACATAAACATAGGCGTATACAACACTAACGTAAAAGCCATTATAACAATAATTTGCATGAAAACAAGTAGACAACATAAAATAGCCACATAGAGTTACCCCACCTAGAAGTGTGTACGGCTAGTTGGTCGTATAGTCCTTCTCTAGACATGAGTCCTCTTCTACTTCAACTTCTTCTGGTCCTACAATATAGAATGTTTGTCTTAGCATGGATGGGTACAACGCTTTAAACATAAATTGAAGATTTGGGGCAAGATTGTGATGTTATAAAAGTTGAGGGACCATTTTGTAATTTCATAAAATATTTTAGATTCATATTTTTTTATGTAAAAACATCGATTTTGGAATTTGGGTTCTTTTGAAAATTGGTTTGAGCCGAATCGGATTAAAAACGAGCATTTTAAGACACTTTAAAAGTCTAGAGGCGGTGTTGTAATTTCTAGAAAAAGAGTGGCAATTTTGTAAAAAAAGAATTTTCGTAAATACATGGATTGCTTGACTTTCAAAAAGACTGACTTGGACTAGGGGCAAAAATTGAAAATTAAAAATTGTATTTTAGCCCCTAAAGAATATATAATTTTCAAAAGATGGTACATGAACTTCTGCAGCAACTTTGACCAAACTTTTTCAGCGACTCGGTCATCGGAATTTCAATTGGGAAATGGCTACAAAAATCTCTCGTCGAGAGCTTTCTAGAATAACCAGCTACAACAGAATCGGAGTTCGGAACAGAAAGTCATGGCTCCTTGAAGGTGGTTCGGTCATATGAGTTTCGCCTAAACTTTGATCGGTCATAACCGCAGTTCTAGAGCTCCGTTTGCGATTCCAAGAACTGTTCCGGAATCCTCTCGCCAAGCTCTATCATATTGTAAAAGAAAATATGGGTTTTGATAAAGGTACAAAAATGAAAATGGGGCAGTAGCTGATCTGACGAGCCTAAAGAGCTGTCGGGTCAATTTTCGGCGACTTCGCCGGATTTTGGTGGCTAGGATAGAACATTTGAGAGGGACAAAGAGAAGACTTACCAGCTATGCATTGTGGGAGAAGAAAGGAAGACTTCAAGCTATATTGTGGTGGGAGGAGGTGATGGAATGAAAGCTTTCTTACACCTCTATTTATAGACCTACCAAGCACAAAATCGTGGTATCGGCTGTTAGTTTTGGTTATATTGTGGGTATAAAACCATGGGTTTTAGCCATTGGTTTTGGGCTATATTGTGAGCATAAAACTATGGAATTTAGCCATTGGTTTTGGGTTAGTAATCCTATGGAGAGGGCTTATCATGAAAAATGTAGGCTTCTCTTATATCATTGGGTAATATAACGTCTAAGTGTTTCTTATTAAACTCTTGTTTTTCCAATCCATTCATACCATTAATTATGAAAAATGATAATTTATGCAAGTGTAAGAAAATAACTAAAACAAGTAAAGATGCACACAAAAAAATAATGCAACTCATATAGTTTCGCATAAATCAAATAAGATGATGCAACTAGAAATTCGGGTCGTTACACCCTCCCCCTCTTAGAAAAATTTATCCTCCAAATATGCATAGACCAATGACATCACAAGGATCTAATTGAAGAAAGAAATTGAATTGAGGTTTGGCTGGTCTGCAAAAGAATTCAACAATGTGTGTTGAAAATTTAATGGATAACATAAGTATTTTTTTTTTAGACACTATGAATTTTCGAAAGAGTCATGACAAAAGCATTATTGGCATACTTTATATAAGTGTGTATATGTATGTATGTATATATATATATATATGTATGAAATAATCTCATGAAAAATTCTTGAGGGATGAGATGAAAATATGAGAGAATCCGTTTTAAATCTTAGTAAGGCCAAATTGGTGTTTACTTATTAAATTGAAAACTTGGAATCAAGATTTTTTTTTTTTTTAATTAAAATATAACTTTTGACTTAGTTGACTTGGAATTGATTCAAATGTGGAAAATGTCAAATCTTCTGAGATAAATTTTAGGAAATCACGAGCCACTTTAAAATACATTGAGAAGAACCAATTTTTTATCAGGTCAGATGAAAATCTTGAAAGATTAAGTGAAACTAAGAAAAGTGGTGGAAATAAGAAGTGGAGTTTATGCACTGGTCTTTCCAATTAAAGCTTGAAGCTTTGAAATCGGGGGTTGAAAGTTGTAGTAAAATTTAAGATGATAGCTTAAAAAGATTTTAATAGTAGTTGGACCAAGTGAAATTAGTATACATATATAAAAAAAATTGACATGAGAGTGTTTGAATAAATATGTGTTTTTTGAAAATTCAGTACTTTTTAAAGATATCATGAATTTTGAAAAGGAATCGGTGACGAAAACATTTACGAGATGCTTTATATGAGTAAAATGATATCACATTTTCATGGATAATTTCAAGAATATATTGAAGATATCTGGAATGTTTTGTTTATGGATAAAAGAGGAGTATGACGAACTTTGGCATTTAATGAAGACATACTACTTCAATACCACTAAACTTTAAATCAAGGACTTTTATCAATGAAAGTATAACATTTGGCTTTTGACTCAAATAGGGAGTAGATTCAACTTGGACAATGCCATTTTCATTTTGAGACAAATTTCAAATCACAGGCTACTTTAAAATACATTAGAGAGAACCATTCCAGTTAAAATTAGGGCTCAAACTTTGGGCTTCAAAGTTGTAGTCGTATGAAATTCAAGATATAGGTCAATTAGACTTTAATAATTGTGGGATCAAGTAAAATTAATACATATATATACAAGTAAATGAATATAAGGTAGAAGATGAATAAGAATGAATTATTTCATACTAATATATTTTAGATCGAATTTAATGAAATGCTTAGGGGTTGAAAAAATGTGGCCTTACCAGAAAATAGTTGAAATAAGGATAACATTTAGTTCAAGATCCAAAAATTGAAGTTTTAAAAGTGGATGGAAGGCCGATGATGGCTCAAGACGGTACAAGCCCTTTCAAGAGGATGGGGATTTGTTGTAGGGCAATTTGGCAGTTAAGGATCATGTTGTGAATGGAGGGAATAGACAGATCTAAGGTTTTCAGGTCAGCATTCAAATCAACTTCATCTTTAGTGTTGTGCGAATTTTCAACATTCTTGCATCGTATGCTTTGAATCATGACAGTCAATAAAAGTCGCCACCGAGGCTCAACTTGGAGTGTGACGTGAGACTAGTAAATAATGGCATATCTCAAACACGCTTATTGGTTATACTCAAACATACTACATCATTACTATCCCTATCAATTATAAAACATAAGCTTAAACGCTCTTATGCCTCAAATACCTAGCTCACAGTACTACCAACAAACAAAAACCTTTCATGCACGTGCACGAGTACTTGTTGCGGCCGTCAGCGGTCAAGTGACGACAATCAAGCCTAGTATGTTGGTTTGCAATGCTGCTACGAAGTAGTGAGGTAACATCTAGCAATAAGTAAATTCCTTTAAATTAATCATACATTCCATACAGAAACCAATGTAGGTAAAACATCAAATGGGTGAAACATGTACACTAGTACGCACTGCCGCAAACAGTGGCCTGTGACAATTTCGAGCCCAAATAGCATACAATGTGGGTAAGACAAGTACACTAGCACACTGTTGCGGACAGCTGCTAGTGGCATCGTCAAAACCCAACATACACATAAGCACATAGTTCACATGAAAATCTAGTCATATGCATCTTTATAAATCACATAAGTCTTGTATGATAAATTAAATTTGAAGGAGTACTTCTTGTCATAACAACATATCTTGTGTAACTCTTTCATATGAACTCGTGAAACAACTACGTGTCATAAGCTTAGATGGGAAAGTATGTGTATTTAAAACAGGAAACTTTGTTTCCACCTTTTCTACTTTTCGAGATTTTGAGAAGGGTAAGGGTACATCTTGAGAATGAAAACATGCTTTGAAATCACTTGAGGACTTGACTAAGTAAAAAAATGAGATTTTAGAAAAGAGCCTAATGTTATAAACATTTGTGATCTATATTAAAATTGGCAAAAGTGTTTGGGCTTGATTGTGACTCCATAAGGTGGGATTAGAAAATTGAATAGTTTTTAAAAATCATGGACCGATTTGGAGAAAACGTGAAGATGTTATGGTCATATGAGGATAGAAGGTAAACATGATATATTTCAGATAATCAAACTATTGTCATAAAAACTCAGTCATGCTCTAGTATTTCACTTAAAAAAATGTCGAATTCACTTTTCTTTCCTTTCTCAAAACCAAAACACCCCTTTTGATTTCATTAAAATACTCAAAAGTACAAAAGTAGTTTTGAAATTGAAATACTACCCCTTTTAAAAAAAATGAGCTATTATGTTCAAATCATTTTAGTTTATGGTATTTTAAGAAAATTTGATTTTTGATGAACGCGGAGGCATAAAATTATAAATTAGGGCTTTTGCGTATGTTTTTATAAATAATTTTAGACCATTCAATCATCGTTCAAGTGATTTTGTGGAAATTTTAGCTATAGCGAAAATTCATGGTAATCTTGTAAATCATAATTTTGTTTCATAAATCTCCTGATTCTTTGAAAATTTGGCTTTCAAATAAATGCATTAATTAGATACTGCATATCTGTTTTTCCTTATCCGAGAAAAACGGGCGTAATTCTACACTGGGAACATGCAAGGATTTCATTTGGATGATCAATGTAGCAAGTTGTGGAAATAAAATTTGTGTAAGTGTGTACTTGAGGCGTTGATTTAAGAAATATCATGAACCAGCGTGAGATGAACTGACATATACTTCTTTTGAAAAAAAACACTACTAGTGGGAGTCAATATGAAGATTTACATAAGATATGATATTCATTTACCACTTATGGTACATATTATCAATCATAAACAACACATGTGAAGATAAGACATAGTACGTACCGGTTTTGATGTGGGAGAATGACGTCGGATGCTGGCCTATTATCGTAATAAATTAGTTTTATGTTTCCTCATTTTTGTGAAAAAAAAAAAAGGTTTTTGACTCAAAACTAATCTTTTTTTTAAAAAAAATTATAATTTGACAAGTCTACAGAAAGGTAGACCTACTTCAATTCAAAAATAACTTTCCCAAATGTCTAGAATAAACAAGTCTACAGAAAGGTAGACCTTGCTCTGATACCACACTATAACGTCTCGTTTTCGGAAAGAAGAAGCTTCAAGGAAAGGGGTGCTGCAAACTTTGTTTGAGGATATATTTTCATTTTTCTTTTTTAAATAATAAATTTTAAATATAAATTTGAGTAATAAAAATAACTTCATATCGTTGGATAAATATCAACAACAAAACATACTTTGGTGCGGAAGCTCTTTTCTTAAGAAACATAAGTTCACTTTCAAACTTTAAAGGACAATCCTCAAGTACTTTTTCATCAACTAAATTTATCTTCATTCAAATAAATAAACAGTTGAAATATCACCTTTGAAAAACTATAATGATTGAAAATAAACTTTACTTTGAAATTCCGCGAGTTGGAGTGGTTCAGGGCCATGCTATCTGTGTCAGTTCTCCACATCGGCCTTGGTACTTGAAATGTTAGGTTCGTAAGTGTTTGGAAAGCACCCCGTGGGATCACTCGATTGCCCACTTAGATGTCATACAAGAAATTGTAATAACGAACAGTTGCATAAATAATGCATATACCATCAACACATAAAACACATTCGAAAACATGTTGGAATCTAAATTAAAATAAATATACACATATATACATACTATATAGATACACATAGGAGCACATAGGTGGGGCACGTGTTGCCCCGCTTGAGCAGCATAGCATATTCGGGAGCGACCCGAGGATGATATTTCGATCCATAACATGTACGGTGTTACCCATAGAGCATAATCATATACGATTTTACCCGTAAGCATAATCATATACGGTTTTACCCATAAGCATAATCATATACGATTTTATCCGTAAGCATAATCGTGTACGGTTTACCCGAAGCATAGCATGTACGGTTTTACCCGTAAGGTTTTTGAAGAGCATAGCATGTACGGTTTTAACCATAAGGTTTTTGAAAAGCATAGCATGTATGGTGTTACCCGTAAGATTTTTGAAAAGCGTAGCATGTATGATTTCACCCATAAGATTTTTGAAAAATATAGCATATACGATTTTACCCGTAACATTTTCGAAAAGCGTAGCATGTACGGTTTTACCTGTAAGATTTTAAAAAAGCATAGCATATACGGTTTTACCCGTAAGGTTTTTGAAAAGTGTAGCATGTACGGTTTTACCCGTAAGATTTTTTGAAAAGCATAGCATATACGGTTTACACGTAAGATTTTTGAAAAGTGTAGCCTGTACGGTTTTACCCGTAAGATTTTTGAAAAGCATAGCATATACAATTTTACCAATAAAGTTTTTTAAGAGCATAGATGTACTATTTTACCTGTAAGATTTTTAAAAAGCATAGCATATACGGTTTTACCCGTAAGATTTTTGAAAAACATAGCATATACGGTTTTACCCATAAAGTTTTTGAAAAGCATACCATGTACGGTTTTACTCGTAAGGTTTTTGAAAAATATAGCATATTCGGGAGCGACCCGAGGATTTGTACGGTGTTACCCGCAGTCCTAACATAGCTAGTACGGTATTACCCGTATACAATACACATAATTTGATTTTACCCATAACTTCATTTAAATTTCACAGAACTTCACATAAATTTCACATATTTGTCACATAAACATAGACGTATGCAACATTAATGTAAAAGCCATTATAACAATAATTTGCATGAAAACAAGTAGACAACATAAAATAGCCACATAGAGTTACCCCACCTAAAAGTATGTACGGCTAGTTGGTCGTATAGTCCTTCTCTAGACATGAGTCCTCTTCTACTTCAACTTCTTCTAGTCCTACAATATAGAATGTTTGTCTTAGCATAGGTGGGTACTACGCTTTAAATATAAATTGAAGATTTAGGGCAAGATTGTCATGTTATAAAAGTTGAGGGACCATTTTTTAATTTCATAAGATAGATTCATTTTTTTTTAATGTGAAAATATCAATTTTGGAATTTGGGTTCTTTTGAAAATTAGTTTGAGCCGAATCGGATTAAAAACGAGCATTTTATGTCACTTCGAAAGTCTAGTGGCATTATTGTAATTTCTAGAAAAAAAGTGGCAATATTGTAAAGAAGGAATTTTCGTAAATACATGGATTGCTTGACTTTCAAAAAGACTGACTTGGACTAGGGGAAGAAATTGAAAATTGAAAATTGTATTTTAGCCCCTAAAGAATATCTAATTATCAAAAGATGGTACATGAACTTTTACAGCAACTTTGACCAAACTTTCGGTCATCGAAATTTCAATTGGGACATGGCTACGAAAAGCTCTCGTCAAGAGCTTTCTAGAATAACCAGCCAGAACAAAATTGGAGTTCGGAATAGAAAGTTATGGCTCCTTGAAAGTGGTTCGGTCATATGAGTTTTGCCTAGATTTTGACCGGCCATAACCGGAGTTCTAGAGCTCCGATTGCGATTCCGAGAACTGTTCCGGAATTCTCCCGCCAAGCTCTATCATATTGTAAAATAAAATATGGGTTTTGATAAAGGTACAAAAATGAAAATGTGGCAGTAGCTGATCCGACGAGCCTAAAGAGCTGTCGGCTCAGTTTTTCGGCGACTTCGCCGGATTTTGGTGGCTGGGATGGAACATTTGAGAGGGACAGAGAGAAGACTTACCAGCCATTTTTTGTGGGAGAAGAAAGGAAGACTTCAAACTATGTTGTGGTGGCAGGAGGTGATGGAATGAAGGCTTTCTTACACCTCTATTTATAGACCTACCAAGCACAAAACCATGGGAATAAAACCGTGGTATCGGCTGCTAGTTTTGGTTATATTGTTGGCATAAAACCATGGGTTTTAGCCATTGATTTTGGGCAATATTTTCGGCATAAAACTATGAAATTTAGCCATTGATTTTGGGTTAGTAATCCCATGGAGAGGGCTTCCTATGAAAAATGTAGGCTTCTCTTATATCATTGGGTAATATAATGTCTAAGTGTTTCTAATTAAACTCTTGTTTTCCCGATCCATTCAAACCATTAATTATAAAAAATGATAATTTATGCAAGTGTAAGAAAAACTAAAACAAGTAAAGATGCACACAAAAAATAATGCAACTCATATAGTTTCGCATAAATCAAATAAGATGATGCAACTAGAAATTCGGGTAGTTACAGCAGCAGCAGCCAGCACTCGGTGCCTGGTAGCAACAGCCAGCGCCTGCCAGCAGCAACAGCGGTGGCTAGGATTTTGCAAACCCTAGCAGATCGTTGCCGTGCACGAGCTCGGGCGTGCGCAAGGCGCTGGACTTTGGCCCAGCAGGTCCCGACGGCTCTAGGTGGCTCGACAACCCATCAACCCACGCAACTCGTCTTCAGTCGGATATTTCATTTTAGTCCGGTCCGTACCCGAGTACGTGAGGCCCGACGTGAAGGCCCAAAATATTGAAAACCTGTATTTTCTAAATTATATAATAATTTAGAATTTTTTTTATATAACAACCCATCAGCCCACGAAGAACGAATTTTATTTATTTTTTATTGTTTCTTTTTGCTTGATGGATGTTTAATATTTATTATTGTGTCAAATATGGTTACGTGATCTATTAATTGTGTTTAGACTATCATGCTAGGAACATCACATATTATCAGCATATTTAAATTCTCCGAGCATGCTTTACTTGTTGAGTTTAGTTTTATTTATGCTTAGGGTTATGTGTTGTTGCATGGACAACCCTTTTAAAGTAAAAGACTAAGCAAAACCCGACTTTTTTTAATATTTCGTTTAAAATAGTCAAAGACCTCCAGAACCGGTCTCAAGCAAAGTGAATAATAATATTAGTAAATGTCCACACGCGTGGCTTGCTAATATTTATTATTCGTAAGTTTGCCAGCTGATGCTTCTAAATAAATCTTTTAAATCCAAAAGAAAAGTGGGAGTTACACACGTAAACGTCCACACGCGTGGCTTACACGTATAATTTTCACAAGTTTTCTAGAAAAATGGAATTAAATGGGATAAAAAAGGTTAAATAAGCTGGAAGCGATATGGTCCGCGTAAGTGTGTCAAATCCAAGAATTTATTTACAAGGGTTAGGTTGCGGTCATTGCTTAGATATTATTTTAAGTATAACTCCCCAATGAGTCCCTTCTTAATAATAATACGGTCTAGTTTAAAGGTCCAATTATTAATTTCATTTGTCAAAAGGATAGGTTGACATAGATTGAAATTAAATGACTAGGTGTTTTAGTTTGGCTGAGGGGTTTACATATAAACGTCCACCCGCGTGGCTTATATGTAGAATCTTTTGGGATATTGGAGGATTCTATCAATATTGTTTTATCAAAAGGTTATAATATTGTTGTTTCAAATTATATGTGATTGTGTTCTTACATGTTTATTGTTCATATATTTTCAGATATGTCTTTGTCCTTTGTCATCAATATTCTCGCACAATGCCCTTTAACCGGTCCTAACTATAAAGAATGGAAACGTAATCTGGAGTATATTCTTATCGCTGAGGAACACTATTTTGTGCTAGTTACTCCTTGTCCGGATCCCCTTACTAATCAGTCCACTGATGAGGAGCGGGAAAACCATGATAGGTGGCATAAGTCTAATAATGTGGCTAGATGCTACATTATGAACACTATGCCATCTACTTTGCAGCTCCAGCATCAGGCCATGGACGATGCCGCTGGCATCATGCTAAACCTTCAAGAGGTGTATGGAAAGACGGACAGAGCAGCTTGGTTTGACTTAATGAGGCAAATCATGGAAAGTCGGATGACCGAGGACAGCTCAGTGCACAAACATATCATGCACATGATTAACCTCATGGACAAGCTTGACTTGATAGGAGGAGGTATCGACGGCGAGGCCAAGGTCGATATCATTCTCAACACACTTTGCAAATCCTTGGAGAACTTCCGTCTCAATGTTGTTATGGCCAAGAAAGATTATACTCTTAGTGAGTTACTCAATGACCTAGTTACAGCAAAAAGGGTTATGGAAAAGGGTGCACAGGCTTTGGTCACTGCCAATGGGCCCACTGTTCCATCGAAAGGTGGAAACAAGAAAAAGAGGCAAAAGGGCAAAAAGGCCAAGGCAAATAGTGGGAGTAATGTAGCGGGCCCTAGTGGTGGAGTAAAGAAACCCAAGGGAAAGTGCTTCAAGTGCGGTAAGACTAGGCATTGGAAGAAAGATTGTCCAGTGCTAAAGGCAAAGGACCAAGGTACACCATTAGCTTTAGTAACTGAAACATGTTTGGCCTCTGTTTCTACCCATTCGTGGGTAGTAGATACGGATGCGAGTGATCATGTTTATTACACCTTGTAGGGCTTTCAATCGACAAGGCAACCTAAGGATGGCGAGATCACTATCCCCATGGACAATGCAGCAAGCGTCGCAGCAGTTTCAGTTGGAGATTTTTCTTTGTGTTTTAATGACACTGTTTTAGTTTTAAGAGATGTTTTGTTTGTGCCGGATTTTCGGCGGAACTTGATTTCAGTTTCGAAACTTTATTTGATGGATATTCAGTTGTTTTTTGTAGTAATGTTTCTATCATGAGAAATGACGTAGTTATCTACACTGGTATTTTGAGCAATTTTCTTTATACTATAACTTGTCTGCATATACCCAAAACTTAGTTGCATCTACTTCATTAAACCTAAAGAAAAGAAAGTTATCTTCTCAAGAGGATCAAACACATCTTTGGCACCTAAGATTATGTCACATCAGTCTAAACAGGATCCAAAGACTAGTATCTGATGGGGTGTTGGATTCATTCAAACCAGTTCAGACTTGAGTCTGCGAATCTTGTATAGAAGGAAAATGTCGACAAGGCCTTTTAAGGCAAAGGGGAGTAGGGCCAATGAGGTGTTAGAGCTGATCCATTCTAACTTGTGTGGACCAATGTCCACTCAATCTCGTGGAGGGTATGAGTATTTCATCACTTTCATTGACAATTACTCATGATACGAATATGTTTACCTACTTCGCCGGAAGTCTGAATGCTTTGAGAAATTCAAGGAATTTCAGGCAGAAGTGGAGAAGAACTTAGGAAAACGTATCAAGTCATTGCGGTCTGACCGCGGTGGCGAATACCTCAGCAACGAGTTCCAACAGTATTTACCAGAGGTTGAGATTACGTCCCAATTGACTACACCGGGTACTCCTCAACAGAATGGTGTAGCAGAGAGAAGAAATTGAACTCTACTTGAGATGGTTAGATCTATGACGAGTTATGCATCTTTGCCCATTTCGTTCTGAGGATATGCCTTAGAAACAGCTTCTTATTTGTTAAACCTGGTACCATCCAAGTCGATGCCCAAGATCCCTGTCGAGCTATGGTCTGGGCGCAAGCCTAGCTTGAACCATATAAAGATTTGGGGTAGTACATCAGAGGTGAGATTGTTTATAGGGTATCCAAAGGGAATGAAGGGTGGTTATTTTTATAGTCCTAAGGATCAGAAGGTCGTTATTAGCACTAACGTCAGATTCTTAGAAGAGGACTATATGATTAATCACAAGTCCATAACAGACATTGACCTTCAAGAACTCGAAGGGAATGTCAATACGATTCCACTTCCACAGCCACAAGTGCAAGAGGCAATAATACCAAGTACTGCACAATTTGTTGACATAATGCCTACACAGCCTCGACGTAGTGGGAGGGTTGTTCGTCAACCTAATCGATACATGTTTGTGGGAGAATCTTTGGATTTGATCCCAGGAGACGGACATGATGATCTAGATCCCTGGACATACGCCGAGGTAGTAAGTGACGTAGATGCGAAATAATGGCATCTCGCTATGGATTTTGAATTTGAATCCATAACTGCTAAGGATGTATATGAGAAGGTTGCACTGCCAGATGGCTGTAAAGGTACAGATAGTAAGTGGGTATACAAGATAAAGAGATGAGGAGATGGAGAGGTCATGGCCTATAAGGCTAGGCTAGTGGCGAAAGGGTATACCCAGATCGAGAGTAAAGACTACGATAAAACTTTTTCGCCGGTGGCAATGCTCAAGTCCATTCGGATCCTTCTCGCCATAGCAGCTCACTTAAACCTTGAGGTTTGGCAGATGGATATTAAAACCGCTTTCTTAAACGGTTACCTTGAAGAAGGTAGGGACATCTATATGCAACAACCAGAGGGTTATGTGAGGGAAGGCGAAGAGCATCTAGTGTGGAAGCTCAAGAAGTCCATTTATAGACTCAAGCAAGCTTCCAGGTCATGGAACTTATGTTTTGACGAGGTGATGAAATCCTATGGATTTACTCAAAGTGAACGAGAGTTGTGTGTATCGCTTAGATGTCAACAGAGATAAAGTATTTCTTGCACTTTATGTAGATGATATTCTCCTAGTTGGCAACAATGTGGAGGTATTATCAGACATAAAGATATGGTTATCCGAACAGTTTCAAATGAAGGATTTGGGAGAGGCAGCTTACATTCTTGGGATCAAAGTTATACGAGATCGCAAGAAGAAGATGTTGAGCTTTTCCCAAGCGGCCTATATTGATACTGTGATCACTTGTTTTAGCAAGCAAACCGTCAAGAAAGGATTGCTACCTTTCTGACATGGCGTTCAACTTTCTAAGGAGAAATGTCCTAAGACACCTAAGGAGAAAGAGAAAATGAGACAGGTACCCTATGCTTCCGCAGTAGGTAGTCTTATGTATGCCATGCTATGCACAAGACCCGATATCTGCTATGCAGATGGCATAGTGGCAAGATATCAGTCTAACCCTAGACAGGCACATTGGACTGCGGTAAAACATGTACTCAAGTACCTCAAGAGGACTAGAGATTACAGGCTAGTTTACCCGGCAGACAGTCTAAATCCCTTGGGTTATACGGATTCGGATTTCCAGGCTGACCAGGATGAGAAACGATCTACCTCGGGATATGTGTTTACCTTGGGAGGAGGAGTCATTTCATGGAGAAGTGCAAAGAAGAGATGCATGACGGACTCCACTATGGAAGCCGAATATGTGGCCGCTTCAGAGGCTGCTAAGGAGGCAGTATGGCTCCGAAACTACCTCTTGGATCTAGGCATGGTACCTAGTTTGCCTAAGAGTATCATAATCTATTGTGATAACTCAGGTGCAGTGGCAAACTCAAAGGAACCCAGGACCCACAAGGCGACTAAACACATAGAGAGAAAGTACCACATAATACGAGAAATCGTAAAACGAGGAGATGTGCGGATAGAGAAGATTTGCACGACAGAGAATTTGGCTGACCTATTCACGAAGAGCTTACAGCAGAAAGTCTACGACAAGCATGTTCAGGGACTAGGGCTGCGATTGATGCCACCCACTTAGTAAACTTTCAATATAAGTGGGAGAATGTAATAGCGAGATAGTTAGACACCTGGTACACTTAAAGTTTGCTTTAGTATAAGTGGGAGATTGTTGGATTTGTATACTGAAAGCAAGACCTTTTAAATACAATGTTTTCAGTTATTCACTATTAATCTCCTATCTGATTCTGTTTACACTAATCATTATATATGTCCCTATATCTCTCTCTATAAGTAGATCATATGGTGTATTGTAGATCACAGAAGATCATATGATTGGTTAAACTTAATGAGATATAAATTATATATCACACCTGAGACAACTTGAGGACGAGTTGTTGGTATAGGCTGCAGTATCAAGTAGGAATAGTTTATCTTGACTATTTACTTATACTAGTACGTCTTTACGTATTGATAGGATCACGGTGAGATAAGTTCTTCTGCCTGACCTTAGTGAAGAACAAGAGACCTCGGTGACTTATTGTAATCTAAACCTTGAATAAGATTACAGTTATGTGTGCATGTCTGTGTGTCACTTTGATTTACTATGGGTGAGAGTTAAGTGCTAACTCTTTATACTCTGTATCTTGAGTGACAACAGCTTGCATATGATAACTGGTAATTTATGTCTAGGTAACCGTATCCATTTAGGATGATGATATCCCCTTAAGAAGCTCAAAAGGTTTATACTAAACCTTGCAGGTTGATTAAGTTCAGGTACAATAATGAAGTTGAGTGATTAATTTAAGCTGTCATAGGCTTTAATTAACTAATGATTTCAAGCCCCGACTCAATTCAAAAATAAAGGGGTAAGTCAGTATTAATTCTTTAATGGAATGAATTAATATTTATGAATTAATTATGTTCTGGGCTGAACATAGAAGAATTAATTCATGGTTAGGCCCATCTTTATTTCTTATATTTGATCCCTGGACTGGCCCATCAGGCTCCTAGTCCAGTAGGGAATTAAACTATAGGCCAGGCCCACACTCAGTTATTATGTATTAAATACATAACTCTCAGTCTGTGAAAAATAACACACACGTAAAAAATCACAGAGCAAAAAAGCGAGAGTGAGGGGGCGGCGGCGGCAGAGTTGGTTCCCACACTTGGGATTTCTCAAAGTTCGTCGTCCATCCGGCATTGAGGATCGAGCAGGGATACAGTCTAGAAGGTCAATCCTGGAGTCTAACATCGGATCGTTGTGCACACAATTCTCAGGTTAACTCTAAAACACCTGTGTGTTGTATTTAAATTAAAGACATGAGAGATTACAAATGAAATTGTAACCTCTAAAGAAAAATATCAAATGCTCTCATATAACGAGATAACGAGACAAGGATGATTACAAATAAAATTGTAACTCCTAAAGAAATGTTGAAACTAACCCCTACTTTGAAACGCCAATAATACTTTAGATGGTTCTTATTGATGTGGTTACCTCATTGACCCATGTAAAGGCCATTACGAAATTGATTATGTATTACCATGGGGACAATGGAAAAATCTTGAAGATCAACCAAACACATGTCCTCAAGTTATCCTGTTAAATTATTCAGAGATGATAATCCTACATGAAGAAGTTCGTGAGTATCTAAAATGTTAGCTAGTGGCTTGAATTCTTCCGTTGAAAATTTTATGAAGGCAATGCAATTTGCAGCAAACATATGGAAGTACCATTGAAGTTTTTCTACAACCGGAAACTATAAAATTTTCTCATGATTTATGTAAAATCGAGGTGTGAGAATATTGCAAAATTCCCTTGAAAGATGTATGTATCAAGGGAGAGTTGTAGACTTCAGGGGAGCCTCAACATTGGTGTGTTGCACTATTTTTCCCTTTGACTAAAGTTTATTTTTTCCACTAGATTTTGTTACTTAGCAAGGTTTAACGAAGCAACAAGTTATGTACAAATTTCCTTTTGACTTGGCACAAGGGGGAGCATTAAAGGAAAACACCATTAGTGCGCCTTCGTCAAAAGTAATCAATGAAGGGCAACTCAGGTATTCACTAAATATATGTAACCGTGAAACCCTTGTATTTGACACCGTATATAAAGGGGATCTGATGAATAAGAGAACTTTAATTATTTTGTCTTCCACTTGTTTATTTTCGCTTCTCTTACAACAATTGCTAAGTTTTAATTGATTTACAATAATTGTGTGAAGATTAATATGAATCAATTTGAATTATTTCTTATATGAATTTAATTTGTTAGACTTGATTGACTGGTTGCATTGTTTGGAAAGGTTTTAGATTTATTAATTGTTGTTATAGTTATTGTTGTTGTTGTTGTTGTTGTTGTTGTTGTTGTTGTTGTTGTTGTTGTTGTTGTTGTTGTTGTTGTTGTTGTTATTATTATGAGCTTGATTATTTGTTAAACTATTTATTTGTGACTTGTGTTTTCGCTGCCACACATGATTTATATTTGAATGTATTAGGAGAAGGATAATATGAAATTATGACAAGAAGTTAATTATGTTTAAATTAATTTGTTATAAGCATGTCTAGGTCTAAAATAAGAAGAGTTATTTTCCCGCTGCTACATGTGATAAGGAGCTTAATATTTGCATATTTATGTGGTTCCTTTAGCAGCCTGATTAAGGAATGTCTTTTCTTAAATACATATACATAAAAACACTTATGGCGTTATTTAGAGTAGTTAAATTAGATTAAATTATTTTAGGGAAATCGCATCATTACAATGTTGGTTTTAGTCTTCTTTTGTTACACTGTAATTAGACTATTTTGTCCCATATATTGCTACTCCATATCTCATCCATTAAATGTTGTTGCTCACCAAAAAAAAAAAAAGGAATTACTCCCTCCGACCATAAAAAGAGACCTGGTTGATGGATATACAATTTTTTTCTCTTTGATCAACTTAATCAAGGTACATCATTTACATGTAGGTAATTCTCAGTTTCACCCTTTATTAGTTTATTAAACCCAACAATATCTTGTTGGCATCAAAGTATTATCAGAATTTTATTTGAACATCAAAGTAATTTCTATCGATAACTAATTTTGACTTTTTAAATAGGAACTTTTATGGGACAATAATGCAAGGCTCTTTTTGGGACTGAGGGAGTACATCAAACCAAACACATACCCCTTTGTATCCCCTAGGCGCCACCCCATATCAATGATTTTTTAGAGTTAACTCCTCCCCCCCCGCCCCATTGAGTTTTTTCTTTTTTTCCCTTTTTAGTGAGTTTTTTCCCCACCACCAACCCCCTTTCCCGAAGAAGATTATGATGAACAATTTCAATTTAATTTTGTGACAAATTCAATAATTTACGTGGCAAAATAATTTATGTTATCGTGGTAAATGAATATTTTCATGATACTCCCTCCGTCCCGACTGAGTTTGCACACTTGAGTTGTCACGTATATTAAGAAAAACTATTTTTCGCTTTTTGGTTGACTTTTTTAAAGGTGGAGATTAAACGTAGAGATTTTAAGGGTGGAGATTGTGAGAAAACTTTCCTTTTTAAGAGTGTGCAAACTTAGATGGGACGTCCCGAAAAGGAAAGTGTGCAAACTTAGCCGGGACGGGGGGAGTAATATTTATTGTATTTGTGGCAAACAATTTCGTAGCTAGTCATTATCATGACAGATGTACCACGATTCGTGATAATTATATATGGTGACACATGTGCTACAAGTCGGGGGAATAGTGTCACAATGATAAGAATGGCAAATATATAAAAAGACTTATAGTTATACCAAGAAGGACTAAAATTGTACTAAAGTTATAAAGTATGTAAATATATACTAAAAGTTACATAAAAGGCTACGTTTTTTATTTTTTTACCCAAAACATTTTAGTGTTTATTGGGTTAGGCCACTTCAATAAATATTATTATGAAAAGCTTCATTTAATTACTATTCATATCTTAATTCTTAAATTTCACAATAATTTAATAAAAGTTGTTTAATGACACATATATTAAAAGTTGTAGTTCCCTCGCTCATAATAGCAAATGGACAATTGAAAGGCAAGTAGTTGAGAAGATGTGAACATAACAATTCCCACTGGGATACTGAGCTCATATGCCTTCTCACCGATTTCTGTGTATTTGTATTTATTGTAAATGAAAATTAAATCATGTAAAAACAAATAAATTGGTGGTAGGTACAATAAATTTAGGATATATTTATCCTCCACATTGAGTTTAATAAGTTTTTATCTAAAAGGATACATAGTAGCACACATTTATAATTCAAAAAAGATATATCAAAAACTAAAGTTAAATATTTGATCTAAAATTTAGAGAGAAGATTTTATATACATTAGTGGTGGAAACATGACAACATGTTTGAGCATTTCCGTCCACTAATGTACTCACAGTTAGTAGGAGCATCTTCGTACACCAAATATACTCAAATTATCATATCCCCCCCCCCCCCTCTCATGAGTTTAGTGAATACTCTTTCCATTTTAAAAAAAATAATATACTTCCAAATTTCATACAAATTAGGAAACTCACTCAATACGCGTGCAAATACTTATCATACCGTTATTACATTTGGTGAATTAAAGAATGTTAAGTGTAAATGAGAGTTTCAATAATCATATATTAATAGGAGGTAAATTAGAGAAATAAGAATTTAATACACCAATAATAAGGAAATAAGAATATCTATATAATTTAAGATATTCGAAAAAGTAAACTTATACTATTTTTTTTAGAGGAATGTAGTATTTATTTGAGTGGGACCCATAGTGACGACATAAAGACAAAGATCCTTATTGGCCCACTTAATGCCAGAATAGACCCATACCCAGTATTTCGGGCTTAATGCTCGTACACATCTCCCTATATTCAGGTGTCATAATGCCAGCAGAATCAGACTCACTCTTCTTATTATAAAATAAGCTCATCCTAGCCCCTTTCCACAATTATCGTGGGGTACACATAACAATCCTAACTCTTAAAAATGTCATCTTCAGAAATGATTCTCAATGATTTCTCCACCTCGAACATCGGCCACTGTCTTCTTATCCCTCCGCCTCCTCCACCTCCCCATACCGCTGTCATTGTCGCCGCCACACCTCATCCCGTTTCTAACATCGCTGACACCACTCACAATTCAATTTCGAGCAAATCTGTTGCTCGTCAGGCAGTTAAAGACCGCCATGCTAAGGTTAATGGTCGGGGCCGCCGAGTGAGGATACCGGCTATTAGTGCCGCCCGCATCTTCCAGCTGACGCGAGAACTCGGCCTCCGTTCTGATGGTGAGACAATTGAGTGGCTCCTCCGTCAAGCAGAGCCATCAATTATAGCTGCCACTGGCTCTGGGGCTACCCCAACTCAAGCCACCTCGAGCTCTTCTCGTGGCCTCCCGTTATCCCGCCCCGTTGCCGCCATCCAATCTCCAATGCTGAGGACATTCCATCCAGTGAATGTAGTTGCTCAACAGGTAGCTTCGGCGTCCATTGGCAATGGCATGCACGCAGTGGTGCAGCCTCTGGAGCCAAGCTACAGGATGAACCTATATCGGCCGCAACCGCAGCTGCAGCCTCAGGCGCCGTTTGAGTTTCCGATGAGTGGTTACCAACATATGCCCTTTATGACGATGTTGTTTCAGCCAGCTACAATGGAGGATTACGCGGACAATTTCAATGGATTGAGCGGATATTATCCATAGAATGGATTCTTAACTATCTACCTAGTAGGAGAGGTTGATTACTACTACTAGTAGATAGATAATTAAGAATTCATTCTACTAGAATAATTAACCACTCCTATAAATAATGTTGCTTTTTTTGTAATAAGAAAAAAATTAAGGAAGAAATGGAATAGATTCCTTTGGGGATTAAGGAGAGAATCTTTCATAACCTCATGAACTAGTAATAACATGGGAGCTCATATTCATTAAGTGGTGTTTATCCCCTTTTTTTCCGTCGGTGCATACATATAATTGACAATTAGTACCCAAATTAAAACAAAATTTGTTGGTTTCTTCTTGCCAGGAAGCTATGTGCTACACCAACCCACTATTGGAATATGTCGTGTGCAATATTAATCATGAACAATTCAAAAAGGGAATCTTTTTGTTTTGTTAAAAGACTATGCAACCATGTAACGTTGATTCCATTCCAGGTTGGGACCATGGGTCACGTAAAATTAAAGCAAACTAGTCGTTATTTAAATGGATGTCAAAGCTAGGTTTATAAAATTACATACGTATACACTGTACTATCTCATCAAGGGAGACCCAAGTTAGGATCACAGTTTAGAATTTACAGAACACATCATGTCTCATACAAATAACCTATTATTGCATTCTAACTCTTCAAGAATTGATGGTTTTTAAGACATTATAAACAAATATTTCTTCCTAGAGATTTCTTGTCTAATATCCACCCAAAATGCCACTGCAAATATCCGAATAATATTGAATCAGCAACTACTCACAAGCTTCTGGGCTATACGAACACCATGATCGTACATGTTGATATCAACGGTCCTAGTTTTACCTTTAGCTTCACCTTCATCACTGAGCCTCGTCGGCTGTTTAACGTTCAAAGGTGGTCGAGGACAGGACATACCTACAGATGCCTCCACCACTTCAAGAACCATTTCCCGGATTTCGCTCATTTTGGGTCGTGTTTTCGGGCTTCGGGCCAAGCAACGGTTAGCTATAAGGGAGAGCTTGTGGGCTGACTTCAAGATGTGCTTTACTTCAAGCCTCGGATCCAATATGCGCTGAAACTTCTTGGCATCTGATGATATGTACGGTTTTATCCATTCAAGAAGCTTCTGCTCGTTTCTGGGGCGGTTTCGTTCCAACGGGCGTCTACCTGTGATGAGTTCGTACAGGAAGACCCCGTAGCTCCATACATCGTTCTTAGACGTGAGATGACCCGTTCGGACGTATTCAGGAGATGCATATCCCATTGTCCCTACAACCTGGTCATATGTATGTGTTTAGTCTTTAACGTCATTTTCGCCAATAATTCGAAGCTTTAATCCCTTATTTAAAAATCTTCCTTAACGAAAAAGAATTTGGTAAAAATTGTTGGAAATAAACAACATTAAATGACAGAAGAAACAGTCAATACAACCGAAAACAAAATATATAATGATGTGAGGACAAATTGTTAAATTACGAGTTATACAATGCTATCCGACAATTCTTTAAACCTCGTAAAAACTTTTTGAAGAATGTCGGATGCAATCAGATTTTCTATAATGTATAAAAGGTTAATCTAAGTTCATTAAATGAGATTTTTCAACGACTTCGTAAATGCAAAGGTTCGTTCGTTGGAAGGAATTAATATGCATTACGACTCATTATAAACGACAGTGTCGTATTTGTTGATCGTACCGCAGTTGACACGTGTGTTAGTCCTTCTGGTGGGCCCAACCTAGCCAATCCGAAATCTGATAACTTTCCGTTCCAGTTCTCATCTATAAGAATATTTGAAGACTTGAAGTCTCTAAAGATGATCTGGTATCAAAGGTAGTTACTATCAGCTGCATTATACCTTCAAGCTCAAACAATTATTTCTACCACACGTGCACACAAATGCAGAGAGAGAATTCAATCAAAACTAGAAAAAATCTGACCTGAAAATCCATTTCCTCATGTAGGTAGGCGAGGCCGCGAGCAGCATCTAGGGCGATCCTCAGCCTCATAGGCCAGGGAAGGGATTCTGCCGACCTTAAATGGTCATCAACACTTCCATTAGGCATATATTCATAAATGAGAAGCCGTTGAATTCCTCTTTCATCATCCTCAGCACAGTAACCAATAAGTTTGACCAGATTCGGATGATTAACAACGCCAAGAACATCAACTTCCGTCACCCACTCTTTGTGACCCTATAATATGATAAAAATATTCATAAGTCCACGTCACAACTGTATTTTGATTCAGAAAAGATACTATATTTCCTAGGGAAACTTATTTTTGTTAGTGAGGACAGTCCCTTAGTAACAACTTAACTGATTACAAACTAGAGGAACACATTCAAGGACAATGTCAATAAATTTGAAGATGTCAAAAAAGATAGTCTCTGATGATTTATCAGCTCTGACAGAACCCAAAAAAATTAAATAAATAAACAATTTGCTCAGCTGGCACTGAGACTTTTCCTCATAACTAGATTTTATTGCTTATATAGGCAAAGCAATATAAGGTGATGTTATGTTATACATTATGATAAATTTCCCTCTATTTCAGTATCCAGTTGTAGTGGAACGAAAATTGATATGAACCTCTCAATAATTTTTACCCACATCCTAATTTTGTTTTGTCACGTGTATGTAAAAGCTTGTATATATGTGTGTGTGCGCCCAAAGAATTACACACGCGCAAAATATCTAATACGACAAAGTAACGTAGCATCTTTATATCATCATCCCATATGTATCAAGCAAAAGGGAGCAAAATAAAGTCCACTCAGCATTCAGCACAGAACATAATCTATACCTTTTCTCAAGAAATCTAACTTCTTCAAATTACCTTAATTCCCCAAAAAAGAATTCACCCACAAAGACATTCCAATATCCTAAACGCTAAACAAGAGAAGTAATACTAATTCATCACTTACACAGTTCAGTTATGATAGTCACGTGCAGCACGAGCTACCGATAACTGAAGAAAACTAAGAAAGAGAACGTACCTGTTGTCCTCGTTTACCGAGTTGTTTAATAGCCACATCAATTCTATTAGCTGGATCCTCTGAGTATTTAATAACACCCTTGAAAACACATCCAAATCCACCCTCCCCAAGTTTGGCACTATTGCTGAAATTTCTTGTGATTTGTTTCAACTCTGAAAGGGTGAAAACCTTGAGATTACTGGGCTTTTCAGCATCATTCTGGAATCGGGTATGTGCTCTCGACTCAGCTCTAGTACCAGGCCCATCCTGAGGATTAGATTTGGGCCCAGACTGCCTCCTTTCACGACTACGGACTGGATTGGGCTTTGGGGTCTTTGGCGGTTCCTTTTTCTCTCTATTGTAGAAATGGAAACACTTCATGGGCCTTTATGGTTTGTAGCAAACTAGCTGTAAAATAAACTTTACTATACACTTATAGTTGAAGGGAAGTTAACTAAGATTACATCAAATAACGAAAAATATGATGAACAAAATTGCCAAGCATAACTGAGAGTACCAATATTCCATGTGATTTCAATAGAGCATATATTATTTTGCACCAATTATTAGCAATACTTCATTTGAGTAAGAGTAAAACTTGTGTAAGACGGTATTTTGTAAGAGGGAAATCACTTTTACCATAAAAGGTGTTACTCTCGATATAAAAATGTTACCTTTATAACAAAAAAAAACTGTTATTTTCTAAAAATCATTGCTCTCATATACTGGTTAACAGTCAAAGTAACACTTTTCACATCAAAAGTAACACATTTTATGATGTAACTCCCTCTTATTTAAGTGTTTGCCTGCGAGTCACCTCCACAACAGTTCTTAACAAAAATCAGTTTAAGCTTATACAAGCTACTGATGCATTCTTCAAACTAAAACAGTCACCACAGAACAAAAAACTTCGAAAAAAAAAAAAATAGAAGTCCTAAAAAGGCATATGCACATTTATCAAATACACATATCTAGACATAGATATAGATTATCGTATAATCATAACAAAGAAAATGCATATGATGAACATCTCAGTAACAACAGTGTAAATTCATATTCTGTCTTCCATACACTAACTAAAGTACCGCAATTCTAGCAATAAATTTAAAAACACACACTTAACCTCTTGAATTCTGTACTACAGATGCCCTAATTTCTCCTTTTCTCTAGTTTTCAAAATTGATAATTGGAAAAATAAGATTAAAAATCCAGATCAATATCTCAATCATTCAAAAAAAAAAACGAAACGTTTGGCGAGAATTTACCTCTTCTGCTTCGTAATTTGCCGAAGCTGAAATTGTGTCTGATTTCAGGATTACCCGAAGAATTAGGGGTTTGATTCTTGAAGGAGAAGAATTGTTGAAGAAAGGCTTTCGATGCGCTGACAAATACAAGACTTGGAAAAGGAAGTCTTGGTGCCAAATTTTGAAACTAGTGTAAACAAAAGATACATTTATATATGCACTTTATAATCCAGAAAGACGTTTTTGTCCAACACACGGAGAGTAACTCGTACGGAGGATACTTTATACTCGCCAAAATAAATTAAGACCGGAACATAGGTGCATAAAACGACTTACTGTACATTCTCTTCTTTTTTAGTAAGTTGGGATATGTATATTATTAAAGCATGTTCACAAAAAAAGTGCTAGCCTATGTGCTTAAAAATTGTGTTGGCAGTCTTCAGGGTGTGGTTTCGAACTCCCCTGTAATATATATATATATTATTTATGTACAATAAAATGTAATATATTTTTGATATAATAGGTTTTATTGGTGTAATGGTAATTTATTTTTATCAATTATTTTTTGTATGTTTTAATTATAATTGATCATATTAATAACTATAAAATAATTAATATTAGCAGTATATTTAATGTTTACTTATAGTATGTATTATGTTACCCAATAGTATACATTTAGTATAATTGTTTTTTTGCTGTATACTGCTTTATATTTATTTTTTCCAACTTACAGTATAATTATCATTCCCTTAGTATACATTGCATGCATTGCTTAAATTATAAGTTCATTTAGTAAGTATTTTTCCAACTTACAGTATATTTAATGTTTACTTATAGTATGTATTATATTGCTTAATAGTATATGTTTAGTATAATTTAATTTTTGTTGTATACTGCATATTTATTTTTTCCAACTAATAGTATATCTAATGTTCGCTTATAGTATTTATTATGTTGCCTAATAATATACATTTAATATAATTATTTTTTGTTATATATTACTGTATATTTATTTTTCCAACTTACAGTACAATTATTGTTCTTCTATAGTATATATTATATTGCTTAAAAGTATAAATCCATTAAGTAAGACATTGTTTACATTTACAATATAATTGTTTTGTTTGGCACAATAGAAAGAAAAAAAAAATCACAAATTTAAAGATTTAAAAATTATACTATTCAAGTAAACAAATTATATTTTTTGTTTAAATAAGTTATATTGTATCGTATCCGCCACAAGAAAAAGAAAAAAAAAACATCATTTCTATATCGAATCCGAAACAACGAAAAAAAAAAAATCGGCAATAAAAATTTTAGGCTGAAATATTAAAAATAAATATAATCAAAAAGTAAAAAGAAAAAAGAAAAAAACAACAATAAAAAATTGTAATTAGTTACTAAAATATTTACAATTAATAAATAGAATAAATAAAATAAAAAAAATAAAGACATTGAAAAAAAAATAAAAAACTAAAAATATAGTTAATTAAAAATAAAGCAATACATAAATTTGTAATATATAAAATTTGAACTCTTGACATAAAAAATGTAGAATCTACAATGTAGTTCGAAATTGAAGTGTTAATAATTTTAAATTAATTGAAGTATTAATTAATATTAAAAAAAATGAAGTCGATAGGTTTTGAACCCATGATCATATGCTAACAATGTACAATGTTTTCCACCAAGCCACTAACAACATTTATGTAGATAACTTGCACTTTTATATATATATATATATATATATATATATATATATAAACATTAAAAAAACGAAAAAAAAAAAAAAAAATGCACCAGGCATCATCGAAATGGGTCCTTAAGAAATATCAATTGATGTCTTTACCATCTACGCTGCACCAATATTTAGAAAATAAACGCATCCTTTAATATAAGGATGCGCTGATTTTTTTCAAAAAAAAAAAAAAAAAAGGAAAGAAAAATGGTTGGGCAAATTATTTTGTCTATTTTTTGGCAAGTGCACAATAAGGCTTATTGTGTATCTTGTGCACACAAGCTTTTGTCATATGGCATATATGATCATGTAGTGTATGATGTAGCAATCATTTGTGATTATACAGAACGTTAAGAGGATACTTGTGCTGGGATATAGTGGCATGTGCCACGTCCGTTTTGACACATCCTTAGATGGTACATCCACTTAAATAGTGAAAATGTATTTTTGTTTAAGGAATTTGTAGGGTAGGATGTGTATTGGAAATTGACAAATATGTGTTCGGAACTGTAAAACGTGATGTAGGTAATAGGTGTGGCTGCGGAGGGATGGGTCATCCGGCTGCAAAATAAAATACGTTGGGATAGGGTATGCGCCATCTGGATGGGGACATGTCAACCCAATTATCCTCTTAGAGTACCTTCATGCTGGAATGTAGATGAATGTGGCATATCTCCAAAGGATTTACACGTTCAATGAATAATATAAAATGATGTTTGTTTAGAGATGGAGTATGGTAGGATAGGGAGTGTAGCAATTAAATCAATATGTATATTTGTATTATTTTCTCAACTAGTCGATATTTTATTTTATGAATGCAATAAGGGTATGTTTTTGTTTATAGAATTCTATGTCCGGATGGGGAACTGACAATATAATTTAAATAATTTATTTATTATTACTTACATTTTATATATTTTGATCACTTTTTAACTATCATTTGATAATATCTTATCAATTTTATTACATTTTTTTTTTTCAAAACAAACATTAGAGTTATAATTCATGTAATTAAAATTTTAACGTCCAAATTTTGCAAGTCCATTGAGACACCTCCACGACTCGTCCACATATATTGAGATGTAGTAGAATGTGCCCCGTCCATTGAGACACCTCCACGACTCGTCCATCAATTTGAATAAATTTGAATAGTAAATATATATTTTTGTTTAAGAGTGTAGTAGGGTAAGATGTGCATTATAGATGTCACATCAATAGGTTTTAAGATAATGGAGTAGTATTATTATATTGATAAAGGTGATGTAAGTAATGATTGGTTGATTTAGTAATGATAAAAATGTGTAATGAGAATTATAAAAAGGGATGTAGGATGTTAGATAATGATAAAAAGGTAAGTTGAAAATTATCAAAGGTGAATGGGAAGGCATTGAACAATCCGAATAACCAATCAATAAAGTAAAATAAAAGCCGATTGAACCATCCCAAGCCGAATGACCCAACCCCAGCCCAAATATCCCCCAAGTTTCCAGCATATTTAAAATTGTATGTTCCTGCCTCCGGTTATTTGTCTATTTTTATTTATTTAATTGTAGACAACTTGCTCTGATTTAAACTTTTGGAACATAGCTCATTTTCTTAGGCAAAGGAATAACACATAATGTAACAACCCGAATTTTCTAAACAATATTTTTTTAAAATATATTTAACAATATAATTTTGTATTTGTTTTTAAAGGGAATAATAGAAACATTTACCGTTAGAAAAACCTTCTCATAATGTAAAACTGAGGTTATAATTCAGAAAAAAAAAAAAAAAAAAAACAAAAAAAAAAAAAAAAAAACAAAAACAAAAATATTGATAAGCTTTAAATGATAAGATAATAGTATTTCCAAAATTTTCAAAATTAATATAAATAACACTTTATAAATATGCTGAAACAATTTTAACTAATTGAACTTTATGGATCGACACAAATTCTAAATATACATTGAAATAGAATGAAATTAATTTTCTTTAGAAAATTTGTTGATCAAGTTTTAAGAGAATAAAACATTTTAGACTAATAATATATTCCGAACTTTTGGCCGATTAAGCTAACTCTAAAATTTAGGTCGTTAGACTAGATACAAATTAAAGCAGTTTTAATAATCAATGTTCAATATAGTTTACCAAATAATATTTCACAACATCTAATAATTATTTTTTGATAAATTATGAAAGTTGAATCTATGATGTAATAGATCGCCTTAATACCTCAAATATAACTCATATACAAAATTTTACAGCATTTTTTTAAAAACTTTATTAGTAAGATCGTAATATACAGGCGAAAGCAAGTTGTTACATATATTGTACCTGAAATCATAAACATATCATACTTAATATGAAAACAAAACTCTCTAAAAATAGCACTTTTTAGAGTTTGCTCGCCCGAAATCCATTACCAATTATGGAAATCACAGTTTTTGGTATATAAGATTTGAACCTAATATAAAACGCGATTATTGACAATAACTTGCCATAAATTGACCGAAAACAAATTTACCCCAAAATCAGCTCAATTTCTCAAAGGTTGTAAAATAAGCACGCAAATGTCCAAAAAAAATATTCAAACCCAATTTTACGTACATAATCTTTGCATATCAAGTAATTGAGTGATTTAACTCTAATCAACATTAATCAAACCTTTAAATAAATCAATTTAACAAAAAATATTTATAGTTGAAAAAGATATCTGAAAACTAAAAGAAAAGAAATCAATCTGCAATGGCTATATCTAAGTATCCGTAGATGCATGACATGTCTAAGAATCCAGAAATTGACAAAAGTGCCACAAAATCTTTTGTGCGGGTTTTCCAAATTTACTAACTTCTTAGACGTGTGTCTATCCAAAATAACCATGGATGGGAGATTATATTATATCAGATCCGCATTCTTTGGTGCACGACCGTCCGCAACCTTGCCAAACCTCCAATAATATTTTCCCACATGGCAGTCATTTTTTTCGCTGCAAAAAAAAAAAAAAAAAAAAAAAAAAAAAAAAAAAAAATCCGAAGAAAAAGGAAAATTAGAACGTGCATCTTGCTGTTGCCATTTAACTGGATAATTTCTCCTTCTCACTCTTATCAATTCTAGCATCTCCTACCACCAATTTCACCCTTACTTATAAATTTCTTAAACAAATATAACAATGAAAATGAAGTAAAGAAAGAACCAAACCTGGTGTACGCATAGGAGTGACGATGAATGGTATCGGGGCTGTTACTGGACTCTCCATCCCCAACTCCCGACCCGATTCCCATCCCCGCTAAATTCCCGGCTTGGAGATCTTGGGTCGGGGATGGAGAATCCCCATTCGGGGAAGAGTGTCCCCACGGGGATTCGGGTTCCCCGTATTTTTTTTTATAAATCTTTTAGACAAAAAGAATAATAAAGTTATAACATACAACCACCAAGCCTGAAACATGTCAAAAGTCAATAAATTTAAAATAAAAGTATTAAAATAACAAATTACATATGGAATATATATAATTATATATGTATAATTATTTTTTACTAAAGATGAAGTAATGTAGTAAGTGTGAGCATGTGTTTAGTGTATATATAATATTATTTAAATCTATTTAAGGGATATTATATATATATATATATATATATATATATATATATATATAAAATAACGGAAAATGGGGAATCCCCGCTTTGCCTATACGGAGTCGGGTTTGGGGCCGGGGACGAGATGGGGAGTATGATTCCCATCTCCATACCATCCTCACTCATAGAATTTCGGGGAATCCCCGTCCCCATCTCCGTCCCCATTTTTTTCGGGGAATCCCTGACCCAATATTTTCGGATCCCAACGAGGACGGGTCCCCACGGGGTTTTTGTCATCCCTATGTACACATCAGATTTGGATCACAACTTCATAGAAGCCATCTTTGCAATTCAACATTACATTAACTTCAAATCCAATAAAAAAGTAAATCAATTTAAAAAGAATTCTAATTATAATCAACTTCATTTTATCAATCTAAATTTCAATTAAACAAGGGGTTAAGCCCTAATAATCATCTTGCTAGATTAAGAAAAACTGATCTGGGAAAAAAAATATAAAAAAATAGTAACCTTTGTTGTCGCCGTCGGACAGTGGCGTCCAAGGGGTGTAGGACGGTGGTGGTGGTTGCAACACAAGCAAGAAGATGGAGGAGTTGCATTGGCAGGTAATTCTAACATGGTCTGACGCCGGAGTTCTACCTAGCAACAAATGTGACGTCGGAAGAAAGTAGAGACGAATTAGAGGCGGCGGTGGAGATTGGTGGTGGTGGGCGGTGCCAGATATTGGTGGCAGAGGATGCCGGAGCTATAAGAGTGAAAATGTGAAATTCTCCAGTGAATGATCAAGTTCTACTTTTTTCTTTTTCTTTAGAATTTTCCTTTTTTCTTTTTTAATTTTGCAGGCAAAAAAAGGGCTGCCATGTGGCAAACTATTATTGGAGGTTTGGCAAGGTTGCGGAAAGTCATGCACCAAAAGGTACGGACCTAATCAAATATAAGAAAAATAATTAAGTGGCAGGAAAATAAGGACTTACCGTGTTCTAAATCCATAGCTTGATTGGTGCGTCCTTAATTGTGATGGTAGTGCCTCTGTATTCGTCATTGATGGTCATGTTATTTTTTTTCAATCAATATATTGACAAATCTTCTCATAAAATCAGCTCTCTTATTAATCTCTAATTTATACAATTTAGACTCATTAAATATATTAAAATTATGGCCGAATCAATCATCAACATGACATCTATGCAAGAATGCTAGAGATATTCATACATTACGAAAAAGAAATAGAATATTCTATAATTTACTCAAATTTATATATTTTAATTTTTCAATACTTTTCATTGCACTCTGTTTTCATTAACATGTATTTTCATATTTTATTATTGATTGTAATATTTTATTATATAAAAATTATATAAATACATAAAATTTTAATTATTTATTCATTTACATGTAAAAATCGTGCATGGCACAAGGATACTACTAGTTTAAAATAAAACACAAACTTATATTTTTCACACCGTTTTCATGTGTATATCACAAAGAATGTGCAGTACATAATAATTTGCCATAATAGCCCTCTATCGATTTCGCAAGCAACTCCATTAACCTGGAAGGGGTTTTTCTTATAGAGGCGTGAGCTACATCAACCCGTGGGATTTGCCAATATTAAATAGGCAAAATGCATGTTTAGTTCCCTTAGTTATCCGTGAATATTTGTAAAGGTCCCTAAGTTATTATAATAGTGGTAAAGGTCCCTCAGTTATAGAATATGAATTTGTATAAATTCTTCCATTTTATTTTATTAGGGTTGTACACACACGCCGATATTTGTGAATGAATTTGGAGGTATTAATGCCACGTAATTAAAAAGGACACATCTGTTGCTAATTTAGAAAGCATGGCGGACATACAAACTTCCGTCACATTCCAACACATAGGGACCTATACAAATTCATATTCAATAACCGAGGGACCTCTACCATTATTATAATAACTAAGGGACCTATACAGATTCATATTCAATAACTGAGGAAAATCTACCACTATTACAATAACTGGGGGACCTTTACAAATATTCACGGATAACTGAGGGACCTAAACATGCATTTTGCCAATTAAATACAAGCAAACAGTCACAATGTGAGCATATCACCATACGTATCCCCATATAATATCATCATATCATGTATCACCATAATATCATATCACCATATGCCCTTAGGCCATTTCACATAACGGATCAACTAAATTTGAATCACATATCATAAATTCCACATAGCAACATATTTAACACATCGAGCAATATATTTAATTAAAGCAAACATTAAAGGAAAACCTCATCTTAAAAAGTTGAATAAATTTGATGATGTGCGCAACCGTGTTCTTGACCAGGGGATCCTACATTTACATATATATTATACGTCTTAATTGATCTATACTTCACATAATTTTAAAAGAATTTTATAGAACAAGGTCTAGTACAAAAGATATATATGGAATTTTGGCTAGGTAGATAATGGGCAGTGATTGGCTAGGGCTAAACTGAAATCTGAAAATAAAGTCAACGGGAACTTGGGGGAACTTAGCAAGAAAGAGAAGATATTTACCCCCTCTTTGCTCTGCCACAAGTCACGTCCTTATGTTATCTACCCTTCTTATTTTTTCTTCTTTTCTTCCTTCTTCCTCTCTCTCACTCTCTTTCTCTCCTCTTTTTGTTTCCTCCAGCCATCTGTACTTCCTCCTTCCCCTTTTCTTATTTTTTCTCTTCTTTTTCAGATCCCCCTCTCTCTCATCCACACAACATCATACACCTCAGTCACTCATAAGTCATAACCTACTTTCCACTCTCTCATGCACGACTCCATTAACCCCTTCCCATTTCTCACTCTTTTATTTTCTAGTTCAAACAGTTAATCATACAAGCACACATCATCTTACTACCTCTCTTTCACCACCAGTCCATTGAGATGACACAGTGGTATGCCCTCGGGAAAACAGGACAAATTTTGAAATAAAGGCTATTTAGATTTTGGGTATTGAAACTGAAAACTTGGATCTTACGGGTAAAATCGTATATGCTATGCTTTTCAAAAAAAACTTACGGGTAAAATCGTATATACTATGCTTTTTAAAAATCTTATAGGTAAAACTGTACATGCTACGCTTTTAAAAAATGTTACGGGTAAAACCGTATATGCTATGTTTTAAAAAAATCTTATGGGTAAAATCGTACATGCTACGCTTTTCAAAAACCTTACGGGTAACACCATACATGCTATGCTTTTCAAAAACCTTATGGTTAAAACCGTACACGTTATACTCTTCAAAAACCTTACGGCTAAAACCGTACACGCTATACTTTACGGGTAAAACCGTACACGATTATGCTTACGGGTAAAATCGTACACGATTATGCTTACGGATAAAACCATATATGATTATGCTTACGGGTAAAACCGTATATGATTATGTGTACGGGTAAAATCGTATATGATTATGCTCTACGGGTAACACCGTACATGTTATGGATCGAAAGATCATCCTCGGGTCGCTCCCGAATATGCTATGCTGCTCGAGCGGGGCAACACGTGCCCCACCTATGTGCTCCTATGTGTATCTATATAGTATGTATATATGTTTATATTTATTTTAATTTAGATTCCAACATGTTTTCGGATGTGTTTTATGTGTTGATGGTATGTACATTATTTATGTAACTGCTCATTATTGCAATTTCTTGTATGACATCTAAGTGGGCAACCGAGTGAACCCACGGGGTGTTTTCCAAACACTCACCCCCTAACATTTCAGGTATCAAGACCGATATGGAGAACTGACACAGATAGCATGGCCCTGCACCACTCCAACTCACGGAATTTCAAAGTAAAATTTATTTTCAATCATAATAGTTTTTCAAAGGTGATATTTCAACTGTTTATTTATTTGAATGAAGATATAATTATTTGATGAAAAGGTACATGAGGATTGTCCTTTAAAGTTTGAAAGTGAACTTATGTTTCTTAAGAAAAGAGCTTCCGCACCAAAGTATGTTTTGTTGCTGATATTTATACAACGATATGAAGTTATTTTTATAACTCAAATTTCTATTTAAAATTTATTGTTTACAAAAGAAAAATGAAAATATATCCTCAAACAAAGTTTGTACCACCCCTTTGCTTGAGGCTTCTTCTTTCCGAAAATGAGACGTTACAGCTGCCGTGGGGCACCGGCTACTGCTGCTGCCGGCCACTGGCTGCCTGCTGCTAGGCGCTGCCTGCTGTTGCTACCGGGTTCTTCGCATTTTTCGTGTTCTTCGTCTTTGTTCTTCGACTTTTATAGATTTTTTAACAAAATAAAAGTAAAAACGAACCTATTATAACCATGAATTTTCTCGTGGTGAATTACAATCACGACGTGAACAAACATGATGTACCAATAAAAAACAAGCCACGAAGAACGATAATAAAATAAACGCACATATAATCAATAATTGAATTATATTTGACAGAGCCAAGAAAACTGATCCAGGCTCTGATACCAATTGTAAGAATTATCGAATTTCCCTAGGACCTTCTTGGTTGTCATAATTCAGTATACAGATTGATTAATCCTAAACATGCATCTATTAATTTAAATACAACACATAGGTGTTTTAGAGTTGACCTGAGAATCGTGTGCACAACGATTCGATATTAGACTCCAGGATTGACCTTTTGGACTGTATCCCTGCTCGATCCTCAACGCCGAATGGACGAAAAACTTTGAGAAATTCCAAGTGTGGGAACCAACACGGTCGTTGCCGCCCTCTCACTCTCTCTTTTCTGCTCTGTGATTTTTTACGTTATTTTTCACAGACTGAGAGTTATGTATTTAATACATAATAAATGAGTGTGGGCCTGACTTGGTAGTTTAATTCCCTACTTGGCTAGGAGCCTGATGGACCAGTCCAGGGATTAAATACAAGAAATAAAGATGGGCCTAACTATGAATTAATTCTTCTATGTTCAGCACGGAACATAATTAATTTATAAATATTAATTCATTCCACTAAAGAATTAATACTGACTTACCCCTTTATTCCCAAATTGAGTTGGGGCTTGAATTAGACTTAATTAATCCCCGTATTTAAGATATCGAACATCCATTAGTTAATTAAATCATCTGATAGCTTAAATTAATTAATTCCTTAAGTAGTATCACTCAACTTCATTATTGTACCTAAACTTAATCAACCTGCAGGGTTTAGTATAAACCTTTTGAGCTCCTTAAGGGGATATCATCATCCTAAACGGATACGGTTTCCTAGACACAAATTACCAGTTATCATATGCAAGCTGTTGTCACTCAAGATACAGAGTATAAAGAGTTAGCACTTAACTCTCACCCATAGTAAATCAAAGTGACACACAGACATGCACACATAACTGTAATCTTATTTAGGGTTTAGATTATAACAAGTCACCGACATCTCTTGTTCTTCACTAAGGTCAGACAGAAGAACTTATCTCACTGTGATCCTTTCAATACGTAATGACGTACCAGTATAAGCAAATAGTCAAGATAAACTATTCCTACTTGATATTGCAGCCTAACCAACAACTCGTCCTCAAGTTATCTCAGCTGTGATATATATTTTATATCTCATTAAGTTTAACCAATCATATGATCTTCTGTGATCTACAACACACTATATGATCTACTTATAGAGAGAGATATAGGGACACATATAGTGATTAGTATAAACAGAATCAGATAGGAGATTAGTAGTGAATAATTGGAAACATTATATATAAAAGGTCTTGCTTTCAGTATACAAATCCAACAGGAAGAACAAATTTGTGTACGTTGTTTCTTTTAGATATCAAAATACTTTTTGATGTCATTCCACTATACTGCATTGTCATGAGTAAAATATAGCTAGCAAGTTCTTTGAGGAAGTAATATCTGGTTGAGTGCATTGAGCTTAGTACAATAATGTGCACATTTCATTTAAGTAGAGAATTTCTACTTCCAATAACTCTTTATCATTTCCTTTAGACGCAAATGGATATTTCCTTTTGTGCACCCTCAACCGATCATAAGAGTGCTAACAAATTGCACTTTATGCAAGTTAAATTGCCTGATAATCTTTTGGATATATGCAAATTGAGGAATTAGTATTCCACAAAATTGGTCTTCTAGTTCAAGAGACAAAATTGAATATTCTCATGATTCTTTATCTCAAATTTGGATATCAAATATCTCACAGTTTCTCTTATTTCTTTAAGAGTATTGATTATGTCCATAACATCGACATACATTGTTATAGTTGATAATTCAAAACTTGTTTCCTTTATAAATGCGCAAATGCAAAGTTAATTATTCTTTCCCTTCCCAATCAAGTGGTTGCTCAAACGAGTATACCATTTCTGTCTGGATTGGGTCAATAAACGTGAGAATTTCAATCGAATATTTGTAAATGCACTTCGTGGTTTAGAGTCACTCGAGTTGGGCAATGCAACTCCATCAAACACTTTAACAAATCTTAATAATAGGATCCCCAAAGAGATATGTTGTAACAACATTAGAATGCTACATTTCCAATTCTTTGAAAACTTATCAATAAGACGTTTTAATGTCTGTTGTGGGAAAGTATGTCTCCTCATAGTCAATTCCAAGGCTTTTTGAGAAAACCTTGTGCTTTAAGGTATGTTTCACATATCAGGACTTTGTTCTTCTCAATATGTTTACTGAAAAAATATTTAATGTCCTACATGCTTTACACTTGGTGAGGCCAACACTACCAAACCAAATACCTCTAGTTTTGTCACAAAATAAGTTCTACCTCAATTGATTATTTTCGGTCAATATGCTTGTGTTGACATGTAGCAACAAAGTGTGGTTCGATATCATCATGCTCTATGATTCCTTGAACAACAATATCAATCAATGTGGAAAATCATTCCATCATCTCATACGCATACTCATAATCTCTACATGTTTCTTTGTTCTCTGGAATCATATCAAACTTTGGAGCGTCCTCCAGTGATGATTCATAGATATAATTAAACAGAGATAATTTCATGAGAGTAAATTTATTATTGATGATTAAATTGAGTTGTGCCATACGTTCCACCTTCCTTGTGCAGGTGTTTATCGGACCACGGGTGTCCCCATTTTCTTTTGGGAGCCACAACCTCAACCATACCTCCACAAAGTGTGGTTGCAACACCTTTTATCTGGAGTATTGTGCCCTTTACTGAGGACTTTTATCCTTACAGGCACATTTGCAGATGGTATATATGATCTTTTTACTTTAGCAATTTTGCTAAATGCATCAGCAATTAAATCTTCCAAACTTTGAAGATCGATAATTCATTTTACTTCACTTTTACATTATGAAGCGTGGAGTCCTAATAAGATATATTGGAAAAAACTTTCCGTCGTTCCCTAGAAAATCCTTTTTCTTATTTCTCCCTAGCGACGGAAAGACCGTCTCATTAAAGAGACAATCCTTGAATCTAACAGTAAACAAATATCGCCTGTAAAATGTTTCATATAACGTGTGGTAATTGAAAATTCATATCCAACAAAATACTTAATTGTCTTTAAAACCCATTTTAGTGCACTGTGGGGACGCAATAATCACATATACTGTATAACCAAATTTGCGTAAATGTAAAAATATCAGGCTAAATCCAGTTATCAGCTGGTGTACACAAATTGTTGATTAGCAATGAGTCTGGACGAATGAAGTAAAGTTGCAGCAACATTGCATAATTCCATATGTGATAGATATTGTAGTGCGCATTTTCAATGCCTAGTTCTCCATCTATATTCTTTTAATGATGGCTTATATGAGACATTTGTAGTGTATGCACATGGGTTAAAGGATGCTCGACATTGATCCCGATAGATATGCAATAATATCAAATTCTTTTGATGTAAACTCTCTAGCGGTATCAAATCTTATAGATTTTATGGAGTGAGGGTGGTGAGCCCTTATATAATCTTTTCTAGGAGTTTTTCAAATGCAACATTTATTGTGGACAATAATATGATAACCAGTTAGTGTGTCAAAGCATTTACCGTACCATAGATACTTTAATGGCTCGCTTTTTGGTTTGAGATGTCCACATATATTGCATTATGTTCTTTGTAAGAATGAATTGTCTTGCTTATATATTTGACATAGGAAGGTCTTGATCCTATTTTTTGTTAAATAATAGGCTTGGCAGAACGAGTGGTGTGCCTTAAAATATTTAATGAGGCAGAGTGAGATTTTGGCCGTGCTTCTAGTACTTTAGAAAGCATTGACTGTGTTATAAGATAAATTAGCACTGACACTGTACATCGTATCAAATTTTCATCCCTTTTGTATTTCACTTGAAAGAAAGAATGTTCATATAATTTCTTAAAGACGGATCATCATATCATGACTTGAATGTCTAAAGCCCTCGTACCGAAACCTATATGAATCAATGTCCCAAAGTCCATTGTTGGTAACAACATATGAGTCTGCATCCCAAAGTTTATTGTGGGTGACAACATATTAGTCTGTGTCCCAAAGTCCATTTTGAGTAACATATAATTTTGTGTTCCAAAGTCCATTTTGGTGACAACATTTAATCCAACAATTAGTAGTGGTGTACATGTCACTAGATTGACTCATTAATTTCTCTAAAATGTGTTTCCTTCCACATACAGTAGAAGTATCATAATATATTCAATTCCATTCTCACAGTTAGTTTATAAATGATAATCTTTGACAAAAATATCTTTATTTAACAAACTTCAGATAGCTCTTGACACATATAGAGCTTTTGTGACACAAATCATTATGTCATTAGACATTTAGAATTTGACAATTCGTTGCCCTTTTAGTACTTGTGATGCAATGGTGATCTAATCAATATACTCACAGATGAATATGTGTACATTCACAACTTTCTTGAAATATTAAGAAATGTATTTTCATAAATTAAGCAAAGTACTTATTGCCACTTGAAACTACAATCATGAGGTAGACATAATGATATCCGTCTTTTATAGCGAGTCTTTGTTCTTTCGACTTCCTCTATCTCTTATATTAACTGCTCTAGCAGTTTTTATACAAATGTGTAGTAGGTCTACACTCAAGTCTAGTTCATGACCATCTTTTTTCCTTTCGTTCATAGGGTTTAAGGTGTCTTTTGTGGTGTCATGAACACCATGTCCATTTGGGGTAGACACATTGGAATACCTTTATGGCTCCTATTGCCTATTGGTGTATTATTACCATGTTTGTAAGGATAGGCACATCATATTTCCTTTGCTTTGTGGGGTTATTCCCACTATTTAGTTCATCATAGTTAGGTTAGAGAATTTTCTTTATCCCAATGCGTTTGGTGTTATTTTTCAAAAGAAACTGACCATGCCTTATCTACTTGCACTGGTTGATTAGCTAATTGGATATTGTAATTCTTTTATTTCAAGCTCTAGCCTATACATGTTCTCTAATATAAGCACTGAAGTAGGAAAATAAAGAGATTTTTTTCTGTATCATACCATTTTCCATGATTCTTTACCCATAAAGAGAGTTTTATTTTTAGACTCAACATGCTGTTATTAAAGTCATTGATCCACCCTTTTGTAGTCTAGTAAGTGGATTTATTTCCACAAAATAATTAACTCTGAAAGTAGAGAGTTGTCTATTATTCTAAAATTTCTTTTATGACAGCTCGCAGTTCATCGGAGTATCCTATAACTAAAGAACATTTTCAAAGTGAGTTAGGATTACCATGCCGCCTCAGTTCCATTAGAGCATAAACTCTGAATTTGTTAGATTGTCCTTAAGGTCAGTGGATGGTATGATTGTGGTAATGTGGTCTTTTCCCATGAAAATAGTTTTTTTATTAAGAATATCAGTTCTAGTAGCTCAATTCAGTTTGAGTCTACTAATTCAAAATTTGAATCGAGTTGGTTTAATCATTTTCTTTTTAATTAGATTTTGAGATCATATGTCACATATTTATCCTTTATTAATGCTTTGTGAAAATAATTTATCATGCAATCTATTTGATTGATTGTTAATGCCCATGAATTTTCATTATCATGAAAATATATAATTTACCGAGCATGGCTAAACTAATATACAAAGCAGTGATCAAATTTTATCATAATCATGCAAATAAGTTTATTATTGACTGATAATTATCAAATCTATAAGAGAAAATAATTAAAGTCGTAACTTTCAACTTCATAAGAAAGTACGGACCAAAACACTAGAGGGCTCCATGATTATTATCATAATTATTATACATAACAATATTCAAGTGCAGATATAAATCTATCTCAATTTTTCGAGAACAATTGTTGTATGCCATAGGAGAAACATGTACTCATGTAATTTCTTATGCTTACTTGACAAAAATATTTAAGTCATTAACTATATAAAAAGTTGCATCATTTATAGATAAATGCATATCATTCCACAGTAAGCAAATATTGATTATTCGCAGATAATTCACAAAGTATGGTAAGTCAAGTTACCTTGCAAAAAGACAATATATATATATATATATATATATAATAAAATCCTCCCAAAATAGTAACCTAGGAATTTTTCCGCCTAAATTCCTTACTATTTATGAAAAATATTATTTTTAGTGTAAAATATTTTATTTGAAGATAAATCAACATATATTTACCTAAAATATACTTAGGCACCATTATCTTAAATCAATAGTAACTCCCCCATAATCAGCTTAATATTTATCCAAGTATATATAATGAGACACTTACGAAACCTTACAAAAAAGATCTGGACCCATACCTCACATAATTTGTTCCGCACAATAAATTTATTTTTTTAATTGAAATCGACATAAATCAAGCCGTTAATTCAGTCAAATTTTGTGTCTACTTCCAAAGTTTATTCTTCTTTAAATAATTTTATTTGCTGTGAAGATTAACAGATCAAAAGTAACCGCGGATAAGAGAGGTGATATCACCATCCATCAGAATAACATAGAGAGGCCTTGTGATAGAATGTGAGGAGAGAGAGTGTGATAGAAATTGTGTGAGATAGATCAACATAATTCTCTAAAATATAAAATGGGGGGAGGGCGAAAAAAAGTGGAGAAGGGAGTGGATGAAGTTTCTCGGCAAAAGCAAAATTACTATATATATATATATATATATATATATATTTGTTCTAATATCCTACGTATTATGTTTACTACACCCATTCTTCTTCTATTCTATTTTATTTTCACTTAATGTGTCTTTTAATTTGTGTGGTATCAATTATGTGTATAAAAAAATTATGGTCAAGTATATTTATACGTAAAGAGAGAAAACAAATAAATAAAGAAAAAAATAAAAAACCAAAAAAAAAAAGATTTAGTACGGTTTTATTAAATAAACCCCTAATGGTCTTTTTTTTTTTTTAAATTTAATATTAATTTGAATTTTATTTTTATTCTTTTATTAGTTATTTTTCTTATTAATTTTTGTAAAGATATAAAAGAAATTGAATTATTTACTAAATATTTTATAATTTCAACAATTTATTTTTAAATAATCTAATTTTTGAAATAAAGATAGCTTTTTTCATTTCTGATGTGATTTTACAGTATAATAAATTAAATCAGTCATCTATTATCTATCTATAGTTTGACATCATATTTTACATATATACAAATAAAATGTTAGATTAAAGACAAATAATTGTTTGTTGGTTGATTATGTGGGTTAATTTTTAGTGTATTTGTGCTACAGATAAAAATAATAAAATTAGAATGTAGTGTTATTGGTACTTATGAAAAAAAATTAAAAATTTCTTGAACATTATATCTGAAAAAATAAAACAATTAGATACTTTGGATAAATATAAACGTTTATCATATAATTATAATTATACATATATAAACTCATCCTTTGTACATGATGATCAACATAACATCCATGCAAGGATGCTAAAGATATTCATACATAAGAAAAATAAATATGAATATTTTATAACTTACTCAAATTTATATATTTTGTAAGACTTTTCATTGGCTATTTTTTCATTAACATATAACTTTTCATCTCTTATTATATATTGATTGTGATATTTTATTACATTAAAATTATATAAACATATAAAATTCTTATTATTTATTCATCTACATTTATAAACCGTGCATCGCACGGAATACTACTAGTTCTTTCTAATAGCGCTTCTTAAGCTTTGCAAATAATGATTTGACGGTTCTAGGAAACACATACCCTCGATCTAGTCTCCAAGGGAATGAGCAGGTGTTTGCAAGTACCAATCAAACTCATACAAAATAAAATTTCTTAAATATCGAATTATAGTTTCCGATGTAATTATAAATGCAATAAATAGTGACATGTCAATAATTTGAATATCTCAATGCCATAATATAAATATTGAAACAAAATGTAAAATGTGAAAATCTCGAAATTAAAACATTCTCAGCCTACTTAATATAAAAGTAACACGCTCTCAAAATAGTAATATTTGTATTTTTCCGCCCAAACTGCATTGCCAAATTCAGTGAGGACGGTTAATAAACCGGTGGACGTACATAATGTAGCGTTTATTTGAAAACGCAATTTTGGGATATCGTGGCCAAATTTGTGCAGAATATTAGATATGGTAACCAAAGATTATGATATTCAGTTAGCACATAAATAATAACAATACAAGACATATTCCATATCTATTCTTCAGTCAATTATGCTAAATCGGTGCATCAAAATATAACCCATATCCATTGATCAATCAATCTTTTTAATTATGCCAAATATGTGCAGTTTTTACAATAAGTTAATTATTGACATAGTCGAATACAAAAATTACGCTGGAGGCTTTTCTCAATTTAGTCAATCCAGTATATTTCAATCACATCTTCATTTTTTCTGACAAGTATTTAGTTCTTATTGATAATATCGAACTTTCCATCTATGAACCTCAGTCGCTCTACCATGATCCCTGATACTCCCTCAATCTTCTCTGTTAGTCACACAATGATCAAATCACTGATTTACTTCCCTACTATAATATAACAGATTGTCGTAAATTCAAACTGCAGAAATAGATCATTCCTTTCCCGCCCAAAACAATAGATTCCGAAGCTATTTAAACCTGCAATTCACACTCCGTACTCAGTTTCACGCCTTTTCTTGATTGGTAATGCATTATTCATTATACGTACATACGTTAATTACACAAAGGAAACCTCCATCTTGATTCTTGTGTTCACAATCACAAGAAAATACATACACACACAATGCTGGAAGAGATGGAAGTTTAATTTTCTGTTTTAAGGATTCTCCTAAATTATAATCGCGATTTGGTTATCCAAGGCCTGAAAGGTTTCCTCAACCAACTTTATCCCATGTAACTCCATACAGACCAATCTTTTTTTATATTTAAAGATAGAAAATATATAACGTATATGACTCTTAGTATCTACAAATGTGGGTATGGAGGTTCTTCCCACAAGTTAAACCCTAGCATTAAAGATGAAATTGCGGTGATGTAAGATCGTGTTTGACAACTGGATACCAAAAAATTCTACCACAGGAAAGTGATGAATTGTATTTTTTTCCGGTTACTTCTCAATGAAGTCAAAGGTCGTTGCAACTATGAAAATTTATTTATTCATGATAATATGAAGTATAATACATACCGTGATGTTTGTTGTGCAAGCACTTTGCTAAAGCCTAACCGCACAAATATTGAGGTATTTTAAGTTTTAACATTCAGTAGAGTAAAAATTACACATTCCGTACATTCATATTTAAAAATAATTTATTAATAGATAAAACGGTTAATAAGTTTTTCTAGCCCAAACTATGCACGATTTATCACTTGGGTTCCTAAACTATTTTTTGTTTCACTTACATGCCTAAACTACACGAAATTATCACATAAGTACTTGCCGGCTATAATTTCGGCCAAAATTCATCGCGTGTATGTCACAATCCGTATCTAATGGAAAATTTATAATTTTTTGAGATACCTGATATGAATGTCTGAAGATGAAGAGGGTGACCTTATGTTGACCACCTAAATCGGGCCTCAAATTGCAATTAAAATACAGGCTCAAAATGCGACTGTATTACGGGCCGAAAAGCACAAAATAATTTTTGGCCTTGATTCCCAACTGCACGTGAAAAAAATTCGGGCCTCGAAAATGTCATTAGATTTTGGGCTTTAGATCGCAAGTGAACCTTCGAACTCACGATTTGACCTTTAATGGAAGAATCTCAAATCTGGAACTCCTCCCAGCTTTCAAAACTATTGAAATAAAGAAATATAAGATTTGGGCATGAGAGTCCCCATTGGCCAGCAAATCGCCGCCTACAGAACCAGATTGTTAATTCTTCTTTTTTTTACAGAATGAGAGATCATGTATTTATAATATATGGTTGAGTGTGGGCCAAGCCTGGTAGTTTAATTCCTTCTAGGATTAGGAATTTAATTCCTTATTAGGAATTTAATTCTCTATCCCTACTTGGACTAGGAGTCTATATGGGCCAGTCCAGGGATCATATACAAGAAATAAAGATGGGCCTAACAATGAATTAATTCTTCCTTGTTCAGCCCAGAACATAATTAATTCATTCCACTAGAGAATTAATACTGACTTACCCCTTTATTCCCAAGTTGAGTCGGAGCATGAATTAGACTTAATTAATCCCCGTATATAAGATATCGAATATCCATTAATTAATTAAAGCCTCTGACATCTTAAATCAATTAATTTCTTATTTATTCCTTAAGTAGTACCACTCAACCTTATTATTGTACCTGAACTTAATCAACCTGTAGGGTTTAGTACAATAAACCTTTTGAGCTCCTTAAGGGGATATCATCATCCTAAACGGATACGGTTATTTAAATACAAATTACCAATTATTATATGCAAGTTGCTGTCACCCAAAATATATTGTATAAAAGTTATATCTTAACTCTCGCCCATAGCAAATCAAAGTGACAAACAAACAAGCATTCATAACTGTAATCTTATTTAGGCTTTAGATTATTATAAGTCATTGAGATCTCTAGTTCTTCACTAAGGTCAGGCAGAAGAACATATCTCACTGTGATCCTATCAATACGTAAATACGTACCAGTATAAGTAAATAGTCAAGATAAACTATTTCTACTTAATACTGTAGCCTAAACCACCAACTCGTCCTCAAGTTGTCTAAGCTGTGATTTACATTTATATCTCTTTAAGTTTAACCAATCATATGATCTTCTGTGATCTTCAACATACCATAGGATCTAATTATTTGCAAGAGATATGTGGACACATACATAGTGAAAATGCAAATATAATCAGATAGGAGAAAAACAGTGAATAACTGGAAACATTGTATATAAAAAGTTTTGCTTTCAGTATACAAATCCAACAATCTCCCACTTATACTAAAGCAAACTTTTAGTATACCTAGGGCTCATTTGGTAGGGGTGATAAGCACTGATAATATAACTTATGCCACCTAATTGGATGTTTGGTAGACCTTATATGCCATGCGTGCTAAAGTAAGGGGCCCGTTGATAAGCCCATATTAGCCCCCTTTACTTATCTTACCATTTTGGACAGATAACATATCAGACGTGAATAGTGATTTAATATTACATCAAGATACTTCCAATTTTATCCTCACTAGGTCAGAATCTCAATCTCATTTACACTTGATTACATTCAACACACCACAAAACCCTAGTCTGCACAAAGAGAGAGGAACGAGCAGCCGCAGTCGTCGCGGAGCTCGCTTCTGAGTTCTTCTTGGGTATTCGTCGTTCAGATCGGCGAAGTCTGTTACTTGCATTGCATCTCCTTGAGATCATCTTCTTCACGGTAATTACATTTCCCCCAAATTTTCACCTATTTTTGTGTTTAATATAAATGGAAATATCTGCTACATGTGTTGAATTTCTCTGATTTTTGTGATTTGCCACAAGGAGAGGATACGAGCAGCTAAGCCACCGCAGACCACCTCGCCGATTTTTGCTTGTCCTTCGTCGATCAACTCTTCTCCAAGGTACTATTATTTCTCTCTACCTTTTTGTGCTGGTGGACATGGGGTCATTTTCGCGAAATTTTTTTTCCTCCACGCGAGAGATACAACCTTGAGACCCGCTTTGTTCTCTACTAAATTAGGACAAACTGATTCGTTGGTTTATCTTCTGATTTCCTAATTTCGTTCGACCTTAGAACTTGTTATGTTCAATGAATTGGATGGCATCCTCAGATTCTGTAATTTTTTGTAAGAAACGGGTTAGTTGTGGTATTTTTTGCACAGTCTATGACCTTCATACGATTAATTGGCTGTCATTTTTCTGCAACCTTCACAAAATTGAATTGTTGTAATGCGATTTTGTCCTCAGAAATGTCTGCGTTTTATCTGGTTTTATATATAATTGCTGGTCATCTAAAAAAATATTGATAATTCCTGGATTCTGTTTTAGATGGCATACCTGTTTGAATTTTGAACTATTTGATTTATTTTGAGGAAAAAAATGTCCGGTGGTTTTTGGTTGGATTTAATATTCGTCTTAATGCTCTCTTACTTTGTTACTCTTTTTTCCCAGTTACATGCTGAATCTTGGGAGTTCATGAAATTACATGACAAAAATTTGGAGTAACTACAGTACTAGTTTGATTAAATAGTACCAGGTCCCTTTTTTGTGTTTTTCTTTTTTAAAAAAACACTTGTTTTGTGTTCTGGTCTTCTTCAGATAAAATTTATTCAATATACCACCTGATATTTGTGATTGGGTAAGACGGGTTTTGATCATGCACATCTGTTGTGTTTGTTTGAGTTGGTTAAGAACCAAACTGATTGTTGGGTTGAATTGTAGCTAGTGTCAAGGTAAAAGTTGATGAAACTTTAACCAGATTGCTTTTATCCATATATTCTTCTTGTGGAATCCAATTGTACTTGATAATCTATGCTTTCATATTACTTCTGCAGTCAATATTTTGTGGTTAAGTTCTAGGGATATTTAAATCCATGCATATATATTCGAATTTATGTTTCGAAAACCGTTCTTGAAGTGTTGATCTACTCTTGCAGATTGTAAAGTGACATTTGCTGGTCAATAAACAAGGATGTCTCGATTAGCTAGGAAAACAATGGTTGTTTTTATAATGGCCCAACAAATGTTACAACAGATGGTTCTCATGCTAGTACTCCTTTTAGGTCTTATAAAACTAAAACGTGGTAGAAAGAGGAGGCGGGCTGCTCTTATAGAGAAATATAGTATGATTGCACGTATTCCCGATCAAGTCAGTCACTTAAATAGAATGGTCCGGCTAAAAAACACTACATGTATTGAAAATTGCCGGGTCGACTTGAATTGTTTTGCTAGGTTGTGTTTTTTATTGAGGGAGATTGGGGGTTTACGTGACAATAAGTACGTGAGCGTCGAAGAACAGGTTGCTATGTTTTTAACAATCATTGGGCATCATAAGGAAAATTGCATTGTTAAGTTCGATTTCATTAGGTCTGGTCAAACCGTGTCATATTACATTCATTTGGTACTCAAAGCCATATTGAAATTGCATCCGCTACTTTTAGTAACCCCGACACCCGTTCCTGAGGATTGCACGAACACAAGATGGAAATGGTTCAAGGTAACCGCCTCAACATGTGCTACTTTATACAAGATCAGCCTAGTAGAAGGGCAAAGTAACTCGTTATTTACATAATTTAATAATTTGTTTATCAAACCAGGGGTGCTTAGGAGCCTTAGATGGCACGTATGTCCCAGTCCACGTTCTCAATAAGCATAAAGCTCGTTATAGGACTAGGAAAGGAACGACATGTACGAACGTACTAGCTGTTTGTGATCGAGAAATGCAGTTCACTTATGTGTTACCCGGGTGGGAAGGGTCGGCCGCTGTTGCTAGGATCTTGCGAAATGCAATCAACAGGCCTCACGGTTTGAAAGTCCCGTTAGGTATAGTATATAATTTTTATGGTCTTTAGGTGTTATAATTTCACTCGCGGGTTCTTCCTCTTTAACATTGTTTGCATATTTACAGGCCAATATTACTTATGTGATAACGGATACGCAAACAGTGAGGGCTTCCTGACTCCGTACCGGGGGTATAGGTATCATTTGCACGACTGGGATAATTCACCCAACCAACCACAAAACTTCCAAGAACACCTTAACATGCGGCATACTAGGGCAAGAAATGTCATAGAAAGAGCCTTTGGGATAATGAAAATGCGTTGGGGCATATTTAGGAGCTGCACTTACTACCCCATCAAGGTCCAAATTAGATTAATTATGGCCTGCTTTTTGTTGCACAACTTCATTCGTAGCGAAATGCCCAATGACCCACTTGAGGCTTTTTTAGATATCTAACCACCCGGAGCAAATGAGGACCATGAAGATCTTATAGACACAACAGAGTCGTCCCCGGAATCAAACGCTTGGCGTGACACCCTAGCTCAGAATATGTGGAACGAGTACCCGTTTAGATGAATGTTTGAAATCTGTAATTGGATAACGTTTCAATTTTTATTTTTATTTGTAATGTAATTGCTAACTTTAGTATGATGAACCTGTATTTTAATCATTTTGTTTGTCATTGGCCGGTGTAATTGTGATTTAACTGTTTGTGGGATATTTTGAGTGTTTTTCTTATTTTGCTTGCATTTTGCCTTGTTTTTTTTTCATATATCTGTACTAGTTATAATTGGTAGCTTTTATATGTTATTATTTTCCTACTGTTGCTGATTGTTATGTAGGAGAAAACCTTCACATGGAGGGCACTGCAAGCAATTTTCGTGGTAGAGGTGGGGGACGCCGTTCCAACAAGACAAGGCATATTTGGAGTCCGCGAGAGGAAGAGGTTCTCGTTAGCTCTCTAAGGGATCTAATAGCTGATGGTTGGAAAACCGAAAACGGCTTCCGTGTCAGTTACTTGGGCAAGCTTGAAACAACGATTAAGAAGGTCTTCCCTGCAACCGATCTCAAGGGTCAGCCACATATAAATTTGAAGATCACTGGGTGGAAGAGATTATATGGGATTGCATCGAGTGCGATGGGGTAGACCGGGGTCGGCTACAACGAGACTACTGGACTTTTGGAGTGCACTGATGAACAGTGGGCGATGGTTGTTAAGGTATTTTATCTTCTGACAACAAACATTGTTTTCTCATTTGTAAAATTTAGCTTGACGGTATTATAAGTTTATATATGGATTTATGCGAAAATTTTAGCCACTCACTCATTTTCTTATTTAATTTTCTGGATGTCATGTTTGATTTGTTAATTCTACCTTTGTAACACGATTCAATTACAGAACCATAAATTTAGAAAGTTTTAATCTTTTGTATCTTTTTTTGTGATATTTGGAGTTAATAATTGCTTAACTTCCATTTACTGCCAAACTGGATTTATTGTTGTGGTAAACTTTAGCATCTTTGTAGGAATAATGGAGAAATTGTATCGACTGCTTTGAAATTATTTGATGTAGAAGCCTAAGCAGTAGTTCAAGATTGAATATGTCAAACCGAACATTTGTAGAGTACATGAGGTATAAAAAGGGAGGTCTCCTCCAAGTACCACATATTACTAGCACTTACGAAATCGTTATTCTATTCATAGTGAATGCATTGTATTTATCATTTACCTTCTGTGCAGGATGACCCATCGGCAATAAACATGCGTCATCGCCCGTTTTCCATGTATAGGATTTGAGAGGAGCTGTTTGGAAAAGATAGGGCAACTGGTGAAACAGCAGAGGATGTTATCGATGCAGTTAACGATCTCATCAATGAGGACAATGCAAGCAAAGCAAAATTAGCGATAGGGAGCGGTAAAGGGAAAGCTGACGATGCCAATTTGGAAGATGCTTACCAAGTAGAATTGGACGGACTGTTTGATGAAGAAGGAAACAGTATCTGCCAGAACCCGGAGTCTGCTCCGCAGCCCAAAGCTTCAGGTGTAAAGAGGAAGAACCCCGATAGCTTTGAAGGACTTTTCGATGTGGTGACACAGATATGTCGTAACACTGAGGATAATATGGTAAAGCTTGCTGAGTTTGTAGGCTACGAACATGGGTTGGGCGAGAAAAAAGCCCGTCTGTTTGAACTAGTTGGTAATATTCCCGGTCTGTCTGTCGATGAGCAATTAGACGTGTCGGAGATTCTTGCCAAGGAAGTTGATTTGTTGGAGATGTTTACTGGACTACTGGAAGCCATGAGGACTCGCTACGTCCACCGCCTTATGGAGAAACAAAAGAAAGCAGATTGAAGTTAGGCCTGTGCTGGTCCTTTTTGTATATGTGCGATGATTAGTGGGAAACTGATCCATTGGGCAATTAGCTTAGTTAGCTTGCCTGTATAGACCCATCCAATTTTTTTTTTTTGTCTTACTCACTTTATTGCACACCCTCTGGATACAATGTTTTGGTAGGTATGAGACCTTCTACGTTTGAGGCTTGGTAGCTTCATTAAAATATTCAGGTTGCTATTTAATGAACTTGATTTCGTCTAGGAATGTGCATTTAATTTTACTTAAAGACTGTTGTGTGATTTAAACCTTTGTCCACTGAGGCAGGCGCAGTAATGCAGGGCGTCAGGTCGGTTGGTATTATACTTTAATGCATCACTAAATTTATTCACCAACCTTTGTTGGTAGGTGAACATTAACTCAACAGCTCCTTTAGACTCATTCTCACCTATTTATAGAGATGTACCGAACAGTATTCACTCACAAATATTATACATCCCATAATCCACCGACATCGCCACGAGGTCAAACATTTTGACAGATGGATTTCACGAAAATCCAGCTTCAGCCCCACTACCTGTACCAAGTTGGGTGGGACAAAAAAATGGACGAGGCTTTGGTTAAGAGGCTAGTGGAACAGAAAGGAAAGGGATTCTGGGCTGCTACACTCAACGGAAACTACCATAGCCTTCTATTGGCTCGGGCAGATGTCAACGACCACGCTTGGTGGCCCCGCACATGGGATGATATCGTTGCACGCCAAAAATTTATGAAAAAAAGGTACTCTACTTTCAAAAGCATTGTTGAGAATGAGATGGTCGACTGGTTACCAAATCGTAACAAGGTGCTAGCTGAAGCCGATGTTTGGGACAAAGTATTGAAGGTGATGATCCTAATTTACCAAATAACCTTTTTAATTTTATGTTCACATTTCTTCTTGTCATGTTTTTCTATTAGTGGAATAATTTTGTTGAATTTTTTTTTTTTTTCTTATTTCACTTATTTTACGTGAATAGAGAGATGCATTTCCTGCTGCATACTTCTACGAAGGTGAGCCTTTGTGGAACGACCTGAAGACACTATTCGACTCAGAGACCGGATCAATCCCAAATGAAACTGAAATCATAACCTTAAGCGACACAACATCAAACACCATTGTTCATTTGTCGGATGACTCTGAAGAGGTGATCTCACCGGTGGTACCTTTCCCGAAACCTGCTTCATGCAAAAAACTGTTCGACGAAGAATACCATGAAGTCCCAAAACCTGTCGCTCGCCGTTTCCCACTTGCCAATGCCTTTCCACCAAAGCCCAAGACTTAGGGAAACCCAACAAACTGCCCGAGCGGCGAGAGCTCGTGTGCCTCTTCAAGCCCGGTTAAGTGGTTCGCATTCAAAAATTGGTAGCTGGTAATTATCCGAATTTAGATCTTCCTAGTAGTGTCGGCCAGACACTAGTCTTTATGTTGTGTCGGCGTTAGCTATTTTTAGTTCATTTAGGTGTCAAGGAATGTTAATGCGGGCGTTCTATTTCGTCCCAATTTTCAAGCGGTGTTATGTAGGGTCAAGGGTTTATGTAGGATTTTAATGGCTTTCAACCAGGGAACTAAACTATATTATGGAATTTTAATCTACAAGTTGTTAACATTTTGCAAATTTTTGTATGTGTGAAAAAACCTTTGTAGCTTCATAAGTTTTTATTTTATAATTGGGCACGTATCCACTGTTAGGAATTTGTGCCTTGAATCTAATTGGGTTAGAATTGACGTTCGTATTGAGGTGGGGGATTGAATTTGGTATTGTTGGAATAGGGTCGCGTTGAAAGACGCGGCCGCGACGGGTGGTCGCGACCGCAACCAAATGTGACAAGAAATTGAAGATTCTCGCTGTAAAGATGTCTAGGCCGAGACGGACGAAAGATCTCGGCCGAGACGTCGAGTCTGGTTTTTGGCTAAATTGCTGCTGGAGGAATATCTAGGCCTAGACAGTTTTATAGAGCATTCCATCTCGGCCTAGATGAGTCAGGCGAGCAGTTTTTTGGGCCTACACGGATTAGGCCGAATTGGGTTCTTTCTTGTAAAGGATTAGGTTTTGGGGGCTTATATATAGGTCCTATTGGAGTCCTTTGACATAGAGAGTTTAGAGAGAGTCTTAGAATTGTTTTGGCTTTGAATTTGGCTTGATTGTTCGAGCGTTGGAATTTGTTTGGGTCGAGTATCAGTTGATAGATACTCGACTATTGGTCTTGTTTGAACTCTCGTTGAATTTGATTTGGGATCTCTCCCTTTTGGCCGTGGATGTAGCTAACAAGTTGTTAGTGAACCACGTTAATTCTTGGTGTTGGTTTTTTTTGTTTTCTTGCACAGTTATCATTAGTTTGTTTTGTTCGATTAGTTTGCTTATTTCCCAACATCCACTTCCTAGGTTTATTCGTTATTTTGAACATGGCTCACTGTTTTCAAGCTCTAATAAGCTGTCCTCGCCAATAAATGCAGAAAGACATGATCAAAAGTTGAAATAAATTTGAAATATAAACACATATACATTGAATTAGCATCCTTAAAAATAAAGGAAAAAAAATTCGAAAATTTTAATTGATGTTTTTCCCCAACTTAAAAGCGTATGCTTCTGCTTCTAACTTTCAAAAATTAGATTGCGGAGTTTGTGACGGAGCGAATTTCGCTTAAAAAGTCAGTTTTAGCAACAATTCACAAGCTCCAAATTAATACTTTCACACAACTTTAACATAATTTGTTTAGAATCCCCCTTTCCCCTCAAACACTCCTATTTTTTACAAAGTAACCTCACAACCCACATGCATAAAGATGATGCTCTACTAAACTAAATTCAACAGCGGCTTGTATGTAAGAACCTATACTCAACAAAGTTAGAGATTTAACAACACTTCTTTCATGAATTAATAAATAAGCAGACTAATACAATCTATTGCAAATATTCAACTACCGCTATCCGATTAAGCAACATACAACAATTTTTTGTTACAATAGAGCCCGATCTAAGGTAGCAAAAATTTCCTGTCCAAATTTTGGCTACCGCTAATACTAGAAAAAAATATATGCAATAAGCAAAACACAAATCGCTAGTGCAAAACAAGATATGCATTGACGAACTATTAAGTTGTCGTTTCTCTTAACCAATTGTCGTATGCTCTCATCTTTACTTTCTACCAAGAAAATGAGATACTTTTCCTTAGACATTAGCTCATCGATAATACCTCTCAATTTTTTCTCATTGCTAACCATCTCCACAATCGAAGCTTGTAGATCGTCAATGATATCTTCTTGTTCGTCACATTGGTTAGTCAATTTAGGTAATGTCTCGGTACATCCAACACAGTTAGGACCGTCGATCCAGTAAAAATACTTGCACTGGTTTTCCTAGACAATGAAATTGATTAAAATTGGTTTAAAATAACATCGACCAAAATAATGCATTGGGATTTAAAACAATATAATCAGTTTGTTTCAATCTGTCCCCCCGAGTGTAGGCTTACCACTTGCATAGGGCATGCTATAAACCGCCTCCCGCGATTCAATTCCATCGTGGATGTGTACACCCTAATACTCATTCCGCACATACATTTTTCTAAATAGTCCCAATCCACATTCTCAAAGGAGCTGACAGAAGAATCGCAACTCGAATATGACATGATTGATTTTGGATTCCTCTGTTGTCACAAAAAAGCACAAATTTCATAACCTGAGGATTCAGTAAAACAACCATTATTGCGGTGTGAAATCATTGTAAGAATTTTTTGTACATACTTTGTATTCTAGCACCAATCGACAATCCAATATCCAATTGGCGCCGAGACGAATTAAAAACACTGGTAAACGAGAAATAATTGTAAAAACGCTTAAACATTCACATAATTTATAGAGTTATCTTGATAATTTGGGCAGAAAAGAATTGGACGATTAAAAAGAATGAACTGAAAGCAATGGAGGCCTACCAATTTCACGTTGTCGACTCCGTAATATTTTGGGCGGAGCAGTGATATGTTCTTGCGATTCCCTTCTGGGTCGTCTAGGGCACACTCCTCAATTGCTCTGCATTTTTTTCTGAAAAGAGGGGAAATGAGAATTGAATTACAGCAATGTTAGGGGTAAAGCTGTACTTCCGAGTGAGTTGTCATTGTTTAACAGTAATTTTATCATGGCTATCAAACTCCTGATAAAGTTCATCACAACACATAATAACCCCTACCAAATGCAAGAGTAGTTAGATAATACCATGAAGCCCTCTTAAATTATCTCATGACTAGTTAGACCCCTTTATCCCATATCCCCTACCAAATGAGCCCTCAGTGTCTAACTATCTAGCTACTACATTCTCCCACTTATACTGAAAGTTTCCTAAGTGGGTGGCATCAATCGCAGTCCTAGTCCCTGAACATGCTTGTCATAGACTTTCTGCGGTAAGCTCTTCATGAATGGATCAGCTAAATTCTCTGTCGTACAAATCTTCTCTATCCGCACATCTCCTCGTTTTACGATTTCTCGTATTATGTGGTACTTTCTCTCTATGTGTTTTGTCGCCTTGTGGGTCCTGGGTTCCTTTGAGTTTGCCACTGCACCTGAGTTGTCACAATAGATTGTGCTTCTTTGTTGGCATATTTTACTGATCTCGCTACAAGAAATATGGAATTCCAGATTTAAACTTCTCTATGATAATCAAGTCTTTTACCAGTCCGATTTCACAGATTTTGCACATATTAAAATTAATGAGCACTATAATATTAGCCTATGGATATCTATAACTTGTTGCTATATTCCATGATTAATAAAGCTAAAAAAAATTAATCCATAAAATCGGATATCAACAACATCCCCATTGTTGGAGCCCCGTTATCAAAATCTCATTTGACATACACAATCATCCATAGACTACCTGAAGCCACACACATATCACCATCAACAAATCTATATCACATTGTCACTAGAACTATAAAACACATGAACGTGCAAATTGAACTCGAGAGAATATCAATGGATAAAAGAACAAAAACTCTTTTTTTTTTCTCAACACTAGAAACACCCGTTATCAACATATGATTATGGTGATGAATATTTTCAACCAAAGTGATCACCTCTGGGGACCAGTAGCCGGCGTCCTGGCGGAGCTGATTTTGCATAAGAGACCCCTACTCTTTGAGAGATGATGTTGATAATGCTCGAAATTACATCGGATATTGGAGTTATTAAGAAATACGTTGATTCGTTTATGGAATTTTAGCCTAATAGGGACATATTGTGATTTCGAAGATGTTAGGTGGGCGGATTGGCAGGAATAAGGTAGATGGTTGTGGTGACGAATAAAAAATTAGATGGAGAAATGGCGATTTCATAATAAGATTTTTTGGGGGGTTTTGGTTGTTGAATGAAGGGGATCTCTCTTCATCTTCTTCGTCATCTTGCCTAAATAATTAATATTTGGTGGTCTTCAATGGTGAAAATGAAGAAGTTGATGAATCTTTAAGACTCTCTGAAATAGACCAAAATTCTGAGGTTGAATATGGCTGAAAGATGGAAATTGGTGGAGTACAAAATGGGGCGGATGAGGTATGAAGGAAGTGGGTCAAAAGCGTATTGAGAATCGGTGGTGGAAGCGTAAATACAGCGGTGATGAGGAAGGATGAGCGAGAAAGATATCAAATTCCTTTAATTTTTTTTTAGTATTTGCTGTATAATTGTTTTCAACTTTTAGGTTCTGATGAATGTTTAATGCTTAAAAATAATTCAACTTTTAATTTTGGAAAACTTACAAATATTATTAATCATTTGTTTGATCAAACTTTTTAGTACTCTTGCATATTATTGTTTTTTTGTTAACGAATAAACATATACTCTCTCCATTCCACATAAAATGTTATAGATTACAATTCTTTTTTTTTTTTTTTTATCATTGATCAACTTAATTTACCTACAACCAAAGTTGTCATTTTTGTTCTGGCCACCACTCCAAATTTATCACTGAAACGAGATATTTTAGTATCAGATTATTTTGGTGTTCCATTTCGGCTGTTCTGAATAATAGAAATTAATATATATTTATATATATATATATATATATATATATATATATATTGTGTGTGTGTGGATATAGACCACCAAATCCTGAAGCAAAACTAGGTTTTCAACCACAAATCTGAATAAATCGAAGGAGCCCCGACCGACAACCATTTTGTAAGAGGCATTGACCACGAAAGTAGTCAGAAATATTGGGACATTCTCAACAAGTGTCTCAGAATCACCAATCGCCAAGAAAGACAATAGACCGAGCCTAGGACCACCAAATGCTAAATCGCAGAAAATATACGTGGACCGTCGTTTTCCAAGATCGAGGGCACTAGAGACCGCCAGTCTGGATACGACCTCACACTGCCTAATGACTACATCTACAAGCCAAACACATGGGATACATGAGATATCCACCTCAGCATGCCCAAGCCAGGTGACTGACACATGCCAGCCAGTCTTGCCACCTGGCAGCCACATGTCATGAATGCAGGGGCATCTCAACCCCTACAAATACTACCTCATGTATTCAAAAAGATTACTATTGTAATCTCAAGAAAAAGTACATTATACATAGGAGAGAAAAGACTGTTGAGTTAAGAAACATCCTTTTGTACTCTTCCAATCGTCACGGTCAATTTTATTATACAGATCTCATATTGTTCATTTATTTGCACGATCATTTTTATTATAAGTTCCCCTCGTCAATAAAAAATGTACGATCGCTTTTCTGATTATGGACAAGTGATATCCCAGATACAACCACTATAATCAAATATATGGTCAACAATCGGGTACATAATCTCATTCACAGATCACACGTTCACAATATACATAAAACGCATATTCATAAAATAAATCCAAAGTACTCATCACCAAGTCAAAGTCTCAAATCATCAAATAAAGTAATAAACCAAACAAAGTTAGGATTCATTTAGTTATTTTGGAATTTGATTTTTTTCTCCGTTTCTTGTTCTTTTTTGCTTTCACATTTTGTTACTACTTTCATTTGGGAATGAGACTGCATGGAACAATGCTAATGAACAAGTTTTAGTATTTTAAATATTTTACTATTTTAATTTTAAAAGATAAAAGGTAACTAAATAGGAAAGACGATCGTAACAATTTCCATTTTGAGTGATTCAGGCATTTCGCCCATTTCGGATGCATTTTGGCCGTTCCGAATCGAAACGGACGAAAAATTAGCTGACATGAAATGGAAAATTAAACTGTTCCATTTTACTAGTCGAAATGGGATGTTTCGCCCATTTATGCCGGAACAGAATTGATGACTTTGCCTACAACCCTTTATAAAACAGGACTTTTCTTTATTGAACAATAAACTGTTTAAATACAAAACTCTTTTTATAAGACGGAGTAAGTATTTATTATTGTATTTTGTTCTTAGAGATTCTACTTTGCATTTAAATAATGTTATTTATGTAAATAAATATATTGCATCTTGCATTTACTTATACTATGAACATTTATATTGCTCTTTATCTATTTCGATCATTTAGTTTCTTAAAATAAAATTTACGATCCCCATAAGATTACCTTTTTTATTTATATGAATGTTACTTTATGGGTAACAACAGATTATGTAATTTATCTTGAAACCAATTAAATTTCAAATTATGATGATATTTTATAACTATATATTAAGAATCTCAATCATAGTTGTGCATCGCATGAGTGATTTACTAGTAGATAGTAGTAATGAAAAAGAAAAAATAGACCATATATAAAGAATATCATTATTATTAATGGTAAACACAATTATTAAAACTCACTACAAGAAAACTTCTAAATTCCAACCAGAAAAATTCCAACGGCATAAAAGCTGTTGGAATTTTTCAAAATTCCAACGGCATAAAAGCTGTTGGAATTTTTCAAAATTCCAACTGTAATTCCAACGGCAAATGAGCCGTTGGAATTTTTTCCAAAATTCCAACGGCAGAAGCCGTTGGAATAGCTGTTGGAAAAAAAATTCCAACGGTAAAAAGTCCGTTGGAATTGCCGTTGGAATCATTTTTTCCGTTGGAATTTAATTGTTGGAAAAAAAAATTCCAACAGCCACTTTTCCAACGGCATAAAAACCGTTGGAATTAAAATTCCAACGGCGATTTACCATATTCCAACGGTTTTTGGTAAATTACCGTTGGAATTTTAATTCCAACGGCAATTCCAACGGTTTTTATGCCGTTGGAAAAGTGGTTGTTGGAATTTTTTTTTCCAACAATTAAATTCCAACGGAAAAAATGATTCCAACGGCAATTCCAACGGACTTTTTACCGTTGGAATTTTTTTTCCAACATCTATTCCAACGGCTTCTGCCGTTGGAATTTTTTTCCAACAGCTATTCCAACGGCCTTTTGCTGTTGGAATTTTGGAAAAAATTCCAACGGCTCATTTGCCGTTGGAATTACCATTGGAATTTTGAAAAATTCCAACGGTTTTTATGCCGTTGGAATTTTTTTGGTTGGAATTTGGCAGTTTTCTTGTAGTGACTAATGATTACGAATAAACTTAATATTGTAAATAAACTACTTATCCAAATTTGATTTTCAGTCTATTAGATGTACTTGCAATTCTAATTCCTCAATTAACATCAAATCGGTAGATCCTAACTAGAAATGTAAATCCTTCTCATTACTGTGATATTAGAATCCTAAACTGCAACACTTAAGTATATAATAAAGTAGATCACGTAATATTAAAGGCAAAAACTTGGGTGCATAAGATGCACCATAGTGTTATTGTACACCTTGTGGGCTTCATCAGTTTAGCCCAAAAAAAATCGCGCGGTTCAAACCGGTCTGAACCGGCCAATTATTATTATATTAATATTTTTTGCGCGCGCATGTTATATACTTAATGGTCTATTTGTTGAATACTAAAAGCAAGTGGTCTGGTGGTATTCAATGTAGTTTTAAATATCTCAACCTTGAGGTCAAAGGTTCAATTCTATTTGCATCTTTTTTCCTTCTTCCTTCATTTTTTTTTTCCTTTTCCTTCTTCTTTTTTTTTCCCCCTTTAATTTTTTTTTATCTTTTAGCCTGTGAGTCTGGAAAAAATTATAAATTGTATTATTAAGTTTTTTTATAATGCAACAATAATTGTATTACCCTGTGAGTCTGAAAAAAATTATAAATTGTATTATTATGTTTTTTTATAATGCAACAATAATTGTATTGTAAGTTCGAAACATAAATATTGTACAATATACAAGAAAAATTAATATAACCAAACCTATACTGTCATACATCATAATATACACCGTATCGAAATATTAAATATACTATGAGTATTGTAAGTTGGAAAAAATAAATATTTCGCAGTATGAAACAAAAATTAACTAAAACAACATATATTGTCAGGCATTACAACGTATACTGTATCTAAATATTAAATATATTGTGAGTATTGTAAGTTGGAAAAAAAAAAAATTCACAGTATAAAACAAAAATTAACTAAAACAACGTATACTGTCAGGCATCATAACGTATACTGTATCGAAATATTAAATATACTGTGAGTATTGTAAGTTGGAAAAAATAAATATTTCGCAGTATAAAACAAAACTGAACTAAAATAACGTTTACTGTCATGCAACATAACGTATACTACATCGAAATATTAAATATACTGTTAGGCATCATAACATATACTATGCTCGAAATTTGAATTGGAGGTTATATATATAAAGGGGAAAGTGCTAGCTCCAAGTTGGGCAAAAACGTGTTTGGATTTTCAAAACAGGTGGGCCGCGCCGCGGCCGTGGCACACAATTGGCCATGAGCGAGGTGAAAAATAAGGGGTTGGGCCCAATTTGAGGCCTTTGGCGTGGCCCAGATTTGCCTCGGTCGTGGTCTGGTTGGGTTGGATTTCACCCCATCTTCTGGATTCTTTGCCACGGCCGTGGCCTGAACGTGTCTCGACTGAGGCGTTGAAGGCTGAATTTTGGCCATCTTCTGGACGATTTACCACGGCCGTGGTCAAAATTTGCCTCGACCGAGGCGTTGAAGGCTGAATTTTGACCATCTTCTGGATGATTTACCATGTCCGTGGGCTAGTCTTCCTCGGTCGTGGCTTGGGCCACGAGCGTGGCTCAACTAACTCGGGCGAGGTCCCCTTTTTTCCTTGTTCTCCTATCCTCTTGAGTTTGAATCGTCAATTTTAGATCTTTGAAACCTGTTTCTCGGCCTTAATTCACCTGTTTTGACACGAAAAGGAACTAAGCACGTCAAATTGCCCGATAAGAAATAAACTCACAAAACACATGTGAATATGCACACAGAAGCCATAAAAAGACACTTAAATTGACTTAAAAGTGTGTGCATAACCACGCGTACCAAATCCCCCCAAACTTAGACCTATGTTCGTCCCGAAAAAATAAAGAAAAAGAAGGACATGTTTTAGGGCCGATTTAAGTGGCGAATTCAGTTTCAGACGAGGTTTTCAAAAGCAAGACAATCATGGTAAGGATAAGCATATATGATATAACAACTTCAACTACTTTGGAGACTTGAAAACCCTAAACTAACGATCCTCACCGGGTCTCGACTCTCAAGTGTATCAAGTGGGTAGTGTTTTTCGCTCATATTGAAATGCATGCAATGACTACCATATGTTTGCCAATCTTCTAAATTCGAATTTTTACTTGACACGTGTGACAAAGAATAAAAAATGTCTTATTTTTTGTTGTAATGTTGGCTTGAGGTAAGGTGGGATAGATATGGGCACAAGTGATTAATTCATAGTAAACAAATCCCAAATTGATTTCTTCACCTTTTCAAATTCTCCCTTGGATGTGTTTTCTTTTGAATTTTTCAACTTTGAGAACCTTGGTAAAAAAACATTTATGTTACTAGTCTCTCCCAATCAAAAGTAGTGAACTAAATATATACATCTGACTTTTTCTTCCCTTTCCTGATTTTTTATTTTTATTTTTACAAACTAAGGGAGACTAGTTTTCCCAATTCTTTGCTTATTGTTTCAATTCTCTTCACCCTTCAATATTCCCAACCGTTTTTCCTTTTAATTCCCAAATTTACCCGGCTACCTTCCAATCGCCTCCCTCATACTCAAATAGTCCAATTAGGGTTAAAGGCTAAATCGAAAGGTACTTGGCTTGTATAGTTGGGCTATCAAACGAAAAGTTAAAAGCTCAAGGGGCTAACTAGGGATAATTTTCCATTCTTTGGCGAAAAAGGTGTGACATTTTCAAGCTCACAAATAGGTTAAAGTCAAGAATTTCCTTAGTCACCAATGTATCGATTTATTCAAAATAGAGAATCAAGGCAAGTTCTAGAGACAATCACATGCAATCAATGAAATACACCGGAAGAAAGTATAAGTAACTACAAAATGGGAGTACAATTGAAGCTCAAAAACTCACAATGCAATTTTTCTTGATCAAAAGTTTTGAGTACAAGCTCAATTTCATCTCATTTGCCCATCATGCTCTACCATTGGCCATTTGTCAAAAAATTTGCAGAAATTCGCTTCATCATTAACTATTCGCCAATTATCAATCCCATCATTATCCACAGTCAAGATAAGATCGAAAGTGGCCAATACGTACACCTACCACCCCCTTTCCCAAACTTGGTTGAAAAATCAAAGTTTGTGGGAAAGAAAGGGGTATTAATTGGTGCTCTACAAAAGACAATCAATCTGTCAACACTATCGATTGGTTCTTATTGACTCGAATTAACAATGCAAAAGACTAATCCATGCAAATATACCAAATCCAATCAAAGTCTAATCAATCCCAGAGGCAATAGAGTAGCGTACAAAAATTAAGCTCGTGGGTGGCCAATTCGTACACCTACCACAACCTCTCCAAAATTGGTTGAAAATCAAAGTTTGTGGGAAAGAAAAGGGTACGAATTGGTGCTCCAACTTACAGTGGCTTTTGGGCTTCGTCACCCCCATTTGGTGCAATCTTTTTTAATTTCATGGCTTGGTCGGTTTCTCGTCATCATAGTCCCTACATACTAAAAGAAAATAATAAGAAAATATCTAAATATATAAGTAAACAACCTAAACTACGAAATTAAATACATGAACATCAATAAATGTCGGGTTGCCTCCCGAAAACCGCCTTTGTTTAACGTTGTTGGCTCGACGAAAGCTCTTTCCCTCATCGTTTATTCCAAGGTGGTTTCCATATTGGCCCGGACCAGTTCAAGCACTTTACTTCATGTAGCTTCTCGCTTTTCTCTTTACGATGCCTCAAAGATGTGGAAATGTTCGACTTATTCCTGCACCTCATCTCACATCCTTTCTCAACATGAGGGTTAACAACATCATGAGAAAAAACAGGATGGAAATCTTCGAGAAACTGTTCGACATAAAAAATGTAAAATTGCACGGTTCTTCCATTAAACTCCATCGTGAGTGTGTCTTCACGAACGTCTATCTTACTTTGGGAGATGTTTAGAAACGGCCTCCCCAATAAGATAAGCGTAGAGATTGATGAATCACCTTACATCTTCAAAATGTACAAATCGGCCGGAAACACTAATTTATCAACTTCAACTAGCACGTCTTCAATCACTCCATCTCGGTATGAAGCGCTTCGATCGGCTAGTTTAATGAGGACTTATGTTTCCTTGAGTAGCCCCAAATTCAAGGATCGAAAAATAGAACGAGGCATAGCATTGATTGATGCTCCTAAATCTAGCATAGCATGTTCAATTTTTCGGTTATTTATTTTGCAAGGGATGACAAACATACCGGCATCCTTGCATTTGTGTGGAAGCTTCTTCTAAAAAATTATTAATACGCTTTCATCCATGAGCACTTTCTCGTTCCCCTTAAGAGTTCTCTTGTTGGTGCACAAATCTTTTAAGAATTTAGCATAACGAGGAATCTATTTCACAACTTCGATCAATGGAATGTTGATCTCTACCTTCTGGAGTACATCAAGAATTTCTCAATCCTTAGTTCTATCTACCACCCTCTTGATTTGTCTTGGGAAGGGAAGTGGTGGAATAGGAATAGGGATCGAATTGTGGAATCTTGGATCTTCAGGGACCGCGACCGAGGCATCAGTGGCCGCGTCCGTGGTAAATGATCCAGAAAGTTTCCCTGTTTCTTGCTGCAGGAGGCCACAGCCGAGTTGTTCACCTCGGATGAGGCATCAGACGCCTCGGGTGTGGAAATTCTTCCAGTGAGGTTTCCCTCGAAATGCTCAAGTTGGCCACGGTCGAGGGCCTTTGGTGCCTCGAGCGTGGCCTGTTCTTCAATAAACTTTCCCTCATTTTCAACTTCCTCTTCACCCCCAAAGTGATGTGCGGGCTTGTTAGGCTCTCCAAGCACCACCCTACTCCTTAGGGTGATTGCACTGACATTTTTAGGATTGATCTCCAGCTGAGCATGAAGCTTACCACTCTATGCATTGTCCAATCGAGACACTGAAGAGGCCATTTGACTGACTTGTGTCTCGAGATTTTGAAATCTCGATTGGGTATCTTTCTGAAACTGGACTGTACTTGTGGCCAAGCTCTTCATAATGCCTGTCAATGATGGCTCTGAAGATGACGATACTGTGGGCTGCTTCTGCTGATACATCCCCTTAGGGTAAGGGGCTCGGTTTTGGCCTTGATAACTTTGTTGGCCACCTTGGTTACCATACCCAAAGTTTGGATGATCTCTTCACCCGGGGTTGTAACTTTGAGAATAAAGATCAGACCTCCTCCCCCCATTGAAGCTACCAACGGCGTTTGCATGAGCTCCGATCTCTTCATCCAAGATTGGGCATGTGTCGGTATTATGGTCGGTTGGTTGGAAATCCTATACGGCTAAGGGGCTTGAGTGTTACCCGAGGTCACCTTCTTGGCCAAGTTAGTAAGTTGCTCCAGTTTCTCGTCAATGGTCGAATCATGTACATCCCTAACCGTCCTTGTTGGCTCATGATACCCAAATTGTTGGGTATTTGTAGCCATCTTGGTAATTAACGAACGAGCGGCTGTTGGAGTCTTGTCAACAAATGCTCCTCCACTTTCCAAGTCGATCATGTTCCGGTGGGTCAAGGATAGGCCTTCATAGAAGTACTGCATAAGATGTTGATCCGTGATATGGTGTTGTGGACAACTAGAAACTAACTTATTAAACCTTTCCCAATACTCGTATAGTGTCTCTCCTTGGCATTGGCGAATACCGCTGATTTGCTTCTGAATATTTGTGGCCCGAGAGGCCGGGAAGTACTTCTCAAGGAATTGTCTCTCCATTTATTCCCACGTTGTAATGGAAGCCGACAGTAGGTAGTATAGCCAATCTTTAGCTAGATCTTTTAAAGAAAAGGGGAATGCCCTTAACTTAATTTGCTCATCCTTCACGTTTGTAGGCTTCATACTTGAACATACAATATGAAACTCCTTGAGATGCTTATGTGGATCCTCTCCCGAAAAACCATGGAAAGATGGTAGCAAGTGTATAAGACCCGACTTCAACTCAAAATTTGTATCCCGTTCAAACTCGGGGAAGGTAATACGTAGAGGTTGGGTGTGATCCCCGTGTTTTCTAACTCCTTCATGGTCCTCTCGGGTACCCTTTCATTCTCAATTTCTTTCCTCTGTTCTTCTTCAGGTGCAAGATTTAATCCTTCAAATTCTCCCCTAATTTGCTCAAATAACTGGGCTCGTCTTCTCAAAACTCGCTCACGCTCAACAATATCCGTTTCAAATAATGGCCCTTTCTCTCCTTGTGAGCGCGTGAACATCTACTAATATGCAACAAGAAAGAAAATTATAGTAAGTATCAAGATCACTAACAAATAAACAACTGTCTATAAAACTAAAAATAGTGCTTGGATACAAAAAACAACACTAATCAACGGCGCCAAAATTTGGTACGTGCACCGAATACACTACCAAATTAATATATATCGTATTGTAATAACAATACTAACCTCACGAACTAACCTACTAAGTAGAGTGACAAGCAAGGGTCTATCCCATAGAGAACGGCCGGTTAATTCCGATTTTAATACCAAGCAATTATAGTTAAATATATATAGAAATTTAAACAACTTAAGAAAGCAATAAAGGTTGAGGGGTTTGATGACCAACTAACAATCTACTAGTAACAAATAGAAGCAATTAAATGAAATTGAAAGCATTTAATACAAGAGTTCAAGTAAGCAAATAATAAAAAACAATAGAATATTTTTTTGTTTTTCAAGTATTAAAAACGACCCACCCTTGATCATGCTTCTCTTTGGTCTAGATAATTTATGCAACTATTGTTAATGCGTAATTAATTGTGATTTAAGCCCTTATCTCAAGACTATTAACAAGCTCTAATAACCTTGTTGTCTTTTAATTTCAGTTAATCGAAACAAGCTCTTCAACTAACCCTATTCGATTTAACCAAATCCTCGAACAAGCTCTCTTAGATTCAATAATCAAATGCATTAAACACCAAGACAATGAGATAAATACGACATAAAACTCGTAAGCTCGGTTTTAGAGGTCGAACTTTATGTTATCACCAATGAACATTCATTGTTTGCTACAATTGAGTCGAAAGTACTACAATTACGGATAACAATCCCGACTACTAGCAACACATTCATAAATCTCCTAAAGGGTGATCAATCCAATAATGAACTCATGAATGTGAATCAATAACAGCAAATAACATAAAACACTTGAATACACAATCCTTTGGTAACATTAACCGCAATAATCACATAAATATCTTCGACTCAAAGTTCCACATTGATCAAGGGTGAATAAAAGGGTGCTAGCCACCCATTACACCTAATATAATCAGAAAATGAAAGGAAATACAAGAAAACATGATAAAATCAAAGATTAAACCAAGACTTGGGTTGAGGAATGAAAGGTCTTCAATCTTCTTCCCAAACTTGTCCTTGAGGATGATGGTGGCTCAAAAGTGGTTGGAAATGTGATCTAAGATAGGTCTAATTCGAATTGGAGGTGATATATATAGAGGGGAAAGTGCTAGCTCTAAGTTGGGCAAAAATGTGTTGGGTTTTTAAAATAGGGGGGCCGCGCCGCGGCCATGGCACACAATTGGCTGCGGGCGCAGTGAAAAACAAGGGTTTGGGCCCAATTTGGGGCCGCGGGCGTGGCCCAGATTTGCCTTGGCCGCGGTCTGGTTGGGTTGGATTTGACCCCATCTTCTGGATCCTTTGCCACGGCCGTGGCTTGAATTTACCTTAGCCGAGGCATTGAAGGCTGAATTTTGGCCATCTTCTAGATGATTTACCACGGTCGAGGCGTTGAAGGCTGAATTTTGGCCATCTTCTGGACGATCTACCACAGTCGTGGGCTAGTCTGCCTCGGTCGTGGCTCAACCAACTCGGACGAGGTCCCGTTTCTTCCTTGTTCTCCTTTCCATTTGAGTTCGAATCATCAATTTGAGATCTTCGAAACCTGTTTTTTGGCTTTAATTCACCCGTTTTGACTCGGAAATGAACTAAACACGTCAAACTACGCAATAAGAAATAAACGCACAAAACACATGTGAATATGCACACAAAAGCCGTAAAAAGACAATTACATTGACCTAAAAGTGCGTGCACGACCACGTGTACCAATTATCAATCCCATCACCCATATACATATAGAGATTTTTATATATCAATTTTAAATGTAAAAACGTCTGCGATGGATTATGTGTTGGTGAAGGTACAACTTAATGATGGTGATAAGTTGGAGAGGCTGAATGGGCTGAATTATAAAAGGGCGAACCTGAAGATGGAGTATCTTCTGGAAATTGTGAAAATGTTCTATGTGCCGACCGATCCATTTTGAAGGAATAGCCTAATACTGAAAAGGTTGCTAGCAAAATAAAAAAGTGGAAGGATGATGATTTTATCTGCCTCTACACCATTCTCCAGGTGCTTAAAAACAACCTATTCAATGTGTTCCACATCCACAAGACGAATCTTGATCTTTGGAAAGCTATTAAATGTAGGTAAGCCAATGAAGATGTTGGAAATAAATCTTTCTTGATAAATAAATATTCGAGTATAAAATGATGGATAATAGGCCTGTTATAAATCAAGTATATGAATTAAATGATATTTCTATATAATGTGCTGATGCTAGGGAACCCAGCTCTGAAACCTTTCAACTTTCAACTGTCATTGGTAAAACTTCCTCCTTTAAGAAGAGTTTACCAATGAAAGTTGAAACATAAATAAATAAGAAAAAAAAAAAACTGGATGAATTTATTCAGGGAATCCAAATCGAGACTGAAAGTGATCTCAAGAGAGAGTGTTCTTTGAAGATTGATTATGTCCATCAGATTTAAGAGAGAGATCCTCCTGGAAAATTTAAGAAGAGGAGAAACACCCAAAGGGTAGTGGAGATGGCAATCTTAGCTATTAAGAGAAAGAAAGGGTCTTACTTTATGTGTAGAAAAATGAATCACTTTGCTAGAGAATGTCACCACCGCAAGGGGGCAACAACCGAAGAAAAATGATCAGACTAATTTGGTGAAAAATGATTTGGTTGTCATTCTCATCGAAGCGGGCCTTGTAAATCACCGTGACTCTTCATGGTGGATCAATTTGGGAGCAACTTATCACGTTACACCAAATTGGGCTTTGTTCAAAACTTATGAAGAGTTAAAAGATACTAAATCTGTTTACATGGGCAACTCTTTAACTAGTGAGGTCCTGAGCAAAGGAATAGTGCTTCTTCTTCTTTCTTCCGGCAAAACTTTCATTAACAAATTTCTATCACATTCCCTCAATGAGGAAAAAATCTTGTATCAGTTTACAATTAGATGAAAATGGATTTAAAATAGTTTTTGAGTCCCAGAAGATTATCATAACGAAAAGGGAGTCTTTGTGGGAAATAAAGCTACATTAAAGATAATCTGTATTTGCTTAGTACAAATAATAATACTAATAGTTCTGCTTACTGTCTTTATTCTCTTTATAGTTGATAATCATGATTTTTAGCATTATAGATTAGCTCATATAATTCTATGAACTGCATAATTAGTAATACTTCAATTCCTGACTCATCTACTGTTTACTCAATGAAATATGTGAATGTTGAGCACAATCTAAGATTGTTAAGCCATCTTTTAAAAGTATTGTTAGGACATTTGTTTGGTTGACCTTATTCGTACGGATATATGTGATAGTAAAGAACATATAACTATGGGTAGAAGATATTAGTTTATCACTTTTATCGATGACTTTTCTAAGTTGATTAACGTATGATGAACGTGTAAATACTCGTTTTTTCGTATATTTGACGTTCATATTCTTGTGTGATCTGCGAGTGTTTATTATGTTTAAGTGCGATTTCGTGTTTTATTGTATTCTGAGCTCTATTTCCTTTTAATATGATTTAATGCACTTTCGTGTGTTCTTGAGTTATATTTTGAAGGTTAGGAACATCCGAGAAAGAAAAGAGGTTAATCGCACATATTTTCCCATTCCGGCCTGTAAACCAAGGCCTAACTAGGCCCGAATTGAAGTCCATTAAAGCCCGACTCAAATTTTACTGAGTTGCAGACAAAATTCATGAAGGGGTCGGGTTAAGAAAACATGAGGAAACAGTCCGAAAAGAAAACGGGAGAAGATGGCGCACAATAGGAACGCATTGCACGTCCGGCGTCCAGACGCTGGGCAAATTGAGGCAGCCATAGCCGGTACCAGCTTGCTTGGATCCGTTAGCGGTATAGAGTGGTTTCCAGGGTATAAGTGCCGAGTCTAGTACTGGCCCTCACAGGTCCGGTATTATTGTAACAACAAATTTTGTGAATTGAATTAACAAACACAAAAAAATGTACAAATTAATTCTAATTGGATTGAAATGAACAACTTTGTAGGTTACAATCTCTATTCTTCAATCCTCTGATTCTTCTCTTCGAATGTTTTCTTTGAATTTTTGAATTTTGGACTAAAATCCACTTCTTGATTTTCTTCGCGGCTTTTGTTGTCTTTCAATAACGTTGTCCGAAGGTCGACCGGCTTGATTCCGGATTGAACGCTACTTCTCGATGAATTTGATGAAGAACATCTTCGAATCTTGAAGAATGTCTTTGAATCTTCGAGAACTTTGAGTCTTCTGAATTTCTTGGAGTTCTTCCAATTCTTGAAGCTCTACACTTGTGTCTTAATGAATGAAGAAAGGCTCTTATTTATAGGTGTAGGGGAGAGCTCTTTCCATATTTGATTTGCCATGTGGCGCTATTTGATTGGCCGCATTTGATTTGATGGGCTTGGGCCTGGTTTGGTTGGGCTAGGCCTGATTTGGTTGGGCCTGGCTAGACTTAGCCCGATTTGGTCGGGCCTTCTTGTTGGATTAGGCCCTTTTGACTTGATTGGGCCTTTGTTGATTTGATTGTGCCATCTTACCAAAATGTTGGTAGATAATTTATTTTGGCCCAAATGAAATATCAATTATACTATAACTTAGGAATTAATTTAATTAAATTCCCAAGACATGGATAGTATATTTTTTATTGGTATTTAATTGATTTCCACGTGTCGCCATTTGATTGGACACAAAATTTATTTATCTACAAATGCCCCCTCGCGATATATTTACGAACACTGAGTCTTGAAGTGAATGGATCGCAAAATAAACTTAAGTGCTTCACTTGATTTCCTTCATATTTTTTTTTTTAGACTTACGTGTGAACCTCTCGTGGAAAAGGGCCAAAATATTATCGCACTTGGACAGCTGGTGGACCGGAATTATCTTCTACTAACTAGAATAATGCCCAAGATCTCAATCCATTCATAATGGAAATGATTTATTTCTTTCCATTCCCTGTATCAACATTAAATAATTACTCCCATTCTTCCAAAGATTCCGTGGGCCCACATGGAATGTAGATTTGCCATTATCATCTCTCCAAGCTGCATGAATGAGGGAAAAAAACAAATTGATTCTGTGGGGCCTGCTTGTAAAAGAGTGTGCCACCTTTATTTTGTATCTAAATCTATCATATGCATGGTAATTATTTCCTTCCACTTTGGCTCTTATTATTCTTCTTCCGAGATTACAGTAGCACATCACCAGAATAATTCTATTTCTAGCCAAAATTATCGGGATCATAACCTTCCTTCAATATTGAAAATCCTCACCCTTATATAAAGGGTGTTAGCCTATTCATTCATCATCACTGGATATTCAGACTCACTTCTCCTTCACATTGTTTTCAATCTTGCTTTTCCTTTTACACCTCAACATCCTCTGCTACAGGGTGAGTTGCTACGTCCAACTTGCAATCCCAATCTCTCACTTCTCCATAAATCTGATGAGCCATCTTAACCCTTCCTCGTATTCTCCTTTCGCAGGCTCGACGTCGGAAAATTGGCCGGAATATCGTGGTCAGGAGGGGGTAAGGTAGCGGCTTTGCATCTTTCAGAAAACACTATTTCAGGCGCTTTCGTTTCAAGCCGGCAGGTATGGTTGTTGTTGTTTGTTTGTTTGTTTTTTTTTTTTTTTAATGGACTTTGCAATTATATGGGCTAATTTAATCTAAACCAATGATGTAGAACCAAGATCCATGTATAAGCTCCTGCAACCTCGTATGTCCTTTTATGTTATTTCCTTAAAACCGTTACAAATATCCTGCCTTATTTTATATCTTGCATGCGTAAATCTCCTTCAGCATAACCTGGACACTTCTACCACCACCCACTCTTCAACATTAAACATATGTTTATGCATGTATGTAAGCCTGTCATCAGCCTGGAATCCCTCCTTTCTGGCACATTATTTTGCAAGTGCTTGACTCGTGTATCTATGTTGATTCCCTCCTCATTATGCTTGAGGAACTTGGGATGTCGATTGGACTAAATGTCATTATGCAATTGAACATGGAAAAAATTTGATACCATAGCAACCAACATGGATAATGTCGCATTTTTTTTTTTTTTTTTAGGCAGAGACCACGCATTACTTTATAATGGTATATTTCAAAGATACCACTTCTTTGAATGGAGAGCAATACTTGGTGATCCTTGACGAAAAACATCATCCTTTGGAGGGAGGAACCCACTTAGTGGTAGACGAACCCGTTACCGGCAATTACTCGAAGCCTTGGCCAAAACTGACCAACTCTCTCTACATCGGTGAATGGTCCCAAAGCATCACATTTGGAAAATCAAATGCATGGAGTCTACAAGCTACTCATCATTATCCTACGAAGGAGGTGGATCCTTTGCCAACCTTGGGACGACAGATTATTGATGGCAAGTCAAAATGGGGAGATGCCATAGATTTTTTTGGAGAAATCTGCTACACAAAGGGATTGGGAGTGGACTGAAGACGTCCTTAGTAGATGCAAGTGTTTACTCAATGATGCGGAGATTTATAACCCTGTGTACGCGTCTTTTTTCACATATGATTGTAACTCCGAAATCATGAAGGCTTTTTGTGAGGCTTGGTGCCCGTCGACCAACACGCTGCTTACATCATTCGGGGAATTATCAATTTCTCTATGGGACTTGCATACATTATCAGGCCTTTCGATGACTGGATTTCCTTATGACGAGGTCGTACCAACATCAGCGGAGCTTATTGGGACTGATAGAGCTGGAAACCTCTGCCTTCCTCGTAGCTGCAAATACCTATTTAACGCATACCATCTTCTTTGTAGAGATGCAAATGGAAGCCAAGTGTCGATCGAGAAGTGGGTGAAGTTTTGGTTCAAGAAAGCTACGAAACATGGTGAACCTCCCTCGCACAAAATTTCAGAGAAGAAGAGATCGACGCGTCCCAAGCTAACACACAATCCGCACGGTGACTTAGGAGAATCCGAGCAGTGGACTTCGATGGAGGAGTCTTTGTTCAAGAAGCTCGACATTGAATGAAAGCAGCGGGAAGAGACATATTTGGCCGCCGCCTCGCATGTTGGCTTTGCAAGTTTGTCTTTCCAGGTGACGATATTAGCTTGATACGACCAAGCACTTTCAAGATGGCGAGCATGATGGCAGCGGGGAATACAATAGGTCTTGCAGTCCCTATTCTGACAATCATTTATCGAGGCCTGAACAAGATTTTGAATCTCGCGAGACCCTCGAGAAGTCGATCAACTTTCCCCGTTCATTTTGTTTATGCTTGGTTGGCGCAATACTTCAAGACTCACTTTTCAATTGGTCCCGGAGTGCGAATGCCCGCAATGGTTACTTATTCCGGTGAAGGTGGTGCGAGGCATTTTGACCCCGACGAGGCACGCAAAAGGATCTTTAAAGGAGATTTGGTTTCATGGACATGCAACATGCTAAAAAGTGAAGACTTCTTTTATGTTGATGACACTCGATCAAGGGGGCGTGAGTGGAGATACTTCATAGCTATTCGCTCCAATTACCTTGCGTGACGGCAAGGCGATCGATTCTTTATTGAGCCATATAGTCCTCATCGTTTTAGTCGCCAATTTGGATACCACCAAGATATTCCCGGATCACTAAAGCCTGATATTCGAGAAGCTTCTCTTGAGAAAGGAATTTATTATTAGCGGCTTTGTGTCTTCAACAGATCGATGTCTAAGGCATATCTACCATGCGCACCTCAAAGGACCAAGATTTTCTATACATCTGATTATAAGAAATGATGGAACCAGCTGCATGGGAGTTTTCTTGAAGACAACATCAAGCAGCTTATCAAGACGCAGCCAAGTGAAGTACTTTCGAAGGGTAAAGAGCACGTTCATGTAAATGCCCCCACTGCCGAGAATGATCGAGATGCCACACCTACTATTGTCATCCATCCCAAGCAAGATGATACACATTCGATCGGGCTTGTTGAGGTGAGTAAAAGGAAGAGCAATCCCAACTCCTTAGACGAAAGTGATAGCAAAAATGCCGACCGTTATTGGAAGAGGCCAAAGAAGGACCTTCATCTTTTGAAGCCCGATGAAGGATGCACAAGCAATCAACAAGATGCTAAGGATCTTACGGCTAAGGTTCCCTATCTCTTATTTCTTTCATTTTCTGTTGTGCCATTTTCTTTACTAAGTTTTTTTTTTTTAACTCAAACTTGCTACTTGTCAGGCGATTAGAGATGTCTTCAGTTCCGACAGTGTGGAAAGTCAAGGGTCTTCAATGGCCAAGTCATCGACTAGGACTCCTTCTGAAAAAGCAACACAAGCAAGGCCTGTTGCAGTATCAACACTTGAAGGTGACAAATTCGTCCGCGACCGTCAGAGGAAATACCTTCAAGAGATGTGGGATGATCTTCGCGAGAAGGTTTTATTGACTCCTGTTGATTCAATGTCTTCTATGAAGGAAGGAGTTTTCTATGTGCTTAATGAGATGAAGTGCTTCAAGAAATTTGATTTCTTCGGCATAGAGAAACTGTTGAGAGGGTTGTTTAACAAGGCCGCCACTTACGACAAGATTCGATCGAAGTCTTTTGAGAGGGTGACGAAGGCACTTCTCGAGCGGCAACTCTCCGAAGCCAAAGATCGTCTTAATGATGCCAAGACGAAGGAACTCAAGGAAGCTGATGAGATCAAATCCACCAAATCCGAGTTGGAGAAAGTTGAAAAAGAGCTCGATCATCTCAAGGAAAGGCAGAAAAGCTTGTCGGAGGCCCTCCGTGAGCAAAAGAAATTCCTCTCAGATACTAGAGCTGAAGTCCATGATATTCAAGAAGAGATTCTTGCGATCAACAACACTCCTCCTTTAGATGACGAAGTTGTTGAAGATTTAAAGGCATCGAAGCTTGACTTGGAGGTAGCGCGAGAAGAAATGAAGAATCTTAGCCCATTTCCTTAGTTTGTTTGAGCTTTCTTTATTCCCTTGCTTTTTTATTTTATTTTATTTTTTTTATGTAATGAATATCCAAGACTTTATGATAATAAGAAGGTTGTTTTTGCTTCTCTGTTTGCAATCTCTTTTAGTTTCTTTGCTCTTATTGGCTTTGCACTTCAATCATTCACTTCACTTGTGCTTGAGTTAACCAACTTAGAAAAGAGGAAACATAATTTATGACTGAACTTAGAAAATATCTAAGCTGCCTACGTACCTCTTTTGAAGAGGATCAAGTCAAAACGTAGTTCAATTTACCACTTTTGTGTTTGACTTTTTTTTGGGGGGGGGGGGGGGGGGGGGGAAGGGGTGCCGTGCACAGTTTATACTCATGCGGGCCAGGAGTGACTATTCTTTATCCACTTTAGCCAAAGTGGGGTAAGTTAGCATTTTTACCACATACTTTACCTTTGGTGGTTGCCGTGCACAGTTTATACTCATGCGGGCCAGGAGTTACTATTCTTTATCCACTTTAGCCAAAGTGGGGTAAGTTAGCATTTTTACCACATACTTTACCTTTGGTGGTTGCCGTGCACAGTTTATACTCATGCGGGCCAGGAGTTGTTTTTTTTTTTTTTTTCTTTTTTTTTCTTTTTTTTTTTTTTCTTTTTTTGGTTTGCATCAGGCTCAAGCGTAGTAGCGTTTCAAAAACTTCCAATTTATGGGACCAACTCGTACGCCGTCTTCAGATATCAATTTGTAGGCGCCATTTGTGTAGACTTCCTTCACCACATATGGTCCATCCCACCTCGACACGAACTTATTTCCAACCCGATGTGTAGTAACAATCGGTCTTCTTACAGCAAGCACTAAATCACCAACTTGGAAGGAACGTGATCGTACTTTCTTGTTGAATGCTCTAGAAAGACGAGCTTGGTAGCATTCGAGTCTTTGTTGCGCTTCCAACCTTTTCTCATCGAGGGCCTCTAACTCATCAAGGAGTAAGCGCAGATTCTCCTCCTCGGTCAACCCTTCTTGCATAGCTACCCGAAGAGAAGGAATTTGTTTCTCCAAAGGGATCACTGCTTCCACACCATACACCAAAGAGTACGGGGTAGCTTGAGTTGGCGTTCTGTAAGTTGTTCGGTAAGCCCAAAGTGCTTCTCCGATCCTCTCGTGCCAATCTCGCTTTGACTTCCCAACGACCTTCTTTAGTAGATTGCACAGTGTCTTGTTAAGTGCTTCGGCGAGTCCATTGGCGGCCGCGTTATACATTGATGACTTCCTTTGTTTAAAATCAAACTTCTCACAAAGTTTATCAATCAAGCTATTGCTAAAGGCTTTTCCGTTGTCAGTGATCATGTAGCGAGGAACTCCATATCGATAGATGATGTTGATGCGTATGAAGTCTGCTACATTTTCTTTCTTCACTTTCTTCAAAGGCACTGCCTCTGCCCATTTGGAAAAGTAATCCGTTGCACCCAAAGCATCAATTGGCCACGAAGCAACAGTGGGATGCAAAGGTTCAGGCGGCTGGTGAATGAGGTTTGCGTGGAACTGGCATGCTTGACATTTCTGGGCATAGTCCATTCAGTCTTTTACCATTGTTGGCCAATAGTAACCCGTCCTCTTTATTCGAAAATGTAGCTTTGGGCCCGATTGATGGGCGCCACAGATGCCGGAATGAGCTTCCTCCATGGATCGAATGGCTTCATCATCGCCTAAACACCTCAAGAAAACTCCATCAAAAGAACGCCTATAAAGTGTGCCCTTAAAATAAATGAAGCGAGGAGCACGGCGTCGGATATCAACTTTTTGCTTTGGATCACTTGGTAACTTCTCATACTTAAGGTAGTCAACGAGAGGTTCTCGGCACATGTGACATTTCCACATCATCAAGCCAAGCTACAAGCTTTCGGGCATAATTGAAATATGGAAATAACTCTGGCTTCTTAACCTCGTAATCACCAAGCACTTGATTGATCACCAACTTAGAGTCCCCATACACTTTGAGATGCAAATGCTTTGCGTCAACTGCCATTTCTAGTCCCAGGATGAGCGCTTGGTATTCAGCGACATTGTTGGAGCAATTTTCAGTTAGCGTGAAAGAGTATGGCAACACGTCTCCGTCAGTTGTCACGAACACAACCCCGGCACCGGCCCCTTCTCTGTGGGATGCTCCGTCAAAATACATGCTCCATGGAGGAGAGATTTCAATTGCCAACACATCTTCATCTGGTAGATCATCAGATAATTCCCACTCGGCAGGGATGGGGTGATCAGCCAAGAAGTCTGCCAAGACTTGTCCTTTAACCGCCTTTTGAGGGACATATACAATATCGAATTGTTGCAGATGAAGGTACCACCTTGCAAGTCTATCAGAAAGAACCGGTCTGGACATGACATACTTAAGCGGATTTGCCTTTGAAACAAGACGAATAGTATGAGCTTGAAAGTAGTGCTTCAGCTTTTAAATTGCAAATATGAGAGCTAAAAATATCTTCTCAATGGGTGAATACTTGAGCTCATTTGGTGTCATCATTCTACTCAAGTAGTACAAATCACTCTCTTTTCCAACATCATTCTGTTGTGCCAGCAAGGCTCCGACTGAACGCTCTTGGGCAGCGATGTAGAGAATCAATGGTCGTCCAGGTACTGGCGCGACTAGCACGGGCGGTTTCATCAAGTAGGCTTTGATGCTCTTGAAAGCATTGCTAGCTTCATCCCAATCGAACGGAGTACCTTTCTTCATGTGACGGCTAAAAGGCTGACATCGACCAGCTAAGCTTGAAATGAATCTTCGGAGGTAAGCCAACTTTCCTTGCAAACTTTTAAGTTCGGGGATGTTGCGAGGCTCGGGTATCTTTAGAATTGCATCAATCTTCGCCTGCTCTATTTCAATGCCTCGGTGGCGAACAACAAACCCAAGAAACTTTCCCGACGTAACTCCGAATGCACATTTAAGTGGATTCATCCTTAGTTGATATCTTCATAGGCGTTCAAAGACTCTTCTTAGGTCACAAAGATGATCTTCTCTCTTCTTAGATTTTACCACCAAATCATCCACGTAGCATTCCACGTGCTTATGGAGAATGTCGTCAAAGATTTTTTGCATTGCCCTTTGGTATGTTGCACCGGCATTCTTCAAACCGAAAGGCATCACCTTATAGCAATATATCCCTTTTGGGGTTCCGAATGCTGTGAGTTCTTCATCCTTAGGCGACATACGAATTTTATTATACCCAGATGATCCATCCATGAAGGATAAAGCTTCATGGCCCGTCGTAGCATCAATCATAAGTTCGGCGATAGGCAATGGAAAGTTATCCTTCGGGCATGCTTCATTTAAGTCTCGGAAGTCGACACAAACTCGTATTTGGCCATTCTTCTTCCTCACTGGGACAATACTAGAGATCCACGTAGTGTACTTAACTTCACGAATAAACCCCACTTCAATAAGTTTATTCACTTCAACTTCAATCAAGGGAACTAACTCCGGTCAGAATCGACGTTGAGCTTGTTTGATAGGTCGTGCCCCCTTTCTTATTGATAACTGATGAACTGCCACTTTTGGGTCTAGACCTGGCATCTCTTTGTACGACCATGCAAATACAACCTTGAATTCGTGTAGCAGCTCAATGTATTCTTGCTCTTCCTTAGTTGTCAGCAAGGCACTTATGAAGATAGGTCGTGGTTCGTCAGCTGTGCCCAAATTAATTTCCTTCAACTCATCAACAGTGGCTTTGATGCCTTCTTCCAGTTCAAGTGGAGCTTCCTCAACATCTTCCTCTTGTACTGGAACATCTTCACAAAGAGTTATGTGATTTAATGATGCCACTTGTTCATTGACTTCTTCAGGACTTCTGAAATCTAGGCGCGTTCTTGTTTGTCCGTTCCTCTGTCTCACTCGGACAATTCGCATGGTGTTATTCACTTCAGCGATAAGCCCTCTCTCAATCAGCAAAGCAATCTCTCTTTGTTGGGTACTTTCAACATTTTGAGAAGTTGTGCGGTGGATGCTAGCATTAACAAAGTTTGAGGAAGCCACACTTTCTATATCCTCCTCTTTGTTGCCTTGAACACGAGTCAGAATCACAGTTTGCATTTTAGCCGTCAAAACGCTTCCGCATGATATGGTCAAGGTAGTGCGACGTTTCATTCGAGAGGGAATTGAGCTATGGAGTTTCTGAAAAGGTCCCTTGGTGACTCTCAACCTTCGGCGGCTATTTCTCCTACCCATTCGAAGTGGGCCAAGCCTATCAAAGATGGAGACTCGTTTCACTTTCTTGCCATGTTCATCAAATGTGTCTTCTGTTGATGAAGCCTCATCTTCCATGATGTAGTTCGTACTAGCTCTCTTAATTGCAATGCGAATGGGACTTCCAGAGACATATCCCAAACCCTTTTTGGTGCTTTTGACAGTATATCCACTTTTCATCAACATTATTTGAGTTGCATTAAGTCCATACTCTGACTGGCTAGGGGCTTCGGGAGTTAATTTTCCTAACTCAGAGCTTCCTTGTGGATCATATCCAACTCTAACAAGAAGCTTGAAAGCCTTCAGGTCATAACATTTGGTGACTTTGGATTCAAGCAATCCTCCATGCTCCGTTTTAGAACCTTGAACTGGACGGACGAACCCTTCGGGTGGTGGCAGAGAAGGCTTGCTTGCATCAAGCTTTGTCAAAGGTAGTGTTAAATCCTTTAGCACCTCGATTCCCTCGAGAGGTTGCTTGCCTTTATCACGACTAGCAGTAGGTGTGTCCTTATTTTCTTTGACACGATCATCCTGAGATTTCTCTTGCACAAGATCTTCCTTAGGTCTCACAATTTTTGCATCTTGAAAATAATACTTAGCATCAGCAAAGTACGATTCCGCCTCGGTGAAAGGCTTAACATCGCCCACCACTGTCTTCACAGTTCCCTCCTGGCAGTATTTGAAGCATTGATGTAAGGTGGATGGGATTACTCCATTCTCGTGAAGCCACGGGCGTCCCAAAAGCATATTGTATGATGTCTTGGCATCTATGACATGGAAGAGTACATTCGAGGCCATTTCTCCAATCAGCAACTCCAGCATGATGGTGCCAAGAGCTCTTTGTCCCTCGTGGTTGAACCCTTGAATCATCAATCGGCTATTCGAGAGTTCGTCTATGGAAACCTCCAATTTCTTCAGTATTCGCAAGGGTAAGATGTTAACCCCCGAACCTCCGTCGATCAAGATTCGATTTATCTTTTGCTCACGGGTATATCCAGCAACGAACAGCGGTCGGTTGTGGGATTGTGAACCGAGCAACAAATCTTCATCAGTGAAAGTCAATGCTGAGCTAGAGTCATCATCGCTATTGCAAAATTCGATTCCGGATTGACACACTTCGTTCTTTTCTCCATCAGTTGTGTAACATGAGATGTTATTGCTACCGTCATCATTGTTAGCAGTGATGAAATTTGCGACCACCTCACTTTCCTCCAACAAGATCTTCCCTTGTCGAGCTAACTGCAAAACTTTCTCTTTGAATATGAAGCAATCTTGGATGGGATGCCCTACTAAGCGATGGTATTTGCAGTACTTCGGATCATCAGTTCGTCCAGCTTCTTCTGGCCGCTTCATTTCTGGCAGTTCGATGAGGTTTTCTTTGACCAGATCATCGAATATTCTGGAGACGTCGGAATCTAAGAACGGGTAAGTCTTTTGTTGCATCTCTTTTAAGGTTGGCCTCTTCTGCCCCCTATCTTGTGGAGTATTCTTTCCTTTGTCATCCTTGATGTCTTCCGTTCTCCGAAACTTAATAGACATTGCACTAACAGCCATTGTCTCTTTGGCTTGCCCTTTGCCGAAGGGTTTTCCTCCTTTCTTAACTTCTTGCTTATCTTTGAACTTGCGAGACTCATAAACTGGAGGCCCCTCAACTCCAACTTCAGCCATGCTCAGTTCCATGTCATGAGCTCTGGTCGCCAGCTCTTCAAATGTCCTTGGTCGGATTCCTTGGAGGATGTACCGAAGACCCCATTGCATTCCTTGGATACACATTTCAATGGCCGAACTTTCAGACAGCCGATCCTTATAGTTGAGACTTAGATTTCTCGATCGATTGATGTAATCGATGACAGACTCATCTTTCCACTGAAGAGAATTCGTCAACTCGATCATGCTCACTGTCCTCCTGGTGCTATAGAAGCGGTTGAGGAATTCTCGCTCCATCTGGTCCCAGCTATCTATGGAGTTGGCTTCTAGGTCTATATACCAGTCGAATGCATTTCCCTTCAGTGAGCGAACAAATTGCTTTGCCAAATTATCACCATAAGTCCCGGCGTCGTTGCATGTTTCGACGAAATGGGCAATATGTTGTTTAGGGTTGCCTTTGCCATCGAATTGCTAGAACTTAGGAGGTTGGTAACTTATTGGCATTCTTAGACTGTCGATTCTCTGAGAGTATGGTTTGCTGTAAGCTAGGGATGATTTAGGCGTCCCATCAAACTTGTCTTTGATAGTTCCTAAAATGATCTCTTTCAATTGGTCTACATGGACCAAACCATCAGCGGAGACTTGCAGTTCGTTCAAAGATTTCTCCTTCTCAAGTGGTGGATGATGATGCCTTGCAGAATCCTCAGCCTCATCTTGGTCCTCCATAGGTTCTTTTCCAGGAGCGCGACTTGTATCGCCATTATCAGCTTTGCTCATCAGCTTTTCTATCCTAGAGTCTTGCTCTTGGACATGTCTCGTAAGACCTTCAATTGCTTTGGTTAAGCTTAGGAGTTGTTCACTGGAGCAATGTCGGGAGTGGGTGAAGAGTTTGATGTGGAGCGAGGAGTGGAACATGTAGAGTTGGCCTTTTCATTTGTATTGCTATCAACAATGTCTGGCACTGGCTTCTCAACAACTCCGGGTGAATTGTTTCTCTCTGAAGATGCTAACGGTTGTGATTGTCTCGACATACTCCTTGTGACGACGTTGACATTTGCAGTTGGAGAGCTTGTTGCAGCGATCTTCGTCAGCGTGATCTTATGAGGCGCCATAACACTATCTTCAGTTGTTGCTTGAGGAGAAGAGATGAGAGGTAGAGATGTCCCGCTGGGCGTGCCAAATTTGTAACAACAAATTTTGTGAATTGAATTAACAAACACAAAAAATTGTACAAATTAATTCTAATTGGATTGAAATTAACAACTTTGTAGGTTACAATCTCTATTCTTCAATCCTCTGATTCTTCTCTTCGAATGTTTTCTTCGAATTTGGGAATTTTGGAGTAATATCCGCTTCTTGATTTTCTCCGCCGCTTTTCTTGTCTTTCAATAACGTTGTCTGAAGGCCGACCGGCTTGATTCCGGATTGAACGCTACTTCTCGATGAATTTGATGAAGAACGTCTTCGAATCTTGAAGAATGTCTTTGAATCTTCGAGAACTTTGAGTCTTCTGAATTTCTTGGAGTTCTTCCAATTCTTGAAGCTCTACACTTGTGTCTTAATGAATGAAGAAAGACTCTTATTTATAGGTGTAGGGGAGAGCTCTTTCCATATTCGATTTGCCATGTGGCGCTATTTGATTGGCCGCCTTTGATTTGATGGGCTTGGGCCTGATTTGGTTGGGCTAGGCCTGATTTGGTTGGGCCTGGCTAGACTTAGCCCGATTTGGTCGGGCCTTCTTGTTGGATTAGGCCATTTTGACTTGATTGGGCCTCTGTTAATTTGATTGCGCCATCTTACCAAAATGTTGGTAGATAATTTATTTTGGCCCAAATTAAATATCAATTATACTATAACTTAGGAATTAATTTAATTAAATTCCCAAGACATAGATAGTATATTTTTTATTGATATTTAATTGATTTCCATGTGTCGTCATTTGATTGGACACAAAATTTATTTATCTACAATTATGTCCAAGTTTTGTTCCAGTCGAGCGCAACACTTCCATACTTTGGCCATATCTTTTTCATCGGACTTCGATTCGAGTGATTCAAGTTGGCATGCATCGAGGAGAGAAATTTAGAACTTTCTTGTTTATTTCGAGAGTAAATTCTAATCGATGCAGTGGCAGAATTGACGAGTAGGCCGAGTCGAGCGCATATGATGGGCTCGACTCAATAACTTAAGGCTCCTTTCATTCCTAATTGTAACTTTAGTCTTTTGCACTTGGTGAGGATTGGGAGTCTATATATATCCACTCCCTCACCCCATTTCACAACTTTTACTTCACTTATTAGAATCCTTAGTCTTTTCTTAAATTTTTAGCATTTTATTAGGGTTTTCTTTCTTCAGAAGAAAAGTAGGGTTCTTTTTGGAAGATTGTAAGACTACTTCAAGGGGGTGACAACGTTGCAATATTGGAGATCTTCCGACTTTCATCATTATTGAGCATTTCTTTCAACTTTCTCTCTCTAATTTTTTTATTTAAATTTAAATTATTGCTGATGATGTTGTTATTTGGGATCTCTATGATGATTCATGAGTAGTTTCTATTGTTTCCCGAAGCAAGGGAGTAGCCCAAGCTTTAGGGTTGATATTTGATTTGTTTGATTGTTGACTTGATGTGGGTTTGGTAACCTAGGGTTAGGGTTTGATTAATTTATAATGGTTTTTAATCGAATTTGTGACTAAGTTCACAGACTTGTACGGTCGCTCGACTTTTGGTAACTTAGGATCGATTTGGTTGGTTGTGCATTTGGGAAATGATAGTTGGTCCCTAGGCTTGGGATTGCTACTCATTCGAGGCTTGCCGACTAGATCTTAAATGAGCTTATGAATTAATCACTACGCCTCAAAATGGGTTGGCGAGGGATTAATTTTGAAAAATTAGGTTACATGAGACCCAATTGGTAGAAGGGAGACCCATGGGGGAGAAGCTCTACCGAGAGGGGGAGTAGTGCCTAAGGGGTGTCGGTTGGGACGGACGAAATTGAACTTAGTCTAGTGTGTAGATTCTTGCACCCTTACACCGGTCTAGCATAGGAGAAGTCAAGCTAATTCTTTCTAGTCTTATTGGAAACTCGGGGCGCCCGGGGTTGGTTTAGTATTTATACCCACATAGATTTTCTACATTGAACCTTGTTTACTGACTGACTCTAGGGGGATGCGGTACCTCAACCATATCCTAGGATAGTTACCTAGTTGGGACGCTATCTTGGTGAGAATCCAATCGTAATAAGCCCTAATTCATTTAAAAAAATTCATTCTGACATTAGCCTCATATGCTTGAGCGAAACCAAAGTTTCGGAAAGATGTATTCCATCATTTACCTTATTTTATTGTTATTTGTGATCTTTGCTATAATTGATATCCAATTTCCGATTTGCTAAACTTATTTGAATCAATGACTTGGATAATTCAAAGGTAAGTCCTCCATGTGGATCGATAATTTACTACCAGTGTCTTCTCTTGTATGCTGCGGGTTAAGAAAACGTTTTCATTAGTTAACCGTTTTAGAAGAGTTCTCGAGACAAGTTCAATGTGTGTTTGGTTAGAACCACGAATGAGACCTTTGAGAAGTTTAAAATATTTAAAGAAGAAGTAGAAAATAAAACGAATTTAAAAATAAAAAGATTAAGGTCAGATAAGGGTGGTGAATATCTCTCTAATGAATTTATTACATTTTGGTTACAAAAAGGAATTGTTAGGGAGTTTTCAGCACCTAATACTCCACCGCAAAATGGAGTGCATTAAAGAAAAAATAGAACCTTGATGGAGATGGTCGGTGCTATGCTAATACATTCCTAATTACCAAGGGATATTAGGGAGAGGCATTATTAAGTTCTTGTTATATTAATAACATAATAGCGAGTAAAAAATACATGAGAACCCCATATGAGTTATTCCATGGACACAAGCCTAGTATCAAACATTTGAGAGTTTAGGATTGTATAGCATATGCACTAGATGCAACTTTGAGAAGGCCGAAAGTTGGTAATAAAGTTGTAAAATCTGTGTTTATTGGATATTCATTACTTAGTACGGCTTATAGGTTTTTTAGACTACATGATAACAATGTATTTGAAGCAAATCATGCCATATTTTTTGTACACTCAAATATTAATGATGCTGATAAGATAAATATTAATAGTGAATTATTAAGTGAATTAGACATTATTGAGGATACCCATGTAAATAAATGAATGATGATGGTGACAGTTCTAGAAACGTGGGACCAAATAAGAATGAAGAAGTTGGATTAAGAAGTAAAAGACGTAGGATTGAGAAGAACTTTGGATCTTATTAACATATATGTTTCAGAAGAAGATCCAAAATCTATTTTTAGAAGCTATGCCTGCTCCTGATTCTATAATGTGAAAGAAAGCTATGGATGATGAAATTAAGTCTATCATCGATAATAACACTTGGACTCTTGTTGATCTTCCTCACAATACTAAACCTATAGGTTATAAGTGGGTTTTAAGCAAGAAACTCAAAACTGATGGTATAATTGAAAATTATAAAGCTAGATTGGTAGCTAAGGGCTATAGTAAAAAGGAAAATATTGATTACTTTCAGACATTTTTTCCTGTCTAAGTTTACACCAATTAGAAATATGTTTGCTATTGCATCTATGGATTATGGTTCATCAATTTAAGACTGCATTTTTAAATGGAGACTTAGAGGAAGAGATTTACATAAATTAACCTGAAGGATATGTTGTTAAGAAGAAGAACATAAAGTATATAATTTGAATAAATCTTTGAATGGTCTTAAACAAGCACCTAGACAGCGGTATAAAAAATTTAAATAAGGGATTAAGAAATTTGACTTCAAGAGAAACAAGCATGATAAACGTGACATTACTAAAGTTACTTATCATTATAAATTGCTTTTGACTTTATATGTTGATGATTTACTTATCTTTGGTTCTAGTATGCATTGCATAAACGGAATCAAAAAATTATAAGAACAAGCCTTTGATATAAAGGACTTAGGTCAAGTAGATGTCATTTTGGGGGTCAAAGTTCTCAAAGAAGAGGGAACTTATATATTAACACAAGCTCATTATATTTAGAAAATGTTGAAAAAGTTTAATTACTTCGAGTACAAAGCCACTAAAACTCCTATTGACCCTCTTGGCAAGCTAGTTCCAAATAAAGGAGAGCTTGTAAATCGACAAGAATATGCTCAAATAATTGGGAGTATTATGTATGTGGTGAATCACACAAACCTGATCTTGCTTATTGAATTGGCATATTAAGTAGATTTACAAGCAATCCTAGTAAAGAACACTTGAAGGAATTAAGAAGAGTACTTAGGTACTTAAAATATACCATGAACTATGACTTACATTATGAGTGCAGTTCACCTAGACTTGAGTATTATTGTGATGCTGGTTGCGCTTTAGATACAATCAATTCTAAATCAACTAGTGGATGATTGTTTACTATTGGAGGTGCCACAATTGCATGGAATTCAAGGAGGCGATCTTGTGTAGCTTTGTCTTCCATGGAATTAAAATGCATATCATTGTCCGGGAAAGCAAAGAGATTGTTTGGTTTAGAAGATTCATTAGGACAATACATTTTCTAGATTCTAAAGGAGTCTTATTACTTTCCATTGGATAAATCAAGCTTATATTTGCAATACAAAGAATGAGGGAATTTAAAACCATAGCAATCATATCGCTATGAGGTGTACCTTTGTGAGAACCATGGTAAAGAAAGGGAAGATTGCACTTGAGTATCTCCAACAAATCAAATGTTAGCAGAACCATTTACAAAACATTTATCTAGAGAAAGGTTTACAAAGGTCATGAAGGATATATGACTATTACCGGTTAAATCAATGTCTTGAATGGAACCAACTCTATCTTGAGGTACAAGTCACACATTTTCCGCCTCACGTCTTAGAGTTAAAAAGACAATTTATTAATTGACATTGGCGAGATGGATCCTTGAATACATCTCAAAGTGCATAACTTGAAATTGTAGGGGTGTCACTATTTCGAAAGTCTCATACTTGACCTATGCAATTTCTTTTACCACAACAAGGTAGGTTGGAATTTTTATTCTTAATAGACCTATAGCTATGTGGGATGTTGTTGTGGACATTCCTGATAGGTCTACTTATGCAAGTAAGGAGTGAGTGAACGCTCCTTATGGATTACTCAGTAAAATTCTAGATTACTTATAAAAACCAAGATCAACGCTAGACCTGTACTATTGGTGTTGCCTTTGTGAAAAGAGCAAGTAATCATACACAGTAAGAGTGTGTCTCCTTTGTGTTTCATACTCAACCATATGTTAAATGCTAAGTCCACTTCATGAATATTCACTGTGTAAAACAAGTTTTTGTTATTTTAATAATAATATTACTATTATATATAAATAAGTGGAGGATTGTTATATATATAAATAATAATTATATATAACAATATTATGTTTTGTTTTATTTTATTATTATTATATATATATATATATATATATATATTATATATAATAAAAATGAAAGGACAAAAGAAAGGAAAATTTGTTGGGACTGTATCTTCGGAGAGATATCTCTGCAACAGAGAGATGTGACTCTTCTAGAGAAAGACACCTCCGTAAAAGAACACCGATGTCAATGATGCTTTACTGAAGAGATGCACTCTTTAATAGCATGTCTTGGAAATCTATATAATTTTTTAAGATTGATAAATCACGATACGAAAATTTTAATTTGCGGTAATCCCTTACAATTATACAATCTGAATATGATTCTTTCTTTCAGTTCTTTCCTTCATACTTTCAATAAAAGCTTGCGATTCTTGCTCCGTATAGATTAAAAGAGTGCAAGTGTATAGGCTTTATAACATAGAAGGTGAACTCTTCTAAACCATTTGCACCAAAGTGGGAGGAATTTATACTTTTAAAGATTACAGTGTGCCTAGCCTATATTATCAATTCCATAACCCATATATATCGGTATCCTCCTAATTCACCGTGCCTCGGTTTCATCCCTCACAAAAAAATATTAAATATAATATATCTTTACTGGCTTAGAAAAGAAATAAATATAAATTTAGGACTTCGTACGTGATTTTTTAAAAGATATGGAATTATTTTGAAGGAAAAGAGAAGGTTGCATCTTACTTTTATATATATATATATATGTATATGTATATATATATGTAACACAACAATGGTTAAATTTGTAATATCTCATAAAATATACGGAGGAAAAATCTGAAAATTTGAATATAGGTGCTTAACTCATAAATACATATCATATTTAAATTTCATAGACTTATAAATCGTAAAAGTGGTAGATACTATTATAGATAGGTTTTTTAATTTTTAAAGTAGATACTTGAAGATAGAATGAAAGAGAACAATTGATTGGGACGATGATGTCGGCTCCATGAAGGACCCCTATATATGGTATTTAGATGAAAATTCCATGTTGAAGAGAGTGAAAATATTGTATCTTATGATTTGTATATGTAATTATTCAAGTATGAACTCATGTGTTTATAGGTATCAATCTTAGGTATCCTACTTCTAATAGGATTATATAATTTACTTATTTGCAAACACGCAATATTCCTATAGGTTAAATATCTCATTTTGCGCTGAAATTTAATATGTATATGAATAATATATGAACTAGAATTATGCGTTTGAGCTTGACTAGTTCATTGGGTTTATGTCTAAATTAAAATTTTAAAAAGACATGAAGTAACTCTTACCCGTAACCTGAAATAATAATTGACATACTTAATTAATGAAAAAGGTGTATAATTCTCATCAGATAAAAAATAATAATTAAATACAATAATTATTATAAAATGTACTGGTATTATAAATACATTCTTACGATAAGGTTAAAATTATAACAAAATTTTTAGAAAATGTTATTTTCTACCAATTTCAAAAGATATAACTGAAGTAACTATTAAACAATTGTATTTTAGAATATATTTTATTACGTAAAATAACCACAACTTCATTAATTTTCATGCACAATATCTCGTAGCTTGAGGGGCTATTCCATAAAATTCATGTGCAATTCGAGTTGAGTATCGCGAATTATATTTATAGGTATTATTTGTTCAGGATAAAGGTATTACAGTACCTTTAAGCATAAAATTTATACATTTCCACCATAATACGGTTATTTGTTCGGTTCCAAGTCCAATTAATAATACAAGCCCAACTTTGAAATGAGAATCCCGCAATTCAATATTTTTAGTTAAAAATCATCCTAAAAAAGTTAACAATCACCCCCGCACCCCCAAAAGAGATAAGGCAAAGATCATGATTTTATCAAATATTTTAATTTCTGCCCTTATGTTCTAAGAATTTTCAAATGAGCTTTTCAAATTCTGAAACTATATGCCATGTTTTAGACAAATGTAATTAATTATATCTTATGGGGATATAGTATTATGGTCATACAAATTACGACATATTCGTATTTGCTAATATCTACTTACATATACGTAATTTTGCCAAACATAGATTCTACAAGTTGGATGTAGCTTGATTTACCCTTTTCAAATTGGTAGAGTGGCGTGTGGATGTAAGAGTCGATTGTGGTGGCATATTAAAATTACTTAATTACGTCATGCACATAGAAAACAATTTTTTTTTTTTTAATTTATTATGTTTTTAGTAACCGACTTAATCGGTCTCTGATATACGTGTTCCGTGCACGCACTTTAGGGCACTTTTAGTGTCATTTTAGTGTCAATAATGTGCATAATCACGTGTATTTAGTGTTTTTATACTCTCATGGGCAAAATAATGTGTTTGTGTTGTTTTTGTGTTAAGACAGGTGAAAAAAGGGTCGAAAATGAACATCAAACGACCGCGGAGTCGAGGGATTGATCGAGGCAACAAAAGGAAGGGAAAATTGAAGATCTCGGCCGAGACAGGATGAAAATATCGGCCGAGATGAGTCTCCAGGGTATTCATGAAGAATTGAACAAATTGAAGATCTCGGCCGAGACAAACAACGCATCTCGGCCGAGATGTGTTTCTAGAGAATTTCAAGGCTTTTCAAAGGACCAAGATCTCGGCCGAGATGAAATCCAATCTCGGCCGAGATGAGTCAAGCCCTAGCCAGCCCCATTTTCCCCTTTTTACGTCTCGGCCGAGATGAATTTGAATCTCGGCCGAGATCAGCCTTCGACTCACCAATCTGGAAAACCCTTTTTCACGTCTCGGCCGAGACACACTTTCGTCTCGGCCCAGATTCATTACTCTGTTTCGAAATCCTGAATGCGTTTTTGCCTATTTTTTACTAGCACTTTCTCCCCTTATATATATCATTCCATTCAAATTTAACCTAACTTTTTGATACTTTTGGAAGCACTATTCAGCCACCATCACATCCAAGGAGGAGAGAAGGGGCAAGAAGAAGACACATCATCTTCCCCATTGATCATATTTTGGTTTTATCACTTTATCTTTATGAATTCTTGTATTTTCTGTAATTTCCTTATTGTATTAGGTGTAATGGGTGGCTAGCACCCTTAGTTCACCCTTGATCATTGTGGAACCTTGAGTTGAAGACATTGATGTGATTATTGCGGTTAATGTTACCGAAAATATTGTGTATTCAAGTATTTTGTGTTATTTGCAGTTATTAAGTCACATTTATGAATTGATTATTGGATTGATCACCCTTTAAGGGATTTGTGAATATGTTGCTAGAATAGGAAATTACTATCCATAATTGTAGGATTTCCGATTCCCGTGTAGCAAACAATAGATTTATTTATTGGTGATAACAGAAAGTTCAACCACTAAAACCGAGCTTGCGAGTTTTATGTTGAATTTATCTCGTTGTCCTAGTGTTTAATTCATTTGGTTATTGAATCTAAGAGAGCTTGTTCGAGGATTCGATTAAATTAAATAGGGTTAGTCGAAGAGCTTATTTTGATTAACTAAGATTAAGGGACAACAGGGCTATTAGAGCTTGTTAATAGCCTTGAGATAAGGGCTTGAATCACAATTTAATCGGGCATTAACATAGTTGCATCAATCGTCCAAGACCAAGGGGAAGCATGATCAAGGGTGGATCGTTTTATTACTTGAAAACCAAAACCGAAAAAGATCTCTTCTATTGTCTGTAATTATTTGTTTCTTTGAATTCGAATGTTAAATGCTTTTAATTTCATTTAGTTGCCTTTATTTGTTAATAGTAGATTGTTAGTCCATTATCAAGGCCCCCAACCTTTATTGCTTTCTTAAGTATTTATTTTTCGCATATTTAATCATAAATTGCTTGGCATCGTAATCAAAATTGTTCGGCCGTTCCCTGTGGGATCGACCCTTATTTACCATTCTACTAGTTAGAATAGTTGATAAGGTTAGTATAACTTTATACAAATTAATTTGGTAAGCGACACACGACAATCGCTCGTTACCAAATTTGGGCGTCGTTGCCGGGGAACGGTGATAGAATATTGTTGATTTGTTGATCAAGCATCATGATTAATTACATATATAGTTATTTTCTTGTTTAGATTAGTAATTTTATAATCTTACTTTGTTTTTTTATTTTTGTTTACTCGTAGTGAATGTTCTTGCGTTCGCAAGGAGAAAAAGGACTGTTATTTGAACCTGATATTGCAGAACGTGAACGAGAATTGAGAAGGAGAGCTCAAGATTTGGAGCAAGTCCGAGAAGAAATCGAAGTATTGCATTTAAGGGGTGAAGAGATCATCAACTTAGAAGAAATGGTTGAAGATCAAGGTCAGGAATGAACAATGAAGGAATTGGCCAACACAAGGGTTGCTCAAGAACCCTTGTGCATCACTTTCCCAGCTATAGGAAACGATACTGCTTTCGAGTTGAAATCGGGGCTCATCCACCTACTACCTTCCTTTCATGGGCTGTTTGGAGAGGACCCTCATAAACACCTTACAGAGTTTCATGTGGTTTGTTCGAGCTTGAAGCCATCGAGGGTGATGGAAGAACAAATCAAGCTTCGAGCATTTCCGTTTTCACTGAAGGATCTTGCTAGGGATTGGTTGTACTACTTGCCATCCAGATCAATCACCACTTGGGAGCAGATGGAAACACAGTTTCTTGAAAAGTATTTCCCAGCTTCTCGAGTCACCAACATTCAAAAAGAAATTAGTGGAGTGAGGCAAATGCAGGGGGAAACATTGTATGAGTACTGGGAACGATTTAAGAGGCATGTAGGAAGTTGCCCTCCACATCAAAACACTCCGCAGTTGTTAATTCAGTATTGGTATGAGGGGTTGTGTCTAACAGATCGAAACATGACTGATTCAGCGAGTGGAGGGGTTCTATCCGACAAGACCCCAACCGAGGCCCGAGCATTGATTTCCAAGATGGCCCCCAACACTCAACAGTTTGGTTGTGAGAACCAGTGAGGCGAATCAAAGATGTTATTAATTCAACTGTGGAAGAAAGATTGGACCAGCTCACCGACTTGGTGAAGAAAGTGATCTTGAGTGGCACTCCTACTACAAAACCTTGCAGAATCTGTCAAGTAACCGAGCATTCCATTGACACTTGCCCTATTCTTGGAGAAGAGATGGAGGCCCGTGCCAATGCGGTTCACAACTTCAATCCTAACTCATCCGGGAGGAAGTATGATCCTTATTCACAATCATATAACCCGGGTTGGAGGGACCATCCGAATTTCAAATATGGAAATCAGAATCCAAGCATGAATCAACAAGGTGATCATAGTGGGCACAACCGACCCCCTTATCCTAAGGGGATGTTCCAACAGCGATAACCACCCGAGCAGGTACCCTGTGATCCATCTCTTTTGGACATTGTTAAAAGTTTAGCTACTAGCACGCTTCAATTGCAAAAAGAATCGAATTCGAGATTTCAGAGCATAGAGGATCAAGTCAGTCAGATAGCATCAGCGGTATCTCGATTAGAAAATGCACAAGGAGGAAGACTACCGGCTCAACCGGAAGTTGACCCAAAAAATGTGAGTGCCATTGTTGTTATGAATGAGGAGTTACTTGGAGAGCCTGAAAAGCCCGGGTACACTTCACAAGGAAAGACTGAGGAAGTGGATGACAGTCCGAGGAAAGAAGAGACATCAACTCCCCATGTGGTTGAAGTTAAAATTCGGACACCTAAGTGGAAGATTGCTAAGGAGTTGCGAAAACAAAAGGAGGCATTAGCTGCATGCTTTCTCGATCACCTACTGCCTTTTCTTACCAAGAAATACTCTCCACAAGGCGAAATTGAAAATTTCAGCGTGGGAGTCTTGAGAAGCGGAAAGGTGCTCGAGAAGCCACTCAAGAGCCTCCCTCACTTGGAGGATGGAGAAGAAAGGGGAAGAGAAAGAGAATCTGTCGAAAGAAGAGCCATACCAATCCCCCTTGAGGATCCAAAGCTCAACACTCCAACACTGACCGTGATCCCACCACTTCCATTCCCGTGCCTAATCAAGAAAGCTGTAGACAAAGACAGAGAACGGGAAATGCTTGAAATATTTCAGAAAGTGGAGATCAAAATTCCACTGATTGAAGCTGTGAAACAGATCCCACGGTATGCAAAATTTTTGAAGGGTCTCTGCACAAACAAAAGAAGGCCTCAAGGAAATAACAAGGTACTCAGGAAGGAAAGTGTGTCTGCCATATTCCAAAAGAAACTCCCTCAAAAGTACAAGGACCCGGGAATGTTCGTCATCCCATGTAAGATTGGTAGTTGTCTAATTGAGAAAGCTATGCTTGATTTGGGGGCATCAATCAATGTGATGCCCCGTTCGATGTTTCAGAGCCTAAACTTAGGGCCATTGAAAGAAACTAAGGTTGTTATCCAACTTGCCAATCGAAGTACCTCATTCCCGGATGGGGTGGTTGAAAATGTGCTTGTTGAGGTTAATAATCTTATTTTCCCGGCCGACCTCTATATATTAGATATGCAAGGAGACATAACAAACTCCACACCTATTTTGTTGGGAAGGCCGTTCATGAACACCTCCCAAACAAAAATAGATGTGCGTGAGGGGACTCTCGCCATGGAGTTTGTAGGTCAAATTGTGAAGTTTAATATATTCAAGTCCATGAAACACTCTGAAGATGTACATGATATTTTCTCTATTAATTTCATTGACTTGCTTGGGAAAGATAGTGTTGCTTTGAACAGCAAGAAAGTTAGGAAGAGATTACATGAAAGGAAGGCAAAGGATGTGGAAAGAATAAGTTTGGGGATCCAAGAGGATCTGGGTGAAATTAACCCAGGAATTAAGTTGCCAGAAGACGGTAAGGAAGAGTGGGAGACCCGTAAGGACCCGCGGGGATTGAATGAAGCACGGAAGGAAGGGACCGAGGAACCCTTCCCGGTAAATTGAAGTAAAAGAGCTTCCGTCAAGCCAACGACGTTAAACAAAGGCACTTGTCGGGAGGCAACCCGGCGGTTACTCGTTTTCTCGCATTTTAAATTCATAGTTTAGTAGCTTTACTATTATTTTAGTATTTTGAATTGTTTTGATTAAAATGTGTGTAGGTACCAAACAAGCCAATCAAGACAAGATATGGTGTGGAATGGGGGCGAAGAACACCAAAAATGAGAACAAAAATGCAGGGGAGGCCAATCTTGGCCGAGACACAGAAGAAATCTCGGCCGAGACGTCATGCGGGTGAAAAGGGCAATCCTCCCTGGAAACATATCTCGGCCGAGAAACATGAATCATCTCGGCCGAGATTCAGAAGGGCCCTAAATGGAGTAAATTTTCTGGAAGCGAATCTCGGCCGAGACACACATTGGTCTCGGTCGAAATTTACTTGTCCAAAATGGGGGCAAATCTGCTGGAGAGCTATCTCGGCCGAGACAGTACAGCATCTCGGCCGAGATGGATTTGTTTGGAATTTGAGCTAATTCGCTAGAAGATAATCTCGGCCGAGACACACATTCATCTCGGCCGAGATCCACTTGTCCAGAATGGGGGTAAAACTGCTGGGACAATATCTCGGCCGAGACACTAAAGTATCTCGGCCGAGATCCACCGCTGAGTCAACTATTCCTGAAAACGAAGAACGGATCTCAGCCGAGACATTGAGCCCAGAATCCAATCTCGGCCGAGACACATCACAGGTATAAATACACCTGCGCGTAGAATTAGGTCAGTTCTTTCCTCAAATTCGCGATTTTCATACACACGCACGCACACACTCTCAAAAATCAGCCTTGCACTCCCTTTCCTCCTATCAAATTCACACCACACCTCACCTACATCACCACACACACTTCTCTCTGAAAAATTTCGGTCAATTTGTTCATTTGTTTGCATCTAGAATCTATAATCCTCTTTTTTCCAACTGAAATACTACCACTTGTAAGTGAAATGGATTTCTACATTTGGTCGAAAATTAAAATTACTCTCTTCAACGACTCCTCTTTGGCATGAAATTTCCTGCTCTCGGTACTCTTGGCAGGTTGGGGGTGTTTAAAGGGGAAGGGAGGAGGGGTGCGATTTAAGTAAAATGGAAAGATGTATCAGTTTTGATGAGTCCGCAGATCTAATTAATAGTCAGAATTTGTGCAGTTTAGTTGATAGAGCTCTAGTGTAGCTGGCTAAATATTGGTTCAATTGCCAATAAACTTTCTGGATTTAATTACTTGATTTGATTTAGTGTGTTGTAATTGAAATTAAGAATTCAAACACAAGCTCTATTCATATATATTTAATTTTCTTCATTACTATGCTATTAATTAAGTTGGCCTTGATCAATGATCATAGTTCCCTTATGCTTGATTCTTTATTTTCACTGTTTTCTCTATGTGCCTAATGTTGTGATTAGTCAAAAATTCCAGGTTCTTAAGTTTGAATACAGTTTGTGTTGTGTGCTTGTTATGTATCCTCAAAGTAATGAAATGATTACTGAAGGAGGCAGTAAAATACTATAGTTTATAGAGATTAGAAGAGAGAGTAATCATTCTATTCCGTTCTTTAGTCTCTCCGATCGTCCAGGGGAAATCCACTTAGTAGTTGTACACTCTACAAGTGTATGGCAATCCTTTCTTCAATGATTCCAAGAACAACGCCCCGACCCCCTTTTTCAAGCATCTATACACCTTCAAGACACTTTGACCATCTTTCTTCAAGACCTCTAAGTGTAACATCTTTACCATCTTTAACATATGGCTTGCCTTTTTCTCAATTTGAGTAAAATATAGGTTTGTTTGATCCCGTACTTGATGAATGAGTTCCAACTTAATTAATCCTTCTTTAGATCTTGTGAACTCTATTCTGATCATGAGAAAAGGAATTAAGGTTTAGATTTCGTTGATAACAGACTACTTGCTTAGGATTCTGCTCGTTTTATTGACCAAATGACTAAAAGCCATTCCCAAGTTTTGAACAGACTGCGAATACAATATTGTAAGTTATTAGTAGGTTTGATCCCTTTGAAAAAGTTAAGCCTGTGGAGAAGTTTAGATGTGCCAACTTCTCATAGTTTGATTCTGGTTTGACGGGGGTCAGCTTCTAAGTGTTGTTAAAATAGTGGAATGTTCTTTACTCTGGTCAGCATCCTTGTTTAGCAATAAAGTTCCCACTATGATTAACAATAGGTAAGTTCTAAGTTATGTAAGACAAAGGTAAGAAAAGCAGGATATGACATACATTACATATGCACATACTTACATTTAACAGTCCAATATCCCCTGGTCCTGATAGATAAATTTAGAATAAGTAATTCTGTATAAATGCAACTCTAGATCAATCTAAGACAAGTTTGCTTTGCCTCAATATTTAGTTTACTATGTTGAGTTTGCGTATTTGGAACAAATGATTAGGTTAGAATTCATATCCATTAATTTAAAATGAAAAATGAAATTAGTTTAGAGAAATATCCTTTGAATTTCGTAGAAATATTTGTTGATTATTGCTTGGTTTGAAATTGTCGACTCTTGATTTAAAAATGATAGATATCTAGTTGAAAGATGCTGATTGATGCACATTTGTTTGTTTGCCATATGTTTGGACAATTTGATATATGTAAACTGAATGTATGAAAAGAAATACATCTTCATAAACTGAGAAGTGATTATTAAATGAACTTTAGATACATATCTGATATGTTAATTGGAAGACATAACAAAGTCAAATGCTTCAGCAAACTTTTAGCTATAAACTTATTTTTTCCAAACACTACCAGATTGTGATTTTTCCACAAAAATCAATATTGTATATTAATTTGTTTTGGTTTTTCTTTTCATATGTTATGGATATTATCAACAACTGATTCCAACATCTCTCTATCTCTATAATGGCAGGTGGGACAGAGGAATTGTAGGGTGTGCAAAGGCCCTGGTTTGGTTTTGAGGGACGATAAATATTACTTTTGGTTTTGTACAACAAGATACTACAAGTTATAACCTTTGGCTTGATGTTTATAATATATTTCTTTTCGATTTCAGATGACACAACTAAGGGGTAAAGCTGTAGGACCTGTACGGAGACGAAGTAGAGCGGCTACAACTTATCTACCATCAGAATCATCCTCTGCCGCAATTCGAAGAACCACTCAGCCCATAATTTTTTAAAGTCTTTTTGTAGCAATTTGAAGCCCATTTTGCAATTCACTCTAACAAGAAACAAATAGATTACTCCACTTAAGTGAAAATGGTGCTAATATAAATAATTGGATGCACTAATCGATATAAATAGTGATCTTGTATATACTATCAGAATGGTGTAATGTCCATTAACAAAATACAGAGTGTTGAAAGCAATCTAGCAGTTAAAAACTAAATTATCTATTAATGTTGTGGTTTATTCTTCTCGAAGATATAAAATTAAGGTTATCGAATCAAACAAAGCTTCAAATCTTAATTTGATAGGAAACGTATATGGTCTTGGCTCTTGGGGCCAAACACTTATCAATAGTGGTGCCACCGTTTCTATTAGTTCATTTGCCAATCAGGACGAATTCACCAAGAATTTGAAAGAGGAACTAGAGCAGCAATTTAGAGCCGAGATGGAGACTTTAAAAGCTCAAATGGAGGCTCAAGTTCAGTCCCAAGTTCGGTCCCAAGTTCAAGAGGTGATCCTAGCATTGTTCTGCTATGGAACGGTTCTTCCAACAGCTGATGGTGGTAGTTCTTAAACTCAGGTATCCATGTAACACCCCAAAAATCAAAAGCAGCAGATTTCTCTGCTTTCATTTTTCTTATTTTCCAGAAAGGGTTATTTACAGTTTATTTTATCTTTTAAAAAAAATCTTTAAGTCAGACTGTTTATTTATTCAAATATTGAGACTAACGAATTTTCAAGAGGCATAATGTCTTCACTTAATTTTACAGGAGAAGCTACCAAAAGGACCGAGCTCACTCGTACAACTCGTCCGACATAAGCGAGAAAGGTACAAAGATAAGATAAATTAAAAGTTAATTTAAATTTTGTATAATATATGAGTAGAATATTAGTATAATTTATGGGTTAATTACTTATATAAATTTATGTGCATCTTTGTCTATGTATTAAGACAATCAAATATTTTCAAAATCCTTACCTAAAGTTTTAGAGTAATTTTGGGAACAAGGAAGAAAATTGACTTCACTAACTAGCTATCACCCTACTTAATATATAGATACATTATTTGAACCTAATTTATAAATACTCTATCATGTTATACGAAAATATTAGGTGTTAGTATATGATATACATTAGTAAATGTAAATATAAATTATAATTTTAATAAGGCTGTAGCTAAGAAATTTACACGTCAACTAGTTTATAGCGGACAGTCTATACATTATTATCTGTATTTCATTGATAAATACGTATAATGAGCAAATGACATTATCACATAAAAGGATACATCTACCACTAAAATAATTAAACATTTCATCCATATCTCCTTTGCTAACATCACCACCCTGCTTCCACTTAACCTGTACACCTACACCCTTGACACTAAGCTTCTATTTCTTCCTCCACGTCCTAAGTTTCATCCATGTACAAATTTAATTAATTAGCTGTTCTCTTGTAATTCCACTAATCTGGTCTATTTGTTTACCTCCGACAATTATTCTACTCTTATTACATAATCAACAACATGCATGTAGATGAACCCCTTCTTTACCTATGTGCTCTTGCCTCTTCTTGAGCTCCTACTTCTACAGATGTGATCGACATGCTGCCATAGCTCCAACCCCACAACCTTTTGTTATCTCGATAAGTCAAGATTCACTCACCATTCTCCTTTTTCTGCTCAGTTTTTACTCTTACTTGTGGCCCTCTCGTAAGATCACCAAAAAAATTCGATCGTCCATCGATGTCTTTTTGCATATCGAAATCTACTCGCACTATTGCAACATTTATGTTGTTGTTGTCATCTTACGACCACATCAGTCTGCCTTCTTTGTCCAAGGCTGCCTAGTATTGGATTTCTTTTCTTGTTTTCATATCTCATCAAATGTTCACTGGTGATGCCTATAGGCAATAAAGCTGGATATATGCATTTGTGTGTGTATATACGTATTACATACATATTATATATATTTGGATGTATGCTGGTGTGTTTCAAACAAGAGAGGGTGGTGATTAAAAGAAAGATATGTTGTGTGTTCCTTAGTTAATTTAGTTACGTCAGATTAGGATAACTAGTTTATTAAATTAAATATTCGATAGATTAGACCAATACAAGCACTATTGTATTAGTATAATAATTTTGATTAATCAAGGGTCAATTCTTAAGTTTTAGGTTTATAAAGATTACTCGTTAATAGTGTACATAACTTAGGGGTCTTATGTTGTTGACCGTCAGTTGATCTATTTTGTTATGTGATGCAAAATCAGTATACGTATGTTAGCTATAAGTGTTTTGGTGTCTTTGGATATTTTTATTATTGATTTTTTATGAGGTTTATATAGTTATAAGTAGAGATTATATATTATCTAAATGTGTGAACTTTACTTGAATACATTGTTTGTCAAAATTCATGTTCTCAAAATTATATAAAATTATTAATTCATAATTTTTCCGAAATATTTTAGTATGTTGTACTATATGATGTTAGGAGTCTTTGTTTAAAATTTTTGGACGTTTTGTTAATCCTATGATTTTTGATGAATTTTACAAGATAAGCTGGTTATAGGTAAAAGTGTGTCGATTCTTATTTTAGTAAATTTATTCACTTTGAATTTTGTGAACCTGATTTATCCTACTAATATATATGAAGTTAGAAGTCTATAGCTAACTTTTAAGATGCTTTTATGAAATATATGATTTATAGTGAATTTTACAAAACAGGCTAGTCATAAGACCTAAAATTGTCAATCTTCAACTCTAGTAGAAGATTTTTATAAAAATGTACACTTGGAGTTTTAACAAACTATTTTGGTATGATAAATTAAAGCATATAATGTATAGTTATATTAATTTTCATTGTTTTTCAATGATTGTGAATTATGTGAATTTATTTGTGTCTATTTAGTTATAAATTGCTATCTTTGCGATCCTTGTGATCTACATCCACGGAAGAATCAGAGTTCTTCACTCCACTAAACAATCAAGAAATTACAGATTACACTTCAGATTTGCATAATCCCCCAAATTCTAGACCCATTCAGGAACAAACCCTAACTCAAGTGCAAAACCTCTCTAATCTCTCAATCTTAAGCTGAAAATATGTTATGATGATCTCACACCTATTCCGCATACAATCACGAAGTTATAACAGAAAAAGAAACAAAAACAGATTCCGGAGAATCCAACTTTGCGTGGCTCTGCTTCTTCAGTTTAAAAAACTGTTTTGTAACAATTTTGCCCCAACTGCCGGTTCAGGCAAGTTGGGACCCGGTTCAGCAATTCTAGCCGGTTCTCAACGGTTTGAACCCGGTTCTTCGACCTAGAACATCAGTACAACTTGTTTGCATGCTTCTTTGTTAGAATTGATCTTCATGTAACATGGATGATAACCAATAAATATAATCTTGATCTGTTGGGATATTAACATCGCATGGTATAGAGAAAATACATTTTTTAGTCAAATAAATTTTCGGGTACTTTGCAATTTTTTTCAGTTTCAGTTCTATTGTGATCGGAAAATCATAAATTGTTGGAAAACGATATGTACAGATCGCCTAAGTTGTAAGTTTGGGAATCTCCATCCACTTCATCTAATGTGACATGATCTCAACCAACTTATATGTGACCATGATTTAAAATCTACCTCATTTCAAATTATTTGTAATTTAAAATGCTACTCCTTGTACATTTATAATAATTCCTCATTAACTTAGAATTCTTAAAAACTATTAAACTCTTCTACTTGAAGCAATCTTGAACACATATTATCAGTTGACAATTCTATTATAATTAGTGTAACTTTTTTTTTTTTTTTTTGAAACGAAAAATAATATAGATACGCTGGAATTAGCAAGCACTGAATCGACAAAGGAAAGTAGGAGTAGAATTCCAATCAGTATAGTCAAGGTTACCGTCGCCCCATTTAGCCAAACAGTATCAGCCAACATCTTCAATAAAAACAAAATTTAGCAGTGAATTGATTAGAAATTCTAACCGCCCCATCTTAAATAATTTTTGTTTTATTTAATATCATATTATGAGAGGTCACAATTCAGATGGATCAGCCTGACCCAGCTTAGCTATCGGGCCAACAATATATGTCGGGTTAGGAGGGGTCGGATCAAGATTTCATCTGATAAAAAATAGTGAGCTCAATTCAGCTCAGTCAAACCCATACCACTAAAATATTAAGATTTTTGGCTAACTCGTGACTCATCGTTTAAGTTTGACCTTCATTTCATTTTGAGTTATATATAACTAGAGGAAAGCCTGTGCGATGCATGAGCTCATACCGTCAATTGTCCTCTACCTGAATATGTTAATGTATTATTGTTGTAGAACTAAAGGGATAATCCATCTGTTAAAATTATCTGGATATGTTAATCTATTGTCTACCATCAAGTCATCAACACAACCGACCCTAATTGTCGTCGCTGCCTTGTGCCACCCATCCAACTTTCAACGATTTTTCTCTCCGGATCCTATATCCATTGCAGCCATGTATGAGATGATCTCTGGTTCCATTTTGGCTAATTAAGATTTAAGAGTCAATCAGAGAAGAACATCAAGAAAAAAACATTCCAAAAATTGCTTCTGAACCTAGACATTACATTGACAAAAAAGAATTTTTGGACCGCCTGGTGTATGACGTGGGGTGGGCAACGGGGGTAAAGACTGCATTCTTATTTTCTAAGTTTGGTACATATGAATAAGTTAATCATTATAACTCTCATTTTATTAACAGATCCCTCACATCACTCCATAATATGATTAACCCCTCATTCATGCCCATTATTTTATTATTTCTAATTTTCAACCAAGCGGCCCCTTAATCTCATAAGTCCACAACAATTAAGTATATATGATTCTATGACATAACATTTACCAAAGCTTAGATAGTCTCAAAAGTTTGTAGCAATAAGTAAATTGCTTGGGGATAATTAATCAATTTGGGCCTGATTTATTAAATTATACAAAACAACCCATAATAAATAAATAAAATGAAAACTAATTAATTATAAAAAAGCGCCACATGGCAGAACATGGGACAGTGACATCCTAGCTCCTTTTATAATATAAGATCCCAAGCATCCAAGCAGCCGAGGTTTAGTACTTTTCTAGCGTACGAGGTATATTTAAATGTGGCGATTTAGGCTGCACGGCTGGGGAATATTGTCGATCTGAAAAATGATGAACAAGTCTGGCCCATTCCTCTAAAACATATGTGTGTGTGAGCGCACGCGCATGTGTATGTGAAATATAATGGGGGTAACAAATAGTATGCAATGAATGACAGGTGTCTTCTGAGCTTGAACTTACACTTAGGGTGTGTTTGCTTATGGTTTCCCTCAGTGGAGTAAGGGGACCAAATTCTAATAAAGCACACTTATTAACTCCCCCAGCCAAGTTTAGCTCTGCATTCCCCAGCTTTAAGTAAACACATCCTTAGTGTTGATGATTTTCATCTGAGAGATTCTAATGGACTATGCCTTGAATTAGGCCCCTTTGACCAACTTCAATACATCACATACACATATCGACATTGGTCTCAGTTCTAAGAGGGAGCACTCAGTGGCTGATCTAGAATTTTATGATTTAGAGGGAGGGGTAAGGGCAAACACATATCTGAAAAGTCTAAACATATTGGAATTGCACCTATATATTTTCTATGATTAAACATTTATTATAAAATTATACTTCTAACTATTTTATGACACAATACACACACTTATATTTGTAGTTGGAAATATAAACAAAAAAAAATAAGAAATAAAGTAATTGATAGGAATTACGGTGCAATTATTAAGAATTTAATAAGAACTAAAATTAAAGAACTCGTCAGAATGACTACATTTGGGGCACTACCAAACCAGAAGATTGACTAATAATTTTCGTGATAACAAATACAATGAATCGGAGGATTATTTATAACCCAAGCTGGCTCGTAACCTAAGTTGGATCGTCGTGATCATGGGATCGTGAAGTAGTTCCTCAGGCTCTATAACCTAATTCACATGAGACATAACCTCTATGTCAAATTTTAGGAAAATTTCCGGTACGGTATGACACAAGATTAGTTTTGCAACTACAATTGAGCAACCGCAAGTGTACGGCGTCAATAGTAGTACTAAGCAAGTACAAGGTCGATCCCAAGAGAATTGGTATCGATATCGGATAAGTGAAATGACATAAACATTTAAATGGCTAACTAGACGATTAAATGAGTAGTTTTTGGTATTTTAAGAACTAATTTAAATAAACAAGCAATTAAAACTAATATGATGAACTAGAGAACAAATTATAGGGGTTAAAAATTTAATAAGGGTAATCTAGGCTTAGATTTCAACTACGGACATCTAATCACTACTAATCCAATTTAATCCATCGTTTAACCGAATGCTATGTATCAAGGAATGATCACAAACGTATGTAAAACCCCCTCTCGGAGCGAATTACGTGTTAATTGTATATAATTAATCACCGTCTCCGGTTGATTAATCAAATACAACTCCTAATCGATTTTAAGACCTATGTTCCCACAATTAGCTCAAACCTCTCGATTTTATTGCTTAATAATGTCAATTAATGTGATCTCGGATCAAATCTCCCTTCTCGGTTTCAATTTAATCCTCAATAATGTGAAATAAGTGATCAAATCATTCAACAAACATTTTTAAACAATTAATCAATTAATAGCATAACACGGAGTTAAATTAATCGGCTAATAATAACTAAACCCCATAATTTACTCTCTAAACCTAGATTAAGGAAATTAGCCAACCATAATCATAATAAGAAATAAACACAAATATATAGACATAATCATGTTCATACAAATATTAAATGAAAATGGAAAGATAAAACCTATTAAGAAGACACTTCTTGATCCCCAAGTAGAATCCCCAAAAAAATGCTCTCCTTGATTCCCTCTCTCTCTCTAAAAAAGTGGTTAATGAAAATGTGCTAGCTAGCTCAAAAACTGAAAATTCGGGCACCTATACACCCAATTGGGGGTTTTTTAAAGGTCTTGGGCAAAAAAAAAAAACAAGTTTGGGGCTGAAAAGCCCACATTTCCGGTGTTCGTGTCGTGCAAGGCTGCACGGACCGTGCACAACCCCAAAAAACACCAACTCTCTAGAAGACCATGCACGGTCCGTGCATGGTCGCACGGTCATGACTGTGCGCCTATCTGTGAGCGGCTCCTTGCCTTCTGCGTGCACGGGTCGTGCACAGTTCTGAAGGCTTGCACGGTTGTGACCGTGCATGGCCTAGTTTTGACCCGTTTCTTCATTCTTCGGGTCTTTTCTTGATTTCTTCGACTCTCTTCTACTCGTCGACTCTTTGTACACCTTTTTTACCTACAAAATGCTCAAAAACAAAGTTTTCCGACGAGAGAAAGAAAATACGAATTATATGACAGACGAAAGCTTAGAATGTAAAAATGCACGATAAATTCTCTATTCTAAGCGTATTTTCATGATTGAAAACCCCGTTTGTCACGGTATCATACCGTACCGAAAATTCGGTATATCAGAAATTTCGATATTTTCGGTAATTTTTCGATATTGTATGTGCGGTATTTCGACATTTTGGTATTTTTCCCCACCCCTAGCAATTATACTAGCGAAACTCCCTACTTAAGTAAAATGTGAGCATTAATGTGCGAAGCTCAATTTACTTGACCAAATATTACCTTCTCAAATAGTTTGTTACCTATGTTTTACTTAGAATAGTAGTATCAATGAAAAGATATCAAAATGTATTTTGATGCCTAAAAGAAATAATTGACATAAATGTTCTTCCCATATTAGAGACGAGATATTACAAATAATTGTAACTCTTAGAAAATGTCAAATGCTCTCTTACAAAGAGACAAAAAGGATTGCAAGTGAAAATGTAACTACTAACGAAATACTGAATCTACCCCCTACTTCAAAGCACCAAATAACACTTTAGATGGTTCTGATTGATGTGGTTAGATCACTATCCCATTAAGTAGTCATTACCAAGATGGTTATGTACTACCATGAGGAATGCGACGACATCCTGGAGATCAACCATACAAACTCCTATAACTACTTCATCAAATCATACAGAGACCATTAGCAATATGTAGGAGTTCGTGAATGTCTAGGACTGAAGATTACCATCACACACATATATACCACTGACGATAAAATGATATTATAAAGACAATGCACTTAACTAAACATATGGAAGTAGCCTACAATGAAGTTGATAATACGAAGTATATATCATTGAAGTTTTTCTACAACCAGCAACCATATACTTTCCTCATGATTAATGTAAAACTGAGGATGCAGAAACTTTCAAAACTCTCTTTATAGATGTATATACCAAGGGAAATGTGTAGACTTCATGGGGAATCTCAACATAGATGCGTTTTACTCTTTTCCCTTCAACCAAAGTTTATTTTTTCATAGTGATTTTTGTTACTTAGCAAGATTTTTAACAAATCAACAATTTATGCATCATTCATTATTTGACTTAGCACAAGATTGTGTATTGGAGGAAAAACACAATTAGTGTGTCTTCGTCAAAAGTAATGAACGAGGGACAATTTGGATATTCACGAAATATTATGTAATTATGAGCTTTTATATTTGCAAACTATATAAATGGATCTGTTGAACAAAGGAACCCTAATAATTTTGCTCCTCTTTTTCTTGTTTCTTTCTACTTTCCCTACAACACTATTCATAAGTAATTCACTAAAGTTGTAACAACAGGTAAAAGAGAATGCGGTTAGCATAAGAAAATTATATTAAAACTAAATATAATATTCTTTTAAACTTAATCCTACTTCCCTCAAATTTGATTAATTCGGCAAATGATTAAGGCTCAATTAGTGCAATTTAAACTAGAGGCAACAAAATTAATATGGTCTCTAGATGTGTCAACGGCCTTGATAGGCCGAATTTAATGGATTAATAGCGCAATAGACTCGACGAGTTGCGAGTGAACAATATAATGTTTTTGGCACTTAATTTTTTAGCCTGATCATATTTCGAATTGGCCTAACCTGACGGGACATATTATTAGTCAACAGGTTTGGGCAAAGCCGCTCAAATTGCCACCCCCGCTAAAAGTGGCCACTTCGATTTGGTCTAAAAATACTTCTTTGTTGGACTTGAAAGTCTAATTAAACGTAATCCGCTTCCAACGCCACCCAAGTTAAAAGGTATGACTTTTGAGGCCCAAGTAACTTGACTACCCTCATAAGCACAGGCCCAACTTCGTACCTTTTCTTTATTGAACCTGGATATTCAGACTTCACTTTGACTGAAAATAAATGGCAATCTGAACTATTTAAGTATTTATTATGTTATTTAAAATGTAAGGGTATCTTACGTTTATGGATTGAGCGGGGCGTGGAAAGTCTGAACGTGAGATTTTTTATTGCATGGAATTCAAAATTAGTGTTTGTCTGATAAATTATGGTAAAATTGAGATATATTCAAATAATCATTAAAAAGCAATCAAAATATATTAAACTTTTAATTGATAATAATAAAATTATTTGAATTAAATCACCATGTCCCCATCTGAACGGGAAAATCCATAAACAAAACATACCCTAAATGAAATGTTTAAGTTATGTAAATGGCACTTATGTTAAATTTCTAATGTATTCTTTCTATGAAGCTATTCTTTTTGTTATCAACCATCAAAATGTGAAGGCTGGTCTGTCTTTTCTTCAAAATTTGGTTTCGTTTTATATCAACCAATAAAATGTGATGAGAGCAGAAGCATGATAAATACAATAATTACGCGGTACAAGCTTGATCTACCAAATATGCAAAACAAAACATAAAATGGAAATAAAATCCAGTCTTTGTAATGCTTTACATATCAAAATTGACCATTTAAAATAATAAAGAGATTTCTTATTTATATTTACAGCACAAACCTAAAATCTCCATGACAATATAATAATAATAATAATAATAATAATAATAATAATAATAATAATAATAATAATAATAATAATAATAATAATAATAATAATAATAATAATAATAAATCAAAAGGTATACCATAGATAAAAGTTAAACTATATATGTATACAGACGTACGGAGTTGGGGGGCCGCGGTGGCAATCGCCACCTCAAAATTTTCGATTAAACTACCATATATATGTATTATTGTATGTATATCTTAAAAGAATTATTTCGCCTTGTTCATTATGAAATCCTGACCCGCAGTATTTATCTCATATATCTCCACATCATGAGAAATCATGTTACAGTGGAGTTGGACAAAATTTCACTGTTTTAGTCTACAAATTCATAATTGCAAAAGGCAGTGATGATAAATTATTGTTAGGATGTGACCTACCACCTATACATGCATATTCTTTCTAATAAGTAAAAACTCAAAGATTGAGAGTTTTACCTCTTACTACAATATAAAAGTGCATTAGTTTACTGAACTTGTTAATTTTCTTTTATTATGTTTTTCCAATTATAAAATTTATTTTCTTTAAACTATAATTTTCCAAAAACTTCTCATAAAGAAACTTTAGTTCTTCCAATCACACTCCTTCAATTTCCCAAACAATAATATAACAACTCATTCTCACTGATCAGAAAACAAGTCAATTCCATTTTTTAATTTTTTCTTTGTTATGACTGAATCACTCTGGTCAATATTTAAATAAATGGAGCTCACATATTGAATATTATATATTTTTTATTAGAGATCGGAAATTATTTTATTAAACTAGATTAATTGATAGTCCCATAACTAGTACCCCCTCAATCGGGGGAGGGGGAAGGGGGATAGACTCACTATACTATCATGACCAACTATTTAATAATTAATTAAAAAGTTGGTTGCATTATATTATATAAGTTGATAAATGCATGTAATGATTTATTTAAACAAAAAAAAATAATTGTATGAATGAAAATGGTAAATCGAATATGATTTATCTATTTGACATAATAGAAAATAAATAAACAAACTTGACATCCTAAAATAAAAATACGCCACAACACATGCTCCAAATCCATCCAGAACTTCAAAAGTTATACTAAAGCGTTCTCCTATTTCTAACAAAATCATTAGTTATTTACATATATATATTTATCTTGAAAATATTTCCAAACTAAATTTATATTGACAGTCTACGGTTTTTTTCTCATTTCTAATTAAATCTATACCCTGTTTAATCATATCTAAAAATTAGTTGGCGTGAACTGATTCAATCTGTCCGATATTTTAGACAGTATGAGCCATATGAATCTTGACCCAAAGTGTCATTGGGTCCAACATGCCCGACTTAAAAACTATAGAATATTTTAGGAGGATGGACCGGACTTTGTGTTGGATATTGAATGAAGATGTTCACACGTGAGTTGTCCCACATTGATAAATAGTAAAAACGAGATCACTTATGAGCCTAATGGATCACTCCTCCTATAAGCAATTGCTTTTAGGATGGAAATTCACTTAGTAAGAGTCTCTCCTTATATATATCGACGCATGCTGGCACCCCCAAACTAAAGAATTTAACATTTTTGACCCTTTCTTGCCCCACAGCCTGACCCATGCAACATTTGCCGTTCACCGACGACCAAAGTGGACCACCTGAAATAATTGCCGCCTTAGGTTTCGATTAGATGCTAGGCTCCATTCTACCGGTGGATTAATGTATATTGACATTGAGTATGAATTGGTGGAAAAGTAAGCAAAGTATCCATACATTTGTTGACTACAAAATTAAAGGTAGCAGTTAAGAGGAAAAAACAAGCGAAGTGAGTGCGTGTGCAAGATTTGTCTTTCATGGCAACTGACACTAACCATTCATAGTAGCAAATTCACCCAAGTTAAAAGAGCATGCATTAAATTGCAGTAAAAAAGAAAGAAAGTTTAGAGAGAGAGAGAAAGAGAGGTTTTTCCGTATTGAAGCTAGCCAGTGGTCTCAGTTATATGTCCATCAATCCTCCCTTTCCAGAAACTGAAATTTATGCACATGCTAGATTAATGGATGCGGAAGATTCTGGAAGATCATTCGGAGAGAAATGCAGCTATTTGGCCAAGAAGCAGCGCGCCAAGTTCTACATTCTGCGCCGTTGCATCGCCATGCTTGTTTGCTGGCATGAGAAGAATGACACTAAGGATTAAGTAACTTTCTCTTTTAGTCAACAACATTCATGTTTGTGCAGTAAGTACTGTCATATTTAATAAATATAACTACATTTTTTGCTCAACAACAACTATGTGTGTTTCTTATTCTTGCATCATAAAACTATCTTGTTAAATTCGGTGTTATGTATAAATTATTATAGGTTGGATTTACCATTCTTCTACTTCTATACTGATTTGAATATATTTTATTCCAAGTCGGAGTCGGATATGCAACCACTTTCTTCAGAAAACCACACCACACCGTTCCTTTCTTACTATCGAGTGTCAAGTCTATATCATAACCACTACCTACATCGATCCCAGGAAACTGTGCAATGTATATGTATAGTTTTGATATAGCTAGATCACTTGCTATGCTTTCTTAATAAGTCAAACTCCACGCAAATTACTATTAATTTATAAAGATAAACGTGTTTATTACTCATAATTCGTCCAAGATTACTACTTCTATTTACATCAACAGTGATTATGTGTCATTCAATAGTGCAACGACTGTAGAAAATGCTACGCACTATTGGGACGAGGGGATTCGGATTGAATTTCTGCTGCAAGCATTTCTGAAACTGTTTATCTGAGTATACAAATGTGGTAAGAAAGTTGAGTTCTATTTTTGAAGAACATGGAAAAAGGTGTCAAGTGTGAACTGATGCGCATTTATTAAGCCTTTAATATCTAATTTTCAACCTATTAGAAGGTACAAATAAGTCGAGTCACGTTCAAACTTTTGTCTCAAAATGTTTGATTTTTTTTTTTCTCTATTATATAGTACTAATACTAAAATATCGTAGTGATTTAGATCAAGTAAACTAGTTGATTTTCTATAAAGAGGTCTAGATAGTCGAGGAGATATTGTATATAAACTCACTTGTATTGATATTATAATTTTACTTGTGCTGAGTATGATAAATCTCCGATATCCAACTGGATATGTTGTTATTAGGTCAGCCCAACAAGGCCCGAATAATAAGAGCTGACCGAGTCAGGTTTTGCTAAGAAAATATTTGAAGAAATATATTTTTGGAAAACATCTGAAGTTTATTATATATTCTCTCAGTTCATAAATAAGTGTCATTTTAAACTTTCAGGTAAAACTTAAGAAATTATGTAATGGACACAACACCCCTCCAATTTTTTCTCCATCATTTTTTTTGTTACCATTAATTTCTCCAAACCTTCTTTATTTAATATTATAAAGTTTTGTAAGGAAATTTTCTTAAGTTTAGCTAAGGATAACATTGGAAGAAAAACATGCAAAAAATACTAGAATGACACTCTTTTATGAAAAAATGATTTTTCCTAGAATGACACGTATTTGTGAACGGATGGAGTATAAAAAATTTACATGTTCTTGAAAAACAATTCCTACTAAGAGTATACTTGGAAATTTTAGAAAATTACTTTCTACTTTAGCATCATTTTGATCTCTATCTTCATTGTAGGAGAGCGCTTAGTATAAAAGCAGAATATTTATTATAATTTAAAATATTTTGAATTAGCATTTATAATTTCTTGCTCCCTATTTTCCATATAATAATACTTTAACAAAAATGTGACAGAACAATATAAATATTAGTGTCACTCTTGATGATATAAATCTATAGGTTACTAGTATAATGGAATTATAGGGCAAGAAAATGCCCACGAGATCATCAGTTACACTTTGATGTTACATTTTATGTTTCACTCATTCACTAACCGATACGTGTATAGTATAATGTTATAAATTAATATGTGTCACTTAGTAAATTAAGTGTAACAGATGATGAAACATCCACTGTAATGGAGAATCCGAATTGAAGAAAATGGACTTTCTTGTTCACTTGGAAAAAAAGGTGACCATTGTCAAAGTCTACATTCGGATAAGAATACCGATCATCTCTATCCTAGTTTAATTTAAGATGCATTGATTTTGAGATAAGAAAATCTAACTTAAATGCCCCTATATTACTAACTGCGAAAAGGAAAGCTCGTACATAACTCTTGAGAATTTTGTATTTTTTGTCTCATAGGACACATACCTGCTTTAAAGTGGTCCCAGTCTGACACATTTGATCTTATTGAATTTAAACGTTGCAAGTTCAGTCTCAAACGTCAATTTTTTACATAAATGATCCCAAAATTTTGACAAAAATAGTCCCAAAATTTTTCAACCGTTTGTGATTGACGTCTAACGGTCATGTGCTTCACACATGACCGTTAATATGACATCATAACTTCAAGATTTTTGCAGTTTTGGTCTCACTGGACACACTTTATTGCGTTTTGGTCTCAACTCTCTCACTTTTGACCCCATTAAACTTAAAAATATTTAAAAACTACAAAATAATTTAAAAAATAAAAACATAATTTAATTCCAAAATTTATTTAAAATATCGTAAAGTAACTGAAAAATTAAATTTAGAAAAATTAGTTTTAAAAAAAAATTGGAATTTTATAAAATTTTAAAAAATGAAATTTTAAGTTGTCTTAAAATTTTAAATTTTCAGAATAAAAAAAAAAAAAAAAAAAAAAAAAAAAAAAAAAAAAAACTACTTATTCTATAAAATTACATTTTCTTAAAAATTTATTTTTTAAATTCTAAATAATTTTGTGTGTTTCATAAATAACTTTAAACTCTTTCAAGAAAATTAATTTACTCCTAAAATTACTTCAAAGATTTCATAGATACTTTTACATATCTTAACTTAACTTTTTTAAATTTCAAACTATTTTTTTTAATTACTTATCAATCTATCGTTCGAATAGGGAGAATACTCTCACGTTGACGATATGTTACGGGGGTATTAATTAAAAAATTAAGTTGTATACAAATGCTATTAATTATTTGTGACATACGCACGTTAATAATCAATTTCTTCCGGGGCACAAATATAACCCGTTTTATTTGAATTATTATTCTGAAAATTTTCCAAATTCTAGAACAATGCATAACATTTTAGGGTCTTATAAAGGGATTATCCAAATAGGTTGACAAATCTGTAAATTATTTTGAAATATTAAAAAAAAAAATCATTTAAAATATGTAAAAGTATCTATGAAATGTCGGAAGTATTTTTTTTTTAAAAAATGAGTGAATTTTCTTAAAAAAATTTAATGTAACTTATGAAACATATAAAAAATTATTTAGAACTTAGAAAATATTTTTTTAAGAAAATCTAATTTTATAAAATAAGTAGACTTTTTTAATTTAGAAATTTTAAAATTTTAAAACCCTTTTAAGACAATTTAAATTTTTCAGTCTTTATAATTTTATAAATATTTCAAATTTTATGATTTCTTAAATAACACTTTCAGTTAGTTTTTTGACGAATCTATAAATTATTTTATGTAAAAGTATTTATGAAATGTTGAAAGTATTTTTTTAAAAAAATAATTGAATTTTTTTAAAAGAATTTAAAATAACTTATGAATCATATAAAAAAATTATTTAGAACTCAGAAAATAAAGAGCTAGGGACTTCAATTACTAAATAAATAAACGGAACATAAAACTCACTTTATCACTGAAGTAGTTGATCGAGTTGTAAGCCTTGATTGGTCTACTAAGGGTCAGGGAAACATCAAATGACAATCAGATCTCTTTGAGCAAAATCCTCAGAAGTCAAAAACACCTTTACAGGTGCTTATGGCCCTCTCCAACCCATAAATATTCATATTGCTATCCTAATTGAAAAGGTATAATGTCATCTTAGTCGCTATATTAACATTTTTAGAGTTACTAGGTATAGACACGTGTGTTGTATATGGTCTATAAAAATTACTAAAAATATATTATTTTAATTTTCTAAATAAATATCTTGAAATTTGTATAATATGTCAACATAAAAATAAATACTCCTTAATATATAATTTTTAATTGACTAAAATATACTCCTTGATAAATGATTTAATGCTATGAATGCTTAATTTTTTTACACTAAAAAGAAATATATTAAGTACAATTTGTAATTAAAAGAGGTTTATTTATCAAAGTTCAACGATGATATTGTTTATAATACGCCCATGTGTTTCATAGAAAAAGTCATATTTCAAAAAAGAATTTGTGTCCTAAAAAAGCTGCCAAGTTTATAAAAGACAACATATTTTTATTAAGTCAAAGTAAAAATATTAAAATTAAGTATAAATTAATATGATTGGATAGTCAAATGAGAAAAATAAACAAAGACGTATATGTGAGAACTCACGGTTTTAGAAGGTTACACATTCATCTAATTTACCAAAAATAAAACGTTATATATTTGTCAAACATGACACTTTTTTTTTTTTTTGGTTGGGGGATAGTATACGTTTTTTCTTTGGGGGTGCTCTGGATAGTATAAGATATTAATTTTTTATAAGTATATTGCAAATATGATTACTTCATGTTTACACTTGACACGTCGGTTTTCTATCATAGTGTTCCGCAAGTGTACGGTTGTATGTGTAGTAACGGCAGTCAAGGTCGATCCCACAAGGAATAGATTTTAGGTAGTTTGACACCTCGATATTCTAGGATTGTCCTAACTAGATACTAGGTTGCAAAAGCTTGATTTTACCAAAACTGAAGAATTTAACTAATTAACTAAATTACTTAATACTTGGCAACAAAAAGGAATAACAATCAAGGAGAAAGGGTATCCTAAGGGTTCGATTTCAGGATATTACTTCAATGACGATTATGTTCAACTTATTAATTTTTAAATCGATCTAGTGCTTATTAGGCGGCGCTCTATTAACCTAACCTTCTCTCGAAGCGGTTAAATAGTTGATTAACTAGAACAATTACCCTCTCGACTCAATAAATCCTAGTAACTCCCAAAAGCTCACAAACCTATGCCTACACAGTCATAGACAACTGCGCTCTATGTCGTACGTCTGATAACAAATCCCTTCTCTCGAAGCGGATTTGTTAAACAGGATTACTAAACCTAGATGGTCAGTCTAAATTTAGTTATAATAACAAACATAAAGATAAACACTTTAAGAACAGAATCAATAAATCAAAACATAAATCGTAACATTGTTATAAAAATCCCTACTTTCTAACCCTAGTACACGAATAGCTTAGCTACTCATCCCTAGCATAAATTCATTACAAAATTCTGAGAAAAACATTGCAAGAATTGAAAACTAGAAAAGTAAACTAAACCCGGATGAATCCGTCTCGATGATCTTCGTCTTCTTCCAGTTGCTCTCTAGCTCTACTTTAGTGTGTATATGATAGTGTATGATGATCCTCCTTGAAAAACGAGCTCTACTTGTCTTTTTATATACTTCAGACCAGTCCTGGGAAAGTTAGGATCCGAATCCTACTTGAAACAGGAAAATCTAAAAAAAATCCCTTTGGGATGCGACCGCGTCAGTTGAATCTGTTATCTAGTTTGTCACAACTCGACGCGACCGAGTCATAATTCGACACGACCGAGTCATGATTCGACACGCCCGAGTCACAGCTCGACGCGACCGAGTTACAGATCGATGCAACCGAGTCAGTTGAGCCTTCTGTCGTTGGGCCTTGTTTTGGTCCAATTCATCCTTTCTTCAACCCGTTCTTCGTGTTATCTCATAAACTCTTCATTTTGACCTGAAAAACTATGAAAACACTAACAAACAAACCAATACACGTCAAATGGTCCAAATTACATAAATTCATACAATGCTTAACCACTATGCATGTAAATGCTATAAAATACTATCCTATTTCGACCTAAATACATGCATAATTAACGTGTATCAAAATTTCCAAACTTAAACTATTGTTCGTTCCGAACAACATAACAAAAGACAAGCAATACAAGTGATGTATGAATGGTTTAGGGCGATTGGATGATGATTCAGTTTCAGACTAATCTTTCTTTTTTTTTCTTTTAAAATTTAGGCAACACAATGTACTTGAGCATATATAATATCATGAACAACTAATCTCGAGACTTTGAACTTTCGAGTCATTCAATCCTCACCGGTTATGTATTCCACTCATCTCTCAAGTGCTTAGGCTAATTTCATTTTTGCTCATATTGAATTACATGCAAAGCCTACCATATGCTTGCCAATCGTCTAAACTAGACTTCGTACTTTAATGCGTGTGAAAAGGATCAAAAAGGTCTTTTCTTGGCTGTAATCTTGGCTTAAGGTAAGGTGGAATATATTTAGCTAAAAGTGACTATATTTGGACTAATCAAGTCATATCTAACCCGACTACCCCTCAATAGCTTCATTCAACCTCACTCTTCAATTTCCAGCAACTCACCCCATAAGAGATGATTTCTTCACCTTTTTATAAACCTTTACAACAAAATGCTTTTCACTTCATAAACAATACATGGGTACCACATTTTTTGGACTACCCGACTGTTCTAATCAATTCAAATAATGTTTTAGCACTTTTATGGTCTCTTAGCCTCTTATCACAATTCTTAGCAATTTATTTACAATTGACTTTTTCTTTTCTTTTTCTCGATCTTCGTTTTTTTTAAGGAGAGGTTATTCTTCGTTTTTTACCTATCACTTTTCTCTTATTTCTTTATCTTTTGAAATTATCCCTACTTTCCATTAATGGAGGATATAATAGTGATTGATGATATATATTTAATCTTAGAATAAAGATCATAAGTAATAAGATGAAGCACGATAGGTTTCAAAACTCGCATAACCTATGACTTAGCCTGAGTCTTGGAGTTTGTCTTATACTTAGAGTTACAAAGCTGATTCTATGTTAAACAAAATGGAACCCGCCATACCCATTAATTTCCAATATAATGTGTGTGTTTCCATTGGACATCATTTGTCAATTTTACGTGTATTGAAAACTCAATCTATATATATATAATAACACAATACCTTGCCACTATTGTTAACTTTTGCATTTTTCCACCCATTTTTCATCACCCAATTGGTAAGGACATGTGTCACTTAATTATCGGCCACTTCACCATCTAATTATTACAATTATGGAAATTATGATTAATCATTAATTCACTTCAATTTTCGTCCATTTTTTAAAGGAAATGTCCTAATAATTGCATTTATTCTATTTTCAAATATGGAAGATTATCAACACAAATTGCCACCATATCCGATTTTTAACATAAATAACGTAGATATGAGAAGATTTTCTTCAAATCTACCAAAATTAAAACCTAATAAATTAACACTCTCAACAATCAAAAAATTCAAATACAAAAATTCAATTTTGCAGGCTCCATTGATTTTTCTCTCGTTTTTCTCTCATCTCATCCTTCATCTTCTTATAAACTTTATGTTTATATGCGAATTATTTGATTAATTTTTTGTGCATTTTATTCATTTTGTTGTTTTAGTTTTTTTTTTTATTTTCAGTTTTAGGTTTAGGTTTAGTAATCCTATATTTTAATCTTTCAATCGTGATTTCAATTTTAGTTTGTTATATAGAATTTTTAGTTTTAATCATCTTATTGCCCTTTTTAATTTTCGTTTTGTTCTGTTTTTGTGTTTTTTTTTTCAATTTCTGCAGGTGATCGAATTGTGTTATTAAGCAATTAAAGGTATTGAATTTCCTCTCTGACCTTCTGTAAAGCAGTTTATGATATTTTTTTATTTTTTTATTTTTTATTTACAGTTTTAGGTTTAAATTTAGTAATTCTATATTTTGTATTTTAATCTTGTCATCGTGATTATCATTTTAGTTTGTTATATAGATTTTTTAGTTTTAATCATCTTCTTACCCTTTTTAATTTTCGTTTTGTACTGTTTATATATGATTTTTTTATTATCATCACTTTATGTTTTATCGTTTGTATATATTCTGAATTGTCCAGATTGTTTTGGTTTTGCTTTTGGAGTATCAATCCAAATAACATACTATTGTTTAGGATTCTTTTATATATCAATCTTTTATATTATTTTCATAATTTATGAAAGTTTGTGAAAGTTTTTTATTACAATTTATGGAATGGTATGATTAGTTTCAATATTTTATACTTTTTAATTTTCAAGATAGTTTTTGTTTTGCTTATTTAGAGTATACAATTTATTTTATGTTTTCCAAGTAATATATAAGTTAATTTCAATCTTTTATATTATTTATGAAAGTTTTTTATTACAATTTATATAATTGTATAATTATATTTAATATTTTATAAATGTGTATATGTATGTTTTCATTTTTATTGTTTAAGTATGTATATGTATGTTTTCATTTTTATTATTTTTATTATTTATTCTATGTTTTTCAAGTTTTATCCTTTATTTTTGAATTGTCCAGAAAGTTTTTTAATTACTTATTTTGGAGGAAATTTGTATGTTAACATTATACTTCCTTTGTTCCATATTAATTGACGTTTTAGGACGTTTTAATTAATTGACGTTTTGCATATTTTTCATCAATTCTACTAATTTTTTCTCTGGATTCAATCCCAAAATATCTTTATTTTTTAATCTATCAGAGATATTTTCATTTGGTCAAATCTTTAGCGAGGGTATGTCTGTCAAAATATTTCATCCTTAATTCTTCCCTTTCATACTAAAACGTCAATTAATATGGAACGGAGTGAGTATTGTTTAGGATTCTTCATAAATCAATGTTTGTCAAATAGAATTTTATTTTCATTAATCACATATATAAATATTATTTTCAATATTACTTATTAATTTCATAATTTAAATCTTATGTTATTACAGTTTATAGAATTATCATTTTTAATATTTTATAATTTTTTTATTAGCTGCTATAAATCAATTTATTATTTTATTTTTGAAATTTCGTATTACGGTATACGTATTCAATTTTTTTACCTTAATTCATTTTTAGTTGTATGCACTCTAATAATTCTTTTTATTGTTTAATTTAGGTGAACGAAGAGTGACATTCGTACGTCGCGGCCTTTGTGTAGAAATTATGTGGACGAACGAGAGTTCTTGATAGTTTATCACTCGGATGCTGATGATATGGTATGTCAATTTAATTAAGTACATATATGTCAGTTCAATTATTAATATTATGTTAACATTTTTTATTTTATAATCTTTTTAAAGGTGATTCCTTCAAAAAATTTGGAAACTGTTGGAGGAGTTTTACCTTCCAGTTGTATGATACATGGCTTCTTTGGTGGTATTTGGCATGTTAATATTCGCCGAGTTGGTAAAAATTGGGTTTTTGGTAGGCGAATAAATGATTTGGTTCGAGATATTGATCTACAAAATGGTGATATTTTGTTGTGTAGATACAATATTCGAGCAGGCTTTTCTTTTGTTGTTTTCTCGACTGAAGGTTATGTGAACCCAAATATTATGCTTGGAAGAATCAAAGAAGGAACGAAACTTGCAAATGGTAAGTATTTTATTTAAATTTTTAAATATCTATACAGATTTAATTGAGTTTTTTAGGTATCGTTTATTTGTTCTTATACTTAATTTATTATTCTTTGAATATATTTTCTGAATAAAATTGTAATTGACAGGTTTAAAGGATTGTGCTTTAAAAATATTTAGTCCTTCTCTCAAACCAGAGCATTTTATTTAAGTTCAAGTTGATCTTCAGGTCAATTCTGAAGTTTTGGTATGTTACTGATTAAATTGTTTAGTTATACTACTTAAAAATATTTAATTATTTTCAATTAATTGATTGCTTTATCTTTGTATATTATTTTTCTAATAATTTAACACCTTTTTGTCTAAACAGTATATTCTACCGAAGTTTATGGCTGCTGTGAATTGGTATTTGCCTCCTTTATGTATTCTTAGATCTATGTCGGAAGAAGAATGGAGTGTGACTGCACGTGTTTCACCTAATGTCTGGGTTATTAAAATGGGTTGGGACGAATTTATCACTGATAATCTAATTATTGATGGAGATTTGATATTTTTTCACTACAATGGTGATAACCTTTTTGAGGTTAAATTTTTTTATAAGGGATTGTCATATAAAGAGGGAAGTTTAGGGATGAGGTTTCATAAGCGAAGAAAACTTTCTGATCATAATGTTGATAAATCATCGTTATCCGCATCTTCTAATGGTAAGAGCACAAAAACTCATTTTGTTATTCATACCAATCTAAACAATTTAAATTTATGTATTTAATCAATTGTTAATGTTTTTCAGTTGTTGGAAGTGGAAGTGATGTTGGACGTGATATTGGTACATCAATTGAGGTGTTTTTTTTATTAAATTTATTTCCCAGTTTTCTTATTCTAGATGTTTAATATTATAAATTATAAACAACAATTTATAATGTCAAGATTATATTGATATTTTTTTTTTTATTCTATTTGAAAATCTTCAAATAATAGATAATGATCAAGGTTGTGACAACTCTTTGGGTCGAACTATAATTGAGTTTGATTTTAAAGAGTTTTACATCAATATAAACAATTCGTCCTTCATCAAACAAAGATTGGTATGTCAATTACTTTTGTAATTCAATATTTTATTATTGATATTTAATTGTAGCTTAATGCTCATTTTATTTATATATATAGATTAAACACTAATTATATGTGTACATTCTAATTAATTTTTATGCCATTAATATTTCTTGCAGAGTATCCCTAAATACTCTGCTTATGAGTTTTTGGATCCGAAACAAATTCATATGTATTGATGTTTTTCTTGCTATCAATCTGAAAAAATGGAGTGTTGGCCTTCGTTATGAGGGTCGTCGATGGATTTTTCAACGTGGGGTTTCTCAGTTTATTTATAATAATTACCTTACTTCTGGTATAATATTTAAAATTGTTCTGTTAGATGCTGAAAAGTGGTTTTTCGAGATTTCTATTGAATGCTAGGTTTCCATTGATTTTTGCATTTTATTTTTGTTATCTGAATATGTCTTGGTTTGTTATGGATATTTACATAATTTTCTTCACCTGTTTTAGAATATTTCATAATCATTATTACTTTGAGATGTTTTCATATATATTTTAGTAATTTCATTTTATTGCATGAATGAAATTGACATTCTGATGGTGCAATGTTGTAAGAAATATTCGTTAAAATGGTGTTTACTTCAATTGTGCATTCATGATTTATCAAGATTATGGAAAAAAATATAGCCAACAATCATTTCAAATAAATCACCATAACACTCAATTTAATGCATGAAATGATGAATTCCACTTTCATTAATATGTGATGTTGAAAATTAAATTTTTAATTAAATATAAAAAATGAAACATTATCTAAACCAATACATTTTAAGAAATTAGACTAGATGCCAAATTTTCTAACTATGAGAAATTTTTTTTATAGTAATTTTATTTTTTGCCACTATTTAATGTGATGTGGTTTACAAAAATATTACTAATACTTTAATTTTATGTACTGTTATTATTTTTTTTACATTCTAAACTTATCTGGAAAAAAGAGCACTTTTTATGAACTAATAATATATATATTAAAATTTAAATGGATATTATTTAAATATATTTTCATTTCGAGATGTTTTAATCGTTTCCTATTATCATAATGTATCAATAAATGTAAATGCACAAATTATTCAATAATTTGTACAAAAATACATATTAGAGTCATTTTTTATTACATCACTATACCTGTCAAATTGATGAATGAAATGATTAATTGCAGTTGTATTAAATTCAGAATTGATATAAGATTTTTTTTTATGCCCTAATGTAAGAATTTTTTGCATGCAAAATATATAATCAATTGTGCATGTATCTGTTATCAATATTATGGAAAAAAATTATCCAAAAGTCCTTTCAAATAAATCACCATAACACTCAAATTGATGCATGAAATGATGAATTTCATTTGCATTAATATGTTATGTTGAAAATTGAATTTTTTTAGTTAAATATAAAATAATGTTGATAAATTTTATTTAGGGTTTAATTTAAGAAATTTTATTAGATGCTAAATACACTGAATATGAGAATTTATTTTAATTGTACTTTTATTTTATGGCATTATTTAATTTAAGCCACCAATTGTCATTGAAATATTTTGCATCTGTTATTTTTAGGCCATGAATTGTGTTTCAAATAAATGTATTTATTATTTCTTTTTCTGGACAAATCTATTGTTATTATTTTTGTTAGATTCTAAATATATATATATATATATATATATATATATATCATTTTTCTATATGCGGTTAAATTGCTGAAAAATTTTAAAGATTGGAGAATTTTAACCATCATATTATGTCATCAAGTACGCATGCACGATATATAAATTATGGAAAAAATCTTAGCCAAGAGTCATTTCATTTAAATCACAATTACTCTCAATTGAATGGATGAAATGATGAATTCCACTTACATTTATTTGGTAAGTTCGAAGATACATTTTTTTAATTAAAAAAACACTTACATAACATTATATATTGAGTTGACAAACACATTTTGAATATATCAAACTCTAGATCATTTTCGGGCAGGTTTTGCTATAATTAAAACTGGTGATGAAGATTTTCGAGTTGATTTAACCCGTCGAAGGAATGGAGTCGTTCGTTTTGGAGATTGTCACGATATGATTCGCTCACTGAAGTATTCAAGGATTTACGGGTTAATGTTTCAGTTTTAGCCTCAGTTTGGGGAGCTTACATTTAATGTTTATGATAGTTTCTAATTAATTTAGAAACATGTATTAAAAAAATTGAATGTTTATTAAGTATTGTTTGAATTTTTTTTATATGTGCTAAATTTACAATAAACATATACATATGGAGAGATAGATATTGTAGAGCTAATATAAAAAATTATGCATAAGAAATTAAAAAAATAATTACAACATGTCTATATTAATTAGTTTTGCAATAATATGTTTATATTCTTGATGAAAAGCTAAATTTAACCGAAATGTATCCAATTATTCAGTAATCTATGTAATTGATTTTATAGTTATTGTTAATATGTATTTAAGTATAGTATGTAGATTCTATATATACAATTGATTACAATCAACTATTAATTAATATTAATTATATTCCAATTTACCATCAATTCTTAAGTTTCGATTTTTTTAAGAAAATATGATTGATATTATATATAATTAAAATTAAACATTCTTTAAGTATAGCATATAAGCAAAATTAATACAACACTCATTAATTATTAAGTCAACACAGGATATATTTTTGATTCACTACTATGTATCATTGATTTGTTATAGATGGCAATTATGTAGATATATATATATATAGTATATATATATGAAAGTAAGTTTTGGATATATGGGTTTTCAACGTTTGATTGTACACATTTATACACATACATGAACTTTTTTTATAATGGCGGTGGTTTAAAACTGAACAGTTATATTATTTGTTATTTATGTCTAATTTTTAAAGCACAATCCTTTAATCTCAATTCTTTAAAAATAACATCACTCAATGTTATGCATGCACGTATATTCTATTTCTAAATTCAGATGACATTTTCTGAAATTATTTATAAATTATATGTAACCCTATTTCAATAATAAAATGTTAGTTTTGAAACATTTCACTTATGTTAAAAAAAAAATTATATATATAGTCATTGATTTTGGTAATATGTATCAATGTAATTATCTTCTTCCTTTTGAATAAGTTTTTAATTGATTATATTAATCAATTACAGATCTATTTTAAAGAGAAATATTTTAGTCAAATATTTTAATTCATTTTATAATAGAAGTGAAGTCATTGGTTTCTAAAGACATGAACCCTTGTAGTTGTAGTTGTTACCCAATCCACTTTCTTTTGCTACTCTTCCTCTTTTTACTTCTCTCTAATTTCTCTCTATATTTTAATGGTGTTAATAAAATGCTTCTGGAAAGTTACAAATAGAACAAGACCCGAAAAATGAAAGAAGCTAGAACAGAATGCAAAATCGAGTCGTAAGAAAATCCACTGTCCTTAGAAAAAATTACTTCCCCGCTAGTGCTCTCGGAACGAAGTAAATTACCCCAAAGATAAAACGATTTTCGTCCTTTTCTGTAGTAGCACCACTAACAGAAAAGGTACCGGCGAACTAAGGACGTTCATCTGAAAACTGGAGTTGAAATGCAGAGAATGAGAGAATATGATAATTTCAGGTGAAAACTTGGTGTTGTATGCGTGCAGGAGACAACCTATTTCTAGGCCTCCTAGGGGAACATCAGAATTAATTAATTTAATTACTCCTTAATCAGCCCTTTAAGTTGGATGTTACAAGTTTGAATTTTAAATTCAAACCCATCCACTGTTGGACTCATCCAACAAGCCCATTGTGGACTTCAGAAGCTCATATGGCAAGCCCATTAACTTTTGGGCTGTTAAAAAGATATCTGGGCCTCGGCCGAGGCATTCCCAAAGTCAAAGCCCGAGGCGGGGCGTGGCATGGCCGTGGTCGTGCCGTGTCGAGCCGAGCCGAGCGAGCGAGCGAGCGCGCGTGTGGGCTTCCTATTGGACTCCCTCACATGTGTACTTGATACACCTTATTAATGAGCTTTCATATATATATATATATATATATATATATATATATATATATATATATATATATATATATATATACACATACTAATTTAAGGAGCTCTTAAAACAATGTGGGATAATAACTCTTCTTAGATATTAATCCTACATTTAATACATAATCAAGTGACAACTTTATGTATTAATTTCTTACTCACCAAAAGTCGGTTTTAAGAAATTCAAAATCCTACGATTATCTACTCGTTGCGTAGATTAATCGTGTGAAGTTTAATTCCTACAAAATTAAAATTTGGATCACTTAATTATATCATTAAAGTGCCTAAACCACATTTTAATTATTAATAAATTCCAACAATCACCCACATGAGTGAAAATTAATGCATGCATGAATGCAATGACTCTTAGTGATCGGTACTGCCTAAGGAAAGGTAGTTTGTGACTTTGAACCTTCCATAGTAATTCACTGTAGGATACACTGGTGGTTTGGTAGATTTTAATCCTTGAACAATCCTCCTTAGAGTGCACCAAGTCAACAGTGTTTACACAAAACTGACCAGAACATCCTTGTTCTCACGTTTTGGTCCATTTCGGCCATAGACCCTCTTTGGATTCATAAATGTTTTATTTGAAACGGCCCTTTACTTCACACTTATATAGGTGACTTCTTTATCGAGTATCCTATACTACTCTACCTTCCTTTAGGTATCTCGAAGTCATCAAAAGTCATAAGACTTAACCTCTACCACCATTACAGGTCTTACGCACTTATCTTGCATTCTGGGAATGGATTTTGAAGACTTTATCTTCCAAGTGCTTCTCCTGAACTTTTTAGTTTTTCCATTGAACCAAGTTTGTGGGATCTCCACTCATCATGGTTGGGTATCCATTTTGATCATTCTTTAGTTGGCGGGCTTCACTCCCATTCCCTCTCGCAATTTGAACAACTGATCTCGGTTTAAACCTTTGGTCAATGGATCCGCTAAGTTATCTTTAGACTTTATATAGTCTATTGCGGTAACCCCACTAGAGATCAATTGTCTTACGGTGTTATGTTACGGCGTATATGCCTAGACTTACCGTTATACATATTGTTTAGTGCTCTTCCTATTGCGGCTTGACGGTCACAATGAACTATAATAGCCGGTACTGGCTTACTCCAACATGGAATATCTTCTAAAAAGTTGCAACGCCATTCTGCTTCCTCACCAGCTTTATCCAAAGTGATGAATTTCGATTCTATGGTGGATCTGGCTATATACGCTTGCTTTGTCGATTTCCATGACACTGCTCCACCTCCAATAGTGAAAACGTATCCACTTGTGGAAAAGGAGTCTTTAGTGTCTGAAATCCAATTTGCATCACTGTATCCTTCAATAACTAGAGGATATCTCGTGTAATGTAGCCCATGATTTAGAGTATACTTTAAGTATCTCAAAATCCTTGTTAAGGCTTTCCAATGTTCTTGACTTGGATTACTTGTAAACCTGCTCATTTTGTTAACCGAACATGCAAGATCCAGTCTAGTTCAATTTGTTATGTACATAAGACTCCCTATTACTTTTGCATATTCCACTTGAGCTATAGGTTCACCCATGTTCTTCTTCAGATGAACAATAAGTTTTAATGGAGTTTTGACAGGTGGATCATTAAAGGCATTGAATTTTCTGAGCACTTTCTCTACATAGTGAGATTGAGTCAGAACAATTTCCTCTGATGTCCTAATTAGATTGATTCCTAGAATCACATCAGTCAATCCCATATCTTTCATGTCAAAATTTCTTTTCAACATCCTCTTTCGCATCCATGATAATTGCATGGCTACTTCCCATGATTAACATATCGTCTACGTATAGACATACTATGACATGTGCTTCTGATGTACCTTTCACGTACACACATTTATCACATTCATTGTTTCTAAAACCATTTGACAACATAGTGGTGTCAAATTTCAAGTGCCACTGTTTTGGCGCTTGTTTGAGACCATATAACGATTTTACTAGTCTGCATACCTTCTTTTCTTTTCCAGGTACTACAAACCCTTCGGGTTGATTCATATAGATCTCCTCTTCTAACTCTCCATTTAAGAAGGCAGTCTTTACATGCATTTGATGAATCTCAAGATTGTGTATTGCAGCAATCGAGAGAAGCACTCGAATGGACGTAATCCTGGTCACAGGAGAGTATGTATCAAAGAAGTCATCACCTTCTTTCTGTTTGAAGCCTTTGGCCACCAAACAAGCTTTATATTTATCTATTGAACCATCAGCTTTGTATTTCCTCTTTATGATTCATTTGCATCCTAAAGGTTTACAACCTGGTGGAAGATTAGTTAACTCCCACGTGTGGTTTTACATGATCGATTCAATTTCATTGTTGATAGCTTCCTTCCAGAATGGTGCATCTGGACTAGACAGAGCTTCACTAATTGACTTCGGTTCATCATCTAGCATATATATGATAAAATCAGGACCGAATGACTTAGCAGTCTTAGCTCTTTTGCTACGTCTCGTTTCCTCCTCTTCTAAGGTCTGAGAACTACTTGTAGCTTCAATGGTTCTTTTTAAGTTTGAACTACTTCCTTTCTCAAGAGTAATTCCTTGATTTGAGCTTTCTAACAATCTTTCTCTACATGGAAAGATATTTTCAAAGAACACCGCGTTCCTTGATTCTATAATTGTACTCACAGTCATATCTGGAATTTCAGTCCTATGGATCTGAAACCGATATGCACTGTTGTTGAGTGCATACCCAACAAATATACAATCAGCCGTTTTAGGGCCAATTCTAACTTGTTTAGGTAATGGCACCTCAACTTTAGCCAAACAACCCCACGCTTTGAAGTATTTGTATGACGGCTTGCGTCCTTTCCACAACTCGTAAGGAGTTTTGTCAACTCTTTTTAGTGGAATCTTATTCAATATATAGTTGGATGTAAGTACAGCTTTCCTCCACATGTTTTGGGGTAATCCTGAACTAATCAACAAGGCATTCATCATCTCTTTAAGAGTACGATTGTTGCGTTCTGCAATGTCGTTTGATTGAGGAGAGTAAGGAGTTGTAGTTTGATGAATTATACCACTTTGAGAGCACAATTCCTCAAACGGAGCTACATACTCACCACCTCGATCACTTCGAATTATTTTAATCCAGGTGCCTAGTTGATTTTCAGCTTCAGCTTTGTAGTTTTTAAACGCTTCTATTGCTTCATCTTTACTTCTCAGAAGATAAAGATAGAAATATCTTGTGCAATCATCTATAAAGTTATAAAAATCTTTTTCCCACCTCTAGTCTGCACAAATTTTAAGTCACACACATCAGTGTGTATTAATTCTAGAGGTATTGTGCTCCTTTCTATTGAATGAAAAGGTAATTTAGCCATTTTAGCTTCAACACACACTTCGCATTTTTCATGTGATTTTACTTCATTCAGTTTTAGCAAATCTAAATTTACTAAACGTTTTATAGCATTAAGATTTACATGTCCTAATCGAGAATGCCATAAAGAGGAACACTCAAGCAAGTAAGAAGAAGTAGATGATTTTTCATTCATAGTGGAAGTTACATTATTCACTTGGTGTTTAGCCATTACATTCATTTTGAATAAGCCATTAACTACAAAGCCCTTCCCTATGAAAACTCTTTGCTTGCTCAGTATGAACTTTCGGCTTCGAAAACTAGTTGAAAACCATGCTTCACCAGCAAAGATCCAGAAACCAAGTTTTTCCGGATGTTTGGGACATGCAGCACATCCTTCAAAATGAGCTATTTGCCAGAAGTTAACTTTAGAACTACGTTGCCCACTCAAGCTACCTCAGATGAGGCTTGATTTCCCATATGCAACTTCCTCCCGGAAGAAGCTTTGTAACTTGAAAATACCTCCCTGTCAGAACATACATGACAAGAAGCTCCTGTATCAACAAACCATTCTCTTGGGTTGTCCACAATATTGGCCGCGAAATCACAGCAGTGAGGTCCAAATCATTTTCAACAACATTGGCATTTACTTTCTTCTTCTGCTTAGGCAGATTACAATTTTTAGCCATGTGGTTTGGCTTGCCACAATTGTAACAATTTCCTGCAAACTTTGTAAAATTTGCAGGTTGTTTACCTTTTCCAATGTAGTTCGGCTGATCGTTTCCCTGTTGTTGTTATCTGTTGGGCGTTTCCTCTTATTACTTGAGGATCCCCTTTCCTACAGGTTAGCCTTCGCATCAACATGAGCCCTAAACTTGGACTCGTTCTTCCGGTTATCTTCTTGAATCCTCAGCTTAATGATCAAGTCTTCAACTGTCATTTCATTTCGCTTGTGCTTCAAGTAATTCTTGAAGTCACCCCATGCTGGAGGCAGCTTCTCTATCAAGCTTGCCACCACGAATGACACCGGAAGCTTCATGTCTTCGGCTGAAGCATCATGATCTATGAGCTGAAGCTCTTGAGCTTGCTCCACAACCGAACGATTGTCAACCATTTTAAAGTCTAAAAATCGAGCCACCACAAATTTCTTTGTACCGGCATCATCCGTCTTGTATTTCTTTTCCAATGCTTCCCAAAATTCTTTGGTTGACTTAATATCTTGATAAACATTATATAACGGATCAACCAGCCTGTTCAGAACATAGTTCCTATACAGATAATCGCCATGTGACAAAGAATCAAAGGCTATTCGCCTTTGTTCATCTGTATCGGTTTCAGCAGGGGTAGCTGGAGGGTCTTCTTTGAGAAATGAAGCAAAGCCAAGTGTGGTAATATAAAACAACATCTTTTGCTGCCATCTCTTGAAATTCTCACTGGAGAATTTTTTCGGTTTCTCCACAATGTTGGTAGGAGGAGTCGAGATTGTTCTTGCTGGAACAGGAGGAACAGCAGGGTTGTTCGTTACAGTAGACATTTTCAAGAAATTTAGAAAGTGTAATTTTTCCTAAGATTGTTAATACAATGCTTCTGGAAAGTTACAAATTGAACAAGATAAAACCCGAAAAAAGAAAGAAGCTAGAACAGAATACAAAATCGAGTCGTAGGAAAACCCACTGTCCTTAGGAAAAATTACTTCCCGGTTAGTGCTCTCGGAACGAAGTAAATTACCCCAAAGATAAAACGATTTTCGTCCTATCTATAGTAGCACCGCTAATAGAAAAGGCACCGGCGAACTAAGGACGTTAGTCTGAAAATTGAAATGCAGAGAATATAATAATTTCAGGTGAAAACTTAGTGTTATATGCATGCAGGAGACAATGAGAGAATATGATAATCTCAGGTGAAAACTTGGTGTCTATTCTGATTAATTTCATGTGAAAACTTGGTGTTGTATGCATGCCCTTAGTAACAGCCCATTTTAATTACTCTTTATGCATGCAGGAGACAACCTTAGTAACAGCCCATTCTAATTAATTTCATGTGAAAACTTGGTGTTGTATGCATGCCCTTAGTAAGGGCCCATTTTAATTACTCTTTAATGTAACAGCCCATTCTGATTAATTTCAGGTGAAAACTTGTTGTTGTATGCATGCCCTTAGTAAGGGCTCATTTTAATTACTCTTTAATGTAACAGCCCATTCTGATTAATTTCAGGTGAAACTGGTGTTGTATGCATGCCCTTAGTAAGGGCCCATTTTAATTACTCTTTAATGTAACAGCCCATTCTGATTAATTTCAGGTGAAAACTTGGTGTTGTATGCATGCCCTTAGTAAGGGCCCATTTTAATTACTCTTTATGCATGCAGGAGACAACCTTAGTAACAGCCCATTCTGATTAATTTCATGTGAAAACTTGGTGTTGTATGCATGCCCTTAGTAAGGTCCCATTTTAATTACTCTTTAATGTAACAGCCATTCTGATTAATTTCAGGTGAGATCAAAACTTGGTGTCCTAAAAACTTGGTGTCCATTCTGTTTAATTTCAGGTCCTTAGTAAGGGCCCATTTTAATTACTCTTTATGCATGCAGGAGACAACCTTAGTAAGGGCCCATTCTGATTAATTTCAGGTGAGAATTTGGTGTTGTATACATGCCCTTAGTAACATTATATTAACAGCCCATTACATGTGTACTTGATACACTTTATTAGTGAGCTTTCATATATATATATATATATATACACTAATTTAAGGAGCTCTTAAAATAATGTGGGATAATAACTCTTCTTAGTTATTAATCCTACATTTAATACATAATCAAGTGACAACTTTATGTATTAATTTCTCACTCACCAAAAGTCGGTTGTAAGAAATTCAAAATACTACGATTATCTACTCCTTGCGTAGATTAATCGTGTGAAGTTTAATTCCTACAAAATTAAACTTCCGACCACTTAATTATATCATTAAAGTGGCTAAACCACACTTTAATTATTAATAAATTCCAACAAATGGTACAAAATTTCATATGAAGATAGTCCATATATGCATTATCACACATCAAACAAAACTTACTAAACAGATCCAACAAACTCAGAACTGCAAATAAATTAAATAAAAATAACAATTCACCAATAGACCCCTACACTCATCAATCCACCCCACCTGGCCTTTGTGAAGGTTGACCCGAGCTTTAAACCTGCTGTTGCCATTCTTTTATTATTTTATTCTTTTTTTCTTTCTTAATTTTATTTTTAACAGAAGCTGTTAAAATGGAACTTAGTGGAGTGGATTGAGTGGTGTGTTGTATCAAAATAATCGGTGCCATTTTTTAATATATAGATTGTCACTGTTTCAATAAAGAGACTATATAGAAAATTACCTCCCCCCTAAATTTATTACGAAAATATTTCATATATATTAAAAAGTGGGTGTAGATATAGAAAAACTTAACATAAATTAAATTTTTGCATAGAATGATACTAAAAATGTATGTACAGTCGTTATAAATAATGATACTTATATTTGTAAAGGATCCCTGAAATTAAAATTTTGCGGTTCGTAAGTGTGGTAGAGGGTCCGATGTGCATGCAGTTGGCATTCTATTTTAGGTTGAGCAGCCGTGCGGCCCCGGCCCCGGCCCCCTGCCCTGTTGTTGAGGTCCCCAGGCCAATGCTGTAGCAGATCAATTAAATGACAGAATAGATACACCATGCATAACATTATTTGACCACTTTTTATGTCATAATTATACTCACAAATCAGAATCACTTTTTAAACTGTGTTCGATGTTAACCCTTTTTGTCATTTAAGCATTTTTCTGTAAGATTATCTTTTTCGTCCAAGAGGGTGTTTGTCTGAGTTTATAAGCTCCTAAAAATATTTTATAAGACTTGCAAAGTGTTTGACAGAAAAAGATATTTAAGAGCTTATAAGGCACAAAAACAAGCTCTAAGAGCTTATAAGATCTAAAAAAAATAAGTTGCTATACCCCAACTTATTTCCATCTTATTTTTTTAAGATCTTAATTATTACACTCAAATTTCACACAATTCACACTTACACATACTACACACATTTCACACACTAATCAAAATGTGTGTTTAATATTAATTTTAAATTAGACCCCAAATTTATAGTTAAATCATTATATTCAATTGCAAGTTTATAAGCTCTTTTATCGAAACACTTTGTTAACTTATAAACTCCTTAAAAATTACATCTTATAAGCTCTTGAAACAACTTATAAGATGTTTTAAACACCCTCTAAGTTTGTTTTGTCATATAAACATTAATTTGCGGTGTAAGTTTTTCTTTAAGCATTTTCATGTAAGCCAAAATGATATTCGTGGATGTTAAAAAAATAAAACTTACGATAAAAACATGTAAGTCATAATCTCATTCGAGTAACGTAAGTGTCTTCCCTCTTTCTTTTAAGTAGTCATAATAATAGTTACACGACAAGGAGACGATGCCAGAGGGAAAAAAGGCCCACGCACAACTTACACGATCATGGAATAGAGTGTTTGCTTGGCGGTAAATTACTCCATTAACCTTAAATATAATATATAGGTACAAACAGAAAGGAAACTATTATTTGTATCGGAAATTAATTTTTTTATTTTTCATTGGTTGTCATTTCAGAATAACAAGAATTGATCATCACAATAATTGACAAGAAAATATATATATGGCACCTACATAGGAGAGAGAATTTAATCCCCTCCCAAATAATATACATGGTACCATAAAAATTGTTTTAAATATTTTTTTGTAAAAATATAGTTATCTCCAAAAGTAATATGGAAACAGTCTTATATAATTTGCAGTTTTATTGTCTAAGAAAAGATATAACAATAGATAGTTTTCTTTTTTGAGGGAACAAAATATATTTTTTGTTGTAGCATAAATTATTTTACTGTTATTTGCATATTGGGGTAAAACTTATTTTCTTTTTGGGAGCATGTTGGGTTGGGTTTTTTTAACAATAAGAGGTGATAATCCACGTGGGCTCTACTTTTTGGCTGAGATGATGGAACATGCAATCAAGTTTTTTCAATCAATTATATTCTCTTGTGTGTAAAATTAGATGCTGTTGGGTCAAGAAAAAAAAAAAGGAAATTGATCAATAATTCCACGTGATGCTTTTGTTTAAATATTTTCACGTTTTTACATAATTCCAAATTTGAACCCATTAAATGTTAGGTGGTGTAACTTCTAGATGTTGACCAACGCGTTGTCTTATAATTTCGAATAATTTTATGCTAATTAATATTTTCATTTTATTATTGCATAGCGTGTTTCAATATTGAATTCAAAATTTTGCAAAATTACCCTAAGCTTTTTTTAAATATTATAAATATAACCTATATATAAAAACACACCATATAACTAATATCTAGCTTTACAATAACAATTCAAAATAATTTCATGTAAAATCACTATATGAGATCAGATGCGCATAATGTTTCTTACATCTATATACTTTATGGCCTATATATATAATTGTGATTTTCATTATTTTTTAGCAAATCAAATAGTAAAATCAACGTTACTATTTTTTATATTTTTCAACATTAGCAGATATTTCCTTGATATTTTTTCAACATTCACCGATGGTAACTTTCGACATTAACTGATATTTCCTTGATATATAGTTCCTACTAAAGATTCCACTTTTCTTGTTAAATCAGGTCTTTTTTCTATTAAATTCGGTATTTTCCAAATTCACCATGATAGTTCCTATTAAATTCGCCCTGCACGATTCCACACTTCCTGTTAAATTAGGTATTTTTTTTTCCTATTAAATTCGGTATTTTCCGACACTCACCATGATAGTTCTTGTTAATTTCGGCAGCGCCCTGCACGATCCCACTTGTCTTGTTAAATTAAGTAATTTTTTTCCTACTAAATTCGATATTTTCCGACACTCACCATGATAGTTCCTGTTAAATTCGGGGGCACCTTGCACGATCTCACATATTGAAGCATGGCAATATAAAGAGAGACATTCACCCGCCAAGTAAGTTACATCCTAAAATCAATTAGTGATAGGAGTGGTTCACTAGGCTTATAACATGATCTCTCTTTTAATTTTATCGATGTGGGATAATTCACATGCATGTGAACTGTTTTACAATCAATATCTCAACACACACCCCTCACATGTGTGTCCTTTTTCAATACAACATAATTTGAATAGGATCATCCATGCCGGCTCAAGCATGAGACCCGCTCTAAGCAGACTCCATGCTCGAGTTGGATGGGTTGTCAATGTGACGGAGCATGGTCATCCTATTCGGATTAATGGATTAACAAATGACTCACAAGTGAGGGAGACATGTTGGAGTATTAAATGAAAATGGTTCACATGTAACCTTCCAAGAAAAATGGTATTTTCATATAAACAAAAGTTGGTCTCAAATAATGAGTATTTGTCACAATTTTATTATTAGAGATGACATGTCATTACTAATTAGTCGTCTTAGTAACTCAATCGCAAATAATATATTTGAGGCGACAAAAAGTCAGTTTTATATTTTCTACAACAACTAATTATCTTTAAAAGTAGTTTGAAAATAATGTTAATATATTATAGAGTTTTGTGGCAACAAGTGGTCACAAATAACTTATTATTAATTACGTCCCGGCAAAAACTTGTGTTCACCCAACACACAATAGGCTTATTGTACATTCCCCTATTTAATTTGGAGTTAAAGATAGATATAAGTGCCTTGTTTGGATGAATTCACAACAACAACATGTGGTGCAACAACGAGGTGCGCGGATGTTAGATTTGAGGCGCGCCTGTGCGCGGGTTTGAACCCCGTTGTCGCTCTGTTTTTACTTCTTTTTATGTTGTTCAATAGTATATGTTATATTACGTAATAGTATATGTTATATCGCGTAATAGTATATATTATAGTTACATGTATAATTTTTTAATAATATATTATGTTGTTTAATAGTTCATGTTATATTGTGTAATAGTATATGTTATATTGTGTAATATATTATGTAATAGTATATGTTATATTGTGTAATAGTATATGTTATGTTACAAGTATACACATTTTTTTTAGTAATATATAATTTTTTTAAATAATATATTACATTATCTAAAATAATATAAAAAGTGCACAAATATAGAAAAAAATTGGAAAAGATGGGATTCGAACCCGTACCTTAATAACCAAGAATTCAATATTTTACCACCTAGACTAGTACCTCCTATATGCCAACAAACATTTATATATATATATATATATATATATATATATATATATATATATATATATATATATATATATATTAAAAGAAAAAAAGAAAAAGTTGTGCGCTGGCTCGAGACCTCAGCGAGCATAATGTTTTTACCGCTAGGCCACCAGCTTTTTTAAATATCCAAATGCAGCTTTAATATATATTAAATTCTCAAATTAAATTGAAAAATATACAATAAATTTATTGTGTGTGGGGTGCACCCAAGACCTACTTTTACGTTTGATAAAGCGCAATCCGGTATTTAAGAAACTCAACGAAAATCAATGCCAGAAATATGAAAAAACACAAGATGTACGTGGTTCGATCCGGAGATCTACGTCCACGGGCTGAAAAATGGCACCTGCCGAGGTGTTTCTTTCACTATACTCTTTGAGTTTACACGTAACAGTTTCAGAATACAAGATGCTAACCCTAATTCCGAGTTTCATTCTCCTATTTATACTATTCAATCCTGAACCCTAACTAACTCCCTATCATCGCGCCTCTTTTCCGTTGCATGGAAGTTGGGAGCAGATCGTGGGCCTTGAATCGCGGAATACGCTGCAGTTGGGCCGCGCCCATTAGGCCACATTATTTGGGACGCATACCTCTGGGCCGGTTAATGGGCCGGGGTGTTCGGGTCAGGTTTATTTGGTCCGAAGTATCAACCCGACCCGAAGTGACTGGGCCATACCTATCAGATGCCCCCCCCAGCCGGAGCGAGGAAGGAGCTTCGGTTATGACCAGGGTGGAGCTGTAAGCAAGATGAGCCGTAGTCACTGGTGAGCCGAAGTACTTTCGGGAGGCCGAGAATTTTCGGAGTCGGAGTTGATCCATGGTGAAGTCCGCGGGGGCCGAATCAAACGAGGCTGAACATCCCCGAGGTGATAGCGAGGGCCCGAGCACCCCGAAGGCAATAAAGTGTGGTGAAAGAAGACAGCAGTCTGGCCGTGGTGAAGGAGGCACCAGAGTGCTGTCCAAATCTTCCTGGTCAAGAATGGGGTTGATGTGATTGGCGGCGCCATCATGAGAGAGAGGGGTGTGAAGTGACACGCTCTGCAATTTCCAATGAACCTGTTCCCCACGCGCCTTGGGAACCGTAAGGCGCGTGATTAGCACGTCCAAATCTGAAACACGGAATTTGAATAGGCCGTATCAGGACCGTTGGTTCTTTGAGTATATATTTGGAATAATGGCACAGTATCCTTCATCTTCTTCATTGCGATTTGCCAGTTTTAGAAAGCGGGAAAAAAGGAGAATTCTGTGCGCCTGTGATTCATCTCAAATTCAAAACTTCTCAAACTCAAACCAAGTAAGTATGCCTTCTTCATCATCTTCTTCTTCTGTTAAGGAAGTAGGGACCCAGAGCTCCCCGTTAGATGTGCCACCCATTCGCTATGTTATTCCAGAGAGGAGTGAGATTAGGACCGTGGAAAGAGCCGACGGCAGGGAAACCAACGTTAGGATCGTCGATTTTTATGAATGTACGGAGAATGACCTTGAAGTGTCCACTGTAGCGTCGCGGATGACGCGAGTGAAGATAGAGACCTTAATCCCCTCCTTCTATTTCCCATTTAATTTAGAATATATAGTTCCGGATCCCGGCGATAGGGCCTGTTGTCCCCCGCAGGGTTTCATTGGTGTATATATAGACCCGTTAAAAATAGGTTTGAGATTCCCCCTTTGGGACATAGTTATCCGGTTACTGAGATATTATAACATCGCCTTGAGCCAATTAGCGCCGAACGCGATTAGGCAAGTAGTCGGGTTCACCGTAGTATGCAAGAATTCCGGGGTGGAACCGACCATAGAGCTATTTAGGTATTTTTACCAATTAAAAGCATTCGGGAAATCCAAGGGGTGGTACTCCTTCAGTCCCCGAGCACGAGGTGGTTTCAAGGTACAAAATCCCAGTAAGGTGGAGGGGTGGAAGGAGAAGTTCATTTTTGTGAAGACCAGTGGCCCTCCCGAGGTGGAGAAGGGAGGAAGTGCTAGATACTACCCCGGTGGGGGACCCGGAGGCCGAGGTGGTGGATATATTCCGTGCAGTGGGGACTTTCAAGACCCTGTGTACTGAGGAAGAGCTGGAGGAGGCTGGACTGAGCCCATATTATTCGGGTGATGCAGCGGGGATGTCCACCCAGGGTCAAGAGTCGGGAGCCGGGGTTGCCGGGGAGGGTAGGAGTTCTCATATCTGTTTCAAAATTGTTGCCTTGTGCATAGGGGTGTTCACTATTCGGTTGAAACCGAAAAAACCGCCCGAACCGAACCGAAATGTAAAATTCGGTTCGGTTTTTCTCTTTATCAGTTCGGTTTCGGTTTTATATATAACAATAATTCGGTTTTCGGTTCGGTTCGGTTTTTTCAATAAAAACCGCATTAGAAACCGAAAAACCGAATTAAGTACCCCTTAAATTAAAACTCCCCTCCTCATTTGTCTTTTATTTGCATTTTAATTTCATTTCATTTAAATTTCATTTTCTATCTAACAAGTAACAACTAAGGGGCAAATAAAACCTAATTTACATCATCGTAGTTTGTTGCTTTCTCACGTCCATTTTGATTAGCATTTTGTACTCTTTAAGATAACAAGAAAAGTTGACTCTTCGACCAACTCATTTTTATATCAAGAATTTTTATTCAAATGTATTTAATATTCAAAGTTTGATTTTAGTGAAAAACTTAAAAATTAGTGTAAAAATTCGATTTTCGGTTTTAACCGCAACCGAACCGAAATATTTCGGTTCGGTTGATTTCGGTTTTTGATAATTTTCGGTTCGGTTTCGATTAGCAATTTTTAAGGATTTCGGTTTTCGGTTTTGTTAATTCGGTTCGGTTCGGTTCGGTTTCTGACCGATGAACACCCCTACTTGTGCAGGACTAACTCGATTTCTGTATGCAGTGGGACGCTTCGGGAAGGAACCAGCGGGGAACCCCACAGTGGCTGCGGCAGCCAAGAAGAAGGGAAAAACTGCTAAGGTGTCTCCCCGGGGGAAGATGTCACCCAGTGCGAGACCCATCATTGGGTCTGAGGAGCGAGTAATGGCGGCGGGGCCTACCCCCGGAGCAAAAAAGAGGCCGGAGCCATCCAGGACACCTCCGGCAACAGCCAAGAGACTCCGCACAGGGGAGAGCGTAGAGGTAAATCTGAAATGTCCTGTTAGCTACTGTTTACGCAAATGGAGTGTACGCTTACCAGTATTGCTTTCTGTGGTCTGCTTTTTGTGATAGTTGAAGGAGCAAGGGCCCTCAAGTCTGCTGGGGTTGGGAGGGGCGGACGCCGAGGAACTTCTGCGCTTGGCGCGGGGAATCATGGAGCTCGGCCGGAAGAACGAGAAAGAGGCCAAGGAAGAGCTAGCCGAGGTGGCTAGGGATCTGCGGACGCGCAACGACAGGCTAACACAAGACCTGGCCGAAGCGCGCAAGAGGGCGGCTTTGGTGGAAAATGAAGTGGCGCGTCTGCGCGGGGTAGAGGTGGAAGCCGGGGTCCTCCGGGGAGAACTAATGCAACTGCGGGCAGAGATGGATGCTCGAGAAGCTGCAATCGTCGAACGTCAAGAGGCAATGCTAAAAGCGTTTGCCGAGAAATTGTTCCAAACGAGCACGTTTCTTGACTTTCAGACCAACTTCGTTGCAGTCGGGGACAAGGCCACGCGATCTGTGTTACTGGAGCAGATCAAGGAAGTCTACCCGAATGTGGATGTATATCGTCCAAAATTCGGGTATGACTATAATTCCGTGGCCGGGGAGGAGAAGGCCTACTACACAGCTTTAACGCATCTTCCGGAATGGCCTCTGTTGAAGGCTCTGGCAGAGAAGAAAGAAATTCTGAAGGCCGAGGAGATTGCCAGCTGTGAGGTGGACCAGGACCAGGAATTCCTGGCATTCTGCCGGGGTGAGCTTATCTCCGAGCCCCGAGACAAAGAACAACCCCCCCCCCCCCGGCATAGAAGCTGCTGCAGTTGCCGTAGAGGAGGAGGCAGGAACGGCTGAAGGCTGACAGGAGGAGGTGCCCGAAGAGGCCGAGGGGACCGAGGAGGAGGTCAGTCGTTCCCCTCAAATTTGATGTAGTAGATAATAGGAGTAAATGTAAATCCCTTGTACCGGACCATGGATAATGTACTCTGACTGTTTTGAATATAAATTTCGTTGATTAACTGAGTTGCCGTTCATTGTCTGCTTGAGATTGATCTTTCTTGTTGATTCCGTTATCTGTTCAAAATACCGCGGAATTGCACGACACTATAAAGAAGCTCATGCAATCATTAGAGTGGTTCCGCGGAGAGAAGAATAACTTGCAAATGCAAGTAGTGCCGAGGCTAGAAAAGCGGGTGGCCGTTGCGGAGAGAAAGGCGAAGGAGGCCGAGGAGAAAGCCTGGGACCAGGAGTTGAAGTACCTGGCGAAAGTTGCTGAACTGGACCGAGTCCTCATCCATCAAAGGGAGTATGACCGGATACTGACTGAGTTCGGCTTACTGACTTTTGAGGAAGTTGAGGCGCGGGTCGTAGAGATTCAAAATGAAATTTCAGCACTGATGTCGAAGGGTCCGGCCGAGTCCTCGGAGCTTGTAAGAAAGTGAGAGGTGCTGGAGTTACTCCTCAATATGTATGAAGGACTGAAAGGCCGTGGCAGGTGGCGGCCCCCTGCCGAGGAATACATCGCGAGTCCTAGCCGGAGCCAAGGTACATCGAAAACCCCCCGGAAGGGTAAAAAGAAGCCAGCGAGTAGAAGCCAAGGAATTATAATTCGAGAGCCAGTTCCAATGACTACAGTTGAAGAAGAGCCCGCGATTGTCGCCGAAGAGGTAGTCGAAGAGCTGGCCAAAGAAATCGAGGTAATGGACCCCGAGGAATGGGATCCTGTGCAATTGGCCCAAACTCCGAGGTCTACCCCGCAGCCAAGTCGTCGGGCTCGCACAAGAGACGAAACCCCCAGACAAGCGCCAAGGACGAGTCCGCGACGTCGGGGGGCCCGCGGAGGGGAAGGAGCCGGAGCTCAAGGCCGAGGAGTGACAAGATCCCGTAGGACACGGAGTAGGTCCGGGAATAGATCTCAACGCCGGAGCGCCGAGTACTGGCTCGGAGGCCATAGATAGTTTTTTTTTTTTTTTTTTTTTTTTTTTTGAAGTAATGTGCAAAGAACCTTTTGGCCTTTAATTGAAAAAAATGTAATAAACCGTTTTGGTTTGCAAAGTTGTGTTAAGGAAAACAACGAGTTGTTAACCAAAAGTAATAAGTGCTTTAACGGGTGTTCTGGAACACGATATGGACGGCGTCAATTAAAATCTCCCCGGACAGATCGAGCGGGAGTAAAACACCTCTCCGGTTAAACAGGCGAGAGGGGATATGAGTCCGGGGACGAAACGCGAATCTCTCCGGACAGACCGGGAGAGAGATTTAATTGTCCGGAGACGAGTAATAATAATACGACTACATTAGGGCGTCCCCGTAACGTAGAAGAAAACTCAGTAAGATGCACAAATAAGGAAATTTTATTCAATGGTGAGTGCCGGAGCAACTTAAAGAATACAAAGAGAAATAGCAATGAAAAAGAAATGTACAATGAATACAAAGATAAGAATGATACTTGTCATTTGGTGTTCACAGATAGAAACGTCTTAAGTTGGTGAGCTCGGTTTGTGGCAAGTGCTTCACACGAGAGTGCAGTTGACACTTGCTGCACTTGGTCACTAAATCGTGGGCATCGTTAAATAAGGTTGGCCAATAATACCCCCATCGAAGAATTTTCTTGGCCAACGTCCGTGAGCCGATGTGACTGGCGCAGGCCCCTTCGTGAACCTCCCGAAGAACCTGATCGGCCTGGGCAGGAGCAAGGCACCGGAGATTTGGTTGCAAGTACGACCGCCGATACAAAATCCCATCATGGAATGAGTACTTGGGTGCCTTAAGAACTATCTGCCGAGCTCGCAGCTTGTCATTAGGCAAAGTTCCATCCCGGAGATACTGAACAATAGGAGCCATCCAATTCGGATCACTATCGATTAATGCCGAGACCGTTGCCTCATGAATCGCCGGATGAAATATATCTTCGACCATAATATCCGGAGATACATTAGTGCGAACCGCGGAGGCTAATTTACTGAGCGCGTCAGCTTTGGCATTCTGTGTGCGTGGTACCTTCTGGATAACAACCGTATCAAAAGTTGACATAAGTTTGAGTGTTAAAGCGCGATACCTGATCATCGTTTCATCCTTAGCGGCATAAGTACCCTGGATCTGCTTGGATACAACCTCGGAGTCCGTGAAGAGCTCAAGATGGCGGATAGCTAAGGATTGAGCGAGCCGGAGCCCAGCGAGAACTGCCTCGTATTCTGCCTCATTATTGGTCACCTTAAATTTGAATCGAACAACATTCTTAACTTCAACTCCCTCGGGGTCAATGAGAAGCACCCCTGCACCACTTCCGCGAGTTGTGGATGCACCATCCACATATAATTGCCACTTGCGAGGTGTGGGTTCAAGAGTAGCAGGGTGATGATTACCATTGTCTGCAGAAGATTCATGATTATCCCCTGGGGTCTCGGCCAAAAAGTCTGCAAGTGCTTGACCCTTGATAGCTCGGCGGGGAAGAAATTGAATATCATACTCTCCTAATTCGACAGCCCACTTGGCGAGGCGCCCTGACACCTCGGGCTTGACAAGAATCTGACGGATGGGATGATTGGTTAGAACCCGTATTTTGCGCCCTTGGAAATATGGCCGCAAACGTCGAGTTGCCATGACGAGTGCGAGCACTGTTTTTTCCAACATGGAGTACCGTGTCTCCGCCCCGTGAAGTACTCGGCTTGCAAAATACACCGGATGTTGAACACCATTGGCTTCTCGCACAAGAGCGGCGCTAATGGCTTCCTCAGCGGAAGCCAAATATATATAGAGCGGCTCTCCGGAGAGAGGAACTGATAGAGTGGGCAGTTGCTGTATATGACGCTTTAAAGCTTCGAAAGCCTCGGTGCACTGCGGAGTCCACTCAAATGACTTCGCCTGTCTCAAAATTTTGAAGAATGGGAGTTGTTGCTCTGCTGCTTTAGACAAAAAACGGTTTAAAGCCACCAAACCACCCGTGAGGCGTTGAACGTCTCTGAACGTCTTCGGTGGTTGCAGATCTAACACATCCCGAAGCTTGGCTGGATTGGCCTGAAGGCCATGCTGCGAAACCATATACCCGAGGAACTTTCTGGAACCAACGCCGAAGGTACATTTTGCCGGATTAAGTCGCAAATTGTAACGCCGCAGAGTACGCAACGTTTTAACAATGTCTTGCACACATGAAGAATGTGAGGCGCTTTTTATGACTAGATCATCAACGTAAACCTCAACATTGCGGCCTATTTGATCGCGAAACACGCGGTCCATGAGACGTTGATATGTGGCCCCCGCGTTCTTGAGCCCGAAGGGCATTTTCTTAAAAGCAAAACACCCAAAATCAGTGATAAATGCCGTTTTGAGGGCATCCTGACGATCCATGAAGATCTGATGGTATCCCTTATACAAGTCTAAGAAACAAAGCGCCACATGCCCAGTAATGGCTTCGGCATTTTGGTCGATGGAGGGTAGAGGATAACAGTCCTTCGGACAATGTTTATTGAGGTCGGAAAAATCGACACACATCCGCCATGCCCCGCTGGACTTTATTACCATCACTGGATTGGACAACCAAGAAGGGTAATAAACTTCGAACAAGATATCTGCATCTAAAAGTTGTTGCACCTCGATTCGAATGGCCGCATTTCGCTCCGGAGCGAATTTCCTTTATTTTTGCTGTATAGGTTTAACGCTGGGATCGATGTTCAGCTTGTGGGTTATTACATCAGGAGAGACCCCGGGCATATCCAAAGGAGACCATGCAAAGACATCGGAATACTCTCGCAAGGTCTGGATGATGGCATGATGTAACCACGGCACATCCACGGCACCGACAGTTACTGTTTGTTCAGGCTTGGATGGATCGAGCAGCACCTGGACAGTGGTGTCCCCCAATGATGTACATAAATGAGGTTCACGAGTTGATGATGCCACCTGAAGCTGCTGGTTGGGAGGAACCTTGGTTGCCTTTTTGAGTGCGACGTACATGCACTCTTTAGAGACCCGCTGACTGCCGCGGATAGCCACTTCGCCGTGTGATGTGGGGAATTTTAGCGCGAGGTGGTATGTGGAGCATATGGCTTTGGCGGGAGTAAGCCAATCCCGACCCAAAATCATATTATACGGGGACGGGGAGTTAACCATGTAAAAATTCACGAAAATGGTTTTTATCGCCGGATAAGTTCCCAGAGACGCCGGAAGATTGATTACGCCTTTTGGCTGAACTTCACCCTGGGTGAAAGTCTGCAATGGCCCGGGGGCCGGCCGAAGTTGCTCCCGAGAAATCTCCATTTTTTGGAAACAGTCGGCGAATATAACACTCACTGCAGCTCCATTGTCTACGAAGACTCGCTTTATTGTAACATTGGCTACAGCCATGTCGATGACGATGGCGTCAGTATGGGGTGTAATCTCTGGAACCGGGTCTTTATCTGTGAAACTGACAGTTTCAGACTGATGGAGGCGCTTATGACGCGGCTCCTCGGGAGGAGGACGGCGTGCCTCTGCCTTTAAAGCATTTCGAGAAGCCCCCGTGGGGAGGGCCCCATATATCACGTTTATGACGTGAGTAGGTGCATTGTCTCCGGGTCCTCCCGGAGGAGGGGGTGGTGGCAAAAATTGAGGTTGTTGACGATTGCCAGGGTCTTGCCGTGCATAATTGTTAGACCCCGGCCGATTATTCTGCCACGGCGGCCGGTTTTGTTGCGAACCCCGGTCGTGATAACCTCCACGGTTGAGGGACGAACCCCCATTCTGATTTGTCCGAGGCTTGTCATCGGTCCGAGCAATATATTGTCGCAAGAGACCTTTCTTTAAACAATCCTCAATTTCCTTCCGTCTCATGCCCATGATCACGGTGGTACGCACACCACTTTCCGCGGTTTCGCTTTTCAGGCGGGGCAGTCATCCGCGGGCAGGGCCGTAAATCATTCTTGTGAACATAAAGAATTTCAGCTCGCGATTTTGCCAGCGGGGTGAATTGTGGAATATCCCCTCGAGATTCTGAATGCCCCTGATTCAGACGAGAAAAAGCACTAGGTCGTGTGCTAGGCCCAACCTGTGCCCTATCGGACTGCCGCTTGCTAGCATGTTTCTCACGCTTCCGACGAGTCTTCTCCTCGGCCTTAGCATATCTGCACACAGTATTGAACAGTGCTCGGGTTGTGACCGGTGGATTACGAACCAACTCGGTGTAGAGTGGTCCGGGACGGAGACCATTCATGAATGCATTGATGATAACATCATCCGAACAGCTTCCTACCTTAAGACTCTCCGCTGTAAAGCGGTCAAGAAATTGGGTAACGGTTTCGCCGTCCCGTTGTTCCATATTCATGAGATCGGCCAAAGTGGCCATGGGCTTTGCACGTGCTTCGAAAGCGCCCAAAAGTGTACGGAAAGTTCTCTAAAAGAGGATATGCTATTACGAGGAAGAGAATCAAACCAAACTCGAGCCTCGTCCTGAAGATACTCGGGGAAGATCTTACAGTAGTGAAGCGATGTGGTATGATCGCGGCTGAGCATGTTGTGCCTAAAAGCTCCAAGAAAATTGGTTGGATCTCCCGTGCCGTCGTAAGGTGGTATGGCAGGCCTTTTGAACCCTTCGGGAAGGGACGTAGCCAGAATTTCTTGGGAGAATGGTGTGATAATGTCCCCATTGGCGTCTAGGCCTAGGATTCTATCTAGTTCAACATTGCGTTGTACTCGCTCATACTCCTGGAGATCTAGAGTATGAGGATTGGCATAACGAACCCTTTTAGTCGCATTAAGTGGACGGCGGCGATCGGCATCTGCAAGTTCATCGTGGCGCTGTCTTGACCCATTAGAACTCCCATGGTCCTCGGGAGAACCAGGTCGCTCCCGTCGCCGATCTTGACGCCCGTGGTGCGCTGGATCTTGTCGGCCGTGCGAGTGCTGACGATGTGGATGCACTGCGGGATTGGTAGCGTGTCCGGCAGGTCCATCAGGATTCAGGCGATTGGCCGCCCAGTCTTGGAGAACATGAGCATGTTCTTGTAGGAAAGCCTGGAGTAGTTCTGGAGTCATCTGAATATTAACCTGCGGCCGTGCGGCAACGGGATTAGGGTTTTGCATGTCTTGTGGGGGTAGAGGTAAGAATTGGTTGTCCGGATTCATAACCGGGCCTTGGTTGCCCTGATGATGAGATGTATCCCGCATCGGCGATTGCCTCGGCGGCAAAACTTGATTCACGGGTGGATCTTGGTTGATCTGATCACCTTGGCGAGACTGATTTAAGCGAGTAGTCACCATAGTATACCAAATACAATGTCAATATCACAATCACTTGCAGTTCCCACAGACGGGCCCAATTGATAAAGCGCAATCCGGTATTTAAGAAACTCAACGAAAATCAATGCCAGAAATATGAAAAAACACAAGATGTACGTGGTTCGATCCGGAGATCTACGTCCACGGGCTGAAAAATGGCACCTGCCGAGGTGTTTCTTTCACTATACTCTTTGAGTTTACACGTAACAGTTTCAGAATACAAGATGCCAACCCTAATTCCGAGTTTCATTCTCCTATTTATACTATTCAATCCTGAACCCTAACTAACTCCCTATCATCGCGCCTCTTTTCCGTTGCATGGAAGTTGGGAGCAGATCGTGGGCCTTGAATCGCGGAATACGTTGCAGTTGGGCCGCGCCCATTAGGCCACATTATTTGGGACGCATACTTCTGGGCCGGTTAATGGGCCGGGGTGTTCGGGTCGGGTTTATTTGGTCCGAAGTATCAACCCGATCTGAAGTGACTGAGTCATACCTATCAACGTTCCTAATATGATGAATTAATATTTTGGTGGACACATGAGACTCCAATGTGAGAAAGACTTTGGGCATGTTTGGTTGGGGTTGGTCCAACCTTTCATCAGTTGGACCAACCCAACATCATGTTTTTATGGGCTGGTTTGGCCAATCCGAGGTATTAAAGTTTGGTGGGGAGACATCAATTACAAATTTCAACACTACTTTAATTATTTTCCTAATCATTAATAACTATCTTTTACACATATAACATCACATTTTACAATTAATAATTAAATTTTACACTCTAATCATAACATCACCCACTCAATCAAACATCACTCTCTAATACTTCCGCCACTTTCCTAATCTAATCACCTCAACCCCAACCAAACATTGCATTTAGTTTTACTAGTCGGCGAATGAGAATTAAGAGAGAAGTGATTAATTAATGAATATAAATATATGGTAAAAAAGGAGGGGACAATTCTGACAACACAGAAAACAATTACGATATAGGTCGTGTCTTATCCGTTTGAAAATTTGAGGAGATTATTGGCTGGGTTTATATTATGACCCTTCCAATTCAACACCATTTTTTTCGGGTGTTGTTGACCCCGTAGCATGTTAGATTCATAATTTAATATCTTTTTGCATAATTTAATTTTTTATATGTTAAAATAGCTAAAGTTAGAGAGAGATTAAATTTTGTGTATACGATATAAAATTATCGTGTACACGATAATATTATCATGTACACGATAATTTACTAAACCTCCTGACACATGCTGACTATTTTATCAAATAAAAAGTTAAACTATCAAAAAATATTTCACTATTTCTCTGATAGGCCACTGCGCTCCATTTCCACCTTTTTTCAGGAGGTTCAGAATTTCGAACCTAACGAAGTAGTTCAATTTAGTTGGATTCAGTTCTGATAACTGGAGATCTTTTATTTTTTTAATAACATATTCAATTTGAACAAAATATATTGACATCTAATTAATAGAAATAATTCTATTACATCAAATTTATTTACAACTCACTAACTTGTAATTTGAAAATTATATAATAATTAAATATAAGGTTTTTTATTATTTATATTAAATATAATTCAATACAAAGTTATGAATAATTTAATTTTCAATCCTTTTTTAAAATTAATTTTTTAGGGGTAATATATTTTTTGAATTTATAACTTGTTATTTTACTCAGTTATTCGTTTCAATACAATTCAGTACGATTTTCGGTTCGGAAAGTTTAGTAATATCCAAATTCATTAAAAAAAATATCGATCCAGTTCAATTTGAAAAAGGTTAAAGGGTCAATAGAATTTTTCGATACAAAACTAATAAAAAATTTAATTTCGATAATCTTCAAGAGTACTTTGAAGCGTTCATATTCAAGAGTGTGTGTGTATATATATATCCTCAAGTTCATAATGAAAGATGAATCATGATTGCACAAGAATAATTTTCATTGTATCTGATGTCATCAACGCCAACCACAAGTGGGCTAGACATTTCAAATTGGATAGATTTTGACGTGAGCAATAATTATTATTTTTTCTCAAAAAAAAAAATTAGTTTGTTTCACTATGAGAGTTATGTTTATATTTTTTCTATTTCCCAGATTGAAAATTATATTTCAAAAATTAATGTCTTATTTTATTAATTTATTTAAAAGATGAAAAATATTAATTTCACAAATCACTTATGTATAAATGAAAAATTACAAAAATAAATTAAGACATGTATGTACGAGTTAATAGCGTTTAAAAAATTATACATTTATTAAATTAATAAAAAAAATAGAACATTATTGACGTTTTTAGCGTTGTTTATGAGATTTTCTTGGATATCATTCGAGTGATTAATGTTTAAATAGATGTGACTAATTATTTAATAATATGGTTGGATAATGATATTTTATTAGAATAGCAGTAAATGATGTATCCCACTAAATAATGATGAATGAAATTTATCTTATTATATAATTTATATTAGATGAATAGATAGTAATGACACAAAATAAATATTTAATTTAAATATAATGATTAATTCAAAAAAATATATATGAATGAAAATAAATAAAATAAACATAATTTATATATTTAATATAGTAAAAAGTGAAAAAGATGGTTGTAAAAATATAAACAAACAAGCCTTATATATTTTTGAATAGGAGTCTCCCGAAATGGAGAATGTGTGTCCAAATTCTCCATCAAGACAATCATGGGCTGAATTTTCAAAGTCTGCCTCTAATGAAATTAGTTTGGCTCTAATACTAAAATTGGAAATAATAGAAAATATACTCCCTTCGTTTCTTTTTGATTGTTTTTTTAGCTTCTTAATGATTTTTTGAATTAATTGATCTTTTAGTTATTTTTCACCTTTTATCTCAATGTTATCCATATTTCAATTCTAAAATATCCCTTACTTTTAGACCTAGATGTGAGAGAAAAGGAAGATTATCTAGGATATATTTGGAAAAAAAAAAATTGAATTCGTAATTCTTCGATAGACGAGAGGTGGTAATTTGGACGATTGGTCTGGCCCAGTCCAATTTTTACCAAGTGAATACATAGATAGAGTTGGGTCGAAATTCAATTGCAGTATATATGATGAGGCAAATACGACTCATTTTCTAAAATATACTAGTTTATTGATCTATCGAGTCGAATCGATAATATTTCAAACTACGATTACTATATTTAAGCCTATCCGGAATATCTATTGGACTTGACCGACTTTACCATCTCTAAACAACGATCCAATTTCTTAAATATGTGTATGTTATGATGAAATTTAAGCAATGACATACAAATCATTTTTATGACTCCTTAACCGGTATGGAAAAATCTAAAACAGAATTTATTTCGAGATGTTGGGTACACATTAATCGAGATATCTTACTCCTGGAGTGAAATCACTATTTATTTTTATTACATTCTATGCAATAGTATCACACTATGTAGCAAAGCAATATAAGTTGTGCATAGGTGGTAAAATTAGACTGGTTCAATGGATTGATCTAGTACGTTTAATATTTTAGATGGATTGAGTCTAGAAATCTTGGTTCGAAAGACTATCAACAAGTCATTACTTGATGGTTCCAAAGCATAACGAGATCCAGATCGACCCAAAAATCAAAGTATATTTTAGAGAATGAACCAGAATTTGCTCATTAATTTTTAGTACGATGAAATTTTAGACCAGTTCAATCTAATTCGATATATGATGTTGGCCCAATCGGACAACTGAGTTGTCACCTAGATGATGATAAAAATCTTTGAATTGTGGTCCTAAATCGTTCCACAACATGTTCAACCATCACCTACGTACCTAACACACATTATGTTTGATGTTAAATTATTTGATTTGATGTAATTTTGCATAGTCAAACAACACCATGAAAGCACAGAATAATTGCGGCCAACCCAAGTTAAACCTCGGCCGGAAAACTAAAGTTATACGTTTTTTCCTGTTTTACTTTCTAATTCATATATTATTTCCAATGACCAGTAGATATGTTATCTTAGGTTGTCTTCGCTTATGGGCCAAGGTGATTGGAGTATTGTAGATTGGAAAAAATAAAGTGGAAATGTTATGTTAAATGAATGAATGTTCGGTTTTGTTGGGTGAGAATTTGATTAAGGTTTATTTTTAGTGTAAATGTATTGTCAGCAACCCTAAAGAAAACACGATTCGGCTGGCTCAATCCTCAATGGATTGAGTCAAGTCATAAGTAAATACACCCTTAGAATAACACAACTCGATGTACAAATTTTCCTATAATATTAAGACAAAGCCTCGTGTGCACCAGTTGCACGGTATAATTTAGAGTGAATATCACGATATATGCTTAAAGATACCACTTGTTTTGAATAAATGTATTTCTCTTTACCTAGAACAAGTATATCTATAAGAATAAACATTAATACCTTTTTACCTTAATATATTACCCAGAACAATGCTTTTTCAAGAGAGGACGTGTAATACCTTTAGACCTACAGAATTAACATCCGTACAACTGATGTACAAAAGATCTCCTAGTATGAATAATAGTAATATATATGACATATAGATGTACAAAGTAGTCTAAGTAGTGTTGGTAGCGCAGTGATTATGATTCTTATGAATAGAGGTGCCACGCCCGACTCAAGTCGCATATTATACAGATTGAGCTATAAAAATTTGAGATTAAAGTAGCGACGAACTTAATAGGTCCAATTCGATGGAGGTGATAATTTAATGTATCTGACTCGATATAGAGTATTTTTAGGAGAGGGGGCCAAGCTCAACACTCATTCTTTTAACCCGACTAAATTTCAAACCAATCCAACATGTCGGGCTGGATCAAAACTCCCGAATTATATCATCTCATAAAGTGCAATTGGGTATCGCATGATGAGATTCGATCCCTATTTTAGGTGTTTTACTCCTCTATTTACTTTGATCCTAATTAGCTAATTTGAGTAGAGATGGATTGAGCCCTGGTGGTCTCACATTTTTTTTTCCTTTCCAAGTTTTTTTACCCCGGTTGCTTTTTATTTCCTTCTTTGCTTTATTCTTTTTCGATTTTTCTAGGCCATCTTTATAAGTAATTGTAATGCAGGTTGTATTTAAATGACTGTTATAAACTTTTTGTCACGTTATTTTTTTTTAAATAATAGAAACTTCTTCAATATTGTTTATTTATTATAACTAAAAGGAAAGGGAAAAACAGCGAGTAAAAGGAAATTATGGATATTATAGGTTGGTCACTCATAAATATAAAAAGAAGTAATAAAAATCCTTCTCATATCACAAGCCAACAAATAAAGTCGTACGTAACAAAAACTAGAGGGAACACGGTATAAAGCATAGATATTCATCATTCGAGGGGATTCAGTTTGAGTCATACTGGCCGCCAACAACGTTTGTGAGGGCTCTTCTTCATGCTCTCTTGTCTTTGACGAAATGGCACGACTTAGAACTGTGGTACCAATTTCTGGTAGCTTTTGGATAAGTTGGAAGTTTGATGTATTAGCACATGAATTTGCTCAATTTCCAAAGTTCATGATCCCCCATCTTGCACTTGTGAAAGTCTCCCCTCGTGGATTTGTCATTTATTGTTGGACGATTTTCAACATCATTAATAGATGATGTTTTTCTGTTTAAAAAAAAAGTAGGTATGCCTCTCTTGATATGGAGATTAAAAAGAAAAAAGAAAAAAATTCTGATCTCCATATACTTTTAAGAGGCTAAAACAACTTTTCATTTCATAACTTCTCATTCGTTTGATTTTTGTTTCAAAATTTATTATCTTTTTATTTCTTCCTCTCGTATTTGGACCAATTTTTATCGTTGATGAACAAATTAATCGAAAAAGCACACATAATTATCCAGTGATACTAACTTCCAATCAATTTTAATTAACGTGGCACTAACTCTGACTTTTAAATCTTAGCTCTACTTTCCGGGATGTTTCACTCGAATTAGAAAAAGAATTGAATGGTTGGATGATTAGATTTGTACAGCATTAATATTAATATTATTATATTTGGAATGGAAGTGAAATTGTCTCCTGCAGAGAAGATTAGTCTAGTTGAGGAGGAGACATGTTTTAGAATTTAGCCTCAATCTTTGTCTTCGGTTTAGGGGCATCCACGATAGATGAGGCCCAAGATTAATACTCAAACTACCGTCCACACATCCTTACCCCTAAATTTTATTTATTGTTTTTTATGAAATTATGACATGTTAACATTAGGAATGATAGTGGGGTAGGTTTGACTAAACTCATTTTCCTACTCGTAATAGAGTTCATAGACCCGTAATCGGCTTCGTCTTACTGAATTTACCTATCGAGTTTGTGAGGTGATGTTCAATTTCATCAAGTGAGCCTATACTTTGTAATATGGTGTGTTGGGAATGTGGAACAGGAGTTAGGGAGTGGAGAACCGGCGGTTTAAACCGAGGTTTATCATCAAGAAGACAAACTGGTCATGAGCAAACCGGGGTTCAAGTTAGGTAAATAACTGCCATTTGTGACGAAGCAGTTTCAGTTAGTGACGACGCGGAACCGTCACATTTGTCCTGTAGCTCAACGGAAGCAGCGTGGACTTCTTGCGGTTATAACTTCCTATCCAGTTGTATTCGAGCTTCAAGCCATATATCATTGTAAAGCTCTCATTGAGGAGAGCACAACCATATAGCATTATCTCATGTACTTTAGATTAGAGAGAGTATTTAGAGATAGAGTGTGCGTGCCCTAATTTGCATTCAGAATTGGGCATTCCATTTCTTGAGCTATTTCTCTGTAATTGATTGAAGTTCTTAGTGGATTGAGGTGTGCCTTGCCTCCGTGGATGTAGTTCATATTGAACGAACCACGTTAAAACTGTGTTTGATTCATTTCTGATTTCTGTTCTGTGTAAGCTCAATTCGGCCACAACTCTGGCCGAACTGCGGGTGTGAATTCGGAGTGTTTTCTTCGTACGATTTCCAGGTTCTTTAGTGTTGTGTGTTCTTGAGTTGTTTTCACTAACAAGTGGCGCCGTCTGCGGGAAACAACTCTCACAGCTTGAAGAAGGGAAGGAATGGCTGGTATGAAGATGGACTTTGAGAAGTTTACAGGGAGAAATGACTTCACACTATGGAAGATCAAGATGAATGCAGTTTTGGTTCACAATGGCCTTGATCTTGCTTTGATACCTCTTGATTCTTGGGAAGCCAGTGAGAAACCCAAGTTTGTATCCATGGATAAGAAAGCCCTCAGTCTTATCTTTCTGTGTTTGGGTGATAAACCGCTAAGAGAGGTCTCAAGATGCAAGAGTTCCTTAGAAGCATGGAAGAGGTTGGAAGATTTGTATCAATCTAAGTCAGTTTCCAACAAGTTGTTCTTAAAGCAGAAGATGTTGGCCTTCAAGATCACTGAAGATAAGGTAATTTCTGATCAACTTGATGAGTTTATTAAGATGGTTGAGGAATTGGAAGACCTGGATGTGATAGTGGAGGAGGATGATAAAGCATTGATGGTGTTAAACATTCTTCCAAAATCTATGGAAAGTTTTAAGGATGCCTTGATGTATGGGAGAGATGAGCAGCTATCTTATGATGGGATAGTGAAGGCTCTGAGGTCTAAATGCTTCCAGACTCAAGATGATAAAGGCATGGTGCAATCTGGAGAAGGTTTGAATGTTAAATTCAAGAAACCTTGGCAAGGGAAGAAGGGACAGAATTCTAAGGACTTCAAAGCAGGAGATTCTAATCCAAAGAAGGGAAATGAATGGGTTGAGAAGAGGAAATGCTTCAAGTGCAAGCAGCCTGGTCACTTGAAGAAGGATTGTCCTAAAAGAAACAAGAAAGGAGGAAACCAAGGGGCAGAAGCTGCTGCCATTGACCTTCACGAAGATCCTCCAGAGGTATTGAATGTTACTGAATCAAGAATGGTGAAAGAATGGGTCTTGGACACAGGCTGCTCCTTTCATATGTGTCCACACCAGTCATGGTTTGATGAATTGAAGAGAGAAGATGGTGGAAATGTTCTGCTGGGCAATGACCAATCATGCAAGGTCAAAGGGATTGGATCAGTGAGCATAAGAATGTTTGATGGTGTGGTCAGAATCATCTCTAATGTAAGATATGTTCCTGGCCTTAAAAGAAATCTTCTATCTCTTGGTTCTTTGGTAACTAGTGGTTGTCAGTTTAGCTCAGTGGATGGCTTCTTGCATATCACTAAACATGGTAAAGTGGTGATTAAAGGTAGACAGCATAATGGGTTGTTTATCTTGATTGGTTCACCTGTTGTTGGGAGTGTTGATATGGTCTTGAGCAGTTCTGAGCTTGTTAAATGGCACAAGAGGCTTGGACACATAGGAGAGAAAGGGTTGAAGGAATTGTCAAGAAGTGGTGTAATTGGAAACATGGGAAACCAAAACCTGGAGTTTTGTGATCAGTGTGCTTTGGGCAAGTCCAAGAAGCTGCCCTATGGAAAGGGTGTTCACACAACTCAAGAGCCATTAGATTATGTCCACTCTGACATATGGGGTCCTGCAAGGACAGAGACTCATGGTGGAGCAAGGTATTTCATGACTTTGATTGATGATTACAGTAGAAAGGTGTGGATCATGTTGATGAAGAATAAGAGTGATGTTTTTCATAAGTTTAAAACATGGTTGATTCAACTGGAAAATGTCAAAGGGAAGAAGCTGAAGCACCTTAGGACTGATAATGGATTGGAATACCTCTCCACTGAGTTCACAAACTTTTGCGAAGAAAGAGGAATCAAGAGACATAGGACTGTCCCAATGAATCCTCAACAGAATGGGGTTACTGAGAGGTTTAATAGGACTCTTCTTGAAAGAGTAAGGTGTATGCTGTTGGACGCTGGGTTGCCAAAGGTATTTTGGGGTGAAACCATTGCTAGAGCATGTTATCTCATTAACAGGTCACCCTCATCAGTGATTGGGTTCAAAACACCTGAAGAGGTGTGGAGTGGACAGAAACCAAGTTATGAAGGTTTAAGGGTGTTTGGTTGTCTTGCTTTTGTCCATGTCAAGCAAGACAAGTTAGATGCAAGAGCTCTAAGATGTGTATTTCTTGGATATCCAGATGGGATAAAGGGCTACAGATTGTGGTGTCTAGAGAAGGGAAATCAGAAGATAATCACAAGTAGAGATGTAAAGTTTAATGAGAATGTGATGGCTTATACTTCAACAGGCTCTAAGGAAGAACTTGATGGTGCTAAAGAGACTGAAGATATACCAATTCAGGTGGAGCATCCTGCTGAAGATGATCACACATCTCAACAACAAGTGAATCTACAAGATAGTGATTCATCATTTGAAGAAGAAGAACAAGCTGGACCTTCACAAAATGTGAGAGAATATAGCATTGGAAGGGACAGACCTAGAAGAACAATCAATAGACCTGACTTCTATGGTCAAGCAGGGAGTGTTTATTATGCCTTGAGTGTTGCTGAAGACCTGGAATCACAAGAGCCTAGTAGTTTTAAAGAAGCACTAGATTGTGAAGAAGGAGAACACTGGATTCAGGTAATGATTGAAGAGATGGAATCCCTGGAAAAGAATGAGACCTGGACATTGGTGGATAAACCAAAAGGTCAGAAACTTGTGAGTTCTAAATGGATATACAAAAAGAAGTTAGAGACTACAGGATCCAAACAAGTGAGGTTTAAAGCAAGATTGGTGGCTAGGGGCTTTACACAAAGGGAAGGGATTGATTTTAATGAAGTGTTCTCTCCAGTAGTAAAGCACTGCTCAATCAGGTTGCTCTTATCAAAGGTTACTCAAGAGGACATGGAACTACAACAACTAGATGTAAAAACAGCATTCTTACATGGAGAACTCATTGAGAAAATATATATGAAACAGCCAGAAGGCTTTGCTGTTCCTGAACAAGAAGACAAAGTTTGTTTGCTGAAGAAGTCACTGTATGGACTCAAACAAAGTCCAAGACAGTGGAATAAGAGGTTCAATGACTTCATGATCAGTGTTGGCTTTGTAAGAAGTCTTTATGATAGTTGTGTTTACTTCAACAAGTGTTCAAAGCAAGATAAAGTCTTCCTTCTTTTGTATGTGGATGATATGCTGATTGCCAGCAAGAACAAGAAGAGTGTACAATGGTTGAAGGACAGACTTAACACTGAATTTGACATGAAAGATCTTGGAGATGCCAAGAAGATTTTGGGCATGGACATTCTGAGGAAAAGAGAAGCTGGAGTTCTTTGGTTATCTCAAAGGCAAAGAAGGTTTTGGAGAGGTTTCACATGCATGAATCTAAACCTCTCTCCACTCCAGTTAATCTGCAGAAGAAACTAACCAAAGAACAATGCCCAAAGACTGAAGAGGAGGTCATACATATGAGCAATATTCCTTATGCTAGTGGAGTTGGCAGTCTCATGTATGGGATGATTTGTAGTATGCCTGACTTGGCCTATGCTGTTTCTTTAGTGAACAAGTTCATGTCAAACCCAGGTGTTGAACATTGGGAAGCTTTGAAGCATGTGATGAGGTATTTGAAGGGTTCAGTGAACTTGTCACTGAAGTTTGAGAAGAAAGTGAATGGAAGCACTGTTGCATTGGAGGGATTTGCTGATTCTGATTTGGCAGCAAACATAGACACTAGGAAATCTATTTCTGGATTTGTGTTCACCTTATTTGGAACAGCCATCAGCTGGAGAAGTGTACAACAATTAGTTGTAGCACTTTCAACCACTGAAGCAGAATATATATCTCTCACTGAAGCCATCAAAGAAGCAATCTGGCTTAAAGGAATTTTGAGAGATTTGGACATCAAGCAAAAGTGTGTGGTGATTTACTGTGATAATCAAAGTGCTCTACACCTTGTGAAACACCAAGCATTTCATGAAAGGTCAAAGCACATTGATGTTAGGTTGCATTTTGCTAGGGATATTATTGATCTGGTTCTGTGGAAGTGAAGAAGGTACACACATTGCATAACCCTGCTGATTTTCTTACTAAGGGTGTACCTGGGAACAAAGTGGAGCATTGCTCGAGCCTGCTGCAGCTTGAGCAATGTCATGAAGAGCACTGATAGACAAGGCAGTGGTGAGGCAGGAAGAGGCACACATGATTCATTGAGGTGGAGATTTGTGAGGTGATGTTCAATTTCATCAAGTGAGCCTATACTTTGTAATATGGTGTGTTGGGAATGTGGAACCGGAGTTAGGGAGTGGAGAACCGGCGGTTTAAACCAGGGTTTATCATCAAGAAGACAAACTGGTCATGAGCAAACCGGGGTTCAAGTTAGGTAAATAACTGCCATTTGTGACGAAGCAGTTTCAGTTAGTGACGACGCGGAACCGTCACATTTGTCCTGTAGCTCAACGGAAGCAGCGTGGACTTCTTGCGGTTATAACTTCCTATCCAGTTGTATTCGAGCTTCAAGCCATATATCATTGTAAAGCTCTCATTGAGGAGAGCACAACCATATAGCATTATCTCATGTACTTTAGATTAGAGAGAGTATTTAGAGATAGAGTGTGCGTGCCCTAATTTGCATTCATAATTGGGCATTTCATTTCTTGAGCTATTTCTCTGTAATTGATTGAAGTTCTTAGTGGATTGAGGTGTGCCTTGCCTCCGTGGATGTAGTTCATATTGAACGAACCACGTTAAAACTGTGTTTGATTCATTTCTGATTTCTGTTCTGTGTAAGCTCAATTCGGCCACAACTCTGGCCGAACTGCGGGTGTGAATTCGGAGTGTTTTCTTCGTACGATTTCCAGGTTCTTTAGTGTTGTGTGTTCTTAAGTTGTTTTCACTAACAGAGTTATTCGTCCTTCGAAGTGCAACGAAATATTAAATATTTTAAAGCCAACTTTTAAATTATATAATAAATAAATAATTTAATTCATAAGCGAAAACACAAGAGAATTGGATAACTCAAAATAATCACATTTATTGTTCATTTTCAGAAAAATAAGCATGCATAAGACGTACATGGACACATAAATATCTCATGAATCATATAAAATATCCTAAAAATAATTAAGGCAAAACGCATGTCCGTCAGTTATCTACGAATATTTGAAAAGGTCCCTTGTTATCGTAATAGTGGTAGCGGTTCCCCAATTATTGAATATAAATTTGTATAGGTCCCTCAGTTATTATAATAGTTGTAGAGATCTCTCAATTATTTAATATAAATTTGTATAGGCTCCTACGCGTTAGATGTGACGGAAGTTTGTATGTCCATCATGTTTTCTAACTTAGCAACCGAAATGTCCTTTTCAAGTGGCACTAAATACCCCAAACTCATTCACAAACATAGACGAGTATGCACTACACTAACAAAATAAGATGGAAAAACTTATACAAATTTATATTCAATAATTGAGGGATCTCTGTCACTATTACAATAGTTGAGGAACCTTTACAAATATTCACGGATAATTGAGGAATCTAAACATGCATTTTGTCAATAGTTAATATTAAAATAAAGTATCATCACCCAAGTTGAAGGGCATGTTGACTAATACACACAACTCTCCCTCAAAAACACAATATATATATATATACACACATATATATATAATTATTTTATACTTCCTCAGACCCGACTTAACTTTCCTACTTTGACCGGACACGGAGGTTAAGAAAAAACAGATTTTGTGAAATATTTAACTTTTTTAAAGGAAGAGATTGAGGATGGAGATTTTGAGGGTGGAGATTGTGAGAGAAATTTGTCATTTATGGGCTGAAAAGTTAAGTTGGGACAAACCAAAAAAGAAAGTAGGAAAGTTAGAGTGGGACGGAGGTGGTATATGTTTAACATAAATACTTATGTATATATGCGGAAATATACGGGTACAGATATTTAAAATTACCCCTCCCCGAAAATCAATGATACATTTTTTTATATGTATTTATTATATATAGAGAGTGTAATGTACATATGTAAACGTATAGGTACTGATATGGAAAAAGTTGAAATACATCAAAACTTAACGTATAATAATAGTAAAAACGCATGTCATTTTAAACATGACACGTACTTGTATTTGTACATCATCTCCTCAAAGTTAAAATCCAGGGTCCGCAACTGTGTGTGGGCCGAATTAGAATCGGGTTTAGCAAAATTCAGTATCTGCTTCAAACTCGCTAAAATCTTTTTGACAAAGATTTTAGTGAATTTGAGAGATGAATTTCATACAAGTTCGAATATCAACTCACCACATCGCCATCCCTAATTAACATAATACTACCGTAAATAAGGAGTAGGACCGTGCTATCTTCGATAAATATAAGACACTCGGGTATTTATAACTTTGGAAAATTTATTTAAATTGATATCGATAGAAAACTGACATTATCTAAAAAAAAAAAAAAAAAGTTATTTTTGACAAATTAGCACTGATCGCTTTTTTAAGAAAATTATGTTATAGTAAAAAATAAAATAATACTCCATCTGCCTCTTAGAAAGAGTTTAATTTGAAAATTTATCACTAAAAATAAAAATTGAAAAAGTCTTAATTTCATAAATGTGTTATATATTGATTAAATAAGTTAAATCATCAACAAACAAGAAAGTCGTGCAAGCGAGAAGTTAAAGTTCATTGAAAGATTAATAAATCTACAGACTATGAAACTAAACTTTTGCTTTGGAGTGGAGCAGTGCCGTATCTTTACCCCAAAAACATAGTAACAAGATCTTATATGCAGCTTCTCATAATCAGAGCTTTGAAGCAATTACTTTAACTACCTTCTTTATCAGAAAATTTAAAATACTCATTACGCCATAGTAGTAACTTGAGTCTTTAAGATAAAATATAAATCCAATGAAGTCAGTACTGTAAGAAAATAGAACATAATTCCCTTCAAAAAAAGAGAAGGGGAAAAATAAACAGAAAATAGTAAAAGCTCAAGCATAAGTTTGCTATCAAACTACAAGTAATAACCTAACTATAGAGGTCATCGTCATCAGCAGCAGCAGAAGCTGCAAAAGGATCAGAAACAGTAGCAGCGCTGCTATTCTCAGCAAACTTGAATTCGCTACCAAATCCTCTCGACTGCTGCAATGTCTGCGCAAACGCCTGGTACTTGCGTATGTCAGCATCACTCACACTTCGTCTAGCATACTTCATTGACTCTTCAAAATGTGCAGCCTTAATTTCTGCTACCTCGTCTTCAACGTCTTCCTCCATAGCCTCAGGATTCTCGCTTCTTTTTCTCTCCTTCTCAATGTCCTAACAAGAATAATAACAAATTCATCACTCAAGACGCTTTCCGATTATAAACCCCTAACAGGTATATACTCAATACACGAAATATATTCCCCTTCCAGGAGGTCAAAGATGGTATTAGCAGTGACGAACACTTAAATAAGATCGTGTTACAATGTTACTTTTCAGTAAAAATGTTAATTTTGATGTAAATAGTGTTGATTGTTAACCTTTGTACAAAACAACAATTTTAAAAAGGTAACAGCTTTTGTGATAAAAGTTTACGTAAAAAAACAGCACTTATTATGATAAAAGTCACTACCGTCTTTTTTATGAAGGTCTTATACAAGTGGTCCTCATTAGTAGATCAAACGGTGATTTGCAACACAAGAAAAAGAAGTATAATACTTTTTTTTGTGAAAGTAACGGGAGTCTTACGGAAGAAGGTCTACACAAGCATTGCTCAGTAGTAGTTCAGACAGATTTGCAACACAAGAAAATAAAGGGACGTTCTAATTTTTAAATGGCAAATCTAAAAAACATGCCTTAGTTTTAATGTGCTTCAAAGCAAGATTCAAGTACTTACTTTTTCGATGTTCTCTCTGATAGCGTATTTGACTGCACGTTGGCATATCTCGGTGATGTCAGCACCACTAAAGCCTTGAGTATACTTGGCAAGAGCCCTTAAGTCTACTTCTTTGGCAACGGGCGATTTCCTCAAGCACGACTTGAAAATTTGGAAGCGGGACTCCTCATCGGGGAGAGGGATGTAAATCAACTGGTCAAGGCGACCAGGACGGAGAAGCGCAGGATCAATTATATCAGGCCTGTTGGTTGCACCGATAATAAATACCGTTTTCTTTGCATTCATCCCATCCATTTCGGTCAGAAGTTGATTTAACACACGGTCTGCAGCACCTCCAGCATCTCCTTGACTGCTTCCTCTCTACAAAAGATCATTCATTTCAACTGTGAGTGATATATATATATATATATATATATATATCTACACACACATAAAGATAGAGATAGAGAGAGGGGGGGGGGGGGGGGGGGAAGAGAGAGAGAGGTAAACTGACCTGAGTTGCAATAGAGTCCAATTCATCAAAAAATAGGACACAGGGAGCAGATTGGCGAGCCTTATCGAAAATTTCTCTGACATTAGCCTCACTCTCTCCGAACCACATAGTAAGCAATTCAGGTCCCTTGATACTGATAAAGTTTGCTTGACATTCATTTGCAATGGCCTTCGCTAATAGGGTCTTTCCACATCCAGGAGGACCGTAGAAAAGGACTCCCTTTGAAGGTGACATCCCGAATTTTTCAAACTTCTCAGGATGCTCAACTGGATATTGAACCGTCTGGAAAAACAGTAAACATCAAAAGGTTAATACTGAAGATACTAAGAGGGTGTTTGACTAAGCTTATAAGCTCCAACATCTTATAAGTTGTTTAAGAGCTTATAAGATGTAATTTCCCAAGAGCTTATAAGTTAATAAAGTGTTTGGATAAAATAACTTATAAGCTTGCAACTGAATATAGTGATTTAACATGGATGTAAGGGACTAATTTGAAAACTACTATCAGACACACATTGAAAACTACTATCAGACGCACATTGACTAGTGTAGAAAGTGTGTGGTGTGTGAATGTGTGTATCGTGTGTAAGTTGTGTGAAGTGTGTAGTGTGTGTATTATGTGTGAAGTGTGTGTATTGTGTGTATGTGTGTAGCGTGTGAAATTTGAGTGCAATTATTAAGATTTTAAAAAATAAGAAGAGATATATCAACTTATTTGTTTTAGATCTTATAAACTCTTATAAGATGTTCTTAGGAGCTTATAAGCTCAGCCAAACACCCTCTAAGACTAGAAGTCGAATGAGAGAATAGCACAGGCAGAATCATCGAAAGCTTTCTCAAGTATAAGTACCTCTTGCAGCTCACGCTTGACATTTTCAAGGCCTCCGATGTCTTCCCAGCTAACATTAGGCACTTCAACAACCTGTAGCATTCAAACATCCACATTAGTAAGATGCAAAAATCAGAGCAAGAAAAGGCAAAAGACCCAAATAATATCCATACTGTTTCACGCAGAGCAGATGGGTTGCTAGTTCCTAGAGCAGTCTGGAAGTGCTCGTTGGTGACAGCCATGGAGTTGAGTATTTCTGCATCAATGGTTTCGTCTTCCAAGTCGATCACATCCATCTTCTCCCTAATGCATTGAAGGGCACCCTCAGTGCACAAAGCTGCTAGATCAGCACCAACATAGCCATGAGTATCCTTGGCAATTCTTTCCAAATCAACCTGCATGATCCAACTTTAATCAGATGTGTATTTTTTTTTTAAAAATGTACAAAACCGAAAACTAAGCCATTTGAGCTCACATCTTCTGCAAGTTTCATGTTCTTTGTGTGGATACGCAGAACCTCAAGACGACCTACTTCATCAGGAACACCAATGTCGATTTCCCTATCGAACCTCCCAAACCTTCTCAGGGCAGGGTCAATGCTGTTAGGCCTGTTTGTAGCACCCATTACGATAACATGGGCCCTAGCCTTGAGCCCATCCATCAACGTCAGGAGTTGGGATACAATCCTCCTCTCAACTTCCCCATTAGTTTTCTCTCTCTTGGGTGCAATGGAGTCAATTTCATCGATAAATATAATTGAAGGTGCATTCTTCTCAGCTTCCTCAAAGGCCTTCCTAAGATTGCTTTCACTTTCTCCTGCCATTTTCGACATTATTTCGGGCCCATTGATACATAAGAAGAAAGCACCCGTTTCATTGGCCACAGCTCTGGCAAGTAAGGTCTTTCCAGTTCCCGGAGGGCCATAAAGAAGTATTCCTTTCGGAGGCTTCACACCGATCGACTTGAAAAGCTGTGGATGCCTTAATGGAAGCTCTACCAGTTCCCGAATTTGAGCCATTTGTTTGCGAACACCGCCTACATCATCATAGCCCACCTCGTCCAACCTGTCCTCGTCCTCCCTTCTTACAGGCTCTCCCTCACAGAAGATCTCGGTGTCAGGGGCAACCACACAGTACTCTGGAGGATCAGTCTCAACAACCTTGAATTCTACACTCCTCATTCCTCCCCTTACAAGGAATAAATCACCTTTCCTTAGAGGCCGATACGTCTCCAGGAAATATGCTGCAAATGCATGAAAATGAAGTTAGAACACCAAACAACAGACAGGAAGAAACAGTTCTGTCAATGCATCCATGCTCTAACAAAGAAAGAGTTACTAATGAATTGTGTGTGAAAGAAAACAAAAAAGAATGAAATGTGCGCTGCAGAATGCTTGTGCCACTAAATTCTGGTATATAAGTTGGAAACACCAGAGAAGCTCCCATAAAACCGTATTTTAAAGACATGTAGTGAATGTATCCAAGGACGGACCTAGGTCTCTATCATAAGGATGGGCTCTTAATTTGTTTACAATTTAATATAAAGTAGGATCAAATCCAAGTAAGAGTGGTAAACTTTGACGAAGGTTTAACCAGAAATCCTGATATAAAATAAAAGACAAAGCAGTTTTGATCACAGCGTCTTATAAATGAATTCACTAGACATAATATTTCCACTCAATTGATTTGTCATTAAATTTGCGATTTGGAGAGATATCATTGAACAATAGGACACTAAGATCAATGCAGTGAAGGTCCAAGCATTGATAATATTCTGAAACCAATGAAAACTTAGGACATAACAACAATGTCAAGATAGAGGATGTAAAGTGCAGTAAGAGCTCACGTTTCAGGTAAGCGTCAAAAAGGCTTCCAGTAACCCCTTCAATGGTGTCATCAACGGGAAGAATGTGCACACGCTTTCCATACTTAACGTCAGCACATTGATGCACAGAAACCACATCTCCTAATCTAACCCTGAGGTTGTTCCGGACAACCTTGTTCATCCGAATCTTTGGTTCATCACAAGTATCATCAGCAAGGGCAATGCAAATTGTATCCTTTCTTTTCTTACCCTGTAATTCACATTAATACTAAATAAGTAAAGAAAGATCTAGAATAACGAGCACAGTTAATTCCACACAAACATTCAGGAAACTGTATTAGAAAAAATTATTAGGGGCACCAACATATGAAAATCTCCTCAATGAGCAATATCTGAGAGGGTATTCCAGATTTGAATTTTGTAGTTCCTCATCTTCATAAATATGTGAATATCCGTTTATCAAACTGAGCTCCATGACATAACATATTGCATTACTGTGTGATTATCTAAAAATACTTTTTAGTATTTTCAAATCTTCTTCAATGTCGATAAAATTTTGAAAAACAAGGCCATCTACACCACTTAGCTAAATTAAGATGCAACATAAGTGAATCCAATAAAGACAAGTTTTACTTCAATTCTCAAAAAATAAAAAATAAAATAAAGATAAAATAAAATTTCCTGAAGAAACTTTGAAAGTATGAAACCAAAAATCCAGTCAACCCTCCAATTGGGGAGTACCATTAACCTCTTCATCACATTCTAATGTAGCACAACGTTCTAAAGAACTAAAACAATATCAAATTCGTGCTATAGTTGGGATAAAACAGTTTCATTTAATCAAATACTTCCGTATTTTACAAATTTCACAGATAAGTAAAGCCTATATATACTAAAATTCTAAGAATCCAAACAAGAATAAACGAGCATATAAAACTAGTAGACAAATCAAAATTCATTAAAATAGTGCAAGAAAATAATATCCATCATCACATTCTCTGAAAACAGAATAAAAGAATGAAAATAGAAACAAAAAACCTAATAACTGAATTAAGAAAATCAAGAACAGAGTAAAAAAAAACAAATCAATCAATAAAACCTTGATCAATATGGTGTCCCCACGGAACAGCTGGAGCTTCTCCATAGTGTCAGGATGAAGCGCAACCATAGAGTTATCATCGTTAATGGCCTCATCCACTAGCAGCCGATTCGGCGACTTTTTCCTCTCCAGAATCGCCGTACTAAAATCCTTCTTCCCACCCTTGCTGCATAATTACAAAAATAAATCATGAAAAACAGAATGAGAACTGCAATCGAATAAAATCTATCAATAAACACCGGCAGAAATTTGATAATGCGATGAACAACTTACGAATCGGAGGATTCAGCTTGATTGCTCATGACGGAAGCAATAGCAATTGAAATCGAGACGATTTGGGGATGAAGAAGATAAAATACTGAAAGTAATACTATGAAGTATAAATAGTGAAAAGATGCTTCGTTTCTTGTTACGAAAGAAAAGGTAATTTAATTTGAACTCTTTTCGACTATGGGGATGCCTTTTTTTGACTGATGCTCTTTTTCATTGTGGAGGCAAGTATATATATATTGGGAGGGGTTTTCTCGTATTTCGAATTGGATTAGTTTTTCTGTAATTCACAGATCCTATATCAATAAATAATTTAATTACATTTTTTTCCTATACTCTTTGAGTAGGTCTTGGGTGCATCCAACACACAATAAGCTTATTGTGCACTCCCCAATTTAATTTGGAAATTAGATATATATTAAGGGCTGCGTTTGGATACACAATAGGAATTGTGGCGCAGCGGTCAAAGCTTATATGCGCGCGTTGTGAGGTCTCGTGTTTGAGCCTCAGCATTCAAATTAATCTTGGAATTATATATATAACAAGGGTTGTGTTTGGATATCACCAAACTCATAGTGGCGCAGTGGTATAGCGCCGTTGTGCGCACGCTGAGGTCTTGTGTTTGAGCCTTGCGCAGCGCACAACCTTGAATTTTTTTTTTTATTCTGTAAAACGATTAATATATATATATATATATATATATATATATTAAGTCATGTTTGTTATCACATAAGAGACACTAGCTTAGCTGGTAAAATCTTAAATTGTTAGATATTAGGGCATAGGTTCAAATCCCATCTTCTCCAAATTCTTATATATGTGCATTTTTTATATTATTTTAGACAATGTAATATATTATTTAAAAAAATTATATATTATTTAAAAAAAATGTGTATACCTGTAACATAACATATACTATTACACAATATAACATATACTATTACGCAATATAACATATACAATTACGCAATATATATATTATTAAAAAAAAATGTGTATACCTGTAACATAACATATACTATTACACAATATAATGTTGCATATACTATTACACAATACAACATATACTATTACGCAATATAACATATACTATTAAACAACAGAATATATTATTAAAAAATTGTACATGTAACTATAACATATACTTTTACCTCCAGGTATTAAGCTTTTTATGTGGGCTGAGAGACAAATAGGATATACTCATGTATGGCTATCTATGATGCTTTGCTTTATTAGGCAGGGCAGAAAGATCGAGTAAGAGATAAGTTTTATGCATGACTAAGAAAGATGATAATGAAGTGTTGGGAAGATTGCTTAATGTGTTGATCAGAAAGTGCGCAATATAACATATACTATTGAACAACATAAAAAGAGGTAAAAACAGAGCAAAATCAAGGTTCGAACCCGCGCGCCTGGACCCCGCGCGCACGTGTCTCACCGCTGCACCACATGTTATTATTGGGAATTCATCCAAACAAGGCCCTTATATATATTCTTAATTTCAAATTAAATAAGAGAGTGCACAATAGTGCAATTGTGTGTTGGGTGCACACAAGTTTTTGCCATACTCTTTTCATTGGAGTTGGAAGATCAAAATAGAAGTTTCTAGAATCTAAACAAGTATCCGAAATTTATTACTCCACCAGATTTGATTTATATCATACAACACATATGATATAATATTTATAATATCACTTTTTGTCAATCTTAACTAGAAAATATTTATTTTATTTTCTTCAAAATACCAGAAATTTTAACTAGTAATTAGTTATTATTAATTAATTTATTTACGAGTATAGAAGTTTGGTTGGATTTGATTCTTTGTCATATTAAAAAAATGTGGTTATGTAGATTACTTTTAAGAACCTGATTAAAATTAGAGATTATTAAAGAAATTGCTTAAAATTAAAAGGAGTCTGTGTTTGAAGAAAAAAGTAATGGTAGTAAACTCATAAGTTCTAGTGTTCGTTAAATAATCATTTTTCTAACAATTTATACTAAGCAGCAGTTTGAAGCAATATATTGTTGAAAAAAGCCTCCCGTTTGGGGTAATTTTTAAGTGGGATCCGGTAACGAAATGTAGGAGTTAAGGCAGATTCGTCCTCTTCTCTGTAAGAAGTTCAAGACGATATATCATTTACCCAAAAATGCTAATGGATGAATGAGAAATTGAAGCCTCAAACTAGAGTGTTGGAAGTAAAGTTGGGATGTTATCCCACATTGGAAAAAAGGAGGAAAGTTGGCTAGTATTAATATGATTATACTCCTAAGAGATGTAAAACTGTGTAGCAGACTGGCTCTCTCTCGCACCTAGGTGAAGTGGTGCAAATCAAGGGCCGATTTGGTCCACAATTTTCAGTTTTTCCAAACTGATGGCTTACTGATGGCTTTACAATTTCTTATTTCCAAACTGGATGGCTCTACAACTTCTTGACTCTTGAGTTCTCCACGTTTTTAGTAACTTCTAGAGTTAGTGACTTCTTGACTCCTGAGTTCTCCACGTTTTTAGTAACTTCTAGAGTTAGTATCTTTAACTTCAGAAGTTGTGGGTCTTAAGTGGGCACCAAACAACTTTTAGAGCTTATATTATGTAGCTCTTTCAGCATATTCTAGACACTTGAATCCGAATTTTGACACAAAATATCCAGTATTTTGTTATTTTTTCTCTCCTTCCAGTTTGTCTAGTTAATTCTTCCTTGGCCCTCCAGCTTTGATGGTACAAATTGGGTTGTAAGTCAGTTCGTCAGTCAGTATAAACTTAGTACTAGAGTTTCTGCTTTGTTTAACTGTTGTATCTTGAGAAACGAAGGTCCACGTTCCCCATTGCACCAAGTCGAGAGGCGACTTTATTTTAATGACACTGTGCAAGCACATGCCTCGGCTCTAATTGTTGTTTCCATTTGCAATCACCCTCAATTTTTCTTAACAAGCTTAAAACAGATGGTTTTGATGGCTCCGGACAACACTCCTTTATGCTAACAACACTGCCCCTGCTGCCACCAATGCCACCCTCGTTGCCGGCAATCTGCCTCCTCCAACAGTGACTCGTCCCACTATCACTACTGCCCAAATTACTATTACTATCGGGTTAACCACGCAGATAAACCGGAGAAGTTCAATGGTTTGAACTCTACAAGGTGACATGAAAAGATGTTGTTTTACATCACCATTTTGAGCCTTGCGAGGTTCTTGATTAAAGATCCACCCAATTTGGGTGAAGACGTTGATGTACAAGTGATCAATGCGCTTGATGCTTGGGACCAATCCGACTTCTTTTTTCGGAATTATGTGATGAATGGCCTGGCCGACTTGCTATATAACGTGTACAACTTGATGAAAATGGCCAAGAACTTTAGGAGTCCCTCAACAAGAAATACAAAACGGAAGATGTCGGTGTTAAAACTCAAGGCTAGGTTTCATATTCTTAGCTCAAAATAGAGAAAAAGCTTCTATGATATATTTTCCCTCCAAAAAATTTCATTGCAATTCAAAATAAGAAACATCAATGCATATACTAGTAAAGTCACAATCCTATTGGTTGTGATGACGTGTCTTGACCAATACAATTTTGCCAACTCAGCTTATAACTAATACAAACTATTAGCTATTTAGAGCAACTAATTTATTTGATGGACATACACGTGCAACATTCATGATGCGCCTTCTCCTTCAATGCAACACTAATCCTCACTTCATCACCCCATCCTCAAGTTGAGAATGGGTCAAAACCATGCGAAACTTGGATAGAATCCAGTTAAACTGAGCACCACCAAGCTGCTTTGTAAAAATGTCGGCCGACTGGCCAGTGGTGCCAACATGTATCATCTATAGAAAACCAGGTTTGTATTTATCACAGACCAAATGACAATTCATTTCAATGTGTTTAATGCGCTCGTGAAAAATGGGGTTCTCAATAATGTGAAGATCCGCCTAATTATCACAAATTAAAGGAATAGGGCGAGGAATTGTTACCAACAGATCAGAAGCCAAGTAATCAATCCATTGCAGTTCACAAACGGTTGAGGCTAGAGCTCGATACTCTGCCTCTATTGAGCTCTGGGAAACAGTTGTCTATTTTTTTGCTTTCCAAGATATTAAGTTGTCTCCTAGAAAAACATAATACCAGTAAGTGACTTTCGAGAATCGACACAAGACCCCCAGTCGGCATCCCCATAAGTGGTGAGTTTAAGATCAAAAGCAACAAGAAAGTAGATTCCAATAGATGATGTACCATGTAAGTAGCATAGAACATGTTGGCCAGCATCCCAATGTGAGCTTCGAGGGGAATTAATATATTGACTGGGCTGCTTCACAGCATAGGTGAGATCTGGCCAAGTGAGATTGCGATAAAGAAGCTGACCTACCAACCTTCTATATTTATTTGAATCATGAAGTAAAGTGCCATCAGTGCTAGATAACTTCAAGCCTTGTGGAAAGGGAGTATTGACTGGCTTGCAAGAAAGCATGACAGTGTCCTCCAAAATATCTAGAACATATTTTCTTTGGTTTAGGTGGGTACCTGCAGCAGTGCGAGCAACCTCGATGCCCAAGAAGTATTTGGCAATGCCTAAGTCTTTAATGGTAAAGATAATATCAAGAATATGTTTGAACTCGTCAAAAGAGGCCCCTGAAGAACCAGTCAAGAGGACATCATCGACATAGATAATGAGGGCATGAATTCTTGCTTTTGCTGCCAAGTAAACAAACGATGGTCATGGGCCGGTTGCTTGCAACCATACAAGATTAATTTGAGACAAAATTATGTATTCCATTTTCTAGAGGCTTGCTTGAGTCCATAGAGACTCTTAAGCAATTTGCATACCTGTCCTGGAGAAACCTTGTCATAGCCAGCTGGTGGTTGCATATAGATCTCATCATTTAGGTATCTATGCAGAAAAAGCATTGTTGATGTCTAGCCGATGCAAAGGCCACTGTTGAATAGTGGCAAGGGCTATGATGAACCGTTTCTTGCTTGGCCACAGGAGAGAAGCATTCCATGTAATCCACACCTTGAATTTGATGATATTCCTTGGCCACCAACCTGGCCTTATGTCTCTCCACTTTACGATCAGGATTAAGCATTGTTTATACACCTATTTACAACAAATTGCTTTCTTATTGGGTGGTAAGGTTGTGAGTTCACAGGTTTTATTGTCTTTTAAAGCTTTGATTTCCTTGTTCATTCCTTCCTGCCAATGGGACTTATTCTTGGTTTCATGATAGTTTCTTGGCTCATCTGTATCATTCAAATTGGCTATGAAAGATTTATAACCATGATCAATATAGTTTAAGGTATGAACCAGTTCAGAATGGTTGATGTCAGTAGTAGTAATCTGCAGATGTTGCACATAGTCATCCAAATATGTAAGTTTGTGAGAGACTCTTATACTTCTTCTAAGAGCTACTAGTTCTGCTGATAAGTCAGGTTGTGCCAAAGCTTCTACATGAGATGGTAGCTGGTCATCATCATGGACTAGCAAAGGTAAAGGCAAACATCCTGTTCCAGAAGCAGTAGATCTGGTGTAGGGAAACTCATGTTCCACAAACACAACATCTCTTGAGATCAAAACACAAAGATGCTTAATATCAAACAACTTATATCCCTTTTGCCCAGGAGGATAACCCACCAATATACATTTATGTGCTCTAGAACTGAACTTTCCTTTGTGTGGTGTAACATTGGTGGCATAACACAAACAACAAAGGGTTTAAAGCATTCATACTCTAGCATTTTCCCAAACAACATAGTATAAGGTGTCTGCCATTTCAAGACAATTGTGGGCTCTATCAATCAAGAAAACTGCTGTCAACACAGAATAAGGCCAGAGATAAGATGGAGCTGCTGATTACATCATCAAAGCTCTTGTCATTTCTAATAGATGTCTATGTTTGCATTCCACCACTCCATTCTGCTGGGGTGGTATACACACATGTCTTCTGGTGCATGATGCTCATGGAAGATGTAGAATCAGAGTTCAATTGAATCAAGAAGAGCACACACTTGTAGTTTTGGAGTTAATGAATTCAGAACCGGTTTCATAAGTGAAAAAACCAAAATAGATTATTAAACCGGTAGTTTACTTAATGAATGAACTGGTTGTTATGTTTGGAAATTCTGTTGGAAAGCTTAAAAACGGTTTTAAGAGTTGAAAACAGAGCTCAGCAATTCGTAACTAATTCTGATCCAATTTTCATTGAGTTTGAAGAGTGCTACTTATATGTGTGGATTCGGATTGATGAAGGCTGCTGGATAATATAGTTCTTACCTTGATTTTCTGTGAGAGATTGTATAGTTGATGTATTAGGGTTTATCTTTCAAATTGGGGGTTTTGATAAATCTGGAGAATACATTGTAATTGATCTTGCAGATTAGTGAATTGAGGTTCTGTTTCTCTCCGTGGATGTAGATCTCTCAGATCGAACCACGTAAATTGTGTTTTTCTTTGTGATTGTGTTTCTAGTTTTGTTATTGCGTATTGGTGGTGATTTGTGTTTTAATTGTAGTGATTGTTACTGTGTTGTGTTCTTGGTCACCAAACTAACAATTGGCGTCGTCTGTGGGAAACCTTGGACGTGTTGATATGGCTGCAATGAAACTGGATGTGGAACGGCTTACAGGGAAAAGCGATTTTGGACTCTGGAAATTAAAGATGAATGCAATCTTAATTCAGAATGGTTTGGCTATGGCATTGAAGCTTGTAGAGGAGTGGCCTGAAGCTGATAAGTCCAAGAACATGGAGATTGTACAGAAGTCACACAGTGCTATAGTGTTGTGTCTTGGGGGCAAACCATTGAGGGAGATTGCAAAGACTAAAATTGCAATTGAAGCCTGGAAGAAGTTGAAGGAATTGTACCAGTCAAAAATAGTTTCAAACAAATTGTTCTTGAAACAGAAACTCTTGGGTTTTAAAATGATGGAAGAGAAGAATATGTTTGAACAAATGGATGAATTCAACAGACTGGTGGATGACCTTGAAGATCTTGGGGTCAAGCTGGAAGAAGATGACAAAGCTCTGATGTTACTAAATGCTCTTCCAAAAACATTTAAGAATTTCAAGGATGTTCTATTGTTTGGAAGGCAAGATAAGTTGGACCTTGAAGCCATTCAGACCTCTTTGAAGACCAAAATCTTGCAGTTACAAGGAGAGGCAAGAAACCCCAACCTGCTGGAGAGGGATTAAATGTCAAATTCAAGAAGAGTTTCCAGAAGAAGAAATTTCAAGGAAACAAGTTTAGAGACCAGAAATATGTAAAAGAAGGGGGGGAAGAAGGGGGCTGAATGGGTGGAGAAAAGAAGATGTTTCAGCTGTAAACAAACAAGACATTTAAAGAAAATTGTCCTGAAAGAAAGAATAAAACAGATGGAAAGGAAGATGATGTAGTTGTTGCAGAGGAAGGGTATGATAGTGCAGAAGTATTGACTGTTTCAGAAGGAAAGATGAGTAATAAGTGGGTTTTAGACTCAGGTTGTTCTTTCCATATGTGTCCACATAAGTCTTGGTTTCAGGATTTGAAAAGATATGATGGAGGATCAGTTTTGTTAGGAAATGATCACATTTGTAAAGTATAAGGCATTGGATCACTAAGAATTCAAATGTTTGATGGGGTGGAGAGAGTCATCTCCAAAGTAAGGTATGTACCTGCTCTTAAGAGAAATCTTATTTCACTTGGCTCTCTTAATGCATCAGGCTATGAATTTAACATAGAAATTGGTCAAATACATGTCACTAAGGCTGGAAAAACTGTAATGAAAGGAAAGAAAGAAAATGACCTATATATTCTAATTGGAAATCCAGTAACTGGCACAACTGATAATGTGATGAAATCTTCTGAAGCAGAGTTATGTCATAAAAGGCTAGGACACATTAGTGAAAAGGGCATGAATGAATAATCTAATAAAGATGTTTTGGAACTCAGAATTCTGTTAAACTTGTTTTCTGTCCACACTGTGTGCTTGGAAAAGCAAAGAAGAAACCATATGGCAAGGGAATTAACAATACACAAGAAGTGTTGGATTATGTACACTCTGATATTTGGGGTCCTTCAAGGGTTGAAACTCGTGGAGGAGGAAAGTACTTCATGACAATAATTGATGATTTCAGCAGGAAAACATGGGTTTTCATTTTAAAACAAAAGAGTGAAGCCTTTGTGACGTTTAAAGAGTGGTTAGCTGAAATAGAGAACAAGAAGGGGAAGAAACTAAAACACTTAAGGACAGATAATGGGTTAGATTATCTGTCAGAAGAGTTCAATATGTTCTGTAGAGAGAAGGGGATTACAAGGCATAAAACAGTTCCCTTAAATCCTCAACAGAATGGCCTAGCTGAGAGGATGAATAAAACACTGTTGGAAAGAGTAAGATGTATGTTTATAGATGCAAAATTACCAAAATCTTTCTGGGGAGAAGCTGTGAGTACAGCCTGTTACCTAATCAATAAATCACCCTCTTCAGCAATACATTTCAAAACCCCTGATGAAGTATGGTATGGGAAGCTGTCAAATTACTCAGATCTATAAGTATTTGGCTGCCAAGCCTTTGCTCACATAAGATAGGGCAAATTGGATCCTAGAGCTATAAGGTGCATTTTCATAGGATACCCAAAGGGAATAAAGGGCAATAAACTTTGGTGTTTGGAAACTGGTCACCAGAGAATAATAGTGAGTAGAGATGTTACATTTAATGAACTTGTCATGGGTTATAAGCACACAAGAAATTCTAGTGAATTAGATGGTAATCTGTCAACAGATAGTACTTCTGTTGAGGTGGAGATCACTGGAGAAGATTCACAACAAGAGAATGAAGAACCACAAGAAGCTGAAGGGAATAATCAATCATCATCAGAAGAAGAAGAACAGGAAGATAGACAAAATCTAAGGGATTACCATCTTGCAAGAGATAGAGTTAGAAGGAATATACATCCACCCAGTAGATTTAGTCAAGTTGATATGGTCTCCTATGCTCTATCAGTTGCAGAAATTCTGGAGCATCAAGAACCAAATAGTTATTATACTGATGCAGTGTCTGGAAATGAGTGTGATCAGTGGATAGCTGCCATGACAGAAGAAATTCAGTCCTTAGACAGGAATATAACTTGGGTGTTGGTGGAGAAACCCAAGAATTAGAAAGTGGTCAGTCAAAAGTGGATTTTTAAGAACAAAGTTGAGGTAGCTGGAACTAAAAGGATTAGGTATAAGTAGGCATGTCAAAATTAATCCGCCCCGCCCCGATCCACTCTGATCCGAGGTCTTTGGGGCAGGGCAAAATCTGCCCCGATGAAGAATGGGGCACGCCCCGCCCCGCCCCGCCCCGTCCACGGGGCGGGTCAGATGCGAGTCAGGGATCCCGCCCCGCCTTGCCCTGCCCCGCCCCGCCCCTATGTATGTATAAATTTTTTTTAAATATATATTATGTATTATTATATAGATATGTATATATATACAAAGAAATATAAATATATATATATGTGGTACACGTGAAAATGCATGCATTTTAGGTCGATTTAAGTGTCGTTTTAATGATATTTTAATGCACATTTGATCGTGTATCTTGCATATTTGTATTATTGGGCCATTTAATGTGTTGAGCTCGTTTCAGTACAAAACAGGTGAATTAAGGCCGAAAAACGAGTATCGAAGAAGTTCGAAACGAAGAACGAGCCAATGATGGAACAAGGGAAAGAGGTTCCAACGACTAGACGCGCCCGTGACTCGAATTCACGGACGCGACCTATCAATGAGAAAGGAAGGGTTCACGTCCGTGACTCAGATTCACGGCCGCGACCTATCAAAGAGAAAGGAAAGGTTCACGCCCGTGACTCAGAGTCACGCCCGCGACCGTGTCCACGAAACAAATTACAACTTAAGCAAAATGAAAGGTTCACGCCCGTGACTCAGAGTCACGCCCGCGACCGTGTCCGCGAACCAAATTACAACTTAAGCAAAATGAAGGGTTCGCGGCCGCGACTTTCGTTCACGGCCGCGGCCCGATACCCTGTTTACAATCTTGAAACACGTTTTTGCCCATTTTTTCAGCCCAACACTTTCTCCTCTATATATATAAGGTCATTTTCGAATTTGACCTAACCTAGAACCCATCCCCCACACATAATCAACCACTTTTCTCCATTGGAAACAAAGGAATGGAAGGGGATCTTCAACCCTAACCTTTGGTTCTTTCTATCCTATTTTCATGATTTCTTTAATTTTCTGTTATTTTATCTTTGTAATAGTTGTAATGGGTGGCTAGCACCCTAGAATTCTACCCTTGATCATGTTGAACTTTGATTGATGATGAGAATGTGATTATTGACTCTTGATGTTACCTTATTTATGCAATTTAAATGTTCTATAATGCTTGATTGGATTGTTTCATGCCTAGATGCTTGTTTTAGGATTGATCACCCTTTGGTAGGCATTTATTGTATGTTGCTAGAGATTGAACTTCACTTTCCGTGATTGTTGAAGTTTCAATCTCCCTTAGTAGCGAACAATGCTTGATATCATTGGTGGCGTTATAGAGTTTGGCCTCTAAACCCGATCTAATCGAGGTTTATGCCTTATTTATCCCGTTGTTCTAGTTCATGATCATCCAATATCAATTAGTGTGAAAAGAGCTTGTTTGGATCACTAATTGATTTGGGTAGGGATAAATCGATAAGCGGACCTTCGATTTATCCACAATTAAGGGACAACACAATTTGCATAAGCGGACCTTGTAGATTGTGGGATAAGGGTTTAAATCGCATTGAATTTGGGACATCAACGGTAATCCACAGGTAGTCGGATTCAAGGGGATATTAGATCGAGGGTAGACCTTTTATTATATTCAAAAACACCAAAAACATAGATTAAGAGTTAGTTACTTGTTAGCATTTAGTTGTTAAACCCAATTAAGACTCCCCCCCCCCCCCCCCACTTCTTTATTGCTTTCTCTAGTTTATTTACATTATGTTTCTTGATCATAATAGCTTAATACATAAAAGAAAATTTGTTCGACCGTTCCTCGTGGGATCGACCCTTACTTGCCACTCTACTAGTTAGAGTTGTAAGCTAAGGTTAAGTGTATATTTCTATACATTAATTTGGTAGTAAGAAACGACGCTACCAATATGTATTTATAATATAAAATTTTATATATAATATGTTATTTATATGTCTAGCTAATATATTAGATTATGACTAGATCTAGTAAATTTAAATAATTAAATTCTATTTTTTAATAATTAAATTTAAAAAAATTAAAAATATTGAAACAAAGCTAATGTAAACCTAAAAATTAAAATCCTATTGACTTCAAAAAAAAAATCAAGTTTTTTTAACAAAAAAAACTAATTTTTTTTTATTAAAAAAAAAAAGATAGAGGCGGGGCGGGGCGGGTCTGCGGGACAGATCACGGGGCGAATTTTTTTGCCCCGTGACGGGTCACAGGGAGGGGCGGGGCAGGGGCAGGGCGGGTCAAAAAATCCGGAAACCCGATCTGACCCGCCCTGTTGACATGCCTAGGTATAAGGCCAGGCTGGTAACAAGAGGTTTCACTCAGAGGGAAGGGATTGATTTCAATGAGGTATTTTCCCCAGTAGTGAAACACACTTCAATAAGGTTGTTACTTGCAAAAGTAGCTCAAGAAGATATGGAGTTGCAACAGCTAGATGTAAAAACTGCTTTTTTACATGGTGATTTAGATGAGAATATCTATATGAGACAACCAGAAGGTTTTATACTGCCAGGGGATGAAAACAAGGTGTGTCACTTGAATAAATCTCTATATGGTTAGAAACAGAGCCCATGACAATGGAATAGAAGGTTCAACCAGTTTATGATGAGTGTTGGATTTGACAGAAGTCAATGTGATAATTGTGTGTATTTACAAAGACAAGGTAAAGAGGTATTAACCTATTTACTGGTCTATGTAGATGACATGCTCATTGCAAGCAGAAGTAAGAATAGATCACTTAAAGTCAAAGCTGAATTCAGAATTTGAAATGAAGGACTTGGGAAATGCAAAGAAAATTCTTGGAATGGACATCATCAGAGATAGGTCTGCTAGAAAGCTATGTTTATCTCAGAAGGATTATCTCAAGAAAGTTTTAAGAAGGTTTAACATGCATGAGTCCAGGAGTGTGGTGACACCAGTTGGGAAGCAGTTTAAATTGTCAAAAGAGCAATGTCCTAAACCTGAAGATGAGGTGAAGTACATGGAAAGAATTCCTTATTCTAGTGGAGTAGGAAGTCTCATGTATGGGATGATTTGCAGCAGACCTGATCTAGCCTATGGTGTATCAATGGTGAGTAGATTTATGTCAAATCCTGGAAAGATGCATTGGGAAGCTCTAAAATACATACTCAAATATCTGAATGGAACTTTGACTCTGGGACTGTTGTTTGAGCATACAGAAGATATGAAAGAGCCTCTGCAGGGGTATGTCGATTCAGACTTTGCGGGAAATTTGGATACTAGGAAGTCCATAACAGGATATGTGTTTACTCTATATAGGACTACTGTAAGTTGGAGATTAGTGCATCAATCAATGGTTGCACTCTTAACAACAGAAGTCGAATACATTGCTATGGCAGAAGCCAATTGGTATACAACAGAGTAGTGTGTCCATTTATTGTGATAACCAGAGCACTATTCACCTGGTGAAACACCAAGTTTTTCACGAAAGATCAAAACATATAGATGTTAAACTACATTTTATTAGGGATATTGTTGAGAAAGGGGCTGTTATAGTAAAGAAAATAGCTACTAAGGAGAATGCAGCAGATTTCTTCACCAAATCACTTCCTGGGGGTAAATTCCAATATTGTGCAAGCTTAGTAAAGCTTGTACCTTGTGTCTGAAGATCAACAGAGGTTGTTATAAAGGGAAATGGAACTTGCTTGATTCATTGAGGTGGAGGATTATAGAATCAGAGTTCAATTGAATCAAGAAGAGCACACACTTGTAGTTTTGGAGTTAATGAATTCAGAACCGGTTTCATAAGTAAAAGAACCGAAACATATTATTAAACCGGCAGTTTACTTAATGAATGAACCGGTTGTTATGTTTTGAAATTCTGTTGGAAAGCTTAAAATGGGTTTTAAGAGTTGAAAATAGAGCTCAACAATTCATATCTGATTCTGATCCAATTTTCATTGAGTTTGAAGAGTGCTACCTACATATGTGGATTCGAATTGATGAAGGTTGCTGGATAATATAGTTCTTACCTTGATTTTCTATGAGAGATTGTATAGTTGATGTATTAGGGTTTATCTTTCAATTTGGGGGGTTTTTCTAAATCTGGAGAATACATTGTAATTGATCATGCATATTAGTGAATTAAGGTTCTGTTTGTCTCCGTAGATGTAGATCTCTTAGATCGAACCATGTAAATTGCGTTTTTCTTTGTGATTGTGTTTCCATTTTTGGTATTACATATTGGTGGTGATTTGTGTTTCAATTGTAGTGATTGTTACTGTGTTGTGTTCTTGGTCACCAAACTAACAGAAGAGAACAATTCTTAACAATCACTGCTAGGAAATTTGCTCCATTGTCTGCTCTCACCACCTTGATTGTTTGCTCAAATTATATGCTGCCCATTTTCAGAAATGTCCTCAATAACTTAGCAACCTCACTTTTATGTCCTAACATACATACCCAAGTCACTTTGCTATAATCATCTACTATAGTGAGAAAATAGGATGTGTTGGTAATACTTGGCTTATGATAAGGAGCCCATATGTCTACATGTAACACTCCTAATGGTCTTGAAATTTGAATACTACTAGTAGGAAAGAATAACCTACTTTGCTTAGACATATGACAAACATCACAACCCTTATGATTTTGCAAGACTTCTGGTGTGCATACATGTCTGAGGAAATTAAGATATTGTAGAGTAGTGGGAGAAGCATGTACTAATCTCTATGCCACACATCAAATGCACCATGGAAATGAGTTACTGATAGACTTGGTGAAATGACAATGTGTTTCACATTATCCTTGTGAAACACATATAATCTGCCTATCATGGGATTGGTTGCTAATACTTCACCAGTGTCAACCTTTTTCAACTCACAGTATGTAGGAAAGAAAACAACTTTCAAATTCATAGCAACAGAGAGTTAAGGTATAAACCGTAAGTTAAATTTGAAAGTGGGCACATAGAAGACATCTGTCAAAATTAGCTTAGATGATAAAGCAACCTGACCTTTGTATATGACCCATTTTTGTGTTCCATCTGGTAACACTATTCGAATTGGATTCTCCAAGGCTGTGAGGTTTTGCATAATTCCTAGATCGTTGCACATGTGTTTGCTAGCTCATGTGTCAATGATCCATGAGCCCTTACTCAACTCCTCTAGTAAAGTGAATGCATAGAATGCCTCTGCCTCTTCATGGCATCCATTTTTACTTCCAAAGCTCCGGTTAGTATCATCAGATCCAATGGATTGTACACTCTTAGTTCCAAGTAGTTTGACTGGCACTTGTTGTACTATGGATGTGATATAAGCACTTGATGCAAATTGCTTGCTATAATCTGTACTAGAGCTAGAAGTGCTGCTTTGAACACTACTAACCACACTGTGTGATCCTTGATACCTATATTCCTTTAGTTTAAAATACCAATCAAGATACTCTTTCAGCTTGAAACATTCCCCTATTTTATGACTAGGCATTTGGCAGTGTTCACATACTAATTTTTCCCTTTCCTTATTTGTTTTCCTACTATTGCCTCTACCTCTACCTGTGCTTGATCCAACTCTTCCATTATTATAGCTAGACCATCCTCCTCCACCTCTATCTGGTGTATTCATCCTCGTGAACATAACAACATCCTCACTTGCATCTGCATATGTATCCTTTACAGTCCTCTATTTTTCAATACGTAAAAATTATTGAATATGCCTTATCTACATCAGGTAGAGGTCCATTATCAACGTTTGACTGTGAATATCATCATAAGAATCGTTCAAGCCCATTAGAAAGTGCATCGACTTGTTATTTCTGTCAATTTCAAGCCACTTCTCACTGGCTTCACACTTACACATAGGCATTGGCATTAGAAGGTTGATCTCATCCCATAGCTTGTTGAGCTTTGTAAAATAAACAACAGAAGAAGAGTTACCTTGTGCAATGCTTTCTATGTCCCTTTGGATCTAGTACAGTTGTGGACCATTGCACTGCCCAAAGCTTCGTGTAATACTGTCCCATAGCGTTTCTGATGACTCAGCAAAAATGAATGTTGTCTACCTTCTGCCATTCCTTCGATAATGAGCTTAAGATCCATGACATTACCATGTTGTCTGCCTTCTTCCATTGCTCAAAACCTTCTTCATTAGCTGGCGGTTTAACATGACCGGTGACAAATCCTAATTTGTTCTTCACCAGGAGAGCAATTCGCATTGACATGCTCCATGGCAGGAAATCATTTCCAATAAGCACATTCGTTACAAGTTTCATTCCTGGATGACCCGATCCTTGAAGTTAAATCAGATCATTATCTTGATTTGCATTCTGCATTTTCAATGACGTTGCTGCTCCAGCATTCAACGCTGGACACGCATTCGATTTCAACAGTGGAATCGCCATGGATTTTAACCTAAAGCTCTTGATACCATGTTAAAACTCAAGGCTAGGTTTCATATTCTTAGCTCAAAATAGAGAAGAAAGCTTGTATGATATATTTTCCCTCCATATTTTTTCATTGCAATTCAAAATAGAAAACATCAATACATATACTAGTAAACTCACAATCCTATTGGTCGTGATGATGTGTCTTGACTAATACAATTTTACCAACTCAGCTTATAACTATACAGACTATCAGCTATTTAGAGCAACTAATGTGTTTGATGGCCATGTACGTGCAACATGCATGCTGCACCTTCTTCTTCTTCAATGCAACACTAATCCTCACTTCAGGCTAAAAAGTTCATTTTGGGTCGATTCCTCGACTACAAGATGGTCAACTCAAAGACGGTGATAAGCCAAGTGCACAAGAGCTTCAAGTCATCTTGCATAAGATTCATTCTAAAGGAATAATGTTGAGCGAAACTTTCCAAGTGGCTGTTATCATCCTAAAGCTACCACCTACTTGGAAGGATTCCAAGAACTACTTGAAACATAAGCTAAAGAAGATGAACATCGAAGAACTTGTTGTTCGGCTTCACATTGAAGAGGACAATTAGGGTTCGGAGAATAAGTTCAATTCGGAGGTGGCTAAGACCAATGTTGTTGAGCATGGTGAAGGCTCAAGGAAGAGTAACAAGAAAATCTTGTACGATGGACAAGAGTGCTTTAAGATTGAACAAAGAGATTTTTAAAAAGAAGTTCAATGGAAACTGTTTCAATTATGGTAAACCGGGTCATAGGGCCAGATAATGTAGAAAGCCAAAGAAGAAAGAAAAGGCTAACATGGTGGATGGGAACACTAAAGATATTGACAACATGCATCATGCGGCAGTGGTCTTGGAGATGAACTTGGTGGGTTCAAACTCGTGTGAATGATGGATTGATATAGGTGTTACCCGGCATGTTTGTTTAAACAAGGAGCTCTTCAGCGTCCCTGATGAAAGTGTGAACGGTGAAAAGCTCTATATGGGAAATTCTGCCACTTCGGATGTGAAAGGTCAATGCAAGGTGGTCTTGAAGATGACTTCGGGGAATGAGCTGACTCTTAACAATGTGCTTTACGTGCACAGATTAGCAAGAATTTGGTGTCTCGCTCGTTGTTGAACATGCATGACTTTTGCATTGTGTTTGAGTCAGATAAGGTTATTTTGTCAAAGAATGGAATGTTTGTATGAAAGGATTATGTGTGTGATGACTTGTTTAAGCTAAATATAATGGCTATTAAGCCCAAAATGAATGAAAATGTTAACTCTTCTGTTTATATGTTTGAGTCTTCATTATGTGGCATGGTTAACTAGGACCAATTTTTATAGCCTGCACATGTTAATGACCTTAAAAAGTATATACTTGCATTCCATATAGACACAAAATACAAGTGCGAAACTTGTGTAGATGCAAAGTTAACCCGATCATCTTTCCAAACTATTGAAAGAACTAGCGAACCACTTTAGCATAATACTGATGTGTGTGATCTACAAGTCGTACAAACATGTGGTGGAAATAAATATTTTATTACTTTTGCAGATGATTACACCAAATATTGTTATGTATCTTCTAAACATTAAAGATGAAGCCCTAGAGAACCATTCTCTACAAAACCGAAGTTGAAAATTAACTAAATAAGAAGATTAAGGTGATACGAAATGATATGGGAGGAGAGTGTGAATCTTTGTTTGCTTATTTTTATGCTCAACATGGAATGAAGCATGAAAACTACCACACCTTATTCACCTCAACAAAATGGCATTCCCGAGCGTAAGAACCGGACTTTGAAAGAAGTGGTGAATGCAATGTTGTTGATCTCTGGGTTACCTCAGAACATACGGGGGAAAGATGCGCTGTCAGCTAACTACCTTTCAAATAAGGTATCTCGGAAAAAGTTGGATAAAAGTCCATATGAGCTATTACAAGGAAGACCACTACAAAAACTTGAAAGTGTGTATGTGTCTTGCTAAGGTAGCAACCAAAAATTGTTGATTGTGTATTCGTTGGATATAAACATAAGAGTAGTGCTTATTTGTTTCTTGTACATAAATCTAAGATTGGAGACATAAACAAGAACACGGTAATGGAGTCCCAAAATGTATCGTTCTTTGAATATGTGCTTCCTTATAAAACTTAAGTGGAACTAGCTTCCACCAGTAAGACTTTGGAAATAGTGGATGCAGAACAAGGCGAAGAGATTGAGGTTGAGCCTAGACGAAGCAAAGGGCAAGGATCGAAAAGATCTTTGGTCCAAATTTCCTCACCTATGCTTGAAAGCGAACCTCAAAGTCTCTCAGAAGTCATAAAATTGTCAAAATGAGCTCTTTGGAAAGAGGCAATTCAAAGTGAGATTAACTCCTGCAAGACCATAGTTGGGAGCTAGTGGATTTTCCTCTGGGATGTAAACCACTAAGTTATAAATGGATTTTCAAAAGAAAAATGAAAAGGAGATGGATTAATTGACAAGTACAAGGCGAGTCTTGCGATCAGGGATTATAAGAAAAGAGGGAGTCTTAACTGCTTTGATACTTATTCTCCTGTGATGAGAATAACCTCCATACGAATGGTTTTGGCTATTGTAGCCTTGAGCAATCTTGAAGTGCATCAAATGAATGTCAAGACTGATTTTCTTAATGGAGATTTGGAGGAAGAGATCTATATGGAACAATGTGAGGGCTTCTTTGTTCGCGCGCATGAGACTAAAGTTTGTAAGTTGGTGAATCATTATATGGCTTGAAATAAGCACCAAAACAATGGCATGAAAAATTCTGTAACGCCATGATGAATTGTGGTTTTAAGATCAATGTGTGTGATAGATGTGCTTACATGAAAAGCACATAAAAAGGTAGGGATAATTACAAAATGGCCGCCGAACTATTAGCACTTTTTCACTTCGGCATATAAACTATTAACACTAACTAAACCGTCGCCAACCTATTTGAATATTACTACTCGAAAGCTGCCGGCCAGAATACCGCCCAAACTTTGTCCCAAAAGGTGGTTTTGCAAAACCGGGTGTGCAATGAATTTGGGCTGTATTATGGCCGGCAGCTTTCAAGCAGTAATATTTAAATAGGTTGGCGGCGGTTTAGCCAACGTTAATAGTTTATATGCCGAAGTGAAAAAGTGCTTATAGTTCGGCGACCATTTTGTAATTATCCCTAAAAAGGTATGCCATCCTATGTCTTTACGTAGATGACATGCTGATCATTGGTAGTACTACCAAGATTATCGAATCCACGAAAGATATGTTGAATTTAAGATTCAACATGAAAGATATGGGTTTAGCTGATATGATTGTTGGAATCAAAATCCATAGATCACCTCAAGAACTAGTTTTGAGCCTATCTCATTACACTAATAAAATCCTTGAGAAGTTCAACAAGGATGACACATTTGTACACTAGAACCACGATAGATACGAGTCAACATCTATCCAGAAAATAGAGGAGAAAGTGTTTCTCAAGTTGAGTACTTGATAATAATCAGGAGTCTAATGTGCCTAATGAGTTGTACGAGACCAGACATAGCATTCGATGTGAGCAAGTTGAGTAGATACACAAGCAATCCAGGACACAATCACTGGAAAGCAATTATGAGAGTACTCAGATACTTGCGATGTACTCGTGATTATGGACTGCACTACACTAGGTATCCTGCTATAGTTGAAGGCTACGATGATGCCAATCAGATATCGGATATGAAGGACTCAAAGTCAACGAGTGGGTACGTGTTCGCTTTAGATGGTGCAACAGTATAATGAAAGTCTTCTAAGCAAACAGTAATGGCAAGGTCTACAATAGATTCGGAGTTTATTGTTCTAGAAAAATTGGAGAAGAAACCGAATATTTTTTACTATTCTTAGAAGATATTCCAATATGGCCTAAGTTTATACTCGTAATTCGTACACATTGCGATAGTCAATCGACTATTGGAAGAGCACAAAGCAACATGTACAATGGTAAGTCTAGACAAAATACCATTAGACAACTACTCTCGACTGTGTAATCTTTATTAATTATGTCAAATCTAAAGATAATATCGCGGAGCTATTAACCAAAGGGTTAAATAGAGTGTTGGTTGTTAAGGATGTCAATAAGTAGGGTAAGGTGCGGGTAAGCCTTCCCCATACCCTACCCCTATATAAAATGTCCTGCCCATATCCTACCCTATTATCCTATTTGTTACCTCGGGTAGGGTATGGGTAAAACCTGAGGGTATGTGGGTAACCCCAGGTAATTGGGCTACTCTATATTTCATAAAACTCAAAGACATTTTTCTTGGTAGATTACATATCTAAAACTACCCATCAAAAGATATCATGTGAAAATAAAAAAAAAAATTGCACCATAATGTCAACAAAAATCAAACCAACACATACTGCACAATCTACACAATACAATCGGATACTAATAAAGTCAACAAAAATGAAAAAGATACACTCCACAATCTGTAACATATAATGCAATATATTACATGAATATATATAGAGTTAATTTCAGAATGCAACCTAAAATTATTAGCCATTTTTAAGTTTCCAGTCTAAACAAAAAATAAAATTACCGATTACAACCTATATAACGCGTTTTTGTTGCAGTTTGCATCTCCGGCCATATTTAGGGCTATATAGTCCATGTGTCATGCACATGACCCCATGCGCCAATAATATGGCGACACACGACCATTAATAAAAAAATCGAAAATACTTATAAATTATTTTTAAAAAATTAAAATAACTTATCAAAAATATAAAACTATATAAATTTTTAAATAATTTTTAAAAAAAATTAAAATTATTTTGAAATTTTTAAATTTAGAAAATTAACCAAAAAAATCTAATATTAATTTTAAAAATTCTAAAAATAAATATAAACCAAGAAAAATCAAAAAATACTTTTATTTTGAAAAATTGAAAACGCAAAAAAATGATAATACTTATAAATTAGTTAAAATAATTTATTAAAAATATAAAAATTATATAAATTTCTAAATAATTTTATATAAAAAGATCAAAAATAATTTTGAAATTTTTAAAATTCAGGAAATTACCAAAAAAATCTATATTTTATTTTAAAAATTATGAAAATAAATATAAAAAAATGAAAATACTTAGAAAATAAGAAAATTCCAAAGAAGTATAAATAAAAATAAAATTTTAGATTATTAATAATAAAAATAAATCTTGAAAAATAATAAAAATTAAAAAATAGTATATAGAAAATATATTTTTAGAAATAAAAAAATAAGAAATTTATTTTTGGATTTTCAAAATAAAAAATTTCAAAAATTAGTAAAAAAATAGAAGAAAAATTTAAAACAATTATAAGAAAGGTTTAATAAAAAATGGAATTTTATGTGAAATTATTTTATAAGTTTTCAATTCTTATAAGAAAATTAAAACTCAGAAAATATTATTTCAAATTACTTAAACCCATCTTCTTCACTGTAACCCTTTGTCTCCTCTTTCTCCTCCGCCGTCGGCAGAGTCTCTCTCATCGGCGGATACATTTGGCCGAGAAGCCAGGTCTGTCGGAGAAGACCCCTCTTTTGTTATCCATGTCCATTATTATTTTTCTGTACGCGCGTGCTCAAGCACAAGCTACCCTAACGTTGTTGCCACTCCGTTGTATGCCGCTAAACTACTGGAGTGTGGTGATTTATGTGTGTGGGTGACAACGAAGGGGAGCAGAAATGAGGATTGAGATGAGAGCAAATCGGTCATTCACGTTTGGTAAAGGATATGGAGAGGAATTAGGAATTTAATTCTCAATTCCCAAATTCATTTGAAATAATTTTTGGAAATAATTTTTTTAATTATTTAAATTTTAAATAAATTTTAAAAATTTCATAATAATTTTCTAAATTTTATATTTATTTTGAAAATTTTCAAAATAAATTTTAGATTTTTTTTGTTAATTTCCTTAATTTTAAAATTTTCAAAATAATTTTAAAATATTTATATAAAATTATTTAGAAATTTATATCATTTTATATTTTTAATAAAATTATTTTAAAATTTTAAATTATTTATAAGCATTATTAATTTTTTTTTTATTTTACTTTTCAAAATAAAAGTATTTGCAATTTTCTTTTAATTTTATATTTATTTTCAGAATTTTTAAAATTAATTTTAGGTTTTTTTGTTAACTTCCTGAATTTTACAATTCAAAATATGTTTTAATTTTTATATATAATTATTTAGAAATTGATATCATTTTTTTAATAAATTATTTTAATTCTTTTAAATAATTTATAAGCATTTTCAATTATTCTTTTTTTTTTATTTTTTTTAAATAAATGTATTTTCAACTTCCTGACTCTTGAGGTCTCCATGTTTTTAGTGGCTTAAATACCCATTATTTTTGTAACTTCCGGAGTTAGTGTCTTTAACTTCAGAAGTAGTGGGTCTTTAAGTCGGCACCCCACAACTTTTAGAGCTTATATTGTAACGCCCCGTTTTTCTAGAACATAAATAAGTTCGAGACGCTATGAATTTTATAAAAGAAATGACAAAATTTCAAAGACAACGGAAATTCCAAACTTAATAAAAATAAGAAACAAGTCAACATGCGTTTGGGCAGTAACATATCCGTAACACAATATAATTTACATAATTATAGTACTTATTAGTTAGAAAAGTTTTTAAATGTAACAAAACGATATTTCGCTCACAGGCGAATCAAAAAGTAAAAGACAGATCACTATTCGTACACAGACGAATAGTTCACGTAAATCCCTTATTTGATTTACAAGAGAGACTCAGGATTTGTAATTACAAGTCAAAAACGTCAAGCTAGTAGCCTGCACACCTAGAGCCATTCTTTCACACTTACTCCCTGACCTGAAATGTTTATATTTGGGGTGAGTGTTTGAAATACACCCAGTGAGGGACTTCGAGATTGCATAAGTTCAAAGGCATGAATGTGAGTTCACATGACAGGATATTTTACATAAAATCTAAACAGTAGTATCAAACGTAAATGATACCCCCCGGAGTAAACTCAACGTGGGCATCGTATATTCGGGCGAACCCGATAATAGGGAGAAGCACATTCGCCATAGGACAAGACAAACCTAACATAGGAAGGTGTTATACTCATACGATAAGTTTGTCCAGACCCATGACAGAATATACCCGTCAATATAGGGCGATGTATGTCCGCAGATCATACCTGTCATGATAGGGCGGTATGTACCCCTGGCCTAAGACAGGGTAAATCAAACACAATTGGACCGTTCCAACTTGTAGACCTATTCCTGTCCGAGGACGGGGTACAGAAACCGTAAATATAGAACAGGCCTTGCCTGTGAAGTTTTAGCATATTATGCACATATCACTATACATGTAAATCACTATACATTTCAACTTAGGCAATCATAATATTCGAATATTTAAACTCAGAAGTGAGAGTAGAAGTTACCCCCACCTTAGAATACTAAATGCTCATGAAGTGCAGTATTCCCAGTTTCCGCCTCTTCGGAACCTACAATAGTGAAAATTCTTAAAAAGTTTAGTCGTATTTGGGAATTGTTTCTAAAATTTAGGAGGTAATTAAAATTAATCAAAATTTTCTAATTAATTTCTAAAAATTTATTGAACATCTAATTAGCCTAAATTTTATTTTATTTTATATTAATATGAACTTAACATTATTTCATTTCTTAGAAGAATAGGTAAGCCTATTATGTAAATTGTCTAATTAAACTTAGTAACAAAATTAGTTCATATGTTTAATTGTATCTAATTATGACAAAAATAATTCCAACTTTTACCACTTAATTAGGCTTATTACTTAATCCTTACTATTATGATTTATACTCCCAGACTCCATTTCTAACTAATAGGTAACTTATTAATCAATTCAATAAGCCCACACTAATTAAATAAGCTTACACTAATTAAATAAGCTTACACTAATTTTCATCTTCTTCCCCACTACCCACGTAACAGGACACACCCACACACCACCTAAAACACACACACACCACAAGTGACACACACACATACCACATGCAAAGCACGCACACACACACCACATGCAAGGACGCACACACACAACACATGCAAAGCATGCACACACATTATGCATGCAATGCATGCACACACAAACTAAAAGCACACAAATACAAACACACGCACCCGACTATACTTTGCCGGCGACAACGGTGGCGTTGGGCCCCTCGTCGCCGGCGACTCAGCGCTTGGTACAGGTGCAGGGCTGTCGAAGGCGGCCGAGAAGAAGGAAAATCAGCTATTTAAGCCTATCGTCTAATTTGTTATTTTCTCCGTCCCTTTTTCTATCAAATTAAGGGTCTAAACTATCGATTTTCTTAAAACTGATCGAAGATTCACGTTCTACGGATCGTGAGCTTCGATTTGGTATTTGGGTTGATAGGATTCAACAGCTTTTGAAATTAATTTCGGTTTAACGGGTCGACTGAAATGTTGGTCCGACGTCTATTTCGGCATCAATTTAAGATCGAAGGATGTTGTCTTTTGGTCTAACTAATTGAATATCGAAGCTCTACGCGGAACGAGCTTCATCTGGATATATAGATTATAGTGATCGGACAATCCGATCATCGGAACGGCGAGCCCGAAAGTAGGCCAACTGCTGATGTTATTAAAGAAGAAAAGAAATAAAGGTTGATATTCTTACTATGTTTCTCGCAGAAGACCAGTAATGAAATCAATTCTATTCTTCATGTATTTATAGGACTCTCCTCAGTGCTGATTCACTTGCAACTTTGTTAATTAGCAGACACGTGCTCACTCATTTGATTTTTTTTAAGCTGACCCCTCAAAGCTATTTCGGATGACTAATACAAGCTACATCAATTTTATACATTATCTGATGTAAAGATATATATATATATATATATATATATATATATATATATATATATATATGTATTGATTTTTATCCACAAGGCACAATATTAGTAGTTGTGTCAAAATACGGTATTAAAATAATTGTAAATTTGGACTAGTTTATATAAATAACTGTGGGTTATAAAATTAATAGATAGCTGGATTATATCCATACTTTTAAATAAGTACGACTAACTTGAGATTTTTAGCCCACTAAATAGTCCCACAATTGATAAAGTAAATATAAAATTTTTGTTGAAAATAATAAGTAAATTTACTATGGGTCTATATAACTTAATTCTGAGTCCTATAATTATCGTGCGAAAAATATTAATATTAGTAAAATAATTTAGAAAACGAATTAGTCTAAAAATATAATAGCTTTTTTTTTTTTTTTTTTCTTTCGGGGTGTTACATATATTATGTGGCTCTTTCAGCCTATTATTGACACTTGAATCCAAATTCTGACACAAAATACTTCCCACCATCCTGCTATTTTTCCCTCATTCCAATTTGTTCAGTTAGTTATTCCTTGGCCTTCCATCTTTCGTGATACAAATCGAGCATTAAGACAGTTCATCAGTTAGTTGAAATTCATTTCTAGAGTTTCTGTTTTGTTAGCCATTGTATCCTGGGAAACAGACCTCTACATTCCTTGCAATACCGAGTCGAGGGGACGAATATATTTAAAGGACATTGTGCAAGCACAAGCTTCGACTCTGAATGTTGTTTCCATTCGCCATCACCCCCAACTTTCCCCAACACATATCATCTCCTTCAAGATTTTAACTTAAATGTATTAAATTTCAACTGAAGCAGAAGAATGAAAACACTTAAAATAAACAACAAACACTGCCTTACTCCAAGACAAACACAACTTTGCTTGTTGAAGTATGTTCTTGATTGGAAAAGACTTCAATAATCTTATTGCAATATAATTCTGGGAGATTCATGCAACATCTTGGAGATTTTGGATTTATTAGATTTATGGATCTTAACGAGATAAAAATGAATAGAGATAATATGAAATCATATTTTCTCAAACGTATACTATAATTCTAACATCTTTGAAGTTACACCATAATTTTAGCATTTTAGAATGCAAATTTAACATTATTTGACATCATCGCCCTTGTCGATATATATATAAATAAAAATAAAAACCCAACACCCCTCTCGAGGGCCCCATTCGTCCTCTGCCCCAAATTTACCAACCCCCCTCCAATCCCGACCCCCACTCTCCAAATTTCGCCACCCCCTGGCCCGCCCCGCTCTCCCTCGGCCCCTAAGCCATTTTCTTTTTCAGTTTTTTTTTTTTTTTCATTTTCTTTGTAATACTTCCACCACCAACTCCCATCTAAATCCACCCCTCCTCGCCCTGGCTCCACCCCAAGATAATTTTTATTCTATTGTTTTTCTTTTTCTTTTTAATGCTCTCACAACCACCCGAAAAAAACTTCCCAAGCTATTTTTTTGTTCTGTTTTTTTTATTTAAATACTTCCACCCCCACCTCCCATCCAAATCCACCCTCCGCGCCCCTCCCTCACCCCCACTCGGTCATTTTTTTACTTTTTTTCTTTATATTCCCTCACACCCACCATCCATGACACTATTGACCCGAATCGTGGTAATATTGCCATGAATCATGTCAATATTGCCACGATACTCACTTGCCAAAAATCGTGACATTATTGCCATGAATCGTGACAATATTGTCACCCTACTCCCTTGCCTTGATATATTTTTACTGAACTATTGTCATGAATCGTGACAATGTTACTACAAATTGCCTAAACCTAAACCTAAACCTAGACAAAGACTTGTGTGCACCCAACACACAATAAGCCCTATTGTACACTTGGGAGATTTTATGGGGTTTTGTGGGGGGTTTTTAAGGTTTTAGAGTTTAGAGGTTTAGAAATTTTAGGGATTTTTAGCGTTTAGGATTTTAGAATTTAGGGTTTTGGGGGGTTTTCGGGTGTTTTAGGGGGGTTTTAGGGTTTTTAGGGGTTTTTAGGGTTTTTAGGGGTTTTTAGGGCTTTTTAGGATTTAAGGGCCGGTTTGGGGTTTTAGGGTTTAGGGTTTAGGACTTTTAGAATTTCAGGATTTAGGGTTTAATTTCGAGTTTTTTTAGGGTTTTGTAGGTCTTAGGGTTTGTGGTGCACAATAAGCTTATTGTGTGTTGGGTGCATGCCAGACTCACTCAAATGTATTACAATACATTTACCCATAACATGTAATACCTTTAAGCATAATTCGTGATACATTTTCCCCATGATACCTTTGTCCATCAAATGTAATACATTTATGCATAAATAGTAGAGGGCTTCTAGGGTGCATCGGGGGTACCGGTGCCCCAATAAATTTAAATCGTTAGATATTAAACATTTAATCAGAGCCATCAGATTTACCAACCGGTTACTTGTGGAACCGGTTACCAAATAAAATATAGTGATACCTCTTTGTTCCTCTTCATTCTCTTCCCTCCTCTCGCCTCTCTTTCTTCCGTCTCTTCTTTCGCTAAGTATGACCGCCGGCGGGGACAGAGGTGGCTGGAATTCAAATACACAATCTTAGCCTACAGAAATCCTGATTCTTCTCTCTGTTCTTTGGGCGCGGAGCTTTATTAGAGTCAATGTCTCACTCTTCATTTAGGGTTTAGGGTGGCGGCGGTGGGATGGAGGTGGAGGTTGCGGAGCTCTGTAGACTTTTTGCTTCTGCAATCCTCTTAAAAAAGCCTCAATAAGGGTTTCAGGTATAGAACAATTAATTGAACTTGCTTTCACATTAGATTGTGGTACAATCAGTTTTTGCAATTGTTTGACAAAATAAATATCATTAATTTCAAAATTGGACTCTATGTCATCTTCAAGATGGTTTACGTTTGTAATTTTTCATAAATTTTGTTAATAATAATTTTTCTTTTTACCGTTATGTTTAGCAAGGTGAATGGTTTTTTGTCTTTTTTTTTTTTAATGTTTTTTTATGAATCTTTGGTCAACATCAATTTTCTTGTAATCAATTTACATATAATTGCAAACAGACAAATTAGTAAATAATTCCAAACTTAAATCAATTTAACTCCAAAACTTTCTAAACTGAAATGAATTATTTTCAGTGGACATCAATTTTTTGTAATAATGTCTTAATACAGGTCTCTAATAGATACTTATTGTGTGGTTCCTGACTTGTGCGTGTGGTGTCTTGTTTCATTGATACTAGTTGAAATTTTTGGTCTTAAAGTGGTGGTATTTCAATATGAAGATGGTTGTGTTATTAGGTCATCTGTGAGTGAGGTTGAGAACTTAATTTTGATGCAGTAATGCAATCCAAATGTGCATACGTACATGTATTTGTAATGCTTGTATAACTTCCTATTTGGGATTGAAGTAGCCGTCATATTTGTTTTAAAAGTTCTCGTCTACCCCTGATAATAACCCGTCTAGGCGCTAACGGTCATTGGCCGCCTAAATATTTACCTCGACTCCTCCCCTCAAACCCTGGTTACACACAATTAACCTTACATATTTTGGAGAGCATTACTTTTATCCACTTGCTATCTTCATGTTCAGTACATATAACAGATAGAGTTCTATTGATGACTAACCTGAAATCTTGATTGATTGATTTACTTAGTTCTTGGGAGCTAAATTAGGGTTGTTGTTTATTTAGTACAACTGCTTATTTGTTTATCAGTTCTGGAAGAACAATTAATGGTGAATTAGAATCATATTAGAGTCGACGATGGTATTTGTTGTCTAAATAGTTGTTAATCTCGTGTCCTATATTTCTCATTGCAACTTTCATGCATGACTGAATTGGATGTCTTCAGGTGGTTCTGGAGCTTGTGTTGTTTTGCTAACAAAGTACAGTGACGGCTTAATAAGGGTTGAAAGTTTCTCCATCAATTTCATACCTTCTTCTTCGTAGCATTAAAGCTTGCTCTATTAGAAGTGAAGGCCATGGAAAAGTTGGCAAGGCTTCAAAAGATATTTGGGCTAGGTTGGACAAATTAGTGTGGTGGTGATTTCTTTTTTTGTTGCTAGATTGGACACTCATTTAGTTTTTTAGTTGGAACCCTTTTTTAGGTGAAATATTTACATTGAATTTTATGTTTTTGGGAACTCTTTAGGGCCTGTTAAATACTGACTAAGTGTCCTTAGCTTTAAAATGTTGAAATTAATGTCTTTAGAAGTAGAAACTGTAACTGTTTATTGAGTTTTATCCTCATCTTTTTTTTCCTTCCATTTGGTTGCAAGATGCAGTTATTTGCACGACTCTCGCTGTATTGACTTTAATTCTTCATTATGTGCACATTTTCATCATAAAAAATATCTGATTCTAAAATTTCGTTGATGGTGTAGGGGACTAGATCAGTTTGAATAAAGTAGAATTTAAAAAATCTTAAAACCCTTGATGCGTTTTTTTTATTGGTAAAATTCTCATGAAGAATTAATATTTGTTTATAATAAAAGTGATGAATTTTCTTAAGTAAAAATATATGTACATATATATAAATTTATAAGTAAGTAAATGACTAAATAAGTAAATAAACAAATAAATAAATAAAAAGGTAGAAGAAGGTGAATTTACATATATCATTTAAGGTTAATCTTACGTCGCTAGAAATGCATTAATATGTTTTGTGCAAGTTAGTGAATTGTCACTAGAGTTGCAATTCGGATGACCCGGCCCGACCAAACACAATCCGTCAGGCCAATGCCATATATTAGGTCAGGCGGGGCCAAAAGTTGATTGGCTTAAAATTAGTTAATCTCATCTAGTCCATCCCTATAATATACTAAGATTAGCGGTCCGGTCTGCGGCCTGTCGGTCGGGCATGTGGGGCCAAATAATACTTCTGATAATGATTTCTAAGGCCTAGCACATCTAAAATATTTGGCTGGACCGATTTAGCCACCACTTATTGTCACCACTCACAAGTCACAACATATCTATTGATGAAAAACTCAGTCTCAGACCTCAATGTTTCGTACTCGGGCATTAAAATAATATGCATAAATATATCCCAGATAATCTCTCGTGGGAAGTGCTATTTTCGACGGGGCCATAAATGAAACTGGATTTACTACGATAAAAACTAGTAGTTGCCCGTGCGATGCACGGGAAGATGTTTTAACCACTAATAATTATCCTAATTTTAAATTATTGTTGATCATGGTAAAAAATGTATAATTAATATATATAATATGATGAGCGAGCACAAAATGTTATCTTACTCATGTAATATATACTACAATGAGTGAAGGAATACCAACGTTAGACAGATAAATTTAATTTATACAATAAAACACTTGAATCAACTAAAATTAAAGTAACTACCCTAAATTCTGAAATACTTCCTTATAAACAACGTTTGTCGTAGTTTTTCTCTCCGGATCTTCATCGTCACATATTAAGATCTTCAATCCTTTTCGATTCGTGACGCGAGAGACTGCAACATATAACAGACCGTGACAGAACACATGTTTCTTCAAGAATAACCCAACATGAGTAAGTGATTGGCCCTGACTTTTGTTTATCATCATCGCATAAGAAACAATAAATGGAAATTGTCTCCTCTGAAATCTAAAAGGCATTCTCTTATCGGAAGGAGTCACGGATAACGAGGGATAAGAACTTTTACCCCTGCATTATCCCCTGATATAACCTTTGCCTCAACCACATGATCACCAAGCTTTGTAAGCACCAACCGTGTACCATTACATAACCCAAGTGAATGGTCAATATTTCGCAACAACATAACTGGTCTACCAATTTTAAGGTTTAGCTCATGATTTGGCAGCCCCGAACACTTAATTGAATTCATAATTACTATAAATAAATTTAATTAGAATAAATACTTTGTCATATATTGTAATTTAATCTATCATTAATATTGGGCTGAGACTAACTATATGCTACTGGCCCATAAAGCCCCTTCATATGAAATTAATAAAAGAAAAAAAAAAAGTAAAAAACTCAATCGTGAAATAAATCATCATAGTTATTGCAATACAACCATAACTAATATTATTATTTCCAACAGTACGACGTTTGTGTTTTATAACCTATTTACTGATAGATTAAAGTAATTTATTTTCTTCTCCCATTTTTTTATCTTTTATTAATAATTTTATCAAATAAAACTAATAAATTAATCTATTATGAAATTTAGTAACAACACTAATAATTTAATACTAAAACAATTTATTATGATATTTTATAGCAATTGATCTACTCATCATTAACGAAAATACATATTAAAACATAAGCAATAACAATAAATGCATATTTAAACAAACATCATTATTGTCCATTATAATTTCTTCAAAACATAAACAAATAATTTAAACTATTTGAGCAATATAAACTTAATAATTTACATTTATAAATTCATGATACATATAGTTGCAACTAATTTGATTTTATTAAATAATTTGGGCTTTTCAATAATCAAAGACTTTATTAAAGCCCAATTAACATGTGTGAATCTGACTCCACATATTAGTGAATTCGGGCCTAGTAAACCATTCAGCCCAATAATCTTTTAAAGAGCTCAACAACCCATTTAGTATTATATTAATTTGAGCAAAACAATCCAATCCACAATTCTTTTAATGAGACAGCCGGTTTTCATTGCCCACTAATAGCCCATTCACATTCCACCCACTTTCTTCTTCTAGAAACCCCCTAGACACAATGCATGTTGATGTCAAAGACTCGTCTTCTTCCTCCAAACATGGTACATAATCCCTAAAATAGGAGCTAACCTCCCTAAATCATCAGATCCAGTATTATCTCGAATCATCTTCCGACCGTGTTCAAAATCAAGCAGCTATTTAATCGCGAAGTCGAGAGGTCATGTAGATCAGAAACCTTAAGTTTTTTTTACCCGATAATGTCTAAAAACACCTTATTCTTTCATTATTTTGAACAATCCCTTATGTAATCCACAAAATCGTCAAATTCTAAGCTCTTCCGGTGCAGATCAAGAAGGTGACATTCTTAACTTTTTTATTTATTTCGTGTTTTCATATGTATATGTTTTTTTATCTTTGTTTACTGTTTCGTTTCTTAATCGTTTTCACATTTTATTTCTTATATTTTGATCAGATTTGGCTTTGTATTAAACTTCTAGAAGAGTGCGTCATCCAGAATGGAAGAGAAGATTCCAGATCTGGTGTTATAAACAACGATTAGGTATGTTTTAGTCTATTAAATGAGTTTTGTATTTTAATTTTAAACATATGCAAACCTGTGATGCCTAATTTTATATATATATATATATATATATATATATATATATATATATATATATATTTTTTTTTTTTTTTTTTTGGTTTTTTGGTTTTTTTTTTTTTTTTTGCTCGGGCTATGGAGATCTGATTAAAACTCATAGATATGATGAATGAGAGGTTGTTAACATAATGCATGTCAACATTTCAATTGTATGGTGAACAAATCGCACCACGATTAATAGGTATTTATCCTCATCTGTTCATTATGTGTTAATTTATTATTGTTTGTGTTTGATTTTGATCAAATTTGAGTACTCGATGTAACAGGTGACTCAAGAGAAGCTGATTTTATGTTTATCCATCTCCATTGCACCAAAGTACCAGTGAAAAAAGATAAGTTCACTACCTGTTATCTAAATTTAAGTCTTAAGTGAATTTCTTAAGTAGTATTAGTTCTTAATATTCATTATGTTTTTAACATATTTTATCAACATAATTGGATTTTTTAAGTTATTAAATGTTTTCCAGAATCATTAGTAGTAAATTTGAAATATTCATAATCTTTTTAATTAACTTATAATATTACTCCATTGTACAAACTCTATGATAGTACATTTTGTCAGAAACGTAAAAGAAATCATTGAGTTTGTTTTGAAATGTTTGCTATTGTACAATAGAGTATATCTTGGCTTACTTACAATATTTGTATATATATGTGCTAAAAAGGCTTCTAGTTTCATCCAAATGATTCACTGGTACTTAACATAATCTGTTATGTTAACTTACTGTGATGTTACAAATTATTATGCTCACTGTTATGCTATGATTGCTCATGTGATAGGATTATTTATATTAATCATCAAATTAACATTAAAATAAAATAATATTAAAGTATGTATGGTAGATTTTTAAGCAAACATCACTTTTTTGTTTAACTTATTTTTACAAATAGTTTTAATTGAGTGATTATGTATAATATGAGTCAAAATACAACTTTGGTAAGGTGCCAAACTTGTAACAGTTTTAAAACAGAGCAGCTTTTCTTAATATTCTTATTTGGAATTTTTGGTTTGAGCAGTGGTATTGGTGATAAGTTTACCGGATATGATAACATTCAGGATTTTCGACATCATGCCTAAACTATATGAGTTGTTACTAAGTGAATTTCCGTTTTTTTTTTAATTGTAATGTTTATACAACTTGTTCAATGCTTGATTACACACCTATTATCATATATATATATTAACCTGTTTTCTTATTTTTGTATTGAATTACATTGTTGAAGAATCAGAACTATTCTAAAAAGGCCTATCACATATGAAATAAGGGAGATCACCAAGAACAAAGATAAGTGCCATTCAATTTGCTTTTTTGAATAACATATGAAAATAATAACACCATACAATAAAAAACATACAATCTCTTAGATGCTTCCTTCTTATTGTTGTTGATCCGTCAGTTTAACCATCTTTCATATAAATGGGATACTCGAGATTGTGAGCGTATTATAATTGCTTTATGTGGTGATATTTTTGTGATTGTTGATTGTTGATTTTGTATATTGAGTTTGTGCTAATTTTTGGGTTTAAATATTTGATTAGATTTCTATCGGCGCCCATATCTTTAAAATATAGCTATATTTATTGTCAGATAGATATAATATATTCAAGGATCTTCCATTGAGCCCTATTTTCCCATATTAATATATATTTGTTTTAGATAACTACGAATTTTGTATTGCTATAAAGTAGTTACATATCTTTTCATATCTTTAATATTTTTTATATCTATTTCACATTTGAATATACATGTCATTTTAACTGCAATACATTATTGGCTTCTTAATTGACTTTTTGTGAAGTATGATTCAATTATATATAGTAGCATCAGAAATTTCGAAATCAAAGACAAAACAGGATACTTCATTGACTTGGCAAGAATAAATAGTGTTTAATTTGGATAATTAAACATGAAAAACAAAAAGAAAAACATTCAGAAAAAAAATGATTAACTAACAAACGGATATCTAGATAATTTAGTAGACATAAACACGGAAGGTGAGTTCTTCATCTGGGTTTATCTCCAAAATGAAAGTTCGACCAACAGTTAGATCATTGTCCCTTAAGAACTGTCCACATTCAGTTAGCTCAGCTGAATCACTTCCATTAATGACAAATCCTACCTTCCATTAATGTATTCCACGGAATATAGTAGCAGTATTCCCAACAGTATCGTCATTCTTAATAAATCCAGATGAAAACAACTTTGGTATCACCTACAATATTACAAAAAAATAATAGTGCAAATTAAAATTAAGAATTCTACTAAACAAAAACATCATTATTTTTATGTATTTCACAATTTATTCTTCTTTTAACGTTATAAGATAAATTTAAAACCATACTAATCGTTTCTTAGTCATGTGTTCCTCCGTAACCTCGTAGGTGAATTGTGGATAGTCCTCGTCATCTATGATTATCAACGAATCGGGTGATCTACGACCAAATAACATAACATAATTTGGGTTACAATAAAACAACAATAGGAAAAAAAACCAAAGCAATTAAACAACTCACCCTTCCCCCATTGTTGAGCACGTTGTTTTATAAATATAAACCAGATCCGGTTACTTCTCTCAATGTATTGCAATTGGGAGACGTGGATGTCTAATATATAGGAGACTTGCAAATCTAGATTGTAGGGAAGATATATTAACTGCTTAGTATTAGGATATTATGCAAGTTTAGATATACATATATTATTAAGATATTGATTATCACATAATTTATCTTTAATGTCCTTTAATATATTTATTTTTTATATTATATCTAATATGTAATCCTATTATTTTAACATTTTTTATAATGTTTATCTGCAAGTAATAATTTTAGTACATTAATATTATAAAAATGAGTTTCATCATATTTTTTTAGTTTCCCTGAACATTTTTTATAGTTTTGAGTTGCATTTAAGTATTATACCATATATAAAATTGAAGTACTGTAACTGCATATATAATTTAGAGAAAAACACGGTATATTTGCTATGCCATATGTATACTGTATAATTTTGATATCTAAACGTATTATTACTTAAAGTTACATATAAGATAGCAGTTATGAAACAATACAAACTTGCTTGGTCCAAATCTAGATTGTAGAAAAGGTATATTACTTGCTTAATATTATGACACTTTTTCCAATTTAGATATACATCTATTATTAAGATATGATATGCACATATTTTGTTTCGAAATATAATGATATATAGAATATCTATTTTTCATATTTAATATGTAATTCTGTTTTTTAAGGATTTTTATAATGTTCATCTGCAAGTAGTAATTAGAATATATATTTTATGATAAAAAAAATGAGTTTCATCATATTTATTTTTGATTTAATATTTTTTCTAAATTTTGAGTTGAATTTAAGTATTATAGCATATAATTTTTAAACAGGTTAATGAATATATGCTAACATGATCAATCTAGAGAAAAATCATGGCATTTTTTATCTGTAATTTGTATATTGTAAGAATTTGAAATCCAAACTTATTATTATTTCACTTGATAAATAGGATGGCAGTTATGAAGCAATCTAATTTTTTTTATTAGTACGTTGATCCACTATATCGGATAAAACTTTTTCTGTACACGTTTTATATATATCATTAATCTCTATTCCTTTAATCGCACCATGTTTCAATTTCAATCAATGCCTATATTTTGTACATGTTTTATTACTTACTTAGTGTTATTAACATATTGAAATACATTAAAACCCAACTGTTATAAAACATTACTCATCTGCATATAAATATAGATTAAGACATTTGAACAGAAATACCAAAGTAGATAAATAACTGACTGAAATACCAAAGTAGGAAATCCAACATGAAACAAATAACAAATCATAATCGTGCCTGAAATTCTAATGAAAACAATCGAAATACCAAAAGTTAAAACTATATAATATTAGCGCATCTCAATTTTTTTCCTGCTTAACAGCCTTCCGGTTGGTCGAATTCTTATCAAGGTCGTCGATCAACTTGCGTTTAACCTTAGTTTCTGAATGAGCACCCAACACTTCAACATTACAATTATCATCAGGAATTGTGTCAGTTTGACCTTCATTTATCTCGATTCCTTTCAACTTCTTATCCGGAGTTGTTACCTCATCTTCGGATGATCCATCATCAGCATCAGTAGACTTTTGGGCAAGTTTTGATATTAAATCAGATTCCTGCTAGATGAAGTGTAGATTTTGTTTTTTAATCAATCACAAATTCTAATTATTCTGTATGAACAAAACATTAGGTTAGTATCCTTATTACCTGACTCTACACATATAATCTACAAAACCTTGCTAGCAGCTCCGGGTCATCAGTAATCTTCACAACAGAGTAAGTAAATGGGCTCCACGAGTGTGATCAGTCTTACGTGATACTTTAAACAGGACGGTGCGGTCCACCAACTTACCTATGAAGTAGTCCAAAACTCCAGGTTCAGCATCCTAACAAACAAACATATGACCATAATAAGTTAGTTTAATGGGTATTAATGTTTATTATTATATAATTGGACACTAGGATTTTGAATTTAGGAAGGTACTCACATCCTCAATTTTGAGTTTGAGGGCAGTTTTGCCAAAAATAATCTGACCTACAGTATCCCAAACAATGAATAGTGCATTATACGTTTCATCAATCACCCTTAACTCAAGCTTGAACCTATATTCACAAATTAACTTCATTAAAACTCAAATATATTATATTTTCTACCAAGTTGTACATATGTATAACAGAACCTTAAACATTGGTGGTACTTACCTGTAGTTTGTGTTTGATTCAACATCCCCACATTGCCTGCAATTCCATTTGCCATCAACGAAATTCAACTTGCGATGGCAAGTGACACATGCCATATACCACATGTCTTTTGGGTTTTCAATTTCTGCAATAGTACAGTAAACCCAGAACATCCCACCCTGTTTTATGTCCAGAATTAAATAAACGTTAAACAATCGGTATATAAGCATCTTAAAAAAACAAATGTAGAAGATTATCATAATAAATTATTATTATATACACTAATTATTACCTCCCCTTCACACAGGTCCTGAAGATTTCTAACCACTGCCCGTCCAGACGCAAACTCAGAGCTAGGTGATGCTCCAGAACCGGAAGACTGAGTTATTGCGACCGGCCTCCGAACAGAATTGGACGCAGCAATCCTTAAAAGAGATAAGTCAGTTTGTTTCATATATAAATGTATGTTCTATTTTTACAATTCAAATTAATAAAAGAAAATAAAACGTCTTACAATTTCTTAAACTCATTTATCTCCCACACATTAATATTAACAAACATCTGAGTGCAATGATATGTATTTGAAACCTTCACATTATCTGCATGGTAATAATATTTTGTTTTGTCAGTAAATAAAAATTATTAGAACATTAAAAATAATAAAGTCAATTCGAAGCTTTGAACTGAAATTTTAATATGAAATATTACCTCTAAAAACCTTAGGTCGCAGAATTGCATAACTATGACGACTGGTTCGATTGTCTGCTGATTATAGATAGGCATGACTTTATCAACAAATTCTTCCCAGAGCGTTATCGTTAATCTTTGCTCATTGTTTAATAATGAAATATGTGAAATCAATAGTTGCACATCAAATGAATAATATACACATCAAATAAACTCAACAATTACTTTACGTTTACTATAAAATTATACCTCATGTCTTCAATCTCTATTTCCATTAGCACTTTGTTGCCCTGTTGAGTTGGCATGTTTTGAGGAGGGTGCATCTCTACCAGCCGTCCAATTACATCTGAACCACATATTAGTGAAATGAATAATTAAAAAATAGATTTTTCAATTTTTTTAAAATAACAAAAAAAAAAACATATGATATAACACTCACCAAAAAACACATTCTCATCAGAACCCTTCAGCTTAGCAATTTGATCAAAAGGCTTGAAAATAAACCTATTATTTGGAAAGGATTGTTCACGAATCTGCCTAATGATTGTCTTCCCATAGAATGAGAACTTGTGAGTATGAGTAGCAGTTTTATATCGCAGCTCGTCTTTTGACACCATAAAGTTACTGATAATGTAAAGATGGCCTTCTTGCAGCTTTGCGCGAACGTTTTCGATATGAGGCGGTCTTGCAGATCCTCGGATAGTATAACTCTACAATTATTGAAGGTAACAAATTAAATTCCGTGAGAAAATATACAATATTTTTTATTAGAGGACATTCTACATGCATTTTACTAAAAAACGTTAATTGATTGCTTGTGTCAACTAAACAAACCGAATGATGTATCTTTCCTTTTTATGTAGGAGACTGATTTTTCACTAAGTCAAATCAAAATTACAAATAAACAAAAATGACATGTTCATATGTTGCTACGTTAATTTATTATGCTGAGCATATTTGTTTTGCATATATGTAAAGTGTAAAATCAAATAAATATACAATATATTTTATCAACAAATCAAACTGTATGCTGTATATGGATCATTTTTAGCGTAAAAGTGTAGTTAAATAAAAAATATTTGCTCAAATGTGAAATTCAGAATATTTTTTAACCACGGAAAAAAAAAAAACAAAAACAAATTACATATTACCTCAACATCTCTGAACACACATTCGAAGCTCTGAATTTGCTCAGGATTTCTTAATACAGGAATGTTGTAAGCTCGGACCAATCTGAGCTTCAGGGCCCAGTCAGATCTGGTAGCGTTCACGTCACAGATCTTCGAAAAAACTGGTGCCATGGATTTGCTTATTGGGAAAAATGAAAAAATAAGTACAATTTATCTGCAAATGTCAATTTACAAATAGGTAAAGTTTCTTAATTATTAAAAACATGTTGTTCTTTATTTGGTGGTCAAAAGTAGGCAGATTTGTAAATGTAGATGATTAGACAAATAATAGAGCGAAAACTAATATTTTTTTAATGTACTTGATTTTATAGTAAAAAAGCAGTCAACATCAAATCAAAGAGCAGACTTCAGCATATTGAGCAACACAACAATTAGATAGTTTTCTGATTAAAGAAAGGTTGAAGCCAGAGGAATATACACATTTGTACAATCCAGCACAACAAATCATGAGAGAAGCACTCCCTACTCGATTCAAAGACTTAATTCCGATCAACACAAACATGGACGATATTATAAAAGTTTTGTGCAAAGTTCGTAATATATTATATGAGCGACATAAAAATGATTGATAAAATTTATGAAACATAGTTGAACTCACATTGAAAGAAGGACGATAGATAAGTGGCAAGGCTGATCGTCGAATGAGTGTATTAATTGTTTGCTTATTCTATTATTTAAATAGAAAATTTTAGGGTTAAACTTTGATATCTAAATCAGATTTCTTTATAAGATCAATCCTGTCAGATTGTAAACATTATCTTTATTTGCAGACCTGTAAAAATCGAGAATAGAGTAAATATCTCAACTGTTATCATATTAGTCCAGAATAAGTTGATGAATTTAAACAGATTGCCATATACTTCTCCTGTTTTGAGGGATTAGTTAGTGACTCGGTTAGTATTAATGATTCGTAGAATTCTTTCCCCAATTGACATTTGCAAATGGCGGGAAAACACCACTTTTTTCAATTGTGGTAACAACTCATTTTGTTTTTATATATATAGATATAGATATAGATGCTAATTAAGGTAGAGTTTGCATAATCGATCCACTAACAAATTGAAATTTATTTACGATTCAATTTGACTGTAAACGTAATATATTTTGATTAACCAAGACGAGCCAATATAAAAACATTCAAATATTTTTTAATTATTATATTCATAACATTATAAATATAATACATTGTTATGTTAAATAAGAAATCAGATTTATTTATAATAGAGTAATTACATATCACATACAATACCATCTTTGATAATGCGCAATCCGGTAGTCACCCAATCGAACAGTAATCAACAAGAACAAAATATAAAAACACAGAATTTACGTGGTTCGATCCGGAGATCTACGTCCACGGGGAGAAAACGGCAATCGCCGAGGTGTTTCTTTCACTCGAATGTTGAGTTTACAGTGCGTGTTACAGAAAACAAAGTCCGAACCCTAATTCAGAGTTCTTTTCATCTATTTATACTACTAAACTCAAACCCTAACTAAATCCCTATAATCTTGCCCCCCAAATCTGCATGGCAGTTGGGAAAAGATCATGGGCCTTGATTCACGGAACCGCTTTGATTCGCTGAATCGAATGCGCGTTGCTGGGCCTGTTGGGCCTGGGCCTTCGCGCTTGCGGGCGCGTTCAGGGTTAACCCGGCCCGAAGTCAGGGTTAACCCGACCTGAAGTAACCGGGTCATCCCTATCAGATGCCCCCCCCCAGCCGAAGTGAGGAGGGAGCTTCGGTTGTCACCGGGGTGGAATCATAAGTAGGAGGAACCGTGGTCGCTGGCGGGCCGAAGTGTTCATGGAGGACTAAGTCTATCCGCGTCCCTGGGCACTCCGCGGAGCAGTCTGTAGACTCGGAGTCGAGCTGAGCCGAAGTGCACGGGGCATTTGTCGAGAGATCGAGTTTCCCAGAAGCAAGAAACGCGTTTGGAGTTTATAACAACCTGGCCGAGGTGAAGGTACGCCGGAGCGAGTTGTTTGGCCAAATGGAGGGATCACCGGAGTGTGGCAGTATAACCGAGGTGGAGAATACACCGGAGTATAGGATTATGACCGAGGTAAAGAGGACACCGGAGTGCGGTAAGCTGGCCAAAATGAAAGGAACACCGGAGTGTGATTTTAATCTTCCTGGCGAAGAGTAAGACTGATGTGATTGGCGGCGCCATAATGAGAGAGAGAGACGTGAAGTGACACGCTCTGCGAGTTCCAAGACAGCTGTTCCCCACGCGCCTCGGTAACTGTAAAGCGCGTGAGAAGCACGCATGAATCTCCATCACTGAATTTGAATAGGCTGCATCTGAGCCGTCGGCTTTTTGCATTTATATTAGGAATAACTGCACAGTAACTTTTCATCTTCTCCATTGTGATTCATCTGTTATAGAAAGCGGGAAAAAGAGGAACTTTGCGTTTGTGATTCATCAGAGATCAAAAATTTCTCAAATCCGTCCTTTCGAATTCAAATCAAGTAAGTATGTCATCCTCTTCATCTTCTTCATCTTCTGCCCCATCTTCGGTCTTGATCAAAGTAGTAGGAGGTTCGGATAAACCGTTAGATGTCCCCCCCCTATCATATATCCTTCCGGAGAAGGATGTGATTAGAACCATAGACAGAGTCGATGGTTTAGAGTGTAATACCATGATGGTATCGTTTTACGAATGTCCGGCGGTTGATCTTGAGGTATCCTCCATAGGTTTACGGATGTCGCGGGGGCAACTTGAGAGGGAACTCCCATCATTTTATCTTCCTTTCGACCTTGATTACATAATTCCTACCCCCGAGGATAGGGCCTGTTGCCCACCGCAGGGGTTTATGACCGTATATATTGACCCCCTCAGAGTAGGGTTGAGACTGCCGCTGTGGGGCATAGTTGTAGAGTTGTTAAGATACTACGGCATTGCCCTCTGCCAGTTAGCGCCGAACGCGGTGAGGCAGTTGGTAGGATTCACAGTAGTTAGTAAGCAGGCCGGGATAGAGCCAACTGTAGAGCTTTTTAGGTTTTTCTACCAGCTGAAGAACTTCGGGAAGTCCAAGGGGTGGTATTCTTTTAGTCCCCGAGCCCGAGGAGGGTTTAAGGTTCAAAACCCGAGCAAAGTAGAGGGGTGGAAGGAGAGGTTCATATTTATCAGGAATAAGATAGCTCTCCCGAAGTGGAGGAGTGACGAGGTGCAGGATTCCGCCCCTGTAGAGAATCCGGGGGCCGAAGTGAGGCACATATTCCTGCAAGTGGGGACTTTCCAAACCCTCTGTTCCGAGGAGGAACTGGAGAAGGCTGGGCTTAGCCCATATTATTCAGGAAACGGAGATGCCGAAGAGGGTAGGAGTTCTTTCGTCCTGTTTTTTAATTTTGCCGTTTTGCGCAGAACTGACCTTAGATATATATTTGCAGTGGGACGCTTCGGAAAGCAACCGGCATCGGGGAGCCCCGCCAAGGCTGAAGCGGCCAAGAAGAAGGGGAAAGCTGCGGAAGTATCTTCCCGGGGGAAGATACAAACCGGTGCTCGTCCGTCGACGGGGTCGGAGGAAAGAGTGACGCCGGCGAGGTCTCCGGCGTTGTCAAAGAAGAGGCCGGAGCCCACTGGGATGCCACAGGCCCCATCCAAGAGGCCCCGGACGGGGGAGAGCTCGCAGGTAACACCCAAAAACGCTGCTCATTACGTGAACTTACGCGAGGTGTATAACCGAGGTCTAATCCCTGTGCCGCGTTGTGTTTAAATTACCCAGGGAGAGCAGGCGATCCCCAGTATATTGGGGTTTGACAGCACGGATGCTGAGAAAATTCTTCGGCTGGCCAAAGGGATTATAGAGGTCGGCCTGAAGAGCGAAGTGGAGGTCAGGGAGGAGCTAGCCGCGACGGCGCGGGACCTTCGCGCCCGAAATGACAAACTGTCATACGACTTGACCCAGGCACGCAAGAGGGCTGCCTTGGTTGAGTCCGAGATCGTGCGTCTGCGCGGTGTGGAGACGGAGAACCATGGTCTCCGGGGTGAGCTGATGCAGCTGCGAGCGGAGATGGAGGCGAGGGAAGCAGCCGTGGTTGGAGGGCAGGGAGCTCTGCTGAAGACCTTCGCTGAGAAGCTGTTCAAGACCACGACCTTCCTCGACTTTCAGACGAAGTTCGTGGCGATAGGGGACAAAGCCACCCGAGCCATGGTGCTGGAGGAGGTGAAGGAGGCATACCCGGATGTGGACATTACCCGTCCAGAATTCGGGTATGACCCTGAGGCAGCGGCCGAGGTTGAAAAGGCGTACTACGCCTCTCTAACGGAGCTGCCGGAGTGGCCGTTGGTGAATGCACTCGGGGAGAAGAAGCAGCTCCTAACTGCCGCAGAAGTCGCGAACTGCGAAGTGGATCAAGACGCTGAATTCCTGGCCTTCTGCAGGGGTGAACTGGTCCCAGCCCCCCAAAACACCGAGCCCCTCCCACCGATGGAAGCCGAAGTCCCCGCTGAAACCGAGGCCGTCGTAGTAGCCGAAGGGGGAAATGCCGAAGTGCCTGAGGGCCAGCAAGAAGAGTTGCCCGAGGAGACTGAGGCAATTGAGCGGGAGGTCAGTAGATCCCCGCAAATTTAAACTTGTAAATTTGTAGAAATGCTAGGGATAATGTAATTGAACAATTGTACTGTTGCAACTTGAAATACAATTCCCTTTTCTTGGACTCTTGTCATTTGTTTATTTACGCCATCCATTATGTTGTTGCCGAACTGTATTCAACTATAATATGTTGGTGAGTAATCGTTCTGGTTGACTCTTATCATGTGTCTAGAACACCGCGGAGCTGCACGAGACAATAAAGAAGTTAATGAAATCACTTGAGTGGTTCCGCGGAGAGAAGAACCGTCTGGAAATGCACGTAGTGCCTAAGCTGAAGAAGCAGATAGCCTCGGCAGAGGAGAAGGTGGTCGAGGCCAATGAAAGAGCCAAAGACTTCGAGATGAAGTATCGAACCACAGCTGCCGAGATGAGCCGCGTCCGCGTTCACCACAAGGAATATGAACGGATTTTGTCCGAGTTCGGTCTTCTAACTTTTGAAGAAGTAGAAGAGCGGACTGTTGAAATCCAGGGTGACATCGCGGCGTTGATGTCGAGGAGCTCGGTCGAGTCCGCGGAGCTGGTGAGAAAAAGAGAAGTCCTGGAATTGCTGCTTAGTATGTACGAAGGGCTAAAGGGCCGAATCAGGCGGAGGCCCGCTGCTGAAGAGTTCATTGCGAGCACAAGCCAGGACCGAAGTACGCAAAAAGCTCCTCGGAAGGAAAAGAAGACCAAAGGCAAGAAAAAGCCCTCTGAGCGGAGCAAAGACATAGTCATCCAAGAGCCAACTCCGGTGACTATAACTGAAGAGGAGCCCGTGACGATTGCCGAACAGGTAGTCGATGAGCTGACTCAAGAGATTGAGGCGATGGTCCCGGAGGAGTGGGACCCTGAGCAATGGGCTCAAACCCCGAGGTCCACGTCACAACGAACCAGCCGAGAGCGGACCAGAGATGAAGCTCCTAGGCCAGCGCCTAGAGAAAGTCCTCGGCGATGGGAACCGCGAAGGGATGACCGAGCCAGAGCCCAAGAGGGTAATAGAGCCGGAGCCCGAGGTCAAAGATCTTCAAGATCCCGGAGGACTCAACACAGACCGAGGGGCGGGTCCCAGCGCCGGAGCGCGCAGTATTGGCTCGGGGGCCATAGACAGTAGGTTTATTTGTTTTTTGTTTTGTTTTGTTTTTTTTTTTTTTTTTTTGTTGGAGTTTTATGTAAAAAACCATTTGATATGTAATATTGAAAAGATGATAACTGTTGTAATGTGTACAAGCTGGTGTAATGAAAGTAACTCGTTACAAATCATTTTAATCGGGTGTTCGGGAACATAATAGAGAACTTGTTAACTGTTTTAAATAGGTGTTCGGGAACACGGTATGGATAAATCCAGTCTCCCCGGACGGATCAGGCAGGAGTAAAAATACCTCCCCGGACGGATCAGGCGGGAGTAAAAATACCTCCCCGGACGGATCAGGCGGGAGTAAAAATACCTCCCCGGACGGATCAGGCGGGAGTAGACATTTCTCCGATTAAACAGACGAGAAAGGGGTGTAAGTCCGGGGACTGATATGCAAACCTCCTCGGACGGACCGAGAGAGAGACTTACTTGTCCGGAGACTAATAATGATAGTGTGATTGTGTTAGGGCGTCCCCGTAACATAAAGAATAACACAGTAAGTTATGCAAGCAAAGAATTTTTATTCAATGATAAGTGCCGGAGCAAACTCGAAAGTACAAAGCGAAATAACAACTATAAAGGAAATTAAAGGAAAGATGGTACTTGCAATATAGCCTTCACAAATAGAAACGCCTCAAATTTGTGACGTGCCAACTTCGGGGGATCGGGGTCCCGTTGATTTGTTCAAGCTGATAAGATCCGGAGTCATGTACAGCAACGACTCGGTAGGGGCCTTCCCAAGAAGCATGCAGTTTGCCCTCGGGGGCAGCTTTGCTGGCCGAGTTAAGTCGAAGGACTAAGTCCCCGACATTGAACTGTGTACCTCGAACCCGGAGGTTGTAATACTGAGCAGCTCTCTGTTTGTACTTAGCCTGCTGAATGAACGATTGTTCTCGGCGATTCTCGAGCTCATCCAGATTTGCGCGAAGAGCCTCGTCATTATCATCTGGAACTAATGTGAGGAGGCGAGGACTCGGCACACTGATCTCAGCGGGGATAACGGCTTCGGAGCCGTAAGTAAGGCTGTAAGGAGTCTCCCCGGTGGAGGTGTGCGGCGTTGTCCGAATAGCCCATAAGACTTGTGGAAGGTTTTCAGCCCAAAGACCTTTGGCATTATCCAGGCGCTTTTTTATTCCCGTGAGAAGGGTCCGGTTGGTGACCTCAACCTGCCCGTTTGCTTGAGGGTGAGCCACCGAAGTGAAAATCTGTTTGATGTGGAGTTCTTCACACCATGAGCGGAATGGATCGTTGGCAAACTGTTTACCGTTGTCCGAGATGATAGTGCTCGGGATGCCGAAGCGACAAACAATATTGCGCCACACAAACTTTAAAATGTTCTGTCCGGTGATAGCCGTAAGTGGTTCGGCTTCGACCCACTTAGTGAAGTAGTCTACGGCGACGACCAGGAATTTCAACCCTCCCGGAGCGACAGGGAAAGGCCCAACAATATCAATGCCCCATTGGATGAACGGCCATGCTCCTTGGATTCCGGTGAGCTCGGTCTGTGGCAAATGCTTCACCCTGGAGTGTAGCTGACACTTGCTGCACCTAGTCACTAAGTCGTGAGCATCGTTGAATAGGGTAGGCCAATAGTATCCCCAACGGAGAACTTTTTTTGCTAGAGTCCGGGAACCGATATGGCTTGCACAGGCCCCTTCATGAACCTCTCGCAGAACTTGAATAGCCTCAGCAGGGGCGAGGCACCGAAGATTCGATTGTAGGTACGATTGTCGGTATAGAACCCCATTATGAAGGGAGTATTTGGGGGCTTTGAGCACAACTTGCCGAGCTCGTAGCTTGTCAGTGGGTAGAATCCCATCTTGGAGATACTGAATGATCGGAGTCATCCAGTTCGGATCACTGTCGGTCAGTACCGAGACTGTAGCCTCATGAATTGCTGGATGGGAAAGGTCTTCAACCTTGATATCCGGAGATATATTAGTTTGGACCACGGAGGCCAACTTGCTGAGTGTGTTTGCCCTGGAATTTTGAGCACGCGGGATTTTCCGGATAATAACTGTATCAAAAGTTGATATGAATTTGAGTGCTAGAGCGCGGTACCTGACCATTGTTTCTTCTTTGGCGACATAAGTCCCCTGAATTTGCTTAGACACGATCTCGGAGTCCGTGAAAAGCTCTAAGTGACGAACACCTAAAGATTGAGCGAGCCGGAGCCCGGCGAGGACTGCCTCGTATTCTGCTACATTGTTAGTCACCTTAAATTTGAATCGGATGACATATTTGACCTCGACCTCCTCGGGGTCGATGAGAAGCAGCCCGGCACCACTTCCTCGGACTGTGGATGCTCCATCTACAAATAGTTGCCACATCCGTGGTGGAGGAGCGGGTGTGACGCGGTGTGGTGTATCATTGTCTGCGGCGGACTCATGATTATCTGCCGGGGTTTCGGCCAGGAAGTCAGCAAGTGCTTGACCTTTAATTGCTCGGCGGGGGAGGAACTGGATATCATACTCACCTAACTCAATTGCCCACTTAGCGAGGCGCCCGGACACCTCGGGTTTCACAAGGATCTGGCGTATAGGGTGATTGGTTAGGACTCGTATTTCACGCCCCTGGAAGTATGGCCGAAGACGCCGAGCTGCCATAACAAGAGCCAAAGCGGTTTTTTCAAGTTCTGAATATCGCGTCTCGGCTCCATGGAGCACCCGGCTTGCAAAATATACGGGATGTTGAACCCCCTCCACTTCGCGCACAAGAGCGGCGCTGACAGCTTCTTCAGCGGATGCCAGATATAAGTACAGTGGCTCTCCGGGGAGAGGAACTGACAAAGTAGGCAGCTGCTGTATATGACATTTCAAGGCTTCAAAAGCCTCGGTGCACTCTGGAGTCCACTCAAAGGACTTCGCTTGCCTCAGGATCTTGAAAAATGGGAGCTGGCGCTCCGCTGCTTTCGATAAGAATCTGTTTAAAGCCGCTAGGCCACCTGTAAGGCGTTGAACTTCCCTGAATGTTTTTGGGGGCTGCAAATCTAATACATCACGGAGTTTAGCTGGATTGGCCTGCAAGCCGTTTTGTGACACCATGTATCCGAGGAACTTCCCGGAGCCAACACCGAAAGTGCATTTTGCCGGATTGAGTCGCAAGTTATAGCGCCGCAGGGTGCGCAATGTTTCGGCGATATCCTGCACACATGAAGGATGGGAGGAGCTTTTGATGACCAAGTCATCGACGTAAACCTCAACATTGCGACCTATCTGGTCGTGGAAGACAAAGTCCATTAGACGCTGATAGGTGGCCCCAGCATTCTTGAGCCCGAAGGGCAGTTTCTTGAAAGCGTAGCATCCAAAGGCAGTGATAAACGCCGTTTTGATAGCATCCTGTGGATCCATAAAGATCTGATGATAGCCTTTGTACAGGTCTAAGAAACAAAGTGCCACGTACCCCGTAATGGCTTCGGCCTTTTGATCGATGGATGGCAGAGGATAGCAGTCCTTGGGACAGTGCTTATTGAGATCGGAAAAATCAACACACATCCGCCATGCCCCACTGCTTTTTGTTACCATTACTGGATTGGACAACCAGGAGGGGTAGAATACCTCGAACAAGATGTCCGCATCTAGGAGTTGCTTCACCTCAATTCGAATGGCTTCATTTTGCTCCGGAGCGAATTTCCTCTGCTTCTGTTGGATTGGCTTGACACTAGGATCGATATTCAGTTTGTGGGTAATCACCTTGGGAGAGACTCCGGGCATGTCCAGAGGAGACCATGCGAAAACATCGGAATATTCTCGCAGGGTCTGGATAATGGCCTGATGTAGCCATGGCACGTCCACGGTCCCTACTGTTACTGTCTGCTCCGGCTTAGACGGATCTAGCGGGATTTGAGCAGTGGCATCCCCCAATGGGGTACGGTCCCGAGGTTCTAGAACCTGTGATGTTACCTGAAGCTGCTGTTTGGGAGAGACCTTAGCAGTCTTCTTGAGCGCCACATACATGCACTCTTTTGAGACCCGTTGACTGCCACGGATGGTCACTTCACCATGCGAAGTGGGAAACTTTAGCGCGAGGTGATACGTGGAGCATATGGCTTTTGCCGGGGTGAGCCAGTCTCGGCCCAATATCATGTTATATGGTGAGGGAGAATTCACCACATAAAAGTCCACGAAGATAGTTTTTATCTTCGGATAAGTCCCCAAAGACGCTGGGAGAGTAATGATACCTTCCGGCCGGACTTCACCCTGGGTGAATGTCTGTAATGGCCCGGGGGCCGGTCGAAGTTGGTCTCGGGAGATCCCCATCCTCTCGAAACAGTCCGCAAATATGATGCTTACTGCAGCACCATTGTCCACGAAGACCCGCCGTATTGTTATATTGGCTACAGTCATGTCAATGACAATAGCGTCAGTGTGGGGTGTTATCTCTGGAACCGGATCCCTATCCGTGAAGCTGACAGTTTCGGACTGATGGAGGCGTTTGTGGCGTGGCTCCTCGGGAGGAGGACGTCGAGCCTCTGCCTTCAAGGCATGTCGTGAAGCCCCGGTGGGTAGGGCTCCATATATCACGTTTATCACGTGAGGGGGTGCGTTGTCCCCGGGTCCTCCCGGAGGAGGAGGTGGAAGTGGGAGTCGTGACGGCTGGCGATTGCCAGAATCTTGTCGCGCGTAGTTATTGGGCCCCTGCCGATTATTCTGCCAATGTGGCCGATTTTGTTGATTATCTCGATCATGGTAACCTCCGCGGTGATGAGATGAGCCCCCATTGTGGTTTGCCCGAGGTTGGTCTCCGGTTCGCGCAACGTATTGCCGCAAAAACCCTTTCTTGAGGCATTCCTCAATCTCCTTGCCGAGTTCTCGGCACTCCTCTGTCTCATGTCCGTGATCTCGGTGGTATGCGCACCACTTTCCACGGTTCCTCTTTTCAGGAGGCGCTGTCATCCGCGGACAAGGTCGGAAATCGTTTTTGTGGAGTGAAAGAATTTCAGCCCGTGACTTCGTCAGTGGAGTCAATTGCGGAATTGCACTTCGGGATTCTGAATGCCCCGGTGTCAAGCGTGAAAATGCGCTAGTTCGCGTACTAGGACCAGTTTGTGCTTTGTCGGCCTGTCGCTTGATTGCGTGCTTCTCACGCTTCTGCCGTGTCTGTTCCTCGGCCTTAGCAAATTTGCACACTGTTTTGAACAGTGCTCGAGTTGTGACCGGGGTGTTCCGAGCTAACTCGGTGTGGAGTGCTCCAGGGCGGAGTCCATTCATGAAGGCGTTGATGGCCACATCGTCGGGGCAATTTCCCACCTTGAGACTTACCGCTGTGAAACGGTCCAGAAATTGAGTAACAGTTTCACCGTCCCGTTGTTCCATACTCATGACGTCGGCCAGAGTGGCCATGGGCTTCGCTCGGGCTTCGAACCTTGCCCAGAAGTGCTCGGCGAGTTCTCTGAATGAGGATATGCTGTCTCGCGGGAGAGAATCAAACCAGACCCGAGCTTCATCCTGTAAGTACTCCGGGAAAATCCTACAGTACTGAAGGGATGTGATGTTATCATGACTAAGCATACTGTGCCTAAAAGCGCCAAGAAAATTGGCCGGATCTCCCGTGCCGTTGTAAGGTGATATAGCTGGCCGTTTGAACCCTTCGGGAAGGGTGATGGCCATGATTTCGGAGGAGAACGGCGTGATAATCTCTCCATTGGCATCAAGGCCTAGGATTCTGTCCAGTTCAACGTTGCGTTGAACCCGCTCATACTCTTGGAGATCCTGAGCATGAGAGTCAGCGTAGCGAACTTTTTTAGCCGCATTAAGTGGACGACGGCGATCCACATCAGCTGGTTCCTCATTGCGAGGTCGCGATCCGTTTGAACTCCCAAGGTCCTCGGAAGAACCAGGTCGTTCCCGTCGTCGATCCTGACGCCCGCGATAGCCCGGTTCCCGCTGTCCGCGTGGGCGAGGTGGAGGCACCCCAGGATTATCATTATGGCTAACAGGTTCTGCGGCAGGCCCCGCTGGGCGTAGGCGATTAACTGCCCAATCTTGTAGGACATGCGCATGCTCCTGTAAGAAATCTTGAAGCAGCTCTGGGGTGATTTGAATGTTCACCGGTGGCTGAGCAACAACAATATTAGGGTCTTGCTGATCTTGAGGGGGTGGAGGGTTCTGATTACCCTGATGATTGGATGCACTCGCTTCCGGCAATTGCCTCGGCAGTGCAACTTGATCCACGGGTGGATCTTGATCGGAATGGTCTCCACGGCGGGCTTGATTCAAACGAGTCGTCACCATGATTCTTGAATGCAATGTGAACGTCAAAGATTACCGGTTAATGCGTTCAAAAAACTGCCTTGTCGTTCCCACAGACGGCGCCAATTTGATAATGCGCAATCCGGTAGTCACCCAATCGAACAGTAATCAACAAGAACAAAATATAAAAACACAGAATTTACGTGGTTCGATCCGGAGATCTACGTCCACGGGGAGAAAACGGCAATCGCCGAGGTGTTTCTTTCACTCGAATGTTGAGTTTACAGTGCGTGTTACAGAAAACAAAGTCCGAACCCTAATTCAGAGTTCTTTTCATCTATTTATACTACTAAACTCAAACCCTAACTAAATCCCTATAATCTTGCCCCCCAAATCTGCATGGCAGTTGGGAAAAGATCATGGGCCTTGATTCACGGAACCGCTTTGATTCGCTGAATCGAATGCGCGTTGCTGGGCCTGTTGGGCCTGGGCCTTCGCGCTTGCGGGCGCGTTCAGGGTTAACCCGGCCCGAAGTCAGGGTTAACCCGACCTGAAGTAACCGGGTCATCCCTATCAATCTTAAATTTTATTTCTTTTATTAACTTGGTTTAAATTGTTAATTACATCGGGAAAAAAATTATCATATTTTTTGTTACATTGGGTTAGACGAATAAATTATAACTGTAGAATATCTGAATTGATGCTATTTCAAGACCAATTAGGATGACTTTAGACTGGATATTTTGGTTCGATAACGTAGGGAATTTCGTTTTCGATTTTTTATTTTTTATATGATATCACGAAATGATGGTTCATTTCACTTTAAAATTATTAAGTCCATAGCCCAAATAATAAAAGTATATAATTAAATGCCTATAATTCTAAATTCAAGCCCACAATCCAAAATAATAGAAGTCCAATACTAAAAGTCCATATAAATATTGTAGGTAACTAACCTGCTAGAACAAGTAAAATTAATAAGTGTAGCGATACCCCCGATGCACCCTAAAATTCCTCTAAATAGTAATATCTTTTGATCCATGATTCCAATTAGTGCACAAGAATTCTCCCCACTTGTCTTGTCCTACATGTATTAGGACTTAGGAGTCTTTGAACATTTACAATCCGGACATCAAAAGGATTTGTATCCTATTACTTTATAATTAAGATTCTCTCTCATAAATTTAGATAAAGACTCCTTGTAGAAATTTAAGGGTGCGTTTGTTTTAAATTGAATTTAGTAGATTTAAAGAATCTAATCTCAATAAAACACATTTATTAATTCACTCAGTCCTCCCCAACATTAAGCAAACACACCCCTAAGTGAATAACATATTGTTTATACGGCTACATTTTGGCATATGGTTTTTTGAAAACCTAGAAATGCAATCCAGATTTTAAAAAATAAAAATAAAAAGTAAAACCCATAAATCTTAGGTGGCATAATAATTGGGCTGAAATCCACTTACATTGGGAGAGTGAGATTTTGGGCCCATAGCCTTTTGGGCTAATCTAAATTTATCGGACCAACGTGAACGAGAGATCCAATTCTCATTTAGGCTAGCCCAATAATCCTGTACAAATTATATTAATATTGTTTTTATTATTATTATATTATTTATTTCGAGGAAATTATTTATTGTTATTATTATATAAATTTTAAATATAAATAAAGCAATTTAGTCTAGGGTTTACAGTCAACAAAGAATTAGGGCAACCATAGAGCCCATATAGATATTTTGCTGAGGCCCGAGCCCGTCCCGTTGCTGCAAATACCTGGTTTTTGCACTCCCCACCTCCACCGCCCCTCACACGAACAGCAATGGCGGAACCACAGTACGAAGTCGATCTCGGCAATCTTATGGCCTTCGACCCACATCATCAATTCGTCGCTCCTCCAGCTTCCAGGTTTTTTCTTATGTTCTTCTGTTCAATTTGATGTTTGGTTTTTGTTCGATGATTTTCGAAATGGAATTTGTTTCCTTGTGTACCTGTAGTGGTTTTGTTTTCGCAATTGTTTAATGCATTATCCGTGCAACAGGGAGGAAATTGTAAGGGAAGCCATTGAACAGGGGACCAAATTAGTTCAAGCAGTTGCCGACGCCCTCTTCAATTTGCCATCGGTGGAGGACCCCGACGGCCCGATTGTTAAGTTGCCGGCACCTACTACCAAATTGCCCAGAGAAAAGCCAGTAAGCTCTTTTATTTGCGGGTTAATTATTTCACTTCTCTTGGACTCTGGAGATTTAATCAGTTAAGGTTTTGCTCAAGTTGGAAAAAAGAGGCACTAGTAAGATGCGAGTGTGTTCTTAGTAATCACGTTGGAAAAAAAGATAGGGGGAAATGTGTTTCTTTCAATTGATAGGGAAGCAGTTCATTGTTTGTGTATGCACTGGCGGATATTGGGGGACGTGGGTGCCATTGTTGATATATGTAGGCCTGTAAATGTATTGGTATGGATATAATACAACTTTGAAATATATCAAAGGTTTTTTAGAGTATAATATTAGTAAAAGTCTCTCTTTCTCTAAAAATAGTACAAAATCTTTATGTGGGGTTCCTTTTTGTTATAGTTTTTTTTTTTCCACTTTATATTGTTATGAGTAGCGAAGAATTCGATGGAATTGTTATATGGCCAATAGCTACATTTGGAAATCATGAAAGAAAGTTGCTAGCTTGCTAATATTAGTTGACTTGTACAACTTTAGATTGGGATGATTTTGTAATTGGAAAGAAAGAAATTATGTATTTTTTTCATTAGAGTGGTGGTGCTAAAGTAGTAAATTATTCCTGTTGCATGCTGTTTAGATTATATTCTAGCTTTTTTCTGTAATTGCAAATGTGATAATTTTGATCTGGTTACAGCTTCCGAAGCCTAAACCTCCTACAAAGTGGGAACAGTTTGCGCAAAAGAAAGGTTGGTTTGTGCTTTATCACAAATGACATCTCTTCTGTTTTTTTATATATGTTATGAGGCTTGTCTTGGTTTACGTGTGGTTTTAATGTCATCCGTTGAAATATCATGCAGGTATTCAAAAGCGACACAAAGAAAAATTGGTCTTTGATGAGCAAACTGGTTCTTGGAAACGGCGCCATGGTTATGATCGCGTTAATGATGACAATGACATACCAATTATTGAGGCCAAAAGCACTGATGGTATGTAACTTTCAGCATCTTTGATATCCTTTCTCTTTTGTGACATGCCTGTCGTGTCACCTTTTATTTACACGGTTTTGTCCGTTGGCAATCTCTTCCCCCCCTGTTTCTTGTGTGAGAATGCCTGTCTTTTCTTTTTAGCTAACATGGGTCCGTTCCTTAGCATTCTCTCTCTCTTGTTGACAAACTTATCTAGTTTCTCTCCATTGAAACAGCTTACAGCTTCTCCCCTGTGATTTTCACAGTAGGCATTGCCTGAAAGTGTTCCATCTTATAGAAATTCTGTAATAATCATTGTATTATTTTTCATTTTCTCCTTTCCCTTCCAGAACCTGGTACAGATCCTTTTGCTGAGAGACGTAAAGAGAAGAAAGGCAGAGTGGAGAAACAGGAGAAAAATCGGTTACATAACCTGAAACAAGCGCAGAAAGTTGGTGCGTTGCCAAGGTTATCTTTCTTCTTCCTCCTCCTCCTCCAAATATTGCAAATGTCATGTTATACTCTGTATATGTTTGGTATTCGAGGGGTAGATTAAAAATTGGGGAGCCTATAGAAAATAATGAGATCATTAGAACGTTTTATATGTTTTCCAAGAAGGATTGATATTCGACCCTGTTTATCTCAAAACTCTATAAAGAGGATTCTGAAACAGGATATTAAAACTATAAGTTCTGTTTGTTGAAGAATGTACATGTCAAAGAATATTTTTTGAGTGAACTCCTGCATCCTTAACTAGCTGAGTGAAGTATGGTTGTAGAGGATCGGTATTGGCAGTATCTCTCATGAAGAGTCTATGGATATACTCAGGGTGCAAAATTTCGTTCTCAACTTGGCAAAATTACAGTCAATAGTTTGAAGTTAAGAGGATGTCTATATGCTTTAATGTGACTAAGAAAGAGGCAGATAACTATATTATGGTTGGAAGAACTTGTTATGCTCCTGAATATTGCCTGCAAGTTTATTGTTCCCTGAGAGAATGCAATCCTACTGCCACTGTTTACGATGTCCTCCTGTTTCTGCACTTCTTATTATATTATGCACCTGAAATCCAAATAATCCTGTAAACCTACTTATTGCTTTCCTTTTGTGTGGTAATTTTCAAAACCAGTCTACAAGGATGATCCTTGAACATTTTCAAGCTTTTTGATTGCTTACCATTTCCTGTAAGCGTTGTAATTGTTAACTTGTATTTTTGAGCTTTACTGTAGCTATTGTATTTGAATTAGGTTCTCATCGATTTTATTTGCCTATGCATTTTGAGGTTGCCAGTTAATTCAACGTTAGTGCAACACTGAATCGGGTTTGTTTATGCTTTGCAGCCATATTCAACTTGCTGCCACCTCTTTACCTATAACAGGAACCCAAGCACCACCTAAGAAAGTTAGCAAAGATGAATTACAAAGTGTTGCTGGGATGGCTGCAACAGCAACTGCCAGCGGTGGAAAATTCGACAAGAAATTGCCTGGCGAAAAGCCGCCAAAGCATGAAAAGAAGTATAGGAAGGTTTGTTCTGTCAAAACTTTCTCTACTAGGAGAATATTAAATTTCTTTTTTTTATAAAGTTTTCCTAGTTGAATAGTGGATGGTGCATTGACTTTCCTATTACGAAACAGTATCTACCGGCTGTAGAAGGATCAGGAATGGGAGCAATGGAGAAACAGCAAAATGCGAAAGTCTTGAGCAAGTTGATGTCCAAACACTCCCATGAGATACTCAATGTAGAAAAGGTACGTCTTCTTTGGCCTGGTGCTAAGAGTGGTAATTCTGGCCCGCCTGCCAGGTCAATGCCATATGTCGGCCCAGCCTGGGCCAAAATTCCATCTGGCCGAAATTGGTGAGTCAGCTAGCCCATTCCCCTGAAATACACGAAGGTTTTCGGGCTGGGCTTCGTCTCATTGGGCCATTGACCCATGGGTTGGGCCTGTTGGGGGCCGCTGGTACCTCAAGCTAAGATTCGTAGGACTCAGCTCGTCTAAAATGTTGGATGGGCTAGGCCGGACTGATTTTGTCACCTCTATCTGTTAACTGGTTATGTTCTTACTCATTCTTCCAGACTTGATTTTTTATTCGATTGGTTTGGTTTTGTTGAAATGCAGGCTGTGAACATGTACAATGTGAAGAAAGAAAAGGGTCGAAGAAAACAAAATGGACAGTCATCAAGTTCGGGTAAGTTGAAGGTGAACAAGAAGTCTCTGAAGAAATCGCCGTACAAAGGTTCCTCTATTAAAGGAAAATCAAAGTAATGCTAATCCATGGTATCGTATTCGTCATGGAATTTTCGTCGAAACTTGAAAGGGAACTACAGACAATTACTTCCATACCTCTTTTCTTCTTCTTATGTTTATTTGTAGGAATGTTATTGCGTGTTCGTTGTTGGTATGAGTATATCATCATTTTATTTCATATAATATATCTATCCTTGCCCATCAGTTTCTTTGGGGGTGTAGTGTGTAAAGGCAAACAAAATTATGTAGGGAGCTGTGAGATTTTAAGATTTTCTTGGTTTTTCAACAGTTTAGTCTACTAGATATATAATTGAAGAATATTTTATATTTTAATAAAGGATTTTGAAATGAAATACTCCCTCTGTCTTAATTATGTATGCTTGTATTTTTTTTGGGTGTTCCAAATATATAGTCCAATTATTTTATGTGGTAAAATTTATTTAAGTCATTCATTAATATATCACTATTAATTAGTCTTGAAAACTACATATTCATCATAAAATATTGTGAATTCTTGGGATAAATAAGGCAATCCATTAAAATGAAAACATTATTTTACTATGTAGGCTTTAGGATATAGTAAAGCATTAATTACTACACAAAAAAATTTGAATGCTTAACTCATTAAATGCGGGTTGTATGAGTAATTTGCTTTTCCAATTAATTTTTTAATCTTCGTGAAAAATTTAATCAGCCTATAGTATGAGTAATTTGCTTTTCCAATTAATTTTTTAATCTTCGTGAAAAATCTAATCAGCCTATATAACTGGAACCAAGGAAATATGATTTTGACTTTGAAAGTTTTTGAATAAATCATTGAAAGTTTTTGAATAAATCATTGAAGTGAGTGCGATCGAGTATATATATTTTTTGTTATATACTCCCTCCGTCCCGGCAGTTTCCTACTTTGACCGGCCACGGAGGTTAAGAAAAAGCAGATTTTGTGGAATATTTGACTTTTTTAAAGGTGAAAATTGAGGGTGGAGATTTTGAGAGTGGAGATTGTAAGAGAAGTTTGCCATTTATGGGCTGGAAAGTTAAGTTGGGACACACCAAAAAGGAAAGTAGGAAAGTTAGAGTGGGACGAAGGTAGTAGTATTTAACGCTCGGCTTAGTTTGCCATAACATTTTTTAAAAAGTAAAACAAATGAATTTATGACACAATTATATGTTCATTTTAGCTACAATATCCTATTAATGTTGTATACACTACAAGAAAACGCGTTTTTAGCGGCGAAAATTTTCGTCGCAAACCAGTTGGATTTCGTCGCTAAACCGAGTTAGCGACCAAAAAATTTCGCCTCTAGATTCGTCGCTATTTCATCGTCGCTAACTTCGTTTGCGACGAAAGTTAGTACATCGCCGCAAATATTAGCGGCAAAGAAAATAAGTTTTGTCGCTGATAATATTTATTATAAATAATAAAAAAATATATATATTAGCTGCAAATATATTATTTCGCCGCCAATTTTGCGGTGCAATTACAATATTTTATTGCTAATTAATATATTTATAATATAATAATAATAAATATATTAGCCGCGAAAATTATATTTCTTCGCTAATGTTGCGGCGAAAATGTAATATTTCGTCGTTAATTAATAAAATTATAAAATAATAATAATAAATATATTAGCCGCGAAAATTATATTTCGTGGCAAATTTTGCGGCGAAAACGTAAAATTTCATCGCTAATTATTAGCTGCAAAATTATATTTCGTAGCTAAGTGTGCGGCGAAACTTTAGACATTTGTCGCTAATTAATAAATTTGTGAAATAATAAAATAAATATAATATACGTGAAAAACATATTTCATCGCTAATATTGCGGCGAAAATGTAAATGTTCGTCACTAATTATTAGCTGCGAAATTATCTTTTGTAGCTAAGTTTGCGGCGAAAATGTAAAATGTTGTCGCTAATTAACAAAATTAATAAAAAATATTAGCTACGAAAATTTGCAACGCATTATTGAGCCTCCTTGCTATTTCGAAGATTTAGCTAAAATGATATGCTCTTAAATCATATATAAAACCATCCTAAAATAAATATAATCAAAATAACAATTCAAATTGTCAACAAATCCGGTACCATGAGTAGTGTTTCAAGTGCTTAAACATAAAGTTTGTTCTAAAACACAACAAAAATAAAAATAAAAATGGAATTACGTTCCTCGTTCAAGCTCCTTCATCGACCACATGAACCTGAAGAAAAAAAATCATTACATCATGTATCCATTTAAATTTTGCTGCATATCATTGTAAAAACAAGCTACATAAAACAATAAACTACATTTACTATCATCAATTTGTCAAAATAATACCACAAAAATAACATTGTACCACAATAAAACTTGCATCAATCTTGGATGTATTTCACATGTTGTGTGACTTGATGCCAAAACAAATATAAACTTTAGTATCAAATACAAACCAAAAATTGCACAAACAAAAATAATAGAGCCCCTCAAACCATCAATAACTATCATTTTTGCTTAAAACTTATGTAACACATAGAAGCCCCGAAAGCTCCCTAAAATCTATTTTCAAAGGTCTAGACTAAACACAATAATATGAAATAATCTATAACATCATTTCGTTATTGTCCCATAATCATCGTTCGTTAACAGATAATAATTTTCATACTCATATATACGTTCAAGTGTCATACGATGCTTCAAAAATGAGAGAGGGGACACCAAGATAAAGCGCAATATGCTTCAAAAATAAAAGAAAGTAGACTTACTTTAACACTAAAGGGGCGGGGTAGATAACGACATCGCACTCAGCAGAGACTGAACTTCAGTAGGGGCTATTTTCTGAAATATCTGCATTCATGAAAATTATGTCTATAATGTTATTCAAGTACTTTCTTGCCATTTGCACTTAAAAATCACTAGTCTTACAGGAGCAAACAAAATAATGGCAAAAAACACATTTCTTCTTGAATGATGGATAGTATAGATGAAAGTCAGGGCCCTCGATATGATAACAAGTGCTTGTTAACCGCATACGTTTATTTCCCGATTCCTCCCCTCCTAACTACATTTATGGCCCAATTAATCTCGTCCAGACCCCGATTAATCGCTAGGCCCCAGTCTACCGCCTAACTAGCACCTAGCTGCTTTTACAACCTTAAAACTCAATTGCAACACCAAACACTCCAAAAAAGCTACAACGTCTAATATAATTCAAACAAACATCCTGAACTTTTTCATGCATTTAATCTACTGAACCCACATAGATAGTTTCATCACAAGTTGCCTGAACTTTCTCATGCATTTAATCTACTGAACCCACGTAGATAGTTTCATCACAAGTTGCCTGGGTTGTGGGTTATGAAAAATCAACAGTTTACGTTAATTAAATGGAGACAAAATCTAACACAGATCAATTGTACTTGAAAACACAAATCTCCAAGAGACTGTTATGTATGGACGTGCATGGATGAGAAACACAGCTAGGAGATACTGATATATACCAATCCACAATCTCGATCAATAATCCAACTCATCCTATAATCTGCAACTAAATCCACAATCTGCAATCACACCCTTTTCGACGCCTCCCTCCTCTATAATTCAACCCACCCTATAATCTAAAATCTAAATCAAACATCAATATTCATCTCGTAACAATTCTTACACCACTCAAGCAATTCATCAAACACCTTCAGTGCAAAAAATCAGAAAAAACACAAATACACACTAACATCAGACAACCACCAGGACAATTCCAAAAAAATGAAAAGATTTCAAATACACACACTCACATCATACAACTACTGTGGTGCAATGTACAACATCATATAAGGGGATTCGACTACAAATACAACATAAAAAGACGAAAATTGATATCCAAAATAACCACAAATCAACAGTTTACGCCCTTTGCTTAGTTTCTCTTTAACAATGGTAGAAATATGTACCTTATATTTTCGAAAATTTTGCTAAGATCGAACCGCTCGCGTCTTCCCTTTTCGCTGTTCTTCGCTCCCGTACAATTGTTCTTCGCTAATACAGAACGTAGAGGTTCATAGGGTTTTGAAGGGAGATAAATTAGATGTGATTCTGATCAAGATTTTTCCCGCTGGTATCGCGTGGATTTCTTTCAAAAAAAGGTCGCTATCTTTGAGTGTATTATAAAATTTAAATATTTGATAGAAAAGATCCTTTAAAGAATTAAGGAGACAATACGTATTACAGCTAACAGATCTTCTTTTACTTTATATATATATATATATTATATACTATTATTTTATTCTTTTGACTTTATATATATATTATATACTATTATTTTATTGGATTAAGATTTTTAGATTATTTACAATTACTTTTTCTCAAGTGCTTTTCAGCTTATAATTTGACATAAGTTGTTTTGGAGTGTTTGAACAAAACAACTTTTGTTTTAATAAAGTGATTTTAGTTCAAAAGCTAAAAGTTGCTTAAATATCAAACATAACTTTTACATTTAACTAAAATTACTTTTATTATCAAACACTGCCTACCTTTGATATTAAGCAATGTTACCACAATTCTCAAACACCCCTTATATAATGAAATAATTATTATTCGGACAAGATTAGGAGTCCTATTTGTGTAACTGACTACATATGTCGTTCTCTAGAATTATAGATATTTGGAAATATTTATTATCAAAATTAAATTCTTATATTTAAGTATCAAATACGTGACGACCCACAGACCAACCCAATAAACTTAGTATATTACAGGGGAATAAGCTCGGTCCGAAATATGTCGTTGCCTAGACGGGCTGGGCCCGATTGGATAGACCGAATTACCATAAACTTTGAAACATTGGAGCTGCTCTGTACCTAGCCTTGTAATGATGTGTTACCTATTAGTACAAGAAAAATGACTATATGTACATATAACACTTGGTAAAATTACAAGATATTATAAATAATTATCAAATTTTTCGAAATATTTTAAGCATGTGGTCAAAGATAATGATATCTCGTGCAATTTTATCGATAAATCCAAGATCAACTGCAACAATACGATTAACAGTTGTACTTTGTCATCAAATAAACTATTAATTCATTTCATGTTTTTTAGTTAATAATTAAACAATGTGTATTTTAATATATATAAAATAATTTATACAATAAATCATGTTTTAAAATAAATTTAGAATTTAAAAATATCATTGATAATTTAAAGTTTTACGGCTTCACACTAAAAGTATTACTCCCTCCGTCCCGGTTAAAGCTTCCTACTTGCCTTATCGGTCCGTCCCACTTAAAGTTGCCAGCCCAAAAAAGGAAACTAATCCCCCAATCCTCACCCTCAAAATCTCAACCACTCAATCTCCACCTTTAAAAAAGTCAAATAACTGCTTTTTCTTAACATCCGTGCCCGGTCAAAGTGGAAGCTTTAACCGGGACGGAGGGAGTATAATTTAAATTACTATGAAAATAATTTATTGTTAATTTCGATATTTTAGTGATTTGCGACGACTTTCGAGTGATATGTCGCTAAATTTTAGCGGCCAAAATACATATTTTGCCGCTATTTGATATATAATAAATAGAAAATTAGATTTAATTAACTATATATTTTTTAAAAAACACATGTTTTGCGACAAAGTATAATATATTTGCCGCTAAGTGTGCTGCGAATAGTGTATTTTCATCGCTAAATTAGCGACGAAATGTAGGTTTTCGTCGCGAAGTAAAAATAGCGACAAAGTATTTCCAAACGTCACTAAAGCTATAAATTCTCGTATGGATAAATAGCGACAACACATGTTTTTTCGCCGCATATATTTTTTCTTATTAATTTCGTATGGATAAATAGCGGCGTGTGGATAAATTTCGTTGCAAATATGTTTTCTTTTGTCGGCTTCACACTAAAATTATTATAATTTAAATTACTAAGAAAATAATTTTATTATTAATTTCGATATTTTAGTGATTTGCGACGACTTTCGAGTGATATGTCGCTAAATGTTAGCGGCCAAAATACATATTTTGCTGCTATTTGATATATAATAAATAGAAAATTAGATTTAACTATATATTTTTTAAAAAACACATGTTTTGCGATAAAGTATAATATATTTGCCGCTAAGTTTGCTGCGAATAGTGTATTTTCATCGCTAAATTAACGACGAAATGTAGGTTTTCGTCGCGAAGTAAAAATAGCGACAAGTAGGGGTGGCAAACAGGTCGGATTGCAGGTTCGCGGGTCGGGTTGAGACCTGCTTATTACAAAAAAATTACCAACCCGAACCCGACCTGTTCGGGTTGCGGGTCAACCCGCCAACCTGTTTTTCAACCCGTTTTTCTTTTTTTTTTCTTTTTTTTTACAAAATCATTTCTAATTTTCTACTTCTCTCACAATAACAATATTCTAAAATAACAACATTCTCACACAATAACAATACAACACAAAATTATCATATTAAAACTCTAAAAGCCAAAATTACGCAGTTTCCAAAATATTCTAAAAACTCTCACTATCTCACTCTCCCATTGTCCCACTCTCATTTTTTAAGATTTTGTTGAACATATCTAATATCTTGTTAATTGGATAATTCATCTTTATAAGTTCATCCAGTGAGTTTCTTTTACTAGTAAAATTTATCATACTCTTACAAATACCAAATGTAATTGTTGCATGCTCTTTTCTAAGCATATTTTGTTTACTGATCAATGTTTTATACTCACATCTCTTATATAAAAAATAACATTAGTTGTAGAAGAATATATAGACCATTATGCTTAGATTTGTAAGAATTTGTTATCTAAGAGCTATAAGAAAAACAGAATGGAAGAACACTTTACGACAAAACAATATTGATTTCTGTAGGTTCTAGACGATACATTCACATGATTATTAGTTACCACAACAAATATTCAACAATGTGATTAGTAGGTTTTATAGGGTTTATGCATTTATTATGATTATTTATTAAATATGTTGTTTAATTTTAATTTCTTTTTAATTTGCCCTTTTTAAAAACGGGTTGCGCGGGTTGACCCGACCCGACCCACATTTTTTTTGGGCCAGACGGGTTCGACCTGTTTCTTATTCGTTCGGGTTCGGGTTGACCCTAACCCTGAAAATACAGGTTCGATCGTGTCGGGTTGTTCGAGTCGTGTCGAAAATTGTCACCCCTAGCGACAAGGTATTTCCAAACGTCGCTAAAGCTATAAATTCTCGTATGGATAAATAGCGACAACACATGATTTTTCGCCGCATATATTTTTTCTTATTAATTTCGTATGGTTAAATAGCGGCGTATGGATAAATTTCGCTGCAAATATGTTTTCTTTTGTCGGCTTCACACTAAAATTATTATAATCTAAATTACTAAAAAAATAATTTTACTATTAATTTCGATATTTTAGTGATTTGCGACGACTTTCAAGTGATATGTCGCTAAATGTTAGCGGCCAAAATACATATTTTGCCGCTATTTGATATATAATAAATAGAAAACTAGATTTAACTATATCTTTTTTTAAAAACACCTGTTTTGCGACAAAGTATAATATATTTACCGCTAAGTTTGCTGCGAATAGTGTATTTTCATCGCTAAATTAGCGACGAAATGTAGGTTTTCGTCGCGAAGTAAAAATAGCGAGAAAGTATTTCCAAACGTCGCTAAAGCTATGAATTCTCGTATGGATAAATAGCGACAACACATGCTTTTTCGCCGCAAATATTTTTTCTTATTAATTTCGTATGGAAAAATAGTGGCGTATGGATAAATTTCGCCACAAATATTTTTTCTTTTGTCGGCTTCACACTAAAATTATTATATTTTAAATTACTAAGAAAATAATTTTACTATTAATTTCGATATTTAGTGATTTGCGACGACTTTCAAGTGATATGTCGCTAAATGTTAGCGGCCAAAATACATATTTTGCCGCTATTTGATATATAATAAATAGAAAATTAGATTTAACTATATATTTTTTTAAAAACACATGTTTTGCGACAAAGTATAATATATTTGCCGATAAGTGTGCTGCGAATAGTGTATTTTCATCGCTAAATTAGCGAGAAAATGTAGGTTTTCGTCGCGAAGTAAAAATAGCGACAAAGTATTTCCAAACGTCGCTAAAGCTATAAATTCTCGTATGGATAAATAGCGACAACACATGTTTTTTTGCCGCAAATATTTTTTCTTATTAATTTCGTATGGATAAATAGCGGCGTATGGATAAATTTCGCCGCAAATATTTTTTCTTTTGTCGGCTTCACACTAAAATTATTATAATTTAAATTACTAAGAAAATTATTTTATTATTAATTTCGATATTTGAGTGATTTGCGGCGACTTTCAAGTGATATGTCGCTAAATGTTAGCGGCCAAAATACATATTTTGCCGCTATTTGATATATAATAAATAGAAAATTAGATTTAACTATATATTTTTTTAAAAACACATGTTTTGCGACAAAGTATAATATATTTGCCGCTAAGTTTGCTGCAAATAGTGTATTTTCATCGCTAAATTAGCGACGAAATGTAGGTTTTCGTCGCGAAGTAAAAATAGCGACAAAGTATTTCCAAACGTCGCTAAAGTTAGCGGTGTATGGATAAATTTTGCCGCTATTTATAATTTTAGTGGCGAATATGAATTTTGCAGCTAAAAATTCGCCGCTATTTACGCGTTTTCTTGTAGTGATAGGTGCTAGTCAGACGATAGTTTAAGGACTAGCACCTAGTTGCAGCCTAGACAAGACTGAGCGAGGCATATGCCTAGTTAGCTAGGGAGGAATCGAGAAAACATTATAGGCGGTCAATTGGAGCTTATTTCCTAGAAAGGGACTAGTGGAAAAAAAGCATAGGTGGTCATAGCTTTCTCGGCAGTTAGCGCTGGTTTAACACTGGATTTACTCTACTTCAGCGCTAAATGTTGTGCAGAGCTCCAACCGTTGCGCTACATGGAATGTTCTTTTATAATATTTTTTTTGTATTATTTGTTGTGAACAACTCTAATTTGTTAATATACTTATACAATTTTGTAGTTTTCACAAATTAGAGATACTAAATTACATGATATTATTATTAAAAGTAAACTTAAATAAAATAAATTACAAAATAAATAAAAATTATACAAACAGAAGGATACTATCGATTAGTAATGTGGTGCCCTTATATATTAGTAATGTGGCCCCAGACTGGCTTACTTTCAGCCTTTGGCGGATTCCATTCGTGCTAAGTTCTTTAGATGGATGGGCTATTCTCTTTCGTCTCTGCTTTCTGAGGTAGAGAAGGCGATGCGTAATTTTATTTAGACTGGTTCGACGGATCAGTGTGGTAAGTTTAATATCTCATGGAAATGGGTATGTGCTCCTAAGTCTGAAGGTTGCCTTCGTATTCGTTCTATTCGGAAAGCCAATATGGCTTTTCTCCTGCGATTTGCTTGACATTTTTTTACCTCGAATGATAAGGGCATGGACTTCTTACGATCTATTTGGTACTCAGGGGTCTGGTAGTCTCAAAACTTCTTATATCCTTTCTTCGCAATTTGGTTCATTCATCCTTTCATTGGCCAGCTCATTTCAGAATCTTAATGAATTTGTCGGGCCTAACTCCACGGTCAGATTTTGGCTTGACAATTGGTGGGCTACTGTATTGATGATCGTATTGGCATTCCTATGGAGGAGAGTGCTTAGTTTCAGCACACGATTTCAGATTACTACATTGATGGTGTTTGGCATCTGGATATTATAATCGTTCAGCATTTTTCGTAGGTGGCTTAGGATATCGTTGTTACGATCATCTCCCCTTCTACCACTGATCATCTGGTTTGGACTCGTACTCCTAATGGCATGGTTACTTCTAGCCTAGCTTACAAGCACTTTCGTACTTCATTTCTTGTAACATCCTCGGGCAAGTGGGTTTGGGCGACCTTCATTCCTCTATGCCGGTCCTACGCGATTTGGAGGGCTATCTTTCATAGGCTCCCTTCATAGGAACTACGTCAGTCGCATAACATTCAGGACCCTTTCGTCTGTCCACTCTGCCACGTTTCAGGGGAGTCTGCTGACCATATTTTTTCTAGTTGTTCTTTCTCTAGTGTCGTTTTTGCTAAAATCTGTTGGGCTTTTGATACGACATTTGCGTTTCACAATGGTTTCCATAGATTATTGTTGTAGGCTATGCAGGTCACTTTTAGTCCTCAGATTACTTCACTATGGCGTGTGGCCTTCGTCTCTGTCATCTGGGTTATTTGGGGTTGCACACAATAGTTATATCTTTGATGATAAGATTGCTTCCACCACTCAAGTAGTTTCCATCATTCTTTCTTGCATCAAATAAGCTGGAAGTTCGAATTTGGGTCATATGCATAATATGGTCAGAGAACTTGCCATTCTAAATAGGCTTGGGGTACAAGGGGTACCTACTAAACCTCAGACGGTGATTACTGTTTCTTGGAAGCCGCCCCCTCCTGGTTGGATTAAAGTGAATACAGATGGTAGAGCGGAGGGTATGTCTGGCAGTTCCTTTAGTGGTGGCATCTTTAGGAATTGTCATGGGTTCTCCCTAGGTGGCTTTTCGGCCTCATTTGGACGAGGTTTCTCTTTTGAGGCAGAATTTCAAGTTGCTACCATAGCGGTGGAGCTGGCTAAGAAGCGGGATCAGAACAAGGTATGGCTCGAGTCTAGCTCCATGTATGTGGTGCATGCTTTTCAGTCATAAACCATGGACATTCCTTGGAGATTCCGGGCTCGTTGGATTCGTGTCCTGCATTTTATATCTGGCATGTCCTTCCGGGTTTCTCATGTTTATAGAGAAGGCAATCAGCCTGCTGATGCCTTCTCTAAGCTCCGGACTGAGTTCACGTGGTGGAACCCCCTACCCTCCATGTGTTGGATCTATCCCTTTGGGATTTTTATACTACGTACTAGACTTTGGCACGTGCGTTGCACGTGCGGCACTTACATTATAAGAAAAAATTAAATTAGAGACATAAAAATCCATCTCTAATCACATGGTATCCATCCTAGACTAAAGTAGTGACAGACTTGAGACAAAATATTTGGTTTCTATAATGCTTTTCTCTAAAATTTAGAGCCCGATTAGTTTCCTCTCTAAATTTTGGGACGGAATTTTCATCTCTATTATAAAATTAGAGACCAAATTATCTATAGAATAGAGACCAATCAGTCTCTAATATTCGGTTGTTATTTATTCACTAACCGGATACTAATGATATCTTGCCACTTTTCGTCATTATTCTATTTTTATTTCGTTTTTATTTAGTGACCGATATTATCTGTTACTAATTTCCATCTCTAATTTGAACTTTTCTTGTAGTGTTAGTTTATTAATTTTAAAAATTATATTTTTGGCACTTCTTCTTATATTTATTTTTTCAGCAATTTCGGATCAACGGAAAGTATTCAGAGAATGAATCATTTTCCAGAGAATTGTATAAGATTCTAATCATAATATCATCATATGCCTACTTCTTTTGCGTATAATTAAGTAAAACTGGAGATATCTCAACTGTACCCTTTTTTTTAAAAAATATCCTATAAATTTTGTCCGAAAATAGTGTAGTTAAAATGTTAATTTGAGTAAACGTCTAAACATAGTATGTAAAATAAGATACAACATTTTTACTAAATTAACTAATATAACCTGAGGAAAATTGTGACATCACAACTTTGTCCTAGTACCTATAAATGAATTGCTTCAAATTGATTTATATGAAACTATATTCATCTATATTATTTAAAATTAAAAAGGAAAAAAAGGAAAAAAAAAAAAAAAAACCTTATTTGTTTTGGAAGTTATTTTGAAATGGCATAATTCTTTTTTTTTTTGGATGAACTTGTTTCTTTTTTTTTTTTTTTTTTATATGATTTGTTCAAAATTGTTTGAGTGTTTGCTCATCATCGCTCTATTTGACTACTGTCCTCTACTTTTCTCTTTGTATTTCTTCATTTCTTCTTCTCTTCAGTTGTTGCAGTTTGTTCATGTTGTTTTTTCTTGTTTTCTTCCCTTCAACTTCTATAAGTTTATCCTCCAAAATTAAAGTTGTAGTTTTGTTCCTCTCTATTTTTCTTTTGTGATCTCTATCACCTTATCATCGTTTTCAATCTGAATGCAGTCTTATACTCTTGTTTTTGTGTTACATCATTCATTCTTCTCTTCCATTCTTCTAGTTTCTTCATCCTCTTAATTTTTCTTTGTTGTTCGCCTCATTTTCTTCCCTTCCACTTTTGTAGTTTATCTTGAAGTATTATTGTAGTTTTATATTTCTCATTCTCTTCTTTTTGCTCTGTGGGTTCTATCATTTCGATTGCCTCTGTTATTGTGTTCAATCTTCCTTCGACAACTTTAATTAGTATTTTGATCTTGTGCGGTGAAGAACCACACATCATTTGCATTCAGTAGGATTAATTTTATGTAGTATTTGGATTCATTTTTTCCCTGTATTAGATTTATCTTAGTAAGATTACATTTTTTAATATATGAATTTATTAGTGTGGGTTATAACAAAGTAAGTTATTACCTTTTCAATGGACTCAATGCACTCATGTGCTGAGCATCCAAGATATAATGTTGTTATCTCATCATACATGGTTATTGTTGCGTTGTAGATTCATTGATGAACGTTTAGGTTTATTATGTACATGTAGATGTGCAAATTAGGGCAACCTAGCTCGGTTCGGACCTAGCCCCTCGGGTCGGGTCGGGCCAATGCCATACGTCTAACCGGGCCAAATTTTGATTAGACTTAAAATTAGTCAGCCCGACCCAGCCTAACCCCCTATAGATACTAAGATTATTGGGCTGCCTCGTGGCTCGTCGGTCTTTTAGTCCATCGAGTCAAGTTTGTCGGGCCAAGAGATCTATGACCCAGCCTATTATAAAAGTATCACGAAGATTATATTATAGACATAATTGTATCTTGATATTGCTTCCTTCGTTCATCTTAGCACTTGTTGCATATTGTAGTAGTCTCACTTTTGCGCACCGATCTAGTTCAAATTTTGCAGGAGTCATGCCTCATTTTCAACACCTTCAACCATTCCGGTACAAAAGTAATAGCCTAGTAGGTATTCGATGAACATACCGCTGTTAAGTTAATTGATTTTTTTGTTTAGTTGAATGATTGTTTTTAGCAGATTTCTTAGCATATGTTTTTAACCAACTTTAAAATACAGGGTTATGTATATTTTGATTTTATTTTTCTTGTTATATTTTATCGTCTACTTATATTTTTTGTTATTTTTACCTTTGTCAAACTTTTCTTTTGTTTTATGAAATCTTCAAGTGTTTTCTCCTTTTGCACTTTTTATCCTTTGAACCATTGATAGTTTGTACGTATCTAAAGCATCATGTATGGTGTATGACAAAATTTAATATATTAACTATTCATATAGACTTTTTAAAATAATTTACTCATACTATTTTTGTTTTTAAATTAAATATAGAGTTCTTATCATTGTTTCATATCCTTAAGCTCTTTTAAAGGTGGACTAATTTGTACTGTTGAAGTTGGTGTTGTTTGCAATTGAAGCTCGCCTAACATGAAAATATATTTCAGCTTAATTGCGGTTTCCTAGTATTTTCATATTTTATTTTTAGGTTTATTACCAAAAGCAATCCGAGGTATACCCGTTTTTACCACTTGCAACCTATTTTAAAATTCGTCGCCGATTGCAACCTGAATTACTCGCGTTTTACCGATTACAACCTATTTTATAAATTCCGACCAAAATCAAGAGCGTGCCACACACGCGCAATTTTGAGCAAGTGGTAAAAACGGGTATACTTCAGGTTGCTTTTTGTAATAAACTCTTTTTTTTTTTTTTTCTTTTCTTCCCTCCATCGTTTTCAACAGGAGAATTTGATGAAACGACCGAGTATAGATACAAATACATACAAATTAGAACAACTCCTACCTAGATCTTCGTCTGAGAAATAAATTGAAGAAAATTAAACTATCCTCAACAGGAGAATTTGAAGAAATGAATGAGTATAGATACGGAAACATACAAATTAGAACAACTCCAAGCTAGATTTTCTACTGAGTTATAAACCGAAGAGAATTGAACTCTTATCCAACAGTAGCATATAATCTTCCAGTAGCTTTATCAGTGATAACCACAACTTCCAAAATTTCACCGAACTGTTCAAAGTACTTCTTCTGGATAATGATCGAATTTTTGATGATTCAGAGTTAGTTTCTTCTGGATCTATAAATCATAAATGAAGAAGAGGATTCGTGTTGAAGAAACTTATGGAGATTAGTGGAGAAAGGAGACGAACTAGCGTTAGGATGAGAGAGAATTAGGTCAGAGAGAGAAGAGAGGGATAGGGATGTACACGAACCAATTCGCTCGTAAACTATTCGGATCTCGGTTCGTGAAAAGCTCGATCGGGCTAGTCTAATGTGGCTCGTTAAAATAAACGAACCAAACTCAAGATTGATGATATTCGATTCGTTAGCTCTCGAGCAATTTCATTTGTTGGTTTGAGAGTTAGTTCGTAAATATTAAGCTAATGTACTTATAATTAGTTTCTAATTTTATAGTTATACTTATAAAAAATATAGAATTATATAATTAAAATCATGCATTTGTATATATGTAATTAATTAATCTTAGTAGGTATATTATAATTTTAAGAATTTATAGCTTATTTTTAATTATATAATGATTAGTAACATATTTGTAATTTATATTTATTGAATTCATTTGGGCTCGATTAGACTCGCTAGAGGCTCGAGTAAGTTCACGAGCCGTCCATATATTTGATAAATTAAGCTCGAGTTCGACTCGATAATTAATGAACTAAACTCAAACTCTTAGATATTCGATTCAGCTTTGTTTGTGTACATCCCTAGGGAGGGAAAAAAAATGAGGATGAGAGAGAAAATGGAGGGAAGAAAAGAAAAAATAAAAAAGAAAAGGATTTATTACCAAAAGCAACCCGAGGTATATCCGTTTTTACCACTTGCTCAAAATTAAGCGCGTGTGGCACACGCTCTTAATTTTGGCCGGAATTTATAAAATAGGTTGTAATCGGTAAAACGCGAGTAAGTCAGGTTGCAATCGGCGACGACTTTTAAAATAGGTTGCAAGTGGTAAAAACGGGTATACATCAGGTTGCTTTTGGTAATAAACCCTTTATTTTTTTAATTGATTACCTTTGAATTCATTTCCTGTAATCTTTGCGAGGCAATCATTGACTTTTGATTGGCTATTTCCTCTAATTTTTTGTCATACTTTCCAATAACTTTACTTTATGAATTGATACTTGTAAAATAATAAGTTAACTACATTGGTTAGATAATATAGTAGGACAATAATTTTATAATATTATCAATAAGCGATTTGATTCGTTTCTTGATTCTCCGTGATTAGCAATCAAGATTGTTCTCCAGGAAATCTCATTCAATAAGCGTTTCAAGATTGCGTTCGTTTCTTGATTTGTCCATAATACTTTTGTGTTGAACCTCTCTGCATGATATTTCGATACATAATTAGTATGCGTAGAATTAGGCTTGGAATACAAATTGAGTTTCGTATTAATCACACTAATATTTGAACATACCCATTCTATTATTAGTATAAAGACAAATCGCGAATGTGTGCAAGTGTAAATAATTTTGTCAAACAAAAGTCACAAACATATAACTATTCAATCATAAACATACCACTGTTAACTTAATTGATTTCTTAGTCTGCTATACATATAAAGTGAAATTACTTCATGAGGTTAAAATATTATTGAATCTTGGTATATAATTAGGATATTAGAATACTATTAGAATTAGAATTAGGATCCGAATAAAATGATTAGAATATATTAAAAATTTACAAATTTGTCCCTAGAATATTTAAACATTTTAAGAGGGTAAAATAGGCAAAACATATCTTGAACATTATAAGATTAAATTATTGATCAAATCTAATCCCACTACACATATGAAGCGAAATAAGCAATTCAATTCGTTTCTTAATTCTCTGTGATTAGCCAAAGACCGAGACTGTTCTTCAAGAAATATCGTTCAATAAGCGATCAAGATTGGATTCGTTTCTTCATTTATGCAGAATACTTTTGTGTTGAATCTCTCTGCACGATACGTCGGTAAATTTCAGGATGCGTAGAATTAGACTTGGAATACAATTAGGATTCGTATTAAACACATTAATATCCGAACAAAGCCATTCTATTATTAGAATAAATACATATGCTAACGTGTGCAAGCGTAAATTTTGTCAAACGAAAGCAAAAACACATAAGTTTTCAATCTTATTGAACTTTCATCTAGTCATTTAAACTTAATTAATTCTCAAATACGTCGATGTTAGTGTATATAATGAGAATACATGATTATAATACAATTAGAATTAGAATTAGGGTTGGAATATAATAATTAAAATATGTAAGGTAGGAAATTACAATATTATCCTTAAAATATTTACTTAAATTTTAACTTTCATTATGCTATTTAAACTTAATTAATTCTCAAGTAAGTCAATGCTTGTGTATATAATTATAATACGTAGTTATAATACAATTAGGATTAGAATTAGGATTTGAATATAATAATTAGGATATGTACGATAGGAAATTACAAAATTATGCTTAGAATATTTAAATTAAAAGAGGGTAAGATAGGTCAATCGTAGGATTGGAATATATTAATTAGGATATGTATAGTAGGAAATTACAATACTGTCCTTAAAATATTTAAACTCAGAAGGGGTCAAATAGGTCAAACGTAAATTGGCTGAAACTTAAGGTACTTTTATATTAGTGTATAGATTATCGCATTCATTGACTTCCTTATGACACCCTCCCCAGTTGTTTTTGCAGGTCCCAGCCTATTGAGCTTATCACTTGTATTGATGGCATTGATGATATTTTTGCCTTTGGCAGTATGTTGATACTATTTTCCCTCCTACTGGCTTTTTCTCACAAGATTTTTTCAATAGGGGGTTTTAATGAGGCCAACAGGGTTCTTTCCACTCAGGGAGCACCTATTGATGCTTTCGAGCATTTGGGACTTTGTCCCCCGGCGTACGATGATGTTGACATGCCCAACAGTTCTATCCGCTCGGATTGGTCCATCCTAGCGTTTCATTGCTCTGTTGCTCTCACACTGGACTTGCTTTTCTAGCCTACTTGCCCCACGCCCATATCCCTGGTGGGGCCCGCACTGCAGTTCATGATCCCACCCCTCTCATAAGTGTTGCCTCGCACTTTTCGGCGCAGTTGGACCTGACTTTCACATACATGTCCCCCTCTGCACGTTTGCACCGTAGGTCTTGATAGACTTTTCAGTCTGCTACCGACTTGTGGTAGTTTTGGCTTTGTTATTCATGGCTCTGCGTAGCATTGTGATTATTTAGGTTTTCTAGCAACTTTTAAATCGTTTTTTAGCTTACTTCTTTCCTTGTAAAACATATTATTTTATTCTATTTTATAAAAGCACCTTTCAGTCCTTATATATTTGTTTCGATTAGTAATGTTTACGTATTTGATTATGTTGTTTTAATTTTATGTATATCTTAATATATTATTTTATAATAGTTTACTTTTTCATAATTTATTTTTAATTAATTAAAGTAGTAGTATACAATATTTAACAAATATTTAATTATTAGCAAGGACAAGTTCTATATCTAAATGAAACTAATGTTTTTTACTTTTAAAAATATAACAGACATACATGTTAACTTAATACAATAAAATTTAAAATACAACAATTAATATGTATCGAATAAATTTATATATATATATATATATATCAAAAGAGTACGGTGGACGTTTAAATCCATTATAGCCGCGGTAGAGATGCTCTAATTGGGCCAAAAGTGGGAGGCTAATGGTCATGTTATGCTGGAATTTTTGCAATATTCAATTGATTGTAAATATAATTAATTATTTATGGTAGTTTAGTTGATTGAGTATTTTGGTGTCAGTGTCTACCATTCATTGTTTGAGACATCCTGGTACAAATTTTATTCATTCCATTCAATATCATTGTCGTCCACGTGTTACATATAAGTGTGAGAAATTTTAGCTGTTCAAAGGTGGGGCATATTTGTAGTTTCAAATTCTCAAAATTTTATTCATAGGAGAGAGATATCATTCTTCCAATGTAAATATAGTTTACAACAAAACCATCTGCCATTATTGGACAACGACACGACCCAACAACCAAATCTATATATATAAAAGTTAAATGGAGGGTCTTATTGTAATTTTAACTTTCCCTCCAAAAACTCTTACACTAATTTGGTAAGTTTTTTGTCAATTTTTATAACTTTATAATTTTCTTTCAATATTTTAAAATGCAAATAACCTATATATTTTTAATCCATTTGTTATGCATGATATATTAAATTATACATCTTTTCACAAGTTTCAATTTGACATCCATATCACATATATTATAATGAGCGAGATATTTAATTTTAAAACAACAACTTCTTTATTGATTAATTATTTAGGTTATATTTAAATGATTGTAAAATTAATAAGATAATTCCCCTTATAAAAACTTATTAGTTGAGTATTTTCTTAAAGTTCAACAAATTTATTATATTTCACATGAATTTTCAAATATATTCTTTATTTTAGTTACGACCAGAATAAAAAATATTGTTTAAGTAATTAAACTCATATTTTATTACATTAAAGGCAAAGAATCAAGAATTAATTTTATAAACAATTTATTAAATCATTACATCTGTTAATGTGTGTGTGTATATATATATATATATTATATAATAGCAATGTTTGTTTTATTAGACGTGGACCTTTGGGCATATGTATTTTTTTGTAATAATAAAAATAATAATAATAATAATTATAATAATATTAATAATAATAATAATAATAATAATAATAATAATAATAATAATAATAATAATAATAATAATAATAATAATAATAATAATAATAATAATAATGTATGTTTTATTACATTTTGAAACCTAAAAAATATTTTGTCGCACTAACCAACTTCAACTTTTCCTTTTTTTTTTTTTTTTTTTGGCATTAATCAATTTTTACCTTAAATAATATAATATTTCTAATAAAAGTATAAAATTTAGTTGAATTACAAAACCAAAAAAAATATGAAAATATTTAAATATATTGAAGAACTCACATACTTTAAATTGTCTTCAAATTATTGAATAGCTTTTGATTTTATTTTGTTAATGTTAGTATTTATTTAAAAATAAAAAGTATTTCAGTAAATCTAAAATTACCAAGTGAAATGTTTAAAGTTGTAAAGAGAATATAATTCTAGAAAGAAACAGTTAAATATTTATAGTTCTAATTTAAAAAATTATTTAGATATATTAAAAATTCATATATATATAAATGTTATAAGAGTGTTAAAATTGTTTAGTTGTATTTTTCCACCAAAATATTTTATGTTATTTATGGTTATTTGCAGATTTGTCAACTTTTGATGTGTTTTATTTTCCTTCTTCCAAAAAATGAATCATTTCCCAAATTTTAAATAAAAATAATTTTTATATCTCAATATCTTTTACATTTTATATATCAAATTAATCATCGTTTTATGATATTTTGTCTGACATCCGTATCACATATATAAAAGTGTGATATTCTATAAAATAAATATAAATATTTTATTGGTTGATTATTTGGTTAAATCAGAGTACTTATTGCAGATGTTTGTTGGTATAATGTTTAGGGCGCAATACGAATTAGTTGGAGAATTTTTCTGAAAAAATATTTTCAATTTACTTTTTAAAATATTTTAATTAATTAATCTATTGTGTTTACTTTTCCATCTTAGTTTTACTATAAATTAATCCATGTATAAATATGTGTGTGTGTGTGTAATAAAATAAAATTGAACCATATATGTAAAAAAATATTTTTTCATCCAATTGCAAATCAGACATTTTCAAGAAAAAATATTCATGAATGTATCCCTAAAAGATATTACAGTTTCAGTATTTTGTTTCTGTGTTCTTTGTCAAAAACTCTTTAGGAATTTTTATAATGCTAACAAGTTTTTTGTTTCTAATATATATTCAGATATAATATATTAATTTAATCATCTTTTCACCTTCTTTAAGTTGAATTATGTTTTAATTTTCTATTGTGCATTGATTCATTTAAATTGTGAATTAGATTATATAAAAATGAATCAATAGAGTATTTTTAAAAATAAAAAATATAAGATTATTTGAAAAAAATAATCTATTTTTTTTATAAATTATTTAATTTATTTTATTATTATATTTTCTTATTTTTTAGGGTTATTATATATATATATATATATATATATATATTTTTTGTTTTTGTTTTAACATTGTAATTAATTGAACTATTTGCGGTCATTCGTATAGGTTAAGAAGGATACAGACCCACTAATGGTATGTCAGAGTTCTATAAAAAATAATTGTAACATAGAAATTTTTATTTGTTATTTGTTATATATTTTGATATTTATTTTAATTTTATTATGTACCAATAATTTATTTATAAAGAACACACACACACATATATATTTAATTCAAGAATTACATGAGAGAAACGGATATTTATACTATTTTGTTAAAAAATTAAAATAGTTATCTATCAGTATACAATGTTTACCATTTCAAATAATGTAATCATATATTATTTAATTCAGTAAAATGCTTTACTTTATTAGCAGTCTCCCGTGCATCGCACGGGAGTTATACTAGTACAAATACAAGACAAACAAACGTCTCGCAAAAAGGAAATATACCAAAAACACTTAGGTTCCATTTGGATGGAGGGATTTGTGCTATGGATTTATAAATTCATTGTCAAATCCACTCCATGTGTTTGGATAAAATACTAAATGAGTGGATTTGAAAATCCAGATTTTTAAATCAACCCATTTACAAATCCAGGATTTGAAATTCTCCATTTTACACTATATTTGGGTGGATTTCAAATCCTTTGACAAAAGTAGTCATTTACAAATCCCTCCTGACTCACACTTCTCTCTCCTTCCCCCTCTCTCTCTCTATCTCTCTGGTCCCCTCTCTCTCTCTCTCTCTCTCGTCCTCTCTCTCTCTCTCTCTCCTCCCCCGCTCTCTCTTCTTCCCCTCTCCCTATCGCTATCTCTTCCTCTCGTTCTCCAATAAAATGCTCATAATATTTTTTTTAATTCTTTTTTTTTCCTTTTATCTCTAATTAAATGCTCCCAATAAATTTTTGGGATATAAAATACATAATATGTATATATGTGTGTATATATATAATTAGAAAAAAATTATTCAATTAATTTTGATGTAGATAAATATTATTTTATTTAATAAAAAATATAAATTGTTAGTTTAAACTTTAAAGAAAAAAAATTGAATTTTACAAATATTGTATCAATGTTTTGCCAAATAATGGATTTGAAAATTTTGGATTTCAAAATCCTTTCATAAATCCAAACAAGGGATTTCAAGTCCATGGATTTCAAATCTAAGGATTTTGAAATCTATTCATTTTAAATCCCCTGACAAATCAAATCCCTCCATCCAAATGGAGCCTTATTTTTTTGTCGGTAACCCACTAAATTTACATCTGATTAATTTTCGAGTGTAGGTTCCATTCTTCAAGAAACTGCTCATGTACATCGTGGATATGCATCTCATAGGTCACACTACAACATTAATTATCATTCATCACGAACCCTGAACTTATTCCTAATAACTTTACCCTCCAAATCTTCAATAAATCGGTTGAAATTTACGACAGAAGATCCACCCATTCCCACTGCATCCCCTAATACCTTTTGCACTTTCTTCATTTCTTGCCTTATCTCATTCGAATTCATCAAATAATTAATCTTCTCACAAACTTCATTTCTCGACGGAGACGATTTCTCATCACATAAATTAATTCCGATCTTCCAATCATCAACCACCAATTTTCGATTAGTAAACTGGTCAGTCAACAAAGGGTAACAAATCATGGGGACGCCACACCATACACTTTCTAATATTGAGTTCCACCCGCAGTGCGTCAAAAACCCTCCAACACTGGAGTGGGAAATGACTTCATTCTGGCAGCACCAAGGCACGATCAAACCCCGACCCTTGACCCGTTCCTCAAACCCAACGGGTAGGATGTCGGGTTGATCCGACCCTACTATATCAGGCCTGATCACCCATATGAAATTAACCCGACTAAGCACTAGACCATGTGCAATCTCCTCAATCACATGCTTACTAGTGTGTGCATAGCTACCAAAAGAGACATACAAGACCGAGCCAGGCGACTTGATGTCGAGCCAGTGGGTGCAGTCCGACTCGGCCCACAGGCTGGTGGAGATGAGGGCCTTGGTGAAGCCCGGAGCAAAAATCGGGCCGATTGAATAGAAAGACTGGTTTTGTTGTAAAGCTGAGATTGTTTCTTGTTCGAGTTCTTGAACAGTGTTGCAGAGGATGATGTCAGCAATCTTAGCATCCTCGAAAGCTTTGTAGATGATTGTATGTACTGTAGTATGAATATCATCTTTAGCTTGAAGATACGATGTTAAATCTCCAGGTTGTATGGATTTTACTCCGGGTATGTAGTCGATGGCATCTGTCCGATTTTCTGTTTAACGCAACAAAAAATAATTTTATTTAGTAGAAATTAGAGGTGACAATTCGCAGCCTGCCCGGCAGACTAAGATTATATGTCGGACCTGGTCAAACCTATCTCCCAAGAATTAGTGAACAAAGTCTGCCATCTCTACAAAATATAGTATAATTTCGAGTAGATTCATAACTCGTCAAGCTTTGGATCTGTCCGGATGTGCAATACTACTTGTAGTGAAGTATGCAAAAATAAGCAAAATTGTAAATTTTTATTTTAATAAAATACACTTACTAACTCAAAACACTTTCTAACCTTAAATAAACACGCGTAACAATTAAATCATGAAAAGTTATCAACATTATTTTCCAAATTCAAATGATGACGTGGCTAATTCTGACTGCTTTTGTTGGACTCAAGTTGTATATTTTCGAGGCATGTATGACTGAAATTAAAAATTTGGAAATTAATATAGTGACGTCGATGGCATGACTTTATTCTATTTCTATAATAATAAGCATAACATGCCACTTATTTTTTCTGGTTTTGATAAAACAATAAGCTGACGTGTATATATTACTATTAATTAAAAATAATGAAATGGAAAATGAAACAGAAAAAGGTAAATAATAAAAACTTACCATTAGAAGAACCAAAGTGGCCATTCTTGATGAGCAGTTGAAGGTGGAAATACAAAGTGAGAACAAGAGCTGGTTCTGTAAAGAAAGATATGTTCACAAGATTATACTTTCGAGCAATCATCGAACCCCATACATAAAACGTGTCCACAATTATACAATTAATCGGTGGGTTTTGATCCCTGGTCAATTTCCCGACTATTTCATCAACATAAGCCGAGAATCCATGCAGAATGCCCTCAAAGAACTCGTCGTGGTGGAGGGACCGGTCGAACCCTACCGGAAAGCCGTCGGTCACGGTGGCGTACCGGATATCGAGGCCTGACTTACGGGATTCGACGAAGATGTCGTCTTGGTCTAGGGAAGCTTTGGAGATCTGGTGGTGGATGGATTCGGTGTTGATGAAGGTGATTGTGAAGCCATTTGAAGCTAGTTTTATGGCTAGGTTTACAAATGGGATTACATGGCCTTGTAGAGGGTATGGAAACATAATTGCGTGTGCTTTTTCTATCACTTCCTTCATTTTCTTTTACAAATATTGGTTTCAACAAGATAGATATAAGAGTGTGGGACGGAATAGAAGATCCCAGATCTATGGACTATAAATAGGGAAGGACATGCCAATGATTCCAGCTCAACGTATTGTCATTCAACTTTTAAAATATTATTAAGTTTTTAATAGGACGTCTGATTATTCATTGAATTCAGCACGACTCAAGCTCGAGTAATTTGACATTTTTATACTTATTTTAATATTTATGCGTTTCGAGTTCTTGTTCGAGTCGAGCTTTAGATTTTATTATAAGTAAAAATATGTTCAATCTTTCAAACGAGCTTTTAAGGAACGGTCTCGAATTGAGTATGAGTAGCTCAATTTGATTTTCGACCCTAAATAAATCGGTTATTGAAACAATTGTTGCCATTAATTTAGGATATTATTTTAGAATTGGGGTGTTATATTTGACTTGGATCCTCTATCCCACTTTTATCCTGTCCCAATCGTGTTTCACTTTAAAATCGAGTCAATTATAATTATGTTTTTACGATTTGTGAATTAAAAGTTCATGATTTAGGTTCAAGATTCATGTTTAGTTTCCATATTTAAGGTCTAGGTTCAACTTTCTTGGACTAAGATATATTTTCTATTGTATATTTATGATTTCACGATTCAAGGTTCAAGGTTCAGTATTTATAATTTAATAGATCATAGTTTAGGATTCAAAATTTATGTGTTCGAAATTCACGATTCATAATATATAACTCGATTTTAACGTAAGAAACGATTGAAATAGGATAGAGGTGGAAAATAAGATCCTTGCCCGTTATATTTTCTATTTGGCTCCTTAATTAATACTACATAATAAGCTCTACATGCAATTAATGATATTATTGATACGAATTTATAAGCCTGTACTGACGATACTTTTTTGGGAAAAAACTCAAAATAGTGATAACTTTTTATTTTTTCGGATTTAATCTCATAAGTTACTGTTTTTTTTTATTTAGTCCACATATTTAATAATTGTTCAATTTTAGTTTAATTTTTTGATCCAATGTTGATCAGCTGACCGAAAGAGGTCACGTGATCTTCATGTGTCAGTTTGGTTTTGGGAATTCCAGGCAAAATGGTCCCATAATTTTTTATTTTTTTGTATTTAGTCCCACATGATAGCTCAATTTTGATCCAATGTCGACCAGCTGACCGTAAAAGGTCACGTGACCTTCACTTGCCGGCGCAATTTTGGGAATTCTGCCGACTTATATGTTTTATCAACTCACTGTTGATGGATTCCAACTCCTTGTTCTTTAACTCCACCTGCTTTTTTCTTTAAGGAGTAGCTCATTCTCTATCTCAGTTACGAAAATAATTTCTTCGAGATTCATGCGGGTATTATGCAGGGCCTCATTTTCAGTGTTCTTCTCGTTAAGCCTGGCAGGAGCCCTCTTATTATGTGTCTGTTTTTATCATATAGAAGTGCATCTATCCACCTAAAACTCGTTCTGCCAAAAGTTAACTCAACCTTGAATAAACCAATAAAATTTAAGCAAGAACCAAAAATCATACCGGGTATCGCGAGTAGTCGTAGAACCTACGCCAAACATTTTCTTCTTTCCAAGAGGTTTTGATGGGGGAATTCGAATCACAATCGCACATAATGCTATTTCGCGAACTATTGCTAGATTTGGATATGATTCTTTGTCTTCGTGCATTCTCCAATTTTGGGGGAGTTGAAGCTGCGACTTTCAGATAGAAAAGATTGGAAGAGAAAGGCTAGGGGATTTTTTTTAGAAAAACACAAACTGAAGAAGAATAAGGGATGCAGATTCGGATTTATGGGTTAGACTGGTAAGATGTTATATTTTCTTATTTTGCATTTGTATTTTTGGAGTTAATTCAATTCAGGCAAAAGAAAAAATATAAGCTGACATGGTAAATGATTTGCTGATGTGATCTCTTAATTAAAAAAAAAAAAAAAAATTCCACCTCGGAAGTTCGAGACACGTGTCATAAGTCACCGGAATTCTCAAAACTGTGCCAGCTCATGAAGGTCACTTGTCATTTTTCCGTTCAGCTGGTCAACATTGACTCACAATTGGACAACAATTAAGCAATTATTAGAGATGTGAGACTAAATCGAAAAAGCAATAATTTATGAGACTAATTAAAAAAAAAAAAGTTATGGAACAATTTTGGTGGGAATTTCCAAAACCGACCGGCACATGAAGGTCACGTGACCTTTTCCGATTAGCTGATCAATGTTAGATCAAAATTGAACCAAAATTGAACAATTACTAGAAATGTAGGATTAAATCGAAAAAGCAATAACTTGTGAGATTAAATTCGAAAAAGTAAAAAATTATGGGACAATTTTGATTTATTTTCCATAGTTTTTTGCTACCGAGTGCGAGTGATGATATTGACTTACTATAAAGAAATATAAAGCGCTAATTAAGTGCAGTAGTTGTAAATGAATTTTTTTAGGGTAAATTGTGAATGAAATAATGAAGGTGTCGCAAATGATTGAGATACAACTTGCTTGTGTTGATCTTGACTGATTGATATATATATATACACTCTGCAATTTGAGCCTATAGGTAGAGGAAGAGGAATCTATAAAAATATCACACGCAACTGGTCTTCAACCACCCACAATTATTGCTCCAAACCTATGTTGTCGGAATTGGGTCGGACCAGCCATTCAACTATAAATAGGTTTTTTGTCCGACCCAAATTATTCCATAAATCCGTTTTAAAGGTTCAATCAAAAATAATCAGGACACCAGAAAACTGGTAAAATCGCAAATCGGACAACTGTAGAATCACTCATTTCTGTTTTCTTTTTTCTTACAATTATGATTTTTCTTCTACTTTTTCTTTATGAGTTTGTGGACTTTTAATAAGTTACCCGTATTTATAGTTTGCAAAAATTTGGGTGCATGTGATGCACCATAACTTATTGTACGCCATTCTATTTTTAGAATAATATTATGTGCGCCTGATTTATATAAATAAGAGCCTCTTTATTTAACACTAAAAACAAATGACTTGATGGTATTGGATGTCTTAAACATCTCAACTTTGAGGTCAAGGTTCCTTCTTCCTTTATTTACATCATAACGTATACTATATCGAAATACTAATTATACTGTGAATATATAAAGTTGGAAAAAATAAATATCCCGTAGTATGAAACAAAAATTAATTAAAACAACGTATACTGTCAGGCATCATAACGTATACTATATCGAAATATTAAATATATTGTGAGTATATGAAGTTGCAAAAAATAAATATTCCGCAGATGAAACAAAAATTAACTAAAACAATCAGATATCATAACATATACTATATCGAAATATTAAATATATTGTGAGCATTGAAAACTAATTAATGTGTAAAATATGAATAATAGCTTAATAATTTACCTTATTTTTTAAGTAATGTTATGTATTTCATAAGGGAACAATAATTTTATTGTAAATTGATTTTTTTTATGGCATAATAGAAAAATTAATCAAAACAAACATTTACTCTCAGGCTTTATAACATATAATATGTTCGAAATTTGAATATACTATTTGCAAGTATTATGTCCTCCAAAAAAAATATAAATCAAAAGAAAAATAAAAAAAAAAAAACACAAAATATAATAATAATAATAATAATAATAATAATAATAATAATAATAATAATAATAATAATAATTACATACATACATACATACATACATACATACATACATACATACATACATATATCTTATGAAACAAAATATAATAATAATAATAATAATAATAATAATAATAATAATAATAATAATAATAATACATACATACATACATACATACATATATTTATATGAACTAAGAAATAGGTGAAAAATAAAAAGGTACTGTTAGAACTCAAACCTACGTCCTAAAGGCTTAAATGTTGCACATTTACCAATTAAATTAGTGTCTATTTTATAATTTCAAACACACATTAATATATAGATCGTGCACGCCAAAATAGAAGAAAGTGTACAATAAATTTAGTGTACATCTTATGCACATGAGTATCACCCTTTAAATTTACCACAATATTATATTTATATAGTACCCATAAAGCTGAGAGAGAAATATGAACTAAGTCATTTATTGTAAAAATAACATCCATGGTTATCATTGTTAAACTTTCTCCTTGACACCTTTAATGATCGATGGCTGTTTGCCGTCGACTATTTTCGTTTTCGTCTTTTTCATGGTCTTTTAATTTCGTTCGTTTGTTTTTTCTTCTCCGCTAAAATTTTCTTTGCGTGAGATTTTTCACGTTCACGTGCGTCTTTAGCTGACCATTCTGGTCTTTACCGTCTACCGTTTGGTGGTGCATCTTCGTTGTTCGGATATTGACGTTGCGGTGGATTTGGATCAAGGCCGCCAATCTAGTGATGTTGTCCTGTAGTCTTCGGTGCTATCTGCGTGTCAATTTTACGATCTTTAGCATTTACTCAGATTTTTTGCTTGTTGTGCAAGCAGTCACGGGGCAGGGGGATTCGTTGGATTATTGCGACTGTTTAGATGACGACAATCAACTATTATTACTTGGGCGAGATGTGTTTCATATGAATTGTCGTTGTATTCCGTAGCAGATAGTCTGATATTTTTTTCTTATTTTATCGACCGATCCACGTGTTTTGAATTGCACTTGATATGTTTCTTTGATTAGGGATCTTGTACAAAAGAACTTGATTTACGTAATAAGATTCTTGATTGCTTGTTAAAAATAAAAAAATAAAAAAATAACATCCATTGTTATAAGGTGCATATAGAGTTTTGATTTTTTTTTTTATTATTATTTAAAACTGACTTTGATAGATAATTTAATTCCGTGGATGTAATATATGTTAACATTACTAAAACAAAAACAAAAATAGATGATTAACTGTTTTTTGGGTTAGATCATCGTATAGTTTATATGGACGGATGCCATAAAAAAAAATTAATAATTTATGTGCAAAAACGCTAATATTTTAATTTGATTGGTATAATTAGTTTATATTAGTAACAATATGTTCTCTCTACTAATATAGTCATAATAATTTTTTTAAATTAAAGAAAACAAATTAAACGTCATTTTCCATGAGACATGCAACCAAAACATAATACGGATATGACAAATTAAATTCAGTAGATACCAAAGCTATACAACTCCTTTTAGTTTGTCAGACTAAACCCTCTATTCTTAGTTACCATTTTAGCCTTCAAATCATCCATTGAAATTCATCACCGACGATCCATTTATTCCCATTTCGCCCTCCAATAATATGAATAAATATCAGACGACAATTTTAATATAAGAATTTAATAGATAAAATAGGAGTAAATACCGTTCATTGGAGAGTAGAGTCTCGTGCTGATAATATGTTGTAGGAAAGTAAAAAAGTAAGAAAAAAATAGACACGGAATAATGAAGGTTCTCTTATTCATCAATCCTCATTATATAGGGTGTTAAATACAAGGGTTTCACAGTTACATAATATTTAGTGAATATTTAAATTGTCCTTCACCAATTATTTTTTACGAATGCACACTAATTGTGTTTTTCCTTCAACATCTAATCAATATATATATATATACACACACTTGAGAGTTGAGAGGGAGGAAGTAATTATTATTCATGAATCAGAGAAAGAAGTATTAATTTATAGCAGATGTGCAAATTTATGAGCTTATATTAGTGATAGTGAAATAAAATGAGTATTAGAATTTGGATTATTAAAACTGGTAAAAACGTGAGTTGGTAATCAGTGATGTTGGTGAGGAAATTGCGGTTTTGGTCCCACAGGACACGGGGTAGTTGCATTTTGGTCCCAAAGTTTGCATTTTTGGTCCCACAAATCGAAATCTTAGCACTTCTAGTCCCAACGTTACGTTTGCCGTTAAAACTTCAAGCATTTCTAGTCCTTTTATTTTTGTGCACTTTTGGTCCCATTAAAAAAAAAGTACTTTTAGTCCCAACAGAATTTGGTGGGAATTTTCCCTCCAGAAAAGCATGCCTTGGTGGGAATTTTTGGAGCAAAAAAATGCCAATCTAACCTACAACAACAGCCTTATATATCCAACCAACCAACAATGTTCAAATCATTCACCCACAAAACAATACAAAAAGAAGAAAAAAAAATACACAACACAATCAAAGATGTCTTCATCCTCCTCTTCAAAAAGACAGTACCCCCATCCTCAACCCGGCATTATATGTCATTGTGGGAAGGGTACTCAGACCTACATTTCCTCTAAGCCTACTAGCCGAGGGCGCCTATTTTACAGCTGCCCCGATTGGCCAGCCGGGGGATGTGAATTCTATGTTTGGGCCGACGAAGTCGAAGCTGCTAAAGGAGAGGCTGAGCTCGGGTTGAGGCGTAGGATTGACACTCTAATTGAGGAGAACAATAACTTGAAGGAGACGGCCAAGAAGATCGATCGGTCAGGTGAAGAGCTTGGAACTTTGATGGTGGATATGTCCGAAATCCTAAAGAAGATGAGCAATGAAATGATGCAGTTGAGGAAACTAGTTAAGCTTATTGTTATTCTCCTAATTTTATCTTGGACACCAACTTTGGTGAAGTTTGTTGGGTCCTAAATATGTAAGATGAAGCATATTGTAGTAGATGGCCACAATTGCTATGTAATGGGAAGAAAAAGTGACATCTATGTAAAAGTTTCCTATTGTAATGTTTCTATTTGATATTATAAAAGCTTGCTACTTTAATTTCCTATGTCCATCCAAAAGACAACAACAGAAAATTAAAATTAGCCAAAAAAATGACACCAAAATCGGCCAAATCAGATTAATATCCTTATCATATTAGCTCCAAGTTCAAAAGACAATTGTATGGTTGCAGCATCACATAAAGCCAAAAAAATGTCAACACTGTAACAAGGGAAACAAACCCAATACAGTTGCGCACTATCAAATGGAGCTATCAACACAAACAGACTACTTGTCTCTAATATACTTCTTCTTCACAGCCATGGTTCTCTTAGCTAATTCAGAGTATGGTGTGAGATGTAACAGGTTCAGAAATTTCTTACCTCCTTGCTCAAATATGGGCATTGGATCTTTACCTTTGTAAGGAGCAGTAGAACGTGTTGGTCTACCAATAAAAGAACCAGGTTGAAAGATCATTGGAGGTGGGGCTCTAATCTGAACACCCATCTGTTTGGGCGGGGGGGCATTTACAGCATTACTCACTGAATACGGGGCATTTTTGGTCTCTTCAGATGGCCCGACTGATTGGATAGTTGATGACATCTCATTCCTAGCTTTCTTGCGTGTCTGGAAGGATTAGTAGAGTGCAATAATTAGTTCAAGATTTAAAAATTGAACAACTATTTAGTTATGACCAATTAAAAATCACCAGCCTTTTTCTTCCAAGTCGTGTAGTAAGCTTCCTGGATGGCGGCTCGGCCTCCTCAATTTGTTGAGGTTCATCTTCTTCGACTTGTACCGCATCCTCTTTTAGATTTTCTTCTTGTGTTGAGATTGGATAGCCAGCTTCTTGTGTCATCTCATCGGGTTGTGCCTGATCATCATCCTTAGAAAAAGATAAGATAATAAATCGTTACACTCCTGTTGAAGATGGAAGAATTAAAAATAGCCATTCAAACATAATTAGTATAAAACAATAGTTACTTACACTGATTTGGATTGCTTCAGATTGGGGTTGGTCTTTTTTTACACCAGAAGATTCCGGGATATCCTCCGGGGCATCTGAATATTTCTTCATGGGACAGCCTATTTGGTTATGGCCCTTCTCACCGCAATGGTGACACTTAACCTTGTATTTTTGCTTCTGCATCTTTTGCAAGCTTGCTTTCTGTTTTTCTTACTCTTAGGGTCTTCGGTTTGAGCACCAAATCGTCGAGCTTTCTGAGGTCTGCCCTTTTTCTTCTTACCAAAATCTGGGGGCAGTGGAGGGATATAGCCAGTCTTCTTCCAAAGATCCTCTCCATTCATCGGCATAATTACATTCGAGTACACAGCACTATACGTGTCAACATTGTAACAAGAGTGCACATAATCTTCTGGTTTCTTTCCGGCTGCATTAATTGCGCTGATGACGTGCTTGCATGGTATGCGACAGACATCCTACTATCTACATGCACAGCTCTTCACCAGGAGGTCGACTGCATACCTTGAACCATCGGAGCATGATACCTCAAAGTTAAACTCGTTACTTTTAATTGGGACGCAATCAGCCGAATCTTCCAATCTTTTTGATATAATTCTTCTTATCCTTGGACAAAGAAGTTGTCCCTCCCATAGCCTCTCGGACCTGTCAATGAAATGATGCAGTTGAGGAAACTAGTTAAGCTTCTCAATGGCCTCTTTCCTGAACCCCCTAACACTCCGCTTGGGATCAATTCTGAATTTCTTCTCATATCTCTCGGATAGCCACTTCGAGTTGGCATTATCTACCACATACTGCCTTGCACATGAATGCGCCAAATCCAACTCCCTAATCTAAAAGCTCTCCTCGTCCTTAACCTTGAGAGCATTGATATGCCACGCACACCCGTCCATCTTACACCGAGCGTAAACCCGTCTACCATCATTTTTGGTGAATCTGGTTGAATGTTCATGCTTAACTGCATAGCTGTTCACTGCGGTCTTGAATAGTTGTTTAGAGCTGAAAAGTTGTTCTAGGTGGAACTCGGGATTGAGAGCATTCGACTCTCGAAAGTAAACCCTCTCCCGAGGGTTGTCATCTTCATCCTCATCTGACGCTATGCTCTCGAAGTCCGACTCGTTGCTGTGAGGATCGTCATCCTCGCTTGACTCCGATATTACCTCATCATTAGCCTCTGCTCTGACTCTCGGCCCAACCCATTCAGCATTGAGGCCAACGTTCTCATCAAAGATGACATCATCAAGGAGTTCATCACAACTATCATCTTTGCCTTCAAACTCCTCATCGCTTGCATCTGTGTCATCCAACTCAATTGGACCTTCTTTTTCAACGTTTGTTTTTCCTCTACCAATATAAGGAACTATAGCCAATTCATCCCCGCAGCCATCGTTCTTAGTCACATCAATTTCCACCCTATCAGTTGGCCTCTCTTCACTAACCATTGCTTCAACATCATTCCATACAACCTCACCTTCGCACTCTTCGTCTAGATCAGGTATAGTAGTCTTTTTGCCATCCAAGAACAGTGTAAACTCCCTATTTTTTGCACCCAAGACAAGCATCCAAATGTCAAATTCACACTCCACCTTCTTCAAGCCACCATCCTCCGTCAACGCGTAAAAGGTTTTCTCCGATAGATAACCCAATTGCTCACAAAGCTGCTCCAGATACAGCATATCAAGTTTCTTCTTATTAACGAAATCAAAAGCACTGACTGTTCCCTCAATCCACACCAGTTTGTCTACATCTTTCAACACCATCCCTCCGTGTTTCAATTTCATTGTATAAAAATACTCGATACCACCTGTGATTAATAACAGATTATTTCAGAATACAATTAACAAAATTAAAGTATCAAAGAGGCAAGAAGAAGTCTTTCACACTAAACTCGAATGCACAGTAAAACAGGGGAACCTTTATGATGGGGGACCTAATATTGACAGCTCACTACAAACAAGGGGAAAATGGACAAATACTACAATACTTAACATATACCCAAAAAACTATAAAGAAAACCCCACTGCCCGACAAATGAAGCCATGAGGGACCACACACTGCCCCCCTTCGTCTTTAATAAAGAACAACCACTAACCCTACATTTCTGTCCCCCATGTGCAATGCCAGCAAGACAAACATAAACAACTAAAAAGCAACAAGTATTAAACAAAGGAAGACAGATTATAGTTGTTCACTTACGGTAATTTGGTGGGGGGAAACCCACATTGCATTTCCTTCTCAACATCGCGTGAAGCTCGCCTGGCCCTTCGTAGGTCTTCCCGTCACAGCTGTCGTCTTCAACACTACATGAAATGGAAAGTTGCGATTTTGGGCAATGTGTGGATTTGTGAACCCTAATCGGTTTGGGGCTCAATTTCAGAAACAAGCTCGTTTTTCTTTGGCTTAGGGTTAGGTGATTTTAGGCTAATCATTCTGATTTAATTTTGTAAACAATGACGGAAATTTGCTACAGGTCTTAACTTAACGGGCACGTGATAAGCACATGCCCGTAAACGTTAATAATTAACGGTGTGGGACTTAAAGTGCAAAACTATGGGACTTAAATTGCTTATAAAAAAATTTATGGGACTATAAGTGCTAAGATTTCGATTTGTGGGACCAAAAATGCAAAACTTGGGACCAAAATGCAACTATCCCGTGTCCTGTGGGACCAAAACCGCAATTTCCTCTGATATTGGTCAATAATTGAGGTTAAACTGTTAATACGATGTCGCTCGATAAATATCAAACCACCCGACCATTAGTGTTGATTGCCACATACAATATTTATATAACAAATATTAGTGTCCATGTCGGATACTATTCTATTTGTGAAAAAACTGAGCTAAGATTTAAAAAAAAATAATTGAGTTCGATCTAAGAGTATAAGTAAGTTGATACAACTCGCAAGCCATTATGATTGACTCGAAAAAAAATTGAAATCGACTCAACATAAATAAGTAGAGCTCGAGCTTGAGCTTGAGCTACTTAAATATGACTCGAGTTCGAGTTCGAGTTCAAGCTCCCTAATACTCGGCTTGACAGACTCACTGGTCACGAGCATAATCCAACTTGTATTAAATTACTAGTTTAACCTTTATATTTCAAATAATTATAAATATATCATAATCATAAAATAAATTAGGTGAAACTCTATCTCCATTTCAATTTCAACAACACTTAACAATATAATTAATGTCTTGTTTTTTAAAACCTTTTTTATTTTTCTTAAAATTATTTTATATGAATTGAATCGAGTCGAATCGATTTGATTTCGAACTGAACAAATTTATATCAAACCGAACAAGAGAAAAAAGTAAACCCTGTCAAGCTTGAGCCTTCGAATTCAAGGTCGGTTATGGGCTTTACTGAATTTATTTATAACTCTAGTTAATTCCTCAAATTATTTTAACCGCGAAATACTATTATATATTGATATTATTCAAGTAATATACACACATAGCAATCTACAAATGGTGACTCCATATAACTATTTTTAGCTATACGACGAAACTGCAACAGTGTGCTAAAATAAAGTTAAGGGCCGATATTCATGTGTCACGTAACTAAAATATTTGGTTAAGGGGGCCATTTATTTATTAGTCTAGAAATTTGTTTTGCAGATAATTTTTTTTTAACTATATTTCAAGATTATGTGCCAATTTTTTACTTAAAAAAGGAAATAAATCCAAAGTAGAATAATAAAAAAAAAAACCTTATTTATATTAAACTCTAAACTTCTCTTGTCAGTCTTTTGTTCAACAAATTTTATTATTCTAATTATCTTTGATTTCTGAAAGTGGTTTGCGAGCAGTCAAAGATGAAGGGTCAGATGAACTCGAGTTAAAAATTTGCTTCCCTATATATGTAGTGGTCCCACCGCACAAGTGAGTGCCTGTGTTAATGCATATATATATATATATATATATATATATATATATATATATTTTTTTTTTTAACCACCTGATTGGATGGTCTAGGGGTGGTTCGGTACGGTATACCGTACCGAATTGCCCATACCGTTACTGATAGGGATAACTCGATCAGCCCGGGTCGGGTTAGCACCAACCCGATCAGCTCGGGCCAGGTTAACAGCACGGCCCAGCATACACAAGCCCAGCAAGCGCGTAAAGACCCACTACGCGTAGGCCCAGCAGGCCCAGGAACGCGTGGCGGCCCAGAGAGTGGCTCGTTCCGTAAATCAAGGCCCATGATCTCTTCCCAACTGCCATGCAGATTTGGTGGGCGAGATTATAGGGATTTAGTTAGGGTTTTGATTTAGTAGTATAAATAGGTGAAAAGAACTCGGAATGAGGGTTCGGACTTTCGCATTCTGAATTACGACTTGTAAACTGAGTATTCCAGAAAAAAGATACACCTCGGCGATTGCCGTTTTCTCCCCGTGGACGTAGATCTCCGGATCGAACCACGTAAATTCTGTGTTTTTACATTCTGTTCTTGTTGATTATTGTTCAATTGTGTGATTACCGGATCGCGCATTATCAAATTGGCGCCGTCTGTGGGAACGACAAGGTAGTATTTTGTAATATCATTGCCTTTCGAAATCATTGTGACAACTCGTCAGAATCAATCTCGCCAAGGAGATCAACCTAACCAAGATCCACCCGTGGATCAAGTTTTGCCGCCGAGGCAATTCCCGGTGGAAAGTACGTCCAATCATCAGGGTAATCAAAACCCTCCACCCCCTCAAGATCAGCAAGACCCTAATATTGCTACTGCTCAACCACCGGTGAACATTCAAATCACCCCAGAGCTGCTCCAAGATTTTTTACAGGAGCATGCACATATTCTACAAGATTGGGCAGTTAATCGTCTACGCCCAGCGGAGCCCGCAGCAGAACCTGTTAGCCATAATGATAATCCTGGGGTGCCTCCACCCCGCCCGCGCGGACAACGGGAACCGGGCTACCGTGGGCGTCAGGATCGACGACGGGAACGACCTGGTTCTTCCGAGGACCTTGGGAGTTCAAACGGATCACGACCTCGCAATGAGGAACCAACTGATGTGGATCGCCGCCGTCCACTTAATGCGGCTAAAAGAGTTCGCTACGCTGATTCTCATGCTCAGGATCTCCAAGAGTATGAGCGAGTTCAACGCAACGTTGAACTAGACAGAATCCTAGGCCTTGATGCCAATGGAGAGATTATCACGCCGTTCTCCTCCGAAATCATGGCCATCACCCTTCCCGAAGGGTTCAAACGGCCAGCTATATCACCTTACAACGGCACGGGAGATCCGGCCAATTTTCTTGGCGCTTTTAGGCACAGTATGCTTAGTCATGATAACATCACATCCCTTCAGTACTGTCGGATTTTCCCGGAGTACTTACAGGATGAAGCTCGGGTCTGGTTTGATTCTCTCCCGCGAGACAGCATATCCTCTTTCAGAGAACTCGCCGAGCACTTCTGGGCAAGGTTCGAAGCCCGGGCGAAGCCCATGGCCACTCTGGCCGACGTCATGAGTATGGAGCAACGGGACGGTGAAACTGTTACTCAATTTCTGGACCGTTTCACAGCGGTAAGCCTCAAGGTGGGAAATTGCCCCGACGATGTGGCCATCAACGCCTTTATGAATGGACTCCGCCCTGGAGCACTCCATACCGAGTTAGCTCGGAACACCCCGGTCACAACTCGAGCACTGTTCAAAACAGTGTGCAAATTTGCTAAGGCCGAGGAGCAGACTCGGCAGAAGCGTGAGAAGCACGCAATCAAGCGACAGGCCGACAAAGCACAAACTGGGCCTAGTACGCGAACTAGCGCATTTTCACGCTTGACACCGGGGCATTCAGAATCCCGAAGTGCAATTCCGCAATTGACTCCACTGACGAAGTCACGGGCTGAAATTCTTTCACTCCACAAAAACGATTTCCGACCTTGTCCGCGGATGACAGCGCCTCCTGAAAAGAGGAACCGTGGAAAGTGGTGCGCATACCACTGAGATCACGGACATGAGACAGAGGAGTGCCGAGAACTCGGCAAGGAGATTGAGGAATGCCTCAACAAAGGGTTTTTGCGGCGATACGTTGCGCGAACCGGAGACCAACCTCGGGCAAACCACAATGGGGGCTCGTCTCATCACCGCGGAGGTTACCATGATCGAGATACTCAACAAAATCGGCCACATTGGCAGAATAATCGGCAGGGGCATAATAACTACGCACGACAAGATTCTGGCAATCGCCAGCCGCCACGTCTCCCACTTCCACCTCCTCCTCCGGGAGGACCCGGGGACAACGCACCCCCTCACGTGATAAACGTGATATATGGAGCCCTACCCACCGGGGCTTCACGACATGCCTTAAAGGCAGAGGCTCGACGTCCTCCTCCCGAGGAGCCACGTCACAAACGCCTCCATCAGTCCGAGACTGTCAGCTTCACGGATAGGGATCCGGTTCCAGAGATAACACCCCACACTGACGCTATTGTCATTGACATGATTGTAGCCAATATAACAGTACGGCGGGTCTTCGTGGACAATGGTGCTGCAGTAAGCATTATATTTGCGGACTGTTTCGAGAGGATGGGGATCTCCCGAGACCAACTTCGACCGGCACCCGGGCCACTACAGACTTTCACTCAGGGTGAAGTCCGGCCGGAAGGTATCATTACTCTCCCAGCGTCTTTGGGGACTTATCCGAAGATAAAAACTATCTTCGTGGACTTTTATGTGGTGAATTCTCCCTCACCATATAACATGATATTGGGCCGAGACTGGCTCACCCCGGCAAAAGCCATATGCTCCACGTATCACCTCGCACTAAAGTTTCCCACTTCGCATGGTGAAGTGACCATCCGCGGCAGTCAGCGGGTCTCAAAAGAGTGCATGTATGTGGCGCTCAAAAAGACTGCTAAGGTCTCTCCCAAACAGCAACTTCAGGTAACATCACAGGTTCTAGAACCTCGGGACCGTATCCCATTGGGGGATGCCACTGCTCAAATCCCGCTAGATCCGTCTAAGCCGGAGCAGACAGTAACAGTAGGGGCCGTGGACGTGCCATGGCTACATCAGGCCATTATTCAGACCCTGCGAGAATATTCCGATGTTTTTGCATGGTCTCCTCTGGACATGCCCGGGGTCTCTCCCGAGGTGATTACCCACAAGCTGAACATCGATCCTAGTGTCAAGCCAATCCAACAGAAGCAGAGGAAATTCGCCCCGGAGCGAAATGAAGCCATTCGAGTTGAGGTGAAATAACTCCTAGATGCGGACATCTTGTTCGAGGTATTCTACCCCTCCTGGTTGTCCAATCCAGTAATGGTAACAAAAAGCAGTGGGGCATGGCGGATGTGTGTTGATTTTTCCGATCTCAATAAGCACTGTCCGAAGGATTGCTATCCTTTGCCCTCCATCGATCAAAAGGCCGAAGCCATTACGGGGTACGTGGCACTTTGTTTCTTAGATCTGTACAAAGGCTATCATCAGATCTTTATGGATCCACAGGATGCTATCAAAACGGCGTTTATCACTGCCTTTGGGTGCTACGCTTTCAAGAAACTGCCCTTCGGGCTCAAGAATGTTGGAGCCACCTATCAGCGTCTAATGGACTTTGTCTTCCACGACCAGATAGGTCACAATGTTGAGGTTTACGTCGATGACTTGGTCATCAAAAGCTCCTCCCATCCGTCATGTGTGCAGGATATCGCCGAAACATTGCGCACCCTGCGGCGCTATAACTTGCGACTCAATCCGGCAAAATGCACCTTCGGTGTTGGCTCCGGGAAGTTCCTCGGATATATGGTTTCACAAAATGGCTTGCAAGCCAATCCAGCTAAACTCCGTGATGTATTGGATTTGCAGCCCCCAAAAACATTCAGGGAAGTTCAACGCCTTACAGGTGGCCTGGCGGCCTTAAACAGATTCTTATCGAAGGCAGCGGAGCTCCAGCTCCCATTTTTTAAGATCCTGAGGCAAGCGAAGTCCTTTGAGTGGACTCCAGAGTGTACCGAGGCTTTTGAAGCCTTGAAACGTCATATACAGCAGCTGCCTACTTTGTCAGTTCCTCTCCCCGGAGAGCCGCTATACTTATATCTGGCTTCCGCCGAGGAGGCTGTTAGCGCTGCTCTTGTGCGAGAAGTGGAAGGGGTTCAGCATCCCGTGTATTTTGCAAGCCGGGTGCTTCATGGAGCGGAGACGCGATATTCTGAACTTGAGAAAACCGCTCTGGCCCTTGTTATGGCAGCTCGGCGTCTTCGGCCATACTTCCAGGGACGTGAAATACGAGTCCTGACCAATCACCCTATACGCCAGATCCTTGTGAAACCCGAGGTGTCCGGGCGCCTCGCCAAGTGGGCAATTGAGTTAGGTGAACAGAATGTAAAAACACAGAATTTACGTGGTTCGATCCGGAGATCTACGTCCACGGGGAGAAAACGGCAATCGCCGAGGTGTATCTTTTTTCTGGAATACTCAGTTTACAAGTCGTAATTCAGAATGCGAAAGTCCGAACCCTCATTCCGAGTTCTTTTCACCTATTTATACTACTAAATCAAAACCCTAACTAAATCCCTATAATCTCGCCCACCAAATCTGCATGGCAGTTGGGAAGAGATCATGGGCCTTGATTTACGGAACGAGCCACTCTCTGGGCCGCCACGCGTTCCTGGGCTTGCTGGGCCTACGCGTAGTGGGTCTTTACGCGCTTGCTGGGCTTGTGTATGCTGGGCCGTGCTGTTAACCTGGCCCGAGCTGATCGGGTTGGTGCTAACCCGACCCGGGCTGATCGGGTTATCCCTATCAGATGCCCCCCCCTCAGCCGGAGCGAGGTTGGAGCTTCGGCTATCACCGGGGTGGAGCCGCAAGTAAGAAGGACCGGGGTCGTTGGCGGGCCAAAGTGTTTTCGGAGGACCGAGCATATCTGCATCCCTGGGGCCCCTGCGGAGTTGTCCGCGAACGTGGTGTCGAGCTAAGGCGAAGTGCGCGGGGCATATTGTGAGACACCGGACTTCTCGGAAGCAAAAAAGCGGGACGTGGCAACTTGGTCGAGGTGGCTGGTACACCGGGGTGATTAATCTGGCCAATAATGAAAATGACACCGGAGTGTAGTAGTTTAACTGGGGTGGAGGGTACACCGGGGTGTAGTGTGAATCTTCCTGAAGAAGGGTGAGTCTGATGTGACTGGCGGCGCCATTATGAGAGAGAGGGACGTGGAGTGACACGCTCTGCGAGTCCCAAGAAGGCTGTTCCCCACGCGCCTCGGTAACTGTAAAGTGCGTGAAGAACACGCATGAATCTCCATCACTGAATTTGAATAGGCTGCATCAGAGCCGTTGATTTTTTGCATTTATATAGGGAATAACTGCACTGCAACTATTCACCTTCTCCATTGCGATTCATCGTTTTAGAAAGCGGGAAAAAGAGGAATTCTGCATTCGCGATTCATCTCAGACCAAAACTTCTCAGATCAACCTTCTTTCCACCCAAGTAAGTATGTCTAACTCATCCTCATCTTCATCTTCATCTTCAGTAGGAGAGGTTGTCCCCGAAGGAGTGCCCGTTAGAGCCCCTCCCATTAGGGTGATCTATCCGGTGAATAGTGAAAGTAGGCAGGTTCATCGGGCCAACCATAGTGAAATAAGAGTAGAAGCTGTGTATTTCCCCCGGTGTGAGGAGGAAATTGAGGGGTTCGAGGTAGCTGGGGTAAGACCCAAGATAACTGAAAAGCAGATAAAGCGATGGATGCCGAACTTCTTCTTGCCCTTTGATCTGGAATTCATTATTCCCGAGGGTAACGACAAGGCCTGCTGCCCTCCTCGAGGATTTATATCCGTGTATATAGATCAGCTCGCTGTAGGTTTAAGGTTTCCCCTATGGGAATTTTTGGTGAAATTATTGGATTATTATGGAATAGCGCTGGGACAATTAGGTCCGAATGCTGTAAGGCAGGTGGTGGGCTTTTTGGTTGAGTGTAGTAAGGGGGGATTAGTGCCCAGTATCAGCTTATTTAGGCATTTCTTCCAACTGAAGACGATGGGGAGAAATAAGGGGTGGTATTACCTTAACCCCAGGCCGGGCAAGAAGTTTAAGGTTAAGAACCCCAGTAAAATAGAAGGGTGGAGAGGGAGGTTTATATATGTCAGGCACAAGGCCATATTACCCAGATGGCAGAGGTTAGAGGTGGTGGATAGTGCCTCGGTAGGAGAACCCCAGGGCGCGAGTGTTCTGAAAAAGGTCGGTGTGCTGGAGTCAGTATTCCCGGAGGAAGTACTGGACAAAGCTGGAATGAGTCCGTACTATTCCAGGTGGGCCGGTGGGACCTCGGATTCCCAAGAAAGCGGCACCCCTGCCGGGACTGATTCTGACCGGACACCGAGCTTGTCCGAGGGGGAGAAGATCAAAACCCGGGCTGAAGTAGAGGGTAGGACTCTTATTGCTTTATAAGATGTGTAATATAATGGTCAGTATCTTTAATGTGTGATTGTTATGTGCAGTGGGTAAATTCAAAAGTGCTGCCAGGAAGAGCACTGAGGCCAGCTCGGGGGGCCGAGGTGATAGCTCCAAAACTCCGGAGCTGCAGAGAGTATCCGCCGGGGGTAGCCACAGGGCGGACCCTGAAGACACCATTCCCCTCTCGGGGCTGACCCCGAGCACCAAGAGAAGGATTACCTCACCGACGACTCCACCTCCTCCGAAGAAGCTGCACATGACCCCGGCTCATGAGGTATAATCGTAAATGACTTCGTTATTTTTCGCACAGACCCATTATAACGGCTAGTCAATGCAGGGGCAAGGAGTAGAGGTGTCGGCCGCTGGAGCCGAACTCGAGAAGCTGTTGGAGCCTATCCGCGGGCTGGTAGGCAAGCTGGAGAAGGAATCCTGCCAAGGCAGGATTGCCGAGCTGGAAGCCGAGGTGGCTAAGCTGAGGGCCGGCTTCGCAGAGGCCCAAAAGAGCGTCAAAGCAGCTCGGGATCGGGCAGCAATTGCCGAGAGAGAGGCGGCCAGACTGCGCGAGCAGGCCGTCGAGGCTGCCAGTTTGAAAGGTGACCTCTATGCAGCCCGGGAAGAGCTGAATAAGGTTGTCACGGGTCAGGGAGCTGTGCTGGAAGCGTTCGCCGAAAAGCTGATGCAAACCGGGACATTCCTGCAGTTCCTGAGCACCTTCGTGGCTGCGGGTGATACTGCCACTCGGAGCGAGCTGCTGGAGGCTGTCCACGATAAATACCCGGAGGTCAACGTTTATGACGAGGGCTTCGGGTATGACTACAACGCGGTCGGGAATGAAGATGGCGCTTACTTTGAGGCGCTGACGAAGGCCCCGAAGTGGCCATTGATTGAGGCCTTAGCCAAGAAGAATACCATCCTCACTCCCGAGATCATTCAGCGGTGCAACGAGGATCAAGACAAGGATTTCTTGGGCTTCCGCAACGGCTTCTACGTACGGGAGATGAGGGACCGAGCTCCCATTCCGCGTCCAGAGGTGACAACGATTCCCCCCGCGTTGATCGAAGGCCCCAGCAAGACAACTGAGGGTACAAGTGGTGTTGGGGAGGCCCCGGGAGGAAATGAAGCCAACCCTACCCCCGGAGAGGTCAGTGACCTCCCAACTCATGAGCAGAATATAGAGTAGATAAGCATGTATATAGGATTTCATGTAATCGCTTGCTTTGTAAAGAAAAACCCGAGCTGTCTTCTCTTGTAATGAAAAATCTTCTTTTGTATGAATAATAAATGCTACTTCTCTCTTATATACGTTATGTATGGACAATAATAAAGTCTGAGAAAACCGAGGTGTCTCCTTTGCCAGGAAAACATTGAAAACCCGTACGAGGTAATAAAGCAACTCAACTCATCAATAGTTTGGCTGCAGAAAGAGCGGGATATGTTGATGTTGCATGAAGTTCCCCGACTGTCAAGGAGTCTTGCTTTAATGGAGAAAAGATATGCCAAGGTGGAGAGCTCATGGAAAGAGTCCGCGCAACAGACGAAGCAGTACAAAGCACACTGCATTGTGAAAGATCTAGAACTAGAGCAACTCCGTATCAACCAACAAGAGTGCGAGCATCTTCTTGTGGACAGCGGTCGGGTATCAACGAAAGATATTCAAGCTCGGCGGGCCGAGGTTCGGGAAGACATACAACATCGGAGTGAGCGAAGTGATGCGAATGACCCGGAGATCATAAGGAGCCGGCTGGTGCTAGGATTTCTAGTAGAGCTCGAGAAGAAGATCAAGGCCCGGAATGAGGCTTTGGACATCGCCGAGCAAAGCGAACCAGAGCCCAGCCGTAAAAAAGGACGCCGGGGAAAGAACACAAAGCCTGATACCCCTCAAGAACCGGAAAGAACTCATGCCGAAGAGCCAGAGGCTAGTGGTCCGGCAGTTGTGGCACTGGCCAAGGAGATCGACGAAATGCCTGCCGAGGAGTGGGATGCTGTAGAATGGGCCAACACTCGGGAGAGAGAAAGGAGGAAAAGCTCGACTCCGCAGAGATCATCAAATCCCACTCGGCACAAGACGAGAGAAGGCACTAAGAAAACCCCCGAGGTGATGGATCCTCTGGCACCACTAGAATGGGGCCACGCAGAATGGGCCAGCATGTCAGGGCCAAGAACAAGAGCTGAGCCCGCTGTAGGTGACCGGGGTCCCCAAGCGATGGGTCATCGTCAGAGCAGAAGTGAAGCCAGGCATCGTCGGAACGTGCAAGGGCCATCCCGGAGGACGGGACATCCTCAACCAGAAACAAGACGACGTGGTTTCGGGTACTGGCTCGGAGAAGGCTCCGGAAAAGAATAGATAATAACATAGTGAATCTTTAGCAAGATTTTTGTTGTACTAGTTAGGAAAACTGTTTGATGTTGTATTATTTTGGAAATAATAAAACCGTTATAGTGTGTATATACGAGTTGAAAGAAAGCAACAAGTTATTAATAATTTTAATCGGGTGTTCGGGAACACAGTAAGAGCTGTTGAATGTTTAATTGTTAACTATTTAATTGAGTGTTCGGAAACACAGTATGAATAAATTACTCCCCGGACGGATCAGGCAGGAGTAATGTCTCCCCGGACGGATCAGGCAGGAGAAAACACTTCTCCGATTAAACAGACGAGAAAGTGACGTGAGTCCGGGGACTAAGTGCGAATCTCCTCGGGCGGACCGAGGGAGAGAGGTTTGATTGTCCGGAGACTAATAATGATGGTTCGATAGTGTTAGGGCGTCCCCGTAACGTAAAGAATTAACACAGTAAGTTACGCAAGTAAGAAATTTTATTCAATGATAAATGCCGGAGCTAACTCAAAAGTACAAAGTGAAATAACAACTAAAAGGGGAATTAAAGGGAAAGATAGTACTTGCGACGTGGCCCTCACAGATAGAATCGCCTCAAATTTGTGACGTGCCAACTTCGGGGGATCGGGGTCCCGTTGATATGTTCAAGCTGATAGGATCCAGAGTCATGTACAGCAACGACTCGGTAAGGGCCTTCCCAAGAAGCAACCGTACCGAAATTTTCGGTACGCCGAAAATCCATACCGTTACCGTACCGAAAATTTCGGTATACCGAAATTCGGCATACCAAAAATTCGGTATGATATCGGTAAATACCGATATCGTACCGAAAATTCGGTATACCGAATTGTGTATCGGTATCGGTATATACCGATCCATACCGTTGATTTTGGTATACCGAAATTTCGGTATACCGAAAATTTACGGTATACCGTTAGGAATTTGGTATACCGAAATACCGAACTATCAAAATAACGAAAAAAAATTCGGTATACCGATATATACCGAAAATACCGAACTTTTTTCGGTATTCGGTATATACCGAAATACCGAAAATTTCAAATTATCATACCGTTACCGTACCGAAAATTTCCGGTATGGTATCATACCGTACCAAAAATTCGGTATACCGAAAATTTCGGTATTTTCGGTAATTTTTCGATACGGTATGTTCGGTATTTCGGCATTTCGGTATTTTTCCCCACCCCTAGGATGGTGCACTGAGCCAATCTCCAACAATTAATTAGAGCTGACAAAACTGGGCAGGTCCATCGGCAAAATTGGCCCGGCCTAATGGGCCGGTCCGTTTAGCCCGAAATATAGAGCGGGTTGGGCCGGAATATTTGAGGCCCGAAAAAAAATCGGATTTTTTGGTCCGGCCCGAACGGGCTTTTCTTTTGGCGGGCCAAGCCCGACTAGGCCCGCAGGCCCGCGGGGCGGCCCGATGGAATTGAATTTTTTTCCCCTCACTAGTTGAATAAGAAAAAAAATTAGGAATTAGGTAATATCTTGTGTACTATTTGAAACATGTTTTTCTTTTTTCTTTTTCTAGCAGAGCATAAATGTATCTATTTACCGAGAAATTAAAACATTTGACTAATTTAATACCCTATTTCTTCAGTTTTATTAGCCGAAGATGGAAAATGAATTGGATCCAAGCATGCTCATTAATTATTATGTGTCGAAAAATGAAAAATTGATTAGTATAGTACGTATACAAAAATTAAATAACTAGTGACGTGTAGTATAACTATATATCATTATTCAATCCTTATTTTTTATTATTATTATTATTGTTATATTTGGGGGTTTGAGACATGCCTATAAATTAATAGATATCATTTCATATTGCAACGAATAGTAATATATTATCTTCCGATCAAGTTTTTTCTTAAGAAAATTAAACTGAAGTTCGCCTCATTATATAATTCTACTTCATGGTTAAAGTAACAAAAAAGAAAAGAAAAAATCTCATTGTTGGGTTTTTTGACCCGATGGCCGAGGTCCTCCGGGCCGGGCCTAAAAATGTTAGGCCCGAAGTAAATCGGGCCCGACCCGGCACGAACTTCCCCTTGGCTCTACTGGGCCCGACCCAGCCCGTCCGGGCCGCCCGAATTGCCACCTCTACCAACAATGCATCGTAGTGGTAAATATTACTTTTTCATTTTCAGTAATGTACCATATTCTATACTAATTTGGTGTTTTTAGAGAAATTTCACATTATATTTGGTGCGCACTACTTTATTGTACTACTTATTTTTTTATTCTTTATTCTTTTTTTATATTGTATTTAATTGCTATGCATATTTTTAATAGTGTATTTATGTATCAAAATTATTCTTATAAAATTTAAGTTTATAAATAAAATTTTGAAAAAAAAAAGATCAACAATAACAAGAAAAAACAACATATGATTTGAATTACTACACAGGACATTATAAATATTAAATAAAATTACAAAAGGTCATGAAATTTAAAGTAACAACAATACGAATATGTAAATAACAACTGCAGAAAATTACTAAACAAAATCAAATACAATATTACTAAAATGGAAATACAAATAGAACATAAAAAAATAAATTGATTTTTCCTAGTAAGGTCCAAACCCACTTTCCGACCCTCCTCCGACACCCGGATAAAAAATTCCAAACATAGTAAATGGGTTGACATGTTCTTTTTCTGCTTTGTTGTATGCACTATTATTATGAATTTCAATTTTAATTTCGCATTAATCTTATTCTTGTTTAAATGTTTTGTTTTAAATTTGATTAATATTAAAAATATAAACTGAAATATTAATATGAAAATATTAAATTCAATGTGATTTTATACATATATTGTGATTTATATTATAAAAGAAATAAAAGTAAAGAGGAAACAAATGAATTATAAGGAATACTTTTTTTTTAATGCAAAAAGTAGTGCAAGTTGAAGAAAGATTGCTGATTTTGTGCTAAAGTAGTGCATAATCTGCACTACTTTAGTTTCATTGGCCTAAGTGTAAAGGTAAACGAGACCCTGAATTGAGTATGAAATTGTGATCTAATAAGATCCTTAGGAAATTGGATCAAATGTCAAACTCATGGCTAAAATTTAGACGGTGATGGAGTAGGTTAGAGGCGGGTTTTGCTAAGTCCGTAATCAATCTTGTAAAAAACATATAAATCCTAACCCATTTTGTCCCACAGAATTACACATTATGTCCCGAAGTGCAATGAAATAAAATTAAATGTTAAATATTTTAAATGTGACTTTCAAATCAAATATCAGCAAACAACTTTATTTATAATTAAGATACAAACGAGTCAAATATCTCAAAGAAGTTACATACATAACTCATTAAACATAAAGATAAGCATACATAAGACGTAGATAAACACAATAAATCTTTTCAATCATACAAAATATCCTAAAAAATATTAATATTAAAATAAAGCATCATCACAGAGCGAGAGGGTGCATTTGTGAACTATTTTAAAATAACTTGTTTTGTGTTATGTATTTAATAAAATTATAAAATATTTATTTATTTAATATATACATGTAGGACTCGAAGCAGATTTAGCTATGGCCAGACATCCCCTTAGTCAGAAGAGTCCGTCGCCTCGAGCACTGATAAAACTCATTTTTCACATTTATACATCATATTTTCTCATATTTTATTTGTAAAAAATATGCTTAACTCTTGTATTTTGATGAAAATTTGTATTTGTAGGATAAATGGATGATTTGAGCAACTTGGATGTAAATTCGGTTGATTCCGAAGAATTCAAGAATGTTCCACAAAGATGGCATTTCCAGGAGATGTTTTGAACATAAGGCGTGGGCACGCCTTAACCAGCAGGATATCAAATTGCGTTTTGAACTTAAGGCGTGGGCACGCTTTACCTGAAAGTGTATACCTGCGGGATTTTTACAAAGGAGATTCCTATCTTTCTCTCTCCAGGAGATTTGAAATTAGTTTTAATATATTTGGACTTTTATTAGAATAGTTTTAGATAAGGTCAAAGGGAGAGAGATATAAGGGGAGAAGTTCAAAAAACCAGAGGGAGGGACGCTATTATTTTTCTTTCTGTCTTCTCTCTTTTCTCTAACCACCCAAAAAGTACTTTTGTAAAAAAACTCCATGGTAGGCTAAACTCCGTTCTCCGATCGAAGAATAATTAAAGGCTTGGTTTTTCCATATTTGTGAGATCTAAATTGTTTTACTTGTTCTTCAATTCTTTATTATTCGTATATCTCCCGTGTTTGATGCAATTACTGTTTTGATTGATTGAATGATATGGCCAATTGTTTAATTGTCAAAATAGTATAGTACCAATTAGAGCGTTAAATCCGTAATTGTTTAACTGTTCTAATATTTGTGGTAAATAACATAGTTGATTACAAAAATAGGTTTTCTGTCTATGTTATGGAGGTATACGATCTAGTCTAAATAAACCTACATGTGTGTTTGTTGGCTAGAATTGGTGGTCTCTCTCTTTTTAATGTTGTTGATAAATTAAATTCTACGATCGTATCTAGAATTGTTTATTGGCAAGAGAAGTAATCAGAGATCGTATCCTGATTATCGAATCAGTAAGGAGAGACAGGTTATTAGGTCGTACCAATAGCCATAACCAATTTAATGTTGAATTGAAGAATTTATTATTGCATCTATGATCGAATATGAGAACCATGTCTGAAATTAAACTTTGATCGGACTCCTTGTCAATTACTAATCTTTAACACACTTCAATATTGTTTTAGTTAATTTAATTTTGTTCAATATCAATCTTCAAAACCCGCATCTTTAGTTAATTTATTTTCAATTATCTTGCAAAAGAATACATCTCTACCAATCCCTGAGGATTCGACCTTGTTTCCACTATCACAAGTTTATAATTAGAACAAGTATTTGTATATTTGTTGGTTTCGACACCCAACAAATTTCTGGCGCCGTTGCCGGGGATTTGGTGTCAAGTAGATTATTCTTTTGTTTTCTTTATTTTCATATTTAGTTCTAGTTAAGATTGTTGTGTTTGTTTTGATGCCACGTTCTTCTCGTACATGTGAACTTCAATTTGATCCTGAAATCGAAAAGACTGCTAAAAAATTGAGGAAGAATACTAAACTGAGGAAACAAGCTGTGTCATCTTCATTTTCTGCACTGAATTTGGAAGTTTCACCGGTAGATTCTTCAAGTGATTCTGAAATTGAACCAGAAATGGCTAATGAAGAAAGAACATTGAGAGAACTGGCTGCACCACCGAATACTTTGCATTCAATTTCCAGCTTTGGAAGGGGATTTTGAATTGAAGTCAGGGTTGATTCATTTGCTTCCAAGATTCCATGGCCTGGAGAATGAGGATCCTCACAAACACTTAAAGGAATTCCATGTGGTGTGTTCTAGCATGAAGCCACAGGGAGTTACTGAAGATCAAATCAAATTAAAAGCGTTCCCATTCTCCCTAGCAGACAGAGCAAAAGATTGGTTGTTTTATTTGCCTCCTGGTTCTATAACAACTTGGACGGGGATGGTTAGGTTGTTCCTTGATAAATTTTTCCCCGCTTCAAGAGCTGCAAGTATTAGGAGAGAAATATGTGGAATTAAGCAAAAAGATTCTGAAACTCTTCATGAATATTGGGAACGATTTAAGCAATTGTCGGCAAGTTGTCCTCAACATGGTATCTCTGAGCAACTGCTTATGCAATACTTCTATGAAGGACTTCTTCCCATGGAGAGAAGAATGATGGATGCTGCAAGCGGAGGTGCTATCGTGAACAAAACTCCTCGTGAGGCAAGAGAATTGATCACCACTATGGCCGCCAACTCTCAACAATTTGGTTTTAGACAAGACTCATCTTATAGACGAGTGAATGAGGTAAGTGCTTCTTCTCTTGAAAATCAAATAGCTAATCTAACTTCTCTTGTTCAGCAAATGGCCACAGGAAATGTGCACCAAGTCAAGGCTTGTGGAATTTGTGCTGCTCCAGGACATCCGACTGACATGTGTCCCACACTCCAAGATGAACCTCATGAGCAAGCTAATGCAGTTGGAGGATATCCAGGTCCACTACAAAGGAAATATGATCCCTTCTCAAATACCTACAATCCAGGTTGGAGGGATCATCCTAACTTCGGTTATGGTCCACAACCTCAACATCAAAATTTCCAACCAAGACAGTTTGTTCAACCTCAACAACAACCATCATCGAGTTCAAATTCGTCTCTTGAGGATATTGTTAAGTCGCTTGCAGTCACTACACAACAATTCCAACAAGAGACGAGAACAAATATCAAGAAGATTGAGGATCAAATGAACCAACTAGCATCAGCTGTGAGCCGATTGGAATCTCAAGGAAAGTTGCCATCACAAACAATTGTCGACCCAAAACAAAATGCAAATGCAGTTACTTTGAGGAATGGAAAGGAGTTGAAAGAGCTCACTAAACCATCTCGAGCAAGAAATCCAGAGGAAGAAGCTGAAAAAGAAGTTGAGGTTCCTAGAGTTCAAGTCGAGCAATCTCAAGGGTCTAGTGCAGAGCCTTCACCAATGGTTATGACAAGTGCTCCTTTCCCATCTAGATTGTCCAAATCCAAGAAGGAAGCGGAGGAAAAAGAAATCTTTGACACCTTTCGTAAGGTCGAAGTGAATATTCCCTTACTTGATGCAATTAAACAGGTACCTCGATATGCTAAATTTCTCAAGGAGCTGTGCACCAATAAGAGGAAATTGAAAGGTAATGAGTATGTTAGTATGGGTGAAAATGTTTCAGCTGTTCTACAGAAAAAGTTACCTCCTAAATGCAAGGATCCAGGTATGTTTACTATCCCTTGCAAAGTTGGTAATGTTCGAGTTGAAAGAGCAATGTTAGATCTAGGTGCTTCAATTAATGTCATGCCATTATCTGTTTATTCATCTTTGAATCTTGGACCGTTGAATGATACTGGTGTGATAATTCAACTAGCCGATAGATCTAATGTTTATCCCGAGGGTGTCTTAGAAGATGTTTTGGTGCAAGTAAATGAGTTGATTTTTCCTGCTGACTTTTATGTGCTAAACATGGATGAGGAGGAGTCATCTCATTCTTTGATTTTGTTAGGAAGACCTTTTCTGAAAACATCTAGGACAAAAATTGATGTGCATAATGGTTCACTCACAATGGAATTTGGTGGTGAGATTATTAAATTTAATATCTATGAAGCCATGAGATATCCAAGCGATGTGTCATCTGTTTTTGTTGTCGATGTTGTAGAACCTCTAACGAATAAAATCTTTGAGTTGCATGATGATGATAAATTGAAAGTAGCACTTAATAGGAGTTTCACTGTTGAAAAGTCCAAAGAAGTCATGAAAAAGTTTGAGCTACATTCTGATTTGCAGGAAATAATTCATGAGTTGGACTCATTGCCATCAATGAGGTGCAATATTTCTTATGTTGAGTTGCCTATTTCACACACTAAACTTCTTCCATCTCTCATACAGGCACCCAAATTGGAATTGAAACCTCTTCCATGTCATTTGAAATATGCTTTCTTGGGAGAGGATGACACTTTGCCAGTCATTATCTCTAGTAAACTTTCAGCCATCGAGGAAGAGAAGTTGATTCGTGTGCTTAAAGAATTCAAGGAGGCTATTGGATGGACAATTGCTGACATCAAGGGAATAAGTTCTCATGTATGTATGCATAGAATTCTCCTGGAGGAAGGATGTAAGCCTTCTAGAGAAGCCCAGCGTAGATTGAATCCACCTATGATGGAGGTGGTGAAGCTAGAAATTCTGAAACTTCTCGATGCAGGTATGATCTTTCCAATTTCGGATAGCAAATGGGTAAGCCCTGTTCAAGTTGTTCCAAAGAAAACAGGTATAACAGTGGTAGAAAATCTTGATGGTGAGTTGGTAGCAACTCGTGTTCAAAATGGGTGGCGAGTCTGTATAGATTATAGGAAGTTAAATGCCTTAACAAGGAAAGATCATTTTCCGCTTCCTTTTATTGATCAAATGCTTGAACGATTAGCCGGTCGTACTCATTATTGTTGCCTTGATGGTTACTCAGGTTTTCACCAAATTCCGATTGCACCGGAAGATCAGGAAAAGACAACATTTACATGCCCGTTTGGTACTTTTGCATGCCGACGCATGCCGTTTGGACTTTGTAATGCACCTGCCACATTCCAAAGGTGTATGGTTAGTATCTTCTTGGATTATGTAGAGAACATCATAGAAGTATTTATGGATGATTTTACAGTCTATGGTAATTCTTTTGATGCATGTCTTACTAATCTTACAAAGATCCTTCAAAGATGCATAGAAAAGAACCTTGTTTTGAACTATGAAAAATGTCATTTTATGGTTGATCAAGGTATTATTCTAGGTCATGTTGTTTCTGCTAGAGGAATTGAAGTAGATAAAGCTAAGATAGATGTTATCAAATCTTTGCCTTATCCCGCAAGTGTGCGGGAAGTCCGTTCATTTCTTGGACATGCAGGTTCTATCGTCGCTTTATCAAAGATTTCTCGAAGATCACTCTTCCCTTGTCTAGGCTGTTGCCAAAAGATGCAGTGTTTGAATTCAATGAAGTATGCAAGGATGCATTTGATATGTTAAAGGATAAGTTGACTTCAGCACCGATTATGCAACCTCCAAATTGGAATCTCCCATTTGAAATTATGTGTGATGCAAGCAATTATGCTGTTGGTGCTGTTCTTGGACAACGAGTTGATAGAGCTCCACATGTCATTTACTATGCTTCGAGAACACTTGACAGTGCCCAGAGCAATTATTCCACAACGGAAAAAGAACTTTTAGCAATTGTTTTTGCTTTAGAGAAATTCCGTTCATATTTACTTGGTGCTAAAATAATTGTCTTTTCTGATCATGCAGCGCTCAAGTATTTGCTCACAAAGAAGGAAACCAAACCTAGGCTTATCCGATGGATACTCTTATTGCAGGAGTTTGACTTAGAGATACGTGACAAAAAGGGGTCTGAGAATCTAGTTGCCGATCATCTTAGCAGGTTACTCACAAGCGAAAATGCATCCCCGTTGAAAGATGATTTTCCAGATGAGCATCTCTTTTCTTTACATCAGAAGAGTCCTTGGTTTGCTGATATTGCTAATTATTTGGTAACTAGGACATTACCAAGTACTTTATCTAGGGCTCAAAGAGATAAAATTAAAAGTGATGCTAAGTACTATACTTGGGATGAACCTTATTTATGGAAATATTGTTCTGATCAAGTTATTCGGAGATGTGTGCCTGAACATGAAATTCCTTCTATCTTACAGTTTTGTCATTCATATGCATGCGGGGGACACTTTGGTCCTAAAAGAACAGCTCGTAAGGTGTTTGAATGTGGATTGTTTTGGCCTACTATTTTTCAAGATTCATACATGTTTTGTAAGACTTGTGAGCAATGTCAGAAAACTGGAAGCCTAGGACATAGAGATCAAATGCCGCTTAATCCCATTCTAGTTTGTGAGATATTTTGATGTTTGGGGAATTGATTTTATGGGTCCTTTTCCATCTTCTTTTGGCAATGTCTACATTCTTCTTACTGTGGATTATGTTTCGAAATGGGTGGAGGCTAAGGCCACCCGGACTAATGATGCTAAGGTTGTGGTGGATTTTGTCAAGTCTCATATCTTTGCTAGGTATGGAACACCAAGGGCTATTGTAAGCGATCGTGGAACTCATTTCCTGCAATAGAGTGTTTGAAACTTTAATGAAGAAATATGGTGTCACTCATCGAGTTTCCACTGCTTACCATCCGCAGACGAGTGGACAAGCTGAAATATCCAATAGGGAAATCAAGTCCATACTTGAGAAGACCGTTAATCCAAACCGGAAAGATTGGAGTGTTCGACTTGATGATGCTCTTTGGGCCTATCGAACGGCTTATAAGACTCCTATAGGTATGTCACCTTACCGCTTGGTATTTGGAAAATCTTGTCATTTACCTGTAGAACTCGAACATCGTGCTTATTGGGCTATTAAGCAATGTAATATGAGTTTGGATGAAGCGGGTGACTCAAGAAAACTGCAATTGCAAGAATTGGAAGAATTCGCCATGACGCTTATGAAAGCTCGAGGATTTACAAAGAAAAGACTAAGGCTTTTCATGATCGTATGATATCTCGGAAAGATTTTTACATTGGTCAAAAAGTTTTGCTTTATCATTCCAAGTTAAAATTGTTTCCTGGAAAATTGCGTTCTAGATGGCTAGGTCCTTTTATTGTTACTAAGGTCTTTTCTCATGGTGCAGTTGAAATAGAAAGCCCGGAAACTGGTAAGATTTTTAAGGTCAATGGTCATCGTTTGAAGGTCTTTTATGAAGGCTTTTCGGTACATAATGTTGATACTATTGATCTTGCAAATCCCACATACCATGATTGATGAATTGGTAAGGTCTAGCCAAAGACGTTAAAGAAAAGCGCTTCTTGGGAGGCAACCCAAGGTTTATCTTTCCTAGTGGTAGTTTAATTTATTATAGTATTTTAAGGATTAGTTTTGTTTTCTTAAAAAAAAAAAAAAAAAAAAAAAAAATTGGTGTTTCTATTCCAGGGGACGTTCTAGTTTAAAGCGTGGGCATGCCTTATGTTTTTTTTTTCTGATACTTTCAAGATCAAGATGATATGAAATAGAGCGTGCCCACGCCTTAATTGAATTTTCCTTCTACATGTTCTCTTTACTTCCAGGTTTAATATTTTATTTAAAAAAAAAAACAAAACGGAACCACGTTTTTTTTTCAAAGTCGCAGAAGTCACACCTTTTTATTATTCATGTTTTTCTTTTAGATTTGTATATATATATATATATATATATATATATATATATTATTTTTATAACAGTCTTCTATAAAGTATTAAATAAAAAAAAAAAAAAAAAAAAAAAAAACTGAAAAGTAGAAAAGAACAAAAAGGGGCAGTCGCGATTAGCCATAGGAAAAGAAGGAGACATTCTCAAAACCCTATGTCCTCTTTCTTTCTCTTCCCTTCAAATTCTCTTTATTCCACCATTAACACACCTCCATAGCTTCTCATACTTCGATATCAAACGTACATCCTCCGTTTTTCCATCTCTTATACTCGTCCCGTTTCCTCTCCGCCGTCAACATCGTCTGTTCCGTCGTCCTCCTTTCGAATCAGTTCTTCTTCTCCGCCCTCTGTCCAGAGCAGCGACGGCCACCATTAGTTCTGCGTTTTTCCTTAGTTCAAGTCGGATAGTCCTCTCAACAGGTTTTTCTATTTCGATTTCTTCACATTAATTTTATTTTATTTTGTTCAAAAGAAAAAAAAAACGATTTTTTTTTTTTTTTATATATTACTGCTGGTAGTTCCGATGATGTGTGTATATATTTCTATTGATGGCATTGAATATTTGTTTCTTTTTCTGTTTTATATAGAATGTTAGCGTATATTTACATATGATCCTTTGTATGTTCAATTAATTATTATATCATGTTATTCCAATTCCTAATTTGTTAATACTTTCTGTCTTAATTTTTGTTTCAGTTGCATAATTAGAGTTTTTATAGCATAGTAGAATTCATGGCCAAATCCCGCTCAGTTGCGTCCTGTCATACCAGTGGCACACGGGTTACTCAAACGAACGCCACTCCTAGCGAATCTGATGACTATGATGCTGTTCCCATTCGGAAACGAGCACGACTTGGCAAGGCTTTACACATTCTTCCACCTTGCGAAGCTGATTTGAATGGTCATCTCACGTTCACACGGAAGAAGGATAAAGAAAGGTACAAGGCTGTTTGCCAACGAAACATTGTTCCTTGTAAGTCTCTCGACTTTCCTACCATGGAGGCTTTGCATATTAAGGATGAAGTTCTTGCATTAGTTCATAATATAGGTTGGGATAACTTCTTTTCCATTAATTACCCTGCTTATATTGAACTTGTTCGTGAGTTTTATACAACATTTGAGTTCAAGAAATCTAATGACATAGGTCTCAATACCCCTAAGGTTATACAGTTTCGTTTGATGGGAAAATCATTTAACTTCTGTTTGACTGATTTTAACATTGCTTTTGGATTTATCACTGAGGAGTTTGCTATGACTGGGGAGTACTTGCACACTGTTTGTGAATATGATTTGAATTTTACTCCTTTATTAGTCTATAGAGATATTTCCAATCATCCGTCTATGTATAACCCAAAAAAGTCTACGGATACCTATCTTCATAACTCTGCTTTGAAATATATTCATAGGTTCCTAGCTTTTTCTTTTTCGGGTAGAAAAGATAACTCTGCGTTGTTGAATAAAGCCGAACTTTACTTCTTACATTGTATGCAAAACCAAGTTAAGGTCAATCTCGGATATTGGGTAGCTTCTCAGTTTAATCATGCTCTATCCACAAAGAGAAATTTGATATTGGGATCTCTCATTACTCAATTGGCTGTCAACTTAAACTTAATTGATCCTAATGATAATGACCTTCATGTGGCTTGTAACATACCTTCTTTGGACTTACATTGTTTGGAGATGATGTGTTTAATTGAGAAAGTAGGTGATGGGTATCAATTTTGTCCTCCGGGACCTGTGGATGTTAGAAAACCACATGATGCAAATGGCTCTCAACACCGGTCCCGTCACTTGGTTGATGATGATGATGATATTGCCCCACCTCCAGCCGATGTCTCCTTTGAAACATTTTGCAAGGAACAGTTTGGACTACTTCGGGAACAATTGCAACGAATAGAGCTTAACCAAATGGCGTACTTCCAACGTGAGGGTTTCGATCCACCTTTTCCACCTCCTCAACAATAGATGCCGCCCAGTTCTACGATGCTCTACTTTTCAGGGACGTTTTCTAACTCTTTATTATATCTTGAGCATCTAGTTTCTTTACATTGAGGACAATGTTGTGAATAAGTGTGGGGGAATAGGTCATGATTGTTGTTGCTTCATGCTAGACTTTATGGATTAAATTTTTGCTTCTATCATGCTAGGTTGTTTCACTTGTCATTCATTTTATGAGTCCTAACTCTTCGATACTTAATTCTTGTTCATGACTGTCATCGCCCTAAATTCTGATTCTTCTAATGCTCATGAGTGTTGTGGGTTTTATTTCAAAAAAAAAAAAAAAAAAGTATTCTCCTCTAGCTGCATTGTGGTTGATTGTTGTCAATAGTTGGAAGAAAGTTTGCATAAATTTGACTCACATACACCTATATTTTGTGAGATTTGAGCCGATGAGCATTCACTATATAATACGCTCAATTTCTTTGTTGTGTGGTTGTCATGCATAGTTGATTTTTCTAGAACTTGCATTGTTATGCATGTTTTGATTATGCCAATTGATGAGTTGAATGTATTGAATAAAATAAGGGTATTAGGTTAAACCCGTTTCTTGTTATCGTTGCCTTTTGCTTCTAGCTTACCCTTGTTCATTTACCCCTAGTGAACCCATATTGAGCTTTAACCTTTTCTTTGCTAATTAACCACATTACAAGCCTTGATAACCTTTTTGTTGATTTTTCCCCATTTTGAACCTTGAGTTGAAGGATTATATGGACTTGTTCATGCTTAGTTGCTTGATTCTAATTTAGATGACTGCACAAGTGTGAGAATTGTAAAGTTTTTGAGTTATGTTCTTCCTCCATAGAGAAGGATAAGTAGAGTAAAAAAAAGAAAAATGTGAAAAAAAAAAAAAGAAAAAAAACAAAAACGAAAAAAAAAAACAACAAGAAAAATAAATGATTGAAAAAAAAAAAAAAGAAGAGAAAAAAAAAATTGAGAAAGTAAAAGTGCTTGTACATAGAGTCGTGTAAAATAATCCAAAGCAGTCTAGTATCATCATTTAATTCTGCTATGTGTGGCAATAACATATGATTCCTTTGACTCTATTAACCAAAAATCCTTTTCACCTTACCAACCCAAGCCTTCTACATGTTTTCAATTACATCCCTACCCAATATTCTTGCATTCAATTTCTGTCATTTGGTAATTGAGATGTGATATATTTGCAAGCTTATGGTAAAAGTCTTCTATGCATTGACATGAGAGTTGATTGTTATATTTTTAAGCCTAAATGCATTTGAGTGTAAAGAGTGAATCCATTGTGAGGGAGTCAGATTTTATGCATTCCAATTTCAATTTATTGATGTGATTGACTATTTTTGTTGGTAGGGGGGGAATTGTTTGCCAATTTTATTTAAAAAAAAAAGAAAAGATTAAAAAAAAAAAAAAGAGTTTGAGCAACGGAAGAAGAAGGATTAACCAAAAGATGATGTCATTGATAAGAGTTGAGTTATATACTTGAGGACAAGCATTGTTTAAGTGTGAGGGAATTTGATAAAACTCATTTTTCACATTTATACATCATATTTTCTCATATTTTATTTGTAAAAATTATGCTTAACTCTTGTATTTTGATGAAAATTTGTATTTGTAGGATAAATGGATGATTTGAGCAACTTGGATGTAAATTCGGTTGATTCCGAAGAATTCAAGAATGTTCCACAAAGATGGCATTTCCAGGAGATGTTTTGAACATAAGGCGTGGGCACGCCTTAACCAGCAGGATATCAAATTGCGTTTTGAACTTAAGGCGTGGGCACGCTTTACCTGAAAGTGTATACCTGCGAGATTTTTACAAAGGAGATTCCTATCTTTCTCTCTCCAGGAGATTTGAAATTAGTTTTAATATATTTGGACTTTTATTAGAATAGTTTTAGATAAGGTCAAAGGGAGAGAGATATAAGGGGAGAAGTTCAAAAAACCAGAGGGAGGGACGCTATTATTTTTTTTTTCTGTCTTCTCTCTTTTCTCTATCCACCCAAAAAGTACTTTTGTAAAAAAACTCCATGGAAGGCTAAACTCCGTTCTCCGATCGAAGAATAATTAAAGGCTTGGTTCTTCCATATTTGTGAGATCTAAATTGTTTTACTTGTTCTTCAATTCTTTATTATTCGTATATCTCCCGTGTTTGATGCAATTACTGTTTTGATTGATTGAATGATGTGGCCAATTGTTTAATTGTCAAAATAGTATAGTACCAATTAGAGCGTTAAATCCGTAATTGTTTAACTGTTCTAATATTTGTGGTAAATAACATAGTTGATTACAAAAATAGGTTTTCTGTCTATGTTATGGAGGTATACGATCTAGTCTAAATAAACCTACATGTGTGTTTGTTGGCTAGAATTGGTGGTCTCTCTCTTTTTAATGCTGTTGATAAATTAAATTCTACGATCGTATCTAGAATTGTTTATTGGCAAGAGAAGTAATCAGAGATCGTATCCTGATTATCGAATCAGTAAGGAGAGACAGGTTATTAGGTCGTACCAATAGCCATAACCAATTTAATGTTGAATTGAAGAATTTATTATTGCATCTATGATCGAATATGAGAACCATGTCTGAAATTAAACTTTGATCGGACTCCTTGTCAATTACTAATCTTTAACACACTTCAATATTGTTTTAGTTAATTTAATTTTGTTCAATATCAATCTTCAAAACCCCCATCTTTAGTTAATTTATTTTCAATTATCTTGCAAAAGAATACATCTCTACCAATCCCTGAGGATTCGACCTTGTTTCCACTATCACAAGTTTATAATTAGAACAAGTATTTGTATATTTGTTGGTTTCGACACCGAACAAGCACCCAAAAATTATAATATTTTAGGGGCCCGAATTTATTTTTGGTTCCCTTTTTTAATATGCAGGTATATTAGATGTGCTTCTTTGAATAATCAATTGTTATATTTTTTATAATTTAAAGACAAGGGTTCGAGTCCTCCTTCTGGCTTCTAACTTTGTTTTGTATAAATATAAAGTGTTGCAAATGCTTTAATATTTTTTTATATTTTTCTTTAAGTTTGTACACCAAAAAATAAAAATAAAAATTATGGGCCTATTTTGAAAACTCTTTGTTGTTTTTTTCTATGATAATATTTGAAGTGTTGCAAATACTTTAACCTTTTAATATTTTTCTAAAAGTTTGTACACTAGACAAAACATTTATTATTCGTTCAGTAAACTTGATTCATGCCTAAATATTTCTAATATATTGTACTTAATTGGTATGTATATTTTAAAGTATTAGATAGTGTATTTATGTATCGATTTTTTTTTTCTTTTGAAAAAATAAGTTTTTACATAAAATTTTGAAAAAAAAAAACAAATCAACAATAACAAGAAAAGCATCATATGATTTAAATTACTATAGAAGGCAAATATTAAATAAATTATAAACGGGCATAAAATATAAAATAACATCAGTACGAAACATGTAAATAAAAATTACAGAAAATTACTAAACAAAATCAAATACAACATTACTAAAACGGAAATACTCGTTTCCAGAATTTTCTTGCTAGGCATAGAGAAATTAGGAACACGCAAACGCATTTCACCCTTCGAAATGTATTAATCGAGCATTTGTGGGGCGAATACAGTGCTTTCACATTGTAATTCAATTTGTTGTATGTCATATTATTATGAACTTTAATTTTAATTTCGCATTAATCTTATTCCTTGTTTACGTGTTTTATATTAAATTTGATTTGTACTAAAATATTAATATGAAAATAATATATTCCATGTGGTTTTATACATATTTGTGGTTTATATTATAAAATAAATAAAAGTAAAAAGAAAATAAATGAATTATAATGAATATTCTTTTTTAATGCAAAAAGTAGTGCACATGGTTGGATGAAGTGCAGATCTTGCACTAAAGTAGTGAAGAATCTGCACTAGTTTAATTTTAGCATTGGAGATGGCCTCACAGTGTTGGTCCATCGAAAGTCTATTATTCCATATCATTACTCTCTTTGAAGTTGTGTTCCCGATACTACCGATCTGGAAGCTCTACTTATAATATCTCTTGCAATCTGGACTTTGGACTTATAATATCTCTACCAATCTGGGCTTTGGACCCTGCAGTCCAGTCCTTCCAGTAGGCATTGGACTTATAATTAGAGATGGTAGTGGGGCGGGTTTGACATTTTCCAAGATCCGACTCACATGAAAAAAATTAGATTCGTAATCCGTCTCGTCTCGCCTTCTCAGAAAATTCGACCTGCCCCCGCTTCACTTCACTAACCCAACGGGTTTACTCGCCCCGCCCCATTATGTTATTTTTTTTCTTTTTTCCAATATGTAGAATTTTATTGCCACTAATTTTTAATATAATGGTTCTAGAACTGAATATAATATAAAATACATTATTGAATAAAAAATTTGTTCACCAAAATAACTAAATAAGTTCTCAAATAAAAGACAAAAACAATAAAAAATATGAATATATTGGTAATAAAAATTAGTAGTAAATGGAATATATAACTATAATAAATAAAAATATATATAATATTAATATAAACAATATATCCGGGGCAGGTTAGGGATGAATTTAGCAAAATTCACAATCCGATTCACCCCCGGCAATACCCGGGTTTGAACCCGCCCCATAACCTGTTTGACCGAGATTTTACCTGCCCTATACGGAGGAGGTTTAGTGCGGATTTCAATCCGATTCATTGACATCCCTACTTATAATATCTCCAGTAATCTGGGCTTTGGACCCTGCAATCCAGTCCCTCCAGTAGAGATATATATGAAGCCACTCGAACCGAATATTAGTATATCCGATTTTCATTAGCAAGTTTCAAAGAGTATTCGTATTTTGATTTGAATTTTTTTCGAATATTATTTCTAATTTCTATACGATTCGCTCAAAATATTCAAATAATGTGAAGTAATTAAAATATTCATATTTGACTATATAAATAATGTCTTTTAAATAATAATAATAATAATAATAATAATAATAATAATAATAATAATAATAATAATGAGTTCTAAGTCAGATACGTATTCAGAAGAGTACTCAAAGATATCCAAATAAATTTGAATATTTGTATTCTAATTTCATTTGCAAGAACTACATACAATATTATATATCTAACTAACTTTGCATATCAAAATACGAATCGAAAATGTATTTCTATATATATCAATATAAATAATTCGAACCAAACATAAAAAATACGAATCGAATATATAATTATTCGTATTTGTATTCAAAATATATACAAATAATAAAATTAATTTATATTCAAATTTGAATTCTTATTTTCGGATCAGAATCTAACTATGTGAATTCGAACCACGAATCGAAGAAAAATTCGTTGGACCACCACCGTTCAATCCGAAATTCAGCTCAAAGTCTGCAATCTAGGCCTTGAACCCTCGGCTCAAAACCTGATATCTATAGCCCTTCTCCCAAGATACCTCCCATTTTACAGTAGGCAACTCACAGATTCTGAATCTGCTAAACTAACCTCGTTGCGTCCTTATTTTGTTAACTTTTTTTATTTTTATATGTATCGGGTCGAACTCAATCAATCTCGAGCTGGCCGAATTTATACCGAACTAAGTTTGGGTTTGAATGAAACAAACTCGATTTAGTCGAGTTCGAGCTTTAGTCTATCAGTGATCGACTTGACTCAGCTTATATAGATGCTCAATCAAAAAATACTCAACTAAACTGCATAAAATTAACTGTTTGTACATCTTAAGTATATACACACGCACACCAATCTCCAAATGATGATTGCCCCAACACTCCATATAATAAATATTTTAAGGATGACTTTTAAATTAAATATCAATAAACAATTTAATTTACAAATTAATGCACAAACAAGCCAGATAACTCAAAGAAATCAAATACTTCAAATAAACATACATAAAGCTACATAATCACATTAATATCCAAGAATCCTACAAAATATTCTAAAAACTATATTAACATTATAACAGAAAAATAAGCATATACATAAACCGTACATAATCACAGTAATGTGCCTTGAATCATACAACATATTCTAAGAAAATATATTAACAATTAAAACAAAGCACCATCCGATGTGAAAATGGGTGCGATTTAAAATGTAGCTAGTTTTGGATGACGTGTTCCAAATTATAAAATATTTATGTATTTAATATACACGATGAGGTTAGGAGCGAATTTAGCAAAATTATATACCTGCTAAAACCCGAGAGTTTCGACTGATTTTAAACATTTTGGGTTTGGACCCGCTCAGTTGCCATCTCTACTAAAAATATCCAGTGCATCAGACTATTGTATCTACATCACTAAGTGTGTGGTTGCTTATGATTTTCCTCAGTGAATTCAGTAGATCAAATTTCAATTAAGCACGCTCATTAATTTCTTCAGTCAAATTTGATTCAACACTTCCCAATCTTAAACAAACACATCCTAAAAGAATGCGAAATAAATAAGTAAATAAAAATAAAAAGTATAATGTCCTTTGAGGCTGATTGAAACGTGTATCCTATGTTGTGTCAGATTAGAACAAATGCCATTCATCCAAACAGAAGATATAAATCCTGTCCTAAAAGAAATTACCTGGAAGAGTTTACGCCAAAGTTATTAATTTCCGGATGTCATTTCAGATTTATCATTGTAACGAGATATTCCGATTAGCGTTTCATTTCGGACTGTTTTGGATATAAATATACATAAATTAAATAATTTCGTCCCACACTTTCGAATTCTCGAGTTCTACACTTTCATTTTCAAATACCGAGCTTAAATCGTAGTTGAAGGAGGAACAATGGTCGACGAGCCTGAAATTTTAAGTTTATAGAGAATTGAAAATTCCTAAATCTAAGATTTTTTAATGTGAAGTTTTGGGTTCAGACTTCCAAGAAGAAGAAAATAGAGTATATGTGACTGAGTCTGTTTTCGCAGGGTAATGGAATAATGGGCAAAAGCAATTTCAAGTTTCAATTAAACAATAGAAAAAAGGAAATAAAAAATAAATTGTGAAATCAGTTCCGGAGCTCATCCATTTTGACCAAAACAGCCATTCCGATCAGAATTAAGTGAGATGCTCGGAATTTAGGCTGAGACGGAATTAAAGGCTGCCTGTTTCGTTTTTCTTACTGGAACGAAATATTCTAGCCGTTCCGGCCGGAACCAAACGAGATTGATAACTTTGGTTTACACATCAATTTTTTTATAAAGTGATAGACAAGTAAATAATATTTTTGGGACACCATTAGTATAAAAAAATAATGCATTGTTATTGGATGCCTGAAATAGGACTTTCTCATGCCATTGTGATGGGAACAATAGAAGTGGCAATTTGGACGGACCTAATCCGTAGGGCCAATGACATATGTCGGACTAAGTCAAAATTTCTCGTGTCCAGCCCAAGCCATCCCCTAAAATTTACTTAGATTTTCGTGACGGCATGCAACACGTTAAGCCATTAACCCATCAAGTTGGACTATTGAAGCCGGTGTTATTTTGGGCCTAAAGGCCGGTTTAAAATGTCGGACAGGCTGGATTCTATGAAACATCCGGATAGAGAATGTGCCTACCCGACATGATTTTACTTTTAAAAGATTTACATCTAGCTTAAATAAAGCAAATTCAAAATTGAATATACTCATCTAACGCACAAAAACCAAATCCATCCCAATCGGGACATAGCATATGATACAAAGAGAAGAGGAGAGTACAAAAACTAGCATATTCTCTCCATTCATACCTACTTCATTTAACTTATTTCTCAATTTCCAATTTATCAATAAAAGTATGTATATGTCCAGGGAAAAAATAAAAATAAAAGGAATGTATCATCAGAATTAGAATCTTGTCTAAAATCTACACCAAATTGTCGGATTCCAATTTTGTACAGAACAAAAGAACCAACAACAACATAAGCTCAGGTTAAAGCCAACCATTATATACCTTATCTCTTACAGAAACTAAAGTTCACTCTCGATTTTGAAATCTGAAAAGGAAGGAGTTTGGCGAGTTTCAGCCATGGGCGCAGGTTCTTTCTTCTCGGAGCCAAAGAAGGAACAACTCTGAAACGCATCCAGACTGTTTGCTATGAGGCGGTTCAAACCACTAAGGCTATCGCTAAGAATTAGATCATTGCTTTGGTATCTACACGGGGTTATGTCCAAATCTAGCGGTCCTAAAGAGTCAGGCTGTAGCATATAGAGAAAGAGGAATAAGATCATGAGTGAGACAACCTCAGTTGTTAGTATACACATCTCCGTGTATGTGTGTGTGAGGGGAACAGCACATAAAATCAAGAGTGTCTTGATATAACAAGGCCCACTATCAGGTTAATTGTATAAAGTATAAACAGTCATTAAGATATTGTCACTCGTATCAAATTGGGTATTTGGCATTAACTTGTAGTCAAATGGGTACTAATCTTATATTTTTATATAAAAAAGGGTACAAACATTAATTTGCATCAAATAAAAGTGATAAGCTCATTAGTCCAGTTTTACCGTATGTGACTGTCTAATTTCATTTCCTTATAATTTAGTGTTTAGTACCCATTAGAACTACTTTGATACAAATTAACATCAAAATGGTACTGAACCCAATATTTAGTACACAAGTTGATAAATGCATGGTTTGGTGACCGTTTGTGTAACTAACCACCAAATATCAAACGTCAAGAAATGGAAAATGTGAATTGGGGAAAAGCTTACCCAATATATATCAGTCAGTCCACTAAAATCCTTATTGGAAACCTCTGAAGGATGATCTGATCTACATTCATCCACCGGGTCTCCAGAAATATGGTTGCTGTTTGTCAAGTTCTCCACTTTAGGCAACTCCTGCAGGAACAAAAGAAAACTAGTATCACCAGGAAATCTTACAACAATTATCAATGATAATAATTCAGGCCTCAAGATCAAACCTCCACATTCTCGTTAGATACCAAAGGGCTCATTATATTAGCTTGTTTACAGGTTTCTCTAGGGTTATTTATGTACATATTTTGGTCTTCACCACAGAAAGCACCAGTTTTCTTGAAAGCAAAGGCATCACATGTTTCTTCAGCGTCCCAGATAGAAGCTACATGAGATGCGGGGCCCTCCTGTGCATCGGGTTTGTTTTGATGTTTGTAAATGTGAGCAGCAATGGCAGCATCAAAAGAGTCACAACTGAAGGGCATCTGCTGAAGACAGTTAGAAGCAAGAGGTGTTGGGAAATTAGTGCGGTTCAGTGTTGACTCAGAAAGCAGTTCTCCCATGCTTATGTTGGTAAGACTATCAGCCCATTCCCCAGCAGACAAGGGCATGTCCTTCTGCAAGAAAAATAAATTTCAGAATAGGCCAGAAATAGAGCTGTCAATTCTGGTCTAGCCCAATGGGCAAACCTGAACGACCCGTTTATGGCCTGATGTTCGCTATTTCAGGCCCAAACTAAGAATGGTCATGGTCCCATTTGGCCCAGCCTGATAGGCTAATAACCGTTGGGCCCAGGCTGGTCCGCTCCTCAGTGTACACTATTCACATATTTTATAAGGGGCTGAGCTGTGCCTGAGCACCAAAACTGTGCCCGGCTAAGTTTCAGCACAGCCTGCCATGTCACTTGGTCTGGCAGGCTCAGGCAGGGTTCGTTTGGCAGCTCTAGGCAGAAACTAAAGTTTGGCAGTTTGCTCGAATTTGGTCCTGGTAGAACCACCCAATTTAAAGAAATAAAGGCAAAAAGTGGAGACATACCGTGTTTTCAACATGTCTTGTAACTGCTAAATCGCCGCTGGCCTTTCTTTGTAGTGATAAAACACCAGCACTGTCACAAGATCTTGAAGGATCAATGGTGGATGCAGAGACACCAGTGCCAACAGCCTTATCTGGATTAGAGGTTGATGAGGGAGTTGGAGGGTGAACATTTTCAGTCGGCTTTGTTGCTATTTTAGTGGTCAAATTTTGATCTTTGATATAAGCATATGACAGTGCTTGAGCAGTTGCAGACTCAATCTCAGCTTTCGAAAACCAGCCATATCTAAAAAAGAAATAAAATGTTACACTGTGTCAGTATTGTGAACACAAACCTTCACTTAGATTTCTTGAATATGAATCAAATCTTCTATGCTAAGCCTAACAATATTCTTTAGACAGAAAAGAGGTACAAACAATAATAAAACCTGAGGCGGAAAAGTGGAGGGCTTCCAATCAGGTAGTGTACATCTGCTGCACAAAGATTAGAGTCCTTAGTCCACTTTTGATAACCCACCAAGTTTTCCCTCTGAGCCCAGTAAGGGAAAAGCATCAACTCTTGGTGTACTAACTCTGAGTTTCCCCATTTTCGATTGAGGTGTTCCAATATGGATGATATTTTCTTTCGTGTACTCAAAGTTAGCTCCAGATGGGGGTTATGATTATCCTGTAAAATTAATACACTTCATTAGCTACTATTACAGTAAGGAACAGCACTGTCAAAAGTTAACCCCAATACGGGGGAACTCTTTCAAACTTACCCTTTCCAAGGCTTGTTGAGTGCATTCATCAATTGGAAACAACTGAAGCTTAAGCTTTGAAGTGTTATGAATATTATTCTCTTTGAGCAAGCTTCGTGGAGATGTTTGTAAACAGTGTGCCACTTCCCCAACAAGTTGAGAACCATCATGACCTGTGAAAATCAGGAAGATCAGATCGAGGAAGGTAATTTTGGTGATTCACATATTAGTTGGAAAAAAGAAGAATTCACCTGGCATTTCCTGATAATTCTCAATATCCTTATCAGTGTCCACTCGTTCCAACTGTTCAGCAGCATCAGCAACCAATGAAACCCCAGCGATGGCAGCCTTCTCCCATCTTTTATAAGCTGCAGCTGATGCAACGCCTGGAGAACACATTTGCCCAACAACCAAAGTAACAGAATAGTTAAAGAAAAAGTAGAAATCAGACAAAAGCAAAATTTGCGGAATCTGGATTAACGATACTCATGCTGTTTTGAATATTACACCAAAAATACTTGAAAGCTAACTCCAAAGAAAGATCCAACTAACAAGACTAAGCTTGTCCACGCAAAACATCAACTTGCAAAACCCAAAGCTATTCTTGTTAACTGAAAGTAAACAAGAAACAATGGTCTAACAATTAAATGAATAAAGGCATGAATTATTGGAAATATTATCCCTCTTACAATGCACACTCATACCAAGAATCCCAACAATATGCCAAATCAGTTAATATGGAAATATAGAAAAAAAAACGCGCATAAGAAACATATCTAGGTTTCAATATAACTAACACAAAAAATATTCACCATATGATGAATGAGATCTTACCAAAAAAAGTAATAATTTTATTATATAAAGTTATAACAAATAAAAATACAAATAAATAAATATTTCAACAATGATAATAACAATAGAACTAAATTTCTCTCAAACTCTATATTTCAGGACACAAAGGGAAAAAATATGTAATCATACGTTATATTATTCAAATAAGCATCTAAAACGGTAACATGACTCCATATTCACTATCTCTGAACTGCAACAATTACTCGGGATTATACGAAGAAGCACCATATATTTCTTGGTTCATAAAGAGTTTCTGTTTTTCAGCTAACTGACTGCGTTGAAGATCGAGACAGAAAACAAGATGCACAAATAAGCAGCAAAAAATCACATAAAGTACCGTTAAAACCCTAGAAAGAGCAAATAAGCCCACTCTAGACCTGAGGATCCAGATAAAAGAAAATTGGTGGAACAATTTCTAGAAAATGAAATTCAGATTTTAATCTTCTGAAGCACCAGCATCTTCTGAACTTTTAGTTGAACAATGTACCACTTAGAGCACCCATTTGTGACATTTCTGTTAGTAAAAAAAATGCATAAACAAATTAATAGAATCATTAGGACCAATATATTACTAAATTTACCAGTTTTCCGCCGATGCCTCACTGTTTTCACAGAAGCTGGGTCTACTTTGCAATTGGTACGGCTCATTCCTATATTTCCATGGCGCTTGAATAAAGCTCCCTTTCCAGTTCCAACTTTCTGAATGTTCTGGCTGTCAAGAAGAACCATTTTTACTGCACGGTTGTCATGGCCCGATGTTCTGACCTGATTCGAGGCAGGAACATTTGGAGTGGAAGAATTATTTTCTCCAGTAGAAAGTCGTCTTTTAGTATTTTTCTTCCGATCCTTCAAGAGTTGGTTCTCCTTCATAATTAAGAAACAATCAGTTCAACCATATCTCCAATTGTTGCATCTTCATGGTAAGTGTCGCTAGTCTTGAACTTACCAGAGTCTCCACAAATATCTTAAATCTTCGAGGTTTTAAGTGAAGCTTAGACGCTTTACAGCTGTACTTTTCCAATAATGACCACCTGCAAGTACGTGAGTGAAGTAGGCAGAAAGAAGATCGTGACTTACTGATAAAACCAAAGGAAGCTCAAAAGCATATCCGTCAAGGTAAAATGACACTATCCATCAAAAGATGAAACATAAAGGGAAAAAAGAGGCAAGTATCACAGAAAATATAGCAAAATGAAGATATACAAGTGCTAAAGTGTGTGCACATTGATAAAAGTAAAAAACACAAGTGACTCTAATAGATATGTCATTCGAACTACAGAGAGAATAATGTATTGGTTTGCAGATATTACTCTAATTAAATAAATGAAACTAAAACAAATCAATTAGAAGACTCACACACATATCAGTAGAAACAAAATTCGCAAAATCAAACAGATCCACCTAATATGGACTTTAATCCTCCACATCAATATTGTATGCACTATCATTTATAGAAAGGCACCACTGCCAGCTGTTAGATTATCACCTAGAACTGTTAGATTATCACCTAGACTTCTCATGTTCTGGAAAACTAAAGTTGCATACAAGTCTCAACAGGCACCAAATGGTGAACTAAACAAATAATTAAAGTAATCAAAATTAGACCATTTAATCCGGCTACTGTCGATTGGGGTGGATGATAAAATGGTATAACTGTTGGTTACGCAAACTATGTTTTTCCGCAAAAGACTTATGCAGACTTGTTATAAAATTCAATACGTAATTGTCAGAAAGAGTACTATAAACAATTCATAGTTACCATCGAAGCATTGCCGCATTAGTGTCTTTTGAGTTTTTGGCATCAAGGCAAAGTTCTGGGCCCAGCAACTTGTTCATGCGCCTTACAAGCCGATAGTAGTAATGCCTGACCTGAACGCCACACCAAGATGAGAGGAAAAGCTAAGAAATATATTTTGGAAAGATGTGAATACAAAGTGAATCAAAAGATGAAATTTCACGAGAATCACCTGATCCTTGTTTTTGCTCTGAACACGTGATGTGATTTTCTCAAAATTCTGCCAAAGGAAAAATATTCGACTGTTCAGAACATAAATTGGAGCAAAACCAAAATTCTTTCCAAATGTATATCAGTAATAGAGTAGTAGATCATTTGCCTTGCCAACTTGCCGTAAAGCAGCAAAAAAGCTTTCCTCCTCCTGACGGGTCCAAGCAGCCCATTGCCTCGTTTGTTTCTTCACTGTAGAAGCAAAACAAACAGTCAGCATAAATATTTCACCAGTTATTCTGCATCTAATAAAAATAAATAAAGGGCCATTTACTACCGGGCATCTGTGCAGAAGCATGTTCTTGAGAGGATGAGGGCACACTAGAACTCCCATCCTTATTTACAAGATTGTCAGGACAGAGGCAAAGCTCAGATTCTAAAGGAACGTGTGTCACCATTAATATGTCTTTAACATCACACAACCGCTAAACCTTCATGCATTCCCAGATCGCGACGCCAGATATGAAACAGCGTGTTGCCCCAAGATTGAAAATTGTCTGGTTGAAACAATGAAAAGACGTTTAAGAATCTAAAGGAAAATGTTTAAGATTAATCTTCATTCTACATAGATATACAAAATAACCAAGTTAATCAACTATCAGAAGTTCCAAAAAATTCAGTTCGGTGCTGCACATATTACAGCTCTTTAAACGCTAAGTAGACGTAAATACTCGACTCTAGCTCCGAGACATATAAACCCTCGAGCTGGAGGAAGAACGTGAATATTTTAGCAGATAAAAAAAAAAAAAAAAAAAATCAAATTCAATTACATGCAATATCAAAAACGAAATACCCCAAAGCATGTCAGATTATCAGTATATGAACATAACATCTATAATGAAATAATCCAAGCTAAGTCACAATTCGCCACATTATAGCCAAACAAACAAGCAGATGTAACGATTTTTATGCAGCAGAATTCCACAAGTAAATAATTGGAAAGCAAAATTACAAATTCTTTTGAAGTCAGCGCCGAACTTTAAAAAAACTCTACTCACCAATTGAATTCAAAACCTAAAAAATAAAGAATCAACAAAAAACCCTAAGATCTATTACCCCCAAAAAGAAAATCTGAAAAACATAAAATCACGACGCTTCCAATGTGAATTAGTCCAATTTCGGAGAGAAGCAAAAGGAATTGTGGGGAATTGCATACCAGTAAACAAAATCAAATCAATCAAGAGATGAAGAAAAAAATGGAAAAAGAAAAGAAAAAACAGTCTTAACTGAGATGAATAACTTCAACTGCAGTTAAAGTTCAAAATAATACAAAGGGCCTAAGAAATTGGAAAGGAAAAAAGAGGAATAAAACATGGGGTATACATCACCTATTTGATGGACATTTTATTTGATGTTTAATAAAAAAAAATTAATATATATTTGGAGAAGGATGTGTCCGTCGGGATGTGGCACGTCCATCCAAAATTGTAATCTATTTCATAAATTTAGTTACTTTTTTAATTATGACTTGATCAACCAATTATTATTTGTATTACTTTGATGAAGATAATATAACCTAGTCTGGTTCTATATTTTATTTATCTGTTATAATATTCAATTTTTTTATTTGTTTTGCAGGTAGTAATTGTATTGTGATTATATTTCTAGGATTGAACTATTATTATAAATATAAGCATTCTTTTTTTGAAGGTTGATTTTTTATATGAAATAGGAAAACATGTTGAATATCTAGTTTGTGTCTCTTTCTGGGTATTTTTATATCCAAAGGCCAGTTATGATCCTTGATGATCGTTCCAAGGCGCCAACTAGCTTGTTCTTCGCTAAGCTTATGTCTGCATTAGTTGATAGTCAAGGACTAGTTACGATTGTCAATGATTGTTTTGAGACGACAATGAGTTCATGATGGTACTATCGGCAATGAGGAGCTGTATGTGATTTCACGTAGAAATGCCAATAATTAGATTTGTTGGCCACTGAAATTATTGCATGTCATACGCAACAACAAATTATTTTCACCATTCTCTTTAAACACTGTTACTCAAGGAGGTGCTAAGAAACATAATTCATCTCAACCCAAATTTGGTAACTCTGGAAATTCCAGAGGTGGTTACTATGGAAGAAGGGGATCTTCTAGAGGAGGCAGAGGTAATTACAGAGGAGGATATAACAACAATCATCAAAGAGGAAGAGGAGGAAGGTATCCTAACAATAACAACAGACCATTTTGCTACAATTGCAACATACGTGGGCATGCTACTGAGAAGTGTTGGTACAAAAATGACCAAGAATACCCTCAATATCCTCCTCAATCTGGATACAATGGAAATCAACCACAGGGGCAACAATTTTATCAGCAAAATCAGTTTAACAACAGAAGGAATCCTTCCTTGAATATGGCACATCCAGCCTCTAGTGCAAATTTTGTGGGTGGTGCTGATTTTCAAAATGACAACTGGTGGTATCCAGATTCTGGGGCAACAAATCATGTTTGCAATGATTTGAACAACCTCAACATTGCCTCAGAATACAATGGAGGTAACAGATTGCTTATGGGTAATGGTAATGATGAGAATATTAAGCATGTTGGCACTTCATATGTTATGTCACCTTCTCATCACAAACCTTTTTTATTTTCAAATCTGCTGCATGTTCCTAGCATCTCTAAAAATTTACTTAGTGTCTCTCAATTTGCTAAAGATAATCATGTATTCTTTGAGTTTCACCCTCTTTTTTGTCTTGTCAAGAATCAAGCTACTCACCAAATTCTGCTCCGAGGGACTGTTAAGGATGGCTTATATCAGTTTGTTTTGCATTCTTCCTCATTCCCTAAGGCTCAAGGACAGCATCTCTCCTCTGTTCAGCCACGCACTTCTCCTCTTCCCAGCATTTACTCAGCTTCTCTAGACAATGTTTCTGATATTCAGCTTTGGCATAGAAGATTAGGACACTGTCAGATGGACATTGTTAAACAAATCTTAAGTCATTGTAATATCTCTTTTTCAATGAAAGACACTGCCACTTTATGTTCCTCTTGTCTGTTAGCCAAATCTCATAGACTACCGTTTTCTAATTCCTTAATCTCATACACTTCACCTCTTGCTCTCATACATGCTTATGTTTGGGGACCATCACCCATCATTTCCAATAACAAGCACAGATACTATGTTTGCTTTATTGATGCCTTTAGCAAGTTCACATGGATATACTTCCTCAAACTGAAATCTGATGTATATTCTGCTTTTCTGCACTTCAAAAAATCTGGTAGAAAATCAATTCACCACCAAAATTAAATGTGTCCAAAGTGATGGTGGAGGTGAGTTTCAAGCTCTCACTCCCATCTTTCATGAACATGGCATCACTCATAGACTTTCCTGCCCTTACACTTCACAACAGAACGAGATAGCTGAAAGAAAACACAGGCATGTTGTGGAGATGGGTCATTCCCTCTTAGCTCAATCTCACCTGCCACTCTCCTTTTGGGATGATGCTTTCTCTACTACCACATACCTCATCAACAGGCTTAATTCTAAAACCCTCAAACACAAATCTCCATTTGAGTTTCTTTGCCATAGAAAACCAAATTATTCTCATCTTAAGGTGTTTGGATGCCAATCATTTCCTTACCTCAGACCTTACACCCAACACAAACTTGAGTTTTGGTCAGCAGCTGGTACTTTCATTGGTTATAGCAGTCAGCATAAGAATAAAATACTTCTGCCCTCTGGAAAAATCAGCATCATCAGCAGACATGTAGTGTTCAATGAACACGTTTTCCCTTATGCTTCTCCAAGTTGTCCGCCTATCTCCTCTCATGCTCCAATTCAGCAAGTTACTGTTCCACAGGTTGCTCCTTCCCATCACATGATCACAAGAGAAAAGGTTGGTATTTATAAGCCCAAGCTCTACATGGTTGCTGCTCCATCATGTGAAGAACCAAAATCTGTCCAAGCTGCTTTTGCAGATTCCTGCTTGGAAATCTGCCATGGAGGAAGAGTACTCTGCCCTTCTAAGAAACAACATTTAAACTCTTATCCCGGCTCCTCCTGATAAGAATATAGTGGCTGCAAGTGGGTTTTTAAATTGAAGAAGCATACTGATGGTTCCATCTCTCGATACAAAGCCAAATTACTTGCACAAGGCTATACTCAATGATACATGTTAATTATGCATGTAATTAGGTTGATTTATGATACTATTTTATAGGAATTATGTACATAGATGGTTAAGAATTGGATGAAATATTATATAAGTGACTAATTAACGTATTCGACTTGTTTTAAGGTATTTTTGAGCATTTTCAGGATTAAAAGTCGTGATTTACGACTACCGGATGAGAAAATAAGTTGGAATAGAGTGAAAACCGGTCCAAAACAGTGAAAACCAGTCCGAACCGTTCAAGAACCGGTCTAAACAGGTCCAGACCGGCCTGAACCAGTCCAGGAGCAAAACAGGGCAAGAACCGACACCGCCGTGTCACATAAGCAACACGGCCGTGTCAAAAGTGTTGCGCATACATCAATTTGACTTTGTGGGAGTAACACCGCCGCGTCAGACTTGCAACACGGCCGTGTCAAAAGTCCCTCCGTTAAAAGAAATCTTGTTTCAAAGAGGATTTGATTCCTAATTCCACCGGGACTTGTCCAACCTCTATAAAAAGGATCCAAGCTCGTTTTTCAAGTGAGACACACATAATATCCGAGTTTTACATGCGATAGACGACTTGGACAACAGCGAAGATTCAATCATCAAGACGGATTCATCCGGGTTTAGTCGTTCTTTTCTAATTTAATCTTTTACAATGTTTTCCGTAGAATCTTGTATTAGGTTATTGCTAGGCATGAGTAGCTAAGTTATTCGTGTCCTAGGTTTAGAGAGTAGGGATTATTATGACAATGTTTTGATTTATGTTTTGATTTATTGATTCCGTTCTTTACGTGTTTCTCTCTATGTTTGTGCTTATAACTGAGTTTAGCTTGATCACCTAGATTTAGTAATTTAGTTTAGCAATTCCGCTTCGAGAGGAGGGAATCGTTATCAGACTTATAACATAGAGGGCAGTTGTCTATGACTGTGTAGGCCGTGGCTTAGGATCGGTTGGGAGTTATTAGGTTTAATTGACTCGAGAGGGTAATTAGCTTAATTAATCAACGATTTAATCGCTTCGAGAGAAGGGTTAGATTATTGTCGTGCCGCCTAATAAACACTAAAATTGGTAAATCTATAGGTTAATCATATTCAACATTGCAATAATATCCTGAAATCGAAGCCTTAGGATACCCTTTCTCATTGATTGTTAGTTCTTTGTGTTTGCTAAAGTTTGAAATCATAGTTAGTTGAGTTAACTCGTTAAACTTTGTTAGTTTTAGTAAAATCAATCTTTTGCAATTTAGTATCTAGTTAGGACATTCCTAGAGTATTGAGGTATCGAACTACCTAAATTATTCCTTGTGGGATCGACCTTGATTATCGCTACTACACCTACATCCTTACACTTGCGGAACACTATGTTAGAAACCGACGTGTCAAGTTTTTGGCGCCGTTGCCAGGGAATAGGATTTAGCGCTTAGTTTTTATCACGAAAAATAGGAGGAAACTAGACTAGATTTTATTTTTCGTAATTTTAATTTAATTTTCGTTTTTATTTTTGTTTAATTTTTGTGTTACGTGGTAGTTCTTGTTTTTGGTGTTTTTAGGCTTCGCATGCACACCAGATCAAAAGGGAAAGAAACCCTTCTTCCTTTCGATCCAGAAATTGAAGCGACAGCTCGAAGACACCGAACTAGAAGGAATTTCGCCTCTGAGATGGAGAACCCACCACAACATCCGAATCAGATGACGCTCTTAACAGAGTACTGATAGCTCTGGCACGCTTGGATGATCGAGTCACTAATATACAGCAGCAGCTACCTCCACAAGGGCCACAGCTGCAACAGCAGCACGGCCCAATTCAGATAGTACCAGCTACAGGCGATGAAGATGATACCCCTATTAGTGACTGCCTGAAGCCCAGTCCAAATCAGCAGGTAGGAGGAGTACAACCTCCACCACTCAATGCCAACAGTTTCGAGCTGAAGCCTGCACTAATCAACATAGTGCAGCAAAACCAGTACAGGGGAAATGCTTTAGAGGACCCGAATGCTCACCTGATAAAGTTTCGAAGACTGGCAGATACCATCAAGATAAACCATGTGCCACACGAGTAGGTTAAACTGAGACTGTTTCCCTTTTCATTGAAAGATAGAGCCCTCCAATGGTTCAATTCATTGGAAGATATCACAAGCTGGGAAGACTTGAGTACTTCGTTTCTGTTGAAGTATTTTCCACCGAGCAAGATGCTCGACCTGCAAAATCAGATCAACCAGTTCAAGCAATTGGATCAGGAGCCGTTCGGAGAGGCTTGGGAGCGATTCGGGGATCTTATCCGAAGTTGCCCTCAACATGGTTTTACGAAGAAACAGCAGGTATGTAAGTTCTATAATGGTTTACTTGCTCCGACTAGAAACCAAGTGGATGCAGTTGCAGGTGGTAGTTTGATGGAGAAGTCAGTGAAGATGGCATTTTCAATCCTAGACGCTATGGCCAGAACAAGCTCCCAATGGTCGAATGAGAGAAACATGCCAAGGAAAGTGGCGAATGTAATGAAAGTCGAGCCAGTCAATAATGAGCCAATTGAAAAGCTCACATCACATTTAACAACCTTGACGAGTCAGGTAAATTTGCTAACTAGTCTGACGTTAGCACAACAGCCAGGGGGTCAGGAAGAAGTTGAAGACGTAAACTTTGTGAATCAACGAAACTTCAACAATTTCCAAAACAATCAGCCTAGGTACAATCAGTACCCTCAGAATCAGAACCATCAGAACTTCTCGTATGGTAACTCGCAGAATACACTTAATCCGCCACCCGGATTTACTGTTACGCATGGGATGATTCATGATGGCATGAAGCCCACACAAGAGGAGATTGTACAGTCCCAGTTTGCTAAATATGATGAGAAAATAGCTCAGTTGGAGAAGAAAGTAGATGGAAAGTTTATTGAGCTAAACAAGCACATAACTGGACAGGGGGCTGAAATCAAAAGGCTCGAGAACACATTGGTTCAGACTCAAGCAAGCATTGGTGAATTGTCATCAAACATGAGCCAATTGATAAAGATTGTAGGGGCTCAACACAAACAGGGCCAATATCCGAGTGACACAGTGGTTAATCCGAGAGAGCACTGTAATGTTGTGAAGCTAGAGGAACAAAAAGATGTTGAGAACTCAAGTGAGGTTCAAGAAACCGAAGCAGACGAACCAGCATATGTGCCTCCACCGGCATATGTACCTCCTCCCCCATTTCCTCAAGCACTTAATAGAAGGAAGATGGCATCTAGTGGCGACAATGGTACTATGAGCACGAAGGGCCATGAAGCGAAGAAATCAAGTGAGAAAGTAAAAAACATTGAGAGTGTTGCGTTGTTCTCACAATTACAGCTCACAATCCCAGCGACTAATCCTAGACACAATCAAAACCAAGAATGCTACACTACCAGACAATCACCAACAGCATTCAATCAACACAGATTATGAAACATAATACTGAAAACGATAAATTGAGAGCTGATTTACGTGGTTCGGATCATATCAATCCTACATCCACGGGCTAACATCATGATCTCCTTTTATTGATCACAAACGCATGAATTCAGAGTTACAAGACGAATCATTAACACCAGCATAAAAGAAATCTTACACATTAACGATATATGATTTCTTTCCTTATCACACCAGCTGATTTCATTCTCCTCTGACTTCCTTCATGAGTTTCCTCATCTGTAATCTTGCAAGCTTCAGGCATTGATTGCTCCATGCACACCACAGTTTTCTCCTCCAGAAAAGATCAAGAAAAACGTGAAAGAAGAGAATGAAGCAAAACCGTTTCTGTTGCAACTGAAAAACTAATTTTGTTACTTCTCCTTTCCCTGCATTTAATGCCCCTCCGGATTCAGAGAAGAATGAGAGGAATAAGAGAAACCCTCAGCTGAAACCTCCCTGCTCTATTCACTGATTTCGCTATTTTGCCCTCACTTATCCATGTGCAATTACAATCTTATCCTTACTTCATTTTATTAATTAAAGTTTAAGCTATTTTAACAATTCTCCACCTTAGCTAAACTTTGATTGACAAAACAGCAACATATACAGACTTGGCCTCTCACTGTATAGTACCTCAAGATAACTGGATCTTCAATGTCTTGATCAACTCCAGACATAATTCGAACTTTGCTATAGGCAATGATTTAGTTAAACAATCAGCTGCATTAAACTCAGTAGACACCTTTGCCACCTTCACATACCCCTTTGTTACTACATCTCTTACAAAATATAGCTTGACATCTATATGCTTTGTCCGTTCGTGATAACCCTGATGTTTAGCAAGATGGATTGCACTCTGGTTGTCACAAAATATAGTTACTCTATTCTGTATCAAGCCAAACTCTCTGATAATACCTTTGAGCCACATAGACTCCTTAACAGCTTCAGTTAAAGCTACAAATTCTGCTTCAGTTGTAGATAAAGCAACTACTGATTGATGAGTTGCTTTCCAACTCACAGCTGTTCCAAACAGATTAAACACATAACTAGTTAAGGATTTCCTAGTGTCAAGATTTGCTGCAAAATCTGCATCCACATATCCTACTAGAAAACTTGCTGAGTTATCCTGCTTGCTGAAACATAAACCAGTAGTCTTTGAACCATTAAGATACCTTAGTATCCACTTAACAGCCTCCCAATGAAGCCTACCTGGTTCTCCCATGTATCTACTAACCACACTCATAGCATAAGCCAGATCAGGCCTGCAACATACCATATAATACATCATACTCCCAACTGCACTTGCATAAGGGATTTTCTTCATCAGTTGCCTTTCTTCTTCTGAGTTTGGACATTGTTGTAAAGACAGCTTTATATGTTGCCCCAGGGGTGTGCTCACACTCTTGGATTGATGCATATTATACCTCTTCAACACTTTCTCCAAATATGCTTCCTGTGACAGATAGAGTCTTCCAGCTGATCTATCCCTCTGAATGTCCATCCCAAGCATTCTTCTGGCTTCACCCAAATCTTTCATGTCAAACTTAGCTTTCAGCATGTGCTTTATTTCTTCAATTCCAGTCATAGAGCTACAGGCAATCAGCATATCATCTACATACAGTAGAAGATATATATATGTGTGATCACTGTTCTTTCTATAGTAAACACAACTGTCATGCTTACTTCTGTTGAATCCAATCTTTAACATATACTCATCAAATCTTAGATACCACTGTCTTGGACTCTGCTTGAGTCCATAGAGTGATTTCTTCAACAGACATACTTTATCTTCTGGGTCTTCAATTTCCACTCCTTCAGGTAATGTCATGTATATCTGTTCTTGTAATTCACCATGTAAGAAAGCAGTGGTTACATCCATTTGATGTAACTCCAGATTGTACTGAGCAACTATAGCCAATAACACTCTTATTGAGCAGTGCTTAACAACAGGTGAGAATATCTCATTATAATCAATACCCTCCTTCTGTGTAAAACCCTTTGCAACTAGTATTGCCTTGAATCTTATTCCCTTCTTGTTTCCAGATTCCAGTTTCTTTTTATAAATCCACTTACACCCAACCAACTTCTGTCCAGCTGGTTTTTGTACAATCTTCCATGTGTTATTCTTTTCAAGAGATAACAGCTCTTCTTGCATTGCAACAGCCCATTTACTGTTTTCAGAACACCTCATAGCTTCAGCATAACTTCCTGGTTCATGACTTTCTATATCTTCAGCAGTATATAATGCATATGACACTATATCTGCATGTCCAAACCTCACAGGTGGATGTATCTTCCTCCTTTCTCTGTCTCTGACTAACTGATAATCAGAGATGTCTTCCATGTCATGTTCCTGTTCTTCAGCATTCCCCTCAGCTTGTGTATCATCTTCATTTGTCTGAGTTTCTGGCAGAATCCTCTCATACTCCACCTCAAGCTGAGTTTTATTCACACTGGTGTTTTGCTGATCAGAGTTATTATTCTCTTTCATTGGCATGACCATTTCATCAAAAGTCACATCTCTACTTATGATGCATTTTTTATTTCCTGTCTCTATGCACCAGAGTTTGTACCCCTTAACTCCTTTTGGATAACCCAAAAACATACACTTAATAGCTCTTGGTTCTAGCTTGTCTTGTTTCACATGTGCATATGCTAGACATCCAAAGACTTTTAGTTTAGAATAGTCAGCTGGTGTGCCTCTCCAGACTTCGTCAGGGGTCTTCAGTTCAAGAGCTGTTGAGGGTGATCTATTAATCACATAGGCAGCAGTATTGACCACTTCACCCCAGAACTTCTTTGCTACTCCAGAGTCTGATAACATGCATCTTGTTCTTTCCAAGAGTGTCCTGTTCATCCTCTCAGCAACTCCATTTTGCTGAGGGGTTCCTGCCACTGTCCTATGCCTTATGATGCCCTTCTGCTTGCATAGTTGGTTAAATTCTTCTGAAACAAACTCCAGACCATTATCTGTTCTTAGATGTTTAACTTTCTTACCTGTTTGAGTTTCAACTTCAACCAACCACTCTTTGAACTGTTCAAATACATCACTCTTAGCCTTAAGAATGTAGACCCATAACTTCCTGGAGAAATCATTAATTATGGATAAGAAATAAGTTTGAACCTTAGCTGGACCCCACAGATCTGAGTGTATATACTCCAGAATACCTTTTGTAGTGTGTGCTCCTTTATTGAACTTTAACCTGGTAGATTTTCCACTCACACAGTGTTCACAAAGCTTCAAGCTAGATATTATATCCCCAGATAGAAATCCTCTTTTACTTAGTTCTATCAGACCTCTTTCACTGATGTGAGCCAACCTCTTATGCCACAGCTCTGTGTTATCACTTTTTATCACATTTGAGGTTTCACCAGTTACTGTGTTACCAATCAGATAGTACAGTTCATTCCTCTTCTCAGCTTTGATTACCACTTGTGTTCCTCTAAGTACTTCCATCTTTCCATTGTTTGATTGGAATTTGTAACCCATTGATTCAAGCATCCCCAGAGATATAAGATTTCTTCTTAGTTATGGAACATACCTTACATTTTCAAGTATTCTGACTGATCCATCAAACATCTGAATTTTGACAGCACCAATACCTTTTACCTTGCATTCTAAGTCATTTCCTAAAAGAACTGATCCTCCAGCTTGGTACTTAAAGCTACTGAACCAATCTCTGTTAGGACAGATATGAAATGAGCATCCTGAGTCAAGTACCCATTCTGAGTCTCCTGTAGAGATTGAGATAGTCAATACTTCTCCATCTTCAAATCCATCATTAGCTTCTGCCAAGTCAGCAGTATGTCTCCCTTTCATATTTCTCTGTTGATATGTGTTCTGTTGTGGTTTAAAATGATTCTTTCCTTTCTTTGGGCAATCTTTTGCCAAGTGACCAACAACATGGCACTTGAAACACTTCCTTGTTTCAGTATCATTAGCTGAGGTGGTTTCAGGTTTCTTCCAGTTTACCTTTGGCTTTTGGCAGGTTTTCTTTGATTGAATTTCTTAACCATCAATCCTTCTCCAGGTTGCTCTCGTTTTTTCACTTCATTACTCTGTTGAAGTTCTTTGGATCTTAGAGCAGATTCAACTTCCACCAAGGTGATTCTGTTTTCTCTTCCAAATAGAATGGCATCTTTGAAGTTATCATAGACTTTTGGTAGGGCACTCAGCAATATGAGAGCCTTGTCTTCTTCATCTAATTTCACATCAATATTTTCAAGATCATCCAAGATCTTATGATAATCATCTAACTGATCTGAGATTGTCTTCTCCTCTCCCAGCTTGAAAGCATATAACCTTTGCTTCATGTATAATCAATTTGCAACTGACTTAATCATGTAGGTCTTCTCTAGTTTTACCCATACATCTCTGGCAGTTTGTTCTCTTGCTACTTCTCTCAAGACTTTGTCACCCATGCTCAGAATTATGGCACTGTGTGCTTTTTCTAATATCTGGACCTTCTCTTCAGGTTTCAAGGTTTCTGGCATCCTGTCTTCTGGTTCTAAGGCCAATGTCAGCCCTTGTTGAACAAGCAACGCCCTCATTTTCAGCCTCCATAAACCGAAGTCAGATTTTCCTGTAAACTTGTCAACATCAAACCTGGTGGAACCCATAGTCGATTGTGATTCCCACAGACGGCGCCAATTGTTGCGTTGTTCTCACAATTACAGCTCATAATCCCAACGACTAATCCTAGACACAATCAAAACCAAGAATGCTACACTACCAGACAATCACCAACAGCATTCAATCAACACAGATTATGAAACATAATACTGAAAACGATAAATTGAGAGCTGATTTACGTGGTTCGGATCATATCAATCCTACATCCATGGGCCAACATCATGATCTCCTTTTATTGATCACAAACGCATGAATTCAGAGTTACAAGACGAATCATTAACACCAGCATAAAAGAAATCTTACACATTAACGATATATGATTTCTTTCCTTATCACACCAGCTGATTTCATTCTCCTCTGACTTCCTTCATGAGTTTCCTCGTCTGTAATCTTGCAAGCTTCAGGCATTGATTGCTCCCATGCACACCACAGTTTTCTCCTCCATAAAAGATCAAGAAAAACGTGAAAGAAGAGAATGAAGCAAAACTGTTTCTGTTGCAACTGAAAAACTAATTCTGTTACTTCTCCTTTCCCTGCATTTAATGCCCCTCCGGATTCAGAGAAGAATGAGAGGAATAAGAGAAACCCTCAGCTGAAACCTCCCTGCTCTATTCACTGATTTCACTATTTTGCCCTCACTTATCCATGTGCAATTACAATCTTCTCCTTACTTCATTTTATCAATTAAAGTTTAAGCTATTTTAACGGAGAGGAAGGAGGAAGTCAATACCATCATTGATAAGAAAATTTCATCTCCTATTCTTGATGAATCTTTTGATTTTTGTTTTAAAAATTCATTCTTTGCCAACCTTGATCCTTTAGAGCAATCTAGCACTGTTGTTATGAAACACGAACTATTACAAGAGGAAAGATGGAAAAGAGACAACGAAAAAGAAACTGAGCAGTGCCAAAAAGAGTGAAAACACAAGCATGAAACCAAAAAGAGCAACAAAAGCAACAGATCCAGGGAGTTTTACTATTTCTTGCTCAATTGGTAGTCATGAGTTTCACAATGTCATGTGTGATTTTGGGTCTAGCATAAATTTGATGTCTCTTAAGCAGTATAGACAATTAGGATTAAGGGAGATTAAACGATCCTTTACTACTATCCAATTGGCTGATGGATCTTCATTAACGTCGTTGGGAGTAGCAGAGGATGTAGTGGTGAGAGTGCTAAATTTTGAATTCCCTAGTGATTTCTTAGTTGTCGACATGAAAGGGAATGATGAATTTCCTTTTATCTTAGGACGACCTTTCTTGGCAACTAGCCAAGCACTTATAGATGTGCCTAAAGGGGAGTTGATTTTTCGTGTTCAAAACGAAACTATCACCCTCCCAATACATAAGTCGGGTTTAAGGGGTAAGCATAATTGTAGCATTGTTTATACTACCCAAGCTGCTATAAGAAATCTACACTCCCCACATAGCTCGTTAATTGCTCATAAATTACCAAACTCGGGATGGTTGGAAAATGGTTGATAGGAAAAGGAAGTCCGGCTGATGACGTAAAATAAAGCGCTTCACGGGAGGCAACCCGATGTTTATCGTTTTTATTTTTATTTTATTTCGATTATTTCTGTAAGTTTTAAGTTTTTTTTTACTTGTGTTTTTTGTTTTTTTTTTTTTTTTTTTTTTGTATTTTTAGGAATCAATATGGATGAGTAGTGCAAGAAACGGGAGTCGAAAAGACGGAAAAATCACGTAGAAGGAAAAATAGAGCAACACGGCCGCGTCACAAAGGGCCACGACCGCGTCAAAAAGGGCGTACAAAGTGTGCTGAGATTTGATTGACACGGCCGCGTCAACTTTGGCTCCGAGACAACACGACCGTGTCAATCAAATGACACGGCCGCGTCAAAAGACGCCCAGAAAACCAGTTTTGGTTCAAAATGAACACGACCGTGTCAATACATAACACGGCCGTGTCACGCCTCCTGCAGGCTAAAAAAAAAACGCGGAACAGGTTCAAATTCTTCCCCTCTTCTCTCTTTTGCACTTCACACATGAAAAACACTTCTCTCACACACCATCCACCAATTCAAGCTCAAACACACTCAAATTCACACACAATCCATCTCAAACACAATCACACACTCTAATTCACTCATTACTCAACCAAAGTCGAATTTTTTTTCGACTCAAATCCGAGGAATTAGGGCACAATCTGAATTGTTATTTCTTCGTCTAAACTTCTCCGGTAAGTGAAGCTAACCCATATTTGTTTGCTTCCAATTATTTCTTATGCTTAATTAGTATTGGGGAAGATTTAATTTCGAGTTAATGCGATTATTGTAGTGCTTATTTGCTAAATATTGCTATTTTGGTATAAATTTGTTAGAATAGTGAATGGGTCTTACTACATGAGTATGGGTTGTGGTGATTGTTGTTGTATTAGACGAAAAAGCTGTGGTTAGAATGAAACGAGAACACCAAGATTGAATTTCTTGTGCTTGTGTCATTGAGACATATTATCGAACATGTTATGTGCATGATTTATAGTGAGCTATGTGACTTGATTTATATCCCTTATAGCAATTCTACATGATACACGGATAAATTGAATTAAGATGTATGTTTTAAGTTGATAGGATTCGATGTTTCAATAATTAACGAACTTCAAATCGAAGCGTTTAGGAGTTGAGCATGAGATAGGGGGTGTTACTAGCATATGAATGTCTCGTTGTATTATTTGGAATATTTCATTTTTCGTCAGTACTTGTGCTAAACTAAGGATTTGTGTAACTATTGATTTGAGTGGTGTTGAGTGTGTGTACAGGGCACTAAAATGGCACCACCGAAAGGAAGCTCTAGTTGTAGCAAAGGAAAACAAGTCATGGTCGAAGAAACCCCGATTGTCAACCCAAATGACAATCAGACTATTTTTGGGTTTTCTTTGACAAAGGCTGAACATAAGGCTCGGTTCGAGGAGCTTCGTCATCGCACTGTTATCCCAACGAGATTTGGTAGCGACAATTTGACTCGGGCAATGGGCATTCATGATAATGTTCGTACTCTTCTCAACCGAGTCGGGCTACTTTAGTTTATGAGAATGCAGCAGACGTACAGGCGAATCACTATCGAGTTCCTGAGCACATTTAGCATCATTGCAGCCAGTTCGCTTCACTCCACCCGACCGGACGGAATCACCTTCCAATTAATGGGGAAAGCTAGATCATTGACCTACAATGAGCTAGATACGATATATGGCTTTCCGACATTTTCGAGGGAGAAGCCCCCGGAGGTATTTGACCCACACACATTTTGGGCTTTGTTGACAGCTGCACCGCCGATTGTAGCAGCACAGCAGTATATCTCCAAGGCAGCCAAAGCTTCATGGATCCGTAATCCAATTATTAGCTACATACAGAAGCTGCTTGCCTACACTCTTTTTGCCCGGCGCGAAGTGGGAGCTGTGAGACAGAGCGAACTCCACATGATATGGAACATCCTGCATGGCTACAAAGTGGATTATGCAAAGATATTGATGGAGCACTTTGAGAATGTCATCCGGAAGTAGAAGGATAGCATTATGATTGGAGGACTGATCACTCCGATTGTAGCAGCTTTTGATGACATCGACCTTACTGATATGGAGCCAGTAAGAGGTGAAGTCCAATTCACATGGGACTTGCTCGAATTAATGCAAGTTGTGGTCTTAGGTGATGATGGGACTGTCCCATATGTGTACCAAAATGTTGGACCTTACCTTCGCTTGCCTTATGAGATTGGGACAAGGGTCACAGATGTACATGATACAGCGAATCTTTTGCTTTCCACTGAAGACCATCTCCAGCTATCCCAACCACCGCACTCCGAGGTGTTCCAGTCCGGCCCCCCAGCTAAACACAGCAGCCACACTCTGAGACAACCCAGGAAGAAACGAGCAGCTGCAGCAGTTGCCTACCAGTCGGAGTTAAATGAGGACATGGTCGGCATCATTACTTCTCTCTAGGATTATGTTCGTCTCCATAATGAGTCGATGCAGTCCTTTCGCACTTCGATGGAGAGGCACCGAACAGAGGTCTGGGGATCTCTTCAAACGATTCATTCTGAATTACATGATCAAAGCAGAGTACTTAACACACTTCTTCAAAGAAGTGATGAAGAGCGCATGTGGAGACAGCAGCAACAAACTCAACGGGAGGCGATGACACAATTTTGGAGCCAATATGGGTTCCAACCCCCGCCTCCACCTTAGTGATTTGTAAGTTAGCACCAAGGTGTACCACTATTTTCCTCCAAACATTGGCTTTTAGCCAAGTTTGGGGGAGGGGGTGAACCATGGGACGTCTTGGCCGCTATATTAATTGTTTTGTTGATATTTCTACTTTGTGGTCATGTTGGATATTCGGTTTTGTAATTGATTGTTTGAGTGTCGGTTGACTTGTACTCAAGTTCAAGTGTCGGGTCTGTGAGCCCTTTGCATAATTGTTGCTTTAATTATTGGGTCTGTGTGCCCATTGTGCTCAATTAATTTGCTATTGATTTAGATTATTGGGTCTGTGAGCCTGGTTTTATTGTTTTTGTGTGTCCATGATTGAGTCTTAGGAGTCTAGAGTATAGAGTCTTATTTTTGGTTAAATTGTTAGAGTCATAGGAAAAAGAATGTGAACCCGAGTTGTAATTGTTGCAAATTTAGGGAACCGATGGATGATGATGTGTTAATGATGATACGATTTTGTGCATGAACTTGAAAAAAATTGGCACATAGTAGAGCATGATAGGCAATTTGAGACGAAATTGAGTTAAACCTAGAACTTTGATCAAAATGACCCGTGTGAGAAGTTGAGCCTAAAAAGTGACTCCTATTTAGGGAGTAATATATTTTCTTTCGGTGTGATTTTGATTGGATATATGTCTTGGTTTCTAGAACTTGCCTTGAGACTTTGTTGAGAATATGTCAAAAGTGTAATGTGACTTAGAAAGTGATATAGGCAATCCATATTTTGTACCCGATTAGTGAGTCCACTAAGAATTAATCTTTTTGCCAAGAATTTTGTGCAAAATATCCGTAGGAAGCCCAATTGAGCTTTTAGATTTTTGTTCATAACCTTATATGTTACAAGCCAAATACCTTTTAATTTTAGCTTTTGACCCTATATTGGACTAATTGAGTAAGGAGGGAGGTGGATTGGAAGGTAGATTGGATTTTGGGAATAAAATGGGCGGAAGTATGGATAAATAAAAGGGTAAAAAGTGTATGAAGTGTTAAAGTGCAAAAACAAGCTAATATAACCTCTCCTGGAAAAAAATTCAGTTTCCTGATTAATTTTCTTCGAAAAAAAAAAACGAAAAACAAAAGAAAGAGCCAACTGTGAATAAAAGGTTTTATTGTTTAAGTATAATAAAGAGAGGTTAGAAGAAGAAGTGCTAGATTGAGTTGGAAAAAATGGGTAGTCCCATGATGTGATACCCAAATGATTAAAAAGCACTTGGTTGAAAAACACTGTAGGTAAGATGAAGAAGTCACCTTGAGGGGTGATTAATTTGTTGAGAAGGGAAGAGTGAGATTGAGTGATTATATTCAGGGGTAGTTGGGTTAGGAATAACTTGATTAGTCCAATAGTCACTTATATCCCAATATGTCTCACCTTACCTTAAGCCAATATTACATTACAACCTAATAAAAGTCCTACTTGATTCTTTGTCACTTATGCCACTGTACTGCTTCCAACTTAGACGGTTGACAAGCCTATGGTAAAACTGAGCATATAGTCCAATTTGAGCGAAATGACATTTTTTAGCCATAAACACTTGAGAGATGAGAGAAACACTTACCTGGTGAGGATCAAATGCTTCGAAAGCTTAAGTCTCAAAAGTGGTTAATTTTTGCGCTATCACATATGCTCATTCATACGGTGGTGTCTAGCTTTTGGAAAAATCATTCTAAGACCAATTCATCATCTAATCGCCCCAGTACATGAATCATTGTTTTTTTTTATGTTGTTCGGGACGAACAACAGCTTAAGTTTGGGGAGTTTTGATACATGTTAATTATGCATGTAATTAGGTCGATTTATGATACTATTTTATAGGAATTATGTGCATAGATGGTCAAGAATTGGATGAAATATTATATAAGTGACCAATTAATGTATTCGGCTTGTTTTAAGGTGTTTTTGAGCATTTTTCAGGATTAAAAGTCGTGATTTACGACTACCGGACGAGAAAACAAGTTGGAACAGAGTGAAAACTGGTCCAAAACAGTGAAACCCAGTCCGAACTGTTCAAGAACCGGCCCAAACCGGTCCAGACCGGCCTGAACCAGTCCAGGAGCAAAACAGGGCAAGAACCGACACGGCCGTGTCACACAAGCAACACGGTCGTGTCAAAAGTGTTGCGCGAACATCAATTTGACTTTGTGGGAGTAGCTCGGCCGCGTCAGACTTGCAACACGGCCGTGTCAAATTATGTGTAGAAAAGAAGATTTTACAAGCAACACGGCCGTGTCACTTAATCGACACGGCCGTGTCAAAAGTCCCTCCGTTAAAAGAAATCCTGTTTCAAAGAGGATTTGATTCCTAATTCCACCAGGGCTTGTCCAACCTCTATTAAAAGGATCCAAGCTCGTTTTTCAAGTGAGACACACATAATATCCGAGTTTTACATGCGATAGACGACTTGGACAACAACGAAGATTCAATCATCAAGACGGATTCATCCGGGTTTAGTCCTTCTTTTCTAGTTTAATCTTTTACAATATTTTCCGTAGAATCTTGTATTAGGTTATTGCTAGGCATGAGGGGCAAAGCTATTCGTGTCCTAGGGTTAGAGAGAAGGGATTATTATGACAATGTTTTGATTTATTGATTTCGTTCTTTACGTGTTTATCTCTATGTTTGTGCTTATAACTGAGTTTAACTTGATCACCTAGATTTAGTAATTTAGTTTAGCAATTCCGCTTCGAGAGGAGGGAATCGTTATCAGACTTATAACATAGACCGCAGTTGTCTATGACTGTGTAGGCCATGGCTTAGGATCGGTTGGGAGTTATTAGGTTTAATTGACTCGAGAGGGTAATTAGCTTAATTAATCAACGGTTTAATCGATTCGAGAGAAGGGTTAGATTATTGTCGTGCCGCCTAATAAACACTAGAACTGGTAAATCTATAGGTTAATCATATTCAACATTGCAATAATATCCTGAAATCGAAGCCTTAGGATACCCTTTCTAATTGATTGTTAGTTCTTTGTGTTTGCTAAAGTTTGAAATCATAGTTAGTTGAGTTAATTAGTTAAACTTTGTTAGCTTTAGTAAAATCAATATTTTGCCATTTAGTATCTAGTTAGGACATTCCTAGAGTATTGAGGTATCAAACTACCTAAACTATTCCTCGTGGAATCGACCTTGATTATCGCTACTACACCTACATCCGTACACGTGCGGAATACTAGGTTAGAAACCGACGTGTCACTCAACAGGCTGGATTTGAATTTTCAGAAACCTTCAGTCCTGTTGTTAAGCCCACTACCATCCGGGTAATTCTTTCTCTTGCTGTATCTCAATCTTGGCCTATTAACAGCTTGATGTTAGTAATGCTTTTTTACATGGGAAACTTGTTGAAGAGATTTACATGAGGCAACCTTCTGGATTTAAACAAGGCTCTAGTTCCATGGTTTGCAGATTAAACAAAGCTATTTATGGTTTGAAACAAGCATCTAGAGCTTGGTTTCTCAAGGTTAAATTTGTCTTGTTATCTCTTGGTTTTCACAGCTCCAAGGCTGATCACTCTCTTTTTTACAAATTCAGTGGCACTCATCATATCTTTCTTCTCATTTACGTTGATGATATCCTCATCACTGGGAGCAATTCTGCTGATATTACATCCACTATTCATCAACTGCAACAACATTTCTCTTTAAAAGATTGGGGGCAACCTCACCACTTCCTTGGAATTGAGATCACAGAAACTGCTCAAGGAATCCACTTGAGTCAAGGGAAATACATTAAGGAACTATTGATGAAAGGCAATATGTTGGCAGCAAAGGGGTGTGTTATTCCTATGGTTACTTCCCCTTCCTTATCTAAGCACCAAGGTAATGCCACTGTTAATGGGACAGAATACCGGAGTTTGGTTGGTGGATAACAGTATGTGACCAGAAATCTGTTTTGCTGTCAATAAAGTTAGTGAATACATGCCTACCCCGTTGGACACTCATTTTCGAGCATTGAAACGCTTTCTCAGATATCTTGCTGGAACAACTGATTATGGTCTTCACTTTGTTAAGTCTTCTCATACAAATATTACTGGCTTCTCTGATTCTGATTGGGCTTGTGACTTGGATGATCGCCATTCAGTCAGTGGCTTCTGTGTTTTTCTTGGTCATAACTTGATTTCTTGGAGTTCCAAGAAGCAGCATTCAGTTTCTCGCTCAAGCACAGAGGCAGAGTATCGCAGCCTTGCTCAAGTCACTGTAGAAGTTACCTAGATCTCTTACCTACTTCATGAACTCAAAGTTTCTCAAACAAGAAAACCCATCATTTGGGTTGACAATCTTAGCACAATCTCTCTTGTTTCCAACCATGTGCTTCACGCTCGAACCAAACACATTGAGTTAGATTTCCACTTTGTTAGGGAGAGGGTCTCATCCAATCTTCTTTCTATCCAACATGTCCCCTCTGTTGCTCAAATTGCTGATATACTGACTAAACCGTTGAGCTTTCAATTCTTCAGTCAGCTACGGAATCGACTCACTGTTCTTCCCTTAGCCTCTCTCGAATTGAGGAGGGATGTTAGTCAGCATTCCACATCACCTTCCAGCTCATTATGCCATCTCAGCAATACAGATAATCAAGTTCCATAATATTCCAACAAGAAGACAATGTGGTCCTCACCAAATCATGCAGAAGCTGCCAACACATAATATGACAGCTAGAAATAGTACCTTGTGGTCCTTGTGTATAGCCAATCAGTTGTAGTTTGTTTAACCCTAGTGACAGGCTTGTATAAATTGGATACATCATTGTCATGAATGAGATGAAAAAGAGTAAATGAAATCCTTCCTCAAAATAGCAATGTGTTCTTATCTTTTCATTATCATTTTGGTTGTTTTTCTTCACACTCCCCCATGATTTAGACTTAATTAGAGTTAACCTACTGAAAAAGTCCAAACTATTTGATACACAGTTCTCAAACTGTTGGACATAATTTAAGAATCACATTATTCTGCTACACATTATACATTGTTTTGAGTTTGTCTTGATGGTGTATACGCTTAAAAGTTTATTTCCCGAAGACTATAAGTAGTGTTTATGCTCTTAGGGAAATATATTCATGATATTTGCTTTATTTTTTGTGCCTCATTTTGTTGGGATTGAACTTTTTATTTTTTCACTCATCAAAACTATTGAGATTTAAAAACAAAAAAATGATTTTGAGATGTTGTTCCATTTTTATTTTTCCCTAATAAAAGAACATGGAGACTAATATGCATTAACTAAATAATAGTATTTTGAGTATTTTTCCCAACAGAAGATTTCTTATGACTATACAATCAAAAAATATTAAAAATATATCATTCTAGCAAAATAGCATTATCATTTGCATTATATAGAGTATAACGCATAAGTAGAAGTATCATATGACGAACATATACTAACACTTAATTGTGATGCAGGATTTGTATAACAATTCATACCTAAAAACATAAACAACATGCATTTGCTATAACAAAGTGTGTTTCAAATAAGTTTTTCTAACTTTTTGCACCGAAGATGGATGATTTTTTTGGTGTATTTGTCTCCCTCCTCATATTAGATGTGCCACATAGATATTAGTCCATGATTCTGCTTGATGTACTGATATTTGATTATGAATTATTGTACCCACCGAATGATTTGTGCATGATTGATTGTGAGGATGATTTTTATTATTATTATTTTTTTTTTTTCTTTTGTTTTGTGAATTTGGGTTGTTTGATGTATATTCTGTATAGGTTAGAACTTATAGTTTGCGTGAGTGCAGAATGTGAATCTGTATGGACAGTGCGTTATAGATTTATATAATTTAGAAATTTTTTATATCAAGCGAGTGACCATCATTTTTGCGCTCAAGATCCTCGACATATGTTGATTGATGTTCTCTTATCTTTTGTCCAAATTATGTCTGGATTAGTTGTATACATATAATAATACTATCAACATTTGTTATCAAAACATACACGCGTTATTGAATAGTTAAAGAAACATTTTGTAAATAATATATTACCGTACAAAAGGTTGATGACAGGTAAATTTCAATACTACAACTTCCTTCTATGTCTTTTCCAGGTTTGTGATGCTGCATTGTGGCTGGCTTAATTTGATCGTCGTTTGCAAAGATATTTTGTGTATCTTCCATTGTAAGCAGCATAGAGATGACACATACTCATACACTACACACAAAACACACTCACACTCTACGCACTTCTCACACACACAAAGTAAAAGCTCGCACAATATAGACACACACGCTTCACACATCCATATTTTCTTTATCATATTTTTCAAAATAAAAACTAAAAAAATTAAAATCCACCCGTTTAAATTCAAACATTCGGACAAGGATTTTGAAATTAGTAAAATTCCAAATATAAATAAATTTAAATTAATTTATTTACAATCATCATGATAATTCCAAGTCCTACCCAAATAGTACAAATCCTTGTTGGGGTAGGGTTGAATTGAACTTGGTCAATTAACTAGGTTGCCAAATGCTTAACCAATCAAATTACAACAAATTCCCTATCCAAGCACAACTTTATTGTATTTTATATGGTGATTTCAAGTAGAAGATTTTAGTCAATAAAATCTTATAAAAATATCCTAGTAACCAAATGATAAGAGAATGGTGATTTTCTTGGTCAAGTTTGGTTTCATCTCCTAGCACAATTAAGTCATGAACAAGCAGCTATTATTCGCAACTAGTTTTCCGTCCGTGCGATGCACGAACTAGATATTCTTTTATAAATTATTCTGAAACACTTCTCTTTATACAATATTATAAGTTGAATAGTCTTGTTGTTTCTCTTCTTCTTATATGAGGATTTTTAAGTCAAGTCGATTTATAACTATTGACTAAGCAACATATAATTGGTCATGACTGAATCTGATTTGCGTAAGAGACCAACATTAGACAATGATTGTAATAGCATATGAAACTGTAATAAGAAATTGAGGCCGTTGAAGTTTGAAAGACACTCTGACATCAGATGGAGTCAATAAAAATCTTGAATTAAAACATTTGTACCTACATTAGTCCTTCAAGTATATCCGCACCAAGTTTGGTGATAATCAACATTGTACCGTTATGGTGTTATCCAATCCAAAAGTAGGATTAATAAACCAAAAAACCTGTAATTTTTTTAAATCTTCGAACTAAAATGATGCAACCAATCCATAATTATTACAAAAAGGCAAAACAAAAGTAAAAATTAATCTTCTACAAAAATAGATTATTTTTATCCTTAAAAATATTATTTTAAAATTATCTGACATTCTTATTTTACATACAAAAATTTTGAAATCGAAATATATCATAATAATCCTAAAAAAGTAACTCGCACTTAAAAATTAATATTTTAATCATATATATACATAATGGATGTTAAATTGAAGATTGTGAAAAGAAGATTAATTCAGTATGTTTTTTCATAAAAAACAGAGTTGAGACAAAAAAAGTTATACAACTACTAAGTAGTGAAGGGGAAAAAAAATCCTTATTGCTTGATTTTTAAACCATTCTCCTCATTTTCACAAAGAACGTGTATAATTTTTGTTTTAATTTTTCAAAAATAAAATTTAAAAAGCCCACAAAAGGACACCTCATCTAGTTGATATTCCAACAATTTTACTTGTATGTTTAAGGAAGATTGTCATATATGCGACGCTACGTGGAATTAAAAAAATATTGCATTATGGATCTAAGCAAAACTCCAAAGACATACTCCAATCTAATTAGACATGGTAATTCGGCTTGTTAGACTTGCAAAATCAACAATATGTCCGACACATGCCAAGATTTTATCGGATAAAAAATTGATAATCCCAGCTCAGCTCATCCCCCTACAGCACACTAAAAATGTTGGACTAGTCCGCAATATATTTAATTTATTAGATTATGATGATACTTCAAGTTAAAATTCTTATGACCCAATATGCTTAGAGCGTCACGTAGACTTGACCGACTCGTTAAGCAGACCTAACCGAACTCATTTACAGAGCTGGTTTTGGCACTTCTAACCTCATATTCAATTCCTAAATTGCAATGCCTTGATTTATACATGAACTATATTTTATGACCACAATCAATATATTATTCATCATCTGTTTATACACAATCACATACACACATATTAATATATAATTTTTTACCAATAAATGAGCCCAAGCTCGTTTGGGCTCTTACATCTGGAATCGCAGGCCTAGAGCCCATATTTATACAGCCCACAAAAACAGAGACCTGTTTGGGACGACTCAGAAAAGCAATCACTAGATTTTCCGGCCGGCGATAAATTCTCAGTTTACTCAGCGGCAGCAGAATAGCAGCAAAGATGCGCCTAGGTTTCGCCGTCGGCGTGCTTGGAGTCCTGATTCTCTCCCACGCCGCCTACTCCACCATCCAGTGTAATCTCACCTCATTGATTCCCAATTCAAACACAGGAACTTTGTATGTTGTTCATATATACAATTTCTGAATTGCTCGTTTATATTTTGATCTGTGTTTGCAGTTAGATCTCTTTTGAAGATCACCGAAGAAGAGTTCTCGGGGCCGCCGATCGCTGTAATTTCTTAAACAATACCTTTAATTATGTATTTGTAGATGTGTGTTTGGTGTTTTGTGTGTGTATAAGTTGTGCGGTTAATCAATCTGAGATTCCGAGTAATTTGCAGGTAGTGATGGAGTTAATAGCCGGACTAGTTTTCTGCATGTTTGCTGCTTTAACTGTGCCTGGAAAGTTCCTGTCGATACTCCCTCAGTCAGATGAGAATAGGTTTTGCCTTGCTTTCTTCTTCTTCTTCTTATGTGTGGTAGCTTGACTGTCGGTGGCTTTTAGCTATCAAGATGTGCAACACAGGAAGAATTGTATTGAACACAGTAGATGTAGAAATTTTAATTATATTGAGAATTTTTATTGGAGATTGGTTTGATATATCACTTAAAAATGTCTAGGATTTATTGACGACTACATCATGTCCATTGTGAATCAGAAAGACAGTTGAGAAGCACGGCTAGCATTGTAAATCTTGTCTTTGCCATGACTTAGAGGGTGTTTTGCCTAAGCTTATGAGGGTGTTTGGCTAAAACCATCTCCTAAGATGCTTAGGAGCTTATAAGTTCTTGCAAAATGTTTGGCAAAAAAAGATGTTTATGTGTTTATAAGATAAAAAAATAAGCTATAAGTGCATATAAGATCTAAAAAAATAAAATTGATATATCCCATCTTATTTTTTAGGATCCTAATTATTACACCCAAATTTCACATACTACACACACCACACACACAACACACACTACACACACTACACATACACTACCCACAACACACACTTCACACACATTACACACAATAAATACACTACCCACACTACACGCACTTCACACACAGTACACACTCTACACGCACAATACACAACAAACACATTACACACACTTCAATTGTAAGCTTATAAGTTATTTTATCTAAATAGTTTATTAACTTATAAGCTCTTGAAAAATTACATCTTATAAGCAACTTATAAGATGTTGGAGCTTATGAGATGTTTAAAATAAGCTTAGCCAAACACCCTCTATTTTGAACATTTTATAAGCTCCAACATCTTACAAGTTGTTTCAAGAGCTTATAAGTTTATAATGTTTGGATAGTAGAGCTCATAAGCTAATGTAGTGTTTGGATAATGGAGCTTATAAGCTTACAATTGAATGGACGGATTTAACTATGAAATGTAGGTTTCAGATTTGAACCCCCTACCGTACATACATTTTGATTAGTGTGTGTGGTGTTTGTGTAGTGTGTGTGGCATGTGTGAAGTATGTGAAAGAAGTGGTATGGTTTGTGAAATGTATGTAGTATGTGCAATGTTTATATGTCTGTGAAATTTGAATGTCATTTGTTAGATTTTAAAATAACATGGACTAAATGTACTTATGTTGTTCTTTTGGAGCCTATAATCTGTAAGAGCTTATTATTACAACTTATAAGTTGTTCAACGTCTTATTTTGCAACGCATATTAAGAGTTTTAAGCTCCCGAACATCTTATAGGATGTTTAGGAGCTTATAAGCTTAGCCAAACACCCTTTATAAAATTGGCATTGGCTAAAATATTATTGCAAATCAAGAGGCTTTGCGCAAGTGTGTTCTTTCCCCTGTTTGCCAAAAGATAAAATTAATCTTTCCGTAACAGCTTGCTGAATGAGTTAGTCTAGTGATATGTGGGTTTGGATGCACAAAAGTGAACCATTATGAGAATGACTGCGCTTCCCATCTAACTTTATGGTGATATGATGTGATAAAAAGTAGTTGTGATTTATCAAGTTGTCTTTTGTTTGTGGATCCTTTAAAAGAGAATTCAAATAAGGAAGTCACTGGATTCTCTTTAGATATAGGTTTGAAATTTGATATTAACTTCTGTTATGTGTTGTCTATACCACAAATAAAAATTACACAAGTACGCGTAAGTGGTAGTTTCTAAAGGGTCATACTTAAATTGTGAATCTTGCTGATATGATCAAATGCGGAAATGGCAAGTATGGTACCACAGATTCTGGAGGTAGTTAATGCAGACTTAGCTGGAGGATTTACACTTTTCCAGCTATTCTGTTTAGTGTCTCTTTGCAACTAGCCAGTTATTGTATTTAGCGTTTATGAATATATATGAGCTTATCTTTCAGGTGTTTGATTAACTAGTCCTTGCAAGTAATTGTGTTTTTTGGTTCTGAAAAGACTTGCATGAATAGCGAAGCTGCTTATTTTTTTATTTTCTCTTTTTCCTTTTTTTGGTTCTTTGTTAATTGAATGTGTTCGGTACCTGCTAATATTGTTGAATCTATGTAGGGTTGTTGCGTTACCTTCCAATCTGGATTTCATGATCTTCAATCACCGAGGAAAAGCTTTCCCTTTAGAGGCGGATTTGAAGCTCAAGTGATATTCAGCACTTTGTATTTTGGTTCTCGTGTAGTTTAGTGAAGAAACTGAAAATAGATGGATGTTTATTTCACCTGAACTGGGATTTACTTATTTCGAAATGTTTTGTTGCTCAGAAGCACAATGAATTGCCCCATATGATTCAACTGAGTTAATTACCATAGACAAAGGCACTTCTTAATTCTTATCCTGTTTTGTTATATTTATTAAATTGTTAGGCACTGATCGAATAGGGACTTAGCTACTAGTCACGGTCCAGACGGAGCTAAGCTAAATCTAGACGTGTTTAGGCGGAAATAAATCGTAGGCGGTCATGCGAGCTGAATTCCAGACGGTGACTAGTCTGCACTATTCGGGTATTTTTGCAGAGGTTCCAAGTGCTTAGGTTTAGGTCTTATATGTGTTGTGATGCTCGTTTCTATTGGTGCTTCTGCTTATGCTATGGTTCCTACAGACCAACTAGTCAACAACCAGCACCCCTTCTGCATTGAAATGGTTTAGGATACTCCACGTACCTCTAAATACACCCTAATATTTGAATTGACTACATACCCTTTCCTAGGTATCTTATACACTACCCTCACTTCGTCCTATTTTAATGAAAAAAAGGTAATATTTCATAAGTTATTCTCACTTTATTAATCAAAGAAAAAACTTTACAAAATTAATTTCATGAGTAGGTTATTGGAGAAAGAGATTCGCGATTATACCCATAATAACCCAACTTCTCCATCTTCTTCAATCACTCAACAACCCAAAATATTTTGCACTTGGTAGGATAGAATAAGTCAATATAATTGAAGTATGAAATTACATTTCATATATGGTTAATTTCATAAAACAATCAGTATTATGAGTCTTTTTTACTTTTCCAACCTTTTTTTATTTTCCAACGACAATCTGCAATAATTATTTTTTTGTTTTTCAACCTCCGACTATATTTCCGACTGTATAGGCCATGTACTTATCACATGTTCTTTTTTTAGCCAATAAGATGGCGACATGTGTCGATCAATTTAAAAAAATTCAAAATTCTTTTAAAAATTAAAAAATTAAAAAATTATTACTGAAAATAATTTTAAATAAAAAAATTCAAAAATTCAAAAAAAACTTCAGAATTTAGAAAAAATTAAAATATATCTGAAATTAATTTTTAAATTAAAAAATTCATTTAAAAATTAAAAAATATATATATATTTAAAATTAAAAAAAAAAAAATTAAAAAATATTTCTGATTAATTTTAAAATTTTTATTTAACATTAAAAAAGTAAAAAAATCTGAAAATAATTTTAAAATTCAAGAATTCAATTAAAAACTCAAAAAACTATTTAAAATTAAAAAATTATTTCTAAAATTAATAATAAAATTCAAAAAAATTATTTAAAATCCAAAAAAAAAAAATATATATATATATATATATTTATTTTATTTTTAATGATTGCCTATATATCAAACTTGTACTTGGTCATTGTTGAAAATTTTAAAAATTCCCAACTGTAAGTATCACCCATCTTAGTCCGCAGCCGGCAACCTCCAACTTCAAGAACCTTCCAGAAAAACACTATCATGGCTGCCACCACCAGAGAGATACTTATTGATCTCTCTCCGTTGATCAAACTCTACACAGACGGCACCGTTGACCGCCTCGATTCACCGCGCAACATACCATCGATTTCACCTCCAAAGACCTCACCATTTCTATAGCCATATCTGCTAAACTCAACTTCCCTAAACTCACCAACCCCTCTCAAAAGCTCTCATCCTGCTCTACTTCTAAACCGGTGACACACCCCTCCCAATGGTGTACGAGGAATCTCGGTATGCCCTCCGATGGATCTGCTCCCATGCCGTCCGCAAGGAACAAGATTTGTCAGATTGGATCGCTAATTACGGCGATTTCACTAGGATTTCATCGTCAGCTTGATCTGATTAAATTTTTAGATGAATTTTAAGAGTTTTAAAAACATTTTCTATTTCTGGTTATTAAATGAATTTCTAAATTTTTAAATAAATCTTATGAATTTTTTAAATTTTAAAATTAGTTTCAAGAATATCTTTTTAATTTTTTAGATTTTAAAAAAAATTCTAAAATTTTAAATGAATTTTTAGAATTTTAAAATTAATTTCATAACTATTTTTTAAATTTTAAATATTTTTTGTTGAATTTTTTAATGAATTTTTTATTTTAAAATTTATTTTCAGAAATATTTTTTAATTATTTTTATTTTTAAATTAATTTTTAATTTTTAAACTTCAAATATTTTTTGAATTTTTAAATTAATTTTTTATTTTTTTGAATTGATAGACACATGTCGCGATCTTATTGGCAAAAAAAAAACATGTGCATATCACATGACGTATACAGCCGGAAATATAATCGGAGGTTGGAAAAGTGAAAAAACAATTAATACAAGTTATAGGAAAAAACAAAAAAATGAAGATTGAAAAAGTAATAAACGATCATAGTACAAGTTGCTTTCTGAAATTGACCCTTTCAAATATCCTCTGCCATTCGACTAGGAACCAGTGTCGTCTAACAAGTGTTCATGATAAACAAAGGCAGGCCCTGGTAAATAAAAGAAGCAATTGATGCTTATAACAACTCTTCGGGAAGAAACAAAAGGAGGATCAAGATTGCCAGGTTGGCAGTTCGAAAGAAATTCTTCCCTACTCATCTCGGCATTGTCTGCATGGCACTAGATTCGTGAATTGTGTGCAAAAAACAATTTCCTTTTGCACCCATGTGCGGTACATCCAGTGAAATGCATGCAACGCCAGTAGAGTAAGGAAGAAGTTCCGATGATAAGATGAGTGTGACGATGATGCATGCATCCCTGAGCTCAGTTTACGTGCATGTACTCATTCCTGCAGCTCTTAAATGCCTGTACTTGAGAAGAATCCCTTCACAGCCACAGAAGAGTATTTATACTTTTAACTTTTGCTCTCTTGCTTTCTGTGGCTCATGGCCCAACAAACACCGTGGCGGCTCTTGCCAATCATTTCTTTGATATGCTTGGAAATGTAATTACAGGTTTGAACTGAGTTTGCATTTTAAAACAGCTTGTTCGAGTTCGCATTAGTGGACAAATGATAAATTTGTTCATAAACAAATTAACAAACATTCCTGACAGATAAACACACAATATGATGATTAAAAGTAATTGACTGAATAACATGAAAATAGGTGACTTTAATGATTGGCAGAAGTAATTACTATATGTGACTAAATGGGCTTGTTCCAATCTCTAAATACTTAACTGAACATAACACTAACACAGATATTCACGAAAGATTTGTATAGCCTAGTTCAAAATGGATCTAGAGTGAGCTTCTAGTTTCAAGTGGAACAACTTAATCCAACTGAAACATCATTTAATTTCCTGTCTTAGTGTTAAAAAAGTTCCGATGAAATTACAGAAGTAGATACTGGAAAGAAATTTCTGCTGATAAACAACTTACATGTACACCTCACCACCACAAACAGAACCATTCCACTTGCAACATCCATAAACCTTTTCGTTTTTAATACTTTTTTTATTTTCAGAGGGATACCCTTTTGGATGGTTCGATAAGTATTGATGTCTGGTGCGACAGAGAGACCAGTAATTCAAAAACATGGTCCTGCAGTATAATAAATACACCTACTCAACTTGCCTATTTATACCTGACAAAGAAAGTGTAGAAACCAAACAATTTCTAGCTGATTTCAGAATAAAGAAGCCAAGAATGCTGAAAAGTCTAAAACAGTTGATGTCAAAATGCAGAACAAACAGCGTTTTTCAGAGTTGAATATTTCATAAAGGAAGTGCCAGAGTATCTGATTTACCTCTTAACAAGATGTTGGATGACTAGCGCCACCAAGAGTGGGCATTTCTCAGTCATTACCACTGGTCATGGTGAGTCAAAGAAGTTCCTGGTTGGATTGAGGTTCCTTTCATATCCTCCTTTTGTCAGATTACTGGAAGCAGCAGAGAGAGAATACGGATTTGATCAAGAAGGTGTATTGGCCATACCTTGTGAGGCAAGCGAGCTGCAGCAAATATTATTGCATGTTTGAAACTTCCTAAGATGATCAGTATTTGTAGAAACATTCTTTGTGTATCTGCCCCCCGTTTTCCAATATCACATAGATGGTGCAAAATATAGTCTAAACCAGGTTCTACAAACCAACATGAAAAAGAAAACGTGCATCCTTTTCGTATTGAAAAGAATGGAGGTTGCTAATGTGCAGTCTCAGCTGAAAAGATAATTTATTGATAAAAATCAAGTCATAAGCTATATCATAGCTTCATCAAATAACTCATAATTCTGCCAAAGCCAGTACACTATCAAGCCTAACATGCACCATAAAAAATGGAAAAATTGTTCAAATGAAAACAACTATAGTAACTTTCAATAAATCAAAAGACCAGTGATGGCATAAACTAAACACATAACATAATGAGATGCAATGCAGATTTCCCAAGAACATGATAACACAAAGTTCCAACCTCCTTAATCATATACTAAGATAGGAATCAACTAAAATTGAAACGATAATGAAATTTAGAAGTTCGACTAGACAGTTCCTACCAATGACTAATAGTGTGTTCTAAGTGGCCTTATGTTGCTTGGTCGAAATTGATCCATAAAAGGTATCATTGCTCAAAATACAGTAGGTTCTTCAAGTGTAACCTTTTAACCGCTCATCTGCCAGGCCAGAAGACATATAAGATACTGTTGAACATAAGTAGTCTATGGCCACAATTCCACAGATAATTCTCTTCAGTAAGATATGTAAACTAGAGTATCCAAAAGAAAAGTAGTGTGAATACCAAAGTTCACATGAATTGGATAGCATTTGAAAGAAATTGATTTCACTAACATCCAATCTTGAAATCAGGCCCATATCGTCACAAAGCTGGAAAACTATGTCTGTTAACATCAACAAATACACGTGTGAGTGTATCTAAAGTACATACATCATAAATTCATATGTGGACAAGAGTGGGATAACAAAATGCTACAATCTCATTCATTAAAAAATAATTCAATGACAGAAGAAATTTGAGAAAGACCTTACATATCTCGAAAAATGTCTTTAAACTGGGTTCCGTTCCTAATTGGATTAGCACCAAATACACAAGCATGATTCCTGTATGTTTTGAGTTTGACTAACCTAATCAACTCCTATTTTCTTGAAGTTAGTCCTTCAATGTCATTCAAGGAACTACAAATTTACAACTGAGGAAGCTCCTGCTGGTTCTCCACAGATTGCCGCAGTATAAACTCAACCCTCCTCTTCTTGTCATCTTTTTCATCCTCACGACCAAACCATGATGCTGTTTTCCCCCCAGCCTTGTTCCGAATCCTCAAGTCCAATGGTTCTCCAAATACTTTTTTGCCACCCTTGAACTCCAAAAATACAGAAGCCCTTTTTTCTGGAAGAACCTTCTCTCCATCACTTCCAGAATCAAGCCCATCCTTCATCGCCTCAATGGCAGGAGCAAAGGTCTCCAACAAAGACACGTGCTTTTCTGCTTGCGTCTCACCAGAAAGCTTTGTTGGGAGATTAATTGGTGATAATTCTATCTCTCCAGCCTGTAAAGGATTCACCAGAAACGGATTTTCCTTGTTATTAGCTTCTACTCCATTTGCTTCATAATCTGTTACAGCAGATGTTGAAGCCACTGATGATCCATTACACACTAGCCGCTGCTGCAAGTTTAACAAAGACCTTTCCGCTTTCCTATGCTGCCTAGCTAGCTCAATTTTATCTGTACGAGGATCAGAAACCCTCTCGTTCCAGACGGGTGTCCTTACATACGTGTGAGGATCAGGAAATGCAGGCAACCATGATGGTATGTGCTTAAAACTCGGAGTCTCACCCATTTGCAAGAAACTGGGTATCATTCTCCGTTGCCTGATCACGGGAAACTGTGGCACTGGTTGAGCAAAAGGTATCTCCTCAGCCATCTCCACATACTCTTTAACCTCTCTTATCGCACCCGAATTCACTACACAATCAGCATGAATTTCCGAAGCACCAGAAAACCCTTGAGGCATGCCCAAATCTTCCAACCCTTGGACAACATCAAAGACATTGCACTGGGTCCTACCAGCTAAATTCGCATAAAATCTAGAAGTTTTACCTAAATCACAGAGGTACCTAATGGCAATGTCAGCAAGTGAATCAAGAGCAGTCTCGTTGAATCCTTCAAACCCAATGCTCTTGCATATCTGAGCCACTGCAACTCTTGATATCGCCCGCCCATAATTGCCAGCACCAGATCGAATAATCGAACCATTCTGTTCGTCTCTCTTGCCTTCAGCTTCACCTCCATCGCTCATGTTCAGATTCCAGAATCATTTAGGGGTTCTTAAGCTTCAAAAACCCAAACAACACTCAAACTAATGAATTCCAACACCGCCACCAATAATTCAGTTACTCGTCTCAAGAAACAAGAAACCCTAGAAACCAACTGAAATAACAGCCAAAGCAGGGAATACAAATCCCTATATATATCTATACATATGCCCGAGCAAGCATGACAATGTATAAACAGTTACGGATGAATTACAAACACTTACAGGTGATGCAATTGTCCGAGCAATCCTTGGCAGATAAATTATAAATGGTTTGATAAGCAAGAAACTGGATTGAATTCAAGTGTGATAAAACCCTAGAGAGAGAAAGAGGATCACTGCTCTAGGGTTTTAAAGTTTGAAGATGACAGTTTTGGGGGGAAATGAAATTTGGATTTGGGGATTTAATGGTGGATCGATAAACCCTATTTGGAATCTGAAAATGGAAAAATGGCTGGAACGAGGAATCGAAGAGAGAAAGTCAAGTGAGAGAGGGCAAAGGGGTGTATTTATAGGCGGAGCCAGATTTCAGGACTGTTCCCTTTTCTTTTCAATAAATAATTTTATATTAAAGGATGGCTGTAAACGAATCTAGTCGAGTTAAGCTTTTTTATTCGAATTCGAATTGTGTCCAGTTAGTAGAGTGTTTGATTTTATTCCAAATTGTTTGATCTTGTTCATGAACATTTATACTGATGAATAAATAATTACTTTGTTCACAAACATAAAATATACACACATTTTACTAATTACCCATATAAATAAATGAATTTAACAAAAATTTTACTAGAATAAAAAGTAATGTATGAATATTGTTGTTTATGTTAATATTATTATCGGGATCTTGATTCATTTTGTTGGCGAACTATTGATAAACGAGCCAATTAATATTGAGGTTATTTATAAAATGAGCTCAAAATATTGCTTGTTTATTCAAATAAACTAGCTTGTTCAACGCTATTCATTTATAATCCTAAAGATGCGATGGTTTTTTGCTACAATTCAATCATTCGTTATTTTATTTTTATGGCTCAGGTTCCAGATTGAAGTTTTATCGTCTAACTTACAAATTAAAATAGTTTACATATATATTCATACATATGGATGGTTAATGTGCATATAGTTTAGGGTGTGCACGGAACAGTACGATTTGAGGATTTGAAAAATTCAGTATCATCTCAAAATTTGATTTTTTTCAAAATCTAAGGACCCGAATTGAACTTATAAGGATCCGTACCGAATCGTCCCAAAATTCGGTACAATATTTTGGATTTTACTGATCTACTGAGACGGTTTTTTGGAGTATGAGATACTCGGTAATCTAAAGATTTTTCAAGAGTTTTAATATCAAGGTTAAAGTTAAAAACAAAAATCAAGATACTCACATCAGAGTTGCAATTAAAATTAAAATTTATATTGGATAAACATCAAGTTATAAATAAATCAAGTAAGGTCATAAAAAAGTAGTAATATATGTAAAATATGCACAAAACTTATAAACTACTCGTTGTTTGAAATTATTAATATATATATATACATATATATTTGTAATCTCGATTTTCGGCACGGGACGGCTCAGGTCAGTTTAGTACAGTTTGGTACGATTCTCGGTACGAATATTATTGTATGTCCATAACCGTATCATAATTTTTTTGGTACAGTTTGGTTCGAAAAAAGTCAAAAGTCAACAGTTTTTTCTCGATTTAGTATATTTTCAATTCGATTTTCGATACAGTTCGGTAAATCCTGAGTTCCATGATAATTTAGGCTTAAAGTTGGTAGACGAATAAAATATAAATGAATTGGAAATCGGATTTGTTCCCTTTTGTTTAGAAGCCTAGATTCTAAAATCCAGCATGTTGTAGATACAAAATAACTATATTTCAACAAGTAAAGAATAGGGATTTTCATTAGATGTGCCACTTCGAACCATCCGACTCTGACCCGAGTTCGTTGGGCGAATAGGCCGTGACAAAGTTGATATTTAACAAACAAAAAAAATTATTATAAAATTGAGTTCGAGCTCAGTAAGTGCTCGTTCTAACTCGTTTATTTTTATTCGTTTTAGTAAATAAATAGAGCTTGAACATTAAAATGATTGTTCCTTAAGGGCTTGTAAACACGTTTTATGTTTGTACAAAGTGTTGGAAATTAATTTGGAAGTTTCGGTTTTGACTCAAAATTGACCAATTTAATTAATTCAATCCATTTGTTAAAAATGGAAACAAGTTGCAAATTCAAAATCTACACTTCGAGTAGATGAATTTAATGTATTAATATGCTCAAAACCAATTTCGGGTGAATGAGATATTAATTATCAAAGGTTGCAACTTAAACTTGGAAGTTGAAGAGTTTATGGAGGAAACTTATGGGAACTTGTCCCACATAGAAAAATTAGAGTAAGTGGATATTCCTTATTTAGTAGAGCACTTGATAAGTAGTTATCAAGTGTGCTCCCCTATGGTGGACCTTATGGTGGATCCTAATGGGATTTTAGCCTTTGGCTAAAATGGACCCGAGGATGGTGCTTTGCACCATCTGAGCCCGAGCCCGGGCCCGCACGTCGCACATGTCGCATTGAGTCGCTTTAGAGGCGCACTTTGCACTTCGCTCGTCTAGAGGAGCCTTAAAGTTTTGGCTAGGTGGTCCAGACGGATGGCTCGCGGGTTCGTAGCGGTTCGAGTCAGGCGGTGCAGTGACGTGGACCGGGTCCGGTCAGAAACCGGGTCGAACTGGACGGTTGGACGGACCGGACCGGTCGAACCGGACCGGACAACACGGTGGGTCGAACTAGGTCGGGTCGGACCGACCTGTCAGCAAGCCGGGCGGGTCGAACCAGGGCGCGGGTCAGCCAGCGGGTGCGTCCGCCCAGCGAACTGGTGGGTCCAGTCCAAAGGGTGCAACCAAGGGGCGAAGAGGTGCCTTTCCAAAAAGGCACCACAACTCTTCAACATATATAAATAGGCCCCTCCACATTTCATTTATAACATTCAATTTCTCAAGTTCTTTGCAATTCAAAAGCTTTCTAAATTCTGCATTTGTAGAGTCCGAAAGTTCCAAATATCCGAGTATGTTCGCCGATAACTTCCGACTCGTAGTGCAGCGGTCTGAAGTTTTAAAGTCGTTGTATCTTGGAGGCGTTTTGCTATTAAACGTATTGCACCTGAGTACGTGGCAATTTCGTCTTACGGATATAGAGTCAAACTCTAGCCTCGACTTTGTCTGAATTTTTACATCTTCGTCTATACATTCCTATACCGATAAATAACAGCGTAAGATGAATTTTTTTGTATATTCGGAGATGTCTTCTACTGTTTCTACTCCTTCAATCCTTGCTGCTCACGCCGAAAAACCGGCTAAATTTGCCGGAAATGATTTTAAGAGATGACAGCAGAAAATGTTGTTCTACTTAACAACTCTCAGTCTTGCCCGGTTCTTGAGGGAAGATCCTCCTACTGTTGAAACAGGGGATAAAGAGGGCATGACTGCTTTGGACGCCTGGAACCACAATGACTTCCTGTGTCGAAATTACATTCTGAATGGATTAAACGACTCACTTTACAATGTCTATTCCATTTTTAAAACCGCAAAAGAATTGTGGTTATCTTTGGAGAAAAAGTACAAAACGGAGGATGCCGGAATGAAGAAATTCATTGTCGGACGGTTCCTCGACTTCAAAATGGTGGACTCGAAGACGGTCATGGATCAAGTTCGAGAGTTGCAGTTGATCCTCCATGAGATTCATGCTGAAGGTATGCAACTATCTAAATCCTTTCAAGTAGCCGCATTTATAGAGAAGCTACCGCCTCAATGGAAGGATTTCAAAAATTATCTCAAGCACAAACGTAAGGAAATGGGGCTTGAGGACTTGATCGTGAGACTACGGATCGAGGAAGACAACCGAAAATCTGAAGTCAAAAGCGACAAGAACCGTGGAGAGGCACGTGTGAATTTGGCTGAGTCCGGAAGTGGCAAGAAGAGAAAACGCGGTGCTAATAAGCAACAGAAGACCTCGAACAAAAGATTCAAAGGTAACTGTTATAACTGTGATAAGCCCGGACACAAGTCGAGTGAATGTCGACAGCCAAAGAAGGCAAATCAAGGCCAAAAGAATCAGGCCAACCTTGCCGAGCACAAATCCTTGCCAGAAGAAATGTCTGAATTGGATCTGTCCGCCGTCGTATTCGAGGCCAACTTGGTAGATAATCCAAGGGAGTGGTGGATCGACACAGGGGCTACCCGTCATATCTGTTCAGACAAGGAACTGTTCTCCACTTACCAAGAGATCAATGGCAGAAAGCTCTTCATGGGAAACTCTGCAACGTCTCCAGTGGTAGGATTGGGAAAGGTCGTGTTAAAGATGACGTCGGGAAAAGAACTAACTCTCGTGGATGTGCTGCATGTACCAGACATTCGCAAGAATTTAGTCTCCGGTTCTTTATTAAGTAAGGCCGGATTTAGGTTGATTTTTGAAGCAAATAATGTTGTACTGACCAAATGTGGTCAATTTATTGGGAAAGGCTATCTCGAAAAGAGCCTTTTCAAAATGAATGTAATGACTGTAAAGCGCGACATTAAGCGCAATATTAATATAAGTGAAGTTAATTATTTGTTTGAGTGTTCTAATTTATGGCATGGTAGATTAGGACATGTAAATCAAAATACACTTCGACGTTTAGTGAATTTAGATTTACTTCCTAGAATGGAATTTGATTCACAAAAGTGTGAGATCTGTGTGGAGGCAAAATTGGCCAAAATAGCATTCCATTCAGTTAATAGAAGTACTTCACCTCTAGAACTTGTTCATACTGATGTGTGTGATTTAAAGTTTGTGCAAACTAGAGGTGGTAAGAATTACTTCATTACTTTTATTGATGATTGCAAAAGATACTGTTATGTATATTTTTTGAAAAGTAAAGATGAAGCCATTGAGGCATTCAAAAATTATAAGAATGAGGTTGAAAATCAACTTAGCAAAAGAATCAAAGTGATTCGTAGTGATAGAGGTGGAGAATATGTAGCTCCATTTGAAGAATTTTGCCAACAAAACGGTATTATTCATCAAACTACAGCTCCATATTCACCTCAATCAAATGGCGTTGCAGAACGCAAGAACCGTACTCTAAAAGAGTTGATGAACGCTATGTTGATAAGTTCGGGCTTACCCCAGAACATGTGGGGGGAAGCAATCTTGTCTGCCAACTACATTCTTAACAAATTGCCACATAAGAAAAGGGACAAAACTCCGTACGAGTTGTGGAAAGGAAGAAAACCTTCCTACCATTACCTTAAAGTGTGGGGGTGCCTAGCTAAGGTTGAAGTACCTAAGCCGAAACAAGTGAGAATAGGACCCAAAACTGTTGATTGCATTTTCATTGGATATGCGCATAACAGTAGTGCATATCGATTTCTGGTGCACAAATCAGACATTCCTGACATAAACGTGGGAATGACTATTGAGTCAAGGAACGTGGTGTTCTTTGAGAACATATTTCCTAAGAAGGAAAACACAGAAGTAAGTTCTCGTAAAAGAACTTATGAAATTGCAAATGGTTCGCCTGTTGAGGTTCATAAAGAACCTGAAGTTAATGATGAACCGAGACGTAGTAAAAGGGCCAGAAAGAAAAAGTCCTTTGGGCCGGATTTTCTATCATACATGATGGAAAGTGAACCCAGGACAATACATGAGGCATTGTCCAGTCCAGATGCTCCTCTCTGGAAAGAAGCAATAAACAGTGAAATCGAGTCCATGATGCAAAATCACACGTGGGAGATTGTAAATCTACCACCAGGCTGTAAACCACTTGGATGCAAGTGGATTCTAAAGAGGAAGTATAAAGCTGATGGATCAATTGATAAGGATAAGGCTAGATTGGTAGCCAAAGGGTTCAAACAAAGAGAAGGATACGACTTCTTTGATACATATTCCCCAGTTACGAGGATCACTTCCATTAGAGTTCTCATTGCTATTGCAGCTCTGCATAACCTTGAGATACATCAAATGGGATGTGAGACGGCCTTCTTAAATGGGGAATTGGAGGAGGAGATATATATGGAACAACCTGAAGGGTTTGTAGTTCCTGGCCAAGAAAAGAAGGTGTGTAAACTTGTTAGATCTTTGTACGGACTCAAACAAGCACCTCTTAAATGGCATGAAAATTTTGATAATGTGATGCTCTCTAATGGTTTCAAAATCAATGAGTGCGATAAGTGTGTCTATATAAAGGGCACTCCAGAAGATTATGTAATAGTGTGTCTATACGTCGATGACATGCTTATTACGGGAAGTAATCATGACTTGATCGTGAATACTAAAAACATGTTAAAACGAAATTTTGACATGAAAGACATGGGTCTGGCTGACGTCATTCTAGGGATGAAAATCTCTAGAACTTCTGATGGAATTTTCCTATCACAAACTCATTACGTTGAGAATGTGTTGAGGAAATTTGATGCTTATGACGTACCCCCGGCTAACACTCCTGTAGATGTTAATCTACACTTAGCCAAAAATAGAGGAGACCCAGTGCTGCAACTGAAATATGCAAGAATTATCGGAAGCCTGATGTACTTGACAAATGGTACGCGTCCGGATATAGCATATTCAGTTAGCAAACTTAGTAGATTTACAAGTAATCCTAACAAGGATCACTGGAAAGCTCTGATGAGAGTTTTAAGGTATTTAAAACATACCATAAAACATGGAATTTTGTATACAAGATATCCAGCAGTATTGGAAGGATACACAGATGCAAACTGGATATCTGATACAAAAGATTCAAAATCCACCAGTGGTTATGTATTCACTATAGGTGGAGGAGCTGTGGCTTGGAAATCCTCTAAACAAACTTGCATAGCTCGTTCCACAATGAAATCGGAGTTCATCGCTTTAGACAAAGCTGGTGAAGAGGCAGAATGGCTTCGGAACTTCTTAGAGGATATTCCTGGTTGGTGCAAACCAGTGCCTCCCGTGATGATACACTGTGATAGCATGTCTGCTATAGGGAGGGCACAAAGCCACATGTATAATGGTAAGTCTCGACACATCCGGAGGAGACACAATACCGTTAGACATTTGATCTCAAGTGGGGTAATCTCCATTGACTACGTAAAGTCAAAAGACAACATTGCGGATCCGCTGACTAAAGGCATTGGTCGAGATCAAATGTATAGCGCGGTAAGGGGAATGGGGCTAAAACCCACACACTAAAGAGTGTTCATAGTGGTAACTCGTCCATGATGACTGGAGGATCCCAAGAACTTGGTCCAACGAGACAACTAAGCTTTGAAGCACTCAGTTTTGCACTTGAAAAATAAATTTCAAGCTCATTCTCGATTCCGCACAAGTGCCAATTGTACCTATTTGGTACAAAACCTGATGACGTGTGGTGAGGGTAAGCTTGACAGCTTTTAATGATTCCTATTCCTTCGTGGTAAGGTATTTCAGGGTACCTTTAATAGGAGATCACCTATATAAGTGTGAAGTGGGGCCGCTTCAAACTGACAAATGTAATATTTTCAGTACACACCTATGAATCCGAGATAAGGTCCATGGCCAAAATGGACAACAACGTGAGAACCAAAAGGATATTAGAGTCGTTACTTTGTGGTTGTCATTGTACATGATTTACACAAAAAGCTGACCAGTTCAAGACATCATGTTCACTGAGCAGTGAGTAAATCCGATGGTATCTCACTAGGGAAGGTTCAAAGCCTGAAGCTACCTATCCTGATGAAGGGACGGCTCGTTGGGACTTTCTTAGGTGTGCATTGCATTAATATCATTCATGTGGGGGATTGTTGGAAATTGATTTGGAATTTTGGGTTTTGACTCAAAATTGACCAATTTAATTAATTCAATCCATTTGTTAAAAATGGAAACAAGTTGCAAATTCAAAATCTACACTTCGAGTAGATGAATTTAATGTATTAATATGCTCAAAACCAATTTCGGGTGAATGAGATATTAATTATCAAAAGTTGCAACTTAAACTTGGAAGTTGAAGAGTTTATGGAGGAAACTTATGGGAACTTGTCCCACATAGAAAAATTGGAGTAAGTGGATACTCCTTATTTAGTAGAGCACTTGATAAGTAGTTATCAAGTGTGCTCCCCTATGGTGGACCTTATGGTGGATCCTAGTGGGATTTTAGCCTTTGGCTAAAATGGACCCGAGGATGGTGCTTCGCACCATCTGAGCCCGAGCCCGGGCCCGCATGCGCACGTCGCACATGCCGCATTGAGTCGCTTTAGAGGCGCACTTTGCACTTAACTCGTCTGGAGGAGCCTTAAAGTTTTGGCTAGGTGGTCCAGACGGATGACTCGCGGGTTCGTGGCGGTTCGAGTCAGGCGGTGCGGTGACGTGGATCGGGTCCGGTCAGAAACCGGGTCGAACTGGACGGTTGGGCGGCTCGGACAGGTCGAACCGGACCGGACAACTCGGTGGGTCGAATTGGGTCGGGTCGGACCGACCCGCCAGCAGGCCGGGCGGGTCGAACCAGGGCGTGGGTCAGCCAGCGAGTGCGTCCGCCCAGCGAACTGGTGGGTCCAGTCCAAAGGGTGCAACCAAGGGGTGAAGAGGTGTCTTTCCAAAAAGGCACCACAACTCTTCAACATATATAAATAGGCCCTTCCACATTTCATTTATAACATTCAATTTCTCAAGTTCTTTGCAATTCAAAAGCTTTCTAAATTCTGCATTTGTAGAGTCCGAAAGTTCCAAATATCCGAGTACGTTCGCCGATAACTTCCGACTCGTAGTGCAGCGGTCTGAAGTTTTAAAGTCGTTGTATCTTGGAGGCGTTTTGCTATTAAACGTATTGCACCTGAGTACGTGGCAATTTCGTCTTACGGATATAGAGTCAAACTCTTGCCTCAACTTTGTCTGAATTTTCACATCTTCGTCTATACATTCCTATACCGATAAATAGCACAAAGTAATAGTAATTTATTATTATATTACTTATATAACTCATTTATTGTAAAATGTCTATAAGTTTGTTGTTGAAAGAATAAAAGTCAAGCTTTTCTATCTTGCAAAATTAGAATAATATCCAATGTTCATATTCACGAACAGAAAATATTAACAATATTGTATTGGTTAATATTATGAAACGTTAACAAACACCAAATTAATAGGTTCGATTCAATCTCGTTTTTGCTTATGATATGGATAATATTACAGATCTTCCAGTTCTGATAAAACAGGGGAATGAGAGCGCTAATACAAAGCTGGGTTAGGGGAATAAGTATATAAAATTTCAGAGTTGTCACTTCAGGAGCTGACGTTTACTGCCGAGGAGAGCCATGTAGAATCGTGTTAAGAGTTGTCTATCCCACTAAAGACCTTTTTGCCCTTTGAGTAAAAAGTATAAATACTCACTCCCTTAAAGATACACACACATTCACTATTCACATACCACAATGCACTTATTATTTTCTTTCTCCGGAAAATATTGTTATCTTCTTTTCAACTTTTAATCGGACAAATTCTGACTTTGGCATCAAGAGGTTTTTCCATCAGAAATCCTTCTAGTAGTTTGCAGGAATTATCACAGCTGTTTCGACTAGGAGCTTAAACACAAGAACATCCTTAATTTTAGACTTATAATTTTTTTATTTATTTCTTGCCCATTTGTTCATAATTTTCCTACATTAAAAATTTCTTGAGTAAGAGCTAAATCCTCAATCCTTACCAACTTCAAAATTTAGCAATGATTACTCAGACAACTCAAAACTTCGCTCAACTCGTTGACAAAATAAACTAAGTTGTCGGGGAAGACCCACGCTTTTTCGGGCCAATGACTAGGTTTGTAAGCGAATAAATATTTCGTTGAACAACTCGTTAATGAGCTCGTTTATTTGAATAAAATAATAATCTTTGAGCTCGTTTTATAAACAAACAAAGCTTGAACATGATTGATTCGTTCATTAAAAACTCGCAAACAAGATTGTTCGAACCTCAATTAATCTATATATATATATATATATATATAAAAGTAAAATGAGGGTTATTATTGTAAATTACTTTTTCCCGCCTAAAATATATCTTTATTGCATTCTTAATTTCTTTTAAGACATTAATTATATTTTTTTCTTCAAATTAATGCAATATTAAATATTACCTTCCTTAATAAATGAATATATACTTTATTAAATTAAAAGTAAAAGGTAATGTATAATTTAATGATTGACTAATTAAATTATTGTATTTACAAATATTAATTTGTTATAATTAATCATGGGACTAGGACTTTCACATATATTTATGTATAATAATTAATCTTGAAATTATTTTTTATTACATATTCATATTTTTTATTGATTAATATTATTTTTTTATAAATAATAATTACACTTTGCAATCTAAACTATGAGATTTTACATGTGCTACAATCTATATTTCTATTGAAAAAATAAAATTAACAAGTTTGAGCTAACTAGGTTTTTTAGAGCTCTCAATATAAACAATACATTGTCGAATTTTTCCTTATTTTGCAACCCAAGCAAAATATACATATATATATATATATATATATATATTAATTGTATCTTTAAATAAATTTCAACATATATATCTATATATATATATATATTATTAAGATATATTGAAGAATCCATATGCTTTATTTTGTTAGTCCAACTATAGAATAATCATTTTATTTTATTTTATTAATATCAAGATTTATTTAAAATTTCAAAAGTATTTGAGTATATTAAACCACCATATAAAATATTAAAACTTGAAAATTAATTTTTCTTAAAATAAAGTAAATATTTATATTTAAAATTTGAAAAATTATTTTGATAAATCAAAATATTTAAAAAAATTGAAAAAAATAAAAGAAAACACTAATTTTCTTATAATACAATTCAATTTATTTTATTTGATATGTTTTGGTGTGTCGTGTGTATTTATGTTCGTGTTTATTTTAATATTCATTTTCAATTAAACTATTGCGGGTTCGCATAGGTTAAGGTGGACACACACACACACACAAAATATATGTTTGGGTTTCAACATTAGGAGATATTCATTCTTAAAAGTAGATATAATTTATTTTTACATTGAATATTTTATCTTAATGTAAATTTATAAAATAATACATTTATAAAATGTAAGTCATATTAAATCCATATATCACTTGGGAGAAATTGATATTTACATTATTTATATTTTGAGTTTATATTAATTTGCAACATGTAGTATGAGCATTTTTCAGTTTCTTTTTTTTTTTTTCAATCACAACCTGAACTATACATTTTTTACGTTTGCAACCTCTGCTAGCAATTTAAGTGCGAAAAATAAAAGAATATTAGAAAATATTTAAATAACATAAATTTTAAAAAAATCTAAAAAATAATTTTTAAATTCTAAACTTCATTTAAAATATCGGAAAATTAACTTAAACATGTTGAAAATGTATTAGAAATTTTAGGTTTTTTATAAAAAATTCAGATCAAATCATTTTAAGCAAGAAAAATAAAAAGTTATTAATTTTTTTTTAAAATCATAAAACTATTATAGATTTCTGAAAATTATCTTTTAAACTCTAAAATTTTTATTTAAACTATTTGAAAGTTATCTTGAAAATTATTTTAAAATCTCTAAAATTTCATTTAAGGCATGTGGAAGTATCTATGAAAAGTCTAATTTTATGATATAAGTATCTTTTCAATTATTTTTTTGAAAAAATAAATTATTTTAAAAATATTTAAAATTATTTGAAGTAATATCAAAATTATTCGATTTTTTTTTATGAAAATTGATTTTTTATTGAAATATCTTCTACATTTTTAAGTTAAGTTTATGATATTTTAAATATTTTTTTAGAATTTAAAAATAAATATTATATTTTCTAAACATTTTTATTATTTTTAAATAGTTTGTTTTCTCTCCGAAAATTGCTACCAAAGGTTGTAAAGGTGGGAAAACGCAAAGTTTAGGTTGATTGTAAGAAAAAGAAAAAATGATTATTTACATATTCATTTAGTTAGAATATAATAATTCTATATTTTTATATTAGATAAATATTTTTAATTTAATAAAATAATTATTTTTTAAATAAATTTTCGTGCATCGCATGGAAGCGATACTAGTGTATATATAAAAGTAAAATGGAGGGTATTAATGTCATTTTAACTTTCCCTCCAAAATTTTTATAACATATAATTGGTAACTTTTTTTTTTGGGGGGGGGGGGTAAGTTCATAACTTTCTTTTATTTTTTTTAAACACATATGAATTTTTCATTTTTAATCCGACTTTCATGAATAATATACCAAATTATTCATTTTTTAACGATCTTCAATTTAACACGTAGGTATGGACACAAGTATTAAGAAAAAACTATTTTTTTCTTTTTGGTTGACTTTTTTAAAGGTGGAGACTGTAAAAAAAATTTCCTTTTTAAGGGTGTGCAAAACTGAGTGGGACGGACCAAAACGGAAAGTGTACAAAACTGAGCGGGACGGAGGGAGTATATTATAATGAGATATTTTATTTTAATAATTGGATTATTTGTTGGTTAATTATTTGTGTTATGTCTGATGTTTATTGTGAATTGGACTATAATATTTTGATTTGAATTGCAACTAAAATTAGTAAAATAATTTCTTTTATAAAAAAATATGAGTATTTTTTTATATAAAAATATAACTAATCAATTTATTTTATTTTACATGAATTTTCAAATATTTTCATTATTTAAGTTATGCAGGGAGAAAAACCATTGTTAAATAATGAAAGTCAAACTTTATTAAATCAAAGGCAAAAAAATCAATATTTATTTTATAATCAACTTAATATATCATCAAATTTGCTATATATTTTTTATCATGAAAGTATAGAAGCATTGAACATATGTATAATTTTGTATTAAAATTGCTATTGAAATTATTTTTAATTACCTATTTATATTTTTAATATTGTGTATTTTGTTAAAATTACTCTTTTAAGGAAATTTATTCTTTGCGGCCTAAATTATGAAATTTGTTATATTTTGCAATCTTTTTTAATTTATACTTTTGCTAAAACTTCAGTTATATATTTTTACACTTTGTAAGCTAAATAATACTTTGTCGCAATGTCTTTTTTACTCTCGACAATCTAGATAACTTTGTTCGCAATAATAATTTTTGGCATAATTGCAAAATAAAACACGAACTTTCACCGAATTGCAAATTTAACATAACATTTCATATTTTGTAAAATAAATCACGAACTTAGCAAACTTTTGCAATTTTAATCATCAACCAATTTCTAGTGATAAATTCTCAATATGTTGATTATTTACACCATGTAAGATGCACTTAGGATCCTCTAGTCCACTTTTATCCTATTCTATTCGTGTCCTACTCAAAAATCGAGCCAATTATAATTTTTTTTTTGCAATTTATGAATTTAAAGTTTATTATTAAGTTCAGGATTCAGGATCCATGTTTAGATTTCATGTTTAAAGTCTAGGGTTCGACTTTTTTGGACTATGGTATATTTTCTATTGTAAACTTACGATGTCACGATTCACGGTTCATGATTCATGATTTAATGGTTTAGTATTTATAATTCAATAGAGCATAGTTTAGGGTTCATGATTCATGTGTTCGGGATTCATAATTTATATTGTATGGCTCGATTTTGAAGTGGGACAAAGTTGAGACAGAATAATTGTGGGATAAAAATCCAGATCAAGTAGTACATAATTTAACAAGTCGTAATAGATTTTTCTTCTCAACTCGAATCATTTTTTCTCTTTACTAATGCAATGAGCATTATCCAATTATATGAACTAAAAATTGTTGCGTGAGTCATAAAATTAGTCTTCGCTTTATCACAAACATGGCATAAATTATTTGTGATTATTAGTATCAAATCATCAATAAGGTATGAGAAAGTAGTTATCAAGTTGAGAATACAAGTTCGTCGCGATTTCCGATCTAATTAAGAATAACTTGATCTGTAATTTCATTAATTATTTTTTAGTTTTATTTTGTAGCTCAGCATAACATCCTATATCGCATTACATGGCATAAATAACTATACACATTGACAATTTATATTTAAAAAATGACTAATGGTGAAATTGCAAAATTATGTTAAGTTCGTGATTTATTTTACAAAATTTGAAAAGTTGTGTTAAATTTGCAATTTAATGAAAGTTCGTGTTTGTTTTCGCAATTAAGCCATAATTTTTTGTCTTCAAATAAATAAATTATTTATAAGCTAAATATTACATTTATATAAATAATTTACAATACCAAATAAAATACGAAAATATTCAAATATTTTGAAGAACTCACGGAATTTAATTTCTTATTCGAATTATTAAATAACTTTTAATTTATTTTGTTAAAATATTTAAGTATATTTGAAATCACTAAATGAAATGTTAAAAGTTGCAAATGAAAATCTAACCTTAGAAAGAAACAATTGAATATATATAATTAGAACTTGAAAGTTTATTTAGATAAATTAAAAGAATATAAAATAAAAGCAGAGACATAAAGGAAAAAAGTATTAAACTTTCCACTACATATGAAATATCCAAATAAAATGTTATTGTTCTTTTTATTATATATTTCATGGCATTTTTAGTCATTTATAGTTAGAATTCAAAAATTATTTTATAAATTAAAAAAATCTGTGTATAATTTATATATATATATATATATATATATATATAAGCCACAATATGGACAACTCTTTAAGTAACACTTTTCAACTTAAATTTTAGACTGTGATTGGTAAGTTGTTATCACATTTGGTAAGAATCAAACTTTATTTTATTGTCTAAAGTTGAAAATATCTTTTTTTTCATTTCTAATCTATTTATTACGTATAATATATCAAATTAATTATCATTTGACCATGTTTGATTTGACATCCATAATAATAATAATAATAATAATAATAATAATAATAATAATAATAATAATAATAATAAGAAGAAGAAGAAGAAGAAGAAGAAGAAGAAGAAGAACAATAATAAGATATTCTATTTAAAATATTATATTATTTGTTCGTTGATTATTTGAGTAATATTCCAGTGTTTATTGTGGGTTTTACAAAAAAAATATAGTATTGGCTCGGAATACAATTAAAAATCATTCAAATAGTTCTCTTTCACAAATTATTTTTACTTAATTATCTATATATATATATATATATATATATATATATATAAGTAAAATGAGGGTTATTATTGTAAATTACTTTTTCCCGCCTAAAATACATCTTTAATGCATTCTTAATTTATTCTAAGGCATTAATTATATTTTTTTCTTCAAATTAATAAAATATTAAGTATTACCTTCCTTAATAAATGTATATGTACTTTAATAAGTTAAAATAAAAGTTAATATATAATTTAATGATTGACTAATTAAATAATTATATTTACAAACATTAATTTGTTATAATTAATCATGGTACTACGACTTTCACATATATTTATATATGATAATTAATCTTGAAATTATTTTTTATTACATATTCATATTTTCTATTTATTAATATTATTTCGTTGTAAATAATAATTACATTTTGTAATCTAAACTATAAGATTTTACATGTGCTACAATCTATATTTCTATTTAAAAATAAAATTAACATACTTGAGCTAACTAGGTTTTTTAGAATTCTCAATATAAACAGTACTTTGTCGTATTTTTTTCATATTTTGCAACCTAAGCAAACTATACAAACATATATATATATATAAATTGTATCTTTAAATAGATTTCAACATATACATATATTATTAAGATATATTGAAGAATTCATATGCTTTATTTTGTTAGTGCAACTGTAGAATAATCATTGAATTTTATTTTATTAATATCAAGATTTATTTATAATCTAAAAAGTATTTGAGTGTATTAAACCACCATGTAAAATATTAAAACTTGAAAATTATTTTTTCTCAAAATAAAGTAAATAGTTATAGTTAAAATTGAAAAATTATTTGGATATATCAAAATATTTAAAAAAATTGAAAAAAAAATAAAAGAAAATACTAACTTTCTTATAATGCAATTCAATTTATTTTATTCGATATATTTTGATGTGTTGTGTGATATTTATGTATTTGTGTTTGTTTTAATATTCATTGTCAATTAAGCTATTGCGAGTTAGCATAGGTTAAGGTGGATACACACATACACACTAAATATATGTTTGTGTTTCAATATTAGGAGATATTCATTCTTAAAAGTAGATATAATTTATTTTTACATTGAATATTTTATCTTAATGTAAATTTATAAAATAATATATTTATAAAATATAAGTTATATTAAATCCATATATCACTTGAGAGAAATTGATATTTACATTATTTATATCTTGGGTTTATATCATTTTGCAACATGTAGTATGCGTGTTTTTCAGATTTTTTTTTCTTTTTTCAATCACAACCTGAACTATACGTTTTTTTCACGTTTGCAACCTCTGCCAGCAATTTAAGTGCGAAAAATAAAAGAATATAAGAAAATATTTAAATAACATAATTTTTAAAAAAAATCTAAAAATATATATTTTAAATTCTAAACTTCATTTAAAATACCAGAAAATTAACTTAAACATGTTGAAAATATATAAAAAAAATTGAGTTTTTTTATAAAAAAGTTTCAAATCAAATCATTATAAGCAAGAAAAATAAAAAAAGTTATTATTTTTTTAAAATTATAAAACTATTATAAATTTCTAAAAATGATCTTTTAAACTCCAAAAATTTATTTAAACTATTTGAAAGCTTTCTTGAAAAATTATTTTAAATTCTACAAAATTTCGTTTAAGACATATAGAAGTATCTATGAAAAGTCAAATTTTATGATATAAATATCTTTTTAATTATTTTTTTGAAAAAATAAATCCTTTTAAAAATATTTAAAGTTATTTGAAGTAATATCAAAATTATTCGATCTTTTTTTCTGAAAATTTATTTTTTATTAAAATAATTTCTACAACTTTTTCAGTTAAGTTTATGATATTTTTAATATTTTTTTAGAATTTAAAAATAAATATTGTATTTTCTAAACATTTTTATTATTTTTAAATAGTTTCTTTTCTTTCCGAAAATTACTATCAAAGGTTGCACAGGTGGCAAAGCGCAAAGTTCAGGTTGATCGTAAAAAAAGAAAAAAAATGATTATTCAAATATTCATTTAGTAAGAATATAATAATTCTTTTTTTTTTTATATTAGATAATATTATATTTAATTTAATAAGATAATTACTTTTTAAATAAATTTCCGTGCATCGCACGGGAGCGATATTAGCTTCATTAAAAAGCAAAGTAATTAATTTGTTTTATCTAACATATTGTCTCAAATTTTCTTCATTTATTACATTGAGAGAAAAATCAATGTATATATGATTGAGCACATCCTTTATCGAATTAACATATAGTTAATATTTAATTTATAATCAACGTATTAAATTATTAAACTTGTTAATGTTTCTTTGTTATAATAATTATTTTTGTTGATAAATCACAAAATATGACTTTTGCTCATATGTATAACTTTATATGATCATTAATCTTAATTTTTATTACTTTTTATATTTTAAATATATTAATGTTATTTTTCTATAAATATTTACACTTTGCAACTTAAACTATAATATTATACAAGTTGCAACTAATCTTCTTTTGAATAAACAAAATTAACAAACTTGAACTACATGTTTTTTTAGACTTTGCAACCTAAACAATACTTTGTCACATTAACCAATCTCAATTATTATTATTATTATTATTATTATTATTATTATTATTATTATTTATTTATTTTTTTTATTTTTTTTGCAACCTAACAATTTTATTTTTTACATTAACCAATATGTATCTTTAAATGAATCTACTATTTAGAATATAAATTTATAATTTAATCGAAAATTTTCAACATATAAATAAAAATATTAAGAAATATTGAAGAACTCATATGTTTTATTTTGTTATTCCAACTACTGAATAACTTTTGAATTTTATTTTATTTATTTTGCTATTCTTTGTATCTCTAAAATACCAAGTAAAGTATTAAAACTTGCAAATATGATTTTTTAAAAATAAATAGTTATAGTTATAATTCAAAACTTTATTTAAATAAATTTAAATATTTAAAGAAAAATGATAAAATTAAAGAAAAAATAATTTTCTTATAACATTATTCAGTTTATTTTATTTAATAATATGAGTTGATATTTAGATATTTATATTTGTTTTAACATTCATAATTAATTAAGATATTATGCATATACATGAAGAATGATACAAGCACACTAATTGTGTGTTTGGATTTAAAAAATAAGAAATAATCATTTTGAAAAAGATTTTTTTAATATTTACTATTTATCTTAATGTTAATTTATTTATATATATATATATATATATATATATATATATATATATATATACACCTGTGTATAAAGTATGTTATATTAAATTCATATATAACGTGCGAGAAACTTATATTTACATTACTTATAATTTTATTTATATTTTATCCTACATTATTTAAAAAAACAGGATCAAACAATCTCATATTTAAATATTAGATTATATTATATTTAGTTTTATTAAAATCATTACTTTTTAAAGAAACTTCCATGCATCGTATGGAAATATTACTAGTAAGAACAATAGTAATAAGAAAAATAACAACAAAATTTATTCTATGTACAATACAATATTCTATATTACCTCTTGTTATAGTGAGGATTTGGTTAAGTTCATTTATTTGTATGGAGAATTAGAAATGTGTGTTTATTTGGTTTATTCGACCCTACACCCGCGGGTAATACCGGCACACTCTCAAATGTTGTTACATGTCCTTTAGATTTTTCTATTTTTGTTTTCTTTAGTCACGTAAGTAACATTAAAAAAGCTGACCATGGTTAACCTGCGATTAAATAAAAATTCAGATTTACAAATCTTTTATTTTTTTAAATACCAAAGTAAAAGGTGTAAAATCTTTCTGAAGTCTAAACCCTTTGGAAAAATAAAATATCACGTGAATGCACCGGTACTATGGAGCCGCCAGAAAACTTTCGAAGTTGTTCGCCATTACTGGAAGGTACGTTTATCAGTCATTATTATGTTTATTATTAGACTAACAATAGCCTTTATGTATTATTGCACTTTTTTCAATTCTTTATCGGGAAAAACAGAAACCAAAACAAAGAGAAGAAAATATATTTTGATTAGAAGAATTGAATGAAAAACTTAGGCACTAAAACGGGGCTATTTTAGATTTAATGTTTTCACTTCCTGTTTTTTAATGTTTTTAATTTTAAAGTGCGTTTATTGATTTTATATGGAGATGATAATTCGGATCATCTTATTGTGTTCGGATTCGATCTCAGATCGATTATGGTTATTTATCGAAAGTTAATTGAAATGTATAATTAATTTTTTTTTTCCAAAATTTGTTAATATTTTTCGAGTTAATCGCGTTCGCATCGGGTTAATAAAAATATACTTCTAGAAATACAATTTCGAAACACAATTAGAAGTGGAAACGTGGTTTCTTTGCTAACATTGAATAAAGGAAAATGAAGCATGGTGTTGCCAACCTGCAATGAAATCACATATACATATGTGTTGCTATATATTAACATTGATTCCTATGCATATTATATATTTTTTGATTAAAAAATAATTTTTCTTATACAGGTAATGTTGGGTCTATGAAAAATTACAACTCAACATCATCAGTTGATTACAAGGGAGACAACGCGCATGTTGAAGTCAGTGATATTCGTGAAGATCCGTGTGAAATTGAAGGTGATGAGGTTCAACTTGATTCTGTTTTAGATGATCTCGAAAGTAAATTAGCAGTTGGTAGAACAATAAGTAGTGTCGATGATGCATACTTAATTTTTTTGTGAATATGTACTTGCTAAAGATTTTAGTGTTAGAAAGGGCGATCAACGTTACTTTCGAGGCACTATAGAACTACAATCAAAGGAATTTGAATGTTGGTGTGAAGGTTCCAAAGATGAAAAAGCATCTAGTCAAATAATTCCTACTAAACAAAAGCCCATAACAAGAATGAACTGCAAAGCAATACTTAAGATCTTAAGAGAGAAAGGAGGGGATTGGAAAGTCAGTAAGTTGATTACAGAACACAATCATGAAATGGTTGCGCCTGATCAAACTTATAGGTTAAGATCAGCACGTAATATTTCACATGCAAAAAGTCTACTTTGGAAGCTCTTGTTAAAGCTGGAATACCTGTGTCTTGTGTTGTTTCTTTTATGCAAAATGAAGCACATGGCCATCAAAATTTAGATTTCACCGGAAAGGATGCGTATAATCACATTGATAGTCTGAAAAGGCATACCAAGGTTGAGAATGGAGATGCTATTATGTTAGTTCAGTATTTCACTGGTAAGTCTAACAAAGAGATTGGGTTTTATTGGAGTATGCAATTAGAGGACAATGATCGGATAATGAACTTTTTCTTTAGGGATTATAATATGCTATTGATTATGAGTGTTTTGGTGATATTTTGTCTATTGACACCACTTATAGAATAAACAAGTACAACTTGGTGTGCGCTCCTTTTATTGGTATAAATCAACATATGAAGAATGTAATGTTTGGATTGGCTTTCATGTCAGATGAAACAACGAGGTCTTTTGAATGGATGTTTAGAACATTTCTTGATTCAATGAATGGTAAACAACCTCAAGTCATTTTCTCTGACCAATGTCAAGCTATGATAAATGCAATAGACACAGTATTTCCAAACGCACATCATCATTTATGTCAATGGCATATCAATCAAAATGCCCCTTCACATTTTGGGAACTTGAATGGTAATTTAGGATTCAAGAATTTATGGCGAAAATGCATGAGTTATTGTGATGATGAAGAAGAATTTTAAGAAACATGGAAGAAAATGATAGCAGAATACAATCTTGCCAGCCATAGATGGCTCAATGTGATGTATAAGTTGAGACGAAGATGGGCAACCGCTTTTAGCAATGACAAATTCTGTGCTGGCCTTTCGGCTACATCGAGAAGCGAAGTGACTAATCTAGTCTTAAAGGATGTAGGGAAAATGACATTTACGTTATATGAGTTTGTTCAGAGTTATGAAAGCATTCAAAGGAATTGGCGCGAAGAAGAGAAAAATGAGAATACTCGTTGTCAAGGAGTGGCTGTTGTTGTCTCACGCTGCTGATATATATACGCTTAATGTGTATAAGATGCTTGAAAAGGAATTTCTTGAATGTCTGGATTGTGTTTTTGTAGAACAATCAGATCTTGGAAATGATGGGCTTGGGTTCAAAATAAGATATCATAGTGAAAACTCAAAGATTAGGAAAGTTGTGTTTGATAAGCAAAATCATGAAATAAAGTGTAGTTGTCATTACTTTGAGAAGGTGGGGATACTGTGTAGGCATTTCTTGAGAGTATTCAATGTTATGAATATTAATGTGTTGCCCTAGTCACGTATTCTGAAGAGGTGGTTGAAAATTGCTAGTAAAAGAGTTACTAATGCAATTGAAGATTGTGCTAGTGGAAGCGGTTATGTATCCGACATGATATTTGTTAATCAAACAATGAGGACTTCATATGATATGGCTCATTTGTGCAAACAACATCAAGAGGCAAGAAGTAGGTTGACTAGAATGCTTGATAGTGCAACAAAATAACTATCGGCTCTAGTAAAAAAATTGAGTTTACATGATCGATCTGATAGTATACCTATAGAGAGAGATAATGAGCTGATTGATGGAGCCCAAATACGTAATCCACTAACCGAAAAAACAAGAGGTGTCACAAATGCTCGCATAACACGGCATTGGGATGATAATGACAAAAAGGGATAGGGAGAGGGAAAGGAAAGGGGAAAGCCGAAAGTTCAAGTAAGTTGTCTTGATTTATTATTATTTTTTCTTTTTTGTGTAGATATGCCTTGAAGAATACATGATTGAGTTTGTTCTTGTATTAAATTTTAGATGCTAGAGGGTCCAAAAGAAAGGTACAAAGTTCACAAGATAGTGCAAATTCACAAGCAAACTATATCCCACCAATGCAGTATAGCTCCTTCCCAACAACTCAGTGCCCTTCTTTCCCCCCACCACAGTATTTTGTTGCACCACATTTTGCATCTCATAATGATTTCAACAAATCACATTGTCAATATCCAAATCAAGGGGTAAATGTACTTTTATTTTGACTATTAGATATCATAATATATATTTTAATTTCATATTATTTTCTTATTATAGAGAAGTACTGCAAGTATCAATTCTAGTGGTCAAGTGAATTTATTTGGTTATACATTTGGAACTCATTCATCACAGGTATTATCAGTTAGATGCAAAAAATTAAAGTTTAATTAAAAGCACTTTCTAACATTCCCTTTATTTGTTTATAGGACTCTTCTTACAAAAAGTGAAGACTTGTTGATATGATCAAAGTTTCCAAATCACTTGATTTGGTGAAGATAATGTAATCAAGTGCTCTTTATTATTGCATTTTTAGTTTAAGACTTTGTTTTTGCTATGTACATTTATGTACTCTAGTACGATTCGATTATTTTCAAGAATTTCAGATAATCTATTGAGTATTGATACACATTATTTCACTGTTTTTTTTTTTTTTTTTTTTTTTTCATTTGTAGTATATTTTATTATGATATTTGATCTATGTATCGGATTGGAACAACTTTTCAGAAGATATGGACCTGAAATCTGGTAAACTTTTGTGTGTTTGGTCTTTAAGGTTTGGGGTTTAAAGTGATCGAGTATATGTGTGTGATCAACTAAGGAAAATGATTATGCTCTTTTAAATTATTGTTTCGTTTTGCATCGGTCTCTCCATGCATTTTTATTATTTGTAGTTGAAAGATGAAAATGAATTAGTTTCTGAAGGAATTCATTGATCAAAAGCACCATTTTATTCATTAAACTATTTGTTGTCAGAAAGAGTTCGTTTAAGTTGTTTCCTTGGAGAAATTATCTTTTCTTTTTTTTGTAGCAGTGCCAATGAGCTTAGTAGTTTCAATGTGTTATGACATATATATTTTTTAAATGACGAATCCAATGGCAGGTGTAGTTGCAGGATTTTGAATGTTGTAGTTGTTGGCAATTTAGAGGGTGTTTAGCTAAGCTTATTTAAAACATCTTATAAGCTCTCACATCTTATAAGATGTTTTTAGAGCTTATAAGTTGTATGAACTCTTCAACATCTTATTAGATATTGATGTGTTCGATAAATAAGATTTTTTTTTTGGGTATATATAATGACCAAAAAAAGGTGTAACTTATAAGCTCCTTTTAAAAAAATTGCAAAAAAAAAAAAAAAATTGAGAACTTATAAGCTTTTGAAAATCTTATAAGATGTTTTAAAGATCTTATAAGTTTTGTCAAACACCCTCTTCGTCTATTTACTGAATGAATCTTAATGTAACCATTCGTCTTGGCATGGTTTATTTAATACTTTGTGGTTCTATTGGGTTTTATTTTACTAGCCGGATGAGGTGATTATGATTACAATTAAGAATTTGGGTTTATAGTCTAGTAGTAAGCTAGTAACAAAAATAAAAAAACAAAAACAAAAAAGCCACACAGGCATACCTACCAGGAGTGTGTGTATAATAGCATTGTGCATGTCTTAGTTTTTGTTCCTGAAGGAGGTGGCTATGTAGCGCCTCAATTCATGTTATCTGGGCTTGTGAGGTGACTATCAACCAACATTGTAAATGTCGTTTGGCGCTAGTCGGATGGTAGACTTGGGCCTAGCGACTAATCAAGGCCTAGGCGGAACTCATCGGGGCCTAGGCATGGTTAGGCGGGGAAGAATTGGGAAAAATAGATACGCGGTCAATGTGAGCCGAACGCCTAGACGGAAATTAATTGGAACTAGTACTGGAATTTCGTAACAGAGTTATCAACTTGCCAATGAACTTTACTCTGGTGGCTGTTGTTACTTACATTTCAGATCTTGGTTGTAAGTACAAAAATGAAGAATAACTTCTTTTGAGAAATAAAAATTATTTGATTCTATTGGTTTTTTTTTTTAATCTAGTTTTTAGACATATAATTGTAAAAAATATTTTTCTCTAAAACTAGTCGATTTTTTTTACAACAAATGTTAAAAGAACAATAGATCTCCAGTACTACAATGAGAAATAATAAACTACACTGGCAAAAGAATACAAATTTAGTTGTATAATCACGAGTTCAATATTACACCAATATATCTACCCATAACACTGCTGCAAGTAGGAAATAAAGACTTAAAAGTCTAGGAAGTTTGACTACAATAATTCTAAGAAAGCCCTTCTTTGATAACGCATCCATTACCTTTACTCTCTGCAATTTGAAAAACAACAATAATCAATCATTCAATTCCCAATAGAAAAATGTTCTTACAATAAGGGAATGCAGACACAATATTGTATTGACTCATAAATCATAATTTTCCTTCACCTTGGATGCAAGTTCTGTAATATTGATTCACTTTGAGAACTAGCGCCGCGAATCAGAATTCCCAGAAGAAAGAAATGGTAAGATTCAAATTTCTGATTTTTTTTTTTTTTTTTTTTAAAATTATGAAACAGGCTTTGAATTGAATTTCAAAAGTAAAATCTAACTGGGAGGGAAGTAAAAATTTCAAATGAATTTTAAGAGGAAGTTTTTACTAACCATGGTCAGCTTTTTTAATGTTATTTACGTGACTAAAGAAAACAAAAAAATAGAAAAATCTAAAAAACATGTTGCAGCATTTGAGAGTGTGCGGGTATTATCCGCCGGGGTAGGGTAGAAAAAACCTATTTATTTGATGTTTGTGAATAAACTAATAAGTTGTTTACAAGCACAAATGTTCACGAATATGGCCATAAATGTCCATGAACACGTCCATGAACAAATAGAACACTTTTAAATACAGGTCGACTCGAATTTAATTAAAAATAAATGAATCACACATGAACACAACAAGTTCGACTTGGATCCTTTGAAGCCTAAGATCGAGCAAAAATTTCCGTGATTTTTTTCCGCATTACACAAAAACGATTTTGATTGTGAGAGGAAAATGAAAAAAAGGGTAAAAATGCCCTTAAGTTTATCGTAATTAAAAAATTACCCTTTAAGTTTGACACTTTAAAAAATTACCCCGTAATTTAAAAATATTTGATAAAAATGCCCTGTAACTGGCTATCACAAATATCCCAACCGGTCAAAGGTTGATTTGGCATTTTTCTTTTCAGATATGGCTTTATACATTTCATTTTTTGTTGTTGATGTGTCTTAATAAACTAATCACAATATTTTTTTAAATAAATTCATAAGAAAATACATAAAAAAAATATATATTGTTCACTTTAAATAAACTAATTTTAGTACTTTTATCAATAAATGTATTACAAAACACATAAAAGAACTACAAAACAAATTAAAAAATAGCAATGAATTACTTCATCTTCTTCCTAAACCCTATCTGTCAGCGAAATGTCATCCTCCGTCGTAGCTCTGGCCTATTTTCCTGACGACAGAACGCAATCCCTGCGCCTACACCCACCTCGACGCTAAATGCTGACAAAAGCCAAAACAACATAATAAATTAAAGGATCTAGGCAGCCGTATTCAACTTTTCAACCAAGTTGAGTTGCGTTCTTGTAATGCCAGACAAATAAAGCAACAACAATTGATCCTGTAGACTGTCATTCACTAACTTATCGAAAGTGTGTGAGGATAACTTGGGAAGGGACGCAATTGTATCAGATATGAATCTTCCAATTTTATTATCAGGGGTGATACGTCCTTCAACAACATCGCCTACATATTTATAAACGTCATTGATAATAGCAAGCAGCCGCTCCATTGAGGGTTCCATACCCCCAAGATCATTGGGAAGCTTGTCAACATTTGTTGGCTTAAGTACATTAAATCCAATCATCTCCGCCTTAATTGAAGGTGATGGTGGAACTGTAGCACTAACCTCATTCTTCTTAGCTGAATGTGCAGAGCGATTGGATATGGAGATTATGGAAAGAACAGACGTAAAATAGATGAAAGAAAACTTCTAGGGTTTTATCTGAAAGAAGGGGAAGAACGGACAAGTGACATTTATTTAAAAATATATTAAAATTAATTTATTAAGCCAAGTCAGCAATAAAATTGAAATGTATTCCCTCCGTCCCGACTTAACTTCCCTAGTTGACCGGGCACGGAGGTTAAGAAAAAATAGATTTTGTGGAATCTTTAACTTTTTCAAATGTGGAGATTTTGATGATGAAGATTGTGTGAGAAATTTATCATTTATGGACTGACAAGTTAAGTTGGGACATACCAAACAAGTAGGTAAGTTAAGTTAGGACGGAGGGAGCATAAAGCTATATCTGGAAAAAAATGCCAAATCAACTTTTGATCGGTTACGATACCTGTAATAGTCGATCACAAGATATTTTTATCAAAAAATTTAAATTAAAAGTGTCAAATTTAAAAAGTAATTTTTTTTAATTATGTTAAATTTAAAGGACATATTTACCATCTTTCCGGACATACATGAGCAAACAATAAATCACACACCATTGGCAGTAAAGTGACAACTAGGATTTCATCTTGGATAATGCTCTGATTTCAAAAAATGGCGTTTCGTCTGCAGTCGCCTTCATCATCTCCCCCTTTCTTCACAATCCCCATCAAAGCATCTCTCTCACGGAACCCTAGAAATTCATTACCGTTGCCCCAATTGGCTTCTTCTATTCGCTCCAAATCATTGAATTTCTTCTTATCGGGCACTCTCTCGCTTGCTATCTCTCTCTCCGGTCACTACTCTCTTAATCTTAAACTCTTCTTTTACACAATTTCCAAATCTTATAAATTTTTCCTTTCTTTTTTATATGAATTTAATCAGTTCAAAATTGCAACTAATTTTGCAGGAGTAGGATTGGCGGAGGGGAAAACTGGGGTGAATAAGCCAGAATTGCTACCTAAAGAGTTTACCACTGTAATCGATGTTGCCGGTTTCCTCTCCGATGGCCAGGTCAGCTTCTCCTTCTTCATCTAAGTGTCTTCTGCTGCTGAGACGTGTTTGGCTAAGCTAATTTATAATATCTTATAAGCTGTATCTTATAATTATAAAATTATATAATGTTAGCGATTGATAAGATCGTTGAGCTCTTAAGACGTTAGTAGTGACAATTCTGTAAAAAGATCAGGAGTTCTCAGAATAAGAATGAGAAATTAGTTGTGAGTTGGGGACTTCTTTATTTTGAGATGAAATAACATGTCTTTAAAAAAGTTAGCTTAGTTCAATAAAAAATTGCGACATTTTGATTAATTATCATTTGCAATGACTTTTCAATTGTAATATAGAAATGCATATCTTTTCAGAAATTTTTAACAAATTCAATGCACTCTCCAATGTCGACAAGGAACTCGAAACTGAGAATTTTGACCCACCTAGTTGTAGGCGAGTAGGCATATGATAGTTTGAACCGGTAAGTAAATGAAAACAATAATATTACACGATTAGGTTTAGTATTAAAATGGTGCCGTTTTCTATTAACTAGAGGTTTGAAAAGTTCCTACAATTACACGTCCGCAGTTGGTCGTGCCAAAGTCCCAATTTGGGCTCTATGTGGAATCATAAGTTGGCATCTGTGCACTTGTATGTTACAGTTAAAAATTTATGTTGCAAATGATAATTGACCAAACACTTATGAATTTTATGTAATTAGACCAAAAAAGTTATATATGACAATATTCTTGCAACTTTAGGAAGAGGCTCTCCTTTTGAAGCTCTACTTGTATTCCACATTGTAGTATTATTATACAGGGAAAGATGCAAGTTCAGTACAGCTTCATATAGCTTGAACTTGGGTCTGCAGGAAAAGAGGATCGCGCAGGAGATAGCTGCTCTCGAGAAGGATACAGGATATAAATTGAGAGTTTTGGCCCAAAATTATCCTGATACACCTGGTATGCCGATGTGTCCCCGTCTTTCTTGAGTGACACTTGTGTAAGATTGTCTTCCGTAAAACAAGAATTACTTTACTTTAAAAGTTACTTTTTATCAAGAAAAACTGGTACTTTTTGAAATTTGTTGCTTTTATATTAAGATTAATACTCAAAGTAACACTTTATGACAAAAGTAATTCACGTCTTATGGAAATGGATCTGTAAGAAGGTGTTATTTAAGTGTTTGCCGTCATTCTATTTCTTTTAAGAATGTGACAATGGATAGCTTTGATTTTACTGTAGGATTAGCTATCAAAGATTTCTGGAAAGTGGATGATAACACAGTTGTATTCGTCGCTGATCCCACATTTGGTATTCGTTGAAAATGATGATCTTCTTCTTCAACTAGCTCGATTCTATGCTTATGTATATGCTGTAAATAACCAGGAAATATACTCAACTTCAACGTTGGGGCGTCAGTGGATTTAGACATACCGCGTAGCTTTTGGAGCCGATTAGCCGGGAAATACGGGAACATGTTTTATTGGAAAGAAAAGGTTTATTAACTCCAACTCTCGTATTATGTCAAATGTAATGTTTTTCTTTTTCTACGTATATTGATAAAAATTGTTGTATTGAGTAGGGAGAAGATGCATCGGTTGAAGCAGCTGTCATGGCAATATCAGCCTGCCTTAGAGAACCTGTTGGTGCAAATAATTGCTCGGAGGTAAAATGAAAATCTCCAATTATGTACAAGCAACTATACTAAGGATTCGTTATTATTTACCTTTATGTAATACAGTAGCTGTCGATTATGTTTCCAAAGTAGGCTTTTCGTGCTTACTGTATCTTTAAGAATGTTGGTGAAAGTCATATTCTTTGTTTATTTCCTAACATGTTTGAATTCCGCGTTTCATTTAGTCGTTATATGCTACTTTTAGAATATGATATCATCACCGTACACTTGGAATGTCTTTTAGCATAAAACAATGTTCTTTTATAGAATAGGTCTTCTGCAAGTCTGCAATCAAAGATGAAGAGTCAACTGCAACATTTGTTAACTCTCCAAGATGTATCATCATGGTCGACTTGTGTTCTCGTTTTAAATCTACCTAGAGTTCTGTCTGATCCATATAGCTGACTGGACATAGTGGGATAAAAAAGCTTGGTTTGTTGTTATGTCCGAATAACATTGTGTAGGTGATGCTACGTATACATACCGTATAATGCAACATTTGCAATGTAAAATGCAGGAAAACTTCCAACCTACTGCTTAAAATTAGTAATTTATACAGCATTGTATGTGACATACTTCATTGTGGACATAATAAAATAAAGAGGAGAGACATAATTGCACCATATTAATAATGTGAGGGGAGAGAGAATCTTTCATACATCACTCTTTGCTTTGAAGAACAGATTGGAGGACAGAGTCTCTGCAAGGAATAGCAAGAATACCTGTTTGTCTGAAACCAAATTCCTGCTCTGCTAACTCTAAAAGCTTCACAAAACCTGGGTGAGTTAAGTAACTCAGTTCGACAACGAACCTCCTCAACTCATCCCCCTCAACCGTATGCACTGCAAAATGCCCCTTCTTCACATCCCCGGGCAGAAGTTTCAGCAAACATATGTCGTCATCATCTTCATCTTCGTCAAAATCATGATCAGTTGCAGGACTGTAGGAACACTTACCAGGCAATGCGAGGATTTTCTGGAGAATTTTGCTGACAAGCTTAAGGACAACTAAACCTCCACTCATCATCAAAACAACGAAGATTGTAATGATGCAGACAAAGCAACGCGCTTTTAGTTGCAGAAGATGGCCCCCCTGATGGAAACTTATATACAAGTTATGGAGGGAACAAAGGATCGGGTTCTGTGAGATCGATCATATGCTGAACTATGACGCGTCACTTTCAGAGCACCTAATTCAACAGTACAAGTAAAAAGGACACAGGCCTGACTATGGTGTAAGCTCACCTGAACCTGGTTTTTACATCAGGTATATATTATTCACCAATCACATGAATGTGTGCGCGATTGTGTAAACCATAGCAGAAGCAGAATGAGGGTCACATTCACACACAGTGGAGGACTAGGGGACCAGTGGACTGATAGTCCTGTTTGAGGCTTTCATATTGATGTTTTGTAAGTACAAACATCAAATTCAAACAAAAATAAATTAAAAGAAATGCAAGCACAAGAACCAAATACACCTTGTCCTATTGGGTGTTTTTAGCCAAATTTTATTAGTTTATATATTTTTTAGCCACTTGCTAGGAGTTCATGTTTTTAAGCAATTTTCCCTAAAAAAGACAACATTGTCCTTAATAAATGGAAGTTTGAAAATGCAGCATTACTGTTATATATAGATGCTCATGACTTTTGGTGTAGATTTATATCGAAGTTCATATCCTCGATATATGACCTTCAATATAAACATATATTGAATGAGATGACTTCGATATAAAATAGTGGTGCCACATTTTCACTTTCATTCCTAAAGAGTATTTATGTATTTTAGCCTTAGCTAAATTGATCATTTAACTACCGCGGTAAATATATCCTCTGTAACTATATTTTCCAATAAAGAAGGACAAGGAATTGGATAATAATAATATGCATGAGAGAGTAAGGTAAAATTAAGAGGTGCTCATGCAGCATGTGCAGAATGCAGGGGTACCTGAAATATGTGTTTAAATGTTCCCATCTTGTCTGCTCTCGTACAATGGAGACTTTATCAACCTTACTGTTCCCAAATTATTACTCAATCTCATATAACAAAGGCCAATTGAATTATACATCCAACAAGTACTACAATTCAACGTGATTCCACATTACTTTGCTACAAAACCTGCAAACTTCTCACTACTTAGTTGCCAAAATGCTGGTATCTGCGGACACACTCGCTAAATTCTCACTTTTAAGGAGTCACATATCACCAGACATACCCTTCTCCATTATATATTCGTATTTTAGCCTCATAGTGATGACATACTATACATGTTAATTCAATAAATGAATTGGAGCACACACGGTCTATTGTGAGACCGGCCCACAGCATAGAGCCCGTTTCAGAGAGCATATTCCATGTGATAAGGCAAAAAATCATACTTCCTCCTTTCCGAATAAACTTGCACACTTTTATTTTTCGTCCGTCTCAATTAAATTTACATACGTCTAAAAAATGGAAAGGTATAATACAATTTCCATCCTCAATCCACCTTTGAAAAGTCAACATAAAAGCAAAAAACATATTTTCTTAATATGTGTGCACCCTAAGTATATTCGGGACGGAGGGAGTATATTCTTTTAGTAAAAAATACTACCTCCGTCCCACTTAATTTTGTGCGGTTGACCGGACGGATGTTAAGAAAAAATAGATTTTGGGAAATGTTTGACTTTTTCAAAGGTGGAGATTGTGAGAGAAATTTCCTTTCTAAGGGTGTTCAAAGTTATGTGGGACGAAGCGAAAAGGAAAGTATGCAAATTTAAGTGGGACGGAGGGAGTAATACTTTAAGTTAAAATGTATAACAATGTGTGTATTTGTCTAAGGCTTAAGAGTGATGAAGTATTGTTGGCTGAGACAAATAAAGTGATAAAAGTAAAATTTGGTTTCCTAACATATTGGGAAGAACCTTAAACAAATACCCCAATACTTTCCAAAACAATAATCTTAAAAAAAAGTTGAAGAAACTGTAAAAAATTAAAATAAAATAAAAACAAAAATTTTCAAGAGAAAAGCTAGGGTGTGTTTGCTTAAGGTCAAGAAGTGTTAAGTCAAACTTAACTGAGGGAATTTATAAGTGTTTTTTTATTGAAATTTGACCCTCTAAATCTACCGAGACCAACGTAAAACAAACGCAGCCTATATTTTGCCGGTAAAAATTACATATATCTTACAGAAAGGTAATATATGATTTGTCCCGTTGCGCGGAAGTTGCTCTAGGACAATGTCTGACAAGTTTATGTGATTTAATATCGACCCAAGAATTATGAGTATCATGTGCCATACAAAGAATAAAATTGATCAAGAAAATCGATAAAAATATTATAATGCATAAGCTGAAGATTACAGGCCTTTACAAAAAGTATTTGGTAAGTATATTCTTGCAGTTGCTGAGTAACATCAGCGTGGATATTGTGATAGAGAACTAACAAGCCCTTCATAACTGCAACAAATCTGGACCTAATAATCAAGGACTTGTAACAGCTACATCTTTCTCCAACTTCAACTGGATCATCTCTAGCTTCAATCTCAAATAAGATTCACTACATCTCACTCTGTTACGTTCTTAAGGAAACTTTGAAGCTACGAGGAATACATCTTGTAGAGATTTCAACAGTGGAAGAAGAGACGAGACAACCACCAAACCTAACAGTATTGTCCCGCTAATCATTAGCATGTGATCATATGGCAAATCTAGGCTGGAGTCTACAAATTCAGCACAGACAATCACGAACAAGCTAGCAATTAAGGGGCAATTAGGGGCTCAAAATGTTTTTCATGGCTATTAACATTTTTCCTCCCCCCATCTTGGTAGGTTTCCAGAAACGGCATTAAAAACCGCTGATAATGATTTATATTAACTTTGCCAATTCTAGACTTCCACAGCTAAATTAAGAAATGGAACAACAATTTTGGAAAGGAGTGATCTTCCCTGTTAAGAAGGATGCATTTAGTTGCCGAGAACAATGACATTTCCTTCAGAAATCAGCAGCTTGTAAAATGCGCAAAGTAAAATTAATCAATGTACTTAATATCCTTAGCGAGGTAGTCAAAACCATGTCTTGACACCAATGTTTCAGAAACCGCTAGCTGTCACCAATTCCTATTGCCTAGAGTGCTGGAGTTTAGACGAATTATTTTTATTTTTAATGTTAAAAGTTATTTTTGACATTCTAAAGAATAACTTTAGCTCTTAACATTGTATTTAAGATCAAAATCATTGTAAATAATTATTAGAATCATTGTATTTATTCATATTAGATGGATGATGTTGAAGGATGCAAATCAGACAACGAGGACAGAGAAATTTATCATAATTAGATAATTTTGTGTAATGCTTTTCTATATCTCGACTCAGATTATCTAAGATGCATAGATGATGAAAAAGTTATTACTTTAAAAGATTTTATTCTCTCTTCAATTAAATTCATTCTGATAATCTGTATTGATTTACTTTTTTATTTTGCATTATCATGTACTGATCGTATAAGACGATAACAACATCGACATTCAGTGTAGAGGTAACCAGAAAACATCGAAATCAGCTATTACACGTAACAAAATCAAGCAATCTAATACCATCTAACATGAGCAGCATTTTGAAGGCACATATAAGTCAAAGAACATATTCATAGATCATTTATTGCAGAAGCATTCATACTGTAACACCAAATCAGATACCTGAAATGGTTCTCTACATTATGTATATCCATATGAGGATCATCCTAATTCATGGCATTAAAGAAAGCAAACTACAGTATAGCAGATTAGCAGTAATACTACTTGATATCAAATCATGCTTTCAGTGAAGCATTTTGTCAAACAGTTGGCTTACGCTCGAAAGTCGTCCCAGGATCATCAGCACAGGGGAAGACCTGAAGACCAGTGACCATAGCATCGGGTGGGCCCCTCCTGCAGCGCTGCTCCATGTCCTGAACCTTCTCCGGTGTGCCGGAAAACAAGGCCTCCACCGAGCCATCCCGGCGGTTCCGAACCCACCCCTTCAACCCCAATTCCTTGGCATTCTCAATTGTCCAGTTCCTGTAGAAAACACCCTGCACCCTTCCCTTTATCACCACCCTCACCTGTTTCACACACATAGGATTGCAAATGAATTAAGCTACTTACTCGATTCAAAATTGTTCGTTCTATGTTCACCTAAAGATATCAAAAAGCTTGGATGTACTTTTACTCAACTCGAGCTCAATAAGTGAAATTCGAGTTGATTAATAATTAAACAAATTCAAATATAATATTAAAAGCGTGATGATGTTTCAAACAAGGTTGAACAATACTACATTCGGCGCCCCCTACGCACCCGCGAGGAGAAAAAAATGAAACTATGTGTAATTGCAAAAAACGCCGTGAACATGTAATTAAGTGCTTACAGTTTTATCGGCGGGGGCTTGGGAGGAGGTTAAGGAGGACATAGGACGGAATAGAGGGCGAAAACGACGTCGGAGCAGAGGACGAAGAGGAGGAGGATGAATATGAGAAGAATGGAGAAACGGGAGAGAATGAGGAAGAAGAAGAAGATGATGAGGCAGTAGAAGAAGAGCAAACTGGGAGAATCGTCTACAGCCATTGTGCGGCCATGGCGAATTCTGCGTGCGAAGAATGTGGGATTTCAGGACTGAGATTACCATTTTTTCGCTGTACTTCTCCAGTGGCTTGGATTTGAGAGAATCGTATGGGCCCAATAAGAATCTTGGGCGGCCCAAAATTTCATCACCACAATGCACTAAAGCCTCCAGAAATTGAATTCATTTAATTTGTATTATGTGTAGGGGTCACAGAAAATGGTTTAACCTGAATAAATCAAACCAACCGAACCACGATTCGATACTTGGTTAATTCTTTAAGGTCCCATTTGGATGGAGGGATTTGATTTGTCAGGGGATTTAAAATGAATAGATTTCAAAATCCTTAGATTTGAAATCCATGGACTTGAAATCCCTTGTTTGGATTTATGAAAGGATTTTGAAATCCAAAATTTTGAAATCCATTATTTGGCAAAATACTGATACAATATTTGTAAAATTCAATTTTTTTCCTTTAAAGTTTAAACTAACAATTTATATTTTTTATTAAATAAAATAATATTTATCTACATCAAAATTAACCGAATAATTTTTTTTTTCTAATTATATATATAACACATATATACATAATATGTATTTTATATCCCAAAAATTTATTGGGAGCATTTAATTGGAGATAAAAGGAAAAAAAAGAATTAAAAAAAATATTAGAAGCATTTTATTGGAGAACGAGAGGAAGAGATAGCGATAGGGAGAAGAGAAGAAGAGAGAGAGCGGGGGAGGAGAGAGAGAGAGGACGAGAGAGAGAGAGAGAAAAAGAGAGATACAGAGAAAGAGGGGGGGAGGAGAGAGAAGTGTGAGTCAGGAGGGATTTGTAAATGACTACCTTTGTCAAATGATTTGAAATCCACCCAAATATAGTGTAAAATGGAGAATTTCAAATCCTGAATTTTCAAATGGGTGGATTTAAAAATCTGGATTTTCAAATCCACTCATTAGTATTTTATCCAAACACATGGAGTGGATTTGACAATGGATTTATAAATCCATAGCACAAATCCCTCCATCCAAATGGAGCCTAAGACATTTTGGTTTCTGGATCAATTCAGTTTTTAAGAAAAACTTCCCAATATAATTAAACGAGCCGAATTATGTATAACTAGAGTTGTGAGCGAATCGACTATTAAGAAATTCGATTTGAATTCGAATCGAATATTAATAAAATTTTAAAAGTTTATTCGAATTCGATTCGTGAAATATTCGATACTATTTGAGATTCGAAAATTCCTTTTTTTTATTTATTTTATTTTTTAGATGTTTTTATGTTTTAAATAATCAAATTTTTTTTTAATGTTTTCAATTACAACTTTTAACAATACTAATAAATCACCCGCGCGATGCACAGTTATAAGATGTTTTAATAATATGAGAATATATAATTAATTGTAATGGATCTCAGTTTAAGAGTTTCATATCACATTTGTTTGTTGACATATACAAAAAGAAAATGACTGAACAACATACAGAAATATGTAAATATAAGACTTATTAATTATAAAAAAATAATGCATTAATGATGTAAGATTTTTTAATTTAAACAAATGTAAAAAATATATATACATCTATACATTTCTAAACATCTCTTTGTACACAACATTCTGTGGTTTGTTACAACTTTTATTTTCATCATCACAAATCAATATTTGTCAATCCTTGGCTATTCGTAACCCGTTAAACTGCAACATATAGTTGACTATGATTAAATATGGGCTTTATAAGAACAATCCATCATGAGACAAAGATTGTCCTTAACTTTTATTAATTTTCATGACTAAAAATAAGTTAAAACCGTAAGAAAATGTATATGTCACGCTCATTAAATCTTAAAGAGTGTGACATATACAAAGAGGAGAATATTAAAAAAGACGGAACATATCTTACTTAAAAAGAAGAATATTAAAAAAATTACTCCACCATACAAAAAAATGTAAGCAAATATTTATTTTATTAAATAAATAATTACTGATTGTTCTGACTTAAATAGTTGGTCAAAATTAAACAAAAAACATATTAGGATTTATTTACCAAGACTACAAAACTTGAGTTATATTTGTAGAAATAGATGTGCTGCTATATGAAATTCATTACAATTATAAGCGATCTTATCATAAAACAGACCAACTCATCAAGTTTATATTACCGATCTTTGACACATCTCCAATCATATTTCCATAATTTTTCGAGTGATAAAAAAACTCAACATTTCAACCAATATACATACAACTACGACACCATCACCGCCACAGAAAATGAGCGGCGAACTCCTCCTTCAACTACGGGAACCGTCGCCGTAGTGGAAATACAACAATTTTGTCCAAAACTTATAAGACGGCTCAAACGATTGCAACCAAAACCTGCGTTGATCTTACCTAGTTTCAAAATCCTACACTCAATTCTCAAAATATGTCCATCATCTATATATATATATATAAAAGTAAAATGAGGGTTATTATTGTAAATTACTTTTTTCCTCCTAAAATATATCTTTAATGCATTCTTAATTTCTTCTAAGGCATTAATTATATTTTTTTCTTCAAATTAATACAATATTAAGTATCACCTTCATTAATAAATGAATATATACTTTATTAAATTAAAAGTAAAAAAAGTTAATGCATAATTTAATGATTGACTAATTAAATTATTATATTTACAAATATTAATTTGTTATAATTAGTGGGACTACGACTTTCACATATATTTATATATGATAATTAATCTTGAAATTATTTTTTATACATATTCATATTTTCTATTTATTAATATTGTTTCTTTATAAATAATAATTACACTTTGCAATCTAAACTATGAGATTTTACATGTGCTACAATCCATATTTCTATTTAAAAAATAAAATTAACATGCTTGAGCTAACTAGGTTTTTTAGAGTTCTCAATATAAACAATACTTTGTCGCATTTTTCCATATTTTGCAACCCAGGCAAAATATATAGACATATTGAAGAATTCATATGCTTTATTTTGTTAGTCCAACTATAGAATAATCATTGAATTTTATTTTATTAATATCAAGATTTATTTAAAATCTAAAAAGAATTTGAGTATATTAAACCATCATGTAAAATATTAAAACATGAAAATTAATTTTTTTAAAAATAAAGTAAATAGTTATAGTTAAAATTTGAAATATTATTAGATAAATCAAAATATTTAAAAAAATTAAAAAAAAAAAAAAAGAAAACACTAATTTTCTTATAATACAATTAAATTTATTTTATTTGATATATTTTGGTGTGTCGTGTGATATTTATGTATTTGTGTTTGTTTTAATATTCATTTTTCAATTAAGATATTGCGGCGTTCGCTTAAATTAAGATGGATACACACACACTAAATATATATTTGAGTTTCAATATTATGAGATATTCATTCTTAAAAGTAGATATAATTTATTTTTTACATTTAATAATTTATCTTAATGTAAATTTATAAAATGTAAGTTATATTAAATTCATATATCACTCGGGAGAAATTGATATTTACATTATTTATATTTTGGGGTTATACTATTTTGCAACATGTAGTATGCGCGTTTTTCAGTTTTTTTTTTTTTCAATCACAACCTGAACTATACGTTTTTTTCACGTTTGCAACCTCTGCCAACAATTTAAGTGAGAAAAATAAACGAATATTAGAAAATATTTAAATAACATAAATTTTAAAAAAATCTAAAAAATATTTTTTAAATTCTAAACTTCATTTAAAACACCAGAAAATTAACTTAAACCTGTTGAAAATATATTAAAATTTTGATTTTTTTTATAAAAAAAGTTCAAATTAAATCATTTTAAGCAAGAAATAAAAAGTTATTATATGTTTTTTAAATCATAAAACTATTATAAATTTTTGAAAGTTATCTGTTTAAACTCTAAAAATTTATTTAAACTATTTGCAAGTTATCTTGAAAAATTATTTTAAAATCTCTAAAATTTCGTTTAAGACATGTGGAAGTATCTATGAAAAGTCTAATTTTATGATATAAGTATCTTTTTAATTATTTTTTTGAAAAAGTAAATCCTTTTAAAATTATTTAAAATTATTTGAAGTAATATCAAAATTATTCGATCTTTTTTTATGAAATTTGATTTTTTTTTATTAAAATGATTTCTACATTTTTTCAGTTAAGTTTATGATATTTTAAATAATTTTTAGAATTTAAAAATAAATACTGTATTTTCTAAATATTTTTATTATGTTTAAATAGTTTATTTTCTCTCCGAAATTTGCTATCAAATGTGGGAAATCGCAAAGTTCAGTTGATCGTAAATTAGAAAAAAATGATTATCCAAATATTCATTTAGTTAGAATATAATAAATCTATTTTTTTATATTAAATAATATTATATTTAATTTAATAAAATAATTACTTTTTAAATATATTTCCGTGCATCGCACAGGAGCGATACTAGTTACAAACAAAGACAAATGATGTGTAAATATTTTTAACTATTTTAGAACTTTCTTTTTATACATTTAAATTATATTGAAAAAGTGTTTGTCAAACATTACATATAATTTTTTGTATCTAATTCACGCTCAAAATGTATGTGAAATTATAAATACACACAAAATATTTTTGTAATTTTACTACTTAAATGCAAGAATTATAAATTTAAAATGCATATCTAAAATATACCCATTAACCTGGTAAATGAAAAGTACCATAAATTAAGGGTAACATCCAAACCCTCTTTCCACTGCCAAACTGCGACCCAAGCCGCGACCATCACCCCCACGCCGACGAAGATCAGAAAAATTTCAACCCTCAACTTATTCCAACACGCAACCGTCGAGAAAGGATTCCGGCCTTGTCGCAGCACCATATCCATTTCAAATATATAGCCAGAAACTATTGATCCCGACGTGCATCAATCAGTTCAGGCATAATTGGTACCGACTCCCGCTGACCTTCGCCGCGGTCTCAATTACTCAACCTCTCTTATAGATGATACTCTCCTAGATTTCATTTTTTTTATTGAACAACCTATATGATTATCTTTCTAACAGAGGCATAATAAAGTGTTATATCTTTAAATGCAGGAAATTAGTTAAATCGAAATCCACGTCTATGCTAATATTATGCGTTGAACAAAGCCGGTCATGAATCCGACACTATCCATTTGTGCCTGACGATATTTGAAATTTCGAACGATGCTGTCGATTTTGAAAAAGTTCGCCTAATTAGACGCACAAATAAGCAGCCGCCGGAGGTAATCGTCTATAATTTAGGAAAATTCCTTCCGATTCTGATATAATTGATTATGTTATTCTGGTGAAATAAATAATCTTATTAACCTTAAAGATAGAAATAAATTCTTATAAATATATGCAAAACTTACTTAGTTTATGTTATTACCATATTGATATGCAAGTAATTGGATAATTCATGTTGATTGATTGCCATATGGATTTTTTTTTTTTTTTTCCATATTTTTAGAAGTGATGCGATCAAGTGGTGATCCAGTGTGGGCCAAAGATTGGGCTCAAAATTAGGTTGTAATAAAATCGTTTATGCCTATTATGTCATGATCATGATTAGGCATAGTTACCAAATGGGTTAATTACAAAATGCAACCTGTACTATTGGCCTTTTTTCCATTTCTAGTCCAAACTAAATATTTTTTCCGATTGCAACCTGTATAACGCGTTTTTGTTGCAGTTTGCAACTCGGGCCATATTTCAGGCTATATAGGCCATGTGCCATGCACATGACCTCCATGGGCCAATAATATGGCGACACGTGGCCACTAATAAAAAAAAATCGAAAAAAGGAAACAAATACTTATAAATTATTTAAAAATTTTAAAATTATTCATAAAAAATATAAAAAAAATTTAAATTTATAAATATTTCATATAAAAAATAAAAAATATTTTGAAAATTTGAAAATTCAAGAAATTAACAAAAAATTCTAAAATTAATTTTAAAAATTCTGAAAATAAATATAAAAAAAAATCGAAAATATATAAATTTCTAAATAATTTTATTTAAAAAATTAAAAATATATTTTGAAAATTTTAAAATTCAGGAAATTAACAAAAAAACCTAAAATTTATTTTAAAATTTCTAGAACTAAATATAAATTTTGAATAATTATTTTGAAATTTTCAAATTCATTTAAAATCCAATAATTAAAAAAAATTATTTCTGAAAACTATTTTAAATGAATTTGGGAATTGAGAATTAAATTTCCAATTCCTCTCCATTTTCTTTACGCGCGCATAGAACAATAATAATGATCATGGACAGTAGAAGTCTGAGTCTTCTCCGATAAACCTGGCTTCTCGGCCTAATGAAACCCGGCAGCTATTCAAGTGGCAAGATGACGACGGAACTGCGAGAGGGAAGGCTGACTTCTCTTTTTTTTTTTTCTTTTTTTTTTTTCTAGTTTGACGTCTGCACCAGACAGCTGAATCTCCTTCAATGTGTCCGCCAACGAGATAATTTTAAAATTCAGGAAATTAAAAAAAAAATTATTCTTAAATTTCTAAAATAACTAAAATTCAGTAAATTAACAAAAAAAAAAAAAAAAGATTTTTTGTTAATTTCCTGAAATTTAAAATTTTCAATTTTTTTTTGCATTTTTTATATAAAATTATTTAAAAATTTATATAATTATATATTTTTAATAAATTATTTAATTTTTTTAAAATAATTTACAATTTTTTCGATTTTTTTCAAAATAAAACTATTTTTGATTTTTTTTATATTTATTTTCAGAATTTTTAAAATTAATTTTAGATTTTTTTTTGTTAATTTCTTATTTCAAAATTTTTGAAATATTTTATTTTTTTATATAAAATTATTTAGATATGTATATAATTTTTATATTTTTAATAAAAAAATTTACTTTTTCAAAATAATTTATAAGTATTTTCGATTTTTCTTTTTTTATATACTTAAGAATTTTTAAAATTAATTTTAGATTTTTTTTGTTAATTTCCTAAATTTTAAATTTTCAAAATATTTTTTTATGTTAAATATTTATAAATTTAAATTATTTTTATATTTTTTGTGAATAATTTGAAATTTTTAAATAATTTTTAAGTATTTTTTTCTTTTTTTTTCGTTTTTTTAATTAGTGTCCACGTGTCGCCATTTTATTGGCCCATGGAGGTCATGTGCATGGCACATGACCTATATAGCCTGAAATATGGCCGGAGTTGCAAACTGCAAGAAAAACGCGTTATACAGGTTGCAATCGGAAAAAATATTTAGTTTGGACTAGAAATGGAAAAAAGGCTAATAGTACAGGTTGCATTCTGTAATTAACCCTTATCAAATTATGATGGTTACGATTTAGGGCCTAATTAAATTGTAGTGTCTTTGAAATTAACTAAAATTGGTCAGCAAAGACTAGTCAGACATGCCCATGCGGCAAGTATAAGTTTGAAAAGTTTCAAATAAAGAAAACCAAATTGGAAAATTGGGCTTAATTCAAGTTTGGAGCCTAAATAAATTTTGGGACTCGACTTAATTCAAGGTTGAGGGCCTGAATAAATTTTGGGACTTGACTTAGTTGAAGTATGAGGGTCTAAATAATTTTTGGACTCACATTATTGGGCCTTTATAAAAGTGAGACGTGAATCTGCTAGGACGCATATAGACACTCAATTTTATTCGGATGGTTGAAAATCAAAATCCCACATTGGTTAAACAAAGGGATGGTCGTACGTTTATGTGTGGGAAAATATCCATTTTTACGAGGTAATTTGGGACAAGTCGAAAAGCAAAACGACACGGCTTCGGAGAGCCCAAAGAGGATACATATATCCTACCTGACTAAATGGATATCCAAAAGGACTCAAGGAGTCCAAAAATGATATTGCAGTTGAAAAGGACACAAACCCAACTAGATTGATGCAAGCAATGTTTGTGGGACCAGACCGGGTGGTTCAATTGGTTCGACCGTGAACCAGCTATATGTCTGGTCCGTGAGGCAAAACAAACTAGAAAACAGGTTGAACCGATAAAACTCGGTCAAAACTAGGAAACCTGGTAACCCGAAAAATCGCTGAACCGGATGGCGAAAACAGATTTGAGCCTAGTGAATTTCGACGAGATTGAGGAAGATGGCGAAAATAGATCTGAGTCCGGTAAATTTTGACGAGATCGAGGAAGAAGAATTATGGTGTGATGAGGAAAGAAGAATGAAATGAGCCTATTTTTCCATTTATCATCTCACCATTGTTCATCAACCTCAATACTCAATTTTCAACATCAAGTTTTGATAGTCTCAGATCCGGAATTTGTTTATCAGAGATTAAAAAAAAACAACAGACAAGAAGTAACCAGTAGTTGATTAAATAAAAAAAGGCTGAAGAAGCAAGCCAGAAAGAACAAGAGAGAGAGGAGAATTGCAAAAGAAGAGATGCAGGGTTCCGGAACTATGCAGAAGGCCAGAGGAAGAAATTATCCGAATCCATTTACCTTTCTTGGGTGGGGGGTTTGAGCGTGAGCGGGGGTGTTATTAATTAGTATTACTGCTCTTATTATTTCAATTATTATAACAATATTATACTATTTTTCTAGTCCATAACCTCATATTATTGAAAATTATGAATTAACTAATAATTGTTGGGTAATATGATAAAAAGCCACAAATATATTCTTCTTCTTTACCGATCGGACCACCGGTTGAACCAGTCAAACTGGTTGAACCTTGAATCGGTGGCTAAGCCGGTTTAACTACCGATTTCATTTCACAAACACTAGATGCAAGTCCATTGGCCATATCATTGACATACAATGAACCTGATAAATAATTTGTGCCCAACTAAAATAGATACAAGTCCAATGAGCTAAATCATTGGTAGTTGAAGAAACAACAATGTAGTTTCTAAGCCACAATTTTGGGTTGTGAATGAAAAATAGTCTATATGACAAAAATAAACCCTAAAAAGTTGTGTCTGTTCAAATGGAGTATTTTATGTGGAAGCGAAATGAAGCAAACGTTTGAAAGATGATGCAATCAAACCATAAGATCGTGATATTTGGTCAAGAGTTACAATTTAACGGTTGTGATTGATCAAGATGAAAGGGTGTACAGTGTCCTCGTTCACGAGATGACGACTAAAAGTCTATAAATAGGCATCAACATCTGCATTTCCAATCAACCAATCTAATGTAACCCCAATTAAAATTTAAATATAATATGCATTTATCATCTTCTGCAGTTGATAAAGCGCGAACCGTTCTATCACCGAAGTATTTACGAAAGGTATTAAACAGGAAAATAACTAAGCAATGAGACACGAGGTTTACGTGGTTCGATCCGGAGATCTACGTCCACGGGAAGATAATGTCCCAACCGGGCTCCTTTTTCTTTCTCTATTGGTGTTTACAAGTGTGCTTTTCTCTTTTCAAAAGTTCCAACCCCTATTCTATCCCTCATTCTACTATTTATATTATACAAATTACAGCCCTCCATAAATTCCTACAATTGAGGCCCCTAACTATATTCCTACAATCAAGGCCATGAAGCTCGCTTTCGTGATTTGGAGGAAATCGTGGGTCAGATCTTTTCCTTCTCTTGTGCTGCCGTTACAAACCAATTATCATACTTGGGCCAATTCTTGGGCTTCCAACTATAAACAATTTGGGCCGGCTTGTATCTTTAGATAACTTGGGCTTTACTTACCAGATGCCCCCCCCCCCCAAAGAAGCCGAAACAGAAGGATTCGGCTTTGTTAAGTAGATAAAGTAAGCCAGGGGTGCCGGAGTCGAAAAAAGTAAGCCCAGAAGTTCCTCACACAGTTTTGAGAGAGAGAGTAAAACCCCAAAGTCATTCACCCGTGATTGGGAAAAAGTAAAACCCCCGAGGTCCTTCAACCGGGGTTGAGAAGAAATAAAAACGCCGAAGTCCTTCAAACGGGGTTGAGGAGAAGTAAAAACGCCGAAGTCCTTCAACCGGGGTTGAGGATAAGTAAAAACGCCGAAGTAAAAACGCCGAAGTCCTTCAACCGAGGTTGAGGATAAGTAAAAACGCCGAAGTCCTTCAACCGGGGTTGAGGAGAAGTAAAAACGCCGAAGTCCTTCAACCGGGGTTGAGAAGCTTCCTCAACACGAGTGATGAGTACCACTGAGGCGCGTGGCAAACAGCTGTACACGGTATTCGAGTAAGCGCGTGTGAAACAACGTATATTGCTTTTTTCGAGGCGCGTATGCAGCACGTGAAAATCAGGATCCTTGATTTTAAACCATCAAATCGTCACCGTTGCTGAGTGCATAAGAAAAGGAGGGAAATCAAAAACCCTTCACCTTCTTCTTTTACAGTTATCTGAATCGTGTGTTAGAGAAATCCACTATTGAGCCACCTCGTGACGATAGAACATCTCTCAACAATCAACCAGAGAAAACAAGTAAGTATGTCTATCTCATCTTCATCTTCATCTAAGGTAGGAGAGGTAGGCCCAGAAGGAGTGCCTTGCAAAGCACCTCCTATACGAGTGATCTATCCCGTGAACAGTGAGAGCAGACAAATCCATCGCGGTGACCTTAGTGAAATAAGAGTAGAAGCAGTGAGTTTTCCCCGGTGTGAAGAGGAAATAGAGGGATTCGAGGTAGCAGGGGTAAGACCCACGGTACCTGAGACTCAGATTAGGCGATGGGTGCCAAATTTCTTCTTACCCTTTGACTTGGAATTCATTATTCCCGAAGGTAATGACAAAGCCTGTTGTCCTCCCCAAGGATTCATATCCGTGTATATAGATCAACTGGCCGTAGGATTGAGGTTTCCCCTATGGGAGTTTTTAATAAAATTATTGGATTATTATGGAATAGCGTTAGGACAATTAGGACCTAATGCTGTAAGGCAGGTGGTAGGTTTTTTAGTGGAGTGCAGTAAGGGAGGATTAGTGCCTAGTATTAGTTTATTTAGGCATTTCTTCCAACTGAAAACGATGGGGAGAAATAAAGGTTGGTATTACCTTAACCCCAGGCCAGGTAAAACGTTTAAGGTTAAAAATCCGAGTAAAATTGAAGGATGGAGAGGGAAATTCATATATGTTAGGCAAAAAACCATATTACCCAAATGGCAAACGTTAGAGGTGGTAGATAGTGCTCCGGCAGGGGAACCCAAGGGTGTGAGTGTTCTGAAGAAAGTCGGTGTATTGGAGTCCAGATTCCCGGAAGAAGTACTAGACGAAGCTGGGTTGAGTCCGTATTATTCCAGATGGGCTGGTGGGACTTCGGATTCCCAAGAGAGCAATACCCCCACCGGGACTGATTCTGACAGGACACCGAGCATATCTGAGGGGGAGAGAACAAAAACCAGGGCAGAAGTAGAGGGTAGGGCTTTTATTCCTATACAAGTTGTATAAGATAACCTTGTCAATTCCCTGAATGTTTATTTTTCATGTGTAGTGGGTAAGTTCAAGAGTGCCGCTAGGAAGAGTACCGAAGCCAGCTCAGGGGGCCGAGGTGATAGTTCGAAAACCCCGGAGCTACAAAGAACAACACCGGAAGGTAGCCGCGGAGCTGACCCTGAAGACAATATTCTCCTTTCCGGATTAACACCAAGTACCAAGAGAAGGATCACCTCTCCGACAACACCACCGCCTCCCAAAAAGGCACACATGACCCCGGCTCACGAGGTATCACCGTAAATAATGTTATTATTCTTTGCAGACACCCATCATAATAGTAAGTTAATGCAGGGGCAAGGAGTAGAGATATCTGCTGCCGAGGCCGAGCTTGAAAAACTATTGGAGCCCATCCCCGGGCTAGTGGGGAGATTAGAGAAAGAATCTACCCAGGGCAGAGTAGCTGAACTAGAGGCCGAGGTTGCCAAATTACGGGCTGGCTTCGTGGAGGCTCAAAAAAGTGCTAAAGCAGCCCGAGACAGGGCAGTACTTGCCGAGAGAGAAGCGGCTAGACTTCGTGAACAGGCCGTTGAGGTTGCCATTATGAGAGGTGACCTAATTGCAACGCGGGAAGAGCTGAACAAGGCGATCGTAGGCCAGGGAGCTGTACTAGAAACGTTCGCCGAGAAACTGATGCAAACAGAGACGTTCCTGAAGTTTCTGAGCATGTTCGTGGCTGCAGGTGATACGGCCACCAAAAGCGAGCTGTTGGAAGCCGTATATGATAAATACCCGGAGGTCAATGTTTACGATGAGGACTTCGGGTATAACTACGATGCAGTCGGGAACGAAGATGGCGCATATTTTGAGGCGTTGACGAAAGCTCCGAAGTGGCCATTGATCGAGGCCTTAGCGAAGAAGAACACAATCCTCACTCCCGACATCATAAAACGGTGCAACGAAGACCAGGATAAGGACTTCTTGGGCTTCCGCAACGGTTTTTATGTACGGGAGCTAAGGAACCGAGCTCCCATTCCCCACCAAGAGATTGTTAGACCCCCCGTTATGATCGAAGGCCCTAGCAAGGCAGCGGAGGGTACAAGTGATGTTGTGGAGGCCCCGGGAGGAAAAGAAGCCAACCCTACCCCCGGAGAGGTCAGTGACCTCCCAACTCATGAGCAGAATGTAGGATAGAGGATCTTGTAAAAAGAATTCCATTGTAGTTACTTGCTTTGTAATGATATACTTTGTATTTCCGGAGAAATGAAAAAAAATCTTATTTTTTATGGATAACAAATGCTGTTACTTTCTTATCAAAGCAATGTATGTATATTAGTAAAGTCTAAAAACCCGAGGTGTCTCCCTTGCCAGGAAAATATTGAAAACCCGTACGAAGTAATAAAGCAACTTCAATCATCAATAGTTTGGCTACAGAAAGAGCGAGATATGTTGATGTTGCATGAAGTCCCCCGATTGTCAAGGAATTTATCCTTAATAGAGAAGAGATACGTCGAGGCGGAGAGCTCATGGAAAGAATCTGCACAACAAATGAGGCAGTACAAAGCACAGTGTGTGTTAAAAGATCTTGAATTAGAACAACTCCGTATCAACCAGCAAGAGTGTGAGCATCTTCTTGTGGACAGCGGACGACTATCAATGAAAGATATTCAAGCCCGGAGAGCCGAAATCCGGGAAAATGTTCAACAACGGAGTGAGCAAGGTGATGCCAATGATCCCGAAGTCATAAGGAACCGGCTGGTACTTGGATTTCTGGTAGAGCTGCAAAAGAAAGTCGAGGCTCGGAATGAAGCATTGAACATTGCAGAGCAGGAAGAACAAGAACACAGCCGCAAGAAAAAGCATCGAGGCAAGAAAACAAAGTCCGATATCCAGGAGAATATAGTGTTGGCTGATCAAGCTGTAAATGTTGGGAAGACCCACACCACGCCCGAAGTGATATCTAAAATACCCCAAGAACCGGAAAGAACTCACTTGATGGAGCCGGAGGCCAGTGGGTCGACAGTTGTGGCATTGGCCAAGGAGATTGATGAGATGCCTGCCGGGGAGTGGGATGCCGTAGAATGGGCAAACACTCCGGGAAGAGAACTGAGAAAAAACCCTATGCCTCAGAAATCACTAAATCCTCCTCGTCAAAAAACCGGTGAAGGTATATATAGAACCCCCGAGGTGATGGATCCATTGGCACCACTAGAGTGGGACCATGCAGAATGGACCAATATGTCAGGGCCAAGAACAAGAACCGAACACACTGCATATGACCGGGGTCCCCAAGCGATAAGTCATAGGTATGTGACCGGAGTCCATGGCCGAAGCGAAGCAGGACGTCGTCGGAACGCGCAAGAATCATCCCGGAGGACGGGATATGCTCGATCAGAAACAAGACGGCGCGGTTTCGCGTACTGGTTCGGAGAAGGCTCCGAAAAAAAGTAGATAATAGCATAGCTAATTTTCAGTCAAATTTAATGTAATGGAAGAGTAATTAGTCTGTTGTATTATATATGACTTGTGTATATACACATTTATTTATTTTTATTTTTATTTTTTTATTTTGAAAAAGACACACTTAAATAAATTATGAAGTTGTGTAAAGAAAGTGAGTTTGAAGTCCGGAGACAAATCAATAGCGCCTTGTAGTCTCTGATCGAGTAAGATAGAATTTGAATTGGACCCTGAGGTGTAAACATGTAACTTCAACCAATTTTGGGAATTGATTAATGAAGTCCGGAGACATGTGTGATATACGACGGATCGAAAATAAGTGTTCGGAAACATTAAGATAAAGATATCGGGGCGTCCCCACGGTATCACAAACAAGTAATAGTCAGACCAAAATAACATGATTAATCAAACAAACTTATCATAATAAGAACAAATTATGCAAGTGACAGGAAATCGAAATAAAACTAACAGTGTGTTAGAGGAAAAACTTTCGTAGGTTTGTAACATGCCAAGTCCGAGGTACCGGGGTACCATCAACACGTGCAAGCTGGTAACTTCCAAGAGGATGAGCACTGACTACACGATATGGTCCTTCCCACGCTGCATGGAGTTTACCCTCAGGCTCGGCCTTGCTGGCGGAATTTCGCCGGAGCACAAGATCACCAACTTTAAACTGTGTATTCCGAACTCGAGCATTATAATACCTCGCTGTCTGCTGTTTATTTTTAGCTTGCCTGATAAAAGCTTGTTCTCGGCGATATTCTACTTCGTCAAGGTTGGTACGAAGAGCATCTTCGTTCTGTTCGGGATCGAAATTCAGCACTCTAGGGCTGGCTACACCGATTTCTGCTGGGATGACAGCTTCAGAACCGTAGGTTAGGCTAAAAGGAGTTTCTCCAGTAGCAGAGTGTGGTGTAGTTCGATAAGCCCATAATACTTGAGGAAGTTCATCAGCCCAAAGTCCTTTAGATTCACCTAGGCGTTTCTTAATGCCTTCAACAAGTGTTCGGTTTGTCACCTCTACTTGGCCATTAGCTTGGGGATGGGCCACCGAAGTGAATGCCTGTTTGATATGTAACTCCTCGCACCAAGAACGGAAAGGATCATTCGCGAACTGTTTCCCATTGTCAGAAACAATGGTACTAGGGATGCCAAATCGGCAGACAATGTTCTTCCAAACAAAGTTAAGAATTTTCCTTCCAGTAATGGTAGTGAGTGGCTCAGCCTCGACCCACTTGGTAAAGTAATCCACCGCAACCACCAAGAATTTAAGACCACCTGGAGCTAAAGGGAAAGGGCCCACAATGTCTATGCCCCATTGAATAAAAGGCCATGCGCTCTGGATGCCTGTCAGTTCAGTTTGAGGTAAGTATTTAATCCGTGAATGCCGCTGACAGTTCTCACATTTTGACACTAACTCATGCGCATCATTAAAAAGAGTAGGCCAATAATATCCCCATCGGAGTGCTTTTTTAGCCAAAGTCCGGGAACCAATATGGTTTGCACATGAGCCCTCATGTAATTCTTCGAGGATATAACGAGCCTGAACCGGTCCAAGGCACCGGAGACTGGGCTGAAGATAAGATTGCCTGTACAAAACTCCATCATGTAAAGTATATTTTGGTGCTTTCAAGATTACCTGTCGGGCTTGTAACTTGTCATCGGGTAAGGTTCCATCCTGTAAATATTGGATAATGGGCGTCATCCATGTAATTTGGGAATCAGTGATTACCGAGATAGGCTGTTCATGGATTGACTGATGAGACATCTCTTCTACAATTACATCAGGAGGAATATTTGAGGGAGCCACGGAGGCCAGTTTGCTAAGAGCATCAGCTTTTGTGTTCTCTTCTCGAGGAATCTTGTGAATACTGGCGGAGGCAAATGTGTGTAGGAGACTTTGAGCTAAAGCCAAATACCGTTTCATGGTTTCCTCCTTTGCTATGTATATGCCATTGATCTGACTGGAAACCACCTCGGAATCAGTGTATAGTTGAATATGTGCAGCTCCTACAGTCTTCGCCAGACGAAGGCCCACAAGGATTGCTTCATATTCGGCTTCATTATTCGTGACTTTGAAATTGAAGCGCAAAACAGACTTAACTTCGACGTTGTTAGGTCCATTGATGATGACCCCGGCACCACTTCCCCGTGTGGCAGAAGCACCATCTACATGAACACGCCATAGTTCGGTCTCAACACTGGTATCAGTAGGAGAAATGTGCTCGGGATGTGAGTTGGAGTCCGGACTCTCATAAGTAGCTTCGGCTAGAAAATCAGCTAGAGCTTGGCCTTTAATGGCGTGACGAGGAAGAAATTGAATATCGTGCTCTCCCAACTCTATTGCCCATTTGACAAGTCGACCTGAATGATCGGGCTTACTCAGGATTTGACGGATTGGCAGGTTTATAAGAACGTTAATAACATGTCCCTGAAAGTAGGGACGAAGGCGGCGGGCCGCCATAACCAATGCCAATATGGTCTTTTCAATGACTGAGTATCGGATTTCTACTCCTTGTAAAGCTCGGCTGGCAAAATATACTACCTTCTGAGTTCCGTGGTCATCGCGGACAAGGGCTGCGCTGATGGCTTCATCAGCAGTGGACAAATATAGATACAAGGGTTCTCCAGTAATCGGGGCGGAAATAATGGGAAGTTGACGGATGTGTTGCTTTAAGGCTGTCAGAGCTTCCTCACACTGGGGTGTCCACTCGAATTTCTTAACCTGTCGTAACACCTTAAAGAAGGGAAGTTGCCGTTCAGCCGCTTTGGATAGGAATCTGTTTAACGCCGCTAATCGCCCAGTAAGGCGTTGAACATCTTTTTCCTTCTGGGGTGTCTTGAGGTCGAGGATATCCCTGATTTTAGAGGGATTAGCTTGTAGTCCCTGAGGAGATATCATATACCCTAAAAACTTGCCTGAACCAACCCCGAAGGTGCACTTCGCTGGATTTAAACGAAGATTATGGCGTCGAAGTACTTCCAGTGTTTCAGCAATGTCCCGAACACATGCATCAAAAGTTCGACTCTTGATGACTAAATCATCGACATAGACCTCCACATTTCGACCAACTTGGTTCTGAAAAACATGGTCCATCAACCTTTGATAAGTGGCTCCGGCATTCTTGAGCCCGAAGGGCATCTTTTTGTATGCGAAAATTCCGAAGTCCGTTATAAAAGCTGTCTTGATCGCATCGTTCTTATCCATATGAATTTGGTGGTATCCCTTATATAAGTCCAAGAAACAAAGCGCGGGATGTCCAGTAATGGCTTCAGCTTTCTGGTCAATAGAAGGTAATGGATAACAATCCTTAGGACAATATTTATTCAGATCGGTAAAATCCACGCACATTCTCCATGTATTATCAAACTTCAGGACTAGAACAGGATTCGCCAACCAGGTCGGATAATGGACTTCGAACAGGATATCTGCCTTGACCAATGCCTCAACTTCTGTACGAATAGCAGCTTTTCGGTCGGGCGCAAATTGTCTGCGCTTTTGCTGTACTGGTTTAATTGCGGGGTCAATGTTCAACCTGTGAGTAATCAGGTCTGGTGAAATACCGGGCATGTCTAAAGGTGACCAGGCAAAGACCTCGGAGTATTCTCGCAACACTTGAACGATGGCACTGTGAAGTAGGGGTAAATGTACAGCACCGACTTTAACAGTTCGCTCGGGCACATTTGGATCAAGAGGGATTTCTACTACCTCTTCACCAAGAGGTTGAATTGGTATTGATCCAAGCTCGGGGGTACCTATTTGAAACTGCAATTGAACCATCTGTGTAGTTCGTGGTTTAAGGGCAACAAGCATACACTGCTTAGCCATCTTCTGATCGCCACGGATGGCTATGGTTCCGTAGGGTGAAGGACATTTCATCGTTAAATGAAATGTGGAACATATGGCTTGGGCAGGAGTAAGCCAGTCCCGTCCAAGAATCATATTATAAGGAGACGGAGATGACACCACATAAAAGTCAACAAAAACTGTTTTGATTGCGGGATGAGTACCTACCGAAGCTGGTAGATTAATAATTCCCTCTGCGCGAACTTCCCCTTGTGTGAATGTCTGCAAAGGTCCTGGAGCAGGCCGAAGCAAATCTCGAGATATGCCCATTTTTTGGAAACAATCTGAGAAAATAACACTTACAGCTGCACCATTATCAACATACACCCGTTTGATTATGATATTCGCCACAGTCATATCAATGATTATAGCATCGGTGTGAGGCGTGCGTTCTGGTACGGGGTCGTCTTCAGTAAAACTTACTGTCTCATTATTGTGGAAACGTTTGTGACGGGGTTCCTCGGGAGGAGGTCGGCGAGCTTCCGCAATAAGAGCTTTGCGGGACACCCCTGCTGGCCGTGTACCATAGATCATATGAATAATGCTATTGACAACGCGAGCTGGGGGATTGGTCTCTTCTTCTTGGGGAGGAGGAGCAGACAATAAGCGAGGTTGTTGCTGTTGAACATTGCGTCTGCTTCCCTGATCTTGTCTCGAGTAATGGTTATTCCCGGAACGGTTATTCGGCCATGGTGACCGGCCTTGTTGGAAACCACGATTGTTATTGCCAGCTCGGTTCTGGTGTTGGTTTCCACCTCGGTGTTGTATTCTATTGTCCGACTGAGCAATATATTGACGGAAATAGCCCTGCTTTATACATTCCTCGATCTCTTTGCTGAGTTCCCGGCATTCTTCAGTATCATGCCCATGGTCATAGTGGTATTCACACCACTTGGTACGGTTCCGTTTTTCAGCCGGGGCTGTCATACGAGGACAAGGCTTTAGATCAGCCTTGTGAAAAGCGTGTATTTCGGTTCGGGACCGATTTAAGGGCGTTAGTTGGGGTAAATCGTGATGAGTATTGGATCGACCTCCGCCCAATCGGTTAAAGGCACTGGTACGAATGTTAGACCCAGATGGTCCTTTATCTAATTGTTCATCGGCCTTAGCAAACCGCCCAACCACATGATAAAGAGCTCGGGTAGTAACAGGGGTATTACGGACTAGCTCGGTGTATAGTGGCCCGGCCCGTAATCCGTTCATGAAAGCTGTGACAATGATATCATCTGGCTGATTGCCTACCTTCAGACTTTCAGTTGTGAAACGTTCTAAGAATTGAGAGATGGTTTCTCCTTCCTTTTGTTCGACGTTCATCAGGTCGGCCAAAGTGGACATAGGCTTGGCACGTGCTTCAAAACGTGCCCAGAAGTGTTCAGCAAGTTCCCGGAAGGAGGATATGCTGTTGCGAGGAAGAGAATCAAACCAAACTCGTGCCTCATCCTGGAGGTACTCAGGGAAGATTTTGCAATAGTGAAGAGATGCAGTGTGATCTCTACTGAGCATGTTATGCCTGAAGGCTCCAAGAAAATTAGCTGGGTCTCCGGTGCCATCATAAGGTGGTATGGCGGGCCTTTTGAACCCTTCAGGAAGAGGCGTAGCTAGAATTTCTTGGGAAAATGGAGTGATAATGTCTCCATTGGCGTCAAGACCTAAAATTCTGTCCAGTTCAGCATTCCGCTGTACCCTCTCATACTCACGAAGATCCGGAGTATAGGGATCGGTATATCGAGCTTTCTTAGTTGCGTTAAGCGGGCGGCGACGATCAACATCAACAAGTTCGTCATGGCGTTGTCTCGATCCGTTAGAACTTCCATGGTCCTCGGGAGAACCAGGTCGTTCTCGTCGGCGATCTTATCTCTCGTGGTGTACGGGATTGTGTTGGTTGGACAGATTCCGACGAGGTGGTTGCACTGCGGGGTTGATGTTAGGCCCAACAGGGCCATCAGGGTTTAGCCGGTTGGCAGCCCAATCTTGGAGAACATGAGCATGTTCCTGTAAAAAGGCTTGAAGTAGTGCCGGAGTCATCTGGATATTAACTTGAGGTTGTGTAGTCGCAGGACCAGGGTTTTGTACATCTTGTGGAGGTAGGGGTAAAAATCCGTCACCTGGATTTGCGACCGGATCTTGGTGGCCCTGGTGGTGAGAGACGTCCCGTATTATCGATTGCCTTGTCGGTAAGGTTTGATCCATGGGTGGATCTTGATTGACTTGATCACCTTGACGAGAGTGATTCAATCGAGTAGTTACCATGGTTTCGAGTGTAATATCAAGACTAAAAATCCAATCGTTTCTACGTTTCCCACAGACGGCGCCAATTGATAAAGCGCGATCCGTTCTATCACCGAAGTATTTACGAAAGGTATTAAACAGGAAAATAACTAAGCAATGAGACACGAGGTTTACGTGGTTCGATCCGGAGATCTACGTCCACGGGAAGATAATGTCCCAACCGGGCTCCTTTTTCTTTCTCTATTGGTGTTTACAAGTGTGCTTTTCTCTTTTCAAAAGTTCCAACCCCTATTCTATCCCTCATTCTACTATTTATATTATACAAATTACAGCCCTCCATAAATTCCTACAATTGAGGCCCCTAACTATATTCCTACAATCAAGGCCATGAAGCTCGCTTTCGTGATTTGGAGGAAATCGTGGGTCAGATCTTTTCCTTCTCTTGTGCTGCCGTTACAAACCAATTATCATACTTGGGCCAATTCTTGGGCTTCCAACTATAAACAATTTGGGCCGGCTTGTATCTTTAGGTAACTTGGGCTTTACTTACCAGCAGTTGTGGTCTTTGAGTCTTCGAGTCTTCAAGAAAGTCCTAAGTATCGAGTAGTTTCCCGAAAACTTCAGTTTCGTTGTGTTGTGTTCCTAAAATTAAAAGTCATTGTATCTTGAGGCGATTGTCGTTGACCGTGAGCACTTGTATAAAGGGCAATATCATCTTACAAACAATTTGACTTAAGTTTACCCCTCATGTTCTATGGTGTCATTTTTCAAATACATCATTGTTATTTCCAATAATTTCTTCTAATTATATCTTATGCAATGATAAAAAACAAAATTAAAGGTCAGTATCTCTCTCATGTAGGACTTTGTTGGGGAAATTGGTCTTTAGTCATGGTCAACCATACGTGGTAGTTTCCTAGTTGACCAGCGCAATGGATTAAAATTTTTAATTTGTAACAAATATAAGGAAGATAGCAACTCTATTAGAATGTTGCGTACAATGAGGTATTTCAAAATGTGTAATGTAAGTGAGTCAAATTAATACTTTTTTCATTCTATCTTATTTATTATATTGACTTTCAAATTCGCTTTCACTCACATGTTTCTTAGCTTTGGATTTTTAAATTCTCAATATGATAAAGTTTTGTTATCGTAATGCCATAGACTTTAGGTTCAATAAATGTGAATTTTTATTGTCGTAAAATTTATAAAAATGGGAGATTTCATTTCTTTATAATATGAAGTTAATAGATATAATATTACAAGCCGTGCAACACACGGATGAAATACTAGTCAGAGAGAAGAAGAAAAAAGACAAAGTGTTTTGGGTTAATAATCTGGGCTTTGGATAATAGATATGGGTTGTTTGTGTTTTGCCCGATAGAAACTTTTGGGCCTTTTGTGGGGGATCTGGACTTTGGATATCTAGTGTAGTCATAAATCATAATATTGATAGCATTCATATGCCATTAAATACTCGTACAACACGGTGTAAGTTGTCTTTTATGTGTTTATGTATCGGGTAGGTTAATTTTACCGAAAATGGCCTAAGGGCCTGCTTGGTTGGAGGGTTTAGGGGTAAGAAATGAAAATAAATGAGGATTTAATTATATTTATGGTGCTTGTTGTATAATAAATAAGTCAATCGTTATCCTTTTTTTATTAACAATTCTTCCCATTTTATTCTTTAATATGATTAACCCCTCATTCATATCTATTATCATTGCCATTGATGATTTACAATGAAACGGATCCTAAATTTTAAAAGTTTTCAATTTAGAGTTTGACTTTTAAATTTTCTTTATTCGGAATCTATATTTTAGTTTTGGGTGATTCTATAATACACCTAGTGTATTAATACACCTACACTTTTGACCTATTATAGAAGGTAAGTAATAGGTAATTTTTTGCTTCTTTACTTATTACTATTAACCAATTTAAATTACCTACTTTTTCTATTTAATTGAATAGTGTTGAATTAATCTTAAAATCAATGAACAAGTGGACATATTTTTTTAAAGAACAAAGAACTTCGATTAATTATTTAATCTTAATTAACTATCTTTTAATATTTTCAACATAAATCATAATATTAAAAACATTAATAGATGAAATCTCGTAAACAATTTTACCACATTTCATTTAGTTTTAATATTTTCAATTAGATTCAAGATAAACAAGAAATTTGTAACATTATATAATTACAATCTAAATTATTTATGTTCATATGATAATTTAACTGAGTTTTATTAAAATATGAAACGAAATAATTTGTGTTCACGTTCATTTCTCCCCTTCGTACTCATGATTTTCAAGGTTGGCTATATTTTTTTTTCCTTTATAATTTGTATTTTTGTTTTTGGTGGCTAATAAAACCTAGGAAGTAAATCAAATCAAATAATTATGATTTGATTCGTGATTTGGTTTGTGATGCGGGTTCGATTAGGATGATTTGAATTTAAATCCGAGTACCAATATTTTTTTAGATTTCCTTAATGTTCAAATTGATTAAAATATACATGTATTTGATTCGATATATATATATATATATATAATTATTTTGAATATATAATATATTAATACATAATTAAAATAATTATATATTCTAAACTAAATATATTGAGAGTGTTTAAAGTAATTATTTAAAGTAAATTTATATTTGAATTTTCCAATTCTGTATCACGAATTCGAATCAAATCAAATCTAATCTATATAAATTTGCTTCCAAATCGAATAATTTCAAAAGAACAACATTTTTTTTGAAAAATTTAAATTTACGAATCGTGAGTCGAATATATTCAAAATTTTGTTTCAAACCGAATTCGAATTGCATTTGAAATTTGATCAACAATCGAATTCGAATTACATAGAATCTAGATAAATTTACTTCCGAATCGAATAATTTTTAAGGAACAACATTTTTTTTTTTAATTTTTATATAAAAAATTGAATTATAAATATCGAATCGAATCAAATATAGCCAAAAGTTTATTTCGAATCGAATTTAATATTCGATCAACAATAGAATTCGAATATTTCCCAACATTCACTAGCCGGCCTGTCACTATTTCTTGCTTATTCAAGTTTTCCGTGTTCAATTTGTAAAAATTCACTAAACTCGAGCACAAACCACATGCGAAATTGATCTTAAACTATATATATTATTTATTGCAAATTTATTTAAAAAAAGGTAACTTAATCTACTGTATCTTGTAACAATGAGGAAAGAATGTAATAAATCGTTTCACTTTTTCAACTAGAAAAGTAGCATATTATATGTGGAGGACACATGATTTTTGTAACCTGTTTAATGAGTTCCAGGTTTCCTACAAATTATTGATCTAATGGCTAATATTGAAAGAAGTCTAATCCAATGGTCATAAGTTTAAGTGTATCAATATCCCAAGTGTATAGTAGAAGTACCCTTTAGTTTTATTCACAGTTTAAAATTTATGTCTTGAAAATTGAAAAATGATATTCTATGTATTTGGAATTCGATATAAAACCAAATTCCAAGGTGTATGTTTGAAATTAATGCCCATATACGTTTATATATATATATATATTGCGGTCTGTACGTATAGTTTTGAAGTTTTAGGTCACAATTATTAAATATGACAATGAATAAAGGTTGAAACTCGAATTCGACTTAAATTCGTTTCGTATGGAACGGGTTTTCGGTCAAACAAGTTATAGAACGAGTTCAAATTCGATCAAATGAATATTGTCGGGTTTGAATCAGGTTATGAATTTTACTAAATTCGCCCCGTATATATTATTTATATTAATATAATTTATATTCATCATTTATTATAGTAATATATTTCACTTACTACTATTTCTTACTATTAATATATTCATATTTTTATGATTTTATTGTGTTTGATTTAATTTGAGTACTTATTTAGTTGTTTTCGTTAACAGATTTATAATCAATAATGTATATTTTAATTATGGAATGATTACATTAAAATAATAATATTGTAAAAAAATTAAAATAGCATGACGAGTCGAAACGAGTAAACCTGCCGGATTACGGAAGTGGGGCAGGACGAAGACAAGTTGAAGCGGATTACGAATCTAATTCTTTTGATGTGGGATAAGTGTTAGGAAAAGGCAACCCGTCCTATACGTGCTCTATTGCCAAACCTATACTTAGCACCGGCGGAAAAATTGAGAAAAGAAATATGGAATAAATTGGTACGTGTGAGGGTGAGAGAGAGCCACTAGGCAGATGGGGTGTGTCGTGGCGTCCCAATTCCAACTCCAACGTAGCACCCAATAATAATGACGTGGCGTGGGCCCCCCACAATCACCACTTAATTCTTTCATTGCCTTTTCTCTTTTGGACTTTTATTAAAATCCACAATATTCCAAAATTCTTTATCAATTTGTCCGTATGGGACACAACCATTTCATTCAAAATTTTATTAGTTATTATTTAATTTATCGTGATCACTTTTGAATATTAATTTTACAACATCTTATAAATTTTAATACATTCTATTCTAAAACAAACATTTAATATATAATTAAAAAATTTGTGTGCAAATTCTAAACATCCTACTGAAAGTTATGGACTAGATTAGGATATGGGCTTTAATTATTATTAGGTTATACTAATTAATTAATTAAAGCAGGCCAGAATATTAGGCCCATATATCTAGGGTATATGCGCTATATATAGGTTTATTCCCTATTGTAGGGATCAATTAATCTTGTCAGACAAAACACCATATTGTTCAATAAGGGATTTCCTAGCGATCATTATTGAACAGTTGTACCAAGGATAGTTCCTGTGGCGGACGACATATACACGTGGATACCTGAAGTGGTGAATCACGCAATTCAGTCCGATCAATTACGCAACAAGTAAGTTGTTTCAACTTTAGCGTAATTCATGCTCAATGTTTAATTCAATTATAAATCACGATCAATATTCTCGATTTATTATTCCGCTGCGTACATTAGATGTAGTCGAGAATATCTAACAGTGGTATCAGAGCTCGGGACTTGATTTATAATTGATTTACGTTCTAATTATTTGTGGATTTAAAATTATGCAATCTGTTTTGAAATAATTACCCGTCAATAACCCATGTAGCAAATCTTGTTGAATTACCGTCTTTTCAATACAACAAGCACTCCATAGTCAACAAAAGGAAATTCTAGAAAACTGTCTGCACAACAAATTTTTTGAAACCTGTTGTTGGACGTCTTGTTTGATTGTTTGCTGAAATTATCATGAATACTAATTGAACGGGAATTAATTTTTTGAACAACTGGGTTTCCAAAACATCATCTCCCTCGTCCTTGGCCCCGTCGTCAGCTGCGATGGCGGCGGCGGTGTCTCGCTGCTGTTGCGCCACTGCTGCACGCGTTCACGGCGACACGGCTGCTACTGCTTACGACTCGGTGGCGTTGCGCTGCTGCTGTTGATGATGCACGGCGGGGCGACGTTCGTCGTTGCTGGCGTACCGCTCCGTGATGTCGATGGTGGCGGTGGCAGTGTGATGCTGATACTGGTGCCGCGCATCCGGTTGACGGCGGCTGGCGGCGGCCAGTTAGGGTTTTGGGCTGGGCTGGGTCTTTAGACTGTTGGGCTTGAAAGGATACTGGGCTCCTACTGGTTTTGGGCCAGACAAAATTTGGTTGGATTCTGGGCTCAACAAAGGACCTGGGCTGCTCATTACTGCTGGGCAGATTTTGAATTTAGGCTGGTATCACCCCAATTCTGGGCTGCACACACAAAAAAAAAAAAAAAAAAAAAAAGGGGACTTTTGATTTTATTTAATTATTCAAATTAGATTTATTAATTAGATTAATTCTCAAGTCTCATTACATATTAATTGGTTAATTAGATTAATAAATTACAATAGTGTTATTATTTTGAAAGAATTACTAGACTCATATATTTATGTTAATTTAGAATTAATATTAAATGTATATATATTAATTTAGAATTAATATATATAATTTTAATCCACATTTAATTAAAGAATAAAATTTTAATTAGATTAATAATTTTATTCGTTGAGCTTTTATTTGATATCTTATGTGATAAGCAATTATTTGATTTTATGCTTATTTCATTTACTATAGTAGTTAAGTCCGCGTTATGTTTGGGTAGGCGGCGCCCAATACATGTAGTCCGCAAAATTATGTATGGGTAGGCGGCGCCCAATATTTGTGGTCCGCATTTCTTATGCCTGGGTAGGCGGCACCCAGTAATTGCGTTTAATTTAATATTAGATATTAAATTTAACAATTAGTATCACATATAAAATCCCCAAATAAAACCAAGCCTTATTTAGAATTAAAAGCGTCGTCCATCATAATTGTATAAAATTCTTGATCTCTTCGTCCACGAGTTTTACACCAAAGTGTTTACTCTAAAACGACGAGGTCGGGGCTCATACATAGATGCATGGTTGGCATCGTGTGCTGGAATTGACTTGCTTAAATTATTTTGTGACGCCAAAGCGACCAAAATAGTTTAAGGACGCGAAATTAATTGGATTAATTAACCAAGAATTGCAAAATTGTTGTTGCAATTGGCTTAGAGGCCTACCTAGTGATATTGTTGTAGTCATCAGCCAAAGCAGAGACTACAGTAATATAAACTTGGATCTTGGACCACTAAGATTTATAATTATTATAAATCCGTATTTTGTGTTTGGGGACGCAAAATATGTTAAAATTAGTGGGAGCTAATCATTACAATAAACCCTTGTTTTGATTAGTGGAATGAGTGTGATCTTTATTTACTTTATTCTAATTTACGTTTTCCGTTTGATTATTTTCTGATCAGATAAAAATGTCGAATTTGGCTTATAAATGTTTGATGGAATCAAACAAGTTGACTGGGTCCAACTTTACGGATTGGCTCCGTTGCTTGCGCTTGGTGCTAAGGCAAGAAAAAGTTGAGTACGTCTTGGACGAACCAATCGGTGTCATCCCCGACAAAACTTCTCCTGAGTATGCTAAGTTTGACGCAGATGCTCATAAGAAGCATGTTGAGGATGCCACGTCGGCTCAGTGTGTCATGTTGTCTTCGATGAGTATCGAACTGCATAGGCAACATGAACACATGCTCCCTTATGAGATGATAAAACACTTGGAGAGTTTGTACGCCTCACAAGCTCAGACAATGGAGTATGAGATACTCAGTGACCTCTTTAAGTGTAAACTTCATAATGGGGCCCAGGTTTCTGAGCATGTACTGAAGATGATTGGATTAATTGAGAAGTTGACATCGATTGGAACGGTGTTACCCTCAAGTGTCTCAACTAATCTGATCTTGCAGTCACTTCCTAGTTCTTTTGAAAACTTCATAGTGAACTTCAACATGAACAACACGAAGGTGACATTGCCTGAGCTTCACAACATGCTTAAGACCTATGAGTCTTCCACTTCTAAAGGCAAATCTGTGCTCATGGTGAGCTCTTCCGCGAACTCTTCCAAAAGGAAGAATAAGCAAAAGAAGAAGAAGAAAGCATCTAGCGATGTGGCCTTGAAGCCTAAGAATGGAGGGATTCAAAAGAAGCCGAAACTGCCAAAGGATGAGTATCTATTCTGTCACGAGAAGGGACACTGGAAGAGAGACTGCCCAAAGTTCAAAGCACAAGGTGCATTGAATGGGAGCTCAGGTATGTTTGTCATTGAGATAAATATGTCTATAAACAATTCACAATCCTGGGTATTAGATACAGCTTGTGGCTCACACATTTGTAATAATGTGCAGGGTCTAAGTGACAGCAGGAAAGTGAGGCCTGGGGAGGTCGACTTACGCGTGGGAAATGGAGCAAGAGTTGCTGCTGAACGTGTAGGGACTTATAGATTAGATCTTCCTTCAGGATATAGACTAGATTTACATAATTGTTATTTTGTTCCTATAATTTCAAAGAATATTATTTCCATTCCAATGTTAGACATTCAAGGTTTTTCCTTCCATTTTGCAAACAGTAGATGCTCGTTTTCGCTTAATGGATTGTTTTATGGAAGTGCCTCTCTTTCGAATGGTTTATATATGCTTGAATGTGAACAAAATATTCTCAATGTACAAAACAAACGACCTAAGCTAAGTAATACGAATAATAAAACCTATCTTTGGCATTGTAGACTTGGTCATATCAATGAGAAAAGAATAGCAAGATTGAGAAAGTTAGACTATCTCACATCATTTGATTTCGAATCATATGGTGCTTGCGAATCTTGTCTCAAAGGAAAGATGACAAGTAAACCACTTTCTGGGAAAGCGCTACGTGCCAAGGTTGTGCTTGAGTTGATCCACACAGATGTGTGTGGACCGTTCCCAACTCAAGCAAGAGGTGGATATTCGTACTTCATAACTTTTACTGATGATCTCTCAAGGTATGGATATGTGTATCTGATGAAACACAAATCTGAGGCCTTCGAGAAATTTAAGGAGTTTAAGTTAGAAGTTGAGAAACAACTTGGGAAAAGTATTAAGACTCTCCGATCAGATCGAGGAGGGGAATACTTGAGCCGAGATTTTCTTGATTACTTGAAATCACATGGAATCCGGTCAGACTGGACACCTCCAGGTACACCACAGATGAATGGAGTATCTGAAAGGAGAAATCGAACTTTATTAGATATGGTTCGATCCATGATGAGTTTCACCAGTCTCCCTATATTTCTTTGGGGTTATGCCTTACTTACCGCAGTTTATATTCTGAATAGAGTTCCCTCTAAATCGGTCGAGAAAACACCATATGAATTATGGTGTGGCAGAAAGCCGAGTCTTAACCATATGCGGACCTGGGGTTGTCCTGCTTTTGTTAAGAAGATGATGACTGATAAGTTGGAAACTAAAAGTGAAAAATGTTATTTTGTGGGATATCCTAGAGAAACCAAAGGATATGAATTCTATTGTCCTGGAGATCACAAGGTGATAGTATCCAGGAATGTGACGTTTCTTGAAGATAATTATGTCTCCAAGGAACAAGGTTACAACACAGTAGATCTTGAAGAAATTCAAGAACCACAAAGTAACATAGAGGATGAGGCATTATCCAATGGAGTGGACAAGAACTCAGTGGGAGTTTTTGATGATCTATTGGGAGGGGAAATGACTCTTAGAGGGTCACCTCAAGACAATGAGATGCATCAAAGACAAGATATTGTATCAACCCCACCTCAAGAAAATCATAGTGAAATTCTTGAGAATATCCAAAATGTTGAAAACCTCAACATGCAGGAACCTCATCACGATCAGAATAAACCGCCTGAACCAACGCAAAACCAACTCAATAGGCCTCAAAGGAATCGTCGTGCACCTGAAAGACTAAATCTATTGGTTGAGAACCAAGATGATGAGGTTGATTCAGAAGACGACGAACCTAAGACCTATATCGAAGCAGTGTCAGGCACCGATTCGAAGATGTGGCTGGCTGCCTTAACATCTGAAATGGACTCGATGTACCTCAATCTAGTCTGGGAACTAGTTGATTTGCCAGATGGGGCTCGCCCCATAGGCTGCAAATGGATCTTCAAAAAGAAGAGAGATGCAGATGGCAAGGTACAAACCTACAAGGCTAGGTTGGTGGCAAAAGGTTATAGTCAACGCGAGGGCATTGATTATGATGAAACCTTTTCGCCAGTCGCTAAAATCAAGTCCATTAGGATATTACTTGCAATAGCTGCATACTATGACTTTGACATTTGGCAAATGGATGTTAAAACCGCGTTTCTCAATGGAGAACTCGAAGGAACTGTGTATATGTCACAGCCTGAAGGTTTTATATCCAAAGAAAAGCCGAATGGAGTATGCAAGTTAAAGAAGTCCATTTATGGACTCAAGCAAGCATCTAGGAGTTGGAATATTTGCTTTGACAGAGCTATCAAATTGTTTGATTTTGTCAGAAGCAAAGAGGATCCATGCGTTTATAGTAAACGCAAGAATGGAAAGGTTGTCTTCCTTATCATATATGTTGACGACATACTGATAATGGGAAGCGATCGTTCCATGTTGCAATCCGTGAAAGATTGGTTGTCTAGCTCCTTCATGATGAAGGATCTTGGTGAGGCTTCCTACATCCTTGGAATTAAGATCTATCGAGATAGACCTAATAGGATGTTGGGATTGTCTCAGTCTACTTACATAGACAAATTGCTGAGACGCTTCTCAATGGAAAATTCTAAGAAAGGATTTCTTCCTATAGGACATGGCATTATATTGTCTAAGAAAGGTTGCCCTTCTAATGACAAAGAAATGACTTACATGAAGAAGATCCCGTACGCTTCGGCTATAGGATCTATTATGTATGCCATGATATGTACTAGGCCAGATGTGGCTTATGCACTCAGCATGACAGGCAGATTTCAGCAAAATCCCGGTGAGATACACTGGAGAACTGTCAAGACTATTCTTAAGTACCTTAGAAGGACTAAAGAATATTTCTTAGTCTATGGTGGGCAGCCAGAGTTATCAGTTACTGGGTATACTGATGCTAGCTTCCAAACAGACCATGATGACTTCAAGTCTCAGTCAGGATATGTTTTCATCCTCAATGGTGGTGCAGTGAGTTGGAATAGTTCCAAACAGAGCACAACTGCCGATTCTACCACTGAAGCTGAATATATTGCTGCATCTGAAGCTGCCAAGGAGGCTGTTGCTTTGTTAGAGTTCGTAAAAGAACTAGGTATCGTTCCAAGTGCCAGCAGTGCAATACCGCTGTATTGTGACAACACTGGTGCGGTTGCGCAAGCAAAGGAACCCAGAGCCACGAACAGAAACAAACACGTTCCCCGGAGATATCATTTGATTAGAGAAATAATAGATAGGGGAGAAGTAAAATTAGATAGAGTACCCACTGATGACAACTTGGCTGATCCTTTCACCAAGCCGTTGTGTATAGCAAAACATAACAAGCACTTTGAGAGCTTAGGTGTTAGACATGTTAGTAGTTGGCTTTAATTCAGTGGGAGTTTATAGTTTGTATGTCTTAGAAACCTTTTTGTGAAGACATTTAAAACTTGATCACATTCTATGATAATATGTTTATCTTATGGGTTTATGCATTTATTAGAATAATTATTTTGATGGTTTGTTATTATTCTTGTGATTGTTCCCTTGAATTATGACTGTCATTTATGGTGTGAGACATAAATGATATAGTATGATTCTAAAATTGCCATAACCGATGGTCATCAAGAATGGGATATTGATGACATACAATAGGTTAGCATGTGGTCTGCATCATATTCTTAGAGAATATAGTGGGTCTCACGGCTATTAGATATTAGATATCTATGATGGACACATGGATACTTTGGAGAGTATTGGTACGCCCTACTATTAAACCGTTTGTTTTAGTGTCTTCGGTTTATTAGTGTGTGGAGTATGTAATGATCCTTTGACCTGAGGTCAATACTCATTTTGTTTGTTAAGTGATGAACTTTGACCAAGTACAACGCTTGCCTCCCAAAGGAGGATAAGACACGTCTTGTGTTGGGTTCATCATGAGGCAAATGGAAATGGTAGTTGAGTCAAGAATGGAATTCATTCCTCGATTGAAACTCGAGAGAACACTCATATTTCTCTATATTATTTGACAATAAAGTCATTGGCCAATGCAAAGGATATATTCAATTAAAGTAATTGAATATGATCGAATGTGTCATATAATAAAGATGAGAAAAATGATTGAGCTATTTGGATAGACACATGGCAGATCCTAGGCTCAATCGGGTGGGTCGTGAATGAAGGGATATTACATAAACTTCATATAAAGGTTGTTTAACGAATTCACGTAAACGTCCTTCATATATCGAGTTCGCTGCACAACACAGTCTAGGAGTTTTGTGCAGACTTTAATTAGATTATCGTCGATAATGGGGGCCTGAAGGGTCACACTTTATGTGTATTGTTGTTCTGCTTAAGGGTACAATATTGGTGTTACAAATTATATCTAATGCTAGTCCAAGTGGGAGATTGAAAGTTATGGACTAGATTAGGATATGGGCTTTAATTATTATTAGGTTATACTAATTAATTAATTAAAGCAGGCCAGAATATTAGGCCCATATATCTAGGGTATATGCGCTATATATAGGTTTATTCCCTATTGTAGGGATCAATTAATCTTGTCAGACAAAACACCATATTGTTCAATAAGGGATTTCCTAGCGATCATTATTGAACAGTTGTACCAAGGATAGTTCCTGTGGCGGACGACATATACACGTGGATACCTGAAGTGGTGAATCACGCAATTCAGTCCGATCAATTACGCAACAAGTAAGTTGTTTCAACTTTAGCGTAATTCATGCTCAATGTTTAATTCAATTATAAATCACGATCAATATTCTCGATTTATTATTCCGCTGCGTACATTAGATGTAGTCGAGAATATCTAACACCTACTCCATTCATAAATAAACGTACATTTATTCTGAAGAGCCGATGATGTACATATATGGATTTGTTTGAACATTTCTATGATATGTGAAATTAATCGGTGTGTAAGTTTAAGATATCTAAATTAAATTATTAATTTCATGAAACAAATAATTATGAGTTGGTTCTGTTAGATTAAAATGAATTTAGCTTCGGTTTCAATCATCACTTTAATTCACTTCTATTATAGTGTGTTGACGTGATTGAGGGGATACAAATAAATTGAAAGCACGAAAGATGGATGTTAAGACTATATAAAGGAAACAAAAGGATTAATTAATATAATGAGAAAGTGGGGAAGTTTATGAGATAATTAAGTTGATATTCATCAGAGCATCAAAACATATACCTCCACTTTTTATTTAGTTACTACCATATTTCTAATTTTAAGTAAATTTTACATATTTATTTTTAACGATTTATATTGTCCGATGGAAGCCTCTATACAACCCTAAGTTTAAGCTATATTATTTCTTTTTTTTGAAGTAGATTCTTAAAAAATTTAAGTCGGTCAAGTAAGAACCTAAACCTCTAAGTATGAACTCTGAATTATAAATAAATATTAGAATAATTGAACAACTTCGAAACCTGTTTCATACCGCAAAACAAAATCATCATAATGATATTTAAATGAATCAATTAAATAAAATTTTAGAATTATTTAATGACATCCTTCTCCAGAGTGAGAGACTCTTTTGCCAAATTTCATTATCAAGTATTTAAACTATTATGATTTATTTTATTAAGTTTTTCTATATTTGTTTTTTATTACATTAAAACCTTCAATCTTGACTTTTGAATGTTTGTTTCTATTTTTATTAAGAAAACGGTCATCCTTTTAAAAATATTAATATTAAAATAATTATTAAATATATTAAATGAAAATAAATAAATTGAAAGAATGTTTTTTTTCTAATGAGCTATATTAGTTCCACATTCTCATGAGCTATTATGCGAAAATCAAATTTGAAGGACTTAACGTGATCACATAAAAACATAAGGGCTAAATAAAACAAAACATGATAATTGAAGGACTTTGTAAATGCATTTTGCCTTCTTTTATGACAGTGTATGTGTTTGTTTGTTTTAACCAAATTCCTCTTTTGCCTTAACTTCATATAAAAGAAATGTTTGTACACTTCTATTTCTTCTCATATTTAGGACAATTTAACTAAAATATAGGAGTAGGCGAAAAACTGTTTCAAACTACTCCTATATAAAAAATATTAGAAAAAATGAGTATTTAATAAACACTACAACTTATGAGTTAACTAGTTTCTTTCAAACACTTTAAACTTTTTACGTTAAGCAATCTTTTTACAATTTTTAATTTTAATTACTTTCTCAAAAATAAAAGCAATCGGGAACATTAAGCATGCTGGTATGTATGTGCATGCATGAAGACATGGGCATCGCATGATGGGGTGGGCGGTCATAGTCAGAGCTGAGTCAGATCACTCTCGATGTCAGTTGTATGGTGGAGGGGGAAGGTGGTTTCTGATGATGATGATGATGTAAGCCATGCCATGATTATATTTAATTTCATTATCTCCAAATCGTATAATGCTGCTAATTAAAATGAAAATTAGGTTATCCCCATGCCATCATTAGATGCAGTATCATTAAATTACTGTTCATTGCATCTATTAGTGGACATATAATCACAATTTTTGGACTCTATATACGCTTCTAATTTTCTAATTATTACTCATATTTCACCTAATTTCTTTCTTAGAGGTAGGATTTATTTTAGAGAGTATTTTTTGAAAGATAATTCAGATAGCATTTGGTGCTTAACTTACTGTGATTCTGGCACCAAATTAAATGTTATATCTTTGGCGTCCCTTCATAACAAGAGTGAAAAAATAAAAAAGGAAAAAGAAACAAAATGTTAGAATGATTGGAAACCGCAGGTTAACTCGAGTCTGTCCTAGACTATGTAGGATTAAGTTTATTTTATTACTCGGTCGTTTAAAATAATCCTGACTAGTCTGAGATTTGTTGAAATATATATATTTTTGTAGAATTATCATGCAGTTAGCTAAAGCTAATAACTGCTTTCATTTATGAAAACCTCAATTGATTACATGCAAACTAATCCGTATTTATACAAAGCATTACACCCTTGAATTGTCTAACCTACCCTTAATGAGTTTCTTTGTTTTTAACTAATTTCTGATCTAATTGCACTGCTGAGCTGCTTTCATCTTTATTTCTTCATCCCCCCCAAAAGCTGGACGAGAGAAGAGAGGCCAAGCTTGGACTCTAAAGTGCGAAATTGAGTGATGCCTAGTTGTTTAGTAAGAATGTCAGCACGTTGAAGACGTGTAGAGACATGCAACAGATGAAGGAAGCCTTCTTTGTACTTATTACGCACTATATGACAGTTGATGTCCAGGTGTTTCGTCCGTTCATGAAAAACGGGATTCTGGACGATATGTAGTGCGGCCTGCTTATCACAAAGTATTAACAGGAGTTTGAATAGGTAAATGAAGATCTGCGAGAACATAGTTGATCCAAATCAGCTCACATGTGGTGGTGGCTAAAGCGCGATACTCAGCCTCGACGGAGCTATGGGAGACCGTTGTTGTTTCTTTGTTTTCCATGAAATAAGACTCTGACCAAGGAACACACAGTAACCCGTTAAAGATTTTCTGGAGTCGGGACAAGCACCCCAGTCTGAATCACTATAGCTCAGGAGATTATAGTTGTTATGACGAGCATAAAATAACCCAAGATGCGGAGTACCTTTCAAGTAACGTAAGAGGTGTAGAGCAGCAGTCCAATGTTCAGTATAGGAATGTTGGACGAACTGAGATAGCTGTTGGACAACATAAGCAATATCAGGACGCGTAAGGTTGAGATAAAGAAGGCGACCAACAAGCCTGCGATATTGTTCCGCATTTTCCAGTGCAACACCAGCTTGAGCTACAAGTTTCAACCCTTGAGGTAAAGGAGTAGAGGCAGATTTAGCTCCGTAAAGACCAGCATCTTGAAGAACATCTAAGATATACTTTCGCTGACTTAAATGAATACCTGAGGAATTGCGAGCAAGTTCGACCCCAAGGAAATAAGTAGCAACATTAAGATCTTTGATGGTGAAAGTAGCATGAAGATGCTGTTTCAAGTGAGAAACGTGAGATTCTGATGTGCCAGTAACAAGAACATCATCGACATAAACAATTAGTGCCATAAGATGCCCATTCTTAGTCTATGTAAATAGACAATGATCATGTTGGGATTGGGTAAAACCGTAGGCTGTGAGAGTGGAACATAATTGGTTATTCCATTATCTCGAGGCCTGTTTGAGCCCGTAGAGACTACGTGTGAGTTTGCATACCTGACTAGAAGATGCCTTGTCATAACCCTCAGGAGGCAGCATATAAAGTTCCTTGTCAATATAGCCGTGCTTATTGATATCCAATTGATGCAGAGGCCAATCTTTTGTAGCTGCCATGTCAATAAGCAATCGAACCGTGACCTATTTGGCCATGGGGAAAAAACTATCCAGGAAATCTTCTCCCTGTATCTGATTGTACCCCTTGGCAACTAATCGTGCCTTATGTCTGTCGATGGAACCATCTGGTTTTAGTTTGGTCTTAAAAATCCATTTGCATCCAATTGCCCTTTTGTTAGGAGGTAGTGTGGTAAGATCCCAAGTGTGATTATGCTCTAGAGCTTGTAGTTCTTGCTGCATGGCTTGAATCCAGTGAGTGTGCATCTTTGCTTCAACATAAGTTTTAGGATCATGAATACTATCATGTGTAGATATGAAAGCTATGTGACGAGAATCAGGAATGAATGAAGCAGTAATAGAGGAATCTAAATCAGAGAGGTAAGTCGACTGAGTGAGATAATCATCTAAGTATGTCGGTATCTGAATTAATCTGTTGCTGCGTCGGAGTGTATGATAATCAGTTTGAACTGGATCAGTAGATTGGGATTTAGTACAGCTGTCCTGTACAGAAGTGGAAGATGAAGTAGGCACAGTGGTTGAAGTGGGAGGAGGTTGAGACGGATCAATGATATCATAGGAAAGCTCATCCTCATAAATGGGAATGGGAAGAGTAGGAGGAGATTCTTGGATGGATTTAGCATAGGGAAAAACACTCTCAAGAAAAACCACAACCCTTGAAATGAAGATGTTGTGACTTTCCATATTGTATAACCTGTAAGCCTTTTGACCTGGTGGATATCCCACCATTATACATTTGGAGGCCCTGGCATCAAATTTATCCTTGTGAGGAAGAGTGTTGGTAGCATAGCATAAGCAGCCAAACGATTTAAGTATCTCATAGGCTGGAATTTTGCCAACATCACCTCAAAGGGTGATTTCCAGGATAAAATCGCAGTAGGAAGTCTATTAATGATAAATGCAGTTGTGAGGATAGAATACGGCCATAAATGATTTGGTGCAGCACTTTCAGTCATAACAACCCTTGCCACTTCCAAGAGATGTCGATGTTTTCTCTCCACAATGCCATTGTGTTGTGGAGTATAATTGCAAGATCTTTGATGAATAATACCCATATCTGAAAATAATCTTTGGCATGCTTGTCCAGTAAACTCAGAACCATTGTCAGACCTGATATGAGCACGGGGTGAACCAGCTGAGTAGTAATCATCTTGAGAAAAGTGCTGAGAGCCGTGACAGCTTGACCCTAAGTTGGAAGAAGGCAAATCCAAGTGGTTCTGTTGTAGTCATCGACAACCGTAAGAAAGTAAGGAGTATTTGTTATGCTCGGCCGTTTGTAGGGACCCCAGATCTCTATATGCAGCATTTCTAAAATCCTGGTGGTCTGAATGTGACTAGAGGAGAAGGACAGTTTAGTTTGTTTGAAGAGGTGGCAGATATCACAAGATTTATGAGCTTCTAGGATTGGTGGTGTGCAAAGGTGCTTGAGGAAGTCCAAATGTTGTAGTGTAGAGGGAGCAGAATGGCCCAGTCGTTTATGCCAAGACTCAAAACCACTGAGATAGTGAGCAGCTGATAGGCCAAAACACATAATGCTATTAGAGGAGGGAGTATGTTGAAGTATGTATGCCCATTAAGCGGCCTATAGCCAGGGTGATTCCAGAATTGATATCTTTGATTATACAACCAGCTGGTGTAATGAGGGCTTCTGTCTGCATCTGAAGAGCAAGTTGAGACACCGAGAGCAAATTAAATTTGAAACTAGGAACGAGAAATACTTCAGTAAGGAGAAGTGTGTCTGTAACAACACATTGACCCATATGAGTAACTTGTTGGTTCGTCCCATCTGGTAAAGTGATATAAGCAGGATGAGAGATAGGCACCAAATGAGTCATCAGTGAGGAATCAGTGCATATGTGTTTACTACAACCGGTATCTATAATCCAAGAACCAGATGGTAAATCTGCCAAAGTGGTGAATGCAAAATATGAGCTGCCCAGCGATGTATATTCTGAAGGATTAGACTGAGTAGATGTAGGTGTTGAATCGGTGGATTTTGCAGCTAGAACCTGTGCCACTTCCTTTTGAACCAAAGCTGAAATATCGTGAGAGACAGAGGCAAACTTTGAAGAATTATTAGTGGTTGATGTATCTGTAGCTGAGATATCAACCATGTTGATGTGTCTAACTTCTTTAGTCTTGTAATACCAATCCGGGTAACCATGCAACTTAAAACACTCATGTATTTCATGACCAGGTAAACTACAATGCTCACACACAAGTTTTGCTCGTTGTTCCTTAGATTTTCTAGGTGCTCCTCTTCCCTTATTTCCATTGTTCTGAAACTGAGATGACTGTGTTGGTTTTGTTGATGAATAGCCTCTGGAATAAGATGCCTTACTAAACATAGCTGTGTTATCAGTAGTATCCGGGTAAGAAACATGAACACTTCGCTGTTTTTCGACCCGTAAGACCAGAGAATAAGCCTTATCAACGTTGGGCAAGGGATCCATGATGAGAATAGTGCTTCCAATATCATCAAAAGTGTCATTTAAGCCCATGAGAAACTGGATAAGTTTGCCGTTCATCTCGAATTCTTCCCATTCTTTAGATTGAAATAGACCAGTAATGAGCGATTACCCTGAGATATAGTACTAATATCCCTTTGGATTTGGTAGATATATGGTCCATTGGACTCACCAAAACGGCGTGTGACAGTTTCCTAAAGTGAGCGAGCAGTTTTTGCATATAAGAAGGACTCACTTATATTCTTAGAAATGGAATTTATTAGCCATGAACGAACCATACTGTCGACATGAATCCACTGAGTTAACAAAGAAGGATCGGTTGGAACAGAAACACTACCATTTATAAAGCCTAATTTATTCTTAGCTAGCAAAGCGATTTGAATTGATGTACTCCAAGGCAAGTAATTCGTACTATTCAAAGGAGTAGTAACCAAGCTCATACCTGGATGGTCACTTCCATGAAGTGAAAGAGGATCTGTATCACTTAATTGATGATGTAATGGTGGAGCAGAGGAAGGAGAAGCATCCGTAGGCAGATTCTGGTGAGCTGCTTCGCCGGTGGTAAGCGCCGGCCACACCTCTTTACCTGAAGCCCTACAGAGTTATCAAGGATGGATTTAGGGGCACCTGCCGACGGTCGTCCACCTTGGACTTCTCATTTTACTTTAGTTTTACATGTAAAATTGTATCCAATAATTCCTGTTAATTCCTTTACATATAATAGTCCGTCCTTCTCAACTATGAAATTTCATCCAAACATTCTATATTATAGTTAAAGGAATTTTGACTCTCTTAAGACAAATCGTCCCCAAGAAGTATCCCACTTAGAGTTATGAGGAGTCGAGTAATCTGCACAATTTATAGATATGTTGGAATTATTATCATAATGTGTATGTGTTTACATACATATTCAACGTGAATCATGTATTGATCAAGCCTAAGTTATATATCAACACTGTTTCCGGTCCTATTCACGCATGAGCTTATATATTTTTGGTAGAAAATATAAATATATTCCAGCATTTCATAATTTATTAAATTTAGTATAGCATTTTAATAATTGCCAGCTAAATCACATCATATTGTAATTTTAACAATTATAATTTCCATCTAAATTTTTGTTTAAATTAGTTTACATAGCAGACAGAAGTCCATGTTGCAATGTTTACTTGAAAATTTACTATCATAAAATATACAAATATATCTCAATGTTTCATATTTTGCCAAATGTGGCACAAAGTTACAGTAGTTGCTAATTAATTCACAACCTATCCTTTTTTATCAATGTGTCATATGTCACTACAATAAAAATAAGTTTATTGAAAACACGATGTACACATATTATTTAAGACACTTTCTTCGATTATTCTTATAGACAACTAGTTGTTCCCCAAAAAAAATACTCAATACATATTTTGTAATCTCAAATATATTATTGCGACAAATATTGGGACACTTGAATTCGTGTGTACAGAAAACAATAGAATAAATGATTAGCATCGGAACCCAATAAATACAACTAAAGGATAAACAAAGAACAAATAAAATAGGTCTAAACTCAAGAAATTAAAAATCTTGAGCCAAACTCCGTTACTCAACCAACAATTGGCGACTACATCCCAAACAACGCAAGATTAAGAGAAAATAATCATTGATCTAACTCCTTGAACTAATTAGTATACATATAAAAGATCCTGACATAAGGATAGTAGATAGAGATGTAAATAAATCGAATCGAATCAAATATTAAGAAATTTGATTCGAATTCGTAAATATGAACTCGAATTCGAATTCGAATCGAATATTAAGCGAATTTAAAAGGTGATTCGAGAGAAATATTCGAACTATTCGATTCGATTCGAGATTCGAAAAGTTCATTTTTATTTTTATTATTAGATATTTTTATTTTTTAAATATTCAATATTATTATTTTTTAATTTTTTCCAATTACAAATTTTAATAATACATATTATATATAAATTTATCTTAAATATATAGCCATATAAATATATAATATATACATATATTTAGTACTATATGTGTTATTTATTTTTTAAAATATATTCCCTCCGTCCCGGCCCAATTTACCTACCTTGGCCGGGCACGAAGGTTAAGAAAAAGTAGATTTTGTGAAATCTTTGACTTTTTCAAAGGTGGAGATTGAATATGGAAATTTTGAGGGTGGAGATTGTGAGAAAAATTTGTCATTTATGGGCTGACAAATTAGATTGAGACAAATCGAAAAGTAGGCAAATTAGAGCGGGACGGAGGGAGTATTATGTATAAACGAACTGAATACTCGAATCGAGTATAATACTCAAATTCGAATTCGAATATTATTCGAATAATATAATTAATTTGTATTAGAATCCGAATCATCTTAATCGAATTAGAATCACGAATCGAATAAAAAGTATTTGATTTGTTCACATCCCTAAGTAGAATCCACAAAGAAATGTGAGTGTGTATGTGTATGTGTATGCTGTTAAAGGTCTTCTTGCAGGTGTTACACTTTCAGACTAGTTGCGGGAACCTTGACGAAGTAGTTCAAGTTCTATTTTTGTGTAACTTGTATTTATACATATCCGCACCTGCAAAATAGATACAAACAATGAAAATAACGTTGGGGAGGGGGGGGGGGGGGAAGAAAGAATGGCGGTTGAAAGATTAATAGATAAAGAAGTTACATTTGAAATATAACTTTCAATAATCTTATTGCATTAGGAGAATAACTTCCCCATAATTATAGGGATAAATAATTATTAAAAAATGATTATATATATAATTATAAAATAACAAAATTAAAATGAAAAAATATGAAAAAGATCAGTAAGGCAAAATCACAAATAAATACATGAATAATGTGTTACAAAAGATGCTGCGACACTTCTTCTGTAACACATTATTTCCTCAACACGCACAATTCTTTACAATCACATTGAGAAGAAGAACTTTGAGGTCTCACTTGTCACCAAACTTTTATAGAAGAATCAGAAAAAGAAGTGTCAGACCATCATGAGAAAGAGATCTCTCAGTGTTTGTGTAAAATCGTGGCAAGAGGAGGTTTTTCGAGCTTTAGAATAGGCGATGACATTTGCGAGAGAATTTGGAAGCTAAGTAATTGGCTGAGACTTGGGATATGTGACAACAATAATTCGTTGGCGTTGGTATCGGTGTCGGAGGTTTAGTGGTGGTGAGTATTTGGTTTGTTCTTATTGATTACTTCAAGTTGAAATCATAATAAAGTTGCCTTGCTGCTGCCGCTATGCTCTCATGTGAAACATAATTTAAATAATGAAGAAATCCCTATAAAGATTTAAAGAGTTCCACAGATGATCGAATTGATAGAAATTTGATTAGTTGTGAATTAATTAGTAATTACTGAAACTTTGTGCTAGATTTGTTAAAAATATGAAACATTAGGATATATTTGTATATTTTACATTAGTGGTCTTGTAAGTCAACATTGCAACCATGGACTTCTATCTGCCACGAAGACTAATTTATATGAAAATTTAGACGGAAGTTATAATTGTTAAAATTTCGATAGGTTGTGATTTGATTAGTAATTATTATAATATTATGTTAGATTTATTAAAATCGTGAAATATTGCGATATATATATATATTATATTCCGTATGATTTTCACTTTATTTCATGCTTCATGCTTGGGACATGATAGGGATGACCCGGTTACCTCGGGCCGGGTTACCTCGGGTCGGGTTAATAGCATGCCAGCAACCGCGAAGGCCCAGGCCCAACAGGCCCAGCAACACGCATTCGGCCCAGCGAATGCGAATCTGTCACGTAAATCCCAACTGCCATGATCTTTTCCCAACGGCCATGCAGATTTGGGAGGCAAGATTATAGGGATTTAGTTAGGGCTTGGGTTTAGTAGTATAAATAGAGGAAAAGAACTCTGAATTAGGGTTCGGACTTTGTATTCTGCAATACTCCTTGTAAACTCAATAATCACGTGAAAGATACACCTCGGCGATTGCCGTTTTCTGCCCGTGGACGTAGATCTCCGGATCGAACCACGTATATTGTGTGTGTTTTTACATTCTTTTCGCATTAATTACTGTTCGATTGGGTGTTTTCCGGATTGCGCATTAACAAATTGGCGCCGTCTGTGGGAACGACAAGATCGCATTCAGTAATACCATTGCCTTCTGAAATCATGGTGACAACCCGTCAGAACCAATCCCGCCGCGGAGATCAATCTAACCAGGATCCACCCGTGGACCAAGCGGCGCCTCCGAGACAATCGCCGGCAAGAAGCGCTTCCGCTCATCAGGGTAATCAAAACCCTCCACCCCCTCAGGATCAGCAAAACCCTAATATTGCTGCCGCTCAACCACCGGTAAACGTCCAAATTACCCCCGAATTGCTCCAGGCTTTCCTAGAAGAACATACACATGTTCTCCAAGATTGGGCAGCCAACCGCCTACATCCATCGGAGCCTGTCGCAGAGCCCGCTAACCACAATGACGATTCTGGTGTGCCTCTACCCCGTCCCCGTGGTCAGCGGAACCCTGGATACCGGGGACATCAGGATCGACGAAGGGAACGACCCGGTTCTTCCGAGGACCTTGGGAGTTCAAATAGATCACGACCTCACAACGAGGAACACACCGATGTGGATCGCCGCCGTCCACTTAATGCGGCTAAAAAAGTTCGCTATGCAAATGCTCATACTCTGGACCTTCAAGAGTACGAGCGAGTTCAACGCAATGTTGAACTGGATAGGATCCTGGGCATGGATGCCAATGGAGAGATCATCACACCGTTCTCCCAGGCAATCATGGACACCTCCCTTCCCGAAGGGTTTAAACGGCCAGCCATACCTCCTTACAATGGCACTGGAGATCCGGCCAATTTTCTGGGTGCTTTTAGGCACAGCATGCTTAGTCATGACAACATCACATCTCTGCAGTACTGCAGGATTTTCCCGGAGTATTTACAGGATGAAGCTCGGGTATGGTTTGATTCTCTCCCGCGAAACAGCATATCCTCGTTCAGAGAACTTGCCGAGCACTTTTGGGCAAGATTTGAAGCCCGGGTGAAGCCCGCGGCCACCATGGCCGACGTCATGACTATGGAACAACGGGACGGTGAATCCGTTACCCAATTTCTGGACCGTTTCACAACGGTAAGTCTCAAGGTGGGAGACTGCCCCGACAATGTGGCCATCGGCGCCTTCATGAATGGACTCCGTCCCGGAGCGTTGCACACCGAGTTAGCTCGGAACACACCGGTCACAACTCGAGCACTGTTCCAAACAGTGTGTAAATTTGCGAAGGCTGAGGAGCAGACTCGTCAGAAGCGTGAAAAGCACGCGGCCAAGAGGCAGGCCGACAAAGCCCAAACTGGGCCTAGCACCCGAGCTAGTGCATTTTCCCGTCTGGCAACGGGGCGCCCAGAATCCCGGAGTGAAATTCCGCAATTGACTCCGCTGACGAAGTCACGAGCTGAAATTTTTTCACTCCACAAAAACGACTTCCGACCTTGTCCACGGATGACTGCGCCTCCGGAAAAGAGAAATCGTGGCAAATGGTGTGAGTACCACCGAGATCATGGACACGAAACGGATGAGTGTCGGGAACTCGGCAAGGAGATTGAGGAATGTCTCAAGAAAGGATTCTTGCGGCAATACGTCGCACGAACTGGCGACCGACCTCGGGCAAACCATAATGGAGGCTCGTTTCATACCCGAGGAGGTTACCATGACCGAGATACTCAACAAAATCGGCCGCATTGGCAGAATAATCGGCAGGGGCCCAATAATCATGCACGACAAGATTCTGGCAATCGCCAGCCGCCACATCTCCAACTTCTACCTCCTCCTCCTCCGGGAGGACCCCGGGACGACGCACCCCCTCACGTGATAAACGTGATATACGGAGCCCTACCCACCGGGGCTTCGCGACATGCTTTGAAAGCAGAAGCTCGACGTCCTCCACCCGAGGAGCCACGTCACAAACGTCTCCATCAGTCCGAGACTGTCAGCTTCACGGATAGGGATCCGGTCCCCGAGATAACACCCCACACTGACGCTATTGTCATCGACATGACTGTAGCTAACATAACAGTACGGCGAGTCTTCGTAGACAATGGGGCCGCAGTGAGCATCATATTTGCGGACTGTTTCGAGAGGATGGGGATTTCCCGAGATCAACTCAAACCGGCCCCCGGGCCACTACAGACTTTCACCCAGGGTGAAGTTCGGCCAGAAGGTATCCTCGCCCTCCCAGCGTCGTTGGGAACTTATCCGAAGGTGAAAACAATCTTCGTGGATTTCTATGTGGTGAATTCCCCATCACCATATAATATGATATTAGGCCGGGACTGGCTCACCCCGGCAAAAGCCATATGCTCCACGTATCACCTCGCACTGAAGTTCCCCACCTCGCATGGTGAAGAAACCGTCCGCGGGAGCCAACGGATTTCAAAAGAGTGCATGTACGTGGCACTCAGAAAGACTGCAAAGGTTCCGCCCAAACAGCAACTTCAGGTAACATCACAGGTCCTGGAACCCCGGGACTGTACCCCACTGGGAGATGCCACTGTCCAAATCCCGCTAGATCCGTCTAAGCCGGAGCAAACAGTAACAGTAGGAGCCGTGGATGTGCCATGGCTACATCAGGCCATTATTCAGATCCTGCGAGAATATTCCGATGTTTTCGCATGGTCTCCTTTGGATATGCCCGGAGTCTCTCCCGAGGTGATTACCCACAAGCTAAATATCGACCCTAGTGTCATGCCCATCCAGCAGAAACAGAGAAAATTTGCCCCGGAGCGAAATGAGGCCATTCGAGTTGAGGTAAAACAACTCCTGGACGCGGACATTTTATTCGAGGTATTCTACCCCTCTTGGTTATCCAATCCGGTAATGGTTACAAAAACCAGTGGGGCCTGGCGGATGTGTGTCGATTTCTCCGATCTCAACAAGCACTGTCCGAAGGACTGCTATCCTCTACCTTCTATCGACCAAAAGGCCGAGGCCATTACGGGGTACGTGGCACTTTGTTTCTTGGATCTATATAAAGGCTATCATCAGATCTTTATGGATCCACAGGATGCCGTCAAAACGGCGTTTATCACTGCCTTCGGGTGCTACGCTTTCAAGAAACTGCCCTTCGGGCTCAAGAGTGCCGGGGCCACCTACCAGCGTCTAATGGACTCCGTCTTCCATGACCAGATAGGTCGCAATGTTGAGGTTTACGTCGATGACTTGGTCATCAAAAGCTCCTCTCATCCTTCATGCGTGCAGGACATCGCCGAAACCCTGCGCACTCTGCGGCGCAATAATTTGCGCCTCAACCCTACAAAATGCACTTTCGGTGTTGGCTCCGGGAAGTTTCTCGGATACATGGTATCACAAAGCGGCCTACAAGCCAACCCGGCTAAGCTTCGCGATGTGTTAGACCTACAGCCACCAAAGACATTCAGGGATGTTCAACGCCTTACAGGTGGCCTAGCAGCTTTAAACAGATTCTTATCAAAAGCAGCGGAGCGCCAGCTACCATTTTTTAAGATCCTCAGACAAGCGAAGTCCTTTGAGTGGACTCCAGAATGTACTGAGGCCTTCGAGGCCTTGAAACGACATATACAGCAGCTGCCCACCTTGTCAGTTCCTCTCCCCGGAGAGCCGTTGTACGTATATCTGGCTTCTGCCGAGGAGGCTGTTAGCGCCGCTCTTGTGCGAGAAGTGGAAGGGGTTCAGCACCCCGTATATTTTGCCAGCCGGGTACTTCATGGAGCAGAGACGCGATACTCCGAGCTTGAAAAAACCGCCTTGGCCCTCGTTATGGCAGCTCGACGCCTCCGACCATACTTCCAGGGACGCGAAATACGAGTCTTGACAAATCATCCTGTGCGCCAGATCCTTGTAAAACCCGAGGTGTCTGGGCGCCTCGCCAAATGGGCCATCGAGTTGGGAGAATATGACATCCAGTTCCTTCCCCGCCGAGCCATCAAGGGTCAAGCCCTCGCTGATTTCTTGGCCGAAGCTCCGGTGGACAGTCATGAGACACCCGCAGACAAAGATACACAGCACCACGACACACTCGCTCCTTCACCTCGGAAGTGGCAGCTATTTGTGGACGGCGCATCCACGGTCCGAGGAAGTGGCGCCGGACTACTCCTCATCGACCCCGAGGAGGCTGAGTTTAAATATGTCATAAGGTACAAGTTTAAGGTAACCAACAATGTAGCGGAGTACGAGGCAGTCCTCGCCGGACTCCGGCTCGCTCAATCTCTAGGTGTTCGGCACCTAGAGCTCCTCACGGACTCCGAGATCGTGTCTAAGCAGATTCAGGGGACTTATGTCGCCAGGGAAGAAACCATGGTCAGGTACCACACTCTAGCGCTTAAGCTCATCTCAACTTTTGATACAGTTATTATACAGAAAATCCCGCGGACCCAGAACTCCAGGGCAGACGCACTCAGCAAGCTGGCCTCCGCGGTCCAAACAATATGCAGCAAGTGTCAACTACACTCCCGTGTAAAGCACCTACCACAAACCGAACTCACGGGAATCCAGAGTGCGTGGCCGTTCATTCAGTGGGGAATTGACATTGTCGGACCCTTCCCTGTTGCTCCGGGGGGGTTGAAATTCCTGGTAGTCGCCGTAGACTACTTCACTAAGTGGGTCGAAGCCGAACCGCTTACTGCTATCACTGGTCAGAATATTCTGAAGTTCGTATGGCGCAATATTATCTGCCGCTTCGGTATCCCGAGCACTATTATCTCAGACAATGGCAAACAGTTTGCCAATGATCCATTCCGCTCATGGTGCGAGGAACTCCACATCAAACAGATATTCACCTCGGTCGCTCACCCTCAAGCAAACGGGCAGGTTGAAGTCACCAACCGAACCCTCCTCACAGGAATAAAAAAGCGCCTGGACAGCGCCAAAGGCCTTTGGGCTGAAAACCTTCCACAAGTCTTATGGGCCATCCGCACAACGCCACACACCTCCACCGGGGAAACTCCTTACAGCCTTACCTACGGCTCCGAAGCCGTCATTCCAGCCGAAATCAGTGTGCCGAGTCCTCGCCTACTTACCTTAGTTCCGGACGATAACGACGAGGCACTTCGCGCGAATTTGGATGAGCTTGAGAATCGCAGGGAACAAGCGTTCGTCCAGCAGGCTAAGTGCAAACAGCGAGCTGCACAGTACTATAACCTCCGGGTCCGAGGTACTCAGTTCAATGTCGGGGACTTGGTTCTTCGACTCAACTCGGCCAGCAAGGCTGCCCCCGAGGGCAAACTACATGCTTCTTGGGAAGGTCCATACCGAGTCGTTGCCACGCATGACTCCGGCTCTTATCAGCTCGAACATCTCAACGGGGCCCCGATCCCCCGAAGTTGGCACGTCACAAACTTGAGACGGTTCTATCTATAAAAGCTAAATCACAAGTACTTTCTCTCCTTTAATTTCCGTAATAGTTGTTATTCCTTTTTGTACTCTTCAATTAGCTCCGGCATTTATCATTGAATAAAATTTTTCTGTTCATACACCTCGCTGTGTTTTTCTTTACGTTACGGGGACGCCCTAACACATATATACTATCATTACTAGTCTCCGGACAATTAAACCTTACTCTCGGTCCGCCCGAGGAGGTTCGCATACTAGTCCCCGGACTCACACTACTTTCTCGTCTGTTTAACCGGAGAAATGCTAACTCCCGCCTGATCCGTCCGGGGAGGAAATTTGCTCCCGCCCGATCCGTCCGGGGAGTTTTTACTCCCGCCTGATCCGTCAGGGGAGATTGGCTTAGCCCATACCGTGTTCCCGAACACCTACTTAAAACAATTAACAGGTTTTATATCATGTTCCCGAACACCCAATCAAAATGATTTGTAACAAATTATTTTCACCACAAACTATCCAAATCACATGGTTTTTTACATAACACTAAAAAAAAAAAAAAACAACAACAAAAGTACTAAGGCTAACGTCTATGGCCCCCGAGCCAATACTGCGCACTCCGGTGCTGGGACCCACCCCTCGGTCTACGCTGGGTCCTTCGGGATCTTGAAGACCCTTGACCTCGGGCTCCGGCCCTGTTACCCTCTCGGAACCTGGCTCGGTCATCTCTCCTAGGCTCTCTTCGACGAGGACTTTCCCTAGGCGCTGGCCTCGGGGTCTCAACTCGGGACCGTGCCCGGTTGCCGGGATGTGGTGCTGACCTCGGTGTCTCAGCCCACTGCTCAGGGTCCCACTCCTCCGGGACCATAACTTCGATTTCCTGGGCCATCTCCTCGACTATCTCCTCGGCAACTGCTGGAGGTTCTTCAGTTGTGGCCACCGAAGCTGGCTCCCTAATGACTATGCCTTTGCTCTGCACGGAGGGTTTTTTCTGGCCTTTAGACTTCTTATCCTTTCGAGGAGCTCTCTGAGTACTTCGGTCCTGACTAGTGCTCGCAATAAACTCCTCAGCAGTAGGCCTTCGCCTGATTCGGCCCTTTAGCCCTTCATACATGCTGAGCAATAGTTCGAGGACCTCTCTTTTCCTCAACAACTCCGCAGGCTCTACTGAGCTCCTCGACATCAGCGCCGCGATGTCACTCTGGATTTCGACGGTCCGCTCTTCTACTTCCTCAAAGGTTAGCAGACCGAACTCGGACAGGATCCGTTCATATTCCTTATGGTGAACGCGGACGCGGCTCATCTCGGCAGCAGTGGTTCGATACTGCATCTCGAAGTCTTTGGCCCTTTCATTGGCCTCAACCACCTTCCTCTCCGCCGAGGCTATCTGCTTTTGCAACTTGGGCACTACGTGCAGCTCCAGGCGGTTCTTCTCTCCGCGGAACCACTCAAGTGATGTCATTAATTTCTTTATTGTATCGTGCAGCTCCGCGGTGTTCTAGACAGTTGGTAAAAATCAAACAGAATTACTCTCAAACATAGAAGAGTTGATACAGCTCGGCAACACACAATGGATTATGAAAATGAAACGATTGCAAGGGTTTGAAAAGAGAAATTGTATTTCACATTGACAGAATACAACGGTTCAGTTACATCATTCCTATCAATTCTACAGATTTACAAATTTAAATTTGCGGGGATCTACTGACCTCCCGCTCAAGTGCCTCTGTTTCTTCGGGCAGCTCTTCTTGCTGGCCCTCAGGCACTTCGGTATTTCCCCCCTCGGCAGCAACGACAGCTTCGGTTTCAGCGGGGACTTCGGATTCTACCGAGGGAAGGGGCTCGGTGTTTTGAGGCGCCGGGGCCAGTTCACCGCGGCAGAAGGCCAAGAATTCTTCATCTTGGTCCACTATGCAGTTGGCCACTTCTGCGGCAGTCAGAAGCTGCCTCTTCCCCCCGAGCGCGTTCACCAGGGGCCATTCCGGCAGCTCCGCCAGCGCGGCGTAATACGCCTTCTCCACCTCGGCCGCCGCCTCGGGATCATACCCGAACTCTGGACGATTGATGTCCACATCCGGGTATACCTCCTTCACCTCCTCCAGCACCATGGCCCGCGTGGCTTTGTCCCCTATCGCCACAAACTTTGTCTGGAAGTCCAAAAAAGTGCTGGAGTGCAGTAATTTCTCCGCAAACGCCCTCAGTAGAGCTCCCTGACCTATAACCACGGCGGCTTCCCTTGCCTCCATTTCGGCCCGCAGTTGCATCAGTTCACCTCGGAGGCTGTGGTTTTCCATCTCTATACTGCGCAGACGCGCAACCTCGGACTCGACCACGGCAGCCCTCTTGCGTGCCTGGGTCAAGTCGTATGAGAGTTTGTCATTCTTGGCGCGAAGCTCTCGCGCTGTCGCAGCTAGCTCCTCCCTGGCCTCTATTTCATTCTTCAGGCCGACCTCGATTATACCCATGGCCAGCCGAAGAATCTTCTCGGCGTCCGCGCTATCGAACCCCAGCGTACTGGGGATCACCTGCTCCCCCTGAAATAGTTAATACACACCGAGGCGCACGGGTTAAACCTCTGATACACACCTCGTGTAAGATAAACTACTGATCAGCATTCTTAATATTACCTCGGTACTTGCCCCAACCCGGGGTCTTTTGGCTGGTGCTTGCGGAGCCCCAGTAGGCTCCGGCCTCTTCTTCGATGACACCGGAGACCCCGCCGGCATCGCCCTCTCCTCCGACCCCGATGACGGTCGGACACTCTGAGACGTCTTCTCTCGGGGAGTCACCTCGGTGGCTTTCCCCTTCTTCTTTGCCGCTGCCGACGCTGCAGGGCTTCCCGATGCCGGCTGCTTTCCGAAGCGTCCCACTGCAAATATATATATATCAAAGGTCACTTTGCGCACAACGGCAAAATTGAATAACAGGACAAAAAACTCCTACCCTCTTCGGCATTTCCATTCCCTGAATAATATGGGCTAAGCCCAGCCTTCTCCAGTTCCTCCTCGGAACAGAGGGTTTGGAAAGTCCCCACTTGCAGGAATATGTGCCTCATCTCGGCCCCTGGATTCTCCACAGGAGCGGAATCCTGCACCTCGTCACTCCTCCACTTCGGGAGGGCTATTTTATTCCTAACAAATATGAATCTCTCCTTCCACCCCTCTACTTTGCTCGGGTTTTGAACCTTGAACCCTCCGCGGGCTCGAGGACTAAAGGAGTACCATCCCTTGGACTTCCCGAAGTTCTTAAGCTGGTAGAAAAACCTAAAAAGTTCTACCGTTGGTTCTACCCCGGCCATTTTACTTACAACAGTAAAACCTACCAATTGCCTCACCGCGTTCGGTGCTAACTGGCAGAGGGCAATGCCGTAGTATCTTAACAGCTCTACGACTATGCTCCACAACGGCAATCTCAATCCTACTCTAAGGGGGTCAATGTACACGGTCATAAACCCCTGCGGTGGGCAACAGGCCCTATCCTCGGGGGTCGAAATTATGTACTCAAGGTCAAACGGAAGATAAAAAGATGGGAGTTCCCTCTCCAGCTGCCCCCGCGGCATCCGTAAACCTATGGAGGACACCTCAAGATCAATCGCCGGACATTCGTAAAACGATATCGTCCGGGTATTACACTCTACACCGTCGACTCTCTCTATGGTTCTTATGGAATCCTTCTCCGGAAAAATATACGATATGGGGGGGACATCTAACGGAGTGTCCGCATCTCCAACTACTCTGACCGAGGCCGAAGAAGGGGCAGAAGATGAAGCAGATGAAGAGGATGACATACTTACTTGATTTGAATTCGAAAGGATGGAATTGAGAAATTTTTGATCTCTGGTGAATCACAAACGCAAGGTTCCTCTTTTTCCCGCTTTCTATAACAGATGAACGCAATAGAGAAGATGAAAAGTTACTGTGCAGTTATTCCTTATATAAATGCAAAACACCGACGGCTCTGATGCAGCCTATTCAAATCCAGTGATGAGGATTCATGCGTGCTTCTCACGCGCTTTACAGTTACCGAGGCGCGTAGGGAACAGCTGTCTTGGAACTCGCAGAGCGTGTCACTTCACGCTCCTCTCTCTCATTATGGCGCCGCCAGTCACATCAGTCTCACCCTTCTTCAGGAAGATTCAAGATACACTCCGGTGTACTTTTTGCCTCGGCCATACCACTACACTCCGGTATTCTAACCACTTCGGCCCAATATCTCACTCCGGTGTACCCTTCACCTCGGTCAGACTGTCATGTACTTCAGACGTGTTTTACGCCTCGAGCAAGTTCGGTAACTCATTACAAGTACCAAGCACTTCGGCCTACCAGGGACCCCGGTCTTCTTTGCTTAAGGTTCCACCCCGGTGACAACCGAAGCTCCTACCTCGCTCCGGCTGGGGGGGGGGGGCATCTGATAGGGATGACCCGGTTACCTCGGGCCGGGTTACCTCGGGTCGGGTTAATAGCATGCCAGCAACCGCGAAGGCCCAGGCCCAACAGGCCCAGCAACACGCATTCGGCCCAGCGAATGCGAATCTGTCACGTAAATCCCAACTGCCATGATCTTTTCCCAACGGCCATGCAGATTTGGGAGGCAAGATTATAGGGATTTAGTTAGGGCTTGGGTTTAGTAGTATAAATAGAGGAAAAGAACTCTGAATTAGGGTTCGGACTTTGTATTCTGCAATACTCCTTGTAAACTCAATAATCACGTGAAAGATACACCTCGGCGATTGCCGTTTTCTGCCCGTGGACGTAGATCTCCGGATCGAACCACGTATATTGTGTGTGTTTTTACATTCTTTTCGCATTAATTACTGTTCGATTGGGTGTTTTCCGGATTGCGCATTAACAGGACATTAGTTTTGTTTTCTCTCATATATATTATAAGTAGTTATAAAAGAATAAATAAATCCTATAATACATCTTTGATTTGTATTTATTGACGTTGAATATGTGCAAGTTGTTTAATAATGTTTAATTATATGGATATGAGCACTTGTGTCCCATCTACAATCATGGACGTCGGTCTACATTTAGGAATAGCTTCAACAAAATCAATCATTAATCATAAATGGTGGCCAAAAAGCATTTGTTTCACGGAACAAAAATCCGATATTAATTGCCTTGTAGCCTTGGTGCGATATTTTCTAAATAATAAAATTATATTATTTAATTAGTAAATAAATAAAGATTATCAAACAATAAATAAACCACAATAAGACGTTTATAATCTTTCCCATTTATAGGCTTCCTTCCAAGACCTCATGGATGGTTAGATCCATGAGGAACTTAGTTAAAATTCAAATCTGTACTAAATTTGCTTTGTATGAGGTAATAAAAATTTGATCAAATAAATTACGGACAGACACGTTCAAACCCGATCAAATATGTATTGTGGGGTTTGGGACTTGTATTTAGAATAATAACTTACATATTTTTAAATAAGTCATAATAATATATTCCGCGTGCTACTCAATTTTACCACCAATCTATAATCATTTCAATTATTTTAGCTTGTTTTATTGTTTTTGATTCAGTTTGAGAACTTATTTAGTTATTTTGGTGAACAACTTTTTTATTTTATAGTGTATATTTTATATTATGTTTTAATTCTAGTACATTATGTTATACTTTGGTATGTGAATGTATAGACGAAGATGTAGAAAATTCAGACAAAGTCGAGGCTAGAATTTGACTCTATATCCGTAAGACGAAATTGCCACGTACTCAGGTGCAATACGTTTAGTAGCAAAACGCCTCCAAGATACAACGACTTTAAAACTTCAGACCGCTGCACTACGAGTCGGAAGTTATCGGCGAACGTACTCGGATATTTGGAACTTTCGGACTCTACTAATGCAGAATTTAGAAAACTTTTGAATTGCAAAGAACTTGTGAATTCGAATGTATGAAATAAAATGTGGAGGGACCTATTTATATATGTTAAAGAGTTGAAGTGCCTTTTTGGAAAGGCACCTCTTCACCCCTTGGTTGCACCCTTTGGACTGGACCCACCAGTTCGCTGGGCGGTCGCACCTGCAGGCTTACCCGCGCCCTGGCGGGCGACGGGTCGCACTGGTTCGCTGGCGGGTCGGTTCGACCCACTGCCCCGATCCGGTTCGACCGGTCCGAACCGCTGACCCGGTTCGACCCACCGGCCGGTCCGGTCCGCCCAACGATCCAGTCCGGTTCGACCCGGTTCCTGACCGGACCGGTCCACGTCACCGCACCGCCTGACTGGAACCGCCACGAACCCGTGAGCCATCCGTCTGGACCACCTAGCCAAAACTTTAAGGCTCCTCCAGCTCCTCGCGATGACGCGTACGTGCGCCTCTAAAGCGACTCAATGCGACATGGGTCCATTCACTAGGATCCACCATAAGGTCCACCATAGGGGAGCACACTTGATAACTACTTATCAAGTGCTCTACTAAATAAGGAATATCCACTTACTCCAATTTTTCTATGTGGGACAAGTTCCCATAAGTTTCCTCCATAAACTCTTCAACTTCCATGTTTAAGTTGCAACCTTTGACAATTAATATCTCATTCACCCAAAATTGGTTTTGAGCATATTAATACATTAAATTCATCTACTCGAAGTGTAGATTATGAATTTGCAACTTGTTTTCATTTTTAACAAATGGATTGTATTAATTAAATTGGTCAATTTTGAGTCAAAATCCAAAATCCCAAATCAATTTCCAACACATTATACTCCCTCAATTCCATATTAATTGACTTTTTATGATATTATTTTCTTTTCCAATTAATTGACGTTTTACATATTTTTCACCAAATTTATCAATTTTTTTCTTGGACTCAATCCTAAAATATCTCTACTTTTCAATCTATTAGAGATATTTTGATTTGGTCAAATCTTTAACTGATGGTATATCTGTCAATATATCCAATCCTTAATTTTTTCCTTTCATTCTTAAATGCCAATTAATATAGAATGTAGAGAGTATTGAAAAATTGTGACAATAATATTAGACATATTAGGAAAATAAAAATAGAAACAAGGCATGGGACGAGTAAACCCACCGAATTAGTGAACAGGTTGAATTTTGTGAGGAAACGAGGTTAGGGGAATGACGAATATAATCTTTTTATGCGGTGTGGGTTTTGAAAAATGAACCCCACCTTATATCCGGTTATTGCCATTTCTCACAGACGCATCGTTCTAGTGGTTTCCATTCATTAAACATGTTTCAATTGGACGCTGAAGTTTACATCTCTTACCAATCACATTAGAGAAAAAAGTAAAGTCTTGGTTTTAAACAACAAATACTACATTCGTGATTTGTTTAGTTCTCATTCTAGTTTTGAATAAAAAATTAAGGAATTAACAAATCAATCCTCAACTAATTACCTTAAATCTCTTAATTTTGTTAATTATTTCTATGTTGTTAACACATTTCATACCTATATGGCTAGTATTGTAAAAATAATGATAAAAAAACTAGAATGACAACTAAAAAAAGGGAGATAGTAATTGAAATATATATGATCGAGTTTTCAACTGTAAAAATTTCTATACGGGTATATGAGAAACTCCATATCTCAAAAAAAAAAAAAACATTGAAGTTGAACTCTTAATTAACCCACTAAAGAGAGTAGTCATAGACTTATAGTTGTACTCATAGATCGTAATAGGCTTATTAGGCATGGGTCATTCAGAAATTCTATTGTACATTTATGATGTGTGTAATTCGTTTTACAAAAAAATATTAGTGTTTATGCAGAAGGGGATTATATGTTCTGAAGAACGATATAACGTTAAAAATGTATTAATATTTATGCTAATACTTATTCTAAAACAAAATATTAAGTTGAAATGTAATACATTTTCTTCAAAATATATAGTATCTTTCAGTATAAACATATTAACTCAAATTGTAAGAATCTTTTATAAGTACATGAGAATTAATGTGGTCATTTCCCTATTTTCCATGGGCGTTTTATTAATTCCCAGCAATATAAGTATATTAGTTGATCATGTCAATTGGTGACATAGTTTAAACTTATAAAACCCAGTTAAAATTAAAACAATATCTAAGTTCCATATAGTGATACCTTAAACATGCATTTGCATTTGTATAGTCTGATATTTTTAATCTGAGAGATCAAATAAATTATGAATTATGAGTGTGTTGTTACATGTAAAGATAATCGAGAGTTTGTGCTTTTATATTGTCCACCTCTATATGCTTTTTAATTGCCTTCTATCTTAATTATACTTCTCCACTAATACATCAACGGACTTAATAATAAATGACAAAATTCAAAAGTAGTATGTTTTAACTTATTATACATTATATTATCTACTAGATAAGATTATGATATGTTTGGATTTTATCTTTTAATTAATAGCATATTTATTTATTTATTTATTTATTTATGTTTACCTATTAAGGTGCTAATTTGTTAACTAAAAAATTGTTTTATAACTTAAATAATTTGTAAAGCGCCATAAATTTATTACAAGATATACTATTTTTATTGTACTGTGCCTAAGGCTTCCTTCACATATTGAGTACAGTTTAATGTGTATCACGGTATATCTAACACATACAAATAGATAAAACTTCAAACATAGTTTTATATAGACTGAATTTTGTAAAAATTCACAATATTTTGGTCAATCATCATTAACACCGTCATTTTTCAAACATAATGTAGAAATACACCGCTTTTAATTTTTTTTCCTTTCCAATTTTATGAACCTGAATAATTTTTTGTCTCTAATTGATAATGTGGAGTTCGAAATTAGAATTTTGGTTATCCAGGTTGCAGGTTTGTAATAATATAATTTTTGTATATATCTAACTAAATGAAAATGACAACGTTTAATGGTTATACTTAATTATAAAATAATATCGTTTTTATTTAATTAATGGTTAAAAGATTTCGTACAATGAGGCATGTAATTGGATGAGTCATAATCCCAATTTCAGACTCACGTCAGAAAGTAGTTCAAAACTTGTTCAATTATATTTAATTAAAAACATTATGAAAATATTATATTTTTACGTTACAATTGAAAGATCATGTTTCATTGTGATGCTATTTTGGATGAAATCCTCTATTTCAATCCGTATTCTATCTTGTATTTCAAAAAATTAGTTATATACTCCCTCCGTCCCGGCTGAGTTTGCACATGTGAGCCGGCACATATATTAAGAAAAACTGCTTTTTGCTTTTTGGTTGACTTTTTTAAATGTGGAGATTGTGAAAAAACTTTCCCTTTTAAGGGTGTGCAAACTTAGATGGGACGTCCTGAAAAGGAAAGTGTGCAAACTCAGCCGGGACGGAGGGAGTATCATGTATATAAGATGACATTATATATATATATATATATATATATATATGACAATTATTGAAGATTATGGAATAAAAGATGAAACATGAATTGACATATAGGAGCCTATAGCAACTCACAAATATTGAATTGAGGGTATGCTTGGTTGGGGTTGGCCCAGCCCCTGATGGATTGACCCAATCCCTCTCTATGTTTACACAGGTTGATCAAACCACTACAAATTGCCACAAATTCCAATACCACTTTAATCATAAAATTAATAATTATTAACAAACTCTTAAACACATCACATCATATTTTACAATTAAAATTTATATTCTACATTGTAACCACTACCCTAACTACCCAAACAAACATCATTTTTTATTTTCCCAGCCATAAGTTCCTGCCACTATCCCCAACCATCCCAACCCCAACCAAACGTGCACTGAGTTTTTGGAGTCCCAACTTATATTTTATTATTTTTATTGGCTAATACATTGAAATTCTCCAATCGAACTTAAAAAATCTAAATCGGTGCCAATCATTTCATTTTCCACCAGTTATATATATTACTATATTGCAAGTTAAACTTCCATACAATTATATGGATGCACAGGCAAGAAAACAAAACAAAAAATGAAAATATTAATTATATAAACTGTAGCTAGGATATCTTCAAATGAATTCACTAATATATAATCAGCATATTAATCCAATGATTGAAATATAATAAGTTTGGAGTATAATTTAAGTGTGTCATTTTTTGAGCGATTGATGAGTCTTAATCAGGGCAGTGAGCACTTAAGTAATGCAACTGCATTTGAATCAATAATTAAAGTATATAGACAAAAGTGCATGTCACTGCATGAAAAGGAAAACACGCAAATCCAGTTTGCTTTTTCATACTTCCACATTTGGTCCCCAACTACCACTTTCATTAGAGCCCGCCTCATCCCATCGGTCGATACCATATATTAATATGGAGGATTAAGGGTGGATAATGAAACCAAAATATAATCAATTCCCGATCTTATACTTAATAATGAAAATTCTTCTTAATAAAAAAGTACATTCGTCCAATAAATAAAAAAATTTAAATTTTTTCGCCCAAAAAATCGTCAAAAAATAGATGGTGAGCTAGCATAAAATATGTATTAAAGTTAAGTTTTAATTTATATATTAATAGTCATAAATAACTCCTTGATTTTCGTCATAGATATAAATTAACACTAATCGTAATAACAAGAGATACAATGAATATGTTTCTTATATAAGTGAGAACTATATTACTGAAAATATAATAATTATTTATATTAATTAAAAATTGTGATAAAAAATTGTAATTTCTTTTGATTAATTTTTTTGGTTGGATTCAAGATATTGATTGACTATGTATCTGTTAGATTAATATATTTTTTTTGAAGATAAAAAGATTAATTAATATATATTTTTTAAAATTAGTATTATATATATATATTAAAAGATATTAATCTTCCATTGACATGTCAAAGAGCTATCAATATATAGCGAAATCACACATTTCATTTTTTTTCTATAGGTCGTCATATATTGGAACTTTTTTTTTTCTTTTTTGGAAAATATGCTAGAAAAACAATGGCGCATGTGTAACATTCCCCTCATGTAGTAGACGGATTCTTGACGGGCTTTGCATAAATGATAAAAATGCTGCAACTATTTATTATCTGTTACTAGAAATCTATCTTTTCCAATTTCTTAATACATTTATTATTTTTATTCATAATTTGTTTATAGTTTCTCATATTAATTATCTTTTTCATGATTTTTAATTTGACACTTAGTTCAATATAATTAAAAGGTAAATCATATTAGAAAAATTCAATTTACATTGATTATTACTTGAGTTAGACTTTAATTTATTGTGGACAGAACTGTACATTTTATATTGCGACTGACTGCAAATAAGATTAATAATCAAACAAATATACTTTTTTATATTTATTTATATTTCTTTAAAATTTACGATATCAAAGATTAACTGTGATATATTTTTATATAAAAAATGTGAGATTAATCAAGAAAAAAACATTATGGACAAAATAAAAGAGAATAGAGTGTGTAACAACCTCATCCCCTCCCCTCCCCAATCGTACTGATGGTTTTTCGTTAAAAAATAAATAATAATAAATAGAGTGTGTAACACATTGCCCTATATGTGGCGAAGTAGCTCTCGGTAATTGTTCCGAAGACGATTTAAATTGACAGTGTAAATTGATTTATTTATTTATGTAGTAAATTTTTTTCAATTTCTTGAAAACATAACATATTTTTTATTAGTCCATTTCAAAATCTCTAAGATTAGTCTTCTTTTCACGATCTTTGATCAGACACCATGTTGCATATATTAAAATTAAATATTATATTAGAAAAATGTAACTTTTTAATATGCTATTATTTGTATCTTAGACGTAAATTTTTTTTGTGACTGACAATTTGTATTGTGTTTGGTAAATAAATTTTGTAAGATCTTGATTATCAAATATATATATATATATATATATATATATATATATATATATATTTATATATATTTATCAAGTGGTGCTTAATTTTGACATATACAACTTTTATTAGCTTAACCGTTACATGTTTTGATGTTTAAAATATCATTATAAAAATTGATATTATTCAAGAAAAATATATATATTCAGGAGAAAATAAGGTTATTAGTTCACTTTACTTTCTCATATCTAAATATTTTTGGATTGTTTGAAATAAAAAATAAATTAGCAAAAATATCATGAATTCAGTTTACATTAATATCAATTGAAAATGATAGTGGAACTAGTCAAGTGATTTGTTAATCAATGTGCTCTTTTTTATTTTTTAGGTTTTCACCCAATAACTATTTCGAGGCATATTTAAATGATATTTGAATACTATGATTCGATTTTATTTATTCTGTTAATTTAATGAAACAATCTCATAATTATAAATTTTACTAAGTGTTGTAGTTTATTAGAATGTCTTAGCCTCAATTTTTATTAGATCGACATTTTTATATTGCTTACGAATTATATTCTTTCTTTAAAATAACAATATTTTAAGCCTAGAGACCGTATAATTAATCTATTGATCTATATGTATTATTGTCGATTATTTCAAACATATACTTTAAAATATAATTAAAATTTATTTTACCAGACAATTTCATTATTTAAATAGTTATCCTTATTTTTATGAATTTCTACAATATATTATTATGAAATTAAAAATTGTGAAAATATGTATAAAGAATAAATTAAAAGAACAAAATTAATTTTATATTTTGCGAAAATTATGCAGATACTATTCGCAAAATATTCGTACGTATATGTTGGGTATTAATCGATATTAATGATTTTATATAGGGTCAATAAAAGAAATCAACCAGTACTACTCCCGTTTTGACACTTCGGAACCTAAATTTTTGTTTTTGTTTTTGTTTTTTTCTTTTTACCGATTGCAACCTATACTTTACGTTTTTCAACTTCTTACAATATTTTCCGGCGAGAAAGTTAAAAAATTATTAAAAATCATTTAAAAAATCTGAAATTATTTCTAAACCTATAAAATTCATTTAAGGTATCTTAACATTAATTTGAAATCTTGGGATTATTTAAAAAAAATTATTTATTAAAATGATTTATAAAAGAATATAAAATAATTTAAATTTAAAATTAAATTAACTTTTCGGCTAGAAAATTTAAAAAATATTTAAAATCAAAAAATTATATAAACAATCTGAAATTATTGCTAAAATATAAAAAAATATTTAAAATATCATAAAATTAACTAGAAATAGTGGAATTATTTTTAAAATTTTCAATTATATTTTAAAAGTTTAAAATAATTTATAAATTAACAATTTTTTTATAACCTAGAAATTAACTAACATACTAATTAAAATTGTTCTATGTTGTGTAAATTAGTTTGATTAGTTTTTGTCATAGTGCATTATATTTTTTTTCAAAAGTTATTGGTGAAGCTATTGTAATTCTTCAACTTCAATACAAAATTTTTAAACGCATTGGAAAATATTAAAATTAAACAAACAATTATATAAATTAAATAGTTTAATTTTTACTTTTATAAAAAATAGTTGATATTTTTTACTTAGCTCAAACTTATATAAGATATTAGCCCACTATCTATTTAAAATTTGATACGTTTAACGAAATTAAAATAAATTATTCAACACATTAATAATTGTATTCCATGTTTTAGAAACAGAAGAGCTCACGTTTATGTTCTAAACTTTTAAATAGGTTATTTATTTATTTATTTAATTTAGTTTGAAGACAATTTTTTTTTTTTTTTTTGAATAAAAGCAGTATGTATATAGGAAACCTAAAAACTAACTAAACTAATTTACTCAACTTGGAAATAATAAATTATTTTAAACTTTTTAAATAAAATTGAAAAACTTAAAAATAATTACACCATTTCAAGTTAATTTTAGATACTCTAAATGAATTTTAATTTTAGAAATAATTTCATAGTTTTTAATTTTTTCATATTTTTTAAATATTTTTTAATATATTTTTAATTTTCTAGCGAGAAAATTAAATTAATTTTAAATTTAAATTATTTTTTATTTTTCTATAAATAATTTAATTTTTTAAATAAAATTGAAAATTTTAAAAATAATTTCACCATCTCAAATTAATTTTAAGATTATTTAAATGAATTTTTATAGTTTTAGAAATAATTTCTGATTTTTTAAAATAATTTTCTGATTTTTAAATTTTTTTAATATTTTTTGAATTTTCTCGCCAGAAAATATTGTCGGAAGTTGAAAAACGTAAAGTACGGGTTGCAGTCGGTCAAAAAAAAAAAAAGGTTTAGGTTTCAAAGTGTGTAAACGCGAATAGTATAGATTGATTTCTGTTATTGACCCTATTAAATATGTGCGTAAATAATACGCTCATAATGTGTGTGTGTGTGTATATATATATATATATATAATTTGCTTAAGTTTATTGCATTGAGTATTTTCTTGAGTTTAAAAATGTTAAGTTCTTTATTTTATATGACTCTCTAATATTTTGTTTACTTTAAAAATTTTACATGATGTACTGTATTTTTTAAAATAGTAAATAATGATATATTATTTCTTAATGTTTGAAAACATAATTAGTATGGATATTATTTAGACTATAATTGTTGTTTTCTTGGTGATTTGCTTTTATTTAACACAGATTTTATTTTACATTAATAATATTTTTACTTTTAAAAGTATATTTATAATAAGAAATATTGTCAAAATATTTATATATATTGAAATTCTTTTCTTACACAATATATTGTTTATATTATTAAATCTTATTATTAGTATTTAAATTTTTTATATTGTTTACTTTTATTTCTTAAATATTATTTTGTTCTTTTTCTTATAATATATTATTTATTTAATAATTTACATACTTCTTTATTATTATTATTATTATTATTATTATTATTATTATTATTATTATTATTATTATTATTATTATTATTATTATTATTATTATTATTATTATTATTATTATTATTATTATTATTATTATTATTATTATTTTTATTATTATTATTATTATTATTATTATTATTATTATTATTATTATTATTATTATTATAATTAATTATTATTATTATATTTATAAAAATAAAAATATATAACTTTAATTTAAATTTTTTTATTATATCTCATTACTATATTTACAAATCATACATCGCACGAGTATATTACTAGCAAGTTTAGTTAATCATTACCCAATTTAATTATTTATTTCCCCAAATCATTGCATAATATGATTGATCCATCATTCATACTCATTGCTATTAACATTCCATGACCTTGAACCAAGCGGCCCCTAAATTGGGTGGAGTTGGTTCATAATCTTATCGGACTTAAAATTAGAGAGCTTAGCCTATTATATATATATATATATATACTAAAACCATTGATCTATCGGGTCGGGTCTATTGAGCCTGTTGATACTTCGAGTCAAAGCTTCTATAATCCAACACATCTAATGTTTTGATGGGCTGATTTTACGACCTCTATTTTCATGTCTCATAATTATTGTTTAAGAATCTTTTCTATATAAAAGAAAAAGAAAAGGGAACATAAATTAAAAAAAATAGAAAAGAATAATCTAACTATAAAAGTAAACTGAGCGGAATAAAGAGAATGAGAAGAAAGCAGAAATAGACAGAAAAGTGGCCTACATTATTTCACAAGAGATGTCTCTTATATAGGTATACATTGTAGGGTTTTATGTATACAGGATATAATGAAACGCCTAAATTACCCCTCTATCAATTACTTTTGATGAAGGCACACTAATGTGTTTTTCCTTCAACACTCCGGTAAATGGTGCATGAATGTTGCCTCGTTAAAAACCTTGTCAAGTAACAAAACCCAGTGGGACAAATAAACCTTGGTCGAAGGGAAAAAGAGTGTAACACACCTATGTTGAGACTCCCCCTGAAGTCTACACCTCTCACCTGATACGTACATCTATCAAGTGAGCTCAGAAAGTCTACGCATCCCAATCCTTATCACACGTTTCTCGAAGATTGTCTTGGGCAGTGATTTTGTAAATAAATCAGCTGCATTTTGTTCAGAGTTGACTTGAGTTACTTGAATCTTGAGCAAAGCTTGTTGTTGCTGGTTGTAGAAGAACTTCAGTGATATATGCTTTGTATTGTCGCCTTTGATGTATCCTAGTTTCATCTGGTTCCGAATATGTGTGATGATAGACCTTAACCAAATAGACTCACGAACTGCTTCATGTAAGGTAATGATTTCCGACTGATTTGATGAGGTAGCTACAAGGGTTTGCTTAGTTGATCTCCAAGATATCGCTGTTTTTCCAATGGTATATACGTAACTAGTTTGGAAACGCCCTTTATGTGGATCGGAATGATAACCAGCATCAACAAAACTAACTAATACATTATTTGGTGTATCGGTGTAGAGGGTAGCTTCAACATTTGCTTTTGGGATTACAATTTCATCTGTGTTCCCTTTCTTTCTTTGTAAGGAAAGAACAAGCCCATGTCAATGGTTCCTTTTAAGTATCAGAATATATTCTTGACACCATTCCAAGGACGTTGCATTGGTCCTGAACTAAATCTAACTAACAAGTTCACTGAGAAAACAATATTTGGTCGAGTACAGTGAGCTAAGTACAATAATGCACCTATTGCACTTAAATAGGAAATTTCAGCCCTCAATAGTTCTTCGTCATCTTCCTTTGGACGAAATGGATCTTTCTTTAAATCCAAACTTCGACCGATCATGGGAGTGCTAGCAGGATGTACTTTGTCCATGTTAAATCGCCTGAACATCTTTTGGACACATGCAGACTGGTGGATAAGTATTTCACAAGCTCGGTGCTCTAGTTCAATGCCTAGACAAAACTGAGTTTTCTAAAGATCCTTCACCTCAAAATCGAATTTCAAATAGCTCATGGTTTCTCTTATTTCATTAAGAGTACCTATTATGTTCATGTCATCAACATAAACTGCTATAATCGCAAATTCAAAACTAGTTTTCTTTATAAATATGCAGGGGCACTGTTTATCGTTCTTGTAACCTTTCCCAATCAAGTAATCACTTAGACAGGTATACCACATCCGTCCGGATTATTTCAATCCATAAAGTGAGCATTTCAATTTGATTGCAAATGCACTCCGTGGTTTAAAGTCACTTGACTTGGGCAATGGAAGGCCATCAGGCTCTTTCATATATATCTCTGAATCAAGATCCCCATAGAGATATGCAATAACCACATCCATCAGCTGCATTTCCAATTCTTCGAAAACTACTAAGCTAACTAAGTAGCGGAACGTTATGACGACCATTACGGGAGAGTACGTCTTCTCATAGTCAATTCCAAGGCGTTGTGAGAAGCCTTGTGCTACAAGGCGAGCTTTATATCTCAGGACCTCATTTTTCTCATTACGCTTTCTAACAAAGACCCATTTATGTCCTATAGACTTTACACTTGGTGGGGCTAGCACTACCGGATCGAATACCTGTCTCTTTGTCAAAGAATCAAGTTTTGCCTGGACTGTTTCTTTTCATTTAGGACAATCTGCTCTTTGTTGGCATCCTGTAACAGAGCGTGGTTCGATATCATCATGCTCTATAATTTCTTGAGCAACAGTATAAGTAAATATATCATCAATTTGTATGCAATGTCTATCCATCAACTCATATGCACTCTCATAATCCATAGAGATTTTTTTATTCTCTGGAATCATATCAAACATCGGAGCATCCTCCATTGATGATTCTAGGACATAACTATAATCAAAGATAATCTCATGAGATGGATTCTCAACATTGATGATTAATGGACTGGGTTATGCCACACCTACCCTTTTCTTCCTTGGGTGGGTGTCAATCGAACCAAGTGGCCTCTCCCTTTTTCTTTTGGGAGCCACGAACTCAACCACAGCTCCACCAGGTGTGATTGCAACATCTATATCTGTGGTGTTGTGCCCCTTATTGGGGACTTCTAACCTTGTAGACACATTTGCAGCTGGTATATGAGACCTAATCACTTTTGCAATATCAGCAAACACATCAGGCATTGAATCTGCTACGTTCTGAAGATCAATTATTATTTTTACTTCACTTTCACATTGTGAAGTTCGGGGATCAAAATGAGACAGAGTGGGGATAGACCACGATAATTCTTGTCGTTTCCTTAGAAATTTCTTTTTCTCATCTCCCCCAAACTACGGGAAGACTGTCTCATTAAAGTGACTATCCACAAATCTAGCGGTAAAGATGTCGTCTGTCAAAGGTTCTAAATAACGAATAATTGTTGGAGATTCTGTTGGGTTTGTATACTGAAAGCAAGACTTTTATGTTGTATAAAATAAAATGTTTCTAGTAATTCACTATTAATCTCCTATTTGACTCTGTTTACACTAATCACTACTTATGTCCTTATATAGATTACTATAAGTAGATCATATGGTGTGTTGTAGATCACATAAGATCATATGATTGGTTACCCTTAATGAGATATAAAATATAAATCACAGCCGAGACGACTTGGAGACGAGTGGTTGGTATAGGCTGCAATATTAAGTAGAAATTGTTTACCTTGACAATTTACTTATACTGGTACGTCTTTACGTATTGATAGGATCACGGTGAGATAAGTTCTTCTACCTGACCTTAGTAAAGAACAAGAGATCTCGGTAACTTATTGTAATCTAAACCCTAATAAGATTACAGTTGTGTATGCGTGTCTATGTGTCATTTTGACTTACCATGAGTGAGAGTTAAATGATAACTCAATATACTCCATATCTTGGGTGACAACAGTTTGCATATGATACTGGTAATTTATATTAAGGTAACCGTATCCGTTTAGGATGATGATATCCCCTTAAAGAGCTCAAAAGGTTTATTGTACTAAACCCTGCAGGTTGATTAAGTTCAGGTACAATAATGAAGTTCAGTGGTACTACTTAAAGAATTAATAAGCAATTAATTAGTTTAAGCTGTCAGAGGCTTTAATTAATTAATGGATATTCAATATCTTACATACGGGGATTAATTAAGTCTAAATTCAAGCCCCCGACTCGATTAAAAAATAAAGAGGTCAATATTAATTCTCTAGTGGAATGAATTAATATTTATGAATTAATTATGTTCTGGGCTGAACATAGAAAAATTAATTCATAGTTAGACCCATCTTTATTCCTTATAATTGATCCCTGGGCTAGCCCATCTGGCTCCTAGCCCAAGAGGGAATTAATCTATCAAGCCAGACCCAGACTCAATGTATTAAGTTTAAATACATAACTCTTTATCTGTGATTTTAATCAACCTACAGTAAGATCACAAAAAAGAGAGAAATAGAGAGAGGGGCGACGTCTGTAGAAAATTTCCAGACTTGGTATTTCTCAAAGTTTGTTGTCCATCCGACATTGGGAATTGAGTAGAGGTACAATCTAGAAGATCAAAGCTGGAGTTGATCATCAGTTCGTTGTGCACCCAATTCTCAGGTTAATTATAAACATCAAAGTGTTGCAATTAAATTAAATAGATGCATTTTATGATTAATCAATGTATGGTGAATTATGATCATCCAAGAAGAGCCTAGGAAAATTCAAAGTTTCTACAATTGGTATCAGAGCCTGGTTAGGATTTCTCGGCTCTGTCAGATATAATTATTAATTACCATATGATTAATAATGTGCGTATTTTTAATTTAATGGATTGACGTTATTCGTGGCTCGTTTATTTTTCGTTGGATACGTCATGTTTGTTAACATTGTAATTGTTTTTCACCACGAGAAAATCTTTGGTTAGATTAGCTTTACAATTGTATTATATTGTGTTTTTTTTAAATCTCTAAAAGTCGAAAAACGAAGATGAAGAACACGAAAAACTCGAAGAAACTGGCAGCAACAGCAGCACCCAGCGCCCGGCAGCAGTAGGTGCCCGGCGCCCAGCAGTAGCTAGCGGCCGGTAGCAGCGGCGGCGGCGGCGGTTAGGATTTTGCAAATCCTAGCAGATCATTGTCGTGCACGGGCCCAGCAGGCCTCGGCGGCTCTAGGTAGAGGTGGCAATTCGGGCGGCCCGACGGGCTCGGGCCGGGCCCAGTCGGGCCAAGGAAAAGTTCGGGCCGGGTCGGGCCGGGCCCGATTTATTTCGGGCCTAGAAATGTTAGGCCTGGCCCGGAGGACCTCGGGCCATCGGGCCATCGGGCCGAAAAAGCCCACCAATGAGTTTTTTTTTTTTTTTTTTTTTTTCTATTACTTTAACCATGAAGTAGAATTATATATTGAGGCGAACTTCAATTTAATTCTCTTAAGAAAAAACTTGATCGGAAGATAATATATTACTATTCGTTGCAATACGGAATGATATCTATTAATCTATAGGCATGTCTTAAACCCCAGAAATAACAATAATAATAATAATAATAATAATAATAATAATAATAATAATAATAATAATAATAATAATAATAATAATAATAATAATAATAATAATAATAAAAAAGAAGGAATGGATGATGATATATAGTTATATACTATATGTCACAAGTTATTTAATTTTTGTGTACGTACTATACTACATGTTAATCAATTTTTCATTTTTCGACACATAATAATTAATGAGCATGCTTGGATCTAATTCATTTTCTATCTTCTGCTAATAAAACTGAAGAAATAGAGTATTAAATTAGTAAAATGTTTTAATTTCTCGATAAATAGATACATTTATGCTCTGCTAGAAAAAGAAAAAAGAAAAACATGTTTCAAATAGTACACAAGATATTACTTAATTCCTAAAATTTTCATATTTGATTAATGAGGAGAAAAAAATTCAATTTCATCGGGCCGGGCCGGGCTTGGCCCGCCAAAAGAAAAGCCCGTTCGGGCCGGGCCAAAAAAGCCCGAATTTTTTCGGGCCTCTAATATTCCGGCCCACCCCGCTTTATATTTCGGGCTAAACGGGCCGGGCCAGTTTTGCCATCTCTAGCTCTAGGCAGCTCGGCACCCTTGTCGGTAGCGTAAGCGTGGGCTAGGATTTCGGCCCGACAGCCCATCGGCCCACGCAATTCGTCTTCAGCCTGATGTTTCGTTTTAGCTCGATCCGTACCCGACTACGCGAGGCCTGATGTGACGGCCCAACAGACTTGTATTTTTCCAAATTATGTAATAATTTAGGAAGTTTTATCCATGCTGAGCCACGAAGAACGAGTTTTGTTTATTTTTATCATTTTTCTCGCTTTTTGGATGTTTAATGTTTAATTTTTTTTTTCAGCATGTCTATGTGTTTTGTTAATTGCACTTAGACAAAAATTCTAGGTTTATCACGTTTATAAGCATAATTAAATTCTGCGAGTATGTTTTACATGTTGAGTTTAGTTTTTATGCTTAGGGTTACATGTTTTGCATGGACAAACCTTTTGAAGTAAAAACTAAGCATAACCCGACATTTTTAATGGTAATTTTAAAATTATCAAAGACCTCCACAACCGGTCTCAAAGCAAAGTGAGTAATAATGTTAATAAACGTCCACACGCATGGCTTACTAATATTTATTATTTCATAAGTTTACCAGTTGAGACTTCTAAATAAAACGTTTTAATTCCATAAGAAAAGTGGGAGTTACACGGGTAAACGTCCACACGCGTAGCTTACACGTGCAATTTTCATGAGTTCTCTAGAAGATGAAAATAAATGAGATAACAAAGGAAAATTAAGTTAGAAGTGACATGGTCCGAGTGAGTATGTTAAATCCAAGAATTTATTTACCAGAGTTAGGTTGTGGTCAATGCTTAGATGTTATTTTAGGTGCAACTCCCCGCGGATTCCCTTCTTAATAATAATATGGTCTTGTTTAAAGCCTGATTATAATTTCATTTGTCAAAAGGATAAGTCGACATGGATTGAAATTAAAAGGCTAAGTGTTTTAGTCTGGTCAAGGGATTTACATATAAACGTCCATCTGCATGTCTTATGTGTAGAATCTCTTGGGCTATTGGGTTTTCAATCAATATTGTTTTATCAAAAGGTTACAATATTGTTGTTTCAAATTATATGTGATTGTTTTCTTATATTTTTTATTGTTCAAACATTTCAGATATGTCTGTCATCTGTTATCAACATTCTTGCACAACATCCTTTAACCGGTCCTAATTATAAAGAATGAAAATGTACTCTGGAATATATTCTTATAGTTGAGGAACACTATTTTGTACTAGTTACTCTTCGTTCGGCTCCCCCTACTGATCTGTCCACTACTGAGGAGCGGGAAACGCATAAGAGGTGGCACAAGTCTAATAATGTGGCTAAATGCTATATTATGAACACTATTTCTCCACTTTGCAGCTCCAACATCAGGCCATGGACGATGCCGCTAGCATCATGTTGAACCTTCAAGAGGTCTATGGGAAGTCGGACCGAGCTGCTCGGTTTGACTTAATGAGGTAAATTATGGATAGTCGGATGACCGAGGGCAGCTCTGAGCACACTCATGTCATGCAAATGATTAACCTCATGGAAAAACTTGGCTTGATAGGAGGAGGTATCGACGGCGAAGCCAAGGTCGATATAATTCTTAATACACTTCCTAAATCCTTTGAGAACTTCCGTCTCAATACTATTATGGCCAAGAAAGAGTATACTCTTAATGAGGAACTCAATGATCTAGTTACAACAGAAGGGGTAATGGGAAGGGGTGCACATGCTCTGATCACCTGCAAATGGGCCCACTGTTCCATCGAAAGGTGGAAAGAAGAGAAAGTGGCGAAAGGGCAAGAAGGTCAAGGCAAGCAGTGGGAGTAGAGGAACGGGCCCTAGTGGTGTGACACGTCGGTTTCTAACCTAGTGTTCCGCAAGCGTACGGATGTAGGTGTAGTACTATTGTCAAGGTCGATCCCACAAGGAATAAGGTCTTTAGGTAGTTTGATACCTCAATATTCTAGGAATATCCTAACTAGACACTAATTCGGGAAAGATTGATTTTACTGATTAAAATACTTAATTAACTCTAAATTCAAACTTGAAAACCACGAATAATTAACAATCAAGGGAAAACAACATCCTAGGGTATCAATTTCAGAATATTTATTCCAATGATGATTAGAATTAACTTATTGATTTTAACCGATCTAATGTTTATTAAGCGGCGTAATATTAACCCAACTCTCCTCTCGAAGTAATTAGATCATTGATTAACTAAGACAATTACCCTCTCGAGTCAATTAATCCTAAAAACTCCAAACAGTTCATAAACCTATGCCTACACAGTCATAGACAACTGCACTCTATATCGTACGCCTAATAACAAACCCCTTCTCTCGAAGCGGATTTGTTAAACGAAATTACTAAACCTAGATGACCAGTCCAAATTTAGTTGTTAAAACGGATATAAAGATAAACATATCAAAGAACGGAATTCAATAAGTTAAAACATAAATCAAAACATTGTTATAAATAATTCCTACTTTCTAACCCTAGGAAACGAATAGCTTAGCTACTCATGCCTAGGCTCAATTCAATACAATATTTAAGACAAAACATTCTAAAGAATTAAACTAGGAAAAATTGCTAAACCCGAGTATCTCGTCCCGTTGATCGAATCTTCGTTGTCATCCAAGTCGTCTCGTGCCTCAAACTCGGATAATATGTGTGTTGTGTCGTTTTAAGAAGCACTTGAATCCTTTTTATAGAGTTAGATAACCCCAATTGAACTAGGAAATCAAATCCTCAATTAAAACAGGATTTTAATAATCGACAAGCCTTTTGACACGACCGTGTTGCTTAAATGACACGGTCGTGTCACTTTGAAAACTCCTATTTCCAGCAACAATTTGACACGGCCGTGTTGCTTTGTGACACGGCCATGTTCTCTTCCAGAGCCAATTTGAGCGTTGCAGACCACTTTTGACACGGCCATGTTGCTTTGTGACGCGGCCGTGTCGGTTCTTGCCCCGTTTTGCTCCTGGACCGGTTCAGGCCTGTTCAGACCGGTTTGGACCGATTCTTGGACGATTCGGACCGGTTCTTGGACGGTTCGGGTCGGTTCTCACTGATTTTCACTACTTTGGGCCAATTTTTACTCCGTTTCAACTTGTTTTCTTGTCCGGTAGTCGTAAATCACAACTTTTTAGCCTGAAAATGCTCAAAATACCTTAAAACAAGTCAAGTACGTCAATTGATCACTTATATCATATTTCATACAATTTCCAACCATTTATGCACATAATTCCTATTAAATAGTACCATACATCGGCCTAATTACATGCATAATCAACGTGCATCAAAATCCCCCAAACTTAAACTGTTGTTCGTCCCGAACACATTAATTCATATACTTAGGCCGATTGGATGATAAATTAGTTTCAGAATGATTTTTTCAAAAGCCTAGACACCGTAGTATAAACGAGCATGTGCGATAGTGCAAAAATCTACTACTTTCGAGAATTAAACTTTCAAAACTTTGGATCCTCACCAGGTAAGTGTTTCTCTCATCTCTCAAGTGTTTATGGCTAGAATTTGAAATTTCACTCAAATTGGACTATACGCTCGGTTTTACCATAGACTTGCCAATTGTCTACATCAAATTCAGTACATTAATATAAGTGACAAAAAATCAATTAGGACTTATATTTGGTTGTAGTGTTGGTTAAGGTAAGGTGGGACATATTTGGATACAAGTGACTATGTATTGGACTAATCAAGTTATATATATAACCCCACTACCCCTCAATACAAACACTCAATCTCACTCTTCCCGTCTCAGCAATTCACCCCTTAAGGTGCTTTCTTCACCTTCCAAAAGCCCATACACTCAAGCGATTTTCATTTCTTCGGGTACCACATCTTGGGACTACCCGATTTTCCTATTCAAATTCAATTATTTATATCCTAGCCTCTCCTCAAGAATACTAAAATAATAAACTTCCTCCTTTTTTTTTTTTTTTTTTTGATGTGCTAGGAGAGGCTATTTTTTCTTGGATTTTACCTATCATTTTTCTCTCATTTCCTTCATTTTTCGTAAACATCCCTACTTCCCATTCCTTCTCACACATTGTTCACCCAATTTCCTTCCAATTCCCCTCCCTCTAACTTGATTAATCCAATTAGGGACAAAAGAGTTAAATCAAAAGGTTTCGGCTGACAGTGTTAAGTTGTGAATAAATAAGGCTTATAAGGCTCAAGTGGGCTAACTAGGGACCCTTTTGCACAAAAATTCCGGGTAAAAAGGTTAGTTCAAGGCTTAATAATTGGGTACGAAACAAAAATTGCCTATATCACTTCCTAAGTCACATTACACTTTCGACCTATTCTTAACGCAGTCTCAAGGCAAGTTCTAGAAACCAAGACATATATCCAATCAAACTCACACCGAAAGAAAATATAGCACTTCATAAATAGAAGTCACTTTTTAGGCTCAATTTCTCACACGGGTCATTTTGATCAAAGTTCTTAGTTTAACTCAATTTCGTTTCAAACTGCCTATCATGCTCAACTCTTGTGTCAATTTTCAAATTCATGCGTAAAATTGTATCATCATTAACACTTTACCATCCATCTTTTCCCCAAATTTGCAACAATTACTCCTTAGGTTTGCATTTTTTCCTGTTGACTCTAACTAAAAAAAAACTAAACTCTAAAACTCAATTATGGACAAATTAAATGAAGAACTTGAGTGCACACATCCATCAACACCAATTTTAACAAATACTTGGGCTGGTTTTTACTCCGTTTCAACCTGTTTTCTTGTCCGGTAGTCGTAAATCACAACTTTTTAGCCTGAAAATGCTCAAAATACCTTAAAACAAGTCAAGTACGTCAATTGGTCACTTATATCATATTTCATACAATTTCCAACCATTTATGCACATAATTCCTATCAAATAGTACCATACATCGACCTAATTACATGCATAATCAACGTGAGATTGAGTGTTTTTGTGTGTGAATTGGTGAAGTGTGGGTGAATTTGTGTGTTCTTCGTGCGTGTAGTGAAAGAGAAAAGAATAGGGTGACTTTAAACCTGAATTCGCGTTTTTTAAGCTGTGGAAGGGTGACACGGCCGTGTTGAGTTGGAATCAAACCTGTGTTTCTAGGGCACTTTTGACACGGCCGTGTTCATTATGTGACACGGCCGTGTTGCATTCCAGCTTGTTTTGACTGTTTGAGCCCTCTTTTGACATGGCCGTGTTAATCATGCGACACGGCCGTGTTGGAGTTGAACCAAAACTGGTTTTCTGAGGCGTTTTTGACACAGCCGTGTTTAAGCAAGGTGACACGGCCGTGTTGCATTCCAACTTGTTTTGCCTTTTGGAGCGATCTTTTGACACGGCTGTGTCATTTGTGAGACGCGGCCGTGTCATCTAGTGACACGGCTGTGTTGCTTTCCAGTGGATTTTGCCCTTTTGATGCCAGTTTTGACACGGCCGTGTTGAACAAGTGACACAGCCGTGTTGCTCTGATTTCCTTCCACGTGCATTTTTTCCGTCTTTTCGACCCCCCGTTTCTTGCGCTACTCGTCCATATTGAATCCTGCCAATGCAAAAACGAAATAAAGACATAAAATTACCAAAAACTAAAATAATTTAAAGACAATGAGAAAAGAAAAAAACTAAATATCGGGTTGCCTCCCGACAAGCGCTTTGTTTTACGTCTCAAGCTTGACGACCTTTGACTCTACTTTGCTTCTTTCAACCGCACTTCATGTACGGTTTGAATTTGGTCGGACTTGTAGTATTTCTTTATGCGTTGTCCATTCACGAGAAATGTGCTCCCGTCTTGGTTCAACAGCTCCACTACACCCGATACTCTGACAGTTTTGATGGTGAATGGCCCGGACCATCGAGATTTCAGCTTGCCCGGAAAAAATCGTAGACGAGAGTTGAACAAGGGAACTTGTTCCCCAGCTTTAAATACACGATTCGTGATCATTCGGTCGTGGAACTTCTTGACCCGTTCTTTGTACAAGCTGGAGTTTTCGAAAGCTTGTTGTCTAAACTCCTCCAATTCGTTGAGCTTTAAGAGTCGCTCTTTTCCAGCAGCTTCGAAGTCGAAATTCAGCTTCTTGACTGCCCAATACGCTCTATGCTCCAATTCAACCAGTAGATGACATGCCTTCCCAAACACTAATTGATACGGCGACAGCCCCAATGGGGTTTTATATGCCGTCCTATATGCCCAAAGCGCATCATCTAACTTAATCGCCCAATCTTTCCGGTTCCCATTTACCGACTTCTCTAATATCTGCTTGATTTCTCGGTTTGCTAGTTCCACTTGGCCATTGGCTTGAGGATGATGCGGAGTGGTCACCCGATGTTTTACCCCATATTTAGCCAATAATGCAGCCATCCATCTATTACAAAAATGGGAGCCCCCTTCACTAATCAAGGCTCTGGGAGTGCCATACCTTGTCAAGATGTTCTTTTGGAGGAATTTGAGTACCACCTTGGCGTCGTTTATTTGGGTCGGAACAGCTTCCACCCATCTCATAACATACTCCACATCCACCAAGATGTATTGGAACCCATTTGAAGATGGAAAGGGTCCCATAAAATCTATCCCCCATACATCGAACAACTCAACCTCAAGAATTGTGGTAAGAGGAATCTCGTGCTTCCGTGAGATTCCTCCGGTCCTTTGGCACTTATCACATTGTAGAATGAACGCATGACAGTCTTTTTGGATTGTTGGCCAGTAGAAGCCACTTTGAAGCACCTTCGCCGCTGTGCGTGCTGATGCAAAATGTCCCCCAGTTGGGGATGAGTGACAATGTGTTATGATATCTTTCACTTCCTCTTGAGGCACACACTGTCTAATGATTGTATCCGAACACCTCCTATAGAGATAGGGATCATCCCATATGTAGAACTTCACATCATGGAAAAATTTCTTCTTCTTATGATGAGGGAAGTCCGGAACGATCCCACTCGCTATAAAATTGGCGATGTCACTATACCATGGCCCATTCTCCACAACCATCACGTGCTCGTCTGGAAAGATGTCGCTAATGGCTGTTTGTTGACCCTTTGCATCCGCTTCATTCTCAATGCGAGACAAGTGGTCAGCTACCACATTTTCGCAGCCCTTCCTATCTTTGATCTCCAAGTCGAACTCTTGTAGAAGCAGTATCCATCTAATTAGCCTTGGCTTGGAATCCTGTTTAGCAAACAAATACTTAAGAGCAGTATGATCAGTATAAACTATTGTTTTAGCTTGTACAAGATATGAACGAAATTTATCACAAGCATAAACAAAGCTAACAATTCTTTTTCTGTGGTGGTATAGTTTGCTTGAGCGGGGTCGAGAGTTTTGCTGGCATAGTATATGACCCGAAAAATCTTCTCCCGCTTTTGACCCAATGCAGCTCCCACTAGAGGTGGCAATTCGGGCGGCCCGGCGGGCTCGGGCCGGGCCCAGTCGGGCCAAGGAAAAGTTTGGGCCGGGCCGGGCCGGGCCCGATTTATTTCGGGCCTAGAAATGTTAGGCCCGGCCCGGGGGACCTCGGGCCACCGGGCCATAGGGCCAAAAAAGCCCATCAATGAGTTTTTTTTTTTTTTTTTATTACTTTAATCACGAAGTAGAATTATATATTGAGGCGAACTTCAGTTTAATTCTCTTAAGAAAAAACTTGATTCGAAGATAATATATTACTATTCGTTGCAATATGGAATGATATCTATTAATCTATAGACATGTCTTAAACCCCAGATATAACAATAATAATAATAATAATAATAAAAAAGAAGGAATGGATGATGATATATAGTTATATACTATATGTCACAAGTTATTTAATATTTGTGTACGTACTATACTACATGTTAATCAATTTTTCATTTTTCGACACATAATAATTAATGAGCATGCTTGGATCTAATTCATTTTCCATCTTCTGCTAATAAAACTGAAGAAATAGAGTATTAAATTAGTCAAATGTTTTAATTTCTCGGTAAATAGATACATTTATGTTCTGCTAGAAAGAGAAAAAAGAAAAACATGTTTCAAATAGTACACAAGATACTACTTAATTCCTAAATTTTTCTTATTCGATTAGTGAGGAGAAAAAATTTCAATTCCATCGGGCCGGCCCGCGGGCTTTCGGGCCGGGCCGGGCTTGGCCCGCCAAAAGAAAAGCCCGTTCGGGCCGGGCCAAAAAAGCCCGAATTTTTTCGGGCCTCTAATATTCCGGCCCAGCCCGCTCTATATTTCGGGCTAAACGGGCCGGCCCATCGGGCCGGACCAGTTTTGCCATCTCTAGCTCCCACTGCCATGTTGCTCGCATCACACATAACCTCGAATGGTTGTGACCAGTCAGGTGTAATCAGTACTGGAGCAGTGATCAATGCCTTCTTTAGCATCTCAAAAGCCTGTATGCATGCATCATCAAAAGCAAAAGGAGTCTCTTTTTCTAACAAACGAGATAAAGGTTTAGCAATCTTAGAAAAATCCTTTATGAACCTTCTATAAAACCCCGCATGTCCTAAAAAACTTCTAACCCCTTTTTCATTCGTAGGAGGTGGTAATTTCTCTATGGCCACTACCTTAGCCCTATCGACTTCTAATCCTTGTGCGGAAATTTTATGTCCTAAGACTATCCCATCTTTTACCATGAAATGACACTTTTCCCAGTTAAGGACCAGATTAGTTTCTTCACACCTGTTAAGCACCTGAGCTAAGTTATCTAGACAGTTATCGAAAGACGAACCGAATACAGAGAAATCATCCATAAAGACCTCCATTATATTTTCTATCAAACCCCCAAAGATTGCCATCATACACCTTTGAAACGTAGCAGGAGCATTACAAAGCCCAAATGGCATTCTACGAAAAGCAAAGACACCATAAGGACACACAAAAGCAGTTTTTTCTTGATCCTCCGGGGCAATTACAATCTGATTGTACCCCGAATAACCGTCGAGAAAACAATAATACTCATATCCTGCTAACCTATCAAGCATTTGATCTAGGAAGGGAAGGGGAAAATGGTCTTTACGAGTGGCTGCATTAAGTTTCCTATAGTCTATACATACACGCCAGCCTGTGATTACCCTAGTGGCTATGACCTCATCAAGATCACCCTTAACTACAGTCATCCGCCCCTTCTTTGGCACAACCTGCGTTGGACTTACCCACTTACTATCAGAAATAGGAAAAACGATCCCAACGTCTAACCACTTAAGTACTTCTTTACTAACTACTTCTTGCATCATTGGGTTAAGCCTACGTTGGTTTTGAACAGAGGGTTTATACTCATCTTCCATCAGAATTTTATGCATGCAAATTGTAGGACTAATTCCTTTCAAGTCAGCTATTGACCATCTTATAGCAGATTTATACTTCCTCAATACACGCAACAGCTTATCAGTTTCAACATCAGTAACGGAAGAGGAGATTATTACCGGATATTTGTGCTCATTATCTAGAAATACGTACCGCAGATGATCAGGCAATGGTTTCAGCTCCGGGCATCCATCGCCTCCTTTTTGCTCTTCTTCAACCGCTTTCTTGTTTATGTTTTCTTGAGTCGAGCTCTCCTTAGGAGCATCCTGCAAGGCATTCAACGCACTAACACTTTCGGCAAGACCAAGGTCAGTAAGGTCATGGAGATTAACATTATAAACAGAATTGGTAATGCATGTTTCAAGGGCATCACTATCATTTGGGGAGGTTAGTTTCCTATAAAATGCAGCTTCAATTGAATGAACAAAACTACATGTTTCTAATTGAGATTCATTCTCCCTATCATGATGTTGTAGAGCTTTATAGATTGAAAAAGTAACTTGCTCTTTATCTACCCTTAATGTCAACTCTCCTTTTTGGACATCTATTAATGCTTTTCCCGTTTCTAGAAACGGACGACCTAAAATCAAAGGGACATCTTTATCTTCTACCATATCTAAAACCACAAAATCCACAGGTATTATAAACTTCCCAACTTTTAACAAAACATCCTCTACAATCCCTTTTGGCCAAGTCATAGATCGATCAGCCATTTGTAAAGAAATTGTAGTGGGTTTTAAAGTTCCTGGACTCAATTTTTCAAAAATAGATAATGGCATCAAGTTAATACTAGCCCCTAAATCACACAGTGCCTTATCAAATGTAACAGTACCTATTTGACATGCAATAGTAAAGCTACCTGGATCTTTTCGCTTGAGCGGTAGCTTCCTTTGGATCACAGAACTGCATTCTTCAGTCAGGTTGACTGTCTCGTATTCTTCCCACTTCTTCTTCTTTGAGATCACTTCCTTCAGAAATTTAGCGTAGTTCGGCATTTGCTGCAGTGCTTCAACGAAGGGGATGTTAATTTGGATCCTCTTCAGCACATCCAAGAACTTCGCGAACTGCTCATCGATCTTCTTCTTCCTTAAGGCTTGTGGGAATGGGACAGCCGGGACATAAGGTGGGATGTCTGCTTTGATTTCCTGTCTTTCGCTTTGCTTTACTGCTTTCTTCTTGCTCGATTGCTCGTGCTTCTCTTCCATTTGCTCTTTCTCCACCACTTTATCTTCATCAACCGGTAGCTGGGGTCCCTTGTACTCAGTACCACTCCTCAACTGAATGGCTTGACATTGCTCTCTTGGGTTCACCACCGTATCACTCGGAAATTGGCCCTGCTTGTGTTGGGCCCCGACAATCTTGATCAACTGGCTCATATTGGAAGACAACTCCCCAATACTTGCCTGAGTCTGCACCATCGTATTCTCTAGCCTTTTGATGTCTGCCCCTTGCCCAGTTATATACTTGTTTAGCTCAATAAATTTCCCTTCTACTTTCTTCTCCAATTGAGCTAACTTCTCATCATACATTTCAAACTATGATTGGGCAATCTCTTCTTGTGATGGCTTCTTACCGTCATGTATCATACCGTTTGAAACAGCAAACCCAGGTGGTGGATTGAGTGTGTTCTTAAAATTCCCATATGAGAAGTTTTGGTGATTCCGATTTTGTAGGTACTGATTGTACCTAGGCTGGTTGTTGAAGTTCCTTTGGTTTAGAAAATTAACCTCTTCAGCTTCTTCTTGACCCCCTGTCTGTTGTGCCAACGTCAGACTAGTTAGCATATTGACTTGACTCGTCAGGGCTGTCAGCTGTGATGTGAGTTTGTCCAGCGGCTCATTGCTGACCGTCTCCACTTCCATAACATTCACCACCCTCCGTGGCTGGTTTCTCTCGTTTGGCCACTGATAACTTGTTCTAGCCATAGCATCCAAAATCGAGAATGCTGTCTTTACTGATGTCTCCATCAAGCTACCACCTGCAACTGCGTCCACTTGGTTTCTGGTCGGAGCGAGTAAGCCATTATAAAACTTACATATCTGCTGCTTTTTCGTAAACCCATGTTGAGGGCAACTCCGGATAAGATCCCGGAATCGCTCCCAAGCTTCTCCAAACGGTTCCTGATCCAGCTGTTTGAATTGATTAATTTGATTCTGCAAGCCGAGCATCTTGCTCGGTGGAAAGTACTTCAATAGGAACGAAGTGCTCAACTCTTCCCAGCTGGTGATATCTTCCAAGGAATTGAACCATTGGAGGGCTCTATCCTTCAACGAAAAAGGAAACAATCTCAGCTTAAGCTGCTCGTGTGGCACATGGTTTATTTTGATTGTGTCCGCCAGTCTTCGGAACTTTATCAGGTGAGCGTTCGGATCCTCCAATGCACTTCCTCCATACTGGTTCTGCTGCACTATGTTGATCAGTGTAGGCTTCAGCTCGAAACTATTGGCATTCAGAGGTGGGAGTCGTACTCCTCCTGACTGTTGATTAGGATTTGGCCTTAAAAAGTCACTAATGGGCGTATCGTCTTCTTCTCCCGCATCTGGCTCTATTGGAATCTGTCCGTGCTGTTGTGGCAACTGTTGCTGCTGTACAGGTATCTGCTGCTGTATGTTAGTGACGCGATCGTCCACTCGTGCTAAGGCTGTTAGCACTCTATTTAATGCTTCATCATTTAGTTGCTGCGGTGGGTTCTCCATCTCAGACCTTCTAGTGCAGTGTCTACGAGCCGTCGCTTCAATCTCTGGGTCGAAAGGAAGAAGAGTCTCTTTTCATTTTGATCTGGTGTGCATGCGATGCCTGATAACACCAAACACAGCAAATACCGTGTAACACAAAAATTAACAAAAATAAAAACGAAAATTAAAATTAAAATTACGAAAAAATAAAATCTAGTCTAGTTTCCTCCTATTTTTCAAGATAAAAACTAAGCGCTAAATCCTATTCCCCGGCAACGGCGTCAAAAACTTGACACGTCGGTTTCTAACCTAGTGTTCCGCAAGTGTACGGATGTAGGTGTAGTACTATTGTCAAGATCGATCCCACAAGGAATAGGGTCTTTAGGTAGTTTGATACCTCAATATTCTAGGAATATCCTAACTAGACACTAATTCGGGAAAGATTGATTTTACTGATTAAAATACTTAATTAAATCTAAATTCAAACTTGAAAACCACGAATAATTAACAATCAAGGGAAAACAACATCCTAGGGTATCGGTTTTAGAATATTTATTCCAATGATGATTAGAATTAACTTATTGATTTTAACCGATCTAATGTTTATTAAGCGGCGCAATATTAATCCAACTCTCCTCTCGAAGTAATTAGATCGTTGATTAACTAAGACAATTACCCTCTCGAGTCAATTAATCCTAAAAACTCCAAACAATTCATAAACCTATGCCTACACAGTCATAGACAACTGCGCTCTATATCGTACGCCTAATAACAAACCCCTTCTCTCGAAGCGGATTTGTTAAACGAAATTACTAAACCTTGATGACCAGTCCAAATTTAGTTGTTAAAACGGATATAAAGATAAACATATCAAAGAACGGAATTCAATAAGTTAAAACATAAATCAAAACATTGTTATAAATAATTCCTACTTTCTAACCCTAGGACACGAATAGATTAGCTACTCATGCCTAGGCTCAATTCAATACAATATTTAAGACAAAACATTCTAAAGAATTAAACTAGGAAAAATTGCTAAACCCGAGTATCTCGTCCCGTTGATCGAATCTTCGTTGTCGTCCAAGTCGTCTCGTGCCTCAAACTCGGATAATATGTGTGTTGTGTCGTTTTAAGAAGTACTTGAATCCTTTTTATAGAGTTAGATAACCCCAATTGAACTAGGAAATCAAATCCTCAATTAAAACAGGATTTTAATAATCGACAAGCCTTTTGACATGACCGTGTTGCTTAAATGACACGGCCGTGTCGCTTTGAAAACTCCTATTTCCAGCAACAATTTGACACGGCCGTGTTGCTTTGTGACACGGCCGTGTTGCTTTGTGACACGGCCGTGTTCTCTTCCAGAGCCAATTTGAGCGTTGCAGACCACTTTTGACACGACCGTGTTGCTTTGTGACACGGCCGTGTCGGTTCTTGCCCCGTTTTGCTCCTGGATCGGTTCAGGCCAGTTCAGACCGGTTTGGACCGGTTCTTGGACGATTCGGACAGGTTTGGACCGGTTCTTGGACGGTTCGGTTCGGTTCTCACTGATTTTCACTACTTTGGGCCGATTTTTACTCCGTTTCAACTTGTTTTCTTGTCCGGTAGTCGTAAATCACAACTTTTTAGCCTGAAAATGCTCAAAATACCTTAAAACAAGTCAAGTACGTCAATTGGTCACTTATATGATATTTCATACAATTTCCAACCATTTATGCACATAATTCTTATCAAATAGTACCATACATCGACCTAATTACATGCATAATCAACGTGCATCATGGTGGCATGAAAAAGCCCAAGGGCAAGTGCTTCAAGTGCGGTAACACTGGGCATTGGAAGAAAGATTGTTCAAAGCTAAAGGCAAAGAACTAAGGTACGCCATTAACTTTAGTAACTAAAATATGTTTGGCTTCTGTTTCTACTCATTTATGGATAGTGGATACGGGTGCGATTGATCATGTTTGTTACACCTTGCAGGGCTTCCAGTCGACAAGGCGGCTTAGGGATGGCGAGATCACTATCTCCATGGGTAATGTGGCAAGGATCGCGGCAGTTGCAGTTGGAGATTTATCTTTATGCTGTGATGACACTATTTCAATTTTGAGAGATGTCTTGTTTGTGCCGGATTTTCGGCAGAACTTGATTTCAGTTTCGAAGCTTTATTGTGATGGATATTTAGTTGTTTTTGGTAGTAATGTTTCTATCATAAGAAATGACGTAGTTATCTGCACTGGTGTTTTGAGTAACTCTCTATATACTATAAGTTGTCTGCATAATATCCAAAACTTCGTGGCATCTACATCATCAAACCTAAAGAAAAGAAAGTTATCTTCTCAAGAGGATCAAACACATCTTTGGCACCTAAGATTAGGCCACATCACTCTATACAGGATCCAAAGACTCGTGTCTGATGGGGTGTTGGATTCATTCCAACCAGTTCAAAATTGAGTCTGCGAATCCTGTATAGAAGGAAAGATGTCGACAAGGCCTTTTAAGGCAAAGGGGAATAGAACCAATGAGGTGTTAGAGCTGATCCATTCTGACTTGTGTGGACGGACGTCCACTCAAGCTCATGGAGGGTATGAGTACTTCGTCACTTTTATTGACGATTACTCGAGATACAGATACATTTACCTACTTCACCGCAAGTCTGAATGTTTTGAGAAAATCAAAGAATTTCAGGCAGAAGGGGAGAAGAAGTTAGGAAAAAGTATCAAGTCATTGCGGTTCTGATCGCGGTGGCGAATACCTCAGCAACGAGTTCACACAATACTTGTCAGAGGCTGGGATTACATCCCAATTGACTACACTAGGTACTCCTCAACAGAATGGTGTAGCATAGAGAAGAAATCAAACTCTTCTTGAGATAGTACGATCCATGATGAGTTATGCATCTTTGCCAATTTCATTCTAGGGATACGCCTTAAAAATGACATCTTATCTGTTAAACCTGGTACCATCCAAGTTGGTACCCAAGACCCCTGTCGAGCTGTGGCCTGGGCGCAAGCCTAGCATGGAACCATATAAGGATTTGGGGTAGTCCAGCACACGTGCTAAACAAGGATGCTGACAAGTTGGAATCTAGGTCAGAGGTGATGATGTTTATAGGGTATCCAAAAGGAACGAAGGGTGGTTATTTCTATAGTCCTAAAGATCAGAAGGTCGTTATTAGCACTAACGCCCGATTCTTAGAAGAGGACTATATGACTAATCTCAAGTCCAGGACATATATTGCCCTTCAAGAACTCGAAGGGAATGTCACGGAGATTCCATTTCCACGGCCATGTATGCAAGAAGCTATACTACCAATTACTGCACAACATGTTGATATAATGCCTACACAGCTTCGACATAGTGGGAGGGTTGTTTGTCAACCTAATCGGTACATGTTTGTGGGAGAATCTTCGGATTTGATCCCAGTAGACGGACATGCTGATCGAGATCCCTGGACATACGCCGAGGCAGTGAGGGACGAAAATGCGAAAGAATAGCATCTCACTATGGATTCTGAATATGAATCCATAACTGCGATGGATGTGTACGAGAAGACTGTACTGCCAGATGGCTATATAGCTATAAGCAACAAGTGGGTATACAAGAGAAAGAGAGGAGGGAATGGAGAGGTCACGGCCTATAAGGCTAGGCTAGTAGCGAAAGGGTATACCCAGATTGAGGATAAAGATTACGATGAAATCTTTTCACCTGTGGCCATGCTCAAGTCCATTCGGATCTTATGGATTTACTCGATGTGAAAACGAGAGTTGCGTGTACTATCTAGATGTCAACGGAAATAAAGTATTTCTTGCACTTTATTTAGATGATATTCTCCTATTTGGCAACAATGTGGAGCTATTATCAGATGTAAAGATATGGTTATTCGAACAGTTTCAAATGAGGGACTTGAGAGAGGCAGCCTACATTCTTGGGATCAAAGTTATACGAGATCGCAAGAAAGGATGTTGAGCTTATCTCAAGCGGCCTATGTTGATACTGTGATCACTCGTTTTAGCATGCAAACCGCCAAGAAAGTATTGCTACCTTTCAGACATGACGTTCCACTTTCTAAGGAGATGTGTCCTAAGACACCTAAGGAGAAAGAGGAAATGAGATAGATACCCTATGCTTCCGTAGTAGGTAGTCTTATGTATGCAATGCTATGCACGAGACCCGATATCTGCTATGCAGTTGGCATAGTGGTAGATATCAGTCTAACCCTGGATAGGTTCATTGGACTGCGGTAAAGCATATACTCAAGTACCCCAAGAGGACTAGAGATTACAGGCAAGTTTACCAGTCAGACAATCTATATCCCTTGGGTTATACGGATTCGAATTTCCAGGCTGACCGGGATGAGAAGAGATCTACCTCTGGTTATGTGTTTTCTTGAGAGGAGGAGCTATTTCATGGAGGAGTGCAAAGCAGAGATGTATTGCGGATCCCATTATGGAAGCCGAATATGTAGCCGCCTCAGAGGCTGCTAAGGAGGCAGTATGGCTTCAGAACTACCTCCTGGATCTAAACGTGGTACCTAGTTTGCCTAAGAGTATCACAATTTATTGTCATAACTCAGGTGCCGTAGCAAACTCAAAGGAACCCAGGACCCACAAGACGACTAAACACATAGAGAGAAAGTACCACGTAGTACGAGAAATCGTAAGATAAGGAGATGTGCAGATAGAGAAGATTTGTACAACATTAAATTTGGTTGATCCATTCACGAAGAGCTTACCGCAGAAAGTCTACGACGAGCATGTTCAAGGACTAGGGCTACAATTGATGCCACCCACTTAGAAAACTTTCAGTATAAGTGGGAGAATGTAATAGGTAGATAGAGAGATACAGTATACTAAAAGTTTGCTTTAGTATAAGTGGGAGATTGTTGGGTTTGTATATTGAAAGCAAGACTTTTATGTTGTATACAATGTTTCCAGTAATTCACTATTAATCTCCTATCCGACTCTGTTTAGACTAATCACTATTTATGACCTTATATCTTTTACTATAAGTAGAACATATGGTGTATTGTAGATCACAGAGGATTATATGATTGGTTAACCTTAATGAGATATAAAATATAAATCACAACCGAGATGACTTGAGGATGAGTTGTTGGTATATGCTGCAATATTAAGTAGAAATAGTTTATCTTGACTATTTACTTATACTGGTACGTCTCTACGTATTGATAGGATCAGGGTGAGATGAGTTCTTCTTCCTGACCTTAGTGAAGAACAAGAGATCTCGGTGATTTATTGTAATCTAAACCCTAATAAGATTACAGTTGTGTATGCGTGTCTGTGTGTCATTTTGACTTACCATGAGTGAGAGTTAAGTGATAACTCATATACTCCGTATCTTGGGTGACAACAGTTTGCATATGATAATTGGTAATTTGTATTAAGTTAACCGTATCCGTTTAGAATGATTATATCCCCTTAAGGAGCTCAAAAGGTTTATTGTACTAAACCCTGCAGGTTGATTAAGTTCAGGTACAATAATGAAGTTGAGTGGTACTACTTAAGAAATTAATAAGCAATTAATTAATTTAAGCTGTCAGAGGCTTTAATTAATTAATGGATATTCGATATCTTAAATACGGGGATTAATTAAGTCTAAATTCAAGCCCTGACTCGATTCGGAAATAAAAAGGTAAGTTAATAATAATTATCTAGTGGAATGAATTAATATTTATGAATTAATTATGTTCTGGGCTGAACATAGAAAAATCAATTCATAGTTGGACCCATCCTTATTCCTTGTATTTGATCCCTGGGCTGGCCCATCTGGCTCCTAGCCCAGGAGGGAATTAATCTATCAGTCCAGGCCTAGACTCAATGTATTAAGTTAAAATACATAACTCTTTATCTGTGATTTTAATCAACCTACCGTAAGATCATAGAAAAGAGAGAAATAGAGAGAGGGGTGGCGTCTGTAGAAAAATTCCTAGGCTTGGGATTTCTCAAAGTTTGTCGTTCATCCGACATTGGAATTGAGCAGAGATACAATCTAGAAGATCAAAGTTGGAGTTGATCATCAGTTCGTTGTGTACCCAATTCTCAGGTTAATTATGAACATCAAAGTGTTGCAATTAAATTAAATAGATTCATTTTATGATTAATCAATGTACGGTGAATTATGATAATCCAAGAAGAGCCTAGGAAAATTCAAAATTCCTACAGATACATATCCAACGTATATACCTAATCGTCTCTGGGGACCCATTTTTGTGCGATGTGGGGCCTCAATAGGCACATATACTGCACAACCAAATATGCGTAGGTGTGAAATGTCAGGGTCATATCTAGTTACCAACTAGTACGCAGAAAATGGTTGGTCGACAGTGGGTCTGAGACGAATAAGTAAAGCTGCATGCAATATTGCATAACCCCATGCAGAGATAGGCATGTTGGTGCGCATAACCAAAGCCCTAGCCACCATTTGTAGTCTTTTGATGGTGGCTTCTTCGAGATCGTTTTGTGTATGCACATGGGGTACGGGACGCTTTACATCGATCACGATAGACATGCAATAATCATCAAATGCTTTTGATGTGAACTCTCCAGCATTATCAAGTCTTATGGACTTGATAGGGTTATCAGGATGGTGAGCCCTTAAACGAATAATTTGTGCTAAGAGTTTTGCAAATGCAAAATTTCTTGTGGACAATAAAGCGACATATGACCAGCGTATCGAAACGTAAACCAGAACCATAAAATACTTAAATAGTCCGCATTTTGGATGAATAGATCCACAAATATCTCCTTGTATCCTACGTAAGAATGGAATATTTTGTTTGGTATCTTTAGCATAAGACGGTCTCGATGTTACTTTTGCTAAATAACAGGCTTTGCAATATGAGTGATGTGCCTTTGAGATTTGTAATAAGGCAGGGTGGGATGTAGATAGTGCATTTGGTTCTTCAGAAAACACAGGTTGTAATGGAGCCACATCATGACCGATATCGTCCATTGTATCGAATATTCGTCCCTTTCTATGCTTCACTCGAAAAAAAAGATGTCCATATAAGTTTTTCAAAATACGGATCATCACATCATGACCGGGATAACCAAGACGGTCATGCCAAAGCTTGTATAAACTAGTGTCACATAGTTCATCATTGGTGACATCATAGGATTTGACAATTCGAATAGTAGTGATGTACAACCTACTAGATTGTCTCATTAGTTTCTCTAAGATGCATTTTCTTCCACATTCATTAGAGGTAATATATATAAATTCAGTTTCATTCTCATTATGAGTTTCCAAATGATAGCTGTTGACATGAATATCTTTAAAACGTAACAAGGTTCGATTAGCTCTTGGTGCATGAAGAGCTTCTTTGATTTTAATAATTGTGCCGTTAGGCATCAAGAATTTGGCAGTACCTCGCCCTTTTATTAGTTGGGATGATCCAATCATTGTAGTTATAGATGAAGTGTAAGGAATAAGTTCAAGGAATAATTGTCTATTCCTTAAAATTGTGTGGGTAGTCCCACTATCAGCTAAACACTCTATTTCTCCGCGAGACATTCCTACAAGTAAACATGATTTGTGTTATTAATTTAGTTAGAAATATAATCTCATTTCCTTCTGAGTATTTCAGTTTAATAGAATGGTTTACTTTTCATTCAATATATTCTTTTATTTCTAGTATGTATTACTTTACATCAGGATAGTGCTATTTTCGAACCATGTATATGATGTACAATAAATTCAAGTAAATTTAATACTTTAGAATAAAATTCAAATTTATTGATAAACCAACATCAAGAAAAGTAAGTCTCATACAAAAAATCTAACTAAAAAACAATCAGTCTAAGTAACTTGATGACTAAAAACAATTGTCCAAATAAAATGAGGCATAGTGCCTTAACAACATTCTTGAAAAAAAATTAATAAAGCAGATCAGTCAAAATGGGGAGTATCCATTGACTGAGCAAAGTCCTTGTTGCCATTGAAATCTGCAATCGTAAGGTTAACATTTGTAGGTTTATGCTCGCCTTCTATGTAGTGGGTCTCTTGTTCTTTAGATTCCCTATACCTCTTATAGTTAGCTGCTATATAGTTGCGTGCACGACAATTGCTATACTAGTGGTCGGTGTCTCCACACCTATAGCAAGGTTCATTGCCAACTCGTTCCTTTTTGTTCGAAGGGTTTTTAGGTGCCTTTTGCACCTTGGCTCCACGACCACCGTGGCCACTTGGAGCGCCAATACCTACTTGCCGCCCTCCAGTGGGAGGGCCACCACAGACCCTACCACAGCCTCTACCATGGCCCCCACGACCTCTACCCCGTGGTGCATTATTCCCACGTTGGTAAGGATGAGCACGTCTTGTCCCTTTTCCTTCAGGGTTCTTTCCACTGTTCCCTTGATTAAAGTTTGCCTCAGGAATTTTCTTTATCCCAGCAAGCCTGGCATTGTTGTTCAGAAGAACTTGGTCATGCCTCTCAGCTACTTGCAGCATTTTCTTCAGCTTATTAAATGTTGTGATTCTTTTGTTATCATATTCAAGTCTATACTGATTTGCCAGTATAAGTGCTGAGGTAGGAAAGGTGGAAAGAGTTTTTTGTATCATGTCATCTTCTGTGATTTTCTCTCCACAGAAAGTAAGACGTGCTTTAAGGCGTAACATATCCTTGTTGAAATCATTAACCCTTTTGTAGTTAAGTAACCGGATTTCATTCCATTGGACTGTTAGTTCTGGAAGCAGAGTGTCATGTAAGTTTCCAAAACGTTCCTTTAGGGCATCCCACGGTTCTTTGGGGGTTTTCAATTGAAGGTACTCCCAGCATAAACTAGGATCGATATGTCGCCTAAGAAACATTAGGGCATTTGCTTTGACCTTGTCGGACGGTTATCTATCATTTAGATCAGTGGATGATTTGATTGTGAAAAGATAATCCTTCCCTAAGAATGTAGTTTCCACAGCAGAATCCCAACGATGATACTCAATTCCTTTTGAGTCCAAAATTTCAAATTCAGGTCGAGTTGGTTCAGCCATTTTCTGTAAATAAAAACGAATATATATTAATTATGCAAGCCTAGCAATATGCAATTTTTTTTCAAGAATGTGAGTTGAATTAGATTTTGAGACAAATTGGTCACATATGTTTTTTTCGATGCTTTGTGAAAATACTTTATCACATTAATTTGTACTCATATTTATCAGCCATGAATTTCTTTATCATGGAAGTATTCAATAACAGATATATAAACACAAACAGAATATGGAAAATTCTGAAATTTCATCACAACCTCATGGTCGTAAACGATTTTAAACAAAATAAATTGCATGTCATATCATGAGAATATACACATAATCAATTTAAAACATTGAGCAACAGGCACCTCATCATAAAAGAGAGAGTATATTATCTTTCAAATCATGATAACAAATATCAATTCTACCATCAATTATCAATTTTTAAACCAAATAAAGATGGGTGTATATATTGAGGGTGAATAAATGAATTAACATCAAAATCTAATATGTGGCAATTTATCGTGTAGTCTGACTACTCAATCACCACAGTACGATTATAATCATAAATAAAAACATCTTGTTTTCATACAATACTATCAATACCTTGCTTTTATTTTTATTAGTTGAACGATCAGTATATATGTAAACTATAAAATAATGCATCTATAGCAGATAAACGAAACAGAATAACATGAGAAATTATATAATAATTAACCTCAACCTAGAAGTAAAAAACAAATGCTAATCATTAATTCCTATCTGACAGACTAATAATGACATTCAAGGAGTATACTATTAATTAAACATGGATGCAATTCTTATATAGGATTATTTCTACCAGAGGCGTATATAGTACTGATGCAGACATGATAAAAATAATAAACTTCAGAATCTTGCTTCCAGTATAGATAACTGAGATATCCAATCAATAAAAATAAATAAATCACAGTATATATGATTAATCAGTTTCTATGTGAATCACGAGATTACGTACTTGAATTACATACAAAAAATAAATCAAGGCATTGATTTATCAGATATAAGATAAAGTAGCAGAAAATTGTTGTTTATCGATTTGATTTTTGATTCAACAGGTTATTATAAAACTAGGAATCAAGATTACCTTGTAACTTTGGGAGTTATCACCAAAACAGTCTTTTCTTCTTGAGATGATTTCTCGTTCGTTAATTCACCACCGTTTCTTGTTCCGTAGAGATAGTGCTGATAACATATAAAAGTAAACTGAGCAGAATAAAGAGAATGAGAAGAAAGCAGAAAAGCGGTCTACATTATTTAACAAGAAATGTCTCTTATATAGGTATACATTGTAGGATTTTATGTATACAAGATATAATGAAACGTCTAAATTATCCCTCTATCAATTACTTTTGATGAAGGCACACTAATGTATTTTTCCTTCAACACTAACTACGTACGCCAAATTAATTAAGGTTGGGGAAAATGCAAAAGTTCCCATTATGTTGGAGGGTGTTAGTGACTTTTTTGTTCAGCATGTTGAGGTCTTGCAATTTATGTTAATTTGTAGTAATCTTGTTCATTTTTTGCTGGAACATATAAAAACGCACGTGAAATGTCACGTGCCCAACTTCCGGCCTGCAATGCTATGTGTACATTAATTCAGACAAATTAATGGATAATTTCTACGAATTGGGCAACTTTGCCGACAAATTTGTTTAAAAAAATCTGGAAAGAATTGCCAAATTAGCGAAAAATGATCATTTATAAAAAATATAAATAATATCAAATATGAATATATATATATATATATAAACTTAATTATAAAATCTGGAAAATAATAATAAAAATATAAGGATTCCTAACAAAATTTTAATAATTTTTCTAAATACATTAATTTAGTTATGATTTTTATATTTTTATTATTAGTTTTTAAGTCTTACAATTAATTTTTTTATATATTATTTTTGTAATTGATATTTTTTAAATTATTTTTTAAATTTGGTACGTTTTCTATTTTCTGTAAAAATTATTGTTAGCAAAAGTTGCCCATAAATTTTTAATTTGCATAAGTGTGTTGTCAGTTAATTTGTTTGAGTTGGAGTACACGTGGGCTGCCAAATAGCGTTACCGTTTGGAATTCGCAAACGTGACATTTCACGTATGCAAACAGCGAATCCATGGGTATTTGAACCCAAGTATCCAGGAAAAAGTAGAATATTTGATGGAAAAATACGTGCATTAAGATACGAGGGCTTCTTATTCCACAACAACGAAAACACTTTTTCACTCTTTCATATACTAGGGGATTTCACTTGGAAAAGAAAATGTTCCATACTAACGGATTCGGGTCCATAACCATGGGTTCCAATGCAAGAGATTTTTGTTTATTTGGAAGAAAAATGACATAAATTGTACAGAATTGCTACAGGTTGAGCATAAATTGCGCGGATCAAACATGCCGAGCAAGAAAATCACACTCCCTATAGTTAATGGACAAATATATATTTTCCATCCTACTTAATATAGTAGTGGAACCCTCTATAAATAGTATTTTCAGCATTTTTCCGCCTAAATTTTATATACTAATTGTAGAAATCAATTACGTAAGGTAAATATTATGTTGATTTAAATCTACATGAAAAGTTATGTATGTGATTAAAAACTGATTCACGCAATTGATGAGTCTTTCCATTTTAATTAATATAAATCAATTCCTAAATTAAATATTAAAATATTTAAGGCATGCAATTCGTTGATTTGAAATTATATGGAAAGTCTTCCATGTGCACAAAAGTTGATTGGTAGATTTTATACTATTTATGTGGTAGACCAATGAAAATTAAATCCTACGTTAAAAATTAGTTGTGAATCTAATCATGTAACTAAAGATATAATATATTTGCTATACTTGTGCGAATCATCAGGTAATTTAGGCTTATTTCTGTGTTATTGAAGTGTGATTTTTTAGTTGTATACTATGCAATTCAATTTTGAGTGGTGCTGCTTATTGGTTCGGTTTTTGAAAGCTAGATTGTACATATACGTTTACATAGAATCGGAACTCGATATATCTGTTTTTGTTTAGGTTAATGACGTGTATTTTATAAAGTGGGATCCGTATCATTTGGAACTCCCAGAGTACGCAGTTGTGTTCAACCCTTCAAAGCATGCTCAATTTATTGTAAAGATTACATAACTGTCATTTTTTTTTTTTTTCTTTCGTTGTCTATTTTATCGACTATAATAATTTTTAACTACAATGTTGTCTTTTTGCCTGTTATGTTTTTAATGTAGGTTGTTCCTGAACAAATCTGCTTCAACTTTCAGGATCAAGTTCCTACTAAGCTCATACTTGATATGTCGCAAGGTGTGTGTTATGAGGTTGGGCTGATTTACTTGATGATCAATATTGTCTTCAAGATGGTTGGTCTAATTTTATTGAAGTCTCGGGAATTGCCGCTGGTGATTGTGTCAATTTTAAATTTGTTAAACCGTCAACATTTCGTATATCTATCCATCATAAGTCGGTGTTGGTGGTCGAGTGATTGTGCTATTGTTGTTTCTATATTTTAGTTATTGAATAAAATATTTGTTCCAATTTTAATGTTTAATGTATAATAATTTTCTAATTTCATTAATGTCACCAAATGAATTGATAGTATATTAAAATAATTATCGATATTCTGCGCATAAATAATTCAGAAAATGCTAATACAAATCATTGTTATTAAAATCGATGCTAATACAGGTTGCATGCTACTTTGCCCCTTGCACCTGCTGAACCCAGACCACCATATCAAGGGGTATGCGGATCCTGTGCAATTTTAATAAAAGTGCATAATTAGAGCAGTTGACCAAAAAGATTTCCTTACCTGATTTCCTTTCAAATTAGTGAACATAAATGTGAAAAATAAAAATTCAGTGGAAGAATAATAAGGCTTTAGTTTTTGTTTTTTCTCAATGATGAACGGGACCTTTACTTTGCTGGACTTTTTAATGATGTATTTTTTGTGAAAATAATTTTCGGTAAAAAAAATTAAGAGACTAAACAAAATAATAAGTTGACATAATTTTTTAGTCATTTAGAATGTACAGGGTGGGAAATGGGTCTAGAATCCGCACAATATTGTTAATATTGTTTTCATTTACTTAACTTTTAGATAGGTGCTTAAAATAGATATTGCGATAAAATTGCTTAAAATCAAGAGTAGGTAATGATTCAGAATAAGAGGTCTTTGCAAATTCAATTGCAACACCAAAATCACTTTTGAAAATCAATTTTATGGAATTTTTCTAAAAGCAACATTGTTTGCAAACATCCCCTAAAATCAATTTTGATGTTTTAGTGTTTCATCGTGAGGTGAAGAAATATTTTTATTTTTAAATTTTTTACACAATTAATGCTTTTTAAAATAACGTATATTGATGGACACTTAATTGAAAATTGCTTATAATATCCATAATTAGTTCATATTCTTAATATGGTATACTATGGCAATTAGATCATATTTTAATGTTAATGGAAAACGGCAATGATCTATAATCAGATCATATTTTAGTGTTAATTGAAAATGGCGATGATTAATACCCAGCAATCAATCTATTATCATAAATTTGTATTAGTTTTGTTGACAAATTAATCAAATGCTAAATAAATGCTTGTATTAATCATATTAAAAAAGAAGAGTATATAAAAAAGTAGTAGCAAAACCCAAAAGCTCTAAGAGAAGGCTAAAACAGTAGCAGAGAAACGCGACGCAACGCGTATATATAAGTAACATGTCGAAACTACCACAAACTGGTAGCAGATTAGAGACGTCTAACAGATCTAAGGCGCTAAATGTGGGGGAGTAACCACACATGGGACCCAACACCGTGAGTGCGAGGCCAAACACTCGTAGGAGGGAGTAAAAAATGGGGTCCGGGAACATCACTCGGAACGCAAGTGACATGTAGAGCAAGGAATGCTAGGCTGGTACAAGCAAAACAAGTTGGAGGCGCCAGAACAATGATTGCCGTGGAGGTCCCATCCAGAGATGATAGAACTGCCGGGAGTGCAACACTAGTGATACGCCTAGGAACCGAAGTTCCAAATGCTATAAAGCATGAATGAATCTTCCCAGTGTGGGAAAGACTCTGCTGGCCTCATTAAAACCCATTATTGAAAAAACCCTGTGGGAAAAAACCAATAATGGAAAAAAGAGTACCAGGTGAGGCCAAAAGGCCAATCACCGTCAAATCCAAATCGTCTGTCAATACAAAAGTAGTATAAAAAGGTACCTGCACAATAAAACGGGGGAGGGACAGTGAGATAAAGAAAAGAAACATGTGGGGGTAGAGGATTCCACTAAGTAAAAGGTGTTCTAAGATTAGAGAGTGCGTCAGCAGCCTGATTGCCTTCTCTGTAGATGTCCAAGACCTTAAAAGTGATACACCATAAAATGTGCAAGGCTCGAATCCAACGTGCACGGAGACGCCAAGGTACATCAAGAGATATGGACTGAAACACTTGTACCACGTACATAGAGTCAGACTCAAGCCAAATCTTATGCCAGCCATGATCACTGGCCAGCTCAATCGCATATTGATAAAGCGCGATCCGTTATCAAAAGAATTCAGGTAAAAGAAAATCAATTGGAAAAACTATCTCACGCAAAGAAGATAAAGAACACAGGATATACGTGGTTCGATCCGGAGATCTACGTCCACGGGAAGAATAATGTCCCCTCCGGGATGCTTTTTCCTTCTTTCTTGTGAATCTTACAAGCTATAATTTCAGAATACTAGAGTTCGAACCCTCAACTCATCTTTAATTCTACTATTTATACCATACAAATCACAACCCTAACTAAAATCCCTATAATCCCGGCCATTAAATCTGCACTCGTGATTGAGAGAAGATCGTGGGGGAATCTCCACTCCCAAATGTGTCGCTGCCGTAATCTCGGTCACCAAATCTTCATGATGATTGAATAGACCATAATTGGGCCGGTTGAGCTGTTGACCGTAATTGGGCCGGTTGAGCCGCTGGGCTTGTACTTCTGGGCCGGTTGAGCTGTAACCGGGCCATACCTACCAAATGCCCCCCTCCCCAAGACGGAGCGAGGTAGAAGCTTCGGCTTGAAGAGAAAGCGAATGTAGGTGTGAGCCGGTGTGAAGGAAGTTTGAGGTAAGGGGAGGCGAAAATCTGCTAGGATTCCAAGATAAGACAACTAGAGCTGAGAGTCTGCGAAACCCCCGGGGTCAATCAACCGGGGTTGAGAAACTGCGAAAACCCCGGGGTCAATCAACCGGGGTTGAGAAACTGCGAAACCCCCGAGGTCAATCAACCGGGGTTGAGAAACTTCCACGACACGAGTGCTGAAGGCAACTAGGGCGCGTAACCAGGAGATGCGCACAGAATTCGAGTAGGCGCGTGGTAAACGGCACACATTTAAAGTTTCGAGGCGCGTGCATGACACGCGAGTATCAGAAACGTTAATTTTAAACCATCGAATCTGAACCGTTGGAATTATAAGAAAAGGAGGGAAAGCAAAAACCCTTCACCTTCTTCACTTGAGGATAACTGAACCACGCATCAGAGAGAACAAAGATTCTGCAAACTTTGAAGTTAATCACCTCTTCGACCAGAGAAAATAAGTAAGTATGTCTATCTCTTCTTCATCTTCGTCTAGGGTTGAGGAAGTGGGCAAAGAAAGGGAGCCCTTTAGAGTGCCCCCTATACGGATGATTTTCCCAGAAAATAGTGAGACTAGGAAGATCTACCGGGGCGATCAAGGGGAAATTAGGATGGAGGCAGTTAGTTTCCCCTATTGTGAGGAGGAGGTAGAGGAGTTCGAAGTAGCAGGAGTGGTGCCCAGTGTGACTGAGGCCCAAATCAGGAAATGGATTCCGAATTTCTTCCTGCCTTTCGACCTAGAATACATAATTCCCCACCACAAGGATAAGGCATGTTGCCCTCCCAAAGGATTCATATCCGTATATATAGATCAGCTGGCGGTAGGGTTAAGGTTTCCCCTATGGGATTTTTTGGTAAATTTGTTGAAATTTTACGAAATAGCCCTGGGGCAGTTAGGACCCAATGCCATAAGGCAGGTGGTAGGATTTTTGGTGGAATGTAATAAGGGCGGAGTGAAGCCCAGTGTTAGGCAGGAATAAGGGTTGGTACTACCTTAACCCAAGGCCGGGTAAAAAATTCAAACTAAAAACCCAAGGCCGGGTAGAAAATTCAAAGTAAAAAACCCAAGGCCGGGTAAAATATTCAAAGTAAAAAACCCAAGGCCGGGTAAAAAATAAGGGTTGGTACTACCTTAACCTAAGGCCGGGTAAAAAATTCAAAGTAAAAAACCCTAGCAAAATAGAGGGGTGGAGAGGTAAATTTATATATGTTAGGCAGGGCAGAGTACTGCCGAAGTGGCAGAGGTTGGAGGTAGTAGATAGTGCGCCGGCGGGGGACCCCAGAGGTGTAGATGTATTGATGAAAGCAGGTACCCTGGGGTCAAAATTTTCAGAAGAAGTCTTGGACGAGGCTGGGTAGAGCCCGTACTATTCCAAATGGACAGTTGGGACTTCGGAATCCCAGGAAGAGGGTACCTCAGCTGAAACTAACTCAGAGGAGTCTCCAGGCGTGGCTGAGGTAGAGGGGTCTCAAGCCGGGCAGAAATAGAGGGTAGGGCCCCTTTTTTTTTGTATAAGTTGTGCAATAGCTGGTTATAATATCTCTTAATGCATCCTGTCGCATGTGCAGTGGGCAAGTTCAAGAGTTTTGCAAAAAGGGGGAGCTGGAACCAGCTCAGGTGGGCGAGGTGATAAAGCCAGGACACCCGAGCTGCAGAAAACCACGTCGGGGAGCCTTCTTGGAGACAATCACGAGGACAATGTCCCTCTATCGGGACTGACCCCGAGCTCCAAGAAGAGAATGACATCGCCACCAACGCCGCCGCCTCCCAAGAAAACGCATGTGGTCCCTTCCCACGAGGTATGTGCATGGATAGTGCCTTGTTATATGTCTCGTTTGCCAAAGATGATAGTAAGAGAATGCAGGGACAAGGGAGAGCAACGACTTCGGCAGGAGCCGAACTGGAACAGCTACTGGAGCCAATCCGTGGGTTGGTAGTGAGGCTTGAAAAAGAGTCTTCCAGGAATAGAGTGGCCGAACTAGAGGCTGAGGTCACCAAACTACGGGCCGGGTTTGCGGAAGCCCAAAAGAATGCCAAGGTGGCCCGAGACAGAGCGATGCTAGCCGAGAGAGAAGCAGCAAGACTGCGAGAGCAAGCGGTGGAGGTCGCTGTTGTCCAGAGTGACCTCGTGGCAGCTCGGGAAGAACTGAAGAGAGCAGTCGAGGGCCAGGGAGCGATGTTAGAGGCCTTCACCGAAAAACTGTTGCAGACATAAACGTTCATGAAGTTTCTGAGCACGTTTGTGGCAGCAGGCGACACAGCCACAAAGAGTGAGTTGTTGGAGGTTGTATATGACAAATATCCGGAGGTCGATGTATATGATGAAGACTTCGGATATAACTATGATGCGGTGGGGAATGAAGATGGGGCATACTTTGAGGCGCTGACACAGGCGCCAAAGTGGCCGCTGATTGAGGCCCTGGCCAAGAAGAATGTGCTCTTGACTGCCGAGGTGATAAGACGCTGCAACGAAGACCAGGATAAAGATTTCTTGGGCTTCCGTAACGGCTTTCACGTGCGGGAGTTACGAAACAGAACCCCCATTCCGCACAAAGGGTCCATAGTGCCAACACTGACCTCCGGGGAGGAGAACACGGCTGGAAGCTCCGGGAAAGCGATAGAGGGAAACGGAGACCCCGCAGTGCTCCCAGCTATACCAGGGAACACCTCTACCCCTGGAGAGGTCAGTGCCCCTCCACCTCATGACAAGACTATAGAATAGCCTATTTGTAAAAAGGTGTAGAATCATTTGTAATTTCTTGTGTGTAATGAATCATTTGTACCTGAAGGAATGAATGACGATTTATTGTTTTTATATTCTCCATGTGTTGTAACTCATGTTATCTTTAGCAATGTTGATGTGTCTGTGTGTACTTGATACGAAGATGTCCCCTCTATCAGGGAAATGCCGAAAATCCACATGAGGTGATAAAGCAACTCAGGTCTTTGATTGCCTGGTTACAAAAGGACAGAGATGTCTGGAAGTTGCAAGAGGTCCCCAGGCTATCGAAGAGGTTAGCATCAGCAGAAAAGAGATGTGCGGAGGCAGAGTATTCATAGACGAAAGCTGCGAAGCAGATGCGGCAGTATAAAGCAGAGTGCGTGCTTAAAGATATGGAGTTGGAACAACTCCGCATAAACCAGCAAGAATGCGAACACTTGCTTGTCGATAGCGGGCGGTTATTAGTCGACGAGGTTCATGCCCGGAGAACAGAAGTTTGGGAAGACGTTGAGCAGCTTGGCAAGCAAGGCGATATCAATAATCCCGAACTAATCAGAAAACGGTTGGTGTTAGGATTTCTCCTGGATCTGCAGAAGAAAGTAGAGGCCCGCAACGATGCTTTCCACGTGGCAGAGCAGGAGAAGCAAGGACGCAGCGACGTAAAGGGAGCCCAGAGTAAGAAAACAGGGACCACCATACGGAAGGAGGTTGGTCCCGAGGCCCACCCCGCGGCTCCAAGAAACCCAGGGATGACTTCCGAATCAAGGTCGGGTCCTCGCAAAGAATCCAGGAAGCCATGTGAGAAAGAGCCAGAGCCCAGTGGAACAACAGTTTCAGCCTTGGCGAGGGAAATTGGCGAGATGCCGGGAGAGGAGTGGGATGCTGTAGAGTGGGCGAAACACCCCGCGGGGTGCGCGGGGAGCAAACCCGGTATCTCAAAAGACAAAAGAGCACCCTCGGCATAAAACAGGGGAGTGCGTTACACGAGCCTCAGAGAAAATGGACCCCCTGGCGCCATTGGAGTGGGACCACACAGAGTGGGACAACATGTCGGGCCCAACTAGGAGACCCAGTCAACCGCGATCAAGTCATGGTCCGCAAGGGACGGTTGACATACCCAGGACCGGGGTCCTTGCCCGAGGCAATTGAGGATTGCAACGTAGTTCTTAGGAGGTTCCCCGAAGGACTAGAAATAGCCAATTGGAAACAAAACGGCGAGGCTTTGCGTTCTGGTTCGGAGAGGATTCGAAAAAGCAATAATAGGAAATTGTGTAGGTGAATGTTTGATGAAATAACGCACTGAAAAATATGTATTGTGTATATATTATTTACTTTATTTATTAGTTTTATTCTTTGTGTAGAAAAAATGTATGATGTATACGATTGTAAAATAATTTTTGTAATGAAAATATGAAGGGCATACATATGTTCACTGTGTTCGACATAATACAGACAAAAATTCGTTCGGAAACAAAGTAACTGACCACATCAAATGGAACGAAAGAGGGAATGAGATTAAGTCCGGAGACAAATTAATGACTCCTTGGAAGGATCAGTAAGTGGCTTGTATCCTTCGATCGGATTAGGTGAGAGTGAACCGAAGTCCTAAGACTTGGACATTTACCCCGGACGGATCAGACGAGGAATTAATTAAGTCCAAGGACTTGTTCTAATTGTCTCCTGACGGGTCAGGAGATAGATAGATATGTTCGAAAACATTCGATATAATGACACCGGGGCGTCCCCGCGGTGTTGTAAACAAGCAATATAAAAAGTGAAACAGGAGATTTTATTAAGAAAAAATTGTCGGAACAATGTCAAATTACAAACTTGTATTTAAGAGATAGAGAGCAGAATAAAACTAACAGTTTTAGAGAAAAAAATTTCGGAGGTTGATTACATGCCAAGTACGAGGCACTGGGGTGCCATCTACGCGCTCGAGCTAGTAGCTTCCGGAAGAGTGAACAGCAACCATACGATAGGGTCCTTCCTATGCCGCGTGGAGTTTGCCTTCAGAAGCGGCTTTGCTGGCAGAATTGAGCCGGAGCACGAGGTCGCGGACTTGAAATTGCGTCCCGTGGACTAGCGCGTTATAGTATTTTGTTGTTTGCTGTTTATACTTGGCCTGTCGGATAAGTGCCTGTTCCCTGCGATATTCCACTTCGTCGAGGTTAGCACGACTTGCTTCTTCATTAGTTTCAGGATCGATAGTCAATAACCTGGGGATGGACACCCCAATTTCTGCCGGGATGATGGCCTCAGAGCCGTAGGTTAGGCTGAAAGGAGTCTCGCCTGTGGAAGAGTGAGGTGTAGTACGATAAGCCCACAACACTTGAGGTAGAGTATCAGCCCAAAGCCCCTTACATTCACCCAAGTGCTTCTTGATGCCTTCGACAAGTGTCCTATTTGTCACCTCTACCTGACCGTTGCCTGGGGGTGAGCTACCGAAGTGAATGCCTGTTTGTTGTGCAATTCTTCACACCAAGAGCGGAAAGGGTCATTTGCGAACTGTTTTCCATTGTCGGAAACAATGGTGCCAGGAATACCGAATCGGCAGACAATATTTTTCCATACAAAATTAAGAATTTTCCTTCCATTGATGGTGGTAAGCGGTTCGGCTTCAGCCCACTTGGTAAAACAATCCACAGCGACCACTAAGAATTTAAACCCTCCTGGAGCCACAGGGAATGGACCCACGATGTCTATGCCCCACTGAATGAAAGGTCATGCGCTCTGTATGCCCACCAGCTCGGTTTGGGGTAAGTGCTTTATCCGCGAGTGACGCTGACACTTTTCGCATTTTGACACTAAGTCATGCGCATCATTAAAAAGAGTGGGCCAGTAATACCCCCACCGTAGGGCCTTTTTACCTAGAGTTCGGGAACCAATATGGCTCGCACAGGAGCCCTCGTGTAATTCCCGGAGGACATAATCAGCTTGGACTGGGCCAAGGCATCGAAGACTTGGCTGAAGGTAGGATTGCCTGTATAAGACCCCATCATGGAGAGTATATTTCAGTGCTTTCAAAATGATCTGGCGAGCCCGCGTCTTGTCTTCAGGTAGAGTCCCATCCTGGAGGTATTGGATAATGGGCGTCATCCAAGTGGAGTCAGCATCAGTAATTATCAACACAACCTGTTCTTTGATTGATGGATGGGATGCCTCCTCTACAAGTATGTCCGGGGATATGCTAGAAGGGGCCGCGGAGGCCAGCTTACTGAGAGTATCAGCCTTTGTGTTCTCTCCTCGGGGAACCTTGTGGACATCAGCGGAGGAAAATGTCAGCAAGAACTTTTTGGTTAAAGCTAAGTACCTTTTCATGGTTTCTTCCTTTGCCGCATATGAGCCATTGATTTGGCTAGATATCACTTCCGAGTCGGTATATATCCGGATGTGTGATGCTCCTAGAGTCTTTGCGAGGCGAAGGCCAGCGAGAACCGCCTCATATTCGGCTTCATTATTCGTGACTTTGAATTTGAATCGCACAACATACTTGACTTCCACATCATCGGGCCCATTGAGAAGAACCCCAGCTCCACTTCCCCGGGTGGCGGATGCGCCATCTACATGTATATGCCATCGCTTGGCCTCGATGTCGAGATCGGTAGGCAAGATGACCTCAGGACGTGGGTTGGATTTAGAGTCATCAAAGGGAGCCTCAGCAAGAAAATCGGCTAGGTCTTGACCTTTAATAGCTTGGCGGGGAAGAAACTGGATATCATGCTCTCCCAGCTCAATTGCCCATTTAACTAGTCGACCGTAATGATCGGGCTTACTTAAGACCTGACGGATTGGTTTGTTCGTGAGGACGTTAATAACATGCCCCTGAAAATAGGGACGCGGGCGGCGGGCCGCCATAACCAGCAAAATATACGACCTTCTGAGTCCCTTGGTCTTCACGGACAAGGGCTGCGCTGATGGCTTCATCGGATGTGGACAAATATATGTACAGGGGCTCCCCGGCAATTGGTGCAGAGACAGTAGGGAGCTGGCTGATGTGCTGCTTTAGAGCCACTAAAGCTTCTTCACATTGGGGAGTCCATTCGAATCTTTTAGCCTGCCTCAGAATTTTAAAAAAGGGAAGTTGTCGCTCGGTTGCTTTAGACAAAAACCGATTCAGTGTAGCTAGTCTCCCAGTAAGACGCTGAACATCTTTTTCCTTTTCAGGTGTTTTGAGATTAAGTATATCTCTAATTTTGAAGGGATTTGCTTGGAGCCCCTGAGGGGAAACCATGTTCCCCAAGAATTTCCCGGAACCGACCCCAAAGGTGCACTTGGCCGGATTTAATCGGAGGTTGTTACGTCTGAGCACTTCCAATGTTTCAGCGATGTCCCGAACACATGCATCAAAAGTACGACTTTTGATAACGAGATCATCAACATAAACTTCTACATTTCGGCCAATACGGTCTCGAAAGACGTGATCCATCAAACGTTGATAAGTGGCCCCGGAGTTCTTAAGCCCGAAGGGCATTTTCTTGTAAGCAAAAATGACGAAGTCCGTTATGAAGGCCGTTTTGATTGCGTCCTTTCGGTCCATGTAGACCTGGTGGTATCCTTTATAGAGGTCCAGGAAACAAAGTGCGGGGTGTCCGGTAATGGCCTCGGCCTTTTGGTCAATCGGAGGCAGTGGATAGCAATCCTTCGGGCAGTATTTGTTTAGGTTAGTAAAGTCCATACACATCCTCCACGTGTTATTGAGCTTTTGAACCAGGACATGATTCGCAAACCAGGTCGGATAGTGAACTTCAAAGAGGATATCTGCCTTCATAAGCTCCTCAACCTCTGCGTGGATAGCAGCTTTCCTATCAGCGGCAAACTGTCTGCGTTTCTGCTGAACTGGTTTGACTGCTGGATCAATTTTCAGCTTGTGGGTGATCAAACCGAGCGAGACACCGGGCATATCCAGGGGTGACCAGGCGAAGACTTCGGAATATTCGCGCAATATCTGAACAATGGCGCTGTGAAGTAGAGGCAAGTGCACTGCACCGACCTTAACAGTCTGCTCAGGCTTGGTTGGATCGAGTGGTACCTCGACTACTTCGTTGCTAAGAGGTTTAGTAGGAACCGGGATGGGTCCCGGGGTATCTATTTGAAACTGAGGATTGGCAGCAGGCTTAGTCCTTTGTTTGAGCGCAACGTGCATGCACTCCTTAACCATCTTTTGGTCGCCACGGATGGCAATCGTACCGTAGGGTGAAGGACACTTCATCGTCAAGTGATACGTGGAGCAGATAGCTTGTGCGGGGGTAAGCCAATCTCGCCCAATAATCATATTATAGGGTGATGCAGACGACACCACATAAAAATCAACAAAAAAAGTTTTGATGGCAGGGTGAGTACCTACCGAGGCTGCGAGGTTAATGATCCCTTCCGCCTTAACCTCTCCCTGTGTAAATGTCTGTAGAGGTCCCGGTGCAGGTCAGAGCAGATCACGGGATATACCCATTTTTTTTAAAAACAATCAGAGAAAATAACGCTTACACCGGCACCATTATCGACATATACCCGTTTGATGATAATATTTGCTACAGTCATATCAATGATAATAGCGTCAGTGTGAGGAGTGCACTCGGGCACTGGGTCATCTTCGGTGAAGCTCACCACTTCGGTTTTATGAAGGCCTACGAGCTTCTGCAATAAGGGCTTTGCGAGAAGTTCCTGCTGGCTGCGTGCCATAAATCATATGAATGGTACTATTAACAACACGATTTGGAGGATTGCTCCCATTGTCCCCTTGAGGAGGAGGAGCTGGCAATAAGTGAGGTTGTTGCTGCTGATTATTCTGCCTATTTCCCTGATCATGCTTAGGGTAGTTGTTGTTGTTCCCGGGTCGATGATTTTGCCATTGGGGCCGACCTTGTTGTTGGCCTCGATTATTATAGCCACCCCGATTTTGTTGCTGGTTGCCACCTCTGTGCTGTTGGTGATTATCGGGGTGAGCGATTACTGGCGAAAATATCCCTGTTTTAGACACTCCTCAATTTCTTTGCCGAGTTCTCGGCATTCTTCCATATCGTGCCCGTGGTCATGATGATAGTTACACCACTTGGCTCGATTTCATTTATCTGCTGGTGCAGTCATACGAGGGCAAGATCTTAGGTCAGCCTTGTGGAAGGCATGTATCTCGGTTCAGAACCGATTCAAAGGTGTGAGCTGAGGTAGATCGTTACGAGGTTCCAATCACCCTCTGCCTAGCCGGTTGAAAGCGCTGGTGCGAGTGTTAAGCCCGGGTTGTCCTTTGTCTGCCTGTCTTTTAGCAATAGACTTTTCCTTCTTGCGCCGGGTTTGCTCGTCTGCTTTGGCGAACTTACCGACCACATGATAAAGAGCTCGGGTAGTGGCTGGAGTATTACGGGCAAGCTCAGTATATAGTGGTCCAGCACGTAGTCCATTCATGAAGGCCGTGATGATAATGCTGTCAGGCTGACTTCCCACTTTCAAGCTTTCAGTTGTAAAGCGTTCCAGGAACTGAGAAATGGTTTCTCCTTCTTTTTGTTCAACATTCATCAGATCGGCTAGGGTGGACATGGGCTTTGCTCGTGCTTCAAAACGAGCCCAAAAGTGTTCAGCAAGCTCTCTAAAAGAGGATATACTATTGCAGGGAAGGGAGTCAAACCAAACTCGGGCCTCGTCCTGAAGATATTCAGGGAAAATCTTACAATAGTGAAGAGACACAATGTGATCCCAGCTGAGCATATTGTGCCTAAAGGCCCCTAGGAAGTTGGCCGGGTCTCCAGTTCCATCGTAAGGTGATATAGCAGGTCGCTTGAACCCTTCGGGAAGGGGTGTAGCGAGTATTTCTTGGGAGAATGGGGTGATAATGTCTCCATTGACATCAAGACCTAGAATCCTGTCCAGTTCGGCATTACGTTGTGCCCGCTCATACTCTTGGAGATCTAAGGGATTGGGATGGTCGTGGCGAACTCTCTTAGCCACGTTAAGGGGTCGGCGTCGGTCGGCGTCAGCAAGGTCTTCATTGCATTGCCTTGACCCATTAGAATTCCCATGGTCCTCGGGGGGAACCAGATCGCTCTCTACGTCAATCTTGCCGCACATTATGTATAGGGTTTTGTTGGTTAGGCGGGTTTTGATGAGGTGGATGTGCTGCGGGATTGACAACATTTCCAGCAGGCCTACCGGGGTTCGAGCGGTTGCCTGCCCAGTCTTGGAAGATATGAGCATGTTCTTGAATAAAGACCTGGAGCAATTCCGGGGTCATTTGAATATTAATCTGCGGCTGTGTAGCGGTGGGATTAGGGTTCTGGACACCCCTTTGGGGCAAGGGTAGGATTTGATCGTCCGGATTCATGAGTGGATCTTGATTGCCCTGATTATGAGGTTGATTTCCTACCAGTTGTTGCCTCGGCGGCAAAGTTTGATCCACGTGTGGATCTCGCTCGGTTTGATCACCTTGGCGAGATTGAGTCTGGCGTGTAGTCACCATGGTTTGATAAGTGCAGTATCGATAGCTTTCTTCCTTTCCCACAAACGGCGCCACTTGATAAAGCGCGACCCCTTATCAAAAGAATTCAGGTAAAAGAAAATCAATTGGAAAAACTATCTCACGCAAAGAAGATAAAGAACACAGGATATACGTGGTTCGATCCGGAGATCTACGTCCACGGAAAGAATAATATCCCCTCCGGGGTGCTTTTTCCTTCTTTCTTGTTAATCTTACAAGCTATAATTTCAGAATACTAGAGTTCGAACCCTCATCTTTAATTCTACTATTTATACCATACAAATCACAACCCTAACTAAAATCTCTATAATCCCGGCCATTAAATCTGCACTCGTGATTGAGAGAAGATCGTGGGGGAATCTCCACTCCCAAATGTGTCGCTGCCGTAATCTCAGTCACCAAATCTTCATGATGATTGAATAGACCGTAATTGGGCCGGTTGAGCTGTTGACCGTAATTGGGCCGGTTGAGCCGTTGGGCTTGTACTTCTGGGCCGGTTGAGCTGTAACCGTGCCATACCTACCACATATATTGCCGCTTGGAGCTCCGGTTCAAAGGCAAAATTATGGTCGAAAGAGACAGAGAATCCTCCCAAGGTAAAATCTCTGCAATTCCGGAAAGATGCCTCCCCCAAAAGTGAGGCCATGTACTACTAATGGTATATAGCTATTAGTGGTATGGAATTGCGAATACTAATGGAACAAGATATTTTATATAATTAACCCTACTATTTTCTATATATTGACACCTTTAGTTGGTTATATAAATGCATCGTCAACACACTTATTGCTAATCCTTTCAATCAACTCGAGATTTTATAGTTCCTTTTTAATTCCTAGGTACTAAGTATCTTCCAGCGCAATGCAAAAGCGCGTAAATGATGATTGTGAATCATCAGGTAATTTTCTCATTGATTATTTATAAATTTCAATGAAAAAATTAATTTTTTATATGCAATATATACTTTGTGTTGATTTGGCACGTTGTATGCAGATTTGAAGAGGGGTAACAAAGGATGCAAAATTGTTCTTCCAAGCACAATAGGTCGAGAATGTGAAGATGCTTATTTTTTTAGGTGTATGATGAGTGTAGTTACCGAGCTAACTACAATTGATAATTTAATGTTCCATAAAAAATTTAAGTATGAAACATATCGTGAAGCCTGCTATGCTAGGGGGCTGATGAATGACTATTCCACTAAGTAACTTGTGTGGTATGTCGATTTTAACTGCTAGGTAGTGTTAATGATTATGAAATTTCAGTATCTAATATGGATAATAATAATTATTATAGGCAAAGTATTAGATCTGTATTCTGTAAAGAAAGTTTGATAAATTATGACTTATATATGAATTTAGAGTTCAAAATTTTATAAAACTTCTGATTTTTTTTTTTTTGTGGAAATGCTTATATAGGATTCCAGTGGTGATCATCCAATAAGCTTGGCGGTCGGTGAACAAATCGTGAAAGAGGATGTTCAAGGACAACCCAAATGTAATGTCGTAGACTCGCAGGCATGCAACGACAAAAACGAGGAACCTAATTGTGTCAACGAGCGTGAGAGGAAGAAACTCAAGATATAAGATGATTGAATAAATCATGTTGCTCCTCGAGATCTGTTAATTGTTCTTTGTTTTTATTTTAATTTATTTTTGTGGTTGCTTTGCCCTGGAACATGCCTCAAATACATGTTATCACATTCAACTTGGTTTGAGTTTAATGCAAGAAATTTGTTCTCTGTTATAAGATTAATTCCACTATTTAATACAATTTATTTGTTTCTATTTATAGTATATTTGTATTATTGACAACTTCGGAATGAGAACACATAATGCTAATATATAACATTTCACATCAGAATATACTTCCTCCAATCCAAAATATCATGTTATAAAATCATTCAAACAAACAAGGTTGTTTCAACAAAAAAAATAATCATAAAATTTCAATGTTACCCTAAACAACTTATTTAATTTGTTTAAATATTTCACAACTTATTATATAATATATATTATTTTTTAATACACGTGCATAACCTTGACCAAAGTTTGCAAGTTGTGAGCTAAAAAAATTCGACAATATAATTTGTAGGAAATGTGTTATATTATGAGCATCTATCTATTAATGAATAACTCAGCATACATTTGAGTTAAATTATGGTCGTGTTTGTTTATGGATGGAGTAGGCTAGAGTACTATAGGTGGATAGAAATAAATTGGAAAGAGTCGGTTAGATTAAATAAATATACATTTGATTGTATATAATATATTGTACGAAATATACAAACATACATGGTTGGGTTGGCTGAATCCAATATTTGGATTGTGCTAAGAGACAAAATAACACACCCTATAATATCTCTTTTTTAAAAATACTCCCTCCGTTTCAAAATAAGTGTCGTTTTAACATTTTTCGTATAACTTAAGGATTCATAAAAATGACAAATATATCTATCCATACAAAATTAATTTAATTTGTTATGTTTTTTGGAATAAGGAAATAATCAACTAAACTAAGTAGGTTGTTTAATTAGGAAAGAATTGTTGTTGTTTTGTTAAAACGACACTAAGTTTGAATTTTTACAATATCTAAGTCATGTCAATCGTGTATATCAGTAAAAAAATAAGAATCAATAACTTAAATTGAGAAAAAATGGCGTGTAACTTTACTGTTGGCAACCTTTTCCAAGATCGTATAAAAAAATATATATATTATTAAATTAGATATAGTAGAAAACTACTATAGCTAAATCTTATCATTTATATACCTCGTGCAAAAATAATACCAAATGTTTAGCGCTTACCCTTCAAATATAAAGATTCCAAAATATAATTGGTTCTATTTATGATTATATATTGATGTAATTATATCATATGAATTATATATATAAGTAAAAAATAGATCCAATATTACGCATGACAATATTCCTATGCACGATTTTTATTTATAAATACCAATTGGGTTATATTTTAAACGCTTGCAACACATCACACCAGCTTGCCTCCTGTGTATGGTACATGTTAGGACGTATCGAATTTTCATCCATGGCTGTTCTAAAAGTGTTATCAGTGGCTTCAATGACAAAATATATTTGACCACTTATCGATTTAATGATGATTTCGACTTTTGTGTAAGTCAACTTATTCTGGTGTTGTACCTCGATTAACAATTTTACTAACCGATCTCTTTCCAAAAAATAATTACTATTTCATTTGGTCTTTTTAAATATACTTTTTAATATTTTGTAATTCAACTTTCCAGGCAGTACATTCCTCAAGATTTTGTAAAAGAGTATGACGTTGCGTTTCCGGATCAAGTTTGCATTAGGAATACTCTGTTTTGTTCTTGGCTGCTAAAAGTTCATAAGAGGGGTTCACATTATTTTTTACTGATGGTTGGTCGAAGTTTGCCTATGAAAATTGGGTAGATGAAGGTGAGTTCATAGTTTTTGTGTAAATAGCGGATGGATGGTTTGAGATGTATCATTTCAGATGTGAGATGTGTTTAAAGATGTACATGCCTGTTGATGATTCTCCAATGTTTATTCTGGGTAATTCTTATATATTGTTCATTACATTTTTTTTTAAATTTTGTTTCATCTTTTTAATATTTGGTTTGAATATATATATATATATATATATATATATATATTAAACATATACAGTTAAGTCGAAGCTTGATGATATTGATCACAAAATTGAAGATGATTCCAATATAGACGACTTCATGGGGAATGATGAAGCTCTATTGATCGATATGTTTTGGGTAATATATAGAATTTTCTTTTTAGATGGTTTAGCTATTAATACTTTTGTTGTATGCTTTTTGTTTAATCGTTCAATTTTTACTGATTTGTTTTTATTTGTAGTTTATAGTGATAACGTTACGGGCGTTGTTCCTCCCCATAAGCAACAGAAAGACGTTGGCGTTGATGTAATCGACGTTAACGCCATGGCCAATCCATCTTACGTTCTTGATTTGGGTAGAAATAGGTCAGATGATCATGTTGAGAACGTAGCTGAAAGTTTTAATGGAGGGTTTAAGAGTACACATTTGAGGTTTAGCATGAACACATCGCGAAGCCACTCTTGGCATAAAACGCGGAAAATATATAGTTCTACGTTTATATATAATATATTTCGTATAATTTATATTGTTGATTAGGGGGTATTTTGCATGGTGACGTTATTCTGAACCTTTCAGCCTATACCTATGAAGTTCTGGAATTCAATAGCAACAGGTTCGAGCAATATGTCAAGATTTGTCAAGCTGTCAATGAATGGCAAGGTCTGGTCTGTGAGGCTTAGGCACGAGGGCTCGAGGGTTTGGATGCGAGGGAGCGATCTTTCTGACTTCCTATTTGAAAATGATTTGTTCAGGGGACCGACTTTTGTGTTGGTGGATGAATCGCCCTTGCTGTTTGAGGTCAAAGTATAAGATTAATTTTGTCGAAGTTTCTGGGAACCTTTTTTGTTAGGGATGGATTTTATTATTGTTTTGTCTTTTTTATTCTATTACGGTTATGTTCAAATATAATTATTGTTCCATCTTATTACGTTGTTGTGTGTGTGTGTGTTTTTTTTTTTCTTTTTTTATATCCTTTATCAGCTCCTCTAGTGACATTGATCGAATCACTATCCAATACGCTCAATTTTGTAGTTTTTATTCATTAGGTGGTTAGATTAAACAACATTATTAGTTTATTTTGTCTGGGTACGTTAATTTGATCTAGACTTCGTATACATCATAAATCTATACAATAGTGTAATGTAATACATACCTTTGTCTTAATTAACCCTCGCTTATCTGTTATACGACTGCCAACACCGCCTTTACATTCACACCTAATGATAATATATTAATTCAATGAAATAAAACATTTGTGGTCAACTATTTCGCTAAATAAATTAAAAAAAAAAAACATATGATATTTTGTTAGGCTGTAAACATGTAAAAGATCATACACCTTATCATGTTTTATTTGGAATTTTTACTTTAGCTAATTTCTATAAAAAAATCAAGAACGTTTGCGACACGAAATTAGATTTAATATACATTTTAAATTATGAATTAATTATCAGTTTAATATACATTTAACATATTCAGTTTTGTGTGGGGCAATCACATGTTTTCCATATAGTATGGCTCGAGTCTCAATTACCCATGTCAATAATAAAAATCTGGCGCTCCTTTTAAGATGGTTCATTTTACTATACTTGAGTTGACTCGCCTCATGGAATGATGTCCATGCAACCACCACAAACAAGTTTTTGTCCATTTAAATTCGACTCAATTATACAACGGCGTTCTATTTTCTTTTAAAGGGGGTGGTTAATATGGTTTACGCTTAGTGAGTGTTTTCCTTTGCTTTATTTTTAAAGAAGTCATAAAAATATACATTGTTGGAAAAATTGCTTAAATTTAAAAGCCATGGAGTGTTTGATAATAAAAGTGATTTTGGTCAATGTAAAATCTGCAGCGGTTGCTACTTAAACAGCTTTTGGCTTAGGACTGAAAGAAAAACCTCCTATTTATTTATTTAACCAAATACCAAAAAGTTTTAAAAAGCAATTATTTTCTACTTTTAACTTTTCGCTTCAAATCACTCATATTAAAATTAAAATTGTTTTCCCAAACACTCCAAAACAACTTTTCTCGAGCTATAAGCTGAAAACACTTGGAAGAAGCAATTTCAAGTGTCCTTGGGGAGGGGTGGTGGTGGTGGTTTGCATTTGTTTTTTCTATGTATATATTTTTAGCTTATAGCTTGACAAAAAATATTTTGTAGTGTTTGCAAAGCCAGAAGCCAGTTTCTGAATTTTTTTTTTTTTTTAAAAAAAGCTTCCAAGGTACAAACGAAAAATAGAATTTTAATGTTTTCTCTACTCAATGGCAATGCTTTAAATAATATGATATTTTTCAATTGACATAAATGGTTTTATACTAAAAGCTTCAACTTCTACTTTTTGTGAGAAATCACTTTTTTTTTTCAAACATTGCATACTATGTACGTAAGTACCTTTTATAAAATCTCTAATTTTATTCACTTTTTTCAAAAGCAAAAGTAATCGACAACACCCCATAATACTCAGTTTATTAAGTGGGGGGTCGGATGTTTTAGATATTTAAGGTAATTAAAGAAGTATCTTTATCCTTAAGTTAAAATATGTGGCCGGTGTAAATCTAATTAAAGTAATCATTTAAATAAAATCGCGGAAAAACTCTACACTAAATACATGGACACCATTATCGAACGAATTAATACGATTGAAAATATAATTCTTTCAATTACATTTATTTAGAGTACGGAATACATATTTATGTATAATATTGAGTTTGTGATGAAAACATGCGGCCAAATCAGATCTATTTGTTACGCGGCCAAATTTGTGATCTTTACATATCTTAATTTATACGGGTCACTGATATTCGGGTTGAATTGTGGATTCAATATTGACATTAACAGTTAATGTCAGATCCTATTTTGCTCGATGTATGCTCTCTCCATTCACAAATAAGTGTCATTTTAGACTGTGATCAGGTGTAATTTATGAGCAAAAGGAATGGACAAAAACAACCCTAGAAAATCCATGTTTGTAGTATTTCTCAGCATCGATTTGTCAGTAATTTAAGAAATCTTAAATTAATTGATTCATTATTATGCCAAAGATTACGCATCTAACTATTAATATATTAACCTAAACTAATATTGTTCCGTTGACGCCAAATCTGTATGTATAGTGAATCTATTTCATTTTTACATCGAATCTATTCTAATTTTACCTTCGTAGAGGAATGGAATTACACGGTTGTTTAATACGTCACCAAATCTTACGAAATTAAACTTAACACATGATTTGACTTACACACCTATATTAAGGATAATTAGGAATTAAATAAGAATGCAATCTACCCCATAAATACATCATAATTAATCCAACACTTATACTCAATTCGAAATCAGGCGGGACTCATCTCCTAATTAAGTATTTATGGGCAAGATTTAGATTATAATTGATTCTTAATGGTTATGCCAAATTTGTGTGTTATACAAGATATAGATATCAACATGAATTGTTTGATAGAGATCAAGGAATATTCTACTTACCTTTTTCCTGTGCTCAATTGACGGGAGTCATCTATTTGTTGATCATCTGAGTCCACACAGTATTTATATGTCCAGCACGCTATACATTTTCCCACTGCATTCCTATGCTCCAATAGAAATACTTTTGCACCGTGCATATTCTTGTATTAATTTTCATGGCTCCTATGTACTCTTTCGTTAGGGATCTCAACCCATCGAAGACTCATGGGGCATTGAAATTGCAACTTGTCCGAACGTAAGTAATTCTTTCCCATCGAAGACACATGGCTCCTATGTACTCTTTCATGATGAATATGTATAATGACATACTATGCTTCATTTGGCCAATGCACGTAAGTAATTCTTTTTGTGGAATGAATAGGGTGATCGGATTCACGGAACAATGAGGCCAAATCACAGAGATTTATTTTGCAATTTGCTTACTGAAGGGCATTTTTACACTGTGAAAAACTTTGTTGTCGGTGATAATAGCACGTGGTATAAGACAACAAGAAGTCGCTTTAAAATTTTGTTTATCAACTGGACCAGAATAACTGAACTTTTAGAGGATTTGTTCCTAACAATTCTTTACGATTTTGTTCCGGTTGATAGACTGTTGAACCTTGATTGTTTGGAAGAAAGCTATCTAATTGGAGAGACATCGAATTTATATAATTATTTGAGTTTTTTTTTCGTACTTTTTCAATATTTTAATTTGGACATTTTTTATTTTTATTTGTTAAATGACGATTTTTCGATGTTAAGATATTCTTGTGCTGTCATTTCGATTAATAATCCGCAAATGAAGGACATAAAAGGAGGTGTCACCAGAATGATGGATATAGTGCTGGAAGATGCGAAGTATGTTATTTTCTACTTAATTAATCGATCTATATGTAGTTTGAATTAGTTAGTCCCTTAATTAACGTTCTACTTCATGAAACAGTAACAATGTAATTCCGTGCACATTGTGGGGAGCTTTGGTGAATGAGATGATGAAGATCGTTGAGAATGGCGAAACAGACCCACCCGTTGTCGTACTTCAGATGTTTAGAGCCAAACAATTCCAAGGTATGTATATATCACGTATGAAGCTTATAATTTTAAGTTATTATTCATCATTTTTTTTGTATAATTCATTTATTTTTTTCTAAAATAAAGGTGAAGTTACTGTGTCCAACACATTTCACGCTTCTCGGATGATATTTTGTGCCGACACTGACGAGGTTCGAGATTTTAAAAACAGGTAGTTATTTTATAATGACTACTTATTATTATACTTTTTTAACTCATTCTGGATAACTTAATTTTTCCAATTTTATAGATTGAAGATTAGGAGCTCCACCCGTACTTCTCTGAGTACGGTTTCCCTCTACTCTGAAGCTACGAGTGATGAGGATTTACCAAGTGGAAAGGTCAACATAACTACCATACGTCAATTGGCGGAGAGTAAAGAGGTGATTATGAGAAAATACGTTTAGTTTAGGATATTTCATTACGAATGGTTTACAATCTGTATCCACTATAGTACTTAATGCTGATTTTCTTTTATTGTGGGCAGTCAGGTTCTTTCTGGGTTGTGGGAAAGATTGTTGACATAGAAGATTATAATTGGTGTTATTTATCCTGTGAGAAGTGTTTGAGGAAGATACGAAGTGTGGGTGGAAAATTGTGGTGCAACAACTGCAACAAGCATGATGTTGCCGGTCATCTGAGGTAAATAATTATTGTGTACATGAAAATTCTTAAAAAAAACTACTTATTTTAGCTAAAAAGTGTTTTTAAATTCTCTGTATCGTTTAATATCATTTGAACCCTATTATTGTCTACTATTTAGGTACAAGATATTGGTGCGCCTTATGGATAACAACACGATTGATTTTTATTTAATATTTAAGTCGATAACAATATGTCTTGAACCTTGGACCTTGATTTGTTACGATTAAGCACCACACGCAAATATACATATTGTCTAACTTATTGTTGGAGACGTAGTATTGAGTTCACAGGCGCTGTTTACAGTTTCACTTAGCATTTGAGTGTTGAAAAAAAAAATGTAGCCTTTAAAAAAAGAACTATATATATGTATTTTCTGAATTTAGTATTCATTATTAACTTTAAAGTCTTTTTTCCTTATATAATTTGTCAACGTCATTTTTTTGTAAAATAAGAATCATTATGTATTCTATTTCATTATCTTACATCAATATTAAACTACTATCAAGTACCTGTTATATATTCAAGGGTTAATTACAGAATGCAGTCTGTACTTTCGACGACTTTTCACTTTGCAACCTAAAGTAATTATTTTTTCCGATCACAACCTGTATAATGCGAAATTTTACTTTTGCAACCTCCGGCTATATATTCTGGCATGTATAGGTCATGTGCTCAGCACATACCAAGAACGCCCAATAAGAATGCGACACGTAGCCAACTTAATTAAATTTTTTTATTAAATAATATAAAAAAAAGATTTAAATTCTAAATAATTTTATATAAAATATAAGAAATATGAAAAAATTCAGAAAATTAAAAAAAATTCTAATATTATTCTGAAAATTATAAAATTCATTTAAGAATCCGAAAATTAAAAAAAAAACGAAAATTATTTAAAATTAAAAAAAAAAAAACTTCAGAAAATAAATATAAATTCATAAAATTTAAAAAGTTATTTCTAAAAATTATTTTGAAAACTTTTAAATTCATTTAAAATTTAGAATATTTTTAAAAAACTTCAGAATAAATATAAATTCAAAAAAATAAAATTTTATTTCTAAAAATTATTTAAAAAAATTTAAAATTATTTAAAAACTTCAGAAAATTAAAAAATATGTTTTGGAGGTAGGAGATTTTATTAACTTTTTATAAAATAAATTTTCTGCAAATATATTTCGCTTCGAAAATAATTTTATGAAATAAACTTTTTAATTTTCTGAATTTTAAATGAAATCTAGAATTTTTTTAAATAATTTTAAAAGATAATGTTTTTTAGTTTTTTAAATTTTAAATGAATATTAGATTTTTCAAAATAATTTTTTGATTTTATGAAATTTTTAAATAATTTCCAGAAATAAAATTTTAATTTTCTGAATTTATATTTATTTTCTGAAGTTTGTTTGAATTTTAAAATATTTTTTTGGATTTTTTTAATTTTTGGATTTTTATATGAATTTTAAAATTCTCAAAATAATTTTAGATTTTTTTTTTAATTTTCTGAATTTTTTAATATTTCTTATATTTTATATGCAATTATTTAGAATTTAAAACTTTTTTTATATTATTTAATAAATTATTTTAATTTTTTAATTAAGATGGCCACGTGTCACATTTTTATTAGGCCTTTTTGGCATGTGCTGAGCACATGGCTTATACATGCCGGAATGTATAGCGGAGGTTGCAAAAGTACATGTTGTGATCGGAAAAAATAATTACTTTAGGTTGCAAAGTGAAAAATCGTTGAAAGTACAGACTGTATTCTGTAATTAACCCTATATTGAATAATATTATTTTTTAGGGTTGATTTATAACACTGATAATATTCTTTTTCTATAATTATTGCAAGATCTATAAGTATGATGTGTTTTAATGTTCTTTTGACTTTCTACAATTAGCTTAAACTTTCACACATTAGTGTATTTCAATCCTGGCAGCAATATTATTCTTTCAAATATTTCAGGAAAAGATTCTTTGGAAGCTTCTACAAGAGAGTGCAACACGTGCGTCTGCCATGTATTCGGTGATGACTCTCAAAATATTTCTAGAAAATTTCTTATTGTTCCTCTCAGTGATGTGACGAATGGTAATTTTTATAAATGTATGTTCAATATAAAATCACAAGTTTAATTTTCCCTTGACGTTGGCAGTTAGTGAGAACTTTGCCTGATTCAATATCATGTTGTTAATTTTTAGTTACAGGACGTATTAGGGGTTCCATCAACGATCTTAGAAGGCCAACATTCCCAAAAAATAGTACTATTCCTACTCCAAGTACTTCCTCCAATGTTCAACGTATATATATATATATATATATATATATATATATATATATATATATATATATATATATGTATGTATATATATATATATATATATAAGACTGTTGATTTCACTGGCGATGATCAAAACAAAAAAAATGATCACAGAATAGTAGATTTGACCGTAGACTATCACAATCTGTATGATGTCAATCAGCTCGTTGTTGATTTTGATGAGGACTTATATGATGAATTTGATGAAACATGTCAAGGAGAAAAATATACAATTTGTAAGTATAGTCGTTGAACTCTAATAATTAATTTTTACGATTTTAGAGTATTCTATCCAAGGGGTTAAGTGCATGTAATATGCATACTGGTAAAGTTCTTTCACGAACCTAATCAAATGTCTATGTCCTTAAAGTATTTTATGAATTTTTGAATAATGTGGAAATATTGTCTTACATATTACAAGTAATATAGGTAGACAATCTTACATATATTCAGAAAAATATAGAATAGTACATTTTTGTGCTAGTTGATGTCATCTTAAGATATGAAGGACTTTGAAGATAAACTATGTTCTAATTCTTAAATCCATTGGGATAAAAGAATTAGATAGTTAGTTTTGTACGAAGCTTCATATGTAGTTTGTAGACAGTGATGTCGTTTTTATATGGGAGATATCAAGTGATCTCGGATTACTAATTCCACAAAGAAAGCAGAGAATATAGCAGCTTTAAGAAGCAACCCAGTAGTGAAAGTAAAGCTTATATTATTCATAGATCATTAATTCCTGAACAAGTGGGATTAATGTTGAAAGTATTGTGTCCTACGAGTATGTATGATGCTTTATGTGTTAATTCGTGCAATGACATTTTGGGATTAAATATAGTATTTAATTTACTTGCACGATAATTTGTTTGAACTTGCATATGTCATTGGATTGTAGGAATATTATAAATTGAGTGCTTAACTTATTAAACACAGAAAGATTCGATTTACAATTCAATCCTAAGTATTTTGTCCGCGATCAGTAAAAAAAAATTGGACAATTTATTTTGATAAGATCGTGTCAGTTTCATTGAAGTTTATCTTTGACTTAGCAATGGAATTGTGGATACACGTATGATGTAATGGGACAGGACCACATGAAATTTAGATTGTGATTTGACCATACAATTCATATTCATTGATTAACGTACATTGTAACTTAATCCTAAGTGAATAGTGTACATTTATTACCAACTGGACATTCTTTGAGACACTAGTGAGCGAGATTAATATATTAATCAATACCTCGGTGTTTTGGGAATTAAAGTGAAGTGATAAAGAACATATATTTACAATATTGGAATCCTTCACCTATTTAATAGGCATGATCATGATCTCACGGGTTCTTCTATGAACAATAAATCTGAGCTCAGTATTCGACATTAGTTGTCGAATCATATTGTGTGACGTAGTCACACAGGACTGTCGGATAGAAGATGAGTGTTGAGGTTGACAAGTGTCTGAATAAAGGCTTATTGGTCATTGTAGCCTATTGCAAATACTTTAGTTGATCGAGGGGGGTAAATGTTGGATCGATCAATTAGAGGATAATATTATTGATTATATTGTTTCTATAATGCCGATTAAATTAAGAGTGCAATTATATTCTTTTAGTGGAATAGAATATAATTAATAAATTAATATAATAATTCAAGAGTTGACTGAGTCATATTTAATTTATTGGAGCTAATTTAATTGGGTCCGACTAGGTCCCTTTGGTTGCTCAGTGTGAACTGGAATAAATTATAAGGATTATAATTTATTACTACAATATTAGAAATATAATATTATGATATTATAGAAGATAGAGATATCAAGTATCTTCTATACTTATCAGGATATGTTAATTGGGGAGAAAGAATATTGTGACATATTATATATATCAGATACATATTCAGTCTACTCTTGTATAATTACACGCACGCTATTAGATATCCAAGAAGGTGTCCCCACATAGTGTATTGTAGTGCAGTTCGTAAGAACACCGGAGAAGGCTTGGAGGTTTGGAGCATTACATACACAAAAGCACGCTACAAAGGTATTCCATAAATCCCTTCTTGTACAGATTAATTAATATAAAGAACATATAATAATACGGTCGATCCTACAACGATTGTCCAATTATCAATATCTAATATTGTGGATCGGATAGGAATTGCAGGTTCTAACACTGTATACCATAAGAAATTGAATTTTCATACAAAATTTATGCTTTTAATAGCTGAGGAATATTGGGATGCTGAAGATCCACAATTCAAATGTCAATGGTGTGGAGCATTGTTTTGGTATGACGAGCGACTGAGATCTGATTATAGGTCACAACAACCTAAGTTCTCACTTTGTTGTATGAAGGGTAAGGTGCAACTACCTGATATGAAGATACTACTTGAAGGTTTGCTTCAATTGTTTGATGGTCATAGCAGAAAGAGGAGACATTTTTTTGTGAATATTCGTTCTTATAATAGTATGTTTGCCTTTACGTCCCTTGGGGGAAAGACTAACATAAGCTGAATGGACAAAACTACCACTTATTGGGAAGCTTGCTGCCAGTTGAAGGCAACAACCCAAAGTTTGCACAACTATATATTTAGGCAAAAACTCTTGTGCACAAGGTGCACAATACCCTTATTGTGCACCAGTCCGGTTCGGTACCGGTTCATCCGATTCGGTTCGGTTTTTTTTATTGAACCGGAGTATAAGTACAATTTTACACCATCTTTTCACCATTTTTAGATCTAATTTTACTCCCGGTTCTCTCTCTTCGCTATTGTCCCCCCTTTTCTGTCTCTTCGATCTCGTCATCTTCCGCCAACGCCGACTCCGCTTCCGTCCCCGCCGATTCCGCCTCCGCCCCCGCCGACTGCCAATCATCTGTACGTTCTTCCCTTTGTTCAGTTCTCAAATCAAGATTTAGGGTTAATTTGTTTTCTTCATTATATGTGGAGTATATAATTTCCTGTATTATACCATGTAGTTTATTTAATCTATCTCTTCATTATATGTGGAGTATATAATTTCCTCAATTTTTGTTAGGGACAAGGTTTCCAGCCATCAATGGGCATCTTCTATTTTTATTTTTATTTTTCGTAATATTATTTAATATATTTCTTGGATATAATATTTATTTATATGTGCGTGTATATACCTACTACATGAATGTTAATTTGTGTAGTTTTGTCATTAAGCTACTACATGAATGTTAATTTGTGTAGTTTTGTCAAGAAATTCATAATAGAGTTGCTAAAACTGTTTCTGGCATATAAATTCATAATACGAACATTGCTTGTTGGACGTCAACTTTTAACTTAGCCAAGTTCCACCAATTGATGTTTCTTTGTCAACAATTTTAGCTTAAACACTATTTTTTGTTTACTAATGCATGTGTATATGTATTTATTTATTGATACGTACCTCTATGTTTTTATCTAAAGGTACATTACGTGCTAGATTAAAAGTGATGCATTGTGGATGTAAGGAGGTTGATTTAACTCCATCTCAAAACTGTGGTCAAGATTTGCTCTAGCCTCTTGATGCAATGACTTGTTGTATCAATCCTGATACATGACAATATCCTGTCTACTGGCTTTTGTTAAACTTATCAGCTATTAAAAGTTCTGGATCCGTTGTAACTTCCCACAAAATAGAGATGAGTTTTGGAGGAGCCCCCACAAAGCAAGTTGCTGCTATTTCCCTCTTTATATTGATCTTCCACACATTATTACATTGTGTAGCTTATACTACATACGTGAAATAATGTTCTCTTGTCACATGCTACACCATCATCAACTGTTTCTGGCATATAAATTCATAATATGAATGTTAAAACTGTTTCTGTCCAATGCTCTTGAACTTGTGCTCTTTTCTTCTTCTCCTGAACTTGTGCTCTTTTCTTCTTCTCCATCAGTTTCGTGGTTTCTGTTGCCATTAATGAAAGGATTTCGAGGTTTCTGTTTCCATTAATATATTATTGATATTTAAGTGATTTCCCTTCTAATTTTGTACATGAATAGACAATATTTTTAGTGTATTTTGTGTATAATATTTGTTCTACTTTGCGAGTTTGTTGATAAAAGGTTTCTAATTTGTTATAGATTTTGTAAATTCAGGTTTACATGGCTAATAAGAGTGACCAAGCTTTGAAAAAAACGGGTGGAACAGGTCGGTTTAAACAACCAATTGCTAAGCCTAAGAGGGTGACGAGGGTTGTAGCTAGAAAAAAATTGACGTCTTCTGCTGGGAAAACATGTTCCGAAGATGTTCCAAAATCATCTAAAGAACAGATCATTTAAGGCCGTTTTATAAATTCATCTTTTTTCATAGGAAACAAGATAAGGTTGTGGTTTTTGAAAGTTCAGCTTTCTTCATTAGGTCTGCTTTGAAATTGCTTTTAAAGCATGAAAAAGGGAGACTTTTTGCACATTTGGTCGATTTGCTTCAGTACTATGAAGATTTGAGATTTGATGATCCTACGAAATTGTCAAACATACTTTATATAAATATCAAACATACTTTATCCAAATATCGCACATACTTTATGAAAATTGTCAAACATACTTTATGTGAATATCAAACAAACTTTATGAAATTGTCAAACATAGTTTATGTAAATATCAAACATACTTTATCCAAATATCAAAAATAATGTATATGTTATGTTCAAAGTACTTTATGAAATTGTCAAACATACTTTATATAAATAACAATCATACTTTATGCAAAGATCAAACATACTTTATGAAATTGTCAAACATACTTTATGTAAATATCAAACATACTTTATCCAAATATCAACAATAATGTACATGTTATGTTCAAAGTACTTTATGAAATTGTGTCAAACATACTTTATGTAAATATCTAACATACTTTATGTAAAAATCAGACATAGTTTATGCAAATATCAAACATACTTTGTGAAATTGTCGAACATACTTTATGTAAATATCAAACATACTTTATGCAAATATCAAACATACTTTATGTAAATATCAAACATACTTTATGAAATTGTCAAACATACTTTATGTAAATATCAAACATACTTTATGAAATTGTCAAACATACTTTATTCAAATATCAACAATAATGTATATGTTCTGTTCAAAGTACTTTATGAAATTGTCAAACATACTTTATGTGAATATCAAACATACTTTATGTAAGTATGAGCAATAATTCTTGTTGACGTGGGCGCAATTTAAACATACTTTATGAAATAGTCAAACATACTTTATGCAATTATCAAACATACTTTGCTGGAAACATATCTCGGCCGAGAAACATTAATCATCTCGGCCGAGATTCAGAAAGGCCCAAAATGGAGAAATTTGCTGGAAGATAATCTCGACCGAGACACGACAGCATCTCGGCCGAGACGGGTTTGTATGGAATTTGAGCTAAATTTGCTGGAGGATAATCTCGGCCGAGACACACATTCATCTCGGCCGAGAACCACTTTATGCAAATATCAAACATACTTTATGAAATTGTCAAACATACTTTATTCAAATATCAACAATAATGTATATGTTATGTTCAAAGTACTTTATGAAATTGTCAAACATACTTTATGTGATTATCAAACATACTTTATGTAAATATCAAACATACTTTATGTAAATATCAACAATAATTATGCGGGTGAAAAGGGCAATCCTCCCTGGAAACATATCTCGGCCGAGACGGGTTTGTATTGGAACACATAAACACATACTTTAAACAATACTTAAACATACTTTATCGAGACTCTAACAATACTGTATTCAATATATCAAAATACTTTAATGTAGAAGTGAATATGCTCAATTACAAAGTAAATTTTAAATTCAATACTTATAACTATATTAAACGAACATTTGGTGTTTTAGAACCAAATTCATTTTTCTCGGATTGAACGTCATTTTTCTTCTTCTTTCTCCTTTCAACAATGGACTTTGGTCGTTGCGCCTTTCTCCCCTTTGTAGTTGACTGGATTGGATCAAGAATATTGTCACACGTCTCAACTGGAAGATTTGGGTCTGGAACGTGTAAAATAGAATCAATTGCTTTTTTGTCTCTTACAATATAATTTATGTTCAAAGAACGAAGTACCTTCAAAGAACTCAACTACTGAACTTGAGATGGGTACTGGTTCTGTTTGGATCTCTATAAAAAAATTAAAAGACACCCAACATCCAGATGAAGATAAGAAAATACTTTAATGTAGCAGTTTCATGTTTAATAAGAAAAAAAAAAAAAAAAATCAGTAACTAGAACATACTGTAAATGAAACTAAAACATACTTTATGAAATAGTCAAACATACTTTCTGTGAATATCAAACATACTTTAAACAATACCGAAACATACTTTATCAAGACTCTAACAATACTGTATTCTATATGTCAAAATACTTTATGTAGCAGTTAATATTCTTATTTTTGAAGCACATACTTTAAACAATAAGGAAACATACTTTATCAAGACTCTAACAATTTCATAAAGTACTTTGAACATAACATACACATTATTGTTGATATTTGAATAAAGCATGTTTGACAATTTCATAAAGTATGTTTGATATTTGCATAAAGTGGTTATCGGCCGAGATGAATGTGTGTCTCGGCCGAGATTATCCTCCAGCAAATTTAGCTCAAATTCCATACAAACCCGTCTCGGCCGAGATGCTGTCGTGTCTCGGCCGAGATTATCTTCCAGCAAATTTCTCCATTTTGGGCCTTTCTGAATCTCGACCGAGATGATTAATGTTTCTCGGCCGAGATATGTTTCCAGGGAGGATTGCCCTTTTCACCTGCATGATTATTGTTGATATTTACATAAAGTATGTTTGATAATTGCATAAAGTATGTTTGATATTTGCATAAAGTATGTTTGACAATTTCATAAAGTATGTTTGATATTTGCATAAAGTGGTTCTCGGCCGAGATGAATGTGTGTCTCGGCCGAGATTATCCTCCAGCAAATTTAGCTCAAATTCCATACAAACCCGTCTCGGCCGAGATGCTGTCAAAATACTTTAATGTAGCAGTTAATATTCTCAATTTTGAAGCACGTACTTTAAGCAATACCCAAACATATTATCAAGAATCTAACAATACTGTATTCAATATGACAACATACTTTTTGATGTCGTTCCACTATTATCTTCATCACTTGGATTGTGTTCAAATCCCCCATTATCATGTTCTTCGTATTATATGACATCCATTGTCTAACTGTAGTTCAAGAATAACAAAATAAATATGTGGCTCGAAGAAGAGGAGGTCAAATGGATAAGATGGCGACGGGGAGAGCAAAACAGACTCAGCGAGAAATTGTTAACCTTCGCTGCTCAAAGAAGAGGATATCGACGGCTGAAATGGCGACGATAGCGATGTGTTTGACCGTGCTGAAGTCGCCGGCGGTGCTGAAGTCGCGGTGCTGCTGAAGTCGCGGTGGTGTGGGTTTTTTCTGCTTCTATTCTCCTTAAACACTAAAATATTAAAGTCTTTCCTTTAAATTAACATATTATTTATTTTTACTTTTTACTTTAAATTTTTACCATTTAATTTCTGATTTCCCTTTTTTTTTTTTAATAGAATAAAGAAAGTGGTGCACCATAGCACTATTGTGCACATGGTGCACCCAAGACCCACTCTATATTTATGACACAAATAATGAAATTAATAATAGTATGAAATCTGTAAGTTACATACTATGCAATATTATTTTATTTCTTTTCTAAAGTATATCAATTGGCTGCTAAATGAATAAATTATAGAAAGTGTTTTTTCTACATTTGGTTTATGTTTTTTTTTTTTATAAATAACATTTTCTTTTTTTCGATTTCAGATTCCAGGTCGAAGGAGAAGGGTGTTTGTTAGAGAATACTTTGCTTATCATTTCCAAGAGAGGGAAAGTGTTTTATTGATTATGTTGTTAGCTAGGAGATTATTTCAACAAATAAGTGGTGATGGTTATACAATGATTGAGTCCGGAAGACTGCGATATGTTCGTACTCATCAGAAACAGCTTTGTACTTACATGTACAAGGGTTTTTGTCAGATGCTTTATTTCGTGGGGAGACCGATTCACGTGCACAAGGGAAACGTACTATTCTGCGACTGGAGGTGCACATTATATGATACAAAATTATCAGGACTCGATGGCCATATGCGATGGGCTGGATATCCTACTTTGTTCATAAATTTCACGTGCAATCCTAAGTGGCCTGAAATCACCAGATTTTTACAACCCATAGGACTTAATCCAGAGGATCGGCCATATAATGTTTGCCGAGTATTTAAGATGAAATTGGACAATTTGATTAGAGATTTTAGCTAGAATGATTTTTTGGAAAGCTTAAAGCAAGTAATATTGCGGTGATTAAGTTTATTTCTGAATGTTATGTTTATTTAATATGGTTCGGTGTTTTTGTTTTTCTTTCATCAACATTACTTGCTAAATTTTATTATTTTATTACTTATTTTAGTAATATACGGTGGAGTTTCAGAAGCGTGGACTTCCGCTTGCCCATATTTTGTTGTTTCTTTCAACGGACTACCGAACTTTTACTCCAGAAAATGTTGAATGTTTCATATCGGCAGAAATACCTAATAAAAAGGCAGATCGACCTATAATTATGCTGTAGAAAACTTCATGATACACGGTCCTTGCTGCTTAGTTAATCCAAAGTCCCCATGCTTGGCAAATAAGAAGTGTACGAAGCACTTTCCAAAAAAAATTGTTCAAAGAACATCGTTTGACGCTGATGGATATCCTATTAATAAGAGACAAGACACTGGCCGGACTGTTCTAAAGAATGGTGTCGAGTTGGACAATAGACACAACGTGCCTCACAACTGCTACTTGCTAATGAAGTTTGGAGGACATATTAATGTTGAATGGTGCAACCAGTCCTGTGCTATTAAATATTTATTTAAATATATTAATAAGGGCCATGATCGAGTAACTGCATCGTTATATCAAACTCCGCGTGATGAACAGATTGGTAAGGAGGTCGATGAAATAAACATGTATTATGATTGTAGATACATATCTTCGTGTGAGGCCATTTGGAGAATATTTGGATTCGAAATTCAGTACAAGAATCCATCAGTTGAGCGCTTGAGCTTTCACCTTCCAAATGAGCAGTCGGCCGTGTTCGAAGATGGCAATGGTATAGAAGCTGTAACGACCCGATTTTCATAACATAATTTAATCTGATTTAAATAGTAATAATATTTTGTTTTAATAAAGTAATAAAAGATATTTCATAGTCAGGCCGTTAGAAAAAAATTTGAGCATAGATAATTTCATAACAAATATACAAAATAGTCATTTTTTTCACACAAGCAAAACAAAAATCATAACATCCAATTTCATAAACCTTAATTTTTGTAGCAGCAAAAAATAAGAAATAATTTTCTACTTGAACCTATTAATGCATCCCAACTTAAATATAAATCATTCTTATCCACGAAAACTCAGTATAACATATAATCACATGCTCTAAAAAAATATACTTTTTAAATATAACTTATTACACCAAAACACTTCTATGTTATTCGCACAGTACCACATGAAAATTTAAATTATCATATTATTCATAAAGTCGACTACATCTCCTAATCATGCCACTAGACTAACATGGTTGTCCTTAGTTAAATTCATGTACAAGCCAATAAACAATTTAAATATTTATCAGTACTTTCCATAATGAAAAGAGATTATTGAATTTAAACTAAAGCACAATGATAACATAATTCAAAACTAGCTAGTCAACTAACATAAATGAACATTAATATTTCAACAATTAAATATTTTAGGAATAAAATTACGTCCTAATATGTCATATGCTTTTGGTCCCACTTCGTACTCCATCCACTCGCTTCAAGCTAACCTGAAAGGCTCAATAGTGGGTTGGGGTGAGCATCCTTCAGCTCGTGGAGGATCACAATTCATAAATATTAGGGTTAATTACAGAATGCAGTCTGTACTTTCAACGATTTTTCACTTTGCAACCTAAAGTAATTATTGTTTTCCGATCACAACCTATATAATGCGGGATTTTACTTTTGCAATCTCCGCTATATATTCCGGCATGAATAGGCCATGTGCTCAACACATGCCAAAAAGGCTCAATAGGAATGCAACACGTGGTCATCTTAATTAAAAAATAAAAATAATTTATTAAATAATATAAAAAAATATTTAAATTCTAAATAATTGTATATAAAATATAAGAAATATTAAAAAATTCTAAAAATTAAAAAAAAAGCTGAAATTATTTTGAAAATTTTAAAAATTCATTTAAAAATCCGAAAATTAAAAAAATTCAAAAATTATTTTAAAAATTTAAACAAACTTCAGAAAATAAATATAAATTCAAAAAATATAAATTTTATTTCGGAAAATTATTTAAAAATTTCAAAAAATAAAAAAATTCTTTTGAAAATTCTAATATTCATTTAAAATTAAAAAAACTAAAAATATTATTTTTTAAAATTATTTAAAAAATCTCTAGATTTCATTTAAAATTCAAAAAATGAAAAAGTTTATTTCATAAAATTATTTTCGAAGCCAAATATATTTGCAGAAAATTTATTTTCTAAAAAAATTAATAAGATCTCCTACCACCAAAACATATTTTTTAATTTTCTGAAGTTTTTAAATAATTTTAAATTTTTTTAAATAATTTTCATAAATAAATTTTTATTTTTTTGAATTTATATTTATTCTGAAGTTTTTTTGAATTTTTAAAATAATTTTCTGATTTTTTTTTTAAATTTTTTGAATTTTAAATGAATTTAAAAGTTTTCAAAATAATTTTTAGAAATAACTTTTTAAATTTTATGAATTAATATTTATTTTCTGAAGTTTTTTTTAATTTTAAAATAATTTTTTTTTCTAATTTTCAGATTCTTAAATGAATTTTATAATTTTCAAAATAATTTTATAATTTTTTTTAATTTTCTGAATTTTTTAATATTTCTTATATTTTATACAAAATTATTTAAAATTTAAATCTTTTTTTATATTATTTAATAATTTTTTTTAATTTTTTTAATTAAGTTGGCCACTTGTCACATTCTTATTGGGCCTTCTTGGCATGTCCTGAGCACATGGCCTATACATGCCGGAATATATAGACAGAGGTTGCAAAAGTAAAATTTCGCATTATACAGGTTGTGATCGGAAACAATAATTACTTTAGGTTGCAAAGTGAAAAGTCGTCAAAAGTACAAGCTGCATTCTATAATTAACCCTAAATATTATATACAAAATTAAAAGTATAAAATATAAACAATCATAACTAGTAAGTTGCAACTTGAATATTATATTCAATAAATTGAATATAAACTTGTAACTTGTAATCCATGTACTCACGGAATTTGAATTTGTATATCAAATAAATTTGAATATACACTTGTAACTTGAAATATAACAGATATGTTCACACAATTAATCAAGCATATAATTATCATAAACAGTAAACCCCCACCTGATTTGTGATGCAACTCGGTATGTAGATGCAAATTGTCCTATTGTTCGTAACTCTCAGTAGTCTCGTCCCCTTCCTACTTAAGCATGCATGTCTCTGTCTTGATCTCCAATTAATATATGGGATTTGGAAGTTTAGAATTTAGGGGAAGATTTAGGAATTTTTTTTGGAAGAGGTAGAAAACTAGCTGCGCAACAACGAATAAATAATTTATTTTTCATAAACGGTACATGATAAAACATTGAAAATTTTACAGAACGAAATAAACTTACGTGAAGGTATCATACTAAAGTTTCATGATTTTCCAAGAAGATTAACTATGGGTTTTGAATTTTTAGAACCAAATAAGTTGAAATTGTAAATTCTGCACAGCAGTATAAAAACCTTAATAACTCGAAAAATATTAAATGGATCAATTTTAAAAATTTACATAATTATAGAAGACATGTATATATAATACATATCCAAAAATAAATTTTTTGAAGAAGTATAAATATAGTTTTTGAATTTTTCAAATCAGAAAACTAAATATTTCAGATCATGTGCAGACGTAATAGAAAATTATATAAAATAAAATATAAGTTGGATGGATTTGAAACTTTTACATAATATAAAAAACATACTGGGGAACAATATATTCAAAAATCATAAGATCTTAAAACTTCTAACTATATATTATGAATTTCCTAGATAGAAAAAACTGAATATTTAAAATCTAGATCAGCGGAGATAGAAAATTAATATAAAATAAAATATATCTCATATGGGGTTAAATATTTTACTGTAATTTTAAAACATATCATGGAATAACATAATGAAAATTCATCGAAAAATAATATGTATTGTTATGAATTTCGAATTTTATAGAGAAGATACCTGAAAATAGAGTGAAAGAGAAAAATGAGGTTGGCGGCTCTCGGAAGGACATCTAGGGCTTATGCACGAAATTTTTAATAAAAATAGATGACTTGGATTGTGATTTTAATTAATGACATGTCCCTTGTTTATAGATTATATTTGTAGGGTTAGAACTCCTAATTAGACTAGGAAAATATTTTCTTGTTCCCTAAGTAAAAATCATGGGCTAGCTTGGGATTGACTAATGCATTTGGCTAGTATCCAAATTAAATATTTAAAAGTCAAATAACATGGAATATACTTTTAGTCATAACTTAAAATAATTTTCATAGTTTACGAAAAATAAATAATTCTCATTGGATAAAAATAGATATTGAAATATAATAATAATTAAATAGTTTACGGGGCATTACAGAAGCAGTTCTTCAATGCCTATTCATCAATAAGAGAATGTTTTTAGCCTAGTTTGAAGCAAATAACGAATATGGTCAAGCAAAAGGTTTGTTGTATGCTGAGTTTCCTCCATACTTTGTTTGGGATCCTAAGAAAAGGAAGTGGACAAAGAGGATAAGGGGATTTCAGTTGCACGTTTGAATTATGTACCTCCTGGATGTGGCTATGCATACTATCTAAGGCTACTTGTAAATGAAGTACGTAGTCCAACATGCTATAAAGATTTGATGTTCTTAAGATTTGATGTTCTTCGACAAAGTCCAGTACCAGACCCACTGGGATGCATGCTACGCTAGAGGATTGCTAGAAGATGATAAAGAGTATATTGACGAAATTTCAGAGGTGAGTCGTTGGTCAACTGCACATTCAATGAGGAGTCTCTTCGTCGCTTTGTTGTCAGAACATTGTATGAGTCGCCCTGAGGTTGTTTGGGGTAAATGCTAGCAATTTCTATCAGAAGATGTGCTATATAGACAACGATCACTTACTCAGATTAAAGGTGCACTATAATACATATTTAGTGAAATGTTTCATTATATTTCTATATTGTTCTTAATGTCTTACGAGTTAATTTTTATATATGTAGTTGTATATTTCTATTAAATGCTTAGTCATGGGAAAATAATTATGATTTATCCTACAGATTTGCAATTAAGTGAAGATGAACTTAAGAATTTTGCATTGGTTGAAATCGAAATGATTTTGCACAACCTTGGAAGAGCTTAAGCAATTATGAAGGTATACCTACTGCAAGGATGGATCCATCGAGCCAACAAGTCAACAATTTAGTTGCTAGAGAAATGGCCTACAGTTAGGGAATTTGACCATCTTCTCCCAAATTTGACCGAAGAGCAAAGAAGTTTTTATAATACCATTATAACATCTGTGGAATCAAATAAGGGTGGAGTCTTTTTTGTTTACAAATATGGTGGTACTGGAAAGACTTACCTCTGGAGGACTCTTTCTGCTTCGATTAGATCAAAGGGAGACATTGTATTAAACGTTGCTTCGAGTGGGATATCATTTTTGTTACTTCCTATCAGTAGAAGAACACATTCTCGATTTGCTATACCAAGTCGTGTAAAAGAAAACACAGCCTGCAACATTTTCCAAGGAACAGAACTTGCTGAGTTGATTATCAAGTGCAAGTTGATAATTTGGGATGAAGCACCAATGATGCACATGCATTGTTTTGAAGTACTTGATAAATCATTGAAGGATATCATGCAATTGAAGGATCAACGCAACAAGGTAACTCCTTTTGGAGGGAAAAATGTAGTTTTTGGTGGCGACTTTGGACAGATATTACCAGTTGTTCCAAAAGGTACCAGATAAGATGTAGGTCTGGCTACAATTAATTCTTCTGAAATATGGGATCGCTGCAACGTTTTGAGGTTAACAAAAAACATGAGGCTTATGAGATCTGAGGTAGGTTGTAATGCGGATGAACATAGAGAATTTTCAGATTGGGTTGCAGGTATAGGTGATAGTGTAGGAGGTTCAAATCATGGAAATGTGGAAATTGAGATTCCAGAAGATCTTTTGTTGAAGTATCGTGACGATCCAGTGGACACTATTGTACATAGTACATATCCCAACTTCTGCAATAGATTGGACGATGCTAAATATTTGCGAGAGAGAGCTAGTTTGTGTCCAACTCTTGACATGGTCAGTACAGTAAATGAACACATGATTAAGAAAATTTGAATGATGCAAGGATATATTATAGTTCTGACAGTGCGTGCAAATCCGACTCTAATGGAGATCTAATGGGTGAGGTTCACACGCCTGAATTTTTGAACAAAATTCGATGCTCTGGAACTCCAAACCATGAGTTGACATTGAAGGTTGGAACTCCGGTAATGCTTTTGAGAATATAGATCCTTCTATTGGATTGTGCAATGGTACCAGGTCGGTCATTACAAAATTAGGGTTTCATGTACTAGAGGGTAAAATTTGATAGGTAGTAATGCTGGGCATTTGGTATTAATTCCAAGAATGTCTCTGACACCATCCGACCCAACGTTGCCTTTTAAATTCCATCGCAGGCAGTTTGCCATAATTGATTCGTACGCTATGACAATAAACAAAGCACAAGGTCAATCTTTGTCTCATGTTAGCTTAAACTTAAAGAAACCAGTATTCTGCCACGACCAACTTTACGTTGCAGTTTCAAGGGCCACGAATCGGAGAGGGTTAAAGATACTGAATTGTGATCATGAAAACATAAGTAGTAAAAAAAACATTGAATGTTTTCTATAAGGAAATGTTTAGAAATGTGTAAATATGTTTTCTTTAGATGTTATGTATGTAATATACAGATGCAAAGTTTTTCCAAATTACATATTTGATTCTACTTCTTTAATAGCTTCCAATTACATATTATGTGGGGAATTACACATTTATTAATTAAAATTACTAAATAATTTTTAAAACTCTTGATAACGGGTGATTTATTAGTTAAGCTTTAATAACGATTATATATGTATGCAATTTATATTATTCTAAAAAACAACACTGCATGGGAAGCGACGCTTAGTTTTCAGTCAATCCTCAAATTCATCATTGGTCTTATAGCATATTCTATGAGTTATTGTGTTTGATTTCGTATAAACATAACAAATTAAGTAGGCTGTGCAATGATGTTGACATGCATTACTGGAATGAGAAACGGAAAATTATATTACAAAATTCTCGGATTATACGACTTCTGTTTCTATTGATATGCCTTATTTACTTGTAGAATTTAAAATTCTCAAAATTTTATAACTTTAATTGATAATATAGTATATCAATTTTTTAACTAGACTCTTTTTGAAATACAAGAACTCAACTTGGAATTAGAGCTTCTTTGGGAGAATTTTTATTTAAACCTACTTGAAAGTAATACTTAACTAGATAGATCCAAAATTATTTTGGTGTGGACAGATTATTGGGGCCCATGTACTAAACGAATGGTGGATTCGTCAAGTGAGATACTATCCAATTGTTGATAAGCATTGACTCTTTTAATGGGACGGAGGGATCATCGTTTTAAATTAGTATAAAACTTGTTTTCTAGTAAGATTACTCAATTCATCATTCATTATTTTATTTTAGTAAATATTATTAGTGAGTTCTGTATTGATTAGATATTTGTATTGTTTTGTTAATTGTGAGTGTTCATGTAAGCCAAGACAGATAGGAATCGATCATGTTTGGTTTTTGTTAGAAATTAAGGCACGTAAAATACGTAAACACGCATATGGGAATCGATATACCTCAAGTGAGTTGCAGCGGAACGTATTCGGTTGATTCCCAAATTGATGGATCGTACACTGATTCGTCTACCAGCCGGTCTGGACGAATACTACTAGAGCATTCGCCGTCTACTCCACACCCTAGACTCTTGGAGGACTCCGGTGATTCTCCAAGACAGAGAATTAGAGAGAAAAGGAAGAAATATGTATTCTGTGGTTTAATTTTCCGTAGTATACGAATACCAGTATATTCGTATATATAATAGTATGGGAGAGATCTATCTCCTATTATGGATAAGATCTCCATCCCTATCGAGAATATATCTAATAAGATATTAAATATCTCGTCAGATATATATCCCAACCATATTGGCATCCATCAGATATGGATGCAACCAACATCTCCCACTCATACAAATCTGATCCGACTTATTCGAATCCGAAATACTCCACAATTCTCATCATCATATATCTTCTTTCATACAGAGACTAAGGCGTGCGACCGAGCGAGAACAGAATGAGGAGAGTTATATTAAGTTATCACCCAACTAACATAACTCATCAACTCAGGAGACTCGCTGTGTACCCCAAACTACGTGGTTGCACTAGACCAAACATCTCTGACCCCTCGTATTCATATAGAGCATGTTTGACCCCTTAACTTGTATCTATGCTCATGACTATGTCAAAACTAATTCGACTTAGTCGGCCGGCCTATGAGCCATAGTACACAAGTGCATTACCAGCTTAGTTTTTCCTTGGCCTCTAATGTCAATCTGCTTGGACTTGACAGCTTTCTTAGTCATGCTCCAATAGACCGTATCAACCATGGCCATTGAACACATGCTAAAGTAGCGTCATCAAGCTTACACTTCATGACAAAGTCCAAAGTCCCAAAGGGCACAAGAAACACTATAAGAGCTCACACAGTGGCGAAGCAGGGATCTATTCGGTCACTCCTCTTACTAAGGTCGTCATTAAGCACATGTAGTATGAATACATGCTATGATGGAGCTCCCACTCAAATTTGGGCATGTCACGCTCTGAACATCATACGAGTCTTAGTCCAGTCGCTCTTCTAGTGTCTGACCTGCGGACCACTTAGGAATTTGTCTCCAACACAACTCCTAATGATTCGCACACTCGGCTATTAAGGAGCTTTTATGAAGTCAGGACATTCTTCATAATCGATCAAGTATGATCTCATCTTGGCATCTTGCCAAGGCGACTATGGGCAACAACCTTTCGTGTTGTTCCTTTCACAAAGGTGATCACTCAAGTGTTTGATCCGCCAGTCTCATCCTGCTCGCTTACCAAAGCGCCAGGGCGATTTTCCGAGTGAGTGGGACAATCCAAGCCTTGTGACATATCACACATAATAGACACATTACTTCTAACATATAATAAGGGCACATTTTATTGATAAATAAAATTGTTCATACAGGCTAAAAGAATTTTCAATTCTACGAAGTCCCATACTCCTAACATGCCTTTGAAATACATCTCTACTCAAAGGCTTGGTGAAAGGATCAGCTATCATTTCACCAGTGGGAACGTGCCTGAGAACCACTTGCCCCTGCGCAATATTATCTCGGATAAAGTGGTATCTGGTGTCAATATGCTTGGTCCTCCCATGATACTTGGGGTCCTTAGCATATGCTAGTGCAGCTGTGTTATCACAAAGGACAACTACTGCATCATCTACATGCGCCGTGACGCGCAAAGTCTGAAGAAATCTTCTCAACCAGATAGCCTCTTGAACTACAGATGTACAAGCAATGTACTCTGCTTCCATAGTGGATAGAGATATACAAGGCTGCTTCTTGCTACTCCAAGTGATAGCAGCGCCACCTAACAAAAATGCATATCCTGATGTGGATTTGAGTTCATCTCTATCTGCTGATCCATCAGCATCGCTGTAACCAAGTAGCTTCAAACTGCCACCGTGATAGCACAAAGCTAAATCACTTGTCCCCTTTAGATATCTAAGTATCCTTTTGACTGCAGCCCAGTGAGCGCGTCCAGGATTACTTTGATACCTACTCACCATCCCTACTGCAAAGCACAAGTCTGGTCGAGTACACATCATTGCGTACATCAAACTCCCTACCGCGCCTGCATAAGGAACCTTAGCCATGCTTTCCTTTTCATCATCTGTTTTTGGGCATAGATCTTTGCTAAGAATATGATGTTTTTCCATAGGCGTGTCAACGGGTTTAGCATTATGCATGCGAAATCGCTCCAGAACCCTCTTAATATAAGTCTCTTGAGACAAAGTTAAGAGTCTCTTTGAGCGATCTCGGTGTATCTTAACACCAAGTATGTATTCTGCCTCTCCCATGTCTTTCATCTCAAAAGTAGATGATAGCCACTGCTGAGTGGCGACAATCATCTCCGTATCATTTCCCGCCAGCAAAATGTCATCCACATTTAATGAGAGAATTGTGAAATTCTTCTCATCCCTTTTGACATACACACAGTGATCTTTCTCAACCATCGTAAAGCCTATCGAAGTGATAGCTCGATGAAATCGAAGGTACCACTGTCTGGATGATTGTTTCAGTCCATAAATGGAACGTTTTAAGCGGCACACTTTGCGCTCTTGTCCCTTTACCTGAAAACCCTTAGGTTGATCCATATAGATCTCATCACCCAGTTCTCCATTGAGAAATGCTGTCTTCACATCCATTTGGAACAGTTCCAAATCAAGATGGGCGACAATTGCTAAAATGAGACGGATAGAGGCAAACCTCACCACCGGGGACAATGTCTCTTCATAGTCCACACCTTCTCTTTGGGTAAAGCCTTTCGCCACTAGGCGAGCTTTATACTTGTCTATCGAGCCATCTGCTTTTCGCTTGACTTTGAGAACCCACTTGTTCCCAATTGTCTTGCATCCAGACGGTAGATCGACTAGCTCCCAAACTTGGTTCTTAGCCATCGAACTCATCTCTTCCTCCATAGCACTTATCCACTCTGTAGCATTTGGAGAAGTTACAGCCTCTTCATAAGTGGCTGGCTCATCAACGTCCATTGTTGCGCACATGAAAGATTCCCCTTCGAGTTCAAAACGTCTTCGGGGAACTGTTCCACGCTTGCTCCTGCGCAACTCTAGATCTTGAGAGTCTTCATGCAATGGAATTATCCCACTGACTCTAAGATCGCTCTCATTATTCCCGTCGATTGCTGGATTTGGTTGTAAAACCGCATCCTCGCCAGGAATTCCAGCGTTGTCTTCGGGATCTTGTAACTCATAAAGTTTAAGATCTCCTTTAACTTCTCCAATTGTTGGAAATTCCTCCTTGAGGAAATTGACATCGCGTGACTCAATTTCTGTCATTCCTCCGTCAGGATGTTCACCATACATCACATAGCCTTTCGAGTGGTCACAGTATCTTATAAAGATATGTTTAACTGCTCTAGGACCAAGTTTCCCATGCTTATGGGAAGTATTATGAACAAACCATGTTGACCCCCAAGGGCGCAAACCTTCTAAGTTGGGCTTTCTTTCATGCCACAACTCATACGGCGTCGAAGGAACTGATTTAGACGGCACACAGTTCAATATGTAGGCAGCAGTTAAGATTGCATCTCCCCAAAAGGATATTGGTAGATTTGCTTGCGCCATCATTGATCTGGCCATGTCCAGAAGTGTCCTATTCCTCCTCTCTGCAACACCATTTTGTTGCGGAGTGTAAGGAATTGACAGTTACCTTATGATCCCTTTTTCCTCACAGTATTGCCTGAACTGATCAGACAAGTATTCTCGCCCTCTATCAGTGCGTAACGTTTTAAGTTTCCTATCTCTTTGGTTCTCAACCTCCGCTAAGAATCGCTTAAAACAATCAAGCGCTTCCGAGCGGTGAGACAGGAGATACACTGAACCATAGCACGAATAATCATCAATAAATGTGAGGAAATAGGATGCACCGTGTCGTGCCTTCACATTTACGGGTCCGCATATGTCTGAGTGAACTAACTCTAGAGGTTGAGTAGCTCTTTTTGCCTTTCCAAAAGGCTTCCGGCAGGCTTTCCTGCCAGACATGGTTCGCACACAGGAAGGTTGACTTTAGCGAGATTGCCTAAAAGGCCTTCTCGAGCTAACCTAGTCATCCTTTCACGCCCTATGTGTCCTAACCTTGCATCCCTTTTATTTGAATCATTCAAAATATCAACATATGAAGAAATAAAAGTAGTGCATTCAATAGATAAATCTAACATGAAAAATCCATTGTTCATATGTCCTACGCCATAAAGGTTGTTGCCGAGAAAAATAGATAACATGGTCTTTTCAAACAGGAAAGAAAAATTTTGACTCAAAAGTGCTGAAACTGAAAGTAAATTACATCGAATACTAGGCGCATAAAGCACATCACTAAGGAGCATCTCGCGCCCAGTGCTAAGTGTGAGCTGGTATGCACCAACTCCCACCACCTCTTCTTGCGCGCCATTTCCCATAGCAATGTAGTGGCTGCCCTCTGGTACTCGATGATAATCTACAAATCCTACTCTATCTCTTGTCACGTGTTTGGTTGCTCCTGAGTCTACAATCCAACCATGGAGAGAATTAGCAACTAACACATGTGAACAGACAAATGAATCAGTAGAGCTAGGAGCGGGTTTTACCTTCTTTGGCTCAGTACAACTACGAGCAAAGTGACCCGTCTTTCCACAGTTATAGCAGGTGTCTTTCTTCTTTCCGCCCCTTTTTCCACGGTGACGCTTTTTAGCCTTTTCACCTTGCGGGCCCAAGTTTTGGTTTTTGGCGTTGCTTTGTCCTGCATTCTTTTGCTTTTTCCAACGGTTGCCTGTGTGCGACGAAAGCAGCCGCTTGTGCTCTTTCCACCTCTCGACGGTCAGACTCAAGTCTAAGATGACTGGCGACGCTTTCAAAGGTCTGGATTTGCTCGTTGTGTGTGAGCACAAGTTTAACTTGTCCCCAAGTCTGCTCAGGTAGCGACCTTAGGACCGCCAAAACTTGTTGTTCGTTGGTGAGTTCATTTCCAGCATTTTGAAGCTCTCGAATCATGTCTTTCATGATATCAAGATGCTGGCCCATGGTGTGCTTAGGGTCAAGTATGTACTGATTGAATTTAAGGGTTAAAGCCCTTAGTCTCGTTGCCGAGGTAGTGCCGTACGTGACCTTTAAGCTGTCCCACAGCTCTTTAACTGTAGCAAACGTCTCGAACTCACGAATCAGATGATCCTGCATGCAGCTAAGCATAGTATAGCGCGCAGACCGATCTTGATTCGCCCACTTATTGTACGCGTCTAAATCGCGACGATATTGGGCATTCTGACCGTTCTCTGGCTCAACCGGCGCGGCCATAGCCTCGGTGAGATGGTCAAGGACCTTCATATTATGTAGCAGAAATTTGATCTTACGGTGCCACATGGCATAGTTTTGGCCATCTAGTTTGCCAGAACCGTAAAGATCAGAAAAAGCTATTTGGGCATCCATTTCTTTTAATATTTGCGCAAACTATGTTAGAAGGTTGTCTATTTAATATTTTTATTCGGGTCCAAATAAAATTTTATTATTTCTCACAAGTGAATGGGATCGAAAAATCGCCGTATAGACTCATAATCATCTCCCACTCAATTGAAGACGATAATAAAAAATTAAATGATCGCGAATAAAAATTGTCCCAAAAAAAACCAGACTAGCCCAACAAGTAGGAAATCCTAGTCCATTTTCAAATATTATGAGCCCAAATTCCGGGCCCGTCCCAGAAATTCTGAAAACCCTAGCCCGCTACCACTGACGGCCGCCGCCGCCGCCCGCCCGCCGCCGCCGGAGCAGCAGCGCAGTAGCGGCGCGAAGAAGAAGAAGCAGGGCAGTAGCAGCAGCAGAGAGCAGCGACAGCAGGAGCAGCGACATCTGCCGGCGGAGCGCCGGCGCGCGCGCAAGGCAGCGGCACAGCAGCACCGCGCAGCGGAGGAGCAGCGCGAAGGTAGCAATGGCTGCGCCGCCGCGTCTGGAATCGCGCAGCGGGGTTGCGCGCAGCAGTGCAGTGGGCAGGTAGCAACGACGCCGTGCGTATGGCCGTCGCGCGCCATGCCGTCGCGCCGCCGTACTTAATATCTATTCAGCTCAGACATCGTACTTAATAAAAATGCCAGTAATAGTCCATAAAACTAGCTCAGAACTTCTCCAATTCAATTGGAAAACTCTAGTTTTGGGGTGATTTTATAGATTCTTCCCCCAACCATACTACGAATCACCACTATATAATTGAAGGATAAACAGTGTCCCCCAATAAATAAGGGAACATTGTTCAGCCACACAAATATTGTATTTATACATTATATGTTCAAAATACTCCTAAATTCAATTTTAACTACATAAATGTTATATTTGTATTATCATATATATATATATATATATATATAATAATTTTTCTAATTCAATTAAATTTAATTACGAAAAAAATTATTAATCTTGCATATAAAAAAATAATTAACCAATAATTTGATAAACTACTAGTTACATCAAATTGTAAAATAATAAGTACAAAATGTTAAAATAATAGAAACTTCACTACAACAATACAAAATATAACAATGTTGGAAATACACATTGCATAAATTAAAAGACATTATAAGCTTAAATTAAAACAAAATATAGAAAGCTTAAATTGAAACCACATGACAATCATGAAGAAAAAAATTTAGTACGACGGCACACTACAAGAAAAAGGGGCATTTACCACTAGTTTTTTGCAACTACAAAGTAGTTACTAAAAATAACCTTTTTTGTAAATATTAGTTGTTACATAAAATATTTCATACAATTTTAATCAAATTTGTAACAATATGACAAACTCTTTTGCAACTACTTGTAGTTACAAATATATTAGTAACTACAAAGTAGTTGCAGAAAATAGTTACAAATACATTAGTAACTACAAAGTAGTTGCAAAAAAACTTTTTGCATCTTATTTTAAGTGACTACCTTATAGTAACTACTTTTAGATATTTAGTTACTAAAAATATTTTTGTAACTACTCTCCATTTTTTGTAACTTTGAAAAAACATAAAAGATAAGTTACAAAGTAGTGCTTGGTTACAAAGCAATACCACACATTTTGGTGAACCTCCAAGATTTTGAATTACTCATTCCAGCTTCTTCTACGTCCATGTCAGTGTGCATACAGGTTCAGTGGCATGAGTTGAGTTTAAGAAAATGGACTCCTAATTTTTATTGTGAAATTTAAAATAAATATGAATAAATTAAACAATAACTAATATTAAAAAAACTACTATCATGTTAAAATATACCCGCCACATAACTTTTTAAAAAAGGCTCCAAATTAAGAAAGTAAAACAAACGGGTAAGGGGAAAAAACCAAATAAACTTATAAACTAATAGAAGAAGCTACTAATAAAGATAGAACAAGAAGAGATAAGGATCGACCCTGTATCTTGTAGAACAAAATTAATGTACTTTACCCTTACACCATCCCACCATTACAACTGTACGTCTATATCTAGATATACTAACTAACATTATAGAAGTTTAGGCCCCTAAAATTCTCGTTTCTTTGGACCTGAGACGACCGCCTCTTTACCATCAAGGAAAGACCGGCCTGGTTATATATAACAATAAATTTCAGAAAATGAAGTCCTTTATAACACATCAGGTGCAAACGGTGTTTGCGATCATGTAATTATTAATGGGATCGTATTATAGGGCTTTAATGCGTAGATAAATTATATGAATATATACTTTAGGTTTAAAACAAATATATAGCATATGTTATTGGTCGACTATAAATTAAGCAAGTGAAATAACTTAAGCAAATTACAAAACCAATAGTGTTGATTTTTTATAATAAGTAAAATATAAATAGTTATTTATAAATAAAATAAGAATTAAGTAATTTTTTTGTGTAAAATTTAGTGTAAAGTGGGTTGGAGCTAATTTACACAAAACTGTAAATTTAGTGGAATAGAATTGTGTACATAAAAACCGTATTCAGTGTGAAATTCACACTATTTATAAAGGATGAATTGGAGATGGCCTCACTAGCATTTTATGGTGTGGAGAAGGCACATATTATCGCCATCTTAGAGAGAAATCAAGGGTTTCATGTCTTGAAGTCATTGTCTATTAGTCGTTCATAAAGGTCATAATCCCCCTACCCCCAACCAACCCCCCTCCCCCACCCCCACCCCACCACACACACAACCCCCCCCCCCCCCCCCCAAAAAAAAAAAAAGAAAAGCATCAATTCAACTAGTTCAACTGACCTAGTTTGTTCGATATTTTAAATGGATTGGAACATAAAAATATTGACTTGAAGTATCCAACAAATCTAATTCAATTGACTATTAGCTAACTCAAAAAGTATATTTTAAGGGATAGATAAAGTTTTGCTTACTATGTTTTTGCGGGGAAAATTGTAGCCCAATCCAACCTGGGCGACATATAACGTTGGTCGATGGATAGAGAGTGTTTGGCCAAATCTACCCAAAACATTTATAAACTCTAACATCTTATAAGATGTTTTTTAGAGCTTACAAGATCTTAAATCGTATTTTAAAAATAAGTTTTTGAAGTGTTTGGTTAAAATAAGATGATATAGATGTTAGTAATGACATTTTTATAATTAAAAATAATAAAAATTGAGGTTGTAAATCAAAATATTACTTGAGAAATAAATTGGACCCCCTTACTTTTAAAAAAACAAAACAGCTTAACAACTTATTTTGAAATAAAATAAGATCTTATTTTGAAATAAAATAATATCTTATTTGAAAAATGTTGGCACACTTTGAATGAACTTATAAATTATTAAACATCTTATAAGATGTTATAGAAAGCTTATAAGCTCAGTCAAACACCCTATAAGTTGGAGACGTGCGCCCTTTGATAATTGCCATAAAATTTTCTACTAGCCATCTTCTCTTTCCCATTGGGAGATTTCCTATTTTCAATTGATTACAAATTTTGTAATTCCTTTCTCTTAAAGACAAGGAATTTCCAACTAATTATTTATGCATGGAGGTGGTAATTCAAGTCGTCAGTTCAGTTCGGTCTATGTCCGTCGAACAATGTATATGTTAAATTGGACCGGGTCGAGCCGTCACGAAATTAAAGTTGTATCTGGATGGAATAATTTGATCATGGATTTGAAATTCATGATAGTCTCAAATTCATTAGTCTTTGGATTACTACGGATTTGAAAATTCATAATTTCATTTTGAGTTAATTTTTAGGGTGAGTTTGTTTATGGATTGAGTGGAGCGTAGAAACTCGAGAAGTGAATTTTTTTATTGCATAAATTGTAGATATAATGTTTGTTTTGTGATATAATATGGTAAAAACTGATAAGATATTGTGAAATTATCACATAAAAGTGCTAAAAATGTATATGTAAATATTAAATAATAAAAACATTTGAATTTTGTTGTCAGGTCCTCCATCTAAACGGGAAATTCAAGGATAAACATAATTAGGATTTGAGTGGATTTCAAATTTCCTCTATCATAAGTGAATTTTGAAAACCATATCAATGTATCTCAAATCTCCTTATCCAAACACAATTTAAAAGTTGGATCAAATCATAGTCCACCGAGCCATTGATCCATCTGATTTGGTTTGGTTGAGTTTGGTTTATGACTTATATGTATGCATGCATAATGCAGTATACCTAAAGAACGTATGTTTTAGTTTATTTATTTTAATTTACTTCCAAGACATGACATGACAAGCAATATATGAATATTTGTGAAAAACTTGTAAAATAATTGCATAAACAAGGCATCGGATTTTGTCTAGCAAATATGAAGGCCAGGTAGGTTGATTTGTAACCATAGCTTAATTATGAATGACATCACCATACCCCACCTCATTTTAAAGATAACATTAATTAATTAATTAAGGTAACTAACACCCAAAAGTCAAATAATAAAACAACCTAACATAAACCAACCAACTTCCATTTATTTATTTTTAAATAAGTGGCCACTCTCAGCGGGCCGGTCTGTATCGTGTCTATTTAATTCAGATTCTAATTGTTTCCCCAAAATAACTTTCATGGATTATAGCAACTGGATTTTCAACTCCATCCAACGTTCTACTATAAAATACTCTATCTTAATCATCATTTACTACGTGCAAAATAACATTAATTGCCCCATCTTATATTGGATTATCTCTTTTCGCCTCTAATTTGAAATTCAATTAGTAAGTACACTTAAAGAATGAGTTAAGTCGAGCCAAAACTATTGTATTATCATACTTTCAATATGAGTCCATGTTGTTTGAATCAAATATCAAGCAATTTAGTTTAATTCTTACCCATATAATATGTATTTTTACTATAAAGACGTATTTTCATCTCGCTAAATTACAATCTAATTATTTCTTAATTGTGGAATATTTTAAACCTCCAAACATTAGCCAGGACAAGGAGTACTTTATATTGCATTCAATTTAATGCTCATATATATTACATATATGAGTTATGACATATCTCTCTATATATATTTTCTCGATTTAATTTTATATACAATTGAAAATTCGACCTATATATAGACTACAAATCCAGCTTTACATGACGGAGCATCCATTAGGATTTTCATCACTAAACATCTGATCATGATCCACATTTAAGTACGTCGGCGGCGGTGGAGGCGGGCCTTGCGTATATTGTACCATACTCGAATAACCAGCTTGTTGATGATGATGATGATACATGGGAGAACCGTAATCATGATTCCCATAACTTTGGTTATACATGGTTATGGGCATTGCGAAATGTGTTTGCGAAGTGTTACCATGGTGCTCCATCTTGTTCAATCCAACTTTCGTTTCCTCTACGCCTTTATTTTTCTCTCCGACACTACTTTCGGGTTTTGTTTCGACTTTTTTGTCACTATTGCCGCTGCTTTTCTCTTTCTTGTCACCTCCTCCTTCGCCTTCTTTCGCATTCTCTTTCTTAGGAGGGAGAATCTCCACTCCTCTTTTAAGCCTGTCCTTCAAGTATGTAACGAGGTCCTTAACGTCCATTGTTCCAATCACCGTGATTAAATCTTTGTCTAAATCCGTGGATATTGAATCAACCCCTATTTTGGAATTAATAAAAAAAAAATTCTTAATAAGATGATATATATGTAGAACAATGTATGAAAAAATAAATGTAGCGTAATTTAAAAACGTTGATGAGGTCATGTGACAATATTCTTCACGTATCTCTCCATATATAAATATTAAAAACGACGGCGTACCTAATTAAATGAGCAGAGTGCGTTCTCAATTAATCGAACTTAAATTAGTATCATAGTACTTAATCATTACTTAGCAATGGAATCCCAACATTATAATTAGGTAAAAATTGTGACTTCATTTCTGTTTTTAATCTTTAAATAGTTATTATTTTTTGTCACAAGTTCATGAAAAGAGGAATTTTTTATGTTATCATATATTAGAAAGGTATACTAAAGATGAATAGATAAATTTATACATAATTTAAGAATAACTAGAAATATTCATTTTTCTTACAAAAGTGCCTAAATAATACTCCATTTGTTTCAAAATAAATAATGTTTTAACTTTTTACTGATTTTTTAAAATAAATTTTATTTGTATATCAATCCTGAAATATCTTCTATTTTCAATCTCACACTCAGATTTAATTTCATCAAAATGTTATCGCCATAAAATTTAGGGGATATATTTATTTTTTAATTCTTGGGTTCATTTCTAAAACATGAGCATGAGAATTGAAGGAGGATAGTTATATTTATAGGGTAGCCTGGTAGGTAGCTAAGTTACCGTCAAAATTCTTGGATATGATCCGCTTTATTTTATGTGCACATCCGTCACAGTGCAGCTTAGTTTTCATCACCACACTGCTAACTGATACCTGAAAATATACTAAAATTAATTAAAGATTTACCAATATATTTTTTATTGTAGTCGTGACAAGGCAATTATCATTAGGAATTTCAAATGAATAAATACATTTCTATAATAAAGGAGAAACAATATTTTGTATCATAATAATAGTAACCCTGTACGTAAGTGTAAGTACCTCTTTGGGTTTTGGGTGGTGGTTGTCATCAACTTTGTTTTCTGGTTTCTCCTCCGCCACCATCTTATTGTCGTCAGCTTTTTTTACGTCTGGTTTAGTGTCACCGGCTTCCTTGTTGGGTGGAGGTGAAATGAGCTCCACCTTCTTCTTTGTCTTGGTTTCAACCTTGTCCCGGAGCCAAGTGGGGTCCACATTCCCGGTTACAGTCAATTTCTTGGCGTTCCAGTCAGCTTTCACTTTCTCCACACCTTCACAAAATTAATGGAATTCACCAATTATTTTCTGGCCCCTACACATGGACCTTCCCATTATTTTGTCTGCTACTAACTATCTTTTCGTCATTTAAGGTAATCACCTCTTCAACATCAAAATTACTTTTACCATAAATCAAACTAATTCTCTTATAAACAACTTCCATAGCCTTGTAAAACTGTTGCTCGTCATCCAATACAATTTCTTTTTTGGGTTAAATTTTACAAGAAATATACACGTACCATCTAAATTTCGGACCTTCTCAATTGCGTACGTAAATTTTGAGTTTTTTTCTATTAGGCATTTAAATTTAAAGTTAAGAAATATTTTCGAATGTATGGAAAATTCAATATGAAATAGTGATACGAAGTCCATTGAATTTTTTTATATATAGTAAATTAAGTTTATATGAATTTAACAATGAAATAACAAGTTGAATTTGAGAATTAAGTAAGGCATTAGAAAGTAAATGATGATCCTCCACAACAACTCATTGAAAATCACATTTCACCGACCAAATATTTTTTATAATAAAAATAACCTAATCTCATATCTAGTATGAATTAAAACGATTAAGTTAAATCTGAAGTAATAATTGATTACCTTCCAAAGTGGTAACGGAGCGGCGGACTTTCTTCGCACAGCCTTCGCAATGCAAGTCCAGCTTCAACACCACAGCCACCGCCTTCTCTCCGCCGTCTGCGGCATTTTTCGTTTCGTCTTTCTGTAAAGCACACAAACAGAAATTTAATTAATCACAACGATTCTCTAGTTTAAAAGACGGTAGGGGCGAAAACAAGATTAGTACCTCACCCATTTGAAACGAATATCGTTTAATGGTGTGTGTAATTGTAATTGTTTGAAGTGAGAAAATGGAGGCAATCGAAGGAATATATAGAGGCAGAGCTGCTGTTTTGTTGATGAAGTCACGTGGGCCCAATAGAGACAGAATTTGTACGTATATATATGTGGATGGATGGATGGATGGATGGAAATGGCATGATAAATGATGCCGTCGAAAAAGACAATTTTGGTGTCGTGATAAGCCAGCTAATCTTGACTAACCCATCACGGACCTAGTGGAATTGCTGTACTACCCACAACCCCATCAACATTCATTAACCCACATTTCTAACATTGTTTTTGTTTAACACTTTTCATTTGTGGTACCTCTCTTTAGGTTGGAATGCTCCGACAAATTTTCCTCTAAAAATTCTAATCCTAGTATTTCCTGGATACTCTTTCTAAGCTTTACAAAATATTGTCAAATTCAACTTAAAACTTTCAAAATTAGGTACCAATTTATATATGTACTTAAATTGAATCATTTCATCCTCTGTCCAAGGTCAATCCATAACAAATATATCCTTACCATATTTTAAAATATACAGGAAGATTTTCATGAATAAATAGAAAATTCTGCACAATCACTCAAACAATTTTTCTTGATGGGACCATATAATTAACGAATGAGATCTTTTATTTCAAACCGTATTTCATCTTGTAATCCAAAGTATAACCAATATTTCATACTTTATATGAATTACTGCCATATCAATTCACACAATTATTCATATTTTTTGTTTATCTTTGTTTATAACAAGCATTTCCTCGTTCTACGACACATGATTTTAGATGTTTTTTTTTTAATTCTAAATAGGTAATTAAATAAATTTAATATAATAATTTGTTTTTTTTAAATTATCAAATAACTTTTTACTTAACAAAGAATTATATTTTATTTATTTATATATGCAAACCAAATCTGATAAAAATAATTCAATCAACAATAAAACTTTAATTGAAAATGCGAAAATAACCAACAAATAACCGCTCATTTTAAAATTAGTATTTCATTTCAATATAGATTCAATATGAGTACTATATTGAGATTGAACAAATAGGGTGTTCACTATTCGGTTGAAACCGAAAAAACCGTTCTAACCGAACCGAAATGTAAAATTCGGTTCGGTTTTTCATTTGATCAGTTCGGTTTCGGTTTTATATATAACAGTATTTCGGTTTTCGGTTCGGTTCGGTTCGGTTTTTTTCAATAAAAATCGCATTAGAAATCGAAAAACCGAATTAAGTACCCCTTAAATTAAAACCCCCTCCTCATTTGTCTTTCATTTGCATTTTAATTTTATTTCATTTAAATTTCATTTTCTATCTACCAAGTAACAACTAAGGGGCAAATAAAACCTAATCTGTAGCACCGTAGTTTGTTGTTTTCTCATGTTCATTCTGATATGCCTCCTGTACTCTTTTGGATAACAAAAAAAGTTGACTCTTCGACCAACTCATTTTTATATCAAGAATTTTTATTTAAATGCAGTTAATATTCAAAGTTTTATTTTAGTAAAAAACTTAAAAATTAGTGTAAAAATTCGGTTTTCGGTTTTGACCGCAACCGAACCGAAATATTTCGGTTCGGTTGATTTCGATTTTTGATAATTTTCGATTCGGTTTCGGTTATCAATTTTTTAAGAATTTCAGTTTTCGATTTTGTTAATTTGGTTCGGTTCGGTTCGATTTCGAACCGATGAACACCCCTATGAACAAACAAGTATGGTTACTTTGATATATAGTAAGTAAAAAATATCTAAAAATAAAAATGTTATTTATGTGTTTAGGATATTGAAAAAATATTCCCATAAGGCTGCATTTACCTTGTTAGTTAGCATACAGTAAGTACTTTTTATGACACTTTTTTTAGAGTTTCCATTTAAGAAATGTTTACCCGAGTTCCCTTATTAGCCCAGGATAATCGCCTAGATAATAGTCCTAACCTCCAACCCTAGAATAAATGAAAAAAACTTTAAATAACTTGGGAAATGATCTCCTAAAAATTAGAAGGGAGCTAGGTAATAGCATTCTTATCAAAAGCTCCACATATCACATAGTAGTGAGTGGATAATGATAATTAATTTCTTAATCCAAAGGTTATACTCCCTCCGTCCCAATTATATAGGCTTGTATTTTTTTTTTGGGGTGTCCCAAATATATAGGCTAGTTACTATATATGTAAAATTTATTTAGGTCATCCATTAATATACCATTATTAAATAATTTTGAAAAGATAAATTATTCAACTTTTCTCCTACTAACTTCTCGAAAATTACATATTCATCATGGAATATTGTTAATTCTTGAGATACATATGGTACTCCGTTAATTATTACACATAAAAAAATCTGAAAACTAAACTCATTAAATGCGAACTTTAAGAGTAATTTGTTTTTTCAATCAATTTCTTAATCTCCGTGAAAAACTCAATCAGCCTATATAATTGGGACAGAGGGAGTATGTTAGAGTAATCATTGATAACTTATATCCTATCTTATAAGTTATCTCACTAGCATTGATAATAACTCTATCTCAATTTGACAAGGTAAAAGTAGCCCAGAAGTTTAAAAGAAGAAAACATTGCAAGTCATTTTAGCCACCCTCATATTTATTTTTGAAGTAAAACGAAAAATGTTTGGAAACTACGAAATGACGGAATTTTATTATTTATAAGTTGTTGTAAGATCTACTATATTAGGTAAGATAAAGAATATATTTATTTAAAGAAAAAATTAATATTTTTAGAAGGTAATAATTTGATTAATAGTATTTATTAAAAGTTATTTGATAAATAGTATTTTTATAATTTTGCTATAAGAAAAGGCAAAAACTTGGGTGCATAAGATGCACCATAGTGTTATTGTACACCTTGTGGGCCCCACTGGTCCAGTCCAAAAAAATCCCGCGGTTTAGACCGGTCTAAACCGGCCAATTATTATTATATTAATATTTTTTTGCGCGCGCATGTTATATACTTAATGGTCTGTTTGTTGAACACTAAAAGTAAGTGGTCTGGTGGTATTTAATGCAGTCTTAAATATCTCAACCTTGAGGTCAAGGGTTCAATTCTGTTTGCATCTTTTTTTCTTTTCCTTCTTCCTTTTTTTTTTTTTTTTTGCCCTTTAATTTTTTTATCTTTTAGCCTGTAAGTCTGGAAAAAATTATAAATTGTATTATTAAGTTCTTTTATAATGCAACAATAATTGTATTGTAAGTTCGAAACATAAATATTGTACAATATACAAGAAAAATTAATCTAACCAAACCTATACTATCATACATCATAATATACACCGTCTCGAAATATTAAATATACTGTGAGTATTGTAAGTTGGAAAAAATAAATATTTCGCAGTATGAAACAAAAATTAACTAAAACAACATATACTGTCAGGCATCACAACGTATACTGTATCGAAATATTAAATATACTGTGAGTATTGTAAGTTGGAAAAAAAAATTCGCAGTATAAAACAAAAATTAACTAAAACAACGTATACTGTCAGGCATCATAACGTATACTGTCAGGCATCATAACATATACTGTATCGAAATATTAAATATACTGTGAGTATTGTAAGTCGGAAAAAATAAATATTTCGCAGTATAAAACAAAATTTAACTAAAACAACGTATACTGTCATGCAACATAACGTATATTATATCGAAATATTAAATATATTGTTAGGCATCATAACATATACTATGCTCGAAATTTGAATATACTGCTGGTGAAAAATAAAAAGGTGGTGTTCATATACTCTCAGGCTTTATAACATATACTATGCTCGGAATTTGAATATACTATTGGTGAAAAATAAAAAGGTACTGTTAAAATTCGAACCGCGCACTGAGGGGTACAATGCCGTGCTTTTACCAACTAAGCCAGCATCTATTTTGTGATTCCAAACACACCTTAATATATATATATCACGCCCGCAAAAATATAAGGGCCTGTTTGTTTATGGCTGTGGGTGGCTGGAGTACTGTAGGCTGTGGAGAATAAAGTGGAATTTTTAGGTTGGGGTAAATAAATGAGTGTTTGTTTATGTTGGTTGAGAGATTGGGTTGGAGTTGGTTTATATTATAAAAGGTGGTAAAAGTGATTTGATGTGTGTAAGAGATAGTTAATGATTGATTGGTTATTGATTAAAATTGTATTGGGAATTGAGTTTGATTGATGATGTATGTAAGAGTTTGTTAAAAAATGATTGGTTATTGAATAAAGGTGTATTGAAAATTGGATTTGATTTATGATGTGTGTAAGAGTTAGTTAAAGAATGATGATTATTGATTAAAGTTGTATTGATAATTGAGTTTAATTAATGATGTGTGTAAGAGGGTTGGAGACAATATATTGTCACAAACCCATAAACAAACACATGTTAGGTTGGGCACAATCCACAACGGATTGGCCCAACCATAAACAAACACACCCTAAATTGACCCCATAAGATGTACAATAATATTAATGTACATCTTATGCACATGAGTGGAAAATCTTGGTGTAATGAAACCACATTAGAAAAGTATCTGAAAAGGTTAAGTTAATTACATCTCTTGTTTAATTTCATCCGATGGGGATACCTTTTGTACAGCCGGAAAAATTGGTTTGGCTCCACTGAAGAGATTGACAACGTTTATTTTGTTTCTTTTATTTTTCTTTGTCCTTTATAGTAATGAATTCAAATTGACAACCACTAATATCTTCCAAATAATTACAATCTACAAGATTAAGAGTATGTGGATATTATTTCTATCAATTTGCTTCAGATATATAGCAACATCAATTATAACCAAAAATTATAGCTACCACAACTACTTACCACTACAACAAAAAATAAATTAGACGTGGGAGAATCTGTCTCTAATTACGTAATATTTATCTTTAAATTAAAGTAGTGACGGATTTGAGATTAAATATTTGGTCTCTATAATGTTCGTTTCTCAAATTCAGAGACATGTGTTGGAATTTCCGATCCTATTTTGAATTAGAGATCAAATTACCTACATATTAGAGACGAAATATGTCCGTGTCTAATAATCGGTTGTTATTTCATCACTAATCGGATACTAGTCATTTTTACCACTTTCCGTCACTATTATATTTTAATTTTTATTTTACTTTTATTTAGTGATCGATATTATTTGTGTGTTACTAATTTTCATCTCTAACGGAAAAATTTCTTGCAGTGTACTATGTATTGTTATCCGGTGGATGATTAGATTTCACTGACATACAAATTGTAGTTGAATATTCAAATTCCTATTCCTCCTGTGAGTAGAGAGAAGTAGAGCTAAGCTCAAACTTAAAAATAGTTCTCTTTTATACCGGTTAAATCCGTGTAATACGGACTATAGACAATTTTTCAAAGATTTTAGTGTGTATGTTGAAATATATTACTTATTTCGAAGAAAAATATCATACTAAACGGTAATATATTTTTTATAAGAAGTAATACATTTCAGTATGAACAGTGATATATTTTATAAAGGTCCCTAGGTCGTAGCGTTTTGTGCTTGTAGAGGCGATGCTCTTGGTTTTCTAACTTGTTCTTGTGTTTTTCTTTTGAATCTTCGTGTCAACTTTTGGGCTTGATCGTTTTATTTTTTTTCCTTCTTTTTTTTTCTCATCCATCCGTTAGTCTGTTTTCTTTTAGTCCTAGGATTTTTGTTTTGGTGCTTTTTTCGATTGGTGATCAAAGGATTCATTGTAGGGACCATGAATTATTGTTATTTCTTGGTTGCTTTTGTGTTTTCTTGCAGATCAGGGACTGGAATCTCTGATGACGATGGATCTAAACACTAGGGTTTACGAAGATGAGGAGCCACCGATTAGGGTTGAGGAAGGAGAGGGTAGTGAGTCGGCTGGTAGAACGCTTTGCTTGATGAGGAAGGTATGGACGGACAAACCTTTTAATGGGTACAAATTATTGGATCAGATGAAAAAAAGGCATTTCGACCCTCAAAATGGCTGATGGCGATGGACGTAGAAACGAAGGCCTTCTTTCGTTTCAATTTAATAGTCCACGGGATATGGATATTATACTAGAACTGGAGCCCTGGCGACAAAGTATTATATATATTGAGAACTCTAAAAAACCTATAAAGTTCAAGCATGTTAATTTTATTTTTTAAATCGAAATTTAGATTGTAACATGAGTGAAATCTCATAGTTTAGGTTGCAAAGTGTAATTATTTTTATAAAGAAATAATATAAATAAATATAAAATATGAAACGTAATAAAAAATAATTTCAAGATCAATTATCATATATAAATATATGTGAAGTCGTAGTCTAGTGATTAATAAAAAAACATTATAATTATAACAAATTTATATTTGCAAATACAATAAATTTAATTAGTCAATCACTAAATTATGTATCACCTTTTACTTTTAATTTAATAAAGTATATGTTCATTTATTAAGAAAGGTAATACTTAATATTGCATTAATTTGAAATATATATATATATATATATATATATAATTATGTATAATTAATGTTTTAGGGCCAGGGAAATGAAGAATGCATCAAAACTATATTTTAGGCGAAAAATAGTAAATTACAGAAACGTCCTTCATTTAGCTTTTATATATATAGAGAGAGAGAGATAGATACAAGGTTTTAAATAGATTCTAGGGTTAATTACAGAATGCAACCTGTACTATTAGCCTTTTTTCCATTTCTAGTCCAAACTAAATATTTTTTCCGATTGCAACTCCGGCCATATTTCAGGCTATATAGGCCATGTGCCATGCACATGACCTCCATGGGCCAATAATATGGCGATACGTGGACACTAATTAAAAAAAAAAGAAAGAAAAAGAAAAAAATACTTATAAATTATTTAAAAAATTCAAAATAATTCACAAAAAATATAAAAATAATTTAAATTTATAAATATTTAACATTAAAAAAAAATTTGAAATTTTAAAATTTAGGAAATTAACAAAAAAAATCTAAAATTAATTTTAAAAATTCTTAAGTATATAAAAAAAGAAAAATCGAAAATACTTATAAATTATTTTGAAAAAGTAATTTTTTTATTAAAAATATATAAATTATATACATCTAAATAATTTTATATAAAAAAATAAAATATTTCGAAAATTTTGAAATTCAGGAAATTAACAAAAAAAAAAATCTAAAATTAATTTTAAAAATTGTGAAAATAAATATAAAAAAAAAATCAAAAATAGTTTTATTTTGAAAAAAATCTAAAAAATTGTAAATTATTTTAAAAACATTAAATAATTTATTAAAAATATATAATTATATAAATTTTTAAATAATTTTATATCAAAAATGCAAAAAAAAAATTGAAAATTTTAAATTTCAGGAAATTAACAAAAAATCTAATTTTTTTTTTTTTGTTAATTTCCTGAATTTTAGTTTTTTTTAGAATTTTAAGAATAATTTTTTTTTTTTTTAATTTCCTGAATTTTAAAATTATCTCGTTGGCGGACACATTGAAGGAGATTCAGCTATTTGGTGCAGACGTCAAACTAGAAAAAACAAAAGAAAAAAAAAAAAGAGAAGTCGGCCTTCGCTCTCGCAGTTCCGTCGTCATCTTGCCACTTGAATAGCTGCTGGGTTTCATAAGGCCGAGAAGCCAGGTTTATCGGAGAAGACTCAGACTTCTACTGTCCATGATCATTATTATTGTTCTATGCGCGCGTAAAGAAAATGGAGAGGAATTGGAAATTTAATTCTCAATTCCCAAATTCATTTAAAATAGTTTTCAGAAATAATTTTTTTTAATTATTGATTTTAAATGAATTTGAAAATTTCAAAATAATTATTCAAAATTTATATTTAGTTCTAGAAATTTTAAAATAAATTTTAGGTTTTTTTGTTAATTTCCTGAATTTTAAAATTTTCAAAATATATTTTTAATTTTTTAAATATAATTATTTAGAAATTTATATAATTTTATATTTTTTAATAAATTATTTTATTTTTTTAAATAATTTACAATTTTTTTCGATTTTTTTCAAAATAAAAGTATTTTTCGATTTTTTTTATATTTATTTTCAGAATTTTTAAAATTAATTTTAGATTTTTTTGTTAATTTCTTGAATTTTCAAATTTTCAAAATATTTTTTATTTTTTATATGAAATATTTATAAATTTAAATTATTTTTATATTTTTTATGAATTATTTTAAAATTTTTAAATAATTTATAAGTATTTGTTTCCTTTTTTCGATTTTTTTTATTAGTGGCCACGTGTCGCCATATTATTGGCCCATGGAGGTCATGTGCATGGCACATGGCCTATATAGCCTGAAATATGGCCGGAGTTGCAAACTGCAATAAAAACGCGTTATACAGGTTGCAATCGGAAAAAATATTTAGTTTGGACTAGAAATGGAAAAAAGGCCAATAGTACAGGTTGCATTTCGTAATTAACCCTAGATTCTACTACAGTATTGATTTTTATTCTATTTTCAGTTTTCTTTACTTAGGTTTAAAGTATCGTAAGACACAATTTTATTGGTATTATTCTTTTCTTTTAATAAAAACTTTACCTATTACTCTCTCTATTTTATAAAGAGTCAGTTTTCACAAAGGTACAACTTTTTATTTTTGGTAAATATGAAGTATAATCTTGTTAAAACTATAAACTCTCCTTTGTCTGAATTCTTCTATCTATTTATTTGGTTTATTCAATCATGCTTAACTTATTCATCAAATTTTCTTTTAATTTTTTTTTTTTTATATTTTGGCGAATAAAACATGACATTAAGTTTTAAAACTGAGCTTATTCTCGGACAAGAAATAATTTAATTTATAACTCTATTTATGTGACGAGTTAGGTACTATAAGTTACATATTATGACTCACATGAATACACATATTCTTATTGTGGTTTCTTTTTTTAACAAATTCTAGAAAGAGAGGACCATTGACCTAGATTATAAATTGCTTAACTAATTAATATACTATATGCTATATCCTTCAAAACAATCGTTTCTACGTTTCTTTTCTAGTTTACTAGTGTAATACTTGTTCGATGCACGATTTAAAAAAATATTTCTAATTTTAATTAAATTTTAGTTATTATTAATCCCGCAAGTTATAATACAATGACGGTTAATAGGTAGTAAATATAACGTGATTTTTTTATCCACTTAAATAATCAATATTAAGAGTAATTTTAAAATTATTTAGAATACCAAAAAAGGACAAAGAACACAATGTAAAAGTTATCCTTGTCAAATAATATTAGAAAACATAAAAATTAGAAAGAATTTGATTGTACTTTTTTTCCTTGCTAATCTTTTGACCCACACATTTTTCCTTCATTTTTACACTCTCTCTCTCCGACTGATGTGACAACATCTTCTTCCTTTTTCTTAACTAATTCTTATATTGAAAGATGTTAGAATTAATTTATTAATAAATTTTAAAAAATTATATATAATATTTAAAAATTAAGATTGTTCAAAAATAATAAATAACTTTCAAATGTTTTACTTTGAAAAATTACATAAAATGTATATTTTGTTATAAAAATTATATATATAGATCTATGTTTAATTATTACGAAAATATGTTAAAATAATATTATAAATATATTTCAAATATATATATATATGCACTTTTAGATTAAACTATTTCAATGTTTTGAAATTAATTATATTTTAATTAACACGAAAAAATTAAACAAAATTACAATTTATCGAATATATACAAATTATTTAAAGAAATTAATGAAAAAAATAAAATATATTCGAATTTTATAAATAGTTAAAATAATGTAACCTAATTTGAATTTCTCTAATATTAAATGTTAAAATTATCATAAATAATATATATAGACACACCAAGGTTGCAGAAGGCGGAAAGTAGAGGTGGAGCGTTTTCTGGCAGCCTTGCGCCTAGGCCGCCTAAGCGCCGCCCAAGATTTTTATTTATTAATTATTTAATTAAAAAAAATCAAAAAAAAATATAGAAGATATAGAAATACAGTCCTTCATAAGATCAGTTTCAATGTGTTTAGTATTAGAAAAAGCTATCATTATTTTATTTTATTTTTGCTATGAAGGATTTGTATTTAAAAAAAAAAAAATCAAAGTCTTCAACAAAACAAATTCTTTATTAAATTTAAAAGAATTCATGCAATTCATAAACTTTATCAAATAAGCCAACATAAAATAAAAAAATGCAAATCGTTATGTTAAATCTTAAAAATTTAGAAGTGCATAACTCCAACTCTGAGTTCTATCTTTGAAATTAACCAAAATGATGTTGTTTTCACTTTTTTTTCTTTAATATAAAAAATGAAAACCGATTCAGACCGCCTAGGCGGCAGCCAGACCAGAAAACGCCCTATTTAACCGTTTTGGGCAGATCGGAGCGGATATTCCATTCCCTCAACCTCGAAGGTGTTTTTGCATTTGAATAAGTTCTACACTCTCAACTTAGATCCACATCTTCAATACATCATATCAAAACTCATATTACTGTGAAATATATGAATCATTTAGTTCTTCAGGTCTCGCAAGTCCTGTAAAAAACGTCTCTAACCTATAAAAAAATATTCATACAGTAGATATCATTAGTACTCTTTTCTCAGTATTTAATTTGATATTCATATTGAATGTACTGATTCTTGGATTTATTTATTATGGTTGAGCAATTTGCATTTGATAATTTGGAATTCTTTAATTAAAAATATAAATTATTTAATTATTTTATTAAATCATTTAATTTTAGTCGTCCTTATAAATAAATGTATATCAAAATCTTAAATTGCACCAAAGAAACTCTAATTCTAATTATTATAAGATCTGAGATAAAGTTATATAAACATGTGGAAATAATGTTCAACCTAAGCTGACATCATACTATATACTAAAAAAAATACAATCTATAAAAGAAATTGGCATCTAAGAATGGTGTTCCTAAAAATAAAAATAATTGACGTTCTCGTTTAAAATATTTTGTCTTATTTTTATAAATAGTAATCACTGTTGTGGATGACAAAATCCTATGATACACACAATATATTTTTTTTTCTGTAAATATTTAATGATAAAATACTTCCCAAGAAAAATGGCTGCTTTCGAAGAAAAAAATTGACTTGATTCAGACATTTCCTAATTTAGCTAATACTATTTTACACATTGACCAATTCTTAATCATATCATTAGCATTAATGCCCATAATATATTTATGTATTTCGTATATAATAATCTTTTTATTTTATTTTATTTTACTTATAATGTTTGTATTTATTTTCTAAATACTTATGAATACATATCACAGTGCAGATCATATAAAGAAAGCTGAAAAAACCAGGATGACAATCTGTTGACTATGGTGCAATAGATTTTGAAAATGACAATAGTTTTTTTTTTTTTTTTTTTTTTTTCTAATTTTATAGTATGTAAGATTGTAATTGATATTTACTTTTTAAATGTAAGACTATAAATCATGAAAGGGCAAATACTGACCGAGTGGCTAAAAGTCGGCTTATAAAATAAGACAGAACATGCACACAACAATATGGTAAACGTGTAGTGTTAAATATTGCAGTGAGATTCTAAGTCAAATAAAAAAGAATTTAGACATATTTATATAAAAATATTATAGCCAAAGATTTAGACATATCTATATAAAAAATACTTTAGTCAAATTTAAAAATGAAAATAGACGAAAAATATTTCTTTTACTATCTATAGTGGGTTGTCTTTTTATATATAGTAAGATTTCATATAAATATTTCAACATCAATCATAATAAATATCACGAAAGTTACATGAACGGAAATCTTAATTCTTCATTTGGTTAACTGTTATTATCAAGAACAAACTTTTTATTATCATGATCCTGATCATTATTATCATTGACATTTTTTTCGTAGTTTCATTATTAAACCTATCCTCGATTTTTCCATAATTTCGTCTTCACTTTTTCTCCTCTTTATCATCATTTTTCTCTTCCCCGGTGCTCTGTTATTTTGGTAGATAATTTAGGATTGTAATATTTTATCTAATTTTATTTAGTGTTTGTTTTGATGAAAATAAAAAGTTAGGTTACTCTTCCGACTCGAAATAACATTAACAAAATTACATGTCTATCTCTTATTACTCCTTTTTTTTTTTTTTTTTTTTTTGCAAATTTAACTATTAAAAGAAACCTTGAGGTAATATCACATTTATCCAAATCTCCATGTATCACATTGTAAAATATGAATAAGGATAGTTAATATCTTTATCTAGGATGTTATATGTTATAGTAAACATATGAAGCGGATAATAATTTTTGTCATATCCTATAAAATTATCTCGTTAGACTAGATAATTAACGTATCTATATTTGTGAAGGTAAATGCAGCCTATAAGGAAAAGGGAAAAGGAAAGAAAAAAAAAGAACTACCCTTTCGTAAAGGAACTGCTCATGAAAATTTCTGCAGACGAAATATATAAAGTTGAAAATATTTCATGTAATTAAAGGTGTGCCCGATGTAGTGTGGATCGGATATTTAAAAATATTTAAATTTCATATTAAATTTTGGTTATTTAAAAAATGAGTATTCAAAACCAAGCCAAAAAATCAGAATTGTAAGGTACAGTTATTTTTTCTGGACAGTTCGGTTCGGAATCTTGGATCTAACGGAATGATTCAATTAGATTCGTTCAATTCAGATAACTGAAGATCTTTATCTTTTAAAAAGTAGATTTAATTTGAACAAAATACATTGACGTCAATAAATAATTTTATTACATCAAATTTGTTTCCACTCACTAACTTATGTTTGAAAATTATATAATAATTAAGTATTAAGTTCTTTAACTATTTATTAAATATAACTAAGTACAAAATTATAAATAATTTAATTTTTAATTCTTATTTAAATCAATCTTTTAGCGATAATATATTTTAAAATTTGTTATTTGTTATTTTATTCAGTTATTCTATACAATACAGTTCGGCACGGTTCGGTACGGTTTATGATAAAAAAAAAAAAAGAAATATTCAAATTCATATTAAAACAATAATCGGTTTAGCTCGGTTCAGAAAAAGTCAAATGATCAACGAATTTTCTCAGTTCAGAACATATTCGGTTCGATTTCGATAATCTCTAAACTCCATGTACAATATATGAGTGTTACTTTTTTCAACAGAATATCCGAATATATTTTGGGTAAAAAAATATTTATATAATTTATGAAATATTAGGATAAATGGCTCAAAGATAAGTCACTTCTTAAATTCTCGATGTAGAGTCACAACTTTATTCATAATTTTTAGCAAGGACGGAGGGAGGGGCCATTTGGGTTCTTGGCCACCACTCCGATTTTAATAATTTGTAGAGTTACACTTATAAATTTATGAATAGCTGTTTTTTCTTTTTCTTTTTTAAAAGTCCATTTAAAAATATCTAGTTTGATTGTGGTTGGTATACCTAGCTATTTGTACCAATTTTAGTGTGTATATATAACTTAAGACGGAGTTGGATAACTCAAGTGACGAGAGCATCCGCTACTTAAATAATTATTACAACTTTTTTTGGGAAAGAAAATGTAATGAGAGCATAAAATGTAATATATTGAGTTGAAGTGAAAAAATCTCGTAAAGTGAAGCATAAAGAAAATTTAAAAAAAAAAATTAAATTTAAAACATCACAAAATATTATTTCATATTAATTTTTATAGTTTGTTTGACATATTATTTGGCCTATTTAATGTTATGGAGTAGAGTTTTTACTTTTTATCTAAAAGTTGATAGTAATAATCGTTCATTTGAATCTTTTGATGCATCATCAATGATTTACTTACTTGAACATAGTAACACCGTTTGATTTATATTAATTTTATGTACTAGTATTACTTTCTAATTTTATGTTTAAAGTTAATGTACACTATTCTATTTTATCCTATAACTAGTAGTATCCCCGTGCGATGCACGGTTTGTAAGTGCAAATGAATAAATTAATATTTTTTATATTTTTATATAATTTTAATAATAAGATATAAAAAATTATATGTTAATGAAAAAAGAGTGCAGTAAAAAGTATTAAAGACTAAAATATATATTAGACTGAATATTTATTTTTCTTAATGTATGAATATTTTTAGCATCCTTTTATAGAAGTCATATTGATGACTGGGGCTGGAATTGCAATATGCGATTGACAGAGGATATATTTGTAATGTTAAAAATTAGTTACCGTCTTCATAAATAATTTTTCATTAATAATAGTCAATAATTTATAAAAAGAAAATAATTTTAAGAAAATATATTTTTTTCGGCCCAGACAAAATCAGCCCAAATAGCTTTATCATATTTATTTAGGCTAATATATGGTAAGTTATTGCCAATAATTGTGTTTTATATTGGGTTGAATTTTATATACCAAAAATTGTGATTTCCAGAATTGGTAATAGATTTTGAGCGGGAAAACTTCAAAGTTACTGATTTCAGTGGATTTTGTTATTATATTAAGTATAGATAGTTGTTTCCAAATTCTAACCATAAGACCTTCAAATATGACGACATTGAAGTTGGAGAAGAATGCAGCTTTGGGTCACCCAGCCCATTACACGGCCCATGCAATATGAGTCGAGTCTTACATGCATTTTTTCCCTTTTTTTAGGATTTTCACCCTTCAACTCATATCTTAATTCTCCAACTATAAAGGGGGACCTAAAGATAAAATTTTATACATCTTCTGTCATAATTTGGAGTGTGAAGCAAGGGATTCAAGGAAGAGTTCAAGAATTCAAGAGCAAGAAACATTCAGTTACATCTTTTTAATTGTTTTGTTCTTAGCTACTTATGATATTTTTGAGGAATCATTTTTTTTTACTACCGAGAGGTTTATTATTAAACTCTGACACTCAAAACTACACAGACTGAAATACAATGGTTCCTGGAGAAAAACATCTTCCTGGAGAAAAATCAATTGGGCTTCATTACCGAGCCCAAAACATGAATATTTATCAATCACAATATTTGGAAATTATAATATGATATACTGTCTTGAGTTTGAGTTGAAAAGGTTATGTTGCGGGATTTGTGTAAATCAATTGTAACTTATTACCAACTTTAAATGCAATTCCGGAATTAAATGGTTTGAATGTTTTAACATATATAAGGTAATATCAATTAATGCAGCAATTATATCATACATAAGGCTTAATTAATTAATGCAGCTAATATTGAAGTTTTCCAGAATTAGCAATGTTGTTTTGGGCGGGAAAATGTTGATATTACTATTTTTGGCGGATTTTGTTATATTATATAGTATAGATTGGCCCCCCACCCAATTTTCTGTCGCTGCTTTTGATGCATTTTTTCACAATAGAATAAAAAATAAAATATTTAAAACATGAGCAATAATGTATTTTACCCATCTCTAAAAAATAGCGTCATTTTATCAATTCATGTTTGATAGTTGACGCTATTCGAGGTAAGAGGAGGTCTTTTGTGCAACAGTTAGATTCGTGCAATTTGGATCATGGATCAAAATATATTATTATTTATGCCCGAAGATTTTATGTGTGATGAGTAAATATGTCATTGTGAAAAGGTATCACGGTTTATACTTAAAGGTATTACATGTTCTGGATAAATATCTTTACGTAGAACATGTATTATCTTTAAATTTAATTGATGATATCTAACTCAGATTGCATCATGCAACTAATGCACATAAGACTTTACCTCGACATAAAACGTTATAAAAGAATGCTCAACTTTTCCTCCAACATATGTTGCTGTGATAATACTCTAATAAATTGGGTTTTAGGCTTTAGCATTTAACGCACTAGTTCAAAACTTTGACAAAATTCATAGTCAACAACTATACATAATATTTTCATTTCACAATAATAATAGTATAATTACAAAAACCAAATTTGACTTTTGCATCTGGAATTAAATTTTCAACTTTGTGTCTTAACTCTTTGGAGTAATTACGATTTTTTTATCGAGTATCATTTACAACATGATATTTTGATTGTAATATAAAAATGAACATTAAACGGATCAAAGCTCAATTGGATCACATCCGCATGGGCGTTCTGCTGAAATCCAATCTAAAATAGCGGAACTTTAAGCTCGCCCTCAGCTTTTCCTCGATAAAGAGAGCCTTTTTTGGAAGCAAATAACAAAACAACATTGGTATAGATCGGGGATGAAAATACCACTTTTTTTATATTTCATATGCGAATCACTAGTGCTGCAAGGAAATAAATCATATTGACTATCTCAAGAATGAAGCTGGAGTAACCTCTTATGAAAAAGAAGACTAATTAAAGATATTGCTAAAGTGGAGCACGAAATGTGAATTTTTGAACCCATTCCAAAAGTATAATTATATGAACATCATAAACCCCTAATTAAATAAAAAAAAATATCGATTGACATAATCACTAAATGTTGTACTCATTCTCATTTAGTTAAAGGTAAAAAATATAGTATGATTCTATTGATGGAATGACTAAAGTCTCGATTTCAGGCTCCACGTCAATATCTAGAGTTGAAAATTTGTCTTACTGCATCAAATTTAAAAAATTAAATTATAAAGTTGTGCATACCTATATTTCGTCTCAATACTATAAATATAATTGATCAATATATCATAATTTTTTATATTATTAACTCTAACTGTATTGTGGCACAACCAAAAAGAATAAGATATGCAAAATTTCTTTTACACAAAGAAGAGACTTCACAAGTAATATTACTAATTAAAAGTTTGTATAGTTGATACTTGGTACACTTTTTCGCGCGGCTGCAATTTGCTCATTATTTTACCATAAATAAGTATAATTGATACTTGCTACTATTTTGCACTTCGTCATATAAACTTTTTTTATGCAATTTACCATCTTAACTTATGATTTATTGTAAATTATCATTTAAAAGATATTTTAGTTATCAATACGTGGATACATGTGCAACTATTAATGGTTGAGATTGGTTTGAAATGGTCATTTAGAAAAACTTGTAAGTTCACATGGAAAATAAATATAACAAACTGCAAAAATATGCAAAATTGGGATGAGAAATTATATTCTTCCCCTTTTTTCATATATAATGAGATGATTTATGGCGCATAGTGGATTAGATATTCTAGTAGTTATTAAATGTATGAAATATCTAACTGAGAAGGTATGTTTAAAATTTATTAAATCCATCTAATTCACCACAATTCAACATCAAGATTGAAGTCCTGTATGATTGAGTCAAACAAGTGGGTTGAAGCTTTTATTATATGGGCCCATATCTACCATTGAGAAAGTCATGGCTGCTGCAGCCCATTCAACTCACTTGGGCTTTAAAACTTAAACACAACACAACCATTGGACATCATTCAAAAGAGTTTTCATGGTAATTATTATGCATCAAGCGTATCAAGCTAGGAAGATGTAGCACCGCATAGAGACGGGACGGTTATAACAATTCAGGGGTCTGAATCGAGTTAAAGAAATAAGGTTTCCAATATTTTATTATACATTTTAAATAAATATAAATCAATAAAATCTTTACTCGAACCCTATTATACTTCATGTATTAAAAAAGGACTGAAAAAGAAAGAAAGCAATGAGAAAGTAAAGTAAATATGTCAAAATATTCTGCTTCAAGTCAAGCGCGCCCAAAATTTATCAACACTAGAACATATCGCTTTGAATATCATTTATTAAATATATATTATATATCTTGTATTTGAGAAATTTAAGCAAAAACAACTACAAAAACTAATAATAGAATTTGAACTTTGGTAGCACATTTCCTATGGACAACACTTTACCACCAAAACATATATGAATAATTTTTATATTTATATCATATATAGCATTATCAAAAAATTAGGGGCCCTAAATATCATATTGTTTACGGGGCCTGAGGCAGCCGCCTCCTTTGCCTCGTGGAAGGAGCGGCCATGCATAGAGATCAACGAGATGTAGAGCTGGCAATTTAAGCCTCCTGGTCCACCTCGGCCAATGCCATATGTCGGGTCAGTTCGGGATGAAATTCTATTGGTTCAGAAATATCTGAGTCAAACACAGTCTCTCTTTCTAAAAGTACATTAAAATTGTCAGATTGTTGATCCAGCAAATCAAGTCTATTAGGCCAATAGTACTTCGAGCAAAGATTAATTTGGCCCATCAAATTAGGTCGATTTTGCCACCTCTAATGAAATGTGTTGGAACATGTGTTAATTCGACTGAAAAATAACAAATAAAATAGAACACAATAACTGTATAAACCCGCCCCAAATTCAATCAATCAACTGCTTAAAAAAACCAACAAGTATTCAAATACTCAACCCTAATAATCCTGCCAAATAAGGGCCCGCTTAATTGGGGGTTTAGGGGTAAGGAATGGAAATGAATGAGGATTCATTCCCATTTATGGTGCTTGGTACATAATAAATAAGTTAATCATTACCTCATTTTATTAACAATTCCCCTATTTTATTTCATAGTATGATTGACCCCTCGTTCATACTCATTACCATTGCCATTAATAATTTGCAATCAAGCAGGCCCTAAGATAACTAAAAGAGAAACGAAAATCATATTACAATTAGGAAAAACACCGAAAATAAGATAAAAATTAATATGTTGGACATCAGAAGTGAATCAAATAACGCTATAAAAAGGGAAGCAAAATTCAATAAGGGCTATTAATGAAACATGTATATTGGTCTGTACATTGTGAGACATTAATGTTGAAACATCAAAGATGAAATGTGACAGGAATTTGAGAATTATTGATCAAGTTGCAAGTTTTGTGACTTGCCTTGAATCATGATTGGAGCTCATGCGTCACACCTAAAGATGGTAAAATTGGCCAGGTTGGATGTGCAGGTCCATCTGTATTTTAAACGGGTATCAGTTTTAGCTCAAAATATCATTGGACTCAACATACCTCACCCAATAAAATGTGGTTTGATTCAACAATCTTAATATATTTTAGGGAATATATATATTGAAATCACTAATTTCCGATCCTGATAGAATTTCAGTTGACCCCACATAGTTGGACTGGGCTAGCCAAGCCCACGTTGTCACCTCCTCTAGGCTGACCTAAAAATTTACCATATTTTCGATCATAGTGTACTGTTTGAGTGATAAAAGAAAAATCAGATATTGTTCTGTATGTGGATTGAAGGACTTTAAAATTGATTCGAAATCTGTAATAGCAAATACCAATTGTTTGGATTGATACATAAACGTAAAATTCGTCTCATTGAATATGAACAAATTGAGTGGATTCGATATCGATGAATTGAGACTTAATTAAATCCTTCAATTCAAATGTAACTTAAAAGGTCATATTCGAGGGGAGAGGGCTCGAACTTTATTCTCATGAATATAGACTGGTTAGATGATTTATTCATTTTCTTGTGTTATTATCTTATTAGAAGATTTTATTAAGTGAGAGTTTAGAAGCAAGAAATGTGAAAACCTAAAAATTTATACGAAATCTAATATATTCATTTTCTTAATAAGATGGGGTTTTCTTAAGCTCCTCATTTCTTTTATCACTTTTTTAAATCAAATATATTCATTTTTTTTCAAAGAAAAAGAAGGCACAACATGCATTCTGATGTGGATGGAAGTTACAGCTGTGATGAAGGACCATATAATTCCAAGCCCAATCCAGAACTAAGGTCATTGTGCTGAAGCGAAGGCTGAGTGGCTGTAAGAGGCCGTGTCTGGCCAGGCAGGAATTTACCACACTGAACATCTGAGAAAGATGTGACGATGGGCAGGCGAAGTATAGCTCTGGACATCCCCAGCTCCAAATACATATAGGGGCCCAGAGAGGATGTCTCTATCAGAAGGCCCAGTAAGGCAAGTAAAACGCTTGGGGCTAGCCCAAACTCGTGGGTTGTATGGAAGTTCCAAAATCGAAGGATCATCTTCTCTTGGTTTAACGATTTTATTGCTTATGAATATCCTTATCATTATCTTACGCCTGCTACAAATTACTAACTTAAGCTTCAGAGGTTCTTCCACCGGAGCCAAATCCAGTGGTTTTTCAGGTAATCATCGAGACACAAAGGTAAAGCTAGATCAAGATGCAAAAATGTCATTATTTTTTTCGATTTATTATTTTCTCTCATTATCTTGCTCTTAATCATTATTCATCTACTGCTTAATTGTGAGTTAAGTTGCAATGAGTAAGATTTTACACACCACACACATCAATGGCACCGTCTATGGAAAATCGCTAAATGGGTTTAAGGCGTGAGTTCATATGTGAAATGTTCATCCATTATGAAATGATGGTTATGGTTGTTTATTGTGAGGCTTAATGACAAAATACAAACGGAATGATGATGTTTTTCTTTTCTGTAGCTTATCTATTTTATTGCGAGCCTTGCCCCTTTGTATAGCCGTGAACATCCTTATACTGAGTAAAATCCTGTGGTTTTTCAGGAAGCCTTCTTCTGTTGCTACCCAAACACAGAAATTTGGAGGAAGAACTGAATCGTGCAGCAGAGGCGCTTCACTGAGATGTCGAACAGACAGCGGTCAGCGGGGTGGCTCAGGCAACACAAGGTCCAGAGATGGTCATCGTCAGAGCAGAGCAGCTGCGACCTTACATCGATGCCTTTATGCAAAATGCACTAACCAACTAGATAATGTGCAGGCCACCACTCCCGCCTTCGACAGCTCCACCGCCGATCCCCCCACTACCCCCTCATCCTTACAAAAAGAAGGAAATATTATGGGTAGGAGAGCGTCGTGCTCATGGACAAAGCAACACATGGGAGGAGGATAGGGACCTGCGAGATAGGAAAGAAATTGAAGGCTCAATTTACAGTTCTAACCGAATTACTCTTCAGAAGGAGATAAGCCAGATGAGGACGAGATTCAAAGAGCTAGCAAGGAAAGAGAAGCATCTGGCAGGTTGTCATTTCGCGAGGAACATTTTGAGGGATGAGCTCCCAACCAACTTCAAACAACTGTCATTCGAGTATGACGGGACCACAGACCTAAACGACCACTTGCTACATTTCAAGAATTTCGTCCTGTTAAATGGGTATATGAACGAGGTCAAATACAGGGCGTTCCTGGCCACCCTCTCGAAGGCTGAGCAACAGTGGTTTGGAAAGCTCCCACCGGGCAATATTCGATCCTTTGGAGAATTCAGCTCATTGTTTTTCCACCATTCCGCCAGTGCTCGGAGGCAACAGAACTACTTTATCTCTATTTAACCTAAAGCAGGGAAGTTTTGAGACACTTAGGGATTTCATCAAGTGCTTCAACACTGAGACCCTTCAAATACCAAAAGCTACTTCAGAAGTAAAATTTAAAGCTTTGGCCAACAGGTTGCGTAATGGGGACCTATTCATTTCCCTAGCCAAAAAGCTAACTCCGACTTTCAAAGATTTGTTGATTGAGCGGAAAATTTTATAAATTTGGAAGAAATAAGGAAGACGAAGAGAATGAACGAGCGTGAAGTGGATAACAGGAAGGAAATCGAACAAAGACGCTCTGGAAGGAATCCTGGCCTCGAGAATGGTAGAGCGGTGATTACGCCCAATGATAGAAAGCCACCCTTTCCCCATATAAGGGAAGGAGGTGTTCATTATGAGTCTGTTAGAATGTTGTATTTCATTGCTTGCATTAGAAACTTCATTCTTCACCAAATAGATGTCAAAAGTGCCTTCTTAAACGTTTTTTTTTAAGAAATTGCTTTTGTTGAACAACCCAAAGGGTTTGAAGATCCTTTCTATCCTGGACATGTTTACAAACTAAAAAAGACTCTGTACAGACTCAAATAGGCTCCTAGAGCCTGGAATGAGAGACTTGCACAGTTCCTCCTTGATCAAGGCTACAAACATGACGGAGTTGATAGAACTTTGTTCATACAAAGTGCGATCAAAGACATTATCATAGCGCAAATCTATGCGGATGATATTGTCTTTGAATCTACATCCAAAGCCAAGGTCAATGAGTTTGTTCACAATATATCCACAGAGTTCGAAATGTATGGTAGGAGAACTCTGTTATTTTTTGGGACTACAGATCAAACAGAGTAAGACCGGAATATTTGTTCATCAAAGTAAATATGCCAAGAATTTGGTGAAAAAAATTGTCTTGAAAGAGCAAAACATCTGGACACTCCAACGGGAACAAATGTTAAACTATCTAGAGATCTTTCTGGAACTGCAGTTGATCCTACTCTCTATACAAGCATGATAGGTAGTTTACTATACCTAACTGTCAGTCGTCCTGATATTTTTTTTTAGTGTAGGTATATGTGCCAGGTATCAAGCCAATGCCAAGGAGTCTCATTTGAAATAAGTCAAACGTATTATAAAATACGTTGAAGGAACCTCCAACTTTGGCATATATTACTCTCGTGAGACTAATGCCAGTTTAGCAGGATACTGTGATGTAGACTGGGATGGAGATACTGATGATCACAAAGTACATTGGGAGGGATGTTTTTTGTAGGTAACAACCTTGTGTCCTGGCTGAGCAAAAAACTAAGCAACATATCTCTCTCAACAGCCAAGGCCGAATACATCATTGTTGGGAGTTGTAGTGCTAAGCTCATCTGGATGAAGTATATGCTTTTGGACTACAGGTTTGATCTTCAATCTGTAATTTTTTTTTTGTGTGACAACACCAGCGCAATAAATATTTCTAAAAATCCAGTTCAACATTCTGAACGAAGCACATCGACATTCGATATCACTTCATTCGAGAGTTGGTTGAGGACGGCACAGTAACTTTAGAATATGTTCCTACACAGGAACAACTGGCTGACATTTTTACCAAGGCACTTGATTCCAACAAATTTTTAACGTTAAGAAAGTCTCTAGGAATTTGTAATGCATAATTTACTTCTTTGCGTTTTTATTTAAAAAAACAAAAATTGCATTACATTTAGGGCACCTTGCATTAAGCATCTTCCGGATAGATGCATCAAGATCTCTAGATTATATCTTTTACTACCCATTGGATTGTAATCCAAATGTAGTTGATACAAATTTTTTTTAAGCTATCACATTTTATGTAACCTATCTTCTGTCCAAAAGAGCTTCCTTCGGGAAATGACGCAATGAAGAACCGTCCGTGTAAGGAAACAAGGTCTCATGCACATAAGATGATCGAGTGTGTGAAAGTTAATGACAGGCATTGCACCTAGTGCAGTATTATTTTTGGTATGGACGATTGCTTCTTTTTCCTGAGTTGTACATCAAGTATCAAGAAGTAGTGGAGTAGCTTTCAAGCAAAAATTCCGATAGCTCTAAGTGAAAATTGATACCTTACTACATCACAAAGTAATGGGGTAGCTTTCAGGCGAAAATTTTGATAGCATTAAGTGAAAAAGTGATGTTAGCAATCATGAAGTAGTGGGGTACGTTTCGGACAAAACTTCCAATAGCTATGAGTGAAACATGATTCGCCGTCAAGGAAACCACAAAGAAAAAAAGGTGTTATAAGGTGTTGTTCCTTCACAGTTCCTTGATAATTTTGTTTTTGGTTACGTGATTTTCAAAAAAAAAAAAAAAATCGATATCTCTTTCTACAGAAGTGGAATTTTGCAAATTATGTGGGGGTAACAAAGACATACCTTGAGCATTTTTATTCTACCGTGTATTTGTATATTTAGGCATCATCATATCTTCCTTAATTTTAAACAAAATCTTCTCCAACGCTTTTTTTAAGCAAGGATTTAAGTGTTCCTAATTTAATGGAAGCCCATATATATTCCTTATTTATCTGGATCCTCACGTTTATCAAAGATATCCGATCATTTTAATTCAAATCTTTTCCCCATTTATTATCTCTCCTTATCACTATTAATGCGTCCTTTCACCTCCATCTTTTTCATCTCTCACTTTTAATCTTTCTCTCTCTCTCTCTCTAGCCAAGTCTAGGGTCTTTACAGCTTTGCTAAAATAGGTCGCACAAACGAAGCTACCAAGAGCAAACAGACAGCCCCTGCTCTAGCGGCTTCAACAGGACCATCAGGTGGGAACAACACCACCACTATCACTAATGCAATCCCATTACGAACCATTCTTCCCGTCGGATCCCCTCTAATTTCAAGGCTCAAAGATTCATCCAGTTCGTCCTCGGATGGATCACCACCACCTCCTTCGCCGATGAAGGAGACACCCTCGAAGCCCTTGCCTGCCTCATCGTCAAAGAAAAGGGCGATTTATCTAATATCGTCGCTTCACTCCACCGAGTTTGACTCTAACGGTTCCCCAATTCCAGCCCGTTCCAAAGCTCCGTCATAATCGCACTCTCCTATTACCTCTCGAAAGACCAAGTATGGGGTGGTCATCTCAGGTTCCACCAGGCGCTCCACTAGAACAACATCACCTGACCCAGACTTTGTGCCTCCTACAGCACAACCCACTGGAGTTCGCAAGTCCTCGCGTCTGGCAAAGGAGAAAGAACAGCAGTCAGCACCAGCGAAAGGAAGGGGAAACAAAAGATGCATCCTGTCGCAGAAACTAATCCATTTGACAAAGCCAGGGCTTTTCCAAAGAGTTTTATTCTCCTCATGTTGAAACCAGGTTTAAATCATTCTCCACTATGGGACTTTGGGGGGAGAAAAACTTGGGTGTTCGTTCCTTTAGCGTTACAATATCCTAGCTCTCATTACTGTTGTGGGCCTTGCTCGCTGTGTTTTGAATGTCTATTGGTTCTGTGGAATTATTGTGAAAGAATTCTATGCAAACTTGACCCCTTCTATCACTGGCTCTACATCTCCAAGATTTCACAAAATATTTTGCAGGAATGTCATTTGCAACTTTTCTCCTAACATCATAAACTCTTCCTATGGTCTGACTGGTCCACCAGAGTATGAACTCGTTGAGGATATGGACTTGGTTGGGAACAAATTGGCTCAATGGCCATGTTCTAAGCTATCCCCGGCTGATCTTACACTTGAATGCAATATGCTCCACAAGATTAGGATGCAGAACTGGACCCCCACTGCCCATAAATCTTCACTCAATCCTAGCCAAGGGGTATTCATCTTTCGTGTCTTAACTAACAAACCCATCAATTATGGTGAGCATGCATTTCAAACTATTGTTGAGTTTGCTGGTCGCCCTGAACCCCTGAAGAAGTTGCCTTTTCTGAGCTTAATCTGGGTTGTCATTACAAAACAGAATGTCTTCATTGATGACAGATGTGGAGATTTCCTCGATCCTGCCTTGCTTCCATTCACAGTGTCATCCCGAACGACCAATATTCATACTTCATCCTAGGTTCCTTCCCAGATCGAACCCCGGTCTATTCCTGGCCAGCTGAAATATTTTTTGCATTAGCAAAAAGACTAATAGTGAAGACAATTCTGCGAAATCTCACGAAACCCTCGCATTCCAGATCGAAAAAAGGGGAGGAGAAGACTGATGGGACAGCTAATGAAGAAGACAAAGGGAGGGGGGATGATGAGGATGCAACTGATGATGAAGGCAATGCGATGGTGATGAAGACAGCGCAGTGGGGGATGGTGATCATATCTCAACAGATAATGAGGAGGAGGCTAATGAAAGCCGAAGTTTCTGAAGAAATGAACTTATTACTGCTCTCTTTTGGTTATGACTTTTGCTTAGGTTTTTCGGATATAATGTGTTTAAGTTTTTTGGCTCTCTGTTGATCTTGCAGGGTTACATCTGCTAATTGCTTGAAATTAACTTAGTCTGATAAGAGTCATTGTACTTATCTGATGTATGTTGGTTGTTGTTCGTACTGGAAACTAACTTTGTCTTGCAGGATCATTAGCACTATTTTTCGAACTAGAATGTCAAGGAGAAGATTGTAAAATTCACTTTTTATTGATATGACATTTATTGAAAAATACTTTTGTAAATCTATGATTGATGATAGGATAATTAACATTGAAGAAGCTAAAGGAAATAAGACACGAAGAATCCTCAAATAGATTGAGGAAGATGATTTGTCCCTCCAATCAAGAAATCAATGACCAAAACAAGAAAGGAAAGTCAAAGTTTCCTACATCACACTCAATCATTGAAGGTTGCTGGAGGAATAATTGAAGAGGAGCGGACAAAGTAAAGTACAAGAAGAGAAGAGAAGCCATAAAGATATTGATCGAGTTTTGAGTCATATTCATTTGTGTATTCAGTCAAAAGCTTGTAACTATATTAATAATGTTCATACTGTTCGTGAACATCCAGTAGTTAATAGGACATATTTCAGGAGATTTGTGTCTAAACTGTTCAGGAGAACGAGCAAAGTTTGGGACCACTTTTCAGGTGCAGTTAGAGGGATTCTCTGCATCAAGAAGTCCTATTGGAGGATCAGAAGGCTGGGCAAATTGTTAGTACAAATTGTATTTGATTATTATACTTCTCTTTAATATAATGCTTGATAGGAAAAGGGATTCTTCCTCGAATTTTTAAATACAATTGGTGCATCGGTTTATGTTAAGTTCTTACTTTTTAAGAACATACTATACATATTACTTACAGGGCCGGACTTAGGCATCTTCGGACCTGAGTCGAGTTTCTAGATTGGGCCCCTATTTTTTCTTTTTTTCTTCAATGTAATAATATGAAAGGAAACACATAAAAATTAAGCATTTATAAGGTAGAAAAAAATAAATTTAAGTTAAAATATTAAATTAAAAATCTATGAATTATTTATTTATTTTATGACTATGAAAAGAATTGGACATATACACACAAATTGAGTTCATTCTCAAAAACCAAAATAAATAAATAAATTAATTAATTGAGTTGGGATTTCAAGTTCTCATTCCACTTACAAGTAATAATGGACAATTAACTTTGTAAAACGACAATCACAATCAATCATACCCTTAATAAATAAATAAGTAAAAACAATCAAAACCAATCATAAATTATTATTAAAAAAATAATGAATAGTAAAATATAATTATCTTATATTTTCTATAATTGTATGATGACTAGGGTTTGAAATTGAAGAATCCTCCAATTTGTAAAGAAAAAAATTTCTTGATGATGATATTAATTCCCTCTTCTCTTTTTTGTTTTTTTTTTTCTCGGTGAAGTGCTGCCCTAATATATAGACAAATATAGTGTCAGGTCGTGGGCTTGCCTATCAGGGGCCCAGGCTCAACAAGGCATTACAATAAAAGATAAGTAAAATTGGCAAAAGTCAAAATCGAACCCAGGTCTACAGAGCTAAAGCAAAGATACCCAACCGCTAGACCACAAACCAATTATTGAATATATATAGCAAATATGAGATATATTACTTGTGTCTATATATATACATATACGTAAAAATTATTTCGGGCCCCTAAAAATTTGTAATTTTTTCGGGCCCGAGTCGACGGACTCTTCCGACAAACGGAAGGTCCGGCCCTGATTACTTATTGTTCAGTCGCTAGTCTTTCTACTTAAGAACATTGCACGCGTGCACAAACTTTGGCATTTCGGCGTTTGTTACAAATTACTAACTAAGTTTCGGAAGTTCTTAGACCATAGTCAAATCCGGTTGTTTTTTAGGCAAGCAGCGAGACACGGAGGTGAAGCTAGATCAAGACGCAATAATGTCATTATCCTTTTCGATTATCTTGCTTGTAATCCTTATTCATCTACTGTTTAATTGCGAGTTAAGTTGCAATCGGTAAAATTTTACACACCACACACATCACATTCATAAAATAAAGTAAAAGCCAAATTGGATAGTGTCATTTTACAAAATTGAACCCACATTTTCTTATATTGAATATTTAGATTTCTAGTAGCAAAATTGGCCACTCAATATGGCAAACGCAGCCTGTCGGACATCTTAAACGATTTGTTACAAGAATTTGAGTCTGACGTATTATTGGCAATAGGCTTTTTTTTTTTTTTTTGAGAAATTATTTGTGGGCAATAGGCTGCTTGATGGACCGCAATCAACCCAATATTTATTTAGGTATTTTAGACATATTGGGCCAGCCCGGCGGTGCATATTTTGGACTTGTGGGTAGAGTTTGGGCCGGAGAAGTTCAAACCCATTGACATGTGAAGTTTCTTCTTCTTTTATATGCTGTTTGCTAAGCTTTCTTTTTCTAATAATGTTCATGGCATCGTTACCTCTTACGTTAGAATTAATTGTAGAAAACTGGGCAGACTGAAACATAATATATATTTTCTCTTGAATTGAGAACGAACAAAGAAATAGAATAATGCTTATGGCTCACTCATCTGTGACTCTGAATCAAAGCACAAATAACAGACATTTAAACCCTCACTTATATATTTGTTTATAATTATGAGCTACTTCGCCTTCTTCGGAACAAGATGATGTGTGCTGGTAATTTGATGTGCTAAATTTATATGTAAAATTTCACGTAGGCCTGAGTTTGAACACAAATTAAATGGAGTGGTGTTTAACTAACTGTGATCCAGGTTCATTTATTTGGCAAATGTCATGTTCTCGATTTCTAAATATTTATATATTTTTTTATGAATCATTCTAAACTTTTTAAATAAATCTGATTTTTTTATAAGTTCCAACATTTTTATGTTAATTTTAACATTTCAAATGAATTTTTAAAGGTTTAGAAATAATTTCAAATTTTTTAAATAATTTTATATAATTATTTAAACCTTTTTTGTAACATAACTAATTTTTTTTAAAAAAAAATCATTTCAATATTTTTTTAGATTTGACTGACTTTTTAGTTTTATAGAAATAATTTAGCTTTTTAAAATAATTATTAAATTTTTTAAAATATTTGTTTTACTTTTTTTGCCAAAGTTGATGCTGGAAGGCGCAATTTGTGACAAAACGTGCAGTACAGGTTGCAATCGACAAAAAGAACTAGTTTAGGTTCCAAAGTTCAAGCTAATTTTAGTAATTCAGTTCCGTTCTGGAACGCTACAATAATATACGCTACATGCGCTCATCTTTTCATTCTTTCATTTCTTTTTTTCCTTCCACAAAACAGCCTATTTCATTTTTCATTTTTTCTTTTGATTTTTGAACATTTGAAACATAAAACGTAAATCATGAATTGGGGAATTCATGAATTCATGAAGCGTGAAATAAAACTATAACCTAATAACAAAGTTTAAACTGTAAGCAATAAATTTAATTATGAACCCGGAACTCATGACCTCATGAACCATGAATTAAGAAAAAAAAATAGAAAAAATGAAACAGGTTGTTTTGCGGAAGGAAATTAAAAAAGAAAAAGAAAAAGAAAAAGAAAAAGAAAAATGAAAAGTTGAAAGGTAGCGCATGTAGCGTAATTATTTGTAGCGTTCAAGATCAAATCGATTTAGTAATTTACCCAAATAATTAATAGTAAAACAAAGCAACAGCATCTAGGTGGGACGGGTTGGGACTATAGCTTATTTATGTTCGGGATAAATACTTAAATCAACTTGTACTTTGCGAGTTTTTACACTTCAGCACCTGAAATTTGTTTTTTGATCGATTGTAATTTGAAGTCCACGAATTGTACAAGTTGCAACCTCCTTGAATTTTTTCAGTCAAATATCAAACACGTGACAATCACATGATAAATTGGGAGGATTTGCTATTTCCATGATTTATTGTGGCAGATTCACTATTTGACGGAGGTTGCAACTTGACAATTGTAAAGTGATTTTTACGTGTTTGACATGTTAATCTGCCTCAACAAATCATTAAAATAGGAAAAACCCTCCCAATTGGACATGCGGTTACGTGCTTGATATTTGGCCAAAAAATATGATTGAGGTTGTAACTTGTATAATTCGTGGATTTTACGTTGCGATCGGTCAAAAAACAAAGTTTAAGTACTGAAGTGTAAAAACTCGCAAAGTACAGGTTGCTTTAAGTATTTAACTCTTTATGTTATGTATTTATTAATTTATAAAATTATAAAATATTTAAACATTTAACGGGTTTGATCGAAACGAGTTTTATGCGGATTCCAATTTAAACTCAACATTACCATCCCTATTTCAACTACATCAAACAAAATAATATTATGATAACATCAGATGGAAACACATTATACACCATAGAATTAGAATGGAGATAGACGCATTTAAAAAATGGATCCTATATAAAATTAAATTGAAGAAAAGTTTAATAGCATAACATGATTAGGAGCTAATGAGTTTGTCTTTCACGCTCCCAACATCCTTTGAAATTACATTATGCTTTCCCTTATCCGCCCATATTCCAAATCCCAATCATTACTTTCTAACAACTCAAACTTCAAATGCAAATACAAATTTATTAAAATGAATATCCTAATAAAATGCGTAAAAAATAAGGTCAAAATTAATTTAGATACATTCATGGTCCAATAAAGGGACCCATCAATTAGACAATTGGGTCGGGATTTGACCCGAGGGGTCAACCCTACTCTGCTATTGTCCATTGTTGGTTAAAAGTACGACAATGAACTTATATCAATTGTCCATGAGTGTCATGGTCGACCATTTGTGGAGCACACATACCACCAAACTCTATAAATACCTTTCGAAAAATCTTTTTAGGTAACTCATATACTTTATTTATTACTACAATATATTTAGTGTGAATCATTATTCTCAATACATCGACCTGACTTAAGCATTAAAAGATCTCAACTAGGGCCGCTCCTAACAAGTGTAACGATTTGTTTTGCAGATTAGGTCAAACCTTGTTGATCAAACATCAGACGCTTAGTGTCGAGCAAAATCACAAACAGTTGGCTTACGTCTGAGGGTTGATCCAAGTTACATCAGTTCTTTTAAAAAGAAGAAACAAATCCAGCTGGCCTAGTATCTCAGCATAACCCTACTACGTCTCTATCATGCAACGCCACAAACAACCACCACTCTTATGACCTCCACTTCCATCATCACATTTCATGTCTATCGATGGTCTCTTTCACCGTTTATGCAACAACAACGTGGTCTTCAATAATAATGTTGTCCCCCTCTTCTTTTATGTGCTTTTTTCTTGCAACAAAGATGCTCATGCACTATCCTAGTTTTAGTTAAACTGTCTGTTACAAGAGTGTGATGGATCACGTAAGGTTATGACGGTCGTCTTGATGCTACATCCAATGTATCTGCCAGGCCAAATGGGCCGGCACAGCCCACATGAAAGTTTAGGCAGGCTAGGTTATATAAATCGTGGTTCGAATTATCATTGGACCCAACAGGTCCAAAGGGCTTGACAGATAATGAACTAACTCGACAAATCCAGTGTATTTTAAGGGACTAAGCTAGGTTTTCCAATTTTCTACCTGACTGAACATGTCATTGGCATGAGGGGCTCATATCACGCTGGGCTGCACGGCTTGAATTGCCACCTCATGGAGTACATTAGCTGCAGTTTACATATCTGACATTCACACATAAACACACAATTCACAAACTCGAGTTCAGGAGATTTCGAGGCACATAAAAATTAACTATATATGATAAATGTAGATAATACACATGCTACTCTACATAAAACAAATACAAAAAAGAATCACATGGGAGGGTAGGGTATATACTGTATACCATCATCATTCTTTAGCCTAATTGTTGCACGAAGTCGATCCTGATGTCGACAAATTCGCTACTTGTCCATGCGTAAACCTCTGTAACTGTATCATACGCGCGTATATACCGTCCGTATAGTTCTTCAGCAAATGAGAGTGTGACCCTTGTTCAGCTACTTTCCCATCATCAAGAACTGCAATGACGTGAGCATTTCTGATGGTTGAAAGCCTATGGGCTACAAGAATTGTTGTCTTTCCAGTGCAGGCGCGGTCCAGAGCTTCTTGTATGCACCTTTCTGACTCGACATCTAGTGCGCTTGTAGCCTCGTCAAGCAACATTACCTCTGACTTCCTCAAGAATGCTCTGGCGATGGCAATTCGTTGCTTCTGTCCTCCCGATAACTGAACGCCCCTCTCCCCAACGAACGTTTTGTATCCGTCGGGGAGTGAGGATATGAATTTGTGGGCGTTTGCCAATGTTGCTGCTTCGACTATCTCGGATTCAGTGGCTGCTTCATGGCCGTAAGCAATGTTTTCGTATATTGTGGTACCGAACAGGCACGGTTCTTGTGCCACCACTGCTATGTGTCGTCTGAGTGACTTTAGATTGTATTTCCGGATATCCTTCCCATCGATTATCACGCGTCCTGATGACGGCTCGTAGAATCTCTGTATAAGCGCAATGACTGAACTCTTTCCGCATCCGCTAGGTCCGACAAGAGCCAGCGTTTTCCCTGCCCGGGCCCGAAGATTCAAATCACGGAAAATCGAGACATCGGGCCGGTTAGGATAGGAAAAATCGACATGCTTGAATTCTATTTCTCCCCGGAGCCTATCTGGGATGATAATAGCATCCGGTTCGTCGGGCTCAATTTCGGTCCGACGGTCGAGTAATGCAAATACAGACCGCATTGCTCGTCCGCCTTTGATGAAATCGGGTGCGAGTGTTAGTGTTTCAGCAGCACCATTGGCGGACACCATAAGGACCATGAAAACACGAATCGTTTTCGAGAAGTCGGAGATTCCATGCTTGACAAGCCATGACGCGTACCAGAGGCCGAGGGCGTAGGATGCGTAAAGGGCAAATTGGGCAATTCCGTAGCCGCTTCCGGCTATCTGTCCCTTCCAGAAGCAGCGACGCAGCGGCGACTCGAGGCTGGTGATGAAAAGGTTAACAATCTTGGACTCAGAATTGAATGCAGCTACAGTTCTAACATTGGCTACTGCTTCCCCTGCTAGCTGTGTAGCCTTTGCATGTGCAGCTTCTAGATCTCCAGAGAATCCACTCATAAACATTTTCTGTAAGACGGTGGCTGCAACAACCACAGGGAAGACGGCAACGAGTACAAGGGCGAGCCGCCATTGCAATACGAATCCAGCCGTACATGCTACTAGCATAAGAGCAGAGTTCTGCATAATAACTGAAATCCTGTCCCCAATTGCTGACCGGACATTGTTTGCATCGAGAGCCAATCGGGCTGCAATCCTAGAACTTTCGTTCTCTTCCTGATCGAACCAGGCCATCTCGTTTTTCAGCACAGCTACCAACATTTTCTCTCTGACACGTTTCGTCAAGTTCTCTCCAACAACGTCCCAGAAGAAATGTTGCATGGTGTTGAAGATAAGAGCGGCAGACGAAACGCCAATCAGAAGGTAGCAGTATTTGCCGATTTGCTTGATCATGTAAGCATGGTCCGGATTGTAGTAGATGCTGAGGACAGCGCTCAGAACGTAGGCGAAGAATGCACTAAGAGAACCACAAATGATAGAGCCTATAGAACCGAACAAAGCGTATGTCCACTCGGGAGAGTTCATCTTTGCTAGACGCAAGAACGAACTAGCTTGCTCTTTGAATGCAAGTTTTTCATGGCGATAGTTGGGATATGGGCCATCGATCGAGAGGCTGAAGTCAGACGTGGAGAAGTCGGATAACCTTCGTGAGTAAGGCGATCGGCCATATGAAGAGTTTCTCGTAATTATTGGCGAGCTAACTGAGTTTCTCGCACTAGAAGGCCTGAAAAAACACGCAAAACACAGTCACCAGCAAGAAACAAATTCTTGACTAAATCGAAATGTTTCCAACGTGGATCTCAAGATTTCTAACCTTGCACTACTCTTTCTAGCACTACTGACGGCAGCTTCATGAGCTGCTTCCTGCATTCTGATGAGCTTGGCATAAAGACCGTTTTCTCCTTTGGCAAAGAGTTCTTCGTGGGACCCAATTTCAGAGACGCTGCCTTGTTGCAGGACAGCCACGAGATCGGCTTTTCGGATGGTGGAGAGGCGATGGGCGATCACAAGAGTAGTCCTTCCAATCATGAAGCGGTCTAGTGCTTCTTGCACCAGCTTTTCTGATTCAGAATCCAATGCACTAGTTGCTTCATCCAAGAGCAAGATGGCTGGATTTTTTAGCATTGCCCTTGCTATAGCTATTCGCTGCTTCTGTCCACCCGACAGTTGCAATCCCCTTTCTCCTACCTGTGTTTCCCCACACAAGATACATTTCCATTCAATGCGCCCGAAAAATAAAAATAAAAAATTATAGAACTCACACACGCACAGCCTTTAGAGTTTCAACACTACGACCCCTTTTCTTTCAAACAAAACAGTTATTCGACTATTAACTATATTTACGGCATTTCTTGGACCTAGTCATATGTGAAACTGTTGATTGTATTACAAATTGTAACTTTAAAGTTCCATAAATCTTGATAGGACCCAGATTATTAAGCAAATAATATTTTTTTATTGGCATCACTTTATTAATTACCATGTGGGAAAGTTAGTCGTTTCTTATTTTGTTGTGGCGAAACAGTTTCTTGTATGTACATGAGGGAATAGAACCAATACCAACTCTTGCACATGCATTGTTGACAAAAACCATGTTACCTTTATTTTTATATGAATGACCATTTTTTTTTGACTTGATAAAAAACTGTGTGGTTGGTTTGTTGACCAAATAACCCCAATCACACATTGGAGCAATAGGACATCAACAAAAGACCCCCAACCCCCATCCACCCCAATAATAGGATCCCTCGACCACATTCATCTCCCAGGCATTGAATACCATGATGTTGACCAAAAAACACAAAAATGGTGAGGCTTTCTCTTTTTATAGCATAGTACTTTGACAATAAATGTAAAGCCACTTCACTGCCTTGACATGTCTTCTTTAAACAAATAGCATCACCATAAATGTTTAAGCTCGATCTTGAACACTACGTAGTTGATATATCAAATGCAATTTTAAGTGGATTAGCTGACCTGAGTATCATAGCCATCTGGGAGCTTGACAATGAACGAATGCGCGTTTGCGACTCTAGAAGCCTCCTCGATTTCAATCAAACATGCATCCGGCCGGCCTAATAGTATGTTCTCTTTGATGGAGGTGGCAAACAGTGCTGGCTCTTGGCTCACCAGCCCTATTTGCTGCCTCAGCCATTTCAACTTCAATGTCTTTATATCATGCCCATCTAGCATAACTTGTCCTGCATATGTATTTCCAACTATTCAGAGATGAATTTTTTTTAGAGAATCATTATAATGAAAATTATATTGTGGATTATCACCTGAAGAAGGATCATAGAATCTTTCAATGAGGGACACCACTGTACTTTTTCCAGAGCCACTGCTGCCAACCAAGGCGATCGTCTTCCCGGACGGAACAACAAGAGAGAAGTTGTTAAGCACTAGATTCTCCGGCCTAGAAGGGTAGGCGAAATTGACGTTTTTAAGCTCTAATTCTCCTGTAATGGATTCTAATTCAAGCCCTGTTTCGCTGTTTCTATCAACGGCCGGTTTGTGATCAATTATACGGAAAATTTTAGCAGCTGCAACTCTTGCCTTGGCAAATGCAGCCATGCTTGGAGCAGACTGGCCTAAAGCCCTGCACATAAACAGAGTTAAAATTTATCAGTTAAAATTTATCAGAATCTTTCAAATAGGTTATTAAAACGAAGCAATAACTTACAGCCCACCAATCATGACGGCAAACATGGTAGCTATTGCAAGCCCTCCATTGGTGAAATGGTGCCTAACTAAATAACCTCCATACCAGAGAAGAAGAGCATAGCAACAAAAGACAGTAAAATATGTAGCTCCTAATCCCATTCCTTTAGAAAATCCAGTCTTGTAGCCGATCTTTTGGGAGATTCTCAGGGCGGCGGAGTAAGCCTGTAATGCTCTCGATTCGCCGACGAATGCTAACACAGTCCGGATTTGGACTATTGTCTGCAATTGGATTCAAAACTCAGCAAGGAGATTCAGAGGAATTAAGGATTTCACAACGCCTATACCTGTTCGACGATATTCCCAGCTACATATATACGGAGAAACAGAGGAATTAAGGATTATAGAATGCCTATTACCTGTTCGACGATATTTCCAGCTTGGGAAAGAGCTTCTTGGCTCTTGCTAGAGAGCTTTGCTAATGTGACTGTGTGAATACCTCCGATTACAGCGATGAGAGGAACCACCGCAAGAGTGACCAGAGCTAGTTGCCATACTGCACTGAACCCTATGACAAATCCAGATACGAAGGTTGCCATATAGTGCAAGAAATTCCCCAGCTGAAATAGGCGTCAATCAGATACAAGTTTTGCAACTATTTCCCGATAATTACGAATTTTCTAATCTGGTACCTTTTCACTAATGGCGTCTTGAACCATAACTGCGTCAGTATTAATGGCGAAAACTACATCCGATGTACGGACTTCTGTATCGAAATACTGAATGTCTTGGTTTAGGGCAGCTTCTAAGTATTTGATCCTCATTTTTGTCGATTGCCTCTCGCCGGTCCACATCCAACATGATATTTCTGCAATCAATCCATTTATTCAACAAACTCACTAAACGAAAAGCACAGCATTCCTTCATTTCCGTTGAATCGATCATAACGACAACCTACATTCCAGTATATATATGTTTACCTGCCCATGAAGATGCCCATATAGCAGCTCCAACTACGAGAAAATAAAACGCATACTGCAATAACAATCAACACAAGCCACAATTAATGTAACATCTGAGAAAAACAGTATGTGTAAATCATCAGCCGAATATCGAGGAATCTTACCTTTAAAACCTCTTGTGACATCTTATCAACATTGTTGGCATTGGAGCCGAACGAATTAACGAGATCAGCGAAGAACCGAAGGAACAAAGGCAATGAGCTGCCATGAACAATGGCACCAACTGTACCAATCGCCATTAGCACATAATCCAGCCTATCTGCAAACCGGAAAAGCTCACGAAACGCAACAGACGGCGGCGAACCTGACTTGTTCCCCTCTTCGGCGGCTTTCGTGGCCTGAACATCCATTGATGATGCAGCGGTTTGTCCTGTCTCCGGTGGCGTTTCCTCCGGTTGTCCTGCAGGTGGTAGAGTTGAAGAAGGAGATGAAACGACGAGTTCGAGGCCCTGCAGTTCGGACCATCTCCATTGCTCTGTGGTCTTTATCTCGTCGCCATCTTCTTGTGTCATTGTTTTTGGATGGCTTCACAGTTACACTCGCGTAAGATCAGCCCACCACTTTGTCTTTACTAATTGCTTTCTCTTCTCTCTCACACACGCAGAGAGAGAGAGAGAGAGAGTTATTCTGTAAAGTTTTTTATGGCGAGAATAAAAATAATGTTGTTTTGACGCTCATTTCTTCTTCAATGGCTGCAATGTCCACACTGCCATGTCTCTCTTTGTTTTTAGTAGATCGTAAATAAACTACTTTGTGCTCCTCGATTATTTTATTCATATATTCTTTTGTAAACCTGCTTTCTTTACAAATACCACAATCACTGTATTAAATATTTTCCCAAGAAAAGGTGGTCACTTTTGTTACACCGATGTTATTGTGTTATTAAAAAATAAATGATTCAAATTAAGAACATAAAAATGATTTTGACCTAAAATGTTGTGCGCTTAAGAGATGATGTGAGGATGAGGTAAGCGCAATAGATAGAGTGTGAATTTAACAAGACTTTGACATCCGACCCGACAGAGAATACTGTTTAAACTTGAAAGCTTCGGATTTTGACAACGCAGGTCAGGTGCTATTTCATCCCTGCATTTATTTTATCTTTTTTAAATTTCATACACAAAGGATGATATAAAATACTTAGGGGATAATTGGACTAGGATGTCCCCATCCGGATATAGCATGGGACATTCTCAACGTATTTCACTTTAAACTGGATGGCTCATCCCTCCACATCCGCACCCTATTACCGACCTCACCTTTACAATTTCCAACACACATTTTACAATTTCTAATACACCTTTTAAAATTTTCAATACACATCCTAACCTACTATACCCTTAAACTAAAATACCTTTTTGGATGTCCCATCCATAAATGTGCTCCATCGAACGTGGTACATGCCACTACATCTCAATCCAATTATCCCCTTACTTCATCTGTCTTAACACAGATATCTAATTTTTAGTCAAACTATTCTCACTGTTTTCTCTCCTTAAAATCTGCCGCTCTTTCTTCTACTTCCAGACTCCCTAATCTTTTCCATTGTACACTCCAATTTGGGGTAATCTCTCGCAAGTCAAATCAAATAATATTAATTTGTTTAAGGTAATTTAATTTGATAAAAGTCATTCGAATCATATTTTATATTCGTTTAAATTGCGAATCGAATTTGAATATATATGTATTCGATTCGTCAAATTCGATATCTATATAACATATTAAATATATAATATAATTATAATAAATATGAGTTAACTTGTCCTACTTTTCATTTTGGTCCGTCTCATTTAACTTGTCACACCCATAAACGGCAATTAAAGACAATAATCTACACCCTCAAAATATCCACATTCAATCACCACCTTTAAAAAAGTCAAAGATTCCACAAAATTTATTTTTCTTAACATCCGTGCCCGGTCAACTGTGACAAGTTGACCGGAAGGGAGGGAGTAGTTAATATAGACACTCTTAGTAAAACTGATAGGGTTCCGAATCAAATTTTTAATTTCAAATCCAATATTATCTAAAAAAACAAATTAGAACTCATAACATCAAATGACATAACTCTTAAGTGTCTCCTCCTTACCGCTAAAATAAGTTTTCATTGGCAATTTCACATCTTCTCCTTAACCCGTGGAATTTAAGACCTTGGCTTTTAAAAAAAAAACATATTATAATGAATTGTTGGAGTAGAGATGAAAATAAAACCATAAAACCTCTTAATTTAAAATTAAGAGTAATGCATTGAGCTACAAGGTGTTGAGCTTTGTTAATTAGAAGGAAAATAATCAGAAGTCAAAGTGACATCCTTGAATATTTAATTATCCCTAGATTAATAATATAACCAAACCTACTACTACCATTTCTACTATTAATCTTGTTATTTGATGCTTCAATATTTTTGTACACTGATCAGTATATATTAATTAAAGAAGAAAGAAAAACCGCTCTTAATTTTTTATGAAAAATGATGAATGAGATTACTCTATTCTATATTGGTTGGGGCCCAAATATTAACTATTTTTTTTTTTTTTTGTTCACTATGTACAAATCTTCTAAGCTTTGGGATATGATGGAATGGTTGAAGTAATTTTTGCAATATTTTAGCTAAATCGATTTTTATCAGAAGGAAAAGAAAAAAATAAACATAAGAAATAACGTGTGGCAGATAATGGGATTAAAAAATTCAAATGATAATTTTAATAATTATATTACTTATTACCTAAAGTTTTAATAGGATTTGATAACTTTTTAAGGATGATTGCTGATGGGATAATATTGTATAATATCACATTTTATTTTATATTTTAAATTTAAAGAATCAAAATTTAATGTATAAACATGTAGAAGAAACATAGTGGAGAGTTTTAAAGAAGTTTAAGTTTAGTTGATACAACTTGTGTGGAACTTAAATAACAGAGACCCTAATTAATTTGTAATTTTATAAAAGGCACAAGTATTTGAATAGAGGTACAGAAGCTAAAGCTAAAGGTTGATCCCACTAGTAAGATCCGATCACAAATCCACTACAACTGCCCTTCATCTTTAAGCATAATTTGTCAGATACCACAACACCCACATACTTCCACAACCATATTAAACTTCAATTATTTCCTCTCACAAAATCGTCCCAAAATCCTTAGATTCCTCTTTAATCACTTCTTTAACAAGTTGCTGAATCATGCTCAACACCCGCTAATACCGCCTCCCCCCTTTCTCCCCTCGACCAATCACCATATGTCGGCTCCGAATTCCATTAATCCAAAAATTGTTAAGACTAATTCACTCTATTTTCTTTAAAATATATTAACAATGTCGGATTAGTGATCAGTGGTCCATCAAATCGTGTTTTTTTAGGCTCGATCAGGGACGGAATCAAGTGGATGGGATGGCCGCTCTTTTCAATTTTCAAAAAGAACTAGAGAGTGTATATATATATATGTATGTATAGTGTAGTATCAAATGAAATTTGATTTTTGGCTCCACCAAGAGATTCTAAAATCTCGTCTCCCCTCCCCCAACTTCTAAATACATCAATTAGTCCCTGTAAATACGAAACTAAAATTTAATATTGTTTAAAACTAATAATATCACCCCTCGACTAAAATTACTGGTTTCGTCCCTAGGCGCAATTGTACATCGGGTTAAAATTCATATGATCCAAGTTATCTAAAAAGTTGGATAGGTTGAGTCTGTTCATCGAGCTGCCCGAATTTGTCACCTCTAATGATAATTTAATTATACAACTTAATGATTCTTTATTAATAAATAAGTATCTTTTTAAGATAAAAAGATCTTTCCATAAAGGGGTTAAATACTTCAATCGACCTGTACCATGCGGATTTTTATACTTTAGTACCTAAATTTTATTTTTTTACTGATTACAATATGAAGTCCACGGATTGTATAAGTTACAACCTCCGTTAAAGAAAATCGAAGTAGGGGGAATTAGGAGTTACAGATCTGGATCAGATCTGAAAGAAATTTAAGATCTGAATGAGTTTCTGGGGAGCGGCGTAGAGAGAAGTGAGAGAGAGATAGATTATGGTTTGAGTGTGAGGGGCTCTCGAAAATGAGAGATTGTTCTAGATAGTGGGGGGATTTGAGGGGGTTGAGTTCAGTAAATGGGGAGGGGTTGAGATTCAGTAAATTAGGAAGGGTTAAATTAGGTTAATGTTAATGGGAGGTGTTTAAAATAATGATCGAGTGATAGGGTTAATGAGTGACATTTTTGTCAATAAAAAGAAGCTGATTTTGTTAACTTTAATTTTTATTTCTTAATTGTGCAAAATTAAGTAGGACGAAATGAGTACTTTATAAGACTCTTTATCATGTGCTAATTATATAAGAGGACAATTACTTTGGAATGAGATGAGTATACATTTAAGGTCACATAATCTAAAATAAAGAATAAATTTTATCAAAAGGTAATGAATTATTATGAGAATAAATATAAGTATTCACATAATCACAGCCATAATCTAGTTAGTTTAGGAATCAATATTTGTATGATTTGTTTGTGAAAGAACAATATTAAATTAGCCATTTTGGACTCGAGTTGGATCCATAGTTGTAGGTAGATGCAGTAAAATAGGTTGAATTTAATCGGACGATTTAATTTGCCCGATGTTTTATACATTCTTGGTCCAAAATATCATTGAGACTAACCAACCGATTTGATAGGTCAATAGTCAATAAGCCATGAGCGAATGTAACAAATTTGAATGTAGTTAAAAGACATGGACTAATCTAAGGTCTTCAATTTGAATGTAACAAGTTTGAACGCGTGTTGAGGATATAAGTGTAAATTCACGTTAATTTTCTACAGGTTAAAGGCATTTTATTGTTTAGTTTAATAAAAAAACCTGAGATGTGACACTGTGTGAGTTGCTTTTTAATCAGGCCTTTATAATAAAATAAATGATAAACCTGAATGAATCAGCTGTTTTCAAGCCCATATAATAAAGAATAACAAAAGCAAACTTCAACCTCAATTGTCAGCACAGAATTAATTCGTTCACCAATATAAACTTATATATTGTGTTGCATTGGAAATTGGAACTAAAACTATATACTACCTCTATCCCGTTCAAATTTGTACATGATAGGGATGGCCCGATCACTTCAGGTCGGGTTAATACCTGAGCCCACTGACCGGCCCAGCACGCGCAGGCCCAGCAGGTCCAGAAACACGCGTTGGCCCAACTGGTGGTTTGTTCCGCGAATCAAGGCCCACGATCCGTTCCCAACCGCCATGCAGCGGGAAATAGGCGTGAGAATAGGGAACTAGTTAGGGTTCAGTTAGGGTTTACGAGGGTTTAGTATAAATTGAAGAAAAGAACTCTGAATTAGGGTTCGCATTCTGTATTCTGAATTACTACGTGTAAACTCAAAGTTCGAGTAAAAGAAACACCTCGGCAAGTGTTATTTTCTGCCCGTGGACGTAGATCTCCGGATCGAACCACGTAAATCTTGTGTGTTTTCATATTGCTTACGTAGGTTTTTGTTAAGTTTCTTGGATATCGGATTGTGCATTATCAATTGGCGCCGTCTGTGGGAAACGTAAGCAATTTCTGACGTTAACAGTGCATTCAAATATCATGGTGATGACTCGACTGAATCAATCTCGCCACGGTGATCAATCCAATCAAGATCCACCCGTGGATCAAGTTTTGCCGCCGAGGCAGTCGCCGACAAGAGGTGCATCTCATCATCAGGGCAACCAAGGCCCGGTTGTGAATCTAGACAACCAGTTCTTGCCTCCACCCCCACAAGACATGCAAAACCCTAATACCGTTGCTGCCCAGCCACCGGTTAACATTCAAATCACTCCAGAATTGCTCCAGGCTTTCCTACAAGAGCATGCCCATGTTCTTCAAGACTGGGCGGCTAATCGCCTACACCCCGCGGGGCCTGCCGGACATGATGCCAATCCCGCGGTGCCTCCACATCGTCAGCACTCGCGTGATCAACAAGACCCGGGGCATCGCGGGCGTCAGGATCAGCGACGGGAACGACCTGGTTCTTCCGAGGACCATGGGAGTTCTAACGAATCACGACAACGCAACGATGAACCTACCGATGTCGATCGCCGCCGTCCACTCAACGCGGCTAAGAGAGTTCGTTATGCCAATCCTCATACTCTAGATCTTCAAGAGTATGAGCGAGTCCAACGCAATGTCGAACTGGACAGAATCCTGGGCCTTGATGCCAATGGAGATATCATCACACCGTTCTCCCAAGAAATCATGGCCATCTCCCTTCCCGAAGGGTTCAAACGGCCGGCCATACCACCTTACGACGGCACCGGAGATCCAGCCAATTTTCTTGGAGCTTTCAGGCACAACATGCTTAGCCGCGATCATACTACATCCCTCCATTACTGTAAGATTTTCCCTGAGTACCTTCAGGATGAAGCTCGGGTTTGGTTTGATTCTCTCCCACGCAACAGCGTATCCTCTTTTAGAGAACTCGCCGAGCACTTTTGGGCGCGTTTCGAAGCACGTGCAAAGCCCATGGCCACCCTGGCCAACCTCATGAATATGGAACAGCGGGACGGTGAAACCGTTACCCAATTTCTTGACCGCTTTACAGCGGAGAGCCTCAAGGTGGGAAATTGCTCAGATGACGTAGTCATCAACGCATTCATGAATGGACTCCGTCCCGGACCACTTTACACCGAGTTGGTTCGAAATCCACCGGTCACAACCCGAGCACTGTTCAAAACGGTGTGCAGATATGCTAAGGCCGAGGAGTAGACTCGCCGGAAACGTGAGAAACATGCTAGCAAGCGGCAGTCCGACAGGGCACAAGCTGGGCCTAGCACGCGACCTAGTGCCTTTTCCCGTCTGAACCCGGGGCGTTCAGAATCCCGAGGCGATATTCCACAATTTACTCCGTTGATAAAGTCACGAGCCGAAATCCTTTCTGTTCACAAGAACGATTTACGACCTTGTCCGCGGATGACTGCTCCGCCTGAAAAGAGGAACCGTGAAAAGTGGTGTGCGTACCACCGAGATCATGGGCACGAGACAGAGGAGTGCCGAGAGCTCAGCAAGGAAATCGAGGAGTGTCTAAGGAAAGGTCTCTTGCGACAATACATTGCGCGGACCGATGACAGACCTCGGACAAGCCAGAATGGGGGTTCGTCTCATAACCGCGGAGGTTATCAGGACCGGGGCGCACAACAGAATCGGCCGCCGTGGCAGAATAACCGGCCGGGACCTAGCAATAACGCACGGCAAGACTCTGGCAATCGCCAACAGCCTCGTTTTCTGCCACCACCTCCTCCTCCGGGAGGACCCGGAGACAATGCACCCACTCACGTAATAAACGTGATATATGGGGCCCTTCCCACCGGGGCTTCACGAAATGCCTTGAAGGCAGAGGCTCGCCGTCCTCCTCCCGAGGAGCCATGTCATAAGCGCCTCCATCAATCCGAAACTGTTAGTTTCACAGATAGGGACCCTGTTCCAGAGATAACACCTCATACTGATGCCATTGTCATCGACATGACTGTGGCCAATATTACAATAAAGCGGGTCTTTGTGGACAATGGGGCCGCAGTAAGTGTTATATTCGCCGACTGTTTCCAAAAGATGGGAATTCCTCGGGAACAACTTCGGCCGGCCCCCGGGCCATTGCAGACTTTCACTCAGGGTGAAGTCCAACCAGAAGGTGTCATCACTCTCCCGGCGTCTCTGGGGACCTATCCGGCAATAAAAACCATTTTCGTAGATTTCTATGTGGTGAACTCCCCGTCACCATACAACATGATCTTGGGTCGGGATTGGCTTACTCCCGCCAAAGCCATATGCTCCACATACCACCTCGCTCTAAAATTCCCCACCTCGCATGGCGAAGTGGCTATCCGCGGTAGTCAGCGGGTTTCAAAGGAGTGTATGTACGTGGCACTCAAAAAGACTGCCAAAGTTCCTCCCAAACAGCAGCTTCAAGTAGCATCATCAGCTTTTGAACCTCGGGTATGTACCTCATTGGGGGATACCACCGTCCAGGTACCGCTTGATCCGTCCAAGCCAGAACAGACTGTAACTGTTGGTGCCGTGGATGTGCCATGGTTGCACCAGGCCATCATTCAGACCTTGCGAGAGCATTCCGATGTCTTTGCATGGTCTCCTTTGGATATGCCCGGGGTCTCTCCTGACATAATAACCCACAAGCTGAACATTGATCCCAGTGTAAAGCCTATACAACAAAAGCAAAGGAAGTTCGCTCCGGAGCGAAATGCAGCAATTAGAATCGAGGTACAACAACTCTTGGATGCGGACATCTTATTCGAAGTGTATTACCCCTCTTGGCTATCCAATCCGGTGATGGTGATAAAGTCCAGCGGGGCATGGCGAATGTGTGTCGACTTCTCCGACCTCAATAAACATTGTCCGAAGGACTGTTATCCCCTACCTTCCATTGACCAAAAGGCCGAAGCCATTACTGGGTACGTGGCACTCTGTTTCTTAGATCTGTATAAGGGATACCACCAGATCTTTATGGATCCGCAGGATGCCCTCAAGACAGCATTCATCACTGCTTTCGGGTGTTTTGCTTTTAAGAAAATGCCCTTCGAACTCAAGAACGCCGGAGCCACATATCAACGTCTCATGGACCGTGTTTTCCACGACCAGATTGGCCGCAACGTCGAGGTTTACGTTGATGATCTTGTTATAAAGAGTACCTCCCATTCTTCATGTGTGCAAGACATTGCCGAAACGTTACGTACCCTGCGGCGTTACAATTTGCGACTTAATCCAGCAAAATGCACTTTCGGTGTTGGCTCCGGCAAGTTCCTTAGTTATATGGTTTCACAACACGGTCTTCAGGCTAATCCAGCCAAACTTCGGGATGTTTTGGATCTGCAGCCACCGAAGACGTTCAGAGACGTTCAGCGCCTCACGGGCGGTTTGGCGGCCTTAAATCGCTTTCTATCCAAAGCGGCAGAGCGCCAACTCCCATTCTTCAAAATCTTGCGACAATCGAAGTCCTTTGAATGGACTCCGGAGTGCACCGAGGCTTTCGAGGCTTTGAAACGTCATATACAGCAGCTGCCTACTTTATCAGTTCCTCTCTCCAGAGAGCCGCTTTACTTATATTTGGCTTCCGCCGAGGAAGCTATTAGTGCAGCCCTTGTACTAGAAGTCAATGGTGTTCAGCATCCCGTGTACTTTGCAAGCCGAGTACTCCACGGAGCGGAGACACGATATTCCATGCTGGAAAAAACCGTGTTGGCCCTTGTTATGGCGGCTCGGCGTCTGCGGCCATACTTCCAAGGACGTGAAGTACGAGTTCTGACCAATCATCCTATCCGTCAGATTCTTGTCAAACCCGAGGTGTCTGGGCGCCTCGCCAAGTGGGCTGTCGAATTAGGTGAATACGATATTCAATTTCTTCCCCGCAGAGCTATCAAGGGTCAAGCACTCGCCAACTTTCTGGCTGAAACCCCGGGAGACAATCATGAGTCTTCGGCAGACAGTGTTACCCATCACCCCGCTACCCTCGTATCCTCACCTCGGAAGTGGCAACTATATGTGGATGGAGCATCCACGACTCGAGGAAGTGGTGCCGGGGTGCTTCTCATTGACCCCGAGGGGGTTGAAGTTAAATACGTCATCCGATTCAAATTTAAGGTGACTAATAATGAAGCAGAATACGAGGCAATCATCGCCGGGCTCCGGCTCGCAAAATCCTTAGCCATTCGCCATCTTGAGCTCTTCACAGACTCCGAGGTCGTGTCCAAGCAAATCCAAGGGACTTATGTCGCCAAGGATGAAACAATGATCAGGTATCGTGCTTTAACACTCAAGCTTATGTCAACTCTTGATACAGTTGTTATCCAGAAAATACCACGTGCTCAGAATGCAAGAGCAGATGCGCTCAGCAAATTGGCCTCCGCGGTCCGAACTAATATATCTCCGGATATCATGGTCGAAGACTTATCTCATCCAGCAATTCATGAGGCCACAGTTTCGGTACTGACCGATAGCGATCCGAATTGGATGACTCCTATCATTCAATATCTCCGAGATGGAATTCTGCCTCCTGATAAGCTACGAGCTCGGCAAGTTGTCCTCAAAGCCCCCAAATACTCCTTTCATGATGGAGTCTTGTACCGACGGTCATACCTACAACCGAGTCTCCGGTGTCTCGCTCCTGCCGAAGCTACTCAAGTTCTACGGGAGGTTCACGAAGGGGCCTGTGCCAGCCATATCGGCTCCCGGACATTGGCCAAAAAAGTTCTCCGCTGGGGATATTATTGGCCAACCCTGTTCAACGATGCCCACGACTTAGTGACCAAATGCAGCAAGTGTCAGCTGCATTCCCGTGTGAAGCATCTGTCGCAGACCGAGCTCACTGGAATCCAGAGTGCGTGGCCGTTTATTCAATGGGGAATCGACATTGTCGGCCCATTCCCAGTTGCTCCGGGGGGATTGAAATTCCTGGTCGTTTCTGTGGATTACTTCACTAAGTGGGTCGAAGCCGAACCTCTTACGGCCATTACTGGTCAAAATATCTTGAAGTTTGTATGGCGCAATATCGTATGTCGCTTCGGCATCCCGAGCACTATTATCTCGGACAATGGTAAACAATTTGCCAACGATCCCTTTCGGTCATGGTGCGAAGAGCTTCACATCAAACAAATTTTCACCTCGGTTGCTCACACTCAAGCCAACGGTCAGGTTGAAGTCACCAATCGTACACTGCTCACGGGTATAAAGAAACGCCTGGATAATGCCAAAGGTCTTTGGGCTGAAAACCTTCCGCAAGTCCTATGGGCTTATCGCACGACACCGCATACCTCTACCGGGGAGACTCCTTACAGCCTTACTTATGGTTCCGAAGCCGTTATTCCTGCGGAAATCAGTGTACCAAGGCCCCGCCTCATCACATTGGTTCCAGAGGATAATGACGAATTTGGATGAGCTTGAAAATCATCGTGATCAATCATTCATTCAACAGGCCAGGTGTAAACAACGTGCAGCCCAGTATCATCACCTCCGGGTCCGGGGCACTTAGTTCAATGTCGGGGACCTAGTGCTTCGGCTCAATTCAGCTAGCAAAGCTGCCCCCGAGGGGAAATTACATGCTTCTTGGGAGGGTCCCTACCGCGTCGTTGCCGCGCACGATTCCGGATCCTATCAGTTGGAGCATCTCAATGGGACCTCGATTCCCCGAAGCTGGCACGTTACCAACTTGAGGCGCTTCTATCTGTGAATGCCAAATCACAAGTACCATCTTATCTTTATGCTCATTGTACGTTTCTTTTATGATTGTTATCTCTCTTTGTATTCTTTAATTTGCTCCGGCACTTATCGTTGAATAAAAATTCTTTGTTTATGCATCTTGTTGTGTTCTCTTTTACGTTACGGGGACGCCCTAACGCATTCATAAAATTATTATTCGTCTCCGGACAATTAACTCTCTCTCTCGATCCGTCCGAGGAGATTCACATTCCGTCCCCGGACTCATATCACTTTCTCGCTTGTTTAACCGGAGAAGTGGTTACTCCCGCCTGACCCGTCCGGGGAGATTTTACTCCCGCCCGATCCGTCCGGGGAGATTTGCATTGGATTTATCCATACTGTGTTCCCGAACACCCAATTAAAACAGTTATTACTTTTGGTTCATAACTTGTTGTTTTCCTTAACACATTTATGCACACCAAAAAGATTTTATTATTTTCCGAATAATCCTACGACAAAAAGTTCTTTACATAAAACTACAAAAAAAAAAAAAAAAAAAAAACACAAACGATCATCTACGGCCCCCGAGCCAGTATTCAGCGCTCCGGCGTTGAGGCCTACTCCTAGATCTGCGTTGTGTCCTCCGGAATCTTGTAGATCCTCGACCTCGGGCTCCGGCTCTTTCCCCTCCGCGGGCTCCCCGACGCCGTGGACTTGTCCTTGGCGCTTGTCGGGGAATTTCGTCCCTTGTATGAGCGCGGCTACTTGGTTGCGGAGCAGACCTCGGAGTTTGGGCCCACTGCACAGGGTCCCACTCCTCCGGAGCCATCACTTCAATTTCTCTGGCCAGCTCCTCGACTACTTCTTCGGCGACCACAGCGGGCTCTACTTCAATCGTGGTCACTGGAGCTGGCTCTCGGATAACAATGCCTTTGCTCTTTCCAGCGGGTTTTTTTTATCCTTCCGGGGAGCTTTTGGAGTACCTTGGCTCCGGCTTGAACTCGCAATGAATTCCTCGGCAGAAGGCCTCCACCTGCCTCGGCCCTTCAGTTCTTCGTACATGCTGAGAAGCAACTCCAAAACTTCTCGCTTTCTTACAAGCTCTGAGGACTCCGCTGGGTTATTTGCCACAAGCGCCGAGATTTCGCCCTGAATCTCTACGACCCGCTCCTCCACTTCCTCAAAGGTAAGAAGGCCGAACTCCGACAGTATCCGGTCGTATTCCCTTTGATGAACGAGGACGCGACTCATTTCAGCAGCTTTAGCCCGGTACTTCAGTTCGAAATCTTTGGCTCTTTCTTCGGCTTCAACCGCTTTCCTCTCTGCCGAGGCCACCTGCTTTTCTAGCTTTGGCACTACGTGCATTTGCAGGTTGTTCTTTTCTTCGCAGAACCACTCAAGTGATCGCATGAGTTTCTTTATTGTTTCGTGCAACTCCGCGGTATTCTAAACAGAAAGAAGAGTCAACCAGATCAATCAATCTCAAGTATGTAAAGAGTTGGAGTTCAGTTCGAAAACAAACATAAATTGATCATTCAAGCAAAGGGAAGACGAAGTGTCTGAGAAACAAAAATTATATTCAACAAAATGGAAGTACAATATCCAGGATTCAGTACAATGTTCGCATATATTCCTATTATCTACAACTTTAAATTTGAGGGGAACGACTGACCTCCCGCTCAGTCCCCTCAATATCCTCGGGCAACACCTCTCGCCGGCCCTCTGACACTTCGGCTTCTTCCTCCTCATTCGCTGCGACAGCTTCGTCCGCAGCTATGGCTTCGACCTCCATCCGAGGGGGGGGTTCTTTGTTTCGGGGCTCGGAGACCAGCTCACCCCGGCGGAACGCCATGAACTCTTGGTCCTGGTCCACCTCACAGTTGGCGATCTCCGCGGCCGTCAAAAGTTGTCTCTTCTCCCCTAGAGCCTTCAGCAGGGGCCACTCCGGCAGATTCGCTAGAGCTGCGTAGTAGGCCTTTTCCACCCCGGCCACTGCCTCAAAGTCGTACCCGAATTCTGGACGATATACATCCACATTCGGGTAGACCTCCTTAACCTGCTCCAGCAGCGCAGATCGCGTGGCCTGGTCCCCTATCGCCACAAAGTCCGTCTGGAAGTCCAGGAACGTGCTGGTTTGGAATAGTTTGTCGGCGAATGCCTTCAGCATCGCTCCTTGCCCTTTGACTACGGCAGCTTCCCGAGCCTCCATCTCTGCCCGCAGCCGCAGTACTTCACCTCGGAGGACATTGGTCTCCGCCTCCACTCCGCGCAGACGCGCAACTTCATTTTCGACCAAGGCAGCCCTCTTGCGTGCCTCGGTCAGATCTTGGGTTAATCGGTCGTTGCGCGCCCGAAGCTCCCTAGCCACTTCGGCCAGCTCCTCCTTGCCTTCCTTCTCGCTCTTACGACCGAGGTCCAGGATACCTCGCGCCAAGCGCAGAAGTTCTTCGGCGTCCGCGCCTTCTAACCCCAACAGACTTGAGGGCCCCTGCTCCTTCAACTGCCACCAATGATAGCACACAATGATCAGCACAGAAAAATATACAATGTAATTGCATTAACAGTAGCTGACAACACGTCTGGAACTTACCTCCGTACCCCCCTCCGTGCGGAGTCTTTTCGCTGCTGTTGGAGGAGTCCCGGATGGCTCCGGCCTCTTCTTGGACATAGGGGTAGGCTTCGTTACCCCTACCTGTTCCTCAGACCCAGCACTGGGCCTCGTATCGGATGGCATCTTTCCCCGGGGAGATGCCTCAGCAGATTTGCCCTTCTTTTTGGCCGCCGCCGCCACCGCGGGGTTTCCAGCCGGCTCTTTCCCGAAGCGTCCCACTGCACACAGAAGGTAAAGTTAGTTATATACACAGTCATAGTTTGTAAAAAGCAGGACAGAAGAACTCCTACCCTCTTTGGCATCCACATCGCCCGAATAATACGGGCTCAGTCCTGCCCCCTCCAGTTCTTCCTCAGTACAGAGGGTTTTGAAAGTCCCCACTGACCGGAATACATGTATGACTTCGGCCTCCGGGTTCTCCACCGGAGCGGTATCAAGTACCTCATCCCTCCTCCACTTCGGGAGAGCTACTTTGTTCTTTACAAATATAAACCTCTCCTTCCATCCCTCCACCTTACTTAGGTTTTGAACCTTGAACCCACCTCGGGCTCGGGGACTAAAGGAGTACCACCCCTTGGATTTCCTGAAGGCTTTTAATTGGTAGAAAAACCTAAAAAGATCTACGGTCGGTTCTATCCCGGCGTTCTTGCACACTACGGTGAATCCCACTACTTGCCTCACCGCGTTCGGCGCTAGTTGGCTCAAGGCAATACCGTAGTATCTCAGCAACTGGATCACAATGTCCCACAGGGGCAGTCTCAAGCCTATTCTAAGGGGATCTATATACACACTAATAAACCCCTGCGGCGGGCAGCAGGCCCTATCATCGGGGTTCGGTATTATATACTCTAAGTTAAATGGAAAGTAAAATGAAGGGATTTCTCTCTCAATCTGCACTCGCGTCATCCGTAACGCTACAGAGGCCACCTCAAAATCCTCCTCCGCGCATTCATAAAACGCGACCATCATAACGTTGCTTTCTAGGCCGTCGGCCCTGTCTACGGTCCTAATCTCATTCCTTTCCGGAATGAGATATCGAAGGGGGGGACATCTAACGGGGCACTCGTAGTCCCTACTTCTTGAATAGAGGCAGAAGATGAAGAAGAAGGCATACTTACTTGGGTAGAGTTTGAGAAGTTTGGATTTGAGATGAATCACAAGCACAGAATTCCCCTCTTTTTCCCGCTTTCTAAACTGGTAAATCGCAATGAAGAAGATGAAGAGTTACTGTGCAATTACTCCAAATATATACGCAAAAAACCAACGGCTCTGATACAGCCTATTCAAATTCAGTGATGGAGATTTAGACGTGCTCTTCACGCGCTTTACAGTTCCCAAGGCGCGTGGGGAACAGGTTTATTGGAAATCGCACAGCGTGTCACTTCACATCCCTCTCTCTCATGATGGCGCCGCCAATCACATCAACCTCACCCTTCGTTAGGAAGATTTAAACTGCACTCCGGTGCTCCCTTTACCTCGACCATACTACCACACTCCGGCGCTCCCTTCATTGTGGCAAGACTACTACACTCCGGTGTACTCTTCACCTCGGCCAGGTCATTATGTACTTCCGACACGTTTCTTGCTTTTGGGAGCCTCGGTATCTCGCTATCTGTCCCGTGCACTTCGGCCTAGTTCGGTTCCGCTTCCGCGGACTGCGCCGCGGGATCCCTGGGACGCGGATAGACTTAGTCATCCACAAACACTTCGGCGCGCCCGCGACCACGGCCCCTCTTGCTTATGGTTCCACCCCGGTGACAACCGAAGCTCCTTCCTCGCTTCGGCTGGGGGGGGGGGCATCTGATAGGGATGGCCCGATCACTTCAGGTCGGGTTAATACCTGAGCCCACTGACCGGCCCAGCACGCGCAGGCCCAGCAGGTCCAGAAACACGCGTTGGCCCAACTGGTGGTTTGTTCCGCGAATCAAGGCCCACGATCCGTTCCCAACCGCCATGCAGCGGGAAATAGGCGTGAGAATAGGGAATTAGTTAGGGTTCAGTTAGGGTTTACGAGGGTTTAGTATAAATTGAAGAAAAGAACTCTGAATTAGGATTCGCATTCTGTATTCTGAATTACTACGTGTAAACTCAAAGTTCGAGTAAAAGAAACACCTCGGCAAGTGTTATTTTCTGCCCGTGGACGTAGATCTCCGGATCGAACCACGTAAATCTTGTGTGTTTTCATATTGCTTACGTAGGTTTTTGTTAAGTTTCTTGGATATCGGATTGCGCATTATCAGTACATTTTTTTATTAGTACGTTCCAGATCAATTTGCACACTCATAAAAATAATTTTTTTTCACAATTCATACCCTTAAAATCTCCAATTTTAAAGAAAATCAACTAAAAACAGAAAAATAATTTTTCTTTTTTATATTTATGCAACCTCATATGTGCAAAATCCCGTTAAACGGAGAGAGTAGCAACTTTTTACCACTTTAATTTTAAGAACTCTTCATTAACAAGTCAAGGTTTTCAAAACAAGTTTATATTAACTCAAGGCCATTATTTTATTTAGTGATCAAAGTTCTCGTCTAGTTGCAGTTGAGCCCTGTCGAGATGGTCTCCTTGTTGTGTAATTCTGCGTCCAGGTATATTAATTTTGATATTTGTGAAAAGAATATAGAAGGAGTTAAGTAAGAAAAAGAAGAGAAGAATAAAATGCAATTGATGGAAGTATGCAGAGAAGGCTGCAATAATCCCTTTGTTTTAGTTCCATGCGCATCTGGTGGTCCTTCATTCACAACACCAAAATATGTAATCATAACAAACTATAAACATAATTTTTTACACCCAAACAATGTTACAACATCAAACAAAAAAAAAAATGAGTATGATATTTTAAAGGAGATATTCTTCTCACCAATCTCTAATAAACACGTCTAAATGATTTCGATGATGAGAAACAAGAATATAGTATCTTTAAAACAGACATAACAAGAAAAATGTATCTGTAAATTCATAAAAACCAAACAACTTAATTTCCAATGGTCAATTAAAAAAATCAGAAATTTAAGAAATCAATGTATAATATGATTACATCCAATATGTATATCAAGTTATATGTGAAGGAAATGGAGGGAATGTATGCCAAACATAAATTGATTTCAACTTAATCATCAACTCAAGATGAGACATGGAGTCAAACTCTCTCATTCAGGGCTAATTATTAGGCTTATTATTAAATATGTCATTCTCACTCCCAATGCAAATGGAAATTAATTTATAACACAACTCCACAATATTATTTCTAGCTACCTAACATTATACCATTTTTCTCCCAAAATTTATTAATTTCCTCTAATAATTAAAAAAATTACTTGTACTTAGATCAATTTTCCTTGATAAATTAAACAAATCAATCACAAAAGCACATGTAACACTAACTTGCTGCCAATTTTAATTGATGCAGCATCAAAACTGGGACGAAAAATTATGAGATGATAAGTGATTTTACATGACAACCATATATGATTTTCCAATCAACGGTGGAAATCGATCCAAATAAAACAATTTATTTAATTATGAAACAAAAATTGAAGACAGTAGTTATAAAGTTGAGGTCTGAAAAGAAAGGTGCATGTGGCGTTGATGATGGTAATCCCAGGTTGTGTTGGTTGTGGTGAGGTGAGATGTTTATACATTGATGCAAGTTACAAAATTGCTACTTAGATCTCCTTACAAATTTAAACGCGTAGGTCTTACCAATTTTCAGCTAACGCTTGGGGCTCAAAATGCTTTGATAATGCCTATTATGATTTATGACTCAGAATACTCAAATTACATATTAAATTAAAATATACCAACTTAATACTCTCTCTCTTTTAAATCAACTACCACTACGCACGTGCGTTGCACGTGGTTATAATTTTTTACTATTATTTTAAAAAAAATTAATTTGAATGTAAAATAATTGTACATTGTGATCAATGTAATATATATACACAACTTCGTAGATAATTCAATGTAATAAGAATAATCTATTAAACAAACATAATTTTGAATCAACTAAAAACTAAAAGAATCATAAAAGATAAATAGAAAAGTTAAATAACCTTAGTCTTAATTAATAAAACAAGTTATAATAATAATTAACGTTAAATGATCCGTAAAAAGCGACATGCCATGATATAATATAAAAATATTTAGTTTTACAAAATTTTCTATTATACATGTAAAGTTTGATTTATTCAAACTATTGTTGACTTCTTATTAATAACACACAGACTCGGTCATCATTAGTATATCTTGAATAAAGTTATATGATGTATATACGTAATAATGAGGCATATATTTTTATGTTTTGCACCAAATCACTGTCATTTGAAGAAAAATACATTTTTAATTGTCTCATTACATCATCAAGTGACATCCATAAGTTAATTATTTGTTATATAACACACAAGATATTAGGCCTAACGTATTTTTCTATAATTTTCTAATAAATAATTTCGATTTCAACATACATTTGCACATGAAATTCTTTACATATTTTAGTGCGAGGAAAAACTTCCAGCAACTTAGTATCAAGATCCAACATCCAACTTTTGTTATGAAAGTTATTTTCTAATTTTTTTATTATTATTAAGTATAACCCTCTTTAATATAATTTACTTATCGATTTAAGATTGCTTATTTCAATTTTCCTTAATTATTTTCTCAATGCAACGTCGAAATTTAAAAAATTATGCGTTATTTAAAATAAAAATCCTACTATAATATAATTACAAAATAAATAATATTTTTTTATGGAAGGTTGACTATATACATAGTGTTTCACAATCTTCAATCAAAACACATGTTATAATCTATATAAAATATAATAAATGTTTTAAATAATTTGTAATGTCTTTAATTCCTTATTTAGTTATGGTGAAATACTCCTAATTTTTCAAACATTGCACATCCATTTAAAAGTCTTATATATATATATGACTTTACCGTATATTTTTTGAATTCAATAAAATTCGTAAATCAATTATTATTTTATCTTGTTGTAATGTTTATAAATGTTACTTATGAAGTATATCGATTTCATTCTTCTAAATCAGTGAAAATAAATATAATATATAATCTCATTTCCTATAAGCATAATAGTTCAATTTATATTTACTTAGTAATGCTCATACAAAGAAATTTAGCTTGTAAACATTTATATTGCTAGTTTAATCTAAATTTAAACAGTAAGGCTAAATGTATGCCTAGTTTAATCCAAATTTTGAAATACTACATTGTATAATTAACCTGTATGTACATTTAACTACAATATAGATATTTAATTTTTGTTTTTGTATTCTTTTCTCATAGTATAATATATCTGACACTTTCACATTAGTTTATTCTTTGATTTTTTTTATTATATTACCTAGACTCGTCTATTATAATTTTTTTTTATAATGAAAATTCACATAGACCCTTTAATATTTATAATCTTCACGTTAGTTTTTTTTTATTATTTTGTTTATTATGTTAAGAAAGTTATATCTACTAATAATAAAGTCTATTCATAAGTTTGTGTTATCTTTCTTGACAATGCATTTTCTTACTTCTATTCATTTTATCATCATATAGTTCTTATGCAATTATTTTGACATTATTTTATATTATTGAATTTTAATAAAGTGGTATACACAAAAATATATATATATATATATATATATATATAATTTTCTAACATGTCTTTTTACTGACTCTCAAAAATTAATTTTAAAATATAATCTCAGATTTCACATGCAAGTCATTTTATTCTTTGATTTTACTTATTGTAAGTAAGTTTGTGCTAATCGGTCTCTCTCCTTTCTCTTCAATTATAGAAGAAACCAATTAGAAAATTTATTAGAAATTTATGAAGAATCAAATAAAATGTAAACAAATAAAAAGAATAATAAAATGTATTTTACTACAAAGGAATAATAATATAAGATATTATGAATATTTAGGTTCAGCTTATGTCATTAGTTGAACTATATATTGTATGAAATGTGATAGAAAATTTCATAAGTTGAGACTTGAGAGATGAATTTCAATTATAAAATGAATCTTACTAAATAAATAAAATTATAAAAAATAAAGTTACTAAATTAGCCTTAAAAGTTTACTAATTAATGGTTTTTTTTTTCTTTTTCTACAGTTTTCTTTTTTGACAATTATATAAAAGAATCTCATTATAAAAGAGATAAAAAAGTTTAAAAGAAATTTTAAAATAAAAATAAATAAAAATAATAATGTTATGTATATTATTAAAAATAAAGAAAAATATAGAATATGACTAATACGTAGGTTCAACTTATGCCATTAGATGAATTATATATCATATTCATGAATTTTTTTAGGTTATCATATCCATGAAGTGATAATAGGGCTCTAACCCAATAAATAAATCTTTGAGAATAGAATTAATGAACTAACCTTAAAAAGTAAAATTCATTAATGATATAATAGGCAAATGAAATTAACCATATAAATAAAAATTCAAAGATATAGTTTATAAATAAAACTTTATAGATATAGTTACCAAACTAAACTTAAAAAATAAAATTTATTTAAGGACATAATAGGCAAATCAAATTTTGTAAGAAACAACTCACACTTTTATAATGGAGAAGTAGATTTACATACTTTTCGAATTCGATCGTCCCAAATAAATTTGCACACTTCCTAATAAGAAAAGAAAACTCACATTTTCTACCCCAACATTTCTATCTATTTATTGAAATGTCATTACTAAATTACATTAACCCATTAATTAAAAATCCTAATTTTATAATCCATTAATTAACACCCCTCTTATTAACCCAGCACAAACCACAAAACCCCCTCCCTTACCCAACTCAGACCATTATACCAGCCCAACCCATATTTTTGCAAACAGATTATGTTGTTGGTTTTGGATCATACTCGATCCACTTTTCTTCCCCACTCTTCCCCTCCCCCCCCCCCCCCCCAGCAGATCTGTCATCTTCTCCAACCTTCCAAACCTGAAAACAGGGCCGTTTCACTTCTGTAACCCCAACAACCCTTCGTCTCTCTCATCTTATTCGCCCTTCCTTCCATTTATGTATCTAGACCTTTGAGATCCCTGTTCTTCAATGTCCTTTGTGGCCGATTCCATGGAAGATTCACCTTCTATTGGTGTTTACTGTTCGGATTCTGGTTTTCCTCAAAATGCCATTTTCGGAGGATCTTGGCAAGATTTCAAAGTCGAATAGACCTGATTCAAATCTGGATCTGTGTCTTTCCTCTGAAAACCACCGAAGGTGGACGGCGTTGCGATGTTGATGCTGAGGGTTCGTGGGTGGATACGAAGGAAAAAGGGGCTCACTTTATGCACCACTTGACCCTGGGGTTTCCAATCTTCGCGAAGGATATTCTGTAACTGCTAGATCTTGATTCTGTTTATGTTTATCTCGTGTTTTCTTTGGTCTGTTGCTATATTTGCTGGTAGATCTGTTGCATGTGCCCGATATTTGGGGCTTTTTAGAACTGTGCTATTTTATGATGTGTGAACTGATCATGTGCCCAATATTTGGGGCTTTTTGGATATGTGCTCTTTTCTGATGTTTGATATTATGTATTTGCCCAATATTTGGGGCTTTTTTTGGAATTGTGCTCTTATATGATGTTATATCTGATTGTTCTGTCCAATATTTGGGGCTATGTTGAGTTGTGCACCTTATGGTTGTTACAAATGATATTTGTGCCAGAAATTTATTGTGAATATTGGCGGGGGATCTATTTCTGGTGCTCATCTTGTTGGTTCAGTTTGATTTGTTCATAAGTTGTCACCAATGTGTTCTTCAAGCATGTTGTTTGTTCTTGGAATACATTCTGGAGGCTATAAATCTTGATTAGAATGTTGATTTTGTGGGTTAATTACGTGTATCATTTCTGTTTGAACTGTGTGATGTGCAATATTCGGATTGTGCTTGTGTATGCTGGGTTCAGCTTGTGTTATGGATTAGCTTGAATATAAAACCACTTTAATGAAAGCTTAACTCGGTTTAAACTAAGTGATGTGTAATATGCCGATAGTTTAAACCATTAATCTCTCTGATTGCCCTGAATGAACTTGCATGCTTAAATTGACCTCATGTTTTCACTGTGCGATGTTGTTCTTTGCTGACAGTGTAAACATCTTCAGAATTAGCTTGTTGGTTGAATTTGATAAAATAAAATGTTTGAGGCATAATTAGGTTAATTTTAGGTTGAGTTAAAGTGTGTAAACTTGGTGGCTTTGTTGGCTGCTGCTAGTTTACACACTTGCTCCCTAATTGTAGAACCTAATGATGATTTTTTTTTCCTGAGGGTTGTGGGGATATTTAAAGAAAAAAAAAAAGGAGCACAAACACTAATGCAATTCTTACAATAACTGATTTACAGCATATAAATGACAGTGGTTACAGCCTAAGCAAAACGTACACTATATTGTGTTTATGCTTTAAACATTATCTCAAAATGCAATTTCATCTATTAAGAAGCTCTAAATGTACCCTAACTCTGTTATCAAACCCCCAATATCATATGTACCAGCTCCCTGCTCATTTGTGAATAAGTACTCTATCCCTTCCCTTACTACTTCCTCATCCACTTCCAAAGATATGGACAAATTGCCTTGTCTTGCGGGTGATGCCTTTCCAATGTGGGGTAGCTGGTAACTATTGTGTCTTTTGAGTTTCATCACTTCAATCATGCATGCTTGCAAACTTAAAAACACATTGATTAGTTTGGTTACCTCTAAGTCTGCATAAGACTGCATCATATTGTTCACCAATTGTTCAACAGTGTTAGATGGCTTATCCACTTTTTTTTTTTTTTTTTTTGAGAAAGTAGCAACTAATTAAGACATTAACGGCAAATCGCCTCCGACACGACAAGATGTTCAAGAGTATGTGGAATGTTTCCTACCACTCTGACCAAACTAGGCAAAGTTATCGCATACTTTGCTAGATTATGCGCAATCACATTCGCCGACCTTCTAATCAAACTAAAATCAATAAAAACAAAAAAAGAAGCTAGCTCTAAAATCAAACGAACAATGGAGTCAACATATGAGATATCATCCTTCCGAGTCCGCAGCTTGTGCCGTAGGTTTGCACAATCAGTTTCCACAATCAGCTTCTGGATTTCTCTGTCCTTCGCCACTTGAAGCCCATGTAGGACTGCCAACGCCTCCGCCGTTTCGATGTTCGTCGTTTCCAGCTCCTTCTTCCAGAAGCACCAATGCACTTCTCCCTTTTCATCTCGCAGCACTCCACCCAGACCTACTCCGTTCTCTCCCCTGCACGAAGCATCAGTGTTGAGTTTCAGCAAATGTTCTGGCGGCTTCTTCCACTCCGAGGCAACCTGATTTTGAGCAATCTGAAAATTTGGTAAATTTGCTGCATGGTAATCGCTAAGGGTCTTCTCAGCAATGACGTAGCATCGAGAATGTTCCATATCCTTTTCCTCAAACACTTTAGTGTTCCTAGCATACCATGCCACCCAAAGATACATACAAAAAAGGCGTTGAGCCTCTTTATCCTGCCAGGTAGTCCAACTAGTCCACTGCTGACGCCTCCGAATTAACATCTGTTCATCCAGCCGGAGCCGAGACTCGCTCCAGTACACATTGGACCAAATACAGTCTCGTAGAGCATGTTCCGCCGTCTTCATTCCTCGCCCACAGCGCTTACAATCAGGGTCAATGTCCATTCCCCGTTTCAACAAACCTCGTGCAACTGGTAAGATGTTCATTGCTGTTTTCCACAGAAACACCAGTATTTTAGGCGGAATATCAAGACTCCACAACCACTTCCAGAATTTTGAAACACTACTGGCCGAAGAGGAGCCCGCCTGATTCTCACCCCGACCTCTTCTCACCAAATGATATCCCGTTTTCACGCTATAGATTCCGTTCTTCGTTCTTCCCCAGATGAGCTCATCAGTGTGCAGCCCCTGTATAAGGGGGATTGACCTAATATGCATAGACATTTCGAAACCAACAAGTTGTGTTATAAGCTCCTTATTCCATGAATTCGCCGATGGTCGAAACAAATCACTCACAACCTCCACATTGCATCCATCTGGTCGTTGTGCATTAATTCGGTAATTGCAGCTAGTTGGAATCCATGGTTCATCCCATACTCTCACCCTTGAATTACTACCAACACGCCATAATACCCCTTTCCTAATCAATTCTCGGCCAACCAAAATACTTCTCCATGTATAACTTGGATTATTGTTTAGATTGGCGTCCAAGAAAGATTGGTTTGGATAATAACGTGCCTTCAACAATTTGGAAAGAAGAGAGCTCTCATCCTTAACTAACTGCCACCCCTGCTTTGCTAACATAGCTTCATTGAATGCACCAAGGTCTCTAAAACCCAATCCTCCCTCCTCTTTCGAGTTACACAACCCATCCCACGATTTCCAATGGATTTTGTGTTCTAGTTGTTTTTGTCCCCACCAAAAATTAGAGCACATCGTTCGGATCCGTTGCTCAGTAGATTGAGGAAGTAAAAAACAACTCATAAGGTAAGTCGGAATGGATTGTACGACAGACTTGATAAGCACCATCCTCCCTGCATTCGAAAGACAGCTACTTTTCCACTCCTTCATGGCTTATCCACTTGTAGTGACTGAATGACCTTGAAATAACCCAAATCCATTTGTGTCTGGGGAATTAGGCGGCTGACACATTAGATTAATCTAAAATCCATCTGAGGTTGCAACAGCCTAAATTCTTGATCCAGATTGCTGATATGTGACTTTACATTGTCTTGTTGTATTATGATTATTTTGCTTGCATTTGTTGGCCACTTGGCTTTGATAGCTAGTATAATATGTGAAATGGTAAAATAGTTAATAGTAATGTCACCGATGGTTCTAACAGCACTTATATGCTATTAGAATTCATTATGGATGCTTACTACAGTAATAAGCTAAATGATGAAAGTATATTCTGATAGTTAAATCATTACCTATTGCAAAATGCATTCTTTGATAACCTCTTTGATTATTGACTCTATGGGTTTAGTCACCAAAGTACCTCTAACTCTATTTCGGTTGTTTCTTTGAGCTGGTGATTGGGTTGTGAAGGCAAAAATACCAATTTCCCCTTCAAACTCAAGTTCACCTTGGCTTGAATATCTTGATCGTGTAACAACACACATAAACATAACTTTTGGTATAAAACGCTTGCTTTTACATGATATATATGGTTCTGGTTCTTCTTGCAACTTATATGTCCTCTCAGTTACCCTTTGCATATAGAACCATTTTTCATCTATGTGAATGACATTGTGCATAGATTTGTACCTTATCTTCTTTGTTTAGCTATCAAAATGCAATGAGGAAAGGTTGTACTTGAGCCTCTGCAGCTTGTTGGCTTCAGTTAAGGCAGACTTTATGGCATTAGTGTGTGGTTTTATCTTGCCAGATTTAACCCACCTCCCTACCTTACTTTTGTTGACTTTTAATTCATTGACAAACCTTCTGTTGAGCCCCTGTTGCAGAATGATATGTTTTTCATCATTTCTATGTCTGGTTCTTTGCTAACTACTCCAATGCCAAAGTTCTTTCTCTCGAAACTGACAGGAACATTTGTTCTCTTGCAGCCTCCCATATATAGTGAATGGTTCGACAACTGACTCCAAATGATGTAGCCGCCTCTTTGATCTTGCAGTGATGTACAACTCGGTCTATACTATTCTCCGTCAAGAACTAAGCGATCAATAAGCGGTTTGATGGAATCATATTCTTCCAACCTTTTCGTTACAAACCATGGTGTTTTTATATGTTTATGCTGTTTCGAAAAAATGAGCATTGAATGTGGTTAGATCACATTCAATGCTCATTATATAGGGCTTTTAGAAGTTGTTTAAATTTAGGTAGGAAAGTGAAATTTGTAAATTTTGGTAATTGGAACTGTAAAATTGCTTAAGGCTGTAAAACAGTTGGAGGGAAAAAAAAAATTCAGATTTGATATGTATGAAAATTTTTAATTTTCGTTACTGTTCAATTTCCAGTTTTTGAGTGGTATTGTAGTGTTGAAAATAATTAGTGGTTTTGATTAAGTCCCTTTGGCTGAAAAATAAGAGAGAGATTAGTGTGTTAATCTCTCCCTTATTTTTCAGCTAATAAAGTACAGATTTGAAAGGTCAACAAAATTTAAAAAAAAAAAACAAATTTTCTTAATTTGTGTGCCCTGCACCCTGTGTAAGTTCATTTGGGATGGAGGGAGTATTTATATTCAAAATCAATTTCAATGGTTTTTAAATTTTATATCAAATTTAAAGATCAGATATTTGAATGAACTAATGTTTCTGTAAATCATGAATTCAAGTGTTGGTATTTAAAGATTTCTAACTCATGCATCATTAAATATTTTATTTAAAATGGTTCCTTTTCGTTTAAATAGCTAGCTAGGCTCGCCCTGTGCATGTGTTGCATTCGAATAAACTTTTCTAATTATTATGCTTCACTTTGCCCATTTTTTATGCACCACTATTTACATAGTTTATGAAATATAAAAAATGTGAAAATATGGAATATCAATTGGATCAGAATTGGAGGAAGTATAGGATATATTCAGAAAATGTATATTATATCACAATATATGTAAATCATCATAAATATTAATCATTATTTATATATTGGTCCCATATAAATTCTTTTATGACAAAAACTTGTATGTGGCGGTCACACGGGTCTTATTTCGTGTGACAGTTAATTTAAGCATAGTAAAAATAAAATGAGTAAATGAGGCTCTACCTTGTTCTCCTTAATTTGAATAAAAAATGCTCCACCAAATATAATAAGATCGATATAATTGTCACGCACAAGATTTACTCTTCTTTCGTATAGTATATATAAGCAATTAATTTATATGATGTCATACCTTCCGTGGAATATAATATGAATTGAGCATGGCCCATTAACATGGAATCTGGAATAGTTGAATAGTTAGATTTATGTGAAAGAAAATTGAGCCTATTTGTTTGGGAAAGTAGGTACATATCTCTCAGTGGTGTTTTTCGAATGATTATGTATATCGTATAGTTTTTTTGTAATTCAGTATATATATATATATAACATCTAAACATTTTAGTGGCTGTCCGCCAACTAGGGTTAACCCTATTGCTAGGTTACATATCTTTGATGTTGTCTAACTTTATCGTTTATTCAATCATATTCCATATATTATTATTATGAGTCATCATTTTTTATTTTATTTACTATAGCTATGTTTATTCTGTTGGAAAAAAATGTTAATGTAGTGTATTTGAGAATGACTTTAAAAACACGAGACTAGTAAAGTCGAGGTGTGAGTTGAATTTGATGTTTGTAAGATGATATTGTCCCACATTATAGTGCTCGCAGTCTTCGGCAATCGTCCCCAAGATACAACGACCTTTAGCTTTGGACTCGCAGCACAACAAAACCAAAACTTTTGACGAACTACTCGATACTCAGGACTTTCTTGTAGACTCAAGAGGACTCAAATACCACAATTTACAAAATATGATAAATGCAGATTGTATCGATTATCATTGTATTCTAACTTGGTAACTCCGTGATTGGAAATGTAAATGTTAAGGTCTATGTATAGACTTCTAGGCATCATTTTCGTGAACAGCTGCATCATTTTAACTTGATCAAACACGACCGTTAGATCGTACCTCTTCACCGAAGGTCATAATCTAATGGTTAGATTGCATCATTTTCTGAATGCTCACGACCTTTCGTTTACACCAATTTCACTTGAATAGTCGCACCTTTTCGTTTAAAAGATATTTTTCCGTTCATACTCCGAAATTCCAACAATATGTTGGGGTATTTTAGGCTACCCCTGGATTAAGTCCTAAAAGGAGGTCACCTATATAAGTGAGAAGTGAGGTCGCTTCACATTGAACGCTTATGAATCCAAGATATGGTTCACGGCCCTTAACGAACACAACGTGGGAATCAAAAGATATCAGAATTGTCATTGTGTGAATATTATTATCATGATGTACACAAAAGCTATCAATTCAAGACATTGTGTTCACTGAGTCGCGAGTACATTTGGTAGCATCTCACTAGGGAAGATTCAAAGCCAAAAGTTATCTATCTCGATGCAATGTCGGTTCGTCGGGACTTCCTTGTGTGTGTCAGTCTAGTGTGTACATGCATTAGTTGTCATTCATGTTGGGGTTTTGTTAGAAGTTGGCTTTGGAAGGTTGGTGATTGACCGATCTTTGAGCAGTTCTAACTTTGAAAAAACTTCTTCCATTCATGTGGGGGATTGTTGGAATTTCAGAGTGTGAATGGAAAAGTGTCTTCTAGACAAAAAGATGTCACAAAAACTTGCGACTATTTAAGTGGAATATGTACGAAATAAAGGTCGTGAACATTCGAAAAATAATGCAATCTAACCATTAGATTGTGGCCTTCGGTGAAGAAATATGATCTAATGGTCGTGATTGATCAAGTTAAAAGGATGCAACTGTTCACGAAATGACGCATAGAAGTCTAAATAGACCTTAACATTTACATCTCCAATCACGGAGTCACCAAGGTCGAATACAACGACAATCATCACAGTCTGCATTTATCTTATTTTGCAAATTGTGATCTTTGAGTCTTTTAAGTCTGCAAGAAAGTCCTGAGTATTGAGTAGTTCACCAAAAGCTTTGATTTTGTTGTGATGTGATCCCAAAGCTAAAAGTCGTCGTATCTTGGGACGATTGCCAAAGATCGTGAGCACTTGGATGCGGGGCAGTATCGTCTTACGGACAGCGAGTCCAACTCACGTCTCGACTTTATCGGTCCCGCATTTTAGAGTCATTTTAAAATACACCATATTAATAATTTTATCCAAACATATCCAAGGTTGAAGGAGACTAAAGTCATGTAGGGGGCAATAAAGTGAAAAGAGAAGGTTGTTTTAAACAAAAAAGGTGTTTATTTTTAGTGTAAAATATAATAAAAATGTGATGTGATGTGTGTAAATATATTTTCAGCAACCCTCGATAAAGCATAACCTAATTGCCCCCAATCTTTAATGAATTGGGCCAAGTGATAAGTAAACACACTCTATAATCTACTTCATTAGGGGACACGCTCATAAATAAGGTCCATCCTATACCTTGGCTATGAATGGTAAGATATCTTTTAAGCCCCGTCACTTTATTTGATAATTTAGGATAATTACATTTCAGTGTACAGTTTAGCCAAAAAAAAAAAAAGAAAAAACAAAGATTATATTTGAACAGGAATAAGTCCCCAAATCCGAATCATCAACACCCCTTAAATACTTGTACAGTAACCCATGTAGAGAAGCTGAAATGGCAATAGGGTTCTTAATTTTTTAAATTACAAAAAAAAAAAAAAAAAATCCTAGGGACGAGCAGCACGACTTAGAATGAAGAGGAAGGCAAACTTCTTTTTAGAGGGGATTTAGTCTTATTCCAAATTCACGGTAGGTAAAATTAAACGTCGGATACTCCAATTTTTTTTTTTTTTTTTTAAGTATTATATTCCAAAGTTTTAGTATACATTAGAATTTCTTGACATTTCCATTACTATTATAAGACAATATCCCCCTATATTAGATAGTAACAGTATCCCTTTACCAAAAAGTAAATGATGCTTTAGAAGATTAGCAAAAATGAAAAGATAATTGAAATTTTAAACGGGAACCCTTCTACTGGAATAACAATAAGATGGGCAGAATTGCAAACCCATGACTTCACCTCCAATAAGTGACATATAATATAATCACTGACAGACCCATGTGGGGGCCAAGGGGCACTAGGCCCCCCTATCCCGGTCGAAATGTGCTATTATATAAGTGTGTTTTATTCGATTTTAATACAACGTAATTAAATAAAATAAATAATTCTATTGTTTGGCTTGAATATGATTTAATAATAATCAATCGATGTATTCTTAAGTGTACGCAATAGAGATAAAAACTTCAAACAATATAATGAAATGTTTCGAAACACTAAATTTTGATTATCTTTTTTTAATAATTGAATCATTTATTAATCTTATTAATATCATTAATACTTTTTAGTTTTATATATATAGTTGAATATTATTGAAGCTCATGGACAGATTTAGAGGTGCCCCGACCCTTTTAGATTTTCTAATACTTTAGTTTAATTTAACCAAATATTAAATTTAGACTATAATGTATGAGAATTTGTTTTCTAGTCTTCTCAAAATGAGCTACCTACTTGGTATAAAATTTGTCTTCGAATCTGAGAGTATAATTAAAAGTACCCCGGTAAAATGAGTACCTAGATTTGTATATAGATGGGCTCCCCTCGATAAAATTTCTGGGTCCGTCACTAAATATAATGTACCGTTTGATTGTTTTATTTCAATGCGTCTACACACACGAACACCACAATTATTGACTTAATTCACAACGTACACAATAAGAAATAAAGCTATATAAAAAGAAAGCAACAAATCTAATAATGTCCATGATATGAGTTGTAATAACTAATAGTCTTGCTCCCCAATCCTCCGTAGGTACAAATTAATGTATTCACAAATTGATGTGTTAATATTTCATAGAGTGTAACTAATTAATTTATTCATAATTTCTGAATGAAATTTTTACGCATCAACGATTAGTATATTAATTTGTGTTCGCCGTAGCTCGGGAACATTTTCCATAAACAATTTGAATAACTTATTTGATTTTAAGTAATTTGATATATACTATATAGAAGCAAGAGACAAAAAGAATGTGTGATTAGTATTTGTAAATCAATGATGAGTGGATGAAGTAAAGTCTTGTTTATTGCATAGTGGGGAAGTTGGTATCCATGCGTGAAAATTTTATCAAACTCATGTTGATTCATTATACTTGTGCCCACTTTTTGGCCGTTTGTCCGTCCTTTATTTAAGATTTATCTTTATTCCTTCCGTTTTGAAAAAATAATAATATTTGTTAATGGGCCACTTTTTCTTTTTGTAAAGGCACCGCTGCCGGCCCAGGTTTGATTGTACGGAGAAATATGGTCCACACATGGGCCAGGCTGTTGCGACAAGATAAAAGGTGGCCGAAATTCCCTTCCCAAAACGAAAAGGAAAAAAAAGTTATCGAAAAGAAAAAGAAAAAATCTGCTTTCATTGGTTCCACGTATATCCATGATTTTCAATTTTGTAGTTGCTTTGGTGACGACAACTAACATGTTAAGAGTTTAATTGTCAGAATAATACTACATCCATAATTGTGACTCCTTTCTAACTAAATGAGATAATAAATCATTTTCTAGTTAAAGCTATTAAAATTATAATAAATACTCTTAATAATTGAACTTCCCAACGCAGACGTAACCCACTACACTCGGCCCACAAACAAAAGAGCCCATAGAGTCTGTCAATACCATCTGAGAAGGTAAAAAAAAACAAAACATTGGTTTTTGCAAAAGAATCATATCAAAATAACAAAAGATGGGGCCCAATTTAATGCACATCCAAGACACGAGCTTTCGAACAATCTGAAAATGGATGTTTTAATAAACACCTCCAAAATAGATGTGCAAACGTCCCAAAAATTACACAAGGTTGTGAGGTTTTGACAATATGTGGTTAGATTTTGTAAACAGGAGTAATTCCGAGCAAATGGAAACATTTTCTCATGACGACTGCTGTTGCCTCGCACAACAGGAGCCTGCTTGTCTCCTCAGCTGATCCCACCACCTGCAGAATATTCGTAATCAAACACACCAACAAATCAATGTTTCATGTAGCTTGTATTACTCTTTTCTGATAATAATAACAATTCAACAATTATCATAAGCATTTTCATACCTGGCAGTTGGTATAGAATCTTGTGAAGTCTTCGGATAAATTGTATAGATACTCACACACCACATTTGGCAGAAGATTGGTGCATGCTTCTTCCACAACCTGACAAAAGACATAAGCACCGTAAGTGAGCATTTATAGTGGGAAGAAGGTACATGGGCAGGAATGTTCATAATTACCTCAGCAAACTGGAGCAGGTGCAGTCCCAACATCCGTTCATCTGGGTGAGCCAGGTCGAGGGTCCCAGTCTGTTGCAAACAAGTGATGTCAGTCACAAATTACTCTTTAACCTTCATCCAGTTTTGATATAATATTCCTAATCTTTTAAAAGTCTCTTTATGAATCCTCCAGTGATTCTTTTGCCAATATGACAAGCCTCTACCATTTCTTTATCTAACAATCATGAGGTGAAAGATGAAGAAAATATACCACTGCAAAGTGGAAAGTATTATAGAGAACCCCATAATTATTTAATACGAAAAAAAATAGTTGGCCAACCTTTTTCAGTTCTTCTACATCTTTCCCCGATTTCCTGATTATTGAGCAGATCCGAGCATGTGCATACAACAAATACACAGCCGTATTTCCCTATGCATGATGGAAGTAGGTAACAAATAAACTTCATCAGAGAAAAAAAAGCAGAAAAGATGACACCAATTTTAGTAAGACAGTTTCTACAAATTGACGATCCAAACAATGTCTCTCATTGATAATATATGATATAGAAAGAAGGCAGCTCTATGAAACAAGCTTTAGCAAGACATACTAGTCATTCATTAATCACAAATTAATGGCAATACAATTCAACACACCTTATCATTGAGCATCTGGTCAAAGCTGAACGTATAGTTCGTTAGTCTGTTATTCTTTAGATCCGCATATCTGTTTCGCCAAAAAAGGGGACCGGAAGACAACTTTTGTCAGAGGTATTATAAGCATATAAGCTACAGATAGAATGACCTTTCTGTCTTAAACAAAAGTTACTAGTGCCTTCATTTTCAGTATTTATAACCAAAACATTAAACTAAAAGGCAGTTGATAGATAAAGCCAATCTTACTCAGTGGATAGAATTTCTAAGTATAACTAATAGATAACTAATAGATTATTAAGATTCATATTGATAGAACAGCTTTCTATTATGCTTCAGACTTGAATAATTGAAATCTGGAGAAAAATTAAAACCACAGGTACTCACTTGACAGCTCCATATCCAACTGCTTCAGCAGTTTTCTCAAGCTCTTCTGGAGTCCACTCTTTATCCTTGCCTGGCATAGGTTTCGAGCACTTGTTATGTCCAGATATCAGGGCATAAATTGAATAATTATATGATTCCACTATCGCATACAATTTTAGAACACTAAAGAAATCCAGTGGTGACAAAGGAATAAAGCAAACCAACCCCTTTCAATTAGAGCCGCTTTGCATTTACTTTTGGCTTCATCAAGTAAATCGACTAGTTTGACAGTTTCAGTACTACGAGTTCGGAATCGCTTTCCGTCTTCTCCCAGAACAAGCCCAAACCCCACATGGCTAGTTCTAGGATACTTACTATCCTCAGCTGGAAGCCAACCAGCTCGTTTGGCAGCCTGCAAGAGCATGCCAGAAAAACTCTTGAGCCCCACGCTCGCATATGTGGGTGCTAAAATGAAGGTAAAGTGCACCAAAAATACCATATATCAGACTTACAGTAAAGAACATATCGAAGTGCTCTCTTTGGCCCACATCAGTGACATATATAATCCATTCAGCTTTTTCTTCATTCAGTCGATACCTAAATATTGCATGTCTTTAGGTCTTGAAACAAGCACAGCTTCACAGAGTACATGGTAGAAGTTCATATAAAATTGCAGTATAAAGTTTTCATGAGTCCAATGATTTCAATATTGGGTTCAGGGATTGTAAAGGCAGGGGTTTTACAGAGCAGAACGAAGTGAGAAAAATTATCTAAATCTATTGCAAACTGGGACGTAACTTGTAAGAGAGAATATTATATCATTACATGATGAACGGATAATATAGGATTAGAGAGATGCTACATGAACAAAAAATGAATTAGCAGACATTGGAAGATGGCAAACTAACCACAAAGCAGTAAGATCAGTTGAAGCATAGTTATAGCCTCCATCACTCTTCACAACAATAAGAGGAATATTTTTGCCTTCAATGAAGATAACACGAGCACCTTCACTTTCTTCGATTAATCCCTGTTTACTGAGTAACTCCAGAACACTAGGAATATATGGATTGTAAAAGCTCTCGCCCTAGTGAAAAGGAAAAAGGATTATTAAATGCAAATTGCAAAATAGTTTATATAAGCAAGTCAATAGAACAATATTATTTACGCGTCTACGGATTGTAAAGCTCTCTCTGAAGGGAAAAGAGAGAAACACAAGCATCAATACGTATCTTCCAGCAGCCGGGGGGAAATAAAATATGGGATTATCATCTTGTAGACTTATACACATTATTGGATGGATAAGAAACAAAAATACAATAAATTAGTCGCATATACTTTCTATGATAGTTTATACGGTCATTAGGGAGAGCATGTTGGAGATTCACCAGCAGATTAAAAAATTAGACCAGCTCGAGCAGCTTAAGCTAGAGAAAAATCTCACTACCTTTTCCTCCAAGTGAACTCCAAGCCTCTGATAGACCTTTTCGTATCCACTTCGACTTATTTCACAAATTTTAGCCCATGCATCTCGGTACTTCTTCTCACCAGCCTGTATCATGCACACTGATTATATAGCATCATACACAAAACGTATAACTGGTTACTTATTTATAGTCAGAATGAGCCTACAATACTTTTTGAGGACCATTCAGGCAAGACTAACTATCGTTTTATTTACCTGTAGACTAACTACCGCTCGTTGGGCCCTCTCCTTGAAAACAGGGTCGCTATCAAATCTCAGCTTTGACGCCTTGTAGAACCCCTGGAAAACAGCAATTGAATAAATGGATGAGCTCCTCTACAGCACTATCATGATTCTTTTACTGGCATGCAGCATTTATTTATTTTCATATCAGAGGCATGGGTAACAACAGCGGAATAAAAAACCTATGAACTATCAAGTAATTAGCAACAATTACCACACTTTAACAACTCAATTTATTGTGGAAAAAATGTTCAATATAAATTACACCTCACAACTCAAAGTGAACAAACATGGACATTACAAATCCACAACACCTGTAAAGACAATAACGTATTAAAAATATCATCTCACCTCCAAGTCTCCAATGGCCTGATCATCGGCAACTTCCCCATCAGGAAACTTTTCAAATAGGAATTCGATTAGCATGCCAAACTGGAAATAAATCAAACACCATTAGTGTGTATGATAGAAATGATCAAGAAAAATCATTAGCAGTATTGAGAAAATACACAAAAGCTAAACTGATTCAAATCAATATCGGGTCCTCATTAGGTTCATCAACTTCCAGTATCAACCAAAATTTGTATACTAACTTACTAAAACTCAACAAGACATTTTGAAACATTATCAAATCCATAGACAAAGAAACGAGGAATCTCTAAGATACAGACAGACAGAAAAATACCCAAACGAATATCGTTCTAACATTGTAAGAATGTTTAGAAACAAGGAAAATCTGCAGTTTTTACTAGAGTATATAGGAACCATCCCATACTAATTAACAGCAGCAGCTTTACGTGCAACATTAGTTTTTTCTTTTGCAACTTCTATTATACAAGTTATTTTAAGCAAATGAGATAATTACTAATTAAGAAGCATCAAGCCAACAAAAGAATACATATAACTTGCCAAGAAGATAGCAATTCACAACACAAGGTAACCGCATACCTGTGTCCCCCAGTCCCCAACATGGTTTCTCCTGAGAACCTCCACATTGGAATACTCCAGCATACGAGCCAGGGTATCTCCAATAATAGTAGATCTTAAGTGCCCCACATGCATTTCTTTTGCAATGTTGGGCGAAGAGAAGTCAACTACAGCTCTTTTAACTGGAAGCTTAGGAGCCCATATTTCAATACCATTTATTAGCATCATTTGAATGCTCTGCACAAATTTGGGCAAGATTGTTATACACATGCATAAAGTAAAAATTAGCCAAAAAGAAATAGTTCCTGCAGAAATCACCTTGGCTATCCATTGCCGAGACAATACAACATTTACAAAACCAGGTCCTGCAATCGAGCATGAATCTACAATTTCTGATGCAGGGAGGTTCTCCTTAATAGCCTAGTAGAAACCGGATTATTTCATCAGGCATCAACCAAAGGTGTAAGATTAACAGCATGGTATAGCAAACACATAAGTAAATTTGGAAGATAAAGAGTAAGTTAAAAAAGCATAGATATTAATCGGTACCTGTCCTATTGGTTGGGGGCCTTTGAACTGGGTACCCTTTCCTTTAACTTTTGACCACAGACCCATAGCATTGTTACTGTAGCAAGAAAGAATTTTATATTTCACCGTCTCAGTAACTGGAGGATAGAAGTCTATATATGGCATAAGCGATTATGATTTCAAACTCAATTTTCTTTCAATAACATACAGTAAAGAATTAGTATAATAAAAAATACAACAAGCAATACCATTGATAATCACCAAATTTGGAATTCTGGCACGGAGCAATAACAGGTTCTACATCCGACACCTCGGGGACTGTGACTCTCAATGATTCTTCAAAGAGCTTTGCCAGCTGCTGCTTAACACTTCCAATGGTATCTTTCTCCTGTTTAATGACACATTTGAACCAGTACTTATGAAGCCGCATTCAGCTTCCAAAGGCATACTATATTAAGACTGGTACATGCTTCTAACACCAATAATATTGAAACATGAACTTACATTCGCCATACTTGTCATTAATGATGCTTTAGCTCTGAGGAAATGCCTTTGGGAAGATTTAGGATTACCTGTCTAGTTTCATAAGAAACACAACAAGGTTAATAAAAGCATAGACAAATGTAACACCTGAAATAAACTTTTTTCAGATTCACCATTAGTAGCCACATATTAATTTACGTAATTAACATTAACATACTTATAGTACGCTCTCGGATTACCTTATTCCGATACATATTAACAAATAACGCTAGTAATTGTTGCTATAGCATACTTAGGTAAAAAATGTGACACAATATCATGGTGAAATTGTTCGGACTCTAAATACGCACCGTATCCGCCGCCTGAAAAGTGGAGGCGACGGCAGATTGTATGATTTTCCGGCAGACACTGGCTTTGGGGCGGCGCAAATGTATGAAGGGCGGAAGGAGAAAGAAGACGCAACGGCGGACCTGAACTGAAGAAGAAAGAAGACCCGGCGGCGCGCAACTTCATCTGCGGTTTAGGGTTTTTTTCTTTCCTTTTCTTTTTTCATTTTTCTTTTAATTTTTCCTTTATATATTCTGGGCCAATTTGGGATGACTGGGATTTATTTTTATTTTTTAAAATTGAAATTTATAACAATTGTGAAAAATACTGAGGTTAACCTACAAATACATCCATTTTTTTGGACCAAATGCAAAAATAAAATGATTATTTAATGTACAACATGACAAGGGACCATCAATAAGAGCGTTCTCTAAAGTAGTTTTTAATTTAAGCAAATTTCTTACTTTTGCATAATAACAGTATAAAGTGGAGAGCAGCAAGAATGCTGCTTCTGTCTGTTTCTCAACATTGAACTCCATAAATTAAAAAATGAAAGTATCTCTTTTAAAATATTTTTTATATTTTGATCAATATCACTTTATTCTTAAACGTTACTTTTATCATAAGTAATTTTTGCATAAGTCCTAATTTTAATTGGTCTTTGAAGTATATGAGGCATGTTTATGGAAAGGGATGAGATATGAAACACAACCTTTAAAATGGGAAGACAATATATATCTTAAAGTTCTTTAAGTATTGATGTTTGTTTCAAACGGCTTTTAAAGTATCATTTTATTTTAATTGGTCTTTGAAGTTCTAACTTTTTTATCAATTAGTCATTGAAGTATTTTTTGTTTCAATTGATCCCTTATGTTTTAAAATTATTTCAATTAGTCATTAAACTATTATAACAGTCTATCTTGATGCCCCTAAAAAAACGACATAAAATACGTGAATTCACCGATTTAATTCAAAAGGATATTATAATATATCTTTTATTAAATAAATATTGTGTATTTTTTCATTATGATACTTTTACCTCCAAATGAAGGTGAGTTATACTAGAATATGGATTTGAATAAAAGTTCGAGATGATAATTTTTTCAAGAGTTTCTATCCAACCTTGGAGAAATACTTTGTCGTATATTAATTTTAGTTAGAAACGTGCTAATTTGATCTACTATGTCAATCTTGAATTTAAAGAAAAATTGAACATTATTAGAAAAAAAGATTTTAAAATTTTATGTTTGATATTCTAGTATAATTCATCTTCCTTTGGAGGAAAAAGTATCATAATAAAAACTTACGCTATATTTATTTAATAAAATATATATTATATTAACATTTTGAATTAAGTCCGTAATTTTATTTTATGTATTTTTTCTTCTAGGGGCCTAAGACTTTCGTAGTAGTTTAAGGACCTATTGAGATAATTTAAAAACATAAGGGACTAACTGAAACAAAAAATATTTCAATAATTAATTGAATATAAAATTTAGAACTTCAAGGATCAATTACAACAAAATAATACTTTAAGAACTACTTAAAATAAACATTAATACTTTAAAGACCTTAAGATGTATATTATCAAATGGGAATGGTAATCCCACTAAATCATTTTGAACTTTATTAAATTAGACATTTACTAGTGTGGGACGGACTGAAATTAAAATAGTCGGAAAACTCGGAACCTGAGAAGTAAGAGCCCAAATTAGCTGAAATAGTTAGAATGTCAGCACAATTTAAGCCCAAATTACTAAACTTCCTAACAAGCCCACTTGACTCGCCCACTACTTTGAAGATGGGTCGTCTGGTACAGTTTGCATGATACTATGTAACTCGAAAATTTGACAAAGTTTAGATTCGTATTGAACGTTGATTGAAAGGTATCTCCGCAGCATTTGCACAAAGACATCTGGTGGGTTTATTTAAGGGTGACGAGTGTTGAAATACAGTTGCTCGATGTAGATAAAGTAATGAAAAATAAGTGAAAAATAGGTTTTATCTTTCCCAATATAATCGGAAGAACCTTTTAAACAAACAGGCCCACGCCTGAGACCTTGGATCGAGACTGATTTTCTAAGTTGTTTAGAATTTTTTATATTGACAATATTTCACATAGATATTCTAATATAAGGTATTTTTCCCTTTAAATTAAAAAAAAACTAACCATAAAAGGTAAGCTCCATTTTTTTCAAATATTCCACACTATTTATGGGGAAAAAAATGATACTTTTGAATGTGATCGCCCCACCTTATGAGGATATGAGCTTTCAGTATTGTCCAACGGAGTTAATAAATTGTACTTCCTCCGTTCCAATCTAATTGGCCAACCTTGGCCGAGCATGGAGACTAAGGAAAAACAGATTTTGTGGAATCTTTGACTTTTCCAAAGCTGGAAATTAAGAGTGGAGATTTTGAGGGTGAAGATTGTGAGAGAATTTTCCATTTATGGGCTAGGACAATTAGGTTGGGACAAACAAACATGGCAAGTTGACCAATTAGGCCAGGACGAAGGGAGTATTAAGTTTGTGTCTGTGCGATATAGAGGTGGGAAGTAATACCGAAATATTTGTATACCACATTTGCTATATCGAAATATACTAATAATATAAAAAAATTGGTATGATACCTGGAAATTTTCGATACAATTTTTTTATGATAATTCTAAAATTTCGGGATATACCGATATATCGAAAAGAATTAGTATTTTGATAGTTTGGTATTTTGGTATATAGAAATTTCTAGCCATATCGAAATATGGGTATACAAAAATCAATATCAAGTTAGGGTAGTATACCAATACCAAAAGACTGAGTATCCGAAATTTCGGTACATACATATATTTACTGATTTCGTGCAGAAATTCGGTACATTGATTTACTAGTATTGTACCCGTGCGATGCACGGGAAGATCTTTCACATGGTATTATTGAACGTGGTTGCATTACGATTTATGTTTTTAATGTTATTATTTCGACTTAAGTGGTGAAATAAAATATCACATCACCAAATGTAAACTGCGATGATCCGAAAAATGTCAGAAAAGTAAAAATACGCATCAATTACACATCTATATAAATAAATATTAAAATGTATCGTATATCAACAAAAGATCCAAAATGACTACAAATTTTGAAAGACTTCCTAGTACACAACATTGGTGGTAGTCTTTCTTTCTGGATCTTCGTCATCACACACCAAAATCTTCAAACGTTTTCTATTCGTGACGCGAGATACGACAACATATAATTGATCATGACTGAAAACAGGTTTATTCAAGAACAAACCAATATGGTTAAGCGATTGTCCTTGATTCTTGTTTATTGTCATCGCATATGAAATGATAAACATAAATTGTAACCTCTGAAATCGAAAAGGCATCCTCTTATCCGAAGAAGTCACAGAAAGCCGGGGGATGAGAACCGTTACACCAGCATTATCTCTTGATATCACCTTTGCCTCGACCATGTGATCATCAAGTTTTGTAATCACCAATGGAGTACCATTGCACAATCTCTGTGAATGGTCTATGTTTCGCAACAACATCATTGGGGTACCAATTTTAAGTTTTAGCTCGTGATTAGGCACTCCAGAATATTTTATCGAATTCAAAAACTCTGGAGTATGAAGATCATTCAAAATATCAACATCCGCAAGATTTACATGGCGTATCTGAGCTCAAGTACGTTCTACCCTCCGAAGTATTTTTAGAAGTCATGTACTCGTTAGTAGAATCAACAACACTTAGGGTAGGTGCCAGTATAGCTTTGCCACGTAGGTAAGAAGTGTCATCACCTACTTTACCAAATCCCCGATACGTACTCTCAACAATCGTTGCAAAAGGATTTTCACCTCTTCTAGAAGAATGTCTTCCGTACTGTCAATCTCCACTTCTTCATCATTCAGTCCAACAATAACACCATATCCAATACTTGTTATCCATTCCGAAAATTTTCTTAGTTCTCGACCCTCAATATAATTAGGAAGATTCTGCAGACGCATGTTCTTTGTCAAACGTAATACCTTAAAATAAGGCCAAAACTATGAAGAATTAATGGTCACGTATACTATATCCTGTCTTGTTCTAAGTACTACATGTAGAATCTGTCTAAAATCTCCTCTCAACACAACACTTTTCGTTCCAAACGGAGACTCCTTCTTCGTGATGTCACGAAGCAACTTATCTAGAGTTTCCAAATAATTCTTGTGCATCATTGGAACAAAATAATCAATTTAGACATTCCTATCATCTCAACCAAAGGACTTCCTAACGTTATGCTGGACGAAGAAATCTCATGAACAATGAGCGGAATTTTAAAACGCGAGTAGGCAGTCCTTCCACCAGGTAACAGTAGTGATGCAATGCCACTTGATACAACAATTAAAACTATTTCACATGAACAATGAGTGGAATTTTAAAACGCGAGTACGCAGTCCTTCCACCGGGTAACAGTAGTGATGCAATGCCACTTGATACAATAATTAAAACTATTTCACCTCTAGATCGCAAAGAAGCAGATAATGTCCTCCACACAAAAGTCTTGCCCGTCCCACCATATCCATATACGAAGAATGTCCCACCATTACGAGTGTCTAAAGAGTTCATAACAGACGAATAAACAACCCGTTGTTCGTCGGTCATATCGCCCAACAATTTTTCGTGTTCAACATCTAAAGCCTCGCGATCATACATAAGTTCATCTGTAAAGAACCGATTTCCAAATCTTGGTTGGTTCGAGAAATCCGGAACAAACATCTGATCATAATCTGAAAGACTCTTTCCAAGACTCCGTAATATTTTCTCGATCTCCACAAGAGTAAGATTTTTTATTTCTTCATCAATCATCGTCAAGTGAAAATAAGGGGTATATATTTTAATTGAAATATTGTAATTATCCCATACCTTGATTCTTCCTTTGAATACGTTGTCTGTACAAAATGTGACAGGCCTAATTTCTAACCCTAAAATACCGCAAGTATATGGGTGTAGATGGGAAAGTCAAGGTTGATCCTCAGAGAACAGGTTAACGTAGTTTGATACCCCAATTTTCTAGGATTATCCTAACTAGACACTCGAATTGTGTAAGAATGATTTTAATAACTACATTGCTTAAACTAATTAAACTGACTTAACAAACGAGGAAATTCCAATTAACGAGAATGTATCCTAGGATTTTGATTTCAAGAATTACGCTAATGATGATTAATTACTAATTTATAAACTTTTAAACTAGTTAATTATGTATTAGGCGGCACTCAATTAATCTAACCCTTCTCTCGAAGCGACTAAGTCGTAGATTGATTAAGATACTTACTCTCTTTTGTCAATTGATCCTAACAACTCCTAACAACCCCTTAACCTTTTGCCTACACGATCATAGACAATCGCGCTATGTGTTATCGTCTATTAACAATTCCCTTCTCTCGAAGCAAAATCATTACACAAGTAAATTAAATCTAACTGGCCAGATTAAATTTAATTCTAGGGTCTAAACCAAACACATATATAGATAATGTAAACTGAAGTCTATAAACTAAACAATTAAATCAAGATTGTTGTAAAACCTTACTTTATAATCCTAGGACACGAGTAGTTTAGCTACTCATGTCTACTAGCAAATCTAAACAAGAATTCAAAGAAAACATTGTCAAGAAATAGAAATAAACAAGGAATAATTAAACCCGATTGTCGGGTCGTTGATCTTCGTCTTCTCACTCTCACGACTTCTACTTCGATGTAAAAGTATGAGAAAGTATATAATGTGATTCTCCTCCAATGTGTCCCTTGAAAACGAGCCTCTCCTGTCTTTTTATAGACTTCGGGACGATCCTGGGACTTTTAGAATCAGTTTCCCACAATCTTAAAAAATGTACTTTTCGACGCGGCCGCTTTGCACATCTGACGCGACTGCGTTGGGTTGCACTTGAAAAATCATCAAACCGAAAGCTTTTGATATGGCCGCTTTGCACAACTGACACGACCGCGTTGCACCATCAGTAACGAATTGTTTTGCACGCCGTTTTCATCATGGCCGCGTTGGTTGATGGACGTGGTCACGCCGGTTCTCCTCTAGACCAGTTCTAGACCGATTCAGACCGGTCTAAGCCGGTCTAGGCCGGTTTTAGATGGTTTTGCATAGTTTTTGCCAGTTTTGTCTTTCCTTCGACTTGTTATTTTCGTCTGTTAGTCGTAAAATACGACTTTTAACCCTGAAATTGCTCAAAATACCTTAAAGACAAGTCAAACACGTTAAATGGTCCAAAATATCATAAATCTACACGACTCTTGACCAAATATGCATGTAGTCGTTATAAAATACACTCCTAAATCGACCTAAATACATGCATAATCAACGTGTATCAACCCCCCTACCCATCTTAAACTGTTGATAGCCCCGAACAACAAAATAAAAGACAAAAAATACAAGTGATTATGTAATGGTTTAGGGCGAATGGATGACGAATTCAGTTTCAGACTGATTTTTCTTCAAACAGCTAGGCAACATAATACAAGTGAGCACATGTGATAACGTGAAAATCAACTAATTTCGAGACTTTGAACTTTCGAATTATCAATCCTTACTAGGTACGTGTTTCACTCATCTCTCAAGTGTTTAGGCTAACATATATTTCTGCTCAAATTGAATTACATGCAAAGCCTACCATATGCTTGTCAATCGTCTAAACTAGACCTCGTACTCGATGTGTGTGAAAAATGATCAAAAATGTCTTTCTTTTGGTTGTAATGTTGGCTTAAGGTAAGGCGGGGTACATATGGATAAAAGTGACTACTTTTGGACTATTCAAGTTACTCCTAACCCAACTACCCCTCAATAACATCACTCATCCTCACTCTTCAATTCTCAGCAAATCATCCCAAAAGAAATGACTTCTTCACCTTCAAGAAACCTTACAACTTAAGTGTTTTTTCAGCTTACAATCACCATAAGGGTACCACATTTTGGGACTACCCGTATGTTCTATTCAACTCAAGCACTTTAAGCACTTTTTGATTTCCTAGTCTCTCTTCAAAATTACTAAACATCTTATAACAACAAACTTTTTTTTTCCCCTTCTTTTTTTTTTTTTTTTTTTTGTCTTTTCGCACTAGGAGAGGCTATTCTTCTCGGCTTTTCACCTATCGTTTTGTTCTTCCCTTCATCTTGTGAATATCCATTAGTTTTCCCTTTTCTTCCCAAAATTTTACTCAACTACCTTCCAATCCTCCCCCCTCTTACTTGATTAATCCAGTTAAGGTCAAAGGTTTTAAATCAAAAGGTTTTTGGCTTGTGTTGTTGGGCTATGAAATAACAGGCTATTAAGCTCAAATGGGCTAACTAGGGTAAATTATGAACTTTTGATACAAAGGGTAACTTTTTAAGGTTAAAAAGTAGGCTTAAAACAAAAACCGCCTAAGACCATTTCCTAAGTCACAACACATACTTGACACATTCATAGTAAAAATTCAAGACAAGTTCTAGAGACTATTACACATATTCAATCAAAATTCACACCGAAAGAAAGTATATTACTCCGAAAACAGGATATAATTGGGCTCAAGTTCTCATAAGGTTAATTGTGATTAAATATTCTGAGTTCAAGCTCAATTTTGTCTCAAATCACCTCTCATGCTCTATTGTGTGCCAAATTTGCATATAATTCCCAAAATCGTCTCATCATTAACCTTTCATCATCCATCTTTCCCTATTTTTTTAATTTCTTCTTTTTAATCACTTGTTACCACTAACTTCTCGGGTTTATCTCATTCTTATAGACTCTTCCTAACCATTAAGATATAAATTCTAAAACTAAACTATTAAGACACTCAAAACAAAACAAGTAAACTAAAGACTCCTACTACCCAAAATGGCATGTAAATAACAAAAAATGGGCTCACAGACCCAATAACTCCAACTAAAGCAATAGAATAGGCACAGAGACCCAAAACTCCAACTAAAGCAGCCAAAATAAGCAAGTAAGTGGGCACACAGTCCCCTGATCAATCCCAAAAATACGAACAAACGGCAGCAAATAGCACATCATCCGAACAAGCAATAAGAAACAAAAAGTTAGAAACAACAAAAGATAAATAGTGGCCAAGACGTCCCATGACTCACCCCCTCTCCCAAACTTGGCTGAAAGTCTATGTTTGGAGGAAAAGAGTGGTATGTCTTGGTACTAACTTACAGTCATTGTGGCGGTGAAGGTTGCTGTCTCCAAAATTGGGCCAATGCATCCCACCGAGTGTCTTGTTGCTGTCTCCAAATGCGTTCCTCAACCTTCTGTGCTGCCGGTTCGTCAATCATGGGTTGCTTGCCTTTGCTACGACTGGAGCTTCCCTTTTTAGGAGCCATCTTAGTGAACCTAGTGTGTTTTTCACGCAGCTGGAATTGGAGAGAAGAAGTGAGGCAACCTGATTTGGAATTCGAATTTAACCTGACGTGTATGGGACGCGGCCGCGCGAATCATGCATCGCGGTCACGTTACGTTGAGCTCGATGCTTTCTGAGCCGTTTTTTGGCGTGGCCGTGCAAAAGGTTCTGCGCGGTTGCATTGGAACATCAATGTCAAATGACTATTCAGGTGGATTTTGGTGCGGTCGTGTTACATGTCTCTCGCGGTCTCATTGAGTCTTTAGGCTCTTTTCTTTATTTCGAAGCTTTTGTCATGGCCGCGAGAGGTGTTCCTCGCGGTCGCGCCTGCTCTGCCTCGCCTTAGCTTACTTTTCTCTGCCTTTCGACCCCCGTTTCTTGTTACGCACGTCAATGTTGGTTCCTAAAACATTAAAAAAACTAAATAGACACGTAAAACAAAAAATTGTAATTAGTAACACAACTTAACAAAAATTAAACAAAACGGTAAACATCGGGTTGCCTCCCAATAAGTGTTAAATTTTACGTCTTCAGCCCGACGACCCTCTTGGTTTCTTTATTAACCAAAGCCCAACCAACTGTCTTTACTTGCCTTTTGATTAGTTACGACTCTATTTAGCAAGTTTGGACTATTTTCAGCAGTATAAATAACACAATATTTGTCTGTTTCTTTTAGGTTCGTCCTATTATAAATGGGGAGTGTGATTACTTCATTTTGTGTATGAAACATGAATTTCCCTTTAGGCATGTCTATGACAACTTAGTTTGTGGCCAAGAATGGTCAACCTAAGATGAAAGGGACATCTATGTTCCCTTGCATGTCAATAACTGGAAAATCACTAGGGAATTCAAAATTTTCAACTCGAATAGGCACGTCCTCTACTACTCCTGATGGTGTTAGTATTGATCCATCCACCAATTGGATAGTAGTAAAAGCTTGCTTGACTAATCCTAGCCTTAATTGTCCATACATTTTTAGAGGGATTAGATTAACACTTGACCCTAAATCACACAACACATTCTTAAACACTTGACTACCAATAGAATATGAAATGGAAAAACTCCCTGGATCTTTCTTTTTGGTTGCTCTTTTTGCATGAATGTTTGTGTTCTTCGAGGGCCTCATATCCTCCTTCACCTTTGCCTCTTTTTCAGCGTGTATCGTCTTTGAGTCCTTTAGCTCACAATCAGCTTCTAAGACACTTCTAACCAGGGACTCTGTCATGACCCCCTTATTCTCACTTTTTTCCAGGTTTGTCCTACACTATATAAAACTTACTAGAACATTCTAAAGGAATCAGGTTAGCAGAGATATTATCATGTAAATCAAATTTAGAAGAATCATTAAAAGAAGAAAGTAGTGTTTTCTTATCTTTGTCGTCGCTGCTTTCTTTCTTTTGATGTTCCGCTCTGTCTCTTGCTAATCTCTTCCTTTCTGCCCGTTCCTCTTTTGCCAACTTCTTCTTGGCTTCACGTCCTTCCAAGTGCTCAGCATGTTCGATGCAGAGTTGCTCGTTCCTCTTTTTAACGAATGCTAGAGGAAATGGAATGAGAAGTATGTATGCGGGGACTTCTTTTCTTTTCGATGGTGAAAACTCAGATTCGACCACCTCCTCTTGATTTTGTTCAGTCTTGCCCCTTCAATGGATAGATTACACTGCTCCCTTGGGTTGATGACAATATCACTGGGAAATTGTCCCTGCTTATGTTGAGCCCCAACAAACTTTATCAGTTGACTTAGGTAACTGGATATTTCTTTCATGTTCTCTCCCAACTGTTTGATTTCCGTTCTTTGACATATCACTTTCTTGTTTAGCTCAATAAACTTTCGATCCATCTTTCTCTCCAGTTGAGCTAACTTTTCGTTATACTTAGCAAATTGTGACTGCATTATCTCCTCTTGTGTCGGTTTTTGGCCATCATGGATCATGCCATTTGTAACGGCAAATTCGGGTGTCGGATTAAGCGAATTCTTCGTGTTGCCATAAGAGAAGTTTTGGTTATTCCGGTTGGGTGGATATTTATTGTGTCTCGGTTGATTGTTCTGAAGGTTGTTGAAGTTCCTCTGGTTTACAAAGTTTACATCTTCAACCTTCTCCTGGCCCACTAACTGCTGCGATGTAGTGTCATTATGTTGTGCTAACGTCAGACTAGTTAGCAAACTTACTTGATTCGTCAAAATAGACAGCTAAGATGTAAGAGTTTCAATCAGCTCATTCTTGACGGGCTCTGCTTCTTTGACACTAGCCACTCTTCTTGGCTGATTTCTCTCATTAGGCCACTGATAGCTAGTTCTAGTAATTGCATCCAAGACTGAGAACACATTCCTGACACTCTTTTCCATCAGACTACCCCCTTCTACTACATCTACCTGGTTCCGTGTTGGGACAAGCAATCCATTATAAAATTTGCGCACCTGCTGCTTCTTTGAAAATCCATGTTGGGGACAACTCTGGATAAGATCCCGAAATCGTTCCCAAGCCTCGCTGATTGGTTCTTGATCCATCTGCCTAAATTGATTAATCTTATTTTACGAATATAACATCTTGCTCGGCGTAAAGTAATTCAATAAAAATTGTGTGCTCAAATCTTCCCACTCAGTGACGTCATCCAATGAATTATACCACTGTAATGCTTTGTCTTTCAGAGAGAATGGGAATAGCCTCATCTTTGTTAGGAATTTGTGCCTTGAATCTAGTTTGGTCTGAATTGAAGTTCGCATCAAGGTGGAGGCTTGGATTTGGACATCGTTGGAATTGAGAGCGTCGGAGGACGCGACCGCAACGGGTGGTCGTGGCCACGACCAAGTGAGACGAGAACTTGAGTTTGGCACTGGAGAGTGGCCTCGGCCGCAGCGCGGGTGGACTCGGCCGAGGTGAGAAGCTGACTCGAATATACCGCGCGCGCGACAGATAGTCACAGTCGCGACTGGATTGGTGGCGCAACAGATGGGCTTAAGCTGTTTAGGCCCAATTGGATTCCTTTTGTGTATAGGATTAGGTTTTGGGGGCTTATAAATAATCCTATAGCCTTTGGAATTTGGTATTGGTTAATTGATTGAATAAGTTGATTGATCAGTCATTGAATTTGATTTGAGAGACAAGAGAGAGGTTGTTTGTTGGTTTGGGATATTCTAGAATTGGTATTTGTTGAGTACTTGGTACTCTTTTGGTTTAGAATATCCAATTTGGATTTGAGACTCTATTTTCGGGTTTAGAGTCGTTTGGTGCATAGAGTGTGGAGAGTTATTTTGGTCGAGTATCAATTGATTGATACTCGAGTTTGTCTCCGTTTGTTAGGATGAAGAGTTGGATAGTTGACCTAGGGTCAAGTTTGTCTTCGTCCTATGTTGTAAGCACTCTTTTGAATTGATTAGTTCCTCTCATTTGTCCGTGGATGTAGCGAACAAGTTGTTAGCAAACCACGTTAAATTTGGTGTCTTCATTTTGGCTTTGTCGATGCTTCTCGTTTATCGTTTGTTATTATTTGTATTGTTTGTAATTTTCCAACAATCTAAACTTGCTCATGTGACACATGGTTCATCTTTATAGTCTCAGCGAATCTTCGGAACTCGTTCAGATGTACATGGAGTCTTCTAATGCACTTCCACTAAACTGATTCCGCCGAACAATATTTATCAGCGCAGGCTTCAACTCAAAACTGTTAGCATTCAATGGTGGTGGTTGTACTCCTCCGAAATGCTGATTCGGTGTAGGATGAAGACAATCACTTATAGGAGTGATATCCTCGTCGGCATCATCTTGCGCAATATGAATTCGTCTCTGCTGTGGTGGTTGTTGCTGCTGCAGATTAGTGACTCGATCATCCAGATTAGCTAAGGCCCCTAATATGCGATTCAAAACATCCTCTTGATTTTGGTTCGCTGGAGCGTTTTCCATCTCGAATGTGGGATTTCTTCTCGTTCAGTATCTACGGGCAGTTGCTTCAATTTCAGGATCTAAAGGGACAAGATGTTCTTTCCCTTTTGATCTGTTTTGCATGCGAAACTTGAAAACACAACCGAATAGAAATACCACGTAATACTAAAATAATATAAATAAATAAAAACGCAAATTTAAATAACAAAATTGAAATTGTAGAAAAAGTAAAATTTAGTCTAGTATCCTCCTATTACTCAAGAAAAAAGTAAGACGCTATACCTATTCCCCGACAACGATGCCAAAAACTTGACAGACCTAATTTCTAACCCTAAAATACCACAAGTATACGGGTGTAGATGTATATGTATATAGGGAAAATCAAGGCAGATCCTCAAAGAACAGGTTAACGTAGTTTGATACCCCACTTTTCTAGGATTATCCTAACTAGACACTCAAACTGTGTAAGAATGATTTTAATAACTAAATTGCTTAAACTAATTAAACTAACTTAACAAATGAGGAAATTTCAATTAACGAGAATGTATCCTAGGATTTCGATTTCAGGAATTACGCTAATGATGATTAATTACTAATTTATAAACTTTTAAACCAGTTAATTATTTATTAGGTGGCACTTAATTAATCTAACCCTTCTCTCGAATTGACTAAGTCGTAGATTGATTAAGATAGTTACTCTCTCGAGTCAATTGATTCTAACAATTCCTAGCAGCCCCTTAACCTCTTGCCTACACGATCATAGACAATCGCGCTATGTGTTATCGTCTATTAACAATTTCCTTTTCTCAAAGCGGAATCGTTAAACAAGTAAATTAAGTCTAATTGGCCAGATTAAATTCAATTCTAAGGATTAAACCAAACACATAGATAAATAATGTAAAGTGGAGTCTATAAACTAAACAATTAAAACGCGAGTAGTTTAGCTACTCATGTCTACTAACAAATCTAAATAAGAGTTCAAAGAAAACATTGTCAAGAAATTGAAAGAAACAAGGAATAATTAAACCTGATTATCCGCTCGTCAATCTTCGTCTTCTCGCTCACGGCTTCTACTCCGATGTAAAAGTATGAGAAAGTATGTAATGTGATTCTCCTCCAATGTATCCCTTGAAAACGAGCTTTTCTTGCCTTTTTATAGACTTCGAGACAATCCTGGGGCTTTTAGAATCAATTTCCTACTTGAAACAAAAAATCTTCAAAAACGTACTTTTCGACGTAGCCGCTTTGCACATCTGATGCGGCCGCGTTGGGTTGCACTTGAAAAATCATCAAACCAAAAGCTTTTGGCGTGGCCGCTTTGCACAACTGACGTGATCGCGTTGCACTATCAGTAACAAATTATTTTGCACGCCGTTTTCATCACGGCCGCTTTGGTTGATGGACGAGGTCGTGCCGGTTCTCCTCTGGACCGGTTCCAGACCGGTCTAAGCCGGTCTAGGCTGGTTTTAGATGGTTTTGCATGGTTTTTGCTCTTTTTATCTTTTCTCCGACTTGTTCTTTCGTGCGTTAGTCGTGGAATACGACTTTTAACCCTTATATTGCTCAAAATACCTCAAAGACAAGTTAAACACGTTTAATGGTTCAAAATATCATAAATCTACACGACTCTCGACCAAATATGCATGTAATCGTTATAAAATACACTCCTAAATCGATCTTAATACATGCATAGTTAACGTGTATCAAAATATCGTAGGACAGATGTGTCCAACATTGTTCCCAAACGTGCTCAGGTCGTCCAATTGAGTTGGAGAATAGGAGTGTGACAAACAACACTCTCAAGTGCTGAGCAGATGCCCAATGGTTGGCCTCCTTAATACCATCTATATATTCTTTATCACCCTCCAATAATCCTCTAGCATAACAAGCATCTCAATAGGTTTCATACTGTACAACGCCAAATTTTCTGATATCAGCGTAGCATTTGCAGCCTTCACAATGTTCAAAAGACACCTAACATAATACGGGGTCACCACATCCATGTGGGACATAGTGAAGCCTACCAATCGTTTTATCCTTTTCTCTTTTGACCCACTCTCCACATAAACTTCTGAGGAAACTCAGCGTAGGTAAGATTGTTTGCCTCAAGATATTTCTTATTTGCCTCGAACCAATCCAGAAACATACTTTGACTCACACTCTGGCGAACTAGAATATTTTCCAAATGATCACCTTCAGGATAAATCACAGATTGTTGATTTTCAAGATGAAAACTCAGGCGCTCGACCGGAGGGTAGCGATATTGAATTTCAAAACCAAAGATCCTCCAAGCAGCTTCACACGGGGATATGTAACGACAATCATAGTACATACTAAATCTCGTCTACATTGCCATTTGTATTGTCAGTACTTGCCTTGTAAAATCCAGCGGTAACACGATCATGACCTTTGTTTATATACATAAACATATACTTTATAGAAGAGACTGGTTGCACCACTCAACATTTATGTGCGCTCCATACTTTAGAACAAGATATCTATTGTTGGGCACTACATATCCATTATTTAAAGGGACACCACTCTTCATAACTGTCATCCCATCATCTCTACGCCTATACACCGGATAACCATCATCATCATCAATAACAATTGATTCAACAAACCTCTTCGGAATGTGCTTTGTACATTTGTCGTCGGCATTCATACATGGAGAATTCGGACGCGCTAATCTGCATGGACCATGAATCATGAACTCCTGCACCGCTAAGTAATACTTGGGGTCAACTTTTTCATCGGGTATTTCAGCAGATATTATTCGATCAATGTCTGACCCCGTTGGATACTTATCTTCTTTTGCAAGGAAAAGAAGGATATGAGCATGCAGAAGACCATGTTTCTGAAATTCAATGGCGTATACAACTACAAATAATTTGTACACAATTTAAGTTTAAATAATTTTTGTAAATATTATATTTATTGTAAGAGTAATAACTTATTTAAAGTACATACAATAACACTGCCAAAAACTTTCTTTCAACGTAGCTCATTAATAAGAGCATCGAGTTTAACCTTCAATACCCTAACAACAGTATCAGGATGATCTTCAGGTCTCAGGTTTCTTGGTTCAAGAAATGTAACAATTTCTAGCCACTTTGGATTACACGTGAAGGTAATAAACAAAATCGGTAATCCGCCCATCTACAAATAGCCATTGCGTCTTGATAACTCTGAATCATATACTGTGGTCCACCGGTGTTAGATGACGGTAAAATAATCCTCATACCCATATAAGTAATATCAGTCTCTCCTCGTAAAAGAGCATCACTAAAACCACTATGCAACTTGACCCGCAAGACTTTTGATTAAGCCTTATGAACAATAGTCATATAGATTTAGTGATAGTATAAAGATCAACCATAGTTTGTTACGTCCATATTCGACTGTACATAACAGTTGCCTTTTCGTTCGGCCTCTCTTGCAAGCGGAAAGAAGCAAACTCTCACATGCTGACCTTTTTTCGACCACCACCAGTTGACTCCCTACCAGAAGCAAATGGTATATTTTCACTGTACCCGTCTTCACCTTAAGGAAACAAAAGTGGATATTGTAAACTAAGATAAGACGAATGCGTCTCATTAATGCGCTTCAATGATCCACTATGTGTTTTTAACAATTATATCCTGATCTCCAAGTGCACGATCAAGGTCACCTACCACTAAGGCTATTACTTCTGACACAGCTGGTAAATTATACCTCCTGTGATCAGTTGTCCTCTTATTCACCAGCTTAATTTTGACATCAACACGTCCTTCAACTGCTATCTTTTGAGCGGCCATCCTAAAGGATTTTATCAGGACATTGTGTTGATCAAGCATGGTTTTCGAATCCGCAACTAACTCGTTATGAAGAGCTTTCCTTTCCATATTTTTTCTAACAAAATTAAGTTAACGATGCGCTTTAGCTACATTTAATATTATAGTATTATATTTATGTAAAAAAATTAATTGTAATATTTTTAACAAAATTATAAATAGTGTAAAGTATGATATTATTACCTCACCGTATTGATTCTATTTGAAATCTCATTATCAGTATTGTATAAATACAACTATGAAAATTTGGGAGTGGAAGGAGACTTCCAATTAGATGATAATTCTGACCATGTAACTAAAATACAGGAGGTTCACCGCATGTGTTCATGCTTGAATCTATTTTACCTCCCATTGAGGTGAATGAGAACATGTTATTGTACGTTATTTTATTTTCTAAATACTGCTTACTTTTTGCACTCTCACCAGCAAGTAAGTCAATTAGAAGTTGAGGAGGACGTGGAAGTAATGGAAGTTGAATATTTCCTTTCGTACAACAAAGACGGTAGACAAGATAAACAAACTTTGGGAATGATGTCAATCGCTCTTCGTACCAAAACAAAGCACCGCAATGACTACAACTATAAGTAGTGTCACCAAAGTCCATATAATCTAATCATATAGAATAAACAATCTTTATTAATGTCAAAATACATAACACATAGAACAATTAAAAAATAGGGTACAAAAAGTATATAATATAGAGTTAATAATTTTTTTACCCATAGCGGAAGAATTATTAATATGTGCCTTCCTTGTACCAGTTGCTTCTATAATAAATCATTAACAATAAAAATGATTAATTTTTTTTTTTATCTTCATGTACCTGTCAATCTTATGTAATAACCGGCACGTTCAAAGTGAATAAATTCAAAATTCTTACATCTCCTTGGTGGTTTCTTGGTTGTCATTGGATGGCTATTAGATGGCGAAGGAATAGATGCATCAACAGTAGGATTAATGACGGTTGATGCAGTTCTCATGCTTGTCTCGATAACAATATTATTGACATTCCCTAAGTTCATCAATTTAGGAAAAACAAAATAATATATGTCACTTTCTGGTCTTCAAGATAATTTTAACAAATACAACTAAATAATTTGGATAGATATGTACCCCTTGTTGAAGATGATGTAGGAGTTAGAGAATCGGGAGTCACTCGCTGATTCGCCTCATCGCCACTTGTTAAATAAATTGGATTATCTGCAATAGAGTTGGTAAGAATTTCCGGAACACCCTTGTCTTCAATAATGGCGAATTTTTTAAATTAGATTGATTCCGCCTTGCGACTTAAAAATTAAGAGTCATATCCATTAGAGCCCAATCATACCAATGCAAAGTCCTAAACAAAATGAATACTAGACACACACACACACACACACACATATAGTATAACACAAAACAACATATTACCATTAGTGATATCAGAAAATGGGCTCCTCTGAAATGGATATGTAACGGTGCTAGAAACCGACGTCTTCGTCTGGTGCGTTAACCTTGTTGAATTTTGAAGAGGATTTGCTAGTATTTGTGTTGAACGGAGTTGAATTTTCTAATTTATTCATTAAAATTACTTAATTGTTTAATAATAAAAGAAAATAAAACACGAGTTAAAAAGACATACACAATTAAAAAATTAAACAATCTTAGCATAAATTTTAAGTTAAAAAAAATCAAAATAAATAGTGCAAAAAATTACATAAAAGGCACAAACATTAAAGATAATTAAATTACATCTACTAAATAATTTACTTCAAGAAATAAATAATAACCAATAATCATCAAAATCCACATAAAACTTGTATTGTGTTTAAAAAAAATATTCACTATTAATTGGTGCAACAATTGGCAAAAAATTTAACATCAATCCATTCTAAGTATTATAAATATAACCCAATATAAGTATCAAACAATATGAAAAAACTATAATAAATTCAATTATATAACTTATTAACAGTTATAGATATGATATATGTTAAAAAATAAATTTTATTTTGATGCGTCAAATAATAATTTTCCCAAATAATAAAAAGTTAAAATTCAAGCCCAATAGATATTAGTATTTAATTATTGGACCACCTTCATAAAAAATACAAAATTTTTAACACTTTGAAAAATGAGGAATAACTTTAGAAAATAAACTCTAATTAATTTAAATGCGTATAGAGAAAAAAAATACCCAAATAATGATAGCCTAATATATTTTATAATTAACTAATTTAGGCCCACTAATAAATTAATACAAACAAAATAATTCAAACATTAATTAGCCCAAATATTTGCAGCCCAAATGAGGATTTTGTTTAATCCATAAAAATCAGAGGGGCCCATATAGTGGGTTGAAATAATATCAGCCAAATATCACACGCCCCTCTTATTAATAAATCCAAGCCCAAAGGGCATGAATTTTATTACAACAGCTCAATAAATGGGCTGTTGTGCTCAAACCGGCATAACCCACCCTTTTGGGTAAGTTTCGAGAGTGTTCCACACTCTTCCACCTTCATTTCCAATGTTTCATTTCACTCTCTATTTTCTCTCTCTATGCTAATCGACGCCTCTCCACTTTCCTCTCTCAATCTCTCTGTAATTCGTGAACATTCAACCCCCTATCCCGTGTGAATCTTTGAATCTATCTATCTTAGATTCAACACAGATTTCTAAACAATGCTAAAACCATTTGAAATGATGATTTTTTTTTCAAGGGTTTGGAATCCAACAATCACTTACAGCTCTGGTTTTTCTGAGTCAAATGAAGCACGCAGTGTTTTCCAATTTTGGATCCGAGATTTATTCGGGAAAAAGATCTGATGGTGAAGGGGTTTATAGTAAAATTTCTAATTCATATGAAATAAACCCTTTTCTGAGGACAACTGTGCAGAATTGCTCAACTCATTCACAAATTAAAGGTGAGGTTATGGTGCTTTCGTTGATTATAAGTTTCATTTCACTATTATGAAATCTATTGATTGTTCTCTATTGTTTTTGCTTAATCTTCATCTACAACTTATATTTTTGTTCTAGATCTGAACATGCAATAAGTTGTTAGAAATTTTAACTTGTAGTATATTTTGAAGCTACCTAGATGTATGTAGTTGTATGTCATTACTGGTTTCTTAGAAAACCCTATTTTTTTCAAAAAGTTAATAGCTAATATATTTTTATGCCGAATAAACAAACTATTTTTCATTAGTTAAAATGAGTTGGTTTAATATTCGATCTATTAGTAGACATGCAGTGTTTTATTTAAATAAAACATTAACTACTATATGTGGAAAAATAGACTAATTTAGTTGAAAATTCAACCCTTGATTTAGTAATATATCATTTAGATTCTATATTTCTACTCTATACATGAACATGCAATGATTTTATGAAATTTTAACTTTTATCATATTATGATTGTACATGCAATTAATTTATATGTCAACATGGATTTCTTACCTTAACCCTTAAATTTTGACTAAATTATTAATAGCTAATAATTTCTTCTTAGTAAATAATAAACAACATAATTTTTCACATGGTTTAAAGCATAATGCATTTCATATTCGTTCTATCAGTAGATTAGGGATAAAGCAAAAAAAAAAATAAGGCACAAATGTTATAATTTACCAACGAATATTTATATATGGCAGGGTTTTCAACATTAGCTAGCAATAAGGATTAGAAATACTAAGGTAAAATCATTATCTTATGTTAAATGAATGAATATTCAATATTGAGAAATTAATCAACTTTTGAAATTTGTTCGCATATGTAGTCAATTATTACTTCAAACATGGTATTAAAATGTGATTTGAATATGTCATTTTTAACTAAAAAATGCACATCATTTTCAAGCATATACTTAGTATAATATGTGGTTTTAATTAGAAACTGTATGTAAATCTAAGTATGTGTATATTATCTTATATAAAAGTTATGATGTGTCATTTACTGAATTACAAATTTTATTTTTAATTGACCCATTTTTTTCCATGTTTCCTAAGAGATCATCACATGACGAACATAAGACATAAATTGAAGACGAAGTAGCTGCTCCAAGAGGAACTTAATCAACTGTAAAATGTAAGCACTATAATTTTATAAGATGGTAATGTTATGACATTACAACACTAATACTGACTCTTCCAGCACATTTTATGTCTAAAGTTAATTTTCCAGTTTGTTGTTTTTTTAATTTGTTAATAAGAATGTTATGATTTCTTTAATGTGATCTAATCTGACTTAGATTGTGTTACCTATGTGAGTCTAGTCAAGCTAACTAATCACATGAATTAGATCTACGGGTATAGAATTATTAATTTTAGCTTAAATAAATGATTTTTCAATATGGAATAGTTAATAAATCTTGAAATCTGATTTCACATATATGAGTATATTATAAATTGAAATATGTCAAACTATTCTAATACATACAATTATAGGTTTAGTCAGTTATTACAAACATACATACATAATTACTTACTATGTTTTTTTTTTTTTTATTTATGGAGCAACAGAGTGAATTCCAAATGGTTCATCAAAGAGATGCAATGAATCTAATTTAAGCAGCCAACTACAAGCATCATGTTGAAAGTACATAAGGAAAAAAAGACTCCAAAATACACTCATAGATAAGTGCAACATTTATTTACTTAGACTAATTTCAATAAAATTTCCATCTATTGACTTAAATAGTAAAATTCACTAAACAAAAAATTCTTAAACTTTTAAATGAGCATATTTCCAAATAAAATAGATTTCTATATTATAAATTCAAAAACATTTTGTATGAGATATAAGTAACAAAACAAATATACCATCTCTTACATGCTTTTTTCCTATTGTTGTGGATCCCCTGAGCTTCACCATATGATTACACAAACTGATTTTGTATATACACTACAACAAAAACTATTAATCACTACGCTCAAAAGACAACGGTTTTACGCAATAACCGTAGTCTTTTAGCGCTCAATTGTAGTCATTGTACGAACCGAAGTGTTTTACATTTTTTGTGGCTAAAAGACTACAGTTTCGAATAACCGTTGTGGTTTAACCGTAGTCGAATACTTATTTTCGCTAAAAGACTACGGTTCGCAAAGCCGTTGTGGTTTAACCGTAGTCGAATACCTATTTTTTGCCAAAAGACTACGGTTCGAAAATCGTTGTGGTTTAACCGTAGTCGAATACCTATTTTTCGCTAAAAGACTATTATTTTATGAAATCGTTGTCATTTAACCGTAGTCGAATACTTCCGCTTAAAGACAACGGTCAGTACGTTCGTTGTCTAAAAGGGCGTTGCCAATATATCTTTTAATGGACAATTTAAAAGAATTATTTTGTGACCTATTTTAGGACTCTTTTGTGAGTGACATATTATAAATTGTGTGCCATATTCGTCTCTTTATAGGACACTTTAGAGTAATTAACAATTATTGAAATAATCATAATATTATGTGAATATAATATATAATATACTACTATTTTAAAAATAATTACAGTTAAATCTTACTTTAAAAAAAAGTAATAAAATGTTAACATTATCTCATAAGAATCACTACAAGAAAATTTGGTTGTTAGGATGCATTTATTAGGACATTGTAATAAAAAGTGTCCTAATAGAGCTCTATTATGACACTTTCATGTAGCAAGTTGATATAATAAGATGCTTGTCTAAAAAGAGGCTCATTAGGACATGTCCCCATATCATGTGTGATTATAGGACTCTTTTGTGGATGTCCTATTACAATAAGTGTCCCATATAAAATGTCATATATGATAAAATAAAAATAAAGTAAAGATTTAATTAAAATACTTTTAAAATTATATGATGCATATATATATATATATATATATGATAAAATAAAAATAAAGTAAAGATTTAATTAAAATACTTTTAAAATTATATGATGCAAATATATATATATATATATATATATATATATAATCTCTCTAAAAATAAATAATGTACTAATATTTTGAGAATAATTATAATAAAATTTTATTTTATCAAAATGAGAAATACATTAGAAAGAAACTAACGAATTTTACATCTGAAGGAAAAATAATAAAATTAATTAAAATATATATACATATATATAAATATATTAGGCATAATCCCCCTTTACTATTCACTACAAGAAAAGTCACTTTTAGTGAGAAAAGAAATAGTGAGAGTAAGAAAACCCTCTCACTAAATGCCTAAATACTTAGTTTTTATGAGAGTATAATAAAAATCTCACTAAATAATTGATTTTGGGTGACAAAATTCAAAAATTTTGAAAACTACCGTCACTAATGTTGATGAAAAAAAGAAGGCGGTATAATTCCCACCAAATCTTTTCACTCCTACTAAAAGAATAAATAAACGACTAAATATTACTTAAGGCACACAAAATGAAACCCAAAAGAGAGGAAAAAAAAAAAAAAGAATAGGATCTCTCTTGTTTCCTCATCTCTCTCAAATTCTGAAAACCCTTATCCTTTGCTCTTCAACCTGGTCGGACGGTGTCTCCATTAATTTCGATTGAGCAGCAGCCAACAGGTATGGAGTGGCTTGATCTCTTTCTCTCTCTCTCTCTCTGACCATAGGTATATATTTTTCTTATTTCGTCTCTCTTTTTTCCTCTCTATGTATCGATCTCCGTCTGTCGTAATTGTCATCTCGTCCTCTATTACTGTTTCTGTTAACAAGTTGGAAGAATTTCGAAAAAAAATATTCCGTTTACTGTCTATTTAGTGTCTCATTTATCTCTAATGGAGTTTGGTTAGTAATTGCAGAGCTCTTGCCATTTCTTTGGGTCTATTTCAGTGTCTCATTTCTCTACATCTTTATTGTTGGTTCAATAGCCATAAGTGAGGGTTTCGCAATAATCTTTCTGATTTCCCTTGTAAAACTCCAAATTCCTCTATTAGCTTTGATTGCAACATTAATGCATGTTCAAAAATGAAAATCTTAAGGCCATTGAACTTTTAGGAACAATAGGTCCCCCAAGTCAATGTATGACTTGTTTAATCCCAGGTGGATTGAAGTTTTTTTCTTGTTAGTATTAGTATGAGCAATTAAATTATGGTTTGTTAACTTAAAATTACTTGGACCGAGTTGTATAAGGAATATATTGATTATTAAAGCTTTGATTTGTGACAAGTGATGGGTCCAATTTGATTTACTAGTTATCTATACCAACTCTCATGTTTCCAGTAGATCAGTTTTTTGTGCCGATAACATGCTTGAATGTGTCAAAGAAATAAAACTGGATTTATTTGTTACATTGTTGGTTGTAGCATAATATAGGCATGATGTCTATCTTGTATAACTAAATGATATAGAATTGCATTTAGGAGTTAGACCAAAGGATTTGAATTGGAGGTATTTGAAATAAAAAATTTCATACCCATTCGAGTTGGAGTGGATTTTATCTCTACACTACAAATCCCTTGAAATTTTGTTCAAAATAAAATTTGATACATTTTGGTTCCATGTTAATCCAAACAACCACAAGGGATATGTTATTATGGATTTCAAATCCATCATCAAATCCTTCAATCCAAATGGAGTTTAAATATATTTCTATATGGAAATATGGGGCACAGTTCATGCCTTATAAACTTCCACCCCTTGTCAATGATTAGGTAGAGCAAGAATTCCTTCTTGGTTCATGCTCTAACCATTTTTTGCTGAAGTGAACATTAATAACTTAAATCTTCGGATGGCAGTGGCCACAGATGACTGAACTAAATCCGAAGTAAAAGATCTTTATAACTTGTGTTATGAATATCCAGTTATATATGGTCTTTTTATCTTTATTTTTTATGCCATACTTACATACTTGATCACACCCTTAAAATTATTTCCACCAAAATTATCTCCTGTAATATATTTGGTTTGGAGTTCCTATAATTAACTTTCTTACTTGTTATATTATTGTTGTCTTGGCAAAACTCTAATGTCTACCTTTTCTTTGTTTGTTTTCCCCCTATTTGAAATTGAGTACAACATGTATGCAAGCAAGTCGTACGATTACTGCAAGCATTACTGAACATTAGCCCCCCTACATGGCCATCTTTATGGACCTTAATGTCTCAACATTTTTGGTTCCAACTAGAATTTTTGTAAGTTCTCAAAGCTATGACATTGAATTAAGCTTGTTTGTCTTGACATTGTGTTTTTCATTTTGTTGCTTTCGCAATAATCTTTCTGTGTTGGAATCTGCAGGCATGCTTTTTGTCGTTGTTTGATGCAAGCTCATTTGCAGTTCTTTATGTTGTTACATTAGTGTATTTTTAAGGTGACATGGTATATATACTTGAAACTTCCTGCATTTCCTTAAATTTTTTCTCTCATAGCAAGCAACTCGCTTTGACAATATGTTAGGTGCGACTAATGCTTACTTGCTCCAGCGGTTTGTGTAATATTTGAAATTGCTCTTCAGAGGCTTTTAATGCTTTCACCAGATCAATTAAATTTAGTTGATTGATACAACACAAAGTATCAATCAACTGAATACCTTCATTGTAAGTTACCTTTCTCTCTCATTTTTCACCTTCCACATGCTGAAGGGTTAAGGGTTTATTTATATATTGATATATTTTAAATGAATTATTTGCAGATGGAGAATGATACCAATTTTCTTGGACTCGCCGCATGAATAGTAATACAATTGATATGGTCCTTTTTTTTTCTTTATATGTTTATGTTTTCAGGATATATGAGTATCGGCTTTTCAAGGGGAGCTTTCATGTATTCTCATGTATCCATTCAAGGGATCAATGCAGAAAGAAACTAAGTGGGCTATAGATATATAGAGAAACTAGTTTAGAACTTTAACCACATGTAATTTTTTTTTTTTTTTTTTATCACAATTGAGAATTTAACTCTTTTCTGACGACTTTGTACGAGTAATTGGGTGAAATGCTCTAATAAATTTAGAGTATTTTTTTTCTTATTTGGTATCCATATTTTTTTTAATGTAACATGCAAATATAATATATATATATATATATATATATATATATATATATATATATATATATAGTAGCCAACACAAAAATAATCTTTTTCCACAAACCAAAGACAACGGTTAAATACTATTGTCCTAGTAGGTCAGCAACCGTAGTAGTAAGTGATGTTGTCATAGACCATCTTCTACGACTACGGTTCCTAACCGTTGTCAAAGTGATGAAATCCAACGGTTGTGAACTGTTGTCGTTAGTATAAATTACTACGATTGAAACCGTAGCTAAAGGAAGTTCTCAATCGTAGTCATATATACCGTAGTTGTTGAAGCCACTAGAACGACTACGGTTCCCAACCGTGGTCTTTAGTATTAACCACTACGGTTTTGAACCGTAGTTATATGTAGAGGGTCTACGACTACGGTATGTACTACTACGGTCGTTGTATGCATTTAACTACGGTTTTTGACCGTAGTATTAAACGTTTTTTATTGTAGTGATAATTATGAATTATGTTTTCATACTTTTATGAATCTGCAAAACACGCAACCACATATTGCTTAGATTGTAATATATAGATATTGTATTGACATCACAATCAAAAAATGAAATATATTTTCCCATAGATGATATATATATTTATATAACGATAGTTCAACAGTTATCCACTAATCTTACTTTATAATTTAAGAACAATTTTTTAATTAAGTTAGATTTATTCACTCATTAAATCAAAAGTTGAAGTCCCTTAAACTTGAAGGAGTACATGATTCATTCATTACTTGATGAAGTTCATTTTTTTAAAAAAAAAAATTCTCCTAATCTAAGAACAAAGAAAAAACCCTCCCCCCCCCCCTCACGATGACTTGAACCCAGGATCAAAGGCCTAGGTAGTAGATTCATTGTAATAGTTCACTATTTAATCAAACACTTTTATTAAATATAATTATCACTACTCTATATTATCCAATAGTTGCATTATATGTTTATTTGTAACATCAACATGTATTGTGATCTAATTATTATGCACGGAAAATATTATTTAATAATAGTTAAAATCCTATTCACTGTTATATCTTACAATTAAATATAAACCTTGCTTATGAATACCTGCAAATATATAGTTAATTGAAAAACTTAATATTGATGACAACTTGACTACATCAAACAAATTTTAGCCATATATATCACATTGGATAACTAATATATTAATGCCCATTCATATATATTTTTACAAAATTCTGCCCTAACTTACAACATGAAGAATGCTTACTATATAATTGTCATTTAAATAATTGTAGGTATAAATTCTTCATTCTTCAGAAGAAATGAATATCATTGAAATCAAAACAGATCGAATCAGATAATCACTGATCCAGGACTAAATAAGATAAGTATCAAGTTCTGCAACATTGTGCATCAAGATGAATGAAATATTAGAACTACTCATTTTGAAAATAAATGAACTTACCTTCTTCTTGTTGAACTATCTAATATGAACAAATAAACAATGTATGATTGTAGATGTAGATTGACTTTAGAGTCTGTAGAACACAAGTTTATGCATTCTAGGTTTTATAAGTATATTAGTGAAGCCCAAATCCATTAAATCGGTAACTCATAAGGAGTGAGTGTAACATATATGCATATATAAAGATTTTTTAGGAGATCAGTTCCAGAAGTATAATCCAATAGTTGCAAATATATGAATATATCTTTTCCAAACTATTATCATATAGTTAGAAAGATATGAATAAATCTTTTATATATTTCACATAGATTTGATAATAAATACTTGTCTATAATATTCGTTATTTTTTCCAATTATTAATTTCGAAATCAAAAGATATAAAAAAAATATATTGTTCCAAAATATTCACGGTTGAAATACTATATTTTAAAAAATTTAAGAGATACTATAATATCATTTAGGATTTACACAATTTCTTATTTTAAATTCTCCATCAGTTCTTATAAAATTATTATTTCTTACAGTTTTTCATGGAAAAATATTACTTAGTAAATAACTATTATAACCCAAAAAACATTTCATAGTTAGTTATTATTCTAAATTTGCACTTTTTTATTAAAAATCAACATAGATACAAATAAAATTACTATCTTGTGATATAGTAATCAAACTAAAATAAGTTTTAGGTTTCAAATATGTTGTTTTCAAAGTTTATGATTTTCTCTTATGATATACTAATTTATATACAACTATTATCTTTAAAAATGAATGATAGATTAACCCATCTGATTAATAAAGAACTATTTTTATATAGATTTGATTAGAAGACAATTTTAAACATCCTTGATAAACATTGATATTTTTTTGAGATTTGTTGAATACAATGCAATATTTTACCATTTACAATATTTTTTTTATTGTATTAATTATATTAGTTGCTAATTTACTTTTATTGATTAGATCTCTTATAATAAATAAATAAATTGTTTGCCTCTAAATAATATTAGTTTGCTTATCACTCAATTTCATTTTGATTTTCTTGTATCGTACTTATGTTTTTAAATTTAGATTAAATTGTAAAAGTGCATCTACTGGATTATAATGGAACAACTAATATAGAACTCAAATGAAACTTTACTATAGACGACCAGTAAGCAAAAACAATCAGATGACATTAGAATGTCATACCATAGAAACATAATATAGATTGGAAAAAATAAAACTACCTGATGAATGAAAACCTTAAAAGAAAGATCCATGAAATTATCACCCCGTGAAAGTTGTTTCTCCAATGTTATAGCATCCCCATGACGAATCATACACTCATCCATCATATCCTTGCACCCAGTTATGTAGCAAATTAATTTCCTCTTTGTCAGCTTCATCCGGTTCCAATCCTACATTCCACTCTTTGTTGCCCCTTAGAAGTGTCACTCTGCCGTTGATTATGTGACCCCATCTAAGAAAGTGATGCCTAAACTGTTCGGATACTTTATGAAATTGAAAATAGTTTAAGAAGTGAGAATTAAGAGATATATACATAAATAGTTTTGATTTAGAAATTAATAATACCAATCTTTCACGCCAAACATCTTTGTGCTTCACATCAATTGTAAAGCTCAGATACTGCACATTGTTAATGACCAGAACTGACACATTGGAATGACTCATCCTCCTCCTCGGTTATCTTATATTAAGTTTTAATAAGTTCAATGTGTACCCAACTGTGTTACTTGTAAATTACTAAAGGCTCCCCTTTATATAGCGGAAAACCCTATAATGTTTATCAGGTAAAAAAAGAATATATTTTTGTGATATGCTAGATATGGTATTAATAATTACTTATCTATATATTTAATTATTTAGATTTAGAATATAATATCTCATTATACTTTATGTTGGAAATATATTGATTTTTTAAATATATATCAGTATCTAATGAACATTTTGTAAATTTCTAGAATGACCTATTTAAAGTACATGATGTGATAGTTATCTATATAACAATAATTATATAAGAATATATATTTTGTTTTAATAAACAAAATTTGTTCTATAACTATGCAATTTCTGTTGAAACGTATGTCTTTTTTTTATTTTTTTTTATTATTTTTTATTTTTTTATAACTTAATAGTTCTTTGTATAAATTGAACATATTTCAATATTTATTTAGTCAAAAGTAAGATAACATTGTTTTTTTATTTATTGATCCCTTGATTTGAGTATAATATATATTATTATGTCGCATATATATTTCATTATTCAAGTATCATTGAATTGTATAATATAGCACAAACATCATATCATATGATTTCTTATAAACAGTCTCAAAATTAATACTACCTCCGTCCCGATTAAAGTTGCCTACTTGCCTTTTCGGTCCGTCCCAATTAAACTTGCAACCCCAAAACAGAAAACTATTTTCCACAATCCTCACCCTCAAAATCTCAACTCTCAATCTCCACCTTTAAAAAATTACAAAAAAAAAAAAAAAAAAAAAATCAACTGTTTTTCCTAACATTCGTATCCGGTGAAAGTGGCAACTTTAATCGTGACGGAGGGAGTATTATTTATACGTTACATGAATAATAATTAGATAACAACATCTATATTTACTTAAATTATAAACATTATACTATAAAGTTTTTTAGCATAAACAAAATCTGCCTATATCCAAAGTAGATTATTTGTATATTTTATCAACACATTATAAAAATAAGTTATATAAAACAGTTTTAATTTTGTAACACTATTGTATATTGCTAGTTTTAAAAGTCAGTCAATTGAGCCTTGTTCCAGCCATCACCAACAATTTGAACTTTCCAGGATTGAATGCCACGGAATATGATAGCTTCCCCTTTAAGAAGGTGCTCCCATTTGATGAAATTGCTTCTGAACTCGTTAGGAATCACCTAGAAGATAATAAGTTTAATTGTAAATAAAATTTAATTCATTCTCAAATTTGAACACATTTTTTAACTGAAATTTACATATTTTGCTAATTTTGTACATACCAGATTTTCAGACTTCACAATTACTTCGGTGACTTTAACATCTAATGGCGGATTATCAACATCATCTATAATTATTGTCTCAACTTCTTCCGGCCTGAAAAATCAATGAAATAGTTAGAAAAAACATAACATTCTAAAATTAATATAGTTATGAGTCTACAAAATGAACACATTAGCTCAACCTTGACCCATATTATTTACTGTATAGTAGTATATAAACTACTTGTTGATCTCAATCTAAATATTTTTTTTGTATAATATTATGAGACCGTCTCCCATCTATATATACTATTTGTCACATAAAATATTTATTAGGATTTGTGTTATTTTTATAAGTTTGTTATTTTTTCTCTAGATAACTCAAATTCTAGAAAATATATTTTCGTAATTCTTATTTATCTTAAAAATATATGCTCAAGTATCAAGAGACAAATACTATTCTCTTAAAATAAATAGATTTCCATATTTATACAATAATTATAATAATTAATATTTTATGTTTCAATGCATGCAGATCCATATATGAGTAAATAATTAAAATAGTTATCCAATCTTTATTTTATTCAAATCCAAAGCATATCTTAAATAAATATTGTTTGATACTATAGTTTTCTTAATGATTTTTTTAACATTATATTGGATAAATATAAAATTTATATTAGTGAAATTGAAATTTATCTCTATTCTTAATAAGTTTACTCTAATATAATGTTGACTACTCAGTTTTCAAATAGTTAAGAGATAAATTTATGAGTGCTTGTAATTTTAATATCTATATATATCTAACATTAAAATTTCTTTTCTGTGATGATTCACGATTTTCTTTATAGTGTGATTGAGATGTGTTAGCCAACAATATAATTTTGGATTACTTATTACATGCGGTGCCCACCTTATAATTAACTGGTATGTGTGTGTGTATATATATATATTAACATATTTTAAATTTTACATTTCAATATTAATACTGCATGTTTTTTCTACCATTGCAAAGCATGTCCTATTAATACCACCTCTTTTTTTTTTTTTTTTTTTTTTTTTCAATTCTGATTGGATAAAGAATCCTATATGGAAGATTACTAATATATGTGATTACTCTTTTGAATTTATGATTATTTTTCCTGACTGGTTTTTTAAAACAATAATGTAGACTCAATCTCGTGTAATACGTGCATATTTTTTAAATTAATGGTATATTATGTTCATTAGTTTACAAATCAATGAGTAATTAATTTTTTTTTAGCCTTAGTCTTGATGTTTTTTGTTAGTATTTATAATATCATATAGGAGATTTATATCACATTTTCATAAAACATACTATTTTTTGAATGTTATAAAAATTGTCTTGTAGGTATATATAGGAGATTTACATGATAAAAAACTTCATAATCACAATGATAGACCATAGGTAAACAAAAATTAGATTTTCATCACAAGAAACTGATACGGAGCATAGGAAAACAATATCTAAAAAGAAAAAAACTGAAATACAGATGTCTTAAAAAAGTACTGAAACATAAATGATTGTCTCAACCAATTCAAAAAGACACTCTTCAATCCCTTTCTTGCTTGATTACTTTACGGGTTGTTGAGTTCTTATCAAGCTCATCGAGTAACTTTCATTTTATCTTTAAACTAAGTTCAACTCCAAATTCTTCAACCTTGCCCTTTCCTTTTAGTGGACTGTTCTCAGCAGTAGTAGTCTTATCCGACGTTTCACCATTGTCCTCAGTTGGTTGGACTTTTTTCTCAGGAGTTGTAACCTCGATGAACTATCACTATCTTGTGCATCTTTGCGTCCAAGCTTGGAAATCAAATCAGACTCATGTTTGCATAAATTTAATTAGATTGTAATTTCTTTTTTTTTTTTTAATAATAAGAGTTAATATGTAATATCCGATATACGTAACCTGAGGCTCAACATAGGCTGAACAGAACCTTGCTAATAACTCTGGGTCATCAGAAACTTTAGTAACAGAATATGTTACCCTACCACCTCGAGATGTATCAGTCTTTTTAGACACCTTAAATAGGACAGTCCTACCCACAATTTTGTTAACAAAATAGTCCAAACCACTAGACTCAGCATCCGTCAAAACAATTGGAATAATTAGGAATCCTGATACTTTTACAAACTATAGAAAATAACTTTAAGTATACTTATATCCTCCGTTTTTAGCTGTTGGACAGTTTTCCCAAATATGACCTGACCCTCAGTATCCCAAACTATGAAGAGGACATTGTAGGTTTCTTCGATTACTCTTACCTCGAGCTTGTACCTATTAATCAAACATCATTACCATTATATATATATATATATATATATATATATATTTGGTCAAAATATTAGCTGAATGATTGTAATCTTTTACAAAACAACATGATTTTACGTACTTAAATAATTGAAATTTCAAACTTGAAATTCTGATTCTCTTGCGCTTCACCACATTGTCTGCAAATCCACTTCCCATCATTTTGAGACAACTTATGATGACATGACAAACATGCCATATACCAAACATTTTTTGGATTTTCAATCTCAGCATTAGTGCAATAAACCCAGAATGAACCGTCCCAAAATATGAAATACACAAATTTTTACATGTATATAAATTGATAAATTCTAGTATAATAAATTCAAATTAATACCTCTCCCTCACAATTTTCTTGCAAGTTCCTCACAACGGCACGTCCAGAAGTAAACTCGCTAGTCGGTGATGCACCAGATCCAGAAGATTGGGATATCATAGTTGGCCTCGAGACTTTTGAGGATTCAACAATCCTGAAAGCCAATAGTTATAAGGTATTTTTTGCAATAAGGACCTTCAACTGACAACTAACTTTATGTTTGATCAAGTATAATGCAACTAACTTACTGTTTTTTAGACTCAGATACTTTCCAAACATCGACATTCACAAACATTTGAGTACAGCTATAAGTGTTCGACACTTTAACTGAGTCTGCATCAAACAAAAGAGGTATTACAAAGAAACTTTACTATGGTCTTAATAAAATAAAAAAGTATTTGTTACTTAAATTGATAATAATCGCCACTTCTGATATTTCTTGAAACTAACCTTTGAAAACCTTCGGTCGACAGAATTGCATCACTACAACAACGAGATCCAAAGTCGGTGAATTATAGAAAGGTAATATTTGCTCAACAAACTCCTCCCCCAAAGTAATAGTTAACTTGCGTACTATACAAAAGAATATAGAGAATTTACTTACAAATCATATTTAGCGAGTAACAAAAAAAATGTTTTTATTTATATAAAACTTGTTTGAAACCTCATGTCCTCGATCTCAATTTCCATAAGTAGTTTTGCACCTTCTTTAGTTAGCATTGTTTTAGGTGCATGTTCAACCAACCGACCTATCATATCTTTTTCCAATAAAACAACAAATAATTAGAGTAATTTAGCTAATCTAACTATAAAATAGATAATATATAACAGACTTATATCTTACCAAACAGCAGAGTCTCATCAGAAACCGTGAGAGTTGAAATCTAGTCAAAGGGCTTTAAGATGAACCTGTTGTTTGGGAATGATAGATCACGAATTGCCTTAATTTTAGTTTTTGCATAGAACGAAAACTTTAATGGGTGCGTAGCAGTTTTGTAGCGCAACTCATCCTTAGAGACCATAAAATCACTTATTATATACAATCTCCTTCTTGAACTTGTGATGAACCGTCTCAATATGTGGTGCTATAGCAGAACCCCTGACGATCGAACCCTGTAAAATAAACATTTTTCTTTGTCAATATTATTGAACAATTTTACTGTTTTACACAGATAGATGTTGTAATGTTCAAATAATAACACGTTTGAATACGTCAACATGTTATATTAAGACATGTATACAATAAATACCAGATTTTTATTCTAATTGAAATTATTGATGAAATTTCACTATTTTATGTAAATTGTTGCTATAGGATTCAACAATATTACTGTTTGAGTTTGTAATACAAATCTTGTATTACAACTACTGATTGATCGCACACTATCTTTTGATAAACAGTGACACAGACGCAAAACGTTGTATTGCTAATCGGCCGCTATTCATGCAGTACATTAAACAAACTAAGAAAATGTTTCTAGACAGAGAGATATGTTTATTTATTGATGTATATTAGTTTAGGAATGATATGTATAAGCTATGATAGATGCAAAAGATCAATAAATAAATAATGCAAAAGATCGATAAATAAGTGATGCAAAAAGGGAAAAACATATACATTAGGACGTACATTAGAATTTCGAGCCTTAGTTTTAGAGCCCAATCATGCCTCTTAGCGTGAACATCTTTAAATTTTGCAAAAACAGGAGCCATTCGTTTGCAAGCACTAATTTAGTGAAAAAACAATATGGCTCTGCTCCACGGAAAAATGCATCATTTCAATACTAAGAATTAGGGTTTAGGTGATTTTTAGAAATCCTCAAAATCAGTCAACAAAATTATCTTCAAGATATGATTCATCTTTTTGCTATGTAAACATATTTACAAATATCAATTAACATCAACCTGTTTTGATTTATTTTCAAACATATATATCTTTTAGATATTTAAATAACAACTTTTTACTTAGTGCATGTTTGGTTGGAGTTGGGGGTGGCTGAAGGACTGTTGACTGGGGATAGTGGCTTTAGTTAGTGGCTAGGAGAGTAAAAAAATGATGTTTGTTTGGGTGATTGGTGTAGTGGTTATAGTGTAGGATGTAAATTTTAATTGTAAAATATGATGTGATGTGTGTAAGAGTTTGTTAATAATGATTATTTTATGATTAAAGTGGTATTAGAATTTGTGGTGGTTTGTAGTTGTTGGGCCAACCTGTGTAAACAAACATAGGGAGGGGTTGGACCAACCTATCAGAGGTTGCGTCAACCCCTCCCAAACATACCCTTAATCTTTGGGATCACAATATTTTTCCCTAAAACTTTAAACAGATTGCGTTTTCAGTTATTAACACCTAAAAAAATGGTAGGCGACAGGGCCCACATTATGCGAAATTAAAAAAAAAAAATTGAAAAAAAGTTACCCAGAATAGCGAGTACAGATGGGCGGGAAAATTATTTTTTTCCAAATCGAGCAAAACTTTATTTTATTATTAGATATATATAAATATAAATGGTATGAATTTTGTGTATATTAAAAATTTTAGTATGATAATGATATAAATGTTTGGAAACAGTACATCAGAACCACCCTAGTGCAACATTCTTGATCAATTTGCTACGTACTTTACCGAAAATTGAACTCCAAAAGCAACGAGAACCTTTATTTCAATAAGTATATCATCTGGTTGAAATTGAATAATATTTGGGACAATTTCTGAGAATAAAGTCTAGAAACTCAATTACCAAAAATAAAAAATAACAAAATTATGATAGACAAGTCAAAGATTTGATAGTTGTGGTACTACACTTGTCAATTACCTGTACACAGAGAAAGTATGATCTGTACTGCCACTCCATTCCATGCTCTTTTTTTGGTTATGCTGGCGTCATCAATTTGAGCTTATTATTATGGTGATGTAATTTTGATTTAATTAAGATCAAATTCTTTGTATCTTAATGTACCTTTATCATGCTTGACTGGCACCAAAGTCTTTCCAGATTCAAACTAGTACCTAACATTGACAATGCTTTCATATCGGTACATAGCCAGGATCCAATGGTTCTTAACATTTTTTTTAACTATATAAAGTTGAAAAATATGAAATACACTCGTCACTTTTATTCAGTGACGGACTCAGAATTTTTTTCGAGGAGGGCCCATTTATTAATAAATCTAGGCATTTGTTTTACCAGACTAAATTTTTCTAATTAAACTCTAAGATTTGAAGGCAAATTTTATACCAAGTAGGTGACTCATTTTAAGAAGTCTAGAAAACAAACTCTTATATATTATACTCTAAATTTAATATTTGGTTAAGTTACATTTAAGCCTAAAGTTTTAGAAAATAAAAAAAGGACGGAGGATCTCTAAATCTGTCCATAAATTTCAACAATATTTAACTATATATAAAAACTAAAAAGAACTAATGATATTGATAAGATTAATAATTGATTCAATTATTAAAAAATATAATCAAGATTTAGTTTTTCTAAACATTTCATTCGATTTTTTTTTTTATATTTTTATCTCTATTGTGTACATTTAAGATTACATCGATCGATTATTATTAAATCATATTCAAGCAAATAATAAAATTATTTATTTTATTAATTACATTGTATTAAAATCGACTAAAATACACTTATATAATAACACATTTCGATCTGGGCAGGAACCCAGTGGCTCTCTTGGTCCCATGTAGGTCCGTCAATGCTTTTATCCATTGGAATCCACTCGTAATTTAATAATACATGTGTTATATTTTGGAAAGTACATTATACAATATTTTTTACGGCTAAGTATTTACATTCTTGAGGTGATGGCCAAAAAAAGGTGGTCACTTTAGAGAATATCATGGCATGATCCAAAGTCGGTTCAATGTTTTGAACGATCTTGCATAATTTTTGGAGGTCCTTTAACCTTAAAAATATTCTGATTGGTTGAATATATATTATTTGATATGATATTGAACAAATGTTATATTCAAATTTTCAATAAAATCATGATAAATTTAACATATTTGTTGTAGGAAAAATAGAAAAAGGAGCAAGAAAGAGAGGCGCGCAATAACTAGGTTTATCTTATTCATCATATCACTTTATATAGAGTGCCAAATACAGGGTTTTACAATTACATATATTTAGTGAATAGTGAATACCTAATTGCCCTTTATCAGTTACTTTTGACGAAGGCACACTAATTGTGTTTTTCCTTCAACACTCCCCTTTGTGCCAAGTCAAAGGGGAACTGGTGCATAACTTGTTGCCTCGTTAAAAACCTTGCCAAGTAACAAAACCCAGTGGGAAAAACTAAACCTTGGTCGAAGGAAAAAAGAGTGCAACGCACCTTTGTTGAGACTCCCCTGAAGTCTATATCTCTCCCTTGATACGTACATCTATCAAGAGAGTTTCAAAAATCTCTTCATCCTCAATTTTGCATAAATCATGAGGATATTATGTTGTTGTTGGTTATAGAAAAGTGTTGGCGGTACATGCTTGGTCTCGTCACCTTTGATGTGTAGCATAATCCATCTGTTTGTTGCAAATAACTCCATCTTCATAACTTCGGGTACGCTCTTCGGTGGTATAGCTCAAGTCACTAATACTTTAACTCTATAGGTTGATGAACTTCGTGAGACATCATCCGTGAGTGATGTGATGAGGTTGTTTGAGTGTGATTGATTGATCTTCAAGTTTTCGTCGTGTTCCTCATGGTAATACATAACCGGGTTGGTAATAACCTTTACATTGGCCACTAAGATAACCAACATCTAAACCAACCAAAATAATATTTAGTATTTTGTAGTAGGGGGTAGCTTCAACATTTACTTAGGAGTTACATATTCTTTTGTAATACTTATCTCTCTATATGAGAACATTTGACATTTACTTTAGAGTTTACAATTTCATTTGTAATCTCTCTTGTCTCTAATATGGGAAGAACAAATATGTGTCAAGGGTTTCTTTCAGATGTCAAAATACTTTCTGATATCATTCCACTGATATTGCGTTGTCCTGAGTAAAATATAACTAACAAGTTCTTTGAGAAAGTAATACATGGTTGAGTGCATTGAGCTTTTTGTACAATAATGCGCACATTTCAATTAAGTAGGGAATTTCATCTCCTAATAGTTCTTTCGTCATTTCCTTTAGACTCAAATGAATCTTTCTTTATGTCCACACTTCAACCAATCATAGGAGTGCTAACAGATTGCACTTTATCCATGTAAATCGCCTGATAATCTTTTGGATATATGCAAACTGAGGATTTAATATTCCACATACTCGGTCTTCTAGTTCAAGGCATAGACAATACCAAGTTTTCCCATGATCCTTTATCTCAATTTAGATTTCAAATACATCACGATTTCTCTTATTTCTTTAAGAATACCTATTGTATCCTTAACATCGACATAAGTTGCTACAGTTGTAAATATAGAACTTGTGTTTCTTTATAAATGCATAAGGATAATGTTACTTGTTCTTTTCCTTCCCAATCAAGTAGTCACTTCCGTCCAGATTTATTTCAATCAAAGTGAACATTTCAATCTAATATTATAAATGCACTCCGTGGTCTAGAGTCACTTGAATTGGGTAATGCAAGTCTATCTGACACTTCACATATCTCAATAACAAGATCCCCAAAGAGATATGTTGTAACCAAATTAGTATACTGCATTTCCAATCCTTCGTAAACTTATCAATACGACGTTATGACGTCCGTTGCGGGAGAATATCTCCTCGCTTTGTGAGAAAACCCTGTGCTTTAAGGTAACTTTTGCATCTCAGGACTTATTTTTCTCACTACGTTTACTGACAAAACATATTTTATGTCCTGCAAGCTTTACACCTAGTGAGGCTAGCACTACCAAACCAAATACATGTCGTTTTGTCATAGAATCGAGTTCTACCTGGATTGATTCCACATAGGCCAATATGCTCTTTGTTATATCTTAAAATAGAGCGTGGTTCGATATCACCGCGCTCTATAATTCATTGAGCAACAATGTATATATCATCAATGCACGTGAAAGTTTTTTTCCATTAATTCACATGCACTCTCATTATCTCTAGAATCATATTAAACTTCGGAGCATCCTCCATTGATGATTCATGGACATAATTAATTAGAAATAATTTGAGAGTATTTCTTTCCATTGATGATTCAAATTGTGCCACACCTGCCTCCTTCCTTGATCAGGTGTTCATCGAACCATGTGGCATCCCCCATTTTATTTTGGGAGCCACGGCCTCAACCACACCTCCACTAAGTGTGGTTGCAACATCTTTATCTGCGATGTTGTGCCCTTTACCGGAGACTTTTAACCTTACAGGCACATTTGCAGCTGGTATATATGATCTTGTCACTTTAGCGATTTCAGCAAATGCATCAACAATCAAATCTTCCATACTTTGAAGATCGATAATTCGATTTACTTCACTTTACATTATGAAGTGTGGGGATCCTAATGAAACATACTGGGAAACACTTCCTGTCGTTCCCTTAGAAATTCTTTTTCTTATCTCCCCCTAACGACGGGAATACTGTCTCATTAAAGTGACAATCCGTCAATCTTACGGTAAATATATCTTGCCTGTTAAAGGTTCCAAATAGCGGGTAATAATTGGGAATCCATATCCATCATAAATACTTAATCGTCTTTAAAGACCCATTTTGGTGCGCTGTGGGGGCGCAATAGGCACATATACCGCGTAACCAAGTATGCATAAATGTAAAAACATCAGGCTAAATCCAGTTACCTACTGGTACGCATAAATTATTGATTAGCAGTGGGTCTGAGACAATAAAGTAAAGTTGAAACGATATTGCATAACCCCATATCTGATAGGCATTTTAGTGCGCATTTCAATGCCTAATCCTCCATCTATATCCTTTTGATGGTGGCATATGTGAGATCATTTTTGTGTATGCACATGGATTAAAGGATGCTATACATTGATCCTGACAGATATGCAATAATCATCAAATCCTTATGATGAGAACTCTCTAGAGTTAATAAGTCTTATAGACATTATGAAATGAGGGTGGTGAACCCTTATATAATATTTTCTAGGAGCTTTTCAAATGCAACATTTCTTGTGGACAATAATGTGATGATCAGTTAGTGTGCCAAAGCATTTACCAGAACCATAGATACTTTAATGGCCCGCTTTTTTGGTTTGATAGGTCCACATATATTATATTATGTTCTTTTGTAAGAATGAAATGTCATACTTAATATCAGACATAGGAAGGTCTCGATCCTACTTATTGCTAAAATAGTAGGCTTGGCAGAACGAGTGATGTGCCTTAAAATAGTTAATAATGTAGAGTGGGATGTTGGTCGTGCTTCTAGTATTAAAATTACTTTATCACATAGTTGATTTGTCCACGAATTTCTTTTATCATGGACATGCATAATTTATCATAAAAAAATTCATGGGCAAAATAATGATTAAGTTCATAAGACAAATAAACTAATTTGTGATATCTAATCATAAAATTCGCAATAGGCAAAAATAACTGAATGTGTAACTTTCAATTACATGAGAAAGTATAAGCATATTAAACATAAGTGGACTTTGTAAATATTATTCAAACAGACAAATTTCATTATTGCTGAAATTGTACACAATTGCTTTAGATGCACATATAAATTTAAAAACTATAGTTGTATCTAATATGGGAAATATATATATTCATGCAATTTCTCATGCTTAAATTTCAATAAGTATTTAAATCATCAAGTATAAAAGAAGATCGCCAAAGACAACACATCTTGTCATTGTAAATAATTATTGATTTCACAAAATAAGGTACTCGAATTACCTTGCAGGAAAGACACGATTCTTTCCCATGATACTTCTCAAATTTTGTGGGTGCCTTTCAATCCAACTCCCAGAATCAATGGAAACGACAGGTCGCTCACAAATATCATTGACATTCATATAAAAAAAATTGTTAGATGGAACGTAATTTAATGTCCCTAATTCATGACAATTGTTACCATAAAAACACCAATATAGGAACAACACTTATAATTTTAGGAAATAGATTAACAATGCATACAATATGCATTTTGGTACAAGATAAACATTGTATATGGACAAAGAAGATATAGTATATTAATGGCTTGTCCAGATTCCATAGCCAGTAGTGGGTTAATATCTTTCAATTGGAATTAGAAACAAAAATCCTCTCCCCCAGATTCCAAAGGATTTCTAAACGAAGTCATACATTAGCTCTAATAATTAATTCAAGTTGATCAGATAAATAAAAAATAAATAATAGTCTAGAGATATACGACATCTCTGAGGGATTACCTATCTTTTGCTTCAATATTTTTCTTGCCAAAATACAAAACCGTGAAGAAATTGAGAATTCATTACTTACCATCATTATGGATACATTCTGATTCTTCCGGAGTAAGATGTCGGTGCAGAGAAAACCGATGTCGCTTAGCCACCGCTGCTAAATAAATTTTGTTTCAACAATAATTCTCGAATCGACTTTCATTAATTAATTAGAGAATCGTGCTGATAACGTGTTGTAGGAAAAATAGAAAAAAGAATAAGAAAGAGAGGCGCGCAATAACTAGGGTTATCTTATTCATCATATCCCTTTATATAGGGTGCCAAATACAGGGTTTCACAATTACATATATTTAGTGAATACCTAAATTGCCCTTTATCAGTTACTTTTGACGAAGGCACACTAATTATTTTTTTCCTTCAACAATATTTTAATTTGAAACAATACCATTGTAATATTTCTATATGGAATGAGACAATAGATATTTTTTGGCTTTCAGTTTTGAAAGTGAGAAAAAAATGGTGATAACAATAGGAGAATTTTTTCTTAGAAAGCGAATGAAAAAAAAATTGGGATTGAATTTTTAATAAGTTGTCATCCTAGAAATAAAATAAGAACTTTTTGAGAAACAAAGGAAAAGAGGATTAATGTAGTTTTGTTGACGATAATCTTTTAAAGTTAAATATAAACTAAAAGTAATAATTTAATATAATTTAAGAATTAAGTACATAAAAATTCTCAATTTAGATTTAAGATTATTAAAGTTGATATTTAATTAAAAATGTAACAACATAATATATTTAATAAAAATAATTATCCAAAAATTATCTTGGCCAAGGGTTGAACCTACGACTTAATAAAAGGTAAACTAAGATCCAACCAAGCAACCTACAAAATTTCAAATTTGCTTTTGTGGACTTCTATTTATATATCTTTACTTCAGTTATATTTAGGAAAAGAAATTAACAAAAAGTGGCACCACATGCCTGCTGGGATCCCATTGCGACGATGTTGCCTTGATCGCCCCCGGGCTGGCCTTGGCATGACCAGAGCTCAGCCTTTTGTAAAGCGGCCATGGAAGTTGAATTTTTAACACTACAAAAGAATCAGATTTGGACACTTGTTCCTGACACTTACAATGTGAAAGTTGTTGTTTTCATTATTTTAGCAGGAGGGACCTCACCTGAAGTGACTGTACGCCAGAGTTAACAAAAACTCGTCGTCATTGATCTAATATTCATCAAACTAGTCACCACTGATCAAATTGCAACACAACGTATGGTCATCTTTTTTTTTTACTTTGGTATCCAATTTTTTTTTCCGACGACCACCTGAGTCCACGTTCTTTTTATCACTTTGTCACCTCCGGGGACTTTATCTAAAAAAGAAAAACTAAAGATAGTTAATTTATTTTCAAAAATCTGAAAATTGAAGAATTTGATATCCCCATTTCATATTTTTCTTATTTATTTATTTATTTTAATCCTGTGAATTGTGTTCGGTAATATAATTCACTCAAATTAGGCTAGCATAATTAGTGTAATTTTATTTTTATTGTATAATTAGCCTGTTGATACACGTTGTGTATGCATTTTAGGTCGATTTAGAAGGGTATTGTATGACATTTGCATGTGTATTTGACCGAAATGTGTGATATTGATCATATTATGATGCATAACGTGTTTATGCTTGATTTGGAGTTAAATAGGTGAATTTATGTTAAAAAGGCACTTGGAATAAATTTGGAGAAGAAACGAGTCAGGTAGGGGCAAAAACGGAAGAAAAAGAGCTAAAGGACGGACTAAACAAGGAGAACTAGAGTTAAACTAATTTTGGACCGGAAACGACCGTGTTCATGGACGCACCGCGAAATAACTCCTTTGGAAAACCAAAAATCCACTGTGACACGAACACGACCACGTTGCCTGACGCGACCGAGTGGCTGCGTTGGCTGAACTGGCCGCGTTCATTGGTCGGTCAAGTTAATTCTTACGCATTTTCATCCCAAATTCGGCCTAATTCGATCTCAATTGGTCCCAACCTATAAATATAGGCTTCCAAGACTGAAAATAGCATACTTTATCATTGGAGAAGAACTTTGGAGGCGAGGATCGAAAAACAAGGAACGAAGAGATGAAGATCAGGGATAGAGACTTCGGGTTTTCTTTCTTTTTGTTATTTGTTATTAATCAACAATATTTGTGTAATGCCCGGGAAATTTTCGTCTATTTATTTAACTATTTTGTGCGATTTATCATCATTTCATTTAATTGGGCTGATCCTTTTCAAGTGATCAGTTTTCAAGATTTGGACTTCCTAGCCCAAATAAATTTATAGTGGCCCAATAAATATTATTTCATAAATTATTTCTGAAAATTACTTTTTTTTTTCCCCTGTAAGTTAGGACTTTTAGAGTCCATTTACTTAAGTCAGGTCCATTCTCATACATCTCATTCATTTGCATCATTGGCCCAATGATCAATTAAATGTCAACGGGATGAGATTAATTAGGAATTGCAGATAAGAAATAGCAGATCTCCCAACTTCCGTGAACGTGTGTGTGAGATGGTGGGAGGAAATCATGGGGTTTATGGGCCAAAAATCATATTTGGTCCTGTAAATATTTGATTTTTCGATTTTAGTCCCATAAGTATCTACTTTTCCAAATGAGTCCTGCAAGTGCTAAAATTGTCCAATTTAAGGACAATTTTCATCCAAAAAACAAAAAATCAGCCGAAAATAGTACTTACGAGACTAAATAAAAAAAACAGATATTTATGAGACTAAAATCGAAAAAGCAAATACTTACGGGACCAAAAATAATTTTTGGCCAGATTTATGGGTTTCATGGGGTAGTGGATGACTGAAAATCGTCTACCTAAAATTTATTAAAACCTTTATTCTGGGTTATTTTCATTCACCAGTGCGAATTCACATAAGGAAATGTAAACTTTATTTCTCTTCTAATTTTTTTTCTGTTATACACGCTGCCAGGGCCAATTGGCTAATAATTGGTTTGATTTCCGTCAATCTTGTTTCCCTCAATCCTCACGAAATCTCACCCCATCATCTTTAACCACCGGTCTAACCCCTTGTACAGTCAATCGCACTGCCAACCGAACAATTCCTCAGTCAGGCCCATCGAAATCTGCCACGACGATGACAAGCAAATCACCGGCATTTGTCCAAGGCCGAGATCAGATCGCAGTCTTGTTGTTGTCCGCCACCATCTTCGTTGCTGCTCTGTTCCGGCGGAAAGAAATTGTTCTTCGTCACCAAAATAATTCAGTGCCGGCCTTGTTGCATCCACTTGTTTAAGAATCTGGGAAGAAACCTGACTGATGGTGGGGCATACCAGTGGAAGGAGAATACAAAATTGTGGTTTGGATGGGGGAGGCGTGCGCAAGTTTAGTACAACAGGAGATAATAAATATTTACTCCTTTATTTTTCCAAAGTCAATTCCCCTCAAATCAATCTCTACCCACAAGCCCAATGCAACTTTCCAATAACTTCAAAATTTTTGGTTGTGTGCCAATCAAATCAAAGGCCACTCTTTTATTTAATTACTTTTCTTTCGATTCCAATTTCAATTCATTTATTACAATCTACTTTTCATCTTTTATTTATTAAAATTATACGTGTGTGGTACACGTGTTCTGTGCACGCACTTTAGGGCACTTTTAGTGTCATTTTAGTGTCAATAATGTGCATAATTATGTGTATTTAGTGCTTTTATATTCTAATGGGCAAAATAATGCGTTTGTGCTATTTTTGTATTAAGACAGGTGAAAAAAGGGTCGAAAACTAACATCAAACGACCGCGGAGTTGAGGGATCGATCGAGGCAGCAAAAGGAAGGGCCAACTGAAGATCTCGGCCGAGAATTGATGCAAATCTCGGCCGAGATGAGTCTCCAGGGGATTTCATGAAGAATTGCAAAATCGAAGATCTCGGCCGAGATACAATCCAATCTCGGCCGAGATGAGTCTCCAGGGAATTCTTGAAGAATCTCAAAGATGAAGATCTTGACCGAGATGCAATCCAATCTCGGCCGAGATGAGTCAAATCCCAAAAAACCCTAATTTCCTCTTTTCACGTCTCAGCCGAGATGCAACCCAATCTCGGCCGAGATCAGCTTTCGACCCAAAATTCTTGAAAACCCTTTTTCACGTCTCGGCCGAGACACACTTCCGTCTCGGCCGAGATTTACTACCCTGTTTTGAAATCCTGAATACGTTTTTGCCTATTTTTAATTAGCATTTTCTCTCCTTATATATATATATATATATATATATATATATATATATATATATCATCCCATTCGAATTTAACATAACTTTGGATAACTTTTGAATGCCTTTTTGATACTTGGAGAGCACTATTCAGCCACTAAGGAAGGAGATTGGACTAGAGATTGAAGGATCATCTTCTCCAATTGACATCTTTGGATTCACCCATATCAGTATCATGTTTCTTTATTTTTCCATTTATTTTCTGATTGTATTAGTTAATATGGGTGGCTAGCACCCTTAGTTCATCCTTGATCATTGTGAAACCTTGAGTCAAGACATTGATATGATTATTACGGTTAATGTTACCGAGACTATTGTGTATTTAAGTGTTTTGTGTTATTTGCTCTTATTGACTCACATTTATGAATTGATTATTGGTTTGATCACCCTTTAAGGGATTTGTGAATGTGTTGCTAGAATAGGAGATTACTATCTGTAATTGTAGGATTTTCGATTCCCGTGTAGCAAACAATAGTTATTTATTGGGGATAACACAAAGATCAACCACTAAAACCGAGCTTTCGAGTTTTATGTTGAATTTATCTCGTTGTCCTAGTGTTTAATGCTTTTGGTGATTAAATCTAAGAGAGCTTGTTCGAGGATTCGGTTAAACTGAATAGGGTTAGTCGAAAAGCTTATTTTGATTAACTAAGATTAAGGGACAACAAGGCTATTAGTGCTTGTTAATAGTCTTGAGATAAGGGCTTAAATCACAATTTAATCGGGCATTAACAATAGTTGCATCAATTGTTCAAGACCAAGGGGAAGCATGATCAAGGGTGACTTGTTTTACTATTTGAAAACTAAAACCGAAAAAGATCTCTTTGATTGTTTTTGAGTACTTGTTTCTTTCAATTGTGTTTAGTTGCTTTTATTTGTCAATAGTAGATTGTTAGTTCTTTATCAAGCCCCCATCTTTATTGCTTTCTTAAATATTTATTTCTTGCATACTTAATCATAAACTGCTTGACATCGTAATCGAAATTGTTCGGCCGTTCGCTGTGGGATCGACCCTTATTTACCATTCTACTAAGTAGGATAGTTAGTAAGGTTTAAGTGTATTCTTCATACACATTTAATTTGGTAGTAAGAAACACGCTACCAGTGTGTTTATATATATTATAAAAGAAATATTAAGATGTTTGTTTCGGTAAATTGTAGGAATTGAGGAGCGTGAGTACGAGCCTAGGATTACAAAATAATTCGACCATTTGCATTCAACCATCTCATTTTCCAGGTGGGAGTTAGTGACAGTTTATTTTAATTAATTGTATTATTTAGGACTGTATAGATGTGAACTGTTATCAACATGCTACTTGGCTGCATGTTGCAACAATACAATTAACATGCTACTTAGCGACATGTCTTATTCATTATAACTGTTTTACATTCTATATCTCCCACGTGCATTTAATTATTATAAATTGTGCCTCCACGAGCTGAAGGAAGTTCACCCCCAATCCATTATTGATCCTCAGGTAAAAATGATGAGAGTGATTGAAGAAGGAGATGGAGCCGAAGAAACATATGGTGGTATTAATTTAGTAATGAAACTTTATTTGAATATGATATTGGGTTATTTGAACTAAATTGTTTATGTTGCTTGAAGTTAATTTATTTTCTCATATTTGAAAAAATTGATTGGTGATTGTTAGGATATTATGTTTACTAGTATATTTGGAGTCATTATAATTTTAAAATATATTTGATGGCATATTAGAAATTTTCATTTATGATTTCTCATAATAGGTGCAAATTTAGGAAATAATTTTGATTAAGTATTACTTGTTTTGATTTATTTAAAAATATTAGGGATTTATGATAGGTTTCTAATTAAATTAAATTGCATGTTTAAGCTATGTTAGTTCAATTTGTTTTATTTATATTCCGCTGCAAATAATTGATATCATGCATAAAATTTTCAAAGATTCTAATAAAATGCATGTTTTCAGGTTATTTTTAATGTATCTTAATTGGTAAAATATTAGGACATGGAAATTTGGAGATTTAGTTAAAATAATATTTTAGTAATGGCTTGATTACTAAAAACTAGTTCTAAATAAATAAATTAAATATTTTTGCCACTTTATATTTACTTAACTTAGTCTAGAAAATCGGGTTGTTACAGTTTGTCTATGAACAATGTTGGTTTTTAGCTCTAGACATGAATAACTAAACTTCTTGTGTTCTAGGGTTCGAAAGTAGATTATGCATTAATTATGTTTTGACTTTATTCGTTTAAATTCTAGACTCTAATTTTATCATTTACTATGTGTTTGTTTTCTTTATATGATTTTTTCAAATTGATCACTTGATATTTATCTACAAGTTTAACGATTCGGTGTCCGAGAGAAGAGTGTCGTTAACAGACCCACAACACATAGCATAAATACCAATATTCGTCCGAGAGAAGTGAGGTTTTTATGTAGGCATTAGTCTAGGTACATTTTGGAGTCTTTAGATGATAGTTAGCCCTAGACGGTAATTATTTCTAATAGATCTAGAGGTTAGTATCGTCCGAGAGGAGGGTTAATCAATAGCCGTGTCTAATAAACGATATGATTGGTTTAAAGGCCTAGAATTTACGATAATCAAACGTAGGAAATCGTAATTGAAATCAAGCCCTAGAATACTTCTCAATCTCATTTGAATCTTTCCTTGCTATTTGTTTTCTTGTTTACCAATCAATTAGTAGTAAATTAGTTATTTAATATAATTTAGTTTTTTAGAATATTATACAATCAATCACTTATTCGAGAGTCTAGATAGAGTAGGATTATTAAAATTAGGGTATTAAACTAAACATAGGACATAGTCTCTATGGGATCGACCTTGTCTGTCACTAGCTACACTAGCACCGTACACTTGCGGTTTACTGAGTTAGAATTTAGTGCATCAAGTTTTTGGCCCTGTTGCCGAGGACTGGTAAATGTGTTAGTTTTATTTTTATAAATAGTTCAATACTACACTAGACATTATTTTCTGCATTTTTATTTTCAGTTTTATTTAGTTTATCTTCGGTTATTTTGGTCTTTTTTTTTATATTTTTTTTTGTTCTCAGGTTGCTTATGCAAACCCGGTCTAAAGAAAACACCAATCTTGTTCCTTTCGATCCATAAATTGAAACAACTGATCGAGGATACAGAACGAGGAAGAACCAATTATATGGTATGGCTGGACTACTGGAAAACATGACCACGGAATAGATGGTTAGAGAATTGTTCAGGGTCTGACTGGTATAAGGACCGAAATACTTTGAGACAGCAAGTACAACCACAACCACAGGCACAAGCTGCACGAGAGGGTGAACAAACACCCTATCAAGGATTGTCTACGTCCCGTGCCTAACCAACATTATGGGGCAATTAAACTGCCACCAATTCAAGCCAACAACTTTGAGCTCAAACGACTTTGATCTCTATAGTACAACATATTCAGTTTGGGTGGGGGAGGGGGGGAGGGCACTGGAAGACCCCAATGTTCATCTAGGCTGATTAAAGAGAGTGTCTCAAACTTTAAAGGTTAATTAAGTGCCACATGAACATGTTAAACTGCGATTATTCCCTTTCTCTCTAAAGGATAGAGCCCTGCAATGGTTTAATTCTATGGGGGACGTCACTACGTGAGATGAGGTAAGCACACGGTTCTTACTGAAGTACTTCCCATCGAGCAAGATGCTCGAATTGCAGACTAAGATTACTCAATTCAAACAGATGAACATATAACTATTTGGGGAAGCATGGGAGCGATTTCGGGTTCTTCTTCTGAATTGCCCTCAACATGAGTTCCCTCAAGATCAACAAATCTTCAAGTTTTATAAAGGCTACTTGGGCCCGCGAGAGTACGATAGATGCAATAGCGGGTGGATCTATTTTGGCAAAGAACACAAGGGTTGCATTCACAATTGTAGATGAGATGGCTGCAACTAGTTGGCAGTGGCCAAATGAGAGAAATCAACCTAGAAGGGTAAACAACATCACTGAGACAGAGCCATCAGACCCAATTGTATCTAAGATGGAAGCTCGAATGGCGGTTGTAGTCAATCAGTTAAATTTTCTGACAAGTGTGACATTAGTCCAGCATACTGAGCCAAACTTACAGTAGCCACCCATGCAGGAGATAGTTTAAGATGCTAATTATGTTAATCAAAGGAACTTAAAAAACTTCCAAGGCAATCATCAACAGTACAATCAGTATCAACAGGGTATGAGAAACCATACTAATTTCTTGTACAACAATCCTAACAATTCACTTCAACTGCCACCAGGATTTTCAGTCATCAATGGCATGATCCATGAAGGATGCAAACCAACTCAAGAAAAGTTAATTCAGTCACAATTTTCCAAACAAGATGAAAGGATGGACAAGATGGAGAAGAAGATACAAAGGAATCATGTGAATGTGAATACAGTGGTAGTAGCTTTTGGGGCAGATATAAGATTGATACATACGAATTAGGCTTCCCTAACAACACATATGGTCAAATAGCACAAACTTTGGGAGCCATACGTCAGAAAGGGCAGTTTACTAGTAATACCATAGTAAACCCAAAGGAACAGTGTCAAACCATTCGTCTGAGGAGTGGTACCAAATATGAAGGACCCAAGCTGCCGATTGACCAAGAGAAAACTATAGAGAAAGAGTACGCAGAAGAAGAAAGTGTTCCCCAAGAGAAAAAGATAGAGCAAAATTCAATTCAGAAAGGGGCCGCAAAACCAAGATCCATTATCATTAAAGATGGACTGAAATACCTACCTACACTTCCCTTCCATCAAGCTTTTCGAAGGAAGAAAGTTGATGAACAATTTGCGAAGTTTTTAGAGATCTTTAAGAAGATTCCAATCAACATCCCTTCTGCTGAAGCATTATAGCAGATGCTAAACTATGCAAAATTCTTGAAAGAGGTGATATCAAAGAATAAGAAGTTGGAAGATTACGAAACAGTCAATTTGACGGAGTTAGTGATACAAAGAAAGTTACCTCAAAAGCACAAAGATCCAAGTAGCTTTACTATACTTACAAAATAGGTAATGAAGTATTTGAGAGAGCATTATGCGATTTAGGAGCTAGTATCAATCTTATGCCTTTATCTATATTTAAAAATTAGAAATAGGCACAATAAAACCCACTACAATTCCCCTACAAATGGCCAATAGGTCTTTGACTTACCCACGGGGTATTGTAGAGGATGTTTTATTAAAGGTTGATAGTTTCATAATGCCGGCAGATTTTGTAATCTGGATATGTTAGAGGATAAGGAAGTCCCCTTGATTTTAGGTTGCCTATTTCTAACAACAGAAAAAACAATGATTGATGTGCAAAAGGGAGAGTTGACTTTGAGGGTAAATGATGAGAAGCTAATATTTTCTATATATAAAGATTTGAAATATCAAAATAGTGAATAAGTGAAATATCAAAATATTTTCTATATGCCCTTATAGTATTTTTACTTTTCGTAGAATGTCATTTGGATTATGTAATGCATCAGGTACTATTTAACGTTGTATGATGACCATATTTAGTGGGCTGATAGAGAATGTGATTGAAGTATATATGGATGAATTTTCAGTATTTAGGTCATCTTTCGACCATTATTACATAATCTTGCGTTAGTGTTGTAGCGGTGTGAAGACACCAATTTAGTTTTAAATTGGGAAAAATGTCACTTCATGGTAAGAGATTGCATAGTTCTTGGCTATAAAATTTTGCTGCGTGTTTGGAAGTTGAGAGAGTGTAACAACCCGATTTTCATAAAACTCTTTTTAAAGCATTTTAAAAAGACAAATAATATTATCAATGAAAATCATTTATTTTAATACTCCCTCCATTCCATAATAATTGACGTTTTAGGAGGTTCTTTTCTTTTCTTATTAATTGACGTTTTACATTTTTTTCACTAATTCTACCAGTTTTCTCCCTGGACTCAATCCTTAAAAATCTCTACTTTTAAATATATAAGAAATATCTTTATTTGGTTAAATCTTTATCTCCTAAAATATTCCGCTTATTATAGCGACTTCTTCCCTCTCCCTCCTTATTCCACGCGCCTTATTCCCTCCCCTCCTTAATCCATGCTTTCTTCCCCTCTTCCTCCTTCATTTCCCAATTTAAAATGAATAAAAGAAATAGCTTAAGTTACTTATAGAATTCCCTAGTCTACATTTCTAACAGATAGCTTTACAATGAGGAAAGTTAAATATAGCCTTATGGAATAGTCTGGATATATGTCTAATAGCATTATCCAGAATTGTCTAGTATTGAGAAGCATACAATGGATGCTCTAAAAGCCAGACATTATCTAGTACATCCATGAGATTTTAGTGTATGTTAGTTGTAGGATGGAAGAAGGAATTTCAGAGAGAGAAAAGATAAATATTTAAAGATGCCGGAGTTTCACTCTCCAACGATGACGAGAGAAGATGGAATTTCAGAGAGAGAAAAGATAAATATTTAAATATGCTAAATTTTAGGAGTCATATAAGAGAGATAAATAATTAAGTGAGGGATAAATTTGTAAAAAAATTTCATTCTTAATTCTTCCCTTTCTTTCTAAAACGTCAATTATTATGGAACAGAGGGAGTATAAGATTATTCATAAATTAGGCCGTTAGAAAATTTTTGAGCATAGATAATTTCACAACAAATATACAAAATAATCATTGTTTTCCACACAAGCAAAACAAAAATCATAACATCCGATTTCATAAACTTTATTTTCGTAGCAGCGGAAAATAAGAAATAATTTTCTAATTGAACTTATTAATTCATCCCAACTTAAATATAAATCATTCTTATCCATGAAAACCTAATATAACATATAATCACATGCTCACAAATAAATTATACTTTTTAAACATAACATATTGCACCAAAATACTTTTATGTTATTCGCACAGTACCACATGAAAATTCAAATTATCATATTATTCATAAAGTCGATTACATCTCCTAATCATGCCACTAGACTAACATGGTTATCCTTAGTTAAATTCATGTACAAGCCAACAAATAATTTAAATATATACCATTACTTTCCATAATGAAAAGAGATTATTGAATTAAACTAAAGCACAATGATAACATAATTCAAAACTAGCTAGTCAACTAACATAAATGAACATTAATATTTCAACAATCAAATACTTGAGGAATAGAATTACGTCCTAATATGTCATAGGCTTTCGGTTCCGCCTCGTACTCCATCCACTAGCTTCAAGCTAACCTAAAAGGCTCAATAGTGGGTTGGGGTGAGCTTCCTTCAGCTCGTGGAGGATTACAATTTATCACAATAATTACAAATACAAGAGACATATAATGTAACAATTATATAATGATGCGCTTGTATTGGCAAGACACATAGAGCTAACTTGTATTGGCAAGTAGCATACTGGTAATGAGCTAAACTTGTATTGGCAAGTAGCATAGTGACAATGAGCTAAACTTGTATTGGCAAGCAGCAAATTACATAATTACTTGTATTGGCAAGTAATAACTTGAAAATAAAAGCACACATATATAGTCATGTAAATACAATTAAAGCAATAAATAGTAAAACCCCCCACCTGAATTGTGATGCAACTTAGAATGTAGATGCAACTGTCCTATGTTTGTAGCACTCAATAGTCTTGTCTCCTTCCTACTTAAGCATGGATGATCCTATCTTGATCTTCAATTAATATTTGAGATTTGAAAATTTGGAAATTAGGGTATGGTAGAAGATTTAGGAAATTTTGAAAATAGATTTGAAAGAAATAGAGAACTTCTAAGAATGGATTTGCTGCGCAGCAGCAAATAAATAATTTATTTTTTATAAGTGGTAAGAGATAAAACTTTGAAAATTTTACAGCATGAAATAAACTTACGTGACAGTATCATACTAAAATATCATGATTTCCCACGAAGTTTAATTATGGGTTTTGAATTTTTGAAACCGAAGAAGTTGAAACTGTAAATTCTTCACAGCGGTAGAAAAACCTTAATAAACCGAAAATTATTGGATGGATCACTTTGAAATTTTACAGGATGATAGAAGACACGTATATATAATACATATCCGAAAATCAGAATTTTTCAACATGTACAAATATGTTTTTCGAATTTTTCAAATCAGAAAGCAGAATATTTTGAGTCCAACTTCTGCGCAATCGTTGCACCCATGCAACCCTCTTTTTTCCACTATTAGATTTATTCCATTAAAATCTGAACATTCATTTAATTCGAATAATTTAAAAAAAAAAAAAAGGACTGAAATGTCAAATCATTCTCTCCTCTCCCACATAAGTTATTACAAGTCCCCAAAAAAATCTTTATGAAATCTAAGTTTAACACTCTATCTCCCCCTGTTTCGAAAATAATCCTCCATTAGTCAAGCTTTTCAAAGAAAATTTTCTCTTTGCTTCTGCGCAACATATTGCGGTTTTACACCAATCTGTCTTCATCCCACATAGACATACCATGTCGAACGAGAGCAAGGCTTCCTCCAACAACATTGCCGCTGTCACCCCAACAGGCATGTCCACCTCCGTCGGGACATCCCATTTTTCAGAGGTCCTCGCTTCGAATTATTAAAAAATAATAATGGGATGGATTCAAATTATTAAAAAAGAATAATGGGTCCCAGTATAACACTTAAAATTTCAAAAATACCTTACGGTTGCATAGGTACAACGGTTGCACAGAAAAATTACCCGAATATTTCAGATCATGTGCAGACGTAATAGAAAGATTATATAAAATAAAACATAATTTGGATGGATTTTAAACTTTTACATAATATAAAAATATATTAAGGAACAACATATTCAGAAATCATAAGATGTTAAAACTTTTTACTATATATTACGAATTTTCTAAATGAAGAACCTAAATATTTAAAATCTGGATCAGCGGAAATAGAAAATTAATATAAAATAAAATACAACTCATATGGGGTTAAATTTTTTTTACTGGAATTTGAAAACATGTCATGGAATAACATACTAAAAATAAGGTTGGCTGCTCTCGGAAAGACATCTAGGGCTTATGCACGAAACTCTGAAGAAAAAATAGATGACTTGGATTATGATTTTGATTTATGACATGAATCCCTTATTTATAGATTATATTTCTAGGCTTTAGAACTCCTAATTAGACTAAGAAAATATTTTCTTGTTCCCTAAGTAAAAATCATGGGCTATCTTGGGCTTGACTAATGCATTGGGCTAGTATCCAAATTAAATATTTAAAGGTCTAATAACATGGAATATACTTTTATCCATAACTTAAAATAATTTCCATAGTTTACGAAAAATAAATAATTCTCATTGGACAAAAATAGATATTGAAATATAATAATAATTAAATAATTTACTGGGCGTTACAGAGAGCAAAAGTAGTCACCATAGAGAAATTACCCCTCCATCGAATGAAAAGGCGGTACAAAGTTTCCTTGGCCACGGGGGTTTTTATAGAAGGTTTATTTGTGATTTCTCAAAATTTTCTAAACATTTACCTCGTCTTTTGGAAAAGGATATTGCTTTTGTTTTCAATGATGCATGTGTGCAGACATACATTGAAGAAGGCTTTGGTGTCTGCCCCAATTATGATCACACCGGATTGGGCTCAATCATTCGAGCTGCTGTGTGATGCGAGTGTGACATGGTTGTCGGGACATCTTTAGGCCAAAAGAGGGATAAGATTTTCAAGGTCATTTACTATGCCAGCAAGACCCTTGGCTCAACTCAGGCTAATTACACTACTACAGAGAAGGAATTGCTGGCCATCGTCTTCGCCTTTGATAAGTTCCGATCTTACTTGATTGGAGCTAAGACTATAGTCTACAAAGACCATGCTGCAATTCAATACTTGTTCGATAAGAAGGACTCAAAACCAAGGCTAAATCAGATGGATACTCTTATTGCAAGAGTTTGATGGGAAGATTCGAGACCAGAAGGGGTGCGAGAACATGGTTGCTGACCACTTATCCAGAATTACTAATGAAGCCGATAAGGAAGGGCAAAGGGAGGTAATCAAAGAGACATTCCCAGATGAGTACATTCTGACAGTAGAGGATATTCCATGGTATAGTGACATATCAACTTCTTGGCTTGTTATGTTCTACCTCCCGATTTGACGTCACGTCAAAATATAAGTTATTTCATAACGCCAAGTTCTACATATGGGATGACCCATATCTTTATATGAGGTGTGTCGATATGATCATCCGGAGATGTGTTCCTTGTTTTGAAGTGAGGGACATCATTAGGCAGTGCCACTCGTCTCCAAGTGGAGGAAATTTTGCTTCAGCAAGACAACTGCTATAGTGTTACAAAGTGGATTCCACTGGCCGTCGATCTTTAACGCAGTGCAATCGATGCCAAAGACCATGGAGAATATCTAAGAAACATGAGATGCCTCTCACAAGTATAATTGAATGGAATTATTTGATGTGTAGGGCATTGACTTCATGTGGCCATTACCTTCATCAAAAGGCTTCCAATACATACTATCAGCGGTGGATTATGCCTCAAGATGGGGTGGAAGTTGTTCTGACCCAAACCAACAATTTTAAGGAAGTATTGAAGTTCCTCCACAAGAAAATCATCACGAAATATGGAGCTCCAGAGCCTTAATTAGCGATGGAGGTTCCCACGTTTGTACCAAGTGGTTAGCAACTTTATTAGGCAAGTATTGAGTTAAGCATCGAGTGATTACTCCATATCACCCTCAAGCCAATGGTCAAGTGAAATTGGCAAATCGGGAGATCAAGTAAATACTCGAGAAATCAGTGAACGAAAATAGGAAGGATTGGTCAATGAAGCTAGATGATGTCTTATGGGCATATAGGATTGCATACAAGACTCCGTTAGGAATGTCGTCATATTAGCTTGTTTTTGGCAAGTCAAGTCATTTACCGATTGAGTTGGAACATCGAGAGTATTGGGCTGTTAAGAAGTTGAACTTCGACTTCCAAGCGGCGGGATTATAACGCATCCTCAAACTCAACGAGCTAGATGAGTTCTTGAGTCAAGCATTCGAGAACTCGAGTATATACAAGGAATGAATGAAGTGATTCCATGATCGATTGCTCACGCCTCGAAGATTTGAAGCCGGTGATCAAGTCCTATTATCCGAAACCCGCCTAAGACTCTTTCCGGGTAAACTGAAATCAAAGAGGTCGGGGGCCATTTACGATCAAGATTGTACGACCATTCGGCGTAATGGAATTATTGAACAAAGACGGAAGCTCATTCCAAGAGAACAAGCAATGTATCAAGAAGTACTACAAGTCGGAGCAACTGAATACCGTGCACGAAGCGCAGTTGAACGAGCGCAACTAGAACCCAAAGAGGTTGTCCGGCTAAAGGCATAAAACTTAAAGTTTGTTGGGAGGCAACTCGATGTTACCATTTTTCTTTAATTTTCTGCATTTCATTGTATGTTTTAAGTTGTTTTTATTGAATTTTAAAGTACTAACATAACACGAAGTGTAAGGGGCATGAAATAGGTCAGAAAAACACAAAAAGAGGCACACGAGGTGAAAAATTGAATTGCTGGAACGAGGAAGCCAATGCGGCCGAAAAATAACATGCATGGATATGCCGTTTGGGACTGGGAATGCAACAACGTTCACCAACGCAGCCACGTCCATTCCCAAAAATAAGGTTAAAATGCAAAAACACAACAGAACCGGTTATCCCCTCTTCTTTACATCTTATATGCGAAAAAACACCTCATTCCTCACATGCACCTAAATCTTCTCTTCGATCTCCTTAATTGTCCTCCACATTCACACACCTTCACCTCTATACTCCCCTATACACCACAAATCACACAATATACTCAAATTCTCGGATTCAAGAGGAATTATGGCACGGATTCAAAATTTAAAAAGACGCTTATTTCATCGATTCTTTCCTAGTAAACCCATCCGGATATTACAATGCCTCTGGTGGGTGTCAAATCGCCAAATTAAATAACTTACTTTCAAAATAACGAGTATAGTGGCAAGTAGGGTCGAATCCATGGGGAACGGGGATTACTTTCTTTTGAGTGAAAGCAAGAAATAAACAGGGGGATTTCGGATTTGAGTTATCTAACTAAACTAAGATCCTAATAATTATCTAAAACATGCCAAAAAAAAAAAAAATTAAAATATAAAGACGAATCAAATACTACCTGACTCTGATCTAAGGATATTGATATTCAATTACATTATTGATCATAGGCGCATAAATATATGTTTTTGCAATTCAAATAGTTTAACCAAAGATTTATTAGGATAGTCATAATAAATCTTACGCTTTCCTAAATTAATTGACCAATCCCAGCAACCGGTCAATACTTATAATTAATGAGTTGGGCACTATAGCGTTCCATACTACGTTAATGATATCATTACGATTTATGAAAACAGCTAAACCTAATTACTAATAGTTGAGATAGCTGCAACTATCAATAATTAGCTTGTAGATTCAATTGGGTTAAATTAATTATGATAGCACGATTAATTATGGTTCAATTCTTCATGACAATTATGGATCATGAATTCATGAATAGCAATAAGAAATTGAATAACTAATTGAGTTGTGAATTCAATCAAATAAACAATTCCTATATAAATAGGCTTGAATCTACAAATACTCGGATTAAACAAGAACGATTAAATTCATAGCCTCACAATAACATAACTGAATCAACCCTTGAACCATAAAATAACCTTAATTAATGGCGGTGGAATCCAAGGTCTTCAACAGATAGTGGAGAACAAAAGATAAAGAAAACTAGAAGGAAATAAAACAAAAGTGGCGTGAATCTGAGGGAAAGGAGAGAGAGAGCGCGTATTGGAATTCTTGTGCTGGACTGGTCGACCTCTCCTCTTTTAAATCATGCTAGAATATGTTTTCTCACCCTAATCAAATCCAATCTTATCTATAAAGGGAAATATCTAAATAATATCTAGATAATTACATAAAAGAAATAATAAGCCTAATTAAATAAAGCTCTTGATGGGCTTCTTTATAAAATTGAAGACTTTAACAAATCCAAGCCCATCTTCTCTCTATCTCGGCCCACTTCTTCACTTTTCAGCCCAAAACATCAATTTAAGCCCAATTTTGCTCTAAGTCCAATTATTATTCTCCTACATAAAAAGATAATTATTAAGATCAATAAAGAATAATAATCAACCAAAAATAAGGGAATATAGATATAAAATATGAAAAAATATATGCACATCAGCCTCCGAGAAACAAGGGTAAGGGAAAGCAAAAGGAGGTCACTCAAGACCCGATTCCAAGCATGGTACTGGCTTGGGACACGTATGATAGCAGACGCCTCGGTGTTGTGCTAACTAATGATTAGCACGATAAAAAGTGGATGAAGTTAGTCACACGAAAGGTGGTACCCACTCCGCATACAGATGATCAGATGATATGGGCAATGGGAATCCACGATAATATTTGGAACCTGCTGAATGGAGTGGGTATGGTCAAGCTTATGTAGCCACATATGACGTACAAGAGGCTCACTTTAGAATTTCTGAGCACTCTGGCGATTCTTGTCCCGAAGGACACTTATGAAAAGCAAACCCATCGGCATAGAATTTTAGTCGTGCAATCGATGGTTCAAATTAAGCCTTAGTGAGCTTGACAGGATATATGGTCTTCTGCCGGCTAAAATGAAACCACCTCAGTGGCTTTATGATGATAATCGATTCTGGGGGATATTGATAGAGGCGCCTAGTTTTGTCAAACCAATGTCGTTTAACAGCAAGAACAATAAAATGTCATGGTTACGGAGCCTGGTGATTAGGTATCTTCAGAAGATGTTGGCTCTAACCATTTATTCTCATAAGGAGATGAGGGCAAGTTGATAGAATTAGCTGCAATTACTATGGAATATCTTAGCACAATACAAGGTGGAAGTGGTCACACTGATTTTGGGCCAATTTGAGAACATTTTCCTCCGCCAAAAGGAAGATATATTTATTGGAGGATTGATCACTCCACTTGCAACATATATAGGAGTTCCCCTTGTGGATTTTCAATCGGAAGCTGGACCAACACTGCTTACTTGGGATGAGTTAGATAAGATGAGGGCAGTTACTTTGGGCTACAAGGATGGGGAACCCCGAACTGCTGAAAATAAGACAGTCGCGGATGTAATCCAAAATGTGTGACCTTTTCTACAGTTGCCCCAATATCACTAGACAGAGATTAAAGGTGTTGAGGACACCACAAACTAGTCCTTAGCTACTCCAGCCCATCTTGCGGTCTCTAGAAAATCTGATGGAAACGAACATTGCAAATACCTAACGACAAGGTTTAGTTCTCAAGGAGGGCGAGTTCCGGATCAGCTGGAAGAGAAAGATGAGGAAGAGCCCGAGCAAGCTGAAGGGAGTAGTCGTTCTGTACACCCATCACGAAAGAGACCGATTTATATTTTTGAGTCCACCTCGGATATCTATGAGGACTTGGAAGGGTTAATAACCTCTCTAAGAGATAATGTGAACTTGTATAAAGGCAAGCTCTATTCTATTCGGACACTCAACAAGCTCATGAACATGTACACTCAAAGGCTTGAGCAAGACAGTGTGTGGCGGCACCAACTCAATGAAAGATGGGAGCAAGTGACCGATTGGAAGAAATAACAAGATAAGAGATGGGAGATAAAGTCCCAATGAAGACAACAACAAGACGAGAGATAGGCGTATCAGCAGTAGCAGAAGGATGTGATGGCCCATTTTTGGGTTGGATGGGGTTATGCCCCACCACCGCTACCTCCTCCTCACTAATAACACACTGTGAGTAAGCACCGAGACGTACCACTTTTTTTCCTGCAAACAATTGGTCTTCAACCAAGTTTGGGGGAGCGGGTGTGTCGTGGGACGTCTTGGCAGCTTTATATGTTTTACGTTCTTCATTATTTTAAGTGTGTTGTTGCTTATTGTTTTGTTCTTGTTATTGTATTGCTTTGTTGGGATAGTTTGATAAAGTGTGTGGTGTTGAGTCTGTGTGACCATTGTTTTGTTGAGATTCTAAAAGGGCCTGTAAGCCCATTCCTGCATTTTCATGTTATGTTTAGTTTATATTTTATTTAATTTCTGCATTTAGTTAATTTTTATTGGTTTTATGTGTGAGTTTCTAGTCTTAGTTAGTTTTTTTATTCAAAAGCCCGGAGTTAGAAAAATATTGAAAAGCTGAAAGAAGAAAAAAATGGGGTTGAGTGATGATGATGTGTCGATGATGAGATGATTTTGCTATAACTTTTATTTTGTGACATATAGAAGAGCATGATAGGCGTATTGAGACGAAACTGAGATTGAACTTTAGATTTATGATCAATTTAGCATGTGAGATTTGAGCTTTATTTGTACTCCATTTATTGGACTAAATTATATTTCTTTCGGTATGAATTGTTGGTCATATTGTCATTTAGTCTCTAGAACTTGTCTTGAATTTATTGATGAATGTGTCAAGTATTTGTTGTGACTTAGAAAATAGTTTTATGCATTCTTGTCTTTTAGCCTATTTTTCAACCATAAAATTGACCTTTTTACCAATTTTTTTTTAAAAATAATCCCTAGTCAACTACTTTGAGCCTTTGAGCTTTGTTTTCCATAACCATATATTACAAGCTTTAATTCATTTGTTTTTAGCTTTTTTCCCTTAACTTGGACTAGTAGAGTGTGAGGGGGGTGGATTGAAAGGTATAGTTAAGAGGAAGTTTGAGGTTTTGAGTGGAATGGATAGTTGAGATAGTTTGGTAGAAAGAATGAATTGTGATAGGCAAAATATTACAATAATTGACCCCTCATAGTTTATATTCATGTTATTTTAAAAAAAAAAATTCAAAACAAAAGGAAAAAAATGAGAAAAAAGAGAAAAAGTAAAGAGAAAAAAAAAAGTCTTGGTTATTTTCAATTTTGTTGTTTAGAAAGGGGTTAACTAGAAAAGTGCTTAATATGCGTAAGTGTTTGAAAGATGGGTAGTCCAATGTGGTACTCGAATGAGTTTGCCTGTAAGAGCAATTGGTTGATGAATTGAGTGATAAATGCTTTTGTGGGGTGAACAAGCCATGTTAGAAGGGTTTTTTTTTTTTTTTTTAAGAATTGAAGAGTAAGGCTTGAGTAAAAGATTGAGGGGTAGTTGGGTTAGGAATAACTTGATTAATCCAATAATTAGTCACTTTTGTCCAAATCTATCCCACCTAACCTTAAGCCCATATTACAACAAAAAATAAAGATATTTTCTTTTATCACACATGTCAAGTACGAGGGCTAAATTAGATAGTAAGTAAGCTTATGGTAGATAGTGCATATGGTCCAAAATGATTGAAAACGTGTCTCATTCTATACACTTTAGAGATGAGTGATACACTTAATCAGTGAGGATCATTTATTTAAAAGTCTCTTGTCCCGAAAGTAGTTGATATATTGTCGTGTCATATATGCTCACTACTCTATTGTTGTCGATTTTCTAAAAAACCTAACTGAGACTAGATTCGTCATCTAATCGCCCTAAATTCTTGAAGTTCTTGTTCTATTTTATTTTGTTGTTCGGGGACGAACAACAATTTAAGTTTGAGGGATTTCGATACACGTTGTGTATGCATGTATTTTAGGTCAATTTAGAAGGGTATTGTATAACATTTGCATGTGTATTTGGTCGAAATGTGTGATATTCATCATATTGTGTAGTATAACGTGTTTATGTGTAATTTGAAGTTAAACAGGTGAATTTATGCCAAAAGGGCACTTAGACGAAAATTGAAGAAGAAATGAGTCAAGTAGGGGGCAAAAATGGAAGAAAAAGAGCTAAAGGACGAATCAGACAAGGAGAACAGGAGTTGAACCGGTTTTGGACCGGGAATGCGGCCGCAAAATAACCCCTCTAGAAAACAAAATCCACCGTGACACGAAGACGACCGCTTTTCCTGACGAGGTCGAGTCACTGAACTGACTGCGTTGGCTGAACCGGCCGCGTTCGTTGGTCGATCAAGTTAATTCTTATGTGTTTTCATCCTAAATTTGGCCCAATTCCATCACAATTAATTCCGGCCTATAAATATAGGCTTGCAAGAATGACTTTATCATTGGAGAAGCACTTTGGAGGCGAGGATCGAAGAACATGGAACGAAGAGATGAAGATCTAGATTGAGACTTCGGATTTCGTTTCTTTTTGTTATTTGTTATTAATCAACAATATTTGTCTATGAAGTATGTTGGTTTTTAGCTCTAGACATGAGTAACTAAACTTCTTGTGATCTAGGATTAGAAAGTAGCGTACACATTAATTATGTTTTGACTTTATTCGTTTAAATTCAAGACTCAAGTTTTATCATTCATCTATGTGTTTGTTTTCTTTATATGATTTTGTCAAATTGATCACTTGCTATTTATCTACACGTTTAACGATTCGGCGTCCGTGAGGAGAATATCTTTAATAGACTCACAACACATAGCATAAATACCAATATTCGTCTAAGAGGAGGAAGGTTTTTATGTAGGCATAAGTCTAGGTACTTTTGGGAGTCTTTAAGTGATAGTTATACAGAGAGGGTAATATTCTATAATTGATCTTTAGATTAGCATCGTCCGAGAGGAGGGTTAATTAATAGTCGTGTCGTCTAATAAATGATATGATTGGTTTGAAAGTCTAAAATTTAGGATAATCAACCGTAGGAAATCATATTTGAAATCGAAGCCCTAGAATATGTTTTAATCTCATTTGAATCTTTCCTTGGTATTTGTTTTTTACCAAGTAATATATAGTTATATTTATTTAGTGAAATTTAGGTTTTTAGAATATTATACAATTAGTCACTTATTCGAGAGTCTAGATAGAGTAGAATTATTAAAGTTAGGTTATTAAACTGAACATAGGACACAGTCTCTATGGGATCGACCTTGTCTGCCACTAGATACACTAGCATCGTACACTTGCAGTTTACTAGGTTAGAATTTAGTGCATCACCTGTATATATATGTATCTTAAAACTTTGGTGAAGCAGTGAAAAGAAACACTGCAAAACGTATCTCTATGTGTGTGATTTTCTATATGGCATCAGCGGTTGTAGCGCTACCTCCCGAATTTACGGTTGGCAAGTGTTTCAAGTTGGTGGCTTATCGTAACAAAAATGGAGACACTTCGGGTAGCACGTGAAGATAGCCCTTCTACAGTCAATTAACTGTTCACATGGCCATCGATAGTAGCCCTATTTCCGAATGGACGGCTGGCCAATACTCCAAGTTGGTGGATTATTTTAGCAAAAAAATGAGACACTTTACGGGTAGCACATGAAGACAGCCCTTCTATAGTCAACATGGACAGTAAGATAAATAGCTTGAAACCTTGGATAATTTATTCAGAGCAACTGAGTACATGACTTGGAATAGCAAGATGCTTGAGAACCAAACGAGAATTGGGACTTGTACACCCATAAAAAATTTCAAATGGCGAAAAGGTCACGAGTGTTGGAGATATGAGTTTGTCCAATGGGTTAAAACTGAATAGCATTTTGAATATACCAGGTTTCAAGTGTAACTTACTTTCCTTTTGCAGGTTAACAGGCCCACAAAATTCTAACCTTAATATAACCTAGAATATACAATGTAGCTATAGTTAGCGTGAGCAAGTCGATCCCGCAGAAATTGGATCTCTATGCTAATTTAGTACCCTAATTGGAATAGCCCAACTCTATCTAGATAGTCGGAAGTTGAGATTTTTATTTCAAAACTGAAAGTAAGCTATTAACTACTAAGATGCAAGGGACGACAAATAATTGAGGGTGAGATAAGATTTAGAGATATATCTTGGGATTCAATTTCAAATACGACTCAATTATGATTAATTACCCTAATTATTTAGACTTTTAGATCAAATTCCAGTTTTTATTAGGCAATTGATGAACGTTGAAGTGATCGATTTTCTCACATGTTTCAAGTTCATATTTATTTGAGAATTGTGATTGTTTGATATGTTTAAGTGCAATAAAAGTGTGTTTTCAGATTACTTTTCCTTTTTAGTATTTTTTTGAGATGCATTTTGAAGGTTAGGAAAATTTGGAAGCTTAAGGAAGTCATTTTGCACACAATTTCTCATTCCGGCCGGTATACCGAGGCCCAAACAATTAGGCTCGGTCCAGGCCCGAGTTGAAGGTCTTTGATTCATGAACAAAAGTCATGAACAAGCCGGGTCGAGAAAATGAGTGAAAGGGGTCAAAACAGCGAATGACGAAGGTGACACGCTCGACGGGAAACGAGAAGACCGATGTTTGAACGTCGGGCAAGAAGACGAGTACCGTCGCTGGTAACAAAATAGCTCACCGACCTCGAGTACCATTTTATGTACCACACTAGTATTGGGTGGTGGTATTAGAATCCGCTACCCCATGGTTTTTGATCGAGACGTTCTAGTTTGTATTTGGGATGTATCTTCTCTATTTAAGGTTAGATCGTGGTGATTCAAAGTGCTATGGATAGCCAAGATGGAGACCTACAATTTTTTAGTTCAATTTGAAGGCCAGCTCTAGATTGAAGATTCCAAGAATCGCCAAGAAGTCTGAACCAAAGGCGATCAAGAAGTTCGACTCATGTTAAATGAAATTCAAGCATTCTTCTTTGGTCCTTAACATTCCTACCCTTAATAAAGGGAACTTTCAGATGTTTTTAGGTAATTAATTTCAACATTGTGGGGTTTGGTTTTTATTAATACCAGTTCTCCCTTTCTTTGTAACAAGTAGAAAACAACTAGAAACACTTTTAATTCTTAGTTCTTTAGATTTTCAAATGTTAGCTAGGGTTTCTCTCCTCTTCTAAGGGGAAATCCATCTTTTGGTGAAGAATTTAAAGAATACTCAAAGGCTTGTGACAATCTTGAAGATTATTGAAGTCTATCAAGAATTCTTCAATTATGAGCATATTTTATCTCTACTCTCTCTATTTCAGAGTTTGTTTAATTATTGTTTGATGATGACAATTCTTGATTATGCTTTGATGATTTGTGGGTAGTTTTCTTATTTCCTGAAGCTAAGGAGTAGCTCAAGTTTCGGGGTTGGTAAATCATTGATAGATTATTTAATTTGTTGTGGGTTGTGGTAACCAAGGGTTAACATTCAATTAATATGTATTGATTTCTAGGGATAAATACGTTAACCTGTAGGCTTGACCGTAGCTTGTCATTCAGTGGCCTAATAAATGAAATCCTTGGTTGTGCATTTAGTAAGGGACATTTTAACCTTTACGCTCGGAGTTTCTTGTCGTTTGAGGCTTGTTCAATTTGGATCCTCACATGTGAATAGATGCCAGGAACTACACCTTAGAACATGTGGATAGGGGATTAGAATTGGACAATTACATTGATTGAGACCTTAACGATGTAGGGGGCGACCTAAGAGAGAAGCTAAATTGGGAAGGGAAGTAGAGTCTAGGGTACGATTGTTGGGATAGACGAAATTGTCTTGTGCTTGTGTAGTAATTACACCCCCACATATATCTGTAATGTGGGAAAAGTCGGTACAAGACCTTCTAGCCCTACGTAAAATAGACCCCCCCCCCCTCCCAATTCGGGATTGATTTATAATTCCTTATTTGTGTATGTTGTCTACATAGGATTTCATATATTCTTCTATCTCTTGGGGGTTAGCCACTGATACACGTTAATTATGCATGTATTTAGGTCGATTTAAGATTATATTTGACAACATTTACATGTATATTTGGTCGAGATTGTGTAGATTTATTATATTTGGATCATTTAGCGTGTTTGTCTTGTTTTTAAGGTATTCTGAGCATTTCAGAGTCAAAAGTCGTACTTTACGACTATCGAACGAAAGAACAAGTCGAAAGAATGGAAAAACCAGCCTAAACCAGTCCGGAGATGAACCGACGCGACCACGACACGTAAAGGCACGCGACCGCGATGAAAAGTAACTGGAAAGGAAATCGCTATTGATCAAGCAACATGGTCGTGCCATACATGCAAAGCGGTCGCGCCAAAAAGTGATGTTTTCGTGTTGTTTCAAGCTCAAAGCAACACAACCGCGAGAGATGTCCGCGGCCGTGACAAAAGGCCGCGTTTTGAAGAAATTTCCTATTCCAAGTAGGAATTGAAGTCTAGAGACCCCAGGACTCGTCCCGAAGTCTATAAAAGACATAGAAGCTCGTTTTTCATCGGAGAATCATTAGATATCATCAATCATATCACCATCTCAGACTTTTACATTGGAGTAGAAGACATGAGAGAAGACGAAGATCGACGAGCCATCTAATAAACTGGTTTTAAAGTTTATAAATTAGTAATTAATTATCATTAGCGTAATTCCTAAAATCAAAATCCTAGGATACATTCTCTTTGATTGGAAATCAATTCTTGTTAATTAATTCATTTAATAGATTATATGCAATATAGTTTAGTTATAAACAACTTTTCCCAAATTCTAGTATCTAGTTAGGATAATCCTAGATAATTAGGGTATCAAACTACCTAACCTCATTCCCTGCGGATCGACCTTGACTTCCACTATATACATCTACACCCGTACACTTGCAGTAATTAAAGGTTAGAAATAGGACCTGTCAAGTTTTTGGCGCCGTTGTCAGGGAATAGGTTAAGCGTCTTAGTTTTTATCTTGAGTAATAGGAGGATACTAGACCTAGTTCGGGCCCATTAAGGCCTCAGTTTGCGGGCTGATGTGAGGAAATGGAGCCAATCCACCTTCTTTCTTTCCCGGATTTTCCTATCCTTCAAGACATAACTAAAAAACACCCAAAAGTGCATTAAATCATATAAAAAGGAATTCTGACCCAAAAATGCAATAAAATATGAAATTGTACCCAAACACATGAAACACTCACATTTTGCAAACAAATATGCACGTAAATAATACGAGAAAAACGAGTATTTTCACATTCATCAGTAGACAAGAGGGTGGAGATCACTGAAACGCAAGGATGTGAAAATTATTTCTTACTTCATTGGCTTTTCAAGAACGGGGTGAAGACTTTCTACCTCAAGAATATTTTCAAGAAAAGTTCAGATCAAGAAGGTGGTGCAAGGATAGAAAGGGAAATAAGGATATGACAAATGCCATGGCACCACCCCCCGCTTCCGTTTTCAACTCAAGGCATCACTTTGCGGCTACCTCGGGCTCACATACATGGCCCCGAGGCATTGAGGGTACTTTACTTGCCCCTGCCGATCACTTCACTTCTACCGGTAAGCTTGAACCAAGAAAGCCATCCACTTCACTCAAAACTTACTCCAAGAACATGGTCGAAGACTAATTAGGGGTTGAAGATCCTCCTCTTATGGGTTAGATTCCCTCTCCCTAACCTCTTTTATTGATTTGGTTGTGTAGGACTAGGATTTTTGCTTTGAAATAAATGGTTGATTTGGAAATATGTTGATTGTGAGTTTTTTTTATTAAGTGGTATTTTGTGAAATGACATTCTTGACATGCATCGGGCTTTATTTGCTTAATTATGAATTCATTGATTGGGATTTGTTGTGCATGTATCTTACCCTCCATCGTCTTATTTTTGTTTATTTGAGCTTGTGAGTTTAGCCCAAGTGTGTAGGCATGGGTAATAATAGTTGCTTCATGTATTTAAGAGGACGTTCCTTTGTTTGATTGTTCATATTCATGATCTATGCTATTTCAGCATGTTACATTTTATTTTATGTCTTTTGGTGTTTGGAAGAATAATGATTACTTGATTGATTTTTGTTGAGTTGATTGTTAGTAAATGGATGTGAGAAGGATTGGAAGTTCCATGTTCTCAAAAAATCTAAATGAATTCTGTGGAAGTTGAGCATAATAAGAACTAGATGGTTCGTTGAATAAATCAATAAAATGGAGAGGTTGATGCGATTCACAAGCAAGACAAAAAAAATGTCATAGGAAATATGATTGGAAGTGTAAATAAAATAGTTTATTCCGAAGTTATGTCGCTTGTAAGTATTACCTTGATTTCAAAACACACACGACACAATTAAAGACAATTTAGTGAAAAATAGAATGAATTGGCTATGAGTGGAGAAAAAGAAAGGAGATATAGGAAGGAGTAATAAGGTATTTAAGGTCGCTATGTGAAGTTATTGCAATTATCTTTTTTGTGTTACATTCTAGTTTACATTTATAAATTCAACTCATTGAGTTAAGCTTGTAAAAAGAATGTGTTGTATGAAACGTAGAAAAACTTAATTTCAAATCGAGTCTTGTAATGGTTGAAAATCTTGTGCATAACTTGAGAAAGAGTAGTAAGGTCTTATAAAGCAAAACTAGAATAGATCATTTATTTCTTTTTGGACCTAACTAGATGGAAAAAGGAGAAATTGGGAGATAAAATTGGGACAGTTGGCTCCAGGGAGAAAAGAGCCATATCACCTACACTGGGTGAGTGCGTGGCATATTCCTGAAAAAAAGAATTAAGCTGAGACCACCTATAGTCGAGGATTTTGGAAAATAATGAGTCGTCTCGATCATTCAAACTGAGCATGTTTTGGGACTGAAGTGAGGGGTTTTACTATATATGGCCTAGGGCACTAAGTGAGATAAAATACCATTTGCTTTCCTAAGCCGTATGCCTCTTTATTCACTTTCTTGTTTATCAACTTCCTTGAAGTCAAATGATTAAGGCAAGTGTGGTGAATCGAAAAGTTAGAAAAATGTTCAACGAAAAAGAGAATTCAATATTTGTGGACTTCCAACAACTTTTCAATCTCGTTTTTAATGTGCTTAATTGATAAATTTGCTCGAGGATAAGCAAAGATCAAATTTGTGGGGATGATGAACGTTGAAATGCTTTTTTGCCTCACGTATTTCAAGTTCATATTTTTGTTGAGAATCATGATTGTTTGATATGTTGAAGTGCAATAACGTGTAAAATTGTGTTCTTTGGTTAAATTTCCCTTTTGATATAATTTGATGCATTTTTTGGTGCTTTTAAGTTGTATTTTGAAGGTTTAGGAAAATCCAGTAACTTAAGGAAGTCATTTACACACAATTTTCCATTTTGGCCCATATATTGAGGCTCAGACGAAATCCAATCGGGACCAGTACAAGCCCAACTCGAAGTTCTTTAAGTGTGAACAAAATTCGTGAAGAAGTTGGATCAAGAAAATGAGTAGAAATGGGTTAAAATGCCGAAGAACGGAGATGACGCGCACGATGAAAAACAGGAAGGCTCGGCGTTGAATATCGGGTAAGCCGACAAGTACCGCTTCTGGTACCGCCATTGGTACTGGACTAATATAGCCCATTGACCTCGATTACCATTTAAGGTACCACACCAGTATTAGGTATGGTACCTGAATCCGCCACCCCTTGTTTTGCAATCGAGACTATTGGAAATTGGGAGATGTATCTAAAAAATGACTCAATAGACAGGACTTGGTAAAGTCGAGACACGAGTTTGACTCGCTGTCCATAAGACGATATTGTCGCAAATTTTAGTGCTCTCAGTATACGACAATTGTCCCCACAATACAACGACTTTGACCTATGGCACCACAACAAAACTAAAGTTCTTGGCGAACAATGATATAATGATACAATGAAGGAAACAACTATTTATAATAGCTCAATGGACCTAAAATTGACCTCAGCTTGAGGCTCACGCAACTCTGCCGCCTCAACTCGATGCGACCGCGTCCATTATTGACGCAACCGCGTCGTTTGATTCTGCCAGCCTAATCCAGGCACTTTCTGATGCGACCGTGTCCTCCCGCATGTTGTCGCGTTGCATGCCACAACTTTGCCATTCCAAACTGGACCCTTTTTTAAGCGACTGCGTCCATCCCCGGCGCGGCCGCATCATTTTCTTCGTTTTTCAGGCTCCACTCTCAACAATCTCTCACTTGGAGACTGAAACACCTTCAAGTAACCATTTCTCCTTTGTTCTCCTTCTCGTATCCGCTTGGTATCGCCTAACCTCTTCATTAAGTACCAAGGCCAATTGAAGTTATGCATAACTTCAATTTCTCTAAGATCACTACCATAGTAAACACGTTGGTTGGATTCTCACTCCCAAGAATTTTCACAAGTTGCAAGATCTTCTTCTCTAACAGGTGTCGAATGTAGTGATATTTCAACTCAATGTGCTTTGTCCACGAATGAAAAACGGGATTGCTAGCCAAGAAAATACACTCTAACTACTGTTGTAGAGAACACTATTTTTATGTTTCTTCCTAAGTTCATTCAAGAAATTCTGAAACCACACCATCACTTTGCTCACTTCCGTCACAGCTACGTACTCAGTCTCTATGGTGGATAGAGCAACAACCTTCTGCAACTTCAATGTCCAAGAAATTGTTGTACTACCATAAGTAAAGACATGCCCGGTAGTGCTCTTTCTTCCATCAAGATCATTTGATGTCAAGTCTGCATCAACATAACCAACCAACTTGGAATTTCTCCCATCAAAGCACAATGCTTTATTCGTGGTACCTCTCAAGTACCGCAATACCCATTTCACAGCTTCCCAATGTTGTTTCCCTATATTACTCATGAACTGGCTTACTACTCACACTGCATGCGCAATGCTCGACCTTGTACACACCATAGCATATATTATACTGCAAATTGCTGAAGCATTAGGGACCTTCTTCATTTAGGCACATTCTTCCTTAGTACTCGGCGACTCCTTCTTCGACGATTTAAAGTGAATTCCCAATGGAACACTCACAGGCTTCGAATTCTTCATGTTGAATGTTTCCAGGACCTTCTAGACATAGTCCGCTTGCGAAAGATACAATCTCCCAACCGCTCTATTCCTCTCGATTCTCATACCCAAAATTTGTTTACCTTCTCCAAGATCTTTCATGGAGAACCGCTCAAACAACTGATTCTTCAACTTATCCAGCTCTTTTGGATCAACTCTTGCAATCAACATACAATAGCAAGATAAGAAAGCTTTTCTCAAACCTCTTGTAGTAATAATAATGGTCGGCATGACATTTGTGATAACCAATTTCAGCCATGAGGCTGTCGGACTTCATGTACCACTGCTTTTGAGGTTGCTTCAACCTATACAAGTTCTTTCTCAACTTGCACACAAGTTCTTCCTTTCCTTTAGCTATGAATACCTCTGGTTGTACCATATAAAATTCCTCCACTAGGTCACCATGAAGGAATGCAGTCTTTACATCCATCTGATGTAACAACAGGTACTTCTCTGTAGCAACCATACTCAACACCATGTGAATAGTCGTCATTTTCACAACAGGAGTAAATACATCAGTACAGTCAATACTAAATCGTTGCTCAAACCCTTTCATGACCGGTCTAGCTTTGTAGTGTTTGCTACCATATGCTTCGTTCTTGATTCTGTAGGCAAGTCATTCCCTTGGGAAGCTCACTTAGTTCCCAAGTGTCATTCACACGAAGAGATGACATTTCATTTTCCATGGCAGCCTTCCATCTTCGTCTATCATCAACTTGTTCTTCTTCTACATAGCTCTCAGGTTCACCACCGTCAGTAAGCAAGAAATAATAGTTAGAGGGTGAATATGAGTTGAAAGAGTTTGTCGTGCAATAATTCTGGGGGCGAATCACTGTCGCCCCTGGAATAGTTGCACCCCAGGCCTACGACCCGAGGTGCTCCAGGTTGACGTCCATCAGAAGCTCGGTCGTGAAGCATCTGCAGAAGTTGTTGAGCTCCACCATATGTGGTAGGAAAGAGATCAGTTCTCCCCGACTGTACGAGATGGAGATATTATGGGCTATTGTGGACAGGAAGTTGAGGAATTTTCAGTATGACCTGATATCGAGCTTTTAAAAAATAGTCATGGAATTAAAGACAGAACGGAAGAAAGAGACAAAAGTACCGGATCCGATCTACTGTGGGGCCTTGATTACCCCCATACTCGAGCATTACAATGTACCCCTCCTAGAGTACACACCCATCACCACTGACTATTATTTAGACTGGGAGGAGATGGAGAATATGAGAATTGCTATGCTCGGGTACCAAGAGGGAACATCGGGTCCGGCTATCCCCTATGTCCTCTAGAATGTGGGACCGTACCTCCGTCTACCCAACCCCAGTCTTACCTACATCCAGCGCTTAGGGACAAGCATGCCAAACTTGGCACTGAGCTCGGAAGCACATTTAAGAGCATCAAAGGAGCCGACCAGTGCTGAGCTAACATGCTACCAGAGAGGGAAGAAGCCACGAACTGTGGCCAGGGAGATGAGTACGGGGACTGCAGAAGGGAGCAGTCAGCTAGCAGGAAGAGACCGGCGTCTGCGGTGCGGTCTCGGGCCGAGATTCGAGAGGAGCACAGTGACCGGCTGAGCAGTTTAGAGTTGGGCGTGCAAGCATCAAAGCTAACATCAGTGCACTTCGAGGAGATGTCCATCAACTGGGAGCGGAAATGAAAGAAATTAAAGAGAGTCAGAACAAGTTGCTAGCTTTGTTCAAAAGCATCCAAGGATGCTTGACTGACTCGAGCTCCCGAGACGTCAGGCCTTCCAAGTCACTGTGAGTAGAGCACCGAGAATGCCTTGCCCGTTTCTTCACAAACTTAGTTGAAAACTAAGTTTGGGGAGGGGGTGAGACACTCTTGGCCGCTCGAATTCCCGAACTCCCCTTCTGCCTCTTTTCTGATTCCTCATGACTATTGACTGCTTTGGATTGTATTATTGGCTCATGTGCCTCTTTTCTGAAACTTGATCATTTTGGTTTGACGGCCTGTGTGCCTAGTAGATTTGACTTATTGTCTTTGGTAGCCTTCTTGAATTTGTTTTGTTAATTGTAATTGAATTTGGTGGGCCTGTGTGCCTTTGTTTATCTTTTGATTGATTTATGAGCATTACTGTTATTACTTTGATTTGGTATTTTGCACATGTAGGAATAATGTTTTTGTTTAATCTGTTTTTAGTAGAATGGGGTTGGTTAATATTGAATAATTTGGTTAATTTCGACGAGCACAGACTTGTACTCCTCTTTTTCCACAAACGTAGTTTGCAACTAAGTTTGGGGAGGGGGTGGGATTCGTACAAGTTGGCAGCTCGAGAAAGCGATTGGATTAGTTTAGGAAGGAAAATTGTGGCGTTGATTAATGATGAAAAAAAAAATTCGAAACAAATATTTTTGGAAAGAAGCACATGGTAGAGCATGATAGGCTTTTTGAAACAAAATTGAACATACACTCAAAACGTTTGATCAAATTTGCAACCAAGTGAGTCGTTGAGCCTAATGCATACTCCCATTTTTGGAGTAAAATCAAATTTTCTTTCGATGCGAAAATTCTTTGAATGTATGCAATTTCCTCTAGAACTTTCCCTAATTCTTTACCTCTGAGTAAGTCGGTATGTGTGGTGACAAGAAAAATGATTTTAAGCATTTCTTGATTTAAGCCCTTTCCAAAAGCTGAAAACAATTCCTTTTGACCAAACATGTACAAATTTCCCTAGTTAGCCCTTTGAGCTTAAGCCTTTTTGTTTGATACCCAACACTACAAGCAAATTTACCTTTCATTTAGCCTTTGAAGCCCAAACGGGCTGTTGAGTATGAGGGAGGCGGTTGGAAGGTAATTAGTTTGGAAATTGGGATTGAATTCGGGTAAACTAGTGGAAAACGAAGAAGGGTGAAAGGAAAAATGTAAAATAGGCCCTAATCGAGAACATTAACCTCTCCATAATTTGTAAAAAGAAAAAAAAAAAAAGGGGCAAAGTCGAAAAAACCAGAAAAACAAAAGAAAGAGGAAGTGTATATACCATTTTTTTTTTTTTTTTGGAGAGGTTAGTGAAAATCACATCATTTTGTGATTACAACCCCTTGTTTAGAAAATTCTTAAGAAACATATTTATTGAGAGGATTGATAAATATGGGAGATGTAGGCAGGAATAAGGTGTAGAAGTCGAATCTTAAGTTGGACTCGGTTGGGAACTAAAAGAGTGAGGTTGAGTGACCATTGTTTGAGGGGTAGATGGGTAGTGCACTACTCATTTAGTCCATTTTATAGTCACTTTTACCTAAATTTTGTCCCACCTTACCCCTAGCCAACATTACAACCCATATAAAGACCTAATTGATTCATTGTCACACATGTCAAGTACCATTACAGGTTTAGACGATTGGCAAGTCTATAGAAGGCATTATGTTCATTTTAATGTAAGTGTAAACACTACCCTTTTTAATGCACTCGAGAGAGAGAGATACACTCACCCGGTGAGGATCTTCAGTTGAGAGTGTTATGTCTTGAGAGTAGTGGATCTAGTCTATCACATATGCTCACTTTTATCATGATAGCTTTATCTTTTTCATGGAAACTCTCTGAAATCAAATGCCACTAAATTCTGCCCTAAACACGTGTCCTTTTGTTTTCTCTTTATTGTTCAGGACGAACAAGTTCTAAGTTTGGGGAGATTTGGTACACGTGTCCCGTGCACGCACTTTAGGGCACTCTTAGTGTCATTTTAGTGTCAATAATGTGCACACTGACGTGTATTTAGTGCTTTTGCATTCTCATAAATAATGTGTTTGCAGTGTTTATGTGTTAAAACAGGTGCAAAAGGATCGAAAAAGAACATTAAACGATAAGTTGAGTAGGATTAATTGAAGAGCTTATTTTGATTAATCATACCTAAGAGACAATTGGATTGATAGAGCTTGTTATCAATCTTGGAGTAGGAGTTCCATGGCTAACTAATTGATTAATGACATTAATTACATAGATTATTCGAAATAAGGGGATACTTGATCAAGGGTTGAATACTTTAATCATAATTTAAAAATCCAAAAATCAATCTATCTATCTTGCTATCTTTTGTTAATTGAATCTTAAGCTTAGTTGATCATAGTTAAATAGTTGTTCCTAATAGTTATTGATAGTTTATAGTTTGACAAACAAAACCCCCCACCTTTATTGCTTTCGTTGTTTGCTTTGTTCTTATTTGAATTTTACAATTGCTTGACATATTAAACAATATTAGATTGTCGTTCCTCGTGGGATCGACCCTTACGTATCGCTCTACTGGTTAGAGTTTTAGGTTAAGGTTTAGTGTGTGTGTATATATATATATATTCATATACATATATATATATATATACTATTTAATTTGGTGCGACATTCGACACGCTACCATTAGGAATTAACCCCACACATGATCACGAAATTGAAGAAAACAAGAACGAGAAAAATAACATAATGATTTGGTAACCTAGTTCATTATGATGTGTAACTACGTATGGGGCCGATACCAAGCCGGACCCCTTCTTACGCGACTGCGTCCATCCCGGCGTGTTCGGGTCACTTTCTTCATTTTTCAGGCTCCACTCTCAATACTTACCATTACACATACAAATTTTGTGCCTTCCCAATAGTTGTCATACTATCGCAGTATATAATTATTAGGGGCACTAGTTTTTTCCAACAAGGAATATCCTCTAGAAAATTCCTAAGCTATTTAGCTTCTTTGCTGGCCTTGTCAAGTGCAACAAACTCTGACTCCACCGTGGATCGAGCTATGCACATAGGTCTAGAGGATTTGCATGACACTACACCTCCACCTATAGTATATACCTAGACACTGGTGGATAACACACTATTTCTAACCCCTAGTATGACCGTAAGTGAATGGGGCTAGTGCATATAGAAGCGAGCAAGGTTGGTCCTACAAAGACTGTGTTCCTGTGTTAATTCAATACCCTAATTGGAACCCTATATAGTCTATAATTAAAGGTGATCATTGATTATTAAACTAAAAGTGCAGAAAATGATAAATAAAATACGTAGAATGCTTAAAGAAGCAGATAATTAATCACGAAGAATAAATCAAAGACGGGTTTAATTTCAGTTACAATTTCTTATGTATGATTATCCTAATATTTTAGACCTTTGAACCGAATTCGAGTGTTTATTAGGCGATCATTACTCTAGTTAACCTTTTTCTCCGACAACGCTAACATGTTGATTATGTATGAGTAATTACCCTCTTAGGCTAACTATCGCATATACAACTCCAAAGGGATCCTAAGATCAATGTCTACACATATATCTCGCTCCTCAAAGACAATTATTGGTATCTATGTTATATGTTGCATGCTTGTTAATAACCCTCCTCTCGGGCGTTGAATCATTAAGAAAGTAGAATATAATCGATTGTCCAAATCAATCAATTCATAAAATAAAAACAAACTCATAAGATAACACATAAAACGAAGTCTAGAATAATCAAAATATAAATAATCGCAACCTACTTTCTAGCCCTAGAACACAAAAATGTTTAGCTACTCGTGTTTATAATTAAAACCAAAGAACACTCATAAACAAACATTCTAAAGCAATAAAGTAAACAAAAGACGCTAAACCCAAATATCACCTTGAATCTTGATCTTCTTTCCTTCATGTTTCTTGCTCTTCAGTTCAAGCCTCCAAGGTGAATTTTATGATATGTGATGATGATTTTCAAACTTTGGGAACCCCTATTTATATGTTAGGAAGGATTGAGGTTAAAACTGGTAAAAAGGGCATAAAAAGTGAAAAATGCGTAAACCGCCTTAATCGATCCGACTGGATTGCATGTAATGATCTAGTCGGATTGCCCGGTCTGGACCAACGTTTTGTGCGTTATTGACGGATCCGGCCGGATTGAGACCTGTGGACTCTAATCTCATTTCTTCTCAAAACATGATCAAGCCGGATTGATTAAAACCATCTGCCAAATTGAGCCTTCTGTCCAATTCTTCGATTTCTTCACCTTTTTGCCCTTTCCTTGCTCGTTTCTTCTCTGGACTTCGTCCAAACGGAATTTTAAGCCAAAAATAATACCCTTTTACTACAAATACGAGAAAATGCATTATCCGGCTCAAGATAGTCAATATAAGCATGTAATCACTGAATTTGTATGAAAATTCTATCAAAATACTCAGCCTAAATTCATGCATACACTACATGTATTAAAATCTCTCAAACATAGACTGTTATTCGTCCCCAAACAACAAAAGTAGATAAAAGCAAGAACTCAAGCATTAGGGCAATTCAACGAAGAATCTAGCCTCAAACATCGTTTTCTAATATGCTATGCGCATATATGACGTGGCAATATATCTACTACTCTCAAGACAAGATAATTTTAATCAAATGACCCTTACCAGTTAAGTGAATCACTCCTCTCTCAAGTGTATAAAGTAAGATGTGTTTATACGCAGTAAGGACCACATGCATAGTCTAACATATACTTGCCTATTGTCTAATCTATGTGCTGGTTCCAAGTGGTAGAGGTTTAGAGAGGAGGTGAATAAATCTCAAAATCGAATTTTCTTTTTAAATACTTTGAGTAGTAGTTTGTTGCTCACTGTAAGAAACTTGTTCTTATGGCAAAGCTAATACAGTAAGCTGACTTAAGACAGTAGGCACGAAGCAAACCGATCTGAGGTTATTTAAAGTAAGAAATGCTCATGCAGAGTTTTATGATACGAAATATTATGCAAATTCGTTTTCTTACAAATCAATGCAGTGTGTAAGTAGTATGCCAAAAACATTAAGTAAAAACTATATAAAAGTAGACACAAAGTTTATAGTGGTTTGAAGGTAGGGGTAATCCTTCTATGTCCACTCTTCCCTCACACAGGGAAAATTTACTAAGTTGTTCACACAGTACCAACTAGTTACGCCAAAGTCTAAGGCCAACTTATCTCATTACAATAGCTTTTGTCTATCCTCGAAAGGCTACTCCTCTACCATACACTCGTTCCTCAAAACACCTAGTCTACCTTTGAATTCAGGATTCAAACAAAGACTCCCCATTCAAAAACCCTAATGAGATTGGTTTTATGAAAGTTTTTCTTTGACTTCTCGTAGCTGCTACTAAACTTGAATATCAGTTGAGATGTGAGCAAGCTTCCTTGTTTGAGAAGGATTACGACTGAGGCAAAGCTTGGGAGATTGACTTGAGAATCTGCATGTAGCTTGAATCTTCACTTGAATACTCTTGCTGTTGCTATTATCTCTTTTATCCTTTGCACAAAACATTTGAAAGATTATTAGAGTGTTGTATGCGTTGAAGCTTTTGAATAAGAATGCTTTAGTGCTTGTTGCGAAGTGATTTCAGTTGCTCAACAAATCGGTAGCCTTTGCTTTATCACCCATCTTCTTCTATTTATTGTAGTTGGGTTATCTTCTAGTTGAAGAGTGAAAAAATATTCTCGTTGACATTTAATGCTCATTGTACGGCTTTAGAGTCATTTTCCCTTTCTGTAGAGCTTAGGTTAGAGTGGTTATGGTTTGTTGTCGGTGTCCAGTGTTGCTTTTGTTGTTTTTCAGGTGTATCCCTACGTAATTGTATAGTTAGTACTGGGTTTTCGTCTCTACTAGCCATATTTTTAAATCAATCCCCTGACTTTTAAATTTCATCTTTAACACTTTGGACATGACTATTGCTTGCTTGCTGCTTGTACTTTCCTTGCTACAAGCAATGCTATATGCTAGATTAGCACAAGCAACCAAACTGCGCGCTCACTGCAATGTCTCCTACCTTACTACTTCCTTGCTGCACGTAGCCTTGATGTTCTTGTAGTGACTTAGCATAAGTATTACTAACCCTAATATATTACAAATGAGTATAGAATTCATGGGGCACTAGTTCCTACCTTATAATAGAGATTTTGGCATCATCAAAACTAAACATAAATTTCCTAAAACTATGCATTATACTTGACATATGTGAATAAAGTATGGAAAATGTCTTTCTTTTAGTTGTAATGTAGGGTTAAGATAAGGTGGGATAAACTTTTGGATCAAAGTGACTCATTCTTAGACTAATCAAGCTCTTCCTAGCTCAACTACCCTTCAATTGATGTTCACTCTTTCCCTCACTTTTCCAATCTCAGTAAACCAAAAATATGGCTTCTTCACCCTATTTAGACAATAGAGATATTGCATCAACCAACTGCTCTCAATGCCAACAATTATTGAGTACCACGTTGGGACTACTCATCTTTTCAAACACTTAGGCATATTAAGCATTTTTTCTCTAACTAACCCCCTCCTATAAACATAAAATAGAACAATTTATAACAACTTTTTTCTTTTTTTTAGATCACTAAAAATGTAAACAACATCGTAATAACTAGAGGGGACTAATTTTTCTAATCTTCTTCCCATAATCTAACAATTCCTTTCACCAAACTTCTCCTGCACATCCTTCCCACTCACCCTTGTGCGTTTTCACACTACTACCTTTCGATCCAATTGAGTCAAAAGCCCGAAGTTGTGCGAGTCTTGATGAACATATATATAATTAGGGTTGATTGATGATGATGTTTCGATGATGAGTCGAGTTTTAAAATTTTAATGAAATGTAAACGAGCATAATAGGCACACTTGATATGAAATTGGGCATGCATGTAGACTAATGATCACATTAGCCATGAGGTTTTGAGCCTTTGATTGATCTCCCATTTTTGGAGTATATATTGTTTTCTTCTGTGTGAATTTTTAGTCACCATGTATGTATGTCTCTAGAACTTGTCTTGCGTCTACTTAAAAAATTGTCAGGTACACGGCGTGAATTTGAAAAAATGGTTTTAGGCATTCCTTCTTTTAGCGTATTTTTTAGCTTGAATTGATCTTTTGACCAAATTTTATAAAAAAAAATCCCTAATCAACTCTTTTGAGCCTTTAAGCTTTATTTTTCATAGTTGAATATCACAAGCCTATAACCATTCATTTTAGCCTTTGTTCCTTGACTTGGACTAGTTGAGTGTGAGAGAGGTGGATTAGAAGATAGTAGGGTGAAAAAAGGCACAAGGGTGAGTGGAAAAGATGATTGAAAATTTTCGGTGAAGAAGATATATATTATAGGTAAAAGATTGGAAGAATTAGCGGCCTCTAGTTTTTGTTGTGTTATTTTCGTTTATGTTTGCAAAAAAAATTATGTTCATTGTGTTTCAAGTTTGTTGTTTAGGAGGGGGTTAATTAGAAAAATGTTTATGTGCTTAAGTGATTTATTGTTTGAAATAGTTGAGTAGGCCCAAAGTGGTATTCAATTAGTATTGAGATTGAAGCACTTAGTTGATGTATAGCCTTGAATTATCTTGATGGGGTGAAGAAGTCATATAGTTTGGTTTTCTAGAGATTTGAAAAATGAGGAATGAGTGAACATTGTTTGAGGGGTAGACGGGTTAGGAATAACTTGATTAGTCCAAGAATAAGTCACTTTTACCTAAATTTATCCCATCTTACTTTAAGCCTAAATTACAATAAAAGAACAAAGACATTTATGATTCTTTATTCGCACCTATCGAGTATGAGCATAAGTCAGGCAATAGGCAAGCATATGGTAGACTCTACATGTGATTCAACTTGAGCGTAAACACGTCCATATTATACACTTGAGAGATGTGCGATACATTTTTCCAGTGAGGATCATTTATTTGAAGTGTCATGTCCCGAGAGTAGTTGATATATGCCAAATCAGATATGCTAATTGTTTATGTTGTCTATTTTCAAAAATATTAGTTGGATTCGTTGCTTAAATCGCCCTAATGCTTGAGTTCTTGTTCTTGTCTACTTTTGTTGTTCGGGGACGAACAATAGTCTAAGTTTTGGGGATTTCAATACACGGCATGTATGCATGTATTTAGGTCAATTTAGATGACTATTTTATATCATTAGCATGCATTATTGACCAATTTATGCTTATATTCATTATATTTTGTTGTATGGCGAGTGTGTGCTTGTTTTGAAGTTAATTAGGTACTTTTAAGCCAAAAAGTCTCTTTGGATGAAGGTTGACGAGCATGAGCAAAGAGAGTGGTGAAACGGTGAAGCTTGGAAGATATCATGCCAAAAGACTCACTCGGTCGAGTTGGAATATGTCACTCGGTCGAGTGGAAATATGACCAATATTGGAAACAAAAGGCCGAAGAAACAACTAGGCCGAGTTGGCACAAGCAACTCGATTAAGTAGCAAGCTAGTGAGATAACTTAGTTGAGTTGGCACAAGCAACTCGGTCGAGTAGATAGTTCGAAGAAAATGGTGATTTTGGCATGAAAGACCAACTCGGACGAGTTGGCCTTAGCGACTCGGTCGAGTTGGAGGTTCGAAGTGAAAGCGAGTTGGGCTCCAAACAGTTTACTCGGTCGACTTGATCTTAGTGACTTCGTCGAGTTGGTTATGGCGGTTCATGCGTATTGTACGCGTTTTGGCTTATTTTCAGCCCGTTTCAATTCTAATCCTTCCTAACCTATAAATAGAGGTTCCCAAGTCCGAAAATAATCATCCGACATCATAGAAAGCACTTCGGCGGCTTCGATTGAAGGGAAACGTGAAGCGAAGATTATCAAGATCGAAGACTCTGGGTTTTGTTGCTTTATCTATTTTTATTGTTTTAAGAATGTTATTCCATGAATTTTTTTGGGATTTTAACAATAAATATGAGTAGCTAAAGACCTTGTGTTCTAATGCTAGAAAGTAATTTTATTGTTCGACTATGTTTTAATTATTGTTTTATTTTTAGACTTCGTTTAATGTTCTTATCGTATGTGTTAGCTCTTACTTTATGAATTGATTGATCTGGCCAATTAGTCTGTCTTACTTGCTTAAGAACTCGACGTCTGAGAAGGGGGTTTGTTGACAGGCACACAACACATAGCATAGGTATCAATAGTCATCCAAGAGGAGTGAGATATTTGTGTAGGCATTGGTTTTAGGAGCCCTTTGGAATTAAATACGTGATATATAACCCAAGAGAGTAATTATTCGTTCATAATCCACATGTTAACAAAGTTCAAGGGGAGGGTTAACTAGAGTAGTGGTGTCTAATAAGAATTTGAATTCAATCTAAAAGTCCAGAAAATTACTATAATTGAATATAGGAGAACATAACTGAAATCGAATCCTAGTATATGTTTCTTCATCTGATTTATTCCTTTGTGGTTGCTTGTTTGCTTCCTTTTTAAGCATCCCTTTTACTTTGTTAATTATTTTTCTACACTTTAGTTTTAGATTAATCAACACAATCTCTTTATTCGAGAGGCTAGATAGGGTTTACCTATAATAATTAGGGTATTTGAATTGAACATAAGACACAATTTTTGTGGGATCGACCTTGCTTGCGATAACACTAGGGCTAGAAAAAAGTGTTGTCACTCATCGCATTACAACAAAAGAGGTCTTTTGTATAACACTTTTTGACACCACAATTGTGGTCACTAATAATAAGTTATTTGTGATCACTTGTTGTCACAAATACAAATTATTTGAGACCATTTTAAGACTACTTTTAGAAACAACTAGTTGTTGCAAAAATATTTGAGACGCATTTGAGACCACTTTTGTGGTCACAAATATATTATTTGTGTCCGAGTTATTGAGACGACAATAAAGGTGTGACAAATACTCATTATTTGAGACCACCTCATTTAAGTTGTGAGAAATACTCATTATTTGAGATCACTTTTTGTGGTCTCAAATGAACCTTTTCCTTGTAGTGTCGGGTGGCCCTTAATATAATCACATTTATCACACTCGTTGATCTTGAAGCCATCCGATAGCATTGTACTATCGAACTTCTCATGCCATTGTTTCGGCGATTGTGTGATTTTCTGCATGTGTGGTTTTTTGCATATACAGTATTATTTTTAAAACGCTAAAAGTTACTCTAAAATATGTGATAAGTATTTGGAAATTGTTAATTTTTTTAAGATTAAAATAATTTTTAAAAAAATTAAAAAATGACTCTCTTCTTCCTTTTTCTTCACCATATCATAAATTCTCAGGCAACCTTCCCTTCTCACCAAATAATCGTCCTAAAATATTTAAAAATTGCAACAGCTGGCATTCAAGATAATTTATTTAACCTTTTGTTTTAAAATCATATAAGCAGACAAATTGTAGTAGAGGTCAATGGGTTAATTTGTTTTTAATGATCCTTAAGTTTCTTAATCATCTTATTAAGGTAATAAAGTATTGATTTCTTTTGTCCAAACACGGTAGCAAGACAACCTAGACAATAGTTAAATAATGTACTTCTTTTTATAAACTTTTATTTTATTAGTGGAGGCTTTAGACTTGTTCTTCTTATTGCAAGAATCTCTGCATTTTCTTGATTTATTAAAAGATGACTTGTGTTTTCTACAAGTGGGATTTCATATTTTTGACTGCTGTTTTTTCTCCGTCAAGTTTGTTCCCACTATACATAAAATATAAAGTTACCTTTCTTGAAAATCAATTTGTTGAATTTATTTTTCTTCTTTCTTTTTTCCTTCTCCCTTCCCCAAAATTTGAAGAAAGAAACAAAAGTTTATTACCTAGTATACTTAGAGATCCATATCGAATAGCTTACTCACTATCCAAATACACATCGACATATACTCGTATAGAATTACGATATATAAAATAGTCAAGTGCAATTTTTTAAAAGTAGCATCGGAAAAAAAAACAAGACATGGTGTCTTTGTAAAAAGAATGAAGGCCTTAAATGAAATTACTCTTCAACATACCAAATTACCCTGTGGTTTTCCCATAGAGAACGTGTAGGAAAATTGCAAATTCATTCTGTAACTCAAGGTTGTTTCCAAATTCAATAATTTTTTCTTTTTATTATTTTTAAATTATTATCTATTTGTTTTTACATTTTTTACCTCTATTGTTTTGAATGGCTAGTGTTAGATCATTTATTTCAGTGATAAACATTTCGCTAAATAATTGTGCATGCACCTTACATGGATATGTCAAATTAATTTATTTTTATTTTTCATTTTTCTTGGGAATCTACGGTTCTCATAGACGATCTTGATAAGTGTTTGATTTAATTTTCAAATTGTAATGGTCATGTGAGAGTGAGATACACATAGAATAAAATTATCCAACAAGAATTTCGGAACTTAGCTAATCAAACTCAAATAATTGAGATAAAAGGATGGAAATTGAAAAAATAAAAAGATAATTGAGTAATTTTGGGCGTAACTATAAATAAAATGATGAATTTAGCAATTTTGCCATAAGTTTGTGGAAGAAATGACATGCAAAATGTTACATATAAACACAAAAAATAATGAAGTGAGATGTTTGTAATATGTTGGTTTTGAAGATTGATATGGTCGGCCTGTAAATTGGAATTAAATGAATTTGAGGTCGTAATCATCTGCAGCCAACGTGAAAAATAATATTGCGTGTGAGTTACCCATGTATTTATTAATATTATTTTGTTTAGTAAGAAAATCTGCATTGATCTTTGGACAAGGACAGTATATCAATTATAGATTCATGTCATCTCAATCATACAACAGTAGTGGTGTTAAAATATAGAAACAACTGTCAGAAACACAGATTATGATTAACATGCCCAATTTTATAAATACAAAAAGGTTATTCTTTTTTATTTTCAGCAAAATTTATGAAATTGCCATTAAGTCTGTTTCATAATTTAACATAAGCTCCAGAATAATAAATGCAACTCCTATGTGATTTTAGTCCAATATTATAATGCTAGATTTTTTTAGCCACTTATCCATAGTATATATATATATTTTTAGTCATTTTTCTTAATAAGACAATATTACTCTTAATATGTTCCAAAATGAAGGCAACACTGCTTTATAAAAAACCTTATTGTTTTCCAAGGTAAATAACCTTCAATAGTACCTTTAATTTCTATATGATACATTTGATATAGTCAATATATATTATGAAAATTTAAGTACTTTACCTTTAAAATAGTTATAAAGAATGTATACATAGAAAATATGACTATAAAATACCGATTCTTATCTCGTTGGATCATTCAATCCGTGTGACAGTAGATGTAACTCGCCCCTATAATAAACTACTTGTACTGAAATGGTGCAGTAAATTACAATAAAATAAGAAAATATCTACATATAAAATAATAGAGTAGTACATATTTGAGCATTGATGAACTAATTCTGCTTCCTTGATTTCAGGGAGATTATATGAGGTTCTCAAGTTTCCATGAAAATTTACATCTGATGAAAGATGCAGTTAAGACAGTAGTACAACACATTTCATTTCATTTCCCATAAATAATTGCACACAGGACCATTGTTTTTTACTGCAAAAAAAAGAAAGTACTAACCCTAGCTATTTCCTAAATCTGATGGTTGTACCTTCAACAATCAACATCAAACTCTGTCTTGATGATATCATCCACAAAGAAGCTGTTGTTAGTGGTAATCAGCTCTTTAATCTCCTCAATACTGCTGTAATAATAATCCTGTGTGTTTTGACCAATGCACCCCCCATAATTATCATCATTGGTGAAATAAGAGAAATCAGCAATGGAGATTTGATTGGTAATGCAGCTCCCATCAGATGAAGTGCAGCTGGGTACGACAGGGTAATTTGGAGAATAAACAGTGGTAAAAGATGGAGGAGGTATGGTATTGGTGGGGTGGTATTGGTATGAGTATGGAGAGGGCATTGATGGTGGGCTTGGGTAATATTGGGTGGGCTGATTCGGCCTCTTTTGGTGTTGGGCCGATGGAGGCATGCCCATTAGCACCAGCTTCTTCTTCAGCTTTGTGTTCCAGTAGTTCTTGATGTCATTGTCTGTTCTTCCTGGTAATTGTGCTGCTATTATTGACCACCTGCGGGGACGGATTCAGAATTTCTTATTATCAAAAGGGTGAAAGTTTTTTTTTTTTGGAATTCCAAAGTAGCAAAACTTGTTATTTAACTATAATTTACATTATATATGTATACATCGTCAGAAGATTTGAGAGCACATGCTATTATAGTTTTAATTTTGATTTTTGGATTCGAAAAAGAAAAGAAGAAAAATTAAGACCTGCTTCCAATGGAGGCATAGAGGGTGCAAATAATTGTATCTTCTTCATCTGAGAATTCTCCATGTTTAATATTTGGCCTGAGGTAATTGAGCCACCTGAGTCTGCAGCTTTTGCCACATCTTTTCAAACCTTGAGTGAAGAAACAGCAGTACATTAATTAATGAGTGTGAAGGAAAAACAATTTTTTTGCAGTGGAAAGCAAGCAGCATACCAACTTTTTGAGGGAGAGCAATCCAGTTGCCACCAGTGCCATTCTTGTGAATGTAATCTTTGAGCTTAGCATCTTCTTCAGGTGACCATGGCCCTTTCTTCACATTTGCTTTGTCACAGCATGGAGCTCTTCCCATCTCTCTCTCTGTCTTTCTTTACAAGACTTGTTCTTCTAAAACAACCTGCTACCTGCTTATATATATATATATATATTGCATGTGGATATAATTAATGATTGTTGAGAGACAAACACACACAAGTCAAAGTTGGATATATACACTCAAATCTGTCTAATCCTATTCAAAAACTAATGAATTAATCACACAAGTAATTATAGCTCCTCCAATAGTACTGTTTTGTTGCCAACACTGCCCAAGTAATGCCACACACTTACAAATCTTAATATGATTGCTCATTACTCTTCCTAATCTTCTCTCTCACACACACATTAGTGTATTCCAATCTCTGCCTCTCAACCCACATTTTCTAACCGGGGAAAATCAAAATTTGTCCACTCCAACGTACTAACAAATTGCTTCCAACTTTTAATTTCTTCACTATAAAAATGAGCCTTTTTAGACAACAAAAAGTGATCTAGTGAGTATTATTTATCACAATTTTATTATTAAAGACAATATATGATCACTAATTAATCGTCTCAATAATTCATATGTAAATAATAAATATTTGTAACAATAAAAGTGTTAAAAAATGCATCTTAAATATTTTTTTCCAAAGACTAATTAGTTATCGACAAAACACCGTCTATAATAATGTAGTTATTATCTCAAATAACGTTTTATTATATCAAAAAGTTATTTCTTTATGGTGTACGATGCATATGGGGTGCATGGATAAAATTAAATAACCGGCACATTAGTAAATAAACTTTTTCATATTCTTCCAATTAATTCACCATGTTCCAGTCAAAAGATTTTTAAGAAGAAAATTCTATGTACTGCTCATATGAAAGTGTATAAAATATATTAAATGTAATCTGGTCATTTGAACCCATAAATAAATAAATAGAAAAGTCTAACTGACAATCGATGACTTAATTATTTGATGTTAAATCTTCAATTGGTTGACGGTAAACATAAAATTATATTTTGAATAAATAATTCAGTTTAAATTACTAGTTACATATATTGTGGATTTTTAAGACTTACAGGTTGATTAGTCTTTCTATACTTTCTTACCAAGTCTTTCTGTTTACCAAGTCGGGGACTGTACTATTTTACTACAGAGATTTTGACATTATCTTCTTTGCATGTACCATCGTCGCTTCCTTAACATAGTCTAACATATATGTTTATCTTACTTAATATATTTATATATTTTTCATTATACTTAAGGGTATAAGGATTGAATAAATTCCTTATACTTCCTAATCGATCGTTTGGTAGCCAATACAGCATATACATGTAAAATTAAGGAGTCCAGGCCAAAGACATGATTAGCACATATTACCTATCTTGCTTAATTGGACTAATTGTATATCCTGTCTTATAGTGTCCAAGATTAGAACATATTATCTCCAAGCTATCCTCATCAAGAGCCAATTTTCCTCTTTCTAATTTTATCGCAAGATTTAAAGTGATTTACTCTTCTAATTTAAAAATTCCAGAACTAAGTTAGAGGTCTCCAAATATCTTTGATATTGGATATGATATTCTTATATTGTTTATCTTTAGTAAAATTTGAAATGATTCGTATAAATATTTTCCATCGTTCCACCAAATTTACAATTTGATGTAGAAATATAAAATGAAAATATAATTAGAATTTAATGCTTTAACTATATTAACTATCAATTTTTTATTTGTGAAAATAATTACAAGTCTACCAAACACCCGATAATAAATAAAAATATCACCCTATACTTCCTAATGAATGACATGTTATGTTATACTACCTGAACATGCTAAATTATCTGATGATAAACTAACACTCACTTATATCCTATACCCCTACCAAATGGGTTCTTAAAAGATAAGACTTTGTCATCTTGCTTTACAAAATTAGCCGCCCTCACTAGTAAAATTTTGCTATATACTCCCTCCGTCCCGGCCCAATTTACCTACCCGGGCACGAAGGTTAAGAAAAAGCAGATTTTGTGGAATCTTTGACTTTTTTAAATGTGGAGATTGAATGTGGAGATTTTGAGGGTGGAGATTGTGAGATAAAGTTGCCATTTATGGACTGGCAAATTAAATTGGGACAAACCAAAAATGAAAGTAGGCAAATGAGAGCAGGGCGGAGGGAGTACTTCATAACTCCTTCCCCTAAAAAAACATATCATGTTTCAAAAAGTTTCTTGTTCCAAAGAATGAAAAAAAAAAAATCTTTTAATTTCATGAATTACTTACATATAATTAAATATGTTAAATCAAAAAATAAAATAAGTTCGAGTAAGCTGTGAAAACTGATAATTTTTAGAGAGTTGTACTTGTACCTTTATCAAATTCACCAAAAATAAAAAGTTTTACATTTTCAAATCGAACATTTACTCTGGAAGGGAGGAAGTATAATATTTCAGAAAATTTGTACACTTACTAGACATTTTAATAAAATAAAGGGTCAATTATAAAAAACAACCTGCACAATGGGCCTTTTTTACTTTTGCAACCTAAACTTTTTATTTTTTCCGATGACAACCTGTACTAATTGTTTTTGTTGATTTTCAACCTCCGGCGATATTTCCGACTATATAGGCCATGTGACTTGCACATGTTCATTTTTGGACCAATAAGATGGCGACACGTGGCGATAAATAAAATATTAAAAAAAATAATAAATATTTTAAAAATTTCAGAAATTTCATTAATAAATCCAGAAAATTAAAAAAAAAAATCAGAAATTATTGAAATTCCAAAAAGTTATTTAAAATTAAAAAAAATATATATAATCCAACAAAATTTTCTATTCATTTATAAATTCAAAAAATAAAATAAATCTGAAATTAATTTGAAAATTCTAAAAATTTATTTAAAATTAAGAAAAATCATTTAAAATCAGATAGCTAATTTTAAAATTAAAAAAAATTAAAAAAAATTATTTTAGAAATTAATTTTTAAATACTAAAAAATGATTATAAATTGTAGAAAATTAGTATAAAAGAGAAGGGAACTTCGTATATTCCGGTATAAATAAATTTAAGAAGTGCATTTTATGAATAAATTTTCTGAATTCTTAATAAATTTTTAGAATTTCTAAATTTATTTTATTATATTTTTTTAATTTTCTGGAGTTATAAATGAAATTTCCGGTTTTTTTTTTAATTTTCTTATTTTAAATTTTTTTTTTTTTATTTTAAATGATTTTTTCTAATTTTAAATAAATTTTTAGAATTTTCAAATTAATTTTAGAGATAAATTTTTTTTTATTTTCAGAATTTATAATGAAATTTCTGAATTTTTAGCTTTTTTTAATTAATTACAAAATTATTTTATTTTATTTTTTCAATTATAAATAATTTTTTTGAATTTTAAATAATTTTTTAGAATTTCTAAAAGAATTTCAGATTTTTTTTTTAATTTTCTAGATTTATTAATTAAATTTCTGAAATTTTTAAAATATTTTTAATATTTTTTAAAATATTTTATTAGTCGCCACGTGTCACCATCTTATTGGTCCAAAAAGGAACATGTGCAAGTCACATGGCCTATATAGCCGGAAATATCGCCGGAGGTTGCAAATTGGAAAAAAACAATTAATACAGGTTGCCATCGGAAAAAATAAAAAGTTTAGGTTGCAAAACTAAAAAAGGCTCATAATACAGGTTGCTTTTGGTAATTGACCCTAAAATAAAACTATGACAAAATGTGAGATTCTCTCTAGTCGATATATAGCTAAAACATTAATTTGGGCCACATATATATAGGAGGATTGCCTTAAATTTTTGTTTGTAAATAACATGTAGCTCTAACTTAAAACTTAAAGAGAAATATGGTTATATGACCAAATATTAAATAGCTAGATGTTTTTGCCACATTTTGTGGCTGAATATTTTTTAGCCAAAATTAATGCTAACCAAAACTTAGGGTAAGAAAAATATTAATTAGCACATAACCAAAATCGTACCCCACCCCGCCCCCAAAACCGATTCAATTCCCCTCCCCTCCCCCCCCCCCCCCCCCCCCCTCCCCCTCCCCCTCCCCCTCCCCATCACCACTAACAGTTAACCCATTAGGTCATTACCATCGATAAACTCTGCTGCAAAACCCCATACGCTCAATACCCCCACCCCCCACCCCAAATTTTTTGTCTTTTCCAATATCGTAACTGCGGCGATGTCTTTCGACGGTGAGCTTCTTGTTGAAAAGGTTAGACCAAACAACAACGGTGACGATGTTGCTGAATCTTCTGGCAAAACCTCCACTTCCAGCAACGACGATGAGGTTAGAAACCCCCACTTTACATCTTTTAACAATTATTGTTCGTAAATGGCACATAGATGGGGGTTTCGGTTGTAGATATAGTTCATATTATTAAGTTGTTAGTTTATCGATGATGTGGATTTGTTGTTGTGTTTGTCTGTTGATGTGACTTTAGTTGTTTAAAAGTTGTTGTGCTAAAGATTTTTTAAAAAATTTAAAGACCAGCATTTATCAATGCTTTGCAGAAGAAGATGAAGTGTTTATCGATGTAACTTTGCATCGATAAACACTTCGGCATCGATATATTATGCATCGATAAAGCAGGTTGAATTTTTTTTAAATTCAACTTTTAATGTTTATTGATGCTCAATTTTATATCGATACGGTGTAGATTGAACTTCGATAAACTATTTTATTGATGTATATTGACGTTCCATTATTTATCGATGATATATTGAATATTATATGTTTTCGAAATTTTTTATTTTTTTATTTATTTTAAATTTTGAAAGACTTATCGATGCTCAGAATATTGATGATATATTGAGCATCGATATGCTTTCGGAATTTTTTAATTCTTTTATTTATTTAAAATTTCGAAAGACTGCAGGTATATCGATGAAGTACCATTATTTATCGATATACTTCTGAAATTCTTTTATTCCTTTATTATTTGTTTATTTTTGAATGGCTACAGGCATATCGATGGTAGTGTGTTTGTTAGCGTTGAAGTGCATCGATATACACCTACATGTCGATATATATATCGAAGCAACTTCTGCATTATCGATGTCCTTGTACATCGATACACCACTAAGTAACATCCATATGCTTCTATTATTTTGTTTTTTTTGTTTTTCTCTTTAAAAAAAATAATAATTCCAATGGTGGTCTCTCTTTTTCTTACCTTTTAATTTTTTTGTATGATGTACAAATGACGGTGTTTACAGATTAACGGTATCCGTTTAATTTCTCAAAGATTGGGGCCTCTATTTAGGTGGCAAGGAGTGAACACCATCGATCTTTCAGGGATTGTTGTCATCTACCACGACAAGAAGATTCTCCAAATTGTCCATGCACAACTATCGGCTTGTGGGATGCTGGAGGCCTTCAGAAATACATGCTTCTCCCACCTAGAGGTGTCAAAAAGAACAGGGAACCGGCAAACTAGGCCGAATCGGACCGGCGGTCAATGGTGCCAAAATCGTTGACTCCAGTTCCCGGTTCCAAACCGCACCGGCCCTGGGGGATGGGTCGGTGGGGTTCCGGTTTGTCTAATGGCGGTTCGTGGTTTTTTTAATTTTTTTTAATTTAAAATGGCCACGTGTGTGGCCGTGATGAGATAGCCGTTGCAGATGGACGGTCCGGATCATAGACCGGTTGCACGGGAACCGCCGGTTCCAACAGATCTTTTAAAAAAAAAAAAGCGACAGTCAAGATCAAATGGCCGTTGAAAATCAACGGACATGATCATTTGACCGTTTGAAGGGGGGGGAGCGGGATTTCAGTTTGCGGGGGAGGGGGTGTTTTTATTTATTTATTTATTTTATTACCTAAAAAACCTCTATAAATACCCATTGTCACTCCAAATTTTTTCCACACCTCAATCTTTCGTCTTTCTCTCTACTCTCAAGTCTCAAAGTCTCAATCTCTCTTGCAATCTAGCAATTAGCATTCTTATTATTTTGAATTGTGCAATTTGTTCTTACTTCAAATTTTAGTTCAATACCTTGATTTATATATTTTTTTCTAGTTCAAGTTTCTAGATCAATTTTTAGTTTTTTAATCCTTCGAAAATTCTCAAAAAAAAAAATGTAGAGTGGTAAAGCCGAATCCAACTCTTCTCGCCGGAGCTCCGATCATAGAGGGAGGATGGAAGTTGGTGGTTCGTCTAATCCACCACCGAGCTTCTTCAACCTAGATGAAGAGGAACCAATCAACTTGGACCACCTTCCAATCGATTTGGACCTAGCCGATGCTCTAGGAATATTTTTCATTATTTTCTTAGATTTAATTTATAATTTCGTTGAATTTTAATTCAAAAATCATAAGTCATTTTCTAATTTGAGTCTAGTTTAGTTCTTTTATTTTATAAGTCAAGTTCCACAAGTTTAGTATATTTTTATCTGCCTAGATGTTATGTTACATTTTTATTCTAATTATTAATATTAATGTGCATTAATATTTGAAGGTGCTAATATCGTCGTCGTCTTTGTCGAACAATTCGGCGATGACCGTCCATCTCAAGATAGCGTTCCTAGCGAACCCACTACTACTACTACTAGGCGTGGTGGTAGAGCTCCGAAACCACCTTCCGACGATTTTGAATCCAAGAGTGCAATATTTAAATTTCATTTCACGAGGACTTACATTGAGGATTCGAAGGACCCAAAGCTTTATGTGGTTCAGTGCAACTTTTGCCCGAAGAAGTACACAATGCAACAACATGGTGGATACGGCACCTACACCAAGCACAGCAATGGACACCACCCCAACAAAGTGGGAATCGAAACTAAAACTCAAATGCGAGGATATATGTCCAGTCCATCCGGGTCCTCGCAAGGTACGGATTACTCTTTATATATAGTGAAGCAAACCTCCGTCGCCAAATGGCTAAATTTGTTTGTGTCAAACATCTACCTTTCAATTTTGCCGATGATAAATTTAACGAAGACTTTGCTAGATTGGGGGTTTCAATCCTCAAGCTAGAAAAGTCTCTCTTAGCACCTTAACACGAGACATTGCTAAAATTGTAGGGAGTATAAAATTATTTTGGTAAACATGTTTGCTTCACTAGCTCAAAAGGTTTCAATTTGTTCGGATGTTTGGTCGGATCAATGGCAAAGTCATCATTACATGGGTATTACTTGTCATTGGATTAATGATTCGTGGTCTATGCAAAAATATTTAATCGCATATAGGGAGTTTGATACCGTGCACAACGCACAATATATTTGCCATAAAATTATTATAATTTTCCAAGAGTATGGTGTAGTTCATAAAATATTTTTCATTTCTTTTGACAATGCTAGTTCTAACAATGCATCATTACCCGAACTAAAAAACATTTGTCAACCTTCTAGTGGTGGTAGGTTTTTTCATATTAGATGCATGTGTCATTGTTTAAACTTGTGTGTACAAGACGGTTTACAAGCTTTTAAAACACACATTATGCCTATTCGGGAGGCCATTTCTTGCTTGACCCGACTAACCACACTGTCGGGTGTAGTCAAATAAGTTCTATTTAATATCTAACTTTCTTTCCTAATAGCAGATAGAGCAAGTTATGGTCGATCCCACAGAGAACAAAGAAACTAATCGAATTATCGTATTTAACCAATTTATATAAATACCTATAATAATATAAATATAAATATAATGCGGGGGAAATTATTTGAGTAAATTAACGAAGCAATTAACAATTAAAATAGCAAACTAAGATGAATTAAAGTATGAATAAAAGGTATTCCCGCCTTTAACCTAGTATCCCCCTAGTCCGAATTATTCATGTAACTAATGCAATTGTTTGATCAATCAGTTCTGAAACCCCTACTCCAAGAATTAACAATTACGCTTAGCTAATGCTTGTTACCCCTTAAGTATAATTAATTACAAGTTCGCTTAGTAATTAATCATATTCAATTAAGTAGTCCTGGGGTACGATCACTAGAACACCATTAATCAAACACATGGGGAGCCAAGGTAACGGAGAAGGTACGGTGTTGTACTCGCAAGCTCGGTGCAAGGGACCGCGACTTATGTTATCCTAGCGAATAATCACTATTTGCTATTTTTAAACACAAACGCATAACAATTACGGATATGAATTTATGACCTAGCTAGCAACAGTTATATGCCTAATAGCCAGGTGATCAATCCAAATAGCAAACATATAAAAGATATGAAGGAATCGAATAACATAAATAATTTCATAACATAATTAAATCAAACAATCACTGTATTATTTACATAAAAATCATTCTAGGGTTCAACTTAGTCAAAGACGAAAATTAAAAGCTTAGCCGCTCACAATGATGGCTAAGAACAAATTACAAATAAAAGACATAAAATTAGAAAAACCCCCAAATGTCGATTCTTGAATCTTCATGTTCTTCAGAATTTCTAAGTCCGAGCTCTCAAAATCCAAGTAAAAGTTGTATTTTCGGACTTGGGATCTTCCTTTTATAGACAGGGATGAATTAGGCTCAATTTGGATTGGAAAAGGATAATCAACGTGCAAATCTGCAATTGGGTTGCCTTAGGTCTCGGCTGAGCGAGCCCTTTGTACCGATTTCTCGGTCGAGACTCTTCTACAGCTAAAAATCCCAGTTTTACCTGACCTTCTGTCTCGGCCGAGCTCTCCTTGTCTAGGCCAAGACCAGCCTCATGAAGCTCTGGCTCGATTTTTCTCGATTTTTTACTTGTGAGACTTGTTTTTTATGTTCATCCTTAGTCGAGTTCGACTTTTTGGTCTAAATTTACCCAAATAACTTCAAAACAAATCACAAACATCAAATCGTCCAATAATGTAAATACGAGCAATACACGTTCAATTACGCATAGGGATGTAAACGAATCGAATCGAACCGAATATTAAAAAATTCGATTCGAATTCGAAAATATAAACCCGAATTCAAATTCGAATCGAATATTAATCGAATTTAAATAGATGATTCAAATTCGATTCATGAGAAATATTCAAACTATTCGATTTGATTTGAGATTCGAAAAGTTCTTTTTATTTTTATATATTGATATTTTTTTATTTTTTAAATATTCAAATTTTATTTTATTTTTAATTTTTTTCAATTTCCCTCCGTTTCAAAATAGATGATGTTTTAGAAAAAAAATAGAATAATTAAGAAATAAATATATTACCAAATATAGCCCCTAAAATTTGTGGAGATAAGATTTAATGAAATCAAATGTGAGTGGAAGATTGAAAAGTCAAAGATATTTTTGAATTTACATAGGGGCAAAATAGAGAAAAATGGTAAAAAAAACCTAAAACATCAATTATTTTGGAAAATGATTAAGAAGCTAAAACATCATCTATTTTGAAACGGAGGGAGTATAAATTTTAATAATATTTTATATATATATATATATATATTAATTTAAATATATAGCTATATAAATATATTATACACATATATTTAGTATTATATGTATTATTTAATTTTTAAAATATACTCCCTCCGTCCCGGCCCAATTTGCCTACCTTGGCCGCGCATGGAGGTTAAGAAAAAATAGATTTTATGGAATCTTTAACTTTTTCAAATGTGGAGATTGAATGTGGATATTTTGAGGGTGGAGATTGTATGAGAAATTTACCATTTATGGGCTGAAATAAATGAAGATTCATCTTTTACATCCTCACATTTTAGTTAAATTCTAAATTTACGACTCTAAATTAAGAATGTATCACTACAACTTATAACAATCATATTTTTTGAACTAAAAAAACTGAAAATGAAGATAAAATAAAACTGAAAAAAAAAAAAAAAAAAAAAAGGGTGAACCAGCGGGAACCGCTGGTCCACTCCACGGTTCCAAACCGGAACCGTCATCGGTTCCGGTCCCCCCTCCCCTCCCCGGTGCCCGAACCGGCGGTTCCGGAACCATGCACCGGTTGGGCACCACTACTCCCACCGCAACGTATTTCTTGAAAAGGTGTTCCTGAAATTCATGAGTCACAACATCGTTTTGGAGGAAAACACCGGGAGCTTAACGACGTGTTTTTTGTTCAGTGAAAATGTCGTCTCCTTCGGTCCGAAGAGTTCTATCAGATTATGGGGCTGCAATTTGGGAGCACATATTTTGATATAGCAACTGCCTCTTCTACTTGCCCCTTCCCCTTGGCGATGTTTGGGCCAGATGTTGAAGTGCATCAATGTATAGGACCAAATAAACTTTGTTGACATGAACCAGTTTATCGACACTCTTATACAACATAAGTCAATAAAATAGTTTAGCGATGTATGTTGACGTCGATAAATTGGCTCAAGTCAATAAAGTTTATTTTTAAAAAAATTATCATCTTATTCATATCCACGTAAGTATATCGATGTTTAAAACGTAGTATATTGATGCATTGTATATGGATAAATATATGTTTATCTTATGCATATCGATGTGAGTATATCAATATTTAAAACTGAGTATATCGATGCACAACGCACCAATATACTTGTATGCATCGATATATATGTAAAAATTTGCATTTCTTGGGCCCTGTTTCCAGCGAGTATAAAAGTAAGTATTTCAGAAAAAAAAAAATCGATTTCCGGCGACTATGACAGTTGAATGGGGTGTCAGTCTAATGGAGTAAGAACACAACAATAACCTCACAAACAACAATACATTCGGCAGTAGTGGGCGAATGGGGTGTCAGTCTAATGGAGTAAGGACACAACGGCGACACATTCGGCGGTAATGGGCGGCGGCGGCGCCAGCAACGGCGAATGTGGCCGGCGGTGGCGGAGACGGACAACGGTAATTGGTGGTAGTGAAAAGTTGGAGAAAAGTTGGAGTTGGAGTTGGAGTTGGTTGAGGGGTGGGTATGTAGTTAACGTAGCTAATCAATCTACTTAATTCAAAAAGTGGTTAAACTATATAATGGTGAATGATGGCTAAAACGACATTTATGCATTTATTGTTTGGCTAAAAAGATCAATTTTCACAAACTTAAAAGCAATTTCGTAAATTGCTAAATGCTATTTAGTTGGATATGTGAGGATGAATTGTAATAAGTATAGACGACCGCTGAGAATTTATGAGTTATAGAAGAACTAGTCGGAACCTTTACAACAAGTGGACTAAATTTTGTATCCGTATATGTTTGAACAAAGAAATTGGAAAGTATTAGCGTTAATTACGTTGAATACAGTTGATTGCAGCCTTGAATAAGACAGATGTAAAATCTGACTGCCAACCAATTCCAATTTAATCTATTTAGGCTCAGCTTCAACAATTATATTTCGCATCTTTTACTTTCTTTTAGCATATAATGACTATATAGTTGATGAACGGAAGACTAAAAATAACTGAACAGATTAATAGCCAATTTAGATTTTGAATTTTCCAGTACCCAATTTAGCTAGCAAATTGATAGCTCTTGATTATTTATTCTATTAATTTTTGTCCAGTTTTTGTAGTCTAGTGACGCCTGAGGACCAGTTTATGGTAGATCAGGATTCAAATCTCATGATCGGGCACAAATATATGTACTGTTCCATGCATTTTTGATATAGTTGGGTTAATTTGCAAATTGAGATGAGGAAAAGAAAAGGTCAAATAAGTAAGGGGGCTGGGCTGCTGCAGTACTACTGCGGAAACGTCAGAATTGAGAAACAAAAAAACCATGCAGCATTGACTAGGCCACTTAATTAATTCTGCTCACACTTTTTTATATAAATATAAATATAAATTAATCTCGTATGTATGTATTAATGTATATATGTCTGTGAGTGTGAGTGATACAATGAAGGTACCAGAAATGCATGAGTATGAACTACTACTATGAGTAAACAAAATCATGGCTGATGCATGCAAATCATCCAACACACTTCTACCATGACTCTATCTCTATATATACATATACATATACATATTGTTGTAAACATAACTAATGAATATATATATATATATATATATATATATACTATTGGTAAAATACGGATTATTATCGAATATCAAAAGTTAAAGGACCAAAACCAATATGCTTGGAACTTAATAATGAACTAAAAGAAGAAAGCTTATGTTGGATAAGACAGACAATGAAGTAGCACATAGTCGGGTTTAGATGGATTAATTAAGCGTGAACGAGTTATATTAGAGATTATACAAATTTGAATCTATATCTTCTTTTCACACCCAATGCCATTAAAAACGCTATGAAATTCTCCCTTCTTCAAAAGTTTGCGTCAATAATGTTTCTGTCATGTACCAGCTTTCTTCTAAATTTTACTTGTTCAAGCACTAATCCTCTATAACAGTCGGCTGAGATCTGATCCATGTGTCAAACCAAATGAAATTAATACGGGTTTTTTGTGGAATCAAATTGTTACTTGATAGAATCCATACTTCATAGTCTGTAGAATGTTAAGAAAAATGGAGAATTTCAAGAGAACATGAATCTGGTTGTACTCAACGACTGCGGAAAAGAAACAGTGTTGTTTTTAAGGGCAAAATAGAGATTTAATACATATTGTGGCTGTATAGAGAAAATTTTCGGTTGTGAATAAAATTACCCATCATATTGATATAGAGATTGGAGTTTGTTTAGAGCCTGTTTTGGCATTTCTGAGCTCTCATCCAAACTCTTCTTTGGACTTTGGTAATGCCACGTTTCGGAGTTACTCAATTATTATATACCCAAGATTAGAGGTGGCAATTCTAACTCACTCTGTTCCATCCTGGTCCATAACACAAACACCATATTCAGATTGTCGAGACAGAAAGTTTGTGAGCGCAACTCAATCCATCCCACTAAATTTTTGGGCCGGCTCACAGCCCACAATGGGCTACGAGATGGAAATTAATAATAACAAAATTCAACCTGATCATTATACTATACCGAAATTCACCTTAGTACACATGCTAAGCCAATGAACAATCCCCATCATATACATAGGCAAAAAGTAACAGCCCTACTTAAATAAACAAAAACAAAAACAGCAGCAGCCCCTCTTATTTTGACACAAAGAGTTGCAGATTTTCAGACATGATATATCATGCCTACTTCGATCAAGCTAATGTGAGGAATGTGAAGAGCCACAGAAGGACCCCTGCAATTCTTGCGCAGAAACGAGTACCCGAAATCGATCACCAATTTCTTCAAAAACGAAGACGATCGCCTAGCCTTCACGTAAGAGTGCCCCATTATGTAAGCCACCCCGGCTTCTTTCGCCTGGATCAACTCCAACAGCTCTTCCCGTACACCCGGATCCATACCCGGAGTTTGAGGCACCTGAAACCTAACCTGTCTCCTTCTAACCTGAGGGTTCTCGTCGTCATACCCCAATCTCAAACTTTGCAAAGTCAAAGATTTGCTACTACTCTGGATTGAATTGCCTGCCCCAAATTCCTCGACCTCGGACACTATCAAACTCGAACCGGACTCGAAAGTCCGCGAGCTTATTACTGCCATCCTCCCATCGTAAGAGGTAGAGTCCGGGGTTGAGAATTGGGGCTCCACGGCTTCCATTTGGATAAACTCGGCTATGCTTTGGATCAATTGGTTCTCAAAATTCCCATCGTCGCCCTGCAAGTCCTTGTACCCGTATCTCACTATGCACCGGTACATTCTGTAGGGTCTCGGGCAGATACGGCCAATGAGGAAGCGTTCCTCGGGCGACACGTAGGGCACTGGAACGTATTTAACGCACACAAACACCAAGACATTGTGAAAAGCCGGGAGATTTGTCACGAAATGGGAGAAGATAGCGGGTACTCCCGTTGCTAGTTCGGAGTATATGAGGCCTATACCAGGGACACGAACGATGCCGAGGCTGGGGCCCAGTCCAAGGATCCATTTTAGGGGCACCTTGTTGTGGAGATCGAAGTTGTATTTCTTGCGTGTCCCATAGTGCCAAACGAACATGATGAACATGAAGAAGAGGGAGAGTACGAGAGAGACCCATCCTCCTTGAGGAACTTTGATGAAAGCAGCGGAGAGGTAAGCAGCTTCGATGAACCCAAAGAAAAGGAGGAAGACAGCACCGAGTATTACATTCCTTTGCCAGACGAAGACGATGACAAGTGCCATCAGAAATGTCGTAATAAACATCACGGACATGACAGCGAGGCCTGGGAAAAGGAAATCAAGAATGTAAGCAAAGATGCTGGTTTAAGGAGTTGCATTATCCACACAAAGCATATGAATAAAAATAAATATTCAAACGTAAAAGAGACAGAGGAGACACAAACGAAAACCATGTGTTGGAAACAACATCAAACCATTCTACAGTTTGTCACATCGACCAGATATTTACATATCAATATCTTTCAGCAATATTCTACAGGGATAATAAGTCTAGCCATAGTATGGAAAAATACTGCACAATTTTCAAAACTAAAAAATACCACCATCCTAGGCATTTTGTTTTCCACAAATGGCAAATGTTGGGAAAAACCAAATCCCAAGAGGTACTAGTAATTTCACTAGGGTTGTGTTTGGATGGAGGCATTTGAAATGAATGATTTTAGAACCAATGGATTTCAAATCCACTCAGGATAGAGAGGATTTAAAATCCACTCAAATCCTTAAAGAAATAACTCAAAATGAAATCACGGGTCTCCAAATCCATGGTAATCCAAACAACACCAATGGATTTGAGGCTATCACTTTTAAATCCATCCTCAAATCCTTCCATCCATCCAAATCTAACCTGAAAATATGGAATTTGCCCTACTTAATGTGACATAGCGTTACTTATTTATGGTCTACAAGCAGATCTAAAGACAATCTTTTGGATGTTCATTTCTATCATAACAGGACAACAACGAAAAAGACAAATCCTTTTTTTTCCCGTTGGTTTTGGGCATAAATTCGCTTACCATATGCATTCCCTATGGTATTTATATCCTTAAAGCCAATGGCCACAGCAAGAGTAAGAATCATGAGGATCCAGTTGATTTCTGGAATATAGATCTGCCCCTGAATCTGTTTTGAGGTGTGAACAACTTTCACCCGGGGGAAGCAACCAACCGCATGACATTGCTTAATAATAGAAAATGTCGCTGAAATTATAGCCTGACTAGCAACAATAGCTGCAAGGGTGGCGATAACAAAGACAGGCCAAAATACTCCACCTGCAGGGCAAGCCAATATATGAGAACAGCAAACATAGTATGTATATCAATAAAGCTGGAGGCAAACTAACCAGGAATTGAGTCGTAAAAACTATTCGGTATGGAGGCTATATTTTTCGATAGGAAAGCAGCTTGGCCCATATATTGCATTACTAAGCAAGGGTACACAAGGAATATAAATGCAACCTGCAGAAAGAAATACAACCAGTTTAGGAAGAAACTCGAAGATAACGCAAAGGTCACAATGAAATATTGTTAAATACACTTGTGAAATCATAAAGCAGCACCAAATGGAACCATTGCCCGGAAATGTATGCCTAATTTTTTTTTTTTTTTTTATGAATAAAGTACACCTTTACAGCCTTCCAAATTGTTTTCGAAAGTTTGAGGCCTAGAATTAACAAACTAGTGGCGTTCTAATTAACCTATGGTAATATAAAGGGGCTTGTAATGTTATCATGTCCACTTTATACATATTTCCGATTTTGCAAGAGAAGGGATATCTCAACTCAATGCCTGCTACAGCTTTAAGAAAACTACACTTACCCTTATTGAGCTTGCAGAGAAATGGCCAAGATCAGCAAACATTGCCTCAGTACCTGGTCACCCACACAAAAGAGCCAACAAAATTAATATACAAGCAATTTATCATTGTAAGAACACAGGTGTAGAGACGAAGTTGGATAGCTCAAGTGGCAGAGCATCTACTACCTAGGCCTTTGATCCTGGGTTCGAGTCATCATGGGGGGAGAGGAGGGTTTTTTCTTTGTTCTTAGATTAGGAGAAAAAAATTTAATATAACACAGGTGTGGAAAACGGATTTCATGGAATGACTAACAGGATTAGAAATACTAACAAGTAGAGCCTACACCTTTCCCTTAAAAAAGCAAAAGAGGAAAAAGATGAGTTAAGAGACTTTACCTGTTATGGACAGGAGAACCCCACCAAGTGAAATCCAGCCATCTTTACCAGTTTCACCAAAGAATTTGATGATATAATGTGGAGAAAGAGCATAAGCAATTTTCGGGTTCCACTTTATAGTATTATACAGTCCAATGGCGAAAATTGTTATCAACCAGACGACCACTATAGGGGCAAACAGGAACCCAACCTTATGCGTACCACTGTGCTGCAAGGCAAACAGCCCAACCAATATGGCGCATGAGATTGCTCGCACTCCACCTACAGATAACTCATTGTTTCATAATCAGGACCGAAGCGATAAAGAAAGAGAATAAGAATTATCCATAAGACATATAGTTCAATAAATCGGGTAGGCAAAATGTACAGTAATTGACATACCCTCAGGCAACCTTTTATTTGCAGCTTCGAGCCCTGATACTGATGATATTACTGTTGAAAAGGAAAACAAATTAAGAATCATGATCGAATATTTATTATTAAGAGTGTGGGGTAAGATAAAATCTGAAAATAATAAATGTACTAAAGTATTCAGAATCATTGAAGGTCAAACAAATAACTATCGACTGGCTTGCAACATATATTGGATTTGGATAACTTGCAGGCTTGCAATGGAACACCAGTGTATGTATTGTTGCAAATAAATTACCAAACTTAAGTAGGCACCAATACATGAACCTTGGCGATACACGTCTCTTTTACAGGTAAGTATTAGCATTGAAAATTCCAAAGCATACTTCTATAGTCGAAATTAGTTATTACTCAAGATAAACACCACATACAATCCACGGAGATGGACAAACATTGCGACTCAAGTGAAATTGGTCCCTGTTCACAAAGCAAGAGACAATCCATACGTATGATGAAGGAAAAGGGAAAGCTTGAAGTTATCTAATATGATTCCACAGCCGTTCAACATAGTCACCGGTAATGGAGCTAACATTAAAATATCTCTGGCTTGATTTTATCTCAACCATACCTGACATGGCAGGAGTTATTACACCATCACCAATTACCATGCCAGCCCCCAGCAAGACTACAAGCAACAAAGCTGTCCGCAAATTTTTGTGTTTCTCTAGATATCGCTTCAATGCTAACGATGATGAAGCATGTCCTGAGGGGCCATATTTGAAGGCTGAAAGTTCCTCATCAGCTGCTTGTTGATTAGGAAGTAAACTGAACTTTCCATGTCGACAAAGCAGGGAGTATAGAGCAAATGTCCCACCTGAGGTGATCGAATAGGTTCTCAAGACTGATAAAATAGCTAGATCAAAGTTCTTAATATGATATAAAATAGCATACCTTCACCATTATCATCAGCAGTCAGAATAATAATGACATATTTGAGCAACGGAATCAGAGTTAATGTCCAAAAGATCAATGAAAATGCCCCAAATATCGTGTCAGAATTCTGATGATTCTGCAACCTCCCAACAAATATACTACTGTAAACATATAGTGGAGAAGTGCTTAGATCTCCATATACCACCCCAAAGCTTTGATATGCTAGTACAAGAGAGAGAGGGAATCCCAGGAACAACTGCAAACAGAAAATCACAGACTTCAAATGTTGGTTTATCACGAAAGTCACTCTGAGGTCATTTCTGTATTCAGCATATCTTAACGGCAGGAAATTAATATAAAAGCACTAGTTGTTAGAGAGACTGAAGGAATTATGAAGAAACATCATTAGAACATAATCCTAATCAGTAACATACCAAGACATTATGAAGGAAGAAAACTCAGATAACTACATATACAACCCAGCGAAAGAACTAATTGTAGACCTTTGTCTTTATATTCAATAAAGTATGATTTGACCAAAAACAAGTAAATTGCAATATATACCTTGGGTGCTAATCTTCTTGTGTTCCTATCTGCCTGTGAATGTTCATCTTGCCCACTTGGATGGGTAATTTCTCGACTCTCATCCACAGCCATTGGTGGCGGAAAGTCATTGCCATCTTCATCAGGTTCAATATCTATTCGGCTCATCTATTGCCTATTAAAAAATAGTTGAATTTTTTTCACTTAGAACACACAAAGTTTATGTATCTCCAAAATCTGGTGAAAGTCAGTTAAGAATTGAAAGAAGAACAAAGCTTTTTCAAGGCTATAAATATCCCCAGCAAAAGATCAATTTAAAGCTCTTTCAAGTAAAACGTTGTACTAAACATCTTAGGATTCCATGAACGTTCATTCACTCAGACATTTCCACAAACACCTTCAACTCAAGATAGTTAAAAGAAACACACAAATATAGACCCCCCCATATCAGCTTTAAACGTTCAAAACAATCAAGCCAATTTCAGATTCTGGGTAACATTAGAAAGTTATCAATCAAGTTTAAACAAGAATCCCTGAATTCGAAACACAATCCTATAATGAAAAACAAAACCCATCTGAATAAAAGAGGGAAAACTGTTCTCTACCTTGTTAAAAGCAGCTCCTGGAGAAAATTGAATCAAACCCGATTCTCCCGTGAGTAACTCAAGCCAGTAGTATATCAAGCATAATATCCGAAGACGTACACATGCGCGTATAATCCGTGTAAATGGGGAAATTATATCAAATCGTGTAGTCTAATTACTGAAATTTGAAACCCCAGAAATATATTCCTGATAAAGCGAGCAAATTAAGAAACCCAGATGCGGAAAACGCGACCTTTGTTGTAATGGGACCAACTCAAGATCTATAAATAAAAGTTAAAATTTTGGAAAAACAAACACATTTTAATAATAATAATCGCTCAGACAATAATTCAAGATAAAAACGAAAACTTTCATCAACATTCTGACGTTATATTGGTGTTTCCGTAAAATTATTCAGTGAGAATCCCATATACTAATAATATTAATAATAATAATAATAATATACTCCCTCCATCTCCGTCTCATAACGAGTTACGTTGAAAATATACAATTTTTTTACTTTTTAGTTAATAGTTAATTTGATGAATTTACAGTTTTCTAAAAATTATCCAATCTTACTTACCCTACTTACTTACCCTACTTACTTTACATTTTTTATTCCACTTATTTAATTATATATAAATATACAATGTTTTACTTTTAACTAGTAAATGCTCCCGGGCTATTTTTTTTTAAGAGTAAATCAATATTAATATGAACAATATTTTTTATTAAAAATGCATTTTTATTTGATAATATATGACAAATGAAAGAAATGGTTAAATTTTGTTACAAAGAAAAGTTTTGTGTTCTTTTGCAGTGTTATTCATTCTTTGCCTCTTACTCCAGAAAATCAGTTTTTTCCACTAATAAAAATACATTTTAATTTTTTCACGAATTTCTTCCTCGTATCTTATTCCAGAAAATTAATTTTTTTTATTTCATCCGTTTATTTAACTTCTCTTGTCTATATCAAAACATTCATATTAAATTATAATAAATTTTGAATAGATCACACTGAATGATAATAATAAATAAAGTGAAGATACATAATCTAGAATCCGATATCATTGAACAGATTGAGAAACAAAAAGTTTCAAATCTAATATCAGTTAATAGGATTGAGAAACAAATAGACTTAAGGATTATTCTTATAAAAAATATTTTATTATTTTACATACAAAACATCTTATATTAGAAATATACAATGTTTTACTTTTAATTAATTTGATTAATGTACAGTTTTCTAAAAATTATTCATTCTTACTTACGCTATTTATTTTTTTTATTTGACTTATTTAATTAATTATAATTAATCATGAAATTAAAAAAAAAATTAACTTCTTATAATAATTGTCAACGATTAATTTTTGAAATATAACTTATTTTGAAGTAAGAATTTATTTGCAAAAAGAGACAGCGGGAGTAATATCTTAAAAATTATTATTATTATTATTATTTTGGAGGGTTGAAGGTTTGAGCAGTGTCGCTATCATTGGACGGGACTAATGTGTGTTCTTAATTGGTTCATCTTTTGGCATGACGTGGTCAAATGTATTCTCAATTTTGTTCCTTAATTTAATGTTATTAAATCTTACACACTATTCACTAAACTCAAATCCTTTTCAACCCAATCTTATACTCCCTCCGTCCCAATTATATAGGCTTGTATTCCTTTTTAGGGTGTCCCAAATATATAGGCCAGTTACTATATATGGTAAAATTTATTTAAGTCATTCATTATTATGCCACTATTAATTAATCTTGAAAAGATAAATTATTCAACTTTTCTCCTACTAACTTTTTGAAAACTACACATTCATCATGGAATATTGTTAAAATAAGGTTCTCCATTAATTATTACACATAAAAATATTCTGAAAACCAAACTTATTAAATGTGGGCTTTAGGAGTAATTTATTTTTTCAATCATTTCCTTAATCTCCGTGAAAAATCCAATCAGCCTATATAATTGGGACGGAGGGAGTACTACTTTCCAAACTCAAATCAAATTAATGCTCACATTCACTTAGTGGTTTACAAGTAGGGTGATTCAAACCAAGTTAATTCGAGATTCTTTGTTAAAAATTTATTTATTATGTTTGATTAAAGTTTATGTTATATTTATTTTTGGATTGATTGCAGCAATCGCACCAAACTATCATCGTTTTTACACATAAATCATTATTTTTTTTATTGCATAGATACATATAAACTATACGAGTTTTGTAGATAAACCACCAAACTTATTTTTCAATCGGCAGATAAAACACCAAACTTATTTTTCGATAATTTTTTGTCGGAAATCCACACATGACTTGACTTTTAATAGTCTTTTTTGTACAAACTATTTTTTTAGTATGCTAAAAGTGTAAAATTATTTCATACGTTTCTTTTCTACAACAATTTATTTGATCATCAATAGTTCTCTCTCCTAATATCTAGAGTCTCTATTGTTGAAGATGAGTTGTCCATCTACCTATTAAAAAGCGTGTTTGGACAAAAAAAAAAAAAAAAAAAAAAAAAAAACCTTAAAATTTTATAACGGGCAAGTTATATGTGGAATTCCGGCGAAAAATGATTGAAAAATAAGTTTGGTGTTGTATATGTCAAAACCCTTATAGTTTATATGTATGAATGCCAAAAAAAAAAAAAAAAGTTCAGTGATTTATGTGCAAAACAGTTAATAGTTTGGCGTGGTTGTTATAATTAACCCTTTATTTTTTATTAAAGCTCGTACAAACAATCTATTAATAATTTAACAATTCAAACAGAATAATAGAAGCTCAATAATATTTTTACCAAACTTAAATAATAATAATTTGGGTCGGCTTGTTGACAAGGCTTTAGTGATTATCTTTTGTTTTCCATCTGAAGTTGTTCTATTTTAACATGGGAAAAGTGATGATGATTTGAAGAAGCTTTTACATATGCGATTGTGATCATATATCAACAATAATTTGTAAATGAATCTGTAAATACAATGGTTTAGTTGAGTAGCATTTATCAGCGCTTAGTTCCAACAGATATAATATATCAACATTTATAATTATTTTTTGTATGGGTGGTGTCAAATATAGAATATTCCCCAATAATGTTATCTTGTGATGTAATATGTTGAATAAATATATATTATGAAACAAAACATCATACTCGTGATTGCGTCACTTTATTATTGAAGATAAAATTTGCATAGGTTGATGCTCAACATTACAAACTACATTTGACTCTAACATTCATCGTCAGATTTATATTATTATTTATTGTTAACTACTAGTGACTCATAAAAAATATAACAATTTTTCATCTTCTATTAAAATAATAATGATAATTCAAGCTGACAATTTGATCTATGTGTAGGAGGAGCTATCAAACCAAATAAGTCAACGCCCAATAAGTGCTGGTTAATCAATTGACTTCTTTAATTCATTAATTGGACAAAAAATTACACCACTAACTCCTCCTAAAATCATAACACTTCAAAAAGCCACTTATCGTAAACATAAAAGAGTATTGTTTATTCGATTTTGTGAAAAAGTAGAACGTAAGAAATAAACATAGCCGCATAAAAGTGAATGAAATAATGCTAAAATTGAATCTTATTTGACATTCATTCGAATTACATGATTTTTAGGTAATCAAATGTTACATATCCTCGACTTGTTAGTTGGTCAACTTATTTAAGTATATTTCGTGCTCCCTCCATCTAAATCTGATCACTGTTAATAAAATTCGTCTATTCAAAATTTGAAACCGTTGACTCACTGTTGAAACTTTAACCTTAATATTTTTAATAAAAGTTTAACCCCGATATCAAATGGTGGGTTTCATTAGCCTACTAAATTATAAGGATAACATAGGTCAACCCTTGGGAGCACCTATAATGAATTGTACCTAAAGCCGTACAAATAGGATTGACAAAATTATGGCTACAAACAAATGTAGTTGGACTTGCATAATTATTTTCTTTACTTTTAAAACTTCTTCTCATGCTCTTTTATAGAATTCTTCATTTTATTTTCAATTATTTTTTCTTTTTATTTGATAATGGTTTCTACTTATTAAAACTTATGATGATTCTTATCGTCTCAAAATAAGTTAATATAATAATTAATGTAATCATGAATATTGTTTTATACATTAAGATGTAAAAATAAAATTGGTGATTTTGATTCTTAAAGTAGTATTTGTACCTTTAGGCCTTCTTTGATTTACCTGGGAATAGATTAATCATCCCAAGTAATTGACAGATTGGTATTTTAGTTGAAAATCCAAGAAGGATAAGTGGTTCGAACTGAAGTTAAACTTATCCTTCAACATTGATGATAAAATTTATGTGCAGTATTTGACATCGATTTATTGCTACAATAATTATATAGTGCAATCTTACTCTTGCTCCATTTTATACTTTAAATCTAACATATTTACAAATAATAATGAATGAAATCTTTTTCGATTTTTCCAATCTCATGTCCATAACGTAACAGAAGTTAGATAATTGGGAAGAAAGATGTAGAAATATAGTACTCCCTCCGTTCCAGCTAACTTTTCATAGTTGACCGAGCACAAATATTAAAAGAAAACAAATTTTGTTTTTTCTTTGATATTTTTAAAGGTGGAGATTTTGAGGGAAGAGATCGTGAGAGAAACTCCCTTTTTAAAGGTGTGAAAAGTTAAGTGGGACGAATCGAAATGAAAAGTAGAAACATTTAACTGGTACGGAGGGGGTACATGACAATGACGTGGAGGCTAAATTACAGCACGTATAAGAAGAATTGGTTTGGGTCCCAATATTTTTATATAAAACACGGGACGAGACGAGCAGGAAGAACATCTAATAAAATTTGAAGCCCAAACCCAGGGGGCCCAATTGAGGCAGGCACCCAAGTAAATAAACTTTGGCCCACGTTTAATTAAAACACCCCAAACTTTAATTCGGGGCTTGCTCAAACTTTTACCAACATCATTGAAAAATGTGATTCGGATCATGCAAGTTTCAATTCCAAAAATTAGTTGATTATTTAATTTTTGAATGATCCGAAAATAATATAAATTTAGATATTTATTTAAATAAGAATTAAGAACAAATTATCCATAATATTTTAGTTAGTTATGTTTAATATAAATAATTAAACGAAATTGTACATTTAATTATTATATGATTTTCAAAACACAAGTTAGCGAATTGAAAAGTAAAATTCTTTATTTTGGTTAGATTTCAATATATTTTGTTCAAATTGAATCAGTTATTAAAAAAAAGACAATCAAATCTCAAGTTATTCGAACTAAATCAATATCAATTTTTTAAACCGAAATGTTCCATAATAAATAATAACCATACCGTATCGCTTCATTTTAATAATTACAGAAGTTTGGTATGATCTGGAAGATTTTTAAATCTCCGATCCACACCATACTGCTTAAACCTCTAGTTAAACCGCTTATCGAAAACATGTAGTATTTGATTAAAAGTGTTCTTTTCCTTTTTAATTTAATGAGTGTATGCATGTATTTTTTTTATTCTTTTTTAGGGTGAGTGTATGCATGTATTAAAAAAAAATACTTTTGAAATTTTAGTTGAGACGTATCTAAGAGACTGCTATTACTTCTGGAAAAAAATGATCTACATTAGAAATTTTAGAAAAAATCACTTTCAGAGAAAAGTGGGTAGTATTAGAAAAATGTGATGTCAAACAACTGAGTAGAGAAGAAAAGAATAAAAATTCTACTTGTAATCAATTTTTTAAAGCTAAAGTTATTTTTTTCAAAATTTCGAAAAGAGCTTTTCTCAAATTATAAGTTGATAAGCATTTTAAATTTTTTTGGCAAACACCCCATAAATAAGATAATAACTGAGAAAGTGTTGTTTTTGGCAATAACTAATTTGAATTGCTTCTAGGTTTCAGCTTAATGAATACAAGAATTTTAATTTATTTATCAAACTTAGTAAAAGAAAAAAAAAATGAAGTATTGCCTTACTTTCATTTTCTTTTTTGGGTTGGAGCTATTTTCTAAAGCAGTAGTTTTTTAAACATTGAAAAATAAATTGCATTTGAAAGCAGTGTTGTTATAATCGAATCGGTTGGCGGTTTAATCGGTCGGACCAGTTAAATCCAAGGACGGATTTAGGGGGGGGCGGCGGTCATCTCCCTTGGACTTCCAAATTTTTCTTTTTACATGTAATTTTATCTGATAATTTTCATTAATACTCTTAATATATAAGAGTTTGCCCTCCTTACTCTTTCAAACTTCGTCCCCCTTGATTCAAAAATTCCGCCCCTATACTATATAACATAGTTATAAAAACACTCGCCCCCCTTACAACAGGTTCCTAGATCCGTCCCTGATTAGATCGACGGTCTAATCGAAAAATAAGTACTCACTCACTATTTATTAGTTTTATGATGTAATTATACATATTAACATCCACAAAAAATAAATATTTAAATAAAAATTATCAATTAATCTTCAAATTTCAAATAAAGATAATTATTTAACTTAAGAAACTATATAATAATATGGATGCCTTTAATAAAATATAATAAATTATAATCCACATACTTCTTTTAACTTCAAAATCTCTTTCCAAACATGACAAATTTAGCAAATATTTATAACTTGATAAAAATTCTATAAACTCATAAATAGAAGAAAATCTATTAGTGAAATTACCACCCAAAAAAAAATCAAAAAAAAAATTGAAAATAACCAGTTTTTCCCGGATTTTTCGGTTCACCGATTTCCAATTTTTTTCTGTTCATTCTGGTTTTCAGCGATTAAACCATAAAATCGATTCTATAAGGTCTTACGGACCGATTCAGACATCAGTTCCTGGTTCAACCAATTGAACCGATCGACCTGGTCCGGTTCTAACATTGTTTGAGAGTATTACAGGACAGGAGAAAACGGAAAATTATATAAAAATATTATGAATTGCTACTACACAAACATCCCAGTTGTCTTGTTGCCTTGTCCTAAATTTACAGGTTGAAAATTTTAATTAAAAAAGATAACAAACATTAAATGCTTTTTCCCGTTGGTTGCTTTTCGATTCTTTTGTTTATTTTCTTCTCCATATAATTTACAGCTGAGGTGATTCAATTTTGTATCTGGTGAGCAAAGCATTATTTCTTCCAATTTCTTTCTAATCCTAATAGAATTAATTATGTGTTGTGGATCCGGAATTCTGTCTAGATACCTACCTAATCTTTTGAAACCCTGATCACAATCAGAATTCTGCCTTCTGGAATGCTCATTTACAATTTCTTTTTTGTTGGTTGGCAGTTATGGCATCTTGTGACAGACCAGATATTGTCGAGAAGGACAAGGCTGGATTTCTCCACAAGGTTAAGGATTTCGTCCAGGACATTGGTGAGAAGATCGAGGAAAGCGTAGGATTCGGGAAGCCGACTGCTGAGGTCACAACGATTCACATCCCTCAGATCAATCTCCAAAAGGCAGACATAGTTGTTGATGTTCTTGTTACGAATCCTAATCCCATTCCCATTCCTCTCGTCGACATTAACTATCTAATCGAGAGCCAAGGGAGGAAACTGTTGTCGGGTTTGATTCCTGATGCCGGGACCATACACGCGCATGGTACCGAGACAATTAAGATTTCGGTTTTTCTGGTGTACGATGATATCAAAAAGACGTATGAAAGTATCAAGCCAGGAAGCATTATCCCTTACAGGATCCAAGTCGATCTCATACTGGATGTTCCGGTTTTTGGAAGGCTTACATTGCCTCTTGAAAGAAGGGGAGAGATCCCCGTACCTTATAAGCCCGATATCGGTATCGACAAGATACATTTCGACAAATTTTCTTTTGAAGAGACTGTAGCAACTCTTCATTTGAAGCTGGATAACAAGAATGATTTTGATCTTGGGCTGAATGATCTTGATTACGAGGTTTGGTTGTGTGATGTGAGAATCGGAGGTGCGGAGCTGGCAAAATCAGCTAAGATTGAGAAGAATGGGATTAGCCATATTAATGTTCCTATCAGCTTTAGGCCTAAGGACTTTGGTTCTGCTCTGTGGGACATGATTAGAGGGAGAGGGATTGGTTACTCCATGAAAGGGAATATTCATGTGGACACACCTTGGGGAGCTATGAAGTTGCCTATCTCCAAGGAAGGTGGGACCACTCGTCTTGGGAAGAACAACGAAGATGATGATGACAAGGTATGATGATCGATGTATTTGGTTTGGTTTGGTTTCAGGATGAACTCTTGTAATGTTGTTTTCTTCTTCTTGCAGCATTAAGAGTAATGGGACTGGTCTTGTTTCTCTTCCTAGCTGGCTGACACTTTTAGTACTAATAAAATGTAGACTGATTTTTTCTAATTTTTAGATTGTGAACATAAGATTTCATTTGAATTCCAAGGCAATGAATTCTTCAGTTACATTTTGTGTTTCGTATTGACAATTAATAAACACCAAGTGTATTTGATGATATTAGAGATGGTAAAATTAACTTGCCTCAATGTTGATTGGCTCGAATGATATTTTAGATGAGTTGGACAATAAAAATTTTAGTCCATAGTACTGTCCGGAACTAATAAGCCAATGGCCAACGAACACATCTAAACGCAACAATTTTAGTGTAATATAAGAAGGTGAGTTGACCAAATATCTTTTTATCCGACCCGAACCTATAGATGGTATTGACTTACGAGGCTTCGTGAATTACCACGTCTAATAATATCACTCATTAATATATCTGGGATCGAAGGCAAATAGAAGAAAAAAAGCATATGTAATAGACGGCCAACTGCTCTATTTTGTTTATTGTTTTTAATGAAGTGTCCTATTTTTTAGGTGTTCCAATTAGGTTCCATACTATTTAGCATGTCCCTAATAAACTAAAATAAAAGATAATAATAAGCATGTCGGGCCAATCCTAATAATGCCAGGGCCCATAATGTTGTGGGCCGAGTAATTATTTGAGAATGCCTTTAAATGGATCCAATTCTTTCGCATATCGGCTAAAAAGTCGGGCTATTATTGAGATAATATAGAGCAATTAGATTTATTTTGAGACCAAGGACAATAGAGAAAATCTCAGATAACCTCTTTTACAAATTTTACACTACTAAATTTTTTTTTTTTTTTTTCTTTTTTAGAAAAAGATATTCATATAATTAAGACGGAACAACCTCAGTTAAAACAAAATGTTCGAGTGAGGTTGAAATAGAACCGCTTCTCCACTACTAAAACGTGTGGAAATAACATTTATTATAATTTTTTGTGTAATTCTAATTACTTTATAAATAAATATAAATTTAGTATTTTCTATAGGCAAAACTTGGGTGCATAAGATGCACCATAGTATTATTGTACACCTTGTAGGCCCCACTGGTTCAGCCCACATAAATCGGAAGGTCAGACCGGTCTGAACCGGCCAATTTTACCTCCATTTTTTTTTTTTTTTTTTACTTTTTTACGCCTGTTTTCAAATTTTTTTACCGTCATATAAAAGGCGGTTGTGTCTCTCTCTCTAACTGCGTGTTATCTCTCTAATCTCTTGTGATTTTCGCGAGTTTTGCTATCGATTTTCGTCTGTGGATTTTTCGTTTCGTCTGTAATCGTCCGGGTTTCGCTGCTGCTGGAGTTAGTAAGTTATGTTTTATGGTGTTTTTTTGAGTTTTTTTTTCCTGGATTCTTCTTCTCTGTTCTTCTTATTTTTTTTCGCGTTTTTGTAGTGAAGTTTGGCTGTGCTGTGGTTGTTTTGTTTGTTTTTTTACCTGTTAAGGCTTTTTGTTTTGCTGGATATTTCTAGGGTCTCGCATGTTTTTTCTTTGTACATGTATATATTAAATCATATATATAGAGTATATATTTCAAAACAGTACAGTATGTATATGTATGTGATGTAGTATGTGCTGATAATTTGTTATTTTTGAACATGTTGTGTTGATATGATTTAATATACGCAGTATATGCTAATAACAGGTATAGTATATATAGTTATTTGATGCAGTATAGTTGTTTGTTGTCTTAAATTGTCTGACATTGTTGTTTTAATGTTATAGGTTCATTTTCTTATAGTAAAATGGATAAACAGTACAGTATATATATGTATGCGATGTAGTATGTGTTGATAATGTGTTATTTTTGAACAGGTTGTGTTAATATGATTTAATATACGCAGTATATGTTAATAACCGGTACAGTATATGTGAATAAACGGTACAGTATACATAGTTGTTTGATGCAGTATATTTTTTTATACATCAATCTGTTTCACAGTTAGAATATAATTTGGTATTTAAATCTTTAAATTTTCTATATTTGTTGTCTTTAATTGTCTGACATTATTGTTTTAATGTTATAGGTTCATTTTCTTATAGTGAAATGGATAAAAAATCTAGTGAATCAGTAAGTAAGTCAAGTCGTGTCAAGCAACAAATTTCTAAACCTCCTAGAATGAAGAAGAGAGTTCTGAGTTCTTCAAAAAATAAGAAAATAGACGAATCTGCATCAAAAGTTGTAGAGAAGAAGAAAAAAAGTACGGATAAACTGGTTGAAAAATCTGAGAAAGTTTCCAAGAAGGCTAGTACTGTTGTAGAAAGTCCCAATAAGGAGAATAGTACTGCTGTTAAAGCTCCTCAAAAGCAGGATAGTCCTGGAAATAATAAAAAGAGGAAGGAAAGAGGTGAAGGCCTTCGTGTTGATGAACCCATTAAGAGAGAGTAAAGGAAGAGGTGAGAGGAAATCTGGTGAAGATGATCCTGTTATTGAAGAACCAGATAAAGGAAATTACATAATCCACGACGTGCTGACCTAATGTGGCTAGGTTCTTTCTAATGTGATTACAACACAACCCATGAGCTGCCGTTAGAAACACTGCCTTAATAGCAACACTTGTGCCCGGATGCCCGTCCGATACAATAAGGATTTGGGGGTGGCATCCATACGCCTTTTGTACTCTACTCAAAAACCACTCCCAAGAGTCCTCTGATTCAACGACGTCAATTCCAACATCCAGCGGAAATTTTTGGTTGTTCACGTCTTTGCAAACAGCAACAAACACTATACCCTTGCAAGGGCCCCTTAAGTGTGTTCCGTCAACTACTATAACAGGCCGCCAAAACGTAAATCCAGTTTTGGGGGCCCCAAGTGCGTAGAACACATATTGGAACCTTCCTTCCGCATCAGACACACATTTTGCCTTAGTACCGGGATTTACTTTCTTCAGATAATGAACGTAGTCAGGCAACATCTTGAAGGACTCAATGGCATCTCCGTACTTCGCAGCGTAAGCGAAATTCCTACCCCTTAATGCCAAGTCATAACGTACTTCAACGGAATGGTCCCTACGCAACTCAGCCATCATCTGCCGTGGAATGAGTTTGGACCGCTCAAGCATTATATCCTTTTGAAAGTAACTATCGAGCAGCTTTGCTGAGACTCTATGAGGCGCACTGAGATTAGGATCTAGGATACAATCGTGATCAATCAATTTCAAACCCTCCAAACCACTCCTTTACCATCAGTGTTTAAAGTGAAAGAACACTTATCCATTTTGCAAATTGCAGCGTAACGTGCCTTGCACGATCGAGTAACTCTGAACTCAGTTGAATTATGCAGGTGCTACATCCCCACTACCGAGATAAAGTCGCTCTTAGAATCATAAATGGATCTCTCTATTAAGCCTTTCGATGATGCAATGGAAGGTTCATCGTTCAGCGTCGGCGTATCTTCTTCATCAATGGCAGGATTTCCCAAAATTTTGCGGGCTAGGGAGCTGAACCATTACTCTCTCGATAAATTTCATCTGCGTTTGGGTCATTTTCCGTCTTTGCAATTGGTTCTCCAGATTCGTTCACGTCAACAAACCCTTCATAATTTGCTTGCGCATTGCAACGATAGAAACCACAGTAATCACTGAACAATTGAGAGATACTTCGAGCTTCGACACCATACTTATTGTGACTCCCAAATAGGCCAAAATCGAAACAATCAGCCCCGGCAATAGGTTTTTCATTATTTCTTATTCCACGACCCCCTCCTTCATTACTTGCAAAATGTTAGCAATCTGGATCTCCTAGATTAACAACAAAATCTTGGCTTCCAAAGGCAGTATTCGGTCTAATAGTACTAGTACTAGTGTAACGCCCCGTTTTTCTAAAAACATAAATAAGTTCGAGACGTGATAAATTTTATAAAAGAAATGACAAAATTTCAAAGAAAACGGAATTTCAAACCTAATAAAAATAAGAAACAAGCCAATGTACGTTTGGGCAATAACATATCCGTAACACAACATAATTTACATAATTATAGTACTTATTAGTCTAAAAAAATTTTAACTGTAACAAAACGACATTTCGCTCACAGGCGAATCAAAAAGTAAAAGACAGATCACTATTCGTACACAGATGAATAGTTCACGTAAATCCCTTATTTGATTTACAAGAGAGACTCAGGATTTGTATTTACAAGTAAAAAACGTCAAGCTAGTAGCCCGCACACCTAGAGCCATTCTTTCACACTTACTCCCTGACTTGAAATGTTTATATTTGGGGTGAGTGTTTGAAATACACCCAGTGAGGGACTTCGAGATTGCATAAGCTCAAATGCATGAATGTGAGTTCACACAACAAGGTATATTACATAGAATCTAAACAGTAGTATCAAACGTAAGTGATACCCCCGGAGTAAACTCAACGTGGGCATCGTATATTTGGGCGAACCCAACAATAGGGCGAAGCACATTCGCCATAGGACAAGACAAATTTAACATAAGAAGGTGTTATACCTATATAATAAGTTTGTCCAGACCCATGACAGAATATACCCGTCAATATAGGGCGATGTGTACACCTGGCCTAAGGCAGGGTAAATCTAACATAATTAGGCCATCCCAACTTGTAGACCTATCCCTGGCCGAGGATGGGGTACAGAACTGTCAATATAGAATAGGCCTTGCCTGTGAAGTCTTAGCATACTATGTACATATCACTATACATGTAAATCACATAATACATTTTAACTTAGACAATCATAATATTCGAATATTTAAACTCAGAAGTGAGAGTAGAAGTTACCCCCACCTTAGAATGCTAGATGCTCGTGATGTGTAATATTCCCAGTTTTCGCCTCTTCGAAACCTACAATAGTGGAAATTCATAAAGAGTTTAGTCATGTTTGAGAATCGTTTCTAAAATTTAGGAGGTACTTTAGAAATATAAGAGTATTCTAATTAATCTCTAAAAATAGTTTTGACACTTAACTAACCCCCCTTAAAATCTTTTTATGCTAATTTGGGTTTAATTATGTCTTATTAATAATGATAATAATTTGACTATCTTTTGTTAGTTAATTAGACACGTTATACCTCTGTTTCTTATTAACCATTTGTAATGTAACAATAATAAAATAAAACCCATAGCTCCCCTTTCCTCTCCCTTCTTCTTCGACCCTACCGCATACACAACAAATACACACACACACCCACACACGACATTAATACATACGCTGCACTAAACTCACGCACACACTTCACTAACTGAACTCACGCACACACTACACTACATGCACACACACTTAACTACACTACTTGCACACACACTTAACTAGCTAAACACATGCACACACATTTAACTAGCTAAACACATGCACACACGCACTACACTTCCTAATACATGCACACACACTCACGACATAAATACACTGCCGGCGACGACGACGTTGGGCCCTGGTCGCTGGCGACTCAACGCTTGGTATGGGTGCAGGGACATCGAAGATGGTCGGGTAAAAATAATCTAACTATTTAAGCTTATCGTCTAATTTTATTATTTTCTCCGTTCATATTTCTATCAAACTAAGGGTCTAAACTGACGATTTTTATAAAATTGATCGAAGATTCACGTTCTACGGAACGAGGGCTTTGATTTGGTATATGGGTTGATAGAGTTCGACAACTTTTGAAATTAGTTTCGATCCGACGGGTCGATTTGAAACGTTGGTCCGACGTCTATTTCGGCATCAGTTTAAGGTCGGAAGATGGTATTTTCTAATCAAATTGACTGGGCATCGATAATCTCCTACAGACTTCAATCTGGTATATTTATCTTAGAGATCGGATGGTCTAATAGTCGGAACAGTGAGCCCGAAAGTAGGCCGACTGCTGATGTTATTAAAGAAGAAAATAAGTAAGGGTTGTCATTCTTAACTGTGTTTCTCGCAGAAGACCAGCAACTTAACCAATTCTATCCTCCATGTATTAAATAGGGTTCTCCTCAGTGTTGATTCACTTGCAAACTTGTTAATTAGCAAACACGTGCCCAATCAATGATATTTAAGCTGACTCTGCCAAGCTATTCTTGATGACTAATAGAAGCTATATCAATATTGTACATTATCTGATATCTATAAATGTAAATATATATATATATATATATATATATATATATATATATATATATATACTGATTTTTATCCACAAGGCACAATATTAGTAGTTGTGTCAAAATATGGTATTGAAATAATTGTAAATTTGGACTACTTTATATAAATTACTGTGGGATATAAAATTAATAGTTAACTGGATTGTGTCAATACATTAAATAAGTTCGACTAACTTGAGATTTTTAGCCCACTAAATAGTCCCGCAATTGATAAAGTAAGTAAATATAAAATTTTGGTTGAAAATAAATAAATAAATTAGTACGGGTATATATAACTAAATTCTGGAACCTAAAATTTATAGCTCTAGAATCACTAATATTAGTAAAATAATTCGGAAAAAGAATTAGCCTAAAAATATAATAGCTAAATTCTTTCCCGGGTGTTACAACTAGGGCCCGCCTCATCTACGCGCTTAGTGTGTAGCTGCTGAGTGAAATAAGGTAGACCATCTCCGTATCTAGAAACTCTGACTGATTCAAACATATTTGAGCTCGGATTCGGTTTTAATGTAACAAATACCACGGGTTCCTCATTCGCTTGCAATAGAAAGTTGACGTTCGTATCGTTCTTAACGATCCACTTAACTACTATACCCCACTCGCATCAAGTGAGTAGAGCGTGGGACACGAATTGTTCAAATCTACCAGGAGAATGGATATTATATTGTCTACCAAGTTCGAATAGGTTAGCCCCTCGGAAGAAACAGAGAACATCCCTAAGTAGCCCCCCAAATACTCAAGGTTCTCCCAGTGTCCTCCGAAATGAACAAAAATCTTCTTCCAACCCATTTGTAACTTCTGTGTAGCATAAAACAATTACTAAAGTGATTGGATTATTTATATGATCTCTAAATACCTAAAGCATCATCAGAGAACTAGTTACTAAACAATAATTACCACTACATAGACGTGCAACAATAATTACCACCAAGCAGTCGTACATCATATACAGAAATCATGTCGTGCATCATGTTTTTTTTTTTAAAAACATGATGTACGGCAACAACAACATCCTAAAAGTTCGTAGCTATAGTCTTACTACTTCATGTCGTGCATCATGTCTTTTTAAAACATGATGCACGACAACAACAACATCCTAAAAGTTCACGACATGAGGCATCAAGTCATGCATATTATCGTGCACACCCAAGTCGTGATATTTTCGTACATCAAGTCTAGTAGGGGTGATCATTCGGTCGGTTCGGTTGAAAACCGAACCAAATGACAAGAACCAAAATCAAAATTTCTTATTTTTTCTAAAACCAAACCGAACCGAACACATATTCTCAACCGAACCGAACCGAACCGAAAATTTTTGGTTTGGTTCGGTTCGGTTGTCGGTTTAGGTTTTAAATTTTAACATCTTTATTTTTTAATTTTTTATAGCAAAAAATCTTGATTTCCATGATAATTTTTCTCTAAAATAGGCAAATTAAAAAAGAGACCAAAAAATAGGCTTAACTTTTAATTTTCATGCATGGAACAATGTGAAAATTACTTATATATATCAAGTCAATCAAGAAAAAGAATATACAATAAATAAATAATTGAAAATACGAGTAGTTCGGTTCGGTTCGGTCAACCGAATTCTTTTTTGTTAAAAATCGAACCGAACCGAATTATAATTCGGTTCTAATATTTGAAACCGAACCAAATTGATTGTATATAAAAAACCGAACTGAATTACTCGGTTTGGATCGATTTTTCGGTTTCGGTTCGATTTTGCTCACCCCTAAAGTCTAGTATCTAGTCATGCATCATGTCATGCATCGAGTCGTGCATTATACTCGTGCGAAAACTTATCATGCATCATGAATCCATTCGTGCATCAACGCGTGCATGAAGTCGTGCATCAAGGTGTGACTCTTTTCGTGCATAAAGTATTTATTATTTGAACAAGTTGTGCATCATGCATCAAGTCGTGCACGACATTATGCACGAAATACAATTAATGCAGTATGATGCACGACATTTTTTTCCATGTCGTGCATTAGGTCGTGCATCACGTTCCATTATGCACGACTTATATATTCAAGCCTTACATGATGCACGAAAACCTGGCGAATTCCTATTACCACTAACGTAACGTAAATTACGTAATAACAAGATGCACGACAGTTTATCAACACACTAATTCAAATTAGCATTATCATTCCTTAACGAGAAATATCCACATTCAGATCTGAAACACGAAATATTCGGATAAAAAATTGAAAAGGGTGATTCGGAGTTTATGACCTGGTAATGTGATGGTATGATGGCCGGATAGAGGTCGTCAGAATGTCACATCAAATTGGCGCCGAGAGTGGATTCTCCAACGTCAACCACCGGCAGCAAAACGAAAATGGGAAAAAAATGTGTACTTTGATTGTTTGTTTTTTATTGGTGTAGGGTGAGGGAGTGTGGGTGAGAGTGGAATAAATAAGGGGTAGTTTAGGGCATTTATTTCAAAAGTGGGTATTTTTGCAATTGGAGAGTCAAAGTGGCAGGAAACATTTTTTAAGTTTCTGACGGGCTATAGAAAAATTTTCCCCGTTCTGTATTGTGTTCATGTGCTAAGGTTGTCTCAACGGCTGTTGTTAGTTGCGCATGTTGTAGGCACGAGTTCAAACCTTGTTGGCGGCAATATATTGTCTTTTCATATTTTACTCTAAATATTTTCACATTTTACTCAAACAAGGCCTGGGCCAATTGCATCCTGATTATGCACATCCAATTATCCATTGGTCAGACTCTATAAATGGGCTTATATAATCCAGTTCTTCTGCAGATTCAATTAATTATCCATAGGCCTGGGCCTATAAATGGGCTTATATAATCCAAAGAAAAGCACGGTCGCCTATTTGCTCTCATCACGTTTTTTTTTTTTTTTTCTTCTGGTCTTCAGCTTCTTTTTAACTGCCAGGTCTCTTCAATTTTACATTTTATATTTGTATTCGATCTTCTTATCAACTTTATATTTTGATTGATTTTTCGTTATTATATTTTTTGTTTTTTTTTTATTTTTTATTTCTATATTGTGATTTGTGTTGTAGTTGAATTTCTTTTAATAATTTCTTTAAATCTTATTTACAATCAACTATGTCCAAGAAAGATTGAATGGATTAAGTATATTGTCTATTGAAAGTAGTATGCTAGAACATCTTGATTATAAAATATTAATAAGTAATTTTACTGCCAAAAAAACAAGAAAAACAAATGAATTCTGCTTAAATATAATCTCGCCTCAGACCCTAACTTTCTTGATCCGGCCCTGGTCGTGACAATTTCGTATCATGGAAAATGTATTACAATTTGTGGTAAGTGGATCTCGTGGCACATGTGACAGATCCGTGATACATGTGGCAAATATGTGGCAATAGTGACACGACAGTAAAAAAAAATGATAAAATTTTACAAATTCGTGGTAAGTGTGTATCGTGTAAAATGACTTTTTATCTACTTGGATACCAATTAATGTGTGATGGTGTAGTATTTCGAACTTATGGCTATTATTTATTATTTTTCCAATGATCAACAGTGTAAAAGACATTTTGTGCCAACAAGAAATTATAATCCGGACCTAGCTCTTAGCTGGGATATAGGCAAAGTTAGACCTAACACTAACCAGAAAAGAATAGTACGGAGTTGGAGAAAAGTTGAAACGAGTAGCACTTAGAGATGTAAATAAATGGAGCAGTTTTGTTTTGATTCCTGATTCGAACTTGATTGGAATGATTCGGATTCGAAAAATTTTGAGCGTGGATACAAATTAATTTTTAGATTCTAAATATATATATATATATAGTTATATTCGATTCATTTATATATCAAATATCTAAAAAAAAATAGATAATACATATATAATACTATATATATATATAATATTTATATCACTATAGTTTCAAAATAATTTATATATAATATATATTATTAAAAGCTGTAATTAGTTTTTTTTTTTTTTAAATTAGGTTCAACATGAAAGAAAAAAATTTAAAACAATTAATATTTTAAAAAGTTAAAGATATTTAAAAATATATATATACAAATGATTTTTTCAAATCTCAAATCGAATTCGAAGTAACTTGTAAAATTTGAATAGTGTTCGATTTGAATTCGAGTTCATATTTATGAATTCGAACGAATTCGATATTTTAGTATTCGGCGAGTCTACAACTTTAGCAATGTTTACTTTGAAATAGACATAAAATTTTGCTATAATACATATTAGACAAGTATTCACACGAAAAGATCTTGTCAATTTGTACAATGCATGTAAATAACTTTTTTTGAAAATTGTATGTAGTTTAGTTTAGTTGAGGCCCTTGTAATTTAAATCACATAATTGATTTCTACCAATTCCGTACTAAAGGAAAGGAACAAAATTTTGATAAGTTAATGAATGCAAACATTTTTACTATGTTTATGTTTTTTAGTTGTAATTGTAGTTCTAAATAAGAAAGTTAAGATGTAATAAAATGAAGAAATAAGTGGCACACTAATTTTTTTTAATCGCTCCTTGATAGGGATGGCCCGGTCATTTCGGGTCGGGTTAATATCTCGGCCCACTAACCGGCCCAGAAGGTCCAGAAGTACGCGTCCCAGATAATGTGGCGCGGCCCAACTTGAGGCTTGTTCCTCGATTCAAGGCCCACGATCCGTTCCCAACCGCCACGCAGCGGAAAATTGGCGCGACAATAGGGAGTTAGTTAGGGTTTAGTAGGGGATAGTATAAATATGAGGAAAGAACTCTGAATTAGGGTTCGCATTCTGTATTCTGAAATTATTACGTGTAAGTTCAAAGAGATAGTGAAAGAAACACCTCGGCAGGTGCTATTTTGTGCCCGTGGATGTAGATCTCCGGATCGAACCACGTACATCTTGCGTTTTTCCATACTTCTTGCATAAGTTTTCGTTAAGTTTCTTGGATATCAGATTGCGCTTTACCAATTGGCGCCGTATGTGGGAACGTGAAGCACGTGATTGTGATATTGACGTCGTATTTGGTATACTATGGTGACTACTCGCTTGAATCAATCTCGCCAAGGTGATCAGATCAACCAGGATCCACCCGTGGATCAAGTTTTGCCGCCGAGGCAATCGCCGATGCGAGGTACATCTCCTCATCAGGGCAACCAAGGCCCAGTTATGAATCCAGACAACCAGTTCTTACCTCTGCCCCCACAAGACATGCAAAACCCTAATCCCGCTGTCGCTCGGCCACCGGTCAATACTCAAATAACTCCAGAATTACTCCAGGCTTTCCTACAAGAGCATGCTCATGTTCTTCAAGACTGGGCGGCCAATCGCCCGAATCCCGATGGACCTGCCGGACATACTACCAATCCCGCGGTGCATCCACATCGCCAGCACTCGCATGATCGACAAGACCCGGTGCACCGCGGGCGTCAGGATCGGCGACGGGAACGACCTGGTTCTCCCAAGGACCATGGGAGTTCTAATGGGTCAAGACAGCGCAACGACGAACCTGCAGATGTCGATCGCCGCCGTCCACTTAATGCGGCTAAAAGAGTTCGTTATGCCAATCCACATACTCTAGATCTCCAAGAGTATGAGCGAGTCCAACGCAATGTCGAGCTGGACAGAATCCTGGGCCTTGATGCCAATGGGGACATTATCACACCGTTCTCTCAAGAAATCATGGCCACCTCCCTTCCCGAAGGGTTCAAAAGGCCTGTCATATCACCTTACGACGGCACAGGAGATCCGGCCAATTTTCTTGGAGCTTTCAAGCACAACATGCTTAGCCGCGATCATACTACATCCCTTCATTACTGTAAGATTTTCCCTGAGTATCTTCAGGATGAAGCTCGGGTTTGGTTTGATTCTCTCCCTCGCAATAGCGTATCCTCTTTTAGAGAACTCGCCGAGCACTTTTGGGCGCGTTTTGAAGCACGTGCGAAGCCCATGGCCACCCTAGCTGACCTCATGAATATGGAACAACGGGACGGTGAAACCGTTACCCAATTTCTTGACCGCTTTACAGCGGAGAGTCTCAAGGTAGGAAGTTGCTCAGATGATGTTATCATCAATGCATTCATGAATGGACTTCGTCCCGGACCACTCTACACTGATCTGGTTCGTAATCCACCGGTCACAACCCGCGCACTGTTTAATACTGTGTGCAGATATGCTAAGGCCGAGGAGCAGACTCGTAGGAAACGTGAGAAACATGCTAGTAAGCGGCAATCCGATAGGGCACAGGCTGGGCCTAGCACACGACCTAGCGCTTTTTCTCGTCTGAATCAGGGACGTTCAGACCCTCGAGGGGATATTCCACAGTTCACCCCACTGACAAAATCGCGAGCTGAAATTCTTTCTGTTCACAAGAACGATTTACGGCCCTGTCCGCGGATGACTGCTCCGCCTGAGAAGAGGAACCGAGGAAAGTGGTGTGCGTACCACCGAGATCATGGGCACGAGACAGAGGAGTGCCGAGAGCTCAGCAAGGAAATTGAGGAGTGTTTAAGGAAAGGTCTCTTGCGACAATATATTGCGCGGACCGATGACAAGCCTCGGACAAGTCAGAATGGGGGTTCGTCTCATAACCGCGGAGGTTATCATGACCGGGGTACACAACAAAATCGGCCGCCGTGGCAGAATAATCGGCCAGGGTCTAGCAATTATGCACGGCAAGACTCTGGCAATCGCCAACAACCTCGTTTTCAGCCACCACCTCCTCCTCCGGGAGGACCCGGAGACAATGCACCCACTCACGTAATAAACGTGATATATGGGGCCCTCCCCACCGGGGCTTCACGAAATGCCTTGAAGGCAGAGGCTCGCCGTCCTCCTCCCGAGGAGCCACGTCATAAGCGCCTCCATCAATCCGAAACTGTTAGTTTCACAGATAGAGACCCGGTTCCAGAGATAACACCCCATACTGATGCCATCGTCATCGACATGGTTGTAGCTAATGTTACGATAAAGCGAGTCTTTGTAGATAATGGAGCCGCAGTGAGTGTTATATTCGCTGACTGTTTCCAAAAAATGGGAATTCCTCGGGAGCAACTTCGGCCGGCCCCCGGGCCACTGCAGACTTTCACCCAGGGAGAAGTTCAGCCAGAAGGTGTCATCACTCTCCCGGCGTCTCTGGGCACTTATCCGGCGATAAAAACCATTTTTGTGGATTTTTACGTGGTTAACTCCCCGTCACCGTACAATATGATATTGGGTCGGGATTGGCTTACTCCTGCAAAAGCCATATGCTCCACATACCACCTCGCGCTAAAATTCCCCACCTCACATGGCGAAGTGGCTATCCGCGGTAGTCAGCGGGTTTCTAAGGAGTGCATGTACGTCGCACTCAAAAAGACGACCAAGGTTCCTCCCAAACAACAGCTTCAGGTGGCGTCATCGGCTCTCGAAACTCATGTATGTACCTCATTGGGGGACCCCACTGTCCAGGTGCCGCTTGATCCGTCCAAGCCTGAACAAACTGTAACTGTCGGTGCCGTGGATGTGCCGTGGTTGCATCATGCCATCATCCAGACTTTGCGAGAATATTCCGATGTCTTCGCATGGTCCCCTTTGGATATGTCCGGGGTCTCTCCCGATGTAATAACCCACAAGCTGAACATCGATCCCAATGTAAAGCCTATACAGCAAAAGCAAAGGAAGTTCGCTCCGGAGCGAAATGCAGCAATTCGAATCGAAGTGCAACAACTCTTGGATGCGGACATCTTGTTCGAAGTGTATTACCCTTCTTGGCTATCCAATCCAGTGATGGTGATAAAGTCCAGCGAGGCATGGCGAATGTGTGTCGATTTCTCCGATCTCAATAAACATTGTCCGAAGGACTGTTATCCTCTACCTTCCATCGACCAAAAGGCCGAAGCCATTACTGGGTACGTGGCACTTTGTTTCTTAGACCTGTATAAGGGATACCACCAGATCTTCATGGATCCTCAGGATGCCCTCAAAACGGCATTTATCACTGCTTTTGGGTGTTTTGCTTTTAAGAAAATGCCCTTCGGGCTCAAGAACGCTGGAGCCACATATCAACGTCTCATGGACCGCGTTTTTCACGATCAAGTTGGCCGCAACGTCGAGGTTTACGTCGATGATTTGGTTATAAAAAGTACCTCCCATTCTTCATGCGTGCAAGACATTGTTGAAACGTTGCGTACTCTACGGCGTTACAATTTGCGACTTAATCCGGCAAAATGCACTTTCGGCGTTGGCTCCGGAAGGTTTCTTGGTTATATGGTTTCACAACATGGTCTTCAAGCCAATCCAGCCAAGCTTCGGGATGTTTTAGATCTGCAACCACCGAAAACGTTCAGAGACGTTCAACGCCTCACGGGTGGTTTGGCGGCCTTAAATCGCTTTTTATCTAAAGCGGCAGAGCGCCAACTCCCATTCTTCAAAATTTTGAGACAGGCGAAGTCATTTGAGTGGACTCCGGAGTGCACTGAGGCTTTTGAGGCTTTGAAGCATCATATTCAGCAATTGCCCACTTTGTCAGTTCCTCTCTCCGGAGAGCCTCTCTATATGTATTTGGCTTCCGCCGAGGAAGCTATTAGCGCCGCACTCGTGCGAGAAGTCAATGGTGTTCAACATCCCGTGTATTTCACAAGCCGAGTACTTCACGGGGCGGAGACACGGTACTCCATGCTGGAAAAAACTGTGCTGGCCCTTGTCATGGCGGCTCGGCGTTTGCGGCCATACTTCCAAGGGCGCGAAATACGAGTTCTGACCAATCATCCTATACGTCAGATTCTTGTCAAGCCCGAGGTGTCAGGGCGCCTCGCCAAGTGGGCTGTCGAATTAGGCGAATATGATATTCCATTTCTTCCCCGCCGAGCTATCAAGGGTCAAGCACTTGCAGACTTTTTGGCTGAAACACCGGGGGATAATCATGAATCTTCTGCAGACAATGGTACCCATCATCCTGCTATCCTCGTACCTCCACCTCGCAAGTGGCAATTATATGTGGATGGTGCATCCACAACTCGCGGAAGTGGTGCCGGGGTGCTTTTCATTGACCCCGAGGGAGTTGAAGTTAAGTACGTCATCCGATTCAAATTTAAGGTGACCACTAATGAAGCAGAATACGAGGCAGTTCTCGCCGGGCTCCGGCTCGCTCAATCCTTGGCTATTCGCCATCTTGAGCTCTTCACGGACTCCGAGGCCGTGTCCAAGCAAATCCAGGGAACTTATGTCGCCAAGGATGAAACGATGATCAGGTATCGTGCTTTAACACTCAAACTTATGCCAACTTTTGATACGATTGTTATCCAGAAAATACCACGCACTCAGAATGCAAGAGCAGATGCGCTCAGCAAATTAGCCTCCACGGTCCGAACTAATATATCTCCGGATATTATAGTCGAAGATTTATTTCATCCGGCAATTCATGAGGCAATGGTTTCGGTATTGACCGATAGTAATCCGAATTGGATGACTCCTATCGTTCAGTATCTCCGAGATGGAACTCTGCCTAATGATAAGCTGCGAGCTCGGCAGGTAGCCCTTAAAGCCCCCAAATACTCCTTTCATGATGGAGTCTTGTATCGACGGTCGTACCTACAACCGAATCTCCGATGCCTTGCTCCTGCCGAGGCTAATCAAGTTCTTCGGGAGGTTCACGAAGGGACCTGTGCCAGTCATATCGGTTCACGGACGTTGGCCAAGAAAATTCTTCGATGGGGGTATTATTGGCCAACCTTATTTAATGATGCCCACGATTTGGTAACCAAGTGCTGCAAGTGTCAACTGCATTCCCGCGTGAAGCATCTGCCGCAAACCGAGCTCACTGGAATTCAGAGTGCGTGGCCATTTATTCAATGGGGAATCGACATTGTCGGCCCGTTCCCAGTCGCTCCGGGGGGATTGAAATTTCTTGTGGTCGCCGTGGATTACTTTACTAAATGGGTAGAAGCAGAACCTCTTACTGCCATCACTGGTCAAAACATCTTGAAGTTCGTCTGGCGAAATATCATATGTCGTTTTGGCATACCGAGCACTATTATTTCGGATAACGGCAAACAATTTGCCAACGATCCCTTCCGGTCATGGTGCGAGGAGCTTCATATCAAACAAATTTTCACCTCGGTTGCTCACCCTCAAGCCAATGGTCAGGTTGAAGTCACCAATCGTACACTGCTCACGGGTATAAAGAAACGCCTGGATAATGCTAAAGGTCTTTGGGCCGAAAACCTTCCGCAAGTTCTATGGGCTTATCGCACGACGCCGCATACCTCTACCGGGGAGACCCCCTACAGCCTAACTTACGGCTCCGAAGCAGTTATTCCGGCGGAAATCAGCGTACCAAGCCCCCGCCTCATCACATTGATTCCCGAGGATAATGACGAAGCTCTCCGTGCAAATTTGGATGAGCTTGAATATCGTCGTGATCAATCATTCATCCAGCAGGCCAGGTGTAAACAACGTGCAGCCCAGTATCATCACCTCCGGGTTCGAGGCACTCAATTCAATGTCGGGGACCTAGTACTTCGACTCAATTCAGCCAGCAAAGCTGCCCCCGAGGGGAAATTACATGCTTCTTGGGAAGGTCCTTATCGCATCGTTGCCGCGCACGATTCCGGATCCTACCAGTTAGAGCATCTCGATGGAACCTCAATTCCCCGAAGCTGGCATGTTACCAACTTGAGACGCTTCTATTTGTGAATGCCAAATGACAAGTATCATCTTATCTTTATGCTCATTGTACGCTTCTTTTACGTTGTTATCTCTCTTTGTATCCTTCAATTTGCTCCGGCACTCATCATTGAATAAATACTCTTTGTTTATGCATCTTGCTGTGTTCTCTTCTACGTTACGGGGACGCCCTAACGCAGTCGTATTATTATTATTCGTCTCCGGACAACTAAATCTCTCTCTCTCTCGGTCCGTCCGAGGAGATTCACATTTCGTCCCCGGACTCATATCACTCTCTCGCCTGTTTAACCGGGGAGGTGTTTGCTCCCGCCCGATCCGTCCGGGGAGATTTTACTCCCGCCCGATCCGTCCGGGGATGCCAAAAAGTTTTTTACACCAAAACGATTTTATTATCCTCCTTTGAGGTGATGCCAAAAAGTTTTTTACATAAGACTTCAAAACAAAACAAAAAAAAAAAAAAAAAAAAAAAAAAAAAAAAAAACGAACAAACAATTATCTACGGCCCCCGAGCCAGTATTCAGCGCCCCAGCGTTGAGGCCTACTCCTAGACCTACGCTGTGTCCTCCGGGATCTTGTCATTCCTCGGCCTCGGGCTCCGGCTCTTTCCCCTCCGCGGGCTTCCCGACGCCATGGACTTGTTCTTGGCGCTTGTCTGGGAACTTCGTCTCTTGTACGAGCACGGCTACTTGGCTGCGGGGTAGACCTCGGGGTTTGGGCCCATTGCACAGGGTCCCATTCCTCTGGGGCCATCACTTCGATTTCTTTGGCCAGCTCTTCGACTACCTCCTCGGCGACAACAGCGGGCTCTTCTTCGACCGTAGTCACTGGAACTGGCTCTCGAATAATAATGCCTTTGCTCTTTCCCGCGAGCTTCTTTTTACCCTGGCTCCGGGGGGCTTTTGAAGTACCTTGGCTCCGGCTTGTACTCACAATGTATTCCTCGGCAGAAGGCCGCCACCTGCCACGGCCCTTCAGTCCTTCATACATGTTCAGGAGCAGCTCCAAAACCTCTCGCTTTCTTACAAGCTCCGAGGACTCGGCTGGGTCATTTGCCATAAGTGCTGAGGTTTCGCCCTGAATCTCTACGACCCGCTCCTCCACTTCCTCAAAAGTCAGTAGGCCGAACTCAGACAGTATCCGGTCATACTCCCTTTGATGAACGAGGACACAGCTCATTTCAGCAGCTTTAGCCCGGTATTTCAGTTCGTGGTCCCTGGCTCTTTCCTCGGCCTCCTCCGCCCTTTTCTCCGCAACGGCCACCCGCTTTTCTAGCCTTGGCACTACGTGCATTTGCAGGTTATTCTTCTCTCCGCGGAACCACTCTAGTGATCGCATGAGTTTCTTTATCGTTTCGTGCAATTCCGCGGTATTCTAAACAGACAAAAGAATCAACGAGAACGATCAATCTCAAGCGTATAATGAGTTGGAGTTCAGCTCAAAAACAAGATTTATATTCAACTAAATCAAAGTACATTATCCATGATTCAGTACAAAGTTTACATCTACTCCTATTATCTACTACATTAAATTTGAGGGGAACGACTGACCTCCCGCTCGATCCCCTCAGTATCCTCGGGCAACACCTCTCGCCGGCCCTCCGTCGCTTCTGCTTCTTCCTCCTCATTAACTGCGGCAGCTTCATCCGCAGCCATGGCATCAGCCTCCATCCGGGGGGGGGGGGGTTCTTTGTTTCGAGGCTTGGAGACAAGCTCACCCCGGCGGAATGCCAGGAATTCCTAGTCCTGGTCCACCTCACAGTTAGCAATCTCCTCGGCCTTCAAAATTTGTTTCTTCTCCGCTAGAGCCTTCAACAGAGGCCACTCCGGCAGATGTGCTAATGCTGTGTAGTAGGCCTTCTCCACCCCGGCCACTGCATCAAAGTCGTACCCGAATTCTGGACGATATACATCCACATTCGGGTAGACTTCCTTGATCTGCTCCAGCAGCACAGATCGCGTGGCCTTGTCCCCTATTGCAACAAAATTGGTCTGAAAGTCAAGAAACGTGCTAGTTTGGAGCAGTTTCTCGGCGAATGCTTTCAGGATCGCTTCTTGACCTTCGACTATTGCAGCTTCCCGAGCTTCCATCTCTGCCCGCAGCTGCAGTATTTCCCCTCGGAGGACACCGGTTTCTGCCTCCACTCCGCGCAGACGCGCTACCTCATTTTCAACCAAGGCTGCCCTCTTACGCGCCTCGGTCAGGTCTTGTGTTAACCTGTCGTTGCGCGCCCGAAGCTCTCTAACCACTTCGGCTAGCTCCTCCTTGCCTTCCTTCTCGCTCTTACGACCGAGTTCCATGATTCCTCGCGCCAAGCGCAGAAGTTCTTCGGCATCGCCCCCCTCCAACCCCAATAGACTTGAAGGCCCCTGCTCCTTCAACTGCCACCAATAGCAGCACACAGAAATCAGCACAGATAAATATACACTGCATTTGCGTTAACAGTAACTAACATCACATCTTGAATTTACCTCCATACTCTCCCCTGTGCGGAGTCTTTTTGCTGTTGCTGGAGGTGTCCCAGATGGCTCCGGCCTCTTCTTAGATCCAGGGGTAGGCCTCGCCGCTCCTACCTGCTCCTCAGACCCAGCGCTGGGCCTCGCACTAGGTGACATCTTCCCCCGGGGAGACACCTCAGCAGTTTTTCCTTTCTTTTTGGCTGCCGCAGCCACCGCGGGGCTTCCGGTCGACTCTTTTCCGAAGCGTCCCACTGCATGCAGAATTTGAAGTTAGTCCTGTACAAGGCAACAGTTTGTAAAAAGCAAGACATGAGAACTCCTACCCTCCTCGGCAACCGCATCGCCCCCCGAATAATACGGGCTCAGTCCGGCCCCCTCCAGTTCCTCCTCAGTACAGAGGGTCTTGAAAGTCCCCACTGACCGGAATGTATGTACGACTTCGGCCTCCGGGTTCTCCACCGGGGCAGTATCAAGTACCTCATCCCTCCTCCACCTCGGGAGAGCTACTTCGTTTTTCACAAATATAAACCTCTCCTTCCATCCCTCCACCTTACTCGGGTTTTGCACCTTGAACCCACCTCGGGCTCGGGGATTGAAGGAGTACCACCCCTTGGATTTACCAAAGGATTTTAGTTGGTAAAGAAACCTAAATAGCTCTACGGTTGGTTCTACCCCGGCATTCTTGCACACTACGGTGAATCTGACTACTTGCCTAACGGCATTTGGCGCTAGTTGGCTTAAGGCAATGTTATAGTATCTCAGTAACCGGACCACAATGTCCCACAGGGGCAGTCTCAAACCTATTCTCAGGGGGTCTATATACACACTAATGAAACCCTGCGGCGGGCAACAGGCCCTATCACCGGGGTCCGGTACTATATATTCTAAGTTAAATGGAAGGTAAAATGAGGGGATTTCTCTCTCAATCTGCACCCGTGCCATCCGCGGCGCTATTGTGGATACCTCGAAATCATTTTCCATACACTCGTAAAAACCGACCATCTTGACGTTGGTTTCCCTGCCATCGGCTCGGTCAACAGTCCTAATCTCATTCCTCTCTGGAATTATGAATCGCAGAGGTGGCACGTCTAACGGAGCGCTCTTAGTCCCTACTTCCTGAACAGAAGAAGAAGATGAAGAAGAAGGCATACTTACTTGGTTTGAGTTTGAGAAGTTTTTGATTCGAGATGAGTCATACGCGAACAGGTTTCTCCTTTTTTCCCGCTTTCTAAAGATGGCAAATCACAAGGAAGAAGATGAATTGAACTGTACCATTATTCCCAATATATACTTGAAAGAATCAACGGTCCAGATGCAGCCTATTCAAATTCCATGTTTCAGATTTGGACGTGCTATGCACGCGCTTTGCGGTTCCCAAGGCGCGTGGGGAACAGGTTTATTGGGGATTGCAGAGCGTGTCACTTCACATCCCTCTCTCTCATGATGGCGCCGCCAATCACATCAACCCCATCCTTGCCCAGGAAGATTTGGAAGACACTCCGGTGATCCTTTCACCTCGGCCAGACTACTACACTCCGGTGATCCCTTCACCTCGGCCAGATTATTATCTACTTCCGATACAGTTTCTTGCTTTTGGGGGACTCGCTATCACCCCGGTGTAATTCGGCCTAGTTCGGTTCCGCTTCCACGGACTACGCCGCGGAGTACCTTAGACGCGGAACAGTCTTGGTCATCCACAAACACTTCGGCTCGCCAGCGACCACGGCTCATCTTGCCTATAGCTCCACCCCGGTTACAACCGAAGCTCCTTCCTCGCTCCGGCTGGGGGGGGACATCTGATAGGGATGGCCCGGTCATTTCGGGTCGGGTTAATACCTCGGCCCGCTAACCGGCCCAGAAGGTCCAGAAGTACGCGTCCCAGATAATGTGGCGCGGCCCAACTTGAGACTTGTTCCGCGATTCAAGGCCCACGATCCGTTCCCAACCGCCACGCAGCAAAAAATAGGCGCGACAATAGGGAGTTAGTTAGGGTTTAGTAGGGGATAGTATAAATATGAGGAAAGAACTCTAAATTAGGGTTCGCATTCTGTATTCTGAAATTATTACGTGTAAGTTCAAAGAGATAGTGAAAGAAACACCTCGGCAGGTGCTATTTTGTGCCCGTGGACGTAGATCTCCGGATCGATCCACGTACATCTTGCGTTTTTCCATACTTCTTGCATAAGTTTTCGTTAAGTTTCTTGGATATCAGATTGCGCTTTACCACTCCTAAATCTCAAAATTTTGTTGAGAAAATACATTAAGTTTGAGTTAGAAGAAAAGTAGGAAGAAAGTGGTAAATAGTTGATTAAAGTTGAAACAAGAAAAGAGAAAGGGCATTACATTAGAAAAAGAGGCATAATTTATGTTGTTTTATGTAATTGTATTCTATAATAAAGATATGAAGATTTTGGGAAACGTGTAATTACGATTAATATATAAAGTTGTATTGATTGTATGTCTTTGAATCATCCAACAACATTAACAAACTAGACTAACAGATACTAATAAACCAAAATAAATAGCAAAATTATGGCGCCACCACCACTTCTGATATTTGACAAACAAATTATGCATCATCATTATTTTTCACTTATCAATCACTCAGACCAATTTCACATTATTACATTCTTATTCAAATCATCACCCTCGGGGATAAAAATATCTTCTCTTTCTTTAATTATTTTTGTTTGTTTTTCTAATTTATCTCGAAATTATTAATTCTGCACCTGATGACCAAATTCACTGCAAAAATACACATAATTATCACATGAAATCACTTTTTATCCGTACTGCATGCACATTCGTAATTGTGTGAAATAATTACTAGTAAAATGGGTGAAACAAAGTTGATGATTTAAAATTTCAGCCACACGTAAATTTTGGGTGGTAAAATAAATGAAAAGCGTCAATAGTTGAAGTTGCAAATTAATATTTAAGTGAATTGAATAATAATATTTGCATTATGCAGTGGTGGCTTGTTGTCCTGGATGTTGAATAAATAGTAATAGTAATAGTAATAGTATAATAAGATTGTAGGTGTTGATGATAGGGAAATGGTGAGGCCTATGTGTAGTGCTGCATTCAGCTGGTGAAGGAGCATAATAATATCAAAACTACCAACATTACAAACATATGGACCATCCATTCTCAACCATTAATTCTGTGTCTTCTCAATCAACTAATTTTTTACTTTTTTTTTTAAATATGTTCAATTCACTCTCTTCATCTACGCAATATACATGCAATCAAAATCAAAATTAACAATATGTACTTGCAGAAAACTTTAAAATTGAAGATTACATACAATACTCATCGACTCATCTATATATATATAAAAGTAAAATGGAGGGTTTTTATGCCATTTTACTTTTCCCGCCTAAAATTTAACATTAATTTAGTAAGGTTGTGTCAATTTTGGTAAGTAATAATTTTCTTTTTTATTTTGTAAAATGCAAATAACTTTTTTATTTTTAATCTATTTTTTATACTTAATATATCAAATTATTCATCTTTTCGCGATCTTCAATTTGACATCCATATCACATATATTAGATTTAATAAAAAAATTATTTATTGATTAATTATTTTGGTTAGATTCTGGTTAGTTGAGTTCTTTTAAACTACAAGAAATTTATTTGTTTTATATGACATTAATTTCTAATATATTTTCTTTACTTACATCCGGGATAAATCATTGTTTAAATAATGAAACTCTTATTTTATTAAGTTAAAGGAAAAATTAATATTTTACAAACAATTTATTAAATAATTAGTTACTTACATCTACTAATATACTCCCTCCGTTTCTTTTTAGTTGATTTTTAGAAAGAAAAAAAATGTAAGAATTAAGAATTCAATTTTTTTCCAAATATATCCCGAATAATCTCATTTTTCTCTCACATCTATCTCAAATCTAGGTTGAAAAGTAAGAAATATTTTAGGATTGACAACGGACAAAATTGAAGGAAATTGTAAAAAATAGCTAAAAGATCAATTAATTCGAAAAATCATTAAGAAGCTAAAACATCAAATAAAAAGGAATAGAAGGAGTATATTTTTTATAATAACAATGTTTGTTTGATTAGTCAAGAAAGTATGGGAACTTAGAGCAAATGTATATTTATATATCATAATTATTATTCAGGTTATTCTTTTATTACTAATTCGTATTTTCATAATATGTATTTGTTAAGTAGGTTACACTTTGCAACCTAAATTTTGACATATGTTACATCTTTCAATTTTTTTTTAGTTGATTTTTTGTACGTGACTAACATCAACTATACTTTTTTTACACTTTTTAATCTATAAAATACTTTGTCACCCTAACTAAATTCAACTATTTTTCTTTTTTTTTTTAAACTTTTTGCAACCTAAGCAATAAGTTTTTATTTAATCAATTTTATATTTCGATAGATATAATATTTGTATTATAAATATAAAATTTATTTGGATAAATTACAATACCAAATAAAGTATAAACATACTTAAGTATTTTTTAGAATTCACACATTTTAAATTGGTATTTGAATTATGAATAACTTTTGAATTTTATTTTTTTAATGTTATGATTTATTTAGAAATTTTTTTGGTACATCTGATATCATCAAGTAAAATATTATAAGCTGCAAATGAGAATCTAATTTTAGAAAGGAACAAGTAAATGTTTATAGTTAGAAATTGAAAGTTTATGTATATATATTACAAAATCTATATATATATAAAAGTTATAAAAAAGTTACGATTGTAAATTGCATTTCCCAACCATTATTTTGTGTTATTTATGGTTATTTGTACAAATGCGAACTTTTGATTTTTTTTTCCTTCTTTCTAAAGAAGTACATTTCCCAAATTTTAAATACAAATAGTATTTTGTATCATAACAATATTTTACATATTATATATAAAATTAATTATCTTTTCATGATCTTTAGTTTAACATACATGCCATATATATAAAAGTGTGATAGTTAATAAAATAAAGACAATTTTATATTCATTGGTTATTTGGTTAGATCTCAATTTGTATTGTGCATGTTTATTGGTGTCAAATTTAAGCTGTAAGAATTAGTTAAATATTTTTAATAAAAAAATCTATTTTTCATAAATACTTTAATTAATTAATTTATTGTAAGTATTTTTCTGTCTTAGTTTTATTCGGTAAATTAATCTATATATATATATATATATACATATACTTATATACATATAAATAGAGCCAAATATGTAATAAAGAAAATTATTTTCCCCTCCAATTGCAAATTGGACATTTTCAAGTGTATTATTCATGTATTTGTCCTTAGAAAAGAGTTGTAGTTGTACTATCATCATTCTGCCAATTTGTTTCTTTCTCAACAACTTTTTTTAAAAAAAATAAAAAAAAATAGCAACAAGTTTTTTGTTTCTAATCTATTTTTACATATAGTCTATAAAATTAATAATTTTTCACCTACTTTAAGTTGAAGTAAGTTTTGACTTTTTATTGCGGATTAAACTATTTATAATGGGAATTAAATTATAAAAAATTATTCAATTGACTATTTTTAACAATAACAAATATGAGATTATTTAAAAGAAAAATATATTTTTCTTATGAATTATTCAATTTATTTTTTATTATCTTATAATTATTATTTTAATAAGTTGGTCTGCTATTATATTTATATTTATTTTAACATATGTAATGAATGACATTTTTTGTGGTTATTCACATAGGTTAAGAAGGATACAAACTATCTACAATAACTAAGTTAAAAAAATAATTTTAATATATGTATTTTAATTGTCATATTTAATATTTATTTTAATTTTATTTCGTAATAATAATTTTTTTTATAAATAATAAGTATATATTCAATCCATAAATTTCACGGGAGAAACGAAGTATTATGCTATTTAAACTTTTACTATATGATAATTCAAGATTTTGAATATTTATTTTATTGTGTGTAAAAGGTTCACATTTTAAAAAATAACATCATATAGTATTTAATTTTGTTAAAATATACTATGATGTTAACATACTTCCGTGCATCGCACGGGAGCAATACTAGTTGTTTCTAAAAGTAAAAAGTGGCACTTGTTATCTTGTATTCAATGCATCACATATCAAGATGACATAACTAAAATTTAGAGGTGACAATTCCACTTGGTAGATTCGAGAATATTAGATTAATTTCATATGTCGAATTGGGTTAGGTCAATCCAAAATTTGGAGCGCTTATTAAACCCATCCCCTTAAAACACAACATTTGGCGGGCCGGTTGATGACACGCCTAGTCATTATCAATCCCTGATTGTACTTTAGGTCAAGAATTATGTGACACAATTTATCTAAAATATCATAATAGAAATAAATTAATTTATCGAGTCGGACCGATGAATATCATAGAATCTGATATTATAAGACGTAATTTTGAAAAGTAGTTTATTTATAGGAGTTGAGATTAATGAAAATGGTCGGTTGTACGAGGAAGTAGCATTTTAGGAATTGGTAGATGCAGTGAACGGATGATAAAAGGGCACATCACATATTCACATGTCTCAAATTGCAAAATTTTAATTTGTTATTTGCTAATTAAGGTCCACTTCCATGCTCCATGCACCCACTTGCTTCTACATACAGCCTTATTCTCACATGACATGCCCATCATCCACAAATATATTCTTATTTTATCTTTTACCGTAATATAGTATTAGTTAGTATCCACTTCCCCCATTCCATAAAAAGAAATATACAATTCTTTTCCTTTTTTTGTCAATTTGAATACAACTCTCTAAAGATCATTATATTATATTTACACAGATTTTTCTTTTCTTGTTCAATCGTATCATATGTAATTACTTTGACTTGAATTACTAAAATCCTTTTAGAAAATCGTATAAAAGAAGTTAACCGCAGAACTAATCCTTCTTTTATCAATAATTTGCAAAATATTACAAACTTACCTGTACATTTTGTGAGGTTTTTAAATGAGGCAAACTAATAATACAATAACAATTATTACTTCAAGATTATCAATATTGTAAAGTAGATAATAGCCCACAATTATACATCTAAACCTTTATTATTTTAAATTAAAATCGATTTCAAGGCTTAAATTGGAACATCGCCGTTAGGAATCAACTCATCAACAGTAGTATCTTATATAAAAAAGAAATCCACTTATTAGCTAAAATCAATTAGTACTTGATGACATCAAGAAACGTTCACCTTTCCCAAAAAAAAAACAAGAAACATTCAAAGAAAGTAATCAATCCGCTGAAATATTAAACTACTAGATACTACTCCCTCCGTCCCGGCTTAAGTTTCCTATTTTGATCGGACACGAAAGTTAAGAAAAAACAAATTTTATGGAATCTTTGACCTTTTAAAAGATTGATTGAGGGTGGAAATTGTGAGATAAATTTGTCATTTATGGACTGGAAAGTTAAGTTGGGACAAATCGAAAAGGAAAGTAAAAAAGTTAGAGCGGGACGGAGGTAGTACTATATATCCATCGCTTACGTTTGCCGAATTGCATAACAAAAAATTTATTTTCGGATTAGTCACCATATCCCTATGGGAAGATAAACCAAATATGAAAAGCCTAATCATGTATGAATCTTCGAAGAAGACACCAAACAAAACTTTTATTATTATAGATAAAATTACTCCCACGTATTGAGTGGAGATGAAAATTTCGTTAAAGAGAGATCGTGAAACTCTCAAAAGAGGTAACAAAACAAATCAAAAGATCCTACTGCACAATCCAATGTAAGAAGACAACTACTTTGACAGGGACGGGATATGATAGATGAAGTACTAAAAAAATATATTATCAACATTTTTCCTCCAAAATAAAATTATTTCCCCTCAAAAGCATTTTTCAGTTAAATTAAATCATTTCTCCGAAGGTATATTGCAATTGAAATAGATAATGTTGAAACTCAATTGCATTGATTGGTGAATGAAAAAGCTCAAAGATACTTGTATAAAGATGAATGTAGTAACGTGTTGGAATAGTATTATAAACTTATTTACATCCTGTTCTGTGAGAATTTCGTGTTGGGAACAAGTAGGTGTAGGTGTAGCTTTGTAGGGGACTCAAATTCTATGGTTGATTTAATCATGGATGTAGGTCGTATTAATGCTCCCAAAGAGCAAACTCTTGGGTCAAAACGGCTAAACAGCCACATTTTATTGACTTCTATTCCAAACTTAATTCTACAAATTTCTAACCAAACATTCTCTAAATATAAGATAAGGTAACGATATATATATTTCACAATTATATGACCACCTTTCTCAATCTCTTTATGCAGCAATTTTTTATATATGTTACATCATTAACACATTAACTTATATTTATCAGTTGCTCATGTAATTGCGCGATCAAATTTTATACATATATTCTTTTTTAATATGTTTTTACTGTATATTAAGTTTCATAGTCATATACTCTCACTCCCAAAATAAATACTCTATCCGATAGGAATTACTAGTCACTTTATAAAAAATAATTTTGAAAACAAATCATTCTGGCAACCACAGCCAAAAAAAACTTACCCTATAAATATCCCAATAATTACAATATGAGAAGACATCGATAAAGAAAAACTTATTAAGAGAAAATAGAGATTTAGGATAAAAGAGAGAGATTCCATAAATAATACTTACCCATTTCAATAATTCTATAGTTTTTCATACGAAATCTAAAATTATTAGAGCAACTTTTGTATTTGACAATTATACAGATCTCGTCTTATTTATTCAAATCTTATTTGTCCATTGCTTTTTACTAGAAAGATGTTCAAAGTTTTGAAAAATTGTAGATTTGTACTTATTATTTGTGAATTTGACTTTGTGCAACAAAATATAATTACTTTTAACTGGGGGTAGGGGTTGGATAATGATTAAAAGATGTTGAAAGTTATGAAAAATTGTAGATTTGTAGTTATTATGTGTGAATTTGACTTGGTGCGACAAAAAATAATTACTTTTAAGTTTTAACTAGGGGTGGGGGTTGGATAAGGAGGGTCTAGGGGTGAAGAACCTTGGGCATGGGAAATACCCCCTTGAATTGAAATTCATAAATTACATTGAACCATCCATGAAATATTTGCTTGTCACAGCCCCCACTTGATTGTGCAGCTCATTCACTGAATCCACCCCACCTTTTCATTTGCCCACATTTTCTTCTCTCTCCTACACACAACAATAGCAGCTTCCTGAATCTATTAAATAATCCTACATGTATACATGTATCTATATCTAACTATTAATTAAGGCAATAAACAAAACCCCATAATCCATCCAAATCTCTTCCTTACACCCTAAAAAAGCAATCTCCCACCTCCCTCAAAAACCACAACTATATTACACCAAATTGCACTTCCCCCAATCCACAGCTTTTATCCTACCAAATCAACTCTTCTGTTCAATTACTTCACAGCATAAAGACCCCATTTTCGCTTCAGTTGTATTACCTTGTTTTCTGCATATTTATATTCCTATCCCAAGATTGGATTTCGAGGAAGAAAAGAAGCAATCTTGATTTATTGACAGATATAACAGAAGAGGAAAACAGAGAAAAACATTAGATTTTGGAGGAGCGAATGCAAAAGGTGTACAAGAGAGCTTGTGTATACCATCTTTGAACCTCAATTTGCAAGACATAAATAGGTACATACATCATATACATATATATACATGTATATATAATTGATGCCTCTTCTCCTTTTTGTCCAAGAATTTAGTTCAATTTCTGAAGACTGATGAAATATTTCGATAGAAATCTGAAACAAAATTCTTTGTTTCCCCTTTTAATCTTTTTTAATACAAATATGCAATTTATGAATCAGCTATTTCCTCTGTTCCTAATAGAAACTGGAATTTCTTCTAAAATATCTTCTGATTTTCATTGGCAGCTGAAAACGGCGCAAATCTCCAGATATTAGCATCAAATTAAGCTGAATTTTGAGTTAATCTACGGAAATTAGCATTGAATCGATAAAGGGGCAACCAAACCGAGGAACCCTAATTTCCCCCAAATGAAGACGGAGCAGTACAATACGAAACCGGCATTGTCGAAAGACTTCATCAATCTTCAGGATCAGTACTTGAACAACATCATGGATGTAAGAAGAAGAAATCCACATTATGTAGAAGTAAAGAAGTCGGATTACCGTCGGTCATTATCGCAAGGGCATGGCAAAAGAATGTTCCGTTACTTCACGTCGGAATCGCTGTTTCTGCTGGTGTGCCTGACGGCGTCGTTGCTGATACTACCTTTGGTTCTGCCGCCGTTGCCGCCGCCGCCGTTCATGCTGCTATTGCTGCCGATCTTCATTCTGGCATTGCTTATGCTATTGGCGTTCATGCCATCCGGCGTGAGGGAAGTGACTCATACCTATGCTTAGAATTGTGTTGTGAAAATTCATAGCCATCGATTTTTTTGTTTTTTATTTTTGTTTTGGGGAAAGAGAATAGAATAGAGTTCGTTTATTTTATACTGGAAAATATTCACCTAATTGTCTCTGGATATATATGAGTATATAATCACTTCTTAAGCAGATTATGATGTGTATTGTGCTCTTTAATTTGAAACAAGTTCGCTCTCCTTATTTCACCTGCTTTCAATCCCAAAAACCCGATCTTCGTTTCACCTTTCAGAACCCGTAATCGCCAGTTTCGTTTTTTTTTTTTATTAACTAGCAATACCAGAAAAGATATGAAACATTTAATTGATTGAGCAAACTCAATTTAAAATCAAATAAAAAGAAAAAGAAAAGTTAAATAATTTTATTTTGGCAAAACACATTATAATAATGTTGAAAGATTCATAAAAACGACATATCATGATATAATATAATTATAATAAAAAAAGCCTTTTTGTATGTGTTATTCTTACAAAATTTTCTACTATATTTATAAAATTTACTTCTCAATATAGATAAACTCTTGCATCATTAATATATCAGAAATAAATAAAGTTATACGATGATTGGAAAACTGTATAATAGTGAAGATATAGATTTTTTTTTTTTTAATTGAAACTCTCAGTAATCAATGTTAATTGTCTAATACAAGATTCTCAATCTAATCAGAAAAATCAGGAGCTATCCAAACAATCGGATCGCCTGAAGAAAAAGAAAAACGAGCAAGCTATGTGTCAACAAGTTGGCTCTACTCGACATATGCTCTATGATAAAAAATAATCAGATTGCATCAAATAAATGTTAAATATTACCCGTGAAAAGATCGGTAGAACTAAGATCTATTCCTTGCCTCTTGTCCTGTGACTGCATGCACAGCGAGCAAAGAATTTGGATGACGAACCCAGGTAGAAACTTATTTGATGATCGGAGAAGAAGGCCGGTGGAAAAAACCAGGAAATGCTGAAAAAAGACGTACGTAGACGCAACAAAGTCTCACACTAAAACTCTAGTGGAGAGGCGTGGTGGATTATCCATTATTTCGGGAACTGAAAAGTAAAAAAAAAAAAACAAAATAATGATGAAACATTTCACCATCCTCCTATGAGGAAAGAAGGCGGCGGCGGCTAGGTTTTTTAGTCAATAATAATAGGAGTTAATAACAGACAATATATGAGAATCATCTTATTATGATTTTATGAAGATATAGATTTTCATTGAACAGAAGATATAAAGTCATTAGTCTTATTACATCATCAACTGACATCCATAAGTTTAGTATTTGTTGAATACGCACACGAATATTAGGCCTAACATATTTTCTCTAATTTCTTTAATTAATAATTCTGACCCTAACATTCATTTGCAAATAAAATCATTAGCATATTTTTTCATGTGAGGAAAAACTTCCAACCACTTGTATCATTGTCCAACATCCAGCTTCTGTTATGAAAACCTTTTTTTAATTATTATTAGTAAGTATAACTTCTTTTAGTATAATTTACTTATTGATTTATGATTGCTTATTTCAATTTCGCTTAATTATTTCTTCAATTCCTCATTGAAGTTTGAAAAAATATGTGTGATTTAAAATGAAAATCTTACTATAGCATATTTATAAGATAAATAATTTCTTTTATGGAGGGTTAACTACATACATTGTGTCTCATAATCTTTAGTCGAGATACATGCTCCAATCTATATGTTAATATAATATTATTTTTTTCAAGGTCTCAACTACTTTTATGAATTTACTTCCTTGTTTAGTTTTAGTGAAATACTCACAATTTTTCGCACATTGCACATCCATTTAAAAATCTTATATTAAATCATTTTGATTTTGTTTAACCCATTTTATTTTTTATTTGAACTATACCACACTTTATTCCAGTGTAATTATTATTTATTTTTATCTAATATGTGCTCGTAAGCTAATATTGATATTCACATTTTACTATCTTTTTTTTCTACATGTTTTAATTTAATCATCTGATATTGGTTCACATGATATAATTTTTTTAACCATTCACATAGTACAACTTAGTTTATTATTTCTTTATAGTACTTTTTTGTTTCTTTATTGTACCTTAAAATTTTATATAGCATAATAAATATATTTCACTAGTTATTATATATACTTAAAATATATTTATTATATTTCTATCGATTTAATAATTTTCTTGAATGTTAGATTTTAAATATTTAAAATAATAAAGTGAAATTATTCATTTACACTAATTTTCACGTTTACTCTTTAACTACTTCTATTATTAATACAATAAAACTTAACATAAAATAAATTTCATCTTAGAAAATTTTGAAATATAAAAGATTACGAAAACTATTGAAGTCTATGTAACTCTTGATTTTCACATATGTGTGAGTGTATATTTTGGCCACCTCACGCCGCAGCGGAACATTTTTCAGGATGACCCCCTCTTCCCTATTTGTGCTATAGTTTTTCTTGCGTTTTACAATATTTACAGATTTATCGGCGCATCCATGGGATTAAAATCTCACGAACTGCACTCGTTATCTCTCATATCTTTTTGTGCAGATGACACATGACACGTCGGTTTCTAACCTAGTGTTCCGCAAGTGTACGGATGTAGGTGTAATACAATTGTCAAGGTCGATCCCACAAGGAATAGGTTTTTAGGTAGTTTGATACCTCAATATTCTAGGAATATCCTAACTAGATACTAATTCAGAAAAGATTGATTTTACTGACTAAAGTACTTAATTAAATATGAATTCAAACTTGGGAACCACGAATAATTGACAATCAAGGGAAAACAGCATCCTAGGGTATCGATTTCAGAATATTTACTCCAATGATGATTAGAATTAACTTATTGATTTTAACCGATCTAGTGTTTATTAAGCGGCGCAATATTAACCTAATTCTCCTCTCGAAGTAATTAAATTGTTGATTAACTAAGACAATTACCCTCTCGAGTCAATTAATCTTAGAAACTCCAAAAAGCTCATAAACCTATGCCTACACAGTCATAGACAACTGCGCTCTATATCGTACGTCTAATAACAAACCCCTTCTCTCGAAGCGGATTTGTTAAACGAGATTACTAAACCTAGATGGCCAGTGCAAATTCAGTGATTAAAACGGATATAAAGATAAACACATAAAGAACGGAATTCAATAAGTTAAAACGTAAATCAAAACATTGTCATAAAATAATTCCTACTTTCCAACCCTAGGACACGAATAGCTTAGCTACTCATGCCTAGGCTCAATTCAATACAATATTTAAGACAAAACATTCTAAAGAATTAAAACTAGGAAAAATTGCTAAACCCGAGTAAATCGTCCCGTTGATCGAATCTTCGTTGTCATCCAAGTCGTCTCGTGCCTCAAACTCGGATAGTATGTGTGTTGTGTTTTTTGAAGAAGCACTTGAATCCTTTTTATAGAGTTAGATAAGCCCAATTGAATTAGGAAATCAAATCTTTGTCTAAAACAGGATTTGTATGCACGGCGATCGTTTTGACACGGCCGTGTTGCTTAAATAACACGGTCGTGTTGCTTTGCAATACTTCAATTTCCAGCAACAATTTGACACGGCCGTGTTGTATTTGTGACGCGGCCGTGTTCTGTTCCAGAGCCTATTTGAACATTGCGGACCACTTTTGACACGGCCGTATTGCTTTGTGAGGCGGCTGTGTCGGTTCTTGCCCCGTTTTGCTCCTAGACCGGTTCAGGCCGGTTCGGACCGGTTCTCACTGATTTTCACTTCTTCGGGCCGATTTTTACTCTGTTTCAACTTGTTATCTTGTCCGGTAGTCGTAAATCACAACTTTTTAGCCTGAAAATGCTCAAAATACCTTAAAATAAGCCGAGTACGTTAATTGGTCACTTATATCACATTCCATACAATTTCTAACCATTTATGCACATAATTCCTATAAAATAGTATCATACATTGACCTAATTACATGCATAATTAACATGCATCAACACACTTCTTTTTGGTGCTGCAACTATAGAGAAGACCCAACACCTTAAGTTCGCTATCAGTCTGTACAAGTGTGTTTCAGGGCAATGTATTAATTTTGAGAAATTATGGATTCTTTTGAGGCCTAATACACAAGCTCAAATTCCTCATTCAATCTGCCAATTGTTTGGAGTTGCTGAAGTGGCTTCACATGTATCTCAGAGATTTTTGCAGGCATTAAAGAACGGGTTAGTAAGTACATTAATGGTTGGTAAGAAAAGCAAATTAGCAAGGCGGACAAAGAAGTGCTCATTAAATCCATGATATAAACATTATCCATGCACATAATGTCTTGCTTCCAGTTGTCGGACCATGTTCTTATTAATCTGAAGAATTTGTAAAATCTTATTGGAGGGGGGGGGGAGGGAAAGTTCGTCTGTGAGGAAAATTCGCTGGAAGTCTTAGGACATCCTCAAGCAACGAAAATTCTAAGGTGGCCTAGGCTTTTGCAATTTGAAGGCATTTAACCTTGCCATGTGGTCTAAGCAAGCATATGACCCTTTAGTTTCTCCATCTAGCCTCTTTGCCCGAATCATGCAATCCAAGCACTACCCTTCCACGTCTGTGTTACATGCTGCTCTTGGTTCTCGTCCAGGTTTACATGACACCGTATTATAGCTAGTCATCGTTCTATTCTTCTTGGTTGTCGAAGCTTATATGCAATGACGAGATAACAACCCACTTCCATGATAGATGAATTCCTTTGCCTCCCCATTTTCCTATCAGATCAGCTACATCAAGCCTCCCGCAAGATGCCCGAGTCAACTCCATCACTGATTCAGATTTTGGACTCTGCAATGAGCTGTTAATTAGGGGCAATTTTGACTTGTTGAATGCTGATGTAATTCTCACTATTCCTCTGAAAAATCACCATTCTTCGGACCGTTGGATGTGACATTATTTTCATTCTAGTAACTTATCGGTCCGATCACATATCATTTTATTATGGGCTCTTCTGAAAATTTTATTGCACCTACTTCGTCCCGGCTAGCAACTATGGCCAGAACCTCATTTGGAGGAGAATTTAGAAGCTTAAATTATCAGCATATATCTTGCATTTTCTTTGAAGATGCTGCTCTAATTCTTGCCATCGTCCAATGACTTAGCTCGCCGTCATCTTCATCATGGACCCCGCTGTTCTTTATGCTCACCACCTGATCGCTCTTTAGTGCATCTCTTCTTCATTGGCCCCGTTTTCTTATCAATTTGGTAAGTAACTGGAATTTATGAAACTGTCTTCCGATTCTGACTGCATATACGCGACTTGTAGTTTCAACAGATTTAACTCCTCAATGACTTAAATATAGCATAATACTTTGTTCTCCTTGCCACTTAATCTGGTTTCAACAAAATAAAATTGCCTTCTCCGAAGTTCGTACATACTCTCGAGTATTGCTTGCAACAACAACCCAGACCTTGTAAGATTTTCGGGATGCTAATTCCTTCCCTCAAACGTCACAACCCCACCATTTTATCCCTTGCTTGTTCTTCCCCGGAATGCTATTGTTCATATATACTTTGATGGGGGTACATCATCTGCTCGTAATTTAATGAAAGATGTTATGAGCCTTTTTTTTTTTAACAAAAAATGACATATTGTTGGCAAAAATGTTATTAATTTTATTTTTCACTTGCTTACGCATAATTCTTTGAGTCCTTCTGTTAGTAACACTTACAATATGCTTATTTAAAAAATTAGAAAACCAGAGCTTATTACCAAATTCCGCATGATTAATTTGTGGAATGTCATTTATAAGTTAACTTCTAAAGTGCTCTCTAATTGGGTCCGGCCCTGCATCATTTATGTAATCTTTTTGAATCTCAGTCAGCCTTCATCCCGGATGGTTAAATAAGGATAATATTTTTATCGCTTATGAATTACATATTGTATGAAGCTTAGAAAATCTGAGAAAGAGAGCGCATATCTATTAAGTTAGATATGAGTAAAGTCTTTCACTGGGTTGAGTGGTTTTTCGTCTACGATATGCTTCTTGCTTGAGGCTTTCCTAAGATTTTTTATGACATTTTTTCCCTTGCTTGTCATTTGTGCATTTTATCTTTCTTCATGGTATTAATTTTGGCTTAATCACGCTACAGATGGGAATTCTTCAGGGGGATCCTCTCTCTCCTATTTGTGCTGAAGGTTTTTTCTTGCATTTTACTATGTTTGCTATCAATCTCTACAAGAGTGTTTCAGGACAATGTATTAATTTTGAGAAATCATGGATTCTTTTTAGGCCTAATACACAAGTTCAGATTCGTGAGATTAGTAAGCACATTAATGGTTGGTAAGAGAAGCAATTAAGCAAAGTGGTTAAAGAAATGTGCATTTTATCTATTATATAAGAAATATCCACGGGCACAATGTATTGTTTCAAGTTGCCAAACCATGTTCATAGTAATCTGGAGAATTCGGAAAAATCATATTAGTGGGGTCAGGGGGGATAGTTCGTCCACGAGGAAAATTTGGTGGAAGTCTTGGGACGTCCTCAAGCAACGAAAATCTCAAGGTGGCCTAAGCTTTTGCAATCTAAAAATATTTAACCTTGCCATGTTGCCTAAGCTAGATTGACTCCCTTTAGTTGTTTAATACAAGGCATAAGCAAAACTAAATAAAAATAGACAACTCAATAGTCACGCCATGATGGTATAAAAAAAATTGAGCTCCATTAAATTATCAGTGGAGAATTTAGACAATTTCTTGCTCGATCTTTTTGGAGGTATATTAGTATCATTTCTTGTTCTGGTAATGTATTGATTTATATTCAACTTCGTTATTACTTTTATCTATGATACAATTTTCGTAAATTTTATTTTTATTTCTCATATTCCCCTTCATCATTTTCTCGTCAATTCTTTTTGTTTTGAGTGGTTATAAAGAGGTTAATTTCATCAAAGTGGTATGTTATCAAGTGTATTTCGAGTTGGAGATCTTGGAACCGGGTTCAGAAGTGGAAGAACCGGGTCAAGCTGAAGAACCGGGTGTAAAACAGAATCAAACCGGTAGTTATGATTCTGTTATAACTGCCCAGTCTTCAACAATGATTTTACAGGCTTTCCACAACGGTTTTCTGTAGTTTTGTTTCAAGCTTAGTTTTTACTCATTTTCTAGAAGATTCGAAGTCTGATTCTTGATCACATTAGCTCGCTTTGTTGATATAAATACTTTGTATCTGTTTTCCTTTGGATTAACAACTAAGAGAGTGCAATTAGAGAGTTAGGGTTCTTGTTCCAAAGTAGAGTGATATTTTGGGGGTTTTGAAAATTCCTTTGTAATCTTGTAAATTGGCTCTGAGTTTTAGTGGATTGAGGTCTTATGATCCTCCGTGGATGTAGGTCACACTGACTGAACCACGTTAAAATTGTTTGGTGCTTGTTTTGGTTGATCTTTTTGCGTAGTTTTATTATTCTTCATTTCTTTGATTTCAATCCTCATTTCTTGAGTGTTAGTGGTGAATTTAGAGTTCATTGTTCTATCAAGTGGCGTCGTCTGTGGGAAACTGACAAGAAGATGGCATCAATGAAGTTGGATGTGGACAAGTTCACCGGGAAGAATGATTTTGGTCTCTAGAAATTGAAGATGAAGGTTGTTCTTACACAACATGGAGTGGCTGTTGCTTTGAAGCCAGATGAGAAGTGGTCAGCTACAGAAATGGCCAAGAAAGATGAACTGATGGAAAAAGCACACAGTGCAATTATCTTGTGCCTTGGTGATAAGAAATTGAGGGAAGTTTCAAAAACTACCACTGCAATTCAAGCTTGGAAGAAATTAGAAGAACTGTACCAGGCAAAGCCTGTCACAAACAAGTTGTTTCTCAAACAGAAACTTCTTGGGATTAAAATGAAAGATGATAAAGGATCACTGGAGCAATTGGATTAATTCAATAGACTTGTAGATGATTTGGAGGATCTTGAGGTCAAAATGGAGGAAGATGATAAGGCTTTGATGTTGTTGAATGCGTTGCCTAAATCTTTTGAACACTTCAAGGACACTTTGCTATTTGGAAGACAGGACAAACTGAGTCTTGATTTGATTCAAACATCTCTGAAAACTAAGTTTCTTCAAATATTTGGAGACAAGAAGCCACAAGCTGTTGCAGAAGGATTGAATATGAAATTCAATAAGAACAAGTTCTAGAAAAAGCCTCAAGGGAATCTGAATAAAAACCAGTAACATAACCAAGATGTTGGAAAGAAAGGCATTGAATGCATTGAGAAGAGAATATGCTTCTCATGTAAACAGGTTGTACGTCTTAAGAAGAATTGCCCAACTAGAAAACAAAAGAATGAGGCAAAAGAGGCAGATGCAGTAGTAGCTGAGGAAGGGTATAACACTGCAGAGGGTTTACTGTTTCAGATGGAAAAATCAATGAAGAGTGGGTACTTGATTCTGGTTGTTCCTTTCACATGTGTCCTCATAAGTCATGGTTTCAAGAATTACAATAATTTGATGGAGGGTATGTTCTGTTGGGAAATGACCATGTCTACAAAGTACAAGGGAGTGGATTTTTTAAGATCATGATGTATGATGGTGTGGAAAGACTTCTCAGAAATGTAAGTCATGTTCCTGCTATAAAGAGGAATCTCATTTCCCTTGGATCATTGAATGTTGTTGGGTGTGAATTTAATACTGGGGGGGGGGGGGAATATACATGTTACCATGTATGGGAAAACTGTTATAAAAGGCAGAAAGATCAATTATTTGTATATTTCTCATAGGAAACTCAATAACTGGATTTGTTGATAGTGTAATGAGTGCCTCTGATGCATTACTGTAGCATAAAAGATTAGGCCACATTAGACAGAAAGGAATGACTGAGTTAGCGAAGAAAGTGTTTGGAAATTCAGAAGCTGTTAAATTGGATTTATGTGATCACTGTGTCTTGGGAAAGGCAAAGAAACCCCCTATGGGAAGGGTGTACACTCTACAAAGGAAACTTTGGACTATGTACATTCTGATATATGGGGACTAGCAAAAGTTGAAACACATGGAGGTGGGAGATACTTCATGACCAAAATAAATGATCACAGTAGAAAAGTCTAGGTGTTTGTCTTGAAACACAAGAGTGATGCTTTTGAAAACTTCAAGAACTGGCTGACTCAGACAGAAAATGAAAGGGGAAAGAAACTCAAACATCTCAGAACAGATAATGGACTAGAGTATCTATCTGGAGAGTTCAATAAATTATGCAGGGATAAAGGGATAGCAAGGCACAAAACTATGCCACAGAACCCTCAACAAAATGGCCTGGCTGAAAGAATGAACAGAACCATTCTGGAGAGGGTAAGATGCATGTTAGCAGATGCCAAACTGCTAAAATCATTCTGGGGAGAAGCTATAAATACAACATGTTTTCTGATAAATAAAACACCCTCATCAGCAATAAACTTTCAAACTCTTGATGAGATCTGGTATGGGAGATTATCAGATTATGCTGAGTTAAAAGTATTTGGATGTATAGCTTTTGCACATATCAGACAAGACAAACTTGAGCCAAGGGCTCTGAAATGTATCTTTATTGGATACCCAAAGGGTGTGAAAGGATACAAATTATGGTGTCTGGAGAGTGGTCACCAGAAGGTTATTATCAACAGGGATGTTACATTCAAAGAACAGGAAATGGGATATAAACATACTGGATCAAGCCCAGAAGTAGATGGAAATATTTCAACAGAAAATAGTCCAGATGAGGTGGAGCTTAAAGGGCAAAACATAGAAACTGGAAATGAGCAAATTGATGAAGGGGGACAGGAGGATTCAGAAACTGAACAGGATGATGATAATCAAGGACTAAGAGATTACCATTTGGCTAGAGATAGAGTAAGGAGAGTGATTCATCCACCAAACAGGTTTGGTCAAGTTGATATGGTGTCATATGCTCTAGCAGTTGCTGAATCTGTGGAATATTAGGAACCTCAAAGTTTCAAAGAGGCAGTGTCAAGCCAAGAAAGTGAGCATTGGATAAATGCTATGACTGAAGAGTTTTTATCACTTGAGAAGAACCATACATGGATTGTAGTGGAGAAGCCAAAGAACCAGAAATTAGTCAGTTCCAAGTGGATTTTCAAGAAAAGGGCTGAGACAATTGGACCTGAGAAAGTAAGGTATAAAGCAAGGTCAGTTTCTAGAGGTTTCACACAAAGAGAAGAGGTTGATTTCAATGAGGTATTTTCACCTATGGTGAAACACTGTTCAATTAGACTACTTCTAACAAAGGTTGTTCAAGAAGACATAGAATTATAGCAGTTAGATGTCAAAACTGCCTTCTTACGTGGTGATTTGGTAGAAAGCATTTATATGCAGCAACCAGAAGGCTTTGTACTTCCTGGGAATGAGAATAAGCTTTGTCACCTGAAGAAAACTGTACGGTCTTAAATAGAGCCCAAGACAGTGGAACAAGAAGTTCAATGAATTCATGTTAAGTGCTGGTTTTGACAGATGCAAGTATGACAACTATGTTTATCTTGAAAGACAAGGAAAGGTTGTGCTTACCTATTTATTGCTCTATGTGAATGCCATGTTAATTGCCAAGAAGAGTAAAATTAGGATTAAACAGTTGAAACAAAAACTGAGTTCAGAGTTTGAGATGAAGGATCTTGGCAGTGCTGAGAAGATTCTGGGCATGGATATTGTGAGGGACAGAAATAGTGGAAGGCTATGGCTGTCTTAAACTGATTACTTAAGAAAGGTGTTAACGAGATACAACATGCATGAATCCAGAGCTGTGATCACTCCATTTGGACAGCAGTTCAAACTATCTAAGGATCAGTGTCCAAAGACAGAACATGAGTTGAAGGAGATGAATAAAGTTCCTTATGCAAGTGGAGTTGGCAGCTTGATGTATGCCATGATCTGTAGCAGACCAGATCTGGCTTATGGTGTGGCAATGGTAAACAGATTTATGTCAAATCCTGGAAATCACATTGGGAAGCATTAAAGTACATATTGAGGTACTTAATAGGATCAATAAGTCTGGGATTGATGTTTGAAAGGAAAGATCATACTGAAGATCTGGATATGTTTTCACCTTTTATGGTACAGTTGTGTATCGGAGAGTAGTTCATTAGTCTGTTGTGGCTCTTTCCACAACTGAAGCAGAATACTTAGCAGTAACTGAAGCTGTGAAAGAAGCTATGTGGCTTAAGGGAATTGCAAAGGACTTTGTAGTGCATCAAAGATCTGTAACAGTGTACTGTGATAACCAAAGCACAATTCACTTAGTAAAACACCAGGTATTTCATGAGAGGTCAAAGCATATAGATGTAAGGATGCACTTTGTTAGAGATGAGGTGGAAAAAGGGGTCATTTCTGTGAAGAAGATATCAACTGAAGAAAATCCAGCAGATATGTTTACCAAATCCATTCCTGGAAACAAGTTTCAACATTGTACAAGCTTGATTCAGCTTGTGCAATGTGTTTAAGCTCAGGAGATTCAGTAATGGTTTGAGGATGTGATTGAGTACTTTGATTCATTAAGGTGGAGAATTATAAAGAGGTTAATTTCATCAAAGTGGTAGGTTATCAAGTGTATTTCGAGTTGGAGATCTTGGAATCGGGTCAAGCTGAAGAATCGGGTGTAAAACAGAATTAAACCGGCTCTGTTATAATTGCCCAGTCTTCAACAACGGTTTTACAGGCTTTCCACAATGGTTTTCTGCAGTTTTGTTTCAAGCTCAGCTTTTACCCGTTTTCTAGAAGATTTGAAGTCCTATTCTTGATCACATTAGCTCGCTTTGTTGATATAAATAATTTGTAATTATTTTCCACTTGGATTAACAACTAAGAGAGTGCAGTTAGAGAGTTAGGGTTCTTGTTCCAAAGTAGAGTGATATTTTGGGGGTTTTGAGAATTCCTTTATGATCTTGTAAATTGGCTCTGAGTTTAGTGAATTGAGGTCTTATGATCGTCCATGGATGTAGGTCACCACGTTAAAATTGTTTGGTGCTTGTTTTGGTTGATCGTTTTTGCGCAGTTTTATTATTCTTCATTTCTTTGATTTCAATCCTCATTTCTTGAGTGTTTGTGGTGAATTTGGAGTTCATTTTTCTATTAGTGGTGAATTGTCTTTGGTTTTTCTTTCTCTGTCCTTTTGTTTATCTGGTTACTTATGCAGTGCTTTGCTGTTTGAAGTTTTTCATTATCTTTATTCATGTTGCTTATATGGTGATTATTCTTTTACCATTTCTTCTGAATTTTTCATTTTTGCATCCTTCTTTTTCCTCTTCTTGCTCTTCGTTCCCTTCTTTCAATTTACTTTTCATGTGCACAAGCTTCCTTGTGCTTCTCTTGTTTTCTCATATAGTGATATGAGGAAACAAATTTATTTGTGTACTTGTAAGGTCAATCATTTGTAGCAGTTAAACTCATTTCCTCCCTAGAACATTAATAATTTATATGTTAAATTTTCTTTTTAGGCCTTATAAGCTCGTGTTGTGCACTCAAAATTTCTAAGTTACTTATGATGTACTTTGAAATATTCTCGAACCATGCTTAGATTCACTTTATACCAACCAACTTTTTCAAAAAAAAAATATATATATTAGATTAACTATAATTTTAGACAAATTAGTTTGCTAATTTTTTATTGAACGAGTGGTGTGATCAGGACAAGTGATTTGAGAATCATTCACAAGGGTAAAGTGCAACTTGTTAAGTGGAGGGTGGAAAAGTAACTAATTATTCAAGTTAAAAAAACAAAGGTTACAATTGAGATTGAGTTAAAATTTGCATTGAGTTAAATTAATTATAGCTTAGTGAAATTTTTCGTGATTCTCATTTTTATCGAAAATAATAATAAGATGGAATAGAGAAGTTCCTGGTCCATGTGTTGTTTACGGGAAATAAAAAAATTTAGTTGTGCTAACTTCATATTTTTATGACCTTCCCTTTAAACTTAGTATATTGATAGAGTTAATAAATGCTCTTCTCTCCTAAAATTGATGTCATATTGTGAGAAAATATAAATAAATTTGAGTTCAGCATTTTTTGTATTTTTATATTTACAAAATTTAGAATGTATAACCTCATTATAGTTTTGGCAGATTTAAGATACACTTTTTACAAACATCATTTTTATCTTCCTTGAACCCTCATCCATTACATCTGTCACATACTTCATACATGGTTGGAATATTTTTCACTTTGTCTATTGTATCGGTAAAACAACAATAATTTCTCTATTTTATTGAGAATGGATGTGTAACTTTATTATAATGTAATATATACGTTAAATTATTTATTAATTATGAGTCTATGACCAATAGAATAGAGGCATCTTGGTGGCAGTGACTATAAATGAAAAATTAAGTACCTATATTCACAAAATAAAGTGATTTCAGATTTCTTGATAAAATTAAGATAATATAGAATAGGCAAAAACAACACTAAAAAAATTATTCTTATAATCTAAAATTGCATTTTCTCTTCCCTCAAAAGAAAAGAATTGCAGTTTTCTCTCCAACTAATCTTTTGTTACTATAAATTGCCGTGTCTTTTCTATGATTGTGAAGAAATTATTCAATCATTAATTATATTTATTGATTATTTACTGTATGTATTTCATAATTTGACAAGTTTTTAGTAAAAAGAGAAAAAGATCTTTGGACATTACCTTGCACTATGTGCTATGTTTTTTTTCTTATGCTCTGTTTCTGTTCTCGTTTATGTTGTTGTTTCTCTCTTTACTGCTTGTGACCAAAACAATATGAATTATTTAAAAAGATATTTAGGTTATTTTATTTTGTCATGTAGTCTTATATTTGTAGTGTATAGTTAGATTGATATAAGTTGTTTCATAATCCATGTGTATTATAGTATTTTGTTTTGATAAATATTTATTGTAACTAATTGATCTATTATTTAATTGATTAATAATAATATTCTTGAGAATGGTACTAATGGAGTGGATATATGATTACATTAAGAAATGGAATGAGTTTGAAATTTTAAAAAATGGGAATCTTGATTCAGTTGGGAAGCTATTCGATAGCACGAGGACAAAATATTTTTTTGCTTATTTGTTTTTTCCTCATCTCTTACACCAAATTAAGAGTTCATTAAAAATATAGCATCACAAAATTTCATAAGGTGACAACCATGTGACGGTCTCATATAAGCTTTTCCCTTATTTCACACTAAGCCATTTAAAAAAGAAAAAAAAAACACGTCAGCAAACATATCTCTGATAATCAACAATATAAGTTTTTTATATTGTATCCCTTAATAAATCCTTGAAAAGCATTTTGAAAAAATAAATGCCTCACCTCCATATTCTCAATCAGACATTATAGGACCACGCCAGATATGGATATAAATAATAGATGTAATATGAATAGATTAAATTATGAATGAAAATTACTTCATTAACCCTAAAATTTAAATGTAAAATGAAACAAATTTGGTGAAGCTCTACAAAATAATAACTCATTCATTGAAATGGTGTTTGGTCTAAATAGTACTCCCCATATTTCATAAAAGAGTCATGTTTGAAAAAGTTATTGTTCCAAAATAAAAGTCCTGTTTTAAAATCAATGTCTCTTTTTAATCAAATAAACCAAAAAAATTAAATTATTTAGTTGCCCTTAAACTTTGATACTATTAAGGATATATTAAGCATAACGTAAAATAGCGAAACAATTTAAATTACTTAGTTACTTACCCTTAAATTTTAATAATATTAAGGATATATTATCTAGAACATAAAATGAACGAAACAATTTTTTTACTTTTCTAATAGGTTTAGGTACATATAGATAGATAGATACCTACATATAGATAGATAGATACTTATAGATATAGACATAGATAGTTATTATCAAATAAATAAATACATTAAATTTTCTAAATTTATTTGTTAACCTTATATTTTAATACGACTACTAGGGTATATTAGGCATATATATGTCAAATAAAAAACACTTAAAATTTTTAAATTATTTAGTTACCCTTAAAATTAATATTACTAAAAATATATTAGGCATAACATAAAATAAACGAAACAAAATATTCATACGTTTATAATGAGTGACACTCATGTGCATAAGATGCATATTAGTGTTAATGTACACCCTGTGAGCCCCACTTATAATCTTTGCTCGCGATCTATATATATTAAGGTGTGTTTGAAATCACAAAATATGCGCTAGCTTAGTTGGTAAATGCGCGACATTTTACCCTTCAGTGTGCGAGTTTGAATCTTAACAGCACTTTTTTATTTTTCACCAACAGTATATTCAAATTCCGAGCATAGTATATGTTATAAAGCCTGAGAGTATATGAACAACATCTTTTTATTTTTCACCAGCAGTATATTCAAATTCCGAGCATAGTATATGTTATGATGCCTAACAGTATATTTAATTTTCCGATGTAGTATACGTTATGTTGCCTGACAGTATACGTTGTTTTAGTTAAGTTTTGTTTTATACTGCGAAATATTTATTTTTTCCAACTTACAATACTCACAGTATATTTAATATTTCGATACAGTATACATTATGATGCCTGATAGTATACGTTGTTTTAGTTAATTTTTGTTTCATATTGCGAAATTTTTTTTTTTTCAACTTACAATACTCACAGTATATTTAATATTTCGATACAGTGTATATTATGATGTATGACAATATAGGTTTGGTTAGATTAATTTTTCTTGTATATTGTACAATATTTATGTTTCAAACTTACAATACAATTATTGTTGCATTATAAAAAAAATTAATAATACAATTTATAATTTTTTCCAGACTCACAGGCTAAAAGATAAAAAAATTAAAGGGCAAAAAAGAAAAAAAGAAAGAAGAAGGAAAAGGGAAAAAAAAAATGGAGGAAGAAGGGAAAAAAAGACGCAAACGGAATTGAACCCTTGACCTCAAGGTTGAGATATTTAAGGCTACATCAAATACCACCTAACCACTTGCTTTTAGTGTTTAACAAATAGGCCCTGAATTATATAAAATATGTGCGCAAAAATATTAATAATAAGTGGTGTACAATAAGTTATGGTGCATCAGATGCACCCAAGTTTTTGCCGTTTATAATAGGGTATAAATATCTCCATCTAACCATACTTTTTCTTACAAATTCACTTCCAATCTCGGGCTCTCACAATTCAGATTAAATTTCTCTACAATTATATAATGATCAATTGAATTTATAATATAATATTGACTTTTAATTTAGTATCAATATACGATCAATTTAGAAAATCAAATCAAACATACAAACAAAATATATAAAACAAGTGGAAATGCTCTCTATCCGCGGTGGACACAAGTTAATGTGTTCATCACTGACGTGTAAAAATCTCATTCCCAAATTATGAATAAGACAAGTAGTTGCATTCCATGAGATCTTGACACATTAACTGATTGACACATTAACTTGTGTGCACCGTAGATAGGGAAGCGGAACTGATAAAACAAGTTGTCCGAAACTTGTGATCATAGTTTTAACGTTTGGTTCAGAATCGGAAACATATATTCCCTCATTTCTTTTTAATTGTCCCATTTTATCTAAAACATTATTCCTTTTTAATTGTCACAGTGTCATTATTGATGTTATTTTACCTTTTTCTCCATCAATAGACCTAATAAATAAACAATGAATTGTGTCTTGAATTGGTTCGATTTGGTTCGTCGTTCGTGTTAAAGTTGGAGGCTTGGGTTTGAAGTGCGTTGGAAGCAACACGACCGCATCAGAAGACAACGTGTCGCGTCAAATTGTGGCTAGTTAGTGATTTTGGCACTGGAGTGACGACGCGGTTGCCTTAGTTGTTCGACGCGGTTGCGTCGCTTGTTCGACGTGGTCGCGTCAGTTGAGGCAGCGAAGGAAATGGGCTAACGCGTGTTTAGGCCCAGTTTGATATATTTTGTGTCTAGGTTAGGTTTTGGGGCCTATAAATAGTCCTATTGTCTTTGAGATTTGTACAAACAAGAGAGAGGTTATCAGTTTGGAATATTCTAGAATTGGTATTTGTTGAGTATTTGGTACTCGTTTGGTCTAGAATATTCAGTTTGTTTTTGGGATTCTATTTTCGGGTTTAGAGTCATTTGATCAATAGAGTGTGAAGAATTTATTTTTGTTGAGTGTCCATTGATGTGGTACTCAGTTTGTCTCTGTTTGTTAGGATGGAGAGTTTGATAGTTGACCTAGGGTCAAATGTCTCAGTCCTATATTGTAACACTCTTTGATATTGAATTTAGTTCCTCTCATTTGGACGTGAAAGTAGCTAACAAGTTGTTAGCTAACTACATTAAATTTGATGTGTTCTTTGCTTTGCCGATTTTCTCGTTTATCCTTTCGTTTGTGATTGTTCTTTCTCAACAAGTTGTGATGGTGGAGTACTACAATTCTTGTAATTATAAAGCCATTAATTTATTATCTTGACTAAAACAAAATACAAAGATATGATTGACTCCTTTAGAATCGATGAATAATGAATTTGATAAAATCAATGAGTTTCTATAAATAAGGGAGTAGTTACATAAAAAAGTATGTTAATTAATGAAAATATCAGTTTGTGTAAATAGATAAAATGGGACATATAAAAAGAAACGGAGGGAGTATAACATAATTTGGTCTCAATTTTATTTTGGGGTTCAAACTATACGGGCAAAACTAGTTTGATTGATGCCAATTTAAGAAGTTTGACGTACGATACATAGTATTTATATTTAAATGTATTATTTATTCTATGAAATTTTTGTAAAAATTCGCAAAGAATTTAAAATTCGTACATCTAATGTATATAATATTTTGTGCTAAATAAATAAATGTGTGTGCCCATATAGGTTTACTCAATTTTTTTCCTTCAATAGGTCCAAGATTTCAGTATTATTAACATAAGGAGAAAGGAAAGTGCGAGAAGATCAAAACAAGATGTTGAAGGACATAAAATAATTTATGCCTTGGAATAAAATCTTCCTTAAGGGCCCATTGTGATAATAACTTTTAGGAAAATGTTTTGTCGTCTTCTGTTTCTTAGCAAATAATATCCATTGTAACCACTTTGATACTCATCATTTTATAACACACAACAAAGTCGCATTCCACATATGTGTTCTTGTATCAACAGAGACGGAATTTATTACGAACCAGACTCAGATCTAGCGATTAATTCGGGCTTAAGCACGACTGCATAGAGCATATACGTGATTAGATAAAAGAAATCCAAAAAATTATAGTTAGTCAACAAGAACATAATGCTTAGAAAAAAAATTAGTTGCAAGATTTTTGCTATATCATCATCCATGAGAGGTAGAGTTACCCCCGATGCCTATGCGACGACAACTTACCTCCCGACTTCATGCACTTTGTATACAGCGGTAGATAACCAATAGCTGCCCTCAACGGCCACGTAGATAATAAAATTTTGTACATTTAATTAAAATACATCACGTAATAAAGTGTATACTGAACATTAATTTTATATTATAAAATTCTTAAATTAAATAGCTAATTTAATTGATGATTTGATATATATTTTATTGACTTACTGAAAGTCATCACGTGTCAAGATAATATTAATAATTTACCTTATACTAAAATATGGTTGCAAGAATGTAAGAAAAAACACGTGTCTTCTCCTTATAAATTCTTATATTTCTTCTTTATTTAGCCCTACTAGTATTAAAATAGAGTCCCTAAAAGAGGGAAGACATGTGTCTGTGAGTTCTCCTCAAATCAATTTCGTTTCTTTTATCTTTTCCCTTCGAAATTTCAAGATCTTATAACTTTTTCGTCTCAATTTAATTTTCCAAAAGATTTATATCAAATTACTCATCTTGTAATAATCTTCGATTTAACATCCATAATGCATATATTATAATTAAAATATTGATGTTTAAGTTTAAAATGCCTTTTTAGGATGATAATATATTTTGATTTCTAAATATTTTTATATAAAATTAAAATTTGATATAATTCCAAAAATAATTTTATTTTGAGCGGGTTAAATTTTTTAAGAAGATTTAAATTATTTACTTTAATTTTACCTTTTTTATCTTAATAATTTTTTGATAGTTTAAATTATTTGGTTTAAAAAATTCCATACAAATACAAATTTATTAGGTTTACACTTTACAATAGACTAAAGCTTAAATATATTTTGTTAAAGTAATTTGTTGATTGAATTAGTTTGCTTATTAACTTTTTTTTTTTTTTTTTTTTTTTTTTTTTTTTTGTGAAAAGAAAAATTATGTTACCTATGAAAATAATGAATCAATTATTTTTATTTGAATATGACATGATAATATAGTTTACCGCTCATATATTTAAGTAACTAATATGTTTGTAGCTTTTTATATTAATATCATGTTATTTAATATATGTGACTTTTAAATGATACTTATTCAAAATATTTGACATTGTTTTGTCCCTATATGCACTAGTTGTTCACCCGTACAATGCACGGGTTAAAACAACTTTAGAAGTAATAATAATATTATTAATAATAGTAGTAATATTATTATTATTATTATTATTATTATTATTATTATTATTATTATTATTATTATTATTATTATTATTATTATTATTATTATCATCATCATCATCATCATCATCATTACGACTATTATTATTATTATTATTATTATTATTATTATTATTATTATTATTATTAAAACACAATATCAACATATGGAGATAGCTATTAAGTTCCGAATGATGAACCAATATAATAAAAGTTCTAAGTAGCGATCAAGACATAAACAACTAATTGTTCTACAAATTTACAAATTATAAATATGATTTAAAAGTTAATAACCTGTAATTTATATAAATCAGACTAATTAGTTAATTAAGTAGACATGGATATTAAATCCGTAAACCTAGGATTATATGGTACTATATATACATATTATCTATATTAGAGAATTAAAGATTTTTTATCATATAAAAAAATAGAAGCACATAGAATTCTGATTTCCTAGCGACCACTTATTGAATAATTGTACCGGATAATTGTTCCTGCGGCGAACGACATACGCGTGGATACCTGAAGTGGTGAATTCAGTCCCGTGGTGAATTCAATTATAGATTATGATCAATATTCTCGATTAATTATTCCGTTGTACTCATTGGATGGCATCGAGAATACCTAACAGTGATATTAGAGAGGCTCTATTCATAATTGAAATTGATTTAATTAATTGTGGATTAAAATTATGTCATATTATTTTGTAGTAGGGTTTTGGATTAAACTTTGAATAATTTAAAAAACTGTTTCGAATTTTAACACAAAACTGTTGTTGAAAAATGGTTATTGACCACTGACAGGTTTTGAAATAAAACGCAACAAAATACGAGTTTACTCAAACTGTTGGACCCCTACTACTGCCCTTATGCTGGAGCGCCGCCGCCGCCTGCGCTGCGCGCTCCAGCGAAGCCCCGACGCGAACCGATTCAGACCAACAAACTCGATCCAGTGGCGAGCTCGGCCCGGCGGTGCGTCGCTGGCCTGCTGCTGCTTGAAGTCCGTTGCAGGCGTGGGCGGCGGCGAGGTTCGACAGGGTGTGGGGCTATGGATATCGAATGGCGAGGTTCTGCTACCGTGGTTGGCGGCGAACGGGGATCTTTAGCGTTGCTACTGTTGCTGTTGTTGTGAGAAGGCGACGGTGCTGAAGCTTCTGTTGCTGCTGTGCTGCGACGGCGGCAGCAACGTCGGTGTGTTGCGCTGCTGCTGTTATTGATGCATCAGCGACGATGATAGCGGCGGCATCGGTAGCAGGTTGTCGTGCCCAGCCTAAACCCTAAAGGGTTATGGCCCGGGCTTAACCTGGATCAGGGGGCTGGGCCGAGTCTTTGAGCCGGATCATTTTCGGTACTGGGCCGGCGGGTATTGGGCCTATTTACAGAGGATGGGCTGGGCTCAACCTGGGCTGGACCATTTTAATTATTAGGTCTGATGCATTTTACTTATTGGGATGGATTTGAACAGGCTGGGCTATTTAGATAAACTGGCCTGCTAATTTCTGGACTAAATTAGCTAAGTGTATTGCGCCCATTTAATTGAATGGGTTGCTGCAATTAAAAAAAAAATGATTTTAGTTAATTAATGAAATTAAATTTATTAATTAGATTACTTCTTAAGTCCCAATTGCAATATTAATTTGTTAATTAGATTAATAAATTTTGATAGTATTATTAATTTTGAAAGAATAATACTAGACTTATATATTTAGATTAAATGTTTATATATTAATTTGGAATTTATATATATATTTTAATCCTTATTTAATTAAAGAATAAAATATAATTGGATTAAAGTTTTATTCGTTGAGCTTTTATTTGATATCTTACGTGATAAGCAATTATTTGATTTTATATTTTTTCTATTTACTATAGTAGTTAAGCCCGCGTTATGTTTGGGTAGGCGGTGTCTAATACATGTAGTTCGTGTAATTATGTATGGGTAGACGACGTCCAATATGTGTGGTCCGCATTTCTTATGCCTGGGTAGGTGACACCTAGTAATTGTGTTATAATTTAATATTAGATATTAAATTTAAACAATTAGTCTCACATAAGAATTTCCCACTAGAAACCAAGTCTTATTTAGAAACAAAATGCGTCGTCCATCATAATTGTTTGAGATTCCTAATCTTTTCGACCACGAGTTTTTCACCAAAATATTTACTCTAAATCGACAAGACTCGGGATCATTCATAGATGTATGGTTGGCATCGTGAGATGGAATTGACTTGCTTAAATTATTTTGAGATGCCAAAGCAACCAAAATAGTTTGAGGACGCAATATTAATTAGATTAATAAACCAAGGATTGCAAAAATGTTGTTGCAATTGGCTTAGAGGCCTACCAAGTGATATTATTGTAGTCATCAGCCAAGCAGAGGCCACAGTAAAATGGAATTGGATCTTGGACCACTAAGATTTATAATTGTTAAAAATTTATATTTTGTGTTTGGAGGCGCAAAATATGTTAAAATTAGTGGGGGCTAATCATTACAATAAACCCTTGTTTTGATTGGTGATACGAATGTGATCTTTGTTAACTTTATTGTGATTTAATTTCCCATTTTATTATTTTCTCGTCAGATAAATGTCAATTTTGGCTTATAAATGTTTGATGGAAACACACAAGTTGACTGGGCCAGACTTTACGGATTGGCTCCGTTGCTTACGCTTGGTGCTAAGGTAAGACAAGATTGAGTATGTCTTGGATAAACCAATCAATGTCATCCCTGACAAGAATTCTCCCGAGTACGCATCATTTGACGAAGAAGCTGACAAGAAATATATTGAGGATGCCACATCGGCTCGATGCACAATGTTGTCCTCTATGAGTATTGAACTACATAGGTAACATGAAAGCATGTTCCCTCGTGAGATGCTGAAACACTTGGAGAGTCTATACGCTTCAGAAGCCTAGACCATGGAGCATGAGATACTCAGAGATCTCTTCAAGTGTAAGCTTCATGATGGGGGACAGGTTTTTGAACATATACTTGAAGATGATCGGATTGATTGAGAGGTTGGAATCGATTGGAAAGAAGCTACCCTCAAGTGTCTCGATAAATCTGATTCTGCAGTCACTTTCAAGTTCATTTGAAAACTTCATAGTGAATTTCAACATGAGAAACACGAAGGCGACACTGATAGAGCTTCACAACATGCTCAAGACCTATTGATCATCTACTTTTAAAGGCAACTCTTTGCTCATGGTGAGCTCTTCGGCAAATTCTTCCAAGCATACGAATAAGCAGAAGAAAGGGGGGAAAGCATCTAAGGATGCGGTGTTGAAGCCTAAGAGTGGAGGGATTCAAAAGAAGTCGAGAATACCAAAGGATGAGTGTCTGTTCTGCAATGAGAAGGGGCACTGGAACATGGTGCCTTGGATGAGAGCTTAGTAATTTGTTTTGTACATTGAAATCAAACTAGATTAGATCTTCCTTCTAGATAGAAATTAGATTTATATAATTGTTATTTTGTTATTTCGATTTCAAAGAATATTATTTCCATTTCAATATTAGACATTAAAGGTTTTTCCTTCCATTTTGCAAATAGTAGATGCTCATTTCGCTTAGTGGATTATTTTAAGGAAGTACCTTTTTTTCGAATGGATTTTATATGCTTGAATGTGAACAAAATATTCTTGATGTACAAGAACTAACGACCTACGCTAAGTAATACGAATAATAACACCTACCTGTGGCACTGTAGACTTGGTCATATCAATGAGAAAAGATTAGCAAGATTGAGAAAGTTAGACTATCTCATATCATTTGGTTTCAAATCATATGGTGCTTGCGAATCTTGTCTCAAAGGAAAGATGATAAGTTAACCACTTTTTGGGAAAGTGTTACGTGCCAAGGTTGTGCTCGAGTTGATCCACACTGCAGTGTGCGGACCGTTCCTAACTTAAGCAAGAGGCAGATATTCGTACTTCATAACTTTCACTGATGATTTTTCAAGGTATGGATATGTCTATCTCATGAAATACAAATCTGAGGCCTTCGAGAAATTTAAGGAGTTTAAGTTAGAAGTTGAGAAATAACTTAAAAAAGTATTAAGATTCTTTGATCAGATCGAGAAGGGAAATACTTAAGCCGAGAGTTTCTTTATTACTTGAAATCACATGGGATCCGGTCAGACTGGACATCTCGGTACACCACGGATGAATGGAGTATCCGAAAGGAGAAATCAAACTTCATTAGATATGATTCGATCCATGATGAGTTTAACCAGTCTCGCCTTATTCCTTTGGGGTTATGCCTTACTAACGGCTGGTCATATTCTGAATAGAGTTCCTCTTAAGTTGGTCAAGCAAGCACCATTGAGTTATGGTGTGGCAAGAAGTCGAGTCTTAACCATATGCGTACTTGGGGTTGTTCTGCTTTTGTTAAGAAGATGACGATTGATAAATTGGAGACTAAAAGTGAGGAATGTTATTTTGTGGATATCCCAAGGAAACTAAGGATATGAATTCTACTGACCAGGAGACCACAAGGTGATAGTTTCCAGGAATGTGGCATTTATGTAGATATTTATATCTCCGAAGAACAAGGTCACAACAAAGTAGATCTTGAAAAGATTCAAGAACCACAAAATACATAGAGGATGAGGTATTGTCCAATGGAGTGGACAAGAACTCAGTGGGAGTTTCCGATGATCTATTGGGAGGGAAAATAACTCTTAGAGGGTCACCTCAAGATAATGAGATGCATCAAAACAAGATATTGTATCAAACCTGCAATATGACATAATGGATGAGGTATTGTCCAAAGGAGTGGACAAGAACTCAGTAGGAGTTTTGATGATCTATTAGGAGGGAAACAACTCTTAGAGGGTCACCACAAGGCGATAAGATGAATCAAAGACAAGATATTACATCAGTCCCACCTCAAGAGAATCATAGTGAAATTCTTGAGAATATCCCAAAATGTTGAAAACTAACTCACGACCGTATGAACCAACGCAAAACCAACTCAATAGGCCTCAAAGAAATCGTCATGCACCTGAAAGACTAAATCTATTGGTTGAGAACCAAGATGATGAAGTTGATTTAGAAGACGATAAACCTAAGACCTATATCGAAGCACTGTCGGGCACCGATTTGAAGATGTGGCTGGCTGCCTTAACATCTGAAATGGACTCGATGTACCTCAATCTAGTCTGGGAACTAGTTGATTTGCCAGGTGGGGCTCGCGCCATAGGTTGCAAATGTATCTTCAAGAAGAAGAGAGATGCATATGGCAAGGTACAAATCTACAAGGCTAGGTTGGTGGCAAAGGGTTATAGTCAGCGCGAGGGCATTGACTATGATGAAGCCTTTCGCTAGTCGCTAAGATCAAGTCCATTAGGATATTACTTGCAATAGCTGCATACTATAACTTTGACATTTGGCAAATGGATGTTAAAAATATATTTCTCAATGGAGAACTCGAAGACACTATGTATATGTCACAGTCTGAAAGTTTTGTATCCAAAGAAAAGCCGAATGAAGTGTGCAAGTTAAAGAAGTCCATTGTGGACTCAAGCAAGCATCTAGGAGTTGGAATAATTGCTTTGACAGAGCTATCAAATTGTTTGATTTTTTTAGAAGTAAATAAGATCCATGCGTTTATAGTAAACATAAGAATGAAAATGTTATCTTCCTTATCATATATGTCGAAGATATATACTGATAATGATGAGCAATCGTTCTATGTTGCAATCCGTGAAAGAGCATATTTCAGCAAAATCTCGGAGATAAACACTAGAAAAGTGTCAAGACTATTCTTAAGTACCTTAGAAGGACTAAAGAATATTTCTTAAAGTTTATGGTGGGCAGCTAGAGTCATTAGTTACTGGGTATACTGATGCTAGCTTCTAAACGGACCATGATGACTTTAAGTCTCAGTTTGGATATGTTTTCATTCTCAATGTGGTGCAGTGAATTGGAATAGTTCCAAACAGAGTAGAACTGCCGATTTGTTGCTTTGTTGAAGGTCTTAAAAGAACTAGGTGTCGTTCCAAGTGCCAGCAGTGCAATACCGTTGTATTGTGACAACGGTAAGTGCGATTGCGCTAGAAAAAGGAACCAGAGCCACGGACAAAAACAAGCATAATCCCTGGAGATATAATCTGATTGGAGAAATAAGGGAAATGTGGAGTTAGATAGAGTATCCACTGATGATAACTTGGCTAATACTTCAGCCAAACAGTTGTGTATAGCAAGGCACAACAAGCACTTTGAGAGCTTGGGTGTTAGCCATGTTGGTAGTTGGCGTTGATACAGTGGGAGTTTATAGTTTGTATGTCTTAGAAACCTTTTCGTTTGAGACATTCATTCTTGATCGCATTCTATGACATTTTGATTGTCTTTTGGGTTTATGCATTTATTAGAATAATTATTTTGATGGTTTGTTATTATTCTTATAATTGTTCTTTGAATCATGACTATCATTTATCGTGTGAGACATAAATGATATAGTATGATTCTAAAATTTTCATATTTGATTGTCATCAAGAATGAGATATTAATGACACGCGATAGGTTAGCATGCGGTCTGCATCACATTCTCAGAGAATGTATTAGGTCTCACGACTATGAGATATTAGATATCCGTGATGGACACATGGGTACTTTGGAGCGTATTGGTATACCCTACTATTAAACCGTTTGTCTCAGTGTCTATAGTTTATTAGTGTGTAGAGTATGTAATGATCCTTTGACCTGAGATCAATACTCTTTTTGTTTATTAAGTGATGAACTTTGATCAAATACAACGCTTGCCTCCCAAAGGAGAATAAGACATGTCTTGTGTTGGGTTCATCATGAGACAAATGAAAATGGTAGTTAAGTCAAGATTGAGATTCATTCCTCGATAGAAAGTTCGAGAGAGCACTCATATTATTCTATATTATTTGACAATAAAGTCATTGGCCAATGCAAAAGATATATTCAATTAAAGTAATTGAATATGATCGTATGTGTCATATAATAAAGATGAGAAAAGTGATTGAGCTATTTGGATAGACACATGGCAGATCCTAGGCTCAATTGAGTGGTTCGTGAATGAAGGGATATTACATAAACTTCATATAAAGGTTTGTTACTGAATTCACGTAAACGTCCTTCATATATCGAGTTCGCTGCACATCGCAGTCTAGGAGTTTTGTGTAGACTTTAATAAGATTATCGTCGATAATGAGGGCCTAAAGGGTCACACTTTATGTGTATTATTTTTCCACTAAAGGGTACAAGGTCAGTGTTTCGGATTATATCTAATGCTAGTCCAAGTGGGAGATTGAAAGATATGGACTAGATTAGGATATGTGGGCTTTATTAGTTAATAAGTCGGACTAATTAATATATTAAGCAGACATGGATATTAGACCCATAAACCTAGGGTTACATGGTACTATATGTACATATTCTCTATAGTAGAGAATTAAGGATTTTTTATCAGATAAAAATATAGAAGCACGTAGAATTCAATAAGTGATTTTCTAGCTATCATTTATCAAATAATTGTACCGGGGAATTGTTCCTGCGGCGAACGCGCGTGGATAACTGAAGTGGTGAATTCAGTCGCCTTGTTCCTTCCGATTAATTACGCAATAAGTAATTATTCGATCTTTTGCGTGATTATTGCTCAATGTTAATTCAATTATAGATCATGATCAATATTCTCGAGTAATTATTCTGTTGTGCACATTAGATAGAATCGAGAATACCTAACATTTGCAAGACTATATTTATTGATGAATGAAAATTGTGTAATGTCCCTTCTAATATGTCCATATTTAATGATTATTACACTATTTAGTATATTATTTAATATTCACATGAATATGAGTATATTATAAAATGAACTAAATAAATACTATTATATATGAATATTGGATTATATGTTTTGAACATAAAAAACATAGTTGCCTATGTGTTTGGAACCTAAGAAAGTACCAAATGCCGTATATTATGTTTAAGAAAAAGTAGAAAAGAAACTATAGAAGAGAGGCATAGAATTGCATTCTCTTATTCATTAGAGATTCCTCTATATAAGGTATCCAAAGTAGGGTTACAAGAATATACAAAATATAGTAAATGCCTAAATTGCCCCTCATCACTTACTTTTGATGATGTCACACTAATTGTGTTTTTCCTTCAACATTCCTTCTTGTGCCAAATCAAAAGGGTGAATGGTGCATGAATGTTGCCTCGTTAAAAACATTGTCAATTAACAAAACCTAGTGGAAAAAAATAAACCTTGGTCGAAGAAAAAAAGAGTGCAACTCACCTTTGTTGAGACTCCTCCTGAAGTCTACACCTCTCCCTTGATACGTACATCTATCAAGAGAGCATTGAAAATCTCTGCATCCTCAATTTTACATAAACCATGAAGATACTTTGTGGTTGCTAATTATAGAAAATCCGTTGATGGTACATGCTTCGTCTAGTCACCTTTGATGTAGAATAATTTCATTTGTTTGTTGCAAATAACTTTATCTTCATAACTTCGAGTTAGCTCTTCAGTGGTATAACTCAAGTCTCTAATACTTCTTCGAATGTGTGATGATAGACCTTTACCATAGACATTCCCTAAATTGCTACATATGGGATAATAATCCCTGAATGATATGATGTGGTAACTTGAGAATTCGTGATTTGTTGATCTTCAAGATTTTATCATACCTCATGGTAATACATAACCAGTTTAGTGATGACCTTTACATTGACCAATACGATAACCAGCATCAATAAAACTAACTAAGGTAGTATTTATTATTTTTGATAAGAGGATAGCTTCAACATTTTCTTAGAGTTACATATCCTTTTGTAATCTTTTTATCTCTCTAAATAAGAGTATTTGACATTTATTTGACATTTTCCTTAGACTTTACAATTTCATTTTTAATTTCTCTTATCTCTAATATGGGAAAAATAAATATGTGTCAATGGGTTTCTTTTAGATATCAAAATATTGTTTGATACCATTCCATTGATATTGTGTTGTCCTGAGTAAAATATAACCTACAAGTTCTTTGAGAAAGTAATACATGGTTGAGCATTGAGTTTTCTGTACAATAATGCGCACATTTAAATTAAGTACGGAATTTCATTTCCCAATAGCTCTTTCGTCATTTCCTTTAGACTCAAATGGATCTTTCCTTATGTCCAAAGTTCAACCAATTATAGGAGTGCTAATAGATTGCACTTTATCCTTGTTAAATTGCCTGATAATCTTTTGGATTTATGCAAACTGTTGAATTAATATTCCACTAACTCGGTCTTCTAGTTCAAGGCATAGATAATTCCGAGTTTTCTCATGTTCCTTTATCTCAATTCAAATTCAAATACTTCACAGTTTCTCTAATTTATTTAAGAGTACCTATTATGTCCATAACATCGACATATATTCACTACAAAAGAAAAATTCATATTAGAGACAAAACTTAGTAACGGATAGTATCGGTCACAAAATAAAAACAGAATAGAAATAGAATAGTGACAGAAGTGCCAAAAAATCATTAATATCCGATTAGTGATGAAATAGAAATCGAATATTAGAGAAGGACATAATCCATCTCCATTCGGTAGGTAATTTGGTCTCTAATTTCATAATAGAGACTGAAATTATGTCATTAAATTTAAACAGAATTAACCGGTCTCTAAATTTAGAGACCAGCATTATAGAGATCAACCATTTCGTCTCAAATTCGTCACTACTTTAGTTCAGAGAACGATATCACGTAATTAGAGACGATTTTTTCGGTCTCTAATTTTATTTTTCTTGTCTGGCAATGTTGAAACTTTGTCATAATGTTATAAATACACATTCAAATATAAGAACAATATGACCTTCCTACAATTAGAATAGCCAAATTAATTGGAAATTTAAAGTAATGCATTAAAAACAGATTTTGATATTGATCAAGCCGTTAGGATGTTGGTACACGTGTCATGTGCACGCACTTTAGGGCGTTTTTAGTGCCATTTTAAATCATTAATGTGCATAATCACGTATATTTAGTGCTTTTGTATTCTCATGGGAAAAATAATGTGTTTGTGGTATTTATGTGTTAAAACAGGTGCAAAAGGATCGAAAAAGAACATCAAACGATCACGGAGTCGATGGATCAATCGAGGCAACAAGGGACAGGGCTGAAGGATTGATCTCGGCCGAGATACCTCTCCAATAAATCCTGGAATTTTGAGAGATTGAAGATCTCGACCAAGATGGATATTGCATCTCGGCCGAGATACCTCTCCAGGGAAAAATCATAAATTCAAGAGATGAAGATCTCGGCCTAGATGAAACCCAATCTCGGCCGAGATAATCCAAACCCTAAAAAGCCCTAAATTTCTCTTTTCACGTCTCGGCCCAGATACAACCCAATCTCCGCCGAGATCACCCCTTGATGCACAAGTTGAAAAAGCCATTTTTCACGTCTCGGCCGAGACACACTTGCATCTCGGCCGAGATTCCTTGCCCTGTTTTAAATTTCTGAATGCGATTTTGCCTTAAACTGAAGTAACAACTCTTCCCTTATATATATATATATATCCTCCCTTTCGAAATTAACCTATCTTGGGACATTGAATAACATATTTTCCAGCCTCCATCATCCTCAAGAGCTACATTGAGAAGGAGATTGAAGGCTTTCCATTCCGTCTACCCAAGTTCTTGGTTTCTTCTACAATTTTATCATGTCTTATTGTACTTCCTTTGATTTTCTGATTGTATGAGAAGTAATTGGTGGCTAGCACCCTTATTTCAGCCCTTGATCAATAGTTGAACCTTGGATTGAGAATGTTTATGTAATTTCTACGGTTGTTAATCGATTGGATTATGTTTTTGGAATTTTCTATGTTATTTGGGATTATTGATTCACACTTATGAATTGAATTGTGGTTTGATCGTCCATTTGGATATTTGTTAATGTGTTGCTAGAATTGAGTTTATAATCCGTAATTGTTATGAATTCGGTTCCCTAATAGCAAACAATAGATTCATTTTATTGGGATAACATAGATTTCGACCACTAGAACTGAACTTACGAGTTTTATGTCGAATCTACTTTATTGTCTTAATTTGTAATGCACTCAACTATTGATTCTTAAAGAGCTTGTTTTAGGATTTAATAAGTTGAGTAGGATTAGTTGAAGAGCTTATTTTGATTATTCATACTTCAGAGATAATTAGATTGATAGAGCTTGTTATCAATCTTAGAGTAGGAGTTCCATAGCTAACCAATTGATTAATGACATTAATTACATAGATTTTTTGGAAACAAGGGGATACTTGATCAAGGGTTGAATACTTTAATCATACTTTAAAAATCCAAAAATCAATCTACCTATCTTACTATCTTTTGTTAATCGAATCTCAAGTTTATTTGATCATAGTTAAATAGTTGTTTGATAAAGCGCAATCCGGAAACCACACAATCTGAACAATAATCTACGCAAACAGAATGTAAAAACACAGGAATTGCGTGGTTCGATCCGGAGATCTACGTCCACGGGCAGAAAATCACTCTTGCCGAGGTGTTTCTTTTACTAGAATGTTGAGTTTACACGGAGTAATTCAGTACACAGAGTGCGAACCCTAATTCAGAGTTCTTTTCACCTATTTATACTACTAAATCAAAACCCTAACTAACTCCCTATAATCTTGCCCACCAAATCTGCATGGCAGTTGGGAAAAGATCATGGGCCTTGATTCACGGAACAAGCCACTCACTGGGCCGACGCGCGTTCCTGGGCCTGCTGGGCCTACGCGTAGTGGGCCTTTACGCGCTTGCTGGGCTTGCGCATGCTGGGCCGATCAGCGGGCCCTGGCATAGTGGGCCCTGGTGTTAACCCGACCCGAGCTGATCGGGTTGGTGTTAACCCGACCCGAGCTGATCGGGTTATCCCTATCAGATGCCTCCCCCCCCCCCAGCCGGAGCGAGGTAGGAGCTTCGGTTGTCACCGGGGTGGAACCGTAAGTAAGAAGGACCGGGGTCGCTGGCGGGCCAAAGTGTCTACGAAGGACCGAATTTATCCGCATCCCCGGGACTCTGCGGAGTGATTAGCGGACGCAGTGCCGAGCTAGGTCGAGGTGCACGGGGCATATAGTGAGACACCGAACTTCTCAAAAGCGAAAAACGCGACGTGACAACGTGGCCGAGGTGGAGGGTACACCGGGGTGATTATTCTGGCCAAAATGGAAAGGACACCGGAGTGTAGTAGTTTAACCGAGGTGGAGGGTACACCGGGGTGTAGTGTGAATCTTCCTGAAGAAGGGTGGGTCTGATGTGATTGGCGGCGCCATTATGAGAGAGAGGGATGTGAAGTGACACGCTCTGCGAGTCCCAAGAAAGCTGTTCCCCACGCGCCTCGGTAACTGTAAAGCGCGTGAAGAACACACATGAATCTCCATCGCTGAATTTGAATAGGCTGCATCAGAGCCGTCGGTTTTTTGCATTTATATTGGGAATAACTGCACAGTAACTTTTCATCTTCTCCATTGCGATACATCAGTTTAGAAGCGGGAAAAAGAGGAAATCTGCACTCGCGATTCATCTCAGACCAAAAAATTCTCAAATCAACCTTTTCGAAGTCAAATCAAGTAAGTATGTCTAACTCTTCTTCTTCTTCATCTAAGGTTGGAGAGGTAGTCCCAGAGGGAGTGCCGTATAGAGCACCTCCCATTCGAGTGATCTATCCTGAGAATAGTGAAAGTAGGCAGATCCATCGCGGTGATCTTAGTGAGGTAAGAGTGGAGGCAGTGAATTTCCCCCGGTGTGAGGAGGCAATAGAAGGATTCGAAGTGGCGGGGGTAAGGCCCACAGTAACTGAAAAGCAAGTTAAGCGATGGGTGCCGAACTTCTTCCTACCCTTTGATTTGGAATTCATCATTCCCGAGGGTAATGACAAAGCCTGCTGTCCTCCCCAAGGATTCATAGCCGTGTATATAGATCAGTTCGCCGTAGGTTTGAGGTTTCCCCTATGGGAATTTTTGATAAAATTATTGGATTATTATGGAATAGCGCTGGGGCAATTAGGGCCTAATGCTGTAAGGCAGGTGGTGGGCTTTTTGGTGGAGTGCAGTAAGGGAGGATTAGTGCCCAGTATCAGCTTATTTAGGCATTTCTTCCAACTGAAGACGATGGGGAGAAATAAGGGATGGTATTACCTTAACCCCAGGCCGGGTAAGAAGTTTAAGGTTAAGAACCCAAGTAAAATCGAAGGGTGGAGAGGGAGATTTATATATGTCAGGCAGAAAGCCATATTACCCAAATGGCAAAGATTAGGGGTGGTGGATAGTGCCCCGGGAGGAGAACCCAAGGGTGCGAGTGTTCTGAAAAAGGTCGGTGTGCTGGAGTCCAGATTCCCGGAGGAAGTACTGGACGAAGCTGGGATGAGTCCGTACTATTCCAAGTGGGCCGGTGGGACCTCGGAATCCCAAGAGAGCGGCACCCCTACCGGGACTGATTCTGACCGGACACCGAGCATGTCTAAGGGGGAGAGAACTAAAACCCGGGCAGAAGTAGAGGGTAGGGCTTTTATTGCTTCGTAAGTTATGTAATGTAACATTGTCAATCCCTTGAACGTGTGTTTGTCATGTGCAGTGGGCAAGTTCAAGAGCGCTGCTAGGAAAAGCACCGAAGCCAGCTCGGGGGGCCGAGGTGATAGCTCAAAAACTCCGGAGCTGCAGAGAACAACAGCTGGGGGCAGCCACAGGGCGGACCCTGAAGACACCATTCCCCTTTCTGGGTTGACCCCGAGCACCAAAAGAAGGGTCACTTCCCCGACGACACCACCGCCTGCCAAAAAATTGCACATGACCCCGGCTCACGAGGTATCATCGTAAATAACTTTGTTATTCCCTATACAGACCCATCATAATAGTAAGTCAATTCAGGGGCAAGGAGTAGAGATATCGGCCGCTGGAGCCGAACTTGAGAAGCTGTTGGAGCCTATTCGCGGGCTGGTGGGTAGGCTGGAGAAGGAATCCGGCCAAGGTAGGATCGCTGAGCTGGAAGCCGAGGTCGCTAAGCTAAGGGCTGGCTTCTCGGAGGCTCAAAAAAGCGTCAAGGCAGCTCGGGACCGAGCAGCAGTTGCTGAGAGAGAGGCGGCCAGATTACGCGAACAGGCCGTCGAGGTTGCCATTATGAGAGGCGACCTCATTGCAGCCCGGGAAGAGCTGAACAAGGCCATCGTGGGCCAGGGAGCTGTGCTGGAAACGTTTGCCGAGAAGCTGATGCAAACCGAGACATTCCTGCAGTTTCTCAGCATGTTCGTGGCTGCGGGTGATACGGCCACCCGAAGCGAGCTGTTGGAAGCCGTTCATGATAAGTACCCGGAGGTCAATGTTTACGATGAGAGCTTCGGGTATAATTACGATGCAGTCGGAAACGAAGACGGCGTGTATTTTGATGCGTTGACGAAGGCTCCGAAGTGGCCATTGATCGAGGCCTTGGCGAAGAAGAACACAATCCTCACTCCCGACATCATAAAATGGTGCAACGAGGACCAGGATAAAGACTTTCTGGGCTTCCGCAACGGTTTCTATGTTCGGGAGCTAAGGAACCGAGCTCCCATTCCCCGCCCAGAGGTGATCGCTACTCCTCCCGCCATGATCGAAGGCCCCAGCAAGGCAGCTGAGGGTACAAGTGATGTCGTGGAGGCCCTGGGAGGAAAAGAAGCCGACCCTACCCCCGGAGAGGTCAGTGACCTCCCAACTCATGAGCGGACTGTAGAATAGACTAGCATGTAAAAAGGATTCCATTGTAAACCTTTGTTTTGTAATGAAAAACCCAAGCTGTCTTCTCTTGTAAATCTTCTGTTATATGAATAGTAAATGATGTTTCTCTCTTATTCACGCAATGTATGTATATTGACAAAGTCTGAAAAACCCGAGGTATCTCCCTTGCCAGGAAAACATTGGAAACCCGTATGAAGTAATAAAGCAGCTCAACTCATCAATAGTTTGGCTGCAGAAAGAGCGAGATATGTTGATGCTACATGAAGTCCCCCGACTATCTAGGAATTTATCCTTGATAGAGAAAAGATATGTCAAGGTGGAGGGCTCATGGAAAGAGGCCGCACAACAAATGAAGCAGTACAAAGCTCACTGCGTTGTAAAAGATCTTGAATTAGAACAATTGCGTATCAACCAGCAAGAGTGTGAGCATCTTCTTGTGGACAGCGGACGACTATCAGTGAAAGATGTTCAAGCCCGGAGGGCCGAGGTTCGGGAAGACATCCAACAGCGGAGTGAGCGAGGTGATGCGAATGATCCTGAGATCATAAGGGGCCGGCTGGTGCTAGGATTTCTGGTAGAGCTTGAAAAGAAAGTCAAGGCCCGGGATGAAGCTTTGAACATTGCCGAGCAAAGTGAACCAGAGCCTAGCCGCAAAAAAAGACGTCGGGGCAAGAACACAAAGCCTGATATCCCTCAAGAACCGGAAAGACCTCACGCCGAGGAGCCAGAGGCCAGTGGACCGACGGTTGTGGCATTGGCCAAGGAGATCGACGAAATGCCTACCGAAGAGTGGGATGCCGTAGAATGGGCAAATACTCGGGAAAGAGAAAGGAGGAAAAGCTCAACTCCGCAGAAAACACCAAATCCTATTCGTCACAAGACAAGGGAAGGTACAGAGAAAACCCCGGAGGTGATGGATCCGTTGGCGCCCCTAGAATGGGGCCATGCAGAATGGGCCAGCATGTCAGGGCCAAGAACAAGAACCGAGCCCGCTGTAGGTGACCGGGGACCCCAAACGACGGGTCATCGTCAGAGCCGAAGTGAAGCCGGGCATCGTCGGAACGTGCAAGAGCCATCCCGGAGGACGGGACATTCTCAATCAGAGACAAGACGACGCGGTTTCGCGTATTGGTTCGGAGAAGGCTCCGGAAAAAATAGATAATCACATTTTTTTTTTTTTTTAGAGTCTTATGTAAAAAAGAACTTCTTGATGTTGTATTATTTCTGAAATAATAAAACTGTTATAGTGTTTATATACGAGTTTAAAGAAACCAACAAGTTATTAATAACTTCAATCGGGTGTTCGGGAACACAGTAAGAACTATTAACTGTTTCAATTGTTAACTATTTCAATTGAGTGTTCGGAAACACAGCATGGATAAATTTACTCCCCGGACGGATCTGGCGGGAGTAACGTCTCCCCGGACGGATTAGGCGGGAGAAAACACTTCTCCGGTTAGACAGACGAGAAGGTGACATGAGTCCGGAGACTAAATGTGAATCTCCTCGGGCGGACCGAGGGATAGTTGTAAAGGTCCGGAGACTAACAATGATAATATGATAATCGTTAGGGCGTCCCCGTAACGTAAAGGATAACACAACGAGTTATGTAAGCAAAGAATTTTTATTCAATAATAAGTGCCGGAGCAAATTCAAAAGTACAAAGATGGTAAACAACTATAAAAGAAATGAAAGATAAGATAGTACTTGAGATGTGGCTATCACAGATAGAAACGCCTCAAATTGGTGACGTGCCAGCTTCGGGGAATCGGGGTCCCGTTGAGATGTTCAAGTTGATAAGATCCGGAGTCATGCGCAGCAACAACCCTGTAGGGACCTTCCCAAGAAGCGTGTAATTTTCCCTCGGGAGCAGCTTTGCTGGCCGAGTTGAGCCGAAGAACTAAGTCCCCAATATTGAACTGGGTGCCTCGGACCCGGAGGTTATGATACCGGGCTGCTCGTTGTTTGCATCTAGCCTACTGAATGAATGATTGTTCACGACGACGTTCAAGCTCATCCAAATTTGCCCGGATAGCCTCGTCATTATCCTCGGGCACTAAGGTAAGGATGCGAGGACTCGGCACACTAATTTCAGCGGGTATAACGGCTTCAGAACCGTAGGTAAGGCTATAAGGAGTCTCCCCGGTAGATGTATGCGGTGTTGTGCGATAAGCCCATAGGACTTGTGGAAGGTTTTCAGCCCAGAGACCTTTGGCGTTATCCAGGCGCTTCTTTATTCCTATGAGAAGTGTCCGATTGGTGACCTCAACCTGCCCGTTGGCTTGAGGGTGAGCCACCGAAGTGAAAATCTGTTTGATGTGGAGCTCTTCACACCATGAGCGGAAGGATCGTTGGCAAACTGTTTACCATTGTCCGAGATGATAGTGCTCGGGATGCCGAAGCGGCAAATAATATTGCGCCACACAAATTTCAAGATATTCTGACCAGTAATGGCTGTAAGTGGTTCGGCTTCGACCCACTTAGTGAAGTAGTCCACGGCAACAACCAGGAACTTCAACCCTCCCGGAGCCACGGGGAATGGCCCAACAATATCGATACCCCACTGAATAAACGGCCATGCACTCTGGATTCCCGTGAGTTCGGTCTGTGGCAGATGCTTTACACGGGAGTGCAGTTGGCACTTGCTGTATTTGGACACTAAGTCATGAGCATCGTTGAACAGGGTTGGCCAATAGTATCCCCAGCGGAGAACTTTCTTGGCTAATGTGCGAGAACCGATATGGCTAGCACAGGCCCCTTCGTGAACCTCCCGCAGAACTTGGGTAGCTTCGGCAGGAGCAAGACACCGAAGACTCGGTTGTAGGTATGATCGCCGGTATAAGACTCCATCATGAAAGGAGTATTTGGGGGCTTTGAGGACAACTTGCCGAGCTCGTAGCTTGTCAATGGGCAGGACTCCATCTCGGAGATATTGGATGATAGGAGTCATCCAATTCGAATCATTATCGGTCAGTACCGAAACCGTGGCCTCATGAATTGCTGGATGAGGTAGATCTTCAACCATGATATCCGGAGATATATTAGTTCGGACCACGGAGGCCAATTTGCTGAGCGCATCTGCTCTTGTGTTCTGAGCTCGTGGTATTTTCCGTACAACAACTGCATCAAAAGTGGAGATAAGCTTTAGTGTTAAAGCACGATACCCGACCATTGTTTCATCCTTGGCGACATAAGTCCCCTGGATCTGTCTGGACACGACCTCGGAGTCCGTGAAGAGCTCAAGATGACGAACGCCTAGGGACTGAGCGAGCCGGAGCCCGGCGAGAACTGCCTCGTACTCCGCTTCATTATTAGTCACCTTAAACTTGAATCTGATGACATATTTAACTTCAACCTCCTCGGGATCGATGAGAAGCAGTCCGGCACCACTTCCTCAGATCATGGATGCTCCATCCACGAATAGTTGCCACCTCTGGGGTGAAGGAGCATTGGTAACACGATGATGTGTATCATTGTCTACGGGAGACTCATGATTGTCTCCCGGGGCTTCAGCCAGGAAGTCGGCGAGTGCTTGACCCTTAATTGCTCGGCGGGGGAGAAACTGGATGTCATATTCGCCCAACTCAATGGCCCACTTGGCGAGGCGCCCAGACACCTCGGGTTTTACAAGAATTTGGCGGATGGGGTGATTGGTCAGAACTCGTATTTCACGTCCTTGGAAGTATGGCCGAAGACGCCGGGCTGCCATAACAAGGGCCAAAGAGGTTTTTTCAAGCTCGGAATATCGAGTCTCTGCCCCGTGAAGTACTCGGCTTGCGAAGTACACGGGATGCTGGACGCCATCGATTTCTCGTACGAGAGCTGCACTAATAGCTTCCTCGGCGGAAGCCAGATACAGGTAAAGCGGCTCTCCGGGGAGAGGAACTGACAAAGTAGGCAGCTGCTGTATATGACGTTTCAAGGCTTCAAAAGCCTCGGTACACTCCGGAGTCCACTCAAAGGACTTCGCCTGTCTTAAGATTTTAAAGAATGGGAGCTGCCGTTCTGCTGCTTTGGACAAAAATCGATTTAAAGCTGCCAAACCACCTGTGAGGCGTTGAACATCCCTGAATGTTTTAGGTGGCTGTAGATCTAACACATCATGGAGTTTGGCCGGATTGGCCTGCAAGCCATTTTGCGAAACCATATAACCGAGAAACTTCCCGGAGCCAACACCGAAAGTGCATTTCGCTGGATTGAGTCGCAAGCTATAGCGCCGCAGAGTGCGCAATGTTTCGGTAATGTCTTGCACACATGAAAGATGGGAGGAGCTTTTGATGACCAAGTCATCGACGTAAACCTCCACGTTACGACCAATCTGGGCGTGGAAGACAAAGTCCATTAAACGTTGATAGGTGGCTCCAGCGTTCTTGAGTCCGAAGGGCAGTTTCTTAAAAGCGTAGCACCCAAAGGCAGTGATAAATGCCGTTTTGAGGGCATCCTGCGGATCCATAAAAATCTGATGGTATCCCTTGTATAGATCTAGGAAGCAAAGTGCCACATACCCTGTAATGGCTTCGGCCTTTTGGTCGATTGAGGGCAAAGGATAACAGTCTTTCGGACAGTGCTTGTTGAGATCGGAGAAGTCAACACACATTCACCATGCCCCACTGGTTTTTGTCACCATTACCGGATTGGACAACCAAGAGGGATAAAATACTTCGAACAGGATATCTGCATCCAAGAGTTGCTTTACCTCGATTCGAATGGCTTCATTTCGTTCCGGAGCGAATTTCCTCTGCTTCTGTTGAATTGGCTTTACGCTGGGATCGATGTTCAGTTTGTGAGTAATCACTTCGGGAGAAACCCCGGGCATATCTAGAGGAGACCATGCAAAAACATCGGAATATTCTCGCAGGGTCTGAATAATGGCCTGATGTAGCCATGGCACATCTACAGCGCCTACAGTTACTGTCTGTTCCGGCTTAGACGGATCTAGCGGGACTTGGGCAGTGGCATCCCCCAGTGGGGTACATTCCCGAGGTTCCAGAACCGATGATGCCACTTGAAGTTGCTGTTTGGGTGGAACCTTGGCAGTCTTTTTGAGTGCCACATACATGCACTCTTTTGAAACCCGCTGACTCCCGCGGATAGTCACTTCGCCATGCGAGGTGGGAAACTTTAGCGCGAGGTGATACGTGGAGCAAATGGCTTTAGCAGGGGTGAGCCAATCCCGGCCCAATATCATGTTGTATGGTGACGAGGAGTTCACCACATAAAAATCCACGAAGATGGTTTTTATCCTCGGATAAGTCCCCAAAGATGCTGGGAGAGTGATGACACCTTCCGGTTGAACTTCACCTTGAGTGAAAGTCTGCAGTGGCCCGGGGGCCGGCCGAAGTTGGTCCCGAGAGATCCCCATCCTTTGGAAACAGTCAGCAAATATAACACTCACCGCGGCCCCATTATCCACGAAGACCCGCCTTATTGTTATGTTAGCTACAGTCATGTCGATGACAATAGCGTCTGTGTGAGGTGTTATCTCCGGAACCGGGTCCCTATCCGTGAAGCTGACAGTCTCGGACTGGTGGAGGCGTTTGTGACGTGGCTCCTCGGGAGGAGGACGTCGAGCCTCGGCCTTCAAGGCGTGTCGCGAGGCCCCGGTGGGAAGGGCTCCATATATCACGTTTATCACGTGAGGAGGTGCGTTGTCTTCGGGTCCTCCCGGAGGAGGAGGTGGTGGTGGGAGACGTGGTTGCTGGCGATTGCCAGAATCTTGCCGTGCGTAGTTGTTAGGTCCTGGCCGATTATTCTGCCACGGTGGCCGATTTTGTTGGGTGCTTCGGTCATGATAACCTCCGCGGTTGTGGGACGAACCCCCATTGTGGTTTGCCCGAGGTTGGTCATTGGTTCGCGCAACGTATTGCTGCAAGAGACCCTTCTTGAGGCATTCATCAATCTCCTTGCTAAGTTCCCGGCACTCCTCTGTCTCGTGCCCATGATCTCGGTGGTACGCGCACCACTTTCCACGGTTCCTCTTTTCAGGTGGAGCAGTCATCCGCGGACAAGGTCGCAGATCGTTCTTATGAATAGAAAGGATTTCGGCTCGTGACTTCGTCAACGGAGTCAATTGTGGAATATCACCTCGGGATTCTAAACGCCCTGGTGTCAGGCAGGAAAATGCACTAGGTCGAGTACTAGGCCCAGTTTGTGCTTTGTCGGATTGCCGCTTGCTAGCGTGATTCTCTCGCTTCTGGCGAGTCTGCTCCTCGGCCTTAGCAAATTTGCACACTGTTTTGAACAGTGCTCGAGTTGTGACCGGTGTGTTCCGAGCTAACTCGGTGTAAAGTGCTCCGGGGCGGAGTCCATTCATAAATGCGTTGATGACGACGTCGTAAGGGCAATTTCCCACCTTGAGACTTACCGCTGTGAAGCGGTCAAGAAATTGCGTAACAGTTTCACCTTCCCGCTGTTCCATGTTCATGACATCGGCCAGGGTGGCCATGGGCTTCGCCCGTGCTTCAAACCGTGCCCAAAAGTGCTCGGCGAGTTCTCTGAAGGAGGATACGCTGTTGCGTGGGAGAGAATCAAACCAAACCCGAGCCTCATCCTGTAAGTACTCCGGAAAAATCTTGCAGTACTGAAGGGATGTGATGTTATCATGGCTAAGCATGCTGTGCCTAAAAGCTCCAAGAAAATTGGCCGGATCTCCGGTGCCATTGTAAGGTGGTATGGCTGGCCGTTTGAACCCTTCGGGAAGGGTGGTGGCCATGATTTCTGAAGAGAACGGCGTGATGATATCTCCATTGGCATCAAGGCCCAGAATTCTATCCAGTTCAACATTGCGTTGAACTTGCTCATACTCTTGAAGATCTAGAGCATGAGGATTGGCATAGCGGATTCTCTTAGCCGCATTAAGTGGACGGCGGCGATCCACATCAGTAGGTTCCTCATTGCGAGGTCGTGATTCATTAGAACTCCCATGGTCCTCGGAAGAACCAGGTCGTTCCCGTCGTCGATCCTGACGCCCGCGGTGCCCCGGGTCCTGCTGATCACGCGAACGAGGTGGAGGCACCACGGGATTAGCATTGTGGCCGGCAGGCCCCGCTGCAGGCTCCACGGGATGTAGGCGATTAACTGCCCAATCTTGAAGAATGTGTGCATGTTCTTGTAAGAAGGCTTGGAGCAGTTCTGGGGTAATTTGAATGTTAACCGGGGGTTGAGCATCAGCAAGATTAGGGTTTGGCTGGTCTTGAGGGGGTGGAGGGTTTTGATTACCCTGATGATTAGATGTACTCCCTGCCGGTAATTGCCTCGGAGGCAAAACTTGATCCATAGGTGGATCCTGGTTAAATTGATCACCGTGACGAGATTGATTCAAGCGTGTTGTCACCATGATTCTTGAATGCGACGCAAACGTTAAAAGTTGTTGGTAAAAGCGTTCCCACAGACGGCGCCAATTGATAAAGCGCAATCCGGAAACCACACAATTTGAACAATAATCTACGCAAACAGAATGTAAAAACACAGGAATTACGTGGTTCGATCCGGAGATCTACGTCCACGGGCAGAAAATCACTCTTGCCGAGGTGTTTCTTTTACTAGAATGTTGAGTTTACACGGAGTAATTCAGTACACAGAGTGCGAACCCTAATTCAGAGTTCTTTTCACCTATTTATACTACAAAATCAAAACCCTAACTAACTCCCTATAATCTTGCCCACCAAATCTGCATGGCAGTTGGGAAAAGATCATGGGCCTTGATTCACGGAACAAGCCACTCACTGGGCCGACGCGCGTTCCTGGGCCTGCTGGGCCTACGCGTAGTGGGCCTTTAAGCGCTTGCTGGGCTTGTGCATGCTGGGCCGATCAGCGGGCCCTGGCATAGTGGGCCCTGGTGTTAACCCGACCCGAGCTGATCGGGTTGGTGTTAACCCGACCCGAGCTGATCGGGTTATCCCTATCATTGTTCTTGGTAGTTATTGGTAGTTATTAATTCGACAAACAACCCCCCCCCCCCCCCCAACTTTTATTGCTTTCGTTATTTGTTTGTGTTCTTATTTGAATTTTACAATTGCTTGACATATCCAAACAACATTAGATTGTCGTTTCTCGTGGGATCGACCCTTACTTATCGCTCTACTGGTTAGAGTTATAGGTTAAGGTTTAGTATATATATTCATCTATATATATACTAATTCAATTTGGCATGTCCGACGAAACGTGACCAAATTTTGGCGCCGTTGCCGGTGAACGGTGGTAAGAATAGTGTTGTTTTTATTGTTCAAAGAATTATGTTTAGTTTATTAGTTGTTTATCTATTTCCTGTTTATCTAGTAATTTGATATTCTTTAGTTTTCTTGTTTTTTAATAGGTAGTTAATGTTCTTACGTTCCCAAGGGGAAAAAGGACTTCTATCGAGCCGGAGATAGTTGAACGGGAAAGGTTATTGAGGAGAAGAGTAAGGTTACTTGAAGAGGTCCGAGGATCATTTGAAACCTTGAGTATAGAGAGTGAGGAGATTGAATTGGAAGAGATGGCTGGTGAGCAGAATCAGGAAAGAATCATGAAGGAACTTGCCAACACAAGGGTTGCACACGAGCCCTTGTGTATTACATTCCCGGAGATAGGGAATGATAACACTTTTGAGCTCAAATCGGGACTCATTCACCTCCTGCCGTCATTCCATGGGCTATCCGGGAAAGACCCGCACAAGCATTTGAAGGAATTTTCATGTGGTCTGCTCGAGCATGAAGCCGACAAGGGTGAGTGAAGAACAAATTAAGCTCAAAGCATTCCCCTTCTCATTGAAAGATCTTGCAAGAGACTGTTTGTACTACTTGCCATCGGGTTCCATTACTACTTGGGATCAGATGGAAAACAGTTTCTAGAAAAGTATTTTCTTGCATCTCGAGCCACCAACATCCGAAAAGAAATTAGTGGGGTGAGGCAAATGCAGGGGGAAACATTGTATGAGTACTGGGAAGCTTGTAGGAAGTTGCCGACCACATTAAATCACTCCACGGTTGTTAGTCCAGTATTGGTACTAGGGACTGTGTATAATCGATCGGAATATGATTGATTCAGCTAGTGGAGGGGCTCTGGTCGACAAGACCCCAACCGAGGCCCGAGCATTGATCTCCAAGATGGCCGCCAATACTCAACAGTTCGGTTGTAGAGAGCCTGTGAGGCGAGCCAAAGATGTTATCGGTTCAAGTGTTGAAGAAAGATTGGACCAGCTCACCGACCTGGTGAAGAAAGTGATTTCGGGGAGCACTCCTACCCCAAAACCCTGCGGAATCTGTTAGACAACCAAGCACTCCACTGATACCTGTCCTATTCTTGGAGAAGAAATGGAGGCTCATGCCAACGCAGTTCATAATTTTAATCCTAACCCTGCTGGCAGGAAGTATGATCCCTATTCGCAGTCGTACAATCCAAGGTGGAGAGACCATCCCAATTTCAAATATGCATCAACAGGGTGATCAAGGTGGACACAATCGACCCCCCTACTCTAGGGGGATGTTCCAGCAAAGGCAACCCACTGAGCCAGTACCCTCTGATCCATCCCTTTCCGACATAGTCAAGAGCTTAGCAACCAGTACGCTTCAACTGTAGAAAGAATCAAGTTCGAGGTTCTAGAGTATTGAAAATCAAGTCAGTAAAATAGCATCAGCGATATCCCGTCTGGAGAGTGCTCAAAGTGGAAAGCTACCTGCACAACCCGAGACAAACCCCCGGAATGTCAGTGCAATCAACCTAATGAGTGGGGTGATGCTTGGAGAGCTTAAAAAGCTCGGGCATCATTCCAACGGGGAGAGGAGAATCGAAAGTGAAGAGGAAAATACTGAGAAAGAAATCTCGGCCGAGATACATCAAGATCTCGGCCGAGATGGCTCACTTCGCCCAGAGAAGGAAATTTCCTGTCCAACAATCTCGGCCGAGAATGAAGTGCATCTCGGCCGAGATCAAGCAATCCTGCATGAAGGAGAAAAATACTGCACACTTGTCTTGGCCGAGACACAACCAAATCTCGGCCGAGATGGCCAAGAGCCACATGTCAACTCTTCAACTCCACCATTGCCATTCCCTAGCCAAATCAAGAAGGTCCCGAATAAAAATAGGGATAAAGAAATGTTGGAAATGTTCAGAACAGTGGAGATAAATATCCTGCTGATAGATGCAGTGAAGCAAATTCCCAGATATGCAAATTTTTTTAAAGACCTCTGCACGAACAAGAGGAAGCTTAAAGGAAATGAAAAAGTGATCGTGGGAGAGAATGTATCCGCCATCTTCCAGAAGAGACTCCCACCAAAGTGTAAAGACCCTGGAATGTTCGTGATCCCATGCAAAATAGGTAACTGTAGAATTGAACGTGCAATGCTCGACTTAGGAGCTTCGATTAATGTTATGCCACATTCAGTTTTTCATTCTTTAAATTTGGGTCCACTTAAGGAATCAAGGGTCGTCATTCAACTAGCCGACCGAAGCACTTCGTATCCCGATGGGGTAATCGAGGATGTGCTAGTTGAAGTTGATGAAATCGTGTTTCCTGCTAATTTCTATGTGATGGAAATGCAAGGCGATCCATCAACGTCCACACCGATCTTGTTGGGAAGGCCATTTCTAAATACTTCCCAAACTAAGATCGATGTCCATGAGGGCACCCTCACGATGGAATTTGATGGTCGAATTGTCAATTTCAATATCTTTGATGCAATTTCTCCGGAGGATGTTCATTCTGTATGTTCCATTGATGTTATTGACCCTCTCGTGGAAGAGTTGTTTGAGTTGTCATGTAGGGACCCAATGGAAGTTGCGCTTACCACTCAGTTGGAGAAGGGAAAAGAGGAGGTTTGGGAGACTAATGAGGCATTGGTGGAAATAGTGGCAGAAATGGGTGCACCGAAGTCATTCCTACCAAAATATGCGCAGAAGTTCATTTCCCTCCCGGAATCACAAGAAAACGTTCTACCTTCTACAATTAAGGCCCCTGTTCTTGAGCTTAAGGCCCTTCCTTCTCACCTCAAGTATGCGTACCTTGGGGAGGACGAGACATTACACGTAATCATTTCTTTGAAGTTAACTCACAGTCAAGAGCAGACATTGATTGAGGTTCTCAAGCAGAACAAGGAGGCAGTAGGATGGACTATTGCCGACATCAAGGGAATAAGTCCATCCTTATGCATGCACCGCATACTTCTCGAAGATGATGCGAAGCCGAGTAGAGAACCACAGCAAAGGCTCAATCCTCCCATGATGGAGGTAGTCAAGAAAGAAGTCATCAAACTATTGGATGTGGGAATCATCTACCCCATATTCGATAGCAGATTTCTGAGCCCGACTCAGGTGCTCCCAAAGAAATCCGGTATAACATTCATAGAGGGAAAAGATGGGGAGATGATGCCTACACGACTACAGATCGACTGGCGAGTCTGTATCGACTACAGGAAGCTGAATACTATGACAAGGAAAGACCATTTCCCACTACCCTTCATTGACCAAATGCTAGAGAGATTGGCCGGCCACCTCTTCAATTGCTTCTTGGATGGTTTTTCCGGCTACTTCCAAGTCTCGATTGCTCCAGAGGATCAGGAGAAGATAACCTTCACATGCCCCTTTGGCACATTCGCTTGGAGGCGCATGTCATTCGGGCTTTGCAACGCATCTGCCACCTTCCAAAGGTGTATGGTAAGTATCTTCTCCGAATTTATTGGGCATTTCATTGAAGTTTTCATGGATGACTTTAGTGTTTATGGAAAATCATTCGAAAAAATTGCCTTGAGAATCTTGTGAAAATCCTTAAAAGATGCATTGATAAAAATCTCTTGCTGAACTGGGAAAAATGTCATTTCATGGTAGAGCAAGGAATTGTACTAGGACATTTGATTTCTGAGAATGGCATTGAAGTAGATAAAGCTAAGGTTGAAATAATTGCCTCTTTGCCTTACCCCGCAAATGTGCGGGAAGTTCGTTCGTTTCTTGGCCATGCAGGTTTCTATCGCAGGTTCATAAAGGATTTTTCCAAGATTGAATGCAAGATTGCATTTGATGTGCTTAAGGAAAGGCTTTTCACTCCTCCCATCATCCAACCACCCGACTGGAAGCTTCCTTTCGAACTAATGTGCGATGTCAGTGATCAAGCAGTGGGTGCAGTCCTGGGGCAAAAAATAGGAAAGGTGGCACATGTAATTTACTATGCTTCACGGACACTGAATCCAGCCCACGCCAACTATACCATCACTGAGAAGGAACTCCTCGTTGTTGTTTTTGCACTAGAGAAATTCAGGTTCTATCTAGTTGAGACTAAAATCATCGTGTACACTGATCATGCTGCCTTTAGGTTCCTTATGGCAAAGAAGGAAGCAAAACCCAGACTGATACGTTGGATGTTGCTATTACAGAAGTTTGATTTAGAAATAAGGGATAAAAAGGGTGTTGATAATTCTGTAGCAGATCACTTGAGCAGAATAACACAAGAGGGGACATAATTTCCTCTTTGAGAGAGTTTCCCAGATGAGCAGTTATTCATGGCATCAGATTCGGGTGTCCCGTGGTATGCCAACTTGGCAAATTATTTGGTGAGAGGAGTATACCCCGATAGCATGAACAAGGCCCAAAGACATAGATTGAAAAGTGTAGCGAAACATTACTTTTGGGATGATCCGTATTTATGGAAACATGGCTCGAACCAAGTCATACGAAGGTGCATTCCCGAAATAGAAGTCCCATCGATATTTACTTTTTGTCACTCCTATGCATGTGGGGGACACTTTGGTCCCAAGAGGACAGCGCATAAAGTTCTCGAGGGCGGGTTCTTCTGGCCAACCTTGTTTAAGGACGCTTACACTTTTTGCAAGTCATGTGACATCTGTTAAAGGACGGGGAACATCTCACAAAGGAATCAAATGCCCCAATAGCCAATAATGGTGTATGAAATTTTCGACGTCTAGGGAATGAATTTCATGGACCCGTTTCCATCTTCTTATGGGAATCTGTATATCTTGTTGGTTTGTGGACTATGTGTCCAAATGGGTGGAAGCAAGGGCTACTAGTACGAACGATTCAAAGGTTGTTGCAGACTTCGTCAAGTCTAACATATTTGCAAGATTTGGGATCCCGAGAGCCATCATAAGTGATAGGGTTATGCATTTTTGCAACCGGACCATTGAAGCACTATTCAAGAAATATTCAGGTTTGCATAAAGTGTCTACTCCATATCATCAACAAACAAATGGGCTAGCTGAGACTTCAAATCGAGAGATCAAATCGGTGCTAGAGAAAACCGTCCAACCTAACCGGAAAGATTGGAGTTTGAGGCTTGATGACGCCTTATGAGCATATCGGACCGCCTACAAAATACCTATAGGCATGTCCCCATATCGCCTTGTTTATGGCAAATCGTGCCATCTTCCGGTTGAACTCGAACACAAAGCCTATTGGGCCATCCGGAGATGTAACATGAGTTTTGATGATGCGGATGTGCATCGGAAACTTCAACTCCAAGAGCTAGAAGAGATTCGGAATGAAGCCTTCGAAAACGCGTTGATATATAAGGAGAAGACCAAAGCCTTCCATGATGCAAGGGTATCCCGAAAAACTTTTGTGGTTGGAGAGAAGGTACTTATCTACCACTCGCGGTTGAAATTATTTCCCCGAAAGCTTCGATCAAGGTAGATTGGACCATTCATTGTCAAGAAGATATATCCACATGGAGCCATTGAGATAGAAAGTGGTAAAACGGGCAAGATTTTCAAAGTGAATGGACAATTGCTCAAGCCGTATTTCGAAGGCTGTCAAGATAGCCCGCTTGAAGAGGAACAAGTAGAAGACCCACCATCGAGTTGAGTGAACATCTGTCGAGCCAACGACGTTAAACAAAGGCGCTTTTCGGGAGGCACCCCGACGGTATCTTTAATTTTTTTGCATTTTCAAATTCATAGTTAGATGCTCAATAAATGCCTTGTGGCATATTTGATGTTTTTGTTTAGAATTGTGCAGGTATCAATCAGAAAAATCAAAAGATAGCATGGAATGGGGGTGAAGGGTACCAAAATGAAGGAAAATCACTGGAAAGACCATCACGGCCGAGACACAGAAGGAATCTTGGCCGAGACGTCACAAAGGTAAAAATAGGGAATTTCGCTGGAGGCTTATCTCGGCCGAGACATACATTCATCTCGGCCGAGATTTAACAGAGCTCAAATTGGCCAAAATTGCTGGAGGTTCATCTCGGCCGAGACACCAAGTCATCTCGGCCGAGATCAACTTGTCCAGAATGTGGGCAAAATTGCTGGAGGCCAATCTCGACCAAGACATCAAAACATCTCGGCCGAGATCAACTTGTCCAGAATAGGGGCAAAATTGCTGGAATGAAATCTCGGTCGAGACACACACGCATCTCGGCCGAGATCCTCTACTGAGCCAACCAAGCCTGAAATCAAGGAACGGATCTCGGTCGAGACATGAAGCTCGAAATTACATCTCGGCCGAGATTCCGTGCAAGTATAAATAGCCCTGCGCGGAACAGCAGGTCATTCCCTTTCCCCCCAATACGCGATTTGCGCACACACACGCACACCCACACTCAAAATCGCCATTTTCACTCAATTTCTTCCTCTCAAATTCACACCACACCTCACCCACATCACCACACACACTTCTATCCGAAAAAATTCAGATTTGGAGCAAAGTTGGAGTCGGGTCGAAAAGGACGCGAAAAAGTTCACTTCAAAAATTTTCGATTAAATCTGACAGGTAAGTGCGACTTTGATTATTATGAACTTTATTGTTAGATTAGGGGCGAATTTTGTGTTAAAATAATTACTACATTGATATTGGTTATACACAAGTTTGTTGGTGTGATTTTTTTTGCCAATGTTGACTTGTTTTATGCATTCTAATACTAAATTTGTTGTAGTAGCTTTAGTATTTGCATGATTGGTTGATGAGGGATGAGGATTAGGTTGAGAATCTTTGAATTTGAAGTTGAAATTGATTGTGGCATATCACCGAACATATGGCATGCATTCTTTATTGTTATCCTTTTGTAGTTTGATTTGATTGCCATGCTCGATTATTAGGTTGATTAGTTGAAATTGTGTGAAGATTATGCAATTTTAGACTCTTGTTTATAATGAAAAGAAATTGACCTATTTTTGTTGAGCATCGGTAGATTTTAGTTGCAATAGGATACTAATTGGGAATGTTTGCCATATATGAAAATTGTATCAAGTCAATTGAATCATCTAGATTGTAAGTTCGCTTGTGATATTCCATGTTAATTAAATATGAGTGATTGATATAGCGAACTTGACCTTCTATTTGATTGAAGTTGATGTGTAAATTGGTGATTAAGTGTTCAATCTGGGAGATTTTGATGTGTGTAATGTGTGATTGTTTGTAGGCACACAATGGCACCACCTAAAAACCCGAAGAACACCACCCAAGAAGGCACTTTCGGTAGGCGGTTAACACAGAAAATCCGCAAAAGTCAAGTCAAAGGCAAGGAGAAAGCTGTTGAGCCCACTCCAGAGGCTCCCATGCCGGACATTCCATCAACTACCACTGATAAATCCACAAAGCTGATTGATTTTGACATAGTTCTAAGCACAGAGGACTAGAGGAAGAGATTTGACAAACTGATTAGGAGAGGGGTATCAGCAACCCGTTATGGTGATCCCAAGATTCTAGATGCTATGGGAATACAACAGAATGTTCTTGAACTTTTAGACAAAGCAGGTCTAGCCCAATGCTTAGTACCCCGCCCTACCTTCCTCAAGTTCATGCCAGAGTTTTTCAGTACCCTTAAAATCGAGGAGGAGTCTCTTTCCTGCTCGACCAAGGTCCACCACATCAAATTCCAACTTCTGAATGAGGAAAAGACACTGAGCCACGATAATCTGAGAAATATATACGGCTTCAAAAGGCTAAGTGTTAACAATGAAAGTGCTTTAAAAGCATTTGATGTGCAACAATTCTGGGGGGCAAATCACTGCCGCACTTGGAATAGTTGCACCCCAGGCCTACGACCCGAGGAGCTCCAGGTTGACTTCCATAAGAAGCCCGGTCATAAAGTATTTGCAGAAGTTGTTGAGCTCAACAATATGTGGCAGGAAAGAGATTAGTTCTCCTCGGTTATATGAGATGGAGATCTTATGGGCTATTGTGGTCAGGAAGTTGAGGGATTTTCAGGAAGACATGGTATCGAGCTTTCAGAAAATAGTCAAGGAATTGAGGGAACGGAAGAGAGAGACAAAAGTGCCAGACCCGATCTACTGTGGGGCTCTGATTACCCCCATCCTCGAGCATTACAATGTACCCCTCCCAGAGTACACACCCATCAACACTGACATGCTCGGGTACCAAGAGGGAACATTGGGTCCGGCTGTCCCCTATATCCTCCAGAATGTGGGACCGTACCTCCGTCTCCCCAACCCCAGTCTAACCTACATCGAGCGCCTGGAGACAAGCATGCCAAACTTGGCACTGAGCTCAGAAGCACATTTAAGAGAATCAAAGGAGCCGACCAGCGTCGAGTTAACACGCTACCAGAGGGGGAAGAAGCCACGAACTGTGGCCAGGGAGATGAGTACGGGGCATGCAGAAGGGAGGAATCAGCCAAGCAGGAAGAGACCGGCATCTGCCGTGCAGTCTCGGGCCGAGATTCGGAAAGAGCACAGTGACCGGCTGAGCAGTTTAGAATCGGGTGTGCAGGACATCAAAGCTGATATCAGTGCACTTAGGGGGGATGTCCATCAACTGGGGGCGGAAATGAAGGAAATTAAAGAGATTCAGAACAAGTTACTAGCCTTGTTTGGGGAGATTTGGTACACGTGTCCCGTGCACGCACTTTAGAGCATTTTTAGTGTCATTTTAATGTCATTAATGTGCATAATCACGTGTATTTAGTGATTTTGTATTCTCATGGGCAAAATAATGTGTTTGTGGTATTTATGTGTTAAAATAGGTGCAAAAGGATCGAAAAAGAAAAGAAACGATCGCGGAGTCGACGGATCAGTCGAGGCAACAAGGGACAGGGCTGAAGGATTGATCTCGGCCGAGATAGGACAAAAATCTCGGCCGAGATACCTCTCCAGGGAAATCTTAGAATTTTGAGAGATTGAAGATCTCGGCCTAGATGGATATTTCATCTCGGCCGAGATACCTCTCCAGGGAAAAATCAGAAAATTCAAGAGATGAAGATCTCGGCCGAGATGAAACCCAATCTCGGCCGAGATAATCTAAATCCTAAAAAGCCCTAAATTTTCCTTTTCACGTCTCGACCGAGATGCAACTCAATCTCGGCCGAGATCACCCATTGATGCACAATTTGAAAAAGCCCTTTTTTACGTCTCAGCCGAGACACACTTGCATCTCGGCCGAGATTCCTTGCCCTGTTTTAAATTTCTGAACGTGATTTTGCCTTAAACTGAAGTAACAACTCTTCCCCTATATATATATCCTCCCTTTCGAAATTAACCTATCTTGGGACATTGAATAACATATTTTCCAGCCTCCATCATCCTCAAGAGCTACATTGGGAAGGAGATTGAAGGCTTTCCATTCCTTCTACCCAAGTTCTTGGTTTCTTCTACAATTTTATCATGTCTTATTATATTTCCTTTGATTTTCTGATTGTATTAGAGGTAATGGCTGGCTAGTACCCTTATTTCAGCCCTTGATCAATAGTTGAACCTTGGATTGAGAATGTTTATGTAATTTCTACGGTTGTTAATCTATTGGATTATGTTTTTGGAATTTTCTATGTTATTTGGGATTATTGATTCACACTTATGAATTAAATTGTGGTTTGATCGTCCATTTGGATATTTGTTAGTGTATTGCTATAATTGAGTTTATAATCTGTAATTGTTATGAATTCGATTCCCGGGTAGCAAACAATAGATTCATTTTATTGGGGATAACATAAATTTCGACCACTAGAACCGAACTTACGAGTTTTATGTCGAATCTACTCCGTTGTCTTAATTTGTAATGCACGCAACTATTGATTCTTAAAGAGCTTGTTTTAGGATTTGATAAGTTGAGTAGGATTAGTTGAAGAGCTTATTTTGATTAATCATACTTAATAGACAATTAGATTGATAGAGCTTGTTATTAATCTTGGAGTAGGAGTTCCATAGCTAACCAATTGATTAATGACACTAATTACATAGATTGTTTGAAACAAGGGGATACTTGATCAAGGGTTGAATACTTTAATCATACTTTAAAAATCCAAAACTCAATCTACCTATCTTACTATCTTTTGTTAATCGAATCTCAAGTTTAGTTGATCATAGTTAAATAGTTGTTCTTGGTAGTTATTGGTAGTTATTAATTCGACAAACAAACCCCCTCCCCCCCCCCCCCCCCCCACTTTTATTGCTTTCGTTATTTGTTTGTGTTCTTATTTGAATTTTATAATTGCTTGACATATCGAAACAACATTAGACTGCCGTTCCTCATGGGATCGACCCTTACTTATCGCTCTACTTGTTAGAGTTATAGGTTAAGGTTTAGTATATATATTTTCATCTATATATATACTAATTTAATTTGGCACGTCCGACGATATGTGATCAAATGTTGACACATGTCCTTCCATTTGTGGAAAGTGTCATTGGGTGGAAAAATAAGAGGTGTCTAAAAATAGTAGAGGGTTCTCCTTATACTCTTATATATATATATAGATAGATAGATAGAGACAGAGAGAGAGATTTTAAATTGATTCAAAGCATAGACAATGCATTGTTGAACACTTTACAAATATCTAACAATGCACTTTTTAACTATGTTTATATAAAAACAAAAGGGATGTATCGGAATATCCGTTTGAATAAGAATTGTGGATGTGAAGTTTAAAGCTAATTTACTAAGCATGTTGATATTTTTTAGGAACTTGAAGGTGGATTGTCAAACAAGGTTTTGATTGATGCATATACGTTCTCTTTTAGAGTTATTCACAAATAGAAATATCAGTATTTTATCGAGTGTTATTCACAGATAGAGATATCAGTATTATTAGGTTAATTGCGTTTCATGAATAAATTTCGCTTCTTTAAGAACATATAAATTTATTATGAACTTGGTCCTAATTTTTCATGTTACTTATATATTTTGAAATTCTTTATAGCAATTGTTTGATTTTATAATATAACTATTAGTTTAATATTATATATGTTGTTCCATGCATCGCACAGGTGGATATCTTGTTTTTATCAATTTATAATACACATGATTTTGGTTACGCACAACAGTACACATGATTTTGGCTGTGCACAAACCTCACACCCTTTTTTTTTTTTTTTGCAAGCAGACTAATGATGCTTAAATTAAAATTACTAGCTTCAATCAATTACTTTTGTGAATTAACAAACAATTATCAACCAAGATCACAAAATTAAGCAACAACCACATCAAATAAAATAAAAAGAAACGGTCGTGGATGTAGCAAAGAAAGAAATTTTTTAGAAAGCAATTCACTTGCAAAACCAATTAATATAAAGCACCATGAAACAATAGCCTCAATAATAAAGAGGAAAATTTGATGAAGAAGGTGAACATGGATGAAAATACCGATGGAAGAGTTCGGCCGAAGAAAATGATCGGAATACGAACAACAAATTCAGCGAGGGCATTTGCTCTTCAACCACAACAATCTTATGTTTCTTTTTTTTTTTCGTCGATTGTATAATCACAATAATAGTGCCTTTAAATTTTCTCTCTAGAATACCTAAGAAAAACTGACGGAGAAGGCGAATATGGATGAAAATACTGATGGAAGAGTTCGGTCGGAGAAGACGAACGGATAATTTGGCGGAAGTGTCCAATCAGAAAAGAAGGTTGGAAGGTGAGTAGAAAAACCTGACGTGAGTTGCATGTCTGGTTGGTAGAAGATGGCCGGAAATTGAAAGGCTCGATCTGAGTGATATACGAAGAAGGTTAAACATCCTAAAAAAATAGCAACAGTTATTTTGAGATGTGGGAGAATACAGACAATGTTATTTACGACAATTTCAAAATTCAAATTAAACAACAAAATAGTCAGTACACAAACAAATGATTTACAGGAAAAAAAAAAGGAAACGATACGTGTCGAAGTGAAAAATAAGGGTTTTAAATAGATGGTTGTCTGACACATGTACCAGCAATTCTCTTGTAATAGTAAAGGAGGATATTTAATTATAACAACATGTGCAATGCACTACTGAAATAATAGGGAGAGAAATGAATCAAATTTCAAGTTTGTATTTAAAATTTTACTAAAAATATTCAGCATCATCAGATCGTGCATTCAAATAATTGATTAACAAAATTTATGAAAATATAATTGGTAGTTTCAATTTGTGATAAAAGATATTAAAAGTGTTGTCAAACAACAACTAAAACAACCAAACTATCCAAGAACAACAACCAACAAACTCCTTATATGCAAGTGTGTGATTTGAGATCTAATTGAAATCATGAACAATGAACTTAGAGGATTTACGTGGTTCAGCACTAGACCTACATCCACAAGGGTCGAGCACTCTTCACCATCACAATCAAAAGATTACAAGAAATGGAAATCAACAGCTGGAAGTTTCAATCTCATGAAACTTTTACCCAGCTCTCTTGTTTCCTCTTTATCCTGTTAATCCCTCTTTTGATCTTTCTATCTTTTTATGTTGTTAGGCTAGTTACAATCATATATAACCTAACTACAGTCTACAATAATCGAAGAGCGAGAGGTGAATAAGAAAATTGCAGCAAAAACCTCTAAATGCTACACACTTGAAAAACTGCACAATAATGTTTGCTAAACGACAATGGTTTTAACAAGATTAACTGTAAAAAGCCGTTGTCAAAGACCCCAACCAAAAATTGTTTTCCCTAAACTGTTTTGAACAAATTTTCTCAGCTTCTTTTGAATCATCTCTAAGCTACACTTTTGTCATGTGTTAGCTGAATGATTTTGTCACCTCACTCAATTTAACAAAAAAATAAAAATATAAAAAAATTGAATATTCAAAATTTATGAAAATTTTAACTGGTAGTTTCAATTTGTGATAATGAAAGGTATTAGATATAAAAAAACCCACAAGTAGAAAAGGATATGTAAGGAAAAAGAAAGATAATTGGACAAAAAAAGATCAACTCTCGATTTATATTCTTAAATAATATATAGGCTGATAATTTATTATTATTATTATTATTATTATTATTATTATTATTATTATTATTATTATTATTATTATTATTATTATTATTATTATTATTATTATTATTATTATTATTATTATTATTATTATTATTATTATTATTATTATTATTATTATTATTATTATTATTATTATTATTATTATTATTATTATTATTATTATTATTGAAAAAGTATTCACCCCGTGCATCGCACAGGTGGATATCTAGTTATTAATTTAGTAATTATCCTAAAAGATGTTGGTGAATATCAAATCACGATGGACCTATTAAAAGACACTGTATATCAAAATGGTGAGATCCTCCGTCGAAATGGAGTTAGACGTGGCACACTCCATTTAAATAACTCCAAAACTCTTACCTCAACAAAAAAACTCCAAACTTATTAGGGTAGTTAAAAAAAAATCAGAAATAAATTAGTTTTTTAAGAAAAAAAATTGTTTCTTCTGCCGACTCACTTATTAGGATGTTAAAAAATTGAAAAATAAATTATAGCCCCCTGTCCTCACCCCCTTAGGATATGAGAGTCAGAATTTTTCAAATTCTCTTTTGTGATTCTTTTTAGTTTATAGCTGATTTAGAATTGTGTTTGTTCAACTGATCAATTTTTTTGTTGCATTGAATAATCTAAGAAGTGTATCAATATTACAAAGATAAATGATTGCATTGGATTTTATTAAAACGATCGACTAATGCCACCACACAAAGTACAATTATTTTACATTTAAATTAATCTTTTGATTAGATAATAGTAAAAAGTTATAGCCACGTACGACGCAGGTGCTTGTTTCTAGTTTAAAATAAAAATCCTCATATAGCATAATTATTATAAGATAAATAATGTTTTTTTATGGAAGGCCGGCGGCTACATACATATGGTCACAATCTTCAATCGAGACACGTGTTCCAATCTTGATTAAATATAATAAATGATTCCTAAATAGTTATAGTGAAGTACCCCCAATTTTTCGCTCATTGCACACTCATTTAAAAGTATTGTATATACATATTTAAACCATGCATTCTAATTTATGGTATACTTTTTTAAGTCAACAAAATTCGTATATCAAGTATTATTTTCTCTAGTTGTAATGTTTACAAATGTTACTTATGAAGTATATTGTTTTCATTCTAAATTGTTGAAAATAATTGAAATATATAATCTTGTTTCCTAGAAGCATAATAATTCACTTTATATTTACTTATTAATGCTCTTGCATATAAAGAAATTCGTCATGTAAAAATATATATTTCTAGTTTAATTTAAATTGACAGTAATAATAAATGTAGGTATAGTTTAATCAAAATTTCAAAATACTTCATTCTAATAACTTGTATGTATATCAAATTACAATGCAAATATTTGATATATTTTTTGTATTCTTTTTTATAGTATAATATATATGACCCTATCACATTAGTTTATTCTCTTATTTTTCTATTTTATTACGTAAACTCGTCTACTATAACTTATTTTTTATAATGATAATTCACTTAGACTTTTCAATATTGATATTTTAAATTTTTTTATTATAAATTGGCTCATTATGTTAATAAAGTTTTATCTACTAATAATGGAGTCAATTCATAAGTTTTATAATATACAAACATTTTCTTCACAATTATTTTTCTGACTTCTTTCAAGTTTATCACCATATTGGTCCTATATGTTTTGACATTATTTTCGATTGTTGGACTTGAATAAAGTGGCACACACAAAAAATATACAATATTCTAATTTTTACTTACTCAAACGTTAATTTTAAAATATAATCCCAGAGATTCCAAATGCAAGTCATTTCATCATTTGAGCGCGATTTTAGTATTTGCTTCAAGTATTATATATAATGAAGTTTGAGTTACTTTTCTCATTAAACTCAAACCCTTTGAATTTAATAGTTTATGCTTTAGTTTAAATATCTTATATTCGTATTTTATTTTTCATTAGGTAACTTATATAACTTACATTTTTGTTCTCAAAGTTGTAATATTGATACTATAATAATTTAGAAAATTAGGAAGATTATTGTAAGTAGCAAGTTTATAATATTTAATTTTAGTCAAATAAATTATTATCATTATATAAATGTTATTCTAATATATATTTATAATAAGAGTTGATCGTTTCATTTATTAGGTAGTATTATAAATAAAGAAAAGAAAACAAAGAAAAGTCCGAAGAATGTGGAGACCACAGGCTGGTCACTCACAAGACATAAACTAAAAACCTTTTCATGTCGCAAGCTGACAAATAAAGGTGTCCAAAATAAAAATGGCTACGGAAATTATATGCAATTATAAACAAAGCCAATATAGTGCATAACAAACTGGAACTTAACGGATTTGCTGAAGAGAATAGCCGGTTTAGGAATGTCATCGAACATACTACAGAAATCAAGCTCCCAATCAAGTGCCCAATGTCACGAAACCCGAGCGTGGGGGAGAACCAATGCTCCTCACATCGGCGTGAGTCCAGATATCCCTAGGAGGAATTTCAATGTCATAGCTTAGAACAGTCAAATCTAGAAATATGACCCGACGATAAATTCCAAACCGTGTAATCCCTCACCAAAACCTAAAGTCCAAGCAGTTATAACCAAACAAAGCGACCAAACAAAATTGACAATAAGACCCACTGTCTTGCTTTGCAGTCCAAAAATAATCTTGCACAACATACCAATGTCAACCAAGATTAATAAATAAGAAAATGCCCACCATATTCTACTGAAATCACAAAGTCAGGCCTTGGTCAGAATCCCAGAATATCAAACCATTCCAAGAAGGTTCACTGTCCGTCAAAATCAGCAAATCAAGGGAACCTGGAATGCAAAGGCGCAAGCGGGTTCGGGTCGGACAGAATGTCCCAAACCCTGTTCGCAGCACCAGCCTTTTCTGAACCGGTTTGGGAGGACCGGTTGTACAAGGTCGACTCGCTGGGGCGTAGATCCAAGAATCCAAACGCATGACCACCAGCGAATCTGCTGGGCTGCTGAAGTAACCATGGCGGAGCCTAGGAGGGTCTGCAACGCCATAGCTCGGACATGGACTCAGGGACTGAGTTGACACGGCAGACTCAGGGGTAGACTCACTGAGTTGAATCAGCGCTGACTCAGAAAAATCCGGCTGCCCTGAACGACAGGGACAATCGCCGCCGTATGGTAGTATAAGCCATCGGGGCGGCGCTGCTCTACTTTCAGAACTGGAGAAACGCCCACCCATATCGCCGATTTGAATCTGAAACTCATGCTTATCTGTAGTGTCGATGTTCGCGAAATCGAACGCAACCATAACAGAGCATGACTGTAAGATCGAAATCCTTCAACAATGGCGAAATCCAAATCTGCAAATGTGAATCGAAAAAGAAGGAGAGTTGTGCGTGACCATAGAATAAGAGAAATCCAAAACTGCAGATCTGAATCTGCCTAGTCACGAGAACACGCAAAGAGAATCATTGCGAGGAAATTTCATATATGGAATTACTTGATGAGGCCTTGTGGTCTTAAAACGATGCGACAGCATCAAAAACCAGAAAACAAAATGAAGGAAGCCCCACAAATAATCCAATAATGAAGATGAACAGTGCCTGGAATATAAAACAAACAAGAAAAGAAAACAAGAAAATAAATAAAAGAGAAACGAGTGTTTGGCCGGCGGCAAAAGAAGAAGATACCGAGTTTGTGCTTTTGTTTAGAGAGAGGGGAGAGTGATTGTGTAGAGAGAGAAAGTTTTTTCTCAACGATCGTTTCATTTATAATAAAGAACTATATAAGAATTTGTCAACCATTTGTACATAGTAATATAAATCATTGAGAATCATTTACACATTGAATTGGCATATATATTTTATGTTGTTTAAATATACTAAAATCTTTTGAATCAATCTCATCTATTTTTTTCCAAAAATTCTTTAGTGTTATTTTTATTTTTAATCAAATCATTTTTATATAATAAAAAAATATAAGTATTCGGTCATATTTTAACAGCAACACTTAAGACTTAGTGATACATTTAAAAAATTAAATAATAATCAAGAGGTAAAAACTAATGTATGATTTTTTATTCTATCATGAATTTATACTAAAGTTGGATTAAGAATTCAAGTTTATATATTTGATTCTTCATATAGTAACTTCATATTTTCATATATAAACAGTAAATATTAGTAATATCACATATTGATGTTACAATATAAGTTTCTTCGAGACATTTTTTATCGACACTGTGTGACTTATTATTGAAAGTCAAGCCATAGATTCATGGGCGTATGTGCTAAAGCGGTAGTAAATGAGAAAATCCTTTAGTTAGTTCTCCTTTCAAATACTTATTATTAATGTTGAGTCATTCACATATTATGAAACATATGAATGAAGTGGTAAATTAAATATTATATATAATATATTATAGTTGTCTTGTCAAATTTTTTAGTGAAATAAGTACAAAAATGTTGTAGTTGTAAAACTTAAAATAACAAATGGAAGAAAACTTATGTTTTATCTCTTGGGAATGAAAGATGGAATAAAAAAACTAATAAGGACTTTGAACACCTAAACTTAACAATATTTCAGTACCTAAATAACCCTCTTATACTTCTGATCCAAAATAAGGTTCTTGTATCTATTATTCGACTATGAAAGTCAAGCATAAAACTACTGAAATCATATTAAACTATTACAGTTTACATAATTTAAATATTTTATCAAATTATTAGCACTAATCTTGACTCATTCATATATTATGGAAAAATAAATATTATATGATACACTGTAGTTGTATTTTTTGTTGTAGTTATTTGAATGAGTATATAGTCTAATTTTTATTATGATGTTTATCTTTTTGTAGCTAATCCTAAAATCTATTAGTACTTTTTTCACCATGAAAACACCAAAACTATAATAGTTTTGTAAACATTCAATACCTAAATAACTTTATTGTACCACTATTGAATTAAGAATCTTGTGATAATTATCCTAACAAAGAAGTCAAACTTTGGAGTTACTAACTCTTATTAAACTATAAGATGTAATTTTTCTATAATTTTTATAAATACATAAATATCTTTTTTGTAATTTTCAATTATTGACATTTTGAGAATTATAAACTAAAGTTCGTTTACCTATTGTAAGAGCGCTTACACACACACACACATATTCTCTTAGACTTTTGCTAGTTAATTTTCTCCATTCTCTACAATTGTAAAATAATCCATTAGAAGTACTATAAGAAATTTATGAAGAATCGAATAAAAAAATAATATAAGTATTTTTCCTAAAAAGAATAAGAATATAAGACATTATAAATATTTAAGTTCAACTCACGACATTAACTTAGCTAAATATCTTACGAAATATAATAGAAATTATGAAATATAATAGAAAATTTCAATTATATTTCGTAAGTTGATAGATGAATTGGAAGTATAATACGACTCTTACCAAATATTAATAAACTTTTTTTTTTTTTTAAAAGTTATTAAATTAGCTCTAAAAAATTCACCTAATCGGATTTTCTACTTTGTACAATTATATAAAAGAATCTCATTATAAAAGAGATAAGTAATTTAAAAGAAACTCAATAAAATTAAATAAAATGAATATGATACACTATAGTTGTCTTGTCAAATGTATTTTTTTATTGTGGTTAGTGGAATTAGTATAAAGATATTATAGTTATGTACGTACCTAAATTGAAAAAAATAGATAAACTAAAACTGAATAATTATCTCTAAAAATTGAAAGATGATAAACAAAGTAAATAAGATCTTACACTATTGTTCATTGTTCTAATTTTTATGTATACAATTTTTTTTTTTTTTGCTAATCATAAAACTTATTTGTATTTATTCACCCTGAAAACACTGAAACTTAATAGTTTTGCAAACATTGAATATCTAAATAACTCTATTATACATACCACTATTCGAAATTAAACTCTTGTAATCATTATCCTAATATAGAAGTCAAACTTTGGTGTTACTAAAGTCCTAATATTGAACTATAAGATGTTTAATTTTAAATCTTTTTTATAAATACATAAATATCTTTTGTGTAAATTTCAAGTTTTCTTTTCTCTAGAAGAATCCAATCCGAAAGACTATAAGTAATTTATAAAGAATCGAAGAAAATAAAAAGAATAATATAATGTATTTTACTAAAAATTAATGATAATAGTAGTAACAATATTAGATATTATGAATATTTAGGTTCAATTTACTTTATTAATTGAACAAAATATCATATGAAGAATCGAAGAAAATAGAAATAAATAAAAAGAATAATATAATGCATTTTACTTAAATTAATAATAATATAAGAATTTATGAATATTTAGGTTCATCTTACTTCAATCGTTAACTAAATATCATATGAAATGTGATATAAAATTTCATAAGTTATGGCTTGAGAGATTAATTTGAATTATAAAATGAGACTTAAAAAATAACACTTTAAAATAAAGTTACTAAATTAGTCATAAAAATTTCACCAATTGTTTTACTTTTCTTTTTCTATAATTATATAAAAGAATTCCATTATAAAAGAGATAAGAAATTTAAAAAGACACTTAAAAAAAATTATAATGTTATTTATATTACAAAAAAAACGAAAATATAAAATCCTACTTAATAAAAAAGGACATCCGTCTACAAGTAGAAATATTAAAATTTTTCCGCCCAAAAATTAATCTAAAATTAGATTGTGAGTTAATTGGAATAAAATATGTATTTAAGTTAAATTTTGACTTATATCTTGATAACCATAAATAACTTCTTAATGTCTGTCATAGATATAAATTAACACCAATCACAATAATCAAGGGATATAATGAATATGTTCCTTATATAAGTGAGGCACTCTATTGCTGATAACCAGTGTTGCAGAACTCGGGCTAGGCAGCCACCGGCCGACCCGAGTTTACCTTAGTCGGGCCATTTAGTCATTGCGTGAATTAATCGCGGACTAGTCGGGTTAGGCGCTGACTAATAGGGCAAATCGGCCAAGTCGATTTTAATAATTTCTTTTTTGTTAGAAAATTTATAAAACGGCGTTATTTTAGTACTTGAATAAAAAATTAATTCTCATTTCTCACAAACCAGTGTATATCTATATTAGTATATTTGCATTTGAAAGTACTTTTTATTTTCATCATTTTGGATGTCAGTTGATTTATTAGAGGGAGAGGGAAAAAAGTCGGACCGAGTAGTCGACTTACGCGCTAGTCGGCTACTCTCCGCCCAACTACTGATTTCGATTTCTGCAACCATGCTGAAAACATAAAAAATATTTATATTATTAAATTTTGTGATCGAAGAATGTAAATTTTTGTTTGTAATTTTTTGGGTTGGATTCGTGATATTGATTTTACTATAAATTTGTTAAAATTAATATATATATATATATATATATATATATATATATATATACATTAATAGTTATTAATCTTCCACTGACATGTCAAATGTATAATTACTTGGAGCTATCAATATATAGTGAAATCACACATTTCATTTTTTTTCCATATGTTGTCATATATTGGAACTTTTTTTCTTTTTTGGGAAAACTTGCTAGAAAAATAATGGCACGTGTGTAACACTCCCCTCATGTAGTAGACAGATTCTTGGCGGGCTTTGCATAAATGATAAAAATACCGCAACTATTAATTATTATCTATTACTAGAAAATTTTCTTTTCCAATTTCTTAATACATCTATTATTTTTGTTCATAATTTGCTCATAGTTTCTCATATTAATCACCCTTTTCATGATTTTAATTTCTTTTTCATGATTTTTAATTTGACACTCAGTTGAATATAATCAAAAGATAAATCATATTAGAAAAAATGCAATTTACATTGGTTATAACTTGAGTTAGATTTTAGTATTTATTGTGGACAAATGTGACTGACTGCAAACAAAATTAATAATCAAATAAATATACTTTATTCTTTTATTTACGTTTTTTTTTAAATTTACGATATCAAATATTTTTTTTTGTTTGGCTAATTGTGGTATATTTTTATATAAAGCAAAAATGTGAGATTAATCAAGAAAATGAAAATTATAGGCAAAATAAAAAAGATCGATTTGTGTAACACATTGCTCCATATGTGGCGAAGTAGCTCCTGACAATTGTTCCAAAGACGATTGAAGTTGACATTGTACATTGATTTATTTATTTATTTAGGAAATTTTTTCAATTTCTTAAAATCATAATATATTTTTTTCTTAATCCATTTTTAATTTTTCTAAGATTAGTCTTCTTTTCACGATCTTTGATCAGATACCATGTTGCATATTTAAAATTAAATATTATAATAGAAAAATGTAACTCTTTAATATGTGATTGTTTGTATGTTAGATGCAAGTATTTGTTGTGACTGACAATTTGTATTATGTTTGGTAAATAAAGTTAGTAAGACCTTGATAATCAAATGTGTATATATATATATTTGGTGCTTAATTTTGACACAAAGAACTTTTATTAGCTTACCTGTTGCATGTTTTGATGTTTAAATATCATTACAAAAAGTGATATCGTTCAAGAAAAAAATATATATTCTGGGAAAAATAAGGTTATTAGTTCACTTTACTTTCTGATACTTAAATATATTTGGATCGTTTGAAATCTTATGTTAAAAATAAATTAGCAAAATATAATGAATCCAATCTACATTAATATCGATTGAAAATGATAGTGAAATTAATCAAGGGATTTGTTAATCAATTTGTTCTTTTTTCTTTGTCTTTTTTTAGTTTTCCATCCAATAACTATTCGAGGCATACATCTTTTAATTCTTCAATTATCCACGACTATTTTTTAAGGTCCCCCACTTATCCCAAAGATTTCATAAGATTCCGCAGTTCTAAAAGATATTTGTAAATCGTGTAAATCGACAGGTTGCAAAGTGACAGTTTTGTGTAGTTCAGACACTAAAGTGTCATTAAAAAATATATTTTGTATCACATGTTGGCACGTGATATACTTTTGGCTAAAAAGGTTACCGATAGATTGCAAATGACAGTTTCGTGTTGTTCAGATACTGAAGTGATAGTAAAAAAATTCAGGAATCGAATTGATAATTCGGTCATAGCTTAGGCTGGAATTTTTTTTACCCTTAATTTAAATGGATTTGCATACTATGTTTCAATACTATTTATTCTAGTATTTTAATGGAACAATCTCATAATATAATTTTTTTTTTCTCCTAATCTAAGAAAGAAAGAAAAATCCTCCCCTCCCCCCACGGTGACTCGAACCCAGGACCAAAGGCCTAGGTAGTAGATGCTCTGCCACTTGAGTTATCCTACTTTGTCCAATCTCATAATATAATTTTTAATAAGTGTTGTTGCTTATTATAGTGTCTTAGACCATATTCTTATTAGATCGACATTCTATATTGCTTACGGATTATGTTATTTCCTTAAAAAGTAACATTTTAAGCCTAGAGACCATATAATTATCTATTTATCTATATGTATTATTGTCAATTATGCAAACATACACTTTAAAATATAATTAAACCTTTTTTTACAAGATAAGTTTATTATTTTACTAATTATCCTTATTTTCACAAATTTCTACAATATATTACTATGAAATTAAAAATTACAAAAATATATATAAAGAATAAATTAAAAGAAGAAATAAAATTTTCACATTTTGTGGGAATCTTGAGGATACTGTTCGCAAAATATTCGTATATGTTGTGTATTAATCGGTATTAACCATATTAAATATGTGCATAAATAAATGAGAAATTAAAAACTGGAGAATTGTGTGACTATAATTTTATCAACACAAAATAAGTCTACGCTCTTGAGCTTAAAAATGTTAAATTCTTTACTTCGTATGACTCTATAATATTTTGTTTATTTTAAAATATTACATAATGTGCTATGTTTTTTAAAATAGTAAGTAATGATATATTATTTCTTAATGGTTGAAAAAGAAGTAATTAATACTGATATTATTTAGGATTTAATTGGTGTTTTGTTGGTGATTTACTTTTATTTAATGGAGATTTCATTGTAATAATATAAGAAATATTTTCAAAATATTCAAAATATACTGAATTTTTTTCTTATAATATATTATTTAAATTATTAAATCTATTATTAGTATTCACATTGTTTATATCATTTGTTTTTATTTCTTAAATATTACTCCCTCCATCCCCAATGAACTTGCACATTTTCCGAATTCGGCCGTCCCAAGCAAACTTGCACACTTCATAATAAGGAAAGTTATAACACAATCTTCACCCGCAATCCACCTTTGAAAAGTCAACAAAATTCTCAAAAAATATTTTTTCTTAATATTTGTGCCGACCTCCCTATGCAAGTTTATTTGGGGCGGAGGGAGTATTATGTTCATTTTCGTAGGGTGTATTTACTTATGACTTGACCCAACCCATTGAGGATTGGGTCAGTCGAGCCGTATTTTCTTTGGGGTTGCTGACAATATATGTACACATATCACATCACTATTCTATCACTTTTACACTAAAAACAAGTCCCAATCCAATCCACAACCAACAAATCGAACACTCATTTATTTAACCTAACTTTCTTTTTTCACTATATTTCTTCCAGTCTACACTCTACAGTATTCCAGCTTCCTTCAGCCATGAGTAAACACACCCTTATAAATTATAATATTTGTTTATTTAAATAATTACATACTTTATTATTATTATTATTATTATTATTATTATTATTATTATTATTATTATTATTATTATTATTATTTTTAACAGTAAAAATATATAACATAGTTTTAATTCTTATTATATATCCATTACTATATTTACAAACCGCGCATAGCACGAATATATCACTAGTATTATTAATATTTAGGTTCAAATTATGTTATTAGATGAATTAGATATCAAATCAATCAATTAATAGATGATATTTGATCTAAGTAGTGCTATTGCCAAATAAATAAAACTTTGAAGATATGATAACTAAACTAACCTTAAAATTTAAAATTCATTAAATATATAATAGACGAAACAAATTAGTAAGAAACAACTCAGACTTTTAGGATGAATTTGCTTAAAACTGAGGAATGCTAAATTAAATTTATCTGAAAAAATTCATGAACGTACTTTATTAAAATTTGATCCTCTAAATTTACTGACGAAAATCATAAACAAACACACCCTTATTATACAAGTAGATTTATAATTTTAATCACTTACTTAAAAGTCTGGAACACAAAAGCAAAAGACCCTTAAAAAAAAAAAACACACGCAGTCACGCACAAAAGCAAAGGAAACCCGAGAATGGTCCGGAAAGAAGTCTTCGAGCCAGAAATTTGACTTATCATTGACTGAAAGTGATCCTGGATTTTCGGTTTCACCATGCCTGGGAAGACGGAGACTGCACTTGCCACCCTTCATCAAACCCTAACTTCCTGCTCCAAAGTAATTGCCGTGCGTGCGTGTGTTTATTTCCGAATTGGTTTGCTGGAATTAATGTACAATCACTGACGACTTTGTGATGTGTGCAGTCGATTGAAGCGAGCGATTACAACACGTCGGTGCAATCAGCTGAGGAACTCATAATTTTTTTGAATTCAATCAGTGGTGCTGCAGTCTCAGAAGAACACGAACTTGCGGACAGTCAAAATCTCGCTATTGAGATTCTCAATGAAATTCATCAATACCTGGCCTCGCCGGCGCATAGCCAGGTGCTTCTTCTGTCGCTTTTTGAAATTGTTTCTTTTTTCCTTCTTTAATTTCACGTTTATGATTCATGTCGAATTTATGTGCGGAAAACCGGTCTTCAGGAGATTATTGATGCGTTAGCATTTGAGTTGCCCAAGGCAGTGGCGCGGTTTGCATGTCTATCAACGCGGTGTTTGGAGGTTGCTGAAGATATAGTTGACTTTTTAATTGGAAAATGTAGTCCACGCGATATGCTTTCAATTTTATGCGACGTATGTATATGCTCTTGTTTATGTTTTTTTCTTTTTCATCATTATAATACTAGTAACCGCATTTAATTGCTCCAACATCTTTTTGTATAATGTGGTTTGAGATTTATGAAGACGTTTTAATCCTCCATGGCTGACGTATAGGCTTTTCCTTTTTCTTTGTTTTAATTTGATCGAATATGCCACGTTGAGAAGTATTAGTATCATATGTACTCTGGACATCCATTTGGCTTTCTTTTCTGCATCTCCACAATAGATTCTCCTCCTGGAAGTGAACTACTATCTACTTTCTTTAGAAGAATTTTGAGTTTGACGAATGCTCTAAATATATCTACTAATTGCCTCCTCAGTACTTCATCTCTTTCTAGTATGCCAGAAGTGAGTGAAAATGTGAATATTCTGTTGCTCATTGAAGTTTGCAGATTGATAGTGTTAAATATAACTTTCAGCATGTGTATCCTTAGATGATACGGATGCCCATGCAGTTTTGCTAACGCCCTTAATATATTTTTCTCTAGAAAGATTAACAATTAGCTGCTAGATACAGTTTTAGTGCGTTAAACAGTAATTTTGATGTAAATGGTGCTGACATATATGGAGCAAAATTAATAGATTCACGACATCAATATGGTCTGATTTTTCTTGCACAAGGACATTCATAGCAGTAGGCCAGGACAAAGCTTTACTTACTGAAAATTGTCTTTACTTGAGTCATGCGCCCTGCCACTTCTGGACGTTGTGATGCATATTGTTACTTTATCTTGAAATACAGTGGAAATATGGATCAATGGCCTTGTCTTAAGCTGGCATTTTTCAATAACTTGTCCAATAGTTCAAATGTACTAGCTTTTCAACATTTTCAGGCAATGGCTTCTCCAGTTGATCCATTCATTGTTCCTAGCTACTTCATGCCTCTACTTAGCGGGCTCACAAAAGGTATATATTTATACGTGCATATTTTGCTTTTTAGCCAAGAAAGGTAACAAAATTGGTATTTGGAGCTAAGTGTATTATTGGTGGCATTTGATACAGCATGCTCCACGTTTTACTGAATCTTTAGAATGTAGATAGATAATATGCATGACTGCTAATGGCTAAACGCCGAAAATCTTGTTTATCATCAAGTTACAAAATCGTGTATCCTTCATCTGAAATCGTAAGTTGCCATGCCCTGGCCATCCTTTTCCCTAGATAATATTATTTCCTGCTTTTTTCAGAACTTTCTCTATAGTTGCCTCATTCTTTCCATCTTATATTCAAGCATTTACCTTTTCTAAGCCTATCTCTTTCTCTGGTGACGACATACCACATTTCCTCTATTTTGCATATTAATTTTAAGTTCAGTGTGGTAGGATAGATATTATTTAAACTACGTGACTCACTGTTGTCCCTTATAGTTTTTTGATAAAAATTATGTTTCCGTCGCAAAAGATTTTTCTAACTAAAAATGGTTGTTTTCATTTTATGTGTAATATACATTGTTTTATCTGTATCTTGAAAGGTTAATCTCACATTTAGATGCAGTTCTCTTCATCCTTACTGCAATTATCGATACCCCTTTTGCTTGATACCTTTTTGTGCCTGAAATATAAGGATCTTCCCTCACCTTAGATGTATAGTTTTCATGGTTTTCTGGTTGCAGTTATTGTCTTAATTCAGAGGCGGCACTATGAGCAAGTAAAAACTGTAGTTCCTGTCATTCTGAAAGTTTTGAAGACCGTTTGTTCTGAGTCAGATGATGTAGATTCAGACTATGAAAAGCTGTTCCACAGAGCAATTGGCATTGCTCACTCTATAAGAACGATCTGCGTAAATATGGTCTGCGACGCTAAACATCCTGCTTTATTGTCTTATCCTATATCTCTAATTGATTCTACAATGACACATTTTATTTCCTATGGCAGGAAGGCAAGGACAACAAGAAACTTTATGCTTTGTTAGGCCTATACGTCTTGCAGATCATGGTGGACAATTCTTGCGATTGTGAAAATCTAGTTTGAGCTGTGTACGTTGTCCCAGTGATTTGATCTCATCATCTTTGTGATAACATATCATCCTGGTGCAGGCTATTGTTACAGTTGAAATGCCAAGTGACATATCGAGATGTCTTCCATTGGTGCTAGAGTTATCTGGCTTCCTTCAACATTGCGAATTGACTTATATTGGTTTGTTAACAGGATTTGAGGTTTATATGATTTCTGATGTAGTTTGTGGAGGTGAGTTTCACTGCTTCTAGCCATCTTTAGGTTCTCGCCTTATGTAATTGGTTGGAAAATTATATACATCCTTATTGAAGAGTTTTCGGGGGTGGGGGGGGAGGATCTCCAAAGTGCGAACCTAGTTTAGGAAACACAGAAGCAGGGGCTGGGGAGGGGTTTGAATCTCCTTTATGGTAAAGAAGGTTACTTTCCAGCTCTTCTAACTTGAGGAGTTGTTGAAGAGGACATTTAATCATAGACCTTTTTGACCTAAATTACAGATGACGGGGAAGTTGTTGGGGATTGTTTTTCTCAAGTCAAGCTTGGAGCATCACTTGCAGGTTGGTAATTGACAACTTGCTACCCATAGTTAATTATTGTTTCCATCACCTAAAATTGATCTAATGACATTGATTGATCCAGTGATTTGGGGTTACAAGGCTAGTGAGGCTGCTGTGGCTGCCAAAGCTGATTTGAACGCTGTGTTAATGGAACTTCAAGGTAACTGGATTAGAAGATGGGATGCAGTAGGCATGTTGCAGCACCTATTCTCATGTGCCAAGCTATCGTGGGAGTTGAAGCAGGCAGGTATCAAATTCCTTCTATGCATTATGGATGGCATTGTATCGCACTCGGACAATGGCACTGTGGACTACTCAATACATATGCCAACTATGTATATCAGTTTGCAGGTAGGCTGGCATCTCTTACGTTCTCCCTTTACTCGATTTTTTTTAAATCCATATTTATTTAATCATTTAACTTATGTCACTCTTAGGCTATTCAGACGGTCATCATGTATGCTTCAGATTCTATACTAAGGAAGAATGCGTTTATGGCATTCAGAAAGGTAAAATTTTTGTTGCTAGCTGCTTTAAAGTCGTGAGCATCCTCTTTTCCACTTGAAAATTAATAGAGAGCTCAGAGTCCTCTTGTTTTTCAGCAAAGCTTGCTTCCCGATGCTCCACTGGTTTCATAAGTTATATTTTTGTTTGATAACTGAATTTTATTTATTTGTGTGGTTATACTGTGCCTTAGCTTGGCCCTTAGGGTAAGAAAACAAGAAATCTGTAAGCCAAGAAAACTGTGGGACAGATATTGCTTGAGCATCTGTATATTTATTTTTCACCTGAAAAAACGATAGATCCAAGGAGCACTCCAAAGTAAAACGACTTCAGTCATGCACAGCTGGAAAATCATGTTTTAGAAGATGTCTTTACTTATGTGAATGGTCGCTATTTGAGATAGGTGAAAATTGGCCCATGGTATGTTGAGAAAAGGATTTGAAATCCAAAAATGGCAATAAAAGGGTAGGTTTTAATACACAGAGAAACAGAGTTTAGTGGATAGGATTATGCTTTGTCCATGGTTTCTCAAAAATTATTGATGTGGGTGAAGGAATAGTTCATGTAATTTTAGTTCACAATATGTTGTCATTTATGGCTTGTAATGTCGTATGTCGTGTACGGTGTACTTGTTGAGGGTTCCTAGTTTACCATGGCTGCTATATCTTACTCATCTTTTTTCTTCTCAAAGCAAAAATTTCTGAACAAATAATTGGTGTTCCTAATGTGAGAGATTCCAGTTTGTCATGATATTTTGGATCTAGAATGCGTAAACTAGTATTACCTATAGACATTTTGTCTTTCTCTACCTCTAATTGGAAACTTATAAGATATACCAGAAAGTGGTTATATTTAGCAGTTTTGTGCCAATAGTGTTTTTTTACAGGGTTAGGGGTGTGGTTGTGGGGTTGTAACATAAGCTTTCTCACATCATGAATCTGTTATGAGCCTTATTCAAACAATCGGTTGCATGAGCTGTGAGTGAAAACTTCAATTTTTTCCTTTTGGTACTTTCATATATTCAATCTGTTGTTCTAAATCAGTTGCTTGCCGACATTCCAACGTCTGGGAGGTTTGATGTCTTAATGGCTTTAGTAAAGAACAGCGACTCTTCTGCCATGGTGAGCCCTTAGATACTATTTAGACACACAAATTGTTAAGTGTCTTGGATTCACAAATTTAATATGAGTGTGGTACTCTATGGTACAGATTGGAATACTTTTAGATTGCGTCAGAGAGGAAATGCGATTGGAGAAAGTCACTAAAAAGTCATCAGCAGATGCTGGCGTGGATGGAGAAGTTAGTCAATCCACGCCATTCTGGAAACCGTCTGTGCTTGAATTGGTGGAGATGGTTCTCAGGCCTCCACAGGGTGGACCTCCATCTCTTCCTGAGTACAGTGATGCAGTAAATCTCTCTCTCTCTCTCTCTCTCCCTTTTCTTACTTTACCCTTTACGGAATTACTGGAGCACCTAGGAAGATTGGCGCCTACAAGTTGCATCTCTCTCTATTTTTATTTTATGTAACTTAAAATAAGAGTTTTTCATTGTTTCTGAAAGCACTTCCATTTTGGAGATAATTTTGTAATGAGTTTGCGGCTTTGTCATACTTTTTCTTATTAAGTTTTTCTTTCTTTTTTTTTTGGGGGGGGGGGGGGGGCGAGTTTCGAGATGTTTGATGTTGATGATTTCAGTGGTATGACGTGTTCTGAGATCTTCAAAAGTAATCTATTATTTTTTTGGTACCTTTTGACTCAACTGACCTTCCGGAGTTGTGTAACATTCGAAGGCCTGTAAGCCTGCAAAGTTACATTTACCGTGAAGCTAATTCATCTTGTCTTCCTTTGGAGTCATTTTCCTTGTTTCTTGGAATTGAATAACCCACATCCTTTGATTTTCTTGGCCTTGCAGGTTTTATCAGCTCTTAATCTCTACAGATATATTCTGATCACAGAGTCAACTGGTAAATATAACTCCTGGAAATTTTATCTTTTTGCTTCTTGCTTTAAAGTTATATTGCTCCTATGATGATAGATGTTACATTTCCCTCATCTACTAGGTAAATATGTGGCTGTTATTCACCTATTTACATTCAAATATAAACTTTTTTATGTCAATGATTACCTGCATATGAGATCTTTAAGGTATTTATTTATCTTTTGCATTCCCTCCCCCCTCCCTCCGCTAGCCTCCTTCAGACCCTAATAAAAAAGAAAAGTTACTTTTCTTTATATCTAATCATGAATACGATTTGTGGCTCAGTACTTCTCTCCATAATTGTTGGCAATATGATCTACATTTTACTTGGACGGCATTGTGCTCTCCCAACGGCCAAAATTGTGTTTTCAGGTGTAATAGCAAAAAATATTCAAACCTTCACCAGAATTGCTAGTTTGGCCAAGTCCTTTAGAGTTGTCAATTTAACAATGATTTTGTCAATTGGGTGCGATTTTGGCATCTTCTGAGCTGATTATACATCATCTCGAAAGAACTCAATTAAATTTCAGTTATGGTCTTCCACATCATTTAATCTGTCGATCGGCTAAATTTGAACTTAACTGTCAACATCATGTATAAACTCTCTTGTAAAGAATTGGGACAAGTATCAAATCTTACAAAGGCTTAGATCTTTGTGTGGTTATTAAGCCATGTTTTCAGGGGTGAAACAAAACAGTATACTGGTTCAACTGTTTAGACTTTAGACTCTAGTAGATCCTACGGCCGAGAGACTAGTGCCCTAGCTTATTTTTGCACGAGTGACGTTCAGTTGAGTGGACTCTTTGTGCGGACCTTTTCCCATTATGATGTTTTTGCGTTTGTGAAACAGGGAATACAAACTCCAGCGGAATACTGTCGAAGGACAAATTGCAGAAAGCCTACAGGGAATGGCTTCTTCCGCTACGCACCTTAGTGGCTGGAACGGTGGCAGAAAGCCGGAAAGATGATGACGCTGATGTAGCATCCGATGCGTTGTGTGCACTGAACCCTGTTGAGTTGGTCCTCTACCGCTGCATTGAGCTTGTTGAAGAGAAGCTCAAACAATTTTGACAGCAAAAGAAACATATTGCCATAGACCAATTGATCCTGGCAATATTTTTCCAATTTCAGACTTTCATGTAGGGGTATGCACAAATTGGTTAACCAACTTGAACCGAATATTTGGTTGGAAAACAGTTAACCCATCCAAGCCTAATTTAATTGTTTTTTTTTTAAATATTAGATCATTTTCTTTTATTTACGTTGCATTTTGATTTTGATTTTGATTTTGATTTTGTCCTGTCCTTATATATTGTTTTCTAATTGTGAAGATGTAGCAATGTCGTAATAATGTTATTATGTGTTCTGCGATAATAGTTTGATTATTTTTATTTTGTTTCATGGTTTATTTAGACTTCAAGTCGTTTTTATTTTCATTTATTTTAGCATTATATTTGCTTAGATTTTAAGCTAAACTTTTTACACACATACAACTATAACGACATGATTGGTATGAATGAATGAGGTGGGCATGAAATGTCATTCACTTGTTTATTTTCATTCCTTTTATTGGTATGAATTTGTGATGGGAATAGACATTCCCAAAAGAAATAGGTGCTCCTATATCGATGAGATTAGTCATCCCTTCCACGGTTCCACCCCACAATATTTGTTATTCCTAATAACAAGAAATGAACTAATTATTATTGTTACTAGTAATGTACCTGTGTGATGCACGATTCGTAAAATATTCGTAAAGTTAAAGAAACTTGAGTAATTAAATTTATAAGTTTTCATAAAATTATGGTTAATAAGTTTTGAAATAAAGGGAAAAAAAAATTAACCGCTAATATAATCAATATAAAAGGTAAGGTAACATTATTTGCAATACAAAAGAAAATGACACCAAACACACCTTAAATAATTTAAAAGAACAAATTATGAAACACTTCTCATTGTCATATTTATAATATCCAGTCAATCTAACTTGATTTGTAACTGATGAGCAAACAATACTAATATATAATTAACCATGATTGAGAAACTTATCTTTAAAAAAGAGGGACATTAGATCGAACTTGACTTTTTTGTCATAACATATATTAAAACTATCAAAAGAGATAGCATCAAGTTTTTTTATTTCTTTTCTCCTAATCTAAGAACAAAGAAAAATCTCTCCCCCCCACCTCCCTACGGTGACTCGAACTCAGAACCAAAGATTTAGGTAGTAGATACTCTGCAACTTGAGCTATCCAATTTCGTCTAGCATCAATGGATATTGAAAAGCACTCTCGAAGAAAATGAGCGCAGTGATATCTTCGAATGAAATCAACACTTTATAGATAGCATTTGATTTTAGTCATAATGTTATCTCCAATGCATGGGCTTAAGTCTCATAATAACCGACCTAGTGATGTTAGATAATCTTAATATAATTGAACATATAATGCATATTCCCGTTACAGTAACATTATCATTTACTATTGGTCATGTAAATATGTAATATTTGAAATAAACAAAAGTAAATAGTTTTTTAACACATATATTTTACTTTTACATCTTACATTTTCGAGCAGACAATTTGAACCGTATTTCCAAAGCTTGCATGGATTAACAACAATTTAAGCTCAAATCTCTTATTTGTGGTTAATAACGTGTGAATCGCACATAAAGGGCTTAACGTGAGTTATTGAGCCTATTTTGATGACTCAACATTTGATGTGCTCCTACATGCGCTAATAATAATAATAATAATAATAATAATAATAATGATAATAATAATAATAACCACCTAAATATTATATTAAAAATCATAAAAGTGCTTCGATATATCTGTGAAGTGGCTTTAAGTAGACATTTTGGTTGGAATAAACGGTTTCTTAGTATGGGAAATAGAATGGACCGTATAAATAGTGTTTCATCCTCTAAACCATTGTATTCTTTGAGAGTTATTGGGCCTACTAAAATGTGTTATTAAAAGTTTCAGATTTTTTTGTAGATTTCAACAAGGATCCACACGTTAAGAGTGCAATTATATTCTTTTAGTGAAATAAAATATAATTAATAAATTAATATGATAAGTCAAGAGTTGACCGGGTCATAATTAATTTATTGGAGCTTCATTTAATTGGGTCCGATCGGGTCCCTTCGGTGGCTCAATATGAACTATAATAAATTATAAATATTATAATTTATTATTGCAATACAATAAATATATTGGATATTGATAGATATAGAAGATGGAGATATTCAGGATCTCCTATATCTATATATTACTGGAGAGAAAGAATATAATGTGACATTATATATATAAAGTCACGGCTGTTATTTTTTCTCCCACACACAATCACGCATACAATATATCCAAGGAGGTGTCCACACATCGTGTATTACAGTGCAGTTCGTGAGAACACCGGAGAAGACTTGGAGGTTTGGTTTGAAGCCACACGCTACAAATGTATTAATTTAATCCTTCTAGCGTAAATTAATTAATTGTAGAACATGTGATAAATCGGTCGATCCTACAACGATGTATCCGATTTACAATATTACATATTATGGATCGGATAAGAATCGTAGTTCTAACAAGTTGTAGTATAGTAATTGCACTTTTACTGAACTGTTGACCATTGTTGAGGGACTTAAATCGTGTAATTCACTTGGTTTTGGGTGTGATAAGAAATAAATCATCTTGTTGTGTTGTTTATTTTGAAGCAAAATAATCATGGACATTAGAAACTTTAACACATTATCCATCGGTTTTCGAGTATTCATAATAAGATGTTATTAAGATCTCGCACATACACAGAAAAGGTAAAAGGCTGCAGATTTTTTGGCTAATCAGGCTGTCATCATTGTAATTGGGTTGAAGTTTAACTTATCTAATTTTGTTGATGCAATGGGTTTGCTTAACTTTAGATTCACGTAAAAAGTAGGTAATTTTGATGGTGTGCTTCAAGCTTAATGTCAGTTGTTCATATGATTTCTATAAATAGCTTGAAGACCTGTCTTAATCCTTCCGTTTTTATGAATTTTTATTTTTATAAAAAATGTTTATGTAATGTTTATAGTATATAACTTTGAAAATCGCGTATCACATGATAAGACAATCTAGTTATTGATTTTTTTTATAGTTATTTTAAAACCTTGATCTTTTTAAAGTCAGAAAATTATTGTATGAATCAACAAACAATTTTTTTATGTTTTTTAATATAACTTATAGATTTTTTTTCCTGTAATGAATTTGATCGTTTTATAATAAATCTTTGAATTTTTAAACTAATTTTCGTGTCTTCTAAACTATTATAATTGTCATGCAGGTCTACGTTAGTCATCTAGTAAAAATGAATGGGCATAGAGACTCTTCTTATGTCTTTCACGTGCATTCCTAACTAAGATCAATTATGAGATTCTGCCCTAATTTATCTTTATTTTTCAAAAAAAAAAAAAAAATCGTAGTCCAAGTTTTTAGGTAGGAAAAGTTATGGTTCAAAACAGCTAACAGACAAAAGGTATAGGAAGGAAAAAAAAGACATTTAACTCAAAGGTATAGGAAGGAAAAAAAAGACATTTAACTCAAAACATAGTGTTGATTAATATTTAGGGCCCGCTTGATTGGGGGACTAGGGGTAACTAATGGGAATGAAAGAGGACCTATTCTCATTTATCATGCTTTTTAAAAAAAAAATTCTCCTAATCTAGGAACAAAGAAAAAACCCTCTCTGATGGGTATGGCCTAAATAGCGTGGCCCAACTGAGGCGTATCCCACGATTCTAGGCCCACAATCTGCTCCCAACTTCCATGCAACGGAAGGGCGTGATTACAGGGAGTTAGTTAGGTTTGGGTATTGAATAGTATAAATAGGAGAATTGTTCTGAGGATTAGGGTTCGCATTTTGTATTCTGAAATTATTACGTGTAAACTCAAAGAGATAGTGAAAGAAACACCTCGGCAGGTGCTATTTTGAGCCCGTGGACGTAGATCTCCGGATCGAACCACGTACATCTTGTGTTTTTCCATATTTCTTGCATAGGTTTTCGTTGAGTTTCTTGGATACCGGATTGCGCTTTATCAATTGGCGCCGTCTGTGGGAACTTTGGAACTGATTGTGATATTGACATTGTATTTGGTATACTATGGTGACTACTCGCTTAAATCAGTCTCGCCAAGGTGATCAGATCAACCAGGATCCACCCGTGGATCAAGTTTTGCCGCCGAGGCAATCGCCGATGCGGGATACATCTCATCATCAGGGCAACCAAGGCCCGGTTATGAATCCGGACAACCAATTCTTACCTCTACCCCCACAAGACATGCCAAACCCTAATCCCGCTACCGCCCGGCCGCAGGTTAATATTCAGATAACTCCAGAATTACTCCAGGCTTTCCTACAAGAACATGCTCATGTTCTTCAAGACTGGGCGGCCAATCGCCTGAATCCTGATGGACCTGCCGGACACGCTACCAATCCCGCAGTGCATCCACATCGTCAGCACTCGAACGATCGACAAGACCTAGTGCACTGCGGGCGTCATGATCGGCGACGGGAGCAACCCGGTTCTCCCGAGGACCATGGGAGTTCTAATGGGTCAAGACAGCGCAACGACGAACCTGCAGATGCCGATCGCCGCCGTCCACTTAATACGGCTAAAAGAGTTCGTTATGCCAATCCTCATACTTTAGATCTTCAGGAGTATGAGCGAGTCCAACGCAATGTCGAACTAGACAGAATCCTAGGCCTTGATGCCAATGGGGACATTATCACACCGTTCTCTCAAGAAATCATGGCCACCTCCCTTCCCGAAGGATTCAAAAGACCTGCCATACCACCTTACGACGGCACGGGAGATCCAGCCAATTTTCTTGGAGTTTTTAGGCACAACATGCTTAGCCGCGATCATACTACCTCTCTTCACTACTGTAAGATCTTCCCCGAGTATCTTCAGGACGAGGCTCGGGTTTGGTTTGATTCTCTCCCTCGTAATAGCATATCCTCTTTTAGAGAACTTGCCGAACACTTTTGGGCGCGTTTCGAAGCACGTGCCAAGCCCATGACCACTTTGGCCGATCTCATGAATATGGAACAACGGGACGGCGAAACCGTTACCCAATTCCTTGACCGCTTTACAACGAAGAGTCTTAAGGTAGGAAGCTGTTCGGATGATGTTATCATCAATGCATTCATGAATGGTCTCTGTCCCGGACCACTCTACACCGAGTTGGTTCGTAATCCACCGGTCACAACCCGAGCACTGTTTAATACTGGGTGCAGATATGCTAAGGCCGAGGAGCAAACTCGTCGGAAGCGTGAGAAACATGCTAGCAAGCGGCAGTCCGATAGGGCACAGGTTGGGCCTAGCACACGACCTAATGCCTTTTCTCGTCTGAATCAGGGGCGTTCAGAATCTCGAGGGGATATTCCACAATTCACCCCGCTGACAAAATCGCGAGCTGAAATTCTTTCTGTTCACAAGAATGATTTACGGTCCTGTCCGCGGATGACTGCCCCGCCTGAAAAGCGAAACCGCGGAAAGTGGTGTGCGTACCACCGTGATCATGGGCACGAGACGGAAGAGTGCCGAGAGCTCAACAAGGAAATTGAGGATTGTTTAAGGAAAGGTCTCTTGCGACAATATATTGCGCGGACCGATGACAAGCCTCGGACAAATCAGAATGGGGGTTCGTCCCTCAACCGCGGAGGTTATCATGACCGGGGTTCGCAACAAAACTGGCCGCCGTGGCAGAATAATCGGCCGGGGTCTAACAATTATGCACGGCAAGACCCTGGCAATCGTCAACAACCTCGTTTTTTGCCACCACCCCCTCCTCCGGGAGGACCCGGAGACAATGCACCTACTCACGTCATAAACGTGATATATGGGGCCCTCCCCACTGGGGCTTCGCGAAATGCCTTGAAGGCAGAGGCTCGCCGTCCTCCTCCCGAGGAGCCACGTCATAAGCGCCTCCATCAATCCGAAACTGTTAGTTTCACAAATAGAGACCCGGTTCCAGAGATTACACCCCATACTGACGCCATCGTCATCGACATGGCTGTAGCCAATGTTACAATAAAGCGAGTCTTCGTAGACAATGGAGCCGCAGTGCGTGTTATATTCGCCGACTGTTTCCAAAAAATGGGGATTCCTCGGGATCAACTTCGGCCGGCTCCTGGGCCATTGCAGACTTTCACCCAGGGTGAAGTCCAGCCAGAAGGCGTCATCACTCTCCCGGCGTCTCTGGCAACTTATCCGGCGATAAAAACTATTTTTGTGGATTTTTACGTAGTTAATTCCCCGTCCCCGTATAATATGATTTTGGGTCGGGATTGGCTTACTCCCGCCAAAGCCATATGCTCCACATACCACCTCGCGCTAAAATTCCCCACGTCCCACGGTGAAGTGGCTATCCGCGGCAGTCAGCGGGTCTCTAAAGAGTGCATGTACGTCGCACTCAAAAAGGCAACCAAGGCTCCTCCCAAACAGCAACTTCAGGTGGCGTCATCAGCTTTTGAACCCCATTTATGTACATCATTAGGGGACACCACAGTCCAGGTGCCGCTCGATCCATCCAAGCCTGAACAAACAGTAATTGTCGGTGCCGTGGATGTGTCGTGGTTACATCATGCCATAATCCAGAACTTGCGAGAGTATTCCGATGTCTTTGCATGGTCCCCTTTGGATATGCCCGGGGTCTCTCCTGATGTGATAACCCACAAGCTAAACATCGATCCCAGCGTTAAGCCTATACAGCAAAAACAAAGGAAATTCGCTCCGGAGCGAAATGCGGCCATTCGAATCGAGGTACAACAACTTTTAGATGCAGATATCTTGTTCGAAGTTTATTACCCTTCTTGGTTGTCCAATCCAGTGATGGTATTAAAGTCCAGCGGGGCATGGCGAATGTGTGTTGATTTTTCCGATCTCAATAAACATTGTCCGAAGAACTGTTATCCCCTGCCCTCCATCGACCAAAAAGCCGAAGCCATTACTGGGCATGTGGCGCTTTGTTTCTTAGACTTGTATAAGGGATACCATCAGATCTTCATGGATCGTCAGGATGCCCTCAAAACGGCATTTATCACTGATTTTGGGTGTTTTGCTTTTAAGAAAATGCCCTTCGGGCTCAAGAACGCGGGGGCCACATATCAACGTCTCATGGACCGCGTGTTTCGCGATCAAATTGGCCACAATGTTGAGGTTTACGTTGATGATCTAGTCATAAAAAGCGCCTCACATTCTTCATGTGTGCAAGACATTGTTGAAACGTTGCGTACTCTGCGGCGTTACAATTTGCGACTTAATCCGGCGAAATGTACCTTCGGCGTTGGTTCCGGAAAGTTCCTCGGGTATATGATTTCACAGCATGGCCTTCAGGCCAATTCAGCCAAGCTTCGGGATGTGTTGGATCTGCAACCACCGAAGACGTTCAGAGACGTTCAACGCCTCACGGGTGGTTTGGCGGCCTTAAACCGTTTTTTGTCTAAAGCAGCAGAGCGACAACTCCCATTCTTCGAAATTTTGAGATAGGTGAAGTCATTTGAGTGGACTCCGCAGTGCACCGAGGCTTTCGAGGCCTTAAAGCGTCATATACAGCAACTGCCCACTCTATCAGTTCCTCTCTCCGGAGAGCCGCTCTATATATATTTGGCTTCTGCTGAGGAAGCCATTAGCGCCGCTCTTGTGCGAGAAGTCAATGGTGTTCAACATCCGGTGTATTTTGCAAGCCGAGTACTTCACGGGGCAGAGACACGGTACTCCATGTTGGAAAAAACAGTACTCGCACTCGTCATGGCAGCTCAGCGTTTGCGGCCATACTTCCAAGGGCGCGAAATACGGGTTCTGACCAATCATCCCATCCGTCAGATTCTTATCAAACCCGAGGTGTCAGGGCGCCTCGCCAAGTGGGCTGTCGAATTAGGAGAGTATGATATTCAATTTCTTCCCCGCCGAGCTATCAAGGGTCAAACACTTGCAGACTTTTTGGTCGAAACCCCAGGGGATAATCATGAATCTTCTGCAGACAATGGTAATCATCACCCTGCTACCCTTGAACCCACACCTCGCAAGTGGCAATTATATGTGGATGGTGCATCCACAACTCGCGGAAGTGGTGCCGGGGTGCTTCTCATTGACCCCGAGGGAGTTGAAGTTAAGAATGTTGTTCGATTCAAATTTAAGGTGACCAATAATGAGGCAGAATACGAGGCAGTTCTCGCTGGGCTCCGGCTCACTCAATCCTTAGCTATCCGCCATCTTGAGCTCTTCACGGACTCCGAGGTTGTGTCCAAGCAAATCCAGGGTACTTATGTCGTTAAGGATGAAACGATGATCAGGTATCGCGCTTTAACACTCAAACTTATGTCAACTTTTGATACGGTTGTTATCCAGAAGGTACCACGCACTCAGAATGCCAAAGCAGACGCGCTCAGTAAATTAGCCTCCGCGGTTCGCACTAATGTATCTCCGGATATTATGGTCGAAGATATATTTCATCCAGCGATTCATGAGGCAACGGTCTCGGCATTGATAGATAGTGATCCGAATTGGATGACTCCTATTGTTCAGTATCTCCGGGATGGAACTTTGCCTAATGACAGGCTGCGAGCTCGGCAGATAGTTCTTAAGGCACCCAAGTACTCATTCCATGATGGGATTTTGTATCGGCGGTCGTACTTACAACCGAATCTCCGGTGCCTTGCTCCTGCCCAGGCCGATTAGGTTCTTCGGGAGGTGCACGAAGGGGCCTGCGCCAGTCACATCGGCTCACGGACGTTGGCCAAGAAAATTCTTCGATGGGGGTATTATTGGCCAACCTTATTTAACGATGCCCACGATTTGGTGACCAAGTGCAGCAAGTGTCAACTGCACTCTCGTGTGAAGCATCTGCCACAAACCGAGCTCACTGGAATTCAGAGTGCGTGGCCATTTATCTAATGGGGAATCGATATTGTCGGCCCGTTCCCAGTCGCTCCGGGGGGATTGAAATTTCTGGTTGTCGCCGTAGATTACTTCACTAAGTGGGTAGAGGCCGAACCTCTTACTGCCATCACTGGTCAAAACATATTGAAGTTCGTCTGGCGAAATATTATATGTCGCTTTGGCATACCGAGCACTATTATTTCGGATAACGGCAAACAGTTTGCCAATGATCCCTTTCGATCATGGTGCGATGAGCTCCATATTAAACAAATTTTCACCTCGGTAGCTCACCCTCAATGGTCAGGTGGAAGTCACTAACCGTACTCTCCTTGCGGGTATGAAGAAACGTCTGGATCGTGCTAAAGGTCTTTGGGCCGAAAATCTTCCGCATGTCCTATGGTCTTATCGCACAACGCCACATACCGCTACCGGGGAGACCCCCTACAGTCTGACCTATGGCTCCGAAGCTGTGATCCCGGCGGAAATCAGCATACCAAGCCCCCGACTCGTAACTTTGACTCCCGAGGATAATGACGAAGCTCTTCGTACAAATTTGGATGAGCTCGAATATCGTCATGATCAATCGTTCATCCAGCAGGCCAAGTGTAAACAACGTGCAGCCCAGTATCATCACCTCCGGGTTCGGGGCACTCAGTTCAATGTCGGGGACCTAGTACTCCGACTCAATTCAGCCAGCAAAGCCGCCCCCGTGGGGAAATTACACGCTTCTTGGGAAGGTCCCTATCGCATCGTTGCTGTACACGATTCCGGATCCTACCAGTTAGAGCATCTCGATGGAACCCCGATTCCCCGAAGCTGGCATGTTACCAACTTAAGACGCTTCTATCTGTGAACACCAAATGACAAGTATCATCCTCATCTTTATGCTCATTGTACACTTCTTTTACGTTGTTATCTCTCTTTGTATCCTTTAATTTGCTCCGGCACTCATCATTGAATAAATATTCTTTGTTTATGCATCTTGCTGTGTTTTCTTCTACGTTACGGGGACGCCCTAACGCAATCGTATTATTATTATTCGTCTCCGGACAGTTAAATCTCTCTCTCTCGGTCCGTCCAGGGAGATTCACGTTTCGTCCCCGGACTCGTATCACTCTCTCGCCTGTTTAACCGGAGAGGTGTTTACTCCCGCCCGATCTGTCCGGGGAGATTTAAATTGGCGCTGTCCATATCGTGTTCCCGAACACCCGTTAAAATAATTATTACTTCTGGTTAACAACTCGTTGTTTTCCTTAACGCAACTATGCACACCAAAACGGTTTATTACATTTTTTTGATTAAATGCCAAAAGGTTCTTTACATAAGCCTTCAAATATAAAAAAAAAACAAAAAAAACAAAAAAAAAAAAAAAAACAAACAAAAAAGAAGAGATTTTTCTTTACAATTATCTACGGTCTCCGAGCCAGTATTCGGCGCTCTGGCGTTGAGATCTATTCCCGGACCTACTCCGTGTCCTACGGGATCTTGTCACTCCTCGGCCTTGAGCTCCGGCTCCTTCCCCTCCTCGGGCCCCCCGACGTCGCGGACTCGTCCTTGGCGCTTGTCTGGGGGTTTCGTCTCTTGGGCGAGCCCGACGACTTGGCTGCGGGGTAGACCTCGGAGTTTGGGCCCATTGCACAGGATCCCATTCCTCGGGGTCCATTACCTCGATTTCTTTGGCCAGCTCTTCGACTACCTCTTCGGCGACAACAGCGGGCTCTTCTTCAACCGTAGTCACTAGAACTGGCTCTCGAATAATAATTCCTTTGCTCTTTCCAGCTGGCTTCTTTTTACCCTTCCGGGGGGTTTTCGAAGTACCTTGGCTCCGGCTAGAACTCGCAATGTATTCCTCGGCAGAGGGCCGCCACCTGCCACGGCCTTTCAATCCTTCATACATGTTGAGGAGTAACTCCAACACCTCTCGCTTTCTTACAAGCTCCGAGGACTCGGCTAGGCCCTTCGCCATAAGTGCTGAAATTTCATTCTGAATCTCTACGACCCGCGCCTCAACTTCCTCAAATGTCAGTAAGCCGAACTCGGTCAGTATCCAGTCATACTCCCTTTGATGGATGAGGACTCGGTCCAGTTCAGCAACTTTCGCCAGATACTTCAACTCCTGGTCCCAGGCTTTCTCCTCGGCCTCCTTCGCCCTCCTCTCCGCCGTGGCCGCCCGCTTTTCTAGCTTCGGCACTACTTGCATTTGCAAGTTATTCTTCTCTCCGCGGAACCACTCTAATGATTGCATGAGCTTCTTTATCGTGTCATGCAATTCCGCTGTATCCTGAACAAGCAACGGAATCAACAAGAGAAATCAACCTCAAATAAACAATGAACGGCAACTCAGTTCATCAACAAAATTTATTTTCAACACAACCAGAATACATTATCCATGGTCCGGTACAAGGGATTTACATTTACTCCTATTATCTACTACATCAAATTTGAGGGGAACGACTTACCTCCTCCTCGGTCCCCTCGGCCTCTTCGGGCACCTCCTCCTGTCGGCCCTCAGTCGTTCCTGCCTCTTCCTCTACGGAAACAGCAGCAGCTTCTATACGGGGGGGTAACTCTTTGTTTCGGGGTCCAGAGGTGAACTCACCGCGGCGGAATGCCAGGAATTCCTGGTCTTGGTCCACCTCACAGCTTGCAACCTCCTCGGCCCTTAATATCACTTTCTTCTCTGCCAGAGCTTTTACAAGGGTCCACTCCGGGAGGTGCGTTAGAGCTTTGTAGTAGGCCTCCTCCACCCCGGCCACAGCATTATAGTCATGCCCGAACTCTGGACGGTATACGTTCACATTCGGGTAGACTTCTTTGATTTGCTCCAGTAACAACGATCGCGTGGCCGTGTCCCCGACAGCAACGAAGTCAGTCTGAAAGTCAAGAAATGTGGTCGTCTGGAGTAATTTCTCGGCAAATGCTTTCAGCATTGCCTCCTGACCTTCGACAATCGCCGCTTCCTGGGCCTTCATCTCTGCCCGCAGCTGAGCCATTTCTCCACGAAGGGCTCCGGGTTCCGCCTCCACCTCGCGCAGACGCGCAACTTCATTCTCTACCAAAACCGCCCTCTTTCGCGCTTCGGTCAGATCCTGAGTTAGCCTGTCATTGCGCGCGCGCAGATCCCTTACCACCGCGGCCAGCTCTTCTTTGGCCTCTTTCTCATTCTTCCGGCCAAGCTCCATGATTCCCCGAGCTAAACGCAGAAGTTCCTCGGTGTCCACGCCCTCCAACCCCAGCAGACCGGGGGGCACTTGCTCCTTCAAAATATCACACAAGACAGAATACAGAAATCAGTACTGGTAGTGCACACTTCATTTGCGTAAACAATAACTAACAAGATATTTCAGATTTACCTCTACGTTTTCCCCGGTCCGGAGTCTTTTGGATGATGCCGGAGGTGTCCCGGACGGTTCTGACCTCCTCTTTGCTCCGGGGGTTGACCCTGCTGCCACAACTCGTTCCTCCGGCCCCACGGAAGGTCGTGGACTGGGTGACATCTTCCCCCGGGGAGACACCTCCGAAGTTTTTCCCTTCTTCTTGGCTGCTGCAGCCACTGTGGGGCTTCCTGCTGGTTCCTTCCTCAGTACACAGGGTCTTGAAAGTCCCCACTGCACGGAATATATCCACCACCTCGGCCTTCGGGTCCTCCACCGGGGCAGTATCTAGCACTTCCTCCCTTCTCCACCTCGGGAGGGCCACTCCGGTCTTCACAAAAATGAACTTCTCCTTCCACCCCTCCACCTTACTGGGGTTTTGTACCTTGAAACCACCTCGTGCTCGAGGACTGAAGGAGTACCACCCCTTGGATTTCCCGAATGCCTTTAGTTGGTAAAAATACCTAAATAGCTCTACGGTCGGTTCCACCCCGGAATTCTTGCACACTACGGTGAACCCGACTACTTGCCTAATCGCGTTCGGCGCTAATTGGCTCAAGGCGATGTTATAATATCTCAGTAACCGGACAAAAATGTCCCAAAGGGGGAATCTCAAACCTATTTTTAACGGATCTATATATACACCAATGTAACCCTGCGGGTTCTCAAACCCATTTTTTCATCCAGGGATCCGGAACTATATATTCTAAATTAAATGGGAAATAGAAGGAGGGGATTAAGGTCTCTATCTGCACTCGCGTCATCCGCGACGCTACAATGGACACTTCAAGGTCATTCTCCGTACATTCATAAAAACCGACGATCCTAACGTTGGTTTCCATGCCGTCGGCCCTTTCCACTGTCCTAATCTCACTCCTCTCTGGAATAACATATCGAAGGGGTGGCACATCTAACGGAGAGCTCTGAGTCCCTACTTCCTGAACAGAAGAAGAAGATGATGAAGAAGACATACTTACTTGGTTAGAGTTTGAGAAGTTTTGATTTGGGACGAATCACAGGCGCACAGAATTCTCCTTTTTTCCCGCTTTCTAAAACTGGCAAATCGCAATGAAGAAGATGAAGTATACTGTGCCATTATTCCAAATATATACTCAAAGAACCAACGGTCCTGATACGGCCTATTCAAATTCAGCGTTTTAGATTTGGACGTGCTAATCACGCGCCTTACGGTTCCCAAGGCGCGTGGGGAACAGGTTCATTGGAAATTGCAGAGCGTGTCACTTCACATCCCTCTCTCTCATGATGGCGCCGCCAATCACATCACCCACATCCTTGCCCAGGAAGATTTGGAAAGCACTCCGGTACCTCCTTCACCTCGGCCAGACTGCTGTTTTCTTTCGCCACACTTTGTTGCCTTCGGGGTGCTCGGGCCCTCGCTATCACCTCGGGGATGTTCAGCCTAGTTTGATTTGGCCCCCGCGGACTACACCACGGATCAACTCCGGCTCCGAAAATTCTCGGCTTCCCAAAAATACTTCGGCTCACAAGTGACTGTGGCTCATCTTGTTAGCAACTCCACCCCGGTCATAACCGAAGCTCCTTCCTCGCTCCGGCTGGGGGGAGGGGGCATCTGATGGGTATGGCCCAGTAACTTCGGATCGGGTCGACACTCCGATCCGATCCGAGCGACCCAGCCCAGTAACCGGCCCAGAAGCATGCGTGGCCTAAATAGCGTGGCCCAATTGAGGCGTATCCCACGATTCTAGGCCCACGATCTGCTCCCAACTTCCATGCAACGGAAGGGCGTGATTACAGGGAGTTAGTTAGGTTTGGGTATTGAATAGTATAAATAGGAGAATTGTTCTGAGGATTAGGGTTCGCATTTTGTATTCTGAAATTATTACGTGTAAACTCAAAGAGATAGTGAAAGAAACACCTCGGCAGGTGCTATTTTGAGCCCGTGGACGTAGATCTCCGGATCGAACCACGTACATCTTGTGTTTTTTCATATTTCTTGCATAGGTTTTCGTTGAGTTTCTTGGATACCGGATTGCGCTTTATCACTCCTTCTCCCACAGTGACTCGAACCCAGAACCAAAGGCCTAGGTAGTAGATGCTCTGTCACTTGAGCTATCCAACTTCGTCACATCTTAAAATAAAATTCCCATTTATCATGCTTAGTATATAATAAAAAAGTTAATCATTACCCACATTTTATTAACAACTCTTCCCACATCATTCCATAATATGATTCACCCATCATTCATACTCATTATCATTGTCATTCCCAATTCTATACCAAGCGGCCCCATAGTATATAATATATTTTGACACACACACACACATATATATATATATATATATATATATATATATATAAATAAAGTTATTCTATATTTTAAATATTCTAAAAAAATATAAATAACTACATAAGTAAATTATATATTAGGAGATAAAAGTCAAAATCAGGAGTGACTCAGATGGGTAGGCGACTAAGGCAATCGTCTTAGCTGATGGAGGCCCCCAAATATGTGTATAGATAATATATATATATATATATATATATATATATATATATATATATATATATATATATATATATATATTGTGCAATTTAGAAAAATATTCTATATAGTTTGAAATTAAAAATTAACATAAGTTCATGAAACTAGGATTGTATTTAAACCTAATAATAATAAATGAAAGTTTGATTATGTTCAATATCGTTGTAAAACTAGATGTCCTGTAAATAATAAGTACCAACTACCTTTTCTAATTCTAATCAAGCACCACGTGGCCACCACATTTTCACTTACTTCTCAGGTCATTTTTTTACTTTTCTATTCTCTAATGGTTGAAATATATTACTCTTTTTTATCAACTTTAGAAAATTTATTAATTATAAATAATTTACTAACTAAACTTGATATATCGCAGAAGTTGGATTAAAAAAAATTGGGTCCAAAAGTTTAATATTATTTTCTTTTCAAATTAAAAGCCTCATTTTTTTACCTCACCTAGGATCCCCAAAATTGTTGAACCACCCCGTTCAAAATAATACATGAATGATTACTGAGATTTAAGGGTCGAACTATGTAGCTTGAAGTTATAAATATCAGAATAATCCTTCTTTTTTCCACACGATGTAAATCTCATATACTACTTCCAAAATGTATCATAAGTCCATCCTTCTAATTTTACAAATTCTTTTGTGTGGTATGGTACAAAATCAAAATTAAAGAAATCATATCACAAAAATAATCTACTCAAACCTACTTTATGTTCTTTCACCAATTAACGAACTATATTTAAATAAGAAATTGATAAAAACATTCTCCACTAATTGCTAGAGGAAAGCGATGGAAATAGTTAAAAAAAAAAAAAAAGGAAATAATCCCCTCTAATTGCTCAACTTTCATAACTTTTTATATATAAAAGATTATGTTTTTAGCCAAAAAATCAAAACAAAAAGTCCAGGTTAAAAAAAAAAAAAAAAGAAAGACAGAAAAATTAAGGTAACTATTATTTGCAACCTAAATCCAAGAAATAGTTCAAACTCATAATAACTACTCAAATTTAGCTCAAATTATTAACTAACTATTACATGCTAGTCTTGTTTTAATATAAGCGACATGAATGTCAAATTAAAGATATTGAATAGGTGACCAATTTTACATATTATACATAAAAAATTGATTGAAAAAAAGAAAAATATTTGAATTTTAAAAAATGGATAAAGGATTTACAAAAAAATGAGCATTTTTTTTTAGCAATTCAAGAATCTTATTACTTAACAATAGTCTTTAAGTACAAGATTCTGAAGCCAAATTGGCACATCATCTCCCTTCCAAACAATCGAAGTGGTAGATGTAAGAGAAAAACAAAATCTAGCTAACTTATGAGCAACACTATTAGATACTCTAGGCATATGAAATAGACATCGCCCATCCAAATACGCTTGAATCTCTTCAACCAATATCTCACAATAATCCCATACTTCATCCTGTCCCGTGACTGCCTGCACGGCTAGCAAAGAATCTGAATAGACTTCCAAATTATCAAATCCACACTCCACCCAAAAGCGTATACCACTCAGAATTGCTTCCAACTCGGCTGCCTTAATTGATATGGGTTGGCCAATCAAATGAGACGCCCCCACAACCACCTCACCTAGATGGTTTCGCAATACAAAGCCCACGCCATATCTTCCCTTATCCACATTAACAGACACATCAACATCAAGACGGTATGAGCCGGAAGGGGGTGGTTCCCAAACAGCATTAGCCATCACCGTCGAGCTTAAATACCTAAACCGAAGACCCTGAGATGCTCGATCAAACTGTTGAAGTTGTGCCTCCACACTCAACGAAGAAGGACCTTTCCACCCCTGATCTGGATTACGTCTAAAAGTACACAAAGACCGCCACATACACCATGTTGCCATACCAAATAGGCGAAGCAAATCAACACTAAATAATGCATATATATCACATCTACACATTCCGAAAAAGTTCCATATTGCAACTGTTTTAAGAAAAACCAAAAACAGCTATCCTGCCAAAAAGATTTAACCCGAGGACAAAAAAATAATCCATGCATTGTGGAACCAACAGAATATCCACAACTTAAATAAGAAGGCGATATAGGAACATGATGATTATATAAATTAAATGGAAGTGCAAGGTAATCAGACGAGGCCTGCCACAAAAACTCTTTTACCTTAGATGGGAGGGACAAAGCCCACAAGAATTTCCACCACCCCGAGGTCCGACGCACTAAAGAAGTAGCAGGGCATAATCCACCATCCTCCACCCGATATCCATTCTTGACTGAGTATCGACCATTATCTTCAAATTTCCAATACCTACTATCAGCTCGTGGTTCTTGAGTCAGTGGAATATTTTGGATGGCCTCAATCTCATATGGGAGAAAGACTTGTTGTAACTTGTGCTCGTCCGATCTCCTGCCATTTGTAATAAATTAGGACACCTTCACAGCAGAAGTGGCCAGTCTAGACAAAATCTTGCCTGATGCTAAAGTTGGCACCCAGGTATCCCGAAATGGTGCAATGCAATCTGCTTCCCCGTACCAACACGCCATATTAAACCTTTATCCAAAACTGCTCTACTCCAGCACAGTGATCTCCCAATGAACGACGGGTTAGAGCCAACGTCAGCTTCCATAATATTACAATACTTATAATACCTTCCTTTAAAAAGTTGCGCAACAAGAGAGTTCGGGTTTGAAATCAGCCTCCACACTTGCTTTGCCAACAAAGCTTTGTTGAAGGATACAAAATCTCTAATCCAAGCCCACCCTCCTCCTTAGGACGCATATTTCTCCCAAGAGGCCCAATGCATGCTTTTACCCCTCGGATTTGACCCCCACCAAAACTACGCACACAATTGTTCCAATTGATGACAAATAGAAGCCGAGATTCGGAAACATGACATCACGTATGTAGGAATAGCCTGCAATACTGACTTCCTTTCCACCCCGAGAGAATGTCTTCTACTCCAACTGCTCAACTCCTTCAAGAGGCGCTCCCGCAAAAAGCGAAACTGAAGTCGCTTATTAGCTAAAGAAAAGTTTGGAAGTCCCAAATACAGGGCATGACCCTGGACTACCGGAATAGACATAACCATTTTAATATTCGTAACTACACGCACAGGGACTCTCGGGCTAAATGTAAGAGCAGATTTCTCAAAGTTAATCATTGCCCTGAAGCCCATTCATATCTCAGAAGGCAATCCCGCACATTCTCCGCATCTTCCCTTGTGGCCCGAAAAAATAATAAACTATCATCTGCAAAGAACAAATGAGAAATGACAGGGCAAGTAGGGGTAATTTTAACACCTCTAATCAAACCGGAATCTTGAGCCTTCCTCATAAGCACCGATAATCCCTGAGAACACAATGCAAATAAAAGGGGTGATAATGGATCCCCCTGCGTAAGACCCCGGGACGGTTTAACCTCTCCTACAATCTCCCCATTTAGATTGAAAGCATATGATACTGAAGACATACACCGTCGAATAAGCTGCACTAGGCGCGGTGCAAACCCCATTCTTGACAGCAAAGCTTCTATAAAATCCCATTCAACTCTGTCGTGCGATTTATTCATATCCAGCTTCAAAGCGCAATACCCCGATCGCGTCTTCTTATTGGAGAGAATCCAATGCATACATTCGAACCCAATAAGAACATTATCAATAATCAATCTCCCAGGGATAAAAGCCCTCTGTTGAGGATCAACGACCTTATCCAAAAAAGGTCCCAATCTATTAGATAGCACGTATGAAACAACTTTTGCAACAGTATTGCATAGGCTGATAGGCCGGAAATCCTTCAAAGTTCTAGGGTCCTTCACTTTCGGAATCAAAGTAACTAGCGTATGATTCCAATCCACCAAATCACCCCCATGATTCAAGATATTAAGGACACAGCTAACCAACTCATCCCCCGTCAAAGACCAAGTCTTTTGAAAAAATTAAGCCGTGAGACCACTAATTCCCAGCGCCTTAGACGGGTGCATATCAAATAAAGCTTTTCAGACCTCCTCTGGTGTGAAAGGCCTAGAAATGAAATCGCTCTGAGGCTCCGAGAAACACGTACTAATGCCATCCACAATATATTGAATCTCCTTTGTTGATGGATTAGAGGAAGAAAATAAATCATTGTAGAACGTCACAATGATCTCTGCCATAGCAGCCACCATTGAGCACCAATCCCCATGTCTATTCACCAAACCAGGAATCGTATTATGTCTACGCCGCTGTAGCATGAAAGAAATCCATATTCCGATCCCCGTGATGCAACCAATTCGTTCGAGCCCTCTGCTGCCAATATACATCCTCCTTATCATGCAACATCTCAACTCTTTTATGTAAATCTTTAATTTCACCGCTCGAAATACCCCGAGGCCTGACACTGAGAGCAATACTAAGCTGTTTAGTGGCTTTTACTATTTCTAATTGAAATTCTGAGAACTACACAGAATGTTATAACATTCACAAACGAAACAGTAAATAGAACAAATCACACCACGATATTAAAAATCGGGGACCAAATCCCCAAGTCTCCTCGGGCTTGATGTTATTCATAAAATTGCCAAAAAGGCTATGTTTTACAAGAAGGCTCGACTCTTCTATACCTAACCTATTCTATTATCAACAACGCCCGATGACTCCCATCGACTTGTTCGACACTAACACGGCACACTACTGAAGGTCGGACGAACTCTCCTGAGCCCGCCTTGAAGCAGCTTCTCCCGAAGATACTTCGACTCAACTATCTATGTTATAACACTATTGGAACACACTATGCTCTCAACAATCAAATATCGAATATCTCTTCTCGCTCATATAATCATTCATCAATATTCGATGCCTACTGAATGAAATATCGTCACGTTTCGTCGGACGTGCCAAATTAAATTAGTATATATATATATATATATAGATGAATATATATACTAAACCTTAGCTTACAACTCTAACTAGTAGAGTGATAAGTAAGGGTCGATCCCACGAGGAACGACAGTCTAGTGTTGTTTCGATAGGTGAAGCAATTGTAAAATTCAAATAAGAACATAAACAAATAACGAAAGCAATAAAGGTGGGGGGTTTTGTTTGTCAAACTATAAACTACCAATAACTTACCAAGAACAACTATTTAAACTATGTTCAACTAAACTTAAGGTTCAATTAACAAAAGAAGACAAGATAAGTAGATTGATTTTTGGGTTTTTAAAGTATGATTAAAGTATTCAACCCTTGATCAAGTATCCCCTTGTTTCAAACAATCTAAGTAATTAATGTCATTACCCAATTGGTTAGTCTTAGAATTCCTACTCCAAGATTGATAACAAGCTCTATCAATCTTGTTGTCTCTTAAGTATGATTAATTAAAATAAGCTCTTCAATTAATCCTACTCAACTTATCAAATCCTAAAACAAGCTCTTTAAGAATCAATAGTTGAGTGCATTGAATTAAGACAACGGAGTAGATTCGACATAAAACTCGTAAGTTCGGTTCTAGTGGTCGAAATCTATGTTATCCCCAATAAAATAACTCTATTGTTTGCTACCCGGGAATCGGATTCATAATAATTACGGATTATAAACCAATTCTAGCAACACACTAACAAATATCCAAATGGGCGATCAAACCACAATTCAATTCAAAAGTGTGAATAAAAAATCTCAAATAACATAGAACATTCCAAAAACGTAATCCAATCGATTAACAACTGTAGAAATTACATAAACATTCTCAATCCAAGGTTCAACTAATGATCAAGGGCTGAAATAAGGGTGTTAGCCACCCATTACTCCTAATACAATCTGTAAATCGAAGAAAATACAATAAGACATGATAAGATTATAGAATAAACCAAGAACTTGGGTTAAGGAATGATAGACCTTCAATCTTCTTCCCAATGGAGTCCTTGAGGATGATGGAGGCTGGAAAATGAGTTCAATGTCCCAAGATAGGTTCATTTCGAAAGGGAGGATATATATATATAGGGGAAGAGTTGTTACTTCAGTTTAAGGCAAAATCGCATTCAGAAATTTAAAACAGGGTAAAGGATCTCGGCCGAGATGTAAGTGTGTCTCGGCCAAGACGTGAAAAAGGGGTTTTTCAGCTTGTGAATCGAGGGCTGATCTCGGCCGAGATGCAAATGTGTCTCGGCCGAGACGTGATAAAAGAGAATTTTAGCCTTTTTTAGGGTTTGACTTGTCTCGGCCGAGATTGGTTTTCATCTCGACCGAGATCTTGATCTCTTGAATTTTTTGACTTTCCCTGGAGGGTCATCTCGGCCGAGATGCAATGCCTGTCTTGATCGAGATCTTCAGCTTCTCAAAATTTTAGGATTTTCCTGGGGAGTCATCTAAGCCGAGATCAAACTTTTAGCCATGTCCTTTGTTGCCTCGATCGATCCACCGATTCCTCGATCGTTTGATACTCTTTTTCGATCCCTTTTCACCTGTTTTAACACAAACATGAACCAAACGCATTATTTTGCCCAATGAGAATAATATGCACGAAGTACACGTGAAATTGCATAAAAACAACATTAAAATGACACTTAAAGCATCCTAAAGTGTGTGCACGAATACGTGTACCATCTCTCTTATAAATAGCGAAGTTTAGTAACTAATCACAACTTTCTCTCCAAGTAACAGATCTTTGGATAAGAATGTAATCTTCTTCCAAATCTTCCATATCTTCCCATTTCTTTTGCAATCCTTTTCCATAATTATCCAACCATATATCCTTATTTCTGCACATAAAATAAATAATTAAATAACAATATATTTTTTAAAAAATCCCAAAATTAAATTATTTTACACATCTTGCGCCTACCAAAGCGGTCAAATGCCCAATTTCGAAGAAAGGATTGAGCATGCAACAATTTTTGATAGAAGGATAAACTCAACGAAAACTCCATCCAAAACCATTCCAAAGAACCCATAAAATCATCTTCCAGAGGCCACATATGTTCAAAGAAGAAACGAGGTTGACCTTTAATTATAGCAGCAGAATTGGTACAACACAAGTTGAGGCAAATTGCCCGATGATCCGACCCATAAAAATCTAAATTACACACATAAGCCATAGGGAATAAACTCCGCCAAGATAAGGAAACAACAAATCTATCCAAACGTTCTAGAATAATATCTCCATCCGAACATTGACCGTACCATGTAAAGAATTCCCCACAGCAACCCAAATCCTGGACGCCAATGTCGTGAAGTACATTACAAAATTCATTCATTTGAGACAATGATCTATGCGCTCCACCCAGCTTTTCAGAATCATACATAATTTCATTAAAATCACCACCAATAATCCAAGGTAAATCACTAAGCTCCGGGATATCCCGCAGACGTCTCAACAACAACCAAGACTGAGAACGCAAACTCACACAAGGATTACCATAAAAAGCAGTAAATCGCCACAAATACGTCAAATACGAAATCCTACACCTTTCGAATACGAGAAAATATCTAAAGTTATAGTATTCTTCCAAAACACCACTAGACCACCATTACGGCCCACCGAATCAACTCAAAACATACCAAAAAACTGTAATAAAACACGTAGTCTATTACAAAAAGCATTAGAAAGTTTGGACTCACAAATAAAAAGAACAATAGGATTTTTGTCAGCAACAAGCTGACGGAGATGTCGGAATGCACGCCGGTTCCCAAGCCCTCGCGCATTCCAAGCGATGCAATTCATGGCGACAGGCAGTGCTGGGTTACCCCAGACACTGCCTGATAAAAAGCTAGAACAATATCAAGCGAAATCTGCTTTAATTTTTTCTGGCCTCCGACTTCAGCCGTGTCATCAGTATGAGGTCGCTTCTTGGGCTGTTTCTCCGTCACTTCCTCCCCTGGTAGTCGTAAGACGCGGCCACCACACCCACTGCCTCGTGATCGGCCACGCTTTCTTCTTCATTTCACTTGACAACCCGGATTACCCACATTATTTCCCAATCTGTGCAATACAGTAGCAACAGGCACTAGACCTGTACACTTCCACCCACCCGATTATCCATCGTAGAAGCATCTTTGCATGAAAACCCACCAGCCTTCCCACATGCACATTGAAACCTCCATGCATCGTCCCTTCATTAACGTGAGATGTGGTGACCAAATCTGCAATTACACCTGAGTTACACGTATTACTGCCACTCCCCACTACTGCACTACCACCCCCCACCCATTGTCACCATGCCAACTTGCACATCAAACAACCCCAACCCAGCCGTGTTACATCCCATTGACGGTGGGCTTGCCGTCTCCAACTCCTGCCCAGCAATGTTATCATTCAAAATCGGAGCAGCCATTTCCATACCTGATCAGCCACCTCAGCGTGACAGGTCGCTCCCCGTCGACCCGATCTGATTCTCACCAAATGCTCAATCATCCTAATTGGATTTGAATGTTTTCCGAAAGAAATTTATTGTACCAAAATAAAACAATTATTTGTTTCCAATTGTTGCATATTGCATACTTTGGGCAAATTGAGCGTTGATTCCATGCTCCACATGCATTTTTCTTTCCCCAATTTTTGTGAAATGCTAAAAATATATACTTCCTGATTTAGTAATATGTTTTAGGCGGGAAAACTATAAAATTTTCTCTTATAAAGGGTTTCATTTTATTATATAGTAAGATCATCATCATCATCATCATCATCATCAATTGATTAATTAGTTGTTATTATTTCTTTATTATTTATTATCACTATTTTTTATACTTTTTAATATTCTCAATTAATCATTACTAATTAATTTATTGATTGATGATACTGGTGTTCTTATTCTTGTGCCTGTTGTTATTAATTAACTAATTACTATTGGTCACTATTATTTCTAATTTAATTATTAATAATATATTTTCATAATTTAAAAATATTTTCAATTAACTGATATCAACTAATTATTTAGTTAATATTATTATTTAGTTATTATTATTATTATTTAGTTATTATTATTATTATTATTATTATTATTATTATTATTATTATTATTATTATTATTATTATTATTATTATTATTATTATTATTATTATTACTACTATCATTTTTTTTTTGTTATTACAATTTCATCATCATTATCATTAACTGATAAAAATTAAATTATTAAATTAGTTATAGTTATAGATGATAATAATAATATGTTATTAATATTACTATTTTGATATTTTATTTAAATAATTGAATATTTCATTTTTTATCATTCATTGAGCATACCAATTATTGAAATGATTATACTTATATTGTTCTTTTTTCATCTTCACTCTTTTCCTAAATTAATTTTATTCAGGTATTATTCCATTCTCTTGTACTAATGATGTCGTAAGGCTTTCAAAAATCCAAATTAGCGGTCAAAATTGTATTTTGGAGATGGGGGAGGAAAATAAAAACGAATGGTTAAACAAAAAAAGAAAATTAGGTTTTAACAAATTTTCTACTTTGGTCAATTAAAATTTTAAACAACGGAAGTTTTGGTTGGTTAAGCATGATTGGATGCATACCACTACTTTTATGAAGATGAAATCCTCTACTTTAATACATATCCAATTATGTATTTCAAAACAATTGCTATAATAACATTACTTATTAACATATAGGTTGTATTGGATACAAAAATGAAATATTAAATGAAGTATAAATTAGATTAGATGATTCAATCTAATACTCCCTCAGTTCTTTTTTATGTGTTCCATTTTATCCATCCATACGAACCAATTTTTCTATTAATTCGTATACCCCTTTAGAACTACTCTCTTAATTATAGAAACTCATTTATTTTATCAAATTTATTATTCCTTGATTTTAGAGGATTAGTGTAGTCAAGATAATAAATTAATGACTCTATAATTACAAGAATTGTAATACTCCACAATCACAATTTTTTGTTTATTTATTAGGATTATTGATGGAAAAAAAGAAGGTAAAATAATATTAATGATGACATTGTGACAATTAAAAAAGAATAGTGTTTTGAATAAAATTGAACAATTAAAAAAAAAATGGAGGGAGTAGTATTTATGTGGCATTTGATCTAATATACCATAAAAATGCCAAATTTTAATCTTATTTGTATGTTTTGGTTTTCCATATCGTGGTCTTATCGCACAACAGGGTGAATTATTTTAAGTAGCGTATATGAATTCGTGACTTGCGAAATATTCTATTTCTAAATATATTTTATTTTGTGTTTTATTTGGGCATCTGCAAGTCCACATCATCCTTTTTTTTTTCTCCTAAAATTTAGGATGATTATGATGTATTTTTATTATAAAAATTTATATATAAAATAAAAATGTATATAATTTCAGAAATAATATTTTTTAACGAATTAATATTATTTAAATTTTTAGGATGATTACAATTTTTATTACTTTGATTTTAACTTTTTGAAACTTAATAAGTTTTTGTTAGTTTGAATTATGTTGTTTAAAAAATGAAAAAAAAAATTAGATAGGTTTACACTTTACCTTTAAATTTTTTTAGATATACTTGTCAAAGTGATTTGTCAGTTAAATTAATTAGGTTCTTAATTATGCTAAATTATGATTTTTTTTAGAGATGAGAATTGTTATTTTTTTATTATAATTATAGTAGTACTTTTTTAAATAATTTTATTTTGTCTAAAGTGATTCTTTTAAGAGGAGGAAGTACACCATTAAGGTTATGCTTGTGCTGGGCTGGACCCATCCAAAAATGAAACAAATACAAATATAAAAAATAGGCAATATATATCTTGAAGTCCTTAAAGTATTGATGTTTGTTTTAAATAGTCCTTAAAGTATCATTTTGTTTTAATTGGTCCTTAAAGTTCTAGTTTTTTTATTCAATTGGTTCCCTGAAGTATTTTTTATTTTAATTAGTCTCTTATGTTTTGGAATTATTTCAATTAGTCCTTAAACTATTACAAAAATATATTTAAGGTCCCTAGAAGAAAAAAATACATAAAATATGTGAAATCACCGATTTAATTCAAAATGATATTGTAGCATATCTTTTATTAAATAAATGTTTTGTAATTTATCATTATGATGCTTTCCCCCTAAAACGAAGGTGAATTATACTAAAATATCGATTTGAATAAAACTCCAAGATTATATTTTTTCAAGAATTTCATCGAAACTTTGAGAAAATACTTTGTGCTACTTTATTTTAGTTAGAAACGTGCTAATTTGATCCAGATATTTTGAACTCTAACTATATTGAATTTAAAGTAAAATTGAACATTATCAACGAAATAACTTTAATTTTTTTAAATATTGTAAAGACCTTCAAACATAAAATTTCAAAGTCCTTTCGTTAATAATGTTCAGTTTTACATTAAATTCAAGATAGATAGAGTTCAAAATATCTTAACTAAATTATCACTAAAATTAAAGTACCACAAAGTATTTCTCAAAGTTTGGATAAAATTATTGAGAAATTATAATCTTGAACTTTTGTTCAAATCCTATTATAGTATAATTCACCTCGTTTGATGGTAAAAGTATCATAAACAAATAACACAATATTTATTTAATAAAAGATATGTTATAATATTATTTTGAATTAAATCGACGATTTCACATATTTTATGTATTTTTTTTTCTTTTAGGGAGCCTTAAGATAGAATTTCGTAATAGTTTAAGGATCCTATTGAAATAATTGTAAAACATAAGGGACCAATTGAAACAAAAAATACTTCAGGGACTAATTGATTTAAAAATTTATAACTTCAAGGACCAATTAAAACAAAATGATACTTTAAGGACCATTTAAAATAAACATTAATACTTTAAGGACCTTAAGATGTATAATGCCTAAAAAATATTACAAAGGGAAACGTCCCTTTTACTTGATAATAATCTGTACTTTGATTGGCTATAACTTAAAATGGGTATGAGAACTGGTATTCACGGACGGACCACTTTAGATGGGCAAAGTATAAATTTCGATGATATATGTTTAAAAAAAAAAAAAACAAACCTACAATTTTTGTGCTTACCCGAAATTCACTGCCTCTGAGCTCCGTTCTCCTTCTTCTGCTGCTTGGGCCAATCACCATCTCGACTCTCGACAATCCTCATCTTAACCTAACATTTCCTTCCTCACTTTTAAGAATTTGACTTTTTGATTTCTTGACTACTCACGAGATGGGGGAACTCACGATTGAAAAGCATATCAAGTATATCTCATCAATCGAAAAGGTATGATGTATGCCTCATTTTCACTACTCTCCTTCCAAATTGTTTATCAAAGAAGATGCAATAGCAATTTAGAGTTTCGCAGAATACTAATTTACTTCTTATGCGTTCCGTACTAAGCACAGGAATACCATTATATTGAGAAAATACGATCAAAATCAACTGGATTAGAATGTTATCGCTATGGCTTATCAACTTTTGAACCTGATCTTTACTTTATGAAGTGGCTTAGAGGGTATTTGGCTAAGCTTATTTCAAACATCTTGTAAGTTGTTTCAAGAGCTTATAAAGTAGTAAGTGTTTAGATAATTAAACTTATAAGCTTGCAATTTAATGAATGAATTCAGCTATGGAAATGAATTCAGCTATGGATTTGGTGGACAAAGAAATCCACCATCAAACTCTTATACTGATGTGTGCAGTGTGTATGGTGTATAGCTAGTGTGTTAGTGCGTGTGAGTTGTGTGTGAATGAAGTGTGTATATTGAGTGTGAAGTGTGTTTTTGTGTGTAGTATGTGAGAAATTGAGCATGATTTGTATGATTGTGTAATTGAGTGTGATTCGTATGATTTAAGAAAATAAGATGGACTAGAGGTACTTTTTTTTTTTTTAGCTTATAAGTTCTGAGATCTTATTATTATATCTTATAAGTTGTTTAACATCTTATTTTGTCAAACAAATTTGGTAGCTTATATCCTTACCGAACACCCTCTTAATGGTTCTCTACTGTTCTTGGCTCCTAATTTCTTTTTTCGTCAAAATGCTGCATTTACAGAAATTGTTTCTTACAATGAAATTTTAGGACCAACTTCTATTGCATCCTCAATGTAGCTATCTGATGCGCGTGCAGTTTCTTCAGAATATACATACATATTTATATTCTTCTCTTAATTTTCATTAAGAGGGAATTACTTCTAAACATTCCTCCAATGCTTGGCTTGTTTCGGAGCATAAATATCATACTAGGTTGTGATGTGCTAGCCGTGTTCATAAATTCTAAGTGTTTAAGCATGGACATATTGTTTACACTATGATCGTATGGTATATTATCTAAGCAGCATCTTTTGTATTTTATCAGAAAAAAGATAGTTTCGAATCTGTGGTGATGGAGCACCTAAGGCTGAATGGCGCTTACTGGGGATTGACGACTCTTGATATTTTAGGAAGGCTTGATGCGGTTGATCAAAATGAGGTTGTTTCATGGGTCATGCAGTGTCAACATGAATCTGGTTCGTTTTCTGGCCCTGAGTTATGTTTTTTAGAAGTGTAGTCTAAATATATGTCTAATAGATGCATTTAGGACCTATTCCACTTTGGTCTTGTTAGTACATACTACATGCAGCAGCTCCTTTACAATTTTGTACTTATTTGTGAGCTGAGGTTCTGATCATCCTTCACGTGCCTTCTCTCATGTAGGCGGTTTTGGTGGTAATATAGGGCATGATCCCCACTTGTTGTACACACTCAGCGCTATTCAGGTTTTAGCACTATTTGACAAGATAGATGTTCTTGATGTCGAGAGGGTCGCGAATTGTATCTTTTAATAATTTTTTTGAGTCTTTAGTATATTTCGTGAAGATCTGCTATGAGTTAAAACGTTCTATTGACAGTGTTAGATGTCATTTGCTACTATGTATCGACACTTTTGTGTTATATGTGTGATTCTTTCCGTTTCTTCTCACTCTCCATCGTTCATGCGGTGAAGTTTATCCTTTCTTCAATATTTGAAATTGAACCAAAGACAAGATTTTATGTGTCAATGAACTTAACCTACTAGCTAGATATTGCGAGTCTACAAAATGAAGATGGATCCTTTTCGGGTGACATTTGGGGTGAAATAGATACAAGGTATACATTCTTATTCTTCACGCTCCGTTATATATGTTTTGCTCCTTTATAATTGATTGTTACATCTAATGTTATCAGCTTTCGTTTAGAAATTAACTGCTGGAAACATATAACAGAAATTTCTAATATTTTTAGGTTTTCTTATATTGCAACATGCTCCTTAGCATTACTTCGCTGCTTGGACAAGATAAATATGGAAAGAGCTGTAGAGTACATAGTTAGTTGCAAGAATTTAGATGGGGGATTTGGATGCAATCCTGGAGCGGAATCTCACGCAGGCCAAAGTATGTCTCATCTCTTCATATGTTACATGTACTTGTGGACTTATTTCACCCGCTAATATGTGCTCTGAAAATGAATACAAGAAGTTCGGTATCAGTTATGTGTTGTACGTGTAACTATCATCTTTAAACTTTCACCAAACGATGGAAAAAAAACTGAAAACAAATATTGTAGATGTCATAAGTCTACCAGCCAGAGTTTCTAATGTCTTGTTTTGCATTTTGAAAAGAGTTATCTTATGGCCCATCTGTAGTTGTGAGGCTGATTTTACTTTGAAATGTTGAGAGACTTGAGTTAAACGACCTGACAAGATGCCTTCAATGTAACTAAATAACTATGGTGATGGACAAAGTTTATTCTTTTTATGGGGATATATTAGAAAGCTGAATGGCAACTTTGAATATATTGACCGTGTTTCTACCATTTCTGAAGAATAACTAGTTAAGTAAATTCCATCTGGTAATCAGTCATTTAATTCGACTGTTATTGCAGTTTTCTGTTGTGTGGGAGCTCTTGCAATTCTTGGTTCTCTACATCACGTTGACAAGGACCTCCTTGGATGGTGGCTATGTGAACGACAAGTAAAATCTGGAGGTCTAAATGGGCGTCCTGAGAAGCTTCCTGATGTGGGTGAATATTTTCTTCTATAAATAACTTTTTATTATCCATCAAAAGGTTTAGAAAAAAAGAGATCTTCTGAAACACGGTTCTCATATAGTTTACTTCCAACTCCAGGTTTGCTACTCATGGTGGGTTCTTTCTAGCTTAATAATGATTGATAGAGTTCACTGGATTGACAAGGAAAAGCTTGTTAGATTCATCTTGGATTGTCAGGTGGTCATAGTTTGGATTGGGGAAATCAACTTCTGTTTGAAGTCAATTGTTTACGAAGTTATTTATCATATAATAAGGTGTAAGAAAATTGGCTTAAATGACGCAGGATAAAGAGAATGGAGGGATTTCAGATAGGCCAGATGATGCTGTTGATGTCTTCCACACCTATTTTGGAGTTGCTGGTAATACTGGATGACGCAGAAAATTCTGCTATTTGTTGCTTCTTTTCCTATTGTTGTAGCGGGCTAATTCTTACCTACGGAGTCGGGTAGTATTGGACTAGGGCAATCCACCATGATGGTGGAGCCTAATTAATCTCACCCAATTAACGCGGTGGGTTGTCTTAGTCGGATAGAATTCCCGTTTAGCTTTCAAAGTTATATCTTCATGTGACAATTGAGAAAGCTTTTATTGTTCGGTGAATACAGGGCTTTCACTTCTCGAATATCCAGGACTGAAAGCTATAGATCCAGCTTACGCATTACCAGTTGAGGTTATCAATAGAATCTTCCTCGCCAAATGAATTCCGTTTTCCTTTTCTTTTGTAAGTGAAATTATTATAACATCTCAACAAGTTTTCAGAATGTAGTTGTCTTGAATACTTTCCCTGTACGTTTTTTGTTGGTTACCATGTTCCAAAATTATACTCCTTCCTTTCGTTTTATAAAGATGTAATGTTTGAAAATGTACAATTTTTTTTTTTTAATAAATTTAATGAAGGTATAATTATCATTGATACGTATTATTTAATTATATCTAGTTAATTTGTAAAATTAAATCATATAATTGTTAACTTGAATTGGCAAAACGAAGCATTGATTTTTAATACATGATCCTTTTTAAGACAAAAAAAAATTTAAAACAGTAATTGGGTTGGCGAGGATTGTGAAAGTATGTTAAATCCCTAGTATCTCCATCTCTCTCTATATATAAAAGTAAAATTGAGGGTATTAATGTTATTTTAGCTTTTCCCCCAAAAAATTTACACCATGCAATTGGTAACTTTTTCTTATTTTTGGTAAGTTTATAGCATTTTTTTATTTTTCTTAAAATTAAATACCTTTTCATTTTAATCTGGATTTTATGCATAATATACCAAATCATTCATCTTTTCACGATATTCGATTTAACATTCATATCACATATATAGTAAAATTTCGATAAATTAATACTCTATAATAAACTCTCTAAAATAATAAAATCTTCCGGTCCCGACTTGGACCTTTGTAAAAAATCATCAAATTCGATAAGATAATAATTTTTCGGAAAATCCCTTTATAAATATTAGGTCTTATTAAAATTCTACATTAATAATCCATAAATATTACAATTATAAATATTATGGTAATTTGCTAAAATATGGATCTATTGTTACTTGATTTTTCTTAAAATTTAAATCTAATTGGATTTCATCCCTAACTTTTTTAATTACAGCCAAGAGTTCCGGTGTCGAGTTCTCTAGCTGCAACAAAAAATTGTGAAGAGTTGTCGCGCTCAAAACCTCCTTTCTCGTGACTTTTAGATGAGAAGACATGGTTGGGTGTTATAAATTATTTTATTTCTGATAAAGCGTAATCCGGTATCCAATAAACTCAGCGAAAATCAATGCAAGAAATATGAAAAAACACAAGATGTATGTGGTTCGATCCGGAGATCTACGTCCACGGGCTGAAAATGGCACCTGCCGAGGTGTTTCTTTTTTCTCCTTTCGAAATTACACACTCCTGTTTTAGAATACAAAGAGCCAACCCTAATTTCGAGTACAATTCTCCTACTTATACTACTCAATTCCAAACCCTAACTAACTCCCTATAATCGCGCCTATTTCCGTTGCATGGAAGTTGGGAGAAGATCGTGGGCCTCGAACGTGGGGTACGCCGCAATTGGGCCACGCTATTTGGGGCGCATGTTTCTGGGCCGGCTGCTGGGCTTATCCTTCTAGGCTCAGTTGTTCGGGTCGGGTTGATTTGGCCCGGGGTGTCAACCCGACCCGAAGTTACTGGGCCATACCTATCAGATGCCTTCCCCCCCCCCAGCCGGAGCGAGGAAGGAGCTACGGTTATGATCAGGGTGGAGCTGTAAGCAAGATGAGCTGTGGTCACTTGTGAGCCGAAGTATTTTTGGGAAGCCGAGAATTTGCTGAGACTGAGATAATCCGTGGTGGGGTCCGCGGGGGCCAAATCGAATTAGGCTGAACGTCCCCGAGGTGATGGCGAGGGCCCGAGCACCCCGAAAGCAATAAAGTGTAGCGGAAGAGGATAGTAATCTGGCCGAGGTGAAGGAGGCACCGGAGAGCTGTTCAAATCTTCCTGATCAAGAATGAGGTTGATGTGACTGGCGGCGCCATCATGAGAGAGAGGGATGTGAAGTGACACGCTTTGCAATTTCCAATGAACCTGTTCCCCACGCGCCTTGGGAACCGCAAGGCGCGTGTTTAGCACGTTCAAATCTGAAACACAGAATTTGAATAGGCCATATCTAGACCGTTGTTTTCTTGAGTATATATTTGGAATAATGGCATAGTACACTTCATCTTCTTCATCGTGATTTGCAAGTTTAGAAAGCGGGAAAAAAGGAGAATTCTGTGCGCCTGTGATTCATCTCAAATACAAACCAAGTAAGTATGCCTTCTTCATCATCTTCTTCTTCTATTAAGGAAGTAAGGACCCAGAGCTCTCCGTTAGATGTCCCACCCCTTCGCTTCGTTATTCCAGAGAGGAGTGAAATTAGGAACGTGGAAAGAGCCGACGGCATGGAAACCAACGTCAGGGTCGTCGGTTTTTATGAATGTACGGAGAGTGACTTCGAAGTGTCTACTATAGCGCCGCGGATGACGCGGGTGCAGATAGAAACCTTGATCCCCTCCTTCTATTTCCCTTTTAACTTAGAATACCTAGTGCCAGAACCCGGCGATAGGGCCTGTTGCCCGCCGCAGGGCTTCATTGGCGTATATATAGACCCGCTGAAGATAGGGTTGAGATTCCCCCTTTGGGACATTGTTATTGGGCTGTTGAGATATTATAGTATTGCCCTGAGCCAATTAGCGCCAAATGCCATAAAGCAAGTAGTCGGGTTCACCGTGGTATGTAAGAATGCCGGGTTGAAACCAACTGTAGAGCTATTTAGGTATTTTTACCAACTAAAAGCATTCGGGAAATCCAAAGGGTGGTACTCCTTCAGCCCCCGAGCACGAGGTGGTTTCAAAGTACAAAACCCCAGTAAGGTAGAGGGGTGGAAGGAGAAGTTCATCTTCGTGAAGACCGGAGTGACCCTTCCGAGGTGGAGAAGGGAGGAGGTGCTGGATACTGCCCCGGTGGGGGATCCGGAGGCTGAGGTGGTGGACATATTTCGTGCATTGGGGACTTTCAAAACCCTTTGCACTGAGGCGGAGCTGGAGGAGGCGGGACTAAGCCCATACTATTCGGGCGATGCGGCGGGGATGTCCGCCCGGGGTCAAGAGTCGGGAGCCGGGGTTGCCGAGGAGGGTAGGAGTTCTTATATCTGTGTAAAAATTGTTGCCTTGTGCAGGACTAACTCCAATTTCTGTATGCAGTGGGACGCTTCGGAAAGGAGCCGGCTGGAAGCCCCGCAGTGGCCGCGGCAGCCAAGAAGAAGGGAAAAACTGCTGAAGTGTCTCCCCGGGGGAAGATGTCACCCAGTCCAAGACCCTCCGTTGGGCCGGAGGAGCGAGTGGTGGCGGCGGGGTCAACCCCCGGAGCAAAGAGGAGGTCGGAACCATCCGGGACATCTCCGGCAGCAGCCAAAAGACTCCGCACAGGGGAAAGTGTAGAGGTAAATCTGACATTCCCTGTGAGTTGCTATTTGCGTAAATAAAGTGTACGCTACCAGTACTGATTTCTGTGTTTTGTCTTTTGTGATGTTTGAAGGAGCAAGGGCCCCCAAGTCAGCTGGGGTTGGAGGGGACGGACGCCGAGGAGCTTCTGCACTTGGCGCGGGGGATTATGGAGCTTGGCCGGAAAAGCGAGAAGGAGGCCAAAGAAGAGCTGGCCGCGGTGGTAAGGGATCTGCGCGCGCGCAACGACAGGCTAACACATGATCTGGCCGAAGCGCGCAAGAGGGCGGCTTTGGTGGAGAATGAAGTTGCGCGACTGCGCGAGGTGGAGGCGGAAGCCGGGGCCCTCCGTGGAGAAACGGCTCAGCTGCGGGCAGAGATGAAGGCCCAAGAAGCGGCGATTGTCGAAGGTCAAGAGGCAATGCTGAAAGCGTTTGCCGAGAAGTTGTTCCAGACGAGCACATTTCTCGACTTTCAGACCAACTTTGTCGCTGTCGGGGACACGGCCACGCGATCGGTGTTGCTGGAGCAGATCAAAGAAGTCTACCCGAACGTGGACGTATATCGTCCAGAGTACGGGTATGACTATAATGCCGTGGCCGGGGTGGAGGAGGCCTACTATAAGCTTTAACGCACCTCCCGGAGTGGCCCCTCGTGAAGGCTCTAGCAGAGAAGAAAGAGATTTTGAGGGCCGAGGAGGTTGCAAGCTGTGAGGCGGACCAAGATCAAGAATTCCTGGCATTCCGCCGGAGTGATTTTGTCACTGAGCCCCGAAATAAAGAACCACCCTCCCGCATGGAAGCTGCTGCAATTGCTGTAGAAGAGGAGGCAGGAACGGCTGAAGACCGGCAGGAGGTGGAGCCCGAAGACGCCGAGGGGACCGAGGAGGAGGAGGTCAGTCGTTCCCCTCAAATTTGATATAGTAGATGATAGGAATATTGTAAATCTCTAATGTACTCCGGTTTTGTTGAATATAAGTGTTTGTTGATTAGTTGAATAGCTGTTCATCATATTTTTTCAAAATTCATCTTTCCCACTGATTCTATGGCCCGCTCAGGATACCGCGGAATTGCATAACACGATAAAGAAGCTCATGCAATCATTAGATTGGTTCCGCGGAGAGAAGAATAACTTGCAAATGCAAGTGGTGCCGAGGTTAGAGAAGCGGGCGGCCGTTGCGGAGAGAAGGGCGAAGGAAGCCGAGGAAAGGGCCAGGGACCAGGAATTAAAATACCTGGCGAAAGTTGCTGAACTGGAACGTGTCCTCATCCATCAAAGGGAGTAGGACCGGATACTGACAGAGTACGGCTTGCTGACATTTGAGGAAGTTGAGGAGTGGGTCATAGAGATTCAAAGTGAAATTTCAGCACTGATGGCGAAGGGTCCGGCTGAGTCCTCGGAGCTTATAAGAAAGCGATAGGTGCTGGAACTATTACTCGGCATGTATGAGGGACTGAAAGGCCGCGGCAGGTGGCGGCACACAGCTGAGGAATACATCGCAGGCCCTAGCCGGAGCCGAGGTTCTTCAAGAGCCCCCCGGAAGGGCAAAAAGAAACCAGCGGGGAAAAGCCAAGGAATTGTATTCAAGAGCCGGCGCCGGTGACTGCAGTCGAAGAAAGGCCCGTAGTAGTCGCCGAAGAAGAAGTCGAGAAGCTGACCGAAGAGATTGAAGTGATGGACCCCGCGGAGTGGGATCTCGTGAAATGGACCCAAACACCGAGATCTACTCCACAGCCGAGTCTTCGAGGCCGCACAAGAGGCGAAACCCCTAGACAAGTACCAAGGATGAGTCCGCGACGCCGAGGGGGCCGCGGAGAAGAGAGAGCCGGGGCTCAACGCCGAGAAGCCACAGAATCCCGTAGGACGCGAAGTAGGTCCGGGAACAAATCTCAACGCCGGAGTGCCGAATACTGGCTCGGAGGCCATAGATAGTTGTGAAAAAGAATCTCCTCTTCTTTTTTTGTTTTTTTTTTTTTTGAAGTAATATGTAAAGAACCTTTTGGCCTGTAAAAAACCGTTTTGGTTTACAAAGTTGTGTACTTTGAAAAGAAAACAATGAGTTGTTAACCAGAAATGATAATTGCCTTATCAGGTGCTCGGGAACACTATATGGACGGCGCCAATTAGAATCTCCCCGGATGGATCGGGCGGGAGTGAAACACCTCTCCGGTTAAACAGGCGAGAGGGGACACAAGTCCGGGGACCAAACGTGAATCTCCCCGGACGGACCAGGTGAGAGATCCAATTGTCCGGAGACGAATAATAATAGTACGACTATGCTAGGGCGTCCCCGTAACATAGAAGAAAACACAGTAAGATGCACAAATAAAGAACTTTTATTCAAGGTGAGTGCCGGAGCAACTTAAGTAATACAAAGAGAAATCACAACGAAAAAGAAATACACAATGAATGTAAATAGGAACGATACTTGTCAGTCGGTGTTCATAGATAGAAACGTCTTAAGTTGGTAACATGCCAGCTTCGGGGAATCGGGGTTCCATTAGGATGCTCCAACTGGTAGAACCCGGAATCGTGCGCAGCGACGACGCGATAAGGACCTTCCCAGGTAGCATGCAATTTCCCCTCGGGGGCAGCCTTGCTGGCGGAGTTGAGTCGAAGTACCAAGTCCCCGACATTAAACTGAGTACCCCGAACCCGGAGGTGGTGATACTGAGCTGCACGTTGCTTACACTTGGCTTGCTGGATGAAAGATTGATCACGACGATATTCCAGCTCATCTAAGTTTGTACGGAGAGCCTCGTCATTATCCTCGGGAGAAGTTACGAGGCGGGGGCTAGGTACACTAATTTCCGCCGGAATAACGGCTTCGGAGCCGTAAGTAAGACTGTAGGGGATCTCCCTAGTAGAGGTATGTGGCGTAGTGCGATAGGCCCAAAGAACATGCGGAAGATTCTCTGCCCAAAGACCCTTAGCGTGATCCAAACGTTTCTTTAGACCCATGAGGAGTGTACGATTAGTGACTTCAACTTGACCATTGGCTTGCGGATGAGCTACCGAGGTGAAAATTTGCTTAACGTGAAGCTCCTCGCACCATGACCGGAAGGGATCATTGGCGAACTGTTTGCCGTTATCCGAAATAATAGTGCTCGGAATGCCAAAGCGACATATAATATTTCGCCAAACGAACTTCAAGATGTTCTGACCAGTGATGGCAGTAAGAGGTTCGGCTTCTACCCACTTGGTGAAGTAATCAACGGCGACCACAAGAAATTTCAGTCCACCCGGAGCAACTGGAAACGGGCCCACAATATCAATTCCCCATTGGATAAATGGCCAAGCACTTTGTATTCCCGTGAGTTCGGTTTGTGGCAGATGTTTCACACGGGAGTGTAGCTGACACTTGCTGCACTTAGTCACTAACTCATGGGCATCGTTAAACAAGGTTGGCCAGTAGTACCCCCACCGAAGAATTTTTTTAGCCAACGTCCGTGAGCCGATGTGACTAGCACAGGCCCCTTCATGAACCTCTCCGAGAACCTGATCGGCCTGGGCTGGAGCAAGGCACCGAAGATTTGGTTGCAAGTGCGACCGTCGGTACAAGATTCCATCATGGAACGAATACTTAGGTGCCTTAAGAATTATTCTCCGAGCTTGCAGCTTGTCGTTAGGCAAAGTTCCATCTCGGAGATACTGAACGATGGGGGTCATCCAGTTGGGATCACCGTCGGTTTATACTGAGACCGTTGCTTCATGAATCGCTGGATGAAATACATCTTCGACTATAATATCCAGAGATACATTAGTACGGACCACGGAGGCCAATTTACTGAGAGCATCAGCTTGAACGTTCTGTTTACGCGGTACCTTCTGGATATCAACCGAATCAAAAGTTGACATAAGTTTACGTGCTAAAGCGAGATACCTGATCATCGTTTCATCCTTAGCGGTATAGGTTCCCTTGATCTGATTGGAAACAATCTCGGAGTCCGTGAAGAGGTCAAGATGGCGGATGGCTAAGGATTGAGCGAGCCGAAGCCCAGTGAGAACTGCCTCGTATTCTGCTTCATTATTAGTTACCTTAAATTTCAATCGAATGACATACTTAACCTCAACTCCCTCAGGGCCAATGAGAAGCACCCCAGCACCACTCCCTCGAGCCGTGGAAGCACCATCCACATATAGTTGCCACTTGCGAGGTCGGGATTCAAGGGTAGGAGGGTGATGACTATCATTATCTGCGAAAGACTCATGATTATCCACTGGGGACTCGGCCAAAAAGTCTGCTAGTGCTTGACCCTTGACAGCTCGGCGTGGAAGAAATTGGATATCATACTCTCCTAGCTCGATAGCCCACTTAGCGAGGCGCCCTGACACCTCGGGCTTGATGAGAATTTGACGAATGGGGTGATTAGTTAGAACCCGTATCTCACGTCCTTGGAAATATGGCCGCAAGCGCCGAGCCGCCATGACAAGAGCGAGGACTGTTTTTTCCACCGTGGAGTATTGAGTTTCTGCCCCGTGAAGTACTCGGCTTGCAAAATACACCGGATGCTGCACACCATTTACTTCGCGCACATGCGCCGCGCTAATGGCTTCTTCGGCGGAGGCCAAATAAGTGTAAAGCGGCTCTCCGGAGAGAGGGACCGACAGAGTGGGCAGTTGCTTAATATGATGCTTTAAAGCCTCAAAAGCTTCGGCGCACTGCGAGGTCCACTCAAATGACTTCGCCTGCCGCAAAATCTTGAAGAATGGGAGTTGACGCTCCGCAGCTTTAGACAAAAAACGGTTTAAGGCCGCCAAACCACCAGTGAGGCGCTGAACGTCTTTGACCGTACTTGGTGGTTGCAAGTCTAACACATCCCGAAGCTTGGCCGGATTGGCTTGGAGGCCGCGCTGCGAAACCATATAACCGAGAAACTTTCCGGAGCCAACTCCAAAGGTGCATTTTGCTGGATTGAGACGCAAATTATAACGCCGCAAAGTATCCAATGTTTCAACAATATCTTGCACGCATGAAGACTGGGAGGTACTTTTTATGACTAGGTCATCAACGTAAACCTCAACATTGCGGCCAATTTAATCTTGGAAAACGCAGTCCATGAGACGTTGATATGTGGCCCCCGCGTTCTTGAGCCCGAAGGGCATTTTCTTGAAGGCAAAACACCCAAAATCAGTGATAAATGCTGTTTTGAGGGCATCCTGACTGTCCATGTGGATTTGATGGTACCCCTTGTATAAGTCTAAGAAGCAAAGGGCCACGTGCCCAGTAATGGCTTCGGCCTTTTGGTCGATAGAGGGCAGAGGATAACAATCCTTTGGACAGTGTTTATTGAGATCGGAAAAATCGACACACATTCGCCATGCCCCGCTAGACTTTGTTACCATCACAGGATTAGACAGCCAAGAAGGGTAATGGACTTCAAATAAGATATCTGCATCTAAGAGCTGTTGTACCTCAATTCGGATGGCCGCGTTTCGCTCCGGAGCGAATTTCCTTTGTTTCTGCTGTATAGGTTTGACATTGGGATCAATGTTCAATTTGTGGGTTATGACGTCAGGAGAGACCCCGGGCATATCCAAGGGAGACCAGGCAAAGACGTCGGAGTACTCCCGCAAGGTCTGGATGATGGCACGATGTAACCACGGCACGTCCACGGCGCCGACGGTTACTGTTTGCTCGGACTTGGACGGATCAAGTGGCACCTGGACAGTTGTGTCCTCCAGCGATGTATATAACTCAGGTTCGAGAGCCAAGGATGTCACTTGGAGCTGCTGCTTTGGAGGAATCTTCGTTGTCTTTTTGAGTGCGGCGTACATGCACTCCTTAGAAACCCGCTGACTGCCGCGGATAGCCACCTCGCCATGCGATGTAGGGAATTTTAGTGCGAGGTGGTATGTGGAGCAGATGGCTCTGGCGGGAGTAAGCCAGTCCAGACCTAAGATCATGTTATACGGAGACGGAGAATTAACCACGTAAAAATCCACAAAAATAATTTTTATCGCCGGATAAGTGCCAAGAGATGCCGGGAGATTAATAATCCCGTCTGGCTGAACTTCACCCTGGGTGAAGGTCTGTAACGGCACGGGGGCCGGTCGAAGTTGCTCACGAGGAATCCCCATTTTCTGAAAACAGTCGGTGAATATTACACTCACTGCGGCTCCATTGTCTACAAAAACCCGCTTTACTGTAACATTAGCTACAGCCATGTCAATGACGATAGCGTCGGTATGGGGTGTAATCTCTGGAACTGGGTCTCTATCTAGTTCAACATTGCGTTATACTCGCTCATACTCCTGAAGATTTAGAGTATGGGGATTGGCATAACGAACTTTCTTAGTCGCGTTAAGTGGACGGCGACGATCAGCGTCGGCAAGTTCGTCATTGCGTGGCCTTGACCCATTAGAACTCCCATGATCCTCGGGAAAACCGGGCCGTTCTCGTCGTCGGTCCTGACGACCATGGTACACTGGATCTTGGTGGTTGAGCGGGTTCCGACGAGGTGGATGCGCTGCAGGATTGGTAGCGTGTCCAGCAGGTCCGCCAGGATTTAGGCGATTGGCTGCCCAGTCTTGGAGAACATGAGCATGTTCTTGTAGGAAAGCCTGGAGTAGTTCCGGAGTCACCTGAATATTAACCTGCGGCTGGGTAGCAGCAGGGTTGGGATGTTGTATATCTTGTGGTGGTAGAGGTAAGAATTGGTCGTCCGGATTCATAGCCGGACCTTGGTTGCCCTGATGCTGAGATGTATCCCGCATCGGCGATTGCCTCGGCGGCAAAGTTTGATCCACGGGTGGATCTTGATGATCACCTTGGCGAGATTGATTTAAACGAGTGGTTACCATGGTATAGCAAGAACAGTATCAATGTTAAAACCCGTTACGGTTCCCACAGACGGCGCCATTTGATAAAGCGCAATCCGGTATCCAATAAACTCAGCGAAAATCAATGCAAGAAATATTAAAAAACACAAGATGTACGTGGTTCGATCCGGAGATCTACGTCCACGGGCTGAAAATGGCACCTGCCGAGGTGTTTCTTTTTTCTCCTTTCGAAATTACACACTCCTGTTTTAGAATACAAAGAGCCAACCCTAATTTCGAGTACAATTCTCCTACTTATACTACTCAATTCCAAACCCTTACTAACTCCCTATAATCGCGCCTATTTCCGTTGCATGGAAGTTGGGAGAAGATCGTGGGCCTCGAACGTGGGGTACGCCGCAATTGGGCCACGCCAATTGGGTCGCATGTTTCTGGGCCGGCTGCTGGGCTTATCCTTCTAGGCTCAGTTGTTCGGGTCGGGTTGATTTGGTCCAGGGTGTCAACCCGACCCGAAGTTACTGGGCCATACCTATCAATTTCCATATTGAGATTTATACAATATATGTTTCATTCATCATGCATGAATATATTTAATTGGCTATAATAGTTTTTTAAGTGCAACGAATTAATGTAAACATGTATATTTAAGTAAGTCCAATAAAATGATACATGCATCCATGAATATAATAGTTAATTGTATACAATGAATTGATATTATACATGAATATATTTAATTAGTCACAAAGAATTGGTTGATGCATGAATATAATCAATGAAACATATATGAATTCATTTATTAACAATACATATGTACTAAATTTGCTGAATTTAAAAAGTCTCTCTTTTAATTAATAAAATATTAATTTATCGATATATTAATATCTCTCTAAATTAATAAAATTTCATGGTCCCAAGGTTATTAATTTATAGAGGTTTTACTGTATTATAATGAGATATTTTATTTGAATAAACGGATTGTTTGCTTGTTGGTTAATTATTTATGCTAAACTCAATGTTTATCGTGAATTGAACTATAATATTTTGGTTTGAGTTGCAACTAAAATTATTAAAATAATTTATTTTATAAAAAAATATGAGTATTCCTTTTATAAAAATACAACTAATCAATTTATTTTAATTGACGTGAATTTTTAAATATTTTTGTTATTTAAGTTATGCAGGGAGAAAAATCATTGTGTAAATAATGAAAGTCCTTTTTTATTAAACCAAAGACAAAAGACACAATATCAATTTTATAATCAACTTATTAAATCATCAAATTTGCTAATATATATTTTTATCACAAAAATACAGAAGCTTTGAATATATGTATAATTATATATTAAATTTATTATTGAAACTATTTCTAATTACCTATTTATATTACTCTTTTAAGGAATTTTATTCTTTACCACCTAAATTATGACATTTATTACTTTTTGTAATCTTTTTTAAGGGTGAGCACGGGTCTCGGAGATTATCCGATCCGCATCGAAATCCGAACCGAAAGCACTCCGGACCAAAAAGAACCGTTGACTTTTAGACTTTATCCGAACCGAACCAATCCGACATTTTTTTTGACAAAACCGAACCGTTTCGAACCGAGGAACCGAAATCAGAACCGAGTAGAACCAAAATCTGTATATAAATAAACATATTTAATATCTTTTCATTATAATTATATAATTGAATTATATAAAATATATATATATATTATAAGTTTTCTTTTACTAACTTCAAGAAACCCTAATTGACTAATCCCGCATCACTTTCTTGCCCCGCTCACTCTCTCGCTCTATCATTTACACTCGCGCCTCACTCTCTCGCCTCACTGTGACAATATTTTTCTATGTTGATACACGTTTGCTTTGTTTCTATATATTGGAAAGTGAAACTGATCCAGTAGAGGTAATTTTGGTTTAATTGATTTGTTATTTAATAGTTTAAATATAAGTTTACATGATTACTTTGTTTCTGTTGTCATACTAGTAAGTTGTAAATGTAACTTATTAAACTTATTTAATAGTTTGGTTTGATTGCTAGTTCTATGTTGATACAGTTGGATTGATTGCTTTGTTGCAAATAATTAAACTTATTTAATAGTTTTTTGAATTTCTGTAAATGTAAGTTTGACTTTGAAAAGTGTGCATTGGGTTTGTCTCGCTAATAGTTGATGTAAACTTAGAGAGGTATATGAAATAATATTTGTGTATTTTGTTGTCATACTAGCATTATTTATGGGATCACGTAATTTCTGTGCATATTTATTTCCGTAGCATAATGACTTAAACTATTATTCCTCTTGCTTTTGTTAGGTGTCAATGGGATCACGGACCGGAAGAATAAGTTGAGGATGAAAGTTGAAGACGAAAGTTGAAGATGAAAGTTAATGTAAAGCTTTTGATTAAGAAGTGGAAATATTGAGACGTTAATGGTTATTGTTTTTGAGCTATTATGTAATATGTGAAGTTTATTTTGCTTAATTTGACTCCTATACTTGTATTCACATATGAACTATGTTATGTTGGTCAATTTTAATGTCTTTTATTGAACTATATGTTGTTTTATCATTTGATATGATATAGTCATGTTTTACGGAAATACTATTATTTTGAGTGAAAAACTCCGAATCTCCGAAATCTCCGAACCGAACTGATCCGCTCCATTAGACCCGAATCTCCCAACCAAACCGACCCGATTTTCGGTTCGGTTCGGTCCCGGATATTTATTTTTTCGGTTCGCTTCCGGAGCCAGAAATTCGGAGATCTCCGAATTTCGGATTGGTTTCGGAGCAACCCAGATCTCCGGTCCGCTCCGACCCGTACTCACCCCTAATCTTTTTAATGTTTTTGCTTTTACTAAAGTTTCAGGTACATGTTTTTACACTTTGTAAGCTAAATAATACTTTGACGCACTAATCAACATCAAACGTCTTTTTTACTCTTAACAATTTAAATTACTTTGTTCACATTAATCAATTTCTATCTTCAATAAATAAATATTTATAAGAAAAATATAACATTTATATTAAATAATTTACAATACGAAATAAAATAAGAAAATATTCAAATATTTTGAAGAACTCACATAATTTAATTTTTTTTATTCAAATTATTAAATAACTTTTGAATTTATTAAATAAAATATATTTAAGTCTATCTGAAATTACCAAATGAAATGTTAAAAGTTACAAATGAAAATCTAACCTTGGAAAGAGAAAGTTAAATATATATAATTAGAACTTGAAAGTTTATTTGGATAAATTAAAAAAATATAAGTAAAAGCAGAGACATAAAGAAAAAGTATTAAACTTATATGAAATATCCAAATAAAATATCATTGTTCCTTTTATTATATATTTCATGGTTATTTTAATTTTTATAGTTAGAATTTTAAAATTATTTTATAAATAAAAAAATCTATATATTTTATATATATAAGCCACGTATGTACAATTCTGTAAGTAACACTTTGCGGCCTAAAATTTTAGACTATGCTTGGTAAGTTGTCACATTTGATAAGAATCAAAATTTATATTACTTTATAAAGTTGCAAATATCTTTTTTCATTTCTTATCTATTTATTATGTACTACCTCCGGTTTTTTAGTTGTTCTTTTATTTTTTGTGTTTTGTTTATAATTAAATGTTATTTTAGTTCTTTTTCCACAATTTTTCCTATACTATCCCGTTTATTATCCCTAAAAAATCTCCCATTATGTAAGCTACCATATAATTAGATAAAAATAGTAAGGAAATATGGAGAATATTAGGGAATTTAAGGAAAGAGAGAAAAATCTAGAATGGGACTTATTTGTCCACTCCCCCTACTCCTTAATTTTTTTTTATTCAAGTCTAAAAGAACATCTAAAAAAAGGGAGGTAGTATACTGATAGGGATGACCCGGTTACCTCGGGCCGGGTTACCTCGGGTCGGGTTAAGAGCATGCCAGCAACCGCGAAGGCCCAGGCCCTAGGCCCAGGCCCAAATGCGAATCTGTCACGTAAATCCCAACGGCCATGCAGATTTGGGAGGCAAGATTATAGGGATTTAGTTAGGGCTTGGATTTAGTAGTATAAATAGAGGAAAAGAACTCTGAATTAGGGTTCGGACTTTGTATTCTGCAATACTCCTTGTAAACTCAATAATCACGTGAAAGATACACCTCGGCGATTGCCGTTTTCTGCCCGTGGACGTAGATCTCCAGATCGAACCACGTATATTGTGTGTGTTTTTACATTCTTTTCGCATTAATTACTGTTAGATTGGGTGTTTTCCGGATTGCGCATTAACAAATTGGCGCCGTCTGTGGGAACGACAAGATCGCATTCAGTAATACCATTGCCTTCTGAAATCATGGTGACAACCCGTCAGAACCAATCCCGCCGCGGAGATCAATCTAACCAGGATCCACCCGTGGACCAAGTGGCGCCTCCGAGACAATCGCCGGCAAGAAGCGCTTCCGCTCATCAGGGTAATCAAAACCCTCCACCCCCTCAGGATCAGCAAAACCCTAATATTGCTGCCGCTCAACCACCGGTAAACGTCCAAATTACCCCCGAATTGCTCCAGGCTTTCCTAGAAGAACATACACATGTTCTCCAAGATTGGGCAGCCAACCGCCTACATCCATCGGAGCCTGTCGCAGAGCCCGCTAACCACAATGACGATTCTGGTGTGCCTCTACCCCGTCCCCGTGGTCAGCGGAACCCTGGATACCGGAGACATCAGGATCGACGAAGGGAACGACCCGGTTCTTCCGAGGACCTTGGGAGTTCAAATAGATCACGACCTCACAACGAGGAACACACCGATGTGGATCGCCGCCGTCCACTTAATGCGGCTAAAAAAGTTCGCTATGCAAATGCTCATACTCTGGACCTTCAAGAGTACGAGCAAGTTCAACGCAATGTTGAACTGGATAGGATCCTGGGCATGGATGCCAATGGAGAGATCATCACACCGTTCTCCCAGGCAATCATGGACACCTCCCTTCCCGAAGGGTTTAAACGGCCAGCCATACCTCCTTACAATGGCACTGGAGATCCGGCCAATTTTCTGGGTGCTTTTAGGCACAGCATGCTTAGTCATGACAACATCACATCTCTGCAGTACTGCAGGATTTTCCCGGAGTATTTACAGGATGAAGCTCGGGTATGGTTTGATTCTCTCCCGCGAAACAGCATATCCTCGTTCAGAGAACTTGCCGAGCACTTTTGGGCAAGATTTGAAGCCCGGGTGAAGCCCGCGGCCACCATGGCCGACGTCATGACTATGGAACAACGGGACGGTGAATCCGTTACCCAATTTCTGGACCGTTTCACAACGGTAAGTCTCAAGGTGGGAGACTGCCCCGACAATGTGGCCATCGGCGCCTTCATGAATGGACTCCGTCCCGGAGCGTTGCACACCGAGTTAGCTCGGAACACACCGGTCACAACTCGAGCACTGTTCCAAACAGTGTGTAAATTTGCGAAGGCTGAGGAGCAGACTCGTCAGAAGCGTGAAAAGCACGCGGCCAAGAGGCAGGCCGACAAAGCCCAAACTGGGCCTAGCACCCGAGCTAGTGCATTTTCCCGTCTGACAACGGGGCGCCCAGAATCCCGGAGTGAAATTCCGCAATTGACTCCGCTGACGAAGTCACGAGCTGAAATTTTTTCACTCCACAAAAACGACTTCCGACCTTGTCCACGGATGACTGCGCCTCCGGAAAAGAGAAATCGTGGCAAATGGTGTGAGTACCACCGAGATCATGGACACGAAACGGATGAGTGTCGGGAACTCGGCAAGGAGATTGAGGAATGTCTCAAGAAAGGATTCTTGCGGCAATACGTCGCACGAACTGGCGACCGACCTCGGGCAAACCATAATGGAGGCTCGTTTCATACCCGAGGAGGTTACCATGACCGAGATACTCAACAAAATCGGCCGCATTGGCAGAATAATCGGCAGGGGCCCAATAATCATGCACGACAAGATTCGGGCAATCGCCAGCCGCCACATCTCCAACTTCTACCTCCTCCTCCTCCGGGAGGACCCCGAGACGACGCACCCCCTCACGTGATAAACGTGATATACGAAGCCCTACCCACCGGGGCTTCGCGACATGCTTTGAAAGCAGAAGCTCGACGTCCACCACCCGAGGAGCCACGTCACAAACGTCTCCATCAGTCCGAGACTGTCAGCTTCACGGATAGGGATCCGGTCCCCGAGATAACACCCCACACTGACGCTATTGTCATCGACATGGCTGTAGCTAACATAACGGTACGGCGAGTCTTCGTAGACAATGGGGCTGCAGTGAGCATCATATTTGCGGACTGTTTCGAGAGGATGGGGATTTCCCGAGATCAACTCAAACCGGCCCCCGGGCCACTACAGACCTTCACCCAGGGTGAAGTTCGGCCAGAAGGTATCCTCACCCTCCCAGCGTCGTTGGGAACTTATCCGAAGGTGAAAACAATCTTCGTGGATTTCTATGTGGTGAATTCCCCATCACCATATAATATGATATTAGGCCGGGACTGGCTCACCCCGGCAAAAGCCATATGCTCCACGTATCACCTCGCACTGAAGTTCCCCACCTCGCATGGTGAAGAAACCGTCCGCGGGAGCCAACGGATTTCAAAAGAGTGCATGTACGTGGCACTCAGAAAGACTGCAAAGGTTCCGCCCAAACAGCAACTTCAGGTAACATCACAGGTCCTGGAACCCCGGGACTGTACCCCACTGGGAGATGCCACTGTCCAAATCCCGCTAGATCCGTCTAAGCCGGAGCAGACAGTAACAGTAGGAGCCGTGGATGTGCCATGGCTACATCAGGCCATTATTCAGATCCTGCGAGAATATTCCGATGTTTTCGCATGGTCTCCTTTGGATATGCCCGGAGTCTCTCCCGAGGTGATTACCCACAAGCTAAATATCGATCCTAGTGTCAAGCCCATCCAGCAGAAACAGAGAAAATTTGCCCCGGAGCGAAATGAGGTCATTCGAGTTGAGGTAAAACAACTCCTGGACGCGGACATTTTATTCGAGGTATTCTACCCCTCTTGGTTATCCAATCCGGTAATGGTTACAAAAACCAGTGGGGCCTGGCGGATGTGTGTCGATTTCTCCGATCTCAACAAGCACTGTCCGAAGGACTGCTATCCTCTACCTTCTATCGACCAAAAGGCCGAGGCCATTACGGGGTACGTGGCACTTTGTTTCTTGGATCTATATAAAGGCTATCATCAGATCTTTATGGATCCACAGGATGCCGTCAAAACGGCGTTTATCACTGCCTTCGGGTGCTACGCTTTCAAGAAACTGCCCTTCGGGCTCAAGAATGCCGGGGCCACCTACCAGCGTCTAATGGACTCCGTCTTCCATGACCAGATAGGTCGCAATGTTGAGGTTTACGTCGATGACTTGGTCATCAAAAGCTCCTCTCATCCTTCATGCGTGCAGGACATCGCCGAAACCCTGCGCACTCTGCGGCGCTATAATTTGCGCCTCAACCCTACAAAATGCACCTTCGGTGTTGGCTCCGGGAAGTTTCTCGGATACATGGTATCACAAAGCGGCCTACAAGCCAACCCGGCTAAGCTTCGCGATGTGTTAGACCTACAGCCACCAAAGACATTCAGGGATGTTCAACGCCTTACAGGTGGCCTAGCAGCTTTAAACAGATTCTTATCAAAAGCAGCGGAGCGCCAGCTACCATTTTTTAAGATCCTCAGACAAGCGAAGTCCTTTGAGTGGACTCCAGAATGTACTGAGGCCTTCGAGGCCTTGAAACGACATATACAGCAGCTGCCCACCTTGTCAGTTCCTCTCCCCGGAGAGCCGTTGTACGTGTATCTGGCTTCTGCCGAGGAGGCTGTTAGCGCCGCTCTTGTGCGAGAAGTGGAAGGGGTTCAGCACCCCGTATATTTTGCCAGCCGGGTACTTCATGGAGCAGAGACGCGATACTCCGAGCTTGAAAAAACCACCTTGGCCCTTGTTATGGCAGCTCGACGCCTCCGACCATACTTCCAGGGACGCGAAATACGAGTCTTGACAAATCATCCTGTGCGCCAGATCCTTGTAAAACCCGAGGTGTCTGGGCGCCTCGCCAAATGGGCCATCGAGTTGGGAGAATATGACATCCAGTTCCTTCCCCGCCGAGCCATCAAGGGTCAAGCCCTCGCTGATTTCTTGGCCGAAGCTCCGGTGGACAGCCATGAGACACCCGAAGACAAAGATACACAGCACCACGACACACTCGCTCCTTCACCTCGGAAGTGGCAGCTATTTGTGGACGGCGCATCCACGGTCCGAGGAAGTGGCGCCGGACTACTCCTCATCGACCCCGAGGAGGCTGAGTTTAAATATGTCATAAGGTACAAGTTTAAGGTAACCAACAATGTAGCGGAGTACGAGGCAGTCCTCGCCGGACTCCGGCTCGCTCAATCTCTAGGTGTTCGGCACCTAGAGCTCCTCACGGACTCCGAGATCGTGTCTAAGCAGATTCAGGGGACTTATGTCGCCAGGGAAGAAACCATGGTCAGGTACCACACTCTAGCGCTTAAGCTCATCTCAACTTTTGATAAAGTTATTATACAGAAAATCCCGCGGACCCAGAACTCCAGGGCAGACGCACTCAGCAAGCTGGCCTCCGCGGTCCAAACAAATATATCCCCGGATATCATGGTCGAAGACCTCTTCCATCCGTCAATTCATGAGGCTACAGTTTCTGTATTGACTGACAGCGATCCGAACTGGATGACTCCGATCATTCAGTACCTTCGAGATGGGACTCTGCCCACTGACAAGCTACGAGCTCGGCAAGTTGTGCTCAAAGCCCCCAAATACTCCCTTCATAACGGAGTCCTATATCGACAATCGTACTTGCAACCAAACCTCCGGTGCTTGCCACCTACCGAGGCCATTCAAGTTCTGAGGGAGGTTCATGAAGGGGCCTGCGCTAGCCACGTCGGCTCCCGAACACTAGCAAAGAAAATCCTTCGTTGGGGATATTATTGGCCTACTTTGTTCAATGACGCTCATGACCTAGTGTCCAAATGCAGCAAGTGTCAACTACACTCCCGTGTAAAACACCTACCACAAACCGAACTCACGGGAATCCAGAGTGCGTGGCCGTTCATTCAGTGGGGAATTGACATTGTCGGACCCTTCCCTGTTGCTCCGGGGGGGTTGAAATTACTGGTAGTCGCCGTAGACTACTTCACTAAGTGGGTCGAAGCGGAACCGCTTACTGCTATCACTGGTCAGAATATTCTGAAGTTCGTATGGCGCAATATTATCTGCCGCTTCGGTATCCCGAGCACTATTATCTCAGACAATGGCAAACAGTTTGCCAATGATCCATTCCGCTCATGGTGTGAGGAACTCCACATCAAACAGATATTCACCTCGGTCGCTCACCCTCAAGCAAACGGGCAGGTTGAAGTCACCAACCGAACCCTCCTCACAGGAATAAAAAAGCGCCTGGACAGCGCCAAAGGCCTTTGGGCTGAAAACCTTCCACAAGTCTTATGGGCCATCCGCACAACGCCACACACCTCCACCGGGGAAACTCCTTACAGCCTTACCTACGGCTCCGAAGCCGTCATTCCAGCCGAAATCAGTGTGCCGAGTCCTCGCCTACTTACCTTAGTTCCGGACGATAACGACGAGGCACTTCGCGCGAATTTGGATGAGCTGGAGAATCGCAGGGAACAAGCGTTCATCCAGCAGGCTAAGTGCAAACAGCGAGCTGCACAGTACTATAACCTCCGGGTCCGAGGTACTCAGTTCAATGTCGGGGACTTGGTTCTTCGACTCAACTCGGCCAGCAAGGCTGCCCCCGAGGGCAAACTACATGCTTCTTGGGAAGGTCCATACCGAGTCGTGGCCATGCATGACTCCGGCTCTTATCAGCTCGAACATCTCAACGGGGCCCCGATCCCCCGAAGTTGGCACGTCACAAACTTGAGACGGTTCTATCTATAAAAGCTAAATCACAAGTACTTTCTCTCCTTTAATTTCCTTAATAGTTGTTATTCCTTTTTGTACTCTTCAATTAGCTCCGGCATTTATCATCGAATAAAATTTTTCTGTTCATACACCTCGCTGTGTTTTTCTTTACGTTACGGGGACGCCCTAACACATATATACTATCATTACTAGTCTCCGGACAATTAAACCTTACTCTCGGTCCGCCCGAGGAGGTTCGCATACTAGTCCCCGGACTCACACTACTTTCTCGTCTGTTTAACCGGAGAAATGCTAACTCCCGCCTGATCCGTCCGGGGAGGAAATTTGCTCCCGCCCGATCCGTCCGGGGAGTTTTTACTCCCGCCTGATCCGTCAGGGGAGATTGGCTTAGCCCATACCGTGTTCCCGAACACCTACTTAAAACAATTAACAGGTTTTATATCATGTTCCCGAACACCCAATCAAAATGATTTGTAACAAATTATTTTCACTACAAACTATTCAAATCACATGGTTTTTTACATAACACTAAAAAAAAAAAAAAAAAAAAAAAAACAAAAGTACTAAGGCTAACGTCTATGGCCCCCGAGCCAATACTGCGCACTCCGGTGCAGGGACCCACCCCTCGGTCTACGCTGGGTCCTTCGGGATCTTGAAGACCCTTGACCTCGGGCTCCGGCCCTGTTACCCTCTCGGAACCTGGCTCGGTCATCTCTCCTAGGCTCTCTTCGACGAGCACTTTCCCTAGGCGCTGGCCTCGGGGTTTCAACTCGGGTCCGTGCCCGGTTGCCGGGATGTGGTGCTGACCTCGGTGTCTGAGCCCACTGCTCAGGGTCCCACTCCTCCGGGACCATAACTTCGATTTCCTGGGCCAGCTCCTCGACTATCTCCTCGGCAACTGCTGAAGGTTCTTCAGTTGTGGCCACCGCAGCTGGCTCCCTAATGACTATGCCTTTGCTCTGCACGGAGGGTTTTTTCTGGCCTTTAGACTTCTTATCCTTTCGAGGAGCTCTCTGAGTACTTCGGTCCTGACTAGTGCTCGCAATAAACTCCTCAGCAGTAGGCCTTCGCCTGATTCGGCCCTTTAGCCCTTCATACATGCTGAGCAATAGTTCGAGGACCTCTCTTTTCCTCAACAGCTCCGCAGGCTCTACTGAGCTCCTCGACATCAGCGCCGCGATGTCACTCTGGATTTCAACGGTCCGCTCTTCTACTTCCTCAAAGGTTAGCAGACCGAACTCGGACAGGATCCGTTCATATTCCTTATGGTGAACGCGGACGCGGCTCATCTCGGCAGCAGTGGTTCGATACTGCATCTCGAAGTCTTTGGCCCTTTCATTGGCCTCAACCACCTTCCTCTCCGCCGAGGCTATCTGCTTTTGCAACTTGGGCACTACGTGCAGCTCCAGGCGGTTCTTCTCTCCGCGGAACCACTCAAGTGATGTCATTAATTTCTTTATTGTATCGTGCAGCTCCGCGGTGTTCTAGACAGTTGGTAAAAATCAAACAGAATTACTCTCAAACATAGAAGAGTTGATACAGCTCGGCAACACACAATGGATTATGAAAATGAAACGATTGCAAGGGTCCGAAAAGAGAAATTGTATTTCACATTGTCAGAATACAATGGTTCAGTTACATCATTCCTATCAATTCCACAGATTTACAAATTTAAATTTGCGGGGATCTACTGACCTCCCGCTCAAGTGCCTCTGTTTCTTCGGGCAGCTCTTCTTGCTGGCCCTCAGGCACTTCGGTATTTCCCCCCTCGGCAGCAACGACAGCTTCGGTTTCAGCGGGGACTTCGGATTCTACCGAGGGAAGGGGCTCGGTGTTTTGAGGCGCCGGGGCCAGTTCACCGCGGCAGAAGGTCAAGAATTCTTCATCTTGGTCCACTATGCAGTTGGCCACTTCTGCGGCAGTCAGAAGCTGCCTCTTCCCCCCGAGCGCGTTCACCAGGGGCCATTCCGGCAGCTCCGCCAGCGCGGCGTAATACGCTTTCTCCACCTCGGCCGCCGCCTCGGGATCATACCCGAACTCCGGACGATTGATGTCCACATCCGGGTATACCTCCTTCACCTCCTCCAGCACCATGGCCCGCGTGGCTTTGTCCCCTATCGCCACAAACTTTGTCTGGAAGTCCAAAAAAGTGCTGGAGTGCAGTAATTTCTCAGCAAACGCCCTCAGTAGAGCTCCCTGACCTATAACCACGGCGGCTTCCCTTGCCTCCATTTCGGCCCGCAGTTGCATCAGTTCACCTCGGAGGCTGTGGTTTTCCGTCTCTATACTGCGCAGACGCGCAACCTCGGACTCGACCACGGCAGCCCTCTTGCGTGCCTGGGTCAAGTCGTATGAGAGTTTGTCATTCTTGGTGCGAAGCTCTCGCGCTGTCGCAGCTAGCTCCTCCCTGGCCTCTATTTCATTCTTCAGGCCGACCTCGATTATACCCTTGGCCAGCCGAAGAATCTTCTCGGCGTCCGCGCTATCGAACCCCAGCGTACTGGGGATCACCTGCTCCCCCTGAAGTAGTTAATACACAACGAGGCGCACGGGTTAAACCTCTGATACACACCTCGTGTAAGATAAACTACTGATCAGCATTCTTAATATTACCTCGGTACTTGCTCCAACCCGGGGTCTTTTGGTTGGTGCTTGCGGAGCCCCAGTAGGCTCCGGCCTCTTCTTCGATGACACCGGAGACCCCGCCGGCATCGCCCTCTCCTCCGACCCCGATGACGGTCGGACACTCTGAGACGTCTTCTCTCGGGGAGTCACCTCGGTGGCTTTCCCCTTCTTCTTTGCCGCTGCCGACGCTGCAGGGCTTCCCGATGCCGGCTGCTTTCCGAAGCGTCCCACTGCAAATATATATATATCAAAGGTCACTTTGCGCACAACGGCAAAATTGAATAACAGGACAAAAAACTCCTACCCTCTTCGGCATTTCCATTCCCTGAATAATATGGGCTAAGCCCAGCCTTCTCCAGTTCCTCCTCGGAACAGAGGGTTTGGAAAGTCCCCACTTGCAGGAATATGTGCCTCATCTCGGCCCCTGGATTCTCCACAGGAGCGGAATCCTGCACCTCGTCACTCCTCCACTTCGGGAGGGCTATTTTATTCCTAACAAATATGAATCTCTCCTTCCACCCCTCTACTTTGCTCGGGTTTTGAACCTTGAACCCTCCGCGGGCTCGAGGACTAAAGGAGTACCATCCCTTGGACTTCCCGAAGTTCTTAAGCTGGTAGAAAAACCTAAAAAGTTCTACCGTTGGTTCTACCCCGGCCATTTTACTTACAACAGTAAAACCTACCAATTGCCTCACCGCGTTCGGTGCTAACTGGCAGAGGGCAATGCCGTAGTATCTTAACAGCTCTACGACTATGCTCCACAACGGCAATCTCAATCCTACTCTAAGGGGGTCAATGTACACGGTCATAAACCCCTGCGGTGGGCAACAGGCCCTATCCTCGGGGGTCGGAATTATGTACTCAAGGTCAAACGGAAGATAAAAAGATGGGAGTTCCCTCTCAAGCTGCCCCCGCGACATCCGTAAACCTATGGAGGACACCTCAAGATCAACCGCCGGACATTCGTAAAACGATATCGTCCGGGTATTACACTCTACACCGTCGACTCTCTCTATGGTTCTTATGGAATCCTTCTCCGGAAAAATATACGATATGGGGGGGACATCTAACGGAGTGCCCGCATCTCCAACTACTCTGACCGAGGCCGAAGAAGGGGCAGAAGATGAAGCAGATGAAGAGGATGACATACTTACTTGATTTGAATTCGAAAGGATGGAATTGAGAAATTTTTGATCTCTGATGAATCACAAACGCAAGGTTCCTCTTTTTCCCGCTTTCTATAACAGATGAACGCAATAGAGAAGATGAAAAGTTACTGTGCAGTTATTCCTTATATAAATGCAAAACACCGACGGCTCTGATGCAGCCTATTCAAATTCAGTGATGAGGATTCATGCGTGCTTCTCACGCGCTTTACAGTTACCGAGGCGCGTGGGGAACAGCTGTCTTGGAACTCGCAGAGCGTGTCAATTCACGCTCCTCTCTCTCATTATGGCGCCGCCAGTCACATCAGTCTCACCCTTCTTCAGGAAGATTCAAGCTACACTCCGGTGTACTTTTTGCCCCGGCCATACCACTACACTCCGGTATTCTAACCACTTCGGCCCAATATCTCATTCCGGTGTACCCTACACCTCGTTCAGACTGTCATGTACTCCAGACGTGTTTTACGCCTCGAGCAAGTTCGGTAACTCATTACAAGTACCAAGCACTTCGGCCTACCAGTGACCCCGGTCTTCTTTGCTTAAGGTTCCACCCCGGTGACAACCGAAGCTCCTACCTTGCTTCGGCTGGGGGGGGGGGCATCTGATAGGGATGACCCGGTTACCTCGGGCCGGGTTACCTCGGGTCGGGTTAAGAGCATGCCAGCAACCGCGAAGGCCCAGGCCCTAGGCCCAGGCCCAAATGCGAATCTGTCACGTAAATCCCAACGGCCATGCAGATTTGGGAGGCAAGATTATAGGGATTTAGTTAGGGCTTGGATTTAGTAGTATAAATAGAGGAAAAGAACTCTGAATTAGGGTTCGGACTTTGTATTCTGCAATACTCCTTGTAAACTCAATAATCACGTGAAAGATACACCTCGGCGATTGCCGTTTTCTGCCCGTGGACGTAGATCTCCGGATCGAACCACGTATATTGTGTGTGTTTTTACATTCTTTTCGCATTAATTACTGTTAGATTGGGTATTTTCCGGATTGCGCATTAACATATACTGTTCCAAATTAATCATCGTTTGACGATGTTTGATTTGACATCTGTAAAGAGCCGATTTTCATAAAATTCATTTTAAAGCATTTTGTAAAGACATTAATCCTACCAATGAAAATCCTTCATTTTTAAATAAAACTACTGTTAACTAGACCATTAGAAATATTTTGATAAATAATTTCATAACATATATTCAGTTAGTCATTTTTCGTGCACAAAATATATCATATAATCCTATTTCGTAAATATTAGAAATGTAGCAGCGGAACATAATAGAAACAATTTTCTACTTGAGCCTATTAATTCTGAAAAATAAATCTTATTCTCTAGCAGCGGAAAATAATTTTCTAACTAATCAATAACAATTAAAATAACTAAAATCTCCATAAGTTTTAAAAGTTGCTAGGGTTATCCAGATCAAAGTATAAGCACTTTTTCAAATAATCCTAATAACTACTAAGACAATTTATAATCCAACAATAAACACAAGATAGAAAGATAAATAATGTTATTAAACATAAATATTCCTAAAAGTTTCATATGCTCTACCGCCCGCCTCAACTCCCATCATGCAACTCCAAGTCAACCTGAAAATATTAATTGTGGGGGGTAAGCTACCACTAGCCTCTTACAAGTCCCAATTAACAATACATGATTGAAACATAAATGTGAACAACAGTTAACTTACACATAACATATGTGTGCACAGATTGCCCCGGTTCACACCAACTAATATGAATTAATCAATCAAACATATAAATGCAACTTAGGTCTTGCATTTCTTAAACATATAAATGCAACTTAGATCTTGCATTTCATAAGATAACAATATAACACGTAAATGAAACAAGTATATACAATTGATAAGGCAAGTAAGAATCCCCACCTGTAACGTAATGCGTGACTTCAAGGATTTCATGTGGATGTGTTTATGCATATGATAATCCTAATCCTTCGTATCTCCATAACGTCATCACCATAATATTAATATAACGTACATTTTTTCTTAGGTTGGACTTAGGAATAACTAAATAGGATTTTTAGAGCTTGGACATGATTTTAAGAAGGTGTGGAATTATTTTGAAAGTAAATAAAAGTTCTAGTACTTATATATATAGTGCGTAGTCGTGAATAAATATTTAATATCTCAAAACATATAAGGAGGAAAAATCTAAAATTTCTAATATGAATATTTAACTCATATATGAATACAATATTTAAATTTCATAAATTTGTAAGAAATAAAAATATAAATTTTGAATTTTGTAAAACGTAATAGTTGCAGCAGCAAATTCTGCACAACGATGGAAAAACCTTTATAACTTGAAAATTAATCAATGGATATCTTTGAAATTCTACAATAATATATAAGACATGTACATGAAATACATATCCAAAAACCAATTTTTTTTGAAGTAATTTAAATACATATTTCGAATATTATAAAATAGAATAGAGAAGTTTTTAGATTCTGTACATCCATGAGAGATTATTTTTAATTAAATAATTACTTGATGGATTATCTTGAAATTTTTACAGGATATAAAATACATATTATAAAACAACAAATCCGAAAATCATAAGATTTATAGACATATAGATATATATTATGAATTTTGTAGATGAAAAAAACAAAATATTTAAAATTTGCCGATCAGCAGAGATAGAAAATTAATATAAAATAAATTACAACTCATATGGGTTAAAGTTTTTACTGTAACTTTACAACATGACATGGAATAACATATTAAAAATTCATTGAAAAATAATATGTATAGATATAGTTTTCGAATTTTATAAAGAAGATACCTGAAAATAGAGGGAAAGAGGAAAATGAGGTTCAGACAATGATGTCGGCTTCCCGAAGGCCCCTACTGTGTTTTGGACTAAAAATCTAATAATATCGATGAATTGTATTGTGATTTTGATTTATGACATGAATCCCTTATTTATATATTATATTTCTAGGGTTTAGGACTTCTAATTAGACTAGGAAATTATTTTCTTGTTCCCTAAGTAAAAATCATGGGTTTGGGCTTGACTAATGCATTGGGCTTAGGTCTAAATTAAATATTTAAAAGGCGACGGCTAATGCCACCACATAATATTCTAAGTACACCACAATTACTAAAGGCACCACATTTTAATAATTAAAATACTTCTATTTTCTAAGTACACCACAATAAGTTCCTTTTTTACCCTTAATACTATTATAACTAATTACAAATAATAAAGGAAAATAAAATCATTAAAAAAAGGTTAAATTTGAAAAATAAAAGCCCAACGTTATTATTGTTAAAATATCGCGGTTTGACGAATTAAAAAAAACACGCTACTCATTCTGTTCTTCAAGAAAAATACTACGAACTCCGCCATGACTTCTCGACAACAAATTCTCGAACAACAGCAGCGGAGAGTCCTCGAACAAGATCACATTATAATCTCTCAAATCAAAGGATCAATCCAGTAAAGCAACAAGTACACCTTTTATCCCTTTTTTTTTTTATCTAGATTTCAACAAGTTAGGGTTTAATTGAACGATTGATTGTTCTTTGAATTTTTTAATTATTATGTGATTATTGATTGTTATGAGATGTTAAGACGAAGATTAAAAAAATTTCATTGATTGGAACTAAATTATAGTGTTCGGTTGGAATTTTGGTCGAACACCGTTCACATGTTCGACGTTATTTGGTTCGAACAGGCTTCACGTTGTTCGGCTGCTCTTTGTGCCGTTGCATTCAGCGTGTTGGGCAACAGTCGAACAACCTTTACACGTTTGGTTTGAATTCTGGCCGAACACCGTTCACATGTTCGGCTGCTATATGGTCCGAACAGGCTTCACGTTGTTCGACTGTTATTTGGGCCACTGCATTCAGCGTGTTCGGCAACTTAGGGCCGAACAGCCGTTACATGTTCGAACGGAATTCCAGCAGAACACCGTTCACATGACGGTTGCTATTTGGTCCGAACAGTCTTCAGGTTGTTCAGCTTCTATTTGAGCCGAACCGCCCTCATGTTATTTGGCTGTTATTTGGACCGAACAGTCTCTCCTATATCTCTGCTTTTCAAACATGATATGAATTAACTTTATAGTGTTACTGAGCTTCATAAAGTTCATTCCTAACTGAAGTAGAATCTGATGTGTATGATTATAAGAATTGATAATAAAGCCTTAGCTATTAGGAAATTTTAATATAAATTTGAACTTGAATTGAATTTCCCCTGAAAAAAGCAAACGAATCTATGAAGAAAACACAACAATATATCTTTAACCGGGTATATTGAAGATTATATAGATGTGCCACTTTAACAAGAAAATAATTTTGCTTAATTATAGAAGTAAGTCGAATGCAAGGAGTGGAGAGTTCTTCATAACTGAGAAATAATAATTTTTTAATTAAGTTGCCTTTTTATTTATCCATATTATTATTTTATTGTCTATGTCAAAGGAAACGAAGAACAACAGTGAGAGCAAGAATGACCAAAAGCAAACATTAAGAAATTAATAACAAACATGTAACATGATAAATTTTAGTATCTCAACAACGAAAAATCAATAATAAATGGACATGGTTTAGGACTTTAAAGATATGATATGCGATGTCAAGAGATATGATCTTTTTTTTATTTTGTGCAGTTACAATGACTTTTCAAAGGAAAAGGCGGCGACCAACTATGTCGGCAAGAAGGGAAATGACTGCCCTTAGGGAAACAGGTGCAGATACTTCCATACCCTTACAAGATGAAACACCACATCCTCAAGAAGCACTACACTCGAAAGAAGCACCACACCATGAAGAAGAAATTTGTGATGAAGAAATGCAAAGTCGGGAAGATGCAGATACTGAAGAAGTTGAGTTAGAGGATGTTGGAGCTAACCCATCAGATGATGAATTACTGGAACCATTTCCCGGTGGCCCAATAGACCTGTCAGTGCTACCTAACTTCAAATCACATGTGGCTGCTGCAATATGGAATGGCCAAGAAAGACCAGTTCTCAAATGTCACTGCCACACCTTGAAACTCTTGAAATGGAAATATCCTACGGGGATGATGCTAAACTATGGAGAAGTATGCTTACACAGTCCACACTAAAGGAACTGAGGCAGATTTCATATAAAAGGCCTAATAGGAGTCTGATTACATCCTTTGTTGAGAGATGGCAGCCGAAAACAAATACATTTCATTGCCTTTCGGCGAGATGACTATCACGTTAGAAGACGTGCATTTTTTAACTGGCCTCACAGTCGCTGGGAAACCAGTGCAATCAGATGATAAAAATGCGGTGTTACCTAATGTGCTGGTAAGCCGTATGCTTGGTGTGTCAGCTAAAGAGGCCACTAAAGCACTCGTTGGAAAGAGAGGAAACTTAGTGGCATTGAACTGGTTGCGCAATATGTTTGAAGCTGATACTACTACTGATAGTCACCAAGTAGCACAAAATGCTGCGAGGGCATACCTTTTGTATACTTTGGGTTGCACCATATTTTCTGACAAGAGCGGCGATCGTATTTCAGTAGATTTTCTTAAGTTGTTGGAGGACCCTCAAGATGTGCAGTCATATGCATGGGGTGCTGGTGTCTTAGCTCATCTATATAGACAGTTAGGATGTGCATCTAGGGCGGGTGTAAGACAAATTTCTGGTTATTTGACATTGTTGGAGGTATGTAATTATTAATATTTTTTTTGTTTATTATCTCATAAAATGCAATCTATTTGGTTACACAAGTTCTGTCTAATATAATTCAGGCATGGATTTATGAGCATTTCCCAACAATAGGACGACCTCAGCACAATGTGAAGTATGTTGAAGGAGAACCACTTGCAATGAGTTGGTCCCAACAAGGTCATGGTGCTGGTACCGAGGCAAATGTGAAGGTCTACAGGGAGTTGTTAGACTTATTACAACCACACGAAGTAATTTCCCATTCATATTCTATAATTATTATTTTAATAATGTATTATCTTACAAGATTAATATTACCTGAACTAGGTTGTTTTGGACCCTTATCATCCATTTAGGGACCGTTTTGAACGACCTGAAGTGTGTTTCTACCATGGGTGCATAAGGGTATTAAACGTTGTTGAGCCTTACCATCCGGATCGTGTGTTAAGGCAATTTGGCTATATGTAAACCAAACCGTCTAACTCGATAGTTCCATCTCGTGCAATAAGAGGAGCAAAATCAGGTCAGTACAAATTGTTATGGGGCACTCTTGGCTCAATGTTTGCTACTTGGGACAACCATCTTTTGTCTGTGAGTAGGCGAGGGGAAAAGACTGACCCATCATGGGAGTGTCACACAAGCTACATGGATTGGTTTATGTCTATTTCGCATCCAAAGGTTCAAAACCCAGACCTTGGGTCAACTTCTAGCGCCCCCTCATTTACTGTGGATTCTGGCAGGCCATGGGAGCGGATACTTTCTGCCCGTAACTTGCTTGAGCCTTTAGTTGAGAAGTGGAGAAATCGAGACTCGCAAATAACAGTTGACTATTTTATGCCCATAGTAGCAAATGCTTTAAAAGCTCTAAAAGGCCTCACTTTGGACGATGTGCATCAACAAGACCCACCTATGGAGAGGTTGAGGGGCCAGGCTAATAGCAGGTCACCTATGGGTGACGATGGTGGTAGTTCTAGGGATATGTAATTTTTATACTATCCCTAAGTCTTTATTCATGTCTGGTCCTGTTTGAAATTGTTCCTTTGAAACTTTATTGATATTTTGGTCTATTTACTAACTTTGAGGTTTTGTAGAACTCATACTCATTTGAACAGGGCTTATGTGCTTCTTTTTTAACTTTTATGATAGTTATTTTTCTACTTTTGGTTTTATGTGGAACCTTAAGCTTATGTTGCTTGTAATGCCTGAATTATTACAAGTTTTGTTTCTTATGGGAGTCTCTGAAAAGTGAAAAATAAAAAGACCAATTTAGACATGCTCTGTTGTTGCTGTATGAATCTGATGCACGATCATTAGATATCATTAGTTTAAAATCTATTTGAACTGTTGATAGTGATGACTAATTTTATAGTGCTGGTGCTTGTATTCATGCAATGTCCAGAGCATTAGTGAAAGAAAAAGAGACTTTTATTTTCAAACACTACCTACTTTTATAATAAGTGATTTTTATAGTTACTTTAATTTTAATCATTTTTTCGAAAGTAAAAACAATCGCAAACACCCCTTACCAAAAGACCAAAAAGTTGGAAAAAAAACTTATTTTCTACTTTTAACTTTTAGCCTAAAATCACTTCTATTAAAGCTAAAACTATTTTTTCAAACACTCCAAAATAACTTTTCCCAAGCTATAAGCTGAAAATCACTTGGGATAAACAACCTTTACCGAGTTCAGCTGATATTCAGTGAACACTCTTCACAGTGTTCGACTGCTTTTTGAGCCGAACAACGTCTACAGGTTCGGCTGACTTTTTGGCCGAACACCCTTCACGGTGTTCGGCTGGTTTGAACCGAACATTTCACAGTGTTAGGCTGCTTTTTGGGCCGAACAACGTCTACATGTTTGGCTGATTTTCTGGCCGAACATCCATCACGGTGGTTTGAACCGAACATACTTCATGATGTTCGGATATTATTTGGGCTGAACAGCCTTCACGATGTTCGGCTACTATTCAGGCCAAACAGACTTGTAGAAAAATATGGAGTAGTCCTAGATCTAGTTGATCCTCATAATCCATTAAGGACCACACTGATGAAATGTAAACTAACTATCTACTTTTATCATCCTAAATTGTGTCAATTAATGTTTATAACAGAACAAACAAATACTGATAATTAAATAAATTATCCGATAATAACAGTACGTCCTGGTTTTTTATTCTGTCCTGTCAAACATTTATATTGTAGAAGTTGCTTGTCGATTACACCTAACCATCCAGCTGCACAGTCACTACGATGTTCTTGCCACACGGCTGCTATAGGAGGGACTGGGTGTCCGGGAACTAAGGATACCTAAATCATAAGAAATCAATAATCAACAATGCAAACCTAAAGTGAAGTCACAATATGTATGTGAGTTTACTAGTATCTGAACGAAATGACCATCATTGTTACGTGCAACTAGTGCGATACAAATTATTTTTGGATCCTGAGGGACTGTAGTTTTCAATGGCAAGAACATAGAATTGCAGCGTGTTGATAGTGTGACTAGTACGACGTTGTATACCATTGCAATCAGGTGACCCATCTCAGGCAGACTCATCCAATTTTTTCTAGGTGCAAGGTTCTCAAAACATCTCAATTTGTTTTCCACTTTATCCACACGCCCGTGCTCAAGGAAAATCTTATCGTATAATGCAGTGTTCTGCGTCAGCTCGTATAGAAGGTCAGATCGAGCCCGAGACCATGAGTTTTCACCAAATTCCATGATATTAGCTATTGCCCGAAATCCACAGTGTCCATTAGGTAATACGTCTATAACCGCAGAGACGTAATTTCGGAAAATGGCAGGAATCATTTCAATATATTTAAAGTTTGGATGTGTGGCGCCTGTTTGATTTGAAGCTCTTCGGACAACCTATAAAATGCAAAGCATAAAAGTTAATATTCATAAAGCAATATACACATTTTCTAAAAAAAATTATATATGAATTACCTTTTGTTTTTCCCTTCGAGTAGTGAATACAGGTTGTGAAGATGATGGTCCACTGAAGACTAGGATATCTTCCATCGGTGAGCAACTATCCTCGATAGACTGAACATACTCAAACGCACTTGGATCACGTTTTGTTGACTTAGTATGTTTGGCTTTTACATTCTTCGGTCGACCACGAGGACGATTTTGAATTTTTGGCTCAATCAATGAGGTGGTTGTTGGGTTTGCAATTTCCCTTAACCTCTTAAGCATCAACAACCTCTCTGATTCATTTGCGACTGCAAAAAGTTGGTTTACTTCACCAACTGTCTAAGTACATCGATTACCTATGTCTTCCCCTACATTAACAATATCCCCCTTAACCGGTTCCATGTCTAACTTTCTCCAAAATTTGTCCACACGTTCTATAGGGATTGGCATGTCAACTCTTGAGTGTTTAGTTATCTCATGTGCACATGGGAGACCACATTTCTTACGTAGCACACATCCACATAGCAAAGGGTCCACATCAGATTCATCAATACCTTTCATCTCTTCCAATATCTTGTCCAATGCTGCAATTGAAATCACCCCTCGAAGCAATTTGAATATGGGCGATTTGTATCGGTGTTGGACCACATTGATACTTTTCTCAAATGAACTCTTAATAGCATTGTGTGAAATCTCAAGAAGAGTAAAAAATTTACCCCAACAAGTCTCGAAATTTCCCGTGCTCGAATTCAATTTCCTTTTGAGTTTTGAATGTTGACCTTCCGCTCTACATCATATAAAATTCATGATTAAATATCAAGTACTTAAATGTATGAACTGGTAATTATGTTCACGTGGAGTTACCTGCTTGTTGTTGTATTATCACAATGCATCACATTGTTTGTCCAACAAGATACAAACTTTTCTTTGTACGGTGTGATTCAATTGTCAAAAGCATATTTCACAGCCTCTTTTTGATGAGCAAAATAATCCTCAAATCTCTTAACCAACTCATTGAACCTGTGTTCTGTATCCGCAAACACCAACAAATTCCAAGAATGATTAAAGGAATTCCACTATTCTTTTGTTCGAAATATTTCCTTGCAATGTGTCAGGATATTCTTATTAATGTGCCACCGACATAATAAATGATGTGAATTAGGAAAGGTTCTTTCAGTTGCATTCATCAATGCAAGCTCACGGTCAGTGACGAATACATTAGGCAACGCAGATTGATCCATCAAACCTTTCAATACAGTACACGCCCATATGTAGTTATCTTCTTTCTCATACTGCAAATACGCACATGCCCCAGAAAATATAAAATTAGTGGAAGTCACCCCTACTATTTTCAACAATGGTAACTTGTACCGATTTGTCTTGTATGTGCAGTCCATCAACAAGATATATGGAAACGACCGCAACAATTGGACACTTATCGGGTGAGCCCATATCATATCTTTGACTGTATTTGTTTGCTCACAACGCCTAGCATGATAGAAAAATTCTTTCTCCTGTAGCTTCCTCAACAAGTATTGCATCTGTGATCAACCAGCATGCTCAACATGTCTATGCTTTTGACGAACATTGTAAATTGTCTTGATCGTGGACTTGTTTTTTGTAAAACGTTGCTATAATGTGAACAAAATTTCCTTCGGTCGACTGTTGGCCATAGACAAGTCAGCAACCAACTTTTCCTCAGCAGGTGTCACACGACCTGCATAAGAATGACCTTCTAGGTAAACTGCAGTCGGATGATTATGCGATCCGCACACCACTTGCAATGTCCAGTGACCGATATTTTTAAATTGGGTACCCTTCAAAAGAAATGGACAACCACATTTTTTTGTTCCAATACGCTTTCGTTTACCAAAGTTGTTCAATTCATTTTTAGAATCTCCTTCTCTTCCTCCTTCTCCTGTGGATTTTTGTTTTTCACATATCTCATTAGATGATTTCTTCATTCGATCACGGTACTGACCACTTCGCTCACAACCTAACCATAAGCGAGCTCGTCTCTCGTCGTTCCCAATTTCTGATCGCAAAATAACAATAATAATACTATGCGGAAGAGCTCTTTCACTTACCCATCTAGTCAAGGTGTCTCGAGATTAAAAAAATTCCATTGTATTAAATACATCCTGATAGTTCATAACTATATCCTGGCCCAATGGATTAATGATACTACACTCAGATGATTTTTCTTCTTGATTCTCCTAGTAAAGAACACAAAAAAATATGAGTTCATCCCGAAAGTAAAAAAATTGTAAAAAAACGGACACTTGGATAAAGTTCGAAAAATACAACTAAACCATCGAGCAACATATTCGGAAGATATTTTTGGTACTAGTGGTTACATTTTCGAATTCAATAATATGAACGTATAAGTAACTGTTCGGAACATGTATTCCGAACAACTACCAAAGTGTTCGGAAATTCGATTACGAACATTATAAGCAGTGTTCGGAAATATGATTATGAACATGATAAGCAGTGTTCGGAAATTGGACCACGAACATGATAAGCAGTGTTCAGAAATTTGATTACGAACATGATGAAGAGTGTTCAGAAATTTGTTTACGAACATGATGAAGAGTGTTCGAAAATTTGTTTCTAACATGTTCGAATACGGAAATATGAGCATATAAGCATATGTTCGAAAACTATATTCCGAACAACGACCAACTTGATCGCAAAATAGATTTCGAACATGACACAATATGTTCAGACTATGATTTTCGAACAGAACCAATAAGGTTCAGAATATTTTTTCCGAACAATTATTTTCGACAAACGTCCATGAACACCAAAAACATAAATTTTAGCCATGAAAAAGTATGGATTGACTTACATCGTTCACACTGTTGGCCTACGCATTGTCCATTATCTCTTTTTCAATCGAATTATTTGTCTTTTACGTATGTGGATGAATACTAGGGTTTATAGAAGAGAAAGCGTGAGTGTGAAGGAAGGAGAGCGAGAAAAGAAAATATCAGTTATCATCAAATATTTGAAAACAAATTATTTTATTAAAAATAATGTGGTGTACTTAGAAAATATTGTGGTGTCTTTAGTTATTTTATTATTACAAAAGAATAACTTAGTCATTTATTTTAAGGTTATTTTTGTCCCATGTTAAACTGTGGTGTAGAATATTATGTGGTGGCATTAGCTGCCGCCTATTTAAAAACCTAATAACATAAAATATACTTTTATCTTTAAATTAAAATAATAATTGACATAATTAATAATTAATAAAATAGAATAAATATCATAAGACAAAAATAAAATAACTAATTACTCTCTCCATCTCGGCCTAATTTACACACCTGCTCCAGCATGCATATTAAAAAAGACTGTTTTTTGTTTTTTAGTTGACTTTTTCAAAGGTGGAGATTTTAAGGGTGGAAATTGTAAGATTTCCTTTCATTTTGGGGGATGTGCAAAATAGGATGGGACGGCTGAAAAAGAAAAGAGTGCAAATTAGAGCGGGACGGAGGGAGTATGATAAATGATTAAATAATTTACGAGGCGTTACAACATCCATATGATATATAAAATAATAAGGTATTCTATTTAAAATATTACATTATTTATTCTTTGATTATTTGATAAGATTATTATGGGTTGTACAGTAAATATAGTATTGGTTTGCAATAAAATTAAAAATCATTTTCTTTTACAAATTATTTCATTAAAACAACAACTAATCAATTTGTTTTATTTGACATGAATTATCTCAAATTTTCTTCATTTATTCCATTGAGATATGTATATATAATTGACACATAATTTATCGAATTAAAAATATTAGTAAATATTTGATTTATAACCAACATATTAAATTATTAAATTTGTCAATATTTATTTGTTATAATAATTATTTTTGTTGATAAATCACAAAACTACGATTTTTGCATATATATATATATATAACTTTATATATGATAATTAGTTTTAATTTTTTTATTACTATTTTTTATACTTTACATATATTATTATTATTTTTCTATAAATAATTACATTTTACATCCTAAACCATGATATTATACAAGTTGCAACTAAACTTCTTTAAAATAAGTAAAATTAACCAACTTGATTATGCCTTTTTTTCCCACATTAACCAATTTCAATTATGTCCCTCCCCCCCTCCCCCCCCCCCCCCCCCAACATTTTGCAACATAAACAATTTTTTTTACATTAACCAATGTGTATCTTTAATAAATCTACTATTTACAATACAAATGTATAATTTAATTGAAACTTTCAACATATATATGAAATTATTAAGAAATATCGAAGAATGCATATTTTATTTATTATTCCAACTATTGAATAACTTTTGGATTTTATTTTGTTATTTCGTTATTTTTCGTATATCTGAAATACCAAGTAAAGTATTAAAATTTGCAAATAAGATTTTTTAAAAGTAAATAGTTATAGTTAGAATTTGAAACTTTATTTAGATAAATTTAAATAGTTAAAGTAAAATGAAAAACATAAAGAAAAATAAATTTCCTATAACATTATTCAGTTTATTTTATTTAATAAATAAGTTTTATATTTAGATATTTATGTTAATTTTAACATTTATAATTAATTAAGCTATTATGCATATAGCGTGGGGGTATGTGGGGTAGGGTAAATTGGGGTTGTAATTTGGGGGTGAGGGGATAGGATAAGGAAGATGGAATAGATAAAGGATATGTGTGTATAAAAGGTTTACTTTATTGATTATCCAAGAAGGATAAAAATAGACTAAAATTATACTATTTTTACAAAGTAGTTAGAATTATAGTAAAAGTTGTATGAAAGATTATTTTAAATTTTCTCCCTAATATATATACATATATATATACACACTTAGGGGATAATTGGACTGAGATGTAGTGGCATGTACCACGTCCGATGGAGCACATTCACTGACGGAACATCCAAAAAGGTATTTTAGTTTAAGGGTATAATATGGTAGGATGTGTATTGGAAATTATAAAAGGTGTATTGAAAATTGTAAAAGGTGTGTTGGAAATTGTAAAAGATAATGTAGGTAATAGGGTGCGGATGTGAAGGAATGGACCCTCCAGTGTAAAATGAAATACGTTGAGGATGCATGCCACATCCGGATGGGGACATCCCAGTCCAATTATCCCCTTATTTATAGAGTAAATTATTAAATTCATATATAACGTGTGAGAAATTTATATTTACGTTACTTATAATTTTATCCTACATTAAAAAAAAAAAAAAAAAAAAGCTCTTTTTGGTTGGAGGATCATTCGTTCTTCACTCTCTTGCTATTACCTGAAGGGAGCGCAGCAAAGAGGCAAGAGCGACTCAAGCAGCACCAACTCGGATGGGAACTACTTGAGCCGAGCGACTTCGTGAGCCGAAAGGCATTAATGAACAGAAGACTCAGTCAGCTTTTTTTTCACCAACTCGAAGTGTGCTACTACGGTGACGGAGTGGGATAAAAGCCTAGCCGACCCGGTGTCTGATTCTTAGAGTCCCGAGTTTGCTCTAATCGGAGAAATGCTTCACCTTTCTTTTGTGGGTAGGCCCAGATTAAATAAAGTCAAGACGAAAGGGACGCTTTTCAATCCCCTGAGAGGGGGGGTATCGCACCCTGACTGCTGGGGTGGGGCTCGGCCTCCGAACGTATAAAAGAGTGATTTTCCCAGGCTCGAAACTCGTTCCTTTTATCTTGGGCATCTCATACGTTCGGCGGTATGGCGAAGCTCCTTTGTTAAGTACAGGGCATACAAGGCTTTTCCCACCTAGCCTAATTCCAAACCAGTTAATGCTAGAACTATCAATAAGGGGCCAAGGTCCCCTATGAACCTTAAGGGATCTCTAAAGTAGAAGGCCTTTCTTCTGACCCGAAGACTTTCATGCTTGCTGTCCTAACAAGCGCAGGAGTCTTAGAACCGAGGGTTTCGTTAGTCCTTTTGACATCTCCAGCAGTCAGTGAATCCGCGGGCCGCTGAATGTTCAGCAGCAATGGAATACCGACCCGATGGGAGCGAGAAAGCTCCCGCCCTTTGTTTGTGAAGAAAGAGAAGATGGTTAGGTCGTAACCATAGCCTACACACGCATGTTGGCCCACTCATTTTTTTGAAGATGTTGGCAGGTCCTCATCGCTTGTTCGAGAGCTATAACTTCACCGGTGAGATTGTTAGCCAGGTTAGATCTATTTGATTGGGAAGTTCTTAGCGGATATCAAAGGTGCAATCCAAAAATAGCATGTGTTAAGTATGGAGAGTCGATTCATTTCACCGATACTTCGATCACTTCTCGACCGGGACTTCTTCCGATAGATACCGGAGATACGGTCCTTGGCTTAACAGCCCTACTATCTCAACACTTCACATTCGAATAGAGGATTTATGCAGGCTGGCCCCTTCAAAAGGAAATAGTCTCCCGGAGCTTCTTTGAAAGCTATTGTTCTCCTGAACAGGACTATTGGCAGGACATCCTTCTTTATGAAAGCAGGCTAGACTTCGCGAGCCAAGCTAGAAAGCTAAATATATGCGTGTGAAGCCACGAAAACAGATCCACGTGGTCATCATCAGAGCCTTAAAAAGAAAAACAAAAGGGCCTAAAACCTTCGTTTTTTTATTACTGAGATCAAAGCATCATCCGGAGGAGCCCAAGAGAATAAAATGATCATACAAATATTAAAATTATATTATATTTAATTTTATTAAAATCATTACTTTTTAAATAAATTAACTATTAAGGGAAAATCTGAAATACACTCCAATTGATTTAAACACTGGTGTTTGTGGTGCTATACAGGTGGATAAAACCATTTCGATGTAGTCCTAATTTAATTTTCCATAAAGAAAAATGTAGTCCTTGTTTATTTATTATTACAATTATAAGAGGAGCATTCTAGAAGCATTTACGATGAACAATAGAAGGGCCAGTTTCATCATAGTCGGCTTTGGTGACATGCTGATTTTGAGGGAACACCACCTTCGCTAGTATCGCGCCTCCCACCCATGCCGAGAACTCCCCCAATCCCTCCGGCATATATTCCGGTGGCTGCAATCACCAACACATAAATATTACTACATGACTAACATCTTCGAGAGGTGAGGTGTCAAAGATGGAATGACTGCAACTATGTTAGAAGAGTACCTTCACAAGACAAGGCCTGATAGCCGACGAGCAAAGTGCTGCTTCTCTCTGAAATCTATCTTCAAAACCTATAACACAAACCATACACAAACTCTTGATACAAATTCAACCAAGAAAATAAAACCATTGTTAAATCTTTACCAGTCATAGCAGCAGTTCCGCCACAGAGTACAGTATTTTCTAAAAGCTGGCGGTGATTCTCAGTTGACACAGTTGAGACACAACGAACGAGCTGCTCAACTACTCCATGCGCCTCTAAACCTAAAATCGATGGTTGGAATAGTGCTTCACCAACTGTATACTTCTCTTTTCCAATTTTGATCACCTGAAACAGTTACAATACAAGAAAGTCAATTAATAACAAAGAACACACAGAAATGATTGGGCAATCAGCAAAACAGAGAGAAAACTTAGAAAATCATAAGGAAAAAGGGCATTTCATCTTAGTATAGACTGGGTTCTTATTTGCTAATACGTTGCTGAGAACTAATAAATCGTTGATTCCCCAGATTTATATCTTGAGGACATCACAATAGAAACTCAGCTCCAACAGCATTACCTGCTTTTATTCAAAATCTTGTCAGATTAGAATCATAGGTTTTGGTTGCCACTAGGTACTTAAATAATCTTAAGGAGATAGAGGAGAGAAAAGGATAAACGACAAACTACTATTGGAACAGAGTAAAATCAGAAGTGCAATTGGGTGGTGGTGGTGTGGGGGGGTGGGGGGGGTGGGGGTGGAGGGGAGGAGACCAACTAGAACACCTCGTAGATATCAAGATTAATCTGATATGCCCAGACAAGCTTACAACAATACTAAAAACTATGAGTTCATCTTCTAGACACACAATGGCTAAAGTCAAGAAGCATTAAGCAAAGTCGAAATAAAATCAAAATCACATACCAATACCAGTTGAAAAATAGATTACCTGTCCATCAGGCAGGGTGTGTTGCTCCTGAGGGCATGCCTGCTGGAATATCCCATAAGCAGCATCGTCCTCAGCGCAACATGCATATTGCTCCTTCAACTTTTCAACATCAGGGATGCTAAAGTTGACATGTGGATTGGATTTACCAAGTTCCTTTGCAAATAAGTTGGTCAAATCCAAACCCCCTATTTCGAATCTTCTCGAAGATATATGCTGAACGGCACCTTCAATTACTGAGGCAATATCTGAGTATATAAGATATAAACCATAAGTTACTCGTCTTGTAACCTCGAGGCAAACTATAAATGTCAAAGTGCTTCAGCTGCTCGTTTATTAAATCCATCCACCCACCGCAAAATTATTTGCACCCTTTTTCATGTGCTCCTTCACCCTTATGGCTCATGGTGTTAACTAATAAATAGAATTCCACCTCCACACATCACTTCTTTTCCAGTTTCTTTTTTCTTTTTGGGATGGGGGGATAAGAAACAATAAATTCTATTAATAATAATGAAAGTTATTAATAATAATAAATTTCTCCAGCATAGTTTCTTCAACACAATGTTAATTGGCTTCATTCTATTTTCCTTCACAACGTGATCACCTTTGATGCTCCAGAGAAATTCATTTATTTTCTCCTGCCATCATGTCCAGACTTCTTAAGTCTAGAAAGAGTATGAACACAACAAATAATTGCTATTGACCTGGGCCATGGCTATGCCATGAGGCCCATGACCAGGTACTTATTAGGAAGTCGAGAGAAACAATTGCTGTCTCAGCATGAGACTCCACAGCAAAGATTGACGACCGAGATTGAAGACCTTTCAGAATCTCACTTGAGCAAATTTGAGCTAGGCCACTTACCCAGCAGAAAAAGGACGAGAGCAAAACAAAGTTACACCCTTAACAGTTGTTTATAAGAGCAATAACTTATGAAACATGAAAAATATGTGAAATGATTTAAAGAGACCAGTTAGGTCAGAAAACAATATACTTGTATTATCAAACATGATACTTTTTCATCTGATCAATCAGGTTTAAGGTAAAAGCAAATGCCTGAGAAAAGTCACTTAAAGCCAAGAGCTCTTCTTGAAAGTGGGAGCCAAAAATTAACTCCATGCTTTCGGTAGAAGAAAAAACAGTGAGTACGAACAGTTCAAGAAACAAATAGATGAAAAGAACAGTACTGGCTTATAACACTTTGCCATCTCCTTCAAGTTACTCCATTCGATAGCTTCGGGAAACTTTCCAATAAGCTACACGAACATCGTTATTCAAAATAAGTAAGAAGGGAACAACTAAATGACATGTAACCATGTCAAACCTTGATATATCCCAGGGTTTTGGTATACAAAATCCTAATTAACAATGGTGCTAAGACCAAACAAATATAGCATTTTAGGCCTATCAAATTCCACATGCCATCTTTTAACAACACCAGTTACTTAAACAATGGATGCCATAGAAACAATGCATATACTGATACATACCCAACTTTCCATGGCCGATATCAACAGTGCATCCTGAGATTCGGCCCACAGCATATAGTGATAATACAGCTTGTTCAGATGCATAAAAGCCTGAGATATTGAATTTTTCAAACATCAACTGCACCAATTGTTCTCTGACAGCCTGTTCCATAGCTATTTAGAGTTAATGATGTAACTTTGGAAAAAATAAAGAACACTTCGAGAGATATATACACTCCCTGGTCATATAAATGCATGGTCAAAAATCAAATTCGAATTTCCGAATTCAAAAATTATTTGAAAGGTTTCCAAGATGCCATTCAGATTCCACATAGACTTCTTTGATACTCTTCTCTAATTTCTTTGCTATTCTATGTGTCATTCTATAACCCATTACTGGTCCACCAACAGAATTTATAGACCAATGAAAATTATTATTTTATTACTGGCTAGTGGCTTGATTTAGGGCAAGGTATTAGGAATATTGTAGTATTAATAATGTTTGTGTTACAGAGGGAGATAGGCAGAAATTTAGTTGGAGTTCTTTGTCTTCGGCCTTCGGCTGGGCAGCTTCGGCTCACAGGATTCTTCCCGAGATTTATCTTTACTCTATCAGTATCTTATCAATTCGCAGCCACCTGAGCTACAACGGTAGTTGCATTATTGCATAAGCTCCAAGAATATCATTCATCATTATCTCCAATTCTTCGGTCGTCAAGAACTAAGGGATGATGTTCAGTATCAACCCTTCCAATAGCACTAAAACCAACATATGTATTAATACATAAAATTTGGGAGATGTTATCTAACCTTTGGAGTGGCCAGCGGATCTGTAAATAGAATTTGTCCTTCATTGCCAATCTCCCAACCCAGACTATTATAAAGTACATGGCGTAATAGATCTTCCATAGCATCCCAATCTCTGATAAATCCTCGGACAACTGGGTCAACAGTCACACTTTCAAGCAAGCAAGCATCGGTCATGGACTCCTCGTCAGGTACTTGTTTCATTTGTGTTGGAATTATCTAAATAGGGATGAGGCATGGTAAATTACAACTAATGAAAGAATGGATATGTGATAAAAGGTTATTGAACATGTAAGATAGTGAATAAGATAAATAGAATCTTATGAGATCGCCAATATTACAAGTTAAACATATGAGAAGTATATAAACAATCCACAAATGCAGTAAACAGCATGCACAGATGAAGTCATTGAATATATCCTCGGCAACAGAAAAAGAAAAAAATAACTTACCCGGTTAAAATGCGCTTTTTACACCACACACTAATGACAACTAATTGAAAATAATAAAGAAAATTGACATTGCAAGTAGCATGAGGATATTTTCAATCTCTTGAAGTCCACATAAGTTTATTTCCCTTAATTATTCATCACTTAGAGAAGAGAGAACAATTTTCAAGTTCTTTGAACCCTAAACAATTAAAAGTGAAAATCTACGACTCTTGAAATTAGTCTGCCATTTTCTTTAATTTGCGTTCTCCTGAAGCATCAGCATTGCCACATAAAACTCAAACTCGCAATATCATGAAGTATCACGCCCAGTCTAAACACTCTACATAGTGTATGCCCAGCCTAAACACCCTACATAGTGTATAACTTAAAATCACATTTACAGCATAGTTAATCGCAACATCTTAAGATCAAAACACATTGTTTCTTATAAAAAAGAAAAACACAATCATTTCACCAAATTCGTAAGAACCTTTTCACTATAACAGCTATTCAAAATAAACGCAATCATTTCTCTATTTTGGAAAAGCGAGGTTACCTCAGGGCCAATTTCAGGAAAGGCATGATTAAATTTGATATATTTAGAACCAGCGTCAACCACAGCTGGCTCCATGTTCCAGGTTTAGTTTGAGAGCAACCGTGACGGCCGCCCAATTTGATATATAGGGAGAGATTTGAGGATGAAAGCAAAACCTAGGGCTACCCCACTGACCAAATGTTCTTTTTTAAGACAGAGGTAGAAGTGGTAAATACATCATTTATTTACGGTACTTTCGGTAACTCACGCGTTTAGTGCGAAAATTCGATAATAACCTTTGGTAAGAACATCAAAATACCTTTTAAAACATAGGAATTACTATAACATCTTATAATCAGAATTTTATTAATGGGATATAGTTGTGCTATAACTTAACTGTTAAAGTTTCCATAAACAAGTTATCGCTTGTAGGTGTTACTACCTATTTCTCACTTCATTGAAATCCATCTCCTATAAGTCATGACATTTGCCTAGGAAATTGAATCCACAAGCGATTGATCTCACTAAGGTGGTGATGCATCACACAAAATGCCTTTCAAATCTATGTCACATGGACGGCCTATTGTGGTTGAACGGCCTTTGTCAGCAGTTTAATGCTCAAGAGGAATTGTTTACGGTTTTCTTCATTTAATCCAGAAAAGAATGAGCTGGCAGTAAAGTCATGCATCCATTTAATCGAGCAGTAATGCCTTCAATATCATGACATGAGCCCGAGGGTAATCGAAGAGTCTAAGAGGATACCAGTAGTGTCAGAAAACGTGTTTCTTCCCCATCTCCTCAAAGCTTGAAAGTGATGTACACATTTTGTTAGTTATTTTGTATTAAACAGAAAATATAGATGCGTATTAAACACTAAATAACTTCAGCCTTCCGTTTACTTAAGCCAATTATTTATTAAGAAACAAAACTTAGTGTTTAATACCACGTGCTAAGTTAACAAAGCAACGAGAACTCAAATTAATGATAAAAATGACGAAATGAACCCTTAGACACAAGGACATTATGACCTTCACTTAAGCTCTACATGGTACTAGCAAAGATACCTCGTTCCATACATTGAAAATACTCTTAGCATCATCTTGCAAAGCATATAAACAACAATAACTAGCAACAGACACTCATTTGCAATCATGATCGCCAATTGCAAAATTATGGTGTGTCTCAATATACTAGAGAATTGTGTGGGAAGATCATAAGTAAAACTGTTACATTGCATGTAAGACCTACCTATCATTATATCTGATTATAACCAACTAATTTGTGATCACCAACACTGAAGGGAGCCCTCACGACTGTTCTTCGTGTGTTCTCATTCAAGCACCTCTTCATTGTCAACAAATTTTAGCTAAGTCACTCATCACACCAAACAAGTCCATTGTTCGCGATACGTTTGGCTAGTAGCATGAAATACGACATTCCAAAGCTTCGTAGAAAGTTCTTCAACAGGAAAATCTCCATTTAATTGTCAATTAAGGATAAAAAGAGATAATTAAGCAAACCAACCTAAACAAAATATTCACTTCTTTGAATGCATATTACTCAAGTCCGCATAGTCATACATTTAGCATTATGGAATCATTGAGGCAGATCTGCTCCCCAACCATAGAATAGTCTCCAAATGGGGAAAAATCAATGTTTAGTTCCTCAAATTAAACATCGCTCTAATTTCTAAGCCTGATCGTCACTTAAATGAGCAAGCTAAAAGATATAAAAATGAAAACACAATTTTGCTTAAACATAATAAGACACCGATAACTTAAGATGGAAATCGGCTAAAATCAACATTTCTTATTTTAAATTAAGTCTTCTTATAGAAGAAGATGGTCACGGTCATGTAATTATACATTTTATAAAATTCGAAGTGAACTCATCATAAAAATGAAGAAAAGTTCTAGCATTTTGCCAGAAGTTGCTACTTCAATTCGGGGAGAATAAGAAGCAGCAGCAACACATAATCAACGCTTGCCGGCAAAAGAAGGTTACCATAGAAGGAGGCTGGTCGGGCACAGCAAAACCGGCTTTGAGCAGCTTGCTACCAGCGTCAATCACCACCGCCTCCATATCTCAGTCTCAGCAACGGCGTCCCTCAATAACACAGAATACCGCCAGTAGCTTGCTAGGTCTTGTCTTATTCATTTCGATTTCTTCTTCTTCCCGACCATTTTATAGTGAAATGGTTGAGGACTTATTTGCAATTTAAAAAGTTTAATTCCCTATGGTCACGTGTTTATCTAAAAATTAACATGTCAATATCATATCTGTACACAAATATACGAGGCTTCCCATTCAAATAAGCTCCTAAATTCATTTTTTAAAATCAGTGATTTTAAAGTTAGATAAATGCATTAGAACCTTATACTATAAGATAAATAAAACATTCCTCTAAAAAAATATATATATATATTTCCGCCAAACTACACACGACACCAATTCGTAGTTGAAATGGACAGGTGGCAAGTACGGAGGAGGAGAGAGAGACAAGAAAGTCGGGATCTCAAAGTTTAATAAAAGTTTAATAATTTTTAGAAGTATTTTTATAACTAGCAATTAACACATGCATTGCATGCAGCTCGTAAATTTCTAAAATATGATATCAAAATGACGTAGATATTTAATTTAAAATAAATTTAATAAGGCATTTAATATTAAATTACTTCATTCTAATAAAAAAATTATGTGTATATCCTACATGGTAGATAATTATCTTTTTAAATACTTTTTAATAGTGTTATATATATATATATATATATATATATATATATATATATACACACACACATTATATTAGTGTAACTAGTTGTCTACTCGTGTGATTTACGAGATAAATACTCCCTCCGTCACGATTAAATTTGCAACATTGACCGACCACGGATGTTAAGAAAAAACAGATTTTGTTTTTCCTTTGACTTTTCTAAAGGTTGAGATTTTAAGGGTTGTTAATAAACGGAAATGATCATGAAATGTATCAAACAAGATGAACTTTCATTCAAGCCCACTTGAGAGAGAAAAGATTAACCATGCAAAACTGCATGTTACAAAGTTGTGGAGTAACAGTATTCCGAATCGCAAAAACTAACTCTAGTGTGGTATGTGTCTGTTATTTATATTAGTGTTTGTATCAACTTCTAGAAGCTCCTATTAGTTGGAAATGTTGACTAGTTTCACAAGATAACCCTTAGCTAACATGACAACTTCCTAACAGGTTATAACAACTTGATATTCCAACACCCCCCTCTCAAGTTGGGCTATTGTGAATATCCAACAATCCCAACTTGGAAAGTAAATATTTAAACTGTGTTGGACCAAGCACTTTAGTAAAGAAGTCTGCTATTTGCTGATTGTATCTAATGTGCTTTAGATCTATAAATCCAGCCTTGTATTTATCTTTGACAATATGATAATCACTTTCTAAATGCTTAGTCCTTTCATGAAAGACTAGATTGGTTGTAATGTGTATGGCTGATTGATTGCCACATAAGGGGTGGGATTAGTTTTGAAATGTCAATCTTAAAAGTCAGTAAGTACATATGAATTGAAGTTCTGCAACAATGGAGCTTAAAGCTCTATATTCTGCTTCTACTGAGGATTTGGAAACAATAGTCTTCTTCTTACTCTTCCATGATACTAGAGACTAACCAAGAAAATACCTTGTAATTGATTTTCTGGTGTCCTTACAAGCTGCCCAATTTGAATCAGAGTAGGCCTGCACACTCATAGATTGATTAGTAGCATAGAAAAGCCCAAGGGATGGGCAACCTTTCAAGTATCTGATAATATGCAAAGCTGCATTCCAATGGCCTGTGTAAGGTTTACTAACAAATTGACTTAATTGTTGTGTTGCATAAGTAATGTCAGGTCTAGTTAGATTCAAGTACAACAATGTGTCTATCAACTTTCTATACTTATCAAGATCAGTTAATGGTTCTCCTTGTGTAGCAGTTAAGTGCAAACTAGTTGGCAAAGGTGTATTAGCTGGTTTGCATCCCTCAAGTCTTGTGCCTTTTAGTATATCTAGTGTGTATTTTCTTTGACACATATAAGTACCATTTTCATTCCTAGCTATTTCCATTCCAAGAAAATATTTGGCATGCCCTAAGTCTTTGATGGTAAAGATATCATGAAGATAATAGTGCTCATGTGAGATCCTGTAATCAATACATCATCAACATATACTAAGAGTGAAAGAAATATAGAGCCCTTGGCATATATGAACCGACAATGATCAGCAGCAGATTGTATGAAACCAATTTCTATCAGTTTTTAATGTAAATTCACAATTCCATTGTCTACTTGCTTGTTTCAAACCATATAAACTTCTTTCTAATTTGCATACTTGACCAGAAATAGCTTTGTTGTAACCCTATGGTGGAAGCATGTAAACTTCTTTATCAATATATCCATGTAAAAATGCACTGGTTACATCTAGTTGACATATTGGCCAAGATTTAACATTTGCAATGGAAAGAAGTAGCCTTATTGTCACCATTTTAGCCACTGGAGAGAAGCTTTCAACATAGTCTTCTCCATATACATGGTTGTAGCCTTTGGCTACTAACCTTGCCTTATATCTTTCAACTGTGCCATCTAGGTTGAGCTTCACTTTGAATACCCACTTACTCCCAATGGCCTTCTTTCTTGGTGGGAGAGTAGTTAAGGACCAAGTGTGATTTTGTTCTAGAGCATCCAACTCTTTTTGCATTGCCTCTTTCCATTCCTTTACTTGACTAGCCTGGCTATAATATCTAGGTCCCTGTATACTATAAACATTAGTGAGAAAAGCTAGATATGTACTATTAAAGTTAGGAGACCGTGTGTAAGGAAAAGTTCTTATAGCATAAGGACTTCCAGCAAAAATTGTAGGTATGACTTCCTGAGCTGCATATGTGACATTGTTACATTTGAAATCAGAGAGATAAGCAGATTTTACTCTTAGTCTATTACTTCTAGTTACAAGTGCCAACTGATTGTCTAGTTGAGTGTGAGAGCCTAAAGTAATGTCACTTTGTTCAATAATCTGTTCACTATCTGGATGAACATCATATATATCAGTGAGTGGAGAATAGTGAGTCTCATTTGATAGAGTAGAACTGATTGTTGCTGGTGCATGAGATGTACCATACTCATTCTCAACATTCTCATGTTCAACATTAGGCAAGGGAATAATTTTAGTTTGAAGAGGAGCAACATATCAAGGAAACTTTTGAGTGAAAAAATGAACATCTCTAGAAGTGAATACCCTCTTCGTTTCCAAATTATACAATAGAAATCCTTCTTACCAGTAACATAACCCATGAAGGCACTTTTGATTGTTTTGCTGTCAAACTTGGATTTATGAGGCATGGTATTTGCAGCAAAAGTCAAACAACCAAATGGCTTTAGCATCTTATAATCAGGATATTTGTTGTACAAAATTTGATATGGAGATTTCCATTTCAAAAGGGCAGAAGGCAATCTTTTTTATTTTATAAGTAGCTAAGAGGACTGAATAAGACCAGAATTGTATAGGTGTTTGAGAATTAAACATCAAAGACCTTGCAACATCAAGTATATGTCTATGTTTCTTTTCAATAGTCCCATGTTGTTGTGGCGTATAAACACATGTTGTTTGATGTATAATACCTAGATTTTGAAAAGAGATTTTGACATTCTTTACCAAGAAATTTTAAGTCATTTTCTATTCTACCTATCTTCACAACAACTTGAAATTGAGTTTTCACCATCAAAATGAAATTAACTAACAATTTTGATACTTGAGACTTATGAGCTATAAGATAAGTCCACGTACCCCTACTGAAATCATCCACTATAGTAAAAAAATATAGGGTCTTTGTTAAGCATTCTTCTTTACATGGACCCCAAATATCTACATGAATAAATTCAAAAAGAGTAGAAGATTGAATAGAACTTGAATTAAAAACATTTCTATGTTGCTTTGCTTGAAAATAGGTAGTGCAACTTATTATTTCATTAATATGAGGATTCTTACAAAAAAAATTCAGAAATGATACATGGGAAAGAGTGGTTACAGAGGCATGACCTAAAGTCTTATGCCAATACAACAAATCCTCAGAGTTACAATTAGTTTGGGCTACAATTTCAGGCAATACAAAATGATGAAAACCAGATGTAGTTTCTAAAATATAGAGTTTGTTTTTCAACTGGCCAAATATGACTATTTTACTAGTCTTCAGGTCCTGCAACAGACATTCATTAGCAGAGAATACACATTGCACATTAGAAGCCTGAGTTAATTGAGCAATAGACATTAAATTATAACTAAAACTAGGAACATATAATACATCTGCTAGCAGAATGTCATTAGCTATTTGAACTTGTCTAATAAAACTAATTTTTTTTTTTTGAGAAAGCAATAAAACTAATTTTCTTGATTGTTCCATCAGGTAATAAGACATTGGTTTGAGAAACTACTGGTTTAAGAGAAATAAAAAATTTCTTATCACAGCACATGTGTTTACTTTCCCCTGAATCCAAGATCCAGGAACCAAACTTTAGATTAGCAGAAACAGATAGACTACGATATATTGTAGGAGAAGTACAAGCTATTGTACCTGCAAAGCTCACAGCATGAGCAAGTCTGTGATAGAATCTTGTTGGCCAACTCCTTTATTGTTAGCAAAGTGTTTAGCTATCTCTTTCTGAAACATGTCAGAGAAATCAAAAGTGTTAGAAGAAAACTCTGGACCAGATTTGAAATCTGATGTCTCTGGTGCAAAAGTAACTTTTGTAGCCACATTTTTTCCTTTCTGGTCTTGAATCTTCTTGTACCAATCAGGCACTCCATGCAACTGAAATCACTCGGACATATCATGTCTTTTACCCCCACAATGAGAACAAACCAACTTTGCCCGTTCTTCTTTGGTCTTTCTAAGATTAAAACGGCCTTTGTGAGAAACAATGTAAGGCTTGTAAGAGCCCTTAGCAAGTATTGCAGCTTGCTATAAAGTCAGGAAATGTAATATGTATAGATCTCTACTTCTCCACCATAATGATCAATGAGTAGGCTTCTCACATGATCAAAATTATCATTCAAACCCATCAAGAACTGAAGTAATTTGTTTTGAATATCCATATCAACGATGTTCTTGCTTAGAGGGCAACCACATTTTGGAAGGGGAGATAAACTGTTGAACTGATCCCACAATATCTTTAGCCTAGTAAAATACAACTGGATGGAATCATTTCCTTGGGAGATACTGGAAATCTCATGCTAGAGTTGATACTGGAGAGGCACATTGCTCTCACCAAACCGTTGGGCAATATCTTCCCACAACTCTTGAGAACTATTCACATACACAAATGCCTCAACAAATTCTTTACTGACATTTGTTAGTATCCAAGAAATTGACATGCAATTTATTTTCTTCCAAGTCTCATACAATGGAGAAGCTTCAGTAGGTTTAGGAACTTTACCAGTCACAAAACCAAGTTTGGACTTGGCACCAAGGGCTAGCATCATAGACTTTCTCCAAGAAATGTAGTTTAAGCTCGTTAATGGATCATGAGACACCATCACCATTCCTGGATTGTCTGAAGAGGATAGAAAGAGGGGATTATCCATGTGAATTGGAACAACATTAGGCGGGACTTCATGGTTGGCCGCCGGAATCTCATGGTTAGCCGCCGGGATCTCATTGTTAGCCACAGGGATTGGTTGAACACGATAGCCATCACTGTGACTTTTCAACAAATAGTTGTTGTGCAAGGAAGAAAGTGTAATAGAATAACAAGAAACTAAAAAAAAAAACTCAATGGGAATGTGAGCAAAAGCCAAAGAAAAAGATGATTATAACCTGTGGTCTACTGATACCATGTTAATAAACGTAAATGGATCAAGAAATGAATCAAACAAGATGAACTTTCATTCAAGCCCACTAGAGAGAGAAAAGATTAACCATGCAAAACTGCATGTTACAAAGTTGTGGAATAACAGTATTCTGAATTGCAAAAACTAACTCTAGTGTGGTATGTATGTGCTATTTATATTAGTGTTTGTATCAACTTCTAGAAGCTCCTATTGAGATGGAAATGTTAACTAGTTTTACAAAATAACCCTTAGCTAACATAACAACTTCCTAACAGATTATAACAACTTGATATTCCAACAAGGGTGAAGATTGTGGGAATTAATTTCTATTTATGGGGTTGCAAAGTTAACTTAGATGGACCGATAAAGTAAGTAGATAAATTTAGCTGGGACAGAGGTAGTAATTTTTATAATACTAATAATATTATAAAATATATAAGTAACTAAGTAAGTACTGTATATATTTGATAATTTGTGGTATGATATAATAACGTAAAAGGTCGTGGTATGAACAAACTATGTACGCGATGCATAATACTTGAAAATTTTAATAAATTATCAACTGATCTGCATGTTTTTAATTTTTGGTCTTCCACAAACAAAATTTAAAAATATAACACTGCAATGTTTTTTATAAATTATGTACATACGTGTGTACCATTTTTTTTTTTTAGTTTATATTTTTATTTTTTCAGATTTATTAAGTCAAAAATAGAGTAGCATTTCAAATGCGTAATTAATTTAGAAATTATGATTTTTACTTAAGTCGATTTGAAATTTCAAATATATTTTCTTTTAAGTGACACTATTTTTAATTTTGTCAAAAGTCATATATGTTGGGAATAGACAATGAATATCTAGAAGCGTGTTTCTTTCCCTCTTTGTGGATTTAAAATAGGCAGTAACAAAGTATAAGAAAAAGACAGCAGCTAATGCCACCATATAAGTTTCTAAGTACACCACAATTTTACATGGAACAAAAATAACCTTGAGATAAATGACTAAGTTGTCCTTTTATATTAATAAAATAACTAAAGACACCACTAAATTTTCTAAGTACATCACATTGTTTTTAATAAAATGATTTGTTAAACAATATGACTTATTTTTAATAAACATCGGTCACAAAATACATTTTGATATTTATTAACTCTATTCGAAAACTACAGTCCGAACGTAGACTCGATCTCTGGAATATCCAACCTGAATGTTCTTCTCACCTATAACTATTTATAGTCTTTAGTGGGAGATTCTAGAACAAGAATTAAATACAACACCTCAAGACAATTCCAGAACTCTTCTATATCCTTCCATACCATTCTAGAGATAGATCCATCCAGATATTGGGTCAACTCTAATAACCGAATGCGCTTCCCAATTATGGAGGAATAACCCAACATATCCCCCTCCCCCCCTTCCGATTTAATTATGAGGAATCACCAAATCTAGCTCCATAACAACAATTTTCAAATTTCTTGGTCGAAACTATTTTTGTCATTATGTCTGGCTAATTCTTGTCGGTGTGAACCTTCTCAATTTGTAGGAGATTCTGTTCCAACACGATCTTGAATTCAATGATATTGAACATCTATATGTTTTGAACAAGACTGAAATGTAGAATTCCTGCCAAGGTATATTGCACTTTGAACACGTGCCTCTCTTGTTTTTGGCTCAACTCAAGTAGTAGATTTTTCATCCACAAAACACATTTTCGAAGCTTAGACTGCCAGGATACAGCTCCCCCTGCAAAAATTGTTAAGTATCCCAACGTTGATTTTCTTAAATCAATGTCTCCCGCCAGGTCAGCATCTGTGTAACCCTCCAAGATAATCTTTCCTTTACCAAAGCACAATTATTTGTTGGTCATCTCACGGAGATATCGAAGTATCCACTTCACAGCTTCACACTGTTCTTTTCCAGTGTTGGATAGGAAGCGACTACCACACCAACAACATGTGTTATATCCACCCTTGTACATATCATTGCGTACATGAGACTTCCAACTGCAGATGAATATGGAATATTTTCCACCTCAGCTTTATCTTTCTCACTCCTTAGATATTGTTGCTTACTCAACTTGAAGTGTCGAGCGAGTGGTGTGTTGACCGCCTTAGCCTTGTGCATATTGAATCTTTCAAGAACTTCTTCAAGTTATCATTCTTGAGAAAGTCATAGTAACTTCTTGGATCGATCTCGAGTGATTTTCATTCCAAGAATTTGTCTTGCTGGACCCAAATTTTTCATGGAAAATAACGTACTCAATGAATTCTTCACAAGTACGATCTTTTTTAATCTTGCACTACAATCAACATATCATCGACATAAATAAGAAATAACTTATCATTATCATACCTCTTTACAAAGACACAATGGCCAATGGAGGTCTTCTTAAAACCATGTTCGCTCTTGAAAGAATCAAACTTCTTGTACCACTATTTCAGGGCGTGTTCCAAACGATGGAGACTCTTCTTAAGTCAGCAAACCATATGTTCTTTACCCAGAACTACAAATCCTTCGGGTTGCTCCATGTAGATCTATTGCTCTAGGTCTCCATGTAGGAATATTATTTTAACATACAACTACTTGGTCTCCAAGTCTAGGCACGCGGTGAGGCCTAGAACCACTTGTATAGATGAAATTTTCACCACCGTTGAAAATATCTCAACCCTTCATAACGATCCGAACTTTGTACCTGTGTGAGCTGTTTTCTTCAACCTTGAGCCTATATACCCATTTGTTTTCCAATGCTCGCTTTCCTTTGGATAGCTCCACTATATCATATGTTTGATTCTCGTGCAAGGAATGCATGTCTTCTTACCTGAATACCACCCACTCCTTCTTGTGGTCGTTGGGCGTAGCTTCCTCGTAACTTTGTGGCTCTCCCTCATCCGTAAGGATCACAAACCCATCAAATTTGGTACGAAGGCACATTGTTCTTTGGGTCGCCCTTCTTGAGATTATTTTGTAACTTCTAACTGAGTATTTTCAAGCTCAATCGGTTAAGGCTAGTGGTTAGACTCTTCTGCAACTTCAGAGCTTTCATTATTGTTTCTTCTTCTTCACGAGTCTCAGAATCATCACCTTTTGAACTGTTGCTTGCCTCTGGGTATATGTGCTGGCTCTCTCGGGATTTTCTTTCTTAGAGTCTTCAATCGTCTAATCCTAAAAAAATACAACGTCTCGGCTTCTTATTATCTTCTAAATTGGATCCCACAGACGATATCCAAATTCATCTTTTGGTGAGCCAAGATATATGCATTGTTTTAAAAAAAAAAAATCAAGTTTGGCTCTCTCATCTTTGGGAATGTGAACAAATGCACGACACCCAAATATTTTCAAATGGTTATAGGAGACCTTGTTTCTTGAAAAAACTTCCTCTGGGATAACTTCGTCCAAAGGAGTGATGGTGAGAGATTGATGGTATCAACAACAGTCTTCACAACTTCTCACCAAAATGTTTTAGGCAACTTGTCATGAGAAAGCATGCATCTCGCTATTTCTTCAATGGTGCGGCTCATTCTTTCGGCCACTCTATCCAATTGAGGTGTCTTTGGAGGCATTTTCTCAAGCCTAATACCATATGACCTGCAATATGAATTAAATATGCCATGATACTCTCCACCATTATCGGATCGAATGCATTTTAGCATCAGACCTGTCTCGTTCATCGTATGGAACTCCTTGAATGCTTCAATCACTTGATCTTTAGTTTTAAGCAAAAACACCCAAACTTTTCTTGAATGGTCATCAATAAAGGTTATAAAGTATAAAGTACCACCATGATATTTTTTAGTCATAGAGCACACATCAGTAAATACCAAATCATGAATATGTTCTCTTGTTGTAGGTTGAACAAGTTTCTGACATGAAACTCTACGTTGTTTTCTAGCTAGACAATTAGTGCATGAGTCAAGTGTCGTACCTTTTATGTTTGGAAGCAGTTCTTTTCTGGCGAGGATTTGCAGTCCCTTCTCGCTTATGTGTCCCCAGTCTCTTATGTCATAACTCCATATTTGAGTTGTCATGTGCAACATTAGCCTTCCCCTTGCATAACTTTCCTTGTGTGACATGTTGCCTTTGGTGAGCTTCTATTTACCATCACCAAAGTGGCTCTCCAGTCCTGCATCATTAAGATTTCCGGCTGAAATAAGATTTAGGCGCATATTTGGTACATATCTTACATCCTTTAGCAAACTTGCATCCCGCATCCGTTCATTAATGTGATATCGCCAATAACAATGATATTGCTAGTGACTTGATTTCCCATCTTTACAGACCCAAAGTCTTCACTTTGATAGGATGAGAAAACTTCTCCATGAGGGGTGACGTGGAAGGAGGCGCCCGAGTCTACTATCCAACAACTGTCATCATGTGCAAGGTTGAGATAATTGTCTGCTCCAATGAGAAAAACATCCACATTATTCACCGTTACAACAACTGTGGTACTTTTCTCCTCCTTCAGATCTATCTTGTCTGGCTTGACTGTCTTATACTTTTGATCCCTCTTGAAATTCAACATTCAAATTTCTTGTGTCTGGGTCCACCAGAGTAGTAACATTTAAGTTTTGAGCGTGATTTGGATCTGCCTCTTGACTTGTCGTAAACTCGAGTCTTACTTCTTCCTTAAGTGTCTTTTCTTCCACATGTTTCACCCCTACCATGATTTTCGACAATGTTAGCATCAAATTGTTGCTCATACCTCATTTTTTTATTCATGCTTCTTTGTTTAATAAGCTTTCTGCCAATAAATCTATGGTAAGCCTTCCTTCTTGGGCAGAGTTGCTCAAGGTGACGACCAGAGTATCCCAACTCTCGGGTAGTGAGCTGAAGAGTAGTAGCGCTTGCAACTTATCTTCAACCTTCATCTCGATCTTTTTTAGTTAGTTGACAAGCCCTTTGAAATTATTTAAATGCTCAATCATACTCTCCCCATCTTTATACTCTAACTTCACTAGCCGCCTCACAAGATGAGATTTATTTTGAGGCATCTTCTTTTTGAATCTTGGACTCGAGCTTTGTCCATAATTCGTAAGCATTGTGTAGGTAGCTACATACTCGAACAGGCTCCAATCAATAAATTTCCGAATAATCGCTACAGCCTTGCGGTTGAGGAGCTCCTAATCTTTCTCACTCTTCCCTTCCAGCTTCTTCTGATTAGTGATTCACTTGTGTAGGTCTATACATTATAAATGGTCCTTCATCATAGGCTTCCAATATGAATAATTCTACACCGTAAGTTTGAACATATCTTCATCATGACTGATACCGTCCATCTTAAATCGCATAAGAACTTTCATGCTCGTAGCAACCGGGCTTTGATAATACTATTGGGAAAAGACAATGGATATGTGGAAGCGTGTTCCTTTCTTTTTTTGTGGATTTAAGATAGACGGTAACAAAATAATAAGAAAAATAAGGAGAACAGAGTGATAGAGTAGAGACACAGATTACGTGGAAAATCCAAATCTATAAAAACACGGTGGACCTTAGTCCGGAATTTCTTCACTATGTGATAAGATTACAAAACATTCTCTCTAGTCTAAACTAGAGGATAACTCTAGATTAATCACTAATATTTAACGGAACACTATCTCACTCTCAAGTGACTCAGTTTTTTCTTTCTCTAAGAGGAACTCACAATTTCTGGATGCGAATGTTCTTCCCACCCTCAACTGTTTATAGTATTTAGTGGGAGATTCTATAATAAACATTAAATGCAACATCTCAAGATAATTCTAGAACTCTTCCATACCATTCTAGAGATAGGTTTTTCTAGAGATTGGATCATGGGCTAATAACCAAATGGGCTTCCCAATTATGGAGGAATAACCTAACAATCTATAACAAATATTATATTCCACGATATATCAAAGTGAATTTGTTACCTAATATACGAATTGTCCAACCTATTATAATTCCTCAAACTCAAAACAAATAGTTCAACTCACATGAACATATTAAGGTAAAACAATAAATTTATACTTTAAATACTAAACAGTAAATTACTTTTATTTGAAAAATATTTAAATTTTCAATATTGAAACTCAAATCCATGTAAAAATTTAATCAACGATTTGTTCAATCCAACACACACACACACACACACACATATATATATATATATCAACCCATACATCTTTATTCCATATTATCAGTATGATGTTTTATTTGATAAAAAATATTGATGTCAAATTAAAAATGGTGAAAAGATATGCATCAAAGCTGAATCTGAGTTGAAAAAGGTTAAGAAACAATGTAAAAAAAAAAAAAAAAAAAAAAAAAAAAAAAGGGAAAAGGGCATACTATAAAAGCTTGCAACTAATGTCCTGCACTTTTCCAGCCGCTCGTTTTTTTTTTTTTTAATTGATTAGCAAAATTTGCGGCTGCAATACTAAAGAATGTAATCAAATTATGTGTGAATCATTCCAGCAATACTCATTAATTTGTAATTAGTGAGCATACACATCAAATAATAAAGTATATGGTCTTATTTATTTTTCAAATAAAATATTATAAAATAATTTTAGAGTTTTATTTTATATATTATTAAATTAAAGACCAAAAGATATCATAATCAACATTATTAAGAATAATTTAATTATAAAATAATATACTAATTATTTACATATATTGTGGATGTTAAATTGAAGATCTCGAAAAGGGAATTCATTTGATATATTTTGCATAAAAAAAGAAATTGGGACTAAAAAGTTATAATCATTTAAAATTTTGGGTGAAAAAAAAGAAAAAAAAATATAAAAAATCTGATTGGTAGTTAGTGTAACTTTCCCATAAAATAGCGGGCATCTCTCGCTCACTCTACTTTTTTTCCTTTTGCAATTACTAATTGTGTGTGAAAAGTTTGGGTAGGAACGTGTTTTCTACCTTTTTTTAAGCCCACCTCTTTTTATATTAGGTAAGAACATATATATATATATATGTATGACTTTATTATTTTTTTATTTGAATACTTTATTATTTATAATTTTCTTGAATACTATATATTACAAATTATCTATCACTTGTACAATATTTAAATTACCTTATTTTATAATATAATGTTATTAAAATTGTATAAAGGAAAAAAAATAATGTGTATGACATCCGTATTTCATTTCAAATATTTAGTTTGACTCTAACTATAATTAGATATAAATCATCATTAATGGCTATAACCTCAAAATTCATCTTTGCTATCTTCCATGTTTGTATTCTTTTTAAAACTTTCCCTTTTCATAAGAATAATTGATGTGTTTTTTTTTTTTTTTAATTTCTTAAATACATTAGAATTTACAAGTTACAATGTTCTAACATGTCTTTTTATTCATTAATTATCTTAAGAATTAACTTTGAATACAATCTCAGTGATTTCAGATCAAAATTGTTATGTTCTTTTAGCATGATTTGGGCATTTGCTTTAAATTTATATTATAATAAAGTTGAGTTTATCGCCTTCCATCCCTATGTATTCTTTAAGAGTTATAGGCACTTCATAATATGTGATCAAAATGCTACATTTAGTTTTCAATAATATTTAATGGGGCTCAGGTAGTGAGAGACATAAGATACATTGGGCTACTTGGAAGAAGTTGTGTGTTTCTATTAACGAAGGAAGATTGAGTGTTAGAAATTCTGGGGACTTGGCTAAAGCTTTGTCATGCAAGCATGGTGGAAGTTAAGAGCTTCTTGGGAAGATTTTCCAAAAGATAAATATCTTAAGAAGATACACCCGTTTATGGCAGATGTGGGATACAACCAATCTTATTTTTGGAGAATAATGTTAGAAGCAAAAGACTTAGCTGAGAATAATATCTACTGAAGGCTTGGAAAGGAGGGATTTACTTGTGGTTTGATACTTGGTGTGAATTTATGCCTCTTTGTTAGCTTTGGGAAATATTTGACACTAATGCTTGTGTGGCAGATCTTTGGTGCAATAATGCATTAGAATTGTCATCTATTTCTGCATGTCTTCCTCCCTTTGTTATAAATTGCATATTTGAACTTTTCATTAATTATAATGGGTTAAATATTTAAATCAACCTATACTATTGGGATTTTGACACTTCAGTACCTTAACTTTTTTTCACCGATTGCAACATGAAGTACACGAGTTCAACAAGTTGCAACCCTCGATCATTTTTTCCATCCAAATGTCCCTCACGTGACCCTCACATGCTTAATTGGGGCTTTGTTGATATTATATTGATCTTTGGGGCAATTTGTAAAAAATAAAACCTACACACAAGGACCTATACTTAATAACACCAAAAGATTATTTTTTTAACATGATCTCATCTCTCTCCATAAACAAAAGTGAAAGGAAAATTAATCCTCAATCGCGAAACAAATCGGTGCTGCTTTGGAAAACCCTAACCCATATTCTTCTTCCGGCCAACACTCCACCCAATCGTCGTCGTTTGTTGCTAGAAACCCCTTGAATGGTGTGGGATGTAAGAGACACGAAATGGTGCAAGCTTTGTGAAGATCAACTGACACCCGACTATGGTAAGTTTAATTCCATTTTTAGGTTTTTCTCGCCATAGATGGTTGTCGAAATCGCTTTTGGGGCTGTTCTTCGTGGGTTTCATTTCTATTTAGCGGATTTTTGTTCCTCGTAGAGTTTTCGGTCAAAGTGGGTCTTGGTTGTATAAGCATTCTTGAACTTCTATTTCTACAACATTTGTTATGGGTTTTAAAATCGGCCAATTTAGTGTTTATATTGTACTGATGTGGGCCGTGTGCCTTTGATATTCAAATTATTTGTGTATTAAAACTATTGTTTTGTTTGATATTAACTGTGGCAGCTTATTTTGGGTGGCTTTAATGTCTTAAGTGTGGTGTATAGTGTTCTAGTTGTGAGCCTGTGGGCCTTGTAGAATAAATGCCTTTTTTTTTTCTACTCAGTGGGGTGTGTGTGCCCATATTTGTATATATTATTAAATGTTTAAGATAGTGAAACTTAATTCTAGTCGTATTGGTTGATGTGGCATTATTTGTTAAAGGGGACTGATTTGTTGTTTTATTAGTTGTATTGATTGGGGCTTGTGTGCCTTGAATTTGCTTATGTGTGCTGTTGGGAATTGTTTAATGCCTATTTAATGCTATTGTTCATTATTTTGCAGGTGATAATTCTGAAAAATTTACAATTATGTTACATCATAGTGGGGCATTCATGAGTCGGGTTTGCTATACTATTCCGGCGGTGGTATAACCTACATAGATTACTGTGACCCCGATGAAATGTCCCTATTGAATTGAACAAAATGATTAAAGAGATAAGCTTGGAGGGGGTAGATAAATTGTACTTTAATAAGAATGGGTCTAACAATTGCAGTTCGTTGTGGTCCATAGACAGTGATGTTGATGCAATGCTTTTGGGTGGGTTTGCAGGTTCTGATAGGTTGGTGGGGCTTTATGTAATGCATGTAAGAGTTAGTGATCATGAAAGGGCTTCTGAGAAGGATAACATAGGGGCTGATGCATCTCATAGTATAAGGGAGAATAGTAATCAAGTAGTGTTTTTTTATGGTGACAAGAGATTCAACCAAACTTTCCTTCGGATTTCACCAAAAACGAGTTCTTAGATGATAGCCTTAGTGATGACAATTGGGGGAGCCATGATGGGCAGTCTGTAGGGGAGGGTTCCAAATGTTCGAATAGGATTGCTGATAGTGAATTTGAACTTTATGACGATGATGACTTAATATTTGAGGATAATGTAGACGAGGAGGCCGAATGGGGTGGGTTGAAGGGTAAAGAGGATAATATTGACAAGGCTAGCACTAGCAAGAAGCCTAAAAAGAAGTCAACCCATAGGGGCAATCCCGTGTTCAAGGAACCTAGAAAGGGAATCAAACAACCTGAATTCTTCATTAGACAATGTTTTGAACACATTGTCTTGTTTAGGAAGGCTTTGAGACTTCATTCTATTCTTACAGCGAGGGAGGTTCAATTCACCATAAATCACGTTAATAGAGTCTAGGCTAGATGTAGCCACAAGAGGTGTCCTTGGCTAATCTTTGCTTCCAAAATGGGTAGCGGAAAAACGATTTAAGTGAAAACATTGCGTGACACCCACAAATATCCCAGGGTCCAATCGGTTAAACATACAAATTCTAAGCTCACTGTCAGCATCTATAGAGATAAGATCTATACTGATCGTAAGTGGCTCATCGAATCTAAATCTGTTATAACGCAAAGAGGTTAGTGAAAATAAGGGGAGTATGTGTGAGGCCGAAGAGTATGCACTGTTGTGGTCAGATGCAGAAGAGTTGACTGCCATTAATCCTGGGACTACTGTGAAAATTAAGTGTAAGCAAACTTTGCAGGGGTGTTTCTTCAAGAGGTTTTTTATGTGCTGGGGTGCTTTAAAGAGGGTTTTTTTTGGAGGGTTGTAGGCCTATAATCTTCCTCGATGGCTGTCATCTGAAGACTGCTACTAGGGGGATTTTGCTTAGTGTAGTTGGTGTTGATGGGAACGACATATATCCTTTGGCGTACACCGTTGTTGAAAAAAAAAAAAAGAAGAAGACCTGGTCGTGGTTTATTAAACTTCTGATGGAGGATTTAGGGCTCAAAATCCTGCTGACTGGACTATCATGTCGGATAAACATAAATGCCTCATAGATGTCGTAGACACCCTTTTGACAGGTTGTGAGCATAGATTTGTGTGACTCATCTATATCAAAATTTCAAACAACATCATAGGGGTTTGGCACTTACAACTTGCTTATGGAAGGTAGCCAGGGCCTCAAGAATGTGTGACTTTGACCAGGCCATGGGGGAAATCAGACAATTGAATAAAGAAGCGTTCCAATGGCTCACTCCTAAGCCACCGACACATTGATCTTGGTGCCATTTCAGAATCGTTGGTGTTTGTAATAAGGTTGAGAACAACACATCCAAGAGCTTCAACGCCATGATCCTTAAGGCCAGGTCGAAACTAATTATTTCCATGCTGGAGTCAATTGGGAGAAACTTGACGAAACACTTACATGTTCGGTGGGATAAGGTTATGGCATATCATGGGGTTCTTTGTCCTATAATTGAGAATATTACCAAGGAGCTGAAAAAGTGAGCAATGGAGTTTCAAGCACACCGGAATGGTGAGAACCAGTTTGAGATAGAGAGCACTCACGGGATCAGGTATAAGGTGCATCTCGGGAAAAAAATTGTTATTGTAGGTGCTGGGAATTGAGTGGTATACCATGTGCCCACGCCATTTCTACCATCTATTATCTCTAAGAGAAGCTCGAAAATTATGTCCACAAGTGTTACTGTAAAGAAACTTTCTTGAAATATTACAACAACTTGCTTGGTACATTGGATAGTTTAGACTCTTCGCCTAGCACCCAGTGGCCTCCTCTCTTGCCCCCGATTCCTCAGAAAATACCGAGTAGGCCAAAACAATATAAGCGCAAACCTCAAGATGATGAACAACTCGCAAATGATGGCTCAAAGTCAGGGAAGGGGAAGAAAAAGTTGAAGAAGGACGTGCCCGTGAAGGTTTCAAGGAACGATGTTGTAATGACTTGTTTAGTTTGTCATATGCCGAACCATAATGCACGTAGATGTCATACTAAACCCAGTGTGACCAAATATGCTGATGAATCAAATACCAGAAGAGACATCCCGGCAACAGACCCTGATCGTGTGTCAAGGTCGAAAAAAAAAGGTAAATTTAGCAATTTTTTGAAAAAAAAATCTAGATTTTACTGTGTTTTTGCGTGCTTATTTGTAACCAATTACCCTGATTTGTCAGCCGAAAAAAAGAACTCCAAGTACCAATGCTGACGAGGGTAGCTCTATACCTACGATAAAGCCACCAAAGGTCATAAAACGAGGGTCGAAGCAGAACAAATCTCTGTTTCACAACTTACATAAGTGAGGCTTCTCTACTTTTTAAATTTATTTTCATGTGAGAAACAATGTAATTATTTTGTATTCATATATATGTATGATTGTTGCGTCCTTTTTTATAACTTCAGTGAGTGTTGGGAAATTACGAACACAACGAACAAACAATAAACGAGAAAGATCGACAATGCCAAAATAAACACACCTGAATTAACGTGATTTGCTAACAACTTGTTAGCTACGTCCACGGCCAAACGAGATGAACCAAATCCAATATCAATGAGTGTTACAATATAGGACAAAAACAAACTTGACCCTAGGTCAACTATCAAACTCTACATCCTAACAAGCGGAGACAAACTGAGTACAAATTAATTGATACTCGACCAAAATAAATTCTCCACACTCTATTGACCAAACGACTCTAAACCCGAAAATAGAGTCCCAAAATCAAACTGGATATTCTAGACCAATAGTGTACCAAGTACTCAACAAATGCCAATTCTAAAATATCCAAAACTGATGACCTCTCTCTCGTCTCTCTAATTCACAATCAAATCAATTCAATACAAATTCCAAAGACAATAGGACTATTTATAAGCTCCCAAACCTAATCCTAGACACAAAAGGATCAAACTGGGCCTAAAAGCCAAACCCGTCGCGGCCACGACCATCTATCGCGCCCGCGGCTGCTTCGTGTCCACTTCTCGTAGTGGCCGCGCCCATCTGTCGCGGCCGCACCAACTCCACAACGCCAAATGAATCTTCCAATAATAATTTGTCGCAGCTGCAACACTCCTGGTCACGACTACATTGCTTCCAACGCATCCAAATTTTCTTCAATGTTTTCTTCCACCTTAACACGAACGTCGACCCAAATCGAATCAGATTCAAGGCACAATTCCTAACAACCTCCACCTTGACTTGAATCCACAAATGATACGACTTCTTCGAACAAAGCTCCACCTCAATTCCAAATCCACTCACAAATTTGTCGGTCCTCACGTTTACTCTAGATATTTTTCCCACCAAACTACGGAAATTTGAACCAAGCTCTGATACCACTTGTTGGGAAATTACGAACACAACAAACAAACGATAAACGAGAAAGATTGAAAATGCCAAAACAAACACCAGAATTAACGTGGTTCGCTAAAAACTTGTTAGCTATGTCCACGGTCAAACGAGAGGAACCAAATCCAATATCAATGACTGTTACAATATAGGACAAAGACAAACTTAACCCTAGGTCAACTATCAAACTCTTCATCCTAACAAACGTAGACAAAATGAGTACCAATTAATTGATACTCGATCAAAAAAAATTCTCCACACTCTATTGACCAAATGACTCTAAACCCAAAATTAGAGTCACAGAATCAAACTGGATATTCTAGACCAAAAGAGTACCAAGTTCTCAACAAATACCAATACTAAAATATCCCAAACTGACAACCTCTCTCTCATCTCTCTAATTCACAATCAAATCAATTCAATACTAATTCCAAAGACAATAGGACTATTTATAAGCCCCCAAACCTAATCCTAGACACAAAAGGATCAAACTGGGCCTAAACTTGCGTTAGCCCATCTTCTGCGCCACTTAACCTGTCGCGGCCACGACCATCTGTCGCGCCCTCGGCATCTTCGTGTCCACTTCTCATCATGGCCGCGCCTATCTATCGTGGCCACGCCAACTCCACAACGCCAAATTAATTTTCCAGGCACAGTTTGTCGCGACCGCGACAAGGTACAGATCCAGATTTAATTCAATATTTTCTTCCACCTTGACACGAACGTTGACCCAAACCAAACCAGATTCAAGGCACAATTCCTAACAGTGAGCATAGATGGTTATTATACTTGGTTAATCATGGTATGGTATCCGTTGTTGGGGGTGTTGCTTTAGTACAGTTTGGGATCACTTTTGGTGGTAAGTGGGGCAATTTTTATTTTGTTTTTAATGGCGAGCGTTGGTCACTTTAGTGCGGTAATTTGTTTAGTTTGTGAGCGGTTTATGGGTGTACAAGTGTTCAGTTTGTGAGCAGTTTATGGGTGTACAAGTGTTCATTTTGTGAGTAGTTTGTGAGAGCTGGGAGTTTGTTTCCTTGTGCCACGTGCTTATGCAAAAGTATCTTGTTTGATGTGTGTTTAGGCTATTGCGAAGTATCCCGTGACTCCGTCTAGAATGACAAGTAGCCAAACTAAAAGGAGCCTCATGCAGCAATAGAGGGTACATCTGGAAGACCTACTCCGAGAAGGGATGCAAATACACCAACTGCAACTCCTAATAATCCAAAGAACATGCAACAATCCGTCAATGCTTCGCCTAAGCTTCCTGCTTCAGTTAGGTGAAAACTTCAAGTTGAGAACGTCGCATAAGTGGTCTTTAATTGCATATTAAATTCAATTGATTTGCTAATTTTATACATACAATTATTGTTTGGTGGTTCTACTCTACTAGGTTGCTTCAAATTCTCCAAAGAAGATTGCCAACGTCCGCAAAGCAAATAAGAATGCAATTGCATCTCTTGATCCAAAAATCACACAAGAGTTAACATTAGGGACTAAAGCCGCATCTATGGCTAGGCAGAAATTGCAGGTGAAGTGCTCCTGAATTCGTAAACAATTTTGATAGTCAACTAATTTATATTTCTGCACAAAACTCACTTATATCGTCTATGTAATAGGTTGGGAAAAAGGGCTCCCCTGAGAGACTCCCTTGCACTGCTGGGTGGTACACATGTTCCGTGCACGCACTTTAGGGCACTTTTAGTGTCATTTTAGTGTAATAATGTGCATAATTACGTGTATCTAGTGCTTTTATATTCTCATGGGAAAAATAATGTATTTGTGCTGTTTCTGTGCTAAAACAGGTGAAAAAGGATCGAAAAAGAACATCAAACGACCGCGGAGTCGAGGGATCGATCGAGGCAGCAAAATGAAGGGCCAACTGAAGATCTCGGCCGAGACATGATGCAAATCTCGGCCGAGATGAGTCTCTAGGGATTTCATGAAGAATTGTAAAATCAAAGATCTCGACCGAGATACAATTCAATCTCGGCCGAGATGAGTCTCCAGGGAATTCTTGAAGAATCTCAAAGATGAAGATCTCGGCCAAGATGAAATCCAATCTCGGCCGAGATGAGTCAAATCCCAAAAAGTCCTAATTTCCTCTTATCACGTCTCCGCCGAGATGCAACCCAATCTCGGCCGAGATCAGCTTTCGACCCAAAATTCCCGAAAACCCTTTTTCACGTCGAGATTTACTACCCTGTTTTGAAATCCTGAATACGTTTTTGCCTATTTTTTATCAGCACTTTCTCTCCTTATATATATATCATCCCATTCGAATTTAACCTAACTTTGGATAAATTTTGAATGCCTTTTTGATACTTGGAGAGCACTATTCAGCCACCAAGGAAGGAGATTGGACTAGAGATTGAAGGATCATCTTCTCCAATTGACATCTTTGGATTCACCCATATCAGTATCACGTTTCTTTATTTTTCCATTTATTTCCTGATTGTATTAGTTAATATGGGTGGCTAGCACCCTTAGTTCATCCTTGATCATTGTGGAACCTTGAGTCGAGACATTGATGTGATTATTACGGTTAATGTTACCGAGATTATTGTGTATTTAAGTGCTTTGTGTTATTTGCTCTATTTGATTCACATTTATGAATTGATTATTGGTTTGATCACCCTTTAAGGGATTTGTGAATGTGTTGCTAGAATAGGAGATTACTATCCGTAATTGTAGGATTTCCGATTCCCGTGTAGCAAACAATAGTTATTTATTGGGGATAACACAAAGTTCAACCACTAAAACCGAGCCTTCGAGTTTTATGTTGGATTTATCTCGTTGTCCTAGTGTTTAATGCTTTTGGTGATTGAATCTAAGAGAGCTTGTTCGAGGATTCGGTTAAACTGAATAGGGTTAGTCGAAGAGCTTATTTTGATTAACTAAGATTAAGGGACAACAAGGCTATTAGAGCTTGTTAATAGTCTTGAGATAAGGGCTTAAATCACAATTTAATCGGGCATTTACAATAGTTGCATCAATTGTTCAAGACCAAGGGGAAGCATGATCAAGGGTGACTTGTTTTACTATTTGAAAACTTAAACCGAAAAAGATCTCTTCTAGTGTTTTTGAGTACTTGTTTCTTTTAAATTGTGTTTATTTGCTTTTAATTGTCACTAATAGATTGTTAGTTTCTTATCAACCCCACATTATTGCTTTCTTAAATATTTATTTCTTGCATACTTAATCATAAACTGCTTGACATCGTAATCAAAACTGTTCGGCCGTTCCCTGTGGGATCGACCCTTATTTACCATTCTACTCAGTAGGATAGTTAGTAAGGTTTAAGTGTATTCTTCATACACATTTAATTTGGTAGCAGGAAACGACGCTACCAAATTTTGGCGCCGTTGCCGGGGAACGGTGATTAGAATAGAGTTGATTTGTTGATCAAACATTATGATTAATTACATATATAGTTATCTTCTTGTTTAGATTAGTAATTTCATAATCTCACTTTGTTTCCTTACTTTTTGTTTACTTGTAGTGAATGTTCTTGCGTTCGCAAGGAGAAAAAGGATTGCTATTTGAACCGGATATTAAGGAACGTGAACGTGAATTGAGAAGGAGAGCTCGAGATTTGGAGCAAGTCCGAGAAAGAATCGAAGTGTTGGATTTAGGGGGTGAAGAGATCATTAACTTGGAAGAAATGGCTGAGGATCAAGGTCAAGAAAGAACAATGAAGGAGTTGGCTAACACAAGGGTTGCTCAAGAGCCCTTGTGCATCACCTTCCCAGCTATAGGAAACGACACTGTTTTCGAGTTGAAATCCGGACTCATCCACCTACTACCTTCCTTTCATGGGCTGTCCGAAGAGGACCCTCATAAGCACCTCAAAGAGTTTCATGTAGTTTGTTCAAGTATGAAGCCATCGAGGGTGACGGAAGAACAGATCAAACTTCGAGCATTCCCGTTCTCCCTGAAGGATCTTGCTCGGGATTGGCTATATTACCTTCCATCCGGATCAATCACCACCTGGGAGCAGATGGAAACCCAATTCCTTGAAAAATTCTTCCCAGCTTCTCGAGCCACCACCATTCGAAAGGAGATCAGTGGAGTGAGGCAGATGCAAGGTGAAACACTATATGAGTATTGGGAACGTTTTAAGAGACTTGTCGGAAGTTGCCCTCCACATCAAATCACACAAACTGCTAATTCAGTACTGGTACGAAGGACTTTGCCTGGCGGATCGAAATATGATTGATTCGGCGAGTGGAGGGGTTCTATCTGATAAGACACCTACTGAGGCTCGAGCACTGATATCCAAAATAGCTACTAATACTCAACAGTTTGGATGCAGAGAGCCGGTGAGACGGGTCAAGGATGTGATAGATTCAACTGTTGAAGAGAGGTTAGACCAACTCACCGACTTGGTGAAGAAGGTAATCTCTGGTGGCACACCTACTTCCAAGCCTTGCAGAATTTGCCAAGTCATTGAGCACTCCACTGACACTTGCCCGGTTCTCGGAGAAGAGATGGAGGCCCATGCCAATGCGGTTCACAACTTTAATCCCAACTCATTCAGGAGGAAGTATGATCCGTATTCACAATCATACAACCCGGGTTGGAGGGACCATCCGAATTTCAAATACGGCAATCAGAATTCGAGCAATAATCAACAAGGTGATCACAGTGGGCAAAACCGACCCCCTTTTCCTAGGGGAATGTTCTAGCAAAGACAGCAACCCGATCAGGTACCCTGTGATCCATCTCTTTCTGATATAGTGAAAAGCCTAGCCACTAGTATGCTCCAATTACAGAAGGAATCAAGTTCTAGGTTTCAGAGTATCGAAAATCAAGTCAGTCAGATAGCATCGGCGGTATCTCGTTTAGAAAATGCACAAGGAGGAAGATTACCGGCTCAACCGGAAGTCAACCCGAAAAATGTGAGTGCCATTGTTGTTATGAATGAGGAGTTACTTGGAGAGCCTGAAAAGCCCGGGTATACTTCACAAGGAAAGACTGAGGACGTGGATGATGGTCCGAGGAAAGAAGAGACTCCCCATGTGGTTGAAATTAAAGTTCGGACACCTAAGTGGAAGATTGCCAAGGAGTTGCGTAAGCAAAAGGAGGCATTAGCTGCATGTTTCCCCGACCACCTATTGCCTTTTCCTACCATGAAATACTCTCCACAAAGTGAAATTGAGAATGTCAGTGTGGGAATTTTGAGAAGCGGGAAGGTCCTTGAAAAGGGAAAGTCAAGTGAAGGAGAAAGAAGAGTCGAAAGTGAGAGGGAGTATGCAAAGCACGAAATCTCGGCCGAGATACATCAAGATCTCGGCCGAGAAGTTCCACCTCGTCCTGAAGATCAAATCCCCTGTCCACTTGTCTCGGCCGAGACACATAAAAATCTCGGCCGAGATTCTCAGAAATCCAACAAAAATCCTGAAATGTCACCACTTCCATTTCCGAGTCAAATGAAGAAGATTCCCAATAAAAATAGAGACAAGGAGACAATGGAGGTATTCAGGAAGGTGGAAATCAGTATTCCCTTGATGGAGGCCGTAAAACAGATTCCGCGGTACGCAAAGTTTTTGAAAGATTTATGCACCAACAAAAGGCGTCTACATGGGAATGAGAAGGTCTTCATGGGAGAAAATATCTCGGCGGTTTTTCAGAAGAATATGCCACAGAAATGCAAGGACCCGGGAATGTTCACCATCCCGTGTAAGATTGGTAATTGTCTAATTGAGAAAGCTATGCTTGATTTGGGGGCATCTATCAATGTGATGCCCCGTTCCATTTTCAATAGCTTAAACTTGGGTCCACTGAAAGACACGAGGGTAGTCATCTAACTGGCGGACCGAAGCACCTCGTTTTCGGACGGGGTGATTGAGGACGTGATAGTTGAGGTGGATAACCTCATCTTTCCAGCAGATTTCTATGTACTTGACATGCATGGAAATTCGTCCGATTCCACTCCAATCTTGCTTGGGAGGACGTTCTTGAATACCTCCCAAACAAAGATTGACGTGCGAGAGGGAACTCTTAGCATGGAATTTGCTGGCCAAGTGGTGCAATTCAATATCTTTGATTCAATGAAATATCCTGAGGAATTGCATAGTGTTTGTTCTATTGATGTCATTGATGTTATTGATCCCCTTGTGGAGGGAGTGTTTGAGTGTTATTGTAGGGACAAAGAAGCAATTGAATTGGCGGTTGATCTAGAGAAGATAGAGCCAATGGACACCAAGAAAGAGTTGGTGGGGATAGTGGAACAATCGAAATTATCCAAGCCTTTCCGAACCAAGTCCTTGCCCAAATTCTTACCCTTGCCTGAATCTCAAGAAAAGCTGCTACCTTCTACCATCAAGGCACAAACCCTTGAGCTCAAAGCCCTCCCCCCCATCTCAAATACACATATCTTGGGGAGGACGAAACCCTACCGATGATTATCTCATCAAAGCTCACATCCACTCAAGAACAAACATTGATCGGGGTCCTCAAGGTGAACAAAGAAGCTATAGGGTGGGCTATTTCCGATATCAAAGGCATTAGTCCATCCCTATGTATGCACCGGATATTGTTGGAGGATAATGCCAAACCAAGTCGGGAACCCCAAAGGCAACTTAACCCACCTATGATGGAGGTGGTGAAGACGGAGATCATCAAGTTACTCGATGTTAGAATTATCTACCTAATATCGGATAGCGAATATGTGAGCCTAACACAAGTCGTGCCCAAAAAGTCGGGAGTGACGGTAGTGGAGAACAAAGATGGGGAATTGGTTCCCACCCGCTTGCAAAACGGATGGAGAGTGTGCATCGATTACCGCAAGCTAAATGCCATGACCCGCAAGGATCATTTCCCTTTGCCATTCATTGACCAAATGCTTGAGAGATTGGCCGGGAATTCCTTCTATTGCTTTTTGGATGGATACTCCGGATATTTTCAAATACCCATCTCTCCAGAAGATCAAGAGAAGACCACTTTTACATGTCCCTTCGGCACTTTTGCATGGAGGAGAATGCCATTTGGGCTATGCAATGCCCCGGCCACCTTTCAAAGGTGTATGGTAAGCATTTTTTCCGAATATGTAGGGCGTATTATTGAAGTTTTCATGGATGATTTTAGTGTGTATGGTGAGTCTTTCGAAAAATGCATTGATAATCTTGCCAAAATTCTAAAAAGGTGCATAGAAACAAATCTTGTGTTGAATTGGGAAAAATGCCACTTCATGGTGGAACAAGGAATTGTACTGGGCCACATAGTTTCTAGTAAGGGAATAGAAGTAGACAAAGCGAAAATTGATATTATTTCTTCTCTCCCTTACCCCGCAAATGTGCGGGAAGTGCGTTCTTTTTTGGGCCATGCAGGATTTTACAGGAGGGTTATCAAAGATTTTTTGAAGATAGCTGCTCCTTTGTGCCGGTTGCTACAAAAACATGTGGAGTTTGATGTGAGCAAGGAATGAAAGTTGGCATTTGATGAGTTGAAGAAGAGATTGGTTACCCCTCCAATTATCCAACCGCCAGATTGGGAATTGCCTTTTGAACTAATGTGCGATGCTAGTGAACAAGCCTTGGGGGCAGTTTTGGGTTAGAAAAGAGGAAAGGTGACCCATGTCATCTACTATGCTTCACGTACTTTGAACCCAGCTCAGATGAATTATACTACCACAGAGAAGGAGCTGCTAGCTGTTGTGTTTGCATTAGAAAAGTTTCGGTCTTACCTTGTTGGGACAAGGATCATCGTATATACCGACCACGCAGCATTGAGGCACCTCATGGCTAAAAAGGAGGTGAAGCCTAGGCTTATTCGCTGGATATTACTTCTCCAGGAATTTGACCTAGAGATCAAGGATAAGAAAGGGTCAGAAAATTGTGTTGCAGATCATCTCAGCCGAATAACCCAACAGGAAATGGACTTGCCTCTCCGGGAAAGCTTTCCAGACGAGCAATTACTAGCAATGACAGGCACGAAGGTTCCTTGGTATGCCAACATGGTGAATTATTTGGTGTCCAAGAGATTTCTTATTGGGATGAGTAAACCGCAGAAGGATAGGTTGAAGAGTGAGTCGAAGCATTTTGTTTGGGATGATCCATACCTGTGGAAATATGGTTCAGATCAAGTAATCAGGAGATGCATTCCCGAAGACGAAGTGCAGTCGGTATTAAATTTTTGCCACTCACATGCTTGTGGAGGCCACTTCGTGCCGAAGAGGACGGCATACAAAGTGCTTGAGAGTGGACTGTTTTGGCCCACCATATTTAGAGATGCCCTTGCTTTTTGTAAGTCCTGTGACAACTATCAAAAGACGGGAAATGTCTCTCAAAGAAATCAAATGCCCCAAAACCTGATTGTAGTTTGTGAAATTTTTTATGTTTGGGGTATGGACTTCATGGGACCGTTTCCTTTGTCTTATGGGAATTTGTACATATTGTTGGCTGTTGACTATGTGTCCAAGTGGGTGGAGGCGAAAGCAACCCGAACCAATGACTCTAAAGTTATGGCCGAGTTCGTCCAATCCAACATTTTTGCTCTGTTTGGGATACCAAAAGCCATCATAAGTGATAGAGGCACACACTTTTGCAACCGAACAATCGACGCATTACTGAAGAAATAAGCTGTATTACACAAAGTTTCGACGCCTTATCATCCACAAACCAATGGGCAAGCCGAAACTTCGAATCGGGAAATGAAGTTGATATTGGAGAAGACCGTGCAACCAAATCGCAAGGACTGGAGTTTGAGGCTCAATGATGCATTATGGGCATATAGGACTGCCTATAAAACTCTAATTGGTATGTCTCCCTTTCGACTCATTTATGGAAAGTAATGTCATCTCCCGGTTGAACTTGAACATAGAGCCTACTGGGCTATTCGGAGATGCAACATGAACCTTGATGAAGCCGGTGTACACCGAAAGCTCCAATTGCAAGAGCTCGAAGAAATTCGAAATGAAGCGTTTGAAAATGCCATGATCTACAAGGAGAAAACGAAGGCTTTTCTTGACTCGAGAATTACCCGGAAAACGTTTGTGGTTGGGGAGAATGTGCTATTATATCACTCTCGGTTGAAGTTATTTCCGGGCAAGCTCCGTTCGAGGTGGGTAGGATCCTTTGTTGTCACTAAGGTGTTCGATCATGGAGCCATCGAAATTGAAAGTGGTAAAACCGGAAAAATCTTCAAGGTCAATGGACATCTTCTCAAGCCTTATCTAGAGCATATTCAAGAAAGCCCCAGTGAAGAAGAACGAGTGGAAGACTCACCACCAAACTGATATAGCTTCCGTCGAGCCAACGACGTTAAACAAAGGCGCTTGTCGGGAGGCAACCCGGCGGTTACTCGTTTTCTCGTATTTTAAATTCATAGTTTAGTAGTTTTACTATTATTTTAAATATTTTGAATTTTGTTGGTTAAAATGTGTGTAGGTACCAAATAAGCAAACCAAAGCCAAGACATGGTGTAGAATGGGGGTGAAGAACACCAAAAAGGTGGAAAAATGCAGGGGAGGACACTCTCGGCCGAGACACAGAAGCAATCTCGGCCGAGACTCCATGTGAGAGAAAAAGGAAAATCTTCCCTGGAAGCCTTTCTCGGCCGAGACACATGCATCATCTCGGCCGAGATTCAAAGAAGCTAAAAACTGAAAAATTTGCTGGAAGATAATCTCGGCCGAGACACTACATTATCTCGGCCGAGATGCAGAAGGGCCCAAAATGAAGAAATTTCTCTGGAAGCAAATCTCGGCCGAGACACTACAGCATCTCGGCCGAGACGAGTTTGAATGAAAATTGAGCCAATTTAGCTGGAAGAGCATCTCGGCCGAGACAGGACAACATCTAGGCCGAGACGGGGTTGTCTAGAATGGGGGCAAATTTGCTGAAGAACAATCTCGGCCGAGACATACATGCATCTCGGCCGAGACGGGGTTGTCCAGAATGGGGGCAAATTTGTTGAAGAACTCGGTCGAGACATACATGCATCTCGGCCGAGACGGGGTTGTCCAGAATGGGGGTAAAAAAATGCTGAGACTGCATCTCGGCCGAGACACTACAGAATCTCGGCCGAGACACTACAGAATCTCGGCCGAGATCCCTTGCCGGGTCAAGTTGTCCTGAAAGCGTAGAACGGATCTCGGCCGAGACACAGAGCCCAAATTCGACTCTCGGCCGAGACGGTAAACAGGTATAAATACCCCCTGCGCGAAAATTAGGTCAGTTCTTCCCCAAAACTTGGGATTTTCACACACTCACGCACACACCACTCCAATAATCACACTTGCACTCTATTTCCACCCCTCAAATTCACACCACACCTCACTTACATCACCATACCCACTCCCCTTCGAAAATATTGGGATTTGGAGCACATTTGAGGTCGAGTCAAAAAAAGGGCGCGAACAATCCAAATTCAAAAACTTTTCGATTAAACTCAACCGGTAAGTACGGCTATCTCCTCCTTTCGATTTATTATTGCGTATTAGTGTATACATTGTTGAGATTGAGAGTTAATTTTACGTTTATATGCATGTTCATTGAACTTGGTTATACATACAAGTACTTGTATTGATTTTTTGCCAATTGATAAGTGTTATGCATTTAAATGATATAATTGACATGATAGTTCGTATAGTTGCTTGATGACTGAATGGGTGGATTGTTGAGTATAGTTTTGTGAGTTTTGGAAAAGGCTAAATTCGTTGTGGCATATCATCAAACATGTGCTAGGCGTTAAATTGTTGTGCTTAAGTTAGCTAAATTCGACTATATACTCTAGTTTTTAAGACTAATTGTTGATATTATCGTAATGTATGACCTCATTTGAATATGATTTGGTTGTCATTGCATGGTTGATACATTTTGCCTTGTTTTTGTTAGATATATAGTCGGATTCAAGTGAACCTAGGCATCTCTTACTTGCACTTGAACTAGTTATTTTGCCACAAGTTTTTTATGATTAAATTGTTGATTTTAGGTACCCATGGCACCTCCAAAAATCACAAAAGGAAACACTCAAGAAGGCACTTCTGGCCGAAGAGTCACGCAAAAAATCCGAAGAAGCCAAGCCAAGGGCAAGGAGAAGGCTGTTGAGCCTACTCCGGAGGTTCCTCCACCGGAAGTTCCACCGACTTCCACTGACAAGTCCACGAAACCCATAGATTTTGATATAGTGCTGGGAACGGAAGATCAAAGGAAACGTTTTGACAAATTGATGAAGAGGGGGATGTCAGCTACCCGCTATGGCGATCCCAAGATTTTGGATGCCATGGGAATCCGGCAAAACGTTCTGGAGCTGTTAGACGCAGCAGGTCTAGTTCAGTGCCTCGCACCCCGCCCAACTTTCCTCAAATTTGTGCTCGAGTTTTTCAGCACACTCGAGATCGAGGAGGAGGTCATTTCCGGCTCTTCAGTTCATCAGTTCAAATTCCAGCTTCTTAACGAAGAGAAGATACTACGCCACGACACTTTGAAAAGCATTTATGGCTTCAAGAGTCCAGCTGTTTATCGTAGCCATGTATCGAAGGAGTTCAACGTGCAACAATTCTGGGGGCAAATCACTGCCGCCCCTGGAATAGTTGCACCTCAGGCATATGATCCAAGGAGCTCCAGGCTCACCTCCATTCGAAGCCCCGTGGTGAAGTATCTACAGAAGCTGCTGAGTTCCACCATATGTGGAAGGAAAGAAATCAGCTCTCCTCGGTTATACGAGATGGAAATTCTTTGGGGCATAGTGGACAGGAAGCAGAGGGACTTCGAGCAAGATCTGGTATCATGTTTTCAGAAGATAGTGAAAGAATTGAGGATGGAGAGGAAAAGAGAAACGAAAATGCCCGACCCGATCTATTGCGGGGCGTTGATAACCCCTATCCTCAAGCACTACCATGTTCCCCTTCCAGAGTACACACCTATCACTACTGATTATTATTTGGATTGGGAGGAGATGGAGAACATGCGCATTGCCATGCTCGGGTACAAAGAGGGCATATCGGGTCCAGCTGTCCCTTACGTTCTCCAAAACGAGGGACCTTACCTCCGCCTACCCAACCCCGGACTGACTTACAACACCAACTTGGAAAGCAAGCTGAATTTGGAACTGAGCTCCGAGGCACACCTTAATGCCTCCTTGGAGCCAAACCGGGAAGAATTGACCAAGTTCAAGCGAGCTAAAAAGCCACGTTCGGTGGCACGGGTTCGGAGCATGGGGGTTGAAGGGGAAGGCAGTAGCCAGCCAGAGCAACCGTCAAGGAAAAGATCATCCACGGCCGTCCTATCTCAATCCAAGTTCCAGGAACGGCAAGAGGGCTTGATGGCGGCCATGGGGGATGAAATCAAAGGCGTCAGAGCCGAATTGGTGGAGATGCGAGCATCCATTGGAGCTTAGTTGAGAGGGATCAAGGAGACTATCCAAGAAAATCAGACCAAGATTCTTGATCTCTTCAAGTCCATCAGAGGATGTTTCACCGGCTCGAACCCCCGACCTTCCCGCTCGCTGTGAGTAGAGTACCGAGAAGTCTTACCTTTTTGTCCCAAACTTAGTTGAAAAACTAAGTTTGGGGGAAAACAAAGAGATAAGACCATTTCGGCCGCTCGAAACCCCCTACCCCTCGTTTTTCTTCTTTCATTATCTTTACTGTTGGCCTGTGAGCCACTTGACATGACTCGTTTGTTGGATTTCTTGTGATGGCCTGTGTGCCAATCTGATTTGTATATTGATTGCCTTTGTGATATGTGTCCATTTTGATTGTTGGTAATATTGCCGGCCTGTGAGCCAATTGTCATTTTTTTTATTAGCCTTGGTTGGTAATATTATTACATATTCAATTGGATGTTTCGGATTTTTAAATAATCATTGGGTGCCTTAAAGTCAAATTGTTTGTTTGTGTTGATAAGTACACACACATTTTCCCTTTATTGTTGTAGGAGTAGGATTCTTAATAAAGTAGTTCATTTAGTTAATATTTGCGAATAAAGGTGAAATAAAATGGTTAAGTTCGGCGAGCCACCAAATTGTACTCCTCTTTTTCCACAAATTGAGTTTGCAACTAAGTTTGGGAAGGGGGTGGGATTCGTACAAATTTGGCAGCTCGAGAAAGCAATTGGATGAAGTTTAGGATAAAAAAAAAAAAAAATGTGGCATTGATTAATGATGAAAAATTTTGACAAATATTTTTGAAAGAAGCACATGGTAGAGCATGATAGACTTTTTGAAGCAAAATCGAACTTACACTCAAAACCTTTGATAAAAAATTTTGCCTTGCGAGTTTTTGAGCCTTAAAAAATACTCCCACAACTGGAGTAATTTAAACTTTCTTTCAGTGTGGAATTCTTTGAATGCATTTAGTTGTCTCTAGAACTTGCCTTGATTCTCTATTTTGAATGATTCGGTGTGTGACTTAGAAAATGATCTTAGGCAATCCTTGAAATTCTTTGAGCCTTTTTGTAAACTTGAAAAATGTCACACCTTTTCACCATAAAAATTTAAAATTGCCCCATGTTACCCCCCTTGAGCTTTGAACCTTTTGTTTGACAGCCCAGTTCTACAAGCCAAGTACCTTTCGATTTAGCATTTGACGTTAATTGGACTATTTGAGTATGAGGGAGGCGGTTGGAAGGTAGTCGGGTAATTTGGGATTGAAAGGGGTAATCTATGGGGAATATTGAAGGGTGAAAGGAAATGAAACAATAGGCAAACAGTCAAGAATACTAGTCCTCTCCAATTTTTTGTTTAAAAAAAAAAAAAATCGAAAATCGGAAAAAGTCGAAAATTCAGAAAAACAAAAGAAAAAGTTAGTTGTATATACTCAATTGTTGTTTTTTATTTGGAGAGGCTAGTAGTACAAATGTCTTTTAATAGATGTTCTCAAGTGGTAAAAATTCAAAAGAAAATACACTCCAAGGGAGAAGTGAAAAAGCATTTAGGTTGCAGACTTTGTGGTAAGGAGAATAAATCAATTTTTGGGATTGATTTACTAAGGAAGTAAAGAGTGAGGTTGAGTGACCATTGTTTGAGGGGTAGATGGGTAGTGCACGACTCATTTAGTCCGTTTTATAGTCACTTATACCATAAATTTTCCCACCTTACCCCCAAGCCAACACTACAACCTATTAAAGACCTTTTTGATTCTTTGTCACACATGTCGGTATACATCAAAGTTTAGATGATTGGCAAGCCTATGGTAGGCATTTTATGCATTTCAATGTGAGCGTACACATTTCCCTTTTGATACACTTGAGAGTTGAGAGTTGCACTCACCATGTGAGGATCTTAAGTTGAAAGTGTTTTGTCTCGAGAGTAGTGGATCTAGTCTATCACACATGCTCACTTTTATCATGATCTCTTACTCTTTTTCATGAAAATTCTGAAATCAAATGCCACTAAACTTTGCCCTAAACACGTGTCCTTTTGTCTTTCTCTTTATTGTTTGGGACAAACAAGTTTTAAGTTTGGGGAGATTTGGTACACGTGTTCCGTGCACGCACTTTAGGGCACTTTTAGTGTCATTTTAGTGTAATAATGTGCATAATTACGTGTATCTAGTGCTTTTATATTCTCATGGGCAAAATAATGCGTTTGTGCTGTTTCTTTGCTAAAACAGGTGAAAAAGGATCGAAAAAGAACATCAAACGACCGCGGAGTCGAGGGATCGATCGAGGCAGCAAAAGGAAGGGCCAACTGAAGATCTCGGCCGAGACATGATGCAAATCTCGGCCGAGATGAGTCTCTAGGGGATTTCATGAAGAATTACAAAATCAAAGATCTCGTCCGAGATACAATTCAATCTCGGCCGAGATGAGTCTCCAGGGAATTCTTGAAGAATCTCAAAGATGAAGATCTCGGCCGAGATGAAATCCAATCTTGGCCGAGATGATTCAAATCCCAAAAAGCCCTAATTTTCTCTTATCACGTCTCGGCCGAGATGCAACCCAATCTCGGCCGAGACCAGCTTTCGACCCAAAATTCCTGAAAACTCTTTTTCACGTCTCGGCCGGGACACACTTCCGTCTCGGCCGAGATTTACTACCCTGTTTTGAAATCCTGAATACATTTTTGCCTATTTTTTATCAGCACTTTCTCTCCTTATATATATATCATCCCATTCGAATTTAACCTAACTTTGGATAAGTTTTGAATGCCTTTTTGATACTTGGAGAGCACTATTCAGCCACCAAGGAAGGAGATTGGACTAGAGATTGAATGATCATCTTCTCCAATTGACATCTTGGATTCACCCATATCAGTATCATGTTTCTTTATTTTTCCATTTATTTCCTGATTGTATTAGTTAATATGGGTGGCTAGCATCCTTAGTTCATCCTTGATCATTGTGGAACCTTGAGTCGAGACATTGATGTGATTATTACGGTTAATGTTACCGAGATTATTGTGTATTTAAGTGCTTTGTGTTATTTGCTCTATTTTGATTCACATTTATGAATTGATTATTGGTTTGATCACCTTTTAAGGGATTTGTGAATGTGTTGCTAGAATAGGAGATTACTATCCGTAATTGTAGGATTTTCGATTCCCGTGTAGCAAACAATAGTTATTTATTGGGGATAACACAAAGTTCAACCACTAAAACCGAGCCTTCGAGTTTTATGTTGGATTTATCTCGTTGTCCTAGTGTTTAATGCTTTTGGTGATTGAATCTAAGAGAGCTTGTTCGAGGATTCGGTTAAACTGAATAGGGTTAGTTAAAGAGCTTATTTCGATTAACTAAGATTAAGGGACAACAAGGCTATTAGAGCTTGTTAATAGTCTTGAGATAAGGGCTTAAATCACAATTTAATCGGGCATTTACAATAGTTGCATCAATTGTTCAAGACTAAGGGGAAGCATGATCAAGGGTGACTTGTTTTACTATTTGAAAACTTAAACCTAAAAAGATCTCTTCTAGTGTTTTTGAGTACTTGTTTCTTTTAAATTGTGTTTATTTACTTTTAATTGTCACTAATAGATTGTTAGTTTCTTATCAACCCCCCATTATTGATTTCTTAAATATTTATTTCTTGCATACTTAATCATAAACTGCTTGACATCGTAATCAAAACTGTTCGGCCGTTCCCTGTGGGATCAACCCTTATTTACCATTCTACTCAGTAGGATAGTTAGTAAGGTTTAAGTGTATTCTTCATACACATTTAATTTGGTAGCAGGAAACGACGCTACCACTGGGCGAGATCATTGACAAACCAAATCCCAGGCACCTTGTGCATCCAGAGTTGGCACAACGAAGCAACCATATAACAAGTGAAGTCAAGTTCTCCAAAAACCCAAAGGATGACAATTCCAAGATGTTCATTCGAGATGATGCACCATCAGAGTATTCTGTGATGTAGTGGTCGGGAAAGCTGTAGCTTTTGTTCGGTTATTGACTATTGTTTTTGTTATGGTATAGAGTCTTTAGAACTCATTTGTGTTACGTACTGCACTTAAGCCGTTTTTGCACAAATATGGTCTTTTTGATAGCGGCGCCTATGCTGCTTTTTTATAACGGCCAATAACCAAACAATGAACATTATGCTACTATAATTCTAATCATCTAATAACTGAGCCAATTTCTTTCTTTGATATTTAAACAAGACATTGGTTCAAATGCTCTTTTTCTATTCAATTCTCTAGTATTTAGTTATCTCTGGAATATGTTACTCACTTTATGTACTAGTATTTGGATTGGTCAGAAGGAAAACATCAAACTCCACAATTGAAGGACTTGATATTATTATTACATCCAACAACTTGGTTTTTCCTATCTTATATTTTTTTCCATTTGGGAAGTTTGTGAACACCACCTTAGATAAACAACTACATTGCATCGCTAGCATAAATCACATTACAATTTAGAATCATTCAATTTGATCTTAGTTGGCCAATGTTAAGTGTTACAAAAATTCTGATTAACCAATCAATTCCAAATGAGAACAAATTTCCCAAAGAGCCCAACCATTGAAAATTGAGGCCAAAATACATCTTGAAACCATTGCCTACAATACATGACAAGTACACTAACAAAAATAACATAAAACACAAGCCAATGCCATTGTCTATCTAGCCACAAAGAGAGTTGACCTGATTCTTCATTTCAACATAGCGATTAAAATGGCCACCAAAGTTATAATCCACAATACCCTATTTCATTTTTTGACCCGTTTCAGCTCGACTTCAAGGTTTCTAATTCTAATTCCTTGAGTTGCGTTACTCATTCTTCGTATGTATGTTTCAAGGTTGTTCAAGCACGGCAACAGATCGGATATAATTTACCGCGGACGGTCACACATCGGCGGATCTAACCATTCCCAAAACTCGCAACCATTTTTAAGTTGTCCAAATATAGAGAAAATCAATTAAATATAGGCGAATCACAAAAAAAAAAAAAAAAAAATGGAACTCCCATTCCTTTTTTATGCAAGGCCATGAAAGTCGAATTCGGGAATAAAAAAAAATCGTAAATAATTTCTGAATCTGTGGGACAACTTGATACTCTCATAGCTGAAAAATCCGTTGTTTTGCAGTTGCCCAGAAACACCTCACAAGAAATTGAAAAAAGGAAAAAAATAGGGCTTACCCGACAACAGTCGCAAGTAGTGTAGCGGCGACCCGTATTCAGATTCGTCCAAGAAGTCCTCTCAACGGCAGGAACTTCACAACTGCATTCATGTTCATCTTCTTTACTTTTGTGAAATTTCTGGACAACGTGTTTGAGGAAGGAGACTTAAAATATATACATGGGTAAAAAATCATCTTTTGGTGTTATTAAATTTAGGCCGTTGTGGTTAGGTTTTATTTTTACAAAATTGCCCCAAAGATCAATAGAATAACATCAAAGCCCTAATTAAGCATATGAGGGTCACGCGAGTGAAATTTGGTCGGAAAAAATGGCTAGGGGTTGCAACTTGTCAAACTCATGTAGCTCAGGTTGCAATTGGTGAAAAAAATTAAGGTACTGAAGTGTCAAAACCCGAATATTTGACCCAATTATAATCTGGATGATATACTTATGTGGAAATTTAATCTGAATCACATTTTTCAACCTGATTGGCATGGAACTCACTGAGACTAAAATCCCCCAAAGTTTGGAGGCCAACAATGTGGCCCAAATCCACTTTCTTCTTTCATTTGGAAGTTATCTAACAAATTCCTTCCCCTTTAAAGTAACCTTATGAGAGAAGGATTTCTGCTAGCTTCCATGTGTCCCATTTTTTATTCTGAAACTGAAAATGATTTTTTTTTTTTTTTTTTTTTTTTTTTTTTTTTTTTTTCTGAAAATGATCTATTTCCCAGCAGGTGTGGAATTTCTTTGTCCCTTTTCTTTTTCAGTTTCAATTTCCATGCACCTTATCTTTATTTCATCTTTTTAGCTTATGGTTTCAGAGACTTCGTAGTTAATACCATATCCGGTACTGTTTTGCCTTTGATTATATGCTGGCATATTTGGATTATAAGAAATATGTGTAAGATTGGTGTTTGAGAAGTTTAGGCTTATGGCCTTTGTTAATATGAGGTCGGTTGAAATTTGGAAGTCTTATTGACATATTGCCAAGAAATGGAGTTTCATGGTAATGATTAGAGTGGAAAAAAAGCCTCGGCCGGTTGAGTGGATACCTCTATGTGATACTTGGGTTTATTCTTGGTGTCTGTTGTTTTTATAGAAGATCCAGTTGTCATTGAGCTTTTTAATATTGATTTGCTCATTTCTTGGGGCTTTCACTAGAAGATCAGTGACAGATTCGAGATCGAGATCGAGATCAAGTATTTTGGTACATGATTTGTCCAGCGCAATAGCGATTTGTTCGATTTACTAGATTTAGATCAGTATAGGGTTAGATCTAGTAATTTTGTGCTTCAATTGTTTCATATCTTTTTATGTTGTTTTCGCTGTATATTCTTATTACTCGGTGATGGCTGACTCCAACAATTTAATGATATTTTATTTCCTAAAAAACGGGAGGGAGGGGGGAGGGATTGTATAAGGAATACATATTGTTTCATGTTAGGATTTAGGAAATTTTAGGTTGAGGTGGATGTCAATTATGTTGTATATATTTTGAAACAGGTCTGTGTAGGTCGGTGGAAATATCAAAAGTTGATTATGGACATTCTCAAGTGTAAATAGCAAGGAGAGTTTTTTTTTTTTTTTTTGGTCTACATATATAGAGAACGGAACAAAGTAGTCCGTTTTCTTGCAAACCTAGCGATAAGAAGGAAACAGAGTTGTAAATTTACAAAATCGAATGATTGATAAGAGTAGTGTCATTATCTAAGTGATGCATATTACATTGAATCAATTTAATATTTTTAATAATCATATGACACATTCCATAATATATGCTTACGCTTGCCTCTTATTTTCAATCTCATAATAAAACAAACTTAATTTTTTAAAACTATATTTAGTTTGATGGAAGAAATCATGTTTTATTCACTATTCCTCATTTTCCCATAATTACCTCAAAATAACTACATTTTGTGTTTAATATGTTTTGTTATTGCTAATATTAGTAATTATCCGACTTTGTTTAACATTAAATATCTTTACTTACCTTTGATTTGATAACTTGACCTTTCTTTTCCAGTATATGTGTAGGAAAATAGTTCACTTATTGAAAAGATTGAAAGCTCAAAGAATCATAATTTTGTGCATTGTATTTCAAATGTAAAAACTCATTTGATTTAACTTTGAAACTTTTTTTTTTTCTCTTACCACATAATTTATACTTACAATACAACTTTTTTGGTTATACATAAGATAAAATGAAAAGTATAGTTTTGCATAGGTCTCTACTTACGATATTGAAAGTATCTAATATAGGTTACCTTATATATGCTTCTAACATATCATTGAAAATGTACCCTTTTTTTCTTTAATTTGAAGTTAATGTCGTTTGATAATTTAAAATATTCGAAACTTGATATGAAGAGGAATAAAGTATGTAGTTATGTCGAAAGAATCATAAATATAGAAGGTTTCTTAACTTTTTATGATCTATTAAAAATACTTAAAGTTTCTAAATTACTTTATTATTCTTAAATTTTAATACTACTAAGGATATATTATACTCTCTCCACCCCGAATGAACTTACACTAGCCCCCGACATACATATTAAGAAAAATTACTTTTTGATAAACGTTAACTTAGTCAAATCTATTTTTATCTTTATGTGATGACAGATTTGTAATTATGTGATTAATGTGGGGCAGATATGTAAAGTTTTATTTCCTGAAATGGAAAGTGTGCAAAAGGGGTGGGACACCCCGATCAGGGAAGTATGCAAGTTCATTCGGGACGAAGGGAGTACATAATAAAAATTGGACTAAGAAATACCATTCATACTTTTATATTAGATTAGATGGATGGATGGATGGACAAAGATAGATAGATAGATAGATAGATAGATGCAGATAGATCAAAACACATATATCAAAAGTTCCGGATATTGAAACTGTGGATTTTAAGTTCTAAAGCGGAATGATATGCATATGAGATAAGAGAAGTTGAGGTATTAATTTGTTTCTTTGTAAATCTACTTTCCACGTTTGGTTTCAGTAAGAATACAGGGAAGCTTGAACATATTGCTTCCGGTTTTCGGAAACGTGGTTATGATTTAAGTGGTCGTGGTATTTATCATTCAACGTGTAATATGAAATACTTAACTATCCTTAATGATCAAAATTAATAAGGATATTATAGGCATATCAAATATTGACCAATCTTAACATACTTTAATAATACAAAATTACTTACCTATTCTTAATCCCAAAAACTTGTGTGCACTTCTAATGGTATGGACCTATTTCTTACCCCTATTTTATTGTTAGTTTTACTTTTTTTTTCAAATTTTAACTATCACCATAGGGATGGGTATGAGACATCTCAACTCGTCTCACATAAAGTCGTGCTAAATGAGTTCATGCATTACGGATTTTTTCTACTTATCGAACCTTCATCATAAGGTCTCCAATCACAAAGGTTGGGTTTCTCCTAGAGGTGACACCCTTATGGGCTTCAGCCCACCCCCTTTGATGATTTTAATATATAAGTACTTTGCCATACTCATATATATATATTATATGGAGAAATTATAACAAAATATCATACAATATTGTTCATACCCCTTGAATGTTATCAAATAAAATTATTTATGGACATTTAGGAATAACATGTCGTCTAAGTCTCTTAACTAATTCCACATAATTTCCTTTCACTTGAATCTCGGATGAAATATATAATTTTTTTCTATATCTTGTTCATAGCTAGATAATAAAGGCTCTAATTTTCTACTTCATTTAATCACATCTTTAAATTGTCCGCCCAATACAATTTATTTATTTATTTTTCTTTACTACCTCATGATAAGCAATAACTAAATATATATTTTAGTTGAACTTTCATATTTACTTTCACTACCCCCACATTTCAAGAATGCCCATAAAATATCACGTAACATATATATTTTCTCCAAACTATAAAACCCTAAAGATTACTCTTATAATTTCTCTCTCATTCTCATGAAGTTACTATGCGAAATATTTGACCACCCATATTTTGATCAAAATGAAACAACAAATGTAAAGTAACACAGTGGAACTTTATGAAGAAAAAAAGATTTTCATTTCATATTTCACAAGGTTACAGTGGTTAAAGAATAAGTCATTCCAATAATTACACTTAGATTACAGGCATATACATAAACAACGAATAATCTTAATATTTTAACGCCTAAAGTTCTCCATATCCTATAGTAAATTTTCACATTTATTTTGTTTCTTTGGTCGCCCCCTATCACTTGCCAGCAGAATAATTTATTTCTCAATGGTATTATTCATTTCATGAAAATACTTAAATGATTTGAACCTAGAAAGTAAATTATTGCATTCTTTACGCAAACAAACATCTTTGGCCAAGTCAGCAATCCTATATGTATTTCAAATCATTTAAACTAATGTCAAATATGACTACATATAGTATTCAGATAAGTTTCTAAGTAAGAGATAAATTAATGAAATTATATATCAATAAAGTCAAATTCACTAACTTATAGAATTAATACTCATAATAAAATGTAGGATTTTTCAAACTTTAGCATAAATCTCTTGTAACCGACAATAATTATTACATCAATAAAATATCTTGAAAGATGGTTAAAATTCATTTACATATGTTTTGCATGTATAAATTGCTAATGTAGAACTAGATTCAGAACTTCTACAATTTTTCATTTCTTTTTCTCATTTCACTATATATATTATGGATACATATTTAAGAACAAACTACAACTAGCATGGATAAACTTTAGGAGTCTAATGTATTATGCCCCTCTCTCTCCCTTAAATTAATCTAACTCATCATGTTATATAGAAATATTGAGTTATTCATAACTTCTAGTACATTTATTTTTGAGATATAAAATAATTACAAACTAAAAGTTTCAACTTAACCATTGATGGATGCATACTGTCAAAGTAGATAAAATATATTTTGGGCCCATTACTTGAGTGCTCTCAAGACAATTTGATACACGTTAATTATGCATGTGTTTAGGTCGATATAGGATCATATTTTATGTTATTTACGTGCATATTTGGCTGGCGTTCATTTATATTTATTATATTAGATTATTTAATGTGTTTTGACTTGTTTTGAAGTTAATTGAGTGATTTTATTCCGTTTGGTTGAAGTTCGAAGAAGAAACAAGTAAAATATAGTCAAAACGGACGAAAAAAGGGAGTTAAAGGAGTAAAAGGGTCGACCACGGCCGCGTCTATGGTCGCGGCCGTGTCAAAAGTGGCCTAGAACATGGAAAATACACTGCCTAACCAACGCGGTCGCGTCAAATATGGAAAGCGGCCGCGTCGTGTCCGGAAAGTAAAGTTTTCTGTCAGCTTGACACGCCTCTAGTATTTTAACCATATCGTGAGATCTACAACTCCGATTGAGATGAAATTGATGGTGTTGGAAAGTTGATTCAAAGAGCTACAACTTTTTCTGAAAGGGGCCAACCCAAAAAATGACCAGAAGACCCTAAAAAATGGCTTGGAAGTCAGACCAGAAAACTTGCTTGTGCAAACGGGACGCGGGCGCGTCAAAAGGCCAAAGCGGCCGCGCTAAAATCACCCATTTTAAGGTATATTGGGTACAAATTGATGCGTTCGCCTCATAGCCTGTGCGTGGCTGCGTCAGAAGTCCTGTTTTACAAAAAAATCCTATTTTAGTAGGATTTTGATCCTATCTTCCCAAAGATTCGTCCCCAACTCTATAAAAAGGACCCCAAGCTCGAGTTTTAGAGGAGAAGACTCATAGAACATCATAGAGAATCACATTACAATATATTTTCTAATACTTTTACATCGGAGTAGAAGCCGTGAGAGCGAGAAGACGAAGATCGACGAGGCGACAATTGGGTTTAATTATTCTTTGTTTATTTTAAAGTTCTTAACAATGTTTTCCTTGAATTCTTGTTTTGATTTGTTAGTAGAAATGAGTAGCTAAACTACTCGTGCGCTTGGATTAGAAAGTAAGATTTTACAATAATGTTGATTTAATTGTTTAGTTTATAGACTCCGGTTTTCATTATCTATCGACGTGTTTGGTTTACTCCTATAATTGAATTTAATATAGCCAATTAAGTTTAATTTACTTGTTTAACGATTCTGCTTCGAGAGAAGTGAATTGTTAATAGACCACAACACATAGCGCGATTGTCTATGATCGTGTAGGCAAAAGGTTAAGAGGCTATTAGGAGTTGTTAGAATTAATTGACTCGAGAGAGTAATTATCTTAATCAATCTATGAGTTAGTTGCTTCGAAAGAAGGGTTAGGTTAATTAAGTGCCGCGTAATAGATAATATAACTGGTTTAAAAGTTTATAAATTAATATTTAATCATCATTAGTGTAATTCCTGAAATCGAAATCCTTGGATACCTTCTCGTTGATTGGAATTCCCCATTTGTTAATTAATTTGGTTTATTAGTATATGCAATTTAGTTTAATCAAATCATTCACCAGTTCTAGTATCTAGTTAGGATAATCCTAGATAATTAGGGTATCGAACTTTGTTAACCCATTCCCTGTGGATCGACCTTGATTTTCCCTATACACATCTACACCCGTACACTTGCGGTATTTTAGGGTTAGAAATTAGGCCTGTCAAGTTTTTGGCGCCATTGTCGGGGAGTAGGAATAACGTCTTTGTTTTATCCTGAGAAATAGGAGGATACTAGACTAGCCTTTATTTTTTCATAATTTTAATTTTTTTGATTTAATTTTCGTTTTTATTTATTTATTTAAATTTTATACTAAAAGGTATTTCTTTTCGGTGGTATTTTCAGGGTTTGCATGATCAAAAGGGAAAGAACATCTTGTCCCTCTAGATCCTGAAATTGAAGCAACTACTCGTAGATATCGAACGAGAAGAAATTCGGCTTTTGAGATAGAAAACGATCCAGTAAACCAAACTCAAGAGGATGTGCTAAATTGCATACTAGGGGCTCTCGCTAATCTAGATGATCGGGTCACTAATTTGCAGCAGCAACAACCGCCACAGCAGCAACTGCAACAACAATAGAGATGAGTTCAGATTGCACAAGATGATGCAGACGAGGATATCACTCCTATAAGTGATTGTCTTCGGCCTACACCGAATCAATAGTTCGGAGGAGTACAACCCACACCATTGAACGCAAATTTTTTTGAGTTGAAGCCAACACTAATAAATATAGTGCAGCATAACCAGTTTGGTGGTTGTGCTCTAGATGATCCGAACGTGCACTTGAACAAATTTCGCAGGTTGGCAGATATTATAAAGATCAATCATGTGCCACATGAACAAGTCAAGATGAGGCTGTTTCCATTCTCACTAAAAGATAGAGCATTACAATGGTACAATTCATTGGATGATGTCACAGAGTGGGAGGACCTGAGCACAAGATTCCTTTTGAAGTATTTTCCACCAAGAAAGATGCTAGATCTACAGAATAAATAAACCAATTCAAGCAGATGGATTAAGAGCCACTCGGTGAGGCTTGGGAGCGATTTCGAGATCTTACTCAGAGTTCCCCAATATGGGTTCTCAAAGAAGCAACAAGTTTGCAAATTCTATAATGGGTTGCTTGCTTCAGCACGAGATCATGTAGATGCAGCTACAGATGGAAGTTTGATGGAGAAGACCGTGAAGAATGCATTCTCGATTTTGGATGCCATGGCCAAAACAAGTTACCAGAGACCTAATGAGAGAAATCAGCCAAGACGAGTGGCTAGTGTCAAGGAAGCAGAGCCAGTCAAGAATGAGTCACTTGAAAACCTTACATCTCAGTTGACAGCTTTGACAAGCCAAGTAAGTTTGCTAACTAGTATGATGTTAGCACAACATAATGACACTTCACCGTAGCAGATAGTGGGTCAGGAGGAGGTTGAAGATGTGAATTTTGTAAATCAGAGGAACTTCAACAACTTCCAAAATAATCAACCAAGGTATAATCAGTACCCTCCTAATCGGAATCACTAGAAATTTTCTTATGGTAATGCAAAGAATTCACTTAATCCACCACTCGGATTTGATGTCACAAATGGCATGATTCATGATGGTAAGAAGCCAACACAAGAAGAGGTCATGTAGTCTCAGTTCGCTAAATATGATGAAAAGTTAGCTCAACTGGAGAGAAAAATGGACGGAAAATTTATTGAGCTAAACAAATAGATGATTAGTCAAGGAGCGGACATCAAGCGACTCGAGACCAGTATTAATGAAATGTCCACCAATATGAGTCAGTTGATAAAGATTGTCGAAGCTCAGCATAAACAGGGGCAGTTCCCGAGTGATACAGTTGTGAATCCGAGAGAGCAGTGTCATGCAATTCGAGTGCGAATTGATATTGGATATGCAAGCCCAAAGCTGTCAGCTGATAAAGAGAAGGAAGTACAAAAAGAACACTTAGTGGAAGAAAGAGGGGTAGAAGAAGAAGAAAAGAGGCCAAAAGCTAAGTTACCAGAATATGTCCCTCCAATTCCATTCCCACAAGTTCTGAGGAAGAAAAAAATAGATGAGCAATTCGCAAGGTTCTTCGATGTGTTGAAGAAGATTAAGATTAATATACCTTTTGTTGAGGCACTACAGCAGATGCCCAACTATGCAAAGTTCCTGAAAGAGGTGATAGCTCAAAAGAGAAAATGGGAGGACCATGAAACGGTGAATTTAACAAAAGAATGCAGTGCAATTATCCAAAGGAAGCTACCAATAAAGCGCAAAGATCCAAGTAGTTTTACTCTAGAATGCAAAATAGGTAATTTAACTTTTGATAAAGCAATGTGCGATCTAGGAGCGAGTATCAACTTGATGCCTCTGTCTATATTCGAAAAATTAGGAATAGGCACAATAAAACCCACTATTATCGCCCTCCAAATGGCCACCGCTCTATAAATTTTCCATGGGGCATTGTAGAGAATGTTTTAATAAAAGTTGGTAAATTTATAATTCCCGTTAACTTTGTAGTCTAGATATGGTAGAAGACAATGAAATTCCCTTGATCTTAGGTCGCCCGTTTCTAGCAACGGGTAAAGCACTTATAGACGTTGGTACACGTGTTCCGTGCACGCACTTTAGGGCACTTTTAGTGTCATTTTAGTGTCAATAACGTGCATAATTATGTGTATTTAGTGCTTTTATATTCTAATGGGCAAAATAATGCGTTTGAGCTATTTTTGTATTAAGACAGGTGTAAAAAGGGTCGAAATCGAAGATTAAACGACCGAGGAGTCGAGGGATCGATCGAGGCAAGAAAGGAAGAGCCAACTGAAGATCTCAGCCAAGACAGGATATTAATCTCGGCCGAGATGAGCCTCCAGGGTTTTTGTGAAGTTTTGCAAGACTGAAGATCTCGGCCGAGATAGGATGTTAATCTCGGCCGAGATGAGCCTCCAGGGATTTTCTAGAGTTTTGCAAGATTGAAGATCTCGGCCAAGATTCAATCTAATCTCGGCCGAGATGAGTCTCCAGGGAATTCTTGAAGAATATCAAAGATGAAGATCTCGGCCGAGATACAATCCAATCTCGGCCGAGATGAGTCAAATCCCAAAAAGCCCTAATTTCCCCTGTTTCACGTCTCGGCCGAGATACAACCCAATCTCGGCCGAGATTAACCTTCGACCCAAAATTCTTGAAAACCCTTTTTCACGTCTCGGTCGAGACACACTCCCGTCTCGGCCGAGATTCACTACCCTGTTTTAAAATCCTGAATACGTTTTTGCCTATTCTTATCTAGCACTTTCTCCCTTTATATATATATCATCCCATTAGAATTTAACCTAACCTTGGATAACTTTTGGAGTACTTTTGGATACTTGGAGAGCACATTTCAGCCACCAAGGAAGGAGATTGGACAAGGGATTGAAGGATCATCTTCTCCAATTGACATCTTTGGATTCATCCAAATCAGTATCATGTTTCTTTATTTTCCCATTTATTTTCTGATTGAATTAGTTAATATGGGTGGCTAGCACCCTTAGTTCATCCTTGATCATTGTGGAACCTTGAGTCGAGACATTGATGTGATTATTACGGTTAATGTTACCGAGAATATTGTGTATTTAAGTGTTTTGTGTTATTTGCTCTTGTTGATTCACATTTATGAATTAATTATTGGTTTGATCACCCTTTAAGGGATTTGTGAATGTGTTGCTAGAATAGGAGATTACTATCCGTAATTGTAGGATTTCCGATTCCCGAGTAGCAAACAATAATTATTTATTGGGGATAACACAAAGTTCAACCACTAAAACCGAGCTTTCGAGTTTTATGTTGAATTTATCTCGTTGTCCTAGTGTTTAATGCTTTTGGTGATTGAATCTAAGAGAGCTTGTTCGAGGATTCTGTTAAACTGAATAGGGTTAGTCGAAGAGCTTATTTTGATTAACTAAGATTAAGGGACAACAAGGCTATTAGAGCTTGTTAATAGTCCTGAGATAAGGGCTTAAATCACAATTCAATCGGGCATTAACAATAGTTGCATCAATTGTTCAAGACCAAGGGGAAGCATGATCAAGGGTGACTTGTTTTACTATTTGAAAACAAAACCGAAAAAGATTTCCTCTAGTGTTTTTGAGTACTTGTTTCTTTTAATTGTGTTCTATTTGCTTTTAACTGTCACTAATAGATTGCTAGTTTCCCATCAACCCCCCCATTATTGCTTTCTTAAGTATTTATTTCTTGCATTCTTAATCATAAACCGCCTGACTTCGTAATCAAAACTGTTTGGCCGTTCCCTGTGGGATCGACCCTTATTTACCATTCTACTAAGTAGGATAGTCGGTAAGGTTTAAGTGTATTCTCATACACGATTTAATTTGGTAGCAAGAAACGACGCTACCAGACGTTCAAAAGGGGGAGTTAACTTTGAGGGTAGATGAGGAGAAAGTCACGTTTTCAATATACGAAACTCAAAAACAACACGAGAGTGAGAGAGTAAACCACATTGAAACATGTGGCTCTATACAATGTTTAGATGTCACATTCAATAAGAACCTAATCTCACCTAGTGATTGTAATATCCCTAAAGTGTGCTTTGTTAATTTCACATTTACTCTTGATCACCATGATTCTACTAACCTTGATCTGGTGGAAAGTGTTAGTATTCTAGATGCGCTGCAACAACGTTAAAAAAGAAGTTCAACCAAAAAGCGTAAAAAGAAAAAGAAAGTCGAGAAGGCATTAAGACAGAGTAAAGGTTGCGAAAATGCTAAACTGTTACCTAAACATCTACAGCTAAATCCAATGATGAGGGAAGCAGTTAAGAAGAAAGTGCGGCTGAAGAAGCCGAATTAAAACTAAAAAGATCGTCGGGCTGAAGACGTAAAATTTAGCGCTTGTCGGGAGGCAACCTGATGTTTACCCATTTTATTTAATTTGAGTTATTTTTATTACTTTATGTTTTTATTGGTGTTTTAGTGCTTTGATGTTTTTAGGAATCAACGTGGACGAGCGTTGCAAGAAACGAGGATTGAAAAGATGAAAAAAAATCGAGCTGAGAGAAAACAACCTACGCAGCCACGTAAAAAAACCAATGGAAACATGCTTGACACTGTGGGTCGAACGCGACCGCGCCTAACCCTTCGCGTGGCCATGTCAAAAGTTGCTCCAGAAGCCCACATTTGAGCTCATTGCAATGCGACCGCTTCAAGCTTTGAACGCGGCCGCGTCAAACTCTTGCGGGAAAAGAATTCCACACTATAACCGCAACGCGGCCGCACTGCTCTAAAACCTCAAAGTCGAGCCCAAACTAATGCGGCCGCTTCATGCATCTCTCGCGACCACGTCGATGCCTAGTTTGGTTAAAAATGAGAAAACACCATGTTCACTAAAATGGCACCAAAGAAGGGCAGTTCCAGCCGTAGCAAGGGCAAAACAACCCATGCTTGAAGAACCGGCAGCACAGAAGGTTGAGGAGCGCATTTGGAGACAGCAGCAAGATATTCGGTGGGACGCATTGGCCCAATTTTGGAGCTAACATGGTTTCCAACCACCTCCACCACCACAATGACAGTGAGTTAGCACCAAAGCGTACCACTCTTTTCCTCCAAACATTGGCTTTCAGCTAAGTTTGGGGGAGGGAGTGAACCATGAGACGTCTTGGCCGCTATTTTATCTTTTGTTGTTTCTAAATTTTTGTTTCTTATTGCTTGTTCACTTTGCTGCTGTTTGATTCGTATTTGGTTTGATCATTGGGTTTGTGTGCCCACTTGTTTATTTTGCTGCTTGAATTGGAGGACTGGGTTTGTGTGCCTGTTTATTTATCTTTTTAGTGTTGTTGGGTCTGTGAGCCCAGTTGTTATCATTTAGTTGCCATGTTGGGTTGTAGGAGTCTTTAGAGTTTAATTATCTTTGTTTTTAGAGTCAATGAATGAGATAAACCCGAGAAGTTAAATAGGTAACAAGTGAAAAGAAAAAGAAAAATAGGGAAAGATGGATGATGAATGGTTAGTGATGAGATGATTTTGAGGAGTAGATGAAAAAAATGGCACATAATAGAGCACGAGAGGTGATTTGAGACGAAATAGAGCTTGAACCTAGAATATTCAATCAAAATTAACCTTGTGAGAATTTGAGCCCAATTGTACTCCTATTTTCGGAGTAATATACCTTCTTTCGTGTGAATTTGATTGAATATGTGCACTAGTCTCTAGAACTTGCCTTGAGTCTTTATTAAGAATGTGTCGAGTGTGTAGTGTGATTTAGGAAATGATCTTAGGCGTTTTTGTTTAAGCCTATTTTGAGCCGTGAAAAGTTGATTTTTGTACCTTAAGTTCAGTATTTATCCCTAGTTAGCCCATTTGAGCTTTAAAGCCTTAATTTTTCATAGCCTAACAAAGTCAGCCAAAAACCTTTTGATTTAACTCTTTGGCCTTAATTGAATTAATCAAGTTAGAGGGAGGAGAATTGGAAGGTAGTTTGGGTGAAGAATTTTGTGGGAAGGAATGAGAAAACTAGAGGGTAATTTCAAAGATGAAGGAAACAAGAGAAAAATGATGGGTGAAAAACGAAGAGAAGAATAGCCTCTCCTAAAAAAAAAAAAAAAGTTTGATGTTTATAAGTGATTTAGTATTATTGAGGAGAGTCTAGGAAATAAAAAAAAAAGTACTTAAATTGTTTGAGCTAAATAGAACAGTTGGGTAGTCCAAAAAATGTGGTACCTTTATAGTTGATTGTAATCATAAAAACATTCAAGTTGTAAGGTTTACCAGAGGTGAAGAAGTCACTTTGCTGAGTGATTTGCTGAGTTTCGAAGAGGAGGTTGAGTGATTATATTGAGGGGTAGTTGAGTTAGAAGTAACTTCATTAGTCCAATAAATAGTCATTTTTATCCAAATGTATCCCACCTTACCTTAAGCCCACATTGCAACTAAAAGAAAGACCTCTTTGATCCTTTTTCACACACATCAAGTACGAGGTCTAGTTTAGGCGATTGATAAGAATATGGTAGGCTTTGCATGTAATTCAATTTGACCAGAAATATATGTTAGCCTAAACACTTGAGAGATGAGTGAAACACGTACCCGGTGAGGATTGAATAATTCGAAAGGTCAAAGTCTCAAAATTAGTTTATTTTCGCGTTATCACATATGCTCACTTGAATTATATTGCCAAGCTGTTCGAAAAAAGAATCAATCTGAAACTGAGTTCATCATCTAATCGCCCTAAACAAATGTATAATCCCTTGTATTCTTTGTATCTTTTTGTTTTGTTGATCGAGACGAACAACAATTTAAGTTTGGGGGGGTTTTGATACACTTTAATTATGCATGTATTTAGGTCGATTTAGGATCATATTTTATATCATTTACATGCATATTTGGCCGGCGTTCATTATTATTTATCATATTGGGTCATTTGACATGTTTTGACTTGTTTTGAAGTTAATTGGGTGATTTTATTCCATTTGGACGAAGTTCGAAGAAGAAACAAGTCAAATAGGGTCAAAACCAACGAAAAGGGAGTTAAAGGATTAAAAGGATCGACCATGGCCACGTCAAAAGTGGCCTAGAACATGGAAAATACACTGCCTAACCAACGCGGTTGCGTCAAATATGGAAAGCGGTCGCATCGAAAAGTGTCCCAAAAGTGAAGTTTTCTGTCAACTTGACACACCTCTAGTATTTTGGCCATATCGTGAGATCTACAACTTCGATTGAGGTAAAATTGATGGCGTTGGAAAGTTGATTCAAAGAGCTACAACGTTTCCTGAAAGGGGCCAAACCCAAGAATGACTAGAAGACCCTAAAAATGCCTTGGAAGTTAGACCTGAAAACTCGCCCGTGCAAACGGGACGCGGGCGCGTCAAAAGGCCAAAGAGGCCCCGCCAAAATCACCCGTTTTAAGGTATTTTGTGTACAAATTGATGCGGTCGCATCATAGATTGTGCTTAGCCGCGTTAGAAGTCCTGTTTTACAAAAAAATCCTAATTTTAGTAGGATTTTGATCCTATTTTCCCAAAGATTCGTCTCCAACTCTATAAAAAGGACCCGAAGCTCGAGTTTTATAGGAGAAGACTCATAGAACATCATAGAGAATCACATTACAACATATTTTCTCATACTTTTACATCGGAGTAGAAGCCGTGAGCGCGAGAAGACGAAGATCGACAAGCCAGCAATCGAGTTTATTTATTCTTTGTTTATTTTCAAGTTCTTAACAATATTTTCCTTGAATTCTTGTTTTGATTTGTTAGTAGACATGAGTAGCTAAACTACTCGTGTCCTAGGATTAGAAAGTAAGGTTTTACAACAATGTTTATTTAATTGTTTAGTTTATAGACTCCAGTTTTCATTATCTATCGACGTGTTTAAATTACTCCTATAATTGAATTTAATCTAGCCAATTAAGTTTAATTTACTTGTTTAACGATTTTGCTTCGAGAGAAGGGAATTGTTAATAGACGACAACACATAGCGCGATTGTCTATGATCGTGTAGGCAAAAGGTTAAGAGGCTATTAGGAGTTGTTAGGATTAATTGACTCGAGAGAGTAATTATCTTAATTAATCTACGAGTTAGTCGCTTCGAAAGAAGGGTTAGGTTAATTAAGTGCCGCCCAATAGATAATATAACTAGAAAAGTTTATAAATTAATAATTAATCATCATTAGTGTAATTTCTGAAATCGAAATCCTAGGATACATTCTCGTTGATTGGAACTTCCTGTTTGTGAATTAATTTGGTTTATTAGTATATGCAATTTAGTTTAATCAAATCATTCACCACTTCGAGTATCTAGTTAGGATAATCCTAGATAATAAGGGTATCCAACTTCGTTAACCCATTCCCTGTGGTTTCGACCTTGACTTTCCCTGTACACATCTTCACCCATACACTTGCGGTATTTTAAGGTTAGAAATTAGGTCTGTCACAATTCTTCTTTCCTCAATATTTCATCTATGCTAATAATAGAGATGTCACAATTTACATTCAAGCTAATCGGCAGAGAGTTTAAAAATAAATAACACAAATAACATGAGAATATAATTGTAGGAGTCTCAACAACTTATCACCAACTAATGATTATATTAACAATTAATTTCTACCATATTTAACATCAAATAGTAACATATAGACAATTCAAGGAAATAAATTGCAATATATAAATATTTAATTTGCATTCGATACTCAAGGCACAATCCTAATTGACTTAATGATTATTAACATAATATATGTTTCATAATAATAAGATAATATGACATAATTATATATAAATTACATTTTTTCTCATGTAATATAGAGAATCAAGCGTGCACGTGAGAATTGTTCTTAAGACCAAACAAAATGTATCAATGATTAATATTTTTTAAAAAAATAAATTAAAACCCAATGGTTGAAACTTAACATCAACATTTAACTTATCAATATTGACCTTTTATTACTGATGCACTAAATTCTAATCATATTGTTACCACAAGTGTACAGTGCTACTGTAACTAGTAGTGAGCAAGGTCGATTACACAAAGACTGTGTCCTATATTCAATTCTATACTGGTACACGTGTTTCGTGCACGCACTTTAGGGCATTTTTAGTGTCATTTTAGTGTCAATAATGTGCATAATCACGTGTATTTAGTGCTTTTATACTCTCATGGGCAAAATAATGCGTTTGTGCTATTTTTGTGTTAAGACAGGTGAAAAAGGGTCGAAAAAGAACATCAAACGACCGCGGAGTCGAGGGATCGATCGAGGCAACAAAAGGAAGGGCTACCTGAAGATCTCGGCCGAGACAGGATGCAAATCTCGGTCGAGATGAGTCTCCAGGGGATTTCATGAAGAATTGCAAAATTGCAAATCTAGGCCGAGACAGACTTTGCATCTAGGCCGAGATGGAAATCTAGGCCGAGACAACTTTGCATCTAGGCCGAGATGGAAATCTAGGCCGAGACAGATAATGCGTCTAGGCCTAGATGAGTCTGCAGGGGATTTCAGAAATTCCAGAAATGGAGATCTCGGCCGAGATGTAATCCAATCTCGGCCGAGATGAGTCAAATCCTAAAAATTCCAAATTTTCTCTTTTTCACGTCTCGGCCGAGACACACTTGCATCTCGGCCGAGATTCCTTACCCTGTTTTAAAATCCTGAATGCGATTTTGCCTATTTTTTACTAGCACTTTCTCTCCTTATATATATATATCATCCCATTCGAATTTAACCTAACTGAGAACAACCTAGAACCCATCCCCCACACATAATCAGCCACTTTTCTCCATTGGAAGCAAGGAAATGGAAGGGGGTTGAAGATCTTGATCTTCAACCCCTAACCTTTGGTTCTTTCTATCCTATGTTCATGTTTTTCTTTAATTTTCTGTTAGTTTATCTTTGTATTAGGTAAAATGGGTGGCTAGCACCCTTAGTTCACTCTTGATTATTGTGGAACCTTGAGTTCAAGACATTTATGTGATTATTACGGTTAATGTTACCGAAAATATTGTGTATTCAAGTGTTTTGTGTTATTTGCTGTTATTGACTCACATTTATGAATTTATTATTGGATTGATCACCCTTTAAGGGATTTGTGAATGTGTTGCTAGAATAGGAGATTACTATCCGTAATTGTAGGATTTCCGATTCCCGAGTAGCAAACAATAATTATTTATTGGTGATAACACAAAGTTTAACCTCTAAAACCGAGCTTGCGAGTTTTATGTTGAATTTATCTCGTTGTCCTAGTGTTTAATGCATTTGGTGATTGAATCTAAGAGAGCTTTTTCGAGGATTCGGTTAAACTGAATAGGGTTAGTCGAAGAGCTTGTTTTGATTAACTAAGATTAAGGGATAACAAGGCTATTAGAGCTTGTTAATAGTCTTGAGATAAGGGCTAGAATCACAATTGAATAGGGCATTGACAATAGTTACATAAATCGTCCAAAACCTCGGTGAAACATGATCAAGGGTGAATCGTTTTGTTATTTTAAAACCAAAAACCTATAAAAATCTCTTTATTTGTCTTTGTTTATTTAGGTGTAGTTGTTATTTCATTGACCCCCACTTCTTTATTGTTTTCTAGCTTATATACATTATATTTCTCGATAATAATAGCTTAATACATAAAAGCAAAATTTGTTCGACCGTTCCTCGTGGGATCGACCCTTGCTTGCCACTCTACTAGTTAGAGTAGTCGGTAAGGTTTAAGTGTATCTTCATACACGATTTAATTTGGTAGTCGGAAACGACGCTACCAATTTTTTTTTTTTTTTCAACAAATATAAACAAACATTGGAGAGAAACTAGTATTCTCGATTCTTTGCCTATTGTTTCAATTCCTTCCACCCTTCAATATTCCCAATAGTTCACCCCTTTCAATCCCAAATTTACTCGACTACCGTCCAACCACCTCCCTCATACTCAAATAGTCCAATTAGGTTCAAAGGCTAATCGAAAGGGTTTCGGCTTGTAGAGTTGGGCTGTCAAACAAGAGGCTAAAAGCTCAAGGGGTTCAACTAGAGACAATATCAAATTAGGTAAAAAGGACGTGTTTTCAAGCTTGAAAGTAGGCTCAAGTCAAGGATTGCCTAAGATCATTTTCAATGTCACACAATGCACCGACACATGCAAAATAGAGAATTATGGCAAGTTCTAGAGACAACTAAATGCACTCAATGAATTTCACACCGAAAGAAAGTTTAAATTACTCCAATGATGGAAGTATCTTCTAAGGCTCAAAAACTCACTCGGTTGCAATTTTGATCAAAAGTTTTAAGTGTATGTTCAATTTTGTTTCAAAAGTCTATCATGCTCTACCATGTGCTTCTTTCAAAGATATTTGTCAAAAACTTTCATCATTAATCAATGCCACATTCCTTCCTAAACTCATCCAATTGCTTTCTCGAGCTACCAATTTGTACGAATCCACCCCCTCCCCAAACTTAGTTGCAAACTAAGTTTGTGGAAAAGAGGAGTACAATTTGGTGTTCACCGAATTTAATCATATTATTCACCACTTTACAATTTATTAAAAATGCAACAGACTAATCCATACAAAGATACCAAACCATTTCAAGTCTAATAAGTCCAAAAGACAATAGAGTAGCATATGGAAAGTTAAACTCTTGGGCTGCCAATACGTACACCTACCAAGACTTCCCCAAACTTGGTTAAAAACCAAAGTTTGTGAGGAAGAAAGGGTACGAATTGGTGTCCTAACTCACAGTGATTTTTGGGCTTCTTCAATCCCATTTGGTGTTATCTCCGTGAATTTCACGGATTGGTCAGTTCCTCATCATCATAGTCTCTGCACTCTAAAAGAAGATAATAAGACAATATCTAAATATAAGTAAAAAAAACTAAACTACGAAATTGAATATACGAAAAGCAATAAACGTCGGGTTGCCTCCCGACAAGCGCCTTTGTTTAACGTCGTTGGCTCGACGGATGCTCTTTATATAAACAAAACAAACAACTAGCTATGTAAATAAAACTAACGCTTAACACATAAAACAAAATCGTTCTAAACCATTCCCCGGCAACGGCGCCAAAATTTGGTAGCGTCGTTTCCGACTACCAAATTAAATCGTGTATGAAGATACACTTAAACCTTACCGACTACTCTAACTAGTAGAGTGGCAAGCAAGGGTCGATCCCACGAGGAACGGTCGAACAAATTTTGCTTTTATGTATTAAGCTATTATTATCGAGAAATATAATGTATATAAGCTAGAAAACAATAAAGAAGTGGGGGGTCAATGAAATAACAACTGCACCTAAATAAACAAAGACAAATAAAGAGATTTTTATAGGTTTTTGGTTTTTAAATAACAAAACGATTCACCCTTGATCATGTTTCACCGAGGTTTTGGACGATTTATGTAACTATTGTCAATGCCCTATTCAATTGTGATTCTAGCCCTTATCTCAAGACTATTAACAAGCTCTAATAGCCTTGTTATCCCTTAATCTTAGTTAATCAAAACAAGCTCTTCGACTAACCCTATTCAGTTTAACCGAATCCTCGAAAAAGCTCTCTTAGATTCAATCACCAAATGCATTAAACACTAGGACAACGAGATAAATTCAACATAAAACTCGCAAGCTCGGTTTTAGAGGTTAAACTTTGTGTTATCACCAATAAATAATTATTGTTTGCTACTCGGGAATCGGAAATCCTACAATTACGGATAGTAATCTCCTATTCTAGCAACACATTCACAAATCCCTTAAAGGGTGATCAATCCAATAATAAATTCATAAATGTGAGTCAATAACAGCAAATAACACAAAACACTTGAATACACAATATTTTCGGTAACATTAACCGTAATAATCACATAAATGTCTTGAACTCAAGGTTCCACAATAATCAAGAGTGAACTAAGGGTGCTAGCCACCCATTTTACCTAATACAAAGATAAACTAACAGAAAATTAAAGAAAAACATGAACATAGGATAGAAAGAACCAAAGGTTAGGGGTTGAAGATCAAGATCTTCAACCCCCTTCCATTTCCTTGCTTCCAATGGAGAAAAGTGGCTGATTATGTGTGGGGGATGGGTTCTAGGTTGTTCTCAGTTAGGTTAAATTCGAATGGGATGATATATATATAAGGAGAGAAAGTGCTAGTCAAAAATAGGCAAAATCGCATTCAGGATTTTAAAACAGGGTAAGTAATCTCGGCCGAGATGAAAGTGTGTCTCGGCCGAGACGTGAAAAAGAGAAAATTTGGAATTTTTAGGATTTGACTCATCTCGGCCGAGATTGGATTACATCTCGGCCGAGATCTCCATTTCTGGAATTTCTGAAATCCCCTGCAGACTCATCTAGGCCTAGACGCATTATCTGTCTCGGCCTAGATTTGCATCTCGGCCTAGATTCAAAGTTGTCTCGGCCTAGATTTCCATCTCGGCCTAGATGCAAAGTCTGTCTCGGCCTAGATTTGCAATTTTGCAATTCTTCATGAAATCCCCTGGAGACTCATCTCGACCGAGATTTGCATCCTGTCTCGGCCGAGATCTTCAGGTAGCCCTTCCTTTTGTTGCCTCGATCGATCCCTCGACTCCGCGGTCGTTTGATGTTCTTTTTCGACCCTTTTTCACCTGTCTTAACACAAAAATAGCACAAACGCATAATTTTGCCCATGAGAGTATAAAAGCACTAAATACACGTGATTATGCACATTATTGACACTAAAATGACACTAAAAATGCCCTAAAGTGCGTGCACGAAACACATGTACCATATACCCTGATCCTAGTATGCCAACCCTGTCTAGACTCTCGAATAAAATGTGTTTGTGATGATAAACCTAAAACTAAAGTGCATCAAATAAAGTAAATAAATTATATGAAACTCTCAAAGAAGCAATAAGAAATCATGAAGGAATAAATCAGATTAAAGGCAATATTCTAGGGTTCGATTTTAGTTACAATCTCCTATGTATGATTATCTTATTATTCTAGACCTTTAAACCGAATTGTATTGTTTATTAGGCGACTATACTCTAGTTAATCCTCCTCTCAGACGATTTTAACTTGTTGATTATGTATAAATAATTACCCTCTCGGACTAACTATCACTTACCTAACTCCAAAGGTATCCTAAAACCAATGCCTACAGAGATATCTCACTCCTCTCGGACGACTATTGATACCTATGTTATACGTCGTATACCTATTAACAACCCTCTTCTCTTGGACGTCGAGTTATTAAGCAAGTAAAATTATAATCAATTGGTCAAATTAATTAATTCATAAATAAGAACAAGCATAATAGATAAACACATAGAAAAGAGTCTAGAATAAAATAAATGAAAACATAGTTAATCATAACCTACTTTCTAACTCTAGAACGCAAGGAAATTAGCTACTCATGTTCACAATCAAAACCTAAAAATATTCATAGACAAACATTATTTAATAATAAAAATGAACAAGAAAATGAAAACCCGGAATCTTGAATCTTGATCTTCGTCGCTTCGCATTCCTTGCTCTTCAATCCAAGCCTCCAAGTGTTTTCAATGATGAAAGATTATGAATTGATGACTCTAACTAGTTTATAGCCTTGGGGTATTTATAAAAGTACATCCCTAGGATAAAGACGAAAAAATATGATGTGGAATAGGAAAATTCGCCCAAAAACACGTTTGTGGACTTGTAGGCAAAGTAATGCGCCGAAACTGACTGCTTGTCCAACTCCAAAGCCGTTTCTGGAGGTCTTTCGGTCAGAGTTGGGCTTTAGCTCTTTCTGACAAAGTTGCAACCATTTGAATTGACTTTCCAATGCGGCCAATTGAACCTCAATCGGACTTGTAGATCTTAATATATGAGCAAAATACTGAAGGTCAGGACATGATTTGACGTTGCATTCTACTCTTTTCACCGCTTCACCTTTTCTCTTGCTCGTTTTACCCCTAATAACCTTGTTCTTTCTCCCGGACCTTATTCCAATGGATTTTGGTCCTAAAAAATAAGAATTCTACTGCAAAACAAGTAAACACGTTATTTGGCTCAAGATAATCAAATATAACACAAAACCACCGAATTTATATGCAAACACTACTAAAATACTCGCATAAATTGGTCTAAGTGTATGCATACACAATGTATATCAATTATAATTAATTATTATTATTATTATTTTGAACAATAAATAAATGAATTTATGAGACTTGACACACATATCCAACACCATAAGTTAAATTATTAAAGCATATAACTCAAAATTACAAAGTTAATGCACACAATAGTACCTTAGGAAACACAATAAATCCACATGAACATAATTTTACTATAGTTTCATTGTAAAGAAATCTTGATATATTAACCATACACCATTTGTATATAGTTATAAGTTCATACATGTACATGTATTCAATTTTAGCAAGAGAGTACGTCTAAAGTAATAGAGATTTATAATACAATATTATATATGTCTTAACTTGCGAAAACATGTTCTCTACAATTCATGTTATTTGTAACACATATTATTCGTAACATATGACCGAACTTTCAAAAGAAAAATTCTGCTATCATATATGTTATGTATACATTTAGTGATCATGACATATAAAATAATAATCACCCTAACTAACATCTATTTAAATATCCTGTAACTTTAAGATTATCATATTGTTTTTCCTCATTTCGTACTTACGAAATATATTCTTCATTAAAATAATTATCCAGCGTTCTTGGTAAGAAATAAATAGACATAACTTTTTTAATATAATTATTTTTCCTAGATAACATTCCTTGTCTCAGTATATATAATAAAAATTTCTAATGGAGATCACGATCTTAGATTGTTAATAAACAGTAAGACGGGTTTTCTCCTCTACTCCTGTTAAAGTTTTAGGGCTTTTTCTCATCGTCATGATGTTCTTCGGCTGTCGATGGGGTTTGGTTGTTGCATAATATTTTCTTTAAGAAATCAAATATTTCTACCACGCAATCCCGATTCAAAGAAGGCCCAGTCTGTTAGGATCGAATTTATTACGGATTAGAATTTGAATTTATCCTATTTTTCCAATATGGTTCTTTAAAATCTAAAATGAGTAGGTATATTCTTTTATGCAAATACAACTAAAAGAGTAGTTGTAGCACCCTAATCCCGTTAATTCGGGATCGAAGTGCTACTAACTTTTTCTTTTCTTTTATTTAAGTAGTAAATCAGATGAAGTGCGGAAACGTGACATAAGAGGTGGTTTATCTGAGAAAAGTAGAGATTTTATTGACAATAAAACACTGCCGAACATATTTACATTGACGGGCCTAAAGTTTCTAAGTAGAAGAAAACACCTGAATCTTATGACACAATAACTTATTTATATATATAGATGAGGCAAACACATCTTAAAGTTGCGTTTGTAGAAAAAGGAACCCGGTGACCCTTGCCGCAACAGTCCCGCCACTACGCTCAGCTAACCTGAAGATTTGTAATTAAGGGCATGAGCATAAACTCAGCGGAAACTTTGTAAGCAGTTATACTAAATGAAGGTGCACAATCATAAATAATCCTTGACTTAGGAGCCAAACTTACGACTCTAAAGCCATATTGCTGGACTTAGGAGCCAATCTTACGACTCGCAAGCCCTACTCAAAAGCCAATCTAATGACCTACGAGCCTTTCTCAAAAGTCATTCTTACTACTTAAGAGGTATCATATTAATAAGCCCGAAGGCGAACATACATATTGATAGGTATGGCCCAGCAACTCCGGGTCGGGCCAACACCTCGGGCCGGACCAACCCGACCCGAAGTAACTGAGCCCATGAAAGCAAGCCCAGCAACCGGCCTAGAAGAGCGCACTCAACCTAGAACGACCCAATCGCGGCGTATTGGGGAAGCAAGATCCCCACGATCTTCTCCCAACTTCCATGCAGAGATGATAGGCGCAATTGTAGGGAGTTAGTTAGGGTTTGAGTTGAGTAGTATAAGTAGGAGAATTGTACTCAGAATTAGGGTTGGCATTTTTGTATTCTAAAACTATTATGTGTAAACTCAAAGAGTATAGTGCAGAAACACCTCGGCAGGTGATATTCTTAGCCCGTGGATGTAGATCTCCGGATCGAACCACGTACATCTTGTGTTCTTCAAGTTTCTTGCGTTGATTTACGTTTCCAGCAGATTTTCGTTCGGAGTTCATTTGGCAACCGGATTGTGCATTTATCAATTGGCGCCGTCTGTGGGAACGTGTGGTAAGAAAACCCTAGTTTTTCATCGCAATCGCTATGGTGAATACTCGTAGGTCCGCTCATCCAAATCGGTCCCATCGTGATCCTCCTGTTGACCAGGTTCCGCCCCCCCGTCAACAGAACCAAGATCCACCCGCAGCGCATGCTAACATGCCAAATCATCCCCCTGCTGATGATCCGGCGCAATTTGATCCCCCGCCAGCTCCCGAGCTGTCGCAGGTGCAGCAGACCTTCCTTCGGGAACACGCTGCTTTGTTCCAAGAATGGAACAACCGGCGCGCCCACTCCAGTGAACGTGCCAACAATGGCGCTGAACATGTGAGAAATCCACCCCGTGACTTATCACGTGACTTGGACGAGGATCCCCTCATCGAGCAAGGCTTGAGCGTCGGCGACGAAGGACAGTTTCTCCGGTGGATAACCGCAACTCTAATGGGTCGAGGCCCCGGGACGTCCACGAAGGCGCACATCGCCGACAACCTGCTGATGTCCCGAAGCGTCCTCGCCTTGACCAATCCCGTGTGCTGGATCCCATGGAACAAGAGCAAGCCCAATTTGCCGCGGAGCTTGACAAGGTTTTGGGTCTTGATGCCAACGGGGAGATCATCACCCCATTCTCTGACGAGATTCTTGCGGTCCCGCTCCCTGATGGTTTCAAACTCCCCCCAGTGGCCGTATACAACGGCACTGGGGATCCGAGTAATTTCTTGAACGCCTTTAAGTACGTTATGTTCAACCGCAACTGCACTCCTCACCACCTGTGCAAGGTGTTTCCTGAGTATCTCCAGGACGAGGCTAGACTTTGGTTCGATTCTCTACCGTGGGGTAGCGTTACTTCTTTTCGTGATCTTGCCGAACAGTTTTGGGCCCGTTTTCATACGCGGGCAAAGCCCATGGCCACTTTGGCCGACCTCATGAATATGGAACAGCGGGATGGAGAAACCGTTACCCAATTTCTTGATCGCTTTACAACGGAGAGTCTTAATGTGGGGAGCCGGTCGGATGATGTTATCATCAATGCCTTCATGAATGGCCTTCGTCCTGGGCTGCTCTACACCAAGCTGGTCTGGAATCCTCCAGCCACAACCAGGGCTTTGTTTAACATTGTGTGCAGATATGCTAAGGCCGAGGAGCAGACTCGCCGTAAGTGGGAGAAGCATGCTAGCAAACGGCAGTCCGATAGGGCACAAGCCGGACCCAGTACATGACCTAGTGCCTTCTCTCGTCTAAACCGGGGACATCCAGAATCTCGCGGAGATATTCCACAACTCACCCCGCTTACAAAATCACGGGCCAAAATTCTTTATGTTCACAAGAATGATCTGCGGCCGTGTCCGCGGATGACTGCACCGGTAGAAAAGTGAAACCGAGAAAAATAGTGCGCGTACCACCATGATCATGGACATGAAACAAAGGAGTGTCGGGAGCTCGGCAAAGAAATCGAAGATTGTCTAAAGAAAGGTTTCTTGCGGCAGTACGTTGCTCGGACCGACGAAAGGCCTCGGTCAAGCCAGAATGGTGGTTCACAACAAAACCGCGGAAGCTATAATGACCGTGGCTCATGTCAAAACAGGCCGCAATGGCAAAATAACAGGCCGAGGCAAAACAACTATGCGCGGCAGGACCACGAAAATCGTCAACAACCCCACTTTTTGCCACCACCGCCTTCTCAGGGAGGACCCGGAGACAATCCGCCTACTCATGTCATAAACGTGATTTACGGAGCCATCCCCACCGGGGCTTCCTGGAGTGCCTTGAAGGCGGAGGCACGCCGGCCTCCTCCCGAGGAGCCGCGTCACAAACGCCTCCACCAATCTGAAACCGTCAGTTTTACTGACAGAGATCCTGTTCCTGAGCTCACCCCTCATACCGACACCATCGTCATTGACATGGCCGTAGCTAATGTTACAATAAAGCGGGTTTTCGTCGACAATGGAGCCGCAGTTAGTGTCATATTCACCGACTGTTTTCAAAAAATGGGGATTCCTCGTGAGCAGCTCCGACCGGCCCCCGGGCCGCTACAGACCTTCACCCAGGGTGAAGTCCAGCCTGAAGGAGTTATTAATCTCCCCGCATCTCTTGGAACTTTTCCGGCGATAAAAACCATCTTTGTGGATTTCTATGTGGTTAATTCTCCATCCCCATACAACATGATTTTGGGTCGGGACTGGCTTACTCCTGCAAGAGCCGTATGCTCCACATACCACCTCGCACTGAAATTTCCTACATCACATGGCGAGGTGGCTATCCGCGGCAATCAGCGAGTTTCTAAGGAGTGCATGTACGTCGCGCTAAAAAAGGCAGCAAAGGTTCCCCCTAAGCCGCAGTTTCAGGTTACGACCTCGGCTCTCATACCTAATTCATCTACACCACTGGGGGACACCACTGTTCAGGTGCCGCTTGATCCAGCCAAGCCTGAGCAAACTGTAACTGTCGGCATTGTGGATGTGTCGTGGTTACATAATGCCATTATTCAGACCTTGCGGGAATACTCTAAAGTCTTCGCATGGTCTCCCTTGGACATACCCGGGGTCTCTTCGGATGTTATAACTCACAAGTTGAATATCGACCCCAATGTGAAACCTATACAACAAAAGCGAAGGAAATTCGCTCCGGAACGGAACGCAGCCATCTGAATTGAAGTACAACAGCTTCTAGATGCAGACATCCTGTTTGAAGTTCATTTTCCTTCTTGGTTATCTAATCTGGTGATGGTAACGAAGTCCAGCGGGGCATGGAGAATGTGTAGATTTTTCTGATCTTAATAAGCACTGTTTGCCCTCTATCGACCAAAAAGCCGAAGCCATTACTGGGCACAAGGCACTTTGCTTCTTGGACCTATACAAGGGATACCACCAAATCCACATGGACCGTTGGGACGCACTCAAAACGGCATTTATCACTGACTTCGGATGCTTTGCCTTCAAGAAAATGCCTTTCGGGCTAAAAAATGCGGGAGCCATGTACCAGCGCCTTATGGACCACGTCTTCCGAGGTCAAATTGGTTGTAATGTTGAGGTATATGTTGATGATTTAGTTATAAAAAGTACTTCTCAATCTTCATGTGTGCAAGATATTGCTGAAACGTTGAGTACCTTGCGGCGTTATAATTTGCGTCTTAATCCGGCAAAATGCACCTTCGGCGTTGGCTCCAGTAAATTTGGTTTCACAACACGGCCTCCAGGCCAATCCAGCCAAGATTCGAGATGTATTGGACCTACAACCGCCGAAGACAGTAAAAGAAGTTCAACGCCTTACTGGCGGTTTGGCGGCCTTAAATCGTTTCCTGTCCAAGGCCGCGAAGCGTCAGCTTCCATTCTTCAAAATTCTGCGGCAGGCTAAGCTATTTGAGTGGACCTCGCAGTGCACCGAAGCTTTTGAGGCTCTAAAGCACCATATTAAGCAATTGCCCACTCTGTCCGTTCCTCTCCCCGGAGAGCCTCTTTATATATATTTAGCCTCCACCGAAGAAGCCATCAGTGCAGCTCTTGTACGCGAGGCCAATGGCATACAACACCCGGTGTATTTTGCGAATTGACCACTCCAAGGGGCAGAAACTCGGTACTCCGTGATGGAGAAAACAGTGCTAGCTCTCGTCATGGCGGCCCGGCGTTTGCGGCCTTATTTCCAAGGACGAGAAATCAGGGTTCTTACTAATCACCCCAATCGTCAAATTCTTGTCAAGCTCGAGGTGTCAGGGCGCCTCGCTAAGTGGGCTATCAAGCTAGGAGAGTATGATATTCAATTTCTCCCACGCCGAGCCATCAAGGGTCAAGCCCTAGCAGATTTTTTGGCCGAGACACCAGTGGATAATCCCCAATCTTCCGCAAATAACGCTAGTCCTCACCCTGCTACCCTTGAAGCTCCACCCCGTAAGTGGCAACTATATGTGGATGGCGCTTCCGCGGTTCGATGAAGTGGTGCTGGGGTGCTTCTCATTGGCCCCGAGGGCGTTGAAATCAAATACGTCCTCCAATTTAAATTTAAGGTAACTAATAATGAAGCGGAATATGAGGCAGTCCTTGCCGGGCTCCGGCTCGCTCAATCCTTAGCAGTCTTCCATCTCGAGCTCTTCACGGACTCCGAGGTTGTCTCTAATCAGATCAAAGGCACCTACACTGCTAAGGATGAAACGATGAGAAGGTACCTCGCTTTGACGCTTAAACTTTTGTCAACTTTTGCTTCGGTTAATATCCAGCAGGTACCTCGAAAATAAAATGTTCAAGCTGATGCTCTCAGCAAAATGGCCTCCGTGGTCCTTACCAATGTGTCTCCGGACATCGTAGTCGAAGATGCCCTTCATCCGGCAATTCATGAGGCCACGGTCTCCGTCGTGACTAAAAGCGATCCCAATTAGATGACCCCGATCATCCATTATCTCAGGGATGGTACCTTGCCGACTGACAAGTTGCAAGCTCGGCGGATAGTTTTTAAGGCACCTAAGTACACACTCCACGATGGGATTTTGTACCGCCAGTCGTACTTACAACCGAGTCTTCGGTGCCTTGCTCCCGCCCAGGCTGACCGGGTTCTCCGGGAGTTTCAAGAGGGGGCCTGCGCCAGCCATATCGGTTCACGGACGTTGGCCAAGGAAATTCTTCGGTGGGGGTACTGCTGGCCGACATTGTTTAACGATGCCCATGATTTGGTGACCACGTGCGACAAGTGTCAGCGACACTCTCGCGTAAAGCATTTGCCGCAAACCGAGCTCACTGGAATACAAAGCGCCTGGCCATTTATCCAATGGGGAATTGATATTGTGGGCCCGTTTCCAGTCGCTCCGGAGGGACTCAAATTTCTTGTGGTCGCTGTTGATTACTTCACCAAATGGGTAGAAGCCGAACCTCTCACTGCCATCACTGGTCAGAACATCTTGAAGTTCGTCTGGCATAATATTATATGCCGCTTCGGCATCCCGAGCACCATTATTTCAGACAACGGCAAACAGTTCGCCAATGACCCCTTCCGGTCATGGTGCGAGGAGCTCCACATTAAGCAAATTTTCACCTCGGTAGCTCATCCTCAAGCCAATGGTCAAGTCGAAGTCACTAATCGCACACTCCTTATGGGTCTAAAGAAACACTTAGATCAAGCTAAGGGTCTTTGGGCCGAGTATCTTCCGCAGGTTCTTTGGGCCTATCGCACCACGTCGCACACCTCAACCGGAGAGACCCCCTACAGCCTCACTTACGGTTCCGAAGCCGTCATTCCGGCGGAAATCGGCGTGCCTAGTCCCCGCCTCTTGACTTTGGATCCCGAGGCTAATAATGAAGCTATCCGTGCTAATTTAGACGGGCTCGAACATGGTTGTGATCAATCTTTCATCCAGCAAGCCAAGTGTAAGCAACACGCAGCTCAGTATCACCACCTCCGGGTTCGGGGTACTCAGTTTAATGTCGGTGACTTGGTACTCCGGCTCAACTCAGCCAGCAAGGCTGCCCCCGAGGGAAAATTGCATGCCACCTGGGAAGGTCCTTATCGCATCATTGCCGTGCACGATTCCGGGTGCTACCAGTTAGCGCATCTTGATGGAACTCCGATTCCCCGAAGCTGGCATGTTACCAACTTAAGGTGTTTCTACCTATGAAACCACGAGACAAGTATCGTTTCTACCTTTACATTCCTTGTACATTAATTTTTAGTTGTGAGTTCCCTTTGTATTTTTTAATTGTTCCGACAATTACTTTGAATAAAGTTTTTAATTTACGAATCTTATTGTCCTTTCTTCTACGCTACGGGGACGCCCTAGCTTAGTCTTACTATTATTATCCGTCTCCGGACAGTTTGATCTCTCGCCCGGTCCGTCCGGGGAGATTAACATTTGGTCCCCGGACTTATATTCCCTCTCGCCTGTTTAACCGGAGAGGTCCTTAACTCCCACCCGATCCGTCCGGGGAGATTCTATGCCTTGTTTTTCTAGCAGGCATTATGTACATATGGTGCTCCCGAGTATCTGTTAAAGTAATTATATATGCATTCTGGTTAACAGCTCATTACTTTCCTTTCAAAGTACACATCATTACATGACAAAATGTTTCTAACATTTTTATCACCCACAAAAATTTCTTGAAAAGCTACATACAACGCTACAGCAGTAAAATCTATTTTCGGCCTCCGAGCCAGTACTCGGCGCTCCGGCGTTGAGACCCATCTCGGAAACTTCTCCGTGTCCTCCGGGATCCCGGAGCTTCTCGGCTTTGATCCCCGGCTCTTTCCTTGCTACAACTCCCTCTGCGTCGAGGACTCACTCTTGGTACTTGTCTTGGGGCTTCGCCTCTCGCCCTGCCCCGGGGACTCGGCTGCGGCCCTGGCCTCGACGTCTTGGCCCATTCCACGGGATCCCACTCCGCGGGGTCCATCACCTCGATCTCCTCAGCCAACTTCTCGACCTCCTCCTCCGCGACAACCACGGGGACTTCCTCCACTACGGTTACCGAGGCCGGCTCTTGGATTACTATCCCTTTGATTTTTCCAGCCGGTTTCTTTTTACCCTTCCGAGGAGCTTTCGCAGTCCCTTGGCCCTGGCTGGAGCTCGCGATGTACTCTTCGGCGGTGCGCCGCCACCTGCCGCGTCCTTTCAGTCCTTCGTACATATTTAGGAGTAACTCCAGCACCTCTCGCTTTCTTATAAGCTCCGAGGACTCTGCCTGACCAGTCGTCATCAGTGATGAAATTTCACCTTGAATCTCGGTGATCCGCTCCTCAACTTCCTCAAAAGTCAGCAGGCCGTATTCTGTAAGTATCCGGTCGTACTCCCTTTGATGGATAATGACGCGGTCCAATTAGGCCACCTTCGACAAGTACTTCAGTTCCTGATCTCTAGCCCTCTCCGCGGCCCTAGCTCTTGCCTCCTCGGCCTCTTTGGCCCTCCTCTCCGCTACGGCCACCCGTCTCTCCAACCGCGGTACCACTTGCTTCTGCAAGTTATCCTTCTACCCGCGGAACCAGTCTAAGGACTGCATGAGTTTCTTTATTGTATTATGCAGCTCCGCGGTATCCTCCTGATTGGATAACAAAATCAGTGCAACATATAAATATCAACGCCTCGCCGGACAAATATTCAATCATATGAACAACTCAGCTTATATTCAACAAAACAAGCATACATTGTCAACAGTTTTTTACAATGGAATTACAGTTATTCCTATCATCTACTATATTATGACAGGGCATCAAAATTGCGGGGAACGACTGACCTCCCCCTCTTCGGTTCCTTCAATGGCCTCAGGCACCACATCGTCCTCCTCATCCACCTCGTGCTCCATCTCCTGCCGTTCTCCAACCATCCCTGCCTCATTTCCCGTGGCCTCCGCTGCGATCTCCATGCGTGGGGGTGGTTCTTTGTTTCGGGGCTCTGGGACGAACTCACCCCGGAGGAATGCCAAAAATTCTTGGTCTTGGTCCGCCTCGCAAATTGAGATCTCCTCGGCACTTAAGATCTTCTTCTTCTCCGCCAGCGCCTTCACAAGCGGCCACTCCGGGACTCGCGCTAGGGCTTGATAATATGCCTCCTCTACTCCTCCCACTGCGTTGAAGTCGTACTCGAAATCTGGACGATAGACGTCCACGTTCGGATAGACTTCCTTGATTTTCTCCAGCAGCACTGATCGGGTGGCCGTATCCCCGACAGTGACAAAGTTGGTCTGAAAGTCGAGAAAGGTGCTCGTCTGGAACAACTTCTCGGCAAATGCTTTCAACATTGCCTCTTGACCATCAACCACAGCCGCTTCTCGGGCCTTTATCTCTGCCTGCAGTTCAGCCATTTCCCCACGGAGAGCTCCGGCCTCCGCCTCCACTTCGCGCAACCGCGCGATCTCCTTCTCCACCAGGGCGGCCCTCTTGCGCGCCTCGGACAGATCATGTGTTAATCTATCGTTGCGCGCGCGTAGCTCCCTTGCCACCTCGGCCAATTCCTCTTTGGCCTCCCTCTCGCTCCTCCGGCCGAGCTCCATAATCCCCTGCGCCAAGTGCAACAGCTCCTCGGCGTCCGCCCCTTCCAATCCCAGCAAACTTATGGGCCCTTGCCCCTTCACAACACAACACCGGGGTTAATACTGGTAACATATGATAAATTTGAGCAAAGGTTACCCCTCGGAGATGGTTATGTACGTTTTACGTCGGTGCTCTGCTCCGTGCGGAGTCTTTTCGCTGTCCCCGGAGGTGTTACGGATGGTTCCGACCTCCTTTTAGCACCGGGGGTTGACCCCGCTGCCACCACTCGTTCCTCCGATCCCGTTGATGGCCTCGGACTGGGCGACACCCCCCCTCTGGGGGATACTTCAGTCACTTTTCCCTTCATCTTTGCTGCCGCCGGTACCGCGGAGCTTCCAGCTGGTTCCTTTCCGAAGCGTCCCACTGCATACAGAAATTGGAGTTAGTCCTGCACAAGACACCAATATTACACAGTTATAAGAGTTCCTACCCTCCTCGGCAACCCCGGCTCCCAACTCCTGCCCCTGGGCGGACACTCCCTCAGCATCGCCCGAGTAATATGGGCTCAATCCTGCCTCCTCCAGCTCCGCCTCGGTACAAAGGGTCTTGAACTTCCCCAGCGCACGGAAAGGGCCCACCACCTCGGCCTCTGGTTCCACCACCGGGGTATTATCTAACACCTCCTCCCTCCTCCACCTCGGGAGGGGCCCGTCTGTCTTCACATAGATAAATTTCTCCTTCCACCCCTCCACCTTACTCGGGTTCTGTACTTTGAAACCGCCTCGGGCCCGGGGGCTGAAGGAGTACCAGCCTTTTGATTTTCCGAAGGCCTTTAGTTTGGAAGAAATACCGAAACAATTCTACATTTGGTTCTACCCCGATATTCTTGCATACCACCGTAAATCCGACTACTTGCCTCACGGCATTGGGCGCTAATTGGCTCAGGGCGATATTATAATATCTCAACAGCTGTATAACAATGTCCTAGAGGGGGAATCTTAACCCTATCTTCAGGGGATCTATATATACGCTAATGAAGCCCTTCGGCGGGCAACAGGCCCTGTCGCCGGGCTCCGGCACTATGTACTCTAAGTTAAATGGAAAGTAAAATGAGGGGATCAGGGCTTCTATTTACACCCGTGTCATCCGCAGAGCTACCGCCGACACTGCGTATTCCTCCTCCAGACATTCCCCAAACCCCACTGCCCGGGTACCGGCCTCCCTAAAATCGGCCCTATATACCATCCTATTCACTAGTCTTTCTGGAATAATAAAGCGTATGGGTGGTACATTTAGCGGGGCTTTCTAAGTTCCTACTTCCCTAATTGATGAAGAAGACGATGAAGAAGACATACTTACTTGATCTTGGTATTGAGATGGATCACAAGTGCACAGATGAGTCTCCTTTTTTCCCGCTTTCTGAAACTTGCAATCGCAAATGATGAAGATGAGTATACTGTGCACATATTCATATATATATGTTTGAATCAACGGTTTAGATCTGGCCTTTTCAAATTTTGCGTCTCAGATTCGAACGTGCTGTTCACGCGCTTTACAGTTCCCAAGACGCGTGGGGAACAGGTTCCTTGGAAATCTCCAAACGCATCACTTCACATCCCTCTCTCTCATGATGGCGCCGCCAGTCAAATCAACCTCATTCTTGGCCAGGAAGTTTTGGGAAGCACTCCGGTGTCTCCTTCACCTCGGCCAAATTACAGTTCGCTTCCGCTACATTTTATGGCCCTCGGGGTACTCTAGTTCGGCTCCGGTCGATTTCCTCTCCCCGGGGTGCTTCACTACGGATTAAGTCGACTCCGTCACTTCGGGGTCATTCAGTTCGGTCCGTTTACTCCTCGCGGATCCCGCCACCTCGGGGGTGGGTTCTCTCGACTCCAGCTAATTCTCGGACCTTATAGGTACTTCGGCTCGCCAGGGACAACATCCCATCTTGCTCGCTACTTCGCTGCCCTGCTCAACCTCGGCGCCTGTCATACCTCACCCTGCTTATAATCGTAGCTCCTTCCTCGCTCCGGCTGGTGGGGGGGGCATCTGATAGGTATGGCCCAGCAACTCCGGGTTGGGTCAACACCTCGGGCCGGACTAACCCGACCCGAAGTAACTGAGCCCATGAAAGCAAGCCCATCAACTGGCCCAGAAGAGCGCACTCAACCTAGAACGGCCCAATCGCAGCGTATTGGGGAAGCAAGATCCCCACGATCTTCTCCCAACTTCCATGCAGAGATGATAGGCGCAATTATAGGGAGTTAGTTAGGGTTTGAGTTGAGTAGTATAAGTAGGAGAATTGTACTCAGAATTAGGGTTGGCATTTTTGTATTCTAAAACTATTAGGTGTAAACTCAAAGAGTATAGTGCAGAAACACCTCGGCAGGTGATATTCTTAGCCCGTGGACGTAGATCTCCGAATCGAACCACGTACATCTTGTGTTCTTCAAGTTTCTTGCGTTGATTTACGTTTCCAGCAGATTTTCGTTCGGAGTTCATTTGGTAACCGGATTGTGCATTTATCACATATCAAAGTACAAGTTCAATAGTATAACAAAAATCACGTACTTACAAATAGCCCAGTTACCCACATTTTATTCTTGCTTTGAAATAAGTAGTTAAGTCGCGTGTGTCCTGTGATCCGATTCGCACTATACCTAACACATGTTGTTTCATAAATTTTTATTACTTATTGGGCTTAGTATTTTAAAACAATTAAGTGTGGTATACTATCCTTGAAGTATATCTATTTTATTACAATCTTTAAATAAAAACCAAGTTATTATAAACTATAGTCCTAAATCAAAAGCCTAATTATTTGTTAACTTTAAATTACCAACAACATCAATAAATATTTAACATTTATTACTAACATTAACTAATATGTATCTTACGTAAGAACTACTTAACATAAACTTAGGAAACAATTAAATTTATAAATTTACATAAATCAAGAAAATAATTAAATTCCTAAATCTATATAAACCATACATACAATAAGAAAAGAAAATTATTAAAAAAAAAAATGTAACTTAAAATAGATACACTATCAACAACTCTTCATAAACACCGATTCGAACGTTATCGAAAATAAACTCGTAAGACTCATTATATACAATATAATGTTTTTTTTATATCCTTATGTTTATTTAAAAGCAAATAAGGTGTGTTTTTATAGGAACCTATAAGCATTTTTTAATTAATTTCCTTTGATGTGGGAAATGGTCTGTACTAAGTCTCAATTTCAAATTTAAGGCTTGGAAAGTCTTCAGTATGTGTACTCCTATATTTAGTATACGTAGGTGTTTGCTAAAATAGTAAATACTATTATATTATTATTTATTATTACTAATTATTTCAGTATCTAAGTTCTTATACGGCCGTGCATCTATTTATATTTATTTTAGTTATAACTTTGTATGTATAGTATCTAACACTACAAGAAAAATAATTGACTGCGACGGAAATTTCCGTCACTAAACTGAAAAATTCCGTCACAATGAATGAGTAGTGACGGATTAGTGACGGAAATGTCTTGTTACAAAAACCTTTGTCACTAAACTGATAATGACGGATTTTTCATTCCGTCACTAGTTTAGTGACGGAAATTCTGTCACAATTCTAAAAAAATCCGTCATAAAAATTATGACGGAATATTTCCGTCACTAAATGGCAACGACTAAAATTCCGTCACTATTCCGTCACTACAGGATTAATGACGGAATATTTCCGTCACAAATTAATGACGAAATATTTCCGTCACTATCTTGCCTATATTAGTAACGGAATTATTCCGTTACAAAAAAAAAAAATCCGTCTTTATTCCGTCACTATACTATCTAATTTTCTTTCTATAATTCTCTTTATATTATAATGTAGAACCTGTTATGAAAATTAATTTACACTTAATAAAATATAAAATTCGTAACAAACCTTATGTAAAAATTGCATCCTTGGCCAGGACAGTTTTAAGAGTAGTTGCAGGCTTGCAGCAGCAGCAACAGCTATTAGATTTCAAGATATACAGATTTCCCTTTATCACCTCCCAACTAATTGGGGCCAAAAAACTATTCATCTAGTAGCATCTGCCATTAACCTAAGGGCATAATGTGGTAAAATTGAGCAAACACGCTATCAGCAAGAGCTCATTTTAAACAACTTTACAATTGAAGATCAGCTTCTGTTAGTTTTGCCAGAGCCTCCGAACAGCCACCCACAGTCCTGAAGTACAATAAACCAGTTAATTATGTGTGTATAGATTGAGAGAGTCCAAAGACACTTGATGATAAAAAACTTGTCAAGCAAACATTAACTAACCCTTCAAACACTAGTTCCTTCTTCTCCTGCAACTTCAAGATCCTCTCCTCGATAGTATTTTTAATAATAAACCTCACAATCCTACAAACAGAATTCACAAGCCAAATTAAATCTCTGTTCAGATTGAAACACATAATCCATGACCTATTCAATGGTGGGAAGGTTAACACTTCCAACTTACCGAATTGGTTTAAATTGGCCTATTCTATGAATTCTATCTTGGGCTTGCCGCTCCACAGCAGGATTCCACCAAGGATCCATCAAGAAAACCTGGCGGACAGTCAAAAGGTAAGAAGTCAACTAATCCATAATATAGCTGCCATTACCAACTACAGAAACTTTGAAGATTGTATTTCGTCTTACATGGGATGCTACTGTGAGATTGAGGGCAACACCACCTGCTTTCAAGCTTACTAGAAATATTCTGCAATTAGCATCCTCAGTAAATCTTTTAATAGCAGCATCTCTGGCTCCAACGGACATAGACCCATCTAACTGAACACATGGAACACCAGACTAAAAACAAACAAAACAACCATCAGAGTTTGTTCTTCCAAAGAAAAAACATGAAACAAATTGAACAATTTCTAACTCGGGGCGAGTACCTTTTGAAGGGCATAATGTATGAGATCCAGAAAGACGAAAACTGGCTAAAGACAATTCCCTTGGCAGAACCATCCCTTTCAACCATAAATCTAATTTCTTCCCTCTGTAAAGGAGCAAACTCACAATTAAACAAATGCAACAGATAATAAGAGTATATAAATTAAAGGGAAAGCTTTCATGCATCCTTCCAATGGGTGTTCATCAGTTGTGGTAGGTAAAACTGTAATGCTTTGTATTAGAAAAGAAGAAAGGGAAAGGCGACATAAAATTGCAGATATCCTCACTCAAATTGGAATACCTAATTATCTTCTCATTTCCCTATTGTTTTTGAACTCATCAGTCATCAATCAGGTAAGAATATATTTGAAAATATCACACATACCAAAGCATCTATTTTTGTGCTTGTCTGAAAATCATCAAGCCGGATTCTATTCAAAATACTAGATGCTCTGAATCCTTTAATGGTTGTTTTTGAAATCTGCACCTTCCCAGTGGTGAAATCAACAGTAAGTGGCTTCGAACAAGACGGGCACAAATTTTGTCCCGTGCTAGCACTAAAATCAATCAAACAAGGCTTGCAGAAGACGTGTCCACATGACGTGACCTATAGTGACAGTAACATAAATAAATTAGATATGATTTAATTTCAATAATACCCTTATAAAAAAGATGCTTTTGAGTCAATGTGATCGAAAAACAAATAAATTAATGAAGGGTCATAAGTGAAAATTGACGGCGTGTAACGTTGTACATTCATTAGGTGGTAAAAAATAAAAAAGTTGAACAACAAAAAAGACCCTGTATTGGAACAGTCATACTAATCAACTAGCTTAACAGTTTAACATCTAAATAGAGTCACTTCAACTATCTCTCACTTTTCAGCATTCAATCAGTTAAGATATCTAGTCAATTAATTCTTAACAGATTATAGTGTCCAGAGTGCAAAATGGACGATGGTAACACGTAATCAATGGTAACATGTAATCAAAGAAATACAGAAACCTCCGGATTACCAGATGCACCATTCCTAGATGACTATAACAAATGCACAACATAATCTGCATTTGAATAGTTAGAGCAAACTTCCATTTATCAGAATTCAGTTCAAAATCTACATCTACTTTAAACACCATGTAGCAACATCATATAGGAAATATTAAGATTAGAGCTCATGTGATGCTAGAAAGTACACATTCAACATGAATAATGAATACTGAAACTTTTATAAAACAGAAATCCAGAAAGTGAAATATAAGTTAGCATTTCTGGCCTGAATGAGAAAATGAAATATTTTGGTAATAGAAATAGAACTGTTATATTACAGCAACTCACCACAGTTTGTTCTTCAGGGTCATTACATTTACCACAAATTTCATCAATTCCACTACCAGCGGCTTTACCCCTTCTTTCCATTGAAGTAAGAGAATATTCCACGAGGTAAGGATGATCAACTGCCTGCAATGCAATATAAACTAATCAAACATTGGCATACTGAGATATATACTAGATTGATGTGCCCTTACAATAATTATGTACTTGATTTCAGGGCCTTAACCGCCTGAGCATAAATCAAAATTAATCTATCATCGCTTATCCTTAGAGAAAAAGTTAAATAGTTGCTGTAGTCACATTCCCACTAAACTGAATATAGCAACCAAATGTAACCATCCAACATTTTGCTTGCATACAACAAATTAGAAAGTAGTAAAATGGCAGAATTTCATTTCCAATAATTTCCTCTCTGCAATAGTACAAGTAAGAGAATAACAAACAAATTTTAACAAAAATATAGTACACAGCAAAGATATTATCAGTCACAGAAAGTTACAAATGTGTATTATCCTCTGAAGCTTATCATATATTTTCATAGAATTGCTACATAGATCGTATTCTCAAACAATATTCTGTTGAAAAGAACATATTCAAAGCCATATATGTCACAGCACTTGCCTCAGGTCAGATCATCCTCCTCAAGCTCTTTTGCCTTTATACTTTCCTTCACCCTCAATAGGAGGGTGGTCCTCCAAGCATCCTGTGGGAAAATACGCGACTTAAGATTTTTTACTTTGGTTGTTCTACAGTAAAAACATGTGACTTTGGACTAATTTTACAGTGATAGTAGGCAGTTCATTTTGTGAAATTAATAACATAATATTGGAGAGACACTTCTCAGGCAAAGAGAATTTTATGTTTTACAGAGAGGGACAGGAATCCAAAAGTCACTTTAGAAACCTTCAGTGTTGTGTGCAGTTTAGGTGAAAAAAGAAACACAGACACACACAGACTTATGCACATGGTTGGATGAAGTATCAAAGTATGAAGTGCACATCAATAGCTATGTTGTGCCCTTTCATTGTGTGTTAGAGCATAATTTTGTTAAGAGAAACATGAAAGGGACAATGAAATAAATTTACCAATTTTGATATGCTATCGTACTCCTTGACTGCAAGAGTGAATTGCTCTACATCTTCCTCATCAAATGCAGCAGCCAAATCCTTCCAAAGAAAAAAATATATTACATCACAATTGTAAATGTGTTACAATATCCTTCAAACAGCTAAAGCAACAAGAAACTACTTACAGCTAAAAGCTTGCACTCTCGAGTTCGTGCAAAAGTAGGATCCAAGTCCTGCATCGCCAGTTGTAAATGTGGTGAGCATTATCAGTATGAAGCAAGACTTGTAACGATAATTGATTCGGCTTATCTTGTGCTAAAGATCAAAATTAAAAAATAATAGCTATCAAAAAGCACTTTCAGAAGAGTACATAGCTTACTAGGTAAGAATCGCTGAGGATCGTAGTTTCCGGCGAAGATATCTTTTCTACGAATCTGCAATTGTAGTTGCCGGTGAAGATTTCGAGCGAGACTACACCAGAAAGGAAGCAAAGATGAATGTTGCGGCGGTGGAGGCGGCTGCGACTGTATACGTCGGAATATGGAGGTGGTCGTCGGAATTAAGGTGGAGAGGCCGTCGGAATTGGGGGGAGAGGAAGTAGAAATTCTGAGTTAATTTTGATTGAACCCTAGGTAAGTAGAAATTCTGAAAGTCAAATAACTAAATAAGTAAAAGCTAAATGCAAGTATTCACTAATAACAAGAACTGGCATGGTGGTAAGTAACTTGATATAATTCCCCCAGGTCCAGGTTCGAGTCTCTACCAACACATTTTTTTTAAGCGCGAGTTTTCAAGTATAATTCCGTTATTACCAACCAAAATGATGTCGTTTCGAGCATAGTAATAAAATATGGATACGGGTATTATTTAGCATCACTAATAATTCGTGATACGAATTTTATTTGGGAAATAAAATGAAAAATTTTCGCCTCATCAATCGGGTTTAAATAGGTTAATTTTTTTTAGTTACTTATTTTTTCTAATTAAATTTATGTTTATTTGTTTCAAATAGACTAAACCAATTTACAGCGTGAAATGTCGCGATATTAACGAAAATATCACTTTCAATATATAACTCGCGATTTATTCTCGAAATTTATGACTATAGTTACGGGTCATTAAGTAAACGTCATTTACATGGGCATTAAGTAATGACGGAATATTTTCCGTCACTACATAGCAATGGAAAAAAATTCCTTCACTAATTCGTCAATACAAGATTAATGACGGAATTTTTTCCGTTACTACATAGCAACGGTTAAAATTCCGTCACTATTCCGTCAATACAAGATTAATGACGGAATATTTTCCGTTACTACATAGCAATGGCTAAAATTCCGTCACTAATCCGTCAATATAAGATTAATGACGGAATATTTCCGTCACTACATAGCAACGACTAAAATTCCGTCACTAATCCGTCGATACAAGATTAATGACGGAATATTTTCCGTCACTACATAGCAACGGCTAAAATTCCGTCATTAATCCGTCAATATAAGATTAATGACGGAATATTTCCGTCACAACCTTAAAATATTTTATTCGCACATTTTTAGCGCCCTTCGTAACTACGGTTTAATGACGGATTTTTTTTCCGTCTCTAAATTCCGCCATAATTCCGTCACTAAGTCGTTGCTAATACTCAAACACTCTTGTAGTCCATATCCGTCTTTATTCCGTCACTAGTCCGTAATTAGATTGTGACGGAAATTGTCCGTCACTAAAATCAGTCACTATTAGTGATATTTCTTGTAGTGTAATAAATTAACTCTATTTCTTATTTTTTATGTCCGATGTCAATTTTAGATTTTTATATCATATATATATATATATAAATATTTTAATTATTATCTTTTAGGTGCTAGGAGTACAGTCCACTTGATACATTGCGATGATACTTATTTTATAAATAAAATACTTTTGCCCTTCAAAATGAAATAAGACTGTGTAAAAATACTATAAATTGTATGAAATATCTTTAGTGCATTTAGAGGGTCGGGGCACTACATTCTCCCCTACTTTAAAAAATTTTGTCCTTGAAATTGTACTTACTTGGGTTAGGATATTCGGATAATTAGCTAAGATCTCATCTTCTCGGTTCCTAAGTGGCTTCTTCCTTTCCATGGTTATTCCATTGCATTAATACAAAGGGAATCTCTTTATTCCTTAGAGTATGGACTTTTTTTTCCTAGGATAGCAATGGGGTTATCTTCTTAAGTCAGATTTTCATTGACCTCTCTAAATTCTCATGATGAATAATATGACTCAAATCTGGGATATACTTTCTAAGTACTGATATATGAAAGACGTTGTGGATATTTGTAAGTTCTGGCGGCATACCGATTTCTGTTACAGTATGATACGATATACCGAATGCCATACCAAAATTTCGGTTCTGGCGGTATACCGATTTCTCGGTATAAAGAAGAATTCGGTATACCGAAATTTTGGTATAGGTATACCAAAATTTTCGATTCGGTATCGGTATGAATTTTGCTATACCTATTTTTTAGGTACGGTATGCAGTAAAATTTTCGATACGGTACGGTATACCACCCCTAGCTGTGCAGTTATACAACAGAGACGTGGATCATGTTGTATCCTTGGATGTGACACGTGCCAGACACCCTTATTGCGAAATTGATAAAACAGGACAGATGTTTGTTAATGCAGCAATGATTTATATTTAAAAAGAAAAATTAATCTTGATGAGAATTCGAAACACCAAAACTGTCCAGCAACAGCGATTACAATTTTCACAGAAACTTGGAATTCTTGAAAACTTGTCCGACTGCCACGTGTTATAAGCGAAATTTAAAGAAAAGAATAATGTTCAAATTTCGACAAACAAACGCCTGTAACTACCTATTTTGGCGGAGGCAGAACAATTATGGGTCCGCCACGTTATCAACGACTAATTCTGCAGATTTTGCTTTAATAGTAAGTAGGGATATCTATACTTTTATGTAAAATCATATATATTGTTTATCTTCAGTAGGTGTGACATTCATGGATAAGCAATATTATTTTAATATGATTAGAATTATTATAAATTTCATTTATGATATATATAGTGAGTTTAGTATTAAATTTATATTTTTATACAACATGACTATATATTTATTTTATGTTCTTTTAAAGGAAATTACAATTATTATAAATCTACTATTGTTATATATATGATACTCCCTTTGTCCCGGCCTAATTGGCATACCTTCTGTTTTTGTTTGTCCCAACTTAATTAACGCAGTCCATAAATGACAAATTTCTCTCACAATCTCCACCTTTAAAAAAGTCAACGATTCCACAAAATCTGTTTGTCCTTAGTCTTCGTGTCCGGCCAAGGTATGCCAATTAGGCCGGGACGGAGTGAATATTTTTTAAGTACCAAAATTATACTATTAAACAACACGAGATATGTTGTTTATCTGTAACACCTATTAAGTTCGTGGATAAATAATATTTTTTTAGCAATAAAATTATACTATTATACTATTTTAGGAGTGAATTTATACTGCATATAAACACGAGTTATACTATTTATCTGTAACAGTAATCCTAATCCTGCCCATGTATGGACAATAATGTTCTTTAAATTGAATAACATGTTATGAATCGAATAGAAAATTCAATCAAAAACACATTCATTACATAATACTAAATTATGCAGGCATTTGGTGGTTTTGAACCAAATATATTGTTATGATTAGGAATTGATTATATTCCTTTGTTCTTCCTTCTTTTTTTCAAGTCGACATTTTGTCCTTTGTGTTTTTCTCCCTTTTGTAGTTGACTGAACTAGATCAAGAATGATATTTATGACTCGAAAAGAACAACCGACTCTAAAGTTTTGAAGAAGAAATCAACAACTTTGTTATCTCTTACATGTCCTTCCATGATTCTTCGTGTTTCTTCATGTTGTTGGTCTTTCAATATCAAGTTATAGTTATGTTCTAGCTGATGCCTCTATTGAATATTGACTTGATGACTTGATGACTTTCTGTTTCTGTATTTGACCTTCTAAATTTCTCCCAAACTTTTGATCATCGTCAGACAACCCAAAACCACCAAAAGAAACATCTTTTGACCTTTGGCCCAATTACTATTACACGACCAACTACTTACATGTCGAGGCATGTGACAATTGCTTCAAGTTGCGACTCTAGGAGGAGAAAATTCATTTGCTTGGTGCATTCTTAGATGGGTTCTCAATGTACAACCTGTCATCCTTGTCACCTCAATTTCCAATTTTCACCTCTCAAACTTCATTTCCACCTAATTCGCTTGTATTCTGGAGGAAGATCCAAGTTTTGTCAGGAGCATAATGCAAAAAATTAATTCGCTAAATAATAACAACTTTTATATCAATTTTTTTGTGAGCTTGTGTGAGTTCCAAAATAGAAGACCAGTGTTCAAATCTGATGCCAAATAGTTCGGCTCTACTAATGTTGTGCTACTCCAACAATGTGAATATTAACATATGTGGGCTCTCTTGAACTCCGAGACCAACATCCAACAAAATAAACAAATAAATAACATAAAGGCATAACATATGGTTTAACTCATTCCTGATCAATTAGAGCATGATTTAAAGAACCATTCACTGCGGAAGTTCCATTCAACATAATAAAACACTTCCTCATTTAGTGGGCATCTGTAGACAAAAGCACATAACGAAAATCACTAATTATGTAAAAATATTAGAAATAACATAACATCGATTACCACAATAAATCTTATCACTGGAAGATCGAATATCTTGGTCCTCTGTAAAGAGAAAGAAAAAAGGATAGAAAGAAACAAAATTATAATTTAATCCTAGTCCTTGACTAACAAAACGGGATAAGTAATCCGAGTTCTCTTCTAAAGGAATCAACAATCTGACCTCCAGTATAAACACTTATTTAACTGCTTCGCCCAATGAAATTCAGGAAAAAAATTAATCAACAACAATAACTTGATATTACACCTTAACAAACATAAAAACATAAACATAAATTCATCAATGCTAACATCTATACAACTATTCAATTGAAAATTTGAAAGAAAGCAAACAATAGTATACAACAATAATAAAGACTTACTAGGAGATCCAATCTCAAGATGGTTCTTGGAAACATGGTATCTGTTGAGGGATTGTTTTGCTGACATATAGTCTGCTTCCCTTTCTTTCACCATCCTTACTATCTGAAAGATGCAAAGAATTGTAGAAGCTCATAAAAGAGACTACCAAAACTGAAGATTCTTTGTCGCCCTATTATCACATATGCCAATCTTGATTATAAAGAAGTAGGGATATGAATATTATGAATGAAATTTAATAATAAAGGGTAGATATTAGCTCGGTGCAGCAAGGGGTGGGAGCTTTAGCATCACCGCTGACAAAGGTGATATATGGTGATAAGCTTATCAATTGGTCTCTGCATTGTTTCTTGTCTTGGCTAAAATCTGATCTTACATGAGATTGAACATAGTTAGTATTAGTATACATGAGACTAAGCTTTTTTTGTCCATGATTGTGCGAGCTTTTGAGAAAGCTCTACTGAATTATCAATGAAATTTAAATACAAAAATCAATTTTCATTCTCCAAATATCCATCCATACGGAGGTCATCTTCAAAATAACATCCGGATTCAGAGATTATGCTAAATAAACACTAATAATGTAAAGAAAGGCAAATATCCTACGTTTTCGAAAGAGAACTATCTCATTCCACATACTGTTGAGGCCATTATCCTTCAGAACAAATTGATTAAACACAATTTATCCCTCAAGGATTTTCACACTGCAATGTATATCTGGTTATTGGCATGGAGTTGAAAAAATAAGACAATACATAAGCAAAAAGAAAATAAGTATGACATACCTTCCTTTTTCCCCATAAATTGTTGTCGGTTCGTTTGTTACGGTTATCTATGGATTGGAGAAATGGATAGTTTTAATTCTTTGGAGCTAACAAACTGGATAAGAAAAAAAGCAAGATATGACAGGAAAAGAAGAAGAAATAGCAAAAAGAAAAAAAGAGAAAAGAAGAACACACTCAAAACGTTCATTGTAGATTGTTGCTTTGATTTCCGGCGATAATCGATGGAGAGAGGAGACACATGTATAAATTGTTCATTGTAGTTTTTTGCTTTGATTTCTGGAGATAATCGACGGGAGGGAGATGCAGGATTGATGCAAATCAAGATAGAGATCTCCATGGGCCTCTTTCCTATAACAGAATTGACCACATATTGCACTTGGATTGAAGGATATAATTTGAGGATTCACACTTACGATGTTCCAGATTGATCGATTGGGAGAAGGTTTTCCCATAATTTCGCATGTTGATTGATCGGTTGAGAGAGGGTTCCCCAATTTTTCCCTGTAGTTGAAAAGAGAAAAAACTGAAAATTGTGAGAGATGTGGGAAGAAATCGTGGGAATTTGGTTAAAGACCAGTTGGAAGCTGAGAATCAAGGAAAGTTATGCGAAACAAAAAATCGGGGAAAAGTTATGGGAAAATTTTCCGCAAATAATTTAAGGAGAATTTATGCGAAACAAAAAATCGGCAAAAAAGTTATGGGAGCAACACATATTTTCTCCTACTTTCTCGCAGTCCTCTTTTAATATTATATAGGTGGATAGGTGGATTTTGATATCCTTTGGTGATACCAATCTAATTTAATCTCAATCTAACATGAGTCAATTTACGCGGGATACACGACGTTTTCAACGGAGGGATTCATGCAACATCCCGATATATAGAGTCTTCTCATTGGTCTATCATGATTTGATATCTACCATCATTTCTTTGAATAATTATTAAATTTGTGTATCTACAAAAGTAGTGTTTGTTTTACAATAATACTAGTACTAGCTTATAGTTTTTTTTTTTTATAATTAATGTTATTCTAATAATATAATTGGCCAAGATGACAAAAAGACAAACTTATAACTAGAATTCGAAGCAATTATTTTAGAGTCAAGTTGTAATATTTGTTAGGTCATGGTGGTCTAGTGATGTCGTCTTACTAATTTATGGTGAATGTTAGAAGTTTGAATCCCTCCTCTCCCCGTAATCAACCGATTTATGATGAAGATTAGAGATTCAAAAAAGCTCCAAAAAGAAAGAAAAAAAAATGGCTATAATATTCGTCACAAATTCTAAATCAAAAGCACAACTACAAAATATTCGTGGTGAGTGATAGGGATGACCCGGTTACTTCGGGCCGGGTTAACCCTGAGCCCATTTACCAGCTCAGCGAACGCGCCAGCAAGCGCGAAGGCCCAGGCCCAACAAGCCCAGCAACGCGCATTCGATTCAGCGAATCAAATCGGTTACGTGAATCAAGGCCCATGATCTTTTCCCAACTGCCATGCAGATTTGGGGGGCAAGATTATAGGGATTTAGTTAGGGTTTGAGTTTAGTAGTATAAATAGATGAAAAGAACTCTGAATTAGGGTTCGGACTTTGTTTTCTGTGACACGCACTGTAAACTCAACATTCGAGTAAAAGAAACACCTCGGCGATTGCCGTTTTCTCCCCGTGGACGTAGATCTCCGGATCGAACCACGTAAATTCTGTGTTTTTATATTTTGTTCTTGTTGATTACTGTTCGATTGGGTGATTACCGGATTGCGCATTATCAAATTGGCGCCGTCTGTGGGAACGACAAGGCAGTTTTTTGAACGCATTAACCGGTAATCTTTGACGTTCACATTGCATTCAAGAATCATGGTGACGACTCGTTTGAATCAAGCCCGCCGTGGAGACCATTCCGATCAAGATCCACCCGTGGATCAAGTTGCACCGCCGAGGCAATTGCCGGAAGCGAGTGCATCCAATCATCAGGGTAATCAAAACCCTCCACCCCCTCAAGATCAGCAAGACCCTAATATTGCTGTTGCTCAGCCACCGGTGAACATTCAAATCACCCCAGAACTGCTCCAAGATTTCTTACAGGAGCATGCGCATGTCCTACAAGATTGGGAAGTTAATCGCCTACGCCCAGCGGGGCCTGCCGCAGAACCTGTTAGCCATAATGATAATCCTGGGGTGCCTCCACCTCGCCCGCGCGGACAGCGGGAACCGGGCTATCGCGGGCGTCAGGATCGACGACGGGAACGACCTGGTTCTTCCGAGGACCTTGGGAGTTCAAACGGATCACGACCTCGCAATGAGGAACCAGCTGATGTGGATCGCCGTCGTCCACTTAATGCGGCTAAAAAAGTTCGCTACGTTGACTCTCATGCTCAGGATCTCCAAGAGTATGAGCGGGTTCAACGCAACGTTGAACTGGACAGAATCCTAGGCCTTGATGCCAATGGAGAGATTATCACGCCGTTCTCCTCCGAAATCATGGCCATCACCCTTCCCGAAGGGTTCAAACGGCCAGCTATATCACCTTACAACGGCACGGGAGATCCGGCCAATTTTCTTGGCGCTTTTAGGCACAGTATGCTTAGTCATGATAACATCACATCCCTTCAGTACTGTAGGATTTTCCCGGAGTACTTACAAGATGAAGCTCGGGTCTGGTTTGATTCTCTCCCGCGAGACAGCATATCCTCATTCAGAGAACTCGCCGAGCACTTCTGGGCAAGGTTCGAAGCCCGAGCGAAGCCCATGGCCACTCTGGCCGACGTCATGAGTATGGAACAACGGGACGGTGAAACTGTTACTCAATTTCTGGACCGTTTCACAGCGGTAAGTCTCAAGGTGGGAAATTGCCCCGACGATGTGGCCATCAACGCCTTCATGAATGGACTCCGCCCTGGAGCACTCCACACCGAGTTAGCTCGGAACACCCCGGTCACAACTCAAGCACTGTTCAAAACAGTGTGCAAATTTGCTAAGGTCGAGGAACAGACACGGCAGAAGCGTGAGAAGCACGCAATCAAGCGACAGGCCGACAAAGCACAAACTGGTCCTAGTACGCGAACTAGCGCATTTTCACGCTTGACACCGGGGCATTCAGAATCTCGAAGTGCAATTCCGCAATTGACTCCACTGACGAAGTCACGGGCTGAAATTCTTTCACTCCACAAAAACGATTTCCGACCTTGTCCGCGGATGACAGCGCCTCCTGAAAAGAGGAACCGTGGAAAGTGGTGCGCATACCACCGAGATCACGGACATGAGACAGAGGAGTGCCGAGAACTCGGCAAGGAGATTGAGGAATGCCTCAAGAAAGGGTTTTTGCGGCAATACGTTGCGCGAACCGGAGACCAACCTCGGGCAAACCACAATGGGGGCTCGTCTCATCACCGCGGAGGTTACCATGATCGAGATAATCAACAAAATCGGCCACATTGGCAGAATAATCGGCAGGGGCCCAATAATTACGCGCGACAAGATTCTGGCAATCGCCAGCCGTCACGTCTCCCACTTCCACCTCCTCCTCCGGGAGGACCCGGGGACAACGCACCCCCTCACGTGATAAACGTGATATATGGAGCCCTACCCACCGGGGCTTCACGACATGCCTTGAAGGCAGAGGCTCGACGTCCTCCTCCCGAGGAGCCACGCCACAAACGCCTCCATCAGTCCGAAACTGTCAGCTTCACGGATAGGGATCCGGTTCCAGAGATAACACCCCACACTGACGCTATTGTCATTGACATGACTGTAGCCAATATAACAATACGGCGGGTCTTCGTGGACAATGGTGCTGCAGTAAGCATCATATTTGCGGACTGTTTCGAGAGGATGGGGATCTCCCGAGACCAACTTCGACCGGTCCCCGGGCCATTACAGACATTCACCCAGGGTGAAGTCCGGCCGGAAGGTATCATTACTCTCCCAGCGTCTTTGGGGACTTATCCGAAGATAAAAACTATCTTCGTGGACTTTTATGTGGTGAATTCTCCCTCACCATATAACATGATATTGGGCCGAGACTGGCTCACCCCGGCAAAAGCCATATGCTCCACGTATCACCTCGCGCTAAAGTTTCCCACTTCGCATGGTGAAGTGACCATCCGTGGCAGTCAACGGGTCTCAAAAGAGTGCATGTATGTGGCGCTCAAGAAGACTGCTAAGGTCTCTCCCAAACAGCAGCTTCAGGTAACATCACAGGTTCTAGAACCTCGGGACCGTACCCCATTGGGGGATGCCACTGCTCAAATCCCGCTAGATCCGTCTAAGCCGGAGCAGACAGTAACAGTAGGGGCCGTGGACGTGCCATGGCTACATCAGGCCATTATCCAGACCCTGCGAGAATATTCCGATGTTTTCGCATGGTCTCCTCTGGACATGCCCGGAGTCTCTCCCGAGGTGATTACCCACAAGCTGAATATCGATCCTAGTGTCAAGCCAATCCAACAGAAGCAGAGGAAATTCGCTCCGGAGCGAAATGAAGCCATTCGAATTGAGGTGAAGCAACTCCTAGATGCGGACATCTTGTTCGAGGTATTCTACCCCTCCTGGTTGTCCAATCCAGTAATGGTAACAAAAAGCAGTGGGGCATGGCGGATGTGTGTTGATTTTTCCGATCTCAATAAGCACTGTCCCAAGGACTGCTATCCTCTGCCCTCCATCGATCAAAAGGCCGAAGCCATTACGGGGTACGTGGCACTTTGTTTCTTAGACCTGTACAAAGGCTATCATCAGATCTTTATGGATCCACAGGATGCTATCAAAACGGCGTTTATCACTGCCTTTGGATGCTACGCTTTCAAGAAACTGCCCTTCGGGCTCAAGAATGCTGGGGCCACCTATCAGCGTCTAATGGACTTTGTCTTCCACGACCAGATAGGTCGCAATGTTGAGGTTTACGTCGATGACTTGGTCATCAAAAGCTCCTCCCATCCTTCATGTGTGCAGGATATCGCCGAAACATTGCGCACCCTGCGGCGCTATAACTTGCGACTCAATCCGGCAAAATGCACTTTCGGTGTTGGCTCCGGGAAGTTCCTCGGATACATGGTTTCACAAAACGGCTTGCAAGCCAATCCAGCTAAACTCCGTGATGTATTAGATTTGCAGCCCCCAAAAACATTCAGGGAAGTTCAACGCCTTACAGGTGGCCTAGCGGCTTTAAACAGATTCTTATCGAAAGCAGCGGAGCGCCAGCTCCCATTTTTCAAGATCCTGAGGCAAGCGAAGTCCTTTGAGTGGACTCCAGAGTGCACCGAGGCTTTTGAAGCCTTGAAACGTCATATACAGCAGCTGCCTACTTTGTCAGTTCCTCTCCCCGGAGAGCCACTGTACTTATATCTGGCATCCGCCGAAGAAGCTGTCAGCGCCGCTCTTGTGCGCGAAGTGGAGGGGGTTCAACATCCCGTATATTTTGCAAGCCGGGTGCTCCATGGAGCCGAGACGCGATATTCAGAACTTGAAAAAACCGCTTTGGCTCTTGTTATGGCAGCTCGGCGTCTTCGGCCATACTTCCAGGGGCGTGAAATACGAGTCCTAACCAATCACCCTATACGCCAGATCCTTGTGAAACCCGAGGTGTCCGGGCGCCTCGCTAAGTGGGCAATTGAGTTAGGTGAGTATGATATCCAGTTCCTCCCCCGCCGAGCAATTAAAGGTCAAGCACTTGCTGACTTCCTAGCCGAAACCCCAGCAGATAATCATGAGTCCCCCGCAGACAATGATACACCACACCGCGTCACACCCGCTCCTCCACCACGGATGTGGCAACTATTTGTAGATGGAGCATCCACAGTCCGAGGAAGTGGTGCCGGGCTGCTTCTCATCGACCCCGAGGAGGTCGAGGTCAAATATGTCATCCGATTCAAATTTAAGGTGACTAACAATGTAGCAGAATACGAGGCAGTCCTCGCCGGGCTCCGGCTCGCTCAATCTTTAGGTGTTCGTCACTTAGAGCTTTTCACGGACTCCGAGATCGTGTCTAAGCAAATTCAGGGGACTTATGTCGCCAAAGAAGAAATAATGGTCAGGTACCGCGCTCTAGCACTCAAATTCATATCAACTTTTGATACAGTTATTATCCGGAAAATCCCGCGTGCTCAAAATTCCAGGGCAGACACACTCAGCAAGTTGGCCTCCGTGGTCCAAGCTAATATATCTCCGGATATCAAGGTTGAAGACCTTTCCCATCCAGCAATTCATGAGGCTACAGTCTCGGTACTGACCGACAGTGATCCGAACTGGATGACTCCGATCATTCAGTATCTCCAAGATGGGATTCTACCCACTGACAAGCTACGAGCTCGGCAAGTTGTGCTCAAAGCCCCCAAATACTCCCTTCATAATGGAGTTCTATACCGACAATCGTACCTACAACCGAATCTTCGGTGCCTCGCCCCTGCCGAGGCTATTCAAGTTCTGCGAGAGGTTCATGAAGGGGCCTGTGCAAGCCATATCGGTTCCCGGACTCTAGCAAAAAAAGTTCTCCGTTGGGGATACTATTGGCCTACCCTATTCAACGATGCTCACGACTTAGTGACTAGATGCAGCAAGTGTCAGCTACACTCCAGGGTGAAGCATTTGCCACAGACCGAACTCACCGGAATCCAAAGAGCATGGTCGTTCATCCAATGGGGCATTGATATTGTTGGGCCTTTCCCTGTCGCTCCGGGAGGGTTGAAATTCCTGGTCGTCGCCGTAGACTACTTCACTAAGTGGGTCGAAGCCGAACCACTTACGGCTATCACCGGACAGAACATTTTAAAGTTTGTGTGGCGCAATATTGTTTGTCGCTTCGGCATCCCGAGCACTATCATCTCGGACACCGGTAAACAGTTTGCCAACGATCCATTCCGCTCATGGTGTGAAGAACTCCACATCAAACAGATTTTCACTTCGGTGGCTCACCCTCAAGCAAACGGGCAGGTTGAGGTCACCAACCGGACCCTTCTCACGGGAATAAAAAAGCGCCTGGATAATGCCAAAGGTCTTTGGGCTGAAAACCTTCCACAAGTCTTATGGGCTATTCGGACAACGCCGCACACCTCCACCGGGGAGACTCCTTACAGCCTTACTTACGGCTCCGAAGCCGTTATCCCCGCTGAGATCAGTGTGCCGAGTCCTCGCCTCCTCACATTAGTTCCAGATGATAATGACGAGGCTCTTCGCGCAAATCTGGATGAGCTCGAGAATCGCCGAGAACAATCGTTCATTCAGCAGGCTAAGTACAAACAGAGAGCTGCTCAGTATTACAACCTCCGGGTTCGAGGTACACAGTTCAATGTCGGGGACTTAGTCCTTCGACTTAACTCGGCCAGCAAAGCTGCCCCCGAGGGCAAACTGCATGCTTCTTGGGAAGGCCCCTACCGAGTCGTTGCTGTACATGACTCCGGATCTTATCAGCTTGAACAAATCAACGGGACCCCGATCCCCCGAAGTTGGCACGTCACAAATTTGAGGCGTTTCTATTTGTGAAGGCTACATTGCAAGTACCATCTTTCCTTTAATTTCCTTTATAGTTGTTATTTCGCTTTGTACTTTCGAGTTTGCTCCGGCACTTATCATTGAATAAAAATTCTTTGCTTGCATAACTTACTGTGTTATTCTTTATGTTACGGGGACGCCCTAACACAATCACACTATCATTATTAGTCTCCGGACAAGTAAGTCTCTCTCTCGGTCCGTCCGAGGAGGTTTGCATATCAGTCCCCGGAGTTACACCCCTTTCTCGTCTGTTTAATCGGAGAAATGTCTACTCCCGCCTGATCCGTCCGGGGAGGTATTTTTACTCCCGCCTGATCCGTCCCAGGAGGTATTTTTACTCCTGCCTGATCCGTCCGGGGAGATTGGATTTATCCATACCGTGTTCCCGAACACCTATTTAAAACAGTTAACAAGTTCTCTATTATGTTCCCGAACACCCGATTAAAATGATTTGTAACGAGTTACTTTCATTACACCAGCTTGTACACATTACAACAGTTATCATCTTTTGAATATTACATATCAAATGGTTTTTTACATAAAACTCCAAAAAGAAAAAAAAAACAAAAAACAAATAACAACAAGGCAACAGATAAACCTACTGTCTATGGCCCCCGAGCCAATACTGCGCGCTCCGGCGCTGGGACCCGCTCCTCGGTCTGTGTTGAGTCCTCCGGGATCTTGAAGATCTTTGACCTCGGGCTCCGGCTCTATTACCCTCTTGGGCTCTGGCTCGGTCATCCCTTCGCGGTTCCCTTCGCCGAGGACTTTCTCTAGGCGCTGGCCTAGGAGCTTCATCTCTGGTCCGCTCTCGGCTGGTTCGTTGTGACGTGGACTTCGGGGTTTGAGCCCATTGCTCAGGGTCCCACTCCTCCGGGACCATCGCCTCAATCTCTTGAGTCAGCTCATCGACTACCTGTTCGGCAATCGTCACGGGCTCCTCTTCAGTTATAGTCACCGGAGTTGGCTCTTGGATGACTATGCCTTCGCTCCGCTCAGAGGGCTTTTTCTTGCCTTTGGTCTTCTTTTCCTTCCGAGGAGCTTTTTGCGTACTTCGGTCCTGGCTTGTGCTCGCAATGAACTCTTCAGCAGCGGGCCTCCGCCTGATTTGGCCCTTTAGCCCTTCGTACATACTAAGCAGCAATTCCAGGACTTCCCTTTTTCTCACCAGCTCCGCGGACTCGACCGAGCTCCACGACATCAACGCCGCGATGTCACTCTGGATTTCAACAGTCCGCTCTTCTACTTCTTCAAAAGTTAGAAGACCGAACTCGGACAAAATCCGTTCATATTCCTTGTGGTGAACGCGGACGCGGCTCATCTCGGCAGCTGTGGTTCGATACTTCATCTCGAAGTCTTTGGCTCTTTCATTGGCCTCGACCACCTTCTCCTCTGCCGAGGCTATCTGCTTCTTCAGCTTAGGCACTACGTGCATTTCCAGACGGTTCTTCTCTCCGCGGAACCACTCAAGTGATTTCATTAACTTCTTTATTGTCTCGTGCAGCTCCGCGGTGTTCTAGACACATGATAAGAGTCAACCAGAACGATTACTCACCAACATATTATAGTTGAATACAGTTCGGCAACAACATAATGGATGGCGTAAATAAACAAATGACAAGAGTCCAAGAAGAGGGAATTGTATTTCAAGTTGCAAAAGTACAATTGTTCAATTACATCATCCCTAACATTTCTACAAATTTACAAGTTTAAATTTGCGGGGATCTACTGACCTCCCGCTCAATTGCCTCAGTCTCCTCGGGCAACTCTTCTTGCTGGCCCTCAGGCACTTCGGCATTTCCCCCTTCGGCTACTACGACGGCCTCGGTTTCAGCGGGGACTTCGGCTTCCATCGGTGGGAGGGGCTCGGTGTTTTGGGGGGCTGGGACCAGTTCACCCCTGCAGAAGGCCAGGAATTCAGCGTCCTGGTCCACTTCGCAGTTCGCGACTTCTGCGGCAGTTAGGAGCTGCTTCTTCTCCCCGAGTGCATTCACCAACGGCCACTCCGGCAGCTCCGTTAGAGAGGCGTAGTACGCCTTTTCCACCTCGGCCGCTGCCTCAGGGTCATACCCAAATTCTGGACGGATAATGTCCACATCCGGGTATGCCTCCTTCACCTCCTCCAGCACCATGGCTCGGGTGGCTTTGTCCCCTATTGCCACGAACTTCGTCTGAAAGTCGAGGAAGGTCGTGGTCTTGAACAGCTTCTCAGCGAAGGTCTTCAGCAGAGCTCCCTGCCCTCCAACCACGGCTGCTTCCCTCGCCTCCATCTCCGCTCGCAGCTGCATCAGCTCACCCCGGAGACCATGGTTCTCCGTCTCCACACCGCGCAGACGCGCGATCTCGGACTCAACCAAGGCAGCCCTCTTGCGTGCCTGGGTCAAGTCGTATGACAGTTTGTCATTTCGGGCGCGAAGGTCCCGCGCCGTCGCGGCTAGCTCCTCCCTGGCCTCCACTTCGCTCTTCAGGCCGACCTCTATAATCCCTTTGGCCAGCCGAAGAATTTTCTCAGCATCCGTGCTGTCAAACCCCAACATACTGGGGATCGCCTGCTCTCCCTGGGTAATTTAAACACAACGCGGCACAGGGATTAGACCTCGGTTATACACCTCGCATAAGTTCACGTAATGAGCAACGTTTTTGGGTGTTACCTGCGAGCTCTCCCCCGTCCGGGGCCTCTTGGATGGGGCCTGTGGCGTCCCAGTAGGCTCCGGCCTCTTCTTTGACAACGCCGGAGACCCCGCCGGCGTCACTCTTTCCTCCGACCCCGTCGACGGACGCGCACCGGTTTGTATCTTCCCCCGGGAAGATACTTCCGCAGCTTTCCCCTTCTTCTTGGCCGCTTCAGCCTTGGCGGGGCTCCCCGATGCCGGTTGCTTTCCGAAGCGTCCCACTGCAAATATATATCTAAGGTCAGTTCTGCGCAAAACGGCAAAATTAACAAACAGGACGAAAGAACTCCTACCCTCTTCGGCATCTCCGTTTCCTGAATAATATGGGCTAAGCCCAGCCTTCTCCAATTCCTCCTCGGAACAGAGGGTTTGGAAAGTCCCCACTTGCAGGAATATGTGCCTCACTTCGGCCCTCGGATTCTCCACAGGGGCGGAATCCTGCACCTCGTCACTCCTCCACTTCGGGAGAGCTATCTTATTCCTGACAAATATGAACCTCTCCTTCCACCCCTCTACTTTGCTCGGGTTTTGGACCTTAAACCCTCCTCGGGCTCGGGGACTAAAAGAATACCACCCCTTGGACTTCCCGAAGTTCTTCAGCTGGTAGAAAAACCTAAAAAGCTCTACAGTTGGCTCTATCCCGGCCTGCTTACTAACTACTGTGAATCCTACCAACTGCCTCACCGCGTTCGGCGCTAACTGGCAGAGGGCAATGCCGTAGTATCTTAACAACTCTACAACTATGCCCCACAGCGGCAGTCTCAACCCTACTCTGAGGGGGTCAATATATACGGTCATAAACCCCTGCGGTGGGCAACAGGCCCTATCCTCGGGGGTAGGAATTATGTAATCAAGGTCGAAAGGAAGATAAAATGATGGGAGTTCCCTCTCAAGTTGCCCCCGCGACATCCGTAAACCTATGGAGGATACCTCAAGATCAACCGCCGGACATTCGTAAAACGATACCATCATGGTATTACACTCTAAACCATCGACTCTGTCTATGGTTCTAATCACATCCTTCTCCGGAAGGATATATGATGGGGGGGGACATCTAACGGTTTATCCGAACCTCCTACTACTTTGATCGAGACCGAAGATGGGGCAGAAGATGAAGAAGATGAAGAGGATGACATACTTACTTGATTTGAATTCGAAAGGACGGATTTGAGAAATTTTTGATCTCTGATGAATCACAAACGCAAAGTTCCTCTTTTTCCCGCTTTCTATAACAGATGAATCACAATGGAGAAGATGAAAAGTTACTGTGCAGTTATTCCTAATATAAACGCAAAAAACCGACGGCTCAAATGCAGCCTATTCAAATTCAGTGATGGAGATTCATGCGTGCTTCTCACGCGCTTTACAGTTACCGAGGCGCGTGGGGAACAGCTGTCTTGGAACTCGCAGAGCGTGTCACTTCACGTCTCTCTCTCTCATTATGGCGCCGCCAATCACATCAGCCTTACTCTTCGCCAGGAAGATTAAAATCACACTCCGGTGTTCCTTTCATTTTGGCCAGCTTACCGCACTCCGGTGTCCTCTTTACCTCGGTCATAATCCTATACTCCGGTGTATTCTCCACCTCGGTTATACTGCCACACTCCGGTGATCCCTCCATTTTGGCCAAACAACTCGCTCCGGCGTACCTTCACCTCGGCCAGGTTGTTATAAACTCCCAACGCGTTTCTTGCTTCTGGGAAACTCGATCTCTCGACAAATGCCCCGTGCACTTCGGCTCAGCTCGACTCCGAGTCTACAGACTGCTCCGCGAAGTGCCCAGGGACGCGGATAGACTTAGTCCTCCATGAACACTTCGGCCCGCCAGCGACCACGGTTCCTCCTACTTACGATTCCACCCCGGTGACAACCAAAGCTCCCTCCTCACTTCGGCTGGGGGGGCATCTGATAGGGATGACCCGGTTACTTCGGGCCGGATTAACCCTGAGCCCATTTACCAGCTCAGCGAACGCGCCAGCAAGCGCGAAGGCCCAGGCCCAACAAGCCCAGCAACGCGCATTCGATTCAGCGAATCAAATCGGTTCCGTGAATCAAGGCCCATGATCTTTTCCCAACTGCCATGCAGATTTGGGGGGCAAGATTATAGGGATTTAGTTAGGGTTTGAGTTTAGTAGTATAAATAGATGAAAAGAACTCTGAATTAGGGTTCGGACTTTGTTTTCTGTGACACGCACTGTAAACTCAACATTCGAGTAAAAGAAACACCTCAACGATTGCCGTTTTCTCCCCGTGGACGTAGATCTCCGGATCGAACCACGTAAATTCTGTGTTTTTATATTTTATTCTTGTTGATTACTGTTCGATTGGGTGATTACCGGATTGCGCATTATCAGTGAGCAATACAGTATCATATATGGATGCCGAAACTCTCGACAAGAAGAACGAATTAGAGCATAGTGTGAAATTTCCTATATCACCTTAGAACCCACAAGCGCATTATGGTAATAAAGAGATTTCTTCAGAAAGAAATGCAACTGTCAGCGTGCGTGCCTAACTATCCTCGACTTTGTTGGAACGAATTATGTCTACGGATAAGTCAACATATTTCACCAAACCTTACCAATGGATACTCAGTGCAGTGATCATTTATTCGTGCACGTGGGTATAAGGAGGGGCAAGATAACTACAGAAAATCGATTTATCATCACTGTATATAATCAAAGAGTGCAGCGCAGCTGGTTGAATTTTAAGGCAAATTTGTCTCGGACAACAAAATTATAAAAAAATATATATATATAAAACAAGATAACACAACGATGACTTCAAGCTCCCTAACCCCTCAAAAATAAAAACACTCACTCTGACAACACCAGTACCACGTGGAGTCCTGATAAAAGAATCATAGCTATAGCAACTATCCGGCCAAGGATTTGTTTATTTAGATTCCCACAAGAATTGCAAAACTTAAGCTTTAGGCTTGAGGATCTTGGCAGTCTCCCAAGTGAAATCGGGATCGTCACGCCCAAAGTGACCATAAGCAGCAGTCTTCTGATACCTGAAGTTGCCTCCTCTCTTCAAGTCAAGATTGATGGCAATCATTCCAGGCCTGAAGTCAAAGTTCTCCTTGATCAGGCCAAGGATGTCCTTGTCTGGAATCTTACCCGTCTTGTACGTATCAACAAACACCGACAGAGGTTCAGCTACACCAATTGCATACGATACTTGCACTATGCAACGACGCGCCAGTCCCGAAGCAACCACACTCTTGGCAGCCTGCCTCACAATATACGCACCGCTCCTGTCCACCTTCGTTGGGTCTTTGCCGGAGAAAGCACCTCCACCATGAGCGCCCCACCCGCCATAGGTGTCAATGATGATCTTCCTACCAGTGAGACCTGCATCTCCATGCGGGCCCCCGATAACAAACCGCCCAGATGGGTTGAGGTGGAAGATGGTTTTGTCATCAAGGTACTGGGCAGGAATTATGGGCTTGATCACATGCTGTTTCAAGTCACTCGCAATCTGCTCGTTTGTAACAGTCTCGTCGTGCTGTGTTGATATCAGGACAGTGTGGACTCTAATTGGAACCATGGCACCATTATCGTTCCTGTACTCCACGGTGACTTGTGTCTTCCCGTCGGGTCTCAGCCAGGCACAAGTCTTGTTCTTCCTCACTTCAGTCAGCTTGGCCCCAAGCTTGGTGGCAAGGACATGAGTGAGGGGCATCAGCTCTGGTGTCTCGTCAGTGGCATAACCGAACATGTGGCCTTGATCACCAGCTCCAATTTCCTCAGGTTTCTTGGTGAGATGACCGTGAACTCCCTGAGCAATGTCGGGGCTCTGTTGTTCGATGTTGACGAGGACCTTGCAGTTGTCGGCATCAAGGCCAACATCTGGGGAGGTGAACCCAATTCCTCTGCATGTATCGCGAACAATCTTCTCATAGTTCACCTGAGCCTTGGTTGTGATCTCACCAAAGACCATTACCATATTTGTCTTGGTGCATGTCTCACAGGCAACTTTGCTCTCCGGATCCTGTTCTAGACAAGCGTCAAGAATGGCATCTGAGACTTGATCGCATAGCTTGTCAGGGTGCCCTTCATTCACGGATTCGGAAGTGAACAGGAAGGTATCCATATTGTAGCTGGAAAAAAAAAAAAGCATTTTAAGGGATAACTTAGTCCATATGTACCTAAAGTTCTCGTGATTTCACACTCCTGATTTGGAGTGATACTGCATTATCAAAAGAAAATCACGTGTCCCTATATCTTAAAACTACCAATGTAAAATCCCATCAACCGGCATGGATGAAAAGGACGTGTAGCTTTCCCTAGTGATGAACAAAATACTAAATTCCAGGGATTTAGGAACCAATAATTTGTTCAAATTAATTAGAAAACAAGAGCAAGCGTCACATAAAGTCTAGCAACAACAATGATACAATAAGCAATATCTAAATAATCCACATAAATATTTTATCCAAACATTACATGGCAGCAAACTTGAAAGCAAGGTGCAGAAAAGATCAATTCCAGATGATCCAATAAACTTTAGCTGCTGCACATATAGTGGATTATAATCAGTTATACATCAAGCTTCTAACAAAGATCAAGTCACGAACTTTCGATAAAAAATGCAGATCCACGACCAAAATGACACAATGATATCCTAGTACAGATGTTCAACAAGATCTGAATATGATAAGGACGAGATCAACAATTACAACCAGATGCAACTGTTCAATTTGGTAACGTCCTCATTACAACCAAATATCATTCCTAATCACCGACCAGTTACCCGAGAAATCATCAAATCCACGACAATTGTCGCAAAACAACAGACGTATAGTTCATATGCCCAATAGAAATGAAAAGAGATTCTAAAAACAGAAGTGCTATAGATCTAAACAAAATTTAATGCAATATTAACAAATCTATTAAATAAAACAGCCTCTGATTGTGCTTACCTTAATAGTAGAACACAAAGATCTGGAAATTACAGTAATGGAAGACGGAGGTTGAGAAAGCGCAATATGAAATGAATTATGGAGCGCAAGAGAAGCGGGTGTATATATATGCGCGGATCCGGATGACTTGGTCTATGGTGGCCTACATGGTGGGGCCCGACAGACAACTTGGATGGTGCCAACTGGCAATATGAAAGCATATCAACGGTGGAATGGGGTAGATGGTAGGTAAATAGTCAGCAGTGAAGACTTGTACATACGGCATCAGGAAGTGTAAGTGGGTTGGTAAAGCGTGGTTGGTTGTGTGACAAAATTTCTCATATTTGATTTTTGTATTGTTTTTTCTTTATTGGAGTTTTCCAATTTCTATTCATGGGAATTTTCATCACCGAATAATAATAAGTGAGAGTATTTGTTTTTAATAATGAGAGTTTATTTTGACGAAGTTGGATAGCTCAAGTGACAGAGCATCTACTACTTAGTCTTTGGTCGTGGAGGGAGGGAAGGGTTTTTTCTTTGTTCTTAGGTTAGGAGAAAAAAATTTAAAAAATAATGAGAGTTTATTTTCCTTGATGCCTTTAGAAAGTTAGTCACTGATAATGCGCAATCCGGTAACTACAAAATCTAACGATAATCTACACAAACAGAATATAAAAACACAAGATTTACGTGGTTCGATCCGGAGATCTACGTCCACGGGCAGAAAATCACTCTTGCCGAGGTGTTTTCTTTACTAGAACGTTGAGTTTACAGGTAGTAATTCAGTATACAGAGTGCGAACCCTAATTCAGAGTTCTTTTCACGTATTTATACTTAGCTTTCCTAAACCCTAACTGAACCCTAACAAACTTCCTATATTCACGCCCACTTCCAGCTGCATGGCGGTTGGGAACGAATCTTCAGCCTTGATTTGCGGAACAAACCACTCGCTGGGCCAACGCGCGTTCCTGGGCCTGCTGGGTCTACGCGTGGTGGGCCTTCACGTGCTTGCTGGGCCTGCACGTGCTGGGCCGATCAGTGGGCTTTGGCATTAGCCCGACCCGAGGTGATCGGGTTATCCCTATCAGATGCCCCCCCCCCCCCAGCCGAAGCGAGGTAGGAGCTTCGGTTGTCATCGGAGTGGAATCGTAAGCAAGAAGGACCGGGGTCGCTGGCGGGCCGAAGTGTTTACGGATGACTGAACTAGGCCGAAGTGCATAAGACATTTATCGAGACATCGAGTTTCCCAGAAGCAAGAAACGCGTTGGGAGTTTATAACAACCTGGCCGAGGTAGGGGTACACCGGAGTGAGTTGTCTGGCCAAAATGGAGGGAGCACCGGAGTGTGGTAGTATGACCGAGGTGGAGTGTACACCGGGGTGTAGTTTGAATCTTCCTGACGAAGGGTGAGGCTGATGTGATTGGCGGCGCCATCATGAGAGAGAGGGATGTGAAGTGACACGCTCTGCAACTTCCAAGAAACCTGTTCCCCACGCGCCTCGGGAACTGTAAAGCGCGTGAAGAGCACGCTTAAATCCCCATCACTGAATTTGAATAGCCTGCATCGAAGCCGTTGGTTTTTGCGTATATAATTGTAGTAACTGCACAGTAACCTTTCATCTTCTTCATTGCGATTCATCAGTTTAGAAAGCGGGAAAAAGAGGAAATCTGCATTCGTGATTCATCCCAGATAAAAAACTTCTCAAATCAACCTTCTCAAATTCCACCCAAGTAAGTATGTCTCCCTCTTCGTCTTCTTCATCTTCTGCCTCATCTTCTGGCTCGATTAAAGAATTAGGGACTTCGAATACCCCGTTAGACATCCCCCCCTATCATATCTCATTCCGGAGAGGAATGAGGTTAGGACCATAGACAGGGTCGACGGCCGGGAATGCAACGTTATGATGGTTGCTTTCTATCCGTGTGCGGAGGAGGGTCGGGAGGTGTCCTCCGTGGCACTACGGATGTCGCGAGAGCAAATTGAGAGGGAGCTCCCGTCATTTTACCTTCCCTTCAACCTCGAGTATATAATCCCTAACCCCGAGGATAGGGCCTGTTACCCACCGCAGGGGTTTATTAGTGTATATATAGATACCCTTAGAGTAGGCCTGGGACTGCCGCTGTGGGACATTGTCACCCAATTGCTGAAGTATTACGGTATTGCCCTCTGTCAATTAGCGCCGAACGCGGTGAGGCAGGTGGTGGGATTCACCGTGGTCTGTAAACAGGCCGGATTAGAACCAACCGTAGAGCTTTTTAGGTTCTTCTTCCAACTAAAAAACTTCGGGAAGTCCAAGGGGTGGTATTCCTTTAGTCCCCGAGCCCGCGGTCGGTTCAAGGTTCAGAACCCGAGTAAGGTAGAGGGTTGGAAGGAGAAGTTTATATTCATTAGGAATAAAGTAACTCTGCCGAAGTGGAGGACTGATGAGGTTCTTGACACCGCTCCTGTGGAGAGCCCGGGGGCCGAAGTGATACACACATTCCGGACAGTGGGGACTTTCAAAACCCTCTGTTCCGAGGAGGAATTGGAGGAGGCAGGGCTGAGTCCGTATTATTCGGGCAATACAGGGACTGAAGAGGGTAGGAGTTCTTTTTCTTGCTGTTTAAATTGTCGTTTTGCGCAGGACTAACCACAACCTTTGTATGCAGTGGGACGCTTCGGAAAGGAGCCTGCTGGGAGCCCTGCAGCATCGGCGGCGGCAAAAAAGAAAGGGAAAGCCACTGAGGTGTCTCCCCGGGGGAAGATGCCACCGAGTGCACGACCATCGGCGGGGTCGGAAGAACGGGTGACGCCGGCGGGGTCTCCTCCCGTATCAAAGAAGAGGCCGGAGCCTACTGGGACTTCGCAAGCGCCATCCAAAAGACCCCGGGCAGGGGAGAGCTCGCAGGTAAACTTAAAATGCTGATCATATTCTATGTGCCTGAAGTGTCCATTATGAAGGCTGCGGATGACCTTATTTGTCATGTAACTGTCCATGTTGAACAGGTGGCCCCCAGTTTTCTGGGGTTGGAGGGCGCGGATGCTGAAGAACTCCTGCGCCTGGCGCGAGGTATCCTAGACCTCGGTCGTAAGAGCGAGAGGGAGGGAAAGGAGAAGCTGGCCGAGGTGGCCAGGGATCTGCGGGCGCGCAACGACCGGCTGGCCCATGATATGACCGAGGCACGCCAGAGGGCTGCCTTGGTCGAAACCGAGGTCGCGCGTCTGCGCGGGGTGGATGCGGAGAACCACGCTCTCCGAGGTGAACTGTTTCAGCTTCGGGCAGAAATGGAAGCTAAGGACGCTGCCGTAGTCGAGGGGCAGGGAGCATTGCTGAAGGCCTTCGCCGACAAGCTCTTCAAAACCACCACGTTCCTCGACTTCCAGACGGAGTTTGTGGCTATTGGGGACCAGGCCACTCGATCCGCGCTGCTGGAGCAAGTGAAGGCGGTCTACCCGAATGTGGACATATATCGTCCAGAATTCGGGTATGACTTTGAGTCAGTGGCCGGAGTGGAGAAGGCCTACTATCCGGCGCTAGCAAATTTACCGGAGTGGCCCCTGGTGAAAGCTCTCGGGGAGAAAAAGCAACTTCTGACGGCCGCGGAAGTGGCAAACTGCGAGGTGGACCAGGACAAAGAATTCCTGGCATTCTGCCGAGGTGAACTGGTCACCGCTCCCCGGAGCATTGAGCCCCCTCCACGGATGGAGGTCGAAGCCCCAGCTGCGATCGAGGCCGTCGCAGCAACTGAAGAGACTGAGGGGTTGCCCGAAGAGACCGAGGCAGTTGAGCGGGAGGTCAGTCGATCCCCGCAAATTTAAAGTTGTACATTTTTAGGAATGTTAGGAATGATGTACTGATTGAAACAGTTGTACTTTTGAGATGTGAAATATAATTTCTGTTTCTCAGACTCTTGCACTTCTCTTTTTACTTGCATGATCAATTTATGTCTGTTGTCGAACTGAATTCCAACTTGTACATGCTTGAGAGTAATCGATCTGGTTGACTCTTATTATCTGTTTAGAACACCGCGGAGCTACACGAAACAATAAAGAAGCTAATGCAATCACTTGAGTGGTTCCGCGGAGAAAAGAATCATCTGCAAATGCACGTAGTGCCAAAGCTGGAGAAGAAGGTAGCCTCGGCAGAGAGGAAAATAGTTGAGGCCGAGGAGAGAGCCAAAGACTTCGAGATGAAATATCGGTCTACCGCTGCCGAGATGAGCCGCGTCCTTGTTCATCAGAGGGAGTACGACCGGATACTTTCGGAGTTCGGTCTTCTGACCTTTGAAGAAGTGGAGGAACGGGTCGTAGAGATCCAAGGTGACATCGCAGCATTGATGTCAAGGAGCTCTCTCGAGTCATCGGAGCTCGTAAGGAAACGAGAAGTACTCGAGCTGCTTCTGAGCATGTATGAAGGGCTCAAGGGCCGAGGCAGATGAAGGCCCTCTGCCGAGGAGTTTATTGCCAGTACAAGCCAGAGGCAAGGTACCCCGAAAGCGCCTCGGAAGGACAAGAAGACAAAGGACAAGAAGAAACCCTCCGGACAGAGCAAAGGCATAGTTATCCGAGAGCCAGCTCCGGTGACCATGATTGAAGAAGAACCCCCGGCGGTTGCCGAGGAGGTAGTCGAAGAGCTGGCCCGGGAAATCGAAGTGATGGCTCCGGAGGAGTGGGACCCTGAGCAGTAGGCTCAAACCCCGAGGTCCGCGCCACAACAAAGTAGCCGAGCGCGGATCAGAAACGAAGCCCCTAGGCAAGCGCCCAGAGCCAGTCCTCGGCGTAGGGAAGCTCGAGGGGATGACAGAGCCGGAGCCCGAGGCCGAAGAACTTCAGGGTCCCGGAGGACGCAACGAAGATCAAGAAGCAGGCAGCAACGCCGGAGCGCCGAGTATTGGCTCGGGGGCCGGAGATAATAGCTTTCCTCCTTTTTGTTGTTGTGTTTTTGTTTTTTTTTGTTTTGTTTTTTTTTTGTTTTTTTTTTTTTTTTTGTTTTACGTCTGAAGTCTTATGTAAAAAACTTTATGATGCTTGTAATATTCAAAAGATAATAAAACTGTTGTAGTGTATACAAACGGGTTTAATGAAAGCAACAGGTTACAAACTATTTTAATCGGGTGTCCGGGAACACGACAGGAAAAATTATGAATTGTGTTAATTGAGTGTTCGGGAACACAGTATGGATAAATCCAATCTCCCCGGATGGATCAGGCGGGAGTAACACCTCCCCGGACGGATCAGGCGGGAGTAAACACTTCTCCGGTTAAACGGACGAGAAAGTGATATGAGTCTGGGGACTAAAATGCGAATCTCCTCGGACGGACCGAGAGAAAGAGTTTTAATTGTCCGGAGACTAGTAATGATAATACGAGTGCGTTAGGGCGTCCCCGTAACGTAAAGGATAACACAGCAAGGTATGCAAAGAAAGAATTTTTATTCAATGATAAGTGCCGGAGCAAACTCAAAAGTACAAAGAGAGATAACAACTATAAAAGAAATTAAAGGTAAGATGGTACTTGAGATGTGGCCTTCACAGATAGAAACGCCTTAAGTTAGTGACGTGCCAGCTTCGGGGAATCGGGGTCCCGTTGAGATGTTCAAGCTGATAGGATCCAGAGTCGTGTGCGGCAACGACTCGGTAGGGACCTTCCCAAGAAGCGTGTAATTTCCCTTCGGGGGCAGCTTTGCTGGCTGAGTTGAGTCAAAGAACTAAGTCCCCGACATTGAATTGAGTGCCTCGGACCCGGAGGTTATGATACCGGGCTGCTCGTTGTTTACATCTGGCCTGTTGAATGAATGATTGGTCTCGGCGATCTTCAAGCTCATCCAAATTTGCCCGGAGAGCCTCGTCATTATTCTCTGGAACCAATGTGAGGAGGCGAGGACTCGGCACACTGATTTCAGCAGGGATAACGGCTTCGGAACCGTAAGTAAGGCTGTAAGGAGTCTCCCCGGTGGAAGTATGCGGTGTTGTGCGATAAGCCCATAGGACTTGTGGAAGATTTTCAGCCCAGAGTCCTTTGGCATTATCCAGGCGCTTCTTTATTCCCGTGAGCAGTGTCCGATTGGTTACTTCAACCTGCCCGTTGGCTTGAGGATGAGCAACCGAAGTAAAAATCTGTTTGATGTGGAGCTCATCACACCATGACCGGAATGGATCGTTGGCAAACTGTTTACCATTGTCCGAGATGATAGTGCTCGGGATGCCGAAGCGACAAACAATATTACGCCACACAAATTTTAAGATATTCTGACCAGTAATGGCTGTAAGTGGTTCGGCTTCGACCCACTTAGTGAAGTAGTCTACGGCAACAACCAGGAACTTCAATCCTCCCGGAGCAACGGGGAATGGACCAACAATGTCGATACCCTACTGAATAAACGGTCACGCACTCTGGATTCCAGTGAGCTCGGTCTGTGGCAGATGCTTTACACGGGAGTGCAGCTGGCACTTGCTGCATTTGGTCACCAAGTCGTGAGCATCGTTGAACAGGGTTGGCCAATAGTATCCCCAGCGGAGAACTTTCTTGGCTAATGTCCGGGAGCCGATATGGCTGGCACAGGCCCCTTCGTGAACCTCCCGCAGAACTTGGGTAGCATCGGCAGGAGCGAGACACCGGAGACTCGGTTGTAGGTACGACCGCCGGTATAAGACTCCATCATGAAAGGAGTATTTGGGAGCTTTGAGGACAACCTGCCGAGCTCGTGGCTTGTCAGTGGGAAGGACTCCATCTCGGAGATATTGGATGATAGGAGTCATCCAATTCGGATCACTATTGGCCAGTACCGAAACTATGGCCTCCTGAATTGCTGGATGAGATAGGTCTTCGACCATGATATCCGGAGTTATATTTGTTTGGACCGCGGAGGCCAACTTGCTGAGTGCGTCTGCTCTTGCATTTTGAGCACGCGGTATTTTCTGGATAATAACTGCATCAAAAGTTGACATGAGCTTGAGTGTTAGAGCACGATACCTGATCATTGTTTCATCCTTGGCGACATAAGTCCCCTGAATTTGTTTGGACACGATCTCGGAGTCTGTGAAGAGTTCAAGATGACGAACGCCCAAGGATTGAGCGAGCCGGAGCCCGGCGAGAACTGCCTCATACTCCGCTTCATTATTAGTCACCTTGAACTTGAAACGGATGACGTATTTTACTTCAACCTCCTCGGGGTCAATGAGGAGTATCCCGGCACCACTTCCCCGAGTTGTGGAGGCTCCATCTGCATATAGCTGCCATTTCATATGTGCGGGTACGTGGGTAGCGGAGTGATGTGTATCCTTGTCTGTCGGAGACTGGGGAACGTCTCCCGGAGTTTCAGCCAGAAAGTCGGCAAGTGCTTGTCCCTTGATTGCTCGTCGGGGAAGATATTGAATATCATATTCGCCTAACTCGACGGCCCACTTTGCGAGGCGCCCAGACACCTCGGGTTTGACAAGAATCTGGCGGATAGGATGGTTGGTCAGAACCCGTATTTCACGTCCTTGGAAATATGGCCGTAAACGCCGAGCTGCCATAACAATTGCCAAAGCGGTTTTTTCTAACACGGAGTACCGTGTCTCTGCTCCATGGAGAACACGACTTGCAAAGTAGACAGGATGTTGGACCCCATTGACTTCGCGCACAAGTGCAGCACTGATAGCTTCCTCGGAGGAAGCTAAATATAAATAAAGCGCCTCTCCGGGGAGAGGAACTGACAAAGTGGGCAGCTGCTGTATGTGACGCTTCAAAGCCTCGAAGGCCTCGGTGCACTCCGGAGTCCACTCAAAGGACTTCGCCTGTCTCAAGATTTTGAAGAATGGAAGCTGGCGCTCTGCCGCCTTAGATAAGAACCGATTTAAAGCCGCTAAACCACCTATGAGGCGCTGAACATCCCTGAATGTCTTGGGTGGCTGCAGTTCTAGCACATCCCGAAGTTTGGCCGGGTTGGCCTGCAAACCTTGTTGTGAAACCATATATCCCAGAAACTTGCCGGAGCCGACGCCAAAAGTGCATTTCGCCGGGTTAAGGCGCAAATTGTAGCTGCGTAGGGTGCGCAACGTTTCGGCGATATCTTGCACGCAAGAAGAATGGGAGATACTCTTTATAACAAGGTCATCCACGTAAACCTCAACGTTGCGGCCAATATGGCCGTGGAAAACTCGATCCATGAGGCACTGGTATGTGGCTCCGGCGTTCTTGAGCCCAAAGGGCATTTTCTTAAAAGCATAGCATCCAAAAGCAGTGATGAATGCTGTCTTGATGGCATCTTGCGGATCCATAAATATCTGGTGGTATCCCTTGTACAAATCTAAGAAACAAAGTGCCTCATACCCAGTGATAGCCTCGGCCTTTTGATCTATGGAAGGTAGGGGATAACAGTCCTTCGGACAATGTTTGTTGAGGTCGGAGAAGTCGACGCACATCCGCCATGCCCCACTGGATTTAACCACCATTACTGGATTCGATAACCAAGAGGGGTAATATACCTCGAACAGGACGTTCGCATCCAAGAGTTGCTTTACCTCGATTCGAATGGCCTCATTTCGCTCCGGAGCGAATTTCCTCTGCTTCTGCTGGATTGGCTTTACGCTGGGATCGATATTTAGCTTGTGCGTTATTATATCGGGAGAGACCCCGGGCATATCCAGAGGAGACCATGCGAAGACATCGGAATACTCTCGCAAGGTCTGAATTAGAGCCTGGTGTAGCCATGGCACATCCACGGCTCCTACGGTTACTGTCTGTTCCGGCTTGGACGGATCAAGCGGGACTCGTGCAGTAGCATCCCCCAATGAGGTACATTCCCGAGGTTCCAGAACCGACGATGCCACCTGAAGCTGCTGTTTGGGTGGAACCTTGGCAGTCTTTTTGAGTGCCACATACATACATTCTTTTGAAACCCGCTGACTCCCGCGGATAGCCACTTCGCCATGCGAGGTGGGAAACTTTAGTGCGAGGTGATACGTGGAGCAAATGGCTTTGGCGGGGGTAAGCCAGTCCCGGTCCAATATCATGTTGTACGGTGACGGGGAATTCACCACATAAAAATCTACGAAGATGGTTTTTATCTTCGGATAAGTCCCCAAAGATGCTGGGAGAGTGATGATACCTTCTGGCTGGACTTCACCTTGAGTGAAAGTCTGCAGTGGCCCGGGAGCCGGTTGAAGTTGATCCCGTGAAATCCCCATCCTTTGGAAACAGTCGGCAAATATAACACTCACCGCGGCTCCATTATCCACGAAGACCCGCCTTACTGTTATGTTGGCTACAGTCATGTCGATGACAATAGCGTCAGTGTGAGGTGTTATCTCCGGAACCGGGTCCCTATCCGTGAAGCTGACAGTCTCGGATTGATGGAGGCGTTTGTGACGTGGCTCCTCGGGAGGAGGACGTCGAGCCTTTGCCTTCAAGGCGTGTCGCGAGGCCCCGGTGGGAAGGGCCCCATATATCACGTTTATCACGTGAGGAGGCGCGTTGTCTCCGGGTCCTCCCGGAGGAGGAGGTGGCGGCGGGAGGCGTGGTTGTTGGCGATTGCCAGAATCTTGCCGTGCATAGTTATTGGGCCCCGGCCGATTATTCTACCACGGCGGCCGATTTTGTTGTGTGCCGCGGTCATGATATCCGCGATTATTGGATGACCCCCCATTCTGACCTGTCCGGGGCTTATCATCGGTCCGCGCAATGTATTGGCGCAATAATCCTTTCCTCAGGCACTCCTCGATTTCCTTGCCGAGTTCTCGGCACTCCTCTGTCTCGTGCCCATGATCTCGGTGGTACGCACACCACTTTCCACGATTCCTCTTCTCAGGAGGCGCAGTCATCCGCGGACAAGGTCGCAGATCGTTCTTGTGGATAGAAAGGATTTCAGCTCGCGACTTTGTCAACGGAGTCAATTGTGGAATATCACTTCGGGATTCTGAACGCCCCGGGGTCAGGCGGGAAAATGCACTAGGTCGAGTACTAGGCCCGGTTTGTGCTTTGTCGGATTGCCGCTTGCTAGCGTGTTTCTCACGCTTCCGGCGAGTCTGCTCCTCGGCCTTAGCAAATTTGCACACTGTTTTGAACAGTGCTCGGGTTGTGACTGGGGTATTCCGAACTAATTCGGTGTAAAGTGCTCCGGGACGGAGTCCATTCATGAATGCGTTGATGACTACGTCGTCAGGGCAATTTCCCACCTTTAGACTTACCGCTGTGAAGCGGTCAAGAAATTGGGTGACAGTTTCACCGTCCCGCTGTTCCATATTCATGACATCGGCCAGGGTGGCCATGGGCTTCGCCCGTGCTTCGAACCGTGCCCAAAAATGCTCGGCGAGTTCTCTGAAGGAGGATACGCTGTTGCGTGGGAGAGAATCAAACCAAACCCGAGCTTCATCCTGTAAGTATTCAGGGAAAATCTTGCAGTACTGGAGGGATGTAATGTTATCATGGCTAAGCATGATGTGCCTAAAAGCTCCAAGAAAATTGGCCGGATCTCCGGTGCCATTGTAAGGTGGTATGGCTGGCCGTTTGAACCCTTCGGGAAGGGAAGTAGCCATGATTTCCTGGGAGAACGGTGTGATGATATCTCCATTGGCATCAAGACCCAGAATCCTGTCCAGTTCAACATTGCGTTGAACTTGCTCGTACTCTTGAAGATCTAGAGCATGAGGATTGGCATAGCGAACTCTCTTAGCCGCATTAAGTGGACGGCGGCGATCCACATCGGTAGGTTCATCATTGCGAGGTCGTGATTCGTTAGAACTCCCATGGTCCTCGGAAGAACCAGGTCGTTCCCATCGCCGAACCTGACGTCCGCGGTGCCCCGGGTCCTGTTGATCACGCGAGCGAGGTGGGGGCACCACGGGATTAGCATTATGGCCGGCAGGCCCCACGGCAGGTCCCGCGGGATGTAGGCGATTAACTGCCCAATCTTGAAGAACATGTGCATGCTCTTGTAGGAAAGCCTGGAGCAGTTCTGGGGTAATTTGAATGTTAACCGGTGGTTGAGCAGCAGCAAGATTAGGGTTTTGCAGGTCTTGAGGGGGTGGAGGGTTTTGATTGCCCTGATGATTAGATGTACTCCCTGCCGGCAATTGCCTCGGCAGCAAAACTTGATCCACGGGTGGATCCTGGTTAGATTGATCACCGTGGCGAGATTGATTCAAACGTGTTGTCACCATGATTCTTGAATGCAATGTAAACGTAAAAAATTGTTGGTTAAAGCGTTTCCCACAGACGGCGCCAATTGATAATGCGCAATCCGGTAACTACAAAATCTAACGATAATCTACACAAACAGAATATAAAAACACAAGATTTACGTGGTTCGATCCGGAGATCTACGTCCACGGGCAGAAAATCACTCTTGCCGAGGTGTTTTCTTTACTAGAACGTTGAGTTTACAGGTAGTAATTCAGTATACAGAGTGCGAACCCTAATTCAGAGTTCTTTTCACGTATTTATACTTAGCTTTCCTAAACCCTAACTGAACCCTAACAAACTTCCTATATTCACGCCCACTTCCAGCTGCATGGCGGTTGGGAACGAATCTTCAGCCTTGATTTGCGGAACAAACCACTCGCTGGGCCAACGCGCGTTCCTGGGCCTGCTGGGTCTACGCGTGGTGGGCCTTCACGTGCTTGCTGGGCTTGCACGTGCTGGGCCGATCAGTGGGCTTTGGCATTATCCCGACCCGAGGTGATCGGGTTATCCCTATCAGTCACCAAGTGGATGTTAACCCCAAACCCCAATCTATTGGGCCAACCCCAAAGTGATTTATTTGGCCCGTTTATGGCAATCCCTCATTTCTAGAGTTATATGAAACATCCAAAATCGGCGCTGACACCCTTCAACTCCTCCTTTTTTTCTTTTCCCCACCCCACTTATTAGCTGTCCCTTCCCACTTTCTCGTCATTCTCTCTTTTCTCCTTTCATCTTCTTCATCTTGAGGGTGGTTGCAACAATGCTTCTACAAAATTAACTTCAACTTCACCACCTCAGCGCTGCCTCAAGAGTTAAAAATAAAAAGATTTTATTACCCCCATCTCTACAACAATGAACCTAGAAAAGCAACTTCAACATGGATCTCATTAATTTACACACCATTTATTTATATTTCATATCCTAATTTTATTTGCATTTTCTATACACCATATTAACTTAATTTATAATTTCACAACTTTTTATATAAACAATAGTATTAATATAATTATTAAAAAATATGATTATGAAGATTGAACATTTTTCTACAATGGTAACGTACTATTATGTTACGAAAATAGTAAAAAAAGTACACCATTTTTTGACACAACGTCACAAAATATAAAATGAAATAAAAACACTATAAAATAGATAACAACAACAACATCAATAATAATAATAAGCAGCAACAACAACAATAACAATAATTATAATAATAACAACAATAATAATTTATTCTCCACTCATTGGTTCCATAATTTGACCAAATATGCTCAACGAAGTCGGCGCGAAGCTAGTGGTGTGTTCTCTGTTACGTAGTTTTCCGTAATTACGGATATAAGCTTGAAATTCGGGGTGGAGCCCAATTTTATTGATGCTGGAGGAAGTGAATCTTCATCTTCATTTGACCAATTTGACGCTTGCTCCGCTTCATCTTCAATTATCATGTTGTACAAAATAATGCATGTATACATAATATTTCTTAGGTCGGTCTTGTAATAAGATTGGGCCGGACCTCTAATTATCGCCGAACGAGGTTGTAGCACTCCGAATGCTCTCTCGACATCTTTTCTTGCAGATTCTTGTCTTTCTCTGAACTTCCTCCACTTTGGATCCATAGGGAATGGGAAGCTCTTCACAAACGAAGTCTATTCTAGGTAGATTCCATCCGCCAAATAGTATCCTTTTGTATACAATGTTCCATTTACCATGAAATTAACTTCCGGAGCATTTCCTTGAAGGACATCATTGAATAATGGTGATTCGTGAAGGACATTTATATCATTACGCGATCCAGTAGCCTCAAAAAAAGCATGTCATATCTACAAGTCTTGCGATGCGACCGCTTCAAGGACAATTGTTGGGACGCCATGGTCGCCTCTAGTATATTGGCCTTTCCAAGCGACAGGGCAATTCCTCCATTCCCAGTGCATACAATCGAGACTCCCCAACATTCCAGGAAATTCATGTCGTTGCTCGTGCATTTGAATCAATCATTGAGTATCCGCCACATTCGGCCTTCTCAAGTATCAGTCTCCGAACCCGTTAACAACACCTTTACAAAAGTTGACGAGACAATCCAACGCCGTCCTCTCGCCCATACGAATATACTCATCGAGAGAGTCGATGGGGGATGCATAAGCTAATTGCCAAATGGTTGCCGTGCATTTTTAAAGTGGTGATAAACCCTTCCTTCTAGTTGCATCGCGCCTCAACATGAAATAAATTGAGTGATTTTCCAAGACATTGACTATGCGAAGAAAGAATTCTCTTCGCATTCAAAATCGATGATGAAAGGTATGAGCTTTGTATGTCGGATCGTCGGCAAAATAATCACGAACAAGACGATCATGACCATCTTCACACTCTCGATCAACGTATCTTCTCGTGTTGCCTCTTCTTAAAGAATTCTCTGTTGCTTGATGTGCCTGTTCTTCTTCTTCGAGCATCGTTATCATCATGTGGTCAACGTCATCTTTTGCATCTTCTTTAAACTTATTTATTCAGAAGTCACGAACTATTGCTTCTCTTGGATCATCTGACAGTGTTTAAATAGTTGAGAGATTTGCTAGAATGTAGATACAATTGAGGTTTGATGGGCATAGTATTTATAGAATAAGTCTACAACGACTAGTTTGAAACGACTATTTACCAACGGCTATTTTACAACGGCTAGTTTATAGCGGTTATTTTATAACGGCTAGTTTATAACGGATAGTTTATAACGGCTAGTTTGAAAATATTTAATTGACAAAGACTAATTTCCTATGATAACATAAATACGGTTAGTTAATAATTGATAGATTATAATAATAAACCATAAACGTTACAACTACACATAATAATTTAAAATTTGAAATACATTAAAAAGCACACAACAGATAAGACACCACCAAAGTGACGAACAACACTTCTACATCTTTATGCCACGTCTTTCCGCAATTTCTTCAACCATTTTCAAATGGAATTGAAGTTGTCTCTCTATCATTCCAGTAGTGTTCTTAATGATTATATCATAATCCCTTTGCTTAAGTTTGATTTCTTCTTGCTTCAGCTCAGCTTCTTTCAGTGATAATTTTTCCATTTGATATTGTTGTATTTGTTCCCATTTTCAGTAACCCTTCCATCGTCTGTGACTTTGTCTTTAGCCTTTCCCTGTCTCTTCGTCCTCTATTGTCTCAATTGGACGGGAGCGAACTGAACTATTTGTATCTGTATCAGGGTTTGTTGAGGTACTTTGCCCATCGGATTCAGATGCCCTTGCCTTCTTGTTGGAGTGATCGTCCATTGGTTGGGGCTTCCATTTCTCTTCGTCTTTCAGAACCCACCATATGTGGATCTTGAACTCTTTCTTCTTGTAGACAAAGTTCCACTGGGCATAAGTCACCTTCAGAACGTCCTCGTCGCTCCAATCACTAGCCCGTTTATTGAAAAAATTATTGTAGAATCCTGAAAATAAAATGTCAGGCGCCACATGATAGTAGTGTGACTTAACGCTCAACCAAGTTCGTCTTAGGAGTGCTGGTGGGTCTATTATCATTGTAGTACTTTGCATTTTTTTCCCAAAATTGCCTAGTCTTCTGTGCATTGCCAACTATTGAGTCATTGCTGATGGTGCTCCAGGCTTTTGCAAGAACAACTTCTTCCTCCGGCGTCCATATCTCTTTCTTCTGAGGACGTCCGACACCAGCTGCATTATTGTTTGTATTACCACTATTATCATCTCCGACAAGGTTGATGTTTTATAGCCCGGTTTGTGTTGAGTGTAGCGGAAATTGAGAGCTAAAACAAAAAAATTATGGTGTTGACTCATTATCAGTTTCAGACCCTCCAACACTTGATCTTCTAGAATCGTTTGAGGATACCCTTTGTGAAGTGGAAGGAGAAAATCCTTGTGGAGGTGGTGACATCATAAACTGGTGTCCCATTGCTGCGAAAAAATCGGCCGGATTAATGAAGAATGGAGCAGGTGGAGCAACATTTGAACCAGATGCAAAATTTTGTGGAAATTGTGGTGGATAAGAAAATGGTGGAAATTGGGGGTTTGGGCGAGGCCCAGTTTGTGAATTTTGAGCACTTGAATCTCCCTCAGTGTTTGATAAACCAATTTTTTTTTCCATGATTCACCATAGTTATCACCCATTTCGGATAGAGAAGAGATGACAGAAAAATTTGGGAATGAAAGTAGAAGAGAAGTTTGGTAGTGGGAAAACAATAAATTGTTGGACATATTTATAGCCAAAAAAAATTAACCAATTATCACAAAAGGTATATGTTTTTTACTTCTTTTTTTAGTTATAGCTGTTGCAAAAAGAATGAATAATATTACATATTTTTTTTCCCTAACCGTTGTATAAAACACTTAATTGTATTATAATAATTTTTTTTAATTCGTTGACAAAGTGCAACGGTTATATTCATAAAGTTTTCCTCTTATTTAACAAATTTGCAAAATGGGCAAACAAGAAAATGCAACATTAAAAGGCATTAAAATAAAAAGGCATGAAAATAAGACATTGCAATAATCAAAATAAGACATTTATTTTCAAAAGAAAAAAGAAATAACTGCATTAAGGCAAAGTTGCCTGGCCCTCCACCCACTCCCCAATATGCGGCACAATGGGACCCAACCCACACGTGCGTGCTCCGCACGCGCCGTGGTGTTGGGTGTGCCCACCATCCCCATTTTCGCCCACTCTCTCTTTTTTCCCTCATTTTTCCCTAACCCAACATCCACCCACAAAACCCAGCCCCATCTTTCTTCTTGAACCTAAACCCCTCCACCAATATTGAAGTTGGAAAAGTCAACTTCAACACCAACTTGCTTCTCCCATTGCAACCACCCTGACTGTAAAGAACTAGAATTTTTTTGTTGGAATTTCTTTTATATTATGTTTTAAGGGATCTGTTCACATCAGTGTTGTATTGTGTGTGTTAATGCCATATTTAATTTTCATTTTACACAAATGAATAGGCTCGGAAAGTTTTCCGGTGAACATGTTGTAGCGAGGTTGAGTTTTTCAAGGTTGGGGAAGTGCTTTAAGAAACTCAAGATGTCAGCAAAGTTGTTTCACATAATATTCCGGTGGAATTGCAAGGATTCCTCTCCGGAGCACGGCGGTGGTTGAGATCTTTTTGTACGAGCAAGACGGTGGTGAAATCGAAAGGGAGGAGCATCATTGGTGATTGAATTAGGAAGATGAGTGACAGAAAATAAAGGAGGGAGAAATGGCGTTTGGCCAGAGACGTAGGCATTTGTGGAAGAAGTTGGCGGCAGCGGCGGTGCAGAAGGAGAGGTGGTGGAGGTTGAAGGTTGGAATTTTAGATGGTATATGGTGTGTATTTTATTATTAAAATGAGAAGTTGACGTTTGAAAATGAACCTTTGTATGGATCTCATTCCCAATTTCCCAGTTTTCATCCAAAATTCAACGCAACTACAAAACAAATTCCGTAGAGAGAGAAAGTGAGATCTTGCGAAGAATTAGAGAGAGAAAATGTGCAGAATTTCTCCTTTATTTTCTTCTCTTCTTCGATTCCCTTTTCTGAAATAATTGCTTTCTTAAGGCAATGAATGAAGGTCTGAAACATGTAACAGAGGTTGTAATTTGGTCGGTCCGATCCAGTCCAGTCCAACAAACCGACATTATAGGTTGGGTCGGGTTAGTCTTATATGTTGTCCGACAGAAAATTGGTGAGCCCGGTCTACCTAGGATTGCTGAGGACTTAAATGTTCACCAAAAAGCTCATGACCGAGCTCGTTTAACGCTCGTTCAAACTCATCTATTTTGTGTGTTATTAAACGACCAAAGCATGAACACTGATAAAGCGCAATCCGGTATCCAATCAATTCAGCCTAAATCAATCCAAGAAATATAAAAACACACAGGATTTACGTGATTCGATCCGGAGATCTACGTCCACGGGCAGAAAATCACTCTTGCCGAGGTGTTTCTTTCACTAAAACTTTGAGTTTACAGGTAGCAATTCACAGTACAGAGTGCGAACCCTAGTGCAGAGTTCTTTTCACGTATTTATACTTAACTTTCCTAAACCCTAACGGAACCCTAACAAACTCCCTATTCTCACGCCTATTTACCGCTGCATGGCGGTTGGGAACGAATCCTGAGCCTTGATTCGCGGAACAAACCACCTGTTGGGCCAACGCGTGTTCCTGGGCCTGCTGGGCCTACGCGTGCTGGGAACACGCGTGCTGGGCCGGTCAGTGGGCTCAGGTATTAACCCGACCCGAAGTGACCGGGTTATCCCTATCAGATGCCCCCCCCCCCCAGCCGAAGCGAGGAGGGAGCTTCGGTTGTCACCGGGGTGGAACCGTAAGCAAGAAGGGCCGTGGTCGTTGGCGGGCCGAAGTGTTTATGGTTGACTAAGTCTATCCGCGTCCCTGGGGACTCTGCGGAGCAGTCTGCGGACGCGGAGTCGAGCTAGGCCGAAGTGCACAAGACATTTATCGAGATACCAAATTTCCCAGAAGCAAGAAACGCGTTGGAAGTATATAACAACCTGGCCGAGGTGGAGGGTACACCGGAGTGAGTAGTCTGGCCAAAATGAAGGGAGCACCGGAGTGTGGTAGTATGACCGAGGTGGAGGGTACACCGAAGTGTAGTTTGAATCTTCCTGACGAAGGGTGAGGTTGATGTGATTGGCGGCGCCATCATGAGAGAGAGGGATGTGAAGTGACACGCTCTGCGACTTCCAAGAAACCTGTTCCCCACGCGCCTTGGGAACTGTAAAGCGCGTGAAGAGCACGTTTACATCTCCATCACTGAATTTGAATAGTCTGCATCGAAGCTGTTGGTTTTTGCGTATATAATTGGAGTAATTGCACAGTAACTTTTCATCTTCTTCATTGCGATTTACCAGTTTAGAAAGCGGGAAAAAGAGGAAATCTGCACTCGTGATTCATCTCAGATAAAAAACTTCTCAAATCAACCCACTCAAATTCAACCCAAGTAAGTATGTCTTCCTCTTCACCTTCTGCCTCATCTTCTGCCTCTATTGAAGAATTAGGGACTTCGAGTACCCCGTTAGACGTTCCCCCCCTATCATATCTCATTCCGGAGAGGAATGAGGTTAGGACTATAGATAGGGCCGACGGCCGGGAATGCAACGTTATGATGGTTGCTTTCTATCCATGCGCGGAGGAGGGTTTGGAGGTGGCCTCCGTAGCGTTACGGATGTCGCGAGAGCAAATTGAGAGAGAACTCCCGTCATTTTACCTTCCCTTCAACCTAGAGTATATAATACCGAACCCCGAGGATAGGGCCTGTTGCCCACCGCAGGGGTTTATTAGTGTGTATATAGATCCCCTTAGAATAGGCCTGAGACTGCCCTTGTGGGACATTGTGATCCAATTGCTGAAATACTACGGTATTTCCCTCTGCCAATTAGCGCTGAACGCGGTGAGGCAGGTAGTGGGATTCACCGTGGTGTGTAAAAACGCCGGATTAGAACCGACCGTAGAGCTTTTTAGGTTCTTCTTCCAACTAAAAAACTTCGGGAAGTCCAAGGGGTGGTACTCCTTCAGTCCTCGAGCCCGAGGTGGGTTCAAGGTTCAAAACCCAAGTAAGGTAGAGGGGTGGAAGGAGAGGTTTATATTTATTAGGAATAAAGTAGCTCTCCCGAAGTGGAGGAGTGATGAGGTGCTTGATACCGCTCCTGTGGAGAGCCCGGGGGCCGAAGTGATACATACATTCCGGACAGTGGGGACTTTCAAAACCCTCTGTTCCGAGGAGGAATTGGAGGAGGCAGGACTGAGCCCGTATTATTCGGGCAATGCGGGTGCCGAAGAGGGTAGGAGTTCTTTATCCTGCTGTTTATAACTGTCGCTTTGCGCAGGACTAACCATAACCTTTATATGCAGTGGGACGCTTCGGAAAGGAGCCTGCCGGAAGCCCCGCAGCGTCGGCGGCGGCCAAAAAGAAGGGGAAAGCCGCTGAGGTGTCTCCCCGGGGGAAGATGCCACCAAGTGCGCGACCGTCAGCGGGGTCGGAAGAACGGGTTATGCCGGCGGGGTCACCTCCCGGAACGAAGAAGAGGCCGGAGCCTACCGGGACTCCGCTAGCGTCCTCCAAAAGACCCCGGGCAGGGGAGAGCACACAGGTAAACTTGAAACGCTGCTCGTAATTCGTACGTGCACGAAGTGTGTGTTATGAAGGCTGCTCATAATCTCATTTTTTGTGTAATTGTCCAGGTTGAACAAGTGGCCCTGGGTCTGCTGGGGTTGGAGGGCGCAGACGCTGAAGAACTTCTACGCTTGGCGCGAGGTATCCTAGACCTCGGCCGCAAGAGCGAGAAGGAGGGGAAGGAGGAGCTGGCCGAAGTGGCTAGGGAACTCCGGGCGCGCAACGACCGGCTGACCCATGATATGACCGAGGCACGCCAGAGGGCTGCCTTGGTCGAAACCGAGGTTGCGCGTCTGCGCGGGGTGGAGGCGGAGAATAACGTCCTCCGGGGTGAAGTGCTACGGCTGCGAGCAGAGATGGAAGCTCGGGAAGCTGCTGTGGTCGAGAGACAGGGAGCGGTGCTGAAGGCCTTCGCCGGTAGATTATTCCAGACTAGCACATTCCTCGACTTCCAGACGGAGTTCGTGGCCATAGGGGACCGGGCCACTCGATCCGCGCTGCTGGAGCAGGTGAAGGAGGTCTACCCGAACGTGGACGTATATCGTCCAGAGTTCGGGTATGACTTTGAAGCAGTGGCCGGAGTGGAGAAGGCCTACTATGCGGCTCTGACGAATCTGCCGGAGTGGCCCCTGGTGAAGGCGCTCGGGGAGAAGAAACAGCTTCTGACGGCTGCGGAAGTTGCTAACTGTGAGGTGGACCAGGATCCAGAATTTATGGCATTCTGCCGAGGTGAGCTGGTCACCGCACCCCGAAGCAGAGAACCCCCTCCACGGATGGAGGTCGAAGCCCCAGCTGCGGTCGAAGCCGTCGCAGCAACTGAAGAAGGAGAAGCCGAAGTGTCCGAGGGCCGGCGAGAGGGGTTGCCCGAAGAGACTGAGGCAACTGAGCGGGAGGTCAGTCGATCCCCGCAAATTTAAAATTGTATAGTTTAGGAATATATGCGAATCAATGTACCGAATTTGGAACAATTCTACTTCTGTTTTGTGAAATATAATTTTCTGTTTCTCAGGCTCTTGAACTTCTCGTTTTATTTGCATGATCAATTTATGTCTGTTGTCGAACTGAACTCCAACTTTTGATATACTTGAGATTGATCGATCTGGTTGACTCTTCTTCTGTTTAGAATACCGCGGAGCTACACGAAACAATACAGAAACTCATGCGGTCACTTGAGTGGTTCCGCGGAGAAAAGAACAACTTGCAAATGCACGTAGTGCCAAAGCTAGAGAAGCAGGTGGCCTCGGCAGAGAGGAAAGTGGTTGAAGCCGAAGAGAGAGCCAAAGACTTTGAGATGAAATATCGATCTACAGCTGCCGAGATGAGCCGTGTCCTCGTCCATCAAAGGGAATATGATAGAATACTTTCGGAGTTCGGCCTTCTGACCTTTGAAGAAGTGGAGGAGCGGGTCGTAGAGATCCAGGGTGAAATCGCAGCGCTTACGGCAAATAACCCCGCAGAGGCCTCGGAGCTCGTAAGGAAGCGAGAAGTGCTAGAGTTGCTTCTTAGCATGTACGAAGGGCTCAAGGGCCGAGGCAGGTGGAGGCCTTCTGCCGAAGAATTCATCGCGAGCTCAAGCCGGGACCAAAGTACGCAGAAAGCTCCTCGGAAGGATAAGAAAAAACCCTCCGGAAAGAGCAAAGGCATAGTTATCCGAGAGCCAGCTCCAGTGACCATGATCGAAGAAGAACCCGCCGTGGTCGCCGAAGAAGTAGTCGAGGAGCTGGCCAGGGAAATCGAAGTGATGGCTCCGGAGGAGTGGGACCCTGAGCAGTGGGCCCAAACCCCGAGGTCTGCGCCACAACCAAGTAACCGAGCGCGGACAAGAGACGAAGTCCCTAGGCAAGCGCCCAGAGCAAGTCCTCGGCGTAGGGAAGCTCGCGGGGATGACAGAGCCGGAACCCGAGGCCGAAGAACTTCAGGGTCCCGGAGGACGCAGCGAAGATCGAGGAGCAGTCTGCAACGCCGGAGCGCTGAGTATTGGCTCGGGGGCCGTAGATAATGGTTTTCTCCTTTTTGTTGTTTTGTTTTTTTTTTTTGTTTTGTTTTTTTTTTATTTGAAGTCTTATGTAAAAAACTTCTTGATGTTGTAATATTCAGAAGATAATAAAACTGTTGCGGTGTGTACAAACGGGTTTAATGAGAGCAACAGGTTACGAACCATTTTAATCGGGTGTTCGGGAACACGACAGGAAAAATTATTAACTACTTTAATTGGGTGTTCGGGAACACAGTATGGATAAATCCAATCTCCCCGGACGGATCAGGCGGGAGTAATACCTCCCCGGACGGATCAGGCGGGAGTAAACACTTCTCCGGTTAAACAGGCGAGAAAGTGATATAAGTCCGGGGACGAAATGCGAATCTCCTCGGATGGACCAAGGAAGAGATTTAATTGTCCGGAGACTAATAACGATAATATGATTGCGTTAGGGCGTCCCCGTAACGTAAAGGAAAACACAGCAAGATGTATAAGCAAAGAATTTTTATTCAATGATAAGTGCCGGAGCAAACTCAAAAGTACAAAGAGAGATAACAACTATAAAAGAAATTAAAGATAAGATGGTACTTGAGATTTGGCCTTCACAGATAGAAGCGCCTCAAGTTAGTGATGTGACAGCTTCGGGGAATCGGGGTCCCGTTGAGATGCTCTAGCTGATAGGATCCAGAATTGTGTGCGGCGACGACTCGGTAGGGACCTTCCCAAGAAGCATGTAATTTCCCCTCGGGGGCAGCTTTGCTGGCTGAGTTGAGCCGAAGAACTAAGTCCCCGACATTGAACTGAGTACCCCGGACCCGGAGGTTATGATACTGGGCTGCTCGTTGTTTACACCTGGCCTGTTGAATGAATGATTGGTCACGGCGTTTTTCCAGCTCATCCAAATTTACCCGAAGAGCCTCGTCATTATCCTCTGGAACCAATGTGAGGAGGCGGGGGCTTGGTACACTGATTTCAGCAGGGATAACGGCTTCGGAACCGTAAGTAAGGCTGTAAGGAGTCTCCCCGGTAGAGGTATGCGATGTTGTGCGATAAGCCCATAGGACTTGTGGAAGGTTTTCGGCCCAGAGACCCTTGGCATTATCCAGGCGCTTCTTTATTCCCGTGAGCAGTGTCCGATTTCAACCTGCCCGTTGGCTTGAGGGTGAGCAACCGAAGTGAAAATTTGTTTGATGTGGAGCTCTTCACACCATGACCGAAATGGATCGTTGGCAAACTGTTTACCGTTGTCCGAGATAATAGTGCTCGGGATGCCGAAGCGACAAACAATATTGCGCCACACAAATTTCAAGATATTCTGACCAGTAATGGCTGTAAGTGGTTCGGCTTCGACCCACTTAGTGAAGTAGTCTACGGCAACGACCAGGAACTTCAATCTTCCCGGAGCAACGGGGAATGGGCCAACAATGTCGATACCCCACTGAATAAACGGCCACGCACTCTGGATTCCGGTGAGCTCGGTCTGTGGCAGATGCTTTACACGGGAGTGCAGCTGGCACTTGCTGCATTTGGTCACTAAGTCGTGAGCATCGTTGAACAAGGTTGGCCAATAGTATCCCCAGCGGAGAACTTTCTTGGCTAATGTCCGGGAGCCGATATGGCTGGCACAGGCCCCTTCGTGAACCTCCCGCAGAACTTGGGTAGCTTCGGCAGGAGCGAGACACCGGAGACTCGGTTGTAGGTATGACCGCCGGTATAAGACTCCATCATGAAAGGAGTATTTGGGGGCTTTGAGGACAACTTGCCGAGCTCGTAGCTTGTCAGTGGGCAGGATTCCATCTCGGAGATATTGGATGATAGGAGTCATCCAATTCGGATCACTATCGGTCAGTACCGAAACTGTGGCCTCATGAATTGCTGGATGAGATAGGTCTTCGACCATGATATCCGGAGATATATTAGTTCGGACCGTGGAGGCCAACTTGCTGAGCGCGTCTGCTCTTGCATTTTGAGCACGCGGTATTTTCTGGATAATAACTGCATCAAAAGTTGACATGAGCTTGAGTGTTAGAGCACGATACCTGACCATTGTTTCATCCTTGGCGACATAAGTCCCCTGAATTTGCTTGGACACGATCTCGGAGTCCGTGAAGAGCTCAAGATGACGAACACCTAAAGATTGAGCGAGCCGGAGCCCGGCGAGAACTGCCTCGTACTCAGCTTCATTATTAGTCACCTTAAACTTGAATCGGATGACGTATTTAACTTCAACCTCCTCGGGGTCGATAAGAAGCACCCCGGCACCACTTCCTCGAGTTATGGATGCTCCATCCACATATAGCTGCCATTTCCTATGTGAGGGTACGTGGGTAGCGGGGTGATGTGTATCACTGTCTGTCGGAGACTCATGATTGTCTCCCGGGGTTTCAGCCAGAAAGTCGGCGAGTGCCTGACCCTTGATTGCTCGTCGGGGAAGATATTGAATTTCATATTCGCCTAACTCGACGGCCCACTTTGCGAGGTGCCCAGACACCTCGGGTTTGACAAGAATCTGGCGGATAGGATGATTGGTCAGAACCCGTATTTCTCGCCCTTTGAAATATGGCCGTAGACGCCAAGCTGCCATAACAATTGCCAAAGCAGTTTTTTCTAACACGGAGTATCGTGTCTCTGCCCCGTGAAGAACACGACTTGCGAAATACACGGGATGCTGAACCCCATTGACTTCGCGTACGAGTGCAGCGCTAATAGCTTCCTCGGCGGAAGCCAAATATAAGTAAAGCGGCTCTCCGGGGAGAGGAACTGACAGAGTAGGCAGCTGCTGTATATGATGTTTCAAAGCCTCGAATGCCTCGGTGCACTCCGGTGTCCACTTAAAGGACTTCGCCTGTCTCAAGACTTTGAAGAATGGGAGCTGGCGCTCCGCCGCCTTAGATAAGAATCGATTTAAGGCCGCCAAACCACCTGTGAGGCGCTGAACGTCCCTGAATGTCTTGGGTGGCTGCAGTTCTAGCACATCCCGAAGTTTGGCCGGGTTGGCCTGCAAACCGTGTTGTGAAACCATATAACCCAGAAACTTGCCGGAACCGACGCCAAAAGTGCATTTTGCCGGATTAAGGCGCAAATTGTAGCTACGCAGGGTGCGCAACGTTTCGGCAATATCTTGCACACAAGAAGAATGGGAGATACTCTTTATAACAAGGTCATCGACGTAAACCTCGACGTTGCGGCCAATCTGGCCGTGGAAAACCCGGTCCATGAGACGCTGGTATGTGGCTCCGGCGTTCTTGAGCCCGAAGGGCATTTTCTTAAAAGCATAGCACCCAAAAGCAGTGATGAATGCTGTCTTGATGGCATCTTGTGGATCCATAAAGATCTGGTGGTATCCCTTGTACAGATCTAAAAAACAAAGTGCCTCATACCCAGTGATGGCCTCAGCCTTTTGATCTATGGAAGGTAGGGTATAACAGTCCTTCGGACAATGTTTGTTGAGGTCGGAGAAGTCGACGCACATCCGCCATGCCCCACTGGATTTAACCACCATTACTGGATTCGATAGCCAGGAGGGGTAATATACTTCGAACAGGATGTCCGCATCCAAGAGTTGTTGCACCTCGATTCGAATTGCGTCATTTCGCTCCGGGGCGAATTTCCTTTGCTTCTGCTGGATAGGCTTTATGCTGGGATCAATGTTCAGCTTGTGTGTTATTATGTCGGGAGAGACCCCGGGCATATCCAGAGGAGACCATGCGAAGACATCGGAATATTCTCGCAAGGTCTGAATTATAGCCTGATGTAACCATGGCACATCCACGGCTCCGACGGTTACAGTCTGCTCCGGCTTGGACGGATCAAGTGGTACTTGAGCGGTGGCATCTCCCAACGAAGTACATTCCCGAGATTCCAGAACCGATGATGCCACCTGAAGCTGCTGTTTAGGAGGAACCTTAGCAGTCTTTTTGAGTGCCACGTACATACACTCCTTTGAAACCCGCTGACTCCCGCGGATAGCCACTTCGCCATGCGAAGTGGGGAACTTTAGTGCGAGGTGATACGTGGAACATATGGCTTTAGCGGGGGTAAGCCAGTCCCGGCCCAGGATCATGTTGTACGGTGATGGGGAATTCACCACATAAAAATCCACGAAAATGGTTTTTATTGCCGGATAAGTCCCCAAAGATGCCGGGAGAGTGATGATTCCTTCTGGCTGGACTTCACCCTGAGTGAAAGTCTGCAGTGGCCCGGGGGCCGGCCGAAGTTGTTCCCGAGGAATCCCCATCCTTTGGAAACAGTCGGCAAATATAACACTCACCGCGGCCCCATTATCCACGAAAACCCGCCTTATTGTTATGTTGGCTACAGTCATGTCGATGACAATAGCGTCAGTATGAGGTGTTATCTCCGGAACCGGGTCCCTATCCGTGAAGCTGACAGTCTCGGATTGATGGAGGCATTTATGACGTGGCTCCTCGGGAGGAGGACGTCGAGCCTCTGCCTTTAAGGCATGTCGCGAAGCCCCGGTAGGTAGGGCTCCATATATCACGTTTATCACGTGAGGGGGTGCGTTGTCTCCGGGTCCTCCCGGAGGAGGAGGTGGCGGCGGAAGACGTGGTTGTTGGCGATTGCCAGAATCTTGCCGTGCGTAATTACAAGGCCCCGGCCGATTATTCTGCCACGGCGGTCGATTTTGTTGTGTACCGCGGTCATGATAACCTCCACGATTATGGGACGACCCCCCATTCTGACATGTCCGAGGCTTGTCATCGGTCCGCGCAATGTATTGGCGCAAGAAACCTTTCCTCAGGCACTCCTCGATTTCCTTACTGAGTTCTCGGCACTCTTCTGTCTCGTGCCCATGATCTCGGTGGTACGCACACCACTTCCCACGATTCCTTTTTCAGGCGGAGCAGTCATCCGCAGACAAGGTCATAGGTCGTTCTTGTGGATAGAAAGGATTTCAGCTCGTGACTTTGTCAATGGAGTCAATTGTGGAATATCGCCTCGGGATTCTGAACGCCCCGGGGTCAGGCGGGAAAATGCACTAGGTCGCGTACTAGGCCCGGTTTGTGCTTTGTCGGACTGCCGCTTGCTAGCGTGTTTTTCACGTTTCCGGCGAGTCTGCTCCTCGGCCTTAGCAAATTTGCACACCGTGTGGAACAGTGCTCGAGTTGTGACCGGTGTGTTTCGAACCAACTCGCTGTAAAGTGCCCCGGGACGGAGTCCATTCATGAATGCGTTGATGACTACGTCTTCGGGGCAATTTCCCACCTTGAGGCTTACCGCTGTAAAGCGGTCAAGAAATTGGGTAACGGTTTCACCGTCCCGCTGTTCCATATTCATGACATCGGCCAGGGTGGCCATGGGCTTCGCCCGTGCTTCGAACCGCGCCCAAAAGTGCTCGGCGAGTTCTCTGAAAGAGGATACGCTGTTGCGCGGGAGAGAATCAAACCAAATCCGAGCTTCATCCTGTAAGCACTCGGGGAAAATCTTACAGTAATGGAGGGATGTAGTGTTATCACGGCTAAGCATGTTGTGCCGGAAAGCTCCAAGAAAATTGGCCGGATCTCCGGTACCATCGTAAGGTGGTATGGCCGGCCGTTTGAACCCTTCGGGAAGGGTGGTGGCCATGATTTCTTGGGAGAACGGTGTGATGATATCTCCATTGGCATCAAGGCCCAGAATTCTGTCCAGTTCAACATTGTGTTGAACTCGCTCATACTTTTGAAGATCTAGAGCATGAGGATTGGCGTAGCGAATTCTCTTAGTAGAGTTTAGTGGACGGCGGCGATCCATATCAGTAGGTTCATCGTTGTGCGGTCGTGATTCGTTAGAACTCCCATGGTCCTCGGAGGAACCAGGTCGTTCCCGTCGCCGATCCTGACGCCCGCGATGTCCCGAGTCTTGTTGATCACACGAGTGCTGATGAGGTGGAGGCACCGCGGGATTAGCATCATGTCCGGTGGGCCCCGCGGCGGGTCCCGCGGGATGTAGGCGATTAGCTGCCCAATCTTGAAGAACATGTGCATGTTCTTGTAAGAAAACCTGGAGCAATTCTGGAGTAATTTGAAAGTTAACCGGTGGTTGGGCAGCAACAATGTTAGGGTTTTGCATGTCTTGATGTGGTGGAGGTAAATTCTGATTGTCTGGATTCGCAACCGGGTTTTGATTGCCCTAATGATGAGATGTACTCCTTGCCGGCAATTGCCTCGGCGGCAAAACTTGATCCACGGGTGGATCCTGGTTGGATTGATCACCGTGGCGAGATTGATTCAAACGAGTTGTCACCATGATTCTGGAACACGCTTTGAACGTCAAAAATTGCTTTACGTTCCCACAGACGGCGCCAATTGATAAAGCGCAATCCGGTATCCAATCAATTCAGCCTAAATCAATCCAAAAAATATAAAAACACACAGGATTTACGTGGTTCGATCCGGAGATCTACGTCCACGGGCAGAAAATCACTCTTGCCGAGGTGTTTCTTTCACTAAAACTTTGAGTTTACAGGTAGCAATTCACAGTACAGAATGCGAACCCTAGTGCAGAGTTCTTTTCACGTATTTATACTTAACTTTCCTAAACCCTAACGGAACCCTAACAAACTCCCTATTCTCACGCCTATTTACCGCTGCATGGCGGTTGGGAACGAATCCTGAGCCTTGATTCGCGGAACAAACCACCTGTTGGGCCAACGCGTGTTCCTGGGCCTGCTGGGCCTACGCGTGCTGGGCCTACGCGTGCTGGGCCGGTCAGTGGGCTCAGGTATTAACCCGACCCGAAGTGACCGGGTTATCCCTATCAAACACTAAATGACTAATTTATTAACAGGTCTTGAACATGTTTTAGACTTGTATAAAATAATAATTTTGTAATAGTAATGTTTTAATATTTATTTATTTTGAAATACCCATTAATTTGTTGTTCAAATAGTAAAGTCCAATATTTTTTTTCTAAACTATAATGATCTGTAATATTCATGTTCACAAGCATAAAACGTTAATGTTTACAAACTTTACCCTAGAAAAAGGCGGAGCCTCAATGTCTCATTTTTTCTTTTTTACAATACTTAAATTGAATCGTCACACGGAATAAGATCTGTGTAACCGTCACTTATAAGTTTTTGTCAAACTTTTAAAGAAGAGTATAAAGCACTAATATAATTTTCTTAAGCCAATTTATTTGCAGGTGAGATTTGATTTATCAACTATTGCATAAAGTAATAAAAAAGAATATAAAATGTCTAATATAATTCTAGTTGGACGCTTGAAAACACTTTTCGCTTATTAACGTGTGAATTAATTCAAAACAATAAGATTTGATTTCTATTTTTGCCAAGTATTATTTGAAATAAAAATCAAAACAATATTGAAATAATTAATTTTGTGTAGAAAATAAAATAGAAAATAATTACAAAAAGTCATTTTTTTCACGTTTTTATATATTTAATAAAATTAATTACCCCATAAATTAATTTTGCTCACATTAATATTTATTTATATAATAACCATTTAACATATTAAAACATATCAAATATAAACAATATTAACCCAACAACAACTAAACATCACATACCAATAATCATACACATCATCAATCAATCAAAAATCTCAATATCACTTTAATCATTATAACAAACTCTTATACACATCACATCACCTTTTACAATTAAAAATTGTATCCTACACTACAACATTGCTCCAACCATCCAAACAAACATCAATTTTTTTCCTCTCACAACCACTAACTTCAGTCAATAGTACCCAGCCACCCCCAACCCCAATCAAACGTACCCTAAGTGTTTTTTTTAGCTCTGATTTGCTCATTTATTGTGGATTTCACCGCATTGGACGATTAGTGACAAGTTTAGTATCAAATATTTTGGTAAATGATACATCAAATTATTTGTGATTTGATTGATTTGCTGGATTTAGATTTGTAAAGACTTAGATCTAGTAGTTTTGTACTTCAATTCTTACTTTATGGTTACGCTTGGATGGAATGATTTGGAAATCAAATTATCTTATTTAACCTTATCTATCTTTGAAAATCCACTCATTTTAAATTCTTTATTTGGAGATTTGAATTTAAAATGAGCGGGTTTGAATTGTTTGAACTATTTTTTCCAACTTATTTAAAGGATGATGATAATGAAAGTGTGTGTAAAATATGTGTGGTGTGTGAAGTGTGTTTAGTATGTGTTGTGCGGGTATTTAATGTGTGTATGTGTGAAATATAAGTGTGTTTGTGTGTGTGTAATATGTCTTATGTGCGTACTCAATGTGTACAAAGTTATGTGAAATATATATAATGTGTAGTATGTGAAGTGTATGTTGTGTGCATATGTGTAAAATGTATGTAAAGTGTGTATTGTATGTATGTCATGTGTGTAGTTTGTAGATGTCAAAAGTGTGTGTAGTGTGTGAAACAAGAACAGACCTACATGGAGTGCAAGGGGCAATGGGCCCCCCCTGCTCCCATGAAATTAGCTACTATATAAGTGTATTTTAGTCGATTTTAAAATAACTTAATTAAATAAAACTAATAATTATATTTTAACTTGAATAATTATTTAATAATACGCAATAGATGTAATAATAATTCAAAAAACTATAAACATTACATCTTGAATTTTCAATTTTTGTAATTGCATCAACTTATTGATCTTATCAATCTCATATTTTTTAAGTTTTATTTGTAAAGTTGAATATTGTTGAGGCTCATGGACAAATGTAGGGGGCACAAAACAGTGGTCCTCCCTTTTATATTTTCTAAAATTTTATTTTTTAATGCAAGTTATCTAATATTTTAAATTTAAAGCCTAATATATGAGATTTTGCTTTATAGCCTCTCCAGAGTGTGTTGTTTCACTTGGTATAAAATATGCCCCATAGTCTTATTGTATAATTAGAATAATTTAACCCCGTGAAACGAACTCCTATACTTTCTTGTAGATAAGCCCCCCTTGATAATTTTTTTGGGAAGGTCTCTTGTGCACCAGTTGCACAAGTCTTAGATCTATGCAATTCGAGTCATGGGTCAAAAGGTATTACTATTTATGCCTAAAGGTATTACATGTGATGAGTAAATGTATCACGGTGAAAAGGTATCACGATTTATGTTTAAAGGAATTACATGTTATGGTGTAATACTTTCACCTAGAGCTTGTAATTTCTTTAAGCATGAATTATGATACCTAACTCGGATTGCACCATGCAACTGGTGCACATAAGACTTCGCCAATTTTGTTTAGGTCTACCACTAGTGTGAAGTGTGTGAATAGTGTGTATGTGTGGGTTTGTACATGTGAAGTGTATGTAGAGTGTGGGCATGTGTGAAGTATTAGATATGTGCGTAGTGTGTATGTGTGTGTGCGCGCGTACAGTATGTGGAATGTGTGGTTATACACATATGAGATAGTGAGAATGAATTTCAAAATGACTAGGTTGTGAAAAAGATTCCAAACTCATCCAAAATGAACTAGAAATTTAGAAAAAAATTAACATCCATTGATTTTATATTTTTGCTAAACAAGTTGGTGGATGGATTTCAAGGTGGATCTCAAAACCCATCTCTCAAATCTCTCCATCCAAATGCAACCGACGTGTCTTGACTGTATTATTCTTGTCATTTGGTGCTGCCTAATTACAACAATATAATGAAAATTTCTTCTAACATAAAACAACTTTTTTTTTTGGAAAAAAAGTATGGATGTTTAGGCAAACATTCTTGTTTGGAAAAATTGGTGAAAATTCCCTGTATGAAAATATCCTTTACCTTTTTGACTTAATGAAAATGCCCTATATGCTTAAAAAAATTGATACAACTGCCCCTTCAGCGGCTATCAATTGTTACTCAGCCAGTGAACAGTGATGTGGCGATATTTATCTGATTTGGCAATGTTAGTCACCGATTTAAATCTATATGACATGTGTGGAGGAAAACTGGTCATGTGACTTGTACATGAACACTTAAGACATCAAAAAGATTTTTTTTTTGGATGATAAAATATATAATATCAACGAGTAATTTTGAAAAAGAACTTAGTTTTCCTCTCCCAATCTTCAAAATCCAAAATCCCCCGAGGAACCCTATAACCCCAAAACCCAAGCCCCATCACTAGACCCCCACCCTCGGCCCTACACCCAACCCATCCCCACCCGACCCCACTAATAAATGGGGTCTTTAGTGCTTAAATATGGCTTGAGATAGGTGCATTTATTGTGTAAATTGCATTATGGGCACTCTTTCAGTAGCTATTTCAAGTTTATCTCATTTGATCAAGGAAATAGTGGGTTTTGAGTAAATTGCAGATATTTAGAGATCATTTAGGATGAGAAATAGGCTCAGGAAATGAATGAATTGATTCAGGACAAAGTCGAAAGTGAACGGGAGCAACACGACAAAGAATGAGAAATTCGGACTCCACGCATGATAGCAAGATCATGGGAACATAGTTAGTTGTGCGTGTGTGCACAATTCGTGTGCCATCAAAACAGAAAGAAGGCTCAAAACGGACCAAACCCGATAAGGTCATGCGTACACATAACAATCATGCGCGGTTCAGGTGAAAAACAAATGGGCTGGCACATATTATGGCCAATTTTGGCCCATCAATTCCTTTGATCCCAAGTCCTATATAAAGGGGTCTCCTCTGTTGAATTAAAGATTATAAAATTCATTTTTTGAGTGGAAAGTAAGAAACTCAATGAGAAGTGATCAAGATTCAAGATCAAGAATAAGAATATTTCGGGTTTTGTCTTTTTAATTGTTTTTAACTTGATGATCATGTTATTTTCCATATATTTTATATAGTCAATTTCAATTATGTTTGGCTAGACTTTTATACATCCTAGGTTAGAGATTAATTTTTGTTGATCTATTGATTGTAATATGATTAATTAAATCTCGTCCCATGTTTTTAACTATATGGTTTGTGTTATGATATGTTTGATAATCTGACCAATTATTAGACATCTCAAGTTTAATAAAGCGAGATCCGAGAGAGGAGATTTGTTAATAGGTCTATGACATATAGCATAATTATTCAATATAACTGAGGAGTTTGGAGTAATTTTGAGAACGCCAATCTATTAGTCTTTCAGAAGTTGCGTGTATAGTAGTTGATCGTAGACGGTGGCTCTTGCATGTAATATATAGTTTATTCGCTTCGAGAGAGGGTCTAAACTACTTATATGATTGTCTTATAAAACCTAGAATTTGATTCAAAGATTTGATTGATCGGATAATTGTAGGTAGTGATGCATAGTTGAAATAGAGACCTCCAATATTCTTGTTAATTAAATTCTTCTTAGATTACTTGCTTAAATCTGTACTTTAGTTGTATAGTTCTTAATTTTTATCTATTTTAGTTCTTCAATACAAATCAACTTTTGATTAAATTACTTAAAAGGGTTAGTTGCCGATCTTCGTGGGAATGGCCTTGCTCACCGCTAAATATTGCTATGTCGTTCACTTGCGGTAGTACTAAAGCTAAATTTAGGTGAACACCCTCCCCAACCCCTATAGTATTAAACAAAATTCCTTACATTTCGCCAACGCCGATGATAGATTCTCTCAAGTTCCAATTCATGGAGAGCGATTTGAAATCATAAGACAAAGAGAAGCATATGGATGTGGAATGGAATAGTAGAGATAGTCCATAGACGATAAGCACACGACATTATTGGGTAGAAAGAGAAACACATATAGAAGGAAATGATATCACGGAACTTTGGTAGACTCTTTTCGTTTTCATTATATGGACTATATATAACTACCATTCAATGGTGTCGTCAGGTTATGAGTCATGGGAGGTTATACTTATAGGTTTTTTTTATACAGTCCAAGAAATAGAAGTTATTATAGTTAGGATATTTAATTCTTACTTTATTTTCCATGCTACCTTATGTGCTTATTAATTATGAGTAGCCGTTTCAATAAATAGATTATTGAAAATTGAAACTAGAGGGTTAGTCAGACGTGTTTGTCTGCCACTTAAAGAGACCAACATAACATTTCATTGTTAGTGCTGGACTTCAAATAATTTGAAAATTTGGAACCTAAAGACTTCTTAAAACCTCAACACACATCTTGAAATAAAATCAAGTTACACGCCATAAACTATATGAATCAATCAAGGTTAAAGGTCATAAATATGAATACATATACTTACAACATCAAATCAACACTTTACTAATAAAAAATAGCAGTAGAGATAATGATTTAAATATATTTGAATCAGCTTGCTCTAGAACCAGAGATGAGAAAAATTAATTTGAATGTATAGCTAATCAAAGATAACTCTCAAAATGGTGAATTTCACCCTGTCGGCAAAATCGATTTAATTTCTAATAAAACTAATTCAATGGTTGATGGTGTTTACTAGACGTTGGACGAGTTGTGCAGTCCACAATTGAAAGATCAACTAAGTCTGAATGAATTATGTAACGATCCGATTTCATTAAATAATTTAAGATATTTTAAAGTAGCAATAATTAATATCATAAGTTTTTTTTTTTTTTTTTAAATTTATAAAAGACAATTATTAATCAAGCATTTAAAGGAACCAAATGAAAATGCACTTGAATAAGTTTCCCAACTAATATGACATTTCAAATTAAGTCGTGAATATAAACTGCATCATAGGGCATCAATTGTGTATGTGGAATATTAAACGTCAAATTGCATGTAGCAGCGGAACAAATAAAAAAATTATAATCCTACTCAGATTATTTAATAGCCAAAAAGTAACCATGAGAAAATAATTAAAAATAAATAAAATTATTCTTAAATGTACTCCTAAATAATAATCATGATTTCCCCAAGCTAAATAGGTAGTATTATAAATAAAGAAAAGAAAACAAAGAAACGTGCGAATAATGTTGAGACCACAGGACGGTCACTCACAAAAGACGAAAAACCTTTTCAAGCCACAAACTGGCAAATAAAGGTATCCAAAATAAATATAAGATTAGCTAATGAAAATCTAAGCAATTACAAGACAAAACCAATTTAGTGCATAGAAAAATGGGACTGGGCGGTTCTGCTGGAGAGAGTAACCGGTGTAGAACTATCGTTGAACAAACTACAGAAGTCGAGCTCCCAATCATGTTGCCCTATGTCACAAAATCCGAGCGTGGGGGATAACCAACGCTCCTCACATCGACGTGAGTCCAAATATCCGTGAGAGGATTTTGATGCCTTAGCTCAGAGCTGTCAAATCTATGAGTGCGATCCGACGATAAATTCCAAACCATGTACAAACCCGTCAGAGAAATCAAGGCATGGACAAGCACGTTGCCTGAAATCCCTCGCCTAAAACCAAGGTCCCAGCAACAATTTCCAAGCAATGCGATTGCCACCGAATGCGACTATGAAAGCTAGTTGTTAGAGGTAATGACTGATATGCGAGCTGAAATAAATACATTGAGACAACAACAACAACAAGTTCAACTATAGCCACAGGCACCAGCACTAGCTGTACGATATGGTGATCAGACAGCTATCAGGGACTGTGTACGTCCCGTGCCTAATCAGCATTATGAAGGAGTCAAACCGCCACCAATTCAAGCCAACAATTTTGAACTCAAGCCGGCTTTGATTTTGATAGTATAACAGAATCAATTTGGTGGGGCGCCACTGGAAGACCCCAATGTGCATGTAGGCCAATTAAAGAGAGTGTCTGAAACCTTGAAGGTTAATCAAGTGCCACACGAACAGGTTAAGTTGTGGTTGTTCCTTTTCTCGCTAAAGGACAAAGCCTTACAATGGTTTAATTCTCTAGAGGGTGTCACTACATGGGATGAGCTGAGCACACGCTTCTTATTGAAGTACTTCCCACCGAGTAAGATGCTCGAATTACAAGCTGATATTACTCAATTCAAACAAATGGACGGAGAACCATTCAGGGAGGCACATGAGAGATTCCAGGATCTTCTCTGAAATAGCCCTTCACTCAAGATCAGCAAATCTGCAAGTTTTATAAAGGGCTACTTGGGCCCACAAGAGTACTTGTAGACGCAGCAACGGGTGGATCTTTATTGGCAAAGAACACAAGGGCTGCATTCACCATTTTAGATGAGATGACTGCAACTAGTTGGGTCAAACAAGAGAAATCAGCCTAGGAGGGTAAACAACATCACTGAGACAGAGCCATCAGAACCCCATGTATCTAAGATGGAAGCTCAAATGGTGGCTATAACTAATCAGTGAAATTTGCTGACAAGTGTGACATTAGCCCAGCATACCGAGCTAAACTTACAGTAGCCACCTATCCTGGACGTAGTTGAAGATGAAAATTATGTTAATCTGAGGAACTTCAACAATTTCCAAGGCAATTAGCAGCAGTATAAACAATATCAACAAGGTACGAGAAATTATCCTAATTTCTCTTACAAAAATCCTAATAATTTCCTCCAACCACCACTAGGATTTGAAGGCACCAATGGCATGATTCATGAAGGAAAGAAACCTATTGAAGAGGAGTTGATGCAGTCTCAGTTAACCAAGTATGATGATAAGATCATAAAAATTGAGAAGAAAAATCGATGGACATTACATAGAGGTGAACAAGGCACTTGTGAGTCATGGGGCGGAGATGAAGAACATAACGACTAAATTATAGAATGTCAAGTTAAGTTACAATGCCGACATGAGCGAGGTGAAAAATCATTTGAGTCAAATTGCACAAGCCACAGGGTCTCAACATCAGAGAGGGCAGTTCCCAAGTGATATAGTTGTAAATCCAAAGAAACAGTTCCAAGCCATTCATCTGAGGAGTGGTACCGAGTATGAAAAACCCAAGCTGCCAATTGACCAAGAGAAAGCTGTAGAGAAAGAGCACGTAGAAGAAGAAAGTGTTCCCAAAGAGAAAGAGAAAGAGCAAGAGTCAAGTCAGAAGGGGGCCTCAAAGCCAAGGTCCATTATCATTGAAGATGGCCACAAATACATACCTCCACTTCCCTTCACTCAAGCTTTTCGAAGGAAGAAATTTGATGAATAGTTTGCGAAGTTTTTGGAGATCTTGAAGAAGATTCATATCATCATTCCTTTTGTTGATGCATTACAGCAGAGGTCAGACTACACGAAATTCCTAAAAGAGGTGATAGCAAGGAAGTGAAAGCTGCTATGAAATGCTCAACCTGACGGAAGAATGCAGTGTTGTGATCTAAAGGAAGCTGCCTCTAAAGCATAAAGATCCAGGTAGTTTTACTATTACTTGCACAATTGGTAATGAGGTCTTTAAGAGAGCACTATGTGATCTAGGAGCTAGCATTAGCCTTTGTCTATATTTGAAAAATTAGGAATAGGCACAATAAAACCCACTATAATTACCCTACAAATGGCTGATCGGTCTTTAACTTATCCATGGGACATTGTAGAGGATGTTTTGTTAAAGGTTGGTAATTTTATAATTCCGGCAGATTTCATAGCCTTAAATATGTTAGAAGATAAGGAGGTCCCCCTGATTTTAGGTCGTCTATTTTTAGCAACGGGCAAAGCACCAATAGATGTACAAAATGGCGAATTAGCTCTAAGGGTAAATGATGAAAACCTGACCTATTCTATATACAAGGCTATGCAATTCTATGATAGGGAGAAGCCATGTGTCCGAAATCAGCGTAGACTAAATCCTATGATGCAAAAAGTAGTTAGGAAAGAAGTACTTAGGTGCAGAGACACATGTATAGTTTTTTCCTATCTCTGATAGTAAATGGGTTAGTACAACTCAAGTGGTCCCTAAGAAGGGGGGAATAAAAATAGTAAAGAGTGACACTAATGAGGTAATTGCTACTAGGTTAGTCACGGGATGGCGAATTTGTATCGATTCTAGAAAATTAAATGCAATCACTAGTAAAGACCACTTTCCTCTTCCCTTTTTAGATCAAATGCTTGATAGGTTGGCAGGATATGAGTTTTTCTATTTTCTATATGGTTATTTGGGGTACAATATGATTGCCCCGAAAGACCAAGAAAAGACCGTATTTGTGTGCCCTTACGATGTCTTTGCTTTTCGTAGAATGTCATTCGGGTTATGTAATGCACCTACTACCTTCCAATGTTGTATGATGGTCATATTTAGTGGGCTGATAGAGAATGTGATGGAAGTATTTATGGAAGACTTTTCTGTGTTTGGGTCGCTTTTCGACCATTATTTATATAACCTTTCTCTAATATTGTTGCGGTGTGAAGACACCAATTTAGTTATAAATTGGGGAAAATGCCACTTCATGGTAAGAGATGGCATAGTTCTTGGCCATAAAATTTTAGCTGCAGGTTTGGAGGTTGACAGAGCAAAGGTAGTTTCCATAGAGAAATTACTTCCTCCATCGAATGAAAATACGGTAGAAGCTTCCTTGGCCACGCGGGATTTTATAGAAGATTTATTCGTGATTTTAAAAAAATTCTAAACCTTTATCTAATCTTATAGAAAATGATACTACTTTTGTTTCCGATGATGCATATGTGTAGGATTTTGTGACCTTGAACAAGGTATTGGTATCTGCTCCCATATTGATCATACCGGATCGGCCCCAACCGTTCGAGCTGATGTGTGATGCTAGCGACATGGTTGTAGGGGCAACCTTGGGCTAAAAGAGGGATAGAATATTCAGAATCATTTACTATGCCAGCAAGACCTTCGATTGGACCCAAGCCAATTACACTACCACGGAGAAGAAAATGTTAGTCGTTGTCTATGCATTTGATAAGTTTCGATCTTACTAGATTGGAGCTAAGACTATAGTCTACATGGACCATGTTGTGATTCGATACTTGTTCGATAAAAAGGACTCGAAACCAAGGCTAATAAGATGGATACTCTTATGATAAGAATTTAATTCGGAGATTTAAGACCAGAAGGGGTGTGAAAACGTGGTTGTCGGCCATTTATCTAGGATTAATAATGAAGCTGATAAGGAAGGGCAAAGGGGAGCAACCAAAGAGACATTACCCGACGAGTAAATTCTTACAGTGGAAGATATTATGTGGTACAGTGACATAGTCAACTTCGAGGCTCGTGGTATTCTACCTCCTAATTTGATGTTCCATCAGAAGAAGAAGTTCATTCATGATGCCAAATTCTACATATGGGACGACCCATACCTTTATCGGAGGTGTGCCGATGTGATGATCCGGAGATGTGTTCCTCGTTCTGAAGTGGGGGACATCTTTAGGCAGTGCCACTCGTCTCTAAGTGGAGGTCATTCTGCTTTGGCAAGAACAACTACGAAAGTGTTACAAAGTGGATTTTATTGGTCGTCGATCTTCAAAGATTGCCACAACTTTATATTGCATTACAATCGATGCCAAAGAATAGGGGAAATATTCAGGAAACATGAGATGCCTCTCACAAGTATCATTGAAGTGGAATTATTTGATGTGTGGGACATTGATTTCATGGGCCATTTCCTTCATAAAAAAGCTTCCAATACATACTATGAGTGGTGGATTATGTCTCAAGATGGGTAGAAGTTGTTCTGGCCCAAACCAACGATTCTAAAGTAGTATTGAAGTTCCTCCACAAGAACATCATCACGAGATATGGGGCTGCAAGAGCCTTAATTAGCGATAGAGGTTCCTTCTTTTGTAACAAGTGTCTAACAGCTCAACTAGCCAAGTATGGGTTTAAACATTGAGTCACACTCCGTACCATCCTCAAGCCAATGGTCAAGCAGAATTGGCTAATCGCGAGATCAAACAAATACTCGAGAAAACAGTGAATGGGAATAGGAAGGATTGGTCCATGAAGCTAGATGATGCCTTATGGGCACATAGGACATCATACAAGACTTCGTTGGGGATGTTGCCACATCAGCTTGTTTTTGGCAAGTCATGTCATTTACCACTTGAGTTGGAACATTGAGCGTGGGTTATAAAGAAGTTGAATTTCAACTTCCAAGCGACTGTACTATAATGCATCTTCAAACTCAACGGGCTACATGAGTTCCGGAGTCAAGCATTCAAGAACTCGAGTTTATACGAGGAGCGAACGAAGCGATTCCATGATCGATTGCTCAAGACTCGAAGATTTAAAGTCGGTGATCAAGTTCTATTATTCAATTCCTGCCTAAGGCTCTTTAAGGGTAAACTGAAATCAAGGTGGTTGGGGCTATTTACGATCAAGACTGTTCAACCATCCGGCGCAGTGGAATTATTGAACGAATACGAAAGCTCATTCCAAGTGAATAGGCAATGTATCAAGAAGTACTACAAGCCAGCACAACTAAAGACATGCACAAAGTGCAGTTGAACAAGCTTAACTAGAACCCAAAAAGGTCGTTCGGCTAAAGACATAAAACTTAGCGCTTGTCGGGAGGCAACCCGATGTTTATCCTTTATCTTTATTTTTTTGTATTTCATTGTTTTTTTATGTTTTAAGCTATTTTTTTTATTGAATTTTAAAGTACTAAATAACACGAAGTGTAAGGGTGTTGAAACAGGTCGGAAAAGCGCAAAAAGAGGCACAAGAAGTGAAAAATTGAAGTGTTGAAACGAGGAGGCCAATGTGACTGCGTTCGATAACGCGACCGTGAAATAACTTAGGTGGAAAGTGCTATTAGCACTGTGTGCCCATCACGGCTGCATTTGTCAAAGCGGGTGATCTGTACTTAACCAACGCGACCAAGTTCGTCAATGCTACCGCGAAAAAACTAGGCAGGATAAGTCATTTACGACTAGGATGCAAATGCGACTGCGTTCACCAACGCGACTGCGACTGTCCAAAATTAAGGTTAAAATGCTCAAATAGCAACCAGGTTCCATTCTCATTCTCTCCTCTCTCACGCGAACACACACTCACACACACTTAAATCTTCTTTTCAATTTCCATAGCCCGTCTACCACACACACACACACATTCACCTCTATACACCATCATACACCACAAAAATCACACAATATACCCAAATTCTCGGATTCAATCGGAATTAGGGTACAAATTCAAAATTCTGAAAGGCACGAATTTCTTCGATTATTTCCGAGCAAACCCATCCGATAAGTAAAGCTAACCCTTCCTTTAATACTTTGAGCATTAAGTTTTGAGTTTATATGAGGAATAGGGGTAGTCGTGCAAGAATGCTAGTATAGTTTGAATATGAGCACTTGTAATGCTAAATTGATGATTTTGCCTAATTAATTACATTCTTATGTACCATTGATAGGGTAAATTATTATTTTGGTGTGTTTAGAGTCCAGGTAAAGATAATATTGCATCAATTTGAAGTGTTAAATCATAGGCTCATTGTGACTAATGTCGAACACTTTGCATGCAAGGGAAATAGAGGGCCTATAGTGGGTATTTTTCATTGTGAATTAGGTTGTTGAGTAAAATGCATGAAACTAACGAGTAGTAGGTTGTTAATTAGGAGGTATTTTTCAAAATGCCTCCTAGAAATAAGGGCAACGAAAAGAAAAAGGAGGTCGTTCAAGACTCGATTCCAAAGGTAGTACCGGCTTGGGACCTATATGATAGCAGGCAACTCAGTGTTGTGCTAACTAATGATGAGCATGATAAAAGGTGGAGAAAGTTAGTCACAAAAAAAAGTGGTACCTACCCGGTATACAAATGAGCGGTTGACATGAGTACTAGGAATCCACGACAATATTTGGAACCTGCTGAATGGAGTGGGTATGGTAAAGCTTATGCAACCACAGATGACGTACAAGCGGTCCACTTTAGAATTTCTGAGCACTCTAGCTATTCTTGTCCCGAAGGACACTTCTGAAAGCGAACCCATCGAGCAAATGGCATAGAATTTCAGTTGTGCAATCAATGGTTCAAAATATCTTAAATTAAATAAGTATGTTCAGTGAATGCTATTACAAAAATCTCAACATTTTATTTCTTTATATTGTTCAAACTGTTTTTTCAATTAAGTTGTACTCTTTCACTTATAATAGATATATATTATAGTAACAACATTGTTACAAACATCACAATCTTTTACTCCCTTCGTCCCAGCTTAACTTGTCTACTTTTCGTTTCGGTTTGTCCCAGCTTAACTTGTCAGCTCATAAATGGCAACAAAAGTCAATGTGATATATCCCTACTTTTTCATTTTATTACTGAAATGCCACTCAAATTTCAGATTTAACAAACTAATTCTAATAACCTAATTAAGCTAAGCACGCATTAACACTAGTTAAAAATTTAATACTGACCCACCCCATTACATCTCCCCTCCCCCCCCCCCCCCCCTCCACTAACCCTAATTCATTTCCTCACAATCACTTAGAAATTACTCTGAACTTTCTCTTTCTTCCTCCTTACGACCCCCCCCCCCTCAAGAAACCCCTAAAAGTTATGGGCTTCTCACTCCGCCGATTCCATACCTACTCTCTCATCTACACTAAATCCTTCCGGATAATCATAGATCGCTGCTCGATCTTGGTGATTTCGGTGGGATTTTTCCCCTTTGTTGATGTTCGTCGTTTTTTGGCAATCTGTTGGATCTTAATTCCTGGTGTCGCGATGGTTTGTGGAAATCTGTTAGATCTTGAGTCTTCTGAGTTGGAGGGGGGTTTCGTGTGGGATTCCGAAGAATCCTTTGTTGCTGAGAGCGAGCTCGATGGGGACAGAAATGCTCTCCCGACTAGGATTGAGGGATCCCCCTACAGATCTCCGATCTTGGAAGACCCAGAGCTACTTCGGTTCTTCTATGTGGTTTTGGCGATTTGGGTCCCCTCAGTTCGAAAGGTTTAAGTATTCTGCCTCTTAGATCGATTTACCTATGTGCCTATTATCTGTTCATTTCTGAAAATTGTTTACTGATATGATTAGTTGGGCTAGTGTACCTATTATCTGGAGTTTTCTGAAATTTGTGATTTTGCTGATTAGTTGGGTGTGTGTGCCTATAATCTGGATATTTCTAAAAATTGTTTATGGAGATGATTTGTTGGGCCTATGTGCCTATTATCTGGAGTTTCCTGAAAATTGTTTACTTTGCTTATTAGTTGGGCTTGTGTGCCTATTATCTGGATATTTCTAAAAATTGTTTATGGAGATTATTAATTGGGCCTGTGTGCCTATTATCTGAAACTATGTGCTTGTATATAGGTGGCAAATTTCAAAGTGATGAAAATTGCATGTCCTCTGATTGATTGTGCTACCCAATAGCTTTCTGTTGTTGCAATTATGTGGTCCGATTGAGTTTAGTTTGATGACTTGTGTGGTTATTGGATGTAGTGGCTTGACATGGTCAATTTTGATGATGTTAATTCTGCTATTCAATGTTTTGTGGCCTCAGGATGATCCCAATGATGATTTTTTTCAAAGGGACACCAAAAAAAGAAAAAAAAGAAAAAAAAGAAAATGAGGTCTTTAAGTCTTTCAATAGTTTTTGTTGTTGCAAGTATGTGGTCCGATTGAGTTTAATTTGATGATTTGTGTGGTTATTGGATCTAGTGGCTTGATATGGTTAGTTTTGATCATGTTACTGTTGTTATTCAATGTTTTGTGGCCTTATGACAATGTCAATAATGAAATTTTTCTGAGGGACATAAAAATAATAAATAAATAAAAACAGAATTGTAAGTTTAAGTCTTTCAATAGTTTCAATTGTTTACAATTTAAGCAAAATGAACACTTCATGTCAGTTTACACTGTAAACAATAAAGCAAAGTGTTTTACCTCCTTTACACCTACTTTACATATACCCTAAATCACTTAGAATAATCTCAATGTCATAATTATCTGTTGCAGCTTCATTTGCAATCAGATACTCAATCGTGTCCCTCACCAGTTGCTCATCAACTTGTATTGCTGGTGAAGTGAATCATTTCTTGATTATGCTGCCTTACCAATATAAGGCAACTTGTAGTTGTTTCCTCCCTTTACCTTTAGTATTTCAACCATGCATGTCTGAAGTGAAAGAAAAATGTTGTTTAACTTTGGATGCTCAAGTTCTTCAAAGATTGAAGAACATTAGCAACCAAGTCATCAATATTATAGCTTCGAGTTTCAATCTACAATGATTGAATTGCCCTGAAGTATCCTAAATCTAAAACATTGGTGTCGGGGGAATTCGGTGGTTAACAAACTATCTTGATGTCAAATCCATCTTCTGTTGCAGCCCTCCTAAAATCTGCATCTATGTTTAGCAAAATGAGGTCTTGCATGATCTTGTTGAATGATGATTTGCTTGCTTGCGTTTCTTAGCCACTTTGTCTTTATAGCTAGTAGTATCTAGTTGAGCCAGGTGATAAAAATAAAACATCAAACATATCACCATAAAGTGTGTTAGTAATACACCAAATTAGCCCACTTATTAAATCTAAGCATCACGGCTGTTTTTAGGAGACTTACTACACACATTCAATAAACGATGAAATATTTTCTGATAGTGTGTGCATTTACCTGCTCTAAAAGGCAGTTTTTGATGACTTCTTTGTTTATGGAGTCTATTGGTTCTGTAACCATTGCACCCCTTGGTCTATTTGAATTTCTGATGGCTGGAAGTTGTTGTGTAAATGGGAAAATTCTAATTTTCCCATCAAACAACAGCTCCCCTTCGGCTGTGTAATGTGGTCTTGCAACAACAACTATAAACATCACTTGAGGAATAAAATGCTTACTCTTACATGCTAAGTATGGATCATCTTCAGAGGGTAGTTTGTAAGCACTTTCACTAGCACGTTGCATGTAGAACCACTTTTCGTCGATATGAACGATGTTATGCATGCTTTCGAAGCTGATCTTGTCGTTGTTGGTGTGTTTATGCCAAAAAAAAAAAAAAAACTGAGGTTGTATTTGGTTTAATTGCATTTGTTTACGTGCAGCTTGCCATATGAGTCGGATCGTTCGGACAGAAACTCTGAATGATGTTGCGACTTCTTTAGTGATGCCATCGTTGAGCTTGACATCGCTGTTGTTTCCAAGAAGCAGTTGTGCAATTAGAAGTCGTTATGACGGAGTTAGGTTTTTACCTTTTTTGTTGCAAGGCATTTTAATGGTTGTAAATGTTGCTAAAATTTGTGATTATGGGGACAGGAAAGCATTAAATGTTTGTATTTATAGATGCATTGGGTTTTGATTTGAATTGTAAGTTTGAAATTTTAAATGTAATTTAGTGGTAATCTTTGGTGGGAATCTGTAATGTAACCAATTCAGTGGGAAAATTTCCCACCGAAATTTCAATGAAAATTGACGTCTTTTTAATTTAACCTTAATTTCTGAGTTCTTTTTTATTATTATTGTTATTATTATTTCCAGTTTTTTTTAATATAATAGAATAGTAAAAAAAATCCAGATTAAGAAAAATGAAGGTAAGTGTTAAAACACTAATCCCTCCATTTAAAAAAGTCCAAAAAGCAAAAAAGTCAGCATTTAAAGTGAGTCAACTATTTTTTTCTTAACCTCCGTGCCCGGCCAACCTAGGCAAGTTAAGCCGGGACGGAGGGAGTATTATCTTATATTACATTGTTCAATATGTTTGTTTATTTACTCATAATTATGAAAATTTAAATTTAACTTAAATTAACATAAGCATTATCGTTAAATTCCCCCCTTTCGACTCATAATGATAATATGATATTGCTTAACTACTAAAAATCATCAAATAAAAAGTTCACTTAAAAATTGGAAGTTGATCTTAAATATTTAGTCAATTATTAAAATATTAAAATAGATTTTTTTAAATTGGTTGAACTTAATATATATTAATAATAAAATAAAAAGAAATTGGTCCACGTGCAATGCACGTGCACCTACCTAGTCCCATCAAAAGGTGCATTAGTATTGGCATCAAACCGCTAGATGGGCAGCATTAGCCATAAACTTAATCTTGTTAATAAATCTCTTACTCATACACGTATGGTAAGATTTCAGTTCATCGGGAAGGATATAATACCTACTTGAGGTTTTAGTCATAATAATCCACTTTTCATCTACATGTATCCAGTCGAGCATATTAACAAAAACAGGATGTGATTGTACCTGTTTCAATCATGGACAAGCAAAACTCCAACCTCTTTATCGTGTTCTCATCCATTGAATACGGTTTAACAAGATTAGGATGCCGCATTAAAAATATAGCCTTGATCCTTCGATGTATTATTGACTTTAAAACACTAATAGCCGACATCAATGATCTTATATTTCTCCTCTGACGAATAGGCAAGTTTTTAACCTGCTCCATGTCCACCCCGATTCTCTTACGACCCACCTTGTTGATAAGTTTTGAGGAGAATTCGGGTAGATTACCAGTTGCCTAAAGAAAATTATTTGCTTCATGCCAAAGACGAGATATTGATCGAGTTGACACAAAGAAGAAGTTTGCTACCTTTATGACTGCTCCTCTCCTATGTGTCCTTCATTGGTCTCTTCAAGCAACATTGCAACAATAGCCTCTTTGTTTCCAATGACAAATTTTTATTTTTGTTTGCTTGAGTTGCGGATTTAGTCTACTCAATTTCAATATTTCCCAAAGTAAAAGAGTAATGTTGCATATGAGTAGTAGAGTATGATTCAACGGGTAATTTGTAATATCCCAAAATTTCAATCTGTTATTTAACTCTAAAATATTATTTTATGTTCATATAACTAATTTAGACATCATATATTTTATTACGATTTTCTAAAGTTGTGCCCCTATATAAATTTGTCAGACAAAAAGTGAAACAAAAATATTATTGTTTAAATTAAGCCCAAAATGTTATTTATAAATATTTGGGACAAAGCTAGTCAAAAATATCAATATTTATTTCAAGTCCAACCACTTGCCAAAAATCTACTTTTACGATCTCCCAAGTTCAAGTTTGTTTAAGTGCTTTTTGTTACAAGCTTAATTCGAGAGAAATATGTAACATCCACTACTTGCATCTATTATTTAATATAACAAATATTTCATTTTCCACTATATTTATTTATATATTGATTTATTAAATTGACCAAGCCATTCTAAGTTCAATTAAAAGGTGCTCCTATGGCCTGACCCCAAGTCAATTTGACCCGTTTAATATTTCCAAGCCCAACTACATTATGAATCCTTATGTATTTCTTTTCAAGCCAATTTTTTTGTAATTTATTTATTTAATAATTTAAGTTGAAAGTCTCAATAGAATAATCATTTATTATATTTTAGTTCATGCACCTTCATTGTTGAGCTAATTATATGTCAAGATTCATTATTTGATTATTTTTCAAAGTGACATATATATATTAGAATTGGATCTCATTAGGATGCTCATTTCATGCATCCATTATCTTATTAGATCACCCTAGCCCAATTGTTGGTAGTTGGTCTCATTTATTTATTAGCCAAAATAATTTTTCTGCTGAGGAATTTGAGATACACGGTCTCGTAGTGATTTCTGAATCTTTGCAACCAATAAGATATAGATTACATCAACAACTCCTAAATATAATAAAATTAGATACGATTACAATAGCTAATCCCTATTAACAAGATTCTAACCCTATCTCCTGCTAACTCTTAGTATAAGATTGAGAACCCAATACTCAATTTTTTTTGTTGACTTATTCTTTTTTGGTAGCAAGGTATATTTTTCTTCCTCCTCAAAATCTTCACTTAATAGCGACTGGCCACCCTTCCAATATTTTAACAACGTTCCTATTATAATGTATCACTACAAACTTTATCTTCCGGTGGAACCCTGCTACCCACCATTCAATCTTGCAACCTCATGAAACTCCTTTTGAACCACCATCTATCCTCATGTTCGAAACTACTAATCAAATCAATAGTTCAGGTCACATTCAAATTCACATCTAAATTCACACTATTTCAAACTTCGGACTCACTCCAGCATGTCACTCACGAGACACCGCCATTCATCACCAACACCAAACCATTTTCTTTATAAACCTAAATACAAAAGTCCAACTCGAATCACAGTCCTAGTCCGAACAAACCCAGATTCAATTTGAAGAACCAGTCCAATTACGGCGGCCCATCGTTGGTGTACAATGGTGTTGTTAATAGTGTTGGGGTATGTGGATGTGTGTGCATTGCAGATATGTGTATATATGTGCGCATACGCGAAAGTGCAATTGTATATGTATGTGAGTCGATGCGTGGAGGAGTGTTCAGATGTGTATGGGGTGCGTAAGTTTTGTGAGTAAAATAAAGTGCGTATATGTGTGAGGGTTTGTGCAGGTGTGTATGAGAAGAAGAAGAAGAAGAAGAAGAAGAAGAAGAAGAAGAAGAAGAAGAAGACAGTGTGATAGTGCACAGTGTGTGTGTGTATGTTTTTGAGATAGGGATTTCGATTTTCCAAAATATTCATCCATCGGCTTGTGAGTGTCGTGTGGGTGACATGGACAAGATGAAGTGAAGCTGGAAAAAATTGAGGTAGCTTCCGCAGGATAGATTAGATGGAAGAAGAGAATTTAATCTCTTAATTCCAACTTTTCCATTACCTACAAATTGACCATATAATATCTTGATAATTCAGGTTAATCCCATTTCCACTCCAAACCTTCCTGATATTGCAGATTAGCGTCGTAACTTTATGCTTCAACTCTTCAATTTCAATAATCAATAATTAATAATTAAGTTGTAATGCCGATATATATTAAGACACGCGCCTATACTATTATAGGTTGCAAAGACAAAGAATTACAAGCCTTGCATTTGCATGAATTATATCTAGGAATATATATAATTCATGCAAATGCAAGGCCTGTAATTCTTTGTCTTTGCAACCTATAATAGTAGAGACATATGTCTTAATATTTATTAGTATTACAACTTAATTATTAATTATTGAAATTGAAAAAAAGAAGCATAAAGCTATGAGGATAATCTGCAATATCTGGAAGGTTTTGAGTGGAAATTGGGTTAACCTGAATTATCAAGATATTATCATGTCAATTTGTAGTTAATGTAAAAATTGGAATTAAGAGATTAAATTCTCTTCTTCCATCTGATCTGTCCCGTGGAAGCTACCTCAATTTTCCCAATTTCACTTCATCTTGTATGTGTCACCCACACCACACTCACCAGCTGATTGATGAATATTTTAGGAAATCAAAATCTCTCTCTCATAAACACACACACCCACCGCGTACTATCACACTCTCTTCTTCTTCTTCTTCTTCTTCTTCTTCTTCTTCTTCTTCTTCTTCTTCTTCTTCTTCTTCTTCTTCTTCTTCTTCTTCTTCTTCTTCTTCTTTTCACACATATATGCACACCCAATTCACACAATAATACACAACATCACACACCCTTACACATATACGCACTCTGTTTCACTCAGGATTTTTGTATTTTGGTTTATAGAGAAAATGGTTTTGGTGTTGTTGATGAATGGCGGTGTCTCGCCAGTGGCATGCTGGAGTGAATCCAGAGTTTGAATAATGTGAATTTGGATGTGAATTTGAATGTGACCTGAAATATTGGTTTAATTAGTAGTTTAGAACATGAGGATAGATGGTAGTTCGAAAGGAGTTTTACAAGGCTGCGTAATTGGATGGTGGGTAGCGGGGTTCCACCGAAAGACAAAGTTTGTAGTGATATATTGTAGCAGGAACGTTGTCGAAATATTGGAAGAGTGGTCAGTCGCCACTAAATGAAGATTTTGAGGAGGAAGAAAAATATACCTTGTCGCCAAAAAGAATAAGCCAACTAAAACCATTAACTATTGGGTTCTCGATATTATACTAAGGGTTGGCAGGAGAAAGGTTAGAATCTTGTTAATAGGGATTAGTTATTGTAATCGTATTTAATTTTATTATATTTAGGAGTTGTTGATGTAATCTATATCTTATTGGTTGCAAAGATTCAGAAATCACTACGAGACCGTGTATCTCAAATTCCTTAGTAGAAAAATTCTTCTGGGCTAATAAATAAAATGGGCCAATAAAATCAATAGACCAACTACCAGCAATTGGGCTAGGGTGACCTAATAAGATAATGGATGCATGAAATGAGCATCCTAATGAGATCCAATTGCTTGCACACTTAATATATATAAACGACTTTGAAAAATAATCAAGTAATGAATTTTTACATATAATTAGCTCAGCAATGAAGTGTGCATGAACTAAAATATAATAAATGATTGTTCTATTGAGATATTGAACTTGAATTATTAAATAAATAAATTACAAACAAATGGGCTTGAAAGAAATACATAAGGATTCATAATGTAATTGTGCTTGGAAATAATAAACGGGTCAAATTGACTTGGGTACAGGCCATAGGCGCAACTTTGAATGGAACTTATAATGGATTGGTCAATTAATATATCAATCAATAAATAATTATATTGGAAAATGAAGTATTTATTAAATTAAATAATAGATAAAAATAGTGGATGTTACATATTTCTCGTGAACTAAGCTTGTAATAAAAGCACTTAAACTAATTTGAACTTGGGATATTGATGGGTATGGCCCAGTAACTTCGGATCGGGTTGACACTCCGATCCGACCCAGCCCAGTAACCGGCCCAGAAGCATGCGTGGCCCCAGTAACTTAACCGGCCCAGAAGCATGCGTGGCCTAAAAGAGCGTGGCTCAACTGTGGCGTATCCTAAGATTCCAGGCCCACGATCTGCTCCCAACTTCCGTGCAACGGAAAATAGGCGCAATTATAGGGAGTTAGTTAGGGTTTGGAATTGATGAGTATAAATAGGAGAATTGTTCTCAGGATTAGGGTTCGCGTTTTGAATTCTAAACTGTTACGTGTAAACTCAAGGAGTATAGTGAAAGAAACACCTCGACAGGTGCTATTTTTGAGCCCGTGGACGTAGATCTCCGGATCGAACCACATACATCTTGTGTTTTTTTATATTTCCTGCATTGGTTTTCGTTGAGTTTCTTGGATACCGGATTGCGCCTTTATCAATTGGCGCCGTCTGTGGGAAATTTGGAACTGATTGTGATATTGACATTGTATTTGGTATACTATGGTGACTACTCGCTTAAATCAGTCTCGCCAAGGTGATCAGATCAACCAGGATCCACCTGTGGATCAAGTTTTGCCGCCGAGGCAATCGCCGATGCGGGATACATCTCATCATCAGGGCAACCAAGGCCCGGTTATGAATCCGGATAACCAATTCTTACCTCTACCCCCACAAGACATGCCAAACCCTAATCCCGCTGCCGCTCGGCCGCAGGTTAATATCCAGATAACTCTAGAATTACTCCAGGCTTTCCTACAAGAACATGCTCATGTTCTTCAAGACTGGGCGGCCAATCGCCTGAATCCTGATGGACCTGCCGGACACGCTACCAATCCCGCAGTGCATCCACATCGTCAGCACTCGAACGATCGACAAGACCCAGTGCACCGCGGGCGTCAGGATCGGCGACGGGAGCGACCCGGTTCTCCCGAGGACCATGGGAGTTCTAATGGGTCAAGACAGGGCAACGACGAACCTGCAGATGCCGATCGCCGCCGTCCACTTAACGCGGCTAAAAGAGTTCGTTATGCCAATCCTCATACTCTAGATCTTCAGGAGTATGAAGGAGTCCAACGCAATGTCGAACTAGATAGAATCCTAGGCCTTGACGCCAATGGGTACATTATCACACCGTTCTCTCAAGAAATCATGGCCACCTCCCTTCCCGAAGGGTTCAAAAGGCCTGCCATACCACCTTACGACGGCACGGGAGATCCAGCCAATTTTCTTGGAGTTTTTAGGCACAACATGCTTAGCCGCGATCGTACTACCTCTCTTCACTATTGTAAGATCTTCCCCGAGTATCTTCAGGACGAGGCTCGGGTTTGGTTTGATTCTCTCCCTCGTAATAGCATATCCTCTTTTAGAGAACTTGCCGAACACTTTTGGGCGCGTTTCGAAGCACGTGCCAAGCCCATGGCAACTTTGGCCGATCTCATGAATATGGAACAACGGGACGGCGAAACCGTTACCCAATTCCTTGATCGCTTTACAGCGGAGAGTCTTAAGGTAGGAAGCTGTTCGGATGATGTTATCATCAGTGCATTCATGAATGGTCTCCGTCCCGGACCACTCTACACCGAGTTGGTTCGTAATCCACCGGTCACAACCCGAGCACTGTTTAATACTGTGTGCAGATATGCTAAGGCCGAGGAGCAAACTCGTCGGAAGCGTGAGAAACATGCTAGCAAGCGGCAGTCCGATAGGGCACAGGTTGGGCCTAGCACACGACCTAGTGCCTTTTCTCGTCTGAATCAGGGGCGTTCAGAATCTCGAGGGGATATTCCACAATTCACCCAGCTGACAAAATCGCGAGCTGAAATTCTTTCTGTTCACAAGAATGATTTACGGCCCTGTCCGCGGATGATTGCCCCGCCTGAAAAGCGAAACCGCAGAAAGTGGTGTGCGTACCACCGTGATCATGGGCACGAGACGGAAGAGTGCCGAGAGCTCATCAAGGAAATTGAGGATTGTTTAAGGAAAGGTCTCCTGCGACAATATATTGCACGGACCGATGACAAGCCTCGGACAAATCAGAATGCGGGTTCGTCTCTCAACCGCGGAGGTTATCACGACCGGGGTTCGCAACAAAACCGGCCGCCGTGGCAGAATAATCGGCCGGGGTCTAACAATTATGCACGGCAAGACCCGGGCAATCGTCAACAACCTCGTTTTTTGCCACCGCCCCCTCCTCCGGGAGGACCTGGAGACAATGCACCCACTCATGTCATAAACGTTATATATGGGGCCCTCCCCACTGGGGCTTCGCGAAATGCTTTGAAAGTAGAGGCTCGCCATCCTCCTCCCGAGGAGCCACGCCATAAGCGCCTTCATCAATCCGAAACTGTTAGTTTCACAGATAGAGACCCGGTTCCAGAGATTACACCCCATACTGACGCCATCGTCATCGACATGGCTGTAGCTAATGTTACAATAAAGCGAGTCTTCGTAGATAATGGAGCCGCAGTGAGTGTTATATTCGCCGACTGTTTCCAAAAAATGGGGATTCCTCGGGATCAACTTCGGCCGGCCCCCGGGCCATTGCAGACTTTCACCCAGGGTGAAGTCCAGCCAGAAGGCGTCATCACTCTCCCGGCGTCTCTGGGAACTTATCCGGCGATAAAAACCATTTTTGTGGATTTTTACGTGGTTAATTCCCCGTCCCCATATAATGTGATTTTGGGTCGGGATTGGCTTACTCCCGTCAAAGCCATATGCTCCACATACCACCTCGCGCTAAAATTCCCCACGTCCCACGGTGAAGTGGCTATCCGCGGCAGTCAGCGGGTCTCTAAAGTGTGCATGTACATCGCACTCAAAAAGGCAACCAAGGCTCCTCCCAAACAGGCAACTTCAGGTGGTGTCATCAGCTTTTGAACCCCATTTATGTACATCATTAGGGGACACCACTGTCCAGGTGCCGCTCGATCCATCCAAACCTAAACAAACAGTAACTATCGGTGCCGTGGATGTGCCGTGGTTACATCATGCCATAATCCAGACCTTGCGAGAGTATTCCGATGTCTTTGCATGGTCCCCTTTGGATATGCCCGGGGTCTCTCCTGATGTGATAACCCACAAGCTAAACATCGATCCCAGCGTTAAGCCTGTACAGCAAAAACAAAGGAAATTCGCTTCGGAGCGAAATGCGGCCATTCGAATCGAGGTACAGCAACTTTTAAATGCAGATATCTTGTTCGAAGTTTATTACCCTTCTTGGTTGTCCAATCCAGTAATGGTATTAAAGTCCAGCGGGGCATGGCGAATGTGTGTCGATTTTTTCGATCTCAATAAACATTGTCCGAAGGACTGTTATCCCCTGCCCTCCATCGACCAAAAAGCCGAAGCCATTACTGGGCATGTGGCGCTTTGTTTCTTAGACTTGTATAAGGGATACCATTAGATCTTCATGGATCGTCAGGATGCCCTCAAAATGGCATTTATCACTGATTTTGGGTGTTTTGCTTTTAAGAAAATGCCCTTCGGGCTCAAGAACGCGGGGGCCACATATCAACGTCTCATGGACCGCGTGTTTCGCGATCAAATTGGCCATAATGTTGAGGTTTACGTTGATGATCTAGTCATCAAAAGCGCCTCACATTCTTCATGTGTGCAAGACATTGTTGAAACGTTGCGTACTCGGCGGCGTTACAATTTGCGACTTAATCCGGCGAAATGTACCTTCGGCGTTGGTTCCGGAAAGTTCCTCGGGTATATGATTTCGCAGCATGGCCTTCAGGCCAATCCAGCCAAGCTTCGGGATGTGTTGGATCTGCAACCACCGAAGACGTTCAGAGACGTTCAACGCCTCACGGGTGGTTTGGCGGCCTTAAACCGTTTTTTGTCTAAAGCAGCAGAGCGACAACTCCCATTCTTCAAAATTTTGAGACAGGCGAAGTCATTTGAGTGGACTCCGCAGTGCACCGAGGCTTTCGCGGCCTTAAAGCGTCATATACAGCAACTGCCCACTCTATCAGTTCCTCTCTCCGGAGAGCCGCTCTATATATATTTGGCTTCCGCTGAGGAAGCCATTAGCGCCACTCTTGTGCGAGAAGTCAATGGTGTTCAACATCCGGTGTATTTTGCAAGCCGTGTACTTTACGGGGCGGAGACACGGTACTCCATGCTGGAAAAAATAGTACTCGCACTCGTCATGGCAGCTCGGCGTTTGCGACCATACTTCCAAGGGCGCGAAATACGGGTTCTGACCAATCATCCCATCCGTCAGATTCTTGTCAAGCCCGAGGTGTCAGGGCGCCTCGCCAAGTGGGCTGTCGAATTAGGAGAGTATGATATTCAATTTCTTCCCCGCCGAGCTATCAAGGGTTAAGCACTTGCAGACTTTTTGGTCGAAACCACAGGGGATAATCATGAATCTTCTGCAGACAATGGTAATCATCACCCTGCTACCCTTGAACCCACACCTCGCAAGTGGCAATTATATGTGGATGGTGCATCCACAACTCACGGAAGTGGTGCCAGGGTGCTTCTCATTGACCCCGAGGGAGTTGAAGTTAAGAATGTTGTTCGATTCAAATTTAAGGTGACCAATAATGAGGCAGAATACGAGGCAGTTCTCGCTGGGCTCCGGCTCGCTCAATCCTTAGCTATCCGCCATCTTGAGCTCTTCACGGACTCCGAGGTTGTGTCCAAGCAAATCCAGGGTACTTATGTCGCTAAGGATGAAACGATGACCAGGTATCGTGCTTTAACACTCAAACTTATGTCAACTTTTGATACGATTGTTATCCAAAAGGTACCACGCACTCAGAATGCCAAAGCAGACGCGCTCAGTAAATTAGCCTCCGCGGTTCGCACTAATGTATCTCCGGATATTATGGTCGAAGATATATTTCATCCGGCGATTCATGAGGCAACGGTCTCGGCATTGATAGATAGTGATCCGAATTGGATGACTCCTATTGTTCAGTATCTCCGGGATGGAACTTTGCCTAATGACAGGCTGCGAGCTCGGCAGATAGTTCTTAAGGCACCCAAGTACTCATTCCATGATGGGATTTTGTATCGGCGGTCGTACTTACAACTGAATCTCCGGTGCCTTGCTCCTGCCCAGGCCGATCAGGTTCTTCGGGAGGTGCACGAAGGGGCTTACGCTAGTCACATCGGCTCACGGACGTTGGCCAAGAAAATTCTTCGATGGGGGTATTATTGGCCAACCTTATTTAACGATGCCCACGATTTGGTGACCAAGTGCAGCAAGTGTCAACTGCACTCTCGTGTGAAGCATCTGCCACAAACCGAGCTCACTGGAATTCAGAGTGCGTGGCCATTTATCCAATGGGGAATCGATATTGTCGGCTCGTTCCCAGTCGCTCCGGGGGGATTGAAATTTCTGGTTGTCGCCGTAGATTACTTCACTAAGTGGGTAGAGGCCGAACCTCTTACTGCCATCACTGGTCAAAACATATTGAAGTTCGTCTGGCGAAATATTATATGTCGCTTTGGCATACCGAGCACTATTATTTCGGATAACGGCAAACAATTTGCCAATGATCCCTTTCGATCATGGTGCGAGGAGCTCCATATTAAGCAAATTTTCACCTCGGTAGCTCACCCTCAAGCTAATGGTCAGGTGGAAGTCACTAACCGTACTCTCCTTGCGGGTATGAAGAAACGTCTGGATCGTGCTAAAGGTCTTTGGGCCGAAAATCTTCCGCATGTCCTATGGTCTTATCGCACAACGCCACATACCGCTACCGGGGAGACCCCCTACAGTCTGACCTATGGCTCCGAAGCTGTGATCCCGGCGGAAATCAACATACCGAGCCCCCGACTCGTAACTTTGACTCCCGAGGATAATGACGAAGCTCTTCGTACAAATTTGGATGAGCTCGAATATCGTCGTGATCAATCGTTCATCCAGCAGGCCAAGTGTAAATAACGTGCAGCTCAGTATCATCACCTCCGGGTTCGGGGCACTCAGTTCAATGTCAGGGACCTAGTACTCCGACTCAATTCAGCCAGCAAAGCCGCCCCCGAGGGGAAATTACACGCTTCTTGGGAAGGTCCCTATCGCATCGTTGCTGTACACGATTCCGGATCCTACCAGTTAGAGCATCTCGATGGAACCCCGATTCCCCGAAGCTGGCATGTTACCAACTTAAGATGCTTCTATCTGTGAACACCAAATGACAAGTATCATCTTCATCTTTATGCTCATTGTACACTTCTTTTACGTTGTTATCTCTCTTTGTATCCTTTAATTTGCTCCGGCACTCATCATTGAATAAATATTCTTTGTTTATGCATCTTGCTATGTTTTCTTCAACGTTACGGGGACGCCCTAACGCAGTCGTATTATTATTATTCGTCTCCGGACAATTAAATCTCTCTCTCGGTCCGTCCAAGGAGATTCACGTTTCGTCCCCGGACTCGTATCACTCTCTCGCCTGTTTAACCGGAGAGGTGTTTACTCCCGCCCGATCCGTCCGGGGAGATTTAAATTGGCGCTGTCCATATCGTGTTCCCGAACACCCGTTAAAATAATTATTACTTCTGGTTAACAACTCGTTGTTTTCCTTAACACAACTATGCACACCAAAACGGTTTATTACATTTTTTCGATTAAATGCCAAAAGGTTCTTTACATAAGCCTTCAAAGAAAAAAAAAAACAAACAAACAAAAAAGAAGAGATTTTTCTTTACAATTATCTACGGCCTCCGAGCCAGTATTCGGCGCTCCGGCGTTGAGATCTAGTCCCGGACCTACTCCGTGTCCTACGGGATCTTGTCACTCCTCGGCCTTGAGCTCCGGCTCCTTCCCCTCCTCGGGCCCCCCGACGTCGCGGACTCGTCCTTGGCGCTTGTCTGGGGGTTTCGTCTCTTGTGCGAGCCCGACGACTTGGCTGTGGGGTAGACCTCGGAGTTTGGGCCCATTGCACAGGATTCCATTCCTCGGGGTCCATTACCTCGATTTCTTTGGCCAGCTCTTCGACTACCTCTTCGGCGACAACCGCGGGCTCTTCTTCAACCGTAGTCACTGGAACTGGCTCTCGAATAATAATTCCTTTGCTCTTTCCCGCTGGCTTCTTTTTACTCTTCCGGGGGGTTTTCGAAGTACCTTGGCTCCGGCTAGAACTCGCAATGTATTCCTCGGCAGAGGGCCGCCACCTGCCACGACCTTTCAATCCTTCATACATGTTGAGGAGTAACTCCAACACCTCTCGCTTTCTTACAAGCTCCGAGGACTCGGCTAGGCCCTTCGCCATAAGTGCTGAAATTTCATTCTGAATCTCTACGACCCGCGCCTCAACTTCCTCAAATGTCAGTAAGCCGAACTCGGTCAATATCCGGTCATACTCCCTTTGATGGATGAGGACTCGGTCCAGTTCAGCAACTTTCGCCAGATACTTCAACTCCTGGTCCCAGGCTTTCTCCTCGGCCTCCTTCGCCCTTCTCTCCGCAGTGGCCGCCCGCTTTTCTAGCTTCGGCACTACTTGCATTTGCAAGTTATTCTTCTCTCCGCGGAACCACTCTAATGATTGCATGAGCTTCTTTATCGTGTCATGCAATTCCGCGGTATCCTGAACAAGCAACGGAATCAACAAGAGAAATCAACCTCAAACAAACAATGAACGGCAACTCAGTTCGTCAACAAAATTTATTTTTAACACAATCAGAATACATTATCCATGGTCCGGTACAAGGGATTTACATTTACTCCTATTATGTACTACATCAAATTTGAGGGGAACGACTGACCTCCTCCTCGGTCCCCTCGGCCTCTTCAGGCACCTCCTCCTGTCGGCCCTCAGCCGTTCCTGCCTCTTCCTCTACGGCAACAGCAACAGCTTCTATACGGGGGGGGGGGGGGGGGGGTGGCTCTTTATTTCGGGGTCCAGAGGTGAACTCACCGCGGAGGAATGCCAGGAATTCCTGGTCTTGGTCCACCTCACAGCTTGCAACCTCCTCGGCCCTTAATATCACTTTCTTCTCTGCCAGAGCTTTTACAAGGGGCCACTCCGGGAGGTGCGTTAGAGCTTTGTAGTAGGCCTCCTCCACCCCGGCCACAGCATTATAGTCATACCCGAACTCTGGACGGTATACGTCCACATTCGGGTAGACTTCTTTGATTTGCTCCAGTAACAACGATCGCGTGGCCGTGTCCCCGATAGCAACGAAGTCAGTCTGAAAGTCCAGAAATGTGGTCGTCTGGAGTAATTTCTCGGCAAATGCTTTCAGCATTGCCTCCTGACCTTCGACAATCGCCGCTTCCTGGGCCTTCATCTCTGCCCGCAGCTGAGCCGTTTCTCCACGAAGGGCTCCGGCTTCCGCCTCCACCTTGCGCAGACGCGCAACTTCATTCTCTACCAAAACCGCCCTCTTCCGCGCTTCGGTCAGATCCTGAGTTAGCCTGTTATTGCGCGCGCGCAGATCCCTTACCACCGCGGCCAGCTCTTCTTTGGCCTCTTTCTCATTCTTCCGGCCAAGCTCCATGATTCCCCGAGCCAAACGCAGAAGTTCCTCGGCGTCCGCGCCCTCCAACCCCAGCAGACCGGGGGGCACTTGCTCCTTCAGAATATCACACAAGACAGAATACAGAAATCAGTACTGGTAGTGCACACTTCATTTGCGTAAATAATAACTAACAAGGCATTTCAGATTTACCTCAACGTTTTCCCCGGTCCGGAGTCTTTTGGATGATGCCGGAGGTGTCCCGGACGGTTCTGACCTCCTCTTCGCTCTGGGGGTTGACCCCGCTGCCACAACTCGTTCCTCCGGCCCCACAGAAGGTCGTGGACTGGGTGACATCTTCCCCCGGGGAGACACCTCAGCAGTTTTGCCCTTCTTCTTGGCTACTGCAGCCACTGTGGGGCTTCCTGCTGGTTCCTTCCCGAAGCGTCCCACTGCATACAGAAATTCGGGTTAGTCCTGCACAAGACAACAATTTCTAAACAGATATGAGAACTCCTACCCTCCTCGGCAACCCCGGCTCCCGACTCTTGACCTTAGGTGGACTTCCCCGCCGCATCGCCCGAATAATATGGGCTCAGTCCGGCTTCCTCCAGCTCTTCCTCAGTACACAGGGTCTTGAAAATCCCCACTGCATGGAATATACCCACCACCTCGGCCTCCGGGTCCTCCACCGGGGCAGTATCTAGCACTTCCTCCCTTCTCCACCTCGGGAGGGCCACTCCGGTCTTCACAAAAATGAACTTCTCCTTCCACCCCTCCACCTTACTGGGGTTTTGTACCTTGAACCCACCTCGTGCTCGAGGATTGAAGGAGTACCACCCCTTAGATTTCCCGAACGCCTTTAATTGGTAAAAATACCTAAATAGCTCTGCGGTCGGTTCCACCCCGGAATTCTTACACACTACGGTGAACCCGACTACTTGCCTAATCGCGTTCGGCGCTAATTGGCTCAAGGCGATGTTATAATATCTCAGTAACCGGATAACAATGTCCCAAAGGGGGAATCTCAAACCTATTTTTAACGGATCTATATATACACCAATGTAACCCTGCGGGGGGCAACAGGCTCTATCGCCGGGATCCGGAACTATATATTCTAAATTAAATGGGAAATAGAAGGAGGGGATTAAGGTCTCTATCTGCACTCGCGTCATCCGCGACGCTACAGTAGACACTTCAAGGTCATTCTCCGTACATTCATAAAAGCCGACGATCCTAACGTTGGTTTCCATGCCGTCGGCCCTTTCCACTGTCCTAATCTCGCTCCTCTCTGGAATAACATATCGAAGGGGTGGAACATCTAACGGAGCGCTCTGAGTCCCTACTTCTTGAACAGAAGAAGAAGATGAAGAAAAACGCATACTTACTTGGTTTGAGTTTGAGAAGTTTTGGTTTGAGATGAATCACAGGCGCACAGAATTCTCCTTTTTTCCCGCTTTCTAAAACTGGCAAATCGCAATGAAGAAGATGAAGTATACTGTGCCATTATTCTAAATATATACTCAAAGAACCAACAGCCCTGATACGGCCTATTCATATTCAGCGATTGAGATTTGGACGTGCTAATCACGCGCCTCACGGTTCCCAAGGCACGTGGGGAACAAGTTCATTGGAAATTGCAGAGCGTGTCACTTCACATCCCTCTCTCCCATGATAGCGCCGCCAATCACATCAACCCCATCCTTGCCCAGGAAGATTTGGAAAGCACCCCGGTGCCTCCTTCACCTCGGCCAGACTGCTGTTTTCTTTCGCCACACTTTGTTGCCTTCGAGGTGCTCGGGCCCTCGCTATCACCTCGGGGATGTTCTGCCTAGTTTGATTTGGCCCCCGCGGACTACACCACGGATCAACTCAGGCTCCGAAAATTCTCGGCTTCCCAAAAATACTTCGGCTTACCAGTAACCGCGGCTCCTCTGGTTGGCAACTCCAACCCGGTCATAACCGAAGCTCCTTCCTCGCTCCGGCTGGGGGGGGGGCATCTGATGGGTATGGCCCAGTAACTTCGGATCGGGTTGACACTCCGATCCGACCCAGCCCAGTAACCGGCCCAGAAGCATGCGTGGCCCCAGTAACTTAACCGGCCCAGAAGCATGCATGGCCTAAAAGAGCGTGGCCCAACTGTGGCGTATCCCAAGATTCCAGGCCCACGATCTGCTCCCAACTTCCATGCAACGGAAAATAGGCGCAATTATAGGGAGTTAGTTAGGGTTTGGAATTGATGAGTATAAATAGGAGAATTGTTCTCAGGATTAGGGTTCGCGTTTTGAATTCTAAACTGTTACGTGTAAACTCAAGGAGTATAGTGAAAGAAACACCTCGGCAGGTGCTATTTTTGAGCCCGTGGACGTAGATCTCCGGATCGAACCACGTACATCTTGTGTTTTTTTATATTTCCTGCATTGGTTTTCGTTGAGTTTCTTGGATACCGGATTGCGCTTTATCAGATATCATAAAACTAGATTTTTGGCAAGTGGTTGGACTTAAAATAAGTTTTTTATTTTTTACCTAGCTTGGACCCATATATTTATAAATAACATTTTGGACTTAATTTAAATAATAATATTTTTGTTTCACTTTTGGTCGGACAAATTAATATCGAGGCACAACTTTAGAAAATTGTAATAAAATATATGATGTTTAAATTAGTTATATGAACGTGAAATAATATTTTAGAGTTAAATAACAGATTGAAATTTTGGGATCTTACAAATTACCGGTTGAATCATACTCTACTACTTATATGCAACATTACTCTTTTACTTTGGGAAATACTGAAATTGAGTGGACTGAGTCAGCAACCTAAGCAAACAAAAATAAAAAATTGTCATTGGAAACAAAGAGGGTTATTGTTGCAATGTTGCTTGAAGAGAGAAATGGAGGACGCATAAGAAAGGAGCCATCATAAAGGTAGAAAACTTCTTCTTTTTGCCAACTCGATCAATATTTCATCTTTGGCATATAGCAAAGAATTTTTGTGAGGCAGCTGGTATTCTACCAGAGTTCTCCTCAAAACTTATCAACAAGGTGGGTCGTGAGAGAGTCGAGGTGGACATGAAGCATAAAAACTTGCCTATTCATCGGAGGATAAATATAAGATCATTAATGTCGGCTATTGGTGCTTCCAAGTCAACAATGCATCGAAGGATCAAGGCTAGGTCTTTAACACTACATGCTAATCCTGTTAAACTGTATTCAATGGATGAGAACACGAGGAAGAGGTTGGAGTTTTGCTTGTCAAGGATTGAAACAGGTACAATCCCACCCTACATTTTGTTAATATGCTCGATTGGATGCATATAGATGAAAAGTGGGTTATTATGACTAAAACCTCGAGTAAGCAGGTATTATATCCTTTATGATGAACCGAAATCTTATTGTACGTCTATGAGTAAGAGATTTATTACCAGGATAATGTTTATGGATGATGCTGCCCATCTGGCGATTTGATGTCAACACTAATGCACCTTTTGATGGGAAGAGGTAGGTGCACATGCATTGCGCGTGGATCAATTTCTTTTTATTTTATTATTATAATATATAATAAGTTCAACTCAAGTTGAAAGAAAAAAAAAAAAAAAACAAATGGTTTTAATATTTTAATAATTATTAAATATTTAAGATCAACTTGCAGTTTTTACAGTGAAGTTTTTATTTGATGATCTTTAGAATTCAAACAATATCATTATGAATTCAAAAGGGGGAATTTGACGATAATGTTAATGTTAAATCTAAATTTACATAATTATGAATAAATTAAATAAACATATTGAACACTGTAATATAAGATAATAAATTGTGATGTTTGTAACAATGTTGTTAACAATGTTGTTACTAATAAATTATCTCTATTAGACCACCTTTATCAACAACCTCCCACAACCCAACCTATCAATAAAATATTCATTTCTCTCTCTTCCACATACACAACCTACTCCACAACCTAAAAAATACATTTTCACACTTTATCAACAACCCAACCCAACCCAACATTTTAATATATATTCATTTCTTTTATCCAAATACAGATCTTATTTCCCAATAAAATCAATATTTTTGATACGGTTTAATAATTGCATCTTATTTTTCGCGCTTTTTCTAATATTTTTCAAGAATAAAAAAATATTTTAATTCTGTAATTACAAAAAATCGATTTTGTTTTTCCGGTACGTTTAAAATAACATGCTAAAATAATAACCAAATTAAAATTGCAAAAGTTGAATTACGAAATCGAAAAAAATAAATTAAGCTACAAATACATGTCTGAAATACTAAATTACAATTATAAAAGATACAACTTATATATTTAATTAGCGGGACCAAATTTTTGCCATATATGCTCGATCTGGTCGTATTTAAGAGCGTTGTGAGCTTCCCTATTACGAAGTTGTTCCCTATTTTGGCCGGCCCGACCTGGTCAGGTTGGGTCTGTCGGGCTAACGTAATATTTTGGATTGGTCCAGGTCGGGCCAAAATTTAGTCAGTCCTAGATATATTTGGTCCGGTCCGTGGTATTTTCCTATAATATACTAAGATTATCGGATCGGCCCGGGGTCCGCCAGGGATTTGGCCCATCGGACCGGTCCAGACGAGCTAACTATTTATAAAAAGAATAAAATAAAGAGCTTCAAATTTTTATTCAAAATATATCAACATTAGATTCTACTTGAATCTCACCACGTCACGAACCAAATTTGTGTAGGAGTCGAGATGAGAAAATGGGTGGAAAGGCCTCAAAACGGTGAAAAAATAAAAAAAGAAGATAATTGCACGTGTTTCACCATTCGACTCCTGCATACTAAGGCCCAAACGGGCTCAAATCGAACCCCACCAAAGCTCGATTTTAATATCATCAAGTTGTGAAGAAAAGTCGTGTTGAAGTCAGGCTGCGAAAATGAAGGAAGAGGTCTAAAACGACGACGGAAGAAAATGGGACGAGAAAAGAGTACAAAAAAGGGAGTACCTGACCGGCACCCCATCGGCAGTCAGTCCAGGCTCCCAGAATCACCACTGCCGGACCATTATCGGCCCGGTACCTGACCGGTAGTCGGCCAGTTCGCGCACTTCCATTTCCAGCATGTCTCCTCTGCATTTCGGTCATGACATTTTCTTACAGACTCAGATTTAAGCAATTCAAGATGCTACTTGACCATGAGAAAAAGATCTACAACTTTTGTGTTCGGGCCCATAGCTGATTCCACACTGAAAATTCCCAAAAGTCACGAGAAGGTCGTGTCAAACGCGATTGAAGGGTTCAACTAAACATTTTAAAGGGCCAATCACACCCTTTTGTAATTTTACTCCTTTACCCTTACTAAAGGGACAGTTTCAGCTAAATTTAGGTCTTTTAACATTGTTACGGTTTGGAGTCTGTATATACTCCTTTCCCCTCTTTCATTTGTAACAATTCAGCACTTAACTCTTTTTGTAATCTTCCAACACACACTTTCCTCTCTCCCCTTAATTATTTTTGCAGATTTTTAGGCTTTAGGATAGGGGTTTCTTCCTCCTCTTCAAGAAGAAAGCTGATTGGAGAAGAACTCGGGGATTACTCAAGGGCTTGTGACACCCGTCAAAGTTGTCAAAGAAGTACGAGGTTTCTTCAATACATTAAGCATTTTCTTATCTCTTCTCTTTATTTTCAGTTTTACTGTTTTTTATTGCTTGATGTTGACGATTCTTGTTATTGCTTTGATGATTTGTGAGTGATTTCCATATTTCCCGAAGACCAGGACTAGCCCAAAATTCGGATTGATGTTTTGTTGATTGGTTATTGGATTTGTTGTGGGTTGTGGTAACCTAGGGTTAGGATTTGATTAATTTGTAATGATGGTTAATTGAAATTGAGCCTTCGACCACAGGCTTGGTTCACGGTCGCTCCGGCTTTCAGTAGCTTAGGATCACTTCAATTAATCGTGTAATTAAAAGATGATAGTTAACTCCCTAGGCTAGGGATAGCTACCCTTTCGAGGCTTGTCGACTAGATTTTGATTGAGCTTAGAGGTTAAATTCTATGCCTTAGTTTGATCGGGTAGGAAACTAGTCTTGGAAAATTAGATTAACCAAAATCCAGTTGGGTAGGAGGGAGACCTATGAAGGAGAAGCCTTACCGATAAGGGGAGTAGAGTCTAAGAGCCGTTGGTTGGGATGGACGAAATTAGGTTTAGTCGCGTGTGTAGGAACTATACCCTTACGCCGGTCTTTAGCGTAGGAGAAATCGGGTTTTACTCTTCTATTCTTACGTAACCAGAATCCCATGGCCCGAGCTTGGATTATAATTTCTTATCCGTGTAGGTAGTCTACATTGAACCTTATGTAGTCGTTAATCCTAGGGGAATACGACACTTCAACCGTATTCTGGAAATAAACACCCAATTTGGACATCGATCAAGTTGGGAATTCAATCACATAGAACTCACACTAATTTCCCTTAATCGTCTTCCAATTGTTAATTCCATCTTGCTTGTGTGAAATTAATCCTCGGGAATATCTTCCCATTGATCAGTTCCCTCCTTCCTTTATTTATTTGTTTTATGTTATTTAGGTTATGCCCCACTCTCTTAATTTGCATTTTACCTAATTAATTAGAAAGTGCTAAAGCCAATTCTCACGGATAATCCTCCCTTTGGATTCTGAGTATCTTTTATACTTCCTCTATCACATGTTGCAATTTGAGAAAGTCGTTCTAATCATAGCGATTTGGAGCGACTTTCGCGATAAGTTCAATGTTTTGTGATATGATTTTAATATAATCTAAATATGAAAACAATGAATATAAATTGTATTGAATTGAAACAATTTACCTGCTCAATAGAATCAAGATACTCATTTTTGGACAACAAACGTATGTAACAGGCTAGAAGTTGCATCTTCAAACAAAATTATTGACGCTATATGTTCTCCTTGACTAATGTTTAACAACAATCTATATCTGCATTTAGTTTCCGCTAGATAGTTTAATTTATACTACAACATTTTATTATACCTGGGCACAATTTCTGCATCTTCCTAATTGCATTTCCTGCAATTTCTAGAATATTAATTTTTTGAACTGATGTTGCACATCTTTTACAAGAATAATACTGTTTTTGTATGTTGTTTTCAACATTTTCTACAACTGCGTTCAAATAGTAATATATATCTTACAAAATGTTATAGAAAGAGAAAAGAAAAGATAAAAATTATTATGTAATACTCGTAAGATTTTAATGTTTACTAGAGTCATTGCACTCATATTGTGTAAAATTTGATAGAGAATTACTTCCCGCACTAATTTATTTCTGTATGTTGTTGCCAACATATTCAAATTTGTTTTATCTTCTATTTTTGTCAACCTGAAAAAAATAATAATAAATTCATAAAGAAATTAATCGAAAAGGCTAAATAGTAAAAAATTATACAATTGATGCATGCTCCTAGTTTCATTAATTAGCCAGCGAGTTTATTTGTAGTACCGAAGGTGCAGTCGCCGCCTGAACCTATTTCTCCTAAAGAATTTTTATTTTATTGTTTGAGTCTAAACAAATTTTTTTATATACAATATTCAATTTTATTGAAGCAATTTTTTTATACCTAGATACTTTTTTTTAGGGGCCAAAATACTTCATAAATCAAAGATGTTGGCTATGTCGTACATTGTTCTAAAAAAAAGTAACAATCGAAGGAGGCACCTCCTCAATCCAAAATCTATCGGATTCTATTTCTAAATCTAGCCTCGCTATATAGTGTGCTACCTAATTAGCGGTTCTAGGGAGATGCCAGAAATTTGAACACCTCATTACCTCACAAATACTATGAATATCATCGATGATCAACTGGGCAAAGGGGTCAACTTTTGTAACCATCAAATTAACGCAGTCACTTTCTAGTTCGAACTCCATGATTCCACTATCTATAGTGTTTTTTAGAGCAAAAATCATAGCCAAACCTTCCATTGTTGTCACGCTACCGCTCCAAGCCCTTCTCCCTGCACCTGCCATCATAACTACACCATCCACATCTCTTACTACAAAGCCAAGTCTAACCTCACCATTCTTGAACACTGTAGCATCAATATTTATCTTGTATGGAAGAGTTGATGGTGTTGTCTATCGTTGATTATCAGCAAAATCACCTCGTTCATGGTTCCCCGCTTTTGCATAGTCATCCTTCTTGGAATGATATCTTGTGGTGGTTATTATAGGATATTGATTTGCAATTTTTTGCAATGTTTCTCCGTTATTAATTTTCATATCATCCATAGACATATGAACATTGGGAGTATATTTTATTAAATATTTATGTAAATTAAAAATATTATTCTTAAAGTGCTTGTAATAATATTATATTTAGTTAACAACCCCTCCCCCCCCCCAAAAAAAAAAGTTTAAAGAATTTAGGTCACACTTTATTGATTATGGTTAATTTATGTAAGAACCTTTGTTGCTGACCCCGAACTTCGCTGAACCATTTCTCTCGGTACAATTGGCAAAACTAGACTAACGTCTAAAAAAACGAAGACTTTTGCCACCGATTCAAATCATTACCCATTATACCTTTCATTAAGTTATCGACATTCACAATAGCACATTTGTGCCTCATCCCATAGTATTAGTTTTGCAGATCGTAGGAGTTCAGCAACTCCACTTTGTTTTGAAATATTATACTGGTTGACTCAATTGCGTCTATTGGTATTTTAAACCACGAATGAGATGTTCTACCACCCGGAAGAATTGCAGCAACGACTCTTTGTTGTTGCAAGAGGAATAAGTTTTTTGGATATAAGATGAGCTAATACTGCACAATACAAGAATGTTTTGCATCTTCCCCCCGACCCGTCGATAAAATAAATTCCCCCTTGCCTTTGTTAACACAACTTATTATCTTAGAAAGAGAACTTTTATGTTTTAGGTTCGGCATAGCCTCTGCCTCATAACCTTCTGAAGGTGCTTGAATTGACATCTCATCTATTATTCCTCTCTAGGGATTTTGTACAACGTTTCAAAATTTGTAGGGAGCTTTGGAAAATAAAATAAAGTAGCGCTTTTTCACATACTTTCCAACATTTGATTCAGACTTTCCAACATCTTATGAACTCTTAGGTAAGTCGAGCATTTCGGATTCCTTCCAAAATCTTCAGACATTGCATCAAAGTATGTATCCTAGAGAATTTTGACATCTTTTGGAGCAAAGTAAACTAACATTATAACAAACAATTACCTTAATTCCCGCGGCATTTGAAATGCAATAACTTCATTGGATAGAAAATGTGATAGAACATAAAGCATAACAAAAAATCGTATTTACTAAAATTAATAATGTGCACTGGGCAGGAAAATGTCTAGATTTTTGGGATGGTTTATTAAGTAAGATTCTATTGTGCACATAGCTTATCCAGGTGCTTAGTTGGCACAAGTTACACAAAGAAAATACATCTTATGCTGCGGATTCTAAACAAAAAGTAGGAAACAGGTTGACAACAACAAGTGTAAAGATTCAATGGTCTACACAATTATGTAATAGTCGAATTCATTAAGATTCGAATAAATTATCAATTTCACTTTTCAGTTAATAGTTTTAATTTTATATTCAATTGAAATTTAGTTTTATAACTTTTAGTTTATGAAATTTTATATTGCACTTGATAGATATGGCTCAATCTCCCCATCTCCCTGGGCCGATCCAGCCCTCCAACCGGATCAATTGGCCCAAGAGAGCGAGCTCGAGACTTAACGAAGCCCATGCGCGGTGTGATTGACAAGTTAGGAAAAGATCTTCATGGGGATCTTTTCCTAAGCGGCCATGCAGATATGGTTGCCGAATTTTTAGGGATTCTGTTAGGGTTTTTATTGTGTAGTATAAATAGGAGAAATATTGTTTAGACTAGGGTTCAAATTCTCTATTCCAAAACGGCTGCTTGTAAGATTGTAATTCGGGGTCCTGAAACTGTGGTAGTAAAACATCTCCGGAGGCTATTGCCTTCATCCGTGGACATAGATCTTCGGATCGAACCACGTATATCTGCGTGTTCTTTACTTCTTAGCAATTTAGAGTTGTTTGATTGTGTTGGTTATGGTGTTGTCTTGGTAACGTGGGTTTCCGCTTTATCAATTGGCGCCGTCTGTGGGAACGCGCAAGCAAACCCTAGCATTATCCATCGTCGTATCGCGTCAACATGGTGAATACACGCCATTCAGCCAATCCGACCAATCTCGTCGGAATCCTCCTGTCGATCAAAATCCTCCGTTGCAGCACCCTCAAATCCAGGATCCGCCCATGGAACAGGTTAACCAGGTCCTGCCTTTACCTCGAACGGATGCACAACACCCCGCACCCGCCCATGCACCGGCGCGGGTTGACCCCCAACCAACCCCTGAACTACTTCAGGCACAGGAAGCATTCCTTCAGGAGCACTTTGCTCTCTTCCAAGAATAGAATCGTTGTCGCACAGACTCCGGTGTGTGCGCCGACAATGGCGCCAATCAGGTGGCACGACATCCCCACCAGGATCAATCTCGCGCACTCAACGAAGATCCTTCCCACAGGGCCAGACAGGACCGTCACCGTCACCGGTCAGTGTCACCAGGGGAAAAACGAAGTTCTAATGGCTCAAGGCCATGTCATGCTGATCACACCGACGCTGACCGGCGTCGACCTGTCGATGTGGCGAAGCGCGTTCGTCTGGAGGACCCCCGTTTACTGGATCCCCTAGAACTGGAGCATCCTCAATTTGATGCCGAGCTCGACAAGGTGTTAGGCCTTGATGCTGATGGGGAAATAATCACCCCATTCTCCCCGGAGATCCTCGCCACACCACTCCCCGAGTGGTTCAAACTTCCACTAGTACCCCTATATAATGGTACCCGGGATCCAGGTAACTTCCTGAGCGCGTTCAAATATACCATGTTCAATCGGGACTGCACACCACATCACTTGTGCAAGGTGTTCCCCGAATACATTCAAGACGAGGCCGGAATTTGGTTTGATTCCTTGCCTCACGGCAGCATTACGTCTTTCCGGGATCTTGCAGAGTAGTTCTGGGCTCGCTTCCACACACGGGAAAAACCTATGGCCACTTTGGCCGATCTAATGAACCTTGAGCAACGAGACCGGGAGACTGTTTCTGTAGATATCAGTTCAATTTCATCAAGTGGTCATAGTTTGTAGTAGAGGTTGTGAGGAATCAGGAACCGGGTTCAGGTTGGGAAGAACCGGGCTGGAGAACCGGTTTTAAGGCAGATCAGTTTTGAAGGTTAATGAAGAACCGGAGTCAAAGCGGTTATAACAGACTTATGCAACGGTTTGGAACCGTTGCATGTAAAACCGTTGTGAAAGGTCCGTCTAATAGTTTTGAGCAGTTGAAACTGATTTGGTTACAACTCCTGATTCTTCTTGATTCGAGCTTAGACCTTTATATACATTTGATCCACTAGTAGAGACGAGTTGATACACGTTGTTTTCCCTCTGTAAACACTTCTCAATCATTAGAATTAGAAAGCTAGGGATCTTAAGCTCAATTCGGCTTGTGAATTGGGGTTTCTGGCTTTCTGGATTGTTTCTTGTAATTGATTGCTTAGTGGAGTGAATTGAGGTGTATAGAGCCTCCGTGGATGTAGATCACATTGATCGAACCACGTAAAAACCTTGTGTTCTTCATTTTATTTCTGTTTTTGTGTTCGGTTCTTGTTTGGCTGATTTCCAGTTTGTTTTTCATTCTTTCTTGGTTTGAGCTTGTTTGTGTGTGTTGTAAGTGTTTCATTACTTAACAAGTGGCGCCGTCTGTGGGAAGCTTGCACACACATTCAAAGAGGAAGAGAGAATGGCTGGAGTGAAGATGGATGTGGAGAAGTTTTCAGGTAAAAATGACTTCTCACTTTGGAAAATCAAAATGAATGTTGTATTGATTCAAAATGGGCTAGACTCTGCACTTCTTCCTGTTGATCAATGGCCTGATGCTGAGAAATCTAAGTTTCCAGAACTGGATAAGAAGGCTTTGAGTCTTATATTCCTCTGTTTGGGTGATAAACCTTTGAGGGAAATATCAAGGTGTAAAACTGCAGTGGAAGCATGGGGAAAACTGGAAGAACTCTATCAATCAAAGTCTATATCAAACAAACTATTTTTGAAGCAGAAATTGATGTCTTTCAAAATCACTGATGATAAGGTCATTTCTGATCAACTTGATGAGTTTGTCAAGATGATTGAAGAATTAGAAGATCTGGGGGTGAACCTGGAGGATGATGATAAGGCTCTGATGGTGTTGAATGTTCTTCCAAAGTCTATGGAAAGCTTCAAGGATGCATTAATGTTTGGAAGGGATGGAAAAATCAGTTATGAATCTATCCTATTAGCATTGAAGACAAAGTGTTTTCAAAATCAGGGAGAAAAGGGCTCAACACAGGCTGGAGAAGGGTTGAACATTAAGTTCAAAAAGAACTATCAAAAGAAGAAGTTCCAGGGATTGAAAGACAACAAATCTGGAACTCAGAATGCAAAAAAACAGGGAGATTGGGTTGAAACCAGAAATTGTTTCAAATGCAAGCAAGCTGGACATTTGAAGAAGGACTGTCCTCAAAAGAAGAAGAAACAAGAAAATCAGAGGGCAGAAGTGGCTGTGACTGAGCATCAAGAAGACACCCCAGAAGTTTTAAACATCACAGACACAAAAATGGAAAAGGAATGGGTGCTTGATATTGGTTGTTCATTCCACATGTGTCCCAATGAATCCTGGTTCAAGGATTTACAGAAAGAAGATGGTGGATGTGTATTACTGGGAAATGATCACTCCTGCAGAGTTAAAGGCACATGATCAGTTCAGATAAAAATGTATGATGGAGTCATCAAAACCATTTCTCAAGTAAGGTATGTTCCTGAACTGAAAAGAAACCTCCTATCCCTTGGATCTCTTGTGGCAAATGGCTGTCAGTTCAACTCCCTAGATGGTTATCTTCATATCACTAAACACAACAAGCTGGTAATCAAAGGAAGGCAACACAATGGTTTGTTTATTCTGATTGGATCCCTTGTGTTAGGTTGTGCCGAATCTGTGATAAGTAGAGAAGATGTCATGAAGTGGCATAAAAGACTGGGTCATATTGGAGAGAAAGGATTGAAGGAGCTATCAAAGAGGGGCATCATTGGTGAAATGGGAAATAGAAAACTGGAATTTTGTGACAAATGTGCTTTGGGAAAGGCCAAGAAGTTGCCATATGCTAAAGGGATACATTCGACTAAAGAACCACTTGATTATGTACACTCTGATATATGGGGGCCTTCAAGAACAGAGACACATGGAGGAGGAAGGTATTTCATGTCCATATGCTAGTCGAGGAACGTGCCCGTCTAGAGGAGCTTCTCGGCGAACGTCTTTAGTAGGGCCCTTTGGCCCTCGATCACCGCAGCGTCTTTGCTTTTGAGCTCGGCGCGAAGCTCCGCCACTTCACCTCGGAGCAGCCCCGCCTCTACCTCCACTCTCCGAAGCCGAGCCACCTCCTTCTCCACCTCGAAGGCTCTTTTCCGGGCCTCGGACAGGTCGTGGGAGAGCCTGTCATTACGGGATCGGAGCTCCATAAGCGCCTCGGCCAGTTCCTCCTTGGCCTCCATTTCGCTCCTCCGCCCGAGCTCCATAATTCCTCGGGCCAGCTGCAGCAGCTCCTTGGCCTCTGGTCCTTGCAGACCCAGAATGCTCGTTTGCCCCTGTGATAAAACAGTCTGTTAGCCTATTACAGCTTATCACGGAAAATACTAATTACACGTACCTCGGGGGCAGTGTCCACGCGCATCCTCTTTGCCTCCGAGGGTGGCATCGCTGATGGCTCCGGCCTCTTTCTCACCCTCGGCGTCAGGCCGGTCACCACCACATCTTCTTCGGTCCCTTGAGACCGACCTTGTCCCAGGGACGCCCCTCCTCTCGGTGCCGCCTCACCAACAACCATTTTCTTTTTCAATGTCGGCGGCATTGAAGGGCTCCCAGAAACGTCTTTTCCGAATCGTCCCGCTGCAAACACAATAAACAAAGTTAGCACTCTTGCAATATATAACAACTCACACAACACAATAAATAGTCCAACCCTCCTCGGACGCCCCCGCAGACGAGCCTTGGCCCCGGATCTGATTTTCCTCCTGTACTTCCGAGGAGTAGAGGCTCAAACCCGCCTCCTCCAACTCCTTCTCCGAGCACACTTGTTTGAAGGTACCCACGGTGCGGAAATCCTCCACTGACTCTGGCTCCGCCACCGGGGTACTATCTACTATCTCCTCCCGTCTCCACCTCGGGAGGGCCTCGTTCACCTTTAGAAACAAAAATTTCTCCTTCCAGCCATCCACCTTACTAGGGTTTTTTACTTTAAAACCACCCCCGGGCCTCGGACTAAATGAGTACCACCGCTTCGCTTTCCCGAAAGCTTTTAGCTGGAAGAAAAACTTAGACATACCTACGTCGAGCTCTACCCCGACACTCTTACAAACTACCAAAAACCCTACTACTTGCCTAACGGCATTGGGCGCTAACTGGCACAATGCGATTCCCTAATACCTCAAAAGCCGCACTACGAAGTCCCACAGGGGAAATCTTAGATCCACCTTCAACTGGTTTATATACACCCCCACAAACCCTTTCGGTGGGCAACAAACTCGGTAGCTGCTCTAGCAATATGTATTCTAAATTATAGGGAAAGTAAAATGAGAAAATCAGCATTTCTAGCTGCACCCGAGTCATTCGGGGCGCCTCCGAGGCCACCTCGAAGTCCTCCTCGAGGCAATCACTGAAGTCTACTGCTCGGGTTGAAATTTCCCTAAAATCCGCCCAATACTCCATCCTAATTTCCCTCTTCTCAGGGAATATACTTCGTAATGGCTCTGCGTCAAGCGGCCGTTCCGCCGTTCCCACTTCCCTAATAGAGGATGAAGACGAAGAAGAAGACATACTTACTTGTTTCAAATAAATTGTTGATCAGAAATTTGCAAGGTGAATCTCCTTTTCTCCCGCTCTTTGTCTGTCGCAATTTGCAAATGAAAAGTAAAGTGAATCTTCCTGTACAAGCTTTATATATATATATATTCAAAAATCAACCGCCCAGATTGCGACCTTTCGCATTCAACGCATATGATGCATGCGTGTTTTTCACGCGCTTCACAGTTCCTCACTCGCCTTGGGGTTTGGGTCAACATTATTTCAACTCCAGTTTCCTACCTCACCTCGGGGGAACATTATTTCAACTCCGGTTGACTACCTTCACCCCGGGGGTATTCCAGTTCAACCTCGGTTGGCTCCTTCACCCCGGGGGTATTCCAGTTCCACCCCGGTTGGCTCCTTCACCCCGGGGGTATTCCAGTTCAACCCCGGATGGCTCCTTCACCCCGGGGGTATTCCAGTTCAACCCCGGTTGACTCCTTCGGTTGACTCCTTCACCCCGGGGGTATTTCAGTTTGCCTCTGCGTGACTCTTTCACCCCGGGAATATTCCAGTTCAACCCCGGTTGACTCCTTCACCCCGGGGGTATTTCAGTATGACTCCGGGTGATTCTTTCACCCCGAGGGTATTTTCATTCGATTCAGGTTGACTCCTTCACCACAGCGCGTATTTCTTCTCACTCTAGAGTGGTATCACCTTTCAACTACACGAGACTCCGGTGCTACTCCGGTGCGACTTCAGCTTGCATAGTCACACCACGGCCAGCAGCTACATCCTACAACTGAAGCTCATACCTCGCTCCGGCTGGTGGGGAAGGGCTCTGATAGATATGGCCCAATCTCCCCATCTCCCTAGGCCGATCTAGCCCTCCAACCGGATCAATTGGGCCCAAGAGCGCGAGCTCGAGACTTAACGCAGTCCATGTGCGGCGTGATTGACAAGTTAGAAAAAGATCCCCATGATATTTTCCTAAACGGCCATCCAGATATGCTTGCCGGATTTTTAGGGATTCTGTTAGGGTTGTTATTGTGTAGTATAAATAGGAGAAATATTGTTTAGACTAGGGTTCGAATTCTCTATTCCAAAACGGCTGCTTGTAAGATTGTAATTCGGGGTCCTGAAGTGGTAGTAAAACATCTCTGGTGGCTATTGCATTCATCCGTGGACGTAGATCTTCGGATCGAACCACGTATATCTGTGTGTTCTATACTTCTTAGCAATTTAGAGTGGTTTGATTGTGTTGGTTACGGTGTTGTCTTGGTAACGCGGGTTTCTGCTTTATCAACACTTTCACGTAATTACAAAAACATAAAATACAAGGAATTCAAGAAAAACAAAAGTTCATTTGAATATGCATCACAAATGTTTATAAGAATTTAACAGTATACAAAACGATATACTTACCTTGAAATGGTGGTAGACAATTGACGTGTGAAATATTTGAGTGACTTTGACATCAAAGTTTCGATGTACAATGTTAGCAAATATAAATCAATGAATATAAAAGTCATCGTATGCCACAATATTAAACCTTTTCGTAACAAATAATTTTTTAGTGCGGAAAAGGATAAATATAGAAAATATTGATGTAGAAATCAAGAGTAATAATTATCGATATTTATTCCTTAAGAGATAAACATGAAAATTACGTTGCTCAACTATAATTCTATTATAGTTTCAAATTTAATAATACATGCCGAATATATCTAAGATTTTCAGCAATTTGAAATTTTATATCTATCTAAATATAATGATATCAATCCGCATATATCTATCAAGTCGAGTCTTATTATGCTTCAGTCTTATTGCAGTTTCAAATAGTGTCAAAATACAATAACAAGCCTAAAAATATCTATCAAAAATTGAAATAATTATGTGTACCTAAATAAATATATAAAATTCGAATTGTGCAGCTTATAATTTGCTTGATCCACTACCAAATATAAAGAGATATACTTAAATAAATCTATCAAATCTTGAATCAGAAAATATTTTCCGTTTCTGTGCATATCCACTAGATTTGAAATTCAGATTTGATGATCTACGACGCATTATATATACTAATTCCTTATTTCACCAACATACACCAAACGAAAAAGACGATGATACTTTATACTTTACTCAATATATGTTGCTTTTCCTTCCCGTGCGGCCTCCTTTCAATTCAAGTGCAATGAAGATCGAAGAGAAATTTCTATAAAAATAAAATACACCCGTGCATCGCACAAGAGCATTTACTAGTTATTTTTTAAAAAGTATAAATTTTCTATAGGTTTAGTATGACTGATATGGTTGCCATTAACGGTATGAAAAAAAAAGAAAGGACTATGCACTGAAAATCAGTGTTATGCATATTTATATTTGAAGCTAGAAACATATTCGCTATATTAAAGGTCGTAAATATCATTAAATTAATAAATTAAAAATGATCGGCAAATGTCGTTATATTATTGACAGAATTTTCGTGATATATTGTTATTACAATTTTTAATTTTCGGGTTATATTGTGAAAATATTTGTTTAGTTAATGGATTGTCTTGGAAAGATACGATATATAATCTATAGTAAATAACTAAATTTTCGTTGTGAAACTGTCGGAATCAGTTTAGCTGTCATCATATTTTGGATACTATAAATTTGACCTTTTAAAATTTTAAATCATAAACAGATATATATATATATATATATATATATATATATATATAGTTGAGCTTTCAAAGTTTCAAATCATACACAGAATCCCCGATATATATAATTTGAAAAAATCTATCTAAATCTTGGATAGATATATAGTTGAATGTTCAAAATCTATATATTTGAACTTTCAATTTTTCAAATCATTCAACAAAATTTCGGATATACATAAATTTGAACTTTCAAAATTTATCTACTTTTAGTAAATAAAAGTTTTGGCGGGAAATATGTCACTTACTAAAAGTAGTTTATTATTATTATTATTATTATTATTATTATTATTATTATTATTATTATTATTATTATTATTATTATTATTATTATTATTATTATTATTATTATTATTATTATTATTATTATTATTATTATTATTATTATTATTATTATACGTGTGTGTATGTGTGATAATATATTTATGGCGGTGACTATTAGCAGCCACAAAATTTCTTAACGCAACCTATTTCTTCATGCAGTCCACTTATTTTAAAAAGTAATTATAAATTTCGTAATAGAGCCCACTTTATACCAATATTACCCTTCTTTATAACTTGAATTATTTAAATTAAAATATTAAAAAAAATGTATTATAAGGATTAATGATATCCTATATAATGAAATTAGAAAAAATTAATTAAAAGAAAAAAACTAATGCACAGCTACCCTACCCAATTTCCCTCTTTCCCCCATCACTACCACCCTCCCCTTCCCTCGCCACTCCCAATTAACAACTGCAAAAAACTCCAAAGGTAATGATAAAACTCCCCCACCCCCCTCCCCCACCCCCCCTTCATCTTCCCCAATTTTATGTGAAGTAATCTGACCTTCAGTCAGTAATTTAGCAAGAAAGTCATTATATTTCTTCAAATTAATTGGCGAATCATGTTCTACGTTTGTAAGCTTGTTCGACATACGTGGTTGAAGCAGACCAGCAGCCAACTATCACATAAATGGTGGTTGAAAAGATGTCAATGAACATCACTATTATAACATAGATCTAACCTAAGGCACAAGTTTTTGTGATTTTCGTTTATTTTGTTTTATTTATGTTTATTTATGTAAATAATAGTATTGTGTTTACACATGAAATTATTTATACCTTTTACTCTTGTTATTATTGAGGATGGTTAAGTCACTTTGTAATAGTGTTTTTATTTATTAAATAAGTGGGTTGCATTAAGAAATTTAGCGGGTTATAAATAATCGCGGTCTATATTTATATCTACACATCTGAATTCATGATATAAATTGATGTTGGTCGGCATCCAAATATGATGGATCCCAATATTATTGGGATACGTATCTGATAAAATATTTGTTTGTTAAATAAATATTACTCCCTCCGTCCCGACCTAATTGACCTACCTTCCTTTTTTGTTTGTCCCAACTTAATTGGCCTAGCCCATAAATGAAAAATTCTCTCACAATCTCCACCCTCTTAATCTTCACCTTTGAAAAAGTCAAAGATTCCACAAAATCTATTTTTACTTTGTCTCCGTGCCCAGCAAAGGTAGGCCAATTAGGTCGGGACGAAGGGAGTATTAGATATGTATGTTCCAACTTCCAATAGGGGATGAAGATCTTATCTCAACAATAAACAGATCTATCACATACGCCACTCTCTACAAAATACATATACAGCTTCTCTTTTTTATCTCTATGTCTCATCCTTGGAGTATCACTTTGATTCCTCAAGAGTTTAAGTGGGTACATTCGGTGGATGCTCTGGTAGTATCCATCAAAACGAGTGATAAGAACGGGGGCTTGTGTAAATTTTTAATCACGCATACATAATCGCAATAATAAGATTAAACATGGATCTTGGAATTCATGATTTTCACATTCGATTGACATATAAAATTAGGGCACTAATCTTGAGACGCCATCGATTGATTCTCCTTTATGGAAGAAATTGATTTCTATCTCCTAGCCTTTCTTTAGAACAAAGCACTTTTGATTAAATTAGGTGATAGAAATAATGTAACTCTGTTATCTTTTATAGGCGGAGAAAGGACCAATTCCTGATAGGATTAGGATTATAATGCAATTAAGATTACTATCCTTTCACGGTCTATCAACGTGAAAATAATATCTTATCAGATATATCCTGACCAAATATTATCCGGAAGATTATTTATTTAAACCATTAAGATATTAAAATATCTTATTAACTTAAATTTACATTCTCCCACTTGGCCAAAGTGACAGAACTAAGCTTTCATGGTTTAAATAATAACGTGATTTGTGCAACATAACGATAATTTTTAAGTTCATTGGTCAAAGTATAATGTCAATATCAAATATAGACTAACACGGGTCATGGCGGTTCTACATTATTTTACTCGACATAGTTCCTTCCATGTACCACAATATTAGTTTTCTACTTAATATGACTCATTATTTCAGTAAAAGTCCACATTAATGTCTCGATTAGAGACAAAATCCTATCGTACTTTATGTCAACATTCATGTATACATCAATGACAAAATAGGATATCAATCAGTTCAGAAACAATACATAAAAGAGTTCAAAATGTCAATTACATATCATAAGTTCGTTAAGACTTTTCAATAATGCCCATACGTTCGACATGTCCAATAAATGTCTTTGGAGGCAATCCTTTAGTCAATGGATCCGCGATCATGATATTGGTGCTTATATGCTCAATTGACATCTTTTGGTTCCGAACTTCTTCTTTAACGGCAAGATACTTTAATTCCATATGTTTGGCACCTTTGGAATACTTGTCGTTTTTAGAGAAGAATACTGCTGCAGAATTATCACAATAAATTTTCAGCGGCTTGGCAATACTGTCGACAATTCCAAGTCCTGAAATAAAGTTCCGCAGCCAATTTCCTTGAACTGTGGCCTCAAAGCATGCCACAAATTCAGCTTCCATAGTAGATGCAGCAATTACAGACTGCTTCGCACTCTTCCATGAGATTGCCCCTCCAGCTAATAGGAACAAGTAGCCGAATGTTGACTTTCGAGTATCAACACATCCGGCATAATCTGAATCTGAATATCCAATCACCTCTAAATGATCAGATTTTCGATAAGTAAGCATGTGATCCTTTGTTCCTTGCAAGTACCTTAATACTTTCTTTGCAGCTTTCCAGTGGTCCATTCCTGGATTACTTTGGTAACGGCCAAGCATTCCAACAGCAAAACTGATGTCTGGCCTTGTACAAGTTTGTGCATACATCAAGCTACCAACAATCGATGCATAAGGAATATCTGTCATTTGTTCACGTTCTAATTCATTCTTTGGACATTGCATAAGGCTGAACTTATCTCCCTTCTGGATTGGAACAGGGCTTGATGAGCACTTTTCCATCCTAAACCTCTCTAGAACTTTATTGATATATGCTTTCTGAGACAATCCTAACACTCCTTGTGATCTATCACGAAATATTTCTATTCCTATCACAAAAGTTGCCTCACCCATATCTTTCATTTCAAAGTTCTTAGAGAGAAATTTCTTAGTTTCAAATAACAAACCAAGATCATTCGTTGCCAGCAAAATGTCATCAACATACAAGATCAAAATAATAAGCTTACTCCCACTGACTTTCAGATATATACACCGGTCTATAGTGTTTTCCTTAAATCCAAAAGAAGTAATGGTATCATTGAACTTAAGATACCATTGACGAGAAGCTTGCTTAAGCCCGTATATTGGTTTCTTGAGTTTACACACCATATGTTCTTTTCCTTCAATGAAGAAGCCTTCAGGTTGATCCATATAGACTTCTTCCACTAAATCTCCATTCAGAAAAGCAGTTTTAACATCCATTTGATGTAACTCTAAATCATAATGAGCCACCAAAGCCATAATAATTCTTAAGGAGTCTTTCCGAGACACTGGCGAAAAAGTCTCTTTGTAGTCAATGCCATTTTTCTGAGTATAACCTTTGGCAACTAGTCTAGCTTTATGTCTTTCGATATTGCCATTCGGGTCGCGTTTGGTCTTGAAGACCCATTTACACCCAACTCTTTTACATCCTTCTGGCAATTCTACAAGATCCCAGACGTCATTATGAGCCATCGATTTCAACTCTTCTTTCATAGCATCCATCCACTTAGTAGAATTATTACTTTTGATGGCTTGTGAAAAGGAAACTGGATCATTATCAATTCCAATGTCAAATTCTGACTCTTGTAAATAAACTACATAATCATCAGAAATAGCAGATCGTCTTGGCCTTACAGACCTTCTCACTATTTGTTGTTGTGGTTCATCTGTTGCAAGTTCATCAATAATAGGTTCTTTATTGGGAGTTTCTTCATTTATATGTTGTTCTTGTAAGTTGTTTAGCGGTTCAACAATTGTAGGAACAACAACTTGAGATGAAAACTTAGGTAAAGGAATTTCCAACCTTACTTCTTCAATATCCACCTTTCGTGGTTCAACACTCCCACTAATTTCACCATTTTCAATGAACCTAGCATTTCCAGTTTCAACAATTCTCGTACTGTGATTCGGACAGTAAAACCTATACCCTTTAGACTTTTCTGGATAACCAATGAAGAATCCACTGATTGTTCGTATGTCCAGTTTCTTTTCTTGTGGATTATAAATTCTAATCTCTGTCGGGCAACCCCAAACATGCAGGTGCCTTAAACTAGGTTTCCTACCTGTCCACAGTTCAAAAGGTGTTTTAGGAACTGCTTTGCTAGGAACCCGATTTAATAAGTACATGGCAGTTTTTAGTGCATATATCCACAATGAGGTGGGTAAAGAGGAATTACTTAACATACTCCGAACCATATCCATAAGAGTACGATTTCGCCTTTCTGCTACACCATTTTGTTGTGGTGTACCCGGCAGAGTGTACTGAGCACAAATGCCACGCTTTTCAAGGAATTTAGCGAATGGGCCTGGGCATTGCCCCGATTCGTCATATTTTCCATAATATTCACCACCTCTATCAGACCTAATGATTTTCACTTTTCTATCTAATTATCTCTAAACCTCATTAATAAACACTTCTAATGCGTTTACGGAATGAGATTTTTCTTCCAATAGATAGATATAACCAAAACGTGAATAATCGTCAATAAAGGTGATAAAATATCTTTCTTTTCCGAAAGAAGGAACATCAAAAGGCCCACAAATATCGGTGTGTATTATTTCAAGAAGCTGTGTGCTTCTCGTGGCTCCTTTCTTTGTGTGTTTTGTTTGTTTTCCTTTAATACAATCCACACAAATACCAAGGTCAGTAAAATCCAAATCATGAAGGATTTCATTCTTTACCAACCTTTGTAATCTTTCTTTGGAGATGTGCCCCAAACGTTTATGCCACAAGTAAGCAGAACTTTCATTGACTAAACCACGTTTAGTTCCAACATTATGATGCAGGTTTAAAAGAGTCTCAGCAAAAACATGATCAAGTTTAAACCTATATAAGCCATCATTTAGGATACCAGAACCGATAAGAAGATTTTGTTTGAATAAACTGAAACATCCATTGCCAAATTTAAAACAATATCCAACAGAATCAAGTTTGGACAAGGAAACTAAATTACGAGAAATGGAAGGTACATAAAGAGTTTCAAACAAATCTAAACAATGTCCGGTATCTAGAATTAAACGATAAGTTCCAATGGCTTCAATAGGAGCTTTGACTCGATTTCCCAGGTAGACGAAGTTTTCATTTGGGTTTGTGATTCGGGTCGTAAGGAATCCCTGCATCATATTAGAAACATGAGTGGTACAGCCAGAATTAAGCCACCAAGTATTATAAGGAACATTAACTAAGTTTGATTTGAAACATACTAGAACATTCAGTTTACCTTTCTTTTCGAACCATTCTTTACGTTTCTGACAATCCTTCTGAAAATGTCCAGGTTTCTTGCAAAACCTACACTTAGGACTATCTTGTTCCTTTTTCTGGATTTGGGCAGATGACTCATTCACTTTATGGAGTCCTTGCTTGCCCTTTCCCTTCTTTCCGGCTTTCTTTTTAGCTCCTTGATTCATTGTGAGATGAACAGAATGAGACCCCTGATTCTTAAGCCTTGTTTCCTCCTGAACCAACATTCCGTGAAGTTCATTCACGTTCCATATGTCTTTCATGGTATTATAATTCATTTGGAAAGGTCCATACTCAGGGGAAAGTGAGTTTATGATAAACTGCACAAGAAAATTATCATCCACTTTCATCCCCAATGACTTAAGTTTTGCTGCAATGTTCGTCATCTCAATGACATGCTCGTGCATGCTACGAGAACCATCAAACTTCATGGTGGTTAAAGTAGCCATTAGTGTGCCAGCGAGAGACTTATCAGCAGTTTGGGAACGTTCTTTCACAAGTTTCATAAATTCCTTAGCACTTTCAGTTTGAGATATAGTAGACTTGATATTGTCTGCTACACTCATTCGCATAAACATTAGGCTTAATCTGTTCGATCTAACCCAGGCATCATGGTTAGTTATTTCGACATCACTACTTTTGTCAGTAATAGCAGGTTTGTCGAATTGGAGTGAATAACCAAGATCCAAAACACCGAGATGAAATTGAATTTGCTCACTCCAGTCAGAATAGTTTAGTCCATTAAATTTTTGAACAGATGTAGAAAGCGAATGAAGAGCAACAGGAATAGGCACTGCAAGGATACATATAATCATTCATATTAATGCTTTGAGTAACATAAACACAGATTCAGGATCAATAATCAATAAATGTACATTGATGTTCTCCTTTGGGCGATACAACAATATACAATCATGATCATAACGATGCTTGTAAACTTACCATAATTTGATAATTGAATATACTCTTTAACTATTTTGTCATCTTTGGACATACAAAACAGTCAACATAATATACCAATTATCACATTATATCATAATTTATAAGAACTAACGATCCACCTTTGGGTGATCTCTAATGTCTTATAAACATGAATTTTGATTACCCATAAATTTAAAGATAAATTATATCCCAAGCACCACATCCATATGGATAATCAAATATTTATTATATAATTTAAATTTACGATGACTAATGATCAGACCACTTTGGTGATTAACAGACCAACATCAGATAAATTCAAATCATATAATACTATCCACTAATTAGGCTACAATTTTTCATCATAGCCAAATACATATATATTAGATCACAAATTAACATAAATCAAGGGATGATAATGATTTCTTGAGCAACAAATAAACATCATTTAATAGCAACAAACATTAATTGCTAGAACAATTAAAACTTTGTGCAGCGGAATTAGAACATCAGTAAGCAGACTCTTGAAAGTCTTATTAATACATTACATAAGGTTAACTATTATTTTCCGAAGCTGAGTTTGAATTATCGCAAGAATCTGCCTTATTACAAGTTAATGGAAACTTTCTTTAATGAAGTTAGCCGTACTCATTCAATCTCAGTATCCCTCTTAATCTATTTTAATTATTTTAAAACATGCATCTTGACATCAATTGCATACAAACTTGAGATGATTCATTCAGCGAAACAAATTTAAAATAATCATAATCTCAAATTGCAACAAAAATACCGAATTCAATTCTATGGAAAATAATGAATTCAATAACCATGGCTCTGATACCACATGTAAATTTTTAATCACGCATACATAATCGCAATAATAAGATTAAACACGGATCTTGGAATTCATGATTTTCACATTCGATTGACATATAAAATTAGGGCACTAACCTTGAGACGCCATCGATTGATTCTCCTTTATGGAAGAAATTGATTTCTATCTCCTAGCCTTTCTTTAGAACAAAGCACTTTTGATTAAATTAGGTGATAGAAATAATGTAACTCTGTTATCTTTTATAGGCGGAGAAAGGACCAATTCCTGATAGGATTAGGATTATAATGCAATTAAGATTACTATCCTTTCACGGTCTATCAACGTGAAAATAATATCTTATCAGATATATCCTGACCAAATATTATCCGGAAGATTATTTATTTAAACCATTAAGATATTTAAATATCTTATTAACTTAAATTGATGGCACATGGGCCACAATAATCTTACAGCTTGTAGATGGGCTGTTCGAGATTCGGATAAGTGAGTTAGTCATCTTCTTCCGCTAATATTGAAAGGTATACATCAATTCCAATTTATGTGTAAATAAGGATGTGTCCGAACCGACCAAAGTTTGAAACCGACACAATAACTTGTATAAAAATTGGAACCGAAGTGGCCGAAGTTTTGCCTTAGAACCGAACCTTAACATAACCGATTTCTCGGTCGGTTTTGGTTCTGTTAACCGAAACCGAGTATAATACCAGAAAATTTCAACCTAGATTTGTAAATCGTAGTTGCTATAGATTAAACTCGCAAAATATATATTCATTTGACATTAAATCTACAGAGAAATACTCATCAACAAACAAACCCAAATATCAATAATCCGACTAAATCTTTCAGTGTGTACATTTCCAATATATGTACTATTTACCATCGTAGAAGCACCAGAGCAGCCGAGCAGACGAGAGCATGGTGGCCTCAGCGGGGAGTTACACTACAAGAAAACTGCCAAATTCCAACCAAAAAAATTCCAACAGCATAAAAACCATTGCAAATTATTTGGTGGGTGTATGTTTCTTTTAGCACAGATAATGTGAAAACTTCACAACCCAAAGCATTATCGAATATTTACAATTTTGTAAGAGAAAAATATTGAATTTTGTTGCATATTGAATGTTTTAATTTTCTTTTTGAATATTCGAGAATTCTTCAATAGGATTAATGAATACACAAAAGAATTAATACGTATTATATATATCTATAAGAGTATATCTATATTATAATTGATTGTTAGATATAGGACACGTATTTACACGTAAGAGTGTCCAAAAATCAGTTAAAACAAAATCAATGTTATTTGAAATTTCAATTTGATTTTCATATGTAATTTTCGATTGTCGATTTTAAAATTTCTAAAATTTGGTTTTGCCGGTCGGCTTCAATTTTTAAAAATTAAAACTCCAAATAATCGATCCGACCGATTTAGTATTAAAATGAAATCCTAAAAGATAACCACCTAATTTTATCCCATTTGTGCCGCTCTGCCTTTAGCGTTCTACTTCTTACTCTCCAGTTCACCCAGTTCACCTTTCAATCTAACTCAATTCAACCCCCGTCTCAGCCACCATCTCCTGCTGGCAACACCACCTACTAACACTACAAGAAAACTGCCAAATTCCAACCAGAAAAATTCCAACGGCAAATGAGCCGTTGGAATTTTTTCCAAAATTCCAACGGCAAAAGGCCGTTGGAATAGCTGTTGGAAAAAAATTCCAACGGCAGAAGCCGTTGGAATAGCTATTGGAAAAAAAATTACAACGGTAAAAAGTCCGTTGAAATTGCCGTTGGAATCATTTTTTCCGTTGGAATTTAATTGTTGGAAAAAAAAAATTCCAACAGCCACTTTTCCAACGGCATAAAAACCGTTGGAATTGCCGTCGAAATTAAAATTGATAGTAGATTGAGGTGTGTTAATCCTCCGTGGATGTAGAATAATTGTTCGAACCACGTAAAACTCTTGTGTGTTGGTGTTTTTCTTTTCTGTTCGTGGTTTTCATTTTTCATCTTCTGGTTCGTCTGTATTGGTTCTTATATTTCGGCCACTGTTCTTCAATCTTTGGCCGAACGTGAGGTGGTGGATTTGGGTGTTTAATCCTTACAAAGTGGCGCCGTCTGTGGGAAACCTTTGAACCTGAGAAGAGAATCCATGGCGGGCATGAAGATGGAGGTGGACAGATTTACGGGGAAGAACGATTTCGCTCTGTGGAAGATAAAGATGAACGTAATTCTGATTCAAAATGGATTATCCATGGCTTTAAAGGCTCAGGAAGATTGGCCACTTGCAGAGAGGCCAAAGTTTCAAGAAACCGACCAGAAGGCTTTAAGCTCCATTATTTTGTGTCTGGGAGATAAACCACTCAGAGAAATCTCAAGATGCAAAACTGCTTTGGAGGCATGGTCGAAACTGGAGGAGCTGTATCAATCAAAAACGGTAACCAACAAACTTTTCCTCAAACAGAAACTGCTGTCTTTCAAAATGACTGAGGAGAAAACGTTGATTGATCAACTGGATGATTTTAACCATTTGATTGATGATCTTGAAGATCTCGGTGTAAATCTGGAAGAGGATGATAAATCTCTCATGTTATTGAATTCTCTACCTAAGTCTCTTGGAAATTTTAGAGATACTTTAATGTTTGGTAGACAGGAGAAATTAAGCTATGATGTAATAGTTACTTCCTTGAAAACCAAAGGATTACAACTTCAAAGTGATCAGAAATTCAACCCTGCTGCTGAAGGTTTGAATGTGAAATTCAAGAAGCAATTTCAAAAGAAGAAGCATCAAAATCAAGGCCAGAAAGAAAATAAGACTGGTGAAAATGATTTCAAGAAACCATCAGATTGGGTGGAGAAGAGGAGATGTTATTCTTGTAAACAGACAGGACATCTCAAGAAGAACTGTCCTTCAAGGAAAAACAAATCTGAGAAAAAGGAAGCAGATGCTGCAGTGGTAGAACAAGCAGATGATCTGGCAGAGGTGCTGAATGTATCAGAGGGTAGAATAACCAAGGAATGGGTTTTGGACACATGATGCTCATTTCACATGTGTCCTCATGAGCATCTGTTTCAACAATTGACTAAAACTGATGGAGGAACTGTCCTTCTGGGAAATGATCAGTCCTGTAAAGTCAAAGGAGTGGGCTCTGTGAAGATTCAAATGCATGATGGAGTCCCAAGAACTATCTCAAATGTGAGGTATGTACCATCACTCAAGAGGAATTTAATATCCCTTGGTTCTTTGAATGAAACTGGCTGTGAATTTAGCACTGTGAATGGTTATATTCATATTACTAAGAATAATAAAGTAGTAATGAAAGGGGAAAAACAGAATGGCTTGTTCATCTTGCTTGGAGAATCTGTCATAGGGTCTGCAGATGTCACTTTAAGTAAATCAGAAGTGATGATATGGCACAAAAGAATGGGCCATATGGGAATAAAAGGAATGAAGGAGCTGGCAAAGAGAGGAGTAATTGGAAATATGAACTCAAACAGTTTGGAATTCTGTGACCAATGTGCTATGGGAAAATCAAAGAAATTAGCTTATGGGACTGCAGCACACACCACCAAGGAAATTCTAGATTATGCACACTCTGATGTATGGGGGCCTGCCAGAACAGAAACTTTAAGTGGTGGAAAGTATTTTATGACAATAATCGATGATTACAGCAGAAAGGTGTGGGTATACATCTTAAAGCAGAAGAGTGAAGCATTCTCAAAGTTCAAGGACTGGTGCACTCAAGTAGAAAACCAAAGGGGAAGAAAGCTCAAATATCTGAGAACTGACAATAGACTTGAGTATCTGTCAAATGAATTCACAGAATTCTGTAAAGAAAGGGGAATTGTGAGGCACAGAACAGTACCACTGAACCCCCAACAGAATGGCATTGCTGAGAGGTTAAACAGGACTATTCTGGAAAAAGTTAGGTGCGTGATGATAGATGCAAAGCTTCCTAAAAGTTTCTGGGGAGAAACAGTAAACACAGCTTGCTACCTTATCAACAAAACCCCATCATCATCATTGGATTTCAAGACTCCAGATGAAATCTGGTATGGGAGGATGCCAAACTATTCAGAGCTCAAAGTATTTGGGTGTTTGGCATTCACTCACATAAAGCAGGACAAACTGGACCCTAGAGCATTAAGGTGTGTCTTCCTTGGCTATCCAGAAGGAACAAAGGGTTACAGGTTATGGTGTGTTGAACAAGGACACAAGAAGCTCATCATAAGTAGAGATGTGAAGTTCAATGAAAGAGTTATGGGATATCTCTCAACTGGAAATCAGTCAGAAACTGAAAGGGTCATCCAAGAGGAAATCTCACCAGTTGAGGTGGAGGTATCAGGGGTAAGGACTCAACAGGAAATTCAACCAGTTAATCCTGGAGAATCAAGTAGCTCCTCAGACAGTGAAGAAGACCAACCTGATCAGGACAGTCTAAGAAACTACAGCTTGGCAAGAGATAGAGTGAGGAGAGAAGTTCATCCACCAAGAAGGTATGGACAAGCTGACATGGTATATTATGCTTTGAATGCTGCAGAATCTCTTGAGTATACAGAACCACAAAATTACACAGAAGCTATCAAAGGAGTAGAGAAGAAATAATGGATGAATGCAATGCTGGAAGAAATGAATTCTCTGGAGAGAAACCATACTTGGGATCTGGTAAAGAAGCCAAGTGGTCAGAAACTTATAAGCTCCAAGTGGATCTTTAAGAAGAAACTGGAAATGGTAAATGGTGAAAAACTCAGATATAAAGCCAGGCTGGTAGCAAGAGGATTCACACAGAGGGAAGGGATTGATTTCCATGAAGTATTCTCACCAGTAGTCAAGCATACTTCCATTAGAATCTTGCTGGCAAAATTCACACAGGAAAATCTTGAACTTCAACAACTAGATGTCAAGACAGCTTTTCTACATGGAGAGCTAATAGAAGATATTTACATGAAGCAGCCTGAAGGATTTGAAAAATCTGGGGAAGAAGACAAGGTATGTCATCTGAGAAAGTCTTTGTATGGGTTGAAGCAAAGCCCAAGGCAATGGAACAAAAGGTTCAATGAATTCATGATAAATGCTGGGTTTGTTAGAAGTTTATATGACAACTGTGTATACTTTGAGAAGAATGAAAAAGCAGATCAGATATACCTGTTGTTATATGTAGATGATATGTTAATAGCCAGCAAGAGTAAGCTGAAGATTCAACAGCTAAAGGGAAAGTTGAGTACTGAATTTGAAATGAAAGATCTGGGAAATGCAAAGAAAATGCTAGGAATGGATATTATCAGAGACAGAGAAGCTGGAGTGTTGTGTTTATCTCAGAGGGATTACCTACAAAAGGTGCTAGAGAGGTTCAACATGCATGAATCAAAACCATTGGTAATTCCAGTGGGGCAACAAACCAAACTATCAAGAGATCAAAGCCCTAAAACACCTGCTGAAGAGAAATACATGCAAAATATACCTTATGCAAGTGGAGTAGGGAGTCTCATGTATGGTATGATTTGTAGCCGGCCAGATTTAGCATTTGCAGTATCTTTGGTGAGTAGGTTCATGGCAAACCCAGGAAGAGAGCACTGGGAAGCACTGAAGCATATTCTGAGATATCTAAAAGGAACAGTCAGCTTAGGTTTGAAATATGTGAAAACAAACTTAGGTTGTGAACCCTTGTTGGGATTTGTGGATGCTGATTTTGCTGGAAATCTAGATACTAGAAAGTCTATTTCAGGGTATGTATTCACATTATATGGAACAACAGTCTCTTGGAGGTCAATACACCAACCAGTAGTGGCACTATCCACAACAGAAGCAGAGTATATTGCAGTAACAGATGCTTGCAAAGAAGCTATTTGGCTAAAAGGAATTCTGAAAGACTTTGGTGTAAGACAGAAGTGTGTTACAGTATTATGTGATAATCAGAGTACTCTACATATGGTTAAACACCATGTTTTTCATGAAAGATCGAAGCACATAGATGTGAAGATGCATTTTGTTAGAGATATTGTTGAGGCTGGAACAGTGGTGGTGAAGAAAGTACATACCAAGGAGAATGCTGCTGATTTTCTTACGAAATCAGTTCCTGGAACAAAGTTTGTTTATTGCTCAAGCTTGATCAAGCTTGAGTCATGTTTCTGAAAGTAATACAGGGTGAGGATTGAGGAAATGATACACACTTTGATTTATTGAGGTGGAGATTTGTGAAGAATGGATCAATTGCATCAAAGATACTCAAATTCTGTATAAAAGAGTGTGCTGGTTCAGGAACCGGGTTAATCAGCTGAAGAACCGGCCTGGAATAACAGATTTGTTGAGGAAGCCGAAGTCATAACCACCGGTTCAGGGTGGTTATGAAACAGTTTCAGAAGAACAGAATTAGACAACGGTTTCATAACCGTTGCGAGGCAGTTGAGCTTATAACTTTTTTTCCCGGATGAGTTGAGCTAATTCTTTTATATAGAACAATGTTATATGATGTATATATACACAATTTACAGTTTTCCCTCTGGCTAAGTCAGTATCAGGAGAGAATTGAGTGATAAGAATTACATTTTCAGTTTTTAGGGTTCTAGACTGAGGGATTATGTAATTCTGGAGAGATTCTTGTATTCCTGAGAAATTGATAGTAGATTGAGGTGTGTTAATCCTCCGTGGATGTAGAACAATTGTTCGAACCACGTAAAACTCTTGTGTGTTGGTGTTTTTCTTTTCTGTTCGTGGTTTTCATTTTTCATCTTCTGGTTCGTCTGAATTGGTTCTTATATTTCGGCCACTATTCTTCAATCTTTGGCCGAACGTGAGGTGGTGGATTTGGGTGTTTAATCCTTAAAAATAATTTTTTAATTTGAAAATAAAATATTATGTTACTTTATATTCCAGTTGTTTTTATGTAAAAAAAATGTTGATTGGGGGAAATTTTTAGAAATGGTCTAGCTAAAGACCCTTAAATCATAAATAGTCTTACTTATTCAAAAGAAAGTAAATATAGCTCTTTTTACACAACTCAATTTTTTAACATTTTAAACAACCGAGTTGCGTAAACAACTAGTTTGTTTGATTGCAAAATAATTCTATTGCAAAATCAACCATGTTATTTACACAACTCTGGTATATATAAAACAAAACAACCATGTTGTACAATTAAAAAGAAAAATAACATATAAATAAATCAATTACAACCATAATAACAAAATAAAATATCATATAAGAAAAAAAAAAAAAAAGCCAGACCTTAAAAATAATCTGAATATGAAGATGGAGCATATGAGAGAAAAGAAGAAGAGAAATGAAAGAGAGAGAGTTGAAAGAACAAATGAAAGAAAGTGAAAAAAGAACTTATGGACGAAAGAGAGAGAGAAAGAGCGAGCGGAAAAATAGGGGAAGTGAATTACTTTTCAAATTTAATATTTTTTACTTTATTTTACATTTTACCTATTTTTTATATAGTCGAAAAGGGGAGATTTTTTGTGATAATTCATAATTTCATGGGTTAAAAGACTATATTTAATATATTGGATTGATTAGGACCCCTTTTTTCTATCTATGCCATGGACCATCAAAATATCAAGTCCGACCCTGCCTCTAAGCATAAATATTAATACATTTCACCACGATACATCCAGAATATGTAATACCTTAAACACTAATATTTTTTTGTCCATGACCCGAATTACACGGATCTAAGATTCGTATAATTGGTGTACAAGATACCTATTCGAATATATGCATATGTATGGATATAAATGCGCACAATGAGTAAACTACCAAAACGAATCTTCTAATTGACACATCTACACTTAGACACGTGAAAATTTCAATTTCAGGTTTCATATCGATAATTAGAGCCCGAAAACTGACCTACAGGCTACATGCATTTGATTGAATGTGTTGCAAAGATAAATCACCAAATATTCCTTTAAGTTGAAAAATATATCTATTACTAATATAAAAGTATGAATTGTTTCGTCCTATTTTTTGTTTTGTCTTTTCTTGTGATGCCTATAATATCCTTACTAAGTATTAAATTTAAGGATAGTTAAGTAATTAAAAATAAATTGTTTTCCTTACTTGATTATAAAAAAGTAAAATATCCTTACTAAGAATTAAATTTAAGGGTAGTTAAGTAATTTAAAATAATTTATGTTTTCCTAACTTGATTATAAAAAGTAAGAGTCCTTTTTTACTATCGTATTTTTACTATTCATACTGCCAATTCTTTTTTTTAACTAATAAATTATTTGGAATAATCTTAAAACTTTTACAATACATACTTTTAATTTTTATTATTTATATTTAATATATATTATGATTTTTTTACTTATCAAATTCATGTAATTGAGCTTAACAACTAACATAATTTAAGCTCTTATACTTATATATAATGTGATTACATATTAAAATTACTTTTATAGAATAAGAAGAGGAAAAAGTTATATAGATAGACAAATAAAAATATTATATTTTCTTAACACTATTAATTTAAGTTATAAGGTCATATTACAAAAATGCAAAGTCTAAAATATTTGAACAAAAAAAGGAAATAGTGAGCAACTTTGTTGTGATAACTCTTATCATGCATAAACATTAAATATAATTAAAAAAATCTATATCTGAATAATCATGATACTTCACTATAATTTGTAAATATCAAGTCATTGTAATATTTTTAGACATAAAGTAATTTCATTAATGGTTGCTTGAATCGGTCAACAATGATTGACATAAAAAGGGTGGTGCATGAGACAAACAATTCTTTTGACGCTATAAATTTTATTTTACTTTCTATCCAATACAATTTCCGTCCATGGAAGGAAGATAGTACATGTCTAATATCGGATAACAAAGGCATACATGCATAGACACAGTCCGCATCACCTATCGACGCGAATATAGTAATGCTAGAATCCCCAAGAATACAAAACTTGGGAACTCCAGTATCAGTGGTAAGTCGAACCGCCTCACGAAGAGCAAGAACTTTAGCATACTTCAGATTATTGATATTTATAAATTGGGCATCCTTAGAGCAAACATAAATCCCAGCAAATGAGGAGTTACAAGAAAATGATGTACCCCATCAAAGTATATATGAATAATGGCATTTGGGGGAAGAACGAGCAATTAATCGAGTGTAACTGTGATGTTTAAGGGAATGAATTAGCATCCCGAAAATCTTGGAAGGTCAAGGTTGCTGTTGCAAGCAATACTTGTGAGTATGTACGAACATCGCAGAAGATAATTTTATTTCGTTGAAACCAGATTAAATGGGCAAGGACGACAAAGTATTCTGCTATATTTAAGTCATCGAGGAGCACAGTATCTTGAGACTACAAGTCGCGTAGATGCTGTCAGATACGGAAGATAATTTCATAAGTTTTAGTTGTTTGCCAAATAAATGAGGAAATGAGGCACCTGAAGAAGAGATGCATTAAAGAGTGATCAAGTGGTGAGCATAAAGAACAATGGGGCTCATAATAAAGATGACGACGAGGCATCTCTAAAGAAAATGCAAGATACAGGCTGATAAGCTTTCAAATTCTCCTCCAAATGGGGTTCGGGCCATAGCTACTAACCGAGAAGGAGTGGGTGCAAGTAAGGTCTTTGGAAGAATCCATAATAAAATAATATGCGGATTGGATCGAAAAGTTACTATAATGGGAATAATATAACATCCAATGGTTCGGAGAATGATATTTTTTAGAGGAAAAGCAAGAACCGCATCAGCCTTCTATAGGTCAAAATTGGCTGAACTAACAGCTTATTCCAGAGCCAAAGATCTTAATCAATGATGGAGCTGACTCGGCTGTCTTGCTGAAGGACTGATGTAGCCGATCTGATGGTAAAATATGGAGGCAAAAGAACTCATCTGTCATGGAAGAGTGTTGTTGTCTAGCCATTACCTGTGAGCCTGCGACAACCAAAAAGAATAACATGATGATTGCCATAATACTGTGCCATGTAAAGTTGGGCCAAGAATCAAGAGCAACATGTAGCACAGATGTTGTACTAGGACTGCATGATTCGGGAAAACAGGTTGGATGTAGAAATTAAAGGGTGTCATGCTAGCTTAAGCAACATAACAAGGTTAAATATTTTTAAATTGCAAAAGCCTAGGCCACCTTGAGATTTTTGTTGCTTGAGGACGTCCCAAGACTTCCACCGAATTTTCCTCGTGGATGAGCTATCCCCCCTCCCCCCCCCCCCCCCCCCCCATGACCCATCAATAAGATTTGGGATAATTACAAAATGGCCGCCGAACTATTAGCACTTTTTCACTTCGGCATATAAACTATTAACAGTGACTAAACCGCCGCCAACCTATTTGAATATTACTACTCGAAAGCTGCCGGCCAGAATACCGCCCAAATTCATTGCACACCCGGTCTCGGAAAACCACCTTTTGGGACAGAATTTGGGCGGTATTCTGGCCGGCAGCTTTCGAGTAGTAATATTCAAATAGGTTGGCGACGATTTAGTCACTGTTAATAGTTTATATGCCGAAGTGAAAAAGTGCTAATAGTTCGGCGGCCATTTTGTAATTATCCCATAAGATTTTGTCGAATTCTCCAGATTACTAAGAACATGGTTCGATAATTGGAAACAATACATTGTGTACGTGGATATTGCTTATATAATAGATATAATGTGCACTTCTTTATCCGCTTTACTTAATTTCTTCTCTTAACAACCATTAATGCCTGCAAAAGTCTATTATCTAATGCCTACAAAACTCTATTCTTTATTCAAGCCAACAATATAAAGGAGTCGAGATATCTACCATGTGAAGCCACTTCGGCAATTTCAAACAATTGGCAGTTTGAGTGACGAATCTAAGCTTGTGTATTAGGCCTAAAAAGAATTCCCGATTCTCAAAATTATACATTGTCCCGAAACAATCTTGTAGAGATTGATAGTGAACTTAGTAAAATGCAAGGAAAAACTTTAGCACAAATAAGGAGGAGGGGATCCCCCTGAAGAATTTTCTAATGTAGCGTGAGTGAGACAAAATTAATACCGTAACGAAGGAAACTAGATTACAAAAATGACAAGATAGGCAAAACAATGTCAGAACAACTCTTAGGAAAGCCTCAAGCAAGAAGCATACAGTAGACGAAAGACCACTCAACTCAGTGAAAGGTTTTACTCATATCCAACTTAATAGGCATGAGTCCCTCTTTCCCAGATTTCCTAAGCTTCATGCAATGGTATAATTCATAAGCGATGAACATATTCATCCGTAATTAACAGATCTGGGATGAAGGCTGACTAAGATTCAAAGATTATAAATGGGATGCAGGGTCGTACCACTTCAGCAATTCTAAACAATTGACAGTTTGAGTGACAAATTTGAGCTTGTGTATTAGGCCTAAAAAGAATACCCGATTTCTCAAAATTAATACATTGTCCCGAAACACTCTTGTAGAGATTGATAGCGAACTAAGTAAAATGCAAAAAAAAAAAAAAAAAAAAAAAAAAAAATTAGCACAAGTACGGAGGAGAGGATCCCCCTGAAGAATTCCCCGATGTAGCATTAGTTAGCCAAAATTAATACCTTAATGAAGGAAACTAAATTGCAAAAATGACAAGCAAGACAAAACAATGTCAGAAAAACTCTTAGGAAAGCCTCAAGCAAGAAGCATATGGTAGATGAAAGACCACTCAACTCAGTGAAAGATTTTACTCATATCCAACTTAATAGATATGAGTCCCTCTTTCTAGAATTTCCTAAGCTTCATATACAATGGTGTAATTCATAAGCGATGAACATATTATCCGTAATTAACCGATCCAGAATGAAGCCTGACTGAGATTCAAAGATTATAAAAGGGATGCAGGGTCGTACCCAATTAGAGAGCACTTTAGAAGCTAACTTATAAATGACATTCCACAAACTAATCGAGCGGAATTGGGAAATAAGCTTTGGATTTCTAATTTTTGAAATAAGCACAATGTAAGTGTTACTAACAGAAGGACTCAAAGAATTATGAGTAAGCATGTGCAAAACTAAATTAATTACATCTTTGCCAACAATTTGCCAATTTTTTTCCTTAAAAAAATATAGGCCTCATACATCTGTCATTGAATGTGAGCAAATAATGTACCCCCATAAAAAATATATGAACAATGACATTTCAGGAAAGAACAAGCAAGGGATAAAAGGGTGGGAATGCGACGTTTGAGGGAAGGAATTAGCATCCCAAAAATCTGCAAGGTCTGAGTTGATTGCAAGTAATACTCGTGAGTATGTACGAACATCAGGGAAGACAAATTTATTTTGTTGAAACCCGATTAAGTGGACAAGGAAAACAAAGTATTATGCTATATTTAAGTCATCGAGGAATAAAATTTCTTGAAACTACAAGTCGCGTATATGCTATCAGAATCGAAAGATAGTTTCATAAATTCTAGTTGCTTGCTAAATTGATGAGAACAAGGGTCCCATGAAGAAGAGATGCACTAAAGAGTGATCAAGTGGTGAACATAAATAACAACGGGGTTCATGATGAAGATGACAACGAGCTAAGTCATTGGACGATGACAAGAATTAGAGCAGCATCTCCAAAGAAAATGCAAGATACGGGCTGATAATTTAAGCTTCCGAATTCTCCTCCAAATGAGATTCGGACCATAGCTACTAATCGAGAAGGAGTAGGTGCCAATGAAATCTTTGGAAGAACCCATAATAAAATGATATGCGATCAAACCGAAAAGTTATCAAAATGAAAATAATGTCACATCCAACAGTTCGAAAAAAGGCGATTTTTCAGAGGAATAGCGAGAATCACATCAACATTCAATAGGTCAAAATTTGTTCAAATTAACAACCCAATGCAGAGTCCAAGATCTGAATCAATGATGGAGCTAACTCAGGCGTCTTGCGGGAGGCCTGATGTAGCTGATTTGATGGAAAAATGAGGAGGCAAAGGAGCACATTTCTCATGGAAGAGGGTTGTTTTGTGGCCATTGCCCATGAGCCTTCGACAACCAAGAAGAATAACATGATGACCAGCCATAATATGGTGCCATGTTACCCTGGGATGAGAACCAAGAGTAGCATGTAACACAGACGTGGAAGGTAGTCCTTGGACTGCATGATTCGGGCAAAGAGGCTGGATGGGAAAATAAAAGGGTCTTATGCTTGCTTAGATAACATGGCAATGTTAAATGCTTTCAAATTGCAAAAGCCTTGGCAACCTTGTGATTTTCGTTGCTTGAGGTCATCCCAAGACTTCCACCAAATTTTCCTCGCGGACGAGCTATCCCCCCTACCCCCACCAATAAGATTTTACCAAATTCTCCAGATTAAAAAGAACATGGTTCGACAACTGGAAGCAAGGCAATGTATACATGGATATTGCTTATATAAGAGATTTAATGAGCACTTCTTTACTCGCTTTGCTTAATTGTTTTTCTTGCCAACCATTGATGTGCTTACTAACCCATTCTTAATGCCTGCAAAAATCTTTTGTTTATTCCAGCCAACAATAGAAAGGAGTCTGTGATATTTACTGCGAAGTCACTTCAGCAACTCCAAACAAGTGGCAGATTGAATGAGAAATCTGAGCTTGTGTATTAGACCTAAAAAGAATCCCTGATTTCTCAAAATTAAGATGTAGGGCCTTCTATAGTTGCAATACAAAATAGAAGTGTGTCATCTGCACAAAAAGCTTCACCGATCAACAAGTACCCGCAAGTTGATCTGTTTGGTTTATCAAGTCACTAACTACGCACAATGTGACTCAATTCGACTTCTGGGATCAACAAACACCAACTATTTGACTCCGTTCGACTTCTCGGATCATTAAGTCTTCTCTTTGACCAAAATTGACTTCTCGGATAAACAAGTCTTCCGTTTTACCGAATTTGGCTTCACGGATCAACAAGTACCCTTAACTTGATCCGTTTGGTTTATCAAGTCACTAACTACTCACAATGTGACTCGATTCGACTTCTGGGATCAACAAGCACCAACTATTTGACTCCGTCCCACTTCTCAGATCATTAAGTCTTCACTTTGACCAAAATTGACTTCTCGGATCAACAAGTCTTCCGTTTGACCGAATTTGGCTTCACGGATCAACAAGTACCCCAAACTTAATCCGTTTGGTTTATCGAGTCACTAACTACGCACAATGTGACTCAATTCGGCTTCTGGGATCAACAAGCACCAACTATTTGACTCCGTTCGACTTCTCGAATCATTAAGTCTTCTATTTGACCCCAATTGACTTCTCGGATCAAGAAGTCTTCCGTCTGACCGAATTCGGCTTCACGGATCAACAAGTACCTGCAAGTTGATCCGTTTGGTTTATCAATTCACTAACTACGCACAATGTGACTCAATTCGACTTCTGGGATCAACAAGCACCAACTATCTGACTCCGTTCGACATCTCGGATCATTAAGTCTTCTATTTGACCCCAATTGACTTCTCGGATCAACAAGTCTTCCGTCTGACCGAATTCGGCTTCACATATCAACAAGTACCCGCAAGTTGATCCGTTTGGTTTATCAGGTCACTAACTAAGCACAATGTCACTCAATTCGACTTCTGGGATTAACAAACACCAACTATTTGACTCCGTTCGACTTCTCGGATCATTAATTCTTCTATTTGACCCCAAGTGACTTCTCGGATCAACAAGTCTTCCGTCTAACCGAATTCGGCTTCACCGATCAACAAGTACCCTCAAGTTGATCCGTTTGGTTTATCAAGTCACTAACTACGCACAATGTGACTCAATTCGACTTCTGGGATCAACAAGCACCAACTATTTGATTCCGTTTGACTTCTCGGATCATTAAGTCTTCTCTTTGACAAAAATTGACTTCTCGGATCAACAAGTCTTCCGTTTTACCGAATTCGGCTTCATGGATCAACAAGTACCATTAACTTGATCCGTTTGGTTTATCAAGTCACTAACTACTCACAATGTGACTCGATTCGACTTCTGGGATCAACAAGCACCAACTATTTGACTCCGTTCCACTTCTCGGATCATTAAGTCTTCACTTTGACCAAAATTGACTTCTCGGAACAACAAGTCTTCCGTTTGACCGAATTCGGCTTCACGGATCAACAAGTACCCCAAACTTAATCCGTTTGGTTTATCGAGTCACTAACTACGTACAATGTGACTCAATTCGGCTTCTGCGATCAACAAGCACCAACTATTTGACTCCGTTCGACTTCTCGAATCATTAAGTCTTCTATTTGACCCTAATTGACTTCTCGGATCAAGAAGTCTTCCGTCTGACCGAATTCGGCTTCACGGATCAACAAGTACCTGCAAGTTGATCCGTTTGGTTTATCAATTCACTAACTACGCACAATGTGACTCAATTCGACTTCTGGGATCAACAAGCATCAACTATCTGACTCCGTTCGACATCTCGGATCATTAAGTCTTCTATTTGACCCCAATTGACTTCTCGGATCAACAAGTCTTCCGTCTGACCGAATTCGGCTTCACATATCAACAAGCACCCGCAAGTTGATCCGTTTGGTTTATCAGGTCACTAACTAAGCACAATGTCACTCAATTCGACTTCTGGGATTAACAAACACCAACTATTTGACTCCGTTCGACTTCTCGGATCATTAATTCTTCTATTTGACCCCAAGTGACTTCTCGGATCAACAAGTCTTCCGTCTAACCGAATTCGGCTTCACCGATCAACAAGTACCCTCAAGTTGATCCGTTTGGTTTATCAAGTCACTAACTACGCACAATGTGACTCAATTCGACTTCTGGGATCAACAAGCACCAACTATTTGATTCCGTTTGACTTCTCGGATCATTAAGTCTTCTCTTTGACCAAAATTGACTTCTCGGATCAACAAGTCTTCCGTTTTACCGAATTCGGCTTCATGGATCAACAAGTACCATTAACTTGATCCGTTTGGTTTATCAAGTCACTAACTACTCACAATGTGACTCGATTCGACTTCTGGGATCAACAAGCACCAACTATTTGACTCCGTTCCACTTCTCGGATCATTAAGTCTTCACTTTGACCAAAATTGACTTCTCGGAACAACAAGTCTTCCGTTTGACCGAATTCGGCTTCACGGATCAACAAGTACCCCAAACTTAATCCGTTTGGTTTATCGAGTCACTAACTACGCACAATGTGACTCAATTCGGCTTCTGCGATCAACAAGCACCAACTATTTGACTCCGTTCGACTTCTCGAATCATTAAGTCTTCTATTTGACCCTAATTGACTTCTCGGATCAAGAAGTCTTCCGTCTGACCGAATTCGGCTTCACGGATCAACAAGTACCTGCAAGTTGATCCGTTTGGTTTATCAAGTCACTAACTATGCACAATGTGACTCAATTCGACTTCTGGGATCAACAAGCACCAACTATTTGACTCCGTTCGACTTCTCGGATCATTAAGTCTTCTATTTGACCCCAATTGACTTCTCGGATCAACAAGCCTTCCGTCTGACCGAATTCGGCTTCACATATCAACAAGTACCTGAAAGTTGATCCGTTTGGTTTATCAGGTCACTAACTACGCACAATGTGACTCAATTCGACTTCTGGGATCAACAAATACCAACTATTTGAATCCGTTCGACTTCTCGGATCATTAAGTCTTCTATTTGACCCCAAGTGACTTCTCGGATCAACAAGTCTTCAGTCCGACCGAATTCGGCTTCACCGATCAACAAGTACCCGCAAGTTGATCCGTTTGGTTTATCAATTCACTAACTACGCACAATGTGACTCAATTCGACTTCTGGGATCAACAAGCACCAACTATCTGACTCCGTTCGACATCTCGGATCATTAAGTCTTCTATTTGACCCCAATTGACTTCTCGGATCAACAAGTCTTCCGTCTGACCGAATTCGGCTTCACATATCAACAAGTACCCGCAAGTTGATCCGTTTGGTTTATCAGGTCACTAACTAAGCACAATGTCACTCAATTCGACTTCTGGGATTAACAAACACCAACTATTTGACTCCGTTCGACTTCTCGGATCATTAATTCTTCTATTTGACCCCAAGTGACTTCTCGGATCAACAAGTCTTCCGTCTAACCGAATTCGGCTTCACCGATCAACAAGTACCCTCAAGTTGATCCGTTTGGTTTATCAAGTCACTAACTACGCACAATGTGACTCAATTCGACTTCTGGGATCAACAAGCACCAACTATTTGATTCCGTTTGACTTCTCGGATCATTAAGTCTTCTCTTTGACCAAAATTGACTTCTCGGATCAACAAGTCTTCCGTTTTACCGAATTCGGCTTCATGGATCAACAAGTACCATTAACTTGATCCGTTTGGTTTATCAAGTCACTAACTACTCACAATGTGACTCGATTCGACTTCTGGGATCAACAAGCACCAACTATTTGACTCCGTTCCACTTCTCGGATCATTAAGTCTTCACTTTGACCAAAATTGACTTCTCGGAACAACAAGTCTTCCGTTTGACCGAATTCGGCTTCACGGATCAACAAGTACCCCAAACTTAATCCGTTTGGTTTATCGAGTCACTAACTACGTACAATGTGACTCAATTCGGCTTCTGCGATCAACAAGCACCAACTATTTGACTCCGTTCGACTTCTCGAATCATTAAGTCTTCTATTTGACCCTAATTGACTTCTCGGATCAAGAAGTCTTCCGTCTGACCGAATTCGGCTTCACGGATCAACAAGTACCTGCAAGTTGATCCTTTTGGTTTATCAATTCACTAACTACGCACAATGTGACTCAATTCGACTTCTGGGATCAACAAGCACCAACTATCTGACTCCGTTCGACATCTCGGATCATTAAGTCTTCTATTTGACCCCAATTGACTTCTCGGATCAACAAGTCTTCCGTCTGACCGAATTCGGCTTCACATATCAACAAGCACCCGCAAGTTGATCCGTTTGGTTTATCAGGTCACTAACTAAGCACAATGTCACTCAATTCGACTTCTGGGATTAACAAACACCAACTATTTGACTCCGTTCGACTTCTCGGATCATTAATTCTTCTATTTGACCCCAAGTGACTTCTCGGATCAACAAGTCTTCCGTCTAACCGAATTCGGCTTCACCGATCAACAAGTACCCTCAAGTTGATCCGTTTGGTTTATCAAGTCACTAACTACGCACAATGTGACTCAATTCGACTTCTGGGATCAACAAGCACCAACTATTTGATTCCGTTTGACTTCTCGGATCATTAAGTCTTCTCTTTGACCAAAATTGACTTCTCGGATCAACAAGTCTTCCGTTTTACCGAATTCGGCTTCACGGATCAACAAGTACCCTTAACTTGATCCGTTTGGTTTATCAAATCACTGACTACTCACAATGTGACTCGATTCGACATCTGGGATCAACAAGCACCATCTATTTGACTCCGTTCCACTTCTCGGATCATTAAGTCTTCACTTTGACCAAAATTGACTTCTCGAATCAACAAGTCTTCTGTTTGACCGAATTCGGCTTCATGGATCAACAAGTACCCCAAACTTAATCCGTTTGGTTTATCGAGTCACTAACTACGCACAATGTGACTCAATTCGGCTTCTGGGATCAACAAGCACCAACTATTTGACTCCGTTCGACTTCTCGAATCATTATGTCTTCTATTTGACCCCAATTGACTTCTCGGATCAACAAGTCTTCCGTCTGACCGAATTCGGCTTCACCGATCAACAAGTACCCCCATCTTGATCCGTTTGGTTTATCAAGTCACTAACTACGCACAATGTGACTCAATTCGACTTCTAGGATCAACAAGCACCAACTATTTGACTTCGTTCGACTTCTCGGATCATTAAGTCTTCTCTTTGACCAAAATTGACTTCTCGGATCAACAAGTCTTCTGTTTTACCGAATTTGGCTTCACGGATCAACAAGTACCCTTAACTTGATCCGTTTGGTTTATCAAGTCACTAACTACTCACAATGTGACTCGATTCGACTTCTGGGATCAACAAGCACCAACTATTTGACTCCGTTCCACTTCTCGGATCATTAAGTCTTCACTTTGACCAAAATTGACTTCTCGGATCAACAAGTCTTCCGTTTGACCGAATTCAGCTTCACGGATCAACAAGTACCCCAAAACTTGATCCGTTTGGTTTATCGAGTCACTAACTACGCACAATGTGACTCAATTCGGCTTCTGGGATCAACAAGCACCAACTATTTGACTCCGTTCGACTTCTCAAATCATTAAGTCTTCTATTTGACCCCAATTGACTTCTCGGATCAACAAGTCTTCCGTCTGACCGAATTCGGCTTCACGGATCAACAAGTACCTGCAAGTTGATCCGTTTGGTTTATCAAGTCTCTAACTACGCACAATGTGACTCAATTCGACTTCTGGGATCAATAAGCACCAACTATTTGACTCCGTTCGACTTCTCGGATCATTAAGTCTTCTATTTGACCCCAATTGACTTCTCGGATCAACAAGTCTTCCGTCTGATCGAATTCGGCTTCACATATCAACAAGTACCCGCAAGTTGATCCGTTTGGTTTATCAAGTCACTAACTACGCACAATGTGACTCAATTCGACTTCTGGGATCAACAAGCACCAACTATTTGACTCTGTTCGACTTCTCGGATCACTAAGTCTTCTATTTGACCCCAATTGACTTCTCGGATCAACAAGTCTTCCATTTAATCGAATTCGGCTCCACTGATCGACAAGTACCCCCAACTTGATCCGTTTGGTTTATCAATTCACTAACTACGCACGATGTGACTCAATTCGACTTCTGGGATCAACAAGCACAAACCATTTGACTCCGCTCGACTTCTCGGATCATTATGTCTTCTCTTTGACCAAAATTGACTTCTCGGATCAACAAGTCTTCCGTTTTACCCAATTCGGCTTCACGGATCAACAAGTACCCTTAACTTGATCCGTTTGGTTTATCAAGTCACTAACTACTCACAATGTGACTCGATTCGACTTCTGGGATCAACAAGCACCAACTATTTGACTCTGTTCCACTTCTCGGATCATTAAGTCTTCACTTTGACCAAAATTGACTTCTGGAATCAACAAGTCTTCCGTTTCACCGAATTCGGCTTCACGGATCAACAAGTACCCCAAACTTAATCCGTTTGGTTTATCGAGTCACTAACTACCTACAATGTGACTCAATTCGGCTTCTAGGATCAACAAGCACCAACTATTTGACTCCGTTCGACTTCTCGAATCATTAAGTCTTCTATTTGACCCCAATCGACTTCTCGGATCAACAAGTCTTCCGTCTGACCGAATTCGGCTTCACATATCAACAAGTACCCGCAAGTTGATCCGTTTGGTTTATCAGGTCACTAACTACGCACAATGCGACTCAATTCGACTTCTGGGATCAACAAACACTAATTATTTGACTCCGTTCGACTTCTCGGATCATTAAGTCTTCTATTTGACCCCAATTGACTTCTCGGATCAACAAGTCTTCCGTCTGATCGAATTCGGCTTCACATATCGACAAGTACCCGCAAGTTGATCCGTTTGGTTTATCAAGTCACTAACTACGCACAATGTGACTCAGTTCGACTTCTGGGATCAACAAGCCCCAACTATTTGACTCCGTTCGACTTCTCGGATCACTAAGTCTTCTATTTGACCCCAATTGACTTCTCGGATCAACAAGTCTTCCGTTTAATCGAATTCGGCTTCACGGATCGACAAGTACCCCCAACTTGATCAGTTTGGTTTATCAATTCACTAACTACGCACAATGTGACTCAATTCGACTTCAGGGATCAACAAGCACAAACTATTTGACCCCATTCGACTTCTCGGATCGTTAAGTCTTCTCTTTGACCATAATTGCCTTCTCGGATCAACAAGTCTTCCGTTTGACCGAATTTGGCTTCACGGATCAACAAGTACCCGCAACTTGATCCATTTGGTTTATCAATTGACTATCTACGCACAATGTGACTCGATTCGGCTTCTGGGATCAACAAGCACCAACTATTTGACTCCGTTCGACTTCTCGGATCATTAAGTCTTCTATTTGCCCCCAATTGACTTCTCGGATCAACAAGTCTTCCGTGTGACCGAATTCGGCTTCACCGATCAACAAGTACCCCCATCTTGATCCGTTTGGTTTATCAAGTCACTAACTACGCACAATGTGACTCAATTCGACTTCTGGGATCAACAAGCACCAACTATTTGACTCCGTTCGACTTCTCAGATCATTAAGTCTTCTCTTTGACCAAAATTGACTTCTCGGATCAACAAGTCTTCCGTTTTACCGAATTCGGCTTCATGGATCAACAAGTACCCTTAACTTGATCCGTTTGGTTTATCAAGTCACTAACTACTCACAATGTGACTCGATTCTACTTCTGGGATCAACAAGCACCAACTATTTGACTCCGTTCCACTTCTCGGATCATTAAGTCTTCACTTTGACCAAAATTGACTTCTCGAATCAACAAGTCTTCCGTTTGACCAAATTCGGCTTCACGGATCAACAAGTACCCCAAACTTAATCCGTTTGGTTTATCGAGTCACTAACTACGCACAATGTGACTCAATTCGGCTTCTGGGATCAACAAGCACCAACTATTTGACTCCCTTCGACTTCTCGAATCATTAAGTCTTCTATTTGACCCCAATTGACTTCTCGGATCAACAAGTCTTCCGTCTGACCGAATTCGGCTTCACGGATCAACAAGTACCTGCAAGTTGATCCGTTTGGTTTATCAAGTCTCTAACTACGCACAATGTGACTCAATTCGACTTCTGGGATCAATAAGCACCAACTATTTGACTCCGTTCGACTTCTCGGATCATTAAGTCTTCTATTTGACCCCAATTGACTTCTCGGATCAACAAGTCTTCCGTCTGATCGAATTCGGCTTCACATATCAACAAGTACCCGCAAGTTGATCCGTTTGGTTTATCAAGTCACTAACTACGCACAATGTGACTCAATTCGACTTCTGGGATCAACAAGCACCAACTATTTGACTCCGTTCGACTTCTCGGATCACTAAGTCTTCTATTTGACCCCAATTGACTTCTCGGATCAACAAGTCTTCCATTTAATCGAATTCGGCTCCACTGATCGACAAGTACCCCCAACTTGATCCGTTTGGTTTATCAATTCACTAACTACGCACGATGTGACTCAATTCGACTTCTGGGATCAACAAGCACAAACCATTTGACTCCGTTCGACTTCTCGGATCATTATGTCTTCTCTTTGACCAAAATTGACTTCTCGGATCAACAAGTCTTCCGTTTTACCCAATTCGGCTTCACGGATCAACAAGTACCCTTAACTTGATCCGTTTGGTTTATCAAGTCACTAACTACTCACAATGTGACTCGATTCGACTTCTGGGATCAACAAGCACCAACTATTTGACTCTGTTCCACTTCTCGGATCATTAAGTCTTCACTTTGACCAAAATTGACTTCTGGAATCAACAAGTCTTCCGTTTCACCGAATTCGGCTTCACGGATCAACAAGTACCCCAAACTTAATCCGTTTGGTTTATCGAGTCACTAACTACCTACAATGTGACTCAATTCGGCTTCTAGGATCAACAAGCACCAACTATTTGACTCCGTTCGACTTCTCGAATCATTAAGTCTTCTATTTGACCCCAATCGACTTCTCGGATCAACAAGTCTTCCGTCTGACCGAATTCGGCTTCACGGATCAACAAGTACCTGCAAGTTGATCCGTTTGGTTTATCAAGTCACTAACTACGCACAATGTGACTCAATTCGACTTCTGGGATCAACAAGCACCAACTATTTGATTCCGTTTGACTTCTCGGATCATTAAGTCTTCTCTTTGACCAAAATTGACTTCTCGGATCAACAAGTCTTCCGTTTTACCGAATTCGGCTTCATGGATCAACAAGTACCATTAACTTGATCCGTTTGGTTTATCAAGTCACTAACTACTCACAATGTGACTCGATTCGACTTCTGGGATCAACAAGCACCAACTATTTGACTCCATTTGACTTCTCGGATCATTAAGTCTTCTCTTTGACCAAAATTGACTTCTCGGATCAACAAGTCTTCCGTTTTACCGAATTCGGCTTCACGGATCAACAAGTACCCTTAACTTGATCCGTTTGGTTTATCAAATCACTGACTACTCACAATGTGATTCGATTCGACATCTGGGATCAACAAGCACCAACTATTTGACTCCGTTCCACTTCTCGGATCATTAAGTCTTCACTTTGACCAAAATTGACTTCTCGAATCAACAAGTCTTCTGTTTGACCGAATTCGACTTCATGGATCAACAAGTACCCCAAACTTAATCCGTTTGGTTTATCGAGTCACTAACTACGCACAATGTGACTCAATTCGGCTTCTGGGATCAACAAGCACCAACTATTTGACTCCGTTCGACTTCTCGAATCATTATGTCTTCTATTTGACCCCAATTGACTTCTCGGATCAACAAGTCATCCGTCTGACCGAATTCGGCTTCACCGATCAACAAGTACCCCCATCTTGATCCGTTTGGTTTATCAAGTCACTAACTACGCACAATGTGACTCAATTCGACTTCTAGGATCAACAAGCACCAACTATTTGACTTCGTTCGACTTCTCGGATCATTAAGTCTTCTCTTTGACCAAAATTGACTTCTCGGATCAACAAGTCTTCTGTTTTACCGAATTTGGCTTCACGGATCAACAAGTACCCTTAACTTGATCCGTTTGGTTTATCAAGTCACTAACTACTCACAATGTGACTCGATTCGACTTCTGGGATCAACAAGCACCAACTATTTGACTCCGTTCCACTTCTCGGATCATTAAGTCTTCACTTTGACCAAAATTGACTTCTCGGATCAACAAGTCTTCCGTTTGACCGAATTCAGCTTCACGGATCAACAAGTACCCCAAAGCTTGATCCGTTTGGTTTATCGAGTCACTAACTACGCACAATGTGACTCAATTCGGCTTCTGGGATCAACAAGCACCAACTATTTGACTCCGTTCGACTTCTCAAATCATTAAGTCTTCTATTTGACCCCAATTGACTTCTCGGATCAACAAGTCTTCCGTCTGATCGAATTCGGCTTCACGGATCAACAAGTACCTGCAAGTTGATCCGTTTGGTTTATCAAGTCTCTAACTACGCACAATGTGACTCAATTCGACTTCTGGGATCAATAAGCACCAACTATTTGACTCCGTTCGACTTCTCGGATCATTAAGTCTTCTATTTGACCCCAATTGACTTCTCGGATCAACAAGTCTTCCGTCTGATCGAATTCGGCTTCACATATCAACAAGTACCCGCAAGTTGATCCGTTTGGTTTATCAAGTCACTAACTACGCACAATGTGACTCAATTCGACTTCTGGGATCAACAAGCACCAACTATTTGACTCCGTTCGACTTCTCGGATCACTAAGTCTTCTATTTGACCCCAATTGACTTCTCGGATCAACAAGTCTTCCATTTAATCGAATTCGGCTCCACTGATCGACAAGTACCCCCAACTTGATCCGTTTGGTTTATCAATTCACTAACTACGCACGATGTGACTCAATTCGACTTCTGGGATCAACAAGCACAAACCATTTGACTCCGTTCGACTTCTCGGATCATTATGTCTTCTCTTTGACCAAAATTGACTTCTCGGATCAACAAGTCTTCCGTTTTACCCAATTCGGCTTCACGGATCAACAAGTACCCTTAACTTGATCCGCTTGGTTTATCAAGTCACTAACTACTCACAATGTGACTCGATTCGACTTCTGGGATCAACAAGCACCAACTATTTGACTCTGTTCCACTTCTCGGATCATTAAGTCTTCACTTTGACCAAAATTGACTTCTGGAATCAACAAGTCTTCCGTTTCACCGAATTCGGCTTCACGGATCAACAAGTACCCCAAACTTAATCCGTTTGGTTTATCGAGTCACTAACTACCTACAATGTGACTCAATTCGGCTTCTAGGATCAACAAGCACCAACTATTTGACTCCGTTCGACTTCTCGAATCATTAAGTCTTCTATTTGACCCCAATCGACTTCTCGGATCAACAAGTCTTCCGTCTGACCGAATTCGGCTTCACGGATCAACAAGTACCTGCAAGTTGATCCGTTTGGTTTATCAAATCACTAACTACGCACAATGTGACTCAATTCGACTTCTTGGATCAACAAGCACCAACTATTTGACTCCGTTCGACTTCTCGGATCATCAAGTCTTCTATTTGACCGCAATTGACTTCTCGGATCAACAAGTCTTCCGTGTGACCGAATTCGGCTTCACATATCAACAAGTACCCGCAAGTTGATCCGTTTGGTTTATCAGGTCACTAACTACGCACAATGCGACTCAATTCGACTTCTGGGATCAACAAACACTAATTATTTGACTCCGTTCGACTTCTCGGATCATTAAGTCTTCTATTTGACCCCAATTGACTTCTCGGATCAACAAGTCTTCCGTCTGATCGAATTCGGCTTCACATATCGACAAGTACCCGCAAGTTGATCCGTTTGGTTTATCAAGTCACTAACTACGCACAATGTGACTCAGTTCGACTTCTGGGATCAACAAGCCCCAACTATTTGACTCCGTTCGACTTCTCGGATCACTAAGTCTTCTATTTTACCCCAATTGACTTCTCGGATCAACAAGTCTTCCGTTTAATCGAATTCGGCTTCACGGATCGACAAGTACCCCCAACTTGATCAGTTTGGTTTATCAATTCACTAACTACGCACAATGTGACTCAATTCGACTTCTGGGATCAACAAGCACAAACTATTTGACTCCATTCGACTTCTCGGATCGTTAAGTCTTCTCTTTGACCATAATTACCTTCTCGGATCAACAAGTCTTCCGTTTGACCGAATTTGGCTTCACGGATCAACAAGTACCCGCAACTTGATCCATTTGGTTTATCAATTGACTATCTACGCACAATGTGACTCGATTCGGCTTCTGGGATCAACAAGCACCAACTATTTGACTCCGTTCGACTTCTCGGATCATTAAGTCTTCTATTTGCCCCCAATTGACTTCTCGGATCAACAAGTCTTCCGTGTGACCGAATTCGGCTTCACCGATCAACAAGTACCCCCATCTTGATCCGTTTGGTTTATCAAGTCACTAACTACGCACAATGTGACTCAATTCGACTTCTGGGATCAACAAGCACCAACTATTTGACTCCGTTCGACTTCTCAGATCATTAAGTCTTCTCTTTGACCAAAATTGACTTCTCGGATCAACAAGTCTTCCGTTTTACCGAATTCGGCTTCATGGATCAACAAGTACCCTTAACTTGATCCGTTTGGTTTATCAAGTCACTAACTACTCACAATGTGACTCGATTCTACTTCTGGGATCAACAAGCACCAACTATTTGACTCCGTTCCACTTCTCGGATCATTAAGTCTTCACTTTGACCAAAATTGACTTCTCGAATCAACAAGTCTTCCGTTTGACCAAATTCGGCTTCACGGATCAACAAGTACCCCAAACTTAATCCGTTTGGTTTATCGAGTCACTAACTACGCACAATGTGACTCAATTCGGCTTCTGGGATCAACAAGCACCAACTATTTGACTCCCTTCGACTTCTCGAATCATTAAGTCTTCTATTTGACCCCAATTGACTTCTCGGATCAACAAGTCTTCCGTCTGACCGAATTCGGCTTCACATATCAACAAGTACCCGCAAGTTGATCCGTTTGGTTTATCAAGTCACTAACTACGCACAATGTGACTCAATTTGACTTCTTGGATCAACAAGCACCAACTATTTGACTCCGTTCGACTTCTCGGATCATCAAGTCTTCTATTTGACCCCAATTGACTTCTCGGATCAACAAGTCTTCCGTCCGACCGAATTCGGCTTCACATATCAACAAGTACCCGCAAGTTGATCCGTTTGGTTTATCAAGTCACTAACTTCGCACAATGTGACTCAATTCGACTTCTGGGATCAACAAGCACCAACTATTTGACTCCGTTCGACTTCTCGGATCACTAAGTCTTCTATTTGACCCCAATTGACTTCTCGGATCAACAAGTCTTCCGTTTAATCGAATTCGGCTTCACGGATCGACAAGTACCCCCAACTTGATCCGTTTGGTTTATCAATTCACTAACTACGCACAATGTGACTCAATTCGACTTCTGGGATCAACAAGCACAAACTATTTGACTCCGTTCGACTTCTCGGATCATTAAGTCTTCTCTATGACCATAATTGACTTCTCGGATCAACAAGTCTTCTGTTTGACCGAATTTGGCTTCACGGATCAACAAGTACCCGCAACTTGATCCATTTGGTTTATCAATTGACTAACTACGCACAATGTGACTCGATTCGGCTTCTGGGATCAACAAGCACCAACTATTTGACTTCGTTCGACTTCTCGGATCATTAAGTCTTCTATTTGGCCCCAATTGACTTCTCGGATCAACAAGTCTTCCGTCTGACCGAATTCGGCTTCACCGATCAACAAGTACCCCCATCTTGATCCGTTTGGTTTATCAAGTCACTAACTACGCACAATGTGACTCAATTCGACTTCTGGGATCAACAAGCACCAACTATTTGACTCCGTTCGACTTCTCAGATCATTAAGTCTTCTCTTTGACCAAAATTGACTTCTCGGATCAACAAGTCTTCCGTTTTACCGAATTCGGCTTCATGGATCAACAAGTACCCTTAACTTGATCCGTTTGGTTTATCAAGTCACTAACTACTCACAATGTGACTCGATTCTACTTCTGGGATCAACAAGCACCAACTATTTGACTCCGTTCCACTTCTCGGATCATTAAGTCTTCACTTTGACCAAAATTGACTTCTCGAATCAACAAGTCTTCCGTTTGACCAAATTCGGCTTCACGGATCAACAAGTACCCCAAACTTAATCCGTTTGGTTTATCGAGTCACTAACTACGCACAATGTGACTCAATTCGGCTTCTGGGATCAACAAGCACCAACTATTTGACTCCCTTCGACTTCTCGAATCATTAAGTCTTCTATTTGACCCCAATTGACTTCTCGGATCAACAAGTCTTCCGTCTGACCGAATTCGGCTTCACATATCAACAAGTACCCGCAAGTTGATCCGTTTGGTTTATCAAGTCACTAACTACGCACAATGTGACTCAATTTGACTTCTTGGATCAACAAGCACCAACTATTTGACTCCGTTCGACTTCTCGGATCATCAAGTCTTCTATTTGACCCCAATTGACTTCTCGGATCAACAAGTCTTCCGTCCGACCGAATTCGGCTTCACATATCAACAAGTACCCGCAAGTTGATCCGTTTGGTTTATCAAGTCACTAACTTCGCACAATGTGACTCAATTCGACTTCTGGGATCAACAAGCACCAACTATTTGACTCCGTTCGACTTCTCGGATCACTAAGTCTTCTATTTGACCCCAATTGACTTCTCGGATCAACAAGTCTTCCGTTTAATCGAATTCGGCTTCACGGATCGACAAGTACCCCCAACTTGATCCGTTTGGTTTATCAATTCACTAACTACGCACAATGTGACTCAATTCGACTTCTGGGATCAACAAGCACAAACTATTTGACTCCGTTCGACTTCTCGGATCATTAAGTCTTCTCTATGACCATAATTGACTTCTCGGATCAACAAGTCTTCTGTTTGACCGAATTTGGCTTCACGGATCAACAAGTACCCGCAACTTGATCCATTTGGTTTATCAATTGACTAACTACGCACAATGTGACTCGATTCGGCTTCTGGGATCAACAAGCACCAACTATTTGACTTCGTTCGACTTCTCGGATCATTAAGTCTTCTATTTGGCCCCAATTGACTTCTCGGATCAACAAGTCTTCCGTCTGACCGAATTCGGCTTCACCGATCAACAAGTACCCCCATCTTGATCCGTTTGGTTTATCAAGTCACTAACTACGCACAATGTGACTCAATTCGACTTCTGGGATCAACAAGCACCAACTATTTGACTCCATTCGACTTCTCGGATCATTAAGTCTTCTCTTTGACCAAAATTGACTTCTCGGATCAACAAGTCTTCCGTTTTACCGAATTCGGCTTCACGGATCAACAAGTACCCTTAACTTGATCCGTTTGGTTTATCAAGTCACTAACTACTCACAATGTGACTCTATTCGACTTCTGGGATCAACAAGCACCAACTATTTGACTCCGTTCGACTTCTCGAATCATTAAGTCTTCTATTTGACCCCAATTGACTTCTCGGATCAACAAGTCTTCCATTTAATCGAATTCGGCTCCACTGATCGACAAGTACCCCCAACTTGATCCGTTTGGTTTATCAATTCACTAACTACGCACGATGTGACTCAATTCGACTTCTGGGATCAACAAGCACAAACCATTTGACTCCGTTCGACTTCTCGGATCATTATGTCTTCTCTTTGACCAAAATTGACTTCTCGGATCAACAAGTCTTCCGTTTTACCCAATTCGGCTTCACGGATCAACAAGTACCCTTAACTTCATCCGTTTGGTTTATCAAGTCACTAACTACTCACAATGTGACTCGATTCGACTTCTGGGATCAACAAGCACCAACTATTTGACTCTGTTCCACTTCTCGGATCATTAAGTCTTCACTTTGACCAAAATTGACTTCTGGAATCAACAAGTCTTCCGTTTCACCGAATTCGGCTTCACGGATCAACAAGTACCCCAAACTTAATCCGTTTGGTTTATCGAGTCACTAACTACCTACAATGTGACTCAATTCGGCTTCTAGGATCAACAAGCACCAACTATTTGACTCCGTTCGACTTCTCGAATCATTAAGTCTTCTATTTGACCCCAATCGACTTCTCGGATCAACAAGTCTTCCGTCTGACCGAATTCGGCTTCACGGATCAACAAGTACCTGCAAGTTGATCCGTTTGGTTTATCAAATCACTAACTACGCACAATGTGACTCAATTCGACTTCTTGGATCAACAAGCACCAACTATTTGACTCCGTTCGACTTCTCGGATCATCAAGTCTTCTATTTGACCGCAGTTGACTTCTCGGATCAACAAGTCTTCCGTCTGACCGAATTCGGCTTCACATATCAACAAGTACCCGCAAGTTGATCCGTTTGGTTTATCAGGTCACTAACTACGCACAATGCGACTCAATTCGACTTCTGGGATCAACAAACACTAATTATTTGACTCCGTTCGACTTCTCGGATCATTAAGTCTTCTATTTGACCCCAATTGACTTCTCGGATCAACAAGTCTTCCGTCTGATCGAATTCGGCTTCACATATCGACAAGTACCCGCAAGTTGATCCGTTTGGTTTATCAAGTCACTAACTACGCACAATGTGACTCAGTTCGACTTCTGGGATCAACAAGCCCCAACTATTTGACTCCGTTCGACTTCTCGGATCACTAAGTCTTCTATTTGACCCCAATTGACTTCTCGGATCAACAAGTCTTCCGTTTAATCGAATTCGGCTTCACGGATCGACAAGTACCCCCAACTTGATCAGTTTGGTTTATCAATTCACTAACTACGCACAATGTGACTCAATTCGACTTCTGGGATCAACAAGCACAAACTATTTGACTCCATTCGACTTCTCGGATCGTTAAGTCTTCTCTTTGACCATAATTGCCTTCTCGGATCAACAAGTCTTTCGTTTGACCGTATTTGGCTTCACGGATCAACAAGTACCCGCAACTTGATCCATTTGGTTTATCAATTGACTATCTACGCACAATGTGACTCGATTCGGCTTCTGGGATCAACAAGCACCAACTATTTGACTCCGTTCGACTTCTCGGATCATTAAGTCTTCTATTTGCCCCCAATTGACTTCTCGGATCAACAAGTCTTCCGTGTGACCGAATTCGGCTTCACCGATCAACAAGTACCCCCATCTTGATCCGTTTGGTTTATCAAGTCACTAACTACGCACAATGTGACTCAATTCGACTTCTGGGATCAACAAGCACCAACTATTTGACTCCGTTCGACTTCTCAGATCATTAAGTCTTCTCTTTGACCAAAATTGACTTCTCGGATCAACAAGTCTTCCGTTTTACCGAATTCGGCTTCATGGATCAACAAGTACCCTTAACTTGATCCGTTTGGTTTATCAAGTCACTAACTACTCACAATGTGACTCGATTCTACTTCTGGGATCAACAAGCACCAACTATTTGACTCCGTTCCACTTCTCGGATCATTAAGTCTTCACTTTGACCAAAATTGACTTCTCGAATCAACAAGTCTTCCGTTTGACCAAATTCGGCTTCACGGATCAACAAGTACCCCAAACTTAATCCGTTTGGTTTATCGAGTCACTAACTACGCACAATGTGACTCAATTCGGCTTCTGGGATCAACAAGCACCAACTATTTGACTCCCTTCGACTTCTCGAATCATTAAGTCTTCTATTTGACCCCAATTGACTTCTCGGATCAACAAGTCTTCCGTCTGACCGAATTCGGCTTCACATATCAACAAGTACCCGCAAGTTGATCCGTTTGGTTTATCAAGTCACTAACTACGCACAATGTGACTCAATTTGACTTCTTGGATCAACAAGCACCAACTATTTGACTCCGTTCGACTTCTCGGATCATCAAGTCTTCTATTTGACCCCAATTGACTTCTCGGATCAACAAGTCTTCCGTCCGACCGAATTCGGCTTCACAGATCAACAAGTACCCGCAAGTTGATCCGTTTGGTTTATCAAGTCACTAACTTCGCACAATGTGACTCAATTCGACTTCTGGGATCAACAAGCACCAACTATTTGACTCCGTTCGACTTCTCGGATCACTAAGTCTTCTATTTGACCCCAATTGACTTCTCGGATCAACAAGTCTTCCGTTTAATCGAATTCGGCTTCACGGATCGACAAGTACCCCCAACTTGATCCGTTTGGTTTATCAATTCACTAACTACGCACAATGTGACTCAATTCGACTTCTGGGATCAACAAGCACAAACTATTTGACTCCGTTCGACTTCTCGGATCATTAAGTCTTCTCTTTGACCATAATTGACTTCTCGGATCAACAAGTCTTCTGTTTGACCGAATTTGGCTTCACGGATCAACAAGTACCCGCAACTTGATCCATTTGGTTTATCAATTCACTAACTACGCACAATGTGACTCGATTCGGCTTCTGGGATCAACAAGCACCAACTATTTGACTTCGTTCGACTTCTCGGATCATTAAGTCTTCTATTTGGCCCCAATTGACTTCTCGGATCAACAAGTCTTCCGTCTGACCGAATTCGGCTTCACCGATCAACAAGTACCCCCATCTTGATCCGTTTGGTTTATCAAGTCACTAACTACGCACAATGTGACTCAATTCGACTTCTGGGATCAACAAGCACCAACTATTTGACTCCATTCGACTTCTCGGATCATTAAGTCTTCTCTTTGACCAAAATTGACTTCTCGGATCAACAAGTCTTCCGTTTTACCGAATTCGGCTTCACGGATCAACAAGTACCCTTAACTTGATCCGTTTGGTTTATCAAGTCACTAACTACTCACAATGTGACTCGATTCGACTTCTGGGATCAACAAGCACCAACTATTTGACTCCGTTCGACTTCTCGAATCATTAAGTCTTCTATTTGACCCCAATTGACTTCTCGGATCAACAAGTCTTCCGTCTGACCGAATTCGGCTTCACATATCAACAAGTACCCGCAAGTTGATCCGTTTGGTTTATCAGGTCACTAACTACGCACAATGCGACTCAATTCTACTTCTGGGATCAACAAACACCAACTATTTGACTCCGTTCGACTTCTCGGATCATTAAATCTTCTATTTGACCCCAATTGACTTCTCGGATCAACAAGTCTTCCGTCTGACCGAATTCGGCTTCACCGATCAACAAGTACCCGCAAGTTGATCTGTTTGGTTTATCTAGTTACTAACTGCGCACAATGTGACTCAATTCGACTTCTGGGATCAATAAGCACCAACTATTTGACTTCGTTCGACTTCTCAGATCATTAAGTCTTCTATTTGACCCCAATTGACTTCTCGGATCAACAAGTCTTCCGTCTGATCGAATTCGGCTTCACATATCAACAAGTACCCGCAAGTTGATCCGTTTGGTTTATCAAGTCACTAACTACGCACAATGTGACTCAATTCGACTTCTGGGATCAACAAGCACCAACTATTTGACTCCGTTCGACTTCTCGGATCATTAAGTCTTCTATTTGACCAAAATTGACTTCTCGGATCAACAAGTCTTCCGTTTTACCGAATTCGGCTTCACGGATCAACAAGTACCCTTAACTTGATCCGTTTAGTTTATCAAGTCACTAATTACTCACAATGTGACTCGATTCGACTTCTGGGATCAACAAGCACCAACTATTTGACTCCGTTCCACTTCTCGGATCATTAAGTCTTCTCTTTGACCAAAATTGACTTCTCGGATCAACAAGTCTTCCGTTTTACCGAATTCGGCTTCACGGATCAACAAGTACCCTTAACTTGATCCGTTTGGTTTATCAAGTCACTAACTACTCACAATGTGACTCGATTCGACTTCTGGGATCAACAAGCACCAACTATTTGACTCCGTTCCACTTCTCGGATCATTAAGTCTTCACTTTGACCAAAATTGACTTCTCGAATCAACAAGTCTTCCGTTTGACCGAATTCGGCTTCACGGATCAACAAGTACCCCAAACTTAATCCGTTTGGTTTATCAAGTCACTAACTACGCACAATGTGACTCAATTCGGCTTCTGGGATCAACAAGCACCAACTGTTTGACTCCGTTCGACTTCTCGAATAATTAAGTCTTCTATTTGGCCCCAATTGCCTTCTCGGATCAACAAGTCTTCCGTCTGACCGAATTCGACTTCACATATCAACAAGTACACGCAAGTTGATCCGTTTGGTTTATCAAGTCACTAACTACGCACAATGTGACTCAATTTGACTTCTTGGATCAACAAGCACCAACTATTTGACTCCGTTCGACTTCTCGGATCATCAAGTTTTCTATTTGACCCCAATTGACTTCTCGGATCAACAAGTCTTCCGTCTGATCGAATTCGGCTTCACATATCAACAAGTACCCGCAAGTTGATCCGTTTGGTTTATCAAGTCACTAACTACGCACAATGTGACTCAATTCGACTTCTGGGATCAACAAGCACCAACTATTTGACTCCGTTCGACTTCTCGGATCACTAAGTCTTCTATTTGACCCCAATTGACTTCTCGGATCAACAAGTCTTCCGTCTGACCGAATTCGGCTTCACCGATCAACAAGTACCCACAAGTTGATCTGTTTGGTTTATCAAGTTACTAACTACGCACAATGTGACTCAATTTAACTTCTGGGATCAACAAGCACCAACTATTTGACTCCGTTCGACTTCTCGGATCATTAAGTCGTCTATTTGACCCCAATTGGCTTCTCGGATCAACAAGTCTTCCGTCTGATCGAATTCGGCTTCACATATCAACAAGTACCCGCAAGTTGATCTGTTTGGTTTATCAAGTCACTAACTACGCACAATGTGACTTAATTCGACTTCTGGGATCAACAAGCACCAACTATTTGACTCCGTTCGACTTCTCGGATAACTAAGTCTTCTATTTGATCCCAATTGACTTCTCGGATCAACAAGTCTTCCGTTTAATCGAATTCGGCTTCACGGATCGACAAGTACCCCCAACTTGATCCGTTTGGTTTATCAATTCACTAACTACGCACAATGTGACTCAATTCGACTTCTGGGATCAACAAGCACAAACTATTTGACTCCGTTCGACTTCTCGGATCATTAAGTCTTCTCTTTGACCATAATTGACTTCTCGGATCAACAAGTCTTCCGTTTGACCGAATTTGGCTTCACGGATCAACAAGTACCCGCAACTTGATCCATTTGGTTTATCAATTCACTAACTACGCACAATATGTCTTGATTCGGCTTCTGGGATCAACAAGCACCAACTATTTGACTCCGTTCGACTTCTCGGATCATTAAGTCTTCTATTTGGCCCCAATTGACTTCTCGGATCAACAAGTCTTCCGTCTGACCGAATTCGGCTTCACCGATCAACAAGTACCCCCATCTTGATCCGTTTGGTTTATCAAGTCACTAACTACGCACAATGTGACTCAATTCGACTTCTGGGATCAACAAGCACCAACTATTTGACTCCGTTCGACTTCTCGGATCATTAAGTCTTCTCTTTGACCAAAATTGACTTCTCGGATCAACAAGTCTTCCGTTTTACCGAATTTTGCTTCACGGATCTACAAGTACCCTTAACTTGATCCGTTTGGTTTATCAAGTCACTAACTACTCACAATGTGACTCGATTCAACTTCTGAGATCAACAAGCACCAACTATTTGACTCCGTTCCACTTCTCGGATCATTAAGTCTTCACTTTGACCAAAATTGACTTCTCGAATCAACAAGTCTTCCGTTTGACCGAATTCGGCTTCACGGATCAACAAGTACCCCAAACTTAATCCGTTTGGTTTATCGAGTCACTAACTAAGCACAATGTGACTCGATTCGACTTCTGGGATCAACAAGCACCAACTATTTGACTCCGTTCCACTTCTCGGATCATTAAGTCTTCACTTTGACCAAAATTGACTTCTCGAATCAACAAGTCTTCCGTTTGACCGAATTCGGCTTCACGGATCAACAAGTACCCCAAACTTAATCCGTTTGGTTTATCAAGTCACTAACTACGCACAATGTGACTCAATTCGGCTTCTGGGATCAACAAGCACCAACTGTTTGACTCCGTTCGACTTCTCGAATAATTAAGTCTTCTATTTGGCCCCAATTGCCTTCTCGGATCAACAAGTCTTCCGTCTGACCGAATTCGACTTCACATATCAACAAGTACACGCAAGTTGATCCGTTTGGTTTATCAAGTCACTAACTACGCACAATGTGACTCAATTTGACTTCTTGGATCAACAAGCACCAACTATTTGACTCCGTTCGACTTCTCGGATCATCAAGTCTTCTATTTGACCCCAATTGACTTCTCGGATCAACAAGTCTTCCGTCTGATCGAATTCGGCTTCACATATCAACAAGTACCTGCAAGTTGATCCGTTTGGTTTATCAAGTCACTAACTACGCACAATGTGACTCAATTCGACTTCTGGGATCAACAAGCACCAACTATTTGACTCCGTTCGACTTCTCGGATCACTAAGTCTTCTATTTGACCCCAATTGACTTCTCGGATCAACAAGTCTTCCGTTTGATCGAATTCGGCATCACGGATCGACAAGTACCCCCAACTTGATCCGTTTGGTTTATCAATTCACTAACTACGCACAATGTGACTCAATTCGACTTCTGGGATCAACAAGCACAAAATATTTGACTCCGTTCGACTTCTCGGATCATTAAGTCTTCTCTTTGACCATAATTGACTTCTCGGATCAACAAGTCTTCCGCTTGACCGAATTTGGCTTCACGGATCGACAAGTACCCCCAACTTGATCCGTTTGGTTTATCAATTCACTAACTACGCACAATGTGACTCAATTCGACTTCTGGGATCAACAAGCACAAACTATTTGACTCCGTTCGACTTCTCGGATCATTAAGTCTTCTCTTTGACCATAATTGACTTCTCGGATCAACAAGTCTTCCGTTTGACCGAATTTGGTTTCACGGATCAACAAGTACCAGCAACTTGATCCATTTGGTTTATCAATTCACTAACTACGCACAATGTGACTCGATTCGGCTTCTGGGATCAACAAGCACCAGCTATTTGACTCCGTTCGACTTCTCGGATCATTAAGTCTTCTATTTGGCCCCAATTGACTTCTCGGATCAACAAGTCTTCCGTCAGACCGAATTCGGCTTCACCGATCAACAAGTACCCCCATCTTGATCCGTTTGGTTTATCAAGTCACTAACTACGCACAATGTGACTCAATTCGACTTCTGGGATCAACAAGCACCAACTATTTGACTCCGTTCGACTTCTCGGATCATTAAGTCTTCTCTTTGACCAAAATTGACTTCTCGGATCAACAAGTCTTCCATTTTACCGAATTCGGCTTCACTGATCAACAAGTACCCTTAACTTGATCCGTTTGGTCTATCAAGTCACTAACTACTCACAATGTGACTCGATACGACTTCTGGGATCAACAAGCACCAACTATTTGACTCCGTTCAACTTCTCGGATCATTAAGTCTTCACTTTGACCAAAATTGATTTCTCGAATCAACAAGTCTTCCGTTTGACCGAATTCGGCTTCACGGATCAACAAGTACCCCAAACTTAATCCGTTTGGTTTATCGAGTCACTAACTACGCACAATGTGACTCAATTCGGCTTCTGGGATCAACAAGCACCAACTATTTGACTCCGTTCGACTTCTCGAATCATTAAGTCTTCTATTTGGCCCCAATTGACTTCTCGGATCAACAAGTCTTCCGTCTGACCGAATTCGGCTTCACATATCAACAAGTACCCGCAAGTTGATCCGTTTGGTTTATCAAGTCACTAACTACGCACAATGTGACTCAATTTGACTTCTTGGATCAACAAGCACCAACTATTTGACTCCGTTCGACTTCTCGGATCATCAAGTCTTCTATTTGACCCCAATTGACTTCTCGGATCAACAAGTCTTCCGTCTGATCGAATTCGGCTTCACATATCAACAAGTACCCGCAAGTTGATCCGTTTGGTTTATCAAGTCACTAACTACGCACAATGTGACTCAATTCGACTTCTGGGATCAACAAGCACCAACTATTTGACTCCGTTCGACTTCTCGGATCACTAAGTCTTCTATTTGACCCCAATTGACTTCTCGGAACAACAAGTCTTCCGTTTAATCGAATTCGGCTTCACGGATCGACAAGTACCCCCAACTTGATCCGTTTGGTTTATCAATTCACTAACTACGCACAATGTGACTCAATTCGACTTCTGGGATCAACAAGCACAAACTATTTGACTCCGTTCGACTTCTCGGATCATTAAGTCTTCTCTTTGACCATAATTGACTTCTCGGATCAACAAGTCTTCCGTTTGACCGAATTTGGCTTCACGGATCAACAAGTACCCGCAACTTGATCCATTTGGTTTATCAATTCACTAACTACGCACAATGTGACTCGATTCGGCTTCTGGGATCAACAAGCACCAACTATTTGACTCCGTTCGACTTCTCGGATCATTAAGTCTTCTATTTGGCCCAAATTGACTTCTCGGATCAACCAGTCTTCCGTCTGACCGAATTCGGCTTCACCGATCAACAAGTACCCCCATCTAGATCCGTTTGGTTTATCAAGTCACTAACTACGCACAATGTGACTCAATTCGACTTCTGGGATCAACAAGCACCAACTATTTGACTTCGTTCGACTTCTCGGATCATTAAGTCTTCTCTTTGACCAAAATTGACTTCTCGGATCAACAAGTCTTCCGTTTTACTGAATTCGGCTTCACGGATCAACAAGTACCCTTAACTTGATCCGTTTGGTTTATCAAGTCACTAACTGCTCACAATGTGACTCGATTCGACTTCTGGGATCAACAAGCACCAACTATTTGACTCCGTTCCACTTCTCGGATCATTAAGTCTTCACTTTGACCAAAATTGACTTCTCGAATCAACAAGTCTTCCGTTTGACCGAATTCGGCTTCACGGATCAACAACTACCCCAAACTTAATCCGTTTGGTTTATCGAGTCACTAATTACGCACAATGTGACTCAATTCAGCTTCTGGGATCAACAAGCACCAACTATTTGACTCCGTTCGACTTCTCGAATCATTAAGTCTTCTATTTGACCCCAATTGACTTCTCGGATCAACAAGTCTTCCGTCTGACCGAATTCGGCTTCACATATCAACAAGTACCCGCAAGTTGATCCGTTTGGTTTATCAAGTCACTAACTACGCACAATGTGACTCAATTTGACTTCTTGGATCAACAAGCACCAACTATTTGACTCCGTTCGACTTCTCGGATCATCAAGTCTTCTATTTGACCCCAATTGACTTCTCGAATCAACAAGTCTTCCGTCTGACCGAATTCGGCTTCACATATCAACAAGTACCCGCAAGTTGATCCGTTTGGTTTATCAGGTCACTAACTACGCACAATGCGACTCAATTCGACTTCTGGGATCAACAAACACCAACTATTTAACTCCGTTCGACTTCTCCGATCATTAAGTCTTCTATTTGACCCCAATTGACTTCTCGGATCAACAAGTCTTCCGTCTGACCGAATTCGGCTTCACCGATCAACAAGTACCTGCAAGCTGATCTGTTTGGTTTATCAAGTTACTAACTACGCACAATGTGACTCAATTTAACTTCTGGGATCAACAAGCACCAACTATTTGACTCCGTTCGACTTCTCGGATCATTAAGTCGTCTATTTGACCCCAATTGACTTCTCGGATCAACAAGTCTTCCGTCTGATCGAATTCGGCTTCACATATCAACAAGTACCCGCAAGTTGATCCGTTTGGTTTATCAAGTCACTAACTACGCACAATGTGACTCAATTCGACTTCTGGGATCAACAAGCACCAACTATTTGACTCCGTTCGACTTCTCGGATAACTAAGTCTTCTATTTGATCCCAATTGACTTCTCGGATCAACAAGTCTTCCGTTTAATCGAATTCGGCTTCACGGATCGACAAGTACCCCCAACTTGATCCGTTTGGTTTTATCAATTCACTAACTACGCACAATGTGACTCAATTCGACTTCTGGGATCAACAAGCACAAACTATTTGACTCCGTTCGACTTCTCGGATCATTAAGTCTTCTCCTTGACCATAATTGACTTCTCGGATCAACAAGTCTTCCGTTTGACCGAATTTGGCTTCACGGATCAACAAGTACCCGCAACTTGATCCATTTGGTTTATCAATTCACTAACTACCCACAATATGTCTTGATTCGGCTTCTGGGATCAACAAGCACCAACTATTTGACTCCGTTCGACTTCTCGGATCATTAAGTCTTCTATTTGGCCCCAATTGACTTCTCGGATCAACAAGTCTTCCGTCTGACCGAATTCGGCTTCACCGATCAACAAGTACCCCCATCTTGATCCGTTTGGTTTATCAAGTCACTAACTACGCACAATGTGACTCAATTCGACTTCTGGGATCAACAAGCACCAACTATTTGACTCCGTTCGACTTCTCGGATCATTAAGTCTTCTCTTTGACCAAAATTGACTTCTCGGATCAACAAGTCTTCCGTTTTACCGAATTTTGCTTCACGGATCAACAAGTACCCTTAACTTGATCCGTTTGGTTTATCAAGTCACTAACTACTCACAATGTGACTCGATTCAACTTCTGAGATCAACAAGCACCAACTATTTGACTCCGTTCCACTTCTCGGATCATTAAGTCTTCACTTTGACCAAAATTGACTTCTCGAATCAACAAGTCTTCCGTTTGACCGAATTCGGCTTCACGGATCAACAAGTACCCCAAACTTAATCCGTTTGGTTTATCGAGTCACTAACTAAGCACAATGTGACTCAATTCGTCTTCTGGGATCAACAAGCACCAACTATTTGACTTCGTTCGACTTCTCGAATCATTAAGTCTTCTATTTGACCCCAATTAACTTCACGCATCCACAAGTCTTCCGTTTGACCGAATTCGGCTTCACGGATCAACAACTACCCCAAACTTAATCCGTTTGGTTTATCGAGTCACTAATTACGCACAATGTGACTCAATTCAGCTTCTGGGATCAACAAGCACCAACTATTTGACTCCGTTCGACTTCTCGAATCATTAAGTCTTCTATTTGACCCCAATTGACTTCTCGGATCAACAAGTCTTCCGTCTGACCGAATTCGGCTTCACATATCAACAAGTACCCGCAAGTTGATCCGTTTGGTTTATCAAGTCACTAACTACGCACAATGTGACTCAATTTGACTTCTTGGATCAACAAGCACCAACTATTTGACTCCGTTCGACTTCTCGGATCATCAAGTCTTCTATTTGACCCCAATTGACTTCTCGAATCAACAAGTCTTCCCTCTGACCGAATTCGGCTTCACACATCAACAAGTACCTGCAAGTTGATCCGTTTGGTTTATCAGGTCACTAACTACGCACAATGCGACTCAATTCGACTTCTGGGATCAACAAACACCAACTATTTAACTCCGTTCGACTTCTCCGATCATTAAGTCTTCTATTTGACCCCAATTGACTTCTCGGATCAACAAGTCTTCCGTCTGACCGAATTCGGCTTCACCGATCAACAAGTACCCACAAGTTGATCTGTTTGGTTTATCAAGTTACTAACTACGCACAATGTGACTCAATTTAACTTCTGGGATCAACAAGCACCAACTATTTGACTCCGTTCGACTTCTCGGATCATTAAGTCGTCTATTTGACCCCAATTGGCTTCTCGGATCAACAAGTCTTCCGTCTGATCGAATTCGGCTTCACATATCAACAAGTACCCGCAAGTTGATCCGTTTGGTTTATCAAGTCACTAACTACGCACAATGTGACTTAATTCGACTTCTGGGATCAACAAGCACCAACTATTTGACTCCGTTCGACTTCTCGGATAACTAAGTCTTCTATTTGATCCCAATTGACTTCTCGGATCAACAAGTCTTCCGTTTAATCGAATTCGGCTTCACGGATCGACAAGTACCCCCAACTTGATCCGTTTGGTTTATCAATTCACTAACTACGCACAATGTGACTCAATTCGACTTCTGGGATCAACAAGCACAAACTATTTGACTCCGTTCGACTTCTCGGATCATTAAGTCTTCTCTTTGACCATAATTGACTTCTCGGATCAACAAGTCTTCCGTTTGACCGAATTTGGCTTCACGGATCAACAAGTACCCGCAACTTGATCCATTTGGTTTATCAACTCACTAACTACGCACAATATGTCTTGATTCGGCTTCTGGGATCAACAAGCACCAACTATTTGACTCCGTTCGACTTCTCGGATCATTGAGTCTTCTATTTGGCCCCAATTGACTTCTCGGATCAACAAGTCTTCCGTCTGACCGAATTCGGCTTCACCGATCAACAAGTACCCCCATCTTGATCCGTTTGGTTTATCAAGTCACTAACTACGCACAATGTGACTCAATTCGACTTCTGGGATCAACAAGCACCAACTATTTGACTCCGTTCGACTTCTCGGATCATTAAGTCTTCTCTTTGACCAAAATTGACTTCTCGGATCAACAAGTCTTCCGTTTTACCGAATTTTGCTTCACGGATCAACAAGTACCCTTAACTTGATCCGTTTGGTTTATCAAGTCACTAACTACTCACAATGTGACTCGATTCAACTTCTGAGATCAACAAGCACCAACTATTTGACTCCGTTCCACTTCTCGGATCATTAAGTCTTCACTTTGACCAAAATTGACTTCTCGAATCAACAAGTCTTCCGTTTGACCGAATTCGGCTTCACGGATCAACAAGTACCCCAAACTTAATCCGTTTGGTTTATCGAGTCACTAACTAAGCACAATGTGACTCAATTCGTCTTCTGGGATCAACAAGCACCAACTATTTGACTTCGTTCGACTTCTCGAATCATTAAGTCTTCTATTTGACCCCAATTAACTTCACGGATCCACAAGTCTTCCGTTTGACCGAATTCGGCTTCACGGATCAACAACTACCCCAAACTTAATCCGTTTGGTTTATCGAGTCACTATTTACGCACAATGTGACTCAATTCAGCTTCTGGGATCAACAAGCACCAACTATTTGACTCCGTTCGACTTCTCGAATCATTAAGTCTTCTATTTGACCCCAATTGACTTCTCGGATCAACAAGTCTTCCGTCTGACCGAATTCGGCTTCACATATCAACAAGTACCCGCAAGTTGATCCGTTTGGTTTATCAAGTCACTAACTACGCACAATGTGACTCAATTTGACTTCTTGGATCAACAAGCACCAACTATTTGACTCCGTTCGACTTCTCGGATCATCAAGTCTTCTATTTGACCCCAATTGACTTCTCGAATCAACAAGTCTTCCGTCTGACCGAATTCGGCTTCACATATCAACAAGTACCCGCAAGTTGATCCGTTTGGTTTATCAGGTCACTAACTACGCACAATGCGACTCAATTCGACTTCTGGGATCAACAAACACCAACTATTTAACTCCGTTCGACTTCTCCGATCATTAAGTCTTCTATTTGACCCCAATTGACTTCTCGGATCAACAAGTCTTCCGTCTGACCGAATTCGGCTTCACCGATCAACAAGTACCTGCAAGCTGATCTGTTTGGTTTATCAAGTTACTAACTACGCACAATGTGACTCAATTTAACTTCTGGGATCAACAAGCACCAACTATTTGACTCCGTTCGACTTCTCGGATCATTAAGTCGTCTATTTGACCCCAATTGGCTTCTCGGATCAACAAGTCTTCCGTCTGATCGAATTCGGCTTCACATATCAACAAGTACCCGCAAGTTGATCCGTTTGGTTTATCAAGTCACTAACTACGCACAATGTGACTCAATTCGACTTCTGGGATCAACAAGCACCAACTATTTGACTCCGTTCGACTTCTCGGATAACTAAGTCTTCTATTTGATCCCAATTGACTTCTCGGATCAACAAGTCTTCCGTTTAATCGAATTCGGCTTCACGGATCGACAAGTACCCCCAACTTGATCCGTTTGGTTTTATCAATTCACTAACTACGCACAATGTGACTCAATTCGACTTCTGGGATCAACAAGCACAAACTATTTGACTCCGTTCGACTTCTCGGATCATTAAGTCTTCTCCTTGACCATAATTGACTTCTCGGATCAACAAGTCTTCCGTTTGACCGAATTTGGCTTCACGGATCAACAAGTACCCGCAACTTGATCCATTTGGTTTATCAATTCACTAACTACCCACAATATGTCTTGATTCGGCTTCTGGGATCAACAAGCACCAACTATTTGACTCCGTTCGACTTCTCGGATCATTAAGTCTTCTATTTGGCCCCAATTGACTTCTCGGATCAACAAGTCTTCCGTCTGACCGAATTCGGCTTCACCGATCAACAAGTACCCCCATCTTGATCCGTTTGGTTTATCAAGTCACTAACTACGCACAATGTGACTCAATTCGACTTCTGGGATCAACAAGCACCAACTATTTGACTCCGTTCGACTTCTCGGATCATTAAGTCTTCTCTTTGACCAAAATTGACTTCTCGGATCAACAAGTCTTCCGTTTTACCGAATTTTGCTTCACGGATCAACAAGTACCCTTAACTTGATCCGTTTGGTTTATCAAGTCACTAACTACTCACAATGTGACTCGATTCAACTTCTGAGATCAACAAGCACCAACTATTTGACTCCGTTCCACTTCTCGGATCATTAAGTCTTCACTTTGACCAAAATTGACTTCTCGAATCAACAAGTCTTCCGTTTGACCGAATTCGGCTTCACGGATCAACAAGTACCCCAAACTTAATCCGTTTGGTTTATCGAGTCACTAACTAAGCACAATGTGACTCAATTCGTCTTCTGGGATCAACAAGCACCAACTATTTGACTTCGTTCGACTTCTCGAATCATTAAGTCTTCTATTTGACCCCAATTAACTTCACGCATCCACAAGTCTTCCGTTTGACCGAATTCGGCTTCACGGATCAACAACTACCCCAAACTTAATCCGTTTGGTTTATCGAGTCACTAATTACGCACAATGTGACTCAATTCAGCTTCTGGGATCAACAAGCACCAACTATTTGACTCCGTTCGACTTCTCGAATCATTAAGTCTTCTATTTGACCCCAATTGACTTCTCGGATCAACAAGTCTTCCGTCTGACCGAATTCGGCTTCACATATCAACAAGTACCCGCAAGTTGATCCGTTTGGTTTATCAAGTCACTAACTACGCACAATGTGACTCAATTTGACTTCTTGGATCAACAAGCACCAACTATTTGACTCCGTTCGACTTCTCGGATCATCAAGTCTTCTATTTGACCCCAATTGACTTCTCGAATCAACAAGTCTTCCCTCTGACCGAATTCGGCTTCACACATCAACAAGTACCTGCAAGTTGATCCGTTTGGTTTATCAGGTCACTAACTACGCACAATGCGACTCAATTCGACTTCTGGGATCAACAAACACCAACTATTTAACTCCGTTCGACTTCTCCGATCATTAAGTCTTCTATTTGACCCCAATTGACTTCTCGGATCAACAAGTCTTCCGTCTGACCGAATTCGGCTTCACCGATCAACAAGTACCCACAAGTTGATCTGTTTGGTTTATCAAGTTACTAACTACGCACAATGTGACTCAATTTAACTTCTGGGATCAACAAGCACCAACTATTTGACTCCGTTCGACTTCTCGGATCATTAAGTCGTCTATTTGACCCCAATTGGCTTCTCGGATCAACAAGTCTTCCGTCTGATCGAATTCGGCTTCACATATCAACAAGTACCCGCAAGTTGATCCGTTTGGTTTATCAAGTCACTAACTACGCACAATGTGACTTAATTCGACTTCTGGGATCAACAAGCACCAACTATTTGACTCCGTTCGACTTCTCGGATAACTAAGTCTTCTATTTGATCCCAATTGACTTCTCGGATCAACAAGTCTTCCGTTTAATCCAATTCGGCTTCACGGATCGACAAGTACCCCCAACTTGATCCGTTTGGTTTATCAATTCACTAACTACGCACAATGTGACTCAATTCGACTTCTGGGATCAACAAGCACAAACTATTTGACTCCGTTCGACTTCTCGGATCATTAAGTCTTCTCTTTGACCATAATTGACTTCTCGGATCAACAAGTCTTCCGTTTGACCGAATTTGGCTTCACGGATCAACAAGTACCCGCAACTTGATCCATTTGGTTTATCAACTCACTAACTACGCACAATATGTCTTGATTCGGCTTCTGGGATCAACAAGCACCAACTATTTGACTCCGTTCGACTTCTCGGATCATTAAGTCTTCTATTTGGCCCCAATTGACTTCTCGGATCAACAAGTCTTCCGTCTGACCGAATTCGGCTTCACCGATCAACAAGTACCCCCATCTTGATCCGTTTGGTTTATCAAGTCACTAACTACGCACAATGTGACTCAATTCGACTTCTGGGATCAACAAGCACCAACTATTTGACTCCGTTCGACTTCTCGGATCATTAAGTCTTCTCTTTGACCAAAATTGACTTCTCGGATCAACAAGTCTTCCGTTTTACCGAATTTTGCTTCACGGATCAACAAGTACCCTTAACTTGATCCGTTTGGTTTATCAAGTCACTAACTACTCACAATGTGACTCGATTCAACTTCTGAGATCAACAAGCACCAACTATTTGACTCCGTTCCACTTCTCGGATCATTAAGTCTTCACTTTGACCAAAATTGACTTCTCGAATCAACAAGTCTTCCGTTTGACCGAATTCGGCTTCACGGATCAACAAGTACCCCAAACTTAATCCGTTTGGTTTATCGAGTCACTAACTAAGCACAATGTGACTCAATTCGTCTTCTGGGATCAACAAGCACCAACTATTTGACTTCGTTCGACTTCTCGAATCATTAAGTCTTCTATTTGACCCCAATTAACTTCACGGATCCACAAGTCTTCCGTTTGACCGAATTCGGCTTCACGGATCAACAACTACCCCAAACTTAATCCGTTTGGTTTATCGAGTCACTAATTACGCACAATGTGACTCAATTCAGCTTCTGGGATCAACAAGCACCAACTATTTGACTCCGTTCGACTTCTCGAATCATTAAGTCTTCTATTTGACCCCAATTGACTTCTCGGATCAACAAGTCTTCCGTCTGACCGAATTCGGCTTCACATATCAACAAGTACCCGCAAGTTGATCCGTTTGGTTTATCAAGTCACTAACTACGCACAATGTGACTCAATTTGACTTCTTGGATCAACAAGCACCAACTATTTGACTCCGTTCGACTTCTCGGATCATCAAGTCTTCTATTTGACCCCAATTGACTTCTCGAATCAACAAGTCTTCCGTCTGACCGAATTCGGCTTCACACATCAACAAGTACCCGCAAGTTGATCCGTTTGGTTTATCAGGTCACTAACTACGCACAATGCGACTCAATTCGACTTCTGGGATCAACAAACACCAACTATTTAACTCCGTTCGACTTCTCCGATCATTAAGTCTTCTATTTGACCCCAATTGACTTCTCGGATCAACAAGTCTTCCGTCTGACCGAATTCGGCTTCACCGATCAACAAGTACCCACAAGTTGATCTGTTTGGTTTATCAAGTTACTAACTACGCACAATGTGACTCAATTTAACTTCTGGGATCAACAAGCACCAACTATTTGACTCCGTTCGACTTCTCGGATCATTAAGTCGTCTATTTGACCCCAATTGGCTTCTCGGATCAACAAGTCTTCCGTCTGATCGAATTCGGCTTCACATATCAACAAGTACCCGCAAGTTGATCCGTTTGGTTTATCAAGTCACTAACTACGCACAATGTGACTCAATTCGACTTCTGGGATCAACAAGCACCAACTATTTGACTCCGTTCGACTTCTCGGATAACTAAGTCTTCTATTTGATCCCAATTGACTTCTCGGATCAACAAGTCTTCCGTTTAATCGAATTCGGCTTCACGGATCGACAAGTACCCCCAACTTGATCCGTTTGGTTTATCAATTCACTAACTACGCACAATGTGACTCAATTCGACTTCTGGGATCAACAAGCACAAACTATTTGACTCCGTTCGACTTCTCGGATCATTAAGTCTTCTCTTTGACCATAATTGACTTCTCGGATCAACAAGTCTTCCGTTTGACCGAATTTGGCTTCACGGATCAACAAGTACCCGCAACTTGATCCATTTGGTTTATCAATTCACTAACTACGCACAATATGTCTTGATTCGGCTTCTGGGATCAACAAGCACCAACTATTTGACTCCGTTCGACTTCTCGGATCATTAAGTCTTCTATTTGGCCCCAATTGACTTCTCGGATCAACAAGTCTTCCGTCTGACCGAATTCGGCTTCACCGATCAACAAGTACCCCCATCTTGATCCGTTTGGTTTATCAAGTCACTAACTACGCACAATGTGACTCAATTCGACTTCTGGGATCAACAAGCACCAACTATTTGACTCCGTTCGACTTCTCGGATCATTAAGTCTTCTCTTTGACCAAAATTGACTTCTCGGATCAACAAGTCTTCCGTTTTACCGAATTTTGCTTCACGGATCAACAAGTACCCTTAACTTGATCCGTTTGGTTTATCAAGTCACTAACTACTCACAATGTGACTCGATTCAACTTCTGAGATCAACAAGCACCAACTATTTGACTCCGTTCCACTTCTCGGATCATTAAGTCTTCACTTTGACCAAAATTGACTTCTCGAATCAACAAGTCTTCCGTTTGACCGAATTCGGCTTCACGGATCAACAAGTACCCCAAACTTAATCCGTTTGGTTTATCGAGTCACTAACTAAGCACAATGTGACTCAATTCGTCTTCTGGGATCAACAAGCACCAACTATTTGACTCCGTTCGACTTCTCGAATCATTAAGTCTTCTATTTGACCCCAATTGACTTCACGGATCCACAAGTCTTCCGTCTGACCGAATTCGGCTTCACGGATCAACAACTACCCCAAACTTAATCCGTTTGGTTTATCGAGTCACTAATTACGCACAATGTGACTCAATTCAGCTTCTGGGATCAACAAGCACCAACTATTTGACTCCGTTCGACTTCTCGAATCATTAAGTCTTCTATTTGACCCCAATTGACTTCTCGGATCAACAAGTCTTCCGTCTGACCGAATTCGGCTTCACATATCAACAAGTACCCGCAAGTTGATCCGTTTGGTTTATCAAGTCACTAACTACGCACAATGTGACTCAATTTGACTTCTTGGATCAACAAGCACCAACTATTTGACTCCGTTCGACTTCTCGGATCATCAAGTCTTCTATTTGACCCCAATTGACTTCTCGAATCAACAAGTCTTCCGTCTGACCGAATTCGGCTTCACACATCAACAAGTACCCGCAAGTTGATCCGTTTGGTTTATCAGGTCACTAACTACGCACAATGCGACTCAATTTGACTTCTGGGATCAACAAACACCAACTATTTAACTCCGTTCGACTTCTCCGATCATTAAGTCTTCTATTTGACCCCAATTGACTTCTCGGATCAACAAGTCTTCCGTCTGACCGAATTCGGCTTCACCGATCAACAAGTACCCACAAGTTGATCTGTTTGGTTTATCAAGTTACTAACTACGCACAATGTGACTCAATTTAACTTCTGGGATCAACAAGCACCAACTATTTGACTCCGTTCGACTTCTCGGATCATTAAGTCGTCTATTTGACCCCAATTGGCTTCTCGGATCAACAAGTCTTCCGTCTGATCGAATTCGGCTTCACATATCAACAAGTACCCGCAAGTTGATCCGTTTGGTTTATCAAGTCACTAACTACGCACAATGTGACTCAATTCGACTTCTGGGATCAACAAGCACCAACTATTTGACTCCGTTCGACTTCTCGGATAACTAAGTCTTCTATTTGATCCCAATTGACTTCTCGGATCAACAAGTCTTCCGTTTAATCGAATTCGGCTTCACGGATCGACAAGTACCCCCAACTTGATCCGTTTGGTTTATCAATTCACTAACTACGCACAATGTGACTCAATTCGACTTCTGGGATCAACAAGCACAAACTATTTGACTCCGTTCGACTTCTCGGATCATTAAGTCTTCTCTTTGACCATAATTGACTTCTCGGATCAACAAGTCTTCCGTTTGACCGAATTTGGCTTCACGGATCAACAAGTACCCGCAACTTGATCCATTTGGTTTATCAACTCACTAACTACGCACAATATGTCTTGATTCGGCTTCTGGGATCAACAAGCACCAACTATTTGACTCCGTTCGACTTCTCGGATCATTAAGTCTTCTATTTGGCCCCAATTGACTTCTCGGATCAACAAGTCTTCCGTCTGACCGAATTCGGCTTCACCGATCAACAAGTACCCCCATCTTGATCCGTTTGGTTTATCAAGTCACTAACTACGCACAATGTGACTCAATTCGACTTCTGGGATCAACAAGCACCAACTATTTGACTCCGTTCGACTTCTCGGATCATTAAGTCTTCTCTTTGACCAAAATTGACTTCTCGGATCAACAAGTCTTCCGTTTTACCGAATTTTGCTTCACGGATCAACAAGTACCCTTAACTTGATCCGTTTGGTTTATCAAGTCACTAACTACTCACAATGTGACTCGATTCAACTTCTGAGATCAACAAGCACCAACTATTTGACTCCGTTCCACTTCTCGGATCATTAAGTCTTCACTTTGACCAAAATTGACTTCTCGAATCAACAAGTCTTCCGTTTGACCGAATTCGGCTTCACGGATCAACAAGTACCCCAAACTTAATCCGTTTGGTTTATCGAGTCACTAACTAAGCACAATGTGACTCAATTCGTCTTCTGGGATCAACAAGCACCAACTATTTGACTTCGTTCGACTTCTCGAATCATTAAGTCTTCTATTTGACCCCAATTAACTTCACGGATCCACAAGTCTTCCGTTTGACCGAATTCGGCTTCACGGATCAACAACTACCCCAAACTTAATCCGTTTGGTTTATCGAGTCACTAATTACGCACAATGTGACTCAATTCAGCTTCTGGGATCAACAAGCACCAACTATTTGACTCCGTTCGACTTCTCGAATCATTAAGTCTTCTATTTGACCCCAATTGACTTCTCGGATCAACAAGTCTTCCGTCTGACCGAATTCGGCTTCACATATCAACAAGTACCCGCAAGTTGATCCGTTTGGTTTATCAAGTCACTAACTACGCACAATGTGACTCAATTTGACTTCTTGGATCAACAAGCACCAACTATTTGACTCCGTTCGACTTCTCGGATCATCAAGTCTTCTATTTGACCCCAATTGACTTCTCGAATCAACAAGTCTTCCGTCTGACCGAATTCGGCTTCACACATCAACAAGTACCCGCAAGTTGATCCGTTTGGTTTATCAGGTCACTAACTACGCACAATGCGACTCAATTCGACTTCTGGGATCAACAAACACCAACTATTTAACTCCGTTCGACTTCTCCGATCATTAAGTCTTCTATTTGACCCCAATTGACTTCTCGGATCAACAAGTCTTCCGTCTGACCGAATTCGGCTTCACCGATCAACAAGTACCCACAAGTTGATCTGTTTGGTTTATCAAGTTACTAACTACGCACAATGTGACTCAATTTAACTTCTGGGATCAACAAGCACCAACTATTTGACTCCGTTCGACTTCTCGGATCATTAAGTCGTCTATTTGACCCCAATTGGCTTCTCGGATCAACAAGTCTTCCGTCTGATCGAATTCGGCTTCACATATCAACAAGTACCCGCAAGTTGATCCGTTTGGTTTATCAAGTCACTAACTACGCACAATGTGACTCAATTCGACTTCTGGGATCAACAAGCACCAACTATTTGACTCCGTTCGACTTCTCGGATAACTAAGTCTTCTATTTGATCCCAATTGACTTCTCGGATCAACAAGTCTTCCGTTTAATCGAATTCGGCTTCACGGATCAACAAGTACCCCCAACTTGATCCGTTTGGTTTATCAATTCACTAACTACGCACAATGTGACTCAATTCGACTTCTGGGATCAACAAGCACAAACTATTTGACTCCGTTCGACTTCTCGGATCATTAAGTCTTCTCTTTGACCATAATTGACTTCTCGGATCAACAAGTCTTCCGTTTGACCGAATTTGGCTTCACGGATCAACAAGTACCCGCAACTTGATCCATTTGGTTTATCAATTCACTAACTACGCACAATATGTCTTGATTCGGCTTCTGGGATCAACAAGCACCAACTATTTGACTCCGTTCGACTTCTCGGATCATTAAGTCTTCTATTTGGCCCCAATTGACTTCTCGGATCAACAAGTCTTCCGTCTGACCGAATTCGGCTTCACCGATCAACAAGTACCCCCATCTTGATCCGTTTGGTTTATCAAGTCACTAACTACGCACAATGTGACTCAATTCGACTTCTGGGATCAACAAGCACCAACTATTTGACTCCGTTCGACTTCTCGGATCATTAAGTCTTCTCTTTGACCAAAATTGACTTCTCGGATCAACAAGTCTTCCGTTTTACCGAATTTTGCTTCACGGATCAACAAGTACCCTTAACTTGATCCGTTTGGTTTATCAAGTCACTAACTACTCACAATGTGACTCGATTCAACTTCTGAGATCAACAAGCACCAACTATTTGACTCCGTTCCACTTCTCGGATCATTAAGTCTTCACTTTGACCAAAATTGACTTCTCGAATCAACAAGTCTTCCGTTTGACCGAATTCGGCTTCACGGATCAACAAGTACCCCAAACTTAATCCGTTTGGTTTATCGAGTCACTAACTAAGCACAATGTGACTCAATTCGTCTTCTGGGATCAACAAGCACCAACTATTTGACTCCGTTCGACTTCTCGAATCATTAAGTCTTCTATTTGACCCCAATTGACTTCACGGATCCACAAGTCTTCCGTCTGACCGAATTCGGCTTCACGGATCAACAACTACCCCAAACTTAATCCGTTTGGTTTATCGAGTCACTAATTACGCACAATGTGACTCAATTCAGCTTCTGGGATCAACAAGCACCAACTATTTGACTCCGTTCGACTTCTCGAATCATTAAGTCTTCTATTTGACCCCAATTGACTTCTCGGATCAACAAGTCTTCCGTCTGACCGAATTCGGCTTCACATATCAACAAGTACCCGCAAGTTGATCCGTTTGGTTTATCAAGTCACTAACTACGCACAATGTGACTCAATTTGACTTCTTGGATCAACAAGCACCAACTATTTGACTCCGTTCGACTTCTCGGATCATCAAGTCTTCTATTTGACCCCAATTGACTTCTCGAATCAACAAGTCTTCCGTCTGACCGAATTCGGCTTCACACATCAACAAGTACCCGCAAGTTGATCCGTTTGGTTTATCAGGTCACTAACTACGCACAATGCGACTCAATTTGACTTCTGGGATCAACAAACACCAACTATTTAACTCCGTTCGACTTCTCCGATCATTAAGTCTTCTATTTGACCCCAATTGACTTCTCGGATCAACAAGTCTTCCGTCTGACCGAATTCGGCTTCACCGATCAACAAGTACCCACAAGTTGATCTGTTTGGTTTATCAAGTTACTAACTACGCACAATGTGACTCAATTTAACTTCTGGGATCAACAAGCACCAACTATTTGACTCCGTTCGACTTCTCGGATCATTAAGTCGTCTATTTGACCCCAATTGGCTTCTCGGATCAACAAGTCTTCCGTCTGATCGAATTCGGCTTCACATATCAACAAGTACCCGCAAGTTGATCCGTTTGGTTTATCAAGTCACTAACTACGCACAATGTGACTCAATTCGACTTCTGGGATCAACAAGCACCAACTATTTGACTCCGTTCGACTTCTCGGATAACTAAGTCTTCTATTTGATCCCAATTGACTTCTCGGATCAACAAGTCTTCCGTTTAATCGAATTCGGCTTCACGGATCGACAAGTACCCCCAACTTGATCCGTTTGGTTTATCAATTCACTAACTACGCACAATGTGACTCAATTCGACTTCTGGGATCAACAAGCACAAACTATTTGACTCCGTTCGACTTCTCGGATCATTAAGTCTTCTCTTTGACCATAATTGACTTCTCGGATCAACAAGTCTTCCGTTTGACCGAATTTGGCTTCACGGATCAACAAGTACCCGCAACTTGATCCATTTGGTTTATCAATTCACTAACTACGCACAATATGTCTTGATTCGGCTTCTGGGATCAACAAGCACCAACTATTTGACTCCGTTCGACTTCTCGGATCATTAAGTCTTCTATTTGGCCCCAATTGACTTCTCGGATCAACAAGTCTTCCGTCTGACCGAATTCGGCTTCACCGATCAACAAGTACCCCCATCTTGATCCGTTTGGTTTATCAAGTCACTAACTACGCACAATGTGACTCAATTCGACTTCTGGGATCAACAAGCACCAACTATTTGACTCCGTTCGACTTCTCGGATCATTAAGTCTTCTCTTTGACCAAAATTGACTTCTCGGATCAACAAGTCTTCCGTTTTACCGAATTTTGCTTCACGGATCAACAAGTACCCTTAACTTGATCCGTTTGGTTTATCAAGTCACTAACTACTCACAATGTGACTCGATTCAACTTCTGAGATCAACAAGCACCAACTATTTGACTCTGTTCCACTTCTCGGATCATTAAGTCTTCACTTTGACCAAAATTGACTTCTCGAATCAACAAGTCTTCCGTTTGACCGAATTCGGCTTCACGGATCAACAAGTACCCCAAACTTAATCCGTTTGGTTTATCGAGTCACTAACTAAGCACAATGTGACTCAATTCGTCTTCTGGGATCAACAAGCACCAACTATTTGACTCCGTTCGACTTCTCGAATCATTAAGTCTTCTATTTGACCCCAATTGACTTCACGGATCCACAAGTCTTCCGTCTGACCGAATTCGGCTTCACATATCAACAAGTACCCGCAAGTTGATCCGTTTGGTTTATCAAGTCACTAACTACGCACAATGTGACTCAATTCGACTTCTTGGATCAACAAGCACCAACTATTTGACTCCGTTGGACTTCTCGGATCATCAAGTCTTCTATTTGACCCCAATTGACTTCTCGGATCAACAAGTCTTCCGTCTGACCGAATTCGGCTTCACATATCAACAAGTACCCGCAAGTTGATCCGTTTGGTTTATCAGGTCACTAACTACGCACAATGCGACTCAATTCGACTTCTGGGATCAACAAACACCAACTATTTGACTCCGTTCGACTTCTCGGATCATTAAGTCTTCTATTTGACCCCAATTGACTTCTCTGATCAACAAGTCTTCCGTTTGATCGAATTCGGCTTCACATATCTACAAGTACCCGCAAGTTGATCCGTTTGGTTTATCAAGTCACTAACTACGCACAATGTGACTCAATTCGACTTCTGGGATCAACAAGCACCAACTATTTGACTCCGTTCGACTTCTCGGATCATTAAGTCTTCTATTTGACCCCAATTGACTTCTCGGATCAACAAGTCTTCCGTTAAATCGAATTCGGCTTCACGGATCGACAAGTACCCCCAACTTGATCCGTTTGGTTTATCAATTCACTAACTACGCACAATGTAACTCAATTCGACTTCTGGGATCAACAAGCACAAACTATTTGACTCCGTTCGACTTCTCGGATCATTAAGTCTTCTCATTGACCATAATTGACTTCTCGGATCAACAAGTCTTGCGTTTGACCGAATTTGGCTTCACGGATCAACAAGTACCCGCAACTTGATCCATTTGGTTTATCAATTCACTAACTACGCACAATGTGACTCGATTCGGCTTCTGGGATCAACAAGCACCAACTATTTGACTCCGTTCGACTTCTCGGATTATTAAGTCTTCTATTTGGCCCCAATTGACTTCTCGGATCAACTTGTCTTCCGTCTGACCGAATTCGGCTTCACCGATCAACAAGTACCCGCATCTTGATTCGTTTGGTTTATCAATTCACTAACTACGCACAATGTGACTCAATTCGACTTCTGGGATCAACAAGCACAAACTATTTGACTCCGTTCGACTTCTCGGATCATTAAGTCTTCTCTTTGACCATAATTGACTTCTCGGATCAACAAGTCTTCCGTTTGACCGAATTTGGCTTCACGGATCAACAAGTACCCGCAACTTGATCCATTTGGTTTATAAATTCACTAACTACGCACAATGTGACTCGATTCGGCTTCTGGGATCAACAAGCACCAACTATTTGACTCCGTTCGACTTCTCGGATCATTAAGTCTTCTATTTGGCCCAAATTGACTTCTCGGATCAACAAGTCTTCCGTCTGACCGAATTCGGCTTCACCGATCAACAAGTACCCCCATCTTGATCCGTTTGGTTTATCAAGTCACTAACTACGCACAATGTGACTCAATTCGACTTCTGGGATCAACAAGCACCAACTATTTGACTCCGTTCGACTTCTCGGATCATTAAGTCCTCTCTTTGACCAAAATTGACTTCTCGGATCAACAAGTCTTCCGTTTTACCGAATTCGGCTTCACGGATCAACAAGTACCCTTAACTTGATCCGTTTGGTTTATCAAGTCACTAACTGCTCACAATGTGACTCGATTCGACTTCTGGGATCAACAAGCACCAACTATTTGACTCCGTTCCACTTCTCGGATCATTAAGTCTTCACTTTGACCAAAATTGACTTCTCGAATCAACAAGTCTTCCGTTTGACCGAATTCGGCTTCACGGATCAACAACTACCCCAAACTTAATCCGTTTGGTTTATCGAGTCACTAATTACGCACAATGTGACTCAATTCGGCTTATGGGATCAACAAGCACCAACTATTTGACTCCGTTCGACTTCTCGAATCATTAAGTCTTCTATTTGACCCCAATTGACTTCTCGGATCAACAAGTCTTCCGTCTGACCGAATTCGGCTTCACATATCAACAAGTACCCGCAAGTTGATCCGTTTGGTTTATCAAGTCACTAACTACGCACAATGTGACTCAATTTGACTTCTTGGATCAACAAGCACCAACTATTTGACTCCGTTCGACTTCTCGGATCATCAAGTCTTCTATTTGACCCCAATTGACTTCTCGGATCAACAAGTCTTCCGTCTGACCGAATTCGGCTTCACATATCAACAAGTACCCGCAAGTTGATCCGTTTGGTTTATCAGGTCACTAACTACGCACAATGCGACTCAATTCGACTTCTGGGATCAACAAACACCAACTATTTAACTCCGTTCGACTTCTCCGATCATTAAGTCTTCTATTTGACCCCAATTGACTTCTCGGATCAACAAGTCTTCCATCTGACCGAATTCGGCTTCACCGATCAACAAGTACCCGCAAGTTGATCTGTTTGGTTTATCAAGTTACTAACTACGCACAATGTGACTCAATTTAACTTCTGGGATCAACAAGCACCAACTATTTGACTCCGTTCGACTTCTCGGATCATTAAGTCTTCTATTTGACCCCAATTGGCTTCTCGGATCAACAAGTCTTCCGTCTGATCGAATTCGGCTTCACATATCAACAAGTACCCGCAAGTTGATCCGTTTGGTTTATCAAGTCACTAACTACGCACAATGTGACTCAATTCGACTTCTGGGATCAACAAGCACCAACTATTTGACTCCGTTCGACTTCTCGGATAACTAAGTCTTCTATTTGATCCCAATTGACTTCTCGGATCAACAAGTCTTCCGTTTAATCGAATTCGGTTCACGGATCGACAAGTACCCCCAACTTGATCCGTTTGGTTTATCAATTCACTAACTACGCACAATGTGACTCAATTCGACTTCTGGGATCAACAAGCACAAACTATTTGACTCCGTTCGACTTCTCGGATCATTAAGTCTTCTCTTTGACCATAATTGACTTCTCGGATCAACAAGTCTTCCGTTTGACCGAATTTGGCTTCACGGATCAACAAGTACCCGCAACTTGATCCATTTGGTTTATCAATTCACTAACTACGCACAATATGTCTTGATTCGGCTTCTGGGATCAACAAGCACCAACTATTTGACTCCGTTCGACTTCTCAGATCATTAAGTCTTCTATTTGGCCCCAATTGACTTCTCGGATCAACAAGTCTTCCGTCTGACCGAATTCGGCTTCACCGATCAACAAGTACCCCCATCTTGATCCGTTTGGTTTATCAAGTCACTAACTACGCACAATGTGACTCAATTCGACTTCTGGGATCAACAAGCACCAACTATTTGACTCCGTTCGACTTCTCGGATCATTAAGTCTTCTCTTTGACCAAAATTGACTTCTCGGATCAACAAGTCTTCCGTTTTACCGAATTTTGCTTCACGGATCAACAAGTACCCTTAACTTGATCCGTTTGGTTTATCAAGTCACTAACTACTCACAATGTGACTCGATTCAACTTCTGAGATCAACAAGCACCAACTATTTGACTCCGTTCCACTTCTCGGATCATTAAGTCTTCACTTTGACCAAAATTGACTTCTCGAATCAACAAGTCTTCCGTTTGACCGAATTCGGCTTCACGGATCAACAAGTACCCCAAACTTAATCCGTTTGGTTTATCGAGTCACTAACTAAGCACAATGTGACTCAATTCGTCTTCTGGGATCAACAAGCACCAACTATTTGACTCCGTTCGACTTCTCGAATCATTAAGTCTTCTATTTGACCCCAATTGACTTCACGGATCCACAAGTCTTCCGTCTGACCGAATTCGGCTTCACATATCAACAAGTACCCGCAAGTTGATCCGTTTGGTTTATCAAGTCACTAACTACGCACAATGTGACTCAATTCGACTTCTTGGATCAACAAGCACCAACTATTTGACTCCGTTGGACTTCTCGGATCATCAAGTCTTCTATTTGACCCCAATTGACTTCTCTGATCAACAAGTCTTCCGTTTGATCGAATTCGGCTTCACATATCTACAAGTACCCGCAAGTTGATCCGTTTGGTTTATCAAGTCACTAACTACGCACAATGTGACTCAATTCGACTTCTGGGATCAACAAGCACCAACTATTTGACTCCGTTCGACTTCTCGGATCATTAAGTCTTCTATTTGACCCCAATTGACTTCTCGGATCAACAAGTCTTCCGTTAAATCGAATTCGGCTTCACGGATCGACAAGTACCCCCAACTTGATCCGTTTGGTTTATCAATTCACTAACTACGCACAATGTAACTCAATTCGACTTCTGGGATCAACAAGCACAAACTATTTGACTCCGTTCGACTTCTCGGATCATTAAGTCTTCTCATTGACCATAATTGACTTCTCGGATCAACAAGTCTTGCGTTTGACCGAATTTGGCTTCACGGATCAACAAGTACCCGCAACTTGATCCATTTGGTTTATCAATTCACTAACTACGCACAATGTGACTCGATTCGGCTTCTGGGATCAACAAGCACCAACTATTTGACTCCGTTCGACTTCTCGGATCATTAAGTCTTCTATTTGGCCCCAATTGACTTCTCGGATCAACTTGTCTTCCGTCTGACCGAATTCGGCTTCACCGATCAACAAGTACCCGCATCTTGATTCGTTTGGTTTATCAATTCACTAACTACGCACAATGTGACTCAATTCGACTTCTGGGATCAACAAGCACAAACTATTTGACTCCGTTCGACTTCTCGGATCATTAAGTCTTCTCTTTGACCATAATTGACTTCTCGGATCAACAAGTCTTCCGTTTGACCGAATTTGGCTTCACGGATCAACAAGTACCCGCAACTTGATCCATTTGGTTTATAAATTCACTAACTACGCACAATGTGACTCGATTCGGCTTCTGGGATGAACAAGCACCAACTATTTGACTCCGTTCGACTTCTCGGATCATTAAGTCTTCTATTTGGCCCAAATTGACTTCTCGGATCAACAAGTCTTCCGTCTGACCGAATTCGGCTTCACCGATCAACAAGTACCCCCATCTTGATCCGTTTGGTTTATCAAGTCACTAACTACGCACAATGTGACTCAATTCGACTTCTGGGATCAACAAGCACCAACTATTTGACTCCGTTCGACTTCTCGGATCATTAAGTCTTCTCTTTGACCAAAATTGACTTCTCGGATCAACAAGTCTTCCGTTTTACCGAATTCGGCTTCACGGATCAACAAGTACCCTTAACTTGATCCGTTTGGTTTATCAAGTCACTAACTGCTCACAATGTGACTCGATTCGACTTCTGGGATCAACAAGCACCAACTATTTGACTCCGTTCCACTTCTCGGATCATTAAGTCTTCACTTTGACCAAAATTGACTTCTCGAATCAACAAGTCTTCCGTTTGACCGAATTCGGCTTCACGGATCAACAACTACCCCAAACTTAATCCGTTTGGTTTATCGAGTCACTAATTACGCACAATGTGACTCAATTCGGCTTCTGGGATCAACAAGCACCAACTATTTGACTCCGTTCGACTTCTCGAATCATTAAGTCTTCTATTTGACCCCAATTGACTTCTCGGATCAACAAGTCTTCCGTCTAACCGAATTCGGCTTCACATATCAACAAGTACCCGCAAGTTGATCCGTTTGGTTTATCAAGTCACTAACTACGCACAATGTGACTCAATTTGACTTCTTGGATCAACAAGCACCAACTATTTGACTCCGTTCGACTTCTCGGATCATCAAGTCTTCTATTTGACCCCAATTGACTTCTCGGATCAACAAGTCTTCCGTCTGACCGAATTCGGCTTCACATATCAACAAGTACCCGCAAGTTGTTCCGTTTGGTTTATCAAGTCACTAACTACGCACAATGTGACTCAATTCGACTTCTTGGATCAACAAGCACCAACTATTTGACTCCGTTCGACTTCTCGGATCATCAAGTCTTCTATTTGACCCCAATTGACTTCTCGGATCAACAAGTCTTCCGTCTGACCGAATTCGGCTTCACATATCAACAAGTACCCGCAAGTTGATCCGTTTGGTTTATCAGGTCACTAACTACGCACAATGCGACTCAATTCGACTTCTGGGATCAACAAACACCAACTATTTGACTCCGTTCGACTTCTCGGATCATTAAGTCTTCTATTTGACCCCAATTGACTTCTCTGATCAACAAGTCTTCCGTTTGATCGAATTCGGCTTCACATATCTACAAGTACCCGCAAGTTGATCCGTTTGGTTTATCAAGTCACTAACTACGCACAATGTGACTCAATTCGACTTCTGGGATCAACAAGCACCAACTATTTGACTCCGTTCGACTTCTCGGGTCATTAAGTCTTCTATTTGACCCCAATTGACTTCTCGGATCAACAAGTCTTCCGTTAAATCGAATTCGGCTTCACGGATCGACAAGTACCCCCAACTTGATCCGTTTGGTTTATCAATTCACTAACTACGCACAATGTAACTCAATTCGACTTCTGGGATCAACAAGCACAAACTATTTGACTCCGTTCGACTTCTCGGATCATTAAGTCTTCTCATTGACCATAATTGACTTCTCGGATCAACAAGTCTTGCGTTTGACCGAATTCGGCTTCACCGATCAACAAGTACCCGCAAGTTGATCTGTTTGGTTTATCAAGTCACTAACTACGCACAATGTGACTCGATTCGGCTTCTGGGATCAACAAGCACCAACTATTTGACTCCGTTCGACTTCTCGGATCATTAAGTCTTGTATTTGGCCCCAATTGACTTCTCGGATCAACTTGTCTTCCGTCTGACCGAATTCGGCTTCACCGATCAACAAGTACCCGCATCTTGATTCATTTGGTTTATCAAGTCACTAACTACGCACAATGTGACTCAATTCGACTTCTGGGATCAACAAGCACCAACTATTTGACTCCGTTCGATTTCTCGGATCATTAAGTCTTCTCTTTGACCAAAATTGACTTCTCGGATCAACAAGTCTTCCGTTTTACCGAATTCGGCTTCACGGATCAACAAGTACCCTTAACTTGATCCGTTTGGTTTATCAAGTCACTAACTACTCACAATGTGACTCGATTCGACTTCTGGGATCAACAAGCACCAACTATTTGACTACGTTCCACTTCTCGGATCATTAAGTCTTCACTTTGACCAAAATTGACTTCTCGAATCAACAAGTCTTCCGTTTGACCGAATTCGGCTTCACGGATCAACAAGTACCCCAAACTTAATCCGTTTGGTTTATCGAGTCACTAACTACGCACAATGTGACTCAATTCGACTTCTGGGATCAACAAGCACCAACTATTTGACTCCGTTCGACTTCTCGAATCATTAAGTCTTCTATTTGACCCCAATTGACTTCTCGGATCAACAAGTCTTCTGTCTGACCGAATTCGGCTTCACATATCAACAAGTACCCGCAAGTTGATCCATTTGGTTTATCAAGTCACTAACTACGCACAATGTGACTCAATTCGACTTCTTGGATCAACAAGCACCAACTATTTGACTCCGTTCGACTTCTCGGATCATCAAGTCTTCTTTTGACCCCAATTGACTTCTCGGATCAACAAGTCTTCCGTCTGACCGAATTCGGCTTCACATATCAACAAGTACCCGCAAGTTGATCCGTTTGGTTTATCAGGTCACTAACTACTCACAATGCGACTCAATTCGACTTCTGGGATCAACAAACACCAACTATTTGACTCCGTTCGACTTCTCGGATCATTAAGTCTTCTATTTGACCCCAATTGACTTCTCGAATCAACAAGTCTTCCGTCTGACCGAATTCGGCTTCACCGATCAATAAGTACCCGCAAGTTGATCTGTTTGGTTTATCAAGTTACTAACTACGCACAATGTGACTCAATTCGACTTCTAGGATCAACAAGCACCAATTATTTGACTCCGTTCGACTTTTCGGATCATTAAGTCTTCTATTTGGCCCCAATTGACTTCTCGGATCAACTTGGCTTCCGTCTGACCGAATTCGGCTTCACCGATCAACAAGTACCCGCATCTTGATTCGTTTGGTTTATCAATTCACTAACTACGCACAATGTGACTCAATTCGACTTCTGGGATCAACAAGCACAAACTATTTGACTCCGTTCGACTTCTCGGATCATTAAGTCTTCTCTTTGACCATAATTGACTTCTCGGATCAACAAGTCTTCCGTTTGACCGAATTTGGCTTCACGGATCAACAAGTACCCGCAACTTGATCCATTTGGTTTATAAATTCACTAACTACGCACAATGTGACTCGATTCGGCTTCTGGGATGAACAAGCACCAACTATTTGACTCCGTTCGACTTCTCGGATCATTAAGTCTTCTATTTGGCCCAAATTGACTTCTCGGATCAACAAGTCTTCCGTCTGACCGAATTCGGCTTCACCGATCAACAAGTACCCCCATCTTGATCCGTTTGGTTTATCAAGTCACTAACTACGCACAATGTGACTCAATTCGACTTCTGGGATCAACAAGCACCAACTATTTGACTCCGTTCGACTTCTCGGATCATTAAGTCTTCTCTTTGACCAAAATTGACTTCTCGGATCAACAAGTCTTCCGTTTTACCGAATTCGGCTTCACGGATCAACAAGTACCCTTAACTTGATCCGTTTGGTTTATCAAGTCACTAACTGCTCACAATGTGACTCGATTCGACTTCTGGGATCAACAAGCACCAACTATTTGACTCTGTTCCACTTCTCGGATCATTAAGTCTTCACTTTGACCAAAATTAACTTCTCGAATCAACAAGTCTTCCGTTTGACCGAATTCGGCTTCACGGATCAACAACTACCCCAAACTTAATCCGTTTGGTTTATCGAGTCACTAATTACGCACAATGTGACTCAATTCGGCTTCTAGGATCAACAAGCACCAACTATTTGACTCCGTTCGACTTCTCGAATCATTAAGTCTTCTATTTGACCCCAATTGACTTCTCGGATCAACAAGTCTTCCGTCTGACCGAATTCGGCTTCACATATCAACAAGTACCCGCAAGTTGATCCGTTTGGTTTATCAAGTCACTAACTACGCACAATGTGACTCAATTTGACTTCTTGGATCAACAAGCACCAACTATTTGACTCCGTTCGACTTCTCGGATCATCAAGTCTTCTATTTGACCCCAATTGACTTCTCGGATCAACAAGTCTTCCGTCTGACCGAATTCGGCTTCACATATCAACAAGTACCCGCAAGTTGATCCGTTTGGTTTATCAAGTCACTAACTACGCACAATGTGACTCAATTCGACTTCTTGGATCAACAAGCACCAACTATTTGACTCCTTTCAACTTCTCGGATCATCAAGTCTTCTATTTGACCCCAATTGACTTCTCGGATCAACAAGTCTTCCGTCTGACCGAATTCGGCTTCACATATCAACAAGTACCCGCAAGTTGATCCGTTTGGTTTATCAGGTCACTAACTACGCACAATGCGACTCAATTCGACTTCTGGGATCAACAAACACCAACTATTTGACTCCGTTCGACTTCTCGGATCATTAAGTCTTCTATTTGACCCCAATTGACTTCTCTGATCAACAAGTCTTCCGTTTGATCGAATTCGGCTTCACATATCTACAAGTACCCGCAAGTTGATCCGTTTGGTTTATCAAGTCACTAACTACGCACAATGTGACTCAATTCGACTTCTGGGATCAACAAGCACCAACTATTTGACTCCGTTCGACTTCTCGGATCATTAAGTCTTCTATTTGACCCCAATTGACTTCTCGGATCAACAAGTCTTCCGTTAAATCGAATTCGGCTTCACGGATCGACAAGTACCCCCAACTTGATCCGTTTGGTTTATCAATTCACTAACTACGCACAATGTAACTCAATTCGACTTCTGGGATCAACAAGCACAAACTATTTGACTCCGTTCGACTTCTCGGATCATTAAGTCTTCTCATTGACCATAATTGACTTCTCGGATCAACAAGTCTTGCGTTTGACCGAATTTGGCTTCACGGATCAACAAGTACCCGCAACTTGATCCATTTGGTTTATCAATTCACTAACTACGCACAATGTGACTCGATTCGGCTTCTGGGATCAACAAGCACCAACTATTTGACTCCGTTCGACTTCTCGGATCATTAAGTCTTCTATTTGGCCCCAATTGACTTCTCGGATCAACTTGTCTTCCGTCTGACCGAATTCGGCTTCACCGATCAACAAGTACCCGCATCTTGATTCGTTTGGTTTATCAAGTCACTAACAACGCACAATGTGACTCAATTCGACTTCTGGGATCAACAAGCACCAACTATTTGACTCCGTTCGATTTCCCGGATCATTAAGTCTTCTCTTTGACCAAAATTGACTTCTCGGATCAACAAGTCTTCCGTTTTACCGAATTCGGCTTCACGGATCAACAAGTACCCTTAACTTGATCCGTTTGGTTTATCAAGTCACTAACTACTCACAATGTGACTCGATTCGACTTCTGGGATCAACAAGCACCAACTATTTGACTCCGTTCCACTTCTCGGATCATTAAGTCTTCACTTTGACCAAAATTGACTTCTCGAATCAACAAGTCTTCCGTTTGACCGAATTCGGCTTCACGGATCAACAAGTACCCCAAACTTAATCCGTTTGGTTTATCGAGTCACTAACTACGCACAATGTGACTCAATTCGACTTCTTGTATCAACAAGCACCAACTATTTGACTCCGTTCGACTTCTCGGATCATCAAGTCTTCTATTTGACCCCAATTGACTTCTCGGATCAACAAGTCTTCCGTCTGACCGAATTCGGCTTCACATATCAACAAGTACCCGCAAGTTAATCCGTTTGGTTTATCAGGTCACTAACTACGCACAATGCGACTCAATTCGACTTCTGGGATCAACAAACACCAACTATTTGACTCCGTTCGACTTCTCGGATCATTAAGTCTTCTATTTGACCCCAATTGACTTCTCGGATCAACAAGTCTTCCGTCTGACAGAATTCGGCTTCACCGATCAACAAGTACCCGCAAGTTGATCTATTTGGTTTATCAAGTCACTAACTACGCACAATGTGACTCAATTCGACTTCTGGGATCAACAAGCACCAACTATTTGACTCCGTTCGACTTCTCGGATCATTAAGTCTTCTATTTGACCCCAATTGACTTCTCTGATCAACAAGTCTTCCGTCTGATCGAATTCGGCTTCACATATCTACAAGCACCCGCAAGTTGATCCGTTTGGTTTATCAAGTCACTAACTACGCACAATGTGACTCAATTCGACTTCTGGGATCAACAAGCACCAACTATTTGACTCCGTTCGACTTCTCGGATCATTAAGTCTTCTATTTGACCCCAATTGACTTCTCGGATCAACAAGTCTTCCGTTTAATCGAATTCGGCTTCACGGATCGACAAGTACCCCCAACTTGATCCGTTTGGTTTATCAATTCACTAACTACGCACAATGTAACTCAATTCGACTTCTGGGATCAACAAGCACAAACTATTTGACTCCGTTCGACTTCTCGGATCATTAAGTCTTCTCATTGACCATAATTGACTTCTCGGATCAACAAGTCTTGCGTTTGACCGAATTCGGCTTCACCGATCAACAAGTACCCGCAAGTTGATCTGTTTGGTTTATCAAGTCACTAACTACGCACAATGTGACTCGATTCGGCTTCTGGGATCAACAAGCACCAACTATTTGACTCCGTTCGACTTCTCGGATCATTAAGTCTTCTATTTGGCCCCAATTGACTTCTCAGATCAACTTGTCTTCCGTCTGACCGAATTCGGCTTCACCGATCAACAAGTACCCGCATCTTGATTCATTTGGTTTATCAAGTCACTAACTACGCACAATGTGACTCAATTCGACTTCTGGGATCAACAAGCACCAACTATTTGACTCCGTTCGATTTCTCGGATCATTAAGTCTTCTCTTTGACCAAAATTGACTTCTCGGATCAACAAGTCTTCCGTTTTACCGAATTCGGCTTCACGGATCAACAAGTACCCTTAACTTGATCCGTTTGGTTTATCAAGTCACTAACTACCCACAATGTGACTCGATTCGACTTCTGGGATCAACAAGCACCAACTATTTGACTCCGTTCCACTTCTCGGATCATTAAGTCTTCACTTTGACCAAAATTGACTTCTCGAATCAACAAGTCTTCCGTTTGACCGAATTCGGCTTCACGGATCAACAAGTACCCCAAACTTAATCCGTTTGGTTTATCGAGTCACTAACTACGCACAATGTGACTCAATTCGACTTCTGGGATCAACAAGCACCAACTATTTGACTCCGTTCGACTTCTCGAATCATTAAGTCTTCTATTTGACCCCAATTGACTTCTCGGATCAACAAGTCTTCTGTCTGACCGAATTCGGCTTCACATATCAACAAGTACCCGCAAGTTGATCCATTTGGTTTATCAAGTCACTAACTACGCACAATGTGACTCAATTCGACTTCTTGGATCAACAAGCACCAACTATTTGACTCCGTTCGACTTCTCGGATCATCAAGTCTTCTATTTGACCCCAATTGACTTCTCGGATCAACAAGTCTTCCGTCTGACCGAATTCGGCTTCACATATCAACAAGTACCCGCAAGTTGATCCGTTTGGTTTATCAGGTCACTAACTACTCACAATGCGACTCAATTCGACTTCTGGGATCAACAAACACCAACTATTTGACTCCGTTCGACTTCTCGGATCATTAAGTCTTCTATTTGACCCCAATTGACTTCTCGAATCAACAAGTCTTCCGTCTGACCGAATTCGGCTTCACCGATGAATAAGTACCCGCAAGTTGATCTGTTTGGTTTATCAAGTTACTAACTACGCACAATGTGACTCAATTCGACTTCTAGGATCAACAAGCACCAATTATTTGACTCCGTTCGACTTCTCGGATCATTAAGTCTTCTATTTGACCCCAATTGACTTCTCGGATCAACAAGTCTTCCGTCTGACCGAATTCGGCTTCACCGATCAACAAGTACCCCCATCTTGATCCGTTTGGTTTATCAAGTCACTAACTACGCACAATGTGACTCAATTCGACTTCTGGGATCAACAAGCACCAACTATTTGACTCCGTTCGACTTCTCGGATCATTAAGTCTTCTCTTTGACCAAAATTGACTTCTCGGATCAACAAGTCTTCCGTTTTACCGAATTCTGCTTCACGGATCAACAAGTACCCTTAACTTGATCCGTTTGGTTTATCAAGTCACTAACTACTCACAATGTGACTCGATTCAACTTCTGAGATCAACAAGCACCAACTATTTGACTCCGTTCCACTTCTCGGATCATTAAGTCTTCACTTTGACCAAAATTGACTTCTCGAATCAACAAGTCTTCCGTTTGACCGAATTCGGCTTCACGGATCAACAAGTACCCCAAACTTAATCCGTTTGGTTTATCGAGTCACTAACTAAGCACAATGTGACTCAATTCGTCTTCTGGGATCAACAAGCACCAACTATTTGACTCCGTTCGACTTCTCGAATCATTAAGTCTTCTATTTGACCCCAATTGACTTCACGGATCCACAAGTCTTCCGTCTGACCGAATTCGGCTTCACATATCAACAAGTACCCGCAAGTTGATCCGTTTGGTTTATCAAGTCACTAACTACGCACAATGTGACTCAATTCGACTTCTTGGATCAACAAGCACCAACTATTTGACTCCGTTCGACTTCTCGGATCATCAAGTCTTCTATTTGACCCCAATTGACTTCTCGGATCAACAAGTCTTCCGTCTGACCGAATTCGGCTTCACATATCAACAAGTACCCGCAAGTTGATCCGTTTGGTTTATCAGGTCACTAACTACGCACAATGCGACTCAATTCGACTTCTGGGATCAACAAACACCAACTATTTGACTCCGTTCGACTTCTCGGATCATTAAGTCTTCTATTTGACCCCAATTGACTTCTCTGATCAACAAGTCTTCCGTTTGATCGAATTCGGCTTCACATATCTACAAGTACCCGCAAGTTGATCCGTTTGGTTTATCAAGTCACTAACTACGCACAATGTGACTCAATTCGACTTCTGGGATCAACAAGCACCAACTATTTGACTCCGTTCGACTTCTCGGATCATTAAGTCTTCTATTTGACCCCAATTGACTTCTCGGATCAACAAGTCTTCCGTTAAATCGAATTCGGCTTCACGGATCGACAAGTACCCCCAACTTGATCCGTTTGGTTTATCAATTCACTAACTACGCACAATGTAACTCAATTCGACTTCTGGGATCAACAAGCACAAACTATTTGACTCCGTTCGACTTCTCGGATCATTAAGTCTTCTCATTGACCATAATTGACTTCTCGGATCAACAAGTCTTGCGTTTGACCGAATTTGGCTTCACGGATCAACAAGTACCCGCAACTTGATCCATTTGGTTTATCAATTCACTAACTACGCACAATGTGACTCGATTCGGCTTCTGGGATCAACAAGCACCAACTATTTGACTCCGTTCGACTTCTCGGATCATTAAGTCTTCTATTTGGCCCCAATTGACTTCTCGGATCAACTTGTCTTCCGTCTGACCGAATTCGGCTTCACCGATCAACAAGTACCCGCATCTTGATTCGTTTGGTTTATCAAGTCACTAACAACGCACAATGTGACTCAATTCGACTTCTGGGATCAACAAGCACCAACTATTTGACTCCGTTCGATTTCTCGGATCATTAACTCTTCTCTTTGACCAAAATTGACTTCTCGGATCAACAAGTCTTCCGTTTTACCGAATTCGGCTTCACGGATCAACAAGTACCCTTAACTTGATCCGTTTGGTTTATCAAGTCACTAACTACTCACAATGTGACTCGATTCGACTTCTGGGATCAACAAGCACCAACTATTTGACTCCGTTCCACTTCTCGGATCATTAAGTCTTCACTTTGACCAAAATTGACTTCTCGAATCAACAAGTCTTCCGTTTGACCGAATTCGGCTTCACGGATCAACAAGTACCCCAAACTTAATCCGTTTGGTTTATCGAGTCACTAACTACGCACAATGTGACTCAATTCGACTTCTTGGATCAACAAGCACCAACTATTTGACTCCGTTCGACTTCTCGGATCATCAAGTCTTCTATTTGACCCCAATTGACTTCTCGGATCAACAAGTCTTCCGTCTGACCGAATTCGGCTTCACATATCAACAAGTACCCGCAAGTTGATCCGTTTGGTTTATCAGGTCACTAACTACGCACAATGCGACTCAATTCGACTTCTGGGATCAACAAACACCAACTATTTGACTCCGTTCGACTTCTCGGATCATTAAGTCTTCTATTTGACCCCAATTGACTTCTCGGATCAACAAGTCTTCCGTCTGACCGAATTCGGCTTCACCGATCAACAAGTACCCGCAAGTTGATCTGTTTGGTTTATCAAGTCACTAACTACGCACAATGTGACTCAATTCGACTTCTGGGATCAACAAGCACCAACTATTTGACTCCGTTCGACTTCTCGGATCATTAAGTCTTCTATTTGACCCCAATTGACTTCTCTGATCAACAAGTCTTCCGTCTGATCGAATTCGGCTTCACATATCTACAAGCACCCGCAAGTTGATCCGTTTGGTTTATCAAGTCACTAACTACGCACAATGTGACTCAATTCGACTTCTGGGATAAACAAGCACCAACTATTTGACTCCGTTCGACTTCTCGGATCATTAAGTCTTCTATTTGACCCCAATTGACTTCTCGGATCAACAAGTCTTCCGTTTAATCGAATTCGGCTTCACGGATCGACAAGTACCCCCAACTTGATCCGTTTGGTTTATCAATTCACTAACTACGCACAATGTAACTCAATTCGACCTCTGGGATCAACAAGCACAAACTATTTGACTCCGTTCGACTTCTCGGATCATTAAGTCTTCTCATTGACCATAATTGACTTCTCGGATCAACAAGTCTTGCGTTTGACCGAATTCGGCTTCACCGATCAACAAGTACCCGCAAGTTGATCTGTTTGGTTTATCAAGTCACTAACTACGCACAATGTGACTCGATTCGGCTTCTGGGATCAACAAGCACCAACTATTTGACTCCGTTCGACTTCTCGGATCATTAAGTCTTCTATTTGGCCCCAATTGACTTCTCGGATCAACTTGTCTTCCGTCTGACCGAATTCGGCTTCACCGATCAACAAGTACCCGCATCTTGATTCGTTTGGTTTATCAAGTCACTAACTACGCACAATGTGACTCAATTCGACTTCTGGGATCAACAAGCTCCAACTATTTGACTCCGTTCGATTTCTCGGATCATTAAGTCTTCTCTTTGACCAAAATTGACTTCTCGGATCAACAAGTCTTCCGTTTTACCGAATTCGGCTTCACGGATCAACAAGTACCCTTAACTTGATCCGTTTGGTTTATCAAGTCACTAACTACTCACAATGTGACTCGATTCGACTTCTGGGATCAACAAGCACCAACTATTTGACTCCGTTCCACTTCTCGGATCATTAAGTCTTCACTTTGACCAAAATTGACTTCTCGAATCAACAAGTCTTCCGTTTGACCGAATTCGGCTTCACGGATCAACAAGTACCCCAAACTTAATCCGTTTGGTTTATCGAGTCACTAACTACGCACAATGTGACTCAATTCGACTTCTGGGATCAACAAGCACCAACTATTTGACTCCGTTCGACTTCTCGAATCATTAAGTCTTCTATTTGACCCCAATTGACTTCTCGGATCAACAAGTCTTCTGTCTGACCGAATTCGGCTTCACATATCAACAAGTACCCGCAAGTTGATCCATTTGGTTTATCAAGTCACTAACTACGCACAATGTGACTCAATTCGACTTCTTGGATCAACAAGCACCAACTATTTGACTCCGTTCGACTTCTCGGATCATCAAGTCTTCTATTTGACCCCAATTGACTTCTCGGATCAACAAGTCTTCCGTCTGACCGAATTCGGCTTCACATATCAACAAGTACCCGCAAGTTGATCCGTTTGGTTTATCAGGTCACTAACTACTCACAATGCGACTCAATTCGACTTCTGGGATCAACAAACACCAACTATTTGACTCCGTTCGACTTCTCGGATCATTAAGTCTTCTATTTGACCCCAATTGACTTCTCGAATCAACAAGTCTTCCGTCTGACCGAATTCGGCTTCACCGATCAATAAGTACCCGCAAGTTGATCTGTTTGGTTTATCAAGTTACTAACTACGCACAATGTGACTCAATTCGACTTCTAGGATCAACAAGCACCAATTATTTGACTCCGTTCGACTTCTCGGATCATTAAGTCTTCTATTTGACCCCAATTGACTTCTCGGATCAACAAGTCTTTTGTCTGATCGAATTCGGCTTCACATATCAACAAGTACCTGCAAGTTGATCCGTTTGCTTTATCAAGTCACTAACTACGCACAATGTGACTCAATTCGACTTCTGGGATCAACAAGCACCAACTATTTGACTCCGTTCGACTTCTCGGATCACTTAGTCTTCTATTTGACCCCAATTGACTTCTCGGATCAACAAGTCTTCCGTTTAATTGAATTCGGCTTCACGGATCGACAAGTACCCCCAACTTGATCCGTTTGGTTTATCAATTCACTAACTACGCACAATGTGACTCAATTCGACTTCTGGGATCAACAAACACAAACTATTTGACTCCGTTCGACTTCTCGGATCATTAAGTCTTCTCTTTGACCATAATTGACTTCTCGGATCAACAAGTCTTCCGTTGGACCGAATTTGGCTTCACGGATCAACAAGTACCCACAACTTGATCCATTTGGTTTATCAATTCACTAACTACGCACAATGTGACTCGATTCGGCTTCTGGGATCAACAAGCACCAACTATTGGACTCCGTTCGACTTCTCGGATCATTAAGTCTTCTATTCGGCCCCAATTGACTTCACGAATCAACAAGTCTTCCGTCAGACCGAATTCGGCTTCACCGATCAACAAGTACTCCCATCTTGATCTGTTTGGTTTATCAAGCCACTAACTACGCACAATGTGACTCAATTCGACTTCTGGGATCAACAAGCACCAACTATTTGACTCCGTTCGACTTCTCGGATCACTAAGTCTTCTCTTTGACCAAAATTGACTTCTCGGATCAACAAGTCTTCCGTTTTACCGAATTCGGCTTCACGGATCAACAAGTACCCTTAACTTGATCCGTTTGGTTTATCAAGTCACTAACTACTCACAATGTGACTCGATTCGGCTTCTAGGATCAACAAGCACCAACTATTTGACTCCGTTCCACTTCTCGGATCATTAAGTCTTCTATTTGACCAAAATTGACTTCTCGAATCAACAAGTCTTCCGTTTGACCGAATTCGGCTTCACGGATCAACAAGTACCCCAAACTTAATCCGTTTGGTTTATCGAGTCACTAACTACGCACAATATGACTCAATTCGGCTTCTGGGATCAACAAGCACCAACTATTTGACTCCGTTCGACTTCTCGGATCATTAAGTCTTCTCTTTGACCAAAATTGACTTCTCGGATCAACAAGTCTTCCGTTTTACCGAATTCGGCTTCACGGATCAACAAGTACCCTTAACTTGATCCGTTTGGTTTATCAAGTCACTAACTACTCACAATGTGACTCGATTCGACTTCTGGGATCAACAAGCACCAACTATTTGACTCCGTTCCACTTCCCGGATCATTAAGTCTTCACTTTGACCAAAATTGACTTCTCGAATCAACAAGTCTTCCGTTTGACCGAATTCGGCTTCACGGATCAACAAGTACCCCAAACTTAATCCGTTTGGTTTATCGAGTCACTAACTACGCACAATGTGACTCAATTCGGCTTCTGGGATCAACAAGCACTAACTATTTGACTCCGTTCGACTTCTCGAATCATTAAGTCTTCTATTTGACCCCAATTGACTTCTCGGATCAACAAGTCTTCCGTCTGACCGAATTCGGCTTCACATATCAACAAGTACCCGCAAGTTGATCCGTTTGGTTTACCAAGTCACTAACTATGCACAATGTGACTCAATTTGACTTCTTGGATCAACAAGCACAAACTATTTGACTCCGTTCGACTTCTCGGATCATCAAGTCTTCTATTTGACCCCAATGGACTTCTCGGATCAACAAGTCTTCCGTCTGGCCGAATTCGGCTTCACATATCAACAAGTACCCGCAAGTTGATCCGTTTGGTTTATCAGGTCACTAAGTACGCACAATGCGACTCAATTCGACTTCTGGGATCAACAAACACCAACTATTTAACTCCGTTCGACTTCTCGGACATTAAGTCTTCTATTTGACCCCAATTGACTTCTCGGATCAACAAGTCTTCCGTCTGACCGAATTCGGCTTCACCAATCAACAAGTACCCACAAGTTGATCTGTTTGGTTTATCAAGTTACTAACTACGCACAATGTGACTCAATTCGACTTCTGGGATCAACAAGCACCAACTATTTGACCCCGTTCGACTTCTCGGATCATTAAGTCTTCTATTTGACCCCAATTGACTTCTCGGATCAACAAGTCTTCCGTCTGATCGAATTCGGCTTCACATATCAACAAGTACCCGCAAGTTGATCCGTTTGGTTTATCAAGTCACTAACTACGCACAATGTGACTCAATTCGACTTCTGGGAACAACAAGCACCAACTATTTGACTCCGTTCGACTTCTCGGATCACTAAGTCTTCTATTTGACCCCAATTGACTTCTCGGATCAACAAGTCTTCCGTTTAATCGAATTCGGCTTCACGGATCGACAAGTACCCCCAACTTGATCCGTTTGGTTTATCAATTCACTAACTACGCACAATGTGACTCAATTCGACTTCTGGGATCAACAAGCACAAACTATTTGACTCCGTTCGACTTCTCGGATCATTAAGTCTTCTCTTTGACCATAATTGACTTCTCGGATCAACAAGTCTTCCGTTTGACCGAATTTGGCTTCACGGATCAACAAGTACCCGCAACTTGATCCATTTGGTTTATCAATTCACTAACTACGCACAATGTGACTCGATTCGGCTTCTGGGATCAACAAGCACCAACTATTTGACTCCGTTCGACTTCTCGGATCATTAAGTCTTCTATTTGGCCCCAATTGACTTCTCGGATCAACAAGTCTTCCGTCTGACCGAATTCGGCTTCACCGATCAACAAGTACCCCATCTTGATCCGTTTGGTTTATCAAGTCACTAACTACGCACAATGTGACTCAATTCGACTTCTGGGATCAACAAGCACCAACTATTTGACTCCGTTCGACTTCTCGGATCATTAAGTCTTCTCTTTGACCAAAATTGACTTCTGGGATCAACAAGTCTTCCGTTTTACCGAATTCGGCTTCACGGATCAACAAGTACCCTTACCTTGATCCGTTTGGTTTATCAAGTCACTAACTACTCACAATGTGACTCGATTCAACTTCTGAGATCAACAAGGACCAACTATTTGACTCCGTTCCACTTCTCGGATCATTAAGTCTTCACTTTGACCAAAATTGACTTCTCGAATCAACAAGTCTTCCGTTTGACCGAATTCGGCTTCACGGATCAACAAGTACCCCAAACTTAATCCATTTGGTTTATCGAGTCACTAACTACGCACAATGTGACTCAATTCGGCTTCCGGGATCAACAAGAACCAACTATTTGACTCCGTTCGACTTCTCGGATCATCAAGTCTTCTATTTGACCCCGATTGACTTCTCAGATCAACAAGTCTTCCGTCTGACCGAATTCGGCTTCACATATCAACAAGTACCCGCAAGTTGATCCGTTTGGTATATCAGGTCACTAACTACGCACAATGCGACTCAATTCGACTTCTGGGATCAACAAACACCAACTATTTGACTCCGTTCGACTTCTCGGATCATTAAGTCTTCTATTTGACCCCAATTGACTTCTCGGATCAACAAGTCTTCCGTCTAACCGAATTCGGCTTCACCGATCAACAAGTACCCGCAAGTTGATCTGTTTGGTTTATCAAGTCACTAACTACGCACAATTTGACTCAATTCGACTTCTGGGATCAACAAGCACCAACTATTTGACTCCGTTCGACTTCTCGGATCATTAAGTCATCTATTTGACCCCAATTGACTTCTCGGATCAACAAGTCTTCCGTCTGATCGAATTCGGCTTCACATATCTACAAGTACCCGCAAGAGTATCCGTTTGGTTTATCAAGTCACTAACTACGCACAATGTGACTCAATTCGACTTCTGGGATCAACAAACACCAACTATTTGACTTCGTTCGAATTCTCGGATCATTAAGTCTTCTATTTGACCCCAATTGACTTCTCGGATCAACAAGTCTTCCGTTTAATCGAATTCGGCTTCACGGATCGACAAGTACCCCAAACTTGATCCGTTTGGTTTATCAATTCACTAACTACGCACAATGTGACTCAATTCGACTTCTTGGATCAACAAGCACAAACTATTTGACTCCGTTCGACTTCTCGGATCATTAAGTCTTCTCATTGACCATAATTGACTTCTCGGATCAACAAGTCTTGCGTTTGACCGAATTTGGCTTCACGGATCAACAAGTACCCGCAACTTGATCCATTTGGTTTATCAATTCACTAACTACGCACAATGTGACTCGATTCCGCTTCTGGGATCAACAAGCACCAACTATTTGACTCCGTTCGACTTCTCGGATCATTAAGTCTTCTATTTGGCCCAAATTGACTTCTTGGATCAACTAGTCTTCCGTCTGACCGAATTCGGCTTCACCGATCAATAAGTACCCTCATCTTGATCCGTTTGGTTTATCAAGTCACTAACTACGCACAATGTGACTCAATTCGACTTCTGGGATCAACAAGCACCAACTATTTGACTCCGTTCGATTTCTCGGATCATTAAGTCTTCTCTTTGACCAAAATTGACTTCTCGGATCAACAAGTCTTCCGTTTTACCGAATTCGGCTTCACGGATCAACAAGTACCCTTAACTTGATCCGTTTGGTTTATCAAGTCACTAACTACTCACAATTTGACTCAATTCGGCTTCTGGGATCAACAAGCACCAACTATTTGACTCCGTTCGACTTCTCGAATCATTAAGTCTTCTATTTGACCCCAATTGACTTCTCGGATCAACAAGTCTTCCGTCTGACCGAATTCGGCTTCACATATCAACAAGTACCCGCAAGTTGATCCGTTTGGTTTACCAAGTCACTAACTACGCACAATGTGACCCAATTTGACTTCTTGGATCAACAAGCACCAACTATTTGACTCCGTTCGACTTCTCGGATCATCAAGTCTTCTATTTGACCCCAATTGACTTCTCGGATCAACAAGTCTTCCGTCTGGCCGAATTCGGCTTCACATATCAACAAGTACCCGCAAGTTGATCCGTTTGGTTTATCAGGTCACTAACTACGCACAATGCGACTCAATTCGACTTCTGGGATCAACACACACCAACTATTTAACTCCGTTCGACTTCTCGGACATTAAGTCTTCTATTTGACCCCAATTGACTTCTCAGATCAACAAGTCTTCCGTCTGACCGAATTCGGCTTCACCGATCAACAAGTACCCACAAGTTGATCTGTTTGGTTTATCAAGTTACTAACTACGCACAATGAGACTCAATTCGACTTCTGGGATCAACAAGCACCAACTATTTGACTCCGTTCGACTTCTCGGATCATTAAGTCTTCTATTTGACCCCAATTGACTTCTCGGATCAACAAGTCTTCCGTTTAATCGAATTCGGCTTCACGGATCGACAAGTACCCCCAACTTGATCCGTTTGGTTTATCAATTCACTAACTACGCACAATGTGACTCAATTCGACTTCTGGGATCAACAAGCACAAACTATTTGACTTCGTTCGACTTCTCGGATCATTAAGTCATCTCTTTGACCATAATTGACTTCTCGGATCAACAAGTCTTCCGTTTGACCGAATTTGGCTTCACGGATCAACAAGTACCCGCAACTTGATCCATTTGGTTTATCAATTCACTAACTACGCACAATGTGACTCGATTCGGCTTCTGGGATCAACAAACACCAACTATTTGACTCCGTTCGACTTCTCGGATCATTAAGTCTTCTATTTGGCCCCAATTGACTTCTCGGATCAACAAGTCTTCCGTCTGACCGAATTCGGCTTCACCGATCAACAAGTACCCCCATCTTGATCCGTTTGGTTTATCAAGTCACTAACTACGCACAATGTGACTCAATTCGACTTCTGGGATCAACAAGCACCAACTATTTGACTCCGTTCGACTTCTCGGATCATTAAGTCTTCTCTTTGACCAAAATTGACTTCTCAGATCAATAAGTCTTCCGTTTTACCGAATTCGGCTTCACGGATCAACAAGTACCCTTAACTTGATCCGTTTGGTTTATCAAGTCACTAACTACTCACAATGTGACTCTATTCAACTTCTGAGATCAACAAGCACCAACTATTTGACTCCGTTCCACTTCTCGGATCATTAAGTCTTCACTTTGACCAAAATTGACTTCTCGAATCAACAAGTCTTCCGTTTGACCGAATTCGGCTTCACGGATCAACAAGTACCCCAAACTTAATCCGTTTGGTTTATCGAGTCACTAACTATGCACAATGTGACTCAATTCGGCTTCTGGGATCAACAAGCACTAACTATTTGACTCCGTTCGACTTCTCGAATCATTAAGTCTTCTATTTGACCCCAATTGACTTCTCGGATCAACAAGTCTTCCGTCTGACCGAATTCGGCTTCACATATCAACAAGTACCCGCAAGTTGATCCGTTTGGTTTACCAAGTCACTAACTACGCACAATGTGACTCAATTTGACTTCTTGGATCAACAAGCACCAACTATTTGACTCCGTTCGACTTCTCGGATCATCAAGTCTTCTATTTGACCCCAATTGACTTCTCGGATCAACAAGTCTTCCGTCTGGCCGAATTCGGCTTCACATATCAACAAGTACCCGCAAGTTGATCCGTTTGGTTTATCAGGTCACTAACTACGCACAATGCGACTCAATTCGACTTCTGGGATCAACACACACCAACTATTTAACTCCGTTCGACTTCTCGGACATTAAGTCTTCTATTTGACCCCAATTGACTTCTCGGATCAACAAGTCTTCCGTCTGACCGAATTCGGCTTCACCGATCAACAAGTACCCACAAGTTGATCTGTTTGGTTTATCAAGTTACTAACTACGCACAATGAGACTCAATTCGACTTCTGGGATCAACAAGCACCAACTATTTGACTCCCTTCGACTTCTCGGATCATTAAGTCTTCTATTTGACCCCAATTGACTTCTCGGATCAACAAGTCTTCCGTTTAATCGAATTCGGCTTCACGGATCGACAAGTACCCCCAACTTGATCCGTTTGGTTTATCAATTCACTAACTACGCACAATGTGACTCAATTCGACTTCTGGGATCAACAAGCACAAACTATTTGACTTCGTTCGACTTCTCGGATCATTAAGTCATCTCTTTGACCATAATTGACTTCTCGGATCAACAAGTCTTCCGTTTGACCGAATTTGGCTTCACGGATCAACAAGTACCCGCAACTTGATCCATTTGGTTTATCAATTCACTAACTACGCACAATGTGACTCGATTCGGCTTCTGGGATCAACAAACACCAACTATTTGACTCCGTTCGACTTCTCGGATCATTAAGTCTTCTATTTGGCCCCAATTGACTTCTCGGATCAACAAGTCTTCCGTCTGACCGAATTCGGCTTCACCGATCAACAAGTACCCCCATCTTGATCCGTTTGGTTTATCAAGTCACTAACTACGCACAATGTGACTCAATTCGACTTCTGGGATCAACAAGCACCAACTATTTGACTCCGTTCGACTTCTCGGATCATTAAGTCTTCTCTTTGACCAAAATTGACTTCTCAGATCAATAAGTCTTCCGTTTTACCGAATTCGGCTTCACGGATCAACAAGTACCCTTAACTTGATCCGTTTGGTTTATCAAGTCACTAACTACTCACAATGTGACTCTATTCAACTTCTGAGATCAACAAGCACCAACTATTTGACTCCGTTCCACTTCTCGGATCATTAAGTCTTCACTTTGACCAAAATTGACTTCTCGAATCAACAAGTCTTCCGTTTGACCGAATTCGGCTTCACGGATCAACAAGTACCCCAAACTTAATCCGTTTGGTTTATCGAGTCACTAACTACGCACAATGTGACTCAATTCGGCTTCTGGGATCAACAAGCACCAACTATTTGACTCCGTTCGACTTCTCGGATCATCAAGTCTTCTATTTGACCCCAATTGACTTCTCGGATCAACAAGTCTTCCGTCTGACCGAATTCGGCTTCACATATCAACAAGTACCCGCAAGTTGATCCGTTTGGTTTATCAGGTCACTAACTACGCACAATGCGACTAAATTCGACTTCTGGGATCAACAAACACCAACTATTTGACTCTGTTCGACTTCTCGGATCATTAAGTCTTCTATTTGACCCCAATTGACTTCTCGGATCAACAAGTCTTCCGTCTAACCGAATTCGGCTTCACCGATCAACAAGTACCCGCAAGTTGATCCGTTTGGTTTACCAAGTCACTAACTACGCACAATGTGACTCAATTTGACTTCTTGGATCAACAAGCACCAACTAACTCCGTTCGACTTCTCGGACATTAAGTCTTCTCTTTGACCATAATTGACTTCTCGGATCAACAAGTCTTCCGTTTGACCGAATTCGGCTTCACGGATCAACAAGTACCCCAAACTTAATCCGTTTGGTTTATCGAGTCACTAACTACGCACAATATGACTCAATTCGGCTTCTGGGATCAACAAGCACATACTATTTGACTCCGTTCGACTTCTCGGATCATTAAGTCTTCTCTTTGACCAAAATTGACTTCTCGGATCAACAAGTCTTCCGTTTTACCGAATTCGGCTTCACGGATCAAAAAGTACCCTTAACTTGATCCGTTTGGTTTATCAAGTCACTAACTACGCACAATGTGACTCAATTCGACTTCTGGGATCAACAAGCACCAACTATTTGACTCCGTTCGATTTCTCGGATCATTAAGTCTTCTATTTGACCAAAATTGACTTCTCGGATCAACAAGTCTTCCGTTTTACCGAATTCGGCTTCACGGATCAACAAGTACCCTTAACTTGATCCGTTTGGTTTATCAAGTCACTAACTACTCACAATGTGACTCAATTCGGCTTCTGGGATCAACAAGCACCAACTATTTGACTCCGTTCGACTTCTCGAATCATTAAGTCTTCTATTTGACCCCAATTGACTTCTCGGATCAACAAGTCTTCCGTCTGACCGAATTCGGCTTCACATATCAACAAGTACCCGCAAGTTGATCCGTTTGGTTTACCAAGTCACTAACTACGCACAATGTGACTCAATTTGACTTCTTGGATCAACAAGCACCAACTATTTGACTCCGTTCGACTTCTCGGATCATCAAGTCTTCTATTTGACCCCAATTGACTTCTCGGATCAACAAGTCTTCCGTCTGGCCGAATTCGGCTTCACATATCAACAAGTACCCGCAAGTTGATCCGTTTGGTTTATCAGGTCACTAACTACGCACAATGCGACTCAATTCGACTTCTGGGATCAACAAACACCAACTATTTAACTCCGTTCGACTTCTCGGACATTAAGTCTTCTATTTGACCCCAATTTACTTCTCGGATCAACAAGTCTTCCGTCTGACCGAATTCGGCTTCACCGATCAACAAGTACCCACAAGTTGATCTGTTTGGTTTATCAAGTTACTAACTACGCACAATGTGACTCAATTCGACTTCTGGGATCAACAAGCACCAACTATTTGACTCCGTTCGACTTCTCGGATCATTAAGTCTTCTATTTGACCCCAATTGACTTCTCGGATCAACAAGTCTTCCGTCTGATCGAATTCGGCTTCACATATCAACTAGTACCCGCAAGTTGATCCGTTTGGTTTATCAAGTCACTAACTACGCACAATGTGACTCAATTCGACTTCTGGGATCAACAAGCACCAACTATTTGACTCCGTTCGACTTCTCCGATCATTAAGTCATCTATTTGACCCCAATTGACTTCTCGGATCAACAAGTCTTCCGCCTGATCGAATTCGGCTTCACATATCTACAAGTACCCGCAAGTTGATCCGTTTGGTTTATCAAGTCACTAACTACGCACAATGTGACTCAATTCGACTTCTGGGATCAACAAACACCAACTATTTGACTCCGTTCGACTTCTCGGATCATTAAGTCTTCTATTTGACCCCAATTGACTTCTCGGATCAACAAGTCTTCCGTTTAATCGAATTCGGCTTCACGGATCGACAAGTACCAACAACTTGATCCGTTTGGTTTATCAATTCACTAACTACGCACAATGTGACTCAATTCGACTTCTGGGATCAACAAGCACAAACTATTTGACTCCGTTCGACTTCTCGGATCATTAAGTCTTCTCTTTGACCATAATTGACTTCTCGGATCAACAAGTCTTCCGTTTGACCGAATTCGGCTTCACGGATCAACAAGTACCCCAAACTTAATCCTTTTGGTTTATCGAGTCATTAACTACGCACAATATGACTCAATTCGGCTTCTGGGATCAACAAGCACCAACTATTTGACTCCGTTCGACTTCTCGGATCATTAAGTCTTCTCTTTGACCAAAATTGACTTCTCGGATCAACAAGTCTTCCGTTTTACCGAATTCGGCTTCACGGATAAAAAAGTACCCTTAACTTGATCCGTTTGGTTTATCAAGTCACTAACTACGCACAATGTGACTCAATTCGACTTCTGGGATCAACAAGCACCAACTATTTGACTCCGTTCGATTTCTCGGATCATTAAGTCTTCTCTTTGACCAAAATTGACTTCTCGGATCAACAAGTCTTCCGTTTTACCGAATTCGGCTTCACGGATCAACAAGTACCCTTAACTTGATCCGTTTGGTTTATCAAGTCACTAACTACTCACAATGTGACTCAATTCGGCTTCTGGGATCAACAAGCACCAACTATTTGACTCCGTTCGACTTCTCGAATCATTAAGTCTTCTATTTGACCCCAATTGACTTCTCGGATCAACAAGTCTTCCGTCTGACCGAATTCGGCTTCACATATCAACAAGTACCCGCAAGTTGATCCGTTTGGTTTATCAAGTCACTAACTACGCACAATGTGACCCAATTTGACTTCTTGGATCAACAAGCACCAACTATTTGACTCCGTTCGACTTCTCGGATCATCAAGTCTTCTATTTGACCCCAATTGACTTCTCGGATCAACAAGTCTTCCGTCTGGCCGAATTCGGCTTCACATATCAACAAGTACCTGCAAGTTGATCCGTTTGGTTTATCAGGTCACTAACTACGCACAATGCGACTCAATTTGACTTCTGGGATCAACAAACACCAACTATTTAATTTCGTTCGACTTCTCGGATCATTAAGTCTTCTATTTGACCCCAATTGACTTCTCTGATCAACAAGTCTTCCGTCTGACCGAATTCGGCTTCACCGATCAACAAGTACCCACAAGTTGATCTGTTTGGTTTATCAAGTTACTAACTACGCGCAATGTGACTCAATTCGACTTCTGGGATCAACAAGCACCAACTATTTGACTCCGTTCGACTTCTCGGATCATTAAGTCTTCTATTTGACCCCAATTGACTTATCGGATCAACAAGTCGTCCGTCTGATCGAATTCGGCTTCACATATCAACAAGTACCAGCAAGTTGATCCGTTTGGTTTATCAAGTCACTAACTACGCACAATGTGACTCAATTCGACTTCTGGGATCAACAAGCACCAACTATTTGACTCCGTTCGACTTCTCGGATCACTAAGTCTTCTATTTGACCCCGATTGACTTCCCGGATCAACAAGTCTTCCGTTTAATCGAATTCGGCTTCACGGATCGACAAGTACCCCCAACTTAATCCGTTTGGTTTATCAATTCACTAACTACGCACAATGTGACTCAATTCGACTTCTGGGATCAACAAGCACAAACTATTTGACTCCGTTCGACTTCTCGGATCATTAAGTCTTCTCTTTGACCATAATTGACTTCTCGGATCAACAAGTCTTCCGTTTGACCGAATTTGGCTTCACGGATCAACAAGTACCCGCAACTTGATCCATTTGGTTTATCAATTCACTAACTACGCACAATGTGACTCGATTCGGCTTCTGGGATCAACAAGCACCAACTATTTGACTCCGTTCGACTTCTCGGATCATTAAGTCTTCTATTTGGCCCCAATTGACTTCTCGGATCAACAAGTCTTCCGTCTGACCGAATTCGGCTTCACCGATCAACAAGTACCCCCATCTTGATCCGTTTGGTTTATCAAGTCACTAACTACGCACAATGTGACTCAATTCGACTTCTGGGATCAACAATCACCAACTATTTGACTCCGTTCGACTTCTCGGATCATTAAGTCTTCTCTTTGACCAAAATTGACTTCTCGGATCAACAAGTCTTCCGTTTTACCGAATTCGGCTTCATGGATCAACAAGTACCCTTAACTTGATCCGTTTGGTTTATCAAGTCACTAACTACTCACAATGTGACTCTATTCAACTTCTGAGATCAACAAGCACCAACTATTTGACTCCGTTCCACTTCTCGGATCATTAAGTCTTCACTTTGACCAAAATTGACTTCTCGAATCAACAAGTCTTCCGTTTGACCGAATTCGGCTTCACGGATCAACAAGTACCCCAAACTTAATCCGTTTGGTTTATCGAGTCACTAACTACGCACAATGTGACTCAATTTGACTTCTTGGATCAACAAGCACCAACTATTTGACTCCGTTCGACTTCTCGGATCATCAAGTCTTCTATTTGACCCCAATTGACTTCTCGGATCAACAAGTCTTCCGTCTGGCCGAATTCGGCTTCACATATCAACAAGTACCCGCAAGTTGATCCGTTTGGTTTATCAGGTCACTAACTACGCACAATGCGACTCAATTCGACTTCTGGGATCAACAAACACCAACTATTTAACTCCGTTCGACTTCTCGGACATTAAGTCTTCTATTTGACCCCAATTTACTTCTCGGATCAACAAGTCTTCCGTCTGACCGAATTCGGCTTCACCGATCAACAAGTACCCACAAGTTGATCTGTTTGGTTTATCAAGTTACTAACTACGCACAATGTGACTCAATTCGACTTCTGGGATCAACAAGCACCAACTATTTGACTCCATTCGACTTCTCGGATCATTAAGTCTTCTATTTGACCCCAATTGACTTCTCGGATCAACAAGTCTTCCGTCTGATCGAATTCGGCTTCACATATCAACTAGTGCCCGCAAGTTGATCCGTTTGGTTTATCAAGTCACTAACTACGCACAATGTGACTCAATTCGACTTCTGGGATCAACAAGCACCAACTATTTGACTCCGTTCGACTTCTCGGATCACTAAGTCTTCTATTTGACCCCAATTGACTTCTCGGATCAACAAGTCTTCCGTTTAATCGAATTCGGCTTCACGGATCGACAAGTACCCCCAACTTGATCCGTTTGGTTTATCAATTCACTAACTACGCACAATGTGACTCAATTCGTCTTCTGGGATCAACAAGCACAAACTATTTGACTTCGTTCGACTTCTCGGATCATTAAGTCTTCTCTTTGACCATAATAGACTTCTCGGATCAACAAGTCTTCCGTTTGACCGAATTTGGCTTCACGGATCAACAAGTACCCGCAACTTGATCCATTTGGTTTATCAATTCAGTAACTACGCACAATGTGACTCGATTCGGCTTCTGGGATCAACAAGCACCAACTATTTGACTCCGTTCGACTTCTCGGATCATTAAGTCTTCTATTTGGCCCCAATTGACTTCTCGGATCAACAAGTCTTCCGTCTGACCGAATTCGGCTTCACCGATCAACAAGTACCCCCATCTTGATCCGTTTGGTTTATCAAGTCACTAACTACGCACAATGTGACTCAATTCGACTTCTGGGATCAACAAGCACCAACTATTTGACTCCGTTCGACTTCTCGGATCATTAAGTCTTCTCTTTGACCAAAATTGACTTCTCGGATCAACAAGTCTTCCGTTTTACCGAATTCGGCTTCACGGATCAACAAGTACCCTTAACTTGATCCGTTTGGTTTATCAAGTCACTAACTACTCACAATGTGACTCTATTCAACTTCTGAGATCAACAAGCACCAACTATTTGACTCCGTTCCACTTCTCGGATCATTAAGTCTTCACTTTGACCAAAATTGACTTCTCGAATCAACAAGTCTTCCGTTTGACCGAATTCGGCTTCACGGATCAACAAGTACCCCAAACTTAATCCGTTTGGTTTATCGAGTCACTAACTACGCACAATGTGACTCAATTCGGCTTCTGGGATCAACAAGCACCAACTATTTGACTCCGTTCGACTTCTCGGATCATCAAGTCTTCTATTTGACCCCAATTGACTTCTCGGATCAACAAGTCTTCCGTCTGACCGAATTCGGCTTCACATATCAACAAGTACCCGCAAGTTGATCCGTTTGGTTTATCAGGTCACTAACTACGCACAATGCGACTCAATTCGACTTCTGGGATCAACAAACACCAACTATTTGACTCCGTTCGACTTCTCGGATCATTAAGTCTTCTATCTGACCCCAATTGACTTCTCGGATCAACAAGTCTTCCGTCTAACCGAATTCGGCTTCACCGATCAACAAGTACCCGCAAGTTGATCTGTTTGGTTTATCAAGTCACTAACTACGCACAATGTGACTCAATTCGACTTCTGGGATCAACAAGCACCAACTATTTGACTCCGTTCGACTTCTCGGATCATTCAGTCATCTATTTGACCCCAATTGACTTCTCGGATCAACAAGTCTTCCGTCTGATCGAATTCGGCTTCACATATCTACAAGTACCCGCAAGTTGATCCGTTTGGTTTATCAAGTCACTAACTACGCACAATGTGACTCAATTCGACTTCTGGGATCAACAAACACCAACTATTTGACTCCGTTCGACTTCTCGGATCATTAAGTCTTCTATTTGACCCCAATTGACTTCTCGGATCAACAAGTCTTCCGTTTAATCGAATTCGGCTTCACGGATCGACAAGTACCCCCAACTTGATCCGTTTGGTTTATCAATTCACTAACTACGCACAATGTGACTCAATTCGACTTCTGGGATCAACAAGCACAAACTATTTGACTCCGTTCGACTTCTCGGATCATTAAGTCTTCTCTTTGACCATAATTGACTTCTCGGATCAACAAGTCTTCCGTTTGACCGAATTCGGCTTCATGGATCAACAAGTACCCCAAACTTAATCCGTTTGGTTTATCGAGTCACTAACTACGCACAATATGACTCAATTCGGCTTCTGGGATGAACAAGCACCAACTATTTGACTCCGTTCGACTTCTCGGATCATTAAGTCTTCTCTTTGACCAAAATTGACTTCTCGGATCAACAAGTCTTCCGTTTTACCGAATTCGGCTTCACGGATCAACAAGTACCCTTAACTTGATCCATTTGGTTTATCAAGTCACTAACTACTCACAATGTGACTCGATTCGACTTCTGGGATCAACAAGCACCAACTATTTGACTCCGTTCCATTTCCCGGATCATTAAGTCTTCACTTTGACCAAAATTGACTTCTCGAATCAACAAGTCTTCCGTTTGACCGAATTCAGCTTCACGGATCAACAAGTACCCCAAACTTAATCCGTTTGGTCTATCGAGTCACTAACTACGCACAATGTGACTCAATTCGGCTTCTGGGATCAACAAGCACTAACTATTTGACTCCGTTCGACTTCTCGAATCATTAAGTCTTCTATTTGACCCCAATTGACTTCTCGGATCAACAAGTCTTCCGTCTGACCGAATTCGGCTTCACATATCAACAAGTACCCGCAAGTTGATCCGTTTGATTTACCAAGTCACTAACTACGCACAATGTGACTCAATTTGACTTCTTGGATCAACAAGCACCAACTATTTGACTCCGTTCGACTTCTCGGATCATCAAGTCTTCTATTTGACCCCAATTGACTTCTCGGATCAACAAGTCTTCCGTCTGGCCGAATTCGGCTTCACATATCAACAAGTACCCGCAAGTTGATCCGTTTGGTTTATCAGGTCACTAACTACGCACAATGCGACTCAATTCGACTTCTGGGATCAACAAACACCAACTATTTAACTCCGTTCGACTTCTCGGACATTAAGTCTTCTATTTGACCCCAATTGACTTCTCGGATCAACAAGTCTTTCGTCTGACCGAATTCGGCTTCACCGATCAACAAGTACCCATAAGTTAATCTGTTTGGTTGATCAAGTTACTAACTACGCACAATGTGACTCAATTCGACTTCTGGGATCAACAAGCACCAACTATTTGACTCCGTTCGACTTCTCGGATCATTAAGTCTTCTATTTGACCCCAATTGACTTCTCGGATCAACAAGTATTCCGTCTGATCGAATTCGGCTTCACATATCAACAAGTACCCGCAAGTTGATCCGTTTGGTTTATCAAGTCACTAACTACGCACAATGTGACTCAATTCGACTTCCGGGATCAACAAGCACCAACTATTTGACTCCGTTCGACTTCTCGGATCACTAAGTCTTCTATTTGACCCCAATTGACTTCTCGGATCAACAAGTCTTCCGTTTAATCGAATTCGGCTTCACGGATCGACAAGTACCCCCAACTTGATCCGTTTGGTTTATCAATTCACTAACCACGCACAATGTGACTCAATTCGACTTCTGGGATCAACAAGCACAAACTATTTGACTTCGTTCGACTTCTCGGATCATTAAGTCTTCTCTTTGACCATAATTGACTTCTCGGATCAACAAGTCTTCCGTTTGACCGAATTTGGCTTCACGGATCAACAAGTACCCGCAACTTGATCCATTTGGTTTATCAATTCACTAACTACGCACAATGTGACTCGATTCGGCTTCTGGGATCAACAAGCACCAACTATTTGACTCCGTTCGACTTCTCGGATCATTAAGTCTTCTATTTGGCCCCAATTGACTTCTCGGATCAACAAGTCTTCCGTCTGACCGAATTCGGCTTCACCGATCAACAAGTACCCCCATCTTGATCCGTTTGGTTTATCAAGTCACTAACTACGCACAATGTGACTCAATTCGACTTCTGGGATCAACAAGCACCAACTATTTGACTCCGTTCGACTTCTCGGATCATTAAGTCTTCTCTTTGACCAAAATTGACTTCTTGGATCAACAAGTCTTCCGTTTTACCGAATTCGGCTTCACGGATCAACAAGTACCCTTAACTTGATCCGTTTGGTTTATCAAGTCACTAACTACTCACAATGTGACTCTATTCAACTTCTGAGATCAACAAGCACCAACTATTTGACTCCGTTCCACTTCTCGGATCATTAAGTCTTCACTTTGACCAAAATTGACTTCTCGAATCAACAAGTCTTCCGTTTGACCGAATTCGGCTTCACGGATCAACAAGTACCCCAAACTTAATCCGTTTGGTTTATCGAGTCACTAACTACGCACAATGTGACTCAATTCGGCTTCTGGGATAACCAAACACCAACTATTTGACTCCGTTCGACTTCTCGGATCATCAAGTCTTCTATTTGACCCCAATTGACTTCTCGGATCAACAAGTCTCCCGTCTGACCGAATTCGGCTTCACATATCAACAAGTACCCGCAAGTTGATCCGTTTGGTTTATCAGGTCACTAACTACGCACAATGCGACTCAATTCGACTTCTGGGATCAACAAACACCAACTATTTGACTCCGTTCGACTTCTCGAATCATTAAATCTTCTATTTGACCCCAATTGACTTCTCGGATCAACAAGTCTTCCGTCTGACCGAATTCGGCTTCACATATCAACAAGTACCCGCAAGTTGATCCGTTTGGTTTATCAAGTCACTAACTACGCACAATGTGACCCAATTTGACTTCTTGGATCAACAAGCACCAACTATTTGACTCCGTTCGACTTCTCGGATCATCAAGTCTTCTATTTGACCCCAATTGACTTCTCGGATCAACAAGTCTTCCGTCTGGCCGAATTCGGCTTCACATATCAACAAGTACCCGCAAGTTGATCCGTTTGGTTTATCAGGTCACTAACTACGCACAATGCGACTCAATTCGACTTCTGGGATCAACAAAAACCAACTATTTAATTTCGTTCGACTTCTCGGATCATTAAGTCTTCTATTTGACCCCAATTGACTTCTCGGATCAACAAGTCTTCCGTCTGACCGAATTCGGCTTCACCGATCAACAAGTACCCACAAGTTGATCTGTTTGGTTTATCAAGTTACTAACTACGCACAATGTGACTCAATTCGACTTCTGGGATCAACAAGCACCAACTATTTGACTCCGTTCGACTTCTCGGATCATTAAATCTTCTATTTGACCCCAATTGACTTATCGGATCAACAAGTCTTCCGTCTGATCGAATTCGGCTTCACATATCAACAAGTACCCGCAAGTTGATCCGTTTGGTTTATCAAGTCACTAACTACGCACAATGTGACTCAATTCGACTTCTGGGATCAACAAGCACCAACTATTTGACTCCGTTCGACTTCTCGGATCACTAAGTCTTCTATTTCACCCCAATTGACTTCCCGGATCAACAAGTCTTCCGTTTAATCGAATTCGGCTTCACGGATCGACAAGTACCCCCAACTTGATCCGTTTGGTTTATCAATTCACTAACTACGCACAATGTGACTCAATTCGACTTCTGGGATCAACAAGCACAAACTATTTGACTTCGTTCGACTTCTCGGATCATTAAGTCTTCTCTTTGACCATAATTGACTTCTCGGATCAACAAGTCTTTCGTTTGACCGAATTTGGCTTCACGGATCAACAAGTACCCGCAACTTGATCCATTTGGTTTATCAATTCACTAACTACGCATAATGTGACTCGATTCGGCTTCTGGGATCAACAAGCACCAACTATTTGACTCCGTTCGACTTCTCGGATCATTAAGTCTTCTATTTGGCCCCAATTGACTTCTCGGATCAACAAGTCTTCCGTCTGACCGAATTCGGCTTCACCGATCAACAAGTACCCCCATCTTGATCCGTTTGGTTTATCAAGTCACTAACTACGCACAATGTGACTCAATTCGACTTCTGGGATTAACAAGCACCAACTATTTGACTCCGTTCGACTTCTCGGATCATTAAGTCTTCTCTTTGACCAAAATTGACTTCTCGGATCAACAAGTCTTCCGTTTTACCGAATTCGGCTTCACGGATCAACCAGTACCCTTAACTTGATCCGTTTGGTTTATCAAGTCACTAACTACTCACAATGTGACTCTATTCAACTTCTGAGATCAACAAGCACCAACTATTTAACTCCGTTCCACTTCTCGAATCATTAAGTCTTCACTTTGACCAAAATTGACTTCTCGAATCAACAAGTCTTCCGTTTGACCGAATTCGGCTTCACGGATCAACAAGTACCCCAAACTTAATCCGTTTGGTTTATCGAGTCACTAACTACGCACAATGTGACTCAATTCGGCTTCTGGGATCAACAAGCACCAACTATTTGACTCCGTTCGACTTCTCGGATCATCAAGTCTTCTATTTGACCCCAATTGACTTCTCGGATCAACAAGTCTTCCGTCTGACCGAATTCGGCTTCACATATCAACAAGTACCCGCAAGTTGATCCGTTTGGTTTATCAGGTCACTAACTACGCACAATGCGACTCAATTCGACTTCTGGGATCAACAAACACCAACTATTTGACTCCGTTTGACTTCTCGGATCATTAAGTCTTCTATTTGACCCCAATTGACTTCTCGGATCAACAAGTCATCCGTCTAACCGAATTCGGCTTCACCGATCAACAAGTACCCGCAAGTTGATCTGTTTGGTTTATCAAGTCACTAACTACGCACAATGTGACTCAATTCGACTTCTGGGATCAACAAGCACCAACTATTTGACTCCGTTCGACTTCTCGGATCATTAAGTCATCTATTTGACCCCAATTGACTTCTCGGATCAACAAGTCTTCCGTCTGATCGAATTCGGCTTCACATATCTACAAGTACCCGCAAGTTGATCCGTTTGGTTTATCAAGTCACTAACTACGCACAATGTGACTCAATTCGACTTCTGGGATCAACAAACACCAACTATTTGACTCCGTTCGACTTCTCGGATCATTAAGTCTTCTATTTGACCCCAATTGACTTCTCGGATCAACAAGTCTTCCGTTTAATCGAATTCGGCTTCACGGATCGACAAGTACCCCCAACTTGATCCGTTTGGTTTATGAATTCACTAACTACGCACAATGTGACTCAATTCGACTTCTGGGATCAACAAGCACAAACTATTTGACTCCGTTCGACTTCTCGGATCATTAAGTCTTCTCATTGACCAAAATTGACTTCTCGGATCAACAAGTCTTGCGTTTGACCGAATTTGGCTTCACGGATCAACAAGTACCCGCAACTTGATCCATTTGGTTTATCAATTCACTAACTACGCACAATGTAACTCGATTCTGCTTCTGGGATCAACAAGCACCAACTATTTGACTCCGTTCGACTTCTCGGATCATTAAGTCTTCTATTTGGCCCCAATTGACTTCTTGGATCAACTAGTCTTCCGTCTGACCGAATTCGGCTTCACCGATCAACAAGTACCCGCATCTTGATCCGTTTGGTTTATCAAGTCACTAACTACGCACAATGTGACTCAATTCGACTTCTGGGATCAACAAGCACCAACTATTTGACTCCGTTCGACTTCTCGAATCATTAAGTCTTCTATTTGACCCCAATTGACTTCTCAGATCAACAAGTCTTCCGTCTGACCGAATTCGGCTTCACATATCAACAAGTACCCGCAAGTTGATCCGTTTGGTTTATCAAGTCACTAACTACGCACAATGTGACCCAATTTGACTTCTTGGATCAACAAGCACCAACTATTTGACTCCGTTCGACTTCTCGGATCATCAAGTCTTCTATTTGACCCCAATTGACTTCTCGGATCAACAAGTCTTCCGTCTGGCCGAATTCGGCTTCACATATCAACAAGTACCCGCATGTTGATCCGTTTGGTTTATCAGGTCACTAACTACGCACAATGCGACTCAATTCGACTTCTGGGATCAACAAAAACCAACTATTTAATTTCGTTCGACTTCTCGGATCATTAAGTCTTCTATTTGACCCCAATTGACTTCTCGGATCAACAAGTCTTCCGTCTGACCGAATTCGGCTTCACCGATCAACAAGTACCCACAAGTTGATCTGTTTGGTTTATCAAGTTACTAACTACGCACAATGTGACTCAATTCGACTTCTGGGATCAACAAGCACCAACTATTTGACTCCGTTCGACTTCTCGGATCATTAAGTCTTCTATTTGACCCCAATTGACTTATTGGATCAACAAGTCTTCCGTCTGATCGAACTCGGCTTCAGATATCAACAAGTACCCGCAAGTTGATCCGTTTGGGTTATCAAGTCACTAACTACGCACAATGTGACTCAATTCGACTTCTAGGATCAACAAGCACCAATTATTTAACTCCGTTCGACTTCTCGGATCACTAAGTCTTCTATTTGACCCCAATTGACTTCCCGGATCACCAAGTCTTCCGTTTAATCGAATTCGGCTTCACGGATCGACAAGTACCCCCAACTTGATCCGTTTGGTTTATCAATTCACTAACTACGCACAATGTGACTCAATTCGACTTCTGGGATCAACAGGCACAAACTATTTGACTCCGTTCGACTTCTCGGATCATTAAGTCTTCTCTTTGACCATTATTGACTTCTCGGATCAACAAGTCTTCCGTTTGACCGAATTTGGCTTCACGGATCAACAAGTACCCGCAACTTGATCCATTTGGTTTATCAATTCACTAACTACGCACAATGTGACTCGATTCGGCTTCTGGGATCAACAAGCACCAACTATTTGACTCCGTTCGACTTCTCGGATCATTAAGTCTTCCATTTGGCCCCAATTGACTTCTCGGATCAACAAGTCTTCCGTCTGACCGAATTCGGCTTCACCGATCAACAAGTACCCCCATCTTGATCCGTTTGGTTTATCAAGTCACTAACTACGCACAATGTGACTCAATTCGACTTCTGGGATCAACAAGCACCAACTATTTGACTCCGTTCGACTTCTCGGATCATTAAGTCTTCTCTTTGACCAAAATTGACTTCTCGGATCAACAAGTCTTCCGTTTTACCGAATTCGGCTTCACGGATCAACAAGTACCCTTAACTTGATCCGTTTGGTTTATCATGTCACTAACTACTCACAATGTGACTCGATTCAACTTCTGAGTTCAACAAGCACCAACTATTTGACTCCGTTCCACTTCTCGGATCATTAAGTCTTCACTTTGACCAAAATTGACTTCTCGAATCAACAAGTCTTCCGTTTGACCGAATTCGGCTTCACGGATCAACAAGTACCCCAAACTTAATCCGTTTGGTTTATCGAGTCACTAACTACGCACAATGTGACTCAATTCGGCTTCTGGGATCAACAAGCACCAACTATTTGACTCTGTTCGACTTCTCGAATCATTAAGTCTTCTATTTGACCCCAATTGACTTCTCGGATCCACAAGTCTTCCGTCTGACCGAATTCGGCTTCACATATCAACAAGTACCCGCAAGTTGATCCGTTTGGTTTCTCAAGACACTAACTACGCACAATGTGACTCAATTCGACTTCTTGGATCAACAAGCACCAACTATTTGACTCCGTTCGACTTCTCGGATCATCAAGTCTTCTATTTGACCCCAATTGACTTCTCGGATCAACAAGTCTTCCGTCTGACCGAATTCGGCTTCACATATCAACAAGTACCCGCAAGTTGATCCATTTGGTTTATCAGGTCACTAACTACGCACAATGCGACTCAATTCGACTTCTGGGATCAACAAACACAAACTATTTGACTCCGTTCGACTTCTCGGATCATTAAGTCTTCTATTTGACCCCAATTGACTTCTCGGATCAACAAGTCTTCCGTCTAACCGAATTCGGCTTCACCGATCAACAAGTACCCGCAAGTTGATCTGTTTGGTTTATCAAGTCACTAACTACGCACAATGTGACTCAATTCGACTTGTGGGATCAACAAGCACCAACTATTTGACTCCGTTCGACTTCTCGAATCATTAAGTCATCTATTTGACCCCAATTGACTTCTCGGATCAACAAGTCTTCCGTCTGATCGAATTCGGCTTCGCATATCTACAAGTACACGCAAGTTGATCCGTTTGGTTTATCAAGTCACTAACTACACACAATGTGACTCAATTCGACTTCTGGGATCAACAAACACCAACTATTTGACTCCGTTCGACTTTTCGGATCATTAAGTCTTCTATTTGACCCCAATTGACTTCTCGGATCAACAAGTCTTCCGTTTGACCGAATTTGGCTTCACGGATCAACAAGTACCCGCAACTTGATCCATTTGGTTTATCAATTCACTAACTACGCACAATGTGACTCGATTCGGCTTCTGGGATCAACAAGCACCAACTATTTGACTCCGTTCGACTTCTCGGATCATTAAGTCTTCCATTTGGCCCCAATTGACTTCTCGGATCAACAAGTCTTCCGTCTGACCGAATTCGGCTTCACCGATCAACAAGTACCCCCATCTTGATCCGTTTGGTTTATCAAGTCACTAACTACGCACAATGTGACTCAATTCGACTTCTGGGATCAACAAGCACCAACTATTTGACTCCGTTCGACTTCTCGGATCATTAAGTCTTCTCTTTGACCAAAATTGACTTCTCGGATCAACAAGTCTTCCGTTTTACCGAATTCGGCTTCACGGATCAACAAGTACCCTTAACTTGATCCGTTTGGTTTATCATGTCACTAACTACTCACAATGTGACTCGATTCAACTTCTGAGTTCAACAAGCACCAACTATTTGACTCCGTTCCACTTCTCGGATCATTAAGTCTTCACTTTGACCAAAATTGACTTCTCGAATCAACAAGTCTTCCGTTTGACCGAATTCGGCTTCACGGATCAACAAGTACCCCAAACTTAATCCGTTTGGTTTATCGAGTCACTAACTACGCACAATGTGATTCAATTCGGCTTCTGGGATCAACAAGCACCAACTATTTGACTCTGTTCGACTTCTCGAATCATTAAGTCTTTCTATTTGACCCCAATTGACTTCTCGGATCCACAAGTCTTCCGTCTGACCGAATTCGGCTTCACATATCAACAAGTACCCGCAAGTTGATCCGTTTGGTTTATCAAGACACTAACTACGCACAATGTGACTCAATTCGACTTCTTGGATCAACAAGCACCAACTATTTGACTCCGTTCGACTTCTCGGATCATCAAGTCTTCTATTTGACCCCAATTGACTTCTCGTATCAACAAGTCTTCCGTCTGACCGAATTCGGCTTCACATATCAACAAGTACCCGCAAGTTGATCCATTTGGTTTATCAGGTCACTAACTACGCACAATGCGACTCAATTCGACTTCTGGGATCAACAAACACAAACTATTTGACTCCGTTCGACTTCTCGGATCATTAAGTCTTCTATTTGACCCCAATTGACTTCTCGGATCAACAAGTCTTCCGTCTAACCGAATTCGGCTTCACCGATCAACAAGTACCCGCAAGTTGATCTGTTTGGTTTATCAAGTCACTAACTACGCACAATGTGACTCAATTCGACTTGTGGGATCAACAAGCACCAACTATTTGACTCCGTTCGACTTCTCGAATCATTAAGTCATCTATTTAACCCCAATTGACTTCTCGGATCAACAAGTCTTCCGTCTGATCGAATTCGGCTTCACATATCTACAAGTACACGCAAGTTGATCCGTTTGGTTTATCAAGTCACTAACTACGCACAATGTGACTCAATTCGACTTCTGGGATCAACAAACACCAACTATTTGACTCCGTTCGACTTCTCGGATCATTAAGTCTTCTATTTGACCCCAATTGACTTCTCGGATCAACAAGTCTTCCGTTTAATCGAATTCGGCTTCACGGATCGACAAGTACCCCCAACTTGATCCGTTTGGTTTATCAATTCACTAACTACGCACAATGTGACTCAATTCGACTTCTGGGATCAACAAGCACAAACTATTTGACTCCGTTCGACTTCTCGGATCATTAAGTCTTCTCATTGACCATAATTGACTTCTCGGATCAACATGTCTTGCGTTTGACCGAATTTGGCTTCACGGATCAACAAGTACCCGCAACTTGATCCATTTAGTTTATTAATTCACTAACTACGCACAATGTGACTCGATTCCGCTTCTGGGATCAACAAGCACCAACTATTTCACTCCGTTCGACTTCTCGGATCATTAAGTCTTCTATTTGGCCCCAATTGACTTCTAGGATCAACTAGTCTTCCGTCTGACCGAATTCGGCTTCACCGATCAACAAGTACCCGCATCTTGATCCATTTGGTTTATCAATTCACTAACTACGCACAATGTGACTCGATTCGGCTTCTGGGATCAACAAGCACCAACTATTTGACTCCGTTCGACTTCTCGGATCATTAAGTCTTCTATTTGGCCCCAATTGACTTCTCGGATCAACAAGTCTTCCGTTAGACCGAATTCGGCTTCACCGATCAACAAGTACCCCCATCTTGATCCGTTTGGTTTATCAAGTCACTAACTACGCACAATGTGACTCAATTCGACTTCTGGGATCAACAATCACCAACTATTTGACTCCGTTCGACTTCTCGGATCACTAAGTCTTCTCTTTGACCAAAATTGACTTCTCGGATCAACAAGTCTTCCGTTTTACCGAATTCGGCTTCACGGATCAACAAGTACCCTTAACTTGATCCGTTTGATTTATCAAGTCACTAACTACTCACAATGTGACTCGATTCGGCTTCTGGGATCAACAAGCACCAACTATTTGACTCCGTTCCACTTCTCGGATCATTAAGTCTTCACTTTGACCAAAATTGACTTCTTGAATCAACAAGTCTTCTGTTTGACCGAATTCGGCTTCACAGATCAACAAGTACCCCAAACTTAATCCGTTTGGTTTATCGAGTCACTAACTACGCACAATGTGACTCAATTCGGCTTCTTGGATCAACAAGCACCAACTATTTGACTCCGTTCGACTTCTCGGATCATTAAGTCTTCTCTTTGACCAAACTTGACTTCTCGGATCAACAAGTCTTCCGTTTTACCGAATTCTGCTTCACGGATCAACAAGTACCCTTAACTTGATCCGTTTGGTTTATCAAGTCACTAACTACTCATAATGTGACTCGATTCAACTTCTGAGATCAACAAGCACCAACTATTTGACTCCGTTCCACTTCTCGGATCATTAAGTCTTCACTTTGACCAAAATTGACTTCTCGAATCAACAAGTCTTCCGTTTGACCGAATTCGGCTTCACGGATCAACAAGTACCCCAAACTTAATCCGTTTGGCTTATCGAGTCACTAACTACGCACAATGTGACTCAATTCGGCATCTGGGATCAACAAGCACCAACTATTTGACTCCGTTCGACTTCTCGAATCATTAAGTCTTCTATTTGACCCCAATTGACTTCTCGGATGCACAAGTCTTCCGTCTGACCGAATTCGGCTTCACATATCAACAAGTACCCGCAAGTTGATCCGTTTGGTTTATCAAGACACTAACTACGCACAATGTGACTCAATTCGACTTCTTGGATCAACAAGCACCAACTATTTGACTCCGTTCGACTTCTCGGATCATCAAGTCTTCTATTTGACCCCAATTGACTTCTCGGATCAACAAGTCTTCCGTCTGACCGAATTCGGCTTCACATATCAACAAGTACCCGCAAGTTGATCCGTTTGGTTTATCAGGTCACTAACTACGCACAATGCGACTCAATTCGACTTCTGGGATCAACAAACACCAACTATTTGACTCCGTTCGACTTCTCGGATCATTAAGTCTTCTATTTGACCCCAATTGACTTCTCGGATCAACAAGTCTTCCGTCTAACCGAATTCGGCTTCACCGATCAACAAGTACCGGCAAGTTGATCTGTTTGGTTTATCAAGTCACTAACTACGCACAATGTGACTCAATTCGACTTCTGGGATCAACAAGCACCAACTATTTGACTCCGTTCGACTTCTCGGATCATTAAGTCATTTATTTGACCCCAATTGACTTCTCGGATCAACAAGTCTGCGTTTGACCGAATTTGGCTTCACGGATCAACAAGTACCCGCAACTTGATCCATTTGGTTTATCAATTCACTAACTACGCACAATGTGACTCGATTCGGCTTCTGGGATCAACAAGCACCAACTATTTGACTCCGTTCGACTTCTCGGATCATTAAGTCTTCTATTTGGCCCCAATTGACTTCTCGGATCAACAAGTCTTCCGTCTGACCGAATTCGGCTTCACCGATCAACAAGTAACCCCATCTTGATCCGTTTGGTTTATCAAGTCACTAACTACGCACAATGTGACTCAATTCGACTTCTGGGATCAACAAGCACCAACTATTTGACTCCGTTCGACTTCTCGGATCATTAAGTCTTCCCTTTGACCAAAATTGACTTCTCGGATCAACAAGTCTTCCGTTTTACCGAATTCGGCTTCACGGATCAACAAGTACCCTTAACTTGATCCGTTTGGTTTATCAAGTCACTAACTACTCACAATGTGACTCGATTCAACTTCTGAGATCAACAAGCACCAACTATTTGACTCCGTTCCACTTCTCGGATCATTAACTCTTCACTTTGACCAAAATTGACTTCTCGAATCAACAAGTCTTCCGTTTGACCGAATTCGGCTTCACGGATCAACAAGTACCCCAAACTTAATCCGTTTGGCTTATCGAGTCACTAACTACGCACAATGTGACTCAATTCGGCATCTGGGATCAACAAGCACCAACTATTTGACTCCGTTCGACTTTTCGAATCATTAAGTCTTCTATTTGACCCCAATTGACTTCTCGGATGCACAAGTCTTCCGTCTGACCGAATTCGGCTTCACATATCAACAAGTACCCGCAAGTTGATCCGTTTGGTTTATCAAGACACTAACTACGCACAATGTGACTCAATTCGACTTCTTGGATCAACAAGCACCAACTATTTGACTCCGTTCGACTTCTCGGATCATCAAGTCTTCTATTTGACCCCAATTGACTTCTCGGATCAACAAGTCTTCCGTCTGACCGAATTCGGCTTCACATATCAACAAGTACCCGCAAGTTGATCCGTTTGGTTTATCAGGTCACTAACTACGCACAATGCGACTCAATTCGACTTCTGGGATCAACAAACACCAACTATTTGACTCCGTTCGACTTCTCGGATCATTAAGTCTTCTATTTGACCCCAATTGACTTCTCGGATCAACAAGTCTTCCGTCTAACCGAATTCGGCTTCACCGATCAACAAGTACCCGCAAGTTGATCTGTTTGGTTTATCAAGTCACTAACTACGCACAATGTGACTCAATTCGACTTCTGGGATCAACAAGCACCAACTATTTGACTCCGTTCGACTTCTCGGATCATTAAGTCATTTATTTGACCCCAATTGACTTCTCGGATCAACAAGTCTGCGTTTGACCGAATTTGGCTTCACGGATCAACAAGTACCCGCAACTTGATCCATTTGGTTTATCAATTCACTAACTACGCACAATGTGACTCGATTCGGCTTCTGGGATCAACAAGCACCAACTATTTGACTCCGTTCGACTTCTCGGATCATTAAGTCTTCTATTTGGCCCCAATTGACTTCTCGGATCAACAAGTCTTCCGTCTGACCGAATTCGGCTTCACCGATCAACAAGTAACCCCATCTTGATCCGTTTGGTTTATCAAGTCACTAACTACGCACAATGTGACTCAATTCGACTTCTGGGATCAACAAGCACCAACTATTTGACTCCGTTCGACTTCTCGGATCATTAAGTCTTCCCTTTGACCAAAATTGACTTCTCGGATCAACAAGTCTTCCGTTTTACCGAATTCGGCTTCACGGATCAACAAGTACCCTTAACTTGATCCGTTTGGTTTATCAAGTCACTAACTACTCACAATGTGACTCGATTCAACTTCTGAGATCAACAAGCACCAACTATTTGACTCCGTTCCACTTCTCGGATCATTAACTCTTCACTTTGACCAAAATTGACTTCTCGAATCAACAAGTCTTCCGTTTGACCGAATTCGGCTTCACGGATCAACAAGTACCCCAAACTTAATCCGTTTGGTTTATCGAGTCACTAACTACGCACAATGTGACTCAATTCGGCTTCTGGGATCAACAAGCACCAACTATTTGACTCCGTTCGACTTCTCGAATCATTAAGTCTTCTATTTGACCCCAATTGACTTCTCGGATCCACAAGTCTTCCGTCTGACCGAATTCGGCTTCACATATCAACAAGTACCCGCAAGTTGATCCGTTTGGTTTATCAAGACACTAACTACGCACAATGTGACTCAATTCGACTTCTTGGATCAACAAGCACCAACTATTTGACTCCGTTCGACTTCTCGGATCATCAAGTCTTCTATTTGACCCCAATTGACTTCTCGGATCAACAAGTCTTCCGTCTGACCGAATTCGGCTTCACATATCAACAAGTACCCGCAAGTTGATCCGTTTGGTTTATCAGGTCACTAACTACGCACAATGCGACTCAATTCGACTTCTGGGATCAACAAACACAAACTATTTGACTCCGTTCGACTTCTCGGATCATTAAGTCTTCTATTTGACCCCAATTGACTTCTCGGATCAACAAGTCTTCCGTTTAATCGAATTCGGCTTCACGGATCGACAAGTACCCCCAACTTGATCCGTTTGGTTTATCAATTCACTAACTACGCACAATATGACTCAATTCGACTTCTGGGATCAACAAGCACAAACTATTTGACTCCGTTCGACTTCTCGGATCATTAAGTCTTCTCATTGACCATAATTGACTTCTCGGATCAACAAGTCTTGCGTTTGACCGAATTTGGCTTCACGGATCAACAAGTACCCGCAACTTGATCCATTTGGTTTATCAATTCACTAACTACGCACAATGTGACTCGATTCCGCTTCTGGGATCAACAAGCACCAACTATTTGACTCCGTTCGACTTCTCGGATCATTAAGTCTTCTATTTGGCCCCAATTGACTTCTCGGATCAACTAGTCTTCCGTCTGACCGAATTCGGCTTCACCGATCAACAAGTACCCGCATCTTGATCCGTTTGGTTTATCAAGTCACTAACTACGCACAATGTGACTCAATTCGACTTCTGGGATCAACAAGCACCAACTATTTGACTCCGTTCGACTTCTCGGATCATTAAGTCTTCTATTTGACCCCAATTGACTTCTCGGATCAACAAGTCTTCCGTCTGATCGAATTCGGCTTCACATATCAACAAGTACCCGCAAGTTGATCCGTTTGGTTTATCAAGTCACTAACTACGCACAATGTGACTCAATTCGACTTCTGGGATCAACAAGCACCAACTATTTGACTCCGTTCGACTTCTCGGATCACTAAGTCTTCTATTTGACCCCAATTGACTTCTCGGATCAACAAGTCTTGCGTTTGACCGAATTTGGCTTCACGGATCAACAAGTACCCGCAACTTGATCCATTTGGTTTATCAATTCACTAACTACGCACAATGTGACTCGATTCCGCTTCTGGGATCAACAAGCACCAACTATTTGACTCCGTTCGACTTCTCGGATCATTAAGTCTTCTATTTGGCCCCAATTGACTTCTCGGATCAACAAGTCTTCCGTCAGACCGAATTCGGCTTCACCAAGTACCCCCATCTTGATCCGTTTGGTTTATCAAGTCACTAACTACGCACAATGTGACTCAATTCGACTTCTGGGATCAACAAGCACCAATTATTTGACTCTGTTCGACTTCTCGGATCACTAAGTCTTCTCTTTGACCAAAATTGACTTCTCGGATCAACAAGTCTTCCGTTTTACCGAATTCGGCTTCACGGATCAACAAGTACCCTTAACTTGATCCGTTTGGTTTATCAAGTCACTAACTACTCACAATGTGACTCGATTCGGCTTCTGGGATCAACAAGCACCAACTATTTGACTCCGTTCCACTTCTCGGATCATTAAGTCTTCACTTTGACCAAAATTGACTTCTTGAGTCAACAAGTCTTCCGTTTGACCGAATTCGGCTTCACGGATCAACAAGTACCCCAAACTTAATCCGTTTGGTTTATCGAGTCACTAACTACGCACAATGTGACTCAATTCGGCTTCTTGGATCAACAAGCACAAACTATTTGACTCCGTTCGACTTCTCGGATCATTAAGTCTTCTCTTTGACCAAAATTGACTTCTCGGATCAACAAGTCTTCCGTTTTACCAAATTCGGCTTCACGGATCAACAAGTACCCTTAACTTGATCCGTTTGGTTTATCAAGTCACTAACTACTCACAATGTGACTCGATTCAACTTCTGAGATCAACAAGCACCAACTATTTGACTCCGTTCCACTTCTCGGATCATTAAGTCTTCACTTTGACCAAAATTGACTTCTCGAATCAACAAGTCTTCTGGTTGACCGAATTCGGCTTCACGGATCAACAAGTACCCCAAACTTAATCCGTTTGGTTTATCGAGTCACTAACTACGCACAATGTGACTCAATTCGGCTTCTGGGATCAACAAGCACCAACTATTTGACTCCGTTCGACTTCTCGAATCATTAAGTCTTCTATTTGACGCCAATTGACTTCTCGGATCCACAAGTCTTCCGTCTGACCGAATTCGGCTTCACATATCAACAAGTACCCGCAAGTTGATCCGTTTGGTTTATCAAGACACTAACTACGCACAATGTGACTCAATTCGACTTCTTGGATCAACAAGCACCAACTATTTGACTCCGTTCGACTTCTCGGATCATCAAGTCTTCTATTTGACCCCAATTGACTTCTCGGATCAACAAGTCTTCCGTCTGACCGAATTCGGCTTCACATATCAACAAGTACCCGCAAGTTGATCCGTTTGGTTTATCAGGTCACTAACTACGCACAATGCGACTCAATTCGACTTCTGGGATCAACAAACACAAACTATTTGACTCCGTTCGACTTCTCGGATCATTAAGTCTTCTATTTGACCCCAATTGACTTCTCGGATCAACAAGTCTTCCGTTTAATCGAATTCGGCTTCACGGATCAACAAGTACCCCCAACTTGATCCGTTTGGTTTATCAATTCACTAACTACGCACAATGTGACTCAATTAGACTTCTGGGATCAACAAGCACAAACTATTTGACTCCGTTCGACTTCTCGGATCATTAAGTCTTCTCATTGACCATAATTGACTTCTCGGATCAACAAGTCTTGCGTTTGACCGAATTTGGCTTCACGGATCAACAAGTACCCGCAACTTGATCCATTTGGTTTATCAATTCACTAACTACGCACAATGTGACTCGATTCCGCTTCTGGGATCAACAAGCACCAACTATTTGACTCCGTTCGACTTCTCGGATCATTAAGTCTTCTATTTGGCCCCAATTGACTTCTCGGATCAACTAGTCTTCCGTCTGACCGAATTCGGCTTCACCGATCAACAAGTACCCGCATCTTGATCCGTTTGGTTTATCAAGTCACTAACTACGCACAATGTGACTCAATTCGACTTCTGGGATCAACAAGCACCAACTATTTGACTCCGTTCGACTTCTCGGATCATTAAGTCTTCTATTTGACCCCAATTGACTTCTCGGATCAACAAGTCTTCCGTCTGATCGAATTCGGCTTCACATATCAACAAGTACCCGCAAGTTGATCCGTTTGGTTTATCAAGTCACTAACTACGCACAATGTGACTCAATTCGACTTCTGGGATCAACAAGCACCAACTATTTGACTCCGTTCGACTTCTCGGATCACTAAGTCTTCTATTTGACCCCAATTGACTTCTCGGATCAACAAGTCTTCCGTTTAATCGAATTCGGCTTCACGGATCGACAAGTACCCCCAACTTGATCCGTTTGGTTTATCAATTCACTAACTACGCCCAATGTGACTCAATTCGACTTCTGGAATGAACAAGCACAAACTATTTGACTCCGTTCGACTTCTCGGATCATTATGTCTTCTCTTTGACCATAATTGACTTCTCGGATCAACAAGTCTTCCGTTTGACCGAATTTGGCTTCACGGATCAACAAGTACCCGCAACTTGATCCATTTGGTTTATTAATTCACTAACTACGCACAATGTGACTCGATTCGGCTTCTAGGATCAACAAGCACCAACTATTTGACTCCGTTCGACTTCTTGGATCATTAAGTCTTCTATTTGGCCCCAATTGACTTCTCGGATCAACAAGTCTTCCGTTAGACCGAATTCGGCTTCACCGATCAACAAGTACCCCCATCTTGATCCGTTTGGTTTATCAAGTCACTAACTACGCACAATGTGACTCAATTCGACTTCTGGGATCAACAAGCACCAATTATTTGACTCTGTTCGACTTCTCGGATCACTAAGTCTTCTCTTTGACCAAAATTGACTTCTCGGATCAACAAGTCTTCCGTTTTACCGAATTCGGCTTCACGGATCAACAAGTACCCTTAACTTGATCCGTTTGGTTTATCAAGTCACTAACTACTCACAATGTGACTCGATTCGGCTTCTGGGATCAACAAGCACCAACTATTTGACTCCGTTCCACTTCTCGAATCATTAAGTCTTCACTTTGACCAAAATTGACTTCTTGAATCAACAAGTCTTCCGTTTGACCGAATTCGGCTTCACGGATCAACAAGTACCCCAAACTTAATCCGTTTGGTTTATCGAGTCACTAACTACGCACAATGTGACTCAATTCGGCTTCTTGGATCAACAAGCACCAACTATTTGACTCCGTTCGACTTCTCGGATCATTAAGTCTTCTCTTTGACCAAAATTGACTTCTCGGATCAACAAGTCTTCCGTTTTACCGAATTCGGCTTCACGGATCAACAAGTACCCTTAACTTGATCCGTTTGGTTTATCAAGTCACTGACTACTCACAATGTGACTCGATTCAACTTCTGAGATCAGCAAGCACCAACTATTTGACTCCGTTCCACTTCTCGGATCATTAAGTCTTCACTTTGACCAAAATTGACTTCTCGAATAAACAAGTCTTCTGTTTGACCGAATTCGGCTTCACGGATCAACAAGTACCCCAAACTTAATCCGTTTGGTTTATCGAGTCACTAACTACGCACAATGTGACTCAATTCGGCTTCTGGGATCAACAAGCACCAACTATTTGACTCCGTTCGACTTCTCGAATCATTAAGTCTTCTATTTGACCCCAATTGACTTCTCGGATCCACAAGTTTTCCGTCTGACCGAATTCGGCTTCACATATCAACAAGTACCCGCAAGTTGATCCGTTTGGTTTATCAAGACACTAACTACGCACAATGTGACTCAATTCGACTTCTTGGATCAACAAGCACCAACTATTTGACTCCGTTCGACTTCTCGGATCATCAAGTCTTCTATTTGACCCCAATTGACTTCTCGAATCAACAAGTCTTCCGTTTGACCGAATTCGGCTTCACGGATCAACAAGTACCCCAAACTTAATCCGTTTGGTTTATCGAGTCACTAACTACGCACAATGTGACTCAATTCGGCTTCTGGGATCAACAAGCACCAACTATTTGACTCCGTTCGACTTCTCGAATCATTAAGTCTTCTATTTGACCCCAATTGACTTCTCGGATCCACAAGTCTTCCGTCTGACCGAATTCGGCTTCACATATCAACAAGTACCCGCAAGTTGATCCGTTTGGTTTATCAAGACACTAACTACGCACAATGTGACTCAATTCGACTTCTTGGATCAACAAGCACCAACTATTTACCTCCGTTCGACTTCTCGGATCATCAAGTCTTCTATTTGACCCCAATTGACTTCTCGGATCAACAAGTCTTCCGTCTGACCGAATTCGGCTTCACATATCAACAAGTACCCGCAAGTTGATCCGTTTGGTTTATCAGGTCACTAACTACGCACAATGCGACTCAATTCGACTTCTGGGATCAACAAACACAAACTATTTGACTCTGTTCGACTTCTCGGATCATTAGGTCTTCTATTTGACCCCAATTGACTTCTCGGATCAACAAATCTTCCGTCTAACAGAATTCGGCTTCACCGATCAACAAGTACCCGCAAGTTGATCTGTTTGGTTTATCAAGTCACTAACTACCCACAATGTGACTCAATTCGACTTCTGGGATCAACAAGCACCAACTATTTGACTCCGTTCGACTTCTCGGATCATTAAGTCATCTATTTGACCCCAATTGACTTCTCGGATCAACAAGTCATCCGTTTGATCGAATTCGGCTTCACATATCTACAAGTACCCGCAAGTTGATCCGTTTGGTTTATCAAGTCACTAACTACGCACAATGTGACTCAATTCGACTTCTGGGATCAACAAACACCAACTATTTGACTCCGTTCGACTTCTCGGATCATTAAGTCTTCTATTTGACCCCAATTGACTTCTCGGATCAACAAGTCTTCCGTTTAATCGAATTCGGCTTCACGGATCGACAAGTACCCCCAACTTGATCCGTTTGGTTTATCAATTCACTAACTACGCACAATGTGACTCAATTCGACTTCTGGGATCAACAAGCACAAACTATTTGACTTCGTTCGACTTCTCGGATCATTAAGTCTTCTCATTGACCATAATTGATTTCTCGGATCAACAAGTCTTGCGTTTGACCGAATTTGGCTTCACGGATCAACAAGTACCCGCAACTTGATCCATTTGGTTTATCAATTCACTAACTACGCACAATGTGACTCGATTCCGCTTCTGGGATCAACAAGCACCAACTATTTGACTCCGTTCGACTTCTCGGATCATTAAGTCTTCTATTTGGCCCCAATTGACTTCTCGGATCAACTAGTCTTCCGTCTGACCGAATTCGGCTTCACCAAGTACCCCCATCTTGATCCGTTTGGTTTATCAAGTCACTAACTACGCACAATGTGACTCAATTCGACTTCTGGGATCAACAAGCACCAATTATTTGACTCTGTTCGACTTCTCGGATCACTAAGTCTTCTCTTTGACCAAAATTAACTTCTCGGATCAACAAGTCTTCCGTTTTACCGAATTCAGCTTCACGGATCAACAAGTACCCTTAACTTGATCCGTTTGGTTTATCAAGTCACTAACTACTCACAATGTGACTCGATTCGGCTTCTGGGATCAACAAGCACCAACTATTTGACTCCGTTCCACTTCTCGGATCATTAAGTCTTCACTTTGACCAAAATTGACTTCTTGAGTCAACAAGTCTTCCGTTTGACCGAATTCGGCTTCACGGATCAACAAGTACCCCAAACTTAATCCGTTTGGTTTATCGAGTCACTAACTACGCACAATGTGACTCAATTCGGCTTCTTGGATCAACAAGCACAAACTATTTGACTCCGTTCGACTTCTCGGATCATTAAGTCTTCTCTTTGACCAAAATTGACTTCTCGGATCAACAAGTCTTCCGTTTTACCAAATTCGGCTTCACGGATCAACAAGTACCCTTAACTTGATCCGTTTGGTTTATCAAGTCACTAACTACTCACAATGTGACTCGATTCAACTTCTGAGATCAACAAGCACCAACTATTTGACTCCGTTCCACTTCTCGGATCATTAAGTCTTCACTTTGACCAAAATTGACTTCTCGAATCAACAAGTCTTCTGTTTGACCGAATTCGGCTTCACGGATCAACAAGTACCCCAAACTTAATCCGTTTGGTTTATCGAGTCACTAACTACGCACAATGTGACTCAATTCGGCTTCTGGGATCAACAAGCACCAACTATTTGACTCCGTTCGACTTCTCGAATCATTAAGTCTTCTATTTGACCCCAATTGACTTCTCGGATCCACAAGTCTTCCGTCTGACCGAATTCGGCTTCACATATCAACAAGTACCCGCAAGTTGATCCGTTTGGTTTATCAAGACACTAACTACGCACAATGTGACTCAATTCGACTTCTTGGATCAACAAGCACCAACTATTTGACTCCGTTCGACTTCTCGGATCATCAAGTCTTCTATTTGACCCCAATTGACTTCTCGGATCAACAAGTCTTCCGTCTGACCGAATTCGGCTTCACATATCAACAAGTACCCGCAAGTTGATCCGTTTGGTTTATCAGGTCACTAACTACGCACAATGCGACTCAATTCGACTTCTGGGATCAACAAACACAAACTATTTGACTCCGTTCGACTTCTCGAATCATTAAGTCTTCTATTTGACCCCAATTGACTTCTCGGATCCACAAGTCTTCCGTCTGACCGAATTCGGCTTCACATATCAACAAGTACCCGCAAGTTGATCCGTTTGGTTTATCAAGACACTAACTACGCACAATGTGACTCAATTCGACTTCTTGGATCAACAAGCACCAACTATTTACCTCCGTTCGACTTCTCGGATCATCAAGTCTTCTATTTGACCCCAATTGACTTCTCGGATCAACAAGTCTTCCGTCTGACCGAATTCGGCTTCACATATCAACAAGTACCCGCAAGTTGATCCGTTTGGTTTATCAGGTCACTAACTACGCACAATGCGACTCAATTCGACTTCTGGGATCAACAAACACAAACTATTTGACTCTGTTCGACTTCTCGGATCATTAGGTCTTCTATTTGACCCCAATTGACTTCTCGGATCAACAAATCTTCCGTCTAACAGAATTCGGCTTCACCGATCAACAAGTACCCGCAAGTCGATCTGTTTGGTTTATCAAGTCACTAACTACCCACAATGTGACTCAATTCGACTTCTGGGATCAACAAGCACCAACTATTTGACTCCGTTCGACTTCTCGGATCATTAAGTCATCTATTTGACCCCAATTGACTTCTCGGATCAACAAGTCATCCGTTTGATCGAATTCGGCTTCACATATCTACAAGTACCCGCAAGTTGATCCGTTTGGTTTATCAAGTCACTAACTACGCACAATGTGACTCAATTCGACTTCTGGGATCAACAAACACCAACTATTTGACTCCGTTCGACTTCTCGGATCATTAAGTCTTCTATTTGACCCCAATTGACTTCTCGGATCAACAAGTCTTCCGTTTAATCGAATTCGGCTTCACGGATCGACAAGTACCCCCAACTTGATCCGTTTGGTTTATCAATTCACTAACTACGCACAATGTGACTCAATTCGACTTCTGGGATCAACAAGCACAAACTATTTGACTCCGTTCGACTTCTCGGATCATTAAGTCTTCTCATTGACCATAATTGATTTCTCGGATCAACAAGTCTTGCGTTTGACCGAATTTGGCTTCACGGATCAACAAGTACCCGCAACTTGATCCATTTGGTTTATCAATTCACTAACTACGCACAATGTGACTCGATTCCGCTTCTGGGATCAACAAGCACCAACTATTTGACTCCGTTCGACTTCTCGGATCATTAAGTCTTCTATTTGGCCCCAATTGACTTCTCGGATCAACTAGTCTTCCGTCTGACCGAATTCGGCTTCACCAAGTACCCCCATCTTGATCCGTTTGGTTTATCAAGTCACTAACTACGCACAATGTGACTCAATTCGACTTCTGGGATCAACAAGCACCAATTATTTGACTCTGTTCGACTTCTCGGATCACTAAGTCTTCTCTTTGACCAAAATTGACTTCTCGGATCAACAAGTCTTCCGTTTTACCGAATTCGGCTTCACGGATCAACAAGTACCCTTAACTTGATCCGTTTGGTTTATCAAGTCACTAACTACTCACAATGTGACTCGATTCGGCTTCTGGGATCAACAAGCACCAACTATTTGACTCCGTTCCACTTCTCGGATCATTAAGTCTTCACTTTGACCAAAATTGACTTCTTGAGTCAACAAGTCTTCCGTTTGACCGAATTCGGCTTCACGGATCAACAAGTACCCCAAACTTAATCCGTTTGGTTTATCGAGTCACTAACTACGCACAATGTGACTCAATTCGGCTTCTTGGATCAACAAGCACAAACTATTTGACTCCGTTCGACTTCTCGGATCATTAAGTCTTCTCTTTGACCAAAATTGACTTATCGGATCAACAAGTCTTCCGTTTTACCAAATTCGGCTTCACGGATCAACAAGTACCCTTAACTTGATCCGTTTGGTTTATCAAGTCACTAACTACTCACAATGTGACTCGATTCAACTTCTGAGATCAACAAGCACCAACTATTTGACTCCGTTCCACTTCTCGGATCATTAAGTCTTCACTTTGACCAAAATTGACTTCTCGAATCAACAAGTCTTCTGTTTGACCGAATTCGGCTTCACGGATCAACAAGTACCCCAAACTTAATCCGTTTGGTTTATCGAGTCACTAACTACGCACAATGTGACTCAATTCGGCTTCTGGGATCAACAAGCACCAACTATTTGACTCCGTTCGACTTCTCGAATCATTAAGTCTTCTATTTGACCCCAATTGACTTCTCGGATCCACAAGTCTTCCGTCTGACCGAATTCGGCTTCACATATCAACAAGTACCCGCAAGTTGATCCGTTTGGTTTATCAAGACACTAACTACGCACAATGTGACTCAATTCGACTTCTTGGATCAACAAGCACCAACTATTTGACTCCGTTCGACTTCTCGGATCATCAAGTCTTCTATTTGACCCCAATTGACTTCTCGGATCAACAAGTCTTCCGTCTGACCGAATTCGGCTTCACATATCAACAAGTACCCGCAAGTTGATCCGTTTGGTTTATCAGGTCACTAACTACGCACAATGCGACTCAATTCGACTTCTGGGATCAACAAACACAAACTATTTGACTCCGTTCGACTTCTCGGATCATTAAGTCTTCTATTTGACCCCAATTGACTTCTCGGATCAACAAGTCTTCCGTTTAATCGAATTCGGCTTCACGGATCGACAAGTACCCCCAACTTGATCCGTTTGGTTTATCAATTCACTAACTACGCACAATGTGACTCAATTCGACTTCTGGGATCAACAAGCACAAACTATTTGACTCCGTTCGACTTCTCGGATCATTAAGTCTTCTCATTGACCATAATTGACTTCTCGGATCAACAAGTCTTGCGTTTGACCGAATTTGGCTTCACGGATCAACAAGTACCCGCAACTTGATCCATTTGGTTTATCAATTCACTAACTACGCACAATGTGACTCGATTCCGCTTCTGGGATAAACAAGCACCAACTATTTGACTCCGTTCGACTTCTCGGATCATTAAGTCTTCTATTTGGCCCCAATTGACTTCTCGGATCAACTAGTCTTCCGTCTGACCGAATTCGGCTTCACCGATCAACAAGTACCCGCATCTTGATCCGTTTGGTTTATCAAGTCACTAACTACGCACAATGTGACTCAATTCGACTTCTGGGATCAACAAGCACCAACTATTTGACTTCGTTCGACTTCTCGGATCATTAAGTCTTCTATTTGACCCCAATTGACTTCTCGGATCAACAAGTCTTCCGTCTGATCGAATTCGGCTTCACATATCAACAAGTACCCGCAAGTTGATCCGTTTGGTTTATCAAGTCACTAACTACGCACAATGTGACTCAATTCGACTTCTGGGATCAACAAGCACCAACTATTTGACTCCGTTCGACTTCTCGGATCACTAAGTCTTCTATTTGACCCCAATTGACTTCTCGGATCAACAAGTCTTCCGTTTAATCGAATTCGGCTTCACGGATCGACAAGTACCCCCAACTTGATCCGTTTGGTTTATCAATTCACTAACTACGCCCAATGTGACTCAATTCGACTTCTGGAATGAACAAGCACAAACTATTTGACTCCGTTCGACTTCTCGGATCATTATGTCTTCTCTTTGACCATAATTGACTTCTCGGATCAACAAGTCTTCCGTTTGACCGAATTTGGCTTCACGGATCAACAAGTACCCGCAACTTGATCCATTTGGTTTATTAATTCACTAACTACGCACAATGTGACTCGATTCGGCTTCTAGGATCAACAAGCACCAACTATTTGACTCCGTTCGACTTCTTGGATCATTAAGTCTTCTATTTGGCCCCAATTGACTTCTCGGATCAACAAGTCTTCCGTTAGACCGAATTCGGCTTCACCGATCAACAAGTACCCCCATCTTGATCCGTTTGGTTTATCAAGTCACTAACTACGCACAATGTGACTCAATTCGACTTCTGGGATCAACAAGCACCAATTATTTGACTCTGTTCGACTTCTCGGATCACTAAGTCTTCTCTTTGACCAAAATTGACTTCTCGGATCAACAAGTCTTCCGTTTTACCGAATTCGGCTTCACGGATCAACAAGTACCCTTAACTTGATCCGTTTGGTTTATCAAGTCACTAACTACTCACAATGTGACTCGATTCGGCTTCTGGGATCAACAAGCACCAACTATTTGACTCCGTTCCACTTCTCGGATCATTAAGTCTTCACTTTGACCAAAATTGACTTCTTGAATCAACAAGTCTTCCGTTTGACCGAATTCGGCTTCACGGATCAACAAGTACCCCAAACTTAATCCGTTTGGTTTATCGAGTCACTAACTACGCACAATGTGACTCAATTCGGCTTCTTGGATCAACAAGCACCAACTATTTGACTCCGTTCGACTTCTCGGATCATTAAGTCTTCTCTTTGACCAAAATTGACTTCTCGGATCAACAAGTCTTCCGTTTTACCGAATTCGGCTTCACGGATCAACAAGTACCCTTAACTTGATCCGTTTGGTTTATCAAGTCACTGACTACTCACAATGTGACTCGATTCAACTTCTGAGATCAGCAAGCACCAACTATTTGACTCCGTTCCACTTCTCGGATCATTAAGTCTTCACTTTGACCAAAATTGACTTCTCGAATAAACAAGTCTTCTGTTTGACCGAATTCGGCTTCACGGATCAACAAGTACCCCAAACTTAATCCGTTTGGTTTATCGAGTCACTAACTACGCACAATGTGACTCAATTCGGCTTCTGGGATCAACAAGCACCAACTATTTGACTCCGTTCGACTTCTCGAATCATTAAGTCTTCTATTTGACCCCAATTGACTTCTCGGATCCACAAGTTTTCCGTCTGACCGAATTCGGCTTCACATATCAACAAGTACCCGCAAGTTGATCCGTTTGGTTTATCAAGACACTAACTACGCACAATGTGACTCAATTCGACTTCTTGGATCAACAAGCACCAACTATTTGACTCCGTTCGACTTCTCGGATCATCAAGTCTTCTATTTGACCCCAATTGACTTCTCGAATCAACAAGTCTTCCGTTTGACCGAATTCGGCTTCACGGATCAACAAGTACCCCAAACTTAATCCGTTTGGTTTATCGAGTCACTAACTACGCACAATGTGACTCAATTCGGCTTCTGGGATCAACAAGCACCAACTATTTGACTCCGTTCGACTTCTCGAATCATTAAGTCTTCTATTTGACCCCAATTGACTTCTCGGATCCACAAGTCTTCCGTCTGACCGAATTCGGCTTCACATATCAACAAGTACCCGCAAGTTGATCCGTTTGGTTTATCAAGACACTAACTACGCACAATGTGACTCAATTCGACTTCTTGGATCAACAAGCACCAACTATTTACCTCCGTTCGACTTCTCGGATCATCAAGTCTTCTATTTGACCCCAATTGACTTCTCGGATCAACAAGTCTTCCGTCTGACCGAATTCGGCTTCACATATCAACAAGTACCCGCAAGTTGATCCGTTTGGTTTATCAGGTCACTAACTACGCACAATGCGACTCAATTCGACTTCTGGGATCAACAAACACAAACTATTTGACTCTGTTCGACTTCTCGGATCATTAGGTCTTCTATTTGACCCCAATTGACTTCTCGGATCAACAAATCTTCCGTCTAACAGAATTCGGCTTCACCGATCAACAAGTACCCGCAAGTTGATCTGTTTGGTTTATCAAGTCACTAACTACCCACAATGTGACTCAATTCGACTTCTGGGATCAACAAGCACCAACTATTTGACTCCGTTCGACTTCTCGGATCATTAAGTCATCTATTTGACCCCAATTGACTTCTCGGATCAACAAGTCATCCGTTTGATCGAATTCGGCTTCACATATCTACAAGTACCCGCAAGTTGATCCGTTTGGTTTATCAAGTCACTAACTACGCACAATGTGACTCAATTCGACTTCTGGGATCAACAAACACCAACTATTTGACTCCGTTCGACTTCTCGGATCATTAAGTCTTCTATTTGACCCCAATTGACTTCTCGGATCAACAAGTCTTCCGTTTAATCGAATTCGGCTTCACGGATCGACAAGTACCCCCAACTTGATCCGTTTGGTTTATCAATTCACTAACTACGCACAATGTGACTCAATTCGACTTCTGGGATCAACAAGCACAAACTATTTGACTTCGTTCGACTTCTCGGATCATTAAGTCTTCTCATTGACCATAATTGATTTCTCGGATCAACAAGTCTTGCGTTTGACCGAATTTGGCTTCACGGATCAACAAGTACCCGCAACTTGATCCATTTGGTTTATCAATTCACTAACTACGCACAATGTGACTCGATTCCGCTTCTGGGATCAACAAGCACCAACTATTTGACTCCGTTCGACTTCTCGGATCATTAAGTCTTCTATTTGGCCCCAATTGACTTCTCGGATCAACTAGTCTTCCGTCTGACCGAATTCAGCTTCACCGATCAACAAGTACCCGCATCTTGATCCGTTTGGTTTATCAAGTCACTAACTACGCACAATGTGACTCAATTCGACTTCTGGGATCAACAAGCACCAACTATTTGACTCCGTTCGACTTCTTGGATCATTAAGTCTTCTATTTGACCCCAATTCACTTCTCGGATCAACAAGTCTTCCGTCTGATCGAATTCGGCTTCACATATCAACAAGTACCCGCAAGTTGATCCGTTTGGTTTATCAAGTCACTAACTACGCACAATGTGACTCAATTCGACTTCTGGGATCAACAAGCACCAACTATTTGACTCCGTTCGACTTCTCGGATCACTAAGTCTTCTATTTGACCCCAATTGACTTCTCGGATCAACAAGTCTTCCGTTTAATCGAATTCGGCTTCACGGATCGACAAGTACCCCCAACTTGATCCGTTTGGTTTATCAATTCACTAACTACGCACAATGTGACTCAATTCGACTTCTGGGATCAACAAGCACCAACTATTTGACTCCGTTCGACTTCTCGGATCATTAAGTCTTCTATTTGGCCCCAATTGACTTCTCGGATCAACAAGTCTTCCGTCTGACCGAATTCGGCTTCACCGATCAACAAGTACCCCCCATCTTGATCCGTTTGGTTTATCAAGTCACTAACTACGCACAATGTGACTCAATTCGACTTCTGGGATCAACAAGCACCAACTATTTGACTCCGTTCGACTTCTCGGATCACTAAGTCTTCTCTTTGACCAAAATTTACTTCTCGGATCAACAAGTCTTCCGTTTTACCGAATTCGGCTTCACGGATCAACAAGTACCCTTAACTTGATCCGTTTGGTTTATCAAGTCACTAACTACTCACAATGTGACTCGATTCAGCTTCTGGGATCAACAAGCACCAACTATTTGACTCCGTTCCACTTCTCGGATCATTAAGTCTTCACTTTGACCAAAATTGACTTCTTGAATCAACAAGTCTTCCGTTTGACCGAATTCGGCTTCACGGATCAACAAGTACCCCAAACTTAATCCGTTTGGTTTATCGAGTCACTAACTACGCACAATGTGACTCAATTCGACTTCTGCGATCAACAAGCACCAACTATTTGACTCCGTTCGACTTCTCGAATCATTAAGTCTTCTATTTGACCCCAATTGACTTCTCGGATCCACAAGTCTTCCGTCTGACCGAATTCGGCTTCACATATCAACAAGTACCCGCAAGTTGATCCCTTTGGTTTATCAAGACACTAATTACGCACAATGTGACTCAATTCGACTTCTTGGATCAACAAGCACCAACTATTTGACTCCGTTCGACTTCTCAGATCATCAAGTCTTCTATTTGACCCCAATTGACTTCTTGGATCAACAAGTCTTCCGTCTGACCGAATTCGGCTTCACATATCAACAAGTACACGCAAGTTGATCCGTTTGGTTTATCAGGTCACTAACTACGCACAATGCGACTCAATTCGACTTCTGGGATCAACAAACACCAACTATTTGACTCCGTTCGACTTCTCGGATCATTAAGTCATCTATTTGACCCCAATTGACTTCTCGGATCAACAAGTCTTCCGTCTAACCGAATTCGGCTTCACCGATCAACAAGTACCCGCAAGTTGATCTGTTTGGTTTATCAAGTCACTAACTACGCACAATGTGACTCAGTTCGACTTCTGGGATCAACAAGCACCAACTATTTGACTCCGTTTGACTTCTCGGATCATTAAGTCATCTATTTGACCCCAATTGACTTCTCGGATCAACAAGTCTTCCGTCTGATCGAATTCGGCTTCACATATCTACAAGTACCCGCAAGTTGATCCGTTTGGTTTATCAAGTCACTAACTACGCACAATGTGACTCAATTCGACTTCTGGGATCAACAAACACCAACTATTTGACTCCGTTCGACTTCTCGGATCATTAAGTCTTCTATTTGACCCCAATTGACTTCTCGGATCAACAAGTCTTCCGTTTAATCGAATTCGGCTTCACGGATCGACAAGTACCCCCAACTTGATCCGTTTGGTTTATCAATTCACTAACTACGCACAATGTGACTCAATTCGACATCTGGGATCAACAAGCACAAACTATTTGACTCCGTTCGACTTCTCGGATCATTAAGTCTTCTCATTGACCATAATTGACTTCTCGGATCAACAAGTCTTGCGTTTGACCGAATTTGGCTTCACGGATCAACAAGTACCCGCAACTTGATCCATTTGGTTTATCAATTCACTAACTACGCACAATGTGACTCGATTCCGCTTTTGGGATCAACAAGCACCAACTATTTGACTCCGTTCGACTTCTCGGATCATTAAGTCTTCTATTTGACCCCAATTGACTTCTCGGATCAACAAGTCTTCCGTCTGACCGAATTCGGCTTCACCGATCAACAAGTACCCACAAGTTGATCTGTTTGGTTTATCAAGTTACTAACTACGCACAATGTGACTCAATTCGACTTCTGGGATCAACAAGCACCAACTATTTGACTCCGTTCGACTTCTCGGATCATTAAGTCTTCTATTTGACCCCAATTGACTTATCGGATCAACAAGTCTTCCGTCTGATCGAATTCGGCTGCACATATCAACAAGTACCCGCAAGTTGATCCGTTTGGTTTATCAAGTCACTAACTACGCACAATGTGACTCAATTCGACTTCTAGGATCAACAAGCACCAACTATTTGACTCCGTTCGACTTCTCGGATCACTAAGTCTTCTATTTGACCCCAATTGACTTCCCGGATCAACAAGTCTTCCGTTTAATCGAATTCGGCTTCACGGATCGACAAGTACCCCCAACTTGATCCGTTTGGTTTATCAATTAACTAACTACGCACAATGTGACTCAATTCGACATCTGGGATCAACAAGCACAAACTATTTGACTCCGTTCGACTTCTCGGATCATTAAGTCTTCTCATTGACCATAATTGACTTCTTGGATCAACAAGTCTTGCGTTTGACCGAATTTGGCTTCACGGATCAACAAGTACCCGCAACTTGATCCATTTGGTTTATCAATTCACTAACTACGCACAATGTGACTCGATTCCGCTTCTGGGATCAACAAGCACCAACTATTTGACTCCGTTCGACTTCTCGGATCATTAAGTCTTCTATTTGGCCCCAATTGACTTCTCGGATCAACTAGTCTTCCGTCTGACCGAATTCGGCTTCACCGATCAACAAGTACCCGCATCTTGATCCGTTTGGTTTATCAAGTCACTAACTACGCACAATGTGACTCAATTCGACTTCTGGGATCAACAAGCACCAACTATTTGACTCCGTTCGACTTCTTGGATCATTAAGTCTTCTATTTGACCCCAATTCACTTCTCGGATCAACAAGTCTTCCGTCTGATCGAATTCGGCTTCACATATCAACAAGTACCCGCAAGTTGATCCGTTTGGTTTATCAATTCACTAACTACGCACAATGTGACTCAATTCGACTTCTGGGATCAACAAGCACCAACTATTTGACTCCGTTCGACTTCTCGGATCACTAAGTCTTCTATTTGACCCCAATTGACTTCTCGGATCAACAAGTCTTCCGTTTAATCGAATTCGGCTTCACGGATCGACAAGTACCCCCAACTTGATCCGTTTGGTTTATCAATTCACTAACTATGCACAATGTGACTCAATTCGACTTCTGGGATCAACAAGCACAAACTATTTGACTCCGTTCGACTTCTCGGATCATTAAGTCTTCTCTTTGACCATAATTGACTTCTCGGATCAGCAAGTCTTCCGTTTGACCGAATTTGGCTTCACGGATCAACAAGTACCCGCAACTTGATCCATTTGGTTTATCAATTCACTAACTACGCACAATGTGACTCAATTCGGCTTCTGGGATCAACAAGCACCAACTATTTGACTCCGTTCGACTTCTCGGATCATTAAGTCTTCTATTTGGCCCCAATTGACTTCTCGGATCAACAAGTCTTCCGTCAGACCGAATTCGGCTTCACCGATCAACAAGTACCCCCATCTTGATCCGTTTGGTTTATCAAGTCACTAACTACGCACAATGTGACTCAATTCGACTTCTGGGATCAACAAGCACCAACTATTTGACTCCGTTCGACTTCTCGGATCACTAAGTCTTCTCTTTGACCAAAATTTACTTCTCGGATCAACAAGTCTTCCGTTTTACCGAATTCGGCTTCACGGATCAACAAGTACCCTTAACTTGATCCGTTTGGTTTATCAAGTCACTAACTACTCACAATGTGACTCGATTCGGCTTCTGGGATCAACAAGCACCAACTATTTGACTCCGTTCCACTTCTCGGATCATTAAGTCTTCACTTTGACCAAAATTGACTTCTTGAATCAACAAGTCTTCCGTTTGACCGAATTCGGCTTCACGGATCAACAAGTACCCCAAACTTAATCCATTTGGTTTATCGAGTCACTAACTACGCACAATGTGACTCAATTCGGCTTCTGGGATCAACAAGCACCAACTATTTGACTCCGTTCGACTTCTCGAATCATTAAGTCTTCTATTTGACCCCAATTGACTTCTCGGATCCACAAGTCTTCCGTCTGACCGAATTCGGCTTCACATATCAACAAGTACCCGCAAGTTGATCCCTTTGGTTTATCAAGACACTAACTACGCACAATGTGACTCAATTCGACTTCTTGGATCAACAAGCACCAACTATTTGACTCCGTTCGACTTCTCAGATCATCAAGTCTTCTATTTGACCCCAATTGACTTCTCGGATCAACAAGTCTTCCGTCTGACCGAATTCGGCTTCACATATCAACAAGTACACGCAAGTTGATCCGTTTGGTTTATCAGGTCACTAACTACGCACAATGCGACTCAATTCGACTTCTGGGATCAACAAGCACAAACTATTTGACTCCGTTCGACTTCTCGGATCATTAAGTCTTCTATTTGACCCCAATTGACTTCTCGGATCAACAAGTCTTCCGTCTAACCGAATTCGGCTTCACCGATCAACAAGTACCCGCAAGTTGATCTGTTTGATTTATCAAGTCACTAACTACGCACAATGTGACTCAGTTCGACTTCTGGGATCAACAAGCACCAACTATTTGACTCCGTTCGACTTCTCGGATCATTAAGTCATCTATTTGACCCCAATTGACTTCTCGGATCAACAAGTCTTCCGTCTGATCGAATTCGGCTTCACATATCTACAAGTACCCGCAAGTTGATCCGTTTGGTTTATCAAGTCACTAACTACGCACAATGTGACTCAATTCGACTTCTAGGATCAACAAACACCAACTATTTGACTCCGTTCGACTTCTCGGATCATTAAGTCTTCTATTTGACCCCAATTGACTTCTCGGATCAACAAGTCTTCCGTTTAATCGAATTCGGCTTCACGGGTCGACAAGTACCCCCAACTTGATCTGTTTGGTTTATCAATTCACTAACTACGCACAATGTGACTCAATTCGACTTCTGGGATCAACAAGCACAAACTATTTGATTCCGTTCGACTTCTCGGATCTTTAAGTCTTCTCATTGACCATAATTGACTTCTCGGATCAACAAGTCTTGCGTTTGACCGAATTTGGCTTCACGGATCAACAAGTACCCGCAACTTGATCCATTTGGTTTATCAATTCACTAACTACGCACAATGTGACTCGATTCCGCTTCTGGGCCCAACAAGCACCAACTATTTGACTCCGTTCGACTTCTCGGATCATTAAGTCTTCTATTTGACCCCAATTGACTTCTCGGATCAACAAGTCTTCCGTCTGACCGAATTCGGCTTCACCGATCAACAAGTACCCACAAGTTGATCTGTTTGGTTTATCAAGTCACTAACTACGCACAATGTGACTCAATTCGACTTCTGGGATCAACAAGCACCAACTATTTGACTCCGTTCGACTTCTCGGATCATTAAGTCTTCTATTTGACCCCAATTGACTTATCGGATCAACAAGTCTTCCGTCTGATCGAATTCAGCTTCACATATCAACAAGTACCCGCAAGTTGATCCGTTTGGTTTATCAAGTCACTAACTACGCACAATGTGACTCAATTCGACTTCTGGGATCAACAAGCACCAACTATTTGACTCCGTTCGACTTCTCGGATCACTAAGTCTTCTATTTGACCCCAATTGACTTCCCGGATCAACAAGTCTTCTGTTTAATCGAATTCGGCTTCACGGATCGACAAGTACCCCCAACTTGATCCGTTTGGTTTATCAATTCACTAACTACGCACAATGTGACTCAATTCGACTTCTGGGATCAACAAGCACAAACTATTTGACTCCGTTCGACTTCTCGGATCATTAAGTCTTCTCATTGACCATAATTGACTTCTCGGATCAACAAGTCTTGCGTTTGACCGAATTTGGCTTCACGGATCAACAAGTACCCGCAACTTGATCCATTTGGTTTATCAATTCACTAACTACGCACAATGTGACTCGATTCCGCTTCTGGGATCAACAAGCACCAACTATTTGACTCCGTTCGACTTCTCGGATCATTAAGTCTTCTATTTGGCCCCAATTGACTTCTCGGATCAACTAGTCTTCCGTCTGACCGAATTCGGCTTCACCGATCAACAAGTACCCGCATCTTGATCCGTTTGGTTTATCAAGTCACTAACTACGCACAATGTGACTCAATTCATCTTCTGGGATCAACAAGCACCAACTATTTGACTCCGTTCGACTTCTTGGATCATTAAGTCTTCTATTTGACCCCAATTCACTTCTCGGATCAACAAGTCTTTCGTCTGATCGAATTCGGCTTCCCATATCAACAAGTACCCGCAAGTTGATCCGTTTGGTTTATCAAGTCACTAACTACACACAATGTGACTCAATTCGACTTCTGGGATAAAAAAGCACCAACTATTTGACTCCGTTCGACTTCTCGGATCACTAAGTCTTCTATTTGACCCCAATTGACTTCTCGGATCAACAAGTCTTCCGTTTAATCGAATTCGGCTTCACGGATCGACAAGTACCCCCAACTTGATCCGTTTGGTTTATCAATTCACTAACTACGCACAATGTGACTCAATTCGACTTCTGGGATCAACAAGCACAAACTATTTGACTCCGTTCGACTTCTCGGATCATTAAGTCTTCTCTTTGACCATAATTGACTTCTCGGATCAGCAAGTCTTCCGTTTGACCGAATTTGGCTTCACGGATCAACAAGTACCCGCAACTTGATCCATTTGGTTTATCAATTCACTAACTACGCACAATGTGACTCGATTCGGCTTCTGGGATCAACAAGCACCAACTATTTGGCTCCGTTCGACTTCTCGGATCATTAAGTCTTCTATTTGGCCCCAATTGACTTCTCGGATCAACAAGTCTTCCGTCAGACCGAATTCGGCTTCACCGATCAACAAGTACCCCCATCTTGATCCGTTTTGTTTATCAAGTCACTAACTACGCACAATGTGAATCAATTCGACTTCTGGGATCAACATGCACCAACTATTTGACTCCGTTCGACTTCTCGGATCACTAAGTCTTCTCTTTGACCAAAATTTACTTCTCGGATCAACAAGTCTTCCGTTTTACCGAATTCGGCTTCACGGATCAACAAGTACCCTTAACTTGATCCGTTTGGTTTATCAAGTCACTAACTACTCACAATGTGACTCGATTCGGCTTCTGGGATCAACAAGCACCAACTATTTGACTCCGTTCCACTTCTCGGATCATTAAGTCTTCACTTTGACCAAAATTGACTTCTTGAATCAACAAGTCTTCCGTTTGACCGAATTCGGCTTCACAGATCAACAAGTACCCCAAACTTAATCCGTTTGGTTTATCGAGTCACTAACTACGCACAATGTGACTCAATTCGGCTTCTGGGATCAACAAGCACCAACTATTTGACTCCGTTCGACTTCTCGAATCATTAAGTCTTCTATTTGACCCCAATTGACTTCTCGGATCCACAAGTCTTCCGTCTGACCGAATTCGGCTTCACATATCAACAAGTACCCGCAAGTTGATCCCTTTGGTTTTTCAAGACACTAACTACGCACAATGTGACTCAATTCGACTTCTTGGATCAACAAACACCAACTATTTGACTCCGTTCGACTTCTCGGATCATCAAGTCTTCTATTTGACCCCAATTGACTTCTCGGATCAACAAGTCTTCCGTCTGACCGAATTCGGCTTCACATATCAACAAGTACACGCAAGTTGATCCGTTTGGTTTATCAGGTCACTAACTACGCACAATGCGACTCAATTCGACTTCTGGGATCAACAAACACCAACTATTTGACTCCGTTCGACTTCTCGGATCATTAAGTCTTCTATTTGACCCCAATTGACTTCTCGGATCAACAAGTCTTCCGTCTAACCGAATTCGGCTTCACCGATCAACAAGTACCCGCAAGTTGATCTGTTTGGTTTATCAAGTCACTAACTACGCACAATGTGACTCAATTCGACTTCTGGGATCAACAAGCACCAACTATTTCACTCCGTTCGACTTCTCGGATCATTAAGTCATCTATTTGACCCCAATTGACTTCTCGGATCAACAAGTCTTCCGTCTGATCGAATTCGGCTTCACATATCTACAAGTACCCGCAAGTTGATCCGTTTGGTTTATCAAGTCACTAACTACGCACAATGTGACTCAATTCGACTCTGGGATCAACAAACACCAACTATTTGACTCCGTTCGACTTCTCGGATCATTAAGTCTTCTATTTGACCCCAATTGACTTCTCGGATCAACAAGTCTTCCGTTTAATCGAATTCGGCTTCACGGATCGACAAGTACCCCCAACTTGATCCGTTTGGTTTATCCATTCACTAACTACGCACAATGTGACTCAATTCGACTTCTGGGATCAACAAGCACAAACTATTTGACTCCGTTCGACTTCTCGGATCATTAAGTCTTCTCATTGACCATAATTGACTTCTCGGATCAACAAGTCTTGCGTTTGACCAAATTTGGCTTCATGGATCAACAAGTACCCGCAACTTGATCCATTTGGTTTATCAATTCACTAACTACGCACAATGTGACTCGATTCCGCTTCTGGGATCAACAAGCACCAACTATTTGACTCCGTTCGACTTCTCGGATCATTAAGTCTTCTATTTGACCCCAATTGACTTCTCGGATCAACAAGTCTTCCGTCTGACCGAATTCGGCTTCACCGATCAACAAGTACCCACAAGTTGATCTGTTTGGTTTATCAAGTTACTAACTACGCACAATGTGACTCAATTCGACTTCAGGGATCAACAAGCACCAACTATTTGACTCCGTTCGACTTCTCGGATCACTAAGTCTTCTATTTGACCCCAATTGACTTCCCGGATCAACAAGTCTTCCGTTTAATCGAATTCGGCTTCACGGATCGACAAGTACCCCCAACTTGATCCGTTTGGTTTATCAATTCACTAACTACGCACAATGTGACTCAATTCGACTTCTGGGATCAACAAGCACAAACTATTTGACTCCGTTCGACTTCTCGGATCATTAAGTCTTCTCTTTGACCATAATTGACTTCTCGGATTAGCAAGTCTTCCGTTTGACCGAATTTGGCTTCACGGATCAACAAGTACCCGCAACTTGATCCATTTGGTTTATCAATTCACTAACTACGCACAATGTGACTCGATTCGGCTTCTGGGATCAACAAGCACCAACTATTTGGCTCCGTTCGACTTCTCGGATCATTAAGTCTTCTATTTGGCCCCAATTGACTTCTCGGATCAACAAGTCTTCCGTCAGACCGAATTCGGCTTCACCGATCAACAAGTACCCCCATCTTGATCCGTTTGGTTTATCAAGTCACTAACTACGCACAATGTGACTCAATTCGACTTCTGGGATCAACAAGCACCAACTATTTGACTCCGTTCGACTTCTCGGATCACTAAGTCTTCTCTTTGACCAAAATTTACTTCTCGGATCAACAAGTCTTCCGTTTTACCGAATTCGGCTTCATGGATCAACAAGTACCCTTAACTTGATCCGTTTGGTTTATCAAGTCACTAACTACTCACAATGTGACTCGATTCGGCTTCTGGGATCAACAAGCACCAACTATTTGACTCCGTTCCACTTCTCGGATCATTAAGTCTTCACTTTGACCAAAATTGACTTCTTGAATCAACAAGTCTTCCGTTTGACCGAATTCGGCTTCACGGATCAACAAGTACCCCAAACTTAATCCCTTTGGTTTATCAAGACACTAACTACGCAGAATGTGACTCAATTCGACTTCTTGGATCAACAAGCACCAACTATTTGACTCCGTTCGACTTCTCGGATCATCAAGTCTTCTATTTGACCCCAATTGACTTCTCGGATCAACAAGTCTTCCGTCTGACCGAATTCGGCTTCACATATCAACAAGTACACGCAAGTTGATCCGTTTGGTTTATCAGGTCACTAACTACGCACAATGCGACTCAATTCGACTTCTGGGATGAACAAACACCAACTATTTGACTCCGTTCGACTTCTCAGATCATTAAGTCTTCTATTTGACCCCAATTGACTTCTCGGATCAACAAGTCTTCCGTCTAACCGAATTCGGCTTCACCGATCAACAAGTACCCGCAAGTTGATCTGTTTGGTTTATCAAGTCACTAACTACGCACAATGTGACTCAATTCGACTTCTGGGATCAACAAGCACCAACTATTTGACTCCGTTCGACTTCTAGGATCATTAAGTCATCTATTTGACCCCAATTGACTTCTCGGATCAACAAGTCTTCCGTCTGATCGAATTCGGCTTCACATATCTACAAGTACCCGCAAGTTGATCCGTTTGGTTTATCAAGTCACTAACTACGCACAATGTGACTCAATTCGACTCTGGGATCAACAAACACCAACTATTTGACTCCGTTCGACTTCTCGGATCATTAAGTCTTCTATTTGACCCCAATTGACTTCTCGGATCAACAAGTCTTCCGTTTAATCGAATTCGGCTTCACAGATCGACAAGTACCCCCAACTTGATCCGTTTGGTTTATCAATTCACTAACTACGCACAATGTGACTCAATTCGACTTCTGGGATCAACAAGCACAAACTATTTGACTCCGTTCGACTTCTCGGATCATTAAGTCTTCTCATTGACCATAATTGACTTCTCGGATCAACAAGTCTTGCGTTTGACCGAATTTGGCTTCACGGATCAACAAGTACCCGCAACTTGATCCATTTGGTTTATCAATTCACTAACTACGCACAATGTGACTCGATTCCGCTTCTGGGATCAACAAGCACCAACTATTTGACTCCGTTCGACTTCTCGGATCATTAAGTCTTCTATTTGACCCCAATTGACTTCTCGGATCAACAAGTCTTCCGTCTGACCGAATTCGGCTTCACCGATCAACAAGTACCCACAAGTTGATCTGTTTGGTTTATCAAGTTACTAACTACGCACAATGTGACTCAATTCGACTTCAGGGATCAACAAGCACCAACTATTTGACTCCGTTCGACTTCTCGGATCACTAAGTCTTCTATTTGACCCCAATTGACTTCCCGGATCAACAAGTCTTCCGTTTAATCGAATTCGGCTTCACGGATCGACAAGTACCCCCAACTTGATCCGTTTGGTTTATCAATTCACTAACTACGCACAATGTGACTCAATTCGACTTCTGGGATCAACAAGCACAAACTATTTGACTCCGTTCGACTTCTCGGATCATTAAGTCTTCTCTTTGACCATAATTGACTTCTCGGATTAGCAAGTCTTCCGTTTGACCGAATTTGGCTTCACGGATCAACAAGTACCCGCAACTTGATCCATTTGGTTTATCAATTCACTAACTACGCACAATGTGACTCGATTCGGCTTCTGGGCTCAACAAGCACCAACTATTTGACTCCGTTCGACTTCTCGGATCATTAAGTCTTCTATTTGGCCCCAATTGACTTCTCGGATCAACATGTCTTCCGTCTGACCGAATTCGGCTTCACCGATCAACAAGTACCCCCATCTTGATCCGTTTGGTTTATCAAGTCACTAACTATGCACAATGTGACTCAATTCGACTTCTGGGATCAACAAGCACCAACTATTTGACTCCGTTCGACTTCTCGGATCATTAAGTCTTCTCTTTGACCAAAATTGACTTCTCGGATCAACAAGTCTTCCGTTTTACCGAATTCGGCTTCACGGATCAACAAGTACCCTTAACTTGATCCGTTTGGTTTATCAAGTCACTAACTACTCACAATGTGACTCGATTCAACTTCTGAGATCAACAAGCACCAACTATTTGACTCCGTTCCACTTCTCGGATCATTATGTCTTCACTTTGACCAAAATTGACTTCTCGAATCAACAAGTCTTCCGTTTGACCGAATTCGGCTTCACGGATCGACAAGTACCCCAAACTTAATCCGTTTGGTTTATCGATTCACTAACTACGCACAATGTGACTCAATTCGACTTCTGGGATCAACAAGCACAAACTATTTGACTCCGTTCGACTTCTCGGATCATTAAGTCTTCTCATTGACCATAATTGACTTCTCGGATCAACAAGTCTTGCGTTTGACCGAATTTGGCTTCACGGATCAACAAGTACCCGCAACTTGATCCATTTGGTTTATCAATTCACTAACTACGCACAATGTGACTCGATTCCGCTTCTGGGATCAACAAGCACCAACTATTTGACTCCGTTCGACTTCTCGGATCATTAAGTCTTCTATTTGACCCCAATTGACTTCTCGGATCAACAAGTCTTCCGTCTGACCGAATTCGGCTTCACCGATCAACAAGTACCCACAAGTTGATCTGTTTGGTTTATCAAGTTACTAACTACGCACAATGTGACTCAATTCGACTTCAGGGATCAACAAGCACCAACTATTTGACTCCGTTCGACTTCTCGGATCACTAAGTCTTCTATTTGACCCCAATTGACTTCCCGGATCAACAAGTCTTCCGTTTAATCGAATTCGGCTTCACGGATCGACAAGTACCCCCAACTTGATCCGTTTGGTTTATCAATTCACTAACTACGCACAATGTGACTCAATTCGACTTCTGGGATCAACAAGCACAAACTATTTGACTCCGTTCGACTTCTCGGATCATTAAGTCTTCTCTTTGACCATAATTGACTTCTCGGATTAGCAAGTCTTCCGTTTGACCGAATTTGGCTTCACGGATCAACAAGTACCCGCAACTTGATCCATTTGGTTTATCAATTCACTAACTACGCACAATGTGACTCGATTCGGCTTCTGGGATCAACAAGCACCAACTATTTGGCTCCGTTCGACTTCTCGGATCATTAAGTCTTCTATTTGGCCCCAATTGACTTCTCGGATCAACAAGTCTTCCGTCAGACCGAATTCGGCTTCACCGATCAACAAGTACCCCCATCTTGATCCGTTTGGTTTATCAAGTCACTAACTACGCACAATGTGACTCAATTCGACTTCTGGGATCAACAAGCACCAACTATTTGACTCCGTTCGACTTCTCGGATCACTAAGTCTTCTCTTTGACCAAAATTTACTTCTCGGATCAACAAGTCTTCCGTTTTACCGAATTCGGCTTCATGGATCAACAAGTACCCTTAACTTGATCCGTTTGGTTTATCAAGTCACTAACTACTCACAATGTGACTCGATTCGGCTTCTGGGATCAACAAGCACCAACTATTTGACTCCGTTCCACTTCTCGGATCATTAAGTCTTCACTTTGACCAAAATTGACTTCTTGAATCAACAAGTCTTCCGTTTGACCGAATTCGGCTTCACGGATCAACAAGTACCCCAAACTTAATCCCTTTGGTTTATCAAGACACTAACTACGCAGAATGTGACTCAATTCGACTTCTTGGATCAACAAGCACCAACTATTTGACTCCGTTCGACTTCTCGGATCATCAAGTCTTCTATTTGACCCCAATTGACTTCTCGGATCAACAAGTCTTCCGTCTGACCGAATTCGGCTTCACATATCAACAAGTACACGCAAGTTGATCCGTTTGGTTTATCAGGTCACTAACTACGCACAATGCGACTCAATTCGACTTCTGGGATGAACAAACACCAACTATTTGACTCCGTTCGACTTCTCAGATCATTAAGTCTTCTATTTGACCCCAATTGACTTCTCGGATCAACAAGTCTTCCGTCTAACCGAATTCGGCTTCACCGATCAACAAGTACCCGCAAGTTGATCTGTTTGGTTTATCAAGTCACTAACTACGCACAATGTGACTCAATTCGACTTCTGGGATCAACAAGCACCAACTATTTGACTCCGTTCGACTTCTCGGATCATTAAGTCATCTATTTGACCCCAATTGACTTCTCGGATCAACAAGTCTTCCGTCTGATCGAATTCGGCTTCACATATCTACAAGTACCCGCAAGTTGATCCGTTTGGTTTATCAAGTCACTAACTACGCACAATGTGACTCAATTCGACTCTGGGATCAACAAACACCAACTATTTGACTCCGTTCGACTTCTCGGATCATTAAGTCTTCTATTTGACCCCAATTGACTTCTCGGATCAACAAGTCTTCCGTTTAATCGAATTCGGCTTCACAGATCGACAAGTACCCCCAACTTGATCCGTTTGGTTTATCAATTCACTAACTACGCACAATGTGACTCAATTCGACTTCTGGGATCAACAAGCACAAACTATTTGACTCCGTTCGACTTCTCGGATCATTAAGTCTTCTCATTGACCATAATTGACTTCTCGGATCAACAAGTCTTGCGTTTGACCGAATTTGGCTTCACGGATCAACAAGTACCCGCAACTTGATCCATTTGGTTTATCAATTCACTAACTACGCACAATGTGACTCGATTCCGCTTCTGGGATCAACAAGCACCAACTATTTGACTCCGTTCGACTTCTCGGATCATTAAGTCTTCTATTTGACCCCAATTGACTTCTCGGATCAACAAGTCTTCCGTCTGACCGAATTCGGCTTCACCGATCAACAAGTACCCACAAGTTGATCTGTTTGGTTTATCAAGTTACTAACTACGCACAATGTGACTCAATTCGACTTCAGGGATCAACAAGCACCAACTATTTGACTCCGTTCGACTTCTCGGATCACTAAGTCTTCTATTTGACCCCAATTGACTTCCCGGATCAACAAGTCTTCCGTTTAATCGAATTCGGCTTCACGGATCGACAAGTACCCCCAACTTGATCCGTTTGGTTTATCAATTCACTAACTACGCACAATGTGACTCAATTCGACTTCTGGGATCAACAAGCACAAACTATTTGACTCCGTTCGACTTCTCGGATCATTAAGTCTTCTCTTTGACCATAATTGACTTCTCGGATTAGCAAGTCTTCCGTTTGACCGAATTTGGCTTCACGGATCAACAAGTACCCGCAACTTGATCCATTTGGTTTATCAATTCACTAACTACGCACAATGTGACTCGATTCGGCTTCTGGGCTCAACAAGCACCAACTATTTGACTCCGTTCGACTTCTCGGATCATTAAGTCTTCTATTTGGCCCCAATTGACTTCTCGGATCAACATGTCTTCCGTCTGACCGAATTCGGCTTCACCGATCAACAAGTACCCCCATCTTGATCCGTTTGGTTTATCAAGTTACAAACTATGCACAATGTGACTCAATTCGACTTCTGGGATCAACAAGCACCAACTATTTGACTCCGTTCGACTTCTCGGATCATTAAGTCTTCTCTTTGACCAAAATTGACTTCTCGGATCAACAAGTCTTCCGTTTTACCGAATTCGGCTTCACGGATCAACAAGTACCCTTAACTTGATCCGTTTGGTTTATCAAGTCACTAACTACTCACAATGTGACTCGATTCAACTTCTGAGATCAACAAGCACCAACTATTTGACTCCGTTCCACTTCTCGGATCATTATGTCTTCACTTTGACCAAAATTGACTTCTCGAATCAACAAGTCTTCCGTTTGACCGAATTCGGCTTCACGGATCGACAAGTACCCCAAACTTAATCCGTTTGGTTTATCGATTCACTAACTACGCACAATGTGACTCAATTCGACTTCTGGGATCAACAAGCACAAACTATTTGACTCCGTTCGACTTCTCGGATCATTAAGTCTTCTCATTGACCATAATTGACTTCTCGGATCAACAAGTCTTGCGTTTGACCGAATTTGGCTTCACGGATCAACAAGTACCCGCAACTTGATCCATTTGGTTTATCAATTCACTAACTACGCACAATGTGACTCGATTCCGCTTCTGGGATCAACAAGCACCAACTATTTGACTCCGTTCGACTTCTCGGATCATTAAGTCTTCTATTTGACCCCAATTGACTTCTCGGATCAACAAGTCTTCCGTCTGACCGAATTCGGCTTCACCGATCAACAAGTACCCACAAGTTGATCTGTTTGGTTTATCAAGTTACTAACTACGCACAATGTGACTCAATTCGACTTCAGGGATCAACAAGCACCAACTATTTGACTCCGTTCGACTTCTCGGATCACTAAGTCTTCTATTTGACCCCAATTGACTTCCCGGATCAACAAGTCTTCCGTTTAATCGAATTCGGCTTCACGGATCGACAAGTACCCCCAACTTGATCCGTTTGGTTTATCAATTCACTAACTACGCACAATGTGACTCAATTCGACTTCTGGGATCAACAAGCACAAACTATTTGACTCCGTTCGACTTCTCGGATCATTAAGTCTTCTCTTTGACCATAATTGACTTCTCGGATTAGCAAGTCTTCCGTTTGACCGAATTTGGCTTCACGGATCAACAAGTACCCGCAACTTGATCCATTTGGTTTATCAATTCACTAACTACGCACAATGTGACTCGATTCGGCTTCTGGGATCAACAAGCACCAACTATTTGGCTCCGTTCGACTTCTCGGATCATTAAGTCTTCTATTTGGCCCCAATTGACTTCTCGGATCAACAAGTCTTCCGTCAGACCGAATTCGGCTTCACCGATCAACAAGTACCCCCATCTTGATCCGTTTGGTTTATCAAGTCACTAACTACGCACAATGTGACTCAATTCGACTTCTGGGATCAACAAGCACCAACTATTTGACTCCGTTCGACTTCTCGGATCACTAAGTCTTCTCTTTGACCAAAATTTACTTCTCGGATCAACAAGTCTTCCGTTTTACCGAATTCGGCTTCATGGATCAACAAGTACCCTTAACTTGATCCGTTTGGTTTATCAAGTCACTAACTACTCACAATGTGACTCGATTCGGCTTCTGGGATCAACAAGCACCAACTATTTGACTCCGTTCCACTTCTCGGATCATTAAGTCTTCACTTTGACCAAAATTGACTTCTTGAATCAACAAGTCTTCCGTTTGACCGAATTCGGCTTCACGGATCAACAAGTACCCCAAACTTAATCCCTTTGGTTTATCAAGACACTAACTACGCAGAATGTGACTCAATTCGACTTCTTGGATCAACAAGCACCAACTATTTGACTCCGTTCGACTTCTCGGATCATCAAGTCTTCTATTTGACCCCAATTGACTTCTCGGATCAACAAGTCTTCCGTCTGACCGAATTCGGCTTCACATATCAACAAGTACACGCAAGTTGATCCGTTTGGTTTATCAGGTCACTAACTACGCACAATGCGACTCAATTCGACTTCTGGGATGAACAAACACCAACTATTTGACTCCGTTCGACTTCTCAGATCATTAAGTCTTCTATTTGACCCCAATTGACTTCCCGGATCAACATGTCTTCCGTCTGACCGAATTCGGCTTCACCGATCAACAAGTACCCCCATCTTGATCCGTTTGGTTTATCAAGTCACTAACTATGCACAATGTGACTCAATTCGACTTCTGGGATCAACAAGCACCAACTATTTGACTCCGTTCGACTTCTCGGATCATTAAGTCTTCTCTTTGACCAAAATTGACTTCTCGGATCAACAAGTCTTCCGTTTTACCGAATTCGGCTTCACGGATCAACAAGTACCCTTAACTTGATCCGTTTGGTTTATCAAGTCACTAACTACTCACAATGTGACTCGATTCAACTTCTGAGATCAACAAGCACCAACTATTTGACTCCGTTCCACTTCTCGGATCATTATGTCTTCACTTTGACCAAAATTGACTTCTCGAATCAACAAGTCTTCCGTTTGACCGAATTCGGCTTCACGGATCGACAAGTACCCCAAACTTAATCCGTTTGGTTTATCGATTCACTAACTACGCACAATGTGACTCAATTCGACTTCTGGGATCAACAAGCACAAACTATTTGACTCCGTTCGACTTCTCGGATCATTAAGTCTTCTCATTGACCATAATTGACTTCTCGGATCAACAAGTCTTGCGTTTGACCGAATTTGGCTTCACGGATCAACAAGTACCCGCAACTTGATCCATTTGGTTTATCAATTCACTAACTACGCACAATGTGACTCGATTCCGCTTCTGGGATCAACAAGCACCAACTATTTGACTCCGTTCGACTTCTCGGATCATTAAGTCTTCTATTTGACCCCAATTGACTTCTCGGATCAACAAGTCTTCCGTCTGACCGAATTCGGCTTCACCGATCAACAAGTACCCACAAGTTGATCTGTTTGGTTTATCAAGTTACTAACTACGCACAATGTGACTCAATTCGACTTCAGGGATCAACAAGCACCAACTATTTGACTCCGTTCGACTTCTCGGATCACTAAGTCTTCTATTTGACCCCAATTGACTTCCCGGATCAACAAGTCTTCCGTTTAATCGAATTCGGCTTCACGGATCGACAAGTACCCCCAACTTGATCCGTTTGGTTTATCAATTCACTAACTACGATGTGACTCAATTCGACTTCTGGGATCAACAAGCACAAACTATTTGACTCCGTTCGACTTCTCGGATCATTAAGTCTTCTCTTTGACCATAATTGACTTCTCGGATTAGCAAGTCTTCCGTTTGACCGAATTTGGCTTCACGGATCAACAAGTACCCGCAACTTGATCCATTTGGTTTATCAATTCACTAACTACGCACAATGTGACTCGATTCGGCTTCTGGGATCAACAAGCACCAACTATTTGGCTCCGTTCGACTTCTCGGATCATTAAGTCTTCTATTTGGCCCCAATTGACTTCTCGGATCAACAAGTCTTCCGTCAGACCGAATTCGGCTTCACCGATCAACAAGTACCCCCATCTTGATCCGTTTGGTTTATCAAGTCACTAACTACGCACAATGTGACTCAATTCGACTTCTGGGATCAACAAGCACCAACTATTTGACTCCGTTCGACTTCTCGGATCACTAAGTCTTCTCTTTGACCAAAATTTACTTCTCGGATCAACAAGTCTTCCGTTTTACCGAATTCGGCTTCATGGATCAACAAGTACCCTTAACTTGATCCGTTTGGTTTATCAAGTCACTAACTACTCACAATGTGACTCGATTCGGCTTCTGGGATCAACAAGCACCAACTATTTGACTCCGTTCCACTTCTCGGATCATTAAGTCTTCACTTTGACCAAAATTGACTTCTTGAATCAACAAGTCTTCCGTTTGACCGAATTCGGCTTCACGGATCAACAAGTACCCCAAACTTAATCCCTTTGGTTTATCAAGACACTAACTACGCAGAATGTGACTCAATTCGACTTCTTGGATCAACAAGCACCAACTATTTGACTCCGTTCGACTTCTCGGATCATCAAGTCTTCTATTTGACCCCAATTGACTTCTCGGATCAACAAGTCTTCCGTCTGACCGAATTCGGCTTCACATATCAACAAGTACACGCAAGTTGATCCGTTTGGTTTATCAGGTCACTAACTACGCACAATGCGACTCAATTCGACTTCTGGGATGAACAAACACCAACTATTTGACTCCGTTCGACTTCTCAGATCATTAAGTCTTCTATTTGACCCCAATTGACTTCCCGGATCAACATGTCTTCCGTCTGACCGAATTCGGCTTCACCGATCAACAAGTACCCCCATCTTGATCCGTTTGGTTTATCAAGTCACTAACTATGCACAATGTGACTCAATTCGACTTCTGGGATCAACAAGCACCAACTATTTGACTCCGTTCGACTTCTCGGATCATTAAGTCTTCTCTTTGACCAAAATTGACTTCTCGGATCAACAAGTCTTCCGTTTTACCGAATTCGGCTTCACGGATCAACAAGTACCCTTAACTTGATCCGTTTGGTTTATCAAGTCACTAACTACTCACAATGTGACTCGATTCAACTTCTGAGATCAACAAGCACCAACTATTTGACTCCGTTCCACTTCTCGGATCATTATGTCTTCACTTTGACCAAAATTGACTTCTCGAATCAACAAGTCTTCCGTTTGACCGAATTCGGCTTCACGGATCGACAAGTACCCCAAACTTAATCCGTTTGGTTTATCGATTCACTAACTACGCACAATGTGACTCAATTCGACTTCTGGGATCAACAAGCACAAACTATTTGACTCCGTTCGACTTCTCGGATCATTAAGTCTTCTCATTGACCATAATTGACTTCTCGGATCAACAAGTCTTGCGTTTGACCGAATTTGGCTTCACGGATCAACAAGTACCCGCAACTTGATCCATTTGGTTTATCAATTCACTAACTACGCACAATGTGACTCGATTCCGCTTCTGGGATCAACAAGCACCAACTATTTGACTCCGTTCGACTTCTCGGATCATTAAGTCTTCTATTTGACCCCAATTGACTTCTCGGATCAACAAGTCTTCCGTCTGACCGAATTCGGCTTCACCGATCAACAAGTACCCACAAGTTGATCTGTTTGGTTTATCAAGTTACTAACTACGCACAATGTGACTCAATTCGACTTCAGGGATCAACAAGCACCAACTATTTGACTCCGTTCGACTTCTCGGATCACTAAGTCTTCTATTTGACCCCAATTGACTTCCCGGATCAACAAGTCTTCCGTTTAATCGAATTCGGCTTCACGGATCGACAAGTACCCCCAACTTGATCCGTTTGGTTTATCAATTCACTAACTACGATGTGACTCAATTCGACTTCTGGGATCAACAAGCACAAACTATTTGACTCCGTTCGACTTCTCGGATCATTAAGTCTTCTCTTTGACCATAATTGACTTCTCGGATTAGCAAGTCTTCCGTTTGACCGAATTTGGCTTCACGGATCAACAAGTACCCGCAACTTGATCCATTTGGTTTATCAATTCACTAACTACGCACAATGTGACTCGATTCGGCTTCTGGGATCAACAAGCACCAACTATTTGGCTCCGTTCGACTTCTCGGATCATTAAGTCTTCTATTTGGCCCCAATTGACTTCTCGGATCAACAAGTCTTCCGTCAGACCGAATTCGGCTTCACCGATCAACAAGTACCCCCATCTTGATCCGTTTGGTTTATCAAGTCACTAACTACGCACAATGTGACTCAATTCGACTTCTGGGATCAACAAGCACCAACTATTTGACTCCGTTCGACTTCTCGGATCACTAAGTCTTCTCTTTGACCAAAATTTACTTCTCGGATCAACAAGTCTTCCGTTTTACCGAATTCGGCTTCATGGATCAACAAGTACCCTTAACTTGATCCGTTTGGTTTATCAAGTCACTAACTACTCACAATGTGACTCGATTCGGCTTCTGGGATCAACAAGCACCAACTATTTGACTCCGTTCCACTTCTCGGATCATTAAGTCTTCACTTTGACCAAAATTGACTTCTTGAATCAACAAGTCTTCCGTTTGACCGAATTCGGCTTCACGGATCAACAAGTACCCCAAACTTAATCCCTTTGGTTTATCAAGACACTAACTACGCAGAATGTGACTCAATTCGACTTCTTGGATCAACAAGCACCAACTATTTGACTCCGTTCGACTTCTCGGATCATCAAGTCTTCTATTTGACCCCAATTGACTTCTCGGATCAACAAGTCTTCCGTCTGACCGAATTCGGCTTCACATATCAACAAGTACACGCAAGTTGATCCGTTTGGTTTATCAGGTCACTAACTACGCACAATGCGACTCAATTCGACTTCTGGGATGAACAAACACCAACTATTTGACTCCGTTCGACTTCTCAGATCATTAAGTCTTCTATTTGACCCCAATTGACTTATCGGATCAACAAGTCTTCCGTCTAACCGAATTCGGCTTCACCGATCAACAAGTACCCGCAAGTTGATCTGTTTGGTTTATCAAGTCACTAACTACGCACAATGTGACTCAATTCGACTTCTGGGATCAACAAGCACCAACTATTTGACTCCGTTCGACTTCTCGGATCATTAAGTCATCTATTTGACCCCAATTGACTTCTCGGATCAACAAGTCTTCCGTCTGATCGAATTCGGCTTCACATATCTACAAGTACCCGCAAGTTGATCCGTTTGGTTTATCAAGTCACTAACTACGCACAATGTGACTCAATTCGACTCTGGGATCAACAAACACCAACTATTTGACTCCGTTCGACTTCTCGGATCATTAAGTCTTCTATTTGACCCCAATTGACTTCTCGGATCAACAAGTCTTCCGTTTAATCGAATTCGGCTTCAAAGATCGACAAGTACCCCCAACTTGATCCGTTTGGTTTATCAATTCACTAACTACGCACAATGTGACTCAATTCGACTTCTGGGATCAACAAGCACAAACTATTTGACTCCGTTCGACTTCTCGGATCATTAAGTCTTCTCATTGACCATAATTGACTTCTCGGATCAACAAGTCTTGCGTTTGACCGAATTTGGCTTCACGGATCAACAAGTACCCGCAACTTGATCCATTTGGTTTATCAATTCACTAACTACGCACAATGTGACTCGATTCCGCTTCTGGGATCAACAAGCACCAACTATTTGACTCCGTTCGACTTCTCGGATCATTAAGTCTTCTATTTGACCCCAATTGACTTCTCGGATCAACAAGTCTTCCGTCTGACCGAATTCGGCTTCACCGATCAACAAGTACCCACAAGTTGATCTGTTTGGTTTATCAAGTTACTAACTACGCACAATGTGACTCAATTCGACTTCAGGGATCAACAAGCACCAACTATTTGACTCCGTTCGACTTCTCGGATCACTAAGTCTTCTATTTGACCCCAATTGACTTCCCGGATCAACAAGTCTTCCGTTTAATCGAATTCGGCTTCACGGATCGACAAGTACCCCCAACTTGATCCGTTTGGTTTATCAATTCACTAACTACGCACAATGTGACTCAATTCGACTTCTGGGATCAACAAGCACAAACTATTTGACTCCGTTCGACTTCTCGGATCATTAAGTCTTCTCTTTGACCATAATTGACTTCTCGGATTAGCAAGTCTTCCGTTTGACCGAATTTGGCTTCACGGATCAACAAGTACCCGCAACTTGATCCATTTGGTTTATCAATTCACTAACTACGCACAATGTGACTCGATTCGGCTTCTGGGCTCAACAAGCACCAACTATTTGACTCCGTTCGACTTCTCGGATCATTAAGTCTTCTATTTGGCCCCAATTGACTTCTCGGATCAACATGTCTTCCGTCTGACCGAATTCGGCTTCACCGATCAACAAGTACCCCCATCTTGATCCGTTTGGTTTATCAAGTCACTAACTATGCACAATGTGACTCAATTCGACTTCTGGGATCAACAAGCACCAACTATTTGACTCCGTTCGACTTCTCGGATCATTAAGTCTTCTCTTTGACCAAAATTGACTTCTCGGATCAACAAGTCTTCCGTTTTACCGAATTCGGCTTCACGGATCAACAAGTACCCTTAACTTGATCCGTTTGGTTTATCAAGTCACTAACTACTCACAATGTGACTCGATTCAACTTCTGAGATCAACAAGCACCAACTATTTGACGCCGTTCCACTTCTCGGATCATTATGTCTTCACTTTGACCAAAATTGACTTCTCGAATCAACAAGTCTTCCGTTTGACCGAATTCGGCTTCACGGATCGACAAGTACCCCAAACTTAATCCGTTTGGTTTATCGAGTCACTAACTACGCACAATGTGACTCAATTCGGCTTCTGGGATCAACAAGCACCAACTATTTGACTCCGTTCGACTTCTCGAATCATTAAGTCTTCTATTTGACCCCAATTGACTTCTCGGATCAACAAGTCTTCCGTCTGACCGAATTCGGCTTCACCGATCAACAAGTACCCACAAGTTGATCTGTTTGGTTTATCAAGTTACTAACTACGCACAATGTGACTCAATTCGACTTCTGGGATCAACAAGCACCAACTATTTGTCTCCGTTCGACTTCTCGGATCATTAAGTCTTCTATTTGACCCCAATTGACTTATAAGATCAACAAGTTTTCCGTCTGATCGAATTCGGCTTCACATATCAACAAGTACCCGCAAGTTGATCCGTTTGGTTTATCAGGTCACTAACTACGCACAATGTGACTCAATTCGACTTCTGGGATCAACAAGCACCAACTATTTGACTCCGTTCGACTTCTCGGATCACTAAGTCTTCTATTTGACCCCAATTGACTTCCCGGATCGACAAGTCTTCCGTTTAATCGAATTCGGCTTCACGGATCGACAAGTACCCCCAACTTGATCCGTTTGGTTTATCAATTCACTAACTACGCACAATGTGACTCAATTCGACTTCTGGGATCAACAAGCACAAACTATTTGACTCCGTTCGACTTCTCGGATCATTAAGTCTTCTCTTTGACCATAATTGACTTCTCGGATCAACAAGTCTTCCGTTTGACCGAATTTGGCTTCACGGATCAACAAGTACCCGCAACTTGATCCATTTGGTTTATCAATTCACTAACTACGCACAATGTGACTCGATTCGGCTTCTGGGATCAACAAGCACCAACTATTTGACTCCGTTCGACTTCTCGGATCATTAAGTCTTCTATTTGGCCCCAATTGACTTCTCGGATCAACAAGTCATCCGTCTGACCGAATTCGGCTTCACCGATCAACAAGTACCCCCATCTTGATCCGTTTGGTTTATCAAGACTAACTACGCACAATGTGACTCAATTCGACTTCTGGGATCAACAAGCACCAACTATTTGACTCCGTTCGACTTCTCGGATCATTAAGTCTTCTCTTTGACCAAAATTGACTTCTCGGATCAACAAGTCTTCCGTATTACCGAATTCGGCTTCACGGATCAACAAGTACCCTTAACTTGATCCGTTTGGTTTATCAAGTCACTAACTACTCACAATGTGACTCGATTCAACTTCTGAGATCAACAAGCACCAACTATTTGACTCCGTTCCATTTCTCGGATCATTAAGTCTTCACTTTGACCAAAATTGACTTCTCGAATCAACAAGTCTTCCGTTTGACCGAATTCGGCTTCACGGATCAACAAGTACCCCAAACTTAATCTGTTTGGTTTATCGAGTCACTAACTACGCACAATGTGACTCAATTCGGCTTCTGGGATCAACAAGCACCAACTATTTGACTCCGTTAGACTTCTCGAATCATTAAGTCTTCTATTTGACCCCAATTGACTTCTCGGATCCACAAGTCTTCCGTCTGACCGAATTCGGCTTCACATATCAACAAGTACCCGCAAGTTGATCCGTTTGGTTTATCAAGACACTAACTACGCACAATGTGACTCAATTCGACTTCTTGGATCAACAAGCACCAACTATTTGACTCCGTTCGACTTCTCGGATCATCAAGTCTTCTATTTGACCCCAATTGACTTCTCGGATCAACAAGTCTTCCGTCTGACCGAATTCGGCTTCACATATCAACAAGTACCCGCAAGTTGATCCGTTTGGTTTATCAGGTCACTAACTACGCACAATGCGACTCAATTCGACTTCTGGGATCAACAAACACCAACTATTTGACTCCGTTCGACTTCTCGGATCATTAAGTCTTCTATTTGACCCCAATTGACTTCTCGGATCAACAAGTCTTCCGTCTAACCGAATTCGGCTTCACCGATCAACAAGTACCCGCAAGTTGATCTGTTTGGTTTATCAAGTCACTAACTACGCACAATGTGACTCAATTCGACTTCTGGGATCAACAAGCACCAACTATTTGACTCCGTTCGACTTCTCGGATCATTAAGTCTTCTCTTTGACCAAAATTGACATCTCGGATCAACAAGTCTTCCGTTTTACCGAATTCGGCTTCACGGATCAACAAGTACCCTTAACTTGATCCGTTTGGTTTATCAAGTTACTAACTACTCACAATGTGACTCGATTCAACTTCTGAGATCAACAAGCACCAACTATTTGACTCCGTTCCACTTCTCGGATCATTAAGTCTTCACTTTGACCAAAATTGACTTCTCGAATCAACAAGTCTTCCGTTTGACCGAATTCGGCTTCACGGATCAACAAGTACCCCAAACTTAATCCGTTTGGTTTATCGAGTCACTAACTACGCACAATGTGACTCAATTCAGCTTCTGGGATCAACAAGCACCAACTATTTGACTCCGTTCGACTTCTCGAATCATTAAGTCTTCTATTTGACCCCAATTGACTTCTCGGATCAACAAGTCTTCCGTCTGACCGAATTCGGCTTCACCGATCAACAAGTACCCACAAGTTGATTTGTTTGGTTTATCAAGTTACTAACTACGCACAATGTGACTCAATTCGACTTTTGGGATCAACAAGCACCAACTATTTGACTCCGTTCGACTTCTCGGATCATTAAGTCTTCTATTTGACCTCAATTGACTTATCGGATCAACAAGTCTTCCGTCTGATCGAATTCGGCTTCACATATCAACAAGTACCCGCAAGTTGATCCGTTTGGTTTATCAAGTCACTAACTACGCACAATGTGACTCAATTCGACTTCTGGGATCAACAAGCACCAACTATTTGACTCCGTTCGACTTCTCGGATCACTAAGTCTTCTATTTGACCCCAATTGACTTCCCGGATCAACAAGTCTGCCGTTTAATCGAATTCGGCTTCACGGATCGACAAGTACCCCCAACTTGATCCGTTTGGTTTATCAATTCACTAACTACGCACAATGTGACTCAATTCGACTTCTGGGATCAACAAGCACAAACTATTTGACTCCGTTCGACTTCTCGGATCATTAAGTCTTCTCTTTGACCATAATTGACTTCTCGGATCAACAAGTCTTCCGTTTGACCGAATTTGGCTTCACGGATCAACAAGTACCCGCAACTTGATCCATTTTGTTTATCAATTCACTAACTACGCACAATGTGACTCGATTCGGCTTCTGGGATCAACAAGCACCAACTATTTGACTCCTTTCGACTTCTCGGATCATTAAGTCTTCTATTTGGCCCCAATTGACTTCTCGGATCAACAAGTCTTCCGTCTGACCGAATTCGGCTTCACCGATCAACAAGTACCCCCATCTTGATTCGTTTGCTTTATCAAGACTAACTACGCACAATGTGACTCAATTCGACTTCTGGGATCAACAAGCACCAACTATTTGACTCCGTTCGACTTCTCGGATCATTAAGTCTTCTCTTTGACCAAAATTGACTTCTCAGATCAACAAGTCTTCCGTTTTACCGAATTCGGCTTCACGGATCAACAAGTACCCTTAACTTGATCCATTTGGTTTATCAAGTCACTAACTACTCACAATGTGACTCGATTCAACTTCTGAGATCAACAAGCACCAACTATTTGACTCCGTTCCATTTCTCGGATCATTAAGTCTTCACTTTGACCAAAATTGACTTCTCGAATCAACAAGTCTTCCGTTTGACCGAATTCGGCTTCACGGATCAACAAGTACCCCAAACTTAATCCGTTTGGTTTATCGAGTCACTAACTACGCACAATGTGACTCAATTCGGCTTCTGGGATCAACAAGCACCAACTATTTGACTCCGTTCGACTTCTCGAATCATTAAGTCTTCTATTTGACCCCAATTGACTTCTCGGATCCACAAGTCTTCCGTCTGACCGAATTCGGCTTCACATATCAACAAGTACCCGCAAGTTGATCCGTTTGGTTTATCAAGACACTAACTACGCACAATGTGACTCAATTCGACTTCTTGGATCAACAAGCACCAACTATTTGACTCCGTTCGACTTCTCGGATCATCAATTATTCTATTTGACCCCAATTGACTTCTCGGATCAACAAGTCTTCCGTCTGACCGAATTCGGCTTCACATATCAACAAGTACCCGCAAGTTGATCCGTTTGGTTTATCAGGTCACTAACTACGCACAATGCGACTCAATTCGACTTCTGGGATCAACAAACACCAACTATTTGACTCCGTTCGACTTCTCGGATCATTAAGTCTTCTATTTGACCCCAATTGACTTCTCGGATCAACAAGTCTTCCGTCTAACCGAATTCGGCTTCACCGATCAACAAGTACCCGCAAGTTGATCTGTTTGGTTTATCAAGTCACTAACTACGCACAATGTGACTCAATTCCACTTCCGGGATCAACAAGAACCAACTATTTGACTCCGTTCGACTTCTCGGATCATTAAGTCATCTATTTGACCCCAATTGACTTCTCGGATCAACAAGTCTTCCGTCTGATCGAATTCGGCTTCACATATCTACAAGTACCCGCAAGTTGATCCGTTTGGTTTATCAAGTCACTAACTACGCACAATGTGACTCAATTCGACTTCTGGGATCAACAAAGACCAACTATTTGACTCCGTTCGACTTCTCGGATCATTAAGTCTTCTATTTGACCCCAATTGACTTCTCGGATCAACAAGTCTTCCGTTTAATCGAATTCGGCTTCACGGATCGACAAGTACCCCCAACTTGATCCGTTTGGTTTATCAATTCACTAACTACGCACAATGTGACTCAATTCGACTTCTGGGATCAACAAGCACAAACTATTTGACTCCGTTCGACTTCTCGGATCATTAAGTCTTCTCATTGACCATAATTGACTTCTCGGATCAACAAGTCTTGCGTTTGACCGAATTTGGCTTCACGGATCAACAAGTACCCGCAACTTGATCCATTTGGTTTATCAATTCACTAACTACGCACAATGTGACTCGATTCCGCTTCTGGGATCAACAAGCACCAACTATTTGACTCCATTCGACTTCTCGGATCATTAAGTCTTCTATTTGGCCCCAATTGACTTCTCGGATCAACTAGTCTTCCGTCTGACCGAATTCGGCTTCACTGATTAACAAGTACCCGCATCTTGATCCGTTTGGTTTATCAAGTCACTAACTACGCACAATGTGACTCAATTCGACTTCTGGGATCAACAAGCACCAACTATTTGACTCCGTTCGACTTCTCGGATCATTAAGTCTTCTATTTGACCCCAATTGACTTCTCGGATCAACAAGTCTTCCGTCTCATCGAATTCGGCTTCACATATCAACAAGTACCCGCAAGTTGATCCGTTTGGTTTATCAAGTCACTAACTACGCACAATGTGACTCAATTCGACTTCTGGGATCAACAAGCACCAACTATTTGACTCCGTTCGACTTCTCGGATCACTAAGTCTTCTATTTGACCCTAATTGACTTCTCGGATCAACAAGTCTTCCGTTTAATCGAATTCGGCTTCACGGATCGACAAGTACCCCCAACTTGATCCGTTTGGTTTATCAATTCACTAACTACGCACAATGTGACTCAATTCGACTTCTGGGATCAACAAGCACAAACTATTTGACTCCGTTCGACTTCTCGGATCATTAAGTCTTCTCTTTGACCATAATTGACTTCTCGGATCAACAAGTCTTCCGTTTGACCGAATTTGGCTTCACGGATCAACAAGTACCCGCAACTTGATCCATTTGGTTTATCAATTCACTAACTACGCACAATGTGACTCGATTCGGCTTCTGGGATCAACAAGCACCAACTATTTGACTCCGTTCGACTTCTCGGATCATTAAGTCTTCTATTTGGCCCCAATTGACTTCTCAGATCAACAAGTCTTCCGTCAGACCGAATTCGGCTTCACCGATCAACAAGTACCCCCATCTTGATCCGTTTGGTTTATCAGGTCACTAACTACGCACAATGTGACTCAATTCGACTTCTGGGGTCAACAAGCACCAACTATTTGAGTCCGTTCGACTTCTCGGATCACTAAGTCTTCTCTTTGACCAAAATTGACTTCTCGGATCAACAAGTCTTCCGTTTTACCGAATTCGGCTTCACGGATCAACAAGTACCCTTAACTTGATCCGTTTGGTTTATCAAGTCACTAACTACTCACAATGTGACTCGATTCGGCTTCTGGGATCAACAAGCACCAACTATTTGACTCCGTTCGACTTCTCGAATCATTAAGTCTTCTATTTGACCCCAATTGACTTCTCGGATCAACAAGTCTTCCGTCTGGTCGAATTCGGCTTCACATATCTACAAGTACCCGCAAGTTGATCCGTTTGGTTTATCAAGTCACTAACTACGCACAATGTGACTCAATTCGACTTCCGGGATCAACAAACACCAACTATTTGACTCCGTTCGACTTCTCGGATCATTAAGTCTTCTATTTGACCCCAATTGACTTCTCGGATCAACAAGTCTTCCGTCTGATCAAATTCGGCTTCACATATCAACAAGTACCCACAAGTTGATCCGTTTGGTTTATCAAGTCACTAACTACGCACAATGTGACTCAATTCGACTTCTGGGATCAACAAGCACCAACTATTTGACTCCGTTCGACCTCTCGGATCACTAAGTCTTCTATTTGATTCCAATTGACGTCTCGGAACAACAAGTCTTCCGTTTAATCGAATTCGGCTTCACGGATCAACAAGTACCCCCAACTTGATCCGTTTGGTTTATCAATTCACTAACTACGCACAATGTGACTCAATTCGACTTCTGGGATCAACAAGCACAAACTATTTGACTCCGTTCGACTTCTCGGATCATAAAGTCTTCTCTTTGACCATAATTGACTTGTCGGATCAACAAGTCTTCCGTTTGACCGAATTTGGCTTCACGGATCAACAAGTACCCGCAACTTGATCCATTTGGTTTATCAATTCACTAACTACGCACAATGTGACTCGATTCGGCTTCTGGGATCAACAAGCACCAACTATTTGACTCCGTTCGACTTCTCGAATCATTAAGTCTTCTATTTGGCCCCAATTGACTTCTCGGATCAACAAGTCTTCCGTCTGACCGAATTCGGCTTCACCGATCAACAAGTACCCCCATCTTGATCCGTTTGGTTTATCAAGTCACTAACTACGCACAATGTGACTCAATTCGACTTCTGGGATCAACAAGCACCAACTATTTAACTCCGTTCGACTTCTCGGATCATTAAGTTTTCTCTTTGACCAAAATTGACTTCTCGGATCAACAAGTCTTCCGTTTTACCGAATTCGGCTTCACGGATCAACAAGTACCCTTAACTTGATCCGTTTGGTTTATCAAGTCACTAACTACTCACAATGTGACTCGATTCGACCTCTGGGATCAACAAGCACCAACTATTTGACTCCGTTCCACTTCCCGGATCATTAAGTCTTCACTTTGACCAAAATTGACTTCTCGAATCAACAAGTCTTCCGTATGACCGAATTTGGCTTCACGGATCAACAAGTACCCCAAACTTAATCCGTTTGGTTTATCGAGTCACTAACTACGCACAATGTGACTCAATTCGGCTTCTGGGATCAACAAGCACCAACTATTTGACTCCGTTCGACTTCTCGAATCATTAAGTCTTCTATTTGACCCCAATTGACTTCTCAGATCAACAAGTCTTCCGTCTGACCGAATTCGGCTTCACGGATCAACAAGTACCTGCAAGTTGATCCGTTTGGTTTATCAAGTCACTAACTACGCACAATGTGACTCAATTCGACTTCTTGGATCAACAAGCACCAACTATTTGACTCCGTTCGACTTCTCGGATCATTAAGTCTTCTCTTTGACCAAAATTGACTTCTCGGATCAACAAGTCTTCCGTTTTACCGAATTCGGCTTCACGGATCAACAAGTACCCCAAACTTGATCCGTTTGGTTTATCAAGTCACTAACTACTCACAATGTGACTCGATTCGACTTCTGGGATCAACAAGCACCAATTATTTGACTCCGTTCCACTTCTCGGATCATTAAGTCTTCACTTTGACCAAAATTGACTTCTCGAATCAACAAGTCTTCCGTTTGACCGAATTCGGCTTCACGGACCAACAAGTACCCCAAACTTAATCCGTTTGGTTTATCGAGTCACTAACTACGCACAATGTGACTCAATTCGACTTCTGGGATCAACAAGCACAAACTATTTGACTCCGTTCGACTTCTCGGATCATAAAGTCTTCTCTTTGACCATAATTGACTTCTCGGATCAACAAGTCTTCCGTTTGACCGAATTTGGCTTGACGGATCAACAAGTACCCGCAACTTGATCCATTTGGTTTATCAATTCACTAACTACGCACAATGTGACTCGATTCGGCTTCTGGGATCAACAAGCACCAACTATTTGACTCCGTTCGACTTCTCGAATCATTAAGTCTTCTATTTGGCCCCAATTGACTTCTCAGATCAACAAGTCTTCCGTCTGACCGAATTCGGCTTCACGGATCAACAAGTACCTGCAAGTTGATCCGTTTGGTTTATCAAGTCACTAACTACGCAAAATGTGACTCAATTCGACTTATTGGATCAACAAGCACCAACTATTTGACTCCGTTCGACTTCTCGGATCATCAAGTCTTCTATTCGACCCCAATTGACTTCTTGGATCAACAAGTCTTTCGTCTGACCGAAATCGGCTTCACATATCAACAAGTACCCGCAAGTTGATCCGTTTGGTTTATCAGGTCACTAACTACGCACAATGCGACTCAATTCGACTTCTGGGATCAACAAACACCAACTATTTGACTTCGTTCGACTTCTCGGATCATTAAGTCTTCTATTTGACCCCAATTGACTTCTCGGATCAACAAGTCTTCCGTCTGACCGAATTCGGCTTCACCGATCAACAAGTACCCGCAAGTTGATCTGTTTGGTTTATCAAGTTACTAACTACATACAATGTGACTCAATTCGACTTCTGGAATCAACAAGCACCAATTATTTGACTCCGTTCAACTTCTCGGATCATTAAGTCTTCTCTTTGACCAAAATTGACTTCTCGGATCAACAAGTCTTCCGTTTTACCGAATTCGGATTCCCGGATCAACAAGTACCCTTAACTTGATCCGTTTAGTTTATCAAGTCACTAACTACTCACAATGTGACTCGATTCGGCTCCTAGGATCAACAAGCACCAACTATTTGACTCCGTTCCACTTCTCGGATCATTAAGTCTTCACTTTGACCAAAATTGACTTCTCGGATCAACAAGTCTTCCGTTTGACCGAATTCGGCTTCACGGATCAACAAGTACCCCAAAACTTGATCCGTTTGGTTTATCGAGTCACTAACTACGCACAATGTGACTCAATTCGGCTTCTGGGATCAACAAGCAGCAATTATTTGACTCCGTTCGACTTCTCAAATCATTAAGTCTTCTATTTGACCCCAATTGACTTCTCCGATCAACAAGTCTTCCGTCTGACCGAATTCGGCTGCACGGATCAAAAAGTACCTGCAAGTTGATCCGTTTGGTTTATCAAGTCACTAACTACGCACAATGTGACTCAATTCGACTTCTGGGATCAACAAGCACCAACTATTTGACTCCGTTCGACTTCTCGGATCATTAAGTCTTCTCTTTGACCAAAATTGACTTCTCGGATCAACAAGTCTTCCGTTTTACCGAATTCGGCTTCACGGATCAACAAGTACCCTTAACTTGATCCGTTTGGTTTATCAAGTCACTAACTACTCACAATGTGACTCGATTCGACTTCTGGGATCAACAAGCACCAATTATTTGACTCCGTTTCACTTCTCGGATCATTAAGTCTTCACTTTGACCAAAATTGACTTCTCGAATCAACAAGTCTTCCGTTTGACCGAATTCGGCTTCACGGATCCACAAGTACCCCAAACTTAATCCGTTTGGTTTATCGAGTCACTAACTACGCACAATGTGACTCAATTCGACTTCTGGGATCAACAAGCACAAACTATTTGACTCCGTTCGACTTCTCGGGTCATAAAGTCTTCTCTTTGACCATAATTGACTTCTCGGATCAACAAGTCTTCCGTTTGACCGAATTTGGCTTCACGGATCAACAAGTACCCGCAACTTGATCCATTTGGTTTATCAATTCACTAACTACGCACAATGTGACTCGATTCGGCTTCTGGGATCAACAAGCACCAACTATTTGACTCCGTTCGACTTCTCGAATCATTAAGTCTTCTATTTGGGCCCAATTGACTTCTCGGATCAACAAGTCTTCCGTCTGACCGAATTCGGCTTCACCGATCAACAAGTACCCCCATCTTGATCCGTTTGGTTTATCAAGTCACTAACTACGCACAATGTGACTCAATTCGACTTCTGGGATCAACAAGCACCAACTATTTAACTCCGTTCAACTTCTCGGATCATTAAGTCTTCTCTTTGACCAAAATTAACTTCTCGGATCAACAAGTCTTCCGTTTTACCGAATTCGGCTTCACGGATCAACAAGTACCCTTAACTTGATCCGTTTGGTTTATCAAGTCACTAACTACTCACAATGTGACTCGATTCGACCTCTGGGATCAACAAGCACCAACTATTTGACTCCGTTCCACTTCTCGGATCATTAAGTCTTCACTTTGACCAAAATTGACTTCTCGAATCAACAAGTCTTCCGTTTGACCGAATTCGGCTTCACGGATCAACAAGTACCCCAAACTTAATCCGTTTGGTTTATCGAGTCACTAACTACGCACAATGTGACTCAATTCGGCTTCTGGGATCAACAAGCACCAACTATTTGACTCCGTTCGACTTCTCGAATCATTAAGTCTTCTATTTGACCCCAATTGACTTCTCAGATCAACAAGTCTTCCGTCTGACCGAATTCGGCTTCACGGATCAACAAGTACCTGCAAGTTGATCCGTTTGGTTTATCAAGTCACTAACTACGCACAATGTGACTCAATTCGACTTCTTGGATCAACAAGCACCAACTATTTGACTCCGTTCGACTTCTCGGATCATCAAGTCTTCTATTCGACCCCAATTGACTTCTCGGATCAACAAGTCTTTCGTCTGACCGAAATCGGCTTCACCGATCAACAAGTAGCCACAAGTTGATATGTTTGGTTTATCAAGTTACTAACTACGCACAATGTGACTCAATTCGACTTCTGGGATCAACAAGCACCAACTATTTGACTCCGTTCGACTTCTCGGATCATTAAGTCTTCTATTTGACCCCAATTGACTTCTCGGATCAACAAGTCTTCCGTCTGATCGAATTCGGCTTCACATATCAACAAGTACCCGCAAGTTGATCCGTTTGGTTTATCAAGTCACTAACTACGCACAATGTGACTCAATTCGACTTCTGGGATCAACAAGCACCAACTATTTGACTCCGTTCGACTTCTCGGATCACTAAGTCTTCTATTTGACCCCAATTGACTTCTCGGATCAACAAGCACCAACTATTTGACTCCGTTCGATTTCTCGGATCATTAAGTCTTCTCTTTGACCAAAATTGACTTCTCGGATCAACAAGTCTTCCGTTTTACCGAATTCGGCTTCACGGATCAACAAGTACCCTTAACTTGATCCGTTTGGTTTATCAAGTCATTAACTACTCACAATGTGACTCGATTCAACTTCTGGGATCAACAAGCACCAATTATTTGACTCCGTTCCACTTCTCGGATCATTAAGTCTTCACTTTGACCAAAATTGACTTCTCGAATCAACAAGTCTTCCGTTTGACCGAATTCGGCTTCACGGATCAACAAGTACCCCAAACTTAATCCATTTGGTTTATCGAGAGACTAACTACGCACAATGTGACTCAATTCGGCTTCTGGGATCAACAAGCACCAACTATTTGACTCCGTTCGACTTCTCGAATAATTAAGTCTTCTATTTGACCCCAATTGTCTTCTAGGATCAACAAGTCTTCCGTCTGACCGAATTCGGCTTCACATATCAACAAGTACCCGCAAGTTGATCCGTTTGGTTTATCAAGTCACTAACTACGCACAATGTGACTCAATTCGACTTCTTGGATCAACAAGCACCAACTATTTGACTCCGTTTGACTTCTCGGATCATCAAGTCTTCTATTCGACCCCAATTGACTTCTCGGATCAACAAGTCTTCCGTCTGACCGAATTCGGCTTCACATATCAACAAGTACCCGCAAGTTGATCCGTTTGGTTTATCAGGTCACTAACTACGCACAATGCGACTCAATTCGACTTCTGGGATCAACAAACACCAACTATTTGACTTCGTTCGACTTCTCGGATCATTAAGTCTTCTATTTGACCCCAATTGACTTCTCGGATCAACAAGTCTTCCGTTTGACCGAATTCGGCTTCACCGATCAACAAGTACCCGCAAGTTGATCTGTTTGGTTTATCAAGTTTCTAAATACACACAATGTGACTCAATTCGACTTCTGGAATTATCAAGCACCAATTATTTGACTCCGTTCAACTTCTCGGATCATTAAGTCTTCTCTTTGACCAAAATTGACTTCTCGGATCAACAAGTCTTCCGTTTTACCGAATTCGGATTCACGGATCAACAAGTATCCTTAACTTGATCCGTTTAGTTTATCAAGTCACTAACTACTCACAATGTGACTCGATTCGGCTCCTAGGATCAACAAGCACCAACTATTTGACTCCGTTCCACTTCTCGGATCATTAAGTCTTCACTTTGACCAAAATTGACTTCTCGGATCAACAAGTCTTCCGTTTGACCGAATTCGGCTTCACGGATCAACAAGTACCCCAAAACTTGATCCGTTTGGTTTATCGAGTCACTAACTACGCACAATGTGACTCAATTCGGCTTCTGGGATCAACAAGCAGCAATTATTTGACTCCGTTCGACTTCTCAAATCATTAAGTCTTCTATTTGACCCCAATTGACTTCTCCGATCAACAAGTCTTCCGTCTGACCGAATTCGGCTTCACGGATCAAAAAGTACCTGCAAGTTGATCCGTTTGGTTTATCAAGTCACTAACTACGCACAATGTGACTCAATTCGACTTCTGGGATCAACAAGCACCAACTATTTGACTCCGTTCGACTTCTCGGATCATTAAGTCTTCTCTTTGACCAAAATTGACTTCTCGGATCAACAAGTCTTCCGTTTTACCGAATTCGGCTTCACGGATCAACAAGTACCCTTAAGTTGATCCGTTTGGTTTATCAAGTCACTAACTACGCACAATGTGACTCAATTCGACTTCTGGGATCAACAAGCACCAACTATTTGACTCCGTTCGACTTCTCGGATCATTAAGTCTTCTCTTTGACCAAAATTGACTTCTCGGATCAACAAGTCTTCCGTTTTACCGAATTCGGCTTCACGGATCAACAAGTACCCTTAACTTGATCCGTTTGGTTTATCCAGTCACTAACTACTCACAATGTGACTCGATTCGACTTCTGGGATCAACAAGCACCAATTATTTGACTCCGTTCCACTTCTCGGATCATTATGTCTTCACTTTGACCAAAATTGACTTCTCGAATCAACAAGTCTTCCGTTTGACCGAATTCGGCTTCACGGACCAACAAGTACCCCAAACTTAATCCGTTTGGTTTATCGAGTCACTAACTACGCACAATGTGACTCAATTCGACTTCTGGGATCAACAAGCACAAACTATTTGACTCCGTTCGACTTCTCGGATCATAAAGTCTTCTCTTTGACCATAATTGACTTCTCGGATCAACAAGCCTTCCGTTTGACCGAATTTGGCTTCACGGATCAACAAGTACCCGCAACTTGATCCATTTGGTTTATCAATTCACTAACTACGCACAATGTGACTCGATTCGGCTTCTGGGATCAACAAGCACCAACTATTTGACTCCGTTCGACTTCTCGAATCATTAAGTCTTCTATTTGGCCCCAATTGACTTCTCGGATCAACAAGTCTTCCGTCTGACCGAATTCGGCTTCACCGATCAACAAGTACCCCCATCTTGATCCGTTTGGTTTATCAAGTCACTAACTACGCACAATGTGACTCAATTCGACTTCTGGGATCAACAAGCACCAACTATTTAACTCCGTTCGACTTCTCGGCTCATGAAGTCTTCTCTTTGACCAAAATTGACTTCTCGGATCAACAAGTCTTCCGTTTTACCGAATTCGGCTTCACGGATCAACAAGTACCCTTAACTTGATCCGTTTGGTTTATCAAGTCATTAACTACTCACAATGTGACTCGATTCAACTTCTGGGATCAACAAGCACCAATTATTTGACTCCGTTCCACTTCTCGGATCATTAAGTCTTCACTTTGACCAAAATTGACTTCTCGAATCAACAAGTCTTCCGTTTGACCGAATTCGGCTTCACGGATCAACAAGTACCCCAAACTTAATCCATTTGGTTTATCGAGAGACTAACTACGCACAATGTGACTCAATTCGGCTTCTGGGATCAACAAGCACCAACTATTTGACTCCGTTCGACTTCTCGAATAATTAAGTCTTCTATTTGACCCCAATTGTCTTCTAGGATCAACAAGTCTTCCGTCTGACCGAATTCGGCTTCACATATCAACAAGTACCCGCAAGTTGATCCGTTTGGTTTATCAAGTCACTAACTACGCACAATGTGACTCAATTCGACTTCTTGGATCAACAAGCACCAACTATTTGACTCCGTTTGACTTCTCGGATCATCAAGTCTTCTATTCGACCCCAATTGACTTCTCGGATCAACAAGTCTTCCGTCTGACGGAATTCGGCTTCACATATCAACAAGTACCCGCAAGTTGATCCGTTTGGTTTATCAGGTCACTAACTACGCACAATGCGACTCAATTCGACTTCTGGGATCAACAAACACCAACTATTTGACTTCGTTCGACTTCTCGGATCATTAAGTCTTCTATTTGACCCCAATTGTCTTCTCGGATCAACAAGTCTTCCGTTTGACCGAATTCGGCTTCACCGATCAACAAGTACCCGCAAGTTGATCTGTTTGGTTTATCAAGTTACTAAATACACACAATGTGACTCAATTCGACTTCTGGAATCATCAAGCACCAATTATTTGACTCCGTTCAACTTCTCGGATCATTAAGTCTTCTCTTTGACCAAAATTGACTTCTCGGATCAACAAGTCTTCCGTTTTACCGAATTCGGATTCACGGATCAACAAGTATCCTTAACTTGATCCGTTTAGTTTATCAAGTCACTAACTACTCACAATGTGACTCGATTCGGCTCCTAGGATCAACAAGCACCAACTATTTGACTCCGTTCCACTTCTCGGATCATTAAGTCTTCACTTTGACCAAAATTGACTTCTCGGATCAACAAGTCTTCCGTTTGACCGAATTCGGCTTCACGGATCAACAAGTACCCCAAAACTTGATCCGTTTGGTTTATCGAGTCACTAACTACGCACAATGTGACTCAATTCGGCTTCTGGGATCAACAAGCAGCAATTATTTGACTCCGTTCGACTTCTCAAATCATTAAGTCTTCTATTTGACCCCAATTGACTTCTCCGATCAACAAGTCTTCCGTCTGACCGAATTCGGCTTCACGGATCAAAAAGTACCTGCAAGTTGATCCGTTTGGTTTATCAAGTCACTAACTACGCACAATGTGACTCAATTCGACTTCTGGGATCAACAAGCACCAACTATTTGACTCCGTTCGACTTCTCGGATCATTAAGTCTTCTCTTTGACCAAAATTGACTTCTCGGATCAACAAGTCTTCCGTTTTACCGAATTCGGCTTCACGGATCAACAAGTACCCTTAAGTTGATCCGTTTGGTTTATCAAGTCACTAACTACGCACAATGTGACTCAATTCGACTTCTGGGATCAACAAGCACCAACTATTTGACTCCGTTCGACTTCTCGGATCATTAAGTCTTCTCTTTGACCAAAATTGACTTCTCGGATCAACAAGTCTTCCGTTTTACCGAATTCGGCTTCACGGATCAACAAGTACCCTTAACTTGATCCGTTTGGTTTATCCAGTCACTAACTACTCACAATGTGACTCGATTCGACTTCTGGGATCAACAAGCACCAATTATTTGACTCCGTTCCACTTCTCGGATCATTATGTCTTCACTTTGACCAAAATTGACTTCTCGAATCAACAAGTCTTCCGTTTGACCGAATTCGGCTTCACGGACCAACAAGTACCCCAAACTTAATCTGTTTGGTTTATCGAGTCACTAACTACGCACAATGTGACTCAATTCGACTTCTCGGATCAACAAGCACAAACTATTTGACTCCGTTCGACTTCTCGGATCATAAAGTCTTCTCTTTGACCATAATTGACTTCTCGGATCAACAAGCCTTCCGTTTGACCGAATTTGGCTTCACGGATCAACAAGTACCCGCAACTTGATCCATTTGGTTTATCAATTCACTAACTACGCACAATGTGACTCGATTCGGCTTCTGGGATCAACAAGCACCAACTATTTGACTCCGTTCGACTTCTCGAATCATTAAGTCTTCTATTTGGCCCCAATTGACTTCTCGGATCAACAAGTCTTCCGTCTGACCGAATTCGGCTTCACCGATCAACAAGTACCCCCATCTTGATCCGTTTGGTTTATCAAGTCACTAACTACGCACAATGTGACTCAATTCGACTTCTGGGATCAACAAGCACCAACTATTTAACTCCGTTCGACTTCTCGGCTCATTAAGTCTTCTCTTTGACCAAAATTGACTTCTCGGATCAACAAGTCTTCCGTTTTACCGAATTCGGCTTCACGGATCAACAAGTACCCTTAACTTGATCCGTTTGGTTTATCAAGTCACTAACTACTCACAATGTGACTCGATTCGACCTCTGGGATCAACAAGCACCAACTATTTGACTCCGTTCCACTTCTCGGATCATTAAGTCTTCACTTTGACCAAAATTGACTTCTCGAATCAACAAGTCTTCCGTTTGACCGAATTCGGCTTCACGGATCAACAAGTACCCCAAACTTAATCCGTTTGGTTTATCGAGTCACTAACTACGCACAATGTGACTCAATTCGGCTTCTGGGATCAACAAGCACCAACTATTTCACTCCGTTCGACTTCTCGAATCATTAAGTCTTCTATTTGACCCCAATTGACTTCTCAGATCAACAAGTCTTCCGTCTGACCGAATTCGGCTTCACGGATCAACAAGTACCTGCAAGTTGATCCGTTTGGTTTATCAAGTCACTAACTACGCACAATGTGACTCAATTCGACTTCTTGGATCAACAGGCACCAACTATTTGACTCCGTTCGACTTCTCGGATCATCAAGTCTTCTATTCGACCCCAATTGACTTCTCGGATCAACAAGTCTTTCGTCTGACCGAAATCGGCTTCACCGATCAACAAGTAGCCACAAGTTGATATGTTTGGTTTATCAAGTTACTAACTACGCACAATGTGACTCAATTCGACTTCTGGGATCAACAAGCACCAACTATTTGACTCCGTTCGACTTCTCGGATCATTAAGTCTTCTATTTGACCCCAATTGACTCTCGGATCAACAAGTCTTCCGTCTGATCGAATTCGGCTTCACATATCAACAAGTACCCGCAAGTTGATCCGTTTGGTTTATCAAGTCACTAACTACGCACAATGTGACTCAATTCGACTTCTGGGATCAACAAGCACCAACTATTTGACTCCGTTCGACTTCTCGGATCACTAAGTCTTCTATTTGACCCCAATTGACTTCTCGGATCAACAAGCACCAACTATTTGACTCCGTTCGATTTCTCGGATCATTAAGTCTTCTCTTTGACCAAAATTGACTTCTCGGATCAACAAGTCTTCCGTTTTACCGAATTCGGCTTCACGGATCAACAAGTACCCCTAACTTGATCCGTTTGGTTTATCAAGTCATTAACTACTCACAATGTGACTCGATTCAACTTCTGGGATCAACAAGCACCAATTATTTGACTCCGTTCCACTTCTCGGATCATTAAGTCTTCACTTTGACCAAAATTGACTTCTCGAATCAACAAGTCTTCCGTTTGACCGAATTCGGCTTCACGGATCAACAAGTACCCCAAACTTAATCCATTTGGTTTATCGAGAGACTAACTACGCACAATGTGACTCAATTCGGATTCTGGGATCAACAAGCACCAACTATTTGACTCCGTTCGACTTCTCGAATCATTAAGTCTTCTATTTGACCCCAATTGTCTTCTAGGATCAACAAGTCTTCCGTCTGACCGAATTCGGCTTCACATATCAACAAGTACCCGCAAGTTGATCCGTTTGGTTTATCAAGTCACTAACTACGCACAATGTGACTCAATTCGACTTCTTGGATCAACAAGCACCAACTATTTGACTCCGTTTGACTTCTCGGATCATCAAGTCTTCTATTCGACCCCAATTGACTTCTCGGATCAACAAGTCTTCCGTCTGACCGAATTCGGCTTCACATATCAACAAGTACCCGCAAGTTGATCCGTTTGGTTTATCAGGTCACTAACTACGCACAATGCGACTCAATTCGACTTCTGGGATCAACAAACACCAACTATTTGACTTCGTTCGACTTCTCGGATCATTAAGTCTTCTATTTGACCCCAATTGACTTCTCCGATCAACAAGTCTTCCGTTTGACCGAATTCGGCTTCACCGATCAACAAGTACCCGCAAGTTGATCTGTTTGGTTTATCAAGTTACTAACTACGCACAATGTGACTCAATTCGACTTCTGGAATCATCAAGCACCAATTATTTGACTCCGTTCAACTTCTCGGATCATTAAGTCTTCTCTTTGACCAAAATTGACTTCTCGGATCAACAAGTCTTCCGTTTTACCGAATTCGGATTCACGGATCAACAAGTACCCTTAACTTGATCCGTTTAGTTTATCAAGTCACTAACTACTCACAATGTGACTCGATTCGGCTCCTAGGATCAACAAGCACCAACTATTTGACTCCGTTCCACTTCTCGGATCATTAAGTCTTCACTTTGACCAAAATTGACTTCTCGGATCAACAAGTCTTCCGTTTGACCGAATTCGGCTTCACGGATCAACAAGTACCCCAAAACTTGATCCGTTTGGTTTATCGAGTCACTAACTACGCACAATGCGACTCAATTCGGCTTCTGGGATCAACAAGCAGCAATTATTTGACTCCGTTCGACTTCTCAAATCATTAAGTCTTCTATTTGACCCCAATTGACTTCTCCGATCAACAAGTCTTCCGTCTGACCGAATTCGGCTTCACGGATCAAAAAGTACCTGCAAGTTGATCCGTTTGGTTTATCAAGTCACTAACTACGCACAATGTGACTCAATTCGACTTCTGGGATCAACAAGCACCAACTATTTGACTCCGTTCGACTTCTCGGATCATTAAGTCTTCTCTTTGACCAAAATTGACTTCTCGGATCAACAAGTCTTCCGTTTTACCGAATTCGGCTTAACGGATCAACAAGTACCCTTAACTTGATCCGTTTGGTTTATCAAGTCACTAACTACTCACAATGTGACTCGATTCGACTTCTGGGATCAACAAGCACCAATTATTTGACTCCGTTTCACTTCTCGGATCATTAAGTCTTCACTTTGACCAAAATTGACTTCTCGAATCAACAAGTCTTCCGTTTGACCGAATTCGGCTTCACGGATCAACAAGTACCCCAAACTTAATCCGTTTGGTTTATCGAGTCACTAACTACGCACAATGTGACTCAATTCGACTTCTGGGATCAACAAGCACAAACTATTTGACTCCGTTCGACTTCTCGGATCATAACGTCTTCTCTTTGACCATAATTAACTTCTCGGATCAACAAGTCTTCCGTTTGACCGAATTTGGCTTCACGGATCAACAAGTACCCGCAACTTGATCCATTTGGTTTATCAATTCACTAACTACGCACAATGTGACTCGATTCGGCTTCTGGGATCAACAAGCACCAACTATTTGACTCCGTTCGACTTCTCGAATCATTAAGTCTTCTATTTGGCCCCAATTGACTTCTCGGATCAACAAGTCTTCCGTCTGACCGAATTCGGCTTCACCGATCAACAAGTACCCCCATCTTGATCCGTTTAGTTTATCAAGTCACTAACTACGCACAATGTGACTCAATTCGACTTCTGGGATCAACAAGCACCAACTATTTAACTCCGTTCGACTTCTCGGATCATTAAGTCTTCTCTTTGACCAAAATTGACTTCTCGGATCAACAAGTCTTCCGTTTTACCGAATTCGGCTTCACGGATCAACAAGTACCCTTAACTTGATCCGTTTGGTTTATCAAGTCACTAACTACTCACAATGTGACTCGATTCGACCTCTGGGATCAACAAGCACCAACTATTTGACTCCGTTCGACTTCTCGGATCACTAAGTCTTCTATTTGACCCCAATTGACTTCTCGGATCAACAAGCACCAACTATTTGACTCCGTTCGATTTCTCGGATCATTAAGTCTTCTCTTTGACCAAAATTGACTTCTCGGATCAACAAGTCTTCCGTTTTACCGAATTCGGCTTCACGGATCAACAAGTACCCCTAACTTGATCCGTTTGGTTTATCAAGTCATTAACTACTCACAATGTGACTCGATTCAACTTCTGGGATCAACAAGCACCAATTATTTGACTCCGTTCCACTTCTCGGATCATTAAGTCTTCACTTTGACCAAAATTGACTTCTCGAATCAACAAGTCTTCCGTTTGACCGAATTCGGCTTCACGGATCAACAAGTACCCCAAACTTAATCCATTTGGTTTATCGAGAGACTAACTACGCACAATGTGACTCAATTCGGATTCTGGGATCAACAAGCACCAACTATTTGACTCCGTTCGACTTCTCGAATCATTAAGTCTTCTATTTGACCCCAATTGTCTTCTAGGATCAACAAGTCTTCCGTCTGACCGAATTCGGCTTCACATATCAACAAGTACCCGCAAGTTGATCCGTTTGGTTTATCAAGTCACTAACTACGCACAATGTGACTCAATTCGACTTCTTGGATCAACAAGCACCAACTATTTGACTCCGTTTGACTTCTCGGATCATCAAGTCTTCTATTCGACCCCAATTGACTTCTCGGATCAACAAGTCTTCCGTCTGACCGAATTCGGCTTCACATATCAACAAGTACCCGCAAGTTGATCCGTTTGGTTTATCAGGTCACTAACTACGCACAATGCGACTCAATTCGACTTCTGGGATCAACAAACACCAACTATTTGACTTCGTTCGACTTCTCGGATCATTAAGTCTTCTATTTGACCCCAATTGACTTCTCCGATCAACAAGTCTTCCGTTTGACCGAATTCGGCTTCACCGATCAACAAGTACCCGCAAGTTGATCTGTTTGGTTTATCAAGTTACTAACTACGCACAATGTGACTCAATTCGACTTCTGGAATCATCAAGCACCAATTATTTGACTCCGTTCAACTTCTCGGATCATTAAGTCTTCTCTTTGACCAAAATTGACTTCTCGGATCAACAAGTCTTCCGTTTTACCGAATTCGGATTCACGGATCAACAAGTACCCTTAACTTGATCCGTTTAGTTTATCAAGTCACTAACTACTCACAATGTGACTCGATTCGGCTCCTAGGATCAACAAGCACCAACTATTTGACTCCGTTCCACTTCTCGGATCATTAAGTCTTCACTTTGACCAAAATTGACTTCTCGGATCAACAAGTCTTCCGTTTGACCGAATTCGGCTTCACGGATCAACAAGTACCCCAAAACTTGATCCGTTTGGTTTATCGAGTCACTAACTACGCACAATGCGACTCAATTCGGCTTCTGGGATCAACAAGCAGCAATTATTTGACTCCGTTCGACTTCTCAAATCATTAAGTCTTCTATTTGACCCCAATTGACTTCTCCGATCAACAAGTCTTCCGTCTGACCGAATTCGGCTTCACGGATCAAAAAGTACCTGCAAGTTGATCCGTTTGGTTTATCAAGTCACTAACTACGCACAATGTGACTCAATTCGACTTCTGGGATCAACAAGCACCAACTATTTGACTCCGTTCGACTTCTCGGATCATTAAGTCTTCTCTTTGACCAAAATTGACTTCTCGGATCAACAAGTCTTCCGTTTTACCGAATTCGGCTTAACGGATCAACAAGTACCCTTAACTTGATCCGTTTGGTTTATCAAGTCACTAACTACTCACAATGTGACTCGATTCGACTTCTGGGATCAACAAGCACCAATTATTTGACTCCGTTTCACTTCTCGGATCATTAAGTCTTCACTTTGACCAAAATTGACTTCTCGAATCAACAAGTCTTCCGTTTGACCGAATTCGGCTTCACGGATCAACAAGTACCCCAAACTTAATCCGTTTGGTTTATCGAGTCACTAACTACGCACAATGTGACTCAATTCGACTTCTGGGATCAACAAGCACAAACTATTTGACTCCGTTCGACTTCTCGGATCATAACGTCTTCTCTTTGACCATAATTAACTTCTCGGATCAACAAGTCTTCCGTTTGACCGAATTTGGCTTCATGGATCAACAAGTACCCGCAACTTGATCCATTTGGTTTATCAATTCACTAACTACGCACAATGTGACTCGATTCGGCTTCTGGGATCAACAAGCACCAACTATTTGACTCCGTTCGACTTCTCGAATCATTAAGTCTTCTATTTGGCCCCAATTGACTTCTCGGATCAACAAGTCTTCCGTCTGACCGAATTCGGCTTCACCGATCAACAAGTACCCCCATCTTGATCCGTTTAGTTTATCAAGTCACTAACTACGCACAATGTGACTCAATTCGACTTCTGGGATCAACAAGCACCAACTATTTAACTCCGTTCGACTTCTCGGATCATTAAGTCTTCTCTTTGACCAAAATTGACTTCTCGGATCAACAAGTCTTCCGTTTTACCGAATTCGGCTTCACGGATCAACAAGTACCCTTAACTTGATCCGTTTGGTTTATCAAGTCACTAACTACTCACAATGTGACTCGATTCGACCTCTGGGATCAACAAGCACCAACTATTTGACTCCGTTCCACTTCTCGGATCATTAAGTCTTCACTTTGACCAAAATTGACTTCTCGAATCAACAAGTCTTCCGTTTGACCGAATTCGGCTTCACGGATCAACAAGTACCCCAAACTTAATCCGTTTGGTTTATCGAGTCACTAACTATGCATAATGTGACTCAATTCGGCTTCTGGGATCAACAAGCACCAACTATTTGACTCCGTTCGACTTCTCGAATCATTAAGTCTTCTATTTGACCCCAATTGACTTCTCAGATCAACAAGTCTTCCGTCTGACCGAATTCGGCTTCACGGATCAACAAGTACCTACAAGTTGATCCGTTTGGTTTATCAAGTCACTAACTACGCACAATGTGACTCAATTCGACTTCTTGGATCAACAAGCACCAACTATTTGACTCCGTTCGACTTCTTGGATCATCAAGTCTTCTATTCGACCCCAATTGACTTCTCGGATCAACAAGTCTTTCGTCTGACCGAAATCGGCTTCACCGATCAACAAGTACCCACAAGTTGATATGTTTGGTTTATCAAGTTACTAACTACGCACAATGTGACTCAATTCGACTTCTGGGATCAACAAGCACCAACTATTTGACTCCGTTCGACTTCTCGGATCATTAAGTCTTCTATTTGACCCCAATTGACTTCTCGGATCAACAAGTCTTCCGTCTGATCGAATTCGGCTCCACATATCAACAAGTACCCGCAAGTTGATCCGTTTGGTTTATCAAGTCACTAACTAAGCACAATGTGACTCAATTCGACTTCTGGGATCAACAAGCACCAACTATTTGACTCCGTTCGACTTCTCGGATCACTAAGTCTTCTATTTGACCCCAATTGACTTCTCGGATCAACAAGCACCAACTATTTGACTCCGTTCGATTTCTCGGATCATTAAGTCTTCTCTTTGACCAAAATTGACTTCTCGGATCAACAAGTCTTCCGTTTTACCGAATTCGGCTTCACGGATCAACAAGTACCCTTAACTTGATCCGTTTGGTTTATCAAGTCATTAACTACTCACAATGTGACTCGATTCAACTTCTGGGATCAACAAGCACCAATTATTTGACTCTGTTCCACTTCTCGGATCATTAAGTCTTCACTTTGACCAAAATTGACTTCTCGAATCAACAAGTCTTCCGTTTGACCGAATTCGGCTTCACGGATCAACAAGTACCCCAAACTTAATCCATTTGGTTTATCGAGAGACTAACTACGCACAATGTGACTCAATTCGGCTTCTGGGATCAACAAGCACCAACTATTTGACTCCGTTCGACTTCTCGAATCATTAAGTCTTCTATTTGACCCCAATTGTCTTCTAGGATCAACAAGTCTTCCGTCTGACCGAATTTGGCTTCACATATCAACAAGTACCCGCAAGTTGATCCGTTTGGTTTATCAAGTCACTAATTACGCACAATGTGACTCAATTCGACTTCTTGGATCAACAAGCACCAACTATTTGACTCCGTTTGACTTCTCGGATCATCAAGTCTTCTATTTGATCCCAATTGACTTCTCGGATCAACAAGTCTTCCGTCTGACCGAATTCGGCTTCACATATCAACAAGTACCCGCAAGTTGATCCGTTTGGTTTATCAGGTCACTAACTATGCACAATGCGACTCAATTCGACTTCTGGGATCAACAAACACCAACTATTTGACTCCGTTCGACTTCTCGGATCATTAAGTCTTCTATTTGACCCCAATTGACTTCTCGGATCAACAAGTCTTCCGTCTGACCGAATTCGGCTTCACCGATCAACAAGTACCCGCAAGTTGATCTGTTTGGTTTATCAAGTTACTAACTACGCACAATGTGACTCAATTCGACTTCTGGGATCAACAAGCACCAACTATTTGACTCCGTTCGACTTCTCGGATCATTAAGTCTTCTATATGACCCCAATTGACTTCTCGGATCAACAAGTCTTCCGTCTGATCGAATTCGGCTCCACATATCAACAAGTACCCGCAAGTTGATCCGTTTGGTTTATCAAGTCACTAACTACGCACAATGTGACTCAATTCGACTTCTGGGATCAACAAGCACCAACTATTTGACTCCGTTCGACTTCTCGGATCACTAAGTCTTCTATTTGACCCCAATTGACTTCTCGGATCAACAAGCACGAACTATTTGACTCCGTTCGATTTCTCGGATCATTAAGTCTTCTCTTTGACCAAAATTGACTTCTCGGATCAACAAGTCTTCCATTTTACCGAATTCGGCTTCACGGATCAACAAGTACCCTTAACTTGATCCGTTTAGTTTATCAAGTCATTAACTACTCACAATGTGACTCGATTCAACTTCTGGGATCAACAAGCACCAATTATTTGACTCCGTTCCACTTCTCGGATCATTAAGTCTTCACTTTGACCAAAATTGACTTCTCGAATCAACAAGTCTTCCGTTTGACCGAATTCGGCTTCACGGATCAACAAGTACCCCAAACTTAATCCATTTGGTTTATCGAGAGACTAACTACGCACAATGTGACTCAATTCGGCTTCTGGGATCAACAAGCACCAACTATTTGACTCCGTTCGACTTCTCGAATCATTAAGTCTTCTATTTGACCCCAATTGTCTTCTAGGATCAACAAGTCTTCCGTCTGACCGAATTCGGCTTCACATATCAACAAGTACCCGCAAGTTGATCCGTTTGGTTTATCAAGTCACTAACTACGCACAATGTGACTCAATTCGACTTCTTGGATCAACAAGCACCAACTATTTGACTCCGTTTGACTTCTCGGATCATCAAGTCTTCTATTTGATCCCAATTGACTTCTCGGATCAACAAGTCTTCCGTCTGACCGAATTCGGCGTCACATAGCAACAAGTACCCGCAAGTTGATCCGTTTGGTTTATCAGGTCACTAACTATGCACAATGCGACTCAATTCGACTTCTGGGATCAACAAACACCAACTATTTGACTCCGTTCGACTTCTCGGATCATTAAGTCTTCTATTTGACCCCAATTGACTTCTCGGATCAACAAGTCTTCCGTCTGACCGAATTCGGCTTCACCGATCAACAAGTACCCGCAAGTTGATCTGTTTGGTTTATCAAGTTACTAACTACGCACAATGTGACTCAATTCGACTTCTGGGATCAACAAGCACCAACTATTTGATTCCGTTCGACTTCTCGGATCATTAAGTCTTCTATTTGACCCCAATTGACTTCTCGGATCAACAAGTCTTCGGTCTGATCAAATTCGGCTTCACATATCAACAAGTACCCGCAAGTTGATCCGTTTGGTTTATCAAGTCACTAACTACGCACAATGTGACTCAATTCGACTTCTGGGATCAACAAGCACCAACTATTTGACTCCGTTCGACCTCTCAGATCACTAAGTCTTCTCTTTGATTCTAATTGACTTCTCGGAACAAGTCTTCCGTTTAATCGAATTCGGCTTCACGGATCGACAAGTACCCCCAACTTGATCCGTTTGGTTTATCAATTCACTAACTACTCACAATGTGACTCAATTCGACTTCTGGGATCAACAAGCACAAACTATTTGACTCCGTTCGACTTCTCGGATCATAAAGTCTTCTCTTTGACCATAATTGACTTCTCGGATCAACAAGTCTTCCGTTTGACCGAATTTGGCTTCACGGATCAACAAGTACCCGCAACTTGATCCATTTGGTTTATCAATTCACTAACTACGCACAATGTGACTCGATTCGGCTTCTGGGATCAACAAGCACCAACTATTTGACTCCGTTCGACTTCTCGAATCATTAAGTCTTCTATTTGGCCCCAATTGACTTCTCGGATCAACAAGTCTTCCGTCTGACCGAATTCGGCTTCACCGATCAACAAGTACCCCCATCTTGATCCGTTTGGTTTATCAAGTCACTAACTACGCACAATGTGACTCAATTCGACTTCTGGGATCAACAAGCACCAACTATTTAACTCCGTTCGACTTCTCGGATCATTAAGTCTTCTCTTTGACCAAAATTGACTTCTCGGATCAACAAGTCTTCCGTTTTACCGAATTCGGCTTCATGGATCAACAAGTACCCTTAACTTGATCCGTTTGGTTTATCAAGTCACTAACTACTCACAATGTGACTCGATTCGACTTCTGGGATCAACAAGCACCAACTATTTGACTCCGTTCCACTTCTCGGATCATTAAGTCTTCACTTTGACCAAAATTGACTTCTCGAATCAACAAGTCTTCCGTTTGACCGAATTCGGCTTTACGGATCAACAAGTACCCCAAACTTAATCCGTTTGGTTTATCGAGTCACTAACTACGCACAATGTGACTCAATTCGGCTTCTGGGATCAACAAGCACCAACTATTTGACTTCGTTCGACTTCTCGAATCATTAAGTCTTCTATTTGACCCCAATTGACTTCTCAGATCAACAAGTCTTCCGTCTGACCGAATTCGGCTTCACGGATCAACAAGTACCTGCAAGTTGATCCGTTTGGTTTATCAAGTCACTAACTACGCACAATGTGACTCAATTCGACTTCTTGGATCAACAAGCACCAACTATTTGACTCCGTTCGACTTCTCGGATCATCAAGTCTTCTATTCGACCCCAATTGACTTCTCGGATCAACAATTCTTTCGTCTGACCGAAATCGGCTTCACATATCAACAAGTACCCGCAAGTTGATCCGTTTGGTTTATCAGGTCACTAACTACGCACAATGCGACTCAATTCGACTTCTGGGATCAACAAACACCAACTATTTGACTTCGTTCGACTTCTCGGATCATTAAGTCTTCTATTTGACCCCAATTGACTTCTCGGATCAACAAGTCTTCCGTCTGACCGAATTCGGCTTCACCGATCAACAAGTACCCGCAAGTTGATCTGGTTGGTTTATCAAGTTACTAACTACGCACAATGTGACTCAATTCGACTTCTGGAATCAACAAGCACCAATTATTTGACTCCGTTCAACTTCTCGGATCATTAAGTCTTCTCTTTGACCAAAATTGACTTCTCGGATCAACAAGTCTTCCGTTTTACCGAATTCGGATTCACGGATCAACAAGTACCCTTAACTTGATCCGTTTAGTTTATCAAGTCACTAACTACTCACAGTGTGACTCGATTCGGCTTCTAGGATCAACAAGCACCAACTATTTGACTCCGTTCCACCTCTCGGATCATTAAGTCTTCACTTTGACCAAAATTGACTTCTCGGATCAACAAGTCTTCCGTTTGACCGAATTCCGCTTCACGGATCAACAAGTACCCCAAAACTTGATCCGTTTGGTTTATCGAGTCACTAACTACGCACAATGTGACTCAATTCGGCTTCTGGGATCAACAAGCAGCAATTATTTGACTCTGTTCGACTTCTCAAATCATTAAGTCTTCTATTTGACCCCAATTGACTTCTCCGATCAAAAAGTCTTCCGTCTGACCGAATTCAGCTTCACGGATCAAAAAGTACCTGCAAGTTGATCTGTTTGGTTTATCAAGTCACTAACTACGGACAATGTGACTCAATTCGACTTCTGGGATCAACACGCACCAACTATTTGACTCCGTTCGACTTCTCGGATCATTAAGTCTTCTCTTTGACCAAAATTGACTTCTCGGATCAACAAGTTTTCCGTTTTACCGAATTCGGCTTCACGGATCAACAAGTACCCTTAACTTGATCCGTTTGGTTTATCAAGTCACTAACTACTCACAATGTGACTCTATTCGACTTCTGGGATCAACAAGCACCAATTATTTGACTCCGTTCCACTTCTCGGATCATTAAGTCTTCACTTTGACCAAAATTGACTTCTCGAATTAACAAGTCTTCTGTTTGACCGAATTCGGCTTCACGGATCAACAAGTACCCCAAACTTAATCCGTTTGGTTTATCGAGAGACTAACTACGCACAATGTGACTCCATTCGGCTTCTGGGATCAACAAGCACCAACTATTTGACTCCGTTCGACTTCTCGAATCATTAAGTATTCTATTTGACCCCAATTGTCTTCTAGGATCAACAAGTCTTCTGTCTGACCGAATTCGGCTTCACATATCAACAAGTACCCGCAAGTTGATCCGTTTGGTTTATCAAGTCACTAACTACGCACAATGTGACTCAATTCGACTTCTTGGATCAACAAGCACCAACTATTTGACTCCATTTGACTTCTCGGATCATCAAGTCTTCTATTTGACCCCAATTGACTTCTCGGATCAACAAGTCTTCCGTCTGACCGAATTCGGCTTCATATATCAACAAGTACCCGCAAGTTGATCCGTTTGGTTTATCAGGTCACTAACTATGCACAATGCGACTCAATTCGACTTCTGAGATCAACAAACACCAACTATTTGACTCCGTTCGACTTCTCGGATCATTAAGTCTTCTATTTGACCCCAATTGACTTCTCGGATCAACAAGTCTTCCGTCTGACCGAATTCGGCTTCACCGATCAACAAGTAGCCGCAAGTTGATCCGTTTGGTTTATCAAGTTACTAACTACGCACAATGTGACTCAATTCGACTTCTGGGATCAACAAGCACAAACTATTTGACTCCGTTCGACTTCTCGGATCATAAAGTCTTCTCTTTGACCATAACTGACTTCTCGGATCAACAAGTCTTCCGTATGACCGAATTTGGCTTCACGGATCAACAAGTACCCGCAACTTGATCCATTTGGTTTATCAATTCACTAACTACGCACAATGTGACTCGATTCGGCTTCTGGGATCAACAAGCACCAACTATTTGACTCCATTTGACTTCTCGGATCATTAAGTCTTCTATTTGGCCCCAATTGACTTCTCGGATCAACAAGTCTTCCGTCTGACCGAATTCGGCTTCACATATCAACAAGTACCCGCAAGTTGATCCATTTAGTTTATCAAGTCACTAACTACGCACAATGTGACTTAATTCGACTTCTGGGGTCACCAAGCACCAACTATTTGACTCCGTTCGATTTCTCGGATCATTATGTCTTCTCTTTGACCAAAATTGACTTCTCGGATCAACAAGTCTTCCGTTTTACCGAATTCGGCTTCACGGATCAACAAGTACCCTTAACTTGATCCGTTTGGTTTATCAAGTCACTAACTACTCACAATGTGACTCGATTCGACTTCTGGGATCAACAAGCATCAATTATTTGACTCCGTTCCACTTCTCGGATCATTAAGTCTTCACTTTGACCAAAATTGACTTCTCGAATCAACAATTCTTCCGTTTGACCGAAATCGGCTTCACGGATCAACAAGTACCCCAAACTTAATCCGTTTGGTTTATCGAGAGACTAACTACGCACAATGTGACTCAATTCGGCTTCTGGGATCAACAAGCACCAACTATTTGACTCCGTTCGACTTCTCGAATCATTAAGTTTTCTATTTGACCCCAATTGTCTTCTAGGATCAACAAGTCTTCCGTCTGACCGAATTCGGCTTCACATATCAACAAGTACCCGCAAGTTGATCCGTTTGGTTTATCAAGTCACTAACTACGCACAATGTGACTCAATTCGACTTCTTGGATCAACAAGCACCAACTATTTGACTCCGTTTGACTTCTCGGATCATCAAGTCTTCTATTTGACCCCAATTGACTTCTCGGATCAACAAGTCTTCCGTCTGACCGAATTCGGCTTTACATATCAACAAGTACCCGCAAGTTGATCCGTTTGATTTATCAGGTCACTAACTATGCACAATGCGACTCAATTCGACTTCTGGGATCAACAAACACCAACTATTTGACTCCGTTCGACTTCTCGGATCATTAAGTCTTCTATTTGACCCCAATTGACTTCTCGGATCAACAAGTCTTCCGTCTGACCGAATTCGGCTTCACCGATCAACAAGTACCCGCAAGTTGATCCGTTTGGTTTATCAAGTTACTAACTACGCACAATGTGACTCAATTCGACTTCTGAGATCAACAAGCACCAACTATTTGACTCCGTTCGACTTCTCGGATCATTAAGTCTTCTATTTGACCCCAATTGACTTCTCGGATCAACAAGTCTTCCGTCTGATCAAATTCGGCTTCACATATCAACAAGTACCCGCAAGTTGATCCGTTTGGTTTATCAAGTTACTAACTACGCACAATGTGACTCAATTCGACTTCTGGGATCAACAAGCACCAACTATTTGACTCCGTTCGACCTCTCGGATCACTAAGTCTTCTATTTGATTCCAATTGACTTCTCGGACCAACAAGTCTTCCGTTTAATCGAATTCAGCTTCACGGATCGACAAGTACCCCCAACTTGATCCGTTTGGTTTATCAATTCACTAACTACGCACAATGTGACTCAATTCGACTTCTGGGATCAACAAGCACAAACTATTTGATTCCGTTCGACTTCTCGGATCATAAAGTCTTCTCTTTGATCATAATTGACTTCTCGGATCAACAAGTCTTCCGTATGACCGAATTTGGCTTCACGGATCAACAAGTACCCGCAACTTGATCCATTTGGTTTATCAATTCACTAACTACGCACAATGTGACTCGATTCGGCTTCTGGGATCAACAAGCACCAACTATTTGACTCCGTTCGACTTCTCGGATCATTAAGTCTTCTATTTGGCCCCAATTGACTTCTCGGATCAACAAGTCTTCCGTCTGACCGAATTCGGCTTCACCGATCAACAAGTACCCCCATCTTGATCCGTTTGGTTTATCAAGTCACTAACTACGCACAATGTGACTCAATTCGACTTCTGGGATCAACAAGCACCAACTATTTAACTCCGTTCGACTTCTCGGATTATTAAGTCTTCTCTTTGACCAAAATTGACTTCTCGGATCAACAAGTCTTCCATTTTACCGAATTCGGGTTCACGGATCAACAAGTACCCTTAACTTGATCCGTTTGGTTTATCAAGTCACTGACTACTCACAATGTGACTCGATTCGACCTCTGGGATCAACAAGCACCAACTATTTGACTCCGTTCCACTTCTCGGATCATTAAGTCTTCACTTTGACCAAAATTGACTTCTCGAATCAACAAGTATTCCGTTTGACCGAATTCGGCTTCACGGATCAACAAGTACCCCAAACTTAATCCGTTTGGTTTATCGAGTCACTAACTACGCACAATGTGACTCAATTCGACTTCTGGGATCAACAAGCACCAACTATTTGACTCCGTTCGACTTCTCGAATCATTAAGTCTTCTATTTGACCCCAATTGACTTCTCAGATCAAAAAGTCTTCCGTCTGACCGAATTCGGCTTCACGGATCAACAAGTACCTGCAAGTTGATCCGTTTGGTTTATCAAGTCACTAACTACGCACAATGTGACTCAATTCGACTTCTTGGATCAACAAGCACCAACTATTTGACTCCGTTCGACTTCTCGGATCATCAAGTCTTCTATTCGACCCCAATTGACTTCTTGGATCAACAAGTCTTTCGTCTGACCGAAATCGGCTTCACATATCAACAAGTACCCGCAAGTTGATCCGTTTGGTTTATCAGGTCACTAACTACGCACAATGTGACTCAATTCAACTTCTGGGATCAACAAGCACCAACTATTTGACTCCGTTCGACTTCTCGGATCGCTAAGTCTTCTATTTGACCTCAATTGACTTCTCAGATCAACAAGTCTTCCGTTTAATCGAATTCGGCTTCACGGATCGACAAGTACCCCCAACTTGATCCGTTTGGTTTATCAATTCACTAACTACGCACAATGTGACTCAATTCGACTTCTGGGATCAAGAAGCACCAATTATTTGACTCCATTCCACTTCTCGGATCATTAAGTCTTCACTTTGAGCAAAATTGACTTCTCGAATCAACAAGTCTTCCGTTTGACCGAAATCGGCTTCACGGATCAACAAGTACCCCAAACTTAATCCGTTTGGTTTATCGAGAGACTAACTACGCACAATGTGACTCAATTCGGCTTCTGGGATCAACAAGCACCAACTATTTGACTCCGTTCGACTTCTCGAATCATTAAGTCTTCTATTTGACCCCAATTGTCTTCTAGGATCAACAAGTCTTCCGTCTGACCGAATTCGGCTTTACATATCAACAAGTACCCGCAAGTTGATCCGTTTGGTTTATCAAGTCACTAACTACGCACAATGTGACTCAATTCGACTTCTTGGATCAACAAGCACCAACTATTTGACTCCGTTTGACTTCTCGGATCATCAAGTCTTCTATTTGACCCCAATTGACTTCTCGGATCAACAAGTCTTCCGTCTGACCGAATTCGGCTTTACATATCAACAAGTACCCGCAAGTTGATCCGTTTGATTTATCAGGTCACTAACTATGCACAATGCGACTCAATTCGACTTCTGGGATCAACAAACACCAACTATTTGACTTCGTTCGACTTCTCGGATCATTAAGTCTTCTATTTGACCCCAATTGACTTCTCGGATCAACAAGTCTTCCGTCTGACCGAATTCGGCTTCACCGATCAACAAGTACCCGCAAGTTGATCCGTTTGGTTTATCAAGTTACTAACTACGCACAATGTGACTCAATTCGACTTCTGAGATCAACAAGCACCAACTATTTGACTCCGTTCGACTTCTCGGATCATTAAGTCTTCTATTTGACCCCAATTGACTTCTCGGATCAACAAGTCTTCCGTCTGATCAAATTCGGCTTCACATATCAACAAGTACCCGCAAGTTGATCCGTTTGGTTTATCAAGTCACTAACTACGCACAATGTGACTCAATTCGACTTCTGGGATCAACAAGCACCAACTATTTGACTCCGTTCGACTTCTCGGATCATTAAGTCTTCTATTTGACCCCAATTGACTTCTCGGATCAACAAGTCTTCCGTCTGATCAAATTCGGCTTCACATATCAACAAGTACCCGCAAGTTGATCCGTTTGGTTTATCAAGTCACTAACTACGCACAATGTGACTCAATTCGACTTCTGGGATCAACAAGCACCAACTATTTGACTCCGTTCGACCTCTCGGATCACTAAGTCTTCTATTTGATTCCAATTGACTTCTCGGACCAACAAGTCTTCCGTTTAATCGAATTCAGCTTCACGGATCGACAAGTACCCCCAACTTGATCCGTTTGGTTTATCAATTCACTAACTACGCACAATGTGACTCAATTCGACTTCTGGGATCAACAAGCACAAACTATTTGACTCCGTTCGACTTCTCGGATCATAAAGTCTTCTCTTTGACCATAATTGACTTCTCGGATCAACAAGTCTTCCGTATGACCGAATTTGGCTTCACGGATCAACAAGTACCCGCAACTTGATCCATTTGGTTTATCAATTCACTAACTACGCACAATGTGACTCGATTCGGCTTCTGGGATCAACAAGCACCAACTATTTGACTCCGTTCGACTTCTCGGATCATTAAGTCTTCTATTTGGCCCCAATTGACTTCTCGGATCAAGAAGACTTCCGTCTGACCGAATTCGGCTTCACCGATCAACAAGTACCCCCATCTTGATCCGTTTGGTTTATCAAGTCACTAACTACGCACAATGTGACTCAATTCGACTTCTGGGATCAACAAGCACCAACTATTTAACTCCGTTCGACTTCTCGGATTATTAAGTCTTCTCTTTGACCAAAATTGACTTCTCGGATCAACAAGTCTTCCGTCTGACCGAATTCGTCTTCACGGATCAAAAAGTACCTGCAAGTTGATCCGTTTAGTTTATCAAGTCACTAACTACGCACAATGTGACTCAATTCAACTTCTGGGATCAACAAGCACCAACTATTTGACTCCGTTCGATTTCTCGGATCATTAAGTCTTCTCTTTGACCAAAATTGACTTCTCGGATCAACAAGTCTTCCGTTTGACCGTATTCGGCTTCACGGATCAACAAGTACCCCAAAACGTGATCCGTTTGGTTTATCGAGTCACTAACTACGCACAATGTGACTCAATTCGACTTCTGGGATCAACAAGCACCAACTATTTGACTCCGTTCGACTTCTCGAATCATTAAGTCTTCTATTTGACCCCAATTGACTTCTCAGATCAACAAGTCTTCCGTCTGACCGAATTCGGCTTCACGGATCAACAAGTACCTGCAAGTTGATCCGTTTGGTTTATCAAGTCACTAACTACGCACAATGTGACTCAATTCGACTTCTTGGATCAACAAGCACCAACTATTTGACTCCGTTCGACTTCTCGGATCATCAAGTCTTCTATTCTACCCCAATTGACTTCTCGGATCAACAAGTCTTTCGTCTGACCGAAATCGGCTTCACATATCAACAAGTACCCGCAAGTTGATCCGTTTGGTTTATCAAGTCACTAACTACGCACAATGTGACTCAATTCAACTTCTGGGATCAACAAGCACCAACTATTTGACTCCGTTCGACTTCTCGGATCGCTAAGTCTTCTATTTGACCTCAATTGACTTCTCAGATCAACAAGTCTTCCGTTTAATCGAATTCGGCTTCACGGATCGACAAGTACCCCCAACTTGATCCGTTTGGTTTATCAATTCCCTAACTACGCACAATGTGACTCAATTGGACTTCTGGGATCAACAAGCACAAACTATTTGACTCTGTTCGACTTCTCGGATCATCAAGTCTTCTCTTTGACCATAATTGACTTCTCGGATCAACAAGTCTTCCGTTTGACCGAATTTTTCTTCACGGATCAACAAGTACCCGCAACTTGATCCATTTGGTTTATCAATTCACTAACTACGCACAATGTGACTCGATTCGGCTTCTGGGATCAACAACCACCAACTATTTGACTCTGTTCGACTTCTCGGATCATTAAGTCTTCTATTTGGCCCCAATTGACTTCTCGGATCAACAAGTCTTCCGTCTGACCAAATTCGGCTTCACCGATCAACAAGTACCCCCATCTTGATCCGTTTGGTTTATCAAGTCACTAACTACGCACAATGTGACTCAATTCGACTTCTGGGATCAACAAGCACCAACTATTTGACTCCGTTCGACTTCTCGGATCATTAAGTCTTCTCTTTGACCAAAATTGACTTCTCGGATCAACAAGTCTTCCGTTTTACCGAATTCGGCTTCACGGATCAACAAGTACCCTTAACTTGATCCGTTTGGTTTATCAAGTCACTAACTACTCACAATGTGACTCGATTCGACTTCTGGGATCAACAAGCACCAATTATTTGACTCCGTTCCACTTCTCGGACCATTAAGTCTTCACTTTGACCAAAATAGACTTCTCGAATCAACAAGTCCTCCGTTTGACCGAATTCGGCTTCACGGATCAACAAGTACCCCAAACTTAATCCATTGGTTTATCGAGAGACTAACTACGCACAATGTGACTCAATTCGGCTTCTGGGATCAACAAGCACCAACTATTTGACTCCATTCGACTTCTCGAATCATTAAGTCTTCTATTTGACCCCAATTGTCGTCTAGGATCAACAAGTCTTCCGTCTGACCGAATTCGGCTTCACATATCAACAAGTACCCGCAAGTTGATCCGTTTGGTTTATCAAGTCACTAACTACGCACAATGTGACTCAATTCGACTTCTTGGGTCAACAAGCACCAACTATTTGACTCCGTTTGACTTCTCGGATCATCAAGTCTTCTATTTGACCCCAATTGACTTCTCGGATCAACAAGTCTTCCGTCTGACCGAATTCGGCATCACATATCAACAAGTACCCGCAAGTTGATCCGTTTGGTTTATCAGGTCACTAACTATGCACAATGTGACTCAATTCGACATCTGGGATCAACAAACACCAACTATTTGACTCCGTTCGACTTCTCGGATCGTTAAGTCTTCTATTTGACCCAAATTGACTTCTCGGATCAACAAGTCTTCCGTCTGACCGAATTCGGCTTCATCGATCAACAAGTACCCGCTAGTTGATCTGTTTGGTTTATCAAGTTACTAACTACGCACAATGTGACTCAATTCGACTTCTGGGATCAACAAGCACCAACTCTTTGACTTCGTTCGACTTCTCGGATCATTAAGTCTTCTATTTGACCCCAATTGACTTCTCGGATCAACAAGTCTTCCATCTGATCAAATTCGGCTTCACATATCAACAAGTACCCGCAAGTTGATCCGTTTGGTTTATCAAGTCACTAACTACGCACAATGTGACTCAATTCGACTTCTGGGATCAACAAGCACCAACTATTAGACTCCGTTCGACCTCTCGGATCACTAAGTCTTCTATTTGATTCCAATTGACTTCTCGGATCAACAAGTCTTCCGTTTAATCGAATTCGGCTTCACGGATCGACAAGTACCCCCAACTTGAGCCGTTTGGTTTATCAATTCACTAACTACGCACAATGTGACTCAATTCGACTTCTGGGATCAACAAGCACAAACTATTTGACTCCGTTCGACTTCTCGGATCATAAAGTCTTCTCTTTGACCATAATTGACTTCTCGGATCAACAAGTCTTCCGTTTGACCGAATTTGGCTTCACGGATCAACAAGTACCCGCAACTTGATCCATTTGGTTTATCAATTCACTAACTACGCACAATGTGAATCGATTCGGCTTCTGGGATCAACAAGCACCAACTATTTGACTCCGTTCGACTTCTCGGATCATTAAGTCTTCTATTTGGCCCCAATTGACTTCTCGGATCAACAAGTCTTCCGTCTGACCGAATTCGGCTTCACCGATCAACAAGTACCCCCATCTTGATCCGTTTGGTTTATCAAGTCACTAACTACGCACAATGTGACTCAATTCGACTTCTGGGATCAACAAGCACCAACTATTTAACTCCGTTCGACTTCTCGGATCATTAAGTCTTCTCTTTTACCAAAATTGACTTCTCGGATCAACAAGTCTTCCGTTTTACCGAATTCGGCTTCACGGATCAACAAGTACCCTTAACTTGATCCGTTTGGTTTATCAAGTCACTAACTACTCACAATGTGACTCGATTCGACCTCTGGGATCAACAAGCACCGACTATTTGACTCCGTTCGACTTCTCGAATCATTAAGTCTTCTATTTGACCCCAATTGACTTCTCAGATCAACAAGTCTTCCGTCTGACCGAATTCGGCTTCACGGATCAACAAGTACCTGCAAGTTGATCCGTTTTCTTTATCAAGTCACTAACTACGCACAATGTGACTCAATTCGACTTCTTGGATCAACAAGCACCAACTATTTGACTCCGTTCGACTTCTCGGATCATCAAGTCTTCTATTTGACCCCAATTGACTTCTCGGATCAACAAGTCTTCCGTCTGACCAAATTCGGCTTCACCGATCAACAAGTACCCGCAAGTTGATCTGTTTGGTTTATCAAGTTACTAACTACGCACAATGTGACTCAATTCGACTTCTGGAATCAACAAGCAATAACTATTTGACTCCGTTCAACTTCTCGGATCATTAAGTCTTCTCTTTGACCAAAATTGACTTCTCGGATCAACAAGTCTTCCGTTTTACCCAATTCGGCTTCACGGATCAACAAGTACCCTTAACTTGATCCATTTAGTTTATCAAGTCACTAACTACTCACAATGTGACTCGATTCGGCTTCTAGGATCAACAAGCACCAACTATTTGACTCCGTTCCACTTCTCGGATCATTAAGTCTTCACTTTGACCAAAATTGACTTCTCGGATCAACAAGTCTTCTGTTTGACCGAATTCGGCTTCACGGATCAACAAGCACCAATTATTTGACTCCGTTCGACTTCTCAAATCATTAAGTCTTCTATTTAACCCCAATTGACTTCTCGGATCAACAAGTCTTCCGTCTGACCGAATTCGGCTTCACGGATCAAAAAGTACTTGCAAGTTGATCCGTTTGGTTTATCAAGTCACTAACTACGCACAATGTGACTCAATTCGACTTCTGGGATCAACAAGCACCAACTATTTGACTCCGTTCGATTTCTCGGATCATTAAGTCTTCTCTATGACCAAAATTGACTTCTCGGATCAACAAGTCTTCCGTTTTACCGAATTCGGCTTAACGGATCAACAAGTACCCTTAACTTGATCCGTTTGGTTTATCGAGTCACTAACTACGCACAATGTGACTCAATTAGGCTTCTGGGATCAACAAGCACCAATTATTTGACTCCGTTCGACTTCTCAAATCATTAAGTCTTCTATTTGACCCCAATTGACTTCTCGGATCAACAAGTCTTCCGTCTGACCGAATTCGGCTTCACGGATCAAAAAGTACCTGCAGGTTGATCCGTTTGGTTTATCAAGTCACTAACTACGCACAATGTGAATCAATTCAACTTCTGGGATCAACAAGCACCAACTATTTGACTCCGTTCGATTTCTCGGATCATTAAGTCTTCTCTTTGACCAAAATTGACTTCTCGGATCAACAAGTCTTCCGTTTGACCGAATTCGGCTTCACGGATCAACAAGTACCCCAAAACGTGATCCGTTTGGTTTATCGAGTCACTAACTACGCACAATGTGACTCAATTCGGCTTCTGGGATCAACAAGCACCAATTATTTGACTCCGTTTGACTTCTCAAATCATTAAGTCTTCTATTTGACCCCAATTGACTTCTCAGATCAACAAGTCTTCCGTCTGACCGAATTCGTCTTCACGGATCAAAAAGTACCTGCAAGTTGATCCGTTTGGTTTATCAAGTCACTAACTACGCACAATGTGACTCAATTCAACTTCTGGGATCAACAACCACCAACTATTTGACTCCGTTCGATTTCTCGGATCATTAAGTCTTCTCTTTTACCAAAATTGACTTCTCGGATCAACAAGTCTTCCGTTTGACCGAATTCGGCTTCACGGATCAACAAGTACCCCAAAACGTGATCCGTTTGGTTTATCGAGTCACTAACTACGCACAATGTGACTCAATTCGACTTCTGGGATCAACAAGCACCAACTATTTGACTCCGTTCGACTTCTCGAATCATTAAGTCTTCTATTTGACCCCAATTGACTTCTCAGATCAACAAGTCTTCCGTCTGACCGAATTCGGCTTCACGGATCAACAAGTACCTGCAAGTTGATCCGTTTGGTTTATCAAGTCACTAACTACGCACAATGTGACTCAATTCGACTTCCTGGATCAACAAGCACCAACTATTTGACTCCGTTCGACTTCTCGGATCATCAAGTCTTCTATTCGACCCCAATTGACTTCTCGGATCAACAAGTCTTTCGTCTGACCGAAATCGGCTTCACATATCAACAAGTACCCGCAAGTTGATCCGTTTAGTTTATCAGGTCACTAACTACGCACAATGTGACTCAATTCAACTTCTGGGATCAACAAGCACCAACTATTTGACTCCGTTCGACTTCTCGGATCGCTAAGTCTTCTATTTGACCTCAATTGACTTCTGAGATCAACAAGTCTTCCGTTTAATCGAATTCGGCTTCACGGATCGACAAGTACCCCCAACTTGATCCGTTTGGTTTATCAATTCCCTAACTACGCACAATGTGACTCAATTCGACTTCTGGGATCAACAAGCACAAACTATTTGACTCTGTTCGACTTCTCGGATCATCAAGTCTTCTCTTTGACCATAATTGACTTCTCGGATCAACAAGTCTTCCGTTTGACCGAATTTTTCTTCACGGATCAACAAGTACCCGCAACTTGGTCCATTTGGTTTATCAATTCACTAACTACGCACAATGTGACTCGATTCGGCTTCTGGGATCAACAAGCACCAACTATTTGACTCTGTTCGACTTCTCGGATCATTAAGTCTTCTATTTGGCCCCAATTGACTTCTCGGATCAACAAGTCTTCCGTCTGACCGAATTCGGCTTCACCGATCAACAAGTACCCCCATCTAGATCCGTTTGGTTTATCAAGTCACTAACTACGCACAATGTGACTCAATTCGACTTCTGGGATCAACAAGCACCAACTATTTGACTCCGTTCGACTTCTCGGATCATTAAGTCTTCTCTTTGACCAAAATTGACTTCTCGGATCAACAAGTCTTCCGTTTTACCGAATTCGGCTTCACGGATCAACAAGTACCCTTAACTTGATCCGTTTGGTTTATCAAGTCACTAACTACTCACAATGTGACTCGATTCGACTTCTGGGATCAACAAGCACCAATTATTTGACTCCGTTCCACTTCTCGGATCATTAAGTCTTCACTTTGACCAAAATTGACTTCTAGAATCAACAAGTCTTCCGTTTGACCGAATTCGGCTTCACGGATCAACAAGTACCCCAAACTTAATCCATTGGTTTATCGAGAGACTAACTACGCACAATGTGACTCAATTCGGCTTCTGGGATCAACAAGCACCAACTATTTGACTCCGTTCGACTTCTCGAATCATTAAGTCTTCTATTTGACCCCAATTGTCGTCTAGGATCAACAAGTCTTCCGTCTGACCGAATTCGGCTTCACATATCAACAAGTACCCGCAAGTTGATCCGTTTGGTTTATCAAGTCACTAACTACGCACAATGTGACTCAATTCGACTTCTTGGGTCAACAAGCACCAACTATTTGACTCCGTTTGACTTCTCGGATCATCAAGTCTTCTATTTGACCCCAATTGACTTATCGGATCAACAAGTCTTCCGTCTGACCGAATTCGGCTTCACATATCAACAAGTACCCGCAAGTTGATCCGTTTGGTTTATCAGGTCACTAACTATGCACAATGTGACTCAATTCGACATCTGGGATCAACAAACACCAACTATTTGACTCCGTTCGACTTCTCGGATCGTTAAGTCTTCTATTTGACCCAAATTGACTTCTCGGATCAACAAGTCTTCCGTCTGACCGAATTCGGCTTCATCGATCAACAAGTACCCGCTAGATGATCTGTTTGGTTTATCAAGTTACTAACTACGCACAATGTGACTCAATTCGACTTCTGGGATCAACAAGCACCAACTATTTGACTTCGTTCGACTTCTCGGATCATTAAGTCTTCTATTTGACCCCAATTGACTTCTCGGATCAACAAGTCTTCCATCTGATCAAATTCGGCTTCACATATCAACAAGTACCCGCAAGTTGATCCGTTTGGTTTATCAAGTCACTAACTACGCACAATGTGACTCAATTCGACTTCTGGGATCAACAAGCACCAACTATTAGACTCCGTTCGACCTCTCGGATCACTAAGTCTTCTATTTGATTCCAATTGACTTCTCGGATCAACAAGTCTTCCGTTTAATCGAATTCGGCTTCACGGATCGACAAGTACCCCCAACTTGATCCGTTTGGTTTATCAATTCACTAACTACGCACAATGTGACTCAATTCGACTTCTGGGATCAACAAGCACAAACTATTTGACTCCGTTCGACTTCTCGGATCATAAAGTCTTCTCTTTGACCATAATTGACTTCTCGGATCAACAAGTCTTCCGTTTGACCGAATTTGGCTTCACGGATCAACAAGTACCCGCAACTTGATCCATTTGGTTTATCAATTCACTAACTACGCACAATGTGACTCGATTCGGCTTCTGGGATCAACAAGCACCAACTATTTGACTCCGTTCGACTTCTCGGATCATTAAGTCTTCTATTTGGCCCCAATTGACTTCTCGGATCAACAAGTCTTCCGTCTGACCGAATTCGGCTTCACCGATCAACAAGTACCCCCATCTTGATCCGTTTGGTTTATCAAGTCACTAACTACGCACAATGTGACTCAATTCGACTTCTGGGATCAACAAGCACCAACTATTTAACTCCGTTCGACTTCTCGGATCATTAAGTCTTCTCTTTGACCAAAATTAACTTCTCGGATCAACAAGTCTTCCGTTTTACCGAATTCGGCTTCACGGATCAACAAGTACCCTTAACTTGATCCGTTTGGTTTATCAAGTCACTAACTACTCACAATGTGACTCGATTCGACCTCTGGGATCAACAAGCACCAACTATTTGACTCCGTTCCACTTCTCGGATCATTAAGTCTTCACTTTGACCAAAATTGACTTCTCGAATCAACAAGTCTTCCGTTTGACCGAATTCAGCTTCACGGATCAACAAGTACCCCAAACTTAATCCGTTTGGTTTATCGAGTCACTAACTACGCACAATGTGACTCAATTCGGCTTCTGGGATCAACAAGCACCGACTATTTGACTCCGTTCGACTTCTCGAATCATTAAGTCTTCTATTTGACCCCAATTGACTTCTCAGATCAACAAGTCTTCCGTCTGACCGAATTCGGCTTCACGGATCAACAAGTACCTGCAAGTTGATCCGTTTTCTTTATCAAGTCACTAACTACGCACAATGTGACTCAATTCGACTTCTTGGATCAACAAGCACCAACTATTTGACTCCGTTCGACTTCTCGGATCATCAAGTCTTCTATTTGACCCCAATTGACTTCTCGGATCAACAAGTCTTCCGTCTGACCAAATTCGGCTTCACCGATCAACAAGTACCCGCAAGTTGATCTGTTTGGTTTATCAAGTTACTAACTACGCACAATGTGACTCAATTCGACTTCTGGAATCAACAAGCACCAACTATTTGACTCCGTTCAACTTCTCGGATCATTAAGTCTTCTCTTTGACCAAAATTGACTTCTCGGATCAACAAGTCTTCCGTTTTACCCAATTCGGCTTCACGGATCAACAAGTACCCTTAACTTGATCCATTTAGTTTATCAAGTCACTAACTACTCACAATGTGACTCGATTCGGCTTCTAGGATCAACAAGCACCAACTATTTGACTCCGTTCCACTTCTCGGATCATTAAGTCTTCACTTTGACCAAAATTGACTTCTCGGATCAACAAGTCTTCCGTTTGACCGAATTCGGCTTCACGGATCAAAAAGTACCCCAAAACTTGATCCGTTTGGTTTATCGAGCCACTAACTACGCACAATGTGACTCAATTCGGCTTCTGGGATCAACAAGCACCAATTATTTGACTCCGTTCGACTTCTCAAATCATTAAGTCTTCTATTTGACCCCAATTGACTTCTCGGAACAACAAGTCTTCCGTCTGACCGAATTCGGCTTCACGGATCAAAAAGTACTTGCAAGTTGATCCGTTTGGTTTATCAAGTCACTAACTACGCACAATGTGACTCAATTCGACTTCTGGGATCAACAAACACCAACTATTTGACTCCGTTCGATTTCTCGGATCATTAAGTCTTCTCTTTGACCAAAATTGACTTCTCGGATCAACAAGTCTTCCGTTTTACCGAATTCGGCTTAACGGATCAACAAGTACCCTTAACATGATCCGTTTGGTTTATCGAGTCACTAACTACGCAGAATGTGACTCAATTCGGCTTCTGGGATCAACAAGCACCAATTATTTGACTCCGTTCGACTTCTCAAATCATTAAGTCTTCTATTTGACCCCAATTGACTTCTCGGATCAACAAGTCTTCCGTCTGACCGAATTCGGCTTCACGGATCAAAAAGTACCTGCAGGTTGATCCGTTTGGTTTATCAAGTCACTAACTACGCACAATGTGACTCAATTCAACTTCTGGGATCAACAAGCACCAACTATTTGACTCCGTTCGATTTCTCGGATCATTAAGTCTTCTCTTTGACCAAAATTGACTTCTCGGATCAACAAGTCTTCCGTTTGACCGAATTCGGCTTCACGGATCAACAAGTACCCCAAAACGTGATCCGTTTGGTTTATCGAGTCACTAACTACGCACAATGTGACTCAATTCGGCTTCTGGGATCAACAAGCACCAATTATTTGACTCCGTTTGACTTCTCAAATCATTAAGTCTTCTATTTGACCCCAATTGACTTCTCAGATCAACAAGTCTTCCGTCTGACCGAATTCATCTTCACGGATCAAAAAGTACCTGCAAGTTGATCCGTTTGGTTTATCAAGTCACTAACTACGCACAATGTGACTCAATTCAACTTCTGGGATCAACAAGCACCAACTATTTGACTCCGCTCGATTTCTCGGATCATTAAGTCTTCTCTTTGACCAAAATTGACTTCTCGGATCAACAAGTCTTCCGTTTGACCGAATTCGGCTTCACGGATCAACAAGTACCCCAAAACGTGATCCGTTTGGTTTATCGAGTCACTAACTACGCACAATGTGACTCAATTCGACTTCTGGGATCAACAAGCACCAACTATTTGACTCCGTTCGACTTCTCGAATCATTAAGTCTTCTATTTGACCCCAATTGAGTTCTCAGATCAACAAGTCTTCCGTCCGACCGAATTCGGCTTCACGGATCAACAAGTACCTGCAAGTTGATCCGTTTGGTTTATCAAGTCACTAACTACGCGCAATGTGACTCAATTCGACTTCTTGGATCAACAAGCACCAACTATTTGACTCCGTTCGACTTCTCGGATCATCAAGTCTTCTATTCGACCCCAATTGACTTCTCGGATCAACAAGTCTTCCGTCTGACCGAATTCGGCTTCACGGATCAAAAAGTACCGGCAAGTTGATCCGTTTGGTTTATCAAGTCACTAACTACGCACAATGTGACTCAATTCAACTTCTGGGATCAACAAGCACCAACTATTTGACTCCGTTCGACTTCTCGGATCGCTAAGTCTTCTATTTGACCTCAATTGACTTCTCGGATCAACAAGTCTTCCGTCTGACCGAATTCGGCTTCATCGATCAACAAGTACCCGCTAGTTGATCTGTTTGGTTTATCAAGTTACTAACTACGCACAATGTGACTCAATTCGACTTCTGGGATCAACAAGCACCAACTATTTGACTTCGTTCGACTTCTCGGATCATTAAGTCTTCTATTTGACCCCAATTGACTTCTCGGATCAACAAGTCTTCCATCTGATCAAATTCGGCTTCACATATCAACAAGTACCCGCAAGTTGATCCGTTTGGTTTATCAAGTCACTAACTACGCACAATGTGACTCAATTCGACTTCTGGGATCAACAAGCACCAACTATTAGACTCCGTTCGACCTCTCGGATCACTAAGTCTTCTATTTGATTCCAATTGACTTCTCGGATCAACAAGTCTTCCGTTTAATCGAATTCGGCTTCACGGATCGACAAGTACCCCCAACTTGATCCGTTTGGTTTATCAATTCACTAACTACGCACAATGTGACTCAATTCGACTTCTGGGATCAACAAGCACAAACTATTTGACTCCGTTCGACTTCTCGGATCATAAAGTCTTCTCTTTGACCAAAATTGACTTCTCGGATCAACAAGTCTTCCGTTTGACCGAAATTGGCTTCACGGATCAACAAGTACCCGCAACTTGATCCATTTGGTTTATCAATTCACTAACTACGCACAATGTGACTCGATTCGGCTTCTGGGATCAACAAGCACCAACTATTTGACTCCGTTCGACTTCTCGGATCATTAAGTCTTCTATTTGGCCCCAATTGACTTCTCGGATTAACAAGTCTTCCGTCTGACCGAATTCGGCTTCACCGATCAACAAGTACCCCCATCTTGATCCGTTTGGTTTATCAAGTCACTAACTACGCACAATGTGACTCAATTCGACTTCTGGGATCAACAAGCACCAACTATTTAACTCCGTTCGACTTCTCGGATCATTAAGTCTTCTCTTTGACCAAAATTGACTTCTCGGATCAACAAGTCTTCCGTTTTACCGAATTCGGCTTCACGGATCAACAAGTACCCTTAACTTGATCCGTTTGGTTTATCAAGTCACTAACTACTCACAATGTGACTCGATTCGACCTCTGGGATCAACAAGCACCAACTATTTGACTCCGTTCCACTTCTCGGATCATTAAGTCTTCACTTTGACCAAAATTGACTTCTCGAATCAACAAGTCTTCCGTTTGACCGAATTCAGCTTCACGGATCAACAAGTACCCGAAACTTAATCCGTTTGGTTTATCGAGTCACTAACTACGCACAATGTGACTCAATTCGGCTTCTGGGATCAACAAGCACCAACTATTTGACTCCGTTCGACTTCTCGGATCATCAAGTCTTCTATTCGACCCCAATTGACTTCTCGGATCAACAAGTCTTCCGTCTGACCGAATTCGGCTTCACGGATCAAAAAGTACCGGCAAGTTGATCCGTTTGGTTTATCAAGTCACTAACTACGCACAATGTGACTCAATTCAACTTCTGGGATCAACAAGCACCAACTATTTGACTCCGTTCGACTTCTCGGATCGCTAAGTCTTCTATTTGACCTCAATTGACTTCTCGGATCAACAAGTCTTCCGTCTGACCGAATTCGGCTTCATCGATCAACAAGTACCCGCTAGTTGATCTGTTTGGTTTATCAAGTTACTAACTACGCACAATGTGACTCAATTCGACTTCTGGGATCAACAAGCACCAACTATTTGACTTCGTTCGACTTCTCGGATCATTAAGTCTTCTATTTGACCCCAATTGACTTCTCGGATCAACAAGTCTTCCATCTGATCAAATTCGGCTTCACATATCAACAAGTACCCGCAAGTTGATCCGTTTGGTTTATCAAGTCACTAACTACGCACAATGTGACTCAATTCGACTTCTGGGATCAACAAGCACCAACTATTAGACTCCGTTCGACCTCTCGGATCACTAAGTCTTCTATTTGATTCCAATTGACTTCTCGGATCAACAAGTCTTCCGTTTAATCGAATTCGGCTTCACGGATCGACAAGTACCCCCAACTTGATCCGTTTGGTTTATCAATTCACTAACTACGCACAATGTGACTCAATTCGACTTCTGGGATCAACAAGCACAAACTATTTGACTCCGTTCGACTTCTCGGATCATAAAGTCTTCTCTTTGACCAAAATTGACTTCTCGGATCAACAAGTCTTCCGTTTGACCGAAATTGGCTTCACGGATCAACAAGTACCCGCAACTTGATCCATTTGGTTTATCAATTCACTAACTACGCACAATGTGACTCGATTCGGCTTCTGGGATCAACAAGCACCAACTATTTGACTCCGTTCGACTTCTCGGATCATTAAGTCTTCTATTTGGCCCCAATTGACTTCTCGGATCAACAAGTCTTCCGTCTGACCGAATTCGGCTTCACCGATCAACAAGTACCCCCATCTTGATCCGTTTGGTTTATCAAGTCACTAACTACGCACAATGTGACTCAATTCGACTTCTGGGATCAACAAGCACCAACTATTTAACTCCGTTCGACTTTTCGGATCATTAAGTCTTCTCTTTGACCATAATTGACTTCTCGGATCAACAAGTCTTCCGTATGACCGAATTTGGCTTCACGGATCAACAAGTACCCGCAACTTGATCCATTTGGTTTATCAATTCACTAACTACGCACAATGTGACTCGATTCGGCTTCTGGGATCAACAAGCACCAACTATTTGACTCCGTTCGACTTCTCGGATCATTAAGTCTTCTATTTGGCCCCAATTGACTTCTCGGATCAACAAGACTTCCGTCTGACCGAATTCGGCTTCACCGATCAACAAGTACCCCCATCTTGATCCGTTTGGTTTATCAAGTCACTAACTACGCACAATGTGACTCAATTCGACTTCTGGGATCAACAAGCACCAACTATTTAACTCCGTTCGACTTCTCGGATTATTAAGTCTTCTCTTTGACCAAAATTGACTTCTCGGATCAACAAGTCTTCCGTCTGACCGAATTCGTCTTCACGGATCAAAAAGTACCTGCAAGTTGATCCGTTTAGTTTATCAAGTCACTAACTACGCACAATGTGACTCAATTCAACTTCTGGGATCAACAAGCACCAACTATTTGACTCCGTTCGATTTCTCGGATCATTAAGTCTTCTCTTTGACCAAAATTGACTTCTCGGATCAACAAGTCTTCCGTTTGACCGTATTCGGCTTCACGGATCAACAAGTACCCCAAAACGTGATCCGTTTGGTTTATCGAGTCACTAACTACGCACAATGTGACTCAATTCGACTTCTGGGATCAACAAGCACCAACTATTTGACTCCGTTCGACTTCTCGAATCATTAAGTCTTCTATTTGACCCCAATTGACTTCTCAGATCAACAAGTCTTCCGTCTGACCGAATTCGGCTTCACGGATCAACAAGTACCTGCAAGTTGATCCGTTTGGTTTATCAAGTCACTAACTACGCACAATGTGACTCAATTCGACTTCTTGGATCAACAAGCACCAACTATTTGACTCCGTTCGACTTCTCGGATCATCAAGTCTTCTATTCTACCCCAATTGACTTCTCGGATCAACAAGTCTTTCGTCTGACCGAAATCGGCTTCACATATCAACAAGTACCCGCAAGTTGATCCGTTTGGTTTATCAGGTCACTAACTACGCACAATGTGACTCAATTCAACTTCTGGGATCAACAAGCACCAACTATTTGACTCCGTTCGACTTCTCGGATCGCTAAGTCTTCTATTTGACCTCAATTGACTTCTCAGATCAACAAGTCTTCCGTTTAATCGAATTCGGCTTCACGGATCGACAAGTACCCCCAACTTGATCCGTTTGGTTTATCAATTCCCTAACTACGCACAATGTGACTCAATTGGACTTCTGGGATCAACAAGCACAAACTATTTGACTCTGTTCGACTTCTCGGATCATCAAGTCTTCTCTTTGACCATAATTGACTTCTCGGATCAACAAGTCTTCCGTTTGACCGAATTTTTCTTCACGGATCAACAAGTACCCGCAACTTGATCCATTTGGTTTATCAATTCACTAACTACGCACAATGTGACTCGATTCGGCTTCTGGGATCAACAAGCACCAACTATTTGACTCTGTTCGACTTCTCGGATCATTAAGTCTTCTATTTGGCCCCAATTGACTTCTCGGATCAACAAGTCTTCCGTCTGACCGAATTCGGCTTCACCGATCAACAAGTACCCCCATCTTGATCCGTTTGGTTTATCAAGTCACTAACTACGCACAATGTGACTCAATTCGACTTCTGGGATCAACAAGCACCAACTATTTGACTCCGTTCGACTTCTCGGATCATTAAGTCTTCTCTTTGACCAAAATTGACTTCTCGGATCAACAAGTCTTCCGTTTTACCGAATTCGGCTTCACGGATCAACAAGTACCCTTAACTTGATCCGTTTGGTTTATCAAGTCACTAACTACTCACAATGTGACTCGATTCGACTTCTGGGATCAACAAGCACCAATTATTTGACTCCGTTCCACTTCTCGGACCATTAAGTCTTCACTTTGACCAAAATAGACTTCTCGAATCAACAAGTCCTCCGTTTGACCGAATTCGGCTTCACGGATCAACAAGTACCCCAAACTTAATCCATTGGTTTATCGAGAGACTAACTACGCACAATGTGACTCAATTCGGCTTCTGGGATCAACAAGCACCAACTATTTGACTCCATTCGACTTCTCGAATCATTAAGTCTTCTATTTGACCCCAATTGTCGTCTAGGATCAACAAGTCTTCCGTCTGACCGAATTCGGCTTCACATATCAACAAGTACCCGCAAGTTGATCCGTTTGGTTTATCAAGTCACTAACTACGCACAATGTGACTCAATTCGACTTCTTGGGTCAACAAGCACCAACTATTTGACTCCGTTTGACTTCTCGGATCATCAAGTCTTCTATTTGACCCCAATTGACTTCTCGGATCAACAAGTCTTCCGTCTGACCGAATTCGGCATCACATATCAACAAGTACCCGCAAGTTGATCCGTTTGGTTTATCAGGTCACTAACTATGCACAATGTGACTCAATTCGACATCTGGGATCAACAAACACCAACTATTTGACTCCGTTCGACTTCTCGGATCGTTAAGTCTTCTATTTGACCCAAATTGACTTCTCGGATCAACAAGTCTTCCGTCTGACCGAATTCGGCTTCATCGATCAACAAGTACCCGCTAGTTGATCTGTTTGGTTTATCAAGTTACTAACTACGCACAATGTGACTCAATTCGACTTCTGGGATCAACAAGCACCAACTATTTGACTTCGTTCGACTTCTCGGATCATTAAGTCTTCTATTTGACCCCAATTGACTTCTCGGATCAACAAGTCTTCCATCTGATCAAATTCGGCTTCACATATCAACAAGTACCCGCAAGTTGATCCGTTTGGTTTATCAAGTCACTAACTACGCACAATGTGACTCAATTCGACTTCTGGGATCAACAAGCACCAACTATTAGACTCCGTTCGACCTCTCGGATCACTAAGTCTTCTATTTGATTCCAATTGACTTCTCGGATCAACAAGTCTTCCGTTTAATCGAATTCGGCTTCACGGATCGACAAGTACCCCCAACTTGAGCCGTTTGGTTTATCAATTCACTAACTACGCACAATGTGACTCAATTCGACTTCTGGGATCAACAAGCACAAACTATTTGACTCCGTTCGACTTCTCGGATCATAAAGTCTTCTCTTTGACCATAATTGACTTCTCGGATCAACAAGTCTTCCGTTTGACCGAATTTGGCTTCACGGATCAACAAGTACCCGCAACTTGATCCATTTGGTTTATCAATTCACTAACTACGCACAATGTGACTCGATTCGGCTTCTGGGATCAACAAGCACCAACTATTTGACTCCGTTCGACTTCTCGGATCATTAAGTCTTCTATTTGGCCCCAATTGACTTCTCGGATCAACAAGTCTTCCGTCTGACCGAATTCGGCTTCACCGATCAACAAGTACCCCCATCTTGATCCGTTTGGTTTATCAAGTCACTAACTACGCACAATGTGACTCAATTCGACTTCTGGGATCAACAAGCACCAACTATTTAACTCCGTTCGACTTCTCGGATCATTAAGTCTTCTCTTTTACCAAAATTGACTTCTCGGATCAACAAGTCTTCCGTTTTACCGAATTCGGCTTCACGGATCAACAAGTACCCTTAACTTGATCCGTTTGGTTTATCAAGTCACTAACTACTCACAATGTGACTCGATTCGACCTCTGGGATCAACAAGCACCGACTATTTGACTCCGTTCGACTTCTCGAATCATTAAGTCTTCTATTTGACCCCAATTGACTTCTCAGATCAACAAGTCTTCCGTCTGACCGAATTCGGCTTCACGGATCAACAAGTACCTGCAAGTTGATCCGTTTTCTTTATCAAGTCACTAACTACGCACAATGTGACTCAATTCGACTTCTTGGATCAACAAGCACCAACTATTTGACTCCGTTCGACTTCTCGGATCATCAAGTCTTCTATTTGACCCCAATTGACTTCTCGGATCAACAAGTCTTCCGTCTGACCAAATTCGGCTTCACCGATCAACAAGTACCCGCAAGTTGATCTGTTTGGTTTATCAAGTTACTAACTACGCACAATGTGACTCAATTCGACTTCTGGAATCAACAAGCAACAACTATTTGACTCCGTTCAACTTCTCGGATCATTAAGTCTTCTCTTTGACCAAAATTGACTTCTCGGATCAACAAGTCTTCCGTTTTACCCAATTCGGCTTCACGGATCAACAAGTACCCTTAACTTGATCCATTTAGTTTATCAAGTCACTAACTACTCACAATGTGACTCGATTCGGCTTCTAGGGTCAACAAGCACCAACTATTTGACTCCGTTCCACTTCTCGGATCATTAAGTCTTCACTTTGACCAAAATTGACTTCTCGGATCAACAAGTCTTCCGTTTGACCGAATTCGGCTTCACGGATCAACAAGTACCCCAAAACTTGATCCGTTTGGTTTATCGAGCCACTAACTACGCACAATGTGACTCAATTCGGCTTCTGGGATCAACAAGCACCAATTATTTGACTCCGTTCGACTTCTCAAATCATTAAGTCTTCTATTTAACCCCAATTGACTTCTCGGATCAACAAGTCTTCCGTCTGACCGAATTCGGCTTCACGGATCAAAAAGTACTTGCAAGTTGATCCGTTTGGTTTATCAAGTCACTAACTACGCACAATGTGACTCAATTCGACTTCTGGGATCAACAAGCACCAACTATTTGACTCCGTTCGATTTCTCGGATCATTAAGTCTTCTCTATGACCAAAATTGACTTCTCGGATCAACAAGTCTTCCGTTTTACCGAATTCGGCTTAACGGATCAACAAGTACCCTTAACTTGATCCGTTTGGTTTATCGAGTCACTAACTACGCACAATGTGACTCAATTAGGCTTCTGGGATCAACAAGCACCAATTATTTGACTCCGTTCGACTTCTCAAATCATTAAGTCTTCTATTTGACCCCAATTGACTTCTCGGATCAACAAGTCTTCCGTCTGACCGAATTCGGCTTCACGGATCAAAAAGTACCTGCAGGTTGATCCGTTTGGTTTATCAAGTCACTAACTACGCACAATGTGAATCAATTCAACTTCTGGGATCAACAAGCACCAACTATTTGACTCCGTTCGATTTCTCGGATCATTAAGTCTTCTCTTTGACCAAAATTGACTTCTCGGATCAACAAGTCTTCCGTTTGACCGAATTCGGCTTCACGGATCAACAAGTACCCCAAAACGTGATCCGTTTGGTTTATCGAGTCACTAACTACGCACAATGTGACTCAATTCGGCTTCTGGGATCAACAAGCACCAATTATTTGACTCCGTTTGACTTCTCAAATCATTAAGTCTTCTATTTGACCCCAATTGACTTCTCAGATCAACAAGTCTTCCGTCTGACCGAATTCGTCTTCACGGATCAAAAAGTACCTGCAAGTTGATCCGTTTGGTTTATCAAGTCACTAACTACGCACAATGTGACTCAATTCAACTTCTGGGATCAACAACCACCAACTATTTGACTCCGTTCGATTTCTCGGATCATTAAGTCTTCTCTTTTACCAAAATTGACTTCTCGGATCAACAAGTCTTCCGTTTGACCGAATTCGGCTTCACGGATCAACAAGTACCCCAAAACGTGATCCGTTTGGTTTATCGAGTCACTAACTACGCACAATGTGACTCAATTCGACTTCTGGGATCAACAAGCACCAACTATTTGACTCCGTTCGACTTCTCGAATCATTAAGTCTTCTATTTGACCCCAATTGACTTCTCAGATCAACAAGTCTTCCGTCTGACCGAATTCGGCTTCACGGATCAACAAGTACCTGCAAGTTGATCCGTTTGGTTTATCAAGTCACTAACTACGCACAATGTGACTCAATTCGACTTCCTGGATCAACAAGCACCAACTATTTGACTCCGTTCGACTTCTCGGATCATCAAGTCTTCTATTCGACCCCAATTGACTTCTCGGATCAACAAGTCTTTCGTCTGACCGAAATCGGCTTCACATATCAACAAGTACCCGCAAGTTGATCCGTTTGGTTTATCAGGTCACTAACTACGCACATTGTGACTCAATTCAACTTCTGGGATCAACAAGCACCAACTATTTGACTCCGTTCGACTTCTCGGATCGCTAAGTCTTCTATTTGACCTCAATTGACTTCTCAGATCAACAAGTCTTCCGTTTAATCGAATTCGGCTTCACGGATCGACAAGTACCCCCAACTTGATCCGTTTGGTTTATCAATTCCCTAACTACGCACAATGTGACTCAATTCGACTTCTGGGATCAACAAGCACAAACTATTTGACTCTGTTCGACTTCTCGGATCATCAAGTCTTCTCTTTGACCATAATTGACTTCTCGGATCAACAAGTCTTCCGTTTGACCGAATTTTTCTTCACGGATCAACAAGTACCCGCAACTTGGTCCATTTGGTTTATCAATTCACTAACTACGCACAATGTGACTCGATTCGGCTTCTGGGATCAACAAGCACCAACTATTTGACTCTGTTCGACTTCTCGGATCATTAAGTCTTCTATTTGGCCCCAATTGACTTCTCGGATCAACAAGTCTTCCGTCTGACCGAATTCGGCTTCACCGATCAACAAGTACCCCCATCTTGATCCGTTTGGTTTATCAAGTCACTAACTACGCACAATGTGACTCAATTCGACTTCTGGGATCAACAAGCACCAACTATTTGACTCCGTTCGACTTCTCGGATCATTAAGTCTTCTCTTTGACCAAAATTGACTTCTCGGATCAACAAGTCTTCCGTTTTACCGAATTCGGCTTCACGGATCAACAAGTACCCTTAACTTGATCCGTTTGGTTTATCAAGTCACTAACTACTCACAATGTGACTCGATTCGACTTCTGGGATCAACAAGCACCAATTATTTGACTCCGTTCCACTTCTCGGATCATTAAGTCTTCACTTTGACCAAAATTGACTTCTAGAATCAACAAGTCTTCCGTTTGACCGAATTCGGCTTCACGGATCAACAAGTACCCCAAACTTAATCCATTGGTTTATCGAGAGACTAACTACGCACAATGTGACTCAATTCGGCTTCTGGGATCAACAAGCACCAACTATTTGACTCCGTTCGACTTCTCGAATCATTAAGTCTTCTATTTGACCCCAATTGTCGTCTAGGATCAACAAGTCTTCCGTCTGACCGAATTCGGCTTCACATATCAACAAGTACCCGCAAGTTGATCCGTTTGGTTTATCAAGTCACTAACTACGCACAATGTGACTCAATTCGACTTCTTGGGTCAACAAGCACCAACTATTTGACTCCGTTTGACTTCTCGGATCATCAAGTCTTCTATTTGACCCCAATTGACTTATCGGATCAACAAGTCTTCCGTTTGACCGAATTCGGCTTCACATATCAACAAGTACCCGCAAGTTGATCCGTTTGGTTTATCAGGTCACTAACTATGCACAATGTGACTCAATTCGACATCTGGGATCAACAAACACCAACTATTTGACTCCGTTCGACTTCTCGGATCGTTAAGTCTTCTATTTGACCCAAATTGACTTCTCGGATCAACAAGTCTTCCGTCTGACCGAATTCGGCTTCATCGATCAACAAGTACCCGCTAGTTGATCTGTTTGGTTTATCAAGTTACTAACTACGCACAATGTGACTCAATTCGACTTCTGGGATCAACAAGCACCAACTATTTGACTTCGTTCGACTTCTCGGATCATTAAGTCTTCTATTTGACCCCAATTGACTTCTCGGATCAACAAGTCTTCCATCTGATCAAATTCGGCTTCACATATCAACAAGTACCCGCAAGTTGATCCGTTTGGTTTATCAAGTCACTAACTACGCACAATGTGACTCAATTCGACTTCTGGGATCAACAAGCACCAACTATTAGACTCCGTTCGACCTCTCGGATCACTAAGTCTTCTATTTGATTCCAATTGACTTCTCGGATCAACAAGTCTTCCGTTTAATCGAATTCGGCTTCACGGATCGACAAGTACCCCCAACTTGATCCGTTTGGTTTATCAATTCACTAACTACGCACAATGTGACTCAATTCGACTTCTGGGATCAACAAGCACAAACTATTTGACTCCGTTCGACTTCTCGGATCATAAAGTCTTCTCTTTGACCATAATTGACTTGTCGGATCAACAAGTCTTCCGTTTGACCGAATTTGGCTTCACGGATCAACAAGTACCCGCAACTTGATCCATTTGGTTTATCAATTCACTAACTACGCACAATGTGACTCGATTCGGCTTATGGGATCAACAAGCACCAACTATTTGACTCCGTTCGACTTCTCGGATCATTAAGTCTTCTATTTGGCCCCAATTGACTTCTCGGATCAACAAGTCTTCCGTCTGACCGAATTCGGCTTCACCGATCAACAAGTACCCCCATCTTGATCCGTTTGGTTTATCAAGTCACTAACTACGCACAATGTGACTCAATTCGACTTCTGGGATCAACAAGCACCAACTATTTAACTCCGTTCGACTTCTCGGATCATTAAGTCTTCTCTTTGACCAAAATTAACTTCTCGGATCAACAAGTCTTCCGTTTTACCGAATTCGGCTTCACGGATCAACAAGTACCCTTAACTTGATCCGTTTGGTTTATCAAGTCACTAACTACTCACAATGTGACTCGATTCGACCTCTGGGATCAACAAGCACCAACTATTTGACTCCGTTCCACTTCTCGGATCATTAAGTCTTCACTTTGACCAAAATTGACTTCTCGAATCAACAAGTCTTCCGTTTGACCGAATTCAGCTTCACGGATCAACAAGTACCCCAAACTTAATCCGTTTGGTTTATCGAGTCACTAACTACGCACAATGTGACTCAATTCGGCTTCTGGGATCAACAAGCACCGACTATTTGACTCCGTTCGACTTCTCGAATCATTAAGTCTTCTATTTGACCCCAATTGACTTCTCAGATCAACAAGTCTTCCGTCTGACCGAATTCGGCTTCACGGATCAACAAGTACCTGCAAGTTGATCCGTTTTCTTTATCAAGTCACTAACTACGTACAATGTGACTCAATTCGACTTCTTGGATCAACAAGCACCAACTATTTGACTCCGTTCGACTTCTCGGATCATCAAGTCTTCTATTTGACCCCAATTGACTTCTCGGATCAACAAGTCTTCCGTCTGACCAAATTCGGCTTCACCGATCAACAAGTACCCGCAAGTTGATCTGTTTGGTTTATCAAGTTACTAACTACGCACAATGTGACTCAATTCGACTTCTGGAATCAACAAGCACCAACTATTTGACTCCGTTCAACTTCTCGGATCATTAAGTCTTCTCTTTGACCAAAATTGACTTCTCGGATCAACAAGTCTTCCGTTTTACCCAATTCGGCTTCACGGATCAACAAGTACCCTTAACTTGATCCATTTAGTTTATCAAGTCACTAACTACTCACAATGTGACTCGATTCGGCTTCTAGGATCAACAAGCACCAACTATTTGACTCCGTTCCACTTCTCGGATCATTAAGTCTTCACTTTGACCAAAATTGACTTCTCGGATCAACAAGTCTTCCGTTTGACCGAATTCGGCTTCACGGATCAACAAGTACCCCAAAACTTGATCCGTTTGGTTTATCGAGCCACTAACTACGCACAATGTGACTCAATTCGGCTTCTGGGATCAACAAGCACCAATTATTTGACTCCGTTCGACTTCTCAAATCATTAAGTCTTCTATTTGACCCCAATTGACTTCTCGGAACAACAAGTCTTCCGTCTGACCGAATTCGGCTTCACGGATCAAAAAGTACTTGCAAGTTGATCCGTTTGGTTTATCAAGTCACTAACTACGCACAATGTGACTCAATTCGACTTCTGGGATCAACAAACACCAACTATTTGACTCCGTTCGATTTCTCGGATCATTAAGTCTTCTCTTTGACCAAAATTGACTTCTCGGATCAACAAGTCTTCCGTTTTACCGAATTCGGCTTAACGGATCAACAAGTACCCTTAACATGATCCGTTTGGTTTATCGAGTCACTAACTACGCAGAATGTGACTCAATTCGGCTTCTGGGATCAACAAGCACCAATTATTTGACTCCGTTCGACTTCTCAAATCATTAAGTCTTCTATTTGACCCCAATTGACTTCTCGGATCAACAAGTCTTCCGTCTGACCGAATTCGGCTTCACGGATCAAAAAGTACCTGCAGGTTGATCCGTTTGGTTTATCAAGTCACTAACTACGCACAATGTGACTCAATTCAACTTCTGGGATCAACAAGCACCAACTATTTGACTCCGTTCGATTTCTCGGATCATTAAGTCTTCTCTTTGACCAAAATTGACTTCTCGGATCAACAAGTCTTCCGTTTGACCGAATTCGGCTTCACGGATCAACAAGTACCCCAAAACGTGATCCGTTTGGTTTATCGAGTCACTAACTACGCACAATGTGACTCAATTCGGCTTCTGGGATCAACAAGCACCAATTATTTGACTCCGTTTGACTTCTCAAATCATTAAGTCTTCTATTTGACCCCAATTGACTTCTCAGATCAACAAGTCTTCCGTCTGACCGAATTCATCTTCACGGATCAAAAAGTACCTGCAAGTTGATCCGTTTGGTTTATCAAGTCACTAACTACGCACAATGTGACTCAATTCAACTTCTGGGATCAACAAGCACCAACTATTTGACTCCGCTCGATTTCTCGGATCATTAAGTCTTCTCTTTGACCAAAATTGACTTCTCGGATCAACAAGTCTTCCGTTTGACCGAATTCGGCTTCACGGATCAACAAGTACCCCAAAACGTGATCCGTTTGGTTTATCGAGTCACTAACTACGCACAATGTGACTCAATTCGACTTCTGGGATCAACAAGCACCAACTATTTGACTCCGTTCGACTTCTCGAATCATTAAGTCTTCTATTTGACCCCAATTGACTTCTCAGATCAACAAGTCTTCCGTCCGACCGAATTCGGCTTCACGGATCAACAAGTACCTGCAAGTTGATCCGTTTGGTTTATCAAGTCACTAACTACGCGCAATGTGACTCAATTCGACTTCTTGGATCAACAAGCACCAACTATTTGACTCCGTTCGACTTCTCGGATCATCAAGTCTTCTATTCGACCCCAATTTACTTCTCGGATCAACAAGTCTTCCGTCTGACCGAATTCGGCTTCACGGATCAAAAAGTACCGGCAAGTTGATCCGTTTGGTTTATCAAGTCACTAACTACGCACAATGTGACTCAATTCAACTTCTGGGATCAACAAGCACCAACTATTTGACTCCGTTCGACTTCTCGGATCGCTAAGTCTTCTATTTGACCTCAATTGACTTCTCGGATCAACAAGTCTTCCGTCTGACCGAATTCGGCTTCATCGATCAACAAGTACCCGCTAGTTGATCTGTTTGGTTTATCAAGTTACTAACTACGCACAATGTGACTCAATTCGACTTCTGGGATCAACAAGCACCAACTATTTGACTTCGTTCGACTTCTCGGATCATTAAGTCTTCTATTTGACCCCAATTGACTTCTCGGATCAACAAGTCTTCCATCTGATCAAATTCGGCTTCACATATCAACAAGTACCCGCAAGTTGATCCGTTTGGTTTATCAAGTCACTAACTACGCACAATGTGACTCAATTCGACTTCTGGGATCAACAAGCACCAACTATTAGACTCCGTTCGACCTCTCGGATCACTAAGTCTTCTATTTGATTCCAATTGACTTCTCGGATCAACAAGTCTTCCGTTTAATCGAATTCGGCTTCACGGATCGACAAGTACCCCCAACTTGATCCGTTTGGTTTATCAATTCACTAACTACGCACAATGTGACTCAATTCGACTTCTGGGATCAACAAGCACAAACTATTTGACTCCGTTCGACTTCTCGGATCATAAAGTCTTCTCTTTGACCAAAATTGACTTCTCGGATCAACAAGTCTTCCGTTTGACCGAATTCGGCTTCACGGATCAACAAGTACCCCAAAACTTGATCCGTTTGGTTTATCGAGCCACTAACTACGCACAATGTGACTCAATTCGGGTTCTGGGATCAACAAGCACCAATTATTTGACTCCGTTCGACTTCTCAAATCATTAAGTCTTCTATTTGACCCCAATTGACTTCTCGGATCAACAAGTCTTCCGTCTGACCGAATTCGGCTTCACGGATCAAAAAGTACTTGCAAGTTGATCCGTTTGGTTTATCAAGTCACTAACTACGCACAATGTGACTCAATTCGACTTCTGGGATCAACAAGCACCAACTATTTGACTCCGTTCGATTTCTCGGATCATTAAGTCTGCTCTTTGACCAAAATTGACTTCTCGGATCAACAAGTCTTCCGTTTTACCGAATTCGGCTTAACGGATCAACAAGTACCCTTAACTTGATCCGTTTGGTTTATCGAGTCACTAACTACGCACAATGTGACTCAATTCGGCTTCTGGGATCAACAAGCACCAATTATTTGACTCCGTTCGACTTCTCAAATCATTAAGTCTTCTATTTGACCCCAATTGACTTCTCGGATCAACAAGTCTTCCGTCTGACTGAATTCGGCTTCACGGATCAAAAAGTACCTGCAGGTTGATCCGTTTGGTTTATCAAGTCACTAACTACGCACAATGTGACTCAATTCAACTTCTGGGATCAACAATCACCAACTATTTGACTCCGTTCGATTTCTCGGATCATTAAGTCTTCTCTTTGACCAAAATTGACTTCTCGGATCAACAAGTCTTCCGTTTGACCGAATTCGGCTTCACGGATCAACAAGTACCCCAAAACGTGATCCGTTTGGTTTATCGAGTCACTAACTACGCACAATGTGACTCAATTCGGCTTCTGGGATCAACAAGCACCAATTATTTGACTCCGTTTGACTTCTCAAATCATTAAGTCTTCTATTTGACCCCAATTGACTTCTCGGATCAACAAGTCTTCCGTCTGACCGAATTCGTCTTCACGGATCAAAAAGTACCTGCAAGTTGATCCGTTTGGTTTATCAAGTCACTAACTACGCACAATGTTACTCAATTCGACTTCTGGGATCAACAAGCACAAACTATTTGACTCTGTTCGACTTCTCGGATCATTAAGTCTTCTCTTTGACCATAATTGACTTCTCGTATCAACAAGTCTTCCGTTTGACCGAATTTTGCTTCACGGATCAACAAGTACCCGCAACTTGATCCATTTGGTTTATCAATTCACTAACTACGCACCGTGTGACTCGATTCGGCTTCTCGGATCAACAAGCACCAACTATTTGACTCCGTTCGACTTCTCGGATCATTAAGTCTTCTATTTGGCCCCAATTGACTTCTCGGATCAACAAGTCTTCCGTCTGACCGAATTCGGCTTCACATATCAACAAGTACCCGCAAGTTGATCCATTTAGTTTATCAAGTCACTAACTACGCACAATGTGACTCAATTCGACTTCTTGGATCAACAAGCACCAACTATTCGACTCCGTTCGACTTCTCGGATCATCAAGTCTTCTATTTGACCCAAATTGACTTCTCGGATCAACAAGTCTTCCGTCTGACCGAATTCGGCTTCACATATCAACAAGTACCCGCAAGTTGATCCGTTTGGTTTATCAGGTCACTAACTACGCACAATGCGACTCAATTCGACTTCTGGGATCAATAAACACCAACTATTTGAGTCCGTTCGACTTCTCGGATCAATAAGTCTTCTATTTGAACCCAGTTGACTTCTCGGATCAACAAGTCTTCCGTCTGACCGAATTCGGCTTCACCGATCAACGAGTACCCGCAAGTTGATATGTTTGGTTTATCAAGTTACTAACTACGCACAATGTGACTCAATTCGACTTCTGGGATCAACAAGCACCAACTATTTGACTCCGTTCGACTTCTCGGATCATTAAGTCTTCTATTTGACCCCAATTGACTTCTCGGATCAACAAGTCTTCCGTCTGATCGAATTCGGTTGCACATATCAAAAAGTACCCGCAAGTTGATCCGTTTGGTTTATCAAGTCACTAACTACGCACAATGTGACTCAATTCGACTTCTGGGATCAACAAGCACCAACTATTTGACTCCGTTCGACTTCTCGGATCACTAAGTCTTCTATTTGACCTCAATTGACTTCTCAGATCAACAATTCTTCCGTTTAATCGAATTCGGCTTCACGGATCGACAAGTACCCGCAAGTTGATCCGTTTGGTTTATCAATTCACTAACTACGCACAATGTTACTCAATTCGACTTCTGGGATCAACAAGCACAAACTATTTGACTCTGTTCGACTTCTCGGATCATTAAGTCTTCTCTTTGACCATAATTGACTTCTCGTATCAACAAGTCTTCCGTTTGACCGAATTTTGCTTCACGGATCAACAAGTACCCGCAACTTGATCCATTTGGTTTATCAATTCACTAACTACGCACCGTGTGACTCGATTCGGCTTCTCGGATCAACAAGCACCAACTATTTGACTCCGTTCGACTTCTCGGATCATTAAGTCTTCTATTTGGCCCCAATTGACTTCTCGGATCAACAAGTCTTCCGTCTGACCGAATTCGGCTTCACATATCAACAAGTACCCGCAAGTTGATCCATTTAGTTTATCAAGTCACTAACTACGCACAATGTGACTCAATTCGACTTCTTGGATCAACAAGCACCAACTATTCGACTCCGTTCGACTTCTCGGATCATCAAGTCTTCTATTTGACCCAAATTGACTTCTCGGATCAACAAGTCTTCCGTCTGACCGAATTCGGCTTCACATATCAACAAGTACCCGCAAGTTGATCCGTTTGGTTTATCAGGTCACTAACTACGCACAATGCGACTCAATTCGACTTCTGGGATCAATAAACACCAACTATTTGAGTCCGTTCGACTTCTCGGATCAATAAGTCTTCTATTTGAACCCAGTTGACTTCTCGGATCAACAAGTCTTCCGTCTGACCGAATTCGGCTTCACCGATCAACGAGTACCCGCAAGTTGATATGTTTGGTTTATCAAGTTACTAACTACGCACAATGTGACTCAATTCGACTTCTGGGATCAACAAGCACCAACTATTTGACTCCGTTCGACTTCTCGGATCATTAAGTCTTCTATTTGACCCCAATTGACTTCTCGGATCAACAAGTCTTCCGTCTGATCGAATTCGGTTGCACATATCAAAAAGTACCCGCAAGTTGATCCGTTTGGTTTATCAAGTCACTAACTATGCACAATGTGACTCAATTCGACTTCTGGGATCAACAAGCACCAACTATTTGACTCCGTTCGACTTCTCGGATCACTAAGTCTTCTATTTGACCTCAATTGACTTCCCAGATCAACAATTCTTCCGTTTAATCGAATTCGGCTTCACGGATCGACAAGTACCCGCAAGTTGATCCGTTTGGTTTATCAATTCACTAACTACGCACAATGTGACTCAATTCGACTTCTGGGATCAACAAGCACAAACTATTTGACTCTGTTCGACTTCTCGGATCATTAAGTCTTCTCTTTGACCATAATTGACTTCTCGGATCAACAAGTGTTCCGTTTGACCGAATTTTGCTTCACGGATCAACAAGTACCCGCAACTTGATCCATTTGGTTTATCAATTCACTTACTACGCACAATGTGACTCGATTCGGCTTCCGGGATCAACAAGCACCAACTATTTGACTCCGTTCGACTTCTCGGATCATTAAGTCTTCTATTTGGCCCCAATTGACTTCTCGGATCAACAAGTCTTCCGTCTGACCGAATTCGGCTTCACCGATCAACAAGTACCCCCATCTTGATCCGTTTGGTTTATCAAGTCACTAACTACGCACAATGTGACTAAATTCGACTTCTGGGATCAACAAGCACCAACTATTTGATTCCATTCGACCTCTCGGATCATTAAGTCTTCTCTTTGACCAAAATTGACTTCTCGGATCAACAAGTCTTCCGTTTTACCGAATTCGGCTTCACGGATCAACAAGTACCCTTAACTTGATCCGTTTGGTTTATCAAGTCACTAACTACTCACAATGTGACTCGATTCGACTTCTGGGATCAACAAGCACCAATTATTTGACTCCGTTCCACTTCTCGGATCATTAAGTCTTCACTTTGACCAAAATTGACTTCTCGAATCAACAAGTCTTCCGTTTGACCGAATTCGGCTTCACGGATCAACAAGCACCCCAAACTTAATCCGTTTGGTTTATCGAGAGACTAACTACGCACAATGTGACTCAATTCGGCTTCTGGGATCAACAAGCACCAACTATTTGACTCCGTTCGACTTCTCGAATCATTAAGTCTTCTATTTGACCCCAATTGTCTTCTAGGATCAACAAGTCTTCCGTCTGACCGAATTCGGCTTCACATATCAACAAGTACCCGCAAGTTGATCCGTTTGGTTTATCAAGTCACTAACTACGCATAATGTGACTCAATTCGACTTCTTGGGTCAACAAGCACCAACTATTTGACTCCGTTTGACTTCTCGGATCATCAAGTCTTCTATTTGATCCCAATTGACTTCTCGGATCAAGAAGTCTTCCGTCTGACCGAATTCGGCTTCACATATCAACAAGTACCCGCAAGTTGATCCGTTTGGTTTATCAGGTCACTAACTATGCACAATGCGACTCAATTCGACTTCTGGGATCAACAAACACCAACTATTTGACTCCGTTCGACTTCTCGGATCATTAAGTCTTCTATTTGACCCCAATTGACTTCTCGGATCAACAAGTCTTCCGTCTGACCGAATTCGGCTTCACCGATCAACAAGTACCCGCAAGTTGATCTGTTTGGTTTATCAAGTTACTAACTACGTACAATGTGACTGAATTCGACTTCTGGGATCAACAAACACCAACTATTTAACTCCGTTCGACTTCTCGGATCATTAAGTCTTCTATTTGACCCCAATTGACTTCTCGGATCAACAAGTCTTCCGTCTGATCAAATTCGGCTTCTCATATCAACAAGTACCCGCAAGTTGATCCGTTTGGTTTATCAAGTCACTAACTATGCACAATGTGACTCAATTCGACTTCTGGGATCAACAAGCACCAACTATTTGACTCCGTTCGACCTCTCGGATCACTAAGTCTTCTATTTGATTCCAATTGACTTCTCGGATCAACAAGTCTTCCGTTTAATCGAATTCGGCTTCACGGATCGACAAGTACCCCCAACTTGATCCGTTTGGTTTATCAATTCACAAACTACGCACAATGTGACTCAATTCGACTTCTGGGATCAACAAGCACAAACTATTTGACTCCGTTCGACTTCTCGGATCATAAAGTCTTCTCTTTGACCATAATTGACTTCTCGGATCAACAAGTCTTCCGTTTGACCGAATTTGGCTTCACGGATCAACAAGTACCCGCAACTTGATCCATTTGGTTTATCAATTCACTAACTACGCACAATGTGACTCGATTCGGCTTCTAGGATCAAAAAGCACCAACTATTTGACTCCGTTCGACTTCTCGGATCATTAAGTCTTCTATTTGGCCCCAATTGACTTCTTGGATCAACAAGTCTTCCGTCTGACCGAATTCGGCTTCACCGATCAACAAGTACCCCCATCTTGATCCGTTTGGTTTATCAAGTCACTAACTACGCTCAATGTGACTCAATTCGACTTCTGGGATCAACAAGCACCAACTATTTAACTCCGTTCGACTTCTCGGATCATTAAGTCTTCTCTTTGACCAAAATTGACTTCTCGGATCAACAAGTCTTCCGTTTTACCGAATTCGGCTTCACGGATCAACAAGTACCCGTAACTTGATCCGTTTGGTTTATCAAGTCACTAACTACTCACAATGTGACTCGATTCGACCTCTGGGATCAACAAGCACCAACTATTTGACTCCGTTCCACTTCTCGGATCATTAAGTCTTCACTTTGACCAAAATTGACTTCTCGAATCAACAAGTCTTCCGTTTGACCGAATTCGGCTTCACGGATCAACAAGTACCCCAAACTTAATCCGTTTGGTTTATCGAGTCACTAACTACGCACAATGTGACTCAATTCGGCTTCTGGGATCAACAAGCACCAACTATTTGACTCCGTTAGACTTATCGAATCATTAAGTCTTCTATTTGACCCCAATTGACTTCTCAGATCAGCAAGTCTTCCGTCTGACCGAATTCGGCTTCACGGATCAACAAGTACCTTCAAGTTGATCCGTTTGGTTTATCAAGTCACTAACTACGCACAATGTGACTCAATTCGACTTCATGGATCAACAAGCACCAACTATTTGACTCTGTTCGACTTCTCGGATCATCAAGTCTTCTATTCGACCCCAATTGACTTCTCAGATCAACAAGTCTTTCGTCTGACCGAAATCGGCTTCACATATCAACAAGTACCCGCAAGTTGATCCGTTTGGTTTATCAGGTCACTAACTACGCACAATGCGACTCAATTCGACTTCTGGGATCAACAAACACCAACTATTTGACTCCGTTCGACTTCTCGGATCATTAAGTCTTCTATTTGACCCCAATTGACTTCTCGGATCAACAAGTCTTCCGTCTGACCGAATTCGGCTTCACCGATCAACAAGTACCCGCAAGTTGATCTGTTTGGTTTATCAAGTTACTAACTACGCACAATGTGACTCAATTCAACTTCTGGAATCAACAAGCACGAACTATTTGACTCCGTTCAACTTCTCGGATCATTAAGTCTTCTCTTTGACCAAAATTGACTTCTCGGATCAACAAGTCTTCCGTTTTACCGAATTCGGCATCACGGATCAACAAGTACCCTTAACTTGATTCGTTTAGTTTATCAAGTCACTAACTACTCACAATGTGACTCGATTCGGCTTCTAGGATCAACAAGCACCAACTATTTGACTCCGTTCCACTTCTCGGATCATTAAGTCTTCACTTTGACCAAAATTGACTTCTCGGATCAACAAGTCTTCCGTTTGACCGAATTCGGCTTCACGGATCAACAAGTACCCCAAAACTTGATCCGTTTGGTTTATCGAGTCACTAACTACGCACAATGTGACTCAATTCGGCTTCTGGGATCAACAAGCACCAATTATTTGACTCCGTTCGACTTCTCAAATCATTAAGTCTTCTATTTGACCCCAATTGACTTCTCGGATCAACAAGTCTTCTGTCTGACCGAATTCGGCTTCACGGATCAAAAAGTACCTGCAAGTTGATCCGTTTGGTTTATCAAGTCACTAACTACGCACAATGTGACTCAATTCGACTTCTGGGATCAACAAGCACCAACTATTTGACTCCGTTCGATTTCTCGCATCATTAAGTCTTCTCTTTGACCAAAATTGACTTCTCGGATCAACAAGTGTTCCGTTTTACCGAATTCGGCTTAACGGATCAACAAGTACCCTTAACTTGATCCGTTTGGTTTATCAAGTCACTAACTACTCACAATGTGACTCGATTCGGCTTCTAGGATCAACAAGCACCAACTATTTGACTTCGTTCCACTTCTCGGATCATTAAGTCTTCACTTTGACCAAAATTGACTTCTCGGATCAACAAGTCTTCCGTTTGACCGAATTCGGCTTCAGGGATCAACAAGTACCCCAAAACATGATCCGTTTGGTTTATCTCATCACTAACTACGCACACTTTGACTCAATTCGGCTTCTGGGATCAACAAGCACCAACTATTTGACTTCGTTCGACTTCTCAAATCATTGAGTCTTCTATTTGACCCCAATTGACTTCTCAGATCAACAAGTCTTCCGTCTGACCGAATTCGGCTTCACGGATCAACAAGTACCTGCAAGTTGATCCGTTTGGTTTATCAAGTCACTAACTACGCACAATGCGACTCAATTCGACTTCTGGGATCAACAAACACCAACTATTTGACTCCGTTCGACTTCTCGGATCATTAAGTCTTCTATTTGACCCCAATTGACTTCTCGGATCAACAAGTCTTCCGTCTGACCGAATTCGGCTTCACCGATCAACAAGTACCCGCAAGTTGATCTGTTTGGTTTATCAAGTTACTAACTTCGCACAATGTGACTCAATTCAACTTCTGGAATCAACAAGTACCAACTATTTGACTCCGTTCAACTTCTCGGATCATTAAGTCTTCTCTTTGACCAAAATTGACTTCTCGGATCAACAAGTCTTCCGTTTTACCGAATTCGGCTTCACGGATCAACAAGTACCCTTAACTTGATTCGTTTAGTTTATCAAGTCACTAACTACGCACAATGTGACTCAATTCGACTTCTGGGATCAACAAGCACCAACTATTTAACTCCGTTCGACTTCTCGGATCATTAAGTCTTCTCTTTGACCAAAATTGACTTCTCGGATCAACAAGTCTTCCGTTTTACCGAATTCGGCTTCACGGATCAACAAGTACCCGTAACTTGATCCGTTTGGTTTATCAAGTCACTAACTACTCACAATGTGACTCGATTCGACCTCTGGGATCAACAAGCACCAACTATTTGACTCCGTTCCACTTCTCGGATCATTAAGTCTTCACTTTGACCAAAATTGACTTCTCGAATCAACAAGTCTTCCGTTTGACCGAATTCGGCTTCACGGATCAACAAGTACCCCAAACTTAATCCGTTTGGTTTATCGAGTCACTAACTACGCACAATGTGACTCAATTCGGCTTCTGGGATCAACAAGCACCAACTATTTGACTCCGTTAGACTTATCGAATCATTAAGTCTTCTATTTGACCCCAATTGACTTCTCAGATCAGCAAGTCTTCCGTCTGACCGAATTCGGCTTCACGGATCAAAAAGTACCTGCAAGTTGATCCGTTTGGTTTATCAAGTCACTAACTACGCACAATGTGACTCAATTCGACTTCTGGGATCAACAAGCACCAACTATTTGACTCCGTTCGATTTCTCGCATCATTAAGTCTTCTCTTTGACCAAAATTGACTTCTCGGATCAACAAGTGTTCCGTTTTACCGAATTCGGCTTAACGGATCAACAAGTACCCTTAACTTGATCCGTTTGGTTTATCAAGTCACTAACTACTCACAATGTGACTCGATTCGGCTTCTAGGATCAACAAGCACCAACTATTTGACTTCGTTCCACTTCTCGGATCATTAAGTCTTCACTTTGACCAAAATTGACTTCTCGGATCAACAAGTCTTCCGTTTGACCGAATTCGGCTTCAGGAATCAACAAGTACCCCAAAACTTGATCCGTTTGGTTTATCTCGTCACTAACTACGCACAATGTGACTCAATTCGGCTTCTGGGATCAACAAGCACCAACTATTTGACTCCGTTCGACTTCTCAAATCATTGAGTCTTCTATTTGACCCCAATTGACTTCTCAGATCAACAAGTCTTCCGTCTGACCGAATTCGGCTTCACGGATCAACAAGTACCTGCAAGTTGATCCGTTTGGTTTATCAAGTCACTAACTACGCACAATGCGACTCAATTCGACTTCTGGGATCAACAAACACCAACTATTTGACTCCGTTCGACTTCTCGGATCGTTAAGTCTTCTATTTGACCCCAATTGACTTCTCGGATCAACAAGTCTTCCGTCTGACCGAATTCGGCTTCACCGATCAACAAGTACCCGCAAGTTGATCTGTTTGGTTTATCAAGTTACTAACTTCGCACAATGTGACTCAATTCAACTTCTGGAATCAACAAGCACCAACTATATGACTCCGTTCAACTTCTCGGATCATTAAGTCTTCTCTTTGACCAAAATTGACTTCTCGGATCAACAAGTCTTCCGTTTTACCGAATTCGGCTTCACGGATCAACAAGTACCCTTAACTTGATTCGTTTAGTTTATCAAGTCACTAACTACGCACAATGTGACTCAATTCGACTTCTGGGATCAACAAGCACCAACTATTTAACTCCGTTCGACTTCTCAGATCATTAAGTCTTCTCTTTGACCAAAATTGACTTCTCGGATCAACAAGTCTTCCGTTTTACCGAATTCGGCTTCACGGATCAACAAGTACCCGTAACTTGATCCGTTTGGTTTATCAAGTCACTAACTACTCACAATGTGACTCGATTCGACCTCTGGGATCAACAAGCACCAACTATTTGACTCCGTTCCACTTCTCGGATCATTAAGTCTTCACTTTGACCAAAATTGACTTATCGAATCAACAAGTCTTCCGTTTGACCGAATTCGGCTTCACGGATCAACAAGTACCCCAAACTTAATCCGTTTGGTTTATCGAGTCACTAACTACGCACAATGTGACTCAATTCGGCTTCTGGGATCAACAAGCACCAACTATTTGACTCCGTTAGACTTATCGAATCATTAAGTCTTCTATTTGACCCCAATTGACTTCTCAGATCAGCAAGTCTTCCGTCTGACCGAATTCGGCTTCACGGATCAACAAGTACCTGCAAGTTGATCCGTTTGGTTTATCAAGTCACTAACTACGCACAATGTGACTCAATTCGACTTCTTGGATCAACAAGCACCAACTATTTGACTCTGTTCGACTTCTCGGATCATCAAGTCTTCTATTCGACCCCAATTGACTTCTCAGATCAACAAGTCTTTCGTCTGACCGAAATCGGCTTCACATATCAACAAGTACCCGCAAGTTGATCCGTTTGGTTTATCAGGTCACTAACTACGCACAATGCGACTCAATTCGACTTCTGGGATCAACAAACACCAACTATTTGACTCCGTTCGACTTCTCGGATCATTAAGTCTTCTATTTGACCCCAATTGACTTCTCGGATCAACAAGTCTTCCGTCTGACCGAATTCGGCTTCACCGATCAACAAGTACCCGCAAGTTGATCTGTTTGGTTTATCAAGTTACTAACTACGCACAATGTGACTCAATTCAACTTCTGGAATCAACAAGCACGAACTATTTGACTCCGTTCAACTTCTCGGATCATTAAGTCTTCTCTTTGACCAAAATTGACTTCTCGGATCAACAAGTCTTCCGTTTTACCGAATTCGGCATCACGGATCAACAAGTACCCTTAACTTGATTCGTTTAGTTTATCAAGTCACTAACTACTCACAATGTGACTCGATTCGGCTTCTAGGATCAACAAGCACCAACTATTTGACTCCGTTCCACTTCTCGGATCATTAAGTCTTCACTTTGACCAAAATTGACTTCTCGGATCAACAAGTCTTCCGTTTGACCGAATTCGGCTTCACGGATCAACAAGTACCCCAAAACTTGATCCGTTTGGTTTATCGAGTCACTAACTACGCACAATGTGACTCAATTCGGCTTCTGGGATCAACAAGCACCAATTATTTGACTCCGTTCGACTTCTCAAATCATTAAGTCTTCTATTTGACCCCAATTGACTTCTCGGATCATTAAGTCTTCTGTCTGACCGAATTCGGCTTCACGGATCAAAAAGTACCTGCAAGTTGATCCGTTTGGTTTATCAAGTCACTAACTACGCACAATGTGACTCAATTCGACTTCTGGGATCAACAAGCACCAACTATTTGACTCCGTTCGATTTCTCGCATCATTAAGTCTTCTCTTTGACCAAAATTGACTTCTCGGATCAACAAGTGTTCCGTTTTACCGAATTCGGCTTAACGGATCAACAAGTACCCTTAACTTGATCCGTTTGGTTTATCAAGTCACTAACTACTCACAATGTGACTCGATTCGGCTTCTAGGATCAACAAGCACCAACTATTTGACTTCGTTCCACTTCTCGGATCATTAAGTCTTCACTTTGACCAAAATTGACTTCTCGGATCAACAAGTCTTCCGTTTGACCGAATTCGGCTTCACGGATCAACAAGTACCCCAAAACTTGATCCGTTTGGTTTATCTCGTCACAAACTACGCACAATGTGACTCAATTCGGCTTCTGGGATCAACAAGCACCAACTATTTGACTCCGTTCGACTTCTCAAATCATTGAGTCTTCTATTTGACCCCAATTGACTTCTCAGATCAACAAGTCTTCCGTCTGACCGAATTCGGCTTCACGGATCAACAAGTACCTGCAAGTTGATCCGTTTGGTTTATCAAGTCACTAACTACGCACAATGCGACTCAATTCGACTTCTGGGATCAACAAACACCAACTATTTGACTCCGTTCGACTTCTCGGATCATTAAGTCTTCTATTTGACCTCAATTGACTTCTCGGATCAACAAGTCTTCCGTCTGACCGAATTCGGCTTCACCGATCAACAAGTACCCGCAAGTTGATCTGTTTGGTTTATCAAGTTACTAACTTCGCACAATGTGACTCAATTCAACTTCTGGAATCAACAAGCACCAACTATTTGACTCCGTTGAACTTCTCGGATCATTAAGTCTTCTCTTTGACCAAAATTGACTTCTCGGATCAACAAGTCTTCCGTTTTACCGAATTCGGCTTCACGGATCAACAAGTACCCTTAACTTGATTCGTTTAGTTTATCAAGTCACTAACTACTCACAATGTGACTCGATTCGGCTTCTAGGATCAACAAGCACCAACTATTTGACTCCGTTCCACTTCTCGGATCATTAAGTCTTCACTTTGACCAAAATTGACTTCTCGGATCAACAAGTCTTCCGTTTGACCGAATTCGGCTTCACAGATCAACAAGTACCCCAAAACTTGATCCGTTTGGTTTATCGAGTCACTAACTACGCACAATGTGACTCAATTCGGCTTCTGGGATCAACAAGCACCAATTATTTGACTCCGTTCGACTTCTCAAATCATTAAGTCTTCTATTTGACCCCAATTGACTTCTCGGATCAACAAGTCTTCCGTCTGACCGAATTCGGCTTCACGGATCAAAAAGTACCGGCAAGTTGATCCGTTTGGTTTATCAAGTCACTAACTACGCACAATGTGACTCAATTCGACTTCTGGGATCAACAAGCACCAACTATTTGACTCCGTTCGATTTCTCGGATCATTAAGTCTTCTCTTTGACCAAAATTGACTTCTCGGATCAACAACTGTTCCTTTTTACCGAATTCGGCTTAACGGATCAACAAGTACCCTTAACTTGATCCGTTTGGTTTATCAAGTCACTAACTACTCACAATGTGACTCGATTCGGCTTCTAGGATCAACAAGCACCAACTATTTGACTTCGTTCCACTTCTCGGATCATTAAGTCTTCACTTTGACCAAAATTGACTTCTCGGATCAACAAGTCTTCCGTTTGACCGAATTCGGCTTCAGGGATCAACAAGTACCCCAAAACTTGATCCGTTTGGTTTATCTCGTCACTAACTACGCACAATGTGACTCAATTCGGCTTCTGGGATCAACAAGCACCAATTATTTGACTCCGTTCGACTTCTCAAATCATTAAGTCTTCTATTTGACCCCAATTGACTTCTCGGATCAACAAGTCTTCCGTCTGACCAAATTCGGCTTCACGGATCAACAAGTACCTGCAAGTTGATCCGTCTGATTTATCAAGTCACTAACTACGCCAATGTGACTCAATTCGACTTCTGGGATCAATAAGCACCAACTATTTGACCCCGTTCGACTTCTCGGATCATTAAGTCTTCTATTTGACCCCAATTGACTTCTCGGATCAACAAGTCTTCCGTTTAACCAAATTCGGCTTCACGAATCGACAAGTACCCCCAACTTGATCTGTTTGATTTATCAAACCACTAACTACGCACAATGTGACTCAATTCGACTTCTGGGATCAACAAGCACAAACTATTTGACTCCGTTCGACTTCTCGGATCATTAAGTCTTCTCTTTGACCAAAATTGACTTCTCGGATCAACAAGTCTTCCGTTTTACCGAATTCGGCTTCACGGATCAACAAGTACGCTTAACATGATCCGTTTGGTTTATTGAGTCACTAACTGCGTACAATGTGACTCAATTCGGCTTCTGGGATCAACAAGCACCAACTATTCGACTCCGTTCGACTTCTTGAATCATTAAGTCTTCTATTTGACCCCAATTGACTTCTCGGATCAACAAGTCTTCCGTCTGACCGAATTTCGCTTCACGGATCAACAAGTACCCGCAAGTTGATCCGTTTTGTTTATCAAGTCACTAACTACGCACAATGTGACTCAATTAGACTTGTGGGATCAACAAGCACCAACTATTTGACTCCATTCGTCTTTTCGGATCATTCAGTCTTCTATTTGACCCCAATTGACTTCTCGGATAAACAAGTCTTCCGTCTGACCGAATTCAGCTTCACGGATCAACAAGTACCCCCAACTTGATCCGTTTGGTTTATTGAGTCACTACAAGTTCGGGGTACTTATTGATCCGTGAATCCGAATTCGGTCAGGCCGAAGACTTGTTGATGCGAGAAGTCAATTGGGGTCAAATAGAAGACTTAATGATCCAAGAAGTCGAACGGAGTCAAATAGTTGGTGCTTGTTGATCCCAGAGGCCGAATTGAGTCACATTGTGCGTAGTTAGTGACTCGACAAACCAAACGGATCAAGTTGGGGGTACTTGTTGATCCTTAAAGCCGAATTTGGTTAGACCGAGGACTTGTTGATCCGAGAAGTCAATTGGGGTCAAATAGAAGACTTAATGATCCGAGAAGTCGAATGGAGTCAAATAGTTGGTGCTTGTTGATCCCAGAAGCCGAATTGAGTCACATTGTGCATAGTCAGTGACTTGATAAACCAAATAGATCATGTTGGGGGTGCTTGTTGATCCGTGAAGCCGAATTCGGTCAAACGGAAGACTTGTTGATCCGGGAAGTCAATTTTGGTCAAAGTGAAGACTTAATGATCCGAGAAGTCGAACGAAGTCAAATAGTTGGTGCTTGTTGATCCCAGAAGCCGAATCGAGTCACATTGTGCATAGTTAGTGACTTGATAAACCAAAAGGATCATGTTAAGCGTACTTTTTGATCCGTGAAGCCGAATTCGGTCAGACGGAAGACTTGTTGATCCGAGAAGTCAATTTTGGTCAAAGAGAAGACTTAATGATCCGAGAATTCGAACGGAGTCAAATAGTTGGTGCTTGTTGATCCCAGAAGCCGAATTGAGTCACATTGTGCCTAGTTAGTGACTCGATAAACCAAACGGATCAAGTTGGGGGAACTTGTTGATCTGTGAAGCCGAATTCGGTCAGACCGAAGACTTGTTGATCCGAGAAGTCAATTGGGGTCAAATAGAAGACTTAATGTCCGAGAAGTCGAACGGAGACAAATAGTTGGTGCTTGTTGATCCACGAAGTCGAATTGAGTCACATTGTGCATAGTTAGTGACTTGCTAAACCAAATGTATCAAGTTGGGGGTACTTGTTGATCCGTGAAGCCGAATTCGGTCAGACGGAAGACTTGTTGATCCGAGAAGTCAATTGGGGTCAAATAGAAGACTTAATGATTCGAGAAGTCGAACGGAGTCAAATAGTTGATGCTTGTTGATCCCAGAAGCCGAATTGAGTCACATTGTGCGTAGTTAGTGACTGAATAAACCAAACGGATCAAGTTTGGGGGTACTTGTTGATCCGTGAAGCCGAATTCGGTCAAACGGAAGACTTGTTGATCCGAGAAGTCGAACGGAGTCAAATAGTTGGTGCTTGTTGATCCCAGAAGCCGAATCGAGTCACATTGTGAGTAGTTAGTGACTTGATAAACCAAAGGGATCAAGTTAAGGGTACTTGTTGATCCGTGAAGCCGAATTCGGTAAAACGGAAGACTTGTTGATCCGAGAAGTTAATTTTGGTCAAAGAGAAGACTTAATGATCCGAGAAGTCGAACGGAGTCAAATAGTTGGTGCTTGTTGATCCCAGAAGTCGAATTGAGTCACATTGTACGTAGTTAGTGACTTGATAAACCAAACGGATCAAGATGGGGTTACTTGTTGATCGGTGAAGCCAAATTCGGTCAGACGGAAGACTTGTTGATCCGAGAAGTCAATTGGGGTCAAATAGAAAACTTAATGATCGGAGAAGTCGAACGGAGTCAAATAGTTGGTCCTTGTTGATCCCAGAAGCCGAATCGAGTCACATTGTGCGTAGTTAGTGACTTGATAAACCAAACGGATCAACTTGCGGGTACTTCTTGATCCGTGAAGCCGAATTCGGTCAGGCGGAAGACTTGTTGATCTGAGAAGTCAATTGGTGTCAAATAGAAGATTTAATGATCCGAGAAGTCGAACGGAGTCAAATAGTTGGTGCTTGTTGATCCCAGATGCCAAATTGAGTCACATTGTGCGTAGTTAGTGACTCGATAAACCAAACGGATCAAGTTGGGGGTACTTGTTGATCCGTGAAGCCGAATTCGGTCAGACGGAAGACTTGTTGATCCGAGAAGTCAATTGGGGTCAAATAGAAGACTTAATGATCCGAGAAGTCGAACGGAGTCAAATAGTTGGTGCTTGTTGATCCCAGAAGCCGAATTGAGTCACATTGTGCATAGTTAGTGACTTGATAAACCAAATGGATCAAGTTGGGGGTACTTGTTGATCGGTGAAGCCGAATTCGGTCAAAAGGAAGACTTGTTGATCCGAGAAGTCAATTTTGGTCAAAGTGAAGACTTAATGATCCGAGAAGTCGAACGAAGTCAAATAGTTGGTGCTTGTTGATCCCAGAAGCCGAATCGAGTCACATTGTGCATAGTTAGTGACTTGATAAACCAAAAGGATCATGTTAAGGGTACTTTTTGATCCGTGAAGCTGAATTCGGTCAGACGGAAGACTTGTTGATCCGAGAAGTCAATTTTGGTCAAAGAGAAGACTTAATGATCCGTGAATTCGAACGGAGTCAAATAGTTGGTGCTTGTTGATCCCAGAAGCCGAATTGAGTCACATTGTGCCTAGTTAGTGACTCGATAAACCAAACGGATCAAGTTGGGGGAACTTGTTGATCTGTGAAGCCGAATTCGGTCAGACCGAAGACTTGTTGATCCGAGAAGTCAATTGGGGTCAAATAGAAGACTTAATGATCCGAGAAGTCGAACGGAGACAAATAGTTGGTGCTTGTTGATCCAAGAAGTCGAATTGAGTCACATTGTGCATAGTTAGTGACTTCCTAAACCAAATGGATCAAGTTGGGGGTACTTGTTGATCCGTGAAGCCGAATTCGGTCAGACGGAAGACTTGTTGATCCGAGAAGTCAATTGGGGTCAAATAGAAGACTTAATGATTCGAGAAGTCGAACGGAGTCAAATAGTTGATGCTTGTTGATCCCAGAAGCCGAATTGAGTCACATTGTGCGTAGTTAGTGACTCAATAAACCAAACGGATCAAGTTTGGGGGTACTTGTTGATCCGTGAAGCCGAATTCGGTCAAAAGGAAGACTTGTTGATCCGAGAAGTCGAACGGAGTCAAATAGTTGGTGCTTGTTGATCCCAGAAGCCGAATCGAGTCACATTGTGAGTAGTTAGTGACTTGATAAACCAAACGGATCAAGTTAAGGGTACTTGTTGATCCGTGAAGCCGAATTCGGTAAAACGGAAGACTTGTTGATCCGAGAAGTCAATTTTGGTCAAAGAGAAGACTTAATGATCCGAGAAGTCGAACGGAGTCAAATAGTTGGTGCTTGTTGATCCCAGAAGTCGAATTGAGTCACATTGTACGTAGTTAGTGACTTGATAAACCAAACGGATCAAGATGGGGTTAGTTGTTGATCGGTGAAGCCAAATTCGGTCAGACGGAAGACTTGTTGATCCGAGAAGTCAATTGGGGTCAAATAGAAAACTTAATGATCGGAGAAGTCGAACGAAGTCAAATAGTTGGTCCTTGTTGATCCCAGAAGCCGAATCGAGTCACATTGTGCGTAGTTAGTGACTTGATAAACCAAACGGATCAACTTGCGGGTACTTGTTGATCCGTGAAGCCGAATTCGGTCAGGCGGAAGACTTGTTGATCTGAGAAGTCAATTGGTGTCAAATAGAAGATTTAATGATCCGAGAAGTCGAACGGAGTCAAATAGTTGGTGCTTGTTGATCCCAGAAGCCAAATTGAGTCACATTGTGCGTAGTTAGTGACTCGATAAACCAAACGGATCAAGTTGGGGGTACTTGTTGATCCGTGAAGCCGAATTCGGTCAGACGGAAGACTTGTTGATCCGAGAAGTCAATTGGGGTCAAATAGAAGACTTAATGATCCGAGAAGTGGAACGGAGTCAAATAGTTGGTGCTTGTTGATCCCAGAAGCCGAATTGAGTCACATTGTGCGTAGTTAGTGACTCGATGAACCAAACGGATCAAGTTGGGGGTACTTGTTGATCGGTGAAGCCGAATTCGGTCAGACGGAAGACTTGTTGATCCGAGAAGTCAATTAGGGTCAAATAGAAGACTTAATGATCCGAGAAGTCGAACGGAGTCAAATAGTTGGTGCTTGTTGATCCCAGAAGCCAAATTGAGTCCCATTGTGTGTAGTTAGTGACTTGATAAACCAAACGGATCAACTTGCGGGTACTTGTTGATCCGTGAAGCCGAATTCGGTCAGACGGAAGACTTGTTGATCCGAGAAGTCAATTTTGGTCAAAGAGAAGACTTAATGATCCGAGAATTCGAACGGAGTCAAATAGTTGGTGCTTGTTGATCCCAGAAGCCGAATTGAGTCACATTGTGCATAGTTAGTGACTCGATGAACCAAACGGATCAAGTTGGGGGTACTTGTTGATCGGTGAAGCCGAATTCGGTCAGACGGAAGACTTGTTGATCCGAGAAGTCAATTGGGGTCAAATAGAAGACTTAATGATCCGAGAAGTCGAACGGAGTCAAATAGTTGGTGCTTGTTGATCCCAGAGGCCGAATTGAGTCACATTGTGCGTAGTTAGTGACTCGACAAACCAAACGGATCAAGTTGGGGGTACTTGTTGATCCTTAAAGCCGAATTTGGTTAGACCGAGGACTTGTTGATCCGAGAAGTCAATTGGGGTCAAATAGAAGACTTAATGATCCGAGAAGTCGAATGGAGTCAAATAGTTGGTGCTTGTTGATCCCAGAAGCCGAATTGAGTCACATTGTGCATAGTCAGTGACTTGATAAACCAAATAGATCATGTTGGGGGTGCTTGTTGATCCGTGAAGCCGAATTCGGTCAAACGGAAGACTTGTTGATCCGGGAAGTCAATTTTGGTCAAAGTGAAGGCTTAATGATCCGAGAAGTCGAACGGAGTCAAATAGTTGGTGCTTGTTGAACCCTGAAGCCGAATTGAGTCACATTATGCGTAGTTAGAGACTTGATAAACCAAACGGATCAACTTGGGGGTACTTTTTGATATGTGAAGCCGAATTCGGTCAGACGGAAGACTTGTTGATTCGAGAAGTCAATTGGGGTCAAGTAGAAGACTTAATGATCTGAGAAGTCGAACGGAGTCAAATAGTTGGTGCTTGTTGATCCCAGAAACCGAATCGAGTCACATTGTGAGTAGTTAGTGACTTGATAAACCAAACGGATCAAGTTAAGGGTACTTGTTGATCCGTGAAGCCGAATTCGGTAAAACGGAAGACTTGTTGATCCGAGAAGTCAATTTTGGTCAAAGAGAAGACTTAATGATCCGAGAAGTCGAACGGAGTCAAATAGTTGGTGCTTGTTGATCCCAGAAGTCGAATTGAGTCACATTGTACGTAGTTAGTGACTTGATAAACCAAACGGATCAAGATGGGGTTACTTGTTGATCGGTGAAGCCAAATTCGGTCAGACGGAAGACTTGTTGATCCGAGAAGTCAATTGGGGTCAAATAGAAAACTTAATGATCGGAGAAGTCGAACGGAGTCAAATAGTTGGTCCTTGTTGATCCCAGAAGCCGAATCGAGTCACATTGTGCGTAGTTAGTGACTTGATAAACCAAACGGATCAACTTGCGGGTACTTCTTGATCCGTGAAGCCGAATTCGGTCAGGCGGAAGACTTGTTGATCTGAGAAGTCAATTGGTGTCAAATAGAAGATTTAATGATCCGAGAAGTCGAACGGAGTCAAATAGTTGGTGCTTGTTGATCCCAGATGCCAAATTGAGTCACATTGTGCGTAGTTAGTGACTAGATAAACCAAACGGATCAAGTTGGGGGTACTTGTTGATCCGTGAAGCCGAATTCGGTCAGACGGAAGACTTGTTGATCCGAGAAGTCAATTGGGGTCAAATAGAAGACTTAATGATCCGAGAAGTCGAACGGAGTCAAATAGTTGGTGCTTGTTGATCCCAGAAGCCGAATTGAGTCACATTGTGCATAGTTAGTGACTTGATAAACCAAATGGATCAAGTTGGGGGTACTTGTTGATCGGTGAAGCCGAATTCGGTCAAAAGGAAGACTTGTTGATCCGTGAAGTCAATTTTGGTCAAAGTGAAGACTTAATGATCCGAGAAGTCGAACGAAGTCAAATAGTTGGTGCTTGTTGATCCCAGAAGCCGAATCGAGTCACATTGTGCATAGTTAGTGACTTGATAAACCAAAAGGATCATGTTAAGGGTACTTTTTGATCCGTGAAGCTGAATTCGGTCAGACGGAAGACTTGTTGATCCGAGAAGTCAATTTTGGTCAAAGAGAAGACTTAATGATCCGTGAATTCGAACGGAGTCAAATAGTTGGTGCTTGTTGATCCCAGAAGCCGAATTGAGTCACATTGTGCCTAGTTAGTGACTCGATAAACCAAACGGATCAAGTTGGGGGAACTTGTTGATCTGTGAAGCCGAATTCGGTCAGACCGAAGACTTGTTGATCCGAGAAGTCAATTGGGGTCAAATAGAAGACTTAATGATCCGAGAAGTCGAACGGAGACAAATAGTTGGTGCTTGTTGATCCAAGAAGTCGAATTGAGTCACATTGTGCATAGTTAGTGACTTGCTAAACCAAATGGATCAAGTTGGGGGTACTTGTTGATCCGTGAAGCCGAATTCGGTCAGACGGAAGACTTGTTGATCCGAGAAGTCAATTGGGGTCAAATAGAAGACTTAATGATTCGAGAAGTCGAACGGAGTCAAATAGTTGATGCTTGTTGATCCCAGAAGCCGAATTGAGTCACATTGTGCGTAGTTAGTGACTCAATAAACCAAACGGATCAAGTTTGGGGGTACTTGTTGATCCGTGAAGCCGAATTCGGTCAAAAGGAAGACTTGTTGATCCGAGAAGTCGAACGGAGTCAAATAGTTGGTGCTTGTTGATCCCAGAAGCCGAATCGAGTCACATTGTGAGTAGTTAGTGACTTGATAAACCAAACGGATCAAGTTAAGGGTACTTGTTGATCCGTGAAGCCGAATTCGGTAAAACGGAAGACTTGTTGATCCGAGAAGTCAATTTTGGTCAAAGAGAAGACTTAATGATCCGAGAAGTCGAACGGAGTCAAATAGTTGGTGCTTGTTGATCCCAGAAGTCGAATTGAGTCACATTGTACGTAGTTAGTGACTTGATAAACCAAACGGATCAAGATGGGGTTAGTTGTTGATCGGTGAAGCCAAATTCGGTCAGACGGAAGACTTGTTGATCCGAGAAGTCAATTGGGGTCAAATAGAAAACTTAATGATCGGAGAAGTCGAACGAAGTCAAATAGTTGGTCCTTGTTGATCCCAGAAGCCGAATCGAGTCACATTGTGCGTAGTTAGTGACTTGATAAACCAAACGGATCAACTTGCGGGTACTTGTTGATCCGTGAAGCCGAATTCGGTCAGGCGGAAGACTTGTTGATCTGAGAAGTCAATTGGTGTCAAATAGAAGATTTAATGATCCGAGAAGTCGAACGGAGTCAAATAGTTGGTGCTTGTTGATCCCAGAAGCCAAATTGAGTCACATTGTGCGTAGTTAGTGACTCGATAAACCAAACGGATCAAGTTGGGGGTACTTGTTGATCCGTGAAGCCGAATTCGGTCAGACGGAAGACTTGTTGATCCGAGAAGTCAATTGGGGTCAAATAGAAGACTTAATGATCCGAGAAGTCGAACGGAGTCAAATAGTTGGTGCTTGTTGATCCCAGAAGCCGAATTGAGTCACATTGTGCGTAGTTAGTGACTCGATGAACCAAACGGATCAAGTTGGGGGTACTTGTTGATCGGTGAAGCCGAATTCGGTCAGACGGAAGACTTGTTGATCCGAGAAGTCAATTAGGGTCAAATAGAAGACTTAATGATCCGAGAAGTCGAACGGAGTCAAATAGTTGGTGCTTGTTGATCCCAGAAGCCAAATTGAGTCCCATTGTGTGTAGTTAGTGACTTGATAAACCAAACGGATCAACTTGCGGGTACTTGTTGATCCGTGAAGCCGAATTCGGTCAGACGGAAGACTTGTTGATCCGAGAAGTCAATTTTGGTCAAAGAGAAGACTTAATGATCCGAGAATTCGAACGGAGTCAAATAGTTGGTGCTTGTTGATCCCAGAAGCCGAATTGAGTCACATTGTGCATAGTTAGTGACTCGATGAACCAAACGGATCAAGTTGGGGGTACTTGTTGATCGGTGAAGCCGAATTCGGTCAGACGGAAGACTTGTTGATCCGAGAAGTCAATTGGGGTCAAATAGAAGACTTAATGATCCGAGAAGTCGAACGGAGTCAAATAGTTGGTGCTTGTTGATCCCAGAGGCCGAATTGAGTCACATTGTGCGTAGTTAGTGACTCGACAAACCAAACGGATCAAGTTGGGGGTACTTGTTGATCCTTAAAGCCGAATTTGGTTAGACCGAGGACTTGTTGATCCGAGAAGTCAATTGGGGTCAAATAGAAGACTTAATGATCCGAGAAGTCGAATGGAGTCAAATAGTTGGTGCTTGTTGATCCCAGAAGCCGAATTGAGTCACATTGTGCATAGTCAGTGACTTGATAAACCAAATAGATCATGTTGGGGGTGCTTGTTGATCCGTGAAGCCGAATTCGGTCAAACGGAAGACTTGTTGATCCGGGAAGTCAATTTTGGTCAAAGTGAAGGCTTAATGATCCGAGAAGTCGAACGGAGTCAAATAGTTGGTGCTTGTTGAACCCTGAAGCCGAATTGAGTCACATTATGCGTAGTTAGAGACTTGATAAACCAAACGGATCAACTTGGGGGTACTTTTTGATATGTGAAGCCGAATTCGGTCAGACGGAAGACTTGTTGATTCGAGAAGTCAATTGGGGTCAAGTAGAAGACTTAATGATCTGAGAAGTCGAACGGAGTCAAATAGTTGGTGCTTGTTGATCCCAGAAGCCGAATTGAGTCACATTGTACGTAGTTAGTGACTCGATAAACTAAATGAATCAAGTTGGGGGGTACTTGTTGATCCGTGAAGCCGAATTCGGTCAGACCGAGGACTTGTTGATCCGAGAAGTCAATTGGGGTCAAATAGAAGACTTAATGATCCGAGAAGTCGAACGGAGTCAAATAGTTGGTGCTTGTTGATCCCAGAAGCCGAATTGAGTCACATTGTGCATAGTTAGTGACTTGATAAACCAAATGGATCAAGTTGGGGGTACTTGTTGATCCATGAAGCCGAATTCGGTTAAAAGGAAGACTTGTTGATCCGAGAAGTCAATTTTGGTCAAAGTGAAGACTTAATGATCCGAGAAGTCGAACGAAGTCAAATAGTTGGTGCTTGTTGATCCCAGAAGCCGAATCGAGTCACATTGTGCATAGTTAGTGACTTGATAAACCAAAAGGATCATGTTAAGCGTACTTTTTGATCCGTGAAGCCGAATTCGGTCAGACGGAAGACTTGTTGATCCGAGAAGTCAATTTTGGTCAAAGAGAAGACTTAATGATCCGAGAATTCGAACGGAGTCAAATAGTTGGTGCTTGTTGATCCCAGAAGCCGAATTGAGTCACATTGTGCCTAGTTAGTGACTCGATAAACCAAACGGATCAAGTTGGGGGAACTTGTTGATCTGTGAAGCCGAATTCGGTCAGACCGAAGACTTGTTGATCCGAGAAGTCAATTGGGGTCAAATAGAAGACTTAATGATCCGAGAAGTCGAACGGAGACAAATAGTTGGTGCTTGTTGATCCAAGAAGTCGAATTGAGTCACATTGTGCATAGTTAGTGACTTGCTAAACCAAATGGATCAAGTTGGGGGTACTTGTTGATCCGTGAAGCCGAATTCGGTCAGACGGAAGACTTGTTGATCCGAGAAGTCAATTGGGGTCAAATAGAAGACTTAATGATTCGAGAAGTCGAACGGAGTCAAATAGTTGATGCTTGTTGATCCCAGAAGCCGAATTGAGTCACATTGTGCGTAGTTAGTGACTCAATAAACCAAACGGATCAAGTTTGGGGGTACTTGTTGATCCGTGAAGCCGAATTCGGTCAAACGGAAGACTTGTTGATCCGAGAAGTCGAACGGAGTCAAATAGTTGGTGCTTGTTGATCCCAGAAGCCGAATCGAGTCACATTGTGAGTAGTTAGTGACTTGATAAACCAAACGGATCAAGTTAAGGGTACTTGTTGATCCGTGAAGCCGAATTCGGTAAAACGGAAGACTTGTTGATCCGAGAAGTCAATTTTGGTCAAAGAGAAGACTTAATGATCCGAGAAGTCGAACGGAGTCAAATAGTTGGTGCTTGTTGATCCCAGAAGTCGAATTGAGTCACATTGTACGTAGTTAGTGACTTGATAAACCAAACGGATCAAGATGGGGTTACTTGTTGATCGGTGAAGCCAAATTCGGTCAGACGGAAGACTTGTTGATCCGAGAAGTCAATTGGGGTCAAATAGAAAACTTAATGATCGGAGAAGTCGAACGGAGTCAAATAGTTGGTGCTTGTTGATCCCAGAAGCCAAATTGAGTCCCATTGTGTGTAGTTAGTGACTTGATAAACCAAACGGATCAACTTGCGGGTACTTGTTGATCCGTGAAGCCGAATTCGGTCAGACGGAAGACTTGTTGATCCGAGAAGTCAATTTTGGTCAAAGAGAAGACTTAATGATCCGAGAATTCGAACGGAGTCAAATAGTTGGTGCTTGTTGATCCCAGAAGCCGAATTGAGTCACATTGTGCATAGTTAGTGACTCGATGAACCAAACGGATCAAGTTGGGGGTACTTGTTGATCGGTGAAGCCGAATTCGGTCAGACGGAAGACTTGTTGATCCGAGAAGTCAATTGGGGTCAAATAGAAGACTTAATGATCCGAGAAGTCGAACGGAGTCAAATAGTTGGTGCTTGTTGATCCCAGAGGCCGAATTGAGTCACATTGTGCGTAGTTAGTGACTCGACAAACCAAACGGATCAAGTTGGGGGTACTTGTTGATCCTTAAAGCCGAATTTGGTTAGACCGAGGACTTGTTGATCCGAGAAGTCAATTGGGGTCAAATAGAAGACTTAATGATCCGAGAAGTCGAATGGAGTCAAATAGTTGGTGCTTGTTGATCCCAGAAGCCGAATTGAGTCACATTGTGCATAGTCAGTGACTTGATAAACCAAATAGATCATGTTGGGGGTGCTTGTTGATCCGTGAAGCCGAATTCGGTCAAACGGAAGACTTGTTGATCCGGGAAGTCAATTTTGGTCAAAGTGAAGGCTTAATGATCCGAGAAGTCGAACGGAGTCAAATAGTTGGTGCTTGTTGAACCCTGAAGCCGAATTGAGTCACATTATGCATAGTTAGAGACTTGATAAACCAAACGGATCAACTTGGGGGTACTTTTTGATATGTGAAGCCGAATTCGGTCAGACGGAAGACTTGTTGATTCGAGAAGTCAATTGGGGTCAAGTAGAAGACTTAATGATCTGAGAAGTCGAACGGAGTCAAATAGTTGGTGCTTGTTGATCCCAGAAGCCGAATTGAGTCACATTGTACGTAGTTAGTGACTCGATAAACTAAATGAATCAAGTTGGGGGGTACTTGTTGATCCGTGAAGCCGAATTCGGTCAGACCGAGGACTTGTTGATCCGAGAAGTCAATTGGGGTCAAATAGAAGACTTAATGATCCGAGAAGTCGAACGGAGTCAAATAGTTGGTGCTTGTTGATCCCAGAAGCCGAATTGAGTCACATTGTGCATAGTTAGTGACTTGATAAACCAAATGGATCAAGTTGGGGGTACTTGTTGATCCATGAAGCCGAATTCGGTTAAAAGGAAGACTTGTTGATCCGAGAAGTCAATTTTGGTCAAAGTGAAGACTTAATGATCCGAGAAGTCGAACGAAGTCAAATAGTTGGTGCTTGTTGATCCCAGAAGCCGAATCGAGTCACATTGTGCATAGTTAGTGACTTGATAAACCAAAAGGATCATGTTAAGCGTACTTTTTGATCCGTGAAGCCGAATTCGGTCAGACGGAAGACTTGTTGATCCGAGAAGTCAATTTTGGTCAAAGAGAAGACTTAATGATCCGAGAATTCGAACGGAGTCAAATAGTTGGTGCTTGTTGATCCCAGAAGCCGAATTGAGTCACATTGTGCCTAGTTAGTGACTCGATAAACCAAACGGATCAAGTTGGGGGAACTTGTTGATCTGTGAAGCCGAATTCGGTCAGACCGAAGACTTGTTGATCCGAGAAGTCAATTGGGGTCAAATAGAAGACTTAATGATCCGAGAAGTCGAACGGAGACAAATAGTTGGTGCTTGTTGATCCAAGAAGTCGAATTGAGTCACATTGTGCATAGTTAGTGACTTGCTAAACCAAATGGATCAAGTTGGGGGTACTTGTTGATCCGTGAAGCCGAATTTGGTCAGACGGAAGACTTGTTGATCCGAGAAGTCAATTGGGGTCAAATAGAAGACTTAATGATTCGAGAAGTCGAACGGAGTCAAATAGTTGATGCTTGTTGATCCCAGAAGCCGAATTGAGTCACATTGTGCGTAGTTAGTGACTCAATAAACCAAACGGATCAAGTTTGGGGGTACTTGTTGATCCGTGAAGCCGAATTCGGTCAAACGGAAGACTTGTTGATCCGAGAAGTCGAACGGAGTCAAATAGTTGGTGCTTGTTGATCCCAGAAGCCGAATCGAGTCACATTGTGAGTAGTTAGTGACTTGATAAACCAAACGGATCAAGTTAAGGGTACTTGTTGATCCGTGAAGCCGAATTCGGTAAAACGGAAGACTTGTTGATCCGAGAAGTCAATTTTGGTCAAAGAGAAGACTTAATGATCCGAGAAGTCGAACGGAGTCAAATAGTTGGTGCTTGTTGATCCCAGAAGTCGAATTGAGTCACATTGTACGTAGTTAGTGACTTGATAAACCAAACGGATCAAGATGGGGTTACTTGTTGATCGGTGAAGCCAAATTCGGTCAGACGGAAGACTTGTTGATCTGAGAAGTCAATTGGGGTCAAATAGAAAACTTAATGATCGGAGAAGTCGAACGGAGTCAAATAGTTGGTCCTTGTTGATCCCAGAAGCCGAATCGAGTCACATTGTGCGTAGTTAGTGACTTGATAAACCAAACGGATCAACTTGCGGGTACTTCTTGATCCGTGAAGCCGAATTCGGTCAGGCGGAAGACTTGTTGATCTGAGAAGTCAATTGGTGTCAAATAGAAGATTTAATGATCCGAGAAGTCGAACGGAGTCAAATAGTTGGTGCTTGTTGATCCCAGATGCCAAATTGAGTCACATTGTGCGTAGTTAGTGACTCGATAAATCAAACGGATCAAGTTGGGGGTACTTGTTGATCCGTGAAGCCGAATTCGGTCAGACGGAAGACTTGTTGATCCGAGAAGTCAATTGGGGTCAAATAGAAGACTTAATGATCCGAGAAGTCGAACGGAGTCAAATAGTTGGTGCTTGTTGATCCCAGAAGCCGAATTGAGTCACATTGTGCATAGTTAGTGACTTGATAAACCAAATGGATCAAGTTGGGGGTACTTGTTGATCGGTGAAGCCGAATTCGGTCAAAAGGAAGACTTGTTGATCCGAGAAGTCAATTTTGGTCAAAGTGAAGACTTAATGATCCGAGAAGTCGAACGAAGTCAAATAGTTGGTGCTTGTTGATCCCAGAAGCCGAATCGTGTCACATTGTGCATAGTTAGTGACTTGATAAACCAAAAGGATCATGTTAAGGGTACTTTTTGATCCGTGAAGCTGAATTCAGTCAGACGGAAGACTTGTTGATCCGAGAAGTCAATTTTGGTCAAAGAGAAGACTTAATGATCCGTGAATTCGAACGGAGTCAAATAGTTGGTGCTTGTTGATCCCAGAAGCCGAATTGAGTCACATTGTGCCTAGTTAGTGACTCGATAAACCAAACGGATCAAGTTGGGGGAACTTGTTGATCTGTGAAGCCGAATTCGGTCAGACCGAAGACTTGTTGATCCGAGAAGTCAATTGGGGTCAAATAGAAGACTTAATGATCCGAGAAGTCGAACGGAGACAAATAGTTGGTGCTTGTTGATCCAAGAAGTCGAATTGAGTCACATTGTGCATAGTTAGTGACTTGCTAAACCAAATGGATCAAGTTGGGGGTACTTGTTGATCCGTGAAGCCGAATTCGGTCAGACGGAAGACTTGTTGATCCGAGAAGTCAATTGGGGTCAAATAGAAGACTTAATGATTCGAGAAGTCGAACGGAGTCAAATAGTTGATGCTTGTTGATCCCAGAAGCCGAATTGAGTCACATTGTGCGTAGTTAGTGACTCAATAAACCAAACGGATCAAGTTTGGGGGTACTTGTTGATCCGTGAAGCCGAATTCGGTCAAACGGAAGACTTGTTGATCCGAGAAGTCAAACGGAGTCAAATAGTTGGTGCTTGTTGATCCCAGAAGCCGAATCGAGTCACATTGTGAGTAGTTAGTGACTTGATAAACCAAACGGATCAAGTTAAGGGTACTTGTTGATCCGTGAAGCCGAATTCGGTAAAACGGAAGACTTGTTGATCCGAGAAGTCAATTTTGGTCAAAGAGAAGACTTAATGATCCGAGAAGTCGAACGGAGTCAAATAGTTGGTGCTTGTTGATCCCAGAAGTCGAATTGAGTCACATTGTACGTAGTTAGTGACTTGATAAACCAAACGGATCAAGATGGGGTTACTTGTTGATCGGTGAAGCCAAATTCGGTCAGACGGAAGACTTGTTGATCCGAGAAGTCAATTGGGGTCAAATAGAAAACTTAATGATCGGAGAAGTCGAACGAAGTCAAATAGTTGGTCCTTGTTGATCCCAGAAGCCGAATCGAGTCACATTGTGCGTAGTTAGTGACTTGATAAACCAAACGGATCAACTTGCGGGTACTTGTTGATCCGTGAAGCCGAATTCGGTCAGGCGGAAGACTTGTTGATCTGAGAAGTTAATTGGTGTCAAATAGAAGATTTAATGATCCGAGAAGTCGAACGGAGTCAAATAGTTGGTGCTTGTTGATCCCAGAAGCCAAATTGAGTCACATTGTGTGTAGTTAGTGACTCGATAAACCAAACGGATCAAGTTGGGGGTACTTGTTGATCCGTGAAGCCGAATTCGGTCAGACGGAAGACTTGTTGATCCGAGAAGTCAATTGGGGTCAAATAGAAGACTTAATGATCCGAGAAGTCGAACGGAGTCAAATAGTTGGTGCTTGTTGATCCCAGAAGCCGAATTGAGTCACATTGTGCGTAGTTAGTGACTCGATGAACCAAACGGATCAAGTTGGGGGTACTTGTTGATCGGTGAAGCCGAATTCGGTCAGACGGAAGACTTGTTGATCCGAGAAGTCAATTAGGGTCAAATAGAAGACTTAATGATCCGAGAAGTCGAACGGAGTCAAATAGTTGGTGCTTGTTGATCCCAGAAGCCAAATTAAGTCCCATTGTGTGTAGTTAGTGACTTGATAAACCAAACGGATCAACTTGCGGGTACTTGTTGTTCCGTGAAGCCGAATTCGGTCAGACGGAAGACTTGTTGATCCGAGAAGTCAATTTTGGTCAAAGAGAAGACTTAATGATCCGAGAATTCGAACGGAGTCAAATAGTTGGTGCTTGTTGATCCCAGAAGCCGAATTGAGTCACATTGTGCGTAGTTAGTGACTCGATGAACCAAACGGATCAAGTTGGGGGTACTTGTTGATCGGTGAAGCCGAATTCGGTCAGACGGAAGACTTGTTGATCCGAGAAGTCAATTGGGGTCAAATAGAAGACTTAATGATCCGAGAAGTCGAACGGAGTCAAATAGTTGGTGCTTGTTGATCCCAGAGGCCGAATTGAGTCACATTGTGCGTAGTTAGTGACTCGACAAACCAAACGGATCAAGTTGGGGGTACTTGTTGATCCTTAAAGCCGAATTTGGTTAGACCGAGGACTTGTTGATCCGAGAAGTCAATTGGGGTCAAATAGAAGACTTAATGATCCGAGAAGTCGAATGGAGTCAAATAGTTGGTGCTTGTTGATCCTAGAAGCCGAATTGAGTCACATTGTGCATAGTCAGTGACTTGATAACCCAAATAGATCATGTTGGGGGTGCATGTTGATCCGTGAAGCCGAATTCGGTCAAACGGAAGACTTGTTGATCCGGGAAGTCAATTTTGGTCAAAGTGAAGGCTTAATGATCCGAGAAGTCGAACGGAGTCAAATAGTTGGTGCTTGTTGAACCCTGAAGCCGAATTGAGTCACATTATGCGTAGTTAGAGACTTGATAAACCAAACGGATCAACTTGGGGGTACTTTTTGATATGTGAAGCCGAATTCGGTCAGACGGAAGACTTGTTGATTCGAGAAGTCAATTGGGGTCAAGTAGAAGACTTAATGATCTGAGAAGTCGAACGGAGTAAAATAGTTGGTGCTTGTTGATCCCAGAAGCCGAATTGAGTCACATTGTACGTAGTTAGTGACTCGATAAACCAAATGAATCAAGTTGGGGGGTACTTGTTGATCCGTGAAGCCGAATTCGGTCAGACCGAGGACTTGTTGATCCGAGAAGTCAATTGGGGTCAAATAGAAGACTTAATGATCCGAGAAGTCGAACGGAGTCAAATAGTTGGTGCTTGTTGATCCCAGAAGCCGAATTGAGTCACATTGTGCATAGTTAGTGACTTGATAAACCAAATGGATCAAGTTGGGGGTACTTGTTGATCCATGAAGCCGAATTCGGTTAAAAGGAAGACTTGTTGATCCGAGAAGTCAATTTTGGTCAAAGTGAAGACTTAATGATCCGAGAAGTCGAACGAAGTCAAATAGTTGGTGCTTGTTGATCCCAGAAGCCGAATCGAGTCACATTGTGCATAGTTAGTGACTTGATAAACCAAAAGGATCATGTTAAGCGTACTTTTTGATCCGTGAAGCCGAATTCGGTCAGACGGAAGACTTGTTGATCCGAGAAGTCAATTTTGGTCAAAGAGAAGACTTAATGATCCGAGAATTCGAACGGAGTCAAATAGTTGGTGCTTGTTGATCCCAGAAGCCGAATTGAGTCACATTGTGCCTAGTTAGTGACTCGATAAACCAAACGGATCAAGTTGGGGGAACTTGTTGATCTGTGAAGCCGAATTCGGTCAGACCGAAGACTTGTTGATCCGAGAAGTCAATTGGGGTCAAATAGAAGACTTAATGATCCGAGAAGTCGAACGGAGACAAATAGTTGGTGCTTGTTGATCCAAGAAGTCGAATTGAGTCACATTGTGCATAGTTAGTGACTTGCTAAACCAAACGGATCAAGTTGGGGGAACTTGTTGATCCGTGAAGCCGAATTCGGTCAGACGGAAGACTTGTTGATCCGAGAAGTCAATTGGGGTCAAATAGAAGACTTAATGATTCGAGAAGTCGAACGGAGTCAAATAGTTGATGCTTGTTGATCCCAGAAGCCGAATTGAGTCACATTGTGCGTAGTTAGTGACTCAATAAACCAAACGGATCAAGTTTGGGGGTACTTGTTGATCCGTGAAGCCGAATTCGGTCAAACGGAAGACTTGTTGATCCGAGAAGTCGAACGGAGTCAAATAGTTGGTGCTTGTTGATCCCAGAAGCCGAATCGAGTCACATTGTGAGTAGTTAGTGACTTGATAAACCAAACGGATCAAGTTAAGGGTACTTGTTGATCCGTGAAGCCGAATTCGGTAAAACGGAAGACTTGTTGATCCGAGAAGTCAATTTTGGTCAAAGAGAAGACTTAATGATCCGAGAAGTCGAACGGAGTCAAATAGTTGGTGCTTGTTGATCCCAGAAGTCGAATTGAGTCACATTGTACGTAGTTAGTGACTTGATAAACCAAACGGATCAAGATGGGGTTACTTGTTGATCGGTGAAGCCAAATTCGGTCAGACGGAAGACTTGTTGATCCGAGAAGTCAATTGGGGTCAAATAGAAAACTTAATGATCGGAGAAGTCGAACGAAGTCAAATAGTTGGTCCTTGTTGATCCCAGAAGCCGAATCGAGTCACATTGTGCGTAGTTAGTGACTTGATAAACCAAACGGATCAACTTGCGGGTACTTGTTGATCCGTGAAGCCGAATTCGGTCAGGCGGAAGACTTGTTGATCTGAGAAGTCAATTGGTGTCAAATAGAAGATTTAATGATCCGAGAAGTCGAACGGAGTCAAATAGTTGGTGCTTGTTGATCCCAGAAGCCAAATTGAGTCACATTGTGCGTAGTTAGTGACTCGATAAACCAAACGGATCAAGTTGGGGGTACTTGTTGATCCGTGAAGCCGAATTCGGTCAGACGGAAGACTTGTTGATCCGAGAAGTCAATTGGGGTCAAATAGAAGACTTAATGATCCGAGAAGTCGAACGGAGTCAAATAGTTGGTGCTTGTTGATCCCAGAAGCCGAATTGAGTCACATTGTGCGTAGTTAGTGACTCGATGAACCAAACGGATCAAGTTGGGGGTACTTGTTGATCGGTGAAGCCGAATTCGGTCAGACGGAAGACTTGTTGATCCGAGAAGTCAATTAGGGTCAAATAGAAGACTTAATGATCCGAGAAGTCGAACGGAGTCAAATAGTTGGTGCTTGTTGATCCCAGAAGCCAAATTGAGTCCCATTGTGTGTAGTTAGTGACTTGATAAACCAAACGGATCAACTTGCGGGTACTTGTTGATCCGTGAAGCCGAATTCGGTCAGACGGAAGACTTGTTGATCCGAGAAGTCAATTTTGGTCAAAGAGAAAACTTAATGATCCGAGAATTCGAACGGAGTCAAATAGTTGGTGCTTGTAGATCCCAGAAGCCGAATTGAGTCACATTGTGCGTAGTTAGTGACTCGATGAACCAAACGGATCAAGTTGGGGGTACTTGTTGATCGGTGAAGCCGAATTCGGTCAGACGGAAGACTTGTTGATCCGAGAAGTCAATTGGGGTCAAATAGAAGACTTAATGATCCGAGAAGTCGAACGGAGTCAAATAGTTGGTGCATGTTGATCCCAGAAGCCGAATTGAGTCCCATTGTGTGTAGTTAGTGACTTGATAAACCAAACGGATCAACTTGCGGGTACTTGTTGATCCGTGAAGCCGAATTCGGTGAGACGGAAGACTTGTTGATCCGAGAAGTCAATTTTCGTCAAAGAGAAGACTTAATGATCCGAGAATTCGAACGGAGTCAAATAGTTGGTGCTTGTTGATCCCAGAAGCCGAATTGAGTCACATTGTGCCTAGTTAGTGACTCGATAAACCAAACGGATCAAGTTGGGGGAACTTGTTGATCTGTGAAGCCGAATTTGGTCAGACCAAAGACTTGTTGATCCGAGAAGTCAATTGGGGTCAAATAGAAGACTTAATGATCCAAGAAGTCGAACAGAGACAAATAGTTGGTGCTTGTTGATCCCAGAAGCCGAATTGAGTCACATTGTGCATAGTTAGTGACTTGCTAAACCAAATGGATCAAGTTGGGGGTACTTGTTGATCCGTGAAACCGAAATCGGTCAGACGGAAGACTTTGTTGATCCGAGAAGTCAATTGGAGGTCAAATAGAAGACTTAATGATTCGAGAAGTCGAACGGAGTCAAATAGTTGATGCTTGTTGATCCCAGAAGCCGAATTGAGTCACATTGTGCGTAGTTAGTGACTCAATAAACCAAACGGATCAAGTTTGGGGTACTTGTTGATCCGTGAAGCCGAATTCGGTCAAACGGAAGACTTGTTTATCCGAGAAGTCGAACGGAGTCAAATAGTTGGTGCTTGTTGATCCCAGAAGCCGAATCGAGTCACATTGTGAGTAGTTAGTGACTTGATAAACCAAACGGATCAAGTTAAGGGTACTTGTTGATCCGTGAAGCCGAATTCGGTAAAACGGAAGACTTGTTGATCCGAGAAGTCAATTTTGGTCAAAGAGAAGACTTAATGATCCGAGAAGTCGAACGGAGTCAAATAGTTGGTGCTTGTTGATCCCAGAAGTCGAATTGAGTCACATTGTGCGTAGTTAGTGACTTGATAAACCAAACGGATCAAGATGGGGTTACTTGTTGATCGGTGAAGCCGAATTCGGTCAGACAGAAGACTTGTTGATCCGAGAAGTCAATTGGGGTCAAATAGAAGACTTAATGATCGGAGAAGTCGAACGGAGTCAAATAGTTGGTCCTTGTTGATCCCACAAGCCGAATCGAGTCACATTGTGCGTAGTTAGTGACTTGATAAACCAAACGGATCAACTTGCGGGTACTTGTTGATCCGTGAAGCCGAATTCGGTCAGGCGGAAGACTTGTTGATCTGAGAAGTCAATTGGGGTCAAATAGAAGATTTAATGATCCGAGAAGTCGAACGGAGTCAAATAGTTGGTGCTTGTTGATCCCAGAAGCCAAATTGAGTCACATTGTGCGTAGTTAGTGACTCGATAAACCAAACGGATCAAGTTAGGGGTACTTGTTGATCCGTGAAGCCGAATTCGGTCAGACGGAGGATTGTTGATCCGAGAAGTCAATTGGGGTCAAATAGAAGACTTAATGATCCGAGAAGTCGAACGAAGTCAAATAGTTGGAGCTTGTTGATCCCAAAAGCCGAATTGAGTCACATTGTGCGTAGTTAGTGACTCGATGAACCAAACGGATCAAGTTGGGGGTATTTGTTGATCGATGAAGCCGAATTCGGTCAGACGGAAGACTTGTTGATCCGAGAAGTCAATTGGGGTCAAATAGAAGACTTAATGATCCGAGAAGTCGAACGGAGTCAAATAGTTGGTGCTTGTTGATCCCAGAAGCCGAATTGAGTCCCATTGTGTGTAGTTAGTGACTTGATAAACCAAACGGATCAACTTGCGGGTACTTGTTGATCCGTGAAGCCGAATTCGGTCAGACGGAAGACTTGTTGATCCGAGAAGTCAATTGGGGTCAAATAGAAGACTTAATGATCCGAGAAGTCGAACGGAGTCAAATAGTTGGTGCTTGTTGATACCAGAAGCCGAATTGAGTCACATTGTGTGTAGTTAGTGACTCGATAAACCAAACGGATCAAGTTGGGGGTACTTGTTGATCCGTGAAGACGAATTCGGTCAAACGGAAGACTTATTGATCCGAGAAGTTAATTTTGGTCAAAGTGAAGACTTAATGATCCGAGAAGTCGAACGGAGTCAAATAGTTGGTGCTTGTTGATCCCAGAAGCCGAATCGAGTCACGTTGTGCGTAGTTAGTGACTTGATAAACCAAACGGATCAAGTTAAGGGTACATGTTGATCCGTGAAGCCGAATTCGGTCAGTCGGAAGACTTGTTGATCCGAGAATTTTGGTCAAAGAGAAGACTTAATGATCCGAGAAGTCGATCGGAGTCAAATAGTTGGTGCTTGTTGATCCCAGAAGTCGAATTGAGTCACATTGTGCGTAGTTAGTGAGTTGATAAACCAAACGGATCAGCTTGCGGGTACTTGTTGATCCGTGAAGTCGAATTCGGTCAGACTGAAGCCTTGTTGATCCGAGAAGTCAATTGGGATCAAATAAAGACTTAATGATCCGAGAAGTCGAACAGAGTCAAATAGTTGGTGCTTGTTGATCCCAGAAGCCGAATTGAGTCACATTGTGTGTAGTTAGTGACTTGATAAACCAAACGGATCAACTTGCAGGTACTTGTTGATCCGTGCAGCCGAATTCGGTCAGACGGAAGACTTGTTGATCCGAGAAGTCAATTGGGGTCTAAAAGAAGACTTAATGATCCGAGAAGTCGAGCGTAGTCAAATAGTTGGTGCTTGTTGATCCCAGAAGCCGAATTGGGTCACATTGTGCGTAGTTAGTGACTCGATAAACCAAACGGATCAAGTTAGGCGTACTTGTTGATCCGTGAAGCCGAATTCGATCAGACGGAAGATTGTTGATCCGAGAAGTCAATTGGGGTCAAATAGAAGACTTAATGATCCGAGAAGTCGAACGGAGTCAAATAGTTGGTGCATGTTGATCCCAGAAGCCGAATTGAGTCCCATTGTGTGTAGTTAGTGACTTGATAAACCAAACGGATCAACTTGCGGGTACTTGTTGATCCGTGAAGCCGAATTCGGTGAGACGGAAGACTTGTTGATCCGAGAAGTCAATTTTCGTCAAAGAGAAGACTTAATGATCCGAGAATTCGAACGTAGTCAAATAGTTGGTGCTTGTTGATCCCAGAAGCCGAATTGAGTCACATTGTGCCTAGTTAGTGACTCGATAAACCAAACGGATCAAGTTGGGGGAACTTGTTGATCTGTGAAGCCGAATTCGGTCAGACCAAAGACTTGTTGATCCGAGAAGTCAATTGGGGTCAAATAGAAGACTTAATGATCCGAGAAGTCGAACAGAGACAAATAGTTGGTGCTTGTTGATCCCAGAAGCCGAATTGAGTCACATCGGGCGTAGTTAGTGACTCGATAAACCAAACGGATCAAGTTGGGGGTACTTGTTGATCCGTGAAGCCGAATTCGGTCAGACCAAAGACTCGTTGATCCGAGAAGTCAATTGGGGTCAAATAGAAGACTTAATGATCCGAGAAGTCGAACGGAGTCAAATAGTTGGTGCTTGTTGATCCCAGAAGCCGAATTGAGTCACATTGTGCGTAGTTAGTGACTCGACAAACCAAACGGATCAAGTTGGGGGTACTTGTTGATCTGTGAAGCCGAATTCGGTCAGACCAAAGACTTGTTGATCCGAGAAGTCAATTGGGGTCAAATAGAAGACTTAATGATCCGAGAAGTCGAACGGAGTCAAATAGTTGGTGCTTCTTGATCCCAAAAGCCGAATTGAGTCACATTGTGCGTAGTTAGTGACTCGATAAACCAAACGGATCAGGTTGGGGGTACTTGTTGATCCGTGAAGCCGAATTCGGTCAGACGGAAGACTTGTTGATCCGAGAAGTCAATTAGGGTCAAATAGAATACTTAATGATCCGAGAAGTCGAACGGAGTCAAATAATTGGTGGTTGTTGATCCCAGAAGCCGAATTGAGTCCCATTGTGCGTAGTTAGTGACTTGATAAACCAAACGGATCAACTTGCGGGTACTTGTTGATCCGTGAAGCCGAATTCGGTCGGACGGAAGATTTGTTGATCCGAGAAGTCAATTGGGGTCAAATAGAAGACTTAATGATCCGAGAAGTCGAACGGAGTCAAATAGTTGGTGCTTGTTGATCCCAGAAGCCGAATCGAGTCACATTGTGCGTAGTTAGTGACTTGATAAACCAAACGGATCAACTTACGGGTACTTGTTGATCCGTGAAGCCGAATTCGGTCAAACGGAAGACTTGTTGATCCGAGAAGTGAATTTTGGTCAAAGTGAAGACTTAATGATCCGAGAAGTGGAACGTAGTCAAATAGTTGGTGCTTGTTGATCCCAGAAGCCGAATTGAGTCACATTGTGCCTAGTTAGTGACTCGATAAACCAAACGGATCAAGTTGGGGGTACTTGTTGATCTGTGAAGCCGAATTCGGTCAGACCGAAGACTTGTTGATCCGAGAAGTCAATTGGGTTCAAATAGAAGACTTAATGATCCGAGAAGTCGAACGGAGTCAAATAGTTGGTGCTTGTTGATACCAGAAGCCGAATTGAGTCACATTGTGTGTAGTTAGTGACTCGATAAACCAAACGGATGAAGTTGGGGGTACTTGTTGATCCGTGAAGACGAATTCGGTCAAACGGAAGACTTATTGATCCGAGAAGTTAAATTTGGTCAAAGTGAAGACTTAATGATCCGAGAAGTCGAACGGAGTCAAATAGTTGGTGCTTGTTGATCCCAGAAGCCGAATCGAGTCACATTGTGCGTAGTTAGTGACTTGATAAACCAAACGGATCAAGTTAAGGGTACATGTTGATCCGTGAAGCCGAATTCGGTCAGACGGAAGACTTGTTGATCCGGGAATTTTGGTCAAAGAGAAGACTTAATGATCCGAGAAGTTGAACGGAGTCAAATAGTTGGTGCTTGTTGATCCCAGAAGTCGAATTGAGTCACATTGTGCGTAGTTAGTGACTTGATAAACCAAACGGATCAGCTTGCGGGTACTTGTTGATCCGTGAAGTCGAATTCGGTCAGACTGAAGACTTGTTGATCCGAGAAGTCAATTGGGATCAAATAGAAGACTTAATGATCCGAGAAGTCGAACGGAGTCAAATAGTTGGTGCTTGTTGATCCCAGAAGCCGAATTGAGTCACATTGTGTGTAGTTAGTGACTTGATAAACCAAACGGATCAACTTGCAGGTACTTGTTGATCCGTGCAGCCGAATTCGGTCAGACGGAAGACTTGTTGATCCGAGAAGTCAATTGGGGTAAAAAAGAAGACTTAATGATCCGAGAAGTCGAGTGTAGTCAAATAGTTGGTGCTTGTTGATCCCAGAAGCCGAATTGGGTCACATTGTGCGTAGTTAGTGACTCGATAAACCAAACGGATCAAGTTAGGCGTACTTGTTGATCCGTGAAGCCGAATTCGGTCAGACGGAAGACTTGTTAACCCGAGAAGTCAATTGGGGTCAAAATAGAAGACTTTATTATCCGAGAAGTCGAACGGAGTCAAATAGTTGGTGCTTGTTGATCCCAGAAGCCGAATTGAGTCACATTGTGCATAGTTAGTGACTTGATAAACCAAATGGATCAAGTTGGGGGTACTTGTTGATCTGTGAAGCCGAATTCGGTCAAACGGAAGACTTGTTGATCCGAGAAGTCAATTTTGGTCAAAGTGCGGACTTAATGATCCGAGAAGTCGAACGGAGTCAAATAGTTGGTGCTTGTTGATCCCAAAAGCCGAATTGAGTCACATTGTGCCTAGTTAGTGACTCGATAAACCAAACAGATCAAGTTGGGGGTACTTGTTGATCCGTGAAGCCGAATTCGGTCAGACGAAAGACTTGTTGATCCGAGAAGTCAATTGGGGTCAAATAGAAGACTTAATGATCCGAGAAGTCGAACGGAGTCAAATAGTTGGTGCTTGTTGATCCCAGAAGCCGAATTGAGTCACATTGTGCGTAGTTAGTGACTCGACAAACCAAACGGATCAAGTTGGGGGTACTTGTTGATCTGTGAAGCCGAATTCGGTCAGACCAAAGACTTGTTGATCCGAGAAGTCAATTGGGGTCAAATAGAAGACTTAATGATCCGAGAAGTCGAACGGAGTCAAATAGTTGGTGCTTGTTGATCCCAAAAGCCGAATTGAGTCACATTGTGCGTAGTTAGTGACTCGATAAACCAAACGGATCAGGTTGGGGGTACTTGTTGATCCGTGAAGCCGAATTCGGTCAGACGGAAGACTTGTTGATCCGAGAAGTCAATTAGGGTCAAAGAGAATACTTAATGATCCGAGAAGTCGAACGGAGTCAAATAGTTGGTGGTTGTTGATCCCAGAAGCCGAATTGAGTCCCATTGTGCGTAGTTAGTGACTTGATAAACCAAACGGATCAACTTGCGGGTACTTGTTGATCCGTGAAGCCGAATTCGGTCGGACGGAAGATTTGTTGATCCGAGAAGTCAATTGGGGTCAAATAGAAGACTTAATGATCCGAGAAGTCGAACGGAGTCAAATAGTTGGTGCTTGTTGATCCCAGAAGCCGAATCGAGTCACATTGTGCGTAGTTAGTGACTTGATAAACCAAACGGATCAACTTACGGGTACTTGTTGATCCGTGAAGCCGAATTCGGTCAAACGGAAGACTTGTTGATCCGAGAAGTGAATTTTGGTCAAAGTGAAGACTTAATGATCCGAGAAGTGGAACGTAGTCAAATAGTTGGTGCTTGTTGATCCCAGAAGCCGAATTGAGTCACATTGTGCCTAGTTAGTGACTCGATAAACCAAACGGATCAAGTTGGGGGTACTTGTTGATCTGTGAAGCCGAATTCGGTCAGACCGAAGACTTGTTGATCCCAGAAGTCAACTGGGTTCAAATAGAAGACTTAATGATCCGAGAAGTCGAACGGAGTCAAATAGTTGGTGCTTGTTGATCCCAGAAGCCGAATTGAGTCACATTGGGCGTAGTTAGTGACTCGATAAACCAAACGGATCAAGTTGGGGGTACTTGTTGATCCGTGAAGCCGAATTCGGTCAGACCAAAGACTCGTTGATCCGAGAAGTCAATTGGGGTCAAATAGAAGACTTAATGATCCGAGAAGTCGAACGGAGTCAAATAGTTGGTGCTTCTTGATCCCAGAAGCCGAATCGAGTTACATTGTGCGTAGTTAGTGACTTGATAAACCAAACGGATCAACTTGAGGGTACTTGTTGATCCGTGAAGCCGAATTCGGTCAGACAGAAGACTTGTTGATCTGAGAAGTCAATTGGGGTTAAATAGAAGATTTAATGATCCGAGAAGTCGAACGGAGTCAAATAGTTGGTGCTTGTTGATCCCAGAAGCCAAATTGAGTCACATTGTGCATAGTTAGTGACTCGATAAACCAAACGGATCAAGTTGGGGGTACTTGTTGATCCGTGAAGCCGAATTCTGTCAGACGGAAGACTTGTTGATCCGAGAAGTCAATTGGGGTCAAATAGAAGACTTAATGATCCGAGAAGTCGAACGGAGTCAAATAGTTGGTGCTTGTTGATCCCAAAAGCCGAATTGAGTCACATTGTGCGTAGTTAGTGACTCGATAAACCAAACGGATCAGGTTGGGGGTACTTGTTGATCCGTGAAGCCGAATTCGGTCAGACGGAAGACTTGTTGATCCGAGAAGTCAATTGGGGTCAAATAGAATACTTAATGATCCGAGAATTCGAACGGAGTCAAATAGTTGGTGGTTGTTGATCCCAGAAGTCGAATTGAGTCCCATTGTGCGTAGTTAGTGACTTGATAAACCAAACGGATCAACTTGCGGGTACTTGTTGATCCGTGAAGCCGAATTCGGTCGGACCGAAGATTTGTTGATACGAGAAGTCAATTGGGGTCAAATAGAAGACTTAATGATCCGAGAAGTCGAACGGAGTCAAATAGTTGGTGCTTGTTGATACCAGAAGCCGAATTGAGTCACATGGTGTGTAGTTAGTGACTCGATAAACCAAACGGATCAAGTTGGGGGTACTTGTTGATCCGTGAAGCCGAATTCGGTCAAACGGAAGACTTGTTGATCCGAGAAGTGAATTTTGGTCAAAGTGAAGACTTAATGATCCGAGAAGTCGAACGTAGTCATATAGTTGGTGCTTGTTGATCCCAGAAGCGGAATTGAGTCACATTGTGCCTAGTTAGTGACTCGATAAACCAAACGGATCAAGTTAGGGGTACTTGTTGATCTGTGAAGCCGAATTCGGTCGGACCGAAGACTTGTTGATCCGAGAAGTCAATTGGGGTCAAATAGAAGACTTAATGATCAGAGAAAAGTCGAACGGAGTCAAATAGTTGGTGCTTGTTGATCCCAGAAGCCGAATTGAGTCACATTGTGCATAGTTAGTGACTTGATAAACCAAATGGATCAAGTTGGGGGTACTTGTTGATCCGGGAAGCCGAATTCGGTCAAACGGAAGACTTGTTGATCCGAGAAGTAAATTTTGGTCAAAGTGCGGACTTAATGATCCGAGAATTCGAACGGAGTCAAATAGTTGGTGCTTGTTGATCCCAGAAGCCGAATTGAGTCACATTGTGCCTAGTTAGTGACTCGATAAACCAAACGGATAATGTTGGGGGAACTTGTTGATCTGTGAAGCCGAATTTGGTCAGACCAAAGACTTGTTGATCCGAGAAGTCAATTGGGGTCAAATAGAAGACTTAATGATCCGAGAAGTCGAACAGAGACAAATAGTTGGTGCTTGTTGATCCCAGAAGCCGAATTGAGTCACATTGTGCATAGTTAGTGACTTGCTAAACCAAATGGATCAAGTTGGGGGTACTTGTTGATCCGTGAAACCGAATTCGGTCAGACGGAAGACTTTGTTGATCCGAGAAGTCAATTGGAGGTCAAATAGAAGACTTAATGATTCGAGAAGTCGAACGGAGTCAAATAGTTGATGCTTGTTGATCCCAGAAGCCGAATTGAGTCACATTGTGCGTAGTTAGTGACTCAATAAACCAAACGGATCAAGTTTGGGGTACTTGTTGATCCGTGAAGCCGAATTCGGTCAAACGGAAGACTTGTTTATCCGAGAAGTCGAACGGAGTCAAATAGTTGGTGCTTGTTGATCCCAGAAGCCGAATCGAGTCACATTGTGAGTAGTTAGTGACTTGATAAACCAAACGGATCAAGTTAAGGGTACTTGTTGATCCGTGAAGCCGAATTCGGTAAAACGGAAGACTTGTTGATCCGAGAAGTCAATTTTGGTCAAAGAGAAGACTTAATGATCCGAGAAGTCGAACGGAGTCAAATAGTTGGTGCTTGTTGATCCCAGAAGTCGAATTGAGTCACATTGTGCGTAGTTAGTGACTTGATAAACCAAACGGATCAAGATGGGGTTACTTGTTGATCGGTGAAGCCGAATTCGGTCAGACGGAAGACTTGTTGATCCGAGAAGTCAATTGGGGTCAAATAGAAGACTTAATGATCGGAGAAGTCGAACGGAGTCAAAAAGTTGGCCCTTGTTGATCCCACAAGCCGAATCGAGTCACATTGTGCGTAGTTAGTGACTTGATAAACCAAACGGATCAACTTGCGGGTACTTGTTGATCCGTGAAGCCGAATTCGGTCAGGCGGAAGACTTGTTGATCTGAGAAGTCAATTGGGGTCAAATAGAAGATTTAATGATCCGAGAAGTCGAACGGAGTCAAATAGTTGGTGCTTGTTGATCCCAGAAGCCAAATTGAGTCACATTGTGCGTAGTTAGTGACTCGATAAACCAAACGGATCAAGTTAGGGGTACTTGTTGATCCGTGAAGCCGAATTCGGTCAGACGGAGGATTGTTGATCCGAGAAGTCAATTGGGGTCAAATAGAAGACTTAATGATCCGAGAAGTCGAACGAAGTCAAATAGTTGGAGCTTGTTGACCCCAAAAGCTGAATTGAGTCACATTGTGCGTAGTTAGTGACTCGATGAACCAAACGGATCAAGTTGGGGGTACTTGTTGATCGGTGAAGCCGAATTCGGTCAGACGGAAGACTTGTTGATCCGAGAAGTCAATTGGGGTCAAATAGAAGACTTAATGATCCGAGAAGTCGAACGGAGTCAAATAGTTGGTGCTTGTTGATCCCAGAAGCCGAATTGAGTCCCATTGTGTGTAGTTAGTGACTTGATAAACCAAACGGATCAACTTGCGGGTACTTGTTGATCCGTGAAGCCGAATTCGGTCAGACGGAAGACTTGTTGATCCGAGAAGTCAATTGGGGTCAAATAGAAGACTTAATGATCCGAGAAGTCGAACGGAGTCAAATAGTTGGTTCTTGTTGATACCAGAAGCCGAATTGAGTCACATTGTGTGTAGTTAGTGACTCGATAAACAAAACGGATCAAGTTGGGGGTACTTGTTGATCCGTGAAGCCGAATTCGGTCAAACGGAAGACTTGTTGATCCGAGAAGTGAATTTTGGTCAAAGTGAAGACTTAATGATCCGAGAAGTGGAACGTAGTCAAATAGTTGGTGCTTGTTGATCCCAGAAGCCGAATTGAGTCACATTGTGCCTAGTTAGTGACTCGATAAACCAAACGGATCAAGTTAGGGGTACTTGTTGATCTGTGAAGCCGAATTCGGTCGGACCGAAGACTTGTTGATCCGAGAAGTCAATTGGGGTCAAATAGAAGACTTAATGATCAGAGAAAAGTCGAACGGAGTCAAATAGTTGGTGCTTGTTGATCCCAGAAGCCGAATTGAGTCACATTGTGCATAGTTAGTGACTTGATAAACCAAATGGATCAAGTTGGGGGTACTTGTTGATCCGTGAAGCCGAATTCGGTCAAATGGAAGACTTGTTGATCCGAGAAGTAAATTTTGGTCAAAGTGCGGACTTAATGATCCGAGAAGTCGAACGGAGTCAAATAGTTGGTGCTTGTTGATCCCAGAAGCCGAATTGAGTCACATTGTGCCTAGTTAGTGACTTGCTAAACCAAATGGATCAAGTTGGGGGTACTTGTTGATCCGTGAAACCGAATTCGGTCAGACGGAAGACTTTGTTGATCCGAGAAGTCAATTGGAGGTCAAATAGAAGACTTAATGATTCGAGAAGTCGAACGGAGTCAAATAGTTGATGCTTGTTGATCCCAGAAGCCGAATTGAGTCACATTGTGCGTAGTTAGTGACTCAATAAACCAAACGGATCAAGTTTGGGGTACTTGTTGATCCGTGAAGCCGAATTCGGTCAAACGGAAGACTTGTTTATCCGAGAAGTCGAACGGAGTCAAATAGTTGGTGCTTGTTGATCCCAGAAGCCGAATCGAGTCACATTGTGAGTAGTTAGTGACTTGATAAACCAAACGGATCAAGTTAAGGGTACTTGTTGATCCGTGAAGCCGAATTCGGTAAAACGGAAGACTTGTTGATCCGAGAAGTCAATTTTGGTCAAAGAGAAGACTTAATGATCCGAGAAGTCGAACGGAGTCAAATAGTTGGTGCTTGTTGATCCCAGAAGTCGAATTGAGTCACATTGTGCGTAGTTAGTGACTTGATAAACCAAACGGATCAAGATGGGGTTACTTGTTGATCGGTGAAGCCGAATTCGGTCAGACGGAAGACTTGTTGATCCGAGAAGTCAATTGGGGTCAAATAGAAGACTTAATGATCGGAGAAGTCGAACGGAGTCAAAAAGTTGGCCCTTGTTGATCCCACAAGCCGAATCGAGTCACATTGTGCGTAGTTAGTGACTTGATAAACCAAACGGATCAACTTGCGGGTACTTGTTGATCCGTGAAGCCGAATTCGGTCAGGCGGAAGACTTGTTGATCTGAGAAGTCAATTGGGGTCAAATAGAAGATTTAATGATCCGAGAAGTCGAACGGAGTCAAATAGTTGGTGCTTGTTGATCCCAGAAGCCAAATTGAGTCACATTGTGCGTAGTTAGTGACTCGATAAACCAAACGGATCAAGTTAGGGGTACTTGTTGATCCGTGAAGCCGAATTCGGTCAGACGGAGGATTGTTGATCCGAGAAGTCAATTGGGGTCAAATAGAAGACTTAATGATCCGAGAAGTCGAACGAAGTCAAATAGTTGGAGCTTGTTGACCCCAAAAGCTGAATTGAGTCACATTGTGCGTAGTTAGTGACTCGATGAACCAAACGGATCAAGTTGGGGGTACTTGTTGATCGGTGAAGCCGAATTCGGTCAGACGGAAGACTTGTTGATCCGAGAAGTCAATTGGGGTCAAATAGAAGACTTAATGATCCGAGAAGTCGAACGGAGTCAAATAGTTGGTGCTTGTTGATCCCAGAAGCCGAATTGAGTCCCATTGTGTGTAGTTAGTGACTTGATAAACCAAACGGATCAACTTGCGGGTACTTGTTGATCCGTGAAGCCGAATTCGGTCAGACGGAAGACTTGTTGATCCGAGAAGTCAATTGGGGTCAAATAGAAGACTTAATGATCCGAGAAGTCGAACGGAGTCAAATAGTTGGTGCTTGTTGATACCAGAAGCCGAATTGAGTCACATTGTGTGTAGTTAGTGACTCGATAAACAAAACGGATCAAGTTGGGGGTACTTGTTGATCCGTGAAGCCGAATTCGGTCAAACGGAAGACTTGTTGATCCGAGAAGTGAATTTTGGTCAAAGTGAAGACTTAATGATCCGAGAAGTGGAACGTAGTCAAATAGTTGGTGCTTGTTGATCCCAGAAGCCGAATTGAGTCACATTGTGCCTAGTTAGTGACTCGATAAACCAAACGGATCAAGTTAGGGGTACTTGTTGATCTGTGAAGCCGAATTCGGTCGGACCGAAGACTTGTTGATCCGAGAAGTCAATTGGGGTCAAATAGAAGACTTAATGATCAGAGAAAAGTCGAACGGAGTCAAATAGTTGGTGCTTGTTGATCCCAGAAGCCGAATTGAGTCACATTGTGCATAGCTAGTGACTTGCTAAACCAAATGGATCAAGTTGGGGGTACTTGTTGATCCGTGAAACCGAATTCGGTCAGACGGAAGACTTTGTTGATCCGAGAAGTCAATTGGAGGTCAAATAGAAGACTTAATGATTCGAGAAGTCGAACGGAGTCAAATAGTTGATGCTTGTTGATCCCAGAAGCCGAATTGAGTCACATTGTGCGTAGTTAGTGACTCAATAAACCAAACGGATCAAGTTTGGGGTACTTGTTGATCCGTGAAGCCGAATTCGGTCAAACGGAAGACTTGTTTATCCGAGAAGTCGAACGGAGTCAAATAGTTGGTGCTTGTTGATCCCAGAAGCCGAATCGAGTCACATTGTGAGTAGTTAGTGACTTGATAAACCAAACGGATCAAGTTAAGGGTACTTGTTGATCCGTGAAGCCGAATTCGGTAAAACGGAAGACTTGTTGATCCGAGAAGTCAATTTTGGTCAAAGAGAAGACTTAATGATCCGAGAAGTCGAACGGAGTCAAATAGTTGGTGCTTGTTGATCCCAGAAGTCGAATTGAGTCACATTGTGCGTAGTTAGTGACTTGATAAACCAAACGGATCAAGATGGGGTTACTTGTTGATCGGTGAAGCCGAATTCGGTCAGACGGAAGACTTGTTGATCCGAGAAGTCAATTGGGGTCAAATAGAAGACTTAATGATCGAAGAAGTCGAACGGAGTCAAAAAGTTGGCCCTTGTTGATCCCACAAGCCGAATCGAGTCACATTGTGCGTAGTTAGTGACTTGATAAACCAAACGGATCAACTTGCGGGTACTTGTTGATCCGTGAAGCCGAATTCGGTCAGGCGGAAGACTTGTTGATCTGAGAAGTCAATTGGGGTCAAATAGAAGATTTAATGATCCGAGAAGTCGAACGGAGTCAAATAGTTGGTGCTTGTTGATCCCAGAAGCCAAATTGAGTCACATTGTGCGTAGTTAGTGACTCGATAAACCAAACGGATCAAGTTAGGGGTACTTGTTGATCCGTGAAGCCGAATTCGGTCAGACGGAGGATTGTTGATCCGAGAAGTCAATTGGGGTCAAATAGAAGACTTAATGATCCGAGAAGTCGAACGAAGTCAAATAGTTGGAGCTTGTTGACCCCAAAAGCCGAATTGAGTCACATTGTGCGTAGTTAGTGACTCGATGAACCAAACGGATCAAGTTGGGGGTACTTGTTGATCCGTGAAGCCGAATTCGGTCAGACGGAAGACTTGTTGATCCGAGAAGTCAATTGGGGTCAAATGGAAGACTTAATGATCCGAGAAGTCGAACGGAGTCAAATAGTTGGTGCTTGTTGATCCCAGAAGCCGAATTGAGTCCCATTGTGTGTAGTTAGTGACTTGATAAACCAAACGGATCAACTTGCGGGTACTTGTTGATCCGTGAAGCCGAATTCGGTCAGACGGAAGACTTGTTGATCCGAGAAGTCAATTGGGGTCAAATAGAAGACTTAATGATCCGAGAAGTCGAACGGAGTCAAATAGTTGGTGCTTGTTGATACCAGAAGCCGAATTGAGTCACATTGTGTGTAGTTAGTGACTCGATAAACAAAACGGATCAAGTTGGGGGTACTTGTTGATCCGTGAAGCCGAATTCGGTCAAACGGAAGACTTGTTGATCCGAGAAGTGAATTTTGGTCAAAGTGAAGACTTAATGATCCGAGAAGTGGAACGTAGTCAAATAGTTGGTGCTTGTTGATCCCAGAAGCCGAATTGAGTCACATTGTGCCTAGTTAGTGACTCGATAAACCAAACGGATCAAGTTAAGGGTACATGTTGATCCGTGAAGCCGAATTCGGTAAGACGGAAGACTTGTTGATCCGAGAATTTTGGTCAAAGAGAAGACTTAATGATCCGAGAAGTCGAACGGAGTCAAATAGTTGGTGGTTGTTGATCCCAGAAGTCGAATTGAGTCACATTGTGCGTAGTTAGTGAGTTGATAAACCAAACGGATCAGCTTGCGGGTACTTGTTGATCCGTGAAGTCGAATTCGGTCAGACTGAAGCCTTGTTGATCCGAGAAGTCAATTGGGATCAAATAAAGACTTAATGATCCGAGAAGTCGAACAGAGTCAAATAGTTAGTGCTTGTTGATCCCAGAAGCCGAATTGAGTCACATTGTGTGTAGTTAGTGACTTGATAAACCAAACGGATCAACTTGCCGGTACTTGTTGATCCGTGCAGCCGAATTCGGTCAGACGGAAGACTTGTTGATCCGAGAAGGCAATTGGGGTCTAAAAGAAGACTTAATGATCCGAGAAGTCGAGCGTAGTCAAATAGTTGGTGCTTGTTGATCCTAGAAGCCGAATTGGGTCACATTGTGCGTAGTTAGTGACTCGATAAACCAAACGGATCAAGTTAGGCGTACTTGTTGATCCGTGAAGCCGAATTCGGTCAGACGGAAGATTGTTGATCCGAGAAGTCAATTGGGGTCAAATAGAAGACTTAATGATCCGAGAAGTCGAACGGAGTCAAATAGTTGGTGCATGTTGATCCCAGAAGCCGAATTGAGTCCCATTGTGTGTAGTTAGTGACTTGATAAACCAAACGGATCAACTTGCGGGTACTTGTTGATCCGTGAAGCCGAATTCGGTGAGACGGAAGACTTGTTGATCCGAGAAGTCAATTTTCGTCAAAGAGAAGACTTAATGATCCGAGAATTCGAACGGAGTCAAATAGTTGGTGCTTGTTGATCCCAGAAGCCGAATTGAGTCACATTGTGCCTAGTTAGTGACTCGATAAACCAAACGGATCAAGTTGGGGGAACTTGTTGATCTGTGAAGCCGAATTCGGTCAGACCAAAGACTTGTTGATCCGAGAAGTCAATTGGGGTCAAATAGAAGACTTAATGATCCGAGAAGTCGAACAGAGACAAATAGTTGGTGCTTGTTGATCCCAAAAGCCGAATTGAGTCACATCGGGCATAGTTAGTGACTCGATAAACCAAACGGATCAAGTTGGGGTACTTGTTGATCCGTGAAGCCGAATTCGGTCAGACCAAAGACTCGTTGATCCGAGAAGTCAATTGGAGTCAAATAGAAGATTTAATGATCCGAGAAGGCGAATTGAGTCACATTGTGCGTAGTTAGTGACTTGATAAACCAAAAGGATCAAGTTGGGGGTACTTGTTGATCTGTGAAGCTGAATTCGGTCAGACCAAAGACTTGTTGATCCGAGAAGTCAATTGGGGTCAAATAGAAGACTTAATGATCCGAGAAGTCGAACGGAGTCAAATAGTTGGTGCTTGTTGATCCCAAAAGCCGAATTGAGTCACATTGTGCGTAGTTAGTGACTCGATAAACCAAACGGATCAGGTTGGGGGTACTTGTTGATCCGTGAAGCCGAATTCGGTCAGACGGAAGACTTGTTGATCCGAGAAGTCAATTGGGGTCAAATAGAATACTTAATGATCCGAGAAGTCCAACGGAGTCAAATAGTTGGTGGTTGTTGATCCCAGAAGCCGAATTGAGTCCCATTGTGCGTAGTTAGTGACTTGATAAACCAAACAGATCAACTTGCGGGTACTTGTTGATCCGTGAAGCCGAATTCGGTCGGACGGAAGATTTGTTGATCCGAGAAGTCAATTGGGGTCAAATAAAAGACTTAATGATCCGAGAAGTCGAACGGAGTCAAATAGTTGGTGCTTGTTGATACCAGAAGCCGAATTGAGTCACATTGTGTGTAGTTAGTGACTCGATAAACCAAACGGATCAAGTTGGGGGTACTTGTTGATCCGTGAAGCCGAATTCGGTGAAAAGGAAGACTTGTTGATCCGAGAAGTGAATTTTGGTCAAAGTGAAGACTTAATGATCCGAGAAGTCGAACGTAGTCAAATAGTTGGTGCTTGTTGATCCCAGAAGCCGAATTGAGTCACATTGTGCCTAGTTAGTGACTCGATAAACCAAACGGATCAAGTTGGGGGTACTTGTTGATCTGTGAAGCCGAAATCGGTCAGACCGAAGACTTGTTGATCCGAGAAGTCAATTGGGTTCAAATAGAAGACTTAATGATCCGAGAAGTCGAACGGAGTCAAATAGTTGGTGCTTGTTGATACCAGAAGCCGAATTGAGTCACATTGTGTGTAGTTAGTGACTCGATAAACCAAACGGATCAAGTTGGGGGTACTTGTTGATCCGTGAAGACGAATTTGGTCAAACGGAAGACTTATTGATCCGAGAAGTTAATTTTGGTCAAAGTGAAGACTTAATGATCCGAGAAGTCGAACGGAGTCAAATAGTTGGTGCTTGTTGATCCCAGAAGCCGAATCGAGTCACATTGTGCGTAGTTAGTGACTTGATAAACCAAACGGATCAAGTTAAGGGTACATGTTGATCCGTGAAGCCGAATTCGGTCAGACGGAAGACTTGTTGATCCGAGAATTTTGGTCAAAGAGAAGACTTAATGATCCGAGAAGTCGAACGGAGTCAAATAGTTGGTGCTTGTTGATCCCAGAAGTCGAATTGAGTCACATTGTGCGTAGTTAGTGAGTTCATAAACCAAACGGATCAGCTTGCGGGTACTTGTTGATCCGTGAAGTCGAATTCGGTCAGACTGAAGCCTTGTTGATCCGAGAAGTCAATTGGGATCAAATAAAGACTTAATGATCCGAGAAGTCGAACAGAGTCAAATAGTTGGTGCTTGTTGATCCCAGAAGCCGAATTGAGTCACATTGTGTGTAGTTAGTGACTTGATAAACCAAACGGATCAACTTGCCGGTACTTGTTGATCCGTGCAGCCGAATTCGGTCAGACGGAAGACTTGTTGATCCGAGAAGTCAATTGGGGTCTAAAAGAAGACTTAATGATCCGAGAAGTCGAGCGTAGTCAAATAGTTGGTGCTTGTTGATCCTAGAAGCCGAATTGGGTCACATTGTGCGTAGTTAGTGACTCGATAAACCAAACGGATCAAGTTAGGCGTACTTGTTGATCCGTGAAGCCGAATTCGGTCAGACGGAAGATTGTTGATCCGAGAAGTCAATTGGGGTCAAATAGAAGACTTAATGATCCGAGAAGTCGAACGGAGTCAAATAGTTGGTGCATGTTGATCCCAGAAGCCGAATTGAGTCCCATTGTGTGTAGTTAGTGACTTGATAAACCAAACGGATCAACTTGCGGGTACTTGTTGATCCGTGAAGCCGAATTCGGTGAGACGGAAGACTTGTTGATCCGGGAAGTCAATTTTCGTCAAAGAGAAGACTTAATGATCCGAGAATTCGAACGGAGTCAAATAGTTGGTGCTTGTTGATCCCAGAAGCCGAATTGAGTCACATTGTGCCTAGTTAGTGACTCGATAAACCAAACGGATCAAGTTGGGGGAACTTGTTGATCTGTGAAGCCGAATTCGGTCAGACCAAAGACTTGTTGATCCGAGAAGTCAATTGGGGTCAAATAGAAGACTTAATGATCCGAGAAGTCGAACAGAGACAAATAGTTGGTGCTTGTTGATCCCAAAAGCTGAATTGAGTCACATCGGGCGTAGTTAGTGACTCGATAAACCAAACGGATCAAGTTGGGGGTACTTGTTGATCCGTGAAGCTGAATTCGGTCAGACCAAAGACTCGTTGATCCGAGAAGTCAATTGGAGTCAAATAGAAGATTTAATGATCCGAGAAGGCGAATTGAGTCACATTGTGCGTAGTTAGTGACTTGATAAACCAAAAGGATGAAGTTGGGGGTACTTGTTGATCTGTGAAGCCGAATTCGGTCAGACCAAAGACTTGTTGATCCGAGAAGTCAATTGGGGTCAAATAGAAGACTTAATGATCCGAGAAGTCGAACGGAGTCAAATAGTTGGTGCTTGTTGATCCCAAAAGCCGAATTGAGTCACATTGTGCGTAGTTAGTGACTCGATAAACCAAACGGATCAGGTTGGGGGTACTTGTTGATCCGTGAAGCCGAATTCGGTCAGACGGAAGACTTGTTGATCCGAGAAGTCAATTGGGGTCAAATAGAATACTTAATGATCCGAGAAGTCCAACGGAGTCAAATAGTTGGTGGTTGTTGATCCCAGAAGCCGAATTGAGTCCCATTGTGCGTAGTTAGTGACTTGATAAACCAAACGGATCAACTTGCGGGTACTTGTTGATCCGTGAAGCCGAATTCGGTCGGACGGAAGATTTGTTGATCCGAGAAGTCAATTGGGGTCAAATAAAAGACTTAATGATCCGAGAAGTCGAACGGAGTCAAATAGTTGGTGCTTGTTGATACCAGAAGCCGAATTGAGTCACATTGTGTGTAGTTAGTGACTCGATAAACCAAAAGGATCAAGTTGGGGGTACTTGTTGATCCGTGAAGCCGAATTCGGTGAAAAGGAAGACTTGTTGATCCGAGAAGTGAATTTTGGTCAAAGTGAAGACTTAATGATCCGAGAAGTCGAACGTAGTCAAATAGTTGGTGCTTGTTGATCCCAGAAGCCGAATTGAGTCACATTGTGCCTAGTTAGTGACTCGATAAACCAAACGGATCAAGTTGGGGGTACTTGTTGATCTGTGAAGCCGAATTCGGTCAGACCGAAGACTTGTTGATCCGAGAAGTCAATTGGGTTCAAATAGAAGACTTAATGATCCGAGAAGTCGAACGGAGTCAAATAGTTGGTGCTTGTTGATACCAGAAGCCTAATTGAGTCACATTGTGTGTAGTTAGTGACTCGATAAACCAAACGGATCAAGTTGGGGGTACTTGTTGATCCGTGAAGCCGAATTCGGTGAAAAGGAAGACTTGTTGATCCGAGAAGTGAATTTTGGTCAAAGTGAAGACTTAATGATCCGAGAAGTCGAACGTAGTCAAATAGTTGGTGCTTGTTGATCCCAGAAGCCGAATTGAGTCACATTGTGCCTAGTTAGTGACTCGATAAACCAAACGGATCAAGTTGGGGGTACTTGTTGATCTGTGAAGCCGAAATCGGTCAGACCGAAGACTTGTTGATCCGAGAAGTCAATTGGGTTCAAATAGAAGACTTAATGATCCGAGAAGTCGAACGGAGTCAAATAGTTGGTGCTTGTTGATACCAGAAGCCGAATTGAGTCACATTGTGTGTAGTTAGTGACTCGATAAACCAAACGGATCAAGTTGGGGGTACTTGTTGATCCGTGAAGACGAATTTGGTCAAACGGAAGACTTATTGATCCGAGAAGTTAATTTTGGTCAAAGTGAAGACTTAATGATCCGAGAAGTCGAACGGAGTCAAATAGTTGGTGCTTGTTGATCCCAGAAGCCGAATCGAGTCACATTGTGCGTAGTTAGTGACTTGATAAACCAAACGGATCAAGTTAAGGGTACATGTTGATCCGTGAAGCCGAATTCGGTCAGACGGAAGACTTGTTGATCCGAGAATTTTGGTCAAAGAGAAGACTTAATGATCCGAGAAGTCGAACGGAGTCAAATAGTTGGTGCTTGTTGATCCCAGAAGTCGAATTGAGTCACATTGTGCGTAGTTAGTGAGTTCATAAACCAAACGGATCAGCTTGCGGGTACTTGTTGATCCGTGAAGTCGAATTCGGTCAGACTGAAGCCTTGTTGATCCGAGAAGTCAATTGGGATCAAATAAAGACTTAATGATCCGAGAAGTCGAACAGAGTCAAATAGTTGGTGCTTGTTGATCCCAGAAGCCGAATTGAGTCACATTGTGTGTAGTTAGTGACTTGATAAACCAAACGGATCAACTTGCCGGTACTTGTTGATCCGTGCAGCCGAATTCGGTCAGACGGAAGACTTGTTGATCCGAGAAGTCAATTGGGGTCTAAAAGAAGACTTAATGATCCGAGAAGTCGAGCGTAGTCAAATAGTTGGTGCTTGTTGATCCTAGAAGCCGAATTGGGTCACATTGTGCGTAGTTAGTGACTCGATAAACCAAACGGATCAAGTTAGGCGTACTTGTTGATCCGTGAAGCCGAATTCGGTCAGACGGAAGATTGTTGATCCGAGAAGTCAATTGGGGTCAAATAGAAGACTTAATGATCCGAGAAGTCGAACGGAGTCAAATAGTTGGTGCATGTTGATCCCAGAAGCCGAATTGAGTCCCATTGTGTGTAGTTAGTGACTTGATAAACCAAACGGATCAACTTGCGGGTACTTGTTGATCCGTGAAGCCGAATTCGGTGAGACGGAAGACTTGTTGATCCGGGAAGTCAATTTTCGTCAAAGAGAAGACTTAATGATCCGAGAATTCGAACGGAGTCAAATAGTTGGTGCTTGTTGATCCCAGAAGCCGAATTGAGTCACATTGTGCCTAGTTAGTGACTCGATAAACCAAACGGATCAAGTTGGGGGAACTTGTTGATCTGTGAAGCCGAATTCGGTCAGACCAAAGACTTGTTGATCCGAGAAGTCAATTGGGGTCAAATAGAAGACTTAATGATCCGAGAAGTCGAACAGAGACAAATAGTTGGTGCTTGTTGATCCCAAAAGCTGAATTGAGTCACATCGGGCGTAGTTAGTGACTCGATAAACCAAACGGATCAAGTTGGGGGTACTTGTTGATCCGTGAAGCTGAATTCGGTCAGACCAAAGACTCGTTGATCCGAGAAGTCAATTGGAGTCAAATAGAAGATTTAATGATCCGAGAAGGCGAATTGAGTCACATTGTGCGTAGTTAGTGACTTGATAAACCAAAAGGATGAAGTTGGGGGTACTTGTTGATCTGTGAAGCCGAATTCGGTCAGACCAAAGACTTGTTGATCCGAGAAGTCAATTGGGGTCAAATAGAAGACTTAATGATCCGAGAAGTCGAACGGAGTCAAATAGTTGGTGCTTGTTGATCCCAAAAGCCGAATTGAGTCACATTGTGCGTAGTTAGTGACTCGATAAACCAAACGGATCAGGTTGGGGGTACTTGTTGATCCGTGAAGCCGAATTCGGTCAGACGGAAGACTTGTTGATCCGAGAAGTCAATTGGGGTCAAATAGAATACTTAATGATCCGAGAAGTCCAACGGAGTCAAATAGTTGGTGGTTGTTGATCCCAGAAGCCGAATTGAGTCCCATTGTGCGTAGTTAGTGACTTGATAAACCAAACGGATCAACTTGCGGGTACTTGTTGATCCGTGAAGCCGAATTCGGTCGGACGGAAGATTTGTTGATCCGAGAAGTCAATTGGGGTCAAATAAAAGACTTAATGATCCGAGAAGTCGAACGGAGTCAAATAGTTGGTGCTTGTTGATACCAGAAGCCGAATTGAGTCACATTGTGTGTAGTTAGTGACTCGATAAACCAAAAGGATCAAGTTGGGGGTACTTGTTGATCCGTGAAGCCGAATTCGGTGAAAAGGAAGACTTGTTGATCCGAGAAGTGAATTTTGGTCAAAGTGAAGACTTAATGATCCGAGAAGTCGAACGTAGTCAAATAGTTGGTGCTTGTTGATCCCAGAAGCCGAATTGAGTCACATTGTGCCTAGTTAGTGACTCGATAAACCAAACGGATCAAGTTGGGGGTACTTGTTGATCTGTGAAGCCGAATTCGGTCAGACCGAAGACTTGTTGATCCGAGAAGTCAATTGGGTTCAAATAGAAGACTTAATGATCCGAGAAGTCGAACGGAGTCAAATAGTTGGTGCTTGTTGATACCAGAAGCCTAATTGAGTCACATTGTGTGTAGTTAGTGACTCGATAAACCAAACGGATCAAGTTGGGGGTACTTGTTGATCCGTGAAGACGAATTCGGTCAAACGGAAGACTTATTGATCCGAGAAGTTAATTTTGGTCAAAGTGAAGACTTAATGATCCGAGAAGTCGAACGGAGTCAAATAGTTGGTGCTTGTTGATCCCAGAAGCCGAATCGAGTCACATTGTGCGTAGTTAGTGACGTGATAAACCAAACGGATCAAGTTAAGGGTACATGTTGATCCGTGAAGCCGAATTCGGTCAGACGAAAGACTTGTTGATCCGAGAATTTTGGTCAAAGAGAAGACTTAATGATCCGAGAAGTCGAACGGAGTCAAATAGTTGGTGCTTGTTGATCCCAGAAGTCGAATTGAGTCACATTGTGCGTAGTTAGTGAGTTGATAAACCAAACGGATCAGCTTGCGGGTACTTGTTGATCCGTGAAGTCGAATTCGGTCAGACTGAAGCCTTGTTGATCCGAGAAGTCAATTGGGATCAAATAAAGACTTAATGATCCGAGAAGTCGAACAGAGTCAAATAGTTGGTGCTTGTTGATCCCAGAAGCCGAATTGAGTCACATTGTGTGTAGTTAGTGACTTGATAAACCAAACGGATCAACTTGCAGGTACTTGTTGATCCGTGCAGCCGAATTCGGTCAGACGGAAGACTTGTTGATCCGAGAAGTCAATTGGGGTCTAAAAGAAGACTTAATGATCCGAGAAGTCGAGCGTAGTCAAATAGTTGGTGCTTGTTGATCCCAGAAGCCGAATTGGGTCACATTGTGCGTAGTTAGTGAGTCGATAAACCAAACGGATCAAGTTAGGCGTACTTGTTGATCCGTGAAGCCGAATTCGGTGAGACGGAAGACTTGTTGATCCGAGAAGTTAATTTTCGTCAAAGAGAAGACTTAATGATCCGAGAATTAGAACGGAGTCAAATAGTTGGTGCTTGTTGATCCCAGAAGCCGAATTGAGTCACATTGTGCCTAGTTAGTGACTCGATAAACCAAACGGATCAAGTTGGGGGAACTTGTTGATCTGTGAAGCCGAATTCGGTCAGACCAAAGACTTGTTGATCCGAGAAGTCAATTGGGGTCAAATAGAAGACTTAATGATCCGAGAAGTCGAACAGAGACAAATAGTTGGTGCTTGTTGATCCCAAAAGCCGAATTGAGTCACATCGGGCGTAGTTAGTGACTCGATAAACCAAACGGATCAAGTTGGGGGTACTTGTTGATCCGTGAAGCGGAATTCGGTCAGACCAAAGACTCGTTGATCCGAGAAGTCAATTGGGGTCAAATAGAAGACTTAATGATCCGAGAAGTCGAACGGAGTCAAATAGTTGGTGCTTGTTGATCCCAGAAGCCGAATTGAGTCACATTGTGCGTAGTTAGTGACTCGACAAACCAAACGGATCAAGTTGGGGGTACTTGTTGATCTGTGAAGCCGAATTCGGTCAGACCAAAGACTTGTTGATCCGAGAAGTCAATTGGGGTCAAATAGAAGACTTAATGATCCGAGAAGTCGAACGGAGTCAAATAGTTGGTGCTTGTTGATCCCAAAAGCCAAATTGAGTCACATTGTGCGTAGTTAGTGACTCGATAAACCAAACGGATCAGGTTGGGGGTACTTGTTGATCCGTGAAGCCGAATTCGGTCAGACGGAAGACTTGTTGATCCGAGAAGTCAATTGGGGTCAAATAGAATACTTAATGATCCGAGAAGTCCAACGGAGTCAAATAGTTGGTGGTTGTTGATCCCAGAAGCCGAATTGAGTCCCATTGTGCGTAGGTAGTGACTTGATAAACCAAACGGATCAACTTGCGGGTACTTGTTGATCCGTGAAGCCGAATTCGGTCGGACGGAAGATTTGTTGATCCGAGAAGTCAATTGGGGTCAAATAGAAGACTTAATGATCCGAGAAGTCGAACGGAGTCAAATAGTTGGTGCTTGTTGATACCAGAAGCCGAATTGAGTCACATTGTGTGTAGTTAGTGACTCGATAAACCAAACGGATCAAGTTGGGGGTACTTGTTGATCCGTGAAGCCGAATTCGGTCAAACGGAAGACTTGTTGATCCGAGAAGTGAATTTTGGTCAAAGTGAAGACTTAATGATCCGAGAAGTCGAACGTAGTCAAATAGTTGGTGCTTGTTGATCCCAGAAGCCGAATTGAGTCACATTGTGCCTAGTTAGTGACTCGATAAACCAAAAGGATCAAGTTGGGGGTACTTGTTGATATGTGAAGCCGAATTCGGTCAGACCGAAGACTTGTTGATCCGAGAAGTCAATTGGGTTCAAATAGAAGACTTAATGATCCGAGAAGTCGAACGGAGTCAAATAGTTGGTGCTTGTTGATACCAGAAGCCGAATTGAGTCACATTGTGTATAGTTAGTGACTCGATAAACAAAACGGATCAAGTTGGGGGTACTTGTTGATCCGTGAAGACGAATTCGGTCAAACGGAAGACTTATTGATCCGAGAAGTTAATTTTGGTCAAAGTGAAGACTTAATGATCCGAGAAGTCAAACGGAGTCAAATAGTTGGTGCTTGTTGATCCCAGAAGCCGAATCGAGTCACATTGTGCGTAGTTAGTGACTTGATAAACCAAACGGATCAAGTTAAGGGTACATGTTGATCCGTGAAGCCGAATTCGGTCAGACGGAAGACTTGTTGATCCGAGAATTTTGGTCAAAGAGAAGACTTAATGATCCGAGAAGTCGAACGGAGTCAAATAGTTGGTGCTTGTTGATCCCAGAAGTCGAATTGAGTCACATTGTGCGTAGTTAGTGACTTGATAAACCAAACGGATCAGCTTGCGGGTACTTGTTGATCCGTGAAGTCGAATTCGGTCAGACTGAAGACTTGTTGATCCGAGAAGTTAATTGGGATCAAATAGAAGACTTAATGATCCGAGAAGTCGAACGGAGTCAAATAGTTGGTGCTTGTTGATCCCAGAAGCCGAATTGAGTCACATTGTGTGTAGTTAGTGACTTGATAAACCAAACGGATCAACTTGCAGGTACTTGTTGATCCGTGCAGCCGAATTCGGTCAGACGGAAGACTTGTTGATCCGAGAAGTCAATTGGGGTAAAAAAGAAGACTTAATGATCCGAGAAGTCGAGCGTAGTCAAATAGTTGGTGCTTGTTGATCCCAGAAGCCGAATTGGGTCACATTGTGCGTAGTTAGTGACTCGATAAACCAAACGGATCAAGTTAGGCGTACTTGGTGATCCGTGAAGCCGAATTCGGTCAGACGGAAGACTTGTTAACCCGAGAAGTCAATTGGGGTCAAAATAGAAGACTTTATGATCCGAGAAGTCGAACGGAGTCAAATAGTTGGTGCTTGTTGATCCCAGAAGCCGAATTGAGTCACATTGTGCATAGTTAGTGACTTGATAAACCAAATGGATCAAGTTGGGGGTACTTGTTGATCCATGAAGCCGAATTCGGTCAAACGGAAGACTTGTTGATCCGAGAAGTCAATTTTGGTCAAAGTGCGGACTTAATGATCCGAGAAGTCGAACGGAGTCAAATAGTTGGTGCTTGTTGATCCCAAAAGCCGAATTGAGTCACATTGTGCCTAGTTAGTGACTCGATAAACCAAACGGATCAAGTTGGGGGTACTTGTTGATCCGTGAAGCCGAATTCGGTCCAGACGAAAGACTTGTTGATCCGAGAAGTCGAGCGGAGTCAAATAGTTGGTGCTTGTTGATCCCAGAAGCCGAATTGAGTCACATTGGGCGTAGTTAGTGACTCGATAAACCAAACGGATCAAGTTGGGGGTACTTGTTGATCCGTGAAGCCGAATTCCGTCAGACCAAAGACTCGTTGATCCGAGAAGTCAATTGGGGTCAAATAGAAGACTTAATGATCCGAGAAGTCGAACGGAGTCAAATAGTTGGTGCTTGTTGATCCCAGAAGCCAAATTGAGTCACATTGTGCATAGTTAGTGACTCGATAAACCAAACGGATCAAGTTGGGGGTACTTGTTGATCCGTGAAGCCGAATTATGTCAGACGGAAGACTTGTTGATCCGAGAAGTCAATTGGGGTCAAATAGAAGACTTAATGATCCGAGAAGTCGAACGGAGTCAAATAGTTGGTGCTTGTTGATCCCAAAAGCCGAATTGAGTCACATTGTGCGTTGTTAGTGACTCGATAAACCAAACGGATCAGGTTGGGGGTACTTGTTGATCCGTGAAGCCGAATTCGGTCAGACGGAAGACTTGTTGATCCGAGAAGTCAATTGGGGTCAAATAGAATACTTAATGATCCGAGAATTCGAACAGAGTCAAATAGTTGGTGGTTGTTGATCCCAGAAGTCGAATTGTGTCCCATTGTGCGTAGTTAGTGACTTGATAAACCAAACGGATCCACTTGCGGGTACTTGTTGATCCGTGAAGCCGAATTCGGTAGGACCGAAGATTTGTTGATCTGAGAAGTCAATTGGGGTCAAATAGAAGACTTAATGATCCGAGAAGTCGAACGGAGTCAAATAGTTGGTGCTTGTTGATACCAGAAGCCGAATTGAGTCACATGGTGTGTAGTTAATGACTCGATAAACCAAACGGATCAAGTTGGGGGTACTTGTTGATCCGTGAAGCCGAATTCGGTCAAACGGAAGACTTGTTGATCCGAGAAGTGAATTTTGGTCAAAGTGAAGACTTAATGATCCGAGAAGTCGAACGTAGTCAAATAGTTGGTGCTTGTTGATCCCAGAAGCCGAATTGAGTCACATTGTGCCTAGTTAGTGACTCGATAAACCAAACGGATCAAGTTGGGGGTACTTGTTGATCTGTGAAGCCGAATTCGGTCGGACCGAAGACTTGTTGATCCGAGAAGTCAATTGGGGTCAAATAGAAGACTTAATGATCAGAGAAAAGTCGAACGGAGTCAAATAGTTGGTGCTTGTTGATCCCAGAAGCCGAATTGAGTCACATTGTGCATAGTTAGTGACTTGATAAACCAAATGGATCAAGTTGGGGGTACTTGTTGATCCGTGAAGCCGTATTCGGTCAAACGGAAGACTTGTTGATCCGAGAAGTAAATTTTGGTCAAAGTGCGGACTTAATGATCCGAGAAGTCGAACGGAGTCAAATAGTTGGTGCTTGTTGATCCCGGAAGCCGAATTGAGTCACATTGTGCCTAGTTAGTGACTCGATAAACCAAACGGATCAAGTTGGGGGTACTTGTTGATCCATGAAGCCGAATTGGGTCAGACGAAAGACTTGTTGATCCGAGAAGTCTATTGGGGTCAAATAGAAGACTTAATGATCCGAGAAGTCGAATGAAGTCAAATAGTTGGTGCTTGTTGATCCCAGAAGCCGAATTGAGTCACATTGTGCGTAGTTAGTGACTCGACAAACCAAACGGGTCAAGTTGGGGGTACTTGTTGATCTGTGAAGCCGAATTCGATCAGACCGAAGACTTGTTGATCCGAGAAGTCAATTGGGGTCAAATAGAAGACTTAATGATCCGAGAAGTCGAACGGAGTCAAATAGTTGGTGCTTGTTGATCCCAGAAGCCGAATTGAGTCACATTGTGCATAGTTAGTGACTTGATAAACCAAATGGATCAAGTTGGGGGTACTTGTTGATCCGTGAAGCCGAATTCGGTCAAACGGAAGATTTGTTGATCCGAGAAGTTAATTGGGGTCAAATATAAGACTTAATGATTCGAGAAGTCGAACGGAGTCAAATAGTTGATGCTTGTTGATCCCAGAAGCCGAATTGAGTCACATTGTGTGTAGTTAGTGACTCGATAAACCAAACGGATCAAGTTTGGGGTACTAGTTGATCCGTGAAGCCGAATTCGGTCAAACGAAAGACTTGTTGATCCGAGAAGTTAATTTTGGTCAAAGAGAAGACTTAATGATCCGAGAAGTCGAACGGAGTCAAATAGTTGGTGCTTGTTGATCCCAAAAGTCGAATTGAGTCACATTGTGCGTAGTTAGTGACTTGATAAACCAAACGGATCAAGATGAGGGTACTTGTTGATCTGTGAAGCCGAATTCGGTCAGACGGAAGAGTTCCGAGAAGTCAATTGGGGTCAAATAGAATACTTAATGATCCGAGAAGTCGAACGGAGTCAAATAGTTGGTGGTTGTTGATCCCAGAAGCCGAATTGAGTCCCATTGTGCGTAGTTAGTGACTTGATAAACCAAACGGATCAACTTGCGGGTACTTGTTGATCCGTGAAGCCGAATTCGGTCAAACGGAAGACTTGTTGATCCGAGAAGTGAATTTTGGTCAAAGTGAAGACTTAATGATCCGAGAAGTCGAACGGAGTCAAATAGTTGGTGCTTGTTGATCCCAGAAGCCGAATTGAGTCACATTGTGCCTAGTTAGTGACTCGATAAACCAAACGGATCAAGTTGGGGGTACTTGTTGATCCGTGAAGCCGAATTCGGTCAGACGAAAGACTTGTTGATCCGAGAAGTCAATTGGGGTCAAATAGAAGATTTAATGATCCGAGAAGTCGAACGGAGTCAAATAGTTGGTGCTTGTTGATCCCAGAAGCCGAATTGAGTCACATTGTGCGTAGTTAGTGACTCGATAAACCAAACGGATCAAGTTGGGGGTACTTGTTGATCCGTGAAGCCGAATTCTGTCAGACCAAAGACTTGTTGATCCGAGAAGTCAATTGGGGTCAAATAGAAGACTTAATGATCCGAGAAGTCGAACGGAGTCAAATAGTTGGTGCTTGCTGATCCCAGAAGCCGAATTGAGTCACATTGTGCGTAGTTAGTGACTCGACAAACCAAACGGATCAAGTTGGGGGTACTTGTTGATCTGTGAAGTCGAATTCGGTCAGACCGAAGACTTGTTGATCCGAGAAGTCAATTGGGGTCAAATAGAAGACTTAATGATCCGAGAAGTCGAACGGAGTCAAATAGTTGGTGCTTGTTGATCCCAGAAGCCGAATTGAGTCACATTGTGCATAGTTAGCGACTTGATAAATCAAATGGATCAAGTTGGGGGTACTTGTTGATCCGTGAAGCCGAATTCGGTCAGACGGAAGATTTGTTGATCCGAGAAGTCAATTGGGGTAAAATAGAAGACTTAATGATTCGAGAAGTCGAACGGAGTCAAATAGTTGGTGCTTGTTGATCCCAGAAGGCGAATTGAGTCACATTGTGTGTAGTTAGTGACTCGATAAACCAAACGGATCAAGTTTGGGGTACTTGTTGATCCGTGAAGCCGAATTCGGTCAAACGAAAGACTTGTTGATCCGAGAAGTTAATTTTGGTCAAAGTGAAGATCCGAGCAGTCGAACGGAGTCAAATAGTTGGTGCTTGTTGATCCCAGAAGCCGAATCGAGTCACATTGTGAGTAGTTAGTGACTTGATAAACCAAACGGATCAAGTTAAGGGTACTTGCTGATCCATGAAGCCGAATTCTGTAAAACGGAAGACTTGTTGATCCGAGAAGTCAATTTTGGTCAAAGAGAAGACTTAATGATCCGAGAAGTCGAACAGAGTCAAATAGTTGGTGCTTGTTGATCCCAGAAGTCGAATTGAGTCACATTGTGCGTAGTTAGTGACTTGATAAACCAAACGGATCAAGATGGGGGTACTTGTTGATCGGTGAAGCCGAATTCGGTCAGACGGAAGACTTCCGAGAAGTCAATTGGGGTCGAATAGAAGACTTAATGATTTGAGAAGTCGAACGGAGTCAAATAGTTGGTGCTTGTTGATCCCATAAGCCGAATCGAGTCACATTGTGCGTAGTTAGTGACTTGATAAACCAAAAGGATCAACTTGAGGGTACTTGTTGATCCGTGAAGCCGAATTCGGTCAGACGGAAGACTTGTTGATCTAAGAAGTCAATTGCGGTCAAATAGAAGATTTAATGATCCGAGAAGTCGAACGGAGTCAAATAGTTGGTGCTTGTTGATCCCAGAAGCCAAATTGAGTCACATTGTGCGTAGTTAGTGACTCGATAAACCAAACGGATCAAGTTGGGGGTACTTGTTGATCCGTGAAGCCGAATTCGGTCAGACGGAAGACTTGTTGATCCGAGAAGTCAATTGGGGTCAAATAGAAGACTTAATGATCCGAGAAGTCGAACGGAGTCAAATAGTTGGTGCTTGTTGATCCCAAAAGCCGAATTGAGTCACATTGTGCGTAGTTAGTGACTCGATAAACCAAACGGATCAGGTTGGGGGTACTTGTTGATCCGTGAAGCCGAATTCGGTCAGACGGAAGACTTGTTGATCCGAGAAGTCAATTGGGGTCAAATAGAAGACTTAATGATCCGAGAAGTCGAACGGAGTCAAATAGTTGGTGGTTGTTGATCCCAGAAGCCGAATTGAGTCCCAATGTGCGTAGTTAGTGACTTGATAAACTAAACGGATCAACTTGCGGGTACTTGTTGATCCGTGAAGCCGAATTCGGTCGGACGGAAGATTTGTTGATCCGAGAAGTCAATTGGGGTCAAATAGAAGACTTAATGATCCGAGAAGTCGAACGGAGTCAAATAGTTGGTGCTTGTTGATCCCAGAAGCCGAATTGAGTCACATTGTGTGTAGTTAGTGACTCGATAAACCAAACGGATCAAGTTGGGGGTACTTGTTGATCCGTGAAGCCGAATTCGGTCAAACGGAAGACTTGTTGATCCGAGAAGTTAATTTTGGTCAAAGTGAAGATCCGAGAAGTCGAACGGAGTCAAATAGTTGGTGCTTGTTGATCCAAGAAGCCAAATCGAGTCACATTGTGAGTAGTTAGTGACTTGATAAACCAAACGGATCAAGTTAAGGGTACTTGTTGATCCATGAAGCCGAATTCGGTAAAACGGAAGACTTGTTGATCCGAGAAGTCAATTTTGGTCAAAGAGAAGACTTAATGATCCGAGAAGTCGAACGGAGTCAAATAGTTGGTGCTTGTTGATCCCAAAAGTCGAATTGAGTCACATTGTGCGTAGTTAGTGACTTGATAAACCAAACGGATCAAGATGGGGGTACTTGTTGATCGGTGAAGCCGAATTCGGTCAGACGGAAGACTTCCGAGAAGTCAATTGGGGTCGAATAGAAGACTTAATGATTTGAGAAGTCGAACGGAGTCAAATAGTTGGTGCTTGTTGATCCCAGAAGCCGAATCGAGTCACATTGTGCGTAGTTAGTGACTTGATAAACCAAACGGATCAAGTTAAGGGTACTTGTTGATCCATGAAGCCGAATTCGGTAAAACGGAAGACTTGTTGATCCGAGAAGCCGAATTTTGGTCAAAGAGAAGACTTAATGATCCGAGAAGTCGAACGGAGTCAAATAGTTGGTGCTTGTTGATCCCAGAAGTCGAATTGAGTCACATTGTGCGTAGTTAGTGACTTGATAAACCAAACGGATCAAGATGGGGGTACTTGTTGATCGGTGAAGCCGAATTCGGTCAGACGGAAGACTTCCGAGAAGTCAATTGGGGTCGAATAGAAGACTTAATGATTTGAGAAGTCGAACGGAGTCAAATAGTTGGTGCTTGTTGATCCCAGAAGCCGAATCGAGTCACATTGTGCGTAGTTAGTGACTTGATAAACCAAAAGGATCAACTTGAGGGTACTTGTTGATCCGTGAAGCCGAATTCGGTCAGACGGAAGACTTGTTGATCTAAGAAGTCAATTGCAGTCAAATAGAAGATTTAATGATCCGAGAAGTCGAACGGAGTCAAATAGTTGGTGCTTGTTGATCCCAGAAGCCAAATTGAGTCACATTGTGCGTAGTTAGTGACTCGATAAACCAAACGGATCAAGTTGGGGGTACTTGTTGATCCGTGAAGCCGAATTCGGTCAGACGGAAGACTTGTTGATCCGAGAAGTCAATTGGGGTCAAATAGAAGACTTAATGATCCGAGAAGTCGAACGGAGTCAAATAGTTGGTGCTTGTTGATCCCAAAAGCCGAATTGAGTCACATTGTGCGTAGTTAGTGACTCGATAAACCAAACGGATCAGGTTGCGGGTACTTGCTGATCCGTGAAGCCGAATTCGGTCAGACGGAAGACTTGTTGATCCGAGAAGTCAATTGGGGTCAAATAGAAGACTTAATGATCCGAGAAGTCGAACGGAGTCAAATAGTTGGTGGTTGTTGATCCCAGAAGCCGAATTGAGTCCCATTGTGCGTAGTTAGTGACTTGATAAACTAAACGGATCAACTTGCGGGTACTTGTTGATCCGTGAAGCCGAATTCGGTCGGACAGAAGATTTGTTGATCCGAGAAGTCAATTGGGGTCAAATAGAAGACTTAATGATCCGAGAAGTCGAACGGAGTCAAATAGTTGGTGCTTGTTGATCCCAGAAGCCGAATTGAGTCACATTGTGTGTAGTTAGTGACTCGATAAACCAAACGGATCAAGTTGGGGGTACTTGTTGATCCGTGAAGCCGAATTCGGTCAAACGGAAGACTTGTTGATCCGAGAAGTTAATTTTAGTCAAAGTGAAGATCCGAGAAGTCGAACGGAGTCAAATAGTTGGTGCTTGTTGATCCAAGAAGCCAAATCGAGTCACATTGTGAGTAGTTAGTGACTTGATAAACCAAACGGATCAAGTTAAGGGTACTTGTTGATCCATGAAGCCGAATTCGGTAAAACGGAAGACTTGTTGATCCGAGAAGTCAATTTTGGTTAAAGAGAAGACTTAATGATCCGAGAAGTCGAACGGAGTCAAATAGTTGGTGGTTGTTGATCCCAAAAGCCGAATTGAGTCACATTGTGCGTAGTTAGTGACTCGATAAACCAAACGGATCAGGTTGGGGGTACTTGTTGATCCGTGAAGCCGAATTCGGTCAGACGGAAGACTTGTTGATCCGAGAAGTCAATTGGGGTCAAATAGAAGACTTAATGATCCGAGAAGTCGAACGGAGTCAAATAGTTGGTGGTTGTTGATCCCAGAAGCCGAATTGAGTCCCATTGTGCGTAGTTAGTGACTTGATAAACTAAACGGATCAACTTGCGGGTACTTGTTGATCCGTGAAGCCGAATTCGGTCGGACGGAAGATTTGTTGATCCGAGAAGTCAATTGGGGTCAAATAGAAGACTTAATGATCCGAGAAGTCGAACGGAGTCAAATAGTTGGTGCTTGTTGATCCCAGAAGCCGAATTGAGTCACATTGTGTGTAGTTAGTGACTCGATAAACCAAACGGATCAAGTTGGGGGTACTTGTTGATCCGTGAAGCCGAATTCGGTCAAACGGAAGACTTGTTGATCCGAGAAGTTAATTTTGGTCAAAGTGAAGATCCGAGAAGTCGAACGGAGTCAAATAGTTGGTGCTTGTTGATCCAAGAAGCCAAATCGAGTCACATTGTGAGTAGTTAGTGACTTGATAAACCAAACGGATCAAGTTAAGGGTACTTGTTGATCCATGAAGCCGAATTCGGTAAAACGGAAGACTTGTTGATCCGAGAAGTCAATTTTGGTCAAAGAGAAGACTTAATGATCCGAGAAGTCGAACGGAGTCAAATAGTTGGTGCTTGTTGATCCCAAAAGTCGAATTGAGTCACATTGTGCGTAGTTAGTGACTTGATAAACCAAACGGATCAAGATGGGGGTACTTGTTGATCGGTGAAGCCGAATTCGGTCAGACGGAAGACTTCCGAGAAGTCAATTGGGGTCGAATAGAAGACTTAATGATTTGAGAAGTCGAACGGAGTCAAATAGTTGGTGCTTGTTGATCCCAGAAGCCGAATCGAGTCACATTGTGCGTAGTTAGTGACTTGATAAACCAAACGGATCAAGTTAAGGGTACTTGTTGATCCATGAAGCCGAATTCGGTAAAACGGAAGACTTGTTGATCCGAGAAGTCAATTTTGGTCAAAGAGAAGACTTAATGATCCGAGAAGTCGAACGGAGTCAAATAGTTGGTGCTTGTTGATCCCAGAAGTCGAATTGAGTCACATTGTGCGTAGTTAGTGACTTGATAAACCAAACGGATCAAGATGGGGGTACTTGTTGATCGGTGAAGCCGAATTCGGTCAGACGGAAGACTTCCGAGAAGTCAATTGGGGTCGAATAGAAGACTTAATGATTTGAGAAGTCGAACGGAGTCAAATAGTTGGTGCTTGTTGATCCCAGAAGCCGAATCGAGTCACATTGTGCGTAGTTAGTGACTTGATAAACCAAAAGGATCAACTTGAGGGTACTTGTTGATCCGTGAAGCCGAATTCGGTCAGACGGAAGACTTGTTGATCTAAGAAGTCAATTGCAGTCAAATAGAAGATTTAATGATCCGAGAAGTCGAACGGAGTCAAATAGTTGGTGCTTGTTGATCCCAGAAGCCAAATTGAGTCACATTGTGCGTAGTTAGTGACTCGATAAACCAAACGGATCAAGTTGGGGGTACTTGTTGATCCGTGAAGCCGAATTCGGTCAGACGGAAGACTTGTTGATCCGAGAAGTCAATTGGGGTCAAATAGAAGACTTAATGATCCGAGAAGTCGAACGGAGTCAAATAGTTGGTGCTTGTTGATCCCAAAAGCCGAATTGAGTCACATTGTGCGTAGTTAGTGACTCGATAAACCAAACGGATCAGGTTGCGGGTACTTGCTGATCCGTGAAGCCGAATTCGGTCAGACGGAAGACTTGTTGATCCGAGAAGTCAATTGGGGTCAAATAGAAGACTTAATGATCCGAGAAGTCGAACGGAGTCAAATAGTTGGTGGTTGTTGATCCCAGAAGCCGAATTGAGTCCCATTGTGCGTAGTTAGTGACTTGATAAACTAAACGGATCAACTTGCGGGTACTTGTTGATCCGTGAAGCCGAATTCGGTCGGACAGAAGATTTGTTGATCCGAGAAGTCAATTGGGGTCAAATAGAAGACTTAATGATCCGAGAAGTCGAACGGAGTCAAATAGTTGGTGCTTGTTGATCCCAGAAGCCGAATTGAGTCACATTGTGTGTAGTTAGTGACTCGATAAACCAAACGGATCAAGTTGGGGGTACTTGTTGATCCGTGAAGCCGAATTCGGTCAAACGGAAGACTTGTTGATCCGAGAAGTTAATTTTAGTCAAAGTGAAGATCCGAGAAGTCGAACGGAGTCAAATAGTTGGTGCTTGTTGATCCAAGAAGCCAAATCGAGTCACATTGTGAGTAGTTAGTGACTTGATAAACCAAACGGATCAAGTTAAGGGTACTTGTTGATCCATGAAGCCGAATTCGGTAAAACGGAAGACTTGTTGATCCGAGAAGTCAATTTTGGTTAAAGAGAAGACTTAATGATCCGAGAAGTCGAACGGAGTCAAATAGTTGGTGCTTGTTGATCCCAGAAGTCGAATTGAGTCACATTGTGCGTAGTTAGTGACTTGATAAACCAAACGGATCAAGATGGGGGTACTTGTTGATCGGTGAAGCCGAATTCGGTCAGACGGAAGACTTCCGAGAAGTCAATTGGGGTCGAATAGAAGACTTAATGATTTGAGAAGTCGAACGGAGTCAAATAGTTGGTGCTTGTTGATCCCAGAAGCCGAATCGAGTCACATTGTGCGTAGTTAGTGACTTGATAAACCAAAAGGATCAACTTGAGGGTACTTGTTGATCCGTGAAGCCGAATTCGGTCAGATGGAAGACTTGTTGATCTAAGAAGTCAATTGGGGTCAAATAGAAGATTTAATGATCCGAGAAGTCGAACGGAGTCAAATAGTTGGTGCTTGTTGATCCCAGAAGCCAAATTGAGTCACATTGTGCGTAGTTAGGGACTCGATAAACCAAACGGATCAAGTTGGGGGTACTTGTTGATCCGTGAAGCCGAATTCGGTCAGACGGAAGACTTGTTGATCCGAGAAGTCAATTGGGGTCAAATGGAAGACTTAATGATCCGAGAAGTCGAACGGAGTCAAATAGTTGGTGCTTGTTGATCCCAAAAGCCGAATTGAGTCACATTGTGCGTAGTTAGTGACTCGATAAACCAAACGGATCAGGTTGGGGGTACTTGTTGATCCGTGAAGCCGAATTCGGTCAGACGGAAGACTTGTTGATCCGAGAAGTCAATTGGGGTCAAATAGAAGACTTAATGATCCGAGAAGTCGAACGGAGTCAAATAGTTGGTGGTTGTTGATCCCAGAAGCCGAATTGAGTCCCATTGTGCGTAGTTAGTGACTTGATAAACTAAACGGATCAACTTGCGGGTACTTGTTGATCCGTGAAGCCGAATTCGGTCGGACGGAAGATTTGTTGATCCGAGAAGTCAATTGGGGTCAAATAGAAGACTTAATGATCCGAGAAGTCGAACGGAGTCAAATAGTTGGTGCTTGTTGATCCCAGAAGCCGAATTGAGTCACATTGTGTGTAGTTAGTGACTCGATAAACCAAACGGATCAAGTTGGGGGTACTTGTTGATCCGTGAAGCCGAATTCGGTCAAACGGAAGACTTGTTGATCCGAGAAGTGAATTTTGGTCAAAGTGAAGACTTAATGATCCGAGAAGTCGAACGGAGTCAAATAGTTGGTGCTTGTTGATCCCAGAAGCCGAATTGAGTCACATTGTGCCTAGTTAGTGACTCGATAAACCAAACGGATCAAGTTGGGGGTACTTGTTGATCCGTGAAGCCGAATGCGGTCAGACGAAAGACTTGTTGATCCGAGAAGTCAATTGGGGTCAAATAGAAGATTTAATGATCCGAGAAGTCGAACGGAGTCAAATAGTTGGTGCTTGTTGATCCCAGAAGCCGAATTGAGTCACATTGTGCGTAGTTAGTGACTCGACAAACAAAACGGATCAGGTTGGGGGTACTTGTTGATCCGTGAAGCCGAATTCGGTCAGACGGAAGACTTGTTGATCCGAGAAGTCAATTGGGGTCAAATAGAAGACTTAATGATCCGAGAAGTCGAACGGAGTCAAATAGTTGGTGGTTGTTTATCCCAGAAGCCGAATTGAGTCCCATTGTGCGTAGTTAGTGACTTGATAAACTAAACGGATCAACTTGCGGGTACTTGTTGATCCGTGAAGCCGAATACGGTCGGACGGAAGATTTGTTGATCCGAGAACTCAATTGGGGTCGAATAGAAGACTTAATGATCCGAGAAGTTGAACGGAGTCAAATAGTTGGTGCTTGTTGATCCCAGAAGCCGAATTGAGTCACATTGTGTGTAGTTAGTGACTCGATAAACCAAACGGATCAAGTTTGGGGTACTTGTTGATCCGTGAAGCCGAATTCGGTCAAACGAAAGACTTGTTGATCCGAGAAGTTAATTTTGGTCAAAGTGAAGATCCGAGAAGTCGAACGGAGTCAAATAGTTGGTGCTTGTTGATCCCAGAAGCCGAATCGAGTCACATTGTGAGTAGTTAGTGACTTGATAAACCAAACGGATCAAGTTAAGCGTACTTGTTGATCCATGAAGCCGAATTCGGTAAAACGGAAGACTTGTTGATCCGAGAAGTCAATTTTGGTCAAAGAGAAGACTTAATGATCCGAGAAGTCGAACGGAGTCAAATAGTTGGTGCTTGTTGATCCTAGAAGTCGAATTGAGTCACATTGTGCGTAGTTAGTGACTTGATAAACCAAACGGATCAAGATGGGGGTACTTGTTGATCGGTGAAGCCGAATTCGGTCAGACGAAAGACTTCCGAGAAGTCAATTGGGGTCGAATAGAAGACTTAATGATTTGAGAAGTCTAACGGAGTCAAATAGTTGGTGCTTGTTGATCCCAGAAGCCGAATTGAGTCACATTGTGCGTAGTTAGTGACTCGACAAACGAAACGGATCAGGTTGGGGGTACTTGTTGATCCGTGCAGCCGAATTCGGTCAGACGGAAGACTTGTTGATCCGAGAAGTCAATTGGGGTCAAATAGAAGACTTAATGATCCGAGAAGTCGAACGGAGTCAAATAGTTGGTGCTTGTTGATCCCAGAAGGCGAATTGAGTCACATTGTGTGTAGTTAGTGACTCGATAAACCAAACGGATCAAGTTTGGGGTACTTGTTGATCCGTGAAGCCGAATTCGGTCAAACGAAAGACTTGTTGATCCGAGAAGTTAATTTTGGTCAAAGTGAAGATACGAGAAGTCGAACGGAGTTAAATAGTTGGTGCTTGTTGATCCCAGAAGCCGAATCGAGTCACATTGTGAGTAGTTAGTGACTTGATAAACCAAACGGATCAAGTTAAGGGTACTTGTTGATCCATGAAGCCGAATTCAGTAAAACGGAAGACTTGTTGATCCGAGAAGTCAATTTTGGTCAAAGAGAAGACTTAATGATCCGAGAAGTCGAACGGAGTCAAATAGTTGGTGCTTGTTGATCCCAGAAGTCGAATTGAGTCACATTGTGCGTAGTTAGTGACTTGATAAACCAAACGGATCAAGATGGGGGTACTTGTTGATCGGTGAAGCCGAATTCGGTCAGACGGAAGACTTCCGAGAAGTCAATTGGGGTCGAATAGAAGACTTAATGATTTGAGAAGTCGAACGGAGTCAAATAGTTGGTGCTTGTTGATCCCAGAAGCCGAATCGAGTCACATTGTGCGTAGTTAGTGACTTGATAAACCAAAAGGATCAACTTGAGGGTACTTGTTGATCCGTGAAGCCGAATTCGGTCAGATGGAAGACTTGTTGATCTAAGAAGTCAATTGGGGTCAAATAGAAGATTTAATGATCCGAGAAGTCGAACGGAGTCAAATAGTTGGTGGTTGTTGATCCCAGAAGCCGAATTGAGTCCCATTGTGCGTAGTTAGTGACTTGATAAACTAAACGGATCAACTTGCGGGTACTTGTTGATCCGTGAAGCCGAATTCGGTCAAACGGAAGACTTGTTGATCCGAGAAGTGAATTTTGGTCAAAGTGAAGACTTAATGATCCGAGAAGTCGAACGGAGTCAAATAGTTGGTGCTTGTTGATCCCAGAAGCCGAATTGAGTCACATTGTGCCTAGTTAGTGACTCGATAAACCAAACGGATCAAGTTGGGGGTACTTGTTGATCCGTGAAGCCGAATGCGGTCAGACGAAAGACTTGTTGATCCGAGAAGTCAATTGGGGTCAAATAGAAGATTTAATGATCCGAGAAGTCGAACGAAGTCAAATAGTTGGTGCTTGTTGATCCCAGAAGCCGAATTGAGTCACATTGTGCGTAGTTAGTGACTCGACAAACGAAACGGATCAGGTTGGGGGTACTTGTTGATCCGTGCAGCCGAATTCGGTCAGACGGAAGACTTGTTGATCCGAGAAGTCAATTGGGGTCAAATAGAAGACTTAATGATCCGAGAAGTCGAACGGAGTCAAATAGTTGGTGGTTGTTGATCCCAGAAGCCGAATTGAGTCCCATTGTGCGTAGTTAGTGACTTGATAAACTAAACGGATCAACTTGCGGGTACTTGTTGATCCGTGAAGCCGAATTCGGTCGGACGGAAGACTTGTTGACCCAAGAAGTCAATTGGGGTCGAATAGAAGACTTAATGATTTGAGAAGTCGAACGGAGTCAAATAGTTGGTGCTTGTTGATCCCAGAAGCCGAATTGAGTCACATTGTGCGTAGTTAGTGACTCGATAAACCAAACGGATCAGGTTGGGGGTACTTGTTGATCCGTGAAGCCGAATTCGGTCAGACGGAAGACTTGTTGATCCGAGAAGTCAATTGGGGTCAAATAGAAGACTTAATGATCCGAGAAGTCGAACGGAGTCAAATAGTTGGTGGTTGTTGATCCCAGAAGCCGAATTGAGTCCCATTGTGCGTAGTTAGTGACTTGATAAACTAAACGGATCAACTTGCGGGTACTTGTTGATCCGTGAAGCCGAATTCGGTCGGACGGAAGATTTGTTGATCCGAGAAGTCAATTGGGGTCAAATAGAAGACTTAATGATCCGAGAAGTCGAACGGAGTCAAATAGTTGGTGCTTGTTGATCCCAGAAGCCGAATTCAGTCACATTGTGTGTAGTTAGTGACTCGATAAACCAAACGGATCAAGTTGGGGGTACTTGTTGATCCGTGAAGCCGAATTCGGTCAAACGGAAGACTTGTTGATCCGAGAAGTGAATTTTGGTCAAAGTGAAGACTTAATGATCCGAGAAGTCGAACGGAGTCAAATAGTTGGTGCTTGTTGATCCTAGAAGCCGAATTGAGTCACATTGTGCCTAGTTAGTGACTCGATAAACCAAACGGATCAAGTTGGGGGTACTTGTTGATCCGTGAAGCCGAATGCGGTCAGACGAAAGACTTGTTTATCCGAGAAGTCAATTGGGGTCAAATAGAAGATTTAATGATCCGAGAAGTCGAACGGAGTCAAATAGTTGGTGCTTGTTGATCCCAGAAGCCGAATTGAGTCACATTGTGCGTAGTTAGTGACTCGACAAACGAAACGGATCAGGTTGGGGGTACTTGTTGATCCGTGAAGCCGAATTCGGTCAGACGGAAGACTTGTTGATCCGAGAAGTCAATTGGGGTCAAATAGAAGACTTAATGATCTGAGAAGTCGAACGGAGTCAAATAGTTGGTGGTTGTTGATCCCAGAAGCCGAATTGAGTCCCATTGTGCGTAGTTAGTGACTTGATAAACTAAACGGATCAACTTGCGGGTACTTGTTGATCCGTGAAGCCGAATTCGGTCGGACGGAAGATTTGTTGATCCGAGAAGTCAATTTGGGTCAAATAGAAGACTTAATGATCCGAGAAGTCGAACGGAGTCAAATAGTTGGTGCTTGTTGATCCCAGAAGCCGAATTGAGTCACATTGTGTGTAGTTAGTGACTCGATAAACCAAACGGATCAAGTTGGGGGTACTTGTTGATCCGTGAAGCCGAATTCGGTCAAACGGAAGACTTGTTGATCCGAGAAGTGAATTTTGGTCAAAGTGAAGACTTAATGATCCAAGAAGTCGAACGGAGTCAAATAGTTGGTGCTTGTTGATCTTAGAAGCCGAATTGAGTCACATTGTGCCTAGTTAGTGACTCGATAAACCAAACGGATCAAGTTGGGGGTACTTGTTGATCCGTGAAGCCGAATGCGGTCAGACGAAAGACTTGTTGATCCGAGAAGTCAATTGGGGCCAAATAGAAGATTTAATGATCCGAGAAGTCGAACGGAGTCAAATAGTTGGTGCTTGTTGATCCCAGAAGCTGAATTGAGTCACATTGTGCGTAGTTAGTGACTCGACAAACCAAACGGATCAAGTTGGGGGTACATATTGATCTGTGAAGCCGAATTCGGTCAGACCGAAGAGTTGTTGATCCGAGAAGTCAATTGGGGTCAAATAGAAGACTTAATGATCCGAGAAGTCGAACGGAGTCAAATAGTTGGTGGTTGTTGATCCCAGAAGCCGAATTGAGTCACATTGTGCATAGTTAGTGACTTGATAAACCAAATGGATCAAGTTGGGGGTACATGTTGATCCTTGAAGCCGAATTCGGTCAGACGGAAGATTTGTTGATCCGAGAAGTCAATTTGGGTCAAATAGAAGACTTAATGATCCGAGAAGTCGAACGGAGTCAAATAGTTGGTGCTTGTTGATCCCAGAAGCTGAATTGAGTCACATTGTGCGTAGTTAGTGACTCGACAAACCAAACGGATCAAGTTGGGGGTACATATTGATCTGTGAAGCCGAATTCGGTCAGACCGAAGAGTTGTTGATCCGAGAAGTCAATTGGGGTCAAATAGAAGACTTAATGATCCGAGAAGTCGAACGGAGTCAAATAGTTGGTGCTTGTTGATCCCAGAAGCCGAATTGAGTCACATTGTGCATAGTTAGTGACTTGATAAACCAAATGGATCAAGTTGGGGGTACATGTTGATCCTTGAAGCCGAATTCGGTCGGACGGAAGATTTGTTGATCCGAGAAGTCAATTTGGGTCAAATAGAAGACTTAATGATCCGAGAAGTCGAACGGAGTCAAATAGTTGGTGCTTGTTGATCCCAGAAGCCGAATTGAGTCACATTATGTGTAGTTAGTGACTCGATAAACCAAACGGATCAAGTTGGGGGTACTTGTTGATCCGTGAAGCCGAATTCGGTCAAACGGAAGACTTGTTGATCCGAGAAGTGAATTTTGGTCAAAGTGAAGACTTAATGATCCGAGAAGTCGAACGGAGTCAAATAGTTGGTGCTTGTTGATCCTAGAAGCCGAATTGAGTCACATTGTGCCTAGTTAGTGACTCGATAAACCAAACGGATCAAGTTGGGGGTACTTGTTGATCCGTGAAGCCGAATGCGGTCAGACGAAAGACTTGTTTATCCGAGAAGTCAATTGGGGTCAAATAGAAGATTTAATGATCCGAGAAGTCGAACGGAGTCAAATAGTTGGTGCTTGTTGATCCCAGAAGCCGAATTGAGTCACATTTTGCGTAGTTAGTGACTCGACAAACGAAACGGATCAGGTTGGGGGTACTTGTTGATCCGTGAAGCCGAATTCGGTCAGACGGAAGACTTGTTGATCCGAGAAGTCAATTGGGGTCAAATAGAAGACTTAATGATCCGAGAAGTCGAACGGAGTCAAATAGTTGGTGGTTGTTGATCCCAGAAGCCGAATTGAGTCCCATTGTGCGTAGTTAGTGACTTGATAAACTAAACGGATCAACTTGCGGGTACTTGTTGATCCGTGAAGCCGAATTCGGTCGGACGGAAGATTTGTTGATCCGAGAAGTCAATTTGGGTCAAATAGAAGACTTAATGATCCGAGAAGTCGAACGGAGTCAAATAGTTGGTGCTTGTTGATCCCAGAAGCCGAATTGAGTCACATTGTGTGTAGTTAGTGACTCGATAAACCAAACGGATCAAGTTGGGGGTACTTGTTGATCCGTGAAGCCGAATTCGGTCAAACGGAAGACTTGTTGATCCGAGAAGTGAATTTTGGTCAAAGTGAAGACTTAATGATCCAAGAAGTCGAACGGAGTCAAATAGTTGGTGCTTGTTGATCTTAGAAGCCGAATTGAGTCACATTGTGCCTAGTTAGTGACTCGATAAACCAAACGGATCAAGTTGGGGGTACTTGTTGATCCGTGAAGCCGAATGCGGTCAGACGAAAGACTTGTTGATCCGAGAAGTCAATTGGGGCCAAATAGAAGATTTAATGATCCGAGAAGTCGAACGGAGTCAAATAGTTGGTGCTTGTTGATCCCAGAAGCTGAATTGAGTCACATTGTGCGTAGTTAGTGACTCGACAAACCAAACGGATCAAGTTGGGGGTACATATTGATCTGTGAAGCCGAATTCGGTCAGACCGAAGAGTTGTTGATCCGAGAAGTCAATTGGGGTCAAATAGAAGACTTAATGATCCGAGAAGTCGAACGGAGTCAAATAGTTGGTGCTTGTTGATCCCAGAAGCCGAATTGAGTCACATTGTGCATAGTTAGTGACTTGATAAACCAAATGGATCAAGTTGGGGGTACATGTTGATCCTTGAAGCCGAATTCGGTCAGACGGAAGATTTGTTGATCCGAGAAGTCAATTGGGGTCAAATAGAAGACTTAATGATTCGAGAAGTCGAACGGAGTCAAATAGTTGGTGCTTGTTGATCCCAGAAGCCGAATTGAGTCACATTGTGTGTAGTTAGTGACTCGATAAACCAAACGGATCAAGTTTGGGGTACTTGTTGATCCGTGAAGCCGAATTCGGTCAAACGAAAGACTTGTTGATCCGAGAAGTTAATTTTGATCAAAGTGAAGATCCGAGAAGTCGAACGGAGTCAAATAGTTGGTGCTTGTTGATCCCAGAAGCCGAATCGAGTCACATTGTGAGTAGTTAGTGACTTGATAAACCAAACGGATCAAGTTAAGGGTACTTGTTGATCCATGAAGCCGAATTCGGTAAAACGGAAGACTTGTTGATCCGAGAAGTCAATTTTGGTCAAAGAGAAGACTTAATGATCCGAGAAGTCGAACGGAGTCAAATAGTTGGTGCTTGTTGATCCCAGAAGTCGAATTGAGTCACATTGTGCGTAGTTAGTGACTTGATAAACCAAACGGATCAAGATGGGGGTACTTGTTGATCGGTGAAGCCGAATTCGGTCAGACGGATGACTTCCGAGAAGTCAATTGGGGTCGAATAGAAGACTTAATGATTTGAGAAGTCGAACGGAGTCAAATAGTTGGTGCTTGTTGATCCCAGAAGCCGAATTCAGTCACATTGTGTGTAGTTAGTGACTCGATAAACCAAACGGATCAAGTTGGGGGTACTTGTTGATCCGTGAAGCCGAATTCGGTCAAACGGAAGACTTGTTGATCCGAGAAGTGAATTTTGGTCAAAGTGAAGACTTAATGATCCGAGAAGTCGAACGGAGTCAAATAGTTGGTGCTTGTTGATCCTAGAAGCCGAATTGAGTCACATTGTGCCTAGTTAGTGACTCGATAAACCAAACGGATCAAGTTGGGGGTACTTGTTGATCCGTGAAGCCGAATGCGGTCAGACGAAAGACTTGTTTATCCGAGAAGTCAATTGGGGTCAAATAGAAGATTTAATGATCCGAGAAGTCGAACGGAGTCAAATAGTTGGTGCTTGTTGATCCCAGAAGCCGAATTGAGTCACATTGTGCGTAGTTAGTGACTCGACAAACGAAACGGATCAGGTTGGGGGTACTTGTTGATCCGTGAAGCCGAATTCGGTCAGACGGAAGACTTGTTGATCCGAGAAGTCAATTGGGGTCAAATAGAAGACTTAATGATCCGAGAAGTCGAACGGAGTCAAATAGTTGGTGGTTGTTGATCCCAGAAGCCGAATTGAGTCCCATTGTGCGTAGTTAGTGACTTGATAAACTAAACGGATCAACTTGCGGGTACTTGTTGATCCGTGAAGCCGAATTCGGTCGGACGGAAGATTTGTTGATCCGAGAAGTCAATTTGGGTCAAATAGAAGACTTAATGATCCGAGAAGTCGAACGGAGTCAAATAGTTGGTGCTTGTTGATCCCAGAAGCTGAATTGAGTCACATTGTGCGTAGTTAGTGACTCGACAAACCAAACGGATCAAGTTGGGGGTACATATTGATCTGTGAAGCCGAATTCGGTCAGACCGAAGAGTTGTTGATCCGAGAAGTCAATTGGGGTCAAATAGAAGACTTAATGATCCGAGAAGTCGAACGGAGTCAAATAGTTGGTGCTTGTTGATCCCAGAAGCCGAATTGAGTCACATTGTGCATAGTTAGTGACTTGATAAACCAAATGGATCAAGTTGGGGGTACATGTTGATCCTTGAAGCCGAATTCGGTCGGACGGAAGATTTGTTGATCCGAGAAGTCAATTTGGGTCAAATAGAAGACTTAATGATCCGAGAAGTCGAACGGAGTCAAATAGTTGGTGCTTGTTGATCCCAGAAGCCGAATTGAGTCACATTGTGTGTAGTTAGTGACTCGATAAACCAAACGGATCAAGTTGGGGGTACTTGTTGATCCGTGAAGCCGAATTCGGTCAAACGGAAGACTTGTTGATCCGAGAAGTGAATTTTGGTCAAAGTGAAGACTTAATGATCCAAGAAGTCGAACGGAGTCAAATAGTTGGTGCTTGTTGATCTTAGAAGCCGAATTGAGTCACATTGTGCCTAGTTAGTGACTCGATAAACCAAACGGATCAAGTTGGGGGTACTTGTTGATCCGTGAAGCCGAATGCGGTCAGACGATAGACTTGTTGATCCGAGAAGTCAATTGGGGCCAAATAGAAGATTTAATGATCCGAGAAGTCGAACGGAGTCAAATAGTTGGTGCTTGTTGATCCCAGAAGCTGAATTGAGTCACATTGTGCGTAGTTAGTGACTCGACAAACCAAACGGATCAAGTTGGGGGTACATATTGATCTGTGAAGCCGAATTCGGTCAGACCGAAGAGTTGTTGATCCGAGAAGTCAATTGGGGTCAAATAGAAGACTTAATGATCCGAGAAGTCGAACGGAGTCAAATAGTTGGTGCTTGTTGATCCCAGAAGCCGAATTGAGTCACATTGTGCATAGTTAGTGACTTGATAAACCAAATGGATCAAGTTGGGGGTACATGTTGATCCTTGAAGCCGAATTCGGTCAGACGGAAGATTTGTTGATCCGAGAAGTCAATTGGGGTCAAATAGAAGACTTAATGATTCGAGAAGTCGAACGGAGTCAAATAGTTGGTGCTTGTTGATCCCAGAAGCCGAATTGAGTCACATTGTGTGTAGTTAGTGACTCGATAAACCAAACGGATCAAGTTTGGGGTACTTGTTGATCCGTGAAGCCGAATTCGGTCAAACGAAAGACTTGTTGATCCGAGAAGTTAATTTTGATCAAAGTGAAGATCCGAGAAGTCGAACGGAGTCAAATAGTTGGTGCTTGTTGATCCCAGAAGCCGAATCGAGTCACATTGTGAGTAGTTAGTGACTTGAAGAACGGATCAAGTTAAGGGTACTTGTTGATCCATGAAGCCGAATTCGGTAAAACGGAAGACTTGTTGATCCGAGAAGTCAATTTTGGTCAAAGAGAAGACTTAATGATCCGAGAAGTCGAACGGAGTCAAATAGTTGGTGCTTGTTGATCCCAGAAGTCGAATTGAGTCACATTGTGCGTAGTTAGTGACTTGATAAACCAAACGGATCAAGATGGGGGTACTTGTTGATCGGTGAAGCCGAATTCGGTCAGACGGAAGACTTCCGAGAAGTCAATTGGGGTCGAATAGAAGACTTAATGATTTGAGAAGTCGAACGGAGTCAAATAGTTGGTGCTTGTTGATCCCAGAAGCCGAATTCAGTCACATTGTGTGTAGTTAGTGACTCGATAAACCAAACGGATCAAGTTGGGGGTACTTGTTGATCCGTGAAGCCGAATTCGGTCAAACGGAAGACTTGTTGATCCGAGAAGTGAATTTTGGTCAAAGTGAAGACTTAATGATCCGAGAAGTCGAACGGAGTCAAATAGTTGGTGCTTGTTGATCCTAGAAGCCGAATTGAGTCACATTGTGCCTAGTTAGTGACTCGATAAACCAAACGGATCAAGTTGGGGGTACTTGTTGATCCGTGAAGCCGAATGCGGTCAGACGAAAGACTTGTTTATCCGAGAAGTCAATTGGGGTCAAATAGAAGATTTAATGATCCGAGAAGTCGAACGGAGTCAAATAGTTGGTGCTTGTTGATCCCAGAAGCCGAATTGAGTCACATTGTGCGTAGTTAGTGACTCGACAAACGAAACGGATCAGGTTGGGGGTACTTGTTGATCCGTGAAGCCGAATTCGGTCAGACGGAAGACTTGTTGATCCGAGAAGTCAATTGGGGTCAAATAGAAGACTTAATGATCCGAGAAGTCGAACGGAGTCAAATAGTTGGTGGTTGTTGATCCCAGAAGCCGAATTGAGTCCCATTGTGCGTAGTTAGTGGCTTGATAAACTAAACGGATCAACTTGCGGGTACTTGTTGATCCGTGAAGCCGAATTCGGTCGGACGGAAGATTTGTTGATCCGAGAAGTCAATTTGGGTCAAATAGAAGACTTAATGATCCGAGAAGTCGAACGGAGTCAAATAGTTGGTGCTTGTTGATCCCAGAAGCCGAATTGAGTCACATTGTGTGTAGTTAGTGACTCGATAAACCAAACGGATCAAGTTGGGGGTACTTGTTGATCCGTGAAGCCGAATTCGGTCAAACGGAAGACTTGTTGATCCGAGAAGTGAATTTTGGTCAAAGTGAAGACTTAATGATCCAAGAAGTCGAACGGAGTCAAATAGTTGGTGCTTGTTGATCTTAGAAGCCGAATTGAGTCACATTGTGCCTAGTTAGTGACTCGATAAACCAAACGGATCAAGTTGGGGGTACTTGTTGATCCGTGAAGCCGAATGCGGTCAGACGAAAGACTTGTTGATCCGAGAAGTCAATTGGGGCCAAATAGAAGATTTAATGATCCGAGAAGTCGAACGGAGTCAAATAGTTGGTGCTTGTTGATCCCAGAAGCTGAATTGAGTCACATTGTGCGTAGTTAGTGACTCGACAAACGAAACGGATCAGGTTGGGGGTACTTGTTGATCCGTGAAGCCGAATTCGGTCAGACGGAAGACTTGTTGATCCGAGAAGTCAATTGGGGTCAAATAGAAGACTTAATGATCCGAGAAGTCGAACGGAGTCAAATAGTTGGTGGTTGTTGATCCCAGAAGCCGAATTGAGTCCCATTGTGCGTAGTTAGTGGCTTGATAAACTAAACGGATCAACTTGCGGGTACTTGTTGATCCGTGAAGCCGAATTCGGTCGGACGGAAGATTTGTTGATCCGAGAAGTCAATTTGGGTCAAATAGAAGACTTAATGATCCGAGAAGTCGAACGGAGTCAAATAGTTGGTGCTTGTTGATCCCAGAAGCCGAATTGAGTCACATTGTGTGTAGTTAGTGACTCGATAAACCAAACGGATCAAGTTGGGGGTACTTGTTGATCCGTGAAGCCGAATTCGGTCAAACGGAAGACTTGTTGATCCGAGAAGTGAATTTTGGTCAAAGTGAAGACTTAATGATCCAAGAAGTCGAACGGAGTCAAATAGTTGGTGCTTGTTGATCTTAGAAGCCGAATTGAGTCACATTGTGCCTAGTTAGTGACTCGATAAACCAAACGGATCAAGTTGGGGGTACTTGTTGATCCGTGAAGCCGAATGCGGTCAGACGAAAGACTTGTTGATCCGAGAAGTCAATTGGGGCCAAATAGAAGATTTAATGATCCGAGAAGTCGAACGGAGTCAAATAGTTGGTGCTTGTTGATCCCAGAAGCTGAATTGAGTCACATTGTGCGTAGTTAGTGACTCGACAAACCAAACGGATCAAGTTGGGGGTACATATTGATCTGTGAAGCCGAATTCGGTCAGACCGAAGAGTTGTTGATCCGAGAAGTCAATTGGGGTCAAATAGAAGACTTAATGATCCGAGAAGTCGAACGGAGTCAAATAGTTGGTGCTTGTTGATCCCAGAAGCCGAATTGAGTCACATTGTGCATAGTTAGTGACTTGATAAACCAAATGGATCAAGTTGGGGGTACGTGTTGATCCTTGAAGCCGAATTCGGTCAGACGGAAGATTTGTTGATCCGAGAAGTCAATTGGGGTCAAATAGAAGACTTAATGATTCGAGAAGTCGAACGGAGTCAAATAGTTGGTGCTTGTTGATCCCAGAAGCCGAATTGAGTCACATTGTGTGTAGTTAGTGACTCGATAAACCAAACGGATCAAGTTTGGGGTACTTGTTGATCCGTGAAGCCGAATTCGGTCAAACGAAAGACTTGTTGATCCGAGAAGTTAATTTTGATCAAAGTGAAGATCCGAGAAGTCGAACGGAGTCAAATAGTTGGTGCTTGTTGATCCAAGAAGCCGAATCGAGTCACATTGTGAGTAGTTAGTGACTTGATAAACCAAACGGATCAAGTTAAGGGTACTTGTTGATCCATGAAGCCGAATTCGGTAAAACGGAAGACTTGTTGATCCAAGAAGTCAATTTTGGTCAAAGAGAAGACTTAATGATCCGAGAAGTCGAACGGAGTCAAATAGTTGGTGCTTGTTGATCCCAGAAGTCGAATTGAGTCACATTGTGCGTAGTTAGTGACTTGATAAACCAAACGGATCAAGATGGGGGTACTTGTTGATCGGTGAAGCCGAATTCGGTCAGACGGAAGACTTCCGAGAAGTCAATTGGGGTCGAATAGAAGACTTAATGATTTGAGAAGTCGAACGGAGTCAAATAGTTGGTGCTTGTTGATCCCAGAAGCCGAATTGAGTCACATTGTGCCTAGTTAGTGACTCGATAAACCAAACGGATCAAGTTGGGGGTACTTGTTGATCCGTGAAGCCGAATGCGGTCAGACGAAAGACTTGTGTTAGGAGTTTATCCTACCCACGATCCCTAAACGACTAGACAATCGGATAAAGAACACAATAACAATAGCAAACAACAAGACAACGATTTGATTACCCAGTTCGTTACGAAGTGTAACTACGTCTGGGGGCAATACCAAGCCAGGATATTTTGCTAAGAGATGAAATTTTGGGGTTACAAAGAACAACTACATAAGTTGGACACCAAAATGACCTCTAAATAGGCGCTGAACAAAAAAGGCAGTTTAAGAATCTCGGCCGAGATCAGTCCCTGTCTCGGCCGAGATTACTTCTCCAGACAAAAGTTAAAGTAAGTCGGTGTTAACGTCTCGGCCGAGATCATTCTCTGTCTCGGCCGAGATGAGTCTCCAGAGCAAACTTCCAGTTCTGTCTGCCTTCACGTCTCGGCCGAGATCATTCTCTGTCTCGGCCGAGATGACTCTCCAGGGCAAACTTCCAGTTTTGCCTGCCTTCATGTCTCGGCCGAGATCATTCTCTGTCTCGGCCGAGATGACTCTTCAGCCCGTCTCGGCCGAGATCCTTACCCGTCTCGGCCGAGATTACCTTCCAGCGAGAAACACCCCTATTCCCCTGTTTTTGGCTCCACAACTCAACAATCTCCCACTTGGAGACTAAAACACCTTCAAAGCAAATTTCTTCCTTCCCGTTTCCTACTTGGTATCACCATCTCCTCTTCTTCTTCACGTTTCGAGACCAATTGAAGTTATGCACAACTTCAATTTCTCTAAGGTTACAACCTTAGTAAACATGTCGGCTGGATTCTCACTCCCGAGAATCTTCTCAAGTCGCAAGGCTTTCTTCTCAAGTAAGTGTCGGATGAAGTGATACTTTAACTCAACATGCTTAGTTCTTGAGTGAAATGCCGGATTACTCGCCAAGAATATTGCACTCTGACTATCACTGTAGAGTACACTATTTCCGTGCTCCTTTCCAAGTTCACCCAAGAAACTTTGCAACCACACCATCTCCTTACTTGCCTCCGTCACGGCAACGTACTCCGCCTCCGTGGTGGATAGTGCAACCACCTTTTGCAACTTAGATGTCCAAGAAATTGCCGTACCACCATAAGTAAATACATACCCGGTCGTACTCTTTCTTCCATCAAGATCGTTTGATGCTAGGTCCGCATCAACGTAGCCAACTAACTCAGAATTTCTTCCGTCAAAGCACAAAGCTTTACTTGTGGTACCTCGCAAGTACCTTAGAATCCACTTTACTGCTTCCCAATGCTGTTTGCCCGGATCACCCATGAACCGGCTCACTACTCCCACTGCATGCGCAATATCCGGACGAGTACAAACCATGGCGTACATGATACTCCCAATTGCCGATGCATATGGTACATCCATCATTTGAGTACGCTCCTCCTTGGTACTCGGCGACTCCTTCTTCGACAGCTTAAAGTGCCCCCCCAAGGGAACATTGACCGGCTTCGAAACCTCCATGTTAAATCTTTCAAGGACCTTCTCGATATAGTCCGCCTGCGAAAGATACAACAAATTTGCCGCCTTTCTCTCGATCCTCATACCCAAAATCTGTTTCGCTTCTCCAAGGTCTTTCATGGAGAACCTTTCAGACAATTGCTTCTTCAGTCTCTCCAACTCCCTTGGATTTGCTCCTACAATCAACATATCATCAACGTATAGTAGTAGGATGAGATAGCTATTGTCAAACCTTTTGTAGTAACAGCAATGATCAGCATGGCATCTATGGTATCCAATCTCCAACATGAAATTGTCGAACTTCATGTACCACTGCTTCGGAGCTTGCTTCAACCCATACAAGCTCTTCTTCAACTTGCACACAAGACTTTCCTTTCCGTCTACCACGAACCCCTCCGGCTGTAACATGTACAACTCCTCCGCCAAATCACCATGAAGGAAAGCCGTCTTCACATCCATCTGATGCAACAGTAGATTCTCCGCAACCACCATGCTCAACACCATGCGAATCGTTGTCAACTTCACAACAGGAGTGAACACATCCGTATAGTCAATACCATACCGTTGCTCGAATCCTTTCACGACTAACCTAGCTTTGTAGCGTTTGCTACCATCGGCCTCATTCTTGATTCGGTAGACCCACTTGCTGTGCAACGCCTTCTTGCCCTTGGGAAGCTTGGACAGTTCCCAAGTGCCATTCACACGAAGTGATGCCATTTCATCTTCCATGGCAGCCATCCAACTTCGTTTATCAACAACCTGCTTTTCCTCTGCAAAGCTCTCAGGTTCACCACCATCAGTCAACAATAAGTAAAAGTTAGAGGGTGAATACTTATTTGGTGGCCTTCGATCTCTAACTGGTCTTTGAGGTGGTGGTGGTGTTCTTGGTTCGTCATCATGAACCTCCTCATCGACCGGACTCTCTTTGCTCCCACTCGAGTCTAGATCGGGTAACTCAACAGTGCGGAGCTTTCCACTATCAACGCCCAAATCCTTCATTCTATCCTTGTACATAACCTGTTCATTGAATATCACATCTCGGCTGCGAATTACTTTTCGGCTTTGCTCATCCCATAGCCTATAGCCAAACTCATCGCCGCCATACCCAACAAACGTACACTTCACGGACTTGGCATCTAGCTTATTTCTTCCAACAGAATCCAAAAGAGCGTAAGCAACACAACCAAAAATACGCAGGTAAGATAGATTTACCTCCTTTCCAGTCCACTCCTCCTCGGGTATCCGATTATCCAAGGGAACCGATGGACCTCGGTTGATCAGGAATGCAGCTGTGCTCACTGCATCCGCCCAGAATGACTGAGGCAGTCCGCTCTTCAGTCTCATGCATCTCGCTCGTTCATTTAGAGTTTTGTTCATCCTCTCGGCCACACCATTCTGCTGGGGCGTTCCACGTACAGTCTTCTCTGTACGAATCCCATTCTCAGCACAATACTCCTTGAACTCCTTGAGTTCATATTCACCATCATTGTCGGAACGCAGACACTTCACCTTCAACCCCGTCTTCGTCTCAACCAAGGCCTTCCACCTTTTGAAAACGTCAAATGCATTAGACTTATTTTTAAGAAAATAAATCCATACCTTGCGGGTTGAATCGTCGATGAACGTCATGTAGTACATCGATCCTCCGATGGACGCCACCGGAGCTGGTCCCCATAGATCGCTATGGACCAACTCTAGCTTCTCCTTCTTCAGGGTCCTGCCTGTCCTCGAGAAACTCACTCTCCTTTGTTTCCCGAAGACACAATCTTCACATATACCAACCTCCACGGTTTGTAGACCAGGCAGTTTACCTTTCGAACACATGACTTTCATCCCTTTTTCGCTCATGTGGCCCAGCCGACAGTGCCACAAATCTACATCACCATTACCACTCGCAAGATCAAGGGAATCCTGCGAGTTACTGGTCATGTACAACGTTCCTTCCTTCTTACCACGAGCTACAACCATAGCTCCCTTGGTAATCTTCCAGTTGCTACAGCCAAACGTCACTACGTAACCTTCCCTGTCAAGCTGTCCAACTGAAAGCAAGTTCCTCTTTAATCCAGGGATATGTCTCACTCCATTCAACATTAGTTTTGAGCCATTTGATGTCTCAACCTTTACGTCTCCTTTACCCACGATTTTCAGGGGTTCATCATCTGCCAGATACACCTGTCCAAAATCGCCAGAAACATAATTTTGCATAATACTGAAGTTACCGCATGAATGGAATGATGCGCCGGAATCCAAGACCCAAGAATCCATGGGACTGCACACACTTAAGACCAATGCATCGCCATCATCCTCATCCGTGGCTGCATTTACTGTCTTCCTGTCTGCCTGACCCCCCTTGTTCTTCTTCGGCGCCTTGCACTGGTATTTGAAGTGACCAACCTCGTCACAATTCCAGCACTTCTTCGTCTGACTCTTCCCTCTGGATTTTGACCTCCCCCTAGACTGCCTTCCCTCTTGTCTGCCTCTGTTCTCGGTATTCAGTGCTGACCCTGAGGACGATCCTGATCCTGATTCGTTTCTCCGAATCTCTTCCCCGATCATCAAGTCCCTCACCCTGTCATACTTCAGCTTAGCGTCTGTGGCGCTAACGACTGTCACTGTACCGGCCCAATTGTTTGGCAGAGAAGATAGCATTATTAGGGCCCGAATCTCATCATCAAACTTTATATCCACCGAGTCCAACTGTGAGGTTAGCATGTTGAACTCATTCAAGTGTTGCCTTACTGGTGTTCCCTCTGTCATCCTCAGATTAAACAACCGTCTAATCAGATGAACCTTGTTTGCCGTCGATGGCTTTTGATACATCTCCTCCAAGGTTTTCAGCATCTCCCGAGTAGACTTCGCGCCTGTGGTATGGTAGGCCACTTCCTTGGACAGCGACAGATGCACCGCGCTCATCGCTTTCCTGTCCAATAGCTCCCACTCCTCCGTAGACATTTTCTCGGGCATCTCCTTGAGGGGCCGGTGCAAATCCTTACCGTAAAGGTAATCTTCAATTTGCATCTTCCAGAATCCGTAATCAGACCCATCGAATCTCTCCACCGTAATCTTTCCGTCGTTCATCGTGAATCCTTTAGGAAACTAACCCGAAGCTCTGATACCAGTTGTTAGGAGTTTATCCTACCCACGATCCCCAAACGACTAGACAATCGGATAAAGAACACAATAACAATAGCAAACAACAAGACAACGATTTGATTACCCAGTTCGTTACGAAGTGTAACTACGTCTGGGGGCAATACCAAGCCAGGATATTTTGCTAAGAGATGAAATTTTGGGGTTACAAAGAACAACTACATAAGTTGGACACCAAAATGACCTCTAAAAAGGCGCTGAACAAAAAAGGCGGTTTAAGAATCTCGGCCGAGATCAGTCCCTGTCTCGGCCGAGATTACTTCTCCAGACAAAAGTTAAAGTAAGTCGGTGTTAACGTCTCGGCCGAGATCATTCTCTGTCTCGGCCGAGATGAGTCTCCAGAGCAAACTTCCAGTTCTGTCTGCCTTCACGTCTCGGCCGAGATCATTCTCTGTCTCGGCCGAGATGACTCTCCAGGGCAAACTTCCAGTTTTGCCTGCCTTCATGTCTCGGCCGAGATCATTCTCTGTCTCGGCCGAGATGACTCTTCAGCCCGTCTCGGCCGAGATCCTTACCCGTCTCGGCCGAGATTACCTTCCAGCGAGAAACACCCCTGTTCCCCTGTTTTTGGCTCCACAACTCAACAACTTGTTGATCCGAGAAGTTAATTGGGGTCAAATAGAAGATTTAATGATCCGAGAAGTCGAACGGAGTCAAATAGTTGGTGCTTGTTGATCCCAGAAGCCGTATTGAGTCACATTGTGCGTAGTTAGTGACTCGACAAACCAAACGGATCAAGTTGGGGGTACATATTGATCTGTGAAGCCGAATTCGGTCAGACCGAAGACTTGTTGATCCGAGAAGTCAATTGGGGTCAAATAGAAGACTTAATGATCCGAGAAGTCGAACGGAGTCAAATAGTTGGTGCTTGTTGATCCCAGAAGCCGAATTGAGTCACATTGTGCATAGTTAGTGACTTGATAAACCAAATGGATCAAGTTGGGGGTACTTGTTGATCCTTGAAGCCGAATTCGGTCAGACGGAAGATTTGTTTATCCGAGAAGTCAATTGGGGTCAAATAGAAGACTTAATGATTCGAGAAGTCGAACGGAGTCAAATAGTTGGTGCTTGTTGATCCCAGAAGCCGAATTGAGTCACATTGTGCGTAGTTAGTGACTCAATAAACCAAACGGATCAAGTTTGGGGTACTTGTTGATCCGTGAAGACGAATTCGATCAAACGAAAGACTTGTTGATCCGAGAAGTTAATTTTGGTCAAAGTGAAGATCCGAGAAGTCGAACGGAGTCAAATAATTGGTGCTTGTTGATCCCAAAAGCCGAATCGAGTCACATTGTGAGTAGTTAGTGACTTGATAAACCAAACGGATCAAGTTAAGGGTACTAGTTGATCCATGAAGCCGAATTCGGTAAAACGGAAGACTTGTTGATCAAAGAAGTCAATTTTGGTCAAAGAAAAGACTTAATGATCCGAGAAGTCGAACGGAGTCAAATAGTTGGTGCTTGTTGATCCCAGAAGTCGGATTGAGTCACATTGTGCGTAGTTAGTGACTTGATAAACCAAACGGATCAAGATGGGGGTACTTGTTGATCGGTGAAGCCGAATTTGGTCAGACGGAAGACTTCCGAGAAGTCAATTGGGGTCGAATAGAAGACTTAATGATCTGAGAAGTCGAACGGAGTCAAATAGTTGGTGCTTGTTGATCCAAGAAGCCGAATCGAGTCACATTGTGCGTAGTTAGAGACTTGATAAACCAAACGGATCAACTTGCAGGTACTTGTTGATCCGTGAAGCCGAATTCGGTCAGACGGAAGACTTGTTGATCTGAGAAGTCAATTGGGGTCAAATAGAAGATTTAATGATCCGAGAAGTCGAACGGAGTCAAATAGTTGGTGCTTGTTGATCCCAGAAGCCAAATTGAGTCACATTGTGCGTAGTTAGTGACTCGATAAACCAAACGGATCAAGTTGGGGGTACTTGTTGATCCGTGAAGCCGAATTCGATCAGACGTAAGACTTGTTGATCCGAGAAGTCAATTGGGGTCAAATAGAAGACTTAATGATCCGAGAAGTCGAACGGAGTCAAATAGTTGGTGCTTGTTGATCCCAAAAGCTGAATTGAGTCACATTGTGCGTAGTTAGTGACTCGATAAACCAAATGGATCAGGTTGGGGGTACTTGTTGATCCGTGAAGCCGAATTCGGTCAGTCGGAAGACTTGTTGATCCGAGAAGTCAATTAGGGTCAAATAAAAGACTTAATGATCCGAGAAGTCGAACGGAGTCAAATAATTGGTGGTTGTTGATCCCAGAAGCCGAATTGAGTCCCATTGTGCGTAGTTAGTGACTTGATAAACCAAACGGATCAACTTGCGGGTACTTGTTGATCCGTGAAGCCGAATTCGGTCGGACGGAAGACTTGTTGATATGAGAAGTTAATTGGGGTCAAATAGAGGACTTAATGATCCGAGAAGTCGAACGGAGTCAAATAGTTAGTGCTTGTTGATCCCAGAAGCCGAATTGAGTCACATTGTGTGTAGTTAGTGACTCGATAAACCAAACGGATCAAGTTGGGGGTACTTGTTGATCCGTGAAGCCGAATTCGGTCAAACGGAAGACTTGTTGATCCAAGAAGTCAATTTTTGTCAAAGTGAAGACTTAATGATCCGAGAAGTCGAACGAAGTCAAATAGTTGGTGCTTGTTGATCCCAGAAGCCGAACCGAGTCACATTGTGCGTAATTAGTGACTTGATAAACCAAACGGATCAAGTTAAGGGTACTTGTTGATCCGTGAAGCCGAATTCGGTCAGACGGAAGACTTGTTGATCCGAGAATTTTGGTCAAAGAGAATACTTAATGATCCGAGAAGTCGAACGGAGTCAAATAGTTGGGGCTTGTTGATCCCAGAAGCCAAATAGAGTCACATTGTGCGTAGTTAGTGACTTGATAAACCAAACGGATCAACTTGCAGGTACTTGTTGATCCGTGAAGCCGAATTCCGTCAGACGGAAGACTTGTTCATCCGAGAAGTCTATTGGGGTCAAATAGAAGATTTAATGATCCGAGAAGTCGAACGGAGGCAAATAGTTGGTGCTTGTTGATCCCAGAAGTTGAATTGAGTCACATTGTGCATAGTTAGTGATTTGATAAACCAAACGGATCAAGATGGGGGTACTTGTTGATCGGTGAAGCCGAATTCGGTCAGACGGAAGACTTGTTGATCCGAGAAGTCAATTGGGGTCGAATAGAAGACTTAATGATCTGAAAAGTTGAACGGAGTCAAATAGTTGGTGCTTGTTGATCCCAGAAGCCGAATCGAGTCACATTGTGCGTAGTTAGTGACTCGATAAACCAAACGGATCAAGTTGGGGGTACTTGTTGATCCGTGAAGCCGAATTCGGTGAGACGGAAGACTTGTTGATCCGAGAAGTCAATTGGGGTCAAATAGAAGACTTAATGATCCGAGAAGTCGAACGGAGTCAAATAGTTGGTGCTTGTTGATCCCAGAAGCCAAATTGAGTCACATTGTGCGTAGTTAGTGACTCGATAAACCAAACGGATCAAGTTGTGGGTACTTGTTGATCCGTGAAGCCGAATTCGATCAGACGGAAGACTTGTTGATCCGAGAAGTCAATTGGGGTAAAATAGAAGACTTAATGATCCGAGAAGTCGAACGGAGTCAAATAGTTGGTGCTTGTTGATCCCAAAAGCTGAATTGAGTCACATTGTGCGTAGTTAGTGACTCGATAAACCAAACGGATCAGGTTGGGGGTACTTGTTGATCCGTGAAGCCGAATTCGGTCAGACGGAAGACTTGTTGATCCGAGAAGTCAATTGGGGTCAAATAGAAGACTTAATGATCCGAGAAGTCGAACGGAGTCAAATAGTTGGTGGTTGTTGATCCCAGAAGCCGAATTGAGTCCCATCGTGCGTAGTTAGTGACTTGATAAACCAAACGGATCAACTTGTGGGTACTTGTTGATCCGTGAAGCCGAATTCGGTCAAACGGAAGACTTGTTGATCCGAGAAGTCAATTTTGGTCAAAGTGAAGACTTAATGATCCGAGAAGTCGAACGGAGTCAAATAGTTGGTGCTTGTTGATCCCAGAAGCCGAATCGAGTCACATTGTGCGTAGTTAGTGACTTGATAAACCAAACAGATCAAGTTAAGGGTACTTGTTGATCCGTGTAGCCGAATTCGGTCAGACGGAAGACTTGTTGATCCGAGAATTTTGGTCAAAGAGAAGACTTAAAGATCCGAGAAGTCGAACGGAGTCAAATAGTTGGTGCTTGTTGATCCCAGATGTTGAATTGAGTCACATTGTGCGTAGTTAGTGACTTGATAAACCAAACGGATCAAGATAGGGGTACTGGTTGATCGGTGAAGCCGAATTCGGTCAGACGAAAGACCTGTTGATCCGAGAAGTCAATTGGGGTTGAATAGAAGACTTAATGATCTGAAAAGTCGAACGGAGTCAAATAGTTGGTGCTTGTTGATCTCAGAAGCCGAATCGAGTCACATTGTGCGTAGTTAGTGACTTGATCAACCAAACGGATCAACTTACGCGTACTTGTTGATCCGTGATGCCGAATTCGGTCAGACGGAAGACTTGTTGATCTGAGAAGTCAATTGGGGTCAAATAGAAGATTTAATGATCCGAGAAGTTGAACGGAGTCAAATAGTTGGTGGTTGTTGATCCCAGAAGCCAAATTGAGTCACATTGTGCGTAGTTAGTGACTCGATAAACCAAACGGATCAAGTTGGGGGTACTTGTTGATCCATGAAGCCGAATTCGGTCAGACGGAAGACTTGTTGATCCGAGAAGTCAATTGGGGTCAAATAGAAGACTTAATGATCCGAGAAGTCGAACGGAGTCAAATAGTTGGTGCTTGTTGATCCCAAAAGCCGAATTGAGTCATATTGTGCGTAGTTAGTGACTCGATAAACCAAACGGATCAAGTTGGGGGTACTTGTTGATTCGTGAAACTGAATTCGGTCAGACGGAAGACTTGTTGATCCGAGAAGTCAATTGGGGTCAAATAGAAGACTTAATGATCCGAGAAGTCGAACGGAGTCAAATAGTTGGTGGTTGTTGATCCCAGAAGCCGAATTGAGTCCCATTGTGCGTAGTTAGTGACTTGATAAACCAAACGGATCAACTTGCGGTTACTTGTTGATCCGTGAAGCCGAATTCGGTCAGACGGAAGACTTGTTGATCCGAGAAGTCAATTGGGGTCAAATAGAAGACTTAATGATCCGAGAAGTCGAACGGAGTCAAATAGTTGGTGCTTGTTGATCCCAGAAGCCGAATTGTGTCACATTGTGTGTAGTTAGTGACTTGATAAACCAAACGGATCAACTTGCAGGTACTTGTTGATCCGTGAAGCCGAATTCGGTCAGACGGAAGACTTGTTGATCCGAGAAGTCAATTGGGGTAAAAAAGAAGACTTAATGATCCGAGAAGTAAAGCGTAGTCAAATAGTTGGTGCTTGTTGATCCAAGAAGCCGAATTGGGTCACATTGTGCGTAGTTAGTGACTCGATAAACCAAACGGATCAAGTTAGGCGTACTTGTTGATCCGTGAAGCCGAATTCGGTCAGACGGAAGACTTGTTGATCCGAGAAGTCAATTGGGGTCAAATAGAAGACTTAATGATCCGAGAAGTCGAACGGAGTCAAATAGTTGGTGCTTGTTGATCCCAAAAGCCGAACCGAGTCACATTGTGAGTAGTTAGTGACTTGATAAACCAAACGGATCAAGTTAAGGGTACTTGTTGATCCATGAAGCCGAATTCGGTAAAACGGAAGACTTGTTGATCCGAGAAGTCAATTTTGGTCAAAGAGAAGACTTAATGATCCGAGAAGTCGAACGGAGTCAAATAGTTGGTGCTTGTTGATCCCAGAAGTCGAATTGAGTCACATTGTGCGTAGTTAGTGACTTGATAAACCAAACGGATCAAGATGGGGGTACTTGTTGATCCGTGAAGCCGAATTCGGTCAGACGGAAGACTTCCGAGAAGTCAATTGGGGTCGAATAGAAGACTTAATGATCTGAGAAGTCGAACGGAGTCAAATAGTTGGTGCTTGTTGATCCAAGAAGCCGAATCGAGTCACATTGTGCGTAGTTAGTGACTTGATAAACCAAACGGATCAACTTGCGGGTACTTGTTGATCCGTGAAGCCGAATTCGGTCAGACGGAAGACTTGTTGATCTGAGAAGTCAATTGGGGTCAAATAGAAGATTTAATGATCCGAGAAGTCGAACGGAGTCAAATAGTTGGTGCTTGTTGATCCCATAAGCCAAATTGAGTCACATTGTGCGTAGTTAGTGACTCGATAAACCAAACGGATCAAGTTGGGGGTACTTGTTGATCCGTGAAGCCGAATTCGATCGGACGGAAGACTTGTTGATCCGAGAAGTCAATTGGGGTCAAATAGAAGACTTAATGATCCGAGAAGTCGAACAGAGTCAAATAGTTGGTGCTTGTTGATCCCAAAAGCTGAATTGAGTCACATTGTGCGTAGTTAGTGATTCGATAAACCAAATGGATCAGGTTGGGGGTACTTGTTGATCCGTGAAGCCGAATTCGGTCAGTCGGAAGACTTGTTGATCCGAGAAGTCAATTAGGGTCAAATAGAAGACTTAATGATCCGAGAAGTCGAACGGAGTCAAATAGTTGGTGGTTGTTGATCCCAGAAGCCGAATTGAGTCCCATTGTGCGTAGTTAGTGACTTGATAAACCAAACGGATCAACTTGTGGGTACTTGTTGATCCGTGAAGCCGAATTCGGTCAAACGGAAGACTTGTTGATCCGAGAAGTCAATTTTGGTCAAAGTGAAGACTTAATGATCCGAGAAGTCGAACGGAGTCAAATAGTTGGTGCTTGTTGATCCCAGAAGCCGAATCGAGTCACATTGTGCGTAGTTAGTGACTTGATAAACCAAACGGATCAAGTTAAGGGTACTTGTTGATCCGTGAAGCCGAATTCGGTCAGACGGAAGACTTGTTGATCCGAGAATTTTGGTCAAAGAGAAGACTTAATGATCCGAGAAGTCGAACGGAGTCAAATAGTTGGTGCTTGTTGATCCCAGATGTTGAATTGAGTCACATTGTGCGTAGTTAGTGACTTGATAAACCAAACGGATCAAGATAGGGGTACTGGTTGATCGGTGAAGCCGAATTCGGTCAGACGGAAGACCTGTTGATCCGAGAAGTCAATTGGGGTCGAATAGAAGACTTAATGATCTGAAAAGTCGAACGGAGTCAAATAGTTGGTGCTTGTTGATCCCAGAAGCCGAATCGAGTCACATTGTGCGTAGTTAGTGACTTGATCAACCAAACGGATCAACTTACGGGTACTTGTTGATCCGTGATGCCGAATTCGGTCAGACGGAAGACTTGTTGATCTGAGAAGTCAATTGGGGTCAAATAGAAGATTTAATGATCCGAGAAGTCGAACGGAGTCAAATAGTTGGTGCTTGTTGATCCCAGAAGCCAAATTGAGTCACATTGTGCGTAGTTAGTGACTCGATAAACCAAACGGATCAAGTTGTGGGTACTTGTTGATCCGTGAAGCCGAATTCGATCAGACGGAAGACTTGTTGATCCGAGAAGTCAATTGGGGTAAAATAGAAGACTTAATGATCCGAGAAGTCGAACGGAGTCAAATAGTTGGTGCTTGTTGATCCCAAAAGCCGAATTGAGTCATATTGTGCGTAGTTAGTGACTCGATAAACCAAACGGATCAAGTTGGGGGTACTTGTTGATTCGTGAAGCTGAATTCGGTCAGACGGAAGACTTGTTGATCCGAGAAGTCAATTGGGGTCAAATAGAAGACTTAATGATCCGAGAAGTCGAACGGAGTCAAATAGTTGGTGGTTGTTGATCCCAGAAGCCGAATTGAGTCATATTGTGCGTAGTTAGTGACTTGATAAACCAAACGGATCAACTTGCGGTTAGTTGTTGATCCGTGAAGCCGAATTCGGTCAGACGGAAGACTTGTTGATCCGAGAAGTCAATTGGGGTCAAATAGAAGACTTAATGATCCGAGAAGTCGAACGGAGTCAAATAGTTGGTGCTTGTTGATCCCAGAAGCCGAATTGAGTCACATTGTGTGTAGTTAGTGACTTGATAAACCAAACGGATCAACTTGCAGGTACTTGTTGATCGGTGAAGCCGAATTCGGTCAGACGGAAGACTTGTTGATCCGAGAAGTCAATTGGGGTAAAAAAGAAGACTTAATGATCCGAGAAGTCAAGCGTAGTCAAATAGTTGGTGCTTGTTGATCCAAGAAGCCGAATTGGGTCACATTGTGCGTAGTTAGTGACTTGATAAACCAAACAGATCAAGTTGGGGGTACTTTTTGATCCGTGAAGCCGAATTCGGTCAGACGGAAGACTTGTTGATCCGAGAAGTCAATTGGGGTCAAATAGAAGACTTAATGATCCGAGAAGTCGAACGGAGTCAAATAATTGGTGCTTGTTGATCCCAGAAGCCAAATTGAGTCACATTGTGCGTAGTTAGTGACTCGATAAACCAAACGGATCAAGTTGGGGGTACTTTTTGATCCGTGAAGCCGAATTCGATCAGACGGAAGACTTGTTGATCCGAGAAGTCAATTGGGGTCAAATAGAAGACTTAATGATCCGAGAAGTCGAACGGAGTCAAATAATTGGTGCTTGTTGATCCCAGAAGCCAAATTGAGTCACATTGTGCGTAGTTAGTGACTCGATAAACCAAACGGATCAAGTTGGGGGTACTTTTTGATCCGTGAAGCCGAATTCCATCAGACGGAAGACTTGTTGATCCGAGAAGTCAATTGGGGTCAAATAGAAGACTTAATGATCCGAGAAGTCGAACGGAGTCAAATAGTTGGTGCTTGTTGATCCCAAAAGCTGAATTGAGTCACATTGTGCGTAGTTAGTGACTCGATAAACCAAACGGATCAGGTTGGGGGTACTTGTTGATCCGTGAAGCCGAATTCGGTCAGACGGAAGACTTGTTGATCCGAGAAGTCAATTGGGGTCAAATAGAAGACGTAATGATCCGAGAAGTCGAACGGAGTCAAATAGTTGGTGGTTGTTGATCCTAGAAGCCGGATTGAGTCCCATTGTGCATAGTTAGTGACTTGATAAACCAAACAGATCAACTTGCGGGTACTTGTTGATCCGTGAAGCCGAATTTGGTCAAACGGAAGACTTGTTGATCCGAGAAGTCAATTTTGGTCAAAGTGAAGACTTAATGATCCGAGAAGTCGAACGGAGTCAAATAGTTGGTGCTTGTTGATCCCAGAAGCCGAATCGAGTCACATTGTGCGTAGTTAGTGACTTGATAAACAAAACGGATCAAGTTAAGGGTACTAGTTGATCCGTGAAGCCGAATTCGGTCAGACGGAAGACTTGTTGATCCGAGAATTTTGGTCAAAGAGAAGACTTAATGATCCGAGAAGTCGAACGGAGTCAAATAGTTGGTGCTTGTTGATCCCAGAAGACGAATTGAGTCACATTGTGCGTAGTTAGTGACTTGATAAACCAAACGAATCAGCTTGCGGGTACTTGTTGATCCGTGAAGTCGAATTCGGTCAGATGGAAGACTTGTTGATCCGAGACGTCAATTGGGGTCAAATAGAAGACTTAATGATCCGAGAAGTCGAACGGAGTCAAATAGTTGGTGCTTGTTGATCCCAGAAGCCGAATTGAGTCACATTGTGCGTAGTTAGTGACTTGATAAACCAAACGGATCAACTTGCAAGTACTTGTTGATCCGTGAAGCCGAATTCGGTCAGACGGAAGACTTGTTCATCCGAGAAGTCAATTGGGGTCAAATAGAAGATTTAATGATCCGAGAAGTCGAACGGAGTCAAATAGTTGGTGCTTGTTGATCCCAGAAGTTGAATTGAGTCACATTGTGCGTAGTTAGTGACTTGATAAACCAAACGGATCAAGATGGGGGTACTTGTTGATCGGTGAAGCCGAATTCGGTCAGACGGAAGACTGGTTGATCCGAGAAGTCAATTGTGGTCGAATAGAAGACTTAATGATCTGAAAAGTCGAACGGAGTCAAATAGTTGGTGCTTGTTGATCCCAGAAGCCGAATCGAGTCACATTGTGCGTAGTTAGTGACTTGATAAACCAAACGGATCAACTTACGGGTACTACTTGATCCGTGAAGCCGAATTCGGTCAGACGGAAGACTTGTTGATCTGAGAAGTCAATTGGGGTCAAATAGAAGATTTAATGATCCGAGAAGTCGAACGGAGTCAAATAGTTGGTGCTTGTTGATCCCATAAGCCAAATTGAGTCACATTGTGCGTAGTTAGTGACTCGATAAACCAAACGGATCAAGTTGGGGGTACTTGTTGATCCATGAAGCCGAATTCGGTCAGACGGAAGACTTGTTGATCCGAGAAGTCAATTGGGGTCAAATAGAAGACTTAATGATCCGAGAATTCGAACGGAGTCAAATAGTTGGTGCTTGTTGATCCCAGAAGCCGAATTGAGTCACATTGTGCATAGTTAGTGACTTGATAAACCAAATGGATCAAGTTGGGGGTACTTGTTGATCCGTGAAGCCGAATTCGGTCAGACGGAAGACTTGTTGATCCGAGAAGTCAATTTTGGTCAAAGTGCAGACTTAATGATCCGAGAAGTCGAACGGAGTCAAATAGTTGGTGCTTGTCGATCCAAGAATCCGAATCGAGTCACATTGTGCGTAGTTAGTGACTTGATAAACCAAACGGATCAACTTGCGGGTACTTGTTGATCCGTGAAGCCGAATTCGGTCAGACGGAAGACTTGTTGATCTGAGAAGTCAATTGGGGTCAAATAGAAGATTTAATGATCCGAGAAGTCGAACGGAGTCAAATAGTTGGTGCTTGTTGATCCCAAAAGCTGAATTGAGTCACATGGTGCGTAGTTAGTGACTCGATAAACCAAACGGATCAGGTTGGGGGTACTTGTTGATCCGTGAAGCCGAATTCGGTCAGACGGAAGACTTGTTGATCCGAGAAGTCAATTGGGGCCAAATAGAAGACGTAATGATCCGAGAAGTCGAACGGAGTCAAATAGTTGGTGGTTGTTGATCCTAGAAGCCGGATTGAGTCCCATTGTGCGTAGTTAGTGACTTGATAAACCAAACAGATCAACTTGCGGGTACTTGTTGATCCGTGAAGCCGAATTTGGTCAAACGGAAGACTTGTTGATCCGAGAAGTCAATTTTGGTCAAAGTGAAGACTTAATGATCCGAGAAGTCGAACGGAGTCAAATAGTTGGTGCTTGTTGATCCCAGAAGCCGAATCGAGTCACATTGTGCGTAGTTAGTGACTTGATAAACCAAACGGATCAAGTTAAGGGTACTAGTTGATCCGTGAAGCCGAATTCGGTCAGACGGAAGACGTGTTGATCCGAGAATTTTGGTCAAAGAGAAGACTTAATGATCCGAGAAGTCGAACGGAGTCAAATAGTTGGTGCTTGTTGATCCCAGAAGACGAATTGAGTCACATTGTGCGTAGTTAGTGACTTGATAAACCAAACGGATCAGCTTGCGGGTACTTGTTGATCCGTGAAGTCGAATTCGGTCAGATGGAAGACTTGTTGATCCGAGACGTCAATTGGGGTCAAATAGAAGACTTAATGATCCGAGAAGTCGAACGGAGTCAAATAGTTGGTGCTTGTTGATCCCAGAAGCCGAATTGAGTCACATTGTGCGTAGTTAGTGACTTGATAAACCAAACGGATCAACTTGCAAGTACTTGTTGATCCGTGAAGCCGAATTCGGTCAGACGGAAGACTTGTTCATCCGAGAAGTCAATTGGGGTCAAATAGAAGATTTAATGATCCGAGAAGTCGAACGGAGTCAAATAGTTGGTGCTTGTTGATCCCAGAAGTTGAATTGAGTCACATTGTGCGTAGTTAGTGACTTGATAAACCAAACGGATCAAGATGGGGGTACTTGTTGATCGGTGAAGCCGAATTCGGTCAGACGGAAGACTGGTTGATCCGAGAAGTCAATTGTGGTCGAATAGAAGACTTAATGATCTGAAAAGTTGAACGGAGTCAAATAGTTGGTGCTTGTTGATCCCAGAAGCCGAATCGAGTCACATTGTGCGTAGTTAGTGACTTGATAAACCAAACGGATCAACTTACGGGTACTACTTGATCCGTGAAGCCGAATTCGGTCAGACGGAAGACTTGTTGATCTGAGAAGTCAATTGGGGTCAAATAGAAGATTTAATGATCCGAGAAGTCGAACGGAGTCAAATAGTTGGTGCTTGTTGATCCCATAAGCCAAATTGAGTCACATTGTGCGTAGTTAGTGACTCGATAAACCAAACGGATCAAGTTGGGGGTACTTGTTGATCCATGAAGCCGAATTCGGTCAGACGGAAGACTTGTTGATCCGAGAAGTCAATTGGGGTCAAATAGAAGACTTAATGATCCGAGAATTCGAACGGAGTCAAATAGTTGGTGCTTGTTGATCCCAGAAGCCGAATTGAGTCACATTGTGCATAGTTAGTGACTTGATAAACCAAATGGATCAAGTTGGGGGTACTTGTTGATCCGTGAAGCCGAATTCGGTCAGACGGAAGACTTGTTGATCCGAGAAGTCAATTTTGGTCAAAGTGCAGACTTAATGATCCGAGAAGTCGAACGGAGTCAAATAGTTGGTGCTTGTCGATTCAAGAATCCGAATCGAGTCACATTGTGCGTAGTTAGTGACTTGATAAACCAAACGGATCAACTTGCGGGTACTTGTTGATCCGTGAAGCCGAATTCGGTCAGACGGAAGACTTGTTGATCTGAGAAGTCAATTGGGGTCAAATAGAAGATTTAATGATCCGAGAAGTCGAACGGAGTCAAATAGTTGGTGCTTGTTGATCCCAAAAGCTGAATTGAGTCACATGGTGCGTAGTTAGTGACTCGATAAACCAAACGGATCAGGTTGGGGGTACTTGTTGATCCGTGAAGCCGAATTCGGTCAGACGGAAGACTTGTTGATCCGAGAAGTCAATTGGGGCCAAATAGAAGACGTAATGATCCGAGAAGTCGAACGGAGTCAAATAGTTGGTGGTTGTTGATCCTAGAAGCCGGATTGAGTCCCATTGTGCGTAGTTAGTGACTTGATAAACCAAACAGATCAACTTGCGGGTACTTGTTGATCCGTGAAGCCGAATTTGGTCAAACGGAAGACTTGTTGATCCGAGAAGTCAATTTTGGTCAAAGTGAAGACTTAATGATCCGAGAAGTCGAACGGAGTCAAATAGTTGGTGCTTGTTGATCCCAGAAGCCGAATCGAGTCACATTGTGCGTAGTTAGTGACTTGATAAACCAAACGGATCAAGTTAAGGGTACTAGTTGATCCGTGAAGCCGAATTCGGTCAGACGGAAGACGTGTTGATCCGAGAATTTTGGTCAAAGAGAAGACTTAATGATCCGAGAAGTCGAACGGAGTCAAATAGTTGGTGCTTGTTGATCCCAGAAGACGAATTGAGTCACATTGTGCGTAGTTAGTGACTTGATAAACCAAACGGATCAGCTTGCGGGTACTTGTTGATCCGTGAAGTCGAATTCGGTCAGATTGAAGACTTGGTGATCCGATACGTCAATTGGGGTCAAATAGAAGACTTAATGATCCGAGAAGTCGAACGGAGTCAAATAGTTGGTGCTTGTTGATCCCAGAAGCCGAATTGAGTCACATTGTGCGTAGTTAGTGACTTGATAAACCAAACGGATCAACTTGCAAGTACTTGTTGATCCGTGAAGCCGAATTCGGTCAGACGGAAGACATGTTCATCCGAGAAGTCAATTGGGGTCAAATAGAAGATTTAATGATCCGAGAAGTCGAACGGAGTCAAATAGTTGGTGCTTGTTGATCCCAGAAGTTGAATTGAGTCACATTGTGCGTAGTTAGTGACTTGATAAACCAAACGGATCAAGATGGGGGTACTTGTTGATCGGTGAAGCCGAATTCGGTCAGACGGAAGACTGGTTGATCCGAGAAGTCAATTGGGGTCGAATAGAAGACTTAATGATCTGAAAAGTCGAACGGAGTCAAATAGTTGGTGCTTGTTGATCCCAGAAGCCGAATCGAGTCACATTGTGCGTAGTTAGTGACTTGATAAACCAAACGGATCAACTTACGGGTACTTGTTGATCCGTGAAGCCGAATTCGGTCAGACGGAAGACTTGTTGATCTGAGAAGTCAATTGGGGTCAAATAGAAGATTTAATGATCCGAGAAGTCGAACGGAGTCAAATAGTTGGTGCTTGTTCATCCCATAAGCCAAATTGAGTCACATTGTGCGTAGTTAGTGACTCGATAAACCAAACGGATCAAGTTGGGGGTACTTGTTGATCCATGAAGCCGAATTCGGTCAGACGGAAGACTTGTTGATCCGAGAAGTCAATTGGGGTCAAATAGAAGACTTAATGATCCGAGAAGTCGAACGGAGTCAAATAGTTGGTGCTTGTTGATCCCAGAAGCCGAATTGAGTCACATTGTGCATAGTTAGTGACTTGATAAACCAAATGGATCAAGTTGGGGGTACTTGTTGATCCGTGAAGCCGAATTCGGTCAGACGAAAGACTTGTTGATCCGAGAAGTCAATTTTGGTCAAAGTGCAGACTTAATGATCCGAGAAGTCGAACGGAGTCAAATAGTTGGTGCTTGTTGATCCAAGAAGCCGAATCGAGTCACATTGTGCGTAGTTAGTGACTTGATAAACCAAACGGATCAACTTGCGGGTACTTGTTGATCCGTGAAGCCGAATTCGGTCAGACGGAAGACTTGTTGATCTGAGATGTCAATTGGGGTCAAATAGAAGATTTAATGATCCGAGAAGTCGAACGGAGTCAAATAGTTGGTGCTTGTTGATCCCAAAAGCTGAATTGAGTCACATTGTGCGTAGTTAGTGACTCGATAAACCAAACGGATCAGGTTGGGGGTACTTGTTGATCCGTGAAGCCGAATTCGGTCAGACGGAAGACTTGTTGATCCGAGAAGTCAATTGGGGTCAAATAGAAGACGTAATGATCCGAGAAGTCGAACGGAGTCAAATAGTTGGTGGTTGTTGATCCTAGAAGCCGGATTGAGTCCCATTGTGCATAGTTAGTGACTTGATAAACCAAACAGATCAATTTGCGGGTACTTGTTGATCCGTGAAGCCGAATTTGGTCAAACGGAAGACTTGTTGATCCGAGAAGTCAATTTTGGTCAAAGTGAAGACTTAATGATCCGAGAAGTCGAACGGAGTCAAATAGTTGGTGCTTGTTGATCCCAGAAGCCGAATCGAGTCACATTGTGCGTAGTTCGTGACTTGATAAACCAAACGGATCAAGTTAAGGGTACTAGTTGATCCGTGAAGCCGAATTCGGTCAGACGGAAGACTTGTTGATCCGAGAATTGTGGTCAAAGAGAAGACTTAATGATCCGAGAAGTCGAACGGAGTCAAATAGTTGGTGCTTGTTGATCCCAGAAGACGAATTGAGTCACATTGTGCGTAGTTAGTGACTTGATAAACCAAACGGATCAGCTTGCGGGTACTTGTTGATCCGTGAAGTCGAATTCGGTCAGATTGAAGACTTGCTGATCCGAGACGTCAATTGGGGTCAAATAGAAGACTTAATGATCCGAGAAGTCGAACGGAGTCAAATAGTTGGAGCTTGTTGATCCCAGAAGCCGAATTGAGTCACATTGTGCGTAGTTAGTGACTTGATAAACCAAACGGATCAACTTGCAAGTACTTGTTGATCCGTGAAGCCGAATTCGGTCAGACGGAAGACTTGTTCATCCGAGAAGTCAATTGGGGTCAAATAGAAGATTTAATGATCCGAGAAGTCGAACAGAGTCAAATAGTTGGTGCTTGTTGATCCCAGAAGTTGAATTGAGTCACATTGTGCGTAGTTAGTGACTTGATAAACCAAACGGATCAAGATGGGGGTACTTGTTGATCGGTGAAGCCGAATTCGGTCAGACGGAAGACTGGTTGATCCGAGAAGTCAATTGGGGTCGAATAGAAGACTTAATGATCTGAAAAGTCGAACGGAGTCAAATAGTTGGTGCTTGTTGATCCCAGAAGCCGAATCGAGTCACATTGTGCGTAGTTAGTGACTTGATAAACCAAACGGATCAACTTACGGGTACTTGTTGATCCGTGAAGCCGAATTCGGTCAGACGGAAGACTTGTTGATCTGAGAAGTCAATTGGGGTCAAATAGAAGATTTAATGATCCGAGAAGTCGAACGGAGTCAAATAGTTGGTGCTTGTTGATCCCAGAAGCCTAATTGAGTCACATTGTGCGTAGTTAGTGACTCGATAAACCAAACGGATCAAGTTGGGGGTACTTGTTGATCCATGAAGCCGAATTCGGTCAGACGGAAGACTTGTTGATCTGAGAAGTCAATTGGGGTCAAATCGAAGACTTAATGATCCGAGAAGTCGAACGGAGTCAAATAGTTGGTGCTTGTTGATCCCAGAAGCCGAATTGAGTCACATTGTGCATAGTTAGTGACTTGATAAACCAAATGGATCAAGTTGGGGGTACTTGTTGATCCGTGAAGCCGAATTCGATCAGACGGAAGACTTGTTGATCCGAGAAGTCAATTTTGGTCAAAGTGCAGACTTAATGATCCGAGAAGTCGAACGGAGTCAAATAGTTGGTGCTTGTTGATCCAAGAAGTCGAATCGAGTCACATTGTGTGTAGTTAGTGACTTGATAAACCAAACGGATCAACTTGCGGGTACTTGTTGATCCGTGAAGCCGAATTCGGTCAGACGGAAGACTTGTTGATCTGAGAAGTCAATTGGGGTCAAATAGAAGATTTAATGATCCGAGAAGTCGAACGGAGTCAAATAGTTGGTGCTTGTTGATCCCAGAAGCCAAATTGAGTCACATTGTGCGTAGTTAGTGACTCGATAAACCAAACGGATCAAGTTGGGGGTACTTGTTGATCCGTGAAGCCGAATTCGATCAGACGGAAGACTTGTTGATCCGAGAAGTCAATTGGGGTCAAATAGAAGACTTAATGATCCGAGAAGTCGAACGGAGTCAAATAGTTGGTGCTTGTTGATCCCAAAAGCTTAATTGAGTCACATTGTGTGTAGTTAGTGACTCGATAAACCAAATGGATCAGGTTGGGGGTACTTTTTGATCCGTGAAGCCGAATTCGGTCAGTCGGAAGACTTGTTGATCCGAGAAGTCAATTAGGGTCAAATAGAAGACTTAATGATCCGAGAAGTCGAACGGAGTCAAATAGTTGGTGGTTGTTGATCCCAGAAGCCGAATTGAGTCCCATTGTGCGTAGTTAGTGACTTGATAAACCAAACGGATCAACTTGCGGGTTCTTGTTTATCCGTGAAGCCGAATTCGGTCGGACGGAAGACTTGATGATCGGAGAAGTCAATTGGGGTCAAATAGAAGACTTAATGATCCGAGAAGTCGAACGGAGTCAAATAGTTAGTGCTTGTTGATCCCAGAAGCCGAATTGAGTCTCATTGTGTGTAGTTAGTGACTCGATAAACCAAACGGATCAAGTTGGGGGTACTTGTTGATCCGTGAAGCCGAATTCGGTCAAACGGAAGACTTGTTGATCCGAGAAGTCAATTGGGGTAAAAAAGAAGACTTAATGATCCGAGAAGTCAAGCGTAGTCAAATAATTGGTGCTTGTTGATCCCAGAAGCCGAATTGGGTCACATTGTGCGTAGTTAGTGACTCGATAAACCAAACGGATAAAGTTAGGCGTACTTGTTGATCCGTGAAGCCGAATTCGGTCAGACGGAAGACTTGTTAACCCGAGAAGTCAATTGGGATCAAATAGAAGACTTAATGATCCGAGAAGTCGAACGGAGTCAAATAGTTGGTGCTTGTTGATCCCAGAAGCCGAATTGAGTCACATTGTGCGTAGTTAGTGACTTGATAAACCAAACGGATCAACTTGCGGGTACTTGTTGATCCGTGAAGCCGAATTCGGTCAGACGGAAGACTTGTTGATCTGAGATGTCAATTGGGGTCAAATAGAAGATTTAATGATCCGAGAAGTCGAACGGAGTCAAATAGTTGGTGCTTGTTGATCCCAAAAGCTGAATTGAGTCACATTGTGCGTAGTTAGTGACTCGATAAACCAAACGGATCAGGTTGGGGGTACTTGTTGATCCGTGAAGCCGAATTCGGTCAGACGGAAGACTTGTTGATCCGAGAAGTCAATTGGGGTCAAATAGAAGACGTAATGATCCGAGAAGTCGAACGGAGTCAAATAGTTGGTGGTTGTTGATCCTAGAAGCCGGATTGAGTCCCATTGTGCGTAGTTAGTGACTTGATAAACCAAACAGATCAACTTGCGGGTACTTGTTGATCCGTGAAGCCGAATTTGGTCAAACGGAAGACTTGTTGATCCGAGAAGTCAATTTTGGTCAAAGTGAAGACTTAATGATCCGAGAAGTCGAACGGAGTCAAATAGTTGGTGCTTGTTAATCCCAGAAGCCGAATCGAGTCACATTGTGCGTAGTTAGTGACTTGATAAACCAAACGGATCAAGTTAAGGGTACTAGTTGATCCGTGAAGCCGAATTCGGTCAGACGGAAGACTTGTTGATCCGAGAATTGTGGTCAAAGAGAAGACTTAATGATCCGAGAAGTCGAACGGAGTCAAATAGTTGGTGCTTGTTGATCCCAGAAGACGAATTGAGTCACATTGTGCGTAGTTAGTGACTTGATAAACCAAACGGATCAGCTTGCGGGTACTTGTTGATCCGTGAAGTCGAATTCGGTCAGATTGAAGACTTGCTGATCCGAGACGTCAATTGGGGTCAAATAGAAGACTTAATGATCCGAGAAGTCGAACGGAGTCAAATAGTTGGTGCTTGTTGATCCCAGAAGCCGAATTGAGTCACATTGTGCGTAGTTAGTGACTTGATAAACCAAACGGATCAACTTGCAAGTACTTGTTGATCCGTGAAGCCGAATTCGGTCAGACGGAAGACTTGTTCATCCGAGAAGTCAATTGGGGTCAAATAGAAGATTTAATGATCCGAGAAGTCGAACGGAGTCAAATAGTTGGTGCTTGTTGATCCCAGAAGTTGAATTGAGTCACATTGTGCGTAGTTAGTGACTTGATAAACCAAACGGATCAAGATGGGGGTACTTGTTGATCGGTGAAGCCGAATTCGGTCAGACGGAAGACTGGTTGATCCGAGAAGTCAATTGGGGTCGAATAGAAGACTTAATGATCTGAAAAGTCGAACGGAGTCAAATAGTTGGTGCTTGTTGATCCCAGAAGCCGAATCGAGTCACATTGTGCGTAGTTAGTGACTTGATAAACCAAACGGATCAACTTACGGGTACTTGTTGATCCGTGAAGCCGAATTCGGTCAGACGGAAGACTTGTTGATCTGAGAAGTCAATTGGGGTCAAATAGAAGATTTAATGATCCGAGAAGTCGAACGGAGTCAAATAGTTGGTGCTTGTTGATCCCAGAAGCCAAATTGAGTCACATTGTGCGTAGTTAGTGACTCGATAAACCAAACGGATCAAGTTGGGGGTACTTGTTGATCCATGAAGCCGAATTCGGTCAGACGGAAGACTTGTTGATCCGAGAAGTCAATTGGGGTCAAATCGAAGACTTAATGATCCGAGAAGTCGAACGGAGTCAAATAGTTGGTGCTTGGTGATCCCAGAAGCCGAATTGAGTCACATTGTGCATAGTTAGTGACTTGATAAACCAAATGGATCAAGTTGGGGGTACTTGTTGATCCGTGAAGCCGAATTCGGTCAGACGGAAGACTTGTTGATCCGAGAAGTCAATTTTGGTCAAAGTGCAGACTTAATGATCCGAGAAGTCGAGCGGAGTCAAATAGTTGGTGCTTGTTGATCCAAGAAGTCGAATCGAGTGACATTGTGTGTAGTTAGTGACTTGATAAACCAAACGGATCAACTTGCGGGTACTTGTTGATCCGTGAAGCCGAATTCGGTCAGACGGAAGACTTGTTGATCTGAGAAGTCAATTGGGGTCAAATAGAAGATTTAATGATCCGAGAAGTCGAACGGAGTCAAATAGTTGGTGCTTGTTGATCCCAGAAGCCAAATTGAGTCACATTGTGCGTAGTTAGTGACTCGATAAACCAAACGGATCAAGTTGGGGGTACTTGTTGATCCGTGAAGCCGAATTCGATCAGACGGAAGACTTGTTGATCCGAGAAGTCAATTGGGGTCAAATAGAAGACTTAATGATCCGAGAAGTCGAACGGAGTCAAATAGTTGGTGCTTGTTGATCCCAAAAGCTTAATTGAGTCACATTGTGTGTAGTTAGTGACTCGATAAACCAAATGGATCAGGTTGGGGGTACTTGTTGATCCGTGAAGCCGAATTCGGTCAGTCGGAAGACCTGTTGATCCGAGAAGTCAATTAGGGTCAAATAGAAGACTTAATGATCCGAGAAGTCGAACGGAGTCAAATAGTTGGTGGTTGTTGATCCCAGAAGCCGAATTGAGTCCCATTGTGCGTAGTTAGTGACTTGATAAACCAAACGGATCAACTTGCGGGTTCTTGTTGATCCGTGAAGCCGAATTCGGTCGGACGGAAGACTTGATGATCCGAGAAGTCAATTGGGGTCAAATAGAAGACTTAATGATCCGAGAAGTCGAACGGAGTCAAATAGTTAGTGCTTGTTGATCCCAGAAGCCGAATTGAGTCACATTGTGTGTAGTTAGTGACTCGATAAACCAAACGGATCAAGTTGGGGGTACTTGTTGATCCGTGAAGCCGAATTCGGTCAAACGGAAGACTTGTTGATCCGAGAAGTCAATTGGGGTAAAAAAGAAGACTTAATGATCCGAGAAGTCAAGCGTAGTCAAATAATTGGTGCTTGTTGATCCTTGAAGCCGAATTGGGTCACATTGTGCGTACTTAGTGACTCGATAAACCAAACGGATAAAGTTAGGCGTACTTGTTGATCCGTGAAGCCGAATTCGGTCAGACGGAAGACTTGTTAACCCGAGAAGTCAATTGGGATCAAATAGAAGACTTAATGATCCGAGAAGTCGAACGGAGTCAAATAGTTGGTGCTTGTTGATCCCAGAAGCCGAATTGAGTCACATTGTGCATAGTTAGTGACTTGATAAACCAAATGGATCAAGTTGGGGGTACTTGTTGATCCGTGAAGCCGAATTCGGTCAGACGAAAGACTTGGTGATCCGAGAAGTCAATTTTGGTCAAAGTGCAGACTTAATGATCCGAGAAGTCGAACGGAGTCAAATAGTTGGTGCTTGTTGATCCAAGAAGCCGAATCGAGTCACATTGTGCGTAGTTAGTGACTTGATAAACCAAACGGATCAACTTGCGGGTACTTGTTGATCCGTGAAGCCGAATTCGGTCAGACGGAAGACTTGTTGATCTGAGAAGTCAATTGGGGTCAAATAGAAGATTTAATGATCCGAGAAGTCGAACGGAGTCAAATAGTTGGTGCTTGTTGATCCCAGAAGCCAAATTGAGTCACATTATGCGTAGTTAGTGACTCGATAAACCAAACGGATCAAGTTGGGGGTACTTGTTGATCCATGAAGCTGAATTCGGTCAGACGGAAGACTTGTTGATCCGAGAAGTCAATTGGGGTCAAATAGAAGACTTAATGATCCGAGAAGTCGAACGGAGTCAAATAGTTGGTGCTTGTTGATCCCAGAAGCCGAATTGAGTCACATTGTGCATAGTTAGTGACTTGATAAACCAAATGGATCAAGTTGGGGGTACTTGTTGATCCGTGAAGCCGAATTCGGTCAGACGGAAGACTTGTTGATCCGAGAAGTCAATTTTGGTCAAAGTGCAGACTTAATGATCCGAGAAGTCGAACGGAGTCAAATAGTTGGTGCTTGTTGATCCAAGAAGCCGAATCGAGTCACATTGTGCGTAGTTAGTGACTTGATAAACCAAACGGATCAACTTGCGGGTACTTGTTGATCCGTGAAGCCGAATTCGGTCAGACGGAAGACTTGTTGATCTGAGAAGTCAATTGGGGTCAAATAGAAGATTTAATGATCCGAGAAGTCGAACGGAGTCAAATAGTTGGTGCTTGTTGATCCCAAAAGCTGAATTGAGTCACATTGTGCGTAGTTAGTGACTCGATAAACCAAACGGATCAGGTTGGGGGTACTTGTTGATCCGTGAAGCCGAATTCGGTCAGACGGAAGACTTGTTGATCCAAGAAGTCAATTGGGGTCAAATAGAAGACGTAATGATCCGAGAAGTCGAACGGAGTCAAATAGTTGGTGGTTGTTGATCCTAGAAGCCGGATTGAGTCCCATTGTGCGTAGTTAGTGACTTGATAAACCAAACAGATCAACTTGTGGGTACTTGTTGATCCGTGAAGCCGAATTTGGTCAAACGGAAGACTTGTTGATCCGAGAAGTCAATTTTGGTCAAAGTGAAGACTTAATGATCCGAGAAGTCGAACGGAGTCAAATAGTTGGTGCTTGTTGATCCCAGAAGCCGAATCGAGTCACATTGTGCGTAGTTAGTGACTTGATAAACCAAACGGATCAAGTTAAGGGTACTAGTTGATCCGTGAAGCCGAATTTGGTCAGACGGAAGACTTGTTGATCCGAGAATTTTGGTCAAAGAGAAGACTTAATGATCCGAGAAGTCGAACGAAGTCAAATAGTTGGTGCTTGTTGATCCCAGAAGACGAATTGAGTCACATTGTGCGTAGTTAGTGACTTGATAAACCAAACGGATCAGCTTGCGGGTACTTGTTGATCCGTGAAGTCGAATTCGGTCAGATTGAAGACTTGCTGATCCGAGACGTCAATTGGGGTCAAATAGAAGACTTAATGATCCGAGAAGTCAAACGGAGTCAAATAGTTGGTGCTTGTTGATTCAAGAAACCGAATCGAGTCACATTGTGCGTAGTTAGTGACTTGATAAACCAAACGGATCAACTTGCGGGTACTTGTTGATCCGTGAAGCCGAATTCGGTCAGACGGAAGACTTGTTCATCCGAGAAGTCAATTGGGGTCAAATAGAAGATTTAATGATCCGAGAAGTCGAACGGAGTCAAATAGTTGGTGCTTGTTGATCCCAGAAGTTGAATTGAGTCACATTGTGCGTAGTTAGTGACTTGATAAACCAAACGGATCAAGATGGGGGTACTTGTTGATCGGTGAAGCCGAATTCGGTCAGACGGAAGACTGGTTGATCCGAGAAGTCAATTGGGGTCGAATAGAAGACTTAATGATCTGAAAAGTCGAACGGAGTCAAATAGTTGGTGCTTGTTGATCCCAGAAGCCGAATCGAGTCACATTGTGCGTAGTTAGTGACTTGATAAACCAAACGGATCAACTTACGGGTACTTGTTGATCCGTGAAGCCGAATTCGGTCAGACGGAAGACTTGTTGAACTGAGAAGTCAATTGGGGTCAAATAGAAGATTTAATGATCTGAGAAGTCGAACGGAGTCAAATAGTTGGTGCTTGTTGATCCCAGAAGCCAAATTGAGTTACATTGTGCGTAGTTAGTGACTCGATAAACCAAACGGATCAAGTTGGGGGTACTTGTTGATCCATGAAGCCGAATTCGGTCAGACGGAAGACTTGTTGATCCGAGAAGTCAATTGGGGTCAAATAGAAGACTTAATGATCCGAGAAGTCGAACGGAGTCAAATAGTTGGTGCTTGTTGATCCCAGAAGCCGAATTGAGTCACATTGTGCATAGTTAGTGACTTGATAAACCAAATGGATCAAGTTGGGGGTACTTGTTGATCCGTGAAGCCGAATTCGGTCAGACGGAAGACTTGTTGATCCGAGAAGTCAATTTTGGTCAAAGTGCAGACTTAATGATCCGAGAAGTCGAACGGAGTCAAATAGTTGGTGCTTGTTGATCCAAGAAGCCGAATCGAGTCACATTGTGCGTAGTTAGTGACTTGATAAACCAAACGGATCAACTTGCGGGTACTTATTGATCCGTGAAGCCGAATTCGGTCAGACGGAAGACTTGTTGATCTGAGAAGTCAATTGGGGTCAAATAGAAGATTTAATGATCCGAGAAGTCGAACGGAGTCAAATAGTTGGTGCTTGTTGATCCCAGAAGCCAAATTGAGTCACATTGTGCGTAGTTAGTGACTCGATAAACCAAACGGATCAAGTTGGGGGTACTTGTTGATCCGTGAAGCCGAATTCGATCAGACGGAAGACTTGTTGATCCGAGAAGTCAATTGGGGTCAAATAGAAGACTTAATGATCCGAGAAGTCGAACGGAGTCAAATAGTTGGTGCTTGTTGATCCCAAAAGCTTAATTGAGTCACATTGTGTGTAGTTAGTGACTCAATAAACCAAATGGATCAGGTTGGGGGTACTTGTTGATCCGTGAAGCCGAATTCGGTCAGTCGGAAGACTTGTTGATCCGAGAAGTCAATTAGGGTCAAATAGAAGACTTAATGATCCGAGAAGTCGAACGGAGTCAAATAGTTGGTGGTTGTTGATCCCAGAAGCCGAATTGAGTCCCATTGTGCGTAGTTAGTGACTTGATAAACCAAACGGATCAACTTGCAGGTTCTTGTTGATCCGTGAAGCTGAATTCGGTCGGACGGAAGACTTGATGATCCGAGAAGTCAATTGGGGTCAAATAGAAGACTTAATGATCCGAGAAGTCGAACGGAGTCAAATAGTTAGTGCTTGTTGATCCCAGAAGCCGAATTGAGTCACATTGTGTGTAGTTAGTGACTCGATAAACCAAACGGATCAAGTTGGGGGTACTTGTTGATCCGTGAAGCCGAATTCGGTCAGACGGAAGACTTGTTGATCCGAGAAGTCAATTGGGGTCAAATAGAAGACGTAATGATCCGAGAAGTCGAACGGAGTCAAATAGTTGGTGGTTGTTGATCCTAGAAGCCGGATTGAGTCCCATTGTGCGTAGTTAGTGACTTGATAAACCAAACAGATCAACTTGCGGGTACTTGTTGATCCGTGAAGCCGAATTTGGTCAAACGGAAGACTTGTTGATCCGAGAAGTCAATTTTGGTCAAAGTGAAGACTTAATGATCCGAGAAGTCGAACGGAGTCAAATAGTTGGTGCTTGTTGATCCCAGAAGCCGAATCGAGTCACATTGTGCGTAGTTAGTGACTTGATAAACCAAACGGATCAAGTTAAGGGTACTAGTTGATCCGTGAAGCCGAATTCGGTCAGACGGAAGACTTGTTGATCCGAGAATTATGGTCAAAGAGAAGACTTAATGATCCGAGAAGTCGAACGGAGTCAAATAGTTGGTGCTTGTTGATCCCAGAAGACGAATTGAGTCACATTGTGCGTAGTTAGTGACTTGATAAACCAAACGGATCAACTTGCGGGTACTTGTTGATCCGTGAAGTCGAATTCGGTCAGATTGAAGACTTGCTGATCCGAGACGTCAATTGGGGTCAAATAGAAGACTTAATGATCCGAGAAGTCGAACGGAGTCAAATAGTTGGTGCTTGTTGATCCCAGAAGCTGAATTGAGTCACATTGTGCGTAGTTAGTGACTTGATAAACCAAACGGATCAACTTGCAAGTACTTGTTGATCCGTGAAGCCGAATTCGGTCAGACGGAAGACTTGTTCATCCGAGAAGTCAATTGGGGTCAAATAGAAGATTTAATGATCCGAGAAGTCGAACGGAGTCAAATAGTTGGTGCTTGTTGATCCCAGAAGTTGAATTGAGTCACATTGTGCGTAGTTAGTGACTTGATAAACCAAACGGATCAAGATGGGGGTACTTGTTGATCGGTGAAGCCGAATTCGGTCAGACGGAAGACTGGTTGATCCGAGAAGTCAATTGGGGTCGAATAGAAGACTTAATGATCTGAAAAGTCGAACGGAGTCAAATAGTTGGTGCTTGTTGATCCCAGAAGCCGAATCGAGTCACATTGTGCGTAGTTAGTGACTTGATAAACCAAACGGATCAACTTACGGGTACTTGTTGATCCGTGAAGCCGAATTCGGTCAGACGGAAGACTTGTTGATCTGAGAAGTCAATTGGGGTCAAATAGAAGATTTAATGATCCGAGAAGTCGAACGGAGTCAAATAGTTGGTGCTTGTTGATCCCAGAATCCAAATTGAGTCACATTGTGCGTAGTTAGTGACTCGATAAACCAAACGGATCAAGTTGGGGGTACTTGTTGATCCATGAAGCCGAATTCGGTCAGACGGAAGACTTGTTGATCCGAGAAGTCAATTGGGGTCAAATAGAAGACTTAATGATCCGAGAAGTCGAACGGAGTCAAATAGTTGGTGCTTGTTGATCCCAGAAGCCGAATTGAGTCACATTGTGCATAGTTAGTGACTTGATAAACCAAATGGATCAAGTTGGGGGTACTTGTTGATCCGTGAAGCCGAATTCGGTCAGACGGAAGACTTGTTGATCCGAGAAGTCAATTTTGGTCAAAGTGCAGACTTAATGATCCGAGAAGTCGAACGGAGTCAAATAGTTGGTGCTTGTTGATCCAAGAAGCCGAATCGAGTCACATTGTGCGTAGTTAGTGACTTGATAAACCAAACGGATCAACTTGCGGGTACTTGTTGATCCGTGAAGCCGAATTCGGTCAGACGGAAGACTTGTTGATCTGAGAAGTCAATTGGGGTCAAATAGAAGATTTAATGATCCGAGAAGTCGAACGGAGTCAAATAGTTGGTGCTTGTTGATCCCAGAAGCCAAATTGAGTCACATTGTGCGTAGTTAGTGACTCGATAAACCAAACGGATCAAGTTGGGGGTACTTGTTGATCCGTGAAGCCGAATTCGATCAGACGGAAGACTTGTTGATCCGAGAAGTCAATTGGGGTCAAATAGAAGACTTAATGATCCGAGAAGTCGAACGGAGTCAAATAGTTGGTGCTTGTTGATCCCAAAAGCTTAATTGAGTCACATTGTGTGTAGTTAGTGACTCAATAAACCAAATGGATCAGGTTGGGGGTACTTGTTGATTCGTGAAGCGGAATTCGGTCAGTCGGAAGACTTGTTGATCCGAGAAGTCAATTAGGGTCAAATAGAAGCCTTAATGATCAGAGAAGTCGAACGGAGTCAAATAGTTGGTGGTTGTTGATCCCAGAAGCCGAATTGAGTCCCATTGTGCGTAGTTAGTGACTTGATAAACCAAACGGATCAACTTGCGGGTTCTTGTTGATCCGTGAAGCCGAATTCGGTCGGACGGAAGACTTGATGATAGAAGTCAATTGGGGTCAAATAGAAGACTTAATGATCCGAGAAGTCGAACGGAGTCAAATAGTTAGTGCTTGTTGATCCCAGAAGCCGAATTGAGTCCCATTGTGTGTAGTTACTGACTCGATAAACCAAACGGATCAAGTTGGGGGTACTTGTTGATCCGTGAAGCCGAATTCGGTCAAACGGAAGACTTGTTGATCCGAGAAGTCAATTGGGGTAAAAAAGAAGACTTAATGATCCGAGAAGTCAAGCGTAGTCAAATAATTGGTGCTTGTTGATCCCAGAAGCCGAATTGGGTCACATTGTACGTAGTTAGTGACTCGATAAACCAAACGGATCAAGTTAGGCGTACTTGTTGATCCGTGAAGCCGAATTCGGTCAGACGGAAGACTTGTTAACCCGAGAAGTCAATTGGGGTCAAATAGAAGACTTAATGATCCGAGAAGTCGAACGGAGTCAAATAGTTGGTGCTTGTTGATGCCAGAAGCCGAATTGAGTCACATTGTGCATAGTTAGTGACTTGATAAACCAAATGGATCAAGTTGGGGGTACTTGTTGATCCGTGAAGCCGAATTCGGTCAGACGGAAGACTTGTTGATCCGAGAAGTCAATTTTGGTCAAAGTGCAGACTTAATGATCCGAGAAGTCGAACGGAGTCAAATAGTTGGTGCTTGTTGATCCAAGAAGCCGAATCGAGTCACATTGTGCGTAGTTAGTGACTTGATAAACCAAACGGATCAACTTGCGGGTACTTGTTGATCCGTGAAGCCGAATTCGGTCAGACGGAAGACTTGTTGATCTGAGAAGTCAATTGGGGTCAAATAGAAGATTTAATGATCCGAGAAGTCGAACGGAGTCAAATAGTTGGTGCGTAGTTAGTGACTTGATAAACCAAACGCATCAAGTTGGGGGTACTTGTTGATCCATGAAGCCGAATTCGGTCAGACGGAAGACTTGTTGATCCGAGAAGTCAATTGGGGTCAAATAGAAGACTTAATGATCCGAGAAGTCGAACGGAGTCAAATAGTTGGTGCTTGTTGATCCCAGAAGCCGAATTGAGTCACATTGTGCATAGTTAGTGACTTGATAAACCAAATGGATCAAGTTGGGGGTACTTGTTGATCCGTGAAGCCGAATTCGGTCAGACGGAAGACTTGTTGATCCGAGAAGTCAATTTTGGTCAAAGTGCAGACTTAATGATCCGAGAAGTCGAACGGAGTCAAATAGTTGGTGCTTGTTGATCCAAGAAGTCGAATCGAGTCACATTGTGCGTAGTTAGTGACTTGATAAACCAAACGGATCAACTTGCGGGTACTTGTTGATCCGTGAAGCCGAATTCGGTCAGACGGAAGACTTGTTGATCTGAGAAGTCAATTGGGGTCAAATAGAAGATTTAATGATCCGAGAAGTCGAACGGAGTCAAATAGTTGGTGCTTGTTGATCCCAAAAGCTGAATTGAGTCACATTGTGCGTAGTTAGTGACTTGATAAACCAAACGGATCAGGTTGGGGGTACTTGTTGATCCGTGAAGCCGAATTCGGTCAGACGGAAGACTTGTTGATCCAAGAAGTCAATTGGGGTCAAATAGAAGACGTAATGATCCGAGAAGTCGAACGGAGTCAAATAGTTGGTGGTTGTTGATCCTAGAAGCCGGATTGAGTCCCATTGTGCGTAGTTAGTGACTTGATAAACCAAACAGATCAACTTGTGGGTACTTGTTGATCCGTGAAGCCGAATTTGGTCAAACGGAAGACTTGTTGATCCGAGAAGTCAATTTTGGTCAAAGTGATGTCTTAATGATCCGAGAAGTCGAACGGAGTCAAATAGTTGGTGCTTGTTGATCCCAGAAGCCGAATCGAGTCACATTGTGCGTAGTTAGTGACTTGATAAACCAAACGGATCAAGTTAAGGGTACTAGTTGATCCGTGAAGCCGAATTTGGTCAGACGGAAGACTTGTTGATCCGAGAATTTTGGTCAAAGAGAAGACTTAATGATCCGAGAAGTCGAACGGAGTCAAATAGTTGGTGCTTGTTGATCCCAGAAGACGAATTGAGTCACATTGTCCGTAGTTAGTGACTTGATAAACCAAACGGATCAGCTTGCGGGTACTTGTTGATCGGTGAAGTCGAATTCGGTCAGATTGAAGACTTGCTGATCCGAGACGTCAATTGGGGTCAAATAGAAGACTTAATGATCCGAGAAGTCGAACGGAGTCAAATAGTTGGTGCTTGTTGATCCCAGAAGCCGAATTGAGTCACATTGTGCGTAGTTAGTGACTTGATAAACCAAACGGATCAACTTGCAAGTACTTGTTGATCCGTGAAGCCGAATTCGGTCAGACGGAAGACTTGTTCATCCGAGAAGTCAATTGGGGTCAAACAGAAGATTTAATGATCCGAGAAGTCGAACGGAGTCAAATAGTTGGTGCTTGTTGATCCCAGAAGTTGAATTGAGTCACATTGTGCGTAGTTAGTGACTTGATAAACCAAACGGATCAAGATGGGGGTACTTGTTGATCGGTGAAGCCGAATTCGGCCAGACGGAAGACTGGTTGATCCGAGAAGTCAATTGGGGTCGAATAGAAGACTTAATGATCTGAAAAGTCGAACGGAGTCAAATAGTTGGTGCTTGTTGATCCCAGAAGCCAAATTGAGTCACATTGTGCGTAGTTAGTGACTCCATAAACCAAACGGATCAAGTTGGGGGTACTTGTTGATCCATGAAGCCGAATTCGGTCAGACGGAAGACTTGTTGATCCGAGAAGTCAATTGGGGTCAAATAGAAGACTTAATGATCCGAGAAGTCGAACGGAGTCAAATAGTTGGTGCTTGTTGATCCCAGAAGCCGAATTGAGTCACATTGTGCATAGTTAGTGACTTGATAAACCAAACGGATCAAGTTGGGGGTACTTGTTGATCCGTGAAGCCGAATTCGGTCAGACGGAAGACTTGTTGATCCGAGAAGTCAATTTTGGTCAAAGTGCAGACTTAATGATCCGAGAAGTCGAACGGAGTCAAATAGTTGGTGCTTGTTGATCCAAGAAGCCGAATCGAGTCACATTGTGCGTAGTTAGTGACTTGATAAACCAAACGGATCAACTTGCAGGTACTTGTTGATCCGTGAAGCCGAATTCGGTCAGACGGAAGACTTGTTGATCTGAGAAGTCAATTGGGGTCAAATAGAAGATTTAATGATCCGAGAAGTCGAACGGAGTCAAATAGTTGGTGCTTGTTGATCCCAGAAGCCAAATTGAGTCACATTGTGCGTAGTTAGTGACTCGATAAACCAAACGGATCAAGTTGGGGGTACTTGTTGATCCGTGAAGCCGAATTCGATCAGACGGAAGACTTGTTGATCCGAGAAGTCAATTGGGGTCAAATAGAAGACTTAATGATCCGAGAAGTCGAACGGAGTCAAATAGTTGGTGCTTGTTGATCCCAAAAGCTTAATTGAGTCACATTGTGTGTAGTTAGTGACTCAATAAACCAAATGGATCAGGTTGGGGGTACTTGTTGATCCGTGAAGCCGAATTCGGTCAGTCGGAAGACTTGTTGATCCGAGAAGTCAATTAGGGTCAAATAGAAGACTTAATGATCCGAGAAGTCGAACGGAGTCAAATAGTTGGTGGTTGTTGATCCCAGAAGCCGAATTGAGTCCCATTGTGCGTAGTTAGTGACTTGATAAACCAAACGGATCAACTTGCGGGTTCTTGTTGATCCGTGAAGCTGAATTCGGTCGGACGGAAGACTTGATGATCCGAGAAGTCAATTGGGGTCAAATAGAAGACTTAATGATCCGAGAAGTCGAACGGAGTCAAATAGTTAGTGCTTGTTGATCCCAGAAGCCGAATTGAGTCACATTGTGTGTAGTTAGTGACTCGATAAACCAAACGGATCAAGTTGGGGGTACTTGTTGATCCGTGAAGCCGAATTCGGTCAAACGGAAGACTTGTTGATCCGAGAAGTCAATTGGGGTAAAAAAGAAGACTTAATGATCCGAGAAGTCAAGCGTAGTCAAATAATTGGTGCTTGTTGATCCCAGAAGCCGAATTGGGTCACATTGTGCGTAGTTAGTGACTCGATAAACCAAACGGATCAAGTTAGGCGTACTTGTTGATCCGTGAAGCCGAATTCGGTCAGACGGAAGACTTGTTAACCCGAGAAGTCAATTGGGGTCAAATAGAAGACTTAATGATCCGAGAAGTCGAACGGAGTCAAATAGTTGGTGCTTGTTGATCCCAGAAGCCGAATTGAGTCACATTGTGCATAGTTAGTGACTTGATAAACCAAATGGATCAAGTTGGGGGTACTTGTTGATCCGTGAAGCCGAATTCGGTCAGACGGAAGACTTGTTGATCCGAGAAGTCAATTTTGGTCAAAGTGCAGACTTAATGATCCGAGAAGTCGAACGGAGTCAAATAGTTGGTGCTTGTTGATCCAAGAAGCCGAATCGAGTCACATTGTGCGTAGTTAGTGACTTGATAAACCAAACGGATCAACTTGCGGGTACTTGTTGATCCGTGAAGCCGAATTCGGTCAGACGGAAGACTTGTTGATCCGAGAAGTCAATTGGGGTCAAATAGAAGACTTAATGATCCGAGAAGTCGAACGGAGTCAAATAGTTGGTGCTTGTTGATCCCAGAAGCCGAATCGAGTCACATTGTTCGTAATTAGTGACTTGATAAACCAAACGGATCAAGTTAAGGGTACTTGTTGATCCGTGAAGCCGAATACGGTCAGACGGAAGACTTGTTGATCCGAGAATTTTGGTCAAAGAGAATACTTAATGATCCGAGAAGTCGAACGGAGTCAAATAGTTGGTGCTTGTTGATCCCAGAAGCCGAATTGAGTCACATTGTGCGTAGTTAGTGACTTGATAAACCAAACGGATCAACTTGCAGGTACTTGTTGATCCGTGAAGCCGAATTCCGTCAGACGGAAGACTTGTTCATCCGAGAAGTCAATTGGGGTCAAATAGAAGATTTAATGATCCGAGAAGTCGAACGGAGTCAAATAGTTGGTGCTTGTTTATCCCAGAAGTCGAATTGAGTCACATTGTGCGTAGTTAGTGACTTGATAAACCAAACGGATCAAGATGGGGGTACTTGTTGATCGGTGAAGCCGAATTCGGTCAGACGGAAGACTTGTTGATCCGAGAAGTCAATTGGGGTCGAATAGAAGACTTAATGATCTGAAAAGTCGAACAGAGTCAAATAGTTGGTGCTTGTTGATCCCAGAAGCCGAATCGAGTCACATTGTGCGTAGTTAGTGACTAGATAAACCAAACGGATCAACTTGCGGGTACTTGTTGATCCGTGAAGCCGAATTCAGTCAGACGGAAGACTTTTTGATCTGAGAAGTCAATTGGGGTCAAATAGAAGATTTAATGATCCGAGAAGTCGAACGGAGTCAAATAGTTGGTGCTTGTTGATCCCAGAAGCCAAATTGAGTCACATTGTGCGTAGTTAGTGACTCGATAAACCAAACGGATCAAGTTGGGGGTACTTGTTGATCCATGAAGCCAAATTCGGTCAGACGGAAGACTTGTTGATCCGAGAAGTCAATTGGGGTCAAATAGAAGACTTAATGATCCGAGAAGTCGAACGGAGTCAAATAATTGGTGCTTGTTAATCCCAGAAGCCAAATTGAGTCACATTGTGCGTAGTTAGTGACTCGATAAACCAAATGGATCAAGTTGGGGGTACTTGTTGATCCGTGAAGCCGAATTCGATCAGACGGAAGACTTGTTGATCCGAGAAGTCAATTGGGGTCAAATAGAAGACTTAATGATCCGAGAAGTCGAACGGAGTCAAATAGTTGGTGCTTATTGATCCCAAAAGCTGAATTGAGTCACATTGTGCGTAGTTAGTGACTCGATAAACCAAACGGATCAGGTTGGGGGTACTTGTTGATCCGTGAAGCCGAATTCGGTCAGACGGAAGACTTGTTGATCCGAGAAGTCAATTGGGGTCAAATAGAAGACTTAATGATCCGAGAAGTCGAACGGAGTCAAATAGTTTGTGGTTGTTGATCCCAGAAGCCGAATTGAGTCCCATTGTGCGTAGTTATTGACTTGATAAACCAAACAGATCAACTTGCGGGTACTTGTTGATCCGTGAAGCCGAATTCGGTCAAACGGAAGACTTGTTGATCCGAGAAGTCAATTTTGGTCAAAGTGAAGACTTAATGATCCGAGAAGTCGAACGGAGTCAAATAGTTGGTGCTTGTTGATCCCAGAAGCCGAATCGTGTCACATTGTGCATAGTTAGTGACTTGATAAACCAAACGGATCAAGTTAAGGGTACTTGTTGATCCGTGAAGCCGAATTCGGTCAGACGGAAGACTTGTTGATCCGAGAATTTTGGTCAAAGAGAAGACTTAATGATCCGAGAAGTCGAACGGAGTCAAATAGTTGGTGCTTGTTGATCCCAGAAGCCGAATCGAGTCACATTGTGCGTAGTTAGTGACTTGATAAACCAAACGGATCAACTCGCGGGTACTTGTTGATCCGTGAAGCCGAATTCGGTCAGACGGAAGACTTGTTGATCTGAGAAGTCAATTGGGGTCAAATAGAAGATTTAATGATCCGAGAAGTCGAACGGAGTCAAATAGTTGGTGCTTGTTGATCCCAGAAGCCAAATTGAGTCACATTGTGCGTAGTTAGTGACTCGATAAACCAAACGGATCAAGTTGGGGGTACTTGTTGATCCGTGAAGCCGAATTCGATCAGACGGAAGACTTGTTGATCCGAGAAGTCAATTGGGGTCAAATAGAAGACTTAATGATCCGAGAAGTCGAACGGAGTCAAATAGTTGGTGCTTGTTGATCCCAAAAGCTTAATTGAGTCACATTGTGTGTAGTTAGTGACTCGATAAACCAAATGGATCAGGTTGGGGGTACTTGTTGATCCGTGAAGCCGAATTCGGTCAGTCGGAAGACTTGTTGATCCGAGAAGTCAATTAGGGTCAAATAGAAGACTTAATGATCCGAGAAGTCGAACGGAGTCAAATAGTTGGTGGTTGTTGATCCCAGAAGCCGAATTGAGTCCCATTGTGCATAGTTAGTGACTTGATAAATCAAACGGATCAACTTGCGGGTTCTTGTTGATCCGTGAAGCCGAATTCGGTCGGACGGAAGACTTGATGATCCGAGAAGTCAATTGGGGTCAAATAGAAGACTTAATGATCCGAGAAGTCGAACGGAGTCAAATAGTTAGTGCTTGTTGATCCCAGAAGCCGAATTGAGTCACATTGTGTGTAGTTAGTGACTCGATAAACCAAACGGATCAAGTTGGGGGTACTTGTTGATTCGTGAAGCCGAATTCGGTCAAACGGAAGACTTGTTGATCCGAGAAGTCAATTTTGGTCAAAGTGAAGACTTAATGATCCGAGAAGTCGAACGGAGTCAAATAGTTGGTGCTTGTTGATCCCAGAAGCCGAATCGAGTCACATTGTTCGTAATTAGTGACTTGATAAACCAAACGGATCAAGTTAAGGGTACTTGTTGATCCGTGAAGCCGAATACGGTCAGACGGAAGACTTGTTGATCCGAGAATTTTGGTCAAAGAGAATACTTAATGATCCGAGAAGTCGAACGGAGTCAAATAGTTGGTACTTGTTGATCCCAGAAGCCGAATTAAGTCACATTGTGCGTAGTTAGCGACTTGATAAACCAAACGGATCAACTTGCAGGTACTTGTTGATCCGTGAAGCCGAATTCCGTCAGACGGAAGACTTGTTCATCCGAGAAGTCAATTGGGGTCAAATAGAAGATTTAATGATCCGAGAAGTCGAACGGAGTCAAATAGTTGGTGCTTGTTGATCCCAGAAGTCGATTTAAGTCACATTGTGCGTAGTTAGTGACTTGATAAACCAAACGGATCAAGATGGGGGTACTTGTTGATCGGTGAAGCCGAATTCGGTCAGACGGAAGACTTGTTGATCCGAGAAGTCAATTGGGGTCGAATAGAAGACTTAATGATCTGAAAAGTCGAACAGAATCAAATAGTTGGTGCTTGTTGATCCCAGAAGCCGAATCGAGTCACATTGTGCGTAGTTAGTGACTAGATAAACCAAACGGATCAACTTGCGGGTACTTGTTGATCCGTGAAGCCGAATTCAATCAGACGGAAGACTTGTTGATCTGAGAAGTCAATTGGGGTCAAATAGAAGATTTAATGATCCGAGAAGTCGAACGGAGTCAAATAGTTGGTGCTTGTTGATCCCAGAAGCCAAATTGAGTCACATTGTGCGTAGTTAGTGACTCGATAAACCAAACGGATCAAGTTGGGGGTACTTGTTGATCCATGAAGCCAAATTCGGTCAGACGGAAGACTTGTTGATCCGAGAAGTCAATTGGGGTCAAATAGAAGACTTAATGATCCGAGAAGTCGAACGAAGTCAAATAATTGGTGCTTGTTGATCCCAGAAGCCAAATTGAGTCACATTGTGCGTAGTTAGTGACTCGATAAACCAAACGGATCAAGTTGGGGGTACTTGTTGATCCGTGAAGCCGAATTCGATCAGACGGAAAACTTGTTGATCCGAGAAGTCAATTAGGGTTAAATAGAAGACTTAATGATCCGAGAAGTCGAACGGAGTCAAATAGTTGGTGGTTGTTGATCCCAGAAGCCGAATTGAGTCCCATTGTGCGTAGTTAGTGACTTGATAAATCAAACGGATCAACTTGCGGGTTCTTGTTGATCCGTGAAGCTGAATTCGGTCGGACGGAAGACTTGATGATCCGAGAAGTCAATTGGGGTCAAATAGAAGACTTAATGATCCGAGAAGTCGAACGGAGTCAAATAGTTAGTGCTTGTTGATCCCAGAAGCCGAATTGAGTCACATTGTGTGTAGTTAGTGACTCGATAAACCAAACGGATCAAGTTGGGGGTACTTGTTGATTCGTGAAGCCGAATTCGGTCAAACGGAAGACTTGTTGATCCGAGAAGTCAATTTTGGTCAAAGTGAAGACTTAATGATCCGAGAAGTCGAACGGAGTCAAATAGTTGGTGCTTGTTGATCCCAGAAGCCGAATCGAGTCACATTGTTCGTAATTAGTGACTTGATAAACCAAACGGATCAAGTTAAGGGTACTTGTTGATCCGTGAAGCCGAATACGATCAGACGGAAGACTTGTTGATCCGAGAATTTTGGTCAAAGAGAATACTTAATGATCCGAGAAGTCGAACGGAGTCAAATAGTTGGTACTTGTTGATCCCAGAAGCCGAATTAAGTCACATTGTGCGTAGTTAGCGACTTGATAAACCAAACGGATCAACTTGCAGGTACTTGTTGATCCGTGAAGCCGAATTCCGTCAGACGGAAGACTTGTTCATCCGAGAAGTCAATTGGGGTCAAATAGAAGATTTAATGATCCGAGAAGTCGAACAGAGTCAAATAGTTGGTGCTTGTTGATCCCAGAAGTTGAATTGAGTCACATTGTGCGTAGTTAGTGACTTGATAAACCAAACGGATCAAGATGGGGGTACTTGTTGATCGGTGAAGCCGAATTCGGTCAGACGGAAGACTGGTTGATCCGAGAAGTCAATTGGGGTCGAATAGAAGACTTAATGATCTGAAAAGTCGAACGGAGTCAAATAGTTGGTGCTTGTTGATCCCAGAAGCCGAATCGAGTCACATTGTGCGTAGTTAGTGACTTGATAAACCAAACGGATCAACTTACGGGTACTTGTTGATCCGTGAAGCCGAATTCGGTCAGACGGAAGACTTGTTGATCTGAGAAGTCAATTGGGGTCAAATAGAAGATTTAATGATCCGAGAAGTCGAACGGAGTCAAATAGTTGGTGCTTGTTGATCCCAGAAGCCTAATTGAGTCACATTGTGCGTAGTTAGTGACTCGATAAACCAAACGGATCAAGTTGGGGGTACTTGTTGATCCATGAAGCCGAATTCGGTCAGACGGAAGACTTGTTGATCTGAGAAGTCAATTGGGGTCAAATCGAAGACTTAATGATCCGAGAAGTCGAACGGAGTCAAATAGTTGGTGCTTGTTGATCCCAGAAGCCGAATTGAGTCACATTGTGCATAGTTAGTGACTTGATAAACCAAATGGATCAAGTTGGGGGTACTTGTTGATCCGTGAAGCCGAATTCGATCAGACGGAAGACTTGTTGATCCGAGAAGTCAATTTTGGTCAAAGTGCAGACTTAATGATCCGAGAAGTCGAACGGAGTCAAATAGTTGGTGCTTGTTGATCCAAGAAGTCGAATCGAGTCACATTGTGTGTAGTTAGTGACTTGATAAACCAAACGGATCAACTTGCGGGTACTTGTTGATCCGTGAAGCCGAATTCGGTCAGACGGAAGACTTGTTGATCTGAGAAGTCAATTGGGGTCAAATAGAAGATTTAATGATCCGAGAAGTCGAACGGAGTCAAATAGTTGGTGCTTGTTGATCCCAGAAGCCAAATTGAGTCACATTGTGCGTAGTTAGTGACTCGATAAACCAAACGGATCAAGTTGGGGGTACTTGTTGATCCGTGAAGCCGAATTCGATCAGACGGAAGACTTGTTGATCCGAGAAGTCAATTGGGGTCAAATAGAAGACTTAATGATCCGAGAAGTCGAACGGAGTCAAATAGTTGGTGCTTGTTGATCCCAAAAGCTTAATTGAGTCACATTGTGTGTAGTTAGTGACTCGATAAACCAAATGGATCAGGTTGGGGGTACTTTTTGATCCGTGAAGCCGAATTCGGTCAGTCGGAAGACTTGTTGATCCGAGAAGTCAATTAGGGTCAAATAGAAGACTTAATGATCCGAGAAGTCGAACGGAGTCAAATAGTTGGTGGTTGTTGATCCCAGAAGCCGAATTGAGTCCCATTGTGCGTAGTTAGTGACTTGATAAACCAAACGGATCAACTTGCGGGTTCTTGTTTATCCGTGAAGCCGAATTCGGTCGGACGGAAGACTTGATGATCGGAGAAGTCAATTGGGGTCAAATAGAAGACTTAATGATCCGAGAAGTCGAACGGAGTCAAATAGTTAGTGCTTGTTGATCCCAGAAGCCGAATTGAGTCTCATTGTGTGTAGTTAGTGACTCGATAAACCAAACGGATCAAGTTGGGGGTACTTGTTGATCCGTGAAGCCGAATTCGGTCAAACGGAAGACTTGTTGATCCGAGAAGTCAATTGGGGTAAAAAAGAAGACTTAATGATCCGAGAAGTCAAGCGTAGTCAAATAATTGGTGCTTGTTGATCCCAGAAGCCGAATTGGGTCACATTGTGCGTAGTTAGTGACTCGATAAACCAAACGGATAAAGTTAGGCGTACTTGTTGATCCGTGAAGCCGAATTCGGTCAGACGGAAGACTTGTTAACCCGAGAAGTCAATTGGGATCAAATAGAAGACTTAATGATCCGAGAAGTCGAACGGAGTCAAATAGTTGGTGCTTGTTGATCCCAGAAGCCGAATTGAGTCACATTGTGCGTAGTTAGTGACTTGATAAACCAAACGGATCAACTTGCGGGTACTTGTTGATCCGTGAAGCCGAATTCGGTCAGACGGAAGACTTGTTGATCTGAGATGTCAATTGGGGTCAAATAGAAGATTTAATGATCCGAGAAGTCGAACGGAGTCAAATAGTTGGTGCTTGTTGATCCCAAAAGCTGAATTGAGTCACATTGTGCGTAGTTAGTGACTCGATAAACCAAACGGATCAGGTTGGGGGTACTTGTTGATCCGTAAAGCCGAATTCGGTCAGACGGAAGACTTGTTGATCCGAGAAGTCAATTGGGGTCAAATAGAAGACGTAATGATCCGAGAAGTCGAACGGAGTCAAATAGTTGGTGGTTGTTGATCCTAGAAGCCGGATTGAGTCCCATTGTGCGTAGTTAGTGACTTGATAAACCAAACAGATCAACTTGCGGGTACTTGTTGATCCGTGAAGCCGAATTTGGTCAAACGGAAGACTTGTTGATCCGAGAAGTCAATTTTGGTCAAAGTGAAGACTTAATGATCCGAGAAGTCGAACGGAGTCAAATAGTTGGTGCTTGTTAATCCCAGAAGCCGAATCGAGTCACATTGTGCGTAGTTAGTGACTTGATAAACCAAACGGATCAAGTTAAGGGTACTAGTTGATCCGTGAAGCCGAATTCGGTCAGACGGAAGACTTGTTGATCCGAGAATTGTGGTCAAAGAGAAGACTTAATGATCCGAGAAGTCGAACGGAGTCAAATAGTTGGTGCTTGTTGATCCCAGAAGACGAATTGAGTCACATTGTGCGTAGTTAGTGACTTGATAAACCAAACGGATCAGCTTGCGGGTACTTGTTGATCCGTGAAGTCGAATTCGGTCAGATTGAAGACTTGCTGATCCGAGACGTCAATTGGGGTCAAATAGAAGACTTAATGATCCGAGAAGTCGAACGGAGTCAAATAGTTGGTGCTTGTTGATCCCAGAAGCCGAATTGAGTCACATTGTGCGTAGTTAGTGACTTGATAAACCAAACGGATCAACTTGCAAGTACTTGTTGATCCGTGAAGCCGAATTCGGTCAGACGGAAGACTTGTTCATCCGAGAAGTCAATTGGGGTCAAATAGAAGATTTAATGATCCGAGAAGTCGAACGGAGTCAAATAGTTGGTGCTTGTTGATCCCAGAAGTTGAATTGAGTCACATTGTGCGTAGTTAGTGACTTGATAAACCAAACGGATCAAGATGGGGGTACTTGTTGATCGGTGAAGCCGAATTCGGTCAGACGGAAGACTGGTTGATCCGAGAAGTCAATTGGGGTCGAATAGAAGACTTAATGATCTGAAAAGTCGAACGGAGTCAAATAGTTGGTGCTTGTTGATCCCAGAAGCCGAATCGAGTCACATTGTGCGTAGTTAGTGACTTGATAAACCAAACGGATCAACTTACGGGTACTTGTTGATCCGTGAAGCCGAATTCGGTCAGACGGAAGACTTGTTGATCTGAGAAGTCAATTGGGGTCAAATAGAAGATTTAATGATCCGAGAAGTCGAACGGAGTCAAATAGTTGGTGCTTGTTGATCCCAGAAGCCAAATTGAGTCACATTGTGCGTAGTTAGTGACTCGATAAACCAAACGGATCAAGTTGGGGGTACTTGTTGATCCATGAAGCCGAATTCGGTCAGACGGAAGACTTGTTGATCCGAGAAGTCAATTGGGGTCAAATCGAAGACTTAATGATCCGAGAAGTCGAACGGAGTCAAATAGTTGGTGCTTGGTGATCCCAGAAGCCGAATTGAGTCACATTGTGCATAGTTAGTGACTTGATAAACCAAATGGATCAAGTTGGGGGTACTTGTTGATCCGTGAAGCCGAATTCGGTCAGACGGAAGACTTGTTGATCCGAGAAGTCAATTTTGGTCAAAGTGCAGACTTAATGATCCGAGAAGTCGAGCGGAGTCAAATAGTTGGTGCTTGTTGATCCAAGAAGTCGAATCGAGTGACATTGTGTGTAGTTAGTGACTTGATAAACCAAACGGATCAACTTGCGGGTACTTGTTGATCCGTGAAGCCGAATTCGGTCAGACGGAAGACTTGTTGATCTGAGAAGTCAATTGGGGTCAAATAGAAGATTTAATGATCCGAGAAGTCGAACGGAGTCAAATAGTTGGTGCTTGTTGATCCCAGAAGCCAAATTGAGTCACATTGTGCGTAGTTAGTGACTCGATAAACCAAACGGATCAAGTTGGGGGTACTTGTTGATCCGTGAAGCCGAATTCGATCAGACGGAAGACTTGTTGATCCGAGAAGTCAATTGGGGTCAAATAGAAGACTTAATGATCCGAGAAGTCGAACGGAGTCAAATAGTTGGTGCTTGTTGATCCCAAAAGCTTAATTGAGTCACATTGTGTGTAGTTAGTGACTCGATAAACCAAATGGATCAGGTTGGGGGTACTTGTTGATCCGTGAAGCCGAATTCGGTCAGTCGGAAGACCTGTTGATCCGAGAAGTCAATTAGGGTCAAATAGAAGACTTAATGATCCGAGAAGTCGAACGGAGTCAAATAGTTGGTGGTTGTTGATCCCAGAAGCCGAATTGAGTCCCATTGTGCGTAGTTAGTGACTTGATAAACCAAACGGATCAACTTGCGGGTTCTTGTTGATCCGTGAAGCCGAATTCGGTCGGACGGAAGACTTGATGATCCGAGAAGTCAATTGGGGTCAAATAGAAGACTTAATGATCCGAGAAGTCGAACGGAGTCAAATAGTTAGTGCTTGTTGATCCCAGAAGCCGAATTGAGTCACATTGTGTGTAGTTAGTGACTCGATAAACCAAACGGATCAAGTTGGGGGTACTTGTTGATCCGTGAAGCCGAATTCGGTCAAACGGAAGACTTGTTGATCCGAGAAGTCAATTGGGGTAAAAAAGAAGACTTAATGATCCGAGAAGTCAAGCGTAGTCAAATAATTGGTGCTTGTTGATCCTTGAAGCCGAATTGGGTCACATTGTGCGTACTTAGTGACTCGATAAACCAAACGGATAAAGTTAGGCGTACTTGTTGATCCGTGAAGCCGAATTCGGTCAGACGGAAGACTTGTTAACCCGAGAAGTCAATTGGGATCAAATAGAAGACTTAATGATCCGAGAAGTCGAACGGAGTCAAATAGTTGGTGCTTGTTGATCCCAGAAGCCGAATTGAGTCACATTGTGCATAGTTAGTGACTTGATAAACCAAATGGATCAAGTTGGGGGTACTTGTTGATCCGTGAAGCCGAATTCGGTCAGACGAAAGACTTGGTGATCCGAGAAGTCAATTTTGGTCAAAGTGCAGACTTAATGATCCGAGAAGTCGAACGGAGTCAAATAGTTGGTGCTTGTTGATCCAAGAAGCCGAATCGAGTCACATTGTGCGTAGTTAGTGACTTGATAAACCAAACGGATCAACTTGCGGGTACTTGTTGATCCGTGAAGCCGAATTCGGTCAGACGGAAGACTTGTTGATCTGAGAAGTCAATTGGGGTCAAATAGAAGATTTAATGATCCGAGAAGTCGAACGGAGTCAAATAGTTGGTGCTTGTTGATCCCAGAAGCCAAATTGAGTCACATTATGCGTAGTTAGTGACTCGATAAACCAAACGGATCAAGTTGGGGGTACTTGTTGATCCATGAAGCTGAATTCGGTCAGACGGAAGACTTGTTGATCCGAGAAGTCAATTGGGGTCAAATAGAAGACTTAATGATCCGAGAAGTCGAACGGAGTCAAATAGTTGGTGCTTGTTGATCCCAGAAGCCGAATTGAGTCACATTGTGCATAGTTAGTGACTTGATAAACCAAATGGATCAAGTTGGGGGTACTTGTTGATCCGTGAAGCCGAATTCGGTCAGACGGAAGACTTGTTGATCCGAGAAGTCAATTTTGGTCAAAGTGCAGACTTAATGATCCGAGAAGTCGAACGGAGTCAAATAGTTGGTGCTTGTTGATCCAAGAAGCCGAATCGAGTCACATTGTGCGTAGTTAGTGACTTGATAAACCAAACGGATCAACTTGCGGGTACTTGTTGATCCGTGAAGCCGAATTCGGTCAGACGGAAGACTTGTTGATCTGAGAAGTCAATTGGGGTCAAATAGAAGATTTAATGATCCGAGAAGTCGAACGGAGTCAAATAGTTGGTGCTTGTTGATCCCAAAAGCTGAATTGAGTCACATTGTGCGTAGTTAGTGACTCGATAAACCAAACGGATCAGGTTGGGGGTACTTGTTGATCCGTGAAGCCGAATTCGGTCAGACGGAAGACTTGTTGATCCAAGAAGTCAATTGGGGTCAAATAGAAGACGTAATGATCCGAGAAGTCGAACGGAGTCAAATAGTTGGTGGTTGTTGATCCTAGAAGCCGGATTGAGTCCCATTGTGCGTAGTTAGTGACTTGATAAACCAAACAGATCAACTTGTGGGTACTTGTTGATCCGTGAAGCCGAATTTGGTCAAACGGAAGACTTGTTGATCCGAGAAGTCAATTTTGGTCAAAGTGAAGACTTAATGATCCGAGAAGTCGAACGGAGTCAAATAGTTGGTGCTTGTTGATCCCAGAAGCCGAATCGAGTCACATTGTGCGTAGTTAGTGACTTGATAAACCAAACGGATCAAGTTAAGGGTACTAGTTGATCCGTGAAGCCGAATTTGGTCAGACGGAAGACTTGTTGATCCGAGAATTTTGGTCAAAGAGAAGACTTAATGATCCGAGAAGTCGAACGAAGTCAAATAGTTGGTGCTTGTTGATCCCAGAAGACGAATTGAGTCACATTGTGCGTAGTTAGTGACTTGATAAACCAAACGGATCAGCTTGCGGGTACTTGTTGATCCGTGAAGTCGAATTCGGTCAGATTGAAGACTTGCTGATCCGAGACGTCAATTGGGGTCAAATAGAAGACTTAATGATCCGAGAAGTCAAACGGAGTCAAATAGTTGGTGCTTGTTGATTCAAGAAACCGAATCGAGTCACATTGTGCGTAGTTAGTGACTTGATAAACCAAACGGATCAACTTGCGGGTACTTGTTGATCCGTGAAGCCGAATTCGGTCAGACGGAAGACTTGTTCATCCGAGAAGTCAATTGGGGTCAAATAGAAGATTTAATGATCCGAGAAGTCGAACGGAGTCAAATAGTTGGTGCTTGTTGATCCCAGAAGTTGAATTGAGTCACATTGTGCGTAGTTAGTGACTTGATAAACCAAACGGATCAAGATGGGGGTACTTGTTGATCGGTGAAGCCGAATTCGGTCAGACGGAAGACTGGTTGATCCGAGAAGTCAATTGGGGTCGAATAGAAGACTTAATGATCTGAAAAGTCGAACGGAGTCAAATAGTTGGTGCTTGTTGATCCCAGAAGCCGAATCGAGTCACATTGTGCGTAGTTAGTGACTTGATAAACCAAACGGATCAACTTACGGGTACTTGTTGATCCGTGAAGCCGAATTCGGTCAGACGGAAGACTTGTTGAACTGAGAAGTCAATTGGGGTCAAATAGAAGATTTAATGATCTGAGAAGTCGAACGGAGTCAAATAGTTGGTGCTTGTTGATCCCAGAAGCCAAATTGAGTTACATTGTGCGTAGTTAGTGACTCGATAAACCAAACGGATCAAGTTGGGGGTACTTGTTGATCCATGAAGCCGAATTCGGTCAGACGGAAGACTTGTTGATCCGAGAAGTCAATTGGGGTCAAATAGAAGACTTAATGATCCGAGAAGTCGAACGGAGTCAAATAGTTGGTGCTTGTTGATCCCAGAAGCCGAATTGAGTCACATTGTGCATAGTTAGTGACTTGATAAACCAAATGGATCAAGTTGGGGGTACTTGTTGATCCGTGAAGCCGAATTCGGTCAGACGGAAGACTTGTTGATCCGAGAAGTCAATTTTGGTCAAAGTGCAGACTTAATGATCCGAGAAGTCGAACGGAGTCAAATAGTTGGTGCTTGTTGATCCAAGAAGCCGAATCGAGTCACATTGTGCGTAGTTAGTGACTTGATAAACCAAACGGATCAACTTGCGGGTACTTATTGATCCGTGAAGCCGAATTCGGTCAGACGGAAGACTTGTTGATCTGAGAAGTCAATTGGGGTCAAATAGAAGATTTAATGATCCGAGAAGTCGAACGGAGTCAAATAGTTGGTGCTTGTTGATCCCAGAAGCCAAATTGAGTCACATTGTGCGTAGTTAGTGACTCGATAAACCAAACGGATCAAGTTGGGGGTACTTGTTGATCCGTGAAGCCGAATTCGATCAGACGGAAGACTTGTTGATCCGAGAAGTCAATTGGGGTCAAATAGAAGACTTAATGATCCGAGAAGTCGAACGGAGTCAAATAGTTGGTGCTTGTTGATCCCAAAAGCTTAATTGAGTCACATTGTGTGTAGTTAGTGACTCAATAAACCAAATGGATCAGGTTGGGGGTACTTGTTGATCCGTGAAGCCGAATTCGGTCAGTCGGAAGACTTGTTGATCCGAGAAGTCAATTAGGGTCAAATAGAAGACTTAATGATCCGAGAAGTCGAACGGAGTCAAATAGTTGGTGGTTGTTGATCCCAGAAGCCGAATTGAGTCCCATTGTGCGTAGTTAGTGACTTGATAAACCAAACGGATCAACTTGCAGGTTCTTGTTGATCCGTGAAGCTGAATTCGGTCGGACGGAAGACTTGATGATCCGAGAAGTCAATTGGGGTCAAATAGAAGACTTAATGATCCGAGAAGTCGAACGGAGTCAAATAGTTAGTGCTTGTTGATCCCAGAAGCCGAATTGAGTCACATTGTGTGTAGTTAGTGACTCGATAAACCAAACGGATCAAGTTGGGGGTACTTGTTGATCCGTGAAGCCGAATTCGGTCAGACGGAAGACTTGTTGATCCGAGAAGTCAATTGGGGTCAAATAGAAGACGTAATGATCCGAGAAGTCGAACGGAGTCAAATAGTTGGTGGTTGTTGATCCTAGAAGCCGGATTGAGTCCCATTGTGCGTAGTTAGTGACTTGATAAACCAAACAGATCAACTTGCGGGTACTTGTTGATCCGTGAAGCCGAATTTGGTCAAACGGAAGACTTGTTGATCCGAGAAGTCAATTTTGGTCAAAGTGAAGACTTAATGATCCGAGAAGTCGAACGGAGTCAAATAGTTGGTGCTTGTTGATCCCAGAAGCCGAATCGAGTCACATTGTGCGTAGTTAGTGACTTGATAAACCAAACGGATCAAGTTAAGGGTACTAGTTGATCCGTGAAGCCGAATTCGGTCAGACGGAAGACTTGTTGATCCGAGAATTATGGTCAAAGAGAAGACTTAATGATCCGAGAAGTCGAACGGAGTCAAATAGTTGGTGCTTGTTGATCCCAGAAGACGAATTGAGTCACATTGTGCGTAGTTAGTGACTTGATAAACCAAACGGATCAACTTGCGGGTACTTGTTGATCCGTGAAGTCGAATTCGGTCAGATTGAAGACTTGCTGATCCGAGACGTCAATTGGGGTCAAATAGAAGACTTAATGATCCGAGAAGTCGAACGGAGTCAAATAGTTGGTGCTTGTTGATCCCAGAAGCTGAATTGAGTCACATTGTGCGTAGTTAGTGACTTGATAAACCAAACGGATCAACTTGCAAGTACTTGTTGATCCGTGAAGCCGAATTCGGTCAGACGGAAGACTTGTTCATCCGAGAAGTCAATTGGGGTCAAATAGAAGATTTAATGATCCGAGAAGTCGAACGGAGTCAAATAGTTGGTGCTTGTTGATCCCAGAAGTTGAATTGAGTCACATTGTGCGTAGTTAGTGACTTGATAAACCAAACGGATCAAGATGGGGGTACTTGTTGATCGGTGAAGCCGAATTCGGTCAGACGGAAGACTGGTTGATCCGAGAAGTCAATTGGGGTCGAATAGAAGACTTAATGATCTGAAAAGTCGAACGGAGTCAAATAGTTGGTGCTTGTTGATCCCAGAAGCCGAATCGAGTCACATTGTGCGTAGTTAGTGACTTGATAAACCAAACGGATCAACTTACGGGTACTTGTTGATCCGTGAAGCCGAATTCGGTCAGACGGAAGACTTGTTGATCTGAGAAGTCAATTGGGGTCAAATAGAAGATTTAATGATCCGAGAAGTCGAACGGAGTCAAATAGTTGGTGCTTGTTGATCCCAGAATCCAAATTGAGTCACATTGTGCGTAGTTAGTGACTCGATAAACCAAACGGATCAAGTTGGGGGTACTTGTTGATCCATGAAGCCGAATTCGGTCAGACGGAAGACTTGTTGATCCGAGAAGTCAATTGGGGTCAAATAGAAGACTTAATGATCCGAGAAGTCGAACGGAGTCAAATAGTTGGTGCTTGTTGATCCCAGAAGCCGAATTGAGTCACATTGTGCATAGTTAGTGACTTGATAAACCAAATGGATCAAGTTGGGGGTACTTGTTGATCCGTGAAGCCGAATTCGGTCAGACGGAAGACTTGTTGATCCGAGAAGTCAATTTTGGTCAAAGTGCAGACTTAATGATCCGAGAAGTCGAACGGAGTCAAATAGTTGGTGCTTGTTGATCCAAGAAGCCGAATCGAGTCACATTGTGCGTAGTTAGTGACTTGATAAACCAAACGGATCAACTTGCGGGTACTTGTTGATCCGTGAAGCCGAATTCGGTCAGACGGAAGACTTGTTGATCTGAGAAGTCAATTGGGGTCAAATAGAAGATTTAATGATCCGAGAAGTCGAACGGAGTCAAATAGTTGGTGCTTGTTGATCCCAGAAGCCAAATTGAGTCACATTGTGCGTAGTTAGTGACTCGATAAACCAAACGGATCAAGTTGGGGGTACTTGTTGATCCGTGAAGCCGAATTCGATCAGACGGAAGACTTGTTGATCCGAGAAGTCAATTGGGGTCAAATAGAAGACTTAATGATCCGAGAAGTCGAACGGAGTCAAATAGTTGGTGCTTGTTGATCCCAAAAGCTTAATTGAGTCACATTGTGTGTAGTTAGTGACTCAATAAACCAAATGGATCAGGTTGGGGGTACTTGTTGATTCGTGAAGCGGAATTCGGTCAGTCGGAAGACTTGTTGATCCGAGAAGTCAATTAGGGTCAAATAGAAGCCTTAATGATCAGAGAAGTCGAACGGAGTCAAATAGTTGGTGGTTGTTGATCCCAGAAGCCGAATTGAGTCCCATTGTGCGTAGTTAGTGACTTGATAAACCAAACGGATCAACTTGCGGGTTCTTGTTGATCCGTGAAGCCGAATTCGGTCGGACGGAAGACTTGATGATCCGAGAAGTCAATTGGGGTCAAATAGAAGACTTAATGATCCGAGAAGTCGAACGGAGTCAAATAGTTAGTGCTTGTTGATCCCAGAAGCCGAATTGAGTCCCATTGTGTGTAGTTACTGACTCGATAAACCAAACGGATCAAGTTGGGGGTACTTGTTGATCCGTGAAGCCGAATTCGGTCAAACGGAAGACTTGTTGATCCGAGAAGTCAATTGGGGTAAAAAAGAAGACTTAATGATCCGAGAAGTCAAGCGTAGTCAAATAATTGGTGCTTGTTGATCCCAGAAGCCGAATTGGGTCACATTGTACGTAGTTAGTGACTCGATAAACCAAACGGATCAAGTTAGGCGTACTTGTTGATCCGTGAAGCCGAATTCGGTCAGACGGAAGACTTGTTAACCCGAGAAGTCAATTGGGGTCAAATAGAAGACTTAATGATCCGAGAAGTCGAACGGAGTCAAATAGTTGGTGCTTGTTGATGCCAGAAGCCGAATTGAGTCACATTGTGCATAGTTAGTGACTTGATAAACCAAATGGATCAAGTTGGGGGTACTTGTTGATCCGTGAAGCCGAATTCGGTCAGACGGAAGACTTGTTGATCCGAGAAGTCAATTTTGGTCAAAGTGCAGACTTAATGATCCGAGAAGTCGAACGGAGTCAAATAGTTGGTGCTTGTTGATCCAAGAAGCCGAATCGAGTCACATTGTGCGTAGTTAGTGACTTGATAAACCAAACGGATCAACTTGCGGGTACTTGTTGATCCGTGAAGCCGAATTCGGTCAGACGGAAGACTTGTTGATCTGAGAAGTCAATTGGGGTCAAATAGAAGATTTAATGATCCGAGAAGTCGAACGGAGTCAAATAGTTGGTGCGTAGTTAGTGACTTGATAAACCAAACGGATCAAGTTGGGGGTACTTGTTGATCCATGAAGCCGAATTCGGTCAGACGGAAGACTTGTTGATCCGAGAAGTCAATTGGGGTCAAATAGAAGACTTAATGATCCGAGAAGTCGAACGGAGTCAAATAGTTGGTGCTTGTTGATCCCAGAAGCCGAATTGAGTCACATTGTGCATAGTTAGTGACTTGATAAACCAAATGGATCAAGTTGGGGGTACTTGTTGATCCGTGAAGCCGAATTCGGTCAGACGGAAGACTTGTTGATCCGAGAAGTCAATTTTGGTCAAAGTGCAGACTTAATGATCCGAGAAGTCGAACGGAGTCAAATAGTTGGTGCTTGTTGATCCAAGAAGTCGAATCGAGTCACATTGTGCGTAGTTAGTGACTTGATAAACCAAACGGATCAACTTGCGGGTACTTGTTGATCCGTGAAGCCGAATTCGGTCAGACGGAAGACTTGTTGATCTGAGAAGTCAATTGGGGTCAAATAGAAGATTTAATGATCCGAGAAGTCGAACGGAGTCAAATAGTTGGTGCTTGTTGATCCCAAAAGCTGAATTGAGTCACATTGTGCGTAGTTAGTGACTTGATAAACCAAACGGATCAGGTTGGGGGTACTTGTTGATCCGTGAAGCCGAATTCGGTCAGACGGAAGACTTGTTGATCCAAGAAGTCAATTGGGGTCAAATAGAAGACGTAATGATCCGAGAAGTCGAACGGAGTCAAATAGTTGGTGGTTGTTGATCCTAGAAGCCGGATTGAGTCCCATTGTGCGTAGTTAGTGACTTGATAAACCAAACAGATCAACTTGCGGGTACTTGTTGATCCGTGAAGCCGAATTTGGTCAAACGGAAGACTTGTTGATCCGAGAAGTCAATTTTGGTCAAAGTGAAGACTTAATGATCCGAGAAGTCGAACGGAGTCAAATAGTTGGTGCTTGTTAATCCCAGAAGCCGAATCGAGTCACATTGTGCGTAGTTAGTGACTTGATAAACCAAACGGATCAAGTTAAGGGTACTAGTTGATCCGTGAAGCCGAATTCGGTCAGACGGAAGACTTGTTGATCCGAGAATTGTGGTCAAAGAGAAGACTTAATGATCCGAGAAGTCGAACGGAGTCAAATAGTTGGTGCTTGTTGATCCCAGAAGACGAATTGAGTCACATTGTGCGTAGTTAGTGACTTGATAAACCAAACGGATCAGCTTGCGGGTACTTGTTGATCCGTGAAGTCGAATTCGGTCAGATTGAAGACTTGCTGATCCGAGACGTCAATTGGGGTCAAATAGAAGACTTAATGATCCGAGAAGTCGAACGGAGTCAAATAGTTGGTGCTTGTTGATCCCAGAAGCCGAATTGAGTCACATTGTGCGTAGTTAGTGACTTGATAAACCAAACGGATCAACTTGCAAGTACTTGTTGATCCGTGAAGCCGAATTCGGTCAGACGGAAGACTTGTTCATCCGAGAAGTCAATTGGGGTCAAATAGAAGATTTAATGATCCGAGAAGTCGAACGGAGTCAAATAGTTGGTGCTTGTTGATCCCAGAAGTTGAATTGAGTCACATTGTGCGTAGTTAGTGACTTGATAAACCAAACGGATCAAGATGGGGGTACTTGTTGATCGGTGAAGCCGAATTCGGTCAGACGGAAGACTGGTTGATCCGAGAAGTCAATTGGGGTCGAATAGAAGACTTAATGATCTGAAAAGTCGAACGGAGTCAAATAGTTGGTGCTTGTTGATCCCAGAAGCCGAATCGAGTCACATTGTGCGTAGTTAGTGACTTGATAAACCAAACGGATCAACTTACGGGTACTTGTTGATCCGTGAAGCCGAATTCGGTCAGACGGAAGACTTGTTGATCTGAGAAGTCAATTGGGGTCAAATAGAAGATTTAATGATCCGAGAAGTCGAACGGAGTCAAATAGTTGGTGCTTGTTGATCCCAGAAGCCAAATTGAGTCACATTGTGCGTAGTTAGTGACTCGATAAACCAAACGGATCAAGTTGGGGGTACTTGTTGATCCATGAAGCCGAATTCGGTCAGACGGAAGACTTGTTGATCCGAGAAGTCAATTGGGGTCAAATCGAAGACTTAATGATCCGAGAAGTCGAACGGAGTCAAATAGTTGGTGCTTGGTGATCCCAGAAGCCGAATTGAGTCACATTGTGCATAGTTAGTGACTTGATAAACCAAATGGATCAAGTTGGGGGTACTTGTTGATCCGTGAAGCCGAATTCGGTCAGACGGAAGACTTGTTGATCCGAGAAGTCAATTTTGGTCAAAGTGCAGACTTAATGATCCGAGAAGTCGAGCGGAGTCAAATAGTTGGTGCTTGTTGATCCAAGAAGTCGAATCGAGTGACATTGTGTGTAGTTAGTGACTTGATAAACCAAACGGATCAACTTGCGGGTACTTGTTGATCCGTGAAGCCGAATTCGGTCAGACGGAAGACTTGTTGATCTGAGAAGTCAATTGGGGTCAAATAGAAGATTTAATGATCCGAGAAGTCGAACGGAGTCAAATAGTTGGTGCTTGTTGATCCCAGAAGCCAAATTGAGTCACATTGTGCGTAGTTAGTGACTCGATAAACCAAACGGATCAAGTTGGGGGTACTTGTTGATCCGTGAAGCCGAATTCGATCAGACGGAAGACTTGTTGATCCGAGAAGTCAATTGGGGTCAAATAGAAGACTTAATGATCCGAGAAGTCGAACGGAGTCAAATAGTTGGTGCTTGTTGATCCCAAAAGCTTAATTGAGTCACATTGTGTGTAGTTAGTGACTCGATAAACCAAATGGATCAGGTTGGGGGTACTTGTTGATCCGTGAAGCCGAATTCGGTCAGTCGGAAGACCTGTTGATCCGAGAAGTCAATTAGGGTCAAATAGAAGACTTAATGATCCGAGAAGTCGAACGGAGTCAAATAGTTGGTGGTTGTTGATCCCAGAAGCCGAATTGAGTCCCATTGTGCGTAGTTAGTGACTTGATAAACCAAACGGATCAACTTGCGGGTTCTTGTTGATCCGTGAAGCCGAATTCGGTCGGACGGAAGACTTGATGATCCGAGAAGTCAATTGGGGTCAAATAGAAGACTTAATGATCCGAGAAGTCGAACGGAGTCAAATAGTTAGTGCTTGTTGATCCCAGAAGCCGAATTGAGTCACATTGTGTGTAGTTAGTGACTCGATAAACCAAACGGATCAAGTTGGGGGTACTTGTTGATCCGTGAAGCCGAATTCGGTCAAACGGAAGACTTGTTGATCCGAGAAGTCAATTGGGGTAAAAAAGAAGACTTAATGATCCGAGAAGTCAAGCGTAGTCAAATAATTGGTGCTTGTTGATCCTTGAAGCCGAATTGGGTCACATTGTGCGTACTTAGTGACTCGATAAACCAAACGGATAAAGTTAGGCGTACTTGTTGATCCGTGAAGCCGAATTCGGTCAGACGGAAGACTTGTTAACCCGAGAAGTCAATTGGGATCAAATAGAAGACTTAATGATCCGAGAAGTCGAACGGAGTCAAATAGTTGGTGCTTGTTGATCCCAGAAGCCGAATTGAGTCACATTGTGCATAGTTAGTGACTTGATAAACCAAATGGATCAAGTTGGGGGTACTTGTTGATCCGTGAAGCCGAATTCGGTCAGACGAAAGACTTGGTGATCCGAGAAGTCAATTTTGGTCAAAGTGCAGACTTAATGATCCGAGAAGTCGAACGGAGTCAAATAGTTGGTGCTTGTTGATCCAAGAAGCCGAATCGAGTCACATTGTGCGTAGTTAGTGACTTGATAAACCAAACGGATCAACTTGCGGGTACTTGTTGATCCGTGAAGCCGAATTCGGTCAGACGGAAGACTTGTTGATCTGAGAAGTCAATTGGGGTCAAATAGAAGATTTAATGATCCGAGAAGTCGAACGGAGTCAAATAGTTGGTGCTTGTTGATCCCAGAAGCCAAATTGAGTCACATTATGCGTAGTTAGTGACTCGATAAACCAAACGGATCAAGTTGGGGGTACTTGTTGATCCATGAAGCTGAATTCGGTCAGACGGAAGACTTGTTGATCCGAGAAGTCAATTGGGGTCAAATAGAAGACTTAATGATCCGAGAAGTCGAACGGAGTCAAATAGTTGGTGCTTGTTGATCCCAGAAGCCGAATTGAGTCACATTGTGCATAGTTAGTGACTTGATAAACCAAATGGATCAAGTTGGGGGTACTTGTTGATCCGTGAAGCCGAATTCGGTCAGACGGAAGACTTGTTGATCCGAGAAGTCAATTTTGGTCAAAGTGCAGACTTAATGATCCGAGAAGTCGAACGGAGTCAAATAGTTGGTGCTTGTTGATCCAAGAAGCCGAATCGAGTCACATTGTGCGTAGTTAGTGACTTGATAAACCAAACGGATCAACTTGCGGGTACTTGTTGATCCGTGAAGCCGAATTCGGTCAGACGGAAGACTTGTTGATCTGAGAAGTCAATTGGGGTCAAATAGAAGATTTAATGATCCGAGAAGTCGAACGGAGTCAAATAGTTGGTGCTTGTTGATCCCAAAAGCTGAATTGAGTCACATTGTGCGTAGTTAGTGACTCGATAAACCAAACGGATCAGGTTGGGGGTACTTGTTGATCCGTGAAGCCGAATTCGGTCAGACGGAAGACTTGTTGATCCAAGAAGTCAATTGGGGTCAAATAGAAGACGTAATGATCCGAGAAGTCGAACGGAGTCAAATAGTTGGTGGTTGTTGATCCTAGAAGCCGGATTGAGTCCCATTGTGCGTAGTTAGTGACTTGATAAACCAAACAGATCAACTTGTGGGTACTTGTTGATCCGTGAAGCCGAATTTGGTCAAACGGAAGACTTGTTGATCCGAGAAGTCAATTTTGGTCAAAGTGAAGACTTAATGATCCGAGAAGTCGAACGGAGTCAAATAGTTGGTGCTTGTTGATCCCAGAAGCCGAATCGAGTCACATTGTGCGTAGTTAGTGACTTGATAAACCAAACGGATCAAGTTAAGGGTACTAGTTGATCCGTGAAGCCGAATTTGGTCAGACGGAAGACTTGTTGATCCGAGAATTTTGGTCAAAGAGAAGACTTAATGATCCGAGAAGTCGAACGAAGTCAAATAGTTGGTGCTTGTTGATCCCAGAAGACGAATTGAGTCACATTGTGCGTAGTTAGTGACTTGATAAACCAAACGGATCAGCTTGCGGGTACTTGTTGATCCGTGAAGTCGAATTCGGTCAGATTGAAGACTTGCTGATCCGAGACGTCAATTGGGGTCAAATAGAAGACTTAATGATCCGAGAAGTCAAACGGAGTCAAATAGTTGGTGCTTGTTGATTCAAGAAACCGAATCGAGTCACATTGTGCGTAGTTAGTGACTTGATAAACCAAACGGATCAACTTGCGGGTACTTGTTGATCCGTGAAGCCGAATTCGGTCAGACGGAAGACTTGTTCATCCGAGAAGTCAATTGGGGTCAAATAGAAGATTTAATGATCCGAGAAGTCGAACGGAGTCAAATAGTTGGTGCTTGTTGATCCCAGAAGTTGAATTGAGTCACATTGTGCGTAGTTAGTGACTTGATAAACCAAACGGATCAAGATGGGGGTACTTGTTGATCGGTGAAGCCGAATTCGGTCAGACGGAAGACTGGTTGATCCGAGAAGTCAATTGGGGTCGAATAGAAGACTTAATGATCTGAAAAGTCGAACGGAGTCAAATAGTTGGTGCTTGTTGATCCCAGAAGCCGAATCGAGTCACATTGTGCGTAGTTAGTGACTTGATAAACCAAACGGATCAACTTACGGGTACTTGTTGATCCGTGAAGCCGAATTCGGTCAGACGGAAGACTTGTTGAACTGAGAAGTCAATTGGGGTCAAATAGAAGATTTAATGATCTGAGAAGTCGAACGGAGTCAAATAGTTGGTGCTTGTTGATCCCAGAAGCCAAATTGAGTTACATTGTGCGTAGTTAGTGACTCGATAAACCAAACGGATCAAGTTGGGGGTACTTGTTGATCCATGAAGCCGAATTCGGTCAGACGGAAGACTTGTTGATCCGAGAAGTCAATTGGGGTCAAATAGAAGACTTAATGATCCGAGAAGTCGAACGGAGTCAAATAGTTGGTGCTTGTTGATCCCAGAAGCCGAATTGAGTCACATTGTGCATAGTTAGTGACTTGATAAACCAAATGGATCAAGTTGGGGGTACTTGTTGATCCGTGAAGCCGAATTCGGTCAGACGGAAGACTTGTTGATCCGAGAAGTCAATTTTGGTCAAAGTGCAGACTTAATGATCCGAGAAGTCGAACGGAGTCAAATAGTTGGTGCTTGTTGATCCAAGAAGCCGAATCGAGTCACATTGTGCGTAGTTAGTGACTTGATAAACCAAACGGATCAACTTGCGGGTACTTATTGATCCGTGAAGCCGAATTCGGTCAGACGGAAGACTTGTTGATCTGAGAAGTCAATTGGGGTCAAATAGAAGATTTAATGATCCGAGAAGTCGAACGGAGTCAAATAGTTGGTGCTTGTTGATCCCAGAAGCCAAATTGAGTCACATTGTGCGTAGTTAGTGACTCGATAAACCAAACGGATCAAGTTGGGGGTACTTGTTGATCCGTGAAGCCGAATTCGATCAGACGGAAGACTTGTTGATCCGAGAAGTCAATTGGGGTCAAATAGAAGACTTAATGATCCGAGAAGTCGAACGGAGTCAAATAGTTGGTGCTTGTTGATCCCAAAAGCTTAATTGAGTCACATTGTGTGTAGTTAGTGACTCAATAAACCAAATGGATCAGGTTGGGGGTACTTGTTGATCCGTGAAGCCGAATTCGGTCAGTCGGAAGACTTGTTGATCCGAGAAGTCAATTAGGGTCAAATAGAAGACTTAATGATCCGAGAAGTCGAACGGAGTCAAATAGTTGGTGGTTGTTGATCCCAGAAGCCGAATTGAGTCCCATTGTGCGTAGTTAGTGACTTGATAAACCAAACGGATCAACTTGCAGGTTCTTGTTGATCCGTGAAGCTGAATTCGGTCGGACGGAAGACTTGATGATCCGAGAAGTCAATTGGGGTCAAATAGAAGACTTAATGATCCGAGAAGTCGAACGGAGTCAAATAGTTAGTGCTTGTTGATCCCAGAAGCCGAATTGAGTCACATTGTGTGTAGTTAGTGACTCGATAAACCAAACGGATCAAGTTGGGGGTACTTGTTGATCCGTGAAGCCGAATTCGGTCAGACGGAAGACTTGTTGATCCGAGAAGTCAATTGGGGTCAAATAGAAGACGTAATGATCCGAGAAGTCGAACGGAGTCAAATAGTTGGTGGTTGTTGATCCTAGAAGCCGGATTGAGTCCCATTGTGCGTAGTTAGTGACTTGATAAACCAAACAGATCAACTTGCGGGTACTTGTTGATCCGTGAAGCCGAATTTGGTCAAACGGAAGACTTGTTGATCCGAGAAGTCAATTTTGGTCAAAGTGAAGACTTAATGATCCGAGAAGTCGAACGGAGTCAAATAGTTGGTGCTTGTTGATCCCAGAAGCCGAATCGAGTCACATTGTGCGTAGTTAGTGACTTGATAAACCAAACGGATCAAGTTAAGGGTACTAGTTGATCCGTGAAGCCGAATTCGGTCAGACGGAAGACTTGTTGATCCGAGAATTATGGTCAAAGAGAAGACTTAATGATCCGAGAAGTCGAACGGAGTCAAATAGTTGGTGCTTGTTGATCCCAGAAGACGAATTGAGTCACATTGTGCGTAGTTAGTGACTTGATAAACCAAACGGATCAACTTGCGGGTACTTGTTGATCCGTGAAGTCGAATTCGGTCAGATTGAAGACTTGCTGATCCGAGACGTCAATTGGGGTCAAATAGAAGACTTAATGATCCGAGAAGTCGAACGGAGTCAAATAGTTGGTGCTTGTTGATCCCAGAAGCTGAATTGAGTCACATTGTGCGTAGTTAGTGACTTGATAAACCAAACGGATCAACTTGCAAGTACTTGTTGATCCGTGAAGCCGAATTCGGTCAGACGGAAGACTTGTTCATCCGAGAAGTCAATTGGGGTCAAATAGAAGATTTAATGATCCGAGAAGTCGAACGGAGTCAAATAGTTGGTGCTTGTTGATCCCAGAAGTTGAATTGAGTCACATTGTGCGTAGTTAGTGACTTGATAAACCAAACGGATCAAGATGGGGGTACTTGTTGATCGGTGAAGCCGAATTCGGTCAGACGGAAGACTGGTTGATCCGAGAAGTCAATTGGGGTCGAATAGAAGACTTAATGATCTGAAAAGTCGAACGGAGTCAAATAGTTGGTGCTTGTTGATCCCAGAAGCCGAATCGAGTCACATTGTGCGTAGTTAGTGACTTGATAAACCAAACGGATCAACTTACGGGTACTTGTTGATCCGTGAAGCCGAATTCGGTCAGACGGAAGACTTGTTGATCTGAGAAGTCAATTGGGGTCAAATAGAAGATTTAATGATCCGAGAAGTCGAACGGAGTCAAATAGTTGGTGCTTGTTGATCCCAGAATCCAAATTGAGTCACATTGTGCGTAGTTAGTGACTCGATAAACCAAACGGATCAAGTTGGGGGTACTTGTTGATCCATGAAGCCGAATTCGGTCAGACGGAAGACTTGTTGATCCGAGAAGTCAATTGGGGTCAAATAGAAGACTTAATGATCCGAGAAGTCGAACGGAGTCAAATAGTTGGTGCTTGTTGATCCCAGAAGCCGAATTGAGTCACATTGTGCATAGTTAGTGACTTGATAAACCAAATGGATCAAGTTGGGGGTACTTGTTGATCCGTGAAGCCGAATTCGGTCAGACGGAAGACTTGTTGATCCGAGAAGTCAATTTTGGTCAAAGTGCAGACTTAATGATCCGAGAAGTCGAACGGAGTCAAATAGTTGGTGCTTGTTGATCCAAGAAGCCGAATCGAGTCACATTGTGCGTAGTTAGTGACTTGATAAACCAAACGGATCAACTTGCGGGTACTTGTTGATCCGTGAAGCCGAATTCGGTCAGACGGAAGACTTGTTGATCTGAGAAGTCAATTGGGGTCAAATAGAAGATTTAATGATCCGAGAAGTCGAACGGAGTCAAATAGTTGGTGCTTGTTGATCCCAGAAGCCAAATTGAGTCACATTGTGCGTAGTTAGTGACTCGATAAACCAAACGGATCAAGTTGGGGGTACTTGTTGATCCGTGAAGCCGAATTCGATCAGACGGAAGACTTGTTGATCCGAGAAGTCAATTGGGGTCAAATAGAAGACTTAATGATCCGAGAAGTCGAACGGAGTCAAATAGTTGGTGCTTGTTGATCCCAAAAGCTTAATTGAGTCACATTGTGTGTAGTTAGTGACTCAATAAACCAAATGGATCAGGTTGGGGGTACTTGTTGATTCGTGAAGCGGAATTCGGTCAGTCGGAAGACTTGTTGATCCGAGAAGTCAATTAGGGTCAAATAGAAGCCTTAATGATCAGAGAAGTCGAACGGAGTCAAATAGTTGGTGGTTGTTGATCCCAGAAGCCGAATTGAGTCCCATTGTGCGTAGTTAGTGACTTGATAAACCAAACGGATCAACTTGCGGGTTCTTGTTGATCCGTGAAGCCGAATTCGGTCGGACGGAAGACTTGATGATCCGAGAAGTCAATTGGGGTCAAATAGAAGACTTAATGATCCGAGAAGTCGAACGGAGTCAAATAGTTAGTGCTTGTTGATCCCAGAAGCCGAATTGAGTCCCATTGTGTGTAGTTACTGACTCGATAAACCAAACGGATCAAGTTGGGGGTACTTGTTGATCCGTGAAGCCGAATTCGGTCAAACGGAAGACTTGTTGATCCGAGAAGTCAATTGGGGTAAAAAAGAAGACTTAATGATCCGAGAAGTCAAGCGTAGTCAAATAATTGGTGCTTGTTGATCCCAGAAGCCGAATTGGGTCACATTGTACGTAGTTAGTGACTCGATAAACCAAACGGATCAAGTTAGGCGTACTTGTTGATCCGTGAAGCCGAATTCGGTCAGACGGAAGACTTGTTAACCCGAGAAGTCAATTGGGGTCAAATAGAAGACTTAATGATCCGAGAAGTCGAACGGAGTCAAATAGTTGGTGCTTGTTGATGCCAGAAGCCGAATTGAGTCACATTGTGCATAGTTAGTGACTTGATAAACCAAATGGATCAAGTTGGGGGTACTTGTTGATCCGTGAAGCCGAATTCGGTCAGACGGAAGACTTGTTGATCCGAGAAGTCAATTTTGGTCAAAGTGCAGACTTAATGATCCGAGAAGTCGAACGGAGTCAAATAGTTGGTGCTTGTTGATCCAAGAAGCCGAATCGAGTCACATTGTGCGTAGTTAGTGACTTGATAAACCAAACGGATCAACTTGCGGGTACTTGTTGATCCGTGAAGCCGAATTCGGTCAGACGGAAGACTTGTTGATCTGAGAAGTCAATTGGGGTCAAATAGAAGATTTAATGATCCGAGAAGTCGAACGGAGTCAAATAGTTGGTGCGTAGTTAGTGACTTGATAAACCAAACGGATCAAGTTGGGGGTACTTGTTGATCCATGAAGCCGAATTCGGTCAGACGGAAGACTTGTTGATCCGAGAAGTCAATTGGGGTCAAATAGAAGACTTAATGATCCGAGAAGTCGAACGGAGTCAAATAGTTGGTGCTTGTTGATCCCAGAAGCCGAATTGAGTCACATTGTGCATAGTTAGTGACTTGATAAACCAAATGGATCAAGTTGGGGGTACTTGTTGATCCGTGAAGCCGAATTCGGTCAGACGGAAGACTTGTTGATCCGAGAAGTCAATTTTGGTCAAAGTGCAGACTTAATGATCCGAGAAGTCGAACGGAGTCAAATAGTTGGTGCTTGTTGATCCAAGAAGTCGAATCGAGTCACATTGTGCGTAGTTAGTGACTTGATAAACCAAACGGATCAACTTGCGGGTACTTGTTGATCCGTGAAGCCGAATTCGGTCAGACGGAAGACTTGTTGATCTGAGAAGTCAATTGGGGTCAAATAGAAGATTTAATGATCCGAGAAGTCGATCGGAGTCAAATAGTTGGTGCTTGTTGATCCCAAAAGCTGAATTGAGTCACATTGTGCGTAGTTAGTGACTTGATAAACCAAACGGATCAGGTTGGGGGTACTTGTTGATCCGTGAAGCCGAATTCGGTCAGACGGAAGACTTGTTGATCCAAGAAGTCAATTGGGGTCAAATAGAAGACGTAATGATCCGAGAAGTCGAACGGAGTCAAATAGTTGGTGGTTGTTGATCCTAGAAGCCGGATTGAGTCCCATTGTGCGTAGTTAGTGACTTGATAAACCAAACAGATCAACTTGTGGGTACTTGTTGATCCGTGAAGCCGAATTTGGTCAAACGGAAGACTTGTTGATCCGAGAAGTCAATTTTGGTCAAAGTGATGTCTTAATGATCCGAGAAGTCGAACGGAGTCAAATAGTTGGTGCTTGTTGATCCCAGAAGCCGAATCGAGTCACATTGTGCGTAGTTAGTGACTTGATAAACCAAACGGATCAAGTTAAGGGTACTAGTTGATCCGTGAAGCCGAATTTGGTCAGACGGAAGACTTGTTGATCCGAGAATTTTGGTCAAAGAGAAGACTTAATGATCCGAGAAGTCGAACGGAGTCAAATAGTTGGTGCTTGTTGATCCCAGAAGACGAATTGAGTCACATTGTCCGTAGTTAGTGACTTGATAAACCAAACGGATCAGCTTGCGGGTACTTGTTGATCGGTGAAGTCGAATTCGGTCAGATTGAAGACTTGCTGATCCGAGACGTCAATTGGGGTCAAATAGAAGACTTAATGATCCGAGAAGTCGAACGGAGTCAAATAGTTGGTGCTTGTTGATCCCAGAAGCCGAATTGAGTCACATTGTGCGTAGTTAGTGACTTGATAAACCAAACGGATCAACTTGCAAGTACTTGTTGATCCGTGAAGCCGAATTCGGTCAGACGGAAGACTTGTTCATCCGAGAAGTCAATTGGGGTCAAATAGAAGATTTAATGATCCGAGAAGTCGAACGGAGTCAAATAGTTGGTGCTTGTTGATCCCAGAAGTTGAATTGAGTCACATTGTGCGTAGTTAGTGACTTGATAAACCAAACGGATCAAGATGGGGGTACTTGTTGATCGGTGAAGCCGAATTCGGCCAGACGGAAGACTGGTTGATCCGAGAAGTCAATTGGGGTCGAATAGAAGACTTAATGATCTGAAAAGTCGAACGGAGTCAAATAGTTGGTGCTTGTTGATCCCAGAAGCCAAATTGAGTCACATTGTGCGTAGTTAGTGACTCGATAAACCAAACGGATCAAGTTGGGGGTACTTGTTGATCCATGAAGCCGAATTCGGTCAGACGGAAGACTTGTTGATCCGAGAAGTCAATTGGGGTCAAATAGAAGACTTAATGATCCGAGAAGTCGAACGGAGTCAAATAGTTGGTGCTTGTTGATCCCAGAAGCCGAATTGAGTCACATTGTGCATAGTTAGTGACTTGATAAACCAAACGGATCAAGTTGGGGGTACTTGTTGATCCGTGAAGCCGAATTCGGTCAGACGGAAGACTTGTTGATCCGAGAAGTCAATTTTGGTCAAAGTGCAGACTTAATGATCCGAGAAGTCGAACGGAGTCAAATAGTTGGTGCTTGTTGATCCAAGAAGCCGAATCGAGTCACATTGTGCGTAGTTAGTGACTTGATAAACCAAACGGATCAACTTGCGGGTACTTGTTGATCCGTGAAGCCGAATTCGGTCAGACGGAAGACTTGTTGATCTGAGAAGTCAATTGGGGTCAAATAGAAGATTTAATGATCCGAGAAGTCGAACGGAGTCAAATAGTTGGTGCTTGTTGATCCCAGAAGCCAAATTGAGTCACATTGTGCGTAGTTAGTGACTCGATAAACCAAACGGATCAAGTTGGGGGTACTTGTTGATCCGTGAAGCCGAATTCGATCAGACGGAAGACTTGTTGATCCGAGAAGTCAATTGGGGTCAAATAGAAGACTTAATGATCCGAGAAGTCGAACGGAGTCAAATAGTTGGTGCTTGTTGATCCCAAAAGCTTAATTGAGTCACATTGTGTGTAGTTAGTGACTCAATAAACCAAATGGATCAGGTTGGGGGTACTTGTTGATCCGTGAAGCCGAATTCGGTCAGTCGGAAGACTTGTTGATCCGAGAAGTCAATTAGGGTCAAATAGAAGACTTAATGATCCGAGAAGTCGAACGGAGTCAAATAGTTGGTGGTTGTTGATCCCAGAAGCCGAATTGAGTCCCATTGTGCGTAGTTAGTGACTTGATAAACCAAACGGATCAACTTGCGGGTTCTTGTTGATCCGTGAAGCTGAATTCGGTCGGACGGAAGACTTGATGATCCGAGAAGTCAATTGGGGTCAAATAGAAGACTTAATGATCCGAGAAGTCGAACGGAGTCAAATAGTTAGTGCTTGTTGATCCCAGAAGCCGAATTGAGTCACATTGTGTGTAGTTAGTGACTCGATAAACCAAACGGATCAAGTTGGGGGTACTTGTTGATCCGTGAAGCCGAATTCGGTCAAACGGAAGACTTGTTGATCCGAGAAGTCAATTGGGGTAAAAAAGAAGACTTAATGATCCGAGAAGTCAAGCGTAGTCAAATAATTGGTGCTTGTTGATCCCAGAAGCCGAATTGGGTCACATTGTGCGTAGTTAGTGACTCGATAAACCAAACGGATCAAGTTAGGCGTACTTGTTGATCCGTGAAGCCGAATTCGGTCAGACGGAAGACTTGTTAACCCGAGAAGTCAATTGGGGTCAAATAGAAGACTTAATGATCCGAGAAGTCGAACGGAGTCAAATAGTTGGTGCTTGTTGATCCCAGAAGCCGAATTGAGTCACATTGTGCATAGTTAGTGACTTGATAAACCAAATGGATCAAGTTGGGGGTACTTGTTGATCCGTGAAGCCGAATTCGGTCAGACGGAAGACTTGTTGATCCGAGAAGTCAATTTTGGTCAAAGTGCAGACTTAATGATCCGAGAAGTCGAACGGAGTCAAATAGTTGGTGCTTGTTGATCCAAGAAGCCGAATCGAGTCACATTGTGCGTAGTTAGTGACTTGATAAACCAAACGGATCAACTTGCGGGTACTTGTTGATCCGTGAAGCCGAATTCGGTCAGACGGAAGACTTGTTGATCCGAGAAGTCAATTGGGGTCAAATAGAAGACTTAATGATCCGAGAAGTCGAACGGAGTCAAATAGTTGGTGCTTGTTGATCCCAGAAGCCGAATCGAGTCACATTGTTCGTAATTAGTGACTTGATAAACCAAACGGATCAAGTTAAGGGTACTTGTTGATCCGTGAAGCCGAATACGGTCAGACGGAAGACTTGTTGATCCGAGAATTTTGGTCAAAGAGAATACTTAATGATCCGAGAAGTCGAACGGAGTCAAATAGTTGGTGCTTGTTGATCCCAGAAGCCGAATTGAGTCACATTGTGCGTAGTTAGTGACTTGATAAACCAAACGGATCAACTTGCAGGTACTTGTTGATCCGTGAAGCCGAATTCCGTCAGACGGAAGACTTGTTCATCCGAGAAGTCAATTGGGGTCAAATAGAAGATTTAATGATCCGAGAAGTCGAACGGAGTCAAATAGTTGGTGCTTGTTTATCCCAGAAGTCGAATTGAGTCACATTGTGCGTAGTTAGTGACTTGATAAACCAAACGGATCAAGATGGGGGTACTTGTTGATCGGTGAAGCCGAATTCGGTCAGACGGAAGACTTGTTGATCCGAGAAGTCAATTGGGGTCGAATAGAAGACTTAATGATCTGAAAAGTCGAACAGAGTCAAATAGTTGGTGCTTGTTGATCCCAGAAGCCGAATCGAGTCACATTGTGCGTAGTTAGTGACTAGATAAACCAAACGGATCAACTTGCGGGTACTTGTTGATCCGTGAAGCCGAATTCAGTCAGACGGAAGACTTTTTGATCTGAGAAGTCAATTGGGGTCAAATAGAAGATTTAATGATCCGAGAAGTCGAACGGAGTCAAATAGTTGGTGCTTGTTGATCCCAGAAGCCAAATTGAGTCACATTGTGCGTAGTTAGTGACTCGATAAACCAAACGGATCAAGTTGGGGGTACTTGTTGATCCATGAAGCCAAATTCGGTCAGACGGAAGACTTGTTGATCCGAGAAGTCAATTGGGGTCAAATAGAAGACTTAATGATCCGAGAAGTCGAACGGAGTCAAATAATTGGTGCTTGTTAATCCCAGAAGCCAAATTGAGTCACATTGTGCGTAGTTAGTGACTCGATAAACCAAATGGATCAAGTTGGGGGTACTTGTTGATCCGTGAAGCCGAATTCGATCAGACGGAAGACTTGTTGATCCGAGAAGTCAATTGGGGTCAAATAGAAGACTTAATGATCCGAGAAGTCGAACGGAGTCAAATAGTTGGTGCTTATTGATCCCAAAAGCTGAATTGAGTCACATTGTGCGTAGTTAGTGACTCGATAAACCAAACGGATCAGGTTGGGGGTACTTGTTGATCCGTGAAGCCGAATTCGGTCAGACGGAAGACTTGTTGATCCGAGAAGTCAATTGGGGTCAAATAGAAGACTTAATGATCCGAGAAGTCGAACGGAGTCAAATAGTTGGTGCTTGTTGATCCCAGAAGCCGAATTGAGTCACATTGTGCATAGTTAGTGACTTGATAAACCAAATGGATCAAGTTGGGGGTACTTGTTGATCCGTGAAGCCGAATTCGGTCAGACGGAAGACTTGTTGATCCGAGAAGTCAATTTTGGTCAAAGTGCAGACTTAATGATCCGAGAAGTCGAACGGAGTCAAATAGTTGGTGCTTGTTGATCCAAGAAGTCGAATCGAGTCACATTGTGCGTAGTTAGTGACTTGATAAACCAAACGGATCAACTTGCGGGTACTTGTTGATCCGTGAAGCCGAATTCGGTCAGACGGAAGACTTGTTGATCTGAGAAGTCAATTGGGGTCAAATAGAAGATTTAATGATCCGAGAAGTCGATCGGAGTCAAATAGTTGGTGCTTGTTGATCCCAAAAGCTGAATTGAGTCACATTGTGCGTAGTTAGTGACTTGATAAACCAAACGGATCAGGTTGGGGGTACTTGTTGATCCGTGAAGCCGAATTCGGTCAGACGGAAGACTTGTTGATCCAAGAAGTCAATTGGGGTCAAATAGAAGACGTAATGATCCGAGAAGTCGAACGGAGTCAAATAGTTGGTGGTTGTTGATCCTAGAAGCCGGATTGAGTCCCATTGTGCGTAGTTAGTGACTTGATAAACCAAACAGATCAACTTGTGGGTACTTGTTGATCCGTGAAGCCGAATTTGGTCAAACGGAAGACTTGTTGATCCGAGAAGTCAATTTTGGTCAAAGTGATGTCTTAATGATCCGAGAAGTCGAACGGAGTCAAATAGTTGGTGCTTGTTGATCCCAGAAGCCGAATCGAGTCACATTGTGCGTAGTTAGTGACTTGATAAACCAAACGGATCAAGTTAAGGGTACTAGTTGATCCGTGAAGCCGAATTTGGTCAGACGGAAGACTTGTTGATCCGAGAATTTTGGTCAAAGAGAAGACTTAATGATCCGAGAAGTCGAACGGAGTCAAATAGTTGGTGCTTGTTGATCCCAGAAGACGAATTGAGTCACATTGTCCGTAGTTAGTGACTTGATAAACCAAACGGATCAGCTTGCGGGTACTTGTTGATCGGTGAAGTCGAATTCGGTCAGATTGAAGACTTGCTGATCCGAGACGTCAATTGGGGTCAAATAGAAGACTTAATGATCCGAGAAGTCGAACGGAGTCAAATAGTTGGTGCTTGTTGATCCCAGAAGCCGAATTGAGTCACATTGTGCGTAGTTAGTGACTTGATAAACCAAACGGATCAACTTGCAAGTACTTGTTGATCCGTGAAGCCGAATTCGGTCAGACGGAAGACTTGTTCATCCGAGAAGTCAATTGGGGTCAAATAGAAGATTTAATGATCCGAGAAGTCGAACGGAGTCAAATAGTTGGTGCTTGTTGATCCCAGAAGTTGAATTGAGTCACATTGTGCGTAGTTAGTGACTTGATAAACCAAACGGATCAAGATGGGGGTACTTGTTGATCGGTGAAGCCGAATTCGGCCAGACGGAAGACTGGTTGATCCGAGAAGTCAATTGGGGTCGAATAGAAGACTTAATGATCTGAAAAGTCGAACGGAGTCAAATAGTTGGTGCTTGTTGATCCCAGAAGCCAAATTGAGTCACATTGTGCGTAGTTAGTGACTCGATAAACCAAACGGATCAAGTTGGGGGTACTTGTTGATCCATGAAGCCGAATTCGGTCAGACGGAAGACTTGTTGATCCGAGAAGTCAATTGGGGTCAAATAGAAGACTTAATGATCCGAGAAGTCGAACGGAGTCAAATAGTTGGTGCTTGTTGATCCCAGAAGCCGAATTGAGTCACATTGTGCATAGTTAGTGACTTGATAAACCAAACGGATCAAGTTGGGGGTACTTGTTGATCCGTGAAGCCGAATTCGGTCAGACGGAAGACTTGTTGATCCGAGAAGTCAATTTTGGTCAAAGTGCAGACTTAATGATCCGAGAAGTCGAACGGAGTCAAATAGTTGGTGCTTGTTGATCCAAGAAGCCGAATCGAGTCACATTGTGCGTAGTTAGTGACTTGATAAACCAAACGGATCAACTTGCGGGTACTTGTTGATCCGTGAAGCCGAATTCGGTCAGACGGAAGACTTGTTGATCTGAGAAGTCAATTGGGGTCAAATAGAAGATTTAATGATCCGAGAAGTCGAACGGAGTCAAATAGTTGGTGCTTGTTGATCCCAGAAGCCAAATTGAGTCACATTGTGCGTAGTTAGTGACTCGATAAACCAAACGGATCAAGTTGGGGGTACTTGTTGATCCGTGAAGCCGAATTCGATCAGACGGAAGACTTGTTGATCCGAGAAGTCAATTGGGGTCAAATAGAAGACTTAATGATCCGAGAAGTCGAACGGAGTCAAATAGTTGGTGCTTGTTGATCCCAAAAGCTTAATTGAGTCACATTGTGTGTAGTTAGTGACTCAATAAACCAAATGGATCAGGTTGGGGGTACTTGTTGATCCGTGAAGCCGAATTCGGTCAGTCGGAAGACTTGTTGATCCGAGAAGTCAATTAGGGTCAAATAGAAGACTTAATGATCCGAGAAGTCGAACGGAGTCAAATAGTTGGTGGTTGTTGATCCCAGAAGCCGAATTGAGTCCCATTGTGCGTAGTTAGTGACTTGATAAACCAAACGGATCAACTTGCGGGTTCTTGTTGATCCGTGAAGCTGAATTCGGTCGGACGGAAGACTTGATGATCCGAGAAGTCAATTGGGGTCAAATAGAAGACTTAATGATCCGAGAAGTCGAACGGAGTCAAATAGTTAGTGCTTGTTGATCCCAGAAGCCGAATTGAGTCACATTGTGTGTAGTTAGTGACTCGATAAACCAAACGGATCAAGTTGGGGGTACTTGTTGATCCGTGAAGCCGAATTCGGTCAAACGGAAGACTTGTTGATCCGAGAAGTCAATTGGGGTAAAAAAGAAGACTTAATGATCCGAGAAGTCAAGCGTAGTCAAATAATTGGTGCTTGTTGATCCCAGAAGCCGAATTGGGTCACATTGTGCGTAGTTAGTGACTCGATAAACCAAACGGATCAAGTTAGGCGTACTTGTTGATCCGTGAAGCCGAATTCGGTCAGACGGAAGACTTGTTAACCCGAGAAGTCAATTGGGGTCAAATAGAAGACTTAATGATCCGAGAAGTCGAACGGAGTCAAATAGTTGGTGCTTGTTGATCCCAGAAGCCGAATTGAGTCACATTGTGCATAGTTAGTGACTTGATAAACCAAATGGATCAAGTTGGGGGTACTTGTTGATCCGTGAAGCCGAATTCGGTCAGACGGAAGACTTGTTGATCCGAGAAGTCAATTTTGGTCAAAGTGCAGACTTAATGATCCGAGAAGTCGAACGGAGTCAAATAGTTGGTGCTTGTTGATCCAAGAAGCCGAATCGAGTCACATTGTGCGTAGTTAGTGACTTGATAAACCAAACGGATCAACTTGCGGGTACTTGTTGATCCGTGAAGCCGAATTCGGTCAGACGGAAGACTTGTTGATCCGAGAAGTCAATTGGGGTCAAATAGAAGACTTAATGATCCGAGAAGTCGAACGGAGTCAAATAGTTGGTGCTTGTTGATCCCAGAAGCCGAATCGAGTCACATTGTTCGTAATTAGTGACTTGATAAACCAAACGGATCAAGTTAAGGGTACTTGTTGATCCGTGAAGCCGAATACGGTCAGACGGAAGACTTGTTGATCCGAGAATTTTGGTCAAAGAGAATACTTAATGATCCGAGAAGTCGAACGGAGTCAAATAGTTGGTGCTTGTTGATCCCAGAAGCCGAATTGAGTCACATTGTGCGTAGTTAGTGACTTGATAAACCAAACGGATCAACTTGCAGGTACTTGTTGATCCGTGAAGCCGAATTCCGTCAGACGGAAGACTTGTTCATCCGAGAAGTCAATTGGGGTCAAATAGAAGATTTAATGATCCGAGAAGTCGAACGGAGTCAAATAGTTGGTGCTTGTTTATCCCAGAAGTCGAATTGAGTCACATTGTGCGTAGTTAGTGACTTGATAAACCAAACGGATCAAGATGGGGGTACTTGTTGATCGGTGAAGCCGAATTCGGTCAGACGGAAGACTTGTTGATCCGAGAAGTCAATTGGGGTCGAATAGAAGACTTAATGATCTGAAAAGTCGAACAGAGTCAAATAGTTGGTGCTTGTTGATCCCAGAAGCCGAATCGAGTCACATTGTGCGTAGTTAGTGACTAGATAAACCAAACGGATCAACTTGCGGGTACTTGTTGATCCGTGAAGCCGAATTCAGTCAGACGGAAGACTTTTTGATCTGAGAAGTCAATTGGGGTCAAATAGAAGATTTAATGATCCGAGAAGTCGAACGGAGTCAAATAGTTGGTGCTTGTTGATCCCAGAAGCCAAATTGAGTCACATTGTGCGTAGTTAGTGACTCGATAAACCAAACGGATCAAGTTGGGGGTACTTGTTGATCCATGAAGCCAAATTCGGTCAGACGGAAGACTTGTTGATCCGAGAAGTCAATTGGGGTCAAATAGAAGACTTAATGATCCGAGAAGTCGAACGGAGTCAAATAATTGGTGCTTGTTAATCCCAGAAGCCAAATTGAGTCACATTGTGCGTAGTTAGTGACTCGATAAACCAAATGGATCAAGTTGGGGGTACTTGTTGATCCGTGAAGCCGAATTCGATCAGACGGAAGACTTGTTGATCCGAGAAGTCAATTGGGGTCAAATAGAAGACTTAATGATCCGAGAAGTCGAACGGAGTCAAATAGTTGGTGCTTATTGATCCCAAAAGCTGAATTGAGTCACATTGTGCGTAGTTAGTGACTCGATAAACCAAACGGATCAGGTTGGGGGTACTTGTTGATCCGTGAAGCCGAATTCGGTCAGACGGAAGACTTGTTGATCCGAGAAGTCAATTGGGGTCAAATAGAAGACTTAATGATCCGAGAAGTCGAACGGAGTCAAATAGTTTGTGGTTGTTGATCCCAGAAGCCGAATTGAGTCCCATTGTGCGTAGTTATTGACTTGATAAACCAAACAGATCAACTTGCGGGTACTTGTTGATCCGTGAAGCCGAATTCGGTCAAACGGAAGACTTGTTGATCCGAGAAGTCAATTTTGGTCAAAGTGAAGACTTAATGATCCGAGAAGTCGAACGGAGTCAAATAGTTGGTGCTTGTTGATCCCAGAAGCCGAATCGTGTCACATTGTGCATAGTTAGTGACTTGATAAACCAAACGGATCAAGTTAAGGGTACTTGTTGATCCGTGAAGCCGAATTCGGTCAGACGGAAGACTTGTTGATCCGAGAATTTTGGTCAAAGAGAAGACTTAATGATCCGAGAAGTCGAACGGAGTCAAATAGTTGGTGCTTGTTGATCCCAGAAGCCGAATCGAGTCACATTGTGCGTAGTTAGTGACTTGATAAACCAAACGGATCAACTCGCGGGTACTTGTTGATCCGTGAAGCCGAATTCGGTCAGACGGAAGACTTGTTGATCTGAGAAGTCAATTGGGGTCAAATAGAAGATTTAATGATCCGAGAAGTCGAACGGAGTCAAATAGTTGGTGCTTGTTGATCCCAGAAGCCAAATTGAGTCACATTGTGCGTAGTTAGTGACTCGATAAACCAAACGGATCAAGTTGGGGGTACTTGTTGATCCGTGAAGCCGAATTCGATCAGACGGAAGACTTGTTGATCCGAGAAGTCAATTGGGGTCAAATAGAAGACTTAATGATCCGAGAAGTCGAACGGAGTCAAATAGTTGGTGCTTGTTGATCCCAAAAGCTTAATTGAGTCACATTGTGTGTAGTTAGTGACTCGATAAACCAAATGGATCAGGTTGGGGGTACTTGTTGATCCGTGAAGCCGAATTCGGTCAGTCGGAAGACTTGTTGATCCGAGAAGTCAATTAGGGTCAAATAGAAGACTTAATGATCCGAGAAGTCGAACGGAGTCAAATAGTTGGTGGTTGTTGATCCCAGAAGCCGAATTGAGTCCCATTGTGCATAGTTAGTGACTTGATAAATCAAACGGATCAACTTGCGGGTTCTTGTTGATCCGTGAAGCCGAATTCGGTCGGACGGAAGACTTGATGATCCGAGAAGTCAATTGGGGTCAAATAGAAGACTTAATGATCCGAGAAGTCGAACGGAGTCAAATAGTTAGTGCTTGTTGATCCCAGAAGCCGAATTGAGTCACATTGTGTGTAGTTAGTGACTCGATAAACCAAACGGATCAAGTTGGGGGTACTTGTTGATTCGTGAAGCCGAATTCGGTCAAACGGAAGACTTGTTGATCCGAGAAGTCAATTTTGGTCAAAGTGAAGACTTAATGATCCGAGAAGTCGAACGGAGTCAAATAGTTGGTGCTTGTTGATCCCAGAAGCCGAATCGAGTCACATTGTTCGTAATTAGTGACTTGATAAACCAAACGGATCAAGTTAAGGGTACTTGTTGATCCGTGAAGCCGAATACGGTCAGACGGAAGACTTGTTGATCCGAGAATTTTGGTCAAAGAGAATACTTAATGATCCGAGAAGTCGAACGGAGTCAAATAGTTGGTACTTATTGATCCCAGAAGCCGAATTAAGTCACATTGTGCGTAGTTAGCGACTTGATAAACCAAACGGATCAACTTGCAGGTACTTGTTGATCCGTGAAGCCGAATTCCGTCAGACGGAAGACTTGTTCATCCGAGAAGTCAATTGGGGTCAAATAGAAGATTTAATGATCCGAGAAGTCGAACGGAGTCAAATAGTTGGTGCTTGTTGATCCCAGAAGTCGATTTAAGTCACATTGTGCGTAGTTAGTGACTTGATAAACCAAACGGATCAAGATGGGGGTACTTGTTGATCGGTGAAGCCGAATTCGGTCAGACGGAAGACTTGTTGATCCGAGAAGTCAATTGGGGTCGAATAGAAGACTTAATGATCTGAAAAGTCGAACAGAATCAAATAGTTGGTGCTTGTTGATCCCAGAAGCCGAATCGAGTCACATTGTGCGTAGTTAGTGACTAGATAATCCAAACGGATCAACTTGCGGGTACTTGTTGATCCGTGAAGCCGAATTCAATCAGACGGAAGACTTGTTGATCTGAGAAGTCAATTGGGGTCAAATAGAAGATTTAATGATCCGAGAAGTCGAACGGAGTCAAATAGTTGGTGCTTGTTGATCCCAGAAGCCAAATTGAGTCACATTGTGCGTAGTTAGTGACTCGATAAACCAAACGGATCAAGTTGGGGGTACTTGTTGATCCATGAAGCCAAATTCGGTCAGACGGAAGACTTGTTGATCCGAGAAGTCAATTGGGGTCAAATAGAAGACTTAATGATCCGAGAAGTCGAACGAAGTCAAATAATTGGTGCTTGTTGATCCCAGAAGCCAAATTGAGTCACATTGTGCGTAGTTAGTGACTCGATAAACCAAACGGATCAAGTTGGGGGTACTTGTTGATCCGTGAAGCCGAATTCGATCAGACGGAAGACTTGTTGATCCGAGAAGTCAATTAGGGTTAAATAGAAGACTTAATGATCCGAGAAGTCGAACGGAGTCAAATAGTTGGTGGTTGTTGATCCCAGAAGCCGAATTGAGTCCCATTGTGCGTAGTTAGTGACTTGATAAATCAAACGGATCAACTTGCGGGTTCTTGTTGATCCGTGAAGCTGAATTCGGTCGGACGGAAGACTTGATGATCCGAGAAGTCAATTGGGGTCAAATAGAAGACTTAATGATCCGAGAAGTCGAACGGAGTCAAATAGTTAGTGCTTGTTGATCCCAGAAGCCGAATTGAGTCACATTGTGTGTAGTTAGTGACTCGATAAACCAAACGGATCAAGTTGGGGGTACTTGTTGATTCGTGAAGCCGAATTCGGTCAAACGGAAGACTTGTTGATCCGAGAAGTCAATTTTGGTCAAAGTGAAGACTTAATGATCCGAGAAGTCGAACGGAGTCAAATAGTTGGTGCTTGTTGATCCCAGAAGCCGAATCGAGTCACATTGTTCGTAATTAGTGACTTGATAAACCAAACGGATCAAGTTAAGGGTACTTGTTGATCCGTGAAGCCGAATACGATCAGACGGAAGACTTGTTGATCCGAGAATTTTGGTCAAAGAGAATACTTAATGATCCGAGAAGTCGAACGGAGTCAAATAGTTGGTACTTGTTGATCCCAGAAGCCGAATTAAGTCACATTGTGCGTAGTTAGCGACTTGATAAACCAAACGGATCAACTTGCAGGTACTTGTTGATCCGTGAAGCCGAATTCCGTCAGACGGAAGACTTGTTCATCCGAGAAGTCAATTGGGGTCAAATAGAAGATTTAATGATCCGAGAAGTCGAACGGAGTCAAATAGTTGGTGCTTGTTGATCCCAGAAGTCGATTTAAGTCACATTGTGCGTAGTTAGTGACTTGATAAACCAAACGGATCAAGATGGGGGTACTTGTTGATCGGTGAAGCCGAATTCGGTCAGACGGAAGACTTGTTGATCCGAGAAGTCAATTGGGGTCGAATAGAAGACTTAATGATCTGAAAAGTCGAACAGAATCAAATAGTTGGTGCTTGTTGATCCCAGAAGCCGAATCGAGTCACATTGTGCGTAGTTAGTGACTAGATAAACCAAACGGATCAACTTGCGGGTACTTGTTGATCCGTGAAGCCGAATTCAATCAGACGGAAGACTTGTTGATCTGAGAAGTCAATTGGGGTCAAATAGAAGATTTAATGATCCGAGAAGTCGAACGGAGTCAAATAGTTGGTGCTTGTTGATCCCAGAAGCCAAATTGAGTCACATTGTGCGTAGTTAGTGACTCGATAAACCAAACGGATCAAGTTGGGGGTACTTGTTGATCCATGAAGCCAAATTCGGTCAGACGGAAGACTTGTTGATCCGAGAAGTCAATTGGGGTCAAATAGAAGACTTAATGATCCGAGAAGTCGAACGAAGTCAAATAATTGGTGCTTGTTGATCCCAGAAGCCAAATTGAGTCACATTGTGCGTAGTTAGTGACTCGATAAACCAAACGGATCAAGTTGGGGGTACTTGTTGATCCGTGAAGCCGAATTCGATCAGACGGAAGACTTGTTGATCCGAGAAGTCAATTGGGGTCAAATAGAAGACTTAATGATCCGAGAAGTCGAACGGAGTCAAATAGTTGGTGCTTATTGATCCCAAAAGCTGAATTGAGTCACATTGTGCGTAGTTAGTGACTCGATAAACCAAACGGATCAGGTTGGGGGTACTTGTTGATCCGTGAAGCCGAATTCGGTCAGACGGAAGACTTGTTGATCCGAGAAGTCAATTGGGGTCAAATAGAAGACTTAATGATCCGAGAAGTCGAACGGAGTCAAATAGTTGGTGGTTGTTGATCCCAGAAGCCGAATTGAGTCCCATTGTGCGTAGTTATTGACTTGATAAACCAAACAGATCAACTTGCGGGTACTTGTTGATCCGTGAAGCCGAATTCGGTCAAACGGAAGACTTGTTGATCCGAGAAGTCAATTTTGGTAAAAGTGAAGACTTAATGATCCGAGAAGTCGAACGGAGTCAAATAGTTGGTGCTTGTTGATCCCAAAAGCCGAATCGTGTCACATTGTGCGTAGTTAGTGACTTGATAAACCAAACGGATCAAGTTAAGGGTACTTGTTGATCCGTGAAGCCGAATTCGGTCAGACGGAAGACTTGTTGATCCGAGAATTTTGGTCAAAGAGAAGACTTAATGATCCGAGAAGTCGAACGGAGTCAAATAGTTGGTGCTTATTGATCCCAGAAGACGAATTGAGTCACATTGTGCGTAGTTAGTGACTTGATAAACCAAACGGATCAGCTTGCGGGTACTTGTTGATCCGTGAAGTCGAATTCGGTCAGACGGAAGACTTGCTGATCCGAGAAGTCAATTGGGGTCAAATAGAAGACTTAATGATCCGAGAAGTCGAACGGAGTCAAATAGTTGGTGCTTGTTGATCCCAGAAGCCGAATTGAGCCACATTGTGCGTAGTTAGTGACTTGATAAACCAAACGGATCAACTTGCAAGTACTTGTTGATCCGTGAAGCCGAATTTGGTCAGACGGAAGACTTGTTCATCCGAGAAGTCAATTGGGGTCAAATAGAAGATTTAATGATCCGAGAAGTCGAACGGAGTCAAATAGTTGGTGCTTGTTGATCCCAGAAGTTGAATTGAGTCACATTGTGCGTAGTTAGTGACTTGATAAACCAAACGGATCAAGATGGGGGTACTTGTTGATCGGTGAAGCCGAATTCGGTCAGACGGAAGACTTGTTGATCCGAGAAGTCAATTGGGGTCGAATAGAAGACTTAATCATCCGAGAAGTCGAACGGAGTCAAATAGTTGGTGCTTGTTGATCCCAAAAGCCGAATTGAGTCATATTGTGCGTAGTTAGTGACTCGATAAACCAAACGGATCAAGTTGGGGGTACTTGTTGATTCGTGAAGCCGAATTCGGTCAGACGGAAGACCTGTTGATCCGAGAAGTTAATTGGGGTCAAATAGAAGACTTAATTATCCGAGAAGTCGAACGGAGTCAAATAGTTGGTGGTTGTTGATCCCAGAAGCCGAATTGAGTCCCATTGTGCGTAGTTAGTGACTTGATAAACCAAACGGATCAACTTGCGGTTACTTGTTGATCCGTGAAGCCGAATTCGCTCAGACGGAAGACTTGTTGATCCGAGAAGTCAATTGGAGTCAAATAGAAGACTTAATGATCCGAGAAGTCGAACGGAGTCAAATAGTTGGTGCTTGTTGATCCCAGAAGCCGAATTGAGTCACATTGTGTGTAGTTAGTGACTTGATAAACCAAACGGATCAACTTGCAGGTACTTGTTGATCCGTGAATCCGAATTCGGTCAAACGGAAGACTTGTTGATCCGAGAAGTCAATTGGGGTAAAAAAGAAGACTTAATGATCCGAGAAGTCAAGCGTAGTCAAATAATTGGTGCTTGTTGATCCCAGAAGCCGAATTGGGTCACATTGTGCGTAGTTAGTGACTCGATAAACCAAACGGATCAAGTTAGTCGTACTTGTTGATCCGTGAAGCCGAATTCGGTCAGACGGAAGACTTGTTAACCCGAGAAGTCAACTGGGGTCAAATAGAAGGCTTAATGATCCGAGAAGTCGAACGGAGTCAAGTAGTTGGTGCTTGTTGATCCCAGAAGCCGAATTGAGTCACATTGTGCATAGTTAGTGACTTGATAAACCAAATGGATCAAGTTGGGGGTACTTGTTGATCCGTGAAGCCGAATTCGGTCAGACGGAAGACTTTTTGATCCGAGAAGTCAATTTTGGTCAAAGTGCAGACTTAATGATCCGAGAAGTCGAACAGAGTCAAATAGTTGGTGCTTGTTGATCCCAGAAGCCGAATTGAGTCACATTGCCTAGTTAGTGACTCGATAAACCAAACGGATCAAGTTGGGGGTACTTGTTGATCCGTGAAGCCGAATTCGGTCAAACGAAAGACTTGTTGATCCGAGAAGTTAATTTTGGTCAATGTGAAGATCCGAGAAGTCGAACGGAGTCAAATAGTTGGTGCTTGTTGATCCCAGAAGCCGAATCGAGCCACATTGTGAGTAGTTAGTGACTTGATAAACCAAACGGATCAAGTTAAGGGTACTTGTTGATCCATGAAGCCGAATTCGGTAAAACGGAAGACTTGTTGATCCGAGAAGTCAATTTTGGTCAAAGAGAAGACTTAATGATCCAAGAAGTCGAACGGAGTCAAATAGTTGGTGCTTGTTGATCCCAGAAGTCGAATTGAGTCACATTGTGCATAGTTAGTGACTTGATAAACCAAACGAATCAAGATGGGGGTACTTGTTGATCGGTGAAGCCGAATTCGGTCAGACGGAAGACTTCTGACAAGTCAATTGGGGTCGAATAGAAGACTTAATGATCTGAGAAGTCGAACGGAGTCAAATAGTTGGTGCTTGTTGATCCCAAAAGCCGAATTGAGTCATATTGTGCGTAGTTAGTGACTCGATAAACCAAACGGATCAAGTTGGGGGTACTTGTTGATTCGTGAAGCCGAATTCGGTCAGGCGGAAGACTTGTTGATCCGAGAAGTTAATTGGGGTCAAATAGAAGACTTAATGATCCGAGAAGTCGAACGGAGTCAAGTAGTTGGTGGTTGTTGATCCCAGAAGCCGAATTGAGTCCCATTGTGCGTAGTTAGTGACTTGATAAACCAAACGGATCAACTTGCGGTTACTTGTTGATCCGTGAAGCCGAATTCGCTCAGACGGAAGACTTGTTGATCCGAGAAGTCAATTGGGGTCAAATAGAAGACTTAATGATCCGAGAAGTCGAATGGAGTCAAATAGTTGGTGCTTGTTGATCCCAGAAGCCGAATTGAGTCACATTGTGTGTAGTCAGTGACTTGATAAACCAAACGGATCAACTTGCAGGTACTTGTTGATCCGTGAAGCCGAATTCGGTCAGACGGAAGACTTGTTGATCCGAGAAGTCAATTGGGGTAAAAAAGAAGACTTAATGATCCGAGAAGTCAAGCGTAGCCAAATAATTGGTGCTTGTTGATCCCAGAAGCCGAATTGGGTCACATTGTGCGTAGTTAGTGACTCGATAAACCAAACGGATCAAGTTAGTCGTACTTGTTGATCCGTGAAGCCGAATTCGGTCAGACGGAAGACTTGTTAACCCGAGAAGTCAACTGGGGTCAAATAGAAGACTTAATGATCCGAGAAGTCGAACGGAGTCAAATAGTTGGTGCTTGTTGATCCCAGAAGCCGAATTGAGTCACATTGTGCATAGTTAGTGACTTGATAAACCAAATGGATCAAGTTGGGGGTACTTGTTGATCCGTGAAGCCGAATTCGGTCAGACGGAAGACTTGTTGATCCGAGAAGTCAATTTTGGTCAAAGTGCAGACTTAATGATCCGAGAAGTCGAACGGAGTCAAATAGTTGGTGCTTGTTGATCCCAGAAGCCGAATTGAGTCACATTGTGCCTAGTTAGTGACTCGATAAACCAAACGGATCAAGTTGGGGGTACTTGTTGATCCGTGAAGCCGAATTCGGTCAAACAAAAGACTTGTTGATCCGAGAAGTCAATTGGGGTCAAATAGAAGATTTAATGATCCGAGAAGTCGAACGGAGTCAAATAGTTGGTGCTTGTCGATCCCAGAAGCCGAATTGAGTCACATTGTGCGTAGTTAGTGACTCGATAAACCAAACGGATCAAGTTGGGGGTACTTGTTGATCCGTGAAGCCGAATTCGGTCAGACCAAAGACTTGTTGATCCGAGAAGTCAATTGGGGTCAAATAGAAGACTTAATGATCCGAGAAGTCGAACGGAGTCAAATAGTTGGTGCTTGTTGATCCCAGAAGCCGAATTGAGTCACATTGTGCATAGTTAGTGACTTGATAAACCAAATGGATCAAGTTGGGGGTACTTGTTGATCCGTGAAGCCGAATTCGGTCAGACGGAAGATTTGTTGATCCGAGAAGTCAATTGGGGTCAAATAGAAGACTTAATGATTCGAGAAGTCGAACGGAGTCAAATAGTTGGTGCTTGTTGATCCCAGAAGCCGAATTGAGTCACATTGTGTGTAGTTAGTGACTCGATAAACCAAACGGATCAAGTTTAGGGTACTTGTTGATCCGTGAAGCCGAATTCGATCAAACGAAAGACTTGTTGATCCGAGAAGTTAATTTTGGTCAATGTGAAGATTCGAGAAGTCGAACGGAGTCAAATAGTTGGTGCGTGTTGATCCCAGAAGCCGAATCGAGTCACATTGTGAGTAGTTAGTGACTTGATAAACAAAACGGATCAAGTTAAGGGTACTTGTTGATCCATGAAGCCGAATTCGGTAAAACGGAAGACTTGTTGATCCGAGAAGTCAATTTTGGTCAAAGAGAAGACTTAATGATCCGAGAAGTCGAACGGAGTCAAATAGTTGGTGGTTGTTGATCCCAGAAGTCGAATTGAGTCACATTGTGCGTAGTTAGTGACTTGATAAACCAAACGAATCAAGATGGAGGTACTTGTTGATCGGTGAAGCCGAATTCGGTCAGATGGAAGACTTCTGACAAGTCAATTGGGGTCGAATAGAAAACATAATGATCTGAGAAGTCGAACGGAGTCAAATAGTTGGTGCTTGTTGATCCCAGAAGCCGAATCGAGTCACATTGTGCGTAGTTAGTGACTTGATAAACCAAACGGATCAACTTGCGGGTACTTGTTGATGCATGAAGCCGAATTCGGTCAGACGGAAGACTTGTTGATCTGAGAAGTCAATTGGGGTCAAATAGAAGACTTAATGATCCGAGAAGTCGAACGGAGTCAATTTGTTGGTGCTTTTTTATCCCAGAAGCCGAATTGAGTCACATTGTGTGTAGTTAGTGACTTGATAAACCAAACGGATCACTTTGCAGGTGCTTGTTGATCCGTGAAGCCGAATTTGGTCAGACGGAAGACTTGTTCATCCGAGAAGTCAATTGGGTTCAAATAGAAGATTTAATGATCCGTGAAGTCGAACGGAGTCAAATAGTTGGTGCTTGTTGATCCCAGAAGTTGAATTGAGTCACATTGTGCGTAGTTAGTGACTTGATAATTCAAACGGATCAAGATGGGGGTACTTGTTGATCGGTGAAGCCGAATTCGGTCAGGCGGAAGACTTGTTGATCTGAGAAGTCAATTGGGGTCAAATAGAAGATTTAATGATCCGATAAGTCGAACGGAGTCAAATAGTTGGTGCTTGTTGATCCCAGAAGCCAAATTGAGTCACATTGTGCGTAGTTAGTGACTCGATAAACCAAACGGATCAAGTTGGGGGTACTTGTTGATCCATGAAGCCGAATTCGGTCAGACGGAGGACTTGTTGATCCGAGAAGTCAATTGGGGTCAAATAGAAGACTTAATGATCCGAGAAGTCGAACGGAGTCAAATAGTTGGTGCTTGTTGATCCCAAAAGCCGAATTGAGTCATATTGTGCGTAGTTAGTGACTCGATAAACCAAACGGATCATGTTGGGGGTACTTGTTGATCCGAGAAGTCAATTGGGGTCAAATAGAAGACTTAATGATCCGAGAAGTCGAACGGAGTCAAATAGTTGGTGGTTGTTGATCCCAGAAGCCGAATTGAGTCACATTGTGCGTAGTTAGTGACTCGATAAACCAAACGGATCAAGTTGGGGGTACTTGTTGATCCATGAAGCCGAATTCGGTCAGACGGAGGACTTGTTGATCCGAGAAGTCAATTGGGGTCAAATAGAAGACTTAATGATCCGAGAAGTCGAACGGAGTCAAATAGTTGGTGCTTGTTGATCCCAAAAGCCGAATTGAGTCATATTGTGCGTAGTTAGTGACTCGATAAACCAAACGGATCAAGTTGGGGGTACTTGTTGATCCGAGAAGTCAATTGGGGTCAAATAGAAGACTTAATGATCCGAGAAGTCGAACGGAGTCAAATAGTTGGTAGTTGTTGATCCCAGAAGCCGAATTGAGTCACATTGTGCGTAGTTAGTGACTTGATAAACCAAACGGATCAACTTGCGGTTACTTGTTGATCCGTGAAGCCGAATTCGGTCAGACGGAAGACTTGTTGATCCGAGAAGTCAATTGGGGTCAAATAGAAGACTTAATGATCCGAGAAGTCGAACAGAGTCAAATAGTTGGTGGTTGTTGATCCCAGAAGCCGAATTGAGTCACATTGTGATAGTTAGTGACTTGATAAACCAAACGGATCAACTTGCAGGTACTTGTTGATCCGTGAAGCCGAATCGGTCAGACGGAAGACTTGTTGATCCGAGAAGTCAATTGGGGTCAAATAGAAGACTTAATGATCCGAGAAGTCGAACGGAGTCAAATAGTTAGTGCTTGTTGATCCCAGAAGTCGAATTGAGTCACATTGTGTGTAGTTAGTGACTCGATAAACCAAACGGATCAAGTTGGGGGTACTTGTTGATTCGTGAAGCCGAATTCGGTCAAACGGAAGACTTGTTGATCCGAGAAGTCAATTTTGGTCAAAGTGAAGACTTAATGATCCGAGAAGTCGAACGGAGTCAAATAGTTGGTGCTTGTTGATCCCAGAAGCCGAATCGAGTCACATTGTTCGTAATTAGTGACTTGATAAACCAAACGGATCAAGTTAAGGGTACTTGTTGATCCGTGAAGCCGAATACGGTCAGACGGAAGACTTGTTGATCCGAGAATTTTGGTCAAAGAGAATACTTAATGATCCGAGAAGTCGAACGGAGTCAAATAGTTGGTACTTGTTGATCCCAGAAGCCGAATTAAGTCACATTGTGCGTAGTTAGCGACTTGATAAACCAAACGGATCAACTTGCAGGTACTTGTTGATCCGTGAAGCCGAATTCCGTCAGACGGAAGACTTGTTCATCCGAGAAGTCAATTGGGGTCAAATAGAAGATTTAATGATCCGAGAAGTCGAACGGAGTCAAATAGTTGGTGCTTGTTGATCCCAGAAGTCGATTTAAGTCACATTGTGCGTAGTTAGTGACTTGATAAACCAAACGGATCAAGATGGGGGTACTTGTTGATCGGTGAAGCCGAATTCGGTCAGACGGAAGACTTGTTGATCCGAGAAGTCAATTGGGGTCGAATAGAAGACTTAATGATCTGAAAAGTCAAACAGAATCAAATAGTTGGTGCTTGTTGATCCCAGAAGCCGAATCGAGTCACATTGTGCGTAGTTAGTGACTAGATAAACCAAACGGATCAACTTGCGGGTACTTGTTGATCCGTGAAGCCGAATTCAATCAGACGGAAGACTTGTTGATCTGAGAAGTCAATTGGGGTCAAATAGAAGATTTAATGATCCGAGAAGTCGAACGGAGTCAAATAGTTGGTGCTTGTTGATCCCAGAAGCCAAATTGAGTCACATTGTGCGTAGTTAGTGACTCGATAAACCAAACGGATCAAGTTGGGGGTACTTGTTGATCCATGAAGCCAAATTCGGTCAGACGGAAGACTTGTTGATCCGAGAAGTCAATTGGGGTCAAATAGAAGACTTAATGATCCGAGAAGTCGAACGAAGTCAAATAATTGGTGCTTGTTGATCCCAGAAGCCAAATTGAGTCACATTGTGCGTAGTTAGTGACTCGATAAACCAAACGGATCAAGTTGGGGGTACTTGTTGATCCGTGAAGCCGAATTCGATCAGACGGAAGACTTGTTGATCCGAGAAGTCAATTGGGGTCAAATAGAAGACTTAATGATCCGAGAAGTCGAACGGAGTCAAATAGTTGGTGCTTATTGATCCCAAAAGCTTAATTGAGTCACATTGTGCGTAGTTAGTGACTCGATAAACCAAACGGATCAGGTTGGGGGTACTTGTTGATCCGTGAAGCCGAATTCGGTCAGACGGAAGACTTGTTGATCCGAGAAGTCAATTGGGGTCAAATAGAAGACTTAATGATCCGAGAAGTCGAACGGAGTCAAATAGTTGGTGGTTGTTGATCCCAGAAGCCGAATTGAGTCCCATTGTGCGTAGTTATTGACTTGATAAACCAAACAGATCAACTTGCGGGTACTTGTTGATCCGTGAAGCCGAATTCGGTCAAACGGAAGACTTGTTGATCCGAGAAGTCAATTTTGGTCAAAGTGAAGACTTAATGATCCGAGAAGTCGAACGGAGTCAAATAGTTGGTGCTTGTTGATCCCAAAAGCCGAATCGTGTCACATTGTGCGTAGTTAGTGACTTGATAAACCAAACGGATCAAGTTAAGGGTACTTGTTGATCCGTGAAGCCGAATTCGGTCAGACGGAAGACTTGTTGATCCGAGAATTTTGGTCAAAGAGAAGACTTAATGATCCGAGAAGTCGAACGGAGTCAAATAGTTGGTGCTTGTTGATCCCAGAAGACGAATTGAGTCACATTGTGCGTAGTTAGTGACTTGATAAACCAAACGGATCAGCTTGCGGGTACTTGTTGATCCGTGAAGTCGAATTCGGTCAGACGGAAGACTTGCTGATCCGAGAAGTCAATTGGGGTCAAATAGAAGACTTAATGATCCGAGAAGTCGAACGGAGTCAAATAGTTGGTGCTTGTTGATCCCAGAAGCCGAATTGAGCCACATTGTGCGTAGTTAGTGACTTGATAAACCAAACGGATCAACTTGCAAGTACTTGTTGATCCGTGAAGCCGAATTCGGTCAGACGGAAGACTTGTTCATCCGAGAAGTCAATTGGCGTCAAATAGAAGATTTAATGATCCGAGAAGTCGAACGGAGTCAAATAGTTGGTGCTTGTTGATCCCAGAAGTTGAATTGAGTCACATTGTGCGTAGTTAGTGACTTGATAAACCAAACGGATCAAGATGGGGGTACTTGTTGATCGGTGAAGCCGAATTCGGTCAGACGGAAGACTTGTTGATCCGAGAAGTCAATTGGGGTCGAATAGAAGACTTAATCATCCGAGAAGTCGAACGGAGTCAAATAGTTGGTGCTTGTTGATCCCAAAAGCCGAATTGAGTCATATTGTGCGTAGTTAGTGACTCGATAAACCAAACGGATCAAGTTGGGGGTACTTGTTGATTCGTGAAGCCGAATTCGGTCAGACGGAAGACTTGTTGATCCGAGAAGTTAATTGGGGTCAAATAGAAGACTTAATGATCCGAGAAGTCGAACGGAGTCAAATAGTTGGTGGTTGTTGATCCCAGAAGCCGAATTGAGTCCCATTGTGCGTAGTTAGTGACTTGATAAACCAAACGGATCAACTTGCGGTTACTTGTTGATCCGTGAAGCCGAATTCGCTCAGACGGAAGACTTGTTGATCCGAGAAGTCAATTGGAGTCAAATAGAAGACTTAATGATCCGAGAAGTCGAACGGAGTCAAATAGTTGGTGCTTGTTGATCCCAGAAGCCGAATTGAGTCACATTGTGTGTAGTTAGTGACTTGATAAACCAAACGGATCAACTTGCAGGTACTTGTTGATCCGTGAATCCGAATTCGGTCAGACGGAAGACTTGTTGATCCGAGAAGTCAATTGGAGTAAAAAAGAAGACTTAATGATCCGAGAAGTCAAGCGTAGTCAAATAATTGGTGCTTGTTGATCCTAGAAGCCGAATTGGGTCACATTGTGCGTAGTTAGTGACTCGATAAACCAAACGGATCAAGTTAGTCGTACTTGTTGATCCGTGAAGCCGAATTCGGTCAGACAGAAGACTTGTTAACCCGAGAAGTCAACTGGGGTCAAATAGAAGACTTAATGATCCGAGAAGTCGAACGGAGTCAAGTAGTTGGTGCTTGTTGATCCCAGAAGCCGAATTGAGTCACATTGTGCATAGTTAGTGACTTGATAAGCCAAATGGATCAAGTTGGGGGTACTTGTTGATCCGTGAAGCCGAATTCGGTCAGACGGAAGACTTTTTGATCCGAGAAGTCAATTTTGGTCAAAGTGCAGACTTAATGATCCGAGAAGTCGAACAGAGTCAAATAGTTGGTGCTTGTTGATCGCAGAAGCCGAATTGAGTCACATTGCCTAGTTAGTGACTCGATAAACCAAACGGATCAAGTTGGGGGTACTTGTTGATCCGTGAAGCCGAATTTGGTCAAACGAAAGACTTGTTGATCCGAGAAGTTAATTTTGGTCAATGTGAAGATCCGAGAAGTCGAACGGAGTCAAATAGTTGGTGCTTGTTGATCCCAGAAGCCGAATCGAGCCACATTGTGAGTAGTTAGTGACTTGATAAACCAAACGGATCAAGTTAAGGGTACTTGTTGATCCATGAAGCCGAATTCGGTAAAACGGAAGACTTGTTGATCCGAGAAGTCAATTTTGGTCAAAGAGAAGACTTAATGATCCAAGAAGTCGAACGGAGTCAAATAGTTGGTGCTTGTTGATCCCAGAAGTCGAATTGAGTCACATTGTGCGTAGTTAGTGACTTGATAAACCAAACGAATCAAGATGGGGGTACTTGTTGATCGGTGAAGCCGAATTCGGTCAGACGGAAGACTTCTGACAAGTCAATTGGGGTCGAATAGAAGACTTAATGATCTGAGAAGTCGAACGGAGTCAAATAGTTGGTGCTTGTTGATCCCAAAAGCCGAATTGAGTCATATTGTGCGTAGTTAGTGACTCGATAAACCAAACGGATCAAGTTGGGGGTACTTGTTGATTCGTGAAGCCGAATTCGGTCAGGCGGAAGACTTGTTGATCCGAGAAGTTAATTGGGGTCAAATAGAAGACTTAATGATCCGAGAAGTCGAACGGAGTCAAGTAGTTGGTGGTTGTTGATCCCAGAAGCCGAATTGAGTCCCATTGTGCGTAGTTAGTGACTTGATAAACCAAACGGATCAACTTGCGGTTACTTGTTGATCCGTGAAGCCGAATTCGCTCAGACGGAAGACTTGTTGATCCGAGAAGTCAATTGGGGTCAAATAGAAGACTTAATGATCCGAGAAGTCGAACGGAGTCAAATAGTTGGTGCTTGTTGATCCCAGAAGCCGAATTGAGTCACATTGTGTGTAGTCAGTGACTTGATAAACCAAACGGATCAACTTGCAGGTACTTGTTGATCCGTGAAGCCGAATTCGGTCAGACGGAAGACTTGTTGATCCGAGAAGTCAATTGGGGTAAAAAAGAAGACTTAATGATCCGAGAAGTCAAGCGTAGCCAAATAATTGGTGCTTGTTGATCCCAGAAGCCGAATTGGGTCACATTGTGCGTAGTTAGTGACTCGATAAACCAAACGGATCAAGTTAGTCGTACTTGTTGATCCGTGAAGCCGAATTCGGTCAGACGGAAGACTTGTTAACCCGAGAAGTCAACTGGGGTCAAATAGAAGACTTAATGATCCGAGAAGTCGAACGGAGTAAAATAGTTGGTGCTTGTTGATCCCAGAAGCCGAATTGAGTCACATTGTGCATAGTTAGTGACTTGATAAACCAAATGGATCAAGTTGGGGGTACTTGTTGATCCGTGAAGCCGAATTCGGTCAGACGGAAGACTTGTTGATCCGAGAAGTCAATTTTGGTCAAAGTGCAGACTTAATGATCCGAGAAGTCGAACGGAGTCAAATAGTTGGTGCTTGTTGATCCCAGAAGCCGAATTGAGTCACATTGTGCCTAGTTAGTGACTCGATAAACCAAACGGATCAAGTTGGGGGTACTTGTTGATCCGTGAAGCCGAATTCGGTCAAACAAAAGACTTGTTGATCCGAGAAGTCAATTGGGGTCAAATAGAAGATTTAATGATCCGAGAAGTCGAACGGAGTCAAATAGTTGGTGCTTGTCGATCCCAGAAGCCGAATTGAGTCACATTGTGCGTAGTTAGTGACTCGATAAACCAAACGGATCAAGTTGGGGGTACTTGTTGATCCGTGAAGCCGAATTCGGTCAGACCAAAGACTTGTTGATCCGAGAAGTCAATTGGGGTCAAATAGAAGACTTAATGATCCGAGAAGTCGAACGGAGTCAAATAGTTGGTGCTTGTTGATCCCAGAAGCCGAATTGAGTCACATTGTGCATAGTTAGTGACTTGATAAACCAAATGGATCAAGTTGGGGGTACTTGTTGATCCGTGAAGCCGAATTCGGTCAGACGGAAGATTTGTTGATCCGAGAAGTCAATTGGGGTCAAATAGAAGACTTAATGATTCGAGAAGTCGAACGGAGTCAAATAGTTGGTGCTTGTTGATCCCAGAAGCCGAATTGAGTCACATTGTGTGTAGTTAGTGACTCGATAAACCAAACGGATCAAGTTTAGGGTACTTGTTGATCCGTGAAGCCGAATTCGATCAAACGAAAGACTTGTTGATCCGAGAAGTTAATTTTGGTCAATGTGAAGATTCGAGAAGTCGAACGGAGTCAAATAGTTGGTGCGTGTTGATCCCAGAAGCCGAATCGAGTCACATTGTGAGTAGTTAGTGACTTGATAAACAAAACGGATCAAGTTAAGGGTACTTGTTGATCCATGAAGCCGAATTCGGTAAAACGGAAGACTTGTTGATCCGAGAAGTCAATTTTGGTCAAAGAGAAGACTTAATGATCCGAGAAGTCGAACGGAGTCAAATAGTTGGTGCTTGTTGATCCCAGAAGTCGAATTGAGTCACATTGTGCGTAGTTAGTGACTTGATAAACCAAACGAATCAAGATGGAGGTACTTGTTGATCGGTGAAGCCGAATTCGGTCAGACGGAAGACTTCTGACAAGTCAATTGGGGTCGAATAGAAGACATAATGATCTGAGAAGTCGAACGGAGTCAAATAGTTGGTGCTTGTTGATCCCAGAAGCCGAATCGAGTCACATTGTGCGTAGTTAGTGACTTGATAAACCAAACGGATCAACTTGCGGGTACTTGTTGATACATGAAGCCGAATTCGGTCAGACGGAAGACTTGTTGATCTGAGAAGTCAATTGGGGTCAAATAGAAGACTTAATGATCCGAGAAGTCGAACGGAGTCAAATTGTTAGTGCTTTTTTATCCCAGAAGCCGAATTGAGTCACATTGTGTGTAGTTAGTGACTTGATAAACCAAACGGATCACTTTGCAGGTGCTTGTTGATCCGTGAAGCCGAATTTGGTCAGACGGAAGACTTGTTCATCCGAGAAGTCAATTGGGTTCAAATAGAAGATTTAATGATCCGAGAAGTCGAACGGAGTCAAATAGTTGGTGCTTGTTGATCCCAGAAGTTGAATTGAGTCACATTGTGCGTAGTTAGTGACTTGATAATTCAAACGGATCAAGATGGGGGTACTTGTTGATCGGTGAAGCCGAATTCGGTCAGGCGGAAGACTTGTTGATCTGAGAAGTCAATTGGGGTCAAATAGAAGATTTAATGATCCGATAAGTCGAACGGAGTCAAATAGTTGGTGCTTGTTGATCCCAGAAGCCAAATTGAGTCACATTGTGCGTAGTTAGTGACTCGATAAACCAAACGGATCAAGTTGGGGGTACTTGTTGATCCATGAAGCCGAATTCGGTCAGACGGAGGACTTGTTGATTCGAGAAGTCAATTGGGGTCAAATAGAAGACTTAATGATCCGAGAAGTCGAACGGAGTCAAATAGTTGGTGCTTGTTGATCCCAAAAGCCGAATTGAGTCATATTGTGCGTAGTTAGTGACTCGATAAACCAAACGGATCAAGTTGGGGGTACTTGTTGATCCGAGAAGTCAATTGGGGTCAAATAGAAGACTTAATGATCCGAGAAGTCGAACGGAGTCAAATAGTTGGTGGTTGTTGATCCCAGAAGCCGAATTGAGTCACATTGTGCGTAGTTAGTGACTCGATAAACCAAACGGATCAAGTTGGGGGTACTTGTTGATCCATGAAGCCGAATTCGGTCAGACGGAGGACTTGTTGATCCGAGAAGTCAATTGGGGTCAAATAGAAGACTTAATGATCCGAGAAGTCGAACGGAGTCAAATAGTTGGTGCTTGTTGATCCCAAAAGCCGAATTGAGTCATATTGTGCGTAGTTAGTGACTCGATAAACCAAACGGATCAAGTTGGGGGTACTTGTTGATCCGAGAAGTCAATTGGGGTCAAATAGAAGACTTAATGATCCGAGAAGTCGAACGGAGTCAAATAGTTGGTGCTTGTTGATCCCAGAAGCCAAATTGAGTCACATTGTGCGTAGTTAGTGACTCGATAAACCAAACGGATCAAGTTGGGCGTACTTGTTGATCCATGAAGCCGAATTCGGTCAGACGGAGGACTTGTTGATCCGAGAAGTCAATTGGGGTCAAATAGAAGACTTAATGATCCGAGAAGTCGAACGGAGTCAAATAGTTGGTGCTTGTTGATCCCAAAAGCCGAATTGAGTCATATTGTGCGTAGTTAGTGACTCGATAAACCAAACGGATCAAGTTGGGGGTACTTGTTGATCCGAGAAGTCAATTGGGGTATAAAAGAAGACATAATGATCCGCGAAGTCGAGCGTAGTCAAATAGTTGGTGCTTGTTGATCCCAGAAGCCGAATTGGGTCACATTGTGCGTAGTTAGTGACTCGATAAACCAAACGGATCAAGTTAGGCGTACTTGTTGATCCGTGAAGCCGAATTCGGTCAGACGGAAGACTTGTTAACCCGAGAAGTCAATTGGGGTGAAATAGAAGACTTAATGATCCGAGAAGTCGAACGGAGTCAAATAGTTGGTGCTTGTTGATCCCAGAAGCCGAATTGAGTCACATTGTGCCTAGTTAGTGACTCGATAAACCAAACGGATCAAGTTGGGGGTACTTGTTGATGCGTGAAGCCGAATTCGGTCAGACCAAAGACTTGTTGATCCGAGAAGTCAATTGGGGTCAAATAGAAGACTTAATGATCCGAGAAGTCGAACGGAGTCAAATAGTTGGTGCTTGTTGATCCCAGAAGACGAATTGAGTCACATTGTGCGTAGTTAGTGACTTGATAAACCAAACGGATCAAGTTAAGGGTACATCTTGATCCGTGAAGCCGAATTCGGTCAGACGGAAGACTTGTTGATCCGAGAATTTTGGTCAAAGAGAAGACTTAATGATCCGAGAAGTCGAACGGAGTCAAATAGTTGGTGCTTGTTGATCCCAGAAGTCGAATTGAGTCACATTGTGCGTAGTTAGTGACTTGATAAACCAAACGGATCAAGATGGGGGTACTTGTTGATAGGTGAAGCCGAATTCGGTCAGACGGAAGACTTCCGAGAAGTCAATTGGGGTCGAATAGAAGACTTAATGATCTGAGAAGTCGAACGGAGTCAAATAGTTGGTGCTTGTTGATCCCAGAAGTCGAATCGAGTCACATTGTGCGTAGTTAGTGACTTGATAAACCAAACGGATCAACTTGCGGGTACTTGTTGATCCGTGAAGCCGAATTCGGTCAGACGGAAGACTTGTTGATCTGAGAAGTCAATTGGGGTCAAATAGAAGATTTAATTATCCGAGAAGTCGAACGGAGTCAAATAGTTGGTGCTTGTTGATCCCAGAAGCCAAATTGAGTCACATTGTGCGTAGTTAGTGACTCGATAAACCAAACGGATCAAGTTGGGGGTACTTGTTGATCCGTGAAGCCGAATTCGGTCAGACGGAAGACCTGATGATCCGAGAAGTCAATTGGGGACAAATAGAAGACTTAATGATCCGAGAAGTCGAACGAAGTCAAATAGTTGGTGCTTGTTGATCCCAAAAGCCGAATTGAGTCACATTGTGTGTAGTTAGTGACTCGATAAACCAAACGGATCAAGTTGGGGGTACTTGTTGATCCGTGAAGCCGAATTCGGTCAGACGGAAGACTTGTTGATCCGAGAAGTCAACTGGGGTCAAATAGAAGACTTAATGATCCGAGAAGTCGAACGGAGTCAAATAATTGGTGCTTGTTGATCTCAGAAGCCAAATTGAGTCACATTGTGCGTAGTTAGTGACTCGATAAACCAAACGGATCAAGTTGGGGGTACTTGTTGATCCATGAAGCCGAATTCGGTCAGACGGAAGACTTGTTGATCCGAGAAGTCAATTGGGGTCAAATAGAAGACTTAATGATCCGAGAAGCCGAACGGAGTCAAATAATTGGTGCTTGTTGATCCCAAAAGCCGAATTGAGTCATATTGTCCGTAGTTAGTGACTCGATAAACCAAACGGATCAAGTTGGGGGTACTTGTTGATCCATGAAGCCGAATTCGGTCAGACGGAAGACTTGTTGATCCGAGAAGTCAATTGGGGTCAAATAGAAGACTTAATGATCCGAGAAGTCGAACGGAGTCAAATAATTGGTGCTTGTTGATCCCAGAAGCCAAATTGAGTCACATTGTGCGTAGTTAGTGACTCGATAAACCAAACGGATCAAGTTGGGTGTACTTGTTGATCCGTGAAGCCGAATTCGATCAGAAGGAAGACTTGTTGATCCGAGAAGTCAATTAGGGTCAAATAGAAGACTTAATGATCCGAGAAGTCGAACGGAGTCAAATAATTGGTGCTTGTTGATCCCAGAAGCCGAATTGAGTCACATTGTGTGTAGTTAGTGACTCGATAAACCAAACGGATCAAGTTGGGGGTACTTGTTTATCCGTGAAGCCGAATTCGGTCAAACGGAAGACTTGTTGATCCGAGAAGTCAATTGGGGTCAAATAGAAGACTTAATGATCCGAGAAGTCGAACGGAGTCAAATAATTGGTGCTTGTTGATCCCAGAAGCCAAATTGAGTCACATTGTGCGTAGTTAGTGACTCGATAAACCAAACGGATCAAGTTGGGGGTACTTGTTGATCCGTGAAGCCGAATTCGATCAGACGAAAGACTTGTTGATCCGAGAAGTCAATTGGGGTCAAATAGAAGATTTAATGATCCGAGAAGTCGAACGGAGTCAAATAGTTGGTGCTTGTTGATCCCAAAAGCTGAATTGAGTCACATTGTGCGTAGTTAGTGACTCGATAAACCAAACGGATCAGGTTGGGGGTACTTGTTGATCCGTGAAGCCGAATTCGGTCAGACGGAAGACTTGTTGATCCGAGAAGTCAATTGGGGTAAAAAAGAAGACTTAATGATCCGAGAAGTTAAGCGTAGTCAAATAATTGGTGCTTGTTGATCCCAGAAGCCGAATTGGGTCACATTGTGCGTAGTTAGTGACTCGATAAACCAAACGGATCAAGTTAGTCGTACTTGTTGATCCGTGAAGCCGAATTCGGTCAGACGGAAGACTTGTTAACCCGAGAAGTCAACTGGGGTCAAATAGAAGACTTAATGATCCGAGAAGTCGAACGGAGTCAAATAGTTGGTGCTTGTTGATCCCAGAAGCCGAATTGAGTCACATTGTGCATAGTTAGTGACTTGATAAACCAAATGGATCAAGTTGGGGGTACTTGTTGATCCGTGAAGCCGAATTCGGTCAGACGGAAGACTTGTTGATCCGAGAAGTCAATTTTGGTCAAAGTGCAGACTTAATGATCCGAGAAGTCGAACGGAGTCAAATAGTTGGTGCTTGTTGATCCCAGAAGCCGAATTGAGTCACATTGTGCCTAGTTAGTGACTAGATAAACCAAACGGATCAAGTTGGGGGTACTTGTTGATCCATGAAGCCGAATTCGGTCAGACGGAGGACTTGTTGATCCGAGAAGTCAATTGGGGTCAAATAGAAGAATTAATGATCCGAGAAGTCGAACGGAGTCAAATAGTTGGTGCTTGTTGATCCCAAAAGCCGAATTGAGTCATATTGTGCGTAGTTAGTGACTCGATAAACCAAACGGATCAAGTTGGGGGTACTTGTTGATCCGAGAAGTCAATTGGGGTCAAATAGAAGACTTAATGATCCGAGAAGTCGAACGGAGTCAAATAGTTGGTGGTTGTTGATCCCAGAAGTCGAATTGAGTCACATTGTGCGTAGTTAGTGACTTGATAAACCAAACGGATCAACTTGCGGTTACTTGTTGATCCGTGAAGCCGAATTCGGTCAGACGGAAGACTTGTTGATCCGAGAAGTCAATTGGGGTCAAGTAGAAGACTTAATGATCCGAGAAGTCGAACAGAGTCAAATAGTTGGTGCTTGTTTATCCCATAAGCCGTATTGAGTCACATTGTGATAGTTAGTGACTTGATAAACCAAACGGATCAACTTGCAGGTACTTGTTGATCCGTGAAGCCGAATCGGTCAGACGGAAGACTTGTTGATCCGAGAAGTCAATTGGGGTAAAAAAGAAGACATAATGATCCGCGAAGTCGAGCGTAGTCAAATAGTTGGTGCTTGTTGATCCCAGAAGCCGAATTGGGTCACATTGTGCGTAGTTAGTGACTCGATAAACCAAACGGATCAAGTTAGGCGTACTTGTTGATCCGTGAAGCCGAATTCGGTCAGACGGAAGACTTGTTAACCCGAGAAGTCAATTGGGGTGAAATAGAAGACTTAATGATCCGAGAAGTCGAACGGAGTCAAATAGTTGGTGCTTGTTGATCCCAGAAGCCGAATTGAGTCACATTGTGCATAGTTAGTGACTTGATAAACCAAATGGATCAAGTTGGGGGTACTTGTTGATACGTGAAGCCGAATTCGGTTAAACGGAAGACTTGTTGATCCGAGAAGTCAATTTTGGTCAAAGTGCGGACTTAATGATCCGAGAAGTCGAACGGAGTCAAATAGTTGGTGCTTGTTGATCCCAGAAGCCGAATTGAGTCACATTGTGCCTAGTTAGTGACTCGATAAACCAAACGGATCAAGTTGGGGGTACTTGTTGATGCGTGAAGCCGAATTCGGTCAGACCAAAGACTTGTTGATCCGAGAAGTCAATTGGGGTCAAATAGAAGACTTAATGATCCGAGAAGTCGAACGAAGTCAAATAGTTGGTGCTTGTTGATCCCAGAAGACGAATTAAGTCACATTGTGCGTAGTTAGTGACTTGATAAACCAAACGGATCAAGTTAAGGGTACATTTTGATCCGTGAAGCCGAATTCGGTCAGACGGAAGACTTGTTGATCCGAGAATTTTGGTCAAAGAGAAGACTTAATGATCCGAGAAGTCGAACGGAGTCAAATAGGTGGTGCTTGTTGATCCCAGAAGTCGAATTGAGTCACATTGTGCGTAGTTAGTGACTTGATAAACCAAACGGATCAAGATGGGGGTACTTGTTGATAGGTGAAGCCGAATTCGGTCAGACGGAAGACTTCCGAGAAGTCAATTGGGGTCGAATAGAAGACTTAATGATCTGAGAAGTCGAACGGAGTCAAATAGTTGGTGCTTGTTGATCCCAGAAGCCGAATCGAGTCACATTGTGCGTAGTTAGTGACTTGATAAACCAAACGGATCAACTTGCGGGTACTTGATGATCCGTGAAGCCGAATTCGGTCAGACGGAAGACTTGTTGATCTGAGAAGTCAATTGGGGTCAAATAGAAGATTTAATTATCCGAGAAGTCGAACGGAGTCAAATAGTTGGTGCTTGTTGATCCCAGAAGCCAAATTTAGTCACATTGTGCGTAGTTAGTGACTCGATAAACCAAACGGATCAAGTTGGGGGTACTTGTTGATCCGTGAAGCCGAATTCGGTCAGACGGAAGACTTGATGATCCGAGAAGTCAATTGGGGACAAATAGAAGACTTAATGATCCGAGAAGTCGAACGAAGTCAAATAGTTGGTGCTTGTTGATCCCAAAAGCCGAATTGAGTCACATTGTGTGTAGTTAGTGACTCGATAAACCAAACGGATCAAGTTGGGGGTACTTGTTTATCCATGAAGCCGAATTCGGTCAAACGGAAGACTTGTTGATCCGAGAAGTCAATTGGGGTCAAATAGAAGACTTAATGATCCGAGAAGTCGAACGGAGTCAAATAATTGGTGCTTGTTGATCCCAGAAGCCAAATTGAGTCACATTGTGCGTAGTTAGTGACTCGATAAACCAAACGGATCAAGTTGGGGTACTTGTTGATCCGTGAAGCGGAATTCGATCAGACGGAGGACTTGTTGATCCGAGAAGTCAATTGGGGTCAAATAGAAGACTTAATGATCCGAGAAGTCGAACGGAGTCAAATAGTTGGTGCTTGTTGATCCCAAAAGCTGAATTGAGTCACATTGTGCGTAGTTAGTGACTCGATAAACCAAACGGATCAGGTTGGGGGTACTTGTTGATCCGTGAAGCCGAATTCGGTCAGACGGAAGACTTGTTGATCCGAGAAGTCAACTGGGGTCAAATAGAAGACTTAATGATCCGAGAAGTCGAACGGAGTCAAATAATTGGTGCTTGTTGATCCCAGAAGCCAAATTGAGTCACATTGTGCGTAGTTAGTGACTCGATAAACCAAACGGATCAAGTTGGGGGTACTTGTTGATCCATGAAGCCGAATTCGGTCAGACGGAAGACTTGTTGATCCGAGAAGTCAATTGGGGTCAAATAGAAGACTTAATGATCCGAGAAGTCGAACGGAGTCAAATAATTGGTGCTTGTTGATCCCAGAAGCCAAATTGAGTCACATTGTGCGTAGTTAGTGACTCGATAAACCAAACGGATCAAGTTGGGTGTACTTGTTGATCCGTGAAGCCGAATTCGATCAGACGGAAGACTTGTTGATCCGAGAAGTCAATTAGGGTCAAATAGAAGACTTAATGATCCGAGAAGTCGAACGGAGTCAAATAATTGGTGCTTGTTGATCCCAGAAGCCGAATTGAGTCACATTGTGTGTAGTTAGTGACTCGATAAACCAAACGGATCAAGTTGGGGGTACTTGTTTATCCGTGAAGCCGAATTCGGTCAAACGGAAGACTTGTTGATCCGAGAAGTCAATTGGGGTCAAATAGAAGACTTAATGATCCGAGAAGTCGAACGGAGTCAAATAATTGGTGCTTGTTGATCCCAGAAGCCAAATTGAGTCACATTGTGCGTAGTTAGTGACTCGATAAACCAAACGGATCAAGTTGGGGGTACTTGTTGATCCGTGAAGCCGAATTCGATCAGACGAAAGACTTGTTGATCCGAGAAGTCAATTGGGGTCAAATAGAAGATTTAATGATCCGAGAAGTCGAACGGAGTCAAATAGTTGGTGCTTGTTGATCCCAAAAGCTGAATTGAGTCACATTGTGCGTAGTTAGTGACTCGATAAACCAAACGGATCAGGTTGGGGGTACTTGTTGATCCGTGAAGCCGAATTCGGTCAGACGGAAGACTTGTTGATCCGAGAAGTCAATTGGGGTAAAAAAGAAGACTTAATGATCCGAGAAGTTAAGCGTAGTCAAATAATTGGTGCTTGTTGATCCCAGAAGCCGAATTGGGTCACATTGTGCGTAGTTAGTGACTCGATAAACCAAACGGATCAAGTTAGTCGTACTTGTTGATCCGTGAAGCCGAATTCGGTCAGACGGAAGACTTGTTAACCCGAGAAGTCAACTGGGGTCAAATAGAAGACTTAATGATCCGAGAAGTCGAACGGAGTCAAATAGTTGGTGCTTGTTGATCCCAGAAGCCGAATTGAGTCACATTGTGCATAGTTAGTGACTTGATAAACCAAATGGATCAAGTTGGGGGTACTTGTTGATCCGTGAAGCCGAATTCGGTCAGACGGAAGACTTGTTGATCCGAGAAGTCAATTTTGGTCAAAGTGCAGACTTAATGATCCGAGAAGTCGAACGGAGTCAAATAGTTGGTGCTTGTTGATCCCAGAAGCCGAATTGAGTCACATTGTGCCTAGTTAGTGACTAGATAAACCAAACGGATCAAGTTGGGGGTACTTGTTGATCCATGAAGCCGAATTCGGTCAGACGGAGGACTTGTTGATCCGAGAAGTCAATTGGGGTCAAATAGAAGAATTAATGATCCGAGAAGTCGAACGGAGTCAAATAGTTGGTGCTTGTTGATCCCAAAAGCCGAATTGAGTCATATTGTGCGTAGTTAGTGACTCGATAAACCAAACGGATCAAGTTGGGGGTACTTGTTGATCCGAGAAGTCAATTGGGGTCAAGTAGAAGACTTAATGATCCGAGAAGTCGAACAGAGTCAAATAGTTGGTGCTTGTTTATCCCATAAGCCGTATTGAGTCACATTGTGATAGTTAGTGACTTGATAAACCAAACGGATCAACTTGCAGGTACTTGTTGATCCGTGAAGCCGAATCGGTCAGACGGAAGACTTGTTGATCCGAGAAGTCAATTGGGGTAAAAAAGAAGACATAATGATCCGCGAAGTCGAGCGTAGTCAAATAGTTGGTGCTTGTTGATCCCAGAAGCCGAATTGGGTCACATTGTGCGTAGTTAGTGACTCGATAAACCAAACGGATCAAGTTAGGCGTACTTGTTGATCCGTGAAGCCGAATTCGGTCAGACGGAAGACTTGTTAACCCGAGAAGTCAATTGGGGTGAAATAGAAGACTTAATGATCCGAGAAGTCGAACGGAGTCAAATAGTTGGTGCTTGTTGATCCCAGAAGCCGAATTGAGTCACATTGTGCATAGTTAGTGACTTGATAAACCAAATGGATCAAGTTGGGGGTACTTGTTGATACGTGAAGCCGAATTCGGTTAAACGGAAGACTTGTTGATCCGAGAAGTTAATTTTGGTCAAAGTGCGGACTTAATGATCCGAGAAGTCGAACGGAGTCAAATAGTTGGTGCTTGTTGATCCCAGAAGCCGAATTGAGTCACATTGTGCCTAGTTAGTGACTCGATAAACCAAACGGATCAAGTTGGGGGTACTTGTTGATGCGTGAAGCCGAATTCGGTCAGACCAAAGACTTGTTGATCCGAGAAGTCAATTGGGGTCAAATAGAAGACTTAATGATCCGAGAAGTCGAACGAAGTCAAATAGTTGGTGCTTGTTGATCCCAGAAGACGAATTAAGTCACATTGTGCGTAGTTAGTGACTTGATAAACCAAACGGATCAAGTTAAGGGTACATTTTGATCCGTGAAGCCGAATTCGGTCAGACGGAAGACTTGTTGATCCGAGAATTTTGGTCAAAGAGAAGACTTAATGATCCGAGAAGTCGAACGGAGTCAAATAGGTGGTGCTTGTTGATCCCAGAAGTCGAATTGAGTCACATTGTGCGTAGTTAGTGACTTGATAAACCAAACGGATCAAGATGGGGGTACTTGTTGATAGGTGAAGCCGAATTCGGTCAGACGGAAGACTTCCGAGAAGTCAATTGGGGTCGAATAGAAGACTTAATGATCTGAGAAGTCGAACGGAGTCAAATAGTTGGTGCTTGTTGATCCCAGAAGCCGAATCGAGTCACATTGTGCGTAGTTAGTGACTTGATAAACCAAACGGATCAACTTGCGGGTACTTGATGATCCGTGAAGCCGAATTCGGTCAGACGGAAGACTTGTTGATCTGAGAAGTCAATTGGGGTCAAATAGAAGATTTAATTATCCGAGAAGTCGAACGGAGTCAAATAGTTGGTGCTTGTTGATCCCAGAAGCCAAATTTAGTCACATTGTGCGTAGTTAGTGACTCGATAAACCAAACGGATCAAGTTGGGGGTACTTGTTGATCCGTGAAGCCGAATTCGGTCAGACGGAAGACTTGATGATCCGAGAAGTCAATTGGGGACAAATAGAAGACTTAATGATCCGAGAAGTCGAACGAAGTCAAATAGTTGGTGCTTGTTGATCCCAAAAGCCGAATTGAGTCACATTGTGTGTAGTTAGTGACTCGATAAACCAAACGGATCAAGTTGGGGGTACTTGTTTATCCATGAAGCCGAATTCGGTCAAACGGAAGACTTGTTGATCCGAGAAGTCAATTGGGGTCAAATAGAAGACTTAATGATCCGAGAAGTCGAACGGAGTCAAATAATTGGTGGTTGTTGATCCCAGAAGCCAAATTGAGTCACATTGTGCGTAGTTAGTGACTCGATAAACCAAACGGATCAAGTTGGGGTACTTGTTGATCCGTGAAGCCGAATTCGATCAGACGGAGGACTTGTTGATCCGAGAAGTCAATTGGGGTCAAATAGAAGACTTAATGATCCGAGAAGTCGAACGGAGTCAAATAGTTGGTGCTTGTTGATCCCAAAAGCTGAATTGAGTCACATTGTGCGTAGTTAGTGACTCGATAAACCAAACGGATCAGGTTGGGGGTACTTGTTGATCCGTGAAGCCGAATTCGGTCAGACGGAAGACTTGTTGATCCGAGAAGTCAACTGGGGTCAAATAGAAGACTTAATGATCCGAGAAGTCGAACGGAGTCAAATAATTGGTGCTTGTTGATCCCAGAAGCCAAATTGAGTCACATTGTGCGTAGTTAGTGACTCGATAAACCAAACGGATCAAGTTGGGGGTACTTGTTGATCCATGAAGCCGAATTCGGTCAGACGGAAGACTTGTTGATCCGAGAAGTCAATTGGGGTCAAATAGAAGACTTAATGATCCGAGAAGTCGAACGGAGTCAAATAATTGGTGCTTGTTGATCCCAGAAGCCAAATTGAGTCACATTGTGCGTAGTTAGTGACTCGATAAACCAAACGGATCAAGTTGGGGGTACTTGTTGATCCATGAAGCCGAATTCGGTCAGACGGAAGACTTGTTGATCCGAGAAGTCAATTGGGGTCAAATAGAAGACTTAATGATCCGAGAAGTCGAACGGAGTCAAATAATTGGTGCTTGTTGATCCCAGAAGCCAAATTGAGTCACATTGTGCGTAGTTAGTGACTCGATAAACCAAACGGATCAAGTTGGGTGTACTTGTTGATCCGTGAAGCCGAATTCGATCAGATGGAAGACTTGTTGATCCGAGAAGTCAATTGGGGTCAAATAGAAGACTTAATGATCCGAGAAGTCGAACGGAGTCAAATAATTGGTGCTTGTTGATCCCAGAAGCCGAATTGAGTCACATTGTGTGTAGTTAGTGACTCGATAAACCAAACGGATCAAGTTGGGGGTACTTGTTTATCCGTGAAGCCGAATTCGGTCAAACGGAAGACTTGTTGATCCGAGAAGTCAATTGGGGTCAAATAGAAGACTTAATGATCCGAGAAGTCGAACGGAGTCAAATAATTGGTGCTTGTTGATCCTAGAAGCCAAATTTAGTCACATTGTGCGTAGTTAGTGACTCGATAAACCAAACGGATCAAGTTGGGGGTACTTGTTGATCCGTGAAGCCGAATTCGATCAGACGGAAGACTTGTTGATCCGAGAAGTCAATTGGGGTAAAAAAGAAGACATAATGATCCGCGAAGTCGAGCGTAGTCAAATAGTTGGTGCTTGTTGATCCCAGAAGCCAAATTGGGTCACATTGTGCGTAGTTAGTGACTCGATAAACCAAACGGATCAAGTTAGGCGTACTTGTTGATCCGTGAAGCCGAATTCGGTCAGACGGAAGACTTGTTAACCCGAGAAGTCAATTGGGGTGAAATAGAAGACTTAATGATCCGAGAAGTCGAACGGAGTCAAATAGTTGGTGCTTGTTGATCCCAGAAGCCGAATTGAGTCACATTGTGCATAGTTAGTGACTTGATAAACCAAATGGATCAAGTTGGGGGTACTTGTTGATACGTGAAGCTGAATTCGGTTAAACGGAAGACTTGTTGATCCGAGAAGTCAATTTTGGTCAAAGTGCGGACTTAATGATCCGAGAAGTCGAACGGAGTCAAATAGTTGGTGCTTGTTGATCCCAGAAGCCGAATTGAGTCACATTGTGCCTAGTTAGTGACTCGATAAACCAAACGGATCAAGTTGGGGGTACTTGTTGATGCGTGAAGCCGAATTCGGTCAGACCAAAGACTTGTTGATCCGAGAAGTCAATTGGGGTCAAATAGAAGACTTAATGATCCGAGAAGTCGAACGAAGTCAAATAGTTGGTGCTTGTTGATCCCAGAAGACGAATTAAGTCACATTGTGCGTAGTTAGTGACTTGATAAACCAAACGGATCAAGTTAAGGGTACATTTTGATCCGTGAAGCCGAATTCGGTCAGACGGAAGACTTGTTGATCCGAGAATTTTGGTCAAAGAGAAGACTTAATGATCCGAGAAGTCGAACGGAGTCAAATAGGTGGTGCTTGTTGATCCCAGAAGTCGAATTGAGTCACATTGTGCGTAGTTAGTGACTTGATAAACCAAACGGATCAAGATGGGGGTACTTGTTGATAGGTGAAGCCGAATTCGGTCAGACGGAAGACTTCCGAGAAGTCAATTGGGGTCGAATAGAAGACTTAATGATCTGAGAAGTCGAACGGAGTCAAATAGTTGGTGCTTGTTGATCCTAGAAGCCGAATCGAGTCACATTGTGCGTAGTTAGTGACTTGATAAACCAAACGGATCAACTTGCGGGTACTTGATGATCCGTGAAGCCGAATTCGGTCAGACGGAAGACTTGTTGATCTGAGAAGTCAATTGGGGTCAAATAGAAGATTTAATTATCCGAGAAGTCGAACAGAGTCAAATAGTTGGTGCTTGTTGATCCCAGAAGCCAAATTTAGTCACATTGTGCGTAGTTAGTGACTCGATAAACCAAACGGATCAAGTTGGGGGTACTTGTTGATCCGTGAAGCCGAATTCGGTCAGACGGAAGACTTGATGATCCGAGAAGTCAATTGGGGACAAATAGAAGACTTAATGATCCGAGAAGTCGAACGAAGTCAAATAGTTGGTGCTTGTTGATCCCAAAAGCCGAATTGAGTCACATTGTGTGTAGTTAGTGACTCGATAAACCAAACGGATCAAGTTGGGGGTACTTGTTTATCCATGAAGCCGAATTCGGTCAAACGGAAGACTTGTTGATCCGAGAAGTCAATTGGGGTCAAATAGAAGACTTAATGATCCGAGAAGTCGAACGGAGTCAAATAATTGGTGCTTGTTGATCCCAGAAGCCAAATTGAGTCACATTGTGCGTAGTTAGTGACTCGATAAACCAAACGGATCAAGTTGGGGTACTTGTTGATCCGTGAAGCCGAATTCGATCAGACGGAGGACTTGTTGATCCGAGAAGTCAATTGGGGTCAAATAGAAGACTTAATGATCCGAGAAGTCGAACGGAGTCAAATAGTTGGTGCTTGTTGATCCCAAAAGCTGAATTGAGTCACATTGTGCGTAGTTAGTGACTCGATAAACCAAACGGATCAGGTTGGGGGTACTTGTTGATCCGTGAAGCCGAATTCGGTCAGACGGAAGACTTGTTGATCCGAGAAGTCAACTGGGGTCAAATAGAAGACTTAATGATCCGAGAAGTCGAACGGAGTCAAATAATTGGTGCTTGTTGATCCCAGAAGCCAAATTGAGTCACATTGTGCGTAGTTAGTGACTCGATAAACCAAACGGATCAAGTTGGGGGTACTTGTTGATCCATGAAGCCGAATTCGGTCAGACGGAAGACTTGTTGATCCGAGAAGTCAATTGGGGTCAAATAGAAGACTTAATGATCCGAGAAGTCGAACGGAGTCAAATAATTGGTGCTTGTTGATCCCAGAAGCCAAATTGAGTCACATTGTGCGTAGTTAGTGACTCGATAAACCAAACGGATCAAGTTGGGGGTACTTGTTGATCCATGAAGCCGAATTCGGTCAGACGGAAGACTTGTTGATCCGAGAAGTCAATTGGGGTCAAATAGAAGACTTAATGATCCGAGAAGTCGAACGGAGTCAAATAATTGGTGCTTGTTGATCCCAGAAGCCAAATTGAGTCACATTGTGCGTAGTTAGTGACTCGATAAACCAAACGGATCAAGTTGGGTGTACTTGTTGATCCGTGAAGCCGAATTCGATCAGATGGAAGACTTGTTGATCCGAGAAGTCAATTGGGGTCAAATAGAAGACTTAATGATCCGAGAAGTCGAACGGAGTCAAATAATTGGTGCTTGTTGATCCCAGAAGCCGAATTGAGTCACATTGTGTGTAGTTAGTGACTCGATAAACCAAACGGATCAAGTTGGGGGTACTTGTTTATCCGTGAAGCCGAATTCGGTCAAACGGAAGACTTGTTGATCCGAGAAGTCAATTGGGGTCAAATAGAAGACTTAATGATCCGAGAAGTCGAACGGAGTCAAATAATTGGTGCTTGTTGATCCTAGAAGCCAAATTTAGTCACATTGTGCGTAGTTAGTGACTCGATAAACCAAACGGATCAAGTTGGGGGTACTTGTTGATCCGTGAAGCCGAATTCGATCAGACGAAAGACTTGTTGATCCGAGAAGTCAATTGGGGTCAAATAGAAGACTTAATGATCCGAGAAGTCGAACGGAGTCAAATAGTTGGTGCTTGTTGATCCCAAAAGCTGAATTGAGTCACATTGTGCGTAGTTAGTGACTCGATAAACCAAACGGATCAGGTTGGGGGTACTTGTTGATCCGTGAAGCCGAATTCGGTCAGACGGAAGACTTGTTGATCCGAGACGTCAATTGGGGTAAAAAAGAAGACTTAATGATCCGAGAAGTCAAGCGTAGTCAAATAATTGGTGCTTGTTGATCCCAGAAGCCGAATTGGGTCACATTGTGCGTAGTTAGTGACTCGATAAACCAAACGGATCAAGTTAGTCGTACTTGTTGATCCGTGAAGCCGAATTCGGTCAGACGGAAGACTTGTTAACCCGAGAAGTCAACTGGGGTCAAATAGAAGACTTAATGATCCGAGAAGTCGAACGGAGTCAAATAGTTGGTGCTTGTTGATCCCAGAAGCCGAATTGAGTCACATTGTGCATAGTTAGTGACTTGATAAACCAAATGGATCAAGTTGGGGGTACTTGTTGATCCGTGAAGCCGAATTCGGTCAGACGGAAGACTTGTTGATCCGAGAAGTCAATTTTGGCCAAAGTGCAGACTTAATGATCCGAGAAGTCGAACGAAGTCAAATAGTTGGTGCTTGTTGATCCCAGAAGCCGAATTGAGTCACATTGTGCCTAGTTAGTGACTAGATAAACCAAACGGATCAAGTTGGGGGTACTTGTTGATCCGTGAAGCCGAATTCGGTCAAACGAAAGACTTGTTGATCCGAGAAGTCAATTGGGGTCAAATAGAAGATTTAATGATCCGAGAAGTCGAACGGAGTCAAATAGTTGGTGCTTGTTGATCCCAGAAGCCGAATTGAGTCACATTGTGCGTAGTTAGTGACTCGATAAACCAAACGGATCAAGTTGGGGGTACTTGTTGATCCATGAAGCCGAATTCGGTCAGACGGAAGACTTGTTGATCCGAGAAGTCAATTGGGGTCAAATAGAAGACTTAATGATCCGAGAAGTCGAACGGAGTCAAATAATTGGTGCTTGTTGATCCCAGAAGCCATATTGAGTCACATTGTGCGTAGTTAGTGACTCGATAAACCAAACGGATCAAGTTGGGTGTACTTGTTGATCCGTGAAGCCGAATTCGATCAGACGGAAGACTTGTTGATCCGAGAAGTCAATTGGGGTCAAATAGAAGACTTAATGATCCGAGAAGTCGAACGGAGTCAAATAATTGGTGCTTGTTGATCCCAGAAGCCGAATTGAGTCACATTGTGTGTAGTTAGTGACTCGATAAACCAAACGGATCAAGTTGGGGGTACTTGTTTATCCGTGAAGCCGAATTCGGTCAAACGGAAGACTTGTTGATCCGAGAAATCAATTGGGGTCAAATAGAAGACTTAATGATCCGAGAAGTCGAACGGAGTCAAATAATTGGTGCTTGTTGATCCTAGAAGCCAAATTGAGTCACATTGTGCGTAGTTAGTGACTCGATAAACCAAACGGATCAAGTTGGGGGTACTTGTTGATCCGTGAAGCCGAATTCGATCAGACGAAAGACTTGTTGATCCGAGAAGTCAATTGGGGTCAAATAGAAGACTTAATGATCCGAGAAGTCGAACGGAGTCAAATAGTTGGTGCTTGTTGATCCCAAAAGCTGAATTGAGTCCCATTGTGCGTAGTTAGTGACTCGATAAACCAAACGGATCAGGTTGGGGGTACTTGTTGATCCGTGAAGCCGAATTCGGTCAGACGGAAGACTTGTTGATCCGAGAAGTCAATTGGGTAAAAAAGAAGACTTAATGATCCGAGAAGTCAAGCGTAGTCAAATAACTGGTGATTGTTGATCCCAGAAGCCGAATTGGGTCACATTGTGCGTAGTTAGTGACTCGATAAACCAAACGGATCAAGTTAGTCGTACTTGTTGATCCGTGAAGCCGAATTCGGTCAGACGGAAGACTTGTTAACCCGAGAAGTCAACTGGGGTCAAATTGAAGACTTAATGATCCGAGAAGTCGAACGGAGTCAAATAGTTGGTGCTTGTTGATCCCAGAAGCCGAATTGAGTCACATTGTGCATAGTTAGTGACTTGATAAACCAAATGGATCAAGTTGGGGGTACTTGTTGATCCGTGAAGCCGAATTCGGTCAGACGGAAGACTTGTTGATCCGAGAAGTCAATTTTGGTCAAAGTGCAGACTTAATGATCCGAGAAGTCGAACGGAGTCAAATAGTTGGTGCTTGTTGATCCCAGAAGCCGAATTGAGTCACATTGTGCCTAGTTAGTGACTAGATAAACCAAACGGATCAAGTTGGGGGTACTTGTTGATCCGTGAAGCCGAATTCGGTCAAACGAAAGACTTGTTGATCCGAGAAGTCAATTGGGGTCAAATAGAAGATTTAATGATCCGAGAAGTCGAACGGAGTCAAATAGTTGGTGCTTGTTGATCCCAGAAGCCGAATTGAGTCACATTGTGCGTAGTTAGTGACTCGATAAACCAAACGGATCAAGTTGGGGGTACTTGTTGATCCGTGAAGCCGAATTCGGTCAGACCAAAGACTTGTTGATCCGAGAAGTCAATTGGGGTCAAATAGAAAACTTAATGATCCGAGAAGTCGAACGGAGTCAAATAGTTGGTGCTTGTTGATCCCAGAAGCCGAATTGAGTCACATTGTGCAGAGTTAGTGACTTAATAAAACAAATGGATCAAGTTGGGGGTACTTGTTGATCCGTGAAGCCGAATTCGGTCAGACGGAAGACTTGTTAACCCGAGAAGTCAACTGGGGTCAAATTGAAGACTTAATGATCCGAGAAGTCGAACGGAGTCAAATAGTTGGTGCTTGTTGATCCCAGAAGCCGAATTGAGTCACATTGTGCATAGTTAGTGACTTGATAAACCAAATGGATCAAGTTGGGGGTACTTGTTGATCCGTGAAGCCGAATTCGGTCAGACGGAAGACTTGTTGATCCGAGAAGTCAATTTTGGTCAAAGTGCAGACTTAATGATCCGAGAAGTCGAACGGAGTCAAATAGTTGGTGCTTGTTGATCCCAGAAGCCGAATTGAGTCACATTGTGCCTAGTTAGTGACTAGATAAACCAAACGGATCAAGTTGGGGGTACTTGTTGATCCGTGAAGCCGAATTCGGTCAAACGAAAGACTTGTTGATCCGAGAAGTCAATTGGGGTCAAATAGAAGATTTAATGATCCGAGAAGTCGAACGGAGTCAAATAGTTGGTGCTTGTTGATCCCAGAAGCCGAATTGAGTCACATTGTGCGTAGTTAGTGACTCGATAAACCAAACGGATCAAGTTGGGGGTACTTGTTGATCCGTGAAGCCGAATTCGGTCAGACCAAAGACTTGTTGATCCGAGAAGTCAATTGGGGTCAAATAGAAAACTTAATGATCCGAGAAGTCGAACGGAGTCAAATAGTTGGTGCTTGTTGATCCCAGAAGCCGAATTGAGTCACATTGTGCAGAGTTAGTGACTTAATAAAACAAATGGATCAAGTTGGGGGTACTTGTTGATCCGTGAAGCCGAATTCGGTCAGACGGAAGATTTGTTGATCTGAGAAGTCAATTGGGGTTAAATAGAAGACTTAATGATTCGAGAAGTCGAACGGAGTCAAATAGTTGGTGCTTGTTGATCCCAGAAGCCGAATTGAGTCACATTGTGTGTAGTTAGTGACTCGATAAACCAAACGGATCAAGTTTAGGGTACTTGTTGATCCGTGAAGCCGAATTCGATCAAACGAAAGACTTGTTGATCCGAGAAGTTAATTTTGGTCAATGTGAAGATCCGAGAAGTCGAACGGAGTCAAATAGTTGGTGCTTGTTGATCCCAGAAGCCGAATCGAGTCACATTGTGAGTAGTTAGTGACTTGATAAACCAAACGGATCAAGTTAAGGGTACTTGTTGATCAATGAAGCCGAATTCGGTAAAACGGAAGACTTGTTGATCCGAGAAGTCAATTTTGGTCAAAGAGAAGACTTAATGATCCGAGAAGTCGAACGGAGTCAAATAGTTGGTGCTTGTTGGTCCCAGAAGTCGAATTGAGTCACATTGTGCGTAGTTAGTGACTTGATAAACCAAACGAATCAAGATGGGGGTACTTGTTGATCGGTGTAGCCGAATTCGGTCAGACGGAAGACTTCTGACAAGTCAATTGGGGTCGAATAGAAGACTTAATGATCTGAGAAGTCGAACGGAGTCAAATAGTTGGTGTTTGTTGATCCCAGAAGCCGAATCGAGTCACATTGTGCGTAGTTAGTGACTTGATAAGCCAAACGGATCAACTTGCGGGTACTTGTTGATACATGAAGCCGAATTCGGTCAGACGGAAGACTTGTTGATCTGAGAAGTCAATTGGGGTCAAATAGAAGACTTAATGATCCGAGAAGTCGAACGGGGTCAAATAGTTGGTGCTTTTTTATCCCAGAAGCCGAATTGAGTCACATTGTGTGTAGTTAGTGACTTGATAAACCAAACGGATCACTTTGCAGGTACTTGTTGATCCGTGAAGCCGAATTCGGTCAGACGGAAGACTTGTTCATCCGAGAAGTCAATTGGGTTCAAATAGAAGATTTAATGATCCGAGAAGTCGAACGGAGTCAAATAGTTGGTGCTTGTTGATCCCAGAAGTTGAATTGAGTCACATTGTGCGTAGTTAGTGACTTGATAATTCAAACGGATCAAGATGGGGGTACTTGTTGATCGGTGAAGCCGAATTCGGTCAGGCGGAAGACTTGTTGATCTGAGAAGTCAATTGGGGTCAAATAGAAGATTTAATGATCCGATAAGTCAAACGGAGTCAAATAGTTGGTGCTTGTTGATCCCAGAAGCCAAATTGGGTCACATTGTGCGTAGTTAGTGACTCGATAAACCAAACGGATCAAGTTGGGGGTACTTGTTGATCCATGAAGCCGAATTCGGTCAGACGGAGGACTTGTTGATCTGAGAAGTCAATTGGGGTTTAATAGAAGACTTAATGATCCGAGAAGTCGAACGGAGTCAAATAGTTGGTGCTTGTTGATCCCAAAAGCTGAATTGAGTCATATTGTGCGTAGTTAGTGACTCGATAAACCAAACGTATCAAGTTGGGGGTACTTGTTGATCCGAGAAGTCAATTGGGGTCAAATAGAAGACTTAATGATCCGAGAAGTCGAACGGAGTCAAATAGTTGGTGGTTGTTGATCCCAGAAGCCGAATTGAGTCCCATTGTGCGTAGTTAGTGACTTGATAAACCAAACGGATCAACTTGCGGTTACTTGTTGATCCGTGAAGCCGAATTCGGTCAGACGGAAGACTTGTTGATCCGAGAAGTCAATTGGGGTCAAATAGAAGACTTAATGATCCGAGAAGTCGAACAGAGTCAAATAGTTGGTGCTTGTTGATCCCATAAGCCGAATTGAGTCACATTGTGATAGTTAGTGACTTGATAAACCAAACGGATCAACTTGCAGGTACTTGTTGATCCGTGAAGCCGAATCGGTCAGACGGAAGACTTGTTGATCCGAGAAGTCAATTGGGGTAAAAAAGAAGACATAATGATCCGCGAAGTCGAGCGTAGTCAAATAGTTGGTGCTTGTTGATCCCAGAAGCCGAATTGGGTCACATTGTGCGTAGTTAGTGACTCGATAAACCAAACGGATCAAGTTAGGCGAACTTGTTGATCCGTGAAGCCGAATTCGGTCAGACGGAAGACTTGTTAACCCGAGAAGTCAATTGGGGTCAAATAGAAGACTTAATGATCCGAGAAGTCGAACGGAGTCAAATAGTTGGTGCTTGTTGATCCCAGAAGCCGAATTGAGTCACATTGTGCATAGTTAGTGACTTGATAAACCAAATGGATCAAGTTGGGGGTACTTATTGATCCGTGAAGCCGAATTCGGTTAAACGGAACACTTGTTGATCCGAGAAGTCAATTTTGGTCAAAGTGCGGACTTAATGATCCGAGAAGTCGAACGGAGTCAAATAGTTGGTGCTTGTTGATCCCAGAAGCCGAATTGAGTCACATTGTGCCTAGTTAGTGACTCGATAAACCAAACGGATCAAGTTGGGGGTACTTGTTGATCCGTGAAGCCGAATTCGGTCAGACCAAAGACTTGTTGATCCGAGAAGTCAATTGGGGTCAAATAGAAGACTTAATGATCCGAGAAGTCGAACGGAGTCAAATAGTTGGTGCTTGTTGATCCCAGAAGACGAATTGAGTCACATTGTGCGTAGTTAGTGACTTGATAAACCAAACGGATCAAGTTAAGGGTACATTTTGATCCGTGAAGCCGAATTTGGTCAGACGGAAGACTTGTTGATCCGAGAATTTTGGTCAAAGAGAAGACTTAATGATCCGAGAAGTCGAACGGAGTCAAATAGTTGGTGCTTGTTGATCCCAGAAGTCGAATTGAGTCACATTGTGCGTAGTTAGTGACTTGATAAACCAAACGGATCAAGTTGGGGGTACTTGTTGATCGGTGAAGCCGAATTCGGTTAGACGGAAGACTTCCGAGAAGTCAATTGGGGTCGAATAGAAGACTTAATGATCTGAGAAGTCGAACGGAGTCAAATAGTTGGTGCTTGTTGATCCCAGAAGCCGAATCGAGTCATATTGTGCGTAGTTAGTGACTTGATAAACCAAACGGATCAACTTGCGGGTACTAGTTGATCCGTGAAGGCGAATTCGGTCAGACGGAAGACTTGTTGATCTGAGAAGTCAATTGGGGTCAAATAGAAGATTTAATTATCCGAGAAGACGAACGGAGTCAAATAGTTGGTGCTTGTTGATCCCAGAAGCCAAATTGAGTCACATTGTGCGTAGTTAGTGACTCGATAAACCAAACGGATCAAGTTGGGGGTACTTGTTGATCCGTGAAGCCGAATTCGGTCAGACGGAAGACTTGTTGATCCGAGAAGTCAATTGGGGACAAATAGAAGACTTAATGATCCGAGAAGTCGAACGAAGTCAAATAGTTGGTGCTTGTTGATCCTAGAAGCCGAATTGAGTCACATTGTGTGTAGTTAGTGACTCGATAAACCAAACGGATCAAGTTTAGGGTACTTGTTGATCCGTGAAGCCGAATTCGATCAAACGAAAGACTTGTTGATCCGAGAAGTTAATTTTGGTCAATGTGAAGATCCGAGAAGTCGAACGGAGTCAAATAGTTGGTGCTTGTTGATCCCAGAAGCCGAATCGAGTCACATTGTGAGTAGTTAGTGACTTGATAAACCAAACGGATCAAGTTAAGGGTACTTGTTGATCCATGAAGCCGAATTCGGTAAAACGGAAGACTTGTTGATCCGAGAAGTCAATTTTGGTCAAAGAGAAGACTTAATGATCCGAGAAGTCGAACGGAGTCAAATAGTTGGTGCTTGTTGGTCCCAGAAGTCGAATTGAGTCACATTGTGCGTAGTTAGTGACTTGATAAACCAAACGAATCAAGATGGGGGTACTTGTTGATCGGTGTAGCCGAATTCGGTCAGACGGAAGACTTCTGACAAGTCAATTGGGGTCGAATAGAAGACTTGATGATCTGAGAAGTCGAACGGAGTCAAATAGTTGGTGTTTGTTGATCCCAGAAGCCGAATCGAGTCACATTGTGCGTAGTTAGTGACTTGATAAGCCAAACGGATCAACTTGCGGGTACTTGTTGATACATGAAGCCGAATTCGGTCAGACGGAAGACTTGTTGATCTGAGAAGTCAATTGGGGTCAAATAGAAGACTTAATTATCCGAGAAGTCGAACGGGGTCAAATAGTTGGTGCTTTTTTATCCCAGAAGCCGAATTGAGTCACATTGTGTGTAGTTAGTGACTGGATAAACCAAACGGATCACTTTGCAGGTACTTGTTGATCCGTGAAGCCGAATTCGGTCAGACGGAAGACTTGTTCATCCGAGAAGTCAATTGGGTTCAAATAGAAGATTTAATGATCCGAGAAGTCGAACGGAGTCAAATAGTTGGTGCTTGTTGATCCCAGAAGTTGAATTGAGTCACATTGTGCGTAGTTAGTGACTTGATAATTCAAACGGATCAAGATGGGGGTACTTGTTGATCGGTGAAGCCGAATTCGGTCAGGCGGAAGACTTGTTGATCTGAGAAGTCAATTGGGGTCAAATAGAAGATTTAATGATCCGATAAGTCAAACGGAGTCAAATAGTTGGTGCTTGTTGATCCCAGAAGCCAAATTGGGTCACATTGTGCGTAGTTAGTGACTCGATAAACCAAACGGATCAAGTTGGGGGTACTTGTTGATCCATGAAGCCGAATTCGGTCAGACGGAGGACTTGTTGATCTGAGAAGTCAATTGGGGTTTAATAGAAGACTTAATGATCCGAGAAGTCGAACGGAGTCAAATAGTTGGTGCTTGTTGATCCCAAAAGCTGAATTGAGTCATATTGTGCCTAGTTAGTGACTCGATAAACCAAACGGATCAAGTTGGGGGTACTTGTTGATCCGAGAAGTCAATTGGGGTCAAATAGAAGACTTAATGATCCGAGAAGTCGAACGGAGTCAAATAGTTGGTGGTTGTTGATCCCAGAAGCCGAATTGAGTCCCATTGTGCGTAGTTAGTGACTTGATAAACCAAACGGATCAACTTGCGGTTACTTGTTGATCCGTGAAGCCGAATTCGGTCAGACGGAAGACTTGTTGATCCGAGAAGTCAATTGGGGTCAAATAGAAGACTTAATGATCCGAGAAGTCGAACAGAGTCAAATAGTTGGTGCTTGTTGATCCCATAAGCCGAATTGAGTCACATTGTGATAGTTAGTGACTTGATAAACCAAACGGATCAACTTGCAGGTACTTGTTGATCCGTGAAGCCGAATCGGTCAGACGGAAGACTTGTTGATCCGAGAAGTCAATTGGGGTAAAAAAGAAGACATAATGATCCGCGAAGTCGAGCGTAGTCAAATAGTTGGTGCTTGTTGATCCCAGAAGCCGAATTGGGTCACATTGTGCGTAGTTAGTGACTCGATAAACCAAACGGATCAAGTTAGGCGAACTTGTTGATCCGTGAAGCCGAATTCGGTCAGACGGAAGACTTGTTAACCCGAGAAGTCAATTGGGGTCAAATAGAAGACTTAATGATCCGAGAAGTCGAACGGAGTCAAATAGTTGGTGCTTGTTGATCCCAGAAGCCGAATTGAGTCACATTGTGCATAGTTAGTGACTTGATAAACCAAATGGATCAAGTTGGGGGTACTTATTGATCCGTGAAGCCGAATTCGGTTAAACGGAAGACTTGTTGATCCGAGAAGTCAATTTTGGTCAAAGTGCGGACTTAATGATCCGAGAAGTCGAACGGAGTCAAATAGTTGGTGCTTGTTGATCCCAGAAGCCGAATTGAGTCACATTGTGCCTAGTTAGTGACTCGATAAACCAAACGGATCAAGTTGGGGGTACTTGTTGATCCGTGAAGCCGAATTCGGTCAGACCAAAGACTTGTTGATCCGAGAAGTCAATTGGGGTCAAATAGAAGACTTAATGATCCGAGAAGTCGAACGGAGTCAAATAATTGGTGCTTGTTGATCCCAGAAGACGAATTGAGTCACATTGTGCGTAGTTAGTGACTTGATAAACCAAACGGATCAAGTTAAAGGTACATTTTGATCCGTGAAGCCGAATTCGGTCAGACGGAAGACTTGTTGATCCGAGAATTTTGGTCAAAGAGAAGACTTAATGATCCGAGAAGTCGAACGGAGTCAAATAGTTGGTGCTTGTTGATCCCAGAAGTCGAATTGAGTCACATTGTGCGTAGTTAGTGACTTGATAAACCAAACGGATCAAGTTGGGGGTACTTGTTGATCGGTGAAGCCGAATTCGGTTAGACGGAAGACTTCCGAGAAGTCAATTGGGGTCGAATAGAAGACTTAATGATCTGAGAAGTCGAACGGAGTCAAATAGTTGGTGCTTGTTGATCCCAGAAGCCGAATCGAGTCATATTGTGCGTAGTTAGTGACTTGATAAACCAAACGGATCAACTTGCGGGTACTAGTTGATCCGTGAAGGCGAATTCGGTCAGACGGAAGACTTGTTGATCTGAGAAGTCAATTGGGGTCAAATAGAAGATTTAATTATCCGAGAAGTCGAACGTAGTCAAATAGTTGGTGCTTGTTGATCCCAGAAGCCAAATTGAGTCACATTGTGCGTAGTTAGTGACTCGATAAACCAAACGGATCAAGTTGGGGGTACTTGTTGATCCGTGAAGCCGAATTCGGTCAGACGGAAGACTTGTTGATCCGAGAAGTCAATTGGGGACAAATAGAAGACTTAATGATCCGAGAAGTCGAACGAAGTCAAATAGTTGGTGCTTGTTGATCCTAGAAGCCGAATTGAGTCACATTGTGTGTAGTTAGTGACTCGATAAACCAAACGGATCAAGTTGGGGGTACTTGTTGATCCGTGAAGCCGAATTCGATCAGACGGAAGACTTGTTGATCCGAGAAGTCAATTGGGGTCAAATAGAAGACTTAATGATCCGAGAAGTCGAACGGAGTCAAATAGTTGGTGCTTGTTGATCCCAAAAGCTGAATTGAGTCACATTGTGCGCAGTTAGTGACTCGATAAACCAAACGGATCAGGTTGGGGGTACTTGTTGATCCGTGAAGCCGAATTCGGTCAGACGGAAGACTTGTTGATCCGAGAAGTCAATTGGGGTCAAATAGATGACTTAATGATCCGAGAAGTCGAACGGAGTCAAATAATTGGTGCTTGTTGATCCCAGAAGCCAAATTGAGTCACATTGTGCGTAGTTAGTGACTCGATAAACCAAACGGATCAAGTTGGGGGTACTTGTTGATCCATGAAGCCGAATTCGGTCAGACGGAAGACTTGTTGATCCGAGAAGTCAATTGGGGTCAAATAGAAGACTTAATGATCCGAGAAGTCGAACGGAGTCAAATAATTGGTGCTTGTTGATCCTAGAAGCCAAATTGAGTCACATTGTGCGTAGTTAGTGACTCGATAAACCAAACGGATCAAGTTGGGGGTACTTGTTGATCCATGAAGCCGAATTCGGTCAGACGGAAGACTTGTTGATCCGAGAAGTCAATTGGGGTCAAATAGAAGACTTAATGATCCGAGAAGTCGAACGGAGTCAAATAATTGGTGCTTGTTGATCCCAGAAGCCAAATTGAGTCACATTGTGCGTAGTTAGTGACTCGATAAACCAAACGGATCAAGTTGGGGGTACTTGTTGATCCGTGAAGCCGAATTCGATCAGACGGAAGACTTGTTGATCCGAGAAGTCATTTGGGGTCAAATAGAAGACTTAATGATCCGAGAAGTCGAACGGAGTCAAATAGTTGGTGCTTGTTGATCCCAAAAGCTGAATTGTGTCACATTGTGCGTAGTTAGTGACTCGATAAACCAAACGGATCAGGTTGGGGGTACTTGTTGATCCGTGAAGCCGAATTCGGTCAGACGGAAGACTTGTTGATCCGAGAAGTCAATTGGGGTCAAATAGAAGACTTAATGATCCAAGAAGTCGAACGGAGTCAAATAATTGGTGCTTGTTGATCCCAGAAGCCAAATTGAGTCACATTGTGCGTAGTTAGTGACTCGATAAACCAAACGGATCAAGTTGGTGGTACTTGTTGATCCATGAAGCCGAATTCGGTCAGACGGAAGACTTGTTGATCCGAGAAGTCAATTGGGGTCAAATAGAAGACTTAATGATCCGAGAAGTCGAACGGAGTCAAATAATTGGTGCTTGTTGATCCCAGAAGCCAAATTGAGTCACATTGTGCGTAGTTAGTGACTCGATAAACCAAACGGATCAAGTTTGGGGTACTTGTTGATCCATGAAGCCGAATTCGGTCAGACGGAAGACTTGTTGATCCGAGAAGTCAATTGGGGTCAAATAGAAGACTTAATGATCCGAGAAGTCGAACGGAGTCAAATAATTGGTGCTTGTTGATCCCAGAAGCCAAATTGAGTCACATTGTGCCTAGTTAGTGACTCGATAAACCAAACGGATCAAGTTGGGGGTACTTGTTGATCCGTGAAGCCGAATTCGATCAGACGGAAGACTTGTTGATCCGAGAAGTCAATTTGGGTCAAATAGAAGACTTAATGATCCGAGAAGTCGAACGGAGTCAAATAGTTGGTGCTTGTTGATCCTAGAAGCCGAATTGAGTCACATTGTGTGTAGTTAGTGACTCGATAAACCAAACGGATCAAGTTGGGGGTACTTGTTTATCCGTGAAGCCGAATTCGGTCAAACGGAAGACTTGTTGATCCGAGAAGTCAATTGGGGTCAAATAGAAGACTTAATGATCCGAGAAGTCGAACGGAGTCAAATAATTGGTGCTTGTTGATCCCAGAAGCCAAATTGAGTCACATTGTGCGTAGTTAGTGACTCGATAAACCAAACGGATCAAGTTGGGGGTACTTGTTGATCCGTGAAGCCGAATTCGATCAGACGAAAGACTTGTTGATCCGAGAAGTCAATTGGGGTCAAATAGAAGACTTAATGATCCGAGAAGTCGAACGGAGTCAAATAGTTGGTGCTTGTTGATCCCAAAAGCTGAATTGAGTCACATTGTGCGTAGTTAGTGACTCGATAAACCAAACGGATCAGGTTGGGGGTACTTGTTGATCCGTGAAGCCGAATTCGGTCAGACGGAAGACTTGTTGATCCGAGAAGTCAATTGGGGTCAAATAGAAGACTTAATGATCCGAGAAGTCGAACGGAGTCATATAATTGGTGCTTGTTGATCCCAGAAGCCAAATTGAGTCACATTGTGCGTAGTTAGTGACTCGATAAACCAAACGGATCAAGTTGGGGGTACTTGTTGATCCATGAAGCCGAATTCGGTCAGACGGAAGACTTGTTGATCCGAGAAGTCAATTGGGGTCAAATAGAAGACTTAATGATCCGAGAAGTCGAACGGAGACAAATAATTGGTGCTTGTTGATCCTAGAAGCCAAATTGAGTCACATTGTGCGTAGTTAGTGACTCGATAAACCAAACGGATCAAGTTGGGGGTACTTGTTGATCCGTGAAGCCGAATTCGATCAGACGGAAGACTTGTTGATCCGAGAAGTCAATTGGGGTCAAATAGAAGACTTAATGATCCGAGAAGTCGAACGGAGTCAAATAGTTGGTGCTTGTTGATCCCAGAAGCCAAATTGAGTCACATTGTGCGTAGTTAGTGACTCGATAAACCAAACGGATCAAGTTGGGGGTACTTGTTGATCCGTGAAGCCGAATTCGATCAGACGAAAGACTTGTTGATCCGAGAAGTCAATTGGGGTCAAATAGAAGACTTAATGATCCGAGAAGTCGAACGGAGTCAAATAATTGGTGCTTGTTGATCCCAGAAGCCAAATTGAGTCACATTGTGCGTAGTTAGTGACTCGATAAACCAAACGGATCAAGTTGGGGGTACTTGTTGATCCATGAAGCCGAATTCGGTCAGACGGAAGACTTGTTGATCCGAGAAGTCAATTGGGGTCAAATAGAAGACTTAATGATCCGAGAAGTCGAACGGAGACAAATAATTGGTGCTTGTTGATCCTAGAAGCCAAATTGAGTCACATTGTGCGTAGTTAGTGACTCGATAAACCAAACGGATCAAGTTGGGGGTACTTGTTGATCCGTGAAGCCGAATTCGATCAGACGGAAGACTTGTTGATCCGAGAAGTCAATTGAGGTCAAATAGAAGACTTAATGATCCGAGAAGTCGAACGGAGTCAAATAGTTGGTGCTTGTTGATCCCAAAAGCTGAATTGAGTCACATTGTGCGTAGTTAGTGACTCGATAAACCAAACGGATCAGGTTGGGGGTACTTGTTGATCCGTGAAGCCGAATTCGGTCAGACGGAAGACTTGTTGATCCGAGAAGTCAATTGGGGTCAAATAGAAGACTTAATGATCCGAGAAGTCGAACGGAGTCAAATAATTGGTGCTTGTTGATCCCAGAAGCCAAATTGAGTCACATTGTGCGTAGTTAGTGACTCGATAAACCAAACGGATCAAGTTGGGGGTACTTGTTGATCCGTGAAGCCGAATTCGATCAGACGGAAGACTTGTTGATCCGAGAAGTCAATTGGGGTCAAATAGAAGACTTAATGATCCGAGAAGTCGAACGGAGTCAAATAGTTGGTGCTTGTTGATCCCAAAAGCTGAATTGAGTCACATTGTGCGTAGTTAGTGACTCGATAAACCAAACGGATCAGGTTGGGGGTACTTGTTGATCCGTGAAGCCGAATTCGGTCAGACGGAAGACTTGTTGATCCGAGAAGTCAATTGGGGTCAAATAGAAGACTTAATGATCCGAGAAGTCGAACGGAGTCAAATAATTGGTGCTTGTTGATCCCAGAAGCCAAATTGAGTCACATTGTGCGTAGTTAGTGACTCGATAAACCAAACGGATCAAGTTGGGGGTACTTGTTGATCCATGAAGCCGAATTCAGTCAGACGGAAGACTTGTTGATCCGAGAAGTCAATTGGGGTCAAATAGAAGACTTAATGATCCGAGAAGTCGAACGGAGACAAATAATTGGTGCTTGTTGATCCTAGAAGCCAAATTGAGTCACATTGTGCGTAGTTAGTGACTCGATAAACCAAACGGATCAAGTTGGGGGTACTTGTTGATCCGTGAAGCCGAATTCGATCAGACGGAAGACTTGTTGATCCGAGAAGTCAATTGAGGTCAAATAGAAGACTTAATGATCCGAGAAGTCGAACGGAGTCAAATAGTTGGTGCTTGTTGATCCCAAAAGCTGAATTGAGTCACATTGTGCGTAGTTAGTGACTCGATAAACCAAACGGATCAGGTTGGGGGTACTTGTTGATCCGTGAAGCCGAATTCGGTCAGACGGAAGACTTGTTGATCCGAGAAGTCAATTGGGGTCAAATAGAAGACTTAATGATCCGAGAAGTCGAACGGAGTCAAATAATTGGTGCTTGTTGATCCCAGAAGCCAAATTGAGTCACATTGTGCGTAGTTAGTGACTCGATAAACCAAACGGATCAAGTTGGGGGTACTTGTTGATCCGTGAAGCCGAATTCGATCAGACGGAAGACTTGTTGATCCGAGAAGTCAATTGGGGTCAAATACAAGACTTAATGATCCGAGAAGTCGAACGGAGTCAAATAGTTGGTGCTTGTTGATCCCAAAAGCTGAATTGAGTCACATTGTGCGTAGTTAGTGACTCGATAAACCAAACGGATCAGGTTGGGGGTACTTGTTGATCCGTGAAGCCGAATTCGGTCAGACGGAAGACTTGTTGATCCGAGAAGTCAATTGGGGTCAAATAGAAGACTTAATGATCCGAGAAGTCGAACGGAGTCAAATAGTTGGTGGTTGTTGATCCTAGAAGCCGAATTGAGTCCCATTGTGCGTAGTTAGTGACTTGATAAACCAAACAGATCAACTTGCGGGTACTTGTTGATCCGTGAAGCCGAATTCGGTCAAACGGAAGACTTGTTGATCCGAGAAGTCAATTTTGGTCAAAGTGAAGACTTAATGATCCGAGAAGTCGAACGGAGTAAAATAGTTGGTGCTTGTTGATCCCAGAAGCCGAATCGAGTCACATTGTGCGTAGTTAGTGACTTGATAAACCAAACGGATCAAGTTAAGGGTACTTGTTGATCCGTGAAGCCGAATTTGGTCAGACAGAAGACTTGTTGATCCGAGAATTTTGGTCAAAGAGAAGACTTAATGATCCGAGAAGTCGAACGGAGTCAAATAGTTGGTGCTTGTTGATCCCAGAAGACGAATTGAGTCACATTGTGCGTAGTTAGTGACTTGATAAATCAAACGGATCAGCTTGCGGGTACTTGTTGATCCGTGAAGTCGAATTCGGTAAGACGGAAGACTTGCTGATCCGAGAAGTCAATTGGGGTCAAATAGAAGACTTAATGATCCGAGAAGTCGAACGGAGTCAAATAGTTGATGCTTGTTGATCCCAGAAGCCGAATGGAGTCACATTGTGCGTAGTTAGTGACTTGATAAACCAAACGGATCAACTTGCAAGTACTTGTTGATCCGTGAAGCCGAATTCGGTCAGAAGGAAGACTTGTTCATCCGAGAAGTCAATTGGGGTCAAATAGAAGATTTAATGATACGAGAAGTCGAACGGAGTCAAATAGTTGGTGCTTGTTGATCCCAGAAGTTGAATTGAGTCACATTGTGCGTAGTTAGTGACTTGATAAACCAAACGGAACAAGATGGGGGTACTTGTTGATCGGTGAAGCCGAATTCGGTCAGACGGAAGACTTGTTGATCCGAGAAGTCAATTAGGGTCGAATAGAAGACTTAATGATCTGAAATGTCGAACGGAGTCAAATAGTTGGTGCTTGTTGATCCCAGAAGCCGAATCGAGTCACATTGTGCGTAGTTAATGACTTGATAAACCAAACGGATCAACTTACGGGTACTTGTTGATCCGTGAAGCCGAATTCGGTCAGACGGAAGACTTGTTGATCTGAGAAGTCAATTAGGGTCAAATAGAAGATTTAATGATCCGAGAAGTCGAACGGAGTCAAATAGTTGGTGCTTGTTGATCCCAGAAGCCAAATTGAGTCACATTCTGCGTAGTTAGTGACTCGATAAACCAAACGGATCAAGTTGGGGGTACTTGTTGATCTGTGAAGCCGAATTCGGTCAGACGGAAGACTTGTTGATCCGAGAAGTCAATTGGGGTCAAATAGAAGACTTAATGATCCGAGAAGTCGAACGGAGTCAAATAGTTGGTGGTTGTTGATCCCAGAAGCCGAATTGAGTCCCATTGTGCGTAGTTAGTGACTTGATAAAACAAACGGATCAACTTGCGGGTACTTGTTGATCCGTGAAGCCGAATTCGGTCGGACGGAAGACTTGATGATCCGAGAAGTCAATTGGGGTCAAATAGAAGACTTAATGATCCGAGAAGTCGAACGGAGTCAAATAGTTAGTGCTTGTTGATCCCAGAAGCCGAATTGAGTCACATTGTGTGTAGTTAGTGACTCGATAAACCAAACGGATCAAGTTGGGGGTACTTGTTGATCCGTGAAGCCGAATTCGGTCAAATGCAAGACTTGTTGATCCGAGAAGTCAATTTTGGTCAAAGTGAAGACTTAATGATCCGAGAAGTCGAACGGAGTCAAATAGTTGGTGCTTGTTGATCCCAGAAGCCGAATCGAGTCACATTGTGCGTAATTAGTGACTTGATAAACTAAACGGATCAAGTTGGGGGTACTTGTTGATCCGTGAAGCCGAATTCGATCAGACGAAAGACTTGTTGATCCGAGAAGTCAATTGGGGTCAAATAGAAGACTTAATGATCCGAGAAGTCGAACGGAGTCAAATAGTTGGTGCTTGTTGATCCCAAAAGCTGAATTGAGTCACATTGTGCGTAGTTAGTGACTCGATAAACCAAACGGATCAGGTTGGGGGTACTTGTTGATCCGTGAAGCCGAATTCGGTCAGACGGAAGACTTGTTGATCCGAGAAGTCAATTGGGGTCAAATAGAAGACTTAATGATCCGAGAAGTCGAACGGAGTCAAATAATTGGTGCTTGTTGATCCCAGAAGCCAAATTGAGTCACATTGTGCGTAGTTAGTGACTCAATAAACCAAACGGATCAAGTTGGGGGTACTTGTTGATCCATGAAGCCGAATTCGGTCAGACGGAAGACTTGTTGATCCGAGAAGTCAATTGGGGTCAAATAGAAGACTTAATGATCCGAGAAGTCGAACGGAGACAAATAATTGGTGCTTGTTGATCCTAGAAGCCAAATTGAGTCACATTGTGCGTAGTTAGTGACTCGATAAACCAAACGGATCAAGTTGGGGGTACTTGTTGATCCGTGAAGCCGAATTCGATCAGACGGAAGACTTGTTGATCCGAGAAGTCAATTGAGGTCAAATAGAAGACTTAATGATCCGAGAAGTCGAACGGAGTCAAATAGTTGGTGCTTGTTGATCCCAAAAGCTGAATTGAGTCACATTGTGCGTAGTTAGTGACTCGATAAACCAAACGGATCAGGTTGGGGGTACTTGTTGATCCGTGAAGCCGAATTCGGTCAGACGGAAGACTTGTTGATCCGAGAAGTCAATTGGGGTCAAATAGAAGACTTAATGATCCGAGAAGTCGAACGGAGTCAAATAATTGGTGCTTGTTGATCCCAGAAGCCAAATTGAGTCACATTGTGCGTAGTTAGTGACTCGATAAACCAAACGGATCAAGTTGGGGGTACTTGTTGATTCGTGAAGCCGAATTCGATCAGACGGAAGACTTGTTGATCCGAGAAGTCAATTGGGGTCAAATACAAGACTTAATGATCCGAGAAGTCGAACGGAGTCAAATAGTTGGTGCTTGTTGATCCCAAAAGCTGAATTGAGTCACATTGTGCGTAGTTAGTGACTCGATAAACCAAACGGATCAGGTTGGGGGTACTTGTTGATCCGTGAAGCCGAATTCGGTCAGACGGAAGACTTGTTGATCCGAGAAGTCAATTGGGGTCAAATAGAAGACTTAATGATCCGAGAAGTCGAACGGAGTCAAATAGTTGGTGGTTGTTGATCCTAGAAGCCGAATTGAGTCCCATTGTGCGTAGTTAGTGACTTGATAAACCAAACAGATCAACTTGCGGGTACTTGTTGATCCATGAAGCCGAATTCGGTCAAACGGAAGACTTGTTGATCCGAGAAGTCAATTTTGGTCAAAGTGAAGACTTAATGATCCGAGAAGTCGAACGGAGTAAAATAGTTGGTGCTTGTTGATCCCAGAAGCCGAATCGAGTCACATTGTGCGTAGTTAGTGACTTGATAAACCAAACGGATCAAGTTAAGGGTACTTGTTGATCCGTGAAGCCGAATTTGGTCAGACAGAAGACTTGTTGATCCGAGAATTTTGGTCAAAGAGAAGACTTAATGATCCGAGAAGTCGAACGGAGTCAAATAGTTGGTGCTTGTTGATCCCAGAAGACGAATTGAGTCACATTGTGCGTAGTTAGTGACTTGATAAATCACACGGATCAGCTTGCGGGTACTTGTTGATCCGTGAAGTCGAATTCGGTAAGACGGAAGACTTGCTGATCCGAGAAGTCAATTGGGGTCAAATAGAAGACTTAATGATCCGAGAAGTCGAACGGAGTCAAATAGTTGATGCTTGTTGATCCCAGAAGCCGAATGGAGTCACATTGTGCGTAGTTAGTGACTTGATAAACCAAACGGATCAACTTGCAAGTACTTGTTGATCCGTGAAGCCGAATTCGGTCAGAAGGAAGACTTGTTCATCCGAGAAGTCAATTGGGGTCAAATAGAAGATTTAATGATACGAGAAGTCGAACGGAGTCAAATAGTTGGTGCTTGTTGATCCCAGAAGTTGAATTGAGTCACATTGTGCGTAGTTAGTGACTTGATAAACCAAACGGAACAAGATGGGGGTACTTGTTGATCGGTGAAGCCGAATTCGGTCAGACGGAAGACTTGTTGATCCGAGAAGTCAATTAGGGTCGAATAGAAGACTTAATGATCTGAAATGTCGAACGGAGTCAAATAGTTGGTGCTTGTTGATCCCAGAAGCCGAATCGAGTCACATTGTGCGTAGTTAATGACTTGATAAACCAAACGGATCAACTTACGGGTACTTGTTGATCCGTGAAGCCGAATTCGGTCAGACGGAAGACTTGTTGATCTGAGAAGTCAATTAGGGTCAAATAGAAGATTTAATGATCCGAGAAGTCGAACGGAGTCAAATAGTTGGTGCTTGTTGATCCCAGAAGCCAAATTGAGTCACATTGTGCGTAGTTAGTGACTCGATAAACCAAACGGATCAAGTTGGGGGTACTTGTTGATCCGTGAAGCCGAATTCGGTCAGACGGAAGACTTGTTGATCCGAGAAGTCAATTGGGGTCAAATAGAAGACTTAATGATCCGAGAAGTCGAACGGAGTCAAGTAGTTGGTGGTTGTTGATCCCAGAAGCCGAATTGAGTCCCATTGTGCGTAGTTAGTGACTTGATAAAACAAACGGATCAACTTGCGGGTACTTGTTGATCCGTGAAGCCGAATTCGGTCGGACGGAAGACTTGATGATCCGAGAAGTCAATTGGGGTCAAATAGAAGACTTAATGATCCGAGAAGTCGAACGGAGTCAAATAGTTAGTGCTTGTTGATCCCAGAAGCCGAATTGAGTCACATTGTGTGTAGTTAGTGACTCGATAAACCAAACGGATCAAGTTGGGGGTACTTGTTGATCCGTGAAGCCGAATTCGGTCAAATGGAAGACTTGTTGATCCGAGAAGTCAATTTTGGTCAAAGTGAAGACTTAATGATCCGAGAAGTCGAACGGAGTCAAATAGTTGGTGCTTGTTGATCCCAGAAGCCGAATCGAGTCACATTGTGCGTAATTAGTGACTTGATAAACTAAACGGATCAAGTTAAGGGTACTTGTTGATCCGTGAAGCCGAATTCGGTCAGACGGAAGACTTGTTGATCCGAGAATTTTGGTCAAAGAGAATACTTAATGATCCGAGAAGTCGAACGGAGTCAAATAATTGGTGCTTTTTGATCCCAGAAGCCGAATTGAGTCACATTGTGCGTAGTTAGTGACTTGATAAACCAAACGGATCAACTTGCAGGTACTTGTTGATCCGTGAAGCCGAATTCCGTCAGACAGAAGACTTGTTCATCTGAGAAGTCAATTGGGGTCAAATAGAAGATTTAATGATCCGAGAAGTCGAACGGAGTCAAATAGTTGGTGCTTGTTGATCCCAGAAGTCGAATTGAGTCACATTGTGCGTAGTTAGTGACTTGATAAACCAAACGGATCAAGATGGGGGTACTTGTTGATCGGTGAAGCCGAATTCGGTCAGACGGAAGACTTGTTGATCCGAGAAGTCAATTGGGGTCGAATAGAAGACTTAATGATCTGAAAAGTCGAACAGAGTCAAATAGTTGGTGCTTGTTGATCCCAGAAGTCGAATCGAGTCACATTGTGCGTAGTTAGTGACTAGATAAACCAAACGGATCAACTTGCGGGTACTTGTTGATCCGTGAAGCCGAATTCAGTCAGACGGAAGACTTGTTGATCTGAGAAGTCAATTGGGGTCAAATAGAAGATTTAATGATCCGAGAAGTCGAACGGAGTCAAATAGTTGGAACTTGTTGATCCCAGAAGCCAAATTGAGTCACATTGTGCGTAGTTAGTGACTCGATAAACCAAACGGATCAAGTTGGGGGTACTTGTTGATCCATGAAGCCGAATTCGGTCAGACGGAAGACTTGTTGATCCGAGAAGTCAATTGGGGTCAAATAGAAGACTTAATGATCCGAGAAGTCGAACGGAGTCAAATAATTGGTGCTTGTTGATCCCAGAAGCCAAATTGAGTCACATTGTGCGTAGTTAGTGACTCGATAAACCAAACGGATCAAGTTGGGGGTACTTGTTGATCCATGAAGCCGAATTCGGTCAGACGGAAGACTTGTTGATCCGAGAAGTCAATTGGGGTCAAATAGAAGACTTAATGATCCGAGAAGTCAAACGGAGTCAAATAATTGGTGCTTGTTGATCCCAGAAGCCAAATTGAGTCACATTGTGCGTAGTTAGTGACTCGATAAACCAAACGGATCAAGTTGGGGGTACTTGTTGATCCATGAAGCCGAATTCGGTCAGACGGAAGACTTGTTGATCCGAGAAGTCAATTGGGGTCAAATAGAAGACTTAATGATCCGAGAAGTCGAACGGAGACAAATAATTGGTGCTTGTTGATCCTAGAAGCCAAATTGAGTCACATTGTGCGTAGTTAGTGACTCGATAAACCAAACGGATCAAGTTGGGGGTACTTGTTGATCCGTGAAGCCGAATTCGATCAGACGGAAGACTTGTTGATCCGAGAAGTCAATTGAGGTCAAATAGAAGACTTAATGATCCGAGAAGTCGAACGGAGTCAAATAGTTGGTGCTTGTTGATCCCAAAAGCTGAATTGAGTCACATTGTGCGTAGTTAGTGACTCGATAAACCAAACGGATCAGGTTGGGGGTACTTGTTGATCCGTGAAGCCGAATTCGGTCAGACGGAAGACTTGTTGATCCGAGAAGTCAATTGGGGTCAAATAGAAGACTTAATGATCCGAGAAGTCGAACGGAGTCAAATAATTGGTGCTTGTTGATCCCAGAAGCCAAATTGAGTCACATTGTGCGTAGTTAGTGACTCGATAAACCAAACGGATCAAGTTGGGGGTACTTGTTGATCCGTGAAGCCGAATTCGATCAGACGGAAGACTTGTTGATCCGAGAAGTCAATTGGGGTCAAATACAAGACTTAATGATCCGAGAAGTCGAACGGAGTCAAATAGTTGGTGCTTGTTGATCCCAAAAGCTGAATTGAGTCACATTGTGCGTAGTTAGTGACTCGATAAACCAAACGGATCAGGTTGGGGGTACTTGTTGATCCGTGAAGCCGAATTCGGTCAGACGGAAGACTTGTTGATCAGAGAAGTCAATTGGGGTCAAATAGAAGACTTAATGATCCGAGAAGTCGAACGGAGTCAAATAGTTGGTGGTTGTTGATCCTAGAAGCCGAATTGAGTCCCATTGTGCGTAGTTAGTGACTTGATAAACCAAACAGATCAACTTGCGGGTACTTGTTGATCCGTGAAGCCGAATTCGGTCAAACGGAAGACTTGTTGATCCGAGAAGTTAATTTTGGTCAAAGTGAAGACTTAATGATCCGAGAAGTCGAACGGAGTCAAATAGTTGGTGCTTGTTGATCCCAGAAGCCGAATCGAGTCACATTGTGCGTAGTTAGTTACTTGATAAACCAAACGGATCAAGTTAAGGGTACTTGTTGATCCGTGAAGCCGAATTTGGTCAGACAGAAGACTTGTTGATCCGAGAATTTTGGTCAAAGAGAAGACTTAATGATCCGAGAAGTCGAACGGAGTCAAATAGTTGGTGCTTGTTGATCCCAGAAGACGAATTGAGTCACATTGTGCGTAGTTAGTGACTTGATAAATCAAACGGATCAGCTTGCGGGTACTTGTTGATCCGTGAAGTCGAATTCGGTAAGACGGAAGACTTGCTGATCCGAGAAGTCAATTGGGGTCAAATAGAAGACTTAATGATCCGAGAAGTCGAACGGAGTCAAATAGTTGATGCTTGTTGATCCCAGAAGCCGAATGGAGTCACATTGTGCGTAGTTAGTGACTTGATAAACCAAACGGATCAACTTGCAAGTACTTGTTGATCCGTGAAGCCGAATTCGGTCAGAAGGAAGACTTGTTCATCCGAGAAGTCAATTGGGGTCAAATAGAAGATTTAATGATACGAGAAGTCGAACGGAGTCAAATAGTTGGTGCTTGTTGATCCCAGAAGTTGAATTGAGTCACATTGTGCGTAGTTAGTGATTTGATAAACCAAACGGAACAAGATGGGGGTACTTGTTGATCGGTGAAGCCGAATTCGGTCAGACGGAAGATTTGTTGATCCGAGAAGTCAATTAGGGTCGAATAGAAGACTTAATGATCTGAAATGTCGAACGGAGTCAAATAGTTGGTGCTTGTTGATTCCAGAAGCCGAATCGAGTCACATTGTGCGTAGCTAATGACTTGATAAACCAAACGGATCAACTTACGGGTACTTGTTGATCCGTGAAGCCGAATTCGGTCAGACGGAAGACTTGTTGATCTGAGAAGTCAATTAGGGTCAAATAGAAGATTTAATGATCCGAGAAGTCGAACGGAGTCAAATAGTTGGTGCTTGTTGATCCCAGAAGCCAAATTGAGTCACATTGTACGTAGTTAGTGACTCGATAAACCAAACGGATCAAGTTGGGGGTACTTGTTGATCCGTGAAGCCGAATTCGGTCAGACGGAAGACTTGTTGATCCGAGAAGTCAATTGGGGTCAAATAGAAGACTTAATGATCCGAGAAGTCGAACGGAGTCAAATAGTTGGTGGTTGTTGATCCCAGAAGCCGAATTGAGTCCCATTGTGCGTAGTTAGTGACTTGATAAAACAAACGGATCAACTTGCGGGTACTTGTTGATCCGTGAAGCCGAATTCGGTCAAACGGAAGACTTGTTGATCCGAGAAGTCAATTTTGGTCAAAGTGAAGACTTAATGATCCGAGAAGTCGAACGGAGTAAAATAGTTGGTGCTTGTTGATCCCAGAAGCCGAATCGAGTCACATTGTGCGTAGTTAGTGACTTGATAAACCAAACAGATCAAGTTAAGGGTACTTGTTGATCCGTGAAGCCGAATTTGGTCAGACAGAAGACTTGTTGATCCGAGAATTTTGGTCAAAGAGAAGACTTAATGATCAGAGAAGTCGAACGGAGTCAAATAGTTGGTGCTTGTTGATCCCAGAAGACGAATTGAGTCACATTGTGCGTAGTTAGTGACTTGATAAATCAAACGGATCAGCTTGCGGGTACTTGTTGATCCGTGAAGTCGAATTCGGTAAGACGGAAGACTTGCTGATCCGAGAAGTCAATTGGGGTCAAATAGAAGACTTAATGATCCGAGAAGTCGAACGGAGTCAAATAGTTGATGCTTGTTGATCCCAGAAGCCGAATGGAGTCACATTGTGCGTAGTTAGTGACTTGATAAACCAAACGGATCAACTTGCAAGTACTTGTTGATCCGTGAAGCCGAATTCGGTCAAACGGAAGACTTGTTGATCCGAGAAGTCAATTGGGGTCAAATAGAAGACTTAATGATCCGAGAAGTCGAACGGAGTCAAATAATTGGTGCTTGTTGATCCCAGAAGCCAAATTGAGTCACATTGTGCGTAGTTAGTGACTCGATAAACCAAACGGATCAAGTTGGGGGTACTTGTTGATCCGTGAAGCCGAATTCGATCAGACGAAAGACTTGTTGATCCGAGAAGTCAATTGGGGTCAAATAGAAGACTTAATGATCCGAGAAGTCGAACGGAGTCAAATAGTTGGTGCTTGTTGATCCCAAAAGCTGAATTGAGTCACATTGTGCGTAGTTAGTGACTCGATAAACCAAACGTATCAGGTTGGGGGTACTTGTTTATCCGTGAAGCCGAATTCGGTCAGACGGAAGACTTGTTGATCCGAGAAGTCACTTGGGGTCAAATAGAAGACTTAATGATCCGAGAAGTCGAACGGAGTTAAATAATTGGTGCTTGTTGATCCCAGAAGCCAAATTGAGTCACATTGTGCGTAGTTAGTGACTCGATAAACCAAACGGATCAAGTTGGGGGTACTTGTTGATCCGTGAAGCCGAATTCGATCAGACGAAAGACTTGTTGATCCGAGAAGTCAATTGGGGTCAAATAGAAGACTTAATGATCCGAGAAGTCGAACGGAGTCAAATAGTTGGTGGTTGTTGATCCCAAAAGCTGAATTGAGTCACATTGTGCGTAGTTAGTGACTCGATAAACCAAACGGATCAGGTTGGGGGTACTTGTTGATCCATGAAGCCGAATTCGGTCAGACGGAAGACTTGTTGATCCGAGAAGTCAATTGGGGTCAAATAGAAGACTTAATGATCCGAGAAGTCGAACGGAGTCAAATAGTTGGTGCTTGTTGATCCCAAAAGCTGAATTGAGTCACATTGTGCGTAGTTAGTGACTCGATAAACCAAACGGATCAGGTTGGGGGTACTTGTTGATCCGTGAAGCCGAATTCGGTCAGACGGAAGACTTGTTGATCCGAGAAGTCAATTGGGGTCAAATGGAAGACTTAATGATCCGAGAAGTCGAACGGAGTCAAATAATTGGTGCTTGTTGATCCCAGAAGCCAAATTGAGTCACATTGTGCGTAGTTAGTGACTCGATAAACCAAACGGATCAAGTTGGGGGTACTTGTTGATCCATGAAGCCGAATTCGGTCAGACGGAAGACTTGTTGATCCGAGAAGTCAATTGGGGTCAAATACAAGACTTAATGATCCGAGAAGTCGAACGGAGTCAAATAATTGGTGCTTGTTGATCCCAGAAGCCAAATTGAGTCACATTGTGCGTATTTAGTGACTCGATAAACCAAACGGATCAAGTTGGGGGTACTTGTTGATCCGTGAAGCTGAATTCGATCAGACGGAAGACTTGTTGATCCGAGAAGTCAATTGGGGTCAAATAGAAGACTTAATGATCCGAGAAGTCGAACGGAGTCAAATAGTTGGTGCTTGTTGATCCCAGAAGCCGAATTGAGTCACATTGTGTGTAGTTAGTGACTCGATAAACCAAACGGATCAAGTTGGGGGTACTTGTTTATCCGTGAAGCCGAATTCGGTCAAACGGAAGACTTGTTGATCCGAGAAGTCACTTGGGGTCAAATAGAAGACTTAATGATCCGAGAAGTCGAACGGAGTTAAATAATTGGTGCTTGTTGATCCCAGAAGCCAAATTGAGTCACATTGTGCGTAGTTAGTGACTCGATAAACCAAACGGATCAAGTTGGGGGTACTTGTTGATCCGTGAAGCCGAATTCGATCAGACGAAAGACTTGTTGATCCGAGAAGTCAATTGGGGTCAAATAGAAGACTTAATGATCCGAGAAGTCGAACGGAGTCAAATAGTTGGTGGTTGTTGATCCCAAAAGCTGAATTGAGTCACATTGTGCGTAGTTAGTGACTCGATAAACCAAACGGATCAGGTTGGGGGTACTTGTTGATCCGTGAAGCCGAATTCGGTCAGACGGAAGACTTGTTGATCCGAGAAGTCAATTGGGGTCAAATAGAAAACTTAATGATCCGAGAAGTCGAACGGAGTCAAATAATTGGTGCTTGTTGATCCCAGAAGCCAAATTGAGTCACATTGTGCGTAGTTAGTGACTCGATAAACCAAACGGATCAAGTTGGGGGTACTTGTTGATCCGTGAAGCCGAATTCGGTCAGACGGAAGACTTGTTGATCCGAGAAGTCAATTGGGGTCAAATAGAAGACTTAATGATCCGAGAAGTCGAACGGAGTCAAATCGTTGGTGGTTGTTGATCCCAGAAGCCGAATTGAGTCCTATTGTGCGTAGTTAGTGACTTGATAAAACAAACGGATCAACTTGCGGGTACTTGTTGATCCGTGAAGCCGAATTCGGTCAAACGGAAGACTTGTTGATCCGAGAAGTCAATTTTGGTCAAAGTGAAGACTTAATGATCCGAGAAGTCGAACGGAGTAAAATAGTTGGTGCTTGTTGATCCCAGAAGCCGAATCGAGTCACATTGTGCGTAGTTAGTGACTTGATAAACCAAACAGATCAAGTTAAGGGTACTTGTTGATCCGTGAAGCCGAATTTGGTCAGACAGAAGACTTGTTGATCCGAGAATTTTGGTCAAAGAGAAGACTTAATGATCAGAGAAGTCGAACGGAGTCAAATAGTTGGTGCTTGTTGATCCCAGAAGACGAATTGAGTCACATTGTGCGTAGTTAGTGACTTGATAAATCAAACGGATCAGCTTGCGGGTACTTGTTGATCCGTGAAGTCGAATTCGGTAAGACGGAAGACTTGCTGATCCGAGAAGTCAATTGGGGTCAAATAGAAGACTTAATGATCCGAGAAGTCGAACGGAGTCAAATAGTTGATGCTTGTTGATCCCAGAAGCCGAATGGAGTCACATTGTGCGTAGTTAGTGACTTGATAAACCAAACGGATCAACTTGCAAGTACTTGTTGATCCGTGAAGCCGAATTCGGTCAAACGGAAGACTTGTTGATCCGAGAAGTCAATTGGGGTCAAATAGAAGACTTAATGATCCGAGAAGTCGAACGGAGTCAAATAATTGGTGCTTGTTGATCCCAGAAGCCAAATTGAGTCACATTGTGCGTAGTTAGTGACTCGATAAACCAAACGGATCAAGTTGGGGGTACTTGTTGATCCATGAAGCCGAATTCGATCAGACGAAAGACTTGTTGATCCGAGAAGTCAATTGGGGTCAAATAGAAGACTTAATGATCCGAGAAGTCGAACGGAGTCAAATAGTTGGTGCTTGTTGATCCCAAAAGCTGAATTGAGTCACATTGTGCGTAGTTAGTGACTCGATAAACCAAACGGATCAGGTTGGGGGTACTTGTTGATCCGTGAAGCCGAATTCGGTCAGACGGAAGACTTGTTGATCCGAGAAGTCAATTGGGGTCAAATAGAAGACTTAATGATCCGAGAAGTCGAACGGAGTCATATAATTGGTGCTTGTTGATCCCAGAAGCCAAATTGAGTCACATTGTGCGTAGTTAGTGACTCGATAAACCAAACGGATCAAGTTGGGGGTACTTGTTGATCCATGAAGCCGAATTCGGTCAGACGGAAGACTTGTTGATCCGAGAAGTCAATTGGGGTCAAATAGAAGACTTAATGATCCGAGAAGTCGAACGGAGACAAATAATTGGTGCTTGTTGATCCTAGAAGCCAAATTGAGTCACATTGTGCGTAGTTAGTGACTCGATAAACCAAACGGATCAAGTTGGGGGTACTTGTTGATCCGTGAAGCCGAATTCGATCAGACGGAAGACTTGTTGATCCGAGAAGTCAATTGGGGTCAAATAGAAGACTTAATGATCCGACCAGTCGAACGGAGTCAAATAGTTGGTGCTTGTTGATCCCAAAAGCTGAATTGAGTCACATTGTGCGTAGTTAGTGACTCGATAAACCAAACGGATCAGGTTGGGGGTACTTGTTGATCCGTGAAGCCGAATTCGGTCAGACGGAAGACTTGTTGATCCGAGAAGTCAATTGGGGTCAAATGGAAGACTTAATGATCCGAGAAGTCGAACGGAGTCAAATAATTGGTGCTTGTTGATCCCAGAAGCCAAATTGAGTCACATTGTGCGTAGTTAGTGACTCGATAAACCAAACGGATCAAGTTGGGGGTACTTGTTGATCCATGAAGCCGAATTCGGTCAGACGGAAGACTTGTTGATCCGAGAAGTCAATTGGGGTCAAATACAAGACTTAATGATCCGAGAAGTCGAACGGAGTCAAATAATTGGTGCTTGTTGATCCCAGAAGCCAAATTGAGTCACATTGTGCGTATTTAGTGACTCGATAAACCAAACGGATCAAGTTGGGGGTACTTGTTGATCCGTGAAGCTGAATTCGATCAGACGGAAGACTTGTTGATCCGAGAAGTCAATTGGGGTCAAATAGAAGACTTAATGATCCGAGAAGTCGAACGGAGTCAAATAGTTGGTGCTTGTTGATCCCAGAAGCCGAATTGAGTCACATTGTGTGTAGTTAGTGACTCGATAAACCAAACGGATCAAGTTGGGGGTGCTTGTTTATCCGTGAAGCCGAATTCGGTCAAACGGAAGACTTGTTGATCCGAGAAGTCACTTGGGGTCAAATAGAAGACTTAATGATCCGAGAAGTCGAACGGAGTCAAATAATTGGTGCTTGTTGATCCCAGAAGCCAAATTGAGTCACATTGTGCGTAGTTAGTGACTCGATAAACCAAACGGATCAAGTTGGGGGTACTTGTTGATCCGTGAAGCCGAATTCGATCAGACGAAAGACTTGTTGATCCGAGAAGTCAATTGGGGTCAAATAGAAGACTTAATGATCCGAGAAGTCGAACGGAGTCAAATAGTTGGTGGTTGTTGATCCCAAAAGCTGAATTGAGTCACATTGTGCGTAGTTAGTGACTCGATAAACCAAACGGATCAGGTTGGGGGTACTTGTTGATCCGTGAAGCCGAATTCGGTCAGACGGAAGACTTGTTGATCCGAGAAGTCAATTGGGGTCAAATAGAAGACTTAATGATCCGAGAAGTCGAACGGAGTCAAATAATTGGTGCTTGTTGATCCCAGAAGCCAAATTGAGTCACATTGTGCGTAGTTAGTGACTCGATAAACCAAACGGATCAAGTTGGGGGTACTTGTTGATCCATGAAGCCGAATTCGGTCAGACGGAAGACTTGTTGATCCGAGAAGTCAATTGGGGTCAAATAGAAGACTTAATGATCCGAGAAGTCGAACGGAGTCAAATAATTGGTGCTTGTTGATCCCAGAAGCCAAATTGAGTCACATTGTGCGTAGTTAGTGACTCGATAAACCAAACGGATCAAGTTGGGGGTACTTGTTGATCCGTGAAGCCGAATTCGATCAGACGGAAGACTTGTTGATCCGAGAAGTCAATTGGGGTCAAATAGAAGACTTAATGATCCGAGAAGTCGAACGGAGTCAAATAGTTGGTGCTTGTTGATCCCAAAAGCTGAATTGAGTCACATTGTGCGTAGTTAGTGACTCGATAAACCAAACGGATCAGGTTGGGGGTACTTGTTGATCCGTGAAGCCGAATTCGGTCAGACGGAAGACTTGTTGATCCGAGAAGTCAATTGGGGTCAAATGGAAGACTTAATGATCCGAGAAGTCGAACGGAGTCAAATAATTGGTGCTTGTTGATCCCAGAAGCCAAATTGAGTCACATTGTGCGTAGTTAGTGACTCGATAAACCAAACGGATCAAGTTGGGGGTACTTGTTGATCCATGAAGCCGAATTCGGTCAGACGGAAGACTTGTTGATCCGAGAAGTCAATTGGGGTCAAATACAAGACTTAATGATCCGAGAAGTCGAACGGAGTCAAATAATTGGTGCTTGTTGATCCCAGAAGCCAAATTGAGTCACATTGTGCGTATTTAGTGACTCGATAAACCAAACGGATCAAGTTGGGGGTACTTGTTGATCCGTGAAGCTGAATTCGATCAGACGGAAGACTTGTTAATCCGAGAAGTCAATTGGGGTCAAATAGAAGACTTAATGATCCGAGAAGTCGAACGGAGTCATATAATTGGTGCTTGTTGATCCCAGAAGCCAAATTGAGTCACATTGTGCGTAGTTAGTGACTCGATAAACCAAACGGATCAAGTTGGGGGTACTTGTTGATCCATGAAGCCGAATTCGGTCAGACGGAAGACTTGTTGATCCGAGAAGTCAATTGGGGTCAAATAGAAGACTTAATGATCCGAGAAGTCGAACGGAGACAAATAATTGGTGCTTGTTGATCCTAGAAGCCAAATTGAGTCACATTGTGCGTAGTTAGTGACTCGATAAACCAAACGGATCAAGTTGGGGGTACTTGTTGATCCGTGAAGCCGAATTCGATCAGACGGAAGACTTGTTGATCCGAGAAGTCAATTGGGGTCAAATAGAAGACTTAATGATCCGAGAAGTCGAACGGAGTCAAATAGTTGGTGCTTGTTGATCCCAAAAGCTGAATTGAGTCACATTGTGCGTAGTTAGTGACTCGATAAACCAAACGGATCAGGTTGGGGGTACTTGTTGATCCGTGAAGCCGAATTCGGTCAGACGGAAGACTTGTTGATCCGAGAAGTCAATTGGGGTCAAATGGAAGACTTAATGATCCGAGAAGTCGAACGGAGTCAAATAATTGGTGCTTGTTGATCCCAGAAGCCAAATTGAGTCACATTGTGCGTAGTTAGTGACTCGATAAACCAAACGGATCAAGTTGGGGGTACTTGTTGATCCATGAAGCCGAATTCGGTCAGACGGAAGACTTGTTGATCCGAGAAGTCAATTGGGGTCAAATACAAGACTTAATGATCCGAGAAGTCGAACGGAGTCAAATAGTTGGTGCTTGTTGATCCCAAAAGCTGAATTGAGTCACATTGTGCGTAGTTAGTGACTCGATAAACCAAACGGATCAGGTTGGGGGTACTTGTTGATCCGTGAAGCCGAATTCGGTCAGACGGAAGACTTGTTGATCCGAGAAGTCAATTGGGGTCAAATGGAAGACTTAATGATCCGAGAAGTCGAACGGAGTCAAATAATTGGTTCTTGTTGATCCCAGAAGCCAAATTGAGTCACATTGTGCGTAGTTAGTGACTCGATAAACCAAACGGATCAAGTTGGGGGTACTTGTTGATCCATGAAGCCGAATTCGGTCAGACGGAAGACTTGTTGATCCGAGAAGTCAATTGGGGTCAAATACAAGACTTAATGATCCGAGAAGTCGAACGGAGTCAAATAATTGGTGCTTGTTGATCCCAGAAGCCAAATTGAGTCACATTGTGCGTATTTAGTGACTCGATAAACCAAACGGATCAAGTTGGGGGTACTTGTTGATCCATGAAGCCGAATTCGGTCAGACGGAAGACTTGTTGATCCGAGAAGTCAATTGGGGTCAAATAGAAGACTTAATGATCCGAGAAGTCGAACGGAGTCAAATAGTTGGTGGTTGTTGATCCCAAAAGCTGAATTGAGTCACATTGTGCGTATTTAGTGACTCGATAAACCAAACGGATCAAGTTGGGGGTACTTGTTGATTCGTGAAGCTGAATTCGATCAGACGGAAGACTTGTTGATCCGAGAAGTCAATTGGGGTCAAATAGAAGACTTAATGATCCGAGAAGTCGAACGGAGTCAAATAGTTGGTGCTTGTTGATCCCAGAAGCCGAATTGAGTCACATTGTGTGTAGTTAGTGACTCGATAAACCAAACGGATCAAGTTGGGGGTACTTGTTGATCCATGAAGCCGAATTCGGTCAGACGGAAGACTTGTTGATCCGAGAAGTCAATTGGGGTCAAATACAAGACTTAATGATCCGAGAAGTCGAACGGAGTCAAATAATTGGTGCTTGTTGATCCCAGAAGCCAAATTGAGTCACATTGTGCGTAGTTAGTGACTCGATAAACCAAACGGATCAAGTTGGGGGTACTTGTTGATCCATGAAGCCGAATTCGGTCAGACGGAAGACTTGTTGATCCGAGAAGTCAATTGGGGTCAAATACAAGACTTAATGATCCGAGAAGTCGAACGGAGTCAAATAATTGGTGCTTGTTGATCCTAGAAGCCAAATTGAGTCACATTGTGCGTAGTTAGTGACTCGATAAACCAAACGGATCAAGTTGGGGGTACTTGTTGATCCGTGAAGCCGAATTCGATCAGACGAAAGACTTGTTGATCCGAGAAGTCAATTGGGGTCAAATAGAAGACTTAATGATCCGAGAAGTCGAACGGAGTCAAATAGTTGGTGGTTGTTGATCCCAAAAGCTGAATTGAGTCACATTGTGCGTATTTAGTGACTCGATAAACCAAACGGATCAAGTTGGGGGTACTTGTTGATTCGTGAAGCTGAATTCGATCAGACGGAAGACTTGTTGATCCGAGAAGTCAATTGGGGTCAAATAGAAGACTTAATGATCCGAGAAGTCGAACGGAGTCAAATAGTTGGTGCTTGTTGATCCCAGAAGCCGAATTGAGTCACATTGTGTGTAGTTAGTGACTCGATAAACCAAACGGATCAAGTTGGGGGTACTTGTTTATCCGTGAAGCCGAATTCGGTCAAACGGAAGACTTGTTGGTCCGAGAAGTCACTTGGGGTCAAATAGAAGACTTAATGATCCGAGAAGTCGAACGGAGTCAAATAATTGGTGCTTGTTGATCCCAGAAGCCAAATTGAGTCACATTGTGCGTAGTTAGTGACTCGATAAACCAAACGGATCAAGTTGGGGGTACTTGTTGATCCGTGAAGCCGAATTCGATCAGACGAAAGACTTGTTGATCCGAGAAGTCAATTGGGGTCAAATAGAAGACTTAATGATCCGAGAAGTCGAACGGAGTCAAATAGTTGGTGGTTGTTGATCCCAAAAGCTGAATTGAGTCACATTGTGCGTAGTTAGTGACTCGATAAACCAAACGGATCAGGTTGGGGGTACTTGTTGATCCGTGAAGCCGAATTCGGTCAGACGGAAGACTTGTTGATCCGAGAAGTCAATTGGGGTCAAATAGAAGACTTAATGATCCGAGAAGTCGAACGGAGTCAAATAATTGGTGCTTGTTGATCCCAGAAGCCAAATTGAGTCACATTGTGCGTAGTTAGTGACTCGATAAACCAAACGGATCAAGTTGGGGGTACTTGTTGATCCATGAAGCCGAATTCGGTCAGACGGAAGACTTGTTGATCCGAGAAGTCAATTGGGGTCAAATAGAAGACTTAATGATCCGAGAAGTCGAACGGAGTCAAATAATTGGTGCTTGTTGATCCCAGAAGCCAAATTGAGTCACATTGTGCGTAGTTAGTGACTCGATAAACCAAACGGATCAAGTTGGGGGTACTTGTTGATCCGTGAAGCCGAATTCGATCAGACGGAAGACTTGTTGATCCGAGAAGTCAATTGGGGTCAAATAGAAGACTTAATGATCCGAGAAGTCGAACGGAGTCAAATAGTTGGTGCTTGTTGATCCCAAAAGCTGAATTGAGTCACATTGTGCGTAGTTAGTGACTCGATAAACCAAACGGATCAGGTTGGGGGTACTTGTTGATCCGTGAAGCCGAATTCGGTCAGACGGAAGACTTGTTGATCCGAGAAGTCAATTGGGGTCAAATGGAAGACTTAATGATCCGAGAAGTCGAAAGGAGTCAAATAATTGGTGCTTGTTGATCCCAGAAGCCAAATTGAGTCACATTGTGCGTAGTTAGTGACTCGATAAACCAAACGGATCAAGTTGGGGGTACTTGTTGATCCATGAAGCCGAATTCGGTCAGACGGAAGACTTGTTGATCCGAGAAGTCAATTGGGGTCAAATACAAGACTTAATGATCCGAGAAGTCGAACGGAGTCAAATAATTGGTGCTTGTTGATCCCAGAAGCCAAATTGAGTCACATTGTGCGTATTTAGTGACTCGATAAACCAAACGGATCAAGTTGGGGGTACTTGTTGATCCGTGAAGCTGAATTCGATCAGACGGAAGACTTGTTAATCCGAGAAGTCAATTGGGGTCAAATAGAAGACTTAATGATCCGAGAAGTCGAACGGAGTCATATAATTGGTGCTTGTTGATCCCGGAAGCCAAATTGAGTCACATTGTGCGTAGTTAGTGACTCGATAAACCAAACGGATCAAGTTGGGGGTACTTGTTGATCCATGAAGCCGAATTCGGTCAGACGGAAGACTTGTTGATCCGAGAAGTCAATTGGGGTCAAATAGAAGACTTAATGATCCGAGAAGTCGAACGGAGACAAATAATTGGTGCTTGTTGATCCTAGAAGCCAAATTGAGTCACATTGTACGTAGTTAGTGACTCGATAAACCAAACGGATCAAGTTGGGGGTACTTGTTGATCCGTGAAGCCGAATTCGATCAGACGGAAGACTTGTTGATCCGAGAAGTCAATTGGGGTCAAATAGAAGACTTAATGATCCGAGAAGTCGAACGGAGTCAAATAGTTGGTGCTTGTTGATCCCAAAAGCTGAATTGAGTCACATTGTGCGTAGTTAGTGACTCGATAAACCAAACGGATCAGGTTGGGGGTACTTGTTGATCCGTGAAGCCGAATTCGGTCAGACGGAAGACTTGTTGATCCGAGAAGTCAATTGGGGTCAAATGGAAGACTTAATGATCCGAGAAGTCGAACGGAGTCAAATAATTGGTGCTTGTTGATCCCAGAAGCCAAATTGAGTCACATTGTGCGTAGTTAGTGACTCGATAAACCAAACGGATCAAGTTGGGGGTACTTGTTGATCCATGAAGCCGAATTCGGTCAGACGGAAGACTTGTTGATCCGAGAAGTCAATTGGGGTCAAATACAAGACTTAATGATCCGAGAAGTCGAACGGAGTCAAATAATTGGTGCTTGTTGATCCCAGAAGCCAAATTGAGTCACATTGTGCGTATTTAGTGACTCGATAAACAAAACGGATCAAGTTGGGGGTACTTGTTGATCCGTGAAGCTGAATTCGATCAGACGGAAGACTTGTTGATCCGAGAAGTCAATTGGGGTCAAATAGAAGACTTAATGATCCGAGAAGTCGAACGGAGTCAAATAGTTGGTGCTTGTTGATCCCAGAAGCCGAATTGAGTCACATTGTGTGTAGTTAGTGACTCGATAAACCAAACGGATCAAGTTGGGGGTACTTGTTTATCCGTGAAGCCGAATTCGGTCAAACGGAAGACTTGTTGATCCGAGAAGTCACTTGGGGTCAAATAGAAGACTTAATGATCCGAGAAGTCGAACGGAGTCAAATAATTGGTGCTTGTTGATCCCAGAAGCCAAATTGAGTCACATTGTGCGTAGTTAGTGACTCGATAAACCAAACGGATCAAGTTGGGGGTACTTGTTGATCCGTGAAGCCGAATTCGATCAGACGAAAGACTTGTTGATCCGAGAAGTCAATTGGGGTCAAATAGAAGACTTAATGATCCGAGAAGTCGAACGGAGTCAAATAGTTGGTGGTTGTTGATCCCAAAAGCTGAATTGAGTCACATTGTGCGTAGTTAGTGACTCGATAAACCAAACGGATCAGGTTGGGGGTACTTGTTGATCCGTGAAGCCGAATTCGGTCAGACGGAAGACTTGTTGATCCGAGAAGTCAATTGGGGTCAAATAGAAGACTTAATGATCCGAGAAGTCGAACGGAGTCAAATAATTGGTGCTTGTTGATCCCAGAAGCCAAATTGAGTCACATTGTGCGTAGTTAGTGACTCGATAAACCAAACGGATCAAGTTGGGGGTACTTGTTGATCCATGAAGCCGAATTCGGTCAGACGGAAGACTTGTTGATCCGAGAAGTCAATTGGGGTCAAATAGAAGACTTAATGATCCGAGAAGTCGAACGGAGTCAAATAATTGGTGCTTGTTGATCCCAGAAGCCAAATTGAGTCAAATTGTGCGTAGTTAGTGACTCGATAAACCAAACGGATCAAGTTGGGGGTACTTGTTGATCCGTGAAGCGAAATTCGATCAGACGGAAGACTTGTTGATCCGAGAAGTCAATTGGGGTCAAATAGAAGACTTAATGATCCGAGAAGTCGAACGGAGTCAAATAGTTGGTGCTTGTTGATCCCAAAAGCTGAATTGAGTCACATTGTGCGTAGTTAGTGACTCGATAAACCAAACGGATCAGGTTGGGGGTACTTGTTGATCCGTGAAGCCGAATTCGGTCAGACGGAAGACTTGTTGATCCGAGAAGTCAATTGGGGTCAAATGGAAGACTTAATGATCCGAGAAGTCGAACGGAGTCAAATAATTGGTGCTTGTTGATCCCAGAAGCCAAATTGAGTCACATTGTGCGTAGTTAGTGACTCGATAAACCAAACGGATCAAGTTGGGGGTACTTGTTGATCCATGAAGCCGAATTCGGTCAGACGGAAGACTTGTTGATCCGAGAAGTCAATTGGGGTCAAATACAAGACTTAATGATCCGAGAAGTCGAACGGAGTCAAATAATTGGTGCTTGTTGATCCCAGAAGCCAAATTGAGTCACATTGTGCGTATTTAGTGACTCGATAAACCAAACGGATCAAGTTGGGGGTACTTGTTGATCCGTGAAGCTGAATTCGATCAGACGGAAGACTTGTTAATCCGAGAAGTCAATTGGGGTCAAATAGAAGACTTAATGATCCGAGAAGTCGAACGGAGTCATATAATTGGTGCTTGTTGATCCCAGAAGCCAAATTGAGTCACATTGTGCGTAGTTAGTGACTCGATAAACCAAACGGATCAAGTTGGGGGTACTTGTTGATCCATGAAGCCGAATTCGGTCAGACGGAAGACTTGTTGATCCGAGCAGTCAATTGGGGTCAAATAGAAGACTTAATGATCCGAGAAGTCGAACGGAGACAAATAATTGGTGCTTGTTGATCCTAGAAGTCAAATTGAGTCACATTGTGCGTAGTTAGTGACTCGATAAACCAAACGGATCAAGTTGGGGGTACTTGTTGATCCGTGAAGCCGAATTCGATCAGACGGAAGACTTGTTGATCCGAGAAGTCAATTGGGGTCAAATAGAAGACTTAATGATCCGAGAAGTCGAACGGAGTCAAATAGTTGGTGCTTGTTGATCCCAAAAGCTGAATTGAGTCACATTGTGCGTAGTTAGTGACTCGATAAACCAAACGGATCAGGTTGGGGGTACTTGTTGATCCGTGAAGCCGAATTCGGTCAGACGGAAGACTTGTTGATCCGAGAAGTCAATTGGGGTCAAATGGAAGACTTAATGATCCGAGAAGTCGAACGGAGTCAAATAATTGGTGCTTGTTGATCCCAGAAGCCAAATTGAGTCACATTGTGCGTAGTTAGTGACTCGATAAACCAAACGGATCAAGTTGGGGGTACTTGTTGATCCATGAAGCCGAATTCGGTCAGACGGAAGACTTGTTGATCCGAGAAGTCAATTGGGGTCAAATACAAGACTTAATGATCCGAGAAGTCGAACGGAGTCAAATAATTGGTGCTTGTTGATCCCAGAAGCCAAATTGAGTCACATTGTGCGTATTTAGTGACTCGATAAACAAAACGGATCAAGTTGGGGGTACTTGTTGATCCGTGAAGCTGAATTCGATCAGACGGAAGACTTGTTGATCCGAGAAGTCAATTGGGGTCAAATAGAAGACTTAATGATCCGAGAAGTCGAACGGAGTCAAATAGTTGGTGCTTGTTGATCCCAGAAGCCGAATTGAGTCACATTGTGTGTAGTTAGTGACTCGATAAACCAAACGGATCAAGTTGGGGGTACTTGTTTATCCGTGAAGCCGAATTCGGTCAAACGGAAGACTTGTTGATCCGAGAAGTCACTTGGGGTCAAATAGAAGACTTAATGATCCGAGAAGTCGAACGGAGTCAAATAATTGGTGCTTGTTGATCCCAGAAGCCAAATTGAGTCACATTGTGCGTAGTTAGTGACTCGATAAACCAAACGGATCAAGTTGGGGGTACTTGTTGATCCGTGAAGCCGAATTCGATCAGACGAAAGACTTGTTGATCCGAGAAGTCAATTGGGGTCAAATAGAAGACTTAATGATCCGAGAAGTCGAACGGAGTCAAATAGTTGGTGGTTGTTGATCCCAAAAGCTGAATTGAGTCACATTGTGCGTAGTTAGTGACTCGATAAACCAAACGGATCAGGTTGGGGGTACTTGTTGATCCGTGAAGCCGAATTCGGTCAGACGGAAGACTTGTTGATCCGAGAAGTCAATTGGGGTCAAATAGAAGACTTAATGATCCGAGAAGTCGAACGGAGTCAAATAATTGGTGCTTGTTGATCCCAGAAGCCAAATTGAGTCACATTGTGCGTAGTTAGTGACTCGATAAACCAAACGGATCAAGTTGGGGGTACTTGTTGATCCATGAAGCCGAATTCGGTCAGACGGAAGACTTGTTGATCCGAGAAGTCAATTGGGGTCAAATAGAAGACTTAATGATCCGAGAAGTCGAACGGAGTCAAATAATTGGTGCTTGTTGATCCCAGAAGCCAAATTGAGTCAAATTGTGCGTAGTTAGTGACTCGATAAACCAAACGGATCAAGTTGGGGGTACTTGTTGATCCGTGAAGCCGAATTCGATCAGACGGAAGACTTGTTGATCCGAGAAGTCAATTGGGGTCAAATAGAAGACTTAATGATCCGAGAAGTCGAACGGAGTCAAATAGTTGGTGCTTGTTGATCCCAAAAGCTGAATTGAGTCACATTGTGCGTAGTTAGTGACTCGATAAACCAAACGGATCAGGTTGGGGGTACTTGTTGATCCGTGAAGCCGAATTCGGTCAGACGGAAGACTTGTTGATCCGAGAAGTCAATTGGGGTCAAATGGAAGACTTAATGATCCGAGAAGTCGAACGGAGTCAAATAATTGGTGCTTGTTGATCCCAGAAGCCAAATTGAGTCACATTGTGCGTAGTTAGTGACTCGATAAACCAAACGGATCAAGTTGGGGGTACTTGTTGATCCATGAAGCCGAATTCGGTCAGACGGAAGACTTGTTGATCCGAGAAGTCAATTGGGGTCAAATACAAGACTTAATGATCCGAGAAGTCGAACGGAGTCAAATAATTGGTGCTTGTTGATCCCAGAAGCCAAATTGAGTCACATTGTGCGTATTTAGTGACTCGATAAACCAAACGGATCAAGTTGGGGGTACTTGTTGATCCGTGAAGCTGAATTCGATCAGACGGAAGACTTGTTAATCCGAGAAGTCAATTGGGGTCAAATAGAAGACTTAATGATCCGAGAAGTCGAACGGAGTCATATAATTGGTGCTTGTTGATCCCAGAAGCCAAATTGAGTCACATTGTGCGTAGTTAGTGACTCGATAAACCAAACGGATCAAGTTGGGGGTACTTGTTGATCCATGAAGCCGAATTCGGTCAGACGGAAGACTTGTTGATCCGAGAAGTCAATTGGGGTCAAATAGAAGACTTAATGATCCGAGAAGTCGAACGGAGACAAATAATTGGTGCTTGTTGATCCTAGAAGTCAAATTGAGTCACATTGTGCGTAGTTAGTGACTCGATAAACCAAACGGATCAAGTTGGGGGTACTTGTTGATCCGTGAAGCCGAATTCGATCAGACGGAAGACTTGTTGATCCGAGAAGTCAATTGGGGTCAAATAGAAGACTTAATGATCCGAGAAGTCGAACGGAGTCAAATAGTTGGTGCTTGTTGATCCCAAAAGCTGAATTGAGTCACATTGTGCGTAGTTAGTGACTCGATAAACCAAACGGATCAGGTTGGGGGTACTTGTTGATCCGTGAAGCCGAATTCGGTCAGACGGAAGACTTGTTGATCCGAGAAGTCAATTGGGGTCAAATGGAAGACTTAATGATCCGAGAAGTCGAACGGAGTCAAATAATTGGTGCTTGTTGATCCCAGAAGCCAAATTGAGTCACATTGTGCGTAGTTAGTGACTCGATAAACCAAACGGATCAAGTTGGGGGTACTTGTTGATCCATGAAGCCGAATTCGGTCAGACGGAAGACTTGTTGATCCGAGAAGTCAATTGGGGTCAAATACAAGACTTAATGATCCGAGAAGTCGAACGGAGTCAAATAATTGGTGCTTGTTGATCCCAGAAGCCAAATTGAGTCACATTGTGCGTATTTAGTGACTCGATAAACCAAACGGATCAAGTTGGGGGTACTTGTTGATTCGTGAAGCTGAATTCGATCAGACGGAAGACTTGTTGATCCGAGAAGTCAATTGGGGTCAAATAGAAGACTTAATGATCCGAGAAGTCGAACGGAGTCAAATAGTTGGTGCTTGTTGATCCCAGAAGCCGAATTGAGTCACATTGTGTGTAGTTAGTGACTCGATAAACCAAACGGATCAAGTTGGGGGTACTTGTTTATCCGTGAAGCCGAATTCGGTCAAACGGAAGACTTGTTGATCCGAGAAGTCACTTGGGGTCAAATAGAAGACTTAATGATCCGAGAAGTCGAACGGAGTCAAATAATTGGTGCTTGTTGATCCCAGAAGCCAAATTGAGTCACATTGTGCGTAGTTAGTGACTCGATAAACCAAACGGATCAAGTTGGGGGTACTTGTTGATCCGTGAAGCCGAATTCGATCAGACGAAAGACTTGTTGATCCGAGAAGTCAATTGGGGTCAAATAGAAGACTTAATGATCCGAGAAGTCGAACGGAGTCAAATAGTTGGTGGTTGTTGATCCCAAAAGCTGAATTGAGTCACATTGTGCGTATTTAGTGACTCGATAAACCAAACGGATCAAGTTGGGGGTACTTGTTGATTCGTGAAGCTGAATTCGATCAGACGGAAGACTTGTTGATCCGAGAAGTCAATTGGGGTCAAATAGAAGACTTAATGATCCGAGAAGTCGAACGGAGTCAAATAGTTGGTGCTTGTTGATCCCAGAAGCCGAATTGAGTCACATTGTGTGTAGTTAGTGACTCGATAAACCAAACGGATCAAGTTGGGGGTACTTGTTTATCCGTGAAGCCGAATTCGGTCAAACGGAAGACTTGTTGATCCGAGAAGTCAATTGGGGTCAAATAGAAGACTTAATGATCCGAGAAGTCGAACGGAGTCAAATAATTGGTGCTTGTTGATCCCAGAAGCCAAATTGAGTCACATTGTGCGTAGTTAGTGACTCGATAAACCAAACGGATCAAGTTGGGGGTACTTGTTGATCCGTGAAGCCGAATTTGATCAGACGGAAGACTTGTTGATCCGAGAAGTCAATTGGGGTCAGATAGAAGACTTAATGATCCGAGAAGTCGAACGGAGTCAAATAGTTGGTGCTTGTTGATCCCAAAAGCTGAATTGAGTCACATTGTGCGTAGTTAGTGACTCGATAAACCAAACGGATCAGGTTGGGGGTACTTGTTGATCCGTGAAGCCGAATTCGGTCAGACGGAAGACTTGTTGATCCGAGAAGTCAATTGGGGTCAAATGGAAGACTTAATGATCCGAGAAGTCGAACGGAGTCAAATAATTGGTGCTTGTTGATCCCAGAAGCCAAATTGAGTCACATTGTGCGTAGTTAGTGACTCGATAAACCAAACGGATCAAGTTGGGGGTACTTGTTGATCCATGAAGCCGAATTCGGTCAGACGGAAGACTTGTTGATCCGAGAAGTCAATTGGGGTCAAATACAAGACTTAATGATCCGAGAAGTCGAACGGAGTCAAATAATTGGTGCTTGTTGATCCCAGAAGCCAAATTGAGTCACATTGTGCGTATTTAGTGACTCGATAAACCAAACGGATCAAGTTGGGGGTACTTGTTGATCCGTGAAGCGGAATTCGATCAGACGGAAGACTTGTTGATCCGAGAAGTCAATTGGGGTCAAATACAAGACTTAATGATCCGAGAAGTCGAACGGAGTCAAATAATTGGTGCTTGTTGATCCCAGAAGCCAAATTGAGTCACATTGTGTGTAGTTAGTGACTCGATAAACCAAACGGATCAAGTTGGGGGTACTTGTTTATCCGTGAAGCCGAATTCGGTCAAACGGAAGACTTGTTGATCCGAGAAGTCACTTGGGGTCAAATGGAAGACTTAATGATCCGAGAAGTCGAACGGAGTCAAATAATTGGTGCTTGTTGATCCCAGAAGCCAAATTGAGTCACATTGTGCGTAGTTAGTGACTCGATAAACCAAACGGATCAAGTTGGGGGTACTTGTTGATCCATGAAGCCGAATTCGGTCAGACGGAAGACTTGTTGATCCGAGAAGTCAATTGGGGTCAAATACAAGACTTAATGATCCGAGAAGTCGAACGGAGTCAAATAATTGGTGCTTGTTGATCCCAGAAGCCAAATTGAGTCACATTGTGCGTATTTAGTGACTCGATAAACCAAACGGATCAAGTTGGGGGTACTTGTTGATCCGTGAAGCGGAATTCGATCAGACGGAAGACTTGTTGATCCGAGAAGTCAATTGGGGTCAAATAGAAGACTTAATGATCCGAGAAGTCGAACGGAGTCAAATAATTGGTGCTTGTTGATCCCAGAAGCCAAATTGAGTCACATTGTGTGTAGTTAGTGACTCGATAAACCAAACGGATCAAGTTGGGGGTACTTGTTTATCCGTGAAGCCGAATTCGGTCAAACGGAAGACTTGTTGATCCGAGAAGTCAATTGGGGTCAAATAGAAGACTTAATGATCCGAGAAGTCGAACGGAGTCAAATAATTGGTGCTTGTTGATCCCAGAAGCCAAATTGAGTCACATTGTGCGTAGTTAGTGACTCGATAAACCAAACGGATCAAGTTGGGGGTACTTGTTGATCCGTGAAGCCGAATTCGATCAGACGAAAGACTTGTTGATCCGAGAAGTCAATTGGGGTCAAATAGAAGACTTAATGATCCGAGAAGTCGAACGGAGTCAAATAGTTGGTGGTTGTTGATCCCAAAAGCTGAATTGAGTCACATTGTGCGTAGTTAGTGACTCGATAAACCAAACGGATCAGGTTGGGGGTACTTGTTGATCCGTGAAGCCGAATTCGGTCAGACGGAAGACTTGTTGATCCGAGAAGTCAATTGGGGTCAAATAGAAGACTTAATGATCCGAGAAGTCGAACGGAGTCAAATAATTGGTGCTTGTTGATCCCAGAAGCCAAATTGAGTCACATTGTGCGTAGTTAGTGACTCGATAAACCAAACGGATCAAGTTGGGGGTACTTGTTGATCCATGAAGCCGAATTCGGTCAGACGGAAGACTTGTTGATCCGAGAAGTCAATTGGGGTCAAATAGAAGACTTAATGATCCGAGAAGTCGAACGGAGTCAAATAATTGGTGCTTGTTGATCCCAGAAGCCAAATTGAGTCACATTGTGCGTAGTTAGTGACTCGATAAACCAAACGGATCAAGTTGGGGGTACTTGTTGATCCGTGAAGCCGAATTCGATCAGACGAAAGACTTGTTGATCCGAGAAGTCAATTGGGGTCAAATAGAAGACTTAATGATCCGAGAAGTCGAACGGAGTCAAATAGTTGGTGCTTGTTGATCCCAAAAGCTGAATTGAGTCACATTGTGCGTAGTTAGTGACTCGATAAACCAAACGGATCAGGTTGGGGGTACTTGTTGATCCGTGAAGCCGAATTCGGTCAGACGGAAGACTTGTTGATCCGAGAAGTCAATTGGGGTCAAATAGAAGACTTAATGATCCGAGAAGTCGAACGGAGTCATATAATTGGTGCTTGTAGATCCCAGAAGCCAAATTGAGTCACATTGTGCGTAGTTAGTGACTCGATAAACCAAACGGATCAAGTTGGGGGTACTTGTTAATCCATGAAGCCGAATTCGGTCAGACGGAAGACTTGTTGATCCGAGAAGTCAATTGGGGTCAAATAAAAGACTTAATGATCCGAGAGGTCGAACGGAGACAAATAATTGGTGCTTGTTGATCCTAGAAGCCAAATTGAGTCACATTGTGCGTAGTTAGTGACTCGATAAACCAAACGGATCAAGTTGGGGGTACTTGTTGATCCGTGAAGCCGAATTCGATCAGACGGAAGACTTGTTGATCCGAGAAGTCAATTGGGGTTAAATAGAAGACTTAATGATCCGAGAAGTCGAACGGAGTCAAATAGTTGGTGCTTGTTGATCCCAAAAGCTGAATTGAGTCACATTGTGCGTAGTTAGTGACTCGATAAACCAAACGGATCAGGTTGGGGGTACTTGTTGATCCGTGAAGCCGAATTCGGTCAGACGGAAGACTTGTTGATCCGAGAAGTCAATTGGGGTCAAATAGAAGACTTAATGATCCGAGAAGTCGAACGGAGTCAAATAATTGGTGCTTGTTGATCCCAGAAGCCAAATTGAGTCACATTGTGCGTAGTTAGTGACTCGATAAACCAAACGGATCAAGTTGTGGGTACTTGTTGATCCATGAAGCTGAATTCGGTCAGACGGAAGACTTGTTGATCCGAGAAGTCAATTGGGGTCAAATAGAAGACTTAATGATCCGAGAAGTCGAACGGAGTCAAATAATTGGTGCTTGTTGATCCCAGAAGCCAAATTGAGTCACATTGTGCGTATTTAGTGACTCGATAAACCAAACGGATCAAGTTGGGGGTACTTGTTGATCCGTGAAGCTGAATTCGATCAGACGGAAGACTTGTTGATCCGAGAAGTCAATTGGGGTCAAATAGAAGACTTAATGATCCGAGAAGTCGAACGGAGTCAAATAGTTGGTGCTTGTTGATCCCAGAAGCCGAATTGAGTCACATTGTGTGTAGTTAGTGACTCGATAAACCAAACGGATCAAGTTGGGGGTACTTGTTTATCCGTGAAGCCGAATTCGGTCAAACTAAAAACTTGTTGATCCGAGAAGTCACTTGGGGTCAAATAGAAGACTTAATGATCCGAGAAGTCGAACGGAGTCAAATAATTGGTGCTTGTTGATCCCAGAAGCCAAATTGAGTCACATTGTGCGTAGTTAGTGACTCGATAAACCAAACGGATCAAGTTGGGGGTACTTGTTGATCCGTGAAGCCGAATTCGATCAGACGAAAGACTTGTTGATCCGAGAACTCAATTGGGGTCAAATAGAAGACTTAATGATCCGAGAAGTCGAACGGAGTCAAATAGTTGGTGGTTGTTGATCCCAAAAGCTGAATTGAGTCACATTGTGCGTAGTTAGTGACTCGATAAACCAAACGGATCAGGTTGGGGGTACTTGTTGATCCGTGAAGCCGAATTCGGTCAGACGGAAGACTTGTTGATCCGAGAAGTCAATTGGGGTCAAATAGAAGACTTAATGATCCGAGAAGTCGAACGGAGTCAAATAATTGGTGCTTGTTGATCCCAGAAGCCAAATTGAGTCACATTGTGCGTAGTTAGTGACTCGATAAACCAAACGGATCAAGTTGGGGGTACTTGTTGATCCATGAAGCCGAATTCGGTCAGACGGAAGACTTGTTGATCCGAGAAGTCAATTGGGGTCAAATAGAAGACTTAATGATCCGAGAAGTCGAACGGAGTCAAATAATTGGTGCTTGTTGATCCCAGAAGCCAAATTGAGTCACATTGTGCGTGGTTAGTGACTCGATAAACCAAACGGATCAAGTTGGGGGTACTTGTTGATCCGTGAAGCCGAATTCGATCAGACGGAAGACTTGTTGATCCGAGAAGTCAATTGGGGTCAAATAGAAGACTTAATGATCCGAGAAGTCGAACGGAGTCAAATAATTGGTGCTTGTTGATCCCAGAAGCCAAATTGAGTCACATTGTGCGTATTTAGTGACTCGATAAACCAAACGGATCAAGTTGGGGGTACTTGTTGATCCGTGAAGCTGAATTCGATCAGACGGAAGACTTGTTGATCCGAGAAGTCAATTGGGGTCAAATAGAAGACTTAATGATCCGAGAAGTCGAACGGAGTCAAATAGTTGGTGCTTGTTGATCCCAGAAGCCGAATTGAGTCACATTGTGTGTAGTTAGTGACTCGATAAACCAAACGGATCAAGTTGGGGGTACTTGTTTATCCGTGAAGCCGAATTCGGTCAAACGGAAGACTTGTTGATCCGAGAAGTCACTTGGGGTCAAATAGAAGACTTAATGATCCGAGAAGTCGAACGGAGTCAAATAATTGGTGCTTGTTGATCCCAGAAGCCAAATTGAGTCACATTGTGCGTAGTTAGTGACTCTATAAACCAAACGGATCAAGTTGGGGGTACTTGTTGATCCGTGAAGCCGAATTCGATCAGACGAAAGACTTGTTGATCCGAGAACTCAATTGGGGTCAAATAGAAGACTTAATGATCCGAGAAGTCGAACGGAGTCAAATAGTTGGTGGTTGTTGATCCCAAAAGCTGAATTGAGTCACATTGTGCGTAGTTAGTGATTCGATAAACCAAACGGATCAGGTTGGGGGTACTTGTTGATCCGTGAAGCCGAATTCGGTCAGACGGAAGACTTGTTGATCCGAGAAGTCAATTGGGGTCAAATAGAAGACTTAATGATCCGAGAAGTCGAACGGAGTCAAATAATTGGTGCTTGTTGATCCCAGAAGCCAAATTGAGTCACATTGTGCGTAGTTAGTGACTCGATAAACCAAACGGATCAAGTTGGGGGTACTTGTTGATCCATGAAGCCGAATTCGGTCAGACGGAAGACTTGTTGATCCGAGAAGTCAATTGGGGTCAAATAGAAGACTTAATGATCCGAGAAGTCGAACGGAGTCAAATAATTGGTGCTTGTTGATCCCAGAAGCCAAATTCAGTCACATTGTGCGTAGTTAGTGACTCGATAAACCAAACGGATCAAGTTGGGGGTACTTGTTGATCCGTGAAGCCGAATTCGATCAGACGGAAGACTTGTTGATCCGAGAAGTCAATTGGGGTCAAATAGAAGATTTAATGAACCGAGAAGTCGAACGGAGTCAAATAGTTGGTGCTTGTTGACCCCAGAAGCCGAATTGAGTCACATTGTGTGTAGTTAGTGACTCGATAAACCAAACGGATCAAGTTGGGGGTACTTGTTTATCCGTGAAGCCGAATTCGGTCAAACGGAAGACTTGTTGATCCGAGAAGTCAATTGGGGTCAAATAGAAGACTTAATGATCCGAGAAGTCGAACGGAGTCAAATAATTGGTGCTTGTTGATCCCAGAAGCCAAATTGAGTCACATTGTGCGTAGTTAGTGACTCGATAAACCAAACGGATCAAGTTGGGGGTACTTGTTGATCCGTGAAGCCGAATTCGATCAGACGAAAGACTTGTTGATCCGAGAAGTCAATTGGGGTCAAATAGAAGACTTAATGATCCGAGAAGTCGAACGGAGTCAAATAATTGGTGCTTGTTGATCCCAGAAGCCAAATTGAGTCACATTGTGCGTGGTTAGTGACTCGATAAACCAAACGGATCAAGTTGGGGGTACTTGTTGATCCGTGAAGCCGAATTCGATCAGACGGAAGACTTGTTGATCCGAGAAGTCAATTGGGGTCAAATAGAAGACTTAATGATCCGAGAAGTCGAACGGAGTCAAATAATTGGTGCTTGTTGATCCCAGAAGCCAAATTGAGTCACATTGTGCGTATTTAGTGACTCGATAAACCAAACGGATCAAGTTGGGGGTACTTGTTGATCCGTGAAGCTGAATTCGATCAGACGGAAGACTTGTTGATCCGAGAAGTCAATTGGGGTCAAATAGAAGACTTAATGATCCGAGAAGTCGAACGGAGTCAAATAGTTGGTGCTTGTTGATCCCAGAAGCCGAATTGAGTCACATTGTGTGTAGTTAGTGACTCGATAAACCAAACGGATCAAGTTGGGGGTACTTGTTTATCCGTGAAGCCGAATTCGGTCAAACGGAAGACTTGTTGATCCGAGAAGTCACTTGGGGTCAAATAGAAGACTTAATGATCCGAGAAGTCGAACGGAGTCAAATAATTGGTGCTTGTTGATCCCAGAAGCCAAATTGAGTCACATTGTGCGTAGTTAGTGACTCTATAAACCAAACGGATCAAGTTGGGGGTACTTGTTGATCCGTGAAGCCGAATTCGATCAGACGAAAGACTTGTTGATCCGAGAACTCAATTGGGGTCAAATAGAAGACTTAATGATCCGAGAAGTCGAACGGAGTCAAATAGTTGGTGGTTGTTGATCCCAAAAGCTGAATTGAGTCACATTGTGCGTAGTTAGTGATTCGATAAACCAAACGGATCAGGTTGGGGGTACTTGTTGATCCGTGAAGCCGAATTCGGTCAGACGGAAGACTTGTTGATCCGAGAAGTCAATTGGGGTCAAATAGAAGACTTAATGATCCGAGAAGTCGAACGGAGTCAAATAATTGGTGCTTGTTGATCCCAGAAGCCAAATTGAGTCACATTGTGCGTAGTTAGTGACTCGATAAACCAAACGGATCAAGTTGGGGGTACTTGTTGATCCATGAAGCCGAATTCGGTCAGACGGAAGACTTGTTGATCCGAGAAGTCAATTGGGGTCAAATAGAAGACTTAATGATCCGAGAAGTCGAACGGAGTCAAATAATTGGTGCTTGTTGATCCCAGAAGCCAAATTGAGTCACATTGTGCGTAGTTAGTGACTCGATAAACCAAACGGATCAAGTTGGGGGTACTTGTTGATCCGTGAAGCCGAATTCGATCAGACGGAAGACTTGTTGATCCGAGAAGTCAATTGGGGTCAAATAGAAGATTTAATGAACCGAGAAGTCGAACGGAGTCAAATAGTTGGTGCTTGTTGACCCCAGAAGCCGAATTGAGTCACATTGTGTGTAGTTAGTGACTCGATAAACCAAACGGATCAAGTTGGGGGTACTTGTTTATCCGTGAAGCCGAATTCGGTCAAACGGAAGACTTGTTGATCCGAGAAGTCAATTGGGGTCAAATAGAAGACTTAATGATCCGAGAAGTCGAACGGAGTCAAATAATTGGTGCTTGTTGATCCCAGAAGCCAAATTGAGTCACATTGTGCGTAGTTAGTGACTCGATAAACCAAACGGATCAAGTTGGGGGTACTTGTTGATCCGTGAAGCCGAATTCGATCAGACGAAAGACTTGTTGATCCGAGAAGTCAATTGGGGTCAAATAGAAGACTTAATGATCCGAGAAGTCGAACGGAGTCAAATAGTTGGTGCTTGTTGATCCCAAAAGCTGAATTGAGTCACATTGTGCGTAGTTAGTGACTCGATAAACCAAACGGATCAGGTTGGGGGTACTTGTTGATCCGTGAAGCCGAATTCGGTCAGACGGAAGACATGTTGATCCGAGAAGTCAATTGGGGTCAAATAGAAGACTTAATGATCCGAGCAGTCGAACGGAGTCAAATAATTGGTGCTTGTTGATCCCAGAAGCCAAATTGAGTCACATTGTGCGTAGTTAGTGACTCGATAAACCAAACGGATCAAGTTGGGGGTACTTGTTGATCTATGAAGCCGAATTCGGTCAGACGGAAGACTTGTTGATCCGAGAAGTCAATTGGGGTCAAATAGAAGACTTAATGATCCGAGAAGTCGAACGGAGACAAATAATTGGTGCTTGTTGATCCTAGAAGCCAAATTGAGTCACATTGTGCGTAGTTAGTGACTCGATAAACCAAACGGATCAAGTTGGGGGTACTTGTTGATCCGTGAAGCCGAATTCGATCAGACGGAAGACTTGTTGATCGGAGAAGTCAATTGAGGTCAAATAGAAGACTTAATGATCCGAGAAGTCGAACGGAGTCAAATAGTTGGTGCTTGTTGATCCCAAAAGCTGAATTGAGTCACATTGTGCGTAGTTAGTGACTCGATAAACCAAACGGATCAGGTTGGGGGTACTTGTTGATCCGTGAAGCCGAATTCGGTCAGACGGAAGACTTGTTGATCCGAGAAGTCAATTGGGGTCAAATAGAAGACTTAATGATCCGAGAAGTCGAACGGAGTCAAATAATTGGTGCTTGTTGATCCCAGAAGCCAAATTGAGTCACATTGTGCGTAGTTAGTGACTCGATAAACCAAACGGATCAAGTTGGGGGTACTTGTTGATCCGTGAAGCCGAATTCGATCAGACGGAAGACTTGTTGATCCGAGAAGTCAATTGGGGTCAAATAGAAGACTTAATGATCCGAGAAGTCGAACGGAGTCAAATAATTGGTGCTTGTTGATCCCAGAAGCCAAATTGAGTCACATTGTGCGTAGTTAGTGACTCGATAAACCAAACGGATCAAGTTGGGGGTACTTGTTGATCCGTGAAGCCGAATTCGATCAGACGGAAGACTTGTTGATCCGAGAAGTCAATTGGGGTCAAATAGAAGATTTAATGATCCGAGAAGTCGAACGGAGTCAAATAGTTGGTGCTTGTTGATCCCAGAAGCCGAATTGAGTCACATTGTGTGTAGTTAGTGACTCGATAAACCAAACGGATCAAGTTGGGGGTACTTGTTTATCCGTGAAGCCGAATTCGGTCAAACGGAAGACTTGTTGATCCGAGAAGTCAATTGGGGTCAAATAGAAGACTTAATGATCCGAGAAGTCGAACGGAGTCAAATAATTGGTGCTTATTGATCCCAGAAGCCAAATTGAGTCACATTGTGCGTAGTTAGTGACTCGATAAACCAAACGGATCAAGTTGGGGGTACTTGTTGATCCGTGAAGCCGAATTCGATCAGACGAAAGACTTGTTGATTCGAGAAGTCAATTGGGGTCAAATAGAAGACTTAATGATCCGAGAAGTCGAACGGAGTCAAATAGTTGGTGCTTGTTGATCCCAAAAGCTGAATTGAGTCACATTGTGCGTAGTTAGTGACTCGATAAACCAAACGGATCAGGTTGGGGGTACTTGTTCATCCGTGAAGCCGAATTCGGTCAGACGGAAGACTTGTTGATCCGAGAAGTCAATTGGGGTCAAATAGAAGACTTAATGATCCGAGAAGTCGAACGGAGTCAAATAATTGGTGCTTGTTGATCACAGAAGCCAAATTGAGTCACATTGTGCGTAGTTAGTGACTCGATAAACCAAACGGATCAAGTTGGGGGTACTTGTTGATCTATGAAGCCGAATTCGGTCAGACGGAAGACTTGTTGATCCGAGAAGTCAATTGGGGTCAAATAGAAGACTTAATGATCCGAGAAGTCGAACGGAGACAAATAATTGGTGCTTGTTGATCCTAGAAGCCAAATTGAGTCACATTGTGCGTAGTTAGTGACTCGATAAACCAAACGGATCAAGTTGGGGGTACTTGTTGATCCGTGAAGCCGAATTCGATCAGACGGAAGACTTGTTGATCCGAGAAGTCAATTGAGGTCAAATAGAAGACTTAATGATCCGAGAAGTCGAACGGAGTCAAATAGTTGGTGCTTGTTGATCCCAAAAGCTGAATTGAGTCACATTGTGCGTAGTTAGTGACTCGATAAACCAAACGGATCAGGTTGGGGGTACTTGTTGATCCGTGAAGCCGAATTCGGTCAGACGGAAGACTTGTTGATCCGAGAAGTCAATTGGGGTCAAATAGAAGACTTAATGATCCGAGAAGTCGAACGGAGTCAAATAATTGGTGCTTGTTGATCCCAGAAGCCAAATTGAGTCACATTGTGCGTAGTTAGTGACTCGATAAACCAAACGGATCAAGTTGGGGGTACTTGTTGATCCGTGAAGCCGAATTCGATCAGACGGAAGACTTGTTGATCCGAGAAGTCAATTGGGGTCAAATAGAAGACTTAATGATCCGAGAAGTCGAACGGAGACAAATAATTGGTGCTTGTTGATCCTAGAAGCCAAATTGAGTCACATTGTGCGTAGTTAGTGACTCGATAAACCAAACGGATCAAGTTGGGGGTACTTGTTGATCCGTGAAGCCGAATTCGATCAGACGGAAGACTTGTTGATCCGAGAAGTCAATTGAGGTCAAATAGAAGACTTAATGATCCGAGAAGTCGAACGGAGTCAAATAGTTGGTGCTTGTTGATCCCAAAAGCTGAATTGAGTAACATTGTGCGTAGTTAGTGACTCGATAAACCAAACGGATCAGGTTGGGGGTACTTGTTGATCCGTGAAGCCGAATTCGGTCAGACGGAAGACTTGTTGATCCGAGAAGTCAATTGGGGTCAAATAGAAGACTTAATGATCCGAGAAGTCGAACGGAGTCAAATAATTGGTGCTTGTTGATCCCAGAAGCCAAATTGAGTCACATTGTGCGTAGTTAGTGACTCGATAAACCAAACGGATCAAGTTGGGGGTACTTGTTGATCCGTGAAGCCGAATTCGATCAGACGGAAGACTTGTTGATCCGAGAAGTCAATTGGGGTCAAATAGAAGACTTAATGATCCGAGAAGTCGAACGGAGTCAAATAATTGGTGCTTGTTGATCCCAGAAGCCAAATTGAGTCACATTGTGCGTAGTTAGTGACTCGATAAATCAAACGGATCAAGTTGGGGGTACTTGTTGATCCGTGAAGCCGAATTCGATCAGACGGAAGACTTGTTGATCCGAGAAGTCAATTGGGGTCAAATAGAAGATTTAATGATCCGAGAAGTCGAACGGAGTCAAATAGTTGGTGCTTGTTGATCCCAGAAGCCGAATTGAGTCACATTGTGTGTAGTTAGTGACTCGATAAACCAAACGGATCAAGTTGGGGATACTTGTTTATCCGTGAAGCCGAATTCGGTCAAACGGAAGACTTGTTGATCCGAGAAGTCAATTGGGGTCAAATAGAAGACTTAATGATCCGAGAAGTCGAACGGAGTCAAATAATTGGTGCTTGTTGATCCCAGAAGCCAAATTGAGTCACATTGTGCGTAGTTAGTGACTCGATAAACCAAACGGATCAAGTTGGGGGTACTTGTTGATCCGTGAAGCCGAATTCGATCAGACGAAAGACTTGTTGATCCGAGAAGTCAATTGGGGTCAAATAGAAGACTTAATGATCCGAGAAGTCGAACGGAGTCAAATAGTTGGTGCTTGTTGATCCCAAAAGCTGAATTGAGTCACATTGTGCGTAGTTAGTGACTCGATAAACCAAACGGATCAGGTTGGGGGTACTTGTTGATCCGTGAAGCCGAATTCGGTCAGACGGAAGACTTGTTGATCCGAGAAGTCAATTGGGGTCAAATAGAAGACTTAATGATCCGAGAAGTCGAACGGAGTCAAATAATTGGTGCTTGTTGATCACAGAAGCCAAATTGAGTCACATTGTGTGTAGTTAGTGACTCGATAAACCAAACGGATCAAGTTGGGGGTACTTGTTGATCTATGAAGCCGAATTCGGTCAGACGGAAGACTTGTTGATCCGAGAAGTCAATTGGGGTCAAATAGAAGACTTAATGATCCGAGAAGTCGAACGGAGACAAATAATTGGTGCTTGTTGATCCTAGAAGCCAAATTGAGTCACATTGTGCGTAGTTAGTGACTCGATAAACCAAACGGATCAGGTTGGGGGTACTTGTTGATCCGTGAAGCCGAATTCGATCAGACGGAAGACTTGTTGATCCGAGAAGTCAATTGAGGTCAAATAGAAGACTTAATGATCCGAGAAGTCGAACGGAGTCAAATAGTTGGTGCTTGTTGATCCCAAAAGCTGAATTGAGTCACATTGTGCGTAGTTAGTGACTCGATAAACCAAACGGATCAGGTTGGGGGTACTTGTTGATCCGTGAAGCCGAATTCGGTCAGACGGAAGACTTGTTGATCCGAGAAGTCAATTGGGGTCAAATAGAAGACTTAATGATCCGAGAAGTCGAACGGAGTCAAATAATTGGTGCTTGTTGATCCCAGAAGCCAAATTGAGTCACATTGTGCGTAGTTAGTGACTCGATAAACCAAACGGATCAAGTTGGGGGTACTTGTTGATCCGTGAAGCCGAATTCGATCAGACGGAAGACTTGTTGATCCGAGAAGTCAATTGGGGTCAAATAGAAGACTTAATGATCCGAGAAGTCGAACGGAGTCAAATAATTGGTGCTTGTTGATCCCAGAAGCCAAATTGAGTCACATTGTGCGTAGTTAGTGACTCGATAAACCAAACGGATCAAGTTGGGGGTACTTGTTGATCCGTGAAGCCGAATTCGATCAGACGGAAGACTTGTTGATCCGAGAAGTCAATTGGGGTCAAATAGAAGACTTAATGATCCGAGAAGTCGAACGGAGTCAAATAATTGGTGCTTGTTGATCCCAGAAGCCAAATTGAGTCACATTGTGCGTAGTTAGTGACTCGATAAACCAAACGGATCAAGTTGGGGGTACTTGTTGATCCGTGAAGCCGAATTCGATCAGACGGAAGACTTGTTGATCCGAGAAGTCAATTGGGGTCAAATAGAAGATTTAATGATCCGAGAAGTCGAACGGAGTCAAATAATTGGTGCTTGTTGATCCCAGAAGCCAAATTGAGTCACATTGTGCGTAATTCGTGACTCGATAAACCAAACGGATCAAGTTGGGGGTACTTGTTGATCCGTGAAGCCGAATTCGATCAGACGAAAGACTTGTTGATCCGAGAAGTCAATTGGGGTCAAATAGAAGACTTAATGATCCGAGAAGTCGAACGGAGTCAAATAGTTGGTGCTTGTTGATCCCAAAAGCTGAATTGAGTCACATTGTGCGTAGTTAGTGACTCGATAAACCAAACGGATCAGGTTGGGGGTACTTGTTGATCCGTGAAGCCGAATTCGGTCAGACGGAAGACTTGTTGATCCGAGAAGCCAATTGGGGTCAAATAGAAGACTTAATGATCCGAGAAGTCGAACGGAGTCAAATAATTGGTGCTTGTTGATCCCAGAAGCCAAATTGAGTCACATTGTGCGTAGTTAGTGACTCGATAAACCAAACGGATCAAGTTGGGGGTACTTGTTGATCCATGAAGCCGAATTCGGTCAGACGGAAGACTTGTTGATCCGAGAAGTCAATTGGGGTCAAATAGAAGACTTAATGATCCGAGAAGTCGAACGGAGACAAATAATTGGTGCTTGTTGATCCTAGAAGCGTGCGTAGTTAGTGACTCGATAAACCAAACGGATCAAGTTGGGGGTACTTGTTGATCCGTGAAGCCGAATTCGATCAGACGGAAGACTTGTTGATCCGAGAAGTCAATTGAGGTCAAATAGAAGACTTAATGATCCGAGAAGTCGAACGGAGTCAAATAGTTGGTGCTTGTTGATCCCAAAAGCTGAATTGAGTCACATTGTGCGTAGTTAGTGACTCGATAAACCAAACGGATCAGGTTGGGGGTACTTGTTGATCCGTGAAGCCGAATTCGGTCAGACGGAAGACTTGTTGATCCGAGAAGTCAATTGGGGTCAAATAGAAGACTTAATGATCCGAGAAGTCGAACGGAGTCAAATAATTGGTGCTTGTTGATCCCAGAAGCCAAATTGAGTCACATTGTGCGTAGTTAGTGACTCGATAAACCAAACGGATCAAGTTGGGGGTACTTGTTGATCCGTGAAGCCGAATTCGATCAGACGGAAGACTTGTTGATCCGAGAAGTCAATTGGGGTCAAATACAAGACTTAATGATCCGAGAAGTCGAACGGAGTCAAATAGTTGGTGCTTGTTGATCCCAAAAGCTGAATTGAGTCACATTGTGCGTAGTTAGTGACTCGATAAACCAAACGGATCAGGTTGGGGGTACTTGTTGATCCGTGAAGCCGAATTCGATCAGACGGAAGACTTGTTGATCCGAGAAGTCAATTGGGGTCAAATAGAAGACTTAATGATCCGAGAAGTCGAACGGAGTCAAATAATTGGTGCTTGTTGATCCCAGAAGCCAAATTGAGTCACATTGTGCGTAGTTAGTGACTCGATAAATCAAACGGATCATGTTGGGGGTACTTGTTGATCCGTGAAGCCGAATTCGATCAGACGGAAGACTTGTTGATCCGAGAAGTCAATTGGGGTCAAATAGAAGATTTAATGATCCGAGAAGTCGAACGGAGTCAAATAGTTGGTGCTTGTTGATCCCAGAAGCCGAATTGAGTCACATTGTGTGTAGTTAGTGACTCGATAAACCAAACGGATCAAGTTGGGGATACTTGTTTATCCGTGAAGCCGAATTCGGTCAAACGGAAGACTTGTTGATCCGAGAAGTCAATTGGGGTCAAATAGAAGACTTAATGATCCGAGAAGTCGAACGGAGTCAAATAATTGGTGCTTGTTGATCCCAGAAGCCAAATTGAGTCACATTGTGCGTAGTTAGTGACTCGATAAACCAAACGGATCAAGTTGGGGGTACTTGTTGATCCGTGAAGCCGAATTCGATCAGACGAAAGACTTGTTGATCCGAGAAGTCAATTGGGGTCAAATAGAAGACTTAATGATCCGAGAAGTCGAACGGAGTCAAATAGTTGGTGCTTGTTGATCCCAAAAGCTGAATTGAGTCACATTGTGCGTAGTTAGTAACTCGATAAACCAAACGGATCAGGTTGGGGGTACTTGTTGATCCGTGAAGCCGAATTCGGTCAGACGGAAGACTTGTTGATCCGAGAAGTCAATTGGGGTCAAATAGAAGACTTAATGATCCGAGAAGTCGAACGGAGTCAAATAATTGGTGCTTGTTGATCACAGAAGCCAAATTGAGTCACATTGTGCGTAGTTAGTGACTCGATAAACCAAACGGATCAAGTTGGGGGTACTTGTTGATCTATGAAGCCGAATTCGGTCAGACGGAAGACTTGTTGATCCGAGAAGTCAATTGGGGTCAAATAGAAGACTTAATGATCCGAGAAGTTGAACGGAGACAAATAATTGGTGCTTGTTGATCCTAGAAGCCAAATTGAGTCACATTGTGCGTAGTTAGTGACTCGATAAACCAAACGGATCAGGTTGGGGGTACTTGTTGATCCGTGAAGCCGAATTCGATCAGACGGAAGACTTGTTGATCCGAGAAGTCAATTGAGGTCAAATAGAAGACTTAATGATCCGAGAAGTCGAACGGAGTCAAATAGTTGGTGCTTGTTGATCCCAAAAGCTGAATTGAGTCACATTGTGCGTAGTTAGTGACTCGATAAACCAAACGGATCAGGTTGGGGGTACTTGTTGATCCGTGAAGCCGAATTCGGTCAGACGGAAGACTTGTTGATCCGAGAAGTCAATTGGGGTCAAATAGAAGACTTAATGATCCGAGAAGTCGAACGGAGTCAAATAATTGGTGCTTGTTGATCCCAGAAGCCAAATTGAGTCACATTGTGCGTAGTTAGTGACTCGATAAACCAAACGGATCAAGTTGGGGGTACTTGTTGATCCGTGAAGCCGAATTCGATCAGACGGAAGACTTGTTGATCCGAGAAGTCAATTGGGGTCAAATAGAAGACTTAATGATCCGAGAAGTCGAACGGAGTCAAATAATTGGTGCTTGTTGATCCCAGAAGCCAAATTGAGTCACATTGTGCGTAGTTAGTGACTCGATAAACCAAACGGATCAAGTTGGGGGTACTTGTTGATCCGTGAAGCCGAATTCGATCAGACGGAAGACTTGTTGATCCGAGAAGTCAATTGGGGTCAAATAGAAGATTTAATGATCCGAGAAGTCGAACGGAGTCAAATAGTTGGTGCTTGTTGATCCCAGAAGCCGAATTGAGTCACATTGTGTGTAGTTAGTGACTCGATAAACCAAACGGATCAAGTTGGGGGTACTTGTTTATCCGTGAAGCCGAATTCGGTCAAACGGAAGACTTGTTGATCCGAGAAGTCAATTGGGGTCAAATAGAAGACTTAATGATCCGAGAAGTCGAACGGAGTCAAATAATTGGTGCTTGTTGATCCCAGAAGCCAAATTGAGTCACATTGTGCGTAATTCGTGACTCGATAAACCAAACGGATCAAGTTGGGGGTACTTGTTGATCCGTGAAGCCGAATTCGATCAGACGAAAGACTTGTTGATCCGAGAAGTCAATTGGGGTCAAATAGAAGACTTAATGATCCGAGAAGTCGAACGGAGTCAAATAGTTGGTGCTTGTTGATCCCAAAAGCTGAATTGAGTCACATTGTGCGTAGTTAGTGACTCGATAAACCAAACGGATCAGGTTGGGGGTACTTGTTGATCCGTGAAGCCGAATTCGGTCAGACGAAAGACTTGTTGATCCGAGAAGTCAATTGGGGTCAAATAGAAGACTTAATGATCCGAGAAGTCGAACGGAGTCAAATAATTGGTGCTTGTTGATCCCAGAAGCCAAATTGAGTCACATTGTGCGTAGTTAGTGACTCGATAAACCAAACGGATCAAGTTGGGGGTACTTGTTGATCCATGAAGCCGAATTCGGTCAGACGGAAGACTTGTTGATCCGAGAAGTCAATTGGGGTCAAATAGAAGACTTAATGATCCGAGAAGTCGAACGGAGACAAATAATTGGTGCTTGTTGATCCTAGAAGCGTGCGTAGTTAGTGACTCGATAAACCAAACGGATCAAGTTGGGGGTACTTGTTGATCCGTGAAGCCGAATTCGATCAGACGGAAGACTTGTTGATCCGAGAAGTCAATTGAGGTCAAATAGAAGACTTAATGATCCGAGAAGTCGAACGGAGTCAAATAGTTGGTGCTTGTTGATCCCAAAAGCTGAATTGAGTCACATTGTGCGTAGTTAGTGACTCGATAAACCAAACGGATCAGGTTGGGGGTACTTGTTGATCCGTGAAGCCGAATTCGGTCAGACGGAAGACTTGTTGATCCGAGAAGTCAATTGGGGTCAAATAGAAGACTTAATGATCCGAGAAGTCGAACGGAGTCAAATAATTGGTGCTTGTTGATCCCAGAAGCCAAATTGAGTCACATTGTGCGTAGTTAGTGACTCGATAAACCAAACGGATCAAGTTGGGGGTACTTGTTGATCCGTGAAGCCGAATTCGATCAGACGGAAGACTTGTTGATCCGAGAAGTCAATTGGGGTCAAATACAAGACTTAATGATCCGAGAAGTCGAACGGAGTCAAATAGTTGGTGCTTGTTGATCCCAAAAGCTGAATTGAGTCACATTGTGCGTAGTTAGTGACTCGATAAACCAAACGGATCAGGTTGGGGGTACTTGTTGATCCGTGAAGCCGAATTCGGTCAGACGGAAGACTTGTTGATCCGAGAAGTCAATTGGGGTCAAATAGAAGACTTAATGATCCGAGAAGTCGAACGGAGTCAAATAGTTGGTGGTTGTTGATCCTAGAAGCCGAATTGAGTCCCATTGTGCGTAGTTAGTGACTTGATAAACCAAACAGATCAACTTGCGGGTACTTGTTGATCCGTGAAGCCGAATTCGGTCAAACGGAAGACTTGTTGATCCGAGAAGTCAATTTTGGTCAAAGTGAAGACTTAATGATCCGAGAAGTCGAACGGAGTTAAATAGTTGGTGCTTGTTGATCCCAGAAGCCGAATCGAGTCACATTGTGCGTAGTTAGTGACTTGATAAACCAAACGGATCAAGTTAAGGGTACTTGTTGATCCGTGAAGCCGAATTTGGTCAGACAGAAGACTTGTTGATCCGAGAATTTTGGTCAAAGAGAAGACTTAATGATCCGAGAAGTCGAACGGAGTCAAATAGTTGGTGCTTGTTGATCCCAGAAGACGAATTGAGTCACATTGTGCGTAGTTAGTGACTTGATAAATCAAACGGATCAGCTTGCGGGTACTTGTTGATCCGTGAAGTCGAATTCGGTAAGACGGAAGACTTGCTGATCCGAGAAGTCAATTGGGGTCAAATAGAAGACTTAATGATCCGAGAAGTCGAACGGAGTCAAATAGTTGATGCTTGTTGATCCCAGAAGCCGAATGGAGTCACATTGTGCGTAGTTAGTGACTTGATAAACCAAACGGATCAACTTGCAAGTACTTGTTGATCCGTGAAGCCGAATTCGGTCAGAAGGAAGACTTGTTCATCCGAGAAGTCAAGTGGGGTCAAATAGAAGATTTAATGATACGAGAAGTCGAACGGAGTCAAATAGTTGGTGCTTGTTGATCCCAGAAGTTGAATTGAGTCACATTGTGCGTAGTTAGTGACTTGATAAACCAAACGGAACAAGATGGGGGTACTTGTTGATCGGTGAAGCCGAATTCGGTCAGACGGAAGACTTGTTGATCCGAGAAGTCAATTAGGGTCGAATAGAAGACTTAATGATCTGAAATGTCGAACGGAGTCAAATAGTTGGTGCTTGTTGATCCCAGAAGCCGAATCGAGTCACATTGTGCGTAGTTAATGACTTGATAAACCAAACGGATCAACTTACGGGTACTTGTTGATCCGTGAAGCCGAATTCGGTCAGACGGAAGACTTGTTGATCTGAGAAGTCAATTAGGGTCAAATAGAAGATTTAATGATCCGAGAAGTCGAACGGAGTCAAATAGTTGGTGCTTGTTGATCCCAGAAGCGAAATTGAGTCACATTGTGCGTAGTTAGTGACTCGATAAACCAAACGGATCAAGTTGGGGGTACTTGTTGATCCGTGAAGCCGAATTCGGTCAGACGGAAGACTTGTTGATCCGAGAAGTCAATTGGGGTCAAATAGAAGACTTAATGATCCGAGAAGTCGAACGGAGTCAAATAGTTGGTGGTTGTTGATCCCAGAAGCCGAATTGAGTCCCATTGTGCGTAGTTAGTGACTTGATAAAACAAACGGATCAACGTGCGGGTACTTGTTGATCCGTGAAGCCGAATTCGGTCGGACGGAAGACTTGATGATCCGAGAAGTCAATTGGGGTCAAATAGAAGACTTAATGATCCGAGAAGTCGAACGGAGTCAAATAGTTAGTGCTTGTTGATCCCAGAAGCCGAATTGAGTCACATTGTGTGTAGTTAGTGACTCGATAAACCAAACGGATCAAGTTGGGGGTACTTGTTGATCCGTGAAGCTGAATTCGGTCAAATGGAAGACTTGTTGATCCGAGAAGTCAATTTTGGTCAAAGTGAAGACTTAATGATCCGAGAAGTCGAACGGAGTCAAATAGTTGGTGCTTGTTGATCCCAGAAGCCGAATCGAGTCACATTGTGCGTAATTAGTGACTTGATAAACTAAACGGATCAAGTTAAGGGTACTTGTTGATCCGTGAAGCCGAATTCGGTCAGACGGAAGACTTGTTGATCCGAGAATTTTGGTCAAAGAGAATACTTAATGATCCGAGAAGTCGAACGGAGTCAAATAATTGGTGCTTGTTGATCCCAGAAGCCGAATTGAGTCACATTGTGCGTAGTTAGTGACTTGATAAACCAAACGGATCAACTTGCAGGTACTTGTTGATCCGTGAAGCCGAATTCCGTCAGACAGAAGACTTGTTCATCTGAGAAGTCAATTGGGGTCAAATAGAAGATTTAATGATCCGAGAAGTCGAACGGAGTCAAATAGTTGGTGCTTGTTGATCCCAGAAGTCGAATTGAGTCACATTGTGCGTAGTTAGTGACTTGATAAACCAAACGGATCAAGATGGGGGTACTTGTTGATCGGTGAAGCCGAATTCGGTCAGACGGAAGACTTGTTGATCCGAGAAGTCAATTGGGGTCGAATAGAAGACTTAATGATCTGAAAAGTCGAACAGAGTCAAATAGTTGGTGCTTGTTGATCCCAGAAGTCGAATCGAGTCACATTGTGCGTAGTTAGTGACTAGATAAACCAAACGGATGAACTTGCGGGTACTTGTTGATCCGTGAAGCCGAATTCAGTCAGACGGAAGACTTGTTGATCTAAGAAGTCAATTGGGGTCAAATAGAAGATTTAATGATCCGAGAAGTCGAACGGAGTCAAATAGTTGGTACTTGTTGATCCCAGAAGCCAAATTGAGTCACATTGTGCGTAGTTAGTGACTCGATAAACCAAACGGATCAAGTTGGGGGTACTTGTTGATCCATGAAGCCGAATTCGGTCAGACGGAAGACTTGTTGATCCGAGAAGTCAATTGGGGTCAAATAGAAGACTTAATGATCCGAGAAGTCGAACGGAGTCAAATAATTGGTGCTTGTTGATCCCAGAAGCCAAATTGAGTCACATTGTGCGTAGTTAGTGACTCGATAAACCAAACGGATCAAGTTGGGGGTACTTGTTGATCCATGAAGCCGAATTCGGTCAGACGGAAGACTTGTTGATCCGAGAAGTCAATTGGGGTCAAATAGAAGACTTAATGATCCGAGAAGTCGAACGGAGTCAAATAATTGGTGCTTGTTGATCCCAGAAGCCAAATTGAGTCACATTGTGCGTAGTTAGTGACTCGATAAACCAAACGGATCAAGTTGGGGGTACATGTTGATCCATGAAGCCGAATTCGGTCAGACGGAAGACTTGTTGATCCGAGAAGTCAATTGGGGTCAAATAGAAGACTTAATGATCCGAGAAGTCGAACGGAGACAAATAATTGGTGCTTGTTGATCCTAGAAGCCAAATTGAGTCACATTGTGCGTAGTTAGTGACTCGATAAACCAAACGGATCAAGTTGGGGGTACTTGTTGATCCGTGAAGCCGAATTCGATCAGACGGAAGACTTGTTGATCCGAGAAGTCAATTGAGGTCAAATAGAAGACTTAATGATCCGAGAAGTCGAACGGAGTCAAATAGTTGGTGCTTGTTGATCCCAAAAGCTGAATTGAGTCACATTGTGCGTAGTTAGTGACTCGATAAACCAAACGGATCAGGTTGGGGGTACTTGTTGATCCGTGAAGCCGAATTCGGTCAGACGGAAGACTTGGTGATCCGAGAAGTCAATTGGGGTCAAATAGAAGACTTAATGATCCGAGAAGTCGAACGGAGTCAAATAATTGGTGCTTGTTGATCCCAGAAGCCAAATTGAGTCACATTGTGCGTAGTTAGTGACTCAATAAACCAAACGGATCAAGTTGGGGGTACTTGTTGATCCGTGAAGCCGAATTCGATCAGACGGAAGACTTGTTGATCCGAGAAGTCAATTGGGGTCAAATACAAGACTTAATGATCCGAGAAGTCGAACGGAGTCAAATAGTTGGTGCTTGTTGATCCCAAAAGCTGAATTGAGTCACATTGTGCGTAGTTAGTGACTCGATAAACCAAACGGATCAGGTTGGGGGTACTTGTTGATCCGTGAAGCCGAATTCGGTCAGACGGAAGACTTGTTGATCCGAGAAGTCAATTGGGGTCAAATAGAAGACTTAATGATCCGAGAAGTCGAACGGAGTCAAATAGTTGGTGGTTGTTGATCCTAGAAGCCGAATTGAGTCCCATTGTGCGTAGTTAGTGACTTGATAAACCAAACAGATCAACTTGCGGGTACTTGTTGATCCGTGAAGCCGAATTCGGTCAAACGGAAGACTTGTTGATCCGAGAAGTCAATTTTGGTCAAAGTGAAGACTTAATGATCCGAGAAGTCGAACGGAGTCAAATAGTTGGTGCTTGTTGATCCCAGAAGACGAATTGAGTCACATTGTGCGTAGTTAGTGACTTGATAAATCAAACGGATCAGCTTGCGGGTACTTGTTGATCCGTGAAGTCGAATTCGGTAAGACGGAAGACTTGCTGATCCGAGAAGTCAATTGGGGTCAAATAGAAGACTTAATGATCCGAGAAGTCGAACGGAGTCAAATAGTTGATGCTTGTTGATCCCAGAAGCCGAATGGAGTCACATTGTGCGTAGTTAGTGACTTGATAAACCAAACGGATCAACTTGCAAGTACTTGTTGATCCGTGAAGCCGAATTCGGTCAGAAGGAAGACTTGTTCATCCGAGAAGTCAATTGGGGTCAAATAGAAGATTTAATGATACGAGAAGTCGAACGGAGTCAAATAGTTGGTGCTTGTTGATCCCAGAAGTTGAATTGAGTCACATTGTGCGTAGTTAGTGACTTGATAAACCAAACGGAACAAGATGGGGGTACTTGTTGATCGGTGAAGCCGAATTCGGTCAGACGGAAGACTTGTTGATCCGAGAAGTCAATTACGGTCGAATAGAAGACTTAATGATCTGAAATGTCGAACGGAGTCAAATAGTTGGTTCTTGTTGATCCCAGAAGCCGAATCGAGTCAGATCCCAGAAGCCGAATCGAGTCACATTGTGCGTAGTTAATGACTTGATAAACCAAACGGATCAACTTACGGGTACTTGTTGATCCGTGAAGCCGAATTCGGTCAGACGGAAGACTTGTTGATCTGAGAAGTCAATTAGGGTCAAATAGAAGATTTAATGATCCGAGAAGTCGAACAGAGTCAAATAGTTGGTGCTTGTTGATCCCAGAAGCCAAATTGAGTCACATTGTGCGTAGTTAGTGACTCGATAAACCAAACGGATCAAGTTGGGGGTACTTGTTGATCCGTGAAGCCGAATTCGGTCAGACGGAAGACTTGTTGATCCGAGAAGTCAATTAGGGTCAAATAGAAGACTTAATGATCCGAGAAGTCGAACGGAGTCAAATAGTTGGTGGTTGTTGATCCCAGAAGCCGAATTGAGTCCCATTGTGCGTTGTTAGAGACTTGATAAAACAAACGGATCAACTTGCGGGTACTTGTTGATCCGTGAAGCCGAATTCGGTCGGACGGAAGACTTGATGATCCGAGAAGTCAATTGGGGTCAAATAGAAGACTTAATGATCCGAGAAGTCGAACGGAGTCAAATAGTTAGTGCTTGTTGATCCCAGAAGCCGAATTGAGTCACATTGTGTGTAGTTAGTGACTCGATAAACCAAACGGATCAAGTTGGGGGTACTTGTTGATCCGTGAAGCTGAATTCGGTCAAATGGAAGACTTGTTGATCCGAGAAGTCAATTTTGGTCAAAGTGAAGACTTAATGATCCGAGAAGTCGAACGGAGTCAAATAGTTGGTGCTTGTTGATCCCAGAAGCCGAATCGAGTCACATTGTGCGTAATTAGTGACTTGATAAACTAAACGGATCAAGTTAAGGGTACTTGTTGATCTGTGAAGCTGAATTCGGTCAGACGGAAGACTTGTTGATCCGAGAATTTTGGTCAAAGAGAATACTTAATGATCCGAGAAGTCGAACGGAGTCAAATAATTGGTGCTTGTTGATCCCAGAAGCCGAATTGAGTCACATTGTGCGTAGTTAGTGACTTGATAAACCAAACGGATCAACTTGCAGGTACTTGTTGATCCGTGAAGCCGAATTCCGTCAGACAGAAGACTTGTTCATCTGAGAAGTCAATTGGGGTCAAATAGAAGATTTAATGATCCGAGAAGTCGAACGGAGTCAAATAGTTGGTGCTTGTTGATCCCAGAAGTCGAATTGAGTCACATTGTGCGTAGTTAGTTACTTGATAAACCAAACGGATCAAGATGGGGGTACTTGTTGATCGGTGAAGCCGAATTCGGTCAGACGGAAGACTTGTTGATCCGAGAAGTCAATTGGGGTCGAATAGAAGACTTAATGATCTGAAAAGTCGAACAGAGTCAAATAGTTGGTGCTTGTTGATCCCAGAAGTCGAATCGAGTCACATTGTGCGTAGTTAGTGACTAGATAAACCAAACGGATCAACTTGCGGGTACTTGTTGATCCGTGAAGCCGAATTCAGTCAGACGGAAGACTTGTTGATCTGAGAAGTCAATTGGGGTCAAATAGAAGATTTAATGATCCGAGAAGTCGAACGGAGTCAAATAGTTGGTACTTGTTGATCCCAGAAGCCAAATTGAGTCACATTGTGCGTAGTTAGTGACTCGATAAACCAAACGGATCAAGTTGGGGGTACTTGTTGATCCATGAAGCCGAATTCGGTCAGACGGAAGACTTGTTGATCCGAGAAGTCAATTGGGGTCAAATAGAAGACTTAATGATCCGAGAAGTCGAACGGAGTCAAATAATTGGTGCTTGTTGATCCCAGAAGCCAAATTGAGTCACATTGTGCGTAGTTAGTGACTCGATAAACCAAACGGATCAAGTTGGGGGTACTTGTTGATCCATGAAGCCGAATTCGGTCAGACGGAAGACTTGTTGATCCGAGAAGTCAATTGGGGTCAAATAGAAGACTTAATGATCCGAGAAGTCGAACGGAGTCAAATAATTGGTGCTTGTTGATCCCAAAAGCCAAATTGAGTCACATTGTGCGTAGTTAGTGACTCGATAAACCAAACGGATCAAGTTGGGGGTACTTGTTGATCCATGAAGCCGAATTCGGTCAGACGGAAGACTTGTTGATCCGAGAAGTCAATTGGGGTCAAATAGAAGACTTAATGATCCGAGAAGTCGAACGGAGACAAATAATTGGTGCTTGTTGATCCTAGAAGCCAAATTGAGTCACATTGTGCGTAGTTAGTGACTCGATAAACCAAACGGATCAAGTTGGGGGTACTTGTTGATCCGTGAAGCCGAATTCGATCAGACGGAAGACTTGTTGATCCGAGAAGTCAATTGAGGTCAAATAGAAGACTTAATGATCCGAGAAGTCGAACGGAGTCAAATAGTTGGTGCTTGTTGATCCCAAAAGCTGAATTGAGTCACATTGTGCGTAGTTAGTGACTCGATAAACCAAACGGATCAGGTTGGGGGTACTTGTTGATCCGTGAAGCCGAATTCTGTCAGACGGAAGACTTGTTGATCCGAGAAGTCAATTGGGGTCAAATAGAAGACTTAATGATCCGAGAAGTCGAACGGAGTCAAATAATTGGTGCTTGTTGATCCCAGAAGCCAAATTGAGTCACATTGTGCGTAGTTAGTGACTCGATAAACCAAACGGATCAAGTTGGGGGTACTTGTTGATCCGTGAAGCCGAATTCGATCAGACGGAAGACTTGTTGATCCGAGAAGTCAATTGGGGTCAAATACAAGACTTAATGATCCGAGAAGTCGAACGGAGTCAAATAGTTGGTGCTTGTTGATCCCAAAAGCTGAATTGAGTCACATTGTGCGTAGTTAGTGACTCGATAAACCAAACGGATCAGGTTGGGGGTACTTGTTGATCCGTGAAGCCGAATTCGGTCAGACGGAAGACTTGTTGATCCGAGAAGTCAATTGGGGTCAAATAGAAGACTTAATGATCCGAGAAGTCGAACGGAGTCAAATAGTTGGTGGTTGTTGATCCTAGAAGCCGAATTGAGTCCCATTGTGCGTAGTTAGTGACTTGATAAACCAAACAGATCAACTTGCGGGTACTTGTTGATCCGTGAAGCCGAATTCGGTTAAACGGAAGACTTGTTGATCCGAGAAGTCAATTTTGGTCAAAGTGAAGACTTAATGATCCGAGAAGTCGAACGGAGTCAAATAGTTGGTGCTTGTTGATCCCAGAAGCCGAATCGAGTCACATTGTGCGTAGTTAGTTACTTGATAAACCAAACGGATCAAGTTAAGGGTACTTGTTGATCCGTGAAGCCGAATTTGGTCAGACAGAAGACTTGTTGATCCGAGAATTTTGGTCAAAGAGAAGACTTAATGATCCGAGAAGTCGAACGGAGTCAAATAGTTGGTGCTTGTTGATCCCAGAAGACGAATTGAGTCACATTGTGCGTAGTTAGTGACTTGATAAATCAAACGGATCAGCTTGCGGGTACTTGTTGATCCGTGAAGTCGAATTCGGTAAGACGGAAGACTTGCTGATCCGAGAAGTCAATTGGGGTCAAATAGAAGACTTAATGATCCGAGAAGTCGAACGGAGTCAAATAGTTGATGCTTGTTGATCCCAGAAGCCGAATGGAGTCACATTGTGCGTAGTTAGTGACTTGATAAACCAAACGGATCAACTTGCAAGTACTTGTTGATCCGTGAAGCCGAATTCGGTCAGAAGGAAGACTTGTTCATCCGAGAAGTCAATTGGGGTCAAATAGAAGATTTAATGATACGAGAAGTCGAACGGAGTCAAATAGTTGGTGCTTGTTGATCCCAGAAGTTGAATTGAGTCACATTGTGCGTAGTTAGTGACTTGATAAACCAAACGGAACAAGATGGGGGTACTTGTTGATCGGTGAAGACGAATTCGGTCAGACGGAAGATTTGTTGATCCGAGAAGTCAATTAGGGTCGAATAGAAGACTTAATGATCTGAAATGTCGAACGGAGTCAAATAGTTGGTGCTTGTTGATCCCAGAAGCCGAATCGAGTCACATTGTGCGTAGCTAATGACTTGATAAACCAAACGGATCAACTTACGGGTACGTGTTGATCCGTGAAGCCGAATTCGGTCAGACGGAAGACTTGTTGATCTGAGAAGTCAATTAGGGTCAAATAGAAGATTTAATGATCCGAGAAGTCGAACGGAGTCAAATAGTTGGTGCTTGTTGATCCCAGAAGCCAAATTGAGTCACATTGTACGTAGTTAGTGACTCGATAAACCAAACGGATCAAGTTGGGGGTACTTGTTGATCCATGAAGCCGAATTCGGTCAGACGGAAGACTTGTTGATCCGAGAAGTCAATTGGGGTCAAATAGAAGACTTAATGATCCGAGAAGTCGAACGGAGTCAAATAATTGGTGCTTGTTGATCCCAGAAGCCAAATTGAGTCACATTGTGCGTAGTTAGTGACTCGATAAACCAAACGGATCAAGTTGGGGGTACTTGTTGATCCATGAAGTCGAATTCGGTCAGACGGAAGACTTGTTGATCCGAGAAGTCAATTGGGGTCAAATAGAAGACTTAATGATCCGAGAAGTCGAACGGAGTCAAATAATTGGTCCTTGTTGATCCCAGAAGCCAAATTGAGTCACATTGTGCGTAGTTAGTGACTCGATAAACCAAACGGATCAAGTTGGGGGTACTTGTTGATCCATGAAGCCGAATTCGGTCAGACGGAAGACTTGTTGATCCGAGAAGTCAATTGGGGTCAAATAGAAGACTTAATGATCCGAGAAGTCGAACGGAGACAAATAATTGGTGCTTGTTGATCCTAGAAGCCAAATTGAGTCACATTGTGCGTAGTTAGTGACTCGATAAACCAAACGGATCAAGTTGGGGGTACTTGTTGATCCGTGAAGCCGAATTCGATCAGACGGAAGACTTGTTGATCCGAGAAGTCAATTGAGGTCAAATAGAAGACTTAATGATCCGAGAAGTCGAACGGAGTCAAATAGTTGGTGCTTGTTGATCCCAAAAGCTGAATTGAGTCACATTGTGCGTAGTTAGTGACTCGATAAACCAAACGGATCAGGTTGGGGGTACTTGTTGATCCGTGAAGCCGAATTCGGTCAGACGGAAGACTTGTTGATCCGAGAAGTCAATTGGGGTCAAATAGAAGACTTAATGATCCGAGAAGTCGAACGGAGTCAAATAATTGGTGCTTGTTGATCCCAGAAGCCAAATTGAGTCACATTGTGCGTAGTTAGTGACTCGATAAACCAAACGGATCAAGTTGGGGGTACTTGTTGATCCGTGAAGCCGAATTCGATCAGACGGAAGACTTGTTGATCCGAGAAGTCAATTGAGGTCAAATAGAAGACTTAATGATCCGAGAAGTCGAACGGAGTCAAATAGTTGGTGGTTGTTGATCCTAGAAGCCGAATTGAGTCCCATTGTGCGTAGTTAGTGACTTGATAAATCAAACGGATCAGCTTGCGGGTACTTGTTGATCCGTGAAGTCGAATTCGGTAAGACGGAAGACTTGCTGATCCGAGAAGTCAATTGGGGTCAAATAGAAGACTTAATGATCCGAGAAGTCGAACGGAGTCAAATAGTTGGTGGTTGTTGATCCTAGAAGCCGAATTGAGTCACATTGTGCGTAGTTAGTGACTTGATAAATCAAACGGATCAGCTTGCGGGTACTTGTTGATCCGTGAAGTCGAATTCGGTAAGACGGAAGACTTGCTGATCCGAGAAGTCAATTGGGGTCAAATAGAAGACTTAATGATCCGAGAAGTCGAACGGAGTCAAATAGTTGATGCTTGTTGATCCCAGAAGCCGAATGGAGTCACATTGTGCGTAGTTAGTGACTTGATAAACCAAACGGATCAACTTGCAAGTACTTGTTGATCCGTGAAGCCGAATTCGGTCAGAAGGAAGACTTGTTCATCCGAGAAGTCAATTGGGGTCAAATAGAAGATTTAATGATACGAGAAGTCGAACGGAGTCAAATAGTTGGTGCTTGTTGATCCCAGAAGTTGAATTGAGTCACATTGTGCGTAGTTAGTGACTTGATAAACCAAACGGAACAAGATGGGGGTACTTGTTGATCGGTGAAGACGAATTCGGTCAGACGGAAGATTTGTTGATCCGAGAAGTCAATTAGGGTCGAATAGAAGACTTAATGATCTGAAATGTCGAACGGAGTCAAATAGTTGGTGCTTGTTGATCCCAGAAGCCGAATCGAGTCACATTGTGCGTAGCTAATGACTTGATAAACCAAACGGATCAACTTACGGGTACGTGTTGATCCGTGAAGCCGAATTCGGTCAGACGGAAGACTTGTTGATCTGAGAAGTCAATTAGGGTCAAATAGAAGATTTAATGATCCGAGAAGTCGAACGGAGTCAAATAGTTGGTGCTTGTTGATCCCAGAAGCCAAATTGAGTCACATTGTACGTAGTTAGTGACTCGATAAACCAAACGGATCAAGTTGGGGGTACTTGTTGATCCATGAAGCCGAATTCGGTCAGACGGAAGACTTGTTGATCCGAGAAGTCAATTGGGGTCAAATAGAAGACTTAATGATCCGAGAAGTCGAACGGAGTCAAATAATTGGTGCTTGTTGATCCCAGAAGCCAAATTGAGTCACATTGTGCGTAGTTAGTGACTCGATAAACCAAACGGATCAAGTTGGGGGTACTTGTTGATCCATGAAGTCGAATTCGGTCAGACGGAAGACTTGTTGATCCGAGAAGTCAATTGGGGTCAAATAGAAGACTTAATGATCCGAGAAGTCGAACGGAGTCAAATAATTGGTCCTTGTTGATCCCAGAAGCCAAATTGAGTCACATTGTGCGTAGTTAGTGACTCGATAAACCAAACGGATCAAGTTGGGGGTACTTGTTGATCCATGAAGCCGAATTCGGTCAGACGGAAGACTTGTTGATCCGAGAAGTCAATTGGGGTCAAATAGAAGACTTAATGATCCGAGAAGTCGAACGGAGACAAATAATTGGTGCTTGTTGATCCTAGAAGCCAAATTGAGTCACATTGTGCGTAGTTAGTGACTCGATAAACCAAACGGATCAAGTTGGGGGTACTTGTTGATCCGTGAAGCCGAATTCGATCAGACGGAAGACTTGTTGATCCGAGAAGTCAATTGAGGTCAAATAGAAGACTTAATGATCCGAGAAGTCGAACGGAGTCAAATAGTTGGTGCTTGTTGATCCCAAAAGCTGAATTGAGTCACATTGTGCGTAGTTAGTGACTCGATAAACCAAACGGATCAGGTTGGGGGTACTTGTTGATCCGTGAAGCCGAATTCGGTCAGACGGAAGACTTGTTGATCCGAGAAGTCAATTGGGGTCAAATAGAAGACTTAATGATCCGAGAAGTCGAACGGAGTCAAATAATTGGTGCTTGTTGATCCCAGAAGCCAAATTGAGTCACATTGTGCGTAGTTAGTGACTCGATAAACCAAACGGATCAAGTTGGGGGTACTTGTTGATCCGTGAAGCCGAATTCGATCAGACGGAAGACTTGTTGATCCGAGAAGTCAATTGGGGTCAAATAGAAGACTTAATGATCCGAGAAGTCGAACGGAGTCAAATAGTTGGTGGTTGTTGATCCTAGAAGCCGAATTGAGTCCCATTGTGCGTAGTTAGTGACTTGATAAACCAAACAGATCAACTTGCGGGTACTTGTTGATCCGTGAAGCCGAATTCGGTCAAACGGAAGACTTGTTGATCCGAGAAGTCAATTTTGGTCAAAGTGAAGACTTAATGATCCGAGAAGTCGAACGGAGTCAAATAGTTGGTGCTTGTTGATCCCAGAAGCCGAATCGAGTCACATTGTGCGTAGTTAGTTACTTGATAAACCAAACGGATCAAGTTAAGGGTACTTGTTGATCCGTGAAGCCGAATTTGGTCAGACAGAAGACTTGTTGATCCGAGAATTTTGGTCAAAGAGAAGACTTAATGATCCGAGAAGTCGAACGGAGTCAAATAGTTGGTGCTTGTTGATCCCAGAAGACGAATTGAGTCACATTGTGCGTAGTTAGTGACTTGATAAATCAAACGGATCAGCTTGCGGGTACTTGTTGATCCGTGAAGTCGAATTCGGTAAGACGGAAGACTTGCTGATCCGAGAAGTCAATTGGGGTCAAATAGAAGACTTAATGATCCGAGAAGTCGAACGGAGTCAAATAGTTGATGCTTGTTGATCCCAGAAGCCGAATGGAGTCACATTGTGCGTAGTTAGTGACTTGATAAACCAAACGGATCAACTTGCAAGTACTTGTTGATCCGTGAAGCCGAATTCGGTCAGAAGGAAGACTTGTTCATCCGAGAAGTCAATTGGGGTCAAATAGAAGATTTAATGATACGAGAAGTCGAACGGAGTCAAATAGTTGGTGCTTGTTGATCCCAGAAGTTGAATTGAGTCACATTGTGCGTAGTTAGTGACTTGATAAACCAAACGGAACAAGATGGGGGTACTTGTTGATCGGTGAAGCCGAATTCGGTCAGACGGAAGATTTGTTGATCCGAGAAGTCAATTAGGGTCGAATAGAAGACTTAATGATCTGAAATGTCGAACGGAGTCAAATAGTTGGTGCTTGTTGATCCCAGAAGCCGAATCGAGTCACATTGTGCGTAGCTAATGACTTGATAAACCAAACGGATCAACTTACGGGTACCTGTTGATCCGTGAAGCCGAATTCGGTCAGACGGAAGACTTGTTGATCTGAGAAGTCAATTAGGGTCAAATAGAAGATTTAATGATCCGAGAAGTCGAACGGAGTCAAATAGTTGGTGCTTGTTGATCCCAGAAGCCAAATTGAGTCACATTGTACGTAGTTAGTGACTCGATAAACCAAACGGATCAAGTTGGGGGTACTTGTTGATCCATGAAGCCGAATTCGGTCAGACGGAAGACTTGTTGATCCGAGAAGTCAATTGGGGTCAAATAGAAGACTTAATGATCCGAGAAGTCGAACGGAGTCAAATAATTGGTGCTTGTTGATCCCAGAAGCCAAATTGAGTCACATTGTGCGTAGTTAGTGACTCGATAAACCAAACGGATCAAGTTGGGGGTACTTGTTGATCCATGAAGTCGAATTCGGTCAGACGGAAGACTTGTTGATCCGAGAAGTCAATTGGGGTCAAATAGAAGACTTAATGATCCGAGAAGTCGAACGGAGTCAAATAATTGGTCCTTGTTGATCCCAGAAGCCAAATTGAGTCACATTGTGCGTAGTTAGTGACTCGATAAACCAAACGGATCAAGTTGGGGGTACTTGTTGATCCATGAAGCCGAATTCGGTCAGACGGAAGACTTGTTGATCCGAGAAGTCAATTGGGGTCAAATAGAAGACTTAATGATCCGAGAAGTCGAACGGAGACAAATAATTGGTGCTTGTTGATCCTAGAAGCCAAATTGAGTCACATTGTGCGTAGTTAGTGACTCGATAAACCAAACGGATCAAGTTGGGGGTACTTGTTGATCCGTGAAGCCGAATTCGATCAGACGGAAGACTTGTTGATCCGAGAAGTCAATTGAGGTCAAATAGAAGACTTAATGATCCGAGAAGTCGAACGGAGTCAAATAGTTGGTGCTTGTTGATCCCAAAAGCTGAATTGAGTCACATTGTGCGTAGTTAGTGACTCGATAAACCAAACGGATCAGGTTGGGGGTACTTGTTGATCCGTGAAGCCGAATTCGGTCAGACGGAAGACTTGTTGATCCGAGAAGTCAATTGGGGTCAAATAGAAGACTTAATGATCCGAGAAGTCGAACGGAGTCAAATAATTGGTGCTTGTTGATCCCAGAAGCCAAATTGAGTCACATTGTGCGTAGTTAGTGACTCGATAAACCAAACGGATCAAGTTGGGGGTACTTGTTGATCCGTGAAGCCGAATTCGATCAGACGGAAGACTTGTTGATCCGAGAAGTCAATTGGGGTCAAATAGAAGACTTAATGATCCGAGAAGTCGAACGGAGTCAAATAGTTGGTGGTTGTTGATCCTAGAAGCCGAATTGAGTCCCATTGTGCGTAGTTAGTGACTTGATAAACCAAACAGATCAACTTGCGGGTACTTGTTGATCCGTGAAGCCGAATTCGGTCAAACGGAAGACTTGTTGATCCGAGAAGTCAATTTTGGTCAAAGTGAAGACTTAATGATCCGAGAAGTCGAACGGAGTCAAATAGTTGGTGCTTGTTGATCCCAGAAGCCGAATCGAGTCACATTGTGCGTAGTTAGTTACTTGATAAACCAAACGGATCAAGTTAAGGGTACTTGTTGATCCGTGAAGCCGAATTTGGTCAGACAGAAGACTTGTTGATCCGAGAATTTTGGTCAAAGAGAAGACTTAATGATCCGAGAAGTCGAACGGAGTCAAATAGTTGGTGCTTGTTGATCCCAGAAGACGAATTGAGTCACATTGTGCGTAGTTAGTGACTTGATAAATCAAACGGATCAGCTTGCGGGTACTTGTTGATCCGTGAAGTCGAATTCGGTAAGACGGAAGACTTGCTGATCCGAGAAGTCAATTGGGGTCAAATAGAAGACTTAATGATCCGAGAAGTCGAACGGAGTCAAATAGTTGATGCTTGTTGATCCCAGAAGCCGAATGGAGTCACATTGTGCGTAGTTAGTGACTTGATAAACCAAACGGATCAACTTGCAAGTACTTGTTGATCCGTGAAGCCGAATTCGGTCAGAAGGAAGACTTGTTCATCCGAGAAGTCAATTGGGGTCAAATAGAAGATTTAATGATACGAGAAGTCGAACGGAGTCAAATAGTTGGTGCTTGTTGATCCCAGAAGTTGAATTGAGTCACATTGTGCGTAGTTAGTGACTTGATAAACCAAACGGAACAAGATGGGGGTACTTGTTGATCGGTGAAGCCGAATTCGGTCAGACGGAAGATTTGTTGATCCGAGAAGTCAATTAGGGTCGAATAGAAGACTTAATGATCCGAGAAGTCGAACGGAGTCAAATAGTTGGTGGTTGTTGATCCCAGAAGCCGAATTGAGTCCTATTGTGCGTAGTTAGTGACTTGATAAAACAAACGGATCAACTTGCGGGTACTTGTTGATCCGTGAAGTCGAATTCGGTCGGACGGAAGACTTGATGATCCGAGAAGTCAATTGGGGTCAAAAAGAAGACTTAATGATCCGAGAAGTCGAACGGAGTCAAATAGTTAGTGCTTGTTGATCCCAGAAGCCGAATTGAGTCACATTGTGTGTAGTTAGTGACTCGATAAACCAAACGGATCAAGTTGGGGGTACTTGTTGATCCGTGAAGCCGAATTCGGTCAAATGGAAGACTTGTTGATCCGAGAAGTCAATTTTGGTCAAAGTGAAGACTTAATGATCCGAGAAGTCGAACGGAGTCAAATAGTTGGTGCTTGTTGATCCCAGAAGCCGAATCGAGTCACATTGTGCGTAATTAGTGACTTGATAAACTAAACGGATCAAGTTAAGGGTACTTGTTGATCCGTGAAGCCGAATCCGGTCAGACAGAAGACTTGTTGATCCGAGAATTTTGGTCAAAGAGAATACTTAATGATCCGAGAAGTCGAACGGAGTCAAATAGTTGGTGCTTGTTGATCCCAGAAGCCGAATTGAGTCACATTGTGCGTAGTTAGTGACTTGATAAACCAAACGGATCAACTTGCAGGTACTTGTTGATCCGTGAAGCCGAATTCCGTCAGACAGAAGACTTGTTCATCTGAGAAGTCAATTGGGGTCAAATAGAAGATTTAATGATCCGAGAAGTCGAACGGAGTCAAATAGTTGGTGCTTGTTGATCCCAGAAGTCGAATTGAGTCACATTGTGCGTAGTTAGTGACTTGATAAACCAAACGGATCAAGATGGGGGTACTTGTTGATCGGTGAAGCCGAATTCGGTCAGACGGAAGACTTGTTGATCCGAGAAGTCAATTGGGGTCGAATAGAAGACTTAATGATCTGAAAAGTCGAACAGAGTCAAATAGTTGGTGCTTGTTGATCCCAGAAGTCGAATCGAGTCACATTGTGCGTAGTTAGTGACTAGATAAACCAAACGGATCAACTTGCGGGTACTTGTTGATCCGTGAAGCCGAATTCAGTCAGACGGAAGACTTGTTGATCTGAGAAGTCAATTGGGGTCAAATAGAAGATTTAATGATCCGAGAAGTCGAACGGAGTCAAATAGTTGTACTTGTTGATCCCAGAAGCCAAATTGAGTCACATTGTGCGTAGTTAGTGACTCGATAAACCAAACGGATCAAGTTGGGGGTACTTGTTGATCCATGAAGCCGAATTCGGTCAGACGGAAGACTTGTTGATCCGAGAAGTCAATTGGGGTCAAATAGAAGACTTAATGATCCGAGAAGTCGAACGGAGTCAAATAATTGGTGCTTGTTGATCCCAGAAGCTAAATTGAGTCACATTGTGCGTAGTTAGTGACTCGATAAACCAAACGGAACAAGTTGGGGGTACTTGTTGATCCGTGAAGCCGAATTCGATCAAACGGAAGACTTGTTGATCCGAGAAGTCAATTGGGGTCAAATAGAAGACTTAATGATCCGAGAAGTCGAACGGAGTCAAATCGTTGGTGCTTGTTGATCCCAAAAGCTGAATTGAGTCACATTGTGCGTAGTTAGTGACTCGATAAACCAAACGGATCAGGTTGGGGGTACTTGTTGATCCGTGAAGCCGAATTCGATCAAACGGAAGACTTGTTGATCCGAGAAGTCAATTGGGGTCAAATAGAAGACTTAATGATCCGAGAAGTCGAACGGAGTCAAATAGTTGGTGCTTGTTGATCCCAAAAGCTGAATTGAGTCACATTGTGCGTAGTTAGTGACTCGATAAACCAAACGGATCAGGTTGGGGGTACTTGTTGATCCGTGAAGCCGAATTCGGTCAGACGGAAGACTTGTTGATCCGAGAAGTCAATTGGAGTCAAATAGAAGACTTAATGATCCGAGAAGTCGAACGGAGTCAAATAATTGGTGCTTGTTGATCCCAGAAGCCAAATTGAGTCACATTGTGCGTAGTTAGTGACTCGATAAACCAAACGGATCAAGTTGGGGGTACTTGTTGATCCATGAAGCCGAATTCGGTCAGACGGAAGACTTGTTGATCTGAGAAGTCAATTGGGGTCAAATAGAAGACTTAATGATCCGAGAAGTCGAACGGAGACAAATAATTGGTGCTTGTTGATCCTAGAAGCCAAATTGAGTCACATTGTGCGTAGTTAGTGACTCGATAAACCAAACGGATCAAGTTGGGGTACTTGTTGATCCGTGAAGCCGAATTCGATCAGACGGAAGACTTGTTGATCCGAGAAGTCAATTGAGGTCAAATAGAAGACTTAATGATCCGAGAAGTCGAACGGAGTCAAATAGTTGGTGCTTGTTGATCCCAAAAGCTGAATTGAGTCACATTGTGCGTAGTTAGTGACTCGATAAACCAAACGGATTAGGTTGGGGGTACTTGTTGATCCGTGAAGCCGAATTCGGTCAGACGGAAGACTTGTTGATCCGAGAAGTTAATTGGGGTCAAATAGAAGACTTAATGATCCGAGAAGTCGAACGGAGTCAAATAATAGGTGCTTGTTGATCCCAGAAGACAAATTGAGTCACATTGTGCGTAGTTAGTGACTAGATAAACCAAACGGATCAAGTTGAGGGTACTTGTGGATCCGTGAAGCCGAATTCGATCAGACGGAAGACTTGTTGATCCGAGAAGTCAATTGGGGTCAAATACAAGACTTAATGATCCGAGAAGTCGAACGGGGTCAAATAGTTGGTGCTTGTTGATCCCAAAAGCTGAATTGAGTCACATTGTGCGTAGTTAGTGACTCGATAAACCAAACGGATCAGGTTGGGGGTACTTGTTGATCCGTGAAGCCGAATTCGGTCAGACGGAAGACTTGTTGATCCGAGAAGTCAATTGGGGTCAAATAGAAGACTTAATGATCCGAGAAGTCGAACGGAGTCAAATAGTTGGTGGTTGTTGATCCTAGAAGCCGAATTGAGTCCCATTGTGCGTAGTTAGTGACTTGATAAACCAAACAGATCAACTTGCGGGTACTTGTTGATCCGTGAAGCCGAATTCGGTCAAACGGAAGACTTGTTGATCCGAGAAGTCAATTTTGGTCAAAGTGAAGACTTAATGATCCGAGAAGTCGAACGGAGTCAAATAGTTGGTGCTTGTTGATCCCAGAAGCCGAATCGAGTCACATTGTGCGTAGTTAGTTACTTGATAAACCAAACGGATCAAGTTAAGGGTACTTGTTGATCCGTGAGGCCGAATTTGGTCAGACAGAAGACTTGTTGATCCAAGAATTTTGGTCAAAGAGAAGACTTAATGATCCGAGAAGTCGAACGGAGTCAAATAGTTGGTGCTTGTTGATCCCAGAAGACGAATTGAGTCACATTGTGCGTAGTTAGTGACTTGATAAATCAAACGGATCAGCTTGCGGGTACTTGTTGATCCGTGAAGTCGAATTCGGTAAGACGGAAGACTTGCTGATCCGAGAAGTCAATTGGGGTCAAATAGAAGACTTAATGATCCGAGAAGTCGAACGGAGTCAAATAGTTGATGCTTGTTGATCCCAGAAGCCGAATGGAGTCACATTGTGCGTAGTTAGTGACTTGATAAACCAAACGGATCAACTTGCAAGTACTTGTTGATCCGTGAAGCCGAATTCGGTCAGAAGGAAGACTTCTTCATCCGAGAAGTCAATTGGGGTCAAATAGAAGATTTAATGATACGAGAAGTCGAACGGAGTCAAATAGTTGGTGCTTGTTGATCCCAGAAGTTGAATTGAGTCACATTGTGCGTAGTTAGTGACTTGATAAACCAAACGGAACAAGATGGGGGTACTTGTTGATCGGTGAAGCCGAATTCGGTCAGACGGAAGACTTGTTGATCCGAGAAGTCAATTAGGGTCGAATAGAAGACTTAATGATCTGAAATGTCGAACGGAGTCAAATTGTTGGTGCTTGTTGATCCCAGAAGCCGAATCGAGTCACATTGTGCGTAGTTAATGACTTGATAAACCAAACGGATCAACTTACGGGTACTTGTTGATCCGTGAAGCCGAATTCGGTCAGACGGAAGACTTGTTGATCTGAGAAGTCAATTAGGGTCAAATAGAAGATTTAATGATCCGAGAAGTCGAGCGGAGTCAAATAGTTGGTGCTTGTTGATCCCAGAAGCCAAATTGAGTCACATTGTACGTAGTTAGTGACTCGATAAACCAAACGGATCAAGTTGGGGGTACTTGTTGATCCGTGAAGCCGAATTCGGTCAGACGGAAGACTTGTTGATCCGAGAAGTCAATTGGGGTCAAATAGAAGACTTAATGATCCGAGAAGTCGAACGGAGTCAAATAGTTGGTGGTTGTTGATCCCAGAAGCCGAATTGAGTCCCATTGTGCGTAGTTAGTGACTTGATAAAACAAACGGATCAACTTGCGGGTACTTGTTGATCCATGAAGCCGAATTCAGTCGGACGGAAGACTTGATGATCCGAGAAGTCAATTGGGGTCAAATAGAAGACTTAGTGATCCGAGAAGTCGAACGGAGTCAAATAGTTAGTGCTTGTTGATCCCAGAAGCCGAATTGAGTCACATTGTGTGTAGTTAGTGACTCGATAAACCAAACGGATCAAGTTGGGGGTACTTGTTGATCCGTGAAGCCGAATTCGGTCAAACGGAAGACTTGTTGATCCGAGAAGTCAATTTTGGTCAAAGTGAAGACTTAATGATCCGAGAAGTCGAACAGAGTCAAATAGTTGGTGCTTGTTGATCCCAGAAGCCGAATCGAGTCACATTGTGCATAATTAGTGACTTGATAAACTAAACGGATCAAGTTAAGGGTACTTGTTGATCCGTGAAGCCGAATTCGGTCAGACGGAAGACTTGTTGATCCGAGAATTTTGGTCAAAGAGAATACTTAATGATCCGAGAAGTCGAACGGAGTCAAATAGTTGGTGCTTGTTGATCCCAGAAGCCGAATTGAGTCACATTGTGCGTAGTTAGTGACTTGATAAACCAAACGGATCAACTTGCAGGTACTTGTTGATCCGTGAAGCCGAATTCCGTCAGACAGAAGACTTGTTCATCTGAGAAGTCAATTGGGGTCAAATAGAAGATTTAATGATCCGAGAAGTCGAACGGAGTCAAATAGTTGGTGCTTGTTGATCCCAGAAGTCGAATTGAGTCACATTGTGCGTAGTTAGTGACTTGATAAACCAAACGGATCAAGATGGGGGTACTTGTTGATCGGTGAAGCCGAATTCGGTCAGACGGAAGACTTGTTGATCCGAGAAGTCAATTGGGGTCGAATAGAAGACTTAATGATCTGAAAAGTCGAACAGAGTCAAATAGTTGGTGCTTGTTGATCCCAGAAGTCGAATCGAGTCACATTGTGCGTAGTTAGTGACTAGATAAACCAAACGGATCAACTTGCGGGTACTTGTTGATCCGTGAAGCCGAATTCAGTCAGACGGAAGACTTGTTGATCTGAGAAGTCAATTGGGGTCAAATAGAAGATTTAATGATCCGAGAAGTCGAACGGAGTCAAATAGTTGGTACTTGTTGATCCCAGAAGCCAAATTGAGTCACATTGTGCGTAGTTAGTGACTTGATAAACCAAACGGATCAAGTTGGGGGTACTTGTTGATCCATGAAGCCGAATTCGGTCAGACGGAAGACTTGTTGATCCGAGAAGTCAATTGGGGTCAAATAGAAGACTTAATGATCCGAGAAGTCGAACGGAGTCAAATAATTGGTGCTTGTTGATCTCAGAAGCTAAATTGAGTCACATTGTGCGTAGTTAGTGACTCGATAAACCAAACGGATCAAGTTGGGGGTACTTGTTGATCCGTGAAGCCGAATTCGATCAGACGGAAGACTTGTTGATCCGAGAAGTCAATTGGGGTCAAATAGAAGACTTAATGATCCGAGAAGTCGAACGGAGTCAAATAGTTGGTGCTTGTTGATCCCAAAAGCTGAATTGAGTCACATTGTGCGTAGTTAGTGACTCGATAAACCAAACGGATCAGGTTGGGGGTACTTGTTGATCCGTGAAGCCGAATTCGGTCAGACGGAAGACTTGTTGATCCGAGAAGTCAATTGGGGTCAAATAGAAGACTTAATGATCCGAGAAGTCGAACGGAGTCAAATAGTTGGTGCTTGTTGATCCCAAAAGCTGAATTGAGTCACATTGTGCGTAGTTAGTGACTCGATAAACCAAACGGATCAGGTTGGGGGTACTTGTTGATCCGTGAAGCCGAATTCGGTCAGACGGAAGACTTGTTGATCCGAGAAGTCAATTGGGGTCAAATAGAAGACTTAATGATCCGAGAAGTCGAACGGAGTCAAATAGTTGGTGGTTGTTGATCCCAGAAGCCGAATTGAGTCCCATTGTGCGTAGTTAGTGACTTGATAAACCAAACAGATCAACTTGCGGGTACTTGTTGATCCGTGAAGCCGAATTCGGCCAAACGGAAGACTTGTTGATCCGAGAAGTCAATTTTGGTCAAAGTGAAGACTTAATGATCCGAGAAGTCGAACGAAGTCAAATAGTTGGTGCTTGTTGATCCCAGAAGCCGAATCGAGTCACATTGTACGTAGTTAGTGACTTGATAAACCAAACGGATCAAGTTAAGGGTACTTGTTGATCCGTGAAGCCGAATTCGGTCAGACGGAAGACTTGTTGATCCGAGAATATTGGTCAAAGAGAAGATTTAATGATCCAAGAAGTCGAACGGAGTCAAATAGTTGGTGCTTGTTGATCCCAGAAGACGAATTGAGTCACATTGTGCGTAGTTAGTGACTTGATAAACCAAATGGATCAGCTTGCGGGTACTTGTTGATCCGTGAAGTCGAATTCGGTCAGACGGAAGACTTGCTGATCCGAGAAGTCAATTGGGGTCAAATAGAAGACTTAATGATCCGAGAAGTCGAACGGAGTCAAATAGTTGGTGCTTGTTGATCCCAGAAGCCGAATTGAGCCACATTGTGCGTAGTTAGTGACTTGATAAACCAAACAGATCAACTTGCAAGTACTTGTTGATCCGTGAAGCCGAATTCGGTCAGACGGAAGACTTGTTCATCTGAGAAGTCAATTGGGGTCAAATAGAAGATTTAATGATCCGAGAAGTCGAACGGAGTCAAATAGTTGGTGCTTGTTGATCCCAGAAGTTGAATTGAGTCACATTGTGCGTAGTTAGTGACTTGATAAACCAAACGGATCAAGATGGGGGTACTTGTTGATCGGTGAAGCCGAATTCGGTCAGACGGAAGACTTGTTGATCCGAGAAGTCAATTGGGGTCGAATAGAAGACTTAATGATCTGAAAAGTCGAACGGAGTCAAATAGTTGGTGCTTTTTGATCCCAGAAGCCGAATCGAGTCACATTATGCGTAGTTAGTGACTTGATAAACCAAACGGATCAAATTACGGGTACTTGTTGATCCGTGAAGCCGAATTCGGTCAGACGGAAGACTTGTTGATCTGAGAAGTCAATTGGGGTTAAATAGAAGATTTAATGATCCGAGAAGTCGAACGGAGTCAAATAGTTGGTGCTTGTTGATCCCAGAAGGCAAATTGAGTCACATTGTGCGTAGTTAGTGACTCGATAAACCAAACGGATCAAGTTGGGGGTACTTGTTGATCCGTGAAGTCGAATTCGGTAAGACGGAAGACTTGCTGATCCGAGAAGTCAATTGGGGTCAAATAGAAGACTTAATGATCCGAGAAGTCGAACGGAGTCAAATAGTTGATGCTTGTTGATCCCAGAAGCCGAATGGAGTCACATTGTGCGTAGTTAGTGACTTGATAAACCAAACGGATCAACTTGCAAGTACTTGTTGATCCGTGAAGCCGAATTCGGTCAGAAGGAAGACTTGTTCATCCGAGAAGTCAATTGGGGTCAAATAGAAGATTTAATGATACGAGAAGTCGAACGGAGTCAAATAGTTGGTGCTTGTTGATCCCAGAAGTTGAATTGAGTCACATTGTGCGTAGTTAGTGACTTGATAAACCAAACGGAACAAGATGGGGGTACTTGTTGATCGGTGAAGACGAATTCGGTCAGACGGAAGATTTGTTGATCCGAGAAGTCAATTAGGGTCGAATAGAAGACTTAATGATCTGAAATGTCGAACGGAGTCAAATAGTTGGTGCTTGTTGATCCCAGAAGCCGAATCGAGTCACATTGTGCGTAGCTAATGACTTGATAAACCAAACGGATCAACTTACGGGTACGTGTTGATCCGTGAAGCCGAATTCGGTCAGACGGAAGACTTGTTGATCTGAGAAGTCAATTAGGGTCAAATAGAAGATTTAATGATCCGAGAAGTCGAACGGAGTCAAATAGTTGGTGCTTGTTGATCCCAGAAGCCAAATTGAGTCACATTGTACGTAGTTAGTGACTCGATAAACCAAACGGATCAAGTTGGGGGTACTTGTTGATCCATGAAGCCGAATTCGGTCAGACGGAAGACTTGTTGATCCGAGAAGTCAATTGGGGTCAAATAGAAGACTTAATGATCCGAGAAGTCGAACGGAGTCAAATAATTGGTGCTTGTTGATCCCAGAAGCCAAATTGAGTCACATTGTGCGTAGTTAGTGACTCGATAAACCAAACGGATCAAGTTGGGGGTACTTGTTGATCCATGAAGTCGAATTCGGTCAGACGGAAGACTTGTTGATCCGAGAAGTCAATTGGGGTCAAATAGAAGACTTAATGATCCGAGAAGTCGAACGGAGTCAAATAATTGGTCCTTGTTGATCCCAGAAGCCAAATTGAGTCACATTGTGCGTAGTTAGTGACTCGATAAACCAAACGGATCAAGTTGGGGGTACTTGTTGATCCATGAAGCCGAATTCGGTCAGACGGAAGACTTGTTGATCCGAGAAGTCAATTGGGGTCAAATAGAAGACTTAATGATCCGAGAAGTCGAACGGAGACAAATAATTGGTGCTTGTTGATCCTAGAAGCCAAATTGAGTCACATTGTGCGTAGTTAGTGACTCGATAAACCAAACGGATCAAGTTGGGGGTACTTGTTGATCCGTGAAGCCGAATTCGATCAGACGGAAGACTTGTTGATCCGAGAAGTCAATTGAGGTCAAATAGAAGACTTAATGATCCGAGAAGTCGAACGGAGTCAAATAGTTGGTGCTTGTTGATCCCAAAAGCTGAATTGAGTCACATTGTGCGTAGTTAGTGACTCGATAAACCAAACGGATCAGGTTGGGGGTACTTGTTGATCCGTGAAGCCGAATTCGGTCAGACGGAAGACTTGTTGATCCGAGAAGTCAATTGGGGTCAAATAGAAGACTTAATGATCCGAGAAGTCGAACGGAGTCAAATAATTGGTGCTTGTTGATCCCAGAAGCCAAATTGAGTCACATTGTGCGTAGTTAGTGACTCGATAAACCAAACGGATCAAGTTGGGGGTACTTGTTGATCCGTGAAGCCGAATTCGATCAGACGGAAGACTTGTTGATCCGAGAAGTCAATTGGGGTCAAATAGAAGACTTAATGATCCGAGAAGTCGAACGGAGTCAAATAGTTGGTGGTTGTTGATCCTAGAAGCCGAATTGAGTCCCATTGTGCGTAGTTAGTGACTTGATAAACCAAACAGATCAACTTGCGGGTACTTGTTGATCCGTGAAGCCGAATTCGGTCAAACGGAAGACTTGTTGATCCGAGAAGTCAATTTTGGTCAAAGTGAAGACTTAATGATCCGAGAAGTCGAACGGAGTCAAATAGTTGGTGCTTGTTGATCCCAGAAGCCGAATCGAGTCACATTGTGCGTAGTTAGTTACTTGATAAACCAAACGGATCAAGTTAAGGGTACTTGTTGATCCGTGAAGCCGAATTTGGTCAGACAGAAGACTTGTTGATCCGAGAATTTTGGTCAAAGAGAAGACTTAATGATCCGAGAAGTCGAACGGAGTCAAATAGTTGGTGCTTGTTGATCCCAGAAGACGAATTGAGTCACATTGTGCGTAGTTAGTGACTTGATAAATCAAACGGATCAGCTTGCGGGTACTTGTTGATCCGTGAAGTCGAATTCGGTAAGACGGAAGACTTGCTGATCCGAGAAGTCAATTGGGGTCAAATAGAAGACTTAATGATCCGAGAAGTCGAACGGAGTCAAATAGTTGATGCTTGTTGATCCCAGAAGCCGAATGGAGTCACATTGTGCGTAGTTAGTGACTTGATAAACCAAACGGATCAACTTGCAAGTACTTGTTGATCCGTGAAGCCGAATTCGGTCAGAAGGAAGACTTGTTCATCCGAGAAGTCAATTGGGGTCAAATAGAAGATTTAATGATACGAGAAGTCGAACGGAGTCAAATAGTTGGTGCTTGTTGATCCCAGAAGTTGAATTGAGTCACATTGTGCGTAGTTAGTGACTTGATAAACCAAACGGAACAAGATGGGGGTACTTGTTGATCGGTGAAGCCGAATTCGGTCAGACGGAAGATTTGTTGATCCGAGAAGTCAATTAGGGTCGAATAGAAGACTTAATGATCTGAAATGTCGAACGGAGTCAAATAGTTGGTGCTTGTTGATCCCAGAAGCCGAATCGAGTCACATTGTGCGTAGCTAATGACTTGATAAACCAAACGGATCAACTTACGGGTACCTGTTGATCCGTGAAGCCGAATTCGGTCAGACGGAAGACTTGTTGATCTGAGAAGTCAATTAGGGTCAAATAGAAGATTTAATGATCCGAGAAGTCGAACGGAGTCAAATAGTTGGTGCTTGTTGATCCCAGAAGCCAAATTGAGTCACATTGTACGTAGTTAGTGACTCGATAAACCAAACGGATCAAGTTGGGGGTACTTGTTGATCCATGAAGCCGAATTCGGTCAGACGGAAGACTTGTTGATCCGAGAAGTCAATTGGGGTCAAATAGAAGACTTAATGATCCGAGAAGTCGAACGGAGTCAAATAATTGGTGCTTGTTGATCCCAGAAGCCAAATTGAGTCACATTGTGCGTAGTTAGTGACTCGATAAACCAAACGGATCAAGTTGGGGGTACTTGTTGATCCATGAAGTCGAATTCGGTCAGACGGAAGACTTGTTGATCCGAGAAGTCAATTGGGGTCAAATAGAAGACTTAATGATCCGAGAAGTCGAACGGAGACAAATAATTGGTGCTTGTTGATCCTAGAAGCCAAATTGAGTCACATTGTGCGTAGTTAGTGACTCGATAAACCAAACGGATCAAGTTGGGGGTACTTGTTGATCCGTGAAGCCGAATTCGATCAGACGGAAGACTTGTTGATCCGAGAAGTCAATTGAGGTCAAATAGAAGACTTAATGATCCGAGAAGTCGAACGGAGTCAAATAGTTGGTGCTTGTTGATCCCAAAAGCTGAATTGAGTCACATTGTGCGTAGTTAGTGACTCGATAAACCAAACGGATCAGGTTGGGGGTACTTGTTGATCCGTGAAGCCGAATTCGGTCAGACGGAAGACTTGTTGATCCGAGAAGTCAATTGGGGTCAAATAGAAGACTTAATGATCCGAGAAGTCGAACGGAGTCAAATAATTGGTGCTTGTTGATCCCAGAAGCCAAATTGAGTCACATTGTGCGTAGTTAGTGACTCGATAAACCAAACGGATCAAGTTGGGGGTACTTGTTGATCCGTGAAGCCGAATTCGATCAGACGGAAGACTTGTTGATCCGAGAAGTCAATTGGGGTCAAATAGAAGACTTAATGATCCGAGAAGTCGAACGGAGTCAAATAGTTGGTGGTTGTTGATCCTAGAAGCCGAATTGAGTCCCATTGTGCGTAGTTAGTGACTTGATAAACCAAACAGATCAACTTGCGGGTACTTGTTGATCCGTGAAGCCGAATTCGGTCAAACGGAAGACTTGTTGATCCGAGAAGTCAATTTTGGTCAAAGTGAAGACTTAATGATCCGAGAAGTCGAACGGAGTCAAATAGTTGGTGCTTGTTGATCCCAGAAGCCGAATCGAGTCACATTGTGCGTAGTTAGTTACTTGATAAACCAAACGGATCAAGTTAAGGGTACTTGTTGATCCGTGAAGCCGAATTTGGTCAGACAGAAGACTTGTTGATCCGAGAATTTTGGTCAAAGAGAAGACTTAATGATCCGAGAAGTCGAACGGAGTCAAATAGTTGGTGCTTGTTGATCCCAGAAGACGAATTGAGTCACATTGTGCGTAGTTAGTGACTTGATAAATCAAACGGATCAGCTTGCGGGTACTTGTTGATCCGTGAAGTCGAATTCGGTAAGACGGAAGACTTGCTGATCCGAGAAGTCAATTGGGGTCAAATAGAAGACTTAATGATCCGAGAAGTCGAACGGAGTCAAATAGTTGATGCTTGTTGATCCCAGAAGCCGAATGGAGTCACATTGTGCGTAGTTAGTGACTTGATAAACCAAACGGATCAACTTGCAAGTACTTGTTGATCCGTGAAGCCGAATTCGGTCAGAAGGAAGACTTGTTCATCCGAGAAGTCAATTGGGGTCAAATAGAAGATTTAATGATACGAGAAGTCGAACGGAGTCAAATAGTTGGTGCTTGTTGATCCCAGAAGTTGAATTGAGTCACATTGTGCGTAGTTAGTGACTTGATAAACCAAACGGAACAAGATGGGGGTACTTGTTGATCGGTGAAGCCGAATTCGGTCAGACGGAAGATTTGTTGATCCGAGAAGTCAATTAGGGTCGAATAGAAGACTTAATGATCCGAGAAGTCGAACGGAGTCAAATAGTTGGTGGTTGTTGATCCCAGAAGCCGAATTGAGTCCCATTGTGCGTAGTTAGTGACTTGATAAAACAAACGGATCAACTTGCGGGTACTTGTTGATCCGTGAAGTCGAATTCGGTCGGACGGAAGACTTGATGATCCGAGAAGTCAATTGGGGTCAAAAAGAAGACTTAATGATCCGAGAAGTCGAACGGAGTCAAATAGTTAGTGCTTGTTGATCCCAGAAGCCGAATTGAGTCACATTGTGTGTAGTTAGTGACTCGATAAACCAAACGGATCAAGTTGGGGGTACTTGTTGATCCGTGAAGCCGAATTCGGTCAAATGGAAGACTTGTTGATCCGAGAAGTCAATTTTGGTCAAAGTGAAGACTTAATGATCCGAGAAGTCGAACGGAGTCAAATAGTTGGTGCTTGTTGATCCCAGAAGCCGAATCGAGTCACATTGTGCGTAATTAGTGACTTGATAAACTAAACGGATCAAGTTAAGGGTACTTGTTGATCCGTGAAGCCGAATCCGGTCAGACAGAAGACTTGTTGATCCGAGAATTTTGGTCAAAGAGAATACTTAATGATCCGAGAAGTCGAACGGAGTCAAATAGTTGGTGCTTGTTGATCCCAGAAGCCGAATTGAGTCACATTGTGCGTAGTTAGTGACTTGATAAACCAAACGGATCAACTTGCAGGTACTTGTTGATCCGTGAAGCCGAATTCCGTCAGACAGAAGACTTGTTCATCTGAGAAGTCAATTGGGGTCAAATAGAAGATTTAATGATCCGAGAAGTCGAACGGAGTCAAATAGTTGGTGCTTGTTGATCCCAGAAGTCGAATTGAGTCACATTGTGCGTAGTTAGTGACTTGATAAACCAAACGGATCAAGATGGGGGTACTTGTTGATCGGTGAAGCCGAATTCGGTCAGACGGAAGACTTGTTGATCCGAGAAGTCAATTGGGGTCGAATAGAAGACTTAATGATCTGAAAAGTCGAACAGAGTCAAATAGTTGGTGCTTGTTGATCCCAGAAGTCGAATCGAGTCACATTGTGCGTAGTTAGTGACTAGATAAACCAAACGGATCAACTTGCGGGTACTTGTTGATCCGTGAAGCCGAATTCAGTCAGACGGAAGACTTGTTGATCTGAGAAGTCAATTGGGGTCAAATAGAAGATTTAATGATCCGAGAAGTCGAACGGAGTCAAATAGTTGGTACTTGTTGATCCCAGAAGCCAAATTGAGTCACATTGTGCGTAGTTAGTGACTCGATAAACCAAACGGATCAAGTTGATGGTACTTGTTGATCCATGAAGCCGAATTCGGTCAGACGGAAGACTTGTTGATCCGAGAAGTCAATTGGGGTCAAATAGAAGACTTAATGATCCGAGAAGTCGAACGGAGTCAAATAATTGGTGCTTGTTGATCCCAGAAGCTAAATTGAGTCACATTGTGCGTAGTTAGTGACTCGATAAACCAAACGGAACAAGTTGGGGGTACTTGTTGATCCGTGAAGCCGAATTCGATCAAACGGAAGACTTGTTGATCCGAGAAGTCAATTGGGGTCAAATAGAAGACTTAATGATCCGAGAAGTCGAACGGAGTCAAATCGTTGGTGCTTGTTGATCCCAAAAGCTGAATTGAGTCACATTGTGCGTAGTTAGTGACTCGATAAACCAAACGGATCAGGTTGGGGGTACTTGTTGATCCGTGAAGCCGAATTCGATCAAACGGAAGACTTGTTGATCCGAGAAGTCAATTGGGGTCAAATAGAAGACTTAATGATCCGAGAAGTCGAACGGAGTCAAATAGTTGGTGCTTGTTGATCCCAAAAGCTGAATTGAGTCACATTGTGCGTAGTTAGTGACTCGATAAACCAAACGGATCAGGTTGGGGGTACTTGTTGATCCGTGAAGCCGAATTCGGTCAGACGGAAGACTTGTTGATCCGAGAAGTCAATTGGGGTCAAATAGAAGACTTAATGATCCGAGAAGTCGAACGGAGTCAAATAATTGGTGCTTGTTGATCCCAGAAGCCAAATTGAGTCACATTGTGCGTAGTTAGTGACTCGATAAACCAAACGGATCAAGTTGGGGGTACTTGTTGATCCATGAAGCCGAATTCGGTCAGACGGAAGACTTGTTGATCTGAGAAGTCAATTGGGGTCAAATAGAAGACTTAATGATCCGAGAAGTCGAACGGAGACAAATAATTGGTGCTTGTTGATCCTAGAAGCCAAATTGAGTCACATTGTGCGTAGTTAGTGACTCGATAAACCAAACGGATCAAGTTGGGGTACTTGTTGATCCGTGAAGCCGAATTCGATCAGACGGAAGACTTGTTGATCCGAGAAGTCAATTGAGGTCAAATAGAAGACTTAATGATCCGAGAAGTCGAACGGAGTCAAATAGTTGGTGCTTGTTGATCCCAAAAGCTGAATTGAGTCACATTGTGCGTAGTTAGTGACTCGATAAACCAAACGGATTAGGTTGGGGATACTTGTTGATCCGTGAAGCCGAATTCGGTCAGACGGAAGACTTGTTGATCCGAGAAGTTAATTGGGGTCAAATAGAAGACTTAATGATCCGAGAAGTCGAACGGAGTCAAATAATTGGTGCTTGTTGATCCCAGAAGACAAATTGAGTCACATTGTGCGTAGTTAGTGACTAGATAAACCAAACGGATCAAGTTGAGGGTACTTGTGGATCCGTGAAGCCGAATTCGATCAGACGGAAGACTTGTTGATCCGAGAAGTCAATTGGGGTCAAATAAAAGACTTAATGATCCGAGAAGTCGAACGGGGTCAAATAGTTGGTGCTTGTTGATCCCAAAAGCTGAATTGAGTCACATTGTGCGTAGTTAGTGACTCGATAAACCAAACGGATCAGGTTGGGGGTACTTGTTGATCCGTGAAGCCGAATTCGGTCAGACGGAAGACTTGTTGATCCGAGAAGTCAATTGGGGTCAAATAGAAGACTTAATGATCCGAGAAGTCGAACGGAGTCAAATAGTTGGTGGTTGTTGATCCTAGAAGCCGAATTGAGTCCCATTGTGCGTAGTTAGTGACTTGATAAACCAAACAGATCAACTTGCGGGTACTTGTTGATCCGTGAAGCCGAATTCGGTCAAACGGAAGACTTGTTGATCCGAGAAGTCAATTTTGGTCAAAGTGAAGACTTAATGATCCGAGAAGTCGAACGGAGTCAAATAGTTGGTGCTTGTTGATCCCAGAAGCCGAATCGAGTCACATTGTGCGTAGTTAGTTACTTGATAAACCAAACGGATCAAGTTAAGGGTACTTGTTGATCCGTGAGGCCGAATTTGGTCAGACAGAAGACTTGTTGATCCAAGAATTTTGGTCAAAGAGAAGACTTAATGATCCGAGAAGTCGAACGGAGTCAAATAGTTGGTGCTTGTTGATCCCAGAAGACGAATTGAGTCACATTGTGCGTAGTTAGTGACTTGATAAATCAAACGGATCAGCTTGCGGGTACTTGTTGATCCGTGAAGTCGAATTCGGTAAGACGGAAGACTTGCTGATCCGAGAAGTCAATTGGGGTCAAATAGAAGACTTAATGATCCGAGAAGTCGAACGGAGTCAAATAGTTGATGCTTGTTGATCCCAGAAGCCGAATGGAGTCACATTGTGCGTAGTTAGTGACTTGATAAACCAAACGGATCAACTTGCAAGTACTTGTTGATCCGTGAAGCCGAATTCGGTCAGAAGGAAGACTTCTTCATCCGAGAAGTCAATTGGGGTCAAATAGAAGATTTAATGATACGAGAAGTCGAACGGAGTCAAATAGTTGGTGCTTGTTGATCCCAGAAGTTGAATTGAGTCACATTGTGCGTAGTTAGTGACTTGATAAACCAAACGGAACAAGATGGGGGTACTTGTTGATCGGTGAAGCCGAATTCGGTCAGACGGAAGACTTGTTGATCCGAGAAGTCAATTAGGGTCGAATAGAAGACTTAATGATCTGAAATGTCGAACGGAGTCAAATTGTTGGTGCTTGTTGATCCCAGAAGCCGAATCGAGTCACATTGTGCGTAGTTAATGACTTGATAAACCAAACGGATCAACTTACGGGTACTTGTTGATCCGTGAAGCCGAATTCGGTCAGACGGAAGACTTGTTGATCTGAGAAGTCAATTAGGGTCAAATAGAAGATTTAATGATCCGAGAAGTCGAGCGGAGTCAAATAGTTGGTGCTTGTTGATCCCAGAAGCCAAATTGAGTCACATTGTACGTAGTTAGTGACTCGATAAACCAAACGGATCAAGTTGGGGGTACTTGTTGATCCGTGAAGCCGAATTCGGTCAGACGGAAGACTTGTTGATCCGAGAAGTCAATTGGGGTCAAATAGAAGACTTAATGATCCGAGAAGTCGAACGGAGTCAAATAGTTGGTGGTTGTTGATCCCAGAAGCCGAATTGAGTCCCATTGTGCGTAGTTAGTGACTTGATAAAACAAACGGATCAACTTGCGGGTACTTGTTGATCCATGAAGCCGAATTCAGTCGGACGGAAGACTTGATGATCCGAGAAGTCAATTGGGGTCAAATAGAAGACTTAGTGATCCGAGAAGTCGAACGGAGTCAAATAGTTAGTGCTTGTTGATCCCAGAAGCCGAATTGAGTCACATTGTGTGTAGTTAGTGACTCGATAAACCAAACGGATCAAGTTGGGGGTACTTGTTGATCCGTGAAGCCGAATTCGGTCAAACGGAAGACTTGTTGATCCGAGAAGTCAATTTTGGTCAAAGTGAAGACTTAATGATCCGAGAAGTCGAACAGAGTCAAATAGTTGGTGCTTGTTGATCCCAGAAGCCGAATCGAGTCACATTGTGCATAATTAGTGACTTGATAAACTAAACGGATCAAGTTAAGGGTACTTGTTGATCCGTGAAGCCGAATTCGGTCAGACGGAAGACTTGTTGATCCGAGAATTTTGGTCAAAGAGAATACTTAATGATCCGAGAAGTCGAACGGAGTCAAATAGTTGGTGCTTGTTGATCCCAGAAGCCGAATTGAGTCACATTGTGCGTAGTTAGTGACTTGATAAACCAAACGGATCAACTTGCAGGTACTTGTTGATCCGTGAAGCCGAATTCCGTCAGACAGAAGACTTGTTCATCTGAGAAGTCAATTGGGGTCAAATAGAAGATTTAATGATCCGAGAAGTCGAACGGAGTCAAATAGTTGGTGCTTGTTGATCCCAGAAGTCGAATTGAGTCACATTGTGCGTAGTTAGTGACTTGATAAACCAAACGGATCAAGATGGGGGTACTTGTTGATCGGTGAAGCCGAATTCGGTCAGACGGAAGACTTGTTGATCCGAGAAGTCAATTGGGGTCGAATAGAAGACTTAATGATCTGAAAAGTCGAACAGAGTCAAATAGTTGGTGCTTGTTGATCCCAGAAGTCGAATCGAGTCACATTGTGCGTAGTTAGTGACTAGATAAACCAAACGGATCAACTTGCGGGTACTTGTTGATCCGTGAAGCCGAATTCAGTCAGACGGAAGACTTGTTGATCTGAGAAGTCAATTGGGGTCAAATAGAAGATTTAATGATCCGAGAAGTCGAACGGAGTCAAATAGTTGGTACTTGTTGATCCCAGAAGCCAAATTGAGTCACATTGTGCGTAGTTAGTGACTTGATAAACCAAACGGATCAAGTTGGGGGTACTTGTTGATCCATGAAGCCGAATTCGGTCAGACGGAAGACTTGTTGATCCGAGAAGTCAATTGGGGTCAAATAGAAGACTTAATGATCCGAGAAGTCGAACGGAGTCAAATAATTGGTGCTTGTTGATCCCAGAAGCTAAATTGAGTCACATTGTGCGTAGTTAGTGACTCGATAAACCAAACGGATCAAGATGGGGGTACTTGTTGATCCGTGAAGCCGAATTCGATCAAACGGAAGACTTGTTGATCCGAGAAGTCAATTGGGGTCAAATAGAAGACTTAATGATCCGAGAAGTCGAACGGAGTCAAATAGTTGGTGCTTGTTGATCCCAAAAGCTGAATTGAGTCACATTGTGCGTAGTTAGTGACTCGATAAACCAAACGGATCAGGTTGGGGGTACTTGTTGATCCGTGAAGCCGAATTCGGTCAGACGGAAGACTTGTTGATCCGAGAAGTCAATTGGGGTCAAATAGAAGACTTAATGATCCGAGAAGTCGAACGGAGTCAAATAGTTGGTGGTTGTTGATCCCAGAAGCCGAATTGAGTCCCATTGTGCGTAGTTAGTGACTTGATAAACCAAACAGATCAACTTGCGGGTACTTGTTGATCCGTGAAGCCGAATTCGGCCAAACGGAAGACTTGTTGATCCGAGAAGTCAATTTTGGTCAAAGTGAAGACTTAATGATCCGAGAAGTCGAACGAAGTCAAATAGTTGGTGCTTGTTGATCCCAGAAGCCGAATCGAGTCACATTGTACGTAGTTAGTGACTTGATAAACCAAACGGATCAAGTTAAGGGTACTTGTTGATCCGTGAAGCCGAATTCGGTCAGACGGAAGACTTGTTGATCCGAGAATATTGGTCAAAGAGAAGATTTAATGATCCAAGAAGTCGAACGGAGTCAAATAGTTGGTGCTTGTTGATCCCAGAAGACGAATTGAGTCACATTGTGCGTAGTTAGTGACTTGATAAACCAAATGGATCAGCTTGCGGGTACTTGTTGATCCGTGAAGTCGAATTCGGTCAGACGGAAGACTTGCTGATCCGAGAAGTCAATTGGGGTCAAATAGAAGACTTAATGATCCGAGAAGTCGAACGGAGTCAAATAGTTGGTGCTTGTTGATCCCAGAAGCCGAATTGAGCCACATTGTGCGTAGTTAGTGACTTGATAAACCAAACAGATCAACTTGCAAGTACTTGTTGATCCGTGAAGCCGAATTCGGTCAGACGGAAGACTTGTTCATCTGAGAAGTCAATTGGGGTCAAATAGAAGATTTAATGATCCGAGAAGTCGAACGGAGTCAAATAGTTGGTGCTTGTTGATCCCAGAAGTTGAATTGAGTCACATTGTGCGTAGTTAGTGACTTGATAAACCAAACGGATCAAGATGGGGGTACTTGTTGATCGGTGAAGCCGAATTCGGTCAGACGGAAGACTTGTTGATCCGAGAAGTCAATTGGGGTCGAATAGAAGACTTAATGATCTGAAAAGTCGAACGGAGTCAAATAGTTGGTGCTTTTTGATCCCAGAAGCCGAATCGAGTCACATTATGCGTAGTTAGTGACTTGATAAACCAAACGGATCAAATTACGGGTACTTGTTGATCCGTGAAGCCGAATTCGGTCAGACGGAAGACTTGTTGATCTGAGAAGTCAATTGGGGTTAAATAGAAGATTTAATGATCCGAGAAGTCGAACGGAGTCAAATAGTTGGTGCTTGTTGATCCCAGAAGGCAAATTGAGTCACATTGTGCGTAGTTAGTGACTCGATAAACCAAACGGATCAAGTTGGGGGTACTTGTTGATCCGTGAAGCCGAATTCGGTCAAACGGAAGACTTGTTGATCCGAGAAGTCAATTTTGGTCAAAGTGAAGACTTAATGATCCGAGAAGTCGAACAGAGTCAAATAGTTGGTGCTTGTTGATCCCAGAAGCCGAATCGAGTCACATTGTGCATAATTAGTGACTTGATAAACTAAACGGATCAAGTTAAGGGTACTTGTTGATCCGTGAAGCCGAATTCGGTCAGACGGAAGACTTGTTGATCCGAGAATTTTGGTCAAAGAGAATACTTAATGATCCGAGAAGTCGAACGGAGTCAAATAGTTGGTGCTTGTTGATCCCAGAAGCCGAATTGAGTCACATTGTGCGTAGTTAGTGACTTGATAAACCAAACGGATCAACTTGCAGGTACTTGTTGATCCGTGAAGCCGAATTCCGTCAGACAGAAGACTTGTTCATCTGAGAAGTCAATTGGGGTCAAATAGAAGATTTAATGATCCGAGAAGTCGAACGGAGTCAAATAGTTGGTGCTTGTTGATCCCAGAAGTCGAATTGAGTCACATTGTGCGTAGTTAGTGACTTGATAAACCAAACGGATCAAGATGGGGGTACTTGTTGATCGGTGAAGCCGAATTCGGTCAGACGGAAGACTTGTTGATCCGAGAAGTCAATTGGGGTCGAATAGAAGACTTAATGATCTGAAAAGTCGAACAGAGTCAAATAGTTGGTGCTTGTTGATCCCAGAAGTCGAATCGAGTCACATTGTGCGTAGTTAGTGACTAGATAAACCAAACGGATCAACTTGCGGGTACTTGTTGATCCGTGAAGCCGAATTCAGTCAGACGGAAGACTTGTTGATCTGAGAAGTCAATTGGGGTCAAATAGAAGATTTAATGATCCGAGAAGTCGAACGGAGTCAAATAGTTGGTACTTGTTGATCCCAGAAGCCAAATTGAGTCACATTGTGCGTAGTTAGTGACTTGATAAACCAAACGGATCAAGTTGGGGGTACTTGTTGATCCATGAAGCCGAATTCGGTCAGACGGAAGACTTGTTGATCCGAGAAGTCAATTGGGGTCAAATAGAAGACTTAATGATCCGAGAAGTCGAACGGAGTCAAATAATTGGTGCTTGTTGATCCCAGAAGCTAAATTGAGTCACATTGTGCGTAGTTAGTGACTCGATAAACCAAACGGATCAAGTTGGGGGTACTTGTTGATCCGTGAAGCCGAATTCGATCAAACGGAAGACTTGTTGATCCGAGAAGTCAATTGGGGTCAAATAGAAGACTTAATGATCCGAGAAGTCGAACGGAGTCAAATAGTTGGTGCTTGTTGATCCCAAAAGCTGAATTGAGTCACATTGTGCGTAGTTAGTGACTCGATAAACCAAACGGATCAGGTTGGGGGTACTTGTTGATCCGTGAAGCCGAATTCGGTCAGACGGAAGACTTGTTGATCCGAGAAGTCAATTGGGGTCAAATAGAAGACTTAATGATCCGAGAAGTCGAACGGAGTCAAATAGTTGGTGGTTGTTGATCCCAGAAGCCGAATTGAGTCCCATTGTGCGTAGTTAGTGACTTGATAAACCAAACAGATCAACTTGCGGGTACTTGTTGATCCGTGAAGCCGAATTCGGCCAAACGGAAGACTTGTTGATCCGAGAAGTCAATTTTGGTCAAAGTGAAGACTTAATGATCCGAGAAGTCGAACGAAGTCAAATAGTTGGTGCTTGTTGATCCCAGAAGCCGAATCGAGTCACATTGTACGTAGTTAGTGACTTGATAAACCAAACGGATCAAGTTAAGGGTACTTGTTGATCCGTGAAGCCGAATTCGGTCAGACGGAAGACTTGTTGATCCGAGAATATTGGTCAAAGAGAAGATTTAATGATCCAAGAAGTCGAACGGAGTCAAATAGTTGGTGCTTGTTGATCCCAGAAGACGAATTGAGTCACATTGTGCGTAGTTAGTGACTTGATAAACCAAATGGATCAGCTTGCGGGTACTTGTTGATCCGTGAAGTCGAATTCGGTCAGACGGAAGACTTGCTGATCCGAGAAGTCAATTGGGGTCAAATAGAAGACTTAATGATCCGAGAAGTCGAACGGAGTCAAATAGTTGGTGCTTGTTGATCCCAGAAGCCGAATTGAGCCACATTGTGCGTAGTTAGTGACTTGATAAACCAAACAGATCAACTTGCAAGTACTTGTTGATCCGTGAAGCCGAATTCGGTCAGACGGAAGACTTGTTCATCTGAGAAGTCAATTGGGGTCAAATAGAAGATTTAATGATCCGAGAAGTCGAACGGAGTCAAATAGTTGGTGCTTGTTGATCCCAGAAGTTGAATTGAGTCACATTGTGCGTAGTTAGTGACTTGATAAACCAAACGGATCAAGATGGGGGTACTTGTTGATCGGTGAAGCCGAATTCGGTCAGACGGAAGACTTGTTGATCCGAGAAGTCAATTGGGGTCGAATAGAAGACTTAATGATCTGAAAAGTCGAACGGAGTCAAATAGTTGGTGCTTTTTGATCCCAGAAGCCGAATCGAGTCACATTATGCGTAGTTAGTGACTTGATAAACCAAACGGATCAAATTACGGGTACTTGTTGATCCGTGAAGCCGAATTCGGTCAGACGGAAGACTTGTTGATCTGAGAAGTCAATTGGGGTTAAATAGAAGATTTAATGATCCGAGAAGTCGAACGGAGTCAAATAGTTGGTGCTTGTTGATCCCAGAAGGCAAATTGAGTCACATTGTGCGTAGTTAGTGACTCGATAAACCAAACGGATCAAGTTGGGGGTACTTGTTGATCCATGAAGCCGAATTCGGTCAGACGGAAGACTTGTTGATCCGAGAAGTCAATTGGGGTCAAATAGAAGACTTAATGATCCGAGAAGTCGAACGGAGTCAAATAGTTGGTGCTTGTTGATCCCAAAAGCCGAATTGAGTCATATTGTGCGTAGTTAGTGACTCGATAAACCAAACGGATCAAGTTGGCGGTACTTGTTGATTCGTGAAGCCGAATTCGGTCAGACGGAAGACTTGTTGATCCGAGAAGTCAATTGGGGTCAAATAGAAGACTTAATGATCCGAGAAGTCGAACGGAGTCAAATAGTTGGTGGTTGTTGATCCCAGAAGCCGAATTGAGTCCCATTGTGCGTAGTTAGTGACTTGATAAACCAAACGGATCAACTTGCGGTTACTTGTTGATCCGTGAAGCCGAATTCGGTCAGACGAAAGACTTGTTGATCCGAGAAGTCAATTGGGGTCAAATAGAAGACTTAATGATCCGAGAAGTCGAACGGAGTCAAATAGTTGGTGCTTGTTGATCCCAGAAGCCGAATTGAGTCACATTGTGTGTAGTTAGTGACTTGATAAACCAAACGGATCAACTTGCAGGTACTTGTTGATCCGTGAAGCCGAATTCGGTCAGACGGAAGACTTGTTGATCCGAGAAGTCAATTGGGGTAAAAAAGAAGACTTAATGATCCGAGAAGTCAAGCGTAGTCAAATAATTGGTACTTGTTGATCCCAGAAGCCGAATTGGGTCACATTGTGCGTAGTTAGTGACTCGATAAACCAAACGGATCAAGTTAGGCGTACTTGTTGATCCGTGAAGCCGAATTCGGTCAGACGGAAGACTTGTTAACCCGAGAAGTCAACTGGGGTCAAATAGAAGACTTAATGATCCGAGAAGTCGAACGGAGTCAAATAGTTGGTGCTTGTTGATCCCAGAAGCCGAATTGAGTCACATTGTGCATAGTTAGTGACTTGATAAACCAAATGGATCAAGTTGGGGGTACTTGTTGATCCGTGAAGCCGAATTCGGTCAGACGGAAAACTTGTTGATCCGAGAAGTCAATTTTGGTCAAAGTGCAGACTTAATGATCCGAGAAGTCGAACGGAGTCAAATAGTTGGTGCTTGTTGATCCCAGAAGCCGAATTGAGTCACATTGTGCCTAGTTAGTGACTCGATAAACCAAACGGATCAAGTTGGGGGTACTTGTTGATCCGTGAAGCCGAATTCGGTCAAACGAAAGACTTGTTGATCCGAGAAGTCAATTGGGGTCAAATAGAAGATTTAATGATCCGAGAAGTCGAACGGAGTCAAATAGTTGTGTTAGACAAATCAACTCCCAAACACACAACACCAAGAATCTGGAATGAGTTCGAAGACAATCAGTTTGAAAAACACACAACAGTTCAGCCAGAGTTGTGGCCGAAGAGTGCTTTGCGCAGAACTGAAAACAAAACTAATCACACAATCGTTTTACGTGGTTCGTTCAAGATGAACTACATCCACGGAGGCCAGGCACACCTCAATTCACTAAGATATTCAATCAATTACAGAAATCACACTCAGAAATGAATATGCCCAATTCTGGAACAAATTAGGGCAGAAATACTATCACTCTCAAATTCTCTCTGTAATCTAAGAAAACTGGAAATTGCTCGACGTGGTGATCATCTCCTTGAAGAGAGCTTTTCAATGATACAGGTCTTGTAGCTCGAATGTAACTACCCAGGAAGTTCTAACAGATTGAAACCGACTGCTGCTACCGGACAAATGTGACGGTTTATTCCGTCACAAAACTGAAACCAACTCGTCACAACTGACGGTTATGCTCAACAACCCCAAACCCGGTTCACTCTAGACAGTTTCACTTCTTCATGCTAAAACTCGGTTTATCCAACCGGTTCTTCACCCCCTGATCCCGGTTCCACATTCTAGATGCATCCTATTACATTGTATAGCTCACTTGATGAAATTGAACACTTCCTTACAAATCTCCACCTCAATGAATCAAGTACACCTGTTTTCTGCCTCATCACTGCACTTCAGTTATTGCTCTTCATGACACTGCTCAAGCTGCAGCAAGCTCGAGCAATGATCCACTTTGTTACCAGGTACACCCTTTGTGAGAAAATCAGCAGGATTATGCAAAGTATGCACCTTCTTCACTTCCACAGACCCAGAATCTATAACATCTCTAGCAAAATGTAACCTCACATCAATGTGTTTTGACCTTTCATGAAATGCTTGATGTTTCACAAGGTGTAACGCACTTTGACTATCACAGTAGATTACTACACACTTCTGCTTGATGTCCAAGTCTCTTAACATCCCTTTCAACCAGATTGACTCCTTGATAGCTTCAGTTAAAGAGATATATTCTGCTTCTGTAGTTGATAGTGCCACAACAGATTGTTGTGCACTCCTCCAGCTGATGGCTGTCCCATATAAGGTAAACACAAATCCAGAGATTGACTTCCTTGTGTCCACATTTGCTGCAAAATCAGAATCAGCAAACCCCTCCAATGCAACAGTACCTCCACCTGCTTTCTTCTCAAATTTCAGTGACATGTTCACTGATCCTTTTAGATACCTCATCACATGTTTCAAGGCTTCCCAGTGTTCAGCTCCTGGATTTGACATGAATCTACTTACCAAAGATACAGCATATGCCAAATCAGGCCTGCTGCAGATCATTCCATACATAAGACTTCCAACCCCACTTGCATATGGGATATTGATCATCTGTATAATCTCCTCTTCAGTATTTGGACATTGATCTTTGGAAAGTTTCTTCTGTAAGTTGACTGGAGTAGAGAGAGGTTTAGCTTCATGCATATGAAACCTCTCCAACACTTTCTGAAGGTATTGTCTCTGAGATAACCACAGCACTCCAGCTTCTCTATTTCTTAGAATGTTCATTCCCAAAATCTTCTTAGCTTCTCCCAGATCCTTCATGTCAAACTCAGCATTAAGTCTATCCTTCAACCATTGTATTCTCTCCTTGTTTCTGCTAGCAATTAGCATGTCATCCACATACAATAGAAGAAAAACTTTATCTTGCTTTGAAACTTTGTTGAAGTAAACACAACTGTCATAAAGACTTCTTACAAAGCCAGTACTGATCATGAAGTCATTGAACCTCTTGTTCCACTGTCTTGGACTTTGTTTAAGTCCATATAGTGACTTCTTTAACAAACACACTTTGTCTTCTTTCCCAGGAATGACAAAGCCTTCTGGTTGTTTCATATAGATTTCCTCATTGAGTTCTCCATGTAAGAATGCTGTCTTTACATCCAGTTGTTGCAGTTCCATGTCCTCCTGAGTGACCTTTGATAGAAGCAATCTGATTGAGCAATGCTTTACCACAGGAGAGAAGACCTCATTGTAATCAATTCCTTCTCTTTGTGTAAAGCCTCTGGCTACCAACCTTGCTTTAAATCTCACCTGCTTGGACCCTGCAGTTTCTAGTTTCTTCTTGTATATCCACTTAGAGCTTACCAGCTTTTGACCTTTTGTTTTCTCCACCAATATCCAGGTCTTATTCTTTTCCAGAGACTCCATTTCTTCAGTCATTGCCTGTATCCAGTGTTCACCTTCCTCACAATCTAATGCTTCTTGAAAACTGCTAGGCTCTTGTGATTCCAGGTCTTCAGCAACACTTAAGGCATAGTAGACACTTCCAGCTTGGCCATAGAAATCAGGCCTGTTGATTATTCTTCTAGGCCTATCCCTTCCAATGCTGTATCCCCTGATGTTTTGAGATGGTCCAGTTTGTGTTTCTTCTTCAGATGATGAATCACTGTCTTGTACTTCTGTGTGTGGTTGAGGTGTGTGATTGTCTTCTGCAGGTTGCTCCACCTGAATTGATATCTCCTCTGCTTCTTTTGCAGCATCAAATTCTTCCTTAGAGCCTGTAGAAGTATAGGCCATCACATTCTCATTAAACTTCACATCTCTGCTTGTGATTATCTTCTGATTTCCTTGTTCTAGGCACCACAATCTGTAACCCTTAATTCCATCCGGATATCCAAGAAATACACATCTGAGAGCCCTTGCATCTAATTTGTCTTGCCTGATATGAGCAAACGCAAGACATCCAAACACCCTTAACCCTTCATAGCTTGGTTTCTGTCCACTCCACACCTCTTCAGGTGTTTTGAACCCAATCACTGATGAGGGTGACCTGTTAATAAGATAGCATGCTGTAGCAATAGTTTCTCCCCAAAACACCTTTGGCAACCCAGCATCCAACAACATACACCTCACTCTTTCAAGAAGAGTCCTGTTAAACCTTTCTGCAACTCCATTCTGTTGAGGATTCATTGGCACAGTCCTGTGTCTCTTGATTCCTCTTTCTTCACAGAAGTTTGTAAACTCTGTAGAGAGGTACTCCAGTCCATTGTCAGTCCTCAGATGCTTCAGCTTCTTTCCTTTGACATTTTCCAGTTGGATCAACCATGTTTTGAACTTATGAAAGGCATCACTCTTGTTCTTTAGTAACATGATCCATACTTTTCTGCTGTAATCATCAATCAAGGACATGAAATATCTGGCACCACCATGAGATTTTGTTTTGGCAGGACCCCATATATCAGAGTGAACATAGTCTAATGGTTCTTGAGTTGTATGAACTCCCTTTCCATAGGGCAACTTCTTGGATTTGCCCAGAGTACACTGATCACAGAACTCCAGTTCTTGATTTCCCAGATTTCCAATTACCCCACTCCTTTCCAATTCTTTCAGTCCCTTTACTCCTATGTGCCCAAGTCTCTTATGCCATTTAGCAATCTCAGAGTTGTTCAAGACCACATCTACACTTCCAACAATAGGTGAACCAATCAGGATAAATAGTCCATTATGCTGTCTTCCTTTTATCACCATTTTTCCATGTTTTGTGATATGCAAGAATCCATCTACTGAGCTAAACTGACATCCACTGGTTACCAATGAGCCAAGAGATAGAAGATTCCTTTTTAGTCCAGGAACATACCTAACATTTGAGATGATTCTGATCACTCCATCAAACATTCTTATGCTCACTGATCCAACCCCTTTGACCTTGCATGATTGGTCATTCCCCAGGAGAACATTTCCACCATCTTCTTTCTTTAGTTCATTAAACCAGGTCTGATGAGGACACATATGAAAAGAACACCCTGTGTCCAGGACCCATTCTTTCACCATTCTTGAATCAGTAACATTTAACACTTCTGGAGGGTCTTGTTGGTGATCAATGGCAGCAGCTTCTGCCCCTTGACTTCCAGCTTTCTTATTCTTCTTGGGACAATCCTTTTTCAAGTGACCTGGCTGTTTACACTTGAAGCATTTCCTCTTTTCAACCCAGTCATTTCCTTTCTTAGGATTTATATCCCCTGACTTTGGATCCTTAGCTGTTTGAGCCTTCTTGCCTTGCCATGGTTTCTTGAATTTGACATTCAAGCCTTCTCCAGGTTGCACCATACCTTTGTCTCCCTGAGTCTGGAAGCATTTTGACCTCAGAGCCTTCACTATTCCATCATAGGACAGCTGCTCATCCCTTCCATACATCAAGGCATCCTTAAAACTTTCCATGGATTTTGGAAGAATGTTTAACACCATCAATGCCTTGTCATCTTCCTCCAGTTTCACATCCAGATCTTCCAATTCTTCAATCATCTTAATGAACTCATCAAGTTGATCAGAAATTACCTTGTCTTCTGTGATTTTGAAGGCCAACATCTTCTGCTTCAGGAACAGCTTGTTGGAAACCGACTTGGATTGATACAGTTCTTCCAATCTCCTCCATGCTTCTAAGGAACTCCTGCATCTTGAAACCTCCCTCAATGGTTTATCACCCAAGCACAAGAAGATAAGACTTAGGGCCTTCTTATCCACTGCTGCAAACTTAGGTTTCTCAGTTTCTTCCCATGATTCCAGAGGTAACAATGCAAGATCAAGGCCATTGTGAACCAGGGCTGCATTCATCTTGATCTTCCACAATGTGAAGTCATTTCTTCCAGTAAATTTCTCAAAATCCATCTTCATACCAGCCATTCCTTCTCTTCTTTGACTTGTGCGAGTTGATTCCCACAGACGGCGCCACTTGTTAGACAAATCAACTCCCAAACACACAACACCAAGAATCTGGAATGAGTTCGAAGACAATCAGTTTGAAAAACACACAACAGTTCAGCCAGAGTTGTGGCCGAAGAGTGCTTTGCGCAGAACTGAAAACAAAATGAATCACACAATCATTTTACGTGGTTCGTTCAAGATGAACTACATCCACGGAGGCCAGGCACACCTCAATTCACTAAGATATTCAATCAATTACAGAAATCACACTCAGAAATGAATATGCCCAATTCTGGAACAAATTAGGGCAGAAATACTATCACTCTCAAATTCTCTCTGTAATCTAAGAAAACTGGAAATTGCTCGACGTGGTGATCATCTCCTTGAAGAGAGCTTTTCAATGATACAGGTCTTGTAGCTCGAATGTAACTACCCAGGAAGTTCTAACAGATTGAAACCGACTGCTGCTACCGGACAAATGTGACGGTTTATTCCGTCACAAAACTGAAACCAACTCGTCACAACTGACGGTTATGCTCAACAACCCCGAACCCGGTTCACTCTAGACAGTTTCACTTCTTCATGCTAAAACTCGGTTTATCCAACCGGTTCTTCACCCCCTGATCCCGGTTCCACATTCTAGATGCATCCTATTACATTGTATAGCTCACTTGATGAAATTGAACACTTCCTTACAAGTTGGTGCTTGTTGATCCCAGAAGCCGAATTGAGTCACATTGTGCCTAGTTAGTGACTCGATAAACCAAACGGATCAAGTTGGGGGTACTTGTTGATCCGTGAAGCCGAATTCGGTCAAACGAAAGACTTGTTGATCCGAGAAGTCAATTGGGGTCAAATAGAAGATTTAATGATCCGAGAAGTCGAACGGAGTCAAATAGTTGGTGCTTGTTGATCCCAGAAGCCGAATTGAGTCACATTGTGCATAGTTAGTGACTCGATAAACCAAACGGATCAAGTTGGGGGTACTTGTTGATCCGTGAAGCCGAATTCGGTCAGACCAAAGACTTGTTGATCCGAGAAGTCAATTGGGGTCAAATAGAAGACTTAATGATCCGAGAAGTCGAACGGAGTCAAATAGTTGGTGCTTGTTGATCCCAGAAGCCGAATTGAGTCACATTGTGCATAGTTAGTGACTTGATAAACCAAATGGATCAAGTTGGGGGTACTTGTTGATCCGTGAAGCCGAATTCGGTCAGACGGAAGATTTGTTGATCCGAGAAGTCAATTGGGGTCAAATAGAAGACTTAATGATTCGAGAAGTCGAACGGAGTCAAATAGTTGGTGCTTGTTGATCCCAGAAGCCGAATTGAGTCACATTGTGTGTAGTTAGTGACTCGATAAACTAAACGGATCAAGTTTGGGGTACTTGTTGATCCGTGAAGCCGAATTCGATCAAACGAAAGACTTGTTGATCCGAGAAGTTAATTTTGGTCAATGTGAAGATCCGAGAAGTCGAACGGAGTCAAATAGTTGGTGCTTGTTGATCCCAGAAGCCGAATCGAGTCACATTGTGAGTAGTTAGTGACTTGATAAACCAAACGGATCAAGTTAAGGGTACTTGTTGATCCATGAAGCCGAATTCGGTAAAACGGAAGACTTGTTGATCCGAGAAGTCAATTTTGGTCAAAGAGAAGACTTAATGATCCGAGAAGTCGAACGGAGTCAAATAGTTGGTACTTGTTGATCCCAGAAGTCGAATTGAGTCACATTGTGCGTAGTTAGTGACTTGATAAACCAAACGGATCAAGATGGGGGTACTTGTTGATCGGTGAAGCCGAATTCGGTCAGATGGAAGACTTCTGAGAAGTCAATTGGGGTCGAATAGAAGACTTAATGATCTAAGAAGTCGAACGGAGTCAAATAGTTGGTGCTTGTTGATCCCAGAAGCCGAATCGAGTCACATTGTGCGTAGTTAGTGACTCGATAAACCAAACGGATCAAGTTGGGGGTACTTGTTGATCCATGAAGCCGAATTCGGTCAGACGGAAGACTTGTTGATCCGAGAAGTCAATTGGGGTCAAATAGAAGACTTAATGATCCGAGAAGTCGAACGGAGTCAAATAGTTGGTGCTTGTTGATCCCAGAAGCCGAATTGAGTCACATTGTGCCTAGTTAGTGACTCGATAAACCAAACGGATCAAGTTGGGGGTACTTGTTGATCCGTGAAGCCGAATTCGGTCAAACGAAAGACTTGTTGATCCGAGAAGTCAATTGGGGTCAAATAGAAGATTTAATGATCCGAGAAGTCGAACGGAGTCAAATAGTTGGTGCTTGTTGATCCCAGAAGCCGAATTGAGTCACATTGTGCATAGTTAGTGACTCGATAAACCAAACGGATCAAGTTGGGGGTACTTGTTGATCCGTGAAGCCGAATTCGGTCAGACCAAAGACTTGTTGATCCGAGAAGTCAATTGGGGTCAAATAGAAGACTTAATGATCCGAGAAGTCGAACGGAGTCAAATAGTTGGTGCTTGTTGATCCCAGAAGCCGAATTGAGTCACATTGTGCATAGTTAGTGACTTGATAAACCAAATGGATCAAGTTGGGGGTACTTGTTGATCCGTGAAGCCGACTTCGGTCAGACGGAAGATTTGTTGATCCGAGAAGTCAATTGGGGTCAAATAGAAGACTTAATGATTCGAGAAGTCGAACGGAGTCAAATAGTTGGTGCTTGTTGATCCCAGAAGCCGAATTGAGTCACATTGTGTGTAGTTAGTGACTCGATAAACTAAACGGATCAAGTTTGGGGTACTTGTTGATCCGTGAAGCCGAATTCGATCAAACGAAAGACTTGTTGATCCGAGAAGTTAATTTTGGTCAATGTGAAGATCCGAGAAGTCGAACGGAGTCAAATAGTTGGTGCTTGTTGATCCCAGAAGCCGAATCGAGTCACATTGTGAGTAGTTAGTGACTTGATAAACCAAACGGATCAAGTTAAGGGTACTTGTTGATCCATGAAGCCGAATTCGGTAAAACGGAAGACTTGTTGATCCGAGAAGTCAATTTTGGTCAAAGAGAACACTTAATGATCCGAGAAGTCGAACGGAGTCAAATAGTTGGTACTTGTTGATCCCAGAAGTCGAATTGAGTCACATTGTGCGTAGTTAGTGACTTGATAAACCAAACGGATCAAGATGGGGGTACTTGTTGATCGGTGAAGCCGAATTCGGTCAGATGGAAGACTTCTGAGAAGTCAATTGGGGTCGAATAGAAGACTTAATGATCTAAGAAGTCGAACGGAGTCAAATAGTTGGTGCTTGTTGATCCCAGAAGCCGAATCGAGTCACATTGTGCGTAGTTAGTGACTTGATAAACCAAACGGATCAACTTGCGGGTACTTGTTGATACATGAAGCCGAATTCGGTCAGACGGAAGACTTGTTGACCTGAGAAGACAATTGGGGTCAAATAGAAGACTTAATGATCCGAGAAGTCGAACGGAGTCAAATAGTTGGTGCTTTTTTATCCCAGAAGCCGAATTGAGTCACATTGTGTGTAGTTAGTGACTTGATAAACCAAACGGATCACTTTGCAGGTACTTGTTGATCCGTGAAGCCGAATTCGGTCAGACGGAAGACTTGTTCATCCGAGAAGTCAATTGGGTTCAAATAGAAGATTTAATGATCCGAGAAGTCGAACGGAGTCAAATAGTTGGTGCTTGTTGATCCCAGAAGTTGAATTGAGTCACATTGTGCGTAGTTAGTGACTTGATAATTCAAACGGATCAAGATGGGGGTACTTGTTGATCGGTGAAGCCGAATTCGGTCAGGCGGAAGACTTGTTGATCTGAGAAGTCAATTGGGGTCAAATAGAAGATTTAATGATCCGATAAGTCGAACGGAGTCAAATAGTTGGTGCTTGTTGAACCCAGAAGCCAAATTGAGTCACATTGTGCGTAGTTAGTGACTCGATAAACCAAACGGATCAAGTTGTGGGTACTTGTTGATCCATGAAGCCGAATTCGGTCAGACGGAGGACTTGTTGATCCGAGAAGTCAATTGGGGTCAAATAGAAGACTTAATGATCCGAGAAGTCGAACGGAGTCAAATAGTTGGTGCTTGTTGATCCCAAAAGCCGAATTGAGTCATATTGTGCGTAGTTAGTGACTCGATAAACCAAACGGATCAAGTTGGAGGTACTTGTTGATCCGAGAAGTCAATTGGGGTCAAATAGAAGACTTAATGATCCGAGAAGTCGAACGGAGTCAAATAGTTGGTGGTTGTTGATCCCAGAAGCCGAATTGAGTCCCATTGTGCGTAGTTAGTGACTTGATAAACCAAACGGATCAACTTGCGGTTACTTGTTGATCCGTGAAGCCGAATTCAGTCAGACGGAAGACTTGTTGATCCGAGAAGTCAATTGGGGTCAAATAGAAGACTTAATGATCCGAGAAGTCGAATAGAGTCAAATAGTTGGTGCTTGTTGATCCCATAAGCCGAATTGAGCCACATTGTGTGTAGTTAGAGACTTGATAAACCAAACGGATCAACTTGCGGGTACTTGTGGATCCGTGAAGCCGAATCGGTCAGACGGAAGACTTGTTGATCCGAGAAGTCAATTGGGGTAAAAAAGAAGACATAATGATCCGCGAAGTCGAGCGTAGTCAAATAGTTGGTGCTTGTTGATCCCAGAAGCCGAATTGGGTCACATTGTGCGTAGTTAGTGACTCGATAAACCAAACGGATCAAGTTAGGCGTACTTGTTGATCCGTGAAGCCGAATTCGGTCAGACGGAAGACTTGTTAACCCGAGAAGTCAATTGGGGTCAAATAGAAGACTTAATGATCCGAGAAGTCGAACGGAGTCAAATAGTTGGTGCTTGTTGATCCCAGAAGCCGAATTGAGTCACATTGTGCATAGTTAGTGACTTGATAAACCAAATGGATCAAGTTGGGGGTACTTGTTGATCCGTGAAGCCGAATTCGATCAAACGGAAGACTTCTTGATCCGAGAAGTCAATTTTGGTCAAAGTGCGGACTTAATGATCCGAGAAGTCGAACGGAGTCAAATAGTTGGTGCTTGTTGATCCCAGAAGCCGAATTGAGTCACATTGTGCCTAGTTAGTGACTCGATAAACCAAACGGATCAAGTTGGGGGTACTTGTTGATCCGTGAAGCCGAATTCGGTCAGACGAAAGACTTGTTGATCCGAGAAGTCAATTGGGGTCAAATAGAAGATTTAATGATCCGAGAAGTCGAACGGAGTCAAATAGTTGGTGCTTGTTGATCCCAGAAGCCAAATTGAGTCACATTGTGCGTAGTTAGTGACTCGATAAACCAAACGGATCAAGTTGGGGGTACTTGTTGATCCGTGAAGCCGAATTCGGTCAGACCAAAGACTTGTTGATCCGAGAAGTCAATTGGGGTCAAATAGAAGACTTAATGATCCGAGAAGTCGAACGGAGTCAAATAGTTGGTGCTTGTTGATCCCAGAAGACGAATTGAGTCACATTGTGCGTAGTTAGTGACTTGATAAACCAAACGGATCAAGTTAAGGGTACATTTTGATCCGTGAAGCCGAATTCGGTCAGACGGAAGAGTTGTTGATCCGAGAATTTTGGTCAAAGAGAAGACTTAATGATCCGAGAAGTCGAACGGAGTCAAATAGTGGGTGCTTGTTGATCCCAGAAGTCGAATTGAGTCACATTGTGCGTAGTTAGTGACTTGATAAACCAAACGGATCAAGATGGGGGTACTTGTTGATCGGTGAAGCCGAATTCGGTCAGACGGAAGACTTCCGAGAAGTCAATTGGGGTCGAATAGAAGACTTAATGATCTGAGAAGTCGAACGGAGTCAAATAGTTGGTGCTTGTTGATCCCAGAAGCCGAATCGAGTCACATTGTGCGTAGTTAGTGACTTGATAAACCAAACGGATCAAGTTGCGGGTACTTGTTGATCCGTGAAGCCGAATTCGGTCAGACGGAAGACTTGTTGATCTGAGAAGTCAATTGGGGTCAAATAGAAGATTTAATTATCCGAGAAGTCGAACGGAGTCAAATAGTTGGTGCTTGTTGATCCCAGAAGCCAAACTGAGTCACATTGTGCGTAGTTAGTGACTCGATAAACCAAACGGATCAAGTTGGGGGTACTTGTTGATCCGTGAAGCCGAATTCAGACAGACGGAAGACTTGTTGATCCGAGAAGTCAATTGGGGTCAAATAGAAGACTTAATGATCCGAGAAGTCGAACGGAGTCAAATAGTTGGTGCTTGTTGATCCCAGAAGACGAATTGAGTCACATTGTGCGTAGTTAGTGACTTGATAAACCAAACGGATCAAGTTAAGGGTACATTTTGATCCGTGAAGCCGAATTCGGTCAGACGGAAGACTTGTTGATCCAAGAATTTTGGTCAAAGAGAAGACTTAATGATCCGAGAAGTCGAACGGAGTCAAATAGTTGGTGCTTGTTGATCCCAGAAGTCGAATTGAGTCACATTGTGGGTAGTTAGTGACTTGATAAACCAAACGGATCAAGATGGGGGTACTTGTTGATCGGTGAAGCCGAATTCGGTCAGACGGAAGACTTCCGAGAAGTTAATTGGGGTCGAATAGAAGACTTAATGATCTGAGAAGTCGAACGGACTCAAATAGTTGGTGCTTGTTGATCCCAGAAGCCGCATCGAGTCACATTGTGCGTAGTTAGTGACTTGATAAACCAAACGGATCAACTTGCGGGTACTTGTTGATCCGTGAAGCCGAATTCGGTCAGACGGAAGACTTGTTCATCCGAGAAGTCAATTGGGGACAAATAGAAGACTTAATGATCCGAGAAGTCGAACGAAGTCAAATAGTTGGTGCTTGTTGATCCCGAAAGCCGAATTGAGTCACATTGTGCGTTTTTAGTAACTCGATAAACCAAACGGATCAGGTTGGGGGTACTTGTTGATCCGTGAAGCCGAATTCGTTCAGACGGAAGACTTGTTGATCCGAGAAGTCAATTGGGGTCAAATAGAAGTCTTAATGATCCGAGAAGTCGAACAGAGTCAAATAGTTGGTGGTTGTTGATCCCAGAAGCCGAATTGAGTCCCATTGTGCGTAGTTAGTGACTTGATAAACCAAACGGATCAACTTGCCGGTACATGTTGATCCGTGAAGCCGAATTCGGTCGGACGAAAGACTTGTTGATCCGAGAAGTCAATTGGGGTCAAATAGAAGACTTAATGATTCGAGAAGTCGAACGGAGTCAAATAGTTGGTGCTTGTTGATCCCAGAAGCCGAATTGAGTCACATTGTGTGTAGTTAGTGACTCGATAAACCAAACGGATCAAGTTGGGGGTACTTGTTTATCCGTGAAGCCGAATTCGGTCAAACGGAAGACTTGTTGATCCGAGAAGTCAATTTTGGTCAAAGTGAAGACTTAATGATCCGAGAAGTCGAACGGAGTCAAATAGTTGGTGCTTGTTGATCCCAGAAGCCGAATCGAGTCACATTGTGCGTAGTTAGTGACTTGATAAACTAAACGGATAAAGTTAAGGGTACTTGTTGATCCGTGAAGCCGAATTCGGTCAGACGGAAGACTTGATGATCCGAGAATTTTGGTCAAAGAGAAGACTTAATGATCTGAGAAGTCGAACGGAGTCAAATAGTTGGTGCTTGTTAATCCCAGAAGACGAATTGAGTCACATTGTGCGTAGTTAGTGACTTGATAAACCAAACGGATCAGCTTGCGGGTACTTGTTGATCCGGGAAGTCGAATTCGGTCAGACGGAAGACTTGCTGATCCGAGAAGTCAATTGGGGTCAAATAGAAGACTTAATGATCCGAGATGTCGAACGGAGTCAAATAGTTGGTGCTTTTTGATCCCAGAAGCCGAATTGAGTCACATTGTGCGTAGTTAGTGACTTGATAAACCAAACGGATCAACTTGCAGGTACTTGTTGATCCGTGAAGCCGAATTCGGTCAGACGGAAGGCTTGTTCATCCCAGAAGTTAATTGGGGTCAAATAGAAGATTTAATGATCCGAGAAGCCGAACAGAGTCAAATAGTTGGTGCTTGTTGATCCCAGAAGTCGAATTGAGTCACATTGTGCGTAGTTAGTGATTTGATAAACGGATCAAGATGGGGGTACTTGTTGATCGGTGAAGCCGAATTCGGACAGACGGAAGACTTGTTGATCCGAGAAGTCAATTGGGGTCGAATAGAAGACTTAATGATCTGAAAAGTCGAACGGAGTCAAATAGTTGGTGGTTGTTGATCCCAGAAGCCGAATCGAGTCACATTGTGCGTAGTTAGTGACTTGATAAACCAAACGGATCAACTTGCGGGTACTTGTTGATCCGTGAAGCCAAATTCGGTCAGACAGAATACTTGTTGATCTGAGAAGTCAATTGGGGTCAAATAGAAGATTTAATGATCCGAGAAGTCGAACGGAGCCAAATAGTTGGTGCTTGTTGATCCCAGAAGCCAAATTGAGTCACATTGTGCGTAGTTAGTGACTCGATAAACCAAACGGATCAAGTTGGGGGTACTTGTTGATCCGTGAAGCCGAATTCGGTCAGACGGAAGACTTGTTGATCTGAGAAGTCAATTAGGGTCAAATAGAAGATTTAATTATCCGAGAAGTCGAATGGAGTCAAATAGTTGGTGCTTGTTGATCCCAGAAGCCAAATTGAGTCACATTGTGCGTAGTTAGTGACTCGATAAACCAAACGGATCAAGTTGGGGGTACTTGTTGATCCGTGAAGCCGAATTCGGTCAGACGGAAGACTTGTTGATCCGAGAAGTCAATTGGGGACAAATAGAAGACTTAATGATCCGAGAAGTCGAACGGAGTCAAATAGTTGGTGCTTGTTGATCCCAGAAGCCGAATCGAGTCACATTGTGCGTAGTTAGTGACTTGATAAACTAAACGGATAAAGTTAAGGGTACTTGTTGATCCGTGAAGCCGAATTCGGTCAGACGGAAGACTTGATGACCCGAGAATTTTGGTCAAAGAGAAGACTTAATGATCCGAGAAGTCGAATGGAGTCAAATAGTTGGTGCTTGTTAATCCCAGAAGACGAATTGAGTCACATTGTGCGTAGTTAGAGACTTGATAAACCAAACGGATCAGCTTGCGGGTACTTGTTGATCCGGGAAGTCGAATTCGGTCAGACGGAAGACTTGCTGATCCGAGAAGTCAATTGGGGTCAAATAGAAGACTTAATGATCCGAGAAGTCGAACGGAGTCAAATAGTTGGTGCTTTTTGATCCCAGAAGCCGAATTGAGTCACATTGTGCGTAGTTAGTGACTTGATAAACCAAACGGATCAACTTGCAGGTACTTGTTGATCCGTGAAGCTGAATTCGGTCAGACGGAAGACTTGTTCATCCGAGAAGTTAATTGGGGTCAAATAGAAGATTTAATGATCCGAGAAGTCGAACAGAGTCAAATAGTTGGTGCTTGTTGATCCCAGAAGTCGAATTGAGTCACATTGTGCGTAGTTAGTGATTTGATAAACGGATCAAGATGGGGGTACTTGTTGATCGGTGAAGCCGAATTCGGACAGACGGAAGACTTGTTGATCCGAGAAGTCAATTGGGGTCAAATAGAAGACTTAATGATTCGAGAAGTCGAACGGAGTCAAATAGTTGGTGCTTGTTGATCCCAGAAGCCGAATTGAGTCACATTGTGCGTAGTTAGTGACTTGATAAACTAAACGGATAAAGTTAAGGGTACTTGTTGATCCGTGAAGCCGAATTCGGTCAGACGGAAGACTTGATGATCCGAGAATTTTGGTCAAAGAGAAGACTTAATGATCCGAGAAGTCGAACGGAGTCAAATAGTTGGTGCTTGTTAATCCCAGAAGACGAATTGAGTCACATTGTGCGTAGTTAGTGACTTGATAAACCAAACGGATCAGCTTGCGGGTACTTGTTGATCCGGGAAGTCGAATTCGGTCAGACGGAAGACTTGCTGATCCGAGAAGTCAATTGGGGTCAAATAGAAGACTTAATGATCCGAGATGTCGAATGGAGTCAAATAGTTGGTGCTTTTTGATCCCAGAAGCCGAATTGAGTCACATTGTGCGTAGTTAGTGACTTGATAAACCAAACGGATCAACTTGTAGGTACTTGTTGATCCGTGAAGCCGAATTCGGTCAGACGGAAGACTTGTTCATCCCAGAAGTTAATTGGGGTCAAATAGAAGATTTAATGATCCGAGAAGTCGAACAGAGTCAAATAGTTGGTGCTTGTTGATCCCAGAAGTCGAATTGAGTCACATTGTGCGTAGTTAGTGATTTGATAAACGGATCAAGATGGGGGTACTTGTTGATCGGTGAAGCCGAATTCGGACAGACGGAAGACTTGTTGATCCGAGAAGTCAATTGGGGTCGAATAGAAGACTTAATGATTTGAAAAGTCGAACGGAGTCAAATAGTTGGTGGTTGTTGATCCCAGAAGCCGAATCGAGTCACATTGTGCGTAGTTAGTGACTTGATAAACCAAACGGATCAACTTGCGGGTACTTGTTGATCCGTGAAGCCAAATTCGGTCAGACAGAATACTTGTTGATCTGAGAAGTCAATTGGGGTCAAATAGAAGATTTAATGATCCGAGAAGTCGAACGGAGCCAAATAGTTGGTGCTTGTTGATCCCAGAAGCCAAATTGAGTCACATTGTGCGTAGTTAGTGACTCGATAAACCAAACGGATCAAGTTGGGGGTACTTGTTGATCCGTGAAGCCGAATTCGGTCAGACGGAAGACTTGTTGATCTGAGAAGTCAATTAGGGTCAAATAGAAGATTTAATTATCCGAGAAGTCGAATGGAGTCAAATAGTTGGTGCTTGTTGATCCCAGAAGCCAAATTGAGTCACATTGTGCGTAGTTAGTGACTCGATAAACCAAACGGATCAAGTTGGGGGTACTTGTTGATCCGTGAAGCCGAATTCGGTCAGACGGAAGACTTGTTGATCCGAGAAGTCAATTGGGGACAAATAGAAGACTTAATGATCCGAGAAGTCGAACGGAGTCAAATAGTTGGTGCTTGTTGATCCCAGAAGCCGAATCGAGTCACATTGTGCGTAGTTAGTGACTTGATAAACTAAACGGATAAAGTTAAGGGTACTTGTTGATCCGTGAAGCCGAATTCGGTCAGACGGAAGACTTGATGACCCGAGAATTTTGGTCAAAGAGAAGACTTAATGATCCGAGAAGTCGAACGGAGTCAAATAGTTGGTGCTTGTTAATCCCAGAAGACGAATTGAGTCACATTGTGCGTAGTTAGAGACTTGATAAACCAAACGGATCAGCTTGCGGGTACTTGTTGATCCGGGAAGTCGAATTCGGTCGGACGGAAGACTTGCTGATCCGAGAAGTCAATTGGGGTCAAATAGAAGACTTAATGATCCGAGAAGTCGAACGGAGTCAAATAGTTGGTGCTTTTTGATCCCAGAAGCCAAATTGAGTCACATTGTGCGTAGTTAGTGACTTAATAAACCAAACGGATCAACTTGCAGGTACTTGTTGATCCGTGATGCTGAATTCGCTCAGACGAAAGACTTGTTCATCCGAGAAGTTAATTGGGGTCAAATAGAAGATTTAATGATCCGAGAAGTCGAACAGAGTCAAATAATTGGTGCTTGTTGATCCCAGAAGTCGAATTGAGTCACATTGTGCGTAGTTAGTGATTTGATAAACGGATCAAGATGGGGGTACTTGTTGATCGGTGAAGCCGAATTCGGACAGACGGAAGACTTGTTGATCCGAGAAGTCAATTGGGGTCGAATAGAAGACTTAATGATCTGAAAAGTCGAACGGAGTCAAATAGTTGGTGGTTGTTGATCCCAGAAGCCGAATCGAGTCACATTGTGCGTAGTTAGTGACTTGATAAACCAAACGGATCAACTTGCGGGTACTTGTTGATCCGTGAAGCCAAATTCGGTCAGACAGAAGACTTGTTGATCTGAGAAGTCAATTGGGGTCAAATAGAAGACTTGATGATCCGAGAAGTCGAACGGAGTCAAATAGTTGGTGGTTGTTGATCCCAGAAGCCGAATTGAGTCCCATTGTGCGTAGTTAGTGACTTGATAAACCAAACGGATCAACTTGCGGTTACTTGTTGATCCGTGAAGCCGAATTCGGTCAGACGGAAGACTTGTTGATCCGAGAAGTCAATTGGGGACAAATAGAAGACTTAATGATCCGAGAAGTCGAACGGAGTCAAATAGTTGGGGCTTGTTGATCCCAGAAGCCGAATTGAGTCACATTGTGCGTTGTTAGTGACTCGATAAACCAAACGGATCAGGTTGGGGGTACTTGTTGATCCGTGAAGCCGAATTCGTTCAGACGGAAGACTTGTTGATCCGAGAAGTCAATTGGGGTCAAATAGAAGACTTAATGATCCGAGAAGTCGAACGGAGTCAAATAGTTGGTGGTTGTTGATCCCAGAAGCCGAATTGAGTCCCATTGTGCGTAGTTAGTGACTTGATAAACCAAACGGATCAATTTGCGGGTACTTGTTGATCCGTGAAGCCGAATTCGGTCGGACGGAAGACTTGTTGATCCGAGAAGTCAATTGGGGTCAAATAGAAGACTTAATGATCCGAGAAGTCGAACGGAGTCAAATAGTTGGTGCTTGTTGATCCCAGAAGCCGAATTGAGTCACATTGTGTGTAGTTAGTGACTCGATAAACCAAACGGATCAACTTGGGGGTACTTGTTTATCCGTGAAGCCGAATTCGGTCAAACGGAAGACTTGTTGATCCGAGAATTTTTGTCAAAGTGAAGACTTAATGATCCGAGAAGTCGAACGGAGTCAAATAGTTGGTGCTTGTTGATCCCAGAAGCCGAATCGAGTCACATTGTGCGTAGTTAGTGACTTGATAAACTAAACGGATAAAGTTAAGGGTACTTGTTGATCCGTGAAGCCGAATTCGGTCAGACGGAAGACTTGTTGATCCGAGAATTTTGGTCAAAGAGAAGACTTAATGATCCGAGAAGTCGAACGGAGTCAAATAGTTGGTGCTTGTTGATCCCAGAAGACGAATTGAGTCACATTGTGCGTAGTTAGTGACTTGATAAACCAAACGGATCAACTTGCGGGTACTTGTTGATCCGGGAAGTCGAATTCGGTCAGACGGAAGACTTGTTGATCCGAGAAGTCAATTGGGGTCAAATAGAAGACTTTATGATCCGAGAAGTCGAACGGAGTCAAATAGTTGGTGCTTGTCGATCCCAAAACCCGAATTGAGTCATATTGTGAGTAGTTAGTGACTCGATAAACCAAACGGATCAAGTTGGGGGTACTTGTTGATCCGTGAAGCCGAATTCGGTCAGACGGAAGACTTGTTGATCCGAGAAGTCAATTGGGGTCAAATAGAAGACTTGATGATCCGAGAAGTCGAACGGAGTCAAATAGTTGGTGGTTGTTGATCCCAGAAGCCGAATTGAGTCCCATTGTGCGTAGTTAGTGACTTGATAAACCAAACGGATCAACTTGCGGTTACTTGTTGATCCGTGAAGCCGAATTCGGTCAGACGGAAGACTTGTTGATCCGAGAAGTCAATTGGGGACAAATAGAAGACTTAATGATCCGAGAAGTCGAACGGAGTCAAATAGTTGGGGCTTGTTGATCCCAGAAGCCGAATTGAGTCACATTGTGCGTTGTTAGTGACTCGATAAACCAAACGGATTAGGTTGGGGGTACTTGTTGATCCGTGAAGCCGAATTCGTTCAGACGGAAGACTTGTTGATCCGAGAAGTCAATTGGGGTCAAATAGAAGACTTAATGATCCGAGAAGTCGAACGGAGTCAAATAGTTGGTGGTTGTTGATCCCAGAAGCCGAATTGAGTCCCATTGTGCGTAGTTAGTGACTTGATAAACCAAACGGATCAATTTGCGGGTACTTGTTGATCCGTGAAGCCGAATTCGGTCGGACGGAAGACTTGTTGATCCGAGAAGTCAATTGGGGTCAAATAGAAGACTTAATGATCCGAGAAGTCGAACGGAGTCAAATAGTTGGTGCTTGTTGATCCCAGAAGCCGAATTGAGTCACATTGTGTGTAGTTAGTGACTCGATAAACCAAACGGATCAACTTGGGGGTACTTGTTTATCCGTGAAGCCGAATTCGGTCAAACGGAAGACTTGTTGATCCGAGAATTTTGGTCAAAGTGAAGACTTAATGATCCGAGAAGTCGAACGGAGTCAAATAGTTGGTGCTTGTTGATCCCAGAAGCCGAATCGAGTCACATTGTGCGTAGTTAGTGACTTGATAAACTAAACGGATAAAGTTAAGGGTACTTGTTGATCCGTGAAGCCGAATACGGTCAGACGGAAGACTTGTTGATCCGAGAATTTTGGTCAAAGAGAAGACTTAATGATCCGAGAAGTCGAACGGAGTCAAATAGTTGGTGCTTGTTGATCCCAGAAGACGAATTGAGTCACATTGTGCGTAGTTAGTGACTTGATAAACCAAACGGATCAGCTTGCGGGTACTTGTTGATCCGGGAAGTCGAATTCGGTCAGACGGAAGACTTGCTGATCCGAGAAGTCAATTGGGGTCAAATAGAAGACTTAATGATCCGAGAAGTCGAACGGAGTCAAATAGTTGGTGCTTTTTGATCCCAGAAGCCGAATTGAGTCACATTGTGCGTAGTTAGTGACTTGATAAACCAAACGGATCAACTTGCAGGTACTTGTTGATCCGTGAAGCCGAATTCGGTCAGACGGAAGACTTGTTCATCCGAGAAGTCAATTGGGGTCAAATAGAAGATTTAATGATCCGAGAAGTCGAACGGAATCAAATAGTTGGTGCTTGTTGATCCCAGAAGTCGAATTGAGTCACATTGTGCGTAGTTAGTGATTTGATAAACGGATCAAGATGGGGGTACTTGTTGATCGGTATAGCCGAATTCGGTCAGACGGAAGACTTGTTGATCCGAGAAGTCAATTGGGGTCGAATAGAAGACTTAATGATCTGAAAAGTCGAACGGAGTCAAATAGTTGGTGGTTGTTGATCCCAGAAGCCGAATCGAGTCACATTGTGCGTAGTTAGTGACTTGATAAACCAAACGGATCAACTTGCGGGTACTTGTTGATCCGTGAAGCCAAATTCGGTCAGACAGAAGACTTGTTGATCTGAGAAGTCAATTGGGGTCAAATAGTAGATTTAATGATCCGAGAAGTCGAACGGAGTCAAATAGTTGGTGCTTGTTGATCCCAGAAGCCAAATTGAGTCACATTGTGCGTAGTTAGTGACTCGATAAACCAAACGGATCAAGTTGGGGGTACTTGTTGGTCCGTGAAACCGAATTCGGTCAGACGGAAGACTTGTTGATCCGAGAAGTCAATTGGGGTCAAATAGAAGACTTTATGATCCGACAAGTCGAACGGAGTCAAATAGTTGGTGCTTGTCGATCCCAAAACCCGAATTGAGTCATATTGTGAGTAGTTAGTGACTCGATAAACCAAACGGATCAAGTTGGGGGTACTTGTTGATCCGTGAAGCCGAATTCGGTTAGACGGAAGACTTGTTGATCCGAGAAGTCAATTGGGGTCAAATAGAAGACTTGATGATCCGAGAAGTCGAACGGAGTCAAATAGTTGGTGGTTGTTGATCCCAGAAGCCGAATTGAGTCCCATTGTGCGTAGTTAGTGACTTGATAAACCAAACGGATCAACTTGCGGTTACTTGTTGATCCGTGAAGCCGAATTCGGTCAGACGGAAGACTTGTTGATCCGAGAAGTCAATTGGGGACAAATAGAAGACTTAATGATCCGAGAAGTCGAACGGAGTCAAATAGTTGGGGCTTGTTGATCCCAGAAGCCGAATTGAGTCACATTGTGCGTTGTTAGTGACTCGATAAACCAAACGGATCAGGTTGGGGGTACTTGTTGATCCGTGAAGCCGAATTCGTTCAGACGGAAGACTTGTTGATCCGAGAAGTCAATTGGGGTCAAATAGAAGACTTAATGATCCGAGAAGTCGAACGGAGTCAAATAGTTGGTGGTTGTTGATCCCAGAAGCCGAATTGAGTCCCATTGTGCGTAGTTAGTGACTTGATAAACCAAACGGATCAATTTGCGGGTACTTGTTGATCCGTGAAGCCGAATTCGGTCGGACGGAAGACTTGTTGATCCGAGAAGTCAATTGGGGTCAAATAGAAGACTTAATGATCCGAGAAGTCGAACGGAGTCAAATAGTTGGTGCTTGTTGATCCCAGAAGCCGAATTGAGTCACATTGTGTGTAGTTAGTGACTCGATAAACCAAACGGATCAACTTGGGGGTACTTGTTTATCCGTGAAGCCGAATTCGGTCAAACGGAAGACTTGTTGATCCGAGAATTTGGTCAAAGTGAAGACTTAATGATCCGAGAAGTCGAACGGAGTCAAATAGTTGGTGCTTGTTGATCCCAGAAGCCGAATCGAGTCACATTGTGCGTAGTTAGTGACTTGATAAACTAAACGGATAAAGTTAAGGGTACTTGTTGATCCGTGAAGCCGAATTCGGTCAGACGGAAGACTTGTTGATCCGAGAATTTTGGTCAAAGAGAAGACTTAATGATCCGAGAAGTCGAACGGAGTCAAATAGTTGGTGCTTGTTGATCCCAGAAGACGAATTGAGTCACATTGTGCGTAGTTAGTGACTTGATAAACCAAACGGATCAGCTTGCGGGTACTTGTTGATCCGGGAAGTCGAATTCGGTCAGACGGAAGACTTGCTGATCCGAGAAGTCAATTGGGGTCAAATAGAAGACTTAATGATCCGAGAAGTCGAACGGAGTCAAATAGTTGGTACTTTTTGATCCCAGAAGCCGAATTGAGTCACATTGTGCGTAGTTAGTGACTTGATAAACCAAACGGATCAACTTGTAGGTACTTGTTGTTCCGTGAAGCCGAATTCGGTCAGACGGAAGTCTTGTTCATCCGAGAAGTCAATTGGGGTCATATAGAAGATTTAATGATCCGAGAAGTCGAACAGAGTCAAATAGTTGGTGCTTGTTGATCCCAGAAGTCGAATTGAGTCACATTGTGCGTAGTTAGTGATTTGATAAACGGATCAAGATGGGGGTACTTGTTGATCGGTGAAGCCGAATTCGGAATAGAAGACTGAATTGGGGTCGAATAGAAGACTTAATGATCTGAAAAGTCGAACGGAGTCAAATAGTTGGTGGTTGTTGATCCCAGAAGCCGAATCGAGTCACATTGTGCGTAGTTAGTGACTTGATAAACCAAACGGATCAACTTGCGGGTACTTGTTGATCCGTGAAGCCAAATTCGGTCAGACTGAAGACTTGTTGATCTGCGAAGTCAATTGGGGTCAAATAGAAGATTTAATGATCCGAGAAGTCGAACGGAGCCAAATAGTTGGTGCTTGTTGATCCCAGAAGCCAAATTGAGTCACATTGTGCGTAGTTAGTGACTCGATAAACCAAACGGATCAAGTTGGGGGTACTTGTTGATCCCTGAAGCCGAATTCGGTCAGACGGAAGACTTGTTGATCCGAGAAGTCAATTGGGGTCAAATAGAAGACTTAATGATCCGAGAAGTCGAACGGAGTCAAATAGTTGGTGCTTGTTGATCCCAGAAGACGAATTGAGTCACATTGTGCGTAGTTAGTGACTTGATAAACCAAACGGATCAAGTTAAGGGTACATTTTGATCCGTGAAGCCGAATTCGGTCAGACGGAAGACTTGTTGATCCAAGAATTTTGGTCAAAGAGAAGACTTAATGATCCGAGAAGTCGAACGGAGTCAAATAGCTGGTGCTTGTTGATCCCAGAAGTCGAATTGAGTCACATTGTGCGTAGTTAGTGACTTGATAAACCAAACGGATCAAGATGGGGGTACTTGTTGATCGGTGAAGCCGAATTCGGTCAGGCGGAAGACTTCTGAGAAGTCAATTGGGGTCGAATAGAAGACTTAATGATCTGAGAAGTCGAACGGAGTCAAATAGTTGGTGCTTGTTGATCCCAGAAGCCAAATTGAGTCACATTGTGCGTAGTTAGTGACTCGATAAACCAAACGGATCAAGTTGGGGGTACTTGTTGATCCGTGAAACCGAATTCGGTCAGACGGAAGACTTGTTGATCCGAGAAGTCAATTGGGGTCAAATAGAAGACTTTATGATCCGAGAAGTCGAACGGAGTCAAATAGTTGGTGCTTGTCGATCCCAAAACCCGAATTGAGTCATATTGTGAGTAGTTAGTGACTCGATAAACCAAACGGATCAAGTTGGGGGTACTTGTTGATCCGTGAAGCCGAATTCGGTCAGACGGAAGACTTGTTGATCCGAGAAGTCAATTGGGGTCAAATAGAAGACTTGATGATCCGAGAAGTCGAACGGAGTCAAATAGTTGGTGGTTGTTGATCCCAGAAGCCGAATTGAGTCCCATTGTGCGTAGTTAGTGACTTGATAAACCAAACGGATCAACTTGCGGTTACTTGTTGATCCGTGAAGCCGAATTCGGTCAGACGGAAGACTTGTTGATCCGAGAAGTCAATTGGGGTCAAATAGAAGACTTAATGATCCGAGAAGTCGAACGGAGTCAAATAGTTGGTGCTTGTTGATCCCAGAAGCCGAATTGAGTCACATTGTGCGTTGTTAGTGACTCGATAAACCAAACGGATCAGGTTGGGGGTACTTGTTGATCCGTGAAGCCGAATTCGTTCAGACGGAAGACTTGTTGATCCGAGAAGTCAATTGGGGTCAAATAGAAGACTTAATGATCCGAGAAGTCGAACGGAGTCAAATAGTTGGTGGTTGTTGATCCCAGAAGCCGAATTGAGTCCCATTGTGCGTTGTGCGTAGTTAGTGACTTGATAAACCAAACGGATCAACTTGCGGGTACTTGTTGATCCGTGAAGCCGAATTCGGTCGGACGGAAGACTTGTTGATCCGAGAAGTCAATTGGGGTCAAATAGAAGACTTAATGATCCGAAAAGTCGAACGGAGTCAAATAGTTGGTGCTTGTTGATCCCAGAAGCCGAATTGAGTCACATTGTGTGTAGTTAGTGACTCGATAAACCAAACGGATCAAGTTGGGGGTACTTGTTTATCCGTGAAGCCGAATTCGGTCAAACGGAAGACTTGTTGATCCAAGAAGTCAATTTTGGTCAAAGTGAAGACTTAATGATCCGAGAAGTCGAACGGAGTCAAATAGTTGGTGCTTGTTGATCCCAGAAGCCGAATCGAGTCACATTGTGCGTAGTTAGTGACTTGATAAACTAAACGGATAAAGTTAAGGGTACTTCTTGATCCGTGAAGCCGAATTCGGTCAGACGGAAGACTTGTTGATCAGAGAATTTTGGTCAAAGAGAAGACTTAATGATCCGAGAAGTCGAACGGAGTCAAATAGTTGGTGCTTGTTAATCCCAGAAGACGAATTGAGTCACATTGTGCGTAGTTAGTGACTTGATAAACCAAACGGATCAGCTTGCGGGTACTTGTTGATCCGGGAAGTCGAATTCGGTCAGACGGAAGACTTGCTGATCCGAGAAGTCAATTGGGGTCAAATAGAAGACTTAATGATCCGAGAAGTCGAACGGAGTCAAATAGTTGGTACTTTTTGATCCCAGAAGCCGAATTGAGTCACATTGTGCGTAGTTAGTGACTTGATAAACCAAACGGATCAACTTGTAGGTACTTGTTGTTCCGTGAAGCCGAATTCGGTCAGACGGAAGTCTTGTTCATCCGAGAAGTCAATTGGGGTCAAATAGAAGATTTAATGATCCGAGAAGTCGAACAGAGTCAAATAGTTGGTGCTTCTTGATCCCAGAAGTCGAATTGAGTCACATTGTGCGTAGTTAGTGATTTGATAAACGGATCAAGATGGGGGTACTTGTTGATCGGTGAAGCCGAATTCGGAATAGAAGACTGAATTGGGGTCGAATAGAAGACTTAATGATCTGAAAAGTCGAACGGAGTCAAATTGTTGGTGGTTGTTGATCCAAGAAGCCGAATCGAGTCACATTGTGCGTAGTTAGTGACTTGATAAACCAAACGGATCAACTTGCGGGTATTTGTTGATCCGTGAAGCTAAATTCGGTCAGACAGAAGACTTGTTGATCTGCGAAGTCAATTGGGGTCAAATAGAAGATTTAATGATCCGAGAAGTCGAACGGAGCCAAATAGTTGGTGCTTGTTGATCCCAGAAGCCAAATTGAGTCACATTGTGCGTAGTTAGTGACTCGATAAACCAAACGGATCAAGTTGGGGGTACTTGTTGATCCGTGAAGCCGAATTCGGTCAGACGGAAGACTTGTTGATCCGAGAAGTCAATTGGGGTCAAATAGAAGACTTAATGATCCGAGAAGTCGAACGGAGTCAAATAGTTTGTGCTTGTTGATCCCAGAAGACGAATTGAGTCACATTGTGCGTAGTTAGTGACTTGATAAACCAAACGGATCAAGTTAAGGGTACATTTTGATCCGTGAAGCCGAATTCGGTCAGACGGAAGACTTGTTGATCCAAGAATTTTGGTCAAAGAGAAGACTTAATGATCCGAGAAGTCGAACGGAGTCAAATAGCTGGTGCTTGTTGATCCCAGAGGTCGAATTGAGTCACATTGTGCGTAGTTAGTGACTTGATAAACCAAACGGATCAAGATGGGGGTACTTGTTGATCGGTGAAGCCGAATTCGGTCAGGCGGAAGACTTCCGAGAAGTCAATTGGGGTCGAATAGAAGACTTAATGATCTGAGAAGTCGAACGGAGTCAAATAGTTGGTGCTTGTTGATCCCAGAAGCCGAATCGAGTCACATTGTGCGTAGTTAGTGACTTGATAAACCAAACGGATCAACTTGCGGGTACTTGTTGATCCGTGAAGCCGAATTCGGTCAGACGGAAGACTTGTTGATCTGAGAAGTCAATTGGGGTCAAATAGAAGATTTAATTATCCGAGAAGTCGAACGGAGTCAAATAGTTGGTGCTTGTTGATCCCAGAAGCCAAATTGAGTCACATTGTGCGTAGTTAGTGACTCGATAAACCAAACGGATCAAGTTGGGGGTACTTGTTGATCCGTGAAGCCGAATTCGGTCAGACGGAAGACTTGTTGATCCGAGAAGTCAATTGGGGACAAATAGAAGACTTAATGATCCGAGAAGTCGAACGAAGTCAAATAGTTGGTGCTTGTTGATCCCAAAAGCCGAATTGAGTCACATTGTGCGTTTTTAGTGACTCGATAAACCAAACGGATCAGGTTGGGGGTACTTGTTGATCCGTGAAGCCGAATTCGTTCAGACGGAAGACTTGTTGATCCGAGAAGTCAATTGGGGTCAAATAGAAGTCTTAATGATCCGAGAAGTCGAACAGAGTCAAATAGTTGGTGGTTGTTGATCCCAGAAGCCGAATTGAGTCCCATTGTGCGTAGTTAGTGACTTGATAAACCAAACGGATCAACTTGCGGGTACTTGTTGATCCGTGAAGCCGAATTCGGTCGGACGGAAGACTTGTTTATCCGAGAAGTCAATTGGGGTCAAATAGAAGACTTAATGATTCGAGAAGTCGAACGGAGTCAAATAGTTGGTGCTTGTTGATCCCAGAAGCCGAATTGAGTCACATTGTGTGTAGTTAGTGACTCGATAAACCAAACGGATCAAGTTGGGGGTACTTGTTTATCCGTGAAGCCGAATTCGGTCAAACGGAAGACTTGTTGATCCGAGAAGTCAATTTTGGTCAAAGTGAAGACTTAATGATCCGAGAAGTCGAACGGAGTCAAATAGTTGGTGCTTGTTGATCCCAGAAGCCGAATCGAGTCACATTGTGCGTAGTTAGTGACTTGATAAACTAAACGGATAAAGTTAAGGGTACTTGTTGATCCGTGAAGCCGAATTCGGTCAGACGGAAGACTTGATGATCCGAGAATTTTGGTCAAAGAGAAGACTTAATGATCCGAGAAGTCGAACGGAGTCAAATAGTTGGTGCTTGTTAATCCCAGAAGACGAATTGAGTCACATTGTGCGTAGTTAGTGACTTGATAAACCAAACGGATCAGCTTGCGGGTGCTTGTTGGTCCGGGAAGTCGAATTCGGTCAGACGGAAGACTTGCTGATCCGAGAAGTCAATTGGGGTCAAATAGAAGACTTAATGATCCGAGAAGTCGAACGGAGTCAAATAGTTGGTACTTTTTGATCCCAGAAGCCGAATTGAGTCACATTGTGCGTAGTTAGTGACTTGATAAACCAAACGGATCAACTTGTAGGTACTTGTTGTTCCGTGAAGCCGAATTCGGTCAGACGGAAGTCTTGTTCATCCGAGAAGTCAATTGGGGTCAAATAGAAGATTTAATGATCCGAGAAGTCGAACAGAGTCAAATAGTTGGTGCTTGTTGATCCCAGAAGTCGAATTGAGTCACATTGTGCGTAGTTAGTGATTTGATAAACGGATCAAGATGGGGGTACTTGTTGATCGGTGAAGCCGAATTCGGAATAGAAGACTTAATTGGGGTCGAATAGAAGACTTAATGATCTGAAAAGTCGAACGGAGTCAAATAGTTGGTGGTTGTTGATCCCAGAAGCCGAATCGAGTCACATTGTGCGTAGTTAGTGACTTGATAAACCAAACGGATCAACTTGCGGGTACTTGTTGATCCGTGAAGCCAAATTCGGTCAGACAGAAGACTTGTTGATCTGAGAAGTCAATTGGGGTCAAATAGAAGATTTAATGATCCGAGAAGTCGAACGGAGCCAAATAGTTGGTGCTTGTTGATCCCAGAAGCCAAATTGAGTCACATTGTGCGTAGTTAGTGACTCGATAAACCAAACGGATCAAGTTGGGGGTACTTGTTGATCCGTGAAGCCGAATTCGGTCAGACGGAAGACTTGTTGATCCGAGAAGTCAATTGGGGTCAAATAGAAGACTTAATGATCCGAGAAGTCGAACGGAGTCAAATAGTTTGTGCTTGTTGATCCCAGAAGACGAATTGAGTCACATTGTGCGTAGTTAGTGACTTGATAAACCAAACGGATCAAGTTAAGGGTACATTTTGATCCGTGAAGCCGAATTCGGTCAGACGGAAGACTTGTTGATCCAAGAATTTTGGTCAAAGAGAAGACTTAATGATCCGAGAAGTCGAACGGAGTCAAATAGCTGGTGCTTGTTGATCCCAGAGGTCGAATTGAGTCACATTGTGCGTAGTTAGTGACTTGATAAACCAAACGGATCAAGATGGGGGTACTTGTTGATCGGTGAAGCCGAATTCGGTCAGGCGGAAGACTTCCGAGAAGTCAATTGGGGTCGAATAGAAGACTTAATGATCTGAGAAGTCGAACGGAGTCAAATAGTTGGTGCTTGTTGATCCCAGAAGCCGAATCGAGTCACATTGTGCGTAGTTAGTGACTTGATAAACCAAACGGATCAACTTGCGGGTACTTGTTGATCCGTGAAGCCGAATTCGGTCAGACGGAAGACTTGTTGATCTGAGAAGTCAATTGGGGTCAAATAGAAGATTTAATTATCCGAGAAGTCGAACGGAGTCAAATAGTTGGTGCTTGTTGATCCCAGAAGCCAAATTGAGTCACATTGTGCGTAGTTAGTGACTCGATAAACCAAACGGATCAAGTTGGGGGTACTTGTTGATCCGTGAAGCCGAATTCGGTCAGACGGAAGACTTGTTGATCCGAGAAGTCAATTGGGGACAAATAGAAGACTTAATGATCCGAGAAGTCGAACGAAGTCAAATAGTTGGTGCTTGTTGATCCCAAAAGCCGAATTGAGTCACATTGTGCGTTTTTAGTGACTCGATAAACCAAACGGATCAGGTTGGGGGTACTTGTTGATCCGTGAAGCCGAATTCGTTCAGACGGAAGACTTGTTGATCCGAGAAGTCAATTGGGGTCAAATAGAAGTCTTAATGATCCGAGAAGTCGAACAGAGTCAAATAGTTGGTGGTTGTTGATCCCAGAAGCCGAATTGAGTCCCATTGTGCGTAGTTAGTGACTTGATAAACCAAACGGATCAACTTGCGGGTACTTGTTGATCCGTGAAGCCGAATTCGGTCGGACGGAAGACTTGTTTATCCGAGAAGTCAATTGGGGTCAAATAGAAGACTTAATGATTCGAGAAGTCGAACGGAGTCAAATAGTTGGTGCTTGTTGATCCCAGAAGCCGAATTGAGTCACATTGTGTGTAGTTAGTGACTCGATAAACCAAACGGATCAAGTTGGGGGTACTTGTTTATCCGTGAAGCCGAATTCGGTCAAACGGAAGACTTGTTGATCCGAGAAGTCAATTTTGGTCAAAGTGAAGACTTAATGATCCGAGAAGTCGAACGGAGTCAAATAGTTGGTGCTTGTTGATCCCAGAAGCCGAATCGAGTCACATTGTGCGTAGTTAGTGACTTGATAAACTAAACGGATAAAGTTAAGGGTACTTGTTGATCCGTGAAGCCGAATTCGGTCAGACGGAAGACTTGATGATCCGAGAATTTTGGTCAAAGAGAAGACTTAATGATCCGAGAAGTCGAACGGAGTCAAATAGTTGGTGCTTGTTAATCCCAGAAGACGAATTGAGTCACATTGTGCGTAGTTAGTGACTTGATAAACCAAACGGATCAGCTTGCGGGTGCTTGTTGGTCCGGGAAGTCGAATTCGGTCAGACGGAAGACTTGCTGATCCGAGAAGTCAATTGGGGTCAAATAGAAGACTTAATGATCCGAGAAGTCGAACGGAGTCAAATAGTTGGTACTTTTTGATCCCAGAAGCCGAATTGAGTCACATTGTGCGTAGTTAGTGACTTGATAAACCAAACGGATCAACTTGTAGGTACTTGTTGTTCCGTGAAGCCGAATTCGGTCAGACGGAAGTCTTGTTCATCCGAGAAGTCAATTGGGGTCAAATAGAAGATTTAATGATCCGAGAAGTCGAACAGAGTCAAATAGTTGGTGCTTGTTGATCCCAGAAGTCGAATTGAGTCACATTGTGCGTAGTTAGTGATTTGATAAACGGATCAAGATGGGGGTACTTGTTGATCGGTGAAGCCGAATTCGGAATAGAAGACTTAATTGGGGTCGAATAGAAGACTTAATGATCTGAAAAGTCGAACGGAGTCAAATAGTTGGTGGTTGTTGATCCCAGAAGCCGAATCGAGTCACATTGTGCGTAGTTAGTGACTTGATAAACCAAACGGATCAACTTGCGGGTACTTGTTGATCCGTGAAGCCAAATTCGGTCAGACAGAAGACTTGTTGATCTGAGAAGTCAATTGGGGTCAAATAGAAGATTTAATGATCCGAGAAGTCGAACGGAGCCAAATAGTTGGTGCTTGTTGATCCCAGAAGCCAAATTGAGTCACATTGTGCGTAGTTAGTGACTCGATAAACCAAACGGATCAAGTTGGGGGTACTTGTTGATCCGTGAAGCCGAATTCGGTCAGACGGAAGACTTGTTGATCCGAGAAGTCAATTGGGGTCAAATAGAAGACTTAATGATCCGAGAAGTCGAACGGAGTCAAATAGTTTGTGCTTGTTGATCCCAGAAGACGAATTGAGTCACATTGTGCGTAGTTAGTGACTTGATAAACCAAACGGATCAAGTTAAGGGTACATTTTGATCCGTGAAGCCGAATTCGGTCAGACGGAAGACTTGTTGATCCAAGAATTTTGGTCAAAGAGAAGACTTAATGATCCGAGAAGTCGAACGGAGTCAAATAGCTGGTGCTTGTTGATCCCAGAGGTCGAATTGAGTCACATTGTGCGTAGTTAGTGACTTGATAAACCAAACGGATCAAGATGGGGGTACTTGTTGATCGGTGAAGCCGAATTCGGTCAGGCGGAAGACTTCCGAGAAGTCAATTGGGGTCGAATAGAAGACTTAATGATCTGAGAAGTCGAACGGAGTCAAATAGTTGGTGCTTGTTGATCCCAGAAGCCGAATCGAGTCACATTGTGCGTAGTTAGTGACTTGATAAACCAAACGGATCAACTTGCGGGTACTTGTTGATCCGTGAAGCCGAATTCGGTCAGACGGAAGACTTGTTGATCTGAGAAGTCAATTGGGGTCAAATAGAAGATTTAATTATCCGAGAAGTCGAACGGAGTCAAATAGTTGGTGCTTGTTGATCCCAGAAGCCAAATTGAGTCACATTGTGCGTAGTTAGTGACTCGATAAACCAAACGGATCAAGTTGGGGGTACTTGTTGATCCGTGAAGCCGAATTCGGTCAGACGGAAGACTTGTTGATCCGAGAAGTCAATTGGGGACAAATAGAAGACTTAATGATCCGAGAAGTCGAACGAAGTCAAATAGTTGGTGCTTGTTGATCCCAAAAGCCGAATTGAGTCACATTGTGCGTTTTTAGTGACTCGATAAACCAAACGGATCAGGTTGGGGGTACTTGTTGATCCGTGAAGCCGAATTCGTTCAGACGGAAGACTTGTTGATCCGAGAAGTCAATTGGGGTCAAATAGAAGTCTTAATGATCCGAGAAGTCGAACAGAGTCAAATAGTTGGTGGTTGTTGATCCCAGAAGCCGAATTGAGTCCCATTGTGCGTAGTTAGTGACTTGATAAACCAAACGGATCAACTTGCGGGTACTTGTTGATCCGTGAAGCCGAATTCGGTCGGACGGAAGACTTGTTTATCCGAGAAGTCAATTGGGGTCAAATAGAAGACTTAATGATTCGAGAAGTCGAACGGAGTCAAATAGTTGGTGCTTGTTGATCCCAGAAGCCGAATTGAGTCACATTGTGTGTAGTTAGTGACTCGATAAACCAAACGGATCAAGTTGGGGGTACTTGTTTATCCGTGAAGCCGAATTCGGTCAAACGGAAGACTTGTTGATCCGAGAAGTCAATTTTGGTCAAAGTGAAGACTTAATGATCCGAGAAGTCGAACGGAGTCAAATAGTTGGTGCTTGTTGATCCCAGAAGCCGAATCGAGTCACATTGTGCGTAGTTAGTGACTTGATAAACTAAACGGATAAAGTTAAGGGTACTTGTTGATCCGTGAAGCCGAATTCGGTCAGACGGAAGACTTGATGATCCGAGAATTTTGGTCAAAGAGAAGACTTAATGATCCGAGAAGTCGAACGGAGTCAAATAGTTGGTGCTTGTTAATCCCAGAAGACGAATTGAGTCACATTGTGCGTAGTTAGTGACTTGATAAACCAAACGGATCAGCTTGCGGGTGCTTGTTGGTCCGGGAAGTCGAATTCGGTCAGACGGAAGACTTGCTGATCCGAGAAGTCAATTGGGGTCAAATAGAAGACTTAATGATCCGAGAAGTCGAACGGAGTCAAATAGTTGGTACTTTTTGATCCCAGAAGCCGAATTGAGTCACATTGTGCGTAGTTAGTGACTTGATAAACCAAACGGATCAACTTGTAGGTACTTGTTGTTCCGTGAAGCCGAATTCGGTCAGACGGAAGTCTTGTTCATCCGAGAAGTCAATTGGGGTCAAATAGAAGATTTAATGATCCGAGAAGTCGAACAGAGTCAAATAGTTGGTGCTTGTTGATCCCAGAAGTCGAATTGAGTCACATTGTGCGTAGTTAGTGATTTGATAAACGGATCAAGATGGGGGTACTTGTTGATCGGTGAAGCCGAATTCGGAATAGAAGACTTAATTGGGGTCGAATAGAAGACTTAATGATCTGAAAAGTCGAACGGAGTCAAATAGTTGGTGGTTGTTGATCCCAGAAGCCGAATCGAGTCACATTGTGCGTAGTTAGTGACTTGATAAACCAAACGGATCAACTTGCGGGTACTTGTTGATCCGTGAAGCCAAATTCGGTCAGACAGAAGACTTGTTGATCTGCGAAGTCAATTGGGGTCAAATAGAAGATTTAATGATCCGAGAAGTCGAACGGAGCCAAATAGTTGGTGCTTGTTGATCCCAGAAGCCAAATTGAGTCACATTGTGCGTAGTTAGTGACTCGATAAACCAAACGGATCAAGTTGGGGGTACTTGTTGATCCGTGAAGCCAAATTCGGTCAGACGGAAGACTTGTTGATCCGAGAAGTCAATTGGGGTCAAATAGAAGACTTAATGATCCGAGAAGTCGAACGGAGTCAAATAGTTGGTGCTTGTTGATCCCAGAAGACGAATTGAGTCACATTGTGCGTAGTTAGTGACTTGATAAACCAAACGGATCAAGTTAAGGGTACATTTTGATCCGTGAAGCCGAATTCGGTCAGACGGAAGACTTGTTGATCCAAGAATTTTGGTCAAAGAGAAGACTTAATGATCCGAGAAGTCGAACGGAGTCAAATAGTTGGTGCTTGTTGATCCCAGAAGTCGAATTGAGTCACATTGTGCGTAGTTAGTGACTTGATAAACCAAACGGATCAAGATGGGGGTACTTGTTGATCGGTGAAGCCGAATTCGGTCAGGCGGAAGACTTCCGAGAAGTCAATTGGGGTCGAATAGAAGACTTAATGATCTGAGAAGTCGAACGGAGTCAAATAGTTGGTGCTTGTTGATCCCAGAAGCCGAATCGAGTCACATTGTGCGTAGTTAGTGACTTGATAAACCAAACGGATCAACTTGCGGGTACTTGTTGATCCGTGAAGCCGAATTCGGTCAGACGGAAGACTTGTTGATCTGAGAAGTCAATTGGGGTCAAATAGAAGATTTAATTATCCGAGAAGTCGAACGGAGTCAAATAGTTGGTGCTTGTTGATCCCAGAAGCCAAATTGAGTCACATTGTGCGTAGTTAGTGACTCGATAAACCAAACGGATCAAGTTGGGGGTACTTGTTTATCCGTGAAGCCGAATTCGGTCAAACGGAAGACTTGTTGATCCGAGAAGTCAATTTTGGTCAAAGTGAAGACTTAATGATCCGAGAAGTCGAACGGAGTCAAATAGTTGGTGCTTGTTGATCCCAGAAGCCGAATCGAGTCACATTGTGCGTAGTTAGTGACTTGATAAACTAAACGGATAAAGTTAAGGGTACTTGTTGATCCGTGAAGCCGAATTCGGTCAGACGGAAGACTTGATGATCCGAGAATTTTGGTCAAAGAGAAGACTTAATGATCCGAGAAGTCGAACGGAGTCAAATAGTTGGTGCTTGTTAATCCCAGAAGACGAATTGAGTCACATTATGCGTAGTTAGTGACTTGATAAACCAAACGGATCAGCTTGCGGGTACTTGTTGATCCGGGAAGTCGAATTCGGTCAGACGGAAGACTTGCTGATCCGAGAAGTCAATTGGGGTCAAATAGAAGACTTAATGATCCGAGAAGTCGAACGGAGTCAAATAGTTGGTGCTTGTTGATCCCAGAAGACGAATTGAGTCACATTGTGCGTAGTTAGTGACTTGATAAACCAAACGGATCAAGTTAAGGGTACATTTTGATCCGTGAAGCCGAATTCGGTCAGACGGAAGACTTGTTGATCCAAGAATTTTGGTCAAAGAGAAGACTTAATGATCCGAGAAGTCGAACGGAGTCAAATAGTTGGTGCTTGTTGATCCCAGAAGTCGAATTGAGTCAAATTGTGCGTAGTTAGTGACTTGATAAACCAAACGGATCAAGATGGGGGTACTTGTTGATCGGTGAAGCCGAATTCGGTCAGGCGGAAGACTTCCGAGAAGTCAATTGGGGTCGAATAGAAGACTTAATGATCTGAGAAGTCGAACGGAGTCAAATAGTTGGTGCTTGTTGATCCCAGAAGCCGAATCGAGTCACATTGTGCGTAGTTAGTGACTTGATAAACCAAACGGATCAACTTGCGGGTACTTGTTGATCCGTGAAGCCGAATTCGGTCAGACGGAAGACTTGTTGATCTGAGAAGTCAATTGGGGTCAAATAGAAGATTTAATTATCCGAGAAGTCGAACGGAGTCAAATAGTTGGTGCTTGTTGATCCCAGAAGCCAAATTGAGTCACATTGTGCGTAGTTAGTGACTCAATAAACCAAACGGATCAAGTTGGGGGTACTTGTTGATCCGTGAAGCCGAATTCGGTCAGACGGAAGACTTGTTGATCCGAGAAGTCAATTGGGGACAAATAGAAGACTTAATGATCCGAGAAGTCGAACGAAGTCAAATAGTTGGTGCTTGTTGATCCCAAAAGCCGAATTGAGTCACATTGTGCGTTTTTAGTGACTCGATAAACCAAACGGATCAGGTTGGGGGTACTTATTGATCCGTGAAGCCGAATTCGTTCAGACGGAAGACTTGTTGATCCGAGAAGTCAATTGGGGTCAAATAGAAGTCTTAATGATCCGAGAAGTCGAACAGAGTCAAATAGTTGGTGGTTGTTGATCCCAGAAGCCGAATTGAGTCCCATTGTGCGTAGTTAGTGACTTGATAAACCAAACGGATCAACTTGCGGGTACTTGTTGATCCGTGAAGCCGAATTCGGTCGGACGGAAGACTTGTTGATCCGAGAAGTCAATTGGGGTCAAATAGAAGACTTAATGATTCGAGAAGTCGAACGGAGTCAAATAGTTGGTGCTTGTTGATCCCAGAAGCCGAATTGAGTCACATTGTGTGTAGTTAGTGACTCGATAAACCAAACGGATCATGTTGGGGGTACTTGTTTATCCGTGAAGCCGAATTCGGTCAAACGGAAGACTTGTTGATCCGAGAAGTCAATTTTGGTCAAAGTGAAGACTTAATGATCCGAGAAGTCGAACGGAGTCAAATAGTTGGTGCTTGTTGATCCCAGAAGCCGAATCGAGTCACATTGTGCGTAGTTAGTGACTTGATAAACTAAACGGATAAAGTTAAGGGTACTTGTTGATCCGTGAAGCCGAATTCGGTCAGACGGAAGACTTGATGATCCGAGAATTTTGGTCAAAGAGAAGACTTAATGATCCGAGAAGTCGAACGGAGTCAAATAGTTGGTGCTTGTTAATCCCAGAAGACGAATTGAGTCACATTGTGCGTAGTTAGTGACTTGATAAACCAAACGGATCAGCTTGCGGGTACTTGTTGATCCGGGAAGTCGAATTCGGTCAGACGGAAGACTTGCTGATCCGAGAAGTCAATTGGGGTCAAATAGAAGACTTAATGATCCGAGAAGTCGAACGGAGTCAAACAGTTGGTGCTTTTTGATCCCAGAAGCCGAATTGAGTCACATTGTGCGTAGTTAGTGACTTGATAAACCAAACGGATCAACTTGCAGGTACTTGTTGATCCGTGAAGCCGAATTCGGTCAGACGGAAGACTTGTTCATCCGAGAAGTTAATTGGGGTCAAATAGAAGATTTAATGATCCGAGAAGTCGAACAGAGTCAAATAGTTGGTGCTTGTTGATCCCAGAAGTCGAATTGAGTCACATTGTGCGTAGTTAGTGATTTGATAAACGGATCAGGATGGGGGTACTTGTTGATCGGTGAAGCCGAATTCGGACAGACGGAAGACTTGTTGATCCGAGAAGTCAATTGGGGTCGAATAGAAGACTTAATGATCTGAAAATTCGAACGGAGTCAAATAGTTGGTGGTTGTTGATCCCAGAAGCCGAATCGAGTCACATTGTGCGTAGTTAGTGACTTGATAAACCAAACGGATCAACTTGCGGCTACTTGTTGATCCGTGAAGCCAAATTCGGTCAGACAGAAGACTTGTTGATCTGAGAAGTCAATTGGGGTCAAATATAAGATTTAATGATCCGAGAAGTCGAACGGAGCCAAATAGTTGGTGCTTGTTGATCCCAGAAGCCAAATTGTGTCACATTGTGCGTAGTTGGTGACTCGATAAACCAAACGGATCAAGTTGGGGGTACTTGTTGATCCGTGAAGCCGAATTCGGTCAGACGGAAGACTTGTTGATCCGAGAAGTCAATTGGGGTCAAATAGAAGACTTTATGATCCGAGAAGTCGAACGGAGTCAAATAGTTGGTGCTTGTCGATCCCAAAAGCCGAATTGAGTCACATTGTGCGTAGTTAGTGACTTGATAAACCAAACGGATCAACTTGCGGGTACATGTTGGTCTGTGAAGCCGAATTCGGTCAGACGGAAGACTTGTTGATCTGAGAAGTCAATTAGGGTCAAATAGAAGATTTAATTATCCGAGAAGTCGAATGGAGTCAAATAGTTGGTGCTTGTTGATCCCAGAAGCCAAATTGAGTCACATTGTGCGTAGTTAGTGACTCGATAAACCAAACGGATCAAGTTGGGGGTACTTGTTGATCCGTGAAGCCGAATTCGGTCAGACGGAAGACTTGTTGATCCGAGAAGTCAATTGGGGACAAATAGAAGACTTAATGATCCGAGAAGTCGAACGGAGTCAAATAGTTGGTGCTTGTTGATCCCAGAAGCCGAATCGAGTCACATTGTGCGTAGTTAGTGACTTGATAAACTAAACGGATAAAGTTAAGGGTACTTGTTGATCCGTGAAGCCGAATTCGGTCAGACGGAAGACTTGATGATCCGAGAATTTTGGTCAAAGAGAAGACTTAATGATCCGAGAAGTCGAACGGAGTCAAATAGTTGGTGCTTGTTAATCCCAGAAGACGAATTGAGTCACATTGTGCGTAGTTAGTGACTTGATAAACCAAACGGATCAGCTTGCGGGTACTTGTTGATCCGGGAAGTCGAATTCGGTCAGACGGAAGACTTGCTGATCCGAGAAGTCAATTGGGGTCAAATAGAAGACTTAATGATCCGAGAAGTCGAACGGAGTCAAATAGTTGGTGCTTTTTGATCCCAGAAGCCGAATTGAGTCACATTGTGCGTAGTTAGTGACTTGATAAACCAAACGGATCAACTTGCAGGTACTTGTTGATCCGTGAAGCCGAATTCGGTCAGACGGAAGACTTGTTCATCCGAGAAGTTAATTGGGGTCAAATAGAAGATTTAATGATCCGAGAAGTCGAACAGAGTCAAATAGTTGGTGCTTGTTGATCCCAGAAGTCGAATTGAGTCACATTGTGCGTAGTTAGTGATTTGATAAACGGATCAAGATGGGGGTACTTGTTGATCGGTGAAGCCGAATTCGGACAGACGGAAGACTTGTTGATCCGAGAAGTCAATTGGGGTCGAATAGAAGACTTAATGATCTGAAAAGTCGAACGGAGTCAAATAGTTGGTGGTTGTTGATCCCAGAAGCCGAATCGAGTCACATTGTGCGTAGTTAGTGACTTGATAAACCAAACGGATCAACTTGCGGCTACTTGTTGATCCGTGAAGCCAAATTCGGTCAGACAGAAGACTTGTTGATCTGAGAAGTCAATTGGGGTCAAATATAAGATTTAATGATCCGAGAAGTCGAACGGAGCCAAATAGTTGGTGCTTGTTGATCCCAGAAGCCAAATTGAGTCACATTGTGCGTAGTTAGTGACTCGATAAACCAAACGGATCAAGTTGGGGGTACCTTTTGATCCGTGAAGCCGAATTCGGTCAGACAGAAGACTTGTTGATCCGAGAAGTCAATTGGGGTCAAATAGAAGACTTTATGATCCGAGAAGTCGAACGGAGTCAAATAGTTGGTGCTTGTCGATCCCAAAAGCCGAATCGAGTCACATTGTGCGTAGTTAGTGACTTGATAAACCAAACGGATCAACTTACGGGTACTTGTTGGTCCGTGAAGCCGAATTCGGTCAGACGGAAGACTTGTTGATCTGAGAAGTCAATTAGGGTCAAATAGAAGATTTAATTATCCGAGAAGTCGAATGGAGTCAAATAGTTGGTGCTTGTTGATCCCAGAAGCCAAATTGAGTCACATTGTGCGTAGTTAGTGACTCGATAAACCAAACGGATCAAGTTGGGGGTACTTGTTGATCCGTGAAGCCGAATTCGGTCAGACGGAAGACTTGTTGATCCGAGAAGTCAATTGGGGACAAATAGAAGACTTAATGATCCGAGAAGTCGAACGGAGTCAAATAGTTGGTGCTTGTTGATCCCAGAAGCCGAATCGAGTCACATTGTGCGTAGTTAGTGACTTGATAAACTAAACGGATAAAGTTAAGGGTACTTGTTGATCCGTGAAGCCGAATTCGGTTAGACGGAAGACTTGATGATCCGAGAATTTTGGTCAAAGAGAAGACTTAATGATCCGAGAAGTCGAACGGAGTCAAATAGTTGGTGCTTATTAATCCCAGAAGACGAATTGAGTCACATTGTGCGTAGTTAGTGACTTGGTAAACCAAACGGATCAGCTTGCGGGTACTTGTTGATCCGGGAAGTCGAATTCGGTCAGACGGAAGACTTGCTGATCCGAGAAGTCAATTGGGGTCAAATAGAAGACTTAATGATCCGAGAAGTCGAACGGAGTCAAATAGTTGGTGCTTGTTGATCCCAGAAGCCGAATTGAGTCACATTGTGCGTTGTTAGTGACTCGATAAACCAAACGGATCAGGTTGGGGGTACTTGTTGATCGGTGAAGCCGAATTCGTTCAGACGGAAGACTTGTTGATCCGAGAAGTCAATTGGGGTCAAATAGAAGACTTAATGATCCGAGAAGTCGAACGGAGTCAAATAGTTGGTGCTTTTTTATCCCAGAAGCCGAATTGAGTCACATTGTGCGTAGTTAGTGACTTGATAAACCAAACGGATCAACTTGCGGGTACTTGTTGATCCGTGAAGCCGAATTCGGTCGGACGGAAGACTTGTTGATCCGAAAGCCAATTGGGGTCAAATAGAAGACTTAATGATCCGAGAAGTCGAACGGAGTCAAATAGTTGGTGCTTGTTGATCCCAGAAGCCGAATTGAGTCACATTGTGTGTAGTTAGTGACTCGATAAACCAAACGGATCAAGTTGGGGGTACTTGTTTATCCATGAAGCCGAATTCGGTCAAACGGAAGACTTGTTGATCCGAGAAGTCAATTTTGGTCAAAGTGAAGACTTAATGATCCGAAAAGTCGAACGGAGTAAAATAGTTGGTGCTTGTTGATCCCAGAAGCCGAATTGAGTCACATTGTGTGTAGTTAGTGACTCGATAAACCAAACGGATCAAGTTGGGGGTACTTGTTTATCCGTGAAGCCGAATTCGGTCAAACGGAAGACTTGTTGATCCAAGAAGTCAATTTTGGTCAAAGTGAAGACTTAATGATCCGAGAAGTCGAACGGAGTCAAATAGTTGGTGCTTGTTGATCCCAGAAGCCGAATCGAGTCACATTGTGCGTAGTTAGTGACTTGATAAACTAAACGGATAAAGTTAAGGGTACTTGTTGATCCGTGAAGCCGAATTCGGTCAGACGGAAGACTTGTTGATCAGAGAATTTTGGTCAAAGAGAAGACTTAATGATCCGAGAAGTCGAACGGAGTCAAATAGTTGGTGCTTGTTAATCCCAGAAGACGAATTGAGTCACATTGTGCGTAGTTAGTGACTTGATAAACCAAACGGATCAGCTTGCGGGTACTTGTTGATCCGGGAAGTCGAATTCGGTCAGACGGAAGACTTGCTGATCCGAGAAGTCAATTGGGGTCAAATAGAAGACTTAATGATCCGAGAAGTCGAACGGAGTCAAATAGTTGGTACTTTTTTATCCCAGAAGCCGAATTGAGTCACATTGTGCGTAGTTAGTGACTTGATAAACCAAACGGATCAACTTACGGGTACTTGTTGGTCCGTGAAGCCGAATTCGGTCAGACGGAAGACTTGTTGATCTGAGAAGTCAATTAGGGTCAAATAGAAGATTTAATTATCCGAGAAGTCGAATGGAGTCAAATAGTTGGTGCTTGTTGATCCCAGAAGCCAAATTGAGTCACATTGTGCGTAGTTAGTGACTCGATAAACCAAACGGATCAAGTTGGGGGTACTTGTTGATCCGTGAAGCCGAATTCGGTCAGACGGAAGACTTGTTGATCCGAGAAGTCAATTGGGGACAAATAGAAGACTTAATGATCCGAGAAGTCGAACGGAGTCAAATAGTTGGTGCTTGTTGATCCCAGAAGCCGAATTGAGTCACATTGTGTGTAGTTAGTGACTTGATAAACCAAACGGATCAGCTTGCGGGTACTTGTTGATCCGGGAAGTCGAATTCGGTCAGACGGAAGACTTGCTGATCCGAGAAGTCAATTGGGGTCAAATAGAAGACTTAATGATCCGAGAAGTCGAACGGAGTCAAATAGTTGGTGCTTTTTGATCCCAGAAGCCGAATTGAGTCACATTGTGCGTAGTTAGTGACTTGATAAACCAAACGGATCAGCTTGCGGGTACTTGTTGATCCGGGAAGTCGAATTCGGTCAGACGGAAGACTTGCTGATCCGAGAAGTCAATTGGGGTCAAATAGAAGACTTAATGATCCGAGAAGTCGAACGGAGTCAAATAGTTGGTGCTTGTTGATCCCAGAAGCCGAATTGAGTCACATTGTGCGTTGTTAGTGACTCGATAAACCAAACGGATCAGGTTGGGGGTACTTGTTGATCGGTGAAGCCGAATTCGTTCAGACGGAAGACTTGTTGATCCGAGAAGTCAATTGGGGTCAAATAGAAGACTTAATGATCCGAGAAGTCGAACGGAGTCAAATAGTTGGTGCTTTTTGATCCCAGAAGCCGAATTGAGTCACATTGTGCGTAGTTAGTGACTTGATAAACCAAACGGATCAACTTGCGGGTACTTGTTGATCCGTGAAGCCGAATTCGGTCGGACGGAAGACTTGTTGATCCGAAAGCCAATTGGGGTCAAATAGAAGACTTAATGATCCGAGAAGTCGAACGGAGTCAAATAGTTGGTGCTTGTTGATCCCAGAAGCCGAATTGAGTCACATTGTGTGTAGTTAGTGACTCGATAAACCAAACGGATCAAGTTGGGGGTACTTGTTTATCCGTGAAGCCGAATTCGGTCAAACGGAAGACTTGTTGATCCGAGAAGTCAATTTTGGTCAAAGTGAAGACTTAATGATCCGAAAAGTCGAACGGAGTAAAATAGTTGGTGCTTGTTGATCCCAGAAGCCGAATTGAGTCACATTGTGTGTAGTTAGTGACTCGATAAACCAAACGGATCAAGTTGGGGGTACTTGTTTATCCGTGAAGCCGAATTCGGTCAAACGGAAGACTTGTTGATCCAAGAAGTCAATTTTGGTCAAAGTGAAGACTTAATGATCCGAGAAGTCGAACGGAGTCAAATAGTTGGTGCTTGTTGATCCCAGAAGCCGAATCGAGTCACATTGTGCGTAGTTAGTGACTTGATAAACTAAACGGATAAAGTTAAGGGTACTTGTTGATCCGTGAAGCCGAATTCGGTCAGACGGAAGACTTGTTGATCAGAGAATTTTGGTCAAAGAGAAGACTTAATGATCCGAGAAGTCGAACGGAGTCAAATAGTTGGTGCTTGTTAATCCCAGAAGACGAATTGAGTCACATTGTGCGTAGTTAGTGACTTGATAAACCAAACGGATCAGCTTGCGGGTACTTGTTGATCCGGGAAGTCGAATTCGGTCAGACGGAAGACTTGCTGATCCGAGAAGTCAATTGGGGTCAAATAGAAGACTTAATGATCCGAGAAGTCGAACGGAGTCAAATAGTTGGTACTTTTTTATCCCAGAAGCCGAATTGAGTCACATTGTGCGTAGTTAGTGACTTGATAAACCAAACGGATCAACTTGTAGGTACTTGTTGATCCGTGAAGCCGAATTCGGTCAGACGGAAGTCTTGTTCATCCGAGAAGTCAATTGGGGTCAAATAGAAGATTTAATGATCCGAGAAGTCGAACAGAGTCAAATAGTTGGTGCTTGTTGATCCCAGAAGTCGAATTGAGTCACATTGTGCGTAGTTAGTGATTTGATAAACGGATCAAGATGGGGGTACTTGTTGATCGGTGAAGCCGAATTCGGAATAGAAGACTTAATTGGGGTCGAATAGAAGACTTAATTATCTGAAAAGTCGAACGGAGTCAAATAGTTGGTGGTTGTTGATCCCAGAAGCCGAATCGAGTCACATTGTGCGTAGTTAGTGACTTGATAAACCAAACGGATCAACTTGCGGGTACTTGTTGATCCGTGAAGCCAAATTCGGTCAGACAGAAGACTTGTTGATCTGCGAAGTCAATTGGGGTCAAATAGAAGATTTAATGATCCGAGAAGTCGAACGGAGCCAAATAGTTGGTGCTTGTTGATCCCAGAAGCCAAATTGAGTCACATTGTGCGTAGTTAGTGACTCGATAAACCAAACGGATCAAGTTGGGGGTACTTGTTGATCCGTGAAGCCGAATTCGGTCAGACGGAAGACTTGTTGATCCGAGAAGTCAATTGGGGTCAAATAGAAGACTTTATGATCCGAGAAGTCGAACGGAGTCAAATAGTTGGTGCTTGTCGATCCCAAAAGCCGAATTGAGTCACATTGTGCGTAGTTAGTGACTTGATAAACCAAACGGATCAACTTGCGGGTACTTGTTGATCCATGAAGCCGAATTCGGTCAGACGGAAGACTTGTTGATCTGAGAAGTCAATTGGGGTCAAATAGAAGATTTAATTATCCGAGAAGTGGAACGAAGTCAAATAGTTGGTGCTTGTTGATCCCAGAAGCCAAATTGAGTCACATTGTGCGTAGTTAGTGACTCGATAAACCAAACGGATCAAGTTGGGGGTACTTGTTGATCCGTGAAGCCGAATTCGGTCGGACGGAAGACTTGTTGATCCGAAAGCCAATTGGGGTCAAATAGAAGACTTAATGATCCGAGAAGTCGAACGGAGTCAAATAGTTGGTGCTTGTTGATCCCAGAAGCCGAATTGAGTCACATTGTGTGTAGTTAGTGACTCGATAAACCAAACGGATCAAGTTGGGGGTACTTGTTTATCCGTGAAGCCGAATTCGGTCAAACGGAAGACTTGTTGATCCGAGAAGTCAATTTTGGTCAAAGTGAAGACTTAATGATCCGAGAAGTCGAACGGAGTCAAATAGTTGGTGCTTGTTGATCCCAGAAGCCGAATCGAGTCACATTGTGCGTAGTTAGTGACTTGATAAACTAAACGGATATAGTTAAGGGTACTTGTTGATCCGTGAAGCCGAATTCGGTCAGACGAAAGACTTGTTGATCCGAGAATTTTGGTCAAAGAGAAGACTTAATGATCCGAGAAGTCGAACGGAGTCAAATAGTTGGTGCTTGTTGATCCCAGAAGCCGAATCGAGTCACATTGTGCGTAGTTAGTGACTTGATAAACTAAACGGATATAGTTAAGGGTACTTGTTGATCCGTGAAGCCGAATTCGGTCAGACGAAAGACTTGTTGATCCGAGAATTTTGGTCAAAGAGAAGACTTAATGATCCGAGAAGTCGAACGGAGTCAAATTGTTGGTGCTTGTTGATCCCAGAAGACGAATTGAGTCACATTGTGCGTAGTTAGTGACTTGATAAACCAAACGGATCAGCTTGCGGGTACTTGTTGATCCGGGAAGTCGAATTCGGTCAGACGGAAGACTTGCTGATCCGAGAAGCCAATTGGGGTCAAATAGAAGACTTAATGATCCGAGAAGTCGAACGGAGTCAAATAGTTGGTACTTTTTGATCCCAAAAGCCGAATTGAGTCACATTGTGCGTAGTTAGTGACTTGATAAACCAAACGGATCATCTTGTAGGTACTTGTTGATCCGTGAAGCCGAATTCGGTCAGACGGAAGTCTTGTTCATCTGAGAAGTCAATTGGGGTCAAATAGAAGATTTAATGATCCGAGAAGTCGAACAGAGTCAAATAGTTGGTGCTTGTTGATCCCAGAAGTCGAATTGAGTCACATTGTGCGTAGTTAGTGATTTGATAAACGGATCAAGATGGGGGTACTTGTTGATCGGTGAAGCCGAATTCGGAATAGAAGACTTAATTGGGGTCGAATAGAAGACTCAATTATCTGAAAAGTCGAACGGAGTCAAATAGTTGGTGGTTGTTGATCCCAGAAGCCGAATCGAGTCACATTGTGCGTAGTTAGTGACTTGATAAACCAAACGGATCAACTTGCGGGTACTTGTTGATCCGTGAAGCCAAATTCGGTCAGACAGAAGACTTGTTGATCTGCGAAGTCAATTGGGGTCAAATAGAAGATTTAATGATCCGAGAAGTCGAACGGAGCCAAATAGTTGGTGCTTGCTGATCCCAGAAGCCAAATTGAGTCACATTGTGCGTAGTTAGTGACTCGATAAACCAAACGGATCAAGTTGGGGGTACTTGTTGATCCGTGAAGCCGAATTCGGTCAGACGGAAGACTTGTTGATCCGAGAAGTCAATTGGGGACAAATAGAAGACTTAATGATCCGAGAAGTCGAACGGAGTCAAATAGTTGGTGCTTGTTGATCCCAGAAGCCGAATTGAGTCACATTGTGTGTAGTTAGTGACTTGATAAACCAAACGGATCAGCTTGCGGGTACTTGTTGATCCGGGAAGTCGAATTCGGTCAGACGGAAGACTTGCTGATCCGAGAAGTCAATTGGGGTCAAATAGAAGACTTAATGATCCGAGAAGTCGAACGGAGTCAAATAGTTGGTGCTTTTTGATCCCAGAAGCCGAATTGAGTCACATTGTGCGTAGTTAGTGACTTGATAAACCAAACGGATCAACTTGCGGGTACTTGTTGATCCGTGAAGCCGAATTCGGTCGGACGGAAGACTTGTTGATCCGAAAGCCAATTGGGGTCAAATAGAAGACTTAATGATCCGAGAAGTCGAACGGAGTCAAATAGTTGGTGCTTGTTGATCCCAGAAGCCGAATTGAGTCACATTGTGTGTAGTTAGTGACTCGATAAACCAAACGGATCAAGTTGGGGGTACTTGTTTATCCGTGAAGCCGAATTCGGTCAAACGGAAGACTTGTTGATCCGAGAAGTCAATTTTGGTCAAAGTGAAGACTTAATGATCCGAGAAGTCGAATGGAGTCAAATAGTTGGTGCTTGTTGATCCCAGAAGCCGAATCGAGTCACATTGTGCGTAGTTAGTGACTTGATAAACTAAACGGATATAGTTAAGGGTACTTGTTGATCCGTGAAGCCGAATTCGGTCAGACGAAAGACTTGTTGATCCGAGAATTTTGGTCAAAGAGAAGACTTAATGATCCGAGAAGTCGAACGGAGTCAAATAGTTGGTGCTTGTTGATCCCAGAAGCCGAATCGAGTCACATTGTGCGTAGTTAGTGACTTGATAAACTAAACGGATATAGTTAAGGGTACTTGTTGATCCGTGAAGCCGAATTCGGTCAGACGAAAGACTTGTTGATCCGAGAATTTTGGTCAAAGAGAAGACTTAATGATCCTAGAAGTCGAACGGAGTCAAATAGTTGGTGCTTGTTGATCCCAGAAGACGAATTGAGTCACATTGTGCGTAGTTAGTGACTTGATAAACCAAACGGATCAGCTTGCGGGTACTTGTTGATCCGGGAAGTCGAATTCGGTCAGACGGAAGACTTGCTGATCCGAGAAGTCAATTGGGGTCAAATAGAAGACTTAATGATCCGAGAAGTCGAACGGAGTCAAATAGTTGGTACTTTTTGATCCCAAAAGCCGAATTGAGTCACATTGTACGTAGTTAGTGACTTGATAAACCAAACGGATCAACTTGTAGGTACTTGTTGATCCGTGAAGCCGAATTCGGTCAGACGGAAGTCTTGTTCATCCGAGAAGTCAATTGGGGTCAAATAGAAGATTTAATGATCCGAGAAGTCGAACAGAGTCAAATAGTTGGTGCTTGTTGATCCCAGAAGTCGAATTGAGTCACATTGTGCGTAGTTAGTGATTTGATAAACGGATCAAGATGGGGGTACTTGTTGATCGGTGAAGCCGAATTCGGAATAGAAGACTTAATTGGGGTCGAATAGAAGACTTAATTATCTGAAAAGTCTAACGGAGTCAAATAGTTGGTGGTTGTTGATCCCAGAAGCCGAATCGAGTCACATTGTGCGTAGTTAGTGACTTGATAAACCAAACGGATCAACTTGCGGGTACTTGTTGATCCGTGAAGCCAAATTCGGTCAGACAGAAGACTTGTTGATCTGCGAAGTCAATTGGGGTCAAATAGAAGATTTAATGATCCGAGAAGTCGAACGGAGCCAAATAGTTGGTGCTTGTTGATCCCAGAAGCCAAATTGAGTCACATTGTGCGTAGTTAGTGACTCGATAAACCAAACGGATCAAGTTGGGGGTACTTGTTGATCCGTGAAGCCGAATTCGGTCAGACGGAAAACTTGTTGATCTGAGAAGTCAATTGGGGTCAAATAGAAGACTTTATGATCCGAGAAGTCGAACGGAGTCAAATAGTTGGTGCTTGTCGATCCTAAAAGCCGAATTGAGTCACATTGTGCGTAGTTAGTGACTTGATAAACCAAACGGATCAACTTGCGGGTACTTGTTGATCCATGAAGCCGAATTCGGTCAGACGGAAGACTTGTTGATCTGAGAAGTCAATTGGGGTCAAATAGAAGATTTAATTATCCGAGAAGTCGAACGGAGTCAAATAGTTGGTGCTTGTTGATCCCAGAAGCCAAATTGAGTCACATTGTGCGTAGTTAGTGACTCGATAAACCAAACGGATCAAGTTGGGGGTACTTGTTGATCCGTGAAGCCGAATTCGGTCAGACGGAAGACTTGTTGATCCGAGAAGTCAATTGGGCCAAATAGAAGACTTAATGATCCGAGAAGTCGAACGGAGTCAAATAGTTGGTGCTTGTTGATCCCAGAAGCCGAATTGAGTCACATTGTGTGTAGTTAGTGACTTGATAAACCAAACGGATCAGCTTGCGGGTACTTGTTGATCCGGGAAGTCGAATTCGGTCAATCGGAAGACTTGATGATCCGGGAAGTCAATTGGGGTCAAATAGAAGACTTAATGATCCGAGAAGTCGAACGGAGTCAAATAGTTGGTGCTTTTTGATCCCAGAAGCCGAATTGAGTCACATTGTGCGTAGTTAGTGACTTGATAAACCAAACGGATCAACTTGCGGGTACTTGTTGATCCGTGAAGCCGAATTCGGTCGGACGGAAGACTTGTTGATCCGAAAGCCAATTGGGGTCAAATAGAAGACTTAATGATCCGAGAAGTCGAACGGAGTCAAATAGTTGGTGCTTGTTGATCCCAGAAGCCGAATTGAGTCACATTGTTTGTAGTTAGTGACTCGATAAACCAAACGGATCAAGTTGGGGGTACTTGTTTATCCGTGAAGCCGAATTCGGTCAAACGGAAGACTTGTTGATCCGAGAAGTCAATTTTTGTCAAAGTGAAGACTTAATGATCCGAGAAGTCGAACGGAGTCAAATAGTTGGTGCTTGTTGATCCCAGAAGCCGAATCGAGTCACATTGTGCGTAGTTAGTGACTTGATAAACTAAACGGATATAGTTAAGGGTACTTGTTGATCCGTGAAGCCGAATTCGGTCAGACGAAAGACTTGTTGATCCGAGAATTTTGGTCAAAGAGAAGACTTAATGATCCGAGAAGTCGAACGGAGTCAAATAGTTGGTGCTTGTTGATCCCAGAAGACGAATTGAGTCACATTGTGCGTAGTTAGTGACTTGATAAACCAAACGGATCAGCTTGCGGGTACTTGTTGATCCGGGAAGTCGAATTCGGTCAGACGGAAGACTTGCTGATCCGAGAAGTCAATTGGGGTCAAATAGAAGACTTAATGATCCGAGAAGTCGAATGGAGTCAAATAGTTGGTCCTTTTTTATCCCAGAAGCCGAATTGAGTCACATTGTGCGTAGTTAGTGACTTGATAAACCAAACGGATCAACTTGCAGGTACTTGTTGATCCGTGAAGCCGAATTCGGTCAGACGGAAGACTTGTTCATCCGAGAAGTCAATTGGGGTCAAATTGAAGATTTAATGATCCGAGAAGTCAAACGGAGTCAAATAGTTGGTGCTTGTTGATCCCAGAAGTCGAATTGAGTCACATTGTGCGTAGTTAGTGATTTTATAAACGGATCAAGATGGGGGTACTTGTTGATCGGTAAAGCCGAATTCGGTCAGACGGAAGACTTGTTGATCCGAGAAGTCAATTGGGGTCGAATAGAAGACTTAATGATCTGAAAAGTCGAACGGAGTCAAATAGTTGGTGGTTGTTGATCCCAGAAGCCGAATCGAGTCACATTGTGCGTAGTTAGTGACTTGATAAACCAAACGGATCAACTTGCGGGTACTTGTTGATCCGTGAAGCCAAATTCGGTTAGACAGAAGACTTGTTGATCTGAGAAGTCAATTGGGGTCAAATAGAAGATTTAATGATCCGAGAAGTCGAACGGAGTCAAATAGTTGGTGCTTGTTGATCCCAGAAGCCAAATTGAGTCACATTGTGCGTAGTTAGTGACTCGATAAACCAAACAAATCAAGTTGGGGGTACTTGTTGATCCGTGAAGCCGAATTCGGTCAGACGGAAGACTTGTTGATCCGAGAAGTCAATTGGGGTCAAATAGAAGACTTTATGATCCGAGAAGTCGAACGGAGTCAAATAGTTGGTGCTTGTCGATCCCAAAACCCGAATTGAGTCATATTGTGCGTAGTTAGTGACACGATAAACCAAACGGATCAAGTTGGGGGTACTTGTTGATCCGTGAAGCCGAATTCGGTCAGACGGAAGACTTGTTGATCCGAGAAGTCAATTGGGGTCAAATAGAAGACTTGATGATCCGAGAAGTCGAACGGAGTCAAATAGTTGGTGGTTGTTGATCCCAGAAGCCGAATTGAGTCCCATTGTGCGTAGTTAGTGACTTGATAAACCAAACGGATCAACTTGCGGTTACTTGTTGATCCGTGAAGCCGAATTCGGTCAGACGGAAGACTTGTTGATCCGAGAAGTCAATTGGGGTCAAATAGAAGACTTAATGATCCGACAAGTCGAACGGAGTCAAATAGTTGGTGCTTGTTGATCCCAGAAGCCGAATTGAGTCACATTGTGCGTTGTTAGTGACTCGATAAACCAAACGGATCAGGTTGGGGGTACTTGTTGATCCGTGAAGCCGAATTCGGAATAGAAGACTTAATTGGGGTCGAATAGAAGACTTAATTATCTGAAAAGTCTAACGGAGTCAAATAGTTGGTGGTTGTTGATCCCAGAAGCCGAATCGAGTCACATTGTGCGTAGTTAGTGACTTGATAAACCAAACGGATCAACTTGCGGGTACTTGTTGATCCGTGAAGCCAAATTCGGTCAGACAGAAGACTTGTTGATCTGCGAAGTCAATTGGGGTCAAATAGAAGATTTAATGATCCGAGAAGTCGAACGGAGCCAAATAGTTGGTGCTTGTTGATCCCAGAAGCCAAATTGAGTCACATTGTGCGTAGTTAGTGACTCGATAAACCAAACGGATCAAGTTGGGGGTACTTGTTGATCCGTGAAGCCGAATTCGGTCAGACGGAAGACTTGTTGATCTGAGAAGTCAATTGGGGTCAAATAGAAGACTTTATGATCCGAGAAGTCGAACGGAGTCAAATAGTTGGTGCTTGTCGATCCTAAAAGCCGAATTGAGTCACATTGTGCGTAGTTAGTGACTTGATAAACCAAACGGATCAACTTGCGGGTACTTGTTGATCCATGAAGCCGAATTCGGTCAGACGGAAGACTTGTTGATCTGAGAAGTCAATTGGGGTCAAATAGAAGATTTAATTATCCGAGAAGTCGAACGGAGTCAAATAGTTGGTGCTTGTTGATCCCAGAAGCCAAATTGAGTCACATTGTGCGTAGTTAGTGACTCGATAAACCAAACGGATCAAGTTGGGGGTACTTGTTGATCCGTGAAGCCGAATTCGGTCAGACGGAAGACTTGTTGATCCGAGAAGTCAATTGGGGACAAATAGAAGACTTAATGATCCGAGAAGTCGAACGGAGTCAAATAGTTGGTGCTTGTTGATCCCAGAAGCCGAATTGAGTCACATTGTGTGTAGTTAGTGACTTGATAAACCAAACGGATCAGCTTGCGGGTACTTGTTGATCCGGGAAGTCGAATTCGGTCAATCGGAAGACTTGATGATCCGGGAAGTCAATTGGGGTCAAATAGAAGACTTAATGATCCGAGAAGTCGAACGGAGTCAAATAGTTGGTGCTTTTTGATCCCAGAAGCCGAATTGAGTCACATTGTGCGTAGTTAGTGACTTGATAAACCAAACGGATCAACTTGCGGGTACTTGTTGATCCGTGAAGCCGAATTCGGTCGGACGGAAGACTTGTTGATCCGAAAGCCAATTGGGGTCAAATAGAAGACTTAATGATCCGAGAAGTCGAACGGAGTCAAATAGTTGGTGCTTGTTGATCCCAGAAGCCGAATTGAGTCACATTGTGTGTAGTTAGTGACTCGATAAACCAAACGGATCAAGTTGGGGGTACTTGTTTATCCGTGAAGCCGAATTCGGTCAAACGGAAGACTTGTTGATCCGAGAAGTCAATTTTTGTCAAAGTGAAGACTTAATGATCCGAGAAGTCGAACGGAGTCAAATAGTTGGTGCTTGTTGATCCCAGAAGCCGAATCGAGTCACATTGTGCGTAGTTAGTGACTTGATAAACTAAACGGATATAGTTAAGGGTACTTGTTGATCCGTGAAGCCGAATTCGGTCAGACGAAAGACTTGTTGATCCGAGAATTTTGGTCAAAGAGAAGACTTAATGATCCGAGAAGTCGAACGGAGTCAAATAGTTGGTGCTTGTTGATCCCAGAAGACGAATTGAGTCACATTGTGCGTAGTTAGTGACTTGATAAACCAAACGGATCAGCTTGCGGGTACTTGTTGATCCGGGAAGTCGAATTCGGTCAGACGGAAGACTTGCTGATCCGAGAAGTCAATTGGGGTCAAATAGAAGACTTAATGATCCGAGAAGTCGAATGGAGTCAAATAGTTGGTCCTTTTTTATCCCAGAAGCCGAATTGAGTCACATTGTGCGTAGTTAGTGACTTGATAAACCAAACGGATCAACTTGCAGGTACTTGTTGATCCGTGAAGCCGAATTCGGTCAGACGGAAGACTTGTTCATCCGAGAAGTCAATTGGGGTCAAATTGAAGATTTAATGATCCGAGAAGTCAAACGGAGTCAAATAGTTGGTGCTTGTTGATCCCAGAAGTCGAATTGAGTCACATTGTGCGTAGTTAGTGATTTGATAAACGGATCAAGATGGGGGTACTTGTTGATCGGTAAAGCCGAATTCGGTCAGACGGAAGACTTGTTGATCCGAGAAGTCAATTGGGGTCGAATAGAAGACTTAATGATCTGAAAAGTCGAACGGAGTCAAATAGTTGGTGGTTGTTGATCCCGGAAGCCGAATCGAGTCACATTGTGCGTAGTTAGTGACTTGATAAACCAAACGGATCAACTTGCGGGTACTTGTTGATCCGTGAAGCCAAATTCGGTTAGACAGAAGACTTGTTGATCTGAGAAGTCAATTGGGGTCAAATAGAAGATTTAATGATCCGAGAAGTCGAACGGAGTCAAATAGTTGGTGCTTGTTGATCCCAGAAGCCAAATTGAGTCACATTGTGCGTAGTTAGTGACTCGATAAACCAAACAAATCAAGTTGGGGGTACTTGTTGATCCGTGAAGCCGAATTCGGTCAGACGGAAGACTTGTTGATCCGAGAAGTCAATTGGGGTCAAATAGAAGACTTTATGATCCGAGAAGTCGAACGGAGTCAAATAGTTGGTGCTTGTCGATCCCAAAACCCGAATTGAGTCATATTGTGCGTAGTTAGTGACACGATAAACCAAACGGATCAAGTTGGGGGTACTTGTTGATCCGTGAAGCCGAATTCGGTCAGACGGAAGACTTGTTGATCCGAGAAGTCAATTGGGGTCAAATAGAAGACTTGATGATCCGAGAAGTCGAACGGAGTCAAATAGTTGGTGGTTGTTGATCCCAGAAGCCGAATTGAGTCCCATTGTGCGTAGTTAGTGACTTGATAAACCAAACGGATCAACTTGCGGTTACTTGTTGATCCGTGAAGCCGAATTCGGTCAGACGGAAGACTTGTTGATCCGAGAAGTCAATTGGGGTCAAATAGAAGACTTAATGATCCGACAAGTCGAACGGAGTCAAATAGTTGGTGCTTGTTGATCCCAGAAGCCGAATTGAGTCACATTGTGCGTTGTTAGTGACTCGATAAACCAAACGGATCAGGTTGGGGGTACTTGTTGATCCGTGAAGCCGAATTCGTTCAGACGGAAGACTTGTTGATCCGAGAAGTCAATTGGGGTCAAATAGAAGATTTAATGATCCGAGAAGTCGAACGGAGTCAAATAGTTGGTGGTTGTTGATCCCAGAAGCCGAATTGAGTCCCATTGTGCGTAGTTAGTGACTTGATAAACCAAACGGATCAACTTGCGGGTACTTGTTGATCCGTGAAGCAGAATTCGGTCGGACGAAAGACTTGTTGATCCGAGAAGTCAATTGGAGTCAAATAGAAGACTTAATGATCCGAAAAGTCGAACGGTGTCAAATAGTTGGTGCTTGTTGATCCCAGAAGCCAAATTGAGTCACATTGTGCGTAGTTAGTGACTCGATAAACCAAACAGATCAAGTTGGGGGTACTTGTTGATCCGTGAAGCCGAATTCGGTCAGACGGAAGACTTGTTGATCCGAGAAGTCAATTGGGGTCAAATAGAAGACTTTATGATCCGAGAAGTCGAACGGAGTCAAATAGTTGGTGCTTGTCGATCCCAAAACCCGAATTGAGTCATATTGTGCGTAGTTAGTGACTCGATAAACCAAACGGATCAAGTTGTGGGTACTTGTTGATCCGTGAAGCCGAATTCGGTCAGACGGAAGACTTGTTGATCCGAGAAGTCAATTGGGGTCAAATAGAAGACTTGATGATCCGAGAAGTCGAACGGAGTCAAATAGTTGGTGGTTGTTGATCCCAGAAGCCGAATTGAGTCCCATTGTGCGTAGTTAGTGACTTGATAAACCAAACGGATCAACTTGCGGTTACTTCTTGATCCGTGAAGCCGAATTCGGTCAGACGGAAGACTTGTTGATCCGAGAAGTCAATTGGGGTCAAATAGAAGACTTAATGATCCGACAAGTCGAACGGAGTCAAATAGTTGGTGCTTGTTGATCCCAGAAGCCGAATTGAGTCACATTGTGCGTTGTTAGTGACTCGATAAACCAAACGGATCAGGTTGGGGGTACTTGTTGATCCGTGAAGCCGAATTCGTTCAGACGGAAGACTTGTTGATCCGAGAAGTCAATTGGGGTCAAATAGAAGATTTAATGATCCGAGAAGTCGAACGGAGTCAAATAGTTGGTGGTTGTTGATCCCAGAAGCCGAATTGAGTCCCATTGTGCGTAGTTAGTGACTTGATAAACCAAACGGATCAACTTGCGGGTACTTGTTGATCCGTGAAGCCGAATTCGGTCGGACGGAAGACTTGTTGATCCGAGAAGTCAATTGGGGTCAAATAGAAGACTTAATGATCCGAAAAGTCGAACGGTGTCAAATAGTTGGTGCTTGTTGATCCCAGAAGCCAAATTGAGTCACATTGTGTGTAGTTAGTGACTCGATAAACCAAACGGATCAAGTTGGGGGTACTTGTTTATCCGTGAAGCCGAATTCGGTCAAACGGAAGACTTGTTGATCCAAGAAGTCAATTTTGGTCAAAGTGAAGACTTAATGATCCGAGAAGTCGAACGGAGTCAAATAGTTGGTGCTTGTTGATCCCAGAAGCCGAATCGAGTCACATTGTGCGTAGTTAGTGACTTGATAAACTAAACGGATAAAGTTAAGGGTACTTGTTGATCTGTGAAGCCAAATTCGGTCAGACGGAAGACTTGTTGATCAGAGAATTTTGGTCAAAGAGAAGACTTAATGATCCGAGAAGTCGAACGGAGTAAAATAGTTGGTGCTTGTTGATCCCAGAAGACGAATTGAGTCACATTGTGCGTAGTTAGTGACTTGATAAACCAAACGGATCAGCTTGCGGGTACTTGTTGATCCGGGAAGTCGAATTCGGTCAATCGGAAGACTTGATGATCCGGGAAGTCAATTGGGGTCAAATAGAAGACTTAATGATCCGAGAAGTCGAACGGAGTCAAATAGTTGGTGCTTTTTTATCCCAGAAGCCGAATTGAGTCACATTGTGCGTAGTTAGTGACTTGATAAACCAAACGGATCAACTTGCAGGTACTTGTTGATCCGTGAAGCCGAATTCGGTCAGACGGAAGACTTGTTCATCCGAGAAGTCAATTGGGGTCAAATAGAAGATTTAATGATCCGAGAAGTCGAACGGAGTCAAATAGTTGGTGCTTGTTGATCCCAGAAGTCGAATTGAGTCACATTGTGCGTAGTTAGTAACTTCATAAACGGATCAAGATGGGGGTACTTGTTGATCGGTGAAGTCGAATTCGGTCAGACGGAAGACTTGTTCATCCGAGAAGTCAATTGGGGTCGAATAGAAGACTTAATGATCTGAAAAGTCGAACGGAGTCAAATAGTTGGTGGTTGTTGATCCCAGAAGCCGAATCGAGTCACATTGTGCGTAGTTAGTGACTTGATAAACCAAACGGATCAACTTGCGGGTACTTGTTGATCCGTGAAGCCAAATTCGGTCAGACAGAAGACTTGTTGATCTGAGAAGTCAATTGGGGTCAAATAGAAGATTTAATGATCCGAGAAGTCGAACGGAGTCAAATAGTTGGTGCTTGTTGATCCCAGAAGCCAAATTGAGTCACATTGTGGGTAGTTAGTGACTCGATAAACCAAACGGATCAAGTTGGGGGTACTTGTTGATCCGTGAAGCCGAATTCGGTCAGACGGAAGACTTGTTGATCCGAGAAGTCAATTGGGGTCAAATTGAAGACTTTATGATCCGAGAAGTCGAACGGAGTCAAATAGTTGGTGCTTGTCGATCCCAAAAGCCGAATTGAGTCATATTGTGCGTAGTTAGTGACTCGATAAACCAAACGGATCAAGTTGGGGGTACTTGTTGATCCGTGAAGCCGAATTCGGTCAGACGGAAGACTTGTTGATCCGAGAAGTCAATTGGGGTCAAATAGAAGACTTAATGATCCGAGAAGTCGAACGGAGTCAAGAGTCAAATAGTTGGTGGTTGTTGATCCCAGAAGCCGAATCGAGTCACATTGTGCGTAGTTAGTGACTTGATAAACCAAACGGATCAACTTGCGGGTACTTGTTGATCCGTGAAGCCAAATTCGGTCAGACAGAAGACTTGTTGATCTGAGAAGTCAATTGGGGTCAAATAGAAGATTTAATGATCCGAGAAGTCGAACGGAGTCAAATAGTTGGTGCTTGTTGATCCCAGAAGCCGAATTGAGTCACATTGTGCGTAGTTAGTGACTTTATAAACCAAACGGATCAACTTGCGGGTACTTGTTGATCCGTGAAGCCGAATTCGGTCAGACGGAAGACTTGTTCATCCGAGAAGTCAATTGGGGTCAAATAGAAGATTTAATGATCCGAGAAGTCGAACGGAGACAAATAGTTGGTGCTTGTTGATCCCAGAAGTCGAATGGAGTCACATTGTGCGTAGTTAGTGACTTGATAAACGGATCAAGATGGGGGTACTTGTTGATCGGTGAAGCCGAATTCGGTCAGACGGAAGACTTGTTCATCCGAGAAGTCAATTGGGGTCGAATAGAAGACTTAATGATCTGAAAAGTCGAACGGAGTCAAATAGTTGGTGGTTGTTGATCCCAGAAGCCGAATCGAGTCACATTGTGCGTAGTTAGTGACTTGATAAACCAAACGGATCAACTTGCGGGTACTTGTTGATCCGTGAAGCCAAATTCGGTCAGACAGAAGACTTGTTGATCTGAGAAGTCAATTGGGGTCAAATAGAAGATTTAATGATCCGAGAAGTCGAACGGAGTCAAATAGTTGCTGCTTGTTGATCCCAGAAGCCAAATTGAGTCACATTGTGGGTAGTTAGTGACTCGATAAAACAAATGGATCAAGTTGGGGGTACTTGTTGATCCGTGAAGCCGAATTCGGTCAGACGGAAGACTTGTTGATCCGAGAAGTCAATTGGGGTCAAATAGAAGACTTTATGATCCGAGAAGTCGAATGGAGTCAAATAGTTGGTGCTTGTCGATCCCAAAAGCCGAATTGAGTCATATTTTGCGTAGTTAGTGACTCGATAAACCAAACGGATCAAGTTGGGGGTACTTGTTGATCCGTGAAGCCGAATTCGGTCAGGCGGAAGACTTGTTGATCCGAGAAGTCAATTGGGGTCAAATAGAAGACTTAATGATCCAAGAAGTCGAACGGAGTCAAATAGTTGGTGCTCGTTGATCCCAGAAGCCGAATTGAGTCACATTGTGCGTAGTTAGTGACTCGATAAACCAAACGAATCAAGTTGGGGGTACTTGTTGATCCGTGAAGCCGAATTCGGTCAGACGGAAGACTTTTTGATCCGAGAAGTCAATTGGGGCCAAATAGATGAATTAATGATCCAAGAAGTCGAACGGAGTCAAATAGTTGGTGCTTGTTAATCCCAGAAGCCGAATTGAGTCACATTGTGCATAGTTAGTGACTTGATAAACCAAATGGATCAAGTTGGGGGTACTTGTTGATCCGTGAAGCCGAATTTGGTCAAACGGAAGAGTTGTTGATCCGAGAAGTCAATTTTGGTCAAAGTGCAGACTTAATGATCCGAGAAGTCGAACGGAGTCAAATAGTTGGTGCTTGTTGATTCTAGAAGCCGAATCGAGTCACATTGTGCGTAGTTAGTGACTTGATAAACCAAACGGATCAAGTTAAGGGTACTTGTTGATCCGTGAAGCCGAATTCGGTCAGACGGAAGACTTGTTGATCCGAGAATTTTGGTCAAAGAGAAGACTTAATGATCCGAGAAGTCGAACGGAGTCAAATAGTTGGTGCTTGTTGATCCCAGAAGACGAATTGAGTCACATTGTGCGTAGTTAGTGACTTGATAAACCAAACGGATCAGCTTGCGGGTACTTGTTGATCCGTGAAGCCGAATTCAGTCGGACGGAAGACTTGTTGATCCGAGAAGTCAATTGGGGTCAAATAGAAGACTTAATGATCCGAGAAGTCGAACGGAGTCAAATAGTTGGTGCTTGTTGATCCCAGAAGCCGAATTGAGTCACATTGTGCGTAGTTAGTGACTTTATAAACCAAACGGATCAACTTGCGGGTACTTGTTGATCCGTGAAGCCGAATTCGGTCAGACGGAAGACTTGTTCATCCGAGAAGTCAATTGGGGTCAAATAGAAGATTTAATGATCCGAGAAGTCGAACGGAGACAAATAGTTGGTGCTTGTTGATCCCAGAAGTCGAATGGAGTCACATTGTGCGTAGTTAGTGACTTTATAAACGGATCAAGATGGGGGTACTTGTTGATCGGTGAAGCCGAATTCGGTCAGACGGAAGACTTGTTGATCCGAGAAGTCAATTGGGGTCGAATAGAAGACTTAATGATCTGAAATGTCGAACGGAGTCAAATAGTTGGTGGTTGTTGATCCCAGAAGCCGAATCGAGTCACATTGTGCATAGTTAGTGACTTGATAAACCAAACGGATCAACTTGCGGGTACTTGTTGATCCGTGAAGCCAAATTCGGTCAGACAGAAGACTTGTTGATCTGAGAAGTCAATTAGGGTCAAATAGAAGATTTAATGATCCGAGAAGTCGAACGGAGTCAAATAGTTGGTGCTTGTTGATCCCAGAAGCCGAATTGAGTCACATTGTGCGTAGTTAGTGACTTTATAAACCAAACGGATCAACTTGCGGGTACTTGTTGATCCGTGAAGCCGAATTCGGTCAGACGGAAGACTTGTTCATCCGAGAAGTCAATTGGGGTCAAATAGAAGATTTAATGATCCGAGAAGTCGAACGGAGACAAATAGTTGGTGCTTGTTGATCCTAGAAGTCGAATGGAGTCACATTGTGCGTAGTTAGTGACTTGATAAACGGATCAAGATGGGGGTACTTGTTGATCGGTGAAGCCGAATTCGGTCAGACGGAAGACTTGTTGATCCGAGAAGTCAATTGGGGTCGAATAGAAGACTTAATGATCTGAAAAGTCGAACGGAGTCAAATAGTTGGTGGTTGTTGATCCCAGAAGCCGAATCGAGTCACATTGTGCATAGTTAGTGACTTGATAAACCAAACGGATCAACTTGCGGGTACTTGTTGATCCGTGAAGCCAAATTCGGTCAGACAGAAGACTTGTTGATCTGAGAAGTCAATTAGGGTCAAATAGAAGATTTAATGATCCGAGAAGTCGAACGGAGTCAAATAGTTGGTGCTTGTTGATCCCAGAAGCCAAATTGAGTCACATTGTGCGTAGTTAGAGACTCGATAAACCAAACGGATCAAGTTGGGGGTACTTGTTGATCTGTGAAGCCGAATTCGATCAGACGGAAGACTTGTTGATCCGAGAAGTCAATTGGGGTCAAATAGAAGACTTTATGATCCGAGAAGTCGAACGGAGTCAAATAGTTGGTGCTTGTCGATCCCAAAAGCCGAATTGAGTCATATTGTGCGTAGTTAGTGACTCGATAAACCAAACAGATCAAGTTGGGGGTACTTGTTGATCCGTGAAGCCGAATTCGGTCAGACGGAAGACTTGTTGATCCGAGAAGTCAATTGGGGTCAAATAGAAGACTTAATGATCCGAGAAGTCGAACGGAGTCAAATAGTTGGAGGTTGTTGATCCCAGAAGCCAAATTGAGTCCCATTGTGCGTAGTTAGTGACTTGATAAACCAAACGGATCAACTTGCGGTTACTTGTTGATCCGTGAAGCCGAATTCGGTCAGACGGAAGACTTGTTGATCCGAGAAGTCAATTAGGGTCAAATAGAAGACTTAATGATCCGACAAGTCGAACGGAGTCAAATAGTTGGTGCTTGTTGATGCCAGAAGCCGAATTGAGTCACATTGTGTGTAGTTAGTGACTCGATAAACCAAACGGATCAAGTTGGGGGTACTTGTTGATCCGTGAAGCCGAATTCGGTCGAACGGAAGACTTGTTGATCCGAGAAGTAAATTTTGGTCAAAGTGAAGACTTAATGATCCGAGAAGTCGAACGGAGTCAAATAGTTGGTGCTTGTTGATTCTAGAAGCCGATTCGAGTCACATTGTGCGTAGTTAGTGACTTGATAAACCAAACGGATCAAGTTAAGGGTACTTGTTGATCCGTGAAGCCGAATTCGGTCAGACGGAAGACTTGTTGATCCGAGAATTTTGGTCAAAGAGAAGACTTAATGATCCGAGAAGTCGAACGGAGTCAAATAGTTGGTGCTTGTTGATCCCAGAAGACGAATTGAGTCACATTGTGCGTAGTTAGTGACTTGATAAACCAAACGGATCAGCTTGCGGGTACTTGTTGATCCGTGAAGCCGAATTCAGTCGGACGGAAGACTTGTTGATCCGAGAAGTCAATTGGGGTCAAATAGAAGACTTAATGATCCGAGAAGTCGAACGGAGTCAAATAGTTGGTGCTTGTTGATCCCAGAAGCCGAATTGAGTCACATTGTGCGTAGTTAGTGACTTTATAAACCAAACGGATCAACTTGCGGGTACTTGTTGATCTGTGAAGCCGAATTCGGTCAGACGGAAGACTTGTTCATCCGAGAAGTCAATTGGGGTCAAATAGAAGATTTAATGATCCGAGAAGTCGAACGGAGACAAATAGTTGGTGCTTGTTGATCCCAGAAGTCGAATGGAGTCACATTGTGCGTAGTTAGTGACTTGATAAACGGATCAAGATGGGGGTACTTGTTGATCGGTGAAGCCGAATTCGGTCAGACGGAAGACTTGTTGATCCGAGAAGTCAATTGGGGTCGAATAGAAGACTTAATGATCTGAAAAGTCGAACGGAGTCAAATAGTTGGTGGTTGTTGATCCCAGAAGCCGAATCGAGTCACATTGTGCATAGTTAGTGACTTGATAAACCAAACGGATCAACTTGCGGGTACTTGTTGATCCGTGAAGCCAAATTCGGTCAGACAGAAGACTTGTTGATCTGAGAAGTCAATTAGGGTCAAATAGAAGATTTAATGATCCGAGAAGTCGAACGGAGTCAAATAGTTGGTGCTTGTTGATCCCAGAAGCCGAATTGAGTCACATTGTGCGTAGTTAGTGACTTTATAAACCAAACGGATCAACTTGCGGGGACTTGTTGATCCGTGAAGCCGAATTCGGTCAGACGGAAGACTTGTTCATCCGAGAAGTCAATTGGGGTCAAATAGAAGATTTAATGATCCGAGAAGTCGAACGGAGTCAAATAGTTGCTGCTTGTTGATCCCAGAAGCCAAATTGAGTCACATTGTGGGTAGTTAGTGACTCGATAAAACAAATGGATCAAGTTGGGGGTACTTGTTGATCCGTGAAGCCGAATTCGGTCAGACGGAAGACTTGTTGATCCGAGAAGTCAATTGGGGTCAAATAGAAGACTTTATGATCCGAGAAGTCGAACGGAGTCAAATAGTTGGTGCTTGTCGATCCCAAAAGCCGAATTGAGTCATATTTTGCGTAGTTAGTGACTCGATAAACCAAACGGATCAAGTTGGGGGTACTTGTTGATCCGTGAAGCCGAATTCGGTCAGGCGGAAGACTTGTTGATCCGAGAAGTCAATTGGGGTCAAATAGAAGACTTAATGATCCAAGAAGTCGAACGGAGTCAAATAGTTGGTGCTCGTTGATCCCAGAAGCCGAATTGAGTCACATTGTGCGTAGTTAGTGACTCGATAAACCAAACGAATCAAGTTGGGGGTACTTGTTGATCCGTGAAGCCGAATTCGGCCAGACGGAAGACTTTTTGATCCGAGAAGTCAATTGGGGCCAAATAGATGAATTAATGATCCAAGAAGTCGAACGGAGTCAAATAGTTGGTGCTTGTTAATCCCAGAAGCCGAATTGAGTCACATTGTGCATAGTTAGTGACTTGATAAACCAAATGGATCAAGTTGGGGGTACTTGTTGATCCGTGAAGCCGAATTTGGTCAAACGGAAGAGTTGTTGATCCGAGAAGTCAATTTTGGTCAAAGTGCAGACTTAATGATCCGAGAAGTCGAACGGAGTCAAATAGTTGGTGCTTGTTGATTCTAGAAGCCGAATCGAGTCACATTGTGCGTAGTTAGTGACTTGATAAACCAAACGGATCAAGTTAAGGGTACTTGTTGATCCGTGAAGCCGAATTCGGTCAGACGGAAGACTTGTTGATCCGAGAATTTTGGTCAAAGAGAAGACTTAATGATCCGAGAAGTCGAACGGAGTCAAATAGTTGGTGCTTGTTGATCCCAGAAGACGAATTGAGTCACATTGTGCGTAGTTAGTGACTTGATAAACCAAACGGATCAGCTTGCGGGTACTTGTTGATCCGTGAAGCCGAATTCAGTCGGACGGAAGACTTGTTGATCCGAGAAGTCAATTGGGGTCAAATAGAAGACTTAATGATCCGAGAAGTCGAACGGAGTCAAATAGTTGGTGCTTGTTGATCCCAGAAGCCGAATTGAGTCACATTGTGCGTAGTTAGTGACTTTATAAACCAAACGGATCAACTTGCGGGTACTTGTTGATCCGTGAAGCCGAATTCGGTCAGACGGAAGACTTGTTCATCCGAGAAGTCAATTGGGGTCAAATAGAAGATTTAATGATCCGAGAAGTCGAACGGAGACAAATAGTTGGTGCTTGTTGATCCCAGAAGTCGAATGGAGTCACATTGTGCGTAGTTAGTGACTTGATAAACGGATCAAGATGGGGGTACTTGTTGATCGGTGAAGCCGAATTCGGTCAGATGGAAGACTTGTTGATCCGAGAAGTCAATTGGGGTCGAATAGAAGACTTAATGATCTGAAAAGTCGAACGGAGTCAAATAGTTGGTGGTTGTTGATCCCAGAAGCCGAATCGAGTCACATTGTGCATAGTTAGTGACTTGATAAACCAAACGGATCAACTTGCGGGTACTTGTTGATCCGTGAAGCCAAATTCGGTCAGACAGAAGACTTGTTGATCTGAGAAGTCAATTAGGGTCAAATAGAAGATTTAATGATCCGAGAAGTCGAACGGAGTCAAATAGTTGGTGCTTGTTGATCCCAGAAGCCGAATTGAGTCACATTGTGCGTAGTTAGTGACTTTATAAACCAAACGGATCAACTTGCGGGTACTTGTTGATCCGTGAAGCCGAATTCGGTCAGACGGAAGACTTGTTCATCCGAGAAGTCAATTGGGGTCAAATAGAAGATTTAATGATCCGAGAAGTCGAACGGAGATAAATAGTTGGTGCTTGTTGATCCTAGAAGTCGAATGGAGTCACATTGTGCGTAGTTAGTGACTTGATAAACGGATCAAGATGGGGGTACTTGTTGATCGGTGAAGCCGAATTCGGTCAGACGGAAGACTTGTTGATCCGAGAAGTCAATTGGGGTCGAATAGAAGACTTAATGATCTGAAAAGTCGAACGGAGTCAAATAGTTGGTGGTTGTTGATCCCAGAAGCCGAATCGAGTCACATTGTGCATAGTTAGTGACTTGATAAACCAAACGGATCAACTTGCGGGTACTTGTTGATCCGTGAAGCCAAATTCGGTCAGACAGAAGACTTGTTGATCTGAGAAGTCAATTAGGGTCAAATAGAAGATTTAATGATCCGAGAAGTCGAACGGAGTCAAATAGTTGGTGCTTGTTGATCCCAGAAGCCAAATTGAGTCACATTGTGCGTAGTTAGAGACTCGATAAACCAAACGGATCAAGTTGGGGGTACTTGTTGATCCGTGAAGCCGAATTCGGTCAGACGGAAGACTTGTTGATCCGAGAAGTCAATTGGGGTCAAATAGAAGACTTTATGATCCGAGAAGTCGAACGGAGTCAAATAGTTGGTGCTTGTCGATCCCAAAAGCCGAATTGAGTCATATTGTGCGTAGTTAGTGACTCGATAAACCAAACAGATCAAGTTGGGGGTACTTGTTGATCCGTGAAGCCGAATTCGGTCAGACGGAAGACTTGTTGATCCGAGAAGTCAATTGGGGTCAAATAGAAGACTTAATGATCCGAGAAGTCGAACGGAGTCAAATAGTTGGAGGTTGTTGATCCCAGAAGCCAAATTGAGTCCCATTGTGCGTAGTTAGTGACTTGATAAACCAAACGGATCAACTTGCGGTTACTTGTTGATCCGTGAAGCCGAATTCGGTCAGACGGAAGACTTGTTGATCCGAGAAGTCAATTAGGGTCAAATAGAAGACTTAATGATCCGACAAGTCGAACGGAGTCAAATAGTTGGTGCTTGGTGATGCCAGAAGCCGAATTGAGTCACATTGTGTGTAGTTAGTGACTCGATAAACCAAACGGATCAAGTTGGGGGTACTTGTTGATCCGTGAAGCCGAATTCGGTCAAACGGAAGACTTGTTGATCCGAGAAGTAAATTTTGGTCAAAGTGAAGACTTAATGATCCGAGAAGTCGAACGGAGTCAAATAGTTGGTGCTTGTTGATTCTAGAAGCCGAATCGAGTCACATTGTGCGTAGTTAGTGACTTGATAAACCAAACGGATCAAGTTAAGGGTACTTGTTGATCCGTGAAGCCGAATTCGGTCAGACGGAAGACTTGTTGATCCGAGAATTTTGGTCAAAGAGAAGACTTAATGATCCGAGAAGTCGAACGGAGTCAAATAGTTGGTGCTTGTTGATCCCAGAAGACGAATTGAGTCACATTGTGCGTAGTTAGTGACTTGATAAACCAAACGGATCAGCTTGCGGGTACTTGTTGATCCGTGAAGCCGAATTCAGTCGGACGGAAGACTTGTTGATCCGAGAAGTCAATTGGGGTCAAATAGAAGACTTAATGATCCGAGAAGTCGAACGGAGTCAAATAGTTGGTGCTTGTTGATCCCAGAAGCCGAATTGAGTCACATTGTGCGTAGTTAGTGACTTTATAAACCAAACGGATCAACTTGCGGGTACTTGTTGATCCGTGAAGCCGAATTCGGTCAGACGGAAGACTTGTTCATCCGAGAAGTCAATTGGGGTCAAATAGAAGATTTAATGATCCGAGAAGTCGAACGGAGACAAATAGTTGGTGCTTGTTGATCCCAGAAGTCGAATGGAGTCACATTGTGCGTAGTTAGTGACTTGATAAACGGATCAAGATGGGGGTACTTGTTGATCGGTGAAGCCGAATTCGGTCAGACGGAAGACTTGTTGATCCGAGAAGTCAATTGGGGTCGAATAGAAGACTTAATGATCTGAAAAGTCGAACGGAGTCAAATAGTTGGTGGTTGTTGATCCCAGAAGCCGAATCGAGTCACATTGTGCATAGTTAGTGACTTGATAAACCAAACGGATCAACTTGCGGGTACTTGTTGATCCGTGAAGCCAAATTCGGTCAGACAGAAGACTTGTTGATCTGAGAAGTCAATTAGGGTCAAATAGAAGATTTAATGATCCGAGAAGTCGAACGGAGTCAAATAGTTGGTGCTTGTTGATCCCAGAAGCCGAATTGAGTCACATTGTGCGTAGTTAGTGACTTTATAAACCAAACGGATCAACTTGCGGGTACTTGTTGATCCGTGAAGCCGAATTCGGTCAGACGGAAGACTTGTTCATCCGAGAAGTCAATTGGGGTCAAATAGAAGATTTAATGATCCGAGAAGTCGAACGGAGATAAATAGTTGGTGCTTGTTGATCCTAGAAGTCGAATGGAGTCACATTGTGCGTAGTTAGTGACTTGATAAACGGATCAAGATGGGGGTACTTGTTGATCGGTGAAGCCGAATTCGGTCAGACGGAAGACTTGTTGATCCGAGAAGTCAATTGGGGTCGAATAGAAGACTTAATGATCTGAAAAGTCGAACGGAGTCAAATAGTTGGTGGTTGTTGATCCCAGAAGCCGAATCGAGTCACATTGTGCATAGTTAGTGACTTGATAAACCAAACGGATCAACTTGCGGGTACTTGTTGATCCGTGAAGCCAAATTCGGTCAGACAGAAGACTTGTTGATCTGAGAAGTCAATTAGGGTCAAATAGAAGATTTAATGATCCGAGAAGTCGAACGGAGTCAAATAGTTGGTGCTTGTTGATCCCAGAAGCCAAATTGAGTCACATTGTGCGTAGTTAGAGACTCGATAAACCAAACGGATCAAGTTGGGGGTACTTGTTGATCCGTGAAGCCGAATTCGGTCAGACGGAAGACTTGTTGATCCGAGAAGTCAATTGGGGTCAAATAGAAGACTTTATGATCCGAGAAGTCGAACGGAGTCAAATAGTTGGTGCTTGTCGATCCCAAAAGCCGAATTGAGTCATATTGTGCGTAGTTAGTGACTCGATAAACCAAACAGATCAAGTTGGGGGTACTTGTTGATCCGTGAAGCCGAATTCGGTCAGACGGAAGACTTGTTGATCCGAGAAGTCAATTGGGGTCAAATAGAAGACTTAATGATCCGAGAAGTCGAACGGAGTCAAATAGTTGGAGGTTGTTGATCCCAGAAGCCAAATTGAGTCCCATTGTGCGTAGTTAGTGACTTGATAAACCAAACGGATCAACTTGCGGTTACTTGTTGATCCGTGAAGCCGAATTCGGTCAGACGGAAGACTTGTTGATCCGAGAAGTCAATTAGGGTCAAATAGAAGACTTAATGATCCGACAAGTCGAACGGAGTCAAATAGTTGGTGCTTGGTGATGCCAGAAGCCGAATTGAGTCACATTGTGTGTAGTTAGTGACTCGATAAACCAAACGGATCAAGTTGGGGGTACTTGTTGATCCGTGAAGCCGAATTCGGTCAAACGGAAGACTTGTTGATCCGAGAAGTAAATTTTGGTCAAAGTGAAGACTTAATGATCCGAGAAGTCGAACGGAGTCAAATAGTTGGTGCTTGTTGATTCTAGAAGCCGAATCGAGTCACATTGTGCGTAGTTAGTGACTTGATAAACCAAACGGATCAAGTTAAGGGTACTTGTTGATCCGTGAAGCCGAATTCGGTCAGACGGAAGACTTGTTGATCCGAGAATTTTGGTCAAAGAGAAGACTTAATGATCCGAGAAGTCGAACGGAGTCAAATAGTTGGTGCTTGTTGATCCCAGAAGACGAATTGAGTCACATTGTGCGTAGTTAGTGACTTGATAAACCAAACGGATCAGCTTGCGGGTACTTGTTGATCCGTGAAGCCGAATTCAGTCGGACGGAAGACTTGTTGATCCGAGAAGTCAATTGGGGTCAAATAGAAGACTTAATGATCCGAGAAGTCGAACGGAGTCAAATAGTTGGTGCTTGTTGATCCCAGAAGCCGAATTGAGTCACATTGTGCGTAGTTAGTGACTTTATAAACCAAACGGATCAACTTGCGGGTACTTGTTGATCCGTGAAGCCGAATTCGGTCAGACGGAAGACTTGTTCATCCGAGAAGTCAATTGGGGTCAAATAGAAGATTTAATGATCCGAGAAGTCGAACGGAGACAAATAGTTGGTGCTTGTTGATCCCAGAAGTCGAATGGAGTCACATTGTGCGTAGTTAGTGACTTGATAAACGGATCAAGATGGGGGTACTTGTTGATCGGTGAAGCCGAATTCGGTCAGACGGAAGACTTGTTGATCCGAGAAGTCAATTGGGGTCGAATAGAAGACTTAATGATCTGAAAAGTCGAACGGAGTCAAATAGTTGGTGGTTGTTGATCCCAGAAGCCGAATCGAGTCACATTGTGCATAGTTAGTGACTTGATAAACCAAACGGATCAACTTGCGGGTACTTGTTGATCCGTGAAGCCAAATTCGGTCAGACAGAAGACTTGTTGATCTGAGAAGTCAATTAGGGTCAAATAGAAGATTTAATGATCCGAGAAGTCGAACGGAGTCAAATAGTTGGTGCTTGTTGATCCCAGAAGCCGAATTGAGTCACATTGTGCGTAGTTAGTGACTTTATAAACCAAACGGATCAACTTGCGGGGACTTGTTGATCCGTGAAGCCGAATTCGGTCAGACGGAAGACTTGTTCATCCGAGAAGTCAATTGGGGTCAAATAGAAGATTTAATGATCCGAGAAGTCGAACGGAGTCAAATAGTTGCTGCTTGTTGATCCCAGAAGCCAAATTGAGTCACATTGTGGGTAGTTAGTGACTCGATAAAACAAATGGATCAAGTTGGGGGTACTTGTTGATCCGTGAAGCCGAATTCGGTCAGACGGAAGACTTGTTGATCCGAGAAGTCAATTGGGGTCAAATAGAAGACTTTATGATCCGAGAAGTCGAACGGAGTCAAATAGTTGGTGCTTGTCGATCCCAAAAGCCGAATTGAGTCATATTTTGCGTAGTTAGTGACTCGATAAACCAAACGGATCAAGTTGGGGGTACTTGTTGCTCCGTGAAGCCGAATTCGGTCAGGCGGAAGACTTGTTGATCCGAGAAGTCAATTGGGGTCAAATAGAAGACTTAATGATCCAAGAAGTCGAACGGAGTCAAATAGTTGGTGCTCGTTGATCCCAGAAGCCGAATTGAGTCACATTGTGCGTAGTTAGTGACTCGATAAACCAAACGAATCAAGTTGGGGGTACTTGTTGATCCGTGAAGCCGAATTCGGTCAGACGGAAGACTTTTTGATCCGAGAAGTCAATTGGGGCCAAATAGATGAATTAATGATCCAAGAAGTCGAACGGAGTCAAATAGTTGGTGCTTGTTAATCCCAGAAGCCGAATTGAGTCACATTGTGCATAGTTAGTGACTTGATAAACCAAATGGATCAAGTTGGGGGTACTTGTTGATCCGTGAAGCCGAATTTGGTCAAACGGAAGAGTTGTTGATCCGAGAAGTCAATTTTGGTCAAAGTGCAGACTTAATGATCCGAGAAGTCGAACGGAGTCAAATAGTTGGTGCTTGTTGATTCTAGAAGCCGAATCGAGTCACATTGTGCGTAGTTAGTGACTTGATAAACCAAACGGATCAAGTTAAGGGTACTTGTTGATCCGTGAAGCCGAATTCGGTCAGACGGAAGACTTGTTGATCCGAGAATTTTGGTCAAAGAGAAGACTTAATGATCCGAGAAGTCGAACGGAGTCAAATAGTTGGTGCTTGTTGATCCCAGAAGACGAATTGAGTCACATTGTGCGTAGTTAGTGACTTGATAAACCAAACGGATCAGCTTGCAGGTACTTGTTGATCCGTGAAGCCGAATTCAGTCGGACGGAAGACTTGTTGATCCGAGAAGTCAATTGGGGTCAAATAGAAGACTTAATGATCCGAGAAGTCGAACGGAGTCAAATAGTTGGTGCTTGTTGATCCCAGAAGCCGAATTGAGTCACATTGTGCGTAGTTAGTGACTTTATAAACCAAACGGATCAACTTGCAGGTACTTGTTGATCCGTGAAGCTGAATTCGGTCAGACGGAAGACTTGTTCATCCGAGAAGTCAATTGGGGTCAAATAGAAGATTTAATGATCCGAGAAGTCGAACGGAGACAAATAGTTGGTGCTTGTTGATCCCAGAAGTCGAATGGAGTCACATTGTGCGTAGTTAGTGACTTGATAAACGGATCAAGATGGGGGTACTTGTTGATCGGTGAAGCCGAATTCGGTCAGATGGAAGACTTGTTGATCCGAGAAGTCAATTGGGGTCGAATAGAAGACTTAATGATCTGAAAAGTCGAACGGAGTCAAATAGTTGGTGCTTGTTGATCCCAGAAGTCGAATGGAGTCACATTGTGCGTAGTTAGTGACTTGATAAACGGATCAAGATGGGGGTACTTGTTGATCGGTGAAGCCGAATTCGGTCAGACGGAAGACTTGTTGATCCGAGAAGTCAATTGGGGTCGAATAGAAGACTTAATGATCTGAAAAGTCGAACGGAGTCAAATAGTTGGTGGTTGTTGATCCCAGAAGCCGAATCGAGTCACATTGTGCATAGTTAGTGACTTGATAAACCAAACGGATCAACTTGCGGGTACTTGTTGATCCGTGAAGCCAAATTCGGTCAGACAGAAGACTTGTTGATCTGAGAAGTCAATTAGGGTCAAATAGAAGATTTAATGATCCGAGAAGTCGAACGGAGTCAAATAGTTGGTGCTTGTTGATCCCAGAAGCCGAATTGAGTCACATTGTGCGTAGTTAGTGACTTTATAAACCAAACGGATCAACTTGCGGGTACTTGTTGATCCGTGAAGCCGAATTCGGTCAGACGGAAGACTTGTTCATCCGAGAAGTCAATTGGGGTCAAATAGAAGATTTAATGATCCGAGAAGTCGAACGGAGATAAATAGTTGGTGCTTGTTGATCCTAGAAGTCGAATGGAGTCACATTGTGCGTAGTTAGTGACTTGATAAACGGATCAAGATGGGGGTACTTGTTGATCGGTGAAGCCGAATTCGGTCAGACGGAAGACTTGTTGATCCGAGAAGTCAATTGGGGTCGAATAGAAGACTTAATGATCTGAAAAGTCGAACGGAGTCAAATAGTTGGTGGTTGTTGATCCCAGAAGCCGAATCGAGTCACATTGTGCATAGTTAGTGACTTGATAAACCAAACGGATCAACTTGCGGGTACTTGTTGATCCGTGAAGCCAAATTCGGTCAGACAGAAGACTTGTTGATCTGAGAAGTCAATTAGGGTCAAATAGAAGATTTAATGATCCGAGAAGTCGAACGGAGTCAAATAGTTGGTGCTTGTTGATCCCAGAAGCCAAATTGAGTCACATTGTGCGTAGTTAGAGACTCGATAAACCAAACGGATCAAGTTGGGGGTACTTGTTGATCCGTGAAGCCGAATTCGGTCAGACGGAAGACTTGTTGATCCGAGAAGTCAATTGGGGTCAAATAGAAGACTTTATGATCCGAGAAGTCGAACGGAGTCAAATAGTTGGTGCTTGTCGATCCCAAAAGCCGAATTGAGTCATATTGTGCGTAGTTAGTGACTCGATAAACCAAACAGATCAAGTTGGGGGTACTTGTTGATCCGTGAAGCCGAATTCGGTCAGACGGAAGACTTGTTGATCCGAGAAGTCAATTGGGGTCAAATAGAAGACTTAATGATCCGAGAAGTCGAACGGAGTCAAATAGTTGGAGGTTGTTGATCCCAGAAGCCAAATTGAGTCCCATTGTGCGTAGTTAGTGACTTGATAAACCAAACGGATCAACTTGCGGTTACTTGTTGATCCGTGAAGCCGAATTCGGTCAGACGGAAGACTTGTTGATCCGAGAAGTCAATTAGGGTCAAATAGAAGACTTAATGATCCGACAAGTCGAACGGAGTCAAATAGTTGGTGCTTGGTGATGCCAGAAGCCGAATTGAGTCACATTGTGTGTAGTTAGTGACTCGATAAACCAAACGGATCAAGTTGGGGGTACTTGTTGATCCGTGAAGCCGAATTCGGTCAAACGGAAGACTTGTTGATCCGAGAAGTAAATTTTGGTCAAAGTGACGACTTAATGATCCGAGAAGTCGAACGGAGTCAAATAGTTGGTGCTTGTTGATTCTAGAAGCCGAATCGAGTCACATTGTGCGTAGTTAGTGACTTGATAAACCAAACGGATCAAGTTAAGGGTACTTGTTGATCCGTGAAGCCGAATTCGGTCAGACGGAAGACTTGTTGATCCGAGAATTTTGGTCAAAGAGAAGACTTAATGATCCGAGAAGTCGAACGGAGTCAAATAGTTGGTGCTTGTTGATCCCAGAAGACGAATTGAGTCACATTGTGCGTAGTTAGTGACTTGATAAACCAAACGGATCAGCTTGCGGGTACTTGTTGATCCGTGAAGCCGAATTCAGTCGGACGGAAGACTTGTTGATCCGAGAAGTCAATTGGGGTCAAATAGAAGACTTAATGATCCGAGAAGTCGAACGGAGTCAAATAGTTGGTGCTTGTTGATCCCAGAAGCCGAATTGAGTCACATTGTGCGTAGTTAGTGACTTTATAAACCAAACGGATCAACTTGCGGGTACTTGTTGATCCGTGAAGCCGAATTCGGTCAGACGGAAGACTTGTTCATCCGAGAAGTCAATTGGGGTCAAATAGAAGATTTAATGATCCGAGAAGTCGAACGGAGACAAATAGTTGGTGCTTGTTGATCCCAGAAGTCGAATGGAGTCACATTGTGCGTAGTTAGTGACTTGATAAACGGATCAAGATGGGGGTACTTGTTGATCGGTGAAGCCGAATTCGGTCAGACGGAAGACTTGTTGATCCGAGAAGTCAATTGGGGTCGAATAGAAGACTTAATGATCTGAAAAGTCGAACGGAGTCAAATAGTTGGTGGTTGTTGATCCCAGAAGCCGAATCGAGTCACATTGTGCATAGTTAGTGACTTGATAAACCAAACGGATCAACTTGCGGGTACTTGTTGATCCGTGAAGCCAAATTCGGTCAGACAGAAGACTTGTTGATCTGAGAAGTCAATTAGGGTCAAATAGAAGATTTAATGATCCGAGAAGTCGAACGGAGTCAAATAGTTGGTGCTTGTTGATCCCAGAAGCCGAATTGAGTCACATTGTGCGTAGTTAGTGACTTTATAAACCAAACGGATCAACTTGCGGGGACTTGTTGATCCGTGAAGCCGAATTCGGTCAGACGGAAGACTTGTTCATCCGAGAAGTCAATTGGGGTCAAATAGAAGATTTAATGATCCGAGAAGTCGAACGGAGTCAAATAGTTGCTGCTTGTTGATCCCAGAAGCCAAATTGAGTCACATTGTGGGTAGTTAGTGACTCGATAAAACAAATGGATCAAGTTGGGGGTACTTGTTGATCCGTGAAGCCGAATTCGGTCAGACGGAAGACTTGTTGATCCGAGAAGTCAATTGGGGTCAAATAGAAGACTTTATGATCCGAGAAGTCGAACGGAGTCAAATAGTTGGTGCTTGTCGATCCCAAAAGCCGAATTGAGTCATATTTTGCGTAGTTAGTGACTCGATAAACCAAACGGATCAAGTTGGGGGTACTTGTTGCTCCGTGAAGCCGAATTCGGTCAGGCGGAAGACTTGTTGATCCGAGAAGTCAATTGGGGTCAAATAGAAGACTTAATGATCCAAGAAGTCGAACGGAGTCAAATAGTTGGTGCTCGTTGATCCCAGAAGCCGAATTGAGTCACATTGTGCGTAGTTAGTGACTCGATAAACCAAACGAATCAAGTTGGGGGTACTTGTTGATCCGTGAAGCCGAATTCGGTCAGACGGAAGACTTTTTGATCCGAGAAGTCAATTGGGGCCAAATAGATGAATTAATGATCCAAGAAGTCGAACGGAGTCAAATAGTTGGTGCTTGTTAATCCCAGAAGCCGAATTGAGTCACATTGTGCATAGTTAGTGACTTGATAAACCAAATGGATCAAGTTGGGGGTACTTGTTGATCCGTGAAGCCGAATTTGGTCAAACGGAAGAGTTGTTGATCCGAGAAGTCAATTTTGGTCAAAGTGCAGACTTAATGATCCGAGAAGTCGAACGGAGTCAAATAGTTGGTGCTTGTTGATTCTAGAAGCCGAATCGAGTCACATTGTGCGTAGTTAGTGACTTGATAAACCAAACGGATCAAGTTAAGGGTACTTGTTGATCCGTGAAGCCGAATTCGGTCAGACGGAAGACTTGTTGATCCGAGAATTTTGGTCAAAGAGAAGACTTAATGATCCGAGAAGTCGAACGGAGTCAAATAGTTGGTGCTTGTTGATCCCAGAAGACGAATTGAGTCACATTGTGCGTAGTTAGTGACTTGATAAACCAAACGGATCAGCTTGCAGGTACTTGTTGATCCGTGAAGCCGAATTCAGTCGGACGGAAGACTTGTTGATCCGAGAAGTCAATTGGGGTCAAATAGAAGACTTAATGATCCGAGAAGTCGAACGGAGTCAAATAGTTGGTGCTTGTTGATCCCAGAAGCCGAATTGAGTCACATTGTGCGTAGTTAGTGACTTTATAAACCAAACGGATCAACTTGCAGGTACTTGTTGATCCGTGAAGCTGAATTCGGTCAGACGGAAGACTTGTTCATCCGAGAAGTCAATTGGGGTCAAATAGAAGATTTAATGATCCGAGAAGTCGAACGGAGACAAATAGTTGGTGCTTGTTGATCCCAGAAGTCGAATGGAGTCACATTGTGCGTAGTTAGTGACTTGATAAACGGATCAAGATGGGGGTACTTGTTGATCGGTGAAGCCGAATTCGGTCAGATGGAAGACTTGTTGATCCGAGAAGTCAATTGGGGTCGAATAGAAGACTTAATGATCTGAAAAGTCGAACGGAGTCAAATAGTTGGTGGTTGTTGATCCCAGAAGCCGAATCGAGTCACATTGTGCATAGTTAGTGACTTGATAAACCAAACGGATCAACTTGCGGGTACTTGTTGATCCGTGAAGCCAAATTCGGTCAGACAGAAGACTTGTTGATCTGAGAAGTCAATTAGGGTCAAATAGAAGATTTAATGATCCGAGAAGTCGAACGGAGTCAAATAGTTGGTGCTTGTTGATCCCAGAAGCCGAATTGAGTCACATTGTGCGTAGTTAGTGACTTTATAAACCAAACGGATCAACTTGCGGGTACTTGTTGATCCGTGAAGCCGAATTCGGTCAGACGGAAGACTTGTTCATCCGAGAAGTCAATTGGGGTCAAATAGAAGATTTAATGATCCGAGAAGTCGAACGGAGATAAATAGTTGGTGCTTGTTGATCCTAGAAGTCGAATGGAGTCACATTGTGCGTAGTTAGTGACTTGATAAACGGATCAAGATGGGGGTACTTGTTGATCGGTGAAGCCGAATTCGGTCAGACGGAAGACTTGTTGATCCGAGAAGTCAATTGGGGTCGAATAGAAGACTTAATGATCTGAAAAGTCGAACGGAGTCAAATAGTTGGTGGTTGTTGATCCCAGAAGCCGAATCGAGTCACATTGTGCATAGTTAGTGGCTTGATAAACCAAACGGATCAACTTGCGGGTACTTGTTGATCCGTGAAGCCAAATTCGGTCAGACAGAAGACTTGTTGATCTGAGAAGTCAATTAGGGTCAAATAGAAGATTGAATGATCCGAGAAGTCGAACGGAGTCAAATAGTTGGTGCTTGTTGATCCCAGAAGCCAAATTGAGTCACATTGTGCGTAGTTAGAGACTCGATAAACCAAACGGATCAAGTTGGGGGTACTTGTTGATCCGTGAAGCCGAATTCGGTCAGACGGAAGACTTGTTGATCCGAGAAGTCAATTGGGGTCAAATAGAAGACTTTATGATCCGAGAAGTCGAACGGAGTCAAATAGTTGGTGCTTGTCGATCCCAAAAGCCGAATTGAGTCATATTGTGCGTAGTTAGTGACTCGATAAACCAAACAGATCAAGTTGGGGGTACTTGTTGATCCGTGAAGCCGAATTCGGTCAGACGGAAGACTTGTTGATCCGAGAAGTCAATTGGGGTCAAATAGAAGACTTAATGATCCGAGAAGTCGAACGGAGTCAAATAGTTGGAGGTTGTTGATCCCAGAAGCCAAATTGAGTCCCATTGTGCGTAGTTAGTGACTTGATAAACCAAACGGATCAACTTGCGGTTACTTGTTGATCCGTGAAGCCGAATTCGGTCAGACGGAAGACTTGTTGATCCGAGAAGTCAATTAGGGTCAAATAGAAGACTTAATGATCCGACAAGTCGAACGGAGTCAAATAGTTGGTGCTTGGTGATGCCAGAAGCCGAATTGAGTCACATTGTGTGTAGTTAGTGACTCGATAAACCAAACGGATCAAGTTGGGGGTACTTGTTGATCCGTGAAGCCGAATTCGGTCAAACGGAAGACTTGTTGATCCGAGAAGTAAATTTTGGTCAAAGTGAAGACTTAATGATCCGAGAAGTCGAACGGAGTCAAATAGTTGGTGCTTGTTGATTCTAGAAGCCGAATCGAGTCACATTGTGCGTAGTTAGTGACTTGATAAACCAAACGGATCAAGTTAAGGGTACTTGTTGATCCGTGAAGCCGAATTCGGTCAGACGGAAGACTTGTTGATCCGAGAATTTTGGTCAAAGAGAAGACTTAATGATCCGAGAAGTCGAACGGAGTCAAATAGTTGGTGCTTGTTGATCCCAGAAGACGAATTGAGTCACATTGTGCGTAGTTAGTGACTTGATAAACCAAACGGATCAGCTTGCGGGTACTTGTTGATCCGTGAAGCCGAATTCAGTCGGACGGAAGACTTGTTGATCCGAGAAGTCAATTGGGGTCAAATAGAAGACTTAATGATCCGAGAAGTCGAACGGAGTCAAATAGTTGGTGCTTGTTGATCCCAGAAGCCGAATTGAGTCACATTGTGCGTAGTTAGTGACTTTATAAACCAAACGGATCAACTTGCGGGTACTTGTTGATCCGTGAAGCCGAATTCGGTCAGACGGAAGACTTGTTCATCCGAGAAGTCAATTGGGGTCAAATAGAAGATTTAATGATCCGAGAAGTCGAACGGAGACAAATAGTTGGTGCTTGTTGATCCCAGAAGTCGAATGGAGTCACATTGTGCGTAGTTAGTGACTTGATAAACGGATCAAGATGGGGGTACTTGTTGATCGGTGAAGCCGAATTCGGTCAGACGGAAGACTTGTTGATCCGAGAAGTCAATTGGGGTCGAATAGAAGACTTAATGATCTGAAAAGTCGAACGGAGTCAAATAGTTGGTGGTTGTTGATCCCAGAAGCCGAATCGAGTCACATTGTGCATAGTTAGTGACTTGATAAACCAAACGGATCAACTTGCGGGTACTTGTTGATCCGTGAAGCCAAATTCGGTCAGACAGAAGACTTGTTGATCTGAGAAGTCAATTAGGGTCAAATAGAAGATTTAATGATCCGAGAAGTCGAACGGAGTCAAATAGTTGGTGCTTGTTGATCCCAGAAGCCGAATTGAGTCACATTGTGCGTAGTTAGTGACTTTATAAACCAAACGGATCAACTTGCGGGTACTTGTTGATCCGTGAAGCCGAATTCGGTCAGACGGAAGACTTGTTCATCCGAGAAGTCAATTGGGGTCAAATAGAAGATTTAATGATCCGAGAAGTCGAACGGAGACAAATAGTTGGTGCTTGTTGATCCTAGAAGTCGAATGGAGTCACATTGTGCGTAGTTAGTGACTTGATAAACGGATCAAGATGGGGGTACTTGTTGATCGGTGAAGCCGAATTCGGTCAGACGGAAGACTTGTTGATCCGAGAAGTCAATTGGGGTCGAATAGAAGACTTAATGATCTGAAAAGTCGAACGGAGTCAAATAGTTGGTGGTTGTTGATCCCAGAAGCCGAATCGAGTCACATTGTGCATAGTTAGTGACTTGATAAACCAAACGGATCAACTTGCGGGTACTTGTTGATCCGTGAAGCCAAATTCGGTCAGACAGAAGACTTGTTGATCTGAGAAGTCAATTAGGGTCAAATAGAAGATTTAATGATCCGAGAAGTCGAACGGAGTCAAATAGTTGGTGCTTGTTGATCCCAGAAGCCAAATTGAGTCACATTGTGCGTAGTTAGAGACTCGATAAACCAAACGGATCAAGTTGGGGGTACTTGTTGATCCGTGAAGCCGAATTCGGTCAGACGGAAGACTTGTTGATCCGAGAAGTCAATTGGGGTCAAATAGAAGACTTTATGATCCGAGAAGTCGAACGGAGTCAAATAGTTGGTGCTTGTCGATCCCAAAAGCCGAATTGAGTCATATTGTGCGTAGTTAGTGACTCGATAAACCAAACAGATCAAGTTGGGGGTACTTGTTGATCCGTGAAGCCGAATTCGGTCAGACGGAAGACTTGTTGATACGAGAAGTCAATTGGGGTCAAATAGAAGACTTAATGATCCGAGAAGTCGAACGGAGTCAAATAGTTGGAGGTTGTTGATCCCAGAAGCCAAATTGAGTCCCATTGTGCGTAGTTAGTGACTTGATAAACCAAACGGATCAACTTGCGGTTACTTGTTGATCCGTGAAGCCGAATTCGGTCAGACGGAAGACTTGTTGATCCGAGAAGTCAATTAGGGTCAAATAGAAGACTTAATGATCCGACAAGTCGAACGGAGTCAAATAGTTGGTGCTTGGTGATGCCAGAAGCCGAATTGAGTCACATTGTGTGTAGTTAGTGACTCGATAAACCAAACGGATCAAGTTGGGGGTACTTGTTGATCCGTGAAGCCGAATTCGGTCAAACGGAAGACTTGTTGATCCGAGAAGTAAATTTTGGTCAAAGTGAAGACTTAATGATCCGAGAAGTCGAACGGAGTCAAATAGTTGGTGCTTGTTGATTCTAGAAGCCGAATCGAGTCACATTGTGCGTAGTTAGTGACTTGATAAACCAAACGGATCAAGTTAAGGGTACTTGTTGATCCGTGAAGCCGAATTCGGTCAGACGGAAGACTTGTTGATCCGAGAATTTTGGTCAAAGAGAAGACTTAATGATCCGAGAAGTCGAACGGAGTCAAATAGTTGGTGCTTGTTGATCCCAGAAGACGAATTGAGTCACATTGTGCGTAGTTAGTGACTTGATAAACCAAACGGATCAGCTTGCGGGTACTTGTTGATCCGTGAAGCCGAATTCAGTCGGACGGAAGACTTGTTGATCCGAGAAGTCAATTGGGGTCAAATAGAAGACTTAATGATCCGAGAAGTCGAACGGAGTCAAATAGTTGGTGCTTGTTGATCCCAGAAGCCGAATTGAGTCACATTGTGCGTAGTTAGTGACTTTATAAACCAAACGGATCAACTTGCGGGTACTTGTTGATCCGTGAAGTCGAATTCGGTCAGACGGAAGACTTGTTCATCCGAGAAGTCAATTGGGGTCAAATAGAAGATTTAATGATCCGAGAAGTCGAACGGAGACAAATAGTTGGTGCTTGTTGATCCCAGAAGTCGAATGGAGTCACATTGTGCGTAGTTAGTGACTTGATAAACGGATCAAGGTGGGGGTACTTGTTGATCGGTGAAGCCGAATTCGGTCAGACGGAAGACTTGTTGATCCGAGAAGTCAATTGGGGTCGAATAGAAGACTTAATGATCTGAAAAGTCGAACGGAGTCAAATAGTTGGTGGTTGTTGATCCCAGAAGCCGAATCGAGTCACATTGTGCATAGTTAGTGACTTGATAAACCAAACGGATCAACTTGCGGGTACTTGTTGATCCGTGAAGCCAAATTCGGTCAGACAGAAGACTTGTTGATCTGAGAAGTCAATTAGGGTCAAATAGAAGATTTAATGATCCGAGAAGTCGAACGGAGTCAAATAGTTGGTGCTTGTTGATCCCAGAAGCCGAATTGAGTCACATTGTGCGTAGTTAGTGACTTTATAAACCAAACGGATCAACTTGCGGGTACTTGTTGATCCGTGAAGCCGAATTCGGTCAGACGGAAGACTTGTTCATCCGAGAAGTCAATTGGGGTCAAATAGAAGATTTAATGATCCGAGAAGTCGAACGGAGACAAATAGTTGGTGCTTGTTGATCCTAGAAGTCGAATGGAGTCACATTGTGCGTAGTTAGTGACTTGATAAACGGATCAAGATGGGGGTACTTGTTGATCGGTGAAGCCGAATTCGGTCAGACGGAAGACTTGTTGATCCGAGAAGTCAATTGGGGTCGAATAGAAGACTTAATGATCTGAAAAGTCGAACGGAGTCAAATAGTTGGTGGTTGTTGATCCCAGAAGCCGAATCGAGTCACATTGTGCATAGTTAGTGACTTGATAAACCAAACGGATCAACTTGCGGGTACTTGTTGATCCGTGAAGCCAAATTCGGTCAGACAGAAGACTTGTTGATCTGAGAAGTCAATTAGGGTCAAATAGAAGATTTAATGATCCGAGAAGTCGAACGGAGTCAAATAGTTGGTGCTTGTTGATCCCAGAAGCCAAATTGAGTCACATTGTGCGTAGTTAGAGACTCGATAAACCAAACGGATCAAGTTGGGGGTACTTGTTGATCCGTGAAGCCGAATTCGGTCAGACGGAAGACTTGTTGATCCGAGAAGTCAATTGGGGTCAAATAGAAGACTTTATGATCCGAGAAGTCGAACGGAGTCAAATAGTTGGTGCTTGTCGATCCCAAAAGCCGAATTGAGTCATATTGTGCGTAGTTAGTGACTCGATAAACCAAACAGATCAAGTTGGGGGTACTTGTTGATCCGTGAAGCCGAATTCGGTCAGACGGAAGACTTGTTGATACGAGAAGTCAATTGGGGTCAAATAGAAGACTTAATGATCCGAGAAGTCGAACGGAGTCAAATAGTTGGAGGTTGTTGATCCCAGAAGCCAAATTGAGTCCCATTGTGCGTAGTTAGTGACTTGATTAACCAAACGGATCAACTTGCGGTTACTTGTTGATCCGTGAAGCCGAATTCGGTCAGACGGAAGACTTGTTGATCCGAGAAGTCAATTAGGGTCAAATAGAAGACTTAATGATCCGAGAAGTCGAACGGAGTCAAATAGTTGGTGCTTGTTGATGCCAGAAGCCGAATTGAGTCACATTGTGTGTAGTTAGTGACTCGATAAACCAAACGGATCAAGTTGGGGGTACTTGTTGATCCGTGAAGCCGAATTCGGTCAAACGGAAGACTTGTTGATCCGAGAAGTCAATTTTGGTCAAAGTGAAGACTTAATGATCCGAGAAGTCGAACGGAGTCAAATAGTTGGTGCTTGTTGATTCTAGAAGCCGAATCGAGTCACATTGTGCGTAGTTAGTGACTTGATAAACCAAACGGATCAAGTTAAGGGTACTTGTTGATCCGTGAAGCCGAATTCGGTCAGACGGAAGACTTGTTGATCCGAGAATTTTGGTCAAAGAGAAGACTTAATGATCCGAGAAGTCGAACGGAGTCAAATAGTTGGTGCTTGTTGATCCCAGAAGACGAATTGAGTCACATTGTGCGTAGTTAGTGACTTGATAAACCAAACGGATCAGCTTGCGGGTACTTGTTGATCCGTGAAGTCGAATTCGGTCAGACGGAAGACTTGTTCATCCGAGAAGTCAATTGGGGTCAAATAGAAGATTTAATGATCCGAGAAGTCGAACGGAGTCAAATAGTTGGTGCTCGTTGATCCCAGAAGCCGAATTGAGTCACATTGTGCGTAGTTAGTGACTTGATAAACCAAACGAATCAACTTGGGGGTACTTGTTGATATGTGAAGACGAATTCGGTCAGACGGAAGACTTGTTGATCCGAGAAGTCAATTGGGGTCAAGTAGAAGACTTAATAATCCTAGAAGTCGAACAGAGTCAAATAGTTGGTGCTTGTTGATCCCAGAAGCCGAATTGAGTCACATTGTGCGTAGTTAGTGACTCGATAAACCAAACGGATCAAGTTGGGGGTACTTGTTGATCCGTGAAGCCGAATTCGGTCAAACCGAAGACTTGTTGATCCGAGAAGTCAATTTTGGTCAAAGTGAAGACTTAATGATCCGAGAAGTCGAACGGAGTAAAATAGTAGGTGCTTGTTGATCCCAAAAGCCGAATCGAGTCACATTGTGCATAGTTAGTGACTTGATAAACCAAACGGATCAAGTTAAGGGTACTTGTTGATCCGTGAAGCCGAATTCGGTCAGACGGAAGACTTTTTGATCCGAGAAGTCAGTTGTGGTCAAATAGAAGATTTAATGACCCAAGAAGTCGAACGGAGTCAAATAGTTGGTGCTTGTTGATCCAAGAAGGCGAATTGAGTCACATTGTGCTTAGTTAGTGACTTGATAAATCAAATGGATCAAGTTGGGGGTACTTGTTGATCCGTGAAGCCGAATTCGGTCAGACGGAAGACTTGTTGAGCCGAGAAGTCAATTGGGGTCAAATAGAAGACTTAATGATCCGAGAAGTCGAACAGAGTCAAATAGTTGGTGCTTGTTGATCCTAGAAGCCGAATTGAGTCACATTGTGTGTAGTTAGTGACTTGATAAACCAAACGGATCAACTTGCAGGTACTTGTTCATCCGTGAAGCCGAATTCGGTCAGACGAAAGACTTGTTGATCCGAGAAGTCAATTGGGGTCAAAAAGAAGACTTAATGATCCGCGAAGTCGAGCGTAGTCAAATAGTTGGTGCTTGTTGATCCCAGAAGCCGAATTGGGTCACATTGTGCGTAGTTAGTGACTCGATAAACCAAACGGATCAAGTTAGGCGTACTTGTTGATCCGTGAAGCCGAATTCGGTCAGACGGAAGACTTGTTAACCCGAGAAGTCAATTGGGGTCAAATAGAAGACTTAATGATCCGAGAAGTCGAATGGAGTCAAATAGTTGGTGCTTGTTGATCCCAGAAGCCGAATTGAGTCACATTGTGCATAGTTAGTGACTTGATAAACCAAATGGATCAAGTTGGGGGTACTTGTTGATCCGTGAAGCCGAATTCGGTCAAGCGGAAGACTTGTTGATCCGAGATGTCAATTTTGGTCAAAGTGCGGACATAATGATCCGAGAAGTCGAACGGAGTCAAATAGTTGGTGCTTGTTGATCCCAGAAGCCGAATTAAGTCACATTGTGCCTAGTTAGTGACTCGATAAACCAAACGGATCAAGTTGGGGGTACTTGTTGATCCGTGAAGCCGAATTCGGTCAGACGAATGACTTGTTGATCCGAGAAGTCAATTGGGGTCAAATAGAAGATTTAATGATCCGAGAAGTCGAACGGAGTCAAATAGTTGGTGCTTGTTGATCCCAGAAGCCGAATTGAGTCACATTGTGCATAGTTAGTGACTCGATAAACCAAACGGATCAAGTTGGGGGTACTTGTTGATCCGTGAAGCCGAATTCGGTCAGACCAAAGATTTGTTGATCCGAGAAGTCAATTGGGGTCAAATAGAAGACTTAATGATCCGAGAAGTGAAACGGAGTCAAATAGTTGGTGCTTGTTGATCCTAGAAGACGAATTGAGTCACATTGTGCGTAGTTAGTGACTTGATAAACCAAACGGATCAAGTTAAGGGTACATGTTGATCCGTGAAGCCGAATTCAGTCAGACGGAAGACTTGTTGATCCGAGAATTTTGGTCAAAGAGAAGACTTAATGATCCGAGAAGTCGAACGGAGTCAAATAGTTGGTGCTTGTTGATCCCAGAAGTCGAATTGAGTCACATTGTGCGTAGTTAGTGACTTGATAAACCAAACGGATCAAGATGGGGGTACTTGTTGATCGGTGAAGCCGAATTCGGTCAGACGGAAGACTTCCGAGAAGTCAATTGGGGTTGAATAGAAGACTTAGTGATCTGAGAAGTCGAACGGAGTCAAATAGTTGGTGCTTGTTGATCCCAGAAGCCGAATCGAGTCACATTGTGCGTAGTTAGTGACTTGATAAACCAAACGGATCAACTTGCGGGTACTTGTTGATCCGTGAAGCCGAATTCGGTCAGACGGAAGACTTGTCGATCCGAGAAGTCAATTGGGGTCGAATAGAAGACTTAATGATCTGAAAAGTCGAACGGAGTCAAATAGTTGGTGGTTGTTGATCCCAGAAGCCGAATCGAGTCACATTGTGCATAGTTAGTGACTTGATAAACCAAACGGATCAACTTGCGGGTACTTGTTGATCCGTGAAGCCAAATTCGGTCAGACAGAAGACTTGTTGATCTGAGAAGTCAATTAGGGTCAAATAGAAGATTTAATGATCCGAGAAGTCGAACGGAGTCAAATAGTTGGTGCTTGTTGATCCCAGAAGCCAAATTGAGTCACATTGTGCGTAGTTAGTGACTCGATAAACCAAACGGATCAAGTTGGGGGTACTTGTTGATCCGTGAAGCCGAATTCGGTCAGACGGAAGACTTGTTGATCCAAGAAGTTGATTGGGGTCAAATAGAAGACTTTATGATCCGAGAAGTCGAACGGAGTCAAATAGTTGGTGCTTGTCGATCCCAAAAGCCGAATTGAGTCATATTGTGCGTAGTTAGTGACTCGATAAACCAAACGGATCAAGTTGGGGGTACTTGTTGATCCGTGAAGCCGAATTCGGTCAGACGGAAGACTTGTTGATCCGAGAAGTCAATTGGGGTCAAATAGAAGACTTAATGATCCGAGAAGTCGAACGGAGTCAAATAGTTGGAGGTTGTTGATCCCAGAAGCCGAATTGAGTCCCATTGTGCGTAGTTAGTGACTTGATAAACCAAACGGATAAACTTGCGGTTACTTGTTGATCCGTGAAGCCGAATTCGGTCAGACGGAAGACTTGTTGATCCGAGAAGTCAATTGGGGTCAAATAGAAGACTTAATGATCCGAGAAGTCGAACGGAGTCAAATAGTTGGTGCTTGTTGATCCCAGAAGCCGAATTGAGTCACATTGTGTGTAGTTAGTGACTCGATAAACCAAACGAATCAAGTTGGGGGTACTTGTTGATCCGTGAAGCCGAATTCGGTCAAACGGAAGACTTGTTGATCCGAGAAGTCAATTTTGGTCAAAGTGAAGACTTAATGATCCGAGAAGTCGAACGGAGTCAAATAGTTGGTGCTTGTTGATTCTAGAAGCCGAATCGAGTCACATTGTGCGTAGTTAGTGACTTGATAAACCAAACGGATCAAGTTAAGGCTACTTGTTGATCCGTGAAGCCGAATTCGGTCAGACGGAAGACTTGTTGATCCGAGAATTTTAGTCAAAGAGAAGACTTAATGATCCGAGAAGTCGAACGGAGTCAAATAGTTGGTGCTTGTTGATCCCAGAAGACGAATTGAGTCACATTGTGCGTAGTTAGTGACTTGATAAACCAAACGGATCAGCTTGCGGGTACTTGTTGATCCGTGAAGTCGAATTCGGTCAGACGGAAGACTTGCTGATCCGAGAAGTCAATTGGGGTCAAATAGAAGACTTAATGATCCGAGAAGTCGAACGGAGTCAAATAGTTGGTGCTTGTTGATCCCAGAAGCCGAATTGAGTCACATTGTGCGTAGTTAGGGACTTTATAAACCAAACGGATCAACTTGCGGGTACTTGTTGATCCGTTAAGCCGAATTCGGTCAGATGGAAGACTTGTTCATCCGAGAAGTCAATTGGGGTCAAATAGAAGATTTAATGATCCGAGAAGTCGAACGGAGTCAAATAGTTGGTGCTCGTTGATCCCAGAAGCCGAATTGAGTCACATTGTGCGTAGTTAGTGACTCGATAAACCAAACGAATCAAGTTGGGGGTAGTTGTTGATCCGTGAAGTCGAATTCGGTCAGACGGAAGACTTTTTGATCCGAGAAGTCAATTGGGGCCAAATAGATGAATTAATGATCCGAGAAGTCGAATGGAGTCAAATAGTTGGTGCTTGTTAATCCCAGAAGCCGAATTGAGTCACATTGTGCATAGTTAGTGACTTGATAAACCAAATGGATCAAGTTGGGGGTACTTGTTGATCCGTGAAGCCGAATTTGGTCAAACGGAAGAGTTGTTGATCCGAGAAGTCAATTTTGGTCAAAGTGCAGACTTAATGATCCGAGAAGTCGAACGGAAGCAAATAGTTGTTGCTTGTTGATCCCAGAAGCCGAATCGAGTCATATTGTGCGTAGTTAGTGACTTGATAAACCAAACGGATCAACTTGGGGTACTTGTTGATATGTGAAGACGAATTCGTTCAGACGGAAGACTTGTTGATCCGAGAAGTCAATTGGGGTCAAGTAGAAGACTTAATAATCCTAGAAGTCGAACGGAGTCAAATAGTTGGTGCTTGTTGATCCCAGAAGCCGAATTGAGTCACATTGTGCGTAGTTAGTGACTCGATAAACCAAACGGATCAAGTTGGGGGTACTTGTTGATCCGTGAAGCCGAATTCGGTCAAACCGAAGACTTGTTGATCCGAGAAGTCAATTTTGGTCAAAGTGAAGACTTAATGATCCGAGAAGTCGAACGGAGTCAAATAGTAGGTGCTTGTTGATACCAAAAGCCGAATCGAGTCACATTGTGCATAGTTAGTGACTTGATAAACCAAACGGATCAAGTTAAGGGTACTTGTTGATCCGTGAAGCCGAATTCGGTCAGACGGAAGACTTTTTGATCCGAGAAGTCAGTTGGGGTCAAATAGAAGATTTAATGACACGAGAAGTCGAACGGAGTCAAATAGTTGGTGCTTGTTGATCCAAGAAGGCGAATTGAGTCACATTGTGCTTAGTTGGTAACTTGATAAATCAAATGGATCAAGTTGGGGGTACTTGTTGATCCGTGAAGCCGAATTCGGTCAGACGGAAGACTTGTTGATCCGAGAAGTCAATTGGGGTCAAATAGAAGATTTAATGATCCGAGAAGTCGAACGGAGTCAAATAGTTGGTGCTTGTTGATCCCAGAAGCCGAATTGAGTCACATTGTGCGTAGTTAGTGACTCGATAAACCAAACGGATCAAGTTGGGGGTACTTGTTGATCCGTGAATCCGAATTCGGTCAGACCAAAGATTTGTTGATCCGAGAAGTCAATTGGGGTCAAATAGAAGACTTAATGATCCGAGAAGTCGAACGGAGTCAAATAGTTGGTGCTTGTTGATCCTAGAAGACGAATTGAGTCACATTGTGCGTAGTTAGTGACTTGATAAACCAAACGGATCAAGTTAAGGGTACATGTTGATCCGTGAAGCCGAATTCGGTCAGACGGAAGACTTGTTGATCCGAGAAGTCAATTGGGGACAAATAGAAGACTTAATGATCCGAGAAGTCGAACGGAGTCAAATAGTTTGTGCTTGTTGATCCAAAAGCCGAATTGTGTCACATTGTGCTTTGTTAGTGACTCGATAAACCAAACGGATCAGGTTGGGGGTACTTGTTGATCCGTGAAGCCGAATTCGTTCAGACGGAAGACTTGTTGATCCGAGAAGTCAATTGGGGTCAAATAGAAGACTTAATGATCCGAGAAGTCGAATGGAGTCAAATAGTTGGTGGTTGTTGATCCCAGAAGCCGAATTGAGTCCCATTGTGCGTAGTTAGTGACTTGATAAACCAAACGGATCAACTTGCGGGTACTTGTTGATCCGTGAAGCCGAATTCGGTCGGACGGAAGACTTGTTGATCCGAGAAGTCAATTGGGGTCAAATAGAAGACTTAATGATCCGAGAAGTCGAACGGAGTCAAATAGTTGGTGCTTGTTGATCCCAGAAGCCGAATTGAGTCTCATTGTGCGTAGTTAGTGACTTGATAAACCAAACGGATCAACTTGCGGGTACTTGTTGATCCGTGAAGCCGAATTCGGTCGGACGGAAGACTTGTTGATCCGAGAAGTCAATTGGGGTCAAATAGGAGACTTAATGATCCGAGAAGTCGAATGGAGTCAAATAGTTGGTGGTTGTTGATCCCAGAAGCCGAATTGAGTCCCATTGTGCGTAGTTAGTGACTTGATAAACCAAACGGATCAACTTGCGGGTACTTGTTGATCCGTGAAGCCGAATTCGGTCGGACGGAAGACTTGTTGATCCGAGAAGTCAATTGGGGTCAAATAGAAGACTTAATGATCCGAGAAGTCAAACGGAGTCAAATAGTTGGATCCCAGAAGCCGAATTGAGTCACATTGTGTGTAGTTAGTGACTCGATAAACCAAACGGATCAAGTTGGGGGTACTTGGTTATCCGTGAAGCCGAATACGGTCAAACAGATGACTTGTTGATCCGAGAAGTCAATTTTAGTCAAAGTGAAGACTTAATGATCCGAGAAGTCGAACGGAGTCAAATAGTTGGTGCTTGTTGATCCTAGAAGCCGAATCGAGTCACATTGTGCGTAGTTAGTGACTTGATAAACTAAAGGGATAAAGTTAAGGGTACTTGTTGATCCGTGAAGCCGAATTCGGTCAGACGGAAGACTTGTTGATCCGAGAATTTTGGTCAAAGAGAAGACTTAATGATCCGAGAAGTCGAACGGAGTCAAATAGTTGGTGCTTGTTGATCCCAGAAGACGAATTGAGTCACATTGTGCGTAGTTAGTGACTTGATAAACCAAACGGATCAGCTTGCGGGCACTTGTTGATCCGGGAAGTCGAATTCGGTCAGACGGAAGACTTGCTGATCTGAGAAGTCAATTGGGGTCAAATAGAAGACTTAATGATCCAAGAAGTCGAACGGAGTCAAATAGTTGGTGCTTTTTGATCCCAGAAACCGAATTGAGTCACATTGTGCGTAGTTAGTGACTTGATAAACCAAACGGATCAACTTGCAGGTACTTGTTGATCCGTGAAGCCGAATTCGGTCAGACGGAAGACTTGTTCATCCGAGAAGTCAATTGGGGTCAAATAGAAGATTTAATGATCCGAGAAGTCGAACGGAGTCAAATAGTTGGTGCTTGTTGATCCCAGAAGTCGAATTGAGTCACATTGTGCGTAGTTAGTGATTTGATAAACGGATCAAGATGGGGGTACTTGTTGATCGTTGAAGCCTAATTCGGTCAGACGGAAGACTTGTTGATCCGAGAAGTCAATTGGGGTCGAATAGAAGAATTAATGATCTGAAAAGTCGAACGGAGTCAAATAGTTGGTGGTTGTTGATCCCAGAAGCCGAATCGAGTCACATTGTGCGTAGTTAGTGACTTGATAAACCAAAAGGATCAACTTGCGAGTACTTGTTGATCCGTGAAGCCGAATTCGGTCAGATGGAAGACTTGTTGTTCTTAGAAGTCAATTGGGGTCAAATAGAAGATTTAATTATCCGAGAAGTCGAACGGAGTCAAATAGTTGGTGCTTGTTGATCCCAGAAGCCAAATTGAGTCACATTGTGCGTAGTTAGTGACTTGATAAACCAAACGGATCAAGTTGGGGGTACTTGTTGATCCGTGAAGCCGAATTCGGTCAGACGGAAGACTTGTTGATCCGAGAAGTCAATAGGGGACAAATAGAAGACTTAATGATCCGAGAAGTCGAACGGAGTCAAATAGTTTGTGCTTGTTGATCCAAAAGCCGAATTGAGTCACATTGTGCGTTGTTAGTGACTCGATAAACCAAACGGATCAGGTTGGGGGTACTTGTTGATCCGTGAAGCCGAATTCGTTCAGACGGAAGACTTGTTGATCCGAGAAGTCAATTGGGGTCAAATAGAAGACTTAATGATCTGAGAAGTCGAATGGAGTCAAATAGTTGGTGGTTGTTGATCCCAGAAGCCGAATTGAGTCCCATTGTGCGTAGTTAGTGACTTGATAAACCAAACGGATCAACTTGCGGGTACTTGTTGATCCGTGAAGCCGAATTCGGTCGGACGGAAGAGTTGTTGATCCGAGAAGTCAATTGGGGTCAAATAGAAGACTTAATGATCCGAGAAGTCGAACGGAGTCAAATAGTTGGTGCTTGTTGATCCCAGAAGCCGAATTGAGTCACATTGTGCGTTGTTAGTGACTCGATAAACCAAACGGATCAGGTTGGGGGTACTTGTTGATCCGTGAATCCGAATTCGTTCAGACGGAAGACTTGTTGATCCGAGAAGTCAATTGGGGTCAAATAGAAGACTTAATGATCCGAGAAGTCGAACGGAGTCAAATAGTTGGTGCTTGTTGATCCCAGAAGCCGAATTGAGTCACATTGTGTGTAGTTAGTGACTCGATAAACCAAACGGATCAAGTTGGGGGTACTTGTTTATCCGTGAAGCCGAATTCGGTCAAACGGAAGAGTTTTTGATCCAAGAAGTCAATTTTGGTCAAAGTGAAGACTTAATGATCCAAGAAGTCGAACGGAGTCAAATAGTTGGTGCTTGTTGATCCCAGAAGCCGAATCGAGTCACATTGTGCGTAGTTAGTGACTTGATAAACTAAACGGATAAAGTTAAGGGTACTTGTTGATCCGTGAAGCCGAATTCGGTCAGACGGAAGACTTGTTGATCCGAGAATTTTGGTCAAAGAGAAGACTTAATGATCCGAGAAGTCGAACGGAGTCAAATAGTTGGTGCTTGTTGATCCCAGAAGTCGAATTGAGTCACATTGTGCGTAGTTAGTGACTTGATAAACGGATCCAGATGGGGGTACTTGTTGATCGGTGAAGCCGAATTCGGTCAGGCGGAAGACTTGTTGATCCGAGAAGTCAATTGGGGTCGAATAGAAGAATTAATGATCTGAAAAGTCGAACGGAGTCAAATAGTTGGTGGTTGTTGATCCCAGAAGCCGAATCGAGTCACATTGTGCGTAGTTAGTGACTTGATAAACCAAACTGATCAACTTGCGGGTACTTGTTGATCAGTGAAGCCAAATTCGGTCAGACAGAAGACTTGTTGATCTGAGAAGTCAATTGGGGTCAAATAGAAGATTTAATGATCCGAGAAGTCGAACGGAGTCAAATAGTTGGTGCTTGTTGATCCCAGAAGCCAAATTGAGTCACATTGTGGGTAGTTAGTGACTCGATAAACCAAACGGATCAAGTTGGGGGTACTTGTTGATCCGTGAAGCCGAATTCGGTCAGACGGAAGACTTGTTGATCCGAGAAGTAAATTAGGGTCAAATAAAAGACTTTATGATCCGAGAAGTCGAACGGAGTCAAATAGTTGGTGCTTGTCGATCCCAAAAGCCGAATTGAGTCATATTGTGCATAGTTAGTGACTCGATAAACCAAACGGATCAAGTTGGGGGTACTTGTTGATCCGTGAAGCCGAATTCGGTCAGACGGAAGACTTGTTGATCCGAGAAGTCAATTGGGGTCAAATAGAAGACTTAATGATCCGAGAAGTCGAACGGAGTCAAATAGTTGGTGGTTGTTGATCCCAGAAGCCGAATTGAGTCCCATTGTGCGTAGTTAGTGACTTGATAAACCAAACGGATCAACTTGCGGTTACTTGTTGATCCGTGAAGCCGAATTAGGTCAGACGGAAGACTTGTTGATCCGAGAAGTCAATTGGGGTCAATAGAAGACTTAATGATCCGAGAAGTCGAACGGAGTCAAATAGTTGGTGCTTGTTGATCCCAGAAGCCTAATTGAGTCACATTGTGTGTAGTTAGTGACTCGATAAACCAAACGGATCAAGTTGGGGGTACTTGTTTATCCGTGAATCCGAATTCGGTCAAACGAAAGACTTTTTGATCCAAGAAGTCAATTTTGGTCAAAGTGAAGACTTAATGATCCGAGAAGTCGAACGGAGTCAAATAGTTGGTGCTTGTTGATCCCAGAAGCCGAATCGAGTCACATTGTGCGTAGTTAGTGACTTGATAAACTAAACGGATAAAGTTAAGGGTACTTGTTGATCCGTGAAGCCGAATTCGGTCAGACGGAAGACTTGTTGATCCGAGAATTTTGGTCAAAGAGAAGACTTAATGATCCGAGAAGTCGAACGGAGTCAAATAGTTGGTGCTTGTTGATCCCAGAAGACGAATTGAGTCACATTGTGCGTAGTTAGTCACTTGGTAAACCAAACGGATCAGCTTGCGGGTACTTGTTGATCCGGGAAGTCGAATTCGGTCAGACGGAAGACTTGCTGATCCGAGAAGTCAATTGGGGTCAAATAGAAGACTTAATGATCCGATAAGTCGAATGGAGTCAAATAGTAGGTGCTTTTTGATCCCAGAAGCCGAATTGAGTCACATTGTGCGTAGTTAGTGACTTTATAAACCAAACGGATCAACTTGCAGGTACTTGTTGATCTGTGAAGCCGAATTCGGTCAGACGGAAGACTTGTTCATCCGAGAAGTCAATTGGGGTCAAATAGAAGATTTAATGATCCGAGAAGTCGAACGGAGTCAAATAGTTGGTGCTTGTTGATCCCAGAAGTCGAATTGAGTCACATTGTGCGTAGTTAGTGACTTGATAAACGGATCAAGATGGGGGTACTTGTTGATCGGTGAAGCCGAATTCGGTCAGACGGAAGACTTGTTGATCCGAGAAGTCAATTGGGGTCGAATAGAAGACTTAATGATCTGAAAAGTCGAACGGAGTCAAATAGTTGGTGGTTGTTGATCCCAGAAGCCGAATCGAGTCACATTGTGCGTAGTTAGTGACTTGATAAACCAAACGGATCAACTTGCGGGTACTTGTTGATCTGTGAAGCCAAATTCGGTCAGACAGAAGACTTGTTGATCTGAGAAGTCAATTGGGGTCAAATAGAAGATTTAATGATCCGAGAAGTCGAACGGAGTCAAATAGTTGGTGATTGTTGATCCCAGAAGCCAAATTGAGTTACATTTGGGTAGTTAGTGACTCGATAAACCAAACGGATCAAGTTGGGGGTACTTGTTGATCTGTGAAGCCGAATTCGGTCAGACGGAAGACTTGTTGATCCGAGAAGTCAATTGGGGTCAAATAGAAGACTTTATGATCCGAGAAGTCAAACAGAGTCAAATAGTTGGTGCTTGTCGATCCCAAAAGCCGAATTGAGTCATATTGTGCGTAGTTAGTGACTCGATAAACCAAACGGATCAAGTTGGGGGTACTTGTTGATCCGTGAAGCCGAATTCGGTCAAACGGAAGACTTGTTGATCCGAGAAGTCAATTTTGGTCAAAGTGAAGACTTAATGATCCGAGAAGTCGAACGGAGTCAAATAGTTGGTGCTTGTTGATTCTAGAAGCCGAATCGAGTCACATTGTGCGTAGTTAGTGACTTGATAAACCAAATGGATCAAGTTAAGGGTACTTGTTGATCCGTGAAGCCGAATTCGGTCAGACGGAAGACTTGTTGATCCGAGAATTTTGGTCAAAGAGAAGACTTAATGATCCGAGAAGTTGAACGGAGTCAAATAGTTGGTGGTTGTTGATCCCAGAAGACGAATTGAGTCACATTGTGCGTAGTTAGTGACTTGATAAACCAAACGGATCAGCTTGCGGGTACTTGTTGATCCGGGAAGTCGAATTCGGTCAGACGGAAGACTTGCTGATCCGAGAAGTCAATTGGGGTCAAATAGAAGACTTAATGATCCGAGAAGTCGAACGGAGTCAAATAGTAGGTGCTTGTTGATCCCAGAAGTCGAATTGAGTCACATTGTGCGTAGTTAGTGACTTGATAAACGGATCAAGATGGGGGTACTTGTTGATCGGTGAAGCCGAATTCGGTCAGACGGAAGACTTGTTAATCCGAGAAGTCAATTGGGGTCGAATAGAAGAATTAATGATCTGAAAAGTCGAACGGAGTCAAATAGTTGGTGGTTGTTGATCCCAGAAGCCGAATCGAGTCACATTGTGCGTAGTTAGTGACTTGATAAACCAAACGGATCAACTTGCGGGTACTTGTTGATCCGTGAAGCCGAATTCGGTCAGACGGAAGACTTGTTGATCTGAGAAGTCAATTGGGGTCAAATAGAAGATTTAATTATCCGAGAAGTCGAACGGAGTCAAATAGTTGGTGCTTGTTGATCCCAGAAGCCAAATTGAGTCACATTGTGCGTAGTTAGTGACTTGATAAACCAAACGGATCAAGTTGGGGGTACTTGTTGATCCGTGAAGCCGAATTCGGTCAGACGAAAGACTTGTTGATCCGAGAAGTCAATAGGGGACAAATAGAAGACTTAATGATCCGAGAAGTCGAACGGAGTCAAATAGTTTGTGCTTGTTGATCCAAAAGCCGAATTGAGTCACATTGTGCGTTGTTAGTGACTCGATAAACCAAACGGATCAGGTTGTGGGTACTTGTTGATCCGTGAACCGAATTCGTTCAGACGGAAGACTTGTTGATCCGAGAAGTCAATTGGGGTCAAATAGAAGACTTAATGATCTGAGAAGTCGAATGGAGTCAAATAGTTGGTGGTTGTTGATCCCAGAAGCCGAATTGAGTCCCATTGTGCGTAGTTAGTGACTTGATAAACCAAACGGATCAACTTGCGGGTACTTGTTGATCAGTGAAGCCGAATTCGGCCGGACGGAAGACTTGTTGATCCGAGAAGTCAATTGGGGTCAAATAGAAGACTTAATGATCCGAGAAGTCGAACGGAGTCAAATAGTTGGTGCTTGTTGATCCCAGAAGCCGAATTGAGTCGCATTGTGTGTAGTTAGTGACTCGATAAACCAAACGGATCAAGTTGGGGGTACTTGGTTATCCGTGAAGCCGAATTCGGTCAAACAGAAGACTTGTTGATCCGAGAAGTCAATTTTGGTCAAAGTGAAGACTTAACGATCCGAGAAGTCGAACGGAGTCAAATAGTTGGTGCTTGTTGATCCCAGAAGCCGAATTGAGTCACATTGTGCGTAGTTAGTGACTTGATAAACTAAACGGATAAAGTTAAGGGTACTTGTTGATCCGTGAAGCCGAATTCGGTCAGACGGAAGACTTGTTGATCCGAGAATTTTGGTCAAAGAGAAGACTTAATGATCCGAGAAGTCGAACGGAGTCAAATAGTTGGTGCTTGTTGATCCCAGAAGACGAATTGAGTCACATTGTGCGTAGTTAGTGACTTGATAAACCAAACGGATCAGCTTGCGGGCACTTGTTGATCCGGGAAGTCGAATTCGGTCAGAAGGAAGACTTGCTGATCCGAGTAGTCAATTGGGGTCAAATAGAAGACTTAATGATCCGAGAAGTCGAACGGAGTCAAATAGTTGGTGCTTTTTGATCCCAGAAGCCTAATTGAGTCACATTGTGCGTAGTTAGTGACTTGATAAACCAAACGGATCAACTTGCGGGTACTTGTTGATCCGTGAAGCCGAATTCGGTCAGACGGAAGACTTGTTCATCCGAGAAGTCAATTGGGGTCAAATAGAAGATTTAATGATCCGAGAAGTCGAACGGAGTCAAATAGTTGGTGCTTGTTGATCCCAGAAGTCGAATTGAGTCACATTGTGCGTAGTTAGTGACTTGATAAACGGATCAAGATGGGGGTACTTGTTGATCGGTGAAGCCGAATTCGGTCAGGCGGAAGACTTGTTGATCCGAGAAGTCAATTGGGGTCGAATAGAAGAATTAATGATCTGAAAAGTCGAACGGAGTCAAATAGTTGGTGGTTGTTGATCCCAGAAGCCGAATCGAGTCACATTCTGCGTAGTTAGTGACTTGATAAACCAAACGGATCAACTTGCGGGTACATGTTGATCCGTGAAGCCAAATTCGGTCAGACAGAAGACTTGTTGATCTGAGAAGTCAATTGGGGTCAAATAGAAGATTTAATGATCCGAGAAGTCGAACGGAGTCAAATAGTTGGTGCTTGTTGATCCCAGAAGCCAAATTGAGTCACATTGTGCGTAGTTAGTGACTCGATAAACCAAACGGATCAAGTTGGGGGTACTTGTTGATCCGTGAAGCCGAATTCGGTCAGACGGAAGACTTGTTGATCCGAGAAGTCAATTGGGGTCAAATAGAAGACTTAATGATCCGAGAAGTCGAACGGAGTCAAATAGTTGGTTCTTGTTGATCCCAAAGGCCGAATTGAGTCACATTGTGCGTTGTTAGTGACTCGATAAACCAAACGGATCAGGTTGGGGGTACTTGTTGATCCGTGAATCCGAATTCGTTCAGACGGAAGACTTGTTGATCCGAGAAGTCAATTGGGGTCAAATAGAAGACTTAATGATCCGAGAAGTCGAACAGAGTCAAATAGTTGGTGGTTGTTGATCCCAGAAGCCGAATTGAGTCCCATTGTGCGTAGTTAGTGACTTGATAAACCAAACGGATCAACTTGCGGGTACTTGTTGATCCGTGAAGCCGAATTCGGTTGGACAGAAGACTTGTTGATCCGAGAAGTCAATTGGGGTCAAATAGAAGACTTAATGATCCGAGAAGTCGAACGGAGTCAAATAGTTGGTGCTTGTTGATCCCAGAAGCCGAATTGAGTCACATTGTGTGTAGTTAGTGACTCGATAAACCAAACGGATCAAGTTGGGGGTACTTGTTTATCCGTGAAGCCGAATTCGGTCAAACGGAAGAGTTTTTGATCCAAGAAGTCTATTTTGGTCAAAGTGAAGACTTAATGATCCGAGAAGTCGAACGGAGTCAAATAGTTGGTGCTTGTTGATCCCAGAAGCCGAATCGAGTCACATTGTGCGTAGTTAGTGACTTGATAAACTAAACGGATAAAGTTAAGGGTACTTGTTGATCCGTGAAGCCGAATTCGGTCAGACGGAAGACTTGTTGATCCGAGAATTTTGGTCAAAGAGAAGACTTAATGATCCGAGAATTCGAACGGAGTCAAATAGTTGGTGCTTGTTGATCCCAGAAGTCGAATTGAGTCACATTGTGCGTAGTTAGTGACTTGATAAACGGATCAAGATGGGGGTACTTGTTGATCGGTGAAGCCGAATTCGGTCAGACGGAAGACTTGTTGATCCGAGAAGTCAATTGGGGTCGAATAGAAGAATTAATGATCTGAAAAGTCGAACGGAGTCAAATAGTTGGTGGTTGTTGATCCCAGAAGCCGAAATCGAGTCACATTGTGCGTAGTTAGTGACTTGATAAACCAAACGGATCAACTTGCGGGTACTTGTTGATCAGTGAAGCCAAATTCGGTCTGACAGAAGACTTGTTGATCTGAGAAGTCAATTGGGGTCAAATAGAAGATTTAATGATCCGAGAAGTCGAACGGAGTCAAATAGTTGGTGCTTGTTGATCCCAGAAGCCAAATTGAGTCACATTGTGGGTAGTTAGTGACTCGATAAACCAAACGGATCAAGTTGGGGGTACTTGTTGATCCGTGAAGCCGAATTCGGTCAGACGGAAGACTTGTTGATCCGAGAAGTCAATTGGGGTCAAATAGAAGACTTTATGATCCGAGAAGTCGAACGGAGTCAAATAGTTGGTGCTTGTCGATCCCAAAAGCCGAATTGAGTCATATTGTGCGTAGTTAGTGACTCGATAAACCAAACGGATCAAGTTGGGGGTACTTGTTGATCCGTGAAGCCGAATTCGGTCAGACGGAAGACTTGTTGATCCGAGAAGTCAATTGGGGTCAAATAGAAGACTTAATGATCCGAGAAGTCGAACGGAGTCAAATAGTTGGTGGTTGTTGATCCCAGAAGCCGAATTGAGTCCCATTGTGCGTAGTTAGTGACTTGATAAACCAAACGGATCAACTTGCGGTTACTTGTTGATCCGTGAAGCCGAATTAGGTCAGACGGAAGACTTGTTGATCCGAGAAGTCAATTGGGGTCAAATAGAAGACTTAATGATCCGAGAAGTCGAACGGAGTCAAATAGTTGGTGCTTGTTGATCCCAGAAGCCGAATTGAGTCACATTGTGTGTAGTTAGTGACTCGATAAACCAAACGGATCAAGTTGGGGGTACTTGTTGATCCGTGAAGCCGAATTCGGTCAAACGGAAGACTTGTTGATCCGAGAAGTCAATTTTGGTCAAAGTGAAGACTTAATGATCCGAGAAGTCGAACGGAGTCAAATAGTTGGTGCTTGTTGATTCTAGAAGCCGAATCGAGTCACATTGTGCGTAGTTAGTGACTTGATAAACCAAATGGATCAAGTTAAGGGTACTTGTTGATCCGTGAAGCCGAATTCGGCCAGACGAAAGACTTGTTGATCCGAGAATTTTGGTCAAAGAGAAGACTTAATGATCCGAGAAGTCGAACGGAGTCAAATAGTTGGTGCTTGTTGATCCCAGAAGACGAATTGAGTCACATTGTGCGTAGTTAGTGACTTGATAAACCAAACGGATCAGCTTGCGGGTACTTGTTGATCCGGGAAGTCGAATTCGGTCAGACGGAAGACTTGCTGATCCGAGAAGTCAATTGGGGTCAAATAGAAGACTTAATGATCCGAGAAGTCGAACGGAGTCAAATAGTAGGTGCTTTTTGATCCCAGAAGCAGAATTGAGTCACATTGTGCGTAGTTAGTGACTTTATAAACCAAACGGATCAACTTGCAGGTACTTGTTGATCTGTGAAGCCGAATTCGGTCTGACGGAAGACTTGTTCATCCGAGAAGTCAATTGGGGTCAAATAGAAGATTTAATGATCCGAGAAGTCGAGCGGAGTCAAATAGTTGGTGCTTGTTGATCCCAGAAGTCGAATTGAGTCACATTGTGCGTAGTTAGTGACTTGATAAACGGATCAAGATGGGGGTACTTGTTGATCGGTGAAGCCGAATTCGGTCAGACGGAAGACTTGTTGATCCGAGAAGTCAATTGGGGTCGAATAGAAGACTTAATGATCTGAAAAGTCGAACGGAGTCAAATAGTTGGTGGTTGTTGATCCCAGAAGCCGAATCGAGTCACATTGTGCGTAGTTAGTGACTTGATAAACCAAACGGATCAACTTGCGGGTACTTGTTGATCCGTGAAGCCAAATTCGGTCAGACAGAAGACTTGTTTATCCGTGAAGCCGAATTCGGTCAGACGGAAGAGTTTTTGATCCAAGAAGTCTATTTTGGTCAAAGTGAAGACTTAATGATCCGAAAAGTCGAACGGAGTCAAATAGTTGGTGCTTGTTGATCCCAGAAGCCGAATCGAGTCACATTGTGCGTAGTTAGTGACTTGATAAACTAAACGGATAAAGTTAAGGGTACTTGTTGATCCGTGAAGCCGAATTCGGTCAGACGGAAGACTTGTTGATCCGAGAATTTTGGTCAAAGAGAAGACTTAATGATCCGAGAATTCGAACGGAGTCAAATAGTTGGTGCTTGTTGATCCCAGAAGTCGAATTGAGTCACATTGTGCGTAGTTAGTGACTTGATAAACGGATCAAGATGGGGGTACTTGTTGATCGGTGAAGCCGAATTCGGTCAGACGGAAGACTTGTTGATCCGAGAAGTCAATTGGGGTCGAATAGAAGAATTAATGATCTGAAAAGTCGAACGGAGTCAAATAGTTGGTGGTTGTTGATCCCAGAAGCCGAAATCGAGTCACATTGTGCGTAGTTAGTGACTTGATAAACCAAACGGATCAACTTGCGGGTACTTGTTGATCAGTGAAGCCAAATTCGGTCTGACAGAAGACTTGTTGATCTGAGAAGTCAATTGGGGTCAAATAGAAGATTTAATGATCCGAGAAGTCGAACGGAGTCAAATAGTTGGTGCTTGTTGATCCCAGAAGCCAAATTGAGTCACATTGTGGGTAGTTAGTGACTCGATAAACCAAACGGATCAAGTTGGGGGTACTTGTTGATCCGTGAAGCCGAATTCGGTCAGACGGAAGACTTGTTGATCCGAGAAGTCAATTGGGGTCAAATAGAAGACTTTATGATCCGAGAAGTCGAACGGAGTCAAATAGTTGGTGCTTGTCGATCCCAAAAGCCGAATTGAGTCATATTGTGCGTAGTTAGTGACTCGATAAACCAAACGGATCAAGTTGGGGGTACTTGTTGATCCGTGAAGCCGAATTCGGTCAGACGGAAGACTTGTTGATCCGAGAAGTCAATTGGGGTCAAATAGAAGACTTAATGATCCGAGAAGTCGAACGGAGTCAAATAGTTGGTGGTTGTTGATCCCAGAAGCCGAATTGAGTCCCATTGTGCGTAGTTAGTGACTTGATAAACCAAACGGATCAACTTGCGGTTACTTGTTGATCCGTGAAGCCGAATTAGGTCAGACGGAAGACTTGTTGATCCGAGAAGTCAATTGGGGTCAAATAGAAGACTTAATGATCCGAGAAGTCGAACGGAGTCAAATAGTTGGTGCTTGTTGATCCCAGAAGCCGAATTGAGTCACATTGTGTGTAGTTAGTGACTCGATAAACCAAACGGATCAAGTTGGGGGTACTTGTTGATCCGTGAAGCCGAATTCGGTCAAACGGAAGACTTGTTGATCCGAGAAGTCAATTTTGGTCAAAGTGAAGACTTAATGATCCGAGAAGTCGAACGGAGTCAAATAGTTGGTGCTTGTTGATTCTAGAAGCCGAATCGAGTCACATTGTGCGTAGTTAGTGACTTGATAAACCAAATGGATCAAGTTAAGGGTACTTGTTGATCCGTGAAGCCGAATTCGGCCAGACGGAAGACTTGTTGATCCGAGAATTTTGGTCAAAGAGAAGACTTAATGATCCGAGAAGTCGAACGGAGTCAAATAGTTGGTGCTTGTTGATCCCAGAAGACGAATTGAGTCACATTGTGCGTAGTTAGTGACTTGATAAACCAAACGGATCAGCTTGCGGGTACTTGTTGATCCGGGAAGTCGAATTCGGTCAGACGGAAGACTTGCTGATCCGAGAAGTCAATTGGGGTCAAATAGAAGACTTAATGATCCGAGAAGTCGAACGGAGTCAAATAGTAGGTGCTTTTTGATCCCAGAAGCAGAATTGAGTCACATTGTGCGTAGTTAGTGACTTTATAAACCAAACGGATCAACTTGCAGGTACTTGTTGATCTGTGAAGCCGAATTCGGTCTGACGGAAGACTTGTTCATCCGAGAAGTCAATTGGGGTCAAATAGAAGATTTAATGATCCGAGAAGTCGAGCGGAGTCAAATAGTTGGTGCTTGTTGATCCCAGAAGTCGAATTGAGTCACATTGTGCGTAGTTAGTGACTTGATAAACGGATCAAGATGGGGGTACTTGTTGATCGGTGAAGCCGAATTCGGTCAGACGGAAGACTTGTTGATCCGAGAAGTCAATTGGGGTCGAATAGAAGACTTAATGATCTGAAAAGTCGAACGGAGTCAAATAGTTGGTGGTTGTTGATCCCAGAAGCCGAATCGAGTCACATTGTGCGTAGTTAGTGACTTGATAAACCAAACGGATCAACTTGCGGGTACTTGTTGATCCGTGAAGCCAAATTCGGTCAGACAGAAGACTTGTTGATCTGAGAAGTCAATTGGGGTCAAATAGAAGATTTAATGATCCGAGAAGTCGAACGGAGTCAAATAGTTGGTGATTGTTGATCCCAGAAGCCAAATTGAGTCACATTGTGGGTAGTTAGTGACTCGATAAACCAAACGGATCAAGTTGGGGGTACTTGTTGATCCGTGAAGCCGAATTCGGTCAGACGGAAGACTTGTTGATCCGAGAAGTCAATTGGGGTCAAATAGAAGACTCTATGATCCGAGAAGTCGAACGGAGTCAAATAGTTGGTGCTTGTCGATCCCAAAAGCCGAATTGAGTCATATTGTGCGTAGTTAGTGACTCGATAAACCAAACGGATCAAGTTGGGGGTACTTGTTGATCCGTGAAGCCGAATTCGGTCAGACGGAAGACTTGTTGATCCGAGAAGTCAATTGGGGTCAAATGGAAGACTTAATGATCCGAGAAGTCGAACGGAGTCAAATAGTTTGTGGTTGTTGATCCCAGAAGCCGAATTGAGTCCCATTGTGCGTAGTTAGTGACTTGATAAACCAAACGGATCAACTAGCGGTTACTTGTTGATCCGTGAAGCCGAATTCGGTCAGACGGAAGACTTGTTGATCCGAGAAGTCAATTGGGGTCAAATAGAAGACTTAATGATCCGAGAAGTCGAACGGAGTCAAATAGTTGGTGCTTGTTGATCCCAGAAGCCGAATTGAGTCACATTGTGTGTAGTTAGTGACTCGATAAACCAAACGGATCAAGTTGGGGGTACTTGTTGATCCGTGAAGCCGAATTCGGTCAAACGGAAGACTTGTTGATCCGAGAAGTCAATTTTGGTCAAAGTGAAGACTTAATGATCCGAGAAGTCGAACGGAGTCAAATAGTTGGTGCTTGTTGATTCTAGAAGCCGAATCGAGTCACATTGTGCGTAGTTAGTGACTTGATAAACCAAACGGATCAAGTTAAGGGTACTTGTTGATCCGTGAAGCCGAATTCGGTCAGACGGAAGACTTGTTGATCCGAGAATTTTGGTCAAAGAGAAGACTTAATGATCCGAGAAGTCGAACGGAGTCAAATAGTTGGTGGTTGTTGATCCCAGAAGCCGAATTGAGTCCCATTGTGCGTAGTTAGTGACTTGATAAACCAAACGGATCAACTTGCGGTTACTTGTTGATCCGTGAAGCCGAATTAGGTCAGACGGAAGACTTGTTGATCCGAGAAGTCAATTGGGGTCAAATAGAAGACTTAATGATCCGAGAAGTCGAACGAAAGTCAAATAGTTGGTGCTTGTTGATCCCAGAAGCCGAATTGAGTCACATTGTGTGTAATTAGTGACTCGATAAACCAAACGGATCAAGTTGGGGGTACTTGTTGATCCGTGAAGCCGAATTCGGTCAAACGGAAGACTTGTTGATCCGAGAAGTCAATTTTGGTCAAAGTGAAGACTTAATGATCCGAGAAGTCGAACGGAGTCAAATAGTTGGTGCTTGTTGATTCTAGAAGCCGAATCGAGTCACATTGTGCGTAGTTAGTGACTTGATAAACCAAATGGATCAAGTTAAGGGTACTTGTTGATCCGTGAAGCCGAATCGGTCAGACGGAAGACTTGTTGATCCGAGAATTTTGGTCAAAGAGAAGACTTAATGATCCGAGAAGTCGAACGGAGTCAAATAGTTGGTGCTTGTTGATCCCAGAAGACGAATTGAGTCACATTGTGCGTAGTTAGTGACTTGATAAACCAAACGGATCAGCTTGCGGGTACTTGTTGATCCGGGAAGTCGAATTCGGTCAGACGGAAGACTTGCTGATCCGAGAAGTCAATTGGGGTCAAATAGAAGACTTAATGATCCGAGAAGTCGAACGGAGTCAAATAGTAGGTGCTTTTTGATCCCAGAAGCAGAATTGAGTCACATTGTGCGTAGTTAGTGACTTTATAAACCAAACGGATCAACTTGCAGGTACTTGTTGATCTGTGAAGCCGAATTCGGTCTGACGGAAGACTTGTTCATCCGAGAAGTCAATTGGGGTCAAATAGAAGATTTAATGATCCGAGAAGTCGAGCGGAGTCAAATAGTTGGTGCTTGTCGATCCCAGAAGTCGAATTGAGTCACATTGTGCGTAGTTAGTGACTTGATAAACGGATCAAGATGGGGGTACTTGTTGATCGGTCAAGCCGAATTCGGTCAGACGGAAGACTTGTTGATCCGAGAAGTCAATTGGGGTCGAATAGAAGACTTAATGATCTGAAAAGTCGAACGGAGTCAAATAGTTGGTGGTTGTTGATCCCAGAAGCCGAATCGAGTCACATTGTGCGTAGTTAGTGACTTGATAAACCAAACGGATCAACTTGCGGGTACTTGTTGATCCGTGAAGCCAAATTCGGTCAGACAGAAGACTTGTTGATCTGAGAAGTCAATTGGGGTCAAATAGAAGATTTAATGATCCGAGAAGTCGAACGGAGTCAAATAGTTGGTGATTGTTGATCCCAGAAGCCAAATTGAGTCACATTGTGGGTAGTTAGTGACTCGATAAACCAAACGGATCAAGTTGGGGGTACTTGTTGATCCGTGAAGCCGAATTCGGTCAGACGGAAGACTTGTTGATCCGAGAAGTCAATTGGGGTCAAATAGAAGACTCTATGATCCGAGAAGTCGAACGGAGTCAAATAGTTGGTGCTTGTCGATCCGAAAAGCCGAATTGAGTCATATTGTGCGTAGTTAGTGACTCGATAAACCAAACGGATCAAGTTGGGGGTACTTGTTGATCCGTGAAGCCGAATTCGGTCAGACGAAAGACTTGTTGATCCGAGAAGTCAATTGGGGTCAAATGGAAGACTTAATGATCCGAGAAGTCGAACGGAGTCAAATAGTTTGTGGTTGTTGATCCCAGAAGTCGAATTGAGTCCCATTGTGCGTAGTTAGTGACTTGATAAACCAAACGGATCAACTTGCGGTTACTTGTTGATCCGTGAAGCCGAATTCGGTCAGACGGAAGACTTGTTGATCCGAGAAGTCAATTGGGGTCAAATAGAAGACTTAATGATCCGAGAAGTCGAACGGAGTCAAATAGTTGGTGCTTGTTGATCCCAGAAGCCGAATTGAGTCACATTGTGTGTAGTTAGTGACTCGATAAACCAAACGGATCAAGTTGGGGGTACTTGTTGATCCGTGAAGCCGAATTCGGTCAAACGGAAGACTTGTTGATCCGAGAAGTCAATTTTGGTCAAAGTGAAGACTTAATGATCCGAGAAGTCGAACGGAGTCAAATAGTTGGTGCTTGTTGATTCTAGAAGCCGAATCGAGTCACATTGTGCGTAGTTAGTGACTTGATAAACCAAACGGATCAAGTTAAGGGTACTTGTTGATCCGTGAAGCCGAATTCGGTCAGACGGAAGACTTGTTGATCCGAGAATTTTGGTCAAAGAGAAGACTTAATGATCCGAGAAGTCGAACGGAGTCAAATATTTGGTGCTTGTTGATCCCAGAAGACGAATTGAGTCACATTGTGCGTAGTTAGTGACTTGATAAACCAAACGGATCAGCTTGCGGGTACTTGTTGATCCGTGAAGTCGAATTCGGTCAGACGGAAGACTTGTTGATCCGAGAAGTCAATTGGGGTCAAATAGAAGACTTAATGATCCGAGAAGTCGAACGGAGTCAAATAGTTGGTGCTTGTTGATCCCAGAAGCCGAATTGAGTCACATTGTGCGTAGTTAGTGACTTTATAAACCAAACGGATCAACTTGCGGGTACTTGTTGATCCGTGAAGCCGAATTCGGTCAGACGGAAGACTTGTTCATCCGAGAAGTCAATTGGGGTCAAATAGAAGATTTAATGATCCGAGAAGTCGAACGGAGTCAAATAGTTGGTGCTCGTTGATCCCAGAAGCCGAATTGAGTCACATTGTGCGTAGTTAGTGACTTGATAAACCAAACGAATCAAGTTGGGGGTACTTGTTGATCCGTGAAGCCGAATTTGGTCAGACGGAAGACTTTTTGATCCGAGAAGTCAATTGGGGCCAAATAGATGAATTAATGATCCGAGAAGTCGAACGGAGTCAAATAGTTGGTGCTTGTTAATCCCAGAAGCCGAATTGAGTCACATTTTGCATAGTTAGTGACTTGATAAACCAAATGGATCAAGTTGGGGGTACTTGTTGATCCGTGAAGCCGAATTTGGTCAAACGGAAGAGTTGTAGACCCGAGAAGTCAATTTTGGTCAAAGTGCAGACTGAATGATCCGAGAAGTCGAACGGACTCAAATAGTTGGTGCTTGTTGATCCCAGAAGCCGAATCGAGTCACATTGTGTGTAGTTAGTGACTCGATAAACCAAACGGATCAAGTTGGGGGTACTTGTTGATCCGTGAAGCCGAATTCGGTCAAACGGAAGACTTGTTGATCCGAGAAGTCAATTTTGGTCAAAGTGAAGACTTAATGATCCGAGAAGTCGAACGGAGTCAAATAGTTGGTGCTTGTTGATTCTAGAAGCCGAATCGAGTCACATTGTGCGTAGTTAGTGACTTGATAAACCAAATGGATCAAGTTAAGGGTACTTGTTGATCCGTGAAGCCGAATTCGGTCAGACGGAAGACTTGTTGATCCGAGAATTTTGGTCAAAGAGAAGACTTAATGATCCGAGAAGTCGAACGGAGTCAAATAGTTGGTGCTTGTTGATCCCAGAAGACGAATTGAGTCACATTGTGCGTAGTTAGTGACTTGATAAACCAAACGGATCAGCTTGCGGGTACTTGTTGATCCGGGAAGTCGAATTCGGTCAGACGGAAGACTTGCTGATCCGAGAAGTCAATTGGGGTCAAATAGAAGACTTAATGATCCGAGAAGTCGAACGGAGTCAAATAGTAGGTGCTTTTTTATCCCAGAAGCAGAATTGAGTCACATTGTGCGTAGTTAGTGACTTTATAAACCAAACGGATCAACTTGCAGGTACTTGTTGATCTGTGAAGCCGAATTCGGTCTGACGGAAGACTTGTTCATCCGAGAAGTCAATTGGGGTCAAATAGAAGATTTAATGATCCGAGAAGTCGAGCGGAGTCAAATAGTTGGTGCTTGTTGATCCCAGAAGTCGAATTGAGTCACATTGTGCGTAGTTAGTGACTTGATAAACGGATCAAGATGGGGGTACTTGTTGATCGGTGAAGCCGAATTCGGTCAGACGGAAGACTTGTTGATCCGAGAAGTCAATTGGGGTCGAATAGAAGACTTAATGATCTGAAAAGTCGAACGGAGTCAAATAGTTGGTGGTTGTTGATCCCAGAAGCCGAATCGAGTCACATTGTGCGTAGTTAGTGACTTGATAAACCAAACGGATCAACTTGCGGGTACTTGTTGATCCGTGAAGCCAAATTCGGTCAGACAGAAGACTTGTTGATCTGAGAAGTCAATTGGGGTCAAATAGAAGATTTAATGATCCGAGAAGTCGAACGGAGTCAAATAGTTGGTGATTGTTGATCCCAGAAGCCAAATTGAGTCACATTGTGGGTAGTTAGTGACTCGATAAACCAAACGGATCAAGTTGGGGGTACTTGTTGATCCGTGAGGCCGAATTCGGTCAGACGGAAGACTTGTTGATCCGAGAAGTCAATTGGGGTCAAATAGAAGACTTTATGATCCGAGAAGTCGAACGGAGTCAAATAGTTGGTGCTTGTCGATCCCAAAAGCCGAATTCAGTCATATTGTGCGTAGTTAGTGACTCGATAAACCAAACGGATCAAGTTGGGGGTACTTGTTGATCCGTGAAGCCGAATTCGGTCAGACGGAAGACTTGTTGATCCGAGAAGTCAATTGGGGTCAAATAGAAGACTTAATGATCCGAGAAGTCGAACGGAGTCAAATAGTTTGTGGTTGTTGATCCCAGAAGCCGAATTGAGTCCCATTGTGCGTAGTTAGTGACTTGATAAACCAAACGGATCAACTTGCGGTTACTTGTTGATCCGTGAAGCCGAATTCGGTCAGACGGAAGACTTGTTGATCCGAGAAGTCAATTGGGGTCAAATAGAAGACTTAATGATCCGAGAAGTCGAACGGAGTCAAATAGTTGGTGCTTGTTGATCCCAGAAGCCGAATTGAGTCACATTGTGTGTAGTTAGTGACTCGATAAACCAAACGGATCAAGTTGGGAGTACTTGTTGATCCGTGAAGCCGAATTCGGTCAAACGGAAGACTTGTTGATCCGAGAAGTCAATTTTGGTCAAAGTGAAGACTTAATGATCCGAGAAGTCGAACGGAGTCAAATAGTTGGTGCTTGTTGATTCTAGAAGCCGAATCGAGTCACATTGCGTGTAGTTAGTGACTTGATAAACCAAACGGATCAAGTTAAGGGTACTTGTTGATCCGTGAAGCCGAATTCGGTCAGACGGAAGACTTGTTGATCCGAGAATTTTGGTCAAAGAGAAGACTTAATGATCCGAGAAGTCGAACGGAGTCAAATAGTTGGTGCTTGTTGATCCCAGAAGACGAATTGAGTCACATTGTGCGTAGTTAGTGACTTGATAAACCAAACGGATCAGCTTGCGGGTACTTGTTGATCCGTGAAGTCGAATTCGGTCAGACGGAAGACTTGTTGATCCGAGAAGTCAATTGGGGTCAAATAGAAGACTTAATGATCCGAGAAGTCGAACGGAGTCAAATTGTTGGTGCTTGTTGATCCTAGAAGCCGAATTGAGTCACATTGTGCGTAGTTAGTGACTTTATAAACCAAACGGATAAACTTGCGGGTACTTGTTGATCCGTGAAGCCGAATTCGGTCAGACGGAAGACTTGTTCATCCGAGAAGTCAATTGGGGTCAAATAGAAGATTTAATGATCCGAGAAGTCGAACGGAGTCAAATAGTTGGTGCTCGTTGATCCCAGAAGCCGAATTGAGTCACATTGTGCGTAGTTAGTGACTTGATAAACCAAACGAATCAAGTTGGGGGTACTTGTTGATCCGTGAAGCCGAATTTGGTCAGACGGAAGACTTTTTGATCCGAGAAGTCAATTGGGGCCAAATAGATGAATTAATGATCCGAGAAGTCGAACGGAGTCAAATAGTTGGTGCTTGTTAATCCCAGAAGCCGAATTGAGTCACATTGTGCATAGTTAGTGACTTGATAAACCAAATGGATCAAGTTGGGGGTACTTGTTGATCCGTGAAGCCGAATTTGGTCAAACGGAAGAGTTGTAGACCCGAGAAGTCAATTTTGGTCAAAGTGCAGACTGAATGATCCGAGAAGTCGAACGGACTCAAATAGTTGGTGCTTGTTGATCCCAGAAGCCGAATCGAGTCACATTGTGCGTAGTTAGTGACTTGATAAACCAAACGGATCAACTTGGGGGTACTTGTTGATATGTGAAGCCGAATTCGGTCAGACGGAAGACTTGTTGATCCGAGAAGACAATTGGGGTCAAGTAGAAGACTTAATAATCCGAGAAGTCGAACGGAGTCAAATAGTTGGTGCTTGTTGATCCCAGAAGCCGAATTGAGTCACATTGTGCATAGTTAGTGACTCGATAAACCAAACGGATCAAGTTGGGGGTACTTGTTGATCCGTGAAGCCGAATTTGGTCAAACGGAAGACTTGTTGATCCGAGAAGTCAATTTTGGTCAAAGTGAAGACTTAATGATCCGAGAAGTCGAACGGAGTCAAATAGTTGGTGCTTGTTGATCCCAGAAGCCAAATTGAGTCACATTGTGGGTAGTTAGTGACTCGATAAACCAAACGGATCAAGTTGGGGGTACTTGTTGATCCGTGAAGCCGAATTCGGTCAGACGGAAGACTTTTTGATCCGAGAAGTCAGTTGTGGTCAAATAGAAGATTTAATGACCCGAGAAGTCGAACGGAGTCAAATAGTTTGTGCTTGTTGATCCCAGAAGCCGAATTGAGTCACATTGTGCTTAGTTAGTGACTTGATAAATCAAATGGATCAAGTTGGGGGTACTTGTTGATCCGTGAAGCCGAATTCGGTCAGACGGAAGACTTGTTCATCCGAGAAGTCAATTGGGGTCAAATAGAAGACTTAATGATCCGAGAAGTCGAACGGAGTCAAATAGTTGGTGCTTGTTGATCCCAGAAGCCGAATTGAGTCCCATTGTGCGTAGTTAGTGACTTGATAAACTAAACGGATCAACTTGCGGGTACTTGTTGATCCGTGAAGCCGAATTCGGTCAGACGGAAGACATGTTGATCCGAGAAGTCAATTGGGGTCAAATAGAAGACTTAATGATCCGAGAAGTCGAACGGAGTCAAATAGTTGGTGCTTGTTGATCCCAGAAGCCGAATTGAGTCACATTGTGTGTAGTTAGTGACTCGATAAATCAAACGGATCAAGTTGGGGGTACTTGTTGATCCGTGAAGCCGAATTCGGTCAAACGGAAGACTTGTTGATCCGAGAAGTCAATTTTGTTCAAAGTGAAGACTTAATGATCCGAGAAGTCGAACGGAGTCAAATAGTTGGTGCTTGTTGATCCCAGAAGCCGAATCGAGTCACATTGTGCGTATTTAGTGACTTGATAAACCAAACGGATCAAGATGGGGGTACTTGTTGATCGGTGAAGCCGAATTCGGTCAGACGGAAGAGTTGTTGATCCGAGAAGTCAATTTTGGTCAAAGAGAAGACTTAATGATCCGAGAATTCAAACGGAGTCAAATAGTTGGTGCTTGTTGATCCCAGAAGCCGAATTGAGTCACATTGTGCCTAGTTAGTGACTCGATAAACCAAACGGATCAAGTTGGGGGTACTTGTTGATCCGTGAAGCCGAATTTGGTCAAACGGAAGACTTGTTGATCCGAGAAGTCAATTTTGGTCAAAGTGAAGACTTAATGATCCGAGAAGTCGAACGGAGTCAAATAGTTGGTGCTTGTTGATCCCAGAAGCCAAATTGAGTCACATTGTGGGTAGTTAGTGACTCGATAAACCAAACGGATCAAGTTGGGGGTACTTGTTGATCCGTGAAGCCGAATTCGGTCAGACGGAAGACTTTTTGATCCGAGAAGTCAGTTGTGGTCAAATAGAAGATTTAATGACCCGAGAAGTCGAACGGAGTCAAATAGTTTGTGCTTGTTGATCCCAGAAGCCGAATTGAGTCACATTGTGCATAGTTAGTGACTCGATAAACCAAACGGATCAAGTTGGGGGTACTTGTTGATCCGTGAAGCCGAATTTGGTCAAACGGAAGACTTGTTGATCCGAGAAGTCAATTTTGGTCAAAGTGAAGACTTAATAATCCGAGAAGTCGAACGGAGTCAAATAGTTGGTGCTTGTTGATCCCAGAAGCCGAATTGAGTCACATTGTGCATAGTTAGTGACTCGATAAACCAAACGGATCAAGTTGGGGGTACTTGTTGATCCGTGAAGCCGAATTTGGTCAAACGGAAGACTTGTTGATCCGAGAAGTCAATTTTGGTCAAAGTGAAGACTTAATGATCCGAGAAGTCGAACGGAGTCAAATAGTTGGTGCTTGTTGATCCCAGAAGCCAAATTGAGTCACATTGTGGGTAGTTAGTGACTCGATAAACCAAACGGATCAAGTTGGGGGTACTTGTTGATCCGTGAAGCCGAATTCGGTCAGACGGAAGACTTTTTGATCCGAGAAGTCAGTTGTGGTCAAATAGAAGATTTAATGACCCGAGAAGTCGAACGGAGTCAAATAGTTTGTGCTTGTTGATCCCAGAAGCCGAATTGAGTCACATTGTGCTTAGTTAGTGACTTGATAAATCAAATGGATCAAGTTGGGGGTACTTGTTGATCCGTGAAGCCGAATTCGGTCAGACGGAAGACTTGTTCATCCGAGAAGTCAATTGGGGTCAAATAGAAGACTTAATGATCCGAGAAGTCGAACGGAGTCAAATAGTTGGTGCTTGTTGATCCCAGAAGCCGAATTGAGTCCCATTGTGCGTAGTTAGTGACTTGATAAACTAAACGGATCAACTTGCGGGTACTTGTTGATCCGTGAAGCCGAATTCGGTCAGACGGAAGACATGTTGATCCGAGAAGTCAATTGGGGTCAAATAGAAGACTTAATGATCCGAGAAGTCGAACGGAGTCAAATAGTTGGTGCTTGTTGATCCCAGAAGCCGAATTGAGTCACATTGTGTGTAGTTAGTGACTCGATAAATCAAACGGATCAAGTTGGGGGTACTTGTTGATCCGTGAAGCCGAATTCGGTCAAACGGAAGACTTGTTGATCCGAGAAGTCAATTTTGGTCAAAGTGAAGACTTAATGATCCGAGAAGTCGAACGGAGTCAAATAGTTGGTGCTTGTTGATCCCAGAAGCCGAATCGAGTCACATTGTGCGTATTTAGTGACTTGATAAACCAAACGGATCAAGATGGGGGTACTTGTTGATCGGTGAAGCCGAATTCGGTCAGACGGAAGAGTTGTTGATCCGAGAAGTCAATTTTGGTCAAAGAGAAGACTTAATGATCCGAGAATTCAAACGGAGTCAAATAGTTGGTGCTTGTTGATCCCAGAAGCCGAATTGAGTCACATTGTGCCTAGTTAGTGACTCGATAAACCAAACGGATCAAGTTGGGGGTACTTGTTCATCCGTGAAGCCGAATTCGGTCAGAAGAAAGACTTGTTGATCCGAGAAGTCAATTGGGGTAAAATAGAAGATTTAATGATACGAGAAGTCGGATGGAGTCAAATAGTTGGTGCTTGTTGATCCCAGAAGCCGAATTGAGTCACATTGTGCATAGTTAGTGACTTGCTAAACCAAATGGATCAAGTTGGGGGTACTTGTTGATCCGTGAAGCCGAATTCGGTCAGACGGAAGACTTGTTGATCCGAGAAGTCAATTGGGGTCAAATAGAAGACTTAATGATTCGAGAAGTCGAACGGAGTCAAATAGTTGATGCTTGTTGATCCCAGAAGCCGAATTGAGTCACATTGTGCGTAGTTAGTGACTTAATAAACCAAACGGATCAAGTTTGGGGTACTTGTTGATCCGTGATGCCAAATTCGGTCAAACGGAAGACTTGTAGATCCGAGAAGTTAATTTTGGTCAAAGTGAAGACTTAATGATCCGAGAAGTCGAACGGAGTCAAATAGTTGGTGCTTGTTGATCCCAGAAGCCGAATCGAGTCACATTGTGAGTAGTTAGTGACTTGATAAACCAAACGGATCAAGTTAAGGGTACTTTTTGATCCGTGAAGCCGAATTCGGTAAAACGGAAGACTTGTTGATCCGAGAAGTCAATTTTGGTCAAAGAGAAGACTTAATGATCCGAGAAGTCGAACGGAGTCAAATAGTTGGTGCTTGTTGATCCCAGAAGTCCAATTGAGTCACATTGTGCGTAGTTAGTGACTTGATAAACCAAACGGATCAAGATGGGGTTACTTGTTGATCGGTGAAGCTGAATTCAGTCAGACGGAAGACTTGTTGATCCGAGAAGTCAATTGGGGTCAAATAGAAGACTTAATGATCGGAGAAGTCGAACGGAGTCAAATAGTTGGTCCTTGTTTATCCCCGAAGCCGAATCGAGTCACATTGTGCGTAGTTAGTGACTTGATAAACCAAACGGATCAACTTGCGGGTACTTGTTGATCCGTGAAGCCGAATATGGTCAGGCGGAAGACTTGTTGATCTGAGAAGTCAATTGGGGTCAAATAGAAAATTTAATGATCCGAGAAGTCGAACGGAGTCAAATAGTTGGTGCTTGTTGATCCCAGAAGCCAAATTGAGTCACATTGTGCGTAGTTAATGACTCGATAAACCAAACGGATCAAGTTGGGGGTACTTGTTGATCCGTGAAGCCGAATTCGGTCAAACGGAAGACTTGTTGATCCGAGAAGTCAATTTTGGTCAAAGTGAAGACTTAATGATCCGAGAAGTCGAACGGAGTCAAATAGTAGGTGCTTGTTGATCCTAGAAGCCGAGTCGAGTCACATTGTGCATAGTTAGTGACTTGATAAACCAAACAGATCAAGTTAAGGGTACTTGTTGATCCGTGAAGCCGAATTCGGTCAAACGGAAGACTTGTTGATCCGAGAAGTCAATTTTGGTCAAAGTGAAGACTTAATGATCCGAGAAGTCGAACGGAGTCAAATAGTTGGTGCTTGTTGATCCCAGAAGCCGAATCGAGTCACATTGTGCGTATTTAGTGACTTGATAAACCAAACGGATCAAGATGGGGGTACTTGTTGATCGGTGAAGCCGAATTCGGTCAGACGGAAGAGTTGTTGATCCGAGAAGTCAATTTTGGTCAAAGAGAAGACTTAATGATCCGAGAATTCAAACGGAGTCAAATAGTTGGTGCTTGTTGATCCCAGAAGCCGAATTGAGTCACATTGTGCCTAGTTAGTGACTCGATAAACCAAACGGATCAAGTTGGGGGTACTTGTTGATCCGTGAAGCCGAATTCGGTCAGAAGAAAGACTTGTTGATCCGAGAAGTCAATTGGGGTAAAATAGAAGATTTAATGATACGAGAAGTCGGATGGAGTCAAATAGTTGGTGCTTGTTGATCCCAGAAGCCGAATTGAGTCACATTGTGCATAGTTAGTGACTTGCTAAACCAAATGGATCAAGTTGGGGGTACTTGTTGATCCGTGAAGCCGAAATCGGTCAGACGGAAGACTTGTTGATCCGAGAAGTCAATTGGGGTCAAATAGAAGACTTAATGATTCGAGAAGTCGAACGGAGTCAAATAGTTGATGCTTGTTGATCCCAGAAGCCGAATTGAGTCACATTGTGCGTAGTTAGTGACTTAATAAACCAAACGGATCAAGTTTGGGGTACTTGTTGATCCGTGATGCCAAATTCGGTCAAACGGAAGACTTGTAGATCCGAGAAGTTAATTTTGGTCAAAGTGAAGACTTAATGATCCGAGAAGTCGAACGGAGTCAAATAGTTGGTGCTTGTTGATCCCAGAAGCCGAATCGAGTCACATTGTGAGTAGTTAGTGACTTGATAAACCAAACGGATCAAGTTAAGGGTACTTTTTGATCCGTGAAGCCGAATTCGGTAAAACGGAAGACTTGTTGATCCGAGAAGTCAATTTTGGTCAAAGAGAAGACTTAATGATCCGAGAAGTCGAACGGAGTCAAATAGTTGGTGCTTGTTGATCCCAGAAGTCCAATTGAGTCACATTGTGCGTAGTTAGTGACTTGATAAACCAAACGGATCAAGATGGGGTTACTTGTTGATCGGTGAAGCTGAATTCAGTCAGACGGAAGACTTGTTGATCCGAGAAGTCAATTGGGGTCAAATAGAAGACTTAATGATCGGAGAAGTCGAACGGAGTCAAATAGTTGGTCCTTGTTTATCCCCGAAGCCGAATCGAGTCACATTGTGCGTAGTTAGTGACTTGATAAACCAAACGGATCAACTTGCGGGTACTTGTTGATCCGTGAAGCCGAATATGGTCAGGCGGAAGACTTGTTGATCTGAGAAGTCAATTGGGGTCAAATAGAAAATTTAATGATCCGAGAAGTCGAACGGAGTCAAATAGTTGGTGCTTGTTGATCCCAGAAGCCAAATTGAGTCACATTGTGCGTAGTTAATGACTCGATAAACCAAACGGATCAAGTTGGGGGTACTTGTTGATCCGTGAAGCCGAATTCGGTCAAACGGAAGACTTGTTGATCCGAGAAGTCAATTTTGGTCAAAGTGAAGACTTAATGATCCGAGAAGTCGAACGGAGTCAAATAGTAGGTGCTTGTTGATCCTAGAAGCCGAGTCGAGTCACATTGTGCATAGTTAGTGACTTGATAAACCAAACAGATCAAGTTAAGGGTACTTGTTGATCCGTGAAGCCGAATTCGGTCAAACGGAAGACTTGTTGATCCGAGAAGTCAATTTTGGTCAAAGTGAAGACTTAATGATCCGAGAAGTCGAACGGAGTCAAATAGTTGGTGCTTGTTGATCCCAGAAGCCGAATCGAGTCACATTGTGCGTATTTAGTGACTTGATAAACCAAACGGATCAAGATGGGGGTACTTGTTGATCGGTGAAGCCGAATTCGGTCAGACGGAAGAGTTGTTGATCCGAGAAGTCAATTTTGGTCAAAGAGAAGACTTAATGATCCGAGAATTCAAACGGAGTCAAATAGTTGGTGCTTGTTGATCCCAGAAGCCGAATTGAGTCACATTGTGCCTAGTTAGTGACTCGATAAACCAAACGGATCAAGTTGGGGGTACTTGTTGATCCGTGAAGCCGAATTCGGTCAGAAGAAAGACTTGTTGATCCGAGAAGTCAATTGGGGTAAAATAGAAGATTTAATGATACGAGAAGTCGGATGGAGTCAAATAGTTGGTGCTTGTTGATCCCAGAAGCCGAATTGAGTCACATTGTGCATAGTTAGTGACTTGCTAAACCAAATGGATCAAGTTGGGGGTACTTGTTGATCCGTGAAGCCGAATTCGGTCAGACGGAAGACTTGTAGATCCGAGAAGTCAATTGGGGTCAAATAGAAGACTTAATGATTCGAGAAGTCGAACGGAGTCAAATAGTTGATGCTTGTTGATCCCAGAAGCCGAATTGAGTCACATTGTGCGTAGTTAGTGACTTAATAAACCAAACGGATCAAGTTTGGGGTACTTGTTGATCCGTGATGCCAAATTCGGTCAAACGGAAGACTTGTAGATCCGAGAAGTTAATTTTGGTCAAAGTGAAGACTTAATGATCCGAGAAGTCGAACGGAGTCAAATAGTTGGTGCTTGTTGATCCCAGAAGCCGAATCGAGTCACATTGTGAGTAGTTAGTGACTTGATAAACCAAACGGATCAAGTTAAGGGTACTTTTTGATCCGTGAAGCCGAATTCGGTAAAACGGAAGACTTGTTGATCCGAGAAGTCAATTTTGGTCAAAGAGAAGAGTTAATGATCCGAGAAGTCGAACAGAGTCAAATAGTTGGTGCTTGTTGATCCCAGAAGTCCAATTGAGTCACATTGTGCGTAGTTAGTGACTTGATAAACCAAACGGATCAAGATGGGGTTACTTGTTGATCGGTGAAGCTGAATTCAGTCAGACGGAAGACTTGTTGATCCGAGAAGTCAATTGGGGTCAAATAGAAGACTTAATGATCGGAGAAGTCGAACGGAGTCAAATAGTTGGTCCTTGTTTATCCCCGAAGCCGAATCGAGTCACATTGTGCGTAGTTAGTGACTTGATAAACCAAACGGATCAACTTGCGGGTACTTGTTGATCCGTGAAGCCGAATATGGTCAGGCGGAAGACTTGTTGATCTGAGAAGTCAATTGGGGTCAAATAGAAAATTTAATGATCCGAGAAGTCGAACGGAGTCAAATAGTTGGTGCTTGTTGATCCCAGAAGCCAAATTGAGTCACCTTGTGCGTAGTTAATGACTCGATAAACCAAACGGATCAAGTTGGGGGTACTTGTTGATCCGTGAAGCCGAATTCGGTCAAACGGAAGACTTGTTGATCCGAGAAGTCAATTTTGGTCAAAGTGAAGACTTAATGATCCGAGAAGTCGAACGGAGTCAAATAGTAGGTGCTTGTTGATCCTAGAAGCCGAGTCGAGTCACATTGTGCATAGTTAGTGACTTGATAAACCAAACAGATCAAGTTAAGGGTACTTGTTGATCCGTGAAGCCGAATTCGGTCAGACGGAAGACTTTTTGATCCGAGAAGTCAGTTGGGGTCAAATAGAAGATTTAATGACCCGAGAAGTCGAACGGAGTCAAATAGTTGGTGCTTGTTGATCCCAGAAGCCGAATTGAGTCACATTGTGCTTATTTAGTGACTTGATAAATCAAATGGATCAAGTTGGGGGTACTTGTTGATCCGTGAAGCCGAATTCGGTCAGACGGAAGACTTGTTCATCCGAGAAGTCAATTGGGGTCAAATAGAAGACTTAATGATCCGAGAAGTCGAACGGAGTCAAATAGTTGGTGCTTGTTGATCCCAAAAGCCGAATTGAGTCACATTGTGTGTAGTTAGTGACTCGATAAACCAAACGGATCAAGTTGGGGGTACTTGTTGATCTGTGAAGACGAATTCGGTCAAACGGAAGACTTATTGATCCGAGAAGTTAATTTTGGTCAAAGTGAAGACTTAATGATCCGAGAAGTCGAACGGAGTCAAATAGTTGGTGCTTGTTGATCCCAGAAGCCAAATCGAGTCACATTGTGAGTATTTAGTGACTTGATAAACCAAACGGATCAAGTTAAGGGTACTTTTTGATCCGTGAAGCCGAATTCGGTAAAATGGAAGACTTGTTGATCCGAGAAGTCAATTTTGGTCAAAGAGAAGACTTAATGATCCGAGAAGTCGAACGGAGTCAAATAGTTGGTGCTTGTTGATCCCAGAAGTCCAATTGAGTCACATTGTGCGTAGTTAGTGACTTGATAAACCAAACGGATCAAGATGGGGTTACTTGTTGATCGGTGAAGCTGAATTCGGTCAGACGGAAGACTTGTCGATCCGAGAAGTCAATTGGGGTCAAATAGAAGACTTAATGATCGGAGAAGTCGAACGGAGTCAAATAGTTGGTCCTTGTTTATCCCAAAAGCCGAATCGAGTCACATTGTGCGTAGTTAGTGACTTGATAAACCAAACGGATCAACTTGCGGGTACTTGTTGATCCGTGAAGCCGAATTCGATCAGGCGGAAGACTTGTTGATCTGAGAAGTCAATTGGGGTCAAATAGAAGATTTAATGATCCGAGAAGTCGAACGGAGTCAAATAGTTGGTGCTTGTTGATCCCAGAAGCCAAATTGAGTAACATTGTGCGTAGTTAGTGACTCGATAAACCAAACGGATCAAGTTGGGGGTACTTGTTGATCCGTGATGCCGAATTCGGTCAGACGGAAGACTTGTTGATCCGAGAAGTCAATTGGGGTCAAATAGAAGACTTAATGATCCGAGAAGTCGAACGAAGTCAAATAGTTGGAGCTTGTTGATCCCAAAAGCCGAATTGAGTCACATTGTGCGTAGTTAGTGACTCGATGAACCAAACGGATCAAGTTGGGGGTACTTGTTGATCGGTGAAGCCGAATTCGGTCAGACGGAAGACTTGTTGATCCGAGAAGTCAATTGGGGTCAAATAGAAGACATAATGATCCGAGAAGTCGAACGGAGTCAAATAGTTGGTGCTTGTTGGTCCCAGAAGCCGAATTGAGTCCCATTGTGTGTAGTTAGTGACTTGATAAACCAAACGCATCAACTTGCGGGTACTTGTTGATCCGTGAAGCCGAATTCGGTCAGACGGAAGACTTGTTGATCCAAGAAGTCAATTGGGGTCAAACAGAAGACTTAATGATCCGAGAAGTTGAACGGAGTCAAATAGTTGGTGCTTGTTGATCCCAAAAGCCGAATTGAGTCACATTGTGTGTAGTTAGTGACTCGATAAACCAAACGGATCAAGTTGGGGGTACTTGTTGATCCGTGAAGACGAATTCGGTCAAACGGAAGACTTATTGATCCGAGAAGTTAATTTTGGTCAAAGTGAAGACTTAATGATCCGAGAAGTCGAACGGAGTCAAATAGTTGGTGCTTGTTGATCCCAGAAGCCGAATCGAGTCACATTGTGCGTAGTTAGTGACTTGATAAACCAAACGGATCAAGTTAAGGGTACATGTTGATCTGTGAAGCCGAATTCGGTCAGACGGAAGACTTGTTGATCCGAGAATTTTGGTCAAAGAGAAGACATAATGATCCGAGAAATCTAACGGAGTCAAATAGTTGGCGCTTGTTGATCCCAGAAGTCGAATTGAGTCACATTGTGCGTAGTTAGTGACTTGATAAACCAAACGGATCAGCTTGCGGGTACTTGTTGATCCGTGAAGTCGAATTCGGTCAGACTGAAGACTTGTTGATCCAAGAAGTCAATTGGGATCAAATAGAATACTTAATGATCCGAGAAGTCGAACGGAGTCAAATAGTTGGTGCTTTTTGATCCCAGAAGCCGAATTGAGTCACATTGTGTGTAGTTAGTGACTTGATAAACCAAACGGATCAACTTGAAGGTACTTGTTGATCTGTGCAGCCGAATTCGGTCAGACGGAAGACTTGTTGATCCGAGAAGTCAATTGGGGTAAAAAAGAAGACTTAATGAACCGAGAAATCGAGCGTAGTCAAATAGTTGGTGCTTGTTGATACCTGAAGCCGAATTGGGTCACATTGTGCGTAGTTAGTGACTCGATAAACCAAACGGATCAAGTTAGGCGTACTTGTTGATCCGTGAAGCCGAATTCGGTCAGACGGAAGACTTGTTAACCCGAGAAGTCAATTGGGGTCAAAATAGAAGACTTTATGATCCGAGAAGTCGAACGGAGTCAAATAGTTGGTGCTTGTTGATCCCAGAAGCCGAATTGAGTCACATTGTGCATAGTTAGTGACTTGATAAACCAAATGGATCAAGTTGGGGGTACTTGTTGATCCGTGATGCCGAATTCGGTCAAACGGAAGACTTGTTGATCCGAGAAGTCAATTTTGGTCAAAGTGCGGACTTAATGATCCGAGAAGTCGAACGGAGTCAAATAGTTGGTGCTTGTTGATCCCAGAAGCCGAATTGAGTCACATTGTGCCTAGTTAGTGACTCGATAAACCAAACGGATCAAGTTGGGGGTACTTGTTGATCCGTGAAGCCGAATTCGGTTAGACGAAAGACTTGCTGATCCGAGAAGTCAATTAGGGTCAAATAGAAGATTTAATGATCCGAGAAGTCGAATGGAGTCAAATAGTTGGTGCTTGTTGATCCCAGAAGCCGAATTGAGTCACATTGTGCGTAGTTAGTGACTCGATAAACCAGACGGATCAAGTTGGGGGTACTTGTTGATCCGTGAAGCCGAATTCGGTCAGACCAAAGACTCGTTGATCCGAGAAGTCAATTGGGGTCAAATAGAAGACTTAATGATCCGAGAAGTCGAACGGAGTCAAATAGTTGGTGCTTGTTGATCCCAGAAGCCGAATTCAGACACATTGTGCGTAGTTAGTGACTCGACAAACCAAACGGATCAAGTTGGGGGTACTTGTTGATCTGTGAAGCCGAATTCGGTCAGACCGAAGACTTGTTGATCCGAGAAGTCAATTGGGGACAAATAGAAGACTTAATGATCCGAGAAGTCGAACGGAGTCAAATAGTTGGTGCTTGTTGATCCCAGAAGCCGAATTGAGTCACATTGTGCATAGTTAGTGACTTGATAAACCAAATGGATCAAGTTGGGGGTACTTGTTGATCCGTGAAGCCGAATTCGGTCAGACGGAAGATTTGTTGATCCGAGAAGTCAATTGGGGTCAAATATAAGACTTAATGATTCGAGAAGTCGAACGGAGTCAAATAGTTGATGCTTGTTGATCCCAGAAGCCGAATTGAGTCACATTGTGTGTAGTTAGTGACTCGATAAACCAAACGGATCAAGTTTGGGGTACTTGTTGATCGGTGAAGCCAAATTCGGTCAAACGAAAGACTTGTTGATCCGAGAAGTTAATTTTGGTCAAAGTGAAGATCCGAGAAGTCGAACGGAGTCAAATAGTTGGTGCTTGTTGATCCCAGAAGCCGAATCGAGTCACATTGTGAGTAGTTAGTGACTTGATAAACCAAACGGATCAAGTTAAGGGTACTTGTTGATCCATGAAGCCGAATTCGGTAAAATGGAAGACTTGTTGATCCGAGAAGTCAATTTTGGTCAAAGAGAAGACTTAATGATCCGAGAAGTCGAACGGAGTCAAATAGTTGGTGCTTGTTGATCCCAGAAGTCGAATTGAGTCTCATTGTGCGTAGTTAGTGACTTGATAAACCAAACGGATCAAGATGGGGGTACTTGTTGATCGGTGAAGCCGAATTCGGTCAGACGGAAGACTTCCGAGAAGTCAATTGGGGTCAAATAGAAGACTTAATGATTTGAGAAGTCGAACGGAGTCAAATAGTTGGTGCTTGTTGATCCCAGAAGCCGAATCGAGTCACATTGTGCGTAGTTAGTGACTTGATAAACCAAACGGATCAACTTGAGGGTACTTGTTGATCCGTGAAGCCGAATTCGGTCAGACGGAAGACTTGTTGATCTGAGAAGTCAATTGGGGTCAAATAGAAGATTTAATGATCCGAGAAGTCGAACGGAGTCAAATAGTTGGTGCTTGTTGATCCCAGAAGCCAAATTGTGTCTCATTGTGCGTAGTTAGTGACTCGATAAACCAAACGGATCAAGTTGGGGGTACTTATTGATCCGTGAAGTCGAATTCGGTCAGACGGAAGACTTGTTGATCCGAGAAGTCAATTGGGGTCAAATAGAAGACTTAATGATCCGAGAAGTCGAACGGAGTCAAATAGTTGGTTCTTGTTGATCCCAAAAGCCGAATTGAGTCACATTGTGCGTAGTTAGTGACTTGATAAACCAAATGGATCAGGTTGGGGGTACTTGTTGATCCGTGACGCCGAATTCGGTCAGACGGAAGACTTGTTGATTCGAGAAGTCTATTGGGGTCAAATAGAAGACTTAATGATCCGAGAAGTCGAACGGAGTCAAATAGTTGGTGGTTGTTGATCCCAGAAGCCGAATTGAGTCCCATTGTGCGTAGTTAGTGACTTGATAAACCAAACGGATCAACTTGCGGGTACTTGTTGATCCGTGAAGCCGAATTCGGTCGGACGGAAGATTTGTTGATCCTGGAAGTCAATTGGGGTCAAATAGAAGACTTAATGATCCGAGAAGTCGAACGGAGTCAAATAGTTGGTGCTTGTTGATACCAGAAGCCGAATTGAGTCACATTGTGTGTAGTTAGTGACTCGATAAACCAAACGGATCAAGTTGGGGGTACTTGTTGATCCGTGAAGCCGAATTCGGTCAAACGGAAGACTTGTTGATCCGAGAAGTGAATTTTGGTCAAAGTGAAGACTTAATGATCCGAGAAGTCGAACGGAGTCAAATAGTTGGTGCTTGTTGATCCCAGAAGCCGAATTGCGTCACATTGTGCCTAGTTAGTGACTCGATAAACCAAACGGATCAAGTTGGGGGTACTTGTTGATCCGTGAAGCCGAATTCGGTCAGACGAAAGACTTGTTGATCCGAGAAGTCAATTGGGGTCAAATAGAAGATTTAATGATCCGAGAAGTCGAAAGGAGTCAAAAAGTTGGTGCTTGTTGATCCCAGAAGCCGAATTGAGTCACATTGTGCGTAGTTAGTGACTCGATAAACCAAACGGATCAAGTTGGGGGTACTTGTTGATCCGTGAAGCCGAATTTTGTCAGACCAAAGACTTGTTGATCCGAGAAGTCAATTGGGGTCAAATAGAAGACTTAATGATCCGAGAAGTCGAACGGAGTCAAATAGTTGGTGCTTGTTGATCCCAGAAGCCGAATTGAGTCACATTGTGCTTAGTTAGTGACTCGACAAACCAAACGGATCAAGTTGGGGGTACTTGTTGATCTGTGAAGCCGAATTCGTTCAGACCGAAGACTTGTTGATCCGAGAAGTCAATTGGGGTCAAATAGAAGACTTAATGATCCGAGAAGTCGAACGGGGTCAAATAGTTGGTGCTTGTTGATCCCAGAAGTCGAATTGAGTCACATTGTGCGTAGTTAGTGACTTGATAAACCAAACGGATCAAGATGGGGGTACTTGTTGATCGGTGAAGCCGAATTCGGTCAGACGGAAGACTTCCGAGAAGTCAATTGGGGTCGAATAGAAGACTTAATGATTTGAGAAGTCGAACGGAGTCAAATAGTTGGTGCTTGTTGATCCCAGAAGCCCAATCGAGTCACATTGTGCGTAGTTAGTGACTTGATAAACCAAACGGATCAACTTGAGGGTACTTGTTGATCCGTGAAGCCGAATTCGGTCAGACGGAAGACTTGTTGATCTGAGAAGTCAATTGGGGTCAAATAGAAGATTTAATGATCCGAGAAGTCGAACGGAGTCAAATAGTTGGTGCTTGTTGATCCCAGAAGCCAAATTGAGTCACATTGTGCGTAGTTAGTGACTCGATAAACCAAACAGATCAAGTTGGGGGTACTTGTTGATCCATGAAGCCGAATTCGGTCAGACGGAAGACTTGTTGATCCGAGAAGTCAATTGGGGTCAAATAGAAGACTTAATGATCCGAGAAGTCGAACGGAGTCAAATAGTTGGTGCTTGTTGATCCCAGAAGCCGAATTGAGTCACATTGTGCATAGTTAGTGACTTGATAAATCAAATGGATCAAGTTGGGGGTACTTGTTGATCCGTGAAGCCGAATTCGGTCAGACGGAAGATTTGTTGATCCGAGATGTCAATTGGGGTCAAATAGAAGACTTAATGATTCGAGAAGTCGAACGGAGTCAAATAGTTGGTGCTTGTTGATCCCAGAAGCCGAATTGAGTCACATTGTGTGTAGTTAGTGACTCGATAAACCAAACGGATCAAGTTTGGGGTACTTGTTGATCCGTGAAGCCGAATTCGGTCAACCGAAAGACTTGTTGATCCGAGAAGTTAATTTTGGTCAAAGTGAAGATCCGAGAAGTCGAACGGAGTCAAATAGTTGGTGCTTGTTGCTCCCAGAAGTCGAATCGAGTCACATTGTGAGTAGTTAGTGACTTGATAAACCAAACGGATCAAGTTAAGGGTACTTGTTGATCCATGAAGCCGAATTCGGTAAAACGGAAGACTTGTTGATCCGAGAAGTCAATTTTGGTCAAAGAGAAGACTTAATGATCCGAGAAGTCGAACGGAGTCAAATAGTTGGTGCTTGTTGATCCCAGAAGTCGAATTGAGTCACATTGTGCGTAGTTAGTGACTTGATAAACCAAACGGATCAACCTGAGGGTACTTGTTGATCCGAGAAGCCGAATTCGGTCAGACGGAAGACTTGTTGATCTGAGAAGTCAATTGGGGTCAAATAGAAGATTTAATGATCCGAGAAGTCGAACGGAGTCAAATAGTTGGTTCTTGTTGATCCCAAAAGCCGAATTGAGTCACATTGTGCGTAGTTAGTGACTTGATAAACCAAATGGATCAGGTTGGGGGTACTTGTTGATCCGTGAAGCCGAATTCGGTCAGACGAAAGACTTGTTGATCCGAGAAGTCAATTGGGGTCAAATAGAAGATTTAATGATCCGAGAAGTCGAACGAAGTCAAAAAGTTGGTGCTTGTTGATCCCAGAAGCCGAATTGAGTCACATTGTGCGTAGTTAGTGACTCGATAAACCAAACGGATCAAGTTGGGGGTACTTGTTGATCCGTGAAGCCGAATTCTGTCAGACCAAAGACTTGTTGATCCGAGAAGTCAATTGGGGTCAAATAGAAGACTTAATGATCCGAGAAGTCGAACGGAGTCAAATAGTTGGTGCTTGTTGATCCCAGAAGCCAAATTGAGTCACATTGTGCGTAGTTAGTGACTCGATAAACCAAACAGATCAAGTTGGGGGTACTTGTTGATCCATGAAGCCGAATTCGGTCAGACGGAAGACTTGTTGATCCGAGAAGTCAATTGGGGTCAAATAGAAGACTTAATGATCCGAGAAGTCGAACAGAGTCAAATAGTTGGTGCTTGTTGATCCCAGAAGCCGAATTGAGTCACATTGTGCATAGTTAGTGACTTGATAAATCAAATGGATCAAGTTGGGGGTACTTGTTGATCCGTGAAGCCGAATTCGGTCAGACGGAAGATTTGTTGATCCGAGATGTCAATTGGGGTCAAATAGAAGACTTAATGATTCGAGAAGTCGAACGGAGTCAAATAGTTGGTGCTTGTTGATCCCAGAAGCCGAATTGAGTCACATTGTGTGTAGTTAGTGACTCGATAAACCAAACGGATCAAGTTTGGGGTACTTGTTGATCCGTGAAGCCGAATTCGGTCAAACGAAAGACTTGTTGATCCGAGAAGTTAATTTTGGTCAAAGTGAAGATCCGAGAAGTCGAACGGAGTCAAATAGTTGGTGCTTGTTGATCCCAGAAGCCGAATCGAGTCACATTGTGAGTAGTTAGTGACTTGATAAACCAAACGGATCAAGTTAAGGGTACTTGTTGATCCATGAAGCCGAATTCGGTAAAACGGAAGACTTGTTGATCCGAGAAGTCAATTTTGGTCAAAGAGAAGACTTAATGATCCGAGAAGTCGAACGGAGTCAAATAGTTGGTGCTTGTTGATCCCAGAAGTCGAATTGAGTCACATTGTGCGTAGTTAGTGACTTGATAAACCAAACGGATCAAGATGGGGGTACTTGTTGATCGGTGAAGCCGAATTCGGTCAGACGGAAGACTTCCGAGAAGTCAATTGGGGTCGAATAGAAGACTTAATGATTTGAGCAGTCGAACGGAGTCAAATAGTTGGTGCTTGTTGATCCCAGAAGCCGAATCGAGTCACATTGTGCGTAGTTAGTGACTTGATAAACCAAACGGATCAACTTGAGGGTACTTGTTGATCCGTGAAGCCGAATTCGGTCAGACGGAAGACTTGTTGATCTGAGAAGTCAATTGGGGTCAAATAGAAGATTTAATGATCCGAGAAGTCGAACGGAGTCAAATAGTTGGTTCTTGTTGATCCCAAAAGCCGAATTGAGTCACATTGTGCGTAGTTAGTGACTTGATAAACCAAATGGATCAGGTTGGGGGTACTTGTTGATCCGTGAAGCCGAATTCGGTCAGACGGAAGACTTGTTGATTCGAGAAGTCTATTGGGGTCAAATAGAAGACTTAATGATCCGAGAAGTCGAACAGAGTCAAATAGTTGGTGGTTGTTGATCCCAGAAGCCGAATTGAGTCCCATTGTGCGTAGTTAGTGACTTGATAAACCAAACGGATCAACTTGCGGGTACTTGTTGATCCGTGAAGCCGAATTCGGTCGGACGGAAGATTTGTTGATCCTGGAAGTCAATTGGGGTCAAATAGAAGACTTAATGATCCGAGAAGTCGAACGGAGTCAAATAGTTGGTGCTTGTTGATACCAGAAGCCGAATTGAGTCACATTGTGTGTAGTTAGTGACTCGATAAACCAAACGGATCAAGTTGGGGGTACTTGTTGATCCGTGAAGCCGAATTCGGTCAAACGGAAGACTTGTTGATCCGAGAAGTGAATTTTGGTCAAAGTGAAGACTTAATGATCTGAGAAGTCGAACGGAGTCAAATAGTTGGTGCTTGTTGATCCCAGAAGCCGAATTGCGTCACATTGTGCCTAGTTAGTGACTCGATAAACCAAACGGATCAAGTTGGGGGTACTTGTTGATCCGTGAAGCCGAATTCGGTCAGACGAAAGACTTGTTGATCCGAGAAGTCAATTGGGGTCAAATAGAAGATTTAATGATCCGAGAAGTCGAACGGAGTCAAAAAGTTGGTGCTTGTTGATCCCAGAAGCCGAATTGAGTCACATTGTGCGTAGTTAGTGACTCGATAAACCAAACGGATCAAGTTGGGGGTACTTGTTGATCCGTGAAGCCGAATTCTGTCAGACCAAAGACTTGTTGATCCGAGAAGTCAATTGGGGTCAAATAGAAGACTTAATGATCCGAGAAGTCGAATGGAGTCAAATAGTTGGTGCTTGTTCATCCCAGAAGCCGAATTGAGTCACATTGTGCTTAGTTAGTGACTCGACAAACCAAACGGATCAAGTTGGGGGTACTTGTTGATCTGTGAAGCCGAATTCGTTCAGACCGAAGACTTGTTGATCCGAGAAGTCAATTGGGGTCAAATAGAAGACTTAATGATCCGAGAAGTCGAACGGGGTCAAATAGTTGGTGCTTGTTGATCCCAGAAGTCGAATTGAGTCACATTGTGCGTAGTTAGTGACTTGATAAACCAAACGGATCAAGATGGGGGTACTTGTTGATCGGTGAAGCCGAATTCGGTCAGACGGAAGACTTCCGAGAAGTCAATTGGGGTCGAATAGAAGACTTAATGATTTGAGAAGTCGAACGGAGTCAAATAGTTGGTGCTTGTTGATCCCAGAAGCCGAATCGAGTCACATTGTGCGTAGTTAGTGACTTGATAAACCAAACGGATCAACTTGAGGGTACTTGTTGATCCGTGAAGCCGAATTCGGTCAGACGGAAGACTTGTTGATTCGAGAAGTCTATTGGGGTCAAATAGAAGACTTAATGATCCGAGAAGTCGAACAGAGTCAAATAGTTGGTGGTTGTTGATCCCAGAAGCCGAATTGAGTCCCATTGTGCGTAGTTAGTGACTTGATAAACCAAACGGATCAACTTGCGGGTACTTGTTGATCCGTGAAGCCGAATTCGGTCGGACGGAAGATTTGTTGATCCTGGAAGTCAATTGGGGTCAAATAGAAGACTTAATGATCCGAGAAGTCGAACGGAGTCAAATAGTTGGTGCTTGTTGATACCAGAAGCCGAATTGAGTCACATTGTGTGTAGTTAGTGACTCGATAAACCAAACGGATCAAGTTGGGGGTACTTGTTGATCCGTGAAGCCGAATTCGGTCAAACGGAAGACTTGTTGATCCGAGAAGTGAATTTTGGTCAAAGTGAAGACTTAATGATCCGAGAAGTCGAACGGAGTCAAATAGTTGGTGCTTGTTGATCCCAGAAGCCGAATTGCGTCACATTGTGCCTAGTTAGTGACTCGATAAACCAAACGGATCAAGTTGGGGGTACTTGTTGATCCGTGAAGCCGAATTCGGTCAGACGAAAGACTTGTTGATCCGAGAAGTCAATTGGGGTCAAATAGAAGATTTAATGATCCGTGAAGTCGAACGGAGTCAAAAAGTTGGTGCTTGTTGATCCCAGAAGCCGAATTGAGTCACATTGTGCGTAGTTAGTGACTCGATAAACCAAACGGATCAAGTTGGGGGTACTTGTTGATCCGTGAAGCCGAATTCTGTCAGACCAAAGACTTGTTGATCCGAGAAGTCAATTGGGGTCAAATAGAAGACTTAATGATCCGAGAAGTCGAATGGAGTCAAATAGTTGGTGCTTGTTCATCCCAGAAGCCGAATTGAGTCACATTGTGCTTAGTTAGTGACTCGACAAACCAAACGGATCAAGTTGGGGGTACTTGTTGATCTGTGAAGCCGAATTCGTTCAGACCGAAGACTTGTTGATCCGAGAAGTCAATTGGGGTCAAATAGAAGACTTAATGATCCGAGAAGTCGAACGGGGTCAAATAGTTGGTGCTTGTTGATCCCAGAAGTCGAATTGAGTCACATTGTGCGTAGTTAGTGACTTGATAAACCAAACGGATCAAGATGGGGGTACTTGTTGATCGGTGAAGCCGAATTCGGTCAGACGGAAGACTTCCGAGAAGTCAATTGGGGTCGAATAGAAGACTTAATGATTTGAGAAGTCGAACGGAGTCAAATAGTTGGTGCTTGTTGATCCCAGAAGCCCAATCGAGTCACATTGTGCGTAGTTAGTGACTTGATAAACCAAACGGATCAACTTGAGGGTACTTGTTGATCCGTGAAGCCGAATTCGGTCAGACGGAAGACTTGTTGATCTGAGAAGTCAATTGGGGTCAAATAGAAGATTTAATGATCCGAGAAGTCGAACGGAGTCAAATAGTTGGTGCTTGTTGATCCCAGAAGCCAAATTGAGTCACATTGTGCGTAGTTAGTGACTCGATAAACCAAACAGATCAAGTTGGGGGTACTTGTTGATCCATGAAGCCGAATTCGGTCAGACGGAAGACTTGTTGATCCGAGAAGTCAATTGGGGTCAAATAGAAGACTTAATGATCCGAGAAGTCGAACGGAGTCAAATAGTTGGTGCTTGTTGATCCCAGAAGCCGAATTGAGTCACATTGTGCATAGTTAGTGACTTGATAAATCAAATGGATCAAGTTGGGGGTACTTGTTGATCCGTGAAGCCGAATTCGGTCAGACGGAAGATTTGTTGATCCGAGATGTCAATTGGGGTCAAATAGAAGACTTAATGATTCGAGAAGTCGAACGGAGTCAAATAGTTGGTGCTTGTTGATCCCAGAAGCCGAATTGAGTCACATTGTGTGTAGTTAGTGACTCGATAAACCAAACGGATCAAGTTTGGGGGTACTTGTTGATCCGTGAAGCCGAATTCGGTCAAACGAAAGACTTGTTGATCCGAGAAGTTAATTTTGGTCAAAGTGAAGATCCGAGAAGTCGAACGGAGTCAAATAGTTGGTGCTTGTTGATCCCAGAAGCCGAATCGAGTCACATTGTGAGTAGTTAGTGACTTGATAAACCAAACGGATCAAGTTAAGGGTACTTGTTGATCCATGAAGCCGAATTCGGTAAAACGGAAGACTTGTTGATCCGAGAAGTCAATTTTGGTCAAAGAGAAGACTTAATGATCCGAGAAGTCGAACGGAGTCAAATAGTTGGTGCTTGTTGATCCCAGAAGTCGAATTGAGTCACATTGTGCGTAGTTAGTGACTTGATAAACCAAACGGATCAACTTGAGGGTACTTATTGATCCGTGAAGCCGAATTCGGTCAGACGGAAGACTTGTTGATCCGAGAAGTCAATTGGGGTCAAATAGAAGACTTAATGATCCGAGAAGTCGAACGGAGTCAAATAGTTGGTGCTTGTTGATCCCAGAAGCCGAATTGAGTCACATTGTGCATAGTTAGTGACTTGATAAATCAAATGGATCAAGTTGGGGGTACTTGTTGATCCGTGAAGTCGAATTCGGTCAGACGGAAGATTTGTTGATCCGAGATGTCAATTGGGGTCAAATAGAAGACTTAATGATTCGAGAAGTCGAACGGAGTCAAATAGTTGGTGCTTGTTGATCCCAGAAGCCGAATTGAGTCACATTGTGTGTAGTTAGTGACTCGATAAACCAAACGGATCAAGTTTGGGGTACTTGTTGATCCGTGAAGCCGAATTCGGTCAAACGAAAGACTTGTTGATCCGAGAAGTTAATTTTGGTCAAAGTGAAGATCCGAGAAGTCGAACGGAGTCAAATAGTTGGTGCTTGTTGATCCCAGAAGCCGAATCGAGTCACATTGTGAGTAGTTAGTGACTTGATAAACCAAACGGATCAAGTTAAGGGTACTTGTTGATCCATGAAGCCGAATTCGGTAAAACGGAAGACTTGTTGATCCGAGAAGTCAATTTTGGTCAAAGAGAAGACTTAATGATCCGAGAAGTCGAACGGAGTCAAATAGTTGGTGCTTGTTGATCCCAGAAGTCGAATTGAGTCACATTGTGCGTAGTTAGTGACTTGATAAACCAAACGGATCAAGATGGGGGTACTTGTTGATCGGTGAAGCCGAATTCGGTCAGACGGAAGACTTTCGAGAAGTCAATTGGGGTCGAATAGAAGACTTAATGATTTGAGCAGTCGAACGGAGTCAAATAGTTGGTGCTTGTTGATCCCAGAAGCCGAATCGAGTCACATTGTGCGTAGTTAGTGACTTGATAAACCAAACGGATCAACTTGAGGGTAGTTGTTGATCCGTGAAGCCGAATTCGGTCAGACGGAAGACTTGTTGATCTGAGAAGTCAATTGGGGTCAAATAGAAGATTTAATGATCCGAGAAGTCGAACGGAGTCAAATAGTTGGTTCTTGTTGATCCCAAAAGCCGAATTGAGTCACATTGTGCGTAGTTAGTGACTTGATAAACCAAATGGATCAGGTTGGGGGTACTTGTTGATCCGTGAAGCCGAATTCGGTCAGACGGAAGACTTGTTGATTCGAGAAGTCTATTGGGGTCAAATAGAAGACTTAATGATCCGAGAAGTCGAACGGAGTCAAATAGTTGGTGGTTGTTGATCCCAGAAGCCGAATTGAGTCCCATTGTGCGTAGTTAGTGACTTGATAAACCAAACGGATCAACTTGCGGGTACTTGTTGATCCGTGAAGCCGAATTCGGTCGGACGGAAGATTTGTTGATCCTGGAAGTCAATTGGGGTCAAATAGAAGACTTAATGATCCGAGAAGTCGAACGGAGTCAAATAGTTGGTGCTTGTTGATACCAGAAGCCGAATTGAGTCACATTGTGTGTAGTTAGTGACTCGATAAACCAAACGGATCAAGTTGGGGGTACTTGTTGATCCGTGAAGCCGAATTCGGTCAAACGGAAGACTTGTTGATCCGAGAAGTGAATTTTGGTCAAAGTGAAGACTTAATGATCCGAGAAGTCGAACGGAGTCAAATAGTTGGTGCTTGTTGATCCCAGAAGCCGAATTGCGTCACATTGTGCCTAGTTAGTGACTCGATAAACCAAACGGATCAAGTTGGGGGTACTTGTTGATCCGTGAAGCCGAATTCGGTCAGACGAAAGACTTGTTGATCCGAGAAGTCAATTGGGGTCAAATAGAAGATTTAATGATCCGAGAAGTCGAACGGAGTCAAAAAGTTGGTGCTTGTTGATCCCAGAAGCCGAATTGAGTCACATTGTGCGTAGTTAGTGACTCGATAAACCAAACGGATCAAGTTGGGGGTACTTGTTGATCCGTGAAGCCGAATTCTGTCAGACCAAAGACTTGTTGATCCGAGAAGTCAATTGGGGTCAAATAGAAGACTTAATGATCCGAGAAGTCGAACGGAGTCAAATAGTTGGTGCTTGTTGATCCCAGAAGCCGAATTGAGTCACATTGTGCTTAGTTAGTGACTCGACAAACCAAACGGATCAAGTTGGGGGTACTTGTTGATCTGTGAAGCCGAATTCGTTCAGACCGAAGACTTGTTGATCCGAGAAGTCAATTGGGGTCAAATAGAAGACTTAATGATCCGAGAAGTCGAACGGGGTCAAATAGTTGGTGCTTGTTGATCCCAGAAGTCGAATTGAGTCACATTGTGCGTAGTTAGTGACTTGATAAACCAAACGGATCAAGATAGGGGTACTTGTTGATCGGTGAAGCCGAATTCGGTCAGACGGAAGACTTCCGAGAAGTCAATTGGGGTCGAATAGAAGACTTAATGATTTGAGAAGTCGAACGGAGTCAAATAGTTGGTGCTTGTTGATCCCAGAAGCCGAATCGAGTCACATTGTGCGTAGTTAGTGACTTGATAAACCAAACGGATCAACTTGAGGGTACTTGTTGATCCGTGAAGCCGAATTCGGTCAGACGGAAGACTTGTTGATCTGAGAAGTCAATTGGGGTCAAATAGAAGATTTAATGATCCGAGAAGTCGAACGGAGTCAAATAGTTGGTGCTTGTTGATCCCAGAAGCCAAATTGAGTCACATTGTGCGTAGTTAGTGACTCGATAAACCAAACAGATCAAGTTGGGGGTACTTGTTGATCCATGAAGCCGAATTCGGTCAGACGGAAGACTTGTTGATCCGAGAAGTCAATTGGGGTCAAATAGAAGACTTAATGATCCGAGAAGTCGAACGGAGTCAAATAGTTGGTGCTTGTTGATCCCAGAAGCGGAATTGAGTCACATTGTGCATAGTTAGTGACTTGATAAATCAAATGGATCAAGTTGGGGGTACTTGTTGATCCGTGAAGCCGAATTCGGTCAGACGGAAGATTTGTTGATCCGAGATGTCAATTGGGGTCAAATAGAAGACTTAATGATTCGAGAAGTCGAACGGAGTCAAATAGTTGGTGCTTGTTGATCCCAGAAGCCGAATTGAGTCACATTGTGTGTAGTTAGTGACTCGATAAACCAAACGGATCAAGTTGGGGGTACTTGTTGATCTGTGAAGCCGAATTCGTTCAGACCGAAGACTTGTTGATCCGAGAAGTCAATTGGGGTCAAATAGAAGACTTAATGATCCGAGAAGTCGAACGGGGTCAAATAGTTGGTGCTTGTTGATCCCAGAAGTCGAATTGAGTCACATTGTGCGTAGTTAGTGACTTGATAAACCAAACGGATCAAGATAGGGGTACTTGTTGATCGGTGAAGCCGAATTCGGTCAGACGGAAGACTTCCGAGAAGTCAATTGGGGTCGAATAGAAGATTTAATGATTTGAGAAGTCGAACGGAGTCAAATAGTTGGTGCTTGTTGATCCCAGAAGCCGAATCGAGTCACATTGTGCGTAGTTAGTGACTTGATAAACCAAACGGATCAACTTGAGGGTACTTGTTGATCCGTGAAGCCGAATTCGGTCAGACGGAAGACTTGTTGATCTGAGAAGTCAATTGGGGTCAAATAGAAGATTTAATGATCCGAGAAGTCGAACGGAGTCAAATAGTTGGTGCTTGTTGATCCCAGAAGCCAAATTGAGTCACATTGTGCGTAGTTAGTGACTCGATAAACCAAACAGATCAAGTTGGGGGTACTTGTTGATCCGAGAAGTGAATTGGGGTCAAATAGAAGACTTAATGATCTGAGAAGTCGAACGGAGTCAAATAGTTGGTGCTTGTTGATCCCAGAAGCGGAATTGAGTCACATTGTGCATAGTTAGTGACTTGATAAATCAAATGGATCAAGTTGGGGGTACTTGTTGATCCGTGAAGCCGAATTCGGTCAGACGGAAGATTTGTTGATCCGAGATGTCAATTGGGGTCAAATAGAAGACTTAATGATTCGAGAAGTCGAACGGAGTCAAATAGTTGGTGCTTGTTGATCCCAGAAGCCGAATTGAGTCACATTGTGTGTAGTTAGTGACTCGATAAACCAAACGGATCAAGTTTGGGGTACTTGTTGATCCGTGAAGCCGAATTCGGTCAAACGAAAGACTTGTTGATCCGAGAAGTTAATTTTGGTCAAAGTGAAGATCCGAGAAGTCGAACGGAGTCAAATAGTTGGTGCTTGTTGATCCCAGAAGCCGAATCGAGTCACATTGTGAGTAGTTAGTGACTTGATAAACCAAACGGATCAAGTTAAGGTTACTTGTTGATCCATGAAGCCGAATTCGGTAAAACGGAAGACTTGTTGATCCGAGAAGTCAATTTTGGTCAAAGAGAAGACTTAATGATCCGAGAAGTCGAACGGAGTCAAATAGTTGGTGCTTGTTGATCCCAGAAGTCGAATTGAGTCACATTGTGCGTAGTTAGTGACTTGATAAACCAAACGGATCAACTTGAGGGTACTTGTTGATCCGTGAAGCCGAATTCGGTCAGACGGAAGACTTGTTGATCTGAGAAGTAAATTGGGGTCAAATAGAAGATTTAATGATCCGAGAAGTCGAACGGAGTCAAATAGTTGGTTCTTGTTGATCCCAAAAGCCGAATTGAGTCACATTGTGCGTAGTTAGTGACTTGATAAACCAAATGGATCAGGTTGGGGGTACTTGTTGATCCGTGAAGCCGAATTCGGTCAGACGAAAGACTTATTGATCCGAGAAGTCAATTGGGGTCAAATAGAAGATTTAATGATCCGAGAAGTCGAACGGAGTCAAAAAGTTGGTGCTTGTTGATCCCAGAAGCCGAATTGAGTCACATTGTGCGTAGTTAGTGACTCGATAAACCAAACGGATCAAGTTGGGGGTACTTGTTGATCCGTGAAGCCGAATTCTGTCAGACCAAAGACTTGTTGATCCGAGAAGTCAATTGGGGTCAAATAGAAGACTTAATGATCCGAGAAGTCGAACGGAGTCAAATAGTTGGTGCTTGTTGATCCCAGAAGCCAAATTGAGTCACATTGTGCGTAGTTAGTGACTCGATAAACCAAACAGATCAAGTTGGGGGTACTTGTTGATCCATGAAGCCGAATTCGGTCAGACGGAAGACTTGTTGATCCGAGAAGTCAATTGGGGTCAAATAGAAGACTTAATGATCCGAGAAGTCGAACGGAGTCAAATAGTTGGTGCTTGTTGATCCCAGAAGCCGAATTGAGTCACATTGTGCATAGTTAGTGACTTGATAAATCAAATGGATCAAGTTGGAGGTACTTGTTGATCCGTGAAGCCGAATTCAGTCAGACGGAAGATTTGTTGATCCGAGATGTCAATTGGGGTCAAATAGAAGACTTAATGATTCGAGAAGTCGAACGGAGTCAAATAGTTGGTGCTTGTTGATCCCAGAAGCCGAATTGAGTCACATTGTGTGTAGTTAGTGACTCGATAAACCAAACGGATCAAGTTTGGGGTACTTGTTGATCCGTGAAGCCGAATTCGGTCAAACGAAAGACTTGTTGATCCGAGAAGTTAATTTTGGTCAAAGTGAAGATCCGAGAAGTCGAACGCAGTCAAATAGTTGGTGCTTGTTGATCCCAGAAGCCGAATCGAGTCACATTGTGAGTAGTTGGTGACTTGATAAACCAAACGGATCAAGTTAAGGGTACTTGTTGATCCATGAAGCCGAATTCGGTAAAACGGAAGACTTGTTGATCCGAGAAGTCGAACGGAGTCAAATAGTTGGTGCTTGTTGATCCCAGAAGTTGAATTGAGTCACATTGTGCGTAGTTAGTGACTTGATAAACCAAACGGATCAAGATGGGGGTACTTGTTGATCGGTGAAGCCGAATTCGGTCAGACGGAAGACTTCCGAGAAGTCAATTGGGGTCGAATAGAAGACTTAATGATTTGAGCAGTCGAACGGAGTCAAATAGTTGGTGCTTGTTGATCCCAGAAGCCGAATCGAGTCACATTGTGCGTAGTTAGTGACTTGATAAACCAAACGGATCAACTTGAGGGTACTTGTTGATCCGTGAAGCCGAATTCGGTCAGACGGAAGACTTGTTGATCTGAGAAGTCAATTGGGGTCAAATAGAAGATTTAATGATCCGAGAAGTCGAACGGAGTCAAATAGTTGGTTCTTGTTGATCCCAAAAGCCGAATTGAGTCACATTGTGCGTAGTTAGTGACTTGATAAACCAAATGGATCAGGTTGGGGGTACTTGTTTATCCGTGAAGCTGAATTCGGTCAGACGGAAGACTTGTTGATTCGAGAAGTCTATTGGGGTCAAATAGAAGACTTAATGATCCGAGAAGTCGAACGGAGTCAAATAGTTGGTGGTTGTTGATCCCAGAAGCCGAATTGAGACCCATTGTGCGTAGTTAGTGACTTGATAAACCAAACGGATCAACTTGCGGGCACTTGTTGATCCGTGAAGCCGAATTCGGTCGGACGGAAGATTTGTTGATCCTGGAAGTCAATTGGGGTCAAATAGAAGATTTAATGATCCGAGAAGTCGAACGGAGTCAAATAGTTGGTGCTTGTTGATCCCAGAAGCCAAATTGAGTCACATTGTGCGTAGTTAGTGACTCGATAAACCAAACAGATCAAGTTGGGGGTACTTGTTGATCCATGAAGCCGAATTCGGTCAGACGGAAGACTTGTTGATCCGAGAAGTCAATTGGGGTCAAATAGAAGACTTAATGATCCGAGAAGTCGAACGGAGTCAAATAGTTGGTGCTTGTTGATCCCAGAAGGGGAATTGAATCACATTGTGCATAGTTGGTGACTTGATAAATCAAATGGATCAAGTTGGGGGTACTTGTTGATCCGTGAAGCCGAATTCGGTCAGACGGAAGATTTGTTGATCCGAGATGTCAATTGGGGTCAAATAGAAGACTTAATGATTCGAGAAGTCGAACGGAGTCAAATAGTTGGTGCTTGTTGATCCCAGAAGCCGAATTGAGTCACATTGTGTGTAGTTAGTGACTCGATAAACCAAACGGATCAAGTTTGGGGTACTTGTTGATCCGTGAAGCCGAATTCGGTCAAACGAAAGACTTGTTGATCCGAGAAGTTAATTTTGGTCAAAGTGAAGATCCGAGAAGTCGAACGGAGTCAAATAGTTGGTGCTTGTTGATCCCAGAAGCCGAATCGAGTCACATTGTGAGTAGTTAGTGACTTGATAAACCAAACGGATCAAGTTAAGGGTACTTGTTGATCCATGAAGCCGAATTCGGTAAAACGGAAGACTTGTTGATCCGAGAAGTCAATTTTGGTCAAAGAGAAGACTTAATGATCCGAGAAGTCGAACGGAGTCAAATAGTTGGTGCTTGTTGATCCCAGAAGTCGAATTGAGTCACATTGTGCGTAGTTAGTGACTTGATAAACCAAACGGATCAACTTGAGGGTACTTGTTGATCCGTGAAGCCGAATTCGGTCAGACGGAAGACTTGTTGATCTGAGAAGTAAATTGGGGTCAAATAGAAGATTTAATGATCCGAGAAGTCGAACGGAGTCAAATAGTTGGTTCTTGTTGATCCCAAAAGCCGAATTGAGTCACATTGTGCGTAGTTAGTGACTTGATAAACCAAATGGATCAGGTTGGGGGTACTTGTTGATCCGTGAAGCCGAATTCGGTCAGACGAAAGACTTGTTGATCCGAGAAGTCAATTGGGGTCAAATAGAAGATTTAATGATCCGAGAAGTCGAACAGAGTCAGAAAGTTGGTGCTTGTTGATCCCAGAAGCCGAATTGAGTCACATTGTGCGTAGTTAGTGACTCGATAAACCAAACGGATCAAGTTGGGGGTACTTGTTGATCCGTGAAGCCGAATTCTGTCAGACCAAAGACTTGTTGATCCGAGAAGTCAATTGGGGTCAAATAGAAGACTTAATGATCCGAGAAGTCGAACGGAGTCAAATAGTTGGTGCTTGTTGATCCCAGAAGCCAAATTGAGTCACATTGTGCGTAGTTAGTGACTCGATAAACCAAACAGATCAAGTTGGGGGTACTTGTTGATCCATGAAGCCGAATTCGGTCAGACGGAAGACTTGTTGATCCGAGAAGTCAATTGGGGTCAAATAGAAGACTTAATGATCCGAGAAGTCGAACGGAGTCAAATAGTCGGTGCTTGTTGATCCCAGAAGCCGAATTGAGTCACATTGTGCATAGTTAGTGACTTGATAAATCAAATGGATCAAGTTGGAGGTACTTGTTGATCCGTGAAGCCGAATTCGGTCAGACGGAAGATTTGTTGATCCGAGATGTCAATTGGGGTCAAATAGAAGACTTAATGATTCGAGAAGTCGAACGGAGTCAAATAGTTGGTGCTTGTTGATCCCAGAAGCCGAATTGAGTCACATTGTGTGTAGTTAGTGACTCGATAAACCAAACGGATCAAGTTTGGGGTACTTGTTGATCCGTGAAGCCGAATTCGGTCAAACGAAAGACTTGTTGATCCGAGAAGTTAATTTTGGTCAAAGTGAAGATCCGAGAAGTCGAACGCAGTCAAATAGTTGGTGCTTGTTGATCCCAGAAGCCGAATCGAGTCACATTGTGAGTAGTTAGTGACTTGATAAACCAAACGGATCAAGTTAAGGGTACTTGTTGATCCATGAAGCCGAATTCGGTAAAACGGAAGACTTGTTGATCCGAGAAGTCGAACGGAGTCAAATAGTTGGTGCTTGTTGATCCCAGAAGTCGAATTGAGTCACATTGTGCGTAGTTAGTGACTTGATAAACCAAACGGATCAAGATGGGGGTACTTGTTGATCGGTGAAGCCGAATTCGGTCAGACGGAAGACTTCCGAGAAGTCAATTGGGGTCGAATAGAAGACTTAATGATTTGAGCAGTCGAACGGAGTCAAATAGTTGGTGCTTGTTGATCCCAGAAGCCGAATCGAGTCACATTGTGCGTAGTTAGTGACTTGATAAACCAAACGGATCAACTTGAGGGTACTTGTTGATCCGTGAAGCCGAATTCGGTCAGACGGAAGACTTGTTGATCTGAGAAGTCAATTGGGGTCAAATAGAAGATTTAATGATCCGAGAAGTCGAACGAAGTCAAATAGTTGGTTCTTGTTGATCCCAAAAGCCGAATTGAGTCACATTGTGCGTAGTTAGTGACTTGATAAACCAAATGGATCAGGTTGGGGGTACTTGTTGATCCGTGAAGCTGAATTCGGTCAGACGGAAGACTTGTTGATTCGAGAAGTCTATTGGGGTCAAATAGAAGACTTAATGATCCGAGAAGTCGAACGGAGTCAAATAGTTGGTGGTTGTTGATCCCAGAAGCCGAATTGAGACCCATTGTGCGTAGTTAGTGACTTGATAAACCAAACGGATCAACTTGCGGGCACTTGTTGATCCGTGAAGCCGAATTCGGTCGGACGGAAGATTTGTTGATCCTGGAAGTCAATTGGGGTCAAATAGAAGATTTAATGATCCGAGAAGTCGAACGGAGTCAAATAGTTGGTGCTTGTTGATCCCAGAAGCCAAATTGAGTCACATTGTGCGTAGTTAGTGACTCGATAAACCAAACAGATCAAGTTGGGGGTACTTGTTGATCCATGAAGCCGAATTCGGTCAGACGGAAGACTTGTTGATCCGAGAAGTCAATTGGGGTCAAATAGAAGACTTAATGATCCGAGAAGTCGAACGGAGTCAAATAGTTGGTGCTTGTTGATCCCAGAAGGGGAATTGAATCACATTGTGCATAGTTGGTGACTTGATAAATCAAATGGATCAAGTTGGGGGTACTTGTTGATCCGTGAAGCCGAATTCGGTCAGACGGAAGATTTGTTGATCCGAGATGTCAATTGGGGTCAAATAGAAGACTTAATGATTCGAGAAGTCGAACGGAGTCAAATAGTTGGTGCTTGTTGATCCCAGAAGCCGAATTGAGTCACATTGTGTGTAGTTAGTGACTCGATAAACCAAACGGATCAAGTTTGGGGTACTTGTTGATCCGTGAAGCCGAATTCGGTCAAACGAAAGACTTGTTGATCCGAGAAGTTAATTTTGGTCAAAGTGAAGATCCGAGAAGTCGAACGGAGTCAAATAGTTGGTGCTTGTTGATCCCAGAAGCCGAATCGAGTCACATTGTGAGTAGTTAGTGACTTGATAAACCAAACGGATCAAGTTAAGGGTACTTGTTGATCCATGAAGCCGAATTCGGTAAAACGGAAGACTTGTTGATCCGAGAAGTCAATTTTGGTCAAAGAGAAGACTTAATGATCCGAGAAGTCGAACGGAGTCAAATAGTTGGTGCTTGTTGATCCCAGAAGTCGAATTGAGTCACATTGTGCGTAGTTAGTGACTTGATAAACCAAACGGATCAACTTGAGGGTACTTGTTGATCCGTGAAGCCGAATTCGGTCAGACGGAAGACTTGTTGATCTGAGAAGTAAATTGGGGTCAAATAGAAGATTTAATGATCCGAGAAGTCGAACGGAGTCAAATAGTTGGTTCTTGTTGATCCCAAAAGCCGAATTGAGTCACATTGTGCGTAGTTAGTGACTTGATAAACCAAATGGATCAGGTTGGGGGTACTTGTTGATCCGTGAAGCTGAATTCGGTCAGACGGAAGACTTGTTGATTCGAGAAGTCTATTGGGGTCAAATAGAAGACTTAATGATCCGAGAAGTCGAACGGAGTCAAATAGTTGGTGGTTGTTGATCCCAGAAGCCGAATTGAGACCCATTGTGCGTAGTTAGTGACTTGATAAACCAAACGGATCAACTTGCGGGCACTTGTTGATCCGTGAAGCCGAATTCGGTCGGACGGAAGATTTGTTGATCCTGGAAGTCAATTGGGGTCAAATAGAAGATTTAATGATCCGAGAAGTCGAACGGAGTCAAATAGTTGGTGCTTGTTGATCCCAGAAGCCAAATTGAGTCACATTGTGCGTAGTTAGTGACTCGATAAACCAAACAGATCAAGTTGGGGGTACTTGTTGATCCATGAAGCCGAATTCGGTCAGACGGAAGACTTGTTGATCCGAGAAGTCAATTGGGGTCAAATAGAAGACTTAATGATCCGAGAAGTCGAACGGAGTCAAATAGTTGGTGCTTGTTGATCCCAGAAGGGGAATTGAATCACATTGTGCATAGTTGGTGACTTGATAAATCAAATGGATCAAGTTGGGGGTACTTGTTGATCCGTGAAGCCGAATTCGGTCAGACGGAAGATTTGTTGATCCGAGATGTCAATTGGGGTCAAATAGAAGACTTAATGATTCGAGAAGTCGAACGGAGTCAAATAGTTGGTGCTTGTTGATCCCAGAAGCCGAATTGAGTCACATTGTGTGTAGTTAGTGACTCGATAAACCAAACGGATCAAGTTTGGGGTACTTGTTGATCCGTGAAGCCGAATTCGGTCAAACGAAAGACTTGTTGATCCGAGAAGTTAATTTTGGTCAAAGTGAAGATCCGAGAAGTCGAACGGAGTCAAATAGTTGGTGCTTGTTGATCCCAGAAGCCGAATCGAGTCACATTGTGAGTAGTTAGTGACTTGATAAACCAAACGGATCAAGTTAAGGGTACTTGTTGATCCATGAAGCCGAATTCGGTAAAACGGAAGACTTGTTGATCCGAGAAGTCAATTTTGGTCAAAGAGAAGACTTAATGATCCGAGAAGTCGAACGGAGTCAAATAGTTGGTGCTTGTTGATCCCAGAAGTCGAATTGAGTCACATTGTGCGTAGTTAGTGACTTGATAAACCAAACGGATCAACTTGAGGGTACTTGTTGATCCGTGAAGCCGAATTCGGTCAGACGGAAGACTTGTTGATCTGAGAAGTAAATTGGGGTCAAATAGAAGATTTAATGATCCGAGAAGTCGAACGGAGTCAAATAGTTGGTTCTTGTTGATCCCAAAAGCCGAATTGAGTCACATTGTGCGTAGTTAGTGACTTGATAAACCAAATGGATCAGGTTGGGGGTACTTGTTGATCCGTGAAGCCGAATTCGGTCAGACGAAAGACTTGTTGATCCGAGAAGTCAATTGGGGTCAAATAGAAGATTTAATGATCCGAGAAGTCGAACGGAGTCAAAAAGTTGGTGCTTGTTGATCCCAGAAGCCGAATTGAGTCACATTGTGCGTAGTTAGTGACTCGATAAACCAAACGGATCAAGTTGGGGGTACTTGTTGATCCGTGAAGCCGAATTCTGTCAGACCAAAGACTTGTTGATCCGAGAAGTCAATTGGGGTCAAATAGAAGACTTAATGATCCGAGAAGTCGAACGGAGTCAAATAGTTGGTGCTTGTTGATCCCAGAAGCCAAATTGAGTCACATTGTGCGTAGTTAGTGACTCGATAAACCAAACAGATCAAGTTGGGGGTACTTGTTGATCCATGAAGCCGAATTCGGTCAGACGGAAGACTTGTTGATCCGAGAAGTCAATTGGGGTCAAATAGAAGACTTAATGATCCGAGAAGTCGAACGGAGTCAAATAGTTGGTGCTTGTTGATCCCAGAAGCCGAATTGAGTCACATTGTGCATAGTTAGTGACTTGATAAATCAAATGGATCAAGTTGGGGGTACTTGTTGATCCGTGAAGCCGAATTCGGTCAGACGGAAGATTTGTTGATCCGAGATGTCAATTGGGGTCAAATAGAAGACTTAATGATTCGAGAAGTCGAACGGAGTCAAATAGTTGGTGCTTGTTGATCCCAGAAGCCGAATTGAGTCACATTGTGTGTAGTTAGTGACTCGATAAACCAAACGGATCAAGTTTGGGGTACTTGTTGATCCGTGAAGCCGAATTCGGTCAAACGAAAGACTTGTTGATCCGAGAAGTTAATTTTGGTCAAAGTGAAGATCCGAGAAGTCGAACGGAGTCAAATAGTTGGTGCTTGTTGATCCCAGAAGCCGAATCGAGTCACATTGTGAGTAGTTAGTGACTTGATAAACCAAACGGATCAAGTTAAGGGTACTTGTTGATCCATGAAGCCGAATTCGGTAAAACGGAAGACTTGTTGATCCGAGAAGTCAATTTTGGTCAAAGAGAAGACTTAATGATCCGAGAAGTCGAACGGAGTCAAATAGTTGGTGCTTGTTGATCCCAGAAGTCGAATTGAGTCACATTGTGCGTAGTTAGTGACTTGATAAACCAAACGGATCAACTTGAGGGTACTTGTTGATCCGTGAAGCCGAATTCGGTCAGACGGAAGACTTGTTGATCTGAGAAGTAAATTGGGGTCAAATAGAAGATTTAATGATCCGAGAAGTCGAACGGAGTCAAATAGTTGGTTCTTGTTGATCCCAAAAGCCGAATTGAGTCACATTGTGCGTAGTTAGTGACTTGATAAACCAAATGGATCAGGTTGGGGGTACTTGTTGATCCGTGAAGCCGAATTCGGTCAGACGAAAGACTTGTTGATCCGAGAAGTCAATTGGGGTCAAATAGAAGATTTAATGATCCGAGAAGTCGAACGGAGTCAAAAAGTTGGTGCTTGTTGATCCCAGAAGCCGAATTGAGTCACATTGTGCGTAGTTAGTGACTCGATAAACCAAACGGATCAAGTTGGGGGTACTTGTTGATCCGTGAAGCCGAATTCTGTCAGACCAAAGACTTGTTGATCCGAGAAGTCAATTGGGGTCAAATAGAAGACTTAATGATCCGAGAAGTCGAACGGAGTCAAATAGTTGGTGCTTGTTGATCCCAGAAGCCAAATTGAGTCACATTGTGCGTAGTTAGTGACTCGATAAACCAAACAGATCAAGTTGGGGGTACTTGTTGATCCATGAAGCCGAATTCGGTCAGACGGAAGACTTGTTGATCCGAGAAGTCAATTGGGGTCAAATAGAAGACTTAATGATCCGAGAAGTCGAACGGAGTCAAATAGTTGGTGCTTGTTGATCCCAGAAGCCGAATTGAGTCACATTGTGCATAGTTAGTGACTTGATAAATCAAATGGATCAAGTTGGAGGTACTTGTTGATCCGTGAAGCCGAATTCGGTCAGACGGAAGATTTGTTGATCCGAGATGTCAATTGGGGTCAAATAGAAGACTTAATGATTCGAGAAGTCGAACGGAGTCAAATAGTTGGTGCTTGTTGATCCCAGAAGCCGAATTGAGTCACATTGTGTGTAGTTAGTGACTCGATAAACCAAACGGATCAAGTTTGGGGTACTTGTTGATCCGTGAAGCCGAATTCGGTCAAACGAAAGACTTGTTGATCCGAGAAGTTAATTTTGGTCAAAGTGAAGATCCGAGAAGTCGAACGCAGTCAAATAGTTGGTGCTTGTTGATCCCAGAAGCCGAATCGAGTCACATTGTGAGTAGTTAGTGACTTGATAAACCAAACGGATCAAGTTAAGGGTACTTGTTGATCCATGAAGCCGAATTCGGTAAAACGGAAGACTTGTTGATCCGAGAAGTCGAACGGAGTCAAATAGTTGGTGCTTGTTGATCCCAGAAGTCGAATTGAGTCACATTGTGCGTAGTTAGTGACTTGATAAACCAAACGGATCAAGATGGGGGTACTTGTTGATCGGTGAAGCCGAATTCGGTCAGACGGAAGACTTCCGAGAAGTCAATTGGGGTCGAATAGAAGACTTAATGATTTGAGCAGTCGAACGGAGTCAAATAGTTGGTGCTTGTTGATCCCAGAAGCCGAATCGAGTCACATTGTGCGTAGTTAGTGACTTGATAAACCAAACGGATCAACTTGAGGGTACTTGTTGATCCGTGAAGCCGAATTCGGTCAGACGGAAGACTTGTTGATCTGAGAAGTCAATTGGGGTCAAATAGAAGATTTAATGATCCGAGAAGTCGAACGGAGTCAAATAGTTGGTTCTTGTTGATCCCAAAAGCCGAATTGAGTCACATTGTGCGTAGTTAGTGACTTGATAAACCAAATGGATCAGGTTGGGGGTACTTGTTGATCCGTGAAGCTGAATTCGGTCAGACGGAAGACTTGTTGATTCGAGAAGTCTATTGGGGTCAAATAGAAGACTTAATGATCCGAGAAGTCGAACGGAGTCAAATAGTTGGTGGTTGTTGATCCCAGAAGCCGAATTGAGACCCATTGTGCGTAGTTAGTGACTTGATAAACCAAACGGATCAACTTGCGGGCACTTGTTGATCCGTGAAGCCGAATTCGGTCGGACGGAAGATTTGTTGATCCTGGAAGTCAATTGGGGTCAAATAGAAGATTTAATGATCCGAGAAGTCGAACGGAGTCAAATAGTTGGTGCTTGTTGATCCCAGAAGCCAAATTGAGTCACATTGTGCGTAGTTAGTGACTCGATAAACCAAACAGATCAAGTTGGGGGTACTTGTTGATCCATGAAGCCGAATTCGGTCAGACGGAAGACTTGTTGATCCGAGAAGTCAATTGGGGTCAAATAGAAGACTTAATGATCCGAGAAGTCGAACGGAGTCAAATAGTTGGTGCTTGTTGATCCCAGAAGGGGAATTGAATCACATTGTGCATAGTTGGTGACTTGATAAATCAAATGGATCAAGTTGGGGGTACTTGTTGATCCGTGAAGCCGAATTCGGTCAGACGGAAGATTTGTTGATCCGAGATGTCAATTGGGGTCAAATAGAAGACTTAATGATTCGAGAAGTCGAACGGAGTCAAATAGTTGGTGCTTGTTGATCCCAGAAGCCGAATTGAGTCACATTGTGTGTAGTTAGTGACTCGATAAACCAAACGGATCAAGTTTGGGGTACTTGTTGATCCGTGAAGCCGAATTCGGTCAAACGAAAGACTTGTTGATCCGAGAAGTTAATTTTGGTCAAAGTGAAGATCCGAGAAGTCGAACGGAGTCAAATAGTTGGTGCTTGTTCATCCCAGAAGCCGAATCGAGTCACATTGTGAGTAGTTAGTGACTTGATAAACCAAACGGATCAAGTTAAGGGTACTTGTTGATCCATGAAGCCGAATTCGGTAAAACGGAAGACTTGTTGATCCGAGAAGTCAATTTTGGTCAAAGAGAAGACTTAATGATCCGAGAAGTCGAACGGAGTCAAATAGTTGGTGCTTGTTGATCCCAGAAGTCGAATTGAGTCACATTGTGCGTAGTTAGTGACTTGATAAACCAAACGGATCAACTTGAGGGTACTTGTTGATCCGTGAAGCCGAATTCGGTCAGACGGAAGACTTGTTGATCTGAGAAGTAAATTGGGGTCAAATAGAAGATTTAATGATCCGAGAAGTCGAACGGAGTCAAATAGTTGGTTCTTGTTGATCCCAAAAGCCGAATTGAGTCACATTGTGCGTAGTTAGTGACTTGATAAACCAAATGGATCAGGTTGGGGGTACTTGTTGATCCGTGAAGCCGAATTCGGTCAGACGAAAGACTTGTTGATCCGAGAAGTCAATTGGGGTCAAATAGAAGATTTAATGATCCGAGAAGTCGAACGGAGTCAAAAAGTTGGTGCTTGTTGATCCCAGAAGCCGAATTGAGTCACATTGTGCGTAGTTAGTGACTCGATAAACCAAACGGATCAAGTTGGGGGTACTTGTTGATCCGTGAAGCCGAATTCTGTCAGACCAAAGACTTGTTGATCCGAGAAGTCAATTGGGGTCAAATAGAAGACTTAATGATCCGAGAAGTCGAACGGAGTCAAATAGTTGGTGCTTGTTGATCCCAGAAGCCAAATTGAGTCACATTGTGCGTAGTTAGTGACTCGATAAACCAAACAGATCAAGTTGGGGGTACTTGTTGATCCATGAAGCCGAATTCGGTCAGACGGAAGACTTGTTGATCCGAGAAGTCAATTGGGGTCAAATAGAAGACTTAATGATCCGAGAAGTCGAACGGAGTCAAATAGTTGGTGCTTGTTGATCCCAGAAGCCGAATTGAGTCACATTGTGCATAGTTAGTGACTTGATAAATCAAATGGATCAAGTTGGGGGTACTTGTTGATCCGTGAAGCCGAATTCGGTCAGACGGAAGATTTGTTGATCCGAGATGTCAATTGGGGTCAAATAGAAGACTTAATGATTCGAGAAGTCGAACGGAGTCAAATAGTTGGTGCTTGTTGATCCCAGAAGCCGAATTGAGTCACATTGTGTGTAGTTAGTGACTCGATAAACCAAACGGATCAAGTTTGGGGTACTTGTTGATCCGTGAAGCCGAATTCGGTCAAACGAAAGACTTGTTGATCCGAGAAGTTAATTTTGGTCAAAGTGAAGATCCGAGAAGTCGAACGCAGTCAAATAGTTGGTGCTTGTTGATCCCAGAAGCCGAATCGAGTCACATTGTGAGTAGTTAGTGACTTGATAAACCAAACGGATCAAGTTAAGGGTACTTGTTGATCCATGAAGCCGAATTCGGTAAAACGGAAGACTTGTTGATCCGAGAAGTCAATTTTGGTCAAAGAGAAGACTTAATGATCCGAGAAGTCGAACGGAGTCAAATAGTTGGTGCTTGTTGATCCCAGAAGTCGAATTGAGTCACATTGTGCGTAGTTAGTGACTTGATAAACCAAACGGATCAACTTGAGGGTACTTGTTGATCCGTGAAGCCGAATTCGGTCAGACGGAAGACTTGTTGATCTGAGAAGTCAATTGGGGTCAAATAGAAGATTTAATGATCCGAGAAGTCGAACGGAGTCAAATAGTTGGTTCTTGTTGATCCCAACAGCCGAATTGAGTCACATTGTGCGTAGTTAGTGACTTGATAAACCAAATGGATCAGGTTGGGGGTACTTGTTGATCCGTGAAGCCGAATTCGGTCAGACGAAAGACTTGTTGATCCGAGAAGTCAATTGGGGTCAAATAGAAGATTTAATGATCCGAGAAGTCGAACGGAGTCAAAAAGTTGGTGCTTGTTGATCCCAGAAGCCGAATTCGGTCAGACGGAAGACTTGTTGATTCGAGAAGTCTATTGGGGTCAAATAGAAGACTTAATGATCTGAGAAGTCGAACGGAGTCAAATAGTTGGTGGTTGTTGATCCCAGATGCCGAATTGAGACCCATTGTGCGTAGTTAGTGACTTGATAAACCAAACGGATCAACTTGCGGGCACTTGTTGATCCGTGAAGCCGAATTCGGTCGGACGGAAGATTTGTTGATCCTGGAAGTCAATTGGGGTCAAATAGAAGACTTAATGATCCGAGAAGTCGAACGGAGTCAAATAGTTGGTGCTTGTTGATACCAGAAGCCGAATTGAGTCACATTGTGTGTAGTTAGTGACTCGATAAACCAAACGGATCAAGTTGGGGGTACTTGTTGATCCGTGATGCCGAATTCGGTCAAACGGAAGACTTGTTGATCCGAGAAGTGAATTTTGGTCAAAGTGAAGACTTAATGATCCGAGAAGTCGAACGGAGTCAAATAGTTGGTGCTTGTTGATCCCAGAAGCCGAATTGCGTCACATTGTGCCTAGTTAGTGACTCGATAAACCAAACGGATCAAGTTGGGGGTACTTGTTGATCCGTGAAGCCGAATTCGGTCAGACGAAAGACTTGTTGATCCGAGAAGTCAATTGGGGTCAAATAGAAGATTTAATGATCCGAGAAGTCGAACGGAGTCAAAAAGTTGGTGCTTGTTGATCCCAGAAGCCGAATTGAGTCACATTGTGCGTAGTTAGTGACTCGATAAACCAAACGGATCAAGTTGGGGGTACTTGTTGATCCGTGAAGCCGAATTCTGTCAGACCAAAGACTTGTTGATCCGAGAAGTCAATTGGGGTCAAATAGAAGACTTAATTATCCGAGAAGTCGAACGGAGTCAAATAGTTGGTGCTTGTTGATCCCAGAAGCCGAATTGAGTCACATTGTGCTTAGTTAGTGACTCGACAAACCAAACGGATCAAGTTGGGGGTACTTGTTGATCTGTGAAGCCGAATTCGTTCAGACCGAAGACTTGTTGATCCGAGAAGTCAATTGGGGTCAAATAGAAGACTTAATGATCCGAGAAGTCGAACGGGGTCAAATAGTTGGTGCTTGTTGATCCCAGAAGTCGAATTGAGTCACATTGTGCGTAGTTAGTGACTTGATAAACCAAACGGATCAAGATGGGGGTACTTGTTGATCGGCGAAGCCGAATTCGGTCAGACGGAAGACTTCCGAGAAGTCAATTGGGGTCGAATAGAAGACTTAATGATTTGAGAAATCGAACGGAGTCAAATAGTTGGTGCTTGTTGATCCCAGAAGCCGAATCGAGTCACATTGTGCGTAGTTAGTGACTTGATAAACCAAACGGATCAACTTGAGGGTACTTGTTGATCCGTGAAGCCGAATTCGGTCAGACGGAAGACTTGTTGATCCGAGAAGTTAATTTTGGTCAAAGTGAAGATCCGAGAAGTCGAACCGAGTCAAATAGTTGGTGCTTGTTGATCCCAGAAGCCGAATCGAGTCACATTGTGAGTAGTTAGTGACTTGATAAACCAAACGGATCAAGTTAAGGGTACTTGTTGATCCATGAAGCCGAATTCGGTAAAACGGAAGACTTGTTGATCCGAGAAGTCAATTTTGGTCAAAGAGAAGACTTAATGATCCGAGAAGTCGAACGGAGTCAAATAGTTGGTGCTTGTTGATCCCAGAAGTCGAATTGAGTCACATTGTGCGTAGTTAGTGACTTGATAAACCAAACGGATCAAGATGGGGGTACTTGTTGATCGGTGAAGCCGAATTCGGTCAGACGGAAGACTTCCGAGAAGTCAATTGGGGTCGAATAGAAGACTTAATGATTTGAGCAGTCGAACGGAGTCAAATAGTTGGTGCTTGTTGATCCCAGAAGCCGAATCGAGTCACATTGTGCGTAGTTAGTGACTTGATAAACCAAACGGATCAACTTGAGGGTACTTGTTGATCCGTGAAGCCGGATTCGGTCAGACGGAAGACTTGTTGATCTGAGAAGTCAATTGGGGTCAAATAGAAGATTTAATGATCCGAGAAGTCGAACGGAGTCAAATAGTTGGTTCTTGTTGATCCCAAAAGCCGAATTGAGTCACATTGTGCGTAGTTAGTGACTTGATAAACCAAATGGATCAGGTTGGGGGTACTTGTTGATCCGTGAAGCCGAATTCGGTCAGACGGAAGACTTGTTGATTCGAGAAGTCTATTGGGGTCAAATAGAAGACTTAATGATCCGAGAAGTCGAACGGAGTCAAATAGTTGGTGGTTGTTGATCCCAGAAGCCGAATTGAGACCCATTGTGCGTAGTTAGTGACTTGATAAACCAAACGGATCAACTTGCGGGCACTTGTTGATCCGTGAAGCCGAATTCGGTCGGACGGAAGATTTGTTGATCCTGGAAGTCAATTGGGGTCAAATAGAAGACTTAATGATCCGAGAAGTCGAACGGACTCAAATAGTTGGTGCTTGTTGATACCAGAAGCCGAATTGAGTCACATTGTGTGTAGTTAGTGACTCGATAAACCAAACGGATCAAGTTGGGGGTACTTGTTGATCCGTGATGCCGAATTCGGTCAAACGGAAGACTTGTTGATCCGAGAAGTGAATTTTGGTCAAAGTGAAGACTTAATGATCCGAGAAGTCGAACGGAGTCAAATAGTTGGTGCTTGTTGATCCCAGAAGCCGAATTGCGTCACATTGTGCCTAGTTAGTGACTCGATAAACCAAACGGATCAAGTTGGGGGTACTTGTTGATCCGTGAAGCCGAATTCGGTCAGACGAAAGACTTGTTGATCCGAGAAGTCAATTGGGGTCAAATAGAAGATTTAATGATCCGAGAAGTCGAACGGAGTCAAAAAGTTGGTGCTTGTTGATCCCAGAAGCCGAATTGAGTCACATTGTGCGTAGTTAGTGACTCGATAAACCAAACGGATCAAGTTGGGGGTACTTGTTGATCCGTGAAGCCGAATTCTGTCAGACCAAAGACTTGTTGATCCGAGAAGTCAATTGGGGTCAAATAGAAGACTTAATGATCCGAGAAGTCGAACGGAGTCAAATAGTTGGTGCTTGTTGATCCCAGAAGCCGAATTGAGTCACATTGTGCTTAGTTAGTGACTCGACAAACCAAACGGATCAAGTTGGGGGTACTTGTTGATCTGTGAAGCCGAATTCGTTCAGACCGAAGACTTGTTGATCCGAGAAGTCAATTGGGGTCAAATAGAAGACTTAATGATCCGAGAAGTCGAACGGGGTCAAATAGTTGGTGCTTGTTGATCCCAGAAGTCGAATTGAGTCACATTGTGCGTAGTTAGTGACTTGATAAACCAAACGGATCAAGATGGGGGTACTTGTTGATCGGTGAAGCCGAATTCGGTCAGACGGAAGACTTCCGAGAAGTCAATTGGGGTCGAATAGAAGACTTAATGATTTGAAAAGTCGAACGGAGTCAAATAGTTGGTGCTTGTTGATCCCAGAAGCCGAATCGAGTCACATTGTGCGTAGTTAGTGACTTGATAAACCAAACGGATCAACTTGAGGGTACTTGTTGATCCGTGAAGCCGAATTCGGTCAGACGGAAGACTTGTTGATCCGAGAAGTCAATTGGGGTCAAATAGAAGACTTAATGATCCGAGAAGTCGAACGGAGTCAAATAGTTGGTGCTTGTTGATCCCAGAAGCCGAATTGAGTCACATTGTGCATAGTTAGTGACTTGATAAATCAAATGGATCAAGTTGGGGGTACTTGTTGATCCGTGAAGCCGAATTCGGTCAGACGGAAGATTTGTTGATCCGAGATGTCAATTGGGGTCAAATAGAAGACTTAATGATCCGAGAAGTCGAACGGAGTCAAATAGTTGGTGCTTGTTGATCCCAGAAGCCGAATTGAGTCACATTGTGCTTAGTTAGTGACTCGACAAACCAAACGGATCAAGTTGGGGGTACTTGTTGATCTGTGAAGCCGAATTCGTTCAGACCGAAGACTTGTTGATCCAAGAAGTCAATTGGGGTCAAATAGAAGACTTAATGATCCGAGAAGTCGAACGGGGTTAAATAGTTGGTGCTTGTTGATCCCAGAAGTCGAATTGAGTCACATTGTGCGTAGTTAGTGACTTGATAAACCAAACGGATCAAGATGGGGGTACTTGTTGATCGGTGAAGCCGAATTCGGTCAGACGGAAGACTTCCGAGAAGTCAATTGGGGTCGAATAGAAGACTTAATGATTTGAGAAGTCGAACGGAGTCAAATAGTTGGTGCTTGTTGATCCCAGAAGCCGAATTGAGTCACATTGTGCATAGTTAGTGACTTGATAAATCAAATGGATCAAGTTGGGGGTACTTGTTGATCCGTGAAGCCGAATTCGGTCAGACGGAAGATTTGTTGATCCGAGATGTCAATTGGGGTCAAATAGAAGACTTAATGATTCGAGAAGTCGAACGGAGTCAAATAGTTGGTGCTTGTTGATCCCAGAAGCCGAATTGAGTCACATTGTGTGTAGTTAGTGACTCGATAAACCAAACGGATCAAGTTTGGGGTACTTGTTGATCCGTGAAGCCGAATTCGGTCAAACGAAAGACTTGTTGATCCGAGAAGTTAATTTTGGTCAAAGTGAAGATCCGAGAAGTCGAACGGAGTCAAATAGTTGGTGCTTGTTGATCCCAGAAGCCAAATCGAGTCACATTGTGAGTAGTTAGTGACTTGATAAACCAAACGGATCAAGTTAAGGGTACTTGTTGATCCATGAAGCCGAATTCGGTAAAACGGAAGACTTGTTGATCCGAGAAGTCAATTTTGGTCAAAGAGAAGACTTAATGATCCGAGAAGTCGAACGGAGTCAAATAGTTGGTGCTTGTTGATCCCAGAAGTCGAATTGAGTCACATTGTGCGTAGTTAGTGACTTGATAAACCAAACGGATCAACTTGAGGGTACTTGTTGATCCGTGAAGCCGAATTCGGTCAGACGGAAGACTTGTTGATCTGAGAAGTCAATTGGGGTCAAATAGAAGATTTAATGATCCGAGAAGTCGAACGGAGTCAAATAGTTGGTTCTTGTTGATCCCAAAAGCCGAATTGAGTCACATTGTGCGTAGTTAGTGACTTGATAAACCAAATGGATCAGGTTGGGGGTACTTGTTGATCCGTGAAGCCGAATTCGGTCAGACGAAAGACTTGTTGATCCGAGAAGTCAATTGGGGTCAAATAGAAGATTTAATGATCCGAGAAGTCGAACGGAGTCAAAAAGTTGGTGCTTGTTGATCCCAGAAGCCGAATTGAGTCACATTGTGCGTAGTTAGTGACTCGATAAACCAAACGGATCAAGTTGGGGGTACTTGTTGATCCGTGAAGCCGAATTCTGTCAGACCAAAGACTTGTTGATCCGAGAAGTCAATTGGGATCAAATAGAAGACTTAATGATCCGAGAAGTCGAACGGAGTCAAATAGTTGGTGCTTGTTGATCCCAGAAGCCGAATTGAGTCACATTGTGCTTAGTTAGTGACTCGACAAACCAAACGGATCAAGTTGGGGGTACTTGTTGATCTGTGAAGCCGAATTCGTTCAGACCGAAGACTTGTTGATCCAAGAAGTCAATTGGGGTCAAATAGAAGACTTAATGATCCGAGAAGTCGAACGGGGTTAAATAGTTGGTGCTTGTTGATCCCAGAAGTCGAATTGAGTCACATTGTGCGTAGTTAGTGACTTGATAAACCAAACGGATCAAGATGGGGGTACTTGTTGATCGGTGAAGCCGAATTCGGTCAGACGGAAGACTTCCGAGAAGTCAATTGGGGTCGAATAGAAGACTTAATGATTTGAGAAGTCGAACGGAGTCAAATAGTTGGTGCTTGTTGATCCCAGAAGCCGAATTGAGTCACATTGTGCGTAGTTAGTGACTCGATAAACCAAACGGATCAAGTTGGGGGTACTTGTTGATCCGTGAAGCCGAATTCTGTCAGACCAAAGACTTGTTGATCCGAGAAGTCAATTGGGGTCAAATAGAAGACTTAATGATCCGAGAAGTCGAACGGAGTCAAATAGTTGGTGCTTGTTGATCCCAGAAGCCGAATTGAGTCACATTGTGCTTAGTTAGTGACTCGACAAACCAAACGGATCAAGTTGGGGGTACTTGTTGATCTGTGAAGCCGAATTCGTTCAGACCGAAGACTTGTTGATCCGAGAAGTCAATTGGGGTCAAATAGAAGACTTAATGATCCGAGAAGTCGAACGGGGTCAAATAGTTGGTGCTTGTTGATCCCAGAAGTCGAATTGAGTCACATTGTGCGTAGTTAGTGACTTGATAAACCAAACGGATCAAGATGGGGGTACTTGTTGATCGGTGAAGCCGAATTCGGTCAGACGGAAGACTTCCGAGAAGTCAATTGGGGTCGAATAGAAGACTTAATGATTTGAAAAGTCGAACGGAGTCAAATAGTTGGTGCTTGTTGATCCCAGAAGCCGAATCGAGTCACATTGTGCGTAGTTAGTGACTTGATAAACCAAACGGATCAACTTGAGGGTACTTGTTGATCCGTGAAGCCGAATTCGGTCAGACGGAAGACTTGTTGATCCGAGAAGTCAATTGGGGTCAAATAGAAGACTTAATGATCCGAGAAGTCGAACGGAGTCAAATAGTTGGTGCTTGTTGATCCCAGAAGCCGAATTGAGTCACATTGTGCATAGTTAGTGACTTGATAAATCAAATGGATCAAGTTGGGGGTACTTGTTGATCCGTGAAGCCGAATTCGGTCAGACGGAAGATTTGTTGATCCGAGATGTCAATTGGGGTCAAATAGAAGACTTAATGATCCGAGAAGTCGAACGGAGTCAAATAGTTGGTGCTTGTTGATCCCAGAAGCCGAATTGAGTCACATTGTGCTTAGTTAGTGACTCGACAAACCAAACGGATCAAGTTGGGGGTACTTGTTGATCTGTGAAGCCGAATTCGTTCAGACCGAAGACTTGTTGATCCAAGAAGTCAATTGGGGTCAAATAGAAGACTTAATGATCCGAGAAGTCGAACGGGGTTAAATAGTTGGTGCTTGTTGATCCCAGAAGTCGAATTGAGTCACATTGTGCGTAGTTAGTGACTTGATAAACCAAACGGATCAAGATGGGGGTACTTGTTGATCGGTGAAGCCGAATTCGGTCAGACGGAAGACTTCCGAGAAGTCAATTGGGGTCGAATAGAAGACTTAATGATTTGAGAAGTCGAACGGAGTCAAATAGTTGGTGCTTGTTGATCCCAGAAGCCGAATTGAGTCACATTGTGCATAGTTAGTGACTTGATAAATCAAATGGATCAAGTTGGGGGTACTTGTTGATCCGTGAAGCCGAATTCGGTCAGACGGAAGATTTGTTGATCCGAGATGTCAATTGGGGTCAAATAGAAGACTTAATGATTCGAGAAGTCGAACGGAGTCAAATAGTTGGTGCTTGTTGATCCCAGAAGCCGAATTGAGTCACATTGTGTGTAGTTAGTGACTCGATAAACCAAACGGATCAAGTTTGGGGTACTTGTTGATCCGTGAAGCCGAATTCGGTCAAACGAAAGACTTGTTGATCCGAGAAGTTAATTTTGGTCAAAGTGAAGATCCGAGAAGTCGAACGGAGTCAAATAGTTGGTGCTTGTTGATCCCAGAAGCCAAATCGAGTCACATTGTGAGTAGTTAGTGACTTGATAAACCAAACGGATCAAGTTAAGGGTACTTGTTGATCCATGAAGCCGAATTCGGTAAAACGGAAGACTTGTTGATCCGAGAAGTCAATTTTGGTCAAAGAGAAGACTTAATGATCCGAGAAGTCGAACGGAGTCAAATAGTTGGTGCTTGTTGATCCCAGAAGTCGAATTGAGTCACATTGTGCGTAGTTAGTGACTTGATAAACCAAACGGATCAACTTGAGGGTACTTGTTGATCCGTGAAGCCGAATTCGGTCAGACGGAAGACTTGTTGATCTGAGAAGTCAATTGGGGTCAAATAGAAGACTTAATGATCCGAGAAGTCGAACGGGGTCAAATAGTTGGTGCTTGTTGATCCCAGAAGTCGAATTGAGTCACATTGTGCGTAGTTAGTGACTTGATAAACCAAACGGATCAAGATGGGGGTACTTGTTGATCGGTGAAGCCGAATTCGGTCAGACGGAAGACTTCCGAGAAGTCAATTGGGGTCGAATAGAAGACTTAATGATTTGAAAAGTCGAACGGAGTCAAATAGTTGGTGCTTGTTGATCCCAGAAGCCGAATCGAGTCACATTGTGCGTAGTTAGTGACTTGATAAACCAAACGGATCAACTTGAGGGTACTTGTTGATCCGTGAAGCCGAATTCGGTCAGACGGAAGACTTGTTGATCCGAGAAGTCAATTGGGGTCAAATAGAAGACTTAATGATCCGAGAAGTCGAACGGAGTCAAATAGTTGGTGCTTGTTGATCCCAGAAGCCGAATTGAGTCACATTGTGCATAGTTAGTGACTTGATAAATCAAATGGATCAAGTTGGGGGTACTTGTTGATCCGTGAAGCCGAATTCGGTCAGACGGAAGATTTGTTGATCCGAGATGTCAATTGGGGTCAAATAGAAGACTTAATGATCCGAGAAGTCGAACGGAGTCAAATAGTTGGTGCTTGTTGATCCCAGAAGCCGAATTGAGTCACATTGTGCTTAGTTAGTGACTCGACAAACCAAACGGATCAAGTTGGGGGTACTTGTTGATCTGTGAAGCCGAATTCGTTCAGACCGAAGACTTGTTGATCCAAGAAGTCAATTGGGGTCAAATAGAAGACTTAATGATCCGAGAAGTCGAACGGGGTTAAATAGTTGGTGCTTGTTGATCCCAGAAGTCGAATTGAGTCACATTGTGCGTAGTTAGTGACTTGATAAACCAAACGGATCAAGATGGGGGTACTTGTTGATCGGTGAAGCCGAATTCGGTCAGACGGAAGACTTCCGAGAAGTCAATTGGGGTCGAATAGAAGACTTAATGATTTGAGAAGTCGAACGGAGTCAAATAGTTGGTGCTTGTTGATCCCAGAAGCCGAATTGAGTCACATTGTGCATAGTTAGTGACTTGATAAATCAAATGGATCAAGTTGGGGGTACTTGTTGATCCGTGAAGCCGAATTCGGTCAGACGGAAGATTTGTTGATCCGAGATGTCAATTGGGGTCAAATAGAAGACTTAATGATTCGAGAAGTCGAACGGAGTCAAATAGTTGGTGCTTGTTGATCCCAGAAGCCGAATTGAGTCACATTGTGTGTAGTTAGTGACTCGATAAACCAAACGGATCAAGTTTGGGGTACTTGTTGATCCGTGAAGCCGAATTCGGTCAAACGAAAGACTTGTTGATCCGAGAAGTTAATTTTGGTCAAAGTGAAGATCCGAGAAGTCGAACGGAGTCAAATAGTTGGTGCTTGTTGATCCCAGAAGCCAAATCGAGTCACATTGTGAGTAGTTAGTGACTTGATAAACCAAACGGATCAAGTTAAGGGTACTTGTTGATCCATGAAGCCGAATTCGGTAAAACGGAAGACTTGTTGATCCGAGAAGTCAATTTTGGTCAAAGAGAAGACTTAATGATCCGAGAAGTCGAACGGAGTCAAATAGTTGGTGCTTGTTGATCCCAGAAGTCGAATTGAGTCACATTGTGCGTAGTTAGTGACTTGATAAACCAAACGGATCAACTTGAGGGTACTTGTTGATCCGTGAAGCCGAATTCGGTCAGACGGAAGACTTGTTGATCTGAGAAGTCAATTGGGGTCAAATAGAAGATTTAATGATCCGAGAAGTCGAACGGAGTCAAATAGTTGGTTCTTGTTGATCCCAAAAGCCGAATTGAGTCACATTGTGCGTAGTTAGTGACTTGATAAACCAAATGGATCAGGTTGGGGGTACTTGTTGATCCGTGAAGCCGAATTCGGTCAGACGAAAGACTTGTTGATCCGAGAAGTCAATTGGGGTCAAATAGAAGACTTAATGATCCGAGAAGTCGAACGGAGTCAAAAAGTTGGTGCTTGTTGATCCCAGAAGCCGAATTGAGTCACATTGTGCGTAGTTAGTGACTCGATAAACCAAACGGATCAAGTTGGGGGTACTTGTTGATCCGTGAAGCCGAATTCTGTCAGACCAAAGACTTGTTGATCCGAGAAGTCAATTGGGGTCAAATAGAAGACTTAATGATCCGAGAAGTCGAACGGAGTCAAATAGTTGGTGCTTGTTGATCCCAGAAGCCGAATTGAGTCACATTGTGCTTAGTTAGTGACTCGACAAACCAAACGGATCAAGTTGGGGGTACTTGTTGATCTGTGAAGCCGAATTCGTTCAGACCGAAGACTTGTTGATCCGAGAAGTCAATTGGGGTCAAATAGAAGACTTAATGATCCGAGAAGTCGAACGGGGTCAAATAGTTGGTGCTTGTTGATCCCAGAAGTCGAATTGAGTCACATTGTGCGTAGTTAGTGACTTGATAAACCAAACGGATCAAGATGGGGGTACTTGTTGATCGGTGAAGCCGAATTCGGTCAGACGGAAGACTTCCGAGAAGTCAATTGGGGTCGAATAGAAGACTTAATGATTTGAAAAGTCGAACGGAGTCAAATAGTTGGTGCTTGTTGATCCCAGAAGCCGAATCGAGTCACATTGTGCGTAGTTAGTGACTTGATAAACCAAACGGATCAACTTGAGGGTACTTGTTGATCCGTGAAGCCGAATTCGGTCAGACGGAAGACTTGTTGATCCGAGAAGTCAATTGGGGTCAAATAGAAGACTTAATGATCCGAGAAGTCGAACGGAGTCAAATAGTTGGTGCTTGTTGATCCCAGAAGCCGAATTGAGTCACATTGTGCATAGTTAGTGACTTGATAAATCAAATGGATCAAGTTGGGGGTACTTGTTGATCCGTGAAGCCGAATTCGGTCAGACGGAAGATTTGTTGATCCGAGATGTCAATTGGGGTCAAATAGAAGACTTAATGATCCGAGAAGTCGAACGGAGTCAAATAGTTGGTGCTTGTTGATCCCAGAAGCCGAATTGAGTCACATTGTGCTTAGTTAGTGACTCGACAAACCAAACGGATCAAGTTGGGGGTACTTGTTGATCTGTGAAGCCGAATTCGTTCAGACCGAAGACTTGTTGATCCAAGAAGTCAATTGGGGTCAAATAGAAGACTTAATGATCCGAGAAGTCGAACGGGGTTAAATAGTTGGTGCTTGTTGATCCCAGAAGTCGAATTGAGTCACATTGTGCGTAGTTAGTGACTTGATAAACCAAACGGATCAAGATGGGGGTACTTGTTGATCGGTGAAGCCGAATTCGGTCAGACGGAAGACTTCCGAGAAGTCAATTGGGGTCGAATAGAAGACTTAATGATTTGAGAAGTCGAACGGAGTCAAATAGTTGGTGCTTGTTGATCCCAGAAGCCGAATTGAGTCACATTGTGCATAGTTAGTGACTTGATAAATCAAATGGATCAAGTTGGGGGTACTTGTTGATCCGTGAAGCCGAATTCGGTCAGACGGAAGATTTGTTGATCCGAGATGTCAATTGGGGTCAAATAGAAGACTTAATGATTCGAGAAGTCGAACGGAGTCAAATAGTTGGTGCTTGTTGATCCCAGAAGCCGAATTGAGTCACATTGTGTGTAGTTAGTGACTCGATAAACCAAACGGATCAAGTTTGGGGTACTTGTTGATCCGTGAAGCCGAATTCGGTCAAACGAAAGACTTGTTGATCCGAGAAGTTAATTTTGGTCAAAGTGAAGATCCGAGAAGTCGAACGGAGTCAAATAGTTGGTGCTTGTTGATCCCAGAAGCCAAATCGAGTCACATTGTGAGTAGTTAGTGACTTGATAAACCAAACGGATCAAGTTAAGGGTACTTGTTGATCCATGAAGCCGAATTCGGTAAAACGGAAGACTTGTTGATCCGAGAAGTCAATTTTGGTCAAAGAGAAGACTTAATGATCCGAGAAGTCGAACGGAGTCAAATAGTTGGTGCTTGTTGATCCCAGAAGTCGAATTGAGTCACATTGTGCGTAGTTAGTGACTTGATAAACCAAACGGATCAACTTGAGGGTACTTGTTGATCCGTGAAGCCGAATTCGGTCAGACGGAAGACTTGTTGATCTGAGAAGTCAATTGGGGTCAAATAGAAGATTTAATGATCCGAGAAGTCGAACGGAGTCAAATAGTTGGTTCTTGTTGATCCCAAAAGCCGAATTGAGTCACATTGTGCGTAGTTAGTGACTTGATAAACCAAATGGATCAGGTTGGGGGTACTTGTTGATCCGTGAAGCCGAATTCGGTCAGACGAAAGACTTGTTGATCCGAGAAGTCAATTGGGGTCAAATAGAAGATTTAATGATCCGAGAAGTCGAACGGAGTCAAAAAGTTGGTGCTTGTTGATCCCAGAAGCCGAATTGAGTCACATTGTGCGTAGTTAGTGACTCGATAAACCAAACGGATCAAGTTGGGGGTACTTGTTGATCCGTGAAGCCGAATTCTGTCAGACCAAAGACTTGTTGATCCGAGAAGTCAATTGGGATCAAATAGAAGACTTAATGATCCGAGAAGTCGAACGGAGTCAAATAGTTGGTGCTTGTTGATCCCAGAAGCCGAATTGAGTCACATTGTGCTTAGTTAGTGACTCGACAAACCAAACGGATCAAGTTGGGGGTACTTGTTGATCTGTGAAGCCGAATTCGTTCAGACCGAAGACTTGTTGATCCAAGAAGTCAATTGGGGTCAAATAGAAGACTTAATGATCCGAGAAGTCGAACGGGGTTAAATAGTTGGTGCTTGTTGATCCCAGAAGTCGAATTGAGTCACATTGTGCGTAGTTAGTGACTTGATAAACCAAACGGATCAAGATGGGGGTACTTGTTGATCGGTGAAGCCGAATTCGGTCAGACGGAAGACTTCCGAGAAGTCAATTGGGGTCGAATAGAAGACTTAATGATTTGAGAAGTCGAACGGAGTCAAATAGTTGGTGCTTGTTGATCCCAGAAGCCGAATTGCGTCACATTGTGCCTAGTTAGTGACTCGATAAACCAAACGGATCAAGTTGGGGGTACTTGTTGATCCGTGAAGCCGAATTCGGTCAGACGAAAGACTTGTTGATCCGAGAAGTCAATTGGGGTCAAATAGAAGATTTAATGATCCGAGAAGTCGAACGGAGTCAAAAAGTTGGTGCTTGTTGATCCCAGAAGCCGAATTGAGTCACATTGTGCGTAGTTAGTGACTCGATAAACCAAACGGATCAAGTTGGGGGTACTTGTTGATCCGTGAAGCCGAATTCTGTCAGACCAAAGACTTGTTGATCCGAGAAGTCAATTGGGGTCAAATAGAAGACTTAATGATCCGAGAAGTCGAACGGAGTCAAATAGTTGGTGCTTGTTGATCCCAGAAGCCGAATTGAGTCACATTGTGCTTAGTTAGTGACTCGACAAACCAAACGGATCAAGTTGGGGGTACTTGTTGATCTGTGAAGCCGAATTCGTTCAGACCGAAGACTTGTTGATCCGAGAAGTCAATTGGGGTCAAATAGAAGACTTAATGATCCGAGAAGTCGAACGGGGTCAAATAGTTGGTGCTTGTTGATCCCAGAAGTCGAATTGAGTCACATTGTGCGTAGTTAGTGACTTGATAAACCAAACGGATCAAGATGGGGGTACTTGTTGATCGGTGAAGCCGAATTCGGTCAGACGGAAGACTTCCGAGAAGTCAATTGGGGTCGAATAGAAGACTTAATGATTTGAAAAGTCGAACGGAGTCAAATAGTTGGTGCTTGTTGATCCCAGAAGCCGAATCGAGTCACATTGTGCGTAGTTAGTGACTTGATAAACCAAACGGATCAACTTGAGGGTACTTGTTGATCCGTGAAGCCGAATTCGGTCAGACGGAAGACTTGTTGATCCGAGAAGTCAATTGGGGTCAAATAGAAGACTTAATGATCCGAGAAGTCGAACGGAGTCAAATAGTTGGTGCTTGTTGATCCCAGAAGCCGAATTGAGTCACATTGTGCATAGTTAGTGACTTGATAAATCAAATGGATCAAGTTGGGGGTACTTGTTGATCCGTGAAGCCGAATTCGGTCAGACGGAAGATTTGTTGATCCGAGATGTCAATTGGGGTCAAATAGAAGACTTAATGATCCGAGAAGTCGAACGGAGTCAAATAGTTGGTGCTTGTTGATCCCAGAAGCCGAATTGAGTCACATTGTGCTTAGTTAGTGACTCGACAAACCAAACGGATCAAGTTGGGGGTACTTGTTGATCTGTGAAGCCGAATTCGTTCAGACCGAAGACTTGTTGATCCAAGAAGTCAATTGGGGTCAAATAGAAGACTTAATGATCCGAGAAGTCGAACGGGGTTAAATAGTTGGTGCTTGTTGATCCCAGAAGTCGAATTGAGTCACATTGTGCGTAGTTAGTGACTTGATAAACCAAACGGATCAAGATGGGGGTACTTGTTGATCGGTGAAGCCGAATTCGGTCAGACGGAAGACTTCCGAGAAGTCAATTGGGGTCGAATAGAAGACTTAATGATTTGAGAAGTCGAACGGAGTCAAATAGTTGGTGCTTGTTGATCCCAGAAGCCGAATTGAGTCACATTGTGCATAGTTAGTGACTTGATAAATCAAATGGATCAAGTTGGGGGTACTTGTTGATCCGTGAAGCCGAATTCGGTCAGACGGAAGATTTGTTGATCCGAGATGTCAATTGGGGTCAAATAGAAGACTTAATGATTCGAGAAGTCGAACGGAGTCAAATAGTTGGTGCTTGTTGATCCCAGAAGCCGAATTGAGTCACATTGTGTGTAGTTAGTGACTCGATAAACCAAACGGATCAAGTTTGGGGTACTTGTTGATCCGTGAAGCCGAATTCGGTCAAACGAAAGACTTGTTGATCCGAGAAGTTAATTTTGGTCAAAGTGAAGATCCGAGAAGTCGAACGGAGTCAAATAGTTGGTGCTTGTTGATCCCAGAAGCCAAATCGAGTCACATTGTGAGTAGTTAGTGACTTGATAAACCAAACGGATCAAGTTAAGGGTACTTGTTGATCCATGAAGCCGAATTCGGTAAAACGGAAGACTTGTTGATCCGAGAAGTCAATTTTGGTCAAAGAGAAGACTTAATGATCCGAGAAGTCGAACGGAGTCAAATAGTTGGTGCTTGTTGATCCCAGAAGTCGAATTGAGTCACATTGTGCGTAGTTAGTGACTTGATAAACCAAACGGATCAACTTGAGGGTACTTGTTGATCCGTGAAGCCGAATTCGGTCAGACGGAAGACTTGTTGATCTGAGAAGTCAATTGGGGTCAAATAGAAGATTTAATGATCCGAGAAGTCGAACGGAGTCAAATAGTTGGTTCTTGTTGATCCCAAAAGCCGAATTGAGTCACATTGTGCGTAGTTAGTGACTTGATAAACCAAATGGATCAGGTTGGGGGTACTTGTTGATCCGTGAAGCCGAATTCGGTCAGACGAAAGACTTGTTGATCCGAGAAGTCAATTGGGGTCAAATAGAAGATTTAATGATCCGAGAAGTCGAACGGAGTCAAAAAGTTGGTGCTTGTTGATCCCAGAAGCCGAATTGAGTCACATTGTGCGTAGTTAGTGACTCGATAAACCAAACGGATCAAGTTGGGGGTACTTGTTGATCCGTGAAGCCGAATTCTGTCAGACCAAAGACTTGTTGATCCGAGAAGTCAATTGGGATCAAATAGAAGACTTAATGATCCGAGAAGTCGAACGGAGTCAAATAGTTGGTGCTTGTTGATCCCAGAAGCCGAATTGAGTCACATTGTGCTTAGTTAGTGACTCGACAAACCAAACGGATCAAGTTGGGGGTACTTGTTGATCTGTGAAGCCGAATTCGTTCAGACCGAAGACTTGTTGATCCAAGAAGTCAATTGGGGTCAAATAGAAGACTTAATGATCCGAGAAGTCGAACGGGGTTAAATAGTTGGTGCTTGTTGATCCCAGAAGTCGAATTGAGTCACATTGTGCGTAGTTAGTGACTTGATAAACCAAACGGATCAAGATGGGGGTACTTGTTGATCGGTGAAGCCGAATTCGGTCAGACGGAAGACTTCCGAGAAGTCAATTGGGGTCGAATAGAAGACTTAATGATTTGAGAAGTCGAACGGAGTCAAATAGTTGGTGCTTGTTGATCCCAGAAGCCGAATTGAGTCACATTGTGCATAGTTAGTGACTTGATAAATCAAATGGATCAAGTTGGGGGTACTTGTTGATCCGTGAAGCCGAATTCGGTCAGACGGAAGATTTGTTGATCCGAGATGTCAATTGGGGTCAAATAGAAGACTTAATGATTCGAGAAGTCGAACGGAGTCAAATAGTTGGTGCTTGTTGATCCCAGAAGCCGAATTGAGTCACATTGTGTGTAGTTAGTGACTCGATAAACCAAACGGATCAAGTTTGGGGTACTTGTTGATCCGTGAAGCCGAATTCGGTCAAACGAAAGACTTGTTGATCCGAGAAGTTAATTTTGGTCAAAGTGAAGATCCGAGAAGTCGAACGGAGTCAAATAGTTGGTGCTTGTTGATCCCAGAAGCCAAATCGAGTCACATTGTGAGTAGTTAGTGACTTGATAAACCAAACGGATCAAGTTAAGGGTACTTGTTGATCCATGAAGCCGAATTCGGTAAAACGGAAGACTTGTTGATCCGAGAAGTCAATTTTGGTCAAAGAGAAGACTTAATGATCCGAGAAGTCGAACGGAGTCAAATAGTTGGTGCTTGTTGATCCCAGAAGTCGAATTGAGTCACATTGTGCGTAGTTAGTGACTTGATAAACCAAACGGATCAACTTGAGGGTACTTGTTGATCCGTGAAGCCGAATTCGGTCAGACGGAAGACTTGTTGATCTGAGAAGTCAATTGGGGTCAAATAGAAGATTTAATGATCCGAGAAGTCGAACGGAGTCAAATAGTTGGTTCTTGTTGATCCCAAAAGCCGAATTGAGTCACATTGTGCGTAGTTAGTGACTTGATAAACCAAATGGATCAGGTTGGGGGTACTTGTTGATCCGTGAAGCCGAATTCGGTCAGACGAAAGACTTGTTGATCCGAGAAGTCAATTGGGGTCAAATAGAAGATTTAATGATCCGAGAAGTCGAACGGAGTCAAAAAGTTGGTGCTTGTTGATCCCAGAAGCCGAATTGAGTCACATTGTGCGTAGTTAGTGACTCGATAAACCAAACGGATCAAGTTGGGGGTACTTGTTGATCCGTGAAGCCGAATTCTGTCAGACCAAAGACTTGTTGATCCGAGAAGTCAATTGGGATCAAATAGAAGACTTAATGATCCGAGAAGTCGAACGGAGTCAAATAGTTGGTGCTTGTTGATCCCAGAAGCCGAATTGAGTCACATTGTGCTTAGTTAGTGACTCGACAAACCAAACGGATCAAGTTGGGGGTACTTGTTGATCTGTGAAGCCGAATTCGTTCAGACCGAAGACTTGTTGATCCAAGAAGTCAATTGGGGTCAAATAGAAGACTTAATGATCCGAGAAGTCGAACGGGGTTAAATAGTTGGTGCTTGTTGATCCCAGAAGTCGAATTGAGTCACATTGTGCGTAGTTAGTGACTTGATAAACCAAACGGATCAAGATGGGGGTACTTGTTGATCGGTGAAGCCGAATTCGGTCAGACGGAAGACTTCCGAGAAGTCAATTGGGGTCGAATAGAAGACTTAATGATTTGAGAAGTCGAACGGAGTCAAATAGTTGGTGCTTGTTGATCCCAGAAGCCGAATTGAGTCACATTGTGCATAGTTAGTGACTTGATAAATCAAATGGATCAAGTTGGGGGTACTTGTTGATCCGTGAAGCCGAATTCGGTCAGACGGAAGATTTGTTGATCCGAGATGTCAATTGGGGTCAAATAGAAGACTTAATGATTCGAGAAGTCGAACGGAGTCAAATAGTTGGTGCTTGTTGATCCCAGAAGCCGAATTGAGTCACATTGTGTGTAGTTAGTGACTCGATAAACCAAACGGATCAAGTTTGGGGTACTTGTTGATCCGTGAAGCCGAATTCGGTCAAACGAAAGACTTGTTGATCCGAGAAGTTAATTTTGGTCAAAGTGAAGATCCGAGAAGTCGAACGGAGTCAAATAGTTGGTGCTTGTTGATCCCAGAAGCCAAATCGAGTCACATTGTGAGTAGTTAGTGACTTGATAAACCAAACGGATCAAGTTAAGGGTACTTGTTGATCCATGAAGCCGAATTCGGTAAAACGGAAGACTTGTTGATCCGAGAAGTCAATTTTGGTCAAAGAGAAGACTTAATGATCCGAGAAGTCGAACGGAGTCAAATAGTTGGTGCTTGTTGATCCCAGAAGTCGAATTGAGTCACATTGTGCGTAGTTAGTGACTTGATAAACCAAACGGATCAACTTGAGGGTACTTGTTGATCCGTGAAGCCGAATTCGGTCAGACGGAAGACTTGTTGATCTGAGAAGTCAATTGGGGTCAAATAGAAGATTTAATGATCCGAGAAGTCGAACGGAGTCAAATAGTTGGTTCTTGTTGATCCCAAAAGCCGAATTGAGTCACATTGTGCGTAGTTAGTGACTTGATAAACCAAATGGATCAGGTTGGGGGTACTTGTTGATCCGTGAAGCCGAATTCGGTCAGACGAAAGACTTGTTGATCCGAGAAGTCAATTGGGGTCAAATAGAAGATTTAATGATCCGAGAAGTCGAACGGAGTCAAAAAGTTGGTGCTTGTTGATCCCAGAAGCCGAATTGAGTCACATTGTGCGTAGTTAGTGACTCGATAAACCAAACGGATCAAGTTGGGGGTACTTGTTGATCCGTGAAGCCGAATTCTGTCAGACCAAAGACTTGTTGATCCGAGAAGTCAATTGGGATCAAATAGAAGACTTAATGATCCGAGAAGTCGAACGGAGTCAAATAGTTGGTGCTTGTTGATCCCAGAAGCCGAATTGAGTCACATTGTGCTTAGTTAGTGACTCGACAAACCAAACGGATCAAGTTGGGGGTACTTGTTGATCTGTGAAGCCGAATTCGTTCAGACCGAAGACTTGTTGATCCAAGAAGTCAATTGGGGTCAAATAGAAGACTTAATGATCCGAGAAGTCGAACGGGGTTAAATAGTTGGTGCTTGTTGATCCCAGAAGTCGAATTGAGTCACATTGTGCGTAGTTAGTGACTTGATAAACCAAACGGATCAAGATGGGGGTACTTGTTGATCGGTGAAGCCGAATTCGGTCAGACGGAAGACTTCCGAGAAGTCAATTGGGGTCGAATAGAAGACTTAATGATTTGAGAAGTCGAACGGAGTCAAATAGTTGGTGCTTGTTGATCCCAGAAGCCGAATTGAGTCACATTGTGCATAGTTAGTGACTTGATAAATCAAATGGATCAAGTTGGGGGTACTTGTTGATCCGTGAAGCCGAATTCGGTCAGACGGAAGATTTGTTGATCCGAGATGTCAATTGGGGTCAAATAGAAGACTTAATGATTCGAGAAGTCGAGCGGAGTCAAATAGTTGGTGCTTGTTGATCCCAGAAGCCGAATTGAGTCACATTGTGTGTAGTTAGTGACTCGATAAACCAAACGGATCAAGTTTGGGGGTACTTGTTGATCCGTGAAGCCGAATTCGGTCAAACGAAAGACTTGTTGATCCGAGAAGTTAATTTTGGTCAAAGTGAAGATCCGAGAAGTCGAACGGAGTCAAATAGTTGGTGCTTGTTGATCCCAGAAGCCAAATCGAGTCACATTGTGAGTACTTAGTGACTTGATAAACCAAACGGATCAAGTTAAGGGTACTTGTTGATCCATGAAGCCGAATTCGGTAAAACGGAAGACTTGTTGATCCGAGAAGTCAATTTTGGTCAAAGAGAAGACTTAATGATCCGAGAAGTCGAACGGAGTCAAATAGTTGGTGCTTGTTGATCCCAGAAGTCGAATTGAGTCACATTGTGCGTAGTTAGTGACTTGATAAACCAAACGGATCAACTTGAGGGTACTTGTTGATCCGTGAAGCCGAATTCGGTCAGACGGAAGACTTGTTGATCTGAGAAGTCAATTGGGGTCAAATAGAAGATTTAATGATCCGAGAAGTCGAACGGAGTCAAATAGTTGGTTCTTGTTGATCCCAAAAGCCGAATTGAGTCACATTGTGCGTAGTTAGTGACTTGATAAACCAAATGGATCAGGTTGGGGGTACTTGTTGATCCGTGAAGCCGAATTCGGTCAGACGAAAGACTTGTTGATCCGAGAAGTCAATTGGGGTCAAATAGAAGATTTAATGATCCGAGAAGTCGAACGGAGTCAAAAAGTTGGTGCTTGTTGATCCCAGAAGCCGAATTGAGTCACATTGTGCGTAGTTAGTGACTCGATAAACCAAACGGATCAAGTTGGGGGTACTTGTTGATCCGTGAAGCCGAATTCTGTCAGACCAAAGACTTGTTGATCCGAGAAGTCAATTGGGGTCAAATAGAAGACTTAATGATCCGAGAAGTCGAACGGAGTCAAATAGTTGGTGCTTGTTGATCCCAGAAGCCGAATTGAGTCACATTGTGCTTAGTTAGTGACTCGACAAACCAAACGGATCAAGTTGGGGGTACTTGTTGATCTGTGAAGCCGAATTCGTTCAGACCGAAGACTTGTTGATCCAAGAAGTCAATTGGGGTCAAATAGAAGACTTAATGATCCGAGAAGTCGAACGGGGTTAAATAGTTGGTGCTTGTTGATCCCAGAAGTCGAATTGAGTCACATTGTGCGTAGTTAGTGACTTGATAAACCAAACGGATCAAGATGGGGGTACTTGTTGATCGGTGAAGCCGAATTCGGTCAGACGGAAGACTTCCGAGAAGTCAATTGGGGTCGAATAGAAGACTTAATGATTTGAGAAGTCGAACGGAGTCAAATAGTTGGTGCTTGTTGATCCCAGAAGCCGAATTGAGTCACATTGTGCATAGTTAGTGACTTGATAAATCAAATGGATCAAGTTGGGGGTACTTGTTGATCCGTGAAGCCAAATTCGGTCAGACGGAAGATTTGTTGATCCGAGATGTCAATTGGGGTCAAATAGAAGACTTAATGATTCGAGAAGTCGAACGGAGTCAAATAGTTGGTGCTTGTTGATCCCAGAAGCCGAATTGAGTCACATTGTGTGTAGTTAGTGACTCGATAAACCAAACGGATCAAGTTTGGGGTACTTGTTGATCCGTGAAGCCGAATTCGGTCAAACGAAAGACTTGTTGATCCGAGAAGTTAATTTTGGTCAAAGTGAAGATCCGAGAAGTCGAACGGAGTCAAATAGTTGGTGCTTGTTGATCCCAGAAGCCAAATCGAGTCACATTGTGAGTAGTTAGTGACTTGATAAACCAAACGGATCAAGTTAAGGGTACTTGTTGATCCATGAAGCCGAATTCGGTAAAACGGAAGACTTGTTGATCCGAGAAGTCAATTTTGGTCAAAGAGAAGACTTAATGATCCGAGAAGTCGAACGGAGTCAAATAGTTGGTGCTTGTTGATCCCAGAAGTCGAATTGAGTCACATTGTGCGTAGTTAGTGACTTGATAAACCAAACGGATCAACTTGAGGGTACTTGTTGATCCGTGAAGCCGAATTCGGTCAGACGGAAGACTTGTTGATCTGAGAAGTCAATTGGGGTCAAATAGAAGATTTAATGATCCGAGAAGTCGAACGGAGTCAAATAGTTGGTTCTTGTTGATCCCAAAAGCCGAATTGAGTCACATTGTGCGTAGTTAGTGACTTGATAAACCAAATGGATCAGGTTGGGGGTACTTGTTGATCCGTGAAGCCGAATTCGGTCAGACGAAAGACTTGTTGATCCGAGAAGTCAATTGGGGTCAAATAGAAGATTTAATGATCCGAGAAGTTGAACGGAGTCAAAAAGTTGGTGCTTGTTGATCCCAGAAGCCGAATTGAGTCACATTGTGCGTAGTTAGTGACTCGATAAACCAAACGGATCAAGTTGGGGGTACTTGTTCATCCGTGAAGCCGAATTCTGTCAGACCAAAGACTTGTTGATCCGAGAAGTCAATTGGGGTCAAATAGAAGACTTAATGATCCGAGAAGTCGAACGGAGTCAAATAGTTGGTGCTTGTTGATCCCAGAAGCCGAATTGAGTCACATTGTGCTTAGTTAGTGACTCGACAAACCAAACGGATCAAGTTGGGGGTACTTGTTGATCTGTGAAGCCGAATTCGTTCAGACCGAAGACTTGTTGATCCGAGAAGTCAATTGGGGTCAAATAGAAGACTTAATGATCCGAGAAGTCGAACGGGGTCAAATAGTTGGTGCTTGTTGATCCCAGTAGTCGAATTGAGTCACATTGTGCGTAGTTAGTGACTTGATAAACCAAACGGATCAAGATGGGGGTACTTGTTGATCGGTGAAGCCGAATTCGGTCAGACGAAAGACTTCCGAGAAGTCAATTGGGGTCGAATAGAAGACTTAATGATTTGAGAAGTCGAACGGAGTCAAATAGTTGGTGCTTGTTGATCCCAGAAGCCGAATTGAGTCACATTGTGCGTAGTTAGTGACTCGATAAACCAAACGGATCAAGTTGGGGGTACTTGTTGATCCGTGAAGCCGAATTCTGTCAGACCAAAGACTTGTTGATCCGAGAAGTCAATTGGGGTCAAATAGAAGACTTAATGATCCGAGAAGTCGAACGGAGTCAAATAGTTGGTGCTTGTTGATCCCAGAAGCCAAATTGAGTCACATTGTGCGTAGTTAGTGACTCGATAAACCAAACAGATCAAGTTGGGGGTACTTGTTGATCCATGAAGCCGAATTCGGTCAGACGGAAGACTTGTTGATCCGAGAAGTCAATTGGGGTCAAATAGAAGACTTAATGATCCGAGAAGTCGAACGGAGTCAAATAGTTGGTGCTTGTTGATCCCAGGAGCCGAATTGAGTCACATTGTGCATAGTAAGTGACTTGATAAATCAAATGGATCAAGTTGGGGGTACTTGTTGATCCGTGAAGCCGAATTCGGTCAGACGGAAGATTTGTTGATCCGAGATGTCAATTGGGGTCAAATAGAAGACTTAATGATTCGAGAAGTCGAACGGAGTCAAATAGTTGGTGCTTGTTGATCCCAGAAGCCGAATTGAGTCACATTGTGTGTAGTTAGTGACTCGATAAACCAAACGGATCAAGTTTGGGGTACTTGTTGATCCGTGAAGCCGAATTCGGTCAAACGAAAGACTTGTTGATCCGAGAAGTTAATTTTGGTCAAAGTGAAGATCCGAGAAGTCGAACGGAGTCAAATAGTTGGTGCTTGTTGATCCCAGAAGCCGAATCGAGTCACATTGTGAGTAGTTAGTGACTTGATAAACCAAACGGATCAAGTTAAGGGTACTTGTTGATCCATGAAGCCGAATTCGGTAAAACGGAAGACTTGTTGATCCGAGAAGTCAATTTTGGTCAAAGAGAAGACTTAATGATCCGAGAAGTCGAACGGAGTCAAATAGTTGGTGCTTGTTGATCCCAGAAGTCGAATTGAGTCACATTGTGCGTAGTTAGTGACTTGATAAACCAAACGGATCAACTTGAGGGTACTTGTTGATCCGTGAAGCCGAATTCGGTCAGACGGAAGACTTGTTGATCTGAGAAGTCAATTGGGGTCAAATAGAAGATTTAATGATCCGAGAAGTCGAACGGAGTCAAATAGTTGGTTCTTGTTGATCCCAAAAGCCGAATTGAGTCACATTGTGCGTAGTTAGTGACTTGATAAACCAAATGGATCAGGTTGGGGGTACTTGTTGATCCGTGAAGCCGAATTCGGTCAGACGGAAGACTTGTTGATTCGAGAAGTCTATTGGGGTCAAATAGAAGACTTAATGATCCGAGAAGTCGAACGGAGTCAAATAGTTGGTGGTTGTTGATCCCAGAAGCCGAATTGAGTCCCATTGTGCGTAGTTAGTGACTTGATAAACCAAACGGATCAACTTGCGGGTACTTGTTGATCCGTGAAGCCGAATTCGGTCGGACGGAAGATTTGTTGATCCGAGAAGTCAATTGGGGTCAAATAGAAGACTTAATGATCCGAGAAGTCGAACGGAGTCAAATAGTTGGTGCTTGTTGATACCAGAAGCCGAATTGAGTCACATTGTGTGTAGTTAGTGACTCGATAAACCAAACGGATCAAGTTGGGGGTACTTGTTGATCCGTGAAGCCGAATTCGGTCAGACGAAAGACTTGTTGATCCGAGAAGTCAATTGGGGTCAAATAGAAGATTTAATGATCCGAGAAGTCGAACGGAGTCAAATAGTTGGTGCTTGTTGATCCCAGAAGCCGAATTGAGTCACATTGTGCATAGTTAGTGACTCGACAAACCAAACGGATCAAGTTGGGGGTACTTGTTGATCTGTGAAGCCGAATTCGTTCAGACCGAAGACTTGTTGATCCGAGAAGTCAATTGGGGTCAAATAGAAGACTTAATGATCCGAGAAGTCGAACGGGGTCAAATAGTTGGTGCTTGTTGATCCCAGAAGTCGAATTGAGTCACATTGTGCGTAGTTAGTGACTTGATAAACCAAACGGATCAACTTGAGGGTACTTGTTGATCCGTGAAGCCGAATTCGGTCAGACGGAAGACTTGTTGATCTGAGAAGTCAATTGGGGTCAAATAGAAGATTTAATGATCCGAGAAGTCGAACGGAGTCAAATAGTTGGTTCTTGTTGATCCCAAAAGCCGAATTGAGTCACATTGTGCGTAGTTAGTGACTTGATAAACCAAATGGATCAGGTTGGGGGTACTTGTTGATCCGTGAAGCCGAATTCGGTCAGACGGAAGACTTGTTGATTCGAGAAGTCTATTGGGGTCAAATAGAAGACTTAATGATCCGAGAAGTCGAACGAAGTCAAATAGTTGGTGGTTGTTGATCCCAGAAGCCGAATTGAGTCCCATTGTGCGTAGTTAGTGACTTGATAAACCAAACGGATCAACTTGCGGGTACTTGTTGATCCGTGAAGCCGAATTCGGTCGGACGGAAGATTTGTTGATCCGAGAAGTCAATTGGGGTCAAATAGAAGACTTAATGATCTGAGAAGTCGAACGGAGTCAAATAGTTGGTGCTTGTTGATACCAGAAGCCGAATTGAGTCACATTGTGTGTAGTTAGTGACTCGATAAACCAAACGGATCAAGTTGGGGGTACTTGTTGATCCGTGAAGCCGAATTCGGTCAAACGGAAGACTTGTTGATCCGAGAAGTGAATTTTGGTCAAAGTGAAGACTTAATGATCCGAGAAGTCGAACAGAGTCAAATAGTTGGTGCTTGTTGATCCCAGAAGCCGAATTGCGTCACATTGTGCCTAGTTAGTGACTCGATAAACCAAACGGATCAAGTTGGGGGTACTTGTTGATCCGTGAAGCCGAATTCGGTCAGACGAAAGACTTGTTGATCCGAGAAGTCAATTGGGGTTAAATAGAAGATTTTATGATCCGAGAAGTCGAACGGAGTCAAATAGTTGGTGCTTGTTTATCCCAGAAGCCGAATTGAGTCACATTGTGCGTAGTTAGTGACTCGATAAACCAAACGGATCAAGTTGGGGGTACTTGTAGATCCGTGAAGCCGAATTCTGTCAGACCAAAGACTTGTTGATCCGAGAAGTCAATTGGGGTCAAATAGAAGACTTAATGATCCGAGAAGTCGAACGGAGTCAAATAGTTGGTGCTTGTTGATCCCAGAAGCCGAATTGAGTCACATTGTGCTTAGTTAGTGACTCGAAAAACCAAACGGATCAAGTTGGGGGTACTTGTTCATCTGTGAAGCCGAATTCGTTCAGACCGAAGACTTGTTGATCCGAGAAGTCAATTGGGGTCAAATAGAAGACTTAATGATCCGAGAAGTCGAACGGGGTCAAATAGTTGGTGCTTGTTGATCCCAGAAGTCGAATTGAGTCACATTGTGCGTAGTTAGTAACTTGATAAACCAAACGGATCAAGATGGGGGTACGTGTTGATCGGTGAAGCCGAATTCGGTCAGACGGAAGACTTCCGAGAAGTCAATTGGGGTGGAATAGAAGACTTAATGATTTGAGAAGTCGAACGGAGTCAAATAGTTGGTGCTTGTTGATCCCAGAAGCCGAATCGAGTCACATTGTGCGTAGTTAGTGACTTGATAAACCAAACGGATCAACTTGAGGGTACTTGTTGATCCGTGAAGCCGAATTCGGTCAGACGGAAGACTTGTTGATCTGAGAAGTCAATTGTGGTCAAATAGAAGATTTAATGATTCGAGAAGTCGAACGGAGTCAAATAGTTGGTGCTTGTTGATCCCAGAAGCCAAATTGAGTCACATTGTGCGTAGTTAGTGACTCGATAAACCAAACAGATCAAGTTGGGGGTACTTGTTGATCCATGAAGCCGAATTCGGTCAGACGGAAGACTTGTTGATCCGAGAAGTCAATTGGGGTCAAATAGAAGACTTAATGATCCGAGAAGTCGAACGGAGTCAAATAGTTGGTGCTTGTTGATCCCAGAAGCCGAATTGAGTCACATTGTGCATAGTTAGTGACTTGATAAACCAAACGGATCAACTTGAGGGTACTTGTTGATCCGTGAAGCCGAATTCGGTCAGACGGAAGACTTGTTGATCTGAGAAGTCAATTGGGGTCAAATAGAAGATTTAATGATCCGAGAAGTCGAACGGAGTCAAATAGTTGGTTCTTGTTGATCCCAAAAGCCGAATTGAGTCACATTGTGCGTAGTTAGTGACTTGATAAACCAAATGGATCAGGTTGGGGGTACTTGTTGATCCGTGAAGCCGAATTCGGTCAGACGGAAGACTTGTTGATTCGAGAAGTCTATTGGGGTCAAATAGAAGACTTAATGATCCGAGAAGTCGAACGAAGTCAAATAGTTGGTGGTTGTTGATCCCAGAAGCCGAATTGAGTCCCATTGTGCGTAGTTAGTGACTTGATAAACCAAACGGATCAACTTGCGGGTACTTGTTGATCCGTGAAGCCGAATTCGGTCGGACGGAAGATTTGTTGATCCGAGAAGTCAATTGGGGTCAAATAGAAGACTTAATGATCTGAGAAGTCGAACGGAGTCAAATAGTTGGTGCTTGTTGATACCAGAAGCCGAATTGAGTCACATTGTGTGTAGTTAGTGACTCGATAAACCAAACGGATCAAGTTGGGGGTACTTGTTGATCCGTGAAGCCGAATTCGGTCAAACGGAAGACTTGTTGATCCGAGAAGTGAATTTTGGTCAAAGTGAAGACTTAATGATCCGAGAAGTCGAACAGAGTCAAATAGTTGGTGCTTGTTGATCCCAGAAGCCGAATTGCGTCACATTGTGCCTAGTTAGTGACTCGATAAACCAAACGGATCAAGTTGGGGGTACTTGTTGATCCGTGAAGCCGAATTCGGTCAGACGAAAGACTTGTTGATCCGAGAAGTCAATTGGGGTTAAATAGAAGATTTTATGATCCGAGAAGTCGAACGGAGTCAAATAGTTGGTGCTTGTTTATCCCAGAAGCCGAATTGAGTCACATTGTGCGTAGTTAGTGACTCGATAAACCAAACGGATCAAGTTGGGGGTACTTGTAGATCCGTGAAGCCGAATTCTGTCAGACCAAAGACTTGTTGATCCGAGAAGTCAATTGGGGTCAAATAGAAGACTTAATGATCCGAGAAGTCGAACGGAGTCAAATAGTTGGTGCTTGTTGATCCCAGAAGCCGAATTGAGTCACATTGTGCTTAGTTAGTGACTCGAAAAACCAAACGGATCAAGTTGGGGGTACTTGTTCATCTGTGAAGCCGAATTCGTTCAGACCGAAGACTTGTTGATCCGAGAAGTCAATTGGGGTCAAATAGAAGACTTAATGATCCGAGAAGTCGAACGGGGTCAAATAGTTGGTGCTTGTTGATCCCAGAAGTCGAATTGAGTCACATTGTGCGTAGTTAGTAACTTGATAAACCAAACGGATCAAGATGGGGGTACGTGTTGATCGGTGAAGCCGAATTCGGTCAGACGGAAGACTTCCGAGAAGTCAATTGGGGTGGAATAGAAGACTTAATGATTTGAGAAGTCGAACGGAGTCAAATAGTTGGTGCTTGTTGATCCCAGAAGCCGAATCGAGTCACATTGTGCGTAGTTAGTGACTTGATAAACCAAACGGATCAACTTGAGGGTACTTGTTGATCCGTGAAGCCGAATTCGGTCAGACGGAAGACTTGTTGATCTGAGAAGTCAATTGTGGTCAAATAGAAGATTTAATGATTCGAGAAGTCGAACGGAGTCAAATAGTTGGTGCTTGTTGATCCCAGAAGCCAAATTGAGTCACATTGTGCGTAGTTAGTGACTCGATAAACCAAACAGATCAAGTTGGGGGTACTTGTTGATCCATGAAGCCGAATTCGGTCAGACGGAAGACTTGTTGATCCGAGAAGTCAATTGGGGTCAAATAGAAGACTTAATGATCCGAGAAGTCGAACGGAGTCAAATAGTTGGTGCTTGTTGATCCCAGAAGCCGAATTGAGTCACATTGTGCATAGTTAGTGACTTGATAAATCAAATGGATCAAGTTGGGGGTACTTGTTGATCCGTGAAGCCGAATTCAGTCAGACGGAAGATTTGTTGATCCGAGAAGTCAATTGGGGTCAAATAGAAGACTTAATGATTCGAGAAGTCGAACAGAGTCAAATAGTTGGTGCTTGTTGATCCCAGAAGCCGAATTGAGTCACATTGTGTGTAGTTAGTGACTCGATAAACCAAACGGATCAAGTTTGGGGTACTTGTTGATCCATGAAGCCGAATTCGGTCAAACGAAAGACTTGTTGATCCGAGAAGTTAATTTTGGTCAAAGTGAAGATCCGAGAAGTCGAACGGAGTCAAATAGTTGGTGCTTGTTGATCCCAAAAGCTGAATCGAGTCACATTGTGAGTAGTTAGTGACTTGATAAACCAAATGGATCAAGTTAAGGGTACTTGTTGATCTATGAAGCCGAATTCGGTAAAACGGAAGACTTGTTGATCCGAGAAGTCAATTTTGGTCAAAGAGAAGACTTAATGATCCGAGAAGTCGAACGGAGTCAAATAGTTGGTGCTTGTTGATCCCAGAAGCCGAATTGAGTCACATTGTGTGTAGTTAGTGACTCGATAAACCAAACGGATCAAGTTTGGGGTACTTGTTGATCCGTGAAGTCGAATTCGGTCAAACGAAAGACTTGTTGATCTGAGAAGTTAATTTTGGTCAAAGTGAAGATCCGAGAAGTCGAACGGAGTCAAATAGATGGTGCTTGTTGATCCCAGAAGCCGAATCGAGTCACATTGTGAGTAGTTAGTGACTTGATAAACCAAACGGATCAAGTTAAGGGTACTTGTTGATCCATGAAGCCGAATTCGGTAAAACGGAAGACTTGTTGATCCGAGAAGTCAATTTTGGTCAAAGAGAAGACTTAATGATCCGAGAAGTCGAACGGAGTCAAATAGTTGGTGCTTGTTGATCCCAGAAGTCGAATTGAGTCACATTGTGCGTAGTTAATCACTTGATAAACCAAACGGATCAAGATGGGGGTACTTGTTGATCGGTGAAGCCGAATTCGGTCAGACGGAAGACTTCCGAAAAGTCAATTGGGGTCGAATAGAAGACTTAATGATCTGAGAAGTCGAACGGAGTCAAATAGTTGGTGCTTGTTGATCCAAGAAGCCGAATCGAGTCACATTGTGCGTAGTTAGTGACTTGATAAACCAAACGGATCAACTTGCGGGTACTTGTTGATCCGTGAAGCCGAATTCGGTCAGACGGAAGACTTGTTGATCTGAGAAGTCAATTGGGGTCAAATAGAAGATTTAATGATCCGAGAAGTCGAACGGAGTCAAATAGTTGGTGCTTGTTGATCCCAGAAGCCAAATTGAGTCACATTGTGCGTAGTTAGTGACTCGATAAACCAAACGGATCAAGTTGGGGGTACTTGTTGATCCGTGAAGCCGAATTCGGTCAGACGGAATACTTGTTGATCCGAGAAGTCAATTGGGGTCAAATAGAAGACTTAATGATCCGAGAAGTCGAACGGAGTCAAATAGTTGGTGCTTGTTGATCCCAGAAGCCGAATTGAGTCACATTGTGCGTAGTTAGTGACTCGATAAACGAAACGGATCAAGTTGGGGGTACTTGTTGATCCGTGAAACCGAATTCTGTCAGACCAAAGACTTGTTGATCCGAGAAGTCAATTGGGGTCAAATAGAAGACTTAATGATCCGAGAAGTCGAACAGAGTCAAATAGTTGGTGCTTGTTGAGCCCTGAAGCCGAATTGAGTCACATTGTGCGTAGTTAGTGACTCGACAAACCAAACGGATCAAGTTGGGGGTACTTGTTGATCTGTGAAGCCGAATTCGGTCAGACCGAAGTCTTGTTGATCCGAGAAGTCAATTGGGGTCAAATAGAAGACTTAATGATCCGAGAAGTCGAACGGAGTCAAATAGTTGGTGCTTGTTGATCCCAGAAGCCGAATTGAGTCACATTGTGCATAGTTAGTGACTAGATAAACCAAATGGATCAAGTTGGGGGTACTTGTTGATCCGTGAAGCCAAATTCGGTCAGACGGAAGATTTGTTGATCCGAGAAGTCAATTGGGGTCAAATAGAAGACTTAATGATTCGAGAAGTCGAACAGAGTCAAATAGTTGGTGCTTGTTGATCCCAGAAGCCGAATTGAGTCACATTGTGTGTAGTTAGTGACTCGATAAACCAAACGGATCAAGTTTGGGGTACTTGTTGATCCGTGAAGCCGAATTCGGTCAAACGAAAGACTTGTTGATCCGAGAAGTTAATTTTGGTCAAAGTGAAGATCCGAGAAGTCGAACGGAGTCAAATAGTTGGTGCTTGTTGATCCCAAAAGCTGAATCGAGTCACATTGTGAGTAGTTAGTGACTTGATAAACCAAATGGATCAAGTTAAGGGTACTTGTTGATCTATGAAGCCGAATTCGGTAAAACGGAAGACTTGTTGATCCGAGAAGTCAATTTTGGTCAAAGAGAAGACTTAATGATCCGAGAAGTCGAACGGAGTCAAATAGTTGGTGCTTGTTGATCCCAGAAGCCGAATTGAGTCACATTGTGTGTAGTTAGTGACTCGATAAACCAAACGGATCAAGTTTGGGGTACTTGTTGATCCGTGAAGCCGAATTCGGTCAAACGAAAGACTTGTTGATCTGAGAAGTTAATTTTGGTCAAAGTGAAGATCCGAGAAGTCGAACGGAGTCAAATAGTTGGTGCTTGTTGATCCCAGAAGCCGAATCGAGTCACATTGTGAGTAGTAAGTGACTTGATAAACCAAACGGATCAAGTTAAGGGTACTTGTTGATCCATGAAGCCGAATTCGGTAAAACGGAAGACTTGTTGATCCGAGAAGTCAACTTTGGTCAAAGAGAAGACTTAATGATCCGAGAAGTCGAACGGAGTCAAATAGTTGGTGCATGTTGATCCCAGAAGTCGAATTGAGTCACATTGTGCGTAGTTAATGACTTGATAAACCAAACGGATCAAGATGGGGGTACTTGTTGATCGGTGAACCCGAATTCGGTCAGACGGAAGACTTCCGAGAAGTCAATTGGGGTCGAATAGAAGACTTAATGATCTGAGAAGTCGAACGGAGTCAAATAGTTGGTGCTTGTTGATCCAAGAAGCCGAATCGAGTCACATTGTGCGTAGTTAGTGACTTGATAAACCAAACGGATCAACTTGCGGGTACTTGTTGATCCGTGAAGCCGAATTCGGTCAGACGGAAGACTTGTTGATCTGAGAAGTCAATTGGGGTCAAATAGAAGACTTAATGATCCGAGAAGTCGAACGGAGTCAAATAGTTGGTGCTTGTTGATCCCAGAAGCCGAATTGAGTCACACTGTGTGTAGTTAGTGACTCGATAAACCAAACGGATCAAGTTGGGGGTACTTGTTGATCCGTGAAGCCGAATTCGGTCAAACGAATGACTTTCTGATCCGAGAAGTGAATTTTTGTCAAAGTGAAGACTTAATGATCCGAGAAGTCGAACGGAGTAAAATAGTTGGTGCTTGTTGATCCCAGAAGCCGAATTGAGTCACATTGTGCCTAGTTAGTGACTCGATAAACCAAACGAATCAAGTTGGGGGTACTTGTTGATCCGTGAAGCCGAATTCGGTCAGACGAAAGACTTGTTGATCCGAGAAGTCAATTGGGGTCAAATAGAAGATTTAATGATCCGAGAAGTCGAACGGAGTCAAATAGTTGGTGCTTGTTGATCCCAGAAGCCGAATTGAGTCACATTGTGCGTAGTTAGTGACTCGATAAACGAAACGGATCAAGTTGGGGGTACTTGTTGATCCGTGAAGCCGAATTCTGTCAGACCAAAGACTTGTTGATCCGAGAAGTCAATTGGGGTCAAATAGAAGACTTAATGATCCGAGAAGTCAAACGGAGTCAAATAGTTGGTGCTTGTTGAGCCCTGAAGCCGAATTGAGTCACATTGTGCGTAGTTAGTGACTCGACAAACCAAACGGATCAAGTTGGGGGTACTTGTTGATCTGTGAAGCCGAATTCGGTCAGACCGAAGTCTTGTTGATCCGAGAAGTCAATTGGGGTCAAATAGAAGACTTAATGATCCGAGAAGTCGAACGGAGTCAAATAGTTGGTGCTTGTTGATCCCACAATCCGAATCGAGTCACATTCTGAGTAGTTAGTGACTTGATAAACCAAACGGATCAAGTTAAGGGTACTTGTTGATCCATGAAGCCGAATTCGGTAAAACGGAAGACTTGTTGATCCGAGAAGTCAATTTTGGTCAAAGAGAAGACTTAATGATCCGAGAAGTCGAACGGAGTCAAATAGTTGGTGCATGTTGATCCCAGAAGTCGAATTGAGTCACATTGTGCGTAGTTAATGACTTGATAAACCAAACGGATCAAGATGGGGGTACTTGTTGATCGGTGAAGCCGAATTCGGTCAGACGGAAGACTTCCGAGAAGTCAATTGGGGTCGAATAGAAGACTTAATGATCTGAGAAGTCGAACGGAGTCAAATAGTTGGTGCTTGTTGATCCAAGAAGCCGAATCGAGTCACATTGTGCGTAGTTAGTGACTTGATAAACCAAACGGATCAACTTGCGGGTACTTGTTGATCCGTGAAGCCGAATTCGGTCAGACGGAAGACTTGTTGATCTGAGAAGTCAATTGGGGTCAAATAGAAGACTTAATGATCCGAGAAGTCGAACGGAGTCAAATAGTTGGTGCTTGTTGATCCCAGAAGCCGAATTGAGTCACACTGTGTGTAGTTAGTGACTCGATAAACCAAACGGATCAAGTTGGGGGTACTTGTTGATCCGTGAAGCCGAATTCGGTCAAACGAATGACTTTTTGATCCGAGAAGTGAATTTTTGTCAAAGTGAAGACTTAATGATCCGAGAAGTCGAACGGAGTAAAATAGTTGGTGCTTGTTGATCCCAGAAGCCGAATTGAGTCACATTGTGCCTAGTTAGTGACTCGATAAACCAAACGAATCAAGTTGGGGGTACTTGTTGATCCGTGAAGCCGAATTCGGTCAGACGAAAGACTTGTTGATCCGAGAAGTCAATTGGGGTCAAATAGAAGATTTAATGATCCGAGAAGTCGAACGGAGTCAAATAGTTGGTGCTTGTTGATCCCAGAAGCCGAATTGAGTCACATTGTGCGTAGTTAGTGACTCGATAAACGAAACGGATCAAGTTGGGGGTACTTGTTGATCCGTGAAGCCGAATTCTGTCAGACCAAAGACTTGTTGATCCGAGAAGTCAATTGGGGTCAAATAGAAGACTTAATGATCCGAGAAGTCGAACGGAGTCAAATAGTTGGTGCTTGTTGAGCCCTGAAGCCGAATTGAGTCACATTGTGCGTAGTTAGTGACTCGACAAACCAAACGGATCAAGTTGGGGGTACTTGTTGATCTGTGAAGCCGAATTCGGTCAGACCGAAGTCTTGTTGATCCGAGAAGTCAATTGGGGTCAAATAGAAGACTTAATGATCCGAGAAGTCGAACGGAGTCAAATAGTTGGTGCTTGTTGATCCCAGAAGCCGAATTGAGTCACATTGTGCATAGTTAGTGACTTGATAAACCAAATGGATCAAGTTGGGGGTACTTGTTGATCCGTGAAGCCAAATTCGGTCAGACGGAAGATTTGTTGATCCGAGAAGTCAATTGGGGTCAAATAGAAGACTTAATGATTCGAGAAGTCGAACGGAGTCAAATAGTTGGTGCTTGTTGATCCCAGAAGCCGAATTGAGTCACATTGTGTGTAGTTAGTGACTCGATAAACCAAACGGATCAAGTTTGGGGTACTTGTTGATCCGTGAAGCCGAATTCGGTCAAACGAAAGACTTGTTGATCCGAGAAGTTAATTTTGGTCAAAGTGAAGATCCGAGAAGTCGAACGGAGTCAAATAGTTGGTGCTTGTTGATCCCAAAAGCTGTATCGAGTCACATTGTGAGTAGTTAGTGACTTGATAAACCAAATGGATCAAGTTAAGGGTACTTGTTGATCTATGAAGCCGAATTCGGTAAAACGGAAGACTTGTTGATCCGAGAAGTCAATTTTGGTCAAAGAGAAGACTTAATGATCCGAGAAGTCGAACGGAGTCAAATAGTTGGTGCTTGTTGATCCCAGAAGCCGAATTGAGTCACATTGTGTGTAGTTAGTGACTCGATAAACCAAACGGATCAAGTTTGGGGTACTTGTTGATCCGTGAAGCCGAATTCGGTCAAACGAAAGACTTGTTGATCTGAGAAGTTAATTTTGGTCAAAGTGAAGATCCGAGAAGTCGAACGGAGTCAAATAGTTGGTGCTTGTTGATCCCAGAAGCCGAATCGAGTCACATTGTGAGTAGTTAGTGACTTGATAAACCAAACGGATCAAGTTAAGGGTACTTGTTGATCCATGAAGCCGAATTCGGTAAAACGGAAGACTTGTTGATCCGAGAAGTCAATTTTGGTCAAAGAGAAGACTTAATGATCCGAGAAGTCGAACGGAGTCAAATAGTTGGTGCTTGTTGATCCCAGAAGTCGAATTGAGTCACATTGTGCGTAGTTAATGACTTGATAAACCAAACGGATCAAGATGGGGGTACTTGTTGATCGGTGAAGCCGAATTCGGTCAGACGGAAGACTTTTGAGAAGTCAATTGGGGTCGAATAGAAGACTTAATGATCTGAGAAGTCGAACGGAGTCAAATAGTTGGTGCTTGTTGATCCAAGAAGCCGAATCGAGTCACATTGTGCGTAGTTAGTGACTTGATAAACCAAACGGATCAACTTGCGGGTACTTGTTGATCCGTGAAGCCGAATTCGGTCAGACGGAAGACTTGTTGATCTGAGAAGTCAATTGGGGTCAAATAGAAGATTTAATGATCCGAGAAGTCGAACGGAGTCAAATAGTTGGTGCTTGTTGATCCCAGAAGCCAAATTGAGTCACATTGTGCGTAGTTAGTGACTCGATAAACCAAACGGATCAAGTTGGGGGTACTTGTTGATCCGTGAAGCCGAATTCGGTCAGACGGAATACTTGTTGATCCGAGAAGTCAATTGGGGTCAAATAGAAGACTTAATGATCCGAGAAGTCGAACGGAGTCAAATAGTTGGTGCTTGTTGATCCCAGAAGCCGAATTGAGTCACATTGTGTGTAGTTAGTGACTCGATAAACCAAACGGATCAAGTTGGGGGTACTTGTTGATCCGTGAAGCCGAATTCGGTCAAACGAAAGACTTTTTGATCCGAGAAGTGAATTTTGGTCAAAGTGAAGACTTAATGATCCGAGAAGTCGAACGGAGTAAAATAGTTGGTGCTTGTTGATCCCAGAAGCCGAATTGAGTCACATTGTGCCTAGTTAGTGACTCGATAAACCAAACGAATCAAGTTGGGGGTACTTGTTGATCCGTGAAGCCGAATTCGGTCAGACGAAAGACTTGTTGATCCGAGAAGTCAATTGGGGTCAAATAGAAGATTTCATGATCCGAGAAGTCGAACGGAGTCAAATAGTTGGTGCTTGTTGATCCCAGAAGCCGAATTGAGTCACATTGTGCGTAGTTAGTGACTCGATAAACGAAACGGATCAAGTTGGGGGTACTTGTTGATCCGTGAAGCCGAATTCTGTCAGACCAAAGACTTGTTGATCCGAGAAGTCAATTGGGGTCAAATAGAAGACTTAATGATCCGAGAAGTCGAACGGAGTCAAATAGTTGGTGCTTGTTGAGCCCTGAAGCCGAATTGAGTCACATTGTGCGTAGTTAGTGACTCGACAAACCAAACGGATCAAGTTGGGGGTACTTGTTGATCTGTGAAGCCGAATTCGGTCAGACCGAAGTCTTGTTGATCCGAGAAGTCAGTTGGGGTCAAATAGAAGACTTAATGATCCGAGAAGTCGAACGGAGTCAAATAGTTGGTGCTTGTTGATCCCAGAAGCCGAATTGAGTCACATTGTGCATAGTTAGTGACTTGATAAACCAAATGGATCAAGTTGGGGGTACTTGTTGATCCGTGAAGCCAAATTCGGTCAGACGGAAGATTTGTTGATCCGAGAAGTCAATTGGGGTCAAATAGAAGACTTAATGATTCGAGAAGTCGAACGGAGTCAAATAGTTGGTGCTTGTTGATCCCAGAAGCCGAATTGAGTCACATTGTGTGTAGTTAGTGACTCGATAAACCAAACGGATCAAGTTTGGGGTACTTGTTGATCCGTGAAGCCGAATTCGGTCAAACGAAAGACTTGTTGATCCGAGAAGTTAATTTTGGTCAAAGTGAAGATCCGAGAAGTCGAACGGAGTCAAATAGTTGGTGCTTGTTGATCCCAAAAGCTGAATCGAGTCACATTGTGAGTAGTTAGTGACTTGATAAACCAAATGGATCAAGTTAAGGGTACTTGTTGATCTATGAAGCCGAATTCGGTAAAACGGAAGACTTGCTGATCCGAGAAGTCAATTTTGGTCAAAGAGAAGACTTAATGATCCGAGAAGTCGAACGGAGTCAAATAGTTGGTGCTTGTTGTTCCCAGAAGTCGAATTGAGTCACATTGTGCGTAGTTAGTGACTTGATAAACCAAACGGATCAAGATGGGGGTACTTGTTGATCGGTGAAGCCGAATTCGGTCAGACGGAAGACTTCCGAGAAGTCAATTGGGGTCAAATAGAAGATTTAATGATCCGAGAAGTCGAACGGAGTCAAATAGTTGGTGCTTGTTAATCCCAGAAGCCGAATTGAGTCACATTGTGCGTAGTTAGTGACTCGATAAACGAAACGGATCAAGTTGGGGGTACTTGTTGATCCGTGAAGCCGAATTCGGTCAGACGGAATACTTGTTGATCCGAGAAGTCAATTGGGGTCAAATAGAAGACTTAATGATCCGAGAAGTCGAACGGAGTCAAATAGTTGGTGCTTGTTGATCCCAAAAGCCGAATTGAGTCACATTGTGCGTAGTTAGTGACTCGATAAACCAAACGGATCAGGTTGGGGGTACTTGTTGATCCGTGAAGACGAATTCGGTCAGACGGAAGACTTGTTGATCCGAGAAGTCAATTGGGGTCAAATAGAAGACTTAATGATCCGAGAAGTCGAACAGAGTCAAATAGTTGGTGGTTGTTGATCCCAGAAGCCGAATTGAGTCCCATTGTGCGTAGTTAGTGACTTGATAAACCAAACGGATCAACTTGCGGGTACTTGTTGATCCGTGAAGCCGAATTCGGTCGGACGGAAGATTTGTTGATCTGAGAAGTCAATTGGGGTCAAATAGAAGACTTAATGATCCGAGAAGTCGAACGGAGTCAAATAGTTGGTGCTTGTTGATCCCAGAAGCCGAATTGAGTCACATTGTGTGTAGTTAGTGACTCGATAAACCAAATGGATCAAGTTGGGGGTACTTGTTGATCCGTGAAGCCGAATTCGGTCAAACGAAAGACTTTTTGATCCGAGAAGTGAATTTTGGTCAAAGTGAAGACTTAATGATCCGAGAAGTCGAACGGAGTAAAATAGTTGGTGCTTGTTGATCCCAGAAGCCGAATTGAGTCACATTGTGCCTAGTTAGTGACTCGATAAACCAAACGAATCAGGTTGGGGGTACTTGTTGATCCGTGAAGCCGAATTCGGTCAGACGAAAGACTTGTTGATCCGAGAAGTCAATTGGGGTCAAATAGAAGATTTAATGATCCGAGAAGTCGAACGGAGTCAAATAGTTGGTGCTTGTTGATCCCAGAAGCCGAATTGAGTCACATTGTGCGTAGTTAGTGACTCGATAAACGAAACGGATCAAGTTGGGGATATTTGTTGATCCGTGAAGCCGAATTCTGTCAGACCAAAGACTTGTTGATCCGAGAAGTCAATTGGGGTCAAATAGAAGACTTAATGATCCGAGAAGTCGAACGGAGTTAAATAGATGGTGCTTGTTGAGCCCTGAAGCCGAATTGAGTCACATTGTGCGTAGTTAGTGACTCGACAAACCAAACGGATCAAGTTGGGGGTACTTGTTGATCTGTGAAGCCGAATTCGGTCAGACCGAAGTCTTGTTGATCCAAGAAGTCAATTGGGGTCAAATAGAAGACTTAATGATCCGAGAAGTCGAACGGAGTCAAATAGTTGGTGCTTGTTGATCCCAGAAGCCGAATTGAGTCACATTGTGCATAGTTAGTGACTTGATAAACCAAATGGATCAAGTTGGGAGTACTTGTTGATCCGTGAAGCCAAATTCGGTCAGACGGAAGATTTGTTGATCCGAGAAGTCAATTGGGGTCAAATAGAAGACTTAATGATTCGAGAAGTCGAACGGAGTCAAATAGTTGGTGCTTGTTGATCCCAGAAGCCGAATTGAGTCACATTGTGTGTAGTTAGTGACTCGATAAACCAAACGGATCAAGTTTGGGGTACTTGTTGATCCGTGAAGCCGAATTCGGTCAAACGAAAGACTTGTTGATCCGAGAAGTTAATTTTGGTCAAAGTGAAGATCCGAGAAGTCGAACGGAGTCAAATAGTTGGTGCTTGTTGATTCCAAAAGCCGAATCGAGTCACATTGTGAGTAGTTAGTGACTTGATAAACCAAATGGATCAAGTTAAGGGTACTTGTTGATCTATGAAGCCGAATTCGGTAAAACGGAAGACTTGTTGATCCGAGAAGTCAATTTTGGTCAAAGAGAAGACTTAATGATCCGAGAAGTCGAACGGAGTCAAATAGTTGGTGCTTGTTGTTCCCAGAAGTCGAATTGAGTCACATTGTGCGTAGTTAGTGACTTGATAAACCAAACGGATCAAGATGGGGGTACTTGTTGATCGGTGAAGCCGAATTCGGTCAGACGGAAGACTTCAGAGAAGTCAATTGGGATCGAATAGAAGACTTAATGATTTGAGCACTCGAACGGAGTCAAATAGTTGGTGCTTGTTGATCCCAGAAGCCGAATCGAGTCACATTGTGCGTAGTTAGTGACTTGATAAACCAAACGGATCAACTTGAGGGTACTTGTTGATCCGTGAAGCCGAATTCGGTCAGACGGAAGACTTGTTGATCTGAGAAGTCAATTGGGGTCAAATAGAAGATTTAATGATCCGAGAAGTCGAACGCAGTCAAATAGTTGGTGCTTGTTGATCCCAAAAGCCAAATTGAGTCACATTGTGCGTAGTTAGTGACTCGATAAATCAAACGGATCAAGTTGGGGGTACTTGTTGATCCGTGAAGCCGAATTCGGTCAGACGGAAGACTTGTTGATCCGAGAAGTCAATTGGGGTCAAATAGAAGACTTAATGATCCGAGAAGTCGAACGGAGTCAAATAGTTGGTGCTTGTTGATCCCAAAAGCCGAATTGAGTCACATTGTGCGTAGTTAGTGACTCGATAAACCAAACGGATCAGGTTGGGGGTACTTGTTGATCCGTGAAGCCGAATTCGGTCAGACGGAAGACATGTTGATCCGAGAAGTCAATTGGGGTCAAATAGAAGACTTAATGATCCGAGAAGTCGAACGGAGTCAAATAGTTGGTGGTTGTTGATCCCAGAAGCCGAATTGTGTCCCATTGTGCGTAGTTAGTGACTTGATAAACCAAACGGATCAACTTGCGGGTACTTGTTGATCCGTGAAGCCGAATTCGGTCGGACGGAAGATTTGTTGATCCGAGAAGTCAACTAGGGTCAAATAAAAGACTTAATGATCCGAGAAGTCGAACGGAGTCAAATAGTTGGCGCTTGTTGATCCCAGAAGCCGAATTGAGTCACATTGTGTGTAGTTAGTGACTCGATAAACCAAACGGATCAAGTTGGGGGTACTTGTTGATCCGTGAAGCCGAATTCGGTCAAACGAAAGACTTTTTGATCCGAGAAGTGAATTTTGGTCAAAGTGAAGACTTAATGATCCGAGAAGTGGAACGGAGTCAAATAGTTGGTGCTTGTTGATCCCAGAAGCCGAATTGAGTCACATTGTGCCTAGTTAGTGACTCGATAAACCAAACGGATCGAGTTGGGGGTACTTGTTGATCCGTGAAGCCGAATTCGGTCAGACGAAAGACTTGTTGATCCGAGAAGTCAATTGGGGTCAAATAGAAGATTTAATGATCCGAGAAGTCGAACGGAGTCAAATAGTTGGTGCTTGTTGATCCCAGAAGCCGAATTGAGTCACATTGTGCGTAGTTAGTGACTCGATAAACCAAACGGATCAAGTTGGGGGTACTTGTTGATTCGTGAAGCCGAATTCTGTCAGACCAAAGACTTGTTGATCCGAGAAGTCAATTGGGGTCAAAAAGAAGACTTAATGATCCGAGAAGTCGAACGGAGTCAAATAATTGGTGCTTGTTGAGCCCAGAAGCCGAATTGAGTCACATTGTGCGTAGTTTGTGACTCGACAAACCAAACGGATCAAGTTGGGGGTACTTGTTGATCTGTGAAGCCGAATTCGGTCAGACCGAAGACTTGTTGATCCGAGAAGTCAATTGGGGTCAAATAGAAGACTTAATGATCCGAGAAGTCGAACGGAGTCAAATAGTTGGTGCTTGTTGATCCCAGAAGCCGAATTGAGTCACATTGTGCATAGTTAGTGACTTGATAAACCAAATGGATCAAGTTGGGGGTACTTGTTGATCCGTGAAGCCAAATTCGGTCAGACGGAAGATTTGTTGATCCGAGAAGTCAATTGGGGTCAAATAGAAGACTTAATGATTCGAGAAGTCGAACGGAGTCAAATAGTTGGTGCTTGTTGATCCCAGAAGCCGAATTGAGTCACATTGTGTGTAGTTAGTGACTCGATAAACCAAACGGATCAAGTTTGGGGTACTTGTTGATCCGTGAAGCCGAATTCGGTCAAACGAAAGACTTGTTGATCCGAGAAGTTAATTTTGGTCAAAGTGAAGATCCGAGAAGTCGAACGGAGTCAAATAGTTGGTGCTTGTTGATCCCAAAAGCCGAATCGAGTCACATTGTGAGTAGTTAGTGACTTGATAAACCAAACGGATCAAGTTAAGGGTACTTGTTGATCCATGAAGCCGAATTCGGTAAAACGGAAGACTTGTTGATCCGAGAAGTCAATTTTGGTCAAAGAGAAGACTTAATGATCCGAGAAGTCGAACGGAGTCAAATAGTTGGTGCTTGTTGATCCCAGAAGTCGAATTGAGTCACATTGTGCGTAGTTATTGACTTGATAAACCAAATGGATCAAGATGGGGGTACTTGTTGATCGGTGAAGCCGAATTCGGTCAGACGGAAGACTTCCGAGAAGTCAATTGGGGTCGAATAGAAGACTTAATGATCTGAGAAGTCGAACGGAGTCAAATAGTTGGTGCTTGTTGATCCAAGAAGCCGAATCGAGTCACATTGTGCGTAGTTAGTGACTTGATAAACCAAACGGATCAACTTGCGGGTACTTGTTGATCCGTGAAGCCGAATTCGGTCAGACGGAAGACTTGTTGATCGGAGAAGTCAATTGGGGTCAAATAGAAGATTTAATGATCCGAGAAGTCGAACGGAGTCAAATAGTTGGTGCTTGTTGATCCCAGAAGCCAAATTGAGTCACATTGTGCGTAGTTAGTGACTCGATAAACCAAACGGATCAAGTTGGGGGTACTTGTTGATCCGTGAAGCCGAATTCGATCAGACGGAAAACTTGTTGATCCAAGAAGTCAATTGGGGTCAAATAGAAGACTTAATGATCCGAGAAGTCGAACGGAGTCAAATAGTTGGTGCTTGTTGATCCCAAAAGCTGAATTGAGTCACATTGTGCGTAGTTAGTGACTCGATAAACCAAACGGATCAGGTTGGGGGTACTTGTTGATCCGTGAAGCTGAATTCGGTCAGTCGGAAGACTTGTTGATCCGAGAAGTCAATTGGGGTCAAATAGAAGACTTAATGATCCGAGAAGTCGAACGGAGTCAAATAGTTGGTGGTTGTTGATCCCAGAAGCCGAATTGTGTCCCATTGTGCATAGTTAGTGACTTGATAAACCAAACGGATCAACTTGCGGCTACTTGTTGATCCGTGAAGCCGAATTCGGTCGGACGGAAGATTTGTTGATCCGAGAAGTCAATTGGGGTCAAATAGAAGACTTAATGATCCGAGAACTCGAACGGAGTCAAATAGTTGGTGCTTGTTGATCCCAGAAGCCGAATTGAGTCACATTGTGTGTAGTTAGTGACTCGATAAACCAAACGGATCAAGTTGGGGGTACTTGTTGATCCGTGAAGTCAATTGGGGTCAAATAGAAGACTTAATGATCCGAGAAGTCGAACGGAGTCAAATAGTTGGTGCTTGTTGATCCCAGAAGCCGAATTGAGTCACATTGTGTGTAGTTAGTGACTCGATAAATCAAACGGATCAAGTTGGGGGTACTTGTTGATCCGTGAAGCCGAATTCGGTCAAACGAAAGACTTTTTGATCCGAGATGTGAATTTTGGTCAAAGTGAAGACTTAGTGATCCGAGAAGTCGAACGGAGTCAAATAGTTGGTGCTTGTTGATCCCAGAAGCCAAATTGAGTCACATTGTGCCTAGTTAGTGACTCGATATACCAAACGGATCAAGTTGGGGGTACTTGTTGATCCGTGAAGCCGAATTCGGTCAGACGAAAGACTTGTTGATCCGAGAAGTCAATTGGGGTCAAATAGAAGATTTAATGATCCGAGAAGTCGAACGGAGTCAAATAGTTGGTGCTTGTTGATCTCAGAAGCCGAATTGAGTCACATTGTGCGTAGTTAGTGACTCGATAAACCAAACGGATCAAGTTGGGGGTACTTGTTGATCCGTGAAGCGGAATTCTGTCAGACCAAAGACTTGTTGATCCGAGAAGTCAATTGGGGTCAAATAGAAGACTTAATGATCCGAGAAGTCGAACGGAGTCAAATAGTTGGTGCTTGTTGAGCCCAGAAGCCGAATTGAGTCACATTGTGCGTAGTTTGTGACTCGACAAACCAAACGGATCAAGTTGGGCGTACTTGTTGATCTGTGAAGCCGAATTCGGTCAGACCGAAGACTTGTTGATCCGAGAAGTCAATTGGGGTCAAATAGAAGACTTAATGATCCGAGAAGTCGAACGGAGTCAAATAGTTGGTGCTTGTTGATCCCAGAAGCCGAATTGAGTCACATTGTGCATAGTTAGTGACTTGATAAACCAAATGGATCAAGTTGGGGGTACTTGTTGATCCGTGAAGCCAAATTCGGTCAGACGGAAGATTTGTTGATCCGAGAAGTCAATTGGGGTCAAATAGAAGACTTAATGATTCGAGAAGTCGAACGGAGTCAAATAGTTGGTGCTTGTTGATCCCAGAAGCCGAATTGAGTCAAATTGTGTGTAGTTAGTGACTCGATAAACCAAACGGATCAAGTTAGGGGTACTTGTTGATCCGTGAAGCCGAATTCGGTCAAACGAAAGACTTGTTGATCCGAGAAGTTAATTTTGGTCAAAGTGAAGATCCGAGAAGTCGAACGGAGTCAAATAGTTGGTGCTTGTTGATCCCAAAAGCCGAATCGAGTCACATTGTGAGTAGTTAGTGACTTGATAAACCAAACGGATCAAGTTAAGGGTACTTGTTGATCCATGAAGCCGAATTCGGTAAAACGGAAGACTTGTTGATCCGAGAAGTCAATTTTGTTCAAAGAGAAGACTTAATGATCCGAGAAGTCGAACGGAGTCAAATAGTTGGTGCTTGTTGATCCCAGAAGTCGAATTGAGTCACATTGTGCGTAGTTATTGACTTGATAAACCAAATGGATCAAGATGGGGGTACTTGTTGATCGGTGAAGCCGAATTCGGTCAGACGGAAGACTTCCGAGAAGTCAATTGGGGTCGAATAGAAGACTTAATGATCTGAGAAGTCGAACGGAGTCAAATAGTTGGTGCTTGTTGATCCAAGAAGCCGAATCGAGTCACATTGTGCGTAGTTAGTGACTTGATAAACCAAACGGATCAACTTGCGGGTACTTGTTGATCCGTGAAGCCGAATTCGGTCGGACGGAAGACTTGTTGATCCCAGAAGTCAATTGGGGTCAAATAGAAGAGTTAATGATCCGAGAAGTCGAACGGAGTCAAATTGTTAGTGCTTGTTGATACCAGAAGCCGAATTGAGTCACATTGTGTGTAGTTAGTGACTCGATAAACCAAACGGATCAAGTTGGGGTACTTGTTGATCCGTGAAGCCGAATTCGGTCAAACGGAAGACTTGTTGATCCGAGAAGTCAATTTTGGTCAAAGAGAAGACTTAATGATCCGAGAAGTCGAACTGAGTCAAATAGTTGGTGCTTGTTGATCCCAGAAGTCGAATTGAGTCACATTGTGCGTAGTTATTGACTTGATAAACCAAATGGATCAAGATGGGGGTACTTGTTGATCGGTGAAGCCGAATTCGGTCAGACGGAAGACTTCCGAGAAGTCAATTGGGGTCGAATAGAAGACTTAATGATCTGAGAAGTCGAACGGAGTCAAATAGTTGGTGCTTGTTGATCCAAGAAGCCGAATCGAGTCACATTGTGCGTAGTTAGTGACTTGATAAACCAAACGGATCAACTTGCGGGTACTTGTTGATCCGTGAAGCCGAATTCGGTCAGACGGAAGACTTGTTGATCTGAGAAGTCAATTGGGGTCAAATAGAAGATTTAATGATCCGAGAAGTCGAACGGAGTCAAATAGTTGGTGCTTGTTGATCCCAGAAGCCAAATTGAGTCACATTGTGCGTAGTTAGTGACTCGATAAACCAAACGGATCAAGTTGGGGGTACTTGTTGATCCGTGAAACCGAATTCGATCAGACGGAAGACTTGTTGATCCGAGAAGTCAATTGGGGTCAAATAGAAGACTTAATGATCCGAGAAGTCGAACGGAGTCAAATAGTTGGTGCTTGTTGATCCCAGAAGTCAAATTGAGTCACATTGTGCGTAGTTAGTGACTTGATAAACCAAATGGATCAAGATGGGGGTACTTGTTGATCGGTGAAGCCGAATTCGGTCAGACCGAAGACTTCCGAGAAGTCAATTGGGGTCGAATAGAAGACTTAATGATCTGAGAAGTCGAACGGAGTCAAATAGTTGGTGCTTGTTGATCCAAGAAGCCGAATCGAGTCACATTGTGCGTAGTTAGTGACTTGATAAACCAAACGGATCAACTTGCGGGTACTTGTTGATCCGTGAAGCCGAATTCGGTCGGACGGAAGACTTGTTGATCCCAGAAGTCAATTGGGGTCAAATAGAAGACTTAATGATCCGAGAAGTCGAACGGAGTCAAAAAGTTTGTGCTTGTTGATACCAGAAGCCGAATTGAGTCACATTGTGTGTAGTTAGTGACTCGATAAACCAAACGGATCAAGTTGGGGTACTTGTTGATCCGTGAAGCCGAATTCGGTCAAACGGAAGACTTGTTGATCCGAGAAGTCAATTTTGGTCAAAGAGAAGACTTAATGATCCGAGAAGTCGAACGGAGTCAAATAGTTTGTGCTTGTTGATACCAGAAGCCGAATTGAGTCACATTGTGTGTAGTTAGTGACTCGATAAACCAAACGGATCAAGTTGGGGTACTTGTTGATCCGTGAAGCCGAATGCGGTCAAACGGAAGACTTGTTGATCCGAGAAGTCAATTTTGGTCAAAGAGAAGACTTAATGATCCGAGAAGTCGAACGGAGTCAAATAGTTGGTGCTTGTTGATCCCAGAAGCCGAATCGAGTCACATTGTGCGTAGTTAGTGACTTGAAATACCAAACGGATCAAGTTAAGGGTACATGTTGATCCGTGAAGCCGAATTCGGTCAGACGGAAGACTTGTTCATCCGAGAATTTTGGTCAAAGAGAAGACTTAATGATCCGAGAAGTCGAACGGAGTCAAATAGTTGGTGGTTGTTGATCTCAGAAGCCGAATCGAGTCACATTGTGTGTAGTTAGTGACTTGATAAACCAAACGGATCAACTTGCGGGTACTTGTTGATCCGTGAAGCCGAATTCGGTCGGACGGAAGACTTGTTGATCCGAGAAGTCAATTGGGGTCAAATAGAAGATTTAATGATCCGAGAAGTCGAACGGAGTCAAATAGTTGGTGCTTGTTGATCCCAGAAGCCAAATTGAGTCACATTGTGCGTAGTTAGTGACTCGATAAACCAAACGGATCAAGTTGGGGGTACTTGTTGATCCGTGAAGCCGAATTCGATCAGACGGAAGACTTGTTGATCCGAGAAGTCAATTGGGGTCAAATAGAAGACTTAATGATCCGAGAAGTCGAACGGAGTCAAATAGTTGGTGCTTGTTGATCCCAAAAGCTGAATTGAGTCACATTGTGCGTAGTTAGTGACTCGATAAACCAAACGGATTAGGTTGGGGGTACTTGTTGATCCGTGAAGCCGAATTCGGTCAGTCGGAAGACTTGTTGATCCGAGAAGTCAATTGGGGTCAAATAGAAGACTTAATAATCCGAGAAGTCGAACGGAGTCAAATAGTTGGTGGTTGTTGATCCTAGAAGCCGAATTGAGTCCCATTGTGCGTAGTTAGTGACTTGATAAACCAAACGGATCAACTTGCGGGTACTTGTTGATCCGTGAAGCCGAATTCGGTCGGACGGAAGATTTGTTGATCCGTGAAGTCAATTGGGGTCAAATAGAAGACTTAATGATCCGAGAAGTCGAACGGAGTCAAATAGTTGGTGCTTGTTGATCCCAGAAGCCGAATTGAGTCACATTGTGTGTAGTTAGTGACTCGATAAACCAAACGGATCAAGTTGGGGGTACTTGTTGATCCGTGATGCCGAATTCGGTCAAACGAAAGACTTTTTGATCCGAGAAGTGAATTTTGGTCAAAGTGAAGACTTAATGATCCGAGAAGTCGAACGGAGTCAAATAGTTGGTGCTTGTTGATCCCAGAAGCCGAATTGAGTCACATTGTGCCTAGTTAGTGACTCGAAAAACCAAACGGATCAAGTTGGGGGTACTTGTTGATCCGTGAAGCCGAATACTGTCAGACGAAAGACTTGTTGATCCGAGAAGTCAATTGGGGTCAAATAGAAGATTTAATGATCCGAGAAGTCGAACGGAGTCAAATAGTTGGTGCTTGTTGATCCCAGAAGCCGAATTGAGTCACATTGTGCGTAGTTAGTGACTCGATAAACCAAACGGATCAAGTTGGGGGTACTTGTTGATCCGTGAAGCCGAATTCTGTCAGACCAAAGACTTGTTGATCCGACAAGTCAATTGGGGTCAAATAGAAGACTTAATGATCCGAGAAGTCGAACGAAGTCAAATAGTTGGTGCTTGTTGATCCCAGAAGCCGAATTGAGTCACATTGTGCGTAGTTAGTGACTCGACAAACCAAACGGATCAAGTTGGGGGTACTTGTTGATCTGTGAAGCTGAATTCGGTCAGACTTAAGACTTGTTGATCCGAGAAGTCAATTGGGGTCAAATAGAAGACTTAATGATCCGAGAAGTCGAACGGAGTCAAATAGTTGGTGCTTGTTGATTCCAGAAGCCGAATTGAGTCACATTGTGCATAGTTAGTGACTTGATAAACCAAATGGATCAAGTTAGGGGTACTTGTTGATCCGTGAAGCCTAATTCGGTCAGACGGAAGATTTGTTGATCCGAGAAGTCAATTGGGGTCAAATAGAAGACTTAATAATCCGAGAAGTCGAACGGAGTCAAATAGTTGGTGGTTGTTGATCCTAGAAGCCGAATTGAGTCCCATTGTGCGTAGTTAGTGACTTGATAAACCAAATGGATCAAGTTGGGGGTACTTGTTGATCCGTGAAGCCAAATTCGGTCAGACGGAAGATTTGTTGATCCGAGAAGTCAATTGGGGTCAAATAGAAGACTTAATGATTCGAGAAGTCGAACGGAGTCAAATAGTTGGTGCTTGTTGATCCCAGAAGCCGAATTGAGTCACATTGTGTGTAGTTAGTGACTCGATAAACCAAACGGATCAAGTTAGGGGTACTTGTTGATCCGTGAAGCCGAATTCGGTCAAACGAAAGACTTGTTGATCCGAGAAGTTAATTTTGGTCAAAGTGAAGATCCGAGAAGTCGAACGGAGTCAAATAGTTGGTGCTTGTTGATCCCAAAAGCCGAATCGAGTCACATTGTGAGTAGTTAGTGACTTGATAAACCAAACGGATCAAGTTAAGGGTACTTGTTGATCCATGAAGCCGAATTCGGTAAAACGGAAGACTTGTTGATCCGAGAAGTCAATTTTGTTCAAAGAGAAGACTTAATGATCCGAGAAGTCGAACGGAGTCAAATAGTTGGTGCTTGTTGATCCCAGAAGTCGAATTGAGTCACATTGTGCGTAGTTATTGACTTGATAAACCAAATGGATCAAGATGGGGGTACTTGTTGATCGGTGAAGCCGAATTCGGTCAGACGGAAGACTTCCGAGAAGTCAATTGGCGTCGAATAGAAGACTTAATGATCTGAGAAGTCGAACGGAGTCAAATAGTTGGTGCTTGTTGATCCAAGAAGCCGAATCGAGTCACATTGTGCGTAGTTAGTGACTTGATAAACCAAACGGATCAACTTGCGGGTACTTGTTGATCCGTGAAGCCGAATTCGGTCGGACGGAAGACTTGTTGATCCCAGAAGTCAATTGGGGTCAAATAGAAGACTTAATGATCCGAGAAGTCGAACGGAGTCAAATTGTTAGTGCTTGTTGATACCAGAAGCCGAATTGAGTCACATTGTGTGTAGTTAGTGACTCGATAAACCAAACGGATCAAGTTGGGGTACTTGTTGATCCGTGAAGCCGAATTCGGTCAAACGGAAGACTTGTTGATCCGAGAAGTCAATTTTGGTCAAAGAGAAGACTTAATGATCCGAGAAGTCGAACGGAGTCAAATAGTTGGTGCTTGTTGATCCCAGAAGTCGAATTGAGTCACATTGTGCGTAGTTATTGACTTGATAAACCAAATGGATCAAGATGGGGGTACTTGTTGATCGGTGAAGCCGAATTCGGTCAGACGGAAGACTTCCGAGAAGTCAATTGGGGTCGAATAGAAGACTTAATGATCTGAGAAGTCGAACGGAGTCAAATAGTTGGTGCTTGTTGATCCAAGAAGCCGAATCGAGTCACATTGTGCGTAGTTAGTGACTTGATAAACCAAACGGATCAACTTGCGGGTACTTGTTGATCCGTGAAGCCGAATTCGGTCAGACGGAAGACTTGTTGATCTGAGAAGTCAATTGGGGTCAAATAGAAGATTTAATGATCCGAGAAGTCGAACGGAGTCAAATAGTTGGTGCTTGTTGATCCCAGAAGCCAAATTGAGTCACATTGTGCGTAGTTAGTGACTCGATAAACCAAACGGATCAAGTTGGGAAAACTTGTTGATCCGTGAAGCCGAATTCGATCAGACGGAAGACTTGTTGATCCGAGAAGTCAATTGGGGTCAAATAGAAGACTTAATGATCCGAGAAGTCGAACGGAGTCAAATAGTTGGTGCTTGTTGATCCCAGAAGTCAAATTGAGTCACATTGTGCGTAGTTAGTGACTTGATAAACCAAATGGATCAAGATGGGGGTACTTGTTGATCGGTGAAGCCGAATTCGGTCAGACGGAAGACTTCCGAGAAGTCAATTGGGGTCGAATAGAAGACTTAATGATCTGAGAAGTCGAACGGAGTCAAATAGTTGGTGCTTGTTGATCCAAGAAGCCGAATCGAGTCACATTGTGCGTAGTTAGTGACTTGATAAACCAAACGGATCAACTTGCGGGTACTTGTTGATCCGTGAAGCCGAATTCGGTCGGACGGAAGACTTGTTGATCCCAGAAGTCAATTGGGGTCAAATAGAAGACTTAATGATCCGAGAAGTCGAACGGAGTCAAAAAGTTTGTGCTTGTTGATACCAGAAGCCGAATTGAGTCACATTGTGTGTAGTTAGTGACTCGATAAACCAAACGGATCAAGTTGGGGTACTTGTTGATCCGTGAAGCCGAATTCGGTCAAACGGAAGACTTGTTGATCCGAGAAGTCAATTTTGGTCAAAGAGAAGACTTAATGATCCGAGAAGTCGAACGGAGTCAAATAGTTTGTGCTTGTTGATACCAGAAGCCGAATTGAGTCACATTGTGTGTAGTTAGTGACTCGATAAACCAAACGGATCAAGTTGGGGTACTTGTTGATCCGTGAAGCCGAATGCGGTCAAACGGAAGACTTGTTGATCCGAGAAGTCAATTTTGGTCAAAGAGAAGACTTAATGATCCGAGAAGTCGAACGGAGTCAAATAGTTGGTGCTTGTTGATCCCAGAAGCCGAATCGAGTCACATTGTGCGTAGTTAGTGACTTGAAATACCAAACGGATCAAGTTAAGGGTACATGTTGATCCGTGAAGCCGAATTCGGTCAGACGGAAGACTTGTTCATCCGAGAATTTTGGTCAAAGAGAAGACTTAATGATCCGAGAAGTCGAACGGAGTCAAATAGTTGGTGGTTGTTGATCTCAGAAGCCGAATCGAGTCACATTGTGCGTAGTTAGTGACTTGATAAACCAAACGGATCAACTTGCGGGTACTTGTTGATCCGTGAAGCCGAATTCGGTCGGACGGAAGACTTGTTGATCCGAGAAGTCAATTGGGGTCAAATAGAAGATTTAATGATCCGAGAAGTCGAACGGAGTCAAATAGTTGGTGCTTGTTGATCCCAGAAGCCAAATTGAGTCATATTGTGCGTAGTTAGTGACTCGATAAACCAAACGGATCAAGTTGGGGGTACTTGTTGATCCGTGAAGCCGAATTCGATCAGACGGAAGACTTGTTGATCCGAGAAGTCAATTGGGGTCAAATAGAAGACTTAATGATCCGAGAAGTCGAACGGAGTCAAATAGTTGGTGCTTGTTGATCCCAAAAGCTGAATTGAGTCACATTGTGCGTAGTTAGTGACTCGATAAACCAAACGGATTAGGTTGGGGGTACTTGTTGATCCGTGAAGCCGAATTCGGTCAGTCGGAAGACTTGTTGATCCGAGAAGTCAATTGGGGTCAAATAGAAGACTTAATAATCCGAGAAGTCGAACGGAGTCAAATAGTTGGTGGTTGTTGATCCTAGAAGCCGAATTGAGTCCCATTGTGCGTAGTTAGTGACTTGATAAACCAAACGGATCAACTTGCGGGTACTTGTTGATCCGTGAAGCCGAATTCGGTCGGACGGAAGATTTGTTGATCCGTGAAGTCAATTGGGGTCAAATAGAAGACTTAATGATCCGAGAAGTCGAACGGAGTCAAATAGTTGGTGCTTGTTGATCCCAGAAGCCGAATTGAGTCACATTGTGTGTAGTTAGTGACTCGATAAACTAAACGGATCAAGTTGGGGGTACTTGTTGATCCGTGATGCCGAATTCGGTCAAACGAAAGACTTTTTGATCCGAGAAGTGAATTTTGGTCAAAGTGAAGACTTAATGATCCGAGAAGTCGAACGGAGTCAAATAGTTGGTGCTTGTTGATCCCAGAAGCCGAATTGAGTCACATTGTGCCTAGTTAGTGACTCGAAAAACCAAACGGATCAAGTTGGGGGTACTTGTTGATCCGTGAAGCCGAATACTGTCAGACGAAAGACTTGTTGATCCGAGAAGTCAATTGGGGTCAAATAGAAGATTTAATGATCCGAGAAGTCGAACGGAGTCAAATAGTTGGTGCTTGTTGATCCCAGAAGCCGAATTGAGTCACATTGTGCGTAGTTAGTGACTCGATAAACCAAACGGATCAAGTTGGGGGTACTTGTTGATCCGTGAAGCCGAATTCTGTCAGACCAAAGACTTGTTGATCCGAGAAGTCAATTGGGGTCAAATAGAAGACTTAATGATCCGAGAAGTCGAACGAAGTCAAATAGTTGGTGCTTGTTGATCCCAGAAGCCGAATTGAGTCACATTGTGCGTAGTTAGTGACTCGACAAACCAAACGGATCAAGTTGGGGGTACTTGTTGATCTGTGAAGCTGAATTCGGTCAGACTTAAGACTTGTTGATCCGAGAAGTCAATTGGGGTCAAATAGAAGACTTAATGATCCGAGAAGTCGAACGGAGTCAAATAGTTGGTGCTTGTTGATTCCAGAAGCCGAATTGAGTCACATTGTGCATAGTTAGTGACTTGATAAACCAAATGGATCAAGTTGGGGGTACTTGTTGATCCGTGAAGCCTAATTCGGTCAGACGGAAGATTTGTTGATCCGAGAAGTCAATTGGGGTCAAATAGAAGACTTAATGATTCGAGAAGTCGAACGGAGTCAAATAGTTGGTGCTTGTTGATCCCAGAAGCCGAATTGAATCACATTGTGTGTAGTTAGTGACTCGATAAACCAAACGGATCAAGTTTGGGGTACTTGTTGATCCGTGAAGCCGAATTCGGTCAAACGAAAGACTTGTTGATCCGAGAAGTTAATTTTGGTCAAAGTGAAGATCCGAGAAGTCGAACGGAGTCAAATAGTTGGTGCTTGTTGATCCCAAAAGCCGAATCGAGTCACATTGTGAGTAGTTAGTGACTTGATAAACTAAATGGATCAAGTTAAGGGTACTTGTTGATCCATGAAGCCGAATACGGTAAAACGGAAGACTTGTTGATCCGAGAAGTCAATTTTGGTCAAAGAGAAGACTTAATGATCCGAGAAGTCGAACGGAGTCAAATAGTTGGTGCTTGTTGATCCCAGAAGTCAAATTGAGTCACATTGTGCGTAGTTAGTGACTTGATAAACCAAATGGATCAAGATGGGGGTACTTGTTGATCGGTGAAGCCGAATTCGGTCAGACGGAAGACTTCCGAGAAGTCAATTGGGGTCGAATAGAAGACTTAATGATCTGAGAAGTCGAACGGAGTCAAATAGTTGGTGCTTGTTGATCCAAGAAGCCGAATCGAGTCACATTGTGCGTAGTTAGTGACTTGATAAACCAAACGGATCAACTTGCGGGTACTTGTTGATCCGTGAAGCCGAATTCGGTCGGACGGAAGACTTGTTGATCCCAGAAGTCAATTGGGGTCAAATAGAAGACTTAATGATCCGAGAAGTCGAACGGAGTCAAATTGTTAGTGCTTGTTGATACCAGAAGCCGAATTGAGTCACATTGTGTGTAGTTAGTGACTCGATAAACCAAACGGATCAAGTTGGGGTACTTGTTGATCCGTGAAGCCGAATTCGGTCAAACGAAAGACTTCTTGATCCGAGAAGTCAATTTTGGTCAAAGAGAAGACTTAATGATCCGAGAAGTCGAACTGAGTCAAATAGTTGGTGCTTGTTGATCCCAGAAGTCGAATTGAGTCACATTGTGCGTAGTTATTGACTTGATAAACCAAATGGATCAAGATGGGGGTACTTGTTGATCGGTGAAGCCGAATTCGGTCAGACGGAAGACTTCCGAGAAGTCAATTGGGGTCGAATAGAAGACTTAATGATCTGAGAAGTCGAACGGAGTCAAATAGTTGGTGCTTGTTGATCCAAGAAGCCGAATCGAGTCACATTGTGCGTAGTTAGTGACTTGATAAACCAAACGGATCAACTTGCGGGTACTTGTTGATCCGTGAAGCCGAATTCGGTCAGGTGGAAGACTTGTTGATCTGAGAAGTCAATTGGGGTCAAATAGAAGATTTAATGATCCGAGAAGTCGAACGGAGTCAAATAGTTGGTGCTTGTTGATCCCAGAAGCCAAATTGAGTCACATTGTGCGTAGTTAGTGACTCGATAAACCAAACGGATCAAGTTGGGGGTACTTGTTGATCCGTGAAGCCGAATTCGATCAGACGGAAGACTTGTTGATCCGAGAAGTCAATTGGGGTCAAATAGAAGACTTAATGATCCGAGAAGTCGAACGGAGTCAAATAGTTGGTGCTTGTTGATCCCAGAAGTCAAATTGAGTCACATTGTGCGTAGTTAGTGACTTGATAAACCAAATGGATCAAGATGGGGGTACTTGTTGATCGGTGAAGCCGAATTCGGTCAGACGGAAGACTTCCGAGAAGTCAATTGGGGTCGAATAGAAGACTTAATGATCTGAGAAGTCGAACGGAGTCAAATAGTTGGTGCTTGTTGATCCAAGAAGCCGAATCGAGTCACATTGTGCGTAGTTAGTGACTTGATAAACCAAACGGATCAACTTGCGGGTACTTGTTGATCCGTGAAGCCGAATTCGGTCGGACGGAAGACTTGTTGATCCCAGAAGTCAATTGGGGTCAAATAGAAGACTTAATGATCCGAGAAGTCGAACGGAGTCAAATAGTTAGTGCTTGTTGATACCAGAAGCCGAATTGAGTCACATTGTGTGTAGTTAGTGACTCGATAAACCAAACGGATCAAGTTGGGGTACTTGTTGATCCGTGAAGCCGAATTCGGTCAAACGGAAGACTTGTTGATCCGAGAAGTCAATTTTGGTCAAAGAGAAGACTTAATGATCCGAGAAGTCGAACTGAGTCAAATAGTTGGTGCTTGTTGATCCCAGAAGTCGAATTGAGTCACATTGTGCGTAGTTATTGACTTGATAAACCAAATGGATCAAGATGGGGGTACTTGTTGATCGGTGAAGCCGAATTCGGTCAGACGGAAGACTTCCGAGAAGTCAATTGGGGTCGAATAGAAGACTTAATGATCTGAGAAGTCGAACGGAGTCAAATAGTTGGTGCTTGTTGATCCAAGAAGCCGAATCGAGTCACATTGTGCGTAGTTAGTGACTTGATAAACCAAACGGATTAACTTGCGGGTACTTGTTGATCCGTGAAGCCGAATTCGGTCAGACGGAAGACTTGTTGATCTGAGAAGTCAATTGGGGTCAAATATAAGATTTAATGATCCGAGAAGTCGAACGGAGTCAAATAGTTGGTGCTTGTTGATCCCAGAAGCCAAATTGAGTCACATTGTGCGTAGTTAGTGACTCGATAAACCAAACGGATCAAGTTGGGGGTACTTGTTGATCCGTGAAGTCGAATTCGATCAGACGGAAGACTTGTTGATCCGAGAAGTCAATTGGGGTCAAATAGAAGACTTAATGATCCGAGAAGTCGAACGGAGTCAAATAGTTGGTGCTTGTTGATCCCAAAAGCTGAATTGAGTCACATTGTGCGTAGTTAGTGACTCGATAAACCAAACGGATCAGGTTGGGGGTACTTGTTGATCTGTGAAGCCAAATTCGGTCAGTCGGAAGACTTGTTGATCCGAGAAGTCAATTGGGGTCAAATAGAAGATTTAATGATCCGAGAAGTCGAACGGAGTCAAATAGTTGGTGCTTGTTGATCCCAGAAGCCGAATTGAGTCACATTGTGCGTAGTTAGTGACTCGATAAACCAAACGGATCAAGTTGGGGGTACTTGTTGATCCGTGAAGCCGAATTCTGTCAGACCAAAGACTTGTTGATCCGAGAAGTCAATTAGGGTCAAATAGAAGACTTAATGATCCGAGAAGTCGAACGAAGTCAAATAGTTGGTGCTTGTTGATCCCAGAAGCCGAATTGAGTCACATTGTGAGTAGTTAGTGACTTGATAAACCAAACGGATCAAGTTAAGGGTACTTGTTGATCCATGAAGCCGAATTCGGTAAAACGGAAGACTTGTTGATCCGAGAAGTCAATTTTGGTCAAAGAGAAGACTTAATGATCCGAGAAGTCGAACGGAGTCAAATAGTTGGTGCTTGTTGATCCCAGAAGTCGAATTGAGTTACATTGTGCGTAGTTAGTGACTTGATAAACCAAATGGATCAAGATGGGGGTACTTGTTGATCGGTGAAGCCGAATTCGGTCAGACGGAAGACTTCCGAGAAGTCAATTGGGGTCGAATAGAAGACTTAATGATCTGAGAAGTCGAACGGAGTCAAATAGTTGGTGCTTGTTGATCCAAGAAGCCGAATCGAGTCACATTGTGCGTAGTTAGTTACTTGATAAACGAAACGGATCAACTTGCGGGTACTTGTTGATCCGTGAAGCCGAATTCGGTCGGACGGAAGACTTGTTGATCCCAGAAGTCAATTGGGGTCAAATAGAAGACTTAATGATCCGAGAAGTCGAACGGAGTCAAATAGTTAGTGCTTGTTGATCCCAGAAGCCGAATTGAGTCACATTGTGTGTAGTTAGTGACTCGATAAACCAAACGGATCAAGTTGGGGTACTTGTTGATCCGTGAAGCCGAATTCGGTCAAACGGAAGACTTGTTGATCCGAGAAGTCAATTTTGGTCAAAGTGAAGACTTAATGATCCGAGAAGTCGAACGGAGTCAAATAGTTGGTGCTTGTTGATCCCAGAAGCCGAATCGAGTCACATTGTGCGTAGTTAGTGACTTGAAATACCAAACGGATCAAGTTAAGGGTACATGTTGATCCGTGAAGCCGAATTCAGTCAGACGGAAGACTTGTTCATCCGAGAATTTTGGTCAAAGAGAAGACTTAATGATCCGAGAAGTCGAACGGAGTCAAATAGTTGGTGGTTGTTGATCCCAGAAGCCGAATTGAGTCCCATTGTGCGTAGTTAGTGACTTGATAAACCAAACGGATCAACTTGCGGGTACTTGTTGATCCGTGAAGCCGAATTCGGTCGGACGGAAGACTTGTTGATCCGAGAAGTCAATTGGGGTCAAATAGAAGACTTAATGATCCGAGAAGTCGAACGGAGTCAAATAGTTAGTGCTTGTTGATCCCAGAAGCCGAATTGAGTCACATTGTGTGTAGTTAGTGACTCGATAAACCAAACGGATCAAGTTGGGGGTACTTGTTGATCCGTGAAGCCGAATTCGGTCAAACGGAAGACTTGTTGATCCGAGAAGTCAATTTTGGTCAAAGTGAAGACTTAATGATCCGAGAAGTCGAACGGAGTCAAATAGTTGGTGCTTGTTGATCCCAGAAGCCGAATCTAGTCACATTGTGCGTAGTTAGTGACTTGATAAACCAAACGGATCAGCTTGTGGGTACTTGTTGATCCGTGAAGTCGAATTCGGTCAGACGGAAGACTTGCTGATCCGAGAAGTCAATTGGGGTCAAATAGAAGACTTAATGATCCGAGAAGTCGAACGGAGTCAAATAGTTGGTGCTTGTTGATCCCGGAAGCCGAATTGAGTCACATTGTGCGTAGTTAGTGACTTGATAAACCAAACGGATCAACTTGCAGGTACTTGTTGATCCGTGAAGCCGAATTCGGTCAGGTGGAAGACTTGTTCATCCGAGAAGTCAATTGGAGTCAAATAGAAGATTTAATGATCCTAGAAGTCGAACGGAGTCAAATAGTTGGTGCTTGTTGATCCCAGAAGCCAAATTGAGTCACATTGTGCGTAGTTAGTGACTCGATAAACCAAACGGATCAAGTTGGGGGTACTTGTTGATCCGTGAAGCCGAATTCGATCAGACGGAAGACTTGTTGATCCGAGAAGTCAATTGGGGTCAAATAGAAGACTTAATGATCCGAGAAGTCGAACGGAGTCAAATAGTTGGTGCTTGTTGATCCCAGAAGTCAAATTGAGTCACATTGTGCGTAGTTAGTGACTTGATAAACCAAATGGATCAAGATGGGGGTACTTGTTGATCGGTGAAGCCGAATTCGGTCAGACGGAAGACTTCCGAGAAGTCAATTGGGGTCGAATAGAAGACTTAATGATCTGAGAAGTCGAACGGAGTCAAATAGTTGGTGCTTGTTGATCCAAGAAGCCGAATCGAGTCACATTGTGCGTAGTTAGTGACTTGATAAACCAAACGGATCAACTTGCGGGTACTTGTTGATCCGTGAAGCCGAATTCGGTCGGACGGAAGACTTGTTGATCCCAGAAGTCAATTGGGGTCAAATAGAAGACTTAATGATCCGAGAAGTCGAACGGAGTCAAATAGTTAGTGCTTGTTGATTCCAGAAGCCGAATTGAGTCACATTGTGTGTAGTTAGTGACTCGATAAACCAAACGGATCAAGTTGGGGTACTTGTTGATCCGTGAAGCCGAATTCGGTCAAACGGAAGACTTGTTGATCCGAGAAGTCAATTTTGGTCAAAGAGAAGACTTAATGATCCGAGAAGTCGAACTGAGTCAAATAGTTGGTGCTTGTTGATCCCAGAAGTCGAATTGAGTCACATTGTGCGTAGTTATTGACTTGATAAACCAAATGGATCAAGATGGGGGTACTTGTTGATCGGTGAAGCCGAATTCGGTCAGACGGAAGACTTCCGAGAAGTCAATTGGGGTCGAATAGAAGACTTAATGATCTGAGAAGTCGAACGGAGTCAAATAGTTGGTGCTTGTTGATCCAAGAAGCCGAATCGAGTCACATTGTGCGTAGTTAGTGACTTGATAAACCAAACGGATCAACTTGCGGGTACTTGTTGATCCGTGAAGCCGAATTCGGTCAGACGGAAGACTTGTTGATCTGAGAAGTCAATTGGGGTCAAATAGAAGATTTAATGATCCGAGAAGTCGAACGGAGTCAAATAGTTGGTGCTTGTTGATCCCAGAAGCCAAATTGAGTCACATTGTGCGTAGTTAGTGACTCGATAAACCAAACGGATCAAGTTGGGGGTACTTGTTGATCCGTGAAGCCGAATTCGATCAGACGGAAGACTTGTTGATCCGAGAAGTCAATTGGGGTCAAATAGAAGACTTAATGATCCGAGAAGTCGAATTCGGTCAGACGGAAGACTTGTTGATCCGAGAATTTTGGTCAAAGAGAAGACTTAATGATCCGAGAAGTCGAACGGAGTCAAATAGTTGGTGCTTGTTGATCCCAGAAGACGAATTGAGTCACATTGTGCGTAGTTAGTGACTTAATAAACCAAACGGATCAGCTTGTGGGTACTTGTTGATCCGTGAAGTCGAATTCGGTCAGACGGAAGACTTGCTGATCCGAGAAGTCAATTGGGGTCAAATAGAAGACTTAATGATCCGAGAAGTCGAACGGAGTCAAATAGTTGGTGCTTGTTGATCCCAGAAGCCGAATTGAGTCACATTGTGCGTAGTTAGTGACTTGATAAACCAAACGGATCAGCTTGTGGGTACTTGTTGATCCGTGAAGTCGAATTCGGTCAGACGGAAGACTTGCTGATCCGAGAAGTCAATTGGGGTCAAATAGAAGACTTAATGATCCGAGAAGTCGAACGGAGTCAAATAGTTGGTGCTTGTTGATCCCAGAAGCCGAATTGAGTCACATTGTGCGTAGTTAGTGACTTGATAAACCAAACGGATCAACTTGCAGGTACTTGTTGATCCGTGAAGCCGAATTCGGTCAGGTGGAAGACTTGTTCATCCGAGAAGTCAATTGGAGTCAAATAGAAGATTTAATGATCCTAGAAGTTGAACGGAGTCAAATAGTTGGTGCTTGTTGATCCCAGAAGCCAAATTGAGTCACATTGTGCGTAGTTAGTGACTCGATAAACCAAACGGATCAAGTTGGGGGTACTTGTTGATCCGTGAAGCCGAATACGGTCAGACGAAAGACTTGTTGATCCGAGAAGTCAATTGGGGTAAAATAGAAGATTTAATGATCCGAGAAGTCGAACGGAGTCAAATAGTTGGTGCTTGTAGATCCCAGAAGCCGAATTGAGTCACATTGTGCGTAGTTAGTGACTCGATAAACCAAACGGATCAAGTTGGGGGTACTTGTTGATCCGTGAAGCCGAATTCGGTCAGACCAAAGACTTGTTGATCCGAGAAGTCAACTGGGGTCAAATAGAAGACTTAATGATCCAAGAAGTCGAACGGAGTCAAATAGTTGGTGGTTGTTGATCCTAGAAGCCGAATTGAGTCACATTGTGTGTAGTTAGTGACTCGACAAACCAAACGGATCAAGTTGGGGGTACTTGTTGATCTGTGAAGCTGAATTCGGTCAGACCGAAGACTTGTTGATCCGAGAAGTCAATTTGGGTCAAATCGGAGACTTAATGATCCGAGAAGTCGAACGGAGTCAAATAGTTGGTGCTTATTGATCCCAGAAGCCGAATTGAGTCACATTGTGTGTAGTTAGTGACTTGATAAACCAAATAGATCAAGTTGGGGGTACTTGGTTATCCGTGAAGCCTAATTCGGTCAGACGGAAGATTTGTTGATCCGAGAAGTCAATTGGGGTCAAATAGAAGACTTAATGATTCGAGAAGTCGAACGGAGTCAAATAGTTGTTGCTTGTTGATCCCAGAAGCCAAATTGAGTCACATTGTGCCTAGTTAGTGACTCGAAAAACCAAACGGATCAAGTTGGGGGTACTTGTTGATCCGTGAAGCCGAATACGGTCAGACGAAAGACTTGTTGATCCGAGAAGTCAATTGGGGTCAAATAGAAGAATTAATGATCCGAGAAGTCGAACGGAGTCAAATAGTTGGTGCTTGTTGATCCCAGAAGCCGAATTGAGTCACATTGTGCGTAGTTAGTGACTTGAAATACCAAACGGATCAAGTTAAGGGTACATGTTGATCCGTGAAGCCGAATTCGGTCAGACGGAAGACTTGTTCATCCGAGAATTTTGGTCAAAGAGAAGACTTAATGATCCGAGAAGTCGAACGGAGTCAAATAGTTGGTGGTTGTTGATCCCAGAAGCCGAATTGAGTCCCATTGTGCGTAGTTAGTGACTTGATAAACCAAACGGATCAACTTGCGGGTACTTGTTGATCCGTGAAGCCGAATTCGGTCGGACGGAAGACTTGTTGATCCGAGAAGTCAATTGGGGTCAAATAGAAGACTTAATGATCCGAGAAGTCGAACGGAGTCAAATAGTTAGTGCTTGTTGATCCCAGAAGCCGAATTGAGTCACATTGTGTGTAGTTAGTGACTCGATAAACCAAACGGATCAAGTTGGGGGTACTTGTTGATCCGTGAAGCCGAATTCGGTCAAACGGAAGACTTGTTGATCCGAGAAGTCAATTTTGGTCAAAGTGAAGACTTAATGATCCGAGAAGTCGAACGGAGTCAAATAGTTGGTGCTTGTTGATCCCAGAAGCCGAATCTAGTCACATTGTGCGTAGTTAGTGACTTGATAAACCAAACGGATCAAGTTAAGGGTACTTGTTGATCCGTGAAGCCGAATTCGGTCAGACGGAAGACTTGTTGATCCGAGAATTTTGGTCAAAGAGAAGACTTAATGATCCAAGAAGTCGAACGGAGTCAAATAGTTGGTGCTTGTTGATCCCAGAAGACGAATTGAGTCACATTGTGCGTAGTTAGTGACTTGATAAACCAAACGGATCAGCTTGTGGGTACTTGTTGATCCGTGAAGTCGAATTCGGTCAGACGGAAGACTTGCTGATCCGAGAAGTCAATTGGGGTCAAATAGAAGACTTAATGATCCGAGAAGTCGAACGGAGTCAAATAGTTGGTGCTTGTTGATCCCAGAAGCCGAATTGAGTCACATTGTGCGTAGTTAGTGACTTGATAAACCAAACGGATCAACTTGCAGGTACTTGTTGATCCGTGAAGCCGAATTCGGTCAGGTGGAAGACTTGTTCATCCGAGAAGTCAATTGGAGTCAAATAGAAGATTTAATGATCCTAGAAGTCGAACGGAGTCAAATAGTTGGTGCTTGTTGATCCCAGAAGCCAAATTGAGTCACATTGTGCGTAGTTAGTGACTCGATAAACCAAACGGATCAAGTTGGGGGTACTTGTTGATCCGTGAAGCCGAATACGGTCAGACGAAAGACTTGTTGATCCGAGAAGTCAATTGGGGTCAAATAGAAGATTTAATGATCCGAGAAGTCGAACGGAGTCAAATAGTTGGTGCTTGTAGATCCCAGAAGCCGAATTGAGTCACATTGTGCGTAGTTAGTGACTCGATAAACCAAACGGATCAAGTTGGGGGTACTTGTTGATCCGTGAAGCCGAATTCGGTCAGACCAAAGACTTGTTGATCCGAGAAGTCAACTGGGGTCAAATAGAAGACTTAATGATCCAAGAAGTCGAACGGAGTCAAATAGTTGGTGGTTGTTGATCCTAGAAGCCGAATTGAGTCACATTGTGCGTAGTTAGTGACTCGACAAACCAAACGGATCAAGTTGGGGGTACTTGTTGATCTGTGAAGCTGAATTCGGTCAGACCGAAGACTTGTTGATCCGAGAAGTCAATTTGGGTCAAATAGAAGACTTAATGATCCGAGAAGTCGAACGGAGTCAAATAGTTGGTGCTTATTGATCCCAGAAGCCGAATTGAGTCACATTGTGCATAGTTAGTGACTTGATAAACCAAATGGATCAAGTTGGGGGTACTTGTTGATCCGTGAAGCCTAATTCTGTCAGACGGAAGATTTGTTGATCCGAGAAGTCAATTGGGGTCAAATAGAAGACTTAATGATTCGAGAAGTCGAACGGAGTCAAATAGTTGGTGCTTGTTGATCCCAGAAGCCGAATTGAGTCACATTGTGTGTAGTTAGTGACTCGATAAACCAAACGGATCAAGTTTGGGGTACTTGTTGATCCGTGAAGCCGAATTCGGTCAAACGAAAGACTTGTTGATCCGAGAAGTTAATTTTGGTCAAAGTGAAGATCCGAGAAGTCGAACGGAGTCAAATAGTTGGTGCTTGTTGATCCCAAAAGCCGAATCGAGTCACATTGTGAGTAGTTAGTGACTTGATAAACCAAACGGATCAAGTTAAGGGTACTTGTTGATCCATGAAGCCGAATTCGGTAAAACGGAAGACTTGTTGATCCGAGAAGTCAATTTTGGTCAAAGAGAAGACTTAATGATCCGAGAAGTCGAACGGAGTCAAATAGTTGGTGCTTGTTGATCCCAGAAGTCGAATTGTGTCACATTGTGCGTAGTTAGTGATTTGATAAACCAAATGGATCAAGATGGGGGTACTTGTTGATCGGTGAAGCCGAATTCGGTCAGACGGAAGACTTCCGAGAAGTCAATTGGGGTTGAATAGAAGACTTAATGATCTGAGAAGTCGAACGGAGTCAAATAGTTGGTGCTTGTTGATCCAAGAAGCCGAATCGAGTCAAATTGTGCGTAGTTAGTGACTTGATAAACCAAACGGATCAACTTGCGGGTACTTGTTGATCCGTGAAGCCGAATTCGGTCGGACGGCAGACTTGTTGATCCCAGAAGTCAATTGGGGTCAAATAGAAGACTTAATGATCCGAGAAGTCGAACGGAGTCAAATAGTTAGTGCTTGTTGATCCCAGAAGACGAATTGAGTCACATTGTGTGTATTTAGTGACTCGATAAACCAAACGGATCAAGTTGGGGTACTTGTTGATCCGTGAAGCCGAATTCGGTCAAACGGAAAACTTGTTGATCCGAGAAGTCAATTTTGGTCAAAGTGAAGACTTAATGATCCGAGAAGTCGAACGGAGTCAAATAGTTGGTGCTTGTTGATCCCAGAAGCCGAATCGAGTCACATTGTGCATAGTTAGTGACTTGATAAACCAAACGGATCAAGTTAAGGGTACTTGTTGATCCGTGAAGCCGAATTCGGTCAGACGGAAAACTTGTTGATCCGAGAATTTTGGTCAAAGAGAAGACTTAATGATCCGAGAAGTCGAACGGAGTCAAATAGTTGGTAGTTGTTAATCCCAGAAGCCGAATTGAGTCCCATTGTGCGTAGTTAGTGACTTGATAAACCAAACGAATCAACTTGCGGGTACTTGTTGATCCGTGAAGCCGAATTCGGTCGAACGGAAGACTTGTTGATCCAAGAAGTCAATTGGGGTCAAATAGAAGACTTAAGGATCCGAGAAGTCGAACGGAGTCAAATAGTTAGTGCTTGTTGATCCCAGAAGCCGAATTGAGTCACATTGTGTGTAGTTAGTGACTCGATAAACCAAACGGATCAAGTTGGGGTTACTTGTTGATCCGTGAAGCCGAATTCGGTCAAACGGAAGACTTGTTGATCCGAGAAGTCAATTTTGGTCAAAGTGAAGACTTAATGATCCGAGAAGTCGAACGGAGTCAAATAGTTGGTGCTTGTTGATCCCAGAAGCCGAATCTAGTCACATTGTGCGTAGTTAGTGACTTGATAAACCAAACGGATCAAGTTAAGGGTACTTGTTGATCCGTGAAGCCGAATTCGGTCAGACGGAAGACTTGTTGATCCGAGAATTTTGGTCACAGAGAAGACTTAATGATCCGAGAAGTCGAACGGAGTCAAATAGTTGGTGCTTGTTGATCCCAGAAGACGAATTGAGTCACATTGTGCGTAGTTAGTGACTTGATAAACCAAACGGATCAGCTTGTGGGTACTTGTTGATCCGTGAAGTCGAATTCGGTCAGACGGAAGACTTGCTGATCCGAGAAGTCAATTGGGGTCAAATAAAAGACTTAATGATCCGAGAAGTCGAACGGAGTCAAATAGTTGGTGCTTGTTGATCCCAGAAGCCGAATTGAGTCACATTGTGCGTAGTTAGTGACTTGATAAACCAAACGGATCAACTTGCAGGTACTTGTTGATCCGTGAAGCCGAATTCGGTCAGATGGAAGACTTGTTCATCCGAGAAGTCAATTGGAGTCAAATAGAAGATTTAATGATCCGAGAAGTCGAACGGAGTCAAATAGTTGGTGCTTGTTGATCCCAGAAGCCAAATTGAGTCACATTGTGCGTAGTTAGTGACTCGATAAACCAAACGGATCAAGTTGGGGGTACTTGTTGATCCGTGAAGCCGAATACGGTCAGACGAAAGACTTGTTGATCCGAGAAGTCAATTGGGGTCAAATAGAAGATTTAATGATCCGAGAAGTCGAACGGAGTGAAATAGTTGGTGCTTGTTGATCCCAGAAGCCGAATTGAGTCACATTGTGCGTAGTTAGTGACTCGATAAACCAAACGGATCAAGTTGGGGGTACTTGTTGATCCGTGAAGCCGAATTCTGTCAGACCAAAGACTTGTTGATCCGAGAAGTCAATTGGGGTCAAATAGAAGACTTAATGATCCGAGAAGTCGAACGGAGTCAAATAGTTGGTGGTTGTTGATCCTAGAAGCCGAATTGAGTCACATTGTGCGTAGTTAGTGACTCGACAAATCAAACGGATCAAGTTGGGGGTACTTGTTGATCTGTGAAGCTGAATTCGGTCAGACCGAAGACTTGTTGATCCGAGAAGTCAATTGGGGTCAAATAGAAGACTTAATGATCCGAGAAGTCGAACGGAGTCAAATAGTTGGTGCTTGTTGATCCCAGAAGCCGAATTGAGTCACATTGTGTGTAGTTAGTGACTTGATAAACCAAATGGATCAAGTTGGGGGTACTTGTTGATCCGTGAAGCCTAATTCGGTCAGACGGAAGATTTGTTGATCCGAGAAGACAATTGGGGTCAAATAGAAGACTTAATGATTCGAGAAGTCGAACGGAGTCAAATAGTTGGTGCTTGTTGATCCCAAAAGCCGAATTGAGTCACATTGTGCCTAGTTAGTGACTCGAAAAACCAAACGGATCAAGTTGGGGGGTACTTGTTGATCCGTGAAGCCGAATACGGTCAGACGAAAGACTTGTTGATCCGAGAAATCAATTGGGGTCAAATAGAAGATTTAATGATCCGAGAAGTCGAACGGAGTCAAATAGTTGGTGCTTGTTGATCCCAGAAGCCGAATTGAGTCACATTGTGCGTAGTTAGTGACTCGATAAACCAAACGGATCAAGTTGGGGGTACTTGTTGATCCGTGAAGCCGAATTCTGTCAGACCAAAGACTTGTTGATCCGAGAAGTCAATTGAGGTCAAATAGAAGACTTAATGATCCGAGAAGTCGAACGAAGTCAAATAGTTGGTGCTTGTTGATCCCAGAAGCCGAATTGAGTCACATTGTGCGTAGTTAGTGACTCGACAAACCGAACGGATCAAGTTGGGGGTACTTGTTGATCTGTGAAGCTGAATTCGGTCAGACCGAAGACTTGTTGATCCGAGAAGTCAATTGGGGTCAAATAGAAGACTTAATGATCCGAGAAGTCGAACGGAGTCAAATAGTTGGTGCTTGTTGATCCCAGAAGCCGAATTGAGTCACATTGTGCATAGTTAGTGACTTGATAAACCAAATGGATCAAGTTGGGGGTACTTGTTGATCCGTGAAGCCTAATTCTGTCAGACGGAAGATTTGTTGATCCGAGAAGTCAATTGGGGTCAAATAGAAGACTTAATGATTCGAGAAGTCGAACGGAGTCAAATAGTTGGTGCTTGTTGATCCCAGAAGCCGAATTGAGTCACATTGTGTGTAGTTAGTGACTCGATAAACCAAACGGATCAAGTTTGGGGTACTTGTTGATCCGTGAAGCCGAATTCGGTCAAACGAAAGACTTGTTGATCCGAGAAGTTAATTTTGGTCAAAGTGAAGATCCGAGAAGTCGAACGGAGTCAAATAGTTGGTGCTTGTTGATCCCAAAAGCCGAATCGAGTCACATTGTGAGTAGTTAGTGACTTGATAAACCAAACGGATCAAGTTAAGGGTACTTGTTGATCCATGAAGCCGAATTCGGTAAAACGGAAGACTTGTTGATCCGAGAAGTCAATTTTGGTCAAAGAGAAGACTTAATGATCCGAGAAGTCGAACGGAGTCAAATAGTTGGTGCTTGTTGATCCCAGAAGTCGAATTGTGTCACATTGTGCGTAGTTAGTGACTTGATAAACCAAATGGATCAAGATGGGGGTACTTGTTGATCGGTGAAGCCGAATTCGGTCAGACGGAAGACTTCCGAGAAGTCAATTGGGGTCGAATAGAAGACTTAATGATCTGAGAAGTCGAACGGAGTCAAATAGTTGGTGCTTGTTGATCCCAGAAGCCGAATTGAGTCACATTGTGCGTAGTTAGTGACTTGATAAACCAAACGGATCAACTTGCAGGTACTTGTTGATCCGTGAAGCCAAATTCGGTCAGATGGAAGACTTGTTCATCCGAGAAGTCAATTGGAGTCAAATAGAAGATTTAATGATCCGAGAAGTCGAACGGAGTCAAATAGTTGGTGCTTGTTGATCCCAGAAGCCAAATTGAGTCACATTGTGCGTAGTTAGTGACTCGATAAACCAAACGGATCAAGTTGGGGGTACTTGTTGATCCGTGAAGCCGAATACGGTCAGACGAAAGACTTGTTGATCCGAGAAGTCAATTGGGGTCAAATAGAAGATTTAATGATCCGAGAAGTCGAACGGAGTGAAATAGTTGGTGCTTGTTGATCCCAGAAGCCGAATTGAGTCACATTGTGCGTAGTTAATGACTCGATAAACCAAACGGATCAAGTTGGGGGTACTTGTTGATCCGTGAAGCCGAATTCTGTCAGACCAAAGACTTGTTGATCCGAGAAGTCAATTGGGGTCAAATAGAAGACTTAATGATCCGAGAAGTCGAACGGAGTCAAATAGTTGGTGGTTGTTGATCCTAGAAGCCGAATTGAGTCACATTGTGCGTAGTTAGTGACTCGACAAACCAAACGGATCAAGTTGGGGGTACTTGTTGATCTGTGAAGCTGAATTCGGTCAGACCGAAGACTTGTTGATCCGAGAAGTCAATTGGGGTCAAATAGAAGACTTAATGATCCGAGAAGTCGAACGGAGTCAAATAGTTGGTGCTTGTTGATCCCAGAAGCCGAATTGAGTCACATTGTGTGTAGTTAGTGACTTGATAAACCAAATGGATCAAGTTGGGGGTACTTGTTGATCCGTGAAGCCTAATTCGGTCAGACGGAAGATTTGTTGATCCGAGAAGACAATTGGGGTCAAATAGAAGACTTAATGATTCGAGAAGTCGAACGGAGTCAAATAGTTGGTGCTTGTTGATCCCAAAAGCCGAATTGAGTCACATTGTGCCTAGTTAGTGACTCGAAAAACCAAACGGATCAAGTTGGGGGGTACTTGTTGATCCGTGAAGCCGAATACGGTCAGACGAAAGACTTGTTGATCCGAGAAATCAATTGGGGTCAAATAGAAGATTTAATGATCCGAGAAGTCGAACGGAGTCAAATAGTTGGTGCTTGTTGATCCCAGAAGCCGAATTGAGTCACATTGTGCGTAGTTAGTGACTCGATAAACCAAACGGATCAAGTTGGGGGTACTTGTTGATCCGTGAAGCCGAATTCTGTCAGACCAAAGACTTGTTGATCCGAGAAGTCAATTGGGGTCAAATAGAAGACTTAATGATCCGAGAAGTCGAACGAAGTCAAATAGTTGGTGCTTGTTGATCCCAGAAGCCGAATTGAGTCACATTGTGCGTAGTTAGTGACTCGACAAACCAAACGGATCAAGTTGGGGGTACTTGTTGATCTGTGAAGCTGAATTCGGTCAGACCGAAGACTTGTTGATCCGAGAAGTCAATTGGGGTCAAATAGAAGACTTAATGATCCGAGAAGTCGAACGGAGTCAAATAGTTGGTGCTTGTTGATCCCAGAAGCCGAATTGAGTCACATTGTGCATAGTTAGTGACTTGATAAACCAAATGGATCAAGTTGGGGGTACTTGTTGATCCGTGAAGCCTAATTCTGTCAGACGGAAGATTTGTTGATCCGAGAAGTCAATTGGGGTCAAATAGAAGACTTAATGATTCGAGAAGTCGAACGGAGTCAAATAGTTGGTGCTTGTTGATCCCAGAAGCCGAATTGAGTCACATTGTGTGTAGTTAGTGACTCGATAAACCAAACGGATCAAGTTTGGGGTACTTGTTGATCCGTGAAGCCGAATTCGGTCAAACGAAAGACTTGTTGATCCGAGAAGTTAATTTTGGTCAAAGTGAAGATCCGAGAAGTCGAACGGAGTCAAATAGTTGGTGCTTGTTGATCCCAATAGCCGAATCGAGTCACATTGTGAGTAGTTAGTGACTTGATAAACCAAACGGATCAAGTTAAGGGTACTTGTTGATCCATGAAGCCGAATTCGGTAAAACGGAAGACTTGTTGATCCGAGAAGTCAATTTTGGTCAAAGAGAAGACTTAATGATCCGAGAAGTCGAACGGAGTCAAATAGTTGGTGCTTGTTGATCCCAGAAGTCGAATTGTGTCACATTGTGCGTAGTTAGTGACTTGATAAACCAAATGGATCAAGATGGGGGTACTTGTTGATCGGTGAAGCCGAATTCGGTCAGACGGAAGACTTCCGAGAAGTCAATTGGGGTCGAATAGAAGACTTAATGATCTGAGAAGTCGAACGGAGTCAAATAGTTGGTGCTTGTTGATCCAAGAAGCCGAATCGAGTCAAATTGTGCGTAGTTAGTGACTTGATAAACCAAACGGATCAACTTGCGGGTACTTGTTGATCCGTGAAGCCGAATTCGGTCGGACGGCAGACTTGTTGATCCCAGAAGTCAATTGGGGTCAAATAGAAGACTTAATGATCCGAGAAGTCGAACGGAGTCAAATAGTTAGTGCTTGTTGATCCCAGAAGACGAATTGAGTCACATTGTGTGTATTTAGTGACTCGATAAACCAAACGGATCAAGTTGGGGTACTTGTTGATCCGTGAAGCCGAATTCGGTCAAACGGAAAACTTGTTGATCCGAGAAGTCAATTTTGGTCAAAGTGAAGACTTAATGATCCGAGAAGTCGAACGGAGTCAAATAGTTGGTGCTTGTTGATCCCAGAAGCCGAATCGAGTCACATTGTGCATAGTTAGTGACTTGATAAACCAAACGGATCAAGTTAAGGGTACTTGTTGATCCGTGAAGCCGAATTCGGTCAGACGGAAAACTTGTTGATCCGAGAATTTTGGTCAAAGAGAAGACTTAATGATCCGAGAAGTCGAACGGAGTCAAATAGTTGGTAGTTGTTAATCCCAGAAGCCGAATTGAGTCCCATTGTGCGTAGTTAGTGACTTGATAAACCAAACGAATCAACTTGCGGGTACTTGTTGATCCGTGAAGCCGAATTCGGTCGGACGGAAGACTTGTTGATCCAAGAAGTCAATTGGGGTCAAATAGAAGACTTAATGATCCGAGAAGTCGAACGGAGTCAAATAGTTAGTGCTTGTTGATCCCAGAAGCCGAATTGAGTCACATTGTGTGTAGTTAGTGACTCGATAAACCAAACGGATCAAGTTGGGGGTACTTGTTGATCCGTGAAGCCGAATTCGGTCAAACGGAAGACTTGTTGATCCGAGAAGTCAATTTTGGTCAAAGTGAAGACTTAATGATCCGAGAAGTCGAACGGAGTCAAATAGTTGGTGCTTGTTGATCCCAGAAGCCGAATCTAGTCACATTGTGCGTAGTTAGTGACTTGATAAACCAAACGGATCAAGTTAAGGGTACTTGTTGATCCGTGAAGCCGAATTCGGTCAGACGGAAGACTTGTTGATCCGAGAATTTTGGTCACAGAGAAGACTTAATGATCCGAGAAGTCGAACGGAGTCAAATAGTTGGTGCTTGTTGATCCCAGAAGACGAATTGAGTCACATTGTGCGTAGTTAGTGACTTGATAAACCAAACGGATCAGCTTGTGGGTACTTGTTGATCCGTGAAGTCGAATTCGGTCAGACGGAAGACTTGCTGATCCGAGAAGTCAATTGGGGTCAAATAAAAGACTTAATGATCCGAGAAGTCGAACGGAGTCAAATAGTTGGTGCTTGTTGATCCCAGAAGCCGAATTGAGTCACATTGTGCGTAGTTAGTGACTTGATAAACCAAACGGATCAACTTGCAGGTACTTGTTGATCCGTGAAGCCGAATTCGGTCAGATGGAAGACTTGTTCATCCGAGAAGTCAATTGGAGTCAAATAGAAGATTTAATGATCCGAGAAGTCGAACGGAGTCAAATAGTTGGTGCTTGTTGATCCCAGAAGCCAAATTGAGTCACATTGTGCGTAGTTAGTGACTCGATAAACCAAACGGATCAAGTTGGGGGTACTTGTTGATCCGTGAAGCCGAATACGGTCAGACGAAAGACTTGTTGATCCGAGAAGTCAATTGGGGTCAAATAGAAGATTTAATGATCCGAGAAGTCGAACGGAGTGAAATAGTTGGTGCTTGTTGATCCCAGAAGCCGAATTGAGTCACATTGTGCGTAGTTAGTGACTCGATAAACCAAACGGATCAAGTTGGGGGTACTTGTTGATCCGTGAAGCCGAATTCTGTCAGACCAAAGACTTGTTGATCCGAGAAGTCAATTGGGGTCAAATAGAAGACTTAATGATCCGAGAAGTCGAACGGAGTCAAATAGTTGGTGGTTGTTAATCCTAGAAGCCGAATTGAGTCACATTGTGCGTAGTTAGTGACTCGACAAACCAAACGGATCAAGTTGGGGGTACTTGTTGATCTGTGAAGCTGAATTCGGTCAGACCGAAGACTTGTTGATCCGAGAAGTCAATTGGGGTCAAATAGAAGACTTAATGATCCGAGAAGTCGAACGGAGTCAAATAGTTGGTGCTTGTTGATCCCAGAAGCCGAATTGAGTCACATTGTGTGTAGTTAGTGACTTGATAAACCAAATGGATCAAGTTGGGGGTACTTGTTGATCCGTGAAGCCTAATTCGGTCAGACGGAAGATTTGTTGATCCGAGAAGACAATTGGGGTCAAATAGAAGACTTAATGATTCGAGAAGTCGAACGGAGTCAAATAGTTGGTGCTTGTTGATCCCAAAAGCCGAATTGAGTCACATTGTGCCTAGTTAGTGACTCGAAAAACCAAACGGATCAAGTTGGGGGTACTTATTGATCCGTGAAGCCGAATACGGTCAGACGAAAGACTTGTTGATCCGAGAAATCAATTGGGGTCAAATAGAAGATTTAATGATCCGAGAAGTCGAACGGAGTCAAATAGTTGGTGCTTGTTGATCCCAGAAGCCGAATTGAGTCACATTATGCGTAGTTAGTGACTCGATAAACCAAACGGATCAAGTTGGGGGTACTTGTTGATCCGTGAAGCCGAATTCTGTCAGACCAAAGACTTGTTGATCCGAGAAGTCAATTGGGGTCAAATAGAAGACTTAATGATCCGAGAAGTCGAACGAAGTCAAATAGTTGGTGCTTGTTGATCCCAGAAGCCGAATTGAGTCACATTGTGCGTAGTTAGTGACTCGACAAACCAAACGGATCAAGTTGGGGGTACTTGTTGATCTGTGAAGCTGAATTCGGTCAGACGAAGACTTGTTGATCCGAGAAGTCAATTGGTGTCAAATAGAAGACTTAATGATCCGAGAAGTCGAACGGAGTCAAATAGTTGGTGCTTGTTGATCCCAGAAGCCGAATTGAGTCACATTGTGCATAGTTAGTGACTTGATAAACCAAATGGATCAAGTTGGGGGTACTTGTTGATCCGTGAAGCCTAATTCGGTCAGACGGAAGATTTGTTGATCCGAGAAGTCAATTGGGGTCAAATAGAAGACTTAATGATTCGAGAAGTCGAACGGAGTCAAATAGTTGGTGCTTGTTGATCCCAGAAGCCGAATTGAGTCACATTGTGTGTAGTTAGTGACTCGATAAACCAAACGGATCAAGTTTGGGGTACTTGTTGATCCGTGAAGCCGAATTCGGTCAAACGAAAGACTTGTTGATCCGAGAAGTCAATTTTGGTCAAAGTGAAGACTTAATGATCCGAGAAGTCGAACGGAGTCAAATAGTTGGTGCTTGTTGATCCCAGAAGCCGAATCGAGTCACATTGTGCATAGTTAGTGACTTGATAAACCAAACGGATCAAGTTAAGGGTACTTGTTGATCCGTGAAGCCGAATTCGGTCAGACGGAAAACTTGTTGATCCGAGAATTTTGGTCAAAGAGAAGACTTAATGATCCGAGAAGTCGAACGGAGTCAAATAGTTGGTAGTTGTTAATCCCAGAAGCCGAATTGAGTCCCATTGTGCGTAGTTAGTGACTTGATAAACCAAACGAATCAACTTGCGGGTACTTGTTGATCCGTGAAGCCGAATTCGGTCGGACGGAAGACTTGTTGATCCAAGAAGTCAATTGGGGTCAAATAGAAGACTTAATGATCCGAGAAGTTGAACGGAGTCAAATAGTTAGTGCTTGTTGATCCCAGAAGCCGAATTGAGTCACATTGTGTGTAGTTAGTGACTCGATAAACCAAACGGATCAAGTTGGGGGTACTTGTTGATCCGTGAAGCCGAATTCGGTCAAACGGAAGACTTGTTGATCCGAGAAGTCAATTTTGGTCAAAGTGAAGACTTAATGATCCGAGAAGTCGAACGGAGTCAAATAGTTGGTGCTTGTTGATCCCAGAAGCCGAATCTAGTCACATTGTGCGTAGTTAGTGACTTGATAAACCAAACGGATCAAGTTAAGGGTACTTGTTGATCCGTGAAGCCGAATTCGGTCAGACGGAAGACTTGTTGATCCGAGAATTTTGGTCACAGAGAAGACTTAATGATCCGAGAAGTCGAACGGAGTCAAATAGTTGGTGCTTGTTGATCCCAGAAGACGAATTGAGTCACATTGTGCGTAGTTAGTGACTTGATAAACCAAACGGATCAGCTTGTGGGTACTTGTTGATCCGTGAAGTCGAATTCGGTCAGACGGAAGACTTGCTGATCCGAGAAGTCAATTGGGGTCAAATAAAAGACTTAATGATCCGAGAAGTCGAACGGAGTCAAATAGTTGGTGCTTGTTGATCCCAGAAGCCGAATTGAGTCACATTGTGCGTAGTTAGTGACTTGATAAACCAAACGGATCAACTTGCAGGTACTTGTTGATCCGTGAAGCCGAATTCGGTCAGATGGAAGACTTGTTCATCCGAGAAGTCAATTGGAGTCAAATAGAAGATTTAATGATCCGAGAAGTCGAACGGAGTCAAATAGTTGGTGCTTGTTGATCCCAGAAGCCAAATTGAGTCACATTGTGCGTAGTTAGTGACTCGATAAACCAAACGGATCAAGTTGGGGGTACTTGTTGATCCGTGAAGCCGAATACGGTCAGACGAAAGACTTGTTGATCCGAGAAGTCAATTGGGGTCAAATAGAAGATTTAATGATCCGAGAAGTCGAACGGAGTGAAATAGTTGGTGCTTGTTGATCCCAGAAGCCGAATTGAGTCACATTGTGCGTAGTTAGTGACTCGATAAACCAAACGGATCAAGTTGGGGGTACTTGTTGATCCGTGAAGCCGAATTCTGTCAGACCAAAGACTTGTTGATCCGAGAAGTCAATTGGGGTCAAATAGAAGACTTAATGATCCGAGAAGTCGAACGGAGTCAAATAGTTGGTGGTTGTTAATCCTAGAAGCCGAATTGAGTCACATTGTGCGTAGTTAGTGACTCGACAAACCAAACGGATCAAGTTGGGGGTACTTGTTGATCTGTGAAGCTGAATTCGGTCAGACCGAAGACTTGTTGATCCGAGAAGTCAATTGGGGTCAAATAGAAGACTTAATGATCCGAGAAGTCGAACGGAGTCAAATAGTTGGTGCTTGTTGATCCCAGAAGCCGAATTGAGTCACATTGTGTGTAGTTAGTGACTTGATAAACCAAATGGATCAAGTTGGGGGTACTTGTTGATCCGTGAAGCCTAATTCGGTCAGACGGAAGATTTGTTGATCCGAGAAGACAATTGGGGTCAAATAGAAGACTTAATGATTCGAGAAGTCGAACGGAGTCAAATAGTTGGTGCTTGTTGATCCCAAAAGCCGAATTGAGTCACATTGTGCCTAGTTAGTGACTCGAAAAACCAAACGGATCAAGTTGGGGGTACTTGTTGATCCGTGAAGCCGAATACGGTCAGACGAAAGACTTGTTGATCCGAGAAATCAATTGGGGTCAAATAGAAGATTTAATGATCCGAGAAGTCGAACGGAGTCAAATAGTTGGTGCTTGTTGATCCCAGAAGCCGAATTGAGTCACATTATGCGTAGTTAGTGACTCGATAAACCAAACGGATCAAGTTGGGGGTACTTGTTGATCCGTGAAGCCGAATTCTGTCAGACCAAAGACTTGTTGATCCGAGAAGTCAATTGGGGTCAAATAGAAGACTTAATGATCCGAGAAGTCGAACGAAGTCAAATAGTTGGTGCTTGTTGATCCCAGAAGCCGAATTGAGTCACATTGTGCGTAGTTAGTGACTCGACAAACCAAACGGATCAAGTTGGGGGTACTTGTTGATCTGTGAAGCTGAATTCGGTCAGACGAAGACTTGTTGATCCGAGAAGTCAATTGGTGTCAAATAGAAGACTTAATGATCCGAGAAGTCGAACGGAGTCAAATAGTTGGTGCTTGTTGATCCCAGAAGCCGAATTGAGTCACATTGTGCATAGTTAGTGACTTGATAAACCAAATGGATCAAGTTGGGGGTACTTGTTGATCCGTGAAGCCTAATTCGGTCAGACGGAAGATTTGTTGATCCGAGAAGTCAATTGGGGTCAAATAGAAGACTTAATGATTCGAGAAGTCGAACGGAGTCAAATAGTTGGTGCTTGTTGATCCCAGAAGCCGAATTGAGTCACATTGTGTGTAGTTAGTGACTCGATAAACCAAACGGATCAAGTTTGGGGTACTTGTTGATCCGTGAAGCCGAATTCGGTCAAACGAAAGACTTGTTGATCCGAGAAGTTAATTTTGGTCAAAGTGAAGATCCGAGAAGTCGAACGGAGTCAAATAGTTGGTGCTTGTTGATCCCAAAAGCCGAATCGAGTCACATTGTGAGTAGTTAGTGACTTGATAAACCAAACGGATCAAGTTAAGGGTACTTGTTGATCCATGAAGCCGAATTCGGTAAAACGGAAGACTTGTTGATCCGAGAAGTTAATTTTGGTCAAAGAGAAGACTTAATGATCCGAGAAGTCGAACGGAGTCAAATAGTTGGTGCTTGTTGATCCCAGAAGTCGAATTGAGTCACATTGTGCGTAGTTAGTGACTTGATAAACCAAATGGATCAAGATGGGGGTACTTGTTGATCGGTGAAGCCGAATTCGGTCAGACGGAAGACTTCCGAGAAGTCAATTGGGGTCGAATAGAAGACTTAATGATCTGAGAAGTCGAACGGAGTCAAATAGTTGGTGCTTGTTGATCCAAGAAGCCGAATCGAGTCAAATTGTGCATAGTTAGTGACTTGATAAACCAAACGGATCAACTTGCGGGTACTTGTTGATCCGTGAAGCCGAATTCGGTCGGACGGCAGACTTGTTGATCCCAGAAGTCAATTGGGGTCAAATAGAAGACTTAATGATCCGAGAAGTCGAACGAAGTCAAATAGTTAGTGCTTGTTGATCCCAGAAGACGAATTGAGTCACATTGTGTGTATTTAGTGACTCGATAAACCAAACGGATCAAGTTGGGGTACTTGTTGATCCGTGAAGCCGAATTCGGTCAAACGGAAAACTTGTTGATCCGAGAAGTCAATTTTGGTCAAAGTGAAGACTTAATGATCCGAGAAGTCGAACGGAGTCAAATAGTTGGTGCTTGTTGATCCCAGAAGCCGAATCGAGTCACATTGTGCATAGTTAGTGACTTGATAAACCAAACGGATCAAGTTAAGGGTACTTGTTGATCCGTGAAGCCGAATTCGGTCAGACGGAAAACTTGTTGATCCGAGAATTTTGGTCAAAGAGAAGACTTAATGATCCGAGAAGTCGAACGGAGTCAAATAGTTGGTAGTTGTTAATCCCAGAAGCCGAATTGAGTCCCATTGTGCGTAGTTAGTGACTTGATGAACCAAACGGATCAACTTGCGGGTACTTGTTGATCCGTGTAGCCGAATTCGGTCGGACGGAAGACTTGTTGATCCAAGAAGTCAATTGGGGTTAAATAGAAGACTTAATGATCCGAGAAGTCGAACGGAGTCAAATAGTTAGTGCTTGTTGATCCCAGAAGCCGAATTGAGTCACATTGTGTGTAGTTAGTGACTCGATAAACCAAACGGATCAAGTTGGGGGTACTTGTTGATCCGTGAAGCCGAATTGGGTCAAACGGAAGACTTGTTGATCCGAGAAGTCAATTTTGGTCAAAGTGAAGACTTAATGATCCGAGAAGTCGAACGGAGTCAAATAGTTGGTGCTTGTTGATCCCAGAAGCCGAATCTAGTCACATTGTGCGTAGTTAGTGACTTGATAAACCAAACGGATCAAGTTAAGGGTACTTGTTGATCCGTGAAGCCGAATTCGGTCAGACGGAAGACTTGTTGATCCGAGAATTTTGGTCACAGAGAAGACTTAATGATCCGAGAAGTCGAACGGAGTCAAATAGTTGGTGCTTGTTGATCCCAGAAGACGAATTGAGTCACATTGTGCGTAGTTAGTGACTTGATAAACCAAACGGATCAGCTTGTGGGTACTTGTTGATCCGTGAAGTCGAATTCGGTCAGACGGAAGACTTGCTGATCCGAGAAGTCAATTGGGGTCAAATAGAAGACTTAATGATCCGAGAAGTCGAACGGAGTCAAATAGTTGGTGCTTGTTGATCCCAGAAGCCGAATTGAGTCACATTGTGCGTAGTTAGTGACTTGATAAACCAAACGGATCAACTTGCAGGTACTTGTTGATCCGTGAAGCCGAATTCGGTCAGATGGAAGACTTGTTCATCCGAGAAGTCAATTGGAGTCAAATAGAAGATTTAATGATCCGAGAAGTCGAACGGAGTCAAATAGTTGGTGCTTGTTGATCCCAGAAGCCAAATTGAGTCACATTGTGCGTAGTTAGTGACTCGATAAACCAAACGGATCAAGTTGGGGGTACTTGTTGATCCGTGAAGCCGAATACGGTCAGACGAAAGACTTGTTGATCCGAGAAGTCAATTGGGGTCAAATAGAAGATTTAATGATCCGAGAAGTCGAACGGAGTGAAATAGTTGGTGCTTGTTGATCCCAGAAGCCGAATTGAGTCACATTGTGCGTAGTTAGTGACTCGATAAACCAAACGGATCAAGTTGGGGGTACTTGTTGATCCGTGAAGCCGAATTCTGTCAGACCAAAGACTTGTTGATCCGAGAAGTCAATTGGGGTCAAATAGAAGACTTAATGATCCGAGAAGTCGAACGGAGTCAAATAGTTGGTGGTTATTGATCCTAGAAGCCGAATTGAGTCACATTGTGCGTAGTTAATGACTCGACAAACCAAACGGATCAAGTTGGGGGTACTTGTTGATCTGTGAAGCTGAATTCGGTCAGACCGAAGACTTGTTGATCCGAGAAGTCAATTGGGGTCAAATAGAAGACTTAATGATCCGAGAAGTCGAACGGAGTCAAATAGTTGGTGCTTGTTGATCCCAGAAGCCGAATTGAGTCATATTGTGTGTAGTTAGTGACTTGATAAACCAAATGGATCAAGTTGTGGGTACTTGTTGATCCGTGAAGCCTAATTCGGTCAGACGGAAGATTTGTTGATCCGAGAAGACAATTGGGGTCAAATAGAAGACTTAATGATTCGAGAAGTCGAACGGAGTCAAATAGTTGGTGCTTGTTGATCCCAGAAGCCGAATTGAGTCACATTGTGCCTAGTTAGTGACTCGAAAAACCAAACGGATCAAGTTGGGGGTACTTGTTGATCCGTGAAGCCGAATACGGTCAGACGAAAGACTTGTTGATCCGAGAAATCAATTGGGGTCAAATAGAAGATTTAATGATCCGAGAAGTCGAACGGAGTCAAATAGTTGGTGCTTGTTGATCCCAGAAGCCGAATTGAGTCACATTGTGCGTAGTTAGTGACTCGATAAACCAAACGGATCAAGTTGGGGGTACTTGTTGATCCGTGAAGCCGAATTCTGTCAGACCAAAGACTTGTTGATCCGAGAAGTCAATTGGGGTCAAATAGAAGACTTAATGATCCGAGAAGTCGAACGAAGTCAAATAGTTGGTGCTTGTTGATCCCAGAAGCCGAATTGAGTCACATTGTGCGTAGTTAGTGACTCGACAAACCAAACGGATCAAGTTGGGGGTACTTGTTGATCTGTGAAGCTGAATTCCGTCAGACGAAGACTTGTTGATCCGAGAAGTCAATTGGTGTCAAATAGAAGACTTAATGATCCGAGAAGTCGAACGGAGTCAAATAGTTGGTGCTTGTTGATCCCAGAAGCCGAATTGAGTCACATTGTGCATAGTTAGTGACTTGATAAACCAAATGGATCAAGTTGGGGGTACTTGTTGATCCGTGAAGCCTAATTCGGTCAGACGGAAGATTTGTTGATCCGAGAAGTCAATTGGGGTCAAATAGAAGACTTAATGATTCGAGAAGTCGAACGGAGTCAAATAGTTGGTGCTTGTTGATCCCAGAAGCCGAATTGAGTCACATTGTGTGTAGTTAGTGACTCGATAAACCAAACGGATCAAGTTTGGGGTACTTGTTGATCCGTGAAGCCGAATTCGGTCAAACGAAAGACTTGTTGATCCGAGAAGTTAATTTTGGTCAAAGTGAAGATTCGAGAAGTCGAACGGAGTCAAATAGTTGGTGCTTGTTGATCCCAAAAGCCGAATCGAGTCACATTGTGAGTAGTTAGTGACTTGATAAACCAAACGGATCAAGTTAAGGGTACTTGTTGATCCATGAAGCCGAATTCGGTAAAACGGAAGACTTGTTGATCCGAGAAGTCAATTTTGGTCAAAAAGAAGACTTAATGATCCGAGAAGTCGAACGGAGTCAAATAGTTGGTGCTTGTTGATCCCAGAAGTCGAATTGAGTCACATTGTGCGTAGTTAGTGACTTGATAAACCAAATGGATCAAGATGGGGGTACTTGTTGATCGGTGAAGCCGAATTCGGTCAGACGGAAGACTTCCGAGAAGTCAATTGGGGTCGAATAGAAGACTTAATGATCTGAGAAGTCGAACGGAGTCAAATAGTTGGTGCTTGTTGATCCAAGAAGCCGAATCGAGTCACATTGTGCGTAGTTAGTGACTTGATAAACTAAACGGATCCACTTGCGGGTACTTGTTGATCCGTGAAGCCGAATTCGGTCGGACGGAAGACTTGTTGATCCCAGAAGTCAATTGGGGTCAAATAGAAGACTTAATGATCCGAGAAGTCGAGCGGAGTCAAATAGTTAGTGCTTGTTGATCCCAGAAGCAGAATTGAGTCACATTGTGTGTAGTTTGTGACTCGACAAACCAAACGGATCAAGTTGGGGTACTTGTTGATCCGTGAAGCTGAATTCGGTCAAACGGAAGACTTGTTGATCCGAGAAGTCAATTTTGGTCAAAGTGAAGACTTAATGATCCGAGAAGTCGAACGGAGTCAAACAGTTGGTGCTTGTTGATCCCAGAAGCTGAATCGAGTCACATTGTGCATAGTTAGTGACTTGATAAACCAAACGGATCAAGTTAAGGGTACTTGTTGATCCGTGAAGCCGAATTCGGTCAGACGGAAGACTTGTTGATCCGAGAATTTTGGTCAAAGAGAAGACTTAATGATCCGAGAAGTCGAACGGAGTCAAATAGTTGGTGGTTGTTGATCCCAGAAGCCGAATTGAGTCCCATTGTGCGTAGTTAGTGACTTGATAAACCAAACGGATCAACTTGCGGGTACTTGTTGATCCGTGAAGCCGAATTCGGTCGGACGGAAGACTCGTTGATCCAAGAAGTCAATTGGGGTCACATAGAAGACTTAATGATCCGAGAAGTCGAACGGAGTCAAATAGTTAGTGCTTGTTGATCCCAGAAGCCGAATTGAGTCACATTGTGTGTAGTTAGTGACTCGATAAACCAAACGGATCAAGTTGGGGGTACTTGTTGATCCGTAAAGCCGAATTCGGTCAAACGGAAGACTTGTTGATCCGAGAAGTCAATTTTGGTCAAAGTGAAGACTTAATGATCCGAGAAGTCGAACGGAGTCAAATAGTTGGTGCTTGTTGATCCCAGAAGCCGAATCTAGTCACATTGTGCGTAGTTAGTGACTTGATAAACCAAACGGATCAAGTTAAGGGTACTTGTTGATCCGTGAAGCCGAATTCGGTCAGACGGAAGACTTGTTGATCCGAGAATTTTGGTCAAAGAGAAGACTTAATGATCCGAGAAGTCGAACGGAGTCAAATAGTTGGTGCTTGTTGATCCCAGAGGACGAATTGAGTCACATTGTGCGTAGTTAGTGACTTGATAAACCAAACGGATCAGCTTGTGGGTACTTGTTGATCCGTGAAGTCGAATTCGGTCAGACGGAAGACTTGCTGATCCGAGAAGTCAATTGGGGTCAAATAGAAGACTTAATGATCCGAGAAGTCGAACGGAGTCAAATAGTTGGTGCTTGTTGATCCCAGAAGCCGAATTGAGTCACATTGTGCGTAGTTAGTGACTTGATAAACCAAACGGATCAACTTGCAGGTACTTGTTGATCCGTGAAGCCGAATTCGGTCAGACGGAAGACTTGTTGATCCGAGAGGTCAATTTTGGTCAAAGAGAAGACTTAATGATCCGAGAAGTCGAACGGATTCAAATAGTTGGTGCTTGTTGATCCCACATGTCAAATTGAGTCACATTGTGCGTAGTTAGTGCCTCGATAAACCAAACGGATCAAGTTGGGGGTACTTGTTGATCCGTGAAGCCGAATACGGTCAGACGAAAGACTTGTTGATCCGAGAAGTCAATTGGGGTCAAATAGAAGATTTAATGATCCGAGAAGTCGAACGGAGTCAAATAGTTGGTGCTTGTTGATCCCAGAAGCCGAATTGAGTCACATTGTGCGTAGTTAGTGACTCGATAAACCAAACGGATCAAGTTGGGGGTACTTGTTCATCCGTGAAGCCGAATTCTGTCAGACCAAAGACTTGTTGATCCGAGAAGTCAATTGGGGTCAAATAGAAGACTTAATGATCCGAGAAGTCGAACGGAGTCAAATAGTTGGTGGTTGTTGATTCTAGAAGCCGAATTGAGTCACATTGTGCGTAGTTAGTGACTCGACAAACCAAACGGATCAAGTTGGGGGTACTTGTTGATCTGTGAAGCTGAATTCGGTCAGACCGAAGACTTGTTGATCCGAGAAGTCAATTGGGGTCAAATAGAAGACTTAATGATCCGAGAAGTCGAACGGAGTCAAATAGTTGGTGCTTGTTGATCCCAGAAGCCGAATTGAGTCACATTGTGTGTAGTTAGTGACTTGATAAACCAAATGGATCAAGTTGGGGGTACTTGTTGATCCGTGAAGCCTAATTCGGTCAGACGGAAGATTTGTTGATCCGAGAAGTCAATTGGGGTCAAATAGAAGACTTAATGATTCGAGAAGTCGAACGGAGTCAAATAGTTGGTGCTTGTTGATCCCAGAAGCCGAATTGAGTCACATTGTGCCTAGTTAGTGACTCGAAAAACCAAACGGATCAAGTTGGGGGTACTTGTTGATCCGTGAAGCCGAATACGGTCAGACGAAAGACTTGTTGATCCGAGAAGTCAATTGGGGTCAAATAGAAGATTTAATGATCCGAGAAGTCGAACGGAGTCAAATAGTTGGTGCTTGTTGATCCCAGAAGCCGAATTGAGTCACATTGTGCGTAGTTAGTGACTCGATAAACCAAACGGATCAAGTTGGGGGTACTTGTTGATCCGTGAAGCCGAATTCTGTCAGACCAAGGACTTGTTGATCCGAGAAGTCAATTGGGGTCAAATAGAAGACTTAATGATCCGAGAAGTCGAACGAAGTCAAATAGTTGGTGCTTGTTGATCCCAGAAGCCGAATTGAGTCACATTGTGCGTAGTTAATGACTCGACAAACCAAACGGATCAAGTTGGGGGTACTTGTTGATCTGTGAAGCTGAATTCGGTCAGACGAAGACTTGTTGATCCGAGAAGTCAATTGGGGTCAAATAGAAGACTTAATGATCCGAGAAGTCGAACGGAGTCAAATAGTTGGTGCTTGTTGATCCCAGAAGCCGAATTGAGTCACATTGTGCATAGTTAGTGACTTGATAAACCAAATGGATCAAGTTGGGGGTACTTGTTGATCCGTGAAGCCTAATTCGGTCAGACGGAAGATTTGTTGATCCGAGAAGTCAATTGGGGTCAAATAGAAGACTTAATGATTCGAGAAGTCGAACGGAGTCAAATAGTTGGTGCTTGTTGATCCTAGAAGCCGAATTGAGTCACATTGTGTGTAGTTAGTGACTCGATAAACCAAACGGATCAAGTTTGGGGTACTTGTTGATCCATGAAGCCGAATTCGGTCAAACGAAAGACTTGTTGATCCGAGAACTTAATTTTGGTCAAAGTGAAGATCCGAGAAGTCGAACGGAGTCAAATAGTTGGTGCTTGTTGATCCCAAAAGCCGAATCGAGTCACATTGTGAGTAGTTAGTGACTTGATAAACCAAACGGATCAAGTTAAGGGTACTTGTTGATCCGTGAAGCCGAATTCGGTCAGACGGAAGACTTGTTGATCCGAGAATTTTGGTCAAAGAGAAGACTTAATGATCCGAGAAGTCGAACGGAGTCAAATAGTTGGTGGTTGTTGATCCCAGAAGCCGAATTGAGTCCCATTGTGCGTAGTTAGTGACTTGATAAACCAAACGGATCAACTTGCGGGTACTTGTTGATCCGTGAAGCCGAATTCGGTCGGACGGAAGACTTGTTGATCCAAGAAGTCAATTGGGGTCAAATAGAAGACTTAATGATCCGAGAAGTCGAACGGAGTCAAATAGTTAGTGCTTGTTGATCCCAGAAGCCGAATTGAGTCACATTGTGTGTAATTAGTGACTCGATAAACCAAACGGATCAAGTTGGGGGTACTTGTTGATCCGTGAAGCCGAATTCGGTCAAACGGAAGACTTGTTGATCCGAGAAGTCAATTTTGGTCAAAGTGAAGACTTAATGATCCGAGAAGTCGAACGGAGTCAAATAGTTGGTGCTTGTTGATCCCAGAAGCCGAATCTAGTCACATTGTGCGTAGTTAGTGACTTGATAAACCAAACGGATCAAGTTAAGGGTACTTGTTGATCCGTGAAGCCGAATTCGGTCAGACGGAAGACTTGTTGATCCGAGAATTTTGGTCAAAGAGAAGACTTAATGATCCGAGAAGTCGAACGAAGTCAAATAGTTGGTGCTTGTTGATCCCAGAAGACGAATTGAGTCACATTGTGCGTAGTTAGTGACTTGATAAACCAAACGGATCAGCTTGTGGGTACTTGTTGATCCGTGAAGTCGAATTCGGTTAGACGGAAGACTTGCTGATCCGAGAAGTCAATTGGGGTCAAATAGAAGACTTAATGATCCGAGAAGTCGAACGGAGTCAAATAGTTGGTGCTTGTTGATCCCAGAAGCCGAATTGAGTCACATTGTGCGTAGTTAGTGACTTGATAAACCAAACGGATCAACTTGCAGGTACTTGTTGATCCGTGAAGCCGAATTCGGTCAGACGGAAGACTTGTTGATCCGAGAGGTCAATTTTGGTCAAAGAGAAGACTTAATGATCCGAGAAGTCGAACGGATTCAAATAGTTGGTGCTTGTTGATCCCACATGTCAAATTGAGTCACATTGTGCGTAGTTAGTGACTCGATAAACCAAACGGATCAAGTTGGGGGTACTTGTTGATCCGTGAAGCCGAATACGGTCAGACGAAAGACTTGTTGATCCGAGAAGTCAATTGGGGTCAAATAGAAGATTTAATGATCCGAGAAGTCGAACGGAGTCAAATAGTTGGTGCTTGTTGATCCCAGAAGCCGAATTGAGTCACATTGTGCGTAGTTAGTGACTCGATAAACCAAACGGATCAAGTTGGGGGTACTTGTTGATCCGTGAAGCCGAATTCTGTCAGACCAAAGATTGTTGATCCGAGAAGTCAATTGGGGTCAAATAGAAGACTTAATGATCCGAGAAGTCGAACGGAGTCAAATAGTTGGTGGTTGTTGATCCTAGAAGCCGAATTGAGTCACATTGTGCGTAGTTAGTGACTCGACAAACCAAACGGATCAAGTTGGGGGTACTTGTTGATCTGTGAAGCTGAATTCGGTCAGACCGAAGACTTGTTGATCCGAGAAGTCAATTGGGGTCAAATAGAAGACTTAATGATCCGAGAAGTCGAACGGAGTCAAATAGTTGGTGCTTGTTGATCCCAGAAGCCGAATTGAGTCACATTGTGTGTAGTTAGTGACTTGATAAACCAAATGGATCAAGTTGGGGGTACTTGTTGATCCGTGAAGCCTAATTCGGGCAGACGGAAGATTTGTTGATCCGAGAAGTCAATTGGGGTCAAATAGAAGACTTAATGATTAGAGAAGTTGAACGGAGTCAAATAGTTGGTGCTTGTTGATCCCAGAAGCCGAATTGAGTCACATTGTGCCTAGTTAGTGACTCGAAAAACCAAACGGATCAAGTCGGGGGTACTTGTTGATCCGTGAAGCCGAATACGGTCAGACGAAAGACTTGTTGATCCGAGAAGTCAATTGGGGTCAAATAGAAGATTTAATGATCCGAGAAGTCGAACGGAGTCAAATAGTTGGTGCTTGTTGATCCCAGAAGCCGAATTGAGTGACATTGTGCGTAGTTAGTGACTCGATAAACCAAACGGATCAAGTTGGGGGTACTTGTTGATCCGTGAAGCCAAATTCTGTCAGACCAAAGACTTGTTGATCCGAGAAGTCAATTGGGGTCAAATAGAAGACTTAATGATCCGAGAAGTCCAACGAAGTCAAATAGTTGGTGCTTGTTGATCCCAGAAGCCGAATTGAGTCACATTGTGCGTAGTTAGTGACTCGACAAACCAAACGGATCAAGTTGGGGGTACTTGTTGATCTGTGAAGCTGAATTCGGTCAGACGAAGACTTGTTGATCCGAGAAGTCAATTGGGGTCAAATAGAAGACTTAATGATCCGAGAAGTCGAACGGAGTCAAATAGTTGGTGCTTGTTGATCCCAGAAGCCGAATTGAGTCACATTGTGCATAGTTAGTGACTTGATAAACCAAATGGATCAAGTTGGGGGTACTTGTTGATCCGTGAAGCCTAATTCGGTCAGACGGAAGATTTGTTGATCCGAGAAGTCAATTGGGGTCAAATAGAAGACTTAATGATTCGAGAAGTCGAACGGAGTCAAATGGTTGGTGCTTGTTGATCCCAGAAGCCGAATTGAGTCACATTGTGTGTAGTTAGTGACTCGATAAACCAAACGGATCATGTTTGGGGTACTTGTTGATCCATGAAGCCGAATTCGGTCAAACGAAAGACTTGTTGATCCGAGAAGTTAATTTTGGTCAAAGTGAAGATCCGAGAAGTCGAACGGAGTCAAATAGTTGGTGCTTGTTGATCCCAAAAGCCGAATCGAGTCACATTGTGAGTAGTTAGTGACTTGATAAACCAAACGGATCAAGTTAAGGGTACTTGTTGATCCATGAAGCCGAATTCGGTAAAACGGAAGACTTGTTGATCCGAGAAGTCAATTTTGGTCAAAGAGAAGACTTAATGATTCGAGAAGTCGAACGGAGTCAAATAGTTGGTGCTTGTTGATCCCAGAAGCCGAATTGAGTGACATTGTGCGTAGTTAGTGACTCGATAAACCAAACGGATCAAGTTGGGGGTACTTGTTGATCCGTGAAGCCGAATTCTGTCAGACCAAAGACTTGTTGATCCGAGAAGTCAATTGGGGTCAAATAGAAGACTTAATGATCCGAGAAGTCGAACGAAGTCAAATAGTTGGTGCTTGTTGATCCCAGAAGCCGAATTGAGTCACATTGTGCGTAGTTAGTGACTCGACAAACCAAACGGAGCAAGTTGGGGACACTTGTTGATCTGTGAAGCTGAATTCGGTCAGACGAAGACTTGTTGATCCGAGAAGTCAATTGGGGTCAAATAGAAGACTTAATGATCCGAGAAGTCGAACGGAGTCAAATAGTTGGTGCTTGTTGATCCCAGAAGCCGAATTGAGTCACATTGTGCATAGTTAGTGACTTGATAAACCAAATGGATCAAGTTGGGGGTACTTGTTGATCCGTGAAGCCTAATTCGGTCAGACGGAAGATTTGTTGATCCGAGAAGTCAATTGGGGTCAAATAGAAGACTTAATGATTCGAGAAGTCGAACGGAGTCAAATAGTTGGTGCTTGTTGATCCCAGAAGCCGAAATGAGTCACATTGTGTGTAGTTAGTGACTCGATAAACCAAACGGATCAAGTTTGGGGTACTTGTTGATCCATGAAGCCGAATTCGGTCAAACGAAAGACTTGTTGATCCGAGAAGTTAATTTTGGTCAAAGTGAAGATCCGAGAAGTCGAACGGAGTCAAATAGTTGGTGCTTGTTGATCCCAAAAGCCGAATCGAGTCACATTGTGAGTAGTTAGTGACTTGATAAACCAAACGGATCAAGTTAAGGGTACTTGTTGATCCATGAAGCCGAATTCGGTAAAACGGAAGACTTGTTGATCCGAGAAGTCAATTTTGGTCAAACAGAAGACTTAATGATCCGAGAAGTCACACGGAGTCAAATAGTTGGTGCTTGTTGATCCCAGAAGTCGAATTGAGTCACATTGTGCGTAGTTAGTGACTTGATAAACCAAATGGATCAAGATGGGGGTACTTGTTGATCGGTGAAGCCGAATTCGGTCAGACGGAAGACTTCCGAGAAGTCAATTGGGGTCGAATAGAAGACTTAATGATCTGAGAAGTCGAACGGAGTCAAATAGTTGGTGCTTGTTGATCCAAGAAGCCGAATCGAGTCACATTGTGCGTAGTTAGTGACTTGATAAACCAAACGGATCAACTTGCGGGTACTTGTTGATCCGTGAAGCCGAATTCGGTCGGACGGAAGACTTGTTGATCCCAGAAGTCAATTGGGGTCAAATAGAAGACTTAATGATCCGAGAAGTCGAACGGAGTCAAATAGTTAGTGCTTGTTGATCCCAGAAGCCGAATTGAGTCACATTGTGTGTAGTTAGTGACTCGATAAACCAAACGGATCAAGTTGGGGTACTTGTTGATCCGTGAAGCCGAATTCGGTCAAACGGAAGACTTGTTGATCCGAGAAGTCAATTTTGGTCAAAGTGAAGACTTAATGATCCGAGAAGTCGAACGGAGTCAAATAGTTGGTGCTTGTTGATCCCAGAAGCCGAATCGAGTCACATTGTGCATAGTTAGTGACTTGATAAAGCAAACGGATCAAGTTAAGGGTACTTGTTGATCCGTGAAGCCGAATTCGGTCAGACGGAAGACTTGTTGATCCGAGAATTTTGGTCAAAGAGAAGACTTAATGATCCGAGAAGTCGAACGGAGTCAAATAGTTGGTGGTTGTTGATCCCAGAAGCCGAATTGAGTCCCATTGTGCGTAGTTAGTGACTTGATAAACCAAACGGATCAACTTGCCGGTACTTGTTGATCCGGGAAGCCGAATTCGGTCGGACGGAAGACTTGTTGATCCAAGAAGTCAATTGGGGTCAAATAGAAGACTTAATGATCCGAGAAGTCGAACGGAGTCAAATAGTTAGTGCTTGTTGATCCCAGAAGCCGAATTGAGTCACATTGTGTGTAGTTAGTGACTCGATAAACCAAACGGATCAAGTTGGGGGTACTTGTTGATCCGTGAAGCCGAATTCGGTCAAACGGAAGACTTGTTGATCCGAGAAGTCAATTTTGGTCAAAGTGAAGACTTAATGATCCGAGAAGTCGAACGGAGTCAAATAGTTGGTGCTTGTTGATCCCAGAAGCCGAATCTAGTCACATTGTGCGTAGTTAGTGACTTGATAAACCAAACGGATCAAGTTAAGGGTACTTGTTGATCCGTGAAGCCGAATTCGGTCAGACGGAAGACTTGTTGATCCGAGAATTTTGGTCAAAGAGAAGACTTAATGATCCGAGAAGTCGAACGGAGTCAAATAGTTGGTGCTTGTTGATCCCAGAAGACGAATTGAGTCACATTGTGCGTAGTTAGTGACTTGATAAACCAAACGGATCAAGTTGGGGGTACTTGTTGATCCGTGAAGCCGAATACGGTCAGACGAAAGACTTGTTGATCCGAGAAGTCAATTGGGGTCAAATAGAAGATTTAATGATCCGAGAAGTCGAACGGAGTCAAATAGTTGGTGCTTGTTGATCCCAGAAGCCGAATTGAGTCACATTGTGCGTAGTTAGTGACTCGATAAACCAAACGGATCAAGTTGGGGGTACTTGTTGATTCGTGAAGCCGAATTCTGTCAGACTAAAGACTTGTTGATCCGAGAAGTCAATTGGGGTCAAATAGAAGACTTAATGATCCGAGAAGTCGAACGGAGTCAAATAGTTGGTGGTTGTTGATCCTAGAAGCCGAATTGAGTCACATTGTGCGTAGTTAGTGACTCGACAAACCAAACGGATCAAGTTGGGGGTACTTGTTGATCTGTGAAGCTGAATTCGGTCAGACCGAAGACTTGTTGATCCGAGAAGTCAATTGGGGTCAAATAGAAGACTTAATGATCCGAGAAGTCGAACGGAGTCAAATAGTTGGTGCTTGTTGATCCCAAAAGCCGAATTGAGTCACATTGTGTGTAGTTAGTGACTTGATAAACCAAATGGATCAAGTTGGGGGTACTTGTTGATCCGTGAAGCCTAATTCGGTCAGACGGAAGATTTGTTGATCCGAGAAGTCAATTGGGGTCAAATAGAAGACTTAATGATTCGAGAAGTCGAACGGAGTCAAATAGTTGGTGCTTGTTGATCCCAGAAGCCGAATTGAGTCACATTGTGCCTAGTTAGTGACTCGAAAAACCAAACGGATCAAGTTGGGGGTACTTGTTGATCCGTGAAGCCGAATACGGTCAGACGAAAGACTTGTTGATCCGAGAAGTCAATTGGGGTCAAATAGAAGATTTAATGATCCGAGAAGTCGAACAGAGTCAAATAGTTGGTGCTTGTTGATCCCAGAAGCCGAATTGAGTGACATTGTGCGTAGTTAGTGACTCGATAAACCAAACGGATCAAGTTGGGGGTACTTGTTGATCCGTGAAGCCAAATTCTGTCAGACCAAAGACTTGTTGATCCGAGAAGTCAATTGGGGTCAAATAGAAGACTTAATGATCCGAGAAGTCCAACGAAGTCAAATAGTTGGTGCTTGTTGATCCCAGAAGCCGAATTGAGTCACATTGTGCGTAGTTAGTGACTCGACAAACCAAACGGATCAAGTTGGGGGTACTTGTTGATCTGTGAAGCTGAATTCGGTCAGACGAAGACTTGTTGATCCGAGAAGTCAATTGGGGTCAAATAGAAGACTTAATGATCCGAGAAGTCGAACGGAGTCAAATAGTTGGTGCTTGTTGATCCCAGAAGCCGAATTGAGTCACATTGTGCATAGTTAGTGACTTGATAAACCAAATGGATCAAGTTGGGGGTACTTGTTGATCCGTGAAGCCTAATTCGGTCAGACGGAAGATTTGTTGATCCGAGAAGTCAAATGGGGTCAAATAGAAGACTTAATGATTCGAGAAGTCGAACGGAGTCAAATGGTTGGTGCTTGTTGATCCCAGAAGCCGAATTGAGTCACATTGTGTGTAGTTAGTGACTCGATAAACCAAACGGATCATGTTTGGGGTACTTGTTGATCCATGAAGCCGAATTCGGTCAAACGAAAGACTTGTTGATCCGAGAAGTTAATTTTGGTCAAAGTGAAGATCCGAGAAGTCGAACGGAGTCAAATAGTTGGTGCTTGTTGATCCCAAAAGCCGAATCGAGTCACATTGTGAGTAGTTAGTGACTTGATAAACCAAACGGATCAAGTTAAGGGTACTTGTTGATCCATGAAGCCGAATTCGGTAAAACGGAAGACTTGTTGATCCGAGAAGTCAATTTTGGTCAAAGAGAAGACTTAATGATTCGAGAAGTCGAACGGAGTCAAATAGTTGGTGCTTGTTGATCCCAGAAGCCGAATTGAGTGACATTGTGCGTAGTTAGTGACTCGATAAACCAAACGGATCAAGTTGGGGGTACTTGTTGATCCGTGAAGCCGAATTCTGTCAGACCAAAGACTTGTTGATCCGAGAAGTCAATTGGGGTCAAATAGAAGACTTAATGATCCGAGAAGTCGAACGAAGTCAAACAGTTGGTGCTTGTTGATCCCAGAAGCCGAATTGAGTCACATTGTGCGTAGTTAGTGACTCGACAAACCAAACGGATCAAGTTGGGGGTACTTGTTGATCTGTGAAGCTGAATTCGGTCAGACGAAGACTTGTTGATCCGAGAAGTCAATTGGGGTCAAATAGAAGACTTAATGATCCGAGAAGTCGAACGGAGTCAAATAGTTGGTGCTTGTTGATCCCAGAAGCCGAATTGAGTCACATTGTGCATAGTTAGTGACTTGATAAACCAAATGGATCAAGTTGGGGGTACTTGTTGATCCGTGAAGCCTAATTCGGTCAGACGGAAGATTTGTTGATCCGAGAAGTCAATTGGGGTCAAATAGAAGACTTAATGATTCGAGAAGTCGAACGGAGTCAAATAGTTGGTGCTTGTTGATCCCAGAAGCCGAATTGAGTCACATTGTGTGTAGTTAGTGACTCGATAAACCAAACGGGTCAAGTTTGGGGTACTTGTTGATCCATGAAGCCGAATTCGGTCAAACGAAAGACTTGTTGATCCGAGAAGTTAATTTTGGTCAAAGTGAAGATCCGAGAAGTCGAACGGAGTCAAATAGTTGGTGCTTGTTGATCCCAAAAGCCGAATCGAGTCACATTGTGAGTAGTTAGTGACTTGATAAACCAAACGGATCAAGTTAAGGGTACTTGTTGATCCATGAAGCCGAATTCGGTAAAACTGAAGACTTGTTGATCCGAGAAGTCAATTTTGGTCAAAGAGAAGACTTAATGATCCGAGAAATCACACGGAGTCAAATAGTTGGTGCTTGTTGATCCCAGAAGTCGAATTGAGTCACATTGTGCGTAGTTAGTGACTTGATAAACCAAATGGATCAAGATGGGGGTACTTGTTGATCGGTGAAGCCGAATTCGGTCAGACGGAAGACTTCCGAGAAGTCAATTGGGGTCGAATAGAAGACTTAATGATCTGAGAAGTCGAACGGAGTCAAATAGTTGGTGCTTGTTGATCCAAGAAGCCGAATCGAGTCACATTGTGCGTAGTTAGTGACTTGATAAACCAAACGGATCAACTTGCGGGTACTTGTTGATCCGTGAAGCCGAATTCGGTCGGACGGAAGACTTGTTGATCCCAGAAGTCAATTGGGGTCAAATAGAAGACTTAATGATCCGAGAAGTCGAACGGAGTCAAATAGTTAGTGCTTGTTGATCCCAGAAGCCGAATTGAGTCACATTGTGTGTAGTTAGTGACTCGATAAACCAAACGGATCAAGTTGGGGTACTTGTTGATCCGTGAAGCCGAATTCGGTCAAACGGAAGACTTGTTGATCCGAGAAGTCAATTTTGGTCAAAGTGAAGACTTAATGATCCGAGAAGTCGAACGGAGTCAAATAGTTGGTGCTTGTTGATCCCAGAAGCCGAATCGAGTCACATTGTGCATAGTTAGTGACTTGATAAAGCAAACGGATCAAGTTAAGGGTACTTGTTGATCCGTGAAGCCGAATTCGGTCAGACGGAAGACTTGTTGATCCGAGAATTTTGGTCAAAGAGAAGACTTAATGATCCGAGAAGTCGAACGGAGTCAAATAGTTGGTGGTTGTTGATCCCAGAAGCCGAATTGAGTCCCATTGTGCGTAGTTAGTGACTTGATAAACCAAACGGATCAACTTGCCGGTACTTGTTGATCCGGGAAGCCGAATTCGGTCGGACGGAAGACTTGTTGATCCAAGAAGTCAATTGGGGTCAAATAGAAGACTTAATGATCCGAGAAGTCGAACGGAGTCAAATAGTTAGTGCTTGTTGATCCCAGAAGCCGAATTGAGTCACATTGTGTGTAGTTAGTGACTCGATAAACCAAACGGATCAAGTTGGGGGTACTTGTTGATCCGTGAAGCCGAATTCGGTCAAACGGAAGACTTGTTGATCCGAGAAGTCAATTTTGGTCAAAGTGAAGACTTAATGATCCGAGAAGTCGAACGGAGTCAAATAGTTGGTGCTTGTTGATCCCAGAAGCCGAATCTAGTCACATTGTGCGTAGTTAGTGACTTGATAAACCAAACGGATCAAGTTAAGGGTACTTGTTGATCCGTGAAGCCGAATTCGGTCAGACGGAAGACTTGTTGATCCGAGAATTTTGGTCAAAGAGAAGACTTAATGATCCGAGAAGTCGAACGGAGTCAAATAGTTGGTGCTTGTTGATCCCAGAAGACGAATTGAGTCACATTGTGCGTAGTTAGTGACTTGATAAACCAAACGGATCAAGTTGGGGGTACTTGTTGATCCGTGAAGCCGAATACGGTCAGACGAAAGACTTGTTGATCCGAGAAGTCAATTGGGGTCAAATAGAAGATTTAATGATCCGAGAAGTCGAACGGAGTCAAATAGTTGGTGCTTGTTGATCCCAGAAGCCGAATTGAGTCACATTGTGCGTAGTTAGTGACTCGATAAACCAAACGGATCAAGTTGGGGGTACTTGTTGATCCGTGAAGCCGAATTCTGTCAGACTAAAGACTTGTTGATCCGAGAAGTCAATTGGGGTCAAATAGAAGACTTAATGATCCGAGAAGTCGAACGGAGTCAAATAGTTGGTGGTTGTTGATCCTAGAAGCCGAATTGAGTCACATTGTGCGTAGTTAGTGACTCGACAAACCAAACGGATCAAGTTGGGGGTACTTGTTGATCTGTGAAGCTGAATTCGGTCAGACCGAAGACTTGTTGATCCGAGAAGTCAATTGGGGTCAAATAGAAGACTTAATGATCCGAGAAGTCGAACGGAGTCAAATAGTTGGTGCTTGTTGATCCCAAAAGCCGAATTGAGTCACATTGTGTGTAGTTAGTGACTTGATAAACCAAATGGATCAAGTTGGGGGTACTTGTTGATCCGTGAAGCCTAATTCGGTCAGACGGAAGATTTGTTGATCCGAGAAGTCAATTGGGGTCAAATAGAAGACTTAATGATTCGAGAAGTCGAACGGAGTCAAATAGTTGGTGCTTGTTGATCCCAGAAGCCGAATTGAGTCACATTGTGCCTAGTTAGTGACTCGAAAAACCAAACGGATCAAGTTGGGGGTACTTGTTGATCCGTGAAGCCGAATACGGTCAGACGAAAGACTTGTTGATCCGAGAAGTCAATTGGGGTCAAATAGAAGATTTAATGATCCGAGAAGTCGAACAGAGTCAAATAGTTGGTGCTTGTTGATCCCAGAAGCCGAATTGAGTGACATTGTGCGTAGTTAGTGACTCGATAAACCAAACGGATCAAGTTGGGGGTACTTGTTGATCCGTGAAGCCAAATTCTGTCAGACCAAAGACTTGTTGATCCGAGAAGTCAATTGGGGTCAAATAGAAGACTTAATGATCCGAGAAGTCCAACGAAGTCAAATAGTTGGTGCTTGTTGATCCCAGAAGCCGAATTGAGTCACATTGTGCGTAGTTAGTGACTCGACAAACCAAACGGATCAAGTTGGGGGTACTTGTTGATCTGTGAAGCTGAATTCGGTCAGACGAAGACTTGTTGATCCGAGAAGTCAATTGGGGTCAAATAGAAGACTTAATGATCCGAGAAGTCGAACGGAGTCAAATAGTTGGTGCTTGTTGATCCCAGAAGCCGAATTGAGTCACATTGTGCATAGTTAGTGACTTGATAAACCAAATGGATCAAGTTGGGGGTACTTGTTGATCCGTGAAGCCTAATTCGGTCAGACGGAAGATTTGTTGATCCGAGAAGTCAAATGGGGTCAAATAGAAGACTTAATGATTCGAGAAGTCGAACGGAGTCAAATGGTTGGTGCTTGTTGATCCCAGAAGCCGAATTGAGTCACATTGTGTGTAGTTAGTGACTCGATAAACCAAACGGATCATGTTTGGGGTACTTGTTGATCCATGAAGCCGAATTCGGTCAAACGAAAGACTTGTTGATCCGAGAAGTTAATTTTGGTCAAAGTGAAGATCCGAGAAGTCGAACGGAGTCAAATAGTTGGTGCTTGTTGATCCCAAAAGCCGAATCGAGTCACATTGTGAGTAGTTAGTGACTTGATAAACCAAACGGATCAAGTTAAGGGTACTTGTTGATCCATGAAGCCGAATTCGGTAAAACGGAAGACTTGTTGATCCGAGAAGTCAATTTTGGTCAAAGAGAAGACTTAATGATTCGAGAAGTCGAACGGAGTCAAATAGTTGGTGCTTGTTGATCCCAGAAGCCGAATTGAGTGACATTGTGCGTAGTTAGTGACTCGATAAACCAAACGGATCAAGTTGGGGGTACTTGTTGATCCGTGAAGCCGAATTCTGTCAGACCAAAGACTTGTTGATCCGAGAAGTCAATTGGGGTCAAATAGAAGACTTAATGATCCGAGAAGTCGAACGAAGTCAAACAGTTGGTGCTTGTTGATCCCAGAAGCCGAATTGAGTCACATTGTGCGTAGTTAGTGACTCGACAAACCAAACGGATCAAGTTGGGGGTACTTGTTGATCTGTGAAGCTGAATTCGGTCAGACGAAGACTTGTTGATCCGAGAAGTCAATTGGGGTCAAATAGAAGACTTAATGATCCGAGAAGTCGAACGGAGTCAAATAGTTGGTGCTTGTTGATCCCAGAAGCCGAATTGAGTCACATTGTGCATAGTTAGTGACTTGATAAACCAAATGGATCAAGTTGGGGGTACTTGTTGATCCGTGAAGCCTAATTCGGTCAGACGGAAGATTTGTTGATCCGAGAAGTCAATTGGGGTCAAATAGAAGACTTAATGATTCGAGAAGTCGAACGGAGTCAAATAGTTGGTGCTTGTTGATCCCAGAAGCCGAATTGAGTCACATTGTGTGTAGTTAGTGACTCGATAAACCAAACGGGTCAAGTTTGGGGTACTTGTTGATCCATGAAGCCGAATTCGGTCAAACGAAAGACTTGTTGATCCGAGAAGTTAATTTTGGTCAAAGTGAAGATCCGAGAAGTCGAACGGAGTCAAATAGTTGGTGCTTGTTGATCCCAAAAGCCGAATCGAGTCACATTGTGAGTAGTTAGTGACTTGATAAACCAAACGGATCAAGTTAAGGGTACTTGTTGATCCATGAAGCCGAATTCGGTAAAACTGAAGACTTGTTGATCCGAGAAGTCAATTTTGGTCAAAGAGAAGACTTAATGATCCGAGAAATCACACGGAGTCAAATAGTTGGTGCTTGTTGATCCCAGAAGTCGAATTGAGTCACATTGTGCGTAGTTAGTGACTTGATAAACCAAATGGATCAAGATGGGGGTACTTGTTGATCGGTGAAGCCGAATTCGGTCAGACGGAAGACTTCCGAGAAGTCAATTGGGGTCGAATAGAAGACTTAATGATCTGAGAAGTCGAACGGAGTCAAATAGTTGGTGCTTGTTGATCCAAGAAGCCGAATCGAGTCACATTGTGCGTAGTTAGTGACTTGATAAACCAAACGGATCAACTTGCGGGTACTTGTTGATCCGTGAAGCCGAATTCGGTCGGACGGAAGACTTGTTGATCCCAGAAGTCAATTGGGGTCAAATAGAAGACTTAATGATCCGAGAAGTCGAACGGAGTCAAATAGTTAGTGCTTGTTGATCCCAGAAGCCGAATTGAGTCACATTGTGTGTAGTTAGTGACTCGATAAACCAAACGGATCAAGTTGGGGTACTTGTTGATCCGTGAAGCCGAATTCGGTCAAACGGAAGACTTGTTGATCCGAGAAGTCAATTTTGGTCAAAGTGAAGACTTAATGATCCGAGAAGTCGAACGGAGTCAAATAGTTGGTGCTTGTTGATCCCAGAAGCCGAATCGAGTCACATTGTGCATAGTTAGTGACTTGATAAAGCAAACGGATCAAGTTAAGGGTACTTGTTGATCCGTGAAGCCGAATTCGGTCAGACGGAAGACCTGTTGATCCGAGAATTTTGGTCAAAGAGAAGACTTAATGATCCGAGAAGTCGAACGGAGTCAAATAGTTGGTGGTTGTTGATCCCAGAAGCCGAATTGAGTCCCATTGTGCGTAGTTAGTGACTTGATAAACCAAACGGATCAACTTGCCGGTACTTGTTGATCCGGGAAGCCGAATTCGGTCGGACGGAAGACTTGTTGATCCAAGAAGTCAATTGGGGTCAAATAGAAGACTTAATGATCCGAGAAGTCGAACGGAGTCAAATAGTTAGTGCTTGTTGATCCCAGAAGCCGAATTGAGTCACATTGTGTGTAGTTAGTGACTCGATAAACCAAACGGATCAAGTTGGGGGTACTTGTTGATCCGTGAAGCCGAATTCGGTCAAACGGAAGACTTGTTGATCCGAGAAGTCAATTTTGGTCAAAGTGAAGACTTAATGATCCGAGAAGTCGAACGGAGTCAAATAGTTGGTGCTTGTTGATCCCAGAAGCCGAATCTAGTCACATTGTGCGTAGTTAGTGACTTGATAAACCAAACGGATCAAGTTAAGGGTACTTGTTGATCCGTGAAGCCGAATTCGGTCAGACGGAAGACTTGTTGATCCGAGAATTTTGGTCAAAGAGAAGACTTAATGATCCGAGAAGTCGAACGGAGTCAAATAGTTGGTGCTTGTTGATCCCAGGAGACGAATAGAGTCACATTGTGCGTAGTTAGTGACTTGATAAACCAAACGGATCAAGTTGGGGGTACTTGTTGATCCGTGAAGCCGAATACGGTCAGACGAAAGACTTGTTGATCCGAGAAGTCAATTGGGGTCAAATAGAAGATTTAATGATCCGAGAAGTCGAACGGAGTCAAATAGTTGGTGCTTGTTGATCCCAGAAGCCGAATTGAGTCACATTGTGCGTAGTTAGTGACTCGATAAACCAAACGGATCAAGTTGGGGGTACTTGTTGATCCGTGAAGCCGAATTCGGTCAAACGGAAGACTTGTTGATCCGAGAAGTCAATTTTGGTCAAAGTGAAGACTTAATGATCCGAGAAGTCGAACGGAGTCAAATAGTTGGTGCTTGTTGATCCCAGAAGCCGAATCTAGTCACATTGTGCGTAGTTAGTGACTTGATAAACCAAACAGATCAAGTTAAGGGTACTTGTTGATCCGTGAAGCCGAATTCGGTCAGACGGAAGACTTGTTAATCCGAGAATTTTGGTCAAAGAGAAGACTTAATGATCCGAGAAGTCGAACGGAGTCAAATAGTTGGTGCTTGTTGATCCCAGGAGACGAATTGAGTCACATTGTGCGTAGTTAGTGACTTGATAAACCAAACGGATCAAGTTGGGGGTACTAGTTGATCCGTGAAGCCGAATACGGTCAGACGAAAGACTTGTTGATCCGAGAAGTCAATTGGGGTCAAATAGAAGATTTAATGATCCGAGAAGTCGAACGGAGTCAAATAGTTGGTGCTTGTTGATCCCAGAAGCCGAATTGAGTCACATTGTGCGTAGTTAGTGACTCGATAAACCAAACGGATCAAGTTGGGGGTACTTGTTGATCCGTGAAGCCGAATTCTGTCAGACTAAAGACTTGTTGATCCGAGAAGTCAATTGGGGTCAAATAGAAGACTTAATGATCCGAGAAGTCGAACGGTGTCAAATAGTTGGTGGTTGTTGATCCTAGAAGCCGAATTGAGTCACATTGTGCGTAGTTAGTGACTCGACAAACCAAACGGATCAAGTTGGGGGTACTTGTTGATCTGTGAAGCTGAATTCGGTCAGACCGAAGACTTGTTGATCCGAGAAGTCAATTGGGGTCAAATAGAAGACTTAATGATCCGAGAAGTCGAACGGAGTCAAATAGTTGGTGCTTGTTGATCCCAAAAGCCGAATTGAGTCACATTGTGTGTAGTTAGTGACTTGATAAACCAAATGGATCATGTTGGGGGTACTTGTTGATCCGTGAAGCCTAATTCGGTCAGACGGAAGATTTGTTGATCCGAGAAGTCAATTGGGGTCAAATAGAAGACTTAATGATTCGAGAAGTCGAACGGAGTCAAATAGTTGGTGCTTGTTGATCCCAGAAGCCGAATTGAGTCACATTGTGCCTAGTTAGTGACTCGAAAAACCAAACGGATCAAGTTGGGGGTACTTGTTGATCCGTGAAGCCGAATACGGTCAGACGAAAGACTTGTTGATCCGAGAAGTCGATTGGGGTCAAATAGAAGATTTAATGATCCGAGAAGTCGAACAGAGTCAAATAGTTGGTGCTTGTTGATCCCAGAAGCCGAATTGAGTCACATTGTGCGTAGTTAGTGACTCGATAAACCAAACGGATCAAGTTGGGGGTACTTGTTGATCCGTGAAGCCGAATTCTGTCCGACCAAAGACTTGTTGATCCGAGAAGTCAATTTTGGTCAAATAGAAGACTTAATGATCCGAGAAGTCGAACGAAGTCAAATAGTTGGTGCTTGTTGATCCCAGAAGTCGAATTGAGTCACATTGTGCGTAGTTAGTGACTTGATAAACCAAACGGATCAAGTTGGGGGTACTTGTTGATCCGTGAAGCCGAATTCGGTCAGATGGAAGACTTGTTCATCCGAGAAGTCAATTGGAGTCAAATAGAAGATTTAATGATCCGAGAAGTCGAACGGAGTCAAATAGTTGGTGCTTGTTGATCCCAGAAGCCAAATTGAGTCACATTGTGCGTAGTTAGTGACTCGATAAACCAAACGGATCAAGTTGGGGGTACTTGTTGATCCGTGAAGCCGAATACGGTCAGACGAAAGACTTGTTGATCCGAGAAGTCAATTGGGGTCAAATAGAAGATTTAATGATCCGAGAAGTCGAACGGAGTCAAATAGTTGGTGCTTGTTGATCCCAGAAGCCGAATTGAGTCACATTGTGCGTAGTTAGTGACTCGATAAACCAAACGGATCAAGTTGGGGGTACTTGTTGATCCGTGAAGCCGAATTCTGTCAGACCAAAGACTTGTTGATCCGAGAAGTCAATTGGGGTCAAATAGAAGACTTAATGATCCGAGAAGTCGAACGGAGTCAAATAGTTGGTGGTTGTTGATCCTAGAAGCCGAATTGAGTCACATTGTGCGTAGTTAGTGACTCGACAAACCAAACGGATCAAGTTGGGGGTACTTGTTGATCTGTGAAGCTGAATTCGGTCAGACCGAAGACTTCTTGATCCGAGAAGTCAATTGGGGTCAAATAGAAGACTTAATGATCCGAGAAGTTGAACGGAGTCAAATAGTTGGTGCTTGTTGATCCCAAAAGCCGAATTGAGTCACATTGTGTGTAGTTAGTGACTTGATAAACCAAATGGATCAAGTTGGGGGTACTTGTTGATCCGTGAAGCCTAATTCGGTCAGACGGAAGATTTGTTGATCCGAGAAGTCAATTGGGGTCAAATAGAAGACTTAATGATTCGAGAAGTCGAACGGAGTCAAATAGTTGGTGCTTGTTGATCCCAGAAGCCGAATTGAGTCACATTGTGCCTAGTTAGTGACTCGAAAAACCAAACGGATCAAGTTGGGGGTACTTGTTGATCCGTGAAGCCGAATACGGTCAGACGAAAGACTTGTTGATCCGAGAAGTCGATTGGGGTCAAATAGAAGATTTAATGATCCGAGAAGTCGAACAGAGTCAAATAGTTGGTGCTTGTTGATCCCAGAAGCCGAATTGAGTCACATTGTGCGTAGTTAGTGACTCGATAAACCAAACGGATCAAGTTGGGGGTACTTGTTGATCCGTGAAGCCGAATTCTGTCCGACCAAAGACTTGTTGATTCGAGAAGTCAATTTTGGTCAAATAGAAGACTTAATGATCGGAGAAGTCGAACGAAGTCAAATAGTTGGTGCTTGTTGATCCGAGAAGTCGAATTGAGTCACATTGTGCGTAGTTAGTGACTTGATAAACCAAACGGATCAAGATGGGGGTACTTGTTGATCGGTGAAGCTGAATTCGGTCAGACGGAAGACTTCCGAGATGTCAATTGGGGTCGAATAGAAGACTTAATGATCTGAGAAGTCGAACGGAGTCAAATAGTTAGTGCTTGTTGATCCCAGAAGCCGAATCAAGTCACATTGTGCGTAGTTAGTGACTTGATAAACCAAATGGATCAACTTGCGGGTACTTGTTGATCCGTGAAGCCGAATTCGGTCAGACGGAAGATTTGTTGATCCGAGAAGTCAATTGGGGTCAAATAGAAGACTTAATGATTCGAGAAGTCGAACTGAGTCAAATAGTTAGTGCTTGTTGATCCCAGAAGACGAATTGAGTCACATTGTGTGTAGTTAGTGACTCGATAAACCAAACGGATCAAGTTGGGGGTACTTGTTGATCCGTGAAGCCGAATTCGGTCAAACGGAAGACTTGTTGATCCGAGAAGTCAATTTTGGTCAAAGTGAAGACTTAATGATCCGAGAAGTCGAACGGAGTCAAATAGTTGGTGCTTGTTGATCCCAGAAGCCGAATCGAGTCACATTGTGCGTAGTTAGTGACTTGATAAACCAAACGGATCAAGTTAAGGGTACTTGTTGATCCGTGAAGCCGAATTCGGTCAGACGGAAGACTTGTTGATCCGAGAATTTTGGTCAAAGAGAAGACTTAATGATCCGAGAAGTCGAACGGAGTCAAATAGTTGGTGGTTGTTGATCCCAGAAGCCGAATTGAGTCCCATTGTGCGTAGTTAGTGACTTGATAAACCAAACGGATCAAATTGCGGGTACTTGTTGATCCGTGAAGCCGAATTCGGTCGGACGGAAGACTTGTTGATCCGAGAAGTCAATTGGGGTCAAATAGAAGACTTAATGATCCGAGAAGTCGAACGGAGTCAAATAGTTAGTGCTTGTTGATCCCAGAAGCCGAATTGAGTCACATTGTGTGTAGTTAGTGACTCGATAAACCAAACGGATCAAGTTGGGGGTACTTGTTGATCCGTGAAGCCGAATTCGGTCAAACGGAAGACTTGTTGATCCGAGAAGTCAATTTTCGTCAAAGTGAAGACTTAATGATCCGAGAAGTCGAACGGAGTCAAATAGTTAGTGCTTGTTGATCCCAGAAGACGAATCTAGTCACATTGTGCGTAGTTAGTGACTTGATAAACCAAACGGATCAAGTTAAGGGTACTTGTTGATCCGTGAAGCCGAATTCGATCAGACGGAAGACTTGTTGACCCGAGAATTTTGGTCAAAGAGAAGACTTAATGATCCGAGAAGTCGAACGGAGTCAAATAGTTGGTGCTTGTTGATCCCAGAAGACGAATTGAGTCACATTGTGCGTAATTAGTGACTTGATAAACCAAACGGATCAGCTTGTGGGTACTTGTTGATCCGTGAAGTCGAATTCGGTCAGACGGAAGACTTGCTGATCCGAGAAGTCAATTGGGGTCAAATAGAAGACTTAATGATCCGAGAAGTCGAACGGAGTCAAATAGTTGGTGCTTGTTGATCCCAGAAGCCGAATTGAGTCACATTGTGCGTAGTTAGTGACTTGACAAACCAAACGGATCAACTTGCAGGTACTTGTTGATCCGTGAAGCCGAATTCGGTCAGATGAAAGACTTGTTCATCCGAGAAGTCAATTGGAGTCAAATAGAAGATTTAATGATCCGAGAAGTCGAACGGAGTCAAATAGTTGGTGCTTGTTGATCCCAGAAGCCAAATTGAGTCACATTGTGCGTAGTTAGTGACTCGATAAACCAAACGGATCAAGTTGGGGGTACTTGTTGATCCATGAAGCCGAATTCGGTCAGACGGAAGACTTGTTGATCCGAGAAGTCAATTGGGGTCAAATAGAATACTTAATGATCCGAGAAGTCGAACGGAGTCAAATAGTTGGTGCTTGTTGATCCCAGAAGCCAAATTGAGTCACATTGTGCGTAGTTAGTGACTCGATAAACCAAACGGATCAAGTTGGGGGTACTTGTTGATCCGTGAAGCCGAATTCGATCAGACGGAAGACTTGTTGATCCGAGAAGTCAATTGGGGTCAAATAGAAGACTTAATGATCCGAGAAGTCGAACGGAGTCAAATAGTTGGTGCTTGTTGATCCCAAAAGCTGAATTGAGTCACATTGTGCGTAGTTAGTGACTCGATAAACCAAACGGATCAGGTTGGGGGTACTTGTTGATCCGTGAAGCCGAATTCGGTCAGACGGAAGAGTTGTTGATCCGAGAAGTCAATTGGGGTCAAATAGAAGACTTAATGATCCGAGAAGTAGAACGGAGTCAAATAGTTGGTGGTTGTTGATCCCAGAAGCCGAATTGAGTCCCATTGTGCGTAGTTAGTGACTTGATAAACCAAACGGATCAACTTGCGGGTACTTGTTGATCCGTGAAGCCGAATTCGGTCAAACGGAAGACTTGTTGATCCGAGAAGTAAATTTTGGTCAAAGTGAAGACTTAATGATCCGAGAAGTCGAACGGAGTCAAATAGTTGGTGCTTGTTGATCCCAGAAGCTGAATCGAGTCACATTGTGCGTAGTTAGTGAGTTGATAAACCAAACGGATCAAGTTAGGCGTACTTGTTGATCCGTGAAGCCGAATTCGGTCAGACGGAAGACTTGTTGATCCGAGAATTTTGGTCAAAGAGAAGACTTAATGATCCGAGAAGTCGAACGGAGTCAAATAGTTGGTGGTTGTTGATCCCAGAAGCCGAATTGAGTCCCATTGTGCGTAGTTAGTGACTTGATAAACCAAACGGATCAAATTGCGGGTACTTGTTGATCCGTGAAGCCGAATTCGGTCGGACGGAAGACTTGTTGATCCGAGAAGTCAATTGGGGTCAAATAGAAGACTTAATGATCCGAGAAGTCGAACGGAGTCAAATAGTTAGTGCTTGTTGATCCCAGAAGCCGAATTGAGTCACATTGTGTGTAGTTAGTGACTCGATAAACCAAACGGATCAAGTTGGGGGTACTTGTTGATCCGTGAAGCCGAATTCGGTCAAACGGAAGACTTGTTGATCCGAGAAGTCAATTTTCGTCAAAGTGAAGACTTAATGATCCGAGAAGTCGAACGGAGTCAAATAGTTAGTGCTTGTTGATCCCAGAAGACGAATCTAGTCACATTGTGCGTAGTTAGTGACTTGATAAACCAAACGGATCAAGTTAAGGGTACTTGTTGATCCGTGAAGCCGAATTCGATCAGACGGAAGACTTGTTGACCCGAGAATTTTGGTCAAAGAGAAGACTTAATGATCCGAGAAGTCGAACGGAGTCAAATAGTTGGTGCTTGTTGATCCCAAAAGCTGAATTGAGTCACATTGTGCGTAGTTAGTGACTCGATAAACCAAACGGATCAGGTTGGGGGTACTTGTTGATCCGTGAAGCCGAATTCGGTCAGACGGAAGAGTTGTTGATCCGAGAAGTCAATTGGGGTCAAATAGAAGACTTAATGATCCGAGAAGTAGAACGGAGTCAAATAGTTGGTGGTTGTTGATCCCAGAAGCCGAATTGAGTCCCATTGTGCGTAGTTAGTGACTTGATAAACCAAACGGATCAACTTGCGGGTACTTGTTGATCCGTGAAGCCGAATTCGGTCAAACGGAAGACTTGTTGATCCGAGAAGTAAATTTTGGTCAAAGTGAAGACTTAATGATCCGAGAAGTCGAACGGAGTCAAATAGTTGGTGCTTGTTGATCCCAGAAGCTGAATCGAGTCACATTGTGCGTAGTTAGTGAGTTGATAAACCAAACGGATCAAGTTAGGCGTACTTGTTGATCCGTGAAGCCGAATTCGGTCAGACGGAAGACTTGTTGATCCGAGAATTTTGGTCAAAGAGAAGACTTAATGATCCGAGAAGTCGAACGGAGTCAAATAGTTGGTGGTTGTTGATCCCAGAAGCCGAATTGAGTCCCATTGTGCGTAGTTAGTGACTTGATAAACCAAACGGATCAAATTGCGGGTACTTGTTGATCCGTGAAGCCGAATTCGGTCGGACGGAAGACTTGTTGATCCGAGAAGTCAATTGGGGTCAAATAGAAGACTTAATGATCCGAGAAGTCGAACGGAGTCAAATAGTTAGTGCTTGTTGATCCCAGAAGCCGAATTGAGTCACATTGTGTGTAGTTAGTGACTCGATAAACCAAACGGATCAAGTTGGGGGTACTTGTTGATCCGTGAAGCCGAATTCGGTCAAACGGAAGACTTGTTGATCCGAGAAGTCAATTTTCGTCAAAGTGAAGACTTAATGATCCGAGAAGTCGAACGGAGTCAAATAGTTAGTGCTTGTTGATCCCAGAAGACGAATCTAGTCACATTGTGCGTAGTTAGTGACTTGATAAACCAAACGGATCAAGTTAAGGGTACTTGTTGATCCGTGAAGCCGAATTCGATCAGACGGAAGACTTGTTGACCCGAGAATTTTGGTCAAAGAGAAGACTTAATGATCCGAGAAGTCGAACGGAGTCAAATAGTTGGTGCTTGTTGATCCCAGAAGACGAATTGAGTCACATTGTGCGTAGTTAGTGACTTGATAAACCAAACGGATCAGCTTGTGGGTACTTGTTGATCCGTGAAGTCGAATTCGGTCAGACGGAAGACTTGCTGATCCGAGAAGTCAATTTTGGTCAAAGAGAAGACTTAATGATCCGAGAAGTCGAACGGAGTCAAATAGTTGGTGCTTGTTGATCCCAGAAGCCGAATTGAGTCCCATTGTGCGTAGTTAGTGACTTGATAAACCAAACGGATCAAATTGCGGGTACTTGTTGATCCGTGAAGCCGAATTCGGTCGGACGGAAGACTTGTTGATCCGAGAAGTCAATTGGGGTCAAATAGAAGACTTAATGATCCGAGAAGTCGAACGGAGTCAAATAGTTAGTGCTTGTTGATCCCAGAAGCCGAATTGAGTCACATTGTGTGTAGTTAGTGACTCGATAAACCAAACGGATCAAGTTGGGGGTACTTGTTGATCCGTGAAGCCGAATTCGGTCAAACGGAAGACTTGTTGATCCGAGAAGTCAATTTTCGTCAAAGTGAAGACTTAATGATCCGAGAAGTCGAACGGAGTCAAATAGTTAGTGCTTGTTGATCCCAGAAGACGAATCTAGTCACATTGTGCGTAGTTAGTGACTTGATAAACCAAACGGATCAAGTTAAGGGTACTTGTTGATCCGTGAAGCCGAATTCGATCAGACGGAAGACTTGTTGACCCGAGAATTTTGGTCAAAGAGAAGACTTAATGATCCGAGAAGTCGAACGGAGTCAAATAGTTGGTGCTTGTTGATCCCAGAAGACGAATTGAGTCACATTGTGCGTAGTTAGTGACTTGATAAACCAAACGGATCAGCTTGTGGGTACTTGTTGATCCGTGAAGTCGAATTCGGTCAGACGGAAGACTTGCTGATCCGAGAAGTCAATTGGGGTCAAATAGAAGACTTAATGATCCGAGAAGTCGAACGGAGTCAAATAGTTGGTGCTTGTTGATCCCAGAAGCCGAATTGAGTCACATTGTGCGTAGTTAGTGACTTGATAAACCAAACGGATCAACTTGCAGGTACTTGTTGATCCGTGAAGCCGAATTCGGTCAGATGAAAGACTTGTTCATCCGAGAAGTCAATTGGAGTCAAATAGAAGATTTAATGATCCGAGAAGTCGAACGGAGTCAAATAGTTGGTGCTTGTTGATCCCAGAAGCCAAATTGAGTCACATTGTGCGTAGTTAGTGACTCGATAAACCAAACGGATCAAGTTGGGGGGTACTTGTTGATCCATGAAGCCGAATTCGGTCAGACGGAAGACTTGTTGATCCGAGAAGTCAATTGGGGTCAAATAGAATACTTAATGATCCGAGAAGTCGAACGGAGTCAAATAGTTGGTGCTTGTTGATCCCAGAAGCCAAATTGAGTCGCATTGTGCGTAGTTAGTGACTCGATAAACCAAACGGATCAAGTTGGGGGTACTTGTTGATCCGTGAAGCCGAATTCGATCAGACGGAAGACTTGTTGATCCGAGAAGTCAATTGGGGTCAAATAGAAGACTTAATGATCCGAGAAGTCGAACGGAGTCAAATAGTTGGTGCTTGTTGATCCCAAAAGCTGAATTGAGTCACATTGTGCGTAGTTTGTGACTCGATAAACCAAACGGATCAGGTTGGGGGTACTTGTTGATCCGTGAAGCCGAATTCGGTCAGACGGAAGAGTAGTTGATCCGAGAAGTCAATTGGGGTCAAATAGAAGACTTAATGATCCGAGAAGTAGAACGGAGTCAAATAGTTGGTGGTTGTTGATCCCAGAAGCCGAATTGAGTCCCATTGTGCGTAGTTAGTGACTTGATAAACCAAACGGATCAACTTGCGGGTACTTGTTGATCCGTGAAGCCGAATTCGGTCAAACGGAAGACTTGTTGATCCGAGAAGTAAATTTTGGTCAAAGTGAAGACTTAATGATCCGAGAAGTCGAACGGAGTCAAATAGTTGGTGCTTGTTGATCCCAGAAGCTGAATCGAGTCACATTGTGCGTAGTTAGTGAGTTGATAAACCAAACGGATCAAGTTAGGCGTACTTGTTGATCCGTGAAGCCGAATTCGGTCAGACGGAAGACTTGTTAACCCGAGAAGTCAATTGGGGTCAAATAGAAGACTTAATGATCCGAGAAGTCGAACGGAGTAAAAAAGATGGTGCTTGTTGATCCCAGAAGCCGAATTGAGTCACATTGTGCGTAGTTAGTGACTTGATAAATCAAACGGATCAACTTGCGGGTACTTGTTGCTCCGTGAAGCCGAATTCGGTCAGACGGAAGACTTGTTGATCCGAGAAGTCAATTGGGGTCAAATAGAATACTTAATGATCCGAGAAGTCGAACGGAGTCAAATAGTTGGTGCTTGTTGATCCCAGAAGCCAAATTGAGTCACATTGTGCGTAGTTAGTGACTCGATAAACCAAACGGATCAAGTTGGGGGTACTTGTTGATCCGTGAAGCTGAATTCGATCAGACGGAAGACTTGTTGATCCGAGAAGTCAATTGGGGTCAAATAGAAGACTTAATGATCCGAGAAGTCGAACGGAGTCAAATAGTTGGTGCTTGTTGATCCCAAAAGCTGAATTGAGTCACATTGTGCATAGTTAGTGACTCGATAAACCAAACGGATCAGGTTGGGGGTACTTGTTGATCCGTGAAGCCGAATTCGGTCAGTCGGAAGACTTTTTGATCCGAGAAGTCAATTGGGGTCAAATAGAAGGCTTAATGATCCGAGAAGTCGAACGGAGTCAAATAGTTGGTGGTTGTTGATCCTAGAAGCCGAATTGAGTCCCATTGTGCGTAGTTAGTGACTTGATAAACCAAACGGATCAACTTGCGGGTACTTGTTGATCCGTGAAGCCGAATTCGGTCGGACGGAAGACTTGTTGATCCGAGAAGTCAATTGGGGTCAAATAGAAGACTTAATGATCCGAGAAGTCGAACGGAGTCAAATAGTTAGTGCTTGTTGATCCCAGAAGCCGAATTGAGTCACATTGTGTGTAGTTAGTGACTCGATAAACCAAACGGATCAAGTTTGGGGTACTTGTTGATCCGTGAAGCCGAATTCGGTCAAACGGAAGACTTGTTGATCCGAGAATTCAATTGGGGTCGAAGTGAAGACTTAATGATCCGAGAAGTCGAACGGAGTCAAAGTTGGTGCTTGTTGATCCTAGAAGCCGAATCGAGTCACATTGTGCGTAGTTAGTGACTTGATAAACCAAACGGATCAAATTAAGGGTACTTGTTGATCCGTGAAGCCGAATTTGGTCAGACGGAAGACTTGTTGATCCGAGAATTTTGGTCAAAGAGAAGACTTAATGATCCGAGAAGTCGAACGGAGTCAAATAGTTGGTGCTTGTTGATCCCAGAAGACGAATTAAGTCACATTGTGCGTAGTTAGTGACTTGATAAACCAAACGGATCAGCTTGTGGGTACTTGTTGATCCATGAAGTCGAATTCGGTCGGACGGAAGACTTGCTGATCCGAGAAGACAATGGGGTCAAATAGAAGACTTAATGATCCGAGAAGTCGAACGGAGTCAAATAGTTGGTGCTTGTTGATCCCAGAAGCCGAATTGAGTCACATTATGCGTAGTTAGTTACTTGATAAACCAAACAGATCAACTTGCAGGTACTTGTTGATCCGTGAAGCCGAATTCGGTCAGACGGAAGACTTGTTCATCCGAGAAGTCAATTGGGGTCAAATAGAAGATTTAATGATCCGAGAAGTCGAACGGAGTCAAATAGTTGGTGCTTGTTGATCCCAGAAGTCGAATTGAGTCACATTGTGCGTAGTTAGTGACTTGATAAACCAAACGGATCAAGATGGGGGTACTTGTTGATCGGTGAAGCCGAATTCGGTCAGACGGGAGACTTGTTGATCCGAGAAGTCAATTGGGGTCGAATAGAAGACTTAATGATCTGAAAAGTCGAACGGAGTCAAATAGTTGGTGCTTGTTGGTCCCAGAAGCCGAATCGAGTCACATTGTGCGTAGTTAGTGACTTGATAAACCAAACGGATCAACTTGCGGGTACTTGTTGATCCGTGAAGCCGAATTCAGTCAGACGGAAGACTTGTTGATCTGAGAAGTCAATTGGGGTCAAATAGAAGATTTAATGATCCGAGAAGTCGAACGGAGTCAAATAGTTGGTGCTTGTTGATCCCAGAAGCCAAATTGAGTCACATTGTGCGTAGTTAGTGACTCGATAAACCAAACGGATCAAGTTGGGGGTACTTGTGGATCCATGAAGCCGAATTCGGTCAGACGGAAGACTTGTTGATCCGAGAAGTCAATTGGGGTCAAATAGAAGACTTAATGATCCGAGAAGTCGAACGGAGTCAAATAGTTGGTGCTTGTTGATCCCAGAAGCCAAATTGAGTCACATTGTGCGTAGTTAGTGACTCGATAAACCAAACGGATCAAGTTGGGGGTACTTGTTGATCCGTGAAGCCGAATTCCATCAGACGGAAGACTTGTTGATCCGAGAAGTCAATTGGGGTCAAATAGAAGACTTAATGATCCGAGAAGTCGAACGGAGTCAAATAGTTAGTGCTTGTTGATCCCAGAAGCCGAATTGAGTCGCATTGTGTGTAGTTAGTGACTCGATAAACCAAACGGATCAACTTGCGTTTACTTGTTGATCCGTGAAGCCGAATTCGGTCAGACGGAAGACTTGTTGATCCGAGAAGTCAATTGGGGTCAAATAGAATACTTAATGATCCGAGAAGTCGAACGGAGTCAAATAGTTGGTGCTTGTTGATCCCAGAAGCCGAATTGAGTCACATTGTGTGTAGTTAGTGACTTGATAAACCAAACGGATCAACTTGCAGGTACATGTTGATCCGTGAAGCCGAATTCGGTCAGACGGAAGACTTGTTGATCCGAGAAGTCAATTGGGGTAAAAAAGAAGACTTAATGATCCGAGAAGTCGAGCGTAGTCAAATAGTTTGTGCTTGTTGATCCCAGAAGCCGAATTGGGTCACATTGTGCGTAGTTAGTGACTCGATAAACCAAACGGATCAAGTTAGGCGTACTTGTTGATCCATGAAGCCGAATTCGGTCAGACGGAAGACTTGTTGATCCGAGAAGTCAATTGGGGTCAAATAGAAGACTTAATGATCCGAGAAGTCGAACGGAGTCAAATAGTTGGTGCTTGTTGATCCCAAAAGCCGAATTGAGTCATATTGTGCGTAGTTAGTGACTCGATAAACCAAACGGATCAACTTGGGGGTACTTGTTGATTTGTGAAGCCGAATTCGGTCAGACGGAAGACTTGTTGATCCGAGAAGTCAATTGGGGTAGAAGACTTAATGATCCAGAAGTCGAACGGAGTCAAATAGTTGGTGGTTGTTGATCCCAGAAGCCGAATTGAGTCCCATTGTGCGTAGTTAGTGACTTGATAAACCAAACGGATCAACTTGCGGTTACTTGTTGATCCGTGAAGCCGAATTCGGTCAGACGGAAGACTTGTTGATCCGAGAAGTCAATTGGGGTCAAATAGAATACTTAATGATCCGAGAAGTCGAACGGAGTCAAATAGTTGGTGCTTGTTGATCCCAGAAGCCGAATTGAGTCACATTGTGTGTAGTTAGTGACTTGATAAACCAAACGGATCAACTTGCAGGTACTTGTTGATCCGTGAAGCCGAATTCGGTCAGACGGAAGACTTGTTGATCCGAGTAGTCAATTGGGGTAAAAAAGAAGACTTAATGATCCGAGAAATCGAGCGTAGTCAAATAGTTGGTGCTTGTTGATCCCAGAAGCCGAATTGGGTCACATTGTGCGTAGTTAGTGACTCGATAAACCAAACGGATCAAGTTAGGCGTACTTGTTGATCCGTGAAGCCGAATTCGGTCAGACGAAAGACTTGTTAACCCGAGAAGTCAATTGGGGTCAAATAGAAGACTTAATGATCCGAGAAGTCGAACGGAGTCATATAGTTGGTGCTTGTTGATCCCAGAAGCCGAATTGAGTCACATTGTGCATAGTTAGTGACTTGATAAACCAAATGGATCAAGTTGGGGATACTTGTTGATCCGTGAAGACGAATTCGGTCCAACGGAAGACTTGTTGATCCGAGAAGTCAATTTTGGTCAAAGTGCGGACTTAATGATCCGAGAAGTCGAACGGAGTCAAATAGTTGGTGCTTGTTGATCCCAGAAGCCGAATTGAGTCACATTGTGCCTAGTTAGTGACTTGATAAACCAAACGGATCAAGTTGGGGGTACTTGTTGATCCGTGAAGCCGAATTCGGTCAGACGAAAGACTTGTTGATCCGAGAAGTCAATTGGGGTCAAATAGAAGATTTAATGATCCGAGAAGTCGAACGGAGTCAAATAGTTGGTGCTTGTTGATCCCAGAAGCCGAATTGAGTCACATTGTGCGTAGTTAGTGACTCGATAAACCAAACGGATCAAGTTGGGGGTACTTGTTGATCCGTGAAGCGGAATTCGGTCAGACCAAAGACTTGTTGATCCGAGAAGTCAATTGGGGTCAAATAGAAGACTTAATGATCCGAGAAGTCGAACGGAGTCAAATAGTTGGTGCTTGTTGATCCCAGAAGCCGAATTGAGTCACATTACGCATAGTTAGTGACTTGATAAACCAAATGGATCAAGTCGGGGGTACTTGTTGATCCGTGAAGCCGAATTCGGTCAGACGGAAGATTTGTTGATCCGAGAAGTCAATTGGGGTCAAATAGAAGACTTAATGATTCGAGAAGTCGAACGGAGTCAAATAGTTGGTGCTTGTTGATCCCAGAAGCCGAATCGAGTCACATTGTGCGTAGTTAGTGACTTGATAAACCAATCGGATCAACTTGCGGGTACTTGTTGATCCGTGATGCCGAATTCGGTCAGACGGAAGACTTGTTGATCCGAGAAGTTAATTTTGGTCAAAGTGAAGATCCGAGAAGTCGAACGGAGTCAAATAGTTGGTGCTTGTTGATCCCAGAAGCCGAATCGAGTCACATTGTGAGTAGTTAGTGACTTGATAAACCAAACGGATCAAGTTAAGGGTACTTGTTGATCCATGAAGCCGAATTCGGTAAAACGGAAGACTTATTGATCCGAGAAGTCAATTTTGGTCAAAGAGAAGACTTAATGATCCGAGAAGTCGAACGGAGTCAAATAGTCGTGCTTGTTGATCCCAGAAGTCGAATTGAGTCACATTGTGCGTAGTTAGTGACTTAATAAACCAAACGGATCAAGATGGGGGTACTTGTTGATCGGTGAAGCCGAATTCGGTCAGACGGAAGACTTCCGAGAAGTCAATTGGGGTCGAATAGAAGACTTAATGATCTGAGAAGTCGAACGGAGTCAAATAGTTGGTGCTTGTTGATCCCAGAAGCCGAATCGAGTCACATTGTGCGTAGTTAGTGACTTGATAAACCAAACGGATCAACTTGCGGGTACTTGTTGATCCATGAAGCCGAATTCGGTCAGACGGAAGACTTGTTGATCTGAGAAGTCAATTGGGGTCAAATAGAAGACTTAATGATCCGAGAAGTCGAACGGAGTCAAATAGTTGGTGCTCGTTGATCCCAGAAGCCGAATTGAGTCACATTGTGCGTAGTTAGTGACTTGATAAACCAAACGGATCAACTTGCAGGTACTTGTTCATCCGTGAAGCCGAATTCGGTCAGACGGAAGACTTGTTCATCCGAGAAGTCAATTGGGTTCAAATAGAAGATTTAATGATCCGAGAAGTCGAACGGAGTCAAATAGTTGGTGCTTGTTGATCCCAGAAGTTGAATTGAGTCACATTGTGCGTAGTTAGTGACTTGATAATTCAAACGGATCAAGATGGGGGTACTTGTTGATCGGTGAAACCGAATTCGGTCAGACGGAAGACTTGTTGATCCGAGAAGTCAATTGATGTCGAATAGAAGACTTAATGATCTGAAAAGTCGAACGGAGTCAAATAGTTGGTGCTTGTTGATCCCAGAAGCCGAATCGAGTCACATTGTGCGTAGTTAGTGACTTGATAAACCAAACGGATCAACTTGCGGGTACTTGTTGATCCGTGAAGCCGAATTCGGTCAGACGGAAGACTTGTTGATCTGAGAAGTCAATTGGGGTCAAATAGAAGATTTAATGCTCCGAGAAGTCGAACGGAGTCAAATAGTTGGTGCTTGTTGATCCCAGAAGCCAAATTGAGTCACATTGTGTGTAGTTAGTGACTCGATAAACCAAACGGATCAAGTTGGGGGTACTTGTTGATCCATGAAGCCGAATTCGGTCAGACGGAAGACTTGTTGATCCGAGAAGTCAATTGGTGTCAAATAGAAGACTTAATGATCCGAGAAGTCGAACGGAGTCAAATAGTTGGTGCTTGTTGATCCCAAAAGCCGAATTGAGTCATACTGTGCGTAGTTAGTGACTCGATAAACCAAACGGATCAAGTTGGGGGTACTTGTTGATTCGTGAAGCCGAATTCCGTCAGACGGAAGACTTGTTGATCCGAGAAGTCAATTAGGGTCAAATAGAAGACTTAATGATCCGAGAAGTCGAACGGAGTCAAATAGTTGGTGGTTGTTGATCCCAGAAGCCGAATTGAGTCCCATTGTGCGTAGTTAGTGACTTGATAAACCAAACGGATCAACTTGCGGTTACTTGTTGATCCGTGAAGTCGAATTCGGTCAGACGGAAGACTTGTTGATCCGAGAAGTCAATTGGGGTCAAATAGAAGACTTAATGATCCGAGAAGTCGAACAGAGTCAAATAGTTGGTGCTTGTTGATCCCAGAAGCCGAATTGAGTCACATTGTGTGTAGTTAGTGACTTGATAAACCAAACGGATCAACTTGCAGGTACTTGTTGATCCGTTAAGCCGAATTCGGTCAGACTGAAGACTTGTTGATCCGAGAAGTCAATTGGGGTAAAAAAGAAGACTTAATGATCCGCGAAGTCGAGCGTAGTCAAATAGTTGGTGCTTGTTGATCCCAGAAGCCGAATTGGGTCACATTGTGCGTAGTTAGTGACTCGATAAACCAAACGGATCAAGTTAGGCGTACTTGTTGATCCGTGAAGCCGAATTGGTCAGACGGAAGACTTGTTAACCCGAGAAGTCAATTGGGGTCAAATAGAAGACTTAATGATCCGAGAAGTCGAACTGAGTCAAATAGTTGGTGCTTGTTGATCCCAGAAGCCGAATTGAGTCACATTGTGCATAGTTAGTGACTCGATAAACCAAATGGATCAAGTTGGGGGTACTTGTTGATCCGTGAAGCCGAATTCGGTCAAACGGAAGACTTGTTGATCCGAGAAGTCAATTTTGGTCAAAGTGCGGACTTAATGATCCGAGAAGTCGAACGGAGTCAAATAGTTGGTGCTTGTTGATCCCAGAAGCCGAATTGAGTCACATTGTGCCTAGTTAGTGACTCGATAAACCAAACGGATCTAGTTGGGGGTACTTGTTGATCCGTGAAGCCGAATTCGGTCAGACGAAAGACTTGTTGATCCGAGAAGTCAATTGGGGTCAAATAGAAGATTTAAATGATCCGAGAAGTCGAACGGAGTCAAATAGTTGGTGCTTGTTGATCCCAGAAGCCGAATTGAGTCACATTGTGCATAGTTAGTGACTCGATAAACCAAACGGATCAAGTTGGGGGTACTTGTTGATCCGTGAAGCCGAATTCGGTCAGACCAAAGACTTGTTGATCCGAGAAGTCAATTGGGGTCAAATAGAAGACTTAATGATCCGAGAAGTCGAACGGAGTTAAATAGTTGGTGCTTGTTGATCCTAGAAGCCGAATTGAGTCACATTGTGTGTAGTTAGTGACTCGACAAACCAAACGGATCAAGTTGGGGGTACTTGATGATCTGTGAAGCCGAATTCGGTCAGACCGATGACTTGTTGATCCGAGAAGTCGAACGGAGTCAAATAGTTGGTGCTTGTTGATCCCAGAAGCCGAATTGAGTCACATTGTGCATAGTTTGTGACTTGATAAACCAAATGGATCAAGTTGGGGGTACTTGTTGATCCGTGAAGCCGAATTCAGTCAGACGGAAGATTTGTTGATCCGAGAAGTCAATTGGGGTCAAATAGAAGACTTAATGATTCGAGAAGTCTAACGGAGTCAAATAGTTGGTGCTTGTTGATCCCAGAAGCCGAATTGAGTCACATTGTGTGTAGTTAGTGACTCGATAAACCAAACGGATCAAGTTTGGGGTACTGGTTGATCCGTGAAGCTGAATTCGGTCAAACGAAAGACTTGTTGATCCTAGAAGTTAATTTTGGTCAAAGTGAAGATCCGAGAAGTCGAACAGAGTCAAATAGTTGGTGCTTATTGATCCCAGAAGCGAAATTGAGTCACATTGTGCGTAGTTAGTGACTTGATAAACCAAACGGATCAAGTTAAGGGTACTTGTTGATCCATGAAGCCGAATTCGGTAAAACGGAAGACTTGTTGATCCGAGAAGTCAATTTTGGTCAAAGAGAAGACTTAATGATCCGAGAAGTCGAACGGAGTCAAATAGTTGGTGCTTGTTGATCCCAAAAGCCGAATTGAGTCATACTGTGCGTAGTTAGTGACTCGATAAACCAAACGGATCAAGTTGGGGGTACTTGTTGATTCGTGAAGCCGAATTCCGTCAGACGGAAGACTTGTTGATCCGAGAAGTCAATTGGGGTCAAATAGAAGACTTAATGATCCGAGAAGTCGAACGGAGTCAAATAGTTGGTGGTTGTTGATCCCAGAAGCCGAATTGAGTCCCATTGTGCGTAGTTAGTGACTTGATAAACCAAACGGATCAACTTGCGGTTACTTGTTGATCCGTGAAGTCGAATTCGGTCAGACGGAAGACTTGTTGATCCGAGAAGTCAATTGGGGTCAAATAGAAGACTTAATGATCCGAGAAGTCGAACAGAGTCAAATAGTTGGTGCTTGTTGATCCCAGAAGCCGAATTGAGTCACATTGTGTGTAGTTAGTGACTTGATAAACCAAACGGATCAACTTGCAGGTACTTGTTGATCCGTGAAGCCGAATTCGGTCAGACTGAAGACTTGTTGATCCGAGAAGTCAATTGGGGTAAAAAAGAAGACTTAATGATCCGCGAAGTCGAGCGTAGTCAAATAGTTGGTGCTTGTTGATCCCAGAAGCCGAATTGGGTCACATTGTGCGTAGTTAGTGACTCGATAAACCAAACGGATCAAGTTAGGCGTACTTGTTGATCCGTGAAGCCGAATTTGGTCAGACGGAAGACTTGTTAACCCGAGAAGTCAATTGGGGTCAAATAGAAGACTTAATGATCCGAGAAGTCGAACTGAGTCAAATAGTTGGTGCTTGTTGATCCCAGAAGCCGAATTGAGTCACATTGTGCATAGTTAGTGACTCGATAAACCAAATGGATCAAGTTGGGGGTACTTGTTGATCCGTGAAGCCGAATTCGGTCAAACGGAAGACTTGTTGATCCGAGAAGTCAATTTTGGTCAAAGTGCGGACTTAATGATCCGAGAAGTCGAACGGAGTCAAATAGTTGGTGCTTGTTGATCCCAGAAGCCGAATTGAGTCACATTGTGCCTAGTTAGTGACTCGATAAACCAAACGGATCTAGTTGGGGGTACTTGTTGATCCGTGAAGCCGAATTCGGTCAGACGAAAGACTTGTTGATCCGAGAAGTCAATTGGGGTCAAATAGAAGATTTAAATGATCCGAGAAGTCGAACGGAGTCAAATAGTTGGTGCTTGTTGATCCCAGAAGCCGAATTGAGTCACATTGTGCATAGTTAGTGACTCGATAAACCAAACGGATCAAGTTGGGGGTACTTGTTGATCCGTGAAGCCGAATTCGGTCAGACCAAAGACTTGTTGATCCGAGAAGTCAATTGGGGTCAAATAGAAGACTTAATGATCCGAGAAGTCGAACGGAGTTAAATAGTTGGTGCTTGTTGATCCTAGAAGCCGAATTGAGTCACATTGTGTGTAGTTAGTGACTCGACAAACCAAACGGATCAAGTTGGGGGTACTTGATGATCTGTGAAGCCGAATTCGGTCAGACCGATGACTTGTTGATCCGAGAAGTCGAACGGAGTCAAATAGTTGGTGCTTGTTGATTCCAGAAGCCGAATTGAGTCACATTGTGCATAGTTTGTGACTTGATAAACCAAATGGATCAAGTTGGGGGTACTTGTTGATCCGTGAAGCCGAATTCAGTCAGACGGAAGATTTGTTGATCCGAGAAGTCAATTGGGGTCAAATAGAAGACTTAATGATTCGAGAAGTCTAACGGAGTCAAATAGTTGGTGCTTGTTGATCCCAGAAGCCGAATTGAGTCACATTGTGTGTAGTTAGTGACTCGATAAACCAAACGGATCAAGTTTGGGGTACTGGTTGATCCGTGAAGCTGAATTCGGTCAAACGAAAGACTTGTTGATCCTAGAAGTTAATTTTGGTCAAAGTGAAGATCCGAGAAGTCGAACGGAGTCAAATAGTTGGTGCTTATTGATCCCAGAAGCGAAATTGAGTCACATTGTGCGTAGTTAGTGACTTGATAAACCAAACGGATCAAGTTAAGGGTACTTGTTGATCCATGAAGCCGAATTCGGTAAAACGGAAGACTTGTTGATCCGAGAAGTCAATTTTGGTCAAAGAGAAGACTTAATGATCCGAGAAGTCGAACGGAGTCAAATAGTTGGTGCTTGTTGATCCCAAAAGCCGAATTGAGTCATACTGTGCGTAGTTAGTGACTCGATAAACCAAACGGATCAAGTTGGGGGTACTTGTTGATTCGTGAAGCCGAATTCCGTCAGACGGAAGACTTGTTGATCCGAGAAGTCAATTGGGGTCAAATAGAAGACTTAATGATCCGAGAAGTCGAACGGAGTCAAATAGTTGGTGGTTGTTGATCCCAGAAGCCGAATTGAGTCCCATTGTGCGTAGTTAGTGACTTGATAAACCAAACGGATCAACTTGCGGTTACTTGTTGATCCGTGAAGTCGAATTCGGTCAGACGGAAGACTTGTTGATCCGAGAAGTCAATTGGGGTCAAATAGAAGACTTAATGATCCGAGAAGTCGAACAGAGTCAAATAGTTGGTGCTTGTTGATCCCAGAAGCCGAATTGAGTCACATTGTGTGTAGTTAGTGACTTGATAAACCAAACGGATCAACTTGCAGGTACTTGTTGATCCGTGAAGCCGAATTCGGTCAGACTGAAGACTTGTTGATCCGAGAAGTCAATTGGGGTAAAAAAGAAGACTTAATGATCCGCGAAGTCGAGCGTAGTCAAATAGTTGGTGCTTGTTGATCCCAGAAGCCGAATTGGGTCACATTGTGCGTAGTTAGTGACTCGATAAACCAAACGGATCAAGTTAGGCGTACTTGTTGATCCGTGAAGCCGAATTTGGTCAGACGGAAGACTTGTTAACCCGAGAAGTCAATTGGGGTCAAATAGAAGACTTAATGATCCGAGAAGTCGAACTGAGTCAAATAGTTGGTGCTTGTTGATCCCAGAAGCCGAATTGAGTCACATTGTGCATAGTTAGTGACTCGATAAACCAAATGGATCAAGTTGGGGGTACTTGTTGATCCGTGAAGCCGAATTCGGTCAAACGGAAGACTTGTTGATCCGAGAAGTCAATTTTGGTCAAAGTGCGGACTTAATGATCCGAGAAGTCGAACGGAGTCAAATAGTTGGTGCTTGTTGATCCCAGAAGCCGAATTGAGTCACATTGTGCCTAGTTAGTGACTCGATAAACCAAACGGATCTAGTTGGGGGTACTTGTTGATCCGTGAAGCCGAATTCGGTCAGACGAAAGACTTGTTGATCCGAGAAGTCAATTGGGGTCAAATAGAAGATTTAAATGATCCGAGAAGTCGAACGGAGTCAAATAGTTGGTGCTTGTTGATCCCAGAAGCCGAATTGAGTCACATTGTGCATAGTTAGTGACTCGATAAACCAAACGGATCAAGTTGGGGGTACTTGTTGATCCGTGAAGCCGAATTCGGTCAGACCAAAGACTTTTTGATCCGAGAAGTCAATTGGGGTCAAATAGAAGACTTAATGATCCGAGAAGTCGAACGGAGTCAAATAGTTGGTGCTTGTTGATCCCAGAAGCCGAATTGAGTCACATTGTGTGTAGTTAGTGACTCGACAAACCAAACGGATCAAGTTGGGGGTACTTGATGATCTGTGAAGCCGAATTCGGTCAGACCGATGACTTGTTGATCCGAGAAGTCGAACGGAGTCAAATAGTTGGTGCTTGTTGATCCCAGAAGCCGAATTGAGTCACATTGTGCATAGTTTGTGACTTGATAAACCAAATGGATCAAGTTGGGGGGTACTTGTTGATCCGTGAAGCCGAATTCAGTCAGACGGAAGATTTGTTGATCCGAGAAGTCAATTGGGGTCAAATAGAAGACTTAATGATTCGAGAAGTCTAACGGAGTCAAATAGTTGGTGCTTGTTGATCCCAGAAGCCGAATTGAGTCACATTGTGTGTAGTTAGTGACTCGATAAACCAAACGGATCAAGTTTGGGGTACTGGTTGATCCGTGAAGCTGAATTCGGTCAAACGAAAGACTTGTTGATCCTAGAAGTTAATTTTGGTCAAAGTGAAGATCCGAGAAGTCGAACGGAGTCAAATAGTTGGTGCTTATTGATCCCAGAAGCGAAATTGAGTCACATTGTGCGTAGTTAGTGACTTGATAAACCAAACGGATCAAGTTAAGGGTACTTGTTGATCCATGAAGCCGAATTCGGTAAAACGCAAGACTTGTTGATCCGAGAAGTCAATTTTGGTCAAAGAGAAGACTTAATGATCCGAGAAGTCGAACGGAGTCAAATAGTTGGTGCTGGTTGATCCCAGAAGTCGAATTGAGTCACATTGTGCGTAGTTAGTGACTTGATAAACCAAACGGATCAAGATGGGGGTACTTGTTGATCGGTGAAGCCGAATTCGGTCAGACGGAAGACTTCCGAGAAGTCAATTGGGGTCGAATAGAAGACTTAATGATCTGAGAAGTCGAACGGAGTCAAATAGTTGGTGCTTGTTGATCCCAGAAGCCGAATCGAGTCACGTTGTGCGTAGTTAGTGACTTGATAAACCAAACGGATCAACTTGCGGGTACTTGTTGATCCGTGAAGCCGAATTCGGTCAGACGGAAGACTTGTTGATCTGAGAAGTCAATTGGGGTCAAATAGAAGATTTAATTATCCGAGAAGTCGAACGGAGTCAAATAGTTGGTGCTTGTTGATCCCAGAAGCCAAATTGAGTCACATTGTGCGTAGTTAGTGACTCGATAAACCAAACGGATCAAGTTGGGGGTACTTGTTGATCCGTGAAGCCGAATTCGGTCAGACGGAAGACTTGTTGATCCGAGAAGTCAATTGGGGACAAATAGAAGACTTAATAATCCGAGAAGTCGAACAGAGTCAAATAGTTGGTGCTTGTTGATCCCAAAAGCCGAATTGAGTCACATTGTGCGTTGTTAGTGAATCGATAAACCAAACGGATCAGGTTGGGGGTACTTGTTGATCCGTGAAGCCGAATTCGTTCAGACGGAAGACTTGTTGATCCGAGAAGTCAATTGGGGTCAAATAGAAGACTTAATGATCCGAGAAGTCGAACGGAGTCAAATAGTTGGTGCTTGTTGATCCCAAAAGCCGAATTGAGTCATATTGTGCATAGTTAGTGACTCGATAAACCAAACGGATCAAGTTAGGGGTACTTGTTGGTTCGTGAAGCCGAATTCGGTCAGACGGAAGACTTGTTGATCCGAGAAGTCAATTGGGGTCAAATAGAAGACTTAATGATCCGAGAAGTCGAACGGAGTCATATAGTTGGTGGTTGTTGATCCCAGAAGCCGAATTGAGTCCCATTGTGCGTAGTTAGTGACTTGATAAACCAAACGGATCAACTTGCGGTTACTTGTTGATCCGTGAAGCCGAATTCGGTCAGACGGAAGACTTGTTGATCCGAGAAGTCAATTGGGGTCAAATAGAAGACTTAATGATCCGAGAAGTCGAACAGAGTCAAATAGTTGGTGCTTGTTGATCCCAGAAGCCGAATTGAGTCACATTGTGTGTAGTTAGTGACTTGATAAAGCAAACGGATCAACTTGCAGGTACTTGTTGATCCGTGAAGCCGAATTACGTCAGACGGAAGACTTGTTGATCCGAGAAGTCAATTGGGGTAAAAAAGAAGACTTAATGATCCGCGAAGTCGAGCGTAGTCAAATAGTTGGTGCTTGTTGATCCCAGAAGCCGAATTGGGTCACATTGTGCGTAGTTAGTGACTCGATAAACCAAACGGATCAAGTTAGGCGTACTTGTTGATCCGTGAAGCCGAATTCGGTCAGACGGAAGACTTGTTAACCCGAGAAGTCAATTGGGGTCAAATAGAAGACTTAATGATCCGAGAAGTCGAACGGAGTCAAATAGTTGGTGCTTGTTGATCCCAGAAGCCGAATTGAGTCACATTGTGCATAGTTAGTGACTCGATAAACCAAATGGATCAAGTTGGGGGTACTTGTTGATCCGTGAAGCCGAATTCGGTCAAACGGAAGACTTGTTGATCCGAGAAGTTAATTTTGGTCAAAGTGCGGACTTAATGATCCGAGAAGTCGAACGGATTCAAATAGTTGGTGCTTGCTGGTCCCAGAAGCCGAATTGAGTCACATTGTGCCTAGTTAGTGACTCGATAAACCAAACGGATCTAGTTGGGGGTACTTGTTGACCCGTGAAGCCGAATTCGGTCAGACGAAAGACTTGTTGATCCGAGAAGTCAATTGGGGTCAAATAGAAGATTTAATGATCCGAGAAGTCGAACGGAGTCAAATAGTTGGTGCTTGTTGATCCCAGAAGCCTAATTGAGTCACATTGTGCATAGTTAGTTACTCGATAAACCAAACGGATCAAGTTGGGGGTACTTGTTGATCCGTGAAGCCGAATTCGGTCAGACCAAAGACTTGTTGATCCAAGAAGTCAATTGGGGTCAAATAGAAGACTTAATGATCCGAGAAGTCGAATGGAGTCAAATAGTTGGTGCTTGTTGATCCCAGAAGCCGGATTGAGTCACATTGTGCGTAGTTAGTGACTCGACAAACCAAACGGATCAAGTTGGGGGTACTTGTTGATCTGTGAAGCCGAATTCGGTCAGACCGATGACTTGTTGATCCGAGAAGTCAATTGGGGTCAAATAGAAGACTTAATGATCCGAGAAGTCGAACGGAGTCAAATAGTTGGTGCTTGTTGATCCCAGAAGCCGAATTGAGTCACATTGTGCATAGTTTGTGACTTGATAAACCAAATGGATCAAGTTGGGAGTACTTGTTGATCCGTGAAGCCGAATTCAGTCAGACGGAAGATTTGTTGATCCGAGAAGTCAATTGGGGTCAAATAGAAGACTTAATGATTCGAGAAGTCTAACGGAGTCAAATTGTTGGTGCTTGTTGATCCCAGAAGCCGAATTGAGTCACATTGTGTGTAGTTAGTGACTCGATAAACCAAACGGATCAAGTTTGGGGTACTGGTTGATCCATGAAGCTGAATTCGGTCAAACGAAAGACTTGTTGATCCGAGAAGTTAATTTTTGTCAAAGTGAAGATCCGAGAAGTCGAACGGAGTCAAATAGTTGGTGCTTGTTGATCCCAGAAGCGAAATTGAGTCACATTGTGCGTAGTTGGTGACTTGATAAACCAAACGGATCAAGTTAAGGGTACTTGTTGATCCATGAAGCCGAATTCGGTAAAACGGAAGATTTGTTGATCCGAGAAGTCAATTTTGGTCAAAGAGAAGACTTAATGATCCGAGAAGTCGAACGGAGTCAAATAGTTGGTGCTGGTTGATCCCAGAAGTCGAATTGAGTCACATTGTGCGTAGTTAGTGACTTGATAAACCAAACGGATCAAGATGGGGGTACTTGTGGATCGGTGAAGCCGAATTCGGTCAGACGGAAGACTTCCGAGAAGTCAATTGGGGTCGGATAGAAGGCTTAATGATCTGAGAAGTCGAACGGAGTCAAATAGTTGGTGCTTGTTGATCCCAGAAGCCGAATCGAGTCACGTTGTGAGTAGTTAGCGACTTGATAAACCAAACGGATCAACTTGCGGGTACTTGTTGATCCGTGAAGCCGAATTCGGTCAGACGGAAGACTTGTTGATCTGAGAAGTCAATTGGGGTCAAATAGAAGATTTAATTATCCGAGAAGTCGAACGGAGTCAAATAGTTGGTGCTTGTTGATCCCAGAAGCCAAATTGAGTCACATTGTGCATAGTTAGTGACTCGATAAACCAAACGGATCAAGTTGGGGGTACTTGTTGATCCGTGAAGCCGAATTCGGTCAGACGGAAGACTTGTTGATCCGAGAAGTCAATTGGGGACAAATAGAAGACTTAATGATCCGAGAAGTCGAACAGAGTCAAATAGTTGGTGCTTGTTGATCCCAAAAGCCGAATTGAGTCACATTGTGCGTTGTTAGTGAATCGATAAACCAAACGGATCAGGTTGGGGTACTTGTTGATCCGTGAAGCCGAATTCGTTCAGACGGAAGACTTGTTGATCCGAGAAGTCAATTGGGGTCAAATAGAAGACTTAATGATCCGAGAAGTCGAACGGAGTCAAATAGTTGGTGCTTGTTGATCCCAAAAGCCGAATTGAGTCATATTGTGCGTAGTTAGTGACTCGATAAACCAAACGGATCAAGTTGGGGGTACTTGTTGATTCGTGAAGCCGAATTCGGTCAGACGGAAGACTTGTTGATCCGAGAAGTCAATTGGGGTCAAATAGAAGACTTAATGATCCGAGAAGTCGAACGGAGTCAAATAGTTGGTGGTTGTTGATCCCAGAAGCCGAATTAAGTCCCATTGTGCGTAGTTAGTAACTTGATAAACCAAACGGATCAAGTTGGGGGTACTTGTTTATCCGTGAAGCCGAATTCAGTCAAACGGAAGACTTGTTGATGCGAGAAGTCAATTTTGGTCAAAGTGAAGACTTAATGATCCGAGAAGTCGAACGGAGTCAAATAGTTGGTGCTTGTTGATCCCAGAAGCCGAATTGAGTCACATTGTGTGTAGTTAGTGACTTGATAAAGCAAACGGATCAACTTGCAGGTACTTGTTGATCCGTGAAGCCGAATTTGGTCAGACGAAAGACTTGTTGATCCGAGAAGTCAATTGGGGTCAAATAGAAGACTTAATGATCCGAGAAGTCGAACGGAGTCAAATAGTTGGTGCTTGTTGATCCCAGAAGCCGAATTGAGTCACATTGTGCGTAGTTAGTGACTCGACAAACCAAACGGATCAAGTTGGGGGTACTTGTTGATCTGTGAAGCCGAATTCGGTCAGACCGATGACTTGTTGATTCAAGAAGTCAATTGGGGTCAAATAGAAGACTTAATGATCCGAGAAGTCGAACGGAGTCAAATAGTTGGTGCTTGTTGATCCCAAAAGCCGAATTGAGTCATATTGTGCGCTGTTAGTGACTCGATAAACCAAACGGATCAGGTTGGGGGTACTTGTTGATCCGTGAAGCCGAATTCGGTTGGACGGAAGACTTGTTGATCCGAGAAGTCAATTGGGGTCAAATAGAAGACTTAATGATCCGAGAAGTCGAACAGAGTCAAATAGTTGGTGCTTGTTGATCCCGAAGCCGAATTGAGTCACATTGTGTGTAGTTAGTGACTTGATAAAGCAAACGGATCAACTTGCAGGTACTTGTTGATCCGTGAAGCCGAATTCGGTCAGACGGAAGACTTGTTGATCCGAGAAGTCAATTGGGGTAAAAAAGAAGACTTAATGATCCGCGAAGTCGAGCGTAGTCAAATAGTTGGTGCTTGTTGATCCCAGAAGCCGAATTGGGTCACATTGTGCGTAGTTAGTGACTCGATAAACCAAACGGATCAAGTTAGGCGTACTTGTTGATCCGTGAAGCCGAATTCGGTCAGACGGAAGACTTGTTAACCCGAGAAGTCAATTGGGGTCAAATAGAAGACTTAATGATCCGAGAAGTCGAACGGAGTCAAATAGTTGGTGCTTGTTGATCCCAGAAGCCGAATTGAGTCACATTGTGCATAGTTAGTGACTCGATAAACCAAATGGATCAAGTTGGGGGTACTTGTTGATCCGTGAAGCCGAATTCGGTCAAACGGAAGACTTGTTGATCCGAGAAGTCAATTTTGGTCAAAGTGCGGACTTAATGATCCGAGAAGTCGAACGGATTCAAATAGTTGGTGCTTGTTGGTCCCAGAAGCCGAATTGAGTCACATTGTGCCTAGTTAGTGACTCGATAAACCAAACGGATCTAGTTGGGGGTACTTGTTGATCCGTGAAGCCGAATTCGGTCAGACGAAAGACTTGTTGATCCGAGAAGTCAATTGGGGTCAAATAGAAGATTTAATGATCCGAGAAGTCGAACGGAGTCAAATAGTTGGTGCTTGTTGATCCCAGAAGCCTAATTGAGTCACATTGTGCATAGTTAGTTACTCGATAAACCAAACGGATCAAGTTGGGGGTACTTGTTGATCCGTGAAGCCGAATTCGGTCAGACCAAAGACTTGTTGATCCAAGAAGTCAATTGGGGTCAAATAGAAGACTTAAAGATCCGAGAAGTCGAATGGAGTCAAATAGTTGGTGCTTGTTGATCCCAGAAGCCGGATTGAGTCACATTGTGCGTAGTTAGTGACTCGACAAACCAAACGGATCAAGTTGGGGGTACTTGTTGATCTGTGAAGCCGAATTCGGTCAGACCGATGACTTGTTGATCCGAGAAGTCAATTGGGGTCAAATAGAAGACTTAATGATCCGAGAAGTCGAACGGAGTCAAATAGTTGGTGCTTGTTGATCCCAGAAGCCGAATTGAGTCACATTGTGCATAGTTTGTGACTTGATAAACCAAATGGATCAAGTTGGGAGTACTTGTTGATCCGTGAAGCCGAATTCAGTCAGACGGAAGATTTGTTGATCCGAGAAGTCAATTGGGGTCAAATAGAAGACTTAATGATTCGAGAAGTCTAACGGAGTCAAATTGTTGGTGCTTGTTGATCCCAGTAGCCGAATTGAGTCACATTGTGTGTAGTTAGTGACTCGATAAACCAAACGGATCAAGTTTGGGGTACTGGTTGATCCATGAAGCTGAATTCGGTCAAACGAAAGACTTGTTGATCCGAGAAGTTAATTTTTGTCAAAGTGAAGATCCGAGAAGTCGAACGGAGTCAAATAGTTGGTGCTTGTTGATCCCAGAAGCGAAATTGAGTCACATTGTGCGTAGTTGGTGACTTGATAAACCAAACGGATCAAGTTAAGGGTACTTGTTGATCCATGAAGCCGAATTCGGTAAAACGGAAGATTTGTTGATCCGAGAAGTCAATTTTGGTCAAAGAGAAGACTTAATGATCCGAGAAGTCGAACGGAGTCAAATAGTTGGTGCTGGTTGATCCCAGAAGTCGAATTGAGTCACATTGTGCGTAGTTAGCGACTTGATAAACCAAACGGATCAAGATGGGGGTACTTGTGGATCGGTGAAGCCGAATTCGGTCAGACGGAAGACTTCCGAGAAGTCAATTGGGGTCGGATAGAAGGCTTAATGATCTGAGAAGTCGAACGGAGTCAAATAGTTGGTGCTTGTTGATCCCAGAAGCCGAATCGAGTCACGTTGTGAGTAGTTAGCGACTTGATAAACCAAACGGATCAACTTGCGGGTACTTGTTGATCCGTGAAGCCGAATTCGGTCAGACGGAAGACTTGTTGATCTGAGAAGTCAATTGGGGTCAAATAGAAGATTTAATTATCCGAGAAGTCGAACGGAGTCAAATAGTTGGTGCTTGTTGATCCCAGAAGCCAAATTGAGTCACATTGTGCGTAGTTAGTGACTCGATAAACCAAACGGATCAAGTTGGGGGTACTTGTTGATCCGTGAAGCCGAATTCGGTCAGACGGAAGACTTGTTGATCCGAGAAGTCAATTGGGGACAAAGAGAAGACTTAATGATCCGAGAAGTCGAACAGAGTCAAATAGTTGGTGCTTGTTGATCCCAAAAGCCGAATTGAGTCACATTGTGCGTTGTTAGTGAATCGATAAACCAAACGGATCAGGTTGGGGTACTTGTTGATCCGTGAAGCCGAATTCGTTCAGACGGAAGACTTGTTGATCCGAGAATTCAATTGGGGGTCAAATAGAAGACTTAATGATCCGAGAAGTCGAACGGAGTCAAATAGTTGGTGCTTGTTGATCCCAAAAGCCGAATTGAGTCATATTGTGCATAGTTAGTGACTCGATAAACCAAACGGATCAAGTTGGGGGTACTTGTTGATTCGTGAAGCCGAATTCGGTCAGACGGAAGACTTGTTGATCCGAGAAGTCAATTGGGGTCAAATAGAAGACTTAATGATCCGAGAAGTCGAACGGAGTCAAATAGTTGGTGGTTGTTGATCCCAGAAGCCGAATTAAGTCCCATTGTGCGTAGTTAGTGACTTGATAAACCAAACGGATCAAGTTGGGGGTACATGTTTATCCGTGAAGCCGAATTCAGTTAAACGGAAGACTTGTTGATGCGAGAAGTCAATTTTGGTCAAAGTGAAGACTTAATGATCCGAGAAGTCGAACGGAGTCAAATAGTTGGTGCTTGTTGATCCCAGAAGCCGAATTGAGTCACATTGTGTGTAGTTAGTGACTTGATAAAGCAAACGGATCAACTTGCAGGTACTTGTTGATCCGTGAAGCCGAATTTGGTCAGACGAAAGACTTGTTGATCCGAGAAGTCAATTGGGGTCAAATAGAAGACTTAATGATCCGAGAAGTCGAACGGAGTCAAATAGTTGGTGCTTGTTGATCCCAGAAGCCGAATTGAGTCACATTGTGCGTAGTTAGTGACTCGACAAACCAAACGGATCAAGTTGGGGGTACTTGTTGATCTGTGAAGCCGAATTCGGTCAGACCGATGACTTGTTGATTCAAGAAGTCAATTGGGGTCAAATAGAAGACTTAATGATCCGAGAAGTCGAACGGAGTCAAATAGTTGGTGCTTGTTGATCCCAAAAGCCGAATTGAGTCATATTGTGCGCTGTTAGTGACTCGATAAACCAAACGGATCAGGTTGGGGGTACTTGTTGATCCGTGAAGCCGAATTCGTTCAGACGGAAGACATGTTGATCCGAGAAGTCAATTCGGGTCAAATAGAAGACTTAATGATCCGAGAAGTCGAACGGAGTCAAATAGTTGGTGGTTGTTGATCCCAGAAGCCGAATTGAGTCCCATTGTGCGTAGTTAGTGACTTGATAAACCAAATGGATCAACTTGCGGGTACTTGTTGATCCGTAAAGCCGAATTCGGTTGGACGGAAGACTTGTTGATCCGAGAAGTCAATTGGGGTCAAATAGAAGACTTAATGATCCGAGAAGTCGAACAGAGTCAAATAGTTGGTGCTTGTTGATCCCGAAGCCGAATTGAGTCACATTGTGCATAGTTAGTGACTCGATAAACCAAACGGATCAAGTTGGGGGTACTTGTTGATCCGTGAAGCCGAATTCGGTCAGACCAAAGACTTGTTGATCCGAGAAGTCAATTGGGGTCAAATAGCAGACTTAATGATCCGAGAAGTCGAACGGAGTCAAATAGTTGGTGGTTGTTGATCCCAGAAGCCGAATTGAGTCACATTGTGCGTAGTTAGTGACTCGACAAACCAAACGGATCAAGTTGGGGATACTTGTTGATCTGTGAAGCCGAATTCGGTCAGACCGATGACTTGTTGATTCGAGAAGTCAATTGGGGTCAAATAGAAGACTTAATGATCCGAGAAGTCGAACGGAGTCAAATAGTTGGTGCTTGTTGATCCCAAAAGCCGAATTGAGTCACATTGTGCGCTGTTAGTGACTCGATAAACCAAACGGATCAGGTTGGGGGTACTTGTTGATCCGTGAAGCCGAATTCGTTCAGACGGAAGACTTGTTGATCCGAGAAGTCAATTGGGGTCAAATAGAAGACTTAATGATCCGAGAAGTCGAACGAAGTCAAATAGTTGGTGGTTGTTGATCCCAGAAGCCGAATTGAGTCCCATTGTGCGTAGTTAGTGACTTGATAAACCAAATGGATCAACTTGCGGGTACTTGTTGATCCGTAAAGCCGAATTCGGTCGGACGGAAGACTTGTTGATCCGAGAAGTCAATTTGGGTCAAATAGAAGACTTAATGATCCGAGAAGTCGAACGGAGTCAAATAGTTGGTGCTTGTTGATCCCAGAAGCCGAATTGAGTCATATTGTGTGTAGTTAGTGACTCGATAAACCTAACGGATCAAGTTGGGGGTACTTGTTTATCCGTGAAGCCGAATTCGGTCAAACGGAAGACTTGTTGATCCGAGAAGTCAATTTTGGTCAAAGTGAAGACTTAATGATCCGAGAAGTCGAACGGAGTCAAATAGTTGGTGCTTGTTGATCCCAGAAGCCGAATCGAGTCACATTGTGCGTAGCTAGTGACTTGATAAACCAAACGGATCAAGTTAAGGGTACTTGTTGATCCGTGAAGCCGAATTCGGTCAGACGGAAGACTTGTTGATCCGAGAATATTGGTCAAAGAGAAGACTTAATGATCCGAGAAGTCAAACGGAGTCAAATAGTTGGTGGTTGTTGATCCCAGAAGCCCAATTGAGTCCCATTGTGCGTAGTTAGTGACTTGATAAACCAAACGGATCAACTTGCGGGTACTTGTTGATCCGTGAAGCCGAATTCGGTCGGACGGAAGACTTGTTGATCCGAGAAGTCAATTGGGGTCAAATAGAAGACTTAATGATCCGAGAAGTCGAACGGAGTCAAATAGTTGGTGCTTGTTGATCCCAGAAGCCGAATTGAGTCACATTGTGTGTAGTTAGTAACTCGATAAACCAAACGGATCAAGTTGGGGGTACTTGTTTATCCATGAAGCCGAATTCGGTCAAACGGAAGACTTGTTGATCCGAGAAGTCAATTTTGGTCAAAGTGAAGACTTAATGATCCGAGAAGTCGAACGGAGTCAAATAGTTGGTGCTTGTTGATCCCAGAAGCCGAATCGAGTCACATTGTGCGTAGCTAGTGACTTGATAAACCAAACGGATCAAGTTAAGGGTACTTGTTGATCCGTGAAGCCCAATTCGGTCAGACGGAAGACTTGTTGATCCGAGAATTTTGGTCAAAGAGAAGACTTAATGATCCGAGAAGTGGAACGGAATCAAATAGTTGGTGCTTGTTGATCCCAGAAGACGAATTGAGTCACATTGTGGCGTAGTTAGTGACTTGATAAACCAAACGGATCAGCTTGCGGGTACTTGTTGATCCAGGAAGTCGAATTCGGTCAGACGGAAGACTTGCTGATCCGAGAAGTCAATTGGGGTCAAATAGAAGACTTAATGATCCGAGAAGTCGAACGGAGTCAAATAGTTGGTGCTTTTTGATCCCAGAAGCCGAATTGAGTCACATTGTGCGTAGTTAGTGACTTGATAAACCAAACGGATCAACTTGCAGGTACTTGTTGATCCGTGAAGCCGAATTCGGTCAGACGGAAGACTTGTTGATCCGAGAAGTCAATTGGGGTAAAAAAGAAGACTTAATGATCCGAGAAGTCGAACGGAGTCAAATAGTTGGTGCTTGTTGATCCCAGAAGCCGAATTGAGTCACATTGTGTGTAGTTAGTGACTCGATAAACCTAACGGATCAAGTTGGGGGTACTTGTTTATCCGTGAAGCCGAATTCGGTCAAACGGAAGACTTGTTGATCCGAGAAGTCAATTTTGGTCAAAGTGAAGACTTAATGATCCGAGAAGTCGAACGGAGTCAAATAGTTGGTGCTTGTTGATCCCAGAAGCCGAATCGAGTCACATTGTGCGTAGCTAGTGACTTGATAAACCAAACGGATCAAGTTAAGGGTACTTGTTGATCCGTGAAGCCGAATTCGGTCAGACGGAAGACTTGTTGATCCGAGAATATTGGTCAAAGAGAAGACTTAATGATCCGAGAAGTCAAACGGAGTCAAATAGTTGGTGGTTGTTGATCCCAGAAGCCCAATTGAGTCCCATTGTGCGTAGTTAGTGACTTGATAAACCAAACGGATCAACTTGCGGGTACTTGTTGATCCGTGAAGCCGAATTCGGTCGGACGGAAGACTTGTTGATCCGAGAAGTCAATTGGGGTCAAATAGAAGACTTAATGATCCGCGAAGTCGAGCGTAGTCAAATAGTTGGTGCTTGTTGATCCCAGAAGCCGAATTGGGTCACATTGTGCGTAGTTAGTGACTCGATAAACCAAACGGATCAAGTTAGGCGTACTTGTTGATCCGTGAAGCCGAATTCGGTCAGACGGAAGACTTGTTAACCCGAGAAGTCAATTGGGGTCAAATAGAAGACTTAATGATCCGAGAAGTCGAACGGAGTCAAATAGTTGGTGCTTGTTGATCCCAGAAGCCGAATTGAGTCACATTGTGCATAGTTAGTGACTCGATAAACCAAATGGATCAAGTTGGGGGTACTTGTTGATCCGTGAAGCCGAATTCGGTCAAACGGAAGACTTGTTGATCCGAGAAGTCAATTTTGGTCAAAGTGCGGACTTAATGATCCGAGAAGTCGAACGGATTCAAATAGTTGGTGCTTGTTGGTCCCAGAAGCCGAATTGAGTCACATTGTGCCTAGTTAGTGACTCGATAAACCAAACGGATCTAGTTGGGGGTACTTGTTGATCCGTGAAGCCGAATTCGGTCAGACGAAAGACTTGTTGATCCGAGAAGTCAATTGGGGTCAAATAGAAGATTTAATGATCCGAGAAGTCGAACGGAGTCAAATAGTTGGTGCTTGTTGATCCCAGAAACCTAATTGAGTCACATTGTGCATAGTTAGTTACTCGATAAACCAAACGGATCAAGTTGGGGGTACTTGTTGATCCGTGAAGCCGAATTCGGTCAGACCAAAGACTTGTTGATCCAAGAAGTCAATTGGGGTCAAATAGAAGACTTAATGATCCGAGAAGTCGAATGGAGTCAAATAGTTGGTGCTTGTTGATCCCAGAAGCCGGATTGAGTCACATTGTGCGTAGTTAGTGACTCGACAAACCAAACGGATCAAGTTGGGGGTACTTGTTGATCTGTGAAGCCGAATTCGGTCAGACCGATGACTTGTTGATCCGAGAAGTCAATTGGGGTCAAATAGAAGACTTAATGATCCGAGAAGTCGAACGGAGTCAAATAGTTGGTGCTTGTTGATCCCAGAAGCCGAATTGAGTCACATTGTGCATAGTTTGTGACTTGATAAACCAAATGGATCAAGTTGGGAGTACTTGTTGATCCGTGAAGCCGAATTCAGTCAGACGGAAGATTTGTTGATCCGAGAAGTCAATTGGGGTCAAATAGAAGACTTAATGATTCGAGAAGTCTAACGGAGTCAAATTGTTGGTGCTTGTTGATCCCAGAAGCCGAATTGAGTCACATTGTGTGTAGTTAGTGACTCGATAAACCAAACGGATCAAGTTTGGGGTACTGGTTGATCCATGAAGCTGAATTCGGTCAAACGAAAGACTTGTTGATCCGAGAAGTTAATTTTTGTCAAAGTGAAGATCCGAGAAGTCGAACGGAGTCAAATAGTTGGTGCTTGTTGATCCCAGAAGCGAAATTGAGTCACATTGTGCGTAGTTGGTGACTTGATAAACCAAACGGATCAAGTTAAGGGTACTTGTTGATCCATGAAGCCGAATTCGGTAAAACGGGCTTCACGAATCAACAAGTACCCTCAACTTGACCCGTTTGGTTTATCGAGTCACTAACTACGCACAATGTGACTCAATTCGGCTTCTGGGATCAACAAGCACTAAGTATTTGACTCCGTTCGACTTCTCGGATCATTAAGTCTTCTATTTGACCCCAATTGACTTCTCGGATCAACAAGTCTTCCGTCTGACCGAATTCGACTTCACGGATCAACAAGTACCCGCAAGTTGATCCGTTTGGTTTATCATGTCACTAACTACGCACAATGTGACTCAATTCGCCTTCTGGGATCAACAAGCACCAACTATTTGACTCCGTTCGACTTCTCGGATCATTAGGTCTTCGATTTGACCAAAATTGACTTCTCGGATCAACAAGTCTTTCGTTGGCCCGAATTCGGCTTTACGGATCAACAAGTACCCTCAACTTGATCCGTTTGGTTTATCGAGTCACTAACTACGCACAATGTGACTCAATTCGTCTTCTGGGATCAACAAGCACCAACTATTTGATTCCGTTCGACTTCTTGGATCATTAAGTCTTCTATTTCACCCCAATTGACTTCTCGGATCAACAAGTCTTTCGTTTGACTGAATTCGGCTTCACGGATCAACAAGTACCCCCAACTTGATCCGTTTGGTTTATCGAGTCACTAACTATGCACAATGTGACTCAATTCGGCTTCTGGGATCAACAAGCACCAACTATTTGACTCCGTTCGACTTCTCGGATCATTAAGTCTTCTATTTAACCCCAATTGACTTTTTGGATCAACAAGTCTTCCGTCTGACCGAATTCGGCTTCACGGATCAACAAAAACCCCCAACTTGATGCGTTTGGTTTATCGAGTCACTAACTACGCACAATGTGACTCAATTCGGCGTCTGGGATCAACAAGCACCAACTATTTGACTCCGTTCGACTTCTCGGATCATTAAATCTTCTATATAACCCCAATTGACTTCTCGGATCAACAAGCCTTCCGTCTGACCGAATTCGGCTTCACGGATCAACAAGTACCCCCAACTTGATCCGTTTGGTTTATCGAGTCACTAACTACGCACAATGTGACTCAATTCAGCTTCTGGGATCAACAAGCACCAAATATTGACTCCGTTCAACTTCTCGGATCATTAAGTCTTCTATTTGACCCCAATTGACTTCCCGGATCAACAAGTCTTCCGTCTAACCAAATTCGGCTTCTTGAATCAACAAGTACCCCCAACTTGATCCGTTTGGTTTATCGAGTCACTAACTAAGCACAATGTGACTGAATTCGGCTTCTGGGATCAACAAGCACCAACTATTTGACTCCGTTCGACTTCTCGGATCATTAAGTCTTCTATTTGACCCCAATTGACTTCACGGATCAACAAGTCTTCCGTCTGATCGAATTCGGCTTCACGGATTAACAAGTACCTTTAACTTGATCCGTTTGGTTTATCAAGTCACTAACTACGCACAATGTGACTCGATTCGGCTTCTGGGATCAACAAGCACCAACTATTTGACTCCGTTCGACTTCTCGGATCATTAAGTCTTCAGTTTGACCAAAATTGACTTCTCGGATCAACAAGTCTTCCGTTGGACCGAATTCGGCTTCACGAATCAACAAGTACCCTCAACCTGATCCGTTTGGTTTAGCGAGTCACTAACTACGCACAATGTGACTCAATTCGGCTTCTGGGATCAACAAGCACCAAGTATTTGACTCCGTTCGACTTCTCGGATCATTAAGTCTTCTATTTGACCCCAATTGACTTCTCGGATCAACAAGTCTTCCGTCTGACCGAATTCGACTTCACGGATCAACAAGTACCCGCAAGTTGATCCGTTTGGTTTATCATGTCACTAACTACGCACAATGTGACTCAATTCGGCTTCTGGGATCAACAAGCACCAACTATTTGACTCCGTTCGACTTCTCGGATCATTAAGTCTTCGATTTGACCCCAATTGACTTCTCGGATCAATAAGTCTTCCGTCTAACCAACATCGGCTTCACGGATCAAAAAGTACCCCCAACTCGATCAATTTGGTTTATCAAGTCACTAACTACGCACAATGTGACTCAATTCGGCTTCTGAGATCAATAAGCACCAACTATTTGACTCCGTTCGACTTCTCGGATCATTAAGTCTTCTATTTAACCCCAATTGACTTTTCGGATCAACAAGTCTTCCGTCTGACCGAATTCGGCTTCACGGATCAACAAAAACCCCCAACTTGATGCGTTTGGTTTATCGAGTCACTAACTACGCACAATGTGACTCAATTCGGCTTCTGGGATCAACAAGCACCAACTATTTGACTCCGTTCGACTTCTCGGATCATTAAATCTTCTATATAACCCCAATTGACTTCTCGGATCAACAAGTCTTCCGTCTGACCGAATTCGGCTTCACGGATCAACAAGTACCCCCAACTTGATCCGTTTGGTTTATCGAGTCACTAACTACGCACAATGTGACTCAATTCAGCTTCTGGGATCAACAAGCACCAAATATTGACTCCGTTCAACTTTTCGGATCATTAAGTCTTCTATTTGACCCCAATTGACTTCCCGGATCAACAAGTCTTCCGTCTAACCAAATTCGGCTTCACGAATCAACAAGTACCCCCAACTTGATCCGTTTGGTTTATCGAGTCACTAACTAAGCACAATGTGACTGAATTCGGCTTCTGGGATCAACAAGGACCAACTATTTGACTCCGTTCGACTTCTCGGATCATTAAGTCTTCTATTTGACCCCAATTGACTTCACGGATCAACAAGTCTTCCGTCTGATCGAATTCGGCTTCACGGATCAACAAGTACCTTTAACTTGATCCGTTTGGTTTATCAAGTCACTAACTACGCACAATGTGACTCGATTCGGCTTCTGGGATCAACAAGCACCAACTATTTGACTCCGTTCGACTTCTCGGATCATTAAGTCTTCAGTTTGACCAAAATTGACTTCTCGGATCAACAAGTCTTCCGTTGGACCGAATTCGGCTTCACGAATCAACAAGTACCCTCAACTTGATCCGTTTGGTTTATCGAGTCACTAACTACGCACAATGTGACTCAATTCGGCTTCTGGGATCAACAAGCACTAAGTATTTGACTCTGTTCGACTTTCTCGGATCATTAAGTCTTCTATTTGACCCCAATTGACTTCTCGGATCAACAAGTCTTCCGTCTGACCGAATTCGACTTCACGGATCAACAAGTACCCGCAAGTTGATCCGTTTGGTTATCATGTCACTAACTACGCACAATGTGACTCAATTCGGCTTCTGGGATCAACAAGCACCAACTATTTGACTCCGTTCGACTTCTCGGATCATTAAGTCTTCGATTTGACCAAAATTGACTTCTCGGATCAACAAGTCTTTCGTTGGCCCGAATTCGGCTTTACGGATCAACAAGTACCCTCAACTTGATCCGTTTGGTTTATCGAGTCACTAACTACGCACAATTTGACTCAATTCGACTTCTGGGATCAACAAGCACCAACTATTTGATTCCGTTCGACTTCTTGGATCATTAAGTCTTCTATTTCACCCCAATTGACTTCTCGGATCAACAAGTCTTTCGTTTGACTGAATTCGGCTTCACGGATCAACAAGTACCCCCAACTTGATCCGTTTGGTTTATCGAGTCACTAACTATGCACAATGTGACTCAATTCGGCTTCTGGGATCAACAAGCACCAACTATTTGACTCCGTTCGACTTCTCGGATCATTAAGTCTTCTATTTAACCCCAATTGACTTTTCGGATCAACAAGTCTTCCGTCTGACCGAATTCGGCTTCACGGATCAACAAAAACCCCCAACTTGATGCGTTTGGTTTATCGAGTCACTAACTACGCACAATGTGACTCAATTCCGCTTCTGGGATCAACAAGCACCAACTATTTGACTCCGTTCGACTTCTCGGATCATTAAATCTTCTATATAACCCCAATTGACTTCTCGGATCAACAAGTCTTCCGTCTGACCGAATTCGGCTTCACGGATCAACAAGTACCCCCAACTTGATCCGTTTGGTTTATCGAGTCACTAACTACGCACAATGTGACTCAATTCAGCTTCTGGGATCAACAAGCACCAAATATTAACTCCGTTCAACTTCTCGGATCATTAAGTCTTCTATTTGACCCCAATTGACTTCCCGGATCAACAAGTCTTCCGTCTAACCAAATTCGGCTTCTCGAATCAACAAGTACCCCCAACTTCATCCGTTTGCTTTATCGAGTCACTAACTAAGCACAATGTGACTGAATTCGGCTTCTGGGATCAACAAGCACCAACTATTTGACTCCGTTCGACTTCTCGGATCATTAAGTCTTCTATTTGACCCCAATTGACTTCACGGATCAACAAGTCTTCCGTCTGATCGAATTCGGCTTCACGGATCAACAAGTACCTTTAACTTGATCCGTTTGGTTTATCAAGTCACTAACTACGCACAATGTGACTCGATTCGGCTTCTGGGATCAACAAGCACCAACTATTTGACTCCGTTCGACTTCTCGGATCATTAAGTCTTCAGTTTGACCAAAATTGACTTCTCGGATCAACAAGTCTTCCGTTGGACCGAATTCGGCTTCACGAATCAACAAGTACCCTCAACTTGATCCGTTTGGTTTATCGAGTCACTAACTACGCACAATGTGACTCAATTCGGCTTCTGGGATCAACAAGCACTAAGTATTTGACTCCGTTCGACTTCTCGGATCATTAAGTCTTCTATTTGACCCCAATTGACTTCTCGGATCAACAAGTCTTCCGTCTGACCGAATTCGACTTCACGGATCAACAAGTACCCGCAAGTTGATCCGTTTGGTTTATCATGTCACTAACTACGCACAATGTGACTCAATTCGGCTTCTGGGATCAACAAGCACCAACTATTTGACTCCGTTCGACTTCTCGGATCATTAAGTCTTCGATTTGACCAAAATTGACTTCTCGGATCAACAAGTCTTTCGTTGGCCCGAATTCGGCTTTACGGATCAACAAGTACCCTCAACTTGATCCGTTTGGTTTATCGAGTCACTAACTACGCACAATGTGACTCAATTCGACTTCTGGGATCAACAAGCACCAACTATTTGATTCCGTTCGACTTCTTGGATCATTAAGTCTTCTATTTCACCCCAATTGACTTCTCGGATCAACAAGTCTTTCGTTTGACTGAATTCGGCTTCACGGATCAACAAGTACCCCCAACTTGATCCGTTTGGTTTATCGAGTCACTAACTATGCACAATGTGACTCAATTCGGCTTCTGGGATCAACAAGCACCAACTATTTGACTCCGTTCGACTTCTCGGATCATTAAGTCTTCTATTTAACCCCAATTGACTTTTCGGATCAACAAGTCTTCCGTCTGACCGAATTCGGCTTCACGGATCAACAAAAACCCCCAACTTGATGCGTTTGGTTTATCGAGTCACTAACTACGCACAATGTGACTCAATTCGGCTTCTGGGATCAACAAGCACCGACTATTTGACTCCGTTCGACTTCTCGGATCATTAAATCTTCTATATAACCCCAATTGACTTCTCGGATCAACAAGTCTTCCGTCTGACCGAATTCGGCTTCACGGATCAACAAGTACCCCCAACTTGATCCGTTTGGTTTATCGAGTCACTAACTACGCACAATGTGACTCAATTCAGCTTCTGGGATCAACAAGCACCAAATATTGACTCCGTTCAACTTCTCGGATCATTAAGTCTTCTATTTGACCCCAATTGACTTCCCGGATCAACAAGTCTTCCGTCTAACCAAATTCGGCTTCTCGAATCAACAAGTACCCCCAACTTGATCCGTTTGGTTTATCGAGTCACTAACTAAGCACAATGTGACTGAATTCGGCTTCTGGGATCAACAAGCACCAACTATTTGACTCCGCTCGACTTCTCGGATCATTAAGTCTTCTATTTGACCCCAATTGACTTCACGGATCAACAAGTCTTCCGTCTGATCGAATTCGGCTTCACGGATTAACAAGTACCTTTAACTTGATCCGTTTGGTTTATCAAGTCACTAACTACGCACAATGTGACTCGATTCGGCTTCTGGGATCAACAAGCACCAACTATTTGACTCCGTTCGACTTCTCGGATCATTAAGTCTTCAGTTTGACCAAAATTGACTTCTCGGATCAACAAGTCTTCCGTTGGACCGAATTCGGCTTCACGAATCAACAAGTACCCTCAACTTGATCCGTTTGGTTTATCGAGTCACTAACTACGCACAATGTGACTCAATTCGGCTTCTGGGATCAACAAGCACCAAGTATTTGACTCCGTTCGACTTCTCGGATCATTAAGTCTTCTATTTGACCCCAATTGACTTCTCGGATCAACAAGTCTTCCGTCTGACCGAATTCGACTTCACGGATCAACAAGTACCCGCAAGTTGATCCGTTTTGTTTATCATGTCACTAACTACGCACAATGTGACTCAATTCGGCTTCTGGGATCAACAAGCACCAACTATTTGACTCCGTTCGACTTCTCGGATCATTAAGTCTTCGATTTGACCCCAATTGACTTCTCGGATCAATAAGTCTTCCGTCTGACCAACATCGGCTTCACGGATCAAAAAGTACCCCCAACTTGATCAATTTGGTTTATCAAGTCACTAACTACGCACAATGTGACTCAATTCGGCTTCTGGGATCAATAAGCACCAACTATTTGACTCCGTTCGACTTCTCGGATCATTAAGTCTTCGATTTGACCCCAATTGACTTCTAGGATCAACAAGTCTTCCGTCTGACCGAATTCGGCTTCACGGATCAACAAGTACCCTCAGGTTGATTCGTTTGGTTTATCAAGTCACCAACTACGCACAATGTGACTCAATTCGACTTGTGGGATTAACAAGCACCAACTATTTGACTCCGTTCGACTTCTCGGATCATTAAGTCTTCTATTTGACCCTAATTGACTTCTCGGATCAACAAGTCTTCCGTTGGACCGAATTCGGCTTCACGAATCAACAAGTACCCTCAACTTGATCCGTTTGGTTTATCGAGTCACTAACTACGCACAATGTGACTCAATTCGGCTTCTGGGATCAACAAGCACCAACTATTTGACTCCGTTCGACTTCTCGGATCATTAAGTCTTCTATTTGACCCCAATTGACTTCTCGGATCAACAAGTCTTCCGTCTGACCGAATTCGGCTTCACGGATCAACAAGTACCCCCAACTTGATCCGTTTGGTTTATCAAGTCACTAACTACGTACAATGTGACTCAATTCGGCTTCTGGGGTCAACAAGCACCAACTATTTGACTCCGTTCGACTTCTCGGATCATTAAGTCTTCTATTTGATCCCAATTGACTTCTCGAATCAACAAGTCTTCCGTCTGACTGAATTCGACTTCACGGATCAACAAGTACCCCCAACATGATCCGTTTGGTATATCGAGTCACTAACTACGCACAATGTGAGTCAATTCAGCTTCTAGGATCAACAAGCACCAACTATTTGACTCCGTTAGACTTCTCGTATCATTAAGTCTTCTATTTGACCCCAATTGACTTCTCAGATCAACAAGTCTTCCGTCTGACCGAATTCGGCTTCACGAATCAACAAATACCCCCAACTTGATCCGTTTGGTTTATCGAGTCACTAACTACGCACAATGTGACTCAATTCGGCTTCTGGGATCAACAAGCACCAACTATTTGACTCCGTTCGACTTCTCGGATCATTAAGTCTTCTATTTAACCCCAATTGACTTTTCGGATCAACAAGTCTTCCGTCTGACCGAATTCGGCTTCACGGATCAACAAGAACCCCCAACTTGATGCGTTTGGTTTATCGAGTCACTAACTACGCACAATATGACTCAATTCGGCTTCTGGGATCAACAAGCACCAACTATTTGACTCCGTTCGACTTCTCGGATCATTAAATCTTCTATATAACCCCAATTGACTTCTCGGATCAACAAGTCTTCCGTCTGACCGAATTCGGCTTCACGGATCAACAAGTACCCCCAACTTGATCCGTTTGGTTTATCGAGTCACTAACTACGCACAATGTGACTCAATTCACCTTCTGGGATCAACAAGCACCAAATATTGACTCCGTTCAACTTCTCGGATCATTAAGTCTTCTATTTGACCCCAATTGACTTCTCGGATCAACAAGTCTTCCGTCTGATCGAATTCGGCTTCACGAATCAACAAGTACCCCTAACTTGATCCGTTTGGTTTATCGAGTCACTAACTAAGCACAATGTGACTGAATTCGGCTTCTGGGATCAACAAGCACCAACTATTTGACTCCGTTCGACTTCTCGGATCATTAAGTCTTCTATTTGACCCCAATTGACTTCACGGATCAACATGTCTTCCGTCTGATCGAATTCGGCTTCACGGATCAACAAGTACCTTTAACTTGATCCGTTTGGTTTATCAAGTCACGAACTACGCACAATGTGACTCGATTCGGCTTCTGGGATCAACAAGCACCAACTATTTGACTCCGTTCGACTTCTCGGATCAACAAGTCTTCCGTTGGACCGAATTCGGCTTCACGAATCAACAAGTACCCTCAACTTGATCCGTTTGGTTTATCGAGTCACTAACTACGCACAATGTGACTCAATTCGGCTTCTGGGATCAACAAGCACCAAGTATTTGACTCCGTTCGACTTCTCGGATCATTAAGTCTTCTATTTGACCCCAATTGACTTCTCGGATCAACAAGTCTTCCGTCTGACCGAATTCGACTTCACGGATCAACAAGTACCCGCAAGTTGATCCGTTTGGTTTATCATGTCACTAACTACGCACAATGTGACTCAATTCGGCTTCTGGGATCAACAAGCACCAACTATTTGACTCCGTTAGACTTCTCGTATCATTAAGTCTTCTATTTGACCCCAATTGACTTCTCAGATCAACAAGTCTTCCGTCTGACCGAATTCGGCTTCACGAATCAACAAATACCCCCAACTTGATCCGTTTGGTTTATCGAGTCACTAACTACGCACAATGTGACTCAATTCGGCTTCTGGGATCAACAAGCACCAACTATTTGACTCCGTTCGACTTCTCGGATCATTAAGTCTTCTATTTAACCCCAATTGACTTTTCGGATCAACAAGTCTTCCGTCTGACCGAATTCGGCTTCACGGATCAACAAGAACCCCCAACTTGATGCGTTTGGTTTATCGAGTCACTAACTACGCACAATATGACTCAATTCGGCTTCTGTGATCAACAAGCACCAACTATTTGACTCCGTTCGACTTCTCGGATCATTAAATCTTCTATATAACCCCAATTGACTTCTCGGATCAACAAGTCTTCCGTCTGACCGAATTCGGCTTCACGGATCAACAAGTACCCCCAACTTGATCCGTTTGGTTTATCGAGTCACTAACTACGCACAATGTGACTCAATTCACCTTCTGGGATCAACAAGCACCAAATATTGACTCCGTTCAACTTCTCGGATCATTAAGTCTTCTATTTGACCCCAATTGACTTCTCGGATCAACAAGTCTTCCGTCTAACCAAATTCGGCTTCACGAATCAACAAGTACCCCTAACTTGATCCGTTTGGTTTATCGAGTCACTAACTAAGCACAATGTGACTAAATTCGGCTTCTGGGATCAACAAGCACCAACTATTTGACTCCGTTCGACTTCTCGGATCATTAAGTCTTCCATTTGACCCCAATTGACTTCACGGATCAACATGTCTTCCGTCTGATCGAATTCGGCTTCACGGATCAACAAGTACCTTTAACTTGATCCGTTTGGTTTATCAAGTCACGAACTACGCACAATGTGACTCGATTCGGCTTCTGGGATCAACAAGCACCAACTATTTGACTCCGTTCGACTTCTCGGTTCAACAAGTCTTCCGTTGGACCGAATTCGGCTTCACGAATCAACAAGTACCCTCAACTTGATCCGTTTGGTTTATCGAGTCACTAACTACGCACAATATGACTCAATTCGGCTTCTGGGATCAACAAGCACCAACTATTTGACTCCGTTCGACTTCTCGGATCATTAAATCTTCTATATAACCCCAATTGACTTCTCGGATCAACAAGTCTTCCGTCTGACCGAATTCGGCTTCACGGATCAACAAGTACCCCCAACTTGATCCGTTTGGTTTATCGAGTCACTAACTACGCACAATGTGACTCAATTCACCTTCTGGGATCAACAAGCACCAAATATTGACTCCGTTCAACTTCTCGGATCATTAAGTCTTCTATTTGACCCCAATTGACTTCTCGGATCAACAAGTCTTCCGTCTAACCAAATTCGGCTTCACGAATCAACAAGTACCCCTAACTTGATCCGTTTGGTTTATCGAGTCACTAACTAAGCACAATGTGACTGAATTCGGCTTCTGGGATCAACAAGCACCAACTATTTGACTCCGTTCGACTTCTCGGATCATTAAGTCTTCTATTTGACCCCAATTGACTTCACGGATCAACATGTCTTCCGTCTGATCGAATTCGGCTTCACGGATCAACAAGTACCTTTAACTTGATCCGTTTGGTTTATCAAGTCACGAACTACGCACAATGTGACTCGATTCGGCTTCTGGGATCAACAAGCACCAACTATTTGACTCCGTTCGACTTCTCGGATCAACAAGTCTTCCGTTGGACCGAATTCGGCTTCACGAATCAACAAGTACCCTCAACTTGATCCGTTTGGTTTATCGAGTCACTAACTACGCACAATGTGACTCAATTCGGCTTCTGGGATCAACAAGCACCAAGTATTTGACTCCGTTCGACTTCTCGGATCATTAAGTCTTCTATTTGACCCCAATTGACTTCTCGGATCAACAAGTCTTCCGTCTGACCGAATTCGACTTCACGGATCAACAAGTACCCGCAAGTTGATCCGTTTGGTTTATCATGTCACTAACTACGCACAATGTGACTCAATTCGGCTTCTGGGATCAACAAGCACCAACTATTTGACTCCGTTCGACTTCTCGGATCATTAAGTCTTCGATTTGACCCCAATTGACTTCTCGGATCAATAAGTCTTCCGTCTGACCAACATCGGCTTCACGGATCAAAAAGTACCCCCAACTTGATCAATTTGGTTTATCAAGTCACTAACTACGCACAATGTGACTCAATTCGGCTTCTGGTATCAATAAGCACCAACTATTTGACTCCGTTCGACTTCTCGGATCATTAAGTCTTCGATTTGACCCCAATTGACTTCTAGGATCAACAAGTCTTCCGTCTGACCGAATTCGGCTTCACGGATCAACAAGTACCCTCAGGTTGATTCGTTTGGTTTATCAAGTCACCAACTACGCACAATGTGACTCAATTCGACTTGTGGGATTAACAAGCACCAACTATTTGACTCCGTTCGACTTCTCGGATCATTAAGTCTTCTATTTGACCCTTATTGACTTCTCGGATCAACAAGTCTTCCGTCTAACTGAATTCGGCTTCACGGATCAACAAGTACCCCCAACTTGATCCGTTTGTTTTATCGAGTCACTAACTACGCACAATGTGACTCAATTCGGCTTCTGGGATCAACAAGCACCAACTATTTGACTCCGTACGACTTCTCGGATCATTAAGTCTTCTATTTGACCCCAATTGACTTCTCGGATCAACAAGTCTTCCGTCTGACCGAATTCGGATTCACGGATCAACAAGTACCCGCAAGTTGATTTGTTTGGTTTATCAAGTCACTAACTACGCACAATGTGACTTAATTCGGCTTCTGGGATCAACAAGCACCAACTATTTGACTCCGTTCGACTTCTCGGATCATTAATTCTTCTATATGACCCCAATTGACTTCTCGGATCAACAAGTCTTCCGTCTGACCGAATTCAGCTTCACGGATCAACAAGTACCAGCAAGTTGATCCGTTTGGTTTATCATGTCACTAACTACGCACAATGTGACTCAATTCGGCTTCTGGGATCAACAAGCGCCAACTATTTGACTTCGTTCGACTTCTCGGATCATTAAGTCTTCTATATGACCCCAATTGACTTCTCGGATCAACAAGTCTTCCGTCTGATCGAAATCGGCTTCACGGATCAACAAGTACCCCCAACTTGATCCGTTTGGTTTATCAAGTGACTAACTACGCACAATGTGACTCAATTCGGCTTCTGGGATCAACAAGCACCAAGTATTTGACTCCATTCGACTTCTCGGATCATTAAGTCTTCTATTTGACCCCAATTGACTTCTCGGATCAACAAGTCTTCCGTCTGACCGAATTCGGCTTCAAGGATCAACAAGTACCCGCAAGTTGATCCGTTTCGTTTATCATGTCAATAACTACGCACAATGTGACTCAATTCGGCTTCTGGGATCAACAAGCACCAACTATTTGACTCCGTTCGACTTCTCGGATCAATAAGTCTTCGATTTGACCCCAATTGACTTCTCGGATCAATAAGTCATCCGTCTGACCGACATCGGCTTCACGGATCAACAAGTACCCCCAACTTGATCAATTTGATTTATCAAGTCACTAACTATGCACAATGTGACTCAATTCGACTTGTGGGATCAACAAGCACCAACTATTTGACTCCGTTCGACTTCTCGGATCATTAATTCTTCTATATGACCCCAATTGACTTCTCGGATCAACAAGTCTTCCGTCTGACCGAATTCGGCTTCACGGATCAACAAGTACCCGCAAGTTGATCCGTTTGGTTTATCATGTCACTAACTACGCACAATGTGACTCAATTCGGCTTCTAGGATCAACAAGCACCAACTATTTGACTTCGTTCGACTTCTCGGATCATTAAGTCTTCTATTTGACCCCAATTGACTTCTCGGATCAATAAGTCTTCCGTCTGACCGAAATCGGCTTCACGGATCAACAAGTACCCCCAACTTGATCCGTTTGGTTTATCAAGTCACTAACTACGCACAATGCGACTCAATTCGGCTTCTGGGATCAACAAGAACCAACTATTTGACTCCGTTCGACTTCTCGGATCATTATGTCTTCACTTTGACCAAAATTGACTTCTCGGATCAACAAGTCTTCCGTTTGACCGAATTCTGCTTCACGGATCAACAAGTACCCCCAACTTGATCCGTTTGGTTTATCGAGTCACTATCTACGCATAATGTGACTCAATTCGGCTTCTGGGATCAACAAGCACAAACTATTTGACTCCGTTCGACTTCTCGGATCATTAATTCTTCTATTTGACCCCAATTGACTTCTAGGATGAACAAGTCTTCCGTCTGACCGAATTCGGCATCACGGATCAACAAATACCCTCAAGTTGATCCGTTTGGTTTATCAAGTCACCAACTACGCACAATGTGACTCAATTCGACTTGTGGGATCAACAAGCACCAACTATTTGACTCCGTTCGACTTCTCGGATCATTAAGTCTTCTATTTGACCCCAATTAACTTCTCGGATCAACAAGTCTTCCGTCTAACCGAATTCGGCTTCACGGATAAACAAGTACCCCCAACTTGATCCATTTGGTTTACCGAGTCACTAACTACGCACAATATGACTCAATTCGGCTTATGGGATCAACAGGCACCAACTATTTGACTCCGTTCGACTTCTCGGATCATTAAGTCTTCTATTTGACCCCAATTGACTTCTCGGATCAACAAGTCTTCCGTCTGACCGAATTCGGCTTCACGGATCAACAAGTACCCCCAACTAGATCCGTTTGGTTTATCATGTCACTAACTACGCACAATGTGACTCAATTCGGCTTCTGGGATCAACAAGCACCAACAATTTGACTCCGTTCGACTTCTCGGATCGTTAAGTCTTCTATTTGACCCCAATTGACTTCTAGGATCAACAAGTCTTCCGTCTGACCGAATTCGACTTCACGGCTCAATAAGTACCCGCAAGTTGATCCGTTTGGTGTATCATATCACTAACTACGCACAATGTAACTCAATTCGGCTTCTGGGATCAACAAGCACCAACTATTTGACTCCGTTCGACTTCTCGGATCATTAAGTCTTCAGTTTGACCCCAATTGACTTCTCGGATCAATAAGTCTTCCGTTGGACCGAAATCGGCTTCACGGATCAACAAGTACCCTCAATTTGATCCGTTTGGTCTATCAAGTCACTAACTACGCACAATGTGACTCGATTCGATTTCTGGGATCAACAAGCACCAACTATTTGACTCCGTTCGACTTCTCGGATCATTAATTCTTCTATATGACCCCAATTGACTTCTCGGATCAACAAGTCTTTCGTCTGACCGAATTCGGCTTCACGGATTAACAAGTACCCCCAACTTGGTCCGTTTGGTTTATCAAGTCACTAACTATGCACAATGTGACTCAATTCGATTTCTGGGATCAACAAGCACCAACTATATGACTCCGCTCGACTTCTCGGATCATTAATTCTTGTATAAGACCCCAATTGACTTCTCGGATCAACAAGTCTTTCGTCTGACCGAATTCGGCTTCACGGATCAACATGTACCCCCAACTTGATTCGTTTGGTTTATCGAGTCACTAACTACGCATAATGTGACTCAATTCGGCTTCTGGGATCAACAAGCACCAACTATTTGACTCCGTTCGACTTCTCGGATCATTAAGTCTTCTATTTGACCCCAATTGACTTCTCAGATCAACAAGTCTTCCGTCTGACCGAAGTCGACTTCACGGATCAACAAGTACCCCCAACTTGAACCGTTTGGTTTATCAAGTCACTAACTACACACAATGTGACTCAATTCGGCTTCTAGGATCAACAAGCACCAATTATTTGACTCCGTTCGACTTCTCGGATCATTGAGTCTTCTATTTGACCCAATTGACTTCTCGGATCAACAAGTCTTCCGTCTGACCTAATTCGGCTTCACGGATCATCAAGTACCCCCAACTTGATCCGTTTGGTTTATCGAGTCACTAACTACGCATAATGTGACTCAATTCGGCTTCTGGGATCAACAAGCACCAACTATTTGACTTTGTTCGACTTCTCGGATCATTAAGTCTTCTGTTTGACCCCAATTGACTTTTCGGATCAACAAGTCTTCCGTCTGACCGAATTCGGCTTCACGGATCAACAAGTACCCCAAACTTGATCCGTTTGGTTTATCGTGTCACTAACTACGCACAATGTGACTCAATTCGGCTTCTGGGATCAACAAGCACCATCTATTTGACTCCTTTCGACTTCTCGGATCATTAAATCTTCTATTTGACCCCAATTGACTTCTCGGATCAACAAGTCTTTCGTCTGATCGAATTCGGCTTCACGGATCAACAAGTACCCCCAACTTGATCTGTTTGGTTTATTGAGTCACTAACTACGCACAATGTGACTCAATTCGGATTCTGGGATCAAGAAGCACAAACTATTTGACTCCGTTCGACTTCTCGGATCATTAATTCTTCTATATGACCCCAATTGACTTCTCGGATCAACAAGTCTTCCGTCTGACCGAATTCGGCTTCACGGATCAACAAGTACCCTCAGGTTGATTCGTTTGGTTTATCAAGTCACCAACTACGCACAATGTGACTAAATTCGACTTGTGGGATTAACAAGCACCAACTATTTGACTCCGTTCGACTTCTCGGATCATTAAGTCTTCTATTTGACCCTAATTGACTTCTCGGATCAACAAGTCTTCCGTCTAACTGAATTCGGCTTCACGGATCAACAAGTACCCCCAACTTGATCCGTTTGTTTTATCGAGTCACTAACTACGCACAATGTGACTCAATTCGGCTTCTGGGATCAACAAGCACCAACTATTTGACTCCGTACGACTTCTCGGATCATTAAGTCTTCTATTTGACCCCAATTGACTTCTCGGATCAACAAGTCTTCCGTCTGACCGAATTCGGCTTCACGGATCAACAAGTACCCGCAAGTTGATTTGTTTGGTTTATCAAGTCACTAACTACGCACAATGTGACTTAATTCGGCTTCTGGGATCAACAAGCACCAACTATTTGACTCCGTTCGACTTCTCGGATCATTAATTCTTCTATATGACCCCAATTGACTTCTCGGATCAACAAGTCTTCCATCTGACCGAATTCGGCTTCACGGATCAACAAGTACCAGCAAGTTGATCCGTTTGGTTTATCATGTCACTAACTACGCACAATGTGACTCAATTCGGCTTCTGGGATCAACAAGCACCAACTATTTGACTTCGTTCGACTTCTCGGATCATTAAGTCTTCTATATGACCCCAATTGACTTCTCGGATCAACAAGTCTTCCGTCTGACCGAAATCGGCTTCACGGATCAACAAGTACCCCCAACTTGAACCGTTTGGTTTATCAAGTCACTAACTACGCACAATGTGACTCAATTCGGCTTCTAGGATCAACAAGCACCAATTATTTGACTCCGTTCGACTTCTCGGATCATTGAGTCTTCCATTTGACCCAATTGACTTCTCCGATCAACAAGTCTTCCGTCTGACTTAATTCGGCTTCACGGATCATCAAGTACCCCCAACTTGATCCGTTTGGTTTATCGAGTCACTAACTACGCATAATGTGACTCAATTCGGCTTCTGGGATCAACAAGCACCAACTATTTGACTCTGTTCGACTTCTCGGATCATTAAGTCTTCTGTTTAACCCCAATTGACTTTTCGGATCAACAAGTCTTCCGTCTGACCGAATTCGGCTTCACGGATCAACAAGTACCCCAAACTTGATCCGTTTGGTTTATCGTGTCACTAACTACGCACAATGTGACTCAATTCGGCTTCTGGGATCAACAAGCACCATCTATTTGACTCCTTTCGACTTCTCGGATCATTAAATCTTCTATTTGACCCCAATTGACTTCTCGGATCAACAAGTCTTTCGTCTGATCGAATTCGGCTTCACGGATCAACAAGTACCCCCAACTTGATCTGTTTGGTTTATTGAGTCACTAACTACGCACAATGTGACTCAATTCGGATTCTGGGATCAAGAAGCACAAACTATTTAACTCCGTTCGACTTCTCGGATCATTAATTCTTCTATATGACCCCAATTGACTTCTCGGATCAACAAGTCTTCCGTCTTACCGAATTCGGCTTCACGGATCAACAAGTACCCTCAGGTTGATTCGTTTGGTTTATCAAGTCACCAACTACGCACAATGTGACTAAATTCGACTTGTGGGATTAACAAGCACCAACTATTTGACTCCGTTCGACTTCTCGGATCATTAAGTCTTCTATTTGACCCTAATTGACTTCTCGGATCAACAAGTCTTCCGTCTAACTGAATTCGGCTTCACGGATCAACAAGTACCCCCAACTTGATCCGTTTGTTTTATCGAGTCACTAAATACGCACAATGTGACTCAATTCGGCTTCTGGGATCAACAAGCACCAACTATTTGACTCCGTACGACTTCTCGGATCATTAAGTCTTCTATTTGACCCCAATTGACTTCTCGGATCAACAAGTCTTCCGTCTGACCGAATTCGGCTTCACGGATCAACAAGTACCCGCAAGTTGATTTGTTTGGTTTATCAAGTCACTAACTACGCACAATGTGACTTAATTCGGCTTCTGGGATCAACAAGCACCAACTATTTGACTCCGTTCAACTTCTCGGATCATTAATTCTTCTATATGACCCCGATTGACTTCTCGGATCAACAAGTCTTCCATCTGACCGAATTCGGCTTCACGGATCAACAAGTACCAGCAAGTTGATCCGTTTGGTTTATCATGTCACTAACTACGCACAATGTGACTCAATTCGGCTTCTGGGATCAACAAGCACCAACTATTTGACTTCGTTCGACTTCTCGGATCATTAAGTCTTCTATATGACCCCAATTGACTTCTCGGATCAACAAGTCTTCCGTCTGACCGAAATCGGCTTCACGGATCAACAAGTACCCCCAACTTGATCCGTTTGGTTTATCAAGTGACTAACTACGCACAATGTGACTCAATTCGGCTTCTGGGATCAACAAGCACCAAGTATTTGACTCCATTCGACTTCTCGGATCATTAAGTCTTCTATTTGACACCAATTGACTTCTCGGATCAACAAGTCTTCCGTCTGACCGAATTCGGCTTCACGGATCAACAAGTACCCGCAAGTTGATCCGTTTCGTTTATCATGTCAATAACTACGCACAATGTGACTCAATTCGGCTTCTGGGATCAACAAGCACCAACTATTTGACTCCGTTCGACTTCTCGGATCATTAAGTCTTCGATTTGACCCCAATTGACTTCTCGGATCAATAAGTCATCCGTCTGACCGACATCGGCTTCACGGATCAACAAGTACCCCCAACTTGATCAATTTGATTTATCAAGTCACTAACTACGCACAATGTGACTCAATTCGACTTGTGGGATCAACAAGCACCAACTATTTGACTCCGTTCGACTTCTCGGATCATTAATTCTTCTATATGCCCCAATTGACTTCTCGGATCAACAAGTCTTCCGTCTGACCGAATTCGGCTTCACGGATCAACAAGTACCCGCAAGTTGATCCGTTTGGTTTATCATGTCACTAACTACGCACAATGTGACTCAATTCGGCTTCTGGGATCAACAAGCACCAACTATTTGACTTCGTTCGACTTCTCGGATCATTAAGTCTTCTATTTGACCCCAATTGACTTCTCGGAGCAATAAGTCTTCCGTCTGACCGAAATCGGCTTCACGGATCAACAAGTACCCCCAACTTGATCCGTTTGGTTTATCAAGTCACTAACTACGCACAATGTGACTCAATTCGGCTTCTGGGAACAACAAGAACCAACTATTTGACTCCGTTCGACTTCTCGGATCATTAAGTCTTCGATTTGACCCCAATTGACTTCTCGGATCAATAAGTCTTCCGTCTGACCGACATCGGCTTATGGATCAACAAGTACCCCCAACTTGATCAATTTGGTTTATCAAGTCACTAACTACGCACAATGTGACTCAATTCGGCTTCAAGGATCAACAAGCACCAACTATTAGACTTCGTTCGACTTCTCGGATCATTAAGTCTTCTATTTGACCCTAATTGACTTCTCGGATCAACAAGTTTTCTGTCTGACCGAATTCGGCTTCACGAATCAACAAGTACCCCCAACTTAATCCGTTTGGTTTATCGAGTCACTAACTACGCATAATGTGACTCAATTCGGCTTCTGGAATCAACAAGCACCAATTGACTTCTAGGATCAACAAGTCTTCCGTCTGACCGAATTCGGCTTCTCGGATCATTAAGTCTTCGATTTGACCCCAATTGACTTCTAGGATCAACAAGTCTTCCGTCTGACCGAATTCGGCTTCATGGATCAACAAGTACCCTCAAGTTGATCCGTTTGGTTAATCAAGTCACCAACTACGCACAATGTGACTCAATTCGACTTGTGGGATCAACAAGCACCAACTATTTGACTCCGTTCGACTTCTCGGATCATTAAGTCTTCTATTTGACCCCAATTGACTTCTCGGATCAACAAGTCTTCCGTCTGACCGAATTCGACTTCACGGATCAACAAGTACCCCCAACTTGAACCGTTTGGTTTATCAAGTCACTAACTACGCACAATGTGACTCAATTCGGCTTCTAGGATCAACAAGCACCAATTATTTGGCTCCGTTCGACTTCTCGGATCATTGAGTCTTCTATTTGACCCAATTGACTTCTCGGATCAACAAGTCTTCCGTCTAACCGAATTCGGCTTCATGGATAAACAAGTGCCCCCAACTTGATCCATTTGGTTTAGCGAGTCACTAACTACGCACAATATGACTCAATTCGGCTTCTGGGATCAACAGGCACCAACTATTTGACTCCGTTCGACTTCTCGGATCATTAAGTCTTCTATTTGACCCCAATTGACTTCTCGGATCAACAAGTCTTCCGTCTGACCGAGTTCGGCTTCACGGATCAACAAGTACCCCCAACTTGATCCGTTTGGTTTATCATGTCACTAACTACGCACAATGTGACTCAATTCGGCTTCTGGGATCAACAAGCACCAACAATTTGACTCCGTTCGACTTCTCGGATCGTTAAGTCTTCTATTTGACCCCAATTGACTTCTCGGATCAACAAGTCTTCCGTCTGACCGAATTCGACTTCACGGCTCAACAAGTACCCGCAAGTTGATCCGTTTGGTGTATCATGTCACTAACTACGCACAATGTAACTCAATTCGGCTTCTGGGATCAACAAGCACCAACTATTTGACTCCGTTCGACATCTCGGATCATTAAGTCTTCAGTTTGACCCCAATTGACTTCTCGGATCAATAAGTCTTCCGTTGGACCGAAATCGGCTTCACGGATCAACAAGTACCCTCAATTTGATCTGTTTGGTCTATCAAGTCACTAACTACGCACAATGTGACTCGATTCGATTTCTGTGATCAACAAGCACCAACTATTTGACTCCGTTCGACTTCTCGGATCATTAATTCTTCTATATGACCCCAATTGACTTCTCGGATCAACAAGTCTTTCGTCTGACCGAATTCGGCTTCACGGATCAACAAGTACCCCCAACTTGGTCCGTTTGGTTTATCAAGTCACTAACTACGCACAATGTGACTCAATTCGATTTCTGGGATCAACAAGCACCAACTATATGACTCCGTTCGACTTCTCGGATCATTAATTCTTCTATATGACCCCAATTGACTTCTCGGATCAACAAGTCTTTCGTCTGACCGAATTCGGCGTCACGGATCAACATGTACCCCCAACTTGATTCGTTTGGTTTATCAAGTCACAAACTACGCACAATGTGAATCAATTCGGTTTCTGGGATCAACAAGCACCAACTATATGACTCCGTTCGACTTCTCGGATCATTAAGTCTTCTATTTAACCCCAATTGACTTCTCGTATCAACAAGTCTTCCGTCTGACCGAATTCGGCTTCAAGGATCAACAAGTACCCCCAACTTGATCCGTTTGGTTTATCGAGTCACTAACTACGCACAATGTGACTCAATTTGGCTTCCGGGATCAACAAGCACCAACTATTTGACTCCGTTCGACTTCTCGGATCATTAAATCTTCTATATGACCCCAATTGACTTCTCGGATCAACAAGTCTTCCGTCTGACCGAATTCGGCTTCACGGATCAACAAGTACCCCCAACTTGATCCGTTTGGTTTATCGAGTCACTAACTACGCATAATGTGACTCAATTCGGCTTCTGGGATCAACAAGCACCAACTATTTGACTCCGTTCGACTTCTCGGATCATTAAGTCTTCTATTTGACCCCAATTGACTTCTCGGATCAACAAGTCTTCCGTCTGACCGAATTCGACTTCACGGATCAACAAGTACCCCCAACTTGAACCGTTTGGTTTATCAAGTCACTAACTACGCACAATGTGACTCAATTCGGCTTCTAGGATCAACAAGCACCAATTATTTGACTCCGTTCGACTTCTCGGATCATTGAGTCTTCTATTTGACCCAATTGACTTCTCGGATCAACAAGTCTTCCGTCTGACCTAATTCGGCTTCACGGATCATCAAGTACCCCCAACTTGATCCGTTTGGTTTATCGAGTCACTAACTACGCACAATGTGACTCAATTCGGCTTCTGGGATCAACAAGCACCAACTATTTGACTCTGTTCGACTTCTCGGATCATTAAGTCTTCTGTTTGACCCCAATTGACTTTCGGATCAACAAGTCTTCTGTCTGACCGAATTCGGCTTCACGGATCAACAAGTACCCCAAACTTGATCCGTTTGGTTTATCGTGTCACTAACTACGCACAATGTGACTCAATTAGGCTTCTGGGATCAACAAGCACCAACTATTTGACTCCTTTCGACTTCTCGGATCATTAAATCTTCTATTTGACCCCAATTGACTTCTCGGATCAACAAGTCTTTCGTCTGACCGAATTCGGCTTCACGGATCAACAAGTACCCCCAACTTGATCTGTTTGGTTTATTGAGTCACTAACTACGCACAATGTGACTCAATTCGGATTCTGGGATCAAGAAGCACAAACTATTTGACTCCGTTCGACTTCTCGGATCATTAATTCTTCTATATGACCCCAATTGACTTCTCGGATCAACAAGTCTTCCGTCTGACCGAATTCGGCTTCACGGATCAACAAGTACCCCCAACTTGATCCGTTTGATTTATCGAGTCACTAACTACGCACAATGTGACTCAATTCGGCTTCTGGGATCAACAAGCACCAACTATTTGACTCCGTACGACTTCTCGGATCATTAAGTCTTCTATTTGACCCAATTGACTTCTCGGATCAACAAGTCTTCCATCTGACCGAATTCGGCTTCACGGATCAACAAGTACCCGCAAGTTGATCCGTTTCGTTTATCATGTCAATAACTACGCACAATGTGACTCAATTCGGCTTCTGGGATCAACAAGCACCAACTATTTGACTCCGTTCGACTTCTCGGATCATTAAGTCTTCGATTTGACCCCAATTGACTTCTCGGATCAATAAGTCATCCGTCTGACCGACATCGGCTTCACGGATCAACAAGTACCCCCAACTTGATCAATTCGATTTATCAAGTCACTAACTACGCACAATGTGACTCAATTCGACTTGTGGGATCAACAAGCACCAACTATTTGACTCCGTTCGACTTCTCGGATCATTAATTCTTCTATATGCCCCAATTGACTTCTCGGATCAACAAGTCTTCCGTCTGACCGAATTCGGCTTCACGGATCAACAAGTACCCGCAAGTTGATCCGTTTGGTTTATCATGTCACTAACTACGCACAATGTGACTCAATTCGGCTTCTGGGATCAACAAGCACCAACTATTTGACTTCGTTCGACTTCTCGGATCATTAAGTCTTCTATTTGACCCCAATTGACTTCTCGGATCAATAAGTCTTCCGTCTGACCGAAATCGGCTTCACGGATCAACAAGTACCCCCAACTTGATCCGTTTGGTTTATCAAGTCACTAACTACGCACAATGTGACTCAATTCGGCTTCTGGGATCAACAAGAACCAACTATTTGACTCCGTTCGACTTCTCGGATCATTAAGTCTTCGATTTGACCGCAATTGACTTCTCGGATCAATAAGTCTTCCGTCTGACCGACATCGGCTTCACGGATCAACAAGTACCCCCAACTTGATCAATTTGGTTTATCAAGTCACTAACTACGCACAATGTGACTCAATTCGGCTTCAAGGATCAACAAGCACCAACTATTAGACTTCGTTCGACTTCTCGGATCATTAAGTCTTCTATTTGACCTAATTGACTTCTCGGATCAACAAGTCTTCTGTCTGACCGAATTCGGCTTCACGAATCAACAAGTACCCCCAACTTAATCCGTTTGGTTTATCGAGTCACTAACTACGCATAATGTGACTCAATTCGGCTTCTGGAATCAACAAGCACCAATTGACTTCTAGGATCAACAAGTCTTCCGTCTGACCGAATTCGGCTTTCTCGGATCATTAAGTCTTCGATTTGACCCCAATTGACTTCTAGGATCAACAAGTCTTCCGTCTGACCGAATTCGGCTTCATGGATCAACAAGTACCCTCAAGTTGATCCGTTTGGTTAATCAAGTCACCAACTACGCACAATGTGACTCAATTCGACTTGTGGGATCAACAAGCACCAACTATTTGACTCCGTTCGACTTCTCGGATCATTAAGTCTTCTATTTGACCCCAATTGACTTCTCGGATCAACAAGTCTTCCGTCTGACCGAATTCGACTTCACGGATCAACAAGTACCCCCAACTTGAACCGTTTGGTTGATCAAGTCACTAACTACGCACAATGTGACTCAATTCGGCTTCTAGGATCAACAAGCACCAATTATTTGACTCCGTTCGACTTCTCGGATCATTGAGTCTTCTATTTGACCCAATTGACTTCTCGGATCAACAAGTTTTCCGTCTAACCGAATTCGGCTTCACGGATAAACAAGTGCCCCCAACTTGATCCATTTGGTTTAGCGAGTCACTAACTACGCACAATATGACTCAATTCGGCTTCTGGGATCAACAGGCACCAACTATTTGACTCCGTTCGACTTCTCGGATCATTAAGTCTTCTATTTGACCCCAATTGACTTCTCGGATCAACAAGTCTTCCGTCTGACCGAGTTCGGCTTCACGGATCAACAAGTACCCCCAACTTGATCCGTTTGGTTTATCATGTCACTAACTACGCACAATGTGACTCAATTCGGCTTCTGGGATCAACAAGCACCAACAATTTGACTCCGTTCGACTTCTCGGATCGTTAAGTCTTCTATTTGACCCCAATTGACTTCTCGGATCAACAAGTCTTCCGTCTGACCGAATTCGACTTCACGGCTCAACAAGTACCCGCAAGTTGATCCGTTTGGTGTATCATGTCACTAACTACGCACAATGTAACTCAATTCGGCTTCTGGGATCAACAAGCACCAACTATTTGACTCCGTTCGACTTCTCGGATCATTAAGTCTTCAGTTTGACCCCAATTGACTTCTCGGATCAATAAGTCTTCCGTTGGACCGAAATCGGCTTCACGGATCAACAAGTACCCTCAATTTGATCTGTTTGGTCTATCAAGTCACTAACTAAGCACAATGTGACTCGATTCGATTTCTGTGATCAACAAGCACCAACTATTTGACTCCGTTCGACTTCTCGGATCATTAATTCTTCTATATGACCCCAATTGACTTCTCGGATCAACAAGTCTTTCGTCTGACCGAATTCGGCTTCACGGATCAACAAGTACCCCCAACTTGGTCCGTTTGGTTTATCAAGTCACTAACTACGCACAATGTGACTCAATTCGATTTCTGGGATCAACAAGCACCAACTATATGACTCCGTTCGACTTCTCGGATCATTAATTCTTCTATATGACCCCAATTCACTTCTCGGATCAACAAGTCTTTCGTCTGACCGAATTCGGCGTCACGGATCAACATGTACCCCCAACTTGATTCGTTTGGTTTATCAAGTCACAAACTACGCACAATGTGAATCAATTCGGTTTCTGGGATCAACAAGCACCAACTATATGACTCCGTTCGACTTCTCGGATCATTAAGTCTTCTATTTAACCCCAATTGACTTCTCGTATCAACAAGTCTTCCGTCTGACCGAATTCGGCTTCAAGGATCAACAAGTACCCCTAACTTGATCCGTTTGGTTTATCGAGTCACTAACTACGCACAATGTGACTCAATTTGGCTTCCGGGATCAACAAGCACCAACTATTTGACTCCGTTCGACTTCTCGGATCATTAAATCTTCTATATGACCCCAATTGACTTCTCGGATCAACAAGTCTTCCGTCTGACCGAATTCGGCTTCACGGATCAACAAGTACCCCCAACTTGATCCGTTTGGTTTATCGAGTCACTAACTACGCATAATGTGACTCAATTCGGCTTCTGGGATCAACAAGCACCAACTATTTGACTCCGTTCGACTTCTCGGATCATTAAGTCTTCTATTTGACCCCAATTGACTTCTCGGATCAACAAGTCTTCCGTCTGACCGAATTCGACTTCACGGATCAACAAGTACCCCCAACTTGAACCGTTTGGTTTATCAAGTCACTAACTACGCACAATGTGACTCAATTCGGCTTCTAGGATCAACAAGCACCAATTATTTGACTCCGTTCGACTTCTCGGATCATTGAGTCTTCTATTTGACCCAATTGACTTCTCGGATCAACAAGTCTTCCGTCTGACCTAATTCGGCTTCACGGATCATCAAGTACCCCCAACTTGATCCGTTTGGTTTATCGAGTCACTAACTACGCACAATGTGACTCAATTCGGCTTCTGGGATCAACAAGCACCAACTATTTGACTCTGTTCGACTTCTCGGATCATTAAGTCTTCTGTTTGACCCCAATTGACTTTTCGGATCAACAAGTCTTCCGTCTGACCGAATTCGGCTTCACGGATCAACAAGTACCCCAAACTTGATCCGTTTGGTTTATCGTGTCACTAACTACGCACAATGTGACTCAATTAGGCTTCTGGGATCAACAAGCACCAACTATTTGACTCCTTTCGACTTCTCGGATCATTAAATCTTCTATTTGACCCCAATTGACTTCTCGGATCAACAAGTCTTTCGTCTGACCGAATTCGGCTTCACGGATCAACAAGTACCCCCAACTTGATCTGTTTGGTTTATTGAGTCACTAACTACGCACAATGTGACTCAATTCGGATTCTGGGATCAAGAAGCACAAACTATTTGACTCCGTTCGACTTCTCGGATCATTAATTCTTCTATATGACCCCAATTGACTTCTCGGATCAACAAGTCTTCCGTCTGACCGAATTCGGCTTCACGGATCAACAAGTACCCCCAACTTGATCCGTTTGATTTATCGAGTCACTAACTACGCACAATGTGACTCAATTCGGCTTCTGGGATCAACAAGCACCAACTATTTGACTCCGTACGACTTCTCGGATCATTAAGTCTTCTATTTGACCCCAATTGACTTCTCGGATCAACAAGTCTTCCGTCTGACCGAATTCGGCTTCACGGATCAATAAGTACCCGCAAGTTGATTTGTTTGGTTTATCAAGTCACTAACTACGCACAATGTGACTTAATTCGGCTTCTGGGATCAACAAGCACCAACTATTTGACTCCGTTCGACTTCTCGGATCATTAATTCTTCTATATGACCCTAATTGACTTCTCGGATCAACAAGTCTTCCATCTGACCGAATTCGGCTTCACGGATCAACAAGTACCAGCAAGTTGATCCATTTGGTTTATCATGTCACTAACTACGCACAATGTGACTCAATTCGGCTTCTGGGATCAACAAGCACCAACTATTTGACTTCGTTCGACTTCTCGGATCATTAAGTCTTCTATATGACCCCAATTGACTTCTCGGATCAACAAGTCTTCCGTCTGACCGAAATCGGCTTCACGGATCAACAAGTACCCCCAACTTGATCCGTTTGGTTTATCAAGTGACTAACTACGCACAATGTGACTCAATTCGGCTTCTGGGATCAACAAGCACCAAGTATTTGACTCCATTCGACTTCTCGGATCATTAAGTCTTCAATTTGACACCAATTGACTTCTCGGATCAACAAGTCTTCCGTCTGACCGAATTCGGCTTCACGGATCAACAAGTACCCGCAAGTTGATCCGTTTCGTTTATCATGTCAATAACTACGCACAATGTGACTCAATTCGGCTTCTGGGATCAACAAGCACCAACTATTTGACTCCGTTCGACTTCTCGGATCATTAAGTCTTCGATTTGACCCCAATTGACTTCTCGGATCAATAAGTCATCCGGCTGACCGACATCGGCTTCACGGATCAACAAGTACCCCCAACTTGATCAATTTGATTTATCAAGTCATTAACTACGCACAATGTGACTCAATTCGACTTGTGGGATCAAGAAGCACCAACTATTTGACTCCGTTCGACTTCTCGGATCATTAATTCTTCTATATGACCCCAATTGACTTCTCGGATCAACAAGTCTTTCGTCTGACCGAATTCGGCGTCACGGATCAACATGTACCCCCAACTTGATTCGTTTGGTTTATCAAGTCACAAACTACGCACAATGTGAATCAATTCGGTTTCTGGGATCAACAAGCACCAACTATATGACTCCGTTCGACTTCTCGGATCATTAACTCTTCTATTTAACCCCAATTGACTTCTCGTATCAACAAGTCTTCCGTCTGACCGAATTCGGCTTCAAGGATCAACAAGTACCCCCAACTTGATCCGTTTGGTTTATCGAGTCACTAACTACGCACAATGTGACTCAATTTGGCTTCCGGGATCAACAAGCACCAACTATTTGACTCCGTTCGACTTCTCGGATCATTAAATCTTCTATATGACCCCAATTGACTTCTCGGATCAACAAGTATTCCGTCTGACCGAATTCGGCTTCACGGATCAACAAGTACCCCCAACTTGATCCGTTTGGTTTATCGAGTCACTAACTACGCATAATGTGACTCAATTCGGCTTCTGGGATCAACAAGCACCAACTATTTGACTCCGTTCGACTTCTCGGATCATTAAGTCTTCTATTTGACCCCAATTGACTTCTCGGATCAACAAGTCTTCCGTCTGACCGAATTCGACTTCACGGATCAACAAGTACCCCCAACTTGAACCGTTTGGTTTATCAAGTCACTAACTACGCACAATGTGACTCAATTCGGCTTCTAGGATCAACAAGCACCAATTATTTGACTCCGTTCGACTTCTCGGATCATTGAGTCTTCTATTTGACCCAATTGACTTCTCGGATCAACAAGTCTTCCGTCTGACCTAATTCGGCTTCACGGATCATCAAGTACCCCCAACTTGATCCGTTTGGTTTATCGAGTCACTAACTACGCACAATGTGACTCAATTCGGCTTCTGGGATCAACAAGCACCAACTATTTGACTCTGTTCGACTTCTCGGATCATTAAGTCTTCTGTTTGACCCCAATCGACTTTTCGGATCAACAAGTCTTCCGTCTGACCGAATTCGGCTTCACGGATCAACAAGTACCCCAAACTTGATCCGTTTGGTTTATCGTGTCACTAACTACGCACAATGTGACTCAATTAGGCTTCTGGGATCAACAAGCACCAACTATTTGACTCCTTTCGACTTCTCGGATCATTAAATCTTCTATTTGACCCCAATTGACTTCTCGGATCAACAAGTCTTTCGTCTGACCGAATTCGGCTTCACGGATCAACAAGTACCCCCAACTTGATCTGTTTGGTTTATTGAGTCACTAACTACGCACAATGTGACTCAATTCGGATTCTGGGATCAAGAAGCACAAACTATTTGACTCCGTTCGACTTCTCGGATCATTAATTCTTCTATATGACCCCAATTGACTTCTCGGATCAACAAGTCTTCCGTCTGACCGAATTCGGCTTCACGGATCAACAAGTACCCCCAACTTGATCCGTTTGATTTATCGAGTCACTAACTACGCACAATGTGACTCAATTCGGCTTCTAGGATCAACAAGCACCAACTATTTGACTCCGTACGACTTCTCGGATCATTAAGTCTTCTATTTGACCCCAATTGACTTCTCGGATCAACAAGTCTTCCGTCTGACCGAATTCGGCTTCACGGATCAATAAGTACCCGCAAGTTGATTTGTTTGGTTTATCAAGTCACTAACTACGCACAATGTGACTTAATTCGGCTTCTGGGATCAACAAGCACCAACTATTTGACTCCGTTCGACTTCTCGGATCATTAATTCTTCTATATGACCCCAATTGACTTCTCGGATCAACAAGTCTTCCATCTGACCGAATTCGGCTTCACGGATCAACAAGTACCAGCAAGTTGATCCGTTTGGTTTATCATGTCACTAACTACGCACAATGTGACTCAATTCGGCTTCTGGGATCAACAAGCACCAACTATTTGACTTCGTTCGACTTCTCGGATCATTAAGTCTTCTATATGACCCCAATTGACTTCTCGGATCAACAAGTCTTCCGTCTGACCGAAATCGGCTTCACGGATCAACAAGTACCCCCAACTTGATCCGTTTGGTTTATCAAGTGACTAACTACGCACAATGTGACTCAATTCGGCTTCTGGGATCAACAAGCACCAAGTATTTGACTCCATTCGACTTCTCGGATCATTAAGTCTTCTATTTGACACCAATTGACTTCTCGGATCAACAAGTCTTCCGTCTGACCGAATTCGGCTTCACGGATCAACAAGTACCCGCAAGTTGATCCGTTTCGTTTATCATGTCAATAACTACGCACAATGTGACTCAATTCGGCTTCTGGGATCAACAAGCACCAACTATTTGACTCCGTTCGACTTCTCGGATCATTAAGTCTTCGATTTGACCCCAATTGACTTCTCGGATCAATAAGTCATCCGGCTGACCGACATCGGCTTCACGGATCAACAAGTACCCCCTACTTGATCAATTTGATTTATCAAGTCACTAACTACGCACAATGTGACTCAATTCGACTTGTGGGATCAAGAAGCACCAACTATTTGACTCCGTTCGACTTCTCGGATCATTAATTCTTCTATATGACCCCAATTGACTTCTCGGATCAACAAGTCTTCCGTCTGACCGAATTCGGCTTCACGGATCAACAAGAACCCGCAAGTTGATCCGTTTGGTTTATCATGTCACTAACTACGCACAATGTGACTCAATTCGGCTTCTGGGATCAACAAGCACCAACTATTTGACTTCGTTCGACTTCTCGGATCATTAAGTCTTCTATTTGACCCCAATTGACTTCTCGGATCAATAAGTCTTCCGTCTGACCGAAATCGGCTTCACGGATCAACAAGTACCCCCAACTTGATCCGTTTGGTTTATCAAGTCACTAACTATGCACAATGTGACTCAATTCGGCTTCTGGGATCAACAAGAACCAACTATTTGACTCCGTTCGACTTCTCGGATCATTAAGTCTTCGATTTGACCCCAATTGACTTCTCGGATCAATAAGTCTCCCGTCTGACCGACATCGGCTTCACGGATCAACAAGTACCCCCAACTTGATCAATTTGGTTTATCAAGTCACTAACTACACACAATGTGACTCAATTCGGCTTCAAGGATCAACAAGCACCAACTATTAGACTTCGTTCGACTTCTCGGATCATTAAGTCTTCTATTTGACCCCAATTGACTTCTCGGATCAACAAGTCTTCTGTCTGACCGAATTCGGCTTCACGAATCAACAAGTACCCCCAACTTAATCCGTTTGGTTTATCGAGTCACTAAGTACGCATAATGTGACTCAATTCGGCTTCTGGAATCAACAAGCACCAATTGACTTCTCGGACCAACAAGTCTTCCGTCTGACCGAATTCGGCTTCTCGGATCATTAAGTCTTCGATTTGACCCCAATTGACTTCTAGGATCAACAAGTCTTCCGTCTGACCGAATTCGGCTTCACGGATCAACAAGTACCCTCAAGTTGATCCGTTTGGTTAATCAAGTCACCAACTACGCACAATGTGACTCAATTCGACTTGTGGGATCAACAAGCACCAACTATTTGACTTCGTTCGACTTCTCGGATCATTAAGTCTTCTATTTGACCCCAATTGACTTCTCGGATCAACAAGTCTTCCGTCTAACCGAATTCGGCTTCACGGATAAACAAGTACCCCCAACTTGATCCATTTGGTTTAGCGAGTCACTAACTACGCACAATATGACTCAATTCGGCTTCTGGGATCAACAGGCACCAACTATTTGACTCCGTTCGACTTCTCGGATCATTAAGTCTTCTATTTGACCCCAATTGACTTCTCGGATCAACAAGTCTTCCGTCTGACCGAATTCGGCTTCACGGATCAACAAGTACCACCAACTTGATCCGTTTGGTTTATCATGTCACTAACTACGCACAATGTGACTCAATTCGGCTTCTGGGATCAACAAGCACCAACAATTTGACTCCGTTCGACTTCTCGGGTCGTTAAGTCTTCTATTTGACCCCAATTGACTTCTCGGATCAACAAGTCTTCCGTCTGACCGAATTCGACTTCACGGCTCAACAAGTACCCGCAAGTTGATCCGTTTGGTGTATCATGTCACTAACTACGCACAATGTAACTCAATTCGGCTTCAGGGATCAACAAGCACCAACTATTTGACTCCGTTCGACTTCTCGGATCATTAAGTCTTCAGTTTGACCCCAATTGACTTCTCGGATCAATAAGTCTTCCGTTGGACCGAAATCGGCTTCACGGATCAACAAGTACCCCCAACTTGGTCCGTTTGGTTTATCAAGTCACTAACTACGCACAATGTGACTCAATTCGATTTCTGGGATCAACAAGCACCAACTATATGACACCGTTCGACTTCTCGGATCATTAATTCTTCTATATGACCCCAATTGACTTCTCGGATCAACAAGTCTTTCGTCTGACCGAATTCGGCTTCACGGATCAACATGTACCCCCAACTTGATTCGTTTGGTTTATCAAGTCACTAACTACGCACAATGTGAATCAATTCGGTTTCTGGGATCGACAAGCACCAACTATATGACTCCGTTCGACTTCTCGGATCATTAAGTCTTCTATTTAACCCCAATTGACTTCTCGTATCAACAAGTCTTCCGTCTTACCAAATTCGGCTTCAAGGATCAACAAGTACCCCCAACTTGATCCGTTTGGTTTATCGAGTCACTAACTAAGCACAATGTGACTCAATTTGGCTTCCGGGATCAACAAGCACCAACTATTTGACTCCGTTCGACTTCTCGGATCATTAAATCTTCTATATGACCCCAATTGACTTCTCGGATCAACAAGTCTTCCGTCTGACCGAATTCGGCTTCACGGATCAACAAGTACCCCCAACTTGATCCGTTTGGTTTATCGAGTCACTAACTACGCATAATGTGACTCAATTCGGCTTTTGGGATCAACAAGCACCAACTATTTGACTCAGTTCGACTTCTCGGATCATTAAGTCTTCTATTTGACCCCAATTGACTTCTCGGATCAACAAGTCTTCCGTCTGACCGAATTCGACTTCACGGATCAACAAGTACCCCCAACTTGAACCGTTTGGTTTATCAAGTCACTAACTACGCACAATGTGACTCAATTCGGCTTCTAGGATCAACAAGCACCAATTATTTGACTCCGTTCGACTTCTCGGATCATTGAGTCTTCTATTTGACCCAATTGACTTCTCGGATCAACAAGTCTTCCGTCTGACCTAATTCGGCTTCACGGATCATCAAGTACCCCCAACTTGATCCGTTTGGTTTATCGAGTCACTAACTACGCACAATGTGACTCAATTCGGCTTCTGGGATCAACAAGCACCAACTATTTGACTCTGTTCGACTTCTCGGATCATTAAGTCTTCTGTTTGACCCCAATTGACTTTTCGGATCAACAAGTCTTCCGTCTGACCGAATTCGGCTTCACGGATCAACAAGTACCCCAAACATGATCCGTTTGGTTTATCGTGTCACTAACTACGCACAATGTGACTCAATTCGGCTTCTGGGATCAACAAGCACCAACTATTTGACTCCTTTCGACTTCTCGGATCATTAAATCCTCTATTTGACCCCAATTGACTTCTCGGATCAACAAGTCTTTCGTCTGACCGAATTCGGCTTCACGGATCAACAAGTACCCCCAACTTGATCTGTTTGGTTTATTGAGTCACTAACTACGCACAATGTGACTCAATTCGGATTCTGGGATCAAGAAGCACAAACTATTTGACTCCGTTCGACTTCTCGGATCATTAATTCTTCTATATGACCCCAATTGACTTCTCGGATCAACAAGTCTTCCGTCTGACCGAATTCGGCTTCACGGATCAACAAGTACCCGCAAGTTGATCCGTTTGGTTTATCATGTCACTAACTACGCACAATGTGACTCAATTCGGCTTCTGGGATCAACAAGCACCAACAATTTGACTCCGTTCGACTTCTCGGATCGTTAAGTCTTCTATTTGACCCCAATTGACTTCTCGGATCAACAAGTCTTCCGTCTGACCGAATTCGACTTCACGGCTCAACAAGTACCCGCAAGTTGATCCGTTTGGTGTATCATGTCACTAACTACGCACAATGTAACTCAATTCGGCTTCTGGGATCAACAAGCACCAACTATTTGACTCCGTTCGACTTCTCGGATCATTAAGTCTTCAGTTTGACCCCAATTGACTTCTCGGATCAATAAGTCTTCCGTTGGACCGAAATCGGCTTCACGGATCAACAAGTACCCCAAACTTGGTCTGTTTGGTTTATTGAGTCACTAACTACGCACAATGTGACTCAATTCGGATTCTGGGATCAAGAAGCACAAACTATTTGACTCCGTTCGACTTCTCGGATCATTAATTCTTCTATATGACCCCAATTGACTTCTCGGATCAACAAGTCTTCCGTCTGACCGAATTCGGCTTCACGGATCAACAAGTACCCGCAAGTTGATCCGATTGGTTTATCATGTCAGTAACTACGCACAATGTGACTCAATTCGGCTTCTGGGATCAACAAGCACCAACTATTTGACTCCGTTCGACTTCTCGGATCATTAAGTCTTCTATTTGACCCCAATTGACTTCTCGGATCAATAAGTCTTCCGTCTGACCGAAATCGGCTTCACGGATCAACAAGTACCCCTAACTTGATCCGTTTGGTTTATCAAGTCACTAACTACGCACAATGTGACTCAATTCGGCTTCTCGGATCAACAAGCACCAACTATTTGACTCCGTTCGACTTCTCGGATCATTAAGTCTATGATTTGACCCCAATTGACTTCTAGGATCAACAAGTCTTCCGTCTGACCGAATTCGGCTTCACGGATCAACAAGTACCCGCAAGTTGATCCGTTTGGTTTATCAAGTCACTAACTACGCACAATGTGACTCAATTCGACTTGTGGGATCAACAAGCACCAACTATTTGACTCCGTTCGACTTCTTGGATCATTAAGTCCTCTATTTGACCCCAATTGACTTCTCGGATCAACAAGTCTTCCGTCTGACCGAATTCGGCTTCACGGATCAACAAGTACCCCCAACTTGATTCGTTTGGTTTATCAAGTCACTAACTACGCACAATGTGAATCAATTCGGTTTCTGGGATCAACAAGCACCAACTATATGACTCCTTTCGACTTCTCGGATCATTAAGTCTTCTATTTGACCCCAATTGACTTCTCGGATCAACAAGTCTTCCGTCTGACCGAATTCGACTTCACGGATCAACAAGTACCCCCAACTTGAACCGTTTGGTTTATCAAGTCACTAACTACGCACAATGTGACTCAATTCGGCTTCTAGGATCAACAAGCACCAATTATTTGACTCCGTTCGACTTCTCGGATCATTGAGTCATCTATTTGACCCAATTGACTTCTCGGATCAACAAGTCTTCCGTCTGACCTAATTCGGCTTCACGGATCATCAAGTACCCCCAACTTGATCCGTTTGGTTTATCGAGTCACTAACTACGCACAATGTGACTCAATTCGGCTTCTGGGATCAACAAGCACCAACTATTTGACTCTGTTCGACTTCTCGGATCATTAAGTCTTCTGTTTGACCCCAATTGACTTTTCGGATCAACAAGTCTTCCGTCTGACCGAATTCGGCTTCACGGATCAACAAGTACCCCAAACTTGATCCGTTTGGTTTATCGTGTCACTAACTACGCACAATGTGACTCAATTCGGCTTCTGGGATCAACAAGCACCAACTATTTGACTCCTTTCGACTTCTCGGATCAACAAGTCTTTCGTCTGATCGAATTCGGCTTGACGGATCAACAAGTACCCCCAACTTGATCTGTTTGGTTTATTGAGTCACTAACTACGCACAATGTGACTCAATTCGGATTCTGGGATCAAGAAGCACAAACTATTTGACTCCGTTCGACTTCTCGGATCATTAATTCTTCTATATGACCCCAATTGACTTCTCGGATCAACAAGTCTTCCGTCTGACCGAATTCGGCTTCACGGATCAACAAGTACCCGCAAGTTGATCCGTTTGGTTTATCATGTCACTAACTACGCACAATGTAACTCAATTCGGCTTCTGGGATCAACAAGCACCAACTATTTGACTCCGTTCGACTTCTCGGATCATTAAATCTTCAGTTTGACCCCAATTGACTTCTCGGATCAATAAGTCTTCCGTTGGACCGAAATCGGCTTCACGGATCAACAAGTACCCCCAACTTGGTCCGTTTGGTTTATCAAGTCACTAACTACGCACAATGTGACTCAATTCGATTTCTGGGATCAACAAGCACCAACTATATGACACCGTTCGACTTCTCGGATCATTAATTCTTCTATATGACCCCAATTGACTTCTCGGATCGACAAGTCTTTCGTCTGACCGAATTCGGCTTCACGGATCAACATGTACCCCCAACTTGATTCGTTTGGTTTATCAAGTCACTAACTACGCACAATGTGAATCAATTCGGTTTCTGGGATCAACAAGCACCAACTATATGACTCCGTTCGACTTCTCGGATCATTAAGTCTTCTATTTAACCCCAATTGACTTCTCGTATCAACAAGTCTTCCGTCTGACCGAATTCGGCTTCAAGGATCAAGAAGTACCCCCAACTTGATCCGTTTGGTTTATCGAGTCACTAACTAAGCACAATGTGACTCAATTTGGCTTCCGGGATCAACAAGCACCAACTATTTGACTCCTTTCGACTTCTCGGATCATTAAATCTTCTATATGACCCCAATTGACTTCTCGGATCAACAAGTCTTCCGTCTGACCGAATTCGGCTTCACGGATCAACAAGTACCCCCAACTTGATCCGTTTGGTTTATCGAGTCACTAACTACGCATAATGTGACTCAATTCGGCTTCTGGGATCAACAAGCACCAAATATTTGACTCAGTTCGACTTCTCGGATCATTAAGTCTTCTATTTGACCCCAATTGACTTCTCGGATCAACAAGTCTTCCGTCTGACCGAATTCGACTTCACGGATCAACAAGTACCCCCAACTTGAACCGTTTGGTTTATCAAGTCACTAACTACGCACAATGTGACTCAATTCGGCTTCTAGGATCAACAAGCACCAATTATTTGACTCCGTTCGACTTCTCGGATCATTGAGTCTTCTATTTGACCCAATTGACTTCTCGGATCAACAAGTCTTCCGTCTGACCTAATTCGGCTTCACGGATCATCAAGTACCCCCAACTTGATCCGTTTGGTTTATCGAGTCACTAATTACGCACAATGTGACTCAATTCGGCTTCTGGGATCAACAAGCACCAACTATTTGACTCTGTTCGACTTCTCGGATCATTAAGTCTTCTGTTTGACCCCAATTGACTTTTCGGATCAACAAGTCTTCCGTCTGACCGAATTCGGCTTCACGGATCAACAAGTACCCCAAACTTGATCCGTTTGGTTTATCGTGTCACTAACTACGCACAATGTGACTCAATTCGGCTTCTGGGATCAACAAGCACCAACTATTTGACTCCTTTCGACTTCTCGGATCATTAAATCCTCTATTTGACCCCAATTGACTTCTCGGATCAACAACTCTTTCGTCTGACCGAATTCGGCTTGACGGATCAACAAGTACCCCCAACTTGATCTGTTTGGTTTATTGAGTCACTAACTACGCACAATGTGACTCAATTCGGATTCTGGGATCAAGAAGCACAAACTATTTGACTCCGTTCGACTTCTCGGATCATTAATTCTTCTATATGACCCCAATTGACTTCGCGGATCAACAAGTCTTCCGTCTGACCGAATTCGGCTTCACGGATGAACAAGTACCCGCAAGTTGATCCGTTTGGTTTATCATGTCACTAACTACGCACAATGTGACTCAATTCGGCTTCTGGGATCAACAAGCACCAACTATTTGACTCCGTTCGACTTCTCGGATCATTAAGTCTTCTATTTGACCCCAATTGACTTCTCGGATCAATAAGTCTTCCGTCTGACCGAAATCGGCTTCACGGATCAACAAGTACCCCCAACTTGATCCGTTTGGTTTATCAAGTCACTAACTACGCACAATGTGACTCAATTCGGCTTCTCGGATCAACAAGCACCAACTATTTGACTCCGTTCGACTTCTCGGATCATTAAGTCTATGATTTGACCCCAATTGACTTCTAGGATTAACAAGTCTTCCGTCTGACCGAATTCGGCTTCACGGATCAACAAGTACCCGCAAGTTGATCCGTTAGGTTTATCAAGTCACTAACTACGCACAATGTGAATCAATTCGGTTTCTGGGATCAACAAGCACCAACTATATGACTCCGTTCGACTTCTCGGATCATTAAGTCTTCTATTTGACCCCAATTGACTTCTCGGATCAACAAGTGTTCCGTCTGACCGAATTCGACTTCACGGATCAACAAGTACCCCCAACTTGAACCGTTTGGTTTATCAAGTCACTAACTACGCACAATGTGACTCAATTCGATTTCTGGGATCAACAAGCACCAACTATATGACTCCGTTCGACTTCTCGGATCATTAATTCTTCTATATGACCCCAATTGACTTCTCGGATCAACAAGTCTTTCGTCTGACCGAATTCGGCTTCACGGATCAACATGTACCCCCAACTTGATTCGTTTGGTTTATCAAGTCACTAACTACGCACAATGTGAATCAATTCGGTTTCTGGGATCAACAAGCACCAACTATATGACTCCGTTCGACTTCTCGGATCATTAAGTCTTCTATTTAACCCCAATTGACTTCTCGTATCAACAAGTCTTCCGTCTGACCGAATTCGGCTTCAAGGATCAACAAGTACCCCCAACTTGATCCGTTTGGTTTATCGAGTCACTAACTACGCACAATGTGACTCAATTTGGCTTCCGGAATCAACAAGCACCAACTATTTGACTCCGTTCGACTTCTCGGATCATTAAATCTTCTATATGACCCCAATTGACTTCTCGGATCAACAAGTCTTCCGTCTGACCGAATTCGGCTTCACGGATCAACAAGTACCCCCAACTTGATCCGTTTGGTTTATCGAGTCACTAACTACGCATAATGTGACTCAATTCGGCTTCTGGGATCAACAAGCACCAACTATTTGACTCAGTTCGACTTCTCGGATCATTAAGTCTTCTATTTGACCCCAATTGACTTATCGGATCAACAAGTCTTCCGTCTGACCGAATTCGACTTCACGGATCAACAAGTACCCCCAACTTGAACCGTTTGGTTTATCAAGTCACTAACTACGCATAATGTGACTCAATTCGGCTTCTAGGATCAACAAGCACCAATTATTTGACTCCGTTCGACTTCTCGGATCATTGAGTCTTCTATTTGACCCAATTGACTTCTCGGATCAACAAGTCTTCCGTCTGACCTAATTCGGCTTCACGGATCATCAAGTACCTCCAACTTGATCCGTTTGGTTTATCGAGTCACTAACTACGCACAATGTGACTCAATTCGGCTTCTGGGATCAACAAGCACCAACTATTTGACTCTGTTCGACTTCTCGGATCATTAAGTCTTCTGTTTGACCCCAATTGACTTTTTGGATCAACAAGTCTTCCGTCTGACCGAATTCGGCTTCACGGATCAACAAGTACCCCAAACTTGATCCGTTTGGTTTATCGTGTCACTAACTACGCACAATGTGACTCAATTCGGCTTCTGGGATCAACAAGCACCAACTATTTGACTCCTTTCGACTTCTCGGATCATTAAATCCTCTATTTGACCCCAATTGACTTCTCGGATCAACAAGTCTTTCGTCTGACCGAATTCGGCTTCACGGATCAACAAGTACCCCCAACATGATCTGTTTGGTTTATTGAGTCACTAACTACGCACAATGTGACTCAATTCGATTTCTGGGATCAACAAGCACCAACTATATGACTCCGTTCGACTTCTCGGATCAACAAGTCTTTCGTCTGACCGAATTCGGCTTCACGGATCAACATGTACCCCCAACTTGATTCGTTTGGTTTATCAAGTCACTAACTACGCACAATGTGAATCAATTCGGTTTCTGGGATCAACAAGCACCAACTATATGACTCCGTTCGACTTCTCGAATCATTAAGTCTTCTATTTGACCCAATTGACTTCTCGGATCAACAAGTCTTCCGTCTGACCGAATTCGACTTCACGGATCAACAAGTACCCCCAACTTGAACCGTTTGGTTTATCAAGTCACTAACTACGCACAATGTGACTCAATTCGATTTCTGGGATCAACAAGCACCAACTATATGACTCCGTTCGACTTCTCGGATCATTAATTCTTCTATATGACCCCAATTGACTTCTCGGATCAACAAGTCTTTCGTCTGACCGAATTCGGCTTCACGGATCAACAAGTACCCGCAAGTTGATCCGTTTGGTTTATCAAGTCACTAACTACGCACAATGTGACTCAATTCGACTTGTGGGATCAACAAGCACCAACTATTTGACTCCGTTCGACTTCTTGGATCATTAAGTCCTCTATTTGACCCCAATTGACTTCTCGGATCAACAAGTCTTCCGTCTGACCTAATTCGGCTTCACGGATCAACAAGTACCCCCAACTTGATTCGTTTGGTTTATCAAGTCACTAACTACGCACAATGTGAATCAATTCGGTTTCTGGGATCAACAAGCACGAACTATATGACTCCGTTCGACTTCTCGGATCATTAAGTCTTCTATTTGACCCCAATTGACTTCTCGGATCAACAAGTCTTCCATCTGACCGAATTCGACTTCACGGATCAATAAGTACCCCCAACTTGAACCGTTTGGTTTATCAAGTCACTAACTACGCACAATGTGACTCAATTCGATTTCTGGGATCAACAAGCACCAACTATATGACTCCGTTCGACTTCTCGGATCATTAATTCTTCTATTTGACCCCAATTGACTTCTCGGATCAACAAGTGTTCCGTCTGACCGAATTCGACTTCACGGATCAACAAGTACCCCCAACTTGAACCGTTTGGTTTATCAAGTCACTAACTACGCACAATGTGACTCAATTCGATTTCTGGGATCAACAAGCACCAACTATATGACTCCGTTCGACTTCTCGGATCATTAATTCTTCTATATGACCCCAATTGACTTCTCGGATCAACAAGTCTTTCGTCTGACCGAATTCGGCTTCACGGATCAACATGTACCCCCAACTTGATTCGTTTGGTTTATCAAGTCACTAACTACGCACAATGTGAATCAATTCGGTTTCTGGGATCAACAAGCACCAACTATATGACTCCGTTCGACTTCTCGGATCATTAAGTCTTCTATTTAACCCCAATTGACTTCTCGTATCACCAAGTCTTCCGTCTGACCGAATTCGGCTTCAAGGATCAACAAGTACCCCCAACTTGATCCGTTTGGTTTATCGAGTCACTAACTACGCACAATGTGACTCAATTTGGCTTCCGGGATCAACAAGCACCAACTATTTGACTCCGTTCGACTTCTCGGATCATTAAATCTTCTATATGACCCCAATTGACTTCTCGGATCAACAAGTCTTCCGTCTGACCGAATTCGGCTTCACGGATCAACAAGTACCCCCAACTTGATCCGTTTGGTTTATCGAGTCACTAACTACGCATAATGTGACTCAATTCGGCTTCTGGGATCAACAAGCACCAACTATTTGACTCAGTTCGACTTCTCGGATCATTAAGTCTTCTATTTGACCCCAATTGACTTTTCGGATCAACAAGTCTTCCGTCTGACCGAATTCGACTTCACGGATCAACAAGTACCCCCAACTTGAACCGTTTGGTTTATCAAGTCACTAACTACGCATAATGTGACTCAATTCGGCTTCTAGGATCAACAAGCACCAATTATTTGACTCCGTTCGACTTCTCGGATCATTGAGTCTTCTATTTGACCCAATTGACTTCTCGGATCAACAAGTCTTCCGTCTGACCTAATTCGGCTTCACGGATCATCAAGTACCTCCAACTTGATCCGTTTGGTTTATCGAGTCACTAACTACGCACAATGTGACTCAATTCGGCTTCTGGGATCAACAAGCACCAACTATTTGACTCTGTTCGACTTCTCGGATCATTAAGTCTTCTGTTTGACCCCAATTGACTTTTTGGATCAACAAGTCTTCCGTCTGACCGAATTCGGCTTCACGGATCAACAAGTACCCCAAACTTGATCCGTTTGGTTTATCGTGTCACTAACTACGCACAATGTGACTCAATTCGGCTTCTGGGATCAACAAGCACCAACTATTTGACTCCTTTCGACTTCTCGGATCATTAAATCCTCTATTTGACCCCAATTGACTTCTCGGATCAACAAGTCTTTCGTCTGACCGAATTCGGCTTCACGGATCAACAAGTACCCCCAACATGATCTGTTTGGTTTATTGAGTCACTAACTACGCACAATGTGACTCAATTCGATTTCTGGGATCAACAAGCACCAACTATATGACTCCGTTCGACTTCTCGGATCAACAAGTCTTTCGTCTGACCGAATTCGGCTTCACGGATCAACATGTACCCCCAACTTGATTCGTTTGGTTTATCAAGTCACTAACTACGCACAATGTGAATCAATTCGGTTTCTGGGATCAACAAGCACCAACTATATGACTCCGTTCGACTTCTCGGATCATTAAGTCTTCTATTTGACCCAATTGACTTCTCGGATCAACAAGTCTTCCGTCTGACCGAATTCGACTTCACGGATCAACAAGTACCCCCAACTTGAACCGTTTGGTTTATCAAGTCACTAACTACGCACAATGTGACTCAATTCGATTTCTGGGATCAACAAGCACCAACTATATGACTCCGTTCGACTTCTCGGATCAACAAGTCTTTCGTCTGACCGAATTCGGCTTCACGGATCAACAAGTACCCGCAAGTTGATCCGTTTGGTTTATCAAGTCACTAACTACGCACAATGTGACTCAATTCGACTTGTGGGATCAACAAGCACCAACTATTTGACTCCGTTCGACTTCTTGGATCATTAAGTCCTCTATTTGACCCCAATTGACTTCTCGGATCAACAAGTCTTCCGTCTGACCTAATTCGGCTTCACGGATCAACAAGTACCCCCAACTTGATTCGTTTGGTTTATCAAGTCACTAACTACGCACAATGTGAATCAATTCGGTTTCTGGGATCAACAAGCACCAACTATATGACTCCGTTCGACTTCTCGGATCATTAAGTCTTCTATTTAACCCCAATTGACTTCTCGTATCAACAAGTCTTCCGTCTGACCGAATTCGGCTTCAAGGATCAACAAGTACCCCCAACTTGATCCGTTTGGTTTATCGAGTCACTAACTACGCACAATATGACTCAATTTGGCATCCGGGATCAACAAGCACCAACTATTTGACTCCGTTCGACTTCTCGGATCATTAAATCTTCTATATGACCCCAATTGACTTCTCGGATCAACAAGTCTTCCGTCTGACCGAATTCGGCTTCACGGATCAACAAGTACCCCCAACTTAATCCGTTTGGTTTATCGAGTCACTAACTACGCATAATGTGACTCAATTCGGCTTCTGGGATCAACAAGCACCAACTATTTGACTCAGTTCGACTTCTCGGATCATTAAGTCTTCTATTTGACCCCAATTGACTTCTCGGATCAACAAGTCTTCCGTCTGACCGAATTCGACTTCACGGATCAACAAGTACCCCCAACTTGAACCGTTTGGTTTATCAAGTCACTAACTACGCACAATGTGACTCAATTCGGCTTCTAGGATCAACAAGCACCAATTATTTGACTCCGTTCAACTTCTCGGATCATTGAGTCTTCTATTTGACCCAATTGACTTCTCGGATCAACAAGTCTTCCGTCTGACCTAATTCGGCTTCACGGATCATCAAGTACCTCCAACTTGATCCGTTTGGTTTATCGAGTCACTAACTACGCACAATGTGACTCAATTCGGCTTCTGGGATCAACAAGCACCAACTATTTGACTCTGTTCGACTTCTCGGATCATTAAGTCTTCTGTTTGACCCCAATTGACTTTTTGGATCAACAAGTCTTCCGTCTGACCGAATTCGGCTTCACGGATCAACAAGTACCCCAAACTTGATCCGTTTGGTTTATCATGTCACTAACTACGCACAATGTGACTCAATTCGGCTTCTGGGATCAACAAGCACCAACTATTTGACTCCTTTCGACTTCTCGGATCATTAAATCCTCTATTTGACCCCAATTGACTTCTCGGATCAACAAGTCTTTCGTCTGACCGAATTCGGCTTCACGGATCAACAAGTACCCCCAACTTGATCTGTTTGGTTTATTGAGTCACTAACTACGCACAATGTGACTCAATTCGATTTCTGGGATCAACAAGCACCAACTATATGACTCCGTTCGACTTCTCGGATCATTAATTCTTCTATATGACCCCAATTGACTTCTCGGATCAACAAGTCTTTCGTCTGACCGAATTCGGCTTCACGGATCAACATGTACCCCCAACTTGATTCGTTTGGTTTATCAAGTCACTAACTACGCACAATGTGAATCAATTCGGTTTCTGGGATAAACAAGCACCAACTATATGACTCCGTTCGACTTCTCGGATCATTAAGTCTTCTATTTGACCCCAATTGACTTCTCGGATCAACAAGTCTTCCGTCTGACCGAATTCGACTTCACGGATCAACAAGTACCCCCAACTTGAACCGTTTGGTTTATCAAGTCACTAACTACGCACAATGTGACTCAATTCGATTTCTGGGATCAACAAGCACCAACTATATGACTCCGTTCGACTTCTCGGATCATTAATTCTTCTATTGACCCCAATTGACTTCTCGGATCAACAAGTCTTTCGTCTGACCGAATTCGGCTTCACGGATCAACATGTACCCCCAACTTGATTCGTTTGGTTTATCAAGTCACTAACTACGCACAATGTGAATCAATTCGGTTTCTGGGATCAACAAGCACCAACTATATGACTCCGTTCGACTTCTCGGATCATTAAGTCTTCTATTTAACCCCAATTGACTTGTCGTATCAACAAGTCTTCCGTCTGACCGAATTCGGCTTCAAGGATCAACAAGTACCCCCAACTTGATCCGTTTGGTTTATCGAGTCACTAACTACGCACAATGTGACTCAATTTGGCTTCCGGGATCAACAAGCACCAACTATTTGACTCCGTTCGACTTCTCGGATCATTAAATCTTCTATATGACCCCAATTGACTTCTCGGATCAACAAGTCTTCCGTCTGACCGAATTCGGCTTCACGGATCAACAAGTACCCCCAACTTGATCCGTTTGGTTTATCGAGTCACTAACTACGCATAATGTGACTCAATTCGGCTTCTGGGATCAACAAGCACCAACTATTTGACTCAGTTCGACTTCTCGGATCATTAAGTCTTCTATTTGACCACAATTGACTTCTCGGATCAACAAGTCTTCCGTCTGACCGAATTCGACTTCACTGATCAACAAGTACCCCCAACTTGAACCGTTTGGTTTATCAAGTCACTAACTACGCACAATGTGACTCAATTCGGCTTCTAGGATCAACAAGCACCAATTATTTGACTCCGTTCGACTTCTCGGATCATTGAGTCTTCTATTTGACCCAATTGACTTCTCGGATCAACAAGTCTTTCGTCTGACCGAATTCGGCGTCACGGATCAACATGTACCCCCAACTTGATTCGTTTGGTTTATCAAGTCACTAACTACGCACAATGTGAATCAATTCGGTTTCTGGGATCAACAAGCACCAACTATATGACTCTGTTCGACTTCTCGGATCATTAAGTCTTCTATTTAACCCCAATTGACTTCTCGTATCAACAAGTCTTCCGTCTGACCGAATTCGGCTTCAAAGATCAACAAGTACCCCCAACTTGATCCGTTTGGTTTATCGAGTCACTAACTACGCACAATGTGACTCAATTTGGCTTTCGGGATCAACAAGCACCAACTATTTGACTCCGTTCGACTTCTCGGATCATTAAATCTTCTATATGACCCCAATTGACTTGTCGGATCAACAAGTCTTCCGTCTGACCGAATTCGGCTTCACGGATCAACAAGTACCCCCAACTTGATCCGTTTGGTTTATCGAGTCACTAACTACGCATAATGTGACTCAATTCGGCTTCTGGGATCAACAAGCACCAACTATTTGACTCCGTTCGACTTCTCGGATCATTAAGTCTTCTATTTGACCCCAATTGACTTCTCGGATCAACAAGTCTTCCGTCTGACCGAATTCGACTTCACGGATCAACAAGTACCCCCAACTTGAACCGTTTGGTTTATCAAGTCACTAACTACGCACAATGTGACTCAATTCGGCTTCTAGGATCAACAAGCACCAATTATATGACTCCGTTCGACTTCTCGGATCATTGAGTCTTCTATTTGACCCAATTGACTTCTCGGATCAACAAGTCTTCCGTCTGACCTAATTCGGCTTCACGGATCATCAGGTACCCCCAACTTGATCCGTTTGGTTTATCGAGTCACTAACTACGCACAATGTGACTCAATTCGGCTTCTGGGATCAACAAGCACCAACTATTTGACTCCTTTCGACTTCTCGGATCATTAAATCTTCTATTTGACCCCAATTGACTTCTCGGATCAACAAGTCTTTCGTCTGATCGAATTCGGCTTCACGGATCAACAAGTACCCCCAACTTGATCTGTTTGGTTTATTGAGTCACTAACTACGCACAATGTGACTCAATTCGGATTCTGGGATCAACAAGCACCAACTATATGACTCTGTTCGACTTCTCGGATCATTAAGTCTGCTATTTAACCCCAATTGACTTCTCGTATCAACAAGTCTTCCGTCTGACCGAATTCGGCTTCAAAGATCAACAAGTACCCCCAACTTGATCCGTTTGGTTTATCGAGTCACTAACTACGCACAATGTGACCTAATTTGGCTTTCGGGATCAACAAGCACCAACTATTTGACTCCGTTCGACTTCTCGGATCATTAAATCTTCTATATGACCCCAATTGACTTGTCGGATCAACAAGTCTTCCGTCTGACCGAATTCGGCTTCACGGATCAACAAGTACCCCCAACTTGATCCGTTTGGTTTATCGAGTCACTAACTACGCATAATGTGACTCAATTCGGATTCTGGGATCAACAAGCACCAACTATTTGACTCCGTTCGACTTCTCGGATCATTAAGTCTTCTATTTGACCCCAATTGACTTCTCGGATCAACAAGTCTTCCGTCTGACCGAATTCGACTTCACGGATCAACAAGTACCCCCAACTTGAACCGTTTGGTTTATCAAGTCACTAACTACGCACAATGTGACTCAATTCGGCTTCTAGGATCAACAAGCACCAATTATTTGACTCCGTTCGACTTCTCGGATCATTGAGTCTTCTATTTGACCCAATTGACTTCTCGGATCAACAAGTCTTCCGTCTGACCTAATTCGGCTTCACGGATCATCAGGTACCCCCAACTTGATCCGTTTGGTTTATCGAGTCACTAACTACGCACAATGTGACTCAATTCGGCTTCTGGGATCAACAAGCACCAACTATTTGACTCCTTTCGACTTCTCGGATCATTAAATCTTCTATTTGACCCCAATTGACTTCTCGGATCAACAAGTCTTTCGTCTGATCGAATTCGGCTTCACGGATCAACAAGTACCCCCAACTTGATCTGTTTGGTTTATTGAGTCACTAACTACGCACAATGTGACTCAATTCGGATTCTGGGATCAAGAAGCACAAACTATTTGACTCCGTTCGACTTCTCGGATCATTAATTCTTCTATATGACCCCAATTGACTTCTCGGATCAACAAGTCTTCCGTCTGACCGAATTCGGCTTCACGGATCAACAAGTACCCCCAACTTGATCCGTTTGATTTATCGAGTCACTAACTACGCACAATGTGACTCAATTCGGCTTCTGGGATCAACAAGCACCAACTATTTGACTCCGTACGACTTCTCGGATCATTAAGTCTTCTATTTGACCCCAATTGACTGCTCGGATCAACAAGTCTTCCGTCTGACCGAATTCGGCTTCACGGATCAACAAGTACCCGCAAGTTGATTTGTTTGGTTTATCAAGTCACTAACTACGCACAATGTGACTTAATTCGGCTTCTGGGATCAGCAAGCACCAACTATTTGACTCCGTTCGACTTCTCGGATCATTAATTCTTCTATATGACCCCAATTGACTTCTCGGATCAACAAGTCTTCCATCTGACCGAATTCGGCTTCACGGATCAACAAGTACCAGAATGTTGATCCGTTTGGTTTATCATGTCACTAACTACGCACAATGTGACTCAATTCGGCTTCTGGGATCAACAAGCACCAACTATTTGACTTCGTTCGACTTCTCGGATCATTAAGTCTTCTATATGACCCCAATTGACTTCTCGGATCAACAAGTCTTCCGTCTGACCAAAATCGGCTTCACGGATCAACAAGTACCCCCAACTTGATCCGTTTGGTTTATCAAGTGACTAACTACGCACAATGTGACTCAATTCGGCTTCTGGGATCAACAAGCACCAAGTATTTGACTCCGTTCGACTTCTCGGATCATTAAGTCTTCAATTTGACACCAATTGACTTCTCGGATCAACAAGTCTTCCGTCTGACCGAATTCGGCTTCACGGATCAACAAGTACCCGCAAGTTGATCCATTTCGTTTATCATGTCAATAACTACGCACAATGTGACTCAATTCGGCTTCTGGGATCAACAAGCACCAACTATTTGACTCCGTTCGACTTCTCGGATCATTAAGTCTTCGATTTGACCCCAATTGACTTCTCGGATCAATAAGTCATCCGTCTGACCGACATCGGCTTCACGGATCAACAAGTACCCCCAACTTGATCAATTTGATTTATCAAGTCACTAACTACGCACAATGTGACTCAATTCGACTTGTGGGATCAACAAGCACCAACTATTTGACTCCATTCGACTTCTCGGATCATTAATTCTTCTATATGACCCCAATTGACTTCTCGGATCAACAAGTCTTCCGTCTGACCGAATTCGGCTTCACGGATCAACAAGTACCCGCAAGTTGATCCGTTTGGTTTATCATGTCACTAACTACGCACAATGTGACTCAATTCGGCTTCTGGGATCAACAAGCACCAACTATTTGACTTCGTTCGACTTCTCGGATCATTAAGTCTTCTATTTGACCCCAATTAACTTCTCGGATCAATAAGTCTTCCGTCTGACCGAAATCGGCTTCACGGATCAACAAGTACCCCCAACTTGATCCGTTTGGTTTATCAAGTCACTAACTACGCACAATGTGACTCAATTCGGCTTCTGGGATCAACAAGAACCAACTATTTGACTCCGTTCGACTTCTCGGGTCATTAAGTCTTCGATTTGACCCCAATTGACTTCTCGGATCAATAAGTCTTCCGTCTGACCGACATCGGCTTCACGGATCAACAAGTACCCCCAACTTGATCAATTTGGTTTATCAAGTCACTAACTACACACAATGTGACTCAATTCGGCTTCAAGGATCAACAAGCACCAACTATTAGACTTCGTTCGACTTCTCGAATCATTAAGTCTTCTATTTGACCCCAATTCACTTCTCGGATCAACAAGTCTTCTGTCTGACCGAATTCGGCTTCACGAATCAACAAGTACCCCCAACTTAATCCGTTTGGTTTATCGAGTCACTAACTACGCATAATGTAACTCAATTCGGCTTCTGGAATCAACAAGCTCCAATTGACTTCTAGGATCAACAAGTCTTCCGTCTGACCGAATTCGGCTTCTCGAATCATTAAGTCTTCGATTTGACCCCAATTGACTTCTAGGATCAACAAGTCTTCCGTCTGACCGAATTCGGCTTCACGGATCAACAAGTACCCTCAAGTTGATCCGTTTGGTTAATCAAGTCACGAACTACGCACAATGTGACTCAATTCGACTTGTGGGATCAACAAGCACCAACTATTTGACTCCGTTCGACTTCTCGGATCATTAAGTCTTCTATTTGACCCCAATTGACTTCTCGGATCAACAAGTCTTCCGTCTAACCGAATTCGGCTTCACGGATAAACAAGTACCCCAAACTTGATCCATTTGGTTTAGCGAGTCACTAACTACGCACAATATGACTCAATTCGGCTTCTGGGATCAACAGGCACCAACTATTTGACTCCGTTCGACTTCTCGGATCATTAAGTCTTCTATTTGACCCCAATTGACTTCTCGGATCAACAAGTCTTCCGTCTGACCGAATTCGGCTTCACGGATCAACAAGTACCCCCAACTTGATCCGTTTGGTTTACATGTCACTAACTACGCACAATGTGACTCAATTCCGCTTCTGGGATCAACAAGCACCAACAATTTGACTCCGTTCGACTTCTCGGATCGTTAAGTCTTCTATTTGACCCCAATTGACTTCTCGGATCAACAAGTCTTCCGTCTGACCGAATTCGACTTCACGGCTCAACAAGTACCCGCAAGTTGATCCGTTTGGTGTATCATGTCACTAACTACGCACAATGTAACTCAATTCGGCTTCTGGGATCAACAAGCACCAACTATTTGACTCCGTTCGACTTCTCGAATCATTAAGTCTTCAGTTTGACCCCAATTGACTTCTCGGATCAATAAGTCTTCCGTTGGACCGAAATCGGCTTCACGGATCAACAAGTACCCCCAACTTGGTCCGTTTGGTTTATCAAGTCACTAACTACGCACAATGTGACTCAATTCAATTTCTGGGATCAACAAGCACCAACTATATGACTCCGTTCGACTTCTCGGATCATTAATTTTTCTATATGACCCCAATTGACTTCTCGGATCAACAAGTCTTTCGTCTGACCGAATTCGGCTTCACGGATCAACATGTACCCCCAACTTGATTCGTTTGGTTTATCAAGTCACTAACTACGCACAATGTGAATCAATTCAGTTTCTGGGATCAACAAGCACCAACTATATGACTCCGTTCGACTTCTCGGATCATTAAGTCTTCTATTTAACCCCAATTGACTTCTCGTATCAACAAGTCTTCCGTCTGACCGAATTCGGCTTCAAGGATCAACAAGTACCCCCAACTTGATCCGTTTGGTTTATCGAGTCACTAACTACGCATAATGTGACTCAATTCGGCTTCTGGGATCAACAAGCACCAACTATTTGACTCCGTTCAACTTCTCGAATCATTAAGTCTTCAGTTTGACCCCAATTGACTTCTCGGATCAATAAGTCTTCCGTTGGACCGAAATCGGCTTCACGGATCAACAAGTACCCCCAACTTGGTCCGTTTGGTTTATCAAGTCACTAACTACGCACAATGTGACTCAATTCGATTTCTGGGATCAACAAGCACCAACTATATGACTCCGTTCGACTTCTCGGATCATTAATTCTTCTATATGACCCCAATTGACTTCTCGGATCAACAAGTCTTTCGTCTGACCGAATTCGGCTTCACGGATCAACATGTACCCCCAACTTGATTCGTTTGGTTTATCAAGTCACTAACTACGCACAATGTGAATCAATTCAGTTTCTGGGATCAACAAGCACCAACTATATGACTCCGTTCGACTTCTCGGATCATTAAGTCTTCTATTTAACCCCAATTGACTTCTCGTATCAACAAGTCTTCCGTCTGACCGAATTCGGCTTCAAGGATCAACAAGTACCCCCAACTTGATCCGTTTGGTTTATCGAGTCACTAACTACGCATAATGTGACTCAATTCGGCTTCCGGGATCAACAAGCACCAACTATTTGACTCCGTTCGACTTCTCGGATCATTAAATCTTCTATATGACCCCAATTGACTTCTCGGATCAACAAGTCTTCCGTCTGACCGAATTCGGCTTCACGGATCAACAAGTACCCCCAACTTGATCCGTTTGGTTTATCGAGTCAATAACTACGCATAATGTGACTCAATTCGGCTTCTGGGATCAACAAGCACCAACTATTTGACTCAGTTCGACTTCTCGGATCATTAAGTCTTCTATTTGACCCCAATTGACTTCTCGGATCAACAAGTCTTCCGTCTGACCGAATTCGACTTCACGGATCAACAAGTACCCCCAACTTGAACCGTTTGGTTTATCAAGTCACTAACTACGCACAATGTGACTAAATTCGGCTTCTAGGATCTACAAGCACCAATTATTTGACTTCGTTCGACTTCTCGGATCATTGAGTCTTCTATTTGACCCAATTGACTTCTCGGATCAACAAGTCTTCCGTCTGACCTAATTCGGCTTCACGGATCATCAAGTACCCCCAACTTGATCCTTTTGGTTTATCGAGTCACTAACTACGCACAATGTGACTCAATTCGGCTTCTGGGATCAACAAGCACCAACTATTTGACTCTGTTCGACTTCTCGGATCCTTAAGTCTTCTGTTTGACCCCAATTGACTTTTCGGATCAACAAGTCTTCCGTCTGACCGAATTCGGCTTCACGGATCAACAAGTACCCCAAACTTGATCCGTTTGGTTTATCGTGTCACTAACTACGCACAATGTGACTCAATTCGGCTTCTGGGATCAACAAGCACCAACTATTTGACTCCTTTCGACTTCTCGGATCATTAAATCCTCTATTTGACCCCAATTGACTTCTCGGATCAACAAGTCTTTCGTTTGACCGAATTCGGCTTCACGGATCAACGAGTACCCCCAACTTGATCTGTTTGGTTTATTGAGTCACTAACTACGCACAATGTGACTCAATTCGGATTCTGGGATCAAGAAGCACAAACTATTTGACTCCGTTCGACTTCTCGGATCATTAATTCTTCTATATGACCCCAATTGACTTCTCGGATCAACAAGTCTTCCGTCTGACCGAATTCGGCTTCACGGATCAACAAGTACCCGCAAGTTGATCCGTTTGGTTTATCATGTCACTAACTACGCACAATGTGACTCAATTCGGCTTCTGGGATCAACAAGCACCAACTATTTGACTCCGTTCGACTTCTCGGATCATTAAGTCTTCTATTTGACCCCAATTGACTTCTCGGATCAATAAGTCTTCCGTCTGACCGAAATCGGCTTCACGGATCAACAAGTACCCCCAACTTGATCCGTTTGGTTTATCAAGTCACTAACTACGCACAATGTGACTCAATTCGGCTTCTCGGATCAACAAGCACCAACTATTTGACTCCGTTCGACTTCTCGGATCATTAAGTCTTTGATTTGACCCCAATTGACTTCTAGGATCAACAAGTCTTCCGTCTGACCGAATTCGGCTTCACGGATCAACAAGTACCCGCAAGTTGATCCGTTTGGTTTATCAAGTCACTAACTACGCACAATGTGACTCAATTCGACTTGTGGGATCAACAAGCACCAACTATTTGACTCCGTTCGACTTCTTGGATCATTAAGTCCTCTATTTGACCCCAATTGACTTCTCGGATCAACAAGTCTTCCGTCTGACCGAATTCGGCTTCACGGATCAACAAGTACCCCCAACTTGATTCGTTTGGTTTATCAAGTCACTAACTACGCACAATGTGAATCAATTCGGTTTCTGGGATCAACAAGCACCAACTATATGACTCCGTTCGACTTCTCGGATCATTAAGTCTTCTATTTGACCCCAATTGACTTCTCGGATCAACAAGTCTTCCGTCTGACCGAATTCGACTTCACGGATCAACAAGTACCCCCAACTTGAACCGTTTGGTTTATCAAGTCACTAACTACGCACAATGTGACTCAATTCGATTTTTGGGATCAACAAGCACCAACTATATGACTCTGTTCGACTTCTCGGATCATTAATTCTTCTATATGACCCCAATTGACTTCTCGGATCAACAAGTCTTTCGTCTGACCGAATTCGGCTTCACTGATCAACATGTACCCCCAACTTGATTCGTTTGGTTTATCAAGTCACTAACTACGCACAATGTGAATCAATTCGGTTTCTGGGATCAACAAGCACCAACTATATGACTCCGTTCGACTTCTCGGATCATTAAGTCTTCTATTTAACCCCAATTGACTTCTCGTATCAACAAGTCTTCCGTCTGACCGAATTCGGCTTCAAGGATCAACAAGTACCCCCAACTTGATCCGTTTGGTTTATCGAGTCACTAACTACGCACAATGTGACTCAATTTGGCTTCCGGGATCAACAAGCACCAACTATTTGACTCCGTTCGACTTCTCGGATCATTAAATCTTCTATATGACCCCAATTGACTTCTCGGATCAACAAGTCTTCCGTCTGACCGAATTCGGCTTCACGGATCAACAAGTACCCCCAACTTGATCCGTTTGGTTTATCGAGTCACTAACTACGCATAATGTGACTCAATTCGGCTTCTGGGATCAACAAGCACCAACTATTTGACTCAGTTCGACTTCTCGGATCATTAAGTCTTCTATTTGACCCCAATTGACTTCTCGGATCAACAAGTCTTCCGTCTGACCGAATTCGACTTCACGGATCAACAAGTACCCCCAACTTGAACCGTTTGGTTTATCAAGTCACTAACTACGCACAATGTGACTCAATTCGGCTTCTAGGATCAACAAGCACCAATTATTTGACTCCGTTCGACTTCTCGGATCATTGAGTCTTCTATTTGACCCAATTGACTTCTCGGATCAACAAGTCTTCCGTCTGACCTAATTCGGCTTCACGGATCATCAAGTACCTCCAACTTGATCCGTTTGGTTTATCGAGTCACTAACTACGCACAATGTGACTCAATTCGGCTTCTGGGATCAACAAGCACCAACTATTTGACTCTGTTCGACTTCTCGGATCATTAAGTCTTCTGTTTGACCCCAATTGACTTTTCGGATCAACAAGTCTTCCGTCTGACCGAATTCGGCTTCACGGATCAACAGGTACCCCAAACTTGATCCGTTTGGTTTATCGTGTCACTAACTACGCACAATGTGACTCAATTCGGCTTCTGGGATCAACAAGCACCAATTATTTGACTCCTTTCGACTTCTCGGATCATTAAATCCTCTATTTGACCCCAATTGACTTCTCGGATCAACAAGTCTTTCGTCTGACCGAATTCGGCTTCACGGATCAACAAGTACCCCCAACTTGATCTGTTTGGTTTATTGAGTCACTAACTACGCACAATGTGACTCAATTCAGATTCTGGGATCAAGAAGCACAAACTATTTGACTCCGTTCGACTTCTCGGATCATTAATTCTTCTATATGACCCCAATTGACTTCTCGGATCAACAAGTCTTCCGTCTGACCGAATTCGGCTTCACGGATCAACAAGTACCCGCAAGTTGATCCGTTTGGTTTATCATGTCACTAACTACGCACAATGTGACTCAATTCGGCTTCTGGGATCAACAAGCACCAACTATTTGACTCCGTTCGACTTCTCGGATCATTAAGTCTTCTATTTGACCCCAATTGACTTCTCGGATCAATAAGTCTTCCGTCTGACCGAAATCGGCTTCACGGATCAACAAGTACCCCCAACTTGATCCGTTTGGTTTATCAAGTCACTAACTACGCACAATGTGACTCAATTCGGCTTCTCGGATCAACAAGCACCAACTATTTGACTCCGTTCGACTTCTCGGATCATTAAGTCTTTGATTTGACCCCAATTGACTTCTAGGATCAACAAGTCTTCCGTCTGACCGAATTCGGCTTCACGGATCAACAAGTACCCGCAAGTTGATCCGTTTGGTTTATCAAGTCACTAACTACGCACAATGTGACTCAATTCGACTTGTGGGATCAACAAGCACCAACTATTTGACTCCGTTCGACTTCTTGGATCATTAAGTCCTCTATTTGACCCCAATTGACTTCTCGGATCAACAAGTCTTCCGTCTGACCGAATTCGGCTTTACGCATCAACAAGTACCCCCAACTTGATTCGTTTGGTTTATCAAGTCACTAACTACGCACAATGTGAATCAATTCGGTTTCTGGGATCAACAAGCACCAACTATATGACTCCGTTCGACTTCTCGGATCATTAAGTCTTCTATTTGACCCCAATTGAATTCTCGTATCAACAAGTCTTCCGTCTGACCGAATTCGACTTCATGGATCAACAAGTACCCCCAACTTGAACCGTTTGGTTTATCAAGTCACTAACTACGCACAATGTGACTCAATTCGGCTTCTAGGATCAACAAGCACCAATTATTTGACTCCGTTCGACTTCTCGGATCATTGAGTCTGCTATTTAACCCAATTGACTTCTCGGATCAACAAGTCTTCCGTCTGACCTAATTCGGCTTCACGGATCATCAAGTACCCCGAACTTGATCCGTTTGGTTTATCGAGTCACTAACTACGCACAATGTGACTCAATTCGGCTTCTGGGATCAACAAGCACCAACTATTTGACTATGTTCGACTTCTCGGATCATTAAGTCTTCTGTTTGACCCCAATTGACTTTTCGGATCAACAAGTCTTCCGTCTGACCGAATTCGGCTTAACGGATCAACAAGTACCCCAAACTTGATCCGTTTGGTTTATCGTGTCACTAACTACGCACAATGTAACTCAATTCGGCTTCTGGGATCAACAAGCACCAACTATTTGACTCCTTTCGACTTCTCGGATCATTAAATCCTCTATTTGACCCCAATTGACTTCTCGGATCAACAAGTCTTTCGTCTGACCGAATTCGGCTTCACGGATCAACTAGTACCCCCAACTTGATATGTTTGGTTTATTGAGTCACTAACTACGCACAATGTGACTCAATTCGGATTCTGGGATCAAGAAGCACAAACTATTTGACTCCGTTCGACTTCTCGGATCATTAATTCTTCTATATGACCCCAATTGACTTCTCGGATCAACAAGTCTTCCGTCTGACCGAATTCGGCTTCACGGATCAACAAGTACCCGCAAGTTGATCCGTTTGGATTATCATGTCACTAACTACGCACAATGTGACTCAATTCGGCTTCTGGGATCAACAAGCACCAACTATTTGACTCCGTTCGACTTCTCGGATCATTAAGTCTTCTATTTGACCCCAATTGACTTCTCGGAAAAATAAGTCTTCCGTCTGACCGGAATCGGCTTCACGGATCAACAAGTACCCCCAACTTGATCCGTTTGGTTTATCAAGTCACTAACTACGCACAATGTGACTCAATTCGGCTTCTCGGATCAACAAGCACCAACTATTTGACTCCGTTCGACTTCTCGGATCATTAAGTCTTTGATTTGACCCCAATTGACTTCTAGGATCAACAAGTCTTCCGTCTGACCGAATTCGGCTTCACGGATCAACAAGTACCCGCAAGTTGATCCGTTTGGTTTATCAAGTCACTAACTACGCACAATGTGACTCAATTCGACTTGTGGCATCAACAAGCACCAACTATTTGACTCCGTTCGACTTCTTGGATCATTAAGTCCTCTATTTGACCCCAATTGACTTCTCGGATCAACAAGTCTTCCGTCTGACCGAATTCGGCTTCACGGATCAACAAGTACCCCCAACTTGATCCGTTTGGTTTATCATGTCACTAACTACGCACAATGTGACTCAATTCGGCTTCTGGGATCAACAAGCACCAACAATTTGACTCCGTTCGTCTTCTCGGATCGTTAAGTCTTCTATTTGACCCCAATTGAATTCTCGGATCAACAAGTCTTCCGTCTGACCGAATTCGGCTTCACGGCTCAACAAGTACCCGCAAGTTGATCCGTTTGGTGTATCATGTCACTAACTATGCACAATGTAACTCAATTCGGCTTCTGGGATCAACAAGCACCAACTATTTGACTCCGTTCGACTTCTCGGATCATTAAGTCTTCAGTTTGACCCCAATTGACTTCTCGGATCAACAAGTCTTCCGTTGGACCGAAATCGGCTTCACGGATCAACAAGTACCCTCAAATTGATCCGTTTGGTCTATCAAGTCACTAACTACGCACAATGTGACTCGATTCGATTTCTGGGATCAACAAGCACCAACTATTTGACTCCGTTCGACTTCTCGGATCATTAATTCTTCTATATGACCCCAATTGACTTCTCGGATCAACAAGTCTTTCGTCTGACCGAATTCGGCTTCACGGATCAACAAGTACCCCCAACTTGATCCGTTTGGTTTATCAAGTCACTAACTATGCACAATGTGACTCAATTCGATTTCTGGGATCAACATGCACCAACTATATGACTCCGTTCGACTTCTCGGATCATTAATTCATCTATATGACGCCAATTGACTTCTCGGATCAACAAGTCTTTCTTCTGAACGAATTCGGCTTCACGGATCAACAAGTACCCCCAACTTGATTCGTTTGGTTTATCAAGTCACTAACTACGCACAATGTGACTCAATTCGGTTTCTGGGATCAACAAGCACCAACTATATGACTCTGTTCGACTTCTCGGATCATTAAGTCTTCTATTTAACCCCAATTGACTTCTCGGATCAACAAGTCTTCCGTCTGACCGAATTCGCTTCAAGGATCAACAAGTACCCCCAACTTGATCCGTTTGGTTTATCGAGTCACTAACTACGCACAATGTGACTCAATTCGGCTTCCGGGATCAACAAGCAGCAACTATTTGACTCCGTTCGACTTCTCGGATCATTAAATCTTCTATATGACCGCAATTGACTTCTCGGATCAACAAGTCTTCCGTCTGACCGAATTCGGCTTCACGGATCAACAAGTACCCCCAACTTGATCCGTTTGGTTTATCGAGTCACTAACTACGCATAATGTGACTCGATTCGGCTTCTGGGATCAACAAGCACCAACTATTTGACTCCGTTCGACTTCTTGGATCATTAAGTTTTCTATTTGACCCCAATTGACTTCTCGGATCAACAAGTCTTCCGTCTGACCGAATTCGACTTCACGGATCAACAAGTACTCCCAACTTGAACCGTTTGGTTTATCAAGTCACTAACTACGCACAATGTGACTCAATTCGGCTTCTAGGATCAACAAGCACCAATTATTTGACTCCGTTCGACTTCTCGGATCATTAAGTCTTCTGTTTGACCCCAATTGACTTTTCGGATCAACAAGTCTTTCGTCTGACCGAATTCGGCTTCACGGATCAACAAGTACCCTGAACTTGATCCGTTTGGTTTATCGTGTCACTAACTACGCACAATGTGACTCAATTCGGCTTCTGGGATCAACAAGCACCAACTATTTGACTCCTTTTGACTTCTCGGATCATTAAGTCTTCTATTTGACCCCAATTGACTTCTCGGATCAATAAGTCTTCCGTCTGACCGAAATCGGCTTCACGGATCAACAAGTACCCCCAACTTGATCCGTTTGGTTTATCAAGTCACTAACTACGCACAATGTGACTCAATTCGACTTGTGGGATCAACAAGCACCAACTATTTGACTCCGTTCGACTTCTCGGATCATTAAGTCCTCTATTTGACCCCAATTGACTTCTCGGATCAACAAGTCTTCCGTCTGACCGAATTCGGCTTCACGGCTCAACAAGTACCAGCAAGTTGTTCCGTTTGGTGTATCATGTCACTAACTATGCACAATGTAACTCAATTCGGCTTCTGGGATCAACAAGCACCAACTATTTGACTCCGTTCGACTTCTCGGATCATTAAGTCTTCAGTTTGACCCCAATTGACTTCTCGGATCAACAAGTCTTCCGTTGGACCGAAATCGGCTTCACGGATCAACAAGTACCCTCAATTTGATCCGTTTGGTCTATCAAGTCACTAACTACGCACAATGTGACTCCATTCGATTTCTGGGATCAACAAGCACCAACTATTTGACTCCATTCGACCTCTCGGATCATTAATTCTTCTATATGACCCCAATTGACTTCTCGGATCAACAAGTCTTACGTCTGACCTGAATTCGGCTTCACGGATCAACAAGTACCCCCAACTTGATCCGTTTGGTTTATCAAGTCACTAACTACGCACAATGTGACTCAATTCGATTTCTGGGATCAACATGCACCAACTATATGACTCCGTTCGACTTCTCGGATCATTAATTCTTCTATATGACCCCAATTGACTTCTCGGATCAACAAGTCTTTCTTCTGAACGAATTCGGCTTCACGGATCAACAAGTACCCCCAACTTGATTCGTTTGGTTTATCAAGTCACTAACTACGCACAATGTGACTCAATTCGGTTTCTGGGATCAACAAGCACCAACTATATGACTCCGTTCGACTTCTCGGATCATTAAGTCTTCTATTTAACCCCAATTGACTTCTCGGATCAACAAGTCTTCCGTCTGACCGAATTCGCTTCAAGGATCAACAAGTACCCCCAACTTGATCCGTTTGGTTTATCGAGTCACTAACTACGCACAATGTGACTCAATTCGGCTTCCGGGATCAACAAGCAGCAACTATTTGACTCCGTTCGACTTCTCGGATCATTAAATCTTCTATATGACCCCAATTGACTTCTCGGATCAACAAGTCTTCCGTCTGACCGAATTCGGCTTCACGGATCAACAAGTACCCCCAACTTGATCCGTTTGGTTTATCGAGTCACTAACTACGCATAATGTGACTCGATTCGGCTTCTGGGATCAACAAGCACCAACTATTTGACTCCGTTCGACTTCTTGGATCATTAAGTTTTCTATTTGACCCCAATTGACTTCTCGGATCAACAAGTCTTCCGTCTGACCGAATTCGACTTCACGGATCAACAAGTACTCCCAACTTGAACCGTTTGGTTTATCAAGTCACTAACTACGCACAATGTGACTCAATTCGGCTTCTAGGATCAACAAGCACCAATTATTTGACTCCGTTCGATATCTCGGATCATTAAGTCTTCTGTTTGAGCCCAATTGACTTTTCGGATCAACAAGTCTTCCGTCTGACCGAATTCGGCTTCACGGATCAACAAGTACCCTAAACTTGATCCGTTTGGTTTATCGTGTCACTTACTACGCACAATGTGACTCAATTCGGCTTTTGGGATCAACAAGCACCAACTATTTGACTCCTTTCGACTTCTCGGATCATTAAATCTTCTATTTGACCCCAATTGACTTCTCGGATCAACAAGTTTTTCGTCTGACCGAATTCGGCTTCACGGATCAACAAGTACCCCCAACTTGATCTGTTTAGTTTATTGAGTCACTAACTACGCACAATGTGACTCAATTCGGATTCTGGGATCAAGAAGCACAAACTATTTGACTCCGTTCGACTTCTCGGATCATTAATTCTTCTATATGACCCCAATTGACTTCTCGGATCAACAAGTCTTCCGTCTGACCGAATTCGGCTTCACGGATCAACAAATACCCGCAAGTTGATCCGTTTGGTTTATCATGTCACTAACTACGCACAATGTGACTCAATTCGGCTTCTGGGATCAACAAGCACCAACTATTTGACTCCGTTCGACTTCTCGGATCATTAAGTCTTCTATTTGACCCCAATTGACTTCTCGGATCAATAAGTCTTCCGTCTGACCGAAATCGGCTTCACGGATCAACAAGTACCCCCAACTTGATCCGTTTGGTTTATCAAGTCACTAACTACGCACAATGTGACTCAATTCGGCTTCTCGGATCAACAAGCACCAACTATTTGACTCCGTTCGACTTCTCGGATCATTAAGTCTTTGATTTGACCCCAATTGACTTCTAGGATCAACAAGTCTTCCGTCTGACCGAATTCGGCTTCACGGATCAACAAGTACCCGCAAGTTGATCCGTTTGGTTTATCAAGTCACTAACTACGCACAATGTGACTCAATTCGACTTGTGGGATCAACAAGCACCAACTATTTGACTCCGTTCGACTTCTCGGATCATTAAGTCCTCTATTTGACCCCAATTGACTTCTCGGATCAACAAGTCTTCCGTCTGACCGAATTCGGCTTCACGGCTCAACAAGTACCCGCAAGTTGATCCGTTTGGTGTATCATGTCACTAACTATGCACAATGTAACTCAATTCGGCTTCTGGGATCAACAAGCACCAACTATTTGACTCCGTTCGACTTCTCGGATCATTAAGTCTTCAGTTTGAGCCCAATTGACTTCTCGGATCAACAAGTCTTCCGTTGGACCGAAATCGGCTTCACGGATCAACAAGTACCCTCAATTTGATCCGTTTGGTCTATCAAGTCACTAACTACGCACAATGTGACTCGATTCGATTTCTGGGATCAACAAGCACCAACTATTTGACTCCGTTCGACTTCTCGGATCATTAATTCTTCTATATGACCCCAATTGACTTCTCGGATCAACAAGTCTTTCGTCTGACCGAATTCGGCTTCACGGATCAACAAGTACCCCCAACTTGATTCGTTTGGTTTATCAAGTCACTAACTACGCACAATGTGACTCAATTCGATTTCTGGGATCAACAAGCACCAACTATATGACTCCGTTCGACTTCTCGGATCATTAATTCTTCTATATGACCCCAATTGACTTCTCGGATCAACAAGTCTTTCATCTGACCAAATTCGGCTTCACGGATCAACAAGTACCCCCAACTTGATTCGTTTGGTTTATCAAGTCACTAACTACGCACAATGTGACTCAATTCGGTTTCTGGGATCAACAAGCACCAACTATATGACTCCGTTCGCCTTCTCGGATCATTAAGTCTTCTATTTAACCCCAATTGACTTCTCGGATCAACAAGTCTTCCGTCTGACCGAATTCGGCTTCAAGGATCAACAAGTACCCCCAACTTGATCCGTTTGGTTTATCGAGTCACTAACTACGCACAATGTGACTCAATTCGGCTTCCGGGATCAACAAGCACCAACTATTTGACTCCGTTCGACTTCTCGGATCATTAAATCTTCTATATGACCCCAATTGACTTCTCGGATCAACAAGTCTTCCGTCTGACCGAATTCGGCTTCACGGATCAACAAGTACCCCCAACTTGATCCGTTTGGTTTATCGAGTCACTAACTACGCACAATGTGACTCAATTCGGCTTCCGGGATCAACAAGCAGCAACTATTTGACTCCGTTCGACTTCTCGGATCATTAAATCTTCTATATGACCCCAATTGACTTCTCGGATCAACAAGTCTTCCGTCTGACCGAATTCGGCTTCACGGATCAACAAGTACCCCCAACTTGATCCGTTTGGTTTATCGAGTCACTAACTACGCATAATGTGACTCGATTCGGCTTCTGGGATCAACAAGCACCAACTATTTGACTCCGTTCGACTTCTTGGATCATTAAGTTTTCTATTTGACCCCAATTGACTTCTCGGATCAACAAGTCTTCCGTCTGACCGAATTCGACTTCACGGATCAACAAGTACTCCCAACTTGAACCGTTTGGTTTATCAAGTCACTAACTACGCACAATGTGACTCAATTCGGCTTCTAGGATCAACAAGCACCAATTATTTGACTCCGTTCGATATCTCGGATCATTAAGTCTTCTGTTTGAGCCCAATTGACTTTTCGGATCAACAAGTCTTCCGTCTGACCGAATTCGGCTTCACGGATCAACAAGTACCCTAAACTTGATCCGTTTGGTTTATCGTGTCACTTACTACGCACAATGTGACTCAATTCGGCTTTTGGGATCAACAAGCACCAACTATTTGACTCCTTTCGACTTCTCGGATCATTAAATCTTCTATTTGACCCCAATTGACTTCTCGGATCAACAAGTTTTTCGTCTGACCGAATTCGGCTTCACGGATCAACAAGTACCCCCAACTTGATCTGTTTAGTTTATTGAGTCACTAACTACGCACAATGTGACTCAATTCGGATTCTGGGATCAAGAAGCACAAACTATTTGACTCCGTTCGACTTCTCGGATCATTAATTCTTCTATATGACCCCAATTGACTTCTCGGATCAACAAGTCTTCCGTCTGACCGAATTCGGCTTCACGGATCAACAAATACCCGCAAGTTGATCCGTTTGGTTTATCATGTCACTAACTACGCACAATGTGACTCAATTCGGCTTCTGGGATCAACAAGCACCAACTATTTGACTCCGTTCGACTTCTCGGATCATTAAGTCTTCTATTTGACCCCAATTGACTTCTCGGATCAATAAGTCTTCCGTCTGACCGAAATCGGCTTCACGGATCAACAAGTACCCCCAACTTGATCCGTTTGGTTTATCAAGTCACTAACTACGCACAATGTGACTCAATTCGGCTTCTCGGATCAACAAGCACCAACTATTTGACTCCGTTCGACTTCTCGGATCATTAAGTCTTTGATTTGACCCCAATTGACTTCTAGGATCAACAAGTCTTCCGTCTGACCGAATTCGGCTTCACGGATCAACAAGTACCCGCAAGTTGATCCGTTTGGTTTATCAAGTCACTAACTACGCACAATGTGACTCAATTCGACTTGTGGGATCAACAAGCACCAACTATTTGACTCCGTTCGACTTCTCGGATCATTAAGTCCTCTATTTGACCCCAATTGACTTCTCGGATCAACAAGTCTTCCGTCTGACCGAATTCGGCTTCACGGCTCAACAAGTACCCGCAAGTTGATCCGTTTGGTGTATCATGTCACTAACTATGCACAATGTAACTCAATTCGGCTTCTGGGATCAACAAGCACCAACTATTTGACTCCGTTCGACTTCTCGGATCATTAAGTCTTCAGTTTGAGCCCAATTGACTTCTCGGATCAACAAGTCTTCCGTTGGACCGAAATCGGCTTCACGGATCAACAAGTACCCTCAATTTGATCCGTTTGGTCTATCAAGTCACTAACTACGCACAATGTGACTCGATTCGATTTCTGGGATCAACAAGCACCAACTATTTGACTCCGTTCGACTTCTCGGATCATTAATTCTTCTATATGACCCCAATTGACTTCTCGGATCAACAAGTCTTTCGTCTGACCGAATTCGGCTTCACGGATCAACAAGTACCCCCAACTTGATTCGTTTGGTTTATCAAGTCACTAACTACGCACAATGTGACTCAATTCGATTTCTGGGATCAACAAGCACCAACTATATGACTCCGTTCGACTTCTCGGATCATTAATTCTTCTATATGACCCCAATTGACTTCTCGGATCAACAAGTCTTTCATCTGACCAAATTCGGCTTCACGGATCAACAAGTACCCCCAACTTGATTCGTTTGGTTTATCAAGTCACTAACTACGCACAATGTGACTCAATTCGGTTTCTGGGATCAACAAGCACCAACTATATGACTCCGTTCGCCTTCTCGGATCATTAAGTCTTCTATTTAACCCCAATTGACTTCTCGGATCAACAAGTCTTCCGTCTGACCGAATTCGGCTTCAAGGATCAACAAGTACCCCCAACTTGATCCGTTTGGTTTATCGAGTCACTAACTACGCACAATGTGACTCAATTCGGCTTCCGGGATCAACAAGCACCAACTATTTGACTCCGTTCGACTTCTCGGATCATTAAATCTTCTATATGACCCCAATTGACTTCTCGGATCAACAAGTCTTCCGTCTGACCGAATTCGGCTTCACGGATCAACAAGTACCCCCAACTTGATCCGTTTGGTTTATCGAGTCACTAACTACGCATAATGTGACTCGATTCGGCTTCTGGGATCAACAAGCACCAACCATTTGACTCCGTTCGACTTCTCGGATCATTAAATCTTCTATATGACCCCAATTGACTTCTCGGATCAACAAGTCTTCCGTCTGACCGAATTCGGCTTCACGGATCAACAAGTACCCCCAACTTGATCCGTTTGGTTTATCGAGTCACTAACTACGCATAATGTGACTCGATTCGGCTTCTGGGATCAACAAGCACCAACTATTTGACTCCGTTCGACTTCTTGGATCATTAAGTTTTCTATTTGACCCCAATTGACTTCTCGGATCAACAAGTCTTCCGTCTGACCGAATTCGACTTCACGGATCAACAAGTACTCCCAACTTGAACCGTTTGGTTTATCAAGTCACTAACTACGCACAATGTGACTCAATTCGGCTTCTAGGATCAACAAGCACCAATTATTTGACTCCGTTCGACTTCTCGGATCATTAAGTCTTCTGTTTGACCCCAATTGACTTTTCGGATCAACAAGTCTTCCGTCTGACCGAATTCGGCTTCACGGATCAACAAGTACCCTAAACTTGATCCGTTTGGTTTATCGTGTCACTAACTACGCACAATGTGACTCAATTCGGCTTCTGGGATCAACAAGCACCAACTATTTGACTCCTTTCGACTTCTCGGATCATTAAATCTTCTATTTGACCCCAATTGACTTCTCGGATCAACAAGTTTTTCGTCTGACCGAATTCGGCTTCACGGATCAACAAGTACCCCCAACTTGATCTGTTTGGTTTATTGAGTCACTAACTACGTACAATGTGACTCAATTCGGATTCTGGGATCAACAAGCACAAACTATTTGACTCTGTTCGACTTCTCGGATCATTAATTCTTCTATATGACCCCAATTGACTTCTCGGATCAACAAGTCTTCCGTCTGACCGAATTCGGCTTCACGGATCAACAAATACCCGCAAGTTGATCCGTTTGGTTTATCATGTCACTAACTACGCACAATGTGACTCAATTCGGCTTCTGGGATCAACAAGCACCAACTATTTGACTCCGTTCGACTTCTCGGATCATTAAGTCTTCTATTTGACCCCAATTGACTTCTCGGATCAATAAGTCTTCCGTCTGACCGAAATCGGCTTCACGGATCAACAAGTACCCCCAACTTGATCCGTTTGGTTTATCAAGTCACTAACTACGCACAATGTGACTCAATTCGGCTTCTCGGATCAACAAGCACCAACTATTTGACTCCGTTCGACTTCTCGGATCATTAAGTCTTTGATTTGACCCCAATTGACTTCTAGGATCATCAAGTCTTCCGTCTGACCGAATTCGGCTTCACGGATCAACAAGTACCCGCAAGTTGATCCGTTTGGTTTATCAAGTCACTAACTACGCACAATGTGACTCAATTCGACTTGTGGGATCAACAAGCACCAACTATTTGACTCCGTTCGACTTCTCGGATCATTAAGTCCTCTATTTGACCCCAATTGACTTCTCGGATCAACAAGTCTTCCGTCTGACCGAATTCGGCTTCACGGCTCAACAAGTACCCGCAAGTTGATCCGTTTGGTGTATCATGTCACTAACTATGCACAATGTAACTCAATTCGGCTTCTGGGATCAACAAGCACCAACTATTTGACTCCGTTCGACTTCTCGGATCATTAAGTCTTCAGTTTGAGCCCAATTGACTTCTCGGATCAACAAGTCTTCCGTTGGACCGAAATCGGCTTCACGGATCAACAAGTACCCTCAATTTGATCCGTTTGGTCTATCAAGTCACTAACTACGCACAATGTGACTCGATTCGATTTCTGGGATCAACAAGCACCAACTATTTGACTCCGTTCGACTTCTCGGATCATTAATTCTTCTATATGACCCCAATTGACTTCTCGGATCAACAAGTCTTTCGTCTGACCGAATTCGGCTTCACGGATCAACAAGTACCCCCAACTTGATTCGTTTGGTTTATCAAGTCACTAACTACGCACAATGTGACTCAATTCGATTTCTGGGATCAACAAGCACCAACTATATGACTCCGTTCGACTTCTCGGATCATTAATTCTTCTATATGACCCCAATTGACTTCTCGGATCAACAAGTCTTTCATCTGACCAAATTCGGCTTCACGGATCAACAAGTACCCCCAACTTGATTCGTTTGGTTTATCAAGTCACTAACTACGCACAATGTGACTCAATTCGGTTTCTGGGATCAACAAGCACCAACTATATGACTCCGTTCGCCTTCTCGGATCATTAAGTCTTCTATTTAACCCCAATTGACTTCTCGGATCAACAAGTCTTCCGTCTGACCGAATTCGGCTTCAAGGATCAACAAGTACCCCCAACTTGATCCGTTTGGTTTATCGAGTCACTAACTACGCACAATGTGACTCGATTCGATTTCTGGGATCAACAAGCACCAACTATTTGACTCCGTTCGACTTCTCGGATCATTAATTCTTCTATATGACCCCAATTGACTTCTCGGATCAACAAGTCTTTCGTCTGACCGAATTCGGCTTCACGGATCAACAAGTACCCCCAACTTGATCCGTTTGGTTTATCAAGTCACTAACTACGCACAATGTGACTCAATTCGATTTCTGGGATCAACAAGCACCAACTATATGACTCCGTTCGACTTCTCGGATCATTAATTCTTCTATATGACCCCAATTGACTTCTCGGATCAACAAGTCTTTCATCTGACCAAATTCGGCTTCACGGATCAACAAGTACCCCCAACTTGATTCGTTTGGTTTATCAAGTCACTAACTACGCACAATGTGACTCAATTCGGTTTCTGGGATCAACAAGCACCAACTATATGACTCCGTTCGCCTTCTCGGATCATTAAGTCTTCTATTTAACCCCAATTGACTTCTCGGATCAACAAGTCTTCCGTGTGACCGAATTCGGCTTCAAGGATCAACAAGTACCCCCAACTTGATCCGTTTGGTTTATCGAGTCACTAACTACGCACAATGTGACTCAATTCGGCTTCCGGGATCAACAAGCACCAACTATTTGACTCCGTTCGACTTCTCGGATCATTAAATCTTCTATATGACCCCAATTGACTTCTCGGATAAACAAGTCCTCCGTCTGACCGAATTCGGCTTCACGGATCAACAAGTACCCCCAACTTGATCCGTTTGGTTTATCGAGTCACTAACTACGCATAATGTGACTCGATTCGGCTTCTGGGATCAACAAGCACCAACTATTTGACTCCTTTCGACTTCTCGGATCATTAAATCTTCTATTTGGCCCTAATTGACTTCTCGGATCAACAAGTCTTTCGTCTGACCGAATTCGGCTTCACGGATCAACAAGTACCCCCAACTTGATCTGTTTGGTTTATTGAGTCACTAACTACGCACAATGTGACTCAATTCGGCTTCTGGGATCAAGAAGCACAAACTATTTGACTCCGTTCGACTTCTCAGATCATTAATTCTTCTATATGACCCCAATTGACTTCTCGGATCAACAAGTCTTCCGTCTGACCGAATTCGGCTTCACGGATCAACAAGTACCCGCAAGTTGATCCGTTTGGTTTATCATGTCACTAACTATGCACAATGTGACTCAATTCGGCTTCTGGGATCAACAAGCACCAACTATTTGACTCCGTTTGACTTCTCGGATCATTAAGTCTTCTATTTGACCCCAATTGACTTCTCGGATCAATAAGTCTTCCGTCTGACCGAAATCGGCTTCACGGATCAACAAGTACCCCCAACTTGATCCGTTTGGTTTATCAAGTCACTATCTACGCATAATATGACTCAATTCGGATTCTGGGATCAACAAGCATCAACTATTTGACTCCGTTCGACTTCTCGGATCATTAAACTTCTATATGACCCCAATTGACTTCTCGGATCAATAAGTCTTTCGTCTGACCGAATTCGACTTCACGGATCCACAAGTACCACCAACTTGATTCGTTTGGTTTATCAAGTCACTAACTACGCACAATGTGACTCAATTCGGCTTCTGGGATCAACAAGCACCAACTATTTGACTCCGTTCGACTTCTCGGATCATTAAGTCTTCTATTTAACCCCAATTGACTTCTCGGATCAACAAGTCTTCCGTCTGACCGAATTCGGCTTTAAGGATCAACAAGTATCCTCAACTTGATCCGTTTGGTTTATCGAGTCACTAACTACGCACAATGTGACTCACTTCGGCTTTCGGGATCAACAAGCACCAACTATTTGACTCCGTTCGACTTCTCGGATCATTAAATCTTCTATATGACCCCAATTGACTTCTCGGATCAACAAGTCTTCCGTCTGACCGAATTCGGCTTCACGGATCAACAAGTACCCCCAACTTGATCCGTTTGGTTTATCGAGTCACTGACTACGCATAATGTGACTCAATTCGGCTTCTGGGATCAACAAGCACCAACTATTTGACTCCGTTCGACTTCTCGGATCATTAAGTCTTCTGTTTGACCCCAATTGACTTCTCGGATCAACAAGTCTTCCGTCTGACCGAATTCGGCTTCACGGATCAACAAGTACCCCCAACTTGATCCGTTTGGTTTATCAAGTCACTAACTACGCACAATGTGACTCAATTCGGCTTCTGGGATCAACAAGCACCAACTATTTGACTCCGTTCGACTTCTCGTGTCATTAAGTCTTCTATTTGATCCTAATTGACTTCTCGGATCAACAAGTCTTCCGTCTGACCAAATTCGGCTTCACGCATCAACAAGTACCCGCAAATTGATCCGTTTGGTTTATCAAGTCACTAACTACGCACAATGTGACTCAATTCGACTTGTGGGATCAACAAGCACCAACTATTTGACTCCGTTCGACTTCTCGGATCATTAAGTCTTCTATTTGACCCCAATTGACTTCTCGGATCAACAAGTCTTCCGTCTGACCGAATTCGGCTTCACGGATCAACAAGTACCCCAAACTTGATCCGTTTGGTTTATCGTGTCACTAACTACGCACAATGTGACTCAATTCGGCTTCTGGGATCAACAAGCACCAACTATTTGACTCCTTTCGACTTCTCGGATCATTAAGTCTTCTATTTGACCCCAATTGACTTCTCGGATCAATAAGTCTTCCGTCTGACCGAAATCGGCTTCACGGATCAACAAGTACCCCCAACTTGATCTGTTTGGTTTATCAAGTCACTAACTACGCACAATGTGACTCAATTCGGCTTCTCGGATCAACAAGCACCAACTATTTGACTCCGTTCGACTTCTCGGATCATTAAGTCTTTGATTTGACCCCAATTGACTTCTAGGATCCACAAGTCTTCCGTCTGACCGAATTCGGCTTCACGGATCAACAAGTACCCGCAAGTTGATCCGTTTGGTTTATCAAGTCACTAACTACGCACAATGTGACTCAATTCGACTTGTGGGATCAACAAGCACCAACTATTTGACTCCGTTCGACTTCTCGGATCATTAAGTCCTCTATTTGACCCCAATTGACTTCTCGGATCAACAAGTCTTCCGTCTGACCGAATTCGGCTTCACGGCTCAACAAGTACCCGCAAGTTGATCCGTTTGGTGTATCATGTCACTAACTATGCACAATGTAACTCAATTCGGCTTCTGGGATCAACAAGCACCAACTATTTGACTCCGTTCGACTTCTCGGATCATTAAGTCTTCAGTTTGAGCCCAATTGACTTCTCGGATCAACAAGTCTTCCGTTGGACCGAAATCGGCTTCACGGATCAACAAGTACCCTCAATTTGATCCGTTTGGTCTATCAAGTCACTAACTACGCACAATGTGACTCGATTCGATTTCTGGGATCAACAAGCACCAACTATTTGACTCCGTTCGACTTCTCGGATCATTAATTCTTCTATATGACCCCAATTGACTTCTCGGATCAACAAGTCTTTCGTCTGACCGAATTCGGCTTCACGGATCAACAAGTACCCCCAACTTGATCCGTTTGGTTTATCAAGTCACTAACTACGCACAATGTGACTCAATTCGATTTCTGGGATCAACAAGCACCAACTATATGACTCCGTTCGACTTCTCGGATCATTAATTCTTGTATATGACCCCAATTGACTTCTCGGATCAACAAGTCTTTCATCTGACCAAATTCGGCTTTACGGATCAACAAGTACCCCCAACTTGATTCGTTTGGTTTATCAAGTCACTAACTACGCACAATGTGACTCAATTCGGTTTCTGGGATCAACAAGCACCAACTATATGACTCCGTTCGCCTTCTCGGATCATTAAGTCTTCTATTTAACCCCAATTGACTTCTCGGATCAACAAGTCTTCCGTCTGACCGAATTCGGCTTCAAGGATCAACAAGTACCCCCAACTTGATCCGTTTGGTTTATCGAGTCACTAACTACGCACAATGTGACTCAATTCGGCTTCCGGGATCAACAAGCACCAACTATTTGACTCCGTTCGACTTCTCGGATCATTAAATCTTCTATATGACCCCAATTGACTTCTCGGATCAACAAGTCCTCCGTCTGACAGAATTCGGCTTCACGGATCAACAAGTACCCCCAACTTGATCCGTTTGGTTTATCGAGTCACTAACTACGCATAATGTGACTCGATTCGGCTTCTGGGATCAACAAGCACCAACTATTTGACTCCTTTCGAATTCTCGGATCATTAAATCTTCTATTTGACCCTAATTGACTTCTCGGATCAACAAGTCTTTCGTCTGACCGAATTCGGCTTCACGGATCAACAAGTACCCCCAACTTGATCTGTTTGGTTTATTGAGTCACTAACTACGCACAATGTGACTCAATTCGACTTCTGGGATCAAGAAGCACAAACTATTTGACTCCGTTCGACTTCTCATATCATTAATTCTTCTATATGACCCCAATTGACTTCTCGGATCAACAAGTCTTCCGTCTGACCGAATTCGGCTTCACGGATCAACAAGTACCCGCAAGTTGATCCGTTTGGTTTACCATGTCACTAACTACGCACAATGTGACTCAATTCGGCTTCTGGGATCAACAAGCACCAACTATTTAACTCCGTTTGACTTCTCGGATCATTAAGTCTTCTATTTGACCCCAATTGACTTCTCGGATCAATAAGTCTTCCGTTTGACCGAAATCGGCTTCACGGATCAACAAGTACCCCCAACTTGATCCGTTTGGTTTATCGAGTCACTATCTACGCATAATATGACTCAATTCGGATTCTGGGATCAACAAGCATCAACTATTTGACTCCGTTCGATTTCTCGGATCATTAAACTTCTATATGACCCCAATTGACTTCTCGGATCAATAAGTCTTTCGTCTGACCGAATTCGGCTTCACGGATCAACAAGTACCACCAACTTGATTCGTTTGGTTTATCAAGTCACTAACTACGCACAATGTGACTCAATTCGGCTTCTGGGATCAACAAGCACCAACTATTTGACTCCGTTCGACTTCTCGGATCATTAAGTCTTCTATTTAACCCCAATTGACTTCTCGGATCAACAAGTCTTCCGTCTGACCGAATTCGGCTTTAAGGATCAACAAGTATCCTCAACTTGATCCGTTTGGTTTATCGAGTCACTAACTACGCACAATGTGACTCACTTCGGTTTTCGGGATCAACAAGCACCAACTATTTGACTCCGTTCGACTTCTCGGATCATTAAATCTTCTATATGACCCCAATTGACTTCTCGGATCAACAAGTCTTCCGTCTGACCGAATTCGGCTTCACGGATCAACAAGTACCCCCAACTTGATCCGTTTGGTTTATCGAGTCACTGACTACGCATAATGTGACTCAATTCGGCTTCTGGGATCAACAAGCACCAACTATTTGACTCCGTTCGACTTCTCGGATCATTAAGTCTTCTGTTTGACCCCAATTGACTTCTCGGATCAACAAGTCTTCCGTCTGACCGAATTCGGCTTCACGGATCAACAAGTACCCCCAACTTGATCCGTTTGGTTTATCAAGTCACTAACTACGCACAATGTGACTCAATTCGGCTTCTGGGATCAACAAGCACCAACTATTTGACTCCGTTCGACTTCTCGTGTCATTAAGTCTTCTATTTGATCCTAATTGACTTCTCGGATCAACAAGTCTTCCGTCTGACCGAATTCGGCTTCACGCATCAACAAGTACCCGCAAATTGATCCGTTTGGTTTATCAAGTCACTAACTACGCACAATGTGACTCAATTCGACTTGTGGGATCAACAAGCACCAACTATTTGACTCCGTTCGACTTCTCGGATCATTAAGTCTTCTATTTGACCCCAATTGACTTCTCGGATCAACAAGTCTTCCGTCTGACCGAATTCGGCTTCACGGATCAACAAGTACCCCAAACTTGATCCGTTTGGTTTATCGTGTCACTAACTACGCACAATGTGACTCAATTCGGCTTCTGGGATCAACAAGCACCAACTATTTGACTCCTTTCGACTTCTCGGATCATTAAGTCTTCTATTTGACCCCAATTTACTTCTCGGATCAACAAGTCTTTCGTCTGACCGAATTCGGCTTCACGGATCAACAAGTACCCCCAACTTGATCTGTTTGGTTTATTGAGTCACTAACTACGCACAATGTGACTCAATTCGGATTCTGGGATCAAGAAGCACAAACTATTTGACTCCGTTCGACTTCTCGGATCATTAATTCTTCTATATGACCCCAATTGACTTCTCGGATCAACAAGTCTTCCGTCTGACCGAATTCGGCTTCACGGATCAACAAGTACCCGCAAGTTGATCCGTTTGGTTTATCATGTCACTAACTACGCACAATGTGACTCAATTCGGCTTCTGGGATCAACAAGCACCAACTATTTGACTCCGTTCGACTTCTCGGATCATTAAGTCTTCTATTTGACCCCAATTGACTTTTCGGATCAATAAGTCTTCCGTCTGACCGAAATCGGCTTCACGGATCAACAAGTACCCCCAACTTGATCCGTTTGGTTTATCAAGTCACTAACTACGCACAATGTGACTCAATTCGGCATCTCGGATCAACAAGCACCAACTATTTGACTCCGTTCGACTTCTCGGATCATTAAGTCTTTGATTTGACCCCAATTGACTTCTAGGATCAACAAGTCTTCCGTCTGACCGAATTCGGCTTCACGGATCAACAAGTACCCGCAACTTGATCCGTTTGGTTTATCGAGTCACTAACTACGCACAATGTGACTCAATTCGGCTTCTGGGATCAACAAGCACCAACTATTTGACTTCGTTCGACTTCTCGGATCATTAAATCTTCTATATGACCCCAATTGACTTCTCGGATCAACAAGTCTTCCGTCTGACCGAATTCGGCTTAACGGATCAACAAGTACCCCCAACTTGATCCGTTTGGTTTATCGAGTCACTAACTACGCATAATGTGACTAGATTCGGCTTCTGGGATCAACAAGCACCAACTATTTGACTCCGTTCGACTTCTTGGATCATTAAGTCTTCTATTTAACCCCAATTGACTTCTCGGATCAACAAGTCTTCCGTCTGACCGAATTCGACTTCACGGATCAACAAGTACCCCCAACTTGAACCGTTTGGTTTATCAAGTCACTAACTACACACAATGTGTCTCAATTCGGCTTCTAGGATCAACAAGCACCAATTATTTGACTCCGTTCGACTTCTCGGATCATTAAGTCTTCTATTTGACCCAATTGACTTCTCGAATCATCAAGTCTTCCGTCTGACCTAATTCGGCTTCACGGATCATCAAGTACCCCCAACTTGATCCGTTTGGTTTATCGAGTCACTAACTACGCACAATGTGACTCAATTCGGCTTCTGGGATCAACAAGAACCAACTATTTGACTCCGTTCGACTTCTCGGATCATTAAGTCTTCTGTTTGACCCCAATTGACTTCTCGGATCAACAAGTCTTCCGTCTGACCGAATTCGGCTTCACGGATCAACAAGTACCCCAAACTTGATCCGTTTGGTTTATCGTGTCAATAACTACGCACAATGTGACTCAATTCGGCTTCTGGGATCAACAAGCACCAACTATTTGACTCCTTTCGACTTCTCGGATCATTAAATCTTCTATTTGACCCTAACTGACTTCTCGGATCAACAAGTCTTTCGTCTGACCGAATTCGGCTTCACGGATCAACAAGTACCCCCAACTTGATTTCTTTGGTTTATTGAGTCACTAACTACGCACAATGTGACTCAATTCGGCTTCTGGGATCAAGAAGCACAAACTATTTGACTCCGTTCGACTTCTCAGATCATTAATTCTTCTATATGACCCCAATTGACTTCTCGGATCAACAAGTCTTCCGTCTGACCGAATTCGGCTTCACGGATCAACAAGTACCCGCAAGTTGATCCGTTTGGTTTATCATGTCACTAACTACGCACAATGTGACTCAATTCGGCTTCTGGGATCAACAAGCACCAACTATTTGACTCCGTTTGACTTATCGGATCATTAAGTCTTCTATTTGACCCCAATTGACTTCTCGGATCAATAAGTCTTCCGTCTGACCGAAATCGGCTTCACGGATCAACAAGTACCCCCAACTTGATCCGTTTGGTTTATCGAGTCAGTAACTACGCATAATATGACTCAATTCGGCTTCTGGGATCAACAAGCATCAACTATTTGACTCCGTTCGAGTTCTCGGATCATTAATCTTCTATATGACCCCAATTGACTTCTCGGATCAATAAGTCTTTCGTCTGACCGAATTCGGCTTCACGGATCAACAAGTACCACCAACTTGATTCGTTTGGTTTATCAAGTCACTAACTACGCACAATGTGACTCAATTCGGCTTCTGGGATCAACAAGCACCAACTATTTGACTCTGTTCGACTTCTCGGATCATTAAGTCTTCTATTTAACCCCAATTGACTTCTCGGATCAACAAGTCTTCCGTCTGACCGAATTCGGCTTTAAGGATCAACAAGTATCCTCAACTTGATCCGTTTGGTTTATCGAGTCACTAACTATGCACAATGTGACTCACTTCGGCTTTCGGGATCAACAAGCACCAATTATTTGACTCCGTTCGACTTCTCGGATCATTAAATCTTCTATATGACCCCAATTGACTTCTCGGATCAACAAGTCTTCCGTCTGACCGAATTTGGCTTCACGGATCAACAAGTACCCCCAACTTGATCGGTTTGGTTTATCGAGTCACTGACTACGCATAATGTGACTCAATTCGGCTTCTGGGATCAACAAGCACCAACTATTTGACTCCGTTCGACTTCTCGGATCATTAAGTCTTCTGTTTGACCCCAATTAACTTCTCGGATCAACAAGTCTTCCGTCGAACCGAATTCGGCTTCACGGATCAACAAGTACCCCCAACTTGATCCGTTTGGTTTATCAAGTCACTAACTACGCACAATGTGACTCAATTCGGCTTCTGGGATCAACAAGCACCAACTATTTGACTCCGTTCGACTTCTCGTGTCATTAAGTCTTCTATTTGATCCTAATTGACTTCTCGGATCAACAAGTCTTCCGTCGGACCGAATTCGGCTTCACGCATCAACATGTACCCGCAAATTGATCCGTTTGGTTTATCAAGTCACTAACTACGCACATTGTGACTCAATTCGACTTGTGGGATCAACAAGCACCAACTATTTGACTCCGTTTGACTTCTCGGATCATTAAGTCTTCTATTTGACCCCAATTGACTTCTCGGATCAACAAGTCTTCCGTCTGACCGAATTCGGCTTCACGGGTCAACAAGTACCCCAAACTTGATCCGTTTGGTTTATCGTGTCACTAACTACGCACAATGTGACTCAATTCGGCTTCTGGGATCAACAAGCACCAACTATTTGACTCCTTTCGACTTCTCGGATCATTAAGTCTTCTATTTGACCCCAATTGACTTCTCGGATCAACAAGTCTTTCGTCTGACCGAATTCGGCTTCACGGATCAACAAGTACCCCCAACTTGATCTGTTTGGTTTATTGAGTCACTAACTACGCACAATGTGACTCAATTCGGCTTCTGTGATCAAGAAGCACAAACTATTTGACTCCGTTCGAGTTCTCGGATCATTAATTCTTCTATATGACCCCAATTGACTTCTAGGATCAACAAGTCTTCCGTCTGGCCGAATTTGGCTTCACGGATCAACAAGTACGCGCAAGTTGATCCGTTTGGTTTATCAAGTCACTAACTACGCACAATGTGACTCAATTCGACTTGTGGGATCAACAAGCACCAACTATTTGACTTCGTTCGACTTCTCGGATCATTAAGTCTTCTATTTGACCCCAATTGACTTCTCGGATCAACAAGTCTTCCGTCTGACCGAATTCGGCTTCACGGATCAACAAGTACCCCAAACTTGATCCGTTTGGTTTATCGTGTCACTAACTACGCCCAATGTGACTCAATTCGGCTTCTGGGATCAACAAGCACCAACTATTTGACTCCTTTCGACTTCTCGGATCATTAAGTCTTCTATTTGACCCCAATTTACTTCTCGGATCAACAAGTCTTTCGTCTAACCGAATTCGGCTTCACGGATCAACAAGTACCCCCAACTTGATCTGTTTGGTTTATTGAGTCACTAACTACGCACAATGTGACTCAATTCGGCTTCTGGGATCAAGAAGCACAAACTATTTGACTCCGTTCGAGTTCTCGGATCATTAATTCTTCTATATGACCCCAATTGACTTCTCGGATCAACAAGTCTTCCGTCTGACCGAATTCGGCTTCACGGATCAACAAGTACCCGCAAGTTGTTCCGTTTGGTTTATCATGTCACTAACTACGCACAATGTGACTCAATTCGGCTTCTGGGATCAACAAGCACCAACTATTTGACTCCGTTCCACTTCTTGGATCATTAAGTCTTCTATTTGACCCCAATTGACTTCTCGGATCAACAAGTCTTCCGTCTGACCGAATTCGGCTTCACGGATCAACAAGTACCCCAAACTTGATCCGTTTGGTTTATCGTGTCACTAACTACGCACAATGTGACTCAATTCGGCTTCTGGGATCAACAAGCACCACCTATTTGACTCCTTTCGACTTCTCGGATCATTAAGTCTTCTATTTGACCCCAATTGACTTCTCGGATCAACAAGTCTTTCGTCTGACCGAATTCGGCTTCACGGATCAACAAGTACCCCCAACTTGATCTGTTTGGTTTATTGAGTCACTAACTACGCACAATGTGACTCAATTCGGCTTCTGGGATCAAGAAGCACAAACTATTTGACTCCGTTCGAGTTCTCGGATCATTAATTCTTCTATATGACCCCAATTGACTTCTCGGATCAACAAGTCTTCCGTCTGAACGAATTCGGCTTCACGGATCAACAAGTACCCGCAAGTTGTTCCGTTTGGTTTATCATGTCACTAACTACGCACAATGTGACTCAATTCGGCTTCTGGGATCAACAAGCACCAACTATTTGACTCCGTTCCACTTCTTGGATCATTAAGTCTTCTATTTGACCCCAATTGACTTCTCGGATCAACAAGTCTTCCGTCTGACCGAATTCGGCTTCACGGATCAACAAGTACCCCAAACTTGATCCGTTTGGTTTATCGTGTCACTAACTACGCACAATGTGACTCAATTCGGCTTCTGGGATCAACAAGCACCAACTATTTGACTCCTTTCGACTTCTCGGATCATTAAGTCTTCTATTTGACCCCAATTGACTTCTCGGATCAACAAGTCTTTCGTCTGACCGAATTCGGCTTCACGGATCAACAAGTACCCCCAACTTGATCTGTTTGGTTTATTGAGTCACTAACTACGCACAATGTGACTCAATTCGGCTTCTGGGATCAAGAAGCACAAACTATTTGACTCCGTTCGAGTTCTCGGATCATTAATTCTTCTATATGACCCCAATTGACTTCTCGGATCAACAAGTACCCGCAAGTTGTTCCGTTTGGTTTATCATGTCACTAACTACGCACAATGTGACTCAATTCGGCTTCTGGGATCAACAAGCACCAACTATTTGACTCCGTTCCACTTCTTGGATCATTAAGTCTTCTATTTGACCCCAATTGACTTCTCGGATCAACAAGTCTTCCGTCTGACCGAATTCGGCTTCACGGATCAACAAGTACCCCAAACTTGATCCGTTTGGTTTATCGTGTCACTAACTACGCACAATGTGACTCAATTCGGCTTCTGGGATCAACAAGCACCAACTATTTGACTCCTTTCGACTTCTCGGATCATTAAGTCTTCTATTTGACCCCAATTGACTTCTCGGATCAACAAGTCTTTCGTCTGACCGAATTCGGCTTCACGGATCAACAAGTACCCCCAACTTGATCTGTTTGGTTTATTGAGTCACTAACTACGCACAATGTGACTCAATTCGGCTTCTGGGATCAAGAAGCACAAACTATTTGACTTCGTTCGAGTTCTCGGATCATTAATTCTTCTATATGCCCCCAATTGACTTCTCGGATCAACAAGTCTTCCGTCTGACCGAATTCGGCTTCACGGATCAACAAGTACCCGCAAGTTGATCCGTTTGGTTTATCAAGTCACTAACTACGCACAATGTGACTCAATTCGACTTGTGGGATCAACAAGCATAAACTATTTGACTCCGTTCGACTTCTCGGATCATTAAGTCTTCTATTTGACCCCAATTGACTTCTCCGATCAACAAGTCTTCCGTCTGACCGAATTCGGCTTCACGGATCAACAAGTACCCCAAACTTGATCCGTTTGGTTTATCGTGTCACTAACTACGCCCAATGTGACTCAATTCGGCTTCTGGGATCAACAAGCACCAACTATTTGACTCCTTTCGACTTCTCGGATCATTAAGTCTTCTATTTGACCCCAATTTACTTCTCGGATCAACAAGTCTTTCGTCTAACCGAATTCGGCTTCACGGATCAACAAGTACCCCCAACTTGATCTGTTTGGTTTATTGAGTCACTAACTACGCACAATGTGACTCAATTCGGCTTCTGGGATCAAGAAGCACAAACTATTTGACTCCGTTCGAGTTCTCGGATCATTAATTCTTCTATATGACCCCAATTGACTTCTCGGATCAACAAGTCTTCCGTCTGACCGAATTCGGCTTCACGGATCAACAAGTACCCGCAAGTTGTTCCGTTTGGTTTATCATGTCACTAACTACGCACAATGTGACTCAATTCGGCTTCTGGGATCAACAAGCACCAACTATTTGACTCCGTTCCACTTCTTGGATCATTAAGTCTTCTATTTGACCCCAATTGACTTCTCGGATCAACAAGTCTTCCGTCTGACCGAATTCGGCTTCACGGATCAACAAGTACCCCAAACTTGATCCGTTTGGTTTATCGTGTCACTAACTACGCACAATGTGACTCAATTCGGCTTCTGGGATCAACAAGCACCACCTATTTGACTCCTTTCGACTTCTCGGATCATTAAGTCTTCTATTTGACCCCAATTGACTTCTCGGATCAACAAGTCTTTCGTCTGACCGAATTCGGCTTCACGGATCAACAAGTACCCCCAACTTGATCTGTTTGGTTTATTGAGTCACTAACTACGCACAATGTGACTCAATTCGGCTTCTGGGATCAAGAAGCACAAACTATTTGACTCCGTTCGAGTTCTCGGATCATTAATTCTTCTATATGACCCCAATTGACTTCTCGGATCAACAAGTCTTCCGTCTGAACGAATTCGGCTTCACGGATCAACAAGTACCCGCAAGTTGTTCCGTTTGGTTTATCATGTCACTAACTACGCACAATGTGACTCAATTCGGCTTCTGGGATCAACAAGCACCAACTATTTGACTCCGTTCCACTTCTTGGATCATTAAGTCTTCTATTTGACCCCAATTGACTTCTCGGATCAACAAGTCTTCCGTCTGACCGAATTCGGCTTCACGGATCAACAAGTACCCCAAACTTGATCCGTTTGGTTTATCGTGTCACTAACTACGCACAATGTGACTCAATTCGGCTTCTGGGATCAACAAGCACCACCTATTTGACTCCTTTCGACTTCTCGGATCATTAAGTCTTCTATTTGACCCCAATTGACTTCTCGGATCAACAAGTCTTTCGTCTGACCGAATTCGGCTTCACGGATCAACAAGTACCCCCAACTTGATCTGTTTGGTTTATTGAGTCACTAACTACGCACAATGTGACTCAATTCGGCTTCTGGGATCAAGAAGCACAAACTATTTGACTCCGTTCGAGTTCTCGGATCATTAATTCTTCTATATGACCCCAATTGACTTCTCGGATCAACAAGTCTTCCGTCTGAACGAATTCGGCTTCACGGATCAACAAGTACCCGCAAGTTGTTCCGTTTGGTTTATCATGTCACTAACTACGCACAATGTGACTCAATTCGGCTTCTGGGATCAACAAGCACCAACTATTTGACTCCGTTCCACTTCTTGGATCATTAAGTCTTCTATTTGACCCCAATTGACTTCTCGGATCAACAAGTCTTCCGTCTGACCGAATTCGGCTTCACGGATCAACAAGTACCCCAAACTTGATCCGTTTGGTTTATCGTGTCACTAACTACGCACAATGTGACTCAATTCGGCTTCTGGGATCAACAAGCACCAACTATTTGACTCCTTTCGACTTCTCGGATCATTAAGTCTTCTATTTGACCCCAATTGACTTCTCGGATCAACAAGTCTTTCGTCTGACCGAATTCGGCTTCACGGATCAACAAGTACCCCCAACTTGATCTGTTTGGTTTATTGAGTCACTAACTACGCACAATGTGACTCAATTCGGCTTCTGGGATCAAGAAGCACAAACTATTTGACTTCGTTCGAGTTCTCGGATCATTAATTCTTCTATATGCCCCCAATTGACTTCTCGGATCAACAAGTCTTCCGTCTGACCGAATTCGGCTTCACGGATCAACAAGTACCCGCAAGTTGATCCGTTTGGTTTATCATGTCACTAACTACGCACAATGTGACTCAATTCGGCTTCTGGGATCAACAAGCACCAACTATTTGACTCCGTTCGACTTCTCGGATCATTAAGTCTTCTATTTGACCCCAATTGACTTCTCGGATCAACAAGTCTTCCGTCTGACAGAATTCGGCTTCACGGATCAACAAGTACCCCCAACTTGATCCGTTTGGTTTATCGAGTCACTAACTACGCATAATGTGACTCAATTCGGCTTCTAGGATCAACAAGCATAAACTATTTGACTCCGTTCGACTTCTCGGATCATTAATTCTTCTATATGACCCCAATTGACTTCTCGGATCAACAAGTCTTTCGTCTGACCGAATTCGGCTTCACGGATCAACAAGTACCCCCAACTTGATTCGTTTGGTTTATCAAGTCACTTACTACGCACAATGTGACTCAATTCGGCTTCTGGGATCAACAAGCACCAACTATTTGAGTCCGTTCGACTTCTCGGATCATTAAGTCTTCTATTTAACCCCAATTGACTTCTCGGATCAACAAGTCTTCCGTCTGACCGAATTCGGCTTCAAGGATCAACAAGTACCCTCAACTTGATCCGTTTGGTTTATCGAGTCACTAACTACGCACAATGTGACTCACTTCGGCTTTCGGGATAAACAAGCACCAACTATTTAACTCCGTTCGACTTCTCGGATCATTAAATCTTCTATATGACCCCAATTGACTTCTCGGATCAACAAGTCTTCCGTCTGACCGAATTCGGCTTCACGGATCAACAAGTACCCCCAACTTGATCCGTTTGGTTTATCGAGTCACTAACTACGCACAATGTGACTCAATTCGGCTTCTCGGATCAACAAGCACCAACTATTTGACTCCGTTCGACTTCTCGGACCATTAAGTATTTGATTTGACCCCAATTGACTTCTAGGATCAACAAGTTTTCCGTCTGACCGAATTCGGCTTCACGGATCAACAAGTACCCGCAAGTTGATCCGTTTGGTTTATCAAGTCACTAACTACGCACAATGTGACTCAATTCGACTTGTGGGATCAACAAGCACCAACTATTTGATTCCATTCGACTTCTCGGATCATTAAGTCTTCTATTTGACCCCAATTGACTTCTCGGATCAACAAGTCTTCCGTCTGACCGAATTCGGCTTCACGGATCAACAAATACCCCCAACTTGATCCGTTTGGTTTATCGAGTCACTAACTACGCATAATGTGACTCAATTTGGCTTCTGGGATCAACAAACATCAACTATTTGACTCTGTTCGACTTCTCGGATCATCAATTCTTCTATATGACCCCAATTGACTTCTCGGATCAATAAGTCTTTCGTCTGACCGAATTCGGCTTCACGGATCAACAAGTACCCCCAACTTGCTTCGTTTGGTTTATCAAGTCACAAACTACGCACAATGTGACTCAATTCGGCTTCTGGGATCAACAAGCACCAACTATTTGACTCCGTTCGACTTCTCGGATCATTAAGTCTTCTATTTAACCCCAATTGACTTCTTTGATCAACAAGTCTTCCGTCTGACCGAATTCGGCTTCAAGGATCAACAAGTACCCTCAACTTGATCCGTTTGGTTTATCGAGTCACTAACTACGCACAATGTGACTAACTTCGGCTTTCGAGATCAACAAGCACCAACTATTTGACTCCGTTCGACTTCTCGGATCATTAAATCTTTTATATGACCCACATTGACTTCTCGGATCAACAAGTCTTCCGTCTGACCGAATTCGGCTTCACGGATCAACAAGTACCCCCAACTTGATCCGTTTGGTTTATCGAGTCACTAACTACGCATAATGTGACTCAATTCGGCTTCTGGGATCAACAAGCACCGACTATGTGACTCCGTTCGACTTCTCGGATCATTAAGTCTTCTGTTTGACCCCAATTGACTTCTCGGATCAACAAGTCTTCCGTCTGACCGAATTCGGCTTCACGGATCAACAAGTACCCCCAACTTGATCCGTTTGGTTTATCGAGTCACTAACTACGCACAATGTGACTCAATTCGGCTTCCGGGATCAACAAGCACCAACTATTTGACTCCGTTCGACTTCTCGGATCATTAAGGCTTCTGTTTGACCCCAATTGACTTCTCGAATCAACAAGTCTTCCGTCTGACCGAATTCGGCTTCACGGATCAACAAGTACCCCCAACTTGATCCGTTTGGTTTATCGAGTCACTAACTACGCACAATGTGACTCAATTCGGCTTCCGGGATCAACAAGCACCAACTATTTGACTCTGTTCGACTTCTCGGATCATTAAGTCTTCAGTTTGACCAAACTTGATTTCTCGGATCAACAAGTCTTCCGTTGGACCGAATTCGGCTTCACGGATCAACAAGTACCCTCAACTTGATCCGTTTGATTTATCGAGTCACTAACTATGCACAATGTGATTGAATTCGACTTCTGGGATCAACAAGCACCAACTATTTGACTCCGTTCGACTTCTCGGATCATTAAGTCTTCTATTTCACCCCAATTGACTTCTCGGATCAACAAGTGTTTCATTTGACTGAATTCGGCTTCACGGATCAACATGTACCCCCAACTTGATCTGTTTGGTTTATTGAGTCACTAACTACGCACAATGTGACTCAATTCGGCTTCTGTGATCAAGAAGCACAAACTATTTGACTCCGTTCGAGTTCTCGGATCATTAATTCTTCTATATGACCCCAATTGACTTCTAGGATCAACAAGTCTTCCGTCTGGCCGAATTTGGCTTCACGGATCAACAAGTACGCGCAAGTTGATCCGTTTGGTTTATCAAGTCACTAACTACGCACAATGTGACTCAATTCGACTTGTGGGATCAACAAGCACCAACTATTTGACTTCGTTCGACTTCTCGGATCATTAAGTCTTCTATTTGACCCCAATTGACTTCTCGGATCAACAAGTCTTCCGTCTGACCGAATTCGGCTTCACGGATCAACAAGTACCCCAAACTTGATCCGTTTGGTTTATCGTGTCACTAACTACGCCCAATGTGACTCAATTCGGCTTCTGGGATCAACAAGCACCAACTATTTGACTCCTTTCGACTTCTCGGATCATTAAGTCTTCTATTTGACCCCAATTTACTTCTCGGATCAACAAGTCTTTCGTCTAACCGAATTCGGCTTCACGGATCAACAAGTACCCCCAACTTGATCTGTTTGGTTTATTGAGTCACTAACTACGCACAATGTGACTCAATTCGGCTTCTGGGATCAAGAAGCACAAACTATTTGACTCCGTTCGAGTTCTCGGATCATTAATTCTTCTATATGACCCCAATTGACTTCTCGGATCAACAAGTCTTCCGTCTGACCGAATTCGGCTTCACGGATCAACAAGTACCCGCAAGTTGTTCCGTTTGGTTTATCATGTCACTAACTACGCACAATGTGACTCAATTCGGCTTCTGGGATCAACAAGCACCAACTATTTGACTCCGTTCCACTTCTTGGATCATTAAGTCTTCTATTTGACCCCAATTGACTTCTCGGATCAACAAGTCTTCCGTCTGACCGAATTCGGCTTCACGGATCAACAAGTACCCCAAACTTGATCCGTTTGGTTTATCGTGTCACTAACTACGCACAATGTGACTCAATTCGGCTTCTGGGATCAACAAGCACCAACTATTTGACTCCTTTCGACTTCTCGGATCATTAAGTCTTCTATTTGACCCCAATTGACTTCTCGGATCAACAAGTCTTTCGTCTGACCGAATTCGGCTTCACGGATCAACAAGTACCCCCAACTTGATCTGTTTGGTTTATTGAGTCACTAACTACGCACAATGTGACTCAATTCGGCTTCTGGGATCAAGAAGCACAAACTATTTGACTCCGTTCGAGTTCTCGGATCATTAATTCTTCTATATGACCCCAATTGACTTCTCGGATCAACAAGTCTTCCGTCTGAACGAATTCGGCTTCACGGATCAACAAGTACCCGCAAGTTGTTCCGTTTGGTTTATCATGTCACTAACTACGCACAATGTGACTCAATTCGGCTTCTGGGATCAACAAGCACCAACTATTTGACTCCGTTCCACTTCTTGGATCATTAAGTCTTCTATTTGACCCCAATTGACTTCTCGGATCAACAAGTCTTCCGTCTGACCGAATTCGGCTTCACGGATCAACAAGTACCCCAAACTTGATCCGTTTGGTTTATCGTGTCACTAACTACGCACAATGTGACTCAATTCGGCTTCTGGGATCAACAAGCACCAACTATTTGACTCCTTTCGACTTCTCGGATCATTAAGTCTTCTATTTGACCCCAATTGACTTCTCGGATCAACAAGTCTTTCGTCTGACCGAATTCGGCTTCACGGATCAACAAGTACCCCCAACGTGATCTGTTTGGTTTATTGAGTCACTAACTACGCACAATGTGTCTCAATTCGGCTTCTGGGATCAAGAAGCACAAACTATTTGACTTCGTTCGAGTTCTCGGATCATTAATTCTTCTATATGCCCCCAATTGACTTCTCGGATCAACAAGTCTTCCGTCTGACCGAATTCGGCTTCACGGATCAACAAGTACCCGCAAGTTGATCCGTTTGGTTTATCATGTCACTAACTACGCACAATGTGACTCAATTCGGCTTCTGGGATCAACAAGCACCAACTATTTGACTCCGTTCGACTTCTCGGATCATTAAGTCTTCTATTTGACCCCAATTGACTTCTCGGATCAACAAGTCTTCCGTCTGACAGAATTCGGCTTCACGGATCAACAAGTACCCCCAACTTGATCCGTTTGGTTTATCGAGTCACTAACTACGCATAATGTGACTCAATTCGGCTTCTAGGATCAACAAGCATAAACTATTTGACTCCGTTCGACTTCTCGGATCATTAATTCTTCTATATGACCCCAATTGACTTCTCGGATCAACAAGTCTTTCGTCTGACCGAATTCGGCTTCACGGATCAACAAGTACCCCCAACTTGATTCGTTTGGTTTATCAAGTCACTTACTACGCACAATGTGACTCAATTCGGCTTCTGGGATCAACAAGCACCAACTATTTGAGTCCGTTCGACATCTCGGATCATTAAGTCTTCTATTTAACCCCAATTGACTTCTCGGATCAACAAGTCTTCCGTCTGACCGAATTCGGCTTCAAGGATCAACAAGTACCCTCAACTTGATCCGTTTGGTTTATCGAGTCACTAACTACGCACAATGTGACTCACTTCGGCTTTCGGGATAAACAAGCACCAACTATTTAACTCCGTTCGACTTCTCGGATCATTAAATCTTCTATATGACCCCAATTGACTTCTCGGATCAACAAGTCTTCCGTCTGACCGAATTCGGCTTCACGGATCAACAAGTACCCCCAACTTGATCCGTTTGGTTTATCGAGTCACTAACTACGCACAATGTGACTCAATTCGGCTTCTCGGATCAACAAGCACCAACTATTTGACTCCGTTCGACTTCTCGGACCATTAAGTATTTGATTTGACCCCAATTGACTTCTAGGATCAACAAGTTTTCCGTCTGACCGAATTCGGCTTCACGGATCAACAAGTACCCGCAAGTTGATCCGTTTGGTTTATCAAGTCACTAACTACGCACAATGTGACTCAATTCGACTTGTGGGATCAACAAGCACCAACTATTTGATTCCATTCGACTTCTCGGATCATTAAGTCTTCTATTTGACCCCAATTGACTTCTCGGATCAACAAGTCTTCCGTCTGACCGAATTCGGCTTCACGGATCAACAAATACCCCCAACTTGATCCGTTTGGTTTATCGAGTCACTAACTACGCATAATGTGACTCAATTTGGCTTCTGGGATCAACAAACATCAACTATTTGACTCTGTTCGACTTCTCGGATCATCAATTCTTCTATATGACCCCAATTGACATCTCGGATCAATAAGTCTTTCGTCTGACCGAATTCGGCTTCACGGATCAACAAGTACCCCCAACTTGCTTCGTTTGGTTTATCAAGTCACAAACTACGCACAATGTGACTCAATTCGGCTTCTGGGATCAACAAGCACCAACTATTTGACTCCGTTCGACTTCTCGGATCATTAAGTCTTCTATTTAACCCCAATTGACTTCTTTGATCAACAAGTCTTCCGTCTGACCGAATTCGGCTTCAAGGATCAACAAGTACCCTCAACTTGATCCGTTTGGTTTATCGAGTCACTAACTACGCACAATGTGACTCACTTCGGCTTTCGAGATCAACAAGCACCAACTATTTGACTCCGTTCGACTTCTCGGATCATTAAATCTTCTATATGACCCACATTGACTTCTCGGATCAACAAGTCTTCCGTCTGACCGAATTCGGCTTCACGGATCAACAAGTACCCCCAACTTGATCCGTTTGGTTTATCGAGTCACTAACTACGCATAATGTGACTCAATTCGGCTTCTGGGATCAACAAGCACCAACTATGTGACTCCGTTCGACTTCTCGGATCATTAAGTCTTCTGTTTGACCCCAATTGACTTCTCGGATCAACAAGTCTTCCGTCTGACCGAATTCGGCTTCACGGATCAACAAGTACCCCCAACTTGATCCGTTTGGTTTATCGAGTCACTAACTACGCACAATGTGACTCAATTCGGCTTCCGGGATCAACAAGCACCAACTATTTGACTCCGTTCGACTTCTCGGATCATTAAGTCTTCTGTTTGACACCAATTGACTTCTCGAATCAACAAGTCTTCCGTCTGACCGAATTCGGCTTCACGGATCAACAAGTACCCCCAACTTGATCCGTTTGGTTTATCGAGTCACTAATTACGCACAATGTTACTCAATTCGGCTTCTGGGATCTACAAGCACCAACTATTTGACTCCGTTCGACTTCTCGGATCATTAAGTCTTCTATTTGATCCCAATTGACTTCTCGGATCAACAAGTCTTCCTTCTGACCGAATTCGGCTTCACGTATCAACAAGTACCTGCAAATTGATCCGTTTGGTTTATCAAGTCACTAACTACGCACAATGTGACTCAATTCGACTTGTGGGATCACCAAGCACCAACTATTTTACTCCGTTCGACTTCTCGGATCATTAAGTCTTCTATTTGACCCCCAATTGACTTCTCGGATCAACTAGTCTTCCGTCTGACCGAATTCGGCTTCACGGATCAACAAGTACCCCAAACTTGATCCGTTTGGTTTATCGTGTCACTAACTACGCACAATGTGACTCAATTCGGCTATTGGGATCAACAAGCACCAACTATTTGACTCATTTCGACTTCTCGGATCATTAAGTCTTCTATTTGACCCCAATTGACTTCTTGGATCAACAAGTCTTTCGTCTGACCGAATTCGGCTTCACGGATCAACAAGTACCCCCAACTTGATCTGTTTGGTTTATTGAGTCACTAACTACGCACAATGTGACTCAATTCGGCTTCTGGGATCAAGAAGCATAAACTATTTGACTCCGTTCGACTTCTCGGATCATTAATTCTTCTATATGACCCCAATTGACTTCTCGGATCAACAAGTCTTCCGTCTGACCGAATTCGGCTTCACTGATCAACAAGTACCCGCAAGTTGATCCGTTTGGTTTATCATGTCACTAACTACGCACAATGTGACTCAATTCGGCTTCTGGGATCAACAAGCACCAACTATTTGACTCCGTTCGACTTCTCGGATCATTAAGTCTTCAATTTGACCCCAATTGACTTCTCGGATCAATAAGTCTTCCGTCTGACCGAAATCGGCTTCACGGATCAACAAGTACCCCCAACTTGATCCGTTTGGTTTATCAAGTCACTAACTACGCACAATGTGACTCAATTCGGCTTCTGGGATCAACAAGCACTGTTAGTGAAAACAACTTAAGAACACACAACACCAAAGAACCTGGAAATCGTACGAAGAAACTCTCTCTGTTCGGCCAAAGTTGAGAAATACACTCTGAAAATTCACACCCCAGTTCGGCCAGAGTTGTGGCCGAATTTTGCTTACGCAGAACAGAAATTAGAAATGAATCAAACGCAGTTTTAACGTGGTTCGTTCAATATGAACTACATCCACGGAGGCAAGGCACACCTCAATCCACTAAGAACTTCAATCAATTACAGAGAGATAGCTCAAGAAATGAAATGCCCAATTCTGAATGCGAATTAGGGCACGCACACTCTATCTCTAAATACTCTCTCTAATCTAAAGTACAGGAGATAATGCTACATGGTTATCTTCTCCTCAATGAGAGCTTTTCAATGATATATGGCTTGAAGCTCGAATACAACTGGATAGAAAGTTATAACCGCAAGAAGTTCACGCTGCTTCCGTTGAGCTACAGGACAAGTGTGACGGTTTCGCATCGTCACTAACTGAAACTGCTTCGTCACAAATGGCTGTTATTTACCTAACTTGAACCCGGTTTGCTCATGACCAGTTTGTCTTCTTGATGATAAAACCCAGTTTAAACCGCCGGTTCTCCACTCCCTAACTCCGGTTCCACATTCCCAACACACCATATTACAAAGTATAGGCTCACTTGATGAAATTGAACATCACCTCACAAATCTCCACCTCAATGAATCATGAGTGCCTCTTACTGCCTCACCACTGCGTTGTCTGTCAGTGCTCTTCATGGCATTGCTCAAGCTGCAGCAAGCTCGAGCAATGCTCCACTTTGTTCCCAGGTACACCCTTAGTAAGAAAATCAGCAGGGTTATGCAATGTGTGTACCTTCTTCACTTCCACAGAACCAGAATCAATAATATCCCTAGCAAAATGCAACCTAACATCAATGTGCTTAGACCTTTCATGAAATGCTTGGTGTTTCACAAGGTGTAGAGCACTTTGGTTATCACAGTAAATCACCACACACTTTTGCTTGATGTCCAAATCTCTCAAAATTCCTTTAAGCCAGATTGCTTCTTTGATGGGTTGAAAGTGCTACAACTGATTGTTGTACACTTCTCCAGCTGATGGCTGTTCCAAATAAGGTGAACACAAATCCAGAAATAGATTTCCTAGTGTCTATGTTTGCTGCAAAATCAGAATCAGCAAACCCCTCCAATGCAACAGTGCTTCCATTCACTTTCTTCTCAAACTTCAGTGACAAGTTCACTGAACCCTTCAAATACCTCATCACATGCTTCAAAGCTTCCCAATGTTCAACACCTGGGTTTGACATGAACCTGCTCACTAAAGAAACAGCATAGGCCAAGTCAGGCCTACTACAAATCATCCCATACATGAGACTGCCAACTCCACTAGCATAAGGAATATTGCTCATATGTATGACCTCCTCTTCAGTCTTTGGGCATTGTTCTTTGGTGAGTTTCTTCTGCAGATTAACTGGAGTGGAGAGAGGTTTAGATTCATGCATGTGGAACCTCTCCAAAACCTTCTGTAGATATTGCCTTCGAGATAACCAAAGAACTCCAACTTCTCTTTTCCTCAGAATTTCCATGCCCAAAATCTTCTTGGCATCTCCAAGATCTTTCATGTCAAATTCAGTGTTAAGTCTGTCCTTCAACCATTGTACACTCTTCTTGTTCTTGCTGGCAATCAGCATATCATCCACATACAAAAGAAGGAAGACTTTATCTTGCTTTGAACACTTGTTGAAGTAAACACAACTATCATAAAGACTTCTTACAAAGCCAACACTGATCATGAAGTCATTGAACCTCTTATTCCACTGTCTTGGACTTTGTTTTAGTCCATAAAGTGACTTCTTCAGCAAACAAACTTTGTCTTCTTGTTCAGGAACGACAAAGCCTTCTGGTTGTTTCATATATATATTCTCAATGAGTTCTCCATGTAAGAATGCTGTCTTTACATCTAGTTGTTGTAGTTCCATGTCCTCTTGAGTAACCTTTGATAAAAGCAACCTGATTGAGCAGTGCTTTACTACTGGAGAGAAAACTTCATTAAAATCAATCCCTTCCCTTTGTGTAAAGCCCCTAGCCACCAATCTTGCTTTAAACCTCACTTGCTTGGATCCTGCAGTCTCTAACTTCTTTTTGTATATCCATTTAGAACTCACAAGTTTCTGACCATTTGGTTTATCCACCAATGTCCAGGTCTCATTCTTTTCCAGGGATTCCATCTCTTCAATCATTGCCTGAACCTAGTGTTCTCCATCTTCACAATCTAGTGCTTCTTTAAAACTATTAGGCTCTTGTGATTCCAGGTTTTCAGCAACACTCAAGGCATAATAAACACTCCCTGCTTGACCATAGAAGTCAGGTCTATTGATTGTTCTTCTAGGTCTGTTCCTTCCAATGCTATATTCTCTCACATTTTGTGAAGGTCCAGCTTGTTCTTCTTCTTCAGATGATGAATCACTATCTTGTAGATTCTCTTGTTGTTGAGATGTGTGATCATCTTCAGCAGGATGCTCCGCCTGAATTGATATCTCTTCAGTCTCTTTAGCACCATCAAGTTCTTCCTTAGAACCTGTTGAAGTATAAGCCATCACATTCTCATTAAACTTTACATCTCTACTTGTGATTATCTTCTGATTTCCCTTCTCTAGACACCACAATCTGTAGCCCTTTATCCCATCTGGATATCCAAGAAATACACATCTTAGAGCTCTTGCATCTAACTTGTCTTGCTTGACATGGACAAAAGCAAGACAACCAAACACCCTTAAACCTTCATAACTTGGTTTCTGTCCACTCCACACTTCTTCAGGTGTTTTGAACCCAATCACTGATGAGGGTGACCTGTTAATGAGATAACATGCTGTAGCAATGGTTTCACCCCAAAATACCTTTGGCAACCCAGCGTCCAACAGCATACACCTTAATCTTTCAAGAAGAGTCCTATTAAACCTCTCAGCAACCCCATTCTGTTGAGGATTCATTGGGACAGTCCTATGTCTCTTGATTCCTCTTTCTTCGCAAAAGTTTGTGAACTCAGTGGAGAGATATTCCAATCCATTATCAGTCCTAAGGTGCTTCAGCTTCTTCCCTTTGACATTTTCCAGTTGAATCAACCATTGTTTAAACTTATGAAAAGCATCACTCTTATTCTTCATCAACATGATCCACACCTTTCTACTGTAATCATCAATCAAAGACATGAAATACCTTGCTCCACCATGAGTCTCTGTCCTTGCAGGACCCCATATGTCAGAGTGGACATAATCTAATGGCTCTTGAGTTGTGTGAACACCCTTTCCATAGGGCAGCTTCTTGGACTTGCCCAAAGCACACTGATCACAAAACTCCAGGTTTTGGTTTCCCATGTTTCCAATTACACCACTTCTTGACAATTCCTTCAACCCTTTCTCTCCTATGTGTCCAAGCCTCTTGTACCATTTAACAAGCTCAGAACTGCTCAAGACCATATCAACACTCCCAACAACAGGTGAACCAATCAAGATAAACAACCCATTATGCTGTCTACCTTTAATCACCACTTTACCATGTTTAGTGATATGCAAGAAGCCATCCACTGAGCTAAACTGACAACCACTAGTTACCAAAGAACCAAGAGATAGAAGATTTCTTTTAAGGCCAGGAACATATCTTACATTAGAGATGATTCTGACCACACCATCAAACATTCTTATGCTCACTGATCCAATCCCTTTGACCTTGCATGATTGGTCATTGCCCAGGAGAACATTTCCACCATCTTCTCTCTTCAATTCATCAAACCATGACTGGTGTGGACACATATGAAAGGAGCAGCCTGTGTCCAAGACCCATTCTTTCACCATTCTTGATTCAGTAACATTCAATACCTCTGGAGGATCTTCTTGAAGGTCAATGGCAGCAGCTTCTGGCCCTTGGTTTCCACATTTCTTGTTCCTTTTAGGACAATCCTTCTTCAAGTGACCAGGCTGCTTGCACTTGAAGCATTTCCTCTTCTCAACCCATTCATTTCCCTTCTTTGGATTAGAATCTCCTGCTTTGAAGTCCTTAGAATTCTGTCCCTTCTTCCCTTGCCCAGGTTTCTTGAATTTAACATTCAAACCTTCTCCAGATTGCACCATGCCTTTATCACCTTGAGTCTGGAAGCATTTAGACCTCAGAGCCTTCACTATCCCATCATAAGATAGTTGCTCATCTCTCCCATACATCAAGGCATCCTTAAAACTTTCCATGGATTTTGGAAGAATGTTTAACACCATCAATGCTTTATCATCCTCCTCCACTTTCACATCCAGGTCTTCCAATTCCTCAACCATCTTAATAAACTCATCAAGTTGATCAGAAATTACCTTATCTTCAGTGATCTTGAAGGCCAACATCTTCTGCTTTAAGAACAGCTTGTTGGAAACTGACTTAGATTGATACAAATCTTCCAACCTCTTCCATGCTTCTAAGGAACTCTTGCATCTTGAGACATCTCTTAGCGGTTTATCACCCAAACACAGAAAGATAAGACTGAGGGCTTTCTTATCCACGGATACAAACATGGGTTTCTCACTGGCTTCCCAAGAATCAAGAGGTATCAAAGCAAGATCAAGGCCATTGTGAACCACAACTGCATTCATCTTGATCTTCCATAGTGTGAAGTCATTTCTCCCTGTAAACTTCTCAAAGTCCATCTTCATACCAGCCATTCCTTCCCTTCTTCAAGCTGTGAGAGTTGTTTCCCACAGACGGCGCCACTTGTTAGTGAAAACAACTCAAGAACACACAACACCAAAGAACCTGGAAATCGTACGAAGAAACTCTCTCTGTTCGGCCAAAGTTGAGAAATACACTCTGAATTCACACCCGCCGTTCGGCCAGAGTTGTGGCCGAATTCAGCTTACGCAGAACAGAAATTAGAAATGAATCAAACGCAGTTTTAACGTGGTTCGTTCAATATGAACTACATCCACGGAGGCAAGGCACACCTCAATCCACTAAGAACTTCAATCAATTACAGAGATATAGCTCAAGAAATGAAATGCCCAATTCTGAATGCGAATTAGGGCACGCACACTCTATCTCTAAATACTCTCTCTAATCTAAAGTACAGGAGATAATGCTACATGGTTATCTTCTCCTCAATGAGAGCTTTTCAATGATATATGGCTTGAAGCTCAAATACAACTGGATAGGAAGTTATAACCGCAAGAAGTTCACGCTGCTTCCGTTGAGCTACAGGACAAATGTGACGGTTTCGCGTCGTCACTAACTGAAACTGCTTCGTCACAAATGGCTGTTATTTACCTAACTTGAACCCGGTTTGCTCATGACCAGTTTGTCTTCTTGATGATAAACCCCAGTTTAAATCGCCGGTTCTCCACTCCCTAACTCCGGTTCCACATTCCCAACACACCATATTACAAAGTATAGGCTCACTTGATGAAATTGAACATCACCTCACAAGCACCAACTATTTGACTCCGTTCGACTTCTCGGATCATTAAGTCTTTGATTTGACCCCAATTGACTTCTAGGATCAACAAGTCTTCCGTCTGACCGAATTCGGCTTCACGGATCAACAAGTACCCGCAAGTTGATCCGTTTGGTATATCAAGTCACTAACTACGCACAATGTGACTCAATTCGACTTGTGGGATCAACAAGCACCAACTATTTGACTCCGTTCGACTTCTCGGATCATTAAGTCTTCTATTTGACCCCAATTGACTTCTCGGATCAACAAGTCTTCCGTCTGACGGAATTCGGCTTCACGGATCAACAAGAACCCCCAACTTGATCCGTTTGGTTTATCGAGTCACTAACTACGTATAATGTGACTCAATTCGGCTTCTGGGATCAACAAGCATCAACTATTTGACTCCGTTCGACTTCTCGGATCATTAATTCTTCTATATGACCCCAATTGACTTCTCGGATCAACAAGTCTTTCGTCTGACCGAATTCGGCTTCACAGATCAACAAGTACCCCCAACTTGATTCGTTTGGTTTATCAAGTCACTAACTACGCACAATGTGACTCTATTCGGCTTCTGGGATCAACAAGCACCAACTATTTGACTCCGTTCGACTTCTCGGATCATTAAGTCTTCTATTTAACCCCAATTGACTTCTCGGATCAACAAGTCTTCCGTCTGACCGAATTCGGCTTCAAGGATCAACAAGTACCCCCAACTTGATCCGTTTGGTTTATCGAGTCACTAACTACGCACAATGTGACTCAATTCAGCTTCCGGGATCAACAAGCACCAACTATTTGACTCCGTTCGACTTCTCGGATCATTAAATCATCTATATGACCCCAATTGACTTCTCGGATCAACAAGTCTTCCGTCTGACCGAATTCGGCTTCACGGATCAACAAGTACCCCCAACTTGATCCGTTTGGTTTATCGAGTCACTAACTACGCATAATGTGACTCAATTCGGCTTCTGGGATCAACAAGCACCAACTATTTGACTCCGTTCGACTTCTCGGATCATTAAGTCTTCTATTTAACCCCAATTGACTTCTCGGATCAACAAGTCTTCCGTCTGACCGAATTCGGCTTCAAGGATCAACAAGTACCCCCAACTTGATCCGTTTGGTTTATCGAGTCACTAACTACGCACAATGTGACTCAATTCAGCTTCCGGGATCAACAAGCACCAACTATTTGACTCCGTTCGACTTCTCGGATCATTAAATCTTCTATATGACCCCAATTGACTTCTCGGATCAACAAGTCTTCCGTCTGACCGAATTCGGCTTCACGGATCAACAAGTACCCCCAACTTGATCCGTTTGGTTTATCGAGTCACTAACTACGCATAATGTGACTCAATTCGGCTTCTGGGATAAACAAGCACCAACTATTTGACTCCGTTCAACTTCTCGGATCATTAAGTCTTCTATTTGACCCCAATTGACTTCTCGGATCAACAAGTCTTCCGTCTGACCGAATTCGACTTCACGGATCAACAAGTACCCCCAACTTGAACCGTTTGGTTTATCCAGTCACTAACTACGCACAATGTGACTCAATTCGGCTTCTAGGATCAACAAGCACCAATTATTTGACTCCGTTCGACTTCTCGGATCATTAAGTCTTCTATTTGACCCCTATTGACTTCTCGGATCAACAAGTCTTCCGTCTGACCTAATTCGGCTTCACGGGTCATCAAGTACCCCCAACTTGATCCGTTTGGTTTATCGAGTCACTAACTACGCACAATGTGACTCAATTCGGCTTCTGGGATCAACAAGCACCAACTATTTGACTCCGTTCGACTTCTCGGATCATTAAGTCTTCTGTTTGACCCCAATTGACTTCTCGGATCAACAAGTCTTCCGTCTGACCGAATTCGGCTTCACGAATCAACAAGTACCCCCAACTTGATCCGTTTGGTTCATCAAGTCACTAACTACGCACAATGTGACTCAATTCGGCTTCTGGGATCAACAAGCACCAACTATTTGATTCCGTTCGACTTCTCGGATCATTAAGTCTTCTATTTGATCCCAATGGACTTCTCTGATCAACAAGTCTTCCGTCTGACCGAATTCGGCTTCACGCATCAACAAGTACCCACAAATTGATCCGTTTGGTTTATCAAGTCATTAACTACGCACAATGTGACTCAATTCGACTTGTGGGATCAACAAGCACCAACTATTTGACTCCGTTCGACTTCTCGGATCATTAAGTCTTTGATTTGACCCCAATTGACTTCTAGGATCAACAAGTCTTCCGTCTGACCGAATTCGGCTTCACGGATCAACAAGTACCCGCAAGTTGATCCGTTTGGTATATCAAGTCACTAACTACGCACAATGTGACTCAATTCGACTTGTGGGATCAACAAGCACCAACTATTTGACTCCGTTCGACTTCTCGGATCATTAAGTCTTCTATTTGACCCCAATTGACTTCTCGGATCAACAAGTCTTCCGTCTGACGGAATTCGGCTTCACGGATCAACAAGAACCCCCAACTTGATCCGTTTGGTTTATCGAGTCACTAACTACGTATAATGTGACTCAATTCGGCTTCTGGGATCAACAAGCATCAACTATTTGACTCCGTTCGACTTCTCGGATCATTAATTCTTCTATATGACCCCAATTGACTTCTCGGATCAACAAGTCTTTCGTCTGACCGAATTCGGCTTCACAGATCAACAAGTACCCCCAACTTGATTCGTTTGGTTTATCAAGTCACTAACTACGCACAATGTGACTCTATTCGGCTTCTGGGATCAACAAGCACCAACTATTTGACTCCGTTCGACTTCTCGGATCATTAAGTCTTCTATTTAACCCCAATTGACTTCTCGGATCAACAAGTCTTCCGTCTGACCGAATTCGGCTTCAAGGATCAACAAGTACCCCCAACTTGATCCGTTTGGTTTATCGAGTCACTAACTACGCACAATGTGACTTAATTCAGCTTCCGGGATCAACAAGCACCAACTATTTGACTCCGTTCGACTTCTCGGATCATTAAATCATCTATACGACCCCAATTGACTTCTCGGATCAACAAGTCTTCCGTCTGACCGAATTCGGCTTCACGGATCAACAAGTACCCCCAACTTGATCCGTTTGGTTTATCGAGTCACTAACTACGCATAATGTGACTCAATTCGGCTTCTGGGATCAACAAGCACCAACTATTTGACTCCGTTCGACTTCTCGGATCATTAAGTCTTCTATTTAACCCCAATTGACTTCTCGGATCAACAAGTCTTCCGTCTGACCGAATTCGGCTTCAAGGATCAACAAGTACCCCCAACTTGATCCGTTTGGTTTATCGAGTCACTAACTACGCACAATGTGACTCAATTCAGCTTCCGGGATCAACAAGCACCAACTATTTGACTCCGTTCGACTTCTCGGATCATTAAATCTTCTATATGACCCCAATTGACTTCTCGGATCAACAAGTCTTCCGTCTGACCGAATTCGGCTTCACGGATCAACAAGTACCCCCAACTTGATCCGTTTGGTTTATCGAGTCACTAACTACGCATAATGTGACTCAATTCGGCTTCTGGGATAAACAAGCACCAACTATTTGACTCCGTTCAACTTCTCGGATCATTAAGTCTTCTATTTGACCCCAATTGACTTCTCGGATCAACAAGTCTTCCGTCTGACCGAATTCGACTTCACGGATCAACAAGTACCCCCAACTTGAACCGTTTGGTTTATCCAGTCACTAACTACGCACAATGTGACTCAATTCGGCTTCTAGGATCAACAAGCACCAATTATTTGACTCCGTTCGACTTCTCGGATCATTAAGTCTTCTATTTGACCCCAATTGACTTCTCGGATCAACAAGTCTTCCGTCTGACCCAATTCGGCTTCACGGATCAACAAGTACCCCAAACTTGATCCGTTTGGTTTATCGTGTCACTAACTACGCATAATGTGACTCAATTCGGATTCTGGGATCAACAAGCACCAACTATTTGACTCCGTTCGACTTCTCGGATCATTAAATCTTCTATATGACCCCAATTGACTTCTCGGATCAACAAGTCTTCCGTCTGACCGAATTTGGCTTCACGGATCAAAAAGTACCTTTAACTTGATCCGTTTAGTTTATCAAGTCACTAACTACTCACAATGTGACTCGATTCGACTTCTGGGATCAACAAGCACCAACTATTTGACTCCGTTCGACTTCTCGGATCATTATGTCTTCACTTTGACCAAAATTGACTTCTCGGATCAACAAGTCTTCCGTTTGACCGAATTCTGCTTCACGGATCAACAAGTACCCCCAACTTGATCCGTTTGGTTTATCGAGTCACTAACTACGCACAATGTGACTCAATTCGGCTTCTAGGATCAATAAACACCAACTATTTGACTCCGTTCGACTTCTCGAATCATTAAGTCTTCTATTTGACCCCAATTGACTTCTCGGATCAACAAGTCTTCCGTTTGACCGAATTCGGCTTCACGGATCAACAAGTACCCGCAAGTTGATCCGTTTGGTTTATCAAGTCACTAACTACGCACAACGTGACTCGATTCGGCTTCTGGGATCAACAAGCACCAACTATTTAACTCCGTTCGACTTCTCGGATCATTAAGTCTTCACTTTGACCAAAATTGACTTCTCGAATCAACAAGTCTTCCGTTTGACCGAATTCGGCTTCGCGGATCAACAAGTACCCCCAACTTGATCCGTTTGGTTTATCGATTCACTAACTACGCACAATGTTACTCAATTCGGTTTCTGGGATCAATAAGCACAAACTATTTGACTCCGTTCGACTTCTCGAATCATTAAGTCTTCTATTTGACCCCAATTGACTTCTCGGATCAACAAGTCTTCCGTCTGACCGAATTCGGCTTCACAGATCAACAAGTACCCCCAAGTTGATTTGTTTGGTTTATCATGTCACTAACTACGCACAATGTGACTCAATTCGGCTACTGGGATCAACAAGCACCAACTATTTGACTCCGTTCGACTTCTCGGATCATTAAGTCTTCTATTTGACCCCAATTGACTTCTCGGATCAATATGTCTTCCGTCTGACCGAAATCGGTTTCATGGATCAACAGGTACCCCCAACTTGATCCGTTTGGTTTATCGAGTCACTAACTACGCATAATGTGACTCAATTCGGCTTCTGGGATCAACAAGCACCAACTATTTGACTTCGTTCGACTTCTCGGATCATTAAGTCTTTGATTTGACCCCAATTGACTTCTAGGATCAACAAGTCTTCCGTCTGACCGAATTCGGCTTCACGGATCAACAAGTACCCCCAACTTGATCCGTTTGGTTTATCAAGTCACTAACTACGTACAATGTGACTCAATTCGGCTTCTGGGGTCAACAAGCACCAACTATTTGACTCCGTTCGACTTCTCGGATCATTAAGTCTTCTATTTGATCCCAATTGACTTCTCGAATCAACAAGTCTTCCGTCTGACCGAATTCGACTTCACGGATCAACAAGTACCCCCAACTTGATCCGTTTGGTTTATCGAGTCACTAACTACGCACAATGTGACTCAATTCAGCTTCTAGGATCAACAAGCACCAACTATTTGACTCCGTTCGACTTCTCGTATCGTTAAGTCTTCTATTTGACCCCAATTGACTTCTCGGATCAACAAGTCTTCCGTTTGACCGAATTCGGCTTCACGGATCAACAAGTACCCGCAAGTTGATCCGTTTGGTTTATCAAGTCACTAACTACGCACAACGTGACTCGATTCGGCTTCTGGGATCAACAAGCACCAACTATTTAACTCCGTTCGACTTCTCGGATCATTAAGTCTTCACTTTGACCAAAATTGACTTCTCGAATCAACAAGTCTTCCGTTTGACCGAATTCGGCTTCGCGGATCAACAAGTACCCCCAACTTGATCCGTTTGGTTTATCGATTCACTAACTACGCACAATGTTACTCAATTCGGTTTCTGGGATCAATAAGCACAAACTATTTGACTCCGTTCGACTTCTCGAATCATTAAGTCTTCTATTTGACCCCAATTGACTTCTCGGATCAACAAGTCTTCCGTCTGACCGAATTCGGCTTCACAGATCAACAAGTACCCCCAAGTTGATTTGTTTGGTTTATCATGTCACTAACTACGCACAATGTGACTCAATTCGGCTACTGGGATCAACAAGCACCAACTATTTGACTCCGTTCGACTTCTCGGATCATTAAGTCTTCTATTTGACCCCAATTGACTTCTCGGATCAATATGTCTTCCGTCTGACCGAAATCGGTTTCATGGATCAACAGGTACCCCCAACTTGATCCGTTTGGTTTATCGAGTCACTAACTACGCATAATGTGACTCAATTCGGCTTCTGGGATCAACAAGCACCAACTATTTGACTCCGTTCGACTTCTCGGATCATTAAGTCTTCTATTTGACCCCAATTGACTTCTCGGATCAATAAGTCTTCCGTCTGACCGAAATCGGCTTCACGGATCAACAAGTACCCCCAACTTGATCCTTTTGGTTTATCAAGTCAAAAACTACGCACAATGTGACTCAATTCAGCTTCTGGGATCAACAAGCACCAACTATTTGACTCCGTTCGACTTCTCGGATCATTAAGTCTTTGATTTGACCCCAATTGACTTCTAGGATCAACAAGTCTTCCATCTGACCGAATTCGGCTTCACGGATCTACAAGTACCCGCAAGTTGATCCGTTTGGTTTATCAAGTCACTAACTACGCACAATGTGACTCAATTCGACTTGTGGGATCAACAAGCACAAACTATTTGACTCCGTTCGACTTCTTGGATCATTAATTCTTCTATATGACCCCAATTGACTTCTCGGATCAACAAGTCTTCCGTCTGACCGAATTCGGCTTCACGGATCAACAAGTACCCGCAAGTTGATCCGTTTGGTTTATCATGTCACTAACTACGCACAATGTGACTCAATTTGGATTCTGGGATCAACAAGCACCAACTATTTGACTCCGTTCGACTTCTCGGATCATTAAGTCTTCTATTTGACCCCAATTGACTTCTCGGATCAACAAGTCTTACGTCTGACCGAAATCGGTTTCACGGATCAACAAGTACCCGCAAGTTGATCCGTTTGGTTTATCAAGTTACTAACTACGCACAATGTGACTCGATTCGGCTTCTGGGATCAACAAGCACCAACTATTTAACTCCGTTCTATTTCTCGGATCATTAAGTCTTCACTTTGACCAAAATTGACTTCTCGGATCAACAAGTCTTCCGTTTGACCGAATTCGGCTTCGCGGATCAACAAGTACCCCCAACTTGATCTGTTTGGTTTATCGATTCACTAACTACGCACAATGTTACTCAATTCGGCTTCTGGGATCAATAAGCACCAACTATTTGACTCCGTTCGACTTCTCGAATCATTAAGTCTTCTATTTGACCCCAATTGACTTCTCAGATCAACAAGCCTTCCGTCTGACCGTATTCGGCTTCGCGGATCAACAAGTACCCGCAAGTTGATCCGTTTGGTTTATCATGTCACTAACTACGCACAATGTGACTCAATTCGGCTTCTGGGATCAACAAGCACCAACTATTTGACTCCGTTCGACTTCTCGGATCATTAAGTCTTCTATTTGACCCCAATTGACTTCTCGGATCAATAAGTCTTCCGTCTGACCGAAATCGGCTTCACGGAGTAACAGGTACCCACAACATGATCCGTTTGGTTTATCAAGTCACTAACTACGCACAATGTGACTGAATTCGGCTTCTGGGATCAACAAGCACCAACTATTTGACTCCGTTCGACTTCTCGGATCATTAAGTCTTCTATTTGACCCCAATTGACTTCTCGGATCAACAAGTCTTTCGTCTGACCGAATTCGGCTTCACGGATCAACAAGTACCCCCAACTTGATCTGTTTGGTTTATTGAGTCACTAACTACGCACAATGTGACTCAATTCGGCTTCTGGGATCTAGAAGCACAAACTATTTGACTCCGTTCGACTTCTCGGATGATTAATTCTTCTATATGACCCCAATTGACTTCTCGGATCAACAAGTCTTCCGTCTGACCGAATTCGGCTTCACGGATCAACAAGTACCCGCAAGTTGATCCGTTTGGTTTATCATGTCACTAACTACGCACAATGTGACTCAATTCAGCTTCTGGGATCAACAAGCACCAACTACTTGACTCCGTTCGACTTCTCGGATCATTAAGACTTCTATTTGACCCCAATTGACTTCTCGGATCAATAAGTCTTCCGTCTGACCGAAATCGGCTTCACGGATCAACAAGTACCCCCAACTTGATCCGTTTGGTTTATCAAGTCACTAACTACGCACAATGTGACTCAATTCGGCTTCTGGGATCAACAAGCACCAAGTATTTGACTTCGTTCGACTTCTCGGATCATTAAGTCTTTGATTTGACCCCAATTGACTTCTAGGATCAACAAGTCTTCCGTCTGACCGAATTCGGCTTCACGGATCAACAAGTACCCCCAACTTGATCCGTTTGGTTTATCAAGTCACTAACTACGTACAATGTGACTCAATTCGGCTTCTGGGGTCAACAAGCACCAACTATTTGACTCCGTTCGACTTCTCGGATCATTAAGTCTTCTATTTGATCCCAATTGACTTCTCGAATCAACAAGTCTTCCGTCTGACCGAATTCGACTTCACGGATCAACAAGTACCCCCAACTTGATCCGTTTGGTTTATCGAGTCACTAACTACGCACAATGTGACTCAATTCAGCTTCTAGGATCAACAAGCACCAACTATTTGACTCCGTTCGACTTCTCGTATCATTAAGTCTTCTATTTGACCCCAATTGACTTCTCGGATCAACAAGTCTTCCGTCTGACCGAATTCGGCTTCACGAATCAACAAATACCCCCAACTTGATCCGTTTGGTTTATCGAGTCAGTAACTACGCATAATGTGCCTCAATTCGGCTTCTGGGATCAACAAGTACCAACTATTTGACTCCGTTCGACTTCTCGGATCATTAAGTCTTCTATTTGACCCCAATTGACTTCTCGGATCAACAAGTCTTCCGTCTGACCGAATTCGGCTTCACGGATCTACAAGTACCCGCAAGTTGATCCGTTTGGTTTATCAAGTCACTAACTACGCACAATGTGACTCAATTCGGCTTCTGGGATCAACAAGCACCAACTATTTAACTCCGTTCTATTTCTCGGATCATTAAGTCTTCACTTTGACCAAAATTGACTTCTCGGATCAACAAGTCTTCCGTTTGACCAAATTCGGCTTCGCGGATCAACAAGTACCCCCAACTTGATCTGTTTGGTTTATCGATTCACTAACTACGCACAATGTTACTCAATTCAGCTTCTGGGATCAATAAGCACCAACTATTTGACTCCGTTCGACTTCTCGAATCATTAATTCTTCTATTTGACCCCAATTGACTTCTCAGATCAACAAGCCTTCCGTCTGACCGAATTCGGCTTCGCGGATCAACAAGTACCCGCAAGTTGATCCATTTGGTTTATCATGTCACTAACTACGCACAATGTGACTCAATTCGGCTTCTGGGATCAACAAGCACCAACTATTTGACTCCGTTCGACTTCTCGGATCATTAAGTCTTCTATTTGACCCCAATTGACTTCTCGGATCAACAAGTCTTTCGTCTGACCGAATTCGGCTTCACGGATCAACAAGTACCCCCAACTTGATCTGTTTGGTTTATTGAGTCACTAACTACGCACAATGTGACTCAATTCGGCTTCTGGGATCTAGAAGCACAAACTATTTGACTCCGTTCGACTTCTCGGATCATTAATTCTTCTATATGACCCCAATTGACTTCTCGGATCAACAAGTCTTCCGTCTGACCGAATTCGGCTTCACGGATCAACAAGTACCCGCAAGTTGATCCGTTTGGTTTATCATGTCACTAACTACGCACAATGTGACTCAATTCAGCTTCTGGGATCAACAAGCACCAACTATTTGACTCCGTTCGACTTCTCGGATCATTAAGTCTTCTATTTGACCCCAATTGACTTCTCGGATCAATAAGTCTTCCGTCTGACCGAAATCGGCTTCACGGATCAACAAGTACCCCCAACTTGATCCGTTTGGTTTATCAAGTCACTAACTACGCACAATGTGACTCAATTCAGCTTCTAGGATCAACAAGCACCAACTATTTGACTCCGTTCGACTTCTCGTATCATTAAGTCTTCTATTTGACCCCAATTGACTTCTCGGATCAACAAGTCTTCCGTCTGACCGAATTCGGCTTCACGAATCAACAAATACCCCCAACTTGATCCGTTTGGTTTATCGAGTCACTAACTACGCATAATGTGACTCAATTCGGCTTCTGGGATCAACAAGCACAAACTATTTGACTCCGTTCGACTTCTCGGATCATTAAGTCTTCTGTTTGACCCCAATTGACTTCTCGGATCAACAAGTCTTCCGTCTGACCGAATTCGGCTTCACGGATCTACAAGTACCCGCAGGTTGATCCGTTTGGTTTATCAAGTCACTAACTACGCACAATGTGACTCAATTCGACTTGTGGGATCAACAAGCACCAACTATTTGACTCCGTTCGACTTCTCGGATCATTAAGTCTTCTATTTGACCCCAATTGACTTCTCGGATCAACAAGTCTTCCGTCTGACGGAATTCGGCTTCACGGATCAACAAGTACCCCCAACTTGATCCGTTTGGTTTATCGAGTCACTAACTACGCACAATGTGACTCAATTCGGCTTCTGGGATCAATAAACACCAACTATTTGACTCCGTTCGACTTCTCGAATCATTAAGTCTTCTATTTGACCCCAATTGACTTCTCGGATCTACAAGTCTTACGTCTGACCGAATTCGGTTTCACGGATCAACAAGTACCCGCAAGTTGATCCGTTTGGTTTATCAAGTCACTAAGTACGCACAATGTGACTCGATTCGGCTTCTGAGATCAACAAGCACCAACTATTTAACTCTGTTCTATTTCTCGGATCATTAAGTCTTCACTTTGACCAAAATTGACTTCTCGGATCAACAAGTCTTCCGTTTGACCGAATTCGGCTTCGCGGATCAACAAGTACCCCCAACTTGATCTGTTTGGTTTATCGATTCACTAACTATGCACAATGTTGCTCAATTCGGCTTCTGGGATCAATAAGCACCAACTATTTGACTCCGTTCGACTTCTCGAATCATTAAGTCTTCTATTTGACCCCAATTTACTTCTCGGATCAACAAGCCTTCCGTCTGACCGAATTCGGCTTCGCGGATCAACAAGTACCCGCAAGTTGATCCGTTTGGTTTATCATGTCACTAACTACGCACAATGTGACTCAATTCGGCTTCTGGGATCAACAAGCACCAACTATTTGACTCCGTTCGACTTCTCGGATCATTAAGTCTTCTATTTGACCCCAATTGACTTCTCGGATCAATAAGTCTTCCGTCTGACCGAAATCGGCTTCACGGAGCAACAGGTACCCACAACATGATCCGTTTGGTTTATCAAGTCACTAACTACGCACAATGTGACTCAATTCGGCTTCTGGGATCAACAAGCACCAACTATTTGACTCCGTTCGACTTCTCGGATCATTAAGTCTTCTATTTTACCCCAATTGACTTCTCGGATCAACAAGTCTTTCGTCTGACCGAATTCGGCTTCACGGATCAACAAGTACCCCCAACTTGATCTGTTTGGTTTATTGAGTCACTAACTACGCACAATGTGACTCAATTCGGCTTCTGGGATCTAGAAGCACAAACTATTTGACTCCGTTCGACTTCTCGGATCATTAATTCTTCTATATGACCCCAATTGACTTCTCGGATCAACAAGTCTTCCGTCTGACCGAATTCGGCTTCACGGATCAACAAGTACCCGCAAGTTGATCCGTTTGGTTTATCATGTCACTAACTACGCACAATGTGACTCAATTCAGCTTCTGGGATCAACAAGCACCAACTATTTGACTCCGTTCGACTTCTCGGATCATTAAGTCTTCTATTTGACCCCAATTGACTTCTCGAATCAATAAGTCTTCCGTCTGACCGAAATCGGCATCACGAATCAACAAGTACCCCCAACTTGATCCGTTTGGTTTATCAAGTCACTAACTACGCACAATGTGACTCAATTCGGCTTCTGGGATCAACAAGCACCAACTATTTGACTCCGTTCGACTTCTCGGATCATTAAGTCTTTGATTTGACCCCAATTGACTTCTAGGATCAACAAGTCTTCCGTCTGAACGAATTCGGCTTCACGGATCAACAAGTACCCGCAAATTGATCCGTTTGGTTTATCAAGTCACTAACTACGCACAATGTGACTCAATTCGACTTGTGGGATCAACAAGCACCAACTATTTGACTCCGTTCGACTTCTCGGATCATTAAGTCTTCTATTTGACCCCAATTGACTTCTCGGATCAACAAGTCTTCCGTCTGACGGAATTCGGCTTCACGGATCAACAAGTACCCCCAACTTGATCCGTTTGGTTTATCAAGTCACTAACTACGCATAATGTGACATAATTCGGCTTCTGGGATCAACAAGCATCAACTATTTGACTCCGTTCGACTTCTCGGATCATTAATTCTTCTATATGACCCCAATTGACTTCTCGGATCAACAAGTCTTTTGTCTGACCGAATTCGGCTTCACGGATCAACAAGTACCCCCAACTTGATCCGTTTGGTTTATCAAGTCACTAACTACGCACAATGTGACTCAATTCAGCTTCTGGGATCAACAAGCACCAACTATTTGACTCCGTTCGACTTCTCGGATCATTAAGTCTTTGATTTGACCCCAATTGACTTCTAGGATCAACAAGTCTTCCGTCTGACCGAATTCGGCTTCACGGATCAACAAGTACCCGCAAGTTGATCCGTTTGGTTTATCAAGTCACTAACTACGCACAATGTGACTCAATTCGGCTTCCGGGATCAACAAGCACCAACTATTTGACTCCGTTCGACTTCTCGGATCATTAAGTCTTCTATTTGACCCCAATTGACTTCTCGGATCAACAAGTCTTTCGTCTGACCGAATTCGGCTTCACGAATCAACAAGTACCCCCAACTTGATCCGTTTGGTTCATCAAGTCACTAACTACGCACAATGTGACTCAATTCGGCTTCTGGGATGAACAAGCACGTACTATTTGACTCCGTTCGACTTCTCGGATCATTAAGTCTTCTATTTGATCCCAATTGACTTCTCTGATCAACAAGTCTTCCGTCTGACCGAATTCGGCTTCACGCATTAACAAGTACCCGCAAATTGATCCGTTTGGTTTATCAAGTCACTAACTACGCACAATGTGACTCAATTCGACTTGTGGGATCAACAAGCACCAACTATTTGACTCCGTTCGACTTCTCGGATCATTAAGTCTTCTATTTGACCCCAATTGACTTCTCGGATCAACAAGTCTTTCGTCTGACCGAATTCGGCTTCACGGATCAACAAGTACCCCCAACTTGATCTGTTTGGTTTATTGAGTCACTAACTACGCACAATGTGACTCAATTCGGCTTCTGGGATCTAGAAGCACAAACTATTTGACTCCATTCGACTTCTCGGATCATTAATTCTTCTATATGACCCCAATTGACTTCTCGGATCAACAAGTCTTCCGTCTGACCGAATTCGGCTTCACGGATCAACAAGTACCCGCAAGTTGATCCGTTTGGTTTATCATGTCACTAACTACGGACAATGTGACTCAATTCAGCTTTTGGGATCAACAAGCACCAACTATTTGACTCCGTTCGACTTCTCGGATCATTAAGTCTTCTATTTGACCCCAATTGACTTCTCGGATCAATAAGTCTTCCGTCTGACCGAAATCGGCTTCACGGATCAACAAGTACCCCCAACTTGATCCGTTTGGTTTATCAAGTCACTAACTACGCACAATGTGACTCAATTCGGCTTCTGGGATCAACAAGCACCAACTATTTCACTCCGTTCGACTTCTCGGATCATTAAGTCTTTGATTTGACCCCAATTGACTTCTAGGATCAACAAGTCTTCCGTCTGAACGAATTCGGCTTCACGGATCAACAAGTACCCGCAAATTGATCCGTTTGGTTTATCAAGTCACTAACTACGCACAATGTGACTCAATTCGACTTGTGGGATCAACAAGCATCAACTATTTGACTCCGTTCGACTTCTCGGATCATTAAGTCTTCTATTTGACCCCAATTGACTTCTCGGATCAATAAGTCTTCCGTCTGACCGAAATCGGCTTCACGGATCAACAAGTACCCCCAACTTGATCCGTTTGGTTTATCAAGTCACTAACTACGCACAATGTGACTCAATTCAGCTTCTAGGATCAACAAGCACCAACTATTTGACTCCGTTCGACTTCTCGTATCATTAAGTCTTCTATTTGACCCCAATTGACTTCTCGGATCAACAAGTCTTCCGTCTGACCGAATTCGGCTTCACGAATCAACAAATACCCCCAACTTGATCCGTTTGGTTTATCGAGTCACTAACTACGCATAATGTGACTCAATTCGGCTTCTGGGATCAACAAGCACAAACTATTTGACTCCGTTCGACTTCTCGGATCATTAAGTCTTCTGTTTGACGCCAATTGACTTCTCGGATCAACAAGTCTTCCGTCTGACCGAATTCGGCTTCACGGATCTACAAGTACCCGCAGGTTGATCCGTTTGGTTTATCAAGTCACTAACTACGCACAATGTGACTCAATTCGACTTGTGGGATCAACAAGCACCAACTATTTGACTCCGTTCGACTTCTCGGATCATTAAGTCTTCTATTTGACCCCAATTGACTTCTCGGATCAACAAGTCTTCCGTCTGACGGAATTCGGCTTCACGGATCAACAAGTACCCCCAACTTGATCCGTTTGGTTTATCGAGTCACTAACTACGCACAATGTGACTCAATTCGGCTTCTGGGATCAATAAACACCAACTATTTGACTCCGTTCGACTTCTCGAATCATTAAGTCTTCTATTTGACCCCAATTGACTTCTCGGATCTACAAGTCTTACGTCTGACCGAATTCGGTTTCACGGATCAACAAGTACCCGCAAGTTGATCCGTTTGGTTTATCAAGTCACTAAGTACGCACAATGTGACTCGATTCGGCTTCTGAGATCAACAAGCACCAACTATTTAACTCTGTTCTATTTCTCGGATCATTAAGTCTTCACTTTGACCAAAATTGACTTCTCGGATCAACAAGTCTTCCGTTTGACCGAATTCGGCTTCGCGGATCAACAAGTACCCCCAACTTGATCTGTTTGGTTTATCGATTCACTAACTATGCACAATGTTGCTCAATTCGGCTTCTGGGATCAATAAGCACCAACTATTTGACTCCGTTCGACTTCTCGAATCATTAAGTCTTCTATTTGACCCCAATTTACTTCTCGGATCAACAAGCCTTCCGTCTGACCGAATTCGGCTTCGCGGATCAACAAGTACCCGCAAGTTGATCCGTTTGGTTTATCATGTCACTAACTACGCACAATGTGACTCAATTCGGCTTCTGGGATCAACAAGCACCAACTATTTGACTCCGTTCGACTTCTCGGATCATTAAGTCTTCTATTTGACCCCAATTGACTTCTCGGATCAATAAGTCTTCCGTCTGACCGAAATCGGCTTCACGGAGCAACAGGTACCCACAACATGATCCGTTTGGTTTATCAAGTCACTAACTACGCACAATGTGACTCAATTCGGCTTCTGGGATCAACAAGCACCAACTATTTGACTCCGTTCGACTTCTCGGATCATTAAGTCTTCTATTTTACCCCAATTGACTTCTCGGATCAACAAGTCTTTCGTCTGACCGAATTCGGCTTCACGGATCAACAAGTACCCCCAACTTGATCTGTTTGGTTTATTGAGTCACTAACTACGCACAATGTGACTCAATTCGGCTTCTGGGATCTAGAAGCACAAACTATTTGACTCCGTTCGACTTCTCGGATCATTAATTCTTCTATATGACCCCAATTGACTTCTCGGATCAACAAGTCTTCCGTCTGACCGAATTCGGCTTCACGGATCAACAAGTACCCGCAAGTTGATCCGGTTGGTTTATCATGTCACTAACTACGCACAATGTGACTCAATTCAGCTTCTGGGATCAACAAGCACCAACTATTTGACTCCGTTCGACTTCTCGGATCATTAAGTCTTCTATTTGACCCCAATTGACTTCTCGGATCAATAAGTCTTCCGTCTGACCGAAATCGGCATCACGAATCAACAAGTACCCCCAACTTGATCCGTTTGGTTTATCAAGTCACTAACTACGCACAATGTGACTCAATTCGGCTTCTGGGATCAACAAGCACCAACTATTTGACTCCGTTCGACTTCTCGGATCATTAAGTCTTTGATTTGACCCCAATTGACTTCTAGGATCAACAAGTCTTCCGTCTGAACGAATTCGGCTTCACGGATCAACAAGTACCCGCAAATTGATCCGTTTGGTTTATCAAGTCACTAACTACGCACAATGTGACTCAATTCGACTTGTGGGATCAACAAGCACCAACTGTTTGACTCCGTTCGACTTCTCGGATCATTAAGTCTTCTATTTGACCCCAATTGACTTCTCGGATCAACAAGTCTTCCGTCTGACGGAATTCGGCTTCACGGGTCAACATGTACCCCCAACTTGATCCGTTTGGTTTATCGAGTCACTAACTACGCATAATGTGACATAATTCGGCTTCTGGGATCAACAAGCATCAACTATTTGACTCCGTTCGACTTCTCGGATCATTAATTCTTCTATATGACCCCAATTGACTTCTCGGATCAACAAGTCTTTCGTCTGACCGAATTCGGCTTCACGGATCAACAAGTACCCCCAACTTGATCCGTTTGGTTTATCAAGTCACTAACTACGCACAATGTGACTCAATTCGGCTTCTGGGATCAACAAGCACCAACTATTTGACTCCGTTCGACTTCTCGGATAATTAAGTCTTTGATTTGACCCCAATTGACTTCTAAGATCAACAAGTCTTCCGTCTGACCGAATTCGGCTTCACGGATCAACAAGTACCCGCAAGTTGATCCGTTTGGTTTATCAAGTCACTAACTACGCACAATGTGACTCAATTCGGCTTCCGGGATCAACAAGCACCAACTATTTGACTCCGTTCGACTTCTCGGATCATTAAGTCTTCTATTTGACCCCAATTGACTTCTCGGATCAACAAGTCTTCCGTCTGACCGAATTCGGCTTCACGAATCAACAAGTACCCCCAACTTGATCCGTTTGGTTCATCAAGTCACTAACTACGCACAATGTGACTCAATTCGGCTTCTGGGATGAACAAGCACCAACTATTTGACTCCGTTCGACTTCTCGGATCATTAAGTCTTCTATTTGATCCCAATTGACTTCTCTGATCAACAAGACTTCCGTCTGACCGAATTTGGCTTCACGCATTAACAAGTACCCGCAAATTGATCCGTTTGGTTTATCAAGTCACTAACTACGCACAATGTGACTCAATTCGACTTGTGGGATCAACAAGCACCAACTATTTGACTCCGTTCGACTTCTCGGATCATTAAGTCTTCTATTTGACCCCAATTGACTTCTCGGATCAACAAGTCTTTCGTCTGACCGAATTCGGCTTCACGGATCAACAAGTACCCCCAACTTGATCTGTTTGGTTTATTGAGTCACTAACTACGCACAATGTGACTCAATTCGGCTTCTGGGATCTAGAAGCACCAACTATTTGACTCCGTTCGACTTCTCGGATCATTAAGTCTTCTATATGACCCCAATTGACTTCTCGGATCAACAAGTCTTCCGTCTGACCGAATTCGGCTTCACGGATCAACAAGTACCCGCAAGTTGATCCGTTTGGTTTATCATGTCACTAACTACGGACAATGTGACTCAATTCGGCTTCTGGGATCAACAAGCACCAACTATTTGACTCCGTTCGACTTCTCGGATCATTAAGTCTTCTATTTGACCCCAATTGACTTCTCGGATCAATAAGTCTTCCGTCTGACCGAAATCGGCTTCACGGATCAACAAGTACCCCCAACTTGATCCGTTTGGTTTATCAAGTCACTAACTACGCACAATGTGACTCAATTCGGCTTCTGGGATCAACAAGCACCAACTATTTGACTCCGTTCGACTTCTCGGATCATTAAGTCTTTGATTTGACCCCAATTGACTTCTAGGATCAACAAGTCTTCCGTCTGAACGAATTCGGCTTCACGGATCAACAAGTACCCGCAAATTGATCCGTTTGGTTTATCAAGTCACTAACTACGCACAATGTGACTCAATTCGACTTGTGGGATCAACAAGCATCAACTATTTGACTCCGTTCGACTTCTCGGATCATTAAGTCTTCTATTTGACCCCAATTGACTTCTCGGATCAACAAGTCTTCCGTCTGACGGAATTCGGCTTCACGGATCAACATGTACCCCCAACTTGATCCGTTTGGTTTATCGAGTCACTAACTACGCATAATGTGACATAATTCGGCTTCTGGGATCAACAAGCATCAACTATTTGACTCCGTTCGACTTCTCGGATCATTAATTCTTCTATATGACCCCAATTGACTTCTCGGATCAACAAGTCTTTCGTCTGACCGAATTCGGCTTCACGGATCAACAAGTACCCCCAACTTGATCCGTTTGGTTTATCAAGTCACTAACTACGCACAATGTGACTCAATTCGGCTTCTGGGATCAACAAGCACCAACTATTTGACTCCGTTCGACTTCTCGGATAATTAAGTCTTTGATTTGACCCCAATTGACTTCTAGGATCAACAAGTCTTCCGTCTGACCGAATTCGGCTTCACGGATCAACAAGTACCCGCAAGTTGATCCGTTTGGTTTATCAAGTCACTAACTACGCACAATGTGACTCAATTCGGCTTCCGGGTTCAACAAGCACCAACTATTTGACTCCGTTCGACTTCTCGGATCATTAAGTCTTCTATTTGACCCCAATTGACTTCTCGGATCAACAAGTCTTCCGTCTGACCGAATTCGGCTTCACGAATCAACAAGTACCCCCAACTTGATCCGTTTGGTTCATCAAGTCACTAACTACGCACAATGTGACTCAATTCGGCTTCTGGGATGAACAAGCACCAACTATTTGACTCCGTTCGACTTCTCGGATCATTAAGTCTTCTATTTGATCCCAATTGACTTCTCTGATCAACAAGACTTCCGTCTGACCGAATTTGGCTTCACGCATTAACAAGTACCCGCAAATTGATCCGTTTGGTTTATCAAGTCACTAACTACGCACAATGTGACTCAATTCGACTTGTGGGATCAACAAGCACCAACTATTTGACTCCGTTCGACTTCTCGGATCATTAAGTCTTCTATTTGACCCCAATTGACTTCTCGGATCAACAAGTCTTTCGTCTGACCGAATTCGGCTTCACGGATCAACAAGTACCCCCAACTTGATCTGTTTGGTTTATTGAGTCACTAACTACGCACAATGTGACTCAATTCGGCTTCTGGGATCTAGAAGCACCAACTATTTGACTCCGTTCGACTTCTCGGATCATTAAGTCTTCTATATGACCCCAATTAACTTCTCGGATCAACAAGTCTTCCGTCTGACCGAATTCGGCTTCACGGATCAACAAGTACCCGCAAGTTGATCCGTTTGGTTTATCATGTCACTAACTACGGACAATGTGACTCAATTCGGCTTCTGGGATCAACAAGCACCAACTATTTGACTCCGTTCGACTTCTCGGATCATTAAGTCTTCTATTTGACCCCAATTGACTTCTCGGAACAATAAGTCTTCCGTCTGACCGAAATCGGCTTCACGGATCAACAAGTACCCCCAACTTGATCCGTTTGGTTTATCAAGTCACTAACTACGCACAATGTGACTCAATTCGGCTTCTGGGATCAACAAGCACCAACTATTTGACTCCGTTCGACTTCTCGGATCATTAAGTCTTTGATTTGACCCCAATTGACTTCTAGGATCAACAAGTCTTCCGTCTGAACGAATTCGGCTTCACGGATCAACAAGTACCCGCAAATTGATCCGTTTGGTTTATCAAGTCACTAACTACGCACAATGTGACTCAATTCGACTTGTGGGATCAACAAGCATCAACTATTTGACTCCGTTCGACTTCTCGGATCATTAAGTCTTCTATTTGACCCCAATTGACTTCTAGGATCAACAAGTCTTCCGTCTGACGGAATTCGGCTTCACGGGTCAACATGTACCCCCAACTTGATCCGTTTGGTTTATCGAGTCACTAACTACGCATAATGTGACATAATTCGGCTTCTGGGATCAACAAGCATCAACTATTTGACTCCGTTCGACTTCTCGGATCATTAATTCTTCTATATGACCCCAATTGACTTCTCGGATCAACAAGTCTTTCGTCTGACCGAATTCGGCTTCACGGATCAACAAGTACCCCCAACTTGATCCGTTTGGTTTATCAAGTCACTAACTACGCACAATGTGACTCAATTCGGCTTCTGGGATCAACAAGCACCAACTATTTGACTCCGTTCGACTTCTCGGATAATTAAGTCTTTGATTTGACCCCAATTGACTTCTAGGATCAACAAGTCTTCCGTCTGACCGAATTCGGCTTCACGGATCAACAAGTACCCGCAAGTTGATCCGTTTGGTTTATCAAGTCACTAACTACGCACAATGTGACTCAATTCGGCTTCCGGGATCAACAAGCACCAACTATTTGACTCCGTTCGACTTCTCGGATCATTAAGTCTTCTATTTGACCCCAATTGACTTCTCGGATCAACAAGTCTTCCGTCTGACCGAATTCGCCTTCACGAATCAACAAGTACCCCCAACTTGATCCGTTTGGTTCATCAAGTCACTAACTACGCACAATGTGACTCAGTTCGGCTTCTGGGATCAACAAGCACCAACTATTTGACTCCGTTCGACTTCTCGGATCATTAAGTCTTTGATTTGACCCCAATTGACTTCTAGGATCAACAAGTCTTCCGTCTGAACGAATTCGGCTTCACGGATCAACAAGTACCCGCAAATTGATCCGTTTGGTTTATCAAGTCACTAACTACGCACAATGTGACTCAATTCGACTTGTGGGATCAACAAGCATCAACTATTTGACTCCGTTCGACTTCTCGGATCATTAAGTCTTCTATTTGACCCCAATTGACTTCTCGGATCAACAAGTCTTCCGTCTGACGGAATTCGGCTTCACGGATCAACATGTACCCCCAACTTGATCCGTTTGGTTTATCGAGTCACTAACTACGCATAATGTGACATAATTCGGCTTCTGGGATCAACAAGCATCAACTATTTGACTCCGTTCGACTTCTCGGATCATTAATTCTTCTATATGACCCCAATTGACTTCTCGGATCAACAAGTCTTTCGTCTGACCGAATTCGGCTTCACGGATCAACAAGTACCCCCAACTTGATCCGTTTGGTTTATCAAGTCACTAAGTACGCACAATGTGACTCAATTCGGCTTCTGGGATCAACAAGCACCAACTATTTGACTCCGTTCGACTTCTCGGATAATTAAGTCTTTGATTTGACCCCAATTGACTTCTAGGATCAACAAGTCTTCCGTCTGACCGAATTCGGCTTCACGGATCAACAAGTACCCGCAAGTTGATCCGTTTGGTTTATCAAGTCACTAACTACGCACAATGTGACTCAATTCGGCTTCCGGGATCAACAAGCACCAACTATTTGACTCCGTTCGACTTCTCGGATCATTAAGTCTTCTATTTGACCCCAATTGACTTCTCGGATCAACAAGTCTTCCGTCTGACCGAATTCGGCTTCACGAATCAACAAGTACCCCCAACTTGATCCGTTTGGTTCATCAAGTCACTAACTACGCACAATGTGACTCAATTCGGCTTCTGGGATGAACAAGCACCAACTATTTGACTCCGTTCGACTTCTCGGATCATTAAGTCTTCTATTTGATCCCAATTGACTTCTCTGATCAACAAGACTTCCGTCTGACCGAATTTGGCTTCACGCATTAACAAGTACCCGCAAATTGATCCGTTTGGTTTATCAAGTCACTAACTACGCACAATGTGACTCAATTCGACTTGTGGGATCAACAAGCACCAACTATTTGACTCCGTTCGACTTCTCGGATCATTAAGTCTTCTATTTGACCCCAATTAACTTCTCGGATCAACAAGTCTTTCGTCTGACCGAATTCGGCTTCACGGATCAACAAGTACCCCCAACTTGATCTGTTTGGTTTATTGAGTCACTAACTACGCACAATGTGACTCAATTCGGCTTCTGGGATCTAGAAGCACAAACTATTTGACTCCGTTCGACTTCTCGGATCATTAATTCTTCTATATGACCCCAATTGACTTCTCGGATCAACAAGTCTTCCGTCTGACCGAATTCGGCTTCACGGATCAACAAGTACCCGCAAGTTGATCCGTTTGGTTTATCATGTCACTAACTACGGACAATGTGACTCAATTCAGCTTCTGGGATCAACAAGCACCAACTATTTGACTCCGTTCGACTTCTCAGATCATTAAGTCTTCTATTTGACCCCAATTGACTTCTCGGATCAATAAGTCTTCCGTCTGACCGAAATCGGCTTCACGGATCAACAAGTACCCCCAACTTGATCCGTTTGGTTTATCAAGTCACTAACTACGCACAATGTGACTCAATTCGGCTTCTGGGATCAACAAGCACCAACTATTTGACTCCGTTCGACTTCTCGGATCATTAAGTCTTTGATTTGACCCCAATTGACTTCTAGGATCAACAAGTCTTCCGTCTGAACGAATTCGGCTTCACGGATCAACAAGTACCCGCAAATTGATCCGTTTGGTTTATCAAGTCACTAACTACGCACAATGTGACTCAATTCGACTTGTGGGATCAACAAGCATCAACTATTTGACTCCGTTCGACTTCTCGGATCATTAAGTCTTCTATTTGACCCCAATTGACTTCTCGGATCAACAAGTCTTCCGTCTGACGGAATTCGGCTTCACGGGTCAACATGTACCCCCAACTTGATCCGTTTGGTTTATCGAGTCACTAACTACGCATAATGTGACATAATTCGGCTTCTGGGATCAACAAGCATCAACTATTTGACTCCGTTCGACTTCTCGGATCATTAATTCTTCTATATGACCCCAATTGACTTCTCGGATCAACAAGTCTTTCGTCTGACCGAATTCGGCTTCACGGATCAACAAGTACCCCCAACTTGATCCGTTTGGTTTATCAAGTCACTAACTACGCACAATGTGACTCAATTCGGCTTCTGGGATCAACAAGCACCAACTATTTGACTCCGTTCGACTTCTCGGATAATTAAGTCTTTGATTTGACCCCAATTGACTTCTAAGATCAACAAGTCTTCCGTCTGACCGAATTCGGCTTCACGGATCAACAAGTACCCGCAAGTTGATCCGTTTGGTTTATCAAGTCACTAACTACGCACAATGTGACTCAATTCGGCTTCCGGGATCAACAAGCACCAACTATTTGACTCCGTTCGACTTCTCGGATCATTAAGTCTTCTATTTGACCCCAATTGACTTCTCGGATCAACAAGTCTTCCGTCTGACCGAATTCGGCTTCACGAATCAACAAGTACCCCCAACTTGATCCGTTTGGTTCATCAAGTCACTAACTACGCACAATGTGACTCAATTCGGCTTCTGGGATGAACAAGCACCAACTATTTGACTCCGTTCGACTTCTCGGATCATTAAGTCTTCTATTTGATCCCAATTGACTTCTCTGATCAACAAGACTTCCGTCTGACCGAATTTGGCTTCACGCATTAACAAGTACCCGCAAATTGATCCGTTTGGTTTATCAAGTCACTAACTACGCACAATGTGACTCAATTCGACTTGTGGGATCAACAAGCACCAACTATTTGACTCCGTTCGACTTCTCGGATCATTAAGTCTTCTATTTGACCCCAATTGACTTCTCGGATCAACAAGTCTTTCGTCTGACCGAATTCGGCTTCACGGATCAACAAGTACCCCCAACTTGATCTGTTTGGTTTATTGAGTCACTAACTACGCACAATGTGACTCAATTCGGCTTCTGGGATCTAGAAGCACCAACTATTTGACTCCGTTCGACTTCTCGGATCATTAAGTCTTCTATATGACCCCAATTGACTTCTCGGATCAACAAGTCTTCCGTCTGACCGAATTCGGCTTCACGGATCAACAAGTACCCGCAAGTTGATCCGTTTGGTTTATCATGTCACTAACTACGGACAATGTGACTCAATTCGGCTTCTGGGATCAACAAGCACCAACTATTTGACTCCGTTCGACTTCTCGGATCATTAAGTCTTCTATTTGACCCCAATTGACTTCTCGGATCAATAAGTCTTCCGTCTGACCGAAATCGGCTTCACGGATCAACAAGTACCCCCAACTTGATCCGTTTGGTTTATCAAGTCACTAACTACGCACAATGTGACTCAATTCGGCTTCTGGGATCAACAAGCACCAACTATTTGACTCCGTTCGACTTCTCGGATCATTAAGTCTTTGATTTGACCCCAATTGACTTCTAGGATCAACAAGTCTTCCGTCTGAACGAATTCGGCTTCACGGATCAACAAGTACCCGCAAATTGATCCGTTTGGTTTATCAAGTCACTAACTACGCACAATGTGACTCAATTCGACTTGTGGGATCAACAAGCATCAACTATTTGACTCCGTTCGACTTCTCGGATCATTAAGTCTTCTATTTGACCCCAATTGACTTCTCGGATCAACAAGTCTTCCGTCTGACGGAATTCGGCTTCACGGATCAACATGTACCCCCAACTTGATCCGTTTGGTTTATCGAGTCACTAACTACGCATAATGTGACATAATTCGGCTTCTGGGATCAACAAGCATCAACTATTTGACTCCGTTCGACTTCTCGGATCATTAATTCTTCTATATGACCCCAATTGACTTCTCGGATCAACAAGTCTTTCGTCTGACCGAATTCGGCTTCACGGATCAACAAGTACCCCCAACTTGATCCGTTTGGTTTATCAAGTCACTAACTACGCACAATGTGACTCAATTCGGCTTCTGGGATCAACAAGCACCAACTATTTGACTCCGTTCGACTTCTCGGATAATTAAGTCTTTGATTTGACCCCAATTGACTTCTAGGATCAACAAGTCTTCCGTCTGACCGAATTCGGCTTCACGGATCAACAAGTACCCGCAAGTTGATCCGTTTGGTTTATCAAGTCACTAACTACGCACAATGTGACTCAATTCGGCTTCCGGGATCAACAAGCACCAACTATTTGACTCCGTTCGACTTCTCGGATCATTAAGTCTTCTATTTGACCCCAATTGACTTCTCGGATCAACAAGTCTTCCGTCTGACCGAATTCGGCTTCACGAATCAACAAGTACCCCCAACTTGATCCGTTTGGTTCATCAAGTCACTAACTACGCACAATGTGACTCAATTCGGCTTCTGGGATGAACAAGCACCAACTATTTGACTCCGTTCGACTTCTCGGATCATTAAGTCTTCTATTTGATCCCAATTGACTTCTCTGATCAACAAGACTTCCGTCTGACCGAATTTGGCTTCACGCATTAACAAGTACCCGCAAATTGATCCGTTTGGTTTATCAAGTCACTAACTACGCACAATGTGACTCAATTCGACTTGTGGGATCAACAAGCACCAACTATTTGACTCCGTTCGACTTCTCGGATCATTAAGTCTTCTATTTGACCCCAATTGACTTCTCGGATCAACAAGTCTTTCGTCTGACCGAATTCGGCTTCACGGATCAACAAGTACCCCCAACTTGATCTGTTTGGTTTATTGAGTCACTAACTACGCACAATGTGACTCAATTCGGCTTCTGGGATCTAGAAGCACAAACTATTTGACTCCGTTCGACTTCTCGGATCATTAATTCTTCTATATGACCCCAATTGACTTCTCGGATCAACAAGTCTTCCGTCTGACCGAATTCGGCTTCACGGATCAACAAGTACCCGCAAGTTGATCCGTTTGGTTTATCATGTCACTAACTACGGACAATGTGACTCAATTCAGCTTCTGGGATCAACAAGCACCAACTATTTGACTCCGTTCGACTTCTCAGATCATTAAGTCATCTATTTGACCCCAATTGACTTCTCGGATCAATAAGTCTTCCGTCTGACCGAAATCGGCTTCACGGATCAACAAGTACCCCCAACTTGATCCGTTTGGTTTATCAAGTCACTAACTACGCACAATGTGACTCAATTCGGCTTCTGGGATCAACAAGCACCAACTATTTGACTCCGTTCGAGTTCTCGGATCATTAAGTCTTTGATTTGACCCCAATTGACTTCTAGGATCAACAAGTCTTCCGTCTGAACGAATTCGGCTTCACGGATCAACAAGTACCCGCAAATTGATCCGTTTGGTTTATCAAGTCACTAACTACGCACAATGTGACTCAATTCGACTTGTGGGATCAACAAGCATCAACTATTTGACTCCGTTCGACTTCTCGGATCATTAAGTCTTCTATTTGACCCCAATTGACTTCTCGGATCAACAAGTCTTCCGTCTGACGGAATTCGGCTTCACGGGTCAACATGTACCCCCAACTTGATCCGTTTGGTTTATCGAGTCACTAACTACGCATAATGTGACATAATTCGGCTTCTGGGATCAACAAGCATCAACTATTTGACTCCGTTCGACTTCTCGGATCATTAATTCTTCTATATGACCCCAATTGACTTCTCGGATCAACAAGTCTTTCGTCTGACCGAATTCGGCTTCACGGATCAACAAGTACCCCCAACTTGATCCGTTTGGTTTATCAAGTCACTAACTACGCACAATGTGACTCAATTCGGCTTCTGGGATCAACAAGCACCAACTATTTGACTCCGTTCGACTTCTCGGATAATTAAGTCTTTGATTTGACCCCAATTGACTTCTAAGATCAACAAGACTTCCGTCTGACCGAATTCGGCTTCACGGATCAACAAGTACCCGCAAGTTGATCCGTTTGGTTTATCAAGTCACTAACTACGCACAATGTGACTCAATTCGGCTTCCGGGATCAACAAGCACCAACTATTTGACTCCGTTCGACTTCTCGGATCATTAAGTCTTCTATTTGACCCCAATTGACTTCTCGGATCAACAAGTCTTCCGTTTGACCGAATTCGGCTTCACGAATCAACAAGTACCCCCAACTTGATCCGTTTGGTTCATCAAGTCACTAACTACGCACAATGTGACTCAATTCGGCTTCTGGGATGAACAAGCACCAACTATTTGACTCCGTTCGACTTCTCGGATCATTAAGTCTTCTATTTGATCCCAATTGACTTCTCTGATCAACAAGACTTCCGTCTGACCGAATTTGGCTTCACGCATTATCAAGTACCCGCAAATTGATCCGTTTGGTTTATCAAGTCACTAACTACGCACAATGTGACTCAATTCGACTTGTGGGATCAACAAGCACCAACTATTTGACTCCGTTCGACTTCTCGGATCATTAAGTCTTCTATTTGACCCCAATTGACTTCTCGGATCAACAAGTCTTTCGTCTGACCGAATTCGGCTTCACGGATCAACAAGTACCCCCAACTTGATCTGTTTGGTTTATTGAGTCACTAACTACGCACAATGTGACTCAATTCGGCTTCTGGGATCTAGAAGCACAAACTATTTGACTCCGTTCGACTTCTCGGATCATTAATTCTTCTATATGACCCCAATTGACTTCTCGGATCAACAAGTCTTCCGTCTGACCGAATTCGGCTTCACGGATCAACAAGTACCCGCAAGTTGATCCGTTTGGTTTATCATGTCACTAACTACGGACAATGTGACTCAATTCAGCTTCTGGGATCAACAAGCACCAACTATTTGACTCCGTTCGACTTCTCGGATCATTAAGTCTTCTATTTGACCCCAATTGACTTCTCGGATCAATAAGTCTTCCGTCTGACCGAAATCGGCTTCACGGATCAACAAGTACCCCCAACTTGATCCGTTTGGTTTATCAAGTCACTAACTACGCACAATGTGACTCAATTCGGCTTCTGGGATCAACAAGCACCAACTATTTGACTCCGTTCGACTTCTCGGATCATTAAGTCTTTGATTTGACCCCAATTGACTTCTAGGATCAACAAGTCTTCCGTCTGAACGAATTCGGCTTCACGGATCAACAAGTACCCGCAAATTGATCCGTTTGGTTTATCAAGTCACTAACTACGCACAATGTGACTCAATTCGACTTGTGGGATCAACAAGCATCAACTATTTGACTCCGTTCGACTTCTCGGATCATTAAGTCTTCTATTTGACCCCAATTGACTTCTCGGATCAACAAGTCTTCCGTCTGACGGAATTCGGCTTCACGGGTCAACATGTACCCCCAACTTGATCCGTTTGGTTTATCGAGTCACTAACTACGCATAATGTGACATAATTCGGCTTCTGGGATCAACAAGCATCAACTATTTGACTCCGTTCGACTTCTCGGATCATTAATTCTTCTATATAACCCCAATTGACTTCTCGGATCAACAAGTCTTTCGTCTGACCGAATTCGGCTTCACGGATCAACAAGTACCCCCAACTTGATCCGTTTGGTTTATCAAGTCACTAACTACGCACAATGTGACTCAATTCGGCTTCCGGGATCAACAAGCACCAACTATTTGACTCCGTTCGACTTCTCGGATCATTAAGTCTTCTATTTGACCCCAATTGACTTCTCGGATCAACAAGTCTTTCGTCTGACCGAATTCGGCTTCACGAATCAACAAGTACCCCCAACTTGATCCGTTTGGTTCATCAAGTCACTAACTACGCACAATGTGACTCAATTCGGCTTCTGGGATGAACAAGCACCAACTATTTGACTCCGTTCGACTTCTCGGATCATTAAGTCTTCTATTTGATCCCAATTGACTTCTCTGATCAACAAGTCTTCCGTCTGACCGAATTCGGCTTCACGCATTAACAAGTACCCGCAAATTGATCCGTTTGGTTTATCAAGTCACTAACTACGCACAATGTGACTCAATTCGACTTGTGGGATCAACAAGCACCAACTATTTGACTCCGTTCGACTTCTCGGATCATTAAGTCTTCTATTTGACCCCAATTGACTTCTCGGATCAACAAGTCTTTCGTCTGACCGAATTCGGCTTCACGGATCAACAAGTACCCCCAACTTGATCTGTTTGGTTTATTGAGTCACTAACTACGCACAATGTGACTCAATTCGGCTTCTGGGATCTAGAAGCACAAACTATTTGACTCCGTTCGACTTCTCGGATCATTAATTCTTCTATATGACCCCAATTGACTTCTCGGATCAACAAGTCTTCCGTCTGACCGAATTCGGCTTCACGGATCAACAAGTACCCGCAAGTTGATCCGTTTGGTTTATCATGTCACTAACTACGGACAATGTGACTCAATTCAGCTTCCGCGATCAACAAGCACCAACTATTTGACTCCGTTCGACTTCTCGGATCATTAAGTCTTCTATTTGACCCCAATTGACTTCTCGGATCAATAAGTCTTCCGTCTGACCGAAATCGGCTTCACGGATCAACAAGTACCCCCAACTTGATCCGTTTGGTTTATCAAGTCACTAACTACACACAATGTGACTCAATTCGGCTTCTGGGATCAACAAGCACCAACTATTTGACTCCGTTCGACTTCTCGGATCATTAAGTCTTTGATTTGACCCCAATTGACTTCTAGGATCAACAAGTCTTCCGTCTGAACGAATTCGGCTTCACGGATCAACAAGTACCCGCAAATTGATCCGTTTGGTTTATCAAGTCACTAACTACGCACAATGTGACTCAATTCGACTTGTGGGATCAACAAGCATCAACTATTTGACTCCGTTCGACTTCTCGGATCATTAAGTCTTCTATTTGACCCCAATTGACTTCTCGGATCAACAAGTCTTCCGTCTGACGGAATTCGGCTTCACGGATCAACATGTACCCCCAACTTGATCCGTTTGGTTTATCGAGTCACTAACTACGCATAATGTGACATAATTCGGCTTCTGGGATCAACAAGCATCAACTATTTGACTCCGTTCGACTTCTCGGATCATTAATTCTTCTATATGACCCCAATTGACTTCTCGGATCAACAAGTCTTTCGTCTGACCGAATTCGGCTTCACGGATCAACAAGTACCCCCAACTTGATCCGTTTGGTTTATCAAGTCACTAACTACGCACAATGTGACTCAATTCGGCTTCTGGGATCAACAAGCACCAACTATTTGACTCCGTTCGACTTCTCGGATAATTAAGTCTTTGATTTGACCCCAATTGACTTCTAGGATCAACAAGTCTTCCGTCTGACCGAATTCGGCTTCACGGATCAACAAGTACCCGCAAGTTGATCCGTTTGGTTTATCAAGTCACTAACTACGCACAATGTGACTCAATTCGGCTTCCGGGATCAACAAGCACCAACTATTTGACTCCGTTCGACTTCTCGGATCATTAAGTCTTCTATTTGACCCCAATTGACTTCTCGGATCAACAAGTCTTCCGTCTGACCGAATTCGGCTTCACGAATCAACAAGTACCCCCAACTTGATCCGTTTGGTTCATCAAGTCACTAACTACGCACAATGTGACTCAATTCGGCTTCTGGGATGAACAAGCACCAACTATTTGACTCCGTTCGACTTCTCGGATCATTAAGTCTTCTATTTGATCCCAATTGACTTCTCTGATCAACAAGACTTCCGTCTGACCGAATTTGGCTTCACGCATTATCAAGTACCCGCAAATTGATCCGTTTGGTTTATGAAGTCACTAACTACGCACAATGTGACTCAATTCGACTTGTGGGATCAACAAGCACCAACTATTTGACTCCGTTCGACTTCTCGGATCATTAAGTCTTCTATTTGACCCCAATTGACTTCTCGGATCAACAAGTCTTTCGTCTGACCGAATTCGGCTTCACGGATCAACAAGTACCCCCAACTTGATCTGTTTGGTTTATTGAGTCACTAACTACGCACAATGTGACTCAATTCGGCTTCTGGGATCTAGAAGCACAAACTATTTGACTCCGTTCGACTTCTCGGATCATTAATTCTTCTATATGACCCCAATTGACTTCTCGAATCAACAAGTCTTCCGTCTGACCGAATTCGGCTTCACGGATCAACAAGTACCCGCAAGTTGATCCGTTTGGTTTATCATGTCACTAACTACGGACAATGTGACTCAATTCAGCTTCTGGGATCAACAAGCACCAACTATTTGACTCCGTTCGACTTCTCGGATCATTAAGTCTTCTATTTGACCCCAATTGACTTCTCGGATCAATTAGTCTTCCGTCTGACCGAAATCGGCTTCACGGATCAACAAGTACCCCCAACTTGATTCGTTTGGTTTATCAAGTCACTAACTACGCACAATGTGACTCAATTCGGCTTCTGGGATCAACAAGCACCAACTATTTGACTCCGTTCGACTTCTCGGATCATTAAGTCTTTGATTTGACCCCAATTGACTTCTAGGATCAACAAGTCTTCCGTCTGAACGAATTCGGCTTCACGGATCAACAAGTACCCGCAAATTGATCCGTTTGGTTTATCAAGTCACTAACTACGCACAATGTGACTCAATTCGACTTGTGGGATCAACAAGCATCAACTATTTGACTCCGTTCGACTTCTCGGATCATTAAGTCTTCTATTTGACCCCAATTGACTTCTCGGATCAACAAGTCTTCCGTCTGACGGAATTCGGCTTCACGGGTCAACATGTACCCCCAACTTGATCCGTTTGGTTTATCGAGTCACTAACTACGCATAATGTGACATAATTCGGCTTCTGGGATCAACAAGCATCAACTATTTGACTCCGTTCGACTTCTCGGATCATTAACTCTTCTATATGACCCCAATTGACTTCTCGGATCAACAAGTCTTTCGTCTGACCGAATTCGGCTTCACGGATCAACAAGTACCCCCAACTTGATCCGTTTGGTTTATCAAGTCACTAACTACGCACAATGTGACTCAATTCGGCTTCTGGGATCAACAAGCACCAACTATTTGACTCCGTTCGACTTCTCGGATAATTAAGTCTTTGATTTGACCCCAATTGACTTCTAGGATCAACAAGTCTTCCGTCTGACCGAATTCGGCTTCACGGATCAACAAGTACCCGCAAGTTGATCCGTTTGGTTTATCAAGTCACTAACTACGCACAATGTGACTCAATTCGGCTTCCGGGATCAACAAGCACCAACTATTTGACTCCGTTCGACTTCTCGGATCATTAAGTCTTCTATTTGACCCCAATTGACTTCTCGGATCAACAAGTCTTCCGTCTGACCGAATTCGGCTTCACGAATCAACAAGTACCCCCAACTTGATCCGTTTGGTTCATCAAGTCACTAACTACGCACAATGTCACTCAATTCGGCTTCTGGGATGAACAAGCACCAACTATTTGACTCCGTTCGACTTCTCGGATCATTAAGTCTTCTATTTGATCCCAATTGACTTCTCTGATCAACAAGACTTCCGTCTGACCGAATTTGGCTTCACGCATTAACAAGTACCCGCAAATTGATCCGTTTGGTTTATCAAGTCACTAACTGCGCACAATGTGACTCAATTCGACTTGTGGGATCAACAAGCACCAACTATTTGACTCCGTTCGACTTCTCGGATCATTAAGTCTTCTATTTGACCCCAATTGACTTCTCGGATCAACAAGTCTTTCGTCTGACCGAATTCGGCTTCACGGATCAACAAGTACCCCCAACTTGATCTGTTTGGTTTATTGAGTCACTAACTACGCACAATGTGACTCAATTCGGCTTCTGGGATCTAGAAGCACAAACTATTTGACTCCGTTCGACTTCTCGGATCATTAATTCTTCTATATGACCCCAATTGATTTCTCGGATCAACAAGTCTTCCGTCTGACCGAATTCGGCTTCACGGATCAACAAGTACCCGCAAGTTGATCCGTTTGGTTTATCATGTCACTAACTACGCACAATGTGACTCAATTCAGCTTCTGGGATCAACAAGCACCAACTATTTGACTCCGCTCGACTTCTCGGATCATTAAGTCTTCTATTTGACCCCAATTGACTTCTCGGATCAATAAGTCTTCCGTCTGACCGAAATCGGCTTCACGGATCAACAAGTACCCCCAACTTGATCCGTTTGGTTTATCAAGTCACTAACTACGCACAATGTGACTCAATTCGGCTTCTGGGATCAACAAGCACCAACTATTTGACTCCGTTCAACTTCTCGGATCATTAAGTCTTTGATTTGACCCCAATTGACTTCTAGGATCAACAAGTCTTCCGTCTGAACGAATTCGGCTTCACGGATCAACAAGTACCCGCAAATTGATCCGTTTGGTTTATCAAGTCACTAACTACGCACAATGTGACTCAATTCGACTTGTGGGATCAACAAGCACCAACTATTTGACTCCGTTCGACTTCTCGGATCATTAAGTCTTCTATTTGACCCCAATTGACTTCTCGGATCAACAAGTCTTCCGTCTGACGGAATTCGGCTTCAGGGATCAACAAGTACCCCCAACTTGATCCGTTTGGTTTATCGAGTCACTAACTACGCATAATGTGACATAATTCGGCTTCTGGGATCAACAAGCATCAACTATTTGACTCCGTTCGACTTCTCGGATCATTAATTCTTCTATATGACCCCAATTGACTTCTCGGATCAACAAGTCTTTCGTCTGACCGAATTCGGCTTCACGGATCAACAAGTACCCCCAACTTGATCCGTTTGGTTTATCAAGTCACTAACTACGCACAATGTGACTCAATTCGGCTTCTGGGATCAACAAGCACCAACTATTTGACTCCGTTCGACTTCTCGGATAATTAAGTCTTTGATTTGACCCCAATTGACTTCTCGGATCAACAAGTCTTCCGTCTGACCGAATTCGGCTTCACGGATCAACAAGTACCCCCAACTTGATCCGTTTGGTTTATCAAGTCACTAACTACGCACAATGTGACTCAATTCGGCTTATGGGATCAACAAGCACCAACTATTTGACTCCGTTCGACTTCTCGGATAATTAAGTCTTTGATTTGACCCCAATTGACTTCTAGGATCAACAAGTCTTCCGTCTGACCGAATTCGGCTTCACGGATCAACAAGTACCCGCAAGTTGATCCGTTTGGTTTATCAAGTCACTAACTACGCACAATGTGACTCAATTCGGCTTCCGGGATCAACAAGCACCAACTATTTGACTCCGTTCGACTTCTCGGATCATTAAGTCTTCTATTTGACCCCAATTGACTTCTCGGATCAACAAGTCTTCCGTCTGACCGAATTCGGCTTCACGAATCAACAAGTACCCCGAACTTGATCCGTTTGGTTCATCAAGTCACTAACTACGCACAATGTGACTCAATTCGGCTTCTGGGATGAACAAGCACCAACTATTTGACTCCGTTCGACTTCTCGGATCATTAAGTCTTCTATTTGATCCCAATTGACTTCTCTGATCAACAAGACTTCCGTCTGACCGAATTTGGCTTCACGCATTAACAAGTACCCGCAAATTGATCCGTTTGGTTTATCAAGTCACTAACTACGCACAATGTGACTCAATTCGACTTGTGGGATCAACAAGCACCAACTATTTGACTCCGTTCGACTTCTCGGATCATTAAGTCTTCTATTTGACCCCAATTGACTTCTCGGATCAACAAGTCTTTCGTCTGACCGAATTCGGCTTCACGGATCAACAAGTACCCCCAACTTGATCTGTTTGGTTTATTGAGTCACTAACTACGCACAATGTGACTCAATTCGGCTTCTGGGATCTAGAAGCACAAACTATTTGACTCCGTTCGACTTCTCGGATCATTAATTCTTCTATATGACCCCAATTGACTTCTCGGATCAACAAGTCTTCCGTCTGACCGAATTCGGCTTCACGGATCAACAAGTACCCGCAAGTTGATCCGTTTGGTTTATCATGTCACTAACTACGGACAATGTGACTCAATTCAGCTTCTGGGATCAACAAGCACCAACTATTTGACTCTGTTCGACTTCTCGGATCATTAAGTCTTCTATTTGACCCCAATTGACTTCTCGGATCAATAAGTCTTCCGTCTGACCGAAATCGGCTTCACGGATCAACAAGTACCCCCAACTTGATCCGTTTGGTTTATCAAGTCACTAACTACGCACAATGTGACTCAATTCGGCTTCTGGGATCAACAAGCACCAACTATTTGACTCCGTTCGACTTCTCGGATCATTAAGTCTTTGATTTGACCCCAATTGACTTCTAGGATCAACAAGTCTTCCGTCTGAACGAATTCGGCTTCACGGATCAACAAGTACCCGCAAATTGATCCGTTTGGTTTATCAAGTCACTAACTACGCACAATGTGACTCAATTCGACTTGTGGGATCAACAAGCATCAACTATTTGACTCCGTTCGACTTCTCGGATCATTAAGTCTTCTATTTGACCCCAATTGACTTCTCGGATCAACAAGTCTTCCGTCTGACGGAATTCGGCTTCACGGGTCAACATGTACCCCCAACTTGATCCGTTTGGTTTATCGAGTCACTAACTACGCATAATGTGACATAATTCGGCTTCTGGGATCAACAAGCATCAACTATTTGACTCCGTTCGACTTCTCGGATCATTAATTCTTCTATATGACCCCAATTGACTTCTCGGATCAACAAGTCTTTCGTCTGACCGAATTCGGCTTCACGGATCAACAAGTACCCCCAACTTGATCCGTTTGGTTTATCAAGTCACTAACTACGCACAATGTGACTCAATTCGGCTTCTGGGATCAACAAGCACCAACTATTTGACTCCGTTCGACTTCTCGGATAATTAAGTCTTTGATTTGACCCCAATTGACTTCTAGGATCAACAAGTCTTCCGTCTGACCGAATTCGGCTTCACGGATCAACAAGTACCCGCAAGTTGATCCGTTTGGTTTATCAAGTCACTAACTACGCACAATGTGACTCAATTCGGCTTCCGGGATCAACAAGCACCAACTATTTGACTCCGTTCGACTTCTCGGATCATTAAGTCTTCTATTTGACCCCAATTGACTTCTCGGATCAACAAGTCTTCCGTCTGACCGAATTCGGCTTCACGAATCAACAAGTACCCCCAACTTGATCCGTTTGGTTCATCAAGTCACTAACTACGCACAATGTCACTCAATTCGGCTTCTGGGATGAACAAGCACCAACTATTTGACTCCGTTCGACTTCTCGGATCATTAAGTCTTCTATTTGATCCCAATTGACTTCTCTGATCAACAAGACTTCCGTCTGACCGAATTTGGCTTCACGCATTAACAAGTACCCGCAAATTGATCCGTTTGGTTTATCAAGTCACTAACTACGCACAATGTGACTCAATTCGACTTGTGGGATCAACAAGCACCAACTATTTGACTCCGTTCGACTTCTCGGATCATTAAGTCTTCTACTTGACCCCAATTGACTTCTCGGATCAACAAGTCTTTCGTCTGACCGAATTCGGCTTCACGGATCAACAAGTACCCCCAACTTGATCTGTTTGGTTTATTGAGTCACTAACTACGCACAATGTGACTCAATTCGGCTTCTGGGATCTAGAAGCACAAACTATTTGACTCCGTTCGACTTCTCGGATCATTAATTCTTCTATATGACCCCAATTGACTTCTCGGATCAACAAGTCTTCCGTCTGACCGAATTCGGCTTCACGGATCAACAAGTACCCGCAAGTTGATCCGTTTGGTTTATCATGTCACTAACTACGCACAATGTGACTCAATTCAGCTTCTGGGATCAACAAGCACCAACTATTTGACTCCGTTCGACTTCTCGGATCATTAAGTCTTCTATTTGACCCCAATTGACTTCTCGGATCAATAAGTCTTCCGTCTGACCGAAATCGGCTTCACGGATCAACAAGTACCCCCAACTTGATCCGTTTGGTTTATCAAGTCACTAACTACGCACAATGTGACTCAATTCGGCTTCTGGGATCAACAAGCACCAACTATTTGACTCCGTTCAACTTCTCGGATCATTAAGTCTTTGATTTGACCCCAATTGACTTCTAGGATCAACAAGTCTTCCGTCTGAACGAATTCGGCTTCACGGATCAACAAGTACCCGCAAATTGATCCGTTTGGTTTATCAAGTCACTAACTACGCACAATGTGACTCAATTCGACTTGTGGGATCAACGAGCACCAACTATTTGACTCCGTTCGACTTCTCGGATCGTTAAGTCTTCTATTTGACCCCAATTGACTTCTCGGATCAACAAGTCTTCCGTCTGACGGAATTCGGCTTCAGGGATCAACAAGTACCCCCAACTTGATCCGTTTGGTTTATCGAGTCACTAACTACGCATAATGTGACATAATTCGGCTTCTGGGATCAACAAGCATCAACTATTTGACTCCGTTCGACTTCTCGGATCATTAATTCTTCTATATGACCCCAATTGACTTCTCGGATCAACAAGTCTTTCGTCTGACCGAATTCGGCTTCACGGATCAACAAGTACCCCCAACTTGATCCGTTTGGTTTATCAAGTCACTAACTACGCACAATGTGACTCAATTCGGCTTCTGGGATCAACAAGCACCAACTATTTGACTCCGTTCGACTTCTCGGATAATTAAGTCTTTGATTTGACCCCAATTGACTTCTAGGATCAACAAGTCTTCCGTCTGACCGAATTCGGCTTCACGGATCAACAAGTACCCGCAAGTTGATCCGTTTGGTTTATCAAGTCACTAACTACGCACAATGTGACTCAATTCGGCTTCCGCGATCAACAAGCACCAACTATTTGACTCCGTTCGACTTCTCGGATCATTAAGTCTTCTATTTGACCCCAATTGACTTCTCGGATCAACAAGTCTTCCGTCTGACCGAATTCGGCTTCACGGATCAACAAGTACCCCAAACTTGATCCGTTTGGTTTATCGTGTCACTAACTACGCATAATGTGACTTAATTCGGATTCTGGGATCAACAAGCACCAACTATTTGACTCCGTTCGACTTCTCGGATCATTAAATCTACTATATGACCCCAATTGACTTTTCGGATCAACAAGTCTTCCGTCTGACCGAATTCGGCTTCACGGATCAACAAGTACCTTTAACTTGATCCGTTTAGTTTATCGTGTCACTAACTACGCACAATGTGACTCGATTCGGCTTCTGGGATCAACAAGCACCAACTATTTGACTCCGTTCGACTTCTCGGATCATTATGTCTTCACTTTGACCAAAGTTGACTTCTCGGATCAACAAGTCTTCCGTTTGACCGAATTCTGCTTCACGGATCAACAAGTACCCCCAACTTGATCCGTTTGGTTTATCGAGTCACTAACTACGCACAATGTGACTCAATTCGGCTTCTGGGATCAATAAACACCAATTATTTGACTCCGTTCGACTTCTCGAATCATTAAGTCTTCTATTTGACCCCAATTGACTTCTCGGATCAACAAGTCTTACGTCTGACCGAATTCGGCTTCACGGATCAACAAGTACCCGCAAGTTGATCCGTTTGGTTTATCAAGTCACTAACTACGCACAATGTGACTCGATTCGGCTTCTGGGATCAACAAGCACCAACTATTGAACTCCGTTCGACTTCTCGGATCATTAAGTCTTCACTTTGACCAAAATTGACTTCTCGAATCAACAAGTCTTCCGTTTGACCGAATTCGGCTTCGCGGATCAACAAGTACCCCCAACTTGATCCGTTTGGTTTATCGATTCACTAACTACGCACAATGTTACTCAATTCGGCTTCTGGGACCAATAAGCACCAACTATTTGACTCCGTTCGACTTCTCGAATTATTAAGTCTTCTATTTGACCCCAATTGACTTCTCGGATCAACAAGTCTTCCGTCTGACCGAATTCGGCTTCACAGATCAACAAGTACCCGCAAGTTGATCCGTTTGGTTTATCATGTCACTAACTACGCACAATGTGACTCAATTCGGCTTCTGGGATCAACAAGCACCAACTATTTGACTCCGTTCGACTTCTCGGATCTTTAAGTCTTCTATTTGACCTCAATTGACTTCTCGGATCAATATGTCTTCCGTCAGACCGAAATCGGCTTCATGGCTCAACAGGTACCCCCAACATGATCCGTTTGGTTTATCAAGTCACTAACTACGCACAATGTGACTCAATTCGGCTTCTGGGATCAACAAGCACCAACTATTTGACTCCGTTCGACTTCTCGGATCATTAAGTCTTCTATTTGATCCCAATTGACTTCTCGGATCAACAAGTCTTTCGTCTGACCGAATTCGGCTTCACGGATCAACAAGTACCCCCAACTTGATCTGTTTGGTTTATTGAGTCACTAACTACGCACAATGTGACTCAATTCGGCTTCTGGGATCTAGGAGCACAAACTATTTGACTCCGTTCGACTTCTCGGATCATTAATTCTTCTATATGACCCCAATTGACTTCTCGGATCAACAAGTCTTCCGTCTGACCGAATTCGGCTTCACGGATCAACAAGTACCCGCAAGTTGATCCGTTTGGTTTATCATGTCACTAACTACGCACAATGTGACTCAATTCGGCTTGTGGGATCAACAAGCACCAACTATTTGACTCCGTTCGACTTCTCGGATCATTAAGTCTTCTATTTGACCCCAATTGACTTCTCGGATCAATAAGTCTTCCGTCTGACCGAAATCGGCTTCACGGATCAACAAGTACCCCCAACTTGATCCGTTTGGTTTATCAAGTCACTAACTACGCACAATGTGACTCAATTCGGCTTCTGGGATCAACAAGCACCAACTATTTGACTCAGTTCGACTTCTCGGATCATTAAGTCTTTGATTTGACCCCAATTGACTTCTAGGATCAACAAGTCTTCCGTCTGACCGAATTCGGCTTCACGGATTAACAAGTACCCGCAAGTTGATCCGTTTGGTTTATCAAGTCACTAACTACGCACAATGTGACTCAATTCGACTTGTGGGATCAACAAGCACCAACTATTTGACTCCGTTCGACTTCTCGGATCATTAAGTCTTCTATTTGACCCCAATTGACTTCTCGGATCGACAATTCTTCCGTCTGACGGAATTCGGCTTCACGGATCAACAAGTACCCCCAACTTGATCTGTTTGGTTTATTGAGTCACTAACTACGCACAATGTGACTCAATTCGGCTTCTGGGATCTAGGAGCACAAACTATTTGACTCCGTTCGACTTCTCGGATCATTAATTCTTCTATATGACCCCAATTGACTTCTCGGATCAACAAGTCTTCCGTCTGACCGAATTCGGCTTCACGGATCAACAAGTACCCGCAAGTTGATCCGTTTGGTTTATCATGTCACTAACTACGCACAATGTGACTCAATTCGGCTTCTGGGATCAACAAGCACCAACTATTTGACTCCGTTCGACTTCTCGGATCATTAAGTCTTCTATTTGACCCCATTTGACTTCTCGGATCAATAAGTCTTCCGTCTGACCGAAATCGGCTTCACGGATCAACAAGTACCCCCAACTTGATCCGTTTGGTTTATCAAGTCACTAACTATGCACAATGTGACTCAATTCGGCTTCTGGGATCAACAAGCACCAACTATTTGACTCAATTCGAGTTCTCGGATCATTAAGTCTTTGATTTGACCCCAATTGACTTCTAGGATCAACAAGTCTTCCGTCTGACCGAATTCGGCTTCACGGATCAACAAGTACCCGCAAGTTGATCCGTTTGGTTTATCAAGTCACTAACTACGCACAATGTGACTCAATTCGACTTGTGGGATCAACAAGCACCAACTATTTGACTACGTTCGACTTCTCGGATCATTAAGTCTTCTATTTGACCCCAATTGGCTTCTCGGATCAACAAGTCTTCCGTCTGACGGAATTCGGCTTCACGGATCAACAAGTACACGCAAGTTGATCCGTTTGGTTTATCAAGTCACTAACTACGCACAATGTGACTCAATTCGGCTTCTGGGATCTAGGAGCACAAACTATTTGACTCCGTTCGACTTCTCGGATCATTAATTCTTCTATATGACCCCAATTGACTTCTCGGATCAACAAGTCTTCCGTCTGACCGAATTCGGCTTCACGGATCAACAAGTACCCCCAACTTGATCTGTTTGGTTTATTGAGTCACTAACTACGCACAATGTGACTCAATTCGGCTTCTGGGATCTAGGAGCACAAACTATTTGACTCCGTTCGACTTCTCGGATCATTAATTCTTCTATATGACCCCAATTGACTTCTCGGATCAACAAGTCTTCCGTCTGACCGAATTCGGCTTCACGGATCAACAAGTACCCGCAAGTTGATCCGTTTGGTTTATCAAGTCACTAACTACGCACAATGTGACTCGATTCGGCTTCTGGGATCAACAAGCACCAACTATTTAACTCCGTTCGACTTCTCGGATCATTAAGTCTTCACTTTGACCAAAATTGACTTCTCGGATCAACAAGTCTTCCGTTTGACCGAATTCGGCTTCGCGGATCAACAAGTACCCCCAACTTGATCTGTTTGGTTTATCGATTCACTAACTACGCACAATGTTACTCAATTCGGCTTCTGGGATCAATAAGCACCAACTATTTGACTCCGTTCGACTTCTCGAATCATTAAGTCTTCTATTTGACCCCAATTGACTTCTCGGATCAACAAGTCTTCCGTCTGACCGAATTCGGCTTCGCGGATCAACAAGTACCCGCAAGTTGATCCGTTTGGTTTATCATGTCACTAACTACGCACAATGTGACTCAATTCGGCTTCTGGGATCAACAAGCACCAACTATTTGACTCCGTTCGACTTCTCGGATCATTAAGTCTTCTATTTGACCCCAATTGACTTCTCGGATCAATAAGTCTTCCGTCTGACCGAAATCGGCTTCACGGATCAACAAGTACCCCCAACGTGATCCGTTTGGTTTATCAAGTCACTAACTACGCACAATGTGACTCAATTCGGCTTCTGGGATCAACAAGCACCAACTATTTGACTCCGTTCGACTTCTCGGATCATTAAGTCTTTGATTTGACCCCAATTGACTTCTAGGATCAACAACTCTTCCGTCTGACCGAATTCGGCTTCACGGATTAACAAGTACCCGCAAATTGATCCGTTTGGTTTATCAAGTCACTAACTACGCACAATGTGACTCAATTCGACTTGTGGGATCAACAAGCACCAACTATTTTACTCCGTTCGACTTCTCAGATCATTAAGTCTTCTATTTGATCCCAATTGACTTCTCGGATAAACAAGTCTTCCGTCTGACGGAATTCGGCTTCACGGATCAACAAGTACCCCCAACTTGATCCGTTTGGTTTATCGAGTCACTAACTACGCATAATGTGACATAATTCGGCTTCTGGGATCAACAAGCAACAACTATTTGACTCCGTTCGACTTCTCGGATCATTAATTCTTCTATATGACCCCAATTGACTTCTCGGATCAACAAGTCTTTCGTCTGACCGAATTCGGCTTCACGGATCAACAAGTACCCCCAACTTGATCCGTTTGGTTTATCAAGTCACTAACTACGCACAATGTGACTCAATTCGGCTTCTGGGATCAACAAGCACCAACTATTTGACTCCGTTCGACTTCTCGGATAATTAAGTCTTTGATTTGACCCCAATTGACTTCTAGGATCAACAAGTCTTCCGTCTGACCGAATTCGGCTTCACGGATCAACAAGTACCCGCAAGTTGATCCGTTTGGTTTATCAAGTCACTAACTACGCACAATGTGACTCAATTCGGCTTCCGGGATCAACAAGCACCAACTATTTGACTCCGTTCGACTTCTCGGATCATTAAGTCTTCTGTTTGACCACAATTGACTTCTCGGATCAACAAGTCTTCCGTCTGACCGAATTCGACTTCACGGATCAACAAGTACCCCCAACTTGAACCGTTTGGTTTATCAAGTCACTAACTACGCACAATGTGACTCAATTCGGCTTCTAGGATCAACAAGCACCAATTATTTGACTCCGTTCGACTTCTCGGATCATTAAGTCTTCTATTTGACCCCAACTGACTTGTCGGATCAACAAGTCTTCCTTCTGACCTAATTCGGCTTCACGGATCATCAAGTACCCCCAACTTGATCCGTTTGGTTTATCGAGTTACTAACTACGCACAATGTGACTCAATTCGGCTTCTGGGATCAACAAGCACCAACTATTTGACTCCGTTCGACTTCTCGGATCATTAAGTCTTCTGTTTGACCCCAATTGACTTCTCGGATCAACAAGTCTTCCGTCTGACCGAATTCGGCTTCACGGATCAACAAGTACCCCCCCACTTGATCCGTTTGGTTTATCATGTCACTAACTACGCACAATGTGACTCAATTCGGCTTCTCGGATCAACAAGCACCAACTATTTGACTCCGTTCGACTTCTCGGATCATTAAGTCTTCCATTTGATCCCAATTGACTTCTCTGATCAACAAGTCCTCCGTCTGACCGAGTTCGGCTTCACGCATCAAGAAGTACCCGCAAATTGATCCGTTTGGTTTATCAAGTCACTAACTACGCACAATGTGACTCAATTCGACTTGTGGGATCAACAAGCACCAACTATTTGACTCCGTTCGACTTCTCGGATCATTAAGTCTTCTATTTGACCCCAATTGACTTCTCGGATCAACAAGTCTTCCGTCTGACCGAATTCGGCTTCACGGATCAACAAATACCCCAAACTTGATCCGTTTGGTTTATCGTGTCACTAACTACGCATAATGTGACTCAATTCGGCTTCTGGGATCAACAAGCACCAACTATTTGACTCCGTTCGACTTCTCGGATCATTAAATCTTCTATATGACCCCAATTGACTTCTCGGATCAACAAGTCTTCCGTCTGACCGAATTCGGCTTCACGGATCAACAAGTACCTTTAACTTGATCCGTTTGGTTTATCAAGTCCCTAACTACGCACAATGTGACTCGATTCGGCTTCTGGGATCAACAAGCACCAACTATTTGACTCCGTTCGACTTCTCGGATCATTATGTCTTTACTTTGACCAAAATTGACTTCTCGGATCAACAAGTCTTCCGTTTGACCGAATTCTGCTTCACGGATCAACAAGTACCCTCAAGTTGATCCGTTTGGTTTATCGAGTCACTAACAACGCACAATGTGACTCAATTCGGCTTCTGGGATCAACAAGCACCAACTATTTGACTCCGTTCGACTTCTCGAATCATTAAGTCTTTTATTTGACCCCAATTGACTTCTCGGATCAACAAGTCTTACGTCTGACCGAATTCGGCTTCACGGATCAACAAGTACCCGCAAGTTGATCCGTTTGGTTTATCAAGTCACTAACTACGCACAATGTGACTCGATTCGGCTTCTGGGATCAACAAGCACCAACTATTTAACTCCGTTCGACTTCTCGGATCATTAAGTCTTCACTTTGACCAAAATTGACTTCTCGGATCAACAAGTCTTCCGTTTGACCGAATTCGGCTTCGCGGATCAACAAGTACCCCCAACTTGATCCGTTTGGTTTATCGATTCACTAACTACGCACAATGTTACTCAATTCAGCTTCTGGGATCAATAAGCACCAACTATTTGACTCCGTTCGACTTCTCGAATCATTAAGTCTTCTATTTGACCCCAATTGACTTCTCGGATCAACAAGTCTTCCGTCTGACCGAATTCGGCTTCACGGATCAACAAGTACCCGCAAGTTGATCCGTTTGGTTTATCATGTCACTAACTACGCACAATGTGACTCAATTCGGCTTCTGGGATCAACAAGCACCAACTATTTGACTCCGTTCGACTTCTCGGATCATTAAGTCTTCTATTTGACCCCAATTGACTTCTCGGATCAATAAGTCTTCCGTCTGACTGAAATCGGCTTCACGGATCAACAGGTACGCCCAACATGATCCGTTTGGTTTATCAAGTCACTAACTACGCACAATGTGACTCGATTCGGCTTCTGGGATCAACAAGCACCAACTATTTGACTCCGTTCGACTTCTCGTATCATTAAGTCTTTGATTTGACCCCAATAGACTTCTAGGATCAACAAGCCTTCCGTCTGACCGAATTCGGCTTCACGGATCAACAAGTACCTGCAAGTTGATCCGTTTGGTTTATCAAGTCACTAACTACGCACAATGTGACTGTATTCGACTTGTGGGATCAACAAGCACCAACTATTTGACTCCGTTCGACTTCTCGGATCATTAAGTCTTCTATTTGACCCCAATTGACTTCTCGGATCAACAAGTCTTCCGTCTGACCGAATTCGGCTTCACGGATCAACAAGTACCCCCAACTTGATCTGTTTGGTTTATTGAGTCACTAACTACGCACAATGTGACTCAATTCGGCTTCTGGGATCTAGGAGCACAAACTATTTGACTCCGTTCGACTTCTCGGATCATTAATTCTTCTATATGACCCCAATTGACTTCTCGGATCAACAAGTCTTCCGTCTGACCGAATTCGGCTTCACGGATCAACAAGTACCCGCAAGTTGATCCGTTTGGTTTATCATGTCACTAACTACGCACAATGTGACTCAATTCGGCTTCTGGGATCAACAAGCACCAACTATTTGACTCCGTTCGACTTCTCGGATCATTAAGTATTCTATTTGACCCCAATTGACTTCTCGGATCAATAAGTCTTCCGTCTGACCGAAATCGGCTTCACGGATCAACAAGTACCCCCAACTTGATCCGTTTGGTTTATCAAGTCACTAACTACGCACAATGTGACTCAATTCGGCTTCTGGGATCAACAAGCACCAACTATTTGACTCAGTTCGACTTCTCGGATCATTAAGTCTTTGATTTGACCCCAATTGACTTCTAGGATCAACAAGTCTTCCGTCTGACCGAATTCGGCTTCACGGATCAACAAGTACCCGCAAGTTGATCCGTTTGGTTTATCAAGTCACTAACTACGCACAATGTGACTCAATTCGACTTGTGGGATCAACAAGCACCAACTATTTGACTCCGTTCGACTTCTCGGATCATTAAGTCTTCTATTTGACCCCAATTGACTTCTCGGATCAACAAGTCTTCCGTCTGACAGAATTCGGCTTCACGGATCAACAAGTACCCGCAAGTTGATCCGTTTGGTTTATCAAGTCACTAACTACGCACAATGTGACTCGATTCGGCTGCTGGGATCAACAAGCACCAACTATTTGACTCCGTTCGACTTCTCGGATCATTAAGTCTTCTATTTGATCCCAATTGACTTCTCGGATCAACAAGTCTTTCGTCTGACCGAATTCGGCTTCACGGATCAACAAGTACCCCCAACTTGATCTGTTTGGTTTATTGAGTCACTAACTACGCACAATGTGACTCAATTCGGCTTCTGGGATCTAGGAGCACAGACTATTTGACTCCGTTCGACTTCTCGGATCATTAATTCTTCTATATGACCGCAATTGACTTCTCGGATCAACAAGTCTTCCGTCTGACCGAATTCGGCTTCACGGATCAACAAGTACCCGCAAGTTGATCCGTTTGGTTTATCATGTCACTAACTACGCACAATGTGACTCAATTCGGCTTCTGGGATCAACAATCACCAACTATTTGACTCCGTTCGACTTCTCGGATCATTAAGTCTTCTATTTGACCCCAATTGACTTCTCGGATCAATAAGTCTTCCGTCTGACCGAAATCGGCTTCACGGATCAACAAGTACCCCCAACTTGATCCGTTTGGTTTATCAAGTCACTAACTACGCACAATGTGACTCAATTCGGCTTCTGGGATCAACAAGCACCAACTATTTGACTCAGTTCGACTTCTCGGATCATTAAGTCTTTGATTTGACCCCAATTGACTTCTAGGATCAACAAGTCTTCCGTCTGACCGAATTCGGCTTCACGGATCAACAAGTACCCGCAAGTTGATCCGTTTGGTTTATCAAGTCACTAACTACGCACAATGTGACTCAATTCGACTTGTGGGATCAACAAGCACCAACTATTTGACTCCGTTCGACTTCTCGGATCATTAAGTCTTCTATTTGACCCCAATTGACTTCTCGGATCAACAAGTCTTCCGTCTGACGGAATTCGGCTTCACGGATCAACAAGTACCCCCAACTTGATCCGTTTGGTTTATCGAGTCACTAACTACGCACAATGCGACTCAATTCGGCTTCTGGGATCAATAAACACCAACTATTTGACTCCATTCGACTTCTCGAATCATTAAGTCTTCTATTTGACCCCAATTGACTTCTCGGATCAACAAGTCTTACGTCTGACCGAATTCGATTTCACGGATCAACAAGTACCCGCAAGTTGATCCGTTTGGTTTATCAAGTCACTAACTACGCACAATGTGACTCGATTCGGCTTCTGGGATCAACAAGCACCAACTATTTAACTCCGTTCCACTTCTCGGATCATTAAGTCTTCACTTTGACCAAAATTGACTTCTCGGATCAACAAGTCTTCCGTTTGACCGAATTCGGCTTCGCGGAAAAACAAGTACCCCCAACTTGATCTGTTTGGTTTATCGATTCACTAACTACGCACAATGTTACTCAATTCGGCTTCTGGGATCAATAAGCACCAACTATTTGACTCCGTTCGACTTCTCGAATCATTAAGTCTTCTATTTGACCCCAATTGACTTCTCGGATCAACAAGTCTTCCGTCTGACCGAATTCGGCTTCGCGGATCAACAAGTACCCGCAAGTTGATCCGTTTGGTTTATCATGTCACTAACTACGCACAATGTGACTCAATTCGGCTTCTGGGATCAACAAGCACCAACTATTTGACTCCGTTCGACTTCTCGGATCATTAAGTCTTCTATTTGACCCCAATTGACTTCTCGGATCAATAAGTCTTCCGTCTGACCGAAATCGGCTTCACGGATCAACAAGTACCCCCAACTTGATCCGTTTGGTTTATCAAGTCACTAACTACGCACAATGTGACTCAATTCGGCTTCTGGGATCAACAAGCACCAACTATTTGACTCCGTTCGACTTCTCGGATCATTAAGTCTTTGATTTGACCCCAATTGACTTCTAGGATCAACAACTCTTCCGTCTGACCGAATTCGGCTTCACGGATTAACAAGTACCCGCAAATTGATCCGTTTAGTTTATCAAGTCACTAACTACGCACAATGTGACTCAATTCGACTTGTGGGATCAACAAGCACCAACTATTTGACTCCGTTCGACTTCTCAGATCATTAAGTCTTCTATTTGATCCCAATTGACTTCTCGGATTAACAAGTCTTCCGTCTGACGGAATTCGGCTTCACGGATCAATAAGTACCCCCAACTTGATCCGTTTGGTTTATCGAGTCACTAACTACGCATAATGTGACATAATTCGGCTTCTGGGATCAACAAGCATCAACTATTTGACTTCGTTCGACTTCTCGGATCATTAATTCTTCTATATGACCCCAATTGACTTCTCGGATCAACAAGTATTTCGTCTGACCGAATTCGGCTTCACGGATCAACAAGTACCCCCAACTTGATCCGTTTGGTTTATCAAGTCACTAACTACGCACAATGTGACTCAATTCGGCTTCTGGGATCAACAAGCACCAACTATTTGACTCCGTTCGACTTCTCGGATAATTAAGTCTTTGATTTGACCCCAATTGACTTGTAGGATCAACAAGTCTTCCGTCTGACCGAATTCGGCTTCACGGATCAACAAGTACCCGCAAGTTGATCCGTTTGGTTTATCAAGTCACTAACTATGCACAATGTGACTCAATTCGGCTTCCGGGATCAACAAGCACCAACTATTTGACTCCGTTCGACTTCTCGGATCATTAAGTCTTCTGTTTGACCACAATTGACTTCTCGGATCAACAAGTCTTCCGTCTGACCGAATTCGGCTTCACGGATCAACAAGTACCCCCAACTTGATCCGTTAGGTTTATCGAGTCACTAACTACGCACAATGTGACTCAATTCGGCTTCTGGGATCAACAAGCACCAACTATTTGACTCCGTTCGACTTCTCGGATCATTATGTCTTCTATTTGATCCCAATTGACTTCTCGGATCAACAAGTCTTCCGTCTGACCGAATTCGGCTTCAAGCATCAACAAGTACCCGCAAATTGATCCGTTTGGTTTATCAAGTCACTAACTACGCACAATGAGAGTCAATTCGACTTGTGGGATCACCAAGCACCAACTATTTGACTCCGTTCGACTTCTCGGATCATTAAGTCTTCTATTTGACCCCAATTGACTTCTCGGATCAACAAGTCTTCCGTCTGACCGAATTCGGCTTCACGGATCAACAAGTACCCCAAACTTGATGCGTTTGGTTTATCGTGTCACTAACTACGCACAATGTGACTCAATTCGGCTTCTGGGATCAACAAGCACCAACTATTTGACTCCGTTCGACTTCTCGGATCGTTAAGTCTTTGATTTGACCCCAATTGACTTCTAGGATCAACAAGTCTTCCGTCTGACCGAATTCGGCTTCACGGATCAACAAGTACCCGCAAGTTGATCCGTTTGGTTTATCAAGTTACTAACTACGCACAATGTGACTCAATTCGACTTGTGGGATCAACAAGCACCAACTATTTGACTCCGTTCGACTTCTCGGATCATTAAGTCTTCTATTTGACCCCAATTGACTTCTCGGATCAACAAGTCTTCCGTCTGACGGAATTCGGCTTCACGGATCAACAAGAACCCCCAACTTGATCCATTTGGTTTATCGAGTCACTAACTACGCATAATGTGACTCAATTCGGCTTCTGGGATCAACAAACATCAACTATTTGACTCCGTTCGACTTCTGGGATCATTAATTCTTCTATATGACCCCAATTGACTTCTCGGATCAACAAGTCTTTCGCCTGACCGAATTCGGCTTCACGGATCAACAAGTACCCCCAACTTGATTCGTTTGGTTTATCAAGTCACTAACTACGCACAATGTGACTCAATTCGGCTTGTGGGATCAACAAGCACCAAATATTTGACTCCGTTCGACTTCTCGGATCATTAAGTCTTCTATTTAACCCCAATTGACTTCTCGGATCAACAAGTCTTCCGTCTGACCGAATTCGGCTTCAAGGATCAACAAGTACCCCCAACTTGATCCGTTTGGTTTATCTAGATACTAACTACGCACAATGTGACTCAATTCAGCTTCCGGGATCAACAAGCACCAACTATTTGACTCCGTTCGACTTCTCGGATCATTAAATCTTCTATATGACCCCAATTGACTTCTCGGATCAACACGTCTTCCGTTTGACCGAATTCGGCTTCACGGATCAACAAGTACCCCCAACTTGATCCGTTTGGTTTATCGAGTCACTAACTACGCATAATGTGACTCAATTCGGCTTCTGGGATCAACAAGCACCAACTATTTGACTCTGTTCGACTTCTCGGATCATTAAGTCTTCTATTTGACCCCAAATGACTTCTCGGATCAACAAGTCTTCCGTCTGACCGAATTCGACTTCACGGATCAACAAGTACCCCCAACTTGAACCGTATGGTTTATCAAGTCACTAACTACGCACAATGTGACTCAATTCGGCTTCTAGGATCAACAAGCACCAATTATTTGACTCCGTTCGACTTCTCGGATCATTAAGTCTTCTATTTGACCCCAACTGACTTGTCGGATCAACAAGTCTTCCTTCTGACCTAATTCGGCTTCACGGATCATCAAGTACCCCCAACTTGATCCGTTTGGTTTATCGAGTTACTAACTACGCACAATGTGACTCAATTCGGCTTCTGGGATCAACAAGCACCAACTATTTGACTCCGTTCGACTTCTCGGATCATTAAGTCTTCTGTTTGACCCCAATTGACTTCTCGGATCAACAAGTCTTCCGTCTGACCGAATTCGGCTTCACGGATCAACAAGTACCCCCCCACTTGATCCGTTTGGTTTATCATGTCACTAACTACGCACAATGTGACTCAATTCGGCTTCTCGGATCAACAAGCACCAACTATTTGACTCCGTTCGACTTCTCGGATCATTCAGTCTTCCATTTGATCCCAATTGACTTCTCTGATCAACAAGTCCTCCGTCTGACCGAATTCGGCTTCACGCATCAACAAGTACCCGCAAATTGATCCGTTTGGTTTATCAAGTCACTAACTACGCACAATGTGACTCAATTCGACTTGTGGGATCAACAAGCACCAACTATTTGACTCCGTTCGACTTCTCGGATCATTAAGTCTTCTATTTGACCCCAATTGACTTCTCGGATCAACAAGTCTTCCGTCTGACCGAATTCGGCTTCACGGATCAACAAATACCCCAAACTTGATCCGTTTGGTTTATCGTGTCACTAACTACGCATAATGTGACTCAATTCGGCTTCTGGGATCAACAAGCACCAACTATTTGACTCCGTTCGACTTCTCGGATCATTAAATCTTCTATATGACCCCAATTGACTTCTCGGATCAACAAGTCTTCCGTCTGACCGAATTCGGCTTCACGGATCAACAAGTACCTTTAACTTGATCCGTTTGGTTTATCAAGTCACTAACTACGCACAATGTGACTCGATTCGGCTTCTGGGATCAACAAGCACCAACTATTTGACTCCGTTCGACTTCTCGGATCATTATGTCTTCACTTTGACCAAAATTGACTTCTCGGATCAACAAGTCTTCCGTTTGACCGAATTCTGCTTCACGGATCAACAAGTACCCTCAAGTTGATCCGTTTGGTTTATCGAGTCACTAACAACGCACAATGTGACTCAATTCAGCTTCTGGGATCAATAAGCACCAACTATTTGACTCCGTTCGACTTCTCGAATCATTAAGTCTTCTATTTGACCCCAATTGACTTCTCGGATCAACAAGTCTTCCGTCTGACCGAATTCGGCTTCACGGATCAACAAGTACCCGCAAGTTGATCCGTTTGGTTTATCATGTCACTAACTACGCACAATGTGACTCAACTCGGCTTCTGGGATCAACAAGCACCAACTATTTGACTCCGTTCGACTTCTCGGATCATTAAGTCTTCTATTTGACCCCAATTGACTTCTCGGATCAATAAGTCTTCCGTCTGACTGAAATCGGCTTCACGGATCAACAGGTACGCCCAACATGATCCGTTTGGTTTATCAAGTCACTAACTACGCACAATGTGACTCGATTCGGCTTCTGGGATCAACAAGCACCAACTATTTGACTCCGTTCGACTTCTCGGATCATTAAGTCTTTGATTTGACCCCAATAGACTTCTAGGATCAACAAGTCTTCCGTCTGACCGAATTCGGCTTCACGGATCAACAAGTACCTGCAAGTTGATCCGTTTGGTTTATCAAGTAACTAACTACGCACAATGTGACTGTATTCGACTTGTGGAATCAACAAGCACCAACTATTTGACTCCGTTCGACTTCTCGGATCATTAAGTCTTCTATTTGACCCCAATTGACTTCTCGGATCAGCAAGTCTTCCGTCTAACTGAATTCGGCTTCACGGATCAAGAAGTACCCCCAACTTGATCCGTTTGGTTTATCGAGTCACTAACTACGCATAATGTGACTCAATTCGGCTTCTAGGATCAACAAGCACCAACTATTTGACTCCGTTCGTCTTCTCGGATCATTAAGTCTTCTATTTGACCCCAATTGACTTCTCGGATCAACAAGTCTTCCGTCTGACCGAATTCGACTTCACGGATCAACAAGTACCCCCAACTTGAACCGTTTGGTTTATCAAGTCACTAACTACGCACAATGTGACTCAATTCGGCTTCTAGGATCAACAAGCACCAATTATTTGACTCCGTTCGACTTCTCGGATCATTAAGTCTTCTATTTGACCCCAATTGACTTGTCGGATCAACAAGTCTTCCTTCTGACCTAATTCGGCTTCACGGATCATCAAGTACCCCCAACTTGATCCGTTTGGTTTATCGTGTCACTAACTACGCATAATGTGACTCAATTCGGATTCTGGGATCAACAAGCACCAACTATTTGACTCCGTTCGACTTCTCGGATCATTAAATCTTCTATATGACCCCAATTGACTTCTCGGATCAACAAGTCTTCCGTCTGACCGAATTCGGCTTCACGGATCAACAAGTACCTTTAACTTGATCCGTTTGGTTTATCAAGTCACTAACTACGCACAATGTGACTCGATTCGACTTTTTCTGGGATCAACAAGCACCAACTATTTGACTCCGTTCGACTTCTCGGATCATTATGTCTTCACTTTGACCAAAATTGACTTCTCGGATCAACAAGTCTTCCGTTTGACCGAATTCTGCTTCACGGATCAACAAATACCCCCAACTTGATCCGTTTGGTTTATCGAGTCACTAACAACGCACAATGTGACTCAATTCGGCTTCTGGGATCAACAAGCACCAACTATTTGACTCCGTTCGACTTCTCGAATCATTAAGTCTTCTATTTGACCCCAATTGACTTCTCGGATCAACAAGTCTTACGTCTGACCGAATTCGGCTTCACGGATCAACGAGTACCCGCAAGTTGATCCGTTTGGTTTATCATGTCACTAACTACGCACAATGTGACTCGATTCGGCTTCTGGGATCAATAAGCACCAACTATTTAACTCTTGTATTTTGATGAAAATTTGTATTTGTAGGATAAATGGATGATTTGAGCAACTTGGATGTAAATTCGGTTGATTCCGAAGAATTCAAGAATGTTCCACAAAGATGGCATTTCCAGGAGATGTTTTGAACATAAGGCGTGGGCACGCCTTAACCAGCAGGATATCAAATTGCGTTTTGAACATAAGGCGTGGGCACGCTTTACCTGAAAGTGTATACCTGCGGGATTTTTACAAAGGAGACTCCTATCTTTCTCTCTCCAGGAGATTTGAAATTAGTTTTATTATATTTGGACTTTTATTAGAATAGTTTTAGATAAGGCCAAAGGGAGAGATATAAGGGGAGAAGTTCAAAAACAGAAAAACTTACGCTATTATTTTCTTTCTGTCTTCTCTCTTTTCTCTAACCACCCAAAAGTACTTTTGTAAAAAACTCCATGGAAGGCTAAACTCCGTTCTTCGATCGAAGATAATTAAAGGCTTGGTTCTTCCATATTGTGAGATCTAAATTGTTTTACTTATTCTTCAATTCTTTATTATTCGTATATCTCCCGTGTTTGATGCAATTACTGTTTTGATTGATTGAATGATATGGCCAATTGTTTAATTGTCAAAATAGTATAGTACCAATTAGAGCGTTAAATCCGTAATTGTTTAACTGTTCTAATATTTGTGGTAAACAACATAGTTGATTACAAAAATAGGTTTTCTGTCTATGTTATGGAGGTACACGATCTAGTCTAAATAAACCTACATGTGTGTTTGTTGGCTAGAATTGGTGGTCTCTCTCTTTTTAATGCTGTTGATAAATTAAATTCTACAATTGTATCTAGAATTGTTTATTGGCAAGAGAAGTAATCAGAGATCGTATCCTGATTATCGAATCAGTAAGGAGAGACAGGTTATTAGGTCATACCAATAGCCATAACCAATTTAATGTTGAATTGAAGAATTTATTATTGCATCTATGATCGAATATGAGAACCATGTCTGAAATTAAACTTTGATCGGACTCCTTGTCAATTACTAATCTTTAACACACTTCAATATTGTTTTAGTTAATTTAATTCTGTTCAATATCAATCTTCAAAACCCCCCATCTTTAGTTAATTTATTTTCAATTATCTTGCAAAAGAATACATCTCTACCAATCCCTGATGATTCGACCTTGTTTCCACCATCACAAGTTTATAATTAGAACAAGTATTTGTATATTTGTTGGTTTCGACACCCAACAAATTTCTGGCGCCGTTGCCGGGGATTTGGTGTCAAGTAGATTATTCTTTTATTTTCTTTATTTTCATATTTAGTTCTAGTTAAGATTGTTGTGTTTCTTTTGATGCCACGTTCTTCTCGTACAGGAGAACTTTAATTTGATCCTGAAATCGACAAGACTGCTAAAAAATTGAGGAAGAATACTAAACTGAGGAAACAAGCTGTGTCATCTTCATTTTTCTGCACTGAATTTGGAAGTTTCACCGGTAGATTCTTCAAGTGATTCTGAAATTGAACCAGAAATGGCTAATGAAGAAAGAACATTGAGAGAACTGGCTGCACCACCGAATATAAATCAGCAGCCGCTTTGCATTCAATTTCCAGCTTTGGAAGGGGATTTTGAATTGAAGTCAGGGTTGATTCATTTGCTTCCAAGATTCCATGGCCTGGAGAATGAGGATCCTCACAAACACTTAAAGGAATTCCATGTGGTGTGTTCTAGTATGAAGCCACAAGGAGTTACTGAAGATCAAATCAAATTAAGAGCGTTCCCATTCTCCCTAGCAGACAGAGCAAAAGATTGGTTGTTTTATTTACCTCCTGGTTCTATAACAACTTGGACGGGGATGGTTAGGTTGTTCCTTGATAAATTTTTCCCCGCTTCAAGAGCTGCAAATATTAGGAGAGAAATATGTGGAATTAAGCAAAAAGATTCTGAAACTCTTCATGAATATTGGGAACGATTTAAGCAATTGTCGGCAAGTTGTCCTCAACATGGTATCTCTGAGCAACTGCTTATGCAATACTTCTATGAAGGACTTCTTCCCATGGAGAGAAGAATGATGGATGCTGCAAGCGGAGGTGCTATCGTGAACAAAACTCCTCATGAGGCAAGAGAATTGATCACCAATATGGCCGCCAACTCTCAACAATTTGGTTTTAGACAAGACTCATCTTATAGACGAGTGAATGAGGTAAATGCTTCTTCTCTTGAAAATCAAATAGCTAATCTAACTTCTCTTGTTCAGCAAATGGCCACAGGAAATGTGCAACAAGTCAAGGCTTGTGGAATTTGTGCTGCTCCAGGACATCCGACTGACATGTGTCCCACACTCCAAGATGAACCTCATGAGCAAGCTAATGCAGTTGGAGGATATCCAGGTCCACTACAAAGGAAATATGATCCCTTCTCAAATACCTACAATCCAGGTTGGAGGGATCATCCTAACTTTGGTTATGGTCCACGACCTCAACATCATAATTTCCAACCAAGACAATTTGTTCAACCTCAACAACAACCATCATCGAGTTCAAATTCGTCTCTTGAGGATATTGTTAAGTCGCTTGCAGTCACTACACAACAATTCCAACAAGAGACGAGAACAAATATCAAGAAGATTGAGGATCAAATGAACCAACTAGCATCAACTGTGAGCCGATTGGAATCTCAAGGAAAGTTGCCATCACAAACAATTGTCAACCCAAAGCAAAATGCAAATGCAGTTACTTTGAGGAATGGAAAGGAGTTGAAAGAGCTCACTAAACCATCTCGAGCAAGAAATCCAGAGGAAGAAGCTGAAAAGGAAGTTGAGGTTCCTAGAGTTCAAGTCGAGCAATCTCAAGGGTCTAGTGCAGAGCCTTCACCAATGGTTATGACAAGTGCTCCTTTCCCATCTAGATTGTCCAAATCCAAGAAGGAAGCGGAGGAAAAAGAAATCTTTGACACCTTTCGTAAGGTCGAAGTGAATATTCCCTTACTTGATGCAATTAAACAGGTACCTCGATATGCTAAATTTCTCAAGGAGTTGTGCACCAATAAGAGGAAATTGAAAGGTAATGAGTATGTTAGTATGGGTGAAAATGTTTCAGCTGTTCTACAGAAAAAGTTACCTCCTAAATGCAAGGATCCAGGTATGTTCACAATTCCTTGCAAAGTTGGTAATGTTCGAGTTGAAAGAGCAATGTTAGATCTAGGTGCTTCAATTAATGTCATGCCATTATCTGTTTATTCATCTTTAAATCTTGGACCGTTGAAAGATACTGGTGTGATAATTCAACTAGCCGATAGATCTAATGTTTATCCCGAGGGTGTCTTAGAAGATGTTTTGGTACAAGTAAATGAGTTGATTTTTCCTGCTGACTTTTATGTGCTAAACATGGATGAGGAGGAGTCATCTCATTCTTTGATTTTGTTAGGAAGACCTTTTCTGAAAACATCTATGACAAAAATTGATGTGCATAATGGCTCACTCACAATGGAATTTGGTGGTGAGATTATTAAATTTAATATCTATGAAGCCATGAGATATCCAAGCGATGTGTCATCTGTTTTTGTTGTCGATGTCGTAGAACCTCTAACGCATAAAATATTTGATTTGCATGACTTTGCCAGTCATTATCTCTAGTAAACTTTCAGCCATCGAGGAAGAGAAGTTGATTCGTGTGCTTAATGAATTCAAGGAGGCTATTGGATGGACAATTGCTGACATCAAGGGAATAAGTTCTCATGTATGCATGCATAGAATTCTCCTGGAGGAAGGATGTAAGCCTTCTAGAGAAGCCCAGCGAAGATTGAATCCACCTATGATGGAGGTGGTGAAGCTAGAAATTCTGAAACTTCTCGATGCAGGTATGATCTTTCCAATTTCGGATAGCAAATGGGTAAGCCCTGTTCAAGTTGTTCCAAAGAAAACAGGTATAACAGTGGTAGAAAATCTTGATGGTGAATTAGTAGCAACTCGTGTTCAAAATGGGTGGCGAGTCTGTATAGATTATAGGAAGTTAAATGCCTTAACAAGAAAAGATCATTTTCCGCTTCCTTTTATTGATCAAATGCTTGAACGATTAGCCGGTCGTACTCATTATTGTTGCCTTGATGGTTACTCAGGTTTTCACCAAATTCCGATTGCACCGGAAGATCAGGAAAAGACAACATTTACATGCCCGTTTGGTACTTTTGCATGCCGACGCATGCCGTTTGGACTTTGTAATGCACCTGCCACATTCCAAAGGTGTATGGTTAGTATCTTCTCGGATTATGTAGAGAACATCATAGAAGTATTTATGGATGATTTTACAGTCTATGGTAATTCTTTTGATGCATGTCTTACTAATCTTACAAAGATCCTTCAAAGATGCATAGAAAAGAACCTTGTTTTGAACTATGAAAAATGTCATTTTATGGTTGATCAAGGTATTATTCTAGGTCATGTTGTTTCTGCTAGAGGAATTGAAGTAGATAAAGCTAAGATAGATGTTATCAAATCTTTGCCTTATCCCGCAAGTGTGCGGGAAGTCCGTTCATTTCTTGGACATGCAGGTTTCTATCGTCGCTTTATCAAAGATTTCTCGAAGATCACTCTTCCCTTGTCTAGGCTGTTGCAAAAAGATGCAGTGTTTGAATTCAATGAAGTATGCAAGGATGCATTTGATATGCTAAAGGATAAGTTGACTTCAGCACCGATTATGCAACCTCCAAATTGGAATCTCCCATTTGAAATTATGTGTGATGCAAGCAATTATGCTGTTGGTGCTATTCTTGGACAACGAGTTGATAAAGCTCCACATGTCATTTACTATGCTTCGAGAACACTTGACAGTGCACAGAGCAATTATTCCACAACGGAAAAAGAACTTTTAGCAATTGTTTTTGCTTTAGAGAAATTCCGTTCATATTTACTTGGTGCTAAAATAATTGTCTATTCTGATCATGCAGCGCTCAAGTATTTGCTCACAAAGAAGGAATCAAAGCCTAGGCTTATCCGATGGATACTCTTATTGCAGGAGTTTGACTTAGAGATACGTGACAAAAAGGGGTCTGAGAATCTAGTTGCCGATCATCTTAGCAGGTTACTCACAAGCGAAAGTGCATCCCCGTTGAAAGATGATTTTCCAGATGAGCATCTCATTTCTTTACATCAGAAGAGTCCTTGGTTTGCCGATATTGCTAATTATTTGGTAACTAGGACATTACCAAGTACTTTATCTAGGGCTCAAAGAGATAAAATTAAAAGTGATGCTAAGTACTATACTTGGGATGGACCTTATTTATGGAAATATTGTTCTGATCAAGTTATTCGGAGATGTGTGCCTGAACATGAAATTCCTTCTATCTTACAGTTTTGTCATTCATATGCATGCGGGGGACACTTTGGTCCTAAAAGAACTGCTTGTAAGGTGTTAGAATGTGGATTGTTTTGGCCTACTATTTTTCGGGATTCATACATGTTTTGTAAGACTTGTGAGCAATGTCAGAAAACTGGAAGCCTAGGACATAGAGATCAAATGCCACTTAATCCCATTCTAGTTTGTGAGATATTTGATGTTTGGGGAATTGATTTTATGGGTCCTTTTCCATCTTCTTTTGGCAATGTCTACATTCTTCTTACTGTGGATTATGTTTCGAAATGGGTGGAGGCTAAGGCCACCCGGACTAATGATGCTAAGGTTGTGGTGGATTTTGTCAAGTCTCATATCTTTGCTAGGTATGGAACACCAAGGGCTATTGTAAGCGATCGTGGAACTCATTTCTGCAATAGAGTGTTTGAAACTTTAATGAAGAAATATGGTGCCACTCATCGAGTTTCCACTGCTTACCATCCGCAGACGAGTGGACAAGCTGAAATATCCAATAGGGAAATCAAGTCCATACTTGAGAAGACCGTTAATCCAAACCGGAAAGATTGGAGTGTTCGACTTGATGATGCTCTTTGGGCCTATCGAACGGCTTATAAGACTCCTATAGGTATGTCACCTTACCGCTTGGTATTTGGAAAATCTTGTCATTTACCTGTAGAACTCGAACATCGTGCTTACTGGGCTATTAAGCAATGTAATATGAGTTTGGATGAAGCGGGTGACTCAAGAAAACTGCAATTGCAAGAATTGGAAGAAATTCGCCATGACGCTTATGAAAGCTCGAGGATTTACAAAGAAAAGACTAAGGCTTTTCATGATCGTATGATATCTAGGAAAGATTTTTACATTGGTCAAAAAGTTTTGCTTTATCATTCCAAGTTAAAATTGTTTCCTGGAAAATTGCGTTCTAGATGGCTAGGTCCTTTTATTGTTACTAAGGTCTTTTCTCATGGTGCAGTTGAAATAGAAAGCCCGGAAACTGGTAAGATTTTTAAGGTCAATGGTCATCGTTTGAAGGTCTTTTATGAAGGCTTTTCGGTACATAATGTTGATACTATTGATCTTGCAAATCCCACATACCATCATTGATGAATTGGTAAGGTCTAGCCAAAGACGTTAAAGAAAAGCGCTTCTTGGGAGGCAACCCAAGGTTTATCTTTCCTAGTGGTAGTTTAATTTATTATAGTATTTTAAGGATTAGTTTTGTTTTCTTAAAAAAAAAAAAAAAAAAAAAAAAAAACTGGTGTTTCTATTCCAGGGGACGTTCTAGTTTAAAGCGTGGGCATACCTTATGTTTTTTCTGATACTTTCAAGATCAAGATGATATGAAATAGAGCGTGCCCACGCCTTAATTGAATTTTCCTTCTACATGTTCTCTTTACTTCCAGGTTTAATATTTTATTTAAAAAAAAAACGGAACCACGTTTTTTTTCAAAGTCGCAGAAGTCACACCTTTTTATTATTCATGTTTTTCTTTTAGATTTGTGTAAATATATATATATATATATTATTTTTATAACAGTCTTCTATAAAGTATAAAATAAAAAAAGAAAAAAAAAAAAAAAAAAAACTGAAAAGTAGAAAAGAACAAAAAGGGGCAGTCGCGGTTAGCCATAGGAAAAGAAGGAGACATTCTCAAAACCCTATGTCCTCTTTCTTTCTCTTCCCTTCAAATTCTCTTTATTCCACCATTAACACACCTCCATAGCTTCTCATACTTCGATATCAAACGCACATCCTCCGTTTTTCCATCTCTTATACTCGTCCCGTTTCCTCTCCGCCGTCAACATCGTCTGTTCCGTCGTCCTCCTTTCGGATCAGTTCTTCTTCTCCGCCCTCTGTCCAGAGCAGCGACGGCCACCATTAATTCTGCGTTTTTCCTTAGTTCAAGTCGGATAGTCCTCTCAACAGGTTTTTCTATTTCGATTTCTTCACACTAATTTTATTTTATTTTGTCCAAAAAAAAAAAAAAAAAAACGAATTTTTTTTTTTTTTTTATATATTACTGCTGGTAGTTCCGATGAGTGTGTATATATTTCTATTGATGGCATTGAGTATTTGTTTCTTTTTCTGTTTTATATAGAATGTTAGCGTATATTTACATATGATCCTTTGTATGTTCAATTAATTATTATATCATGTTATTCCAATTCCTAATTTCTTAATACTTTCTGTCTTAATTTTTGTTTCAGTTGCGTAATTAGAGTTTTTATAGCATAGTAGAATTCATGGCCAAATCCCGCTCAGTTGCGTCCGGTCATACCAGTGGCACACGGGTTACTCAAACGAACGGCACTCCTAGCGAATCTGATGACTATGATGCTGTTCCCATTCGGAAACGAGCACGACTTGGCAAGGCTTTACACATTCTTCCACCTTGTGAAGCTGATTTGAATGGTCATCTCACGTTCACACGGAAGAAGGATAAAGAAAGGTACAAGACTGTTTGCCAACGAAACATTGTTCCTTGTAAGTCTCTCGACTTTCCTACCATGGAGGCTTTGCATATTAAGAATGAAGTTCTTGCATTAGTTCATAATATAGGTTGGGATAACTTCTTTTCCATTAATTACCCTGCTTATATTGAACTTGTTCGTGAGTTTTATACAACATTTGAGTTCAAGAAATCTAATGACATAAGTCTCAATACCCCTAAGGTTATACAGTTTCGTTTGATGGGAAAATCATTTAACTTCTCTTTGACTGATTTTAACATTGCTTTTGGATTTATCACTGAGGAGTTTGCTATGACTGAGGAGTACTTGCACACTGTTTGTGATTATGATTTGAATTTTACTCCTTTATTAGTCTATAGAGATATTTCCAATCATCTGGCTATGTATAACCCGAAAAAATCTACGGATACCTATCTTCATAACTCTGCTTTGAAATATATTCATAGGTTCCTAGCTTTTTCTTTTTCGGGTAGAAAAGGTAACTCTGCGTTGTTGAATAAAGCCGAACTTTACTTCTTACATTGTATGCAAAACCAAGTTAAGGTCAATCTCGGATATTGGGTAGCTTCTCCGTTTACTCATGCTCTGTCCACAAAGAGAAATTTGATTTTGGGATCTCTCATTACTCAATTGGCTGTCAACTTAAACTTAATTGATCCTAATGATAATGACCTTCATGTGGCTTGTAACATACCTCCTTTGGACTTACATTGCTTGGAGATGATGTGTTTAATTGAGAAAGTAGGTGATGGATATCAATTTTGTCCTCCGGGACCGGTGGACGTTAGAAAACCACATGATGCGCATGGCTCTCAACACCGGTCCCGTCCCTTGGTTGATGATGATGATGATGATATCGCCCCACCTCCAGCCGATGTCTCCTTTGAAACATTTTGCAAGGAACAGTTTGGGTTCTAATGAAATGTATTATACCGAAAGGACACATCATCTTCTAAACAATTAATATATTTCAATATAAATAGTGATACATTTCCATAGATCTAGAGGTAGTGTATAACAAAATTAGTATACTAAATATAATTAAATTATTCTTAAAAAATAATCAAAATGTATTAACTAATAAAATAATAATAATAATAATAGAATTACCTGAATTAAATGTAAGTTCCTAGGTTAGACAAATTAATGAAGAAACATATAGCCACAAAAATTGCAGGTGTTGAAATGAAAATAGTGATAGGGTTGACGAAATAGGGATATGGAAGAAGACTTTTACCAACTAAGGTACATTTGTTGAGGCACTATGTACAAGTCTTTTTTGGTGAATTTTACCAACCATCCTGTACCTTGAATTGGCAGTTGTCGCCACTTTGCATTTCTAACAATGGTGGGGTGGGCCCACGTAAAGTTAGGAGACCTAAACCAAAATAATCGGCATCGGCATCCTAATAAAAGCTTATCTAAAATCGATTATTATATAATATTTTAAATATAAATTTGAATAAGGTGGTCTCGCCTCGACTCATTTCAGGAGAGAGATTGAGCGCACTTAATCGATCGGATCCCTCTATTTATACTCTCTTCGCTTCGTTCCATTCCATTCCATTCCATTCCATTCATTCTTCATTCAAATTTTGCTCTCTATCTTCCTCCTCTACTCCGTTCCGCAAATTAGGTACGCACAACCAACCGACACACTGTTTTATTTCATAGATCTGTTAATGGCGCATTCAGATTTATAACATTTTCATACTGTAGAATCCGTTATGTTTATTTCGATTAGGAGCAAAATTTGATCGTAATAGTTGAATTCACGAATCTTCGTCCTTTGAGATTCAGATCTTGTTACGCATTTTGTACCAGGAATTCCTCTTGTGATTTTCCATTCAGTATCTGCATATTCTATTGTAAATCTGTGATGTAATATTTTATTTGATGCTTGCCGAAAGATTAAATCAGCAGCCCTGAGTATGGTTATATGGCGTAGATCTGTATTGTGTCTTGCTTTCAAACTTGTTCCTACGTCTGTGCTTGCTCTTGTTTCATAAATTACAGAAGACAATTATTGTTTCTTTAGTTCCGAGTCTTCTGACCTATTAGTTCAGTAATTTGTTCATCAAAAAGGGCAGCTGCATGCGCCCCGCTCCCTCTCCCCAAATTCGCCCTATTATGTTTTTCAAACGTAAACTCATATATTCGTCACTCAATGAAAATTTGGTATTTTGTTCATCACTAGGGAAAGCTACACGTCCTTTTCATCCATGCCGGTTGATGGGATCCTACATTTATAGTTTTAAGATATAGCACGCGGTTTTCTTTTGATAATGCAGCATCACTCCAAATCAGGAGTGTGAAAATCACGAGAACTTTAGGTACATATGGACTAAGTTATCCCTTAAAATTCTTTTTTTTTCCAGCTACAATATGGATACCTTCCTGTTCACTTCCGAATCCGTGAATGAAGGGCACCCTGACAAGCTATGCGATCAAGTCTCAGATGCCATTCTTGACGCTTGTCTAGAACAGGATCCGGAGAGCAAAGTTGCCTGTGAGACATGCACCAAGACAAATATGGTAATGGTCTTTGGTGAGATCACAACCAAGGCTCAGGTGAACTATGAGAAGATTGTTCGCGATACATGCAGAGGAATTGGGTTCACCTCCCCAGATGTTGGCCTTGATGCCGACAACTGCAAGGTCCTCGTCAACATCGAACAACAGAGCCCCGACATTGCTCAGGGAGTTCACGGTCATCTCACCAAGAAACCTGAGGAAATTGGAGCTGGTGATCAAGGCCACATGTTCGGTTATGCCACTGACGAGACACCAGAGCTGATGCCCCTCACTCATGTCCTTGCCACCAAGCTTGGGGCCAAGCTGACTGAAGTGAGGAAGAACAAGACTTGTGCCTGGCTGAGACCCGACGGGAAGACACAAGTCACCGTGGAGTACAGGAACGATAATGGTGCCATGGTTCCAATTAGAGTCCACACTGTCCTGATATCAACACAGCACGACGAGACTGTTACAAACGAGCAGATTGCGAGTGACTTGAAACAGCATGTGATCAAGCCCATAATTCCTGCCCAGTACCTTGATGACAAAACCATCTTCCACCTCAACCCATCTGGGCGGTTTGTTATCGGGGGCCCGCATGGAGATGCAGGTCTCACTGGTAGGAAGATCATCATTGACACCTATGGCGGGTGGGGCGCTCATGGTGGAGGTGCTTTCTCCGGCAAAGACCCAACGAAGGTGGACAGGAGCGGTGCGTATATTGTGAGGCAGGCTGCCAAGAGTGTGGTTGCTTCGGGACTGGCGCGTCGTTGCATAGTGCAAGTATCGTATGCAATTGGTGTAGCTGAACCTCTGTCGGTGTTTGTTGATACGTACAAGACGGGTAAGATTCCAGACAAGGACATCCTTGGCCTGATCAAGGAGAACTTTGACTTCAGGCCTGGAATGATTGCCATCAATCTTGACTTGAAGAGAGGAGGCAACTTCAGGTATCAGAAGACTGCTGCTTATGGTCACTTTGGGCGTGACGATCCCGATTTCACTTGGGAGACTGCCAAGATCCTCAAGCCTAAAGCTTAAGTTTTGCAATTCTTGTGGGAATCTAAATAAACAAATCCTTGGCCGGATGGATGGATGCTATTGCTGCTAGCTATATATCATTCTTTTCTCAGGACTCCATGCGGGATTGGTGCTGTCAGAGTGAGCCTGACGTAATTGTTGAACGTGTTACCTTTATTTCTTTTTGTTATTTGTTGCCTTAAAATTCAGTAGTTGAGTTACACCTTTAATTACTATTATTACGTTTTACTTTATTATCTTGGGATTTTTTTTAATTTTTTGAGCCAAGGTTGTTTGTGAAAGTTGATCGACTGTAATATTAAATTGATTTGCCTACGGTATGACTATGAGACGTGAAAACGTGCAGATGCCACATGATGAGTACGCAAATTCCCAACTTAATTTTTCACGTCGAAGAAATGTTTGAATATCCGCGAAATCTCGAGCCTTTATGCCGAGTGAAATCGAGATTGGGGGCTAAGAAATGTTTGATTTTTATTATAACGTTAATTGTATTTGTGTTCCTCATATATGTACACTAGTTTAATGTTGAATTCCCATCATTATTTAAGTTTCGTAAATTCCTTCCGCTCTTTTTTGTCGATATCAATGTCAATATTTATAAAATTCAGTAACAGTATCTTTACTAAAACCGAAAATTAAGCTTGGGTTGGGTCTATGAAGGCTTCACTCCAAAGATTTTTTTCATCTACGCTTGTCTTTCTTATTTTTTCTGCAGTTGAGTGGATTTCACGAAAATTCCGTCCTAGATGCTATTCGTAAATTTACCAATATTGGGAAAGAGTACCATATCATATTATTTAAAATAAGAAATGATGTCCACTGCCCCTTCTAATTCTTAAAAAAACTAAAATGACTAGAAAATTTATTACTCCGTGTCGGGTTTTTGTTACTTTTAGTAGGAGAAACTCAAAGTAACCTTCAATACTTCAATGTCTCTCTCAATCTCTAACTTCTTTCTCTCCTTTCTCCCTTTTTTTCATCTCTATATTCATATAATTAAATAGACACGTTAATAATATAAAAAGGTTTAATAAATATGGCACGTTTATAATAACAAAGAGTAATCTTAGGAAAAAAAGTGAGAAAAGAAGTGCTAATTTACTGTTGATTGAGGAAGTATATGAGTGGTTTATTGGGATTGAGCCCGACCCAAAACAAATTATATTTTAAAAGAATCTCAGAAAACAATAAAAAGTTTGGAGGTGGTATAAATTTATTGGAATTTAACATTTTTTACTGACTAGAAAACTTACTCTGTCGATTGCACATGGATGATGCAGATAATACCGAATTATGAAAATAAACACATAGATATAGAACGCCCTGAACGCAATAAAATTACAATAAAAACTTGGCCTGAAATGAATAAAACCTTAAACGGCATTTCTAATCATAACAGAAGTACATATATGTGATCAAGTGTAGATCAAATTAAGGACGGGGCCAGTGCTAATCTGAACCAAATATTGGGGGATTTTGATAATTTCTGAAACTCCAGGGGATGTAGTTGGAATTATGTTAGTTAATTTCAGACAATTCCCCTTGATGAAACTTGTTGCATAATGCGTCTGCAGCTGTTCTAATTCTTGCTTTATCCTGCAACTGAACCATCATAATTCAGCCTCACTTCTCTTTTTCATTTAAATTAATGTTTTTTTAAGAAAATGAAAAAAAACTGTTACCTTTCCCTTTAAAGTAATAATTAAAGAACCTCCTCTTGACTCACGATAAGCACCTACAACGAATTGGGAAATATACCAATATAAGTATATTAACGCAAAATCAAGGAAGTCTGACATCAAATTACGATCGTACCAATGTGAATATCAGGAAACTTATTACTAATATCCAAAAGAGGCTGGGCCGCTTCGACCTGCATCATACACAATTTGGAAGTAATTGAGAGAGGCGATCCATGCAAACACTTAATCACCGCTCGTCAAATAAATTATTGAAAGGTTTTTGTAACTGAAATTCATTATGTTCGTATGACAATTTTCTCACTCAAATAGAAAAAATTTGATACACAGACAAGCACTCACATCTGGAATAGTAGTCGCCAGTCTGTATGAAACGAATGGTTCGGTGATTTCTAAAAGCCCGTCGGATGTATTCAATTCGATCAAGCAATCCCACTCATTTTCCAGCTCAGCAGCATTTGTGGCAGTAAGAATTATCACATTTTGGCATTTAATCTACAAGACACAAATGGAGCTAGCTAGATGATGAGTTACAAATATAAATAGAAACATCATTAGATTGAACCAAAAATATAGAACTCCTTGACTAAGAGCATTTCAACTATTGAAAATGAGATTCTTGCCATGTTCTAATTAGATAAATAGTTCATTAAGTGCGAGTCCACCATGGCACTCCAAATACTATAGTTAAACAAACTCCACAGTGGATGTTAATGCATACATGAAAACAGAAAAATAAATAATAGTTGCAAAAGAAAAAAGTTTATCACTAATGAGGTTTGACTTACCAAAGGAACCCGTAGTTTCTCATGATGCGCCAACTCGGTGATGCCTTCAGGCAACTGAGCCATCTGAAAGGGGAAAAACAGAAAAGTTAATAAAACGGCCGAACCTGATGTGATATCGATATAACAGATCCCACATAACGAGATTAAGACTACCAATTTGGTTTTCACAATCAATCAACATGCCTTGACCGGGCACGAAGGCATGATATGATCCATACAGCGGATTCAACATAATGAGATCAAGTCTTTAGTTTCTATAGTTGTTTAAATCTCATTTTTCACAAACAATCAATAACAAATTATGTGCCTTGGTTCGTAGAGGGACAATGGATGGATAAACTACCCCAAGTAAATGATTGTCTAATTACAACATAAGTATAACATAATTCAACAACAAAACAAGAGACAACAAATAAATAAAATTTACGTCATTACCTCATTCCTATCCCCGGTGCACTTTTCGCCAAGGAGATGCCTCAAATATTCTTCAAATTCTTCGTCGGGGGCCTTCAATAAAGTATAGTACAAAATAAATGCAATACCATTAAATCGAATAGCTAAACTTGATCAATTTAAAGGACTCGCAAAAGAAACAACAGATATGTTTTCCCTGTCCTAGAAAGAATATACAGGGGAATACTAATTTAATTAGGTTCCTTGAATAAGGAATTAACCAAAATCAGAGTAAAAGACCAAATAATAAATATGACTAGCACAGGGACAATGACGAGAGGAAGATGTACCATTCGTACACCAAATGCTTTAGCAACACCAGCTACAGTGAGATCTGAGGGTAGTGGGCCAACTCCTCCGTAGATGAAAACCTACAATAATGGTGTCGCTCTTCAGTATTCACAACAAGGTGACCTTACAGCTTATAGTGCTTTTAAGCTAAAACATGCATGTAATTCCTCTCTTCCCCCCCTCTCTCTGTGTTGTGTGTGTGAGACAGCCACAAATACTTATAGCGAAACATTTTACCATGTCATTAGTCGATTTTAGTCGCTCAACTTCATCTGCAACAGAATCAATCTGGAGACCAAGCATGAAGTATTAATATATACATCAGGAAGTCAATAAAAGGAAATTCAGATGCATCAAACAATCAACGACTTGAGAGCAAGCACCTGCTTATTAAAAATGATTTTAAAATTATTGGAAAACTAATATTCACATAGAACAGCCAAAGCATGTTGAATTGCTGATGAGTCTCAAGCATGATATAAGCTTTTAAATAGCTTAGAGATAGATTCTACAATCATAAAAATAGCAATAGAAGGTTCTACATAAATAAGACTTCCTCTGTCACCAAAAAATAGTCATGATTGACAGATGTACAACTTTTTATATTCGGTCAATTAGATGAAGGTTCATCCCTCTATAAACCGTGATTTCTCACTTGTACACTTTGTTTATTTTTTTATTTGACTTGTTCAACCACATAAACTTATTCATGAAATTAAAATTTCAATTTAATAAATTTTACCATGAATGAGACAGTGACTTTTGAAACTGGACATTTTTTAAACAAAAAATGTTTTGAAACATGACCTGTATTATGGGACGGAGGGAGTCACAGAGATGTCATAACGATGCTGCCTAAAAATTCTGAAAGCCACTAGCACTACAATATTGCATTGGTCAAGTATGTCTTACTACTGTATGTATATCATAAGAGAGTTTGAGTAGAAAAAAAGCTATGCGCATATCACTGATGTCCTTGATCCACAATGCGAATAAGAAGCAGCACCAAAGTATACAAAAGCTTATATGCCAAAAATTTACAGTCCCGAGAAACTTACATCATTTCGGGTAACAGCAATATGTGAAACAGCCCAACCGATAGAATGGAGCTTTCTACATAGTACGGATCCCATACGATCCTCAACAGTGCCAAACCTGAGCTACGGAAGTAACAGAAAATTTCACTTAGAAATTTACTCATTTAGACGCTTTACTTAAGTAGACCACTATCTCCCAATAGGGTGTCTTTTGGAGCCCTCTTCTTGAAATGTAAGTGCTTCATGACAATGTGCAAATAGATAAAGACAATTAAGTTGTAGAAGCAACATATTGAAGACGTCGGAATCCAATCAACGGGCAGATGCATAAAAAAGAAAGAAGCAGAAATGAGTCCACAAAGCTGGTACACACAGAATTAGCAAGCATTTAACTTTGTTGGGATTGCTTTAACAATTATTAAACTGCCTTATATGGTTTTCAGCTGCCCCATTCTAAGTGAATATACAATAATAAAAGTACTAGTAAGATGAATTCAAATTACTAGATCGAAGACTATTCAGCTTTTGGTAGCAAAAAAAGAAAAAGGACAAAGGAAAAATGGAAGGTATACCTATCGTTAAATATTTGGTATTAATTATCAAAAACTGATGTTACCAGGAAGAGCATGAACAAACCAGCATTGAACTGAAAAATAACAAATTTTGACTGCAGCAATGCTTGATACTCAATTGATTACAACGACCATACAAAAAAACTCTAGGGAAGGGGAAGAAAACATTAAGTGATCACTGAGTATTACTTCTAGAATAGAACAATTATGAACAAAAAACTTACAGGATTTCATCTCCCACAGCAATGATAGAGGCTGTAAGAATTCTTTCGGAATGTGAGTTCTCATACTTCAAACCATTGCTAACAGCAGATCCTGCCAGAGAAGTGCTCTTCTTAACTCTCCCAGCTCGTTCCAATCTTCCATCTTGAAGCAGATAAGCAGGTTTGTATTTTTCTTCTTTGTTATTTGTGTTGCTATGGCACAATAGTGCGTTTGGAACTGTATCATGAATGCTACCAATTGAAGTGTAACTGCAGACATTTAACAAAATTAGACCCAAAAAATGACTGGAACACCAAAGAATAGAAGACCTCTGAATCAGCACACACACATACACACACACACACACACACAAAAAAAAAAAAAAAAAAAAAAGGAAAGTGTTGAAGATAATGGTCATCATATACCACTTGGAAAATTACAAATCGCCATCTCAATTTTCGTGTTTTTGCACTTCACCACATAAACTTCTTTTTGTTGCAATTCACCATCTAAATTGCAAGTTGTTGCAAATTACCACCTAGAAGAAATCTTAGCCATCCACAAGTGGACAATATCCCTCAAGGGTTTAGATTTCTTCAAAATGGAAGTTTGCAACAACTTTGCATGTTCAGATAATAAGTTGCAAGTTTGCAACATAAAAAAGTGTGTGGCGAAGCATAAAAACATGCATAGGTGGGATCGCAAATTGTAATTTTCCCTATACTAATATTTGGCACTTACGTCAAAATATTTTGGACATATGTACAAGAAAAATACAAATGATATTATCTCTATATAAAAAATATCATAGGAGCACTGAAGACAAGCTATATAAGTCTAACATTCTCATCCAGTAGAATCTCAATGCATTCAGTGAAGATTTACCCTTGATCATAGAGACTGCAGTATTGAACCTTGCAAGTTAAGAGAAACGCCCAAACATCTCTGCCATGTCAAAAGTGAAAGGTGAGACCTTTGTATCTATGCAGGGAAAGATTTGTTGCCGGTAAAACAAAATTTTGCAGGTAGATGAGGACAAAAAGTTGTTAATAAGTCAAAAGAATCACGATCACTAATAAACTGGAAGCATTTATAAGCATGCACAGATATTTGTATATAATGTACATCAATATGGTCGGGATCATCACTCAATGAGGACTCTCTAAGGTACCACTCTTTAAGTTATCCTACATCATGATCATAAGACAAATCTTTTGACCCAGGATTAGGAAACTTGTCAAGTGATGCTCATTTGAGTAACATAAACTACCAAATCACTTTTCCCTTCTCCTTGCTCTCATGCACGCATACTTTAAACAAGTACATGCATGTCAGTTCACCACCCTGTGGTGGGAGCTCAAGCTAATAGACTCTAATACATGCATAAAAGTTCTCATTAGTCCATACTTTAAAGAGAATAGGCCACGCATACAGAAATTTTTAGGGGAAGTGTCTTCTATTTCTCAATAACCAATGTAAGGTATTACAATTATAAATTTTTATTCTGCCTAATAAAGACGAAAGAGTTAAAGAAATCTGGTCCCACTAATGATCAGCATGACAGCACTAAATTTGCAACATCCCATGCTTCAAAATCCCAATAATATAGTAACGAACAGGACCTTGCAATCATACATTGAAAATATGGTAAATTAGCCCAAACAATGAGAGTTCTGTCTATACAGAGAAACAGATGTGGCGATGTGCAGAGAATTGCATATGGAGACGGACCTGTATGACCAATCTAAGATGGGATTCACTCTCATAAAAGGCGGCCATCCAGGTGAGCTTGGGGAGAACTGCTCTTGCCCTACCTGCAGCATATGACCATTTTCTCTTGGAAATAGTTTTTAAATTAATGGTGCTCTAATAAGAAAGATGTAAACATACAGCAGTAGGGTCACCAATTCGAACACCGAGAAAAATAGCTCTGATGGGATGAGCTTTCAAAAGGGCTTCCAGGCCAGACTTGAAATCTAGGCGAATGATGTCCATCTGCAATTTATAACTGCCAAATCGTAACTAAAGTATCAATAATCAATCATAGCATACATCATCTGAGAAATGAGAGACAACATATAGCTTTACTCCATATTTTTCAAGGGAAGGCAGCATGTGGAAACTTGATACTAATATGACGGGATAAAGTACGAGACAAAGAAATTGGTATGTTCACATACGTAGAAGCTGTGTCATAAGTGAATGAGTTGATTTCAGGGAAAGCAGATGCACTCTCAAAATAAATTGTCCGTATTGGAAATGTTATTTCAGCATCCCCAAGATTCGGCAGATTCTTTCCAGCCTTATGCAAATAATAGCCTGCCCTAAGAAGATGAAATAAAACCTACCAATACAAAATTGCATGTTGTATTAGTTTCTTCAAGTTGTGAAAGATACTACGATGTAGGGTACAGAGGAGAGTGTGCATTTATGTAAAACAGCTTACAGTCGAATCTTTTCCGCCATTGAAGCTGAAGGCAACCTCTTCAACGCTGTCAACAGAAAATACTTCAGTGCTTAATCTAATTTCGTAGAAGGAAATAAACGGCAAGGGCGAAAACCCACATTGGCGAAAGTGGTGTATTATTTCCTTAAATGCAACTCAAATTTTCTAGCCAATCCACTCATTTAATTTTTCCTTAAAAAAAATAAAGAATCAGAATCATACAAGTGCTAAAAACTATGCCACCTCATCATGCTCCCAAGCAGCAAGAGTAAATATGCTAACAGATAGAAAGGGCTACAGATCAGGCAACTGTTATTCTCACTCTGACAAGTTACTTCAGATTATATATCCTTTTATGAACAACAATAGACAACTACAAGAAATTGAATTTCCTAAATCAACGTGGTGCCAATATCAATGGGCTATTAACTCAATATCTCATCCAGCTATCTTCAAAATTACAAAGTATCAGCAAATCATATTTCCACAAGTTGTTCACCCCAAAGTAACATTTAAACAGCTTCATTACACCAAAAATCATAGTTATCAGCCAGTATTATGAAACAATAATAATCAGTTCAAAAGTAAGACTAACACAAAAAGGATTAGACAGCTGACACACAGAATCAAAATGCAAGCATTGATTATTGCTTTAACCGGCTGATTAGCCCACAGTAATAACGCATGAATTATCATAAACCAATGCTGAATGTCATGAATTGATATTCAACAGTAAAAGACTGCAGGAGAAATCCTATTCAGCAATGTAAAAATACATCACCTACGATCTTATATTATGAGAGAACATATATATACAAAGAAACCTTAATACTCTAGAAGATAGAAATAAATGAGGCGTACGAGTAGAGAGCAAGAGCCCTTTGGATGATATAGACGGCATTGTTGTACTTTGTCTTCAACCTCGTATCCTCACTTTCTCTTATCGCCTTATCCACCTCCATTTTTACTTAGATCAAACGATTCTTCAAAAGGAAAAAGGATCAAGCAAAAGTCATTTTCAAATTAAAAAAACTGGCAAAGAGCAAGTCAACGTAGACGCTTTTGGGCAATCTATTATGCTGATTCTCTTCAAATTCAAATTTAGTGGATATTCAGTAATCAAATTTCAGGAAAAACTCATGGAGGATTTTGTAGTCAACAACGCCATTTATTCACTTGCCTTTGTTGAAAGACAAATGAATTCTACATGAAATTTTCAGCAAAAAAACGAATGATGAAATTCACATTCGAGGAAGTAACAAACTCCATGGATAATTAGCAAATGGGGAGGGGTTTAACAGTAACAAATCCACCTTCTGCTGAATAGAACAGAGAAGATCTTCGAACATACGCGGGATATGCAATTTTTTTATATAATTTGGGAAAAACAATTTCCGTTGAAAGGTTGAGGGATGGAATATTACCTTGTTTGAAGACTCAACAAGTAGGAATGAAGTTCACATATTTATACAGAATCATTTTGTTTAATTTCATTTTCACTTAAATGCCAAAAGAGAGTCGTACATTTTTATTTTATTTTTCTAAAATAGAAAGTTGTAATTATCGTATGGAATTGTTTTTCCTAGATAGAATATTCCACAACCACAAACTAGTGGAACCTTGACGACTGTATACTCTGCATCATTTTTAGAGTTATGTTGAGATTACAGAAATTTCACTAAAAACTTCTCAATCCAAAATATCCACTTATTATTTAAATTTTCCATAACCAACTTGTATGGATATTAATTTGTGTGTGTGTGTATATATATATATATGGAGAGAGAGTCATAGAGATAAGGATATCCTTTATTTATTAGTAGTATGTACCCGTGCAATACACGGAAAAACCTTAAATTCTTGTTTTACTTATAGGAAATCTTTTAGTTTATCAATATATTTATGTTTCTAAAAAAGGGGGACAACAATTATAAACGTAAATCATGAATTTTTTTTTGTAAATATTTAAATGATTTAAAATTTATTTTCTAATCCTAAAATTATGAGATATAATAATAATTCTTAGCATGATCCATGTTCATTTTGTTTGTCTTTTATTCAAGAGTAACATAGTGACAAAGATTTTTGCATATTGATTTTGATATATTCATTACGATCAAGTTTCAATTGTTCAATAATAAATTTGACGTATATTTGAAGTCATATAATTCAACTGATTGTGATAGTAAAATAAGTTAAGGAGTAAGTTTGCAATATTTACAATTAATTATGTATGAAATATATGATAATTATGATATGAAATATCTCTAAAATAATTCAAAAAACTCATTTCTTTAGATTATCATCAAGTATCGAGAATCTTTTAAAAGTAACTAGTAATATTCCTGTGTGATGCACAATTTGTAGATGTAATATGAATATATCATAAAAGTGTATATGTTTATATGGTTATAATATAATAAAATATTACAACCAATAAATAATAAGTAATAAAAATTATATATTTGTTAATAAAAGAAAAGTGCAATGAAAAGGTATTAAAATTTAAAAAAAATAACAAGAGCAAAACAACATGTTATGAAATATTGATGCTTGTTTTTTCTTAAGTTACGACTATCACTAGCATCATTGCATGGAGATCATGTTGATTATCTTGTGTGATTTATATCTCTTAAAGATAGTGTAAATATGTATACATATACTTTTGTGATATATGTTCATATTTCTCCAAAGTATCTGAATTTTTTTGTTTTCCAAATATAACTTTAAAAAAAATAACCTTTAAGTGAGTACTAATAATACTAAATTCTAATTTTATTGAGAATGCATTTCAATTAAACAATTAATTTTTATTTGTAGTACAAACTCAATATAAATATTTCAAACAGTGCAGCCATTCGGGTCTGACTAATAAACATATTTTTAAACTTATTCAAAATCGTTTTGTAGCGCATGTTGTTATCAGCGACTATGAATTTTTTCACAGCATAAAAACGACCTTCAAAAAGTCGGTTTGTGTACAGCTCCCTCTGATTTGACCTTATAGTAGCATGGATGTGACTTCATCATAAATAAATTAGAATGAATTAAAATAATATGAGTAAACTGTGCAATTGAATCTGAACTGTAAGATTAATGATAAAAATGCTTCATCGACATGAAACACGCACTCAGTGTTGACGATTTGTTATGTGACCATAAGAGGAACAATCGTGCGAATGAACCAATTATAACTTTATTGCCAACAAAGTCTTGGACGGACTTACATTCTTGGTCAAATTATACATGAGAGCCATTATGACTGAGATCAGTAATACTGTATGCAGAATTCTATATCGACATCGAGACATGCAGAAAGTTGAGGTGTGAATAGTAGAACTTATAGGTAGTAGAGTTGAATTTCATACATTATCACTAGCTATTTTTAGTATAGATTGATAAGTAATAACTAATAAATAATTTCCAGCTAATTTGTATGCAAATACATGGAAAGGAATTTTGTATAGTCCCAAAATGTTGACACTTATTTTGTATATTATTTGTGTCATTCTGCAGTAATAAACGACTTGCTTTATTTTGAACGCTTATTATAGTCATATAATGGTGTGATTGATAAAAAAATATTGGGAAAATTGTGTTGGTTTCTACAATTATTGCTAACAATTATATTTAGTCAACTAACTCAGGATTTTATACTTAGGTCAAAGGTGTAATTGATTCACATTATGGTAGAGACAATATGTTTGCCGTATAAGAAATAAGAAATAAGAAACCCTAGCCGCCTTGTAAACCCTAGTGAAATAAGACAATATGTTATGGATCTTCTAATCACGTTATCGAAATAAGAAATTTTTTATAAATAATTCTTTACCAGTTGTCCTTTTGCCATATAAAATGGTAATGGATAGAGACATAAAGTAAGATGCATGGAAAGATAGCACAGCTCAACGTACATATTAGCTAAAGGTTTTTGCTGTATCAGCTTTTCATTCATTTGTCTTGCGTACAATTAATATAATGCATCTCCATTTATAGTAATGTTGACAAAACCCTAGATGCCTAGCAAACCCTAGTGATGTACTCGACCAAGACACGTGTTGCCATATTACAGGTTTCCAACGGACTTTTTCAGCTCCTTCATACTATTTCATTGGGCAATAGGGATACAATCCTATGCATCTCTCCACACTGCATTAGCTGGGTTTATGCTTCTCACCATGTTGTATCTTATTGTTCTCAATATGCCCCCTCAATTCGAGGCTGGATTTAGGAACCACCGTCATCATGTTCCTTATCCGGCTGAGAATTAACCATTGAATGGTTTGGTTAGTCCATCTGCAATTTGGTCGAGAGACGAGATGTGGTGTACACTAATCTTCTTCTCCATGACTTTATCTCGTATAAAATGCATGTCCAATTCAAGGTATTTCGTTCTTGAATGAAAAATCGGGTTGGATGAAAGTGATATGGCTCCCAAGTTATCAACCCATATTGGTGTTGTTGCATGTTGTTCAAAATGTAGTTCACTTAAAAGATTTCTGATCCAGACTACTTCACATACCACATTCGCTAGGCTTCCATATTCGACTTCAGTCGACGATCACGAAACGGTTGGTTGCTTCTTCGAGTTCCAGGAACTAAGTTTTTTCCCAAAAATACATTGTATCCAGAACTTAACTTACGGTCATCAAGATGCGTAGCCCAATTCAAGTCGCAGTAAGCCGTGAGACGAAGTTTATCGGATGCTCTAAGATGCAAACCAAACTCCAAGGTTCCGACTAGGTACCTTAGGATATGTTTAACAACTCTCCAATGCGTGTCAAGTGGAGCTGCATATATTAACTGACTTTATTTATGCTAAATGCAATGTCCGGTCTTGTCAAGGTTGCATACTGCAGTTCCCCCACAATGGATCGGTACTCTTTCCCTTCAATTCTAGAGTTACCTTGCAACTTAGATAATCCCGGACTTGTAATCATAGGAGTAGACAAGCTACTAGCATTAAGCATTTTTGCCTTCTCAAGAATTCCCTGAATATACTTCTTTTGGGAAATATGCAATCCTTCTGTAGTGTGGTTCACTTCCATTCTGAGAAAATAGCTCAATTGCCCAAGGTCCTCGAGTGAGAAATTATGTCGCAATCGATCAATAAATCATTGAATTTCTTCATTGATATTTCCGGTCACAATGATGTCGTCTACAAAGGCCAACACAAGGATCATAGAGTCAGCCTTGTGTTTATAGAATAATGACGAGTCAGCCTTTGATTGAGTGAAGCCCATGTTGTTGAGATGCTACAAAACTTTATACTCCAGGACCTCGAGGCTTGTTTTAAACCATAATGGACCATTCAAGCTCACACACCATGTTCTTCCCTTGATCCTTGGGGGCTGATGCAAATAAATTTCAGCACCAATATTGCTATTAAGAAAGATGTTGTCAACTTCTAGTTGCTTGATCTTCCAATGTTGAGAAATAGCGATAGATAGTACACATCGGATGGTCCTCGGTTTAACCATCGAGCTAAAAGTGTTGAAATAGTCAAAATGGGCAATTTGACTATATCCTTTAGCAACCAACTGGGCCCTGTGTCTCGCCACTATTCCATCGGTGTGCCTCTTCAATTTGTATATCCCCTTACATCTAATTGCCTCCTTTTCATGAGGTAATGTAGTAAGAATCCATGTTTTGTTTCTTATCAAGGCATCATATTCTTCCCTCATGGCTTTCTTCCAACTAGGATGTCATAATGCTTCAAAATGTGTTCTAGGTTCCTCAATCACCTTGAGCTCAGTCCAATATGTTATAGGTTTGTAGATCCAGCCTTGGATCCAGTAGCCATGTGGTGCCCCCTTGGATTGTGCTCATCTTCTGCAATACTCAAAGAGGGGTTAGGTGCAAAATTGTCAATAGCATCAGCATCTAAACTATTTTCACTTGGTAAATTTATAGTCTCATCATCATTACGGTGCTGGTTTGATTGTGTCAAATCTGAAGTTGAAGTCGAGGGGGAGGATGATTGGTTTTCGACAGGATTAGGAATATTTGTGGGGGCATAATTTGGAAAAATGAATTTATCATGCGGAGTTTGAGAAGTCATTGGTGTAGATTGAGTGGCTGATTGAGAAGTAGGTATGAGGGACTAATAAGGGAAAACTGATTCATTAAAGACAACATGCTGAGATATGATAAGTTTCCCTCGTTTAGGTAGGAGTATTTTATAACCTTTATGTTGGAAAGAATATCCAAGGAAGACCCCGGCCTCACTCTGGTATGCTATCTTGTGTTTGTTATAAGGTCTTAGATAAGGAAAAGCTTGACAGCTAAATACTCTAAGGTCGACGTAGGATGGTTTTGAGTCGGTGAGAGTCTCAAATGGGATTTTATATTAAAGGGCCTTGGAAGGTAATCGGTTGATTAGGTGAACGGTTGTATGGAAGGCATCGTCCCAATGTGCAGTGGGTACATGTGAATGAGCCAAGAGGGATAATCTGACCTCAATAGCATGCCTATGCTTTCTTTCGGCTAGACCATTTTGTTCAGGGGTGTAAGGGCAAGAGAGTCTATGTATTATACCAAATTGGTTAAAGAGATCAATAGGAGGTTTGTATTTGGTTCCCTCGTCACTTTGAACAATTTTGATTTTCTTGGCAAATTTTGTTTCAACCATATTTTTTAAGTGAGTGAAGGTTTTTGTAATGTCAGACTTGTGTTTTAGAAGGTATAGACATGTAAATCGAGTGTTATGGTCAATGAAACTTACATAATAATGGAACCCATGAAATGGTTTAATGGGTGACTGTCCCCACAAATCAGTATGGATCAACTTTAATTTATCATAGTGGTCGGTTTGGGAATTTCCATATCCCTTCACATGTTGCTAACTTTGGATATTATTGCAAGGGTGATCAGGATTATCTTTGTAAAACTTTGAGCCATGTTTATCTCTGTTGCAATAAGTGCACCATTTCTTGTAGTTGATGTATTATCCTCCTTGACCTCTAGAATTGACATTAGGCATGTCAAAATCAATCCGCCCCGCCCTGATCCGCTCAGACCCGAGGTCTTTGGGGGAAGGCAAATCCGACCCGATGGAGAATGGGGTAGAGCACGCCCCGCCCCGTCCACGCAGCGGGTTGGGGTCGGGTCAAGTCTCCTGTCCCGCCCCTATATATATAATTTTTTAAAAAATATATATTATGTAATATCAGTTTTGATATCCTAGGCACCACTTATAAGCACCACTATGAGCACCAATTTATGTGGCTGCCACATCATCAATTTTTTTTATTTTTCTATTTTTCTATTACTTCTGATTATAACAAAATATCACCATTTTTCCACGCAAACACAATTACTCTACCAAAACCTCCTCATTCTTCTTGTCCGGATTGGTATGTATTTTTGTTTCTCTCTCCTCAAATTTTAAATTCCATGATTTCATTTGATTGTTAATGAATCAAAAGCATAATTTTACAAGTAATATCTTGTTTTTGTTGCTAAGATGGGTTCGATGTGACGAAATAAAATTGGAAGCTAACATGCGAAGAAAATTAGATTAATGTATTGCTGTGTTGATCGGTGCTTGTTTTCAATGCTAAGGTGGGTTCAATTTGACGAAATAAATTGAAAAAAAAAAATCTGAAGAAAATTAGATTGCTGCACGATCTGTTGACCGGTGCTTTTTTTTTTTTTTTTTTTTTGCTAAGGTGGATTCGATTTGACGAAATAAAAATAAAATTCCGAAGAAAATTAGACTGTTGCATTCCTATTGATCGGTGATAATTGTGTGTTTTCTTAAAAATAATTCACAAATTCTTTAGATTTTTATGCTAATTGATATGAATATACATTGCATAAGATACACTAAAGTTTTTTCTGCACCTCATGGTTCTGATTATTTAGTTTTGATGCTGATGATTTTTGTTTGCTCATATGGTGAAAATATTTATGCATTAGAGCTACATTTCTTTACATATGGAATATGTGCGAATTGTTAAAACTTAAAAGCTTCATTCTGTGATACAAAGAAAATATACAATGGTGCAAATGTGTTATGCAATTATTATAGTTGCTTGTAACAATGATTGCATACTGCTTTAATATTTTGCTTAATTAGAAGAACCAAATGAATCTTGTTGGCATTCTCTTCTTTTTGTTGCATAACATCAGACGAATGAATATATATATATATATATATATATATATATATATAGTAGATTATTCATCCTTATTGTCGGGGATGTGAATATTGAGCTAAACCTCATATGAAGTAGAAGAAAAGCAGATGCAGAGGAGAGGTCTAGAATTCTCTCCATGGCTCAGATTACTAGTCATTAGATATTGTTCAAGTATTGGGATCATGTCAAGAAGGGGACTCCGAAAGAACCAGTCGATACGAAGATTAAAAATTAACAGCTTAGAGTAGATTATGATGTTTACTTATAATTTCAACTTGTTGTTGCCCAAATAGGGTCTTCCTAGTCGATTTTGTTACGATGTTAGAGGTGAGAAGACTACTCAAAATTGAGGGGTCTTTTGTTGTTGTCTTGGTGTGTTCAATGTTTGTTTTGGGTTGGTGTGTACTTGAATGATAAGCCGATTGTGCTGCTAAGAGTTTATATAGATTTTTATATCTTCATTTGAAAAGTTCAGATTGCTGCCCCCCTTCCCCCTCTCTGGACATTCTCCTTTTCACTAGAGTTAAGTAACATGGATAATCATTCTTTATTTCACAAATACATGATTCTTTCAGCATAATGTATCATATTTTGACAATTAGTACTTTTTCATTTGACACATTAGGAAAAATAATAGCCTAATATTGTTACCTATTATTTCATGGTTTTGTAAAAACAAAAATCAGCAATGAAACCATGCACTTTAGCAGGCGGAGGGGGCTCCAAAACTACGGGAAAAGTTGCTTTCCTGTTGTTTCTTGCAAGAATCAGTTTTATCAGCAAATCCATAAACTAGAATCTTGTCCCACAATATAATAAGAGTGTGTGTGTGATTATTTGCAGTGAGGGAAATAACACGACCCCTGTTATTCCTTATAAGAATGATCTATTTATATATTGCGTCGTATCAACATAATTTTTGGAATTACAATAAACTATTATTAAAACCAACTTCATTATAGTAATAGACATGCTGAATCAAATAAATAGCGTATTTTTTTTTTCCATAACCAAAAGATTCTTCTCAAAGAACGGAACCAAAGTTGGTGACTTAACTAGTAACACAAAAAGGTAATATTTCCTTCGGTCGATGAAAAATAAATAACTAATAACTTTCACAACCATTACCCCATGAATAAGTACTAGTAATTCTATTTGCTTCATCTCAAGTTCAGTTTGAATGTCCACATGCGGCAAATACACCTGAAAAGGAGGAAAGTAGGAACAAAATTATCACTTCTATATTCAAATAACAAAATATCTTGCGTAAAGTAAAATAAAGTAGTCAAAAATGAAAAGCTCTAACCATTTCCTGGTTTCGATATGTAAACATTATTCATCCAAATCAATTCTGGTGGCACATATGTTGTTAGAAACTGCAAAATAATAAGAAAAAAAAGCAACAAATACATTTATTGACTTCAAAGTCTTTAATTTATATGGCATGATTCTCAACGAATAATTGAAAAGAAAATTTTATAATACCAGCTATATATCCAAATTCTTCTTCATCTGTATTGGTCTGATGGTCATTTATATTTGACCTGAAACAACACATAAAAAGGTTAAACTAATTTAGTATAAAAATTATAAAAATATAAAATTTGGAACTCGACTGTGTTAGACATACCCATTGCGCAAATTTGGACAATTACGTTTATCATGTGAAACTCCACGACGCCCACATCCACGACAGAGTCTATCCTTTGAAGTCCAATTCTCCTTTGATGACTTCATTCTCTTTCCACACCCCTTCGTTCTTACTTCAGATGGATCAATAATAATAGGGGCTCTATCTACACTTTTTATCCTTTCACTTCCATTGTTAAGTGTTCTACTGATGTTCATCTCTTTGATTTTTCTATGGATGTAATCAAATTGTTCGTTCAAAAAGTTTGTCCCCTCCTTGGTCAATGATGCCTCATCTATCAAAACCGAAGCTTTATATGATAATCTTGAATGTCGTGACATTAAGAAACTTTTTGGGTCTGTACTCATATTATGATCACCAATATCATATGTTGCTCTGATCTTTGCATCTCTTGTCCATCGTTTGAGTATATATTTATCAAGCAATTGGAAAGTTTGATTAATGCGAAAGAAAGCTAACATATGCCTGCATGGAATACCCTCAAACTCAAATTTCCTACAACTACATGATATATAGTCCTTTTGTATATCATGCATCAGGAGCCTTGATTTGGATGAAGAACTTTTACAATTCTTCACACTGTAAGCCACTATGTGAACTCCTTCAGATTCACGTTTTACATAGTAACCATGACTTTGACTAATTTCACTTTGGAACTCCACCCATTTCTTTTTTGTGTACACCTTAACCATCTGAGTTTCCATTGGCCAATCCGACTTAATCTTTGGGTGCTCATACATATCAAAGTGATCAGCAACTAACTCATTATGTCTTTGGTTCTTGAGTGCTCTATTGAAACTGGTGACAAAATCCATCAATGAGTTCTTATTTGAGACATACCTCTTAAAAAATGAATGTGAACTTTCAGCTCTCTGACTACTCGACATTCCAGCGCAAAACACAAGGCTAAAGTACACTAGGACCCACTTGTGCCGCAATTCATACATCAGTGATATCCAACTATTTGCTCCAAGTTGGGGCACTGGATAACCTCTTTCCACGACTTCTCGAATTCTTCAAGTGTTGAAGAATTTTCAATGACATTCTTTATACTTTTATAATGGTCACACAAAATTATGGGAGCTACTTTATCTAGGAATTTAGTCAATATATGCCACAAGCAATATCGATGCACCGTTTGACAGAGCACCTATCCAATAGCCTTCGTCATAGCGGGATCCTGATCTGTAATTATTACCTTTGGTGCACCTGTAGCTGTAGGCATGGCTTCCATCCATTTATTAAGTAACCAAATAAACGACTCGGTTCTCTCATCACTTAAAAATCCACAACCGAAAATGATAGTTTGATTATGATGATTAACTCCTACAAAAGGTGCAAAAATCAACCCATATTTGTTGGTGTTATACGTTGTATCAAATACAACTACGTCACCAAATATGCCATATGCCCTCCTCGATACAGGATCTGCCCGAAAACACTTATTAAATCTATTTTCTTAATCGGTTTCATATTCAAAGAAAAAAGCCGAGTTCTTTTCTTTCTCACATGTAAAAAACTCAATCAAGGTTTCGGCGTCGATACCCTTTTGTTCATCCCTTCGTTTCTTTTCAAAATTTCTAATATCTCTTTCTGTACAACCGACATGTTCGGGTGCTCCATACTCTATCTCCAACAAACGCATTTGTTGACAAGTCGGTATGTTAGCTTCTGAAAGCTGTAGAGTCAATGCTTTCTTAGCTTTTGAAACATTACGATGTGAACGTAGAAAATGTACCTTAGACGGAGTAGATAATGGATGATTATGACCTTCTATGAAGTTACTGACAACCCAATTAGGCTTTTCCTATTGCTTATAAATTGAAATCTTGGCCTTACAACCAGTTCTCACTTCCCCACGAGCTCTTTCCTGTTTTGGTTGATCATATTGTTCTTGTTTTTCTGAGCATGCTTCATCAGTTTTTCCTTCTTTATTGCATAGGAATTTCTTATACACAACCTCTTTTGTCATCTTATTTGTCTTGCTATTCGCCATCCTAACACTAAATCCTGCTTCTCGTGCATATTGATTATAGAATGAATAAGTCTCTTCTAATGATGCGAATTCTATTCCAACTTTTGGTTTTCGATCATCTGTAACTTGGGGCGTATATAATTGATCGCTGCTATCTTCCATTACTAGAAATTAATACAAATACAATTTCGAAATAAATAATAATAGTAATAATAGAAGACATAATAATAAGCACATAAAAATTACATTCAAGCATTATAACAAACAACTATAACAACAGCCCCTCATCATCATTAAATGCACATGTAATATTTTAATTACTAAAACTTTGAAAATTGTTGTTGTTAGTTTTTTATTACTTCTGGAAGGCAAACACCATTGTTTGTTAAACATATGGATTTCAAGAAATTTGAAAATACTAACAGTATTAAATTCAAGAAATGGCTATCACATGAGACATCAGTAACAAAAGGACTTTGACGTTTATCAACAATATTACGTAAATAATTTTTGCTTATACTATTGGGTCTCAAAATCTTCTCAGTTTAATATATTAATAAGTAGAAAATAAATATCAGCAAATCTATCAAAGGAAGTGAAAAAGAAAGAATTGCAATCACTCACCTGGCGGCAACAACTTTAATGACAGAGTGATACGTAGTGGGGGTACTCAATCTGGTTAAGATAAGAATAATACCAACTGGGTTGAGGAGGGAGAGTTAGGGAAAGTCGAGAGAGAAATATAAGTGGTGCCGGAGAATTGAGAGGGAACCCTGAGGAGGGAGAATTAAGATGGAAGTTGCGTATCATGCGAGGAAGAAGAGATATCACGTATATTTTGTTATAATCGGAAATAATAGAAAAAAAGAAAGATAAAAGATTTTGATGATGTGGCAGCCACATAAATTGGTGCTCATAGTGGTGCCTGTAAGTGGTGCCTAGGATATCAAAACTATATGTAATATTATATAGGTATATATATATATATGTATATATACACACAAAAATATAAAATATATATTATATATGTCATTTTAATGTATTAAATTATGACTAGAGTAAATTTAAATAATTAAATTTAATTTTTAATAACTAAATTTAAAAAAATGTTAAAACAAAGCTAATGTAAACTTAAAAATTAAAACCCTATTTACTTTTTTTTAAAAAAGACAAGTTTCTTAACAAAAAAAATCATTTTTTTTAAAAAAAAAATTAATGGAGGCGGAGCGGGGCGGGGCAGATCACGAGGTGCTTATTTTTGCCCCGTGAAGGGCACGGGGCGGGGGGATCGGGAAATCCAGAAATCCGACCTGACCCGCCCCATTGACATGCCTAATTACCGTTTCTTCCGAAATTCCTTCCACCTGTAGATTTGCCCCCTCGATTTGAGGGTCCTCTTCCTCTCCATGATTGAGAGTTTCTTCCTCTTCCTTGAGTAGCAACATTTGCGTTAGGTAAAGATCTATCAGCATTAATCTGCAACCCCTCAAGGCCTTCAATTCTACTCTAAAAACTGAGGAGCAGAGAATATACCTCTCTCAACGTGCATCCTCCAATCTTGGCCGAAACGGAAACCATAACGGGATTGTATTCGGCACCCAATCCGTTCAAAATATATATAACATGATCTGTATAGGAAACCTTCTGACCCGCAATAATTAAAGCATTACAGCAGGCTTTGATTTTGTTCAAGTTCTCCCTCATCCCCATGTTACTTTTTTTAAAAAAAAAATTATATTTTGTAGCTGCAACTTATATTGCAATAGCAATAGATTGACTCATGAAACTGGAGGTTAAGGCATCCCATATCTCTTTTGATGTCTCCAGGCCGACGGTTATCACCAACAGTTTCTCAGACAAGGATGAAAGAAGCCAGGATACGAGCAGCTAGTCCTTTCGGGTCCATAAATTGCTTTGAATTGTGGAGCTGGACTCGGTGGACTCGGATGTTGAGCTTTGGACTAGTTCCAGTGGGCTTGTATCTCCAGTGAGGTAAACTTCCAAGCCGTATCCTCGTACGACTGCCAAGATCTGTTCTTTCCATACCAGAAAATTGGATTTTCCTAGCTTAGTGGTTATGAGTTGTGCTTGCATGTGGATTATTTGAATTTGGGGAGGTGAAGTTGTTTCTGGCTATGGGGTGTTTGTAGCTATCATGGTGAACGATTATAAAGACGATGGTAAATGATAGATCAAGCAACATCTCAAAAGTTGTGCTCTGATACCATAAAAGGGTAACGGATAGAGACATAAAGTAAGATGCTGGAAAGATAGCAAAGCTCAACATCTTAGCTAAGGGTTTTTATTGTATCAGCTTTTCATTCATTTGTCTTGGGTACAATTAATACAATGCATCTCCATTTATAGTAATGTTTATAAAACCCTAGCCGCCTAGAAAACCCTTGTGATGTATATGACCAAGACACGTGTTGCCATATTACAGGTTTCCAACGGACTCTTTCAGCTCCTTCATAATGTTTCATTTGGCAATAGGGATCCAATCCCATGCAATTCTCCATGTTGCATTAGCTAAGGTTTATTCCCATACTTCTCACCATGGTTGGATAGTGGACAAGTAGAGCATAATAAATCGATTTCATTAGATTGAAAGGAAACATTACAATATTGAAGTGCTTTCCTTACAATATCAAGAGAGGGTGACCTAATCTAAAATGCCACAAACCTAAGGTATGCTTATTTTTCAACTCTGCAACACAAGCTGCAAGAGACTTCTTATTGTTGCTACTGGAAGTCTGGGCAGGATGGGATGATCGTGAGGTAGATGGTGAGGTAGATGTGTCTTGTCTGGTAAAGGCAAAATAGTAAAAACCATTCTTAGTATTCCCCTTGAGCAACACTTCCCCAATGGACAGATCCTTCACCAAACAATAGAAGGGATGAAATGTAAAAATACGGAGTTATCTTTTGCAAACTTAGAAACACTCAGCAATTTTTTTTTTTTTTTTTTTGATTTGAGGTACATGTAACAGATTTTTTAAGAGAAAAGATTGAGACGGTTTAAATGATGATGATTTAACTATAGAATGACCAAAGGATGAATAGACAGACCTGACCCATTTCCAACTTGAACCTTATCGCCTCCTTGGTATTTGGATGCCTTGCTTAAGTTTTTGAGAACATATGTGAGGTGGTTCGTTGCGCCGGAATCTGGATACCAGTCGTTCTCATTAAAATAATCGCCATTGCCATAGGTGCAACATTAGCAGACGCATTTCTTCCTGGACCACCCCTATTGTTCTCAATACCATAAAACATTTGAGATGAATCGAGCCAAATATTAATGACAAAATAATAATGAAGCAAAAAGAAGAGAAAACTCAATAGATAGTTGCGGTACAACAAAAGTTTATACAATTTCCAAGAAGAGTGGTTAAAGTTCCGATTGGAGAGATTACTTACGCAAAACGTACTCCAGAAAAATAGGAATTCTAGTGAATTTTAATACTCACGGTACAAAGTTTAATTGACCGACAATAAAAGTTCGAATGGATGTTTAGGAGATGTGTAGGGTAGGATGTGTACTGTAGATGTCACATCAGTAGGTTTTAGGGTGGTTGATAGTATTAAAATATTATGATAGGTGATGTGGTTAATGATTGGTTGATTGAGAAATATGATAACTTTATACGCGGGAATGTGGGTGGATGAGCCTCATCCGCCTGAAGTGATATTGTTTACAGATAGGTCATCCTACATCCGGATGAGCCCATCCCAATCCAATAATCCCCTAAAGAACTTGGGTATGCAATGCCTTTTAAATAGTTGATATTCACGACACTATATCATGCGAGCGGTAAATTCATAAATTTCATAAATCATACATACAATGTTTTCAGTTTTGTACTGTGATAGTTAAGAATTACTAATTTAAATTTTATAAATAAAAATCCAACAATTAAGGGAATCAAGCCTCACGCAGATATGAAGAATTTAATTCACATCTTAATAGGCTCTTGATACAACCGCATTTTATGTAGTATTAATATAAAATAAATTATAAATAAGAAAAAAATGCATTGATTAAAATTAAATAGATAGTTTGCATATCATAACGCTTTTCAATAATTCATTAAATATTTATGGTTTTTAGAATTTATATATATATATATATATATATATATATTACAAAATTATAAATAAATTAATCCCGTCATACAATTTATATAACTTAGTTATATATATGACATGCTATGACATCAATCTTTGACCATCCAATTTTCAATAAATAAACCTATCTTATAAAAATGCGAGATATTATAAATAAAACTTGAATCAATAAATCATTCAAAAAATGTAATTAAAAATCATATCAAATTTAAGGTAGATTATGTAAATCATGGCAAAATCTGAAGTTGAAATTTTAAATATTTAAATAATAAAAAATATATATAATTTGAAAATTTAAATATTAAAAAAAGATTAGATTTATTCTCAAAATTCTAAGAGAGTGTCACTTGTCCAAGTGGTTTATCTTTTAGTATATATATGATATAAAATAAATTATAAATAAATTGTATGGAATGTCTCTACATCGTGTCTATTTAATAGACTATTATATATAACAATATATTTTACATAATAATATAAAATAAACTATAAATAAAGGTAAAAAATTACAAAAAATGGAAAAAAGTTTATTGTGATAAAATATAGAGGGTCTATATATAGTGCGCCTAAATAATAGGAACTACTCAATATTATATACGTTGTATTATTGATAGGGATGGCCCGGTCACTTCGGGTCGGGTTAATACCTAATGCCCCGGCCCTCCCCGGCCCGCCAACTGGCCCAGAACCTCGGCCCATTAACCGGCCCAGAAGGTCCAGAGGTACGCGTCCCGGATAACGCGTGTGGCGCGGCCCAACTTATGGCTTGTTCCGCGACTCAAGGCCCACGATCCGTCCCCAACCGCCATGCAGCGGAAAAGAGGCGTGATAATAGGGAGTTAGTTAGGGTTCAGTAGGGTTTAGTATAAATTGAAGAAAAGAACTCTGAATTAGGTTTCGCATTCTGTATTCTGAAATTACTACGTGTAAATTCAAAGATCTAGTAAAAGAAACACCTCGGCAGGTGCTATTTTGTGCCCGTGGACGTAGATCTCCGGATCGAACCACGTAAATCTTGTGTTTTTTCATATTGCTTACGTAGGTTTTCGTTAAGTTTCTTGGATATCAGATTGCGCATTATCAATTGGCGCCGTCTGTGGTGATCAAGCCAATCAAGATCCACCCATGGATCAAGTTTTGCCGCCGAGGCAGTCGCCGATAAGAGGTACGTCTCATCATCAGGGCAACCAAGGCCCGGTTATGAATCCAGACAACCAGTTCTTACCTCCACCCCACAAGACATGCAAAACCCTAATCTCGCTGCTGGCCGGCCACCGGTCAATATTCAAATAACTCCAGAATTACTCCAGGCCTTCCTACAAGAGCATGCTCATGTTCTTCAGGACTGGGGGGCCAATCGCCTAAATCCCGAGGGACCTGCCGGACATGATGCCAATCCCGCGGTGCCTCCATATCGTCAGCACTCGCATGATCGACAAGACCCGGTGCACCGCGGGCGTCAGGACCGGCGACGGGAACGACCTGGTTCTTCCGAGGACCATGGGAGTTCTAACGGGTCAAGACAGCTCAACGACGAACCTACGGATATCGATCGCCGCCGTCCACTCAACGCGGCTAAAAGAGTTCGTTATGCCAACCCTCATACTCTAGATCTTCAAGAGTATGAGCGAGTCCAACGCAATGTCGAGCTCGACAGAATCCTGGGTCTTGATGCCAATGGAGATATCATCACACCGTTCTCTCAAGAAATCATGGCCACCTCCCTTCCCGAAGGGTTCAAAAGGCCTGCTATACCACCTTACGACGGCACCGGAGATCCAGCCAATTTTCTTGGAGCTTTCAGGCACAACATGCTTAGCCGCGATCATACTAGATCCCTTCATTACTGTAAGATTTTCCCTCAGTACCTTCAGGATGAAGCTCGGGTTTGGTTTGATTCTCTCCCTCGCAATAGTGTATCCTCTTTCAGAGAACTCGCCGAGCATTTTTGGGCGCGTTTTGAAGTACGTGCGAAGCCCATGGCCACCCTGGCCGACCTCATGAATATGGAACAGCGGGACGGCGAAGCCGTTACCCAATTCCTTGACCGCTTTACAGCGGAGAGTCTCAAGGTGGGAAATTGCTCAGATGATGTAATCATCAACGCATTCATGAATGGACTCCGTCCCGGACCACTCTACACCGAGTTGGTTCATAATCCACCGGTCACAACCCGAGCACTGTTTAATACGGTGTGCAGATATGCTAAGGCCGAGGAGCAGACTCGTCGGAAACGTGAGAAGCATGCTAGCAAGCGGCAGTCCGACAGGGCACAAGTTGGGCCTAGCACACGACCTAGTGCCTTTTCTCATCTGAACCCGGGGCGTTCAGAATCTCGAGGTGATATTCCACAATTCACTCCGCTGACAAAATCACGAGCTGAAATTCTTTCCGTTCACAAGAATGATCTACGGCCCTGTCCGCGGATGACTGCTCCGCCTGAAAAGAGGAACCGTGGAAAGTGGTGTGCGTACCACCGAGATCATGGGCATGAGACAGAGGAGTGCCGAGAGCTCGGCAAGGAAATCGAGGAGTGTTTAAGGAAAGGTCTCTTGCGACAATACATTGCACGGACCGATGACAAACCTCGGACAAGTCAGCATGGGGGTTCATCTCATAACCGCGGAGGTTATCATGACCGGGGTACACAACAAAATCGACCGCTGTGGCAGAATAATCGGTCAGGGCCTAGCAATTATGCACGGCAAGACTCTGGCAATCCAATAGAGCTTTGCCATGTGTAGACCGAAATGGGCTCCCAACAACCTCGTTTTCTGCCACCACCTCCTCCTCCGGGAGGACCCGGAGACAATGCACCCACTCACGTAATAAACGTGATATATGGGGCCCTCCCCACCGGGGCTTCACGAAATGCCTTGAAGGCAGAGGCTCGCCGTCCTCCTCCCGAGGAGCCACGTCATAAGCGTCTCCATCAATCCGAAACTGTTAGTTTCACAGATAGGGACCCGGTTCCAGAGATAACACCTCATACTGACGCCATTGTCATCGACATGACTGTAGCCAATATTACAATAAAGCGGGTCTTCGTGGACAATGGAGCCGCAGTGAGTGTTATATTCGCCGACTGTTTCCAAAAGATGGGGATTCCTCGGGAACAACTTCGGCCGGCCCCCGGGCCACTGCAGACTTTCACTCAGGGTGAAGTCCAGCCAGAAGGTGTCATCACTCTCCCGGCGTCTCTGGGGACCTATCCGGCGATAAAAACCATTTTCGTGGATTTTTACGTGGTTAACTCCCCGTCACCGTACAACATGATCTTGGGTCGGGATTGGCTTACTCCTGCCAAAGCCATATGCTCCACATACCACCTCGCGCTAAAGTACCCCACCTCACATGGCGAAGTGGCTATTCGCGGTAGTCAGCGGGTTTCTAAGGAGTGCATGTACGTGGCACTCAAAAAGACTACCAAAGTTCCTCCCAAACAGCAGCTTCAAGTAGCGTCATCGGCTCTTGAACCTCGGGTATGTACCTCATTGGGGGATACCACCATCCAGGTGCCGCTTGATCCGTCCAAACCAAAACAAACTGTAACTGTCGGTGCCGTGGATGTGCCATGGTTACACCAGGCCATCATTCAGACCTTGCGAGAGTATTCTGATGTCTTTGCACGGTCCCCTTTGGATATGCCCGGGGTCTCTCCCGATATAATAACCCACAAGCTGAACATCGATCCCAGCGTAAAGCCTATACAGCAAAAGCAAAGGAAGTTCGCTCCGGAGCGAAATGCAGCAATTCGAATCGAGGTGCAACAACTCTTAGATGCGGACATCTTGTTCGAAGTGTATTACCCTTCTTGGCTATCTAATCCAGTGATGGTGATAAAGTTCAGCGGGGCATGGCGGATGTGTGTCGATTTCTCCGACCTCAATAAACATTGTCCGAAGGACTGTTATCCCCTACCTTCCATCGACCAAAAGGCCGAAGCCATTACTGGGTACGTGGCACTTTGTTTCTTAGACTTGTATAAGGGATACCACCAGATCTTTATGGATCCGCAGGATGCCCTCAAGACGGCATTTATCACTGCTTTTGGGTGTTTTGCTTTTAAGAAAATGCCCTTCGGGCTCAAGAACGCTGGAGCCACATATCAACGTCTCATGGACCGCATTTTCCACGATCAGATTGGCCGCAACGTCGAGGTTTACGTTGATGATCTGGTTATAAAGAGTACCTCTCATTCTTCATACGTGCAAGACATTGCCGAAACGTTGCGTACTCTGAAGCGTTACAATTTGCGACTTAATCCAGCAAAATGCACTTTCGGCGTTGGCTCCGGCAAGTTTCTTGGTTATATGGTTTCACAACACGGTCTTCAGGCCAATCCGGCCAAACTTCGGGATGTTTTGGATCTGCAGCCACCGAAGACGTTCAGAGACGTTCAACGCCTCACGGGTGGTTTGGCGGCCTTGAATCGTTTTTTATCTAAAGCGGCCGAGCGCCAACTCCCATTCTTCAAAATTTTGAGACAAGCGAAGTCATTTGAGTGGACTCCGGAATGCACTGAGGCTTTCGAGGCTTTGAAGCATCATATTCAGCAATTGCCCACTTTGTCAGTTCCTCTCTCCGGAGAGCCTCTCTATATGTACTTGGCTTCCGCCGAGGAAGCTATTAGCGCCGCACTCGTGCGAGAAGTCAATGGTGTTCAACATCCCGTGTATTTCGCAAGCCGAGTACTTCACGGGGCGGAGACACGGTACTCTATGTTGGAAAAAACCGTGCTGGCCCTTATCATGGCGGCTCGGCGTCTGCGGCCATACTTCCAAGGGCGAGAAATACGAGTTCTGACCAATCATCCTATCCGTCAGATTCTTGTCAAGCCCGAGGTGTCAGGGCGCCTCGCCAAGTGGGCTGTCGAATTAGGCGAATATGATATTCAATTTCTTCCCCGCCGAGCTATCAAGGGTCAAGCACTTGCAGACTTTTTGGCTGAAACCCCGGGGGATAATCATGAGCCTTCTGCAGACAATGGTACCCATCATCCTGCTACCCCACCTCGCAAGTGGCAATTATATGTGGATGGTGCATCCACGACTCGCGGAAGTGGTGCCGGGGTGCTTCTCATTGACCCCGAGGGAGTTGAGGTTAAGTACGTCATCCGATTCAAATTTAAGGTGACCAATAATGAAGCAGAATACGAGGCAGTTCTCGCCGGGCTCCGGCTCGCTCAATCCTTAGCCATTCGCCATCTTGAGCTCTTCACGGACTCCGAGGTCGTGTCCAAGCAAATCCAGGGAACTTATGTCGCCAAGGATGAAACAATGATCAGGTATCGTGCTTTAACACTCAAACTTATGTCAACTCTTGATACAGTTGTTATCCGGAAAATACCACGTACTCAGAATGCAAGAGCAGATGCGCTCAGCAAATTACCCTCCGCGGTCCGAACTAACATATCTCCGGATATAATAGTCGAAGACTTATTTCATCCGGCAATTCATGAGGCAACGGTTTCGGTATTGACCGATAGTGATCCGAATTGGATGACCCCTATCGTTCAGTATCTCCGAGATGGAATTCTGCCTAATGATAAGCTGCGAGCTCGGCAAGTAGTCATCAAAGCCCCCAAATACTCCTTTCATGATGGAGTCTTGTATCGACGGTCGTACTTACAACCGAGTCTCCGATGCCTCGCTCCTGCCGAGGCTAATCAAGTTCTACGGGAGGTTCACGAAGGGGCCTGTGCCAGTCACATCGGCTCCCGGACATTGGCCAAGAAAGTTCTCCGCTGGGGATATTATTGGCCAACTTTGTTTAACGATGCCCACGACTTAGTGACAAAATGCAGCAAGTGTCAGCTACATTCTCGTGTGAAACACTTGCCTCAAACCGAGCTCACTGGAATCCAAAGTGCGTGGCCATTTATTCAGTGGGGAATTGATATTGTTGGCCCATTTCCGATCGCTCCGGGGGGGTTGAAGTTTCTGGTGGTCGCCGTGGACTACTTCACCAAATGGGTAGAAGCGGAACCTCTTACTGCCATCACTGGCCAAAACATCTTGAAGTTCGTCTGGCGAAATATCATATGTCGTTTTGGCATACCGAGCACTATTATCTCGGATAACGGCAAACAATTTGCCAACGATCCCTTCCTGTCATGGTGCGAGGAGCTTCATATCAAACAAATTTTCACCTCGGTTGCTCACCCTCAAGCCAACGGTCAGGTTGAAGTCACCAATCGTACACTGCTCACGGGGATAAAGAAACGCCTGGATAATGCCAAAGGTCTTTGGGCCGAAAACCTTCCGCAAGTTCTATGGGCTTATCGCACGACACCGCATACCTCTACCGGGGAGACCCCTTACAGCCTAACTTACGGCTCCGAAGCAGTTATTCCAGCAGAAATCAGTGTACCAAGCCCCCGCCTCATCACATTGATTCCCGAGAATAATGACGAAGCTCTCCGTGCAAATTTGGATGAGCTCGAATATCGTCGTGATCAATCATTCATCCAGCAGGCCAGGTGTAAACAACGTGCGGCCCAGTATCATCACCTCCGGGTTCGAGGCACTCAATTCAATGTCGGGGACCTAGTACTTCGACTCAATTGAGCCAGCAAAGCTGCCCCCGAGGGGAAATTACATGCTTCATGGGAGGGTCCTTATCGCATCGTTGCTGCGCACGATTCCGGATCCTATCAGTTAGAGCATCTCGATGGAACCTCAATTCCCCGAAGCTGGCATGTTACCAACTTGAGACGCTTCTATCTGTGAATGCCAAATGACAAGTATCATCTTATCTTTATGCTCTTTGTACGCTTCTTTTATGTTGTTATCTTTCTTTGTATCCTTCAATTTGCTCCGGCACTCGTCATTGAATAAATACTCTTTATTTATGCATCTTGCTGTGTTTTCTTTTACGTTACGGAGACGCCCTAACGCAATCGTGTTATTATTATTCGTCTCCGGACAATTAAATCTCTCTCTCGGTCCGTCCGAGGAGATTCACATTTCGTCCCCGGACTTGTATCACTCTCTCGCCTGTTTAACCGGAGAAGTGTTTACTCCCGCCTGATCCGTCCGGGGAGATTTTACTCCCGCCTGATCCGTCCGGGGAGATTTTACTCCCGCCCGATCCATCCGGGGAGATTTACGTTGGAGTTATCCATATTGTGTTCCCGAACACCCAATTAAAACAGTTATTACTTTTGGTTAATAACTTGTTGTTTTCCTTAACACATCTATGCACACCAAAACGATTTTATTATCTTCCGAATAATACGACGCCAAAAAGTTTTTTAAATAAGACTTCAAAAAAAAAAAAAAAAAACAACAACAAGCAATTATCTACGGCCCCCGAGCCAGTATTCAGCGCCCCGGCGTTGAGGCCTACTCCTAGACCTACGCTGCGTCCTCCGGGATCTTGTCGTTCTTCGGCCTCGGGCTCCGGCTCTTTCCCCCCCGCGGGCTTCCCGACGCCGTTGATAATGCGCAATCTGGTAACGAAGCACTATAACAATAATCTATGCAAACATAATGTAAAAACACACAAGAATTACGTGGTTCGATCCAGAGATCTACGTCCACGGGCAGAAAACGGCAATCGCCGGAGTGTTTCTTTTACTAGAATGTTGAGTTTACACGGAGTAATTTAGAATACGGAATTCGAACCCTAAATCAGAGGTCTTTCCTCATATTTATACTATCAGATCAAAACCCTAATTAAATCCCTATAATCTGCCCGCTGGGCCAACGCGTGTCCCTGGGCCTGCTGGGCCTACGTGTGGTGGGCCTTCACGTGCTTGCTGTGCCTGTGCGTGCTGGGCCAATCAGTGGGCTTCGGTATAGTGGGCCTTGGTGTTAGCCCGACCCGAGCTGATCGGGTTATCCCTATCAGATGCCCCCCCCAGCCGGAGCGAGGTAGGAGCTTCGGTTGTCCCCGGGGTGGAACCCTAAGCAAGAAGGACCGAGGTCGCTGGCGGGCCGAAGTGTTTACGGAGGACCGAGTTTACCCGCGTCGCTGGGACTCTGCGGAGTAGTTAGCGAATGTAGTGCCGAGCTTAGTGCCGAGCTAAGTCGAGGTGCACGGGGCATATAGTGAGACACCGAACTTCTCCGAAGCGAAAAACGCGTTGGAAGTTTATAACAACCTGGCCGAGGTGAAGGTACGCCGGAGTGAGTTGTTTGGCAAAAATGGAGGGATCACCGGAGTGTGGCAGTATAACCGAGGTGGAGAATAAACCGGAGTGTAGTAATCTGGCCGAGGTCTACTCCGCAGCCGAGTCGTTGGGCTCGCTAAATCTCAACGCCGAAGCGCCGAATATTGACTCGGAGGCCGTAAATAATTGACCAGAAATAAGAACTTCTTTATCGGGTGTTCGGGAACACGACATGGACATTGCCAATGTGAATCTCCCCGGACGGATCGGGGGAGAGATTTTAATTGTCCAGAGACGGAGGTTTAATTGTCCGGAGACGAAACGCGAATCTCCCCAGACGGATCGGGGGAGAGATTTAACTGTCCGGAGACGGAGGTTTAATTGTCCGGAGACGAAACGCGAATCTCCCCGGACGGATCGGGGGAGAGATTTAATTGTCCGGGGACGTCCCGGAGACGAGACGCGGATCTCCCCGGACAGATCGGGGGAGAAATTTAATTGTGCGGAGACGTCCGGTTTAATTGTCCGGAGACGAAGGCTTAATTGTCCGGAGACGAAGGTTTAATTGTCCGGAGACGAAGGTTTAATTGTCCGGAGACGAAGGTTTAATGGTATAATTGTCCGGAGACGAAGGTTTAATTGTCCGGAGACGAAGGTATAATTGTCCGGAGACGAAGGTTTAATTGTCCGGAGACGAAGGTATAATTGTCCGGAGACGAAGGTTTAATTGTCCGGAGACGAAGGTTTAATGGTATAATTGTCCGGAGACGAAGGTTTAATTGTCCGGAGACGAAGGTTTAATGGTATAATTGTCCGGAGACGAAGGTTTAATTGTCCGGAGACGAAGGTATAATTGTCCGGAGACGAAGGTTTAATTGTCCGGAGACGAAGGTATAATTGTCCGGAGACGAAGGTTTAATGGTATAATTGTCCGGAGACGAAGGTTTAATTGTCCGGAGACGAAGGTATAATTGTCCGGAGACGAAGGTATAATTGTCCGGAGACGAAGGTTTAATTGTCCGGAGACGAAGGTATAATTGTCCGGAGACGAAGGTTTAATGGTATAATTGTCCGGAGACGAAGGTATAATTGTCCGGAGACGAAGGTTTAATTGTCCGGAGACGAAGGTATAATTGTCCGGAGACGAAGGTATAATTGTCCGGAGACGAAGGTTTAATGGTATAATTGTCCGGAGACGAAGGTTTAATGGTATAATTGTCCGGAGACGAAGGTTTAATTGAACTGGTGGCAGCATGTGTTGAGTTTTGGAGCCAAAACAGGGGAACAGGGGTGTTCCTCGCTGGAAAGTAATCTCGGCCGAGACGGAGAGGGATCTCGGCCGAGACGGGCTGTCGAGTCATCTCGGCCGAGACAGAGAGTGATCTCGGCCGAGACATGAGGGCAAGCAAAATGGAAGTTTGCCCCGGAGAGCCATCTCGGCCGAGACGTGAAGGCAGGCAAAACTGGAAGTTTGCCCTGGAGAGCCATCTCGGCCGAGACAGATAATGATCTCGGCCGAGACGTGAAGGCCGACTTGTCATCTCGGCCGTGACATTGTGAGACAACAGGTTCCAATCCTGAATCAATGACCGTCGTAGGCAAACCCATATTTGCAGAATACGAAGAATACATATTCCCAGAAATATCATGAACAACAGGACGACTTGATGAAAATCCCAAAGCATGAGAATTATTTATGACCCGGAGATCCAGCATGGTTTCTCGTTTTGAGAAACTTATTGACGCGGTCGTGTCGTTTGTGTGACACGGCCGTGTTGCTGTTTGAACCAAAAACTGGTTCCTAAGCACGATTTTGACGCGGCCGTGTCGTTTATGTGACACGGCCGTGTTGCAATCCAGCATGATTGGAACGAGCTATTCTATCTCTATCAGCAGTAATAGTGTAAGCTTTGAAGAGTTTCACACGCTCCAAATAAACAGACTCATCAACATGAACAGTAATTGTATTACCCGGAATAAAGCGAGGTGGGGATGGCGGCGGCGGATCTGCCAGTTAAAAAACCCTAGCCATGGCGTGCTGTAGAAACCAGGGGTGAGTTTTGATGTTTGTCGTGTAGATATCATCATGAGATGTTGATTTTCCATTCTCGGATTATAATCCTTCTGAATATTATATGATATTATCATATAAAAGAGCTGATCATGATTAGCAAAAGTGATTGAAATTAATCCCACGCAAGAACACTTCGAAGAATCGAAGGTAATTTCGTTCCCACAGACGGCGCCATTTGATAATGCGCAATCTGGTAACGAAGCACTATAACAATAATCTATGCAAACATAATGTAAAAACACACAAGAATTACGTGGTTCGATCCGGAGATCTACGTCCACGGGCAGAAAACGGCAATCGCCGGAGTGTTTCTTTTACTAGAATGTTGAGTTTACACGGAGTAATTTAGAATACGGAATTCGAACCCTAAATCAGAGGTCTTTCCTCATATTTATACTATCAGATCAAAACCCTAATTAAATCCCTATAATCTGCCCGCTGGGCCAACGCGTGTCCCTGGGCCTGCTGGGCCTACGTGTGGTGGGCCTTCACGTGCTTGCTGGGCCTGTGCGTGCTGGGCCAATCAGTGGGCTTCGGTATAGTGGGCCTTGGTGTTAGCCCGACCCGAGCTGATCGGGTTATCCCTATCAGCCGTGGACTTGTTCTTGGCGCTTGTCTGGGAACTTCGTCTCTTGTACGAGCACGGCTACTTGGCTGTGGAGCAGACCTTGGTGGGTTTCGGCCCATTGCACAGGGTCCCATTCCTCGGGGACCATCACCTCGATTTCTCTCGCCAGTTCCTCGACTGCCTCTTCGACAACAACGGCGGGCTCTTCTTCGATCGTAGTCACTGGAACTGGCTCTCGAATAACAATGCCTGTGCTCTTTACCTCGGGCTTCTTTTTACCCTTCCGGGGGGATTTTGAAGTACCTTGGCTTCGGCTTGTACTAGCAATGAATTCCTCGGCAGAAGGCCTCCACCTGCCTCGGCCCTTCAGTCCTTCATACATATTGAGGAGCAACTCCAACACCTCTCGCTTTCTTACGAGCTCCGAGGACTCGGCGGGGCTCCTCGCCATAAGCGCTGAAATCTCATCCTATATTTCTACGACCCGCGCCTCAACTTCCTCAAATGTCAGTAAGCCGAACTCGGTCAATATTCGGTCATACTCCCTTTGATGGATGAGGACTCGGTCCATTTCAGCGACTTTTGCCAGATACTTCAACTCCTGATCAAAGGCTTTCTCCTCGGCCTCCTTCGCCTTTCTCTCTGCCGCGGAAACCCGCTTTTCTAGCCTTGGCACTACGTGCATTTGCAGGTTGTTATTCTCTTCGCGGAACCACTCAAGTGATCGCATAAGCTTCTTCATCGTCTCATGCAATTCCGCGGTATTCTAAACAGACAAAAGAATCAACGGGAACAATCAATCTCAAGCATACAATGAGCGGGAATTCAGTTCACAAACAAGATTTATATTCAACAAAATCGAAGTACATTATCCATGATTCAGTACAAAGTTTACATATACTCCTATTATCTACAACTTTAAATTTGAGGGGAACGACTGACCTCCCGCTCGGTCCCCTCAGTATCCTCGGGCAACACCTCTCGCCGGCCCTCCGACACTTCAGCTTCTTCCTCCTCATTAACTGCGGCAGCTTCATCCGCAGCTATGGCATCAACCTCCATCCGAGGGGGGGGGGTTCTTTGTTTCGGGGCTTGGAGACAAGCTCACCCCGACGGAATGCCAGAAACTCCTGGTCCTGGTCCACCTCATTGTTAGCAATCTCCTCGTCCTTCAGAATTTGCTTCTTCTCAGCTAGAGCCTTCAACAGAGGCCACTCCGGAAGATTTGCTAATGCTGTGTAGTAGGCCTTCTCCACCCCGGCCACTGCATCAAAGTCGTACCCGAATTCTGGACGATATACATCCACATTCGGGTAGACCTCCTTGATCTGCTCCAGCAGCACCGATCGCGTGGCCTGGTCCCCTATTGCAACAAAGTCGGTCTGAAAGTCAAGAAACGTGCTAGTTTGGAACAGTTTCTCAGCGAATGCTTTCAGCATCGCTTCTTGACCTTCGACTATGGCAGCCTCCCGAGCCTCCATCTCTGCCCGCAGCTGCAGTATTTCTCCTCGGAGGACACCGGCTTCTGCCTCCACTCCGCGCAGCCGCGCAACCTCATTTTCAACCAAGGCCGCCCTCTTATGCGCCTCGGTCAGGTCTTGTGTTAACCTGTCGTTGCGCGCCCGAAGCTCTCTAGCCACTTTGGCTAGCTCCTCCTTGCCTTCCTTCTCGCTCTTACGACCGAGGTCCATGATTCCTCGCGCCAAGCACAGAAGTTCTTCGGCATCAGCCCCCTCCAACCCCAACAGACTTGAGGGCCCCTGCTCCTTCAACTGCCACCAGTAGCAGCACACAGAAATCAGCACAGATAAAATGTACACTGCATTTGCGTTAACAGTAACTAACAGAACTTCCTGGATTTACCTCCATGCTCTCCCCGGTGCGGAGTCTTTTTGTTGTTGCTGGAGGAGTCCCAGATGGCTCCGGCCTCTTCTTGGATACAGGGGTAGGCCTCGCTGCTCCTACCTGCTCATCGGACCCAGCGCTGGGCCTCGCACCAGGTGACATCTTCCCCCGGGGAGATGCCTCAGCAGTTTTCCCTTTCTTTTTGGCCGCCGCAGCCACCGTGGGGCTTCCAGTTGGCTCTTTCCGAAGCGTCCCACTGCATGCAAAGTTTGAAGTTAGTCCTGTACAAAACAACAGTTTGTAAAAAGCATAACATGAGAACTCCTACCCTCCTCAGCAACCGCATCGCCCGAATAATACGGGCTCAGTCCGGCCCCCTCCAGTTCCTCCTCAGTACAGAGGGTCTTGAAAGTCCCCACTGACCGGAATGTATGTACGACTTCGGCCTCCGGATTCTCCACCGGGGCAGTATCGAGTACCTCATCCCTCCTCCACTTCGGGAGAGCTACTCCGTTCTTCACAAAAATAAACCTCTCCTTCCATCCCTCCACCTTACTCGGGTTTTGCACCTTGAACCCACCTCGGGCTCGGGGGCTGAAGGAGTACCACCCCTTGGATTTACCGAAGGCTTTTAGTTGGTAAAAAAACCTAAATAGCTCTACGGTTGGTTCTACCCCGGTATTTTTACACACTACGGTGAATCCGACTACTTGCCTCACCGCATTTGGCGCCAGTTGGCTTAAGGCAATGTCATAGTATCTCAGTAACCGGACCACAATATCCCACAGGGGCAATCTCAAGCCTATTCTCAGGAAATCTATATACACGCTAATGAAACCCTGCGGCGGGCAGCAGGCCCTATCACCGGGGTCCGATACTATGTATTCTAAGTTAAAGGGAAGGTAAAATGAGGGGATTTCTCTCTCAATCTGCACTCGCGTCATACGTAACGCTACAGTGGACACTTCAAAGTCCTCCTCCGTGCATTCATACAAACCGACCATCTTGACATTGGTTTCCCTGCCATCGACTCGATCCACAGTCCTAACCTCATTCCTCTCTGGAATTATGACTCGCAGAGGTGGCACATCTAACGGAGCGTTCTTAGTCCCTACTTCCCGAACAGAAGAAGAAGATGAAGAAGAAGACATACTTACTTGGTTTGAGTTTGAGAAGTTTTTTATTCGAGATGATTCACACGCGAACAGGTTTCTCCTTTTTTTTCCCGCTTTATAAAGATGGCAAATCACAAGGAAGAAGATGAATGGAACTGTGCTATTCTTCCCAATATATACTTGAAAGAATCAACGGTCCAGATGTAGCCTATTCAAATTCCATGTTTCAGATCTGGACGTGCTAGGCACGCGCTTTGCGGTTCCCAAGGCGCGTGGGGAACCGCTTTATTGGGGATTGCAGAGCGTGTCACTTCACATCCCTCTCTCTCATGATGGCGCCGCCAATCACATCAACCCCATCCTTGCCCAGAAAGATTTGGAAGACACTCCGGTGCTCCCTTCACCTCGGCCAGACTACTACACTCCGGTGCTCCCTTCACCTCGACCAGACTACTACACTCCGGTGCTCCCTTCACCTCGGCCAGATTATTATCAATTTCCAATACAGTTTCTTGCTTTTGGGGGAATCGCTATCATCCCGGTGTAATTCGGCCTAGTTCGATTCAGCTTCCACGGACTACGCTGTGGAACACCTTCGACGCGGAACAGTCTTGGCCATCCAGAAACACCCCGGTTACAACCGAAGCTCCTTCCTCGCTCCGGCTGGGGGGGGGGCATCTGATAGGGATGGCCTGGTCACTTCGGGTCGGGTTAATACCTAACGCCCCGGCCCGCCCCGGCCCGCCAACTGGCCCAGAACCTCGGCCCATTAACCGCCCCAGAAGGTCCAGAGGTACGCGTCCTGGATAACGCGTGTGGCGCGGCCCAACTTATGGCTTGTTCCGCGACTCAAGGCCCACGATCCGTCCCTAACCGCCATGCAGCGGAAAAGAGGCGTGATAATAGGGAGTTAGTTAGGGTTCAGTAGGGTTTAGTATAAATTGAAGAAAAGAACTCTGAATTAGGGTTCGCATTCTGTATTCTGAAATTACTACGTGTAAATTCAAAGATCTAGTAAAAGAAACACCTCGGCAGGTGCTATTTTGTGCCCGTGGACGTAGATCTCCGGATCGAACCACGTAAATCTTGTGTTTTTTCATATTGCTTACGTAGGTTTTCGTTAAGTTTCTTGGATATCAGATTGCGCATTATCAATTATATTATAGGAAATAATATTATATACGTTATGTAGTAGAAACACCTGTACATTTCTTATAAGAAAAAAAGGAGATTATAAAAGCTAATACATGAATATATACATTTTTTAATAACACTGTTGATGTATCAGAATTTGAAATTCAATTCTCCTGTTGATAGGATAACCCGGTCACTTCGGGTCGGGTTAATACTTGAGCCCACTGACCAGCCCAGCAAGCACGTGAAGGCCCAGCACGCGTAGGCCCAGGCCCAGCAGGCTCAGAAACACGCGCTGGCCCAACAGGCAGTTTGTTCCGCGAATCAAGGCTGAAGATTCGTTTCCAACCGCCATGCAGCTGGAAGTAGGCGTGAATATAGGAAGTTTGTTAGGGTTCAGTTAGGGTTGAGGAAAAATTAAGTATAAATAGGAGAAAGGAACTCTGAATTAGGGTTCGCACTCTGTACTGTGGATTGCTACCTGTAAACTCAAAGTTTTAGTAAAAGAAACACCTCGGCAAGAGTGATTTTCTGCCCGTGGACGTAGATCTCCGGATCGAACCACGTAAATCTTGTGTTTTTACATTCTGTTGGCGTAGATTATCGTTAAATTTCGTGGTTACCGGATTGCGCTTTATCAATTGGCGCCGTCTGTGGGAACGTAAAGCAATTTTTGACGTCCACAACGTATTCAAGAATCATGGTGACAACTCGTTTGAATCAATCTCGTCATGGTGATCAATCCAACCAGGATCCACCCGTGGATCAGGTTGTGCCGCCGAGGCAATTGCCGGCAAGAAGTGCATCTCAACATCAGGGTAATCAAGGTCCACCCCCTCAAAACATGCAACACCCTAATCCCGCTGCTGACCAACCACCGGTTAACATTTAAATCACCCCAGAATTGCTCCAGGCTTTCTTACAAGAGCATGCGCATGTTCTTCAAGATTGGGCAGCTAATCGCCTACATCCCGCGGGGCCCGCCGGCCATGATGCTAATCCCGCGGTGCCCCCACCTCGTCAGCACTCGCGTGATCAACAGGACCCGGGGCACCCCGGATGCCAAGATCGGCGACGGTAACGACCTGGTTCCTCCGAGGACCATGGGAGTTCTAACGAATCACGACCTCGCAACGATGAACCTACTGATGTGGATCGCCGCCGTCCACTTAATGCGGCTAAGAGGGTTCGCTATGCCAATCCTCATGCTCTAGATCTTCAAGAGTATGAGCGAGTTCAACGCAATGTCGAACTGGACAGAATTCTGGGCCTCGATGCCAATGGAGATATCATCACACCGTTCTCCCAAGAAATCATGGCCACCTCCCTTCCCGAAGGGTTTAAACAGCCAGCCATACCACCTTACAATGGCACCGGAGATCCGGCCAATTTTCTTGGAGCTTTTAGGCACAACATGCTCAGCCACGATAACGTTACATCCCTCCAGTATTGCAAGATTTTCCCTGAGTACTTACAGGATGAAGCTCGGGTTTGGTTTGATGCTCTCCCACGCAACAGCGTATCTTCTTTCAGAGAACTCGCCGAGCACTTTTGGGCACGGTTCGAAGCACGGGCGAAGCCCATGGCCACACTGGCCGATGTCATGAACATGGAACAGCGGGACGGTGAAACCGTTACCCAATTTCTTGATCGCTTCACAGCGGTAAGCCTTAAGGTGGGAAATTGCCCCGACGACGTACTCATTAACGCATTCATGAATGGACTCCGTCCCGGAGCACTTTACACCGAGTTAGTTCGAAATACACCCGTCACAACCCGAGCACTATTCAAAACGATGTGCAAATTTACTAAGGCAGAGGAGCAGACTCGCCAGAAGCGTGAGAAACACGCTAGCAAGCGGCAGTCCGATAAAGCACAAACCGGGCCTAGTCCGTGACCTAGCGCATTTTCCCGCCTGACCCCGGGGCGTTCAGAATCCCGAGGCGATATTCCACAATTGACTCCGTTGACGAAGTCACGAGCCGAAATCCTTTCTATTCACAAGAACGATCTGCGACCTTGTCCGCGGATGACTGCGCCGCCTGAGAAGAGGAATCGTGGAAAGTGGTGCGCGTACCACCGAGATCATGGGCACGAGACAGAGGAGTGCCGAGAACTCAGCAAGGAAATAGAGGAGTGCCTGAGGAAAGGTTTCTTGCGCCAATACATTGCGCGGACCGATGAGAAGCCCCGGACAGGTCAGAATGGGGGGTCGTCCAATAATCGTGGATATCATGACCGCGGCACACAACAGAATCGGCTGCCGTGGCAGAATAATTGGCCGGGGCCCAATAACTACGCACGGCAAGATTCTGGCAATCGCCAGCAACCACGTCTTCCTCCGCCACCTCCTCCTCCGGGGGGACCCGAAGACAACGCGCCTCCTCACGTAATAAACGTGATATATGGGGCCCTTCCCACCGGGGCCTCGCGACATGCCTTGAAGGCAGAGGCTCGACGTCCTCCTCCCGAGGAGCCACGTCATAAACGCCTCCATCAATCCGAGACTGTCAGCTTCACGGATAGGGACCCGGTTCCGGAGATAACACCTCATACTGACGCTATTGTCATCGACATGACTGTAGCCAACATAACAATAAGGCGAGTCTTCGTGGATAATGGAGCCGCGGTGAGTATTATATTTGCCGACTGTTTCCAAAGGATGGGGATTCCTCGGAAACAACTTCGGCCGGCCCCCGGGCCACTGCAGACTTTCACCCAGGGTGAAGTCCAGCCAGAAGGAGTTATCACTCTCCCGGCATCCCTGGGAACCTATCCGAAGATAAAAACCATCTTCGTGGATTTTTATGTGGTGAATTCCCCGTCACCGTACAACATGATATTGGGCCGGGACTGGCTTACCCCAGCCAAAGCCATATGTTCCACATATCACCTCGCACTAAAGTTCCCCACTTCGCATGGCGAAGTGGCTATCCGCGGGAGTCAGCGGGTTTCAAAAGAATGTATGTACGTAGCACTCAAAAAGACTGCTAAAGCTCCTCCTAAACAGCAGCTTCAGGTAGCATCATCGGTTCTGGAACCTCGGGAATGTACCTCATTGGGGGATGCCACTGCCCAAGTCCCGCTTGATCCGTCCAAGCCGGAACAGACAGTAACCGTCGGAGCTGTGGATGTGCCATGGTTACATCAGGCTATAATTCAAACCCTGCGAGAATATTCCGATGTCTTCGCATGGTCTCCTCTGGATATGCCCGGGGTCTCTCCCGACATAATAACACACAAGCTGAACATTGATCCCAGCATAAAGCCTATCCAGCAGAAGCAAAGGAAATTCGCCCCGGAACGAAATGACGCAATTCGAATCGAGGTGCAACAACTCTCGGATGCGGACATCCTGTTCGAGGTATATTACCCCTCCTGGTTATCGAATCCAGTAATGGTGGTTAAATCCAGTGGGGCATGGCGGATGTGCGTCGACTTCTCCGACCTCAATAAACATTGCCCGAAAGACTGTTATCCACTACCTTCCATTGACCAAAAGGCCGAGGCCATTACTGGGTTTGTGGCACTTTGTTTCTTGGATCTGTATAAGGGATACCACCAGATCTTCATGGATCCGCAAGATGCCATCAAGACAGCATTCATCACTGCTTTTGGGTGCTATGCTTTTAAGAAAATGCCCTTCGGGCTCAAGAACGCCGGAGCCACATACCAGCGTCTCATGGACCGGGTTTTCCACGGCCAAATTGGTCGCAACGTCGAGGTTTACGTTGACGACCTCGTTATAAAGAGTATATCCCATTCTTCATGTGTGCAAGACATTGCCGAAACATTGCGCACCCTGCGAAGCTACAATTTGCGCCTTAATCCAGCAAAATGCACTTTCGGCGTCGGCTCCGGCAAGTTTTTGGGTTATATGGTTCCACAACACGGTTTGCAGGCTAACCCGGCCAAACTTCGGGATGTGCTAGAATTGCAACCACCTAAGACATTCAGGGATGTTCAACGTCTCACAGGAGGTTTAGCGGCTTTAAATCGATTCTTATCTAATGCGGCAGAGCGCCAGCTTCCACTCTTCAAAATCTTGAGACAAGCGAAGTCCTTTGAGTGGACTCCGGAGTTCACCGAGGCCTTCGAGGCTTTGAAACGTCACATACAGCAGCTGCCCACTTTGTCAGTTCCTCTCCCCGGAGAGCCGCTTTATTTATATTTAGCTTCCTCCGAGGAAGCTATTAGTGCTGCACTTGTGCGCGAAGTCAATGGGGTCCAACATCCTGTCTACTTCACAAGTCGTGTTCTCCACGGGGCGGAGACACGGTACTCCGTGTTAGAAAAAACCGCTTTGGCAATTGTTATGGCAGCTCGGCGGTTACGGCCATATTTCCAAGGACGTGAAATACGGGTTCTGACCAATCATCCTATCCGCCAGATTCTTGTCAAACCCGAGGTGTCTGGGCGCCTCGCAAAGTGGGCCGTTGAGTTAGGCGAATATGATATTCAATATCTTTCCCGACGAGCAATCAAGGGACAGGCACTCGCCGACTTTCTGGCTGAAACCCCGGGAGACAATCCTGAGTCTCCGACAGACAGTCATACACATCACCCCGCTACCCACGTACCCTCACATAGGAAATGGCAGCTATATGTGGATGGAGCCTCCACAACTCGGGGAAGTGGTGCCGGGGTACTCCTCATCGACCACGAGGAGGTTGAAGTAAAATACGTCATCCGATTCAAGTTCAAGGTGACTAATAATGAAGCGGAGTATGAGGCAGTTCTCGCCGGGCTCCGGCTCGCTCAATCCTTGGGCGTTCGTCATCTTGAGCTCTTCACTGACTCCGAGATCGTGTCCAAACAAATTCAGGGGACTTATGTCGCCAAGGATGAAACAATGATCAGGTATTGTGCTCTAACACTCAAGCTCATGTCAACTTTTGATGCAGTTATTATCCAGAAAATACCGCGTGCTCAAAATGCAAGAGCGGACGCACTCAGTAAGTTGGCCTCCGCGGTCCGAACTAATATATCTCCGGATATCATGGTCGAAGACCTATCTCATCCAGCAATTCATGAAGCCACAGTTTCAGTATTGACCGATAGTGATCCGAATTGGATGACTCCTATTATTCAATATCTCCGAGATGGAATCCTGCCAACTAACAAGCTGCAAGCTCGGCAAGTTTCCCTCAAAGCCCCCAAGTACTCCTTTCATGATGGAGTCTTGTACCGGCGATCATATCTGCAACCGAGCCTCCGGTGTCTCGCTCCTGCCGAAGCTACCCAAGTTCTGCGGGAGGTTCACGAAGGGGCCTGTGCCAGCCATATTGGCTCTCGGACATTGGCCAAGAAAGTTCTCCGCTGGGGATATTATTGGCCAACTCTATTCAACGATGCCCACGACTTGGTGACCAAATGCAGCAAGTGTCAACTGCACTCCCGAGTGAAGCATCTACCACAGACCGAGCTCACTAGGATCCAAAGTGCGTGGCCGTTTATTCAGTGGGGTATCGACATTGTTGGCCCATTCCCCGTTGCTCCGGGAGGATTGAAGTTCCTGGTCGTTGCCATAGACTACTTCACTAAGTGGGTCGAAGCCGAACCACTTACAGCCATTACTGGTCAAAATGTCTTAAAATTTGTATGGCGCAATATCGTATGTCGCTTCGGCATCCCGAGCACTATCATCTCGGACAATGGTAAACAGTTTGCCAACGATCCATTTCGGTCATGGTGTGAAGAGCTCCACATCAAACAAATCTTTACTTCGGTTGCTCACCCTCAAGCCAACGGGCAGGTCGAAGTCACCAATCGGACACTACTCACGGGCATAAAGAAGTGCCTGGATAATGCCAAAGGTCTCTGGGCAGAAAACCTTCCACAAGTCTTATGGGCTTATCGCACAACACCGAATACATCGTCCGGGGAGACTCCTTACAGTCTTACTTATGGCTCCGAAGCCGTTATCCCTGCTGAAATCAGCGTACCAAGCCCCCGCCTCCTCACATTGGATCCAAAGGATAACGACGAGGCTCTCCGGGTAAATTTGGATGAGCTTGAAAATCGCCGTGACCAATCATTCATTCAACAGGCCAGGAGTAAACAACGAGCAGCCCAGTATTATAACCTCCGGGTCCGGGGTACTCAGTTCAATGTCGGGGACTTAGTTCTTCGGCTCAACTCAGCCAGCAAAGCTGCCCCCGAGGGGAAATTACAGGCATCTTGGGAAGGTCCCTACCGAGTCGTTGCTGCGCACAATTCCGGATCCTATCAGCTAGAGCATCTCAACGGGACCCCGATTCCCCGAAGCTAGCACATCACTAACTTGAGGCGTTTCTATCTGTGAAGGCCAAATCTCAAGTACCATCTTATCTTTAATTTCTTTTATAGTAGTTGTCTCTCTTTGTACTTTTAAGTTTGCTCCGGCACTTATCATTGAATAAAAACTCTTTGCTTATATATCTTGCTGTGTTTTTCTTTACGTTACGGGGACGCCCTAACGCAATCATATTATCGTTATTGGTCTCCGGACAAGTAAATCTCTTCCTTGGTCCTTCCGAGGAGATTCGTGTATCGTCTCAGGACTCACATCACTTTCTCGTCTGTTTAACCGGAGAAGTGTTTACTCCCGCCTGATCCGTCCGGGGAGATATTACTCCCGCCTGACTAGTCCGGGGAGATTGGATTTATCCATATTGTGTTCCCGAACACCCGATTAAAATTGTTAATAATTTTTCTTGTCGTGTTCCCGAACACCCGATTAAAATGGTTCGTAGCCTAATGCTCTCGTTAAAGACGTTTGTACATACTACAACAATTTTATTACCTTCTGAATATTACAACATTAAGAAGTTTTTTTTACATAAGACTTCAAACATAACAAAAATAAAAAAAGAGTTATCTGCGGCCCCCGAGCCAATACTCCGCGCTCCGGCGTTGTTGCCTGCTTCTCGATCTTTGCCGCGTCCTCCGGGACCTTGAAGTTCCTCGGCCTCGGGCTCCGGCTCTCTCGTCTCCGCGAGCTTCCCTACGCCGAGGACTTGCTCTAGGTGCTTGCCTGGGGACTTCACCCCTGGTCTGAGCTCGGCTACTTTGTTGTGGCGCGGACCTCGGGGTTTGGGCCCACTGCTCAGGGTCCCACTCCTCCGGAGCCTTTACTTCGATCTCCCTGGCCAGCTCCTCTACTACCTCTTCGGCAACCGCTGCGGGTTCTTCTTCAGTTATGGTCACTGGAGCTGGCTCGCGGATCACTATGCCTTTGCTCTTTCCGGAGGGTTTCTTCTTATCCTTCTGAGGAGCTTTTGGCGTACTTTGGTCCCGGCTTGAACTCGCGATAAACTCCTCGGCAGAAGGCCTCCACCTGCCTCGGCCCTTTATCCCCTCATACATGCTCAGAAGCAGCTCTAGCACTTCTCGCTTCCTTACGAGCTCCGAGGCGTCCGCGGGGTTAGTGGCCGTAAGCGCTGAGATTTCGCTCTGGATCTCTACGACCCGTTCCTCCACTTCTTCAAAGGTCAGCAGACCGAACTCCGAAAGTATCCGGTCGTATTCCCTCTGATGAACAAGGACGCGGCTCATCTCGGCAGCGGTAGACCGATATTTCATCTCGAAGTCTTTGGCTTTCTCCTCGGCCTCAACCACTTTCCTCTCTGCCGAGGCTACTTGCTTCTCTAGCTTTGGCACTACGTGCATTTGCAGATGATTCTTTTCCCCGCGGAACCACTCAAGTGATTGCATGAGCTTCTTTATGGTTTCGTGTAGTTCCGCGGTGTTCTAAACAAAAGAAGAGTCAACAAGATCGATTACTCTCAAGTATGTAAAAAGTTGGAGTTCAGTTCGACAACAGACATAAACTGATCATGCAAATAAAAAGCGAAGTTCAAGAGTTCGAGAAACAGAAAGTTATATTTCATATCGCAGTAGTACAATTGTTCCAGATCAGTACATCGATTCCTAACATTCCTAAAAGAGAGAAAAAAAAATATATATATACAACTTTAAATTTGCGGGGATCGACTGACCTCCCGCTCAGTTGCCTCCGTCTCTTCGGGCACTCCCTCTCGCCGACCCTCGGACACTTTGGCTTCTTCTTCTCCAATTGATGCGACGGCTTCGATCGCAGCTGGGGCTTCGACTTCCATCCATGGAGGGGGCTCGATGCTCCGGGGTGCGGTGACCAGCTCGCCTCGGCAGAAGGTCATGAATTCCTTGTCCTGGTCCACCTCACAGTTGGCAACTTCTGCGGCCGTCAGAAGTTGCTTCTTCTCCCCGAGAGCCTTCACCAGGGGCCACTCCGGCAGATTTGATAGCGCCGTATAGTAGGCCTTCTCCACTCCGGCCACTGACTCGAAGTCATACCCGAATTCTGGACGATATACGTCCACATTCGGGTAGACCTCCTTCACTTGCTCCAGCAGCGCGGATCGAGTGGCCTGGTCCCCAATCGCCACGAACTCCGTCTGGAAGTCGAGGAATGTGCTGGTTTTGAATAGTTTATCGGCGAAGGCCTTCAGCAACGCTCCCTGCCCTTCGACCACGGCAGCTTCCCTCGCCTCCATCTCTGCCTGCAGCCGCAGCACTTCACCCCGGAGAACATTATTCTCCGCATCCACCCCGCGCAGACGCGCGACCTCGATTTCGACCAAGGCAGCCCTCTTGCGTGCCTCGGTCATATCGTGCGTCAGACGGTCGTTGCGCGCCCGGAGTTCTCTGGCCACCTCGGCCAGCTTCTCCTTCCCCTCCTTCTCGCTCCTGCGGCCGAGGTCTAGAATACCTCGCGCCAAGCGCAGGAGCTCTTCGGCGTCCGCGCCTTCTAACCCCAACAGACTTGGGGGCCCCTGTTCCCTCACCTGAACCAATGATCGAGTGATCAGCACAGAAACATATTCAATGCCATTGCATTAAACAAGACTGGAACTTACCTCCACACCTCCCTCCGCGCGAAGTCTTTTCGCTGCTGACGGAGGAGTCCCAGATGACTCCGGTCTCTTTTTGGACATCGGGGTAGGCTTCGTTACCCCTACCTGCTCCTCCGACCCAGCGCTGGGCCGCGCACTGGGTGGCATCTTCCCCCGGGGAGACACCTCAGCGGCTTTCCCCTTCTTTTTGGCTGCCGCCGACGATGCGGGGCTTCCGGCAGGTTCTTTTCCGAAGCGTCCCACTGCACAAGAAACGCAAAGATTAGTTATGTAAAAATCAACAGTTGTAAAAGGCAAGACGGAGAAACTCCTACCCTCTTCGGCGCCCGCATTGCCCGAATAATACGGGCTCAGCCCTGCCTCCTCCAATTCCTCCTCGGAACAGAGGGTTTTGAAAGTCCCCACTGTCCGGAATGTATGAATCACTTCAGCCTCCGGGCTCTCCACCGGAGCGGTATCAAGCACCTCATCACTCCTCCACTTCGGGAGAGCTACCTTATTCCTAATAAATATAAACCTCTCCTTCCACCCCTCTACCTTACTTGGGTTTTGAACCTTGAACCCACCTCGGGCTCGAGGACTAAAGGAGTACCATCCCTTGGACTTCCCGAAGTTTTTTAGTTGGAAGAAGAACCTAAAAAGCTCTACAGTCGGTTCTAATCCAGCGTTTTTACAAACCACGGTGAATCCCACTACCTGCCTCACCGCGTTCGGCGCTAATTGGCAGAGGGCAATACCGTAGTATTTCAGCAATTGGATGACAATATCCCACAAAGGCAGTCTCAGGCCTACTCTAAGGGGATCTATATATACACTAATAAACCCCTGCGGTGGACAACAGGCCCTATCCTCGGGTAGGGTTGCTGAAATGGCCCTAGCCCGACGGGCCGGCCCGAGCCCGCCCGAAAAAACCCAGGGTTAGGTTTAGGTATTTGTGGCCCGTTTAAAATCCGGGCTTTTTGGCCCGGACCGCCGGACCCGTAGGGCTATGCGGGCTGGCCCGCAATTTAGCCGGGCTGGCCCGAGATATATATGTATTTATAATTTATTTGTATTTGGAGCCTGAAATTTTAAGTTAGTCGACTCAATAGACTCAAGTCAATACTACAAAATACATATTACATATTGTGATACAAAATAAAATTGATACAATAAAGCAATAATACTAATAATAATATAATAATATATAGTAATACACATCCCAATTGCCGTTCCCCCTCTCCTTGGCTCCAATTCACTCCAGCGCCGCAATAACTCATCGCTCCAGCCCTACAACAGCTCTTTACTTCAGCAGGCGTCAACTCCCCCACACCGCGCGAATGATACTTAAATTTGATAACATTATGTTATTTTTTCATGTATGTACATGAATGGTGATTTATTTGATATTTTGAGCCCTAAATATTTTTATGTTTGAATTACTAAGGTTGTTGGATTTCAGTATACATATAATTTTTAAAGTTTGACATGTAGCCCGATAGTGGCCCGTTTAGCCCGAAAACCGATAGGGTTAGGGTTAGGTTCACCATATTCTTGGCCCGATAAAATGGCCCGATAAGCCCGAGGCCCTATAAACCCGAAAACCGCTAGGGCTAGCCCGAAACCGCTAGGGCTGGCCCGTTTGGCAACCCTATCCTCGGGGTTCGGTATTATATACTCTAGGTTGAAGGGAAGGTAAAATGACGGGAGTTCTCTCTCAATTTGCTCTCGCGACATCCGAGACGCTACGGAGGCCACCTCCAAACCCTCCTCCGCGCATGGATAGAAAGCAACCATCATAACGTTGCATTCCCGGCCGTCGACCCTGTCTATAGTCCTAACCTCATTCCTCTCCGGAATGAGATATGATAGGGGGGGAATGTCTAACGGGGTACTCGAAGTCCCTAATTCTTCAACAGAGGCAGAAGATGAGGCAGAAGGTGAAGAGGAAGACATACTTACTTGGGTTGAATGTGAGTGGGTTGATTTGAGAAGTTTTTTATCTGAGATGAATCACGAGTGCAGATTGCCTCTTTTTCCCGCTTTCTAAACTGATGAATCGCAATGAAGAAGATGAAAGGTTACTGTGCAGTTATTCCAATTATATACGCAAAAAACCAACGGCTCTGATGCAGCCTATTCAAATTCAGTGATGGAGATTTAAACGTGCTCTTCACGCGCTTTACAGTTCCCAAAGCGCGTGGGGAACAGGTTTCTTGGAAATCGCAGAGCGTGTCACTTCACATCCCTCTCTCTCATGATGGCGCCGCCAATCACATCAACCTCACCCTTCGTCAGGAAGATTCAAAATACACTCCGGTGATTCCTTCACCTCGGTCATACTACCACACTCCGGTGCTCCCTTCATTTTGGTCAAACTACTCACTCCAGTGTACCCTCCACCTCGGCCAGGTTGTTATATACTTCCAACGCGTTTCTTGCTTCTGGGAAATTTGGTATCTCGATAAATGTCTTGTGCACTTCGGCCTAGCTCGACTCCGCGCCCGCAGACTGCTCCGCAGAGTCCCCGGGGACGCGGATAGACTTAGTCAACCATAAACACTTCGGCCCGCCAACGACCACGGCCCTTCTCGCTTAAGGTTCCACCCCGGTAACAACCGAAGCTCCCTCCTCGCTTCGGCTGGGGGGGGGGGGCATCTGATAGGGATAACCCGATCACTTCGGGTCGGGTTAATACTTGAGCCCACTGACCAGCCCAGCAAGCACGTGAAGGCCCAGCACGCGTAGGCCCAGGCCCAGCAGGCTCAGAAACATGCGCTGGCCCAACAGGCAGTTTGTTCCGCGAATCAAGGCTGAAGATTCGTTTCCAACCGCCATGCAGCTGGAAGTAGGCGTGAATATAGGAAGTTTGTTAGGGTTCAGTTAGGGTTGAGGAAAAATTAAGTATAAATAGGAGAAAGGAACTCTGAATTAGGGTTCGCACTCTGTATTGTGGATTGCTACCTGTAAACTCAAAGTTTTAGTAAAAGAAACACCTCGGCAAGAGTGATTTTCTGCCCGTGGACGTAGATCTCCGGATCGAACCACGTAAATCTTGTGTTTTTACATTTTGTTGGCGTAGATTATCGTTAAATTTCGTGGTTACCGGATTGCGCTTTATCACCTGTGATATTTTTATTTTTTCCAGAATTTTATAGATTATTGGAATGCTTATATATAAGAATTTGAATATCAAAATATGAAAGAACATACTCTTAATTTTAAGTAAGACTATCGAGAACCGTAGCTGTAGTTATCTGCAATTATTGAATGAACTTATATAGGAAAAGTAAAAAAAAAAAAAAAAAAAAACTAGAAAATTTAAATATTGAAATATTTTAAAATTTCAAATTACAACTATGCAAACCGAGAAACATGGATCTTTAGTTGTAATAGTTATATAAACATTATCCAAGGAAATACAAAAATAGAATCCTTAAAAATTGAAATATTATACTACCTCATCCCACCCAAATATGCACACTTTCCTTATTGGTACATTCAACATCAATTTGCATACCCTTAAAAGGAAAAATTCTCTCAAAATCTCCACCTTCAATTTTCACCTTTGAAAAAGTCAACTAAAAAGCATAAAATAACTTTTTCTTAATATTTGTGCAACCTCATATGTGCAAACTACTGTAGGACGGAGGGAGTAATATATTTTACATCCGCAAAAATCTGAGAGAATGACTCTTAAAGAAGTGGTTGAGAAAATGACACTTGCCAAAGTGGTTTCTCTTTTAATATATAAGGGATAAGGGATGTTATTTTTGTTTAGTGTTAAGAAATTAGGCGAAACAAAACTCAATACGTCATGTTACCATGACACGAACTCGAACAATAATTTTGACTCCGAGCGGAGGTCTATTGGGCTCAGGTCGTTATCGGGTCAACATGATAAGACACGATGAAATTTGGGTTGGGCAAACCAGATAATTGTCGGATAACTTTAATGTTCTAATTATTACTTAATTAATAATAACTTATGTGGAAAGACTGGAGTTGATTGATCTAGTGAAAGAAATTTACTTGAATAGTTTGAAAACATGTAGTCTAGCCATTTAGAGAGAAATGTTGATTTGATAATTTGAAAGAAAATATTGATTAGATAATTCGAAAGAATTTTGTTTAATGACTATGTCTGATGTTCTAAACCTCCGTTGTGAATTTTATATTTTTTTCAAATTATGTTTCTTCGTTCAATTATGTGACTAGAGAATAAGGGGATTTTTACCAAATTTTGCTTTAGAGAATGTGATGTGAATTAATTTTTGTGGACAAATCATAATTTGGTAGTGTTTGAAAATAAAGTGATTTTAAAGTCAAAAGCTAATAGAAGTTGCACGTTGACAACTTCTCATAATCAAAATTTTAATCAATTTTAAGTTCCCAATATGATGCTGCGAACACATCAATAACTAATACCTAGATCCAAAAGTGACCTCAAGCACTTTTTAATTTCCATCGTGTAAATTTGTTTTTTGGTGTGTTTACTCGTTTGCATGATTTTTATTTTTATTTTTATACTCCTAAATGCATTCTTTATAACAAAAAATAACAATGGAAAAATTCATTATAGATGAATAATAGAGATTTAAATTCAATCAGATGTCCAAATTTTTAAGTTTTTGAAATGAGCATGTGTAAATAACCTTTCATTACATTCACTATATAGTCATGGCTAATTTTAGTACCTCGACACTATCTTTTTCAATCCAATATTAAAAGTAGTAATCTTCTTTTCTTTCGTGTGAATGGTAAATGTAAAGCTGAATATAGTCATCCCTGCTGTAAAATTTACCAATGACTTCATTAGGTACAAAAGCTTTGACACTAACATTGATGCACCAAACTTGGAAAGATAAACAATTACAATGTTAGAGATTTGAATTGTTTTCCTTCTTTAGGGGAGTGAAAAATGGTGGGTGGGTGGGTCAGTTTTAAAATAAATCTACAACCAAATAAAAATACTTATATTCATTTTATATATTTATATACACACACATGAATGTTAACATATTTTAAGCATTAAACAAAAGGAATATCTCAACAAATTCATCAATTAATTCGTTGGATTTGAATTATGTGGTTATTGGGAGGGACATCACAACTTCTAGAAAATTTGAGACTTGATTGGGCTTTTACCATATTGTTTAGTTAAGGAAACATTTTCCTAATTTATTGGAGTAAAAAATGGTTGGCTAGTGGGCCAGCCACAAATTAAAATTTACAGTTAAATAATAAAATAATTTTTTTATTTCTCAAATTAGTAAGTGTAAATTGGCGGGAAACTGTATTTTTTCAATTGTGGAGACGATACATTTTATTATTATTATATATATATATATATATATATATATTTATTTATATAGATTATAAAATATATCCGATTTGATATAATCGTTATCTATTATGATACATATATTTTGATTTGTTACATTTACTTATTAAGTAATACTTTATTAAGTAAATAATAATTTATTATTTTAGAGGTCATCACAAATTCTTATGTACACCAAATGCACAAATTTTAGAATCGTGTAATCTAAGTCGTATGCGTATCCATGGAAATGAAATTGTAACAGATCCATGAAAATGTATCATTAGGGTTGTAGGCGGATTTATAAAAAGGTATCACAGGAAGTTGCAAGCGGATCTATGAAAATGTATGTATCACAGGCGGTCACAGGCGGATCTATAAAAATATATCATCATGTATTACTTGTTCTGAAGAAATATGTTATACACAGTTGCACACATGAAAATGTATCACTGTTTACACTAACATGTATTATCTGTTATGAAGAAAGGTTGTATTATACTAGACAAATCGACCTTTTTTTATCCTTTCGTTTGTGTTGTTTACTACCTAATAAAATAAATAGTGGATTTTCTTAATAATGATAACCGACGCATTTCTGTCTTGTTTTGCCGCTATTTTTTTTATCACCGCAATATCTTTCTTTCTCTCAATTATTTGAGTCTTGACTATGGGGAATCCTTGGAATTTTTTTGAGATATTGGATATTTTGATAGAAGGGGAGTTGTTTCGTCTCAAAATCTCAATAATATTCGTTCCTTAAAGGACTTCTTTTGGTCATTCATCGAAAGGAGGCACTTGTTTGGAATTTGATGAATTGAGATATCTGGAAACATCATTTTGTATTATTTCTTTAGTCGAATTCGAAGTGGAGTCTTAGTCTACTATTTCTGTATTATTTCTAGTTTCAAACAAATTCACAAAGAAAATCGATTCATACCTTATCTAGAACTCATGTTTGAAAAAAATATTAGATCACATATAGCCAACAAATGAAGCGGGTTAATTAAAAATGCACAGGTGAAAAATGGCAAAAAGGAAAGCATTCACTCCTCTTTTGAAAAAAGGTAATACATTTGTTCAGAATAAGTAACATCCTTCAACACTAATATATTTTTTGCATAATTCATTTTAAAACAATTTGTAACTTTCATTATAAGAACTAATATTTTTGCCACAACATAAACACTAATACCTTTCATTAAAAATTGACCATGACTCGGATTGTTACTAGTGTACAAAAGTACTACTCATTCCCAAATTATGTAAATTAAGGATATTATCATAATAAACATATTTAGACTCTTGCTTGTATTATACTCTCTCCGTCCCTGGCTAATTGGCCAACTTACCATATTTGTTTGTCCCAACCTAATTGTCCTAGCCTATAAATGACAAATTCTCTCACAATCTCCACTCTTAAAATTTCTACTCTTAATCTCCACCTTTGAAAAAGTCAATATTCCACAAATCTATTTTTTTTTAATCTTTATACTCGATTAAGATTGGTCAATTAGATCAGGACGGAGGGAGTATGCAATATCCAAATCGAAATATGCATTCCCGGAATCATGCCGAATCAAAAGAAAACCATGTTACAAATTCATATATACATTATTTTGAATTTATATTTTTATATCAAATTACTAAACATTTTAATCAAATTAAATGGTAATGATACAACAACTTTTATAAAACTTAGTAAATAATTAATATAATCATTTTCATTTTACCCAAATTAAGCTAATTTTTAAAAGTATTTTATCTTAATGTTGTGCCTATTAATGTACTTAATATGTAATGATAATTATATTATATTTAAGAGTCCAACTTTAGTGCACCTGGTACATGGTGCACCTGGACTATTTTAAACCATTAGATTTGGTCAACTTATATCCAACCGTCAGATCAAAATAATATTCTCTCTCCTTATACTTGTTACCTATTCTACAGGTTTCACCTAAAATTATTAATATTAAATAATTAATTGACTATTATTAATTATAATAATATCTCCCAAATCATGATTCAATTTTATTGAATCGAAAATTAATATCAATTTTATGTACATTTTTTATTTTTAAAATTCTAAAGTCAGGTAGACCAATTATTTTCCAATCATATTAAATGTCAAAAAAAAAAAAAAAAATGAATCACTACATATTTCGAAAAAAAAAATAAAATAAAAAATAATAAGTCCTAAAATCACTAAATATTTTGAAGGCATAAATAATCTCTCTCTATATATATATATATATATATATAAAATGGATTTATACTACAATTGAAAAATAGTGTTTTTCCCGCCCAAACTGCTTACTATATATGGTAGTAAAAAATATTTTTTTAATTAAAAATAGAACACAATATGTGCCTAAAATATCTCCGAATCTGGTACACATATATTTGTAGTGGTAATGTTTTCGCAAAATTAGGGAAGTTATTGCTGAATTTATTGGAATGAGTTTTTTTGTCCCTAAATATAAGTAATAATTAGTTGTATCCAAATTGACTTTACAAAATTATCAAATCGTAAGATACAAATCAATCTTTAACCATAATATTTTAGAATGAATCTTTACCAAATTATTTATGTTACAATACCTAAATAAATCAGTTATTTCTTTTATTGAAATTACTATGCAAATGAATCTACAAATTTATTTATCGCATAAAATTAGGGTAAAAAAATACTAATTACAAACCCTATATTCCAACTATCTAAAAAATGTATTATTTCTATATATGAAAATAAAGCATTTCATCCCCCCCCCCCCCCCACCCCAACTTATATACTTATTTGGGAAATAAAAAATATTTTATTTATTATTTGACTGTAAATTTTAATTTATGGCTGGCCCACTGACCTACCCTTTTTTACTCCTATAAATTAGGAAACGGTTTCCTTAACTAACTAATTTGGTAAAAATTAAACCAAATCACATTTTTTTGTGGAAGTTAAGTATCCCTCCCTAAAAATAAAGAATAAACAAGCATATAGATTTAATTTACAACATAAAATCCCTTAATTTTAGCAAATGAATATCTTTCAGTATTTGATTGAATACATAATTCATTTTAATTAATTGATGAATCTGTTAATATATTCACTCCATTTCGAAAACTGAAATATATCAATCTTATCTTATGTTACTTAATAATAAGACATCACCATTAATCTATTATTTTACAAATTTGATATTAAAATCATTTATAAATTATTCAAATTTTGAAAAAACAATTGAAATACTTAATTTGTGGTGATAAAAATCGGCAGATTTTAAAACTCCTATATTTTAGATATTATGTTATGGGATTTTTGACCTAATAAGATATTATAAATATCACATCTTCACACTTCATTTCAATAAAAAATCACCATTCAACAAAAGCATACTCTCACTTATTTTCCAAGGTATATTCATAATCCTCTTGAATTTATCATTCTCATTATCTAAGGTTTACTTGACAGCCTTACATCAATGACAATCTGGAGGAACGATTCCATGGAGCTATGGCGCATCACGGGCACCTCCCGTGGGAGGGGCATATGAAGATTTTGTTTGGCACTGCCCAGGGGTGAGTCTTTGTTGTCGATATTTTGACTTGCTTGAGGGCATTTGTTCTTGTCTTAACTGTTCATCTCAAAATATATTTTGTGCCTTTGCTTTATTTTATTTGGCATAGGATTAATTAAATCAGTGTGATTCTTGATAAATAACTTAGAGTGATATCAATATGTTATTGAAGCTAATGCTGCAGGTTGGGTTGTGCTCGAAATACGGGTTGTATGAGACAAACTGAGAATAGTTGAAAAAATTGTAAGATTAGGTATCAGATTTAATACTTACATGTTTTCAAACTCTTCGTCAAGTAAATTTCTTCTACTAGATCAATCAACTTCAATATTTCCAAATAAATTATTACTCATAAGTTATAATTAGAATATTAAAGTTATAGGGCAATTATTTGATTTGTCCGACCAAAATTTTATCGTTGATCTAAATTTTATCATTTCTTATCAGGTTGGCCCTATAACTACCCAGGTCCGATAGACATCCACCGGAACTCAAAATTATCATACAAGTTCGTATTTTGGTAACGGCTCGTGTCGAGTTTTTCCATCTCTAATTTCTTAACATTAAACAAAATGACATTGTTGTATATAAAATAGAATTATTTAAGATTTTTCCCGTGCATCGCACGGGGGACATAACTAGTTTTAAATAAAGGCAAAAACTTGTGTGCACCCAACACACAATAGACTTATTGTGCATTTCCCTATTTAATTTAGAATTAAAGATAGATAAGGGCCTTGTTTGGATGGATTCACAACAACAACAACATGTGGTGTAGCGGTGAGGTGCGCGAAGATTAGGTTCGAGGCGCGCCCATGCGCGGGTTCGAACCTTGCCTTTGCTCTATTTTTACCTCTTTTTATATTGTTCAATAGAATATGTTATGATACGTAATAGTATATGTTATATCACGTAATAGTATATATTATAGTTACATATATAATTTTTTAGTCCAACTCTGCGCAACCGTTGCATCCATGCAACCCTCATTTTTTCACTGTTAGATTTATTCTATTTCGATCTGTACGTTCATTTAATTCGAATAATTTAAAAAAAAAGAAAAAAAAGGCTGAAATGTCAAATTATTCTCTCCTCTTCCCCATAAGTTATTACAAGTCCCAAAAAAACCTTTATGAAAAGTTGAAAACTAAGTTCAACACTCTATCTCCGTCTGTTTCGAAAATAATCCTCCATTAGCCAAGTTTTTCGGATAATTTTTTCTATTTGCTTCTGCGCAACATATTGCAGTTTTACACCAATCCGTCTTCACCCCCTCACATAGACCTATCATGTCGAACGAGAGCAAGACCTCCTCCAACAACTTTCCCGCCATCGACCCTAACAGGCATGCCCACCTCCGTCCGGACATCCTCTTTTTCAGAGGTCCTCGCTTCAAATGATTAAAAAATAATAATGGGGTGGATTAGAATTGTTAAAAAACAATAATAGGTCCCAGTACAACACTTAAAATGATAAAAATACCTTAAGTTTCATAGATGCAACGATTGCACTGAAGAATTACCCATAATTTTTTAATAATATATTATGTTGTTTAATAGTATATGTTTTATTGCGTAATAGTATATGTAATGTTACAGGTATACACATTTTTTTATTAATAATATATAATTTTTCTAAATAATATATTACATTGTCTAAAATAATATAAAAAATGCTTAATAGGGCTGGAACCCAAGTCACTATAAGTGCAATTAAATGTTTATCCACCAAGCCACCACCTCATATTGTAACATAAAATGCGGTGCAATGTATTCATACTAATAATAATACATGCACATATATAGATTTTTTTTTGGAGAAAATGAGATTCAAACTCATGCCCCAATAAGCAACAATTTGAGATTTTACCACCTAAGCTAGTACCTCTTATGTGCTAACAAACATGTCTTAATATATATATATATATATATATATATATATATATATATATATATATATTATTAGTTTGAATCAAAAGGAAAAAAAAAAAGTAGTGCGCTACTGAGGCTCAAACTCAAGACCTCAGCGTGCTCACAACAAATCTCGACCGCTGGGCCACCAGCTTGTATTGGATAACCAAACACAACCCTTAATATATATATACATATATATATATATATACATATATATATATATTATTAATGTGTTGAATCCAAAGAAAAAAATATATAACCTGCGTGTGCTGCATGAGGCTCAAACACAAGAGCTCAGAGCGTGCACAAGGCTTCTACCGTTGGGTCACCAACGTTTTTGTATATCCAAACGCAACCCTTAATATATACCTAATTCTCAAATTAAATTGGGGAGTGCACAATAAACTTACTGTGTGTTGGTTGCACCCAAGACCTATTCATAAATAAAATAAGTCCTCAAAATTCGAAGACCCAAAATAAAAAAAAATATATATACATAAAAGTTCGCCCCAATATATAAATAAACGTGAAAAATATATTTAAAATACAAACAAATTAAAAATGGTAATTGAAAAATAAAAAGGTGGGGAAAATACATTTAAAATATAAATAAATTAAAAATGGTAAATATAAACATATAACCTGCAAAACAGGTAAATTTAATTTAGGTGCACCGTATCCTAGGTGTACTCCATAAAAGCCCTATATTTAATTATGATGTATTTTTTTCAAGAAATAGTGGATGGAACACAAACTTGATTGTAATAAGATAATTTGCTTTAATTAGATAATCCGTATAATTCATGGTGAATTTTCTATTATCCCTTTTATTTAAAATGAATTTGTTAGTCCAAAGATAGAAAATATCTAACCCCCTAAATTGGACATTCCATTAGAATATCATATCGTACTATTTTGACTTTTTATTTCAATTTCGGGTATCAATTTTAAAAAAATATGGAAGTTTGGTAGAATTATGGAGGATTCAAGGTGACAAAAACTTAGATGTGACGGTCACACAGATCTTATTTCGTATGACGAGTTTATTCAATGATTAAGTAAATGATTCATATTTCATATTCAAGTTTTGACTTTATTCAAAAATAAAATTTCTCTTGATCAGACGGAATAAGTTCCGTATTGCCGCCACACACAAAACACACTTATTCAAATTTGAGAACCGTTGCACACTGTCTCACTTTCTTTTTTACTTGGTGTTATTTTAGGTTGGCATCAGATACATTCAACAACTACATCTCTGATAAAGCGCAATCCGGTACCCAATCAATTCAGCCTAAATCAACGCAAGAAATATAAAAACACACAAGATATACGTGGTTCGATCCGGAGATCTACGTCCACGGGCAGAAAATCACTCTTGCCGAGGTGTTTCTTTCACTAAAACTTTGAGCTTACAAGCAATAATACAGAATTCAGAATGCGAACCCTAATTCAGAGTTCTTTTCTCATATTTATACTCAGCTTTCCTAAACCCTAACTGAACCCTAACAACCTCCCTATTCTCACGCCTATTTCCCGCTGCATGGCGGTTGGGAACGAATCCTGAGCCTTGATTCGCGGAACAAACCATCTGTTGGGCCGACGTGTGTTCCTGGGCCTGCTGGGCCTACGCGTGCTGGGCCTACGCGTGCTTGCTGGGCCTACGCGTGCTGGGCCAGTCAGTGGGCTTAGGTATTAACCCGACCCGAAGTGATTGGGTTATCCCTATCAGATGCCCCCCCCAGCCGAAGCGAGGAAGGAGTTTCGGTTGTCACCGGGGTGGAACCGTAAGCAAGAAGGACCGTGGTCGCGGGCGCGCCGAAGTGTTTATGGATGACTAAGTCTATCCGCGTCCCCGGGGACTCCGCAGAGCAGTCTGCGGACGCGGAGTCGAACTAGGCCGAAGTGCACAAGACATATAGCGAAATACCGAATTTCCCAGAAGCAAGAAACGCGTTGGAAGTATATAACAACCTGGCCGAGGTGGAGGGTACACCGGAGTGTAGTAGTCCGGCCAAAATGAAGGAAGCACCGGAGTGTGGTGGTATGACCGAGGTAATTGAATCACCGGAGTGTAGTTTGAATCTTCCTGACGAAGGGTGAGGTTGATGTGACTGGCGGCGCCATCATGAGAGAGAGGGATGTGAAGTGACACGCTCTGCGATTTCCAAGAAACCTGTTCCCCACGCGCCTTGAGAACTGTAAAGCGTGTGAAGAGCACGTGTAAATCTCCCTCATTGAATTTGAATAGGCTGTATCAGAGCCGTTGTTTTTTGCGTATATATTTGGAATAACTGCACAATAACTCTTCATCTTCTTCCTTGCGATTTACCAGTTTAGAAAGCGGGAAAAAGAGGGGATTCGGTGCCTGTGATTCTCAAATTCAACCCACTCAAATTCAACTCAAGTAAGTATGTCTTCCTCTTCACCTTCTGCCTCATCTTCTGCCTCTATTGAAGAAGTAGGGACTACGGATGCTCCGTTAGATATCCCCCCCCCCCCTTCGATACCTCATTCCGGAGAGGAATGAGATTAGGACCGTAGACAGGGCCGATGGGCTGGAAAGCAACGTTATGATGGTTGCCTTCTATCCATGCGCGGAGGAGGGTTTGGAGGTGGCCTCTGTAGCGTTACGGATGACGCGAGAGCAAATTGAGAGAGAAATCCCTTTATTTTTCTTTCCCTTCAACCTAGAGTATATAATACCGAACCCCGAGGATAGGGCCTGCTGCCCACCGCGGGGGTTTATTAGTGTGTACATTGATCCCCTTAGAATAGGCCTGAGACTGCCCCTGTGGGACATTGTTATCCGGTTGCTGCGATACTACGGTATTGCCCTGTGCCAACTAGCGCCGAACGCGGTGAGGCAGGTAGTGAGATTCACCGTGGTGTGTAAAAACGCCGGATTAGAACCGACCGTAGAGCTTTTTAGGTTTTTTTACCAACTAAAAAACTTCGGGAAGTCCAAGGGGTGGTACTCCTTCAGTCCCCGAGCCCGAGGTGGGTTCAAGGTTCAAAACCCAAGTAAGGTAGAGGGGTGGAAGGAGAGGTTTATATTTATAAAAAACAAAGTAGCTCTCCCGAAGTGGAGGAGGGACGAGGTACTTGATACCGCTCCGGTGGAGAGCCCGGAGGCCGAAGTGATACATACATTCCGGTCAGTGGGGACTTTCAAAACCCTCTGTTCCGAGGAAGAATTGGAGGAGGCAGGACTGAGCCCGTATTATTTGGGCAATGCGGGTGCCGAAGAGGGTAGGAGTCTCACTATCTTGCTTTTTACAACTGTTGATTGTGTATATAACTAATCTTTACCTTCTGTGCGCAGTGGGACGCTTCGGGAAAGAGCCTGCCGGAAGCCCCGCGGCTGTTGCCGCAGCAAAAAAGAAGGGGAAGGCCACTGAGGTGTCTCCCCGAGGGAAGACAGTGCCCAGTCCACGACCGTCGGCGGGGTCGGAAGAACGGGTTATGCCGTCGGGGTCAACTCCCGGAACGAAGAAGAGGCCGGAGCCTACCGGGACTCCGCTAGCACCATCTAAAAGACCCCGGGTAGGGGAGAGCACGGAGGTAAACTTGAAACGATGCTCGTAATTTACGTACACGAAGTGTGTGTTATGAAGGCTGAGTTTGATGTCATTTGTTGTGTAATTGTCCAGGTAGAACAAGTGGCCCCGGGTCTGCTGGGGTTGGAGGGCGCGGACGCTGAAGAACTTCTGCGCTTGGCGCGAGGTATCCTGGACCTCGACCGTAAGAGCGAGAAGGAAGGGAAGGAGGAACTGGCCGAAGTGGCAAGGGAGCTTCGGGCGCGCAATGACCGGTTGACCCACGACCTAACTGAGGCGCGAAAGAGGGCTGCCCTGGTCGAAAACGAAGCGGCGCGTCTGCGCGGGGTGGAGGCGGAGAGCAATGTCCTCCGAGGTGAGGTACAACGACTGCGGGCAGAGATGGAGGCTCGGGAAGCTGCTGTGGTCGAGGGGCAAGGAACGATGCTGAAGGCATTCGCTGATAAATTATTCCAAACCAGCACGTTCCTCGACTTCCAGACGGAGTTCGTGGCTATAGGGGACCAGGCCACTCGATCCGCGCTGCTGGAGCAGGTGAAGGAGGTCTACCCGAATGTGGACGTATATCGTCCAGAATTCGGGTATGACTTTGAGGCAGTGGCCGGGGTGGAAAAGGCCTACTATGCGGCTCTAGCGAATCTGCCGGAGTGGCCCCTGGTGAAGGCTCTCGGGGAGAAGAAACAGCCGCTGACGGCCGCGGAGGTCGCCAACTGCGAGGTGGACCAGGACCAAGAGTTCATGGCGTTCCGCCGAGGTGAACTGGTCTCCGCACCCCGAAGCAGAGAACCCCCTCCACGGATGGAGGTCGAAGCCACAACTGCGGACGAAGCTGTCGCAGCAACTGAGGAAGGAGCAGCCGAAGTGTCAGAGGGCCAGCAGGAGGTGTTGCCCGGGGACATTGAGGCAACTGAGCGGGAGGTCAGTCGATCCCCGCAAATTTAAAGTTGTAGACGATAGGAATATATGTGAATTAATGTACTGAGTCTGGGATATTGTACTTCTACTTGTTGAATATAATTTTTTGTTTCTCAGATACTCTGTCCTTTCTTTTCTTGCATGATCAATTTATGCTTGTTTTCGAACTGAACTTCAACTCTTTACATACTTGAGATTGATCGATCTGGTTGACTCTTCTTTCTGTTTAGAACACCGCGGAACTACACGAAACAATAAAGAAACTCATGCGATCACTTGAGTGGTTCCGCGAGGAGAAGAACAACCTGCAAATGCACGTAGTGCCAAAGCTAGAAAAGCAGGTGGCCTCGGCAGAGAGGAAAGTGGTTGAAGCCGAAGAGAGAGCCAAAGATTTCGAGATGAAATACCGGTCTACAGCTGCCGAGATGAGCCGTGTCCTTGTTCATCAGAGGGAGTATGACCGGATACTGTCGGAGTTCGGTCTTCTGACCTTTGAGGAAGTGGAGGAGCAGGTCGTAGAGATCCAGGGCGAAATCTCAGTGCTTACGGCGAATAACCCCGCGGAGGCCTCGGAGCTCGTAAGAAAGCGAGAAGTTCTAGAGTTGCTTCTGAGCATGTACGAAGGGCTAAAGGGCCGAGGCAGGTGGAGGCCTTCTGTCGAGGAATTCATCGCGAGTACAAGCCGGAGACAAGGTACCCCGAAAGTGCCTCGGAAGGACAAAAAGAAACCCTCTGGAAAGAGCCAAGACATTGTTATTCGGGAGCCAGCTCCAGTGACCACGATCGAAGAAGAGCCCGCTGTGGTTGCCGAAGAAGTAGTCGAGGAGCTGGCCAGAGAAATTGAAGTGATGGCTCCGGAGGAGCGGGACCCTGTGCAGTGGGCACAAACCCCGAGGTCCGCGCCACAACCAAGTAGCCGAGCTCGGACTCGAGACGAAGTCCTCAGGCAAACGCCCAGAGCAAGTCCTCGGCGTCGGGAAGCTCGCGGTGGAGAAAGAGCCGGAGCCCGAGGTCGAGGATCTACAAGATCCCGGAGGACACAGTGCAGATCGAGGAGCAGGCCGCAACGCCGGGGCGCTGAATATTGGCTCGGGGGCGGTAGATAATGGCCATTCTCCTTGTTGTTTTGTTTGTTTTTTTTTTTTTTGAAGTCTTATGTAAAAAACTGCTTGATGTTGTATTATTCAGAAGATAATAAAACTGTTGCGGTGTGTATAGACGGGTTTAAGGAAAGCAACAAGTTACTAACCATTTTAACCGGGTGTTCGGGAACACAATACGAAAAATTATTAACTATTTTAATTGGGTGTTCGGGAACACAGTATGGATAAATCCAATATCCCCGAACGGATCAGGCGGGAGTAAACACTTCTCCGGTTAAACAGGCGAGAAAGTGATACGAGTCCGGGGACTAAAATGCGAATCTCCTCGGACGGACCGAGAGAGAGAGGTTTAATTGTCCGGAGACTAATAATGATAATACGATTGCGTTAGGGCGTCCCCGTAACGTAAAAGGAAACACAACAAGATGCATAAACAAAGAATTTTTATTTAATGATAAGTGCCGGAGCAAACTAAACAATACAAAGGTAGATGGTAATCATAAAAGAAACATACAATGAGCAGAAAGAGCAGATGGTACTTGTGATTTGGCCTTCACAGGTAGAAGCGCCTCAAGTTGGTTACGTGCCAGCTTCGGGGAATCGGGGTTCCATTGAGATGCTCTAGCTGATAGGATCCGGAATCGTGCGCGGCAACGACTCAGTAGGGATCCTCCCAAGAAGCGTGTAATTTCCCTTCGGGGGCAGCTTTGCTGGCTGAGTTGAGTCGAAGAACTAGATCCCCGACATTGAACTGAGTACCCCGGACCCGGAGGTTATGATACCGGGCTGCTCGTTGTTTACACCTGGCCTGTTGAATGAATGATTGGTCACGACGATTTTCAAGCTCATCCAAATTTGCCCGGAGAGCCTCGTCATTATCCTCTGGAACCAATGTGAGGAGACGGGGGCTTGGTACACTGATTTCAGCAGGGATAACGGCTTCGGAACCATAAGTAAGGCTGTAAGGAGTCTCCCCGGTAGAGGTATGCGGTGTTGTGCGATAAGCCCATAGGACTTGTGGAAGGTTTTCAGCCCAGAGACCTTTGGCATTATCCAGGCGCTTCTTTATTCCCGTGAGCAGTGTCCGATTGGTGACTTCAACCTGCCCGTTGGCTTGAGGGTGAGCAACCGAAGTGAAAATTTGTTTGATGTGAAGCTCTTCGCACCATCACCGAAAGGGATCGTTGGCAAATTGTTTACCATTGTCCGAGATAATAGTACTCGGGATGCCGAAGCGACAAACGATATTGCGCCACACAAACTTCAAGATATTCTGACCAGTAATGGCCGTGAGTGGTTCGGCTTCGACCCACTTAGTGAAGTAGTCTACGGCAACGACCAGAAACTTCAATCCCCCCGGAGCAACGGGGAATGGACCAACAATGTCGATACCCCACTGAATAAACGGCCACGCACTCTGGATGCCAGTGAGCTCGGTCTGCGGCAGATGCTTTACACGGGAGTGCAGCTGGCATTTGCTGCATTTGGTCACTAAGTCGTGGGCATCGTTGAATAAAGTTGGCCAATAATATCCCCAGCGGAGAACTTTCTTGGCCAATGTCCGGGAGCCGATATGGCTGGCACAGGCCCCTTCGTGAACCTCCCGTAGAACTTGGGTAGCTTCAGCAGGAGCGAGACACCGGAGACTCGGTTGTAGGTATGACCGCCGGTACAAAACTCCATCATGAAAGGAGTATTTGGGGGCTTTGAGGACCACTTGCCGAGCTCGCAGCTTATCAGTAGGCAGGATTCCATCTCGGAGATATTGAATGATAGGAGTCATCCAATTCGGATCACTATCGGTCAGTACCGAAACTGTGGCCTCATGAATTGCTGGATGTGATAAGTCTTCGACCATGATATCCGGAGATATATTATTTCGGACCGCGGAGGCCAACTTGCTGAGCGCGTCTGCTCTTGCATTCTGAGCACGCGGTATTTTCTGGATAACAACGGTATCAAGAGTTGACATGAGATTGAGTGTTAGAGCACGATACCTGATCATTGTTTCATCCTTGGCGACATAAGTCCCCTGGATTTGCTTGGACACAATCTCGGATTCCGTGAAGAGTTCAAGATGACGAACGCCTAAGGATTGAGCGAGTCGGAGCCCGGCGAGAACTGCCTCGTACTCCGCTTCATTATTAGTCACCTTAAACTTGAATCGGATGACGTATTTAACTTCAACCTCCTCGGGGTCGATGAGAAGCACCCCGGCTCCACTTCCTCGAGTCGTGGATGCTCCATCCACATATAGTTGCCATTTCCGAGGTGAGGAGACAAGGGTAGCGGGGTGATGTGTATCACTGTCTGTCGGAGACTCATGACTGTCTCCGGGGGTTTCAGCCAGAAAGTCGGCGAGTGCTTGACCCTTGATTACTCGGCGGGGAAGGTATTGAATATCATATTCGCCTAACTCGACGGCCCACTTTGCAAGGCGCCCAGACACCTCGGGTTTGACAAGAATCTGGCGGATAGGATGATTGGTCAGAACTCGTATTTCACGTCCTTGGAAATATGGCCGTAGACGCCGAGCTGCCATAACAAGGGCCAAAGCGGTTTTTTCTAACACGGAGTACCGTGTCTCCGCCCCGTGGAGAACACGACTTGCGAAATACACGGGATGTTGAACCCCATCGACTTCGCGCACAAGTGCAGCGCTAATAGCTTCCTCGGCGGAAGCCAAATATAAGTAAAGCGGCTCTCCGGGGAGAGGAACTGACAAAGTAGGCAGCTGCTGTATGTGACGTTTCAAAGCCTCGAAGGCCTCGGTGCACTCCGGAGTCCACTCAAAGGACTTCGCCTGTCTCAAGATTTTGAAGAATGGGAGCTGGCGCTCTGCCGCTTTAGATAAGAATCGATTTAAGGCCGCCAAACCACCTGTGAGGCGTTGAACGTCCCTGAATGTCTTCGGTGGCTGCAGTTCTAGCACATCCCGAAGTTTGGCCGGGTTGGCCTGCAAACCGTGTTGTGAAACCATATAACCCAAAAACTTACCGGAGCCGATGCCGAAAGTGCATTTTGCTGGATTAAGGCGCAAATTGTAGCTTCGCAGGGTGCGCAATGTTTCGGCAATGTCTTGTACGTAAACCTCGACGTTGCGGCCAATCTGGCCATGGAAAACCCGGTCCATGAGACGCTGGTATGTGGCCCCGGCGTTCTTGAGCCCAAAGGGCATTTTCTTAAAAGCAAAACACCCGAAAGCAGTGATGAAAGCTGTCTTGATGGCATCTTGCGGATCCATAAAGATCTGGTGGTATCCCTTATACAGATCTAAGAAGCAAAGTGCCTCATACCCAGTAATGGCCTCGGCCTTTTGATCTATGGAAGGTAGGGGATAACAGTCCTTCGGACAATGTTTGTTGAGGTCGGAGAAGTCGACGCACATCCGCCATGCCCCACTGGACTTAATCACCATTACTGGATTCGATAGCCAGGAGGGCTAATATACTTCGAACAGGATGTCCGCATCCAAGAGTTGTTGCACCTCGATTCGAATTGCGTCATTCCGCTCAGGGGCGAACTTCCTCTGCTTTTGCTGGATTGGCTTTATGCTGGGATCGATGTTCAGCTTGTGCGTTATTATGTCGGGAGAGACCCCGGGCATATCTAGAGGAGACCATGCGAAGACATCGGAATATTCTCGCAAGGTCTGAATTATAGCCTGGTGTAGCCATGGCACATCCACGGCTCCGACGGTTACAGTCTGTTCCGGCTTGGACGGATCAAGCGGTACTTGAGCGGTGGCATCCCCCAACGAGGTACATTCCCGAGGTTCCAGAACTGATGATGCTACCTGAAGCTGCTGTTTGGGAGGAACTTTGGCAGTCTTTTTGAGTGCCACGTACATACACTCCTTTGAAACCCGCTGACTCCCGCGGATAGCCACTTCGCCATGCGAAGTGGGGAACTTTAGTGCGAGGTGATACGTGGAGCATATGGCTTTGGCGGGGGTAAGCCAGTCCCGTCCCAAGATCATGTTGTACGGTGATGGGGAATTTACCACATAAAAATCCACGAAAATGGTTTTTATTGCCGGATAAGTCCCCAAAGACGCCGGGAGAGTGATGATACCCTCTGGCTGAACTTCACCCTGAGTGAAAGTCTGCAGTGGCCCGGGGGCTGGCCGAAGTTGTTCCCGAGGAATTCTCATCCTTTGGAAAAGTCAGCAAATATAACACTCACCGCGGCCCCATTATCCACGAAGACCCGCCTTATTGTTATGTTGGCTACAGTCATGTCGATGACAATAGCGTCAGTATGAGGTGTTATCTCCGGAACCGGGTCTCTATCCGTGAAGCTGACAGTCTCGGATTGATGGAGGCGTTTATGACGTGGCTCCTCGGGAGGAGGACGTCGAGCCTCTGCCTTCAAGGCATGTCGCGAAGCCCCGGTGGGGAGGGCCCCATATATCACGTTTATTACGTGAGGGGGTGCGTTGTCTCCGGGTCCTGCCGGAGGAGGAGGTAGTGGCGGAAGACGTGGTAGTTGGCGATTGCCAGAATCTTGCCGTGCGTAATTACTAGACCCCGCCGATTATTATGCCACGGCGGTCGATTTTGTTGTGTACCGCGGTCATGATAACCTCCACGATTATGGGACGGCCCCCCATTATAAGCTGTCCGAGGCTTGTCATCGGTCCGCGCAATGTATTGGCGCAAGAAACCTTTCCTCAGGCACTCCTCGATTTCCTTGCTGAGTTCTCGGCACTCCTCTGTCTCGTGCCCATGATCTTGGTGGTACGCACACCACACCACTTTCCACGATTCCTCTTCTCAGGCGGAGCAGTCATCCGCGGACAAGGTCGTAGATCGTTCTTGTGAATAGAAAGGATTTCGGCTCGTGACTTCGTCAACGGAGTCAATTGTGGAATATCGCCTCGAGATTCTGAACGCCCTGGGTTCAGGCGGGAAAAGGCACTAGGTCGCGTACTAGGCCCAGTTTGCGCCTTGTCGGACTGCCGCTTGCTAGCATGTTTCTCACGTTTCCGGCGAGTCTGCTCCTCGGCCTTAGCAAATTTGCACACCGTTTTGAACAGTGCTCGGGTTGTGATCGGTGTGTTACGAATCAACTCGGTGTAAAGTGTTCCAGGACGGAGTCCATTCATGAATGCGTTGATGACTACGTCTTCGGAGCAACTTCCCACCTTGAGGCTTTCCGCTGTAAAGCGGTCAAGAAATTAGGTAACGGTTTCACCGTCCCGCTGTTCCATGTTCATGAGGTCGGCCAAAGTGGCCATGGGCTTCGCCCGTGCTTCGAACCTTTCCCAAAAGTGCTCGGCGAGTTCTTTGAAAGAGGATACGCTGTTGCGCGGGAAAGAATCAAACCAAACCCGAGCCTCATCCTGTAAGTATTCTGGGAAAATTTTACAGTAATGGAGGGATGTAGTGTTATCACGGCTAAGCATGTTGTGCCGGAAAGCTCCAAGAAAATTGGCCGGATCTCCGGTGCCATCGTAAGGTGGTATGGCCGGCCGTTTGAACCCTTCGGGAAGGGAGGTGGCCATGATTTCTTGGGAGAACGGTGTGATGATATCTCCATTGGCATCAAGGCCCAGAATTCTGTCCAGTTCAACATTGCGTTGAACTCGCTCATACTCTTGAAGATCTAGAGCATGAGGATTGGCATAGCGAACTCTCTTAGCCGCGTTGAGTGGACGGCGGCGATCCATATCAGTAGGTTCTTCGTTGCGTGGTCGTGATTCGTTAGAACTCCCATGGTCCTCGGAGGAACCAGGTCGTTCCCGTCGCCGATCCTGACGCCCGCGAGGCCCCGGGTCTTGTTGATCACGCGAGTGCTGACGAGGTGGAGGCACCGCGGGATTAGCACCATGTCCGGCAGGCCCCGCGGCAGGCCCCGCGGGATGTAGGCGATTAGCTGCCCAATCTTGAAGAACATGTGCATGCTCTTGTAAGAAAGCCTGGAGCAATTCTGGAGTAATTTGAATGTTAACCGGTGGTTGGGCAGCAGCAAGATTAGGGTTTTGCATGTCTTGAGTGGGTGGAGGTAAATTCTGATTGTCTGGATTCGCTACCGGGCCTTGATTGCCCTGATGATGAGATGTACTCCTTGCCGGCAATTGCCTCGGTGGCAAAACTTGATCCACGGGTGGATCTTGGTTGGATTGATCACCGTGGCGAGATTGATTCAAACGAGTCGTCACCATGATCTTTGAATACGCTGTGAATGTCAAAAATTGCTTTACAGATTCCCACAGACGGCGCCAATTGATAAAGCGCAATCTGGTACCCAATCAATTCAGCCTAAATCAACGCAAGAAATATAAAAACAAACAAGATATACGTGGTTCGATCCGGATATCTACGTCCACGGGCAGAAAATCACTCTTGCCGAGGTGTTTCTTTCACTAAAACTTTGAGCTTACAAGCAATAATACAGAATTCAGAATGCGAACCCTAATTCAGAGTTCTTTTCTCATATTTATACTCAGCTTTCCTAAACCCTAACTGAACCCTAACAACCTCCCTATTCTCACGCCTATTTCCCGCTGCATGGCGGTTGGGAACGAATCCTGAGCCTTGATTCGCGGAACAAACCATCTGTTGGGCCGACGTGTGTTCCTGGGCCTGCTGGGCCTACGCGTGCTGGGCCAGTCAGTGGGCTTAGGTATTAACCCGACCCGAAGTGATCGGTCCATTGCCAATTTGATTAAAGCACAACTCTAAAAAACTGTCAATTTACATATACACGACTTATTTTACTTTTTAATTTTGACATATTCAATCATTTGTAAGTGATTCATGAAATAAAGCAAAACATTAAAAAATTGAAATATGATTCGTATTTTGGGACAATAACAAAACTCTTTTGTAGGACAGTAATCTCTATCTCACTTTCTTCTTCTTCTTTAGGGATGATTATTATTATTATTATTACTATTATTATTACTATTACTATTATTATTACTACTACTACTTCTTCTAGCAGCAGCGGCAGCATCATCATCATCAATAATGTATGGAATATAGCTTGTTTGGTCTTCTGAAATTGTCAAAGCAAACACATTCATATGATGAATAATAGATGTATGAATATAGCTTGTTTGGTCTTCTGAAATTGTCAAAGCAAACACATTCAACAAGAATAGTAATTCCAATCAGCTTATGAAGTACTTTCAAGGAAAATTCATCACGAGGAAAATTCTAAAACAAGCTGTATCTATTAGCTTATCACGAAGACCTACATACATTAGCATGCTTAACATTTGAATTAATCAGTATTTGTAATATTCACCGCACATTTCACACACTGCGTATAGGAATGTCTGTAAAAAAACACTACGTACAAATACAATGGACAGTGTACTCAGAGGTTCAATTTGGGATGAGAATGTATCTCACTTGGGTAGGTAAGAATTTCCCCAAAGAAAGTGTCACTTTTGCAGCTTCAAATCTTCTTCCCACGCTTCAACCAAAGCTTCCACAACCTTCTGCACATATTTTTTAAAGAAAAAAAAAAAAAAGGGTGATGAGCAAAGCCCCGAAAACTGGCAAGAGCTAGGGAAATATATCATGTGCATCACACGGGCAGACATCTAGTATAGTTTAATAAAGAACTTACGGATAAAGGAACTGATCCATCAAGAGGTTTCGACAAACGTAAATCTGGTGCAGAGGTGCTCCAGCTGCACCACAACCATCTTGCAATGTGACATACTATGGAATGCAGAATGCAACCAAATTTCTACACAATGTTCATTCTTGAATGCATTTGAAAGTGAAGCCTTTCATATTCCTAGGTATATATATAAGCCCTAAAAGGTTTCAATCATTTTGAACTTTCTTATGTTGAAGATTAAGAATGGCCAACATAATAGGCTTAATAGCCCATGTGTGACCAAGTCGGGTGTCTTTTGTATGTGTTTCATCTCCACGCCACCAAACACGTCATGTGTATATTGATGAAACCACTTTATCATATACATGTGGCGTGTGTTGATGTTGTTAGAATATGAGATAAAACACTATGTCCAATAGAAGATCTCAAGTGCACATAGAACCCCAAATATAAGGGGCAAAGATAGTAAATTGATACAAGGATCCAGTGCCTTGCAACTGGCTCCCCAGGCATTTTCTGGGATGCAACAGATTGATCACGTCTCCAAGCTCTTCTCATCTCGTGCCAGGCTACTGCAGCTGCACCCAGATACAAATTTTAGACAGAGACGACATGCTTCAAAACATGCCATCAACTTGATCATACACCAGACTGTCGGAATATATTTTAGTGTGGACATCAAAAGTTTCAAGAAGCGTAATTTGAAACAAGGAATATTTCTAACTCTTCAAGAACAAAAAGGTTCTCCTGGAGATGACTCACTAGTGCTAAAAGATACTCAATCGAACCAGTGTTTATAAAATAATTTTACACCTTTTAGATCAAATAGGGTCCCTGTCAAAATCAAAATCCTTTATTCTTAAAGAGTTTTTAAGTTGTGTATATATCTTTCTTCAAATTTCAGTAGACCGTAGTAGCAGTAACAACCTGAGCTATATACATTATATATTAACCTATGTTGTGAATGACTGACCATAGTTGATGAAGAGAGTGTTCCACTCATGTTCAAAAGCAAGCATAATGTCGGAATCTATTGAGCAGAGTTGTGTTGGAGAGCAATAATCGACTCCATTGACATCCATCTTCCGAAGCTCAAAATCACCAAGCTAAACACCCTTTGAACAACAACTAGGATGATTCAAGGCATTACTATCACACATAGACAAAATTGAATTCATTTCATTCTTATAATGTCAAAAAAACCCTAATTACTACTGGTTTAAATAATAAGATCAGTTTTAACTTTTACTTAGCATCAAGAGCGTCTATTTTCTTACTTTGATTGCTCTAAGAAGATGAGTTCATATTCCTGCTATCAATTAATTTAACCAATTTCTCATCATCCATAGAAATAACAGTATTAATAATAATAACTTGCGCAAAATCCTATCTTAAACATTCATGACTACATCCTAAATTTTAATTGAACCGAAAATATATTAGTTCATAATCTTCGCAATCCACAAATTCCGAACAAAGCCACGACAGTACTAAGACCAGAATTGCTCATAAAAAATCAAAACTTAATTTCCTTTTGAAAAGGACTACGGTTTGAAGTTGAATAAGAACAAAGAGTAATCCAAATGCCAAAGTGTACGAACCTTTCACTCAACCACCAGAAGCGATTTTGGACAGCAACAATGGATTGGAGCAAGAAATTAAGTAGAACTTAGAAGAAACAGATTCTAATTAATTGTAGAAACTAATAAAACACATCCGACCTTAGCTCAGTTGGTAGAGCGGAGGACTGTAGTTTGCATGCTGAAATCCTTAGGTCACTGGTTCGAATCCGGTAGGTCGGATAACTTTTTTTATTTTTACTTGCCTGGCTTAATTTTAATTGGGCCTAAACACGTCCACATCAAACGCCCCAGTCAACAACAGGCCCAAAACTGAGCCAGTCAGAGAACATAGAAAGAGATTTATGTGTGGGGAGGGGGGGAGAGAGAAAGTCGCCATGGCAGCTGCTCGGAGCGTCACATACATCACCGGTTCTCAGCTTCTCTCTCTCAAACGCCGCCCTAATAGTATCGCCATCGTCGATGTCAGGTCTCAGATTCACAGTCTTATAACCTCTGTTTAGTTTTGTTACGAGTTTGTCTGATCGGAATCTGATTCCTTTTTCGTTTTTGGGAAAAAAATGTGGTAGGGATGATGAGAGGAGTTATGATGGGCACATAGCGGGGTCTCTTCACTTCGCTAGCGATACATTTCTAGATAAATTACCCAGTCTCGTTGAAGCTACCAAAGGAAAGGATACTCTTGTTTTCCATTGCGCTCTCAGCCAGGTTCCTTTTTTTTTTTTTTTGTTTTTTTGTGCAGAATTGAATTCATACCCTTTTGTATGTTATCTTGGTTGATTTCGGTTGCAATTGAATTTTGTTTGGGATTCCTATGTCTTTTCTGCGGTTTTACCTTAGCTAATCGAGTTCATTGGCCTGAAATATCATTAATTTGAAGATATCCTGCAAATCATGTAGTTTCAACTTTTTGGGGGTAATGTGAATTGATTCCGCTGGTGGTATTTTGGTATTAAGAAGAAGCAATCCTGTTAACATCATGGTTAAAACTGCTTGCATATCCTTTTGCTCTTATTCCCCATGCTATGTGATTGCTTTTCGGATTTTTTTTTTTTTTTTTTTTTTTTTTTTTCTCTCTATTGCAACTTTTGTTTACATAGACTCTCATGAATCAGTAATAGGATCATCACCCATGCCTAGATCATGCTTTTTTGCAAAGTCGATGTTGCCTATGAACAATGCTCTAGCATTAGCTACCCGACTTTGTAGTTAGTCTATCATTTCTATCTCTATTAGTTGCAGTTAGTTTTAGAAGAGCATATCACCTTGACTTTAGGGTTCTTAAAATGTTCAAAGCGATAACAAAGTCGTAATTCTAGACACTGCTTTTTGGGAATCATTTAAATTGCAGTCGACCAAAATAATATACACCAAGAGAGAAGAGGTACAGCCTTTTCTATATCATGATCCTTTTATGGAATAAAACAGTGCAAGCATTACTTAGTTCTTTAACTTTATCATCATGGATGAGTAACTGAATGCAGTCTTGAGATCCTGGTGGTCAGATGGAAGACCATTTATTGCTGTTGTTGATCTCTAATAAACTCAAGTTCGTTAGTTGAGATAGAAACGAAACTGAATCAAACACCAATTTTATGCAATACAAGAACTGAACCAAACTTTCAGTTATGTTCTTTCGGGAAGCTGAATTTTCAGTTCTCATTTGTTTCTTTCTGCTGGCTAACCAAACTGTGAGCACCTCTACCTGGATTCAACAGTTGGATTATTACCTTTCTGGTTTTGTGAGTAATACCTAAAGTCTAAACCTCGTTATAAGTAATGAAATTGTTGGTCGTTGTAGGATTGTTTATTTCAACGACAGTAGTTTCTTTGACATCCATTATATTGTCTTTTGACTGAAGGATTTGATGTTAGATATGAATCCATAATGACAAATTCGCTGGTGGTTGTTTGGATTGGCATGGATTTGAATTCCATTTCCTTTATTTTGAACTAACTTTTGAGTAATTTTTGGTGGATTTGAAATCCACTCCAGTTTGAATGAATTTGAAATCCGCCCACTTTAAATTCTGACTTATCAAAACCCTTATCCAGACGCAATCTTAATTTCTTTATTTAAAAAATGTAGTCTTTAGTATTTCAAAGATGGTTGCTTTTAGTGCAACAAGGGCGCTCAACTGTTAGGGGATGTCTGTATAGGGCTAGGGAGGCAAGGAAATTCCACATTTCCAATGATCTCTCACTATTGTATATACATTATGCAAAAAGATAACACATTGGACTATAATGAGAGGCAACATTCAGATCTTACTTTCAATCAAGAAGTAATTATGACAGAAAAAACGCTGGATTTAAAAGAATGATCATGTGAAACAGCAGTTACGTTGTTAGGCTTGCTGTAACATTGAATCATCTAGCCATTCTTTTAAGTTACATGACCCGATAACTTATCAGCCGCATCAGATATAGTCAGGAAATGGGTCACGGATTGTAATCTACTGATGTATAATGGCATGGATCTCCCATCCCTTACATTTTTCCAATTGCAATAAAATTTAGTGTTCTTATAAAAAAAAAGAACACTAATCAGCAGTGATTCACTTGCTGTTTAAAAAGATGTAGTTTCATCAATTTTGACTTTCTGAAACATTAATTCAGGAGATACTTGCATTTTCTTGATCCTAATTCTCAGCTTCTATCTCCTTCGCTAATTGATTGTTACAGTTCGACTAGACTTGTTGTAGCCTCTTTTCGTCTTTAAGATAGAACTCAACTCACTGTCATTGAACATACAATTGAGTAGATAATGTCGCGTATACAGGTTCGGGGGCCGAAATGTGCTAGAAGGTTCGTTGAGTACGTTTCTGAAATGAAGGACATGGGTGTGAAAGATATTATGGTATTGGAACGTGGTTATAATGGTTGGGAAGCTTCGGGAAGGCCCGTTTGCCGCTGCACAGACAACCCTTGCAAGGGTGAGTGAACTCCTGCTGTATATGTAAACCTGCTATGATGTATTGATCTATTTGCATTTGTATTCCACATTTTGTGTGTTGTTCGATTGATATGTTGGCGACATACACAATGAATAATTCTGGTCTCAGATTAGATTGAAATTGGAATCTTGCTATGTACTCGGACATGCCTATGCCCCTTGTTCAAAATGGGTGTTCGCTCGGTCATGTGGACTCTAATTAAATCCAGCTCTAATCATTTTTTTTTATGTAATTAAAATCCTATACTGAAAATTGGCCTTATAGCCAAAAATGTTAAACCTGGTATTTGGCCAATTTTTTTTGTTTATTTACGAACTATGTAAAATAGTTTTTATTTTGACCAATTTCTTGAATTTGAGCAAATTAGTTGTGATTTCAGACAACTTTTGAACGCTAGCGGACGGACTCTTCGATGGAGCTATGCTCCGGGTCCTTATTTTTTCTACATGTGGCCACTTCCTCTTACAAAAACCTTTTCAGCCACAGCCACCCACCCCCCCCTCCCCCTCCCCTTCCCTCCCCCACTTTTCTGTTAATCACGTCCCATCCCCCACCCATCTTCACCCTCTTGTCTTATTTGTTTTCCTTTTAGAAATTATGCCACATTATTTTTTTATACCATATATTTATATATTTATTTATATAAAATTGTATTAACATATTTATTCAAATATAAAAAAATATATAAATTTAAATGCAAAATTCTTAAATGAAAAGAATGTAAAATACTTTTTTAATATAACAAATACAAAAAAATATAAATTTCCAAAGCAAATTAAAATTCATATTTAATAAATTTGAAAATTTTATTTTATTCACAGTTCTATATATAACTAAATATGTTTATAACCCACCTCACACTCCACTAGTTGTATCGCTAAAATGTGTATAATATGTTATATTAAATATTTATTTTCAAGGATGTGGGTGTTTTGGCCCTTAAAATTATCAAACACTTGGATAAATTTGCAATAAAAACATTATAAATTTTAATATATAGGTAACTAATGATACATTTTCGACATATTTAATAATAGATATTGTTGATATTCTATTTAAGTAATAAATCTAATACATTTAATATTTATTTCACGTGTATATTAATGTTGGTTGGTAGTTTTTTTGTTCGCCGGCCCCCATAACTATAGGTTTTGGGTCCACTCCTGAGCGTTAGGGTCCCACCGGCCTTTTTGTTGCTTTCCCGATTTCTCCCCGCCTATATGCACACACTACATTTTAGTACATATATTTTTATATGTTACATATATACTCAATATAAATTATTTCATATTCGTTATAATTTTTGTATAGGATAAAAAGTTTGATAATAAACTTTGTAGGATCTATACATGTCTATGTATTCTATTTTTTATATTTTTTGTTAAATTTTGGTAATATACCTTTTTCTATTTTTGCTATATTCAACAAGTATATTACGTTTTCTGTTTTAAATAACTTTGGAATTTAAATTTCTTTTATATTGTTATATTCAAAATAAATGTGTTAAATATAATTCTATATGAATAAGTATTTGCAAATATATAATATAAAAAATAATTGTATAAGTATTATTATAACAAATTAATAAAGTGGGCCATAAATAGGGTGGGGGTGGGGGTGGGGTGGGGGGGAGGGAAGGGGAGGGGTGGAGGGAAAGGGTGGGTCGTGTAAACAGAAAAATGGGGAAATGCGGGGGTTAAACTGGTGGAAGGGGTGGGGTTGGCTGTGGCAGAAAAGGTATTTGTCACAGAAAGTGACCACGTGTAGAAAAAATAGGGACCCGGAGCATAGCTCCGGGTGTAGGATCGAAGAGTCCCGGACTTGCACACATTTGCAATATTTGAATTGACTTTCTATCTCGTTAAAAGAGATTCTATCAGGCTGCTTAATTGATTGAGGAACATTTTTATCCGAACAAAATTAGTTGTGATTTTGGACAATTTTTTTGAACCCTACACATCTACAATGTTTAAATCAACTTTATTTCAAGGCCAAAATCACAACTACTTTGCAAGGTTCTGTATAAATTGGTAAAATTAAAAAGAATGGATTAGAATGATAAAATGAGAAAATGTTTGATTTTCTTTTGGCTACGAGTGTTGCTCCTGCGCGGTGCACGGAAATCTACGTATTAAGTAATATTTTAATTAAATTAAATATTACAAAATGTTATCTAAAAGTGAAATCACCTATACTTAACAAAATAAATATTTCAAAATTTTGAATTATATATAAGGTGTATTCATTTAAAATTGGGGAATTGTGAGTTTTTGTTGAACAGAGTAGTTAATGTGTGTGTGTGTGTGTTTTGAGTTGGGTTTTCTCAATGGACGGGGGAAAACCCCAAACAAATACATACATAGTAAAATTATAAATAGTGTAAATATTTATTTCTCCCCCGCGATATACGAATTGAATATATACTTATGAATTAATTATTTTATGGGATTAACATTAAGATAATATTGAGTATAAAAATCATAATCTTAAATTTGACTATTCTTGTTTGAAACTCAAACATCTATTAGTATGTTTGTGTCTTTCTCGACTTAAGTGAATAACCATAAATAATTAACTAATTATAAATATTAGTATTTTACCCGCGTGTCGCGGCTTGTAATATGTTTACTATATTATTAGGTTTTTATTCATATAATAAAAATAAAAATAAGTTAATTGATGTGTGTGTGTTAATAGTTGTATTTTTTTGTTAATTGTTTTACAAATGACGTGATAAATAAATTTGTAATATCGTAGTTGGTTACCATAGGTTTCCAATAAATTAGCGCATTTATCCTTTATATCAACACTTGAATTATTTAAGCTTAAGTGTTGATAGTTTAGTAGCATCGCTTCGCCAATTTATGATGAAGATCACGGGTTTGAATCCGCTCCCCCTTCTCCACTCAAAAAAAACATTTGATTTATTTAAAATTAAAATCTTAGTGAATCATAATGAAATTCAATGGAGCAATTAATTATATGAATTAATTTTTCAATAAAAAGAGTTGGTTTATTCGGGGTGGCAAACTGGCAATTTTAGCCATTAGAACGTCTTTGCTCAATTTTGGGTCAATTTGGATACTGTAAACACTATTTAAAACATATGATCATACGTTTTAAAAATGAATTGGTAAAATTGGATTGAAATTGACAAATCATATACATGTCTTGCTAATGTCAAGTTTTTCTCAAGTAAAATGTGTTTGACTAAGAGGGTGTTTGGCTAAACTTATTTTAAACATCTTATAAGCTCCAACATCTTATAAGTTGTTTCAAGAGCTTATAAGATGTCATTTTAAGGAGCTTATAAGTTAACAAAGTGTTTTGATAAAAGAGCTTATAAGTTTGCAATTGAATATAGTGATTTAGCTATAAATTTGGGGTCTAATTTAAAAATTAATATTAAACGCACATTTTGATTAGTGTGTGAAATGTATGTAGTGTGTATAGAGTGTGAAATGTGTGTAGTGTGTGAAGTGTGTGAAACGTGTGTAGTGTGTGTAGTGTGTGAAGTGTGTGTAGTGTGTGTAGTGTGTGTAGTGTGTGAAGTGTGTGTAGTGTGTGTAGTGTGTGTAGTGTGTGTAAGTGTGTGAATTGTGAGTGAAATTTGAGTGTAATAATTAAGATCTTAAAAAATAAGATGAAAATAAGTTGGGGTATAGCAACTAATTTTTTTTAGATCTTATAAGCTCGTAGAGCTTATTTTTTGAACTTATAAGCTCCTAAACATCTTATTTTGCTAAACACTTTGCAAGAGCTTATAAGCTCCTAAACATCTTATAAGATGTTTTTAAGAGCTTATAAGCTAAGCCAAACACCCTCTAAGTTTATTTAAAACATCTTCTAAGCTCTAACATCTTATTTTAAAAATAAGTTGTTGAAGTATTTGGTTATAATAAGATGATAAAGCTTATAGTGTTAGTAATGACAATTTTGTAATAAAAATATTAAAAATTGAAGTAGTAAATCAAAATAAGATCTTATTTGAGAAATAAGTTGGATCCTCCTTACTTTTTAAAAAACTGTTTATAAGTTGTTAACAACTTCTTTTGAAATGAAATAAGATCTTATTTAAAAAATATTGCCATACACTTCCAATAAACTTATAAGTTCTTAAATATCTTAAAAGATGTTTCAGAGAACTTATAAGCTTAGCCAAACACCCTCTAAATTGGGTTAGGTTCGAGTCAGTTATCATGTCAGGTTAACCATTATCACCTCTAGATTTTTTTTGTCCACAATTAGAAAAATATCAGATATATACTCAATTTATTGAAGAATAAACAACACCAAAAAATGATTTTTTGTTTATTTATGAGTTTTGATTTATACAGTTAAAATTATAATAACGAATAACAACAGAAATAAAAAGAAAATCCCTATTTGGCAATGTGGTTTGAAAAATTCTTTTTTTTTTTAATGATAATTCTTTCTTGAATAATGAGAGATAAGAAACCCCTGTGAAAGAATTTGCAAATGAGCTCCACCTTTTAACTAACTTAACATTTTGTTCCCCACCTGGAACACCTTTATTTTATGTTCCACCTCCGCCTAAAATTATTCAACCTCCATCCATTCAAGCAAAAATCAGCCGTTGTTGCCCTTAACCACAACCTCTTCCGCCTCCTACATCTGTCATACAAAGATTCTTGTTACTTTCAGTAATATAATTCAATAATTGCTTTCTTCTTTCAATTGTAACACTCTCTCCTATTTCGACTGGGAATGCCTTGTAGAGGACGCACCTTACACGATTATAATGTGTATTTATGGTCAATCGGTGTGTTAATAGCTAGCTCTAAAAACAAATGTTAAAGGATGATTGAAGTGTCAATGCATTTCATCACTCTGAATTGAAGTCTGCTAAGCTGGAAGAAGTCAGAATCGAGCTGGAAGAACAAAACTAAAGGAAAGAAAAGCTGCTGGAAGAAAAACAGTTATAGCAGAATAACTGTTTTTGTAACTGTTTTTGGGTTGAGCTGTGGGAGTTTTGTAGCCTGTTTTCTGTTCTGTAACTTCCATTCTCTCGATCATGTATATATTCATTTAGATGTGCTTATATAGGGAGAGCAAGATATACAGATTTCAATAGAAAAACAAGTGAAGATAATCTGAAAACTTGAGAGAGAGAGATAGCTATATTCCTCTTGGTAGCTCTAGTTGATTCATCTTTGTAATCTTGGTTTCTGGTGGTTAGTGAATTCATTTTCAACTGTCCGTGGATGTAGGTGCTCAAGCACTGAACCACGTAAATCTTGTTTCTCATTTTACATTCTAGTTTGATCATCATTCATCCATTCATACACACACAACTTGATAAACACACATTTAAGTAGTTAGTTGTTTTCTTGTTTGAAATCTGCAACAACAAAGAATTAGAATTTAGACACCACTACGTCATGCAACCATTAAATTTGGCTGTTTCGCCATCATATACTCTCAAGTCTCAAGGCATAATTTATAATTAAATTATACTTCCAGATACTAAATTACCAAAAATAACAGGACAGTTTGGGCGGGGAAATGACAATTTTGTAAATTTTCCCAACTGTTTCGCCATCATATACTCTCAAGTCTAATCCACAATAGAAAAATCTAAATCTAAATCAATGATCATGAAAATATGATTAGTTTGATATATAATACGGAAAAAATAAATTAGAAAAAAAAAAACAAGATGATTACTTTCTCAGAAAAACTAAAAAACATTGTTGACAAAGATCAAACCAACAACCTATTTTTAGGACCACTAGATATCCACCCGTGCGATTCACGGGTTAGTTATTTATTACTATATACATTGGCAATATAATAGCAAAATAAATTACAAATCATCTTGTAAGTACAAAGTGCTACATGATTCCGAGAATGTGAAGAGTGGTAGTGTTGGATAAGAAAAAGTAAAGAACAGAAAAGTATGTTCACATATGAGAATCTTCCGTTCTTTTGATTCATTGTTTTGGAGAATGTAACATATAATTTTCAGTGGCTAAAAATGAGTTTTTCATGAACAATCCAATGTGAACAATGATTGTCCTTGACAATTGTTATTAATAAAATATAATTTATAATTTCATATTTTTGTAACAATCTATTATAATTTCATATTTTATAATGACAGTACTTAAAAAGTAAAAGAATAACTAACCGTTGCTAAGCTTTCCTTTTTTTTTTTTTCTTTTTGCTTTATACATAAGTTTCCCTAAGTAATAATGCTTGTCTGACATCATTCTCATCCATCTATATAAATGTGATAGGAAATTATAATTAAGACAAAAGTAATAATAAATAAATACTGAATATATAAAGAATTAAATTACACACCGTTGAAATAATAAAAAAGAAATTAGTAAACCACACTTTGAATAAGTTTGTGATACAAGAAATTATATAATAAAAATTATTAAGAGTAAATCTATGTTTTAAGGTGCAATAAATAAAAATAAATATATAAAGAGGCCCAATTTTTTTAATACAAATTAGTACTATTATAGTAAGTGGGAAATGGGCCTAGAGGAATAATCTGAAAAAGCCCAATACATGGCCATCACTTTTATATAGAAAACATTTATTTGCCTTTGGATTGAAAGATTTAAAATGAATGAATTTAAAATTCACTCAAGTTAGAAGAGATTTAAACTTCATTTAAATCCCTGAAAAATAGCTCAAAATTAAATTATGAATTTGAGAATAAGAATTACAAATCCATCTTCAAATCATTTTATCCAAATGGAACCTTACATAAATTGCTAGACTAATTCTCTCATTTTTGTGGGTTAACTAATTTAATTGGTCTCTCCCTACCATCTCTTTAGCTTCTACACTCTTCTTGACCCTTTTTCTCTCTCTCAATTTTGTCTCCTAAGATCACATTACTTCATCTTCTTCTATGACTGCAATCTTATTTCTTCCTAGTCAACCATGGAAATCTGTAGCTCAGTCACTATTCAGGCCAAAACCTAAATGTATGTTAGATCATGACTTTGAAGCTTCAATTTGATTAAAAGTTTCAAATCTGATCAATTTTTGGTTGCAAGTAATGGCTGATATACGGATTATCTCATTACATATGCCAAAAAAAACGTTATTTAGTTTTACAAATCCCAGCTACATATTATGCAAATCTTCTCTTCCGATTTCTTCTTCTTTTCAACTTTCTTTGTTTTTTTATGGGTAGTGCGAAAATTAGATTCAGAGGCAATTTACTTATTTTACAGTTTTTTCCTTGATTTTGGAAAATCGATGGACAACAAATTGAAAACTTTTACATATATATATATATTTGTTATAATTTAAAATATATATACAATATTTTTAAATATATATGATGTTTTATTTTAGCCTTTTGCATTTTAACTGTGAATTTATTTATATTCTAAAGTTATTGCATAAATTAAAATGTAATTTCTCAGAATAATATTTTAAAATAATTTGTTTTGAATTGCATGTATAAGCTATAAGGTGATTTTCCATTTTTTTTACAGGATATTTATGAATAACACTTTATTAATCAAGTATGGATTTTTTCGTAGGATGAGGCACAAAAATGACATCATGCAAAGGGTGACAACACAGTTGGGAAAATGGCAAAATAAATGAAAGATAAGTAATCTTTTATTTTTTGTATATATTGAGATGAATATATGCCATTTGAATATTTGGTCATGCTGAAAATGATTATCTACTAAACATTGTTAGCATAACAACTATAGATTAAATTGTTGTAAATTAAATTTAATTATAAAACTGTGTTTTTCCATTGCAAATGAAATATATTATATTGTTATAAATTAGAATGTTATGGTTTTTCTTCAGTTCAAAAACATTTATCTTTACCCATAAGGGAAGCATATAGAGATGGATGTAAGACAACACAGTTGCAAAATGAGATAAGTGCACAATATGTCGAACAATATGTTTGTTTATTCCCTTTATAGGAAACTAATGATGACATAACATCGTGAAACTGGTGATATAAATGATATATGATTAAAGAAAAATTAAAAAATGACTTCTAATAAACACATAAGTATACATAATGGACTAATTGCATTTTCTGCAGTTTTGTTTACTGGATATATGAGCACTGAATGCTGACATAAAATGCTGAAATTGATGATAGTTGATAGACGGCTAAAAAAAAAAAAAAAAATAGGACTGCTACGAAACATAATTGTCACATATTGTAGTAATTGTATTTTGTTCATGATTTTTTATTGCATACACGGGCAGTGAATATTGTACTAATTGCATTCTGGTGTGTAAAAATAATGTATGATGAAAGTGCAGTTTGTATGTTTGCTTTGAAAAAACTTTAGAACGGTAGAAATGCTACATATGATAGAAAATACTCCAGGTCCGCAATGCGGAAATCTAGCTTTCATGTTTCCAAATGAGTTCAAATAAGGCAGGTTGAACAACACAATGCTCCCGATAACTTTCGTTGATATAGAAAATATTATTTTTGTCAGATTTGTTTTAACATAAATCTTAAAAGTGAATGTCATAAACTGAACTAATAAAATAATGACCTTTCAAATTAGTCTCCTCGATTTCTTTGTAGCGAAGTCAAAGAATTGTCTTAGCTGTACATGCAGAGGGAAGTTGTCATCATAAACCTCCACACCTTGTATTTTTTGAAGAACAACTCACTGAACTTGTTAGAAGTCGTCTTAAATTTCATATTGTACGCTGTCACTATGAAGTCTATCATTTAATTTAGAATCCCCTTCTTACGCTTGTAGTAAACTGATTTCAAAACAGACTCCTTCACAAATGCATGAATTCTCTGTTCTGTATATAACAAATTATCATGCATATTAGTAACTTTACAACTTTATACATGTTGATGATTGGATGGCCTAATAGATAAGCCTACTTCCTTATCATGGAATACATATATCCAGGTTGTCTGTTTCTTGAGGATTTTCCCAGGCAGGCCGGTATCCCGGAAGCACGAAAACATCATACTTGCACGACCCATGATGTTTTTGAGGGATCCAGATCCCGAGTGACACTGAACAAAGGAGGCATCTTACAAATTGTTGGGATGGAGGAAGAGAATGAAGCCAATGATGTGGAGTAATTGTAAGAAGCTAATGATAATATTTGAGGCTGTTGGAGAAATTAAATTTGCAAATTGTGAGAAACAAATTCGCAGTTAATTGTCGAAAGTGTTGCACATGAACGTGATGTGAATTGTTGGATGCAAGGTTTGTAACTGCAGGGACACATGTCAAACATGTAGAGGGCAGTAGTGAGGTTAACCGTTGATTGCCTGTGATGAATTTAATTCTGAGGCCTTTTTTAGCAATATAGTTGAGGGTTTTATCATTTTTATTTGGCTATTAATATGTGAAAAATTGAAGAATAACTGCAGTTGCAGTTACTCTTAATATTGATATTTGTATTGTTGTACTCCAAGTGGCAGACAATTAAATTGTATGAGTAGAAATTTTTGTTTGGAATGTATTAAATATTAATATTTAAATTTATAAATTAATAAATATCTTGAATTGTTAAGGGACAGTATTTATGCGAATAATGTGGAGGGTATCGATTAGCATTTGATTGAATAATTTTGATTTTTTTAATGTCTTTATACTCGAAAATTGAAAGTAGGTAAGCATGTGCAGGGAAATATGCATTTGCAAAACTGGAAACCAAAAAATTTCAAAATCATAATGGGTCTAATGTGATGGTAAACCGTAATTTAAAAGAAAAAAGTGGAACAAAGAAAATTTAGCGAAGAAGAGTTCCAAAAGCAAAAAAAGAAAAAAAAAGGAAATTATCCGAGAATTGCTCCAGAGCCGACACCTCAGCAAATTGATCCTATTTTTATATTAAAGGGGGATATATATACATCAATGGAATCCTTGAAAATGTCTAGATGTACAATGCACAAGAAAACGAAAAAAAAATATTACAATTTGGCCTCCATTTTATTTTAGTGCATACACATATCTATATATACACAAGTATACACACACACATACATGTATCTATATATACATATTATATGCCTTAAGTCAGCTTACTGTATTAACTTTGCTCCAAAAACAAGTTTCTTGCAGCAACAACCTTGGTGCTAAAAGTATTTGAAAAAGTTAAAATTGAGTTAGAGGTTTATTTAATCCCCCCCCCCCCCCCCTCAAAATCTTTACCACTTGGGACCAATCCATCATTTCCTCGAAAAGCTAGTTATTTCATAATGAGATAACACAATCAAACAACTGATACATTTAATCTGCTACAGTAATCAACTTTTTATTGTTTGATGTTTTTTAAAAAGTGACTTCAATATGTTGAGCTTGATGCATCAAATCTTGACAACCCAATATACATTTGTTATACTCACTAGTATGGTCTCTAGCATGAGCTCTCAATCTTTATTTCTTATGTCAAACGTTGATTCCTTCGGAGACAAAAAACATCATGCCACTTTTCACAATGCCCTGTCGAGAAAAGACAAAAATATAAACAAAATACAACACCTTTTGCAATTTTATATGCCAACCAATCTTTGAATTCATCAAGCCGAAATGCAACAAATTTACGTTTTCGATTCCCATAGTTTAAAGAAAATCACAACTACGTAGTTGACATGGAACTTTTAACAAATAAGCTCTACAAACCTGTTAATTAAGTTATGTAGATAATTTATTATGTAAGGCCGAAGTCTCGAATCACATGGAAGATCTTCGAGATCAACTTAATTTATTGTTTTTGCTTGATCATTCTTGAAGTTGCTCGTTAGCAGTAGCCACATCAGCTGATGAAGATTGAGTCTTAACAAGAGATGATACTCTTATTAGAAATTGGTTTTAAGAGAGTGGGTAAGTCCCGACTTTGACCGAATTTGGTAGTAGCGATATAGCGTGTTAATTTTCTCAAAATCAAATTTCGGTGAGTGAGAAATTAATGCAAGTTGGCCACTTTCTAAGGCATTCACTTGTGGGAGATGGAAGACATTGTAAAGTCTATCCGAATTCGAAAATACCGTTATGTGTTCTAAGTTTGTTGTAACCGAAAGTAGTTGTAACTCCTACGTTGTAAAAATGCATTATGGTAGTAACTCTCACATTAAAGAGGTATAATGGTGGTATCATAACTGCAGTTAAGGTGTTGTAGAAGGTGTTGCAGAAGGTGCTATACCACCTGAGTTATGATGTTGTAACTGCCAAGTTATGGTGCTCTAACACCTCCTGAAACACCTGCAGTAAAGAGGTGTAACAACTGAGTTACTACCTGGTTTTGGATGCCTTAATGACCCTTTTTGGGTGTAATTAAATCCCCAAATTTGAATGAAGGATATAAATATGTCGTGTTTTCTTGCAAATGACACATGAAAAATCACACAAATCCTTCCAAACTTGCATCTCAAAGCATCTATTCGAAATCCTTGCATCCAAAATTAGTTTTGGCATATAGTACATAACCCGGTTCTTACCATATTTCTAGGTTGCCGGAGGTTTGGATTTGTGGTGCTACTATCCAGAAGATGAAAGTTGTTTTATCTTTAGGAATATTACGTCAAACCGTGAGTACTATCCGAGATGTATTCATTTTGCTGATAGAGGTCTAACCTCGACTCGACTTTACTATTGTCATAATTCTGCTATTTTTCTTAAGTGTTGCAGAAAGTGTTTGAACACCTTGTCCAGAATCTGTCTAGTTTCTAGTGTTGCAGAAAGTGCTGAAACATCCTGTCCAGATTCCAGTGCTGTAGTCCAGGTGTTTCTAGAAGTATTGCAACACCTCCAGTGGTTCCAGAATCGAATTGGTGTTCTTCAATCGAGTCACACAAGATTTCCAACATCATTGGTACATTGTAAGTTATTGTAAGTCATTGTTGGGTGTACCTATAAATTCGACAATTGAAAAACGAATATAGCTACTGCACACATTCTCACAATAACGAGCTCATCTTCTAAAGCTCCATTTGTTGCACCTGCCCAAGGTGGGGAATCCGAAAAGTTTATTGGCGTCGACTTCAAGCGGTGGCAGCAAAAGATGCTATTTTACCTCACGACGTTGAGCTAGCGCGTTTCCTTAAGGAGGAACCGCCGGTTGTTTTGGAAAACAAAACAAACGCTGAAAAGCATGCCATGTTCGAAATGTGAGGCCAAGGAGATTTCTTGTGTCGTAACTATGTCCTAAATGGGCTTAGTGATGCTCTATACAGTGTGTATAGCACGGTGAAAACTTCTAAGAAGCTGTGGGGCTCTTTGGAGAAGAAATACAGAACCGAGGATGTTGGGACAAAGAAATTTATGGTCGGTAGGTTTTTGGATGGTGGATTCCAAAATAGTGATGGAACAATTTCAAGAGTTCCAGTTGATCCTACACGATATCACAACCGAGGGAACGATCTTACTGGATGTGTTCAAGTGGCTATTGTGATAGAGAAGTTACCTCCAAGTTGGAAGGACTTCAAGAGTTATCTCAAACACAAGCGTAAATAGATGACTTTGGAGGATCTTATTGTCAATCTCATAATTGAGGAGGCCAATAGGAGGAATGACTCCAGGCCGGCTCGTGCTTCAATGGAGGCCAAAGCCAACTTGATGGAGCATGGTACCTCTAATAAGAGGAAAAGGCCTAACGACAAGGGCAAGAAACCAGTAAAGTTTCAAGGGGATTGCTACAACTGTTGCAAACCGGGCCATTTGGCTAAGGATTCTCGCCTACCCAAGAAAAAAAAGAGAAAACAACAATCTAGTGCTAATGTGGTTGAGAATAAGGAGCTGACTGATGTTGATTTGTCGACTGTGGTGTTTGAAGCCAATATGGTGGACAACCCAAAGGAATGGTTTGTGGATACCGGTGTCACCCGCCATGTATGTTCGGAGAAGGAAGCCTTCTCATCATATAACCCCTCTATCGGAAGGAAACTCCACATGGGTAATCATACTACTTCTGAAGTTGCAGGTGTTGGTAATGTGGTGTTGACGTTGACTTCAGGCAAGGAGTTGACGTTGAAGGATGTGCTGCATGTCCCAGACATTTGGAAGAACTTGATTTCAGGTTCGTTGCTTGTTAGCCATGTTTTTAGACAAGTGTTTGAGTCTGAAAAAGTTGTAATTAGCAATTTTGGACAATTCCTTGGTAGGGGTTATCTTAATAAAGGATTGTTCAAAATGAATGTAATAGTTTTACGCCGTTTCGGTGGGGAAATCATGAATAAGAATTCTAATTCTGTTTACATGCTTGAGTGCTCCAATTTATGGCATTTTAGATGAGGACATGTTAATCTTAATGCTATAAGGAGATTGGTAAACTTGAATTTACTAAGTATACCTGAAATAAACTCACATGGAAAGTGTGAAGTTTGTGTTGAAGCCAAGATGGCTAAGTTACCGTTTCATTCGGTAGAGAGGAGCACTAAACCTCTAGAATTAATACTCACGGATGTGTGTGACTTGAAATATGTGCAAACTAGAGGTGGTAAAAAGTATCTCATTACTTATATTGATGATTGCACAAGATTTTGTTATCTTTATCACTTAAAGAGTAAAGATGAAGCTATTAAATCTTTTAATCTCTACAAATGAAGTAGAGAATCAACACAATAGCCGAATTAAGGCAATTCAGAGTGATAGAGGTGGAGAGTATGTAGCTCCATTTGAAGAGTTATGCGCTTCTTCTGGCATAATTCATCAAACGACGGCTCCATATTCACCACAATTTAATGGTGTTGCAGAACGCAAGAACCGTACACTTAAAGAGATAATGAATGCAATGTTGATAAGTTTGAATGCACCACAAAACTTTGTGGGGGGAAACCTGTTCTATCAGCTAATCACATACTAAATAAGATTCCATTAAAAGGTAAGGATGAAACTCCTTATGAGTTGTGGAAGGGACATAAACCGTCATATAAATACCTCAAAATGTGTGGGTATTTGGTAAAGGTTGAAGTGCCTGGTCCAAAACAAGTTAGAATCAGGCCGAAAATGGTTGATTGTATGTTTATTGGATATGCACTCAACATTAGTGCTTATCGGTTTCTGATTCACAAATCAGAAGTGTCAGATATGCATGAAGGCATGCTGATTGAGTCAAGGAATGCTATATACTTTGAAGATGTCTATCCTTGTTAAAGAGGGTAGAGATGAGTTCGAATAAGAGAACTCGGGATGTTGCCAGTAGTTCTGCTCAAGAGAGTGAAGAACCGAGTCGTGGCAAGAGAACTAGAATTGCTAAGACTTTCAGTCCTAACTTTATAATATACGTGTTAGAGGACGAACCGAAGTCTATCAAAGAAGCTCTGTCTAGTCCAGATGCTCCGTTTTAGAAGGAAACTATTAATAGCGAGATTGAGTCCATGCAAAATCATATTTGGGAGTGGGTTGATCTCTCACAAGGTTGCAAGCCCTTAGGATGTAAATGGATCCTAAAAAGAAAGTATAAGGCTGATGGATCAATAGACAAGTTTAAAGCCCGTTTGGTTGCCAAAGGGTTTAAACAACAAGAGGGGTTTGATTTATTCGACACATACTCACCTGTGACAAGGATCACTTCTATTCGTGTGTTTCTTGCGATTGCTGCTTTGCACAATCTTAAGATTCACCAAATGGATGTGAAGACTGCGTCCTTGAATGGTGAGTTAGAAGAAGAGATATACATGGATCAACCAGAAGGGTTTGTAGCACCTGGGCAAGAGAAAAATGTGTGCAAACTCGTTCGGTCATTGTATAAGCTTAAACAAGCGCCGAAGCAGTGGCATGTGAAGTTTGATAACACGATGTTGTCAAATGGTTTCAAGATCAATGAGTGTGACAAATGTGTGTACGTGAAAAGTACATCAGACACATTGTCATAGTATGTCTATACGTAGACGATATGTTGATCATGGGAAGTAGCCATGATGTTATCATTGATGCGAAACGCATGTTGAAATAAAATTTCGACATGAAAGATAATGGGGTGGCCAATGTAATTCTTGGAATCAAGATAGTTCAGACGTCTGAGGGAATTATCTTGACACAATCTCATTACATTGAGAAAATGCTTAAGAAATTCAACGCTTATGATGATCCATCGGCCAAAACGCCCATAGAACTCAATGCTCATTTGAGTAAGAACAAAGGAGAGCCAGTGGCTCAGTTGGAATATGCAAGGATCATAGGGAGCTTGATGTACATAACGAACTGTATGCGTCCTAATCTTGCAGGCTCGGTGAACAAGTTGAGTATTTTCACAAGTAATCCAAGCAATGAGCATTGGATAGCACTTGTAAGGGTACTAAGATACTTGAAGTACACCCTTATGTTGGGGCTGCATTACACAAGATATCCATCTGTACGTGAAGGGTACTGTGACGCTAATTGGATATCAGACACGAAAGACTCCTTTTCCACAAGTGGATATGTATTCACTATTGGTGGAGGAGTGGTATCTTGGAAGTCCACTAAGCAGACGTGTATATCCCGATCCACCATGGAATCCAAGTTTATAGCTTTGGATAAAGCTGGTGAAGAAGCAGAATGGCTTCGTAACTTCCTTGAAGACATTCCATGTTGGAACAAACCTGTGTTGTCAATGATGATCACTGTGATTGTCAAGCTACCATTGGTAGGGCACAAAGTGACATGTATAAAGGTAAGTCTAGACACATACATCGTAGACATAATACCGTGAGACATTTGATCTCAAGTAGCATAATTTCGATTGATTACGTAAAGTTGAAAGATAACTTGGCGGATCCGCTAACCAAAGGGTTAAGTCAGAGATCAAATGTGTAAGTTTCTAAAGGGAATGGGTGTAAAATCCACATAGCAAAAAACTGACATAGTGGTAACCCAACTCATCCCTAGAGGCAACATTCAAGTGTTGAAACCTGCAATATGTGGTGAGGCTAAGTCATTTGACTTGTAATGATTCCTAAACCCAGAGCGGTAGAGTATGACATGATACTTGGGATAGGAGATCACCTATATATGTATGAAGTGAGAGCCGCTTCAAAATGTAAACACTTATGAATCCAAAGACGTTGCCCATGGCCGAAACGGGCACAAACGTGAGAATAGAAGGTGGTGAGGCCTTATTGTGTTAATACCATTGTCTCGGTATACACCAAGGGGGAGTAGTTCAAGGCATAGCATCCACTAAGTCGCTGATATGCCCGATGGTATTGACTATGGAAGGTTCAAAGCCACAAGCTACCTATCCTTATGCAATATAGTCTCTCAAGAACTGTATTGCATGTTTGCATATGTATATACATTAATATCCACTCATGTGGGGGGGAGGGGGTGGTATTTGAAAATTGGTTTTAAGATAGTGGGTAAGTCCCGACTTTGACCAATTTGGAAGTGGTGATATAGCGTGTTAATTTTCTCAAAACCAAATTTCAGTGAGTGAAAAATTAATGAAAGTTGGCCACTTGCTAAGACGTTCGTTTCCGGAAGATGGAAGACGTCGTAAAGTCTATCCAAATTCGGAAATACTATAATGTGGTCTAGGTTTGTTGAAACCGAAAGGAGTTGTTTCTTACGTTGTAAAGAAACATTATGGTGGTAACTCCCACATTAAAGAGGTATAATGGTGGTATCATGACTGCAGTTAAGGTGTTGTAGAAGGTGCTGTAACTGCTGAGTTATGGTGCTGTAACTGCTGAGTTATGGTGCTGTAACACCTCCTGAAACACTTGCAGTAAAGAGGTGTAACAGCTGAGTTACTACCTGATTTTGAATGAATTAATGACCCTTTATGGGTGTAATTAAATCCCCAAATTTGAATGGAGGATGCATACATAAATAGGTCATGTTTTCTTGCAAAGGACTCATGAAAAATCACATAAATTTTCCAAACTTGCATCTCATAACATCTATTCGAAATCCTTGCATTCGAAATCATTTTTGACATATAGTACATAACCCGATTCTTACCACATTTCTAGTTCGTCGATGCTTCTGAATTTGTGGTGCTACTATCCAGAAGACGAAAGTCGTCTTATTTTTTGGAACGTTACGTTAAACCGTGAGCACTAGCCAGGACGTGTTCATTTTGCGGACATAGGTCTAACCTCGAATCGACGTTACCATTGTCATAATTCTGCTATTTTTATTAGGTGTTGTAGAAAGTGTTAAAACACCTTGTCCAGAATCTATCTAGTTTCTAGTGTTGCAGAATGTAGATGTCAATTCAATATCATCAAGTGAGCATGTTTTGTAGTAGAGGTTGAGTAGAATCAGGAACCGGGTTTGGGTTGGGAAGAATCGGACCAGAAAGTCGTGTTTATATCAGATCAGTTTTGGAAGTTATTGAAGAACCGGGCTTGTGACGGTTATAACAGAAATGTGCAACGGTTTTGAACTGTTGCATGAGAAACCGTTGTTGAAGACACGTACCAGTTTTAAAAGCAGTTAAAACTGATTTGACTCCAGCTTCCAGTGCTTCTTGATTCGAGCTTAGCTCTTTATATACATTTGTTCTACTTGTAAAGTCGAGTTGATACACGCAGTTTTCCCTCTGTAAACACTACACAATCATTAGAATTTGAAAGCTAGGGTTCTTGAGCTTAATTCGGATTGTGAATTGGGGCTTCTAGTTTTCTGAGTTGTTTCTTATAATTGGTTGTTTAGTGGAGTGAATTGAGGTGTATAGAGCCTCCATGGATGTAGATCACACTGATCGAACCACGTAAAAGTTGTGTGTTCTTCATTTTGTTTCTGGTTTTGCGTTCGGTTTTGTTTGGCCGATTTTCAGTCTATTTTTCCATTCATTTCTGGATTGAATTCTTGTTGTGTGTGTTGTAAGTGTTCTTAAACCTAACAAGTGGCGCCGTCTGTGGGAAACAATACACACACCTAAAGAAGAAGAAGGAATGGCTGGAGTAAAGATGGATGTGGAGAAGTTTTCAGGTAAGAATGACTTCTCACTCTGGAAGATCAAAATGAATGCAGTACTGATTCAAAATGGCCTGGACTCTGCACTTCTTCCTATTGATCAATGGCTAATGCTGAAAAATCCAAGTTTCCAGAACTGGTCAAGAAGGCTCTGAGTTTGATATTCTTATGTCTGGGTGATAAACCTTTGAGGGAGGTTTCAAGGTGCAAGAATGCAGTGGAGGCTTGGGGAAAACTGGAGGAACTCTATCAATCAAAGTCTATATCCAACAAACTATTTCTGAAACATAAATTAATGTCCTTCAAAATCACTGATGATAAGGTTATTTCTGATCAACTTGATGAGTTTGTCAAGATGATTGAAGAATTTGAAGATCTGGGGGTGAACTTAGAGGATGATGATAAGGCTTTGATGGTGTTGAATGTTCTTCCAAAATCCATGGAAAGCTTTGAAGATGCACTGATGTTAGGAAGAGATGGAAAAATCAGCTATGAATCCATCCTGTTAGCATTGAAGACCAAGTGCTTTCAGAATCAGGGAGAAAAGGTCTCTGCACAAGCTGGAGAAGGCTTGAACATTAAGTTCAAAAAGAATTTCCAAAAGAAGAAGTTCCAGGGAGTCAAAGATTATAAATCTGGAACTCAGAATGCAAAGAAACAAGGAGACTGGGTTGAAACCAGGAAGTGTTTCAAATGCAAGCAAGCTGGACATTTGAAGAAGGACTGTCCACAAAAGAAGAAGAAGCAGGAGAATCAGAGGGCAGAAGTGGCTATGACAGAGCATCAAGAAGACATCACAAAAGTCTTAAACATCACAGACACAAAAATGGAAAAAGAATGGGTTCTTGATACTAGGTGTTCATTCCACATGTGTCCCAATGAATCCTGGTTCAAGGATCTACAAAAGGAAGATGGTGGATTTGTTTTACTGGGAAATGATCACTCCTGTAGAGTTAAAGGCACAGGATCAGTTCAAATAAAAATGTATGATGGAGTCATCAGAACCATCTCTCAAGTGAGGTATGTCCCTGGATTGAAAAGAAATCTCTTATCCCTGGGTTCTCTTGTGGCAAATGGCTGTCAGTTCAATTCCCTAGATGGTCAACTTCACATCACTAAACACAATAAGCTGGTAATCAAAGGAAGGTAACACAATGACCTGTTTATCTTGATTGGATCACCTGTGATAGGATGTGCTGAATCTGTGATCAGCAGAGAAGATGTTATGAAGTGGCATAGAAGACTGGGTCATATTGGAGAGAAAGGGTTGAAGGATTTATCCAAGAAGGGCATCATTGGTGAAATGGGAAATAGAACACTGGATTTCTGTGACAAGTGTGCTCTGGGGAAGGCCAAGAAGCTCCCTTATGTTAAAGGGATACATTCCACCCAAGAACCCCTGGATTATGTACACTCTGATATTTGGGGGCCTTCAAGAACAGAAACACATGGAGGAGGGAGGTATTTCATGTCCATCATTAATGATTACAGTAGAAAAACATGGATATATGTTTTGAGAAACAAGAGTGATGCATTCCTCAAGTTTAAAACATGGTTAAGTCAGGTGGAGAACCTAAGAGGGAAGAGACTAAAACATCTTAGGACAGATAATGGTTTGGAATATCTATCCACTGAATTCACAGGGTTTTGTGAAGAGAAGGGTATCACAAGGCACAAAACTGTCCCTCTAAACCCACAACAGAATGGGGTTGCTGAAAGATTTAACAGAACTGTGCTGGAAAGAGTTAGATGTATGCTGATTGATGCTGGATTACCTAAATCCTTCGGGGGGGAGACAATAAACACTGCTGGCTATTTAATCAACAGGTCACCATCATCAACTCTAGGATTTAAAACTCCAGAAGAAGTGTGGAGTGGAAAGACACCAAACTATCATGACTTAAGAGTGTTTGGGTGCTTGGCCTATGCTCACATTAGGCAAGACAAACTTGATGCAAGAGCACAAAGATGTGTATTCCTAGGATATCCTGAGGGCATAAAAGGCTACTGGTTATGGTGCTTAGAACAAGGAAACCAGAAGCTCCTGATAAGCAGAGATGTAAGGTTCAATGAAGATGTGATGGGATACAACTCTACTGGAAGTCAAGAGGAAGCTGATGGAGCTGTGGAACCTGAAAGAATTTCAGTTCAGGTGGAGCTTAATAAGGAGCAGATACCACCAGAGGGGAATACTCAAGCTCAGCAAGAAGATGACAGTTCATCAGAAGAAGAAGAGGGTCAAACTGAGATGGCAAATCTCAGAACCTATAGCATAGGAAGAGACAGGCCAAGAAGACAAATCCAAAGGCCTTATTTCTATGGACTAGCTGGAAGTGTATATTATGCACTGAGTGTGGCAGAAGACTTGGAGTTTCAAGAACCTAGTAGTTTCAAAGAAGCAGTAAGTTGCAGTGAGAGTGAACACTGGATAGGGGCCATGATGGAGGAAATGGAATCCTTAGAGAGAAACCAAACCTGGAAGCTTGTAGACAAACCAAAAGGTCAAAAGCTAGTTAGTTCAAAATGGATCTTTAAGAAAATGTGGAGGCTGGAAAAGCTGATCAGATCAGATACAAGGCAAGGTTGGTGGCCAGGGGCTTCACACAGAGAGAAGGCATTGATTATAATGAGGTATTCTCTCCAGTAGTGAAGCATTGCTCTATCAGGTTACTTCTATCAAAGGTTACTCAAGAAGACTTGGAACTACAGCAGTTAGTTGTCAAGACAGCATTCCTGCATGGAGATCTGGTTGAAAAGATATACATGAAGCAACCTGAGGCCTTTGTGATTCCAGGAAATGAAGAGAAGGTCTGTTTTCTCAGGAAGTCACTCTATGGGTTGAAACAAAGTCCAAGGCAATGGAATAAGAAGTTCAATGAGTTCATGATGAGTGCAGAATTCATAAGAAGCTTATATGACAGCTGTGTATACTTTAACAAAGGTTCAAGAGTTGAACAAGTGTTTCTGTTGTTATATGTGGATGATATGCTCATTGCCAGTAAGAGCAGCGATAAGATACAATAGCTAAAGGGAAAATTGAGTTCATGAAGGATCTTGGGGAAGCAAGGAAGATTCTGGGAATGGACATCATTAGGAGAAGAAAGACTGGAACATTATGGCTTTCACAGAAGCAGTATCTGCAGAAGGTTGTGGAGAGATTCCACATGCATGAGTCAAGACCAGTAAGTATTCCAGTTAATCTACAGACTAAGCTGTCCAAGGATCAGTTCCCTAAGACAGCAGCTGAGGAGATTCACATGAAGAATGTTCCATATGCCAGTGGTGTTGGTAGTCTTGTATGGAATGATATGTAGCAGGGCAGACTTGGCCTATAGTGTGTCTTTGGTAAGCAGGTATATGTCAAATCCTGGAAAATCACATTGGGAAGCTTTGAAGCAGGTTTTAAGATATCTGAAAGGATCTGTCAGTATGGGGTTAAAATTCCAGAAACAAGAAGCAAATACTATACCATTGGTTGGATACGTTGATGCAGACTTTGCTGGGAATTTGGATACTAGAAAATCCATAGCTGGGTATGTTTTTACTGTGTGTGGAATAGCTGTAAGTTGGAAATGTGTGCAACAATCAGTGGTTGCATTATCAACAACTGAAGCAGAGTTCATTGCCTTAACTGAGGCAATCAAGGAAGCTCTGTGGCTCAAGGGAATCCTCAAGGACTTGGGGATAAGACAAGAATGTGTTACTATTCAGTGTGATAACCAAAGTGCTCTTCACTTGGTGAAACATCAAGATTTTCATGAGAGGTCTAAGCATATTGATGTTAGACTTCATTTTTCAAGGGACATAATTGAAGCTGGATCTGTTGAAGTGAAGAAAGTGCATACTTTAGATAATGCGGCAGATTTCTTGACTAAGGCTGTTCCTAGGAGTAAGATGGTACATTGCTCAAGCCTGATAAGGCTTGAACAATGTGATTAAGCCTGAAAATGATAAGACAGTGAGAGTTGATGAAGTGCACTTGAATTCATTGAGGTGGAGATTTGTAGATGTCAATTCAATATCATCAAGTGAGCATGTTTTGTAGTAGAGGTTGAGTAGAATCAGGAACCGGGTTTGGGTTAGGAAGAACCGGACCGGAGAGTCGGGTTTATATCAGATCAGTTTTGGAAGTTATTGAAGAACCGGGCTTGTGACGGTTATAACAGAAGTGTGCAACGGTTTTGAACTGTTGCATGAGAAACCGTTGTTGAAGACACGTACCAGTTTTAAAAGCAGTTAAACCTGATTTGACTCCAGCTTCCAGAGCTTCTTGATTCGAGCTTAGCTCTTTATATACATTTGTTCTACTTGTAAAGTCGAGTTGATACACGTAGTATTCCCTCTGTAAACACTACACAATCATTAGAATTTAAAAGCTAGGGTTCTTGAGCTCAATTCGGATTGTGAATTGGGGCTTCTAGTTTTCTGAGTTGTTTCTTGTAATTGGTTGTTTAGTGGAGTGAATTGAGGTGTATAGAGCCTCCGTGAATGTAGATCACACTGATCGAACCACGTAAAAGTTGTGTGTTCTTCATTTTATTTCTGGTTTTGCGTTCGGTTTTGTTTGGCGATTTTCAGTCTGTTTTTCCATTCATTTCTGGATTGAATTCTTGTTGTGAGTGTTGTAAGTGTTCTTAAACCTAAAACTGAAAGTGCTGAAACACCCTGTCCAGATTCCAGTGCTGCAGTTCAGGTGTTTCCAGAAGTTTTGCAACACCTCCAGTGGTTCCAGAATTTAATTGGTGTTCTTCAATCGAGTTACACAAGATTTCCAACTTCTTTGGTGTTGTTTTTACGTTGATTTTCAGAAGTATTCTTGGAACTTTTCATAGTGTAATAGTTTGATCCTAAAATTAGTTGTTTTAGTTCTGATACATTGTAAGCCATTGTTGGATGTACTTATAAATCCAACAACTCTTTGGTAATAGTTCTCATTTGCCTAAAAAACAATAATATCATAATGATAATTAGTCACCTGTACTCGTATCTCTTCTTTAATTAGGAGACCAATCAATCTTTAAATTATTTAATTAGCTAAAGCAACATCATCATTCTTTATTCTTTATTTTATCTTTTTGTCTTTATATCATGTTTTTTCTATGCCCAACTTCTAGTGCTCCATCAATCCAAAAAATATATTTTCCAGGATATTTGATTCATACATTATTTCACTAAAACATCACCATTCCCAAACCACCACTAACGTCATCTCCAGGCTCCAAAGTTCAAATTATTCGTTCATTTTTATAGACATATAAAGAAAAAGAAAACCTTGCAGCTACTGATCTACTACCCAAACTCCAAATTAGAAAACTTGCAATTACCCCTTCAAATTCAATCCAAACTAAAAAATGTAGTAAACATTATAGTTATAGAAGATAGGAATAAAAGCTAAAATAGTTGACTTTAAAATGATAGCAAAAAGGTTAGTTCTTTACCACTAATTCTTTGAATAATCGGGTGATTGAACACTTTTGTAATAGATCTTCAAGATGTAAAGAAACCCAAGTTTTTCTTTCTCAATTAACGTGAATTCGATGAGAGAGGAATCGGGTATCTGTCTCTTCCTTATGCATAGAGTTAATATTTTTTATATAATGTGAAATTACTGTTATACCCTAAAATTTTCAAAATTTCAAGGGGGTCCAGTGCCTCCCGACCCCATTCTGTGCCCATTCCTGATTTTCGGCCGAATGCATGCAATATGAATTTAGGCCAGACACTTTTTTTGTTGGATTTTATTTTTTTTATTTGTAAATAGTTTAGTTATGCGTGTAGAGAAATCTCACCCCTACATCGATCTATAATGTAGGAGAAGCCACACTAAAGTACTTTAGTTTACGTAGTCGGTAATTCGAGGCCCCGTGTTGACTTTGTTTGCTATCCATTTAGGTATTGTTTATAGAACCTCGTTAATTCACCAACTCTAGGGGGATATGAAACCTAAACCATATCCCGGAATTCTTATCTATTGGACGCTATTTAGATATAAATTCGTCCAATTACTCCCATTTTATCTTGACTTGATTGTGTTTGGACATTGACCCCTCAAAATTGGGTGAAATCGAGTTTCGGGAAGCATTCTTCATCATTTATCCATTTCTATATTTTGATTTTGCTTTTAGTAAAAATTAACTCTGAAATCCAATTCGCTAAACTTAAGAAATTATGGCTTGAGTGGTTCACACGGATGTCCTCCTTGTGGTTCTACTTATTACTACATCTAGCTGATCTCGTGCGCTTGCGAGAACGAAGTGCTATTTGGAAACACATGTTTTTATCAGTTTTTCGTGACAAGTTCACAATACTCCAATAATTGCTTATCTTGATTTGTATTACTAATACTTGGGGACATTTTTTCAGAATATGCGCTTTCGCCTCGCCTTAGTCCCATGATTCAAGTACTTATACACATAGCTCAAGAAAACATCAAATCTAATAAAGTGATAAAAGAAACGACATAAAAAATAAATTAACTACTCCTAATAAAACAATAAATTGGTGCTTGGGATGCCTCCCAAGTGCGCTTGACCCTTTCATCTTCTTTGTTTTCAAGGAGGCTCGAAGTAGGAGTTCTTATCCTTGCATTCGTGTGCTCCCCCTTGAGCGAATCTCCAATGAGACGCTCTCCTCGCTTCTTTTAAATCCCCATTCCATTATTTCCCAAATGTTCTTCACCGTCGTTCTTTCTTTTGACTTTCGTCCCTCCCTACAAAAAGGCTTCCCGACAAGAACTAAGTGTTTAAGCATGGATAACAGAATTATGATAAATCTTAACAAAATGCTTAAACTCTCTAGATAACCTTTTGCCAGAGAGGGTGCTTTAAATTTTCCCAAGAGATTTTCTTTCCATTTTGGAGGAACTTTTAAACCGATGCCATTTTTGAAGAAAATCAAGTTAGTTGGCGAGGAAAAAATTTCCATCCCAACAAAATCATGTTTGACGTTTTTTGTAAATTTTCTCTGGACATGTCAAAGTAAAATATGAAGAAGAGGGAATGCGATCCAAACACCTCAACGCCAAGTTGTCAAGTTTAGCGATACATTTTTCTTAAAAATGTGTCCCTCTCAAATGGGAGTGGTTCCCACAAACTTGAATCTTTGAGTGGGTGAAATGGGACTCATTCCAAATGACAAGAAATGGGGGAGGTTCAACCTTAATCATCTCTCAAGATAAGATCTCATTCCAACTCTTAGGAATCGGGAAAGTAGAATATGCAACAATGAGTGAGGTTTCATTTTTAACAATGTTATGAGGGTGGTCATCTAAGATAGTGGTTCTAGAACCTTCAAATGTATTCATCTCCTCCTTTTCAATTCCTAAAGTACCAACACACAAAGAAGGAGGAGTTGGATTATATTTTTCATGATTCAACCCTAAACTAACCACATTCATGTTTTCACTTACTTCAAACTTGTCCTCAAATGTAACCTCAATTGTACATTCCGATTCAAGCTTAAATCCTATCTCACCTTCATCCTTGTTAATGCGCAATCCGGAAAACACCCAATCAAACAGTAATTAATGCGAAAGGAATGTAAAAACACACACAACATACGTGGTTCGATCCGGAGATCTACGTCCACGGGCAGAAAACGGCAATCGCCGAGGTGTTTCTTTCACTTGATTATCGAGTTTACAAGGAGTACTGCAGAATACAAAGTCCGACCCCTAATTCAGAGTTCTTTTCCTCTATTTATACTACTAAACCCAAACCCTAACTAAATCCCTATAATCTTGCCTCCCAAATCTGCATGGCCGTTGGGAAAAGATCATGGCAGTTGGGATTTACGTGACAGATTCGCATTCGCTGGGCCGAATGCGTGTTGCTGGGCCTGTTGGGCCTGGGCCTTCGCGGTTGCTGGCATGCTCATTGAACTGGTGAGTGGGCTCAGGATTAACCTGACCCGAGGTAACCCGGCCCGAGGTAACCGGGTCATCCCTATCAGATGCCCCCCCCCCCAGCCGAAGCGAGGTAGGAGCTTCGGTTATCACCGGGGTGGAACCTCAAGCAAAGAAGACCGGGGTCACTGGTAGGCCGAAGTGCTTGGTACTTGTAATGAGTTACCGAACTTGCTCGAGGCGTAAAACACGTCTGAAGTACATGACAGTCTGGCCGAGGTGTAGGGTACACCGGAGTGAGATATTGGGCCGAAGTGGTTGGAATACCGGGGTGTAGTGGTATGGCCGAGGCGAAAAGTACACCGGAGTGTATCTTGAATCTTCCTGAAGAAGGGTGAGACTGATGTGACTGGCGGCGCCATAATGAGAGAGAGAGGAGCGTGAAGTGACACGCGCTGCGAGTTCCAAGACAGCTGTTCCCCACGCGCCTCGATAACTGTAAAGCGCGTGAGAAGCACGCATGAATCCTCATCACTGAATTTGAATAGGCTGCATCAGAGCCGTCGGTGTTTTGCATTTATATAAGGAATAACTGCACAGTAACTTTTCATCTTCTCTATTGCGTTCATCTGTTATAGAAAGCGGGAAAAAGAGGAACCTTGCGTTTGTGATTCATCAGAGATAAAAAAATTCTCAATTCCATCCTTTCGAATTCAAATCAAGTAAGTATGTCATCCTCTTCATCTGCTTCATCTTCTGCCCCTTCTTCGGCCTCGGTCAGAGTAGTTGGAGATGCGGACACTCCGTTAGATGTCCCCCCCATATCGTATATCTTTCCGGAGAAGGATGCCATAAGAACCATAGAGAGAGTCGACGGTGTAGAGTGTAATACCCGGACGATATCGTTTTACGAATGTCCGGCAGTTGGTCTTGAGGTGTCCTCCATAGGTTTACGGATGTCGCGGGGGCAGCTGGAGAGGGAACTCCCATCTTTTTATCTTCCGTTTGACCTTGAGTACATAATTCCGACCCCCGAGGATAGGGCCTGTTGCCCACCGCAGGGGTTTATGACCGTGTACATTGACCCCCTTAGAGTAGGATTGAGATTGCCGTTGTGGAGCATAGTCGTAGAGCTGTTAAGATACTACGGCATTGCCCTCTGCCAGTTAGCACCGAACGCGGTGAGGCAATTGGTAGGTTTTACTGTAGTTAGTAAAATGGTCGGGGTAGAACCAACGGTAGAACTTTTTAGGTTTTTCTACCAGCTTAAGAACTTCGGGAAGTCTAAGGGATGGTACTCCTTTAGTCCTCGAGCCCGCGGAGGGTTCAAGGTTCAAAACCCGAGCAAAGTAGAGGGGTGGAAGGAGAGGTTCATGTTTGTTAGGAATAAAATAGCCCTCCCGAAGTGGAGGAGTGACGAGGTGCAGGATTCTGCTCCTGTGGAGAATCCGGGGGCCGAAATGAGGCACATATTCCTGCAAGTGGGGACTTTCCAAACCCTCTGTTCCGAGGAGGAACTGGAGAAGGCTGGGCTTAGCCCATATTATTCAGGGAACGGAGATGCCGAAGAGGGTAGGAGTTTTTTGTCCTGTTATTCAATTTTGCCGTTGTGCGCAAACTGACTTTTGATATATATATTTGCAGTGGGACGCTTCGGGAAGCATCCGGCATCGGGAAGCCCTGCAGCGTCGGCAGCGGCAAAGAAGAAGGGGAAGCCACCGAGGTGACTCCCCGAGAGAAGACGCCACAGAGTGCTCGACCGTCAACGGGGTCGGAGGAGAGGGCGATGCCGGCGGGGTCTCCGGTGTTATCGAAGAAGAGGCCGGAGCCTACTGGGGCTCCGCAAGCACCATCCAAAAGACCCCGGGTTGGGGCAAGTACCGAGGTAATATTAAGAACGCTGATCAGTAGTTTAACGTACACGAGGTGTGTATCAGAGGCCTAACCCGCTGTTTCGTTGTGTTTTAACTGTTTCAGGGGGAGCAGGTGATCCCCAGCATGCTGGGGTTCGACAGCGCGGATGCAGAGAAGATTCTTCGGCTGGCCAAAGGGATAATTGATGTCGGCCTGAAGAATGAGATAGAGGCCAAGGAGGGGCTAGCTGCAACGGCGCGAGAGCTTCGTGCTAAAAATGACAGGCTATCTTACGACTTGACCCAGGCCCGCAAGAGGGCTGCCGTGGTGGAGTCCGAGGTGGCGCGCCTGCGCAGCGTAGAAGCGGAGAATCACGGCCTCCGCGGCGAGCTGATGCAACTCCGGGCCGAGATGGAGGCGAGGGAGGCAGCTATTGTTGGAGGGCAGGGAGCCGTGCTGAGGGCCTTCACCGAAAAGCTGCTACACTCCAGCACATTCCTTGATTTCCAGACAAGGTTTGTGGCAATAGGGGACAAAGCCACGCGGGCCATGGTGCTGGAAGAGGTGAAAGAGGCGTACCCGGACGTGGACATCCATCGTCCAGAATTCGGGTATGATCCCGAGGCGACGGCCGAGGTGGAGAAGGCCTATTACGCCGCGCTGGCGGAGCTTCCGGAGTGGCCCCTGGTGAACGCGCTCGGGGGGAAGAGGCAGCTTCTGACTGCCGCAGAAGTGGCCAACTGCATAGTGGACCAAGATGAAGAATTTTTGGCCTTCTGCCGCGGTGAACTGGCCCCGGCACCCCAAAACACCGAGCCCCTCCCTCCGACTGAAGCCGAAGTCCCCGCTGAAACCGAGGCTGTCGTTGCGGCCGAGGGGGGAAATACCGAAGTGCCTGAGGGCCAGCAAGAAGAGCTGCCCGAAGAAACAGAGGCACTTGAGCGGGAGGTCAGTAGATCCCCGCAAATTTAAATTTGTAAATTTGTAGAATTGATAGGAATGATGTAATTGAACCGTTGTATTCTGACAATGTGAAATACAATTTCCTCTTTTCGGACCCTTGCAATCTTTTCATTTTCGTAATCCATTGTGCGTTGCCGAACTGTATCAACTCTTATATGTTTGAGAGTAATTCTGTTTGATTCTTACCAACTGTCTAGAACACCGCGGAGCTGCACGATACAATAAAGAAATTAATGACATCACTTGAGTGGTTCCGCGGAGAGAAGAACCGCCTGGAGCTGCACGTGGTGCCCAAGTTGCAGAAGCAGATAGCCTCGGCGGAGAGGAAGGTGGTTGAGGCCAATGAAAGGGCCAAAGACTTCGAGATGCAGTATCGAACCACTGCTGCCGAGATGAGCCGCGTCCGCGTTCACCATAAGGAATATGAGCGGATCCTGTCCGAGTTCGGTCTACTAACCTTTGAAGAAGTAGAAGAGCGGACCGTCGAAATCCAGAGTGACATCGCGGCGCTGATGTCGAGGAGCTCAGTAGAGTCTGCGGAGCTGATGAGAAAAAGAGAAGTCCTCGAACTATTGCTGAGTATGTATGAGGGGTTGAAGAACCGAGTTAGGCGGAGACCTTCTGCTGAGGAGTTCATTGCGAGCACAAGCCAGGATCGAAGTGTGCAGAAGGCTCCTCGGAAGGATAAGAAGACCAAAGGCAGGAAAAAACCCTCCGAACAGAGCAAGGGTATAGTTATTCGAGAGCCAGCTTCGGTGGCCACAACTGAAGAACCTCCAGCAGTTGCCGAGGAGATAGTTGAGGAGCTGGCCCAGGAAATCGAAGTAATGGTCCCGGAGGAGTGGGACCCTGAGCAGTGGGCTCAGACACCGAGGTCGGCACCACATCCCGGCAATCGGGCACGGACCCGAGTTGGAACCCCGAGGCCAGCGCCTAGGGAAAGTCCTCGTCGGAGGGAGCCTAGGAGGGATGACCGAGCCAGGTCCCGAGAGGGCAACGGAGCCGGAGCCCGAGGTCAAGGGTCTTCAAGATCCCGAAGGACCCAGCGTAGACCGAGGAGTGGGTCCCAGCACCGGAGTGCGCAGTATTGGCTCGGGGGCCATAGACGTTAGCCTTAGTACTTTTGTTTTTTTTTTTTTTTTTTTTTTTTTTGTAGTGTTATGTAAAAAACCATGTGATTTGAATATTTTGTGGTTTGTAACAAGACTGTTGTAACGTGCACAAATTGTAGTGAAAATAACTTGTTACAAATCGTTTTAATTGGGTGTTCAGGAACATGATATAAGATCTGTTAATTGCTTTAAGTAGGTGTTCGGGAACACGGTATGGACTAAGTCAAATTTATTCTGACGGATCAGGCGGGAATAAAAACTCCCCGGACGGATCGGGCGGGAGTAAATTTCCTCCCCGGACGGATCAGGCGGGAGTTAAAACTCCCCGGACGGATCGGGCGGGAGTAAATTTCCTCCCCGGACGGATCAGGCGGGAGTTAGCATTTCTCCGGTTAAACAGACGAGAAAGTAGTGCGAGTCCGGGGACTAATATGCGAACCTCCTCGGGCGGACCGAGAGAAAGGTTTAGTTGTCCGGAGACTAGTAATGATAGTATGTATGTGTTAGGGCGTCCCCATAACGTAAAGAAAAACACAACGAGATGCATAGACCGAAGTGTTTTATTCAGTAATAAGTGCCGGAGCAAATTAAAGAGTACAAAAAGGAATAACAACTATAAAGGAAATTAAAGGAAAGAAAGTACTTGTGATTTAGCCTTTATAGATAGAACCGTCTCAAGTTTGTGACGTGCCAACTTCGGGGGATCGGGGCCCCGTTGAGATGTTCGAGCTGATAAGAGCCGGAGTCATGCGTGGCAACGACTCGGTATGGACCTTCCCAAGAAGCATGTAGTTTGCCCTCGGGGGCAGCCTTGCTGGCCGAGTTGAGTCGAAGAACCAAGTCCCCGACATTGAACTGAGTACCTCGGACCCGGAGGTTATAGTACTGTGCAGCTCGCTGTTTGCACTTAGCCTGCTGGACGAACGCTTGTTCCCTGCGATTCTCAAGCTCATCCAGATTCGCGCGAAGTGCCTCGTCATTATCGTCCGGAACTAAGGTAAGTAGGCGAGGACTCGGTACACTGATCTCGGCTGGAATGACGGCTTCGGAGCCGTAGGTAAGGCTGTAAGGAGTTTCCCCGGTGGAGGTGTGCGGCGTTGTGCGGATGGCCCATAAGACTTGTGGAAGGTTTTCAGCCCAGAGGCCTTTGGCGCTGTCCAGGCGCTTTTTTATTCCCGTGAGGAGGGTCCGGTTGGTGACCTCAACCTGTCCGTTTGCTTGAGGGTGTGCGACCGAGGTGAATATCTGTTTGATGTGGAGTTCCTCACACCATGAGCGGAATGGGTCATTGGCAAACTGCTTACCATTGTCTGAGACAATAGTGCTCGGGATACCGAAGCGGCAAATGATATTGCGCCATACGAACTTCAGAATATTCTGACCAGTGATTGCGGTAAGTGGTTCGGCTTCGAACCACTTAGTGAAGTAGTCTACGGCGACTACCAGGAATTTCAACCCCCCCGGAGCAACGGGGAAGGGTCCAACAATGTCAATTCCCCACTGAAAGAACGGCCACGCACTCTGGATTCCCGTGAGTTCGGTTTGTGGTAGGTGCTTTACACGGGAGTGCAGTTGACACTTGCTGCATTTGGACACTAGGTCATGAGCGTCATTGAACAGAGTAGGCCAATAATATCCCCAGCGAAGGATTTTTTTGGCTAGTGTTCGGGAGCCGATGTGGCTAGCGCAGGCTCCTTCATGAACTTCCCTCAGAACTTGAATGGCCTCGGTAGGTGGCAAGCACCGGAGGTTTGGTTGCAAGTACGATTGTCGATATAAGACTCCGTTATGAAGGGAGTATTTGGGGGCTTTGAGCACAACTTGCCGAGCTCGTAGCTTGTCAGTGGGCAGAGTCCCATCTCGAAGATACTGAATGATCGGAGTCATCCAGTTCGGATCGCTGTCGGTCAATACAGAAACTGTAGCCTCATGAATTGACGGATGGGAGAGGTCTTCGACCATGATATCCGGGGATATATTTGTTTGGACCGCGGAGGCCATCTTGCTGAGTGCGTCTGCCCTGGAGTTCTGGGTCCGCGGGATTTTCTGTATAATAACTGTATCAAAAGTTGAGATGAGCTTAAGCGCTAGAGTGTGGTACCTGACCATGGTTTCTTCCCTGGCGACATAAGTCCCCTGAATCTGCTTAGACACGATCTCGGAGTCCGTGAAGAGCTCTAGGTGACGAACACCTAGAGATTGAGCGAGCCGGAGTCCGGCGAGGACCGCCTCGTACTCCGCTACATTGTTGGTTACCTTAAACTTGTACCTTATGACATATTTAAACTCAGCCTCCTCGGGGTCGATGAGGAGTAGTCCGGCGCCACTTCCTCGGACCGTGGATGCGCCGTCCACAAATAGCTGCCACTTCCGAGGTGAAGGGGCGAGTGTGTCGTGGTGCTGTGCATCTTTGTCTGCGGGGGTCTCATGACTGTCCACCGGAGCTTCGGCCAGGAAATCAGCGAGGGCTTGACCCTTGATGGCTCGGCGGGGAAGGAACTGGATGTCATATTCTCCCAACTCGATGGCCCATTTGGCGAGGCGCCCAGACACTTCGGGTTTTACAAGGATCTGGCGTACAGGATGATTTGTCAAGACTCGTATTTCACGTCCCTGGAAGTATGGTCGGAGGCGCCGAGCTGCCATAACGAGGGCCAAGGCGGTTTTTTCAAGCTCGGAGTATCGCGTCTCTGCTCCATGAAGCACCCGGCTGGCAAAATATACGGGGTGCTGAACCCCTTCCACTTCTGGCACAAGAGCGGCGCTAACAGCCTCCTCGGCAGAAGCCAGATATACGTACAACGGCTCTCCGGGGAGAGGAACTGACAAGGTGGGCAGCTGCTGTATATGTCGTTTCAAGGCCTCGAAGGCCTCAGTACATTCTGGAGTCCACTCAAAGGACTTCGCTTGTCTGAGGATCTTAAAAAATGGTAGTTGGCGCTCCGCTGCTTTTGATAAGAATCTGTTTAAAGCTGCTAGGCCACCTGTAAGGCGTTGAACATCCCTGAATGTCTTTGGTGGCTGTAGGTCTAACACATCGCGAAGCTTAGCCGGGTTGGCTTGTAGGCCGCTTTGTGATACCATGTATCCGAGAAACTTCCCGGAGCCAACACCGAAAGTGCATTTTGTTGGGTTGAGGCGCAAGTTATAGCGCCGCAGAGTGCGCAGGGTTTCGGCGATGTCCTGCACGCATGAAGGATGAGAGAAGCTTTTGATGACCAAGTCATCGACGTAAACCTCAACATTGCGACCTATCTGGTCATGGAAGACGGAGTCCATTAGACGCTGGTAGGTGGCTCCGGCATTCTTGAGCCCGAAGGGCAGTTTCTTGAAAGCGTAGCACCCGAAGGCAGTGATAAACGCCGTTTTGACGGCATCCTGTGGATCCATAAAGATCTGATGATAGCCTTTATATAGATCCAAGAAACAAAGTGCCACGTACCCCGTAATGGCCTCGGCCTTTTGGTCGATAGAGGGTAGAGGATAGCAGTCCTTCGGACAGTGCTTGTTGAGATCGGAGAAATCGACACACATCCGCCAGGCCCCACTGGTTTTTGTAACCATTACCGGATTGGATAACCAAGAGGGGTAGAATACCTCGAATAAGATGTCCGCGTCCAGGAGTTATTTTACCTCAACTCGAATGGCCTCATTTCGCTCCGGGGCAAATTTTCTCTGTTTCTGTTGGATGGGCTTGACACTAGGATCAATATTTAGCTTGTGGGTAATCACCTCGGGAGAGACCCCGGGCATATCCAAAGGAGACCATGCGAAAACATCGGAATACTCCCGCAGGGTCTGAATAATGGCCTGATGTAGCCATGGCACATCCACGGCTCCTACTGTTACTGTCTGCTCCGGCTTAGACGGATCTAGCGGGATTTGGACAGTGGCATCTCCCAGTGGGGTACAGTCCCGGGGTTCCAGGACCTGTGATGTTACCTGAAGCTGCTGTTTGGGCGGAACCTTGGCAGTCTTTTTGAGTGCCACGTACATGCACTCTTTCGAAATCCATTGGCTCCCGCGGACGGTTTCTTCACCATGCGAGGTGGGGAACTTCAGCGCGAGGTGATACGTGGAGCATATGGCTTTTGCCGGGGTGAGCCAGTCACGGCCTAATATCATGTTATATGGTGATGGGGAATTCACCACATAGAAATCCACGAAGATTGTTTTCACCTTCGGATAAGTTCCTAACGACGCTGGGAGGGTGAGGATACCTTCTGGCCGAACTTCACCTTGGGTGAAAGTCTGTAGTGGCCCGGGGGCCGGTTTGAGTTGATCTCGGGAAATCCCCATCCTCTCGAAACAGTCCGCAAATATGATGCTCACTGCGGCCCCATTGTCTACGAAGACCCGCCGTACTGTTATGTTAGCTACAGTCATGTCGATGACAATAGCGTCAGTGTGGGGTGTTATCTCGGGGACCGGATCCCTATCCGTGAAGCTGACAGTCTCGGACTGATGGAGGCGTTTGTGACGTGGCTCCTCGGGTGGAGGACGTCGAGCTTCTGTTTTCAAAGCATGTCGCGAAGCCCCGGTGGGTAGGGCTCCGTATATCACGTTTATCACGTGAGGGGGTGCGTCGTCCCGGGGTCCTCCCGGAGGAGGAGGAGGTAGAAGTTGGAGATGTGGCGGCTGGCGATTGCCAGAATCTTGTCGTGCATGATTATTGGGCCCCTGCCGATTATTCTGCCAATGCGGCCGATTTTGTTGAGTATCTCGGTCATGGTAACCTCCTCGGGTATGGAACGAGCCTCCATTATGGTTTGCCCGAGGTCGGTCGCCAGTTCGTGCGACGTATTGCCTCAAGAATCCTTTCTTGAGACATTCCTCAATCTCCTTGCCGAGTTCCCGGCACTCATCCGTTTCGTGTCCATGATCTCGGTGGTACTCGCACCATTTGCCACGATTTCTCTTTTCAGGGGGCGCAGTCATCCGGGGACAAGGTCGGAAGTCGTTTTTGTGGAGTGAAAGAATTTCAGCCCGTGACTTCGTCAGCGGAGTCAATTGTGGAATTTCACTCCGGGATTCTGAGCGCCCCGTTGTCAGACGGGAAAATGCACTAGCTCGGGTGCTAGGCCCAGTTTGGGCTTTGTCGGCCTGCCTCTTGGCCGCGTGCTTTTCACGCTTCTGTCGAGTCTGCTCCTCAGCCTTCGCAAATTTACACACTGTTTGGAACAGTGCTCGAGTTGTGACCGGTGTGTTCCGAGCTAACTCGGTGTGCAGCGCTCCGGGACGGAGTCCATTCATGAAGGCGCCAATGGCCACATTGTCGGGGCAGTCTCCCACCTTGAGACTTACCGTTGTGAAACGGTCCAGAAATTGGGTAACGGATTCACCGTCCCGTTGTTCCATAGTCATGACGTCGGCCATGGTGGCCGCAGGCTTCACCCGGGCTTCAAATCTTGCCCAAAAGTGCTCGGCAAGTTCTCTGAACGAGGATATGCTGTTTCGCGGGAGAGAATCAAACCATACCCGAGCTTCATCCTGTAAATACTCCGGGAAAATCCTGCAGTACTGCAGAGATGTGATGTTGTCATGACTAAGCATGCTGTGCCTAAAAGCACCCAGAAAATTGGCCGGATCTCCAGTGCCATTGTAAGGAGGTATGGCTGGCCGTTTAAACCCTTCGGGAAGGGAGGTGTCCATGATTGCCTGGGAGAACGGTGTGATGATCTCTCCATTGGCATCCATGCCCAGGATCCTATCCAGTTCAACATTGCGTTGAACTCGCTCGTACTCTTGAAGGTCCAGAGTATGAGCATTTGCATAGCGAACTCTTTTAGCCGCATTAAGTGGACGGCGGCGATCCACATCGGTGTGTTCCTCGTTGTGAGGTCGTGATCTATTTGAACTCCCAAGGTCCTCGGAAGAACCGGGTCGTTCCCTTCGTCGATCCTGATGTCCCCGGTATCCAGGGTTCCGCTGACCACGGGGACGGGGTAGAGGCACACCAGAATCGTCATTGTGGTTAGCGGGCTCTGCGACAGGCTCCGATGGATGTAGGCGGTTGGCTGCCCAATCTTGGAGAACATGTGTATGTTCTTCTAGGAAAGCCTGGAGCAATTCGGGGGTAATTTGGACGTTTACCGGTGGTTGAGCGGCAGCAATATTAGGGTTTTGCTGATCCTGAGGGGGTGGAGGGTTTTGATTACCCTGATGAGCGGAAGCGCTTCTTGCCGGCGATTGTCTCGGAGGCGCCACTTGATCCACGGGTGGATCCTGGTTAGATTGATCTCCGCGGCGGGATTGGTTCTGACGGGTTGTCACCATGATTTCAGAAGGCAATGGTATTACTGAATGCGATCTTGTCGTTCCCACAGACGGCGCCAATTTGTTAATGCGCAATCCGGAAAACACCCAATCAAACAGTAATTAATGCGAAAGGAATGTAAAAACACACACAACATACGTGGTTCGATCCGGAGATCTACGTCCACGGGCAGAAAACGGCAATCGCCGAGGTGTTTCTTTCACTTGATTATCGAGTTTACAAGGAGTACTGCAGAATACAAAGTCCGACCCCTAATTCAGAGTTCTTTTCCTCTATTTATACTACTAAACCCAAACCCTAACTAAATCCCTATAATCTTGCCTCCCAAATCTGCATGGCCGTTGGGAAAAGATCATGGCAGTTGGGATTTACGTGACAGATTCGCATTCGCTGGGCCGAATGCGTGTTGCTGGGCCTGTTGGGCCTGGGCCTTCGCGGTTGCTGGCATGCTCATTGAACTGGTGAGTGGGCTCAGGATTAACCTGACCCGAGGTAACCCGGCCCGAGGTAACCGGGTCATCCCTATCAATCCTCAATTCTCATTTCATCGCCAAGTCTATCATTCCAAGAAATGACATTTAGATTCTCGGAAAGGGGATTTTTGTAAAAAGTTTCTTGGTTTGATCTTGTCGGATGAAATGGTTCGAAAATAGGATTTGAATGGCTTGAAAATGAAATGATTCCTTAATTAAATGTTCAGTCCCTAAAAGCTCCTCAACACTCTCATCAACTAGAGTAATCCCAGCATGCTCGACACAATCATCAATGGGGAGGGATTCAAAGTAAAGCACATAGTGGATCTTTCGATCTCTTTTGGTACCTCAACTGAATTGATGGGTGCACCCTCAATTACGCTTCCACTTGGATCATGCTCGTGTTGGTGAGATGATTCTTCTTGGTGGATGGTAGGTGAATAGTTCTAGACTTCATTGGACATTTCGGTGGGAGATTGGAAGTCTTTCTCAACGGGCCCATACTCTTTTTCGTAGAGTGTTTTCCACATCTCTTGAAGTTCCGCATTTGGGTTTCGGTCCCAACTGAACATGAAGGTGAACTTTAAATCTTTTCCTATTTCTTCACTCATAGGCTCGTCATATCCTATGTAGTCGAAGATTTCAGCCAACTTTCCCTTTTTTGGGACTTACACGGTTTTCTCTTCCAACTCTTCCTTGGCTTGAATTGATTCTTCTTTGCATAATGGAGGAAACTTACGGAGAAACAAACTTGTGAGTTCATTCCAAGTGGTGCAAGTATGAGGAAGCTCTTCTTCGAACCATCGTCTTACTTCACCATCCAAGGAAAAGCAAAATAATAGATTTGCAAGACCGTCCAATTTCTCCTTTTCAACATATAAACCCAACGATATCTAAATGCTCAAGAAGGTGTTCATAGGAATTTTCACCCTCTTCTCCATTGAACTTGTTCATTTGGGCTAAGGCTATCATGTTCGGGGTGAGCTTGATCTCAGTATTTGCTTCTTCCACATCTTCTTCACACACATTATCCATGAAACATTGCTCCACACAACTTACACCAAAACTCTTCGTCTTGGACATCACAAGTAGGCGAGGATGATTCGTTTTGATGATAACTGTTAAAGACCTTGGGTAGTTTTTCACACGTACCGACATCTTCTTCCTCCTTGCTTGAGTAAGTGGCTAAGAAAAGCCTCTGGGCTCTCTCAATCTTGCATTGATAAGAAAATTCCTCCAACACTCTATCCATGAGGACCTAAATAGGACATGTACATGTTGAGTAAATGGTGAAATACTTCATCAAGAAAACATAAGAAATAAATAACATGAAAATAAAATGCTAACTCTTAAAGAATATGTATAGCATGGCTAATTACACGGGGAGGAAATCCTCCCAAGCAACTGTGCCATGAACTTGTCTTGGAAACCCCTTGAAAATTATCAAGTTAGGAAGGGTTTCCTTAGTCCGCAAGCGTATAGATTAAGACAGAGATAGTATAAGTTGAACCACAAGGAGGATATCCCATGTGAATCAACCGAGCTTTTAGCTAAATTAGAAATTGAGATTTGATTATACTAAGACCGCAATTGAAATAAACAGATAATTGGTAAAGAGTTTCCCAAGATTTGGTTTCACCCAAATAAACAAGGTCAATATCCAATATATGGAAGCTAAAATGAAATAAGGCTTAAATGGTTGATTCACTACCGAACAGGTGTCCCAATAAGGTAATGAGTCTGGAATACGACTGAGGTACCGTATTTCCCTAGGATAGGTAAGTAATCGGGGTTCGATGTAGACTACCTACATGAATAGACTCAACAAATCAAACCCGGGCCCTGGGATTCTGGTTATGTAAGACTAGAAGAGGATAGTCTGACTTCTCCTACGCTACAGACCGGCGTAGGGGTGTAGTTCCTATACACACGACTAAACCTAATTTCGTCCATCCCAATAAATGCCCCCTAGACTCTACCTCCCCCCTCGGTAGGGCTTCTCCTCCATAGGTCTCCCTCCTACCAATTGAGTTTTAGTTAATTTAAGTATCCAAGACTAACTTCTCACCCGAACAAACTACGACATAGAATTTAATCTCTAAACTCAATCAAGATCTAATCGGCAAGCCTCGAAAATGTAGTTATCCCTAACCTAGAGAGCCAACTATCATCTCCTAATTGCATAATCAATTGAAGTGATCTTAAGCCACCGAAAGCCAGAGCGACCGTGAAGAAAGTCTGTGGTGGAAAGGGGGCAACCGGGCAAACCGCGTGGACCAGCGGACCAACGGCAACGCCCGGTATTGGGTTAGTGAGCAAGGGCAGAGCGGAGCAAGGGCAGAGCGGCTTTGCTTGTACTGTTGGACCGGTAGTCCGGCTAGCTCCGTTACCAGCCCGATTCAGGAATCTTCCTTTCGTCTTCGTCTTCCATCGCAGTTTTGGGCCTCTTCCTCTCGTCTCTCACCCCGACCCCTTCACATTTTTGTTCGCGACTCGATAAAATTCGAGTTGGGTTTCTGTAGGGTCTTATTCCGGCCCATTTAGACCTCATTTTATGGGCCGGAATGGAGAGGTGTGTGCGATTGATCTTCTTTTCTTTTTCGATTTTTTCTATCCTTTAAAATACGACTAAAAAACACTTAAAAGTGCATTAAATCATATCGAAATCGAAAATTTAATAAAACATGAAATCGCACCTAAACATGATAATCACACGCAATTCTTAATAAAATATGGACGTGAAAAGCACAAGATAATTTTCACATTTTTAAGAGTCATTTGATCTCGCTCTTATTCTTGGTGGATTTGGTTTGTTTGTCCTCTTTTCAAGCTACAGGGCTGAAGATCCTACTGAGTTCGTGGAGGCTGCATGTTCTCACGACGATCACATTTTTTACAATGATCCTCCCTTCCCCATTGCGTGTTTTTACAGGGAATCTCATTATTGGTCAAACGGTGTTTATCTTAATAGGCATTGATGGTAATTGGTATTTTATTTGGTTGGTACTCTTTTTCTCATTATTGACTTTTTCCCACTATGATTTTCCAATAGTGGGTTTTAATAAGGCTATCGGGATCTCTCCTACTCTGGAAGGGCCTCGGTATGCATTACGAAGCATCAGAAATTTTGTTCCTCTAGGCGTTTGTTCACGTGTTGTACATATGTCGTACTGACTCCTACAACACTGCTGTCTATAGCAACGGATTTGATTGTCCCTGTTAAGTGAGTCCCTATCTCTCGACTACATTCTCTGGAGAGTTTCTTTCACTTCCATCATCCTAGAATTAGGGGTCCCAATTCGGGTGACGGGGTCGGGTTCATGTTAGGTTTTGGGTCAATTAGGGTTATATATTATAAATAATTTGTAAAAATATAAATTACCTTTTAAGAATAAATATTGGTTATAGGTCGATTCAGGTCAAAATCGGGTTAATCGGTTTGTATCGGATTGGTTGCGGATTTTCCTCAGTAAATTCGTGTCAGGTTGGATCGAGTCCATTGAGTCAGTTGCGTCGGTTTAGGGATTGCCACCCTTACACTATTAGTTCCCGGCATTACATTAGTGGTGTTTTTTTGTTGTCTTCTTCCAGTGTGTTACCGGCTTGTGGTAGCTTTTGCTTATACCCTTGTTGGGGTTGGATTTTGCGTGTTTTAGCTTTATGTTTTTACTGGAGAGTTAGGGTGACTCCGCTAATTGTTTTCTTTTTGTTTTATGATAGTACCTATTTATCAATTTGGATGTCCTACTACAAATGATATAGCATATTTTACGACAATAATACTATGATTGCCACATAATTACTAATGATTCATATATTATGTCATCACATGCACATGTCATATGTGGATTTAGATGTAATAGAATATATTGTATCGTCTACAGGAGGAAATCCAAATTGAGCGAATAGAGAATGAAGGAATGGGGAAAAAAGAAATTATCATTGTTTAGAATACGAGTTACCATGACATCTTTTTCCACTATTCTTGATAATTTTTTAAAATATATTAAATTCATATTGTTTATTGATTTTTATTGCAAAATGAGATTGTAGTATAGGGGTGGGAAGATTAGTTGTTGCAATATTATGTTAATCAGCCCGAGTTACATGAGTAGTATTCTTTATTTTTATTAAGTGAAATTCAAATACCATTATTTGTAGACAGTCTATCTAACCGTCCATGTTTGAAATTGATGCATTCTAGTTAAACCTTCCATGAAAAAGATCCAAACCTAGGCAATTAACTCTCATTCTTGGATTAGATTACTTAAGAAAGTAGCTCACCCCATCTTCTTATAAATTAAACATCATAACCTCATTTGTTATAACCAAATCTTAGGGCTAGTAAGTCTCATAAACTGGCTTGGCTTCCCGAGAGGAGGATATCATCTCATATATCCAAAAGATAGATCTAGTTAGAATATCATAAACTTGTAGGTAATGGGTGGACTCGTAATTTCTTGCACATGTTTGTTGGCTCCAGTCATTGAAGAAAGCTTCTTGTGGACCTGTGTTTGCTGTTGCGTTCGCTGGTATCGAATCCATTAACGAGCCCCCTTTTTTGCATTGTTGATTTCAACTTCTTCATGGTTAGTTTTAGCAATTTTTGCACATTAATATTTGTTGTATTTGTTCTGGCCGCGGTGGCAGGGATCTAGGAATTTTGAATATTAATATTTGGTTGAACAACATTTATTGTGGAATATTTGAAATATTAATTTAGTATCATTTGTATAATTATAAAATGATGTAGATGATGAGCGGTTACTTTGGTACCTGTAAATTTCGCTATTAATTCACATTGATTTTTAGATTAAATTGTAATTCCTCCGTCCCGACTTATTTTGCACATTTTTCGTTTTTTATCGTCCCAATTTATTTTGCACACCCCTAAAATAGAAATTAATTCCCACAATCTTCACCCTCAAAATCCCAATCCTCAATCTACACATTTAAAAAAGTCAAAGAAAAAGCAAAATCTGTTTTTTTTTCCTTAACATTCGTATCTGATTAACTGTGCAAAATAAGTCGAGATGGAGGGAGTATTGTTAATTAATTAGAATTGCAATAATTGTCTTTTTTTATTGACTTTATTGTTATCTATATACTTATATATATATATATAATTGTTATGTTTCATGATTAAGTAATTTAGGTGGAAAAAATGTAGTTGCTATTTGAGGATTGACTTTGACTTTTATTTTCTATATAGATAGATATAAATTTATATATTTAGATCCATCAAATTCATTGCAATTTGAGACGTGTTATAATGAGTATATTTGCTTAAATATTTCCCTTATTCTCTCAGCGGTGACTGGTGAATCTTCCTAATTTTAGTTAGGCCATTATTGATACTATATTTCGAAAAAACTAGTATTTAAGACCTCAATTAAAATTAAAATATTTAGTCTTTGGATTTAACAAAAAGTAGTGAGGAATAAGCAATAGCTTGTGTGATGGATATATAGACGTTTGAATAAAATCAAAATAAAATCCTGATTCAACTAGAGCCCATTAAAAACTCGGTAATGTTATTCCTTAGGCGGCGACTAAAATATTATAATTTTACCCTTACTAGCAGTATCCGGGCGAGGCACGATTTATAAGTATAACAAACAAATTAATATTTTTTTATATTTTGTATAATTTTAATATAATAAAATATTACAATCAATAAAATAATAAGATATTAATGAAAAAAGAGTGCAGTTAAAAGTATTAAAGACTAAAATATATATAAATATGTATATTTATTTTTCTTAAAGTATGAATATTTCTAGCATCCTTCCATAGAAGTCATGTTGATGATTGGGGCTGAAATTTTAATATGTTGTTGACAGGGGATATGTTTGTAATGTTAAAATTTAGTTACCGTCTTCATAATTAATTTTTCATTCAAATATTTCATAAATTTATAAAAAAAATTAATTTTAAGAAAATATGTTTTTTTTTGGCTCGGGCGGAATCAGCCCAATTAATTTTATCCTATTTATTTTAGGCTAATACGTATATGACAAGTTATTGCCAATAATTGTGTTTTGTATTGGGGTTGAATTTTATATACCAAAGATTGTGATTTCCAAAATTAGTAATAGATTTTGGGCGGGGAAACCTTCAAAGTTATTAATTTCAGCGGATTTTGTTATTATATTAATAGATGTATGCAAATAATTTTGTAGAATAATTTTGTAGAATAAAATATTATAATAGATGTATGCAAATAATTTTGTAGAATAAAATATTATAATTAAAAAATAAAACAGAAAGAAAAGAAGTGCGGCACCTTGTTCAAAAGGGAAGTGAGATAAATTGAAGTTATTCGTTTGTTTGAACAACACTGTTCATGAATCAAAGTAAATGTTTGTATAAATTTTCTTATTTTGTGTAATTCTAATTTTGAGTGATGATGTTAGGTTGACGAAGGTCGAAGACGATGAAGGCTGTCTGGTTATGATGGCCAAACAGGGTGAATAAATGGCCACCGTTCATCCCCAAAACTAAGCGGAAAAAAGCGGTTGAAACAATTTCAGAAGCGTTCAACTTTTGCGGTCGACAAATTCATCAAAAATACAGAATTAACATGAGAAAAAGTACATAACAACCACAAAATTGACAAAAAAACAAAGAAAAAGTAACTTTGTTCATATCAACTAAATTTTCGTTGTTAATTTATGCCCTCCACTAAACAAACTAGAGTCTATGGTGTTGTGGAAAGAAAGAAGCGGCTTAAAGAGAATAAGGAAGAAAGGAAAATTATATTTTTTTTGTTTTATCAATTATATATATTATTTTTAATTGATTATGTAATTTTTCATTAAGGACATTATAGTCTTTTATTAATAAACTTATAATTAATTAAACTAGTGGATTGCGTCAAAAAAATTTGTGATGAGCTGCAAATAATCGCTATCTTATTTCTTATCTTTGATAACTCAAATTGAGTTTCTGGAAGTTTCTAGATAATATTGGGGAAAAATATCTAAAGAAGAAGGGGTGATGATAGATTGAAGTGGGAAAAGGTGGGGAGTTGTATTTGAGGAAAGTGATGCATCACTGAATAAATATCTAACAAGAAGATGGGAAAAGATGAAAAGGGCAGTTGCCACCTAGCTATATTTAATGTTTCTTAGTTAATTAGGTGGCAACCCCTGAGGCCGACGCGTAGCTCATATGCTCTCTATACCTTCTCCCACTATCTATCATTGCTATATATATCATACAAGAGCAGAAGAGGTAGCACACATAATATATAGTTACTGGGAACGTTGTACACATGGTAATTATTGATGGCGTTGAAAATGAATACTGTAGGTGCAGTGATATTGGTAGTAGTATTTATAATGGCGGCGGGAGAAAGCAGGAAATTGATGGTGGGGTCCGATGGCGGTACAGTGGCGGCGGATATACAAAATCACCACAGTATACCTCGGGAATCTTGGGATAAAGGGCATAACGAAGAGGCGGCAGGCCACTCTGCTCAAATTCATGCTTAACTGCTCACATTCATCGCCATTCATATGTAAATACTTACTACACATTAACATGCATGCCTTTCCTAGCTTGTTTTAATAGCTTGTTTTAATAGCATTACCACTTACACCGACCCCACTCGCCTCCACTAGACTTTATTTCTTTCTTTGTCGTTTCAACTCAAAACCAACTGGAAATTCTAACCAGAACTCTAACTATCATTTGCTTCAACTGCTATCCAAAAGCACTCATCATAAATTGAGAATATATTCATATTTTACTCTCCCGTGTACGGGAAATTTCGTCCGAGACAGTGTCTTAATCCTATTTAATGTATAATATGTGATAAGGTAGTTGAAATTTCAAAAAAAGAAAAGAAAGGAATAGTTATTATCATATATCATGTGACACACATCAAAATGAAATAATGCACTACCTTATAAGGTAGCATATTGTAGAGACTTTTCGATTTCACCTATTGTGCACAACGAAATAATAAATCGAGAATTACGATCTTGATTTATAATTGAATTGCACGTTGAGTAATAATCACGTAAAAGTTCAAATTACTTGCGTAATATAAACGGAAAGAACGACACGACTTGAATTCACCACTTTAGATATCCACACATATGTCGTCCACTGCAGGAACAATTCCCCAATACAACAATTCCACAGAACCAATTCCCCAGTACAACAATTTCTTGTACAATTGTTCAATATGCGATCGCTAGAAAATCACTTATTGATACTACAGTGCCTTTATCATTTTTATTTAATAAAAACCATTAATTATCTACTATAGAGGATATGTATATATAGTACCATATAACACTAAGTTTATGGGCCTAATATCTTTGTCTACTTAAGTAATTAATTAATTAGTCTAACTTATTAATTAATAAAGATCGATTATCCTAATCTAGTCCATATTTTTCAATCTCCCACTTGGACTAGCATTAGATTCGAAGCACTAACCTTGTACCTTTGAGCGGAACATCAATACACATAAAGTGTGACTCTTCAGGTAGAGGTGGCAATTCGGGCAGCCGGGCGGACCCAGTCGGGCCAAGGGAAAGTTCAGGCCGGGTCGGATCGGACCTGATTTATTCTGGGCATAGAAATGCTAGGCTCGGCCCGGAGGACCTCGGGACATCGGGCCAAAAAAGTCCACCAATGAGTTTTTTTCTTTTCTTTTTTGTTACTTAAACCATGAAGTAGAATTATATATTGAGGCGAACTTCAGTTTAATTCTCTTAAGAAAAAACTTGATCGGAAGATAATATATTACTATTCGTTGCAATATGTAATGATATCTATTAATCTATAGGCATGTCTCAAACCCCAGATATAACAATAATAATAATAATAATAATAAAAAAAGAAGGAATGGATGATGATATATAGTTATATACTACACGTCACAAGTTATTAATTTTTGTGTACGTACTATACTACATTACATGTTAATCAATTTTTTATTTTTCGACACATAATAATTAATGAGCATGCTTGGATCCAATTCATTTTCCATCTCGGCTAATAAAACTGAAGAAATAGAGTATTAAATTAGTCAAATGTTTTAATTTCTCGGTAAATAGATACATTTATGCTCTGCTAGAAAAAGAAAAAAGAAAAATATGTTTCAAATAATACACAAGATATTACATAATTCCTAAATTTTTCTTATTCGATTAGTGAGGGAAAAAAATTCAATTCCATCGGGCCGGGCCAGGCTTGTCCCGCCAAAAGAAAAGCCCGTTCGGGCCGGGATAAAAAAGCCCGAATTTTTTTGGGCCTCTAATATTCCGGCCTAGCCCGCTCTATATTTCGGGCTAAACGGGCCGGGCTAGTTTTGCCAGCTCTATCTTTAGGCCCCCGTTATTGACGATAATCTAATCAAAGTCTGTACAAAACTCCTAGACTGTGTTGTGCAGCGAACTCGATATATGAAGGACGTTTACATGAATTCATAAAACAACCTTTATATGAAGTTTATGTAATATCTCTTCATTCACGAACTACTCGATTGAGCCTAGGATCTGTCATGTGTCTATCCAAATAGCTCAATCATTTTTCTCATCTTTATTATACGACACATTCGACCATATTCAATTACTTTAATTGAATATATCTTTTGCATTGTTCGATGACTTTATTGTTAAATAATATAGAGAAATATGAGTGTTCTCTCGAATTTCAATCGAGGAATGAATCACAATCTTGGCTCAACTATCATTTCCATTTGCCTCATGATGAATCCAACACAAGACGTGTCTTATCCTCTTTTGGGAGACAAGCATTGTACTTGGTCAAAGTTCATCATTTAACAAACAAAATGAATATTGACCTCAGGTCAAAGAATCATTACATACTCCACACACTAATAAACAAACGATTTAATAGTAAGGTATACCAATACTCTCCTAAGTACCTCCATCACAGATATCTAATATCTCGTAGTCGTGAGACCTACTACATTCTCTGAGAGTGTGATGCGGACCACATGCTAACCTATCATCAATATCCCATTCTTGATGACCATCGATTATGACAATTTTAGAATCATACTATATCATTTATGTCTCACACCATAAACGACAGTCATGATTCAAGGGAACGATTATAAGAATAATAACAAACCATCAAAATAATTATTCTAATAAATGCATAAACCCGAATGACAATCAAAATGTCATAGAATGCGACAAGAATGAATGTTGATAGGTATGGCCCAGTACATTCGGGTCGGATCAACCCGACCCGAAGTAACTGAGCTTAGAAGAACGAGCCCAGCAACCAAGCTGGCCCAGAAGTGCACACGGGCCCGGAGCAGCCCAATCGCGGCATATTTGGAAAGTGAGATCCCCACGATCTCCTTCCAACTTCCATGCAGAGATGGTCGGCGTAATTGTAGGGATTTAGTTAGGGTTTGAATTTAGTAGTATAAATAGCAGAATTGTACTCAGATTTAGGGTTCGCACTTTGTACTCCAAAACTACAACGTGTAAGATTGAAAGGAAAATAGTGAAAAACACCTCGGCAGGTGATTATTTGCGCCCGTGGACGTAGATCTTCGGATCGAACCACATACCTCTTGTGTTCTTTAATTTTCTTGCATTGGGTTGCGTTACAAGTTGAATTTTATTTCGAGTTCATTGAATTATCGGATTGCGCTTTATCAATTGGCGCCGTATGTGGGAACGATTGGCAAGAAAGCCCTAGTATACTTCAACGTCATCACAATCGCTATGGTGAATACTCGTAGATCTGCTAATCCTACCCGGTCCCTTCGTGATCCTCCTGAGGATCAGAATCCACCACCCCGTCAACGAAACCAAGATCCACCCGCGGAACACGCCAACATGTAGCATCATCCCCCTGCTGATGATCCCGCGCAAGTTAACCCGCCACCTGCCCCCGAGTTATCGCAGGTGCAGCAAGCTTTTCTTCAGGAGCACGCCGCTCTATTTCAAGAATGGAACAATCGGCGCGCTCACTCCGGTGAGCGTGCCAACAATGGCGCCGACCAGGGTGTGAGAAATCCGTCCCGCAATTTATCACGTGAATTGGATGAAGATCCACCTCATCGAGCGAGGCATGATCGTCGTCGACGGAGGACAGTCTCTCCAGCGGATAACCGCAACTCTAATGGGTCGAGGCCCCGTTACGCCCACGAAGACGTGCATCGCCGTAGACCTGCAAACGCCCCAAAGCGTGTTCGCTTAGACAAATCCTGTGTGTTGGATCCCCTGGAACAAGAGCAAGCTCAATTTGCTTCGGAGCTTGACAAAGTGTTGGGTCTCGATGCTGATGCGGAAATCATTACCCCGTTCTCCGAGGAGATTCTTGCTACCCCACTTCCCGAGGGGTTCAAGCTTCCTCTTGTATCTGTCTACAACGGCACCGGGGATCCCAGTAACTTTCTGAATGCCTTCAAATATGCTATGTTCAACCGCAATTGTATACCTCACGAATTGTGTAAGGTATTTCCTGAGTATCTCCAGGATGAAGCTAAACTTTGGTTCGATTCTTTGCCCCGGGGTAGTGTAACCTCTTTTCGGGATCTCGCCGAACAGTTTTGGGCGCGTTTTCATACGCGAGCAAAACCCATGGCCACCTTGGCCGACCTCATGAATATGGAACAACGGGATGGGGAAACTGTTACACAATTTCTTGATCGCTTCACGGCAGAGAGCCTTAAGGTGGGAAGCCGGTCTGACGATGTTATCATCAATGCTTTTATGAATGGCCTTCGCCCCAGGCCTCTTTACACCGAGCTTGTTCGAAACCCTCCTACTACGACCCGGGCTTTGTTCAGCATTGTATGCAGGCTCGCGAAGGCTGAGGAGCAAACCCGTCGTAAACGCGAGAAGCATGCCAGCAAGCGGCAACCAGATAAAATGATAGTCGGGACCAGTGCCCGGCCTAGTGCCTTTTCTCGTCTAAACCGAGGACGTTTGGAACCTCGCGGAGATATCCCCCAACTTACTCCGCTTACAAAATCACGAGCATAAATTCTTTCCGTTCACAAGAACGATCTGCGGTCGTGCCCGCGGATGACTGCTCTGGTAGAAAAGCGTAACCGCGACAAGTGGTGTGCGTACCACCATGATCATGGACATGAAACCGAGGAATTTCTAGAGCTTGGAAAAGAAATTGAAGACTGTTTAAAGAGAGGTTTCTTACGGCAGTATGTCGCTAGGACCGAAGACAAGCCTCGGTCAAACCAGAATGGAGGTTCGCAACAAAGCCGCGGAGCCTACAATGACCGAGGTCTACGGAAAAATAGGCCGCAATGGCAGAATAACAGGCCTGGATACAACAACTATGCGCGACAAGACCAAGGAAGCCGTCAACAACCCCACTTGTTGCCGCAGCCGCCTCCTCATGGAGGACCCGGAGACAATTCGCCCACTCACGTCATAAATGTGATCTATGGGGCCATCCCCACTGGGGCTTCCCGAAGTGCCTTGAAGGCAGAAGCACGCAGGCCTCCTCCCGAGGAGCCGCTCCACAAACGCCTCCACCAATCTGAAATCGTAAATTTTACCGACAAAGATCCTGTTCCCGAGCTCACCCCACATACCAACGCCATCGTCATCGACATAGCCGTAGCTAATGTTACGGTAAAGCGGATTTTCGTCGACAACGGAGCCGCAGTTAGCGTCATATTCACCGACTGTTTTCAGAAAATGGGCATTCCTCGTGAACAACTCCGACCGGCCCCCGGGCCGCTACAGACCTTCACTCAGGGTGAGGTCCGACCTGAAGGAGTCATCAACCTTCCTGCATCGCTTGGAACTTATCCAGCAATAAAAACCATCTTCCTGGATTTCTATGTGGTTAATTCCCATCACCATACAACATGATTTTGGGTCGAGACTGGCTCACCCCGGCGAAGGCCGTTTGCTCCACATACCACCTCGCGCTGAAGTTCCCTACACCACATGGCGAGGTGACTATCCGTGGCAATCAGCGAATCTCTAAGGAGTGCATGTATGTAGCACTCAAAAAGGCAACAAAGGTTCCTCCCAAGCCGCAGTTTCAGGCAACCACCTCGGTTCCCACCTCGGATTCATCTATGTCGCTCGGAGACAACACTGTTCAGGTGCCGCTCGATCCAGCTAAACCAGAGCACACTGTGACCGTCGGCACTGTGGATACGCCGTGGTTACATAACGCCATCATCCAGACCTTGCGAGAATATTCCGAAGTTTTCGCGTGGTCCCCCTTGGACATGCCGGGGGCCTCTCCGGAATTCATTACCACAAATTAAATATTGACCCCAGCGTGAAGCCCATACAACAAAAATGGAGGAAATTCGCTCCGGAGCGGAACGCAGCCATCCGAATTGAAGTACAACAACTTCTAGATGCAGACATCCTGTTTGAAGTGTATTACCCTTCCTGGTTATCTAATCCCGTGATGGTGACGAAGTCTAGCGGGGCATGGAGAATGTGCGTAGATTTCTCTGATCTTAATAAGCACTGCCCAAAAGATTGTTATCCTCTGCCCTCTATCGACCAAAAAGCCGAAGCCATTACTGGGCACAAGGCACTTTGCTTTTTGGATCTATACAAGGGATACCATCAAATCCATATGGATCGCCGTGACGCACTCAAAACGGCCTTTATCACTGACTTCAGATGCTTTGCCTTCAAGAAAATGCATTTTGAGCTCAAGAATGCAGGAGCCACTTACCAACGCCTCATGGACCACGTCTTCCGAGATCAAATTGGTCAAAATGTAGAGGTATACGTTGACGATCTTGTTATTAAAAGTACCTCTCAAACTACATGTGTACAAGATATTGCTGAAACGTTGAGCACGTTGCGACGTTATAATCTACGCCTCAATCCGGCAAAATGCACCTTCGGCGTTGGCTCAGGAAAGTTTTTGGGCTATGTGGTCTCGCAACACGGTTTCCAGGCCAATCCTGCCAAGATTAGAGATGTATTGGATTTGCAGCCGCCGAAGACGGTAAAAGAAGTTCAGCGCCTTACCGGTGGTCTCGCGGCCTTAAATCGTTTTCTGTCTAAGGCCGCGGAGCGTCAGCTTCCATTCTTCAAAATTTTGCGGCAGACAAAGAAATTTGAGTGGACCCCGCAGTGCACCGAAGCCTTTGAGGCTCTAAAGCAACACATCAAACAGTTGCCCACTATGTCCGCTCCTCTCCCTGGAGAACCCCTCTACGTATATTTAGCATCTGCCGAGGAAGCCATCAGCGCGGCTCTCATACACGAGGCTCATGGAAGTCAGCACCCCGTATATTTTGTGAGCCGAGCACTCCAAGGGGCGGAGACCCGGTACTCCGTGATGAAAAAAATAGTGCTGGCTCTCGTCATGGTGGCCCGCCGCCTGCGGCCTTATTCCAAGGGCGTGATATCAGGGTTCTCACTAATCACCCCGTTCGCCAAATTCTCGTCAAGCCTGAAGTGTCCGGGCGATTGGCTAAGTGGGCCATCGAACTGGAAGAGTATGATATTCAATTTCTACCTCGCCGAGCCATCAAGGGTCAAGCCCTCGCGGATTTTTTGGTCGAGGCACCATTTATCGACCCCGGTCTGGCTGTGCATGACGCTAACTCTAACCACGCCGATCTCGAAGCTAAAGCCTGCAAGTGGCAACTTTACGTGGATGGTGCCTCTGCAACACGAGGCCGTGGCGCCGGGGTCCTTCTCATTGTCCCCAAGGGCGTTGAAATCAAATATGTCCTGCGGTTTAAGTTCAAGGTGACTAACAATGAAGCGGAATATGAGGCAGTCCTTGCTGGGCTCCGGCTCGCTCAATCCTTCGCAGCCTCCCATATCCAGCTCTTCACGGACTCCGAGGTGGTTTCTAGTCAAATTAAAGGTACCTATATAGCCAAGGATGATACGTTGAAAAGGTACCTCGCTTTGACACACAAACTTTTGTCCACTTTTGCTTCGGTTGATATCCACCAGGTGCCTCGCAAGGAAAATGTTCAAGCTGATGCTCTCAGCAAAATGGCCTCCGCAGTCCCTACTAACATGTCTCCGGACATCATCGTCGAAGATGCACTTCATCCTTCCATTCATGAGGCCACAGTTTCCGTATTGAATGAGAGCAACCCCAATTGGATGACCCCGATCATCCATTATCTTCGGGATAGCACGTTGCCAGATGACAAACTACAAGCTCGACGGGTAGTTCTTAAGGCACCTAAGTATGCACTCCATGGTGGGATCTTGTATCGTCAGTCGTACTTACAACCGAGTCTTCGTTGCCTTGACCCTGCCCAGGCTGGTCGCGTTCTCCGTGAATTTCACGAAGGGGCCTGTGCCAGCCATATTGGCTCGCGGACGTTGGCCAAGAAAGTTCTTTGGTGGGGGTACTACTGGCCCACGTTGTTTAATGATGCCCATGACTTGGTAACCAAGTGTGACAAGTGTCAGCGACACTCTTGAGTGAAGCATTTACCACAAACCGAGCTCACTGGCATACAAAGTGCCTGGCCATTTATCCAGTGGGGAATTGATATTGTGGGCCCGTTTCCAGTCGCTCTGGGGGGATTAAAATTTCTTGTGGTTGCCGTTGATTACTTCACCAAATGGGTTAAAGCCGAGCCCCTCACAGCCATCACTGGTCAGAACATCTTGAAGTTTGTCTGGCGAAATATCGTATGTCGTTTCAGCATCCCGAGCGCCATTATCTCAGACAATGGCAAATAATTTTCCAATGATCCCTTCCGGTCATGGTGCGAAGAGCTGCACATTAAATAAATTTTCACCTCGGTCGCTCATCCTCAAGCCAACGGTCAAGTCGAAGTCACCAATCGCACACTGCTTACGGGTCTGAAGAAACGCTTAGATCAAGCTAAAGGTCTCTGGGCCGAGAATCTTCCGCAGGTTCTTTGGGCCTATCGCACCACGCCGCACACCTCAACCGGAGAAACCCCCTACAGCCTCACTTATGGTTCCGAGGCTGTCATTCCTGCAGAAATCGGGGTATCTAGTCCCCGCCTCGTTACTCTGGATCTCGAAGCTAACAATGATGCCCTCCTTGCTAACTTAGACGAGCTTGAATATCGTCGTGATCAATCTTTCATTCAGCAAGCTAAATGTAAGCAACGCGCAGCTCAGTATCACAACCTCCGGGTTAGGGGTACTCAGTTTAATGTCGGAGACCTGGTACTCCGGTTCAACTCTGCCAGCAAGGTTGCCCCCGAAGGTAAACTGCATGCCGCCTGGGAAGGGCCTTACCGTGTCATTGCCGCGCATGACTCCTGGTGCTATCAGTTAGCACATCTAGATGGTACTCCGATTCCCCGAACATGACATGTTACAATCTGAGGCGCTTTTATCTATGAGTGCCGATGGCCAAGTATTTTTTCTACCTTTACATTTCTTGTAAGCTATTTCATTTCTGTACTATATCGTCTTCTTGTTTAAGAGTCTCCTTGTATTTTTCAAATTGTTCCGACAATTACTTTGAATAAAGTTTTCACTTTACAAATCTCACTGTACTTTTTCTACGTTGCGGGGACGCCCTAGCTTAGACTTATTATTATCTGTCGCCGAACACATTGATCTCTCGCCCGATCCATCCGGAGAGATCAACATTTAGTCCCCGGACTTATATTTCCTCTCGTCCGTTTAACCGGAGAGGTCCTTAACTCCCGCCCGATCCGTCCGGGGAGATTCTTTGCCTTGTTTCTCTACCAGGCATTATCTACATATTGTGCTCCCGAGTACAAATTAAAATAATTACACTTGCATCATGATCAAAGGTTAATCACTTTTCTTTTAACATACTTATCAAAACGTATCACAATATTTCTACGGCTTTACTCCCCACAAGGGGTTCTTTACATATCTGCATACATTGTTACAACAAGATAACATTATTTTCGGCCTCCGAGCCAATATTCTGCGCTCCGGCGTTGAGACCCGTCCTGGGGGTTCCTCCGCATCCTCCGGGATCAAGAGGTTCCTCGGATTTGAGCTCTTGCTCTTTCCCTGCTCTGATTTCCTCTCCGTCGAGGACTTACTCTCGGCACTGACCTCGGCGCGTCGTTCCTCACTCTGCCACGAGGATTCGGTTGAGGCGCTGGTCTCGGAGTATTAGCTCGTCCCGTGGGGTCCCATTCCGCAGGATCCATCACTTCGATCTCTTCGGCCAGCTGCTCCACCACCTCCTCCGCAATGGCAACGGGGGCCTCCTCGACCGCGGCCACTGAAGTTGGCTCCTGGATTACGATTCCTTTGCCCTTCCCCGCCGCCCCCTTTTACTCCTCCATGGAGCTTTCGCTATCTCTTGGCCCCGGCTGGAGCTTGCAATATATTCTTCGGCGGTGTGCCGCCACTTGCCGCGTCCTCTCAGGCCCTCGTACATGTTTAGGAGTAATTCCAGTACTTCCCGCTTTGTTACAAGCTCGGAGGAGTCCGCAGGACCGGCCGTCATCAGTGACGAAATTTCGCCCTGGATTTCGGTGATCCGCTCTCTACCTCTTCGAAAGTTAGCAGGCCGTACTCCGTCAGTATTCGCTCATACTCCCTTTGGTGGATGATGACGTGGTCTAGTTCGGCCACCGTCGGCAAGTATTTCAGCTCTCGGTCTCTCGCCTTTTCTGCGGCCTTGGCCCTTGCTTCTTCGGCCTCTTTGGCCCTTCTCTCCGCTATGGCTACCCTCCTCTCCAACCGAGGAACCACTTGTTTTTGCAGGTTATCCTTCTCCCCGCTGAACCAGTCTAAAGACTGCATGAGTTTCTTTATTGTATTATGAAGCTCCTCGGTATCCTCCTGATCGCAGCACACAATCAGTACCATGGAACACACTCAAATCATCACACAGCAATAACTCAATAGTATGGTCAAAAATCAATATCATATTCACAACAAAAAAGAAGCATACATTGTTTGCGGTCATTACAACAAAATTACAAGTTGCTCCTATCGTCTATCATATATCAAATCATCAAAATTGTGGGGAACGACTGACCTCCCCCTCTTGGCCTCCTTCAGCTTCCTCTGGCACCTCCACCTCGACCTCGTGCTCTCCTTCCGGCAGCTCGCAGATCTCACCCGCGTTATCTCTCACTGCCTCTGCGGCGATCTCCATTCGCGGCGGTGGATCCTTGTATCGGGGCTCTGGGATGAACTCACCACGGCGAAAGGCCAAGAACTCTTGATCTTGGTCCGCATCGCAGGCAGTGATCTCCTCGGCACTCAGGATCTTCTTTTTCTCCGCCAGTGCCTTCACCAAGGGCCACTCTGGCACACGAGCCAGGGCATTGTAATACGCCTCCTCTACCGTTCCCACGGCGTTAAAATCGTATCCGAACTCGGGACGATAGACATCCACATTCGGATAGATTTCCTTCACCTTCTCTAGTAGCACTGATCGAGTGACCGTATCCCCTACCGCGACGAAGTTGGTCTGAAAGTCGAGAAAGGTGCTCGTTTGAAACAACTTTTTGACAAAAGCCTTCAACACCGCCTCTTGACCATCCACCACAGCGGCTTCCTGAGCCTTTATCTCCGCCTGCAGTTCGGCTGCCTCGCCGCGGAGGGCCCCGACCTCTGCCTCCACCTCGCGCAGCCGTGCGTCCTCCTTCTCCACCAAGGCGGCTCTCTTGCGCGCCTCGGACAGATCGTGAGTTAACCTGTCGTTGCGCGCGCGCAATTCCCTCACGACCTCGGCTAGCTCCTCTTTGGCCTCCCTCTCACTCCTTCGGCCGAGATCCATGATCCCCTGCGCCAGCCGCAGAAGCTCCTCGGCATCCGGACCCCCCAGGCCCAACACACTTATGGGCCCTTGTCCCTTAAACAACCAAACACCAGAACCAACATCAGAAACATAAAGAGAATTTAAGCCAGTCTTTCACCCCGACGGAAGGTTATATATGCTCTCCTCGGCGCTCTGATCCGTGCGGAGTCTTTTGGCCGTCCTCGGAGGAGTCATAGATGGTTCTAACCTCCTCTTTGTTCCTGGGGTTGTCCCCGCGCAACCACGCGCTCCTCCGACCCCGCTGACGGCCTCGGACTGGGTGACGCCCTACTTCTAGGGGATACTTCGGTCGCCACTCCCTTCTTCTTTGACGCCGCGGGCACCGCCGGGCTTCCTGTAGACTCCTTTCCGAAGTGTCCCACTGCAAAAAATATTTGTGGTTAATCCTGAACACATTGCCAATATTACGCAGTTTTTAAGAGTTCCTACCCTCCTCGGCAGCCCCGGCTTCCTACTCCTGCCCCCGGGTGGATACCCCCTCTGCTCCGCCCGAGAAATATGGGCTTAGTCCTGCCTCCTCAAGCTCCTCCTCGGTGCAGAGGGTCTGGAACGTACCTACGGTACGGAACTGCCTAACGACCCCCGGCTCCGGCTCCGCCACGGGGGCATTATTTAACACCTCCTCCCTCCTCCACCTCGGGAGGCCCACGTCAGTCTTCACGAAGATAAATTTCTCCTTCCACCCCTCCACCTTGCTCGGGTTTTGCACCTTAAACCCACCTCGGGCCCGGGGGCTGAAGGAGTACCAACCCTTCGATTTCCCGAAGGCCTTCAGTTGGAAGAAAAACCTAAACAACTCTACGTTTGGCTCTATCCCGGCATTTTAACATACCACGGTGAACCCGACAACTTGCCTCACGGCATTGGACGTTAATTGACTCAGGGTAATGTTGTAATATCTCAGCAGCTGTACCACGATGTCCCAAAGCGGGAATCTTATTCCTATCTTCAGATGATCTATATATACGCTAATGAAGCCCTTCGGCGGGCAACAAGCCCGGTCACCGGGCTTCGGCACTATGTATTCTAAGTTAAACGAAAAGTAAAAAGATGGAATCAGGGCTTCTATTTGCACCCGTGTCATCCGCAGTGCCAACACAGACACTTCGAAGTCCTCCTCCAGACATTCACCAAATCCTACTGCCTGGGTGCCGGATTCCATAAAATCTGCCCTATATACCATCCTATTCACTCGTCTTTCTGGAATAATAAAGCATATGGGTGGTACATTTAACGGGGCTTTATCGGTTCCTACCTCCCTAATTGAAGATGAAGACGATGAAGAAGACATACTTACTTGGTCTTGGTTTGAGATGGTTCACAAATGCACAGATGAATCTCCTTTTTTCCCGCTCTCTGTAACTTGCAAATCGCAAATGTGGAAGATGATGTTTACTGTGCAAGCGTTTTATATATATACTCTTGCATCAACGACTCAGATCTGGCCTTTTCAAATTTTGCGTCTCAGATGCGCGCGTGGTGGTCACGCGCGTTACAGTTACCAAGGCGCGTGGAAGACACGCGTCTTGGAAATCTCAAACGCGTCACTTCACATCCCTCTTTCTAATGATGGCACCGCCAATCACATCAACCTCATTCTTCCCCAGGAAATTTTGGGCCTCACTCCGGTGTTCCCTCCACCTCTGGCAAATTCAATTCGATCCCGCTTAACCTTATTACCCCGGGGGTACTCTAGTTCGGGCCCGGTCGACACTATCGCCCCGGGGTTACTTCAGTCCGGATCATGTCGACCCCGTGACCGCGGCATATTTCAGTTCGATCAGGTTTGGTCTTCGCAGAGCCTTCACTCCGGGTGTGTATCACCTCGGCTCCGGTCGATTCTCGGACCCTCGGGGGTACTTCGGCTCGGCAAAGGCAGAATCCCCTCTCGCTCGCCATGTCGTTCCATCGCTCAACCTTGGCACCTGTTATACCTAGCCCTACTTTAACCGCAGCTCCTACCTCGCTCCGGCTGGTGGGGGGCATCTGATAGGTATGGCCCAGTAACTTCGGGTCGGTTCAACCCGACCCGAAGCAGTTGAGCCCAGAAGAACGAGCCCAACAACCAAGCTGGCCCAGAAGTGCACACGGGCCCGGAGCAGCCCAATCGCGGCATATTTGGAAAGTGAGATCCCCACGATCTCCTTCCAACTCCCATGCAGAGATGGTCGGCGTAATTGTAGGGATTTAGTTAGGGTTTGAATTGAGTATTATAAATAGCAGAATTGTACTCAGATTTAGGGTTCGCACTTTGTACTCCAAAACTACAACGTGTAAGATTGAAAGGAAAATAGTGAAAAACACCTCGGCAGGTGATTATTTGCGCCCGTGGACGTAGATCTTCGGATCGAACCACGTACCTCTTGTGTTCTTTAATTTTCTTGCATTGGGTTGCGTTACAAGTTGAATTTTATTTCGAGTTCATTGGATTACCGGATTGCACTTTATCACATGTCTCAAACGAAAAAGTTTCTAAGACATACAAACTATAACTTCCCACTGAATCAAGGCCAACTACCAACATGTCTAACACCCAAGCTCTCAAAGTGTCTATTGTGCCTTGCTATACACAATTGTTTGGTTGAAGGATTAGCCAAGATCATCAGTAGATACTCTATCTAATTTCTCATCTCCTATCTATTATTTCTCCAATCATATTATATCTCCATGGAATATGCTTGTTTCTGTTCGTGTCTCTCGGTTCCTTTAGCTAGCGCAACCGCACTTACCCGTTGTCATAATACAACAGTATTGCACTGCTGGCACTTGGAAAGACACTTAGTTGTTTTATGAACTTCAACAAAGTAACAACCCCTTTTGGCAGCTTCAGATGTAGCAATATACTCGACTTCAGTGGTGGATTCGGCAGTTTCACTCTGTTTGGAACTATTCCAATTCACTGCACTACCATTGAGAACAAAAATATATCGAGACTGAGACTTGAAGTCATCATGGTCCGTTTGGAAGCTAGCATCAGTATACCCACTAACTGATGACTCTAGCTGCCCACCATAGACTTAAAGAAATATTATTTAGTCCTTCTAAGGTACTTAAGAATAGTCTGGACAGTTCTATAGTGTTCCTCACCGAAATTTTGCTGCTATTTCATGGATTGCAACATGGAACGATTACTCCCATTATCAGTGTATCGTGTACATATATGATAAGGAAGACAATATTTCCATTCTTACGTATACTATAAACGCATAGATCTTCTTTGTTTCTGACAAAATCAAACAATTTGCACTACAACAAAAACTGTTAATCACCATGCCCAAAAGACAACGGTTTTACGCAATAACTGTAGTTTTTTAGCGCTCAATCGTGGTCATTGTATAAACCGTAGTGTTTTACATTTTTTTCCGCTAAATGACTTTGTTTTCGAAAAACCATTGTGGTTTAACCGTAGCCGAATACTTATCTTTCGCTAAAAGACTACGGTTCACAAAACCGTTGTGATTTAACCGTAGTCGAATACCTATTTTCGCTAAAGGACTATGGTTCGCAAAACCGTTGTGATTTAACCGTAGTTGAATACCTGTTTTCGCTAACAGACTACGATTTCACAAAACCGTTGTGATTTAACAGTAGTCGAATACTTATTTTCCACACTAAAACCATTTTGGTGGAAATATTCCCACCAAATATTTCATTATTTTATCTTTCTCAATTTTTCTTTTACTTTACTTATAACATTAAAATATATACTCCTAATTAATAAAAAATAAAACAAAATCATAATAAAAATATATACTCAACTTTTTTCTTTTTTATTTTGTTTTATTTGCTCACGTTTATACAAAAGCAGTCCAAAATCTTTTATCTATATTTACAATTTACGATTTTACACACAACAGATGACAAAGTTCTATTTTATTTTTTATGACATTTCATTTTTTTATATTTATATTCATAAAAGAAAATGATTGCTTGGGAATTAAAACCCCAATGAAAACCCACGTGTTATACTGTAATATACATATAGTTGAAAAGAAAATAGAAACCACAAATCCCTAATTCTAGCATATTTGTCACCGGAGAATCTCCTCCGTCGTGCTCCCCTCTCTGCCACCGTCTCCTTCACTTTTTTCTCATCTTCTCTCTTCTTTTCTCCTCCGATCGCGAAGTCAGCCTGCCTCTCTCCTTCGATTCTGAATTGTGCGTTCCGCCTCCATCCTCCCTCACTTTCTCACCTATCCTCGTGAACTCCGTTTCTTCCTCTAATTGCGAACTCCACCGCCGTCCTCCGCGCTCCAATGTTGTTCTCCGCCTTACAACTCTTCTTCGCAACTATAAGTTTACTGTCTATTTTTCATCGACCATCACTGTAACTTTATCTATTTATCCTTTCATTTATTTCTCTTTTGAATTAATTTTCTATGATCGAAAACATCAATTAATTAATTAATTGAGTGCCCGTGCAAGGATCTTCATAACTTCATTCTTGATTTTTGATTAGTCGATTTTTATGTTAAGTGCTTTATTATGGATAGCAAAAGGCTGTGTTTGGATTATGGATTTTCTTTTCGAACTCCAGATCGGAGTTTAGGAAGTAACGATGTTTGAGGTTGTGATGATATTTTAATGTTTTTCAAACACCAGTGGACTGAAACGTGCAAAAACAGGACAGTAAGAATAATTCTTGATCTCTGCACAAGGATTCTTCTTCTTTGATCAACAGAATTATACATGGGTAAAAAAGGTAAACAAAACATGGGGTCGCGTAATTTTTATCCGGTTTTACTTTCTTACTTATTTAATTGGGTAGAATTCAGAAATCGATTATCTAAATGGGAGGGAGAAAGAAAAAGCATCCTACATGTTTGTTTTTGAACCAGAAATTATTGCAGTCGGTTGTCGAAAAATGTAGTATTTGGCTTGACTCTGGTGTGAAGTGTGTTTATTATTATTGGTAGAGAGTAGTATTGACTGATTTTCTAGATATTTTGTTTGGACTTGTGTCCATAATTTTGAGCCTCAAGGTGTATGGTGTAGTGTGAAAATCATTGGAACAAGAATAATAAAAGATGTAAAAAGTTGTCATTTTCAATCGAAGAAATGAGAATTGATGATGCAAAAATGAGCAGATGTGCAAAATATATTGAAGAGGTGTATAATAATGCATAATTTTATTGTCTTAGGTTTTATTCTTGATCCTTTTGCATCTCTCATTTTCCATCCGATTGAGCATCTGTATTGCGAATTAAAATTGATAGAAATCATAGAATGTGAATTAATTACAATCAACTTTGCTTATTCAAATTCTAGAAACTGGATTTGAAAATGACTTCATAATAACATCACCAATAGTTATGTAACTTAGTAAATAGATTATTTCTTATAAGAAAATATAACTTAGTAAATAGATTGTTTCTTATAAGAAAATGTTACTTAGTAAATGGATAGTGGCTAGGAAGTTATAGGGTTATGATCCTTTCTTGTAAGCAATCGCTTATTTTGTTGGAGTGACTCGAAATCATGTACTATTTCATTTGTATTTCTTTCAATTATTTCCCCATTGATAGATGAATAAAGGATTCTGTAAAAGCAATCAGCTGTACTGCTTTTGTAGAGATGGAATTGTTATTGTGTACATATACGGGATTAGATATGATAACTCTTGAGTATCATGAAGTGTATGGTCACAATATATAATAATGCCAGCAAATGTTATAGTCTGCTTGTTGACTTGTTTTATGTTATAGTCTGCTTGTTGACTAAATTGATGAACTCTTTTATGTTTAATGTTGTATGTATAGGAGAAACATTGAATAATTTATTTGATGAAGTTTTAGACTTGCCTTGAATTGATTTTTTTTTTTTTTTTTTGGAGCTCCTAATTTAACATAATACAATTATACAACTATATATGATTGGAACTCTTTTCCAGGCTACTGTTGGTATTGATTTCCTTTTCAACACTATGTATCTCGAAGATCAAACTGTTCCATTGCAGTTATGGTAAGATCTGATTCTCAATAGATATGATTCTCCTTAACTGTAGTCTTCTTTTATATACTCTCTCTTTTTGAGTTATAAAATTCATTAGATCCTTTGCATCTCCATTTCTAAATGATAATTAACTGGAAATCATGACTTTCCAGTAGGTTTTTTGATACCATAGTTCTGTATTTTTTTCTAGACACACTGAGATATAGTACAAATTACGGATAGTAGAAATAATTGGTTGCAGATGCTTTGATATATCTGGGTTATATATTCACTATTTGGTTCATTCAGTCCCTATGCAATTCTTATTTCTGTTGAAGCCATTTTCTTCAGTTGGTCTCACGGCAAGTCACAATACCATTAAAATATTTTTTCTTTGCTAGGTTATTTCCACAAACAGCTCGTGTTATTCCCATTCAATGTAGTGTTTGGACCGGAGTTGCAGATTATTTATTCATCATATTTTGACAATGTTCCCCATGTACCTAATAACAATATTCATCTTCTATCAGTGTCCACCAATGCCTACTCTCTCTGATTTGTACATTACTGCTCGCCTTGGCCCTCTTTTGCTTGCATATTTTCATTATTGCTTTGAGAATGGGGCTTATAATGTAAACCTGCACTTTACAGAGATAATTTTCGCTAATGAGAACAACACATATAACAGTCTTGGGTGAAGGATATTTGATATATTCATTCAGTTTGTTTCAATAAGAATAGTACTCATTGTAATACCAAACATCATTACTTATCCTGATATGTTTTCTGTATCAGGAGAAACTAGTGCGGAAAGCTTAACACGAGGCTCATGCGGCCCAAAAGCCTATAGTGAGATACTTTAATGCCACAGTGACCTATGGTACATAGGAGATCAGCATATCCATATTATCTATAATTAAAGAAGTCGCTGAAAAGATTCATCCATGTTAAAGAAGTCCCTGAAAAGAAATTGCCTTGTGCAAGATACAGTGAGAAGATTGTGTATGTTCATTTACATTTCAAGTTCTATTTGGAATAAGCAATACCGCATGTTAGCTTGTATATCATGTCTCGTGAGGCATTGTGAAGTTGCCCTCTTTATTTATTATTATAATTTTTTTCTACCTAAAATTACATTTTGAAGCTGTTAGCTGGAGAGAACAAAGCAACCTTTGCATGTATTCTTCTGAGGGACTTTTCAAACAAAAGTTTTGGCTAGTTAAACAAAGTTTCCTGCAATGCATGATCTTGAATGTTGTACTCTAGATACACAAGATTAGATTTCCTTAACATTTCACAGAATATTCTAGTAGATAAGGAATTCAAAGGTATCGTTGATACATTATGTTATTCTGATTCAACTGTCAGCAATTTATCTAGATTTCTGTAAGTATAACTCGATATGTTTCTGAAAATAGCTGTGGGTATAGTACTGTTTGTTTCTGCTTGATGATATCCTGGATGATTTGACCCAGGTTCTTTGCTATTTGTCATATGGACTTGAGTTCCGGTTTCCTATCACTTGACAGTTTTAAATCAGCACTTACATGCATACAAAGACAGCCAAAACTGGAGGCTTTGAAAGGTATGTGCACAATTAGCAATTTTCTTATCTTAGCTACCATTTATTCACTTGCTGCAATCAAAACGAATTGTTCTCTTTAATCGTGGTGGTTTTCCCCTTTTCGATGTTTTCCTAACAGGAAAACAAATGCATTTTGGCAGAATTCCATTTGATTTTTTTAGTAACTTATTACTTATTTGTTGTTCAAATTTTGTATGTATCCATTTGCACTGATTAGCATTATATTATAAGGATTCTCAGACCAAATAGTATAAGGATCTCAAGATCGAAGTCCCCTAGAAGCAAGGGAAACTAAAATTTGTTAAAATGAAGTACTGAATCTTCTGATTAATGGGAATTCGAAGAGCCTTGTCCAATAATTTCATGTGAATGGTGATTGAGCATCTGTGTTCATCCATCAGAACCCTTCTGTTGCATATTAGGCCGTCTGTGCAGTTTCTTGTAATGTTGATTTTCTGGGATAACACATAATTATTATACTGACATATATTGTGAGTTATCCTTTAGATATATCTGACTATGACATTATACTTAATGTTTTTTACTATTTTGTGTTGTAGATATTTGGATAAACAAATAAGTTTTCTTTTTTTTGTTTAATTCTATCTTTTTTGGTGTTTTTTTTGCAGGATAATGAAAGATGATTCAAAAGAATAGATGTGCTTCTGTAATGGATTTAAGTATAGAGAAATTAATTTGTAATATTTATTTTATTCTAACTTTGAGACGTAATGTAACTTTGATATTTAGAAATAAATAAGTTTTTTTAATCTAATATTTACTTTTTCTTATGTGATAAGTTACAACACACATAAATATTTATTTATGTTATATATATATATATATATAAAAATTACAATATATATATATATATATATAAACTAGAAAAGAGCATCATCTACAACAACAGCTTATGAGAAAGAAAAGACAACGGTCTTTGACCGTAGTCTTTATCGTTAATTACTACGGTTCAGACCGTAGTCGAAGAAAATCACCAAACGTGGTCATACATACCGTAGTCGTAGATGCTACTATTACGACAACGATTATCAACCATAGTCTTTATTGTTAATCACTACGGTTCATTAACTGTAGTTATTGGTGGTAGGTCTACCACTATGATATCTACTACTACGGTCGCTGAATGCCTTTAACTACGATTTTTGACCGTAGTCTTAAACGTTTTTTTATAGTAGTGTTGATAGCTCTGTCAAAGCAAATATTTCATAAATGGACTTCTTTAACTTGCATACTCCATTCGACTTTTCTTTGGATACAAAACCTTCAAGTTGTGACATATATACAATGCCTTTGATCTCCTCATTGAGAAATGTTGTTTTGACATCCATTTGACAAATGTCGAAGTCATAGTATGCAACTATTGCAATCCTAATGGACTTGATCTTAGCGCCTGGCGAAAAGGTTTCATCATAGTCAATGCCCTTGCGCTGACTATAACTCTTTGCCACCAACCTAGCCTTGTAGGTTTGTACCTTGCAACCTGCATCTCTCTTCTTATTGAAGATCCATTTGCAGCCTATGGGACTAGCCCCATTTAGCAAATCAACTAGTTCCCAGACTAGAGGTATATCGAATCCATTTCAGATGTTAAGGCAGCCAGCCACATCTTCAAATCGGTGCCCGACACCGCTTCGATATATGTCTTAAGTTCGTTGTCTTCTGAATCAACTTTATCATCTTGGTTCTCAACCAATAGATTTAGTCTTTCAGGTGCACGGCGTTTCCTTTGAGGCCTATTGAGTTGGTTTTGCGTTGGTTCATGCGGTTTATTCTGATCGTGAGTTGGTTTTCAACATTTTGGGATATTCTCAAGAATTTCACTATGGTTAAGACTCGACTTCTTGCCACACCACAACTCACACGGTGTTTGCTTGACCGATTTAAGAAGAACTCTATTCAGAACATAATTAGCGGTTAGTAAGGCATAACCCCAAAGGAATAAGGGAAAACTGCCGAAACTCATCATAGATCGAACCATATCCAATGAAGTTCGATTTCTCCTTTCGGATACTCCATTCATATGTAGTGTACCCAGAGGTGTCCAATATGACTGGATTCCATGTGATTTCAAGTAATAAAAAACGTCTCGGCTTAAGTATTCCCTCCTCGATCTAATCGGAGAATTTCGATACTTTTTCAAGTTATTTCTCAACTTCTAACTTAAACTCCTTAAATTTCTGGAAGGCCTCAGTTTTGTGTTTCATGAGATACACATATTCATACCTTGAAAAATCACCAGTGAAAGTTATGAAGTACGAATATCTGCCTTTTGCTTAAGTTGGGAACGGTCTGCACAACCTTGACACGTAACCCTTTTCCAGAAAGTAGTTAACTTATCATCTTTCCTTTGAGACAAGATTCGCAAGTACCATATGATTCGAAATCAAATGATGTGAGATAATCTAACTTTCTTAATCTTACTATTCTTTTCTCATTGATATGACCAAGTCTACAGTGCCACATGTAGGTTTTGTTATTCGTATTACTTAGTTTAGGTCATTTGTTCTTGTACAATGGAAATATTTTTGTTCACAAACATATATAATCCATTCGAAAGAAAGGCACTTAAAGAAATCTACTAAGTGAAACAAGCATCTACTATTTGCAAAATGAAAGGAAAAACCTTAAATGTCTAACATTGGAATGAAAATAATATTCTTTGAAATCGAAAGAATAAAATAACAATTATATAAATCTAATTTATATCCCGAAGGAATATCTAATCTATTCTAATTTCAACATACTAAAAAATACATAAGCTCTCATCCAATGCATCATGTGCTTTGAACTTTGGACAGTCTCTCTTCCAGTGCCCTTCTCATTGCAGAATAGGTACTCATCCTTTGGTAGTCTCGACTTCTTTTGAACCCCCTCCACTCTTAGGCATCAAGGCCGCATCCTTAGATGATTTCCTCCTCTTCTTCTGCTTATTCTTTTGTTTGGAAGATCTTGTAGAAAAGCTCACTATGAGCACAGAGTGGCCTTTAGAAACATGAATCATAGATCATGAGCATGTTGTGAAGCTCTGGCAGTGTCGCCTTCGTGTTACTCATGTTGAAATTCACTATGAAGTTTTCAAATGAACTTGGAAGAGACTGCAGAATTAGATTTATTGAGACACTTAAGGTAGCTTCGTTCCAATCGATTCCAACCTCTCAATCATTCCGATCATCTTCAGTATATGTTCAAAAACCTGGCCCCCAACATGAAGCTTACACTCGAAGAGATCTCTGAGTATCTCATACTCCATAGTCTGAGCTTCTGAAACGTACAGACTCTCCAAGTGTTTCAGCATCTCATAAGGGAACATGTTTCCATGTTGCCTATGTAGTTCAATACTCATAGAGGACAACATTATGCATCGAGCCGATGTGGCATCCTCAACATGTTTCTTGTGAGCTTCTTCGTCAAACGATATGTACTCAGGATTCTTGTCAGGGATGACACTGATTGGTTTGTCCAAGACATACTTAATCTTGTCTTGCCTCAGCACCAAGTGCAAGTAACGGAGCTAATTCATAAAGTTTGACTCAGTCAACTTGTTTGTTTCCATCAATATAAGCAAGGTTGTAAAAGTCGTTAGGCGCTAGTTTGACAGTGGACTGGGGCCTAGCGACTAATCGGGGTCTGTGAGGGACAAATCGAGGTATAGACGTAATTGGGCGGGGAAGAATCGGAAAATAAACGTAGGAAGCCAATGAGAGCCTAGGGCCTAGGCGGGGATTAATCGGAGTTAGTCGATGATTTTTACAACAGAGAATATAAGTCAAAATCGACATTTTATCTGACGAGAAAATAATAAAATGGGAAAATAAACCAGAATAAAGTAAACAAAGATCACATTTGTATCACTAATCAAAACAAGAATTTATTGTAATGATTAGCTCCCACTAATTTTAACATATTTTGCACCCCCACACAAAATACGGATTTATAACAAGTATAAATCTTAGTGGTCCAAGATCCAAGTCTATATTACTGTAGCTTCTGTTTTGGCTGATGACTACAATAATATCACTTGGTAGGCCTCTGAGCCAATTGAAATAACAATTTTTCAATTCTTAGTTTATTAATCCAGTTAATATTGCGTTCTCAAACTATTTGGTCGCTTTGGCGTCTCAAAGTAATTTAAGCAAGTCAATTTCATCACACGATGCCAACCATGCATCTATGAATGAGCCCGAGTCTTGTCGATTTAGAGTAAACATTTTGGTGTAAAACTCGTGGTTCGAAAATATTAGGAATCTCTAACAATTATGATGGACGATGCATTTTGAATCTAAACAAGACTTGGTTTCTAGTGGGGTTTTTATATGTGATATAATTGTTAAATTTAATATCTAATATTAAATTAAAACACATTTACTAGGTATCGTCTACCCATGCATAAGAAATGTGGACCACACCTATTTGGCATCGTATACCCAGACATAATTACACGGACTATATGTATTGGGCGCCACCTACCCAAACATAATGCGGACTTAACTAATATAGTAAATGGAATAAACATAAAATCAAATAATTGTTTATCACATAAGATATCAAATAAAAGCTCAATGAATAAAATTATTAATCAAATTTAATTTTATTATTTAATTAGATGTGGATTAAAATTATATAAATTAATTTCAAATTAATATATAATCCCTCCGTCCCGGCCTAATTGGCCTACCTTGGCCGGGCACGGAGACTAAGAAAAAGCAGATTTTGTAGAATATTTGACTTTTTCAAAGGTGGAGATTAAGAGTGGAGATTTTGAGGGTGGAGATTGTAAGAAAAATTTGTCATTTATGTGTTAGGTCAATTAAGTTGGGACAAATAAAAACGGAAGTAGGCCAATAAGGCCGGGACGGAGGGAGTATATATTCACATATTTTATATTAATTCTAAATTAACATCAATATAAAGTCTAGTATTATTCTTTCGATTAATACTATCAAAATTTATTAATCTAATTAATCTAATTAATAAATTAATATTAGTCTATTAGATTAATATATTAGTTTCAAATTAACATAAGTATATCTTTAATGTTAATTCCAAATTAACATAAATGTATTAGTCTATTATTATTATTTCAAAAAATTAATAATAATTTATTAATCTAATTAACAATGTTTTGTCCTTAAAATTTTGGATTAAAATTCCTTTCTTTTTGTTTTTTTTAATAAAATTTGTCCGGTTTTATGTTAATAGCCCAGCCCAATAAATAACGCCTAGCCTAGTTTTTAAATCAGCAGGCCTATTAATCTAAAGCCCAGCAGAATAAAATCTAGCCCAGTTCATTGAAAATAGGTCCAGGTGTTGTCCAGCCTAGATCTTCAAGCCCAATTTTGGTTTCGGCCCAAAATCCAGGCTTCTGTCCAAGCCAATCCATCCTTCTGTCCAGATCCAACCCAGCACCGCCGCCGTGCAGCCGCAGCCCATGCCGCCGTCGCCGCCGACCAGCAGCACAGCAACAGCGTTGTGCGCTGCCGATGCCGCCGTCGGTGTCGTCGCGTGTTTTAAGATCAGCCGCGTAGGGCTGCCGCTGCCGTTGCCAACATCACACCGCGGAGTACCTGCCTCCACTGCAACCGCCATCGTCGTCAACAGCACGCAACGGCAACAGAGCCTCCACCGCCGTCGAATGCAAGGCGTGTAACAGTGGCAGACGTCGTCGAACGCAAAGCGTGCAGCAGAGCCGCCATCATCGCCGAGCGTGCAGCAACGGCGAACGCCGCCGCCGCGGCTGATGGACAACAAGTTAAAGGGTTTCAAACATGTACATGAATCGGCTGTGTCAAAACAGGTTTCAAAAACCTTGCAATGTGATCAACAAATAATTTCAAAATTATTCAACTACGAGAATAGGGTTTCAAAAACCAGCTTCATCAATTAATTTCCAAAATCAATCGACGAATGTTGACCAGTTTCAACAGTTTCATAATTATTTAAATTCAGAACTTCAATTTTCAGATTTTTTTTTTTATACACAAATTAATAAATCAAAATAATTATAAATCGCGTCCCGGCTCTGATATCACTGTAGGGAATTTTTTATTTCATCTGATGAGCACAGCGGAATAATAAATCGAGAATTACAATCTCGATTTATAATTGAATTGCATGTATGCCACGAGAATTACGATCTTGATTTATAATTGAATTGCACGTATGCCGTATGTCGCAGGAACAATTTCCCGGTACAACAATTCTGCCGCAGGAACAATTCTCCGGTACAATAATTCTGCCGCACGAATAATTTCCCGGTACAGCCGGTACAATTATTCAATGAGCGATCATTAGGAAATCACTTATTGATACTACGGTGCCTCTATTATTTTTTTCTGATAAAAAACTCTTGATTATCTACTATAGAGGATATGTATGTATAGTACTTCCTCGGTCCCAGTTAACTTGTCACACTTTCCATTTATGTCCGTCTCACTTAACTTTTCACACCCATAATGATAATTAAAGGCAACAATCTTCATCCTCAAAATATCCACATTCAATCTCCAGCTTTAAAAAAATCAAAGATTCCACAAAATCTGTTTTTTCTTAATATCCGTACCCGATCAACTGTGAGAAGTTAACTGGGACGGAAGGAGTTATATAACCATAGGTTTATGAATCTAATATCATGTTTGTTTAATTAATTAATTAATCTAACTTATTAATTAATAAAACCCAATTATCCTAATCTAGTCTATCGCATATAACTTCCCCTATTTTTTGTGTGATCGTGTTTTTTAGCAGCCTCACTCTCTTAACTAAACTGTAGATGCTTTTGTTTCTTATGCTAAAAAGTTTATATTCCTCGGAAATTCAGTGGTCTAATGGGTAGTCATCAGACTTTCTTTGTCAATCTATGCTGGTTGATTTGCAGTAATCATAATAAAATTTATAGTTTCCTTTAGAGAAAAAAAATGCACTATTTCAAATGACTTACAATTCGAATCTTCTACAACTAAGGGTGCAATATTTCTAATAGAAAATACATAATTACATTACACATATAAAATAATAACACTAATTTGTATAAATTATGTGTCATACAATTATGCAGTTGTTCTAGAAAATATTGCACCCTGACGGTAGCATATCCAAATTACTTTACCTAGTGGCAAACACCATCGGCTATCTTTGACCCTTCATAAATTTCTTTAAAAAATATGATTCTAACATTTAGGTATTGGGAATTTACAGAAATACACATAACAAGTCCCTCTAGCAAGAAGCTGCAACATTGTACAATAACAAAATTAGCATAATTGGCATCAGGAAAAACACAAAAAATGAAGGCCAAAAACACAGATTAAGTTATAGTTCATGTCTTATTTCCATGACCTCGTTGTAGTCACTTGGGTATAATTTATCTTATTTCCCATGGTTTTCATCAGGTTCAATATCTATGCTTTATTTTCACACACATCATGTGTGCATGCGCAGGTGCAGATAGAGGTAGTTATCCAGCAGGTGTAGTACACATAAGATCGATCACTCGGGTCGAAGATTGATCATTAAAAACTACTGTGTTGGCAAACTAAGTAACTCAAAAAAACCTATGCTTTTTATATATGCAAGAAATTATGTACATCTAGTAGCAGCTAATAAAAAGTTGAATATCAATGTTACTCCCAACTCATTAACATCTTCCAAACTGTCTCCTCTATCTCTTTCTTCTGAGCAGTCCTTCCATCTCCTTCATCCAATAAAACTCTGTAGACTTCCCACTCTCTATCGCCCATCGCACACCTCCCGATTTCAGCCTGCATAAAATGATTATAAGTATGTGTGGGCGAAACAAGCTCATTAGGTATATATATCTTTGCAAGTAAAGTACCGAAAAGATTGGCTTATTTAGCATCTTGAGAGCTAGAGTGATGTCGTAGAAAACCATGGGACGACCCTTCCCAGACAACTCGATTGGGTTTACAACAAGCAACTCTGTATCAGGGCCACGGCTGATCAATGCTACTCTGATCGGACGGCTTAGCTCCACCTCAAGACGAGACCGCAACTGATTCTGTTTGTTGGGGTCCACAATCTTCTTCCCATCTGCTTCCATGATAAACAAGTCCAGCTCACACTCTCTTTTCCCTTTCTTCGTGAACCGTCCATAAGAAATCTTGATTTCATAATCCTTTAGAGTTCGCATAACGTCGTATATGAGACCTTTGTGGTTGTGGCATACAATCTGGACGAGTGTGTGAGAAGGGCTCAACAAGTTGTCCATTGTGATTAAAGGGCATCTAAAGGCAGGGGTTGAGTGGTTTTGCAGCGTCTCTACATTGAACATGTCTCGGGTGATTGTATCTGAAAGAAAGGAGGGATCGTGAGAAGAACGGTATGCGGTTTCTGGGCCCACGATTTCTATGTCACAGGTGGCAGTGGCGTCCCCAAGAACAGCTCTTAGATGTTCATACGTGTCCTCTCGTCTCTTCGTTGTATGGAGAAGTTCCCTGGTATCACCATTTTAAGAGCACCTAAGTCATCGTCAAATAATTTTTTGTTTATGAGTAGCAAACAACTTATATTCATTCATATTATTCACTTGTAATTCTAATTGAATTTCACCTGGTAAGCTTGCTTATTCGTTTGCAAGTTTTACTGCAGAAATTAGAGATAAATGGACCGAATTGTTACTTTGACGGATATATAACGAGTGTTTGTGTTAACGGCGTAGGACTGGTAAGGAAGTTAAACTCAGCTAGGTAACATATTTTTACTGCATTATTGCTGAATGTAAACGTGGCAACCCCAAAACTGCAATGCGATCAGCATCAAATGAAAATAATTTCAAGATAAATAATCCAGTAGGAGTTGTTTGGATTGATATGAAGTAGATTATAATGTAAAATCACCTTTGGTTTGAAATAATCCTAGCTTTTCACAGCCTAATTAGGGATAGGGGATCAGCAAAAATGTTTAATAGCGAAATGCAAGACCTGGTATCAGTAATGAAGAAGAGGTCCATGACTTTGCCATCTGGAGTTGTGGAGACCTTTACTCGCTCTATTGTAAGCTCGAGGTCGCAAAGAACCATTGTTACATCTGCCCAAAAAAACTCAATTGATCATTGAGACACATCAGCATGTAAGTTTGTAAAAAGGACTGACCATGTAGAAGGCCCCTTCTGTCATTACAACACAACTTCAAGAGGAAGACATTGGAAGGTTGTAAGTGATGAGCAGTTTGGTATGAGATTCCGTAAGCCGACAGAAAACAAGGGCATGCTGCCATAAGCCTACTCTTGAGCAGGCCCCATCGGGTACTCGGCTTCCCCATCACCCACAACACTATGTAGCACCATTTCCCATCGGTCGATACATCTTCACCATATATAATGAATGATCACAGAGTTTAATTAGTTACTAACAAAGAATCTACATGGTGAACTTCCAAAGTTCAACCCACCTTAAAACGAACACAAGAATCGTCCCAATTAGAAATGAAACTACATATGAGAGTAGATTGAGAGAGAATGAAATAAATACCGATTCTGACGAGAGTTAGAGCGAAGAAGAGAATAATGCGGCAAAGATCAGAACCCAAACCAGTCTTGTCGGGACAATTGACAGTGATGATGGTGGGGTGGTCTTCCTTCTCCGATTCTCTGATTACGACTGCATCGTCATACGGAATCCCCATGAGAGTTTTATTACGGGGTATGAGAGAAATGTAGAAGTGGAATTGGTGTTGAATTTGAATTAGTAGAGCCTGGTGATTTTGTTTGTTGGTAAAACAAGAGCAGGCAGCAGGGGAGGTGTACCATATCACTTGTCTTTTTCCTCCCTCCTCATGCTCTGACGTCGTAATGACGTCATGTCTCCTTTCCATCTAATAAACCTACCTTTGTCAACATTCTATGTCGAATTTTATTTAATATTTCTCCATAAACCATTCCATTACCATTTACCCATCAAAACGTGTCTATTCACATCATCAATCAAAAGAAAAACCCAAATACCAAAGGATTCTCTTGAATTGGATGCAGGGAATTACTATTAACACAAGTTTTAGAGTCATAATTACTGTGGTTCAACTCAATTCCTAGTTCAACTTATTCAGATGAGATCATCTCTCCCCATAGTATTTCATCTTTTATTTCAAAACAATAAATACAATAAAATACCAGATGAAATATTAGGATTCAATCTGCAACTTACCACTTTTTAAATTAATTTAGTCGATAACTTATTATCTTATCAGGTCATTCGAGACGGATCAACTGGGACCGATGGCATTCAGGCGTGGGCTGGCACTTAACCAGCCGCAGATAAAAAAGAAACATAAAAAAAATATATATAAAAAAAAAAAAAAAGAGAGTTGTATAACCCACTTGAATCTAGATATTAAAATAGGTATATGTGGAATCTTGCATTCAAGGTGAAGGTGCAGCAGGCAGATAGGAATTAGGTCAGATTTGTATATAGCTTATAATAAAATATTGAAAACCCCATCATATGCTGTGAATAGCATAATAATATATAAAAGGATGTGACTATCCAACTCCAATTGGGCCAATGTCTATCACTTAGTATGCCACCCAAACTAGCCACCAGTTTTTGTTTCTGTTGTTTTAGTGCATTAATATCTGTTGCATAGTTTTCAGTGCTAATATTTTACTAAAAGATTGAGATAGGATCTTCATTTAACAATATTAAAAAAAAAAAAAAAAGTCTCTTCTACATGAAACACACAAATTCTATATCCATAAGCTCACTCTCTAATAAAAATTCCATGTTTGTGCTCATATTTGCATGTCAATTCAAGATGTGTTTGCTTAAGGTTGTGAAGTGTTAAACTAAACTTGAGGGAATTAATGAATATGTTTTATTGGGATGTGATCCCCTAAATTTACTGAGGGAAACCATAAGCAAACACACTCTTAGTAATTTTGAAGTTCTCATTAGACGCGATTAATTTTTTATAGTTAAACGAATAATACTTGATCAATTTTGATTCATATTTTGGCCATGATATGATAAATAGAGCCGCAAGAGCCAATGACTTATTCCATCTCATCTCACCATATATAATATCCACAAAATTAGTTAGCTCAACACTTATATACCAAGTTTGGAAATTCAATTTTGCTGGGAATACCAAAAGGAGAGAAGCAACTATAGTTTTCAGAAGGGGAACAGCACCATAAAGGTAAATTGATCACAAATATCTTGTCGAAGAAATGGGTTCTGTTGCCCATGTCAGAAGGTATTGCCTTCTTTTTTACTTGTTCAACTTTAAAATTGATATAATGCCCCTATTTTAAGTAAAATATCTATTTTGCCCCTATGTATTTTTATAAAAAAAAAAATCTTATTTCAATTCAGGTTTTATAATTTAAACTTTTAATTTAAGTCCTACTTTAAGTCCTAATTATTTCCCACTATTTAATAAATCGGTCCGCTAAATTAACACTCATGCAAGATCCGATCCAACGTATAAAATTGGTATCAGAACCCTAGGTTTATTTAAGAAATCACGAATTATATTGATTATGTTACATAATATCCTAACGGAGGAGACATACGAGTAAAATATGAATCCGAACGAAAGTTCGAGAGAAAATACTCCACAGGAATACTTGAGTGAGGACTCAAGTAACCCAGAATATTTCCATATTCTGGAAAGACAGAAACAGGATTTCTTTGGAGAATTTATCCGAAGATGTGAACGGACTCTTGAAAGAACTAAGAAGCTCAACCACAAATTACGACAGGCTTTCAAGATGCCAAATGGTGATGAAACGAGAGAGGGAATCAGACGAAAGACCCTTGAACAGGAAATTCCTGTAGAAGGGAATGCAGCTGATCTCATCCACTTCACAAGCATTCACGGAAGATTTCCAATCAAGAAAATCTGGAGAAGGCATCCCAATCAGTCCCCATCGGATATCCAGAAACCTCATTTACATTTTTGGAAAAAATCATGAGGGGACCTAATTGGGAAGAAGTAAGTGGAGAAAAATCTAAGATTACAGATCTTAGAGAAATCCAGAAGACGGTCCAGAGTTATGGAGAGACCATCCTCGACCAACAGAAGGAGATCCTTGAAACACTCAAGGAGGTTCAAAGGAGATTGACCATCTTGAAAACAAAGCAAAGTATGGCCAGGAGAAGAGAAGGTTCGCCATCTTTCGGCACAGAACCCCTATTGCATCAAAAGGGGAAAACTACCGAAGTAAAGAGAGAGCTGACGGATACAGAAAAGATGATTGCTTTTCTAAACCGGAAGAGTCTATCCTAATGGATGGAATAAATCTGGAGGATTTACACGACCTTGCACAATCCTTTGTAGGATTGGGTCTTGTAGATCTAAAAATGCAAGAAAATGTATCGACGGGATAACAACAGACTCTCCCAAATACACCACATAATCCAACAAATGTGGCAGAAAGCGATGGATCCCATGACCCTCTAACAGGCAGAAATATACTACCAATGGGAGATTTCGCTACTGGGGCTTATATCTTTCCCGCAAAACAAGAAAGAGAACCCAAAGGCCAAACTTTATGCAATCGCCTTATGGGAGATCTCAATTGGAGCCAATACATCCATATGGTTTAGTTCTCAACATGGATTCATTGGACTTCAAGAACCGAGAACTACTCATAGATGAGTGGGCAGGAGCAATGAAGATTGCAGCTGGAACGCTAGATCTGGATAAAGAAAACTTTATCTCACTTCTGAAGATAAGTTTGGAAGGATCAGTGAAAATTTCTTGGGAAGCTACTAATCCTGAGATAGTAGAAAATGTCTGGGCTGGCGAAGCCTTAGCAGAAATCGTCAACAAAATGGCTCAAGTACTTAAAGTAGGATTCGTTGGAGTGGGCTACTTTGAAGGAGCTGAAGACAATAAGGCCAGACGATACGGACAGGCACTTCATAGTCTGGAGTTACGTGATATTTGTCACATAGATGAGTTCATCAAACTCTTCACAGAGTATAGATGGAAGTAAAAAATACAGGAACGAAATGCCATTCCATTATTCTTTGCCAAGATCCCAAGTCCATGGAGAGAAATGTTGATTAAAGAATATCAGCCACCTCTAGAGGACAGATTGGATACCGTAGCAAGAAGGATGTCGTTCCTCAAAATCAAGCTTGCAGAGTGGTGCTATCAAGCGGCGCTCCATAAGAATTATAAGAGGCTAAGAGGAATAAACAAAAGTTTTCCTCTATGCTGTGTTGAAAACGATATCCCTACTATTGTGGGAGGTCAACCATTTAGGCAAAAGAAGATAAAAAGGAGAAGTCATCCTTATGCCCGAAGAGATGGTAACCAGAATTCTGGGTCTTCATGGAGACCTAGAAAGTTTTGGTCCAAACAGAAGGCCCGTAGTTACAAAACGGGGCAGAGGTCAGGACCAAGACGGAGCAGAACTTCTTCCTCAGGCTCAAATCAAATGAGCATGGGAAGATCATCATCAACAAGGAAAACTTTCAAAAGAGCTCATACAAGAGCTAATGAAAGTTTTAAAGATTACAATTGTTGGACATGTGGTGCCAAAGGCCACATATCAACAGACTATCCAGACAATCAAAGACGAGGAATCAGAAAGTTTGAGGCAACTCCAGAAATGGAAGAAGCCGTATACTTTCAGGATCCAATTCAAGTATATTAGTTTGAAGGAATTCCTTCAGATGAAACCATATACGACGAAGAAGATTATAGCGAGGATGAGTCTTCAGAATCAGACTGAAGAAAAGGACGTCTTCCGACAGGAGACGCACGAAGATCTCTCTGGGTTCTTCTCACAAATGTCAATTTCTCATAAGACTCTTATGAAAATTAAGAGAGAAGACCCAAAACTCCAAATCTATGATGGATTTTCAGTTGGGAGATTGGACAAGACTTTGGGACATTTCCTAAAGAAGAGGAAGCATCATATCATTTACAAAGTCACATCAAGGGAAATTGCAATTCCCATGGAACTGACAAGTAATGTGATGGAGATGCAGCTAGTTCCGATGAGAGAAATTAGAGAGGAACTAAGCAGAATGAATAAAGAGTTTCCTCAGAAGATGCAGTGCATCCATATCGGAGCCATCAGAAATTCTGATCAAATCAACATTCAAAGAAGGAATTGATTCTCCGATTGATATTGCTATCTTCGACAAAAGAATCAAGAATTTGCGAGATGCAAGTCTGGGAGGAATCTCAGGAAATCTATATGCCGGGAAATTGGTATCCTACATTTATCCAAGGATTGCCTATAACTTGGCAGATCGTGATTTTAATAGAGTTCTAACCCTTCATTAAGATTTCAAGAACAAGGAGGTGATGAAAGAAGAGAATAGACCATACTCTATTACCTATAGTATTTCGTATGCACTATCCAATGCCCACCATTCGGAACTGTTCGTGGGAAAGGAGTTCATCGAAATACCAGATATCTTTGAGCAAGTGGCACATGCAGTCCGTCCGGAGATTATGGAGTTGCCACCAATCCATGAGATGGATATGTGGATCACAGATCAACCTATTATGACTAGAGCTACAAGTCAAAGGTTCGAACCAAGAAGAGTCTCTTTTCATGATAGTAGAATCATGAGTCGGAGCTGGGAAAAGAGACCTATCTCACAAGAGAATCTGGAGCCAGTTAAATTCACAATTAAAGGTGAATTAAAATGTCCAGAGGGATGGAGAGAAGTGGAGATAGTATATTCGATATCACTCAAAAGGATAACATGTTTCCTTGTGACGTTTTATATTATCTACAACAACCTTCACTGGAGAGATTTGAAGGACTTCTCCAGCTAGGAGAAAACGAGTTGATAATCCAAGGAATAGCAGGGCGAGAAAATGGGCGTCTTATTCTTGGATTGGAATTTCTCGAGGAGCACAAACCTTGGGAACGACAGCCAGATAGGGTGGTCTTTACAGTGGCTCATATAATATATCAGGTTCTATGAAGAAATAGGCCCGTTATTAATGGCTACTAGTCCATTCTCAATATACATCTCTATAGGGATGTTATATGAAAAATATCGAGCGGAATATTTCGCGACCTACATTGACTCAGGCCCAAGAATATGCACAGCCAAGCCAGAAATCTTTCCTACAGGATTAGGAGAAGATCTACCAGCTATTGCAGGAAGAGATTTCTCAAAGAGGGTTCTTATTCTCAAACGAGGAATTAAGCAAGCGGAAGTCATGATTGGCGGAGCAGGAGATACCCCATGGTACAAAGTCAAGACTCCACCAATTTATTTTCATGATACAGGGGCAGATATTTTGTTAGGAAACAATTTCCTACAGACATTCAAGCGGTTTACTCAAGAAAATGAAACAAGAAAACTTATTTTCACAATTTTCACAACCCTTTGTGATCATAAGATTATTGTTTAGAGATTAAGGGAGGCATTTCATCGAAAAATGCCCGTTAATTTTCGCAGCAAGCATGGTGATGAAGGAAAACTAAGTCACCCAAAGATAAAGGATCATCGAAGATACGGAGATGCGCTCCTTCAATATCGAGCCGAAACATTAGGAGGAGACAGGGATGAGAGAATGTCAAAATAGACAATCCAATTTCTCAAGGTGTCTATGGAAGAAAGTCCACAACTTGATATCATCATTGAAGAACAAATATCTTTAGAAGATGTCAAGAAGAGGATAAAGAGGAATTTCAATGAAGATCCTCTAGCATGGTGGAACAAAAATGAACTCAAGGCAACTTTGCAGGTGAACACCGGAAAAGAGAATGAGTTTGTTCGGTACAAACCAATCCTTATGAATCAAGCAGATCGTGAGGATATGAAGAAAATACTTAAGGAACATCTGGACCTTAAGTTGATATCAGAAGGAATCTCTCCATACAGTAGCCCAGGATTCCTGGTGAGAAACCATGGAGAAATGAAGAGAGGAAAGCCAAGATTGGTGATCAATTACAAAGGGATCAACAATATCTTGGAAGTCGAAGGATATTATATCCCAAGTAGAGAACACTTGGTGAACTGCATCAAGGATGCAAATGTATTCTCTAAATTTGATTGTAAATCTGGTTTCTATCAAATTAAGATGGAAGATGCCAGCAAGAAATATATGGCGTTTTCCACACCACAAGGACATTATATCTGGAACGTGATGCCAATGGGATTAGCAAATGCCCCCCAGATATATCAAAGGAAGATGGATAATCTAATTAAGGATTATTTTAAATTCATTTTCGTATATGTTGATGATATACTCATTGCCTCAAGGAATATGAAGGAACACATCAAACATCTGGAAATCTTTTCGGAAGTTTGCCATAAGGAAGGATTGGTGCTATCAGAAAAGAAAGCAGTAATCACCACTAGACAGATCGAGTTCCTTGGAATCGAGATCGATGAGTCCGGAATCATCCTTCAGAAACATATAGTAGAGAAGGTGTAGGGATTTCCGGAAGACCTCAAAGACAAGAAGCAACTTCAAAGTTTTCTTGGAGTTGTCAATTTTACCGGGATGTGTATTAAAAATCTAGCAAAATACAGGAAGATGTTCAGCCCATTGTTAAAGAATGATGCCGATTTCAAATGGGGAAAAGAACACCAAGAATCAGTATTACAGCTTAAAGAGATCTGTAAAGACCTTCCAAAGCTTGCAATACCGAATGATGAAGATGAATTGGTACTCTACACAGATGCCAGTGATCATTGGTGGGCAGCAGTATTAACCAAAGCTACCCCTAATGGAGAAATGTCATGCCGATACTGCAGCGGTCTCTTTTCAGAAAACGAAGTAGCAAGATGGCACATCAATGAGAAAGAATTCTTTGCAGTGCGAAAGGCCTTCAGAAAATAGCCATTATTCATACTGCCTAAGAAATTCATTCTTAAAATTGACAACACAAGTGTCAAAGCTTTCTTAACAAAAAAGATTGAATCTAAACCTGAGAAAGCTAGATTACTTAGATGGCAAGCTGATTGTCAATATTTTGATTATGAAGTTGTCATTATAAAGTCTCACGAAAATGTTCTTGCAGACTTTCTAACGAGAGATGGAGTCCAGTGAAGCCAACTCCATCCTAACAGGATACAGGCATCTCCAGGAACGTTTGGAGGAGCTTGATAAGAGGATCAACGACTTGGATATTCAAGCCAAAGTCGCGGGTCGAGTACAACAGGAGGACTTGTCAAAAGTCCAAAACGCGCTGAAGGCTACCAAACTTGCAAGTAATTGCCTTTGGGACAACCTGATTATTCCTATCCGACGGGAAGCTTTTTCAATAAAGCAAAAGGTCGAGTTTCGAGAACGGGACTCTAACCCGATCGCCACAGATTCAAGTACTGTGAGCACGAGTTCTAAGTTGAATCCCTACACTGATCTAGCTGAAGAAACAATTGAGCAAACGGAGGATACTCCTCCTGATGTCTCAAGCCAACCCAGCACCTCTGAGGTAAAAGAGGGAGAGATCAATCTTAGGTCAGTGGTTGGTACCTGTAAGATTGATCTTAACGATCTTAAAGTTTCTCCATTTCAGGTTTATCAACGAACATGGGAGAAAATTCTTACGGGGGCTGGAGTTAACCCAACAAAATGCTAGATTGATCGATCTGGTAAATATCCAAGAATGTGAACGAACCCAGGAGCCAATCCACAAGAAATGAAAGAATGGTATGATTTTGGAGCTCTAGCTTCGGTTCATACTGTGGCACCAAGTTTCCCGAAAATCTCAAAACTTCCGGGATAGATATACAATGCTGTGTTCGAGACATGGGAGAACAATAATCATCTCGAACGAGGAGATATTCTGGAGCTGAAGTTTATATCAGCAGCACCGGAACCATACAAGAACGGGTCTTACCTAGCTTTTCATTTTATAAAGCTACAAAGACCTGATCCCAGACAGGCAAACAAAAACACGTCTGCCCTAGATCACAAGATCCCCTTAGTATCAATCTTTACGGAGGATAATATTACTACACGGAGAGCTTGGGGCATATGGGTTTGTCTCATGGAAATGAGAAAGATCAAAGGAAGCTTCAAAGTCTTTCATAAGAGGGCGAATAGATCACTTTTGATCAACGCCATAACATCCAAAACCTCTCCATATGCAGAGACTATCTTTGAACAGAAGAGAGAGATGTTATGGAAGAACGAGCTGCCAGCAAGTTCAGAAATCGCCAGAAAGTATTGCAATATGGCGCATAATGGACGGTGGACGAGCCGGATTTATCCCAGGTGCCCGGAACAGGAAAAAGCACTATTCGGGCAAGCGTTCCCTGTCATCAATGATAAAGGAAAGAGAAACGAGAAAGAACCATCGAGAAAGCAAAAGATGCCAAGGGGACCACCCAGAAAAAAATTAATAAAGAGGTCTCCGACAAGCAGCGATGGGTTGAGTCACGAGAATTGTATCCACCCAAAACGACAAAAGGTGGAGGCATTCACAGCAGAATAATTAAAGTCTGCAGGTGAGGCAAGGGTCCACAGCATGTGAACCATGTGAAGGATGACCACATGAATGTGATCCGGATAAGAGAGGCATCCAGAAAATCTGTGAGACGAATCCAAGGTTTACAACTGGACGCAATAATTCAAGAATAGGGGTTTCAAACCTCTATAAATACAAGGTAGAAGGAAGCAGAAGGCATCAAACATTCCCCTCTGTTTTCTTACAAAATAAACATTGTAATAGTTAGTTTGCAGTCTTTCCGTTCCAGTTTTCGAGTGTATGTGTTTTAAGAGCATAGCTACCAAGGGTAGCTAAACAAGTCGTCTCCTCCCAAAAGGAGATGTACTAATGTAATAAAAAAGTTTTTGATTTCTTAATAAAAGTTGGGCTTTTGTTCATCATGTTCCATAAATTTTATTTCTAATCATCAATCAAGAAAATATTGTACGCCTCGAGGTAGGAAACGAAACAAGGCTGTGCTGGTTGCTGTTGAAGGAGTCTACGTCTGGAACCATCGATTGCGATCGAGTGGTTGGGTTGTGAGGAGCAGTTCGTAAAACCCGGTGGATACGACCCGACGGCAATCCGGTCAAAAGGCACAAAACTTGATTTATGTTTCAAGAATTTAATTAATGGAAGCATGATGGGCCTGATATGGTCGTAATGGACTATATCCATATTAATTATAAAGATTAATTTTGCATGAGAAAATTAATTTTGGGGCCAATTTATAATTAAGAAAATACGGGACGAAATTTTATTTGGACAAAACCAAAAGGATAAGGTTATAAGGACTGAATTGAAAGAAAAGTTTGCTCGCTCGTTTTAAGAAAAAAACAGAATAATGAAAGCCATTTCTTAAATAAGGGTACATAAAGGACAATTTGGTCATTTCAGAGCATAATAACAGGAAAAAAGACAACTAAGTAAAAAAGATGGTGAGTACCAGAGCGTTGGCTCCACGTACTGCATCATGTGTCTATTCTTTTATTTTGATATAGAATGTTGATAATTAAAAATGTCCATTTTCTTTAAAAAAAAAAATTAATAACTACAAATTCTTAGTAATTACCAGAAGTAAAAAAAAAAAAAAAAAAAAGGTTATGATTCAACAAGGATTAACCTTTTGAGTAATAATGGATTAATACAACAGAGCATCCCAAACAAAAACCATGCGTTGCATGGTTGAAAATGGGGGCTCGTTAAAACCTATTACAAATTCATATTCACAGGTATTAAAATACCTTCACTGCGAAGGACAAAAGTAGCATACCGGATGTGGCAGATGGCCAATTCTTAGACCTAATACAAAAATACATAGAACAAGACATAAAATCCTTATCATTGTGATGGAAATCAATGATTAAATCAAACTTAGGTTAATCTAGTATAGTTGTCGGCCGAGAGCGATATGGATAGTATAAATAAACGTAAAAGTTAAGACCATCTTAGTCCTATATGGACCCCACTTCAGTTTCCCCTAATTCAATATAACCGCTAAGTTTATTGAAAATTAAATACGTCAAAGTTCAAATATCTTTCTCCAATTAACAACCTAAATAAATGAAAGATCTTGGATGTTGTGGTTGAAGCAGGGAAGATGACAAGTTTTCAGTGATTTAAAAGATAGTGTGAGCTCTTTGGAACGCACTATTTGCAGTTTGCACAACGCTGAATTCCTCATCTTAACTCTTAAGTTCTAGAAAAACCAAAGTGACTCCCAACTGCTGAACCTGAACGACAAAAACAAAACAAAAAAGAATGGCAGTAAGAATATTCTTGGCTTCTTTCAGAGAACTAATAACAAAATATTAAAGGCGATTCCTACTGCTAAGCTAAAAAGGATGGGGGACACACACTAAACTCTCATGAATTTAGAAATTCCCATTAACACAAGCAGTATACAATAAATTTAAGATTTCAAGGTTTCCATAAAAGACAGCTTTCACATGAATTGAGAACAAAATTGCTCAGCACTATGGGGTATAATATGCTATGCTATAGGGTAGTGCCTCGACTACAAAGGTTATATAACATGTGACAAATAAATGGAAATAAAGAAAATATTTGCCATTAATTTTTAGTGGTGTGCAATGCGACACATTCAATGAAATAAGGCACTACCCCATAGGGTAGGATAGAACTTCCCAAACACTACAATAGTAAGGGAATAACAAAGTTACTTTTCAACATATCATTGAATTCATCCCTCCAAACAGAAGTGACTGAAATCGAAATAAAGATACAGCTGGTATTAATCTTGCTTGTCATCATCCACTCCTACTGGTTTTGGCGATGAATCCGAGGCAGCATGGTTCTCTTTACCTGTAACCTTTTAATCCAGAAACAAACAAGTTTACTGGTCATTCCATTACTAGGTGAACTAAATTGAACTACATAAAGACAACTTAACAGTGGCTTGGCACCAACTTAGAAGAGTTAAACCAAAACGGTAAACTAATATGAAATCTTCTTAAACAATCCTAAATAAAGAGAAATTCAGATATCCAATAGATAAAACTGATGAACTTAAGAGTTCTATACTTGCATCCAGAAGCAAGAAACAGGAGAATATGAATGGTATTTGTGCATCTAAAACATTAGATTTCACAATACACATACCACTGTGTATATTTAATATTACATTCCTACATGGAAGAATCAAAATCTAACTGAAGACAAAGGAGCAGAAGCAAAAAAATGCCCCGCTTATATTCCAGGTAGCCCCTCCTCAGTGTAGTCCATTACCAAATAAATTAACTCAAAAATGTCATTCTTGGAAAACGATTCAAGCTTATATTATGCGTCTGCCAGACATCAGATTTTATTTTCATGTTATCATCATTTCTCAGTGTAGGGACACTGGGGTACATGTGTGCTCGTTTTCTTCTTACCCCATTTTGAAACCATAATGAGTAGCTTCTTACTACAAAATCAAAAATCATCTGTTAAAGTAAACTGCTGCGTGAGGACCTGCGAGCTATTCCAACCTAGAACTAATCCCTAATAAGGTTCTTATAAGCCAATGCCAAACCTTTGTTTATGGATGACAAGTTTTCCTGATTTGAACCCTAAATGTCACTAAATTGTGAGGATACACAATAACAAGTAATCAATAAATAACAACAATTTTTACTCACTGAACCGTTGACGCCACTCTTGGAGGCGGAAGGTTTGATAGGGCAAGCAGGTGGTGCTCTCTCCGGCTTCCGATATTCCCATCCGAACAATTTATACACCTTGGCCTGAACAGAAATTTTGGGGCAAATGAAATCAGATCAATTGACGGAAGAATACAAGATCTCCGAGACACGATCGAAGACTCGGAAGATAAGAATTGAACAAACCATAATCAAGTCGAAGATGAGGGGCAATATATTGACGATCGGGACGAGAAACAGCGGCAACAAACAAGCCAAACAAACCTGCAAAATTAAAGGGACTGTTATCACAATGAAGTGCTAATTGAAAGATTAGAGATGGCTGAAATCGAGAACAACCATTTTGGGATCTTCAGGTCATCAGGTGTCGCCGGATTACTGATGAATTTGGGGTGATTTGGAAATTAGGTTTCTAATAAATAGTTCCCAATAGTTATTTCTGTTTCCAACGGTAGTTTCGCTTTTGGTCCTCCAAGTGTTCAGTTTTCTTACTTATTGTCATGTTTAACGCTGTTAGATATTTCTTCTTTCCATCATCTCTTCCGTTACATATTTGGCGGGATCTACGCATGGGAATATAGGGGTGACACGAGTTTAGGGCCAAACCTAGTAATATTTTAACGGTTAGAGTTAATGGATTAATTAAAGTGTGGATAAGGCACTTTAATGATATAATTAAATGGTCGAAAGTTTAATTTTGTAGGAATTAAACTTCACACGATTAATCTACGCAAGTAGTAGATAATCGTAGGTTTTTTAATTTCTCAAAATCGACTTTTGGTGAGTGAGAAATTAATACATAAAGTAGCCACTTAGTTATGTATTAAATGTAGGATTAATAACTAAGAGTAGTTATTATCCCACATTGATTTGAGAGCTCCTTAAATTAATATATAAATATGAAAGCTCATCATTAAGGTATATCAAGTATAAATGTGAAGGAGTCTAATAGGAATCCCACACGCTCGCTCGCTTCGCACAACACGGTCACGCCTCGGTCGAGGCCCAGTTATCTTTTGACAGCCCAAAATAATCGGGCTTGCCGGATGAGCTTCAGAAGCCAAACGATGGGCTTGTTGGATGAGCCCAACAGTGGATGGGTTTGATTTAAAATTCCAACCTGTAACATTGACAACCAAAAATAATTGGGCTTGTCGGATGAACTTCAGAAGCCAAACGATGGGCTTGTTGGATGAGCCCAACAGTGGATGGGTTTGAATTTAAAATTCCAACCTACACAATAAGGGTTGATTAAGGAGGGCTTAATTGGGCCCGTAACTGTAACAGCCCGTAACTGTCAATTATAAATAACATAATTAATTCAAATGTTCCCCTAATGAGGCGTTCCCCTAAGGAGCCCGTAACTGTCAATTATAAATGACAGAATTAATTTCTGTCAACTATAAATGACATAATTAATTCAGATGTTCCCCTAATGAGGCGTTCCCCTCCCTAAGGAGCCCGTAACTGTCAATTATAAATGACAGAATTAATTCCTGTCAACTATAAATGACAGAATTAATTCAGATGTTCCCCTAATGAGGCGTTCCCCTAAGGAGAGCCCGTAACTGTCAATTATAAATGACAGAATTAATTCAGATGTTCCCCTAAGGAGGCCTTTTGCATGCATACAACATAAAAAAAATTCTAACATCCACAATAAGGGTTGATTAAGGAGGGCTTAATTGGGTTGTTACTAAGCCCGTAACTGTAACAACCCGTAACTGTCAATTATAAGTGACAGAATTAATTCAGCCCGTAACTGTCAATTATAAATGACAGAATTAATTTAGATGTTCCCCTAATGAGACGTTCCCCTAAGGAGGCATTTTCCATGCATACAACATAAAAAAAATTCACCTGAATTATCATTCTCATTCTCTGCACAATTCAAGCATTCCAGCTCCAGTTTTCAGACGAACATCCTTAGTTCACCAGTGCCTTTTCTGTTAGTATACTTCATTCTGAGAGCACTAGCCGGGAAGTATTTTGTCCTAAGGACAGTGGGCTTCCCACGACTCAATTTACTACTGTTCCAGTTTATTTATTTTCTTGTTCTGTTTGTAATTTTCCAGAAGCATTGTAATAACATTAACATGAGTTATAACTAATAAAATGGGCTCCTAAAATATAGGTTTCTCAAATATACTTATTGAAAAATATAAATAAATTTTGCTGATGCTAATATTTTTTGGAGATTGGGTAATGGTGATGTTTCCTTTTGGTTTGATGAGTGGTGTATTGATGGTCCTTTATGCAAATTTGGTGTGAGTGTTGATATTAATGCTAAAGTGGTTGATTATTGGAAACATAACACTTAGGAGTTGTCTTTTGTTGCCTCTTTAATTCATCTCTAACGTGTCAAATAACATTCTTAAATTATCTATTGATCCTTCTAAACTCAATCTCCTATTTGGAAACTTTCTTCAAATGGTTCATTTTCTTTGTCATCGGCTTGAAATGCTCTGAGATCTCACAAACCAGAAATGGTTTGGAAATCAATGATGTGGCCAAAATCCCTATTGAACACTCATGCCATTTTTAGTTGGAGGTGTTTCAACAAGTTTCTTCCGCTTGATGAGAACCTAAAGAATAAAAGGATTGAGGTTGTGTCTAGATGTGCCTTGTGTAGAAATGCTTTAGAATCTGATGATCACCTTTTCTTTGATTGCAAAATATCCAAGCGGGTTTGGTAAATTTTCATGAACATTTTTCAAATTCCTTTACCTAATTCTTGCTCACTTCATCAATGATGCAAAAACGTGAAACAAAACACGAGATTTGATAATAACAGATGGGGAAATCCACACCTTGATACTACGTATATTAGGTGTTATTTCATCAGTCAGAAGAACCCTAGTTCTTTAGTTCTTAATTAATCAACGTCTTAGTATTAAGGGAAGTATAATCCCTTAAATGCAAGTTTAAAGAGGTTTTGAAGCCCATAAAACAAAGTGCAGCAAATAAACATAAATAAAGCCCAAAACTTAAATAAGAAATATAGTAATTAATTATTAAAATTCTTCTTCCAAGCTCGATCAAACTTCTCCAAGTAGAGAAATGCAGTCTCATCGTCATCATTCTCCCCCTCTAAGAAGCAATTCACCCTCGAATCGCCATCAGTGTCATCGTCAGACGGGTTGTCACCGGAAAAAGGAATTAGATGTTTCACATTGAACACATCGGAATTACGAATGTGGCTGGGAAAGCTTAAGACGATAGGCATTTGGGTTTATTCTCTCCACAATTTCAACGGGACCTATTTTGCGGGCGGAGAGCTTGTTGTACTCGTGAGCAGGATAGCGATCCTTGGTGAGGACTGCCCACACGAAATCACCAACCTCAAAGTCAACGTGGCGACGATGCACGTCGGCGGAAGCCTATATCGAGCTGCCGATGCATGCAAACAAGCAGTGATATCAACATGCAGCTGTTGCAACTCCTTAATTAAGTCTTGCGCACGTCTTTCGAGTGGCTCTCGCGAGGAAAGAGCAAGGAGGTCGACTAGCCCTCGGGGCAAGACACCATAAATAATTTGGAATGGAGCGAACCCCGTGCTACGATTGATAGTTGAGTTGTGGGCGAATTCAGCATGGCTCAATTTAGTATCCCAAGACTTAATGTTCGACCCTACCAAGCATCGTAGTAGATTGCCAAGCGAGCGGTTAACTACCTCAATCTGACCATCCGTTTGTGGATGATATGCACTGCTGAAGTCTAGTGAGGTATTGGCCATCTTCCAAACACTCTTCCAAAAATAACTCAAGAATCAAGTGTCTATATCCGAGAAAATCGATGAAGGGTGTCCATGCAGACGATAAACATCACGAAAAAAAGTTAGGCCACATGCACGGCATCAGTCGTTTGTTTCATGGTAAGAAGTGCACCATCTTTGAAAATTGGTCAACAACCACGAGGATAGAGTCATGCCCTCGTTGTGTACGAGGAAGGCCAATGAAAAAATCCATGCTTATGGAACTCCAAGGAACATATGGAATCGGAAAAAGTCAATAAACCCGCACTAGTAGTTGTGTCCTTGGAAACTTGGCAAATCCGACATCGAGCAACGAAACGAGTGACATCACGTCTAAGGGAAGGCCAAAAGAAGGAGCGTTGCACCAAAGCAATAGTACGATCACGTCCCACATGACCTCTCCGATGTAACTCATGAATAAGACGAAGTCGCAAACTACAAATTGGGATGCACAATAACAAGCCACGAAACAAAAACCCGTCAACCAAATCATTATGTTGCCCATTCTGCAACTTCTCAAAATTAAGCCCAAAGTCTGGGTCTGATGGATACAAGGCCGAAAAGGTCGCGAAACCGACAACATTAGTGTGCATCTCGTGAATCAACAAATGGTGACGACTCAAAGCGTTTCCAACACGGTTCGTGGTGCCAAACCGGTGCTTCAGCACAAAATTAAATTGTTGCAAAAAAAAAGCCCATGAAGCGTGTCGCAAGGAGACGGAGTCCTATGAATTTATATGTTTCAATGCATCATGGTCTATGTAGAAGATAAATTCCCTCTAGTATAAGTAATGACGCCAATAGCGAACATCATGGACAACATCATAAAACTCGACGTCGTAAGCACTGTAACAACCCCTAGCACCATGGAACTTCTCACTAAAATAAGCAATAGCCGGCCCTACTGACTCAACACAACACCTATACCCATCTTCGAAGCGTCACACTCGAGCTCGAAAGGAAGAGAAAAATCCGGCAGAAGAAGTAGAGGGACGGACATGAGTTTTTATTTGATCACTCGAAAAGCCTCATATGCTGCCCCAGTCCAATGAAATGATTTCCCCCACATGTAATCTGTGATATGAGCCATAATTGAGCTGAAATGAGGAATAAAACGTCTGTAGAAAGAAACTAGACCATGAAAACTCCGCGATGCCATCAGAGTAGATGGGGTCGGCCAAAACATGATGGCTTCAATCTTAGCATCAACACCGATGCCATCAACAGAAATCCTGTAACCCAAGAACAGAATGCTACGCACAAAAAAAGTACACTTGTGAGGGGCAGTAAAGAATTTCTCTGTTCAAAGAATCACCAAAACAACACGCAAGTGAGACAAGTGATCAGACAAATTAGAACTATAGACAAGAATGTATTGAGGTATACAACGACACAAGTACCAATCAACAAGCGCAATGTCTGGTCCATCAACCACATGAAAGTGTTGGGCGCATTAGAGAGTCTGAAAGGCATAACAAGCCACTCGAATAAGCCCTCCCGGATTTTGAAAGCCTTCTTCCATTCATCCCCGGGACGAATACGTATCTGATGGTACCCACTCCGAAGATCAAGCTTGGTGAAAATTTTGGCACCACTCAACTGATCAAGAAGGTCATCAAGGGGTGGAATCGAAAATCTTTAACAGACGGTGATTTCGTTTATTGCCCGACTATCCACACACATACACCAAGAACCATCCTTTTTGGGAACCAGAAGTGCAGGAACTGCACAAGGACTAAGACTTTCGCGAACATGACCTCGTCGCAATAGTTCTTCCACCTGGCGTCGCAACTCTTCATGTTCTGTTGAGCTCATTCGGTAATGAGGGCGATTAGGAAGAGTTGCCCCGATGCTGAATATCGCGTAATAGGGGAAGACCATTGGGTGGATCAGATGGGAACACATCTGCAAACTCAGTGAGTAAAAGAGCAGCTGCAGGCGGAATGTCACATGAAGTAATCGGATGCTGGAATAAGATGAGGACCCATCCCTCTTCTGATATTTCGGACTCAAAATCCAGACGTGATAAAAACATGACCTCTTTCTCCACAGAAGGCACGATAGACGAAATGGTGGGATGTAGCCCAATTTCCAGCCCCTCAAACTGAAAACTGTAAGTGTTCCGACTACCATCGTGAATAATAGACCTGTCAAACTACCAAGGTCTACCCAGTAACATATGACACGCGGACAATATCGCACGAAACAGAATCACAATATTTTTTGCCAATCGAAAAATTAATCAACACTCTACGATCAATAGTTAATGAATTACGATGTTGCAACCAAGATAACGAATAGGGCGAGGGATGAGTTTCAGCAACTAGAGATAATTTATGTACAACATCATTAGAGACGACATTCTCACAGGCACCGGAATCAATGATAAACTTACAGATTTTACCATTGATGGTACAAGTCGAGGAAAAAATGTTGGAGCGTTGTACAGGTGTGACATCCCACTGTGGGGCAAGGCAAGTGCGTCTAAGAACCAAGGCCTGGCCGATGTCTCCCGACAGATGTTCAACCACTTATTCTTCTACAGACTCGGGGTTAAAATTTGGTGGTCCGAAATACCCAATGTCACCCTGGTCATCCGCTAAAAAGGCCCTACGCCGGTCGACTTGGGGCAAGCCGACACATGGTGACCCTGCTCCCCACAAGCAAAACAACGAATCTGGAAAGGGGCTCGGGGTGGTGCGAAGGTGTCCATAACTCGGTTTGTTGCGTGTGCATCGTCTCCACCAATTAGGTCAGGGCTGTGATTTGATCGGGCATCTCATCCATCTCCACGGATGTGTCAACAACAGGCTGACGCCGGGAAGGCATTGTAGGAGCTTGACCGTACTCTGGATACCAACTGATGCAGAAGCGTGAAATAAAACACGAGATTTGATAATAATAATAATAATAATAATAATAATAATAATAATAATAATAATAATAATAATAATAATAATAATAATAATAATAATAATAATAATAATAATAATAATAATAATAATAATAATAATAATAATAATAATAGATGAGGAAATACACACCTTGATACTGCGTGTACTAGGTGTTATTTCATCAGTCGGAAGAACCTTATTTCTTTAGTTCTTAATTGATCAACGTCTTAGTATTAAGGGAAGTATAATCCCTTAAATACAAGTTTAAAGAGGCTTTGAAGCCCATAAAACAAAGTGCAGAAAACAAACATAAATAAAGCCCAAAACTTAAATAAGAAACACAGCAATTAATTATTAAAATTCTTCTTCCAAGCTCAATCAAACTTCTCCAAGTATAGCAATGTAGTCTCATCATCATCAATCAACTTTTTGCCTTATGGTTGCATAGACTTCGGTCCTTTGACCATATTCGATATATTCTTCCTATTCTCATTTGTTGGCACACGTGGTTGGCTAGGAATGATATAAATTTTTAGAATGGTTCATATACTCCTTACAAAATACAACATTTAGTTATTACTAGATTGAGACTTTTGTTTTTATCTAATTTGTTGTTGTTGGCTTTTGGAAAGGATATTATTATATGGGTTGTATGTGGAAATTTAATGTTAAAATCAGGAAAGTTGGGGATCCAGTCCCAGTTTATTGGTTGCGCCCTAATGAAGACACATTGAAATTGAACACTGATGTGGCTGCTCGGCGAAATCCCGGACTCCAGCATTGTGCGAAATGCTAGTGGTGAATTGGTCTTTGCCTTTTATCATTTCTTAGATGAGAACAATAATATGTATGTTGAGCTTTATGTTGTTGTGAAAGGTTCAGAATTGTGTTATTCGAATGGGTTTTTGAATGTATGGATTGAGGTTGATGCTCAGGCAATTGTTTACATATTAGAGCAAAGAAAAGTAGGCAATTGGAAGTTGCAGGGGTTGAAATTTACCTATTTGAGAGAGTGAATGAATCTGGAGATCTCTCACATCTTGCGAGAAGGCAACAAAGCGGCTGACTATTTAGCTAATTGGGCTATTGAAGAAAGGCAAAATCAAATTTTGTATGATGTGAACAGATGTAACAGGTTGAAGGGCATTATTTGTGTTGATAGATGGGAACTATGCTCCTTTAGATTCTGTTGGACTTTCATGCAATTCTTGATAAATTTCTTTGGGTGTTATATTATGGGTTGAGGGATCTTGCCTTAACCCTCCCATCCATTGGATGGTTTGAAAAAAAATAAAGGATTATTTTTTTTTATTCTAGATACTTATATTGTTACAGGAAGTAAAACACATAAATTATTTATATATAACTGTTGTCCCCCTTTTCCCCTATTAACGTCATGAAACTTACCACATTTTATACCCCTTCTCCTTTTTTTTCTATTATCGTTCATCTCAACCGAGACTTCTTAGGCTCTATTCCCCCTTTCAATAGGTCTTCTCCTACATAGGTCTCCGTCCTATAAATTGGATCTTAACTGATTTGAGTTCCTGGATTAAATTTCCCTCCTAACAATCTAAGGCACATAAATTCAATTCTACGCTCATTTAAGATCAAACCGAATTTCCTCGAAAGGGTGGCAAACCTTAGCCTAGGTTCCAATTATCCTTTCTCAAATGCACAATCATACAAAATAAGGCTAAGTTATCGAAATCTCAAGCCACCGAGTCAAGCCTATAATCAAAGCCCTAATTTCATATGAAAATCATAACAAATTAATCAAATCCAAACACTAGGTTACATTTCCCAAATCAAATCAACAATCAAAATAATATGGACATCAACCCCGAAGCTCAGGTTACTCCCTCGCTTCGGGAAACAAGAAGAACTACTCATGAATCATCAACAATAACCCAATAAACATCATCATCAAGCAAGACAATCAAATAAAATAAAATAGAGAGATAGAGGGATGAGAAAAGCTTATTAATGATAATAATCCGGAAATCTTCGATAAACCTCATTGGAGTATTTCTTACAATTTCACCAAGAACCATAGTTCCCCTCTTTAAGAGAGAGAATTCTGAAAATTCCCTTTCTAAAGCTAATGCAAGAGTGAAAAATAAAATCCCAAAGTAAAGTAAAGTGTTCGGAATAAAAAGGGGGAGAGGGTATTTATAGACACCCACTCTCACACATACAAGGATAAAAATCTACTGAAATGTTCCTCAAAAGTAAGGGTAAAATAGTCAAAAGCAATTTAAAGCACAAGGGATCATAAATTGTTGGTCGAAACCCTTTTCGTGCACTCCAGTCGACCTTCACACAAATTCTGGAAAAAAATTGGCTCGGAATTGACTCGCTGTCCAAGCATGAAAATTGTAGGTCTTCGTCTTGGCTATGTGTGGCCGCTTTGAATTGTGCAAATTAGAGCTCGGACAGAAGTTACGGTCGAAAAACGAACAACTGCACGAAATAGGGGTGAATCGGCCCGCGAACTGCCGAAACCTTCGATGGGCCGGCAGCCGGGCCGGTAGTCTAGCGGCTGAGATCTTGGGGCAGTTCTGGGCCAACTGCCCGTGACCTGCCAGTCCGGCAGGGTTGCGGCTGTTGGTTCGGTTCAGCCCTTGCTTCGTACTTCCGTCTTCCGTCGCTGTTTCAGAGCTCTTCCTCTCATTTTCTTGACCCGACCCCTTCATTGAATTTTGTTCGTGACTCAACGAACTTCGATTTGGGATCTTATTGGGTTTGGATTTCTTTGGGCCTCGGTTTGCAGGCTGGAACACAAAGCATGTGAGATCCCCCTCGTCTTCTTTCCTTCTTCAAATTGGGGCTTTTCTATCCATCTTCTCGTTCCGATTTCTTCACGAACTTTTCTTGTGGCTTGATGATCTTTAGTTTGGGCCTAACTCCGACCCATTTTGAGCCCGTTTGGGCCTCAGGATGCGGGCCGGAGTGTGAAAATGGACTCGAACAATCTTCTAATTTCCTATGAGTTTCCTAACCTTCAAAATACGACTCAAAAACACCCAAAAGTGCATCAAATTATATTAAAAAGGAAAATCAACCCAAAATTACAATAAAACAAAAAATCGCACGTGAACTTAGCAATTAAACATAATTCTTCATAAAATATGAATGTGAAAAGTACAAGAAAAACGGTGATTTTTATGTTCATCATATTGCAAAAAGGAAATAATCAGAGTCGACACCATAAATGAGCAAGCCACCGGTTGCAACAAAATTACAATGTCAGCTTCAACAACCAACTACATTTATACCGGTGCAATGGAGGATTCACCCCCAAGCACCAATGGTGCTCGATTTGTTTTACTCTACCTCTCTAATTAGTTCTTCTGCACGAGCATAATTTGTAATCAATTGATTCATGTTATCTTTGCTTGTCCTTGTTTCCCATGATTGGGATTTTGGGAATGTGAGTATATTCTTACTTGTGTACTCGAGTTCTTATGCTTACTTAAATGTCATGCTTTTGTGAGGATAGGAGAAATATTGTTAGCATAATGGAGCCTCTCTCCTCACATTTGCATAGTCAATCACGGAGTCTTGTACCTATATAATTCTTGAAAATTTTGAATCTATACTTTTAATAAATGGTTAGAATGGAAATGAGAAGGATCATGAATTTTTTATTGGTAATTATTGGGAAATGATTGTTGTGACATTCTTGAGACTTATTTTCGTGATAGTTTGCTCTTTGTTGAGTATTTGCATGTGCTACACTTCCCTAGCAATTTGGGCTTGAGAATTTCGCCCAACTTTGTGAGGGAGGGGTGGACTTGTCCTAAAAAGCCATTAAAAACGTTTGTTTTGAATAGGGTTTTCATCCTCGCAAGTGTACGCGAAAGACATAGGTAGTAATAAGTCGAACTACAAGGAAGATAATCTCAGCTAGCACACTAAAAGTCAATTGATTTTCAAATTTAGGCTACGTGGAAAAGTAGAGTTACTTAACATGTAATTACGATTAAGAGATACTCTCGACTAAATGTGGGTTTCTAAGGTAAGGTTTCACCTACTTCCTAGAAACTATGCCTTGCGATTACCAAATAAACTAGGGGTTTTTATGGAAGGTCATGTTCCATTTTAGGAATCCAAACTGGTAACAAAATGGGTTTTTACCAAATCAACCAAGTATCACCTAATTTACTCCAATCCCAATCATTATGGGCAATAATGGAATTATTAAGACCTTGAGGCGAGTAAATTGTGAAAATAACTTAGTTAATCCTCAAAATCCTACTCCAAGAGGATCTTGCTTAGGGAGCGAAGCCCTAAAACATCTCACAAGATCAATACACACGATTCGGATTCTCCCTTCGTCCCTCATGGGCCTTCAGGGAGAACCAATATATTCTCGGTTAGCTATGCCTAGAATATAAGTTATACAATTCCGTAGTATTGATTTCAAACACAAATAATCTCCATAATTTAGTCCACAATCAAGAAGAATCATAAATTCTAGGGTTAGGCTACTCCCAACCCTAGAAACCTCAATTAACTACTCACAAATCATGAATATATCAATAAGAACACAATAAATACATAGGCTAAGCATTAAATGGGATGGGGATGAGTGTAATAAATGAAAATGCAATAAATGAGATGAGAGAGGATGAGAAAGCTTAGTCTAGCAAAATTGCTCCAATTGATCTTCAATCTTCGATTGTAGTTAGATTTCCGCCCATAAAACCCGGAAAGCCCTAAAATTCTTCAACTATTCAAGAGCCCAAGTGAATTCTAGAAGAGAAATGAAGAATCCTAGTTCTAGAGAGAAAAGTAGGAGAAAAACTTTAGAGAGAGAGTAAATAAAATTCTACTTGAAAATGAAAATGTGAATTGAAAGATTACAAAATGTTTGGAATAAAGGGGGTGGGGGTATTTATACACACCCACTCCCCTCACATACAAGGATAAAAATCTGCTGAAAAAGTCCCTCATAAGTAAGGGTAAACTAGTCAAAAGCAATTTAGAACACAAAGGATTATAAATTGATGGTTGAACCCCCTTTCGTGCATTTGACTCAATCTTCACGCGAATTTTGGGAAGAATCAGCTTGGAATTGGCTCACGGTTCAAAAATAAAAATACTAGGTCTTTGTCTTGGCTACACGTGGCCTCTTGAATTGCTTAAATCAGAGCTCGGATAAAGAAGTTAAAACAAAAAACCAAATAGGTGTACAAACAGGCAGACCGGCCCGCTAAACGCCGGAACCGCCGTCGGGCCGGCAGCCGGTCCGGCAACCGGACCCGTAGTCTTGGTGGCTGGATCTTTGGATTAACACTGGACAAACTGTTGGTGGTCCTGCCGGCCCGGTAGGTGCTACTGCTGTTTGTCCGGTTCAGCCCCTACTTCGCACCTTCGTCTTCCGTCGCTGTTTTGGAGCCCTTTCTCTCTTTTTCTCGACCCGGCCCCTTCATGGATTTTATTCATGACTTAAAAAACTTCAATTTGGTCTCTTTTTAGGTCTGATTCGGGTTTGTTTGGGCCTCGATTTGTGGGCTGGAACATGAAACATGTGCGATCGCCCTGGTCTTCATCCTTATTCAATTTGGGGCTTTTCTATCCATCTTCTTGACCCGATTTCTTCACGAACTTTTCTTGTGACTTGATAATATTTAGTTTGGGCCTAACCCCGACCCATTTTAGACCCATTTGTGTCTTAGGATGCCGGCCGGAGTGTGAAAATGGACTCGAATGATCTTCTAAATTCTTCCGAATTTTCTAACCTTCAAAATACGACTCCAAAACATCCAAAAGCGCATCAAATCATATTAAAAAGGAAAATGAACTTAAAAATTAAATAAAACATGAAATCACACATGAACATAGCAATTACACGTAATTCCTTATAAAATATGAACTTGAAAAGAGCAAGAAAAATGGTAATTTTTACGTTCATTAAGGGGAACGTGTTGTTATTCCATGAGCTTTAAGAGGATGTTCCTCATGTTTGATTGATTTATTTGTGATCTTGATCTATGCCATTCTACTATTGTGTTTTTTAGGTTTTAATTGGTTCTGGAAATAAATGTTTATGGTTTGTTGTTGAGTTGAGGTGATTGTGAAGGTATGAGGAAAAAGGATTGCAATCGTCACGAAATTTGTAATTTTAAAATTTAAATCTCTAATAATTGAACATAAAACCCTAGATGATTCCTTGCCTAAGAATCAATAAATCACATGGTTGATGCGAGTTAAGGATGGGGAGTATTTAGGCATAGGTAGGAGGATTCCAGATGTACATAAAATAACTTAGCCAAAAGTCGTGTTGCTTGTGGGCAACACCTAAATTCCAAAACACAAAAGACACGACTTAGGATGAACTGTGAAGAATAAAATGAAAAAGCTTTAGGTGGTAAAAAATTAAAGAGATATAGGAGGAGCGCGATAAGGAGAAATAGGTCGCCGGGTAAAGTCGGTGTATTCAGGGAAAATTGGTAAAAATGTCCCATAAGTTTGCCCTAATTAAGAAAATATCCTTTAAATTTGGCACTTTTTAAAAATGCCTTTTAACTTACAAAAAATTGATAAAAATGCCCTGTGACCGGCTATTGCAGGTTACCCATCAGGTCATCCATGAGCTGACTGTATTTTGCTTATGTGGCACTTAATTTTTTGACTTTTTTGTGTTTTTCCTGGTTAGTCACTTATTAGGATGGTAAAGAAATTAAAAAAAAAAAAATATATATATATATATACATGTATATATATATATATATATATCTAAAAATTAATATATTATTAAAACTTAGATACAAATGATAATTAAATTTATATAATATTTATAAATTCATAGTTTGAAATTATAATCTGAGAAATTATTTTAATAAATCTTTAATATATTGTTTTGAATTAATCTAGATTGTAAAATATATAAAATATTCAAAATAAATTATAGAATGATTTAAAAATAAAAATATATGTAGATATATGATTACTAAAATCTTTAGTATTAAATTAATTTTTTTAATTTTATCTATAAAATCAGTAAAATTATTTTAGTAAATCTTAAAGTAACTTGAATTTTTTTAAAATTAATTTATAAAAATAAAATTAATTTTTAGAAGAGTCTTAAATCTTATATTATTTTATATATATAAATTATAGAATGATTTATAAAATCATTAAAATTATATATCTAAAAATTATCTTAAATTATAAAAATCTAAAGATAATTTTTAGATATATAAAATAATTTATGATTTAAGAGTCTTCTAAAAATTATTTTTACTTTTATAAATTAATTTTACAAATTTTCAAGTTTTACTTTAAGATTTACTAAAATAATTTTACTGATTTTATAGATAAAATTTAAAAATTTAATTTAATATTAAAGATTTTAGTAATCATATATCTATATATATTTTGTTTTTAAATCATTCTATAATTCATTTTGAATATTTTATATATTTTATATATTTTACAATCTAGATTAATTCAAAATAATATTTTAAAGATTTATTAAAATAATTTCTCAGATTATAATTTAAAAGTATGAATTTTTAAATATTAAAATAAATTTAATTATCATTTATATCTAAATTTTAATATTATATTAATTTTTATATATATATATATATTTTAATTTCTTTACCATCCTAATAAGTGACTAAGCAGGAAAAATACAAAAAAAGTCAAAAAATTAAGTGCTACATAAGCCAAAAACAGCCAACTCATGGGTGACCTGATGGGTAACCTGCAGTAGCCGGTCACGAGGCATTTTTATCAATTTTTTGTAAGTTGGAAGACATTTTTAAAAAGTGTCAAACTTAAAGGATATTTTCTTAATTAGGGCAAACTTACGGGACATTTTTACCAATTTTCCCGTGTATTCATTGGTTGTAATATCTCTAGTTGAAAATTTGTACTCCAGTTAATTATTGAGCAGAAAAAAAAAAAACAACGTTGTATGAAACGTAGAACAAAAATAATGAGAAGCTAAAATGAAATTTTAAGTACACCTTTGTTGATAGATCTTGTGTAGACTCGTAAAAGAGTATTGGTCTTAAACGAATAAAAACTAGAATAGACCTTTTGCTATTTATTTTTGGACTGAGCTCGTTGGAAAAAAAAAAGAAATAGGAAGTTAAAATTGAAAAAAATTAGTTGACTCAAGGAAGAAAAATAGCACATCACCTACACCAGTGAGTGTGTGGCCGCTTCAAAAAAAAAGAACGGAGTCTAAATTCATGGATTTTGAAAAATAACTAGTCGTCCAAAGTCACCGGACAATTGCATACTTTGGGGTTTAAGTGAAAGTTTAGTGCGTAATCTATGGCAATAAGTGAAATAAAATGACTATGGACCTTTCGAATGTCTATGCTCTTTTATTCTCCCGTTCGTCTATCAAAATTCCTTGAAGAAATGATTAAGGCAAGTTTGATTAATAAAAAAAGGGTAAATGCTCAATGAAAAAGAGGAATCATGCATAAAGAATTCCAATACCTTCCAAATCTCATTTTCTTTGTGTGCTTTCTTTTCTAAAATGCTCGGGGACGAGCAATGCTTAAGTTTGTGGGGATGATGAACGTGAAAATTGCCTCTTTTCTTGTGTTTTTCACGTTCATTTTTTTTTATTAAGAATTATGTGTGATTATTATGTTTATGTATGATTTCGTGTTTTATTGCATTTCTAATTCCCTTTCTATATATGACTTAATTCACTTTTGGGTATTTTTGAATCGTATTTTGAAAGATAGGAAAAATCGAGAAAGAAAAGAAGATCAATCGCACACACCTCTCCATTCTGCCCCGCAAAATGAGGCCCAAATGGTCCTGAAGCAGACCCTACAAAAACCCAACTCGAAGTTCATCAAGCCGTGAACAAAATTTGTGAAGGGGTCACTACGAGAAGACAAGAGGAAGAGGCCCAAAACAACGACAGAAGACCAAGACACGCAAAAAAGGATGAAAGGAGGCCAAACCGGGCTGGTACAGGAGCCAGCTACCGGTCCGACAGTACAAGCAAAACCACTCTGTCGTCGGTCACTAACCCGGTATTGGGTGCTGCTTCCAGCTGTCGGTCCGCATGGTTTGTCCCGTTTTCAGCACACCTCTTCTATTTTTCAGCCGTAACTTACTCATCCTGACTCAGAATTGAGTGATTCACGATGATATGCGACTGCAAGACAAAGACCCACAACTTTTGTTTTTGGGCCAAGAGCTTATTCCGTACCAATTTTTCCAGGAATTGCGAGAAGGCCGAGTCGAGCGCAAAAGAGAGGCTCGACTCACAACTTATGATCCCTTGCTTTCTAATTTATAATTTACTATTGTGCCCTTACTACTAAGGCTTATTTATGCAATTTTTAGTCTTTTTAGGTGTAGAGGAGTGGGAGATCTATAAATACTACCCCCCCCCCCCCCTCATTCAAGAACAACTTTTGCTCTCTTTCCGTTTTCAGATTTTGTCTTAGGGTTTCCTCCTCTTAAAGGGAGAAAGCTAGGGTTTTTGGTGAAGCTTGTAAGATGACGCCAACGGAGTGACACCTTGAAGGAATATTGAAGATTCTCCGGTTATTTTCATCATTAAGCTTTTCTTAAATTCTCTCTCTCTCTCTCTCTCTCTCTCTCTCTCTCTCTCTCTCTCTCTCTCTCTCTCTCTCTCTCTTGTTTATTTATGATTTCTTGCTTATTGATGATGTTGTTGGGAGTTTTTATGATGCCTTGTGAGTAGTCTTATTGTTTCCCAAAGCCAGGGAGTAGTCTTAATAGACTGCCCAACGTGCCCGTGTTTCTTAGACCAACCGTGCTCGAAGCTTGGCTGCACCGGCTAGACCGGTTGCATCCTAAGGTTGTTCACACGCATTTTCCACTTGTTTTGGCCTATTTTCTGCTTGTTTCAACCCCAATCATTCCAAACTCATAAATAAAGTCTCTCCAAGTTCGAAAATCATCTCATATCCTATAATTCACCGTGGAGACTTGAATTGAAGAGCAAGAAACGCGAAGTGATGAAGATCAAGATTCAAGACGATTTCGAGTCTTTTTTTTTTTTTTTTTTTTTTTTTTTTTTTTTACTTTAGAATGTTTATCTATAAATGTTCTTTTATTTTGATTATAAACATGAGTAGCTAAACACGTATGTGTTCTAGGGCCAGAAAGTAGGTTGCAATTAACTATGTTTTGATTTATTTAATTTATTCTAGAATTTGTTCTTTATGTTCATCTCATATACTTGTTCTTATTTTATGAATTTATCAATCTGATCACTTGATTATATTCTAATTGCTTAATAACTCGATGCCCGAGAGGAGAAGGTGTTAATAGGAATACAACATTTAACATTGGCATCAATAATTGTCCGAGAGGAGTGAGATATATGTGTAGGCTTTAGTTTAGGATCCCTTTGGAGTTACATATGTGATAATTAGCCCGAGAGGGTAATTACTAGTACGTAATCAACATGTTAACATCGTCTGAGAGGAGATTAACTAGAGTAGTTTCGCCTAATAACATTGGAATTGTAACTGAACCATAATAAGATAATCATGCATAGAAAATTGTAACTGAAATCGAACCCTAGAATACGTTCTTTTATCTGATTCATTCCTTTGTGATTAGTTGTCTGCCTCTTTGAGCTTTTCTGCACTTCAGTTAATAATCATCACAATAATAATTGTATTCGAGAGTCTAGATAGGGTTGGTCTATTACAATTAGGGTATTAAATTGAACTTAGAAAAAAGTCTTTGTCGGATCGTCATTGCTCACTATTAGCTACAGTTGCATCCTATACTTGCGGTAATACTAGGTTAGGAAATAGTGTGTCATATAGGTAATGCTTGACTATTTGAATTCAAGAACATGGTAAACATTTAGTTTTTTTCCCTATTTCTCATAAGCAGTCAAATAGTTGTCAAATAGCAAGAAGGTGAATTTTTAATTCGTGGGCTACCACGCACAAGAATCCTCTATGGTGTTCCTCACTAGCATGTCTCTTTTTTCTTCGTGCATCTATAAGAAGTTTTGTTGGTAAGAATAGTGTCACTTAGAAAAGTGATTGATGTGTAGCTAAATTTGAGGCTTACTGATATTTATTAAAACACAAAAAGAACATATTATGAAAAACCTATATTTAATCTTGACATTTAATTTATGAAATAATAAAAACCATAACTTTACACATTTATATGTATTAAAAATAAGTATAATTTCATATGCTCATGAATCACACAGAACCATTACTAGTAACTAGTAAGACAACATAAGAATGCATATAACCAATAGGCCCCTCACAAGGCTTTAAAGGAAATGTTTTGAAGATATCTTCATTTTTGGTCCATTAAGTAATCTCAATATTTTAGATATCTTCATATTTCAGTCCATCTCTTTAATAGAGTGATGCATTAATGGTTGATGGTCATATTGTTTCCCCTCAGTTCTTATGTTCTATAATAATTATCTCCCAACATTTGTAGTCACTCTATTCTTGTGATTGTAGTATCACATAACACAAGAAACAACAAGCAATATAATATCCAATTAATCTCTTTTATAAAATGAAAGGAGGAGGAAGAAGAAACGAATATTTGAGTTTGAGTTATTAGTGTCGTTCATGAATGAATTGATCAACCACAACCATTGATTGCATCTTTTGATCAATGCTCATAATCCTATTTGATGGCACCCTATATAAATGCTTATAACTTTTTGTTCACACATATTTCAATTGAACATATAACTTTTTATGTTCACATTTTCATCCTAAATATACTTCTATATTCACTCTCAGCATTTCAACAATAAGACAAAAGATGTATGAAGCAGAGATTCGTGAGTAGGAAGGTGATGGTTGCTAATTGTTTTTATTTATTGTTTACAAAAACGGTTGGACATATGTTTATAATGATGTCACTATAATGACACTTTATATGATATGACCCTAATAGGATATGTATTGATTGAATGAGCGTAAACTCCTAAGAATTATAGAAAAGATGAGAGAAGGAGAGAAGAAACAGAATGAGAAAGAGTTTCGGTGAAACATAAAGAAGATGCCAATTTCATTCTTCGATAAAAATTCTCCGTGATTGATCCTTGTGTTATTATAAATCGAATCTTATGGGCGTGGACTTAGGATTAGGCTAACATTTGGCTTGGGCTAGTAATCTATCCTTAATGATCTCTCTGTCATTGGACTGTATTATTCCAACCCCCTTAAAAACCACCTTGTCCTCAAGGTGGGCTTTCAAAGTAAGCCTGCCAAGCAATCCGTGGAAGTATTATTAAAGTAATATCCTCCGGAGTATCTTTGTTGCAGCCGTGATGGTAGAGGTTTTAGGAAAGGACGTTGACATCCAAGATATACAATATATCTTGACGCATCATAACCATTTTCCAAACTTCTAATGATGTGTGGTAGCACTCCATAATCAGTAAGTGTAGCTTCATAAACTTCATTCTGACTCAACTTTGCAACATCTCTAGTAAAGTTCTCTTGATCATCAAGAAAATTAGGAGATGCTGGCTTTGCTTCGACATAATCTCCTCTAAAAATTTTAATCGAGTATTTTACAATTGCTATCATATTGCTCATAGTTATCGAGACGAAACCAAACAGGACGTCTATGGTTGCTTTGCAAATAAAATCAGAGTCTTCAAGAAGTTCAACATACAAAGGAACAACTCTTACTTGAGCCACTAGTCCATTATTACCAATGTGAGTAGAGATCATGCTAAGTGAAGTTCCTGTCAACAATTCCACGGTAGAGCGTCCGCCCTTGAGCAAATGCAGTAACACTACTATAACATCAACATAAGTGCATTTGATATACTCTTTTCCCTAACACAAACTAACTTTAAAGGTTACATGCAAAAGGAAATTCAATCATCCGATTCAACCCGAGTTCTTTATGACTTCGAGGTAGATTCCCATTTTTGTAAACCATGTCTAAACGCGTGCCTACATAATTACCTCCAAAAGATAAAATTCCAAATGTATTAGGTTGAGGAATATATACTAACATTCCAAAATGCAATTCCAGAACACCTATGATACCATTGAAAGCCCAATACTTTTGGTGCATCAAAAGTAGCCAATTTGACACTCAAACTATCCACATTAGCAATTAGTGGTTGGTCAGGTTGAACATATAGCCTTCAAAATAGCACTTCGCAAATTGATATTATGAACAAAGATCCTTTCATGATCCTTAATACCTAGTTGCAAAGGTTATGGCTACGGCGGGGTATGCTAATGTAACAGCTCCTTTACGATGGACGTCAACCTCTTGAACTTAATTCAGAAACAAACCCAATTTGGAATAAGACAATCCAACAACTGAATATAGAAAAACAGATCATGAACCTTACCATTCAAAGAGGTAACATAATCAACTCGCAAGGTTAATTATAATTCTGATGGTGAGTGGTTTAATTCCTCTTTTGTTAGTATATTATTATCTTATGCTTTTTCAATGTCGACTCTATGTTGGGTAGTTCCCAGGACACCGTTAGGGTCTTCTTCCCCAATGAATTTTCATGAATCTACACACGTTCTTCCTACTTCCCGAACCCGGGTATGCCTCAGAGTGCAGCCTCTCAAATACACATTAGCTCATACCTTTTGCGGTTGGGGCACTCTTTAGTTCAGGTCATGGAAGCAGTCACTGTTTCACTGGATTTGCATCATAACTCTCATGATCATGTGACGGAGCATGATTCTATTAAGCCATACGAACCAGTCCTTAAGGGAGGGCTGCATACGATCATCGTAGATGCTAATAGATATAAACAATGCCTGAAGCTCCTTTCGAACACTTTAATTAGTCTTTTGTTTTATTTGAAAAATGATAAGACCCGCTCCGTCTCAGAGATAAAGAATACATTGCAGCAAGTTTGAGGAACGAAACATAGCTGGAGAATTGTTCCCTTGGGACGGGGCTGTTTCAACTTCTAATTCGATGTTGGTAGTGGTCGTGCGAAGGCTTTGGCACATTCGGCATGGTCTCTTAAACCAGGTATAATGCGATTGATGAAATGGGTGCCAGGCTTCAACCCATATCATCTCAATGCGTCTACGGCTCAGGTATGGATATGCATCTATGAATTGAGAATGGAGCACTAGGACACCCCGTGTTTGTGGGGATTGTTAAATCCGTCGGAAATCCATTATAGATAGATGAGTGTGCTTCTGCAAGTGCTCAGGGTCATTTGGTGAGAGTTTGAGTTGAAATAGACTTTACCACGTCTCACTTTCCGGAACAGGTGATGGTTGACGCCTTCGGTAAACGTAATCTTGCCTCCATTGCTTATGAAAATTGCCCGCTACTTTGTACACATTGTAGTAGTGTGGGGCATGATGTTTCCTCATGTAATAAGCTTCAGAATGCCACAGATATCCCTTCCTCTATTGCTTCGAATATGCAGCCTTCCAACACTATTGCCTCTGCTAGGCATTGCTCTAAGTCTCGCCATCGGCGCTCACAGTCCTGGGGTCTCTCTTTTGTAGGGGTGGGGGAAAATATTGAAATTCCGAAATAGCAAAAATACCGTACCGAACATTTTCGGTACGATATCGGTATCAAGACTTCTGAAATTTTGGTATATACGGAAATACTGAAAAAGTCTCAGTATTTCGGTATTATACTGAATACCTAATACCGAATAAATAAAAAAGAAATTAAATAACATATTTTATTTGATACTATCCAAATTTCATTTCCTGTTTAGTGATTTTCATTCCATATTTCCATTGTTCTAAGTTCACAGACCCCCAATTCCCCTTTTTGTGAAGTCCAACCCTACTTTTTCTTTTGCATCTCTGCCGTCCGCGACCAAGTTCTCGCCTCCCACCACCTCTCGATTATTTAGCCCTCCGTCGCCTCAACGTCTTCTCTTTTGGCAATGGGACTCTCCTCCTACACCCACTCTCGATTATTCTACCCTCCGTCACCGCAATGTCTTCTCCTCCGATAGCGAGACTCTCCTCCAACATCCGTCGCAACTGATTTCGGTCCTTTTTCCTATGTAAGATATTTCTTGTGCAAATCCGCGTGTTTTAGTACTCAAATCTATTGCATTTTCTACTACTTTTTATCATCGTATTCAACGTGGAACAACCAACTATATTAACTTAATTAGCACTAACAACTATGACTCTTCCAAATGCAGTGCAGAATGGAACCAAATAATAAATATTTGATAAAATTGCTTGTAGGAACATAAAAAATGTGGTATTTGTTTTTTTTATTACCTCTTATAGCTTCTTGTTTAAGAAAGAATTGTGATGGACTCATAGGTGAAGAGATGAGTGTAGCAGAAGGGGTTTGAGAGGAATATCAACATATCATCCAAATTAACTTAATATATGCAATAAATATTGATCAACTGATTATTTCATAGATATTATGGCTTTACTAATATAATTAAATTTAATTGCATTATTCCTTTCGAGATTGTTTAGTTGTGAAGATTTAAATAATAATAAAAAGATGTTTATTAAGATTTTATAAGTAGAACTGCACTAATTCCATACCACTTGAACAATTGTTTGTTCAGGTTCTTTATTATGGATAGACAAAAAAATTGTGTATACATTATGGATAGACAATTGTTTATTATGGATAGACAAAAAATTGTGGGTAGACAAAAAACTTATTTTAATTCAGCTTCTGAATTCTCACAAACTCCAGATCACAAGTTGGTAAATGAGGAAAAGAATATAAGAGGATACTAGATGATGGAAGATATGTTTAATTGTAGTAGAGTAGATATAGTTGTACAAGGCTTTATTAGTTGGTTTTTTTAGAAGATGATGAACTTGAATGTATGCTAGGATATCTATGGTTCCTTCGGGGATATCCAATAAAACTGGAGCGATATGCTAGGATATCTATATAACTTGTTACTTGATTTTCTTCTAAACTTATACTTGATTTTTTAGGTACACAAATGGAATCCGAATCTTCTCATTCACTGCCAAGTCCATCCGAAACACCAAATACAGTAGAATCTGATTCACTTGAAGATTCTACGAGTCAGAAATGAAAAAGAAAGGATTCGACCCGAAGCCTTCCGTACCTCCTAAGATGAAGAGTCATTATTGGGAACACTGTGATAGAGTTTGGAAGACGAATGAGAATGGGAGCATTAGTATTGTGGGGATTTGCAATACTGTAAAGTAGAGATCCAGCAACTTACGGATGTAGTGGGTTAAAAAGCCACTTGGAGAATAAGTGCAAGTCAAGTCCAATATTCAAAGGGAGCGGAACTGCGAAAGGTCAAACAATGTTGACAAATGAGCCTATGGGATAGGTAAGTCCCTTGGTTCCTCCTAAATTTAATCAAAAATAATATGAAATGAAGCTTACAGAGTTTGTGATTATTGATGAAATATCGTTTCAGGTTGTCGAGGGGAAAGGGTTTGTAGGTTTTCTACATGAACTACAACTGAGATTCATAATTCCGGATAAAAAGAGGTTTATAATTTTTTTTTTAACTGAGAAAGCCAAGATATAAATTATATGGTCATCACAACACACTTTTTGGATAGTGACTGAAAATTGCATAAAAGGATAACAATTAACTTCACAAAAATCACTAGTCATGTAGAAGAAGAAATTGGCAAAATGGTTGAAGTTTGTCTAAGAGAGAGGGGAATAGACAAAGTATTTTCGATTGTGGTTGATAATGCTTCTTCAAGTCAACACAACACACTTTTTGGATAGTGACTGAAAATTGCATAAAAGGATAATAATTAACTTCACAAAAATCACTAGTCATGTAGGAGAAGAAATTGGCAAAATGGTTGAAGTTTGTCTAAGAGAGAGGGGAATAGACAAAGTATTTTCGATTGTGGTTGATAATGCTTCTTCAAATGATATTGCAATTGATTACTTGAAGAAAAGGATGAAAAGTGAAAATACTTTGTTGTTTGAAGGAAAATACTTGCATTTGAGGTGTCATATCCTTAACTTAATTGTTAAAGATGGCTTGAAAGAGCTTAATGCTTCGATTAAGGCTATAAGAAATGCAGTTGTATTCATTCATTCTTCCCCGTCTAGGTTGAACAAATTTAGGGAGTTCGCCGTACTAGCGAAATTCGATAGTACGTCGACAATACCTATGGATGTGAAAACCCGATGGAATGCAATATAGAAGGGTGTTTGATAGGATGTGTGAAAAGTGATTTCCTTTTATGAATTATTTTCCTGAAAAGGATGATAAGGGTAAAGAAAGGATAGGGCCTCCAAGAGACGATGATTGGGAGAATGCAAAAGCATTTGCTCACTTGTTGAAGAAGTTCTATGATGAGACTTTGGAGCTCAGTGCATCAAAGACTCCTACATATCAATTGATTTATCAATCTATGATTGATCTATGATTGCACTACAAATTGAGATTGAGAAAAGGAGTAGTGATTATTCAGATTTAACTCTTCAAAATGTAGGAAGTGCAATGAAGTCAAAATTTGACAAGTGTTGGGGGAACTGGAATAATATGAACCCCTTGATCTTTATTGCGAATGTTTTGGACCCGAGGAACAAGCTTCAAATGATTAAAGCCAACATCAAGAAATTGGGAGATACTTCTGCAAGAGTTCAAGAGTTCGTTGATAAGGTTAAGAAGGACTTGGGAAGTTTGTGGTCCGAGTACAAAGAAATAAATGATACATTTGGTCTTGATAGACAAGATATGGACATAGAGTGTGATGATGGAGAGGGTTCTAGTAGTGTTGGCGGCGGTCTTTGTGATGAATTGTTCAATGAAGTTGAGGCACAAAATGAAGTAGAGCAACTTCGAGAGATCAATAATGAAGTGGATAAGTATCTTACCGATGATAATGAGAAACGTTCTAATCAATCTTTTAATCTTTTAGAGTGGTGGAAGAAAAGTGAAACTAGGTATCCGATCCTTTCAGTTATTACTAAGGATATTTTTGCCATACCAAGTTCAACAGTTGCTAGTGAGTCTGCGTTTAGTTTAGGCAAAAGAGTCGTAGATCCTTTTAGGAATAGTTTGAGTCTTAAAATGGTAGAGGCATTGGTGTGCACTAATGATTAGCTAAGAGCAGAGGAGTTCAGCCTTTGCAAGGATCCGACCGATGATGATATCAAATTGTACAAGGAAATTAAAAAAATTGAAAAGAGTAAGAGTTTTTTGTATTTTATTAAGTTAGATTGAAATAAATTCATTTAGTTAAATCTGATATGAAGTGCTTTTTGTCATTTATATTGCTTTACAGCTAAATGCCATTCAATATCGTTCTCAAACTTTCTCTCCGACCTCCCCATTGTCTACGGTGTAACTTTCTTGGTAAGTGTGCTCCCCCCAAAGTAAGTCTTAATTGTCTTTTGTCTTGATCATAATTCTTGGAGCCAAAGAACTTTTTGTAAGAGTGGTATTTCTTTTTGTCTCAAAATCATTAGACTTGTTTCTCTGTCTTGCTTTTTTTTTTTTCATAAGATAGAATTTCTATATTGTAAAGTGATGTAGGTGTGGTAATTTGGATTATCTAAGTGCATAGTGGTTGTTGATTATATGAAGAGGAGGTGTGGGTGCGTTATGAAATAGGAAGATTTGTCTTATTTGATTCATGTTTTATATGTTATTCTGTTGGGCTTGAAATAATAATGCAAGAATTTTGGAAACAAAAGGTATGTGTATGGTGTTGTTTTTGACAGAATCTAGAGTATAAAGAAGCGAATTTTATATGATGTATTAGTGAATGTCCTAACCTGATGAATATTGTACATGTGTATGGTGCTGTTTTGACATATACTAGTATTTCACAAGCGCGATGCGCGATATGTAATACTTCTAATAATATTATTAATTGAAAAATAGATATATAAATAATACTCTCTCTGTTCCATATTAATTGACGTTTTAGGATGTTCTTCTCTTTTTCAATTAATTGACGTTTTACATATTTTTCACCAATTCTACCAATTTTCTCCCTGAATGCTAAAATATCTCTACCTTCAATCTATCAGAGATATTTTGATTTGGTCAAATCTTTAGCTAAGGGTATATCTGTCAAAATATCTAATGCTTAATTATTTCTTTTCATTCTAAAACGTCAATTAATATGGAACGGAGGGAGTATATTTTTTTCTACCTCTATTTTTTCTTTCCATTTTTTTGGCTGCAAAAGCACTCGTGCTTTTATAATCATTTTCAAATTATTATTAATTTTATCATTTTTGTCTTTATGTAACACACTTTTATCTTTATGTAACATGTTATATCTAACTAGGTTAAATTTGTTTTGATGGTAGAATTGGAAGCATCTTTTTCTTCTTTAATTGGATCAACAAAGTTTCTCTTATCTAGCTTTATATAGTTTGAGTGCGGGAAATATAAGTTTTAATTTAGATTCAATGTGACCACGTTTGTATGTTAAAGACATCATATCTGGTTGCAAGCATAATAGAGCAATGAAACTTTTTTCTTTTTAACATTCTATTTTTATATCCAGAGGTTGAAGAAATGCGTCCCATTTCTAGTTTGATATCGTTAACCATAGAAGTCAAGGAATAGATATTTTTTGTTGGAGAGAAAAAAATTGTAAAAATCTAATTTAAGGCATCTTCAATAACCTTTGTCCAAATTATTTGTATTTTGGTGTATATCTTCATAAAAGTTATTGTTCATTTATTGCAGAACATTGGATGATGGCTTCAAGCTTGTTTAAATAAAGTTAAATTGAAAGTTTAAAAAAAAAAATTAAAAACTAAAAAGGTGAAAGTTTAAGAATTTTATTGTATTGTTCAATTAATTGACAAAATAACATGGTAGCCTTCAAATTCTTTTCTCAAGTTATAATGCCACGATAATTATTTAATTTTCTGAAATAGCATTACTGCAGACCAAAATAAAGATTTCCAAACACATTCGAGTTTTTAGGATTAAAGTTCACTTAATCAATTTCAAAAGTTTTAAATTAATGTATTAACTAAAATAGATTCTGTCTTTCTAAATTATGTCACCCCAATTTTTTAATGCATATGTTATGCTTAATGACGATAATATTAATTGAGACAGTGACATAAATCAAATTAAATATTAAATATTCAAATAAAAAAGAAAAGTGAATATTTTTTTGGCTTTCAAATTTTGAAGACCATACTTTATAGTTTCCAATACCAAGAAAGATTATAAATTAAGCTGGAAAGAATAACTATATAATGAACCACACTTCCATAAAATATTTACATTGCATATTTACATGAATGGAAGTAAGTTATTAATATCTAACAACACTTCTTTCTAGTTTTTCTCAAGGCAAACAAAGCAACCATCTCCAACTTGCAACATAAATTTTGGTGCAAATTTACATCATTATCGAAAATTAATTACAAAAAAATTATGCAGACATAAAATATTTCCAACAATTCAACGCTAATTTGATGCACCAAAAGAATATTCTAACATATATATATATATATATATATATATATATATATTTAAATCTTTATTTTGTTAAATGTAAACTTTAATTAATTGAAATATATTTAAGTTAGTCAAATTTAAAATAAACAAACGATAATTAAATAAAATATCAATTAAATAAAAGATATTAAATATTTATCTAAACATGAAGGATCTTATTTCCCTGATTCTGAAGAGTCTCGAAGTGATCTTCCAAATTATTATAATCAAGTTATTTATGTTTTATTACTAATTTTGTTAATGTAATTATATTTATGTTATTTGTATTTTCTTTTTATTGTGTTTGTATATTTTTATTTAGTTTGATATTCGTTTCTTATTATGTTATGTCTTCTTTGAAGTTGTACATTGGAGCATTTTTTTCGTGGCTACTATATTTTTTATTTTTTAGTGTAGCTTAAAATAATATATTATAAAAAAAAATTGTGCTTATAAACCAACTTATAAAAAAACTCTAAAAACTAAATGTTACCTATCTTTACTAAAATATAATTATGTAACTATAAAAATAAAATGTAATCAATTAAGGAAAAAAGAAAAGAAATAAAAAAAGATAAACTAAATGAAAATGATAGCATTTGATTGAATAATTGGGCAACAACTTTGTTGCTGAACTGCAGCAATAACCAAATATAGTGTGCAACTCAAAGTAGCATTGAAGATGGGAAAAATCACCTAATTTAAGTTGAGCAGTAAAATGGTTGTACATTTACGTATCTACTTTTGCAAAATTGCATCTTGTATACTCATTGATGCAAAAATCAATAAGTGGTAGTTGCTTCTCATCGCTATCTAATAAAAAATAATTAAATTAAAAGTCATTAAATAAAAAACACCAGATTGTATTGTATTTATAGCTACATCTTGAAATCTGTAAAATCACCAGATTATGTTTTTATTCAGTTTAAGTATTACGGTATATACACTTCTGGCTATTTTAATTTAAAGGAGCAGTTTTGCTTCAACTGAAATAAGATCCTGCTTCAATTGAAATAACAGAGAGATATGTCAGTCTTCCGTAACAGAAAAAAAAAGAAAATCACACAAATAATTAACATATATATTATAATGAACACAATAGTTCAATCAAGACTAAATCATAACTATAGAAGAAACAAAAGAAGAGAGAGAGATTGTTGCAAAATTCAATCAAACCAAATAATAACAAAAGAAGAGGGAGAGAGAGATTGCTGCAAAATTTCCTGATGATGGATAGAGAAAACTTAAGAAATAAGGCAAAAAAGCAATGAGAGAAACTTATCTGGGTAGAATCATTATTAGTTTTCAAGAGAAAAGGAGATGCCTTTTATTTTGTCAGAGTAATTAATGAAAAGTTGCAATGCTTTTGTATAGAAAAAAGAGCATCATTGAAGAATAAAAAAAGGAAAATAAAAAGAAGAAAAAATTATTGGATGGTGTGGCAGCAAAACAGACGCAAATTCTCCTCACTTGTGCTTATGTGCGTGGACTACCACCAGGACAGTTTTGGCTGAAAAATGATAATTCTGTAATTCCTCCAAACTGTCCTGCTTTTATATAGTTATAGATTGTTTAGTACTAAATGTAATTAGATTTGTGTTTTCAGGTTTCCAAGCCTTGATTTGGGCACCGGGAAGCATGTCAACGCTCGCCATCTACGTCACCATTTTGTGTAGCACCAAAAACATATTTGATTTTATGTTTGAAGCTTCATTAGACATGGATATTGTCTGTTGGATTCATTTTGATGTAATGATACTAATGAATTTGGTTTTGTATGTCTAATATTTTTTTCTTTACATTTTTTCCTTCTTCTAAAATGAATATTTTTTGGCATTTTGGCTGTAATTTTGGTATAAAAAGTTTGGTAATTTCGGTATGAGAAGGTAATATCGATACCGAACACGAAATTTGATATACCAAAAAGCTCGGTACGATATGGTACAGTATGAACTGAATACCATACCGAAATTTCGATTTACCAAAGTTTACGGTATGGTATCTGTATGAAATATGTTGTACTGAACATTTCGGTACGGTATTTCATTGTGGGTGTTTCGATATAGTATACTGTACCGATCCACCCACTCTCATGGACGAGCTTCGAGACAGGTTTATCGTCCCAAAGCTTCCACAACTCCATCGCCACTTTGGAGCAATCTCAAGTTCCTTACGCTTCAAACTCATTTGATATTATTGGTAAACATGCGATGATGGATGTGGTGCCAACCTCCGCCGAACATATGACGCCACCTGCATTTAATTCAGAACAATCTCCCTCGGAGATTTTTTACAGTCAGCCGGAGACTATCCTGCCTTCTTTGAAGGATATGCAGGCCTCCTCCATGCTGCTAGATTCTACTTGCATGCAGGTTATTACTTCCATGATCGATATAGGGTTGCCAGCTGAGTCACAAGCTATAATTCAGGGTCAACTATTTCTTTAGTTCCGCATACTTTAGTTGATCAATAGGCCACCGGTTCCATGCCTCCCCTCATGGTTGATTCATCGTCCAAGGCCTCCTTGAACATTTAGTTTCCTCTCACCACACCGCTTATGCAGGGTTCCAGCCTCATGCGTCTGCAGGTTGTAAGTTGTAACACCCATAACATTGGGTGATCATACATCTATGCACTGTCCCTCACTTGCGGTCTCTTTACCACTTACGGAGGATAATCCTATGCAGAAGGTGCTACTGGGTTCAACCCTGATCATTAGATCACAAGCCACGGAAGCTTTGACCATCGCACCAATTTCGACGGCTCTCCCAGAAATGGTGGACGCCGTTCAGCAATGGTATGCGGGCCATACCTGCTCTTGCTCTCGGTCCACTTCAATTCCTCCACGTCGGGGCACATTCAAGCAAGAAAAGTCGGGACCAAAAAGATTTTGAAGTTGGTAATTAAATCGAATGTTAGTGTTTGTGAACAACCGCATACGAATGCTCTTCGGGCTATGTGTCGAGTGGCCACAGGTCGATGGTCTGATGATATTGAGTTGGAGGATCCTCCACATTAGCATGGTGCATGCCCGGGGTTGGATATGAGGATACATTTTCTTTTTTCAGTTTCTATTAGCTTTGCATAGCGTTGATATTTTGCTAGCCTGTTAGCATTTTACTTGAGCGTGTTGGTTTCTATTTTTATTACACTTAGTCTTTCTTTTCATTTTTATAAAATATCTAAAAATGTTGACTCTATGTCCATAATATATTTTAAACCCAAAAACTTAAAGTCACCAATTATGGTAATTTCATCGGACTCCACAAATTCATGAATTAGATCCCGAATTAAGTTTACTTGATGTTGTAGCTTTGTCCTCCTCCACCTTAATTTGATCAAGCTTCTTGGTGAAGTATTGTGATAGCCTGTTGGGAGTTTAGGGGAGGTAAGGAAAATAAAATATGAATGCAGCAAATCACAGGAACAGTTCCTATGCCCAAGCTAGATGGCCAAAAAACTCAATTCAATGATCAATAATCAATCCAAAAACCTATAAAACTATTTATAGTGTCTTAAGGCCCGTAGGCCGACTAATGGAAAGCATAACAGAAATAAAAGAACATAAATGAAATAAAATAAGATAGCAATAAAGAAACATGCATGAGGCCCATCCCGTAACAATTCTACTCCTCAAAAAATTTATCATGTCCTCGAGGCGGTTGGGCGTGGAGGTCTCGAATGTTACCTAAATCTGCCTCGTCATCGTCGTCGAGAAAAACTATCACGCATAAGGAGCGGTTAACACACATATGGAGGGGCGAGTAAGGTTCCTTGCCATGAAAACACTAACCTCGAGAGGCTACCAAAGGTGGGGAAGGATAGATGCTTTCGGAGGGCTTCATAGGACCCGGTGGCCGAGAGAAGGGCAAGGTCGTGGATGTGCTAATTATACCAGTAGAGTGGTCGTAGGTGGGCATTCCAATATTCAGCATGGGACAAGTTGCTTGACTAATCGGGGGCTGGGTGACTGAAGACCTCAACGAGGCTACCAAAGGTGGGGAAGGATAGATGCTTTCGGAGGGTTTCATAGGACCTGGTGGCCGAGAGAAGGGCAAGGTCGTGGATGTGCTAATCATACCAGTAGAGTGGTCGTAGGTGGGCAAGACAGTGGTGCGGCTGCCCGCAGAAGGTCGAGGATGTCAGTATATGCTGCCCTATGGGGCATGGAGCGTGGCCGTCAGTTCACGCTCAATTTCTCGGGCGGTATGCATCGCTGAACTAATATCCTTCGCGTCTCGTGAATGTATTCGAACGTGAATGTCTTCCAAAAGGCCATGGAGGAACAACCCCGAGGCGTCAGTTTTTTAGAGAACAACTAACAATGGAGTGATGGAGCAGTCAACATAGTCATTGACAAAGCTAGATTGACGTGTGAGGACAAGTATCTCAAAGGGTTCTCACGGGGATCATCCCCGTAGTGACACAAGAGTTCCAACGTAAATTTTCGCCAACTCATGTTCAGGGAATCATTGGTCAACCAGGTAAACAAGTGCAGTGTCGAATCTTCCATAGTAATGAGAGGGGTATTCCAGTTTCATGTCGTCGGGGGTGTTGTCGACACGAAAAAATTGTTCTGCCCTAGCAATCCAAGCCGATGGATTATTGCCCGTAAACCTAGTCAAAGAGAGTTTCGCCAGGGATGATGGTGCAGGAACAGGGTTCCGGGCTGGAGTGGGATGGTTGGCTAGTGAGGTGTCGTCCGTGGAATCATCTTCATCAGCCACGACAGCCTTTCCGCGCGCCATCGTACACATAAGAGCCCCGATCTCATCCATGCCTTGAGTCAAAGAGGAAACAGAGGACTTGATGGTTGAAATCTCCGATTTCATTGTATTCACATCGACCTTGAGCGTAGCAACTCCCTTTCCCAAATCGATAACAGTGGATTCCAAGGTATCTACCCTAGCCTTGTTGCAAGTCATGGTGCATAGCAGTATAGGACCAAATTGTTAGGAGTTTAAGGGAGTTGAGGAAAATAAAACACGAAAGCAGTATATCACAGGAACAATTCCTATGCCCAAGCCAGATGACCGAAAAACTCAATTTGATTCAATGACAATAATCAACCAAAATCCTAAACAGCTACTTATAATGTCTCAAGGCCCACAGGCCGACTAATGGAAAGCATAATAAAAATAAAAGAACATAAATTAAATAAAATAAGATAGCAGCAAAGTAACAGGCCTGAGGCCCATTCCTGTAACATGGCCCTGTTGGAAGCTCCAAACACTTGATCTCCCCTTGAGCAACCGCTGACTTTCCACCGCTAGACATTGGGAAATCATGGAGACATGTGAGTTCACATCCTTCTTTTATGATATCATCCTCACTAGCACCCTTTAGTACAATAGTGTGATCTTTAGATATGATGACCTTCTTGCAAGATCCAACCATATTTGGCTCTACATCATCCAAGTTCAATAATCCAAGATCCTCAGTTATGACCTAACCTCCTGTTAAGACATCAAGATCCTGCAAACTTGATTTTCTATTTTCACCAACTAAAGAGCTTTTACTGCCCAAACTATAACTCCAGCTTGAGGTTTGTTGAGGATAAGAGTTGCAAGAGCATCTGCCTCAACATCTACGGTGATTGTTAAAATAGGCCTTTGCCTTTTCAAAGCCAATTCTAGCTAGGATGTTTTAAATAGCATTGATACTTGAAATTTTCGTTTCATAAATCATGACTAGAGAGTCATCCATTCCACATATTCGAGTCTCTTGATTATTGATGAAGTACGGGGAGATATAACCTCCGTCAAACTTCATGCCCTCAACAACTTGTTTTCTAGCTATGGGAGGGAAAATAACAAGAAATGTATTGCCTGTAGTGAAGAGCTCAACGAAATCTCCTAGGAGATATGAATACTTGATCGGGAATTTTGGCAAACACTTGGTGCGCAGGTGGTGCAACATTATGAGGTGGTTGATGAAAGGTGGCCATGGAAGTGTAGTAATGCTCCATATGAAACTGGAGCTCTTCTGACATGGAATCGACTATGGATCTCTCAATGAAAGCACCATTGATACGACATTAATAGGATTCGTATCGATAATTCGTTCTTCGAATGAGCGTAATCTCCCAAGAATTACAGAAAATAGAAGAAAAGGGAAGAAGATACACATTTGGAGAGAGTTAGGGAGGAACTTAGAGAAGATGTCAATTTTATTCCTCAATAAAAATTCCCCGCGATTGATCCTTATGTTATCATAAATCTTATTTGATGGGCATGGGCATGGCCATATAATGGCACTTTATATATGTATTATATGTTGATAGTATTGAAATAGAAGATGAAGTAGCGTTAGGATATGTAACCTCATTCCGGAATGGTTTGGTTAAAAACTTAAAATTGGAGGGCGAGCATGCGACTTTCTTGATAAATACTAATTCCGTAGCAATATCGGTTGGACTATCATCTTGGGTTGGCCCTTTCGTTTTTGCAATGGACCTGTAGGAGGCCCACACTCAGAGGTGGATTCATTGTTCTTTACTAAAAGCCCTCGAATTGGGTTTTCCTGAAAATTGGTTCATTGAGGTTTTACGGAACAGCAATTGAATTCCCGTGCCGCTTCTGTTAGAGAGAGAAAGAGAAGAACAAGTTAGTAGAGATGACGGTGCCAGATGGTCGGCGACATGGCGGCGATGAGGACGGTGCCGTTCTATTCGACGAAGAAGCTGTGGAATTTGATGTTGAAAACGACGTCGATCAATCTGAAATCCCACTCCACCTCCGCCCACTCGTCTCTGCAGCTGAATCCGGTGACCTCAACGCTCTCGGTCTCGCCCTCGGTAACTGACTACTACCGCTTTATGAGCTCTCATTCCCCAAATTTATTATCATATACATATGTTGATATTGTGTTTCCTCTATTACTATTATAATGATCAGAATTTGTTTTAGGTCGTGTGTACAACACTTATTTGATTTATTCTCAGTTTCCATAGGCGAATCGTTGTAGGTGGAAACACAACACTCCTTTATTTTTCACTGTGCTACTACTAGAATAATCTCATTCCTTTTTTTTTTTTTTCCTTTTACTTCCACCTAGTAAGTTAAAAACTAGGTATATAAATTTTACGTTCGAGGGAAATCTATTCTAAGTGATCGTACTACTTCTTATCTGTTCGAAACGAAGTAAATCCTTCTAACGAGGCCAGGTCTGTTACCGATCAACAGTAGTTGTACCTTAGTGTGATTTCTGTCTCCTTTTCCATTTTGCGGTGAAGCTATATATCCGTTTAGCAGTGTTCTATTAAAGCTGTAAAATGTATCGTATGGTTGAGTGATTGTTTTGTGAGTTTTAGGCGTGCATCGATTTTTGTTTTCTTCTCAAAGGCTGGGGCTATATATCCTCTGTACTAATAATACTTGTCGAGAATTTGTGCAGAAAATTATGAGGGCAGCATTGATGATCCGATGGAAGATGGTGACACTCTTCTTCATCTCGCATGTCTTTATGGCCACTTGGACTGTGTCAAGGTCGAATCATCTTATTTTTATTAACACATCCTTTGCTATTCCTCAATAACATATGTGGACAATTGTGAATCTATTGTTTCTATACATTTACATTGATTTTGATAAACAGTATGATTTCATGCAGTTTTTGTTGGAAAGGGGAGCTAACATGGAGGCAAAGGACGAGGATGGTGGAATTCCCTTGCATGATGCCTGTGCAGGAGGTCGGTGATTAGTTTCCGATCCACACATCAGACTCTTATATGCTGAGATCTCAACTTGTTGCTGTTCTGTATTAATTCTTGATGGTAAATTTTGCAGGTTATACAGAGGTAGCCCAACTTATTATTAGTTGTGCCAACGGAGCAGAGAGAGTAAAGAGAATGCTTGAAACTGCTGATACGGAAGGGGACACGGTGAGCCTGTGTGTGTGTGACTATATATATACACATATATATATATATGTTAGAGCAAGTTTTCTTGCATGATTTAACTGACAACCTCATTTATGCATTCGTCTCTTAGCCTCTCCATCATGCTGCTAGAGGGGAATATTGTGATGTTATAAGGTTGTTGCTTGCTCATGGGGCTTCTCTGACTAAGACAAATATCTACGGGAAGGTATGTGAGCGAGGAATCCATTAGTTCCTGTGTTCTGAACTATTGTAAGCTAATGACTGCTAATATTGGCAGACTCCAACCGAACTTGCTGATCCTGGAACAGACGCCAGGACAATATTACAAGAGGCTTTGGGTGGTCAAGTAACTTGTTGATTAATCAGTATTCGTATCGTGTACTATTAAGTTTGTCTGAATGAGATTGGTTTCTGGGAAAAAATGCTGGCTTGTTGCTTTGTTCCCAGCTAAATTTACTTCTATATACTGCTGATGAAAACACAGACCCGAGTTTGTGTATTTTATCTTTATTTAACATCCACTTGGTCAACTGTGCCTCCTACGTTCGCGTTTATTACCAGGGGTAGAAATGGTAATCCCTGACCCGGACCATCTGAATCCGTCCCAAAGCTACTGGGAGAAATTTTAGTGAATATATCATTGGTAAGAAAAAATCCAAGTTGTTAGTTTTGATATTTTGACACTTATTGCTATGGAAATAAATTAGTCACCAAAATAAATAAGTTTATTTGTTTCTTTAAAGGAAATGAACAGCTTGATTAGATTTAACTTGGATCGTTGTTATACTGAGTAATGGGAATCATCGAATTATCGCATAGTATATATGTGAAAGAAACATGGTTGTTTTGCCAAGTTTATAACACCAGTGCTCAGAGAAATACTCCCGTCTTGTTTTAATGCGTACAACTTTTTATTTTTTGTCAATTTGATAAATGCACACTGTTAATACGCAAATTTCGTATTCAATTAAAATGCGCCACGTAATAAAATATATGTTGAATATCAATTTTATATTGATTATTTTTAATATTATGAATTGAGTAAATAAAATTCCTAATTTAAATAGTCAATTTAATTGGTTATTTACTATACATTTTATTGACCAATGAGAAGCTGTCACGTGTCAAAATGATGCAAATATTATTAAATTAAATTAAATTAATTTAGTAATTATCCAAGAAGGTGAGTATAAACATCAAGTCATGGTGAACCAAGCAGAATGCTCCATATGTCAAGTTGTTGCAGTAATTATTTAATTAACGATAATTAATTTAATAATTATCTTATAAATAATGATATTGTAAGGATCAATCATATTGCTCCGTCCAAACTCAAGCCCTTTAGGGTTTTCTCATCCTACAATTATAAATAAAGTCTCATTCACCACCAAAAATAAAATCACAACAACACAAGCTCAAGAAAAGTGGTACAAAACCAATCTTGAGATTAAGGCGGTACAAAGTCAAATCCGGCGTTACAAAGCCAATTCAGTAATACAATCCGGCGTTACGAAGTCAATCTTGAGATTTTCGAGGCGTTACAAACCCAATCTCAATATTTTCAACGTTTGATCCGAGATCAAGGTGCTAAGCTCCTCCGATCGGCGTTTTCAAGTCAAAACTTTGAAGGTGTTCTTTGTCGTTCGTCAAGATCTTCGAAGACGTTCTTCGCATAAAGAATCAGAAGTATTGTTTAATTCAAAATCAAGCTCATAAGCCTTTGAATTAACGTTACTCATGTCAAAGTCCAAAATCGGGGAAAATCAAAGTCAACTCCGACATCAATCAATCGAAGAGAAGAATTAGAGGAGAACTAGAGATAGGAACTCACAAGTTGTAAACATTATCCATTTAATCCGAGAAATTCGATCTTGTAATTCTTTTTTGTGTTTATTTATTTATATACAAAATTTGTTATTACACACTCTGTAAAAACCATCAACAAACACAATTTATTTTAATTTTTAAGTTGACTTATTCAATCATATCTAACTAACTTGTGAAATTGAAAATTTTAATTTTGTACTTGAACTAATAAAATGAGGCATTGTGACACTCTTATTTTGAAATAATAATTTTTTATATGAGACGGAGGAAGTAGTATAAGATAAGAAATTTGAATGTTTGAAAGCTCGTTCAAAGTGTGAACTTTTTAAAAAGTATGAGGGGCTAACTACTAGTTTTGGTTTGGAAGCGGTGCTGAATTGGTCTAATAACAAATTGTGTTTTACACTCTTCTAGTTAAGGTTGGAACTACCCATTTTGCCATAAGGTATTAAAAAACTCTTATTTATTTTTATATTAATTTAGGATTTATAATTTAGAATTTCAGTTAAGTCCTACACAGTCGTATTAATTTTCACTATTCACGAAATGAGTTCTCTAAATTAACATTCATGCAAGATCCGATTCAACGCACGAAAATGGTGTCAGAGCCCAAGATTTATTTAAGAACTCACAAACTTTATTTTGTTATGTACTATACTAACGGAAGAGACACACGACGCTAGTAAAATATATAATTCCGAAAGAAAGTTCGAGAAGAAACACTCTATAGGAATACTTGAGCGAAAACTCAAGTAGCTGGAAATATTTTCAGATTTTGGAAAGACAAAAACGAGATTTCTTTGAAAAATTACTCCGAAAATGTGACAAGACTATTGAAAGAATTAAGAAGCGCAACCACGAGCTACAACAGTCTTTGAAGATGCCAAGCGGTGATAAAATGAGAGAAAGAATCAGATGGAAGACCCTCGAACAAGATCTACCTGCAGAAGGGAATGCAACCGATTTCATCCACCTCACCAGCATCCAGAGAAGATTTCCTACGAAGGGGATCTAAAGAAGGCGTCTCAACCAATCCCCATCGGATATCTAGAAACCTAATTTATATTTCTGAAAGAAAGCATGATGGGACCAATTGGGAAGAAGTCAGTGGGAAAAATCTAAGATTACTGATCTTAGAGAAATTCAGAAGATGGTTCAGATTTATGGAGAAACCATCCTCAACCATCAGAAGAAGATCCTTGAAACACTAACGGGTGTTTAAAGAAGTTTGACCATCTTGGAAAACAAGCCAAGTACGTCAAGAAGAAAGGGAGGAGGATGACTACGACCATCTTTCGATACATAACCTCTTTTACATCAAGATGGGCTGGAAAACAACCGAAGTAAAAAAGGAGCTGAGGAACAGCGAAAAGATGATTACTTTTCTAAACCGAAAGGATCTATCCTAATCTATATGGGTAGAGTAAATTTTTAGGAATTACACGACCTTGAACAATTATTTGGGGGATTAGGTCTTGTACATTTAAAATATAGGGAAAGTGCATTGTCGGGGCAACAACTTGTTCCTCGGAATACACCTCAAAATCCAACTAATGCCGCAGAAAGTACGGGATCCCATGATCCACAATTAGACGTGAATATGCCACATGCTGGAGACTTTACCATCGGTGACTATATTCACCCAATAGGAATAAGAAGGAGAACCCAAAGGCCAAACTTCATGCAATCGCCTTATGGGAAATCTCAGCTGGATCCAATTCATCCATATAAGTTAGTTCTAAATCTAGATTTATTGGATATCAAGAATAGAGAACTACTTATCGATGACTGGACATCCGCAATGAGAATCGCAGCTGGAACAATGGATCTAAACAAAGAAGGTTTCATCTCACTGTAACAACAAATTTCATGTATTAAATGTATAAACACGAAAAAAAGATGTACAAAATTGAATATTCGGATCAAAAGAGTAAAATTTATAACTTTATGGATCGTATCTCTATTTTTTCTCTGATTATTCTCTTCAATTTTTTTTTTTTTTCTCCTAATCTAAGAACAAAGAAAAAACCCTCCCCTCCCCCCATGGTGACTCGAACCCAGGACCAAAGGCCTAGATAGTAGATGCTCTGCCAGTTGAGCTATCCAACTTCCTCTCTGATTTTTCTCTTCAATTGTATATGTAAACTCATTGACTTGAATAACTCTAATCCTAAGTTTGTAAACTTAATATTGGATTAAACTTCGTTTCTTGTCGGATTTCTCGAAGAACGCTGAAATTCCTTTGTACTGGAATTCTTCACTTTCTTGACTATTCGATGAACTTTGGGCTTTTAATGCACACTGAATATGATTTCTTCTATAACGTTAAATTCAAGGACCAGAGTAAAATCGTGAATCAAGCGTTATCACGAATTGGCTTTGTAACGCCGGATTTTGGCTTTGTACCGCCTCAATCTCAAGATTGATTTTGTACCACCTCTTTTGAGCTTGTGTTGTTGTGATTTTGATGGAGAATGAAACCCTAGTTATAGTTGTAGGATGAAAAATCCTAATGAGCCTGAGTTTGAATGGAGCGATAAGATTGATCCTCCACAATATCATTATCCATAAGATAATTATTAAATTAATTGTATTTAATCTAATAATTACTGCAACAACTTGGCACATGGAGCATTCTGATTGGTCCACCATGACTTGATGTTTATCGTCATCGTCTTGGATAATTACTAAATTAATTTAATTTAGTAATATCTGCTTCATCTTGACACATGGCGGCTTCCAATAGGTCAATAAAATATATATTAAATTATCAATTAAGTTGAATATTGAACTTAGGGATTTGATTTGATTAATTCCTAACATTAAAATGATCAATATAAAATTGATTTTCAACATATGCTTTATTATGTGGTGCACTTTAATTGGATACGAAAATTTTCTATCAAACAAATGCCCCATTTGAGACATGTTGACGGACGATACGTCTTAGAGTGGATGAGTCTCGAACTGATTTCTAGAATTTTCTTTGAACATATTGATATTTTTATACTCTTATCAAAGTGTTCTTGAACTTGGACTTGATTTTGATATGAAGACCGTTTAAACTCGTGTCAAGGAGCCTTGATTTAAATTTGATTTGTAGACCTTTTAAACTCGTGTCAAGGAGCCTTGAACTTGAACTTGAATTTGAAACTTGTTGGTGGTTTATACTCATATCAATGAGTTCTTGAATTTGGAAGTTTAATCTTCAACATAGTGGGCTTGGACGAATTTGACATACTTGACTTGGAAAGGTGGATTCATCTGAAGTTGAGCTTGACGATCCAATTTGACGAAATAAGATAACTTGACAGACTTGGAGCTTGGATCCCTAAACTTGGAGCAACTTAGAAGAGGGAAACACAATATATGACTGAACTTAGAATATTTCTAAGCTGTCTACGTATCCCGGTAAGAGAAGTCATAATGTACTTCAAATTTTCACTTTGTGTTTGGGGGGGTGCTGTACATAGTTTATATTCATGCATGCCAGGAGTGACTATTGTTTATCCATTTTAGCCAAAGTGGGGTAAGTTATCATTTTAACCACATGTTTTACCTTTGGTGGTCGCCATGCACAATTCATACTCATGCGGGCCAAGAATTATTCTTTTTTTGTTTTTGTTTTTGTTTTTTTTATTTTCTTTTATTATTATTATTATTATTTTTTTGCTTTTTTTTTCCTTTTTTTTTTTTTTTTTTTTTTGTGCAACATGCTCGGGTGAATTTCAAGAACTCTCCATTTATGGGAGCGGCTCGTACACCATGTTCAAGTAGGGCCTTTTCAACATCTTCCTCTTCTACATGTCTATTTTCGTATTTTCTTCCTTGTTTGTTCGTTATGTAGCATGGGGCGTCACCACGACAATTATCATCCAAGATAGTTGTAAGATTTGTTGTTGCATTGCCTTCATCTAACACTATTTTTCCTTGTTGAGCTAGCTGCATGACCTTGTCTTTGAATGCAAAGCAGTCCTCTATTGAATGTCCCACCAACCGATGATACTTGCAATACTTTGGGTCATCAGTCCACCTAGCTTCTTTGGGTCGCTTCATTTTAGGCAATTCAATGAGAATTTCTTCCATTAAGTCATCAAATATCCCGGAGACGTCAGAGTCCAAGAATGGGTATTGTTTTAATTGCATCTCCTTCAGAGTGAAATTTCTTTGTGCCCAGTCTTGAGAGATGTCTTTCCCCTTGCCATTCTTATTGTCTTCTATTCGGCCAAACTTGATGGGCATCGCAGCTTCAGTCATGGACTCTTGGTTTGTAGTTGCGGTAAAGGGTTTGCCCCCTTTATTCCAATCTTGTCTATTGCTGAACTTGCGGGGCTCTTGAATTGGCGGCGGTTCTACTCCACTTGCAGTCATTCTTAGCTCCACATTATGAGCTCGAGTAGCTAATTCCTCAAATGTATGTGGGACAATTCCTTGCAAAATATACCCAAGGCCACACTACATTCCTTGTGTGCACATCTCAATTGCAGAAGCTTCAGATAGACGATCTTTGCAATTAAGACTCAAATTCCTCCATCGATTGATGTAGTCGACTACAGATTCTTCTTTCCATTGTTGTATGCTGGTCAACTCAATCATGCTGATGGTCCTCCGAGTACTATAGAAATGATTAAGGAACTGTTGTTTTAATTGATCCCAATTGTCAATTGAGTTTGCATCCAAGTCGGTATACCAATCAAATGCATTGCCCTTCAAAGATTGACCAAATTGTTTCACCAAGTGGTCACCATAAGTTCCGAATCATTGCATGTCACAATGAAGTGGGCGATATGTTGTTTAGGGTTGTCTTTTCCATCGAATTGTTGGAACTTGGGTGGCTAATAACCCATTGGCATCTTCAAGCTGTACATTCGTTGAGTATATGACTTGGTATATGTGAAAGAAGACTTCGAGCTCCCCTCAAATGTCTTTGATAGTCCGCATGATGATTTCCTTGAGTTGGTCATTGGGAATCATACCATCAACAGATACTTGAATCTCATGTTTTGTAGATGTTTTAACGTAACCTTGATCTTCAACTGGTTCTTTTCCAGGAGCACGACTTGTATCGTCGTTGTCAATCTTACTCCTCAGGTTTTCAATCTTCGAGTCGTGCTCTTGGACATGTTTTGTAAGTCCTTCAATGGCCTTAGTTAGACTTGCAAGTTGTTCTTTAAGAGTTGAAGCATTCGTTGTCATGACTTGTGCTATTTCTGAACTTGGTGAAGAACGAGAAGTAGAGCATGCAGAGCTGTCTTTCTCATTTGCTATGTTCGCAGCAAGATGTTGTGAACTCTTGTCAACATTTTCAAAAGATGATGATTGTGATTTGAGAGTTTTAGACATGCTTCTTGTAATGACTCCAACGCTAGCACTTGAAGGTTTTGAGGAATTTATCTTGACCGTCAGAGCCTTGTGATTGGCCATTGTTACTTTGCTGGACTTTGCATATTTGCGTCGAAGAGTGAGAGATGAGAGGTAGAGATGGTCCCACCGGACGTGCCAAATTTGTAACAACAAATTTCGTATATGGAATGTATAAACACGAAAATAAATGTACAAAATTGAATATTCGGATCAAAAGAGTAAAATTTACAACTTTGTGGACTCTATCACTATTTTTCCTCTGATTCTTCTCTTCAATTGTATATGTCTTAAACTCGTTGACTTGAATAACGCTAATCCAAAGCTTGTAAACTTAATTTTAGATTAAACATCGTTTCTTATCGGATTTCTCGAAGAACGTTGAAGAACACCGAAGAATGCCGAAATTCCTTTGTACCGAAATTCTTCACTTGATTCTTGACTATTTGATGAACTTTGGGCTTTTAATCCGGACCAAATACGAGTTCTTTAATTTATAACGTTGAATTCAAGGACCGGAGTAAAACCCTGAATCATACGTTATCACGAATTGACTTTGTAATGCCGGATTTTGGCTTTGTACCGCCGGATTGGCTTTGTAATACTAGAGTTTGTCTTTGTACCATCTTAATCTTAAGATTGGTTTTGTACCACCTTTCTTGAGCTTGTGTTGTTGTGATTTTGGTGGAGAATGAGACTCTATTATAGTTGTAGGATGAAAACCCCCAATGAGCCTGAGTCTGAATAGAGCGATCTGATTAGTCCTCCACAATATCATTATTCATAAGATAATTATTAAATTAATAATATTTAATCTAGTAATTACTTCAACTACTTAACACATGGAGTATTCTAATTGATCCATCATGACTTGATGTTTATCCTCATCTTCTTGGATAATTACTAAATTAATTTAATTTAATTTAGTAGTATCTGCATAATCTTGACACAGGCGGCCCAATAGGTCAATAAAATATATATTAAATTATCAATTAATTGACTATTTAGCTTAGAAATTTAATTTGATTAATTCCTAATATTACAATGATCAATATAAAATTAATTTTCAATGTATAATTTATTATGTAGCGCACTTTAATTGGATACAAAATTTGTGTATCAACATTTACTTCTAAAGATGAGCATCGAAAGATCGGTGAAAATTTCTTAGGATCATACTAAGCCTGAGATAGAAGAAAGTGTTTGGGCAGGCGAATCATTATCTGATATTGTCTAAAAAATGGCCCAAGTAATCCAAATTAATTTTATCGGGATCGTTTTTCTTCAAAGGAGCCGAAGAAGAAAATGCCAGACGATACAAGAAGGCATTGCATAGCCTAGGGTCACGTAATATTTGTTACGTAGATGAATTCATCAAACTCTTCGCACAGTACAGATGGAAGTCAAAGTTGGAGGAACATGAGGTTTGTCCTCTATTCTTTGCTAAGATTCCAAGTCCATGGAGTGAAATGCTTATCAAAGAGTATCAGCTACCGCCGGGTAATATGAATACCTTGGCCAGGAGAATTTCATTTCTCAAAATAAAGCTTGCAGAGTGGTGTTATTAGGCGCACTCCACAAGAATTATAAGAGACTTAGAGGAATAAACAAAAGTGTTCCTCTATGTTGTGTTAATAACGATATCCCTACTGTCATTGGAGGCCAACCATTTAGGTAGAAAAAGATAAAATAAGGAGTTATCCTTATGCCAAAAGAGATGGTATCAAAAGATCTGGATCTTCATGGAGACCCAGAAAGTTCTGGTCCAAACAAAAAGCCCGAAGCTACAAGACGGGGCAAAGGTTAGGACCAAACAGAAGCCGAGCTTCTTCCTCATGCTCTAATCAAATGAGCATTGGAAGATCATCATCAACAAGAAGAACTTTCAGAAGAACTCATACAAGGGCTAATGAAAGTTTCAAAGATTGAAATTGCTGGACATGTGGTGCTAAGGGCCACATATCAACTGGCTGTCTTGACAATAAAAAATGAGGAGTTAGAAAGTTTGAGACAACTCAACAAATGGAGGAATCTGTTTGCTTTCAGGAGTGATCAAGTATATAGGTTTGAGGATATTCCTTCGGATGAAAGGAGACACGAGAAGATCTCTCAGAATTCTTCTCACAAATGTCAAATTCTGACAAGACTATTATCATTAAGAGAGAAGACCCAAAACTCCAAATCTATGATGAGTATTCCATTAGGAGATTGGACAAGACTTTGAGACATTTCCTAAAGAAGAGAAAGCATCATATCATTTACAAAGTCACAACAGGGGAAATCGAAATTCCCATGGAGTTGACAAGTAATGTGATAAAGATGCAACTAGTTCCGATGCGAGAAATCGGAGAGGAACTCAACAAAATGAATAGAGAGATTGTTCAGAAGATGCAGTTGATCCATATCAGAGCCATTAGAATTCTGATCAAATCAACATTCAAGGAAGGAAATTATTCTCCGAATGATATTGCTATCTTCGACAAGCGAATAAAAAATGCGTGTTGGGAGGAATCTCAGGCAATCTTTATGACGAGAAATTGGTATCCTATATTTATCCAAGGATTGCCTATAACTTGGCAGGTCGAGATTTTAATAGAGTTCTAACCCTTCATCAAGATTTCAAGAAAAAAGAGTTGATGAAAGAAGGGAGCAGACCATACTCTATTACCTATAGTATTTTGTGTGCACTTTTCAATACCCACCATTCAAAATTATTCATGGGAAAGGAGTTCATCGAAATACCAAATATCTTTGAACAGGTTGCACATGCAGTCCGTCCAGACGAATCGCAGATTAACCTATCATGACTAAAGAAATAAGTCAGAAGTTCGAACCAAGAAGAGTCTCTTTTCATGATAGTAGAATCATGAGTGGAAGCTGGGAAAAGAGACTGATTTCACAAGAGAAGCTGGAACCAGAAAAATTCACAACTAAAGGTGAATTAAATTGTCCAGAAGGCTGGACAGAAGTAGAGATAGTATTTGATATCACTCAAAAGGATAATTTCCTTGTGATTTCTTTTATTATTTACAACAACCTTCATTGGGGAGATATGAAGGACTCCTCCAGCTAGGAGAGAACGAGTTGATAATTCAAGGAATAACAGGGCGATATAAAGGGCGTCTTATTCTTGGATTGAAGTTTCTTGAGGATCACAAACTTGGGAAAGACAGCCGGATAGAGTGGTGTTCACGGTGGCTCATAGAAAATATCAGATCTTATGATATGTTCAAGCTCTTATGACCACTAGTTTATTCTCTATATACATCTCTATAGGGATGTTATATGAAAAGTATCGAGCGAAATATTCCCGACGTACATTGACTCAGAAGCAGGAATATGCACTGCCAAGCTAGAAATCTTTCATACAGGAACGGGAGAAGATCTACCGGCTATTGCAAGAAGAGATTTCTCAAAGATGATTCTTATCCTCAAAAGAGGAATTAAACAAGCGAAAATAATGATCGGAGGAGCAGGAGATACCCCATGGTACAAAGTCAAGACTCCCTCAATCTATTTCCATAATACTGGTGTAGATATTCTGTTAGGAAACAATTTCCCATAGTCACTTAAGCGGTTCACTCAAGAGAATAAAACAAGAAGGCTCACTTTCACAACCTTATGTGGTCATAAGGTTATTGTTCATAGATTAAGAGAAGCATTTTACAGAAAAATGCCCATCAATTTTCGCAGCAAGCGCGGTGATGAAGGAAAATTAAGTCACCCAATAATGAAGGATCATCAAAGATACGAGGATGCACTCCGAAACATTAGGAAGAGACAAAGATGAATGAATGTCAAATGAGATAATCCAATTCCTCAAGATGTCTATAGAGGTTAGTCAGCAACTTGATATTACCATTTAGGAACAAATATCTTTGGAAGATGTCAAGAACAAGATACAGAGGAATTTTAATGAAGATCCTCTAGCATGGTGGAACAAGAATGAACTTAAGGCATCTTTGCAGGTGAAAGCCGGAAAAGAAAATGAGTTTGTTCGTCACAAGTCAATCCTTATGAATCAAACAGATCGTAAGGATATGAAGATGATACTTAAGGAACATTTTGACCTTAAGTTAATATCAACATGTTAGGATTCCTGGTAAGAAATCATGTAGAACTGAAGAGAGGAAGGAAAGCTAAGGTTGATGATTAATTACAAAAGGAATCAACAACGTCTTGGAATTCGATGAATACTATATTCTGAGCAGAGAACACCTGGTGAACTGCATCAAGGAGGCAAAGTTATTCTCTAAATTTGATTATAAATCTAGTTTCTCAGATTAAGATGGAGGATGCCAGCAATAAGTATACTACGTTTTATACACTACAAGGAAACTATATCTGGAATGTGATGTCGGTGGGATTAGCAAATGCACCCCATATATATCAAATGAAGATGGATAATCTTTTAAAGATTATTTTAAATTCATGTTCGTGTATGTCGATGATATACTCATTACCTCAAGGAATATGAAGGACCATATAAAACATATGGAGATTTTTTTTAGAAGTTTGTCATAAGGAAGGATTAGTGCTATCAGAAAAGAAAGCAGTGATAACCACGAGAATGATCGAATTTCTTGGGACTGAGATCGATGGGCCCAAAATTATCCTTCAAAAACATATTGTGAGAAGGTGCAGGGATTTTTGGAGGACCTTAAAGACAAGAAGCAACTTCAAAATTTTCTTGGTGTTGTCAATTTTGCTGAAATGTTCATAAAAAATCTAGTAGAATCTAGGAAGGTGTTCATCCCATTGTTAAAGAAAGATGCTAGTTTTGAATGGAAAAAGGAACACAAAGAATTGGTGTTACAACTTAAAGAAATCTGTAATTCAAAGCTTGCAATACCGAATGACGAAGATGAATTCGTACTCTGCACATATGTCAATGACTATTGGTGGGCGGCAGTACTTACTGAAGCCCTCGCAAATGGAGAAGTGTCATGTCGATACTGCAATGGTTTGCAGAAAACAAAGCAGCAAGATGACATATCAATCATAAAGAATTTTTTGCAGTGCGAAAGACTTTCAGAAAATGGCCTTTATTTCTATTGACTAAGAAGTTCATTCTTAAAATTGATAACATGAGTGTCAAAGTTTTCTTAACAAAAAGATTAAATCTAAACAGGAGAAAACTAGATTACTTAGATAGCATGTTGATTGTCAATATTTTGATTATGAAGTTGTCGTTTTAAAGTCTCACGAAAATGTTCTTGTAAACTTTCTAACAAGAGATGGAGTCCAGTGAAACCGACTCCATCTTAACAGGATACAGGCTTCTCCAGAGCCTTTTGGAGGAGCTTGACAAGAGGATCGACGACTTGGAGATAAAAATCGGGGTTGCGGGTCGAGTTCAACATGAGGACTTGGAAAAAGTCCGTAACGCGATGAAGGCTACCAAACTCTCAAGTAATTTCCTTTGGGATAATCTATTTATTTCTATCCGACGGGAAACTTCTTCATTGAAGTAAAATGTCGAGTTTCGGGAACTGGTCCCTAACCCGGTCGCCATAGATTCAAGTACTATGAGCATGAGTTCTAAATTGGATCCTTACACGGATCTAGCTAAAGAGAAAATTAAGCAAATGGAGGATACTCCTCCTGCTGTCTCAAGCCAACCTAGCACCTCTGGGGTAAAAGAAGGAGAGATCAATTTTAGGCCAATGGCTGGCACCTCTAAGATTGATACTAACAAGCTTAAAGTTTCTCATTTTTAGTTTATCAAGGGACATGGGAGAAAATTCTTTCAGGGACTATTAACCTAACAAAATACCAGATTGATCGATCTGGTAAATAACCGAGGATGTTGATGTTCCCATGAGCCAATCCACAAGAAGTAAAAGAATGGTATGCTTTTGGAGCTCTGTGTCACTAAGTTCCCCAGAAATTTCAAAACTTCGGTTCATATGTCACTAAGTTCCCTCGAACGTGGAGATAGTCTGGAGCTGAAGTTTACATCGGCAGCCCCAGAACCATACTAGAACGGGTCTTACCCCACATTTCATTTTATAAAGCTACAAAGACTCGATACTAGACATGCAAGCAAGAAAATGTCGGCCCCAAATCACAAGATCCCCTTAGTATCAACCTTTATAGAGGATGATAGAGGATGATATTACAAGGAGAGCTTGGGGCCTATGGGTTTGCCTCATGAAAATGAGAAAGGTCAAGGGAAGTTTCAAGGTTTTTCATAACACAATGAAGAACGAACCCCTCTTGATCAACATCATAACATGAAAAACCTTTTCTTACGCAGAGTCTATCTTGAGCAGAAGAGAGAAATATTATGGAAAAATGAGTTACCAGCAAGTTTAGAGACCGCTAGAAAATATTGCTATATGACGCATAATGGACGGTGGACGAGCCGAACTTGTCCTAGGTGCCCGGAATAGGAAAATGCACTAATTGGGAAATCGTTCCCTGTCATAAATAACAAGGGAAAGAGAAATGAAAAAGAGCCATCGAGAAAGCAAAAGATGCCAAAAGGACCATCCATAAAATAATATTAAGGGAATCCCCGGCAGGCTTTGATGGGCTGAGTCAAGAGAGCATTATCTACCAAAAACGACATATATGGTGGATTGATGATAAGGTGCGGAGGGACCATCTGAGTTGCACACCTAACAAAACTTAGTTTAGATACCAAATTGACAACCGCAAGTGTGCGGTGTCAAAGTAGTACTAAGTGAGTACAAGGTCGATCCCACGAGGAATCGGCTCGATATCGGATAGATAAATCACAATAAGCATTTCAATGGCTAACTAGACGATCGAGTGGTTGGTTTTCGATATTTTTAGAACTAAGTAAACTAAACAAGCAATTAAAGCTTAAGAAATATTATAGAATAAATAATAGAGATTAACAATTAATAAGGATAATCTATGGTTAAATTTCAATTATGGGCATCTAATAATTAATAACCCTGATCAACTGAACCTTTAAACCTAATGCTACGTATTAGAAAACGATCACAATGATATGTAGAATCCCCTCGTGGAGCGAATCATTGATTAATTTTCGTCTTCAATCAATTAATCAAATACAATTAATCAAATACAACTCGCGATCGATCCTAAAATCCTAATTTTCACAATCAGCTCAAACCACTTGGTTCTATTGTCTAAGCATGTCAATTAATATGGATTCAGATTAAATCTCCCCTCTCGATTCCAATTTAATCCACAATAAATTGTTAAACAAGTGATCAAATAATTTAACAAGCATTATAAATAATCAATCAACTAATAACATAACACGAGGTTGAATTAATCGGCTAATAATTAGTAATCACCCACAATCTACTCTCTAAACCTAGATTAAAGAAATTTAGTCAGCCATGATCATAATGAATAATAAACACAAATATATAAATATAATCATGTTCATACGAAGATTAATGAGAAATGGAAGGATAAAACCTAATTAATATTGATCTTGAACCTTGATCTTCAATGTAATCATTTTTCTATCCTTTGCTCTCTAAATTCCTCTCTCTAAAAACGATACAATATGAAAAGCGTCTCAAAATCTGAAAAGGGGATGATTCTTTGCAATTTGAGGCTTTTTAGCCAACCATGATTATAATAAGTGATAAATACAAATATATAAATATAATCATGTTCATACAAAGATTAATAAGAAATTGAAGGATATACTTTAATTATTGAACCTTGATCCTCAATGTATTCCTTTCTATACCCTTTGTTCTCAACATTTATCTCTCTAGAAACTATACAATATGAAAAGTATCTCAAAATCTAAAAAGGGGATGAGTTTTTGCGCACAATTTGGGGCTTTTTAGGCTAATGGGCCAAAATGAGAAATCCTAGAGCCTAAAGCCCATCTTTTAACTGAGCTTTGACAGGAGTCATGTGAGATTTCACTGGCTCACATGACTTGGGTCATGTCTTGCCCTAATCTTGAGATTCTTCCTAGACTCTCACACGGGTCGTGTGAGATTGCACTGTGTCACACGACCTCGTTGTGTGAGCTCGAATTCTTCCAATTTTGCCTGGGCTCGCACGCGGATCATGTGCCGTACAACTAGGCTCGATTATGTTCTTTTTTTTTCTCTGATCGTTTCGATTATCGTCTTTTTTACCTAAAAAACACTTAAAACACGATTTATTTGACACAAGAGAGAAAATATAATAAAACATGACAAACATGAGATTTGAATGTGAAAATGCACAATATAACCTCGATTCTAAGCGTTTTTTCCTATATAAAATCCTATTTATCAACCCCCTCAAACTGAACTCTTGCTCATCCCGAGCAATTAAAACAAAAAAAAAAAAAAAAAAAAAAAAAAAAAAAAAAATTCTTTCTTGATTGGAGGATAATCATAAGTGCCATCGGTTTTATTTGGACATGTATCTCAAATAAAACATAACATAATTTATGCAACATGATGAGCTAAGTAATGTGTTGTGATATATTCATAATATCCTCACAGGTTTGTATATCGCTTAAGCGCTCAAGTGTCTAGGAGGTTTGTGTTCTGCTCAAGTTGACTACATAAGCATGTTCTACCATAGGCTTGTCCTTTGTCTCAATTCTCCACCACTATGATAATTATAAGCAAAGAACCATAAGATCTTGAATTGGTTGTAATGTAGGCTCCTTGGATTAGGTATGATAAATGTTTGAGAAGTAGTGACTTAACTTGGATTGAATGAGCTTCACTTGCCAATTCCTGTTACACTCCATTCGCGCAACTTTGCTTTCAACTACCCTGTTTCTCAAGTTGCCTCAACTATTTATCTTATTTGTTTATTTTCTAATTATGAATCGAACACATGATGTGTTCTACTGGTCTCAAATGAATTCCCAAAAGTTGAATTCTTTTTACCATTTTCTAATTCTAATCTATCAACACATTCAAGTACTATTTTACATTTTGTTTTTCGATCAATAAGGTTAAAAGCTCAAAAAGGCTACTAGAGACAATTTATATACATATTCAAGAATAAATTAATAGGCTAAAAAAAAATATTAATAAGAAATTGCCTTAATCGCTTTCAATACCCATAATTAATTGTGTAATTTCAAAGAGACACAGGGCAAGTTCTAGAGATACTTTGCAAATAGTCAATATACACACATCAATAAAAAAAAAGTGAACTTAAAAAATGGAAGTGAGTTAGGGTCAAAACCTCACCGGCTGATAGAGGTAGGCATTCGGTAAAATCGAACAGAACCGAATTTTTGGTAAACTGAACTAAAATTTCTTGAAAATAAAAAACCGATACCGAACCGTGCAAATATATTTTGGTTCGGTAATTACCGGAATATTTCGAATTTCTTATTCGATTTTCGAAAAAAAAAACCGAACTTTAAAAAAAAATTGTAAATCTCGATAGTTTCTACCCATTTTTTTCCTTTTACCTTGAGAACTTAAATATCACATTCATATAAAGATTCAAAACACAATCAAATAGAGTCCTACTGCCTACACAAAACACAAGTTACACAATAAAATTTAGTCTTAAATATTACTTAAATAAATTTACATGTTACAACAAGATAATTGCATGGATAAATTTAAAGAAAAACTAATTAGTCATTAATCTATTCAAATGACGGAAGGAACAAAACTTTAAAAAAAAAGGGGAACACAAAATTTGAAGAAATTTAAATCGAAAAATGAAATACAGAAAATAAAATTAAAAGGGGGATCTAGAAGCTGATCGAGATGGTAGGGACTGTGTGCTGCACTATCCATGTCAGCGGAAAACGTCGAAGATGCTTTAAGCCGTCACGTGTTGCTGTTGTCCGTTCCGGAGAAGTCCCAGATTCACAGGCTGGAGGAAGATGATGAAAGTTGAAAACGCCAGAAATTTCCTAATTTAATCCTTCCGTAATTTAAGAGACTGAGTGAACTAATGAAGTGTTGAAGACTCACTTGGGCTGATGGGCTGGTGGGGGTTATTTGATGGGCTAATTTGGCTGATTTTGTATAAGGGTTGATTTAATGAGCACTCCCAAAGCCCAAAATAATTGCCCAATGAAAAAAAATGTAGATATTATTTATCAGGTTCGGTTTCGGTAAAAACCGAATTACCGTTTAGTTTTTATCATACCGAACCGAATACCAAGATTTTAAAAAACATAAAATCAAATACCGAACCGAATTTTTTCGGTTTGGTTCTGTACGTACCGAATTGTCTGTTTCAGTATGGTTCGGTCGGTAAAACCAAAATATGCCCCCCCCCCCTAAGACGTGCACATGTATTTCTACTCTTTCAAGCACAAAACATTCTTTTTCAATCATCATTAATACGTGCCCAATACCTTTCTACCTATTTTCTCCTCCTTTCAAGAAAGTTTCTTCAAAGATTTTCTCCAAAATTTTGTCAAAATTGTTCATTCAAGAATTACCAACCATCAACTAAACTAAAAAAAGGGAAATAAAACATAGTTCTAATCCAACCAAAACAAAAAAAATCCTGAAATTCAACTAGCCTAATCTAGTACTTATCAAGTTCAAATGTGCACAAACAATGCAAAAACAATTGAGAAGCAACACTAGCAAGTAACACCATAAGTCTCCCCTCAAACTATATTCAGCTATATGCCAACAAGCTTAAATAGTTTGATAAAGAAGGTGTTTGAACACTTACAAACTCCCCCTAAGGGGATGACGGTGTCGGATTATAATGGCCTGCTTGCACATGATAATTCTCCATCTGATCCATCATCCGCTCAAGAGCTCGAGAATGCTCCTCTTGTCTGCGAGTGTGGTTAGCTTGCGTAGTTAACATGCTAACAATGAACTGCTGCAAATATGCAATCTGTGTTGCTAGGTTAGTAGTCCTCTTGTGCTATCGAGAAGCCGAAGCATCCCCTCACCGTCCAGAGGATATATTGTGTCTATCTCGCGCTTCTTCCTGGGCCATTTCTTGCTCTTCTCCTACCTCGATATGCTCTGCCTCCAGCTCTTCCTCCATTCTTCGTCATTAGCTTGACCATGCCGAGCCACCGGTAAAGTAACTCTCCCTCTCGCAGCATCATGCTCTGGCGTGTTCATTAGCAAGTTCCTGCGGTTTTCAATCGTGGTCAAAGAGGTGTCTGGTAGAGGAAAGTGATCCCCACATTTCTGCTGAAACATCCAATGCTACCCAGAGGGTAGGGCATACGTGCTTGACCTCAAAGCACCAATATCCAACTTGGTATCCCTAGGAACCGGCTGAAGGTGTCAATAGCGAACCTTGAGATGCTTTGTGAGAGCAGTTATAAGCCCCCCGATCCTAATGTCTTTCAAATCCTTGGAGACCAAGCGGAATTGATTCATCATGGAAGTAGCGGAGTCGATCGGCTTGGAGTAAAACATGCTCTAGAGTATAAACATTTCGTCCTTTCTCACTGACCCGCTTTCACCTCTTGCAAGTAGTGTGTTCGCCATTGCAATGCACATATATTGTATCACCAGATTCCTTATGTGTCTGATTGACTTGACTAGGTTGGTAAAGCAAAGCGTTCCAAGTGATGTCTTCCCAAAACCCTTGGAAGTTAAAGTCCCCGAGAACTTGATATTCCCCATAGGTAATGGAATTGGAAAATGTTGACCACATCTTGACGATGCAAAGTGTCGCTCCCTTCTGCCTAACCTGAAAAATATGTTGGTCTGGAGAAGTCTGTATTGAATGAGAAGGCGCTGAAGACCTCTAGGACTAGCTCCTTATACGTGGGCCACTTGCCCTTCATTAGATATGTCCATTTAATTTGTTCAGTGAGCATGATCACATCATCAGTAATTCCTAACTCGATTAAGCTAGCCCTGTCTGGATACTTTATGGGAATGATTGGTCTTGTACACATTTTGTCCTACTGCACTCTCACATTTTCTCTGTCCCAATTGGTCCCCAAGTTGATATTATATGTGCTGGGGTCCTCAATTGGTGTTGTTAGAGGAAGCGGAGGATTGCTCGAGCTAGCATAGGTCGTAGAAGTTGTTTTCCTCCTAGAAGCCATTTAAGAAAAAAGAGGGGTACCTGCAAAAATCCGAAATTTAATTCAACTTAAAAAAATATCTATTCATATGCAAATGTCGGGCTAAATTTTATACTCACGGATCCAAACTAAGTTGATAATATAAGTTTGAGATAAAAGGAGCATATAATGCATTATACTATCAATTAGTTTGAGTATCTACATACCCAACTCATGAAAAGTACGCGATTTAACATATTCAATTCTCACTTCAACACGTGATTGATATGCAAAAACAATCTCAATTCAACTAAGCTTCGTCGAACTAGGTTGTTAGTATGTGCTTTGAGACAAATTAGACACAATGAATTCAAATCACATCATGAACATACTCTAAACTAGTTTGAGTCATATTCAACCAATCATCACACAAAAGTGAACAAATTCGAGTTTTATGGGCATGTGTAATGCAAAAATACCAAAATTCTACAAGAACGTGTTCAATTTGCATCCACTTTCCATTTAATCAATAATTATCTTGAATTTATCCATCAACACAACTAACTTTAATATAACCCAAGAGCAATACACAAAATAGGCACCAATTGACCTTTAATTCAAAAAATAAAGCATAAAAACACTTGCTTACAAAGTGTTTGATGAATTTCCCCAGAGAAATTTTCATTCCAAATGCAAGAACCTCAAATTCTACACTCCTTATGCTCAATAGACATTAATATGTGCATATGAAACGATTCTATCTACAAATAATCAAGTAATTCACTTTCAGAAGCATCTGAACATTCTAACCCCAATTAAATGAAAATCATCAAAATACTCGAAAATTGAGAGTTGAAATGCATACCTTGAATGTTTATGGTTGGAGTGAGATATAATGCCTGAAATTTCCACTCCCAGTTGGTTGTATGTGATTGTGTATGTTTTGAGAATTGAAATCGTGAGAGAATGAAGAATGAATATCTGTTGTTGCCCTAATTCACATTTAAAACTGGTCTGTTTTGGGTCTCACACGACACATGTGAGATTAAAAAGGGTCACACGAGGGGTCCGTGTGAGATCCCTTTCTCGTTAGTGACCCTGGACTCCCACACGACCCGTGTGGATTTGCACTAGGTCACACGATGGGATCGTGTAGGAACGTTTTTTAGTCTTAAACACCCTGGACTCACACACGACCCATATGCCATTGCACTGGGTCACACGATGGGATCGTGTGAGAGTCCAGATTTAAATTTTGTTGTATTTGTGGTACCCCTTCTTCTTGTACTCATGCATGCCCTTCAAGTATTGCTTTTGCCTGCAATATTTAAAGTTGGAAACGTGATAATTAGCATAACAAAGCCTAATTTATTTTTCCTAAAACACAATTGAAAAAAAGAAAAAAACGAGATAACCGCTGAGTTGCCTCCCGACAAGCGCTAAGTTTACCATCTTCAGTCGGACACTTGTTTGGTCTGGGTCAAGTCAGTTCAACAACTAGTGCACTAGTTTCACCTCTTCGTGATTGAAGTACCTCTACACTCTTTGCCCATTCGCCATAAATGTGCTCCCGTTGGTGTTAAGTAGTTCAACAACCCCATTCGGCAGCACTCTATTGACTGTGAAAGGTCCCAACCATTTCGACTTCAGCTTCCAGGGGAACAGTTGAAGACGAGAGTTGAACAATAGCACTTGATCCCCATGACGAAACTCCCTCTTAGTGATCAACTTGTCATGAAATCTCTTGACTCTTTCCTTATACACTCTTGAATTCTCAAATGCTTGATCCCGAAATTCATCAAGTTCATTCAATAACAACACTCTATTCACCCCAACTTATTGAAATTAAAGTCGAAGTTCAGCTTCTTTATCGCCCAATATGCACGATGCTCAAGCTCAACAGGTAAATGACACGATTTCCCAAATACTAACTGATAAGGGGACATACCAAGTGGTGTCTTGTAAGCTGTTCTGTAAGCCCACAATGAGTCATCCAACTTCAAGGCCCAATCCTTCCGATTCCCGTTTACGGACTTTTCAAGCACTTGTTTGATTTCTCGATTAGCAAGTTCGGCTTGGCCATTTTCTTGAGGGTGATATGGTGTGTTTACCCTGTGCTTAACACCGTACTTGGGCCAACAATCCATTAAGTCATTTGTTACAAAAGTGCGACCCACCATCACTAAGCAATGCTCTAGGGGCTACATAACGAGTAATGATATTCCTCACTAGAAATTTCAACACCACCTTAGAGTCATTGGTTGAGGTAGGGATAACTTCCACCTATTAGGAGACGTAATCTACCACTAATAGAATATATTGGTAGCCTTGAGATGATGGGAATGGTTCCATGAAGTCTATTCCCCAAACATTAAATAACTCAACCTCAACGGAGTTGTAAGTGGCATTTCGTACCTTTTTTAGATTCCACCGGTACATTAGCATCAATCACATTGCTTGATAAAGTGATGACAATCTTGGAAGATTGCCGGCCAATAAAATCCACTTTGAAGCACTTTAGCTACCGTCCTATTGACCGCAAAATGCCCCCACTTGGGGGAAGCATGATACTGCTCAATAATTCATTGGCCCTCTTCCTCGGATACACATCTCCGGATTATTGAACCAGCACATCGAAGGAAAAGGAATGGATCATCCCACATATAGAACTTCGCTTCATGACAGAACTTCTTCTTTGATGAGGTGCAAGGTCGGGTGGTGATGCTCCACAAACCAAGTAACTCACAATGTTCGCATACCATGGAAGCCGATCAATGGCCATCATGAGGTATTCATCCGGAAATGTCTATTTGATCACCTCTTGTTGACCCTTTGTATCAACCCTATTCTCGATTCGTGACAGATGATCCACCACTGCATTTTCACATCCTTTTCGATCCTTTATTTCCAGGTCAAACTCTTGTAGGAGTAAAATCCATCGAATGAGCCTTGAATTTGCATTCTTCTTGTCGAAAAGGTATCGGATAGCCGCATGGTCTGTGTATACAATTGTTTTCGTGCCCACAAGATAGGACCGAAACTTGTCAAACCTTTACACTACCGCAAACATCTTTTTGTCGGTCGTTATGTAATTCGACTAAGCCAGGTCAAGACTTACTCGCATAGTATATCACCCGAAAGATCTTGTCCTTTTCTGTCCTAAAACTGCTCCGACCGTTACATCGTTGGCGTCATACATAAACTCAAATGGTTAATTCTAATCAGGTGACACCAAGACTGGTGCTGACAAAAGGGCTCTCTTCAACACCTCAAAAGCCTGCATACATGCATCATCAAAGACATAAGTAGTATCTTTTTCCAAGAAGTGAGACAAACGTTTAACAATCTTAGAAAAGTCCCGAATAAACCTTCTACAAAATCCCACGAGGCCTAGAAAACTTCGGACTCCCTTCTCATTAATGGGTGGTGGCAACCTCTCGATAGCAACTACCTTGGCTCGATCTACCTCTCATCCCGCAGCTGAAACTTTATGCCCCCAACACTATGCCTTCTCTTACCATAAAATGATATTTCTCCCAATTCAAGATAAGGTTAGTGTCTTCACACCACTACAAGACTTGAGATAAATTAAACAAGCAATGATCGAAAGATGAGTCAAATACGAGAAAATCATCCATAAATATTTCCATAACATTTTCAATTAAACCACTAAATATAGCCATCATGCACCACTGAAAATTGGCCAGAGCATTGCATAAACCAAAGGGCAATTGCCTAAAAGCGAAAATACCATATGGACGCACAAATGCAGTTTTTTCTTGATCCTCCGGGGCAATCATGATTTGATTGTACTCGGAGTAACCATCCAAAAAGCAATAAAACTCATAACCGGCTAACCTATCCAACATTTGGTCAAGAAATGGAAGTGAAAAATGATCTTTCCTAGTGGCTGCATTCAACTTTCAGTAATAAATGCATACTCTCCATGCAGTTATCAACCTAGTTGCTATCTCTTTTAAATCACTCACTTTGGCCATTGTTATTCCACCCCTCTTTTGACACTACTTGGGTGGGACTCACCCATTTGCTATTGAATATAGGGAACACTATGTCATTATCTAGCCATTTTAGAACTTCTTTCCTCACCACCTCTTGCATGATCGGATTTAACCTACATTGAGTTTACACATATGGTTTATAATCTTCTTCCATCAGAATTTTATGCATGCAAATAACAGGGCTAAATCCCTTTGAGATCCGAGATGGACTATCCAATAACACTTTTATACTTTCTCAAAACTCCAAGAAATTTTGCACATTCATTCTCATTAACATATGCAGAAATTATAATCGGAAATTTCTTACCTTCATTGAGGTATTCGTACCTCATTTGGTCAGGAAGTGACTTCAATTCAACTTTAGGCCCTTCTTCCTCATTACCATTGAATTCCCTTGACAGAGTTGAGTCCTCCACTTCCAATTTCAACCAAACGTTATCCTCTGTGTGCCCCTCTTACAAGGAATTCGAGGCACTAACACTATCCACAATATCAACACAGTCAGATTCATTGTTAGCACATGCAAATATGGAATTGTGTAAACAAACTTCTAGAGGATCGGTTTCACTAGAGGACATAAGATTTCTTGTATCATTGGCATCTAGCAAGTTCAAAGCATTGTATTCCTCAACAACATTAACCTCATCATAATTATGGAATCTCATTGCTTTATAAATCGAAAGTGTAACTTTCTCAACGTTAAAACATAAGGTATTTTCTCCTTTTGGACATCAATGAGGGCTCGACCAATTGCTAAAAACGGGCGGCCTAAAATTAAAGAGACTTTTTTTTATCCTCATTCATGTCAAAAACTACAAAGTCTACAGGAATGATAAACTCACCTACTTTGAGCAAAACGTCCTCCACTATCCATTTTGGATAGGTCAAAAACCTATTTATCATTTGTAAGGCGATAGTGGTAGGTTTTATGGTTCCAAACTCTAATTTATTAAAAATAGAAAGTGGCATAAGGTTAATGCTTGCCCCGAGGTCACATAATGCTTTTTCAAATTTCTCGTCTGCAATAATACATGATATCATAAAAGCTACTTGGGTCTTTCCTCTTTTGAGGAATTCTTTGCTGAATTACCGCACTACACTCCTTGGTCAAGTTGACCGTCTCATACGCCTCCAACCTTCATTTTTTCGATATCACCTCCTTCAAGAATTTTGCATACTTAGGCATTTGCTGCAAAGCATCGATAAAAGGAATATTAACATGCAATTGCTTGAAAATTTTCCAAAAACTGGGCAAATTGGTCATCTAAGTTTTTCTTTTGGTAAGTTTGAGGAAATGGAAGGGGAGGGACATATTTTGGGGGAATAGAGTTAGGAGTGCAGTTTAGCTTCTCAGCCTCTATTTTACTTGTTCCCCCAAGATCCTTTAGCTTTACTTGCTCTTCTAGATGCTCTTTTTCAATCACTTTGTCGCTATCCACTAGCATCCTTGGCCCATCATACTCGACCCCACTTCTTAATAGAATCGTTTGGTATTGCTCCTTGGGGTTCTTCATCGTATCACTTGGAAACTATCCTTTCTGGTGTTGGGGACTAATGACTTGAGTTAATTGGCTCATTAGCAATTGCAAATTCTTGATGCCGGCCCAGTTTGTCACAATGCTCTTGTTCACAGCGACTTGAAACTTAGAGAAAGAATTGTCCATTTGTGAAATCCTCTCATCCGTTCTTGAGATAAAAGATGTCAACATTTCCTTGAGGCTCGACTCCTTGCCCTCGTTGATCATCCCATTTGTGACAGAAAATTTGGGTGGTGGTTGGATTGAATTGTTGGGATTAGCATAAAAAGGTTTTGATGGCCTTTTGTAATCAGTTGGTAGTGACCTGATTGGTGCTGGTTATGATTGTAATGTGAATACTGATTTTACCCTGGGTGTGGAATCGGATATTGGTGTGATTGTTGATTCTCATAGTTCCTTTGATGGAGGAAATTACAATCCTCGGGGCCCTCTTGAGAAATGATAGTCTTCACACTTTATTCCGCCAGCACCGAAGTAGTTGCTTGAGATAGTGTCTCTAATTGATTTGACAAAGCAGTCATTTGTGTCAATAGAGAAGAGTTTGCCTCCTTTTCAGCTACACTAGCAACCAACCTTGGATTGTTTATTTAATCCGGCCATTGGTACAAATTCGAAGCCATGTCATCGATAATCGATATTGCATCTCTAGTTGTTCTTGAGAATAAGGCTCCAGCGATAGCTGCATCTAAAACCACCCTCGTTGGTTCGAGTAGACCGTCACAGAAATAATAAACTTGTTTCTTCTCTTGCAAACCATGTTAGGGATATTTTCGTAGAAAATCTTTAAAACGCTCCCAACCTTTCCATAACGGTTCAGCGTCAAGTTGTCGAAATTGAGTGATTTCCCCTTTCAATCTAATTGTTTTACTCGCTGGGAAATATTTCTGGAGGAATCTTTGGTAAAAATTGTCCCATGTCCTTATAGTATCTTCATTGTCGAGTGAGTTGTACCATTGTTTCACCCTATTCCTCAATGAGAAAGAGAAAACACAAAGTTTGATTTGGTCGTGAGGGCCATGATTAATTTGAATTGTCACGCGGAGTTCTATGTAGACAACTGCAAATTGGGATCCTCGCTTGTGTGTCCTCCGAATTGGTTTTGTTGGATAATGGAGATGAGTGCCGGTTTTCAGTTCGAAGTTCACCGTGTTGACTGGTGCCCACCCAATTCCACCAAAGTTCCGATTCCTGACCAGTCGTAAGAAATCTTGGATGGTATTGGGATGGTGGATAAAGCACATGCTCTCTCCAATTCCTTAAAGCGTCCACTTCCTCTAATTGCTTCCGCATCATTTCGATAATTTGATTATAGGCTTGAATCCAATGAAATTTAAGGAACATTTTTCTCGACCTGATTAACAACCCTTGGTTATTCTCTCCATCGGCCATATCTCTTTCTCTATTCCATCTCCCTTGATTGTTACAAGTCGCCTCGATTTCTGGGTCGAATGGTAGCAATCCTTCCAACCCTTATGACCTCAAGTGCATCAACTACTTGCAAAATAATCAAAATAAACGACAGTTAAGCTCAATTGATAATAAGTGAACAAACAAAATAACAAAATAAAATAAAAGTATCTAGAGTATCACAAAATACTTATAATAATGTTATTCGGCAATCGTTACCGATTCCCCGACAACGGTGCAAAAAACTTAACATAACTTAGTTTAGAGGCAACCGCAAATGTACATCATCAAAGTAGTACTAAGTGAGTACAAGGTCAATCTCACGAGGAATCGACTCGATATCGGATAAACCTCAATAAGCATTTCAATGGATAATTAGACGATTGATTTGTTGGTTTTTTATAGTTTTAGAACTAAGTAAACTAAACAAGTAAGTAAATCTAATAAGATAGATTAGAGAATAAATTATAGAGTTAAACAATTAATAAAGATTATCTAGGTTTAGATTTCAATTATGGGCATCCAATAATTAAGAACCCTGATCAACTCAACCTTTAAATCGGATGCTACATATTAGAAAATTATCATAATGATATGTAGAACCCCCTCTCGGAGCGAATTACGTGTGGATTGTATATGATTAATTGCCGTCTCCGGTCAATTAATCAAATACAACTCTAGATCGATCCTAAGATCCTAGTTTCCACAATTAGCTCAAACCTCTTGGTTCTATTGTCTAATCATGTCAATGAATATGAACTCAGATTAAATCTCTACTCCCGATTCCAATTTAATCAACAAAAAATTATTAAACAAGTGATCAAATCATTTAACAAACATTATAAACAATTAATCAACTAATAACATAATACAGGTTGAAGTAATCGGCTAATAATCATTAATCACTCATAACCTACTCTCTAAATCTATATTAAAGTAATTTAGTCAACCATGATCATAATAAATGATAAACACAAATATATAAATATAATCATTTTCATATAAAGATTAACGAGAAATGGAAGTATAAACCTAATTAATGTTAATCTTGAACCTTGATGTTCAATGTATACATTTCTCTACCATTTGCTCTCTAAATTTCTCTCTCTAGAAACTATACAAAATTAAAATATCTCAAAATCTGAAAAGGGTATGAATATTTTAGTACAATTTGGATTTTTTAGGTTAATGGACCAAAAGGGGAAAACTTAGAATCTATGGCCCATCTTTTAATCGGGCTTTGACACGGGCCGTGTACGATTTCACTGGCTCACACGACTCGATCGTCTCTTGCTCAAATCTTGAGATTCTCCCTGGACTCTCACACGAGTCGTGTGAGATTACACTGTGTCATATGACCCGATCGTGTGAACTCGAATTCTTCCAATTTTGCCTGGACTTGCACATGGAGATCGTGTGGGCTTGTTTCTCTTCTCTTTTGCCCTTTTCTTCGTCTTTTCCTCTGGTCATTCCTATTATCGCTTTTTTTTTTTTAATCTAAAAGACACTTAAAACATGATTTTTTTCAATACAAGAGAGAAAATATAATAAAGCACGACAAACGGGAGCTTAGAATGTGTAAATGCACAATATAACCTCGTTTCTAAACGCATTTTCCTATATAAAACCCTGTTTGTCAACACCATGTGAAGATTGGACCACAACAATGTGATTCAAATAAGAGAGAATCCAGAAATCTGCAACCACCAATGAGAGGTTGATAACTGGATACAATAATCCAAGGATAGAGTCTCAAACTTCTTTAAAATCAGGGTAGAAGGAAGCAGAAGACATCAACCATTCCCCTCTATTTTCTTACAAAAATATACATTATACTATTTAGTTTGCAGTTTTCTTGCATTCTAGTCTTCATTCGAGTATATGTGTGCTGAGAGCATAACTACCATGAGTAGCTAAACAAGTCGTCTCCTCCCAAAAGGAGATGCACTGTTGTAATAAATAAGTTCTTGAATTCTTAATAAAAGTTGAGCTTTGCTCATCATTTTTCAAAAGTTTTATTTCTATTCATCAATCAAGTAGAATATTGTACGCCTCGAGATAGGAAACGAAACGAGACTATACTGGTTGTTGTTGAAGGAGTCTACGTTGGAACCATCGATTGCGATTGAGTGGTTAGGTTATGAGGAGCAGTTCGTAAAACCGAATGGATACAACCCCGCAACAATTCAGTCAGAGGTATAAAACATGGTTTATTTTTCAAGAATTTATATTTGACAGAAGCATGATGGACATGACATGATTGTATAAACTATTTCTAAATTTATGTTAAAGATGAATTTTGCATGAACAATTTAATATTGGGGCTGATTTATAATTAAGAAAATATGGGACGATTTATATAGACAAAAACAAAAAAGATAAAACTTTAAGAATTTAATTGGAAGAAAAATTTGTTCGCTCATATTAAAAAATATTTCGGAAAAGGGATACATTACGGACAATATGATCATTCTAGGTATATTAGCATGAAAAAATTAAAAAGACAAAATAGTGGGTTATAACCCACTGACAGGGTACATTATCAATTGTCCCCTAATTAAATTCTCGAGGTACAATCTCTGACAAAAAAACTCATCTTATACCTATAATCCAAACTTTAAGATAATAAGCCCGACATAAGCAACGCTGTCTCTCTCTCCCTCAAGCTCGATCCGATGAATGCTTTTTATTTGTTGTAAATGCAAAAGCATTGTTTTTAGTACAAATCCTGATTAGGATGGGGTTTAAAATCGATGGAAATTAACTGGGTTATAAGATGATCTACCTACCGAGCTACCATCAATTTCTCGTAAATGTAGAAGCACTTTGTGATGCGGATTTCGAGCTCTCAAATTTGGCTGAAATGAGTTGTGAAAAGCACTTAATCTTATAAGTATCATGTCCCATTTCATGAGCACTATATCACATGAAACAAATTGGCTCAGACGTTGAAAGGTTTCTATAATCTCACCCAATGGAATCTGGAAACATGAGAATATCCCTTTCTAGAAAGTCCAAGGAGCGATTATTCATCATGACGAGCACAGCTACGAGTATGTGCCATTTACGACATGTTTATTTCACTAGAAGATGCAACTACCTTACCTTACCTTAATATCGGTAAATGAGATTTTTCCAGGCATCCTTGTTCTCTGAATAGTACTTCACTTCAGCCTGCAACAACACCAAAATGCATATTTTAAAACTTCTTCAACCCCATTGCTTTCCAATATACTGTTCATTTTAAAGACAGACTAACAATACTTTAGCGTTAGTGATGATCTCTTCTCATTTTACTCCTAAACTATTATCAGCAGCTAGAAAGAAACTTGTATTACTATCAGATGGGAGTGTAATTTGAGACAAATAAATAACTCAGTACCTTCCTAACCCCTGTAATGGCAACCAAGAGCTTTTCACCCATCAGATCTCGCAACACTGTGTTCTTCTCAAGGGCTTCAACAGATTCAGACAGCGATTTAGGCAGCCGTTTCACTTTCTCCTTCACATTGTCTGGATTATCGTCTGTTTAGGACAAATCCCAGGTTGTCAGCATAGTATGACATGGCCAAAATAAGAGCACATTTTAAGTAGAAAACCCAAAGGAATACAATTATAAGACTGCATTCTTCATAAATAGGCAACATATAATTGATGAATGACAACCACCCCGAACTTTCTGTAGTTCATTAAGAAAGTTATTCACCATATTGTTCACTAGAGATGTCTCAAGAATGCATATCATACAGCGCCAATGTCTTACCAATAGGTTCTGGTAGAGATGCATGTCTCCGTAGGCCATCAATTCCGGCGGCAATTATGGAGGCAAGTCCCAAATGAGGATTGGCACAACCATCAAACACCTTAATCTCAAAATTGCTCACAGAGCCATCTGGGGTTCCTGGCGGGCAAGCAGCTCTGACAGGAGCTTCTCTATTTTCCACCCCCCAGCACTGGTATGCTCCACTCCATGTATTAGGTTGTATACGATCATAACTAGACGACATTACGGGTGCAGATAGGGGGTATTAGATGCATCATTGAGTTCATTATAACATCTTAAACTGTTATTTTCTCGCTTGCTTTTGAACTGACAAAAAAAGATAAATAGATTTAACTTGAAATTTTAAGATTATATCATCCATTTCGAACCATTATGTAATACAAATAAAATCTTAGTTCTGGAAATGGACATGCCCTGGTGTCAAGGAGAATGTGCTCTTTAGAAAAGTGAACTTAAAGTACAAAGGAGGTGCATAATCTCCTTGAAAAATGTGGAGCTACTTTGAGATTTTTCTGAACCATAGCCATATATGATTTGAGAAAAGTTGTTATTTGAGATGTGACGATGAGCTAATGTAGTTAGACAGCACATTGAGTGAGTAGATAGACGAGGAACTTCAAACATAAGGACCCTACCAGTGGATGAAAGCCTTACCTATTTGGAACTGGTGCTGTAAATGCCAATATCGATGGAAGATGATTCAATACTCCAGCCATGAACTCCTCGCCTATCTTGGATATTCCATATCTAGTTTCCCCACTTTTCTCCATAAATACATTTTTTCCATTCTCGGACAAACTTAGGTGCACATGTGATCCAGAGCCAATATCATCCAGTGCGTACCTAGGAAGAAAGTACATCACATTTTGCGCTCACGGACATGAAGCGAACATAGTGACTATTTTTCCCTTTTGTGGAAAATCTGAGTTGTGAAAAACGTTAAAGATATATTTCTTTCAGAATTCCAAAGAACAATTTTGAAGCTCACTAGCGATCAACATACGTTTAGTATTTTCAGTATGGAACTCATCATAAAGCCTGGGCCATGACTTTATCCAGATTCCATAAATGGAGAGAAAACAGTAGCTCAAAATAGTTTCTAGCCATAACATAATACTTAATATCTGAATACCTACTTGGGTACAAAAGTTGCCAACAATCCATGTTTTCTAGCCACAGCCCGAATAACTTCACGTGCAAAAACTAAGTTGTCAGCTGCATTTTCACAGGTTGTGTAACCATAAGCGAATTCGAATTGACCGTGCCCAGCTTCTGCATGTAGCTACATGATTCCCAAAAGCAAATTATGACCCAAGTCATATTGAATGAACATCTCACTAAAAACTTAAGCTGGAACAATTTTAACAAGATACACAAAAGCAACCAAGTTGGGTAGATACAGAGTGAGACAGAGAGAAAGGTTAAAAAGGTTAAAAAGTTATTGAAACTATTTCGGTGGAACACACAAAATGAACTTTACCCAGTTCACAAGAAATAGAAAGGTTAAAAAGCTACTAAGAAAGGCGTATTTACACAAAAAAAAAAAAATTAATTTTGCATTTGAGTTTCCTAAGAGCATAGCAACTATTTAACTTTACTATATATATCAAGTCCCCAAAAGTAAAATGTACCAAGTGATTCTAACTATAAATTCCCAGAACTTTAGATACCTGTTCCACTACAATATCCAATGACTGAAGAGAAGTCTCAATTTCACTAAGTACGGGAAAGGCAGCATCAGTTGCGGCCGTGGAGCAGTAAGGAGTTGCATCGAATGGTACCCACTTTTCTTTCCCATCCCTGCAAGAATTCATAAAAGGTGGAAACTTGGGTCATAGTTCACATGAATAATTCTGAATGATAAAGGGAAACAAATAGTCTCGTCGCATACACTAGTGCACTCCGTAACAGGAAAAACTCGTTCTCAAAGCCTGCATCCATTACCTGCAAACGAGCAGTTTTAGATCAAACAACTAAATTTTCATCACACTATTTCTCGTAATATGATTCAAAGATAAGAAAATTCAAACAACACAACAAAACAGTACCAAGTTAAATTCATCTTTCAAGACCGTCGAAACTCTTCGCAATGTTTCTCTAGGACAATACTCCCATGGTATGCCTGGCTTAAGGTGCATGTCAGCCAGAACCATCTCTTGCTCTTTTGCCCTGTGACATAAATAATGTAACTAAGTAAAGAGACAGTACTAGAATATATATATTCTTCAACAAGGACAATTAAAATAAACTGAGAGCTACATGCAACTAAATATGCCTTATGGGTTGAAATCCAACAAGCAAACACTACAATTGATTTTGTTCCATAATATTGATTCGTCGCTATTCTCGAAAATTCTTCTATTCCTTTCCAGGAAAGTTGAACCAAACTACCGCAGTTATCATCACTCTCAAAAGAATCATAGCTCTCTTGCTTACTAGATTGCCCATGTTGATTAGACGCATGTGTCTTTGTCATCCATGTATTAATTGCATAATAAGACTTGACAAGCTCAATTTAATCATTTAGGGAGTTCAACGAGATGAGACAAATAATAAAAGGTGAATAATAACAAAGTAAATAGGAAGTTGCAAGGGCTGATGCAATGCCCTATGAAGAAATCCCATACCAAGGAATTATGCATTTGGTAGTTAAATCAGGAATGAGTCTGATTTCACCCGTCCCACTCAAATTAGTTCCATCAGCCGGACCATCCATATGCGAAGACATAGCCATTGATGCGCAGGTTAGTCCAACACCATTCTTTGTAACAATATCATGGAAACGTTTATTAGGAACCACCTGAAACATAAAACCAAACAAAAAGAGGTGAAAATGTATCCAGCGGCACAATTTTTATAAACTCTTTAATAGTTTTACATCCATAATGCATATCTAACCAAATTAGTATTGGAATTGAAGAAGAAACAATTAAAAAGAGATCATAGAGAAATAACCATGATATTGTTGACTTCTCTAAAATAATAGGTCAAGGTTTGGGTATATGCACTGAAGTATAAACAAATGGATGACATTGGTAACATGGCTTTCCAGATTGACTAACATGATATGAAAGCCTCTAAGCTTTCTCATGTCAGAAGGTGTACTTGGAAACTAGGGAGTTTTAAATAGATGAAAGAACTTTATGCCAACAAAACTTAGAAAAAAAGACTTACACGGCATCTGTGCTGTCCCGAAGCATCAACCCAAATAATGCGAACAAATGCAGTGACTTGAGAAGTAGCATAAGAGCCAAGCTTCTCTGGAAGGGATAAAATATCCTTTGAATATGAAGTTCCTGAAGCAGCTTGAATCTTATACAAGTGTCTTGAGTTTTCAGAGAATATGTCTTTAGCGGCTTGAATAGCTTCAGGAATTGAAAGGTCTCCATCGATGCATGTATCACGCAGAACAACAAATATAACCTCACGTGCTTTCTTTGCACCTGTTAAAGGAGTCACATCCAAGTTTAGTAATCAGATTTAGACGAGAAAAGGCTCCAAGAAATTATGATCATGTAAGCCTAGAAAATTATAGTTAGCTGCGTGCTTCAAGATGCTTGGAATTGTGTACTATACCGAAATACTATATAACAATTGTCAAATAGATTTCATAACCTACTATGCTGAAATATATACATAGTACTACCATTGGATCACTTGAGCTTGTCTATATAAATTTAATATCAAATTCTAGAGGCTACATAGAAATTAGATTCACAAACAATGTATAAATGTCAAAGATGGCTTAGCTCCACAAAAACGAGACATAATGCATTACGAAGCATACATTGTATACCTAGACCATTTCAGCACTTAGAAATATTTCTCAACAACCAAAGGTCACAAGTTTTCATAGCGAAAGGTAAATTTGGACCCCGTTCAGCTGATGTTTACTGATCATTTTCTATTAGTTATTAAGAAATTTAACTCTAAAGTGATATAGCATAAAATGGATCAAATAAAAAACCAACCTAGGTAGAAACTCTCGGGAAAACCACAGCCGTCGGTACTAAACATTACCTGCCAATTGCAATAAATATTTTTTCAGGTTAGCCAAATATGATGAAATTGAAGTCACATGCTTCCATGATGTTCACCTTCTTTATTGGTGCTAGCTCTAAGAGCTCTTTGACCGAGGATAACATCCCATGAAAGCTAAGTTTTGGCACTGCCAGCCCAAAGTCCAGATAGACCTATGATTAAAGTGAGAATAACAAGACAAATATGTGATTCTAATGACAAGAACTTTCTTCTAGACTATATACTAGAATGGCTTCTAGACCTTACCTGAGGGTACACAGAGGCCAAGTATGATGCTTCTTTGGAATAAGGGTATGAAGCATGTAGCAGAACAATCCGAGACTTGCTGAACCTCCTGTCCTCAAGAAGATTACGAAGATGAAGGGGATTCGACATTCTTAAATCAAGATCATTGTCCCCGAAACTACAGAGAGCAAAAAAACAAAGTATCAGTAAATGATTGTCATCATAATGGAATTGAGTAAGTAACCAAAAAGAAAAACAGAGGCAAATTAAAAACAGGTTAGATTCTTGAATTAGCTACCGGAATCTTGAAACCATGGGAGTTCTCAACTTGCCCTCATCCCAAGAAGCTTCAATACAGTGTAAGAGTCGCATAAATAAAACTAAGAAAGAAACTACCCCGTACCCTGTATGTATCTGCATCGGCAAGTCAAAACATTGGGCAATCTCCAGCGCATGGATGAAAATGTGATCAATAAAGCTTTTATTTGTGATGCGGACAGGATTTCCAGCTGGAAAGACAGACTATCAGATTTGTATGCAATGTTAGGTAAAAGTTTAATTCTGCTTATGCAAAACATACCTTGTAAAACGTCATTGAGGCCCTCCTCGGCATCCTTTTTTGATACATTTGTACTAATTTCAAGCCCACTGCGATATGCAGCTATACTTTTAAAGCCAACAACTGTAGCAGCATGTGTAATAATCGATAAGGAAACCAGTGAGAACCAGGAAATTCTCTAACTTAAACTTGGTGCTAATATGAGTTTAAGCACAAAGATAGAAATCAAAAGGATATGACTTCAACTTATCCACGAATATTTCGGTAAATGAGTCCAATGTCCATGTAGTTCCACTTGGACTGCCCTAATCAGCAAATAAATAAAAGAAATTAAAAAAAAAAAAGAGGCATAAAGCCCACGAGTAGTAGATAAAGCTTTATCAGATAAACAGCTCGATTTAGGTGATTGCCATAAATTATTAAAAATGAGGGCAAACACTTCAATGGGAGTTCCATAATATATAGAGACATAGTGGCTGAAAAAAGAATTCGTAAATACTTCTGAATTCTATTAAGTATAAATAATTACTTCAAATGGCAGTGGTTAGTCTTTTACTCTTTACCAGCCAGGTTTGGCCTCATTGACTACAAGAAACAGTGTACAGATACTAGGGAATCAGTACAATATGAACCTATCAGCATAGTGTTGATAGCTCACCTCATCAAGAATCTTCTCCGCCAGACGTTCTATTCGCAATATTTTACCAACAAAAGGAACAAATCTCCTATGCCACTCAATATCATGCATTTTGTCTAACTCAAGTCCATCATCGATGAACATAGCCGAGATTCGAGCCGCTTTAAGGCACTTTGCAGTGACCAATTCCACGCCAGAGCTGGACCTGTAGTCTTGGACAGCATCCAAGGATGGTTTGGAGCCATAAAGTTCTGCAATTTCTTTCAAGCTTCTCTAAAATTAAACAAAAAAGAAAAAAGAAACTCTGTTAGAGATTTCTCAACTTATGTGTCAGCAAAGACGATCATTTAATCTTTGCATTTTATTTAGTCTTTTCCTGAAAGAACTAGAGACACACAGTTGTTCAAGTTTCAAAATATGAAATTGCTACGCAGTCGTCCTCCACTACTTGTGTGACCATCAGCACAACATTTAGAGAAATTGTACCATGACTGAAATTTGTTTGTTTGTTTGTTTGAATAGATTTTGATATGAAAGTTTTGAAGTTGATTGTCCAACTAGGAATTAGTTGGCATATGTGAGATTCAGCTGCTCATTGTTTTAGGCTAAACATCCTAAAAGATTGAAATCCAGTAATTGTAGGTCACAAGTACTGTTCACTGGGATGGCTGTATACTAACATGGGAACAACACAAACCTTACAAAGTAAAATCATGAAGTGACATTCAGCATATAATAATGTTCTGGTTAGTTGTCAAAGTGAGACACTATATGTATTGCTCTCAGCAGCGGACATTTGCTCCATTTATCGCCATGTACAGTGCTTTTACGCTCCATCTAGGGGATGCTAGGAACAGAAAATATAAACCATGGAAGACTGATGTTCATTTCATTTTATGGAATAAAATGATTATATTAATAGATTAAGATTTCCGTGTTCCAACCGCCACAACGTTTTACTAGCAGAAAGAAAGCAAGCTACGACTATGAAGACAAAAGGCTCATATACACTCTGGCTTTATCTCAATACCTGTAGAATACACGGTTTCAGCAGATTCATGAATGATTTCAATCTATCATTCTCACAAGTCACAAGACAGTAAGTGAAACTAGAGAAGTCAACGAAGCACAGAGTAGAACTTCTATATGAAACAGAGCAGTGGTAAGGTAACCTCCCTCATATGTTGCATACGGAAACACATAATGATCGTACTGTTGGTAAGCAGAGGAGACTGTCACCTTAAAATTGATTGTGTGTGGTACAGCAGATAATGCAGCGGCGGTGGCCTCAGAAAAGCAGTTGAGGAAAGGGAAGGTGGAGTTCGCGGCCACAATGTTGTGCGCGTGCGCATCCACTAGCTCCGCCGTCTCCACTACTGTTTTCAGCGCCGCGAACCCATCCATTCTCTCTCACTCTCTGTACTGTACCTGTATCTCTTTCTCTCCTGTCTTCTTCTTATCCCTTTCCAATAATTTGACTGATGCGTCTGTCGGTGTGAACGTGCAACTTCCTCCATATCAATATATAGTACGGCAAATATCTCGTTGGTCAAATCTCCCTCATTTAAGTCAGAATCTCCTATCGACCAAACATTTAATCCTATTGGCTATCACAGCTCACATGTTGGCATTAACTTCACAATTTGCGAGTCAGGTCTCAACAAAATCTACAGCACTCCCGTCGTCCCGAATAAACTTGCACTGGTTTCCCGACATACATATTAAAAAAAATTATTTTTTATAAATGTTGACTTAGTCAAATCTATTTTTACCTTTATGTGATGACAGATTTGTAATTATGTGATTGATGTGGGATAGAGATGTAAAGTTTTATTTCCTGAAATGAAAATTGTGCAAAAGGAGTGGGACACCCCGATTAAGAAAGTATGCAAGTTCATTCGGGACGGAGGAAGTACAATTTTAGTGACACAGATATACATAGATATTTGTGATCATTATCTAATTTTAATATATTTTGATAACATTTTAAGAATAATTTAACAATAATATTTCAATTTTACGATTTTTTTTTTCCAGAATAAACACTAGATTTAGAATCCCTACGACTTAAATTTTAATGTATAAATTTGTTAAATGTTTGTATAGGTTTTAATTACTGAAATGAATGTCCAAATCCTTGAACTATAAAAATTAATTCGTTCAAGTCCATATGTGTCCGAAGGTAATCGAAAATGGTCGAATATTTTTATTTTACGGTCTAAATATTTACAAGTCGGTTATTCTTTTGAAGAAAATTACATTAGAATATGCTATTAGATTCAACTGCTTCCGTTTCCTCTAATGCGTAGGGACTCGAAGACAATGATTTTAAATAGTTCAGAAACCTGAACATCATTTAACGTAAATAAACATTTGTCAATAATTAAAAGACCTAAACAAATATTTAAATAATTAAGTCATCTATACAAACATATATGATTTATCTATAATTAAAGGGAGCTACACGGGCATTTTGCTAAAAACAACTGTACATAAAAAGTTGATATAAACAGCTCGTGATGACCAATCAAAAGCTAATTAATCTTTTTGTAATGACCTTTCTTTAAGTAAATGAAAATTATGAGAACACTTATTAAGAATTGGGGGCTAGGAGCCAGGGCACTCCCTCCCTCCATGTTATAACGAATTAGGGTAGGCAGGAAAAAAAATCTTAACCAATTCCATAACTTTTTATTTTATATTTTATATAATTGGTCTTCTAATTTTTATCTTTTCTAATTTAGTCCCCTAAATTGAAAACTTTCTCAATTTAAAGTCAATTTTAGCCCAAAAAAGGACGAACGCCACGCTCATTTTTCGATCAAAATTAACCTTAAATCGAGCAATTTCCAACTTACGAGACTAAATTGAAAAATATAAAAACTACGGAATTAATTGCATAAAAGTAAAAAACATTATGCTACGAGTTAAGGTTTTTTCCCAAGTAATTGAATAATAATTTTAATATTATAGGATCATTTGACACATAAGGATACTAAAAGTTATAGGGTGTCAATTATTATCTTTTTCGGTATCCTATAAGTTAAAAATAAACTTTTAACCTATAAAAGTATACATAATAATTTTCTACTTCAAGTACCAAGAAATCCCGTAAATTATATTTTGAAAATTTAACCTAAGTAACTGTAATTTTTAATATTTAGTTGATCCTTCAGTCCTAATTTAATTCACTGAATTATAATGAAATCACAACATAATTCATTGTTTACTTATAACATCACTTTTATATTAGTGAAATTTAAAAAATTAAAATATATTTAGAAATTATTGTACTTCAGACACCAAGAAGCCCCGTAAATATTATACAATTTTAACAGAAGTAACTATATTATTTAAAATTTAGTTGGTCTTTTAGTCCCAATTCACCGAATTATAATGAAATCACAACATAATTCATTGATTACTTATAATATCACTTTTAGATTAGTTAAACTTAAAAAAATTAAATTAGATTTACAAATTACTCTACTTTGAACACCAATAAGCCCCATAAAGTATATTTTAAATTTTTAACTAAAATAACTATATTTTTCAATATTTTGTTCATCTTTTAGTCTAAATTATAATGAAATTCCAACGTAATTATTGATTATTTATAATATCTCTTTTATATTATTTAAACTAAAAAATAGAGTTAGCAATTACACACTACTTCATACACTAAGCTCCCCTAAATTAAGTGAAATGGTAATCGACGCAATTGGCCCCGTAATTTTTCACTTTTGCAATTTAGTCCCATAAGCTGAAAAATTGCTCAATTTAAGGCCAATTTTTTGCCCAAAAACGAGCATAAGGTACACACGCCGGTTCATTATATCTCACGCTTATTTTTCGGCAAAATTGACCTTAAATTGAGCAATTTTCTAATTTACCGGACTAAATTGAAAAAGATAAAATTCTCGGGACAAATTCCGTAAAAGTAAAAAATTATGGGACGAGTTAAGATTTTTTCTCTCAAGGTAAAATGTTAAAATGTTTGCTGCTGAGGAATTAGTCAAATATCATCAACTGACCTGCCGACATCTTTTTATTTTTATAAACACCCTTCCCAATCTCTTCCAATATAACTCTCCAAATGATTTGTACTTGAAAGAATAACTAAAAGTGAAAAAAAAAAACCCTCAAAATCTGCCCACCCTTAAAAAATTTGGTACTTATATCTGGGTTTCTTATGTGCTTTTATTGCACAAACGTGGTTAGGAAAATAATTTAGAAATATTCACGTTGAGCTCTGGACATTCGTCATGACACTACAGTATATATATTACGTACGTAGGATTAAAATCTCCCGTCATATATTTGGTTTAATGTATGCATGTATCACACAAGATGAATTATAGTACTTTGGAGATGTCTTGAATGAGTAGAGAAATATTTAAGTAAGAAGATCCTCCTTCCTCCACCGACCTCTTGGCCATTTCTCCAAGCTCCCGTGCTCTTTTCCTTCTCTCTTCTCCCTCCCTCCCCCCTCCTCCTAACATTATCCTTCCTACAGCCTCTCCTATCGCCTCCCTTGTCACCTTATTCTCCGTCTTATCTTCCTCCCCAAGATGCGCCACGACTCTTGCACCCACCCCCCACATCCGTCCCCAGTATCTGCGCTATCAATATCTCATTCAAGAATTGCTCCGCAAAAATTGGACAAGTAACCATCGGTAACGCCGCACTTATGCCTTCCAGGGTCAAGTTCCACCCGCAGTGTGTCAGGAATGCCCGCACCGTCGGGTGCGATAATATGGCTACTTTTGGAGCTCACCCTCTAATAAACACCCCTCTTCCCTTGCTCCTTTTCTCTATCCCTTCATCCACAATCCACTTCTCTACCTCCTTTCCAGATTTCCCCACTATAATAAATGGATGACCCGAAGCTTCTATGTCGTCGGCTCAAGCTTCTGAGGCATGCGTAGACAACATACCCCAACTTCTCCCTGTTATCGAGCCACTTAACCGCCCCCGCCTGGTCGTGTTGGACAATGTCTGGACCATTGACACCGGAAAGAGACAATGGCCCGATGCACCAAACCTTACCCCCTCTCAGCTTTTTAAACGCATCCACGTACCGGTCTTCTAGCTCCACCAAGGAATTCACCACCACTCCGTACGGCTGCATCTCAATCTTTCTCACTTGTCCGCGTTATTCTGTTAAGTCCACCAATCCTGGATTGAATAGCCCGGGCAGCTGGAGCTTGGTGGACTCAATCACATCAGGCAAACCGGGGACCACGAAAGGCTCATTCGACTCAACTATTTGCTAGATCCTTGAAATGTACAGACAGTGAGTCACTAATTGGGTGAAACGGCTCATCCCGTCGAAGACTATCCTAGGAATCCGCAACGCAGTACATGTATCACCTGTCTAGGGCATGTGCTTGTAGCATACCTAATAAGGAAAATATTATATAGGTCAATATGATATATTTCTAGAATATTCTTATAATATTGTATATACTATATTTAATATAATTCATTTAGTGATTAATTTATCACTTATAGTAATACCAATTGTGGCGAAGAAATTCCCCATGAGAGAATAAGATGTTAGAAAATTGGCACTTTCGCAGCCCAGCAACAAGCCGGCTTCCTCACAGGGGAACTCGATCATGACAAGACGAACTGAAAAGTCGGATTCAACGGCGCGATTTATCACCAGAGTGAAGCGTGCGGCATCCACGTATGTGACGATTATTGAAACGTCGACCTCTCTTTCAACCAACAATTTGGCCATGTCTATCATGGGGATGATATGAGCAGGGGCCATCAGAGGTATGAGAACGAAGGGCGCCATAGCCAGTTTGACATTAATTCCATGTTTTATGCTGTTAGAGTAGTTATTTTAGTAACAACAACAACAATAATAATAATAATAATAATAATAATAATAATAATAATAATAATAATAATAATAATAATAATAATAATAATAATAATAATAATAATAATAATAATAATAATAATAATAATAATAATAATAATAATAATAATAATAATAATAATAGAATATAATTAGACTACATACATGCATACGTAAGTCATTACCGTTGCAGTTTTGGATGTTATTATTTCCCTTATCGATTTAACTAGACAACTCAAACTGCAATATAGTATCGTTGCTATTAATTTTCCAAGACTGCAGGCTTAATTCTTTTACAGAACTATGTACTAATGTACATAATATTGAAAATAATTTTTAATTCTAGAAAATTCTTCATAATGGTGGTACATGCATGACACCTTAGTTTCTTGAGTCAATTTTTTTATCCATTAGATTAAGTAAAGATGGTCAATTAACTTGACCAGATTAGCTATGCATAAAATATAGTATGCCTGTGTAAGGCCTTGTAAACATTTGCAGAGTATCAAGTAAATGAAAAAGAACAATTCAAAAACTCTACTACATAAACTTCCATACTTACATCAAGCTTACATTTTCCAATTTCCAAATATTCAATTCTCATATATCCAACATATTTGTAGTATGAGAGCCACCCTTTGGTTCTGATTACTCCTCCAATATTTATCAATGACATCTACGAGCAACCAAGAACTTGCATTCGCATATTCCCAACAAGGTGTTCCCATCTTTATTGGTCAAGATTATGAATTATGGAGTGTTCTTATGAAGACCCTATTCGGGTCTCACGAACATTAGGACATTGTCGAAGAAGGGTATATTTCTCATACCCCGGAGGAGGTAGCTGCATTTCCAAATGAGAAGAAAAAATACCATAAAGAGAACAAGACAAAGGATGTAAGAGCCTTGTCCTTTATGCACCAAGGGCTGAGTCGATCAATACTTCCGCGCATTACGAGTGCCAAGACTGCAAAAGAGGCATGGCAAATTCTGAAAAATCAGTTCAGAGGACATGAGAAGGTGATCATGATCAAGCTACAAAACTTATGGAGAGACTTTGATAATCTTTCCATGAAAGATTCAGAGAATGTACAAGAGTTTTTCTCTCGAGTTTTGCTCATAGTAAATCAAATTAGAGGATACAGAGACACTCTAGAAGAGAAGAAAATCATTGACAAAGTCCTATAATGTTTACCGGCAAAGTTCGAGCATATTATTGTGGCAATCAAAGAATTCAATGATTTATCGAGATTAACTTTTGATGAACTCATGGGTTCCCTTGAAGCCCATGAAAAGAGGATGAGCAGATTTACAACTCAAACCATGGAGCAACCTTTTCAAGGAAAAGTGAATATTTCACAAAAGCATAAAGACGACCCACAAGAGAAAAAGAACATATCGACACAACCACGAGGAAAAGACCGTGGCAAACATCAAAACCCTTGTGGTCGAAGTTGAGGAGGAAGAGGCAACTCTAACTCAAAATGTAATAATTAAAACTCAGAATCTTATTATCGCATTTGCCGTAATAATAGCCACGATACCAACAATTGCTGGTATAGATGCAAAAGGCGCAGAAATGCAACTTACTCTCAAAGATATTGTTGGCATCAAGATGACTGTGAGACAAAGGATGCCAACTTCAAAGAAAATATTATAGAAGGTCAGGTATTTTATTCGTATTTAAATTCTTAGCAGCAACATGATAATATTTGGTATGTGGACAACAACTGCAGCAATCACATGTCCGGAAATAAAAATATGTTCGTGGATCACGATGAATCTTTTTCGTCTCAAGTAAAACTTGGAAACAACAAATCTCTCAAGATCAGTGGAAGAGGAGCGATTGCAATCAAGACAAAAGATTGCGAGTCCAATATCATCAAAGATGTCCTCTATGTGCCAGAATTGACTCAAAATTTGTTAAGTGTCGACCAACTGTTAAAGAACAATTATAAAGTGGAGTTCGATAATGATCTTTGCATCATTATTGACAAACAAAAGAAACAAACAGTTGCAAAAATCAAGATGAGCCAGAACCAAGTGTTCCCTCTCAATCTCGCACTATCTCAGAAAGTTACTTTGCAGAACACAACAGATGGATATCATAATCTTTGGCATTTGAGATACGGCCATTTGAGTTTCAAAGGCTTAAGCTTGCTGAAGAATAATAACTTGCTATTTGGGCTTCCAAAATTTCCCGGATCAAGATCGGAGGTGTGAATTGGATGCATTTTTCAAAAATGCGCCGCCTACTATTTCAGAAGATATCTTATAGAGCCAAAGTCCCTCTTGAGTTGGTGCACGCTAATATTTGTGAACCGATGCAAACTCCATCTCTCAATGGTTATAGGTATTTCCTCTTGTTCGTGGACGACTACACCAGAATGATTTGGGTTTACATTCACAATCAGAAGTTAGAAGCATTTCCAATTCTATTGGAGTTCAAGAGACTTTTGGAGAATCAATCGGGCAGTAAAATAAAAATTCTCAGCACCGATCATGGAGGAGAATTTATTGGAAAAGCATTCACGGACTATTGCAAAGAGAGGGGGGTCCAGAGGTAGTTGACATTTCGGTACAACCCGCAACAGAATGGTGTTGCCGAGTGAAAGAATAGCACTATTGTGGAAATGGCTCGAAGCATGATGGCCCGCAAAGGACTCCCAAAAACTTTTTGGACAGAAGTGGTAAATGCAGCAGTGTACATTTTGAACCGGTCACCAACAAAGGCGGTTCCAAATAAGACTCGGCGTGGCATCGTGTGAAAACCTCAGGTAAATCATTTTAAAGTTCTCGGATGCATTGCTTACTCTTATATCGCATCTCAATATAGGGAAAAGTTTGATGAAAAAGGAGAAAAACTTATCCTTGTTGGTTATAGTGATGAGCCCAAAGGATATCGATTACTGGACCCGAGGACTAATACAATTTCTCGAGATGTTATTTTTTATGAAATGCAGTCGTGGAATTGGGGAGACAATCAAAATGTTGCAGCTCAGCCTACAAACTGATTGATCAACCGAGTACAAGTGGAGGAGCAAGGACCTCAAGTGATTGAGATCTCGATCCGGAGTCGGATCCTGTGAGAAAAATTCGAAGCTTAAGAGACATCTATGAATCATGTAATGTTGCATTTTTTGCTGGTGAGCCACAAATTTATGAGGAAGTTGAAAAGGAGGAAATTTGGCAAAATGCAATGGATGAAGAAATTGCTTGTGTTGAGAAAAATAATACATGGGATCTTGTAGACTCGCTAAAAGGAAAAAAAAAATGTAGTCGGGGTCAAATGGATCTACAAAATAAAATATAAAGAAGATAGCTCATTTCACAAGCATAAAGCTCGCCTAGTGGCAAAAAGGTATTCTCAACAACCCAAAGTTGGACTCCACAGAGACTTTTGCATTAGTGGCACGAATGGAGACAATTCGCGTCGTTCTAGCTGTTGCTGCACAATTGGAGCTGCTCGTTTACCAGCTATATGTTAAATTCATTTTTCTCAATGGCGAGTTAGAAGAAGAAGTGTATGTGGAGCAGCCAGCAGGCTATATTGTTCAGGGAAAAGAAGAAAAGGTCTATCGCCTTAGAAAAGCATTTTACGGGCTCAAACAGGCACCTCAAGCCTCGAATAACAAGATTGACAATTACTTTCGATTAAATGGATTCGAGCGAAGTCAGAATGGACCATCATTGTATGTAAAGTAAGGTGTAAAAGATCATCTTATTGTTTTTCTTTTTTTCAATGAATTAACTTACACAGGGACAAGCCCAATCATGGTGCAAGAGTTCAAAAAGGCAATGATGGCGGAAATTGAGATGGCAGATTTGGGATTGATGAAATTTTTCCTGCGATTCAAGTCTGTCAATCAAAAGGTGAAAGTTTTATTCTCTAGAAAAAATCCTTGAAGGAGTGTTGAGAAAATTCCAGATGCATAATTGCAAGCCAATCTCGACTCTACTTGCAGTTAATGAGAAATTGCATTTAAATGATGGCACTGCTAAAGTTGATGTAAAGATTTATCGAAGTCTTATAGGCTCCTTGATCTACTTGACTAACACAAGGGCTGATATTGTCTATCCAATTAGCCTTATATCAAGGTTCATGCACGATCCAAGAAAATTGCATTTTCGCAGCTGCAAAAATAATTTTGCGATACCTTCAAGGTACAAAGAAACTTGGCATTAAATATGTCAAAGAGAAAGAAAATAAAATCGTTGGATATACCGATAGTGACTAGGCTAGTTCATTGGATGATAAAGTACATCAGGATACACTTTTTGCTTGGGCTCGAAAATAATTTCTTGGGCATCGAAAAAGCAAAAAATAACCGCACTTTCGTCGGTGGAAGCATAATACATGGCCGGCACCATCGCTGCTTGTGAAGCAATTTGGTTAAGAAGTATTTTGAGTGATGTTGAGCAAAAGCAAGAGGCTCCCACAATAATCTTTTGCGACAATATGTCTACTATTGCGATGACGAAAAATCCCATCTTTCATGCAAGGTCAAAGCACATTGAACTTCATCACCACTTCATAAGGAATCTTGAGAATGATGAAGAAATTCTGTTAGATTTTATCAACACGAAAGAACAGTTAGCTGATGGTTTCACTAAAGCGGTGAGTTTGGAAAAATTTGAGCTGCTTCAGAATCATGCTCGGATTACATATTAAGAGGGTGTTGAAGATAATTTGTAATTCCAGAAAATTCTTCATCATGGTGGTACATGCATGACTCGTGGTTTCTTGAGTCAGAATTTGTATTCATTGGATTATGTAAAGATGGTTAATTAACTTGACCACATTAGTTATGCATTAAATATTGTATGCCTATATAAGGCCTTGTAAACATCTGCAGAGTATCAAGTAAATGAAAAAGAACAATTCAAAAGCTCTACTGCATAAGCTTCCATATTCACATCAATCTTACATTTTCAAACTTCCAAATGCCCAACACATAAATTAGTAGCCAATTATTCTATATAGAGTGCTTCTATGGTGCAGTAGGGTTACCAGTACTCCAATAAATTATAACCATTAGATTGTCAACTTTTAAAAACAACCCGCTACCTGAACAATAAGCTACCATATGAAAAAAAAAATTAAAATTAAAACGTCCAACCTCAATCTGCCCACCTTCTCCCCCCCTCCAGCTCCTCCCCCCACATACTTTTCGCCATTTCTTTATGATATTATTTTTATGATGAAAATACTAAACTAGCAATTTATTAGTTTGAAATATTAATTTACTTTTTTTTTTGTCATTTACTTATAATAGGTAGGTTTAGATATATTTTTAATTTATTATATATATATATACACATATAAAATTTGTTAGAAATATGTAAATATATATTACATTTAAATATGTTCCATATATTTATATGTATTGTGAATATATAAATATAAATATATATATATATATATATTATATATATAGAAGAAGTACTCTACACAAAAGAATCCTTCTTATAATAATAATAATAATAAAAATAATAATAATAATAATAATAATAATAATAATAATAATAATAATAATAATAATAATAATAATAATAATAATAATAATAATAAAATCCTTAAAATATATCTACAAAAGCAAACAATTTTATTTTAAAACGGTTCCCCCGATTGAACTATAATCCAACAAATTAATTAATTATTCATTCAATTTATCATATCGGTCTTTGAAAATTTGAAGGAAATGGAATGGGAAGGGGTACACTTTGAAGAAAATAATATTTTTTTAAAAAAAAATTATTTATACAAAAACTAAAAGACAATTGAGTGTGTGATGGTATATTAATATGTTGCAAAACAAAGTGTATTCCACCTAATAAATTATGTGAGCTGATTAATTTTTAATTTACTTAACTATTTATTCGAAGAAAATCATAATAATATGTTTGTGTGAAAAATACTACTTAAAAGATGCATTATTATTTTCACGTTATTCCAAAAAAATATGGTTCTTTATATATAACTAAATCTACAAAATTATTTTCTTATATACAGAGTAATTATTATTTATGAACTAATTGCATAAGATTTCTTAGAGAGAGAGAGACCTAATTATATACATATAAAAGGAGAAATCACAATCCAACAAAAACAAGAATATGCATATGGGTACTAAGGGCTTTAGGGGCATCTTGACTAGTGATGGAAATGGAATTTAAAAAGAAAATCTTAAGTCCTTTGTAGAAAAAAATCACATAAAGAATGGACCTTTATTTATTATAAAGATGATCTCTAGCGTAACAAAATAACGTATATTATTTAGACAAATTTATGTTGCTAGAGCTACATTAACTTTAATTAATCTTAAGAAAAATATTAAAGAATAAAGAAAAAAACTTTAAGAAATTGGGTGAGAGGTGAGGGGACGGGTGGGCGGTCAACTTTAAAAGAAATTGAAAAATAAAACTTGCGGGAAGGGGGTGGCAGTTGTTGTTTTGGGGGGTGAAATAGTATAATAACTCTGTACACATGCATTTAGATTCATAAAAAAAGTTTTATAAAATTCTATTTTGATATTTTTCCCATTATTAAATTACTACAAATTTACAACTATTTAAAAGTGATTTAATAAATGAACCAACATAATATTTTAATTTAAACTCAAAACATTGAAGTCACTACACAAAATATTGAAATCCGACAACTCAAAGCCTACAAACCAAAAACTCATGACTAGAAGTGGCAATTCGGGCGGCCAAGTCCGATCGGATCAGGTTCGTCGGGCCAACGCCATATTTCGGACCGGCTCGGTTGGGCCAAATATTACTTATGGCCTACATTTCTATGGCCCGACCCATCTAAAATATCTGGCCGGACCGATTTTGCCACCTCTACTCATGTCCATGACCTAAAATAATAAAGGCCGACATAATTATTGCAAGTATTAATTAATCTACTATAGTAGGTAACTTCTACAGGTGCGCCAGTACACCAGGTGTACCCTAGCAGGGGCGGCCCTGGGACGATCAAGGCGTCACCGCCGCTTCTATATATGTTTTAGCCACTTCTACCTAGTGCTCGTCTAGTACTTCTAATTAATACCGCATGTTGATTAATAATGTTATCAAATGCATGTAACATGTCGTAATTAATTTGGAATACAGACTAAACTAGCATATTCTACCTGATAAGATAAAAGGCTGAAAAAACAAAGCACTCTCCTCAATTCATATGTTTGGTGGCTAAGACTTCAGCTCACGAAAATAAACAGGCTCGTGTATAAACATTGTAGCCTTCTGGTTAGAACCTTGGTGGTAGATTTTATTTTCGGTACTCAACACGGTAGCATTTCACTAATTCTCATGTACATTAGGTATGTGGATCTTGGATTCGTGCAATTCCAGCTAAAATATGAATATATAAAAATGCATGTATCAATGTTTAATTAAATTGAAATATATTATTTCTTCTGACGAGAGATGTTACCTTTCAACATAATATTATTAATCATAACAAATAATATATTTCACATAAACATAATACAGTTTAACATAGGGAAACATCCAGTTTTAGTCCTGTATGTTAGGACATGTCCAGAAAAAGTCATGTATATTCCGAAATTTCAATTTCAGTCCAAAATGTTTTTTAAAAAATATCCAATTTAAGGACACCAGATGGCAACGTCTAGTAATTGTACCAAAATATGCACAGATGACCCAATAAATTAGGAATTTTAGGTAAAAAAGCTAATGTGATAGGTCTGAATCCAGGTTTACATGCCAAGTAATTAAATCAACACACTAATTAAAAAAATATAAAATCTAAATTCACATCAGCGTTAGACTCTTGGAGGAAAATAACTCGCCATTTTGGGTTTATTTAATTAATTGCATGTACATCTGGATTCATAACTGCCAAATTAGCTATCTGATCGAAAACCCCCAATTTATTGGGCCACGTACTGCACAATTACTGGCTGGCAGCATCCAGTGTCCTTAAATTGGACATTTTTCGAAACATAGTGGACTGAAATTGAAATTTCGGAACATACAGGACTTTTTTTGGACAAGCCCTAACATACAGGACTGAAAATTATTTTTTTCCCTTTTAACATATATGATACTTTTTTCAAAATAAATAATACCTTTCAATATAAATATTGATATATTTATATGAAAAATCATATATTGCCCAAATTACATGCATAAGAGAACTTCTCGTAGCCTTTCGGTATTTATTTTGAATATTTTATTACAAAAAAATATTTAATAACACAACAAATTATGACCAATTGACTACTAGAAAAGTGACTTGTTAGGACACCTTTATTAGGACACTTCCATGTTAAAAGTCCTATAAAATATATAACAAGGTGCTTGTCTAAGGAAAATCCAATAAAACATGTCCCCATATCACGTGGGACTATAGGACTCTTTTGTGAGTGTCCCAATATATATTGTGTCCCATATCGTCTCTTTATAGGATGCTTTAAAGTGCCATATATGATAACAAATTAACAATTATTAAAATAATTATAAAATTATATGATATAATATATACTAATATTTTGAGAATAATTAAAGTTAAATCTTACTTTGTTAAAGTGGAAAATTAAAAACTAAGATACTATATATTTTAAGTTAAAACAATCTACTCAAAAAAAAGAAGGTTAAACAATACATAAATTAGTATATCAATTTATATGTATAAATATTTAATATCTTTTCCTTTTTCTTTCTTTGTGAGACTAGCATCACTTATATCGTTTAATATTTAGTAGTATATCTTTTATTTTTTCTAGGAAAGTTAATTCTCTACAATCTCATTCCACTAACCCTCCAAAATCCTCTTTCTCGTCGATGTCATTCTCGCTCTCGCTCTCACTCCAGTGAACCAAATATGATCTCCAACTCAGGCTCAACTTGTCGTGACTATCCTCTGGCAGAAACGATGCTCAGAATCAGTGGCATATCCAGAAATTTAAAACTTGGGGTACGATGTATACTTTATAAAAATATAATTTAAATCTGTCATAACAAAACACAAAAACGAAAACAATTACGAACATGATTCAAACTCCGACTTAATGGAAAGAGGGTTCACATGTGCTATGGTTGCGCCAACATGACAATAATGCCTAAATATGCTACCTATAAATGAAAAATTCTATATATTTTGGGGGTACAACTACGTGCTACCGTTGCACCAACATGCCAATAATGCCTAAAAATGCTACCTACAAATGAAAAAACTAAATATTTGGGGGTACAGTTGTACCCCTTGTTCTAGGCTGGATACGCCTCTACTCAGAATATTCACCGGCGGCTGATGATACTCGAAAATCTACTGACCGATACTCGAATCAACCAGCGGCACCACTGATTTCGTTGAATCACGGACATCGGCTCTAAAGGTCTTGTTATTGGCGATATTAAATAGAGTCAACACTTGTTTTTCACCAAAAGGAGCATCATATTGATCGATCTCTTTAAATTAGTGAGTTGTGTGCCCTAGTTTTGTGTGCTTATGAATGTATGACCATATACTTAGTGGCAACTACAAGAAGTTGAAGAAAAACTTTCATTGAACTAATCTCACGAAAGGTTTTTGAAAAGGGGAGTCTTCGTCAGAGATTCAAAACCGACATGTATTATGAAGAATGTGTGTACAATAGGGGAGTAGCCTTTCGAGGATAGAAAAAAATTAAGGAGCTAAGTTGGACTTAGACTTCGGAGTAGCTAAGTTGTATTGTGTGTAAACTTCTTAGTATTTTCCCACCGTGTGAGGGAAGAATGGACGTAGAAGGATTAACCCACCTTCGAACCATAATAAACTTTTTCTTTACTTTTATATTGCTTTTATTTACTGTTGCTAGCATACTACATATCTACTGCATTGATTTGTAAGAAAACTTTTTTCATATTCCGTTGCACATAAATCTCCCTTGAATATTGCTCTCTGTAAGTTACTTAAGCTTAGTGTGCTTAGTGCCTACTATTAGCCAAGCGGATCAAGTGCTACATCAATTTCCAATTCACCCCGACTCAGCAAAGCCAAAGAAGTTAGAAAAGATGTCTTGCAACAGACCAATATCGGAAACTATCGGTCCTTAACTGCGTATGCAGTACCACCATGTACTTGCCATTAATTGTAGTTGGCATCTTGTATAAGCTAGGGTTACCATCCTTGATGTATGGCGGCTAGGGTTTCTAGGTTGCTAGCTATAAAAGCTGTTGTATATCTTTCCTTTCTAATCAATGAAAAACAATATGCATTAATTGATATCTTCGCTTATATCTCCCGTGTAAAGAAATGCCATCCATGGCTTTATTACCCATTACCATCTACTTTCCAATATGGTATCAGACCATGTTTTGAACCTACCTCTATTTACCGTCCCTTTTCACTTCTTTTTTACACCTTAAGCCTCATTGATATATTAACCTCAATCGAGGTGACGATCCCAAGAAATTCGGTTACTCCTTTACCACACCAGCTTATATCTATCAAATTAAACGAGAGCAATTATTTGGAATGGAAACAACAAGTTCTTATCACTATAATAGGCTATATCCTTGAAGATTTTATCGATGGCCAAGGAGAACCACCAAACTAGTTTCTCATCGAGAGAGATGAGATGAAGAAGATTAATCCAGCTTACCTCAGGTGGAAGAGACAGGAACAACTATTTTCTTCTTGGTTGTTGTCATCCCTATCTGAAAGCATCCTTGTGCAGACTGTTGGGTTGGAAACTCGCTTAATATATGAAATTCTAGAGCTACAAGCTATTCGAGTCAATCCATGGCGAAACTCATGCAATACAAATACAAATTGTAGACTCTGAAGAAAGAAAACTCCTCCATGAGAGACTATTTGAACAAAGATAAAGAGTGCATCGACCTCTAAGCCTCGACTGGACAAAAGCTTGAAGAACAAGATCAAATCCTCCACATCATTTTCGATCTCGGAAGTGAATATGATGCCGTGATGATATCCATCACTTCGAGAATTGAGCCATGGGCTGTCTCGGAGGTCCAAGCATTACTGATGAGCTATGCATCGAGATTGGGAACTTCGTCTTCCAATATTATCAACTCTGAAGGATCACAACCAAGTCTTAACAACACTACTATGGGTAAATCAGGTTATCGGAAGAGGCTACAACAATACTAATCAAAAAGGCAGAGGCAGACCCCCTCAAGGTGCCTCTGGCAGAGGAAGATGCCCTTCTAGAGGTGGTCAGAATTCCGGTAGAGGAAAGAGTCCAGGAAGAATCAACCGAAACAATTTATTTTGCCAACTCTACCGAAACACGCTGCATACGAGTGTTTGCACCGATTTGATGAGGAATGTCCTGTTCCAGCATATACCAACACATACAGTCAACAAACAAATCAAAATCAACCATTTATAACCTTTGGCAGAGGAGGTAATAGGCCTCCCAATCTAAATATGATACGATCTACCCCATTCTCCTACTCCGACGTTGGTTCGAAAACGTCTTGGTATCCTGATACGGGAACTACAAATCACGTTTCTCCCAACTTCAAAAATCTCAACACTGGCACTGAGCACTATGGAGGTACTAAACTTCACTTGGGAAATGGATCAGGTATATCTATCTCTCATGTAGGAAATTCTATGTTAAAGCATATGCATCATAATAAAACTTACATTCTTAGTAATATATTGCATGTTCCTATTGTTAGCAAAAAATCTCCTCAGTGTTTCTCAATTTGCCTCTGATATTTTGGTCTATTTTGAATTCCATCCTTCCTTTTTCCTTGTGAAGGACTTAGCTACATAGGAAGTTCTTCTTAAAGGGACTGTTAAAGACATACCATTTTAGCCTACACAACATCAAGCCCAACCACACTGCTGCATCCAACCGCTACTCCTTGTATTTTGTTTCTAAACTGAATTCCAAGTCTCGCTTATTTCCTAGTCCTCGTATCAATCAAGCCAGTATAGGCTCTATTAAATTTTGGCATCGATGACTTGGCCATTGTGCCATTGATATTGTAAAGAAAGCCTTGATAGGATGTAATATCCCTTATTCTAATAAAAATGATATGGTCTTATGTTCTTCGTGTGCAATCTCTAAGTCTTACATTTTACCCTTTCACGATTCCATCACTATTTATAACAAGCCTTTCGATCTCATTCATCCATTCCCTCTAGAAATGGATTTTAGTACTATATAAATTTCATCGATCATCATACCCCCTTTACATGGCTGTACTTACTTAAACATAAATCTGATGTTAAGGAAGTATTTACTCACTTTCATACACTCATCAAAACTCAATTTAACACTACTATCAAAAGTCTCCAGTGTGATGGTGGTGGTGAATATCAATCCCTCAAGTCTTTCTTTCAACTAAATGGCATCGAATGCTAATTATCCTGCCCCTATACACCCCAACAAAATAGGTTAGCCCAACGCAAACATCGGCACTTGGTTGAAATGGGTCTCTCTCTCCTTTACAATGCCTCTTTACCTATGAATTTTTGGGATGACACTTTCTTCATGGCTTGCTATCTCATTAATAGAACACCCACAAAAACATTACACTACAAAACTCCTCTAGAAATGTTATTCGGTCATAAACGTGACTACCACCAACTTAAAGTCTTCAGCTGCCTTTGCTATCCCCATACACGACCCCTTAACCAACATAAACCACAACCACGTTCCACCCCTAACACCTTTCTCGGTTACAACCCCTCTTACAAAGGCGATAAAGCCTACTCCCGTCGGGAAATATCATCATCACGAAATGTCATTTTTTATGAATCTACCTTCCCTTATGCTACTGACAAACTCCCCACATCTCCTAAACCCTCTCACACTAATACACCAACACCCGTCATAATTGATCACACCCCACTACATCTACCATTGCCTCCTACTTCTCCATCCCCATGCAATAGTTTTTTTCTAATAATGCTAATATATTTATTTCTGGTACTCATGCTTTAGCTACTAATTCTCCTATTATGAGTAGTGTTCATATAAATTCAGGTTCTCCACCTACTACCACCTCTTTCGATACCTCTGAGCCTCTACACATTACCAATGCTCATCCGATGGTCACTCGTAGCAAGCTCGTCAGTTTTAAACCAAACGTGTTCATGGTCGAGACTTTCCTTACCCATGAGCCGACCTCTATTCACATGGCTCTCAATTTACCTCCTTGGAAGGAGGCCATGGAAGCCGAATATCAAGCTCTCCTTCGTATTTACACTTGGACACTCACTCTTCTACCCCGGGGTAAAAAATCTTATTGGCTGCAAATGGATTTTTAAACTCAAATGACATGTTGATGGCTCCATTTCCAAGTATAAGGCCCAATGTGTTGCTCAAGGGTTCTCTTAAAGTGTCGGTTTGGATTTTGGGGACACATTTAGCTCGGTTGTGAAACCAACCACAATTCGGGTTATCCTATCTTTGGCTGTCCATTTTAATTGGGATGTTCGTCAACTCGATGTTAACAATGCCTTTTTACAAGGTGACATAGTGGAAAATTTGTACATGAAGCAACCCCGGGTTTCGAACATGGTTTTAATCAATTTGCAAGTTATCAAAGTCCATCTACGGTTTGAAACAAGCTTCCTAAGCATGGTTCCTCAAGGTTAAGAGTGATTTTCACTCCCTCGGCTTTCTTAACTCCAAAGCTGATTCATCTCTCTTCTTTTGCTTCACTCAAGATTTTATCGTGCATAATTAATTAAATGGAAGAGAGAGAAGAAGTGTGGAGGTAAAGGAAAGAAAAAGTCAAAGTTCATTGTGGGTGTATTGCTTACAGGAGTGTTGAGAGAGAGGGATATCTAATTTTTCGAAACGTAATGGACAGGGTGTTTGGGAATGGGGGGACGTGGTAAATGGAAAAGGGGAACACTCAATTGCTTTTTATTTTTTATTCTTATTATTTTTTCTTTTATTCTATTTTTTATTCCTTTTCTCAACCAGACCTCCTAAGTTAGAAACTTTCATTTCTTTCCATCTAAGATTCTCCCTAAATTTCCAGATTATTAATTAGCCTTTAAGTTCTCAAGCTTGGTTTCATTTTATTTTTTTCATTTCATGTATCCAACAATCAAGTTTTAATAATAATAATAATATTTAAACATGTGCCTTTGTACTTATAGGCTATACGGAACAAAAATTGCGGGCTTAACAATTGCATGAAATTTCATCGATTTTACTCAAGACGAGTCAGGTGGGGTTTCTTACTTTCCTCATTAATTGTATATGCTTGCTTCATTTATGTGATTAATTGTTATCTTATGAAATACAAGATCTAAGTTACATTTTATGTTTAAGAAATGCAAGACCGAAGTTGTATGATTATACGTTTGATTGATCAATCCCTATAAGTTGGTGCTCTCGGAGCAACCTGTCCACACATATGTTATAAGTTGATGTGATCCGGGGCAACCTGTCCACACGTAATATTATGTTGTAAGTTAATTGTTATTCATGTTTATATTTCAACCATATATTCTTGATATAGGCTTGTAAGAGGCTAGTGGTAGCTTAACCCCTATAATTAACATTTTCAGGTTGACTTGGTGTTGGGTGAAGGGAGTCGAGGCGGGCGGTCAAGCATATGAATCTTGTAGTAGTATTTATGTTTGAGTGAATTATTTATTTATCTTTCTTCTGATTGTTTTTGGAATATAAATTGTCTTAAATTGATTAGGATTATGTGAAAAATGTTTATACTTTTATCCGTATGACCCTAGCTATTTTTTAAACTTATGGAGATTTTAGTTATTAAATAGTTAGAAAATTATTTTTCCGCTGCTAGAGAATAAGATTTATATTTAAATTGGGATGAAGTAATTTGTTTAGCTAGAATATTATCTCTATTATTTTCCGCTGCTACAAGTTAAGATTTACGAAATAGGATTATATGATATGGTTTGCGTATGAAAAAAATGACTACTTTGAATATTTGTTATGAAATTATTTATGCTCAAAATAATTCTAAAGACCTAATTTATGGATAGTCTTATATTAAAATAAAGGATTTTCATTGATAACATTAAATTTTTTTTTCTCTAAAATGCTTTAAAATAAATTCTATAAAAATCGGGTCATTACAAAAAAACTCCACCAAAATCCTCATTCCGAAAGCCAACATAGTCACTTAATTCATATGATATCAACCATAAACTCTTTGAAATCCAAAACTAACGAATTTTGAAACAATAATAAAGAAAAGGAAAAGAAGGGAGTACAAATTCTTCTTACCAGAGGTGACCGGCAGGAAGGAAAAAGTGAAGAGAAGAACTGAAGATTGAACAAATTATCCCCTGGGCTATGTAGGCTGAACGAATGTGAATCCAAAATAACCGAAATTGAATCTAAATTAACGGAAGAAGAAAGTATTACTGATGAATTTAGTTGTCTGCTTGTTGAAGAAAAGATGAAAAACAAAGAGCTCGAGTACAAATTGGTGGCAGAAAAGTCCTTAAACGAGGCCCTTACGGTACGGTTGAGAGTTGAGACTGCGATCAAAGATGAATCTATGCGCTTCGCACAAATATTAAGGCGAGTTTGTATGGCTTTAATGATTGTTGTAATGTTTTTGTTTGTGATTTGTCTGAAGTTATTTGTCCATTAGTTTGTAAAAAAAAAGGTGAACTGCCTAGTTTTATGGTTTGAATTACTGATTTGTGGGGTCTGCAAGATTGTGTATATTCAGATTTATTCCATTCACTTTTCATTGCACAAATATCTTGCTTGAAGGTCTGAATTTGTTTTATGTTGCATGAAAGATCTGAAAAATAAATAGTTTTACCACAAAGTAATATAGGGATACTAGGGGAGAATATATTCTTTGCCATTTCTTGATTCCAGCCAACATAGCTTGATTATGCAGAGTGTAAAGAAATAGATTTTGCTATCAATTTTGTAAATCTGTTACAGCCTTTTCTGCATTCATTGATCTTGACTAAACATGGTTGTAATAGAGTTTTACTCATGCAAAAGACTGTTTGGAAGATTAGAATATATGTATTATACCATGTATTGCAAATTCACACACCACAAACAATGGCTCCCCGGGCTCTTGAACAAGATAAGGTGTTCTACAATGGTCGTTGGACTAGGGCTGTAGAAGAGAGGTTCATTGACGTTCTTGTGGGGGAAGTAATGTTTGGGAGCTACACCGTGGCGGGTAACAACAATGTAGTTATCCGCAAAGTGAAGAAAGAGGTTAATGCTTGGTTCAATACCAACTTCGACTACATGACATGCTAGATGAGTGTGAGGAAGTTGAAACACCGCTACAAAGTTTTCCGGTGGATAATCCATCTCAGTGGAGTGTCCCATGATGAACCTTCACATCAGGTGCAATGTAGCCCCGACGTATGAGAGTATATCTGTCAGGTCAGCCTTAAAATACATTTTCTTTCGGTATTTTTTTTTTCATATCCTACCGCTCACTAACTTAATGCATGCTGATTTCATTACTGATGAAGAAGGGGAAACTCGGAGCTGCCTATATGGACCAAAGAGAGAAATTTTATGATGAGATTCAAATTCTTTTCTATGAAGGGCCGGACTCCATTGATGGGGCAGAAAAAGAAGTGATTGAGATATCTAGTGACCATGAAGACGGCGGTAAAATTGTTTTAGCTCAGCGTAGGTTGTTCAGCGAACCTGTGGAGGAGGAGTTCTGGGAGGACTTGATTGGGGCGGATGATGTGGCTGGAAGCATGGAGTCAGACGGTGAAGTTAATCAACCATCCACCTATTCATCCACCGAGCAGAGACAGCCCAAGAAGAATATAGATACTAGTTTTGTGAAGGTGAACCAACCTCCGACCAGAGGTGAAGGGAGCTCTACTGCCTCCTTCTTTCCATTTAAGAAGGTTTGATGGCTGAGTTTCATGTGTTGGTTTAACCCGGCTTTGGAGTGATGTTTCAATGGTTGTTGCTGTGTTGTTGCATTAGGATCATTTTCTATTCGTTTCAAATTTTAATGTTCCAAGAAGGCTACTTCGAAGTTGTGTCCTAGTTTCTTGTGTCGTTATGTAACGACCTAGATTTAGTGTTGTGCATTAGGATGCATCCTTGAGCCGTTGTATTGTGACCTTTTTTTTTTCATTCCAGTATTTAAAGATATGTTGACCTATATGATTTCTGCTTTGTTTAGTTTATGATTGCAGTTTGACTAGCCTTTGATGATTTTTGTTACGTAAATATCAATATATCTATGTTTGACAAAATATTTAGGACCAAATTTGAGAAACAGACTCACAAGGAATGAAACAAGCTCAAAATAAGGTTACAAGGAACTCTGTCTAATATATGTTGTGTTCGTATGATTTGATAAGCTCAAAATGAGGTTATAAGGAACTTTGTCTAATATATGCTGTGTTCGTATGATTTAATAAATTTATTTTCAATTTTATGGTGAATTCTTCCGTATTGGGTCTGTTGTAGTGTTTAGGTCATGCTAAGGTTGTCAATGATTTATTTTTCATGTAATTTTGATGTCACATTTATTTGATAATTATTAATCATCAATAAACAAATAAATCATTTTTATCCAAAGCCTTAATACAAATTATAGCACCATAAATTTATTAAACATTAATTCCACAAGATTACCATACTAATACTTATTCATTACTACAAAATGGAACAAACTCTCAGACCTGATACTCAAGATGAATAATACAAAATGAAAAGGAATAGACCGCAAGTCTAATTTCAATGGAAGAAAACAATGCCCACACAGACAAAATATTATACTAATGAAGTGAGAGCCAAACGGTAAGGAACCAATTTCATGCAATACAAAGTATGTAATGTTATGAAAATAGCTCCTTCAAATCGAATCCTAGTAGACTCAAACTATATCAGACAAAAAGAGATTTAAGCGCTTATCCCGGACGCGGATTGCACCCTATACATTAACAAATCGTCAACCATCAAAAGGGTCATCATCTTCAACCTAGAGATGATCGGCAAGCTTCATCTTTGCAAATTCCTCTCTTGCATCTGCCGGCAAGCTGAAAAAGAGCTCCAAGTCTTCAGTGTTTTTAACCAACAACTTCGACACTAGTAATTTCTCATGCAGGTTCAGCCCCTCAATCTGCTGCACAATACCCCACACCTCTTTCCTGGCGCCTGATATGTCGTACTCGTATCCAATTCGCTTGGCAATTTCCCCCAGATGTGCATCCGTATTCTCACAGAATTTCCCTAAGAGGTTGCATATAGCATCAGCATCATCCATGACCTTTCTTTTCTTTCCAGTTTTTTTTGGTTCAGCACCACCACCTACCGGCTTGCTCAGGGGGGTAGTTTCAGCAGTCTCTTCAGCTTCAGCGAACAACCGTTCAAAACCCTCGAACACATCAGCTCCATCCTACAGTAAAAAAATTCAAGTGACATTGAGTTTATCACAAAATACAAAGTCAGTTTATTAGACAACAGAATGAGGATACCTGTTGTGATGCCTCACTAAAGACATGATTCACGACATCGACAAAGCCCTCAGCGGCTTCACCCGTAGCTCTATCTCTTCCAAATATGTCACACCAATCCTCATAAAAAGGCCATGATTTGTACCTCATGAACTTTGCATTTGCATCGACTTGATAATGATAACATGTTAATGAATATAGCTTCCTGTTTTTAGTTTCATTATAATGACAGCTGATAAAAAATATGGGCAGTAGGTAAAATGCTTCATTCACATAGGCATCCCAAGCCTCATTAGTCGCTTTAATCATCTTCGTGGTATGGTTATACCCTATGCCACTCTTCGCCATCATCGAAAATAGGCTACCGTGGTTTTTCTTCCAGCTATGGATCTTGCTATTTATGTGAGGCGTTGCTTTGAGATCAGTGCCTGGAAAAGCCTTGGTCATATGGCATTTTAGGGCAGATAGGTATCCGGGGCGAAATCCATTTTTGTATTTCCACCCACCAACAATGATTTCCTTTAGCCCTATCAATAATTCCTCTTCTTCTCGCTGGCTCCAACACCTTCTGCCCTTATCATTTCTCCATCTGGCGGGTCGTGCAAACTGGCCATTCGGAGCATCCATGTTATCAAAGTTATCCCTGCCGATAAATAATGTCAAACAGATCAATCGCAAATTAATAAAGTTACAACAATTTGCTATAACCCACACTATTTATCATTTATGTTAATGGATGTAAATGTCATCAAGTGAGCATGTCTTGTATTAGAGGTTGAGTAGAATCAGGAACCGGATTTGGGTTGGGAAGAACCGGACCGGAGAGCCGGGTTTATATCACATCAGTTTTGGAAGTTATTGAAGAACCGGGCTTGACGGTTAAACAGAAATGTGCAACGGTTTTGAACTGTTGCATGAGAAACCGTTGTTGAAGACTCATACCAGTTTTAAAGGCAGTTGAAACTGATTTGATTCCAGCTTCTAGAGCTTCTTGATTCGAGCTTAGCTCTTTATATACATTTGTTTAACTTGTAAAGACGAGTTGATACACATAGTTTTCCCTCTGTAAATACTATACAATCATTAGAATTTGAAAGCTAGGGTTCTTGAGCTCAATTCGGATTGTGAATTGGGGCTTCTAGTTTTCTGAGTTGTTTCTTGTAATTGGTTGTTTAGTGGAGTGAATTGAGGTGTATAGAGCCTCCGTGGATGTAGATCACACTGATCGAACCACGTAAAAGTTGTGTGTTCTTCATTTTTGTTTTTGGTTTTGCGTTCGGTTTTGTTTGGCCGATTTTCAATTTGTTTTTCGTTCATTTCTGGATTGAATTCTTGTTATGTGTGTTGTAAGTGTTATTAAACCTAACAATAGAAACCAACAACATTGAATAAAAAAAATAGGCCAAGCAGTAGGTGGGCCACAAATGGAACTAGCTCAACAAATGTACTTATACTACTTTCCAAATTTCCAACACGATAACCAACAATAATGAACAATACATCAATACTATATAGTAGAGAAACTGTGATCAAACAGTAATTCGGAACAAATGAACCTAAAAAGTAGTCCTATTATATGCTAATACCGTCTTGCGGAAGCTACAAAACTGATAGCGTCGTTTCTTACTACCAAATTAATGTATAGAAATATACACTTAACCTTATCCTACTACTCTAACTAGTAGAGTGGCAAGTAAGGGTCGATCTCACGAGGAACGGCCGAATAGTTTTGATTCCGATGTCAAGTAAATTATGATTAAATATGCAAGATGTAAATTCTTAAGAAGCAGAAAAGAGAGGGGAATTGATTAAGGACTAACAATCTACTAGTAGCGAATGAAAGTAACTAAACGGAATTAAAAGCCTTTAACTTTCAAAATTAAAGAAACAAATAATCAAAGACAATAGAAGAGATCTTTTTCGGTTTTGTTTTCAAATAGTAAAACAAGCCGCCCTTGATCATGCTTCCCCTTGGTCTTAGACAATTGATGCAACTATTGTTAATGCCCGATTAAATTGTGATTTAAGCCCTTATCTCAAGGCTATTAACAAGCTCTAATAGCCTTGTTGTCCCTTAATCTTAGTTAATCAAAATAAGCTATTCGACTAACCCTATTCAATTTAACCGAATCCTCGAACAAGCTCTCTTAGATCCAATAACCAAATGTATTAAACACTAGGACAACAAGATAAATTCAACATAAAACTCGAAAGCTCGGTTTTAGTGGTTGAACTTTGTGTTATCCCCAATAAATAAATCTATTATTTGCTACACGGGAATCGAAAATCCTACAATTACGGATAGTAATTTCCTATTATAGCAACACATTCACAAATCCCTTAAAGGGTGATCAATCCAATAATCAATTCATAAATGTGAGTCAATAAGAGCAAATAACACAAAACACTTGAATACACAATAATCTCGGTAACATTAACCGCAATAATCACATCAATGTCTCGATTCAAGGTTCCACAATGATCAAGGATGAACTAATTGTGCTAGCCACCCATATTAACTAATACAATCAGAAAATAAATAGAAAAATAAAGAAACATGATACTGATATGGATGAATCCAAAGATGTCTGGAGAAGATGATCCTTCAATCTCTTGTCCAATCTCCCTTCCTTGGTGGCTTTGGTGGCTGAATAGTGCTCTCCAAGTATCAAAAAGTAATCAAAAGTTAGGTTAAATTCGAACGGGATGATATATATATAAGGAGAGAAAGTGCTAGTAAAAAATAGGCAAAAACGTATTCAAGATTTCAAAACAGGGTAGTGAATCTCGGTCGAGACGGAAGTGTGTCTCGGCCGAGACGTGAGAAAGGATTTTCAAGATTTGTGGGTCGAAAGGTGATCTCGGTCGAGATTTAACTTCATCTCGGCCGAGACGTAAAAAGGGGAAAATGGGGTTGGCTAGGGCTTGACTCATCTCGGCCGAGATTGAAATGCATCTCGGCCGAGATCTTGGTCCTTTGAAAAGCCTTGAAATTCTCTGACAACATATCTCGGCCAAGATGCGTTGTGTGTCTCGGCCGAGATCTTCAGTCTATTCAATTGTTGATGAATGCCCTGGAGACTCATCTCGGCCGAGACTTCCATCCTGTCTCGGCCGAGATCTTCAACTGCCCCTTTCTTTTGTTGCCTCGATCAATCCCTCGACTCCGCGGTCTTTTGATGTTCTTTTTCTACCCTTTTTTCACCTGTCTTAATACGAAAATAACACAAACACATTATTTTGCCCATTAGAGTATAAAAGCACCAGATATACGTAATTATGCACATTATTGACACTAAAATGACACTAAAAGTGCCCTAAAGTGCATGCACGGAACACGTGTACCAAATCTCCCCAAACATAAAACTTGTTCGTCCCGAACAATAAAGAGAAAGACAAAAGGACACGTGTTTAGGGCAAAGTTTAGTGGCATTTGATTTCAAAATTTTCATGAAAAAGAGTAAGAGATCATGATAAAAGTGAGCATGTGTGATAGACTAGATCCACTACTCTCGAGACAAAACACTCTCAACTTAAGATCCTCACATGGTGAGTGTAACTCTCGACTCTCAAGTGTATCAAAAGGGTAGTGTATACGCTCACATTGAAATGCATAAAATGCCTACCATAGGCTTGCCAATCATCTAAACTTCGATGTATACCGACATGTGTGACAAAGAATCAAAAAGGTCTTTAACAGGTTGTAATGTTGGCTTGGGATAAGGTGGGAAAATTTATGGTATAAGTGACTATAAAACGGACTAGATGAGTCGTGCACTACCCATCTTCCCCTTAAACAATGGTCACTCAACCTCACTCTTTACTTCCTTAGTAAACCAATCCCAAAAATTGATTTCTTCTCCTTACCACAAAGTCCACAACCTAAATGCTTTCTCAATTCTCCCTTGGAGTGTATTTTCTTTTGAATTTTTACAACTTTGAGAACATCGATTAAAAGACATTTACATTACTAGTCTCTCCAAATCAAAAGTAAAAATTAAGTATATACAACACAACTAACTTTGTCTTTTGTTTTTCTGATTTTTCGACTTTTTTCGATTTTCAACTTCTTCTTTTTTTTTTTTTTTTTACAATATAAACAAAAATTGGAGAGGACTAGTATTCTCGATTCTTTTCCTATTGTTTCAATTCCTTTCACCCTTCAATATTTCCCATAGATTACCCCTTTCAATCCCAAATTACCCGACTACCTTCCAACCGCCTCCCTCATACTCAAATAGTCCAATTAAGGTCAAAGGCTAAATCGAAAGGTACTTGGCTTGTAGAGTTGGGCTGTCAAACAAGAGGCTCAAAGCTCAAGGGGGTAACTAGGGGCAATTTTCCAATTTTTGGTGAAAAGGTGTGACATTTTCAAGTTTACAAATAGGCTAAAAAAAAATTTCAAGAATTGCCTAAGATCATTTTCTAAATCACACACCGAATCATTCAAAATAGAGAATCAAGACAAGTTCTAGAGACAACTAAATGCATTCAATGAATTTCACACCGAAAGAAAGTTTAAATTACTCCAAAGATGGAAGTATTTTCTAAGGCTCAAAAACTCACTCGGCTGCAATTTTGATCAAAGGTTTTTAGTGTAACTTCGATTTTGTTTCAAAAAGTCTATCATGCTCTACCATGTGCTTCTTTAAAAAATATTTGTCAAAATTTTTCATCATTAATCAATGCCACATTTTTCCTTCCTAAACTCATCCAATTGCTTTCTCGAGCTGTCAATTTGTACGAATTCCACCCCCTCCCCAAACTTAGTTGCAAACTAGGTTTGTGGAAAAAGAGAAGTACAATTTGGTGCTCGCCGAATTTAACCATTTTATGCACCATTATTCGCAGTCATTAACTAAATGAACTAATCCATTAAGAATCCTACTCCTATAAACATAAAGGGAAAAAGTGTGTGTACTTATCAACACAAACAAACAAATTGACTTAAAGGCACCCAATAATTATCCAAAACTAATGGCAAAACAACGAATTCAAGTTCAAGTAGGAGATGCCTAAGTTCACTTGAATCCGACTATATATCCAACAAAAACAAGTCAAAATGTATCAACCATGCAATGACAACCAATTCACACTCAAATGAGGTTATACATTACGATAATATCAACAATTAGTCTTAAAAACTAGATAAAATAGTCGAAATTAGCTAACTTAGGTACAACAATTTAACGCCTAGCACATGTTTGATGATTTGCCACAATGAATTTAGCTTTTTCAAAACTCACAGAACTTTACTCAACAATCTACCCACTCAATCATCAAGCAATCATACGAGCTATCATGTCAATTCTATCATTCAAATGCATAAACACTTATCAATTGGCAAAAAATCAATACAACTAGTTGTATGTATAACCAATTTCAATGAAAATGCAAATAAACATAAAATTAACCCCCAATCTCAACAATGGATTCAATAATATGCAATAATAGATCAAAAGAGTGAGATAGCCGTACTTACCAGTCGAGTTTAATCGAGAAAATTTTGAATTTGGATTGTTCGCGCCCTTTTTGACTCGACCTCAAGTCTGCTCCAAATCCAAAAAAATTCGGAGAGGAGTGGGTGTGGTGATGTAAGTGTGGTGTGGTGTGAATTTGATAGGTGGAAAGAGAGTGCAAGGGTGATTATTTGAAGAGTGTGCGCGTGCGTGTGTGAAAATCACAAATTTGGGGAAGAACTGACCTAATTCTGCACGCGGGGGTATTTATACACGTGCTGCGTCTCGGCCGAGATTCGAATTTGGGCTCAGTGTCTCGGCCGAGATTCGTTCTTCGCTTTCAGGACCACTTGACCCGGCAGTGGATCTCGGCCGAGATGAAGTCCCAGCAATTTTACCCCCATTCTGGACAAGTGGTTCTCGGCCGAGATGAATCTGTGTCTCGGCCGAGATTATCCTCCAACAATTTTGGCTCAAATTTCATTCAAACCTGTCTCGGCCCAGATGACAGATGCTATACTGTCATCTCGGCCGAGATTATCTTCCAGCGAATTTCTCCATTTTGGGGCCCTTTTTAATCTCGGCCGAGATGCTTCATGTTTCTCGGCCGAGAAATGTCTCCAAGGAAGATTGCCCTTTTCACCCGCATTACGTCTCGGCCGAGATTGTCCTCCCCTGCATTTTTCCACATTTTTTGTGTTCTTTACCCCCATTCCACACCATGTCTTGTCTTTGATTTGCTTGTTTGGTACCTACACACATTTTAACCAACACAATTCAAAATACTTAAATAATAGTAAAGCTACAAAACTATAAACTTAAAATGCAAGAAAACGAGTAACCGCCGGGTTGCCTCCCGACAAGCGCCTTTGTTTAACGTCGTTGGCTCGACGGAATCTCTTTCAGTTCAGTGGTGGGTTTTCTACTCGTTCTTCTTCACCGGAACTTTCTTGAATATGCTCTAGATAAGGCTTGAGAAGATGCCCATTGACCTTGAAGATTTTACCGGTTTTACCACTTTCAATTTCGATGGCACCATGATCGAACACCTTAGTGACAACGAAGAGTCCTACCCACCTCGAACGGAGCTTGCCCCGAAATAACTTCAACCGGGAGTGATATAATAGCACTTTCTCCCCAACCACAAATGGTTTCCGGGTAATTCTCGAGTCATGAAAAGCCTTCGTTTTCTCCTTGTAGATCATGGCGTTTTCAAAGGCTTCATTTCGAATTTCTTCAAGCTCTTGCAATTGGAGCTTTCGGTGTACATTGGCTTCATCGAGGTTCATGTTGCATCTCCGAATAGCCCAATAGGCTCTATGTTCAAGTTCAACTGGGAGATGGCATTGCTTTCCATAAATAAGTCAAAAGGGAGACATACCAATTGGAGTTTTATAGGCAGTCCTATACGCCCATAATGCATCATTGAGCCTCAAACTCTAGTCCTTGCGATTTGGTTGAACGGTCTTCTCCAATATCGACTTGATTTCTCGATTCGAAGTTTTGGCTTGCCCATTGGTTTGTGGATGATAAGGCGTTGAAACCTTGTGCAATACAGCATATTTCTTCAGCAATGCGTCGATTGTTCGGTTGCAAAAGTGTGTGCCTCTATCACTTATAATGGCTTTTGGTATCCCAAACCGAGCAAAAATGTTGGATTGGACGTACTCGGCCGCAACTTTAGAGTCATTAGTTCGGGTTGCCTTCACCTCCACCCACTTGGACACATAGTCAACGGCCAACAATATGTACAAATTCCCATAAGACAAAGGAAACGGTCCCATGAAGTCCATACCCCAAACATAAAAAATTTCACAAACTACAATCGGGTTTTGGAGCATTTGATTTCTTTGAGAGACATTTCATGTCTTTTGGCAGTTGTCATAGGACTTGTAAAAATCAAGGGCATCTCTAAATATGGTGGGCCAAAACATTCCACTCTCAAGCACTTTGTATGCCGTCCTCTTCGGCCCGAAGTGGCCTCCACAAGCATATGAGTGGCAAAAATTCAACACCGACTGCACTTCGTCTTCGGGGATGCATCTCCTGATTACTTGATCTGAACCATATTTCCACAGGTATGGATCATCCTAAACAAATGCTTCGACTCACTCTTCAACCTATCCCTCTGCGGTTTACTCATCCCAATAGGAAACCTCTTGGACACCAAATAATTCACCATGTTGGCATACCAAGGAACCTTCACGCCTGTCATTGCTAGTAATTGCTCGTCCGGAAAGCTTTCCCGGATAGGCAAGTTCGTTTCCGGTTGGGTTATTCTGCTGAGATGATCTGCAACACCATTTTCTGATCATTTCTTATCCTAATCTCTAGGTCAAATTCCTGGAGAAGTAATATCCAGCGAATAAGCCTAGGCTTCGCCTCCTTTTTAGCCATGAGGTGTCTCAATGCTGCGTGGTCGGTATATGCGATGATCCTTGTCCCAACAAGGTAAGACCGAAACTTCTCTAATGCAAACACAACAGCTAGCAGCTCCTTTTCTGTGGTAGAATAATTCATCTGAGCTGGGTTCAAAGTACGTGAAGCATAGTAGATGACATGGGTCACATTTCCTCTTTTATGTCCCAAAACTGCCCCCAAGGCTTGTTCACTAGCATCGCACATTAGCTCAAAAGGCAATTCCCAATCTGGCGGTTGAATAATTGGAGGAGTAACCAATCTCTTTTTCAACTCATCAAATGCCAACTTGCATTCCTTGCTCACATCAAAATCCACATCTTTTTGTAGCAACCGGCACAAAGGAGCAGCTATCTTCAAAAAATATTTGATAAACCTCCTGTAAAATCCTGCATGGCCCAAAAAAGAACGCACTTCCCGCACATTTGCGGGGTAAGGGAGAGAAGAAATAACATCAATTTTTGCTTTGTCTACTTCTATTCCCTTTACTAGAAACTACATGGCCCAGCACAATTCCTTGTTCCACCATGAAGTGGCATTTTTCCCAATTCAACACAAGATTTGTTTCTATGCACCTTTTCAGAATTTTAGCAAGATTATCAAGGCATTTTTCGAAAGACTCACCATACACGCTAAAATCATCCATGAAAACTTCAATAATATGCCCTACATATTCGGAAAAAATACTTACCATGCACCTTTGAAAGGTGGCCGGAGCATTGCATAGCCCAAATGGCATTCTCCTCCATGCAAAGGTACCGAAGGGACATGTAAAAGTGGTCTTCTCTTGATCTTCTGGAGAGATGGCTATTTGAAAATATCCAGAGTATCCATCCAAGAAGCAGTAGAAGGAATGCCCGACCAACCTCTCAAGCATTTGGTCAATGAATGGCAAGGGGAAGTGATCCTTGCGGGTCATGGTGTTCAGCTTGCGATAATCTATGCACACCCCCCATCCGGTTTGCAAACGGGTGGGAACTAATTCCCCGTCTTTATTTTCCACTACCGTCACTCCCGACTTTTTGGGCACGACTTGTGTTGGGCTCACATATTTGCTATCCGATATAGGGTAGATAATCCCAACATCGAGTAGCTTGATGATTTCCGTCTTCACCACCTCCATCATAGGTGGGTTAAGTCGCCTTTGGGGTTCCCGACTTGGTTTGGCATCATCCTCAAGCAATATTCGATGCATGCATAGGGACGGACTAATGCCTTTGATATCGGCAATGGTCCACCCTATAGCTTCCTTGTTCACCTTGAGGACTCCGATCAATGCTTGTTCTTGAGTGGATATGAGCTTTGATGAGATAATCACCGGTAGGGTTTCTTCCTCCCCCAAGATATGTGTATTTGAGATGGGGGGGAAGGGTTTTGAGCTCAAGGGTTGGTGCCTTGATGGTAGAGGGTAGCAGCATTTCTTGAAATTCCGGAAATGGTATGAACTTGGGAAAGGACTTGGTTCGGAAAGGCTTGGATAATTGCGATTGTTCCACTATCCCCACCAACTCTTCCTTGGTGTCCATTGGCTCTATCTTCTCTAGATCAGTCACCAATTCAATTGCTTCTTGGTCCCTGTAATAACACTCAAACACTTCCTCTACAAAGGGATCAATACCATCAATAACATCAATAGAACACACACTATGCAATTCCTCAGGATACTTAATTGAATCAAAGATGTTGAATTGCACCACTTGGCCATCAAATTCCATGCTAAGAGTTCCCTCTCACACGTCAATCTTTGTTTGGGAGGTGTTCAAGAACGGCCTCCATGTTGGATTTGTATACTGAAAGCAAAACTTTTTATATACAATGTTTCCAGTTATTCACTGTTTATCTCCTATCTGATTATATTTGCATTTTCACTATGTATGTGTCCCCATATCTCTTGCAAATAAGTAGATCATATGGTGTGTTGAAGATCACAGAAGATCATATGATTGGTACAGAAGTTCATATGATTGGTTAAACTTAAAGAGAGATAAAATGTAAATCACAGCTTAGACAACTTGAGGACGAGTTGTTGGTTTAGGCTGCAGTATTAAGTAGAAATAGTTTATCTTGACTATTTACTTATACTGGCACGTATTTACGTATTGATAGGATCACAGTATATGTTCTTCTGCCTAACCTTAGTGAAGAACTAGAGATCTCGATGACTTATAATAATCTAAAGCCTAAATAAGATTACAGTTATGAATGCTTGTTTGTGTGTCACTTTGATTTACTATGGGCAAGAGTTAAGATATAACTTTTATACTATGTATTTTGGGTGACAGCAACTTGCATATAATAATTGGTAATTTGTATTTAAGTAACCGTATCCATTTAGGATGATGATATCCCCTTAAGGAGCTCAAAAGGTCTATTGTACTAAACCCTGCAGGTTGATTAAGTTCAGGTACAATAATAAGGTTGAGTGGTACTACTTAAGAAATAAATAAGAAATTAATTGATTTAAGATGTCAGAGGCTTTAATTAATTAATGGATATTTGATATCTTAAATACGGGGATTAATTAAGTCTAATTCAAGCCCCGACTCAACTCGGGAATAAAGGGGTAAGTCAGTATTAATTCTCTAGTGGAATGAATTAATATTTATGAATTAATTATGTTCTGGGCTGAACAAGGAAGAATTAATTCATAGTTAGGCCCATCTTTATTTCTTGTATTTGATCCCTGGACTGGCCCATATAGACTCCTAGTCCAAGTAGGAATAGAGAATTAAATTCCTAATAAGGAATTAAATTCCTAATCCTATAAGGAATTAAACTACCAGGCTTGGCCCACACTCAACCATATATTATAAATACATTGTCTCTCATTCTGTGAAAAAATAAGAATTAACACTCAAAAAGATCACTGAATAGAGAGAAAGAGAGAGTAGGCGGCGGCGGTTTAAGGTGTTCCTTCCCACTTAGAATTCTTCAAAGTTCGTCGTCCATCCGGCGTTGAGGATTGAGTAGGGGATTCAGTCCAGAAGGTTAAGACGGGAGTCAGAAATCATTAAATCAGAAATCGACCTCTTGTGTAAACAACTATCAGGTCGAATCCCTTAACTCCTATGTGTTATAGGCGCATGTTAGGGTTTATATAAATTTATAGATCCATCTCTAGGGTTAATTAATAAAGATACAAATTATGACAACCAAGAAGGGTCCTAGGGAAAGGGATTAATTATATTACTTTCTACAAAAGCAAGATTGGAGTGGAATTTGACGAATTTCCATGGATATCCAGTACATAGAAATTCGCTGGAAATATGAGGTATCCACCTCAACTATCACGTCCTCAATCACCCCGTCCGGAAACGAGGTGCTTCGGTCCGCCAGTTGGATGACTACCCTCGTATCCTTCAGTGGACCCAAGTTTAAGCTATCGAAAATGGAACGGGACATCACATTGATCGATGCCCCTAGATCCAACATGGCTTTCTCTATTCTAGTGTTACCAATCTTGCATGGAATGACGAACATTCCTGGATCCTTGCATTTCTGTGGCATCTTTTTCTGAAAAATCGCTGAGACATTTTCTCCCTTTAGGACCTTCTCATTCCCATGCAACCGCCTTTTGTTAGTGCATATAGGAATCTGTTTTACGGCCTCCACCAAGGGAATACTGATTTCAACCTTCCTGAATACCTCCATTGTCTCCTTGTCTCTATTTCTGTTTGGAATCCTCTTCATTTGACTCGGAAACGGAAGTGGTGAAATTTCAGGATTGATGTTGGACTTCTGAGAATCTCGGCCGAGATCTTTTTGTGTCTCGGCCGAGACAAGTGGACAGGGGATTTTGTCTTCTGGACGAGGTGGGACATCTCGGCCGAGATCTTGATATATCTCGGTCGAGATTTCGTGCTTGGCATACTACCTTTCACTTCCGACTCGTCTTTCTCCTTCTCTTGACTTCCCCTTTTCAAGGACCTTCCCGCTTCTCAAAACCCCCACACTGACATTTTCAATTTCACTTTGTGGAGAGTGTTTTATGGTAGGAAAAGGCAATAGGTGATCGGGGAAGCATGCAGCTAATGCCTCCTTTTGTTTTCGTAACTCCTTGGCAATCTTCCACTTAGGTGTCCGAATTTTAATTTCAGCCACATAGGGAGTTGATGTCTCTTCTTTCCTCGGACTATCATCCACATCCTCAGTCTTTCCTTGTGAAGCGTACCTGGGCTTTTCAAGCTCTCCAAGTAACTCCTCATTCATAACAACAATGGAACTCACATTTTTCGGGTTGACTTCCGGTTGAGCCGGTAGTCTTCCTCCTTGTACACTTTCGAGTCTTGATACCGCCGAAGCTATCTGACTAACTTGATTCTCGATGTTCTGAAATCTCGAACTCGATTCTTTTTGCAATTGGAGCGTACTAGTGGCTAGGCTTTTCACTATGTCAGAAAGAGATGGATCACAGGGTACCTGCTCGGGTGGCTGTCTTTGCTGGAACATTCCCCTAGGAAAAGGGGGTCGGTTTTGCCCACTGTGATCACCTTGTTGTCTTATGTTTTGATTCTGATTGCCATATTTGAAATTCGGATGGTCCCTCCAACCCGGGTTGTATGATAGTGAATAAGGATCATACTTCCTCCCGGATGAGTTGGGATTAAAGTTGTGAACCGCATTGGCATGGGCCTCCATCTCTTCTCCGAGAACAGGGCAAGTGTCAGTGGAGTGCTCAGTGACTTGGCAGATTCTGCAAGGCTTTGGAGTAGGCGTGCCACCTGAGATTACTTTCTTCACCAGGTCGGTGAGCTGGTCCAACCTCTCTTCAACACTCGAGTCAATCACATCCTTGACTCTTCTCACTGGCTCTCTACACCCAAACTGCTGAGTGTTGGCAGCCATTTTTGAAATCAATGCCCGAGCCTCGGTAGTTGTCTTATCAGATAGAACCCCTCCACTCGCTGAATCAACCATATTTCGATCCGTCAGACACAATCCTTCGTACCAGTACTGGATTAGCAACTGTGGAGTGATTTGATGTGGAGGGCAACTTCCTACAAGTCTCTTAAAATGTTCACAGTACTCATATAGTGTTTCCCCTTGCATCTGCCTCACTCCACTGATCTCCTTTTGAATGTTGGTGGCTCGAGAAGCTAGGAAATATTTTTCAAGGAATTGGGTTTCCATTTGCTCCCAGGTGGTGATTGATCCGGATGGTAGGTAGTATAACCAATCCCTAGCAAGGTCCTTCAGTGAAAATGGAAATGCTCGAAGTTTGATCTGTTCTTCCGTCACCCTCGATGGCTTCATACTTGAACAAACCACGTGAAACTCTTTAAGGTGTTTATAACGGTCCTCTGCGGACAGCCTATGAAAGGAAGGTAGTAGGTGGATGAGTCCTGATTTCAACTCGAAAGCAGTGTCGTTTCCTATAGCTGGGAAGGTGATGCGCAACGGCTCTTGAGCAACCCTTGTGTTAGCCAACTCCTTCATTGTTCTTTCTTGACCTTGATCCTCAGCCATTTCTTCCAAGTTAATGATCTCTTCACCCCCTAAATTCAATACTTCGATTCCTTCTCGGACTTGCTCCAAATCTCGAGCTCTCCTTCTCAATTCTCGTTCGCGATCCACAATATCAGGTTCAAATAACAATCCTTTTTCTCCTTGCGAACGCAAGAACATTCACTACAAGTAAACAAAAATAAGGAAACAAAGTGAGATTATGAAATTACTAATCTAAACAAGAAGATAACTATACATGTAATTAATCATAATGCATGATCAACAAATCAACTCTATTCTAATCACCGTTCCCCGGCAACGGTGCCAAAATTTGATAGCGTCGTTTCTTACTACCAAATTAATGTATAGAAATATACACTTAATCTTATCATACTACTCTAACTAGTAGAGTGGCAAGTAAGGGTCGATCCCACGAGGAACGGTCGAATAGTCTTGATCCCGATGTCAAGTAAATTATGATTAAATATGCAAGATGTAAATTCTTAAGAAGCAGTAAAGAGGGGGGAATTGATTAAGGACTAACAATCTACTAGAAGCGAATGAAAGTAACTAAACGGAATTAAAAGCCTTTAACTTTCAAAATTAAAGAAACAAATAATCAAAGACAATAGAAGAGATCTTTTTCGGTTTTGGTTTTCAAATAGTAAAACAAGCCACCCTTGATCATGTTTCCCCTTGGTCTTAGACAATTGATGCAACTATTGTTAATGCCCGATTAAATTGTGATTTAAGCCCTTATCTCAAGGCTATTAACAAGCTCTAATAGCCTTGTTGTCCCTTAATCTTAGTTAATCAAAATAAACTCTTCGACTAACCCTATTCAATTTAACCGAATTCTCGAACAAGCTCTCTTAGATCCAATAACCAAATGCATTAAACACTAGGACAACGAGATAAATTTAACATAAAACTCGAAAGCTCGGTTTTAGTGGTTGAACTTTGTGTTATCCCCAATAAATAAATCTATTGTTTGCTACACGGGAATCGGAAATCCTACAATTACGGATAGTAATTTCCGATTCTAGCAACACATTCACAAATCCCTTAAAGGGTGATCAATCCAATAATCAATTCATAAATGTGAGTCAATAAGAGCAAATAACACAAAACACTTGAATACACAATAATCTCGGTAACATTAACCGCAATAATCACATCAATGTCTCGACTCAAGGTTCCACAATGATCAAGGATGAACTAAAGGGTGCTAGCCACCCATATTAACTAATACAATCAGAAAATAAATAGAAAAATAAAGAAACATGATACTGATATGGATGAATCCAAAGATGTCAATTGGAGAAGATGATCCTTCAATCTCTTGTCCAATCTCCTTTCCTTGGTGGCTTTGGTGGTTGAATAGTGCTCTCCAAGTACAAAAAAGTAATCAAAAGTTAGGTTAAATTCGAATGGGATGATATATATATAAGGAGAGAAAGTGCTAGTAAAAAATAGGCAAAAACGTATTCAGAATTTCAAAACAGGGTGGTGAATCTCGGCCGAGACGGAAGTGTGTCTCGGCCGAGACGTGAAAAAGGGTTTTCAAGATTTGTGGGTCAAAAGGTGATCTCGGCCGAGATTTAACTTCATCTCGGCCGAGACGTAAAAAGGGGAAAATGGGGTTGGCTAGGGCTTGACTCATCTCGGCCGAGATCTTGGTCCTTTGAAAAGCCTTGAAATTCTCTGGCAACATATCTCAGCCGAGATGCGTTGTGTGTCTCGGCCGAGATCTTCAGTCTGTTCAATTGTTGATGAATGCCCTGGAGACTCATCTCGGCCGAGACTTCCATCCTGTCTCAGCCGAGATCTTCAACTGCCCCTTCCTTTTGTTGCCTCGATCAATCCCTCGACTCCGCGGTCTTTAGATGTTCTTTTTTGACCCTTTTTTCACCTGTCTTAATACGAAAACAGCACAAACGCATTATTTTGCCCATTAGAGTATAAAAGCACTAGATACACGTAATTATGCACATTATTGACACTAAAATGACACTAAAAGTGCCCTAAAGTGCGTGCACGAAACACGTGTACCAAAAACCACATATCAAATCCAAATTCTAGTTTCAAATATTACAGACCATTAGTGCATAATAAGTTAGAATCTCAATTACAACCCATCCTAAAATTTTAAATAATAATCAAGTGAAAGTTGCTCAAGGACTCAATGGTTACGAGACACCCTCCACTCATCAAACATCGACTTCGCCATATCGTCTTTCCATGTAGTCCATTCTTGAGAGGGCTCAATGGATTGGATAAATGGTCGAATGAACGCACATTTCTAGGTCAATCCATCGATGGAAACCACAGTTTCCATCCTGAAACATAGTTTAATTACCAAAGTACATCAAATTATACAAATTCATTCAAAATTATCAAAAAATGTAAACTGAAATAGAAATTACCCCGCTGCGACTACACTTCACGAATCTTCTACCCGGATTTGGTAGTTTCCATGTCGTGAATTGGATGCACTCTAGCCCACAGTCACAAATTTGCCGTACGTTGCGGCTTGAAACTGAACAAATTGTACAGCCTGAAAAAAATTAAATAGAATCAACACAAACCTAATTGAAGGTTATCAATTTATCGACTTCACATAACAATGGAATAGGCAACATATTTACCTGCCGAGCAGCACTTCTGTGGCCGACTCGGCCTACATCCACTGCTCGAACCAGACATAAATGTACGATAATTTGGATCGGGGAAAAAAAACTACAATAACTACAAGTTTGGTGATTCAGCGATTGGCAAGAAGAATGAAGATCCAATTCAAGGATTCCTCCGTTGCGAATGTTTGATGGTAAGATGAACCAGTGTGACAATTTTGATCTTCAGATCCCTAAATTAAATTTCTTACGAAGTTGGGTTTGAGAAATGAGATGTGGCTAAATTGGAAATTTGATTTATGCGTGGGATATTGATGTAATTTTATTAAACCAAATAATAGGTTACCTTTAGTCAAACAAATAGGTTTCTAAAATTTTTGTTGAATGTGTCATGCGAAACAAACAAAATAATAGAAGACTACTAGTTATTGAATAGGGGCTTACAAGCCCGAAATGTTATATAAAGGCCTAAGCCCAACAGGCTAAGCAAATGGTGCCTAGAAGTACAAAATATCTCTTACCTTCGATAATCAGATAAATAAACATATAAAAAAATTTAAATTATTTATTTACTCTTAAATTTGAATACTAGTAACGATATGTTAGATATAACATATATAAATATTTTTTTGTATAAATATAGATAGATAAATATAGATATTTATTATAGGGTATATTACTATTAGGAAAAAATAGTAAATAATGTCCTTTAAGTTTGACATAATTAAGAAAATATCTTTTTGACACTTTTTAAAATTATCATGTAAGTTTCAAAGTATTGATAAAAATACATCGTCACTGACTACTATCTGTTATCTAACCGGTGACAAACTGATGATGCAATTTTAATATATATTTAAATAATTTAAGAATGAGGTGACAATTTTAATATATTTTTAAATAATTTTATTAAAAATACATGATTTAAAACTAAAAAATATTAAAGAAAATGAAAAGAAACGAAAATTCTTCCCTTCATCTTCCTTGTTGATTATCCCAAACCCACCCCCAACCCAACCCCGCCAAGAGTTGGAGCATCCAAACGCGTCGAGATCATCTCCAAGTACGATATCAGGTCGCATTGGTTCTCTAATCCCGGTTCGCAGTCGCACACGGAACATAGGTGGATTTTTGTTGGTCTCGATTTGCGAGGCGCTGCGTGCTTCCAAGGCCGAGATTTGTTGTTTCTTCCCCTGCAAATGTTCGAGACGGCATGTTTTTGAGGTTGAGGATCTAGTCGGAGAAGAAGAAACGGCTGCGCTTGAAAACGCTTCTGAAAAGATTCGAGAATGTGGATGTTAGGAATCAGTGGAAGAAAAGAACAAGAAATTGAGGAAAACAATGGATTTCTTAATTGGAATTTCTTTTTTCTTTTTCAATTGGAGCTGGAAAAGTTAATTTTATGGAACTCTGTGGCTCTACTATGAGTTTCAATGAGAAAGAACACGAACTATAAGGGTGTTTATTCATTTTCTTTGCTTAGTCTCTGGCAGCGGGGTGTAGGTGCTGGGGATGTGGTCGGACTGAGAACCATTGTACATCACCGGCTGTGAGGGGTGGGTAAGGGTGGTTGCCGGCATTGGGTGAAGATGATCGTGGTGGCGGAACTGTTTGTATGGTGGTGGTGAAGATGTTTCCTTTTTCTTTTTATTTTTATTTTCATTATTGTTATACTTTAATTTTAATTAATTATTTAGTTTTTCTACTTTAAAACTTATCAGAAAATATTGCCAAATCAGTTTACTAAAGCCACGTCAACCCATCACCGGCTGGGTAATAGGTAATAGTCGGTGACGTGACATCTTTATTAATTTTTTTAAACTTACGAAATAATTTTTTAAAATATCAAACTTAAAAGAGCACTTTTTTAATTATGATAAATATAAAAGACATTTTTACCAATTTTTCCCATACTACTAAGGATATTGGCATAACAAAAAATGAACGAAACAAAACATTCATACTTTTATAATAGGTATACCTATATACAAAAACAAAAATGGGGCCCGGCTGACGGAGGGCCAGTACAACGGCACCGGATTGGACCGCCCAGGGCTGGGTCTGGCTTCGCTTCTAACAAACTAAGAATGAATCACTTGATTTGAGTTCTACGTCACATGCTATGGTCATTCTCCCCTATTTGTGTATCGGGTCAGTGAAGCAAGGGTCAACTACTGAAGTATACTTCATCTTCGCTTCTCAAACACTCGTACATTTACACATATCCTAAATATATGTACTTTACCTTCAAAATGAGGGATGTTATATCTGCATAAAATAAAAGTTCAAGAAAGTGGTACAAATTTATACACATTTCCTATGAAATTCAAATCAAATGAGTCCATGAATACATTCATACGCTGCGTCCTCTTTCTGGCAAAGTCGTAACAGAATTTATTTAGATGAAAAAGAGTTCCGATGAGAAATTATTGTATCAGACGACTCCCTTACAACTTTCAACCATTCCCTAGTAGAGACTATCAAATACACGATGCTATTTGTTTGTACACCAACATAATGTACCTTCACAATAACCTTCATAATACTTTTCTGTGCTCACAACCCTATGCATTGAAGCCTTGGACCGTCGTGGATTCATAAGCGCTTAAGTGACCTTTTTTTTAGGACTCAGCCTAAGAGTAATCTGATAAGTGACTACTGATGCATTTTAAAAAATGAAAATTACATTTGAACGTGACTACTCATGTTACAGTAAGACAATCTTACAGGGGAATGCCTCATGTACAACATACTGATCTGTTAAGTTGGTCTAGTAATATGTAAAAGTTACACTAAGCTCAACTCATGATACTATGACCAAACATTTTCATTTGGTTGCTCCAGTTATATGATGTCCAGATATCCAAGAACAATCTTCAAGCGAGAATATCATCACATTAACCATGAGTCAATACTGCTTTGAATATATAGCCACAATCTGCAGTTTTTCTACACCAATATCAAGTTCTCCTAGAAGAATCTGTTTCACGCCCCAGTGGACTTGAGTCCACAGGATCGAGACGAGCAAACTTCCAGGAACTTGAATTTGTTGACTTAAGTAGCAAACCTAGGGCCAAAGAGCCCGTTGCTCTCACAATCGCATCTGATGACCGGTTTATTTTTCCAATCAACATTCCAAATACCTAATAAACAGCAAGAAGAGATCAAATACGATACACAGAACTTTTTCGTCACATTCCAAAACAACAAAGAGCGTCACTGCAGTAAAATGTTGACCTACCTGGCTTCGGTAAAGTGCGGAGATATGTTGACCACCTGAGAAAGCAACCAAACTGCTACACAAATAAATGGCATTTGCTTGAATTACTGGCCAAGGTGCCTCAAAAGCCTGCAGATACATAAACCATGTCAACAGATTGTGCCTTGGCTTCTGTATTTTTCCACCCAAACAAATATGTTTCTTGTACACAAGTGAATGAAGGAATATTCTGTTCCTTAAGAATTAGAAGGACCTCAAGAAGCTTAATAACTGAAGATTATAGTATATTAATGAGCTACACCAATAATAACTCATCAGATGCACAGTTATGCCCTCTGTTCCATAGTGATTAGTTATGTCTGTGTATGTGGAACGGAACAATGGTTATCTGCATTGCTACTGGTTGAACTTGTTCAGCTAATAAAATGAAGAAAGACTAACCATATCCTTAGCAGCTTCACGTTATTATGATCTATGAAATAATCAATTCAAAAACACTTCTAAGAAAGTCCAAGACCCAGATTCAAAATAACCACCAGGTCACAATTAATGAATACATTATATAAATGCATTAATGATGCGTTCTTTCATTATTTACTTATTTGATGAGAACAAAGAATTTTATTGATAAAAGGTACAAAAGTACAAGGAATAAGAGACCTTACAAGAAAAACAAAGCATTAAGATCTACAAAATATGGCACCACTGTCTAGCTAAATCCCATTCATGAAGTGATCCAAAATTCCTGAGTTGTCAGCCAAAGAGCCACCTCAGTTTCTTCAAGCGATTTCAAGAATCATATAAAATTATTTTGCTCCTCTCCAACTATGTGGGACCAACACAAAGCCAGAACATAACTCCCCAGAGTACTTCCCCTTTTTTTTTCTTTTAATGAGATCCCCAAATTTGAAAGAAATAATCAAGGATAAAATGTGGAAAACTTGCTAATTATTGATTACTACAGTAATGATCTAAATATGCCTAATTTAAAATTACTACTACTAATACTAGCTGCAAAACATACGATATTAAATAGCTAGTAAATTGGTCATGTTAATCTAGGAACTACTATGGAATTTCCTTAGCCCCAATTTTACGTGATCTCTCCTCACAAGGGCAAAATTGTGACATCATCCAAAATCTTCACCGTTACCAAGACTCACTTCTCCATTCCCAGAATGAGAATCCTACCTCCACTTTCCTTTGTCACCCTCTCTTTTTGCGGTCTCTACCATTGCCTCCGCAAGCAGCCCTTCACTACCGCTAACGCTACAGATGCCCCCATACTCAAATTCGCCTTCCAAGTGATTGAAATAAGAACATTTTACAGATCTGGATCTCCGATTTGGGAAGGAAAACTCATCTTTCATATTTCATTTAGAGCTTCAGATTTGATTTGAGTTGATTTTGGATTTCAGTTTTGGAAGAGAAACCTTGGATAATTTTGATTCAAGCATCAGCCTTCAAGAACAAGGGACAAAGAAGCAATGACAGGGGTAATGCTTTTGTCTTGCGAAGAAAATTTTCTGAAGACAAAAAATGCTTCCGGTTTCTGAAACAACTGCTGACAAATTAGAGCAAATTTGGGCATCCCAAAACTATTAAGGTTGGTACCAAATGGACCACCACAACGTTGGTACCACAATTCCCCAAAATTTTTTGGTAGTATAATCAAGTTTAGTTGTGATGATGGTGCGAAAGAAGTGCAGAGATGCTGATATCCCTACAGTAGTATAGTGCGTAGAAGCGTGAGGAGATATGGAATGCAGTGAGAGGAAGGTGACCAACAACCGAAGTGATGGTATAACAATTTATTTAACTCAATGACAAACAACACGTCTGTTGACATTATTAAAATTGGGAAAGAAATACCGAAGCAAATCTCTTAAGGGTGTATAAACCTTATATTCGTTAATATAATGTCTTAAATTTTATGATGATTTTTTACTTATATGTACTAAATAAAAATTTCTGATCTAGAAATAATATAGGGAAGTAGAAAAAGAACTAACAGAAAAATAGTCTATGATTTGATTTTGCACACACAAACACGTTACATAAAAGAATAAAATACATAGTGAGATTAAAAATCAAGGCAGGTTGTGATTTGTGTTTTAGGAGCAACTTTGACTGGTATAATTATCATATATAAGAACATCTTGATATAAAAAAATGCATATGCATACGCATACACACAGTAAATATTATACCTAAGAACATGTATTTGTGTACAAAAGAAACATGTATTATGTATATATCTAAATAGTAATAGTAACATAAAAGAACTGAATATAATAAAAGCAATGCAGGTTGTGATTAAGTCAACTATGTTACTGAAGGATCATTCACAGAGCGGGAGAGAGAACGAGCTTGTACTATTTTGTGTTCAGCATGTCAGATGTGAGTCAACAAGATTTACAGGGTGGAAATAACCCATTATGCTATAAATGTCAGCCACAAACAGAACTATACAGATACCGACATCGATGTCTGTGTTATAACTTATAGGTATTAATTGCTACATCTATGCCTCTTGGATTCTAGAGTAAGTTGGCTAAGCTCGTAACTCTATAAAACAGCTTAAATGTTCTTAAAATTTCGTCTGGTAAATGTATTTTTAACTTTTCCAAAAAGAGCTTACAAGATGCAAATTCAAGCCTTTTAAGAGCTTATAATCTGTTTAGGTATATACCTCCACCCCACCTTTTACTCTTCAGTCTGTAAACATTTGAAAGAACAGAAAACACCCTCATATTTAACATTTACTACTTCTAATAACATTTCTTAACATACATTGATTTTTTTCCTCACTACATAGTATCTATAAGGAAAAATCCCAATAGTGATTTTGCTTTTGCGAAAAGTAGGTAGAATTCTACTTAATAAGTACAATGAAATTTAATTTTTTTTGGACAATAGATTATGATGATTAACAAATTATAACAATCAATAAAGTGATTTAGTAATAATGTATGCAATTTTAACAAATTTCCCTTAAAAAGGGCTATGATTTAACATTGAGCATTACAAAATTACTTACCTCATCCCCCACCCTCTCTCTTCAATATACACATTATAAAATTTACTTTAAGATAAGTTACTTCCTCTCTATACTGTGGAGAATGCTTCAAACTTTTATAGATATAAGGTATGTCAAAAGTAGTTAATGCCAAAAATGATTTATAATACCAAACACCTAACAACTCATTAATTTCACGATCTTATATTTCCAAACACATCAATAGCATATATTTAAATAAGATCTAGAAAATTAAAAAAGTTCTAAAACCATATAGAAGCTTATAAGCCCTTTAATTAAGCTTACCAGATACCCTTTTAGTACTAAGGCAGTGATTTTGTGTCTCACATATGTGACACAGCATTTTTAAGTGAATGACAAATAACATCTATCTCCAAAATGTTTGGAACAATCAATGAAGCATAAAACAGGAATTCCTCATTACATACTTATCGAAATTTTAATTTCAGCATCACAATGAGAAGGCAGACAACAAATATTTGTAAGCTCTAAGGAAGGATGAAATAATCCCGCGAGTAGAAGTTTAAAAATTCTGGAAGTAATTCTATGAGTACTGATATAATAAATCGAAATGTCAAAATAAATGAGAAAGATTGTTCTGTGTCCACATGTAACTTAGAGTTTTCTAATAGTGAAAACTTGAATTCTCACTCCGGACTCGAGCAAGATCTTTTTCCATTTCCAATAGGAAAAGTAAATCTCATTATAGGTAATATTCAATTCACAGTGGGTGCCATACTTGATATTAAATAAAAAAACAACCACGCACATAATACAACATTTCTTAACATGGTGGTTATATGAAAGTACTTCAAGATGGTATAAGGAACATATCTAGTTGGGGCTGACCTGTATTATTGATGCCATGTAGGTGTCGACCCTGGAAGACAAGTGTTGTGTGAACTGCCTCGCTATATCTCTTAGAAAGTCTTCATAGTCACCTCTAAGGCAGAATATATGGAAGAAAAATGAATTTATAGACTATAAAACAGAAGCTCCAGTTAGGATCTGTTTACACATACCTATGATCAGAACTAAAGCGATGTGTGTTGGTGAGAGCAACCATACCATCGAATTCCACCAAAGGAGCGATGCTTTTGAAAGTGTTCTGACATTTAGGTAATTAAAATATCAATGATAATTCAAAACCCATGCCAAGATTTTCTTGTTATACTTAAGAAAAGCAGCTGAGAAGAATTATCCACCCGGCAAGCTTGTCGTACACCCATATCATCATCATGAATATGCAATACCAAGCGTGGAAAGGCAGCATGAACCTAATAAAATAATTAGACCAATTTTTTATATCTTGAAAATCATGGCACAAGACATATAAGTTGACAAAAGAAAAAGTCTAAAGTTACTCAAAACGAAAGGAACTTCAAGCACTAATATTTGACATAGTTCAAAGCATCAGCTCGTATCAGAGAACTTTTTTTTATAAGAAACAGAATTTTATTGCTCGAGTCAGAGAACATTGACAGATGTATCAGAACTAACCTGGTGTAATTAGCATACCACTTTATTTTCATATTTAATTAAGTAATAATTTTCAGCAAAGTCATCAATTTGGTGCCAAAGCCGAAAGGCAGAATTTTTTTTCTGGCTGATTCTTTTTTTCTACGTCCCTTAAGGCATGTCTATAAACCTTCCAGCAAAAGACCTCTCCAAGATAACCACTCATGAAACTTCTTCACTAGCACAAATTGAATCGGATGGTATCAATTATCGTGTTTGGTCTAGCAGTAGGATCTTGCAGATGCATAATGCTGGTAGCGCGGTTAAAATAGGCTGTATTAAATGGAGAAAAGCTGTACCAACACAAAATTATCCAGGATATTACAAATGGGACACTAAGGATGCTTTAATAAAGTATAGGCTCATCAATTTGACAAAAGACAACTGCGTCACACGTTGTGCAGTTTGGAGCAACAAATGAAGTCCGGGAAGCTGTCAAGAGGAGCTATCATGCTGTCCTAGATTCTTCTCCAAGTTTACAAGCTACGAAAGAAATCCTTTCAATTATGTCAATGTGGTACGCCTCTTGGACATGTCTCTGATAAGTCAATATCTTTGGAACTTGATTGCCGGATGCCTAATGATATAATTTATGCTATGATACCGAGAATGAAAGCGCATCAGTTTGATGAATTTAGCTGTTGTACATTGTCTAGCTCCCCTTTACCTAACACGTGGAACTAGATAGAAACTACATTAAAGACAATTTGGAATCTAGTAGGATTCCAGTTCAGCACATAAAGATTGTGGATCAATTGAAAGATATGAATCAATATTGTTAGTAGTGTCCATTCAGTACACGATTTACAAAGTTGCGCATGTTATCAATGCAACAACTTAAAGTCGTTTAATTGATTGACTGATTATATTTGATTGTATTCTAAGATTGATTCTACAGTTCACTTTCCTGTTTTAATTGGCTTGCATCAGTATATGTACCTCACCTTTGACATGAATGGAAGAAACTATTATTCGTCCATTATCAATGTATACGAATTAATATATAGGCCATTACAGCTCATAAAGTCTCATTCGTAGATAGTATCAAGGACAGTATATGATAATATCAAAGACTCGGGTGTTACATCTGATGCGAAGTTTACACCGCAACTTGCATCCTGAGATGCCATTCGTACACAATAAATGTTGGTGAAGTTATTGAACAACTCTTTTCTATCATTACTCATCGTGGCTATGTCTTCATGTTTGACTTTAGCAGTTTATGATAGAAAAGAAGTACCCAATAACCGGTTTATCTATGTTGTTTTAGCACTCAAAACCTTCTGCGCTCTATATTTTCGCGTCGGAATCGTGTTCAGTGGCGGAATAGTACCTACCAATACGATATTCAACAAACTCCAAAAATAACTACTTTGCATTCATTCAAGTTTACAATAATTTTCAACTTGAGTTCCTATATAAGCCTATTATCATATGATTCGTATTTATATATTAATACACAATACCCCAATGATCCAGATGCGAAGTCATAATTATCCCTATTGGATGTTCCTCCTACTAAACCAAAAACTCCACACACATCATGGCTCCTGCTTCAGTGGGATTGAGGTCCCATGAAAACGAGACTAAGCTTAGCTCCAGCACCACGTCGAGTAAGGCAGCAAGCATGTTCCTGGCAATAATTACTGCAGAGGGGTAACTTGGGCTTTTGGGAAGTGCGACATTGGTAGACTATTTGGAGTGGGAATAATCCAACACCAGAATCTCATTTCTATACAGATGCTAAAAGGGACAAGTTGGGCTCTTCTGCTAAGTATGCACCCCACCAAAAAAAGGTTCGGAAAAATGAAACATTTGATTGCATTTTATCCCTAAAATATAATACTGGATTATATTGAAAACATATAGAGTGTGTTTGCTTAAGGCTGGGGAGAGCTGAGTTACTGTTGGCTGAAGGAGAATATGAGTGTGTTTATTCGGGATTGGGTCACCTCAATGATTGGGGGCAACCCAAAACAAACACACCCATAATACTTAAAATCATGTTGATGGGAAAAATTAATATCACAGTCAGACCTATTAAATGACTAGGATAAGAATATCAATATCTTTAAATTTCAGATCATAGGAAATAATATACCTGTTCAAGAAAAGAATCACGTTGCAGCCCAAAGCCGTAATTGCTTATCGCTCCAAATGCTGCAAATGCGTTTGCTCTAATTTTCGCGTTCATGCATATCTGTTGCAAGCAAGCAGGGGAGTGGAGAAAAAGATGAGCCATCACTTTGAAAAGAACTAGACCAAATATTTATGAGAACCATATTATTGCGCATAGATCTCTGCACCACCAACAAAGAAAAACAGTAACGAAATGGTTTGTACTTTATCGAACTCTGAATCTAAGAGTAGGTCCACTCTACAAAACCGAACTAGATCTATCTAACAGAAGCTCCTTGGAGATGTCTATTATAGTCCTCAAGAAAGTCTATACCACTAGAAATAAAGGATAATTCTGTTGCAGGTGCAAAATTCTGTAGATATCGGAAAGTGACAATCACCCATACAAAGCTTATGGTATTATATTCATGTATATTTCAATCGAGATCGTAGTCAGACGAACATTACAAATACAGAATATTTGGAAGAAGAATCTATCCATTTCACAAACATGCTGCACCACTTAAATGTCATTTTCTTTGGAGGTTGAAGGTTTCAGTAACAACTTTTTCATATGAAACGAGCGAAGCCCACTCTTGATGTAGAGGAATGGCAAACAAAGCTTGGATATTGCATATTTCATCTGCAACTGGATGTCATTGTTTGAGTTGGCACGGAATGTTAGGAAGAATACAATTTAGGCTATCAAAAGTAGTAATTAAGAACTTGACTCTCCCACAATGTTCTCCAAGTAAGGTTCTTTTTAAAAGAAAAATATGATTCAGCTTTTTTGTAGTGAACTTGAAAGTTAACAGTAGAGCACTATCCATGCTGCGGAGAAATGTGGAAATGAAGTAGGGTCATGCAAGTCTGAATGAAGAGCAGATTTTTTTGCATGATAACAACTTGCAAACTGAGACCTCTTAATTGTTTGCTAACAAATAGAACAAGCAATACATACAAAATCACACTTTCAAGATGACAGCCAATGCTTCCAGTTAAAGCCAGACACTAGAAAATCATAATAAACTCTAGTATTGGAAAGCTTACTTGAAGATTTCGAAGCCGAACTGAAAGGTTAAGCAAAATGGGTTCTACAGCATCAGGAGAAGATGATCCAAGGACCTACAGAGGTGAAAATTAACGCAATAACTACGATTCATATTTATAGAGGAAGTTGATAATGGAGTGAAGAACATCGTGACAGATCACCGTCAGTAAGCACGAGACAGCAGTGAGCTGAACTGATTCATCCGGATCGTCAAGCAAAGCAACAATGACACTGAGAATTTGAGTGGTATGCTGGACAACATGGACTGATGGCATCTGCAAGCAAGGCAGGCAACTAATGCTCATATCAAAGATGATGGAGACCAATTACAAGTTCACAAACTCTTCATTTTCTTTTTTTTTTTTCTTTTGGAATTGATATGTAGATAAAACTGAAAGCTCAATAACATTTCAATAATGTTCATATAGTGATCTCCTAACTTCCATTTCTCCATTAGATGTTTTCTCATCATGTGAAGATTGAAAGAGAGAGAGAGAGCAAAGGAGATGTTTCCAAAAGTGGCTTTAGTAGCATTTCTTATATACCGATGAGGACCTATAACCAATTCAAAATGAAGTTAATATTTATTGTTAAGGTAGGCTTCACTATCCCAGACGTACTAGACACAGGCTCACAGCTTATTATGAGAAGTACAGCCCTACGACAAGATTGTAATTTGTAAAGAAGCCACTCGCTTTACTTCTCAAAATATCCCCTTGCCCAAACTGAAAACTGTGACCCTAGAGTGTCTCTCCACAGATTTAATTCAATAAAAGCTCTTTATTTGCAAATCATTAGCAATTTTTCTGCGCTCCTTGCCTGGCTTTAAACCCTTCTATACCCATGAAAATGTTTGTGCAACTAACCTAACTTCCCAACTGGGTATTGCAGCAACAATAACAAGTAACTTTACGGCATAGTCATATAAAATCAGTATGAAATAGAGAATAACTGCTCCCTTTGAAAGTCTCATCACACCACTCTTTCCAGCATCTCCACTTGAATAGACCTTTATATATAGGTAAGCTTGACATGGTCAGAAGACTATAGAGGATATAAGTTCAAAAGTAATATTACTAGATTCATCAGAGATTAAGAATAGCTGAAACTCTTCGACTTAGTCCTCGCTTTTTCCATAGAAATTTGATCTTTTTATTTAGAGGCCAACACAATGCCTAAGAGTGGTTTTGGGGTTTTGGCAAATCACTATCCATGAATGAGATTCAATGCCTGTTGTACTAGCTGAATGTCATGTGAGATTATGTTTTGGGCCTTGAATACTCATCCAAGATTGAACTAGACACAAAGGAGAGGGTTCAGTGAGACGTTTTGTTGTGAGTTTTAAAGCCATGATATGGTTAAGAGAATATTTATGTATGTACATGGAACAGAAAGGACAAGTAAAGCAGTCATTTCCTAGGTAGTCACGGACAAGCAGACAAGTTTTAAATAGGCCAAAGTTAAAAAATGTACCACAACTTCAGAATTTGCTTTAGACAATTTGTACTGAGAGAATTAACTACCTGCACAAGTCCTCTTAAACAAAGGCGCCTAACATTTGGAGAATCGTCAGAAACATGTCGAGTCAGTCCTTCCACCATCTGCTCCAACAAAGAACCAAAGCTCTCACTGCAGAATGATAGACCTTGGCATGAGACTTTGAAATCAAAAGGAAGTTCACATAATTAATTCTAAACATTTAAACCTAGCAGTATGATGCTAGGTAGCAGTAATAATCTTCAGCAGAGTAAAATGAATAATTTTTAGTATGAGCACCAAAACAAAATTGTCGACATGGAATACTAATGTTCAGAGGGGCATAGCCCATAATTCACGAATTCATGGGATGGAGCTCCAAGGAGGATCCAAACGTATGGGATTTACCTACTTACTTACTAGCTCAAATTTTGACTGATGAGTATTTTGAGCTTACCCGAAATAGGCATTTTCCCAAGACAACTTTTCCAAACAGCAATTTCAAGTTTTCAGGAGATTTAGCATAATACTTGAAAACAGAGCAGCACACTCCCACAATATCATTCCTGAAAATCAGGTACAGAAAGTGCCGTATCTTGTCTTAGCCTGCAGCTTTCATATCAAACTAGTCTGCCACTGTTTGCTGTTCATATTGCTCATGTTTGCCTAGTGAACATTTATTTAATACCTTATTTATTCCCTCCATCTCATAAAGATAGTCTCTATTTCCTTTTCTAGATGTCTCACAAAGACAGTCTCCTTTTTCCTTTTCTGGATCTCAAAAAGATAATCTCCTTCCTTAGTAAGAGTATATTAGATGTTTCTCTTCCTAATATACTCCCACTAAATGATTCATTAGTATTAACATTTACATTTAGCATCCTATAATTCACCATATCAAACAAGGGTACAATAGGAATTTCCACGTGTATTGAATGAATTTCTTAATTTGTGTGAAGCTTGGTATGGGACTATCTTTATGAAATGGAGCGAGCATCTCTTATCATTAACAACTTTGATTCCTATTATAGGATAGGATGAATCCGATTAACCAACTCCACCTGCTCTTTCTTTGCCTTCTCCCAAGCTGGATTGCATCAGCTTTCTGTTCTTTCCATGGCCACCAACAACGGACGGGAGTACCCCTAGTACTTGATAGACCACCACTTCGAGTATATTCGAGACAACCCAAGGCCCCATGGGCCTGGTCGAATTATTGGATTAATTCCTTAATTAGTCTGCTATTTACTAAGTTGGTAGTCTATTTCTATTTAGTAAGGGCTTCGTACATGGGCCTTAATGATCTATTACATATAGTTGAACTCGTAACCTAGAAGATAATTATCCATTACTATTGACTTGCACCTTCGGGTTGTGGCAGAGAGTTTCTCTATGGCCACTTTGAGGAGTAATCTATCTATTACGTAATTTCTGTTATTCCAGTAACTTTCACTCTATCAATTGGTCCGACCTGCTCAATTTGAATACCGTGACACAGAAAGAGCACCTGAACATCAAGACCTAGCCTCCACGGTTTCAGACATGACAACTGCCTTGGACGATGTGTACAAGCAGTTGCAGGCGATCACGGGACAACTGCAGGCCCTCGCCACACCACCAAATCCCGCGATAGCGAGTCCTGCCAGCGACACCAGGGCGAGCACCACGTCGCCCGCTTCAGGGACACTTCCGAACCTGCCACCCATGGCACCGCCCACCAACATGGTCGCGGTTCCCGGGCTTGTCGTCCCTCAGATGGAGTTACCCCAATTCGACGGGTCCGACCCCGTCGCTTGATTGCACATGCCGAGCAATTCTTCCTTGTCCACCACATGCTGCTAGCCGATCGCGTGCAATTCGCCGTTATTGCCATGTCGAGGATGGCAATGTTTTGGGCCCAATGGGTCTTGCATCGCACTTCCACCATCACATGGGCGAACTTCTCCCAAGACTTGATTGATCGCTTTGGGAATAGTTCCGCTATCAGTGCCTACGAGGCTTTGCCCATCACCTGCCAAACATGATCCTTGGAGGACTATTTGGCACTATTTGAGGAATGGGTCCCCCACTGCTTTCCCTTCCTCCAACACAGTAGGTTGGAATGTTCTTAGGGGGGCTACAAACTTCCGTAGGATTGAATCCCGTACTCCGAGATGACCTCGGTTTTTCGGCCATCTGCGCTGCCATTGAATTGGCCGCAGTCGCCGTGCTCCAAGGCAGTATCAACGCACCCCCTACACCTCGGGGCCGTCTTCTCACCCCCTGAGTCCGTTCAATCCGCACCCACACTCGGGTGGAGGAGGCTCTGCTTCGGGCTCTCCGCCGTTCCCTACTCTAAGGCTGCTCAGCATCTGCCGCCTTCCTCAAGGTCCTCAAGACGCAGTTCAACTCACTATGTTGATTAGTGCAGGCTTCACCTCAAAACTGTTGGCATTGAGTGGTGGAGGTTGTACTCCTCCTGCCTGCTAATTTGGACTGAGTTTCGGGCAGTCACTAATAGGAGTATCATTTTCATCGCCTGCAGCTGGTTCTATCTGAATTGGGCCGTGCTGTTGTTGCAGCTGTGGCCCTTGTGGAGGTAGCTGCTGCTGTATATTAGTGACTCGATCATCCAAGCGTGCTTGCTCCGCCAAATGCCTGACGATCATTAAAGTAGACAGAGATGTTTTAGGGACGACAAGGATAACCCTAATTTGACCAGGGTGGAGACGGCACACAACACTGAATTTGAGGCCTCCGTCGAATTTCCGCCTTGAGGACAAGGCTGTTTTGCCTGAGGGAGGAATTGATAGACAACCTCCACGAGTATATTCCAGACGGGCCAAGGCCCCATGGGCCGGTCGAATAATATGATTAATTCTTTAATTAATCTGTTATTTTACAAAGTTAGTATTTTATTCTATTTAAGACAGGCTTTGTGCATGGACCTTATTGATTTATTATATATAATTGAATTCGTAATCTAGGAGATCATAATCGGTTACAATTTGCTTGCACCTTCGGGTTGTGGCAGAGAGTTTCTATGTGGCCTCTATGAAAAATTATTTATCTATCTATTACTTATTTTCGTTATTCTAATAGTCTTCACTCTATCAGTAGTGTTATTGCTCAATGATTCGGCCACATCATAAATTTACTAAAGCGAAGCCCACAAATGCCAAAGACCAAGACGAAGTAGCCGTCGCTGGCCCTGATCTCTCAAGAATGATCATCTGCATTCTTAGATCGGGGTTTGGGTTTAGTAGTCAACACTTCTACAAATTCTCTTCTCTAGTTGGTGAGGATCTCTTTCTTTTTTCTCTTCTCTTTTTCTTTTTTTAGGAGTGGGGTATTGTAAAGGAAGTACACACCCAGCCCCATCCTCATATGTTCATTGTTTTTATAAAAATATATGCTTGGCCACTAATTCAGTATATAAACAAAACAAAACAGAACAGAACAGAACATAACAGAGCAGAACAGAAAATTTTGGAAAAGCATATTGCCTGAGTGCTGATATCCATTTTCTAAGTACTCGTTTATTTGTTCACCTTTTTTAGTTATGTGGTCTCTAATGGAAACTCATACATCCTTGGCTATGATGTCAAAATCCCAAAGTAAATGGCAGCATGTCAAGCTTCCATAGTCGAAACAAGCGGAGGCGGACCCAGAACACATGGCTAGGAGGGTCGACAAACAAAGAACCACCGACCAATATTCACGTGATAATAAATATTTAATATGTTATATAAATTGAAATAGAATATCAACACTATTTACTATTAAATATGTCAAAATGTATCATTAATCACCTACATATTAAAATTTAGAGTGTTTTTATTACATATCATGAAAATTATCTAAATTTATCTTAGTATTTGATAATTTTTAGGGGGGGCCAAAAGACACATTCCGCAAAACAAATATACAATATACATATTTAAGGAATAAAAACAGTAGGGTGGGTAGTAGGGTGAGGGGCGCCAGGGACACCCCAGCCTAAGGGGTAGGTCCACCCTAGAAACAAGAGAATCAACTCCAAAGCCAATTACAGAGGTAAAAATCATATACTACCAGAAAGGCTACAGATGCAGAAGCGTAAGCCCGGAAAACACATTTGGGTATTAATTGAAATTTAGAAAACGAGCACACAAAACATCATTTATAACCAAGACAAATGGCACTGAAATCAATATATCTCAAAGAACGTGAATTCTGAACTTACCTAAACCGCACGAACTCTGACAGTGCAGCAGCTGCAGCTTCCCTCAGATATCTTGAGGGTCGATCCAGTGATTTACAAAGAAATAACGAAATTGTGGGGACCTGAGTGGAGATAAATAGTTGAAGGAGAGAAGCTATAAAAAAAATTAAAACAGTTCAGGATGCAATCCCGATAAAGTTAAACTTTCAAATGTGATGTTCAATCTGAAAATAGGAAACTCCTTAAACTCTTCACGCTATGCTCCCTTTCCAAGAAAACTAATACTTGTAATACATGAACAAATCGTCTAATTGCATATCTCGTACTTTGTGGAGTGACTGAACTAACAACTCTGCATAAAAATATCTATATTTAAGCCAAGAGTGTATTTATATGCGCCAAAAGGCTCTAGTTTAATTTTTAAGCAAAAGAATGGCCGTATCAGAGTCCTTGAACTCTATAACGGCCTATTAAGTACTCCAAGCACACCATGTGGTAGAAATGAACTTGCAGCGTCATTCCAGCAATTGGTCGAAAGATGGTCAGTAGGTCAACGTGGAAAAGGTGTGCATAACATAATACACCTCTGTATATCACATACACAAGCTCGTGGACTCACATGTGTTCCAAGAGCTTACACAAGACTTTCATGCATTGCATTCAAATAGATTGGTATCTTCTGTAGGTGGGTTATACATGCTTCCGATGTAAGACAAAGATCAACTGGATATTAAGAGAGTGATGACAATAAGTACCTCTTTTGGCCTCTTAATAGAAATGCACCCAGCCAGGTCGCCAATCAGTCCGATCCATGTCTCCTCTTCATTTTGTTCTCTGTCTCTAGACAGAATCTGCAAATGATTTCCTTTTGGAACTGTCAAACTCAAAATAGCAGTGAAGAATCCACTAAACAGTGGCTCATGTACCTTTCCCATTTCCAGATCACCAACACATTCACAGAATGCATTAAATGCAACCAGTAGTGCACTGCAAGTCATATATAGCAGATCAAACAAAGAACAAAGGACACCAATTACTTAGGTCCTAGTGGTATCATGTAAGGGGGAAAGGGAAAAGAACTAGTACTACCGCAGTGGTTCCTGCTGGCCAGAAGTAGCTAAACTATGACAAGTTCCTAAGTGGAGTACAAGAGTTGCGAGGACCGAACCATAACTTTGCTCTACGGACTTCTTTCCAACTTTACCACCACCTCTGCAAATAACACAAACAAATTGAGCATTGTAGCTGCCAATGAGAAAACAAAAGAGAGCAGTTCAATAATTCAAAGTTGACCTAAAGAAGGCAGTAAGAGCTATGACAGCAGCGTGCAACACATTATCTTCGACGTGACTTTCACCAAAAATGCTGGAATTATCTCCCTTCCCCAGATCACCTCGGAATATAGGGGTCTCATTCAGGATTGAAGTTATATGGTCCAAGAATGAATATGAAAGAACTGCATGCTGGGAAAATGCCTAACAATAAAGCAAACATGATAGGGTAAAATAGCCAGTAGAATGCTTCAAGAAACTGCATTTCAGAAAAAATTAATGAAATTCAGCGTAACTCGGTCAACATGCATTCATAAGCGGGACATATGGGTCTCCCCTAATTCTGAGTAAGACAACAATAGTTATGCAGCAAATTTATCAACTAAACAAGAACTCGGTACCTGCATTATTTATTCATCTACGTGACATATATGTCTCTTGGAAAGAACACTAGAGTTGGTTTCACATTAACCAGCTCAATTCGCAAATCATCCACGATACCCACTTTGACCTTCCTTTCCCCAATAAGAAAGGGGGCTTCCTATGCTAATTATTATCTTGTGAAATAAATATTAAAATTAGGGCTGGAAAATTAGGACCTATCAAGTAAAGCACAGGTGAAACCGAAACCGACTTGCAATAAGTAGGTTTGGGTTGACGCTTGGTGGGTTAGCGCGTTAACTAGGTCAAACCTATATAACGCAGTAACCACGTGAGTTGTCAAGCCCCCATAACCCATTTGACCTGTATTTATATGTAGTAAACTTTTTAGAGTACAATTGTAAAAAGAAGTTATGTTTGATATTTTAAATTTGGAGAGTTGTTTCTATGAAACATTTTCTTTTGGATTGGCTATGTATGGATTAGAGTCTGTTATTATGTTGTTGCTTCCATAATCCATTGTCCAGTGGTAATTTTAATTGATTGAGAAGATTCTTATCATGGTGATTCATTCTAGAAATTTATCCAGTTGAAATTATATGTGGTATGTAAATATAACCACATGAAATGAAATAAAACATAGGCAATTCAATATCACTTAGGAGGGGGCTAATAGGGTTTCTTTTTTGAGTCATACGAGTTAAACTAGTCAGTTCCAGGTTACCCCAAATAGAAAGGTTGAGTTCAGGAAAGGGAAAATGATTTAATTGATTGTAATAAGATACACCACAAAAAGGAGAACACAAAAAATAATGAAAATAGATCAGTAAAACGGGAAACAAATCTGAGAATATAGGACTAAAATTAACCTAATACACACAAGAAAGGTGAAAGGAATTATCAAATGGTTTTTTGTAAGACTAATAAAACGCGAGCAGCACTGGACAGAACTGAAACACATCACAGCTGATTCAAACAAATACGATAAAAAATGTAACCAATCAGCAAATGACATTATACTAAATCCCGAGGCTTACATGAAATGCATCTTGTATTGGCCAGCCACCACGTAATCTAGATACATCTTTCGTGGCTATATCTCTCTCGGCAGCAGCCAACACTTCACCAAAAACAATTCTTGAGCTGGTATTCTCAGCAAGAGAAGAGATCTTTCAACAGTTAAAGAGACTACTCAGAGAAAATGAACGAGGCAATGGATAACCAGTAACTACTCATGAAATAGACAATGAAAGAATCTTCGCCACCAAGATAAATGGATGATGATACATAAGAAGGATACAGCATTAAGAGTTTCATGACGTAGGAACTTATCAGTTAAATGGATGGCAGCAGAAAGCAAAGATTGTGTTGTCCTGATGCCACATCCATAAGTACCTCAGTACATACAAATACAAATATTATTCATTCGCTCAAATTAACAATTGTCATACTCTACCTTGAGATATCAGCATCGTTCAGTTCCCTCCCCCGCTCAGTAATGAACTCAATCACAGCTTGAATTGCACCTTCAGCAGATTGTCTAGTCTTGTCACATATAGCTGCTGAGCAAACATGTAGGGCAGAGACGAGCTGTATGAAGAATGGAGAGAAAACAAGATAAGAGAGCTGGTTTAAAGGGCGTAAGCCACGTAACTATATTAAGATTTTAAGCTGCACAAATAGAATCAGAATAGTAACTACTCACCTCGTCCTTGGTGAATAATATGCAAACAGATGAAACCACTCTGTTGAATACCTCTGACGGATCAAGTGATGCATCCTTATATGCAAAACCAAAAAATGAGATAGATTACATTGAAGTGGAAGCAGCAGTTTAGAGTATAAAACCGTCCTCTTTCTGTTGGTCCTTGTTGAAGTATGACACGGTTAATAAAATCACAAGAAAGGAGTTCTACATTGACTTACACTCCTTAAAATAGCAATAACATCCTCAAGTGCTGATAAAGCACTGTAACACATCTCAATATCAAGGCCAAAACTAGAGTTCGCAGTCCTCGGTAATGAAAGAGATATACTGAAAAACAGATCAAGAATCTGCAGGTAGAGACAGTGTCCAATAGATAGTTAAGAAGAGAGCCACTGTTGTGCACTATAAAGAGGAATATGTGATATATCAGGAAAATAAACAAAAAAAATCTAGCTATGTCAAAATTGACATAGATATGATATAGGTTATAACAAAGTAGAGAACAGAAAGACACCACCAATGACCAACCTGAGCAGATGTTTTTCTAACTTCAGGATTCGTATCTGCACAGCGCGGAAGATAAACCATGATTCTCTCCCCTAAACACAATGCATCACGACTTGGGGATACAAATGCAGCTGCCAATAACCAAAATAGATTAAGCTTGATACGTCGAATCACAAATCAAGAGTACAAATCTGAGAAAGAGTGAGAAAGTAACTTGGTAAACTAGAAAAATTGCTATTTGAGACACGGTCAATTCGTTTGTTGTGAGTGCAACTTCCTTGGCAGCCAAGTGAACAATATCCACTAACACATATAATCCGAAACTTCTGAAGCATCTCATAAGCCGCAAGACATCCTCTTATTCTCTGATATTCCACAGAGGAGGAAACATATGTATCAATCTGTCTCAAGATATGCAGTAGTTGTTCTGCTCGACTTCTACCATCCTCCCCACTGAAAAAAGTATGTAGTTAAAATAACTATGGTATATGTACAAGCGCACAGTTGTATATCTCCAATCATAGCAACAACTGAGATGAAAAGATGTTTATCCACGCAATGCAACTATCAAATAATGAAGACACAGACACTGAGCATGTAAGTGCGCATCGGGTATAAAAGGGAGATCTTAGTAAGGATATTTCGGGGGGAAGAAAACTAACAAAGAGAACAAGTTTCCACAAGCCAGAAGAAGGCATCAGACAAATCATGTACACTAAGAGAAACAATGTAAATCTAAGACCTCTTTTAATTAACTCCTGAAGGTGGATCCACCAATAATAGGCATAATATCATGTATAAGTCTGGAATAATTTTAATGAGTATATATGCACCAACTCAATTACACCAAATGACAAGTCAAAGCAAAAATAATGCATGTTCATAAGAATGTATTAGCACTTGAAAATTTATGATGTCAACACTCTTTCCATCAGTTTTGATTTTTTCTAGTTAGGATACTTCGACAAATATCAAATACATTGCGCAAAATATTAGCTTGGAACTGAAATCTAGTTTTTATCTCAATTTACTGTTGTCATCATCCAATGTAGAAGTGAATTTGACCTTTACATGACTTAAAATTCTTTGTTAGGTTTGGTTACGAGGAAACTCAATATAAACATAGTTCAAAGTAAACCTGAAACATAATGTAATTAGAGATTGGCTGACAGACCCAGAAAATTTCCACAATGGGGGCACCAAATTATGCAAATCAACTAAAAAACTTGATCAGCTATAGTATTATCTATACCATATTCTACCAGTGGAATGCAATACATGGTATTTTAAAATGCAATACTATGAATACTATGTCTACCATACGGCCTAGTGTGAATGAATCACAATAAACATCGTATACTTTGTAAGAGACATTTTCGAATTGAGAAAACTCTTACCAACCATTCAAGTAGAAATTTTCTGAAAATTTGGCAAGGAGAGAGAAATTGAAGAGCAATCTGTCGCAGGCATAATTTATTTTAGTTAATTTTCCGTTTATACTTTATTTTTTCATTTTTATTTTAATTTCTGCAGTGTCCTACATAATATTCAATAATTAAAAAATATAGGCAAAAAAAACAATAGGGGCACGTGCCCCTGGAACAGGGGCTGTGCATCCCTCTATGTCTATGGGTATCTCAGTGTCTAAGAAATGCTTCGGCAGTCAGAAAATGTCTTTGCCAGAATGAACATGTACATGAACACCATGTAACAAACAGTGTCACATATCATTTGATATATTATTCCTAGGCATTCTTTATTTTTATGGTCAAGGCTACCAGCTATTTCTTTTTCCTTTGTCTCCTAGCAGACAAGTCAATCCACCTGGCAAACAAAGAGAGACCAGTGTCCCAATGTGGCCAAGCTGTAATTAGGGAATCATGCATCCCAAGATTACTAGTTACCTGGAGTCTTGCCACTTTCAGATTGTTAGTCTTTAATATTTTAAGGTATTGCTTTCAAATAGGCATGCCATGTAAAATTTGCTGAATACCTTGTAACTAGGATTGAACAGAGAAGAGTTACAAGATTGTGTATGAGACCATCAATAACATCAGGAGGATCATTGGGTAAACCAAAAAATCCCAAAGTCGCCTGTCAAAAATGCAAAAGATCATCAGGAGATAATGTGTTGTCACTAGCAAAAAACTGTGTTAACTAGCATCTTTCACCTTCAGAACAAGGTTCCTTGTTTCAGTAGTCAATTTGGGCTCCACAGAAACCAGAGTCGTACAAGCACTTAACGCGAGGCACTGCAGAGAAAGATCCAGATTCAAGGAGGCACAATGAAAGATCTGGAAGACACGGTAGTTATTATAATGAAAATCACACCCTAAAGACATCATTCCCAATGCTACGGAACGCAAGAGGCGGATACACTCAAGTGTCAATTTAGGCTTTTGTCTATCTAATGATTTAAAGAAAATGAACGTACTAATAAAAGAATGTCAAGGAAAAGCATAGAGGAGCCAAGACAAGTCTGACATAAGATGAGAACATTACAGGCTCTCCCATGACTAGTCTGCCCTCCAAGGCTTCAATCTTGTGTTTTAACAAGGGGAGCTCTATCAATTACATCACACTTATGTTATAATTCCCAATTATAAGGCATATGTATGGGAAAAATTATACCCTCTAACGGCAGCAGAATGTTACATTGCTAGATGCAAAAGGAGTCTTCTTAGTTACAATTGCCATGCTGCAAGCAATGGTGCATCAACAGAGAAAATTCCAAGTACAATATAAAAAATTGAACTGGAGATCTTTCAAGCATTCACATGGTTTCTGTCCATAAGCCATCAGGCTCATGTAAAATAGCATGGTAGATCCCAACTACCAAATGAAGACCAACCTGAGTGTGAAGGAGCTCCAGGTTGGAATCAGAAAATCCATCTTCATCATCCCGTCCCATTAAAGTTAATATGTAGTCAAGCAGCACGTCTCTCCTTTTTAATGGAAATGATGTGCCACTTTCAGCAGCACCGATAACAGCCTGACCTGCATTGGAAAATTCATTAGATACATTCGTTATATACATTACATTTAATCATTATTTTATATCAGAAACCAATAATACAATATCATGTTGTAGATGAATTACGCCCACCACATGTTGCAAAATCATGCTTAATGGTATAATGTGAACCATGATCAACAAATAGAGACGATATTTCTCCAACATCATTATGGACTGGGTTAATATTTCTCCCAGATCTCCGTCAATTATTAGCCCCATTCTTCGTGGTCCCAAAGCAAGACAACAACATCTTACTTTTATTGGTTTTTTGCCAACGAAACCTTCTAAGACTTAATAAAGTGTGTGTGAGAGAGAGAGAGAGAGAGAGAATGTCGTGTCAGTAAAGGGCTTTGAAAGCAATATGTTGCACCAAAATCAATCTGCTAAATTATGAACTCAGAACGATGAACTTATGCAGCCCAACTTCTTTACAACAGGTTTCATTAGCAAAAGGGGTCAGGCTTTATGCAGCGATTGTTCAATCATTATCTTGGTATCTTTGATTACAAAGAAGGGGAGGTTGTGGATATCTTTTTTTATAGAAACAAAGTATTTTATGACGTGATAAGAGAAGTCCCAAGAGGTTGTGTGTGAGTGTAGAATCCACGGTTGTTTGGTGATTCAAGTAATAGAGATTTCAAAGCTTTCCTTGTGAATGATGATATAAGAGAAAAATTGGGAATATGAGTTACAGAAAAGAGAGGCTGTTATGATGTAGAAAATAACAAAATAATAACAAATCTTACAGATTCTAAACAATATACGATTAAGTTACAAACCTAATAAATCAATAGCTGTGATAACTGCCTGCTTTGCTGTAGGATGGCGTACATTAAGAAGACGTGAAAGCATATTAGTCCCCTGTCAAGCAACAGAAAAACATATTATCGCAGAATTTCTAAATACACAAATCAGAACACTGTCAGAAATCAAAAACGAAAAAAAAAAGACTAGCTAGGTGCCACACTGATCATGGGAACATATTAGAACATTTTTTTATAAGAAACAAGACTTTCATTGATAGCTTAAAAGGTTACAGTCATGGGAAGAGGTTTCCCATCTATAAATTTACAACAAACTTAGCAGTCTAGGCTAGTGCATTTTTAAGTTCCTATTTAAATCAGAAATGAAAAGTTTCCAAACTCCTTGCATGTCAATAACTTTTGTGAGCAGAGACAAATATCATAGCGTTCCTGAAGAAGAATTATGCCCTTTTTATCCCCAAAGAAAGAAAACGTATTTCGATGCTTAGAAGAAGTAGAATACATGGTTCATGTCTGGCTGCATCAATGAGGCCCTCCCCCGAGACAAATATATTCAAATTGATACAGGGCAGTCTCAAAATACATTGGATACTACTTTATATTAGTGTTTGTATATATTTAAGAAAAAGAAGATTTCATTAATAATAGGGAAAAACTAGAGTGATGAGGGATCCCAGAATGAGAGAAAAAAGCCTACAGTTAAAGTACCATATTCAAATATTAATGAATATCAGAAACATGAAAGGCCCCAAAACACTTATGAGCTGAAATTCACCGTGCAACTCTAAGCTTGTACTTTTCCACACTTCATCTAGAGATTCCTCCAAGACACTTGTTCCTCTAATAGTAGTACATATTAAACAATAAGATCAAATTATAGTTTCTTGTGCTTGTAGGTGTATCATATATACATATATATAAAGTATTTATTGAAGGTGCACCAAGACACAAAGGGCTCCTGGATCTAGGTGTAGTGGCTGTTTGCCTTAGTGGGTACAGACACAAGGCATAAAAATTTGATAAAAAAATGATAAATTTTGTTATTAGACTATTAACAAGCTCATAGATATCATTACTACTGCTATTCCAAACACACAAGCTATGACATGGAACAACACACAAGAAAAACTTAAATATAAATTCTACTTACAAATTTTCAGCACAAGCATATATCATACATATATGTAACACAAAAGAAAACGAATTCTTTACAGCATATAATGTTATAAACTCACCATAAAATTTTCAGGAAAAATTGCAGTAAATTTTTTCAACACCATACTTAATAAAGCAAAATAAGAAACTGATCTTTAGACACATAGAAAAACTAGAAATGAAGCAGAATAAAGTTCCAATAACAAGATTTAAGACATAACACGTACAAAATAAAAAACTACACATGGCTGATACAGGAAGAGGCTGGAGAGAAACATGACGCTAAGCCGCTAAGGTACCTCACTAGTGGAAAATGGTCAGCGGTTAAGAGGAGACAGCGGGCAGGGGAGACATTTCACTTTCTCTCATTTGAGCCCTAGTTGTTCTTTTAATGTTGTTATCTATCATTGTTCTATATTGTCTTCCCCTAACTTAAAAACCCAAAGCTTGTCAGATTGAAAATAAAATAAAGGGAAAAGTCACAGATGCACGCTTTTGTGCACCTCAAGCAAGGGGGGAGGCGCACTAAGCCCACATGTTTCAAACATCAATTGCCTTTGGCTTTCCAAGGAGCCGAACCTGCGCCTGACCCACCTTGTGCCTGAGGTGCACACACGGAAGCTCTGTTGTATAAATCAATCATCTTCATGCTTTTCGACATCGAACGTCAACAAATGACTGGAGAATTACAATATCATTGCACAAGCTTCGCAAACTTGAATAATTTCCATTTAAGTAAAACTAATGAACCATACAATGTACAGGAAGAATTCAGTATCAAACGCAAACATATTTGTATAACTACTATTTAGCAATGGCTGTCAAACATAGATCACTGACATGTAGCTAACACTATAAAAGATACATTGTCGAACATAGATCTCTGACATGATTGGAGGAGAACAACTTTACTTTCAATAACTCCAGCACATATATCATGCAGTCAAGAAGTCCTATTCAATTGACAAAACCAACCAAATATGATATCAACTCAGTGCACTTTACAACTAATTTTTGATATGATGCTAACGATCATTTTACTTGTCTATTATAAAATACATGTTGACACTTATATGAAGGTTTGAAAAAATCAATAAAATAGAGGAATGATCCTGCTGTACCACAAGTGCATCTATTCTGGCTTCAATGACTGTTGATGGGGCATATTTTGCAGCGTAACCATACATAAGAGCCAGAGCTGCATGAACATCATCTGATTCTTCCATTTGAGCTCTATCAGAAAAGAATGATAGAATCCTGCAATGCGGTTCATGTTATTCAAGTGAAATACAGTGAGAGCCTCAATACTCAGTAGCATTTTAAATGCATATGATACTGATACAATAGAGATAGCTATAGCGATATTGGACTCAGAAACACAAATACATTGATCGATTTGGGTATACATGTAGAAATCATTTTCTTATGATAGCGGATCTTCCATATTCGCTTTGAGACTACAAGCAAAAGGCAACCTATATGTGCTACCAATTAGGAGGTCATTAGTTGGCGAGGTACTTCATGCATAACCAGTTTTCACAAATAGCACCTTTTCTATTGCTTCTATTTAGTCCATTATCACACTAATGCTAAATAATCAAACCATCGAAATTGTTAAACTTCTTCAAATGCTATCCCCAGGATGCAATCACCATTATGACTCATATCTACAGTTAATACATGATACCTACTCAATACTAGATTTGTGGAAATTCTGATCCCACAAACTTTTTTATAAAGATGTAATAAAATAGTGGGCGACAAGATGACCTTTTATGCTCCCTTCACATACCTTTTGAATATACTGTCACCAACATTATCAAGAATGTTTTTCAGCTTATCTAGAACAGTGTCCAAGTGTGAAGCAGCAACCTGGGTGTCAATATAGCAAAAAACCAAATCATTATATGCTCATACTAACAGAACCTTATTCCAATTTGAGCTAAGCATATATAAGTAGCACATTCATGTTGAGAACGGTTACCAGTCCCATGGCCTTAGCCAAACCAAGCCTATTCACTGGCAAAGCAATGTTGGCTTGCATATACATCAAATCAATCTTAGCGCCGACGTAGATTCTGTCATGTACTTTCTGCAGCAAAATTCCAAGACACCTGAACTAGGAAAGACCAACTAGTCTCAGCTATCTATAGCACCATCCAATGATTTTTCATGAAGCAAGTTCTAACACAAAAAGAAAACTGGAAGCTAAATGGATAGCACCATGCATGCCAAAAACACTAAACGTTAAGTTCAAAGCATATACAATGACAATGGCATCCCAATAGTAAATAGATGTCTGTTTTTCAATACTAATATGACAGAGTACAGAGCTTTATATGAATACAAGAAGGAACTTTAAATTATCGATTAGCTAGAATGGAAAAGGAAATGATGGGAAATTAACGATCCAGGAGGAGGATTAGTAGCCATGCGCCAGTGAATCTAGAGAGAGAAACTCGGAATACCTGAGGGAAGTTTTTTACCATGAGAAAACATTCATCAATAGAATTCAACAGGAAAGTCATCTTCTTACAATCAGAATTCTGGAGAGAACAGAACCTCGAGTTTTATGTTGGACATGGATATGGGTAATGCATGGTGAGTCAAAGAAATGATGGCTCAAATGAAGAATCAGCACCAATGAGAGTCTGTTAGGCGTTACAGAGGAAGCAACTTCATGATGCTTATCCAAGTAATGAACAACAAAAGAAGTCACTTTTCTAGATGTAAGGAAGTATGAAATGAAGAAAACCAAACAAAAAATAATCGTACTGGAAGGGAAGAATGGGAACAGATGGAGTCAGTTGTAGAGCGCACTAGACAAGATACTGGGACGAAGGAAGAACGATCAGGACATGGACAAACAGAACTGCAGAGGAGTAAAGGGAATATTTCTTATACAAGCCATGACAAGGCATGACCAGCTGTCGAATAAAGAAAAAAATTGTACCATCACAAAGGGATGCACGGCAAAAAATTGTAAACCATACAAGAAAGAGAAGTTAGTTTAAAGAGAAAGGAACACTAAAGATAGCATCGTCCACAATATAGAAATTGAGAAGTCTAGCAAAAATTTTAAAATTTTGGTTCTTGAATAACATGGTAGAAAGCATCAACAAATCAAGACCTAAACAAACACTTCTTATACAAGACAAGACAAGGCATGGCCAGCTGTCAAATAAAGAAAAATGTTGGCATTCCCTCTAAAGGGGGCCTCATGGTATCTGGAGTGGTACATACCTGTGAAGGAGTGCAGAATGCTCATCATCGGATGAATAAAGTTCGTATTGCTTAGCAAAAGAATTCCCCAAACATATCACCCAATCAACATCCTGAATCACATCCAATGATTCTGCAACAAACTGCTGGCCACAAACAAGGACAATAGTCCTATCCATCATCAAACTTGGAACGACATATGTGAACCATTATAGAACCTAATGTACATGCTTCTTGTTTTTCATAAAAGCAAGAGCATAGAAGAATACATACAGTTGCAAAGGAATTTGATATGAATGAGCACGAGAGGAAGGAGAATGAATTTAGAAGAGCAAAGAGTCCAAATATGACATTTTGAATATCTTGTAAGTACTAATATAATTAGTTCATCCTAGAATTACCCATCTAAAAAGATTATTATGGAATAAAATGTACCGGTCTAGAAGAAATGACACCAGAACGTACATTAATAATCATGTCATCCCATGTCTCTTGATATAATGGATCTTGCTTTAGGTCTTCCGGATCACTCACATAGGCTTTCATTTTTGGAATCTAGAGCTTACAAAAGAAGACAAACGGTTAAAATAGAATTTCATCCTATATCCATCTAGTAAATGAAAAGTTGTAAGAAAACTGAAATAAGAAACAATTTTACAAATAGCCATATAGTTCCTTGTATATAACAGCAAGCGCGTCATAACGGCAAACTACTCAAAACAATAAGTATGTGGAGTGACTTATGAAATCTGTAAAAACTCCCAAAGGCACCACCTTAACAAAATTATCTCAGATAAACAAAGTGCCAAGGACTAAAATAATTTTGAAATGCCAAAACACCCTGAAAATTGAAGCTATCTAGTAGTTCAGTATTTTGTGTTCGGGCTTCATCTTCGCTGCTAATGTACGTTGAAGATATGCAATACATAAATGCCACTACCAACTCCACCGCCCAGTCCCAGTCCCAATCTTTATCCTCCCACAATTTCATTTAATACTAACCTAGACATATAATCCTCTATAGTAAATACACAGCCACAAAACAAACCACACATATTAAGCTGTCTAGAAAAAGAGGCAACTCTCAAAGGTAACGAGGATCAATCTGCTATACCTCATCTTGCCAAAATAAGATGATATTCTTTGGAAATAGAGAAGCTAAGTGATACAGGACCTGCAGTGATCAAAATATAAACCATTAAATAGTTTGCTTAGTAGTCAGCATCCTTGTTTCATATTAATTTTGTTTGACTAGAAAAGACATAATCATGGTAAGAGATTACAAATTTTGTATAAATAGTGAACCCTGATAAAATTACTTTAGATGGGCATAAATGAGATCGTGTGCTTAACACGGGCCATTCTGGGACCTGGAGAAAAACTTAAAAAGGAGAATGCAATAGTTTGATAGGAAACATTAAATGTATTCAATGATTTGAAGGACAATTTTTTTATAATAGGAGCAGAATTTGCTTTTGTATTCCCTCCGACTACACGAAAAACATCACTACGGGGGAAATTCATCCACAAGCTCTGCAAGATGCTCTGACAATTAATTACTAGAGGCTGCCAAACTGATTGAGTTAGGTGATGACATTAGACATTGGGTGTTTTGGACCCATCTCGTTCCTTTTCTTGTAAGTCTTTTTTTATGTCGCTTTATTCTAACAGTAACCTGGCTTCCTTCCCTTGCTTCAAAACAATATGGAAGGTTTCGGTTCCTAAAAAAGTTCAGCGCTTCTTATGGTTGATAGTGTAGGAAAGCTTCTCACCTATGAATCTTTGCAGAAACAGTTTCCGAATGTTTCTCTGTCTCCAAATTAGTGTCTTATGCAGGTGCAAGTTTAAGGATCTTGATCATTTGTTCTTTTTTTTTAATAAGAAACAGAAATTTTAGCAATAAAATCGTCAAAATTACAATGGGATGAAATTTTCCATAGTGATCCAGACTATCCTGCTGACTATATACTTCTAAAGTACTCTTCTACAATACAATGCTAAAATCCTTTTGAATACCATAAATAAAAAAGCCCCATAGTGACTTGATCATTTGTTCATGCGCGTCCTTTGCTAACCGTCTTCTGTGTAGAGTGCTTTGCGAGTTAGGTCTCAACTGGGCTCTCCACAGGCTACTTGGATTTGCTTCAAGTTAGTTTGGGAGGTCAAATTAACAAAGAGGAGTAAAATTTTATGAGGATCATAGCTTCGGTGGTTCTTTGGTCTATATGGCTCAAAGGAACTAGATAATTTTTTAAAATAGTCATGCGTCTTTAGAAGATGTACGAGGCAGGATCAAATATAGAGTGGCTCTGTGTATCATCAAGTCATAGATTGTTTAAGGACTGTCATGTAATCGCCTTACTTGAGAATTGGAGCTATGCTATGTAATCATAGGATGTAACTGATGTCTAATGAGTGTGAGGAGGATCAGCCCTAACACATTTTGTCTATTGCAATAAAGAAAATTCTTTTCTTTAGAAAAGAAGATGGTTTGTCTATATGCTCCACGTAAGAAAAGGGGGGGTGTCATTGGGTGCTCATATTATGTCAAGTCATAAATCCACCAAATCACACTATGTTCTTCGTGGTCTGGATGATGTTCTTCATATAAGTGACTGCGTTCATCGCAAAGGTCTCCAGAACAAAGTTTAACTCGAAAAATCAAACTATCAAGCCCAGTCAGGTTCCCACATCTTCAATTAATATCTTAACATTTAAAATTAAGTGTTATATATAGTAATGCCCACAATTTTTGCCTATTATATTTATTAAGTGTAATTATGTATGCATTTATTAGTTAGGTGTTTAATTTGAAAGTTTTCGGCTTTAGCGCCCAATAGAAAAAAAAAAATTGTGAAATAGTCTATCAAATTATTTTCAATCCCAAAATTAAATCAAGAGTCCATGTGTCAAATTTATACCAAGTGTTAGCCATTTGAGTTAAGTTTTATGGACAAAGCATATATCCCTTATTTTATAAGAAAATTGATTTTAGTTAATAATGGGTACGGAGGATGAGAAATCCCAAACAAGCAGACTCAAACCTAATGAACAATAGTCAATTAAATATCTGACAAGAGTAATTTGAATCTCTACATTTGAGACCCACAGAGCAACCATAAACTTAGTTCTCTTCCAGACTTCCTCTCATGACTCAGAATCCTCAAACCTATCTTAATTCCTCCCTAACGAAAGGTACCAGCATATCGCTGGAACAATCACTTCCCAAAATACATGATTTGCTTTATGAGAGCACCAAGATTGACGAAAACAGGTCAGCGTTAAAATATGGCAAAACCCAATTGATGCCAACTCATTAAGACCTTACATCATAAACAATGGAAGGACAATGCAAAAAGCATATATCAGACACAATCAAGCTTGTTTTTTGAGCCTGATTTCTGAAAGCAAGTTTTAGGAAATCTCAACTTGATTTTCAGCTTGACCTTTAAGAATTTTTTAAATCTTTTTCTATAAGAAACAAGAACTTTGTTTATATATTGAAAAATTGAACGGGAACAGGTTTCCCAATCTTTCCTCATAAAAAGAGGTGTCTGGAATAAAGTGTCCAGAGTTGGAGCTGCAATGGGCGGATCTATCAGCAAGAAAGGCAAGACTTTGTGGAGGATTATAGTCCTGGTTGTGTTTTGGTCCATTTGGTTAGAAAGAAACAAGAGAACATTTTAGAACTCTAGCGAGTCTTTAGATGATCTTTGGGACAGGATTAAATTTAGAGTGGGCCTTTGGTTAACAAGTCATATAGACTTTAGATGTGTTCCTGTAGCGGACCTAGTTAGAGATTGGCGCTACAATTTGTCATTGAAATTTTTGTAACATGTGTAAGGGATCTCTCATCCCTTATACTCCCTGAGTTTGCATCAATAAAATTTTGTTTCGTATCACAAAAACAAGAAAGACATTCTTGTTCCATGAGATTTCGGTCTCTCAGTAATGAGAGCCTTTCTTTACCACCATATGTAGCTGAAAGAATCACAAGGGCTCCCATTCTTTGATACAGATTTTCAAGTTTTTTTTCCTCTGATAGGTAACAAAAGCTTTTACTAAGAAGAGAGAATACAAAGTAGAAAAGAGAAAGAGAAAGGGAAACACACCAAGGGATGAGGAATCCCTTGGTACGAGAAAAATGAGTACAATACTACACTCCAACTCCTAGCGATAATACATGAAAGGTTCCAGATTCTATATGGGATGAAACCCACCAAGCAACTACGAGGTTAAGCATATGCAACACTTCATCTATGGATTCTCCACAAACGTCAAAGACCTCTTGTTCTTTCCAGCCACAACGATCAACACCAAGGTTGCACAATGACTCTCCATAAAACTTTGCCTCCTATACTAATATGACAACCAAGATTTGATGGAAAAAGGTTAGCAGCTTTTGAGGCAGAACCATGTAGAATCCAAATTACAACAGAGAAAGGGAAAACACACCAAGGGATGATGAATCCCTTGCTACGAGAAAAATGAGTACTATACTACACTCCAACTCCTAGCGATATCTGATACATGAAAGGTTCCAAATTCTTTATGAGATGAAACCCACCAAGCAACGATGACTTTAAGCATATCCAACACTTAGTCTATGAATTCTTCACAAACTTCAAAGACCTCTTGTTCTTTCCAGCCACAACGACCAAGACCAAGGTTAACAATGACTCTCCATAAAACTTTGCCTCCTTTACTAATGCGACTACCAAGATGGAAAAGTTCAGTAGCGTTTTGAGGCAGAACCATGTAGAATCCAATTCAGAGATCCCTCTGTTCCAAAGGGAAAGAGAGAAAGGGCATTGGAGAAACAAGTGGTTCAAGTTTGCAGAGTCACTTCCAAATAAAACACCAGCAGGGGGAGAGGATAAAATTTCCAAAACGTTTTCTGAATACATCACAGCTTGACAATTTGACCAACACCACCAACCAAGCAAAAGCTTGAATCGTTTAGGGGTCGGTGTTCTCTAGATTGGTTTGAACCACTGAACCATAAGGAAACAGACCACAAACTAACAAAATATCAGGTGCCAATACAACCTTATAACACCTCTTTGTTCTTTCTTTAGTGACTTCAAAACGCCCGCAACCCAACTGAGCAATATTAACAGGCTACAGAGTAGTCTTTACTATTACCTACGAATGTGTCAATAAATGAAGCAACGGGCTACAGAGTAGTCTTTACTATTACTTAGCATTTGTCAATAAATGAAGCAACAGGGCTAGTTAGGAATTGGTGTTATATAATGTAACTTCCTAAACTCCTTTGCCTTTAGTTATACGTTGTTTTTGTATGGGATTCCTCATCCCTACTTTTTTAACAAAAAATATCTCGTTTCTTATCAAAGGAAAAAAAACAGACAGCTCACAAGTAGGTATTACATATCAAGACTACTTTGACCACATGCAGACCTTACAATAAAGATTAGATCACCCATAACCCCCTTGAATCAAAACAAGGCAAATTTTTCAAATGTTTTATCCTTTCATTAAATATTAAAAGGTACAATGCGAGATCGAACTCTATATTATTAATGGCAGAAATTTTATCAGAAACTTGGCTTAAATGAATCCCTGACCACAAGAATTGCCTGATTTAACGCACTATCCAGAGAACTATATAAAGATAAAGAGGAATCATGTGGCAACGCCTGGTTTAAAATTACATCAAAGACAGTTAAACTTTGAAGCACTTTTTAGTCAAGCCTCAGAAGTTTTACCAAAGAAAATAGAATAAGCATGGGGCATGACGCAGATTATTAGCAACTGCTATTGAGGATGAGAGGAAGGATCTCAAATAGCATCACAGTAAGGTCAAAACATGGCATCCTGAGCCTTGCAAGTCAAAGTACAGAGAAGCAGTACATGCCTGTCGAACATAAGGCTATATATCTAAAAGCTCATTATGCAGTGACACATTATCCAGTTCTTCACTAGCTTCTGCCAATCCATGTAATATAAAATTTTAAGGTGGAGATAAAACACACTTACGTTCAGAATGTGAGTCACCAGCTGCTCCCTTGCCATAGGATTGTGGAGAAGCACCACAAGACGTGCAAAAAGATCCTGCGTTCAATTTTTTTTAATAAGTTACTACCAGAAGAGCAAATTACACATACATAGAAGAGAAGAGGCCAAACCTCAGGATTAGGAATATCAGCACGAGCCTTACAATCAGAAACTATCATATCATTTTGAGTATGTTTATGTCTGCATAATTCCGAGATGCATCTGCAAACCTGGATAAGAAGATTAAATCGCTGAGGAAAGAACAGTAATTACATGATGTAAACGAAATTCCAGCAAAAAGGAAAAATATGCCAAGCAGATGCAGAGACAATCTGTTTGGACGGCATTTCGCATTACAAAGAGACCAATAATCCCTTACTGTAGCAACTGCACCAGTGTAAACTCGTGGTATGATCATTTTCAGCAAAAATGGCCAGAGCACATGCTGAAAATATCAAGCACAATATTATATATTAGATATTAAATTGACCAACTATAATCAGCAAAACTGAAGTATGAGAATGAGTAAAAGGGGAACAGGCTAATGGCATTAATATACCTCCATTTCAGGTATGGTCACTGTTATCAGAAGGAGACCTTTTTCACATGTTTCACGTAAATCTGTAGGAGATACACCTCCGATCTTTACCTGTGAATGATACTAGTGTTTTAAAGAACAAGATCAAACAATGAACAAGCTTAATTTGACAATCATAACAAGAGCTATTTATTATGACACAAGAGCACGACTTGGAACTTTGTATGTGAGAACTTCATCCAGTGATGAAGGATCTACTTCTGACGCATTGTCAAACAGAGATGAGGTGGAAACCAAACGATATTATCAAGGATAAACTTAATTTCATGCTCAATGAATATGCATACATGAACAAGCTCATTCAGATTCTATTTTGTTATTAGTGGCATTTCATTGATGAACCCCGATGTTGCCCGTCCTCAAATACATATAATATCTCTTGAAAAATTTGAAGTGTACAGTAACGAAGAAATTCATTGACTGAGTATTATTATTTGCTTCAAAGTCCACCAAGTACCCCATGAAAGTTCTGGAATTTCCTTCCTCTAATTCAATCTTCACATGGTATAGCAGAAGACTGCAGCCACCAACATAAGACTAAGGTTATTTTTCTTTTTAAGCCTTGGGGACAAATCATGATAAAATAGCTACAGATGAACATCTAATTATATGCATGTCATTTGCTATTCACATTAATTACTTGTAACATATACATACAGATAGTAAACTGTCAGGACACAAGCATATATATGATCACCGATTGCTGTCGAACATAGAACTAGACATTCTAAATAAAAATCAAACCTCTGATTTCTTGTTCAGGAAAGGATAGAAAGACCCAGTCGGCCTAAAAAATTCTTTTGAACTCTCAGTGTCTGCTCTATCTGACTCTGTTATCGCGCAGTGGCGTACCAGGTATTCCACAAATAACTCTCCTGATGGACCAACCAAGTAACAGTGCGAAGCCATCACAACAAGTAACTACAAATCCGACCCAACCATGAAAAATATAAGCTGTTTGTGAACTTGGGTTAAACACAATGCGTACTTTAACATTGAGACACTACCTCACAGAGTGCCTTGCATGTAGCCAAATCCCTCTCATCTAACAAATTTTTCACTGCTTCAACTAGAGAAGGCCTTTTAGCATGCCAAGCTTCAGACAATCTTCAGAAGGTATTAATGAAAACATAAATTGGCAAAAGATTCTGTAATCCACACAGTTAAAAGATGAAAACAGAAACCTAACCTAGGTAAAAGATGCTTTAGGACAGAAAGTGCGCCAAAAGTTAAAGGTTCTTCTTTCAACCTGCATTTCTGGAACATACATCATTCACAAACTGTACATAAGGCAGTGAAATTAAAAAAATCATGTGTATAGTTTTCCTTATGCCGCTGGTTCATTTCAATTTTTTTGGTTTATCCCAAAGCAAAAGAGGGAGAAAAAATTTCACTGGGTGAACTGTTTTATCTACTAAGGAAGATAGGCGGGCAATTCAGTGTAGGTAAATAAGAAAATTTTGCACCAAAATGATAACTTTTGGCATTTTACCCACATAGAGAAGGAACGTGAACATGTCTTCAGGGTAAACCTGACCAACGGTGAGAAAGCAGTGTTGAATTTCATTGTAGGTCTGCAATATTGCAAGGTACAAAAAGTAACCATCATGTATATTACAGAATAACACTGGAACTAGAAACCGACTAATCAAGGAAGGAAGTAGAAAATTTTGTACCAGATATAAGACAAGGAAAAAAGAAGAGAAAAGAAAAAGAACGAAGAAAGTAAGACATGATCATCATAGTACAGGTGAAAAATTAACACACAAAATATGTCCAACTAAAAGAAGACTTGGATCCAAAGATTGCTTCGTAAACCCAGGCAAGCTCATCAAAAGAAGTTTAGAAGAAGGAAATAGCTAAAAGCATAGAGCTAACAATAATTCCTTTCACCATATGATGCCAAAACATTTTTTTCTTTTTTCATAAGAAACAGGTGTACTGTTGTTTGAATCTTGCTATTATCTAAATTTGTATGTATTCTCACTGTCAATTTGTTCTGGCATCAGAATAAACTTGAAGTGAGGAAAAATACAAATTATAATAGCAAAAACTGAGAAGAAATACAAATTATAAAACCAAAAATCAAACAACAGTGCCAGAACTAATTGACAGTGGACGACATACAAATTTAGATAATAGCAAGAATCGAACAACAGTACAAGAGACTAGAATTATCGCATACATATAACCAGGCTTTTGAAAGAAGTAACAGAGGCGAGGAGGGCGAAGGTAATTATATTCTCTGATACACAAAAAAGAGTTCACATAAAAAAGTAAGACCAAACAGACAGAATTTACCTTCAGTCCTACTGGAAATTTTGAATGATGTTTACTATCATTATTGATGCAAATCACGGGAAGAAGTGTTGATAATATGATAGTAAGATCCTGCAAAGTTGTGACTTATATAAGACCGTAACATGTTAGACAAATTACAGACAAGATTATGAAAGTAGCAGAGAATTAAATATAAGCATTGAACTCTTGTGGTCATCAAACCTATATCAACGTCTTCTACTCACACATGCACCATTAAGTTATAATTTTCTTGCGAAGTAACTGCATCATGTAATTCAAAAATATACCTGTCTTACTTTAAAGAGAACCAAACACGAATCACCTAATCACTCTTAAGTAGCATTCAATCTACAACATACTTTCCAAGTATGCATGGATGATGATTCCAGCATTTGGAAAATGGATATTGGACTGACCCAAACCCAATTCCCCAGCCAAATGGCCGGTACTAAACTGTCCACTATTTCATACTTGTGCCAGCATGAACTAGGTGCAATAATGTTACCAAGGAGCAATGTTATTATCATATTACCAAGGGTTATCAATACTGTACCAAAAAAATTCACAAGGGTGTGCATTATTTGAATAGAGAATAATATTAGAAAGGATGAACGTTGATTATTACTAGCCAACAAGCATAGCAAAGAGCACAGTAATTAGAACAAGAAACCTACTTACGGGTAACCTTGTAACGAGAAAAATAGGAACCCCACTTATCAGAAAGCAGATAAAAGGAAGAAACAAAAATGACAAACTTCTAGGATGATGTACATTATTTACGAACAAACTCACAACCAAAAAAATCAAACCCTTTCAATGGGAAAATTTCAATTACATTCAAGTACCTCAAAGTCCAGCAAAGGTGGGCCACTTTCTGAAAGTAAGGAAGCATTCAGGAGATTGTGGAGACTACATGTCGCCACAAAGGCAACATCTTGGTCTTTCTTGTACCTGCATTTATGAAAGCCAAAAAAGGAAAAGGAAAAGATTAAAACGAAAGCTAATTGACGCAGTTGATAAACAACATTGTACTAACTTCAAATAAGTATTTGCCAATCTGTCAATGCAAAAATAAGTAAAACCATGAACAAATATACACCAGGCAAACGTATATTATCAATGAAATGAGAATATGGACAGCTCACAAGTCATGCTAACCACTTACAATTCCAAAATAGTGGGCACCAGTCTTGGCAAAGCCGACTTCAACTGTGTCCGGGTAACAAGACCAACCATCTGTCCTAAAGCCTCGACTGTAGATACGCGAACCTGCAGAACCGAAAGAGGTATAACTGACAAAGCTCTGGTCGTGCTACAGAACCTCGACAAATACAATCAGTTTAGGTGTAAAATTTATTTTTCAAGACTTTGCAGACCATGTGCCACTTTCTATCTAGGCTTGATAGTGCGACTTTTTCCGTCAAAAGAAATTCTCTGCTTAAGATTATAGGGTTCAACATTTCAGATAGAGGTAGTAGTTGATGCAGCATAAGTTATAAAATATAAAACAAATAAACCTTAAAACCACGAAGGTGTAAGTAATCCATCCACAATTCTCAAGATGCTACGTCATAGAAGGTTGTAAAAATATAAGAAAAAAGATTTAAGATCTGCTAGCCTTTTGACAATTTCTCCCAACTAGATACCTTACTTTATTTTCAAACGCTCAAAAGAGCCTAAAATCACCAGAGATATTAAAGAAGAGGGCTACTGAAGGTGATATTAAGCCTTTTAACAACTTCAAGTACAGTACTTTAAACTTTTTTTTTTTTTTTTGGATAAGAAACAGAAATTACATTACGAAAAATTGGAGGGATGAGGAATCCCTCCGACAATCAACAATACCACTCTACAAGGCATAAGTCCAGTCCCTAGTTAAGTCAGACACCGAGAAACCCTTTAAACAGTGGAAGACTCAAAGACCATAAGGCTAACCTAAATTTCACCCTACACTAAATTTCCTCTAAACTTTAAACTTGAGAATTTATATTACTAAAAATTGGAGGGATGAGGAATTCCTCCAAAATTACAACAAGAACTGACAATCAACAATACACTCTACAAGGCATAAGTCCAGTCCCTAGTTAAGTCAGTACTTTAAACTTGCGATATAAATCTTCTTACAAGGGATCTTCCATAAGTATGAATAAAACCCAACAAGCTCAAACGCATCCACATAGAATCTAGTCCAAATTACTTTATACAACAATAGTATACAAGGCTAACATTGGGAATCTCCTTTGGTTCACATACATCAAGCAAAAAAGGACGCAAGGGACCATTGAGGAAAGATTGAGAGGTTATCTAGAATAAGAAAAAAGAGATCAAAATGAGACATGAAATCATGTGTAGCTAACCTTAAGATCCCGTGAAGTCGCCCAAACTCTTAATAGAAGCTCGAAAGCAGAGTTCAAGAAAGACCTGCACCAAATGGCTCAGTTCAACCAAACATAACCACATGTGGAAAAATCAACAATTAAAAATGCAGAATTAAGCAGAAGCAAGTAACAGGTCTTACATGACATCACCATCAACAGATGTATACAGTGGGAAATCAACACTATATTGCCAACAAGCTTGACACCAGGACTTGAATGCTGGAAAAGGACAAAATTCCTTCGATATAAGCAAAGCATGATGTAACGACTGTTCTCGCAGTAACATGTGATAGCATTTCCCCCAAGTACCATAATAAAGCAGAATTAATTGAAACATAAAGCATGGAGGACCATTCTTCATCCTATTCGACATATTGTTAATGGGTCCTTGTGTCAATGAGAGTTACAATGTATTTCTTCCCCGACCAGACCCTCAAGAAAGCCAATTGATACCAAAAACTTGTGCAAATTCACCCCATTGCATTGTGTACCAAATTCCAACCCGGACTATCTCCTGAAGTTCTCATGCAGCAACATGCCGCCAAACCAATAGCGCCAAGGTAGATGGACTATCTAACCATACAATCTTGGCTATATACATTTGAGTCTTCACAGATAGCGTGGTTCATTCTTGAACCAAAGTAGCATTCTACATCCTCCTTATATTATTATAATTAGATATCCTTGCGATGCATGGGATAAAACAAATTTAATTACCTAATAACATGCGATGAACCCATATTAATGTTTTGACGTAATATAAAATGTACAAGCAATGTCATATAACACAAAAAGAAAAAAGAAAACTTGTCATAATTTAAAAAAAGTATAATTTACAATGATTTGAAAAATAGTTACTTAAGTTAATATGGAACGATGGCAATAAATATCAAAGCCACCCCCACCTAATAAGAACATAGATGTAACCACTAATTAAAGGTAGCATACCATTTGCAAAAATTGGCCGATGGATGTCTTTTACATTCCCAAGAATAGGCAGAATTCTAGTAAGCACACCTTTGAGCCTTGGAGTGAACTGAAAAGCTTCAAATATTCCGAAATTTGCATCAATCAGCAGGTATAAGAAACCAATATCTGATTGGAGAACCAGACTCCACACCATTTTACCCAAATTAATATAAATATACAAATACCATCAGATGATGCAAAGTCTGCAAGTATTTGAACCATAGCTGGAAGAGCTGAATTTGATCCAGACAGATGAAGAAATATTTCCTCCATCATCTGAGAAAAGAAAAAAGGTTAAAAATTCATTTGTGCCTTTTTGCAATATGTCAACAAAGGGGACTTTTAACATGTTTTAAATCAGCTAAGACAATGTTATAATTTGAGTATGTACAGTATCTACTATTAAGCCACAGCCAGTGGAGCTCAAGACAATAGTGGCTAAGATGCAAGTTGTCAACACCCAACAGAAGTCAATGACACAACATCTGACGAGATGATTAATATCCTACTGGCACATTACTTTAATGAAACCAAATCCATGAGACAATTAAATTAAAGCCTCATACATGATTTGTTGTAATGAGAGAAAGACAGGTGATTCACTCTCTAGTCTCCGCAAATAAAATCCAAGACTAAGGTTACGCAATATTTTACATTCGTCAAACAGAAATGAAGTTTGCAGAGGACCTTAAACTAGCAGTACTGAGCTACAATATGAACTAAACTGCAAAGAAATACAAAATAGAATGGTGCAAAATAGCATACTTCATCACTAAATTGTCATTTATTATGATTTTTTTAGTAAGAAACAAAATAACATTTAATGACTATAAAAAGGGGGACTCACAAGATCAGGTAGATGGCAACCTAATGCAACAAGTACACTAGATGCAGCCCTTTGCCAATCAGCATTAAGTTCCTACAAGAAGTAAAATAACAATAATAATAATAATAATAATAATAATAATAATAATAATAATAATAATAATAATAAGTAATAGAAGCCCCAGTCTTGGTTAAGGCGAAAAACAAAGCAGAATGAGCAACATGTCTTAAAAGAATATTAAAATCAGTGCATACCAACAAACAATGAAAGTATAGAAGTCAAATAAGAATATGAGTCAGTAACAAAATATCAGTATTGTGAAAGGCAGGCTAGTCAATTCCATGGCTGACCAGCATTAAGGCATCGGTCTTATTAGAAACCATCGTGACTAGTCAGGAGAAGGCAGCCTGTTGGAGGCCCAGGCAGCAAAGCACTGCCTGAAACTTTAAAGACCAAAATGACATCATTTTGTCTGTCTTTAATATATCTATCTATCTATCTATATATATAAGTATATGTACGTATATATATGTATATGTATGTATACATAGATAATTTTAAATTAGTCACGGAAGCCTTGACGTGAACTTGATTCCTTGTTTGTTTCACCATTCAGGATGATCAGTGCCTAGCGAATATGTAAACCTGAATGAAATTGTCCTGACCGGAACTACTTCAAATCAAATGAGCTTCATATTCATGAGTAGCACTCCCGGTTACTTGATTGATATACGGAAGTGCATACACATCAACCTAGTCCAACAGTACTCATGTTGTACCTTGGTTGAGATAATCTCAGCAGCAGCAATTTTGGCAAGCTTTGCCATATATTGAGGATCAACATCATCTTTATGCAATGCTCGAATTGCCACAGACATAACTTGAAACAATCCAGCTATGTTCCCAAATCTCTGAAATTGGAATGTCAACATGTCCAATTACTCATACTTAAAAGCATACTGATACTATCATTGTCAAATAAGAGCCAGAAACAAATAGTACCCTTCGACCACCGCGGGACACTGTTGAACAGCAATCAAGAACCAGAAGCGGGTTCCTAGAAACACCAGGCAATGAATTCAAGCAGCAGATGAGTGATCCAAGATTACGAATTCGTCCAAATTCAAGACCCATAAGACGTTTTCCAGGACACTTTAAAGAACTTGTTCAATTCAAAGGTGAATTCCATTATTACTCCTCTATCAACAAAATATTCACAATCAAAATAACAAAGTGCACAAGTAAAGTTAAATTACACAGAAGCTATGTCTTTGAGAGTAGCAGCCGAGGCTTCTCTGACCATTGGAGAGTCATCTGCAAGCGAAGAGACAAGAACTTGTACTGCCTCTGAGAATTTTAGAAGAAACACACAAGCAGACGGATCATTAGACTGCACCGCGTTTAATCAGAAAACATTAAAAAAAATCCTGAATAATCATGAGGAATTAAGAAATAAAAAAATGCTGTTGTCAATATTTGTGCTTGGATAATTGTGCATACCTGAAGCAGGTATGGAATTGCCGGAACTAGAAGAAGCCATGGACGAAGAACGGAAGATAACAGATCAAAGAGACATGAGAAATAAGAAAAAAGGGGGAAAAGAAAAGTGAGTGTATAACGATGACAACGCAGTAACAGCTAGGCGATTGACGTGTGTGTACAGGTGGATATTCGGTCCGCGCCAGCCCGGCTCTGCCCATCTCATCGAGCCTAGATCATATATCGGGTCGGGCTAAAATTTTATCTGTCCAACAATTATGGGGTATTTTCGAAAACGGTCTAGTCAAAGAATGACTTATCAAAAAAGGCCTAACTTATTCAAAACAATCAAAAAAGGCCTTCTTTCTTTAAATAAAAGGAAAATCATATTTATAAAATTACATAAATATCCTTATCACCCTTGCATCATATATTTTGTATATGCCACCTTTGAAGAATTATTTTCACTCTCTCTACTCAACACTTCTTCATCATGATCCTACAAATTAAAAGTTGAGTTGAAATCTTAAAGGTAAGAGATTTTTCTTTGGTATATATGTTTTAAGTTTGAGTTTTAAGTTTGAGTTATGTTGCTTAGTTGTTAGTTTTATTTTGGATCAAGAAAATGTGCAGAAATTATAGTTTGCTGCTGGTACTGTTTTTGCTGCCCTACTCGTCGCCGTTGTTTAGGTGTTGTTTAAGTTGTTTAAGTTGTTTAAGGTGTTTAAGTTGTTTAAGTTGTTTAAAGTGTTTATGTTGTTTTGTGTTGTATTTGTTGTTTAGGTTGTTTTGGTCGTTTAGTTGTTTAAACAACTTTCAGAAATACACAATGGTGTTTAGTTGTACAAAGTTATGTTGTTTAGTTGTTTAAGTATACCTCATTACGCAACAAGTTGTACAAAGTCAATGATAATATAACAACAGAGTCATTTATACCGTTTTAATGGTTGAGTTGTTTAGCTTGTTGTTTAAGTAAATTTCAAGTTAGTGAACATTATCTTAATTTTTTTGTAGCTTGGTGCCACCTAAGCCATAGTCTTTTTTATATCCTAATAATTTATAATTCTTTCATTAAATTGTAGATATGGAATCATCTTCCTCTTGGATCACCATATTTTACTTTGGTGAGTTTATCAATGAAGAGGGTCGGTGGGAATGGAAAAAGTGCGAGGGTGACGATGGTGCTAATGTAACAGGACTTCCTATATCTTCAAATATGTCATATGAAGAGCTCCACTCTGAAGTGCAAAGTCTTTGCAATGTTGATTCTTCATTGCATGATGTGGAGATGCGATTTCTTCTCCCTGACAATAGACAGTTCCAAGTTCCAATCAAAATCACTTCTAACAGGCAGTTGCATTGGTTGTTAGGCCTCAACAAACAAGGACAATATTGTCCAATTTGTGTGACCCTTGTGAATAAACATCCATCTGAGCATCTTTATGAGGTTGAAACAAATGTTCCTTCTTATGAAGCTGGAGTGGAAAATGATGTCCCTATCCATAACATGCAGCAAGAACAGGATGATGATAACCCTGAGACGCAAGAAAATCAAGTCAATGAGATAGCCCAAGGTGTGGACTGGGATACGTTGGTGATTCTTCCACATACCAACGCTCCGGCCCATGATGATGCTTTCACAACTCGCCAAGAGTTTGTACATCACAGTGTAGAAAAAGATCACTTCTCAAGCGAGCATTTTGCTTCTTCTTCAAATGGTTGTAAATCACACATGCCCGTGGATTTCAGCTTGCAACAAGGTCAAGTATACGAAACCAAGAAACATCTTCAGTCAGACTTGCATCTTCTTGCTTTGAGATACAACTTTGAATTCAAGGTAAAAAAATCGAACAAGGAAGTTTACACAGTTGTGTGTGTTGATGATAATTGCAAGTGGCGATTGCGAGCAACAAAGTTCAATCAATGTGACTATTTTCAAATTCGAAAGTATGACTCCGAACATACTTGTTCTGTAACTGAGACTCACAATGCCCATAGACAAGCAAGAGCGTGGGTAATTGGAAAGCACATCAGGGATAACTTCGAGGATCCAAAGAAAGTTTATAGACCTGCAGATATCATAGATGATATTCGTAAGGAATTTGGGGTAGAAATGAACTATCAAAAGGCAAGAAGGTGTAGAGAGTCTGCTTTAGAAAGTTTGAGGGGTTCACATGAGGATAGTTATGCTAAGTTACCCGCATATGCCTACAACTTGTTTCTTTCTAATCCCGGTACTATGTACCATTTGGTAACTGGAAGTCAAAGTCGCTTCAAGTACTTCTTTTTGGCATTCGGGCCATGTATTCGTGGATTTCATTCTTGTATGAGACCGGTAGTTATTGTGGATGGGACGTTCTTGAGTGGAAAATACAAGGGTACTTTGATTGTTGCTACTTGTCAAGATGGAAATAAGCAAATCTATCCTCTTGCATGGGGTATTGTTGATTCCGAAAATGATGATTCATGGGTTTGGTTTTTCGAAAATTTGATCAAAATAACCGGTGATAGAGAAGATCTTGTCATTGTCTCTGATCGCAATCAGTGTCTTATCGATGCAGTTGCAGGAGTTTATAAATATGCGCGCCATGGGCATTGCATCTATCACATCAAAGGAAACTTGAGGACCAAAACTAGAAAAAGTGACACTTACTCACTTTTTATGAGGGCGGCAGAAGCATATACTGTAGAAGAATTCAACAACTTTATGCTTCAGATTCAAAGCATAGATAGTGTTGGTTGGACATATCTTCATGACATAGACTACGAGGCATGGGCCAGATCACACTTTCCGGGGTATCGTTACAACATCATGACCTCAAACAATGCGGAGTCTCTGAACTCCTTGTTGAAAAAGGAGCGACAAGGCCCTATTCTTTCATTGACTGAACGTATTGGAAAGAAGTTGCAAAAATGGTTTCATCAAAGGCGAGAGGAATCACAAAGCTGCACCACCCGCTTAACCCCGAAGATGGAAGAACAGTTGCGCATTTCTCTTGACAAGGGAAAAAGGTTGAAAGCTGAGCCAATTGATCAAATGAGGTATGTAGTCAGGAGCGACACCACCAATTTTATTGTTAACTTTGAGGAAAGCACTTGCACATGCAGAAAGTTCCAATTAGATCGTTTTCCGTGTGAACATGCAATATCAGCAGCAAGGCAAAGGAAGTATTCAGTATATTTGTTGTGCTCAGATTACTATACGACTGCTTTTTGGAGACAGGCGTATAATGATGTTATTCTTCCGGCACCAAATGAATCTGAGTGGGTAGTTACTGATGAGATTAAGGAGATGGAGGTTCAGCCATCAAAAGCACAAAAACAACCTGGCCGTCCGAAGACAGAAAGGGCTAAGTCAACTGGGGAATTTTCCAAGAAAAAATCATGCAGTAGGTGTGGACAAAGTGGGCATAATCGATTGACTTGCCGAGATCCAGTACCATTGTCTGAGAGACAATCACAAAGTTAGTGCAATTTAGTGGTGAAAAACCTTATGTTGTTTTGTAAATGTAATGCTGAAAAAATCATGCAGCACGTGTCGAACAACTTAGTTGTAAAACTTTATTTATGCGTTCAGTTACTTTGTATGTAAAAAAAACTTATGTTGTTTTAGGAACCAAAGATTAAACAACAGAAACAACCCAAATGGCTATTTAATAAACAACTTTGTTGTTTTAAACAACGAAGTTGTTTAAACAACCTACTTAGTATTTAAACAATAGAGTTGTTTAACAGTTGTTTTAAGCAACTTAGTTAGTTTTTAACGTATTAAAGTGTCTTACAAGTCTTTCTCAGAGTGTTTTCACTTAAGAAGTAACCAACTATGCTCTATTTGACCGAAACTCGTAATCCAGATCGAAAGAAACACTTATAACTCTCGAGACGTCATGTTAGAGTCTTACGAGTCTTTCTCAGAGTGTTTTCACTTAAGAAGTAACCAACTATGCTCTATTTGACCGAAACTCGTAATCCAGATCGAAAGAAACACTTATAACTCTCGAGACGTCATGTTAGAGTCTTACGAGTCTTTCTCAGAGTGTTTTCACTTAAGAAGTAACCAACTATACTCTATTTGATCGAAACTCGTAATCCAGATCGAAAGAAACACTTATAACTCTCGAGACGTCATGTTAGAGTCTTACGAGTCTTTCTCAGAGTGTTTTCACTTAAGAAGTAACCAACTATACTCTATTTGATCGAAACTCGTAATCCAGATCGAAAGAAACACTTATAACTCTCGAGACGTCATGTTAGAGTCTTACGAGTCTTTCTCAGAGTGTTTTCACTTAAGAATTAGGTTGAATCATATAGTGTTGTTTATAAACAACCCCACTGTTTAGTGTTGTTTATTAGTTGTGTAGCAGTTGTTTATTGTTGTTTATTAGTTGTTCACGTGTTGTTTAGGAGTTGTTTTCACTTTGTTTAGTAGTTGTTCAATATTAGCCTTGAACAATCCTATTATTCACGTGTTGTTTTTCAGTTGTTCACCCGTTGTTTACCAGTTGTTTACACGTTTACATACTATTTAGTCTTAAACTGAATAGTTGTTTTTTAGTTGTTCACCTGTAGAGCGACCAAACACAAAAGACTTTTAACAAAATGGAACAAGAATATAGGAGTTACGATTAGTAACTCAAAAATCCCAAAATATTACATCAGTCTAGACTTTTCAAGTGTTACATAATATCTATGGTTCAAAGTCTTGAGTAAATATATCGACAGCTAGCTTCTCCCTCCACTTCTCAATATGAGAGTCATCTATACGCTGCACCCCCTGTTCGATGCTCAAGAACTCAACATATTTGATGGCATAAACTCCACAATCACCCCTAGCACAAAATTTAGAAATCATAACTCGGTATCAATTTGAATCAATAATAATTTAACATTTAAAATTTCAATGTAATAAAATAAGTAACACTTACGGTGCTCCCTTCTTTAATATTCCATCAAATCTTCTGATGGTTAGGGGTTCGTCCAAGCTAAGATCAACTTCTTTTGCAAGCTTTGGGATCATAATAGAGTCTAATTGCAAGGCTTGTTCTAGCTCAGCTTGTGTTATGCATTCACTGTCGGAGTCATAGACTATCATTGTTGATTTGCTAAAATCCACCTCAATCGCGATCCAGTGTCTATCAATGAGGATAGGATAGTGGAGATGTGTACAGCCTTTCCATTCTTTGCCATAGAGCGACCATGTCCCTTTAACATAAGGAAGGAGGAGTTTGTGCACTGCATCATAATACTCCAATCGAAGCTGCTCATGGAAACTAGAGTCCACTATAACTCTAGGAAAGTGGCCAAATGATGCTATATACTTTGTTTACCTCTCTCGTAATAATAGCATTGCCATATCAACAACCTAAAATAGCAACATATAAATACCAAAACAACCTTAATCAAGAATACAATAAAAATATCATATCAACTTACATTTGCATCAAGAAATTTTCCACAAGTCCTAATGTTACGAAACCATTCTTTAGCTCTCTCAATGCGCTTTCCATGAAATTCAAATGGAACACTGTGAAAATAATAATAATTAGAAGATGAGCCAACCTTTCATATGGACAAAATGGATACTGCTCTAAACACAAGTACCTGTTGGAGGACGACGTGTACCATGTATTAAATGACTTCTCCTTCGCTGGATCAACTTTTTGGAACAGATTAGGAGTTGTCTTGTCTGAGAACTTTCTACGTTTCATCTCATTTGTGTATGGGGGTAGATTTGAACGCGAAGGTGGTCTTACCCTTTTCCCTTCCACCAACTTATCATCAAGTGACACCTCACCTCTTTTCCTTCTTGTGTATTTTACAACAGTCTTTTTAGGTGTCAATTGAATCTCCTCCATGTCAGCGCAACTCGATACTATTGCTTCGTGATTTTCATTCTCTTTAGCAACTGTTGCCAAATCATTGTCAAATGGTGTAACTGATGCTACCAAATCATCGACGAATGGTGTAACCGTAGCTCGGTACTCTGTAAGCCCTCCACCATCTCTATCCTCAACCGTTGGCGTCATCACACTATCTCCTATTGATGTCATCAATGTATCCTCAACCTTTCGGCCAAAGGCATCAACCTTCTTATCAAGTGCATCAACCATGTTGTTGAGCGTATCAACCTTCTTATCAAGTGCATCAACCTTGCTGTTGAATGTATCAACCTTCTTGTCAAGTGTGCTTATAACATCTAATATCTGATTCCAAATGGAGGGGTGAGATGGTCGTTGTGGGGAAGTAACTGTCAAGTTTGGAGGAGATAAAGGACGATGCATATCCTGCAAGGAAATAATATATAAACCATAACCTGTAAATATAAAGTAAGAAAGACAAAGGTTATTGTCGGTATACATACATCTCTTGTTTCTCCCTCCACTCTATTTGCCTCCGCCTCCTCCACTCTTTGAGCTGATAATCTTTCAGTCTCCATCGGTTCATTGCGTGGAGGCACATTTCTTGTAACTCTTCTATGGCTCGGCTCTTCATAGAATTTTATCATGTAATCCGCTGCTAGCTCTTCCTCCGTGGGTATCAACGGGATTACTTCGACCTAACAATTAGGACACAAGAGAACATTATCAAGATATAAAAATAATTAAATCAATATAGAAGATTGTTTACATACACATATAAATTATCATGTATACATCCGTGATAGTTATTATGATCTTCTTACCTCTTGATCCGTCAAGGTTTCCTCTAAATCGGTATAACAAGGTGTGAGTAGTGATTTCCAACAACACATCCTTGGAATTTTGTCCGATATCTTTGATGCACCAAAAAACTTAGCAACGTGGGGAAAACATTCAAACGCCCAAACCTAACAAAATAAAAGAATATAAGTTAGTCACATTTATCGCAAATAGAAAAGTACCATTTAAACTTAAAATTGGTCATTTACCTGCACTGCAATTGGAAATCCCCAAAAAGAGTATTGCTCTACAGGTTTTGTTAGTTTCTTAACAAATCGATGGATCGTGTAACCATAAGATTTTGATCCCCACGGATATTTATTGAACAATTCTAGATCATCAACGAGAGCCAAGTTCTCCAACTCAATTGATGTTCCTTGTTCCTTGGCTCTCAACAAAGTCTCATAAATAAGAACTAGTCCCAATTTATATCTATCCTCTGGATCTTCAACTTCATCTTCAAATGCTTTCATTAGAGTTTTAGGCGTAACTGATCTAGCACCAGGAAAGTACTCCTCTAACAACCTATTTTCACTCGGTATTCTAAACTCATCTTCACTACCTGGATTCAGTCCCGTAATCACTGTAAAATCTTGCAAGGTAAAACACACGGCCTCACTACCCAAGCCCCCAAACCATATCTCCTCATATTTTTTCCTAATGTTTGCACGATCCCTTCGCGGTACAGTCCTTCTCAGTAGCAGACTATGGATTAGCTTCCCCGATAAAGTAATTTCTCTCATGTCTAAAAATTTGCCAAAGCATGATCCTTCTAACTTCCTTTGATGTTCATCATCCAACTTGGCATATACTTTCTGAACTATTGACGGTGTACTACGAGAAAAAGCTTTTGAGTCAAACCACTCTGCTTCGGGGATAACATACTCCAAAGACTCCATACTGCATAGAGATCAACTATATCAACACAAAGTTTAAAAGTAATCCAATTTCTGGTGCAAATCTAAACAACAGTAAACAACCCAGTTGTTTACTTAAAACAACCCAGTTGTTTACTTAAAACAACTTAAACAACCCAGTTTTTTAATTTGAAACAGCCCCAAAGTAACTAATGTACAATCTGGTATTAAGCACATATTGTAAACAAAAATATAGTAGCTCAAGCTAGGCAAAATTCAGCTTCGTTCATACCAAAACATATGGGATGGCAAAATTTGCTTGGATTGTATGCATAAGAAGACTAAATCTCCACTATATTCATCATTGAGTTGGTGGTGCACATTACTCTATTTTAATTCGTTTTTGTTCACTTCTATTTTAACTTTAGTACATTCCTAATTAGAAAGGAGTGAGTTACAAAGTGTTTTACCAAGTGCCCGATAATAATTCTCCATAAATACAAGAAGTTTGGTAGAAATTTTACAAGAATTGAAAAATTGTACTAATGAGATTGTATAAGCTGTCAAACATGATTGTCTTCATAATCTATTCATCTAAATCTTTGACAGAATGGACAAAATACTGAAAACCCCTCCAAAATTCCCAATAGCTGATTCAGAAAACGACCACCATAACACACCGCCTGCCACCTATATTTGCGGCAAAAGCGCCACCCCTGACCGCCTTAAGCTTCCCAAACCATTCAAGTATCCTGAAAGATATACTAGCCCAACTGATCAAATGATGTCCCCTGTTACAAAGGGAATTCTTGCTAGAAGTAAAAAGGGCAGCAAGCTATTGCCACCCTCTGCCAATCACCATAAGATTCAAGCACTACAACTACAAGAACCTAATTCTGTTCAAAACAAACAAGTGGTGTAGTTTTATCTACTGCTCTGTATTCTTCTTGTGCTATATTCATTCTTTTTACATACAAAAATGGAAGTACTAAACAAAAAACAATAATATAGGAATCCAAAGGCTAAAGCTTCTAATAATCTGCACTTTTGGTGAACAATAAGCAGCAAAAAGATGATCTTGATCGAGACCTTACCTGTCTTGAAGGACCAGAAGACTTATCAGCAGATTTGGAGAGGAAGCGGAGAAGAGAGCTCGACTAGGGTTCGAAAATGCTTCTCCAAATTGGGACTGATCGAGCCTCAGAAATCGATAAGGATTCGGGCCTCATACTCCGAGTGCATGGCGTGAGCTTCAATGGCGGAATGAAGAAAGGAGAAGAGGGAACGAGAAGAAGAGGGAAGGAGAAGAAGAGGGGAGGGGAAAGAGTTCCGTCTGTTTTCTTTCTTTTCATTTAATATGAGATTTGTTTATTATTTTATTTTCTATTTATCATTTTCTTATTTATTGGTCAAAGATGGGGAGGCTAGTTTTGATAAGTGGCCGGGTAACCCGGCCATATTTGACACTTCTCACAACAATTATTGAGCTCAATCTAATCCTATTAAATATACAAAAGAAAATTTGTCAGTCCGTTCAGCTTTTGACTTATTGGATTTGGAAAGATTGGACTAATCTGCCTAAAATGTCGAACAGATTGGACCAACTCATCGAGCCGAGCCAATTTTGCGGACTCCATGTATATATATAGGTGGCAGCTGAGAGCCTCGGACCACCATAAACTTGTACTTTTAATAAAATAAAAAATTAAACACCACAAAATATCCTAAATACACCATATTATTATTAAGTTATAACAATTGATTATTTTTGTATTTTTCACATTCTCACTTTGCTTCACTCTCATTTTCTCTCTTCAATAAGCCCTAACATTCATCAATCTGGATTTGTTGAAATTCATGGAGATTGCTTCATTGAATTGAGAGAGAAGTTTTACATCAGCTCGTAGTAAGAGGAAAGAGGGTACTGTTCCTCTTTTATATATGAAGTTGGCTTATCTAATAGCTTTATCTGACTTAAACTTATTTATTATAACTAACAGAATACTTAATAACATGAATATTTTACAATTTCCTTTTATACCCCCCTCAAAATGGGAGTGGATATTCAAAAGGCCCATTTTGGATTTCAGTTCTTGAAATGATGCATTTCCTAGAGGCTTTGTGAGCATGTCTGCGAGATTCTTCTCGGTTGGGATTTGGATGATCTTGAGTAACCCTTCTTTGATTTTTTCTCGTGTATAGTGATAATCTATTTGGATGTGTTTGGTCTTCTCGTGGAGCACTGGGTTGTGAGCGATAGAGAAGGCTGCTTTACTGTCCATGTAAACTGGTATTGGTGTTGAGAAGTTAACTTTGAGATTTTGTAATGTATATACGATCCACTGTATTTCTGAGGCTATGGCTCCCATAGCTCTGTATTCAGCTTCTGCTGAAGATTTGCTTACGGTTGACTGTTTCTTGGATTTCCAAGAGATGAATGAATCACCAAGATACACCGCGTAGCCAGTTATGCTTCTCCTCGTCTCTTCACACCTTGCCCAGTCAGATCTGTGAAGGCTTGTAATTTGAAGTTAGTACAAGAAGAGTAAAATAAACCTTGTCCAATAGTTGTCTTAAGATATCTTAAGACTCTATGGACTGCAGTAAAGTGTGATCTTATGGGATTATTCATATGGAGATAGTGTTTGTATGGCATAAGACAAATCTGGTCTAGTGACTGTGAGGTATAATAGTTTTCCCACAAGTTTTCTGTATGTGGAGGCATCAGTAGGAGTTTGATCAATAACAGTTGTGAAACTTTGTTTGGAATCCATAGGGGTGTTACATGGTTTACTAGCTAAATACCCGGTTTCATTTAAGAGATCTAAAGTATACTTCCTTTGACATGATTGAAGACCAGCTTTTGTCTTGCAACTTCAGTGCCAAGGATATATTTTAGAACTCCTAAATCTTTTATTGTGAATTGTTCATGTAATAGAGATTTTACCTTTGTGATTTCATCCATGTTGTTACCTGATAAAATGATATCATCAACATAGCACAACAATACAGTAAATGAATTGGATTTGGAGAAGAGTGAATTATCAGCTTTTGACTGAGTGTAACCAAAGCTAATTAGAGTGTGTGTTAGCTTATCAAACCACTATTTTGAAGCCCGTTTTAGGCCATATAGTGACTTGTTAAGCTTACACACTCTATTATCATTTGGTTTGCAATACCCTAGAGGGGTTTTCATGTAGACCTCTTTAATTAAATCTCCGTGTAAGAATGCATTATTGACATCACATTGATGTATATGCCAATCTTTTGAAATAGCAACAGAAAATAGGATTCTGACAGTGGTTATTTTGGCAACAGGAGAAAATGTGTCAAAATAATAAAATCCTTCCTGTTGTGTGTAACCTTTTGCTACTAGTCTAGCTTTGTATCTCTCAATACTACCATCAGGTTTGTATTTGATCTTATAGACTTTACAACCTATTGTGTGCTTACCTTTGGGAAGTGGAACTAAAGACCAGGTTGTAGTTCTTTCAAGAGCATCTAATTCCAATTTCATTGTTTTTTGCCAATTGGTATCCTTATGGGCTTGATTATATGTCTTAGGTTCAACAATCTGAGTTATTGCAGCAGTGAATGCTTTATGCGCATCAGAGAGTTGATCAGTTGACATATAATCAGCTATTGGATACCTTGGTGTATGTGCAACCAAGTTTGCAGAGTTAGAAGAACCATGCATTAAAGATTGAGGTAATGTGGTTTTATATAAACTGAGATAAGCAGGGGTCATCTTCTGCCTTGATGACTTTCTAGTATTACCATCAAATAAAGTAGTAGTGTTATCATGCATATCAGCAGGCAAATCAAGCATGTTATCAACTGAATTATCATGCACATTTGTAACAGAATCATCATGAATGTCATGTGGTTCATCAAGTGGTGTGTGTGTTCTATCTATTGTGTATTCATGAATTTCTTCTACTAGGGATTCATGAGTGAGATCAGGATTAATCACAATATCATCAACAACAGGCAAACACTCACTAAAAGGGGTTTGTAGCATTGTTTGAACAACTTGATCAACAACAAATTTATCAATATAAGGGAAAATATTTTCAAAGGATTTTACATTTCTTGAAACAAGTATTTTTCCAGTGTTTATCTCAAGCAGTCTGTAACCTTTTGTGCCTAGAGGATATCCAATAAAAACACACTTGTGTGCCCTAGGATCAAATTTATGTCTATTGGAATTCAAGGTGTTAGCAAAACATAAACAGCCAAACACTCTTAAATGATCATAAGAAGGTGGTTTGCCATAAAAAATTTCAAATGGAGTGATATTATCAAGTACAGTGGAAGGGGTTCTATTAATGATGTGTGCAGCAGTCATGTAATTCCAATATTTTAAAGGTAAACTAGATTGAAAAAGCAATGACCTAGCAACTTGGATATGTTGGTGTTTCCTTTCTACAACATCATTCTGTTGTGGTGTTTCAACACAAGAAGTTTGGTGTATAATACCATTCTTGTGATAAAACTCAGTCAAAATAAATTTAGTGCCATTATCACTTCTAATAACCTTGATCTTTCTGTTAAATTGAGTTAATGCCATGTTATGGAAATTTTCTAAACAATTCAGTACACTAGATTTAACTTTGAGCATGTAAACCCAAGTACATCTACTGTAGTCATCCACTATAGTTAGAAAGTATTTTGCACCCCCAACAGAAATAGTGCTGAAAGGACCCCACACATCTACATGTACTAGATCAAATATAGAACTAGAAACAGAAGTGGAAACAGGAAATGTGCTTTTCTTTTGTTTAGCTAATGGACAAATCAAGCAATCATTTTTATTCAGATCAACTTTGATACCTAAATCCTTTATAAGAGACAAGTTTTGGGGAGTTATATGCCCAAGCCTATTATGCCAAAGTGTATAAGCAATATCATTATTATGAACAACATTTACAGAGGGAAAATTTACACATTTTGAAGATTTCAGAAAATATAATCCTCCCTCTTGCTCAGCAAAACCAATTATCCTCTTTATTGCATTGTCCTGCAAAATGCAATGTGAGACAAAGAAACTAACAGTGCAATTAGAGTGTTTAGTTAGGTGAAATAGAAAGCAAGTTATAAGTGAAAGTTGGGACATACAAAACATTATCCAAAACCAAATTATCATTAAGAACAACATCCCCAACTGAAGTGGCAATGGCTATGGCATTAATTAGAAGTTTAACAGTAACAGAAGTTGATTTCAAAGGTGTTGTGAATAAAGAGAAGTCATGTATCATATGGTCAGTTGCACCAGTATCAAGTATCCACATAGAAGTTGACACAGAATTTACAATAGTAGAGAAACAGTTGTGATTACTTTCAATATTACCTGAGGATTCACCAACAGCAGTAGATGGAGTTGGTGGGTTTGAGCAAAGGCACCAGCAGCCAAGTATGGCTGATCAGCTGCCTTCTGATTCTTAGCAAATGCTAGAAACTGTTCAAACATTTCTTGGGAAGACAACGGGTTAGAAGCAACAGGGGTATCACTAATTGTATTCTCACTTACCACATGATTGGTAGTCAAATAATTGGTAGAATTGACATTATGAGAACTAGAATCATGTTTTCCTTTCTTTCCTTTCGGACCTCTCCATCCCAGGGGGTAACCTATGATTTGAAAACACCTGTCTACAGTGTGTCCAGGCTATTCACAATGGGAGCAAATCATAGGCTTCATCTTATCTCTAAAATATTTAGCATTCTTGGCAAGCAAAGCAATAGTGTCAATTTCTATAGATGGTACATGATTGTTCAATTCCCTTTGGGCTTCTTCTTGGAGTAAAACAGAGTATATCTTTGTTAATGAAGGCAGGGGATCTTGCATAAGCAATTGACTCCTAACAGTGGAATAACTATCGTCTAAACCAGTAAGAAATTTCATGACACAATCCTTTTCTTGGAGTTGATTAGCAACCTTAGACAGATCACAAGTACAATGGCCACAACTACAGCTTAAAACTGGCCTATAACTAACGAATTCATCCCACATAGTCTTAAACGCATTGTGATAAGCAACGAGAGATTTAGAGCCCTTGGTAATAGAACCGAGGGATTTGTCAAGGTGATAAACACGCGTACCATCAGACCGAGTATACCTGAGATGAAGTTTGTCCCAAAGATCCTTCCCAATCGTGAAGAATTCAAGGGATCATTTGATATCTGCATGGATGGAATTCAAAATCCACATGAGCACCAAATCATTGGCGCGCATCCAGGCGGAAGAACAGCAGCATCGTCTTATGTGAATGGGGATGGAAGACTGCCGTCGATCAACGTGAGCTTGTTCTTCACACTTAGGGCTCGCTTCACAACATTACTCCAGGAAAGAAAATTAGATCCAGTAAAAGGATCGAGAACGATTGCGACCGCTGAATTGTCCTTTGGACTCAAAACCAGGGACGAGGATGGATTTAGGGCTAGATTCAACTCAACACCCATGATTATAAAAAAATTAATTGAAAAAATAGGCAATCGATGTGGAAAGAGGATTTAGAAACAAAGGATGATTAACACAGAATGTTAATTGACAATCCAACAAAAAATCGACAAAAATCACGAATTTGGGGAAAAACGTCCCAGAGAATCAATAAACGAACGGAAGCGAATGCCAATACGGCGGAGAAGACTAGAATCGGTTGGTATCTGATACCATATTGAAATTCATGGAGATTGCTTCATTGAATTGAGAGAGAAGTTTTACATCAGCTCATATTTCTTTACAAATAATTCGCGTAAGAGGAAAGAGGGCACTGTTCCTCTTTTATATATGAAGTAGACTTATCTAATAGCTTTATCTAACTTAAACTTATTTACTATAACTAACAGTATACTTAATAACATGAATATTTACAATTCCCTTTTACAGGATTAAAAACAACTAATTTGATTGACATATATAATGGGCAACACACAATCCAAAATTATGAACAATGTAAGTCATTTCATATTTTTCATGCCTCAAATTCATAAATTTTGTGTTTTACAGACAAGTCCCAACAAGCAGCTCTTATAAAACACATACCATAATTTCTTAACTGAGTAAGTGTCTTGAATTTTAAACATACAATTCAGAGTCCGGAAAACTATATTTCGAACAAATAATAAACATGTTGGAAATTTAATTTTGAAATATAGTGAACAGACTAAATTTTGAACATATCATGCCATTAAAAAAAAAAAGAAAAAAGAAAAAAGAAAAACATACCACCGTTAATCCAAACTGTGAACGTGCCATAGATCATTCCTAGACTAAGTTTTGAGCATCAAATGATAAGTTTGGAAACTAAACTTTGAACGTTAGTTGTAGTAGTGTAAGGGTAAAAAAGGAACTTACATGGATTATGGTGCTTAAAGAAAATAAGAGTATTTAAATTATTTATATATGGTGCATTTAGAAAATGTGGTGTACTTAAAAGTATTTGTCGTGGTATTAATTGTCGTCATATATATAAATATGCATGCGATACATTGTTGTTTATTTTCTATATGTTGGGATGTTTGAATTGCCCGATAGGTGTCCAATCGCATCGAGCTAAGCATTTAAAATATGTATAGTGACTTGAATAATACAAAGTAATATTAGTATTAGATATGCACAACGTACATCCATATGTGCAAAGATCATTTGAATATTAAAAAGTGATGTTTATATTGTGATAGAGCTCGATAAGATAGGTAATGTAGATGTCAAATCAATAGGTTAGATGTGATTGTGAATGATAGTGTATTTGTGAAATTAATAGGTTAGTTAAGACGAAAGCAATAATTAACTATAGCTCAAATCAAAAATTTCTGGAGGAAGTATCACATTATCAAACTAAGCACAAATCAACTTAAACATTCCCTTAGTGTTTATATTTTTTCAAATTTATTGTATTTGTATTCCATATTTCTGGATTATTCACTATATTTTTTTCAATTTTCTCTTTAACATCTCATAATTAATATATTTTCTTGAAATTAATTTTATTTCTAATATATAAGAATAAATAATTGTATATTTTAATATTAAAGTCTTTTATAAGTTTTTAATGCCTAAATATTGTATGCACGTCTCCAACAAAACAAAATTGATGGATAATATTATTTTTAATTCCTAAACAATAAAATGAGAGTCCATAATTCCAAAAGCCCTAACAGAAATAGGTGAAGGCAAAAGTCAATTCAATGGGCATAACACACACGTGTCAACATTACCGATATGGACAAGCCCACTATCCACCATCCACCAAACTATCAAATGTGGCGCCACCACCAAGAAGTTGGATACCCAACTCGTATAAGAGGTCCTTCTAAAGGTCCAAATCCACTGTAGCCACCTCAAAGATTAATTGAGGCTCAAACAACACCTTCACAATTAAGTAATCAATCTCAAGTCTATAACTGGCATTAGAGCAAGGTCCAAAATCCAAAAGAAAAAAATCTCCCTCCTAATGCATGGGGTTCGAAACAATCACCCCAAATAATCACATCCATCGAAAATCAACGAGACTTGGGAGGACTCTCATCTGTATCCTCCTCCTTCCACTTACCACGTGCCTTTCCCGGACCTCGGCCCCTATCTCAAGCACCCCCAAAGGCCCCCACATACGAGTCACCACGACAAATAGGATCCACCAGCAGGTGTATACGCGGGATACGTGGTTTAGCGCCACCAGCTTACCAATCACTTTGCTATAAGAAATTGTGTCCTTAAAAGGACCCAATCTCTTTAAATATTCACTTTTCTAGATGAACAAAGATAGTATATTGTAACATCCCAAGAAAACATGGAAAGGAGATATAATCTCATAAAATATTTTCATGCATCACTATTTCGAGCATAATTTATTTGAAATATAAAAATGCATATATTCCATTAAATTGTATTATCTTGCAAAATATTTATGTCCTTTGAGTTTTCAGGGGAAAGTGATCCGGAGCCGAGTCCGACTGCACAAACGGTACCATCAAATATATTTATATATATTAACACAATCCTTATTACTTTTGGCAAGGATTGTGTTTTCCCGCCCAAACCACCTTTTCTCAATCGGAAGGACACGTGGCAAACATCGGTTCGTCTATTCTTCAAGTTAATTATGAAAATCAAGACTAATCATTATTACCATTTAAATTTCCGGCCAATTAGAGTGTTCAATTGTATTATATTACAATCCTATCAAGATTAATATGGTTTTTAAATTTGGAAGATAATGATCACCAATTTCCACCATATATTATTTTTAACATAAAATATGATATATTAAAAGATTTTAGTCAGATCTTCCAAATTGACATCTAATCTCTTTAACACTCTCTAACACAAAAAATAATATACGCACAAATTTTGTTTCGCCTATTGGAATTTTATTTTTTCTAGCTCATTTCTCATATCTTCACTCATCATCCTCAACCAGGTAGTTTCATGAGCAATTTATATTTTATATTTGTGTGAAAAGTTTTTAAATTGTTTATGCGGCAGGTTTTTTTTTTTTTTTTTTTTTTTTTTTTCTGTGGATTTGATTTTGTTAATTTTCAGTAATTTTTATGTTTTTTTGCTTTGCCAATCATGCAGTATTGTTTGGATTTCCACTTTTACATTGCTAAATTATTAAGTTGCGATCATGTTTATGGCCTTATTTTCATTAATTGTTAATTAAAATTTAAAATGTATTGTTTAGGATTCTTTGATCATTGGTGCTAATGCCATTTCTTCTCAATTTGCAGGTCACATCCAAATCAAATATGATATGAATATTCAGTAAGTTTACAAAGATTTTTGTCATCAACTCTGCAAACATGAAAAGAACATGTTATCTTATCATATTGTCCACTCTCTCATTTTAGCTTCTCTACAGTGTACTTCAATATATTTTAGAGTTGTGTCTAATTAAGTTGCTGATTATATGGGCACCTGCAGTGAGAAAGTATTGCCGATTCAACTCTTCTTGGACAATGTGGTATAGGGATCTTTAAATATGAGTTGCTTATTTAAATTATCTGTTGTTTGTGTATTACAAACCTAAGATATATTTTACACTTCCACGATCAACTTGAAGAATTTTGATCTTCTATTCTTTAATAATTGTTTTAGTTGTGCATTTTGCTTATCTCTTTTGAATGCAGAGTACGCAAACCGAAGGTAAGTTATTTTGATTCTCGACTCTTCAAGGCATTTTCTGATTATTTTTTATTTTTTATTTAAAATTTGAAGAATCCTTTCAATTTGAACAGGTAATATATTTTTTTTTCAACCTTGAATGCATTATGCATTATGCATTATGCATATATTGACATTTAGATACAGTTTGAGATTATGTTAATATTGTGACATCTAAATGATGTTTATTTACCTTATAATTTTTCGAAATCTGAATCACCTTTGTTTACTTAGGGGTTGGCTGAATATCGGTTTCGACTTTTAGATGATTCTCGAGCTAACCCTCAAGTTGAGATAGAAGGATTGAAATATATGTTGACTTGAAGAATTGACATAGCTCTCCGCAGAAGATTCTTCACCGTCCTATCCATTCAATCAATCATCAACTAAATCTATTATTTTTAATTAATATTAATTTTCTTTAATCATGCTATTTTTTTTTTTTTTTTGGCAATTGTAATAATTTCTTTCATCAATCACTTTAATGATTTTCAAACTTTCTATATTTCAATACATAAAATAATATTTTCAGCATCAAATTTGAAACATAAAATGGTTGATTTGACTTTAAACAATAAAACTTTTAATTAATAATTTCAACCCTTGCATATTTACGTGTGTCTTAATTAATATTTTTACATACCAAATATAATTAACACAATCCGTCTTGCAACCATACATATTTTCTTCTTCTCTCTGCTTATCCATTTTCATCTCCACTCTCATCTACCAGATATATATATATATATATATATATATATATATATATATATTTTTTTTTTTTTTTTTTTCTATTCAACCATCATTTTTTTTTTATCCTTTTAAATTCTTTATTGTTCATGATTTTTGGTTTTGCAGATTTTGGGTACCTATTCGTACACTAATCAACAAAAGGTATTATGTTTATCGTTTTTATTTTTTATTATTTTTCCTTCGCCAAACTTTTTTGGTTTTCTTAGCTTTAGTCATTCATATTTTATGTTTTGTCGTTCATGTTTTTGTATTTTTTCAGATTTTCAACATCGAGCCGTATACTCATCGACAAAGATAATATATTTGTGTGACGTTGCTAGGGTTTATTTAGGGCTTTATAATTTTCATTCTACGAATTGTTTATTTGTCATTCTTCATCCATTAACGGGCAATTGATCCAAGTGGCGGATTTTTCTTAATTTAATAGAATTTTCTTTTTACTTCAAATAAACAATTACAATTTTTCATTTCACGACATATGACTGAATAGGTGAAATAAAAAAATGAAATGTTATATAGGTTGGGATATTTTGAATTAAATATGATTAGAGAACTCATCTACAAGAGTTCAACGTAAGTAGATTTTTTTGGTTGGCATTTATTATTATTATTATTATTATTATTATTATTATTATTATTATTATTATTATTATTATTATTATTATTATTATTATTATTATTATTATTATTACTTTTTTTTTTTTTTTGTTAACTAAACAAATTTCACTATTTTCTTTGCTATTTTGTGTTGTTAAGATGGTGTGTACAAGTACAACCAAGAAGGAAAAAAAATTGAAGAATTAGGATATCAAGCTTATGTCTTTGATGCAAATAACCATCAGTAACTCCTTCTTTCCGACCTTCTTCATTTTATTTTTGTTTTTTATTATATAATTCCATTCCTCTTGATTAATTAGGTTGGATTCTTTTTCATATATGAACCTGATTCAAGGTTGTCTCTTGATGTTCCTATGGGCTCTTCGTTACCATCCTGGTATCCAATATTTGATCACATAATTATAGTCTCAATTTCATTATTTGTTTTAAATTTTTTGAATTCTGATTTTCCTCTACATCAATTCTTCCAGCACTTCCAATGAAAATGGGGTTCCATAAATCTCTAAACTCTCTTTTTATTCATTTTTATATGATTTTTATGTGATTTATTTTTAAAGATATTTTGCGTGCTCTTTCATATCATTGTTTAACATTTTGTTTTTTTAGACTGTTTAGTTGGTCTAACTTTTTTTAATCTCATTGTATTATAGGTGTCGAAAATTTATACTCCCTCCGTCCTAGCTAACTTTTCACAGTTGACCGGGCATGGATGTTAAGAAAAAATAGATTTTGCTTTTCCTTTGACTTTTTTAAAGATGGAGATTGAGTGTGGAGATTTTGAGGGTGGAGATTGTAAGAGAAATTTTCCTTTTAAGGGTGTGAAAAGTTAAGTGGAACGGACTGAAATAGAAAGTAGGAAAAGTTAGTTGAGACGGAGGGAGTATATACTAAAGAAGAAACAAGTATTTCATCTTTACGTTTAAACAATTTAGTCTCATGTAGATTCAAGTGCTTGGATCACAATCACTATACCACTCTTCGCCACTTACGAGGTATGTACTTACGCACATTTGAGCCTCTAATGGGATTACTCTTAATCCTTTGTATTCTCTTCCATCTAATTTTCTATCTCTTTCTTTTTTATATATGTATATCTATAAATATTTTTTTTGCTTGTTATGGTGAATATATTTTAGCATTTTCTTTTAAATGATTAATGTCATTGTCAGGTAACGCTAAACTGACAACTTTATAAGGTATGCTTTTGAAATGTAGCACTACTTTGCAATTCAGAAATTCACATGACTCGGTAAAATTAAAAACTCTACATGGTATTTTAGGTGGTGAAACAATTTGAGTTTTTATATGTAAAGAATTCTTATTTTAATTTTTGGTCTATTTTTCTTCCAAGGTTCGATAATATTATTGCTTTTATTATAAAACTAATGTTATATCTTCATTGATTTGATATGATGTAAGAGAATATTCTTTCAATTACAAAACAAATTTGCCATTTATAATTAGAGAAGATGTTATAACTTTTCTATAGTAATAATGAGACTTTATGTTCGAAATTTTGTATAAATATGATATCTAATTTGAACGATTGACACGGTTTAACGATTTTCTATAAAATTGTCCCTTTAAAACACTTTGCAATGTTATCTCAGGAATGATCAGGCCCGTACTTGTGTTGTCCGCGCCGCACGCGATATTTTAGTTGGCTCATTAAGAAGCTTCCACGTTTCATTTTAATTTCAGCAATCAACAATATCTTAAAAGGTTAAAAATAAAAATAGGGGCATTCGAATCAATTATAAATTTAAAGAAAACAAGTGAGACTACAAATACCATCCAAACACGCTCATATGCAGCTCTCACTTTCAATTGTCGTCCTCTTCCAGGACCAACATCAGCATTCCTCAAGCTCCCACCTCCGTCATACTCCGACATCGGATTGTAAAACATTATATTTCTCTGATTTCTTAATTGGTAGATTTTGCTGACTATTATCTTCCATCATCCACCCTCCAACATATATTTTGCCGCATCAAACCCCGACACTAAATTTCTAAGGTTTAAGATTTCAGATTAAACTCTTGTTTTACGAAAAGATATTTTTAGGTATTCTCAGATCTAATCCACATGTCAAAAAAAATCTAACATTTGAATATTGGGTTTCAAAAGATAAATCTAACATTTGAATCTTCGGTGCCGGAGTACCGGGTCCTCACTGCCGGAGTAGGGGGTAATGGCAGAAGGGTATGCTGCCGGTAGGGGTAGCTAGAGGTTGTTTGAAAAATCTCTAGAAATAGAGAAAAGTGGAACAAAAAGAAAATCTTATAAGATCCCCGCTGGAATGCCTTGAGTTGAGACAGTCCCAGAACAGGTGAGGAAGACGATGTCGAGAATATTGAGATGTATTGATGTTTGTTGAGTTTTGCCATGTGTAATTTATTTTTCAGATTATTACGATTTAAGAATTTGCCTAAAAGGAAAACATGCGGCAATTTTTAATTGGCCCAGCTAAAACGTCGCATGCGGCATAGACAGTAGTAGCGCGAACCTGATCATTCCTGAACATAACTTGTGTAAATTGATAGTTTTTGTGTATGACATTTTCTCTTCAGTTATCTTCCAGATTGTATGTCTGTTAAATTTTATATAACTTTACAAATTTGTTATCTCATGTTTAAAGTATCGTTATTTCTAATTTGTATGTCTATTAATTAAAAAAAAAAAGTTGTTTTGCAGATTTATAATTTTTTTTGCAGATTATACCATTATACTTTTGAAGCTTCCTTGGATCCTGAATCTTGACAAGTTGTAATTGAAAGTCGCAGTATAATTATTCTTAATCGTTGACCTATATATTTTTATTTATGATTCATTTGTAGAATTTTTAGCACATTGTAAATAATATTTAGCAATATTTTTCTTGTGATGTTTTTTGGATTCTTAGATAGATTTTAGCTATTATGTGGTTATTAAATGTTAAAGTGACAGATTGATTCATCTAATTATTGTTGATTACCTAATACTCAAATCTTTTTTTTGTCAATCGTTCATGTATATCCAATATTTGCAACAAAATCCACAATATACATACATATATATATATATATATATATATATATATATATATATATATATATATATGAAGTGATAATCAAATCAGATTTAAATGGGATAATTTTTTAAATTGGTAAATATATCAAATATTATGTTTAATTATTAGCAAAAAGTCAACTGCTGAATTAGAAATTAACAAATCTTCCTTTTTAATAGAAGCGTGATATTAGGATTGAGATTGGAATTTCAAACTGATTTTTGTTTGTCAATCTTACTTTTTCAATAACATGATTAATATAAAAAAAATGATACTACCTCTGTTTTTTTAGTTGCCATTTTAACTTATTTGGTTTGTTTGTAAATATTTATAATTCTAGCTCTTTTACCACTTTTTTTTCAATACTATCCCTATAGTTATGGAAAGTGTTAACAATAATAAGGAAATGAAGATAAAATAAGGGATTTAGGGAAATTAGTTGAGGGCTTATTTGTCAACTCCTTAAGTCTCTTAATTTTTTTATCCATTGCTAGAACTAGTATCGCTCTCGTGCGATGCATGGAAATTTATTTAAAAAATAATTATTTTATTAAATTAAATATAATATTATCTAATATAAAAAAATAGAATGATTATATTCCAACTAATGAATATTTGAATAATCATTTTGTTTTACAATCAACCTAAACTACTTTGCTTTTTTCAACCTTTGCAACCTTTGGTAGCAATTTTCGGAGAGAAAAGAAACTATTTAAAAATAATAATAATATTTAGAAAACACAATATTTATTTTTAAATTCTAAAAAAAATATTTCAAATATCATAAACTTAACTGAAAAATGTAGAAAATAGTTTAATAAAAAAACCAATTTTCATAAAAAAAGATCGAATAATTTTGATATTACTTCAAATAATTTTTAAATATTTTTAAAAGGATTTATTTTTTCAAAAAAATACTTGAAAAGATACTTATATCATAAAATTAGACTTTTCATAGATACTTCCACATGTCTTAAAAGAAATTTTAGAGATTTTAAAATAATTTTTCAAGATAACTTTCAAATATTTTAAATAAATTTTTATAGTTTAAAAGATAATTTTCAGAAATTTATAATAGTTTTATGATTTAAAAAAATAATAACTTTTTTATTTTTCTTGCTTAAAATGATTTGAGCTGAAATTTTTTTATAAAAGAAAAAACTCATTTTTAACTATATATTTTCAACATGTTGAAGTTAATTTTCTGGTATTTTAAATGAAGTTTAGAATTTAAAAAATATCTTTTAGATTTTTTAAAAATTTATGTTATTTAAATATTTTCTAATATTCTTTTATTTTCCGCACTTAAATTGCCGGCAGAGGTTGCAAACGTGAGAAAATATATAGTCAGGTTGTTGAAAAAAAAAAAAATGAAACTGAAAAATGCGCATACTACATGTTGCAAAATAATATAAACCCAAAATATAAATAATGTAAATATCAATTTCTCCCAAGTTATATATGGATTTAATATAACTTACATTTTATAAATATATTATTTTATAAATTTACATTAAGATAAATTATTAAATGTAAAAAATAAATTATATCTACTTTTAAGAATGAATATCTCCTAATATTGAAACTCAAACATATATTTAGTGTGTGTGTGTGTGTGTATGTGTATCGACCTTAACCTATGTGAACACCACAATAACTTAATTAAAAATAAATATTAAAATAAACACAATTACATAAATATCACACGACACACCAAAATATATCAAATAAAATAAATTAATTTGTATTATAAGAAATTTAGTTTTTTCTTTTTTTTTTCAATTTTTTTAAATATTTTGATTTATCCAAATAATTTTTTCAAATTTTAACTATAAATATTTACTTTATTTTAAGAATAATTAATTTTCAAGTTTTAATATTTTACATGGTGGTTTAATATACTCAAATACTTTTTAGATTTTAAATAAATCCTGATATTAATAAAATAAAATTCAATGATTATTCTATAGTTGGACTAACAAAATAAAGCATATGTAATCTTCAATATATCTGAATAATATATGTCTATGTTGAAATTTATTTAAATATACAATATATATATATATATATATATATATATATATGTCTGTAAATTTTGCTTGGGTTGCAAAATATGAAAAAATGCGATAACGTATTGTTTATATTGAGAAATCTAAAAAACCTAGTTAGCTCAGACATGTTAATTTTATTTTTTAAATAGAAATATAGATAGTAGCATATGTAAAATCTCATAGTTTAGATTGCAACGTGTAATTATTATTTATAAAGAAATAATATTAATAAATAAAAAATATGAATATGTAATGAAAAATAATTTCAAAATTAATTATCATATATAAATATAAGTGAAAGTTCTAGTCCCATGATTAATTATAACAAATTAATATTTGTTAATACAATAATTTAATTAGTCAATCACTAAATTATACATTAACTTTTACTTTTAATTTAATAAAGTATATATCTTTACATTCATTTATTAAGGAAGGTAATACCTAATATTGTATTAATTTGAAGAAAAAAATATAATTAATGTCTTAGAAGAAATTAAGAATGCATTAAAGATATATTTTAGGCGGAGAAAAGGTAATTTACAATAATAACCCTCATTTTACTTTTATATATATATATATATTGGACAACTAAAAAAACGGAAGTAGTATAATTAATTACATATAGGATTTGACGTGACATCGGAATATGACTAATTAGACAATATAATTTTGATAAACTAATTGAAATACATGTGTCAATTTAAGCACTTCAAATAGTATACAGGGTGATAGTTATACTAATTGTAATTTTAGAGTTATACTAATAGGTATACAAATTGCAATTGATATATATATATATATATATATATATATATATATATATATTATCTTGATTTTTTAACATGACATTTTGTTGCTACATCCGAATATATTAACATATTTTTAGATGTCTTAATTGATAATTAATATAAATTTTAATCATTATCCATTTCACATTCCTTTGTACATACCAAATATTTGCTACAGAATTTTAAATCCATATAAATCAATTGAAATGTTAATTTAATTTAAATTATTAATTTAAGTTTTTTTCAATATTAATTTTTTTTTTTTCACATTAGCGTCAAGGTTGTGTTATCATGAAATTAGATATGAGTTATTCTTAATTAGCGAAATATTTATGTTGCTTATTATATGGAATTATTATCACCTTAAATGGTATCGTCTAATTTTCAAATGATAAATTCAATTTTTTCCCATCTTAATAGTCAATTCATATATTTTGTTTCTACTCCTGATAGGGATGGCCCGGTCACTTCGGGTCGGGTTAATACCTAATACTTTGGCCCACTAACTGGTCCAGAGCCCCGGCCCATTAATTGGCCCAAAGGGTCCGGAAGTACGCGCCCCAGATAGCGCATATGGCGTAGCTCAACTTGGGGTTTGTTCCGCGATTCAAGGCCCACGATTCGTCCAAAACCGCCATGCAGCGGAAAATAGGCATGATAATAGGAAGTTAGTTAGGGTTCAGTTAGGGTTTAGTATAAATTGAAGAAAAGAACTCTGAATTAGGGTTCGCATTCTGTATTCTGAAATTACTACGTGTAACCTGAAAGATCTAGTAAAAGAAACACCTCGGCAGGTGCTATTTTGTGCCCGTGGACGTAGATCCCCGGATCGAACCACGTAAATCTTGTGTTTTTTCATATTGCTTACGTAGATTTTCGTTAAGTTTCTTGGATATCAGATTGTTTTATCAATTGGCGCCGTCTGTGGGAAACGCAAAGTAGTTTTTGACGTCAAAAGTGCATTCAAATATCATGGTGATGACTCGTCTGAATCAATCTCGACAGGGTGATCAAGCCAATCAAGATCCATCCGTGGATCAAGTTTTGCCGCCGAGGCAATCGCCGACAAGAGGTGCGTCTCATCATCAGGGCAACCAAGGCCCGGTTATGAATCCAGACAACCAGTTCTTGCCTCCACCCCCACAAGACATGCAAAACCCTAATCTGGCCGCTGCCCGGCCACCGGTCAATATTCAAATAACTCCAGAATTACTCCAGGCCTTCCTACAAGAGCATGCTCATGTTCTTCAAGACTGGGCGGCCAATCGCCTAAATCCCGAGGGGCCTGCCGGACACGATGCCAATCCCGCGGTGCCTCCACATCGTCAGCACTCGCATAATCGACAAGACCCGATGCACCGCGAGCGCCAGGATCGGCGACGGGAATGACCTGGTTCTTCCGAGGACAATGGGAGTTCTAACGGGTCAAGACAGCGCGACGACGAACCTACGGATGTCGATCGCCGCCGTCCACTCCACGCGGCTAAAAGAGTTCGTTATGCCAACCCTCATACTCTAGATCTTCAAGAGTATGAGCGAGTCCAACGCAATGTCGAGCTCGACAGAATCCTGGGTCTTGATGCCAATGGAGATATCATCACACCATTCTCTCAAGAAATCATGGCCACCTCCCTTCCCGAAGGGTTCAAAAGACCTGCCATAACACCTTACGACGGCACCGGAGATCCAGCCAATTTTCTTGGAGCTTTCAGGCACAACATGCTTAGCCGTGATCATACTACGTCCCTCCATTACTGTAAGATTTTCCCTGAGTACCTTCAGGATGAAGCTCGGGTTTGGTTTGATTCTCTCCCGCGCAATAGTGTGTCATCTTTTAGAGAACTCGCCGAACACTTCTGGGCGCGTTTCGAAGCACGTGCGAAGCCCATGGCCACCCTGGCCGACCTCATGAATATGGAACAGCGGGACGGTGAAACCGTTACCCAATTTCTTGACCGCTTTACAGCGGAGAGTCTCAAGGTGGGAAATTGCTCAGATGATGTAGTCATCAACGCATTCATGAATGGACTCCGTCCCGGACCACTCTATACCGAGTTGGTTCGTAATCCACCGGTCACAACCCGAGCACTGTTCAAAACGGTGTGCAGATATGCTAAGGCCGAGGAGCAGACTCGTCGGAAACGTGAGAAACATGCTAGCAAGCGGCAATCCGACAGGGCACAAGTTGGACCTAGCACCCGACCTAGTGCCTTTTCTCGTCTGAACCCGGGGCGTTCAGAATCCCGAGGTGATATTCCACAATTCACTCCGCTGACAAAATCACGAGCTGAAATTCTTTCTGTTCACAAGAACGATCTACGGCCCTGTCCGCGGATGACTGCTCCGCCTGAAAAGAGGAATCGTGGAAAGTGGTGTGCGTACCACCGAGATCATGGGCACGAGACAGAGGAGTGCCGAGAGCTCAGCAAGGAAATTGAGGAGTGTTTAAGGAAAGGTCTTTTGCGACAATACATTGCGCGGACCGATGACAAACCTCGGACAAGTCAAAATGGGGGTTCGTCTCATAACCGCGGAGGTTATCATGACCGGGGCACACAACAAAATCGGTCGCCGTGGCAGAATAATCGGCCGGGACCTAGCAATAATGCACGGCAAGACTCTGGCAATCGCCAACAGCCTCGTTTTCTGCCACCACCTCCTCCTCCGGGAGGACCCGGGGACAATGCACCCACTCACGTAATAAACGTGATATATGGGGCCCTCCCCACCGGAGCTTCACGAAATGCCTTGAAGGCAGAGGCTCGCCGACCTCCTCCCGAGGAGCCACGTCATAAGCGCCTCCATCAATCCGAGACTGTTAGTTTCATAGATAGGGACCCAGTTCCGGAGATAACACCTCATACTGACGCTATTGTCATCGACATGACTGTAGCCAACATTACAATAAAGCGGGTCTTCGTGGACAACGGAGCCGCAGTGAGTGTTATATTCGCTGACTGTTTCCAAAAGATGGGGATTCCTCGGGAACAACTTCGGCCGGCCCCCGGGCCACTGCAGACTTTCACTCAGGGTGAAGTCCAACCAGAAGGTGTCATCACTCTCCCGGCGTCTCTGGGGACCTATCCGGCGATAAAAACCATTTTCGTGGATTTTTATGTGGTTAATTCCTCGTCACCGTACAACATGATCTTGGGTCGGGATTGGCTTACTCCTGCTAAAGCCATATGCTCCACATACCACCTCGCGCTAAAGTTCCCCACCTCACATGGCGAAGTGGCTATTCGCGGTAGTCAGCGGGTTTCTAAGGAGTGCATGTACGTGGCACTCAAAAAGACTACTAAAGTTCCTCCCAAACAGCAGCTTCAAGTAGCGTCATCGGCTCTTGAACCTCAGGCATGTACCTCATTGGGGGATACCACCGTCCAGGTGCCGCTTGATCCGTCCAAACCAGAACAAACTGTAACTGTTGGTGCCGTGGATGTGCCATGGTTACACCAGGCCATCATTCAGACCTTGCGAGAGTATTCTGATGTCTTCGCATGGTCTCCTTTGGATATGCCCGGGGTCTCTCCCGATATAATAACCCACAAGCTGAACATCGATCCCAGCGTAAAGCCTATACAGCAGAAGCAAAGGAAGTTCGCTCCGAAGCGAAATGCAGCAATTCGAATCGAGGTGCAACAACTCTTGGATGCGGACATCTTGTTCGAAGTGTATTACCCTTCTTGGCTATCCAATCCAGTGATGGTGATAAAATCCAGCGGGGCATGGCGGATGTGTGTCGACTTCTCCGACCTCAATAAACATTGCCCGAAGGACTGTTATCCCCTACCTTCCATCGACCAAAAGGCCGAAGCCATTACTGGGTACGTGGCACTTTGCTTCTTAGACCTGTATAAGGGATACCACCAGATCTTTATGGATCCTCAGGATGCCCTCAAGACGGCATTTATCACTGCATTTGGGTGTTTTGCTTTTAAGAAAATGCCCTTCGGGCTCAAGAACGCTGAAGCCACATATCAACGTCTCATGGACCGCGTTTTCCACGATCAGATTGGCCGCAACGTCGAGGTTTACGTCGATGATCTGGTTATAAAAAGTACCTCCCATTCTTTATGCGTGCAAGACATTGCCGAAACGTTGCGTACTCTGCGGCGTTACAATTTGCGGCTTAATCCGGCAAAATGCACTTTCGGCGTTGGCTCCGGCAAGTTTCTCGGTTATATGGTTTCACAGCACGGTCTTCAGGCCAATCCAGCCAAACTTCAGGATGTTTTAGATCTGCAACCACCGAAGACGTTCAGAGACGTTCAACGCCTCACGGGTGGTTTGGCGGCCTTAAATCGCTTTTTATCTAAAGCGGCAGAGCGCCAACTCCCATTCTTTAAAATTTTGAGACAAGCGAAGTCATTTGAGTGGACCCCGGAGTGCACTGAGGCTTTCGAGGCTTTGAAGCATCATATCCAGCAGTTGCCCACTTTGTCAGTTCCTCTCCCCGGAGAGCCTCTTTATATGTATTTAGCTTCCACAGAGGAAGCTATTAGCACCGCACTCGTGCGAGAAAGTCAATGGTGTTCAACATCCCGTGTATTTCGCAAGCCGCGTACTTCATGGGGCGGAGACACGATACTCCATGCTGGGAAAAACCGTGCTGGCCCTTGTCATGGCGGCTCGGCGTCCGCGGCCATACTTCCAAGGACGCGAAATACGAGTTCTGACCAATCACCCTATTCGTCAGATTCTTGTCAAGCCCGAGGTGTCCGGGCGCCTCGCCAAGTGGGCTGTCGAGTTAGGCGAATATGATATTCAATTTCTTCCCCGCCGAGCTATCAAGGGTCAAGCACTTGCCGACTTTTTGGCTGAAACCCCGGGGGACAATCATGAGTCTTCTGAAGATAATGGTACCCGTCATCCTGCTAACCTCGTATCCCCACCTCGCAAGTGGCAATTATATGCGGATGGTGCATCCACGACTCGAGGAAGTGGTGCCGGGGTGCTCCTCATTGACCCCGAGGGAGTTGAAGTTAAGTACGTCATCCGATTCAAATTTAAGGTGACCAATAATGAAGCAGAATATGAGGCAGTCCTCGCCGGGCTCCGACTCGCAAAATCCTTAGCCATTCGCCATCTTGAGCTCTTCACGGACTCCGAGATCGTGTCCAAGCAAATCCAGGGGACTTATGTCGCTAAGGATGAAACAATGATCAGGTATCGTGCTTTAACACTCAAACTTATGTCAGCTCTTGATACAGTTGTTATCCGGAAAATACCACGTACTCAGAATACAAGAGCAGATGCGCTCAGCAAATTAGCCTCCGCGGTCCGAACTAACATATCTCCGGATATAATAGTCGAAGACTTATTTCATCCGGTAATTCATGAGGCAACGGTTTCGGTATTGACCGATAGTGATCCGAATTGGATGACTCCTATCGTTCAGTATCTCCGAGATGGAATTCTGCCTAATGATAAGCTGCAAGCTCGGCAAGTAGTCCTCAAAGCCCCCAAATACTCCTTTCATGATGGAGTCTTGTATTGACGGTCGTACTTGCAACCGAGTCTCCGATGCCTCGCTCCTGCCGAGGCTAATCAAGTTCTACGGGAGGTTCACGAAGGGGCCTGTGCCAGTCACATCGGCTCCCGGACATTGGCCAAGAAAGTTCTCCGCTGGGGATATTATTGGCCAACTTTGTTTAACGATGCCCACGACTTAGTGACAAGATGCAGCAAGTGTCAGCTACATTCTCGTGTGAAACACTTGCCTCAAACCGAACTCACTGGAATCCAAAGTGCGTGGCCATTTATTTAGTGGGGAATTGATATTGTTGGCCCATTTCCGGTCGCTCCGGGGGGATTGAAGTTTCTGGTGGTCGCCGTGGATTACTTCACCAAATGGGTAGAAGCGGAACCTCTTACTGCCATCACTGGCCAAAACATCTTGAAGTTCGTCTGGCGAAATATCATATGTCGTTTTGGCATACCGAGGACTATCATCTCAGATAACGGCAAGCAATTTGCCAACGATCCCTTCCGGTCATGGTGCGAGGAGCTTCATATCAAACAAATTTTCACCTCGGTAGCTCACCCTCAAGCCAACGGTCAGGTTGAAGTCACCAACCGAACACTGCTCACGGGTATAAAGAAACGCTTGGATAATGCCAAAGGTCTTTGGGCCGAAAACCTTCCGCAAGTTCTATGGGCTTATCGCACGACACCGCATACCTCTACCGGAGAGACCCCTACAGCCTAACTTACGGCTCCGAGGCAGTTATTCCAGCAGAAATCAGCGTACCAAGCCCCCGCCTCATCACATTGATTCCCGAGGATAACGACGAAGCTCTCCTTGCAAATTTGGATGAGCTCGAATATCGTCGTGATCAATCATTCATCCAGCAGGCCAGGTGTAAACAACGTGCAGCCCAGTATCATCACCTCCGGGTTCGAGGCACTCAATTCAATGTCAGGGACCTAGTACTTCGACTCAATTCAGCCAGCAAAGCTGCCCCCGAGGGGAAATTACATGCTTCGTGGGAGGGTCCTTATCGCATCGTTGCCGCGCACGATTCCGGATCCTATCAGTTAGAGCATCTCGATGGAACCTCAATCCCCCGAAGCTGGCATGTTACCAACTTGAGACGCTTCTATCTGTGAATGCCAAATGACAAGTATCATCTTATCTTTATGCTCTTTGTACGTATCTTTTACGTTGTTATCTTTCGTTGTATCCCTCAATTTGCTCCGGCACTCGTCATTGAATAAATACTCTTTTATATGCATCTTGCTGTGTTTTCTTTTACGTTACGGGGACGCCCTAACGCAATCGTTTTATCATTATTAGTCCCCGGACAATTAAATCTCTCTCTCGGTCCGTCCGAGGAGATTCTCATTTCGTCCTCGGACTTATATCACTCTCTCGCCTGTTTAACCGGAGAAGTGTTTACTCCCGCCTGATCCGTCCGGGGAGATTTTACTCCCGCCGATCCGTCCGGGGAGATTTACATTGGAGTTATTCGTATTGTGTTCCCAAACACCCGATTAAAATAGTTAATAAATGGTTAGTAACTTGTTGCTTTCCTTAACACATCTATGCACACCAAAACGATTTTATTATCTTCCAAATAATACAACACCAGAAAGTTTTTTACATAAGACTTAAAAAAAAAAAAAAAAAAAAAAAGAGATAAGCAATCATCTACGGCCCCCGAGCCAGTATTCAGCGCCCCGGCGTTGAGGCCTACTCCTAGACCTACGCTGCGTCCTCCGGGATCTTATCGTTCTTCGGCCTCGGGCTCCGGCTCTTTCCTCCCCTGCGGGCTTCCCGACGCCGAGGACTTGTTCTTGGCGTTTGCCTGGGAACTTCGTCTCTTGTACGAGCACGGCTACTTGGCTATGGAACAGACCTCGGGGTTTCGGCCCATTGCACAGGGTCCCATTCCTCGGGGACCATCACTTCGATTTCTCTAACCAGTTCTTCGACTGCCTCTTCGGCGACAACAGCGGGCTCTTCTTCGATCGTAGTCACAGGAACTGGCTCTCGAATAACAATGCCTGTGCTCTTTACCTCGGGCTTCTTTTTACCCTTCCGGGGGGCTTTTGGAGTACCTTGGCTTCGGCTTGTACTAGCAATGTATTCCTCGGCAGAAGGCCTCCACCTGCCTCAGCCCTTCAGTCCTTCATACATGCTGAGAAGCAGCTCCAAAACCTCTCGCTTTCTTACAAGCTCTGAGGACTCCGCTGGGTCATTTGCCATAAGCGCCGAGATTTCGCCCTGAATCTCTACGACCCGCTCCTCCACTTCCTCAAAGGTCAGAAGGCCGAACTCAGACAGTATCCGGTCATACTCCCTTTGATGAACGAGGACACGGCTCATTTCAGCAGCTTTAGCCCGGTACTTCAGTTCGAAATCTTTGGCTCTTTCTTCGGCTTCCTCCGCTCTCTTTTCTGCAACGCACACCCGCTTTTCTAGCCTTGGCACCACGTGCATTTGCAGGTTGTACTTTTCTTCGTGGAACTACTCAAGTGATCGCATGAGTTTCTTTATTGTTTCGTGCAGTTCCGCGGTATTCTAAACAGGCAAACGAGTCAACAAGACCGATCAATCTCAAGCATGTAAGGAAAAAGTTCAGTTCGAAAGCAAAATTTATATTCAATCAAGACAAAGTACATTATCCATGCTTCGGTACACAGTTTACATCTACTCCTATTATCTACAACTTTAAATTTGAGGGGAACGACTGACCTCCCGCTCGATCCCCTCAGTCCCCTCGGGCAACACCTCTTGCCGGCCCTCCGACACTTCGGCTTCTTCCTCCTCGTTAATTGCGGCAGTTTCATCCGCAGCTATGGCATCACCCTCCATCCGAGGGGGGGGGGGGGTTCTTTGTTTCGGGGTTTGGAGACGAGCTCACCCCGGCGGAACGCCAGAAACTCCTGGTCCTGGTCCACCTCACAGTTAGCAATCTCCTCGGCCTTCAAAATTTGCTTCTTCTCCGCTAAGGCCTTCAACAGAGGCCACTCCGGCAGATTTGCTAATGCTGTGTAATAGCCCTCTCCACCCCGGCCACTGCGTCAAAGTCGTACCCAAATTCTGGACGATATACGTCCACACTCGGGTAGACTTCTTTGATCTGCTCCAGCAGCACAGATCGGGTGGCCTGGTCCCATATTGCCACAAAATCAGTCTGAAAGTCAAGAAACGTGCTGGTTTGGAACAGTTTCTCGGCGAATGCCTTCAGCATCGCTCCTTGACCTTCGACCATGGCAGCTTCCCGAGCCTCCATCTCTGCCCGCAGCTGCAATACTTCCCCTCGGAGGACACTGGTTTCTGCCTCCACTCCGCGCAGACGCGCAACCTCATTTTCAACCGTGGCCGCCCTCTTACGCGGCTCGGTCAGGTCTTGGGTTAACCGGTCGTTGCGCGCCCGAAGCTCCCTAGCCACTTCGGCCAGCTCCTCCTTGCCTTCCTTCTCGCTCTTACGACCGAGGTCCATGATACCTCGCGCCAAGCGCAGAAGTTCTTCGGCATCGGCCCCTTCCAACCCCAATAAATTTGAGGGCCCCTGCTCCTTCAACTGCAACCAATCACAGCACACAAAAATCAGCACATATAAACATGCACTGCATTTGCGTTAATAGTAATTAACAGCGCATCTTGGATTTACCTCCGTACTTTCCCCGGTGCGGAGTCTTTTTGCTGTCGCTGGAGGTGTCCCCGAGGGCTCCGGCCTCTTATTAGATCCGGGGGTAGGCCTCGCCAATCCTACCTGCTCCTCAGACCCAGCGCTAGGCCGCGCACTGGGTGACGTCTTCCCCCGGGGAGACACTTCAACAGCTTTCCCTTTCTTTTTGGCTGCGGCAGCCGCCGCGGGGCTTCCGGCTGGTTCTTTTCCGAAGCGTCCCACTGCATACAGAGGTTAAAGTTAGTCCTATGCAAGACAACAGTTTGTAAGAAGCAAGACAGAAGAACTCCTACCCTCTTCGGTAACCGCATCGCCCGAATAATACGGGCTCAGTCCGGCCCCCTCCAGTTCCTCCTCAGTACAGAGGGTCATGAAAGTCCCCACTGACCGGAATATATGTACGACTTCGGCCTCCGGGTTCTCCACCGGAGCGGTATCAAGTACCTCATCCCTCCTCCACCTCGGGAGAGCTACTTTGTTTTTCACAAATATAAACCTCTCCTTCCATCCCTCAACCTTACTCGGGTTTTGCACTTTGAACCCACCTCGGGCTCGGGGACTAAAGGAGTACCACCCCTTGGATTTACCGATGGCTTTTAGTTGGTAAAAAAACCTAAATAGCTCTACGGTCGGTTCTAACCCGGCGTTCTTGCATACTACGGTAAATCCGACCACCTGCCTAACCGCGTTCGGCGCTAGTTGGCTTAAGGCAATGCCGTAGTATTTCAGTAACTGGACCACAATGTCCCACAGGGGCAGTCTCAAACCTATTCTCAGGGGATCTATATACACACTAATAAAACCCTGCGGTAGGCAGCAGGCCCTATCACCGGGGCTCGGTACTATATATTCTAAGTTGAATGGAAGGTAAAATGATGGGATTTCTCTCTCAATCTGCACACGCGTCATACGTAACGCTACAGAGGCCACTTCAAAGTCCTCCTCCGCGCATTCATAGAAACCAACCATCCTAACGTTGGTTTCCATGCCGTCAGCCCTGTCTACCGTCCTAATCTCATTCCTTTCCGGAATAAGATATCGAAGGGGTGGTACATCTAACGGGGCACTCTTAGTCCCTACCTCTTGAATAGAAGAAGAAGATGAAGAAGAAGGCATACTTACTTGGGTTGAATTTGAGAGGTTTTTGATTTGAGATGAATCACAAGCACAGAATTCCCCTTTTTTCCTGCTTTCTAAACTGGCAAATCGCAATGAAGAAGATGAAGGGTTACTGTGCCATTTTTCCAAATATATACACAAAAACCAACGGCTCTGATAAAGCCTATTCAAATTCAGTGATTGAGATTTGGACGTGATATTCACGCGCTTTACGGTTCCCAAGGCGCGTGGGGAACAGGTTTATTGGAAATCGCAGAGCGTGTCACTTCACATCCCTCTCTCTCATGATGGCGCCGCCAATCACATCAACCTCACTCTTCACCAGGAAGATTTAAACTACACTCCGGTGCTCCCCTCACCTCGGCCATACTACCACACTCCGGGGCTTCCTTCATTTCGGCCAGACTACTACACTCCGGTGATCCTTTCACCTCGGCCAGATCATTATGTACTTCCGATACCGTTTCTTGCTTTTGGGGAACGCGGTACCTCGCTATCAACTCAATGTACTTTGGCCTAGTTCGGTTTCGCGTCCACAGACAGCGCCGCGGGGTCCCTTAGACGCGGGACAGACTTGGTCATCCAAAAACACTTCGGCTCATCTTGCCTACAGCTCCACTCCGGTTACAACCGAAGCTCCTTCCTCGCTCTGGCTGGGGGGGGGGGGCATCTGATAGGGATGGCCCGGTCACTTCGGGTCGGGTTAATACCTAATACTTTGGCCCACTAACTAGTCCAGATCCCCGGCCCATTAACTGGCCCAAAGGGTCCGGAAGTACGCGCCCCAGATAGCGCATATGGCGTAGCTCAACTTGGGGTTTGTTCCGCGATTCAAGGCCCACGATTCGTCCAAAACCGCCATGCAGCGGAAAATAGGCATGATAATAGGAAGTTAGTTAGGGTTCAGTTAGGGTTTAGTATAAATTGAAGAAAAGAACTCTGAATTAGGGTTCGCATTCTGTATTCTGAAATTACTACGTGTAAACTGAAAGATCTAGTAAAAGAAACACCTCGGCAGGTGCTATTTTGTGCCCGTGGACGTAGATCCCCGGATCGAACCACGTAAATCTTGTGTTTTTTCATATTGCTTACGTAGATTTCCGTTAAGTTTCTTGGATATCAGATTGCGCTTTATCAACTCCCAATGAGATTTTACTTGTTATAAATAACTTGATAGCCAATTAATATAAATTTGAATCATTATACATTTTATAATTTTTCGTACATACCATATATATGTAACAAATTAAAATAACACTTAAAATCCATTCAAAGAAAAATATTTGATATAATTTATAAAATTTTAATTTCTTAAGTATTACTTATTTATTTATTTGATCTATAAAGTTCCTTTTATTATGATATTATATATTATTTGTTCATAAAAAGTTGAAATAATTTACTTTAGAATTTTTCATTACCTCAAATATAGCTTCCATATTTTTTCAGGATTATTTTCATCCAAAAATGGTATTATCTAATTGTTTTAAAATTTAAGGAATTTATCAAACTTCATAGTAAAAAATATGCATATATTTAACTAATATTTTCGTGCATATCAAATATTTGCTATAAAATTTTAAATCTATATAAATCAATAAAAATGTTAATTTAATTTAAATTATTAATTTAAGATATTTTAAATATTTTTTTTCATATTGGCGTCAAGGTTGTGATATCATGAAATTAGATATGAGTTATTCTTAATTAGAAAAATATTTATGTTGCTTATTATATGGAATTATTATCATCCTAAGTGGTATCATCTAATCTTTAAAATGGTTGAACCAATTTTTTTCTTATCTTAATAGTCAATTAATATATTTTATTTCTACTCCCAGTGAGATTTTACTTATTATAAATAGATTTGATAGCCAATTAACGTAAATCTTAATCATTATCCATTTCGAATTTTTTCGTACATACCAATTATTTGTAACAAATTAAAATAACACTTAAATCCATTCAAATAAAAATATTTGTCATAATTTATAATTTTCTAATTTCTTAAGTATTAATTATTTGTTTATTGGATCTATAAAGTTCCTTTTATCGTGATATTATATATTTGTTCATAAAAAGTTGAAATATTTTTCTTTAGAATTATTAATTACCTCAAATATAGATTGCATATTTTCTCAGGATTATTGTCATCAAAAAATGGATCAAAAAATGGTATCATCTAATTGTTTTAAAATTTAAGGGATTTATCAAACTTGATCATCAAAGATATGAATATATTTAACTAGAATCAATATATTTGACTTTACTATCAAGGATCTTGATTATCATGAATAAAAAAGTTTAATCATTTCTCCTATTTATACACTAAGAAATTTGCCATAAATTTTTAAGACAAGTTTTTCCTATTTAAATCGTTAACTTTGCTTGCATATATTTTTTCTATTTTTGTTTTATATGTTTAATTGAATAGTTAATTTAAATTGATTGGTTTTGACAAAATTTAATTTTATTATAAATAATCTGATTTGTTGACCATTAGGAATTAGTATAATCTTGAATTGTATTATTAAAATGTGCTAATTAGGAAGATTATTTGTAATCAAACTATACCTAATCTAACTCCAGAAACATAATGTATTTTTTATAAATTAACAATATTGCACAATTCTCTTTAGTAATCTCGATAATATCAACTTGTATTATAGTGAACGCTCTTTTAATATCATCCAGGTAAAGCTCATTTCTTACACTATATACAATTCTAATATAAATTAACATTCTATAAAATAAAGTTAAAACGTTTTTGTATAATATACTGTGATAGATTATTCATTCATGTAGTTCATCAAACAACGTTGTTAAAAATAAATGTATGCCTGATTTTGATCATTTTTCTAAATTTAAATATCAATTCCTAGAGCACAATCAGTATCATGAGTTGGTAATATTTTAACTTACGCGTTTTCTTTATTATTACAAATAATTTACTCGAGTAATAAAGTTTTATTATTATATAGGAAAAATTAATACTAATTTTATGGTTATCGTCTATTCAGAAAATACCAAATAGATTTGTGAGATGTATCAATCATATTTCTAACATGACTGACAAGATATTTGTATATGGGGAAACAAAAAGTTGGGATGTTTTGTTAAAAAGAAAAGAAGGAAAATTGGTCTTTGACAGGGGTTGAGAGTCGTTGGTTTGTGACGTTGATATTGAAATATTAGACCATATTGTCATTTCATATGTCGGAAATAAACATTTCTACATTACATAATTTGCTGAAGTAGTGATGAAGACCATTTATTTTGGGAAATTGGCTTTTTCCAGGTATTTTTTTATTTTTTCATTAAAAGTATTGTTGTACTATTGAAACCAATAGAAATTTCAAGTGAGATATTGAAATAATTTGTTGTCCAGATGATACCAGATACTTCGGTGGGGGTTAGGGTCAATTCGTTGACGAAAATTTCCTTAACGTTGGTGATTTTATTTTTTTCAACACTGATCCCATGTTATCAAATTTACTTGTTGACATCCATGACACTGAAGGAATTCTAAAAAATATTTGTAATCGGTCAAAGGCATTCTACTTGAAGTTTGCAGAAAAATCAATTTATGCAAATCAGGTAAATTTTGATTATTTAATCTCTAAAATTATTATAATTTCTTTAATGATACTTATGTAACTAATAAATTTTTATATATTTGTTTATTTTTCTTATGTACATAAAATATGCAGCCTGTGTAGTTACCGAAGAAATTTGTGGAAGACTTAAAAATTGATATTCCAAACAGCTTTTGCTTCGAGAATATAAAGAGAACCTGTTGACAACTAATATTATTTGACTTCTGGATGGAGTGCTTTTGCAAAATATTATGATTTTTGTGATGGTGATATTTTGCTCTTTAACTACGAAAGTGGAGTTAAATTTTCTGTAATTGTTTTTTTTGGGACATCAAATTTGTTAAGCAAAAGATGTTCAAGAATTAAAATTGTTGACACTGAAATTAAAAAAAAAAAAAAAAACTTGACTTTAAAAGTTAATTTTAGTTATAAGTTTATAATTAACGTTGGATAATTTTTTATTTTTTACATTCAATATACCATTAATCATCTCTGTATTAAAGTTATTTTTACTGCAATCAATTTTATTATTAGTAAATTTGATATGATTAAAATCATAACATATCATATTTAAGTTAAAATTTTAAATTTTCTATAATCTTTGATAGACATAATTATATGTTTTGATTAGTAATTACTCCTAGACTTTTGTTCTTTCTATTGAGTTTTGGAAATAGACATGAAACCTTTTACTAAGAAAAAGTATTAATATAATTATATATTCTCCACAAAGCATTGATTTGTAATGTATAATGTTTAATTGAGATTATAAGATATATTTAATTTAGGTTATGTGTATTGTAAATCAACAAAACAACATTCTTATTTATTAAATAAGTTACACATTTCAAAATCTTATCAAATCAATAATTTTCATTTTGTTAATTATTTTTTCCTTTTTTATTTTATTTAAATACCAATGTAAGTTTCAATCCATTAACATCCTTTTAAACACATAATCTTTATATATATATTTCTTCCAAGAAAATTTTAAAACTAAACAACTCTCTCTCTCTCTTACCTTCAACATAAAACAACATTTTTATTATTTCATATTATATGTTTTCAAACTTTAGACGAATCAATGGTCGGACAAAGATCAAATGGTGTGAACAGAGGTAAAAGTTTTTTTTTTTTTTTTTTTTTTTTAAATCGTAAATTTGTTTGGTATTTTTAAAATTTAGGTTAAAATTATAACAAAGTATTGTAGTTGTGTACATTATTTTATGTTCGTAAAATATTTAGAACTATTTGTAAGAATATAATTTTTAGTTTATTAGTATTTTTTTTTAAAGTGCAGATTTATAGAATTATCAGTGTTTATGCACTGTTTTCACCTATAGTTCTTGCTAGGACAAGCTGGTATATGGAATTAATAACATGAACTTTGATTGTACATTTTAAGTATGGATGATGAATTGTTTTATTGTTAATTCAATTTACTTTAAGTTTTGTAGTAGTTTCATACTGGATTTGTGGAGGCTTTGGTTGAAAATTTAAACGAGAAATGCACTGTCGAAACAAATAAAAATATCAAGTGGGATGTGGAAATGAGATTGGGTGCAGATGACAAAACTTATTTGAGTAAAGGTTGGAGACAGTTTGTACTCGAGAATGAATTGAAAGATAGTTATTACGTATTCATCAAAGATGAATCGTCATCATATAAATTATATGTTGATATACATGATTATGATGGATGTGTGGTAGATGTTCCAAAAAAAAAGGCCATTCTACGTGATTTTCAATCAGCATGAAGTTATTGGAAATGAGGTAATAAAAAGGAATATTAACAATATGTAATCCGACATTGATTTAAGCCAAGTTCCTTTTTTAATTAATACCTGTTTAATTTGTTGGTTATGTTTATTTTTTATTTGGATTATTTTTTCAGTCTGTGTTGATGCCAAAGAAAATTGCAGAACGTATGGAGGTTAAAATTCCAAATTGCTTTGTATTGGAGAATATAGATAGAGAAATTTGGTTGGTTTTGATTGAGAACATTGTTGATCAGTATTTGTTCACTTTTGGATGGAAAAAAATTGCAAATGGAAATGAATTGGTTGATGGTGATGTTGTTCTCTTCATGTATGACGGTGGAATCAATTTCTTTGTGATTATTTTTTCTGGGTCATCCAAGTTATTGTGTGAAAGATATGTACCAAGTCAAATTGCAATTTCTTCCATCTTCAAGAACACCTAACTTCAACAGGTATTAGTAACGAACTATGTGTTTTTCAAATTTTTAATGTGCTTCACAGATCGTTGATTTTTTTGGTTATTTGATATCTCTAGACAACAATATACAAGATGTTGATCAAGGCAATCGTGATATTATTTGTTTGGACGGTGGTGAAGATGGTGATAAGTCACGATGGATTAAAAACCAAATTGGGAAGTCTGTTTAAAGAATAAAAAAAAAAAAAAAAAAACTGTTGAAGAATGAATTAGAAGATTTCAGCCAACAATATGGTTCAAGGTTGTGGCTACTTGCACTTTCAGAGTCATAGATGAAGAAAACCTTTCTGATCTATGTGTTTTTTTTATGGAAGTCAAATTGGTCATTCCATATGAATATATTTCTTATAATGGACTATTTGAATGTGTTTGAAAATTTATAATTTTCAATGATACTTGACTAGGTTTGCTCCAGCAATCTATCACCAGTTTCATTTTTTATTGCAAATGATTTAGTATCTTATTGTGCTCTAAATTCAATCACTTTTTTCAACCTTGATATCTGATTAATATATATTTTTTCTTACATTCGAATATATCTTGCATTTAAACTTAAAGTTATATTACATACTTGCATTTTTTTTTATAAATTACTGCACTCAACATTTGAAATTAATTGTTATACTTATGATTTTCTATACTCTCGATTCTTGAATTTTTTCATACTAATCTGATGAAGTTTAAAATGATTATTTGAGATTAAGCTCCCATAGTTCATAGACATTGCATTGAAGCGTTGGATAAAACCTTGAAAGTTGTCATGCAACTAAGTGGATCGCGTAATTCTGATCTACCTTTTGGGGGCAAGACAGCTATTCTCGGATGAGATTTTGGGCAGATTCTTCTTGCTATACCAAAGAGTTCAAAACAGGATGTCGTCCATGCAACTATAAATTCGTCTTATTTGTGAAATGATTGCAGAGTATTGCGACTCACGAAGAACATGAGGATACTAAATGTGGCTTAAGTTGAACATCCTGTGGAATTGGAAGAATTCTCCAAGTGGTTTTAAGACATAATATTGTAAATATTATTTATTGTTCAATAAAATAAATATCAACTTCTTTTTATTATGACTATAGTAGGTATGATTAAAAAATGTAATATTTTGTTTTAAAACAAAACTCACCATCCGTGCATCTTGCACGGGTGAAGAACTAGTAAGAGATAAAATATCATAAATAATAAATAAATATTTATTTGCAACTAGGTTTTTTAATGAATTTAGTTACTTTCTTAGAAATGTTTTATTTCAATTACTTAAAAATGCCATTTTTAATTTCTATTTGTGATTTTCAACTATCTTATGTGCCAATAAATATGATTAAATATTATATGACATGCATGTCGTGAAATATGATGAAGCTAAATTAAATTTTCGAAATTTAACAATTATTTAGAATTAAGGAAAAACGAGTTTAAATTTCACTATTTTAAGCAAAATAAATCTATTTAAATATCTCTTATGCAATTAAAATTTATTTAAGGAATCCATAATTACATTTAAATATTATGCGGTCTAAAAGTACAAAAAATCTAAAAGAAACTCGCAGCATTTGTATTTTTACACATCAAGTTGCGATAAATTATTATTTTTAATCCTAAAACCCTAAAAATAAAAAAAGACAACTTAACCCTTTTTGTTGTCTATAATACCAATGAATTTTAACCCAAAAAATCACACCTGCACTTAAAAACCAGTTAGAAAAGTTTAAGGAGCAAGAAGGCTTTCAAAGTGCAAATTCAAGGTTAGAAAAATTCCCTAAACTTCATTTCTTGGAATTTTTGCCTCAAATTTTCACCATGATCATCTTATGTCCTACTTGTAATTATCATATGCTTATATCGGGTATTTGATAGCTAGAACCTAAAATTAAAATTAATTATAGGAAAAAAAAAATACAAAGGCTAAAACCTTATGTCAAAATTAGAGCATGATTATTTGCTTGAATCTTGTTATAAGGTTCTTGTATACATTTTAGTAAATAATATAATTGAAATCCATGAATTTATATGAAGGTTTGAAGCATGATTTTATGGTTCTTAAAGTTTTGCAAGTTGAAGAAAACATAGATGAAATTGTTGAAACTTATGTCCATAATCATGGGAAGTATGTTAAAATATCATAATCTTGCTAAATAATGACTTGAAATTGAAATAAAAATCTATGGGCAAAAGACCAAAGATTTCAAAAAAAGAAAGAAGAAAAAGAAAAGTAGGGTTAAAATTTTTGTGATGATTTTATGTTTTCATGATGATTTTGTGTTTTTACCTATGGAAGCATGTTCTTATGATTCTATTATGAATTTGAGTATGTTAAAATCATATGCTTGTTCTTAAAAATCAGTGTGTGAAAGTTTGTGTAGAGATTTGAGAAAAAGAGCTTGAGTAGGTGTTTTAGGTGAATTATGTGTGTTATGAATTTTCTAGGAAAAATATTAAGAATAAAAATAAAAGAAAGAAGAAAAACAATTGGAGACACCATGCTTTGGTGGCCGCCTAAAAAGCCCTAAACCTAAAGAACTCATGAGAGTGGAACACATCATCGTAGATATGGCTCCACAAGAATACTCCATATAAGTACGGTAGAAAATTTGGACACATATGCAATATGTGTACAAATTTCTACCAAATATTTCATAATATATTATAATATGTATTATCTAAGTTAATAAATAATTAAATCATACTACAATTATGATGAAAGCATGTAGGTATATAAGAATTATATTTTTCAATAAGGAAAAGAAATAAAATATGTATAGGGAGAGTAATATAGTCATTTTCGAAAAATGGGAAGAAAAGAAATAACTTTTATTAATTAATTATTAATATATAATACAAACTTTGAAATTTTAAATAAATTTCAAAATTTTAATAAAATTATTTAATATGAATTTTCTTTAATTAATTATTTAGTTATTAATTAATAAATAATATTTTTTGAAAATTAAAATTCATTTCGAAAATATTAAATAAAAAAATAAATAAATATAATTTTCTAAAATAATCAATAAAGAAAATTATTCTAGAAAAATCAAATAGAATTTTGAAAAAATAAATAAATAAAAACAATCACAAATAATTTTGAAAAACAAAGATTGTTAGGAAATAGAATCAATCAAGTATTAGTTAAATACACTAACACTAATTAAATAAAATATTCTTTCCAAATAAATAAATAACCAAGGAGCAAGTGTTATAGAACGGATGATATATGTCTAGGCAAGTTCTGGCTAGGCAAGACAAACGTCTTAAGTGTGTCCAATGTGACCCACCTCTCTTACCTGAGAACTTACTTGATGTGTTATTCAAACTATAACTACTTATGAAAGGTTAAGATAAGCATAAAGATTATACCAAAGAAAGAAATATAACTTAGCGTAAGTTAAATTCGTAGGTATGTAAGTAATGTTCTAAGTAAATATTAATACCTAATTTGTGGAAATGAACCAAGTGTATTAATTTTAGAAGTGAAATTATTACGAATATTGAACAATTATGCAGTCGGATCCAAGCTCAGCGATCATCTCAACCTAAGACAGAACCTCAAGAAAAAAACTACGAAGGTGGGTAATCACGATCTGTAAGTAAGTTAATGTTATATTATTGTTGGATATGCATACTTTATGTTTATTTGAAGCTGCTTATATATTCAAGGATTAATATTAAAACGGGAAATTATCCATTAGTACAACGAGTCTTGTACTGATCATACTTGACTCGGGATCCCCTATTTTGTATGGAGCATTATTATTATGCTCACGATTTTAGGGCGTTGAAAGTACCCCTCCAATCGAAACTTTAGAAAAGGGTTGAAAGTACCCTATATTAAGTCAGGGATCCTGACCTGTTGAAAGTAGCCGTCTTAAGTCGACATCCAAATTATAATGATTGAGGTAGACGTCAAGGTGTACTATCTAATTGATATAACAACTTACAGGATTATCCACTGATTTTTTTTTTCAAAACTCATGCCTTCCATAACAAATATTTTTCAGGCCTTGGATCGGGGCGTGGGACAGTTGATCAAGTCGGCAACTTTCCTTAGATGTATATTTAAATAAAGGAGAATCTATCTCCTGAGATTGTAAAACGATTTCCTATTTTGAGTATTATGAAAACGAGTTTAAGTTATGAAAATTTTCATTTCCCCATTTTCACAGTATTTTCATAACAAATGAATGATAGCTGCTTGGTAGTACACTTGGATCGGGCGATCGGGCTGAGTGTGTTATCGCGGTCGTGTCTCCAGTCCGGGAAGCTAGGCTGGGGCACTACATATATTATGTTGAATTATCCGAAGCACGTGGCCCTATATTCGATAATCTATGTAAAGTCTTATGCATGGACTTGTTTTCCATACGCACCAAGTCATCAACCCCCCTTCCCCTGAAGCTGGAGGTGCCTCAAACTTCAGGTTAGGGGAATCGAAAAAATCCCCCAAATCACAACCACATTATCATTAGAAATATGCTGCTCCACAAGGTGCAACATCAATAGGTTGCACTATCTCATTTCCGAAATGCATATCCTCCTTCAGAGGAGAATCAAAATGAATATGTTTGTTAGAGTGGCCATCAAAGGAGTTTTATGCAATGCAAACCTATCCCGAACATTGCCAAGATCATCAACAAGCAATTCTCATCATTAACCCCAATAATATCCATAACCTCAACTAAATAATCTAACAACATACAAATTAGAAAAAACTATTCGAACCAAGAATGTCAAGAGTCTCAGCCATATTACCTGATGGTATGGGAGCAACATACTGCAGATAAGACCGAGTCGGAGCAGTGGGTGTTGGGACGCTCCTAATAGGGAGACCCATGGCCTTTGGAGCCAAATCCCTTCTATTGTGCCTAAAAGGGGGTAAGGGAGGGGGTATGGTCGAGGGGGCATTCCCCACTACATAGCATCGAGCTTCCTCATGTTCAATGTGTCGATAACCCATACAATAGTTGGCACATAATTATTAGTAAAACAATCTCACTAGGCCACTCCTTCGTCACATCAACTTCAATACAAATTCAGGCCACAAACACCTGAGTTTTCCTCAAAGTAGGGTCATTAGTTTGTAACGGAGTACCCAAACAAAAGTCCGAATTGCATTCAAAGCATGATAATTAAAAAAAATGAAAAGGTAGACTATGCAGTCTTCACCACACCGATGCCAAAGAAGATTCAAACAAAGGTGAATATGCTAACGTCCACTTAAATAAGTGCAGGGGACAACCCTAAATAAGGTTTAAGATTTAGGGTCCAAGGTTCAAGTTTATTCCCATAAAACCTATTAATGGCGCCTCTCATGGCGTGGGATTAAGATGTGATCCCTTACCTATGTATTAATCTATGGAAACTTTGAAAATTACATCATGACGAGTACTTATCACAAATTTAAAGATTACTCGAGATCATAAATCAAACAAGAAACAAATAAGAATACAAGATAAATACAGTAGTCCACAAAAAGAAAAATAATAAAATCAGAGAGGCCTACTGCTGCAAGTAGAGCTGGCAAAACTAGTCTGGCCCGATGGGCCAACCCACGTAGCCCGAAACATAGAGTGGGCTGGAAAATTAGAGGCCCTGAATTTTAACCTGAACAGGCTTTTTTTGTGGGCCGGGGGGCTGTCTGGCCCAATCGATTTTTGAAATATTTTTTTTTAGCATCTGTTTAAACTGTTTTGAGTCATTGACTGGCCCACCACACCACTCCAGTTCGCCAAAACTCCTTTCCCTATTCTTGTTGCAGTCTGTAGACGAAAACCCTCGCCAGCGCTGGTCCAACGACGTTTTCGGTTGCCGCCACTGGTCCAACACACACGGCATAACCTCATCCTCTTGAATATTGGTCAGTTTGTTTTCTTCTGTTCACGACATCCTCTTTCTCTCTCTAAACTATAGAGAAAATCTTGAGATTTTGTTGAAATTAAAAAAAAATGTTTTTCATGATGAGCAATGAGAAAAGTTGATAAACTGCAAGAATGATGGTATTGACTTGTTTGTCTTTTAAAAGAAGTATCGTTTTTGTGTAGACAAAAAAAAAAAAAATGGATGTGGAGAATACAATCATTGATCAAGGCAAGTGAGTTAACCTTGGCCTGAAGATATTACTCAAGTCTTTTAGCTGCAACATTTTTAGTTAGCGAACCTTCTTGATTTTAATTGGGAACAATTACTTGTTCATGCTGCTCGTGTGAATTTCCAAATAGTAAATCCCCCGTGCGATGCACGCTTATGAGATATTTTATAAATAAAATATTATAACATTATATGACGATGTTGAAAGCATTTTATTTTGGTAAATAGACCAGTAATACACCTGTGAGATGCACGATTATATTTTTTTTAAATATAATGATTAATACGATCATCATAATTTTAAATTTATATGTAATTGTTAGCAATAAAATGTATAATTTCCAACATAATATGTGATAATGCGCAATCTGATATCCAAGAAACTTAACGAAAACCTACGTAAGCAATATGAAAAAACACAAGATTTACGTGGTTCGATCCGGAGATCTACGTCCACGGGCACAAAATAGCACCTGCCGAGGTGTTTCTTTTACTAGATCTTTGAGTTTACAAGTAGTAATTTCAGAATACAGAATGCGAACCCTAATTCAGAGTTCTTTTCTTCAATTTATACTGAACCCTAACTGAACCCTAACTAACTCCCTATTATCATGCCTCTTTTCTGCTGCATGGCGGTTGGGAACGGATCGTTGGCCTTGAGTCGCGGAACAAGCCATAAGTTGGGCCGCGCCACACGCGTTATCCGGGACGCGTACCTCTGGACCTTCTGGGCCGGTTGATGGGCCGAGGTCCAGTTAGTGGGCCGGGGCGTTTAGGTATCAACCCGACCCGAAGTGACCGGGCCATCCCTATCAATATGTAAGAAGAAAATTCGGTACATAATTAAAAGAATTAGTTAGACATAGGTCTAAATATGATGCATAAAAGTAGTAAAAAAGAAAAAGGAACCACTGTGTAAATTATGCAGCATAATATGTGAAAAAACATGTCTCCATGGAAGACGCACCTGGCATTGATTATTCGGTTCTACTGTCCATAGGCCGGAGCGTCATACGTTTGAATCAGCCACATTTCATTGCCTACTGTGTATTTGGGGTGCTAAGATCCCTAAAGAATGAACACAAAGGAGCCATGAACAATAATATCAGAATAAGCATACAACTAAAGTATTTCTGTTGTAGCATACGAATGTTGTAGGATATTGGATGGCATTGGTACACGTTAAATATGCATGTATTTAGGTGGATTTAGGATTATATTTGATAGCATTTACATGCATATTTGGTCGAGAGTTGTGTAGATGTGCTACATTTGGACAATTTAACGTGTTTGGCTTGTTTTGAAGGTATTTGATTATTTCAGGGTCAAAAGTTGTATTTTACAACCATTGACCGTACTGTCGAGGTGCAGTAAAATTAGTAAACCTAGCTTTCCTCTTCTAACTTGTACAAGTGGCAAGCCAAGGTCGAACCCACAGAGAGCGGGAAAATTTAACGTGTTTTATGCAATAACCTGAAATATTAATAATATATATAAATATAGAATGGGGGTTTAAATTTGATTTGTTGAATTAATAAACCTAAACTCAAGAATTAAACAAACATCACAAAAAATTAAAGTGAACTAAACTAATAAAGAAATCTCAGTCCTTAAATCCTTAATCTCGTTTACCCTTATAATTAATGCAATTGTTATCTAGTTTTAGTTATGAAACTCCTATCCCAAGATTAGCAACAAGCTCTGCTAACCTTGTTACCCCTTATGTTTAACTAACCAAAATAAGCACTTAGTTAGTCTATTCGATTGAGTGATCTTAGGAGAAGCTTTCTAGACCTCATTAACCGAACGCATAGAGTACTAAGGTAACAAAATAGACACGGTGTTGGATTCGCAAGCTCGGTACAAGGGACCACGACTTATGCTATCCTAGTGATTGAATCACTATTTGCTACTAATGGCATACGTTCGTAACGATTACGTATTACAAAACTTACCTAGTGATAAGTATAGGATTAACTACCTAGGTGATCAATCTAAGCAACAAGGCGCATAAGAATATAAATAAACCCGAATAACATAAAAAATTTCACAACTTAAACCTTTAAACAATTACTGTAAGAATTACAAGGTATTCGAACTAGGGTTCAACATTGATTAAGGACTGAAATAGATGACTAGCCGCTCGTAGCGGTGACAAAATTCATAATTCTATTCAAGAACATAAACATAAAAGAGACTAGTAAGATAAAACCGAAAAATGCCGATCTTCGTTTGCTCGTCTTCTCCGGAATCCTCCCAAAGTCCAGTTCAAGTCCCCCCTTTAATGTCTAGAGTCTTGAGAAATTTGTAGGAGTACATCTCTAGGATAAAGAGGGAGAAAACAAAATTGGAATAGGAAAATAAGTCAAAAACTCATTTTTGAGCTAATGGGCCATGTAATGGGCTGACATTCCATTACTTTTCCAATTTCAAAGCTATTTTTGAGGGGTTTCCGGTCTTTTTTGGGTGTTGCCTCTTTCAAGCATAGTTGTATATCTTTGAATTAGCTTTCCAACGCCTTTAATGACACCTTAATTGGTGTTTTAGATCTCAAGATATGGCCAAAATACTAGAGGTGTGTCAAGATGACAAAAAACTTTACTTTAGGGAAGATTTTGATCGCGGCTGCAGACTACATGCGCGGCTGCAGAGAGTTTCCAGGGCTTTTCAACCTTTTTTAGCAAACTTTTATCATGGTAGCGAATGTAGGTCGCGGCCGCGACTAGCTTTTTCGCATTTGGCTTGATTTTCCTCCGTTTTGGACTTCCCCGGACTCGTTCCTTCGCCCATCCTTAGCCAAATGCATAATTTTGGCCTTAAATCACCTGAATAGCTCAAAAGCAAGTCCACGAACGTCAAATAGTCCAATAATATGAAACTAAGCCAATCACAGTAAATAGACACTTATATCGACCTAATATGCATGCATAAACACTTGTACCAAAATCCCTCAAACTTAAACCTTTGTTCGTCCCGAACAAATCAAAACAAAACAAAGCAAACAACAAGACACGTGTTAAGGCAATTTAGGTGGCGATTCTAGTTTCAGACCAGTTTTCACAAAAGCAAGGCAACATGATAAAAACGAGCATATACAACATAGCAACACCAACTACTCTCGGGACTTGCGACTTTCAACAATTGATCCTCACAGGACAAGTGTATCACTCATCTCTCAAGTGTGTAAAGTAGGCTATATTTTCACGCACATTGACTTATACGCAACGACTACCATATGCTTTCCAATCATCTCTAGACCTCGTACTCGACACGTGTGGCAAAGAATAGAAAATGTCTTTATTTTCGGTTGTAATGTAGGCTTTAGGTAAGGTGGGATAAATTTGGGTAAAAGTGATTGAAAATTGGACTAACCAAGTTATCAACTACCTCTCAATAAAATCACTCACTCTTCACTCTGCGATTCTCAGTAAATCATCCCAAAGAACGACTTCTTCACCCCCCAAAAGTACTTACAACTTGAGTGCTTTTCATATTCTTACTTGGGTACCGCATTTTTGGGACTACCTGATTTTTCAAAACAATTCATCAATTAAGCACTTCTATTTCTAGCCTCTCCTCAACAAGAACACATATGTACATCCACTCTTCATTTTTCTTTTCTTTTTTCAATTTTTTTTCTTTTGTTTCTTTTTTTTCTCTTTTTTTTTTCTTTTCAAAACACAACTATAATTCAATGAAAATTCTAGGAGAGGCTAATATTTTCCAACTTCTTTGCCTATCAAATATTCCTTTCACAAATCCCATTGACTATCCCACTTCATTCCCAAAATGTTACCCGAATTACCTTTCCATCCTCCTCCCTCTTACTTAATTATCACAACTCACGGCTCACAAGCCAACAACTAAGCAGGCAAAAGCAAATAAACAAAACTAGTAGATAGCACTAAGCATGAATATAAGAAAATAAAGATAAAAAATGGCCAAGTCGTCCCACTTACATCCCCTTACCCAAACTTGGTTGAAAACCAATGTTTGTGGGAAAAAGAGTGGTACGCCTTGGTGCTTACTTACAATGCTACTGCTGCGGTGATGGTTGGAAGCTATGTTTGCTCCAATATTGGGCTATTGCGCCCCACCAGATGTCTTATTATATCCATTATGCTCCACTGCTACGTTGATTTCGAGTCATGTTAGTTCCTACATACTAATCAAAACGAAACAAAAACAGAAAATAACAATTGAAATAAATATTTAAAGCAGAATACGATAAACGCCGGGTTGCCTCCCGACAAGCGCCTTTTTTTTATGTCGTTGGCTTGACCAATCCGCTTTCCCTTTAGCGTTTGTTCCAAGGTGGTTTCTAGTTTGGTCTTGATGATTGTGGCTCCTCCACTACCGTATGAGTTTTCATTCTGACTCATTTCCTTCTCATATATGCAATTAAAGCCATGTTCAAATTATACCCGCACTTTAATTCTTTTTCACAGACTGTCTGTAACACATTGGGTGACCCAGTGTGTGTTTTGAACCCAACATATGGCAGGGTACTGGAAGATCTAGTGTACATCTTTAATACAATGTCCGTCAACACACTTGATGACCCAGTATGCGTCTGGCACACAGTTTCTGATGGCACATTGGATGACCCAATGTGTATCTCGCATCCAATGTGTGTCTGTTCAACCTGAATTTCGATGCCGTCTTTATTCTGTAGCACTTTCCTAGGCTGTTCTTCGCTCCTCAAAATCAAGGCAGTTTTGTTCATCAGATTTTCCTTGGGTTGGGATGCTAATTTCTCTCTTTCTTAGCTTTCTAACCTGCTTACCACGGTAACATATTGACTAATTTGAGTCTCAAGATTCCTTATTCTTGACCGTGTATCTTTCTGAAATTGCAGAGTGTTAGAAACCAAGATTTTAATCATATCTTCCAACGACATAGTGGAATTTTGTTCCGCCATGAAATCAAAGGAAACATTAACTCCTACAGAGAGCTGCAGTTTAACAATGGATGACCCAAAGATTACGAACAGTAATGAAAATAAATAATATTAATTAACAGAAAATACGTAACTAAAATAGCAAAAAATAAGGTTAACACTAGAAACACAATTAATCTTGCACCGCTCCCCAGCAACAGCGCGAAATTTGACCACACTGTTGAGGTGTAGTAAAATTAGTAAACCTAGCTTTCCTCTTCTAATTTGTAGAAGTGGCAAGTCAGGGTCGAACCCACAGAGAGCAGGAAGATTTAACGTGTTTTATGTAAGAACCTAAAATAATAATAATATATATAAATATAGAATGAGGGTTTTAATTTGACTTGTTGAATTAATTAACCTAAACGCAAGAATTAAACAAATATCACAACAAACTAAAGTGAACTCAAATAATAAAGAAATCCCAGCCCTTAAATCCTTAATCTAGTCTTCCCCTAGTCGAACTACCCTTATATTAATGCAATTGTTATCCAGTTTTAGTTATGAAACTCCTATCCCAAGATTAGCAACAAACTCTGCTAACCTTGTTACCCCTTATGTTTAACTAACCAAAACAAGCTCTTTAGTTAGTTTATTCGATTGAGTGATCTTAGGAGAAGCTCGCTAGACCTCATTAACCAAACGCATAGAGTACTAAGGTAACGGAATAAACACAATTTTGGACTCGTAAGCTCGGTACAAGGGATCGCGACTTATGCTATCCTAGTGATTGAATCACTATTTGCTACTACTGGCATACGTTCGTAATGATTACGTATTATGATAATTACCTAGCGATAAATATGTGATTAACTACCTAGATGATCAATCTAAGCAGCAAGGTACATAAGAATGTAAATAAACTCGAATAACATAAAACGTTTCACAACTTAAACCTTCAAACAATTACTGTAAAAATTTCAAGGTATTTGAAATAGGGTTCAACATTGATTAAGGACTGAAATAGACGACTAGCCGCTCATGGCGGTGACAAAATACATAATTCTATTCAAGAACATAAACATAAAAGAGACTAGAAAGATAAAACCAAAAAATGCAGATCTTCGTTTGCTCGTCTTCTCCGGAATCCTCCCAAAATCCAAATTCAAGTCCCCCCTTTAATGTCTAGAGCCTTGAGATATTTATAGGAGTACATCTCTAGGATAAAGAGGGAGAAAACCTAATTGGAATAGGAAAATAAGTCCAAAACTCGTCTCTGAGCTGGTGGGCCAAGTAATGGACCGACACTGCATTAGTTTTCCAACTTCAGAGCTGTTTTTGAGGGTTTTCCGGTCATTTTTGGGTTTTACCTCTTCCTAGCAAAGTTGTATCTCTTTGAATCAGCTTTTCAATGCCATCAATTTCACCTCGAACGGTGTTTTAGATCTCAAGATATGGCCAAAATAATAGAGGTGTATCAAGCTGACAAAAAACTTTACTTTCGGGAAGCTTTTGTTCGCGGCCGCGGAGAATTTCCAGGGCTTTTCAACCCTTTTTAGCACACTTTTGTCGCGGCCGCTACTAGCTTTTTTTCACTTGGCTCGATTTTCCTCTGTTTTGGACTTCCCGAGACTCGTTCCTTCATCCATCCTTAGTCAAATGCACAATATTGTCCTTAAATCACCTGAATAACTCAAAAGCAAGTCCACGAATGTCAAATAGTCTAATGATATGAAACTAAGCCAATAACAGTCAATTATGCATGCAAATGCCATTAAATAGATACTTAATTCGACTTAATATGCATGCATAAACACATGTACCAACTATCGGACAAAAGAATAAGTTTAAGGAAACCTGTCCGAACCAGTCTGGAGATGAATTGATGGTGAACCGTCGCGACCATGACACAAGAAGGTGCGCGGCCGCGACGAAAAGAGGCCAGGAAGTGAAAGTGACACTGTGAGAGCATCGCAACGTGATAGACATGCATCACGGCCACGACAAAAAAATGTTCTATTTTAAGGTACTTCTGAGCACAAAGCATCGCGACCGCGAGAGGCATAGCGCGCGGCCACGATAAAAAGCCGTTTTTGAGAGGATTTCCTACTTTTAGTAGGAATCGAAGCTTAGAGACCCCAAGACTTGTCCGGAAGCCTATAAAAAGATATAGAGACTCGATTTTTGGGGATCATCATTGGAGACCATCATCATAATCATCAGAAGAGACATCATATTTCTCATACTTTTACCTTGGAGAAGAAGGCGTGAGAGCGAGCAAGATGAAGATCGAAGGGCCGATCAATCGGGTTTAATTATTCTTTGTTTACTTTCAATCTCTCGACAATATGTTTGTTGAATTATTGTTTTGATTTGGTAGTAGGCATAACTAGCTAAACTATTCATGTCCTAGGATTAGATAGCAGGGTTTTTACAACAACGTTGATCTAATTTTTAATTTATAGACTTCAGTTGTTATTATCTATCTATGTGTTTGATTTCATCCTTGTAATTGAATTTAATCTGGCCAATTAGGTTTAATTTACTTGTTTAATGATTCTGCTTCAAGAGAAGGGAATTATTAATAGACGATAACACATAGCGCGATTGTCTATGATCGTGTAGGCAAAGGTTAAGGGGCTGTTAGGAGTTTTTAGGATTAATTGACTTGAGAGAGTAATTATCTTAATCAATCTATGAGTTAGTCGCTTCGAGAGAAGGGTTAGGCTAATTAAGTGCCGCCTAGATAATAAAACTGGTTTAAAAGTTTATAAGTTAGAGATTAATCACATTAGCGTAATTTCTGAAATCGAAATCCTAGGATACATTCTCTTTGATTGGAAACCAACTTTTATTAATTAATTCAGTTTATTAGTTTACATGCAATTTAGTTTCATGATTAATCAATCATTCACAAGTTCTAGTATCTAGTTAAGATAATCCTAGATAATTAGGGTATCAAACTACTTAACCTCATTCTTTGTGGATCGACCTTGACTTCCACTATATACATCTATACCCATACACTTGCGGTGATTAAGGGTTAGAATTAGAACCCGTCAAGTTTTTGGCGCCGTTGCGGGGGGAATAGGTTTAGTGTCTTAGTTTTTATCCTGAGTAATAAGAGAATACTAGACTAGATTTTATTTTTCTGCAATTTAAATTTTATTATTTAATTCTCATTTTTTTATTTTATTTTAGTGTTACATGGTATTTTGTTTTGGTGGTGTTTGCAGGTTCGCATGCAAACTAAGTTAAAAGGAAAAGAGCATCTAGTTTCTTTCGATCCTGAGATTGAGGCAACTGCCCACCGACACCGAATGAGAAGAAATCCCATAGTCGAGATGGAGAATGCTCCACATAATTCGAACCAAGAGGAGGTAATGAATCAAATATTGAGGGCCTTATCCCATCTGGACGATAGAGTAACAAATCTGCACCAACAACAACCACCACCACAATAGCAGAGACATGCTCAGGTCGTACAAGATGATTTAGATAAGGACACCACACCCATAAGTGATTGTCTTTGCCCTATGTCAAATCAGCAGTTCTGAGGAGTTCAACCACCACCATTGAATGCCAATAACTTCGAGTTGAAGCCCGCTCTGATAAACATTGTTAAGCAGAATAAGTTTAGTGGGAGCGCGCTAGAAGACCCGAATGTGCATTTGAATAAGTTCTGCAGGTTGGCTGAAACGATCAAAATGAATCATGTGCCACACAAGCAAGTAAAGATGAGGCTATTCCCGTTCTCATTGAAAGACAAAGCACTTCAGTGGTTCAACTCGCTAGATGATGTAACATAATGGGAAGACTTAAGCATGAGATTTCTATTGAAGTACTTTCCGCCGAGCAAGATGTTAGATTTGTAGAATAAGATCAATCAGTTTAGGCAAATGGATCAGGAACCATTCGGCGAAGCTTGGGAGTGATTCCGGGATCTTATCCGGAGTTGTCCTCAACATGGTTTTTCAAAGGAGTAGCAATTGTGTAAGTTCTACAATAGATTGCTTACTCCAGCACGGAACATGGAAAAGAATGTAAGGATGCATTCTCAGACTTGGATGCAATGGCTAGAACCAGCTATCAGTGGCCGAATGAGAGGAATCAACCAAGAAGAGTGGCTAGCATTGTAGAAGCAGAGCTAAACGATATTATTGCCTCTGAGTTGTCTACTTTGACAAACCAAGTAAGTCTGCTAACTAGTCTGACGTTAGCACAGCACACTGATACCTCAACACAACAGTCATCAGGGCAGGAAGATGTTGAAGTGGTTAACTTCGTAAATCAGAGAAACTTCAATAACTTCCAAAATAACCAACCGAGGCACAATTAGTACCCACCTAACTGGAATCAACAAAACTTCTCCTATGGCAACATGAAAAATTCGCTTAATCCACCACCAGGTTTTGCTATCACTAATGGTATGATCCATGATGGCAAAAAACCAACACAAGAGGAGATAATACATTCACACTTTGCAAAGTACATTGAAAAATTAGCTCAACTGGAGAGAAAGATGGATGGAAGATTTATTGAGCTAAACAAGCAAGTGATTAGTCAAGGAGTAGAGATCAAGCAATTGGGAGAGAATATGATAGAAATATCCAACAACCTAAGTCAATTGATAAAGATTGTTGGGGCTCAACACAAGCAGGGATCCCAGTGACACCGTCATAAACCCGAGGGAGAAGTGTAATGCTATCTACTTAACGGGCGAGACTGAACAAGAGAGTCAAGAGCCGAAGGAAGCTGAAAAAGGGATTTAACAAAACCAAGAGGAGGTGGTCAAATCTGATTCTGCACCACTGAAAAGAAAAGAAGTCCCCGAAGACATACCTCCCATTCCTTTTCCTCTAGCACTCATTAAAAAAAAGGATGAGCAACTCTGAATCGATCATGCTAAGCTTTTGGAAGAATGTGAAGCTAAGAAGAAGTTGGCAAAGGAGGAAGGGGCAACAAGAAAGAGATTAGCAAAGATGAAAGTTGAACAACAAAAGAAAAAAGGCAGCGATGACAAAGATAAGAAAGTACTACTTTCTTCTGTTAACGATTCATTTGAATTCGGTTTACATAATAATATCTCTGCTAGCCAAGCTCCGTTAGAATGTTCTAGTACGTTTCTGTAGTGCAGGACACATTCGAGAAGGAAACTGATTATGTGCTAAAGGACTCAAAGACGATGCACACTGAGAAAGAGGCGATGACGAAGGAGGACACGAGTCCCCTAAAGAACACAAACACTTGCATAAAAAGGACAACCAAAAAGAAAGATCCAGGGAGTTTCTCCATATCTTGCTCTATTGGTAGTCAACTGTTAAAAAATGTGTTGTGTGATTTAGGATCAAGTGTCAATTTAATGCCTCTCAAAATGTATGCACAATTAGGATTAGGGGTAGTAAAGCAATCCTTTACCACTATCCAAGTGGCGGATGGATCAGTACAACGCCATCGGGGGTAGTCGAGGATGCTAAATAGAGTCGTAACTAATCCGAGAGCAAGTGAAAGATAGTTGGTTGGGCTTTGGTTAATAAAGAAACGGGGATCGTCGGGCTGAAGACGTAAAATTTAGTGCTTGTCGGGAGGCAACCCGATGTTTACTGTTTTCCATAATTTTTATTATTTTTATTTATTTTATGTTTTACATGTGTTTTTAGTTTTTTGAATATTTTAGGAACCAACATGGACGAACGTAGCACGAAATGGGGGTCGAAAGACGGAGAAAATCAAGCTGAGACAAAATAGGGGCGTCGCGACCGCGAGGAACACCTCTGGCGGCCCCGACGAAAACGGCGTAAATAAGAAAACAATCTGTTGAAGCAACATGACCGCGAGAGACCTTCCTCACGGCCGCGACAAAACTAACTTAGATAGTGCATTCGAAACTGATGTGCCATCGCGACCGCAACGAGAAAGGCTCGCGGCAGCGACAAATTCGGCCCACAAACCTCATTTTCAAGATCAAACCATCACGACCACGAAGCATTCCTTGCGTGGTCGCGACACAAGCACAACAGTTTTAATCACGAAATATCGGGTTTTCTTCACTTTCCATCTCTTCTCTCTTGCACATGCGAATAAAACACACTCGCACATATCATAAATTCTTATTCAAACACCACACAATCACACAAAATCACCACAACATAAGCACACACTAAGATTCAGCAATTGTACCAGAAATTTGGGGATTGAACGACCCGATTCGGACGAAACTAGGGTACGCACAAATTTCCAAATTTTGACTAAATTTCTTGGGTTAGTGAAGCTAACCCGAGCTTTTAGTTGATACAATCATTTTTATTTCTCGTTGAAGTTTTTTGATTTCCGAGTTTGATGAAGTGCTAGTTCATAGTTGAATAATGTTGGCACTTGTAGTGCATATCTTGTGGAAAAATCAATTAGGTCGTGAATTATAGATTGAGTTGGCACTAATTGAAGCTTAATTTGGGTTTTTGATTATGTTTGGAATGTGTTTTTAGCAATGATATGCAATTTAATGTGATTTGTTCTTTGAGGAATTTCATCGAACACTTTATGTACGTAGGTTGAATGTAGTTTTAACTTGATTTTGTTATCTTCTTGGGCTTTATGTGTGTAATAGGATGATGAATGACTTTCATATTACTTGTTAGATGTTCATATGAGTCGTTTGACACGATAATTTGATCACATTGGACTATATGCACGATCTAGGGGGGTAAAAGTTGAGCTAAAAAACTACATATTGCTTAAGTGATGTTCATGTTGTATAAAAAATGATTGAACTAATCTTGACAATCTAATTTATCTTTGAGCTTAAATTGTAAATGCGTTTGAGTGCATATTTTGTTACATGAATGATTTTAGTTGTCTACGTAATTCATGATTTATATAACATCATTGGTTGTTGAAGTTCGAAGTGTTTTTTGTGTGTAGGTTCTGAGCACCTTTGCCATCACTGTGGCAAGTGCATTACATTCTCGCCGACCGAATGACATCACATTCCAGTTGATGGGCAAACAACGTTCACTGACTTATGCTCAGTTGGATTAAAATTATGGCTTTCCTAAGGCCGCCAGACAAGGACCCACCGGAGCTGTTCAATGTTCAAGAGTTTTGGGGTTTATTGACAGCAGCTCCACCTCTTGTAGAACCCCAAAGGTATGTTGTTAATGCTGCTAAAGCTTCTTGGATTCGCAGTCCTGTAATCCGGTACATCCAGAAGAGGTTGGCCCACACTTTGTTTGCACGAAGAGAAATAGGGGCTATGAGACAGGCCGAGTTGTAGATGATCTGGAATTTTCTTCATGGGCATAAAGTTGATATTGCTAAACTATTGATGGAGCATTTCGAGAATGTAATCCGAAAGCAGAAAGACAACATCATGAGGAGGATTGATCACACCTATAGCCGCGACATTTGATGATATTGAGTTAGATGATTTGATACTGGTTAAGGGTGAAGTCCAGTTCACATGGTAATTACTAGAGAATATGCAAGTAGTGGTGATGGGAGAAGATGGGAAAGTCCCGTATGTTTACCAAAATGTGGGACCCTACCTTCGACTCCCCTTCGAGATAGGAATGGCCATAACAAGCGCCAATGATACAGCAACTTGGCCCTATCCACTGAGGACCACCTTGAGTTCTCCCAAATGCCGGACTCCGATGTCTTTCGTTCAGGGCAAGCAGCCGAAGGCAGCAGCAGAGCTCCTAGACCGTCTAGGAAGAAGAGGGCAGCAACAATAGTTGCATCCGCGTTCGAGCTGACTGAGGACGTGGAAGGGCTCATAGCATCTCTCCGGGAAGATGTTCAGCTTTATCACCGAGAGGTGCAGTCGATTGGCACCCATATGGAGAGGCACCGAACAGAGGTTCGAGGGGCTGTGCAAACCATCAGCACAGGGTTGCATGATCAGTGACTATTCTGAATACCCTCCTCGACCGAAGCAACGAGGAACGCACGTGGAGGCAGCAACAAGACCTTCGGTGGGATGTATTGGCCTAGTTTTGGATCCAACATGATTCCCAACCACCACCACCGTCACAATGATTGTAAGTTAGCACCAAGTTGTACCACTCTTTTCCTCCAAACATTGACTTTCAGCCAAGTTTGGGGGAGCGGGTGTACCGTGGGACGTCTTGGCCGCTATTTATATTTGTTGTTATTCTTGCCTTAGCTTCTTCTTGCTTGTTCGTGTGCTTTGCTATTTGCTTACTGCTGTTTGTTTTATGTTTTTGGGTTGATTGTTGGGTCTGTGAGCCCACTTACATGCCTATCTATGCTACTTTAGTTGGAATATTGGGTCTGTGTGCCCATTTTATTATTTTATTGGAGTTGTTGGGTCTGTAAGCTCGTTTGTATTAGTAATTTGCCATGTTGGGTCATAGTGGTCTTTAGTTTAATTGTTTTGTTTTGAGCGTCTTAGTAGTTTAGTTTTAGGATTTATATCTTTAGTTGTTATTTGGAGTCTAAGAATAAGAAAAATATGAGTCATTAGTGGTAACAAGTGGTTAAAAAGAAAAAAAGAAAAAAAAAATAGGGAAAGATGGATGATGAGAAGTTAATGATGAAAAGATTTTGGAAATTATTGCAAAATTGGCACATAGAAAGCATGAGAGGTAATTTGAGACAAAATTGAGCTTGAACTTAGAATATTTGATCAAAAACTAACCTTGTCAAAATTTGAGTCTAACTGTACTCCTATTTTTGGAGTAATATGATTTTTTTCGGTGTGAATTTTGATTGGGTATGTGTATTAGTCTCTAGAACTTGCCTTGACTATTTACTATGAATGTGTCAAGCATGTGTCGTGACTTAGGAAGTGATCTTAGGCAGTTTTTGTTTTCAGCCTATTTTTTAGCCTTGAAAAGTTGCACTTTATACCAAAAGTTCATAATTTATCCCTAGTTACGTCATTTGAGCTTAATAGCCTATTATTTCATAGCCTGAGACTACAAGCCGAAAATCTTTCGATTTAAGCCTTTGACCTTAATTGGATTAATCAAGTAAGAGGGAGGAGAATTAGAAGGTAGTTGGGTAAAAATTTTGGGAAGACAGGGGAAAACTAGTGGATAGTAAAAAAGAAAAAGGGAAGAATAGAATGATAGGTGAAAAATTGAGAAGTAATAGCCTCTCCTAGTCGAAAAGAAAAAAAAGAAAAAAAAGAAAAAAAAAAAAGAAAAAAAAAAGAAGAAAAAGAAAAGAAAAACTTTGTTGCATATAAGTTGTCTAGTACTTTTGAGGAGAGTCTAGGATATAAGTGCTTAGTTGATTGATTTGAATAGAAAAGTTGGGTAGTCCCAAGATGTGGTACCCATATAGTTGAAAAACACTTAAGTTGAAAAGACTTTGAAGGTGAAGAAGTCACTTTGCAGGGTGATTTGCTGAAATTTGAAGAGTGAGACTGAGTGATTGTATTGAGCGGTAGCCGGGTTAGAAGTAACTTGATCAGTCCAAAAGTAGTCACTTTTGTCCAAATGTATCCCACCTTACCTTAAGCCCACATTACAACCAAAAGAAAGACCTTTTTGATCCTTTGTCACACATATTGAGTACGAGGTCTAGTTTAGACGATTGACAAGCATATGGTAGGCTTTGCATGTAGTTCAATTTGAGCGGAAATATATTTTAGCCTAAACACTTGAGAGATTAGTGAAATACTTACCCGGTGAGGATTGAGTGATTCAAAAGTTCAATGTTTTGAAAGTAGATGATTTTTGCATTATCACATATGCTCACTTTTATTATGTTGCCTACATTTTTGAAGAAAAATCCGTCTGAAACTGAATTCATCATCCGATTGCCCTAAACTATTGTACAATCACTTGTATTCTTTGTGTCTTTTGTTTTTGTTGTTCGGGACGAACAACAATTTAAGTTTGTGGGATTTTGATACACGTTAATTATGCATATATTTAGGTCGATTTAGGATTATATTTGATAGCATTTACATGCATATTTGGTCGAGAGTTGCGTAGATGTGTTATATTTGGACCGTTTAATGTGTTTGACTTATTTTGAAGGGATTTTGAGTATTTCAGGGTCAAAAGTCGTATTTTATGACTATCGAATGAAAGAACAAGTCAAAGGAAAAAAAACCAGTCATAACCAGTCTGAATCGGTCTGGAGATGAACCGGTGGTGAACCATCACGACCGAGACACAACAAGACGCGCGACCGCGACGAAAAGAGGCCAGGAAGTGAAAGTGACAATGTGAGAGCATCACGACCGCGACAAAAAATGTTCTATTTTAAGGCAGTTTTGAGCACAAAGCGTCGCTACCGCAAGAGGCATAGAGCGCAGCCGCGACAAAAAGCCGTTTTTGAGAGGATTTCCTACTCTTAGTAGGAATCGAAGCTGAAAGACCCCAAGACTCGTCTCGAAGCATATAAAAAGACATAGAGACTCGATTTTTGGGGATCATCATTGGAGATCATCATCATAATCATAAGAAGAGACATCATATTTCTCATACTTTTACCTTGGAGTAGAAAAGCGTGAGAGCGAACAAGACGAAGATCGAAGGGTCGAACACTCGAGTTTAATTATTCTTTGTTTACCTCGACAAAGTGTTTTTTGAATTATTGTTTTGATTTTGTAGTAGGCATGAGTAGCTAAACTACTCATGTCCTAGGATTAGAAAGTAGGGTTTTTACAAAAACGTTGATCTAATTGTTTAATTTATAGACTCCTGTTGTTATTATCTATCTATGTGTTTGAGTTCATCCTTATAATTGAATTTAATCTGGCTAATTAGGTTTAATTTACTTGTTAAACGATTTCGCTTTGAGAGAAGGGAATTGTTAATAGACGATAACACATAACACAATTGTCTATGATCATGTAGGCAAAAGTTAAGGGGTTGTTAGGAGTTGTTAGGATTAATTGATTCGAAAGAGTAATTATCTTAATCAATCTACAACTTAGTCACTTAGAGAGAAGGGTTAGGTTAATAAAGTGACGCCTATTAGATAATTACCTGGTTTAAAAGTTTATAAGTTCGAGATTATTCATCATTAGCGTAATTCCTTAAATCGAAATCCTAGGATACATTCTCTTTGATTTGAAACCAACTTTTATTAATTAATTCAGTTTATTAGTTTATATGCAATTTAGTTTCATAATTAATCAATCATTCAAAAGTTCTAGTGTCTAATTAGGATTATCCTAGATAATTAGGGTATCTAACCTCATTCCCTGCAAATTGACCTTGACTTCCACTATATACATCTAAAGCCGTACACTTGCAGTAATTAAGGGTTAGAATTAGAGTCTGTCAGGCATGCTGTAAATATATATGGTGCGCGAATATAGATAATGATCATAAGCAGAGTTGTTTTGAGAAAATATATAATTTTCGCTATTTAATGATGTGATTTTGTAGAATAATTATTGATCTCAATGGAGTAATCAGTGGTTTTTACCATATCTTGCAATGCACATGATTTTGGCATATCTATCAATTAATCAATCAACTATAATCATATACTTAGCCATAAACTTATTAACAAAGTTGAAAAGACGAAGATTTGTCGAGTCTAATTATCAGACTAATTACTATCTTTTTCCTATGAAGATTGGCTTTATATCCATTCCTAATTATCCTGGGTATAAGTGAGCAATTAAAACCATGTATGAAGTTTAATTTAGAATAAATTTGGTATAATAAATTTAGATCTCAGCTGAACAATCAGTGCTATTTACTACATTTTGCCTTGTGTGTAGATTTTGGAATACAAATCAAACTATCAAATAATTAAGATGATAAGATTATAGTTTTGTTGATGCAAAGATATTGGCATTTTGTTGGACTACATCGACCAGAATATCATGCCGATTACAATGCTCACATCAAGATTAGATTGACATATTCACAACTCAGTCCGGAACTTTACCATGTATTTAAACTCACCATTATATTTACCATATAATCATGATTTTTCTACAATTAGTATATCAGTTTGAGCGGGAAAAGATGGAAACTGCTATTTATAGCTGTTCCACTTTTATATTAAGTGGTGACTATTTGCAGCCCACAAAATGTCTCAACGCAGTCCACTTCTTAATGTAGTCATTTTTATTTAAAATTCAGTATAAAATTCTTAATACAGGCCACCGAATATCAATTATACCCTTTCGATATCAAATTAAAATATTATAAATAATACATCAAAACATTAAAAAAAAAAAAAGAAAAATAAGAAAAAGTAAGATAACAAAAATTAAGAGAAAAAAAAGAAGAAGAAAGAGGAACTCTCTGATAGTTTTCCCAATCCTGCTTCACGTGGATAATGGTAATGCTCAATTTGGCACAAGTCAATGTATCACATTGCGTCCCCATTAATTTAATACATCGTATAATCTCTGCACCTATTAGTACAACATTAAGCATCTTATGACAGACCCTTGTAGAAAAAATTCTGCTATATTCTTGATTAATGCCTCTCTTTATGCTAGAGATGCAAGGATGAAGATGGAGAAACTGCTAGATGCACATTTTATTATTATATAACTCCAATCCAAATACCACGCCATCAAGAAGTGTAATCGGCACATATATATTTAATTGAATACCTAATCCAACCCAAATCTTACGCGTCTGTACCACTCATTAAGTGATTTTATTGTTATTTGTGTTCTCCATTGATGAAATATTGAAGAAATTAGGGTTTATGGAGTTCTCCGAAAAAAGACACAGTCTGCTTTAACAAGAAATGGAAGAAATTAAAATTTCTCGAATAATATATATATATATATATATATTAATTGATTATCTTATTCTTTCAATTTATTAAATTAGTGGGTTGCGTTAAGAATTTTTTGTTGAGTATGGAGCCCAAAACACGTCTGGAAGTGCCACGGCCGAGGCGAGATTGACGGAGGTAAAGCATTTCACGCCGGAAGGTCATCTCGGCCGAGATAGGGTGACCGCGTCAAGGGAGGATTTGCGCTGGAAGACGGGCACGGCAGGCCGAGAAAGTTTTATAGAGCAGATCCGTCTCGGCCGAGACAGGTGGATCTCGGCCGAGATCTGTTACACGGATCCGTTTTGTGGACCTCAAGCTGAGGTCATTTTTAGGGTCCATGGAGCTATTATAAATAGTTGTTTGCTTCATTGCTTTTTGTATTCCAAAAATTCATCATACTTGTGCATATCCTGGCTTGGTATCGCCCCCAGACGTAGTTACACATCGTAACGAACTGGGTAATCAAATTGATGTTTTCTTGTGTGTGATTTATTGCTTTTCTTTCTACGATTATCTTGCCGTATTCGTGGGTGTGAGTAGGCTAAATTCCCAACAACTGGTATCAAGAGCAACATGTTAGTTTCCTGGGAGTATTCACAATGAACGACAAAAAGATTTTGGTGGAGAAGTTCGATGGAACTGATTATGACTTTTGGAAGATGCAAATTGAAGATTACCTCTACGGTAAGGATTTGCACCAGCCCCTTAAGGAGAAGCCTGAGAAGATGTCTGCGGAGGAGTGGGAGTTATTGGACATGAAAGTGATGAGCGCGGTGCGTCTGTCGTTGTCCAAGGAAATGGCTTACCATACCATAGGCGCGAGGTCTGCACGGGAGATGCTGAAAACCTTGGAGGAGATGTATCAAAAATCATCGAGGGTGAACAAAGTCCATCTGATTAGACGGCTGTTTAATCTGAGGATGGTGGAGGGAAAACCAGTACGGCAGCACCTAAATGAGTTCAACATGCTAACCTCACAGTTGGACTCGGTGGACATAAAGTTTCATGATGAGATTCGGGCCCTAATCATGCTATCCTCTGTGCCAAACAGTTGGGCTGGTACAATGATAGCCGTTAGCGCTATAGACTCTAAGCTGAAGTTTGATAGGGTGGGGGATTTAATGATCGGGAAAGAGATTCTTAGGAACGAATTAGGATTAGGATCGTCCTCAGGTTCAACGCTGAATATCGAGAACAGAGGCAGACCGAAGGGAATGCAGTTTAGGGGGAGGTCGAAATCTAGAGGGAAGAGTCAGATAAAGAAGGACAGAAGTTCTGTGAGATGCTGGAATTGTGACGAGATTGGTCACTTCAAATACCAGTGCAAGGCGCCGAAGAAGAATAAGAGGGAACAGGCAGACAGGAAGACCACGAACGCAACCACGGATGAAGATGATGGCGATGCGTTGGTCTTGAGTGTGTGCAGTCCCATGGAGTCTTGGGTCTTGGATTCCGGCACGTCATTCCATTCATGCGGTAATATTAATATTATGCAAAATTATGTTTCTGGCGATTTTGGACAGGTGTATCTGGCTGATGATGAACCCCTGAAAATCGTTGGTAAGGGAAACGTGAAGGTTGAGACATCAATTGGCTCGAAATTGATGTTGAATGTAGTGAGATATATCCCTGGATTGAAGAGAAACTTGCTTTTAGTTGGACAAATTGACAAGGACGGTTACGTGGTAACGTTTAGTTGTAGCAACTGGAAAATTACCAAGGGGGCTATGGTGGTAGCTCGGGGTAAGAAGGAAGAACGTTGTACATGACTAGTAATTCGCAGGATTCCCTTGATCTTGCGAATGGTAATGGTTATGTGGATTTGTGGCACTGTCGATTGGGCCACATGAGCGAGAAAGGGATGAAGCTGATGTGTTTGAAGGGTAGATTGCCTAGCTTACAAACTGTGGAAGTTGGTATGTGTGAAGAATGTGTCTTCGGGAAACAAAGGCGAGTGAGTTTCTCGATGAGTGGCAAGGCCCTGAAGAAGCAGAAGTTAGAGCTGGTCTATAGCGATCTATGGGGACCAGCACCGGTGGCATCTGTTGGAGGATCGTTGTACTACATGACATTCATCGACGATTTGACCCGCAAGGTATGGATTTATTTTTTGAAAAGTAATTCTAATGCATTTGATGTTTTCAAAAGGTGGAAGAACTTGGTTGAGAATGAGACGGGGTTGAAGGTGAAGTGTTTACATTCCGACAACGGAGGTGAATATGAACTCAAGGAGTTTAAGAATTATTGTGCTGAGCATGGGATTCGTACAGAGAGGACTGTACGTGGAACGCCCCAGCAGAATGGTGTGGCCGAGAGAATGAACAAAACACTGAATGAGCGGGCAAGGTGTATGAGACTGAAGAGCGGCTTGCCTCATTCGTTTTGGGCCGATGCAGTGAGCACAGCTGCATTCCTGATCAACCGAGGTCCATCGGTTCCCTTAGATAATCGGATACCCGAGGAGGAGTGGACTGGAAAGGAGGTAAACTTGTCTTACTTACGTATTTTCGGTTGTGTTGCTTACGCTCTTATGGTATCTATTGATAGAAACAAGTTAGATGCCAAGTCTGTCAAATGTACGTTTATTGGGTATGGAGGTGATGAATTCAGCTATAGGCTATTGGATGAGCAAAGCCGAAAGGTGATTCGCAACCGGGATGTTATATTCAATGAACAGGTTATGTACAAGGATAGGTTGAAGGATTTGGGCACTGATACTGGAAAGTTCCGCACTATTGAGTTACTTGATCTAGACTCGAGTGGGAGCAAAGGGAGTCCGGTCGATGAGGAGGTTCTTGAGGATGAACCAAGAACACCACCACCACCTCAAAGACCAGTTAGAGATCGAAGGCCACCAGATAAATATTCACCCTCTAACTTTTACTTATTGTTGACTGATGGTGGTGAACCCGAGAGCTTTGTAGAGGCAGAGTAGGTTAGTGATAGACGAAGGTGGAAGGCTACCATGGAAGATAAAATGACGTCTCTTCGTGTGAATGGCACTTGGGAATCGACTGAGCTTCCCGAGGGCATGAAGGCGTTGCACAACAAGCGGGTCTACCGAATCAAGAACGAGGCCGATGGTAGCAAGCGCTACAAGGCAAGGTTAGATGTGAAAGGGTTCGAGCAACGATATGGTATTGACTATACAGATGTATTTACTCCTGTTGTGAAGTTGACTATAATTCGCATGGTGTTGAGTATGGTGGTTGTGGAGATCCTATTATTGCATCAGATGGATGTGAAGACGGCTTTCCTTCATGGTGATCTAGTGGAGGAGTTGTACATGGTACAGCCGGAGGGATTCGTGGTAGATGGAAGGGAAAGTCTTGTGTGCAAGTTGAAAAAGAGCTTGTATGGGTTGAAGCAAGCTCCGAAGTAGTGGTATATGAAGTTCGACAATTTCATGTTGGAGATTGGTTACCATAGATGCCACGTCGACCATTGCTGCTATTATAAAAAGTTTGACAATAGTTATCTTATCCTATTACTATACGTTGATGATATGTTGATTGTAGGAGCCAATCCAAGGGAGTTGGAAAGGTTGAAGAAGCAATTGTCTGAGAGGTTCTCCATGAAGGATCTTGGAGAAGCGAAGCTAATTTTGGGTATGAGAATCGAGAGGAAGGCGGAAAATTTGTTGTATCTTTCGTAGGCGGATTATGTCCAAAAGGTCCTGGAAAGGTTTAACATGGAGGATTCGAAGCCGGTTAATGTACCCTTGGGGGGTCACTTTAAACTGTCGAAGAAGGAGTCGCTGAGTACTAAGGAGGAGCGTACCCAAATGATGAATGTGTCATATGCATAGGCAATTGGGAGTATCATGTATGCCACGATTTGTATTCGTTTGGATATTGCGCATGCAATGGGAGTAGTGAGTCGGTTCATGGGTGATCCAGGGAAACAACATTGGGAAGCGGTGAAGTGGATTCTAAGGTATTTGCGGGGTACCCCAAATAAAGCTTTGTGTTTTTATGGAAGAAATTCTGAGTTAGTTAGTTTCGTTGATGCAGACCTAGCATCGAACGATCTTGATGGGAGAAAGAGTACAACCGGGTATGTTTTTACTTGTGGTGGTACGAAAATTTCTTGGACATCAAAAGTTGCAAAAGGTGGTTGCACTGTCCACCACGGAGGCGGAGTCCGTAGCCGTGATGGAGGCGAGTAAGGAGATGGTGTGGTTGCAAAGTTTTTTGGGTGAACTTGGGAAGGAGCATGGAAATAGTGTACTCTACAGTGATATTCAGAGTGCAATTTTCTTGGCGAGCAATCCGACATTTCATTCAAGAACAAAGTACGTTGAATTGAAGTACCATTTCATCCGGCACCTATTGGAAAATAAAGTCTTGCGACTTGTGAAGATTCTCGGGAGTGAGAATGCAGCTGACATGTTTACTAAGGTTGTAACCTTAGAGAAATTAAAGTTGTGCATAACTTCACTTAGCCTTGGAACGTGAAGAATAAGAAGAGATGGTGATACCAAGTGGAACGGGAAGGAAGAAAGAGGAGGATGTTTGCTTTGAAGGTGTTTTAGTCTCCAAGTGGGAGATTGTTGAGTATGGAGCCCAAAACACGTCTAGAAGTGCCACGGCCGAGGCGGGAGGCCGCGGCCGAGGTGAGATTGACGAAGGTAAAGCATTTCAAGCTGGAAGGTCATCTCGGCCGATACGGGAGGTCTCGATCGAGACAGGGTGGCCGCGTCAAGGGAGGATTTGCGCTGGAAGACGGGCGCGGCCGAGACAGATGGATCTCGGCCGAGATCTGTTATGCGGATCTATTTCGTGGGCCTCAAGCTTAGGTTGTTTTTAGGGCCCATGGAGCTATTATAAATAGTTGTTTCCTTCATTGCTTATTGTATTCCGAGATTCATCATACTTCTGCATATCCTGGCTTGGTATCGTCCCCAGACGTAGTTACATATCGTAACGAACTGGGTAATCAAATTGCTGTGTTCTTGTGTGTGATTTATTGCTTTTCTTTCTTCAATTATCTTGTCGTATTCGTGGGTGTGAGTTGGCTAAATTCCCAACAATTTTGTGGGCTGCAAATAGTCGCCGCCTTATATTAAGTAGGATTTGAACTAATGAAAATTTAGAATTTAATAAAATTGCAACTACACTGCTTTTTACTCTTACGATCGTGAAATATACGTCAGAGTAAAACAAAAAAAGAAAAAAACCTTATTGGTAGGGTATTTTGGCACGATGGCCTGTTGGCCCGAGGTGCATCGAGCTGGGGCTAACATATCTAGGCCTAAAATAAATTTGATCTAGCCCGATGCTAGAATACCCCTTGGCCCTATTGGGCATGGCCCAACGAATTTCCAGCTCTAGCTGCAAGCACTTTGGGAGTGATGTGGAAGCCCGGTCCAACAATCCTAGAGTACAACCCATTCGTATGAGTAAGCCCATTAGAGGAGGAGTAAGAAAGTGCAAGAAATATGTTGTATGAGTGCAGGAAGTCCAAGCATATGGTGGGGGAGTTGATTGCTCGAGATGACCAATGCAATATATCTATCAACCTGCAAAAGAATATGAGAAGCCAAAAAAATCCTACCTTTATTCTTAACTTTATTCCTTTCCATCCAAGTAAACTAAAGAATCAGAAAAGGAATAATGAAAGCTACGTGCTGTGTGTGTGTAGATGTGAAATTTAAGAAGTAACTAAGAAGAAGAAAAATCTTCGATTAGGATTTAAGGTTAATTAGGGTTTAGGGTTCATTTGGGTTTAGGGTTTAGAGTCCAGGGCTCAGAGCTTTAGGGTTTAGAGTCCAAGGTTCAAGTCATGGTTCAAGGTTTAGGGTTTTTTATTTAGCCGGCAATTCGAGGTAGCAAAGAAGTTATGTTGATGCTCTTGATATCAAAGAACAATCTCAGCCTGTTAGTGGCAACTTGAGCACTCCCACAAAGGAGGAAATTCACATAATTTACCTTATTCACAGTATGTAGTTATTCGTCCATAACTAGGGGCCAAACGTTGTGGTGGATTTTCGGCCATAAACAATAGCAGAACATGCTAAAAGGTGTTTAGTTGTATCTAATATTCGAACAATCGAAATGGTGGTCTATTGTAACTAGCGGTCGAATGGTGTGAAGGATGTTTGGCAAAAAACAACAGCCTAATGGGAATGCAGCTACTACAAATTCTGAGAATAATTCCTTAATTTTTTTTTGTGTGTGTGTCAGTGAAAGGGTAGGGGGATAATTCCTTAATTTTTTTTGGGTTTCCTTTGGATTCCCTCACATGTATAATTGATATACCTTAATAATGAGCTTTCATATATATACACTTACTTAAAGAGCATTTCAACCAATGTGGGATAATAACTACTCTTAGTTATTAATCCTACACTTAATACATAATCAAGTGGTAAACTTTATGTATTAATTTCTCACTCACCACATATCGGTTTAACTTTTCTTTGCATATTTAGGATCACCACACCAAGCAAGCATATTTTGTTTTCACAAGCGTTGAGAGCAGCTAAACAACGGTTTGCTTTATGATTCATGTAAAAATTAAATGTTATTTTGTATTTCATTAGCAAGTGCAACCTTATAAGAGAAGTGCAGATAACAAGCAATATAGGAGACTCTAGCTAAAGGAAAGTAAAAGTAACCTGCATCTCGCCGTGGTCCTTATAGAATCAAAAGAAACTTGGTATGCTTCTTTTACCACATTTTGCGAAACAAAACATTACAAATCACAACAAAGATCACAAGAAAACACCTGCTCTAATGTCAATAATTCTTTAACACGAGAATTACCTTTACTAACATTGTAAACAAGATCCAAAGAACCAGAAACTAAGCCATCAAGTTGTTGTGCATATTACCCTATTATTATCATCAAAATTTTCCACTTTCTAGAGGAAAATACACGCACAAACATCAAACATATATAACCGAAAGATGAAAATGAAATGAACTCCTATAAGAATAGAACTTGATCACATAAATTGTTACATAGTTAATTTAAGAGTAAGAGAGTTAACAAAGGTAACCTAACACCCATTGAATGTCGACTACATAGGTATCAGACCTATGTTCCAAGCAGCATTAGCAGCCAAGTTTACTGATCATTAGAACATGAAGCTTATGCAGGTATTTAAGAACATGAAGTATATGCTTCGTGCAAAGTTGTAAAAGAAAACACATATCATAAAAAACTACAACAATAACTTACACAACTTAAAATTACACAACTAACTGTGACATTGTAAATATATAAGTTTGTTACTGAATATTAGATGAAGAAGACGAACTGCTACAAAGAACAGCTAAGGAAGAAGCTAAAGAAGATGAGTTGAGAGAGAAGAGCTAGAGAGAGAGAGTTCCATTGATTTCAACTAACTCAAATACAATGTACATATTTTCTATAAATACAACTCTGCACACACTCTAACTGACACACTTGATAACTGACTAACCAATCTAACAAATTGGAGAATGCTTTGCATGCTTGCACGTGCATGTGAGTGTGAGTGTTATGTGAGTGTGAGTGTGTTATCTAACAGCCCCCCCTCAAACTCAAGGTTCTAGCATCGAGAACTTTGAGTTTGGTACACATGATGTTAAAAATCGAGCTAGAGGTAGCTTTAGTAAACACATCCGCGAGCTGGTCTTTAGATGGAACGTATCGTATGTCAAGTATGTTTTGTTGGACTCTCTCTCGAACGAAGTACAAATCAAGTTCAATATGTTTAGTTCTTGCATGAAGAACAGGGTTTGCAGCCAAATGTATTGTGCTGAGATTGTCAACCCATATAACGGGTTTGTGTGTTGATGGAATCATGAGCTCATGAAGGAGACCCTGTACCCATGTTATTTCAGCAACAATGCTTGCAAGGCTTCGGTACTCAGCTTCAGTTGAGGAGCGTGAGACAGTGTGTTGTTTCTTGGATTGCCAAGAAATCAAGTTCCCTCCAAAAAACAAGCAATATCCCGTCGTTGATCGTCGATCTTCTATGTCAGACGCCCAATAAGCATCCGAGAAACCTTCTAAATTGAAATGACTGGAGTGAGTAAGATGTATGCCGTGATCAATTGTGCCACTGAAGTACCTAAGAATTCGTTTTATCGCTTTCCAGTGGGATTCCTGTGGTGATTGCATGAACTGGCACACTTTGTTGACCGAGAAGGCCAATTATGGTCTGGTGATTGTAATGTATTGCACAGCTCCTGCTGCACTTCTGTAAAAATGAACATCTTGGACAGGATCACTACCATAGGACGTTAGTTTGGTGCCTGTGGTCATGGGGGCAGCTACAGCTTTTGCAAACTGCATCTTGGTTTTGCAGAGTAAGTCTTTTATATATTTTCCCTGGGACAAATGGAGGCCATCTGTTGTCTTCTTAACTTGAATGCCAAGAAAGTAGTCGAGTTCTCTCATGTCTTTCAAAGAAAAGTAGGCATTCAATTTGTTAATCAGGTGTAAAATTTCAGTATCACTGCTGCCGGTGATAAGAATGTCATCTACATACACCAATATGTAGATAGTGTAGGAATCTGTGACTTTAAGAAAAAGAGAGTTGTCAGATTTTGTTGAGTGAAAACCCAAGGAAATCAGAGTCTGTTTCAGTTTGGTAAACCAAGCCCTGGATGCTTGCTTCAACCCATATAAAGATCTTTCTAGCTTGCAAACATGTGTATGATAATTAGGATCAGTGAAACCAAATGGTTGGTCCATGTAAACTTCTTCTATGAGATGACCATTTAGGAATGCATTATTAACATCAATCTGTCGGATCTTCCAATTCCTATTAAGAGCAATTGTAAGAACAATCCTGATTGTAGTGGGCTTGACTACGGGGCTAAAGGTTTCAGTAAAATCAAATCCAGGCCTTTGATGAAAGCCTTTAGCTACGAGTCTTGCTTTGTACTTATTTATGCTACCATCAGGATTTTCTTTCAGCTTGAAGACCCACTTACACCTAATGGGCTGCTTTCCTGCTGGAAGAGGAACAAGCTTCCAAGTATTGTTTCTTATAAGCGCAAGGTACTCATCAGTCATGGCCTTCTTCCAGTTGGAATCAAGTAGTGCAGCTCTGGGAGTTGTAGGTTCACAAGCTGTGGCATATACTTTGGGCTTGAATATGCCCCGTTTACTTCTAGTAACCATATAGTGAACATTATCCTCATACACTCTATTTGATGTGCTCTCATTAATTGTACTGTTTACTCTCGCAGGAACAACTCCACTCTCTGGAACATATATTGAGTCAAGAACAGGAGGAGGAATAGCAGAACTAGAAGAGTTGGATGGCTGAGGGGAACTGTTGTTAGAAGGCTGTATATGAGGATATTAGGAGTAGGGGCAGGAGTATGGGGATAGGAATTGGGAATAGGGACAGCTGTAGGAATTGGTGATAGACAAGCTGTAGTAGGAGCAGGAGTAGACAAAGTAGGAGCATGTGCAAACGGGAATTTTGTTTCATCAAATATCACGTCTCCGCAGATGTATACTCTGCCTGCAGCATCTAAACACTTGTAGCCTTTGTGGTTCAAGCTGTAACCCAAAAAAGTACAAGGTTGAGATCGGTATTCAAATTTGTGCTTATTAAACGGTCTGAGGAGAGGGAAACACAGACAGCCAAACACCTTCAACTGATTATAGGTAGGTGCAGCGTGAAACAGAATTTCCAGAGGAGTTTTGTTATCAGTGTTTGGAGAAGGTAACCTGTTTATCAAGAATGTAGCTGTTCTAAAGGCTTCATCCCAGTATTTCATAGGTAAAGATGCTTGAGCTAATAGGGTTAAACCTGTATCCGCCACATGCCTATGCTTCCTTTCAGCCAAGCCATTCTGTTGGTGTATATATGGGCAAGACAATCTGTGTATTATTCCTTCTTTATTTAGGATTTCAGTGAAAGCTCTATACTCACCTCCCCAGTCAGATTGTAACATTTTTATAGGAACCCCTAATTGCTTTTCAGCTTGAGCTTTGAATGTTAAAAAAGCTTGAACAGCTTCTGACTTCTGTCTAAGTAGATACAACCATGTAAATCTGGAGTAGTTGTCAATGAAGCTTATGTAATATTTGTATCCGCTGGAAGATGTAAAGGGTGCAGGACCCCAGAGATCAGAGTGAATAAGTTCAAGAGGAGTATAAGAAGATAGAGTTTGTGGAAAGGGGAGTTGATGCATTTTGCCAAGGCAGCAAGCCTTACAAACAGAATTTGTGCTTTTATTCATGAGTTTGACATTACATTGTTTTAGAACAGAATTGAGAATATGATTACTAGGGTGGCCTAATCTAGAGTGCCAAACATCATAAGAAGCAACGGAAGAAACAACATTACAGTGGATGGGATTACAAGGGAAGGCAGAATAAGAATCTTGAGAGGCAGGTGTATGAGTTGTGGCTGGTACCTTGGCTGGGGTGAACACATAGAGGCCCTTGTCAAGACGTCCTTGGAGAAGAATGGCCCTGGTTTTGATATCCTTGACAAAACAAACATTGGGAAAGAATTCAAACATAACATCATTATCCTTAGAGAAGTTGGATACGCTAAGAAGATTTTTGGTTATTTGTGGAACATGCAGAATTTGTTTAAGGAATAGATGCCTTGATGCAGAATATGGGGAAATAAGACTAGTGCTACCAATATGAATGATAGGAATACCCTTACCATCTCCCATGTGAACCTGGTCTCCTCCTTGGAAGATAGATTTCTGAGTCATATTAGTGGAATCAGCAGTTAAGTGGTGCGTCGCACCAGAGTCAGGATACCATGGGGCTTGATGATGAGTTTCAGGGATGGATAGAGTGGTAGAGTAGCCAGGATGATTGTAAGGCGCTTGAGACATGTGTCCTTGAGCAGAATATGGAAATGGTATGGGAATATGATATGGAATGGCAGTATAGGTCATGTTTCCTTGAGGGTGAAAACCACCTGATGCCTTTGGAGGATTATATGCAGGGTCATCTTTATAGAAACAATATGGGGCAGTGTGGTTTGGCCGTCCACAGAACTGGCACCAGACCTTGGTGTTGTTGTTTTTCCAACCTCCACGATTATTGTTGTTCTTCTTGCCACCTCTATAACCACTATTACCTCTTGTATTGTGATGTCCACCCCTATAGGAGTTTTGATTGGTGGCATGTGTGTAAGACTTATTGGTATTGTTACTGCTATTAGACGTAGAAGAATTCACTGCAATATTTGTCATGGCATTCTCTAACTGTTTGGCATTTTTGTCAATTCTGGCTTCTTGTGAAAGTAGTAGCCCTTCTATATCAGATACATAATACGGATCCAACCGAGTATTTACAGAAAGAATGAATGTTTCGTACTCCTGTGGAAGACCATCAAAGATAGCATCAATATGAGCTTTCTCATCCAATTTGTGACCAACTAGGGCAAGCATATCAACACATCCTCTAATTTTTAACAGATACTCATTCATCGACAGAGAACCTTTCTTTTGATTCTGAAGTTGCAATTTATATTGACTTACTTTTGCACGAATTTGTAGGGAAAAATATGATTCAATTGTGGTCCAAACCTGAGATGCAGTATCACAGTTGATGAGGCGTGGGAGAACGCTATCAGTAACGGATGCCAGAATCCCTAACAAGATTAATTGGTCCTGTTGCTCCCAATCGAGATACGCTGGGTTGATTGTGCCAGCAGTCGTGGCGGCAGCATCAATAAATTTCGGCGGCGGCGCTGCTGACTCATCTAGATACTGATTTAGGCGGTGGCCACGAATTGTAGAAACAATTTATTTGCGCCAGATTAGGAAATTTTCAGGTGAAAGTTTCGTGGAGAGGGGGTGGTTGAATGTGATAGGAACGGATTTGGGGACGGAAGCAGGATTAGCAGAGGAAGACGCCATTTGCGGAAGCAATTTAGAATCAAAGAACAGTTGAATGAAATCGAGATCGAAACCTACGCGATTGATACCATATTAGATGAAGAAGACGAACTGCTACAAAGAACAGCTAAGGAAGAAGCTAAAGAAGATGAGTTGAGAGAGAAGAGCTAGAGAGAGAGTTCCATTGATTTCAACTAACTCAAATACAATGTACATATTTGCTATAAATACAACTCTGCACACACTCTAACTGACACACTTGATAACTGACTAACCAATCTAACAAATTGGAGAATGCTTTGCATGCTTGCACGTGCATGTGATTGTGAGTGTTATGTGAGTGTGTTATCTAACACTGAAGAACTGCGACATTATCAAATATAAATCTAGGAAATTGATATTGATTATATTTACACTCCTCTCTTTACTATCGTAGATAATAAATGTTGTAAAGAGCTTTAGAAGCTTGTATAGCAACATCGATGATTTTCTTATGTTACCTAATGATAGGGATAACCCGGTTACTTCGGGTTTACTTCGGGCCGGGTTAAACCTGAGCCCACTTACCAGCCCAGCAAACGCGCCAGCAAGCGCGGAGGCCCAGGCCCAACAGGCCCAGCAACGCGTGTTCTGTCTAGCGAATCAAGTCTGTTCCGAGAATCAAGGCCCATGATCTTTTCCCAACTGCCATGCAGATTTGGTGGGCAAGATTATAGGGATTCAGTTAGGGTTTTGATTTAGTAGTATAAATAGGTGAAAAGAACTCGGAATTAGGGTTCGCACTTTGTACTCTGTAATACGCACTGTAAACTCCACATTCTAGTAAAGAGAAACACCTCGGCGATTGCCGTTTTCTGCCCGTGGACGTAGATCTCCGGATCGAACCACGTAATTCTTGTGTGTTCTTATATTGTTGACATAGATTCTTGTTTAATTGTGTGGTTACCGGATTGCGCATTATCACCTAACATTCAACATATATTTTCAGAACATAAGTTGGCTGACCTAGCATTGGATGATTATATATGTATCTTCGATGCATGCACTACAACTAAAGATCTTGTCTCAAACACGACGCAAGGTGTACAAGAGATACTATTTGCCCTACGGATAAAGGATGTAGATGGCATCAAATTCTACCTCAACTCTAAGGGAAGTTGTATGACGCAAGCAAGGTCGAGAAGTTGGTCCTTGGCAACCAAGCCGATCAATTCTAAGAAAGAAACAAATTCAAATGAATTTGACAAGGTTCATGCTTTCTTGAAATGACTTCAAATATATGATCTTATCAAACTCTTGCAGTAGATGGACTTGAACATTTAGAATCTTGAAGAGGGGTTGGAATGCTTCTTCAGACAATTTATTAGCACCATATTTTCTCTTCTAAATATCCTCAACCACTAGGGAATTTTTATATATGAGGAGTGTTGGTTGCATCCATATCTGATGGATCCCAATATAGTTGGGATATATATTTGATTAGATATTTTGATATCTTATTAAATATATTTCTGACAGGGATGGAGATCCTATCTATAATAGGAGACAGATATCTCCCATACCATTATATATACGAATATATCTTATTTTCGTATACTACGGAATTAATACACCACAGAATACATTCTCCCAATTGTTCTCTCTATTCTTGTTCTTGGAGTATCACCGAAGTCCTCCAAGAGCCTAAGGTGTGTTGCAAAAGGCGGATGCTCTAATAGTGTTCGTCAAGATGGGCTAGTAGACGAATCAGAGTACGATTCAGTGTTTGGGGAATCAACCAAATATTTTTCCGCTGCAACTTAATTGAGGTATATCGATTCCCTATATACGTGTGTATGTGTTTTTGTATGCATTAATTGCTAACAGTGGTATCAGAGCCACCGTTTGATTCGTTCTCGCCCATTTTTCTATACCTTGCCGTTTGGTTGTCAATTGGGGATTTATTTTATTAAATCATCAATGTAGTCATTGAGTTACAATAAAATTGACTCTTTGGGAGAAGGACTGTTAGCTTTTTTTTGTGAAGTTTTTATTTAATTGAACGAAAATTGTTGACAACCAAACATCTCACCTTTACACCATGTCCACCGGTCTTGGCGGCGGCGCTCGCCGCTGCTGCCCGAGGCGGTGGCGTGATCCGGGGAAGCTCGACAGAGTTCAAAGGCGAAGGCGAAGGCGGCGCCAGCAGCGCAACCGGCCTGCGCGCGGCTGTGCTGCTCCAGCGGGGGGGTTGTAGCTGCGGTAGCGTGCGCTGCCCTGCGCTCCTATGCGCGCGGCTGCCCGGCGACACGGCCGCCCTTGCGCAGCTGTGCTACGCGCGACTTCGCCGCTGCTGCAGGCGTTGCTTCTCCACTGTTGCTCCGGCGGCGGCAGCCGCGGGCTAGGGTTTGTGGTGTCTGGGATGGGCCCGGTTTTGTGCTAATAAAATCTGAAAATGGATTAGGGTTTAATAGTTGTTGGGTTGGGTCGGATTGGGCCTAGTCTTGGGCTGGTTCGAATTTTTTTTTTTGGGCCTAAACTAGTGTTTTTTAATTGGTCTATTGGGCTCAGATGTTGGGCTCTACAAGTAGTTTTTTTTTTTTTTTTTTTTTTTTTTTTTGGTTTTCTTGGCTAAATAAATAAATAAAAAAAGGGACATATATGGGCAGCCCATTAAATCAGCCTGTTTTTTTTTTTTTTTTGGACCGAACGTGATAATCAAACGTCCAATTTTTAATTGGGCTGGTAACAAACAATAAAATTAATAAAGATTTGGGCTGGACTTTTTTTTATTTTTTTATTTTTTTTACATACATCAATTATGCGATTTAATTTATTGTTTGCGTTACGTGATGTGATGTTGATGTATGTATGAGATGTTGATGATAATGGTGGTTATACAATGTTTCATTGTAATTTTTCTTTTATAGAATCATGTAGTAGGAACGAAAATTGTATTTTTAATTAATTTATTTATTTTTCGTTTCTCACTAGGGCACATGTATTAGAGGGGTCATTTTTGAGGCCATGTAATTTTTTATTATTTTGTATTTACCACCATAGGTCATTGATATCTCACTATATTATTTTTATGGATGTTCCTTGAGATGGACATATTTTTTATTCGCGATCATTTAATTTTTTATTATCTTCTCTTCAATTGAGTGGGAGATGATTATGAGCCTATGTGGAAAATTTTCGATCTCATTCACTTGTGAGAAATAATAAAATTTTATTTGGACCCGAATAAAAATATTAAATGAAATAGACAAACTTCTAACATATTGCGCATAATATTAACAGAAATGGATGCCTAAATAGCTTTTTCTGATCTTTAAAGTTCTGGCAAATTAGATGGCATGACTATGCCATGTGGCACCGTAAGATCTAGTTTCTGCTACATAATATGAAGGTCATTGACCATTTCACCAAGACTATGAATATGCCGGTTGAGCCAGAGAATGGTCAAAATGCCTAATATCGTCGCGATTTGGATGCGTACAATAAGTGGGTGAATCAAGATTGGTCTGCGCGCTATACTATGCTTAGCTGCATGCAGGATCATTTGATTCGTGAGTTCGAGACGTTTCCTACAGCTAAAGAGCTATGGGACGGCTTAAAGGTCACGTACGACACTACCTCGGCAACAAGACTAAGGGCTTTAACCCTTAAGTTCAATAAGTACGTACTTGACCCTAAGCACACTATGGGCCAACATCTTGATATCGTGAAAGACATGATTTGAGAGCTTCAAAATGCTGGAAATGAACTCACCAATGAACAACAAGTTTTGGTAGTCCTAAGGTCACTATCTGAGCAGACTTGGGGACAAGTTAAACTTGTGCTCACACACAACGAACAAATCCAGACCTTTGACAGCGTCGCCAGTCATCTAAGACTCGAGGCTGACCGTCGAGAGGCGGAAAGAGCACAAGCGGCTGCTTTCGTCGCACACGCTGGGCAACGCAAGTCTAACACAGGCAACCATTGGACAAAGCAAAAGAATGCAGGACAAAGCAACGCCAAAAACCAAAACTTGGGCTCGCAAGGTGAAAAGGCTAAAAAGCGTCACCGTGGTAAAAGGGGCGGAAAAAAGAAAGACACTTGCTATAACTGTGTAAAGACGGGTCACTTTGCTCGTAATTATACTGAGCCAAAGAAGCTAAGACCTGCTCCTAGCTCTTCTGATTCATTTGTTTGCTCACATGTGTTCGTTTCTAATTCTCTCCATGGTTGGATTGTAGACTCGGGAGTAACCAAACATGTGTCAAGAGATAGAGTAGGATTTGTAGATTATCCTCGAGTGCCAGCGGGCAGCCACTACATTGCTATGGGAAATGGCGCGCAAGAAAAGGTGGTGGGAGTTGGGTCATACCAGCTCAAACTTAGCACTGGGCGCGAGCTGCTCCTTAGTGATGTGCTTTATGCGCCTAGTATTCGGTGTAATTTACTTTCAGTTTCAGCACTTTTGAGTCAAGATTTTTCTTTCCTGTTTGAAAAGACTACGGGTGTGTTTACTTAAGGCTGGGGAGTGCTGGGCCAAACCTGGCTGAGGGAGTTAATGAGTGTACTTTATCGTGATTTGGACCCCTAAATCTACTGAGCCAAGCATTAAGTAAACACACCCTATGTTATCCATTTTTCTCGGCAACAACCTTTATGGCATATGACATATGAACAATGGATTTTTCATGTTGGATTTATCTATTACATGCACTTCTTTTGTTTCTTCGTCTGTTGATGTTATGAATGATTCTAATAAATGGCATGCAAGGTCAGGACTCATAGGACGTGAAAGGATGACTAGGTTAGCTCGAGAAGGTCTTTTAGGCAATCTCGCTAAAGTCAACCTTCCTGTGTGCGAACCATGTCTGGCAGAAAAAGCCTATCGGAAGCCTTTTGGAAAGGCAAAAAGAGCTACTCAACCTCTAGAGTTTGTTCACTCGGACATTTGCGGACCCGTAAATGTGAAGGCACGACGCGGTGCATCCTATTTCCTCACATTTATTGATGATTATTCGCGCTACAGTTCAGTGTATCTCCTATCTCACCGCTCGGAAGCGCTTGATTGCTTTAAGCGATTCTTAGTGGAGGTTGAGAACCAAAGAGATAGGAAACTTAAAACTTTACGCACTGATAGGGGGCGAGAATACTTGTTTGATCAGTTCAAACAATACTGTGAGGAAAAAGGGATCATAAAACAACTGTCAATTCCTTACACTCCGCAACCAAATGGTGTTGCAGAGAGGAGGAATAGGACACTTCTGGACATGGCCAGATTAATGATGGCGCAAGCAAATCTACCAATATCTTTTTGGGGAGATGCAATCTTAACTGCTACCTACATATTGAACCGTATGCAGTCTAAGTCAGTTCCTTCGATGCCGTATGAGTTGTGGCATGAAAGAAAGCCTAACTTAGAAGGCTTGCGCCCTTGGGGGTCAGCTGGGTTTGTTCATAATACTTCCCATAAGCATGGGAAACTTGGTCCTAGAGCAGTCAAACATATCTTTATAAGATACTGTGACCACTCGAAAGGCTATGTGATGTATGGAGAACATCCTGATGGAGGAATGACAGAAATTGAGTCACGCGATGTTAATTTCCTCGAGGAGGAATTTCCAACAATTGGAGAAGTTAAAGGAGATCTTAAACTTTATGAGTTACAAGATCCCGAAGACAACGCTGTAATTCCTGGGAGGATGCGGTTTCACAACCACATCCAACAAGCGAAGGGAATAATGAGAGCGATCTTAGAGTCAGTGGGAGAAATCCTTTGCATGAAGACTCTCAGGATCTAGAGTTGCGCAGGAGCAAGCATGGAATGGTGCCCCGAAGACGTTTTGAACTCGAGGGGGAATCTTTCATGTGCACAATGATGGATGTTGATGAGCCAGCTACTTTTGAAGAGGCTGTAACTTCTCCAAATTCTAAAGAGTGGATAAGTTCTATGGAGGAAGAGATGAGTCCAATGGCTAAGAACCAAGATTGGGAGCTAGTCGATCTACCGTCTGGATGCAAGAAAATTGGGAACAAGTGGGTTCTCAAAGTCAAGCGAAAAGCAGGTGGCTCGATAGACAAGTATAAGGCTCGCCTGGTGGCGAAAGGCTTTACCCAAAGAGAAGGTGTGGACTATGAAGAGACATTCTCCCTAGTGGTGAGGTTTGCCTCTATCCGTCTCATTTTAGCAATTATCGCCCTCCTTGATTTGGAACTGTTCCAAATGGATGTAAAGACAGTATTTCTCAATGGAGAACTGGGTGATGAGATCTATATGGATCAACCTAATGGTTTTCAGGTAAAGGGACAAGAGCGCAAAGTGTGCCGCTTAAGCATTCCATTTATGGACTGGAACAATCATCCAGACAGTGGTACCTTCGATTTCATCGAGCTATCACTTCGATAGGCTTTATGATGGTTGAGGAAGATCACTGTGTGTATGTTAAAAGGGATGAGAAAAAATTCACAATTCTCTCATTATATGTGGATGACATTTTGTTGGCTGGAAATGATACGGAGATGATTGTCGCCACTCAGCAGTGACTCTCGCCAAGGAAAAACTAAGTTGGTAATGCAGTTGTGTACTATAGCTCATAGGCCAGCCGACTAAGTCAAAATAGTTTTGACATAGTCATGAGCATAGACACAATTTAGGGGTCAAACATGCTCTATATACATAAGAGGGGTCAGAGATGTTTTGTCTAGTGCAACCACGTAGTTTGGGGGTACATAGCGAGTCTCCTGAGTTGATGAGTTATGTTAGTTGGGTGATAACTTAATATAACCCTCCTCACTTTGTTCCATTCTGTTCTCGCTCGGTCGCTCGCCTTAGTCTCTGTATGAAAACAGAGGTGTGATGATGAGAATTGTGGAGTCTTTAGATTCGAATGAGTCGGATCAGATTTGTATGAGTGGGAGATGTGGGTTGCATCCATATCTGATGGATCCCAATATAGTTGGGATATATATGTGATTAGATATTTTGATATCTTATTAAATATATTCCTGATAGGGATGTAGATCCTATCCATAATAGGAGACAGATCTCTCCCATACCATTATATACGAATATATCTTATATTCGTAGACTACAGAATTAATACACCACATAATATATTCTCCCAATTGTTCTCTCTATTCTTGTTCTTGGAGTATCACCGAAGTCCTCCAAGAGCCTAAGGAGTGTAGCAAAAAGCGAATGCTTTATTAGTGTTCGTGAAGACGGGCTAGTAGACGAATCAGAGTACGATTCATCGTTTGGGGAATCAACTAAATACTTTTTCGCTGCAGCTCAATTGAGGTATATCGATTCCCCATATACGTGTGTATGTGTTTTGAAAGTTTGTCTATGAAAGTTTATTTGATTTGAATATAATTATAAGTAGTTAAACACATTTGTGTTATAGTGGTAGAAAGTAGGTTATGAAGAATGATGTATTGATTTTTACCGTTTAATTCTAGACTCCAATTTATGTGTTTATCTATGTGTTTGTTTTCTTCTTATGATTTAGTTTAAATTGATCACTTAAGTTAAATCTACAAGTTTAATAGTTTCGCTCCGGGAGGAGGAAATTGCTAATAGATGTACAACACATAGCGTAATTGTCTATGATCGCGTAGACATTGGTTAAGGGTCTTTTGGGAGTCTTTAGGTTTAGTCGACTTGGAAGGGTGTTTAAGTCTATTAGATCAACAACCTAATCGCTTCGGCAGGAGGGTTAAGTTTACTTGAGTGCCGTCTAAAAAACACAAAAAATGGTCTAAATGTCTAAAATTTTAGTTTAAATTGTACACTAGGATCGTAATTGAATTCTATACCCTAGGATATGCTTTAATCCATCTAAGTCATTCTTAATCATTGAATCTTTGTTTTCCAAGTTATTCGTGGTTTATTTAGTATTTTTCTGCAAATTAGTATTAAGTTTTACTAACAATCTTCACCATTCCAGAGTCTAGTTAGGAGAGTCTTAGAGTATCGAACTATGCTTAGAGTCAGTCCCTGAGGATCGACTTTGACTACCATTACCTACACCTACACCGTATACTTATGGTAAATTAGCGTTAGGAAACCCTTGGTTAAATTTTTGGCGCCGTTGCCGGGGACTGGTTATAGTGTCTTAGTTTTTATTCTGATAATTAGGACAACACTAGACTAGACATTATTTTTCTGCAATTTAAATTCAATTTATTTATTTTTATTTACTTTTCTTATTTTTGTTTTACGTGGTATTGTTTCTGTTTGTGCTCTCAGGTAGTACATGCAAATTAGATCTAATGGAAAAACTCACTTAGTTCCTCTTGATCCTGAAATAGAAGCAACTGCCCCAAGGTACCGAAAAAGGAAGAATCCATTGTTTGAGATGGTTGAAATTACACAGAATATAACTCAAGAAGAGATGATGAACCGACTACTAGGAGTTATAACAAATCTGGATGCTAGATTGTTATACAGAATCAGCTTCCACAGCAGCAACAGAGACCATCACAGGACGTTCAAGGAGATCCAGATGATGACACCATACCAATCAGTGATTATCTTCGTCCTATGCCGAATCAACCTACCGGAGGAGTCGAACCACCACCATTGAGTGCAAATAGCTTCGATCTAAAGCCAACTCTGATTAATATAGTTCAACAGAATCAATTCAGTGGAAGTGGACACGAAGATCCCAATGTTCACCTAAACAAATTTCGTAGGCTGTAAGAGACTATAAGATAAACCACGTTCCACATGAGCAGGTCAAATGAGATTATTCCCATTCTCGCTGAGAGATAAAGCACTGCAATGGTTTAATTCACTAGAAGTGTTATTAAGTGGAAGATTTGAGCACCAGGTTTCTACTAATGTATTTTCCGCCGAGTAAGATGTTGGATCTGCAGAATAAAATCAATCAGTTCAAGCAATTAGATGCAGAACCATTTGGCGAGGCTTGGGAGTGATTCCGGGATCTTATCCGGAGTTTCCTTCAACATGGATTCACCAAGAAGTAACAGATATGCAAGTTTAATAGTGGACTGCTCGTGCTAGCAAGGGATCATGTAGATGCAGCAGCATGGGGTAGTTTGATGGAAAAGAACGTAAGGGCAACATTCTCTATCTTGGATGTAATGGCTAGAACAAGTTATCAATGGACAAATGAGAGAAATCAGCCAAGAAGAGTGGCTAGCGTGACAGATGTAGAGCCGAATGAAATGGTTACTTCTCAGCTAACCGCACTGACAAATCAAGTAAGTCTGTTAACTAGTTTGACTTTAGCACAATATACTGACTCTTCATCGCAGCAACCATCTGGGCAAGAAGAAGTTGAAGACATTAATTTTGTCAATCAAAGGAACTTTAACAACTTCCAGGGCAACCAGCAGAGGTACAATCAGTACCCACAAGGAAATTGGAACCACCATAACTTCTCTTATGGCAATCCCAAGAATTCACTCAATCCACCACCAGGATTCACAGTTGCTTATGGCATAATTCATGACGGAAGAAACCCAACTCAAGAGAAGTTAAGGCAGTCGTAAATGACAAAGTTTGAGGAAAAGTTAGCTCAAATTGAGAAGAAGTTGGATGGTAAATATATCAAGCTGGACAAACATGTGACTAGTCATGGGGCAGATATCAAAGAGATCACATCTAACGTGAGTCAATTGATAAAAATCATAGGAACTCAACATAAACAAGGGCAGTTTCCGAGTGATACAATGGTAAATCCTAGGGAGCAATGCCAAGCAATTCAGTTTGAGTACGAAGGTCCAAAGATGCCAGTTGACCAAGAAAAAGCTGTCGAGAAAGAGCAATTGGAAGAAGAGAGAAAGCCACAAGAAAAAGAGGAAGAGGCTTAGAAGCCAAGAGAAAAGGGAATTATTATAGAAGAAGGGCCAAAATATGTCCCTCCAATTCCATTCCCACAAGCCTTAAGAAGAAAGAAAGTTGATGAACAATTTGCAAAGTTTTTGGACATATTCAAGAAGATACAAAGCAACATCACTTTTGTTGATGCATTACAACAGATGCCAAACTATGCAAAGTTTCTCAAGGAGGTGATAGCAAGAAAGCGAAAGCTTGAAGATTATGAAACTGTTAACTTGACAGAGGAGTGCAGCGCGATGATTCAAAGAAAGCGAAAAGATCCAGATAGTTTTACGATTGCTTGTAAGATAGGTAATGAATTTTTTTAAGAAGGATTATGAGGTCTAGGCGCTAGCATTAATCTTACGCCATTATCTATTTTTGAAAAATTAGGAATAGGCACCATAAAACCCACTACAATCGCCCTTCAAATGGCTGATCGATCCTTGACTTATCCAAGGGGCATTGTAGAGGACGTTTTATTACAAGTTGGCAAGTTCATAATTCTGTTAGATTTCCTAGTCTTAGATATGATGGAAGATAAAGAGGTTCCCTTAATTCTAGTCCATCCGTATTTATCAACGGGTAGTGTGTTAATAGATGTAGAAAATGGGGAATTAACTTTGAGGTTAAATAATGAAAAACTTGACATTTTCTATCTATAAGGCTATGCAATTACATGATAGGGAGAGAGTTAATCAAATTGAGACATGTAGTTCTATACAGTGTTTAGATTCTACATTACATAGAGATGTTTTAGCCGCTATTCATAAAGGTGCATTAGAAGTCCGTCTGTCGAATTCAGTCTTTGTTTTAAATGATATTGATGCTACTAACCTTGATCTTGTGGAAAGTTTTAGTGCATAGAACTCTCTGCAGGAAGCACCCAAAGATAGATCGACGAAAGAGGACATAAATAAAGATCGGCCTGAATTGAAGCCAAAACTGGAACACTTAAGGTATGAATTCCTTGATGATGAGAAAAAGCAACCGATAATTATTTCTACATATTTGACAGCTTCAAAATGTGAGAAACTATTAAGAGTACTTAGGAAACATAAGTCGGCAATATGGTGGACAATCTATGATTTGAAAGGGATTAGCTCGACTTTGTGTATGCATAAAATCCTAATGGAAGATATTTATAAACCAAGTGTCCAAAATCAGCATAGACTAAACCTAATGATGCAAGAAGTGGTTAGAAAAGAGGTACTTAAATGGTTAGATGTGGGCTCGCCTTCCCAATTTCTGATAGTAAGTGGGTTAGTCCAACTCAAGTAGTTCAGAGTAAGGGGGGATGACCATAGTAATCCGTGACAATGATGAATTCATAGCCACTAGGTTAGTCACAAGTTGGCGTGCGTGTATTGATTATAGAATACTTAATGCAGCCACTCGTAAGGACCACTTTCCCCTCCTCTTTTTAGATCAAATGCTTGATAGGTTAGTAGGGTATGAGTTTTATTGTTTCTTAGATGGTTATTTAGGTTATAATCAAATTATAATTACCCCGGAAGACCAAGTAAAAACTGCGTTTGTGTGCCCTTATGGAATATTTGCTTTTCGTAGAATGTCATTCGGTCTATGTAGTGCACCTGCTACCTTTCAACGCTGTATGATGGAAAATTTTAGTGGACTTATAGAGAATGTTATGGAGGTTTTCATGGATGATTTTTCCTATTTTGGGTCGTCTTTCGACCATCATCTCAATAACCTTTCTCTAGTGTTGCAGTGGTATGAGGACACTAACTTGGTTTTGAACTAGGAGAAATGCCACTTCATGGTAAGAGATGGTATAATATTGGGACATAAGATTTTTGCTGCAGATTTAGAAGTGGACAGAGCAAAAGTAGTTGCAATCGAGCGACTACCACCTCCAGCAAATGAAAAAGCAGTAAGAAGCTTTCTTAGATATGCGGGGTGCTATTGAAGGTTTATTCGTGATTTCTCTAAAATCTCTAAACCTTTATCTCTTTTGTTAGAAAAAGATACTGATTTTCTCTTTGATGGTGCATGTCTGCAGGCTTTTGAGACTCTAAAGAAGGCATTAGTTTCAGCTCAAATATTGATCACACCTGATTGGTCCCAACCGTTCGAACTGATGTGTGACGCAAGTGATATGGCTGTTGGGGCAGCTTTGGGCCAAAAGAGAGATAAAATCTTTCGAGTTATCTGCTACGCTAGCAAGACCCTTGATTCAGCTTAAAATAATTACACCACTACGGAGAAAGAGATGTTAGCGGCTGTTTATGCATTTGATAAGTTTCGATCCTACCTGATTGGAGCCAAGACGATAGTGTATATAGACCATGCAGCTATCGATACTTGTTCGACAAGAAGGACTCGAAGCCAAGACTCATCGGATGGATCCTTTTATTGCAAGAGTTCGATTCCAAGATCAAAGACCGGAAGAGGTGTGAAAATGTGGTTGCGGACCATATGTCTCGAATCACAAATGACGCTGAAACAGAAGGGCAGCAAGAGGCAATCACAGAGACATTCTTGGATGAGTGTATTTAGGTCGTATACGAGAAGCCATGGTATGGTCATAAAGTAAATTTCTTGGCATGTGGAATACAACCACCCGATTTGACATCTCACCAAAAGAAGAAGTTCTTTCATGATATTAAATTCTACATAGAGGATGATCCTTACTTGTATAGAAGATGTGCCGACACAATCATTCGGAGGTGCGTTCCTCATACTGAAGTGAGGGACATAATTAGTTAGTGTCACTCGTCTCTAAGTGGGGTCGTTTTGCTTCAGCTAGAATAGCAGCAAAGGTGCTAACAAAGCGGGTTTTATTGGCCACGATCCACAAGGATTGTCATGACTTTATCATTCATGTGATCGTTACCAACGATCGGGGGTATTTCGAGAAAGCATGAGATGCCTCTCACGAGCATCATTGAAGTGGAGTTATTTGATGTGTGGGGTATTGATTTCATGGGCACCTCCCCTTCATATAAGGGGTTCAATATATACTACTTGCGATCGATTATGTCTCAAGATGGGTTGAAGCAATTCCGACCCAAAACTAATGATTCAAAGGTAGTGATCAAATTCCTTCACAAGAACATCATCACGAGGTATGGAGCACTACGAGCTTTACTTAGCGATTGGGGTTCTCACTTCTGCAAAAAATGCCTACCTGCTTTATTAGCCAAGTATGGAGTGAAGCATCGAGTAACTACGTCATATCATCCTCAAGCCAATGGACAAGTGGAGTTGGCCAACCGAGAGATTAAGAGAATTCTCGAGAAATCTGTGAATGGAAATAGGAAGTATTGGTCTACCGAATTGGATTACGCACTCTGGGCATACAAGACGACATACAAGACCCAGTTGGGACTTTCGCCATATCAACTTGTTTTTGGGAAATCATGTCACTTACATGTAGAGTTAGAGCATCATGCTTATTGGGCGGTTAAGAAGTTGAATATTGACTTTGAGGCAGCCGAGCTATCTCGTATTCTCAAAGTCAACAAGTTGGACGAGTTCAGAAGTCAAGCGTTTGAGAATTCCAGCTTATACAAAGAGCGCACGAAGAGGTTCCATGATCGCATGATAAAGAATCGACGATTCGATCTGGCGACCAAGTCCTATTATCCAATTTGCGTCTACGAATATTTCTGGGAAAGCTCAAATCCAGGTGCTCGGTACCATTCACGATCAAGAGAGTTCTCGCCTTCGGAGTAGTAGAGTTGATAAAAAAAGAAGGAGGCACATTTTTAGTAAACGGGCAAAGGATAAAGCAATACTATAAACCGGAGTAAATCAAAACCGTGCATGGAGCGAAATTCACAACGATAATCTAAAAACCGAAAGGGTCACCCTACTAGGGAGGTAAAACGAAGCGCTTTTCGGGAGGCAACCCAATGTTTATTATTTTTCTTTAGTTAAGTTTTTATTTTTTATTTTTATGATTTTACATGTGTTTTTAGTTATTTTTTAAGTTTTAGGAACCAACATGATGTAATATTGACAAAGCAATGGAATGGACTCGCGATAGCAAGAAACGGGGGATGAAAGAAGGAAAAAACAAGGAGTTGGCCAAACAAAGGAATCGCGACCGTGACACTATGGGTCCCGACTGCATAAAAGATGACCTGGAAAAGCAATTCTCAATTGGTGAACCATTGCGACCACGACAAGCCTTGCACGTGGCCGCGACAGATCTAGTGCAGAAAACCCATTTTTGGGTTAAACCATCGCGACAGCGATAAAGTGGTCTCACGGCCGCGACGAAGCACGCTAGATTTAAAAACGGAAAACTCATGTTTTGCTCCTCTCACTGTTTTCTTCCCCTCTTTTGTGAGAAACACATACCCACACACTCACAAATCCAAATTTATCATCTATACACCATATAATCACACACCACCACTCATAAACACAAGCACACATGAATATCCATCGATTTCACCAAGAAAATTCGGATTGAACGAACCCGATTGGACGAACTTCTGGCACTACCGATTTTAAACTTTCGGCTAAGTTTCTCTGGTAAGTACGGCTAACCTGAACTTTTCTTTGTTCTTATTAATTTTTCATGCTTAATTATCATGGAGGTTTATTGATTTTGAATTTGTGAAGTGTTTGGTCATGAGTTGAATTGATTTTGGCACATGTAGTGCGTAATTTGAGTTAGATTTAATTGGGTCATATGTTTTAGACATAATTGGTGTGAATTGAGTATGAAATTGTGTTGTTGATGTTAATGGAAATGGGTGTAAAGCAACAAGATTACAAGTAACATGTTATGTTCATTGAGGAATTTTATCAAGCATGTTATGGGCGAGACTAGATAGAAGCTTTTGCTTGATTTTGTTACCCCTCTTATGTTTCTATGTATGATATAATGATGAATAAAGTATATTTTACATTTTTTTTTATGTTCATATGATTCGAATTTCACCTTAAAATTATTTGAATTGAAGAAATTAGATGCTAAGCATAATTTGGGGGTTAGAAATTGAGTAATTTTGCTAGTTGTTGCTAGAGTACAGATTATGTTCGTAAATACGATTAAATTACTCTTCAAGATTCAATTATGACTGCAACAAATCTTTGTTGAATAGAATTGATTGAGTGCCAAAAGGTAGTTTATGATTATTTGAACTATATTGAATGTTGAATTGGGTGTGTGTAGGTTCATCAAAATGGCTCCTAAGAAAGCAAGTTCTAGCCGTGGTAAGGGAAATCAACAAGTTGTTGAGGATGTTTCAACACCGAATCCAAATGATAGCCGAAGTCTATTCAGATTCACTTTAGAAAGGGAAGAGCATTGTAGTTGATTTGAGCAGCTCTGTCAGCGCCAAGTTGTGGCTACACAGTTTAGCAATGATGAGCTCACAAGAGCTATGGGGATACATGATAACATAAAAGCTTTGCTTATAGGTGGAGGTTTGCATAAGTTCATGCGGGCAAAGCTAACATACGAGAGGCTCACAATGGAATTTTTTAGCACCTTTGCCATCACCATGGCAAGTGACCTGCATGATCGTTGACCGAACGACATCACATTTCAACTGATGGACAAGCAGCACACATTAACATAGGCCTAACTGGACATGATATTCGGCTTCCCTAGAGCTGACATGGATAACCCACTCGAAATATTCAACATTCAAGAATTTTGGGGTCTACTTACAGCTGCTCCTCCACTTGTGCAACCTCAGACGTATGTGGCGAATAGTGCCAAAGCCACTTGGATTAGAAACCCTGTGATACGTTACCTTCAAAAGATGTTGGCTCATACTTTATTTGCGAGAAAAGGGACTGGTGCCATGAGACAGGCTGAGCTTCAAATGATCTGGAATATGCTCCATCAGCATAACGTTGCTAATGCCAAATTATTGATGGGCCACTTTGAAAATGTCATCCGGAAGCAAAATGACATCATGATTGGAGGGTTGATCACACCTATTGCCGAATTTTTTGACATCTCTTTAGAAGACATGAAACCGGTAAAAGGTGAAGTTCAGTTTACTTGGGAACTTCTGGAGAGCATGCAAGTTGTGGTGATGGGGGAAGATGGAAAGGTCTCATATGTCTATCAAAATGTGGGGCCGTATCTTTGGCTCCCCTACGTGGAGGCAATGGTTGTTGTAACTACCGATGGTACACTACTTACATGGAGACAATGGCTATTGTAACTACCAATGATACAGTTAACTTAGCCATGTCCTCTGACGAACATCTTGGTTATTCCCAAATGCCCGATTCATTGGTGTTTCAATCTAGGCAAACAGTTGAAGGACGTAGCAGAGCTCCTCGACCTTCAAAGAAGAAGAGGTCGGCAACCGTTGTTGCATCCTCGTCCGAATAGAATGAGGACGTGAAGGGGTTAATCACGTCTCTCCAACATGACGTCAAGCTATATCATGACGAGGTGCAATCACTTGGCACCCGAATGGAGAGACATTGAATGGAAGTACGAGGGGCGGTGTAGACAATCAACACCGAACTGACCAATCAACGGGTCATTTTGAACACCCTCCTTGAACGAAGCAATAAGGAACGTACATGGCGACAACAACAAGACATTCGATGGGGAGCGTGGGCTCAATATTGGGAGCAACATGGCCTCCAACCATCGCCGCCACCACCGCAATAAACTATGAGTTAGCACCAAGGCATACCACTCATTTCCTCCAAACATTGGCCTTCGGCCAAGTTTAGGAGAGGGGATGTACCGTGGGATGTCTTGGCCGCTAGTTATCTTTTAGTTGTTATTTTTATATTTTTTTTGTCATTGCGTGTTTCGTTTGCATGCTGCGTTTCAGTTTGATCATTGGGTCTGTGTGCCCACTTGTTTACTTTGGTTGGAGTTGTTGGGTCTGTGAAACCGTTTATTTGAGTTTATTGTTAGTTGATAGTCATGTTGGGTCATAGTTGTTTTTAGTTTAATGTTTTATGTTTTCAATTGTTTGTTGGAATCTAGGAAAGAGGCCCGAGTCATTGGTTTGTTAATAAATTATACAAAACAAAAAAAAAAAAAAAAAAAAAGGAAAGGATAGATGATGATTAGTTAATGATGAGATGATTTTGAGTAAAATTTTACAAATTGGCACATAGCCGGGCATGATAAGTAGTTGAGACAAAATTGAGCTTGTTCTTAGAACATTTTATCAAAATAAGCCATGTGAGTGAATTGAGCCTAAGTTGTACTCCCACTTTTGGAGTAATTTATACATTCTTTCGATGTAATATTATTGGATATGTGTACTTGTCTCTAGAACTTGCCTCGAGTCTCTATTATAAATTTGTCGAGTATATGTTTTGACTTAGAATATGTCCTTAGGCGTTCTTGTTTTAGCCTATTTTGAGCCTTGAAAAGTTGTCCTTTTTATCAAAAGTTCAAAAAAATTCCCTAGTTAGCCCATTTGAGCTCAATAGCCTTATTATTTCATAGCCCTATATTACAAGCCAAAAACCTTTCGATTTAAGCCTTTGACCTTATTCGGACTAATTGAGTAAGAGGGAGGAGGATTGGAAGGTAGTTCAGCTAAAATCTTGGGAATGAAGTGAAAAACTAGTGGATATTTGAAAAGGTGAAGGGAATAAGAAATTGATAGGTGAAAAGTCGAGAAAAGTAGCCTCTCCTAATTTGTTAGTTGTTATTTTCGAAGTTCTAAATTTTTTTTTGGAAAAATCAGTAAAAAAAAGAAGAAAAAGAAAGGGTTTGTTATATATATGTGTTTTAATTGTTCTAGTTGAGGAGAGACCAAGAATTGAAAAGTGCTTAAGTGTTTGAGTTATTAAGAAAAATCGGGTAGTCCCAAAAATGTGGTGCTCGAATAATAACATGGAAAAACACTTAGTTTTATGTAATTTTCTAGGGTGAAGACGTCATTTCTTTTGGGATGATTTGCTGATCATTGAAGATTGAGATTGAGTGACTGTATTGAGGGGCAGTCGGGTTATGAGTAACTTGATTAGTCCAAGATTAGTCTCTTTTATCCAAATTTATCCCACCTTACCTTAAGTCTACGTTACAACAAAAAACAAGGAAGTTTTTTATTCTTTGTCACACATATCAAATACGAGGTCTAATTTAGACGATTGGCAAGCCTATGGTAGACAGTGCATATATTCTAATTTGAGCGAAAACACGTCCTTATTTAAACACTTGAGAGATGAGTGAAACACTTACCCGGTGAGGATCAAATTATTCGAAAGTTTTAAGTCTTGAAAGTAGTTGATTATGTTTTATCACAAATGCTGAATTTTACTTTGTTGCCTGGCTTTTTTAGAAAAACCAGTCTGAAACTAGAGTCGTCATACTATCGCCCTAAACATATGCCTAATCACTTGTATCCTTGATTATTTTATGTTTTTTGTTGTTCGGGACGAACAACAATTTAAGTTTGGAGGATTTTAATACATGTTAATAATGCATGTATTTAGGTCAATTTAGGAACATATTTTATATAATTTACGTGCATATTCGGTCAAGATTTGTTTATATTTGTCATATTGTGTCATTTAACGTGTTTTGACTTGTTTGAAGGTTTTTAAGTGTTTATAGGTTGAAAGTCGTATTTTACGATTATTGGATGAAGGAACAAGTCAAGAGAGGGAAAAACCGGATTGAACTAGTCTAAAATAAGGTTGGACCAGAATAAACTGTCGCGACTGCGCCACCATTGGTCACGGCCGCGACAAAAGAGGGCCAGAAAGTGATTTTTGAATTGACCAAGTGTCGTGACCGCGACAAAAGTGATCATTTTTTAGACTGTTTGGAGAAGCATGTCGCGACCGCGATATAGCTTGTGTGCGGCCGCAACAGAAACCCGTTTTTGAAGAGTAATCCTCACTTACTTAGGAAGATGGCGCTATCTCCTTGGATTCATCCCCAAATCTATAAAAAGGACTTCAAGCTCGATTTTTAGGAGAGAATCTCATAAAATTGCATACTCGGAAAAGCTTGGAACAAGAATCAAAGATCTAGGAGCAACACGATAAAGATCGACGATTGAAGATTCGGGTTTAGTTTGTTCTTCTTTTGTATTTAATTTTTAATGACTTTTGTCTATGAATGTTTATTTGATTTGAATAAAATTATGTGTAGCTAAACATGTATGTGTTCTAAAGGTAGAAAGTAGGTTACGAAGAATGATGTATTGATTTTTACCGTTTAATTCTAGACTCCAATTTATGTGTTTATCTCTGTGTTTGTTGTCTTCTTAGGATTTAGTTTAAATTGATAACTTAAGTTAAATCTACAAGTTTTATAGTTTCGTTCCGGGAGGAGGAAATTGCTAATAGATGTACAACATATAGCATAATTGTCTACGATCGCGTAAACATTAGTTAAGGGTCTTTTGGGAGTCTTTAGGTTTAGTCGACTTGGAAGGGTGACTAAGTCTATTAGATCAACAACCTAATCGCTTCAGGAGGAGGGTTAGGTTTACTTGAGTGTCGTCTAATAAACACAAAAATGGGTTTAAAATTCTAGAATTTTAGGTTAAATTATACATCAGTATCGTAATTGAAATCTATACCCTAGGAGACGCTTTAATCCATCTGAGTTGTTCTTAATCACTGAATCTTTGTTTTCCAAGTTATTCGTGGTTTATTTAGTATTTTTTTTGCAAATTAGTATTAAGTTTTACAAACAACCTTCACCATCCCAGAGTCTAGTTAGAAGAGTCTTAGATTAATCGGAGTATCGAACTACACTTAGAGTCAGTCCCTGAGGATCAACCTTGACTACCACTACCTATACCTACACTGTATACTTGCGGTAAATTGGGGTTAGGAAAACCTATATTACAGGCATTGTAACTTGCCTTGATATTCTGCAATTTAGCTGTTATGTTCTTCATCTCCGCCTCGTGACTCACAGTGCCTTGTTCACCTCTATGTGCTGACCATCTATTTTCTTCTCAATTTGTATGAACTTATAATCATACTTGGTGAACTAAGACTGCACCAACTCCTCTTGAGTAGGTTTCCTTCATGGATTATGCCATTGGTGATTGCAAATCCTGGTGGCGGTTAGAGGGAATTATTAGGATTGTTGTACGAGAAGTTAGGACTATTCCTCGCACCTTGCTGATACTGATTGTGCCGCTGCTGGTTGCCTTGGAAGTTGTTGAAGTTCCTTTGATTAAGATAATTTGCATCTTCAACTACTTCCTGCATGGGTGGTTGCTATAAAATGGGCTCAGTATGTTGGGCTAATGTCATACTCGTCAGCAAATTTCACGGATTGGTTATAGCAGCCAGTTGAGCCTCCATCTTAGGTACAAGTAGTTCTGATGGCTCTGTCTCGGTGATGTTGTTTACCCTTCTAGGCTGATTTCTCTCGTTTGGCCACTGCCAACTAGTCGCGACCATCTCATCTAGAATTGTGAATGCAACCTTTGTGTTCTTTACCAATATAGATCCACTAGTTGTTGCGTCTACAACTACTCTTGCGGGGCCCAAGTAGACCTTTATAAAACTTTTAGATTTGCTGATCTTAAGTGAACCCATGTTGAGGGAAATTCAGGAGAAGATCCCAGAACCGCTCCCATGCTCCTCAAAATGGTTTTCTGTCCATCTGTTTGAACTGAGTAATCTCAGCTTGCAATTCGAGCATCTTGCTAGGTGGGAAGTACTTCAGTAAGAATCACGTGCTCAACTCTTCCCATGTAGTGACATCCTCCACAGAGTTAAACCATTGCAGCACTCTATCCTTTAGAGAAAGGGAATAACCGCAGCTTAACCTGTTCATGTGGCATTTGATTAACCTTCAAGGTTTTGGACACTCTCTTGAATCGGCCTTGGAGAATATTGGGGTCTTCCAGTGGCCCTCCATCAAACCGATTCTGTTGTACTATCGATATCAAAGCCGGCTTGAGTTTAAAGCTGTTGGCTTGGATTGGTGGCAGTTCGACTCCTGCTGATTAGGCACAGGACGTAGACAATCCCTGATAGATGTCTGATCACCCTCTCCTACAGCTTGTGCCTGTAACTGTTGTTGTTGCTGTTGTTGCAAAATATGCACTTGAGTCCGTATAGTAATTACCACCCTAAAGAATTTTTTGACCATATCTTCCATAGTCGCATTCGGTGGTACTTCGGCCATTACTTTTTCTGGGTCTTTCCTTATTTTGCATCTACGACCAGTTACTTCAATTTACAGATTAAAAGGAATAAGCTTGTTTTTTCCTTGAGATCGGGTTTGCATGTGTTGTCTATGATCGCAACAAGAAAACCAGCGTAAAATTGAAAATAAACTAAAAAACTGAAAATAAAAGTGCATAAAATAATGTCTAGTCTAGTATCGAACTATTTATCGAAATGAAAATTAACATAGTTGCCAGTTCCCGACAACGACCCCAAAAACTTGATGCACTAAATTTCTAACCCCAGTGTACCGCAAGTGTACGGTGCTAGTGTAGCTAGTGGCATAAAGGTCGATCCCATAGAGACTGTTTCATATGTTAACTAAATACCCCACTTTTAACAGTTCTACTCTATCCAGACTCTCGAAAAGGAATTGGTTATTAAACTAAAACCCTAAGTGTAGGTAATGACTAATTAAACAATTAATTACTCGATTAACAAGAAAGCGTATAGCAAAGGACAATTCAAATGAGATTATGACGTATCTTAGGGTTTCAATTTCAATTACAATCTTCTATGTTTGATTAACCTAAATTCTAGACTTTTAAACCGATTATATCGTTCATTAGGTGGCACGAATATTAATTAGCTTTCCTCTGGGATGATGCTAACGTGTAGATGGATTAAGGGAAATTGTCCTCTCGGGCTAACTATCTCCTAACAAATCCCTAAAATCCTAAACTAGTGCCTACGTAAACACCTCACTCCTTTCGAATGATTGTTGGTATCTACGCTATATGTCATTAGTCTCTTACCAAAACTCTTCTCTCGGACGCTGAATTATTAAACTTGTAGACAAATATCAAATGATCAAGTTGATACAATCATGTGAATAAAACAAACATATAGATAAACGACAAAACGAAGTCTAGAATTTAAATGATTAAATCATAACATAGTCGATAATGAAACCTACTTTTTAGTCCTAGAACACAAAGAGTTTAGCTACTCATGACAAGAGATAAAACCAGCAAGATTTATAGAAAAAACATTGTTGTAAACTTAAAACTAAAATAAGAGATAACAAATCCTGGAATCTCGATCTTGATCATTGCCTCTTGCGTTCTTGCTTATCAATCCAAGCTTTTGATGCTTCTCCAAAGATAAAAGTTTGTTATTCTCGGACTTGGGAGCCTTATTTATAAGTTTGGAATGAATCAGGTTTAAAACGGGCCAAAACGCGTACAAAATGCATAAACTACCTTACTTTCCTCGATCGAATCAGCTCTCTGCCTCGACCGAGTCATCACACTGCCTCAACTGAGTTTTTTTCGTTGGGCCACATTCTTTCATATTCAAACTCTGACTCGACCGAGTCCAAATTTAGACTCGACCGAGTCCAAATTTAGACTCGACCGAGTTATATTCTCTGGACCAAATTCCTCTTTTCTTCGTTTCTTCCCACTATCTTTGCTCGTTTCTTCTCCAAACTTTGTCCAAATAGACTTTTTAGCATAAAATCACCTAAATAACCTTAAAACAAGCGGGAACACATCATCCGACACAATATAACAAATATGAGCACAACGACCAATTATGCATGCCAATACTATCAAATCCTCTTCTAAGTCGACCTAGATGCACACATATACGACATATATCAAGCTACTACAAATTTCGGGATCAATTCCTTGTCAAACCACCAACAATACTTAATTTTTTGTGTGTGTGTGTCAATGAGGGGTGGGGGATGCAAGCATATAGGTCTTTGATTTTGGTAATTGATAAAGCGCAATCCGGTAACGAAGCACTATAACAATAATCTATGCAAACATAATGTAAAAACACACAAGAATTACGTGGTTCGATCCGGAGATCTACGTCCACGGGCAGAAAACGGCAATCGCCGGAGTGTTTCTTTTACTAGAATGTTGAGTTTACACGGAGTAATTTAGAATACGGAATTCGAACCCTTAATCAGAGTTCTTTCCTCCTATTTATACTATCAAATCAAAACCCTAATTGACCCTGCTGGGCCTACGTGTGTTGGGCCGGTCGGTGGGCTCAGGCATTAACCCGACCCGAGCTGATCCCGTTATCCCTATCAGATGCCCCCCCCCAGCCGGAGCGAGGTAGGAGCTTCGGTTGTCACCGGGGTGGAAGAAGGACCGGGGTCGCTGGCGGACCGAAGTGTTTACGGAGGACCGAGTTTAGCCGCGTCGCTGGGACTCTGCGGAGTAGTTAGCGGACGCAGTGCCGAGCTAGGCCGAGGTGCACGGGGCATATAGTGAGACACCGAACTTCTCAAAAGCGAAGAACGCGACGTGACAACGTGGCCGAGGTGGAGGGTACACCGGGGTGATTATTCTGGCCAAAACGGAGAGGACACCGGAGTGTAGTAGTTTAACCGAGGTGGAGCTGAGGTGTCTCCCCGGGGGAAGATGCCATCCAGTGCGAGACCCATCGTTGGGCCAAGGAACGGGAAGTGGCGGCGGAGACCGGTGTGTAGGAGGCTTTCTACACAGCTTTAACACATCTGCCGGAGTGGCCGAAGTTCGTGACATTCGAGGGCCCGCGGAGGGGAGAGAGCCGGAGCTCAAGGCCGAGGAATAACAGAATCCCGTAGGACCCGGAGGAGGTCCGGGAATAGATCTCAACGCCGGAGCGCCGAACACTAGCTCGGAGGCCGCAGATAATTGTAAAGAAAGACTTCCCCGGACGGATCGGGTTAATAGGTGTTCGGAAACACTATATGGTCGGAACCAATTAAAATCTCCCCGGACTGATCGAGGGAGAGAATGATATGAGTCCGGAGACAAAATGTGAATCTCCCCGGACGGATCGGGGGAGAAAATGATATGAGTCCGGAGACAAAATGTGACTCTCCCTGGACAGATCGGGGGAGAAAATGATATGAGTCCGGAGACAAAATGTGACTCTCCCCGGACGGATCGGGGGAGAAAATGATATGAGTCCGGAGACAAAATGTGACTCTCCCCGGACGGATCGGGGAAGAAAATGATATGAGTCCGGAGACAAAATGTGACTCTCCCCGGACGGATCGGGGGAGAAAATAATATGAGTCCGGAGACAAAATGTGACTCTCCCCGGACGGATCGGGGGAGAAAATGATATGAGTCCGGAGACAAAATGTGACTCTGCCCGGACGGATCGGGGGAGAGATTTAATTGTCCGGAGACGGAGATTTAATCGTCCGGAGACGCGAATAACCTCTTCAATTGGTGTTTGGGAAATGATTATGACACGGCCGTGTTCTAAGGCTGACACGGCCGCGTTGCTGTTGAACCAAAAATTGGTTCCTCAGCATGATTTTGACGCGGCCGTGTCATTTGTGTGACACGGCCGTGTTGCAATCCAGCATGGTTTCTCGTTTTGAGAAACTTATTGACGCGGCCGTGTCGTTTGTGTGACACAGCCGTGTTGCAATCCAGTGTGGTTTCTCGTTTTGAGAAACTTATTGACGCGGCCGTGTCGTTTGTGTGACACGGCCGTGTTGCTGTGGAACCAAAAATTGGTTCCTAAGCACGATTTTGACACGGCCGTGTCGTTTGTGTGACACGGCCGTGTTGCAATCCAGTGTGGTTTCTCGTTTTGAGAAACTTATTGACGCGGCCGTGTCATTTGCGTGACACGGCCGTGTTGCTGTTGAACCAAAAAACTTACATGGCGGTGATGATGATGCCGAGACGGCGGAGGGCGGCCTGGCGGCGGCGGTTATGATGCCGAGACGGCGGAGGGCGGCCTGGCGGCGGCGGTTATGATGCCGAGACGGCGGAGGGCGGCCTGGCGGCTGCCTTGTCGTTCCCACAGACGGCGCCATTTGATAAAGCGCAATCCGGTAACGAAGCACTATAACAATAATCTATGCAAACATAATGTAAAAGCACACAAGAATTACGTGGTTCGATCCGGAGATCTACGTCCACGGGCAGAAAACGGCAATCGCCGGAGTGTTTCTTTTACTAGAATGTTGAGTTTACACGGAGTAATTTAGAATACGGAATTCGAACCCTTAATCAGAGTTCTTTCCTCCTATTTATACTATCAAATCAAAACCCTAATTGACCCTGCTGGGCCTACGTGTGTTGGGCCGGTCGGTGGGCTCAGGCATTAACCCGACCCGAGCTGATCCCGTTATCCCTATCAGTAATTACCTAATTTACATTTGCAGCATGAACACTACCCTTCAACTTTCCTACAACACAACTTTTCCACTTCAAAACCTTTCAAGAGATCCCTACCCTTGACAACAGCTTCCTCAAGGGCCTATTTGTTGTTCAGTGATGTCTCTCTCTGGCTCAACCTGAATAAGCTGATCAAGAGTTGTAGCTAAAGACCCCCAAACTAGGGATATGGATCCAAGAATATCCATGACATTAGAATTCGATGAAATAACAGATTTGTCACATTGGGTATAAATGCTTCAATGACATTGTCAACAATGTCTCAGTGCAATAAAACTTGAAATTAGAAGTATGCTATATGTGAGTTTGAAATATTTGCATCATCCTAAAAGTTGCAAATATCCATCCAGCTACATACTTCAGCTCATCAAGAACCTATGATGCAAGCACGCATTTCTCTATTTGCTCTTCAAATTCATAAATAAAAAAAATCCTTCACCAGAAATTGGGTTGATTGGAAGTCTACACAGCTCAACATTGTGTCATGTATGGAGAAGTACTTCTTAAAGGTGGATACGACTGGAAAGTCATTTATAACTCAACGGTTGAATGCGCTGTATTTCCATTGCCGAACACGTCACTAACCAACGCATCAAATGGCACAACCAACTAGCTGATGAATGAGCAGCCATATATGTGTGTGTGTATGTGTGTGTATATATATATATATATATATATGTCTCGATGATTACGTGGTTAGTGAAATAAAGAAAAATAAATTGGAGGAAAACCAGAAGAAAAAATACCTCCAAAAGGACAGATGTTAAAGCATGGTCAGAAATCATTTATTTGATGCCTATGATTTTAGAAGAAATAGTAAAATCATATAGCTATAGATGTATAATGTAGTGCTGCGTCATAGGCAACCCACTAGTTTTTTATTTTTGCAATCATTTAGTGTCTATCAAATTTCTATATTTTTCTTTAATCTTGTAGTTAATTGAAAGTAGGTACAAAGACAAGGATAACGACCCATGTACAAGGGTTGGAGAATGGACAAGATTGGAGCAAAATTGAAGCAAAACGGACAAAAAGAGTGCGCATGGGAAAAGCATAAATTTGCCAGAGCAAATGCACAACATGCTCCCTTAGAAGAGAGAGATGAACGCTCATACGTTTCCACTTGCTGCCTTTACAAAGTGCAGACGAGGCAATATTCTTGTCTAGTCGAGTAAAATGACACGTTTTTTTCTCCGTCCTTTGCATGTGAATAACTTTGGGGGGGGGGGGGGGAGGGGAGTTAAATTCTTCCCCATTCTAATTCAAATATTTTCGAATCTCTAGTTTTCTCGAGGCATTCATGCTTAAAATTTTCACTCTCTGCACACACCCACATAAAACTAAAAACATTGCTAGATTCCCCGCTACGAATATAGCGGTTTAACCGGTTTAATTTTTTAATTTGATGAAGTTTTACCCTTCGTTGACTTTTGTGTGTTTCAATTCCTAGCCCCATAATGGTATGCTTTTAACTCATTCTATTACATTTAATTTACATTATATGTTAGATTAGATGTTTGGGTATCTAATTTGGAAATAATAGCATGTATAACATAGAGAACTATGAAGTTTCGGTGATAACACCCATATTATTGATATATGTGCTACTTTTCTTATGTGAATAATTAGCAATTGAGTGATGATTACATGTTTAGGACTTATAGCATTGTTTATTTTAATTTAATTGAGATTAATAGTGAAGGCTTCAATTGGCAAGCCATAAGTTGAGATTGTGTGATTGTGATTTGAGGATACATGTATTATGTGCTCTATTGTTTAAATTTTAGTTCTATAAGGGTGATTAAATGGATGAGGGAATAGTGATTGTAGCTTGCTGTTGAATTTAGATTTTTATCGAGGACTTGGTTGATGAAAATACAAAGAGACTCAGTCAATTTTTTTCTAAAGTTGTAACTTGATTAATAAGATTTAATTGCATAATTAGCTAAGGAGTTAATCAATTAGTTTGCTATTTTAGTTTAATATTGTTAAGACTACATAATTCACTGCCTTGATTTTATAAATGCAGATATGGCACCAAAGGAATCACAAGGCAGAAAGCGTACAACTGAGGAAGCTTGCACGTCTATACACATATATGGACTTTATGAGCAGAAGCATCATAACATTATTCAGCCAGATGCCAAATGGAGGATATTTACTCAATTACTTCAGAGGAAGATCAGCGCTACTCGCTATCCATATGAGACTACTCTGGCTAGCTGGATAGCATGAGACGTCAATGAGATTTTGAAGGAAATTGGATGGCAGTATGTGGCTTTTAGAAACTGGGAGACCTACTTGACTCTCACCTTGTAGTTTCTAGACGCATTCAGCCTGTAGGGGGCCCCGGAAGCTACCTGATCGGATCTCTTTTAGGCTGAGGAATACTAACTATGAGATGACAATGAAGGATCTAGTAGAAATGCTTTGATTTCTTTGCTCAGGGAGTATACTAGGAGAAGCTCCCAACAACTGACATTTGGGACAATTTGATTGTCTCTATAACATTTATCATGCCTCAAAGGAAAACTTCTTCAATTAAGAGGAAGGTACGGTGATTCATAATCTAGTACTCTGTTATCTGCAGAAGGTGTTGACTATGACTATGTTCGCTTGGTGAAATACTAGTACATCGGATGCCAATGAGATAGATGTCATGTGGCTTATGCTCCATGGAGAAAAAGTTGATGAAGTCAAACATCTAGCAGCCAAATTTGAACGGGTGGTCAAGGGCTAGAAAAACTAAGTTGTAATAGGCGACTTAATCATACCAATTACAATGCACGTGGGCCTGAATATTGAGGGATTAGAGCCTATTACTGGATTGAGGGATTTGGCGCTGAGAGACTTACATGGAATGCGTATTGTCGAGGCTAAGAGTGGAAGTGATTTCCTCTACACCCAGCAGTATGGAGATTTATTTAGGTTGCCCAGTACACCATTAACCATACTATTACCTAAGGGGAATGAGAGTAATCTACCGATGGATAACCGTGAGCATCAGGCATTTTCCGTCACTATCTGCCACTAAGCCATGCCGATGTCGAGAATTTGGAGGAGGAAGAACCCCCCCATTACAAGTGGGACATGGAGATGAACTGCTCTTGAGAGGCTTAAGAAAAGATTTATGGAGTTTGAAGCCACTTCAAATACTAACCTTGATGACCTTGACAGTCAAATGACGAGTATCTACAGTTGATCTGACCCAGCAGACTTCCATTCTATGACGATTTTGAGAGTGGCGTATGAGGCACACCCAACATCCTCCTCCACTTCAGTAGATTTTTTTGTTTTATAAATCCATCCATAATGTACCACTTGTCCCCGCGAACTTATTCAAAACAAGTTTGGGGGAGGGGGTAGAGTGTTACCTATAGGCAGTTTTTAATTTTCTTTTATCATTTTTCTTTGGTTATTTACTTTTCAATCTTTTTATTTATTTGTGTCGGCCTATAATAGATAATCTAAATAATTAAATTTGAATTACTTACTAAACTTATGGCCTGTAATAGTTAGTTGCTTTCATTAGAAATAGAGAGTCAAGAAGGTGTGAAACTAGTAACGCCTCCAACATAATAAAAGGATCTTGGTGACGAGCTCATGATGAGCCGATTTCTTTAAAAAAAATTAGATATATACATACGGTAGGACATAGATAGACACAGGGAGATGAAATTAAGCGAATTTCATTAAGCAATGATAATAAAAAAAAGAAGTCGTGAGGTTTTGAGCCATAAATGATACTTCAATTTTTGGGCCAATAACTTGCTTGTTCTTGTGTGATTCGTTAATCATGTCATTATGTGTCTCTAGTACTTGCTTTGAGTTAATTCTAAATTGTCTTGTGTATATGGCTTGGAAAATTATCTTAGACATTCTTTATAATATATTTTACCCTACTTGGCCAAGATTTTTCGTACCACAAACAATTATTTATCCCTTGTTAACCAATTTTGAGCCTTAGCATGTTTTGATAGCTTCAATACTAACTCAGAATTAATTTTAGCCTTTATTTCCTATAATTTGGACTATTTGAGTGAAGGAGAGGAGAAATAAAAGCAAGTAAGACAGGTAGTGGTTGATAGAGAGAAAAATTGATAGGTAGAAAAGTTTTGATTATACTTATTCATAAAAGGGTATAGTATACTAGATAATTGGTTGCCTTATAAAGAAAAAAACATGAAATTTGTTGTATGGGTAGGGGTATCATCATAAAAAATATGCCTCCTATGTTGGAAGCTTCGAGAGAGAGGAATAATAGTGGTGGTGGTGGTGGTAGTAGTAGTAGTAAGGAAATCAAAATAGTCTGGGTAAGGACTGTGTAAATTGATATAAATTAGCACAATGGCTAACAAGAAAAAGGAGCAATGCTAATAGTTTGGTGAATGTAGTAGAAAAATGTGAAGAAAACTACAATTGTTTAGCTTTGCTAAGAGAATTATAGTTAGGAGATGTGATTTTATTGAGGGTAGTTGAAAATGACCAACTTAATCAGTCCTAGTTGAGTCACTTTATCTACGTTATCTTACATTTACGAAAAGCCTACATTACAACTAAATAGAAAGACCTCTTTGATTTCAAGCTTTGTAAATTTAAGTGCGATGAGGGGCTAGACAATATGCAAGCATATGGTAGGCGGTATGCATGATACAACTTGATGAGTGGATGCTTCCTATTTTATACACTTGAGTAAAGAGTGATACACATAACTGGTGAGGACCATTTACTTGGGGCAAATTTAGTTCTTAAGAGTAGTTGAAATGCGTTTTCATTACATGTCCATATTACCGTGATATATATGTATTTCATAAAAATCAAGCCTCTACCAATATTCATCACTGTTGTTCCATAATAGAGGTTGTGCATGTTCTAGTGTTCATTATTTTCTTTTGTTTAGTTATCGGCACACACAACAGGTAAAGTTTGGGGATTACTATCACTCCATATTTTACGTGATTTTTAGACATATATTCATATCCAAAACAATGCAAAAACACGTGAAATGACACTTCATAACCCCGTTTTCATATGTTTGGCGGATTTTACTTGTTTGTTGATTATGTAGTGATTTCAGTACAAAATATCACATATTTGGAGTAATGGTGAAATCCAAGTGTAAATCGAGTAAAAAAAAAAGGCTTCGATAGAAGGAAATAAGTGATTGGGCCTAAAAGAGACGTTGGATCGGCCCAGAATGGAATTGGATTGGACTAGAGAAAAGACCACAAAACGATTAACGGAAGGAGCATTTGCACGACCAGGCAGAATTTCTGGTCGGCTGTGCATTCGTGTCAGGGGTGATTTTGCTTATGCTATGGAGCATTTGCATGGCCGGGCATAAATCTTACGTGGCCGAGCAACTGTGGTCGCCAGGACCAGTATGCACGTAAAAAAAGGCTTCTCAAATTGAATCCGTACTTTAACCTAATGTTGTGTGCTCCTATATATGTATACTTAGTTTTATCAAAAGAGGGTTGTTATTAGAGAGAGAGATCATTCTATACATTGTTAGAGAGGTTTTAGAGCATAGTTAGAGAGCCAAAAAAGGAGCTTCATCCGGTCATCTTCTCCGGTGAACTGTAGTATCTCTTACTCTATTCTTACTTTAATGTTTTGGATAATGGTTTTATTTTTTATAATTATTTTTTTCTTTTATGGAGTAGTCGTTCTATATCTTAGGGGTTTAGAGAGTAGGTTCCAATTACAATATATATAGTTATATTTATCTGCAATTTGTATGCCTTCAATTGTTATATGATGTGTTGCGTTACGATTGATGTTAGGTTAGCTTGATCACCTAGTCTAGCACTCACGAATCATATATCCAATATAGTGGATGTTTAGGATATTGATGACCAACAATACACGACATAATATGTCTGAGAAACCGAAAGGGTAGGGAGATATATGGGATAATTCCTTGGTACTTTTAGGGGTCATATACACTTCTTCCGGAAGGGAGTTGAGATCCCAAATCGCAAAGCCTCGTAATAATAAGAACATATGAATTAGGAATAGATATACGTGTCTGCATGTGTGATTGCCTATGGTTGCACGGTAATTGGTTCTGAAACACATCCTAAGATAACTTTGTTATCATTTGAATCTCGTTTTGTTATTTACTTGCATTAGTTATTAATTCTTACTAATAATGATCCCGTACGATGCATGATCATATTATCTTTAATATATTTTTATTACAAATAAATTTGTAGTGTTATTGAAAATTTGTTATCAAGATTACATAAAATTAATTTATACATGTTTCATTTTTTGGTTTTCTTTTGTAATAAATATTAGTAAGCCTAATCTCGATGTCGGTCAATACTATATGTGATAACATGTTATTTATGCATGTATTTAGGTCGATTTAGGATCATATTTTATAGCATATACGTGTATATTTGACCAGCACTTATTGATATTTATAATATTTGGGCCATTTGACGTGTTTCGACTTGTTTTGAAGATAATTAGGTATTTTTATGCCATTTGGATGAAGTTCGAAGGAGAAACAAGTCAAATAGAGTGAAAACCGGCCCAAAGGAGTAAAAACCGTCCAAGAACCGGTCCAAACCGGTCCGAACCGGCCTGAACCGGTCCAGTAGCAAAACGACGCAAGAACCGACACGGCCGCGTCAGACCTTCAACACGGCCGTGTCAAAAGTGGCTTGCAACGCGCTGTTGATTATGGAATAGAACACGGCCGTGTCACAAAGCAACACGGCCGTGTCAAATTGTTGCTGGAAAAGGGAAATTTGCAAAGCAACACGGCCGTGTCACTTAAGCAACACGGCCGTGTCAGAAGGGTTTTTCTGTGATAATTTCCTAATTTTAATAGGATTTTGATCCTATCTTCCCCAAGATTCGTTCCCAACTCTATAAAAAGGACCCCAAGCTCTAGGAAAAAGGGAATCAATCACGGAGGAACATCAATTACATCATTCCACCTGGAAGAAATTTTGGAGGACAAGGAAGACGAAGATCATCGAGACGGAGTCATCCGGGTTTAATTATTCTTTTCTTAGTTTTAATTCTTTACAATGTTTTTATTAGAATTTTGTATTGGATTACTACTAGGCATGAGTAGCTAAGCTATTCGTGTCCTAGGGTTAGAAAGTAGGGATTTTTTTATGACAATGGTTTGATTATAATTTAATCTATTAAATTCCGTTCTTTACGTGTTTTATCTCTATGTTTGTGCTTAAAACTGAATTTAGCTTGATCACCTAGATTTAGTAATTTAGTTTAACAATTCCGCTTCGAGAGGAGGGAATCGTTATCAGACTTAGAACATAGAGCGCAATTGTCTATGACTGTGTAGGCCGTGGCTTAGGATCGTTTGGGAGTTATTAGGTTTAATTGACTCGAGAGGGTAATTAGCTTAATTAATCAACAGTTTAATCGCTTCGAGAGAAGGATTAGATTATTGTCGTGCCGCCTAATAAACACTAGAATTGGTAAATTAATAGGTTAATCATATTCAACATTGAAGTAATATCCTGAAATCGAAGCCCTATGATACCTTTTCTCCTTGATTGTTAGTTTTTGTGTTTCCTAAGTTTGAAGTTATATTTAATTAAGTATTTTAATCAACCTTTTACAACTTAGTATCTAGTTAGGACATTCCTAGAGTATTGAGGTATCAAACTACCTAAAACTATTCCTTGTGGGATCGACCTTGATAATAGTACTACACCTACATCCGTACACTTGCGGAACACTAGGTTAGAAACCGACGTGTCAAGTTTTTGGCGCCGTTGCCGGGGAATAGGATTTAGTGCTTAGTTTTTATCTTGAAAAATAGAAGGAAACTAGACTAGATTTTATTTTTTCGTAATTTTAATTTTAATTTTCGTTTTTATTTTTGGGTTAATTTTTGTATTACGCGGTAGTTCTTGTTTTTGGTGTTTTCAGGCTCCGTATGCTCACCAGATCAAAAGGGAAAGAAACTCTTCTTCCTTTCGATCCAGAAATTGAAGCGACAGCTCGCAGACACCGAACTAGAAGAAATATCGCATCTGAGATGGAGAACCCACCGCAGCAACCGAATGATGAAGCATTAAATAGAGTGCTAACAGCCTTAGCACGATTGGACGATCGCGTCACTACTATACAGCAGCAGATACCTGTACAGCAGCAACAGTTGCCACAACAGCACGGACAGATTCCAATAGAGCCAGATGCGGGAGAAGAAGACGATACACCTATTAGTGACTATTTAAAGCCGAATCCTAATCAACAGTCAGGAGGAGTACGACTCCCGCCTCTGAATGCCAATAGTTTCGAGCTGAAGCCTGCACTGATCAACATAGTGCAGCAGAACCAGTATGGAGGAAGTGCAATGGAGGATCCGAACGCTCACCTGATAAAGTTCCGAAGATTGGCGGACACAATCAAAATAAACCATGTACCACACGAGCAGGTTAAGCTGCGATTGTTTCCTTCTTCATTGAAGGATAGAGCCCTCCAATGGTTCAATTCCTTGGAAGATATCATCAGCTGGGAAGAGTTGAGCACTTCGTTCCTATTGAAGTACTTTCCACCGAGCAAGATGCTTGACTTGCAGAATCAAATTAATCAGTTCAAGCAATTGGACCAAGAGCCATTCGGAGAGGCTTGGGAGCGATTCCGGGATCTTATCCGGAGTTGCCCTCAACATGGGTTCACCAAGAAGCAGCAAGTATGCAAGTTCTACAATGGTCTACTTGCTCCCACTAGAACGAGCTACCAATGGTCGAATGAAAGAAACATGCCAAGGAGGGTAGCAAGTGTCCAAAAAGTCGAGCCAGTCAATAATGAGCAAATTGAGAAGCTCACAGCACAAGTAACAGCATTGACGAGCCAGGTGAATTTGCTAACTAATCTGACGTTAGCACAACAGCCAGGGGGTCCGGAAGAAGTTGAAGAAGTAAAATTTGTGAATCAACGGAACTTCAACAATTTCCAGAACAATCAGCCTCGGTACAATCAGTACCCTCAGAATCCGAACCATCAGAACTTTTCATATGGGAACGCGCAAAATACGATTAATCCGCCACCCAGATTTGCTGTTACAAATGGCATGATCCATGACGGTAAAAAGCCATCACAAGAAGAAATCGCGCTGTCACAATTTGAAAAGTATGATGAAAAGTTAGCTCAGTTGGAGAAGAAAGTGGATGGAAAATTCATGGAGCTAAACAAGCATATCACTGGGCAAGGGGCAGACATCAAGAGGCTCGAGAACACACTAGTGCAGACTCAAGTTAGCATTGGAGAATTGTCATCAAACATGAGCCAACTGATAAAGATAGTAGGAGCTCAACACAAGCAAGGCCAATACCCGAGTGATACAGTGGTTAACCCGAAGGAGCACTGCAATATTGTGGAGCTAGAGGAGCATGAAGAGAGCATGAAGGACCAAGAGGCGAAGGAATCAAGCGAGGAAGTCAAAAACATCGAGAAAGAGGAGGTTAATACAATCATAGATAAGAAAAGTTCATCTCCTATTTTTTATGAGTCTTGATTTTTGTTTTAAAAATTCATTCTTTGCTAACCTTGATCCTTTAGAGCAATCTAGAGCTATTGTTGTGAAACAGGAACCACTAAAGGAGAGAATCCAAGTTAAAGAGAAAACAAAGGAGTGGAAGGATGAAAAAGAGACGACGAAGAAGGAAGCGAGCAGGCCCAAGAAGAACGCAACCACAAGCATAAAACCGAGAAGAGCAACAAAAGCAAAAGATCCAGGGAGTTTTACTATTTCTTGCTCAATTGGTAGTCATGAGTTTCATAATGTCATGTGTGATTTAGGGTCTAGCATAAACTTAATGTCTCTTAAGCAGTATAGACAATTAGGATTAAGGGAAATTAAACGATCCTTTACTACTATTAAATTGGCGGATGGATCTTCATTAACGCCGTTGGGAATAGCAGAGGATGTAGTGGTAAAAGTGTTAAATTTTGAATTCCCTAGTGATTTTTTAGTTGTCGACATGAAAGGGCATGAGGAATTTCCTTTTATCTTAGGAAGACCCTTCTTGGCGACTAGCCAAGCACTAATAGATGTACCTAAAGGGGAGTTGATTTTTCGGGTTCAAAACGAAATAATCACACTCAAAATACATAAGTCGGGTCTAAGGGGTAGGCACAATTGTAGCATTATTTACACTACCCTAGCTGCTGTAGAAAATCCTCATGTCCCAAATAGCTCTTTAATCGTTCAGAAAACATCCGACTCGGGGTGGCTAGAAAAAGGTTGATAAGAAAAGGACGTCCGGCTGAAGACATAAAACAAAGCGCTTGTCGGGAGGCAACCCGATGTTTATTGTTTTATGTTTATTTTTATTGCGTTAATTTTACGTGTGTTTTAGTGTTTTATGTTTTTAGGAATCAACATGGACGAGTGTTGCAAGAAACGGGGGTCGAAAAGACGGAAAAATCGCGTTAAAAGGAGCAGAAGAGGCAACACGGCCGTGTCGCATTATGGACACGGCCGCGTCAAGAAGCACGTAGAAAGTGTTTCTAGCACTGGAATGCAACACGGCCGCGTCACATGCTGGACGCGGCCGCGTTAAGAGAGTTCAAACGCAACACGGCCGTGTCACACAATTGACACGGCCGCGTGAAAAGTCTTCTCAAAACATGAATCTACACTGAAATGTAACACGGCCGTGTCACACAAACGACACGGCCACGTCAAAAGTGCCCCAGAAACATCAACTTTGCCTCAATGGTAACACGGCCGTGTCATTTCCTCAGCAGAAAAAGATGCAAAAAAATTCAGAGCGTGATGCGGAGACGGACGAACCAAGATTCAGTAGGGGTTTCAAAACGCCGTCGTCGTCACAACGATTTGTAAGTTAGCACCAAGGCGTACCACGTTTTTTCCTCCAAACATTGACTATCAGCCAAGTTTGGGGGAGGGGGTAGGCCGTGGGACGTCTTGGCAGCTATATTTCTAGTTGTGATTTAATTTTTTTAGTTGATTGGTCGAGTCTTTTGCTGGTAATTGTGGGTCTGTGTGCCCATTGTGCTGATTTTTATTGTTTTGATTGATGTTATCGGGTCTGTGAGCCCAGTTATCTGATTTATCGGTGTTGTTGGGTTTGTGAGCCCGAGTTTGATTGCACATCGTTTCCATGTTGAGTTTAGAAGTTTAGAGTCTTATTAGTGTTTCAGTGTTTAGAGTCATAAGAATAATAAAACCCGGAAATAGGTAACAAGTGAAAAGAAAAATAAAAAAGAGAACAATAGGGAAAGATGGATGATGAATAGTTAATGATGAGATGGTTTTGAGAAGTAGATGAAAAATGGCACATAATAGAGCATGAGAGGTGTTTTGAGACGAAATTGAGCTTGAACTTAGAATACTCAATCAAAATTAACCTTGTGAGAATTTGAGCCTAATTATACTCCAATTTTTGGAGTCATATACTTTCTTTCGGTGTGAATTTGATTGAATATGTGTACTAGTCTCTAGAACTTGCCTTGAGTCTTTACTAAGAATGTGTCAAGTATATGTTGTGATGTAGGAAATGATCTTAGGCAACTTTTTGTTTAAGCCTATTTGTTCGAACCATGAAAATTGCCTTTGACCCATAATGGAAAAATTGTCCCTAGTTAGCCCAATTGAGCCTTATAGCCTTATTTATTCATAACCTAACAATGTCTGCCGAAACCTTTTGATTTAACTCTTTTGGCCTTAATTGGATTAATCAAGTTAGAGGGAGGAGAATTGGAAGGAATTTTGGGTGAACAATTGTGGGAATGAATGGGAAATAGGGATATTTTCAAAAGATGAAGGAAATAAGAGAAAAGTGATAGGTGAAAAACGAAGAATGACCTCTCCTAGAAAGAAAAGAAAAGAAAAAAAAAAAAAAGAGAAAAAGAAAAAGAAAAAAAAAAGAAAAAAAAAAGTTGTTATTTTTAGTATTTTAGAGGAGAGGCTAGGAAATAAAGTGCTTAAATTGTGAATTTGATTAGAACCGTCGGGTAGTCCTAAAAATGTGGTACCCACAGAAATAAAAAGCACTTAAGTTGTACGGACTTTTAAAGGTGAAGAAGTCACTTTGAGGGGTGATTTGCTGAAATTTGAAGAGTGAGGCTGAGTGATTGTATTGAGGGGTAGTCGGGTTAGACGTAACTTGATTAGTCCAATGAATAGTCACTTATATCCAAATGTATCCCACCTTACCTTAAGCCCACATTACAACCAAAATAAAGACCTTTTTGATCCTTTGTCACGCATATCAAGTACGAGGTCTAGTTTAGACGATTGGCAAGCATATGGTAGACTTTGCATGTAATTCAATATGAGTGAAAATTATTTTAGCCTAAACACTTGAGAGGTGAGTGAAACACTTACCCGGTGAGGGTTGAATGATTCGAAAGTTCAAAGTCTCGAGATTAGTTGATTTACGCGTTATCACATATGCTCAAGTGAATTATGTTGCCTAGTTGTTTTAAGAAAAATCAGACTGAAACTGAATTCATCATCTAGTCGCCCTAAACAAAATACATAATCACTTGTCTTCTTTGTGTCTTTTTGTATGATGTTCGGGACGAACAACAGTTTAAGTTTGGGGGAGTTTGATAACATGTTATTTATGCATGTATTTAGGTCGATTTAGGATCATATTTTATAGCATATACGTGTATATTTGACCAGCACTTATTGATATTTATAATATTTGGGCCATTTGACGTGTTTCGACTTGTTTTGAAGATAATTAGGTATTTTTATGCCATTTGGATGAAGTTCGAAGGAGAAACAAGTCAAATAGAGTGAAAACCGGCCCAAAGGAGGAAAAACCGTCCAAGAACCGGTCCAAACCGGTCCGAACCGGCCTGAACCGGTCCAGTAGCAAAACGACGCAAGAACCGACACGGCCGCGTCAGACCTTCAACACGGCCGTGTCAAAAGTGGCTTGCAACGCGCTGTTGATTCTAGAATAGAACACGGCCGTGTCACAAAGCAACACGGCCGTGTCAAATTGTTGCTGGAAAAGGGAAATTTGCAAAGCAACACGGTCGTGTCACTTAAGCAACACGGCTGTGTCAGAAGGGTTTTTCTGTGATAATTTCCTAATTTTAATAGGATTTTGATCCTATCTTCCCCAAGATTCGTTCCCAACTCTATAAAAAGGACCCCAAGCTCTAGGAAAAAGGGAATCAATCACGGAGGAACATCAACTACATCATTCCACCTGGAAGAAATTTTGGAGGACAAGGAAGACGAAGATCATCGAGACGGAGTCATCCGGGTTTAATTATTCTTTTCTTAGTTTTAATTCTTTACAATGTTTTTATTAGAATTTTGTATTGGATTACTACTAGGCATGAGTAGCTAAGCTATTCGTGTCCTAGGGTTAGAAAGTAGGGATTTTTTTATGACAATGGTTTGATTATAATTTAATCTATTAAATTCCGTTCTTTACGTGTTTTATCTCTATGTTTGTGCTTAAAACTGAATTTAGCTTGATCACCTAGATTTAGTAATTTAGTTTAACAATTCCGCTTCGAGAGGAGGGAATCGTTATCAGACTTAGAACATAGAGCGCAATTGTCTATGACTGTGTAGGCCGTGGCTTAGGATCGTTTGGGAGTTATTAGGTTTAATTGACTCGAGAGGGTAATTAGCTTAATTAATCAACGGTTTAATCGCTTCGAGAGAAGGATTAGATTATTGTCGTGCCGCCTAATAAACACTAGAATTGGTAAATGATAGGGATGGCCCGATCACTTCGGGTCGGGTTCATACTTTGGCCCACCGACCAGTCCAGGAGCACGCGTCGGCCCAGAAGCATGCGTCGGCCCAACTTGTGGTTTGTTCCGCAGCTCAAGGCCCATGATTCGTTCCCAATTGCCACGCAACGGAAAATAGGCGTGAGAATAGGGAATTAGTTAGGGTTCAGTTAGGGTTTAGGAGGGTTTAGTATAAATTGAAGGAAAGAACTCTGAATTAGGGTTCGCATTCTGTATTCTGAATTATTACGTGTAAACTCAAAGTTCGAGTAAAAGAAACACCTCAGCAGGTGCTATTTTGTGCCCGTGGACGTAGATCTCCGGATCGAACCACGTAAATCTTGTGTTTTTTCATATTGCTTGCGTAGATTTTCGTTAAGTTTCCTGGATATCAGATTGCGCATTATCAATTGGCGCCGTCTGTGGGAAACGTGAGCAATTTCTGACGTTAACGGTGTATTCAAATATCATGGTAATGACTCGACTGAATCAATCTCGCCACGGCGATCAATCCAATCAAGATCCACCCGTGGATCAAGTTTTGCCGCCGAGGCAGTCGCCGACAAGAGGTGCGTCTCATCATCAGGGCAACCAAGGCCCGGTTGTGAATCCAGACAACCAGTTCTTGCCTCCACCCCCACAAGACATGCAAAACCCTAATCCTGTTGCTGCCCAGCCACCGGTTAACATTCAAATCACTCCAGAATTGCTCCAGGCTTTCCTACAAGAGCATGCCCATGTTCTTCAAGACTGGGCGGCTAATCGCCTACACCCCGAGAGGCCTGCCGGACATGATGCCAATCCCGCGGTGCCTCCACATCGTCAGCACTCGCTTGATCAACAAGACCCGGGGCATCGCGGGTGTCTGGATCGGCGACGGGATCGACCTGGTTCTTCCGAGGACCATGGGAGTTCTAACGAATCACGACAGCGTAACGATGAACCTACCGATGTCGATCGCCGTCGTCCACTCAACGCGGCTAAGAGAGTTCGTTATGCCAATCCTCATACTCTTGATCTTTAAGAGTATGAGCGAGTTCAACGCAATGTCGAACTGGACAGAATCCTGGGCCTTGATGCCAATGGAGATATCATCACACCGTTCTCCCAAGAAATCATGGCCACCTCCCTTCCCGAAGGGTTCAAACGGCAGGCCATACCACCTTACGACGGCACCGGAGATCCAGCCAATTTTCTTGGAGCTTTCAGGCACAACATGCTTAGCCGCGATCACACTACATCCCTCCATTACTGTAAGATTTTCCCTGAGTACCTTCAGGATGAAGCTCGGGTTTGGTTTGATTCTCTCCCACGCAACAGCGTATCCTCTTTTAGAGAACTCGCCGAACACTTTTGGGCGCGTTTCGAAGCACGTGCGAAGCCCATGGCCACCCTGGCCGACCTCATGAATATGGAAACCGTTACCCAATTTCTTGACCGCTTTACAGCGGAGAGCCTCAAGGTGGGAAATTGCTCAGATGACGTAGTCATCAACGCATTCATGAATGGACTCCGTCCCGGACCACTTTACACCGAGTTGGTTCGAAACCCACCGGTCACAACCCGAGCACTGTTCAAAACGGTGTGCAGATATGCTAAGGCCGAGGAGCAGACTCGCCGGAAACGTGAGAAACATGCTAGCAAGCGGCAGTCCGACAGGGCACAAGCTGGGCCTAGCACGCGACCGAGTGCCTTTTCCCGCCTGAACCCGGGGCGTTCAGAATCCCGAGGCGATATTCCACAATTTACTCCGTTGACAAAGTCACGAGCCGAAATCCTTTCTGTTCACAAGAACGATCTACGGCCTTGTCCGCGGATGACTGCTCCGCCTGAAAAGAGGAACCGTGGAAAGTGGTGTGCGTACCACCGAGATCATGGGCACGAGACAGAGGAGTGCCGAGAGCTCAGCAAGGAAATTGAGGAGTGTCTAAGGAAAGGACTCTTGCGACAATACATTGCGCGGACCGATGACAGACCTCGGACAAGCCAGAATGGGGGTTCGTCTCATAACCGCGGAGGTTATCATGACCGGGGCACACAACAGAATCGGCCGCCGTGGCAGAATAATCGGCCGGGACCTAGCAATAATGCACGGCAAGACTCTGGCAATCGCCAACAGCCTCGTTTTCTGCCACCACCTCCTCCTCCGGGAGGACCCGGAGACAATGCACCCACTCACGTAATAAACGTGATATATGGGGCCCTTCCCACCGGGGCTTCACGAAATGCCTTGAAGGCAGAGGCTCGCCGTCCTCCTCCCGAGGAGCCACGTCATAAGCGCCTCCATCAATCCGAAACTGTTAGTTTCACAGATAGGGACCCTGTTCCAGAGATAACACCTCATACTGATGCCATTGTCATCGACATGACTGTGGCCAATATTACGATAAAGCGGGTCTTTGTGGACAATGGAGCCGCAGTGAGTGTTATATTCGCCAACTGTTTCCAAAAGATGGGAATTCCTCGGGAACAACTTCGGCCGGCCCCCGGGCCATTGCAGACTTTCACTCAGGGTGAAGTCCAACCAGAAGGTGTCATCACTCTCCCGGCGTCTCTGGGGACCTATCCGGCAATAAAAACCATTTTCGTAGATTTCTATGTGGTGAACTCCCCGTCACCGTACAACATGATCTTGGGTCGGGACTGGCTTACTCCCGCCAAAGCCATATGCTCCACATACCACCTCGCTCTAAAATTCCCCACTTCGCATGGCGAAGTGGCTATCCGCGGTAGTCAGCGGGTTTCAAAGGAGTGTATGTACGTGGCACTCAAAAAGACTGCTAAAGTTCCTCCCAAACAGCAGCTTCAGGTAGCATCATCGGCTCTTGAACCTCGGGTATGTACCTCATTGGGGGATGCCACCGCCCAAGTACCGCTAGATCCGTCCAAGCCAGAACAGACTGTAACTGTCGGAGCCGTGGATGTGCCATGGTTGCACCAGGCTATCATTCAGACCTTGCGAGAGTATTCCGATGTCTTTGCATGGTCCCCTTTGGATATGCCCGGGGTCTCTCCCGACATAATAACCCACAAGCTGAACATCGATCCCAGTGTAAAGCCTATACAACAAAAGCAAAGGAAGTTCGCTCCGGAGCGAAATGCAGCAATTCGAATCGAGGTACAACAACTCTTGGATGCGGACATCTTGTTCGAAGTGATGGTGATAAAGTCCAGCGGGGCATGGCGAATGTGTGTCGACTTCTCCGACTTCAATAAACATTGCCCGAAGGACTGTTATCCTCTACCTTCCATCGACCAGAAGGCCGAAGCCATTACTGGTTACGTGGCGCTTTGTTTCTTAGATCTGTATAAGGGATACCACCAGATCTTTATGGATCCGCAGGATGCCCTCAAGACAACATTCATCACTGCTTTCGGGTGTTTTGCTTTTAAGAAAATGCCCTTCGGGCTCAAGAACGCTGGAGCCACATATCAACGTCTCATGGACCGCGTTTTCCACGACCAGATTGGCCGCAACGTCGAGGTTTACATTGATGATCTTGTTATAAAGAGTACCTCCCATTCTTCATGTGTGCAAGACATTGCCGAAATGTTGCGCACCCTGCGGCGTTACAATTTGCGACTTAATCCAGCAAAGTGCACTTTCGGCGTTGGCTCCGGCAAGTTCCTTGGTTATATGGTTTCACAACACGGTCTTCAGGCTAATCCAGCCAAACTTCGGGATGTTTTGGATCTGCAGCCACCGAAGACGTTCAGAGACGTTCAGCGCCTTACGGGCGGTTTGGCGGCCTTAAATCGCTTTCTATCCAAAGCGGCAGAGCGCCAACTCCCATTCTTCAAAATCTTGCGACAATCGAAGTCCTTTGAATGGACTCCGGAGTGCACCGAGGCTTTCGAGGCTTTGAAACGTCATATACAGCAGCTGCCTACTTTGTCAGTTCCTCTCTCCGGAGAGCCGCTTTACTTATATTTGGCTTCCGTCGAGGAAGCTATTAGTGCAGCCCTTGTACGAGAAGTCAATGGCGTTCAGCATCCCGTGTATTTTGCAAGCCGAGTACTCCACGGAGCGGAGACACGATATTCCATGCTGGAAAAAACCGTGTTGGCCCTTGTTATGGCGGCTCGGCGTCTGCGGCCATACTTCCAAGGACGTGAAGTACGAGTTCTGACCAATCATCCTATCCGTCAGATTCTTGTAAAGCCCGAGGTGTCCGGGCGCCTCGCCAAGTGGGCTGTCGAATTAGGTGAATACGATATTCAATTTCTTCCCCGCAGAGCTATCAAGGGCCAGGCACTTGCCGATTTTTTGGCTGAAACCCCGGGAGACAATCATGAGTCTTCGGCAGACAGTGTTACCCATCATCCCGCTACCCTCGTATCCTCACCTCGGAAGTGGCAACTATATGTGGATGGAGCATCCACGACTCGAGGAAGTGGTGCCGGGGTGCTTCTCATTGACCCCGAGTGGGTTGAAGTTAAATACGTCATCCGATTCAAATTTAAGGTGACTAATAATGAAGCAGAATACGAGGCAATCCTCGCCGGGCTCCGGCTCGCAAAATCCTTAGCCATTCGCCATCTTGAGCTCTTCACGGACTCCGAGGTCGTGTCCAAGCAAATCCAGGGGACTTATGTCGCCAAGGATGAAACAATGATCAGGTATCGTGCTTTAACACTTAAGCTTATGTCAACTCTAGATACAGTTGTTATCCAGAAAATACCACGTGCTCAGAATGCAAGAGCAGATGCGCTCAGCAAATTGGCCTCCGCGGTCCGAACTAATATATCTCCGGATATCATGCTCGAAGACTTATCTCATCCAGCAATTCATGAGGCCACAGTTTCGGTACTGACCGATAGTGATCCGAATTGGATGACTCCTATCATTCAATATCTCCGAGATGGAATTCTGCCTACTGATAAGCTGCGAGCTCGGCAAGTTGTCCTCAAAGCCCCCAAATACTCCTTTCATGATGGAGTCTTGTACCGACGGTCATACCTACAACCGAGTCTCCGATGTCTCGCTCCTGCCGAAGCTACTCAAGTTCTACGGGAGGTTCACGAAGGGGCCTGTGCCAGCCATATCGGCTCCCGGACATTGGCCAAGAAAGTTCTCCGCTGGGGATATTATTGGCCAACTTTGTTCAACGATGCCCACGACTTAGTGACCAAATGCAGCAAGTGTCAGCTGCACTCCCGTGTGAAGCATCTGCCGCAGACCGAGCTCACTGGAATCCAGAGTGCGTGGTCGTTTATTCAGTGGGGCATTGACATTGTCGGCCCATTCCCAGTTGCTCCGGGGGGATTGAAATTTCTGGTCGTTGCCGTAGATTACTTCACTAAGTGGGTCGAAGCCGAACCTCTTACGGCCATTACTGGTCAAAATATCTTGAAGTTTGTATGGCGCAATATCGTATGTCGCTTCGGCATCCCGAGCACTATTATCTCGGACAATGGTAAACAATTTGCCAACGATCCCTTTCGGTCATGGTGCGAAGAGCTTCACATCAAACAAATTTTCACCTCGGTTGCTCACCCTCAAGCCAACGGTCAGGTTGAAGTCACCAATCGTACACTGCTCACGGGTATAAAGAAACGCCTGGATAATGCCAAAGGTCTTTGGCCTGAAAACCTTCCGCAAGTCCTATGGGCTTATCGCACGACACCGCATACCTCTACCGGGGAGACTCCTTACAGCCTTACTTATGGTTCCGAAGCCGTTATTCCTGCGGAAATCAGTGTACCAAGCCCCCGCCTCATCACATTGGTTCCAGAGGATAATGACGAAGCTCTCCGAGCGAATTTGGATGAGCTTGAAAATCGTCCTGATCAATCATTCATTCAACAGGCCAGGTGTAAACAACGTGCAGCCCAGTATCATCACCTCCGGGTCCGGGGCACTCAGTTCAATGTAGGGGACCTAGTGCTTCGGCTCAATTCAGCCAGCAAAGCTGCCCCCGAGGGGAAATTACATGCTTCTTGGGAGGGTCCCTACCGCGTCGTTGCCGCGGACGATTCCGGATCCTATCAGTTAGAGCATCTCAATGGGACCTCGATTCCCCGAAGCTGGCACGTTACCAACTTGAGGCGCTTCTATCTGTGAATGCCAAATCACAAGTACCATCTTATCTTTATGCTCATTGTACGTTTCTTTTATGATTGTTATCTCTCTTTGTATTCTTTAGTTTGCTCCGGCACTCATCATTGAATAAAAATTCTTTGTTTATGCATCTTGTTGTGTTCTCTTTTACGTTACGGGGACGCCCTAACGCATTCATAAAACTATTATTCGTCTCCGGACAATTAATTCTCTCTCTCGATCCGTCTGAGGAGATTCACACTTCGTCCCCGGACTTATATCACTCTCCCGCCTGATCCGTCCGGGGAGAATTTACTCCCGCCTGATCCGTCCGGGGAGAATTTACTCCCGCCTGATCCATCCGGGGAGATTTACGTTGGAGTTATTCGAATTGTGTTCCCGAACACCTAACTAAAACAGTTAATAACTTGTTGTTTTCCTTAACACATTTGTGCACATCAAAACGATTTTTATTGTCTTCCAAATGATACAACACCAAAAAGTTTTTTACATAAAACTTCAAAAAAAAAAAAAAAAAGATAAGCCATTATCTACGGCCCCCGAGCCAATATTCAGCGCTCCGGCGTTGAGGCCTACTCCTAGACCTCCGCTGCATCCTCCGGGATCTTGTCGTTCTTCGGCCTCGGGCTCCGGCTCTTTCTCCCCCGCGTGCTTCCCGATGCCGAGGACTTGTTCTTGGCGTTTGCCTGGGAACTTCGTCTCTTGTCCGAGCACGGCTACTTGGTTGTGGAGCGGACCTCGGGGTTTCGTCCCATTGCACAGGGTCCCATTCCTCGGGGACCAACACCTCGATCTCTCTAGCCAGTTCTTCGACTGCCTCTTCGGCTACAACAGCGGCCTCTTCTTCAATCGTGGTCACTGGAGCTGGCTCTCGGATAACAATGCCTTTGCTCTTTCCAGCGGGTTTCTTTTTATCCTTCCGGGGAGCTTTTGGAGTACCTTGGCTCCGGCTTGAACTCGCAATGAATTCCTCGGCAGAAGGCCTCCACCTGCCTCGGCCCTTCAGTCCTTCGTACATGCTGAGAAGCAACTCCAAAACCTCTCGCTTTCTTACAAGCTCTGAGGACTCCGCTGGGTTATTTGCCATAAGCGCCGAGATTTCGCCTTGAATCTCTACGACCCGCTCCTCCACTTCCTCAAAGGTAAGAAGGCCGAACTCAGACAGTATCCGGTCGTATTCCCTTTGATGAACGAGGACACGACTCATTTCAGCAGCTTTAGCCCGGTACTTCAGTTCGAAATCTTTGGCTCTTTCTTCGGCTTCAACCGCTTTCCTCTCTGCCGAGGCCACCTGCTTTTCTAGCTTTGGCACTACGTGCATTTGCAGGTTGTTCTTTTCTTCGCGGAACCACTCAAGTGATCGCATGAGTTTCTTTATTGTTTCGTGCAATTCCGCGGTATTCTAAACAGAAAGAAGAGTCAACCAGATCGATCAATCTCAAGTATGTAAAGAGTTGGAGTTCAGTTCGAAAACAAAAATTATATTCAACAAAATGGAAGTACAATATCCATGATTCAGTACAATGTTTGCATATACCCCTATTATCTACAACTTTAAATTTGAGGGGAACGATTGACCTCCCGCTCGGTCCCCTCAATATCCTCGGGCAACACCTCTCGCCAGCCCTCTGACACTTCGGCTTCTTCCTCCTCATTCGCTGCGACAGCTTCGTCCGCAGCTATGGCATCGACCTCCATCCGGGGGGGGGGGTTCTTTGTTTCGGGGCTCGGAGACCAGCTCACCCCGGCGGAACGCCATGAACTCTTGGTCCTGGTCCACCTCACAGTTGGCGATCTCCGCGGCCGTCAGAAGTTGTTTCTTCTCCCCTAGAGCCTTCAGCAGGGGCCACTCCGGCAGATTCGCTAGAGCTGCGTAGTAGGCCTTTTCCACCCCGGCCACTGCCTCAAAGTCGTACCCGAATTTTGGACGATATACATCCACATTCGGGTAGACCTCCTTAACCTGCTCCAGCAGCACAGATCGCGTGGCCTGGTCCCCTATTGCCACAAAATCCGTCTGGAAGTCAAGGAACGTGCTGGTTTGGAACAGTTTTTCGGTGAATGCCTTCAGCATCGCTCCTTGCCCTTCGACTACGGCAGCTTCCCGAGCCTCCATCTCTGCCCGCAGCCGCAGTACTTCACCTCGGAGGACATTGGTCTCTGCCTCCACTCCGCGCAGACGCGCAACCTCATTTTCGACCAAGGCAGCCCTCTTGCGTGCCTCGGTCAGGTCTTAGGTTAATCGGTCGTTGCGCGCCCGAAGCTCCCTAGCCACTTCGGCCAGCTCCTCCTTGCCTTCCTTCTCGCTCTTACGACCGAGGTCCAGGATACCTCGCGCCAAGTGCAGAAGTTCTTCGGCGTCCGCGCCTTCCAACCCCAGCAGACCAGGGGCCACTTGTTCCACCTGGATAATTACACAAGACATGACACCGAACTCAGTATTAATAATACACACTTCGTGTGCGTAAAAATTATGAGCAGCGTTTCAAATTTACCTCCGTGCTCTCCCCTACTCGGGGTCTTTTGGATGGTGCCAGCGGAGTCCCGATAGGCTCCGGCCTCCTCTTCATTCCGGGAATTGACCCCGCCGGCATAACTCGTTCTTCCGACCCCGCAGACGGTCGTGGACTGGGCACCGTCTTCCTCCGAGGAGACACCTCAGTAGATTTACCTTTCTTCTTGGCCGCTGCAGCCGCCGCGGGGCTTCCGGCTGGTTCTTTTCCGAAGCGTCCCACTGCATATAGAGGTTATAGTTAGTCCTATGCAAGACAACAGTTGTAAAAAGCAAGATAGAAGAACTCCTACCCTCTTCGGCAGCCGCATCGCCCGAATAATACGGGCTCAGTCCTGCCCCCTCCAGTTCTTCCTCGGTACAGAGGGTTTTGAAAGTCCCCACTGACCGGAATACATGTATGACTTCGGCCTCCGGGTTCTCCACCGAAGCGGTATCAAGTACCTCATCCCTTCTCCACTTCAGGAGAGCTACTTTGTTCTTTACAAATATAAACCTCTCCTTCCATCCCTCCACCTTACTTGGGTTTTGAACCTTGAACCCACCTCGGGCTCGGGGACTGAAGGAGTACCACCCCTTGGATTTCCCGAAGGCTTTTAATTGGTAGAAAAACCTAAAAAGCTCTACGGTCGGTTCTATCCCGGCGTTCTTGCACACCACGGTAAATCCCACTACTTGCCTCACTGCGTTCGGCGCTAGCTGGCTTAAGGCAATGCCGTAGTATTTCAGTAACTGGACCACAATGTCCCACAGGGGCAGTCTCAAGCCTATTCTAAGGGGATCTATATACACACTAATAAAACCCTGCGGCGGGCAGCAGGCCCTATCATCGGGGTTTGGTATTATATACTCTAAGTTAAATGGAAAGTAAAATGAGGGGATTTCTCTCTCAATCTGCACTCGCGTCATCCGTAACGCTACAGAGGCCACCTCAAAATCCTTCTCCGCGCATTCATAAAAAGCGACCATCATAACGTTGCTTTCCAGGCCGTCGGCCCTGTCTACGGTCCTAATCTCATTCCTTTCCGGAATGAGATATCGAAGGGGGGGGGGGGACATCTAACGGGGCATTCGTAGTCCCTACTTCTTGAATAGAGGCAGAAGATGAAGAAGAAGGCATACTTACTTGGGTTGAGTTTGAGAAGTTTTGATTTGAGATGAATCACAAGCACAGAATTCCCCTCTTTTTCCCGCTTTCTAAACTGGCAAATCGCAATGAAGAAGATGTTTGAAGAGTTACTGTGAAATTATTCCAAATATATACGCAACAAACCAACGGCTCTGATACAGCCTATTCAAATTCAGTGATGGAGATTTAGACGTGCACTTCACGCGCTTTACGGTTCCCAAGGCGCGTGGGGAACAGGTTTATTGGAAATCGCAGAGCGTGTCACTTTACATCCCTCTATCTCATGATGGCGCCGACAATCACATCAACCTCACTCTTCGTTAGGAAGATTTAAACTACACTCCGGTGATCCTTTCACCTCGGCCATACTACCACACTCCGGTGCTCCCTTCATTTTGGCCAGACTACTACACTCCGGTGATTCCTTTACCTCGGCCAGGTCATTATGTACTTCCGATACGTTTCTTGCTTTTGGGAAACTTGGTATCTCGCTATCTACCCCGTGCACTTCGGCCTAGTTCGGTTCCGCTTTCGTAGACTTCGCCACGGGGTCCCTTAGACGTGGATAGACTTAGTCATCCACAAACACTTCGGCGCGCCCGCGACCAAGGCCCATCTTGCTAATGGTTCCACCCCGGTGACAACCGAAGCTCCTTCCTCGCTCCGGCTGAGGGGGGGGGGGCATCTGATAGGGATGGCCCGATCACTTCGGGTCGGGTTCATACTTTGGCCCACCGACCAGTCCAGGAGCACGCGTCGGCCCAGAAGCATGCGTCGGCCCAACTTGTGGTTTGTTCCGCAACTCAAGGCCCATGATTCGTTCCCAATTGCCACGCAACGGAAAATAGGCGTGAGAATAGGGAATTAGTTAGGGTTCAGTTAGGGTTTAGGAGGGTTTAGTATAAATTGAAGGAAAGAACTCTGAATTAGGGTTCGCATTCTATATTCTGAATTATTACGTGTAAACTCAAAGTTCGAGTAAAAGAAACACCTCGGCAGGTGCTATTTTGTGCCCGTGGACGTAGATCTCCGGATCGAACCACGTAAATCTTGTGTTTTTTCATATTGCTTGCGTAGATTTTCGTTAAGTTTCCTAGATATCAGATTGCGCATTATCAGTAAATTAATAGGTTAATCATATTCAACATTGAAGTAATATCCTGAAATCGAAGCCCTAGGATACCTTTTCTCCTTGATTGTTAGTTTTTGTGTTTCCTAAGTTTGAAGTTATATTTAATTAAGTATTTTAATCAACCTTTTACAACTTAGTATCTAGTTAGGACATTCCTAGAGTATTGAGGTATCAAACTACCTAAAACTATTCCTTGTGGGATCGACCTTGACAATAGTACTACACCTACATCCGTACACTTGCGGAACACTAGGTTAGAAACCGACGTGTCAATATGTCGGGTTGGATCGATCCAAAATGTTATTAGAACAAAAAATAGAGACCAGCCCAACCCCTAAAATATTAAAAGATTTTTAGGCTAACCCGCGGCTGGTCGGGTCATTGGCCCATTAAGCTGGGATTGTTGGGTCTGATGATACTTTGGGCCAGGATTATTGTGGTCTAGCCTGTCTAACATGTCAGACGGGTGTGCCAATTTTGCCACCACTAGCTATCAATCACTATCCAGAGTGACTCTTCTTACCAATAAAATTTCTTCTAGATGCATAAAGAAGTAGAAACATGTTAGTATGAAAAACTGTAATTATAGACCTTACTTGGATTATTATGTTCTTTCTCCACCAGGACGCTTAATCAAATTGTTCTCTCCACTTTTTTGTTGGAATTGGTGTAAGAATGATCTTTGTGAATCTAGTGTCTTCCTATTACAAATTATTAGTTTCAACTTTTCCATGATTGGTTTCAACGAATTTTTTTGTAAGTGATCTTCTGTTGTATTGGTTATGGACTTATGGTAGTGATGGAACAGAAATGAAAATTTTGAATATTATTTATATTTATTTTACCATTATTTGTTATAAAAAGTTTAAAAATTGATTTCATTGGTAGAAATAGTAAATGACAGACTAACATTTTGGTAACTACAAATTTAGCTGTTATTTCATATTGGTTTTTTTTTAAGATAAAATTGCATTTATTATTATATATTAATTAATTAGGATTTATTAATTAATATAGTTATTAATTCTTATTTTATTATTATAGTAGGGTCTTGACTTTAGTAATTAGGATAATCACCCAACCAATCATGATTCGTTCCACGTAGGTATTTTAGTACTAACATTACTTTAATAATTCGATTAGGTCATTTTCACTAGTCTCAGTGGAATGTGACCTTGCTTGCTACTAAGCTGCTACTAAACTGTACACTTGTGGTTTAGCTAGTAGATAAAAGAGTAATCACCTAAAGTAATTTGTGAATAATAAAATTATTTTAAATCATAAAATTTATTTTGTTGCCCCATAAACTTGGTGCCACATTTTTCAATTTATTCAGATTATCAAGACCACTAGTGTATACCATACTTTCAAGGATGCTTGCTGTGGATATCATCAAACTAAAATGTATTACAGACCGAAAACGAAGACATTAAAACCAGATCCACTTGGGTTTAGCTGTCGGCTAAACCGTTCCGATCCTAGACCACTTACATACAAATCACAGGCTCAACGGCCAACAAAGAACACCGTCGCCTCCAGGACCGTACCTACAAGATCGCTGCACCCGTCCGCAAGTAGAATCAAATTGGATCCCAACATCGACCTTGAACGCCGACCACTGTCATCATTGCAATGTCAGAATAACACATGACCAGAATGATGTTCCAACTCAACAAAGAAGCTCCACGTAGACATCGGCCACCTGGCACCGACTATGACACTTGGCGGACACGTGTCAGTCATGGAAAAGCTGCTTCCGAAGTCTATAAATACCTGAACACCCCCATTGTAATATGATCATAAAAAAATAGAGAGAAAAAAGTAGTAAAAGTGGAGAACTGATTTGAGAAATATTGTACTCCAACTGCAAGTGTAAAGAGTTATCGATAATTAATAAAAAAAATCACTACATATCATAAACCATGTACAACAAACTCTTCATTTTTTACATGACCGACCGCTAGACCGGTCTAATTCTTGTGGAGGCGGTCTGCGCACAAAATAGCCAATCAATTCCATAAACAAACATAGTTAATCAAGCAACTTAAGAAGACCCATCCACAAATTGGCGCTAGAAAGAGGGCGGAACCTCCGAATCATCAAAAAGGCATACCAATGACAAATGAGTCAACGTCTTCTCATGCACCGTGCAGACACATGTTGTCTAGACGAAATAGAAGGACCTCACCAGAAGTAACGTTCGCACGACGACAACCACAAGATCATCGCAATAATGCTCCCCCACCACCGATCAACCCTTTGGAAGCAGAGTTGCTTCTATAAATTGCCAACAAAATCGAACATTTAGCGCAATTACAGAAACAGAGGGCTGACCTTGTCGGTGAGCCGTCTCGAGTTCAGAAAGATGCCACACTACAAGAAAGGGCACCTGAACCTCCCCTCCCTCCCCAGTAGCACCGGATCGGGATAGGAAGAAGAAGGGGGTTTACCTCCAACTCCGATGCTGGATGCACACCACCAGCCAAGTCCGCCGGCAATGACTAGAGACCGACACCACAAAAGGGGAGCGGCAACACCACGAAAGTCCGCAACAGTGGCCGAGTCAAGGTCCACACAAAGTACAATATTCGATAGACTTAGAGGCCAAAGGGAACCGGAACGAAGGCCCCAACAACCGGTGTCTCCCCAAGAGCAAAATTTTGGCGAACAACATCCTCACGATGGATTTTGGCGGCAACAGAGAGGAGAAGACCACCGCAGGGAAAGACCCCGTTATCATCAAGGAGAGAAATAGGAGGAAATTGCCCGACTCAGGGACCGTTTGAGCTTGTCGGAAGGACGTTCACGGGCACAACCGTCACCGCAAAGCGAAGGATAGGCATTTCAACAGAAATCACCATTCGTACTATCGATCCTGTTGACCAGATTGCCCAGTGAAATGAGACCCCGAATATCGTCTCATATAATGGAGCAACTGATACTTCCACTCATCTGAATACGTATCTGTCTTGTATGGAGTTGTTATCACCGATCGATGCAACCCTATGTCGAGTGTTCCCAGCAACACTCGGTGACAGGGCACAATGCTGGTTTCGATCCCAATCCCCACATTCAATATCCGGATGGGATCAACTGGCAGAATTGTTCAAAGCAAATTTCATGAGTTTTAAGACTCGAACGGCCCCTAAGGAAAGACTAACCACAATCGTCCAGGGAAAGGACGAAAAGTTGAGAAAATATCTGGAGAGTTTCAACAAACTGTTGTTGGAAACCGAAAGAATGTCCGATGATGCGGTACTGATTGCTGCGATGCACGATCTATGAACGGATACCAGTTTCTGGTGGTCTACCAAAATTGAAGATCGTAGATCATTTGCCAATTTGATGGTGAGGGCAGACCAATACATAGGCGCAGAAGAAATTTTAGATGTGCCTCAAAAGAGGGATGAGACTGTCGGAAAAAGAAAAGTGACGAGCACCGCACCACGAGAAGGTAGGAGTCTCCGAACAGCTGAAAACCAGGAACAATTGGATGAGTTAAATGAAGTTTTCTCAATTAGTCCTGAGGAGATTTTCCTTCAGATAAAAGGACAAGGGCTCTAGAAAGAGCCACGAAAAATCCAAGCTGATCCATCTAAATTAAATTGATGAAAATTTTGCAAATACCACGAATCAACTGGACATAATACCAACGAGTGTCGGGATCTGATTTCGTAACTGTACGCCCTCTACGAGGAAGGGAAGCTGGATTATTTCATCACACCAAAGCCAGCGATCTGGAATCAATGACAGAGGGTAGCCATCCGGCTCCCCCAAGGCCACCAGCAGAAAGAATGGCAATCAGACCACCTGCTAATAGGGTTGCACCTCCCCAACGAAATGGGGTAGACCCCGAGGGAAATCTACCACAGGAGATCACGATGATGGGTCAACTTGCGACCCATACACTCGATATAGCAAAAGGGCCAGAAGGTCACAACTACGCGCAGCTCAAAACAGCTACCAAAATGGCTCGCCAAGGTTCAACTACCGTTCTAAAGATGCTTACCCTTGCGACAGTCCAACTCCAACATCTTATCCACAAGAAGAAGCCCAACGATATTCTAACCCAGAACAAACCCAAGAAGGTCCGTCTCAAAATCAATATTCAGAGCCAGACATCGATGCAATATTGCGACAAGCGCAATTTGGATATGATAGAGCAGCCCAAGAGTCCACCGAACTATGGTAGATACAGGAAGTTATGGCAATGTCTTGTTCCTCAATACATTCAAAAGACTAGGGCAGCTCCATTCATACTTAGAGCCTTGTCCGGAGGTGATCCAAGGATTCGAAGCCGGAGTGGTTCGCCCCATAGGACAAATAACATTACTAGTATGGCTCAAAGAGAACAGTCGAGGTATTTCCCACAAATTAACCTTTAAAGTCATAGATCAACCTTCGATCTACAACGGTATATTAGGAAGGCCATGCCTAATGGCTTACAAAGCAGCAATGTCAATTTGTCATTACTGCTTAAAGTGTTCGAACCCAGATGGAGAGATCACCGTGACAGGTGACCAAATAAATGCTCGTGAATGTACCTTCAACATTCAACCATAGGAGCTAAACATGATGGAACCAGAGCCCATGCAGACCAAAGAAAGGTCTCATCCTTTGCCAAATTTTCCAAGATTAGGAGATTTAGAGTGGGGGCACATTGACCCCCGAAAAACTCCAAAACGAAAAAGAGTGGAGCCAGCAGAAGAATTGATCAATATCTCGGTCGATCCTGATCGACCAAAAATGGAAGTTGTTATTGGGGCCGAACTCCAGGAACCGGAGCGAACATTGTTGCTCGAATTCTTGCAAAACAATTTGAACTTCGCCTGGTCTCACGAAGACATGATTGGAGTAGACCCAGAAGTTATCACGCACCGCTTAAACATAAACCCAGAAGCACATCCAGTAAGGCAGAAGCGCCGTCGTTTTAGTCCAGAGAAGTATGACGCACTTGAGTGCGAGGTGCAGAAATTGCTGGCGAACTATTTAGTACGAGAGGTCTTCTATCCGGAATGGATAGCTAATCCGGTCCTTGTAATTAAGCCAAACTTAACATGACGTATGTGTATAGACTTTACAGATCTCAATAAAGCATGTCCAAAAGATAGCTTTCCGCTTCCCCACATTGATTAATTGGTAGACGCGACCGCTGGACATGAGCTGCTGAGCTTCATGGACACATTTTCTGGATATCATCAAATCCTAATGCATCCGGAAGACCAAGAGAATACCGCATTCGTTACAGATCGTGGGCTTTTCTGTTGGACGAAGATGCCATTCGGCCTAAAGAATACAGGAGCAACCTACCAAAGGTTAGTGAATAAAATGTTCGCAAGACAAATTGAAAAAAAAAATGGAGGTTTATGTTGATGACATGCTGGTTAAAAGTCAACGTAAATTTGATCATGTACGCCAACTGGCAGAAGCTTTTGCAATCTTGAAATAGTTTCGGATGAAGCTGAATTCGAGAAAGTGTGCGTTCGGAGTGTCCTCCGGCAAATTCTTAGGATTCATAGTAAGGAAGAGAGGGATCGAGGCAAATCCACGAAAGATCCAAGCCATTCTAGATTTACACCCACCGCGGAAGGTAACAGACGTACAATCCTTAGCAGGGAAGGTGGCGGCATTGGTTCGATTCACCTCAAAATCATCTAAAAAGTGCAAACTATTCTTTCAAGCGATAAAGAAAGGAAAAGAATTCGTTTGGGAAGACCGTTGTGTCCAAGCTTTGGAAAAATTAAAAAAGTTTCTCCAATCACCCCCTCTTTTATCAAAGGCCCTAGACGGCGAAACCCTCGATCTGTATCTTGCCTTAGAAAATGAGATCGTGAGTGCGGTCCTTGTTCGAAGTGAGGAAGGACAGCAGTACCCGGTCTACTATATAAGCCAAGCTTTACACGAAGCTGAGGTCCGATACACCGCTGACGAAAAATTGGCTTACGCACTGGTAATCGCTGCTCACAAATTAAGGCCCTATTTCTACGAGCATACTATAAAAGTACTCACGAGCTATCCCCTATGACAAATCTTACAAAAACCGGGTACAACAGGCAGATTGTTAAAGTGGGCGGTCGAGCTTGGACAGTTTGATATACATTTTGTTCCCCGGACGGCCATCAAAGGTCAAGCCTTGGCCTATTTTATCCTGGAGTTCACTCCAGCGATAGATATGCAAAAGGTCGAAGAAGATTCATGGGACGTTTATGTGGACGGGTCGTCGACCGCCCAGAGTGCCGGAGCAGGGGTGGTACTCCTCAGTTCTCAAAAGCAGCCATCTTGTACGGGATGAATACCGCTAGATCATTGGGCATTGATAAGGTACGAATTTATAATGACTCTCAGCTAGTAATCCATCAAATAAATGGAGAGTATGAAGCGAAGGAAGAGAAAATGTTAAAATACTTAATTATGGTATGAGAAAAAGCAAAAAAGCTTCATCAAGATCGAGTTTCATCAAATTCCAAGGACCAGAAATGCGCACGCGGACGCTCTGGCTTGGCTGGCCACTTCTGAAGGAGCTGAGAACTTAACCTCACTAATATTTCTTCGAGCAGAAACCTCGTTCATCCAACAAGATGAAGTCATGTAGGTTGAAGAAAATCAAGATGGATGGATGGCACCCATAGAACGTTATCTCTGGACCAGGGAACTTCCGCCAAATCGTTTGAAGGCCCATCAACTCCGCATGTGATCAGCACGATACACCCTTGTAGACGAAGCGCTCTATAAAAGAGGGTATGAAATGCCACTACTAAAGTGCGTTCCAGAATCAAAGCAGCCATATGTCATGGCCGAAGTCCACGAGGGGTATGTGGAAATCACATAGGAGGACAAGCCCTTGTACAAAAATCTTTTGTTCAAATCAATGATCGTAGATTTTGAAATTTCTCCTCCAATGGCCAGTCAAACTCTAGATGTCACTCCTATCTCTGCGGTCCCTGCAGGCGATCGTACTAAGCCTGCGGTGATGACACTGCCTATCCCACCCATGTCTTTCGACGAGATGTCTGTGCAGGAAAGGCTGTATTGGAGGAGTGAAATTAAGAAGTGGAAAAAGTATCAGGCCTCTCAAGGAATTGAGTCTTCTTCTCAAAGGGGTCAGGCGTCTGGTGCCGCTCTGGTTCCGGTGAATCTGCCGCAGGCTTCTCCGAAGGTTGGGGTAGACATTCCGGCTCCAATAACTGAGACTGTTACCGAGCCCCTTCAAAAGAATCTATCGAAGACTTGGCCCATTCTGCCCCTAAGCGGACTCAGACCAAGACGCCCGTGCAATCGTCAAGCTCTGTGTTACTCCAGGATACTTCTTATCTGGGGTGGGAAAGCAAAAAGGTGGCCGTTTTGGAAAAGCGAGGAATCGATGGCGAGAAGCAGCCATCCTTTCTGAGGAATTATCAATGATCTCGGTCACCCGATCGTGCAGCATTTGAGGCGATGCCCCCCTATCTGAAAGCGGCGGTCAAAGTTCCAGCAAAGGGGTGGACACAACACCTGGCCGAGACTGAGTCTTCACTCACTATTGGTGGCAAGCTGGAAGCAGGTCTTGTGCATTTGGGGCGGTCACTTAACTTCTTTATAGCCGCCCAAGCTGAAGTACCTGGTGATGTATTCTCCAACCCGGTGGTGGCTAAGGCTCGCCAGATGTGCAGTGAAGAAGAAAGCAAAAGAAAAGCTGTTGAGGCCGAGGTAGCCCGTCTCAAGGATGTGCTCAAGTGTGCTGAAGAGGAAAGAGATCGTGCCCTTGCTGATGCTGCTGCTTCACAGCTCTTGGTCGTGGAAGCTGTTGCTGCCAAGACGGAAGCTTGTGCTGCTAAGGACAAGCTTGAAGAAGCCTTGAAGGAGCTGGAGGCGGAGACGACAGCTAAGATTGAGGAAGTCAGGCTGGTGGAGCGATCTGAAAGAGAGAAAGCTATTACTGTTGTAGTCAAGGAGTTCGCAGCTACTGAGGGGACCGTCATGGCTAACATTGGCTTTGTTCAAGCTTATATGGGCGTGGCCAGAGTACTGTCGGAGCAAGGAGTCGATCTCACAGGACTCCGGAAGAGCTTAGGTTGTTTCGTGACAAGAAATGCTCACAAGGAAGATTTGGATGATGACGACTGGGCTTTGTTCGGTGGTCGTCCAACTGCTGAAGACCTTGACGGTCTCTAGATCGACCCACCATCTGTTACTCCTGAAAACTTTGGTTGTTATTTTTGTACGTTTTGTGTAAACAATATAGTTTGAATGAATGCTTTACTTTTTGTTGATAAGTTTTTTTTTTTTATATCGTACTTGTTAATTAACCATGTTTTGTTGCGCTCATCTTTTGGATGAGTCTCTTTGTGCTGGTTATGTAACGAGTCTTTTTGTGCTCGTCTTGAGACGAGTGTTTTTCTGCTCGTCCTGAGACGAGTGTTTTTCTGCTCGTCCTTGGACGAGTCTTTTTGTGCTCATCCTAAGACGAGTCATTTTGTGCTCGTCCTTAGACGAGTCTTTTCGTGCTCGTGTTTAGGCGAGTCTTTTAAGACTTGAAACAATATTGGAAGACCAAGTGTTCACTTTATTCACAAACATTTAATTTTTTACAAGGTGTACATACATCGGATTTTCTACTGGTAATACTTCTTTAGGTGTGAGGCGTTCCATGGATGGGGTAGTTTCTTGCCGGTCGAGTCTTCTAGTTCGTAAGCCCCGTTCACATGCACCGGGTGACCTTATACGGTCCTTCCCAGTTCGGACCAAACACACCTGTTTGAGCTGGCGGAAGGATCTTCTTCATGACCAGGTCATTTACTTGAAATTTCTGAATTCTGACCTGTTTGTTGTGATGTCTTTCTAAATGCCGTTTGTATGTTATGTTTCGGTGTTCTGCTTCCAGTCGATGTTCTTCAAGGAAATCTAGATGAGTTTTTAATTTCTCATCGTTTTGGTGATCCTCAAAGTGGGTTATCTTTAGGGTTGGAGACCCTATTTCTATTGGGATGACCGCCTCCATACCGTAAACAAAATTGAATGGGGTTTCTCCCATAGACGATCTATGGGTCGTTCGGGATGACCATAGAACGCTAGGAAGTTCTTCTGCCCAGTATCCTTTCTTTTCTGTCAAACAGGTTTTCAAAGTGTGTTTCAACACCTTGTTGACCGCTTCCACCTGTCCGTTCGATTGCGGGTGATATGGTGTGGTGAAATGGGTTTTGATATTGAGGTCGGCACAAAAGTCTTAAATTGTGGGTTGCCGAACTGCTTTCCATTGTTAGTTACGAATGATGTTGGGACTCCGAAACGGCAAATCACATTCTTCCAAATGAAGTATTTGACCTTTTTATGTGTGATTTTTGCTAAAGCCTCTGCTTCTGCCCACTTTGTAAAGTAGTCAACCGCTACGATTACTTGTGTAAATCCTGCCTTTGCTTTTGGGAAAGGCCCTATAAGGTCGATCCCCAATTTCACAAAGGGCCACGGACTCCGGATGGATGTTAACATTTCAGGGTGGAGACGCATGAGGGGAGCGTATTTCTGATACGGCGGACAAGTCTTGGCATATCTAATTGCATCTTTTTTTAGCGTCGGCCAAAAGTAGCCTTGCCTTTGTATTTTTTGTGCAAGGGCTTGTCCTCCTATGTGATTTCCACATACCCCTCGTGGACTTCGGCCATGACATATGGCTGCTCTGATTCTGGAACGCACTTTAGTAGTGGCATTGCATACCCTCTTTTGTAGAGCGCTTCGTCTACAAGGGTGTATCGTGCTGACCGTATGCGAAGTTGATGGGCCTTCAAACGATTTGACGGAAGTTCCCTGGTCCGGAGGTAACGTTCTATGAGTGCCATCCATCCATCTTGATTTTCTTCAACCTACATGACGTCATCTTGTTGGATGAACGGGGTTTTTGCTCGAAGAAAAATTAGTGAGGTTAAGTTCTTAGCTCCTTCAGAAGTGGCCAACCAAGCCAGAGCGTCCGCGTGCGCATTTCTGGTCCTTGGAATCTGCTGAAACTCGATCTTGATGAAGCTTTTTGCTTTTTCTCATACCATATTTAAGTATTTTAACATTTTCTCTTCCTTCGCTTCATGATCTCCATTTATTTGATGGATTACTAGCTGAGAGTCATTATAAATTCGTACCTTATCAATGCCCAACGATCTAGTATTCATCCCGTACAAGATGGCTGCTTTTGAGGACTGAGGAGTACCACCCCTGCTCCGGACATCTGGGTGGTCGAAGACCCGTCCACATAAACGTCCCATGAATCTTCTTCGATCTTTTGCATATCTATCGCTGGAGTGAACTCCAAGATAAAATCGGCCAAGGCTTGACCTTTGATGGCCATCCAAGGAACAAAATGTATATCGAACTGTCCAAGCTCGACCGCCCACTTTAACAATCTACCTGATGTATCTGGTTTTTGTAAGATTTGTCGCAGGGATAGTTCGTGAGTACTTTTATAGTATGCTCGTAGAAATAGGGCATTAATTTACGAGCGTTGATTACCAGTGCGTAAGCCAATTTTTCTACAGCGGTGTATCGAACCTTAGCTTCGTGTAAAGCTTGGCTTATATAGTAGACGGGGTACTGCTGTCCTTCCTCACTTCGAACAAGGACCGCACTCACGGTCTCATTTGCTACGGCAAGATACAGATCGAGAGTTTCGCCGTCTAAGGCCTTTGACAAAAGAGTGGGTGATTGGAGAAACTCTTTCAATTTTTCAAAAGCTTGGACGCAGCGGTCGTCCCAAACGAACACCTTTCCTTTCTTTATCGCTTGAAAGAATGGTTTGCACTTTTCAGATGATTTTGAGATGAATCGAGCCAATGCCGCCACCTTCCCTACTAAGGATTGTACGTCTGTTACCTTCCGTGGTGGGTGTAAATCTAGAATGGCTTGGATCTTTCGTGGATTTTCCTCGATCCCTCTCTCGCTTACTATGAATTCTAAGAATTTGCCGGAGGACACTCCGTACGCACACTTTCTCGGATTCAGCTTCATCCGAAATTGTTTCAAGATTGCAAAAGCTTCTGCCAGGTCGCGTACATGATCAACTTTACGTTAACTTTTAACCAGCATGTCATCCACATAAACCTCCATTGTTTTTCCAATTTGTCTAGCGAACATTTCATTCACTAACCTTTGGTAGGTTGCTCCCGCATTCTTTAGGCCGAATGGCATCTTCGTCCAACAGAAAAGCCCACGATCTGTGACAAATGCGGTATTCTCTTGGTCTTCCGGATCATTGGGATTTGATGATATCCCGAAAATGCATCCATGAAGCTCATAAGCTCATGTCCAACGGTCGCGTCTACCAATTGATCAATGTGGGGGAGCGGAAAGCTATCTTTTGGACATGCCTTATTGAGATTTGTAAAGTCTATACACATATGCCATGTTAAGTTTGGCTTAATTACCAGGACCAGATTAGCTATCCATTCCGGACAGAAGACCTCTCGTACCAAACCGCTCGCTAGCAATTTCTGCACTCAAATGCGTCATACTTCTCTGAACTAAAACGGCGGCGCTTCTGCCTTATTGGACGTACTTCTGGGTTTATGTTTAACTGGTGCGTTATAACTTCTGGGTGTATACCGATCATGTCTTCGTGAGACCAGGCGAAGATGTCCAAATTGTTTTGCAGGAATTCGAGCAACAATGTTCGCTTCGGTTGTTGTACCTTGGCGGGCCATTTTGGTAGTTGTTTTGAGCCGCGCGTAGTTGTGACCTTCTAGCCTTTTGCTATATCGAGTGTATGGGTCGCCAAGTTGACCCATCATCGTGATCTCCCGTGGTAGATTTCGCTCGGGGTCTACCCATTTCGTTGGGAAGGTGCGACCCTGTTAGCAGGTGGTCTGGTTGCCATTCTTTCTGCTGGTGGCCTTGCGAGAGCCGGATCGTCTATCCTCTGTCGTTGATTCCGGACCGCTGGCTTTGGTGTGATGAAACAGTCCAGATTCCCTTCCTCGTAGAGGGCGTACAGTTGCAAAATTGGATCCTGACACTCGTTGGTATTATGTCCAGCTGATTAGTGGAATCTGCAAAATTTTCGTCGATTTAATTTAGACGGATAAGCTTGGATTTTTCGTGGTTCTTTCAAGAGCCCTTGTCCTTTTATCTGAAGGAAAATCTCCTCAGGACTAATTGAGAAAACTTCATTTAACTCATCCAATTGTTCCTGGTTTCAGCTGTTCGGAGACTCCTACCTTCTCGTGGTGCGGCGCTCGTCGCTTTTCATTTTCCGACAGTTGCATCCCTCTTTTGAGGCACATCAAAACTTTCTTATGCGTCTATGTATTGGTCTGCCCTCACCATGAAATCGGCAAAGGATCTAGGACTTTCAATTTGGGCGGACCACCAGAAACGGGTATCCGTTCATAGACTGTGCATTGCGGCAATCAGTACCGCATCATCGGATATTCTTTTGGTTTCCAACAACAGTTTGTTGAACCGCTCCAGATATTTGCTCAACCTTTCATTCTTTCCTTGGACGATTATGGTTAGTCTTTTCTTAGGAGCCGTTCGAGTCTTAAAACTCATGAGATTTGCTTTGAACAATTCTGCCAGTTGATCCCATCCGGATATTGAATGTGGGGGTTGGGATCGAAACCAGCGTGTTACCCTGTCACGAAGTGTCGCTGGGAACACTCGACATACGGTTGCATCGGTCGGTGATAGGTATGGCCCAACCTACACGGGTCAGCCCGGTCCGCCACCCGGGTTACTTAGGCCTGGGAACGCAAGCCCACAAAGAAGAGAAGAACAAGTCAAAGGAATATCCTACCATTATCTCCTCAACCGCCATGCAGACGTGGCCCATGATCTCCTCAACCTCCCATGCGCAATTGTAGGCGCCAGAGTAGTAGATAGCTCACAACGGGCTTCCGGAAAAATGGGAAATATCTGTATAGATTAAAGGAGAGAATTAATTGTAGAGGGACAGAGGCCATTTTTTTGGATCTGAACTGGAATAGTACAAGAAAAAGAGAGTGATTACTCTTTCTGGTGGACGTAGATCTCCGTGATCGAACCACGTAAATTCTTGAGTTATTTACATTCCTGCTATTTTTCTTATTCCGGGATATTATCTTAATTGTGGTTCAGTTGATATTTGGGACTCCGTTTTATCAATTGGCGCCATCAGTGGGAACAAGAGAGAAGAAAACCCTAGTATCCTTTATCATCGTACTAATTAACATGGTGGACACACGCCGATCCGTTGATCCGAACACTTCCTGCCGGCATACTCCTGTCGACCCGCTCCCTCCACGACAGCTGCCACCGCTCCAGGATGTGCTCCTGGAGCAGCTTAACCCGTTTCTGCCTCTGGCGCCCACGCGTGTACCACCTCCAGCACCGGCTAACTCCAAACAAGCTCCTGCATTGACTCACGCCCAAAAAGAGTTTCTCTGGGAACACTCCGCTCTCTTCCAGAGTGGGCTCGTCATCGTGCGGACTCCGGTGCACGCGCTAGCGAAGAAGAGGTTCAAGCGGCAAGACACCGACACCGATCACCAATGATCAATGACGATCGGCCTTGCAGGGCGAGACAGGATTGTCGTCGTCGTCGATCATTGTCACCCAGAGACACCCGAAGCTCTGCAAGTTCTGGGGTGCGTCGCACTGATCACGCCGATGTTGATCGGCGCCCACCTGTCAATGTCGCAAAACGGCCTTGCTTAGAAAATTCTCATCTGTTAGACCCATATGAGCAAGAGCAAGCCCAGATCGAGGTTGAACATGACAAAGTGTTAGGTCTCGATCCCGATGGAGAAATAGTTACCCCTTTCTCTCCGGAGATTGCCAACACGCCACTCCCTGCAGGATTCAAGCTTCCACCTGTTGCCTTATATACCGGCACTACGGACCCCGACAACTTTCTGAACGCATTCAAGTACACTATGGTGAACCGGGGATGTAACCAGAAGCACTTGTGCAAGGTATTTCCCGAATACCTTCAAGACGAGGCCTGACTTTGGTTCGATGCCTTGCCTCGAAACAGTATACAATCCTTCCGAGACCTCGCTGGGCAGTTCTGGACCCGGTTTTATATGCGAGCAAAACCTATGGCTACTCTAGCCGATCTGATGAACATTGAACAAAGGGACGGGGACACAATCTCTCAGTTTCTTGAGCGTTTCACAGCGGAGAGCTTAAAAGTGGGCAATCGGTCACATGATGTTATTGTCACTGCGTTTATGAGTGGCCTCTGGGTTGGACCGCTTTACACTGAACTTGCCCGGAACCCTCCGGCCACTGCCCAAGCTCTCTTCGGGGTTGTAAGCAAGTTTGCTAAAGCAGATGAGCAAACTCGATGCAAAAGAGAGAAACTCGCTGCCAAAAAACAGCCAGAGAAGATGCAAGCGGGGACCAGCACCCGGACCAGCGCCTTTAACCGTCTAGGAAAGGGCAGATTAGAGCCTCGGAGTGACCGGACTCCCCTCACACCTCTCACTAGACCGAGGGCAGAAATATACGAAGTGCACAAAAATTAACTGCGACCATGCCCGCCGATAATCGCCCAGGCTGAAAAACGAAATAGAGACAAGTGGTGTACTTATCACCATGACCATGGACATGACACCGAAGAGTGTCGAGAGCTTATTAAGGAAATTGAAGATTGCTTGAAGCACGGATCTCTTCGGCAATATGTCGCCAGGACGAAAGACATGCCCCGGGAGACCCGAGATGTGGGTTTTTCCTGAGGAAGGGGAGGTTACAATAATAGAGGTCAGGAACGCCCCCGATCGCAATGGCGAAACAATGGGCCTAGGCATAACGACTACCCGCGGCAGGATCAACGCAGAAGCCAGTCAAACCTACCACCGCAACCTCAGCCATTGCCACCTCCACCGCCTCGTGGAGGTCCCGGAGAGAATCCACCAAATCATGTCGTTCACGGAATAATTAATGTAATATATGGTGCCATGCCAGTGGGGGCTTCCCGAAGCACCTTGAAGGCCGAAGCGCGTAGGCCTCCTCCCGAGGAGCCTCGTCATAAACGTATTCATAAGACTGAAGCGGTGGCTTTTACTGAGGATGACCCTGTTCCAGAGCTCACCCCTCAAACAGATGCCATCGTTATTGATATAGTGGTTGCCAATATCACTGTAGATATCAGTTCAATATCATCAAGTGTTTATGGTATGAAGTAGAGGTTTTGAGGATTCCAGAACCGGGTTCCAAATACAAGGAACCGGATCAGAGATTCGGGTTTTAACCAGATTCAGAAAAGAGGTTAGAAGGAGAACCGGGCTCGTGGTAGTTATAACCGCTAGTTACAACGGTTCTTGTTCTGTTGCATGAGAAACCGTTGTAGAAGCTTCGCTGCAGCAGTTTGAATAACTTGAGTCAAAATTGGTTACAACTGCCTCAACTCCCTGATTCGAGCTCCAGCATTTATATACATTGTAAACACTTGTAGTTGCGAGCTAGTTGACGTAATTTCCCCGTTTTAAACATTACTCAATCAAGAGAATTAGATCTCTAGGGTTTTTCTGCTCAAATCAAAGTTGTGATTTGGGGTTTTCTGGACTTCTGGATAATTCTTGTAATTGGTTGATTAGTGAAGTAAATTGAGGTGTATAGAACCTCCGTGGATGTAGATCACATTGATCGAATCACGTAAAAGTCCTGTGTTCATCATTTTTCTTTCCTGTTCTTGGTTCGGTTGTTGTTGGCCGATTTCTTGGTTGTGTTTCGTTCATATTCAGTTGTGTGTTGTCTTGTGTGTGAGGTTGAGCTAATACTAACAATCACGATCAAACGCGTTTACGTCAATAACGGCGCCGCGGTTAGCATCGTCTTTTCTGATTGTTTCCACAAAATGGGCATATCTCACGAACGACTCCGGCCTGCCCCGGGACCACTCCAGACTTTTACTCAAGGGGAGGTCCAACCGAAAGGAATTATCACCCTTCCTGCTTCACTCGGCACTTATCCCGCGATAAAGACCATCTTTGTGGACTTTTACGTTGTGTCCAGTTCATCTCCTTACAACATGATCCTCGGTCGAGACTGGCTCACTCCGGCCAAGGCCATTTGCTCCACGTACCATCTGACATTAAAATTTCCTACATCTTATGGGGTAGTAGCTGTACGTGGGAATCAGAAAGTATCAAAGGAGTGCATGCGTGTTGCACTCAAAACAACAGTTGCATCTCCCCCATAGCCTCAGTTTCAAATCACTAATACGGAATCCGTTCCAAACATCTCCGAGCCACTTGGAACTGATGTGGCCGAAGTGCCACTAGATCCCGCAAAGCCGCAACAAACTATAAAGGTCGGCGCTGTCTGTGTGCCCTCACTACACGAAGCGATCATTCAAACACTGCGAGAGTACTCCGATGTCTTCGCTTGGTCTCCCCTGGACATGCCAGGGGTATCTCCAGACCTTATTACCCACAAACTGAATGTGGATCCTGCTGTAAAACCTATACAGAAAAAATAAAGGAAGTTCGCCCCGGAGCGAAATGCAGCCATTCGAAGAGAAGTCCAACAGCTCTTGGACGCGGACATCCTTTTCGAAGTCCACTATCCGTCCTGGCTCTCTAACCTAGTAATGGTAAAGAAATTCACTGGAGCTTGGAGAATGTGTGTTGACTTTTCCGACCTCAACAAGCACTGTCCGAAGGACTGCTAACCTCTTCCACCAATTGACCAGAAAACCCCGAGGCTGTCACAGGGTACAAGGTCCTCAGTTTCTTAGATTTATATAAGGGATCATCAAGTTTACATGGATTGCCAGGACGCCCTTAAAACTGCTTTCATTACTGACTTCGGCATTTTCGCATTTATGAAGATGCCCTTTGGACTCAAAAATGCTGGTGCAACATATCAACGCCTCATGGACTACGTCTTCCGAGACCAAATAGGTCGTAATGTTGAGGTCTACGTTGATGACCTCGTCGTTAAAAGTCTTTCCTTCGATTCTTGCATACATGACCTTGCCGAGATGCTCAGAGCATTACGACGTCAGAACCTTCGGCTCAATCCCGCCAAGTGCACTTTCGGTGTTGGCTCGGGGAAATTCCTCGGGTACATGGTATCTCAGCAGGGCCCCCAGGCCAATCCGGCAAAAGTCAGGGATGTAATGGATCTCCAGACGCCGAAGAACATAAAAGACGTTCAGCGTCTAACTAGCAGCCTTGCCGTACTAAACCGCTTCCTAGCCAAGGCTGCCGAACGCCAGCTCCCCTTCTTCAGAATTTTGCGCCAAGCCAAGAACTTCCAGTGGACATCGCAATGCGACGAGGCCTTCATAACTTTGAAGCAGCATCTCAAGCAACTACCCACCATGTCAGTACCTCTCCCTGGAGAGCCTCTCCTCATATACTTAGCCACCACCGACGAAGCAATTAATGCAGCCCTCGTCCGCGAGGACCATGGCACACAACGACCTGTTTACTTCGTCAGCTGAGCCCTCTAGGGGGCAGAAGCTCGCTACTCCGTAGCAGAGAAAACAGTTTTCTTGTCATGGTAGCCCGTCGCCTACGTCCTTATTTTCAAGGACATACAATCCACGTCCTCACTAATCAACCGGTTCGCCAAGTTCTCCTTAAACCCGATATGTCGGGACGCTTTGCCAAGTGGGCGATCGAGGTCGGAGAACACGACATACAGTTTCAACCTCGCCGTGCCATCAAAGGACAAGCCCTCGAGGACTTTCTTGCCGAAGTCCCATTCAATGGACCCGATTCAACTACGTCTCCTAGAGATGTACCCGAACCAAACCTTGCTGACGAAGCGAATATGTGGCACATTTACGTTGACGGTGCCTCGACCACCAGTGGGAGTGGTGCTGGGGTTCTCCTCACGAAACCCGACGGAGTGAATATCAAGTATGTCCTCCGCTTCAATTTCAAAGTGACAAATAACGAAGCAGAGTATGAAGCAGTAATTGCCGGGTTGCGACTTGCCAAGCCTTGGGAGCCTCACATGTACGTTTGTATACCGACTCCGAAGTGGTGTCCAGTCAGATCAGAGGATCGTACAGAGCAAAAGAAGATATGATGAAACGGTATCTTGCCCTAACTCAGCAACTTTTGCTAACTTTTGCCTCCATTGAAGTTTTACAGATTCCCCGAGGAGAAAACACTAAGGCTGACACCCTTAGCAAGCTAGCCTCAGCGGCCTCGTCAAACATTTCTGCTGATATACTCGTCGAAGAAGCTGTGCATCCGGCAATACAGGAACAGGTCATATCCGTGGTGACCGATGTTGAACCAACATGGATGACCCCAATCATCCAATACCTCCGGGATGGCATTTTGCCCGCTGACAAGGTGCTTGCTCGTCAGATCACACTGAAGGCGCCTAAGTACACACTTCACGATGGAGTTCTATACCGTCGCTCATACTTGCAACCGAGCCTCCGTTGTCTCTGTCCGGCCCAGGCCGACTACGTTCTCCGAGAACTCCATGAAGGCTCATGTTCAAGTCACATCGGATCTCGCACCCTCGCCAAGAAAGCACTCCGGTGGGGCTACTATTGGCCTACCCTGTTTAATGACGCACACAATCTTGTGTCGCAATGCAACAAGTGTCAGCGCCACTCTCGGGTGAAACATCTACCGCAAACCGACCTCATCGGCATCCAAAGCGCCTGGCCGTTCATCCAATGGGGCATTGACCTCGTTGGTCCGTTCCCCGTCGCTCCGGGTGGGCTTAAATTTCTAGTTGTCGCCATCGACTATTTCACCAAGTGGGTAGAAGCTGAACTACTTACTGCTATCACTGGCCAGAACATCCTCAAGTTTGTCTGGCGAAACATTGTCTGCCGCTTCGGCATCCCGAGCACCATAATATCTGACAATAGAAAGCAGTTTGCCAACGACCCTTTTCGCTTCTGGTGTGCTGAATTACATATCAAACAGATTTTCACTTCGGTGGCACATCCTCAGGCCAACGGCCAAGTGGAGGTAACAAACTGCACTATCATCAACGGCCTAAAGAAACAGCTAAATTAGGCCAAGGGTCTTTGGGCCGAGAACCTTCCATAGGTTCTTTGGGCCTACCGCACAACACCTCATACTTCAATCAATGAAACACCTTACAGCCTTACCTATGGCTGCGAAGCGGTTATTCCCGCTGAAATCGGCGTAACCAGTCCCAGACTGCTCAACCACGACCCCGAGCACAATGAGGATGACCTTCGTGCTAACCTCGACGCGCTTGAACATCGCCGTGAACAAGCATTTATCCGACAAGCTAAATGTAAGCAGCAAATAACCCGATATTACAATAATCGAGTTCGCGGGACTCAATTTCGAGCAGGAGACTTGGTGCTTCGGCTGAATTTTGCTAGTAAAGCCGCACCAGAGGGTAAGCTACATGCCACTTGGGAAGGACCGTATTGTGTTACCGCTGCCTATGCCTCCGGAAGATATCAGCTGGCACATCCGAATGGTACTCCGGTGCCCCGCACATGACATGTCAGCAACTTGCGACGTTTTTTCCTCTAATCTACTTCGTTTGACAGTGTTTTTTCTCTTCTTTATTTTCTGCAATATTTTTTACTTTTGCAGTACCTTAATTCTGTTGTCTCTCAGTTTTAGATTGCATTGTATTCCTGTTTGTCCCGACAATGGAAATTAATGCAATTTTTCCTTTACACATATGTTATTCCCTTTGCGCGCCGCGGGGACGCCCCGACCCACTCTAATTTACACTTAATGGTGTTAATTTACTTATCTCTGGACTAGAGTTACCTCTCGCCCGATCCATCTGGGGAGGTCTCAAACATTGTCTACGGACAAGACTTGCCTCCTGCCCGATTCGTCCGAGGAGGTCTTTCAAACTTGTCTCCGGACGCGTTTCCATATATTACGTCCTTCCGAGGGTTGGGACAATTACATCACATTGCATAATTGCACATTTAAAAACATTTTTACATGCACATACACTTTAGTTCCAAAAATATATCAAATTTTTTTCCTTTATACAAATATATTTCATACATACAATATCATCTTTTACAAATCTTATACCTCTTTATACTTTTTACATCATGCTATCTAGTCTTGCCTCCTAGCCAAAACTCGGAACTCCGGCGCCCTGGCAAGCTTCGCCCTGTGCCTGAACTCCTCCGGGACCTGGAAGCACCTCGGGGCACTCCTCTGCTCCTTGGACCCCCCTGGCTGCTTTGCCGTCCATGGCTCGGCTGGCTCGCCTGGCTCGCCCTCTTGGTTGGTCCCAATTTATGTGCCCATTCTACTGGGTCCCACTCCGGCGGGGCCATCTCTTCGACTTCCTGGACAAACTCCCGGACTTGTTCCGTGGACTCCAGGCTTCGCTCCGGCTCCGCATCTCGCCGCACTGCTGGTTCTCTGGCGAGCTTTGGCCTCTCCTTGCTGGCCCTGCTGGCCCCAGCAGAGCTCGGTTCCTGAATTATGATCCCTCCGGCCTACGCCGCACGAGGCGGCCTTTTTCTGCGCTTTTGGAGGCCTTGGCCCGGCTGCAGCTTGCGACATTCTCTTTCGGAGTGCGCCACCATCTCCTCCGGCCTTCCAGGTTTTGATACATTCCGAGGAGAAGCTCCAACACCAGACGCTTCCTGTACACCTCCGCAGAGTTCAGATCTCCGAGGTCCATTAATTCTTTTATCTCAGCTTGGACTTCAACAATTCGAGCCTCGAGATCCTCAAATGTCAACAGACCAAATTCTATCAACATCCGCTCGTATTCTCGGTGGTGCACGTACATCCGCTCCACTTCGGCGTCTTTTGATAGCGCGTTGGGTTTGTAGTGCATCGCACTCTCCTTGGCCTCAGTGCGAGCCTTCTCTGCCTTGGCCAGATTCTTCTCGGCGAGAGCTAGTTTTCTCTCTAGCCGGGGTACAACGTGCTTCTGCAGGTTTTCTCTCTCACCCCAGAACCAGTCCAAAGACCGCATCAGCTGCTTTATTACGCTGTGCAGTTCCTCGGTGCTCTCTTGTTAGCAGCTAAACATTCAGTACTATACACAACAAACTCATGGCCGTACAAATACAAATCAATGACTTTATTCATCATCCATTCACAATTTTACTTCAACAGTTCAATACAAAATACAGAGTCACGGTGTTCGAATACATCAAGAAAATCGTACTACATCCGTTGTACTATGCGAATCTATATATCAGTTACAATTTATTCAAATTGGGGGGGACTGACCTCGCCTTGCCCCGGTTTGGTCCCCGATGCTGTTACCGGTGCCGATGTCCCTTCGGCTACTGCTACTGCTAGCTGCTCTCCCTCCTGCAGCAAAGTCTGGCCGTCCCTGGAGCTTTGCACCGACGCTTCTGCTTGAGGCTCCATCCGCGGAGGCGGGGCCAGTTTTCGTGGCTCCGGCACGAACTGCCCCCTTCTATATGCCAGGAACTCCTCATCCTGGTCGGTGTCGCAGTTGGCGACCTCCTCGGCAGTCAGCACCGTGCCCTTCTCTACCAGCGCCTCCACCAGGGGCCATTCGGGGACTTGGGCCAGGGCCTCGTAGTAGGCCTTCTCCACGGCGCCTACGGAGTTGTAGTCGTATCCGAACTCTGGACGATACATATCCACGTCCAGATAGACGTCCTTCACTTTCTCCAGCAGCGCGGAGCGGATGGTAGTGTCACCGATTGCCACGAACCTCATCTGATAGTCCAGGAATGTGCCCGTCTAGAGGAGCTTCTCGGCGAACGTCTTCAATAGGGCCCTTTGGCCCTCAATCACCGCCGCGTCTTTACCTTTGAGCTCGGCACGGAGCTCCGCCACTTCGCTCTGGAGCAGCCCCATCTCTGCCTCCACGCCCCGAAGTCGGGTCACCTCCTTCTCCACCTCGGAGGCTCTTTTCCGGGCCTCGGACAGGTCATGGAAGAGTTTGTCATTACGGGAACGGAGCTCCCGCAGCGCCTCGGCCAGCTCCTCCTTCGCCTCCCTTTCGCTCCTTCGCCCGAGCTCCATTATTCCTCGGGCTAGCTGTAGCAACTCCTCAGCCTCTGGTCCTTTCAGACCCATAGTGCTCATTTGCCCCTGTGAAAAAAGGGTCCGTCAGCCTATTACACCATATAACGGGAAACACACAATCGTACGTACCTCAGGGGCAGCGTCCGCGCGCCCTCTTTGCCTCCGAGGGTGGCGTCAATGATGGTTCCGGCCTCTTTCTTGACCTCGGTGTCAGGCCGATTACCACCACATCTTCTTCGGTCCCTTGACACCGAACATGTCCAGGGGACGCCCCTCCTTTCGATGCCACCTCCCCAGCAACCGACTTCCTTTTCAAAACCGGTGGCATTTTTGGGCTCCCAGAAACGTCTTTCCCGAATCGACCCACTGCAAGCACAATAAACGACGTAAGAACCCTTGCAATATAAAAATGCACACAACACAATAAATAGCCCTACCCTCCTCAGCAGCCTCAGCAGACGAGCCCTTGCCCCGGGCCGGCGTATTCTCCTCCGGCAATTCCGAGAAGTAGAGGCTCAACCCCGCCTCCTCCAACTCCTTCTTAGTGCAAACTTGTTTAAACACACCCACGGTGCTAAAATCTTCCACTGACTCCGGCTCCACCACCGGAGCAATATCTACTATCTCCTCCCGTCTCCACCTCGGGATAGTCTCGCTCAATTTCACAAACAAAATTTTTTCCTTCCAGCTTTTACTCTAAAACCACCCCGGGGCCTTGGACTAAATGAGTACCACCCCTTTGCTTTCCCGAAAGCTTTTAGCTGGAAGAAAAACCTAAATGTACCTACGTCGGGCTCTACCCCTACACTCTTGCAGACTACTAAAACCCTACTACCTGCCTAATAGCATTGGGCGCTAACTGGCATAAGGCGATTCCGTAATACCTCAAAAGGTGTACTACGAAGTCCCACAGGGGAAATCTTAAACCCACCTTCAACTGGTCTATATACACCCCAATGAAACCCTTCGGCAGCCAACAAACTCGATCGCTGGGCTCCGGCAATATGTATTCTAAATTATAGGGAAAGTAAAACGAGGGAATCAGCGCTTCTAGCTGCACCCGAGTCATTCGGGGCGCCTCCGAGGCCACCTCGAAATCCTCCTCGAGGCAGTCGCTGAAGTCTACGGCTCGGGTCGAAATTTCCCTAAAATCCGCCCGAAATACAGTCTTAATTTCCCTCTTCTCAGGGAATATACTTCGTATCGGCACTGCATCAATCGGCCGTTCCACCGTTCCCACTTCCTAATAGAGGACGAAGACGAAGAAGAAGACATATTTACTTGTTTCAAATGAAAGTTCCTCTGAAAATTGCAAGGTGATTCTCCTTTTTTCCCGCTCTTTGTTTGTCGTAATTTTCAAATGAAATGGTAAAGTGAATCTTTCTGTTCACGCTTTATATATATTCAAAAATCAATGGCCAAGATTGCAACCTTTCGCATTCAACGCCTGTGATGCACGCGTGTTTTTCACGCGCTTTTTAGATAACCATGCACGTGGGGAATCACGCGCCTTGGGGTTTTGGTCAACATTGGTTGACTACCTCACCCCGGAGGTATTTACTTTCAACTCCAGTTGATTACCTCACCCCCGGAATATTTAATTTCAACTCCGGTTGATTACCTCACCCCGGGGGTATTTAATTTCGACTCAATTACCTCATCCCGGGGGTATTTAATTTCAACTTCGGTTGATTACCTCACCCCGGGGATATTTTATTTCAACTCCGGTTGACTACCTCACCCCGGGGGTATTATATTTCAACTCCGATTGATTGCCTCATCCTAGGGATATTTTATTTCAACTCCGGTTAACTACCTCACCCAGGGGGTATTATATTTCAACTCCGGTTGATTACCTCACCCCGGGGGTATTATATCTCAACTCCATTTGATTCATCAATTCACCTCGCCAACAACAACAACCACGCCCTCACCTTTCTCGACACACACTTCAAACCGAAGCTCATCTCTCGCTCCGGCTGGTGGGGGGGCATCTGATAGGTATGGACCAACCTACCCGGGTCGGCCAGGTCTGCCACCCGGGTTACTTGGGCCTGGGAACGCAAGCCCACAAACAAGAGAAGAACAAGTCAAAGGAATATCCTACCATTATCTCCTCAACCGCCATGCAGACGTGGCCTATGATCTCCTCAACCTCCCATGCGCAATTGTAGGCACCAGAGTAGTGGATAACTCACAACGGGCTTCCGGAGAAATAGGAAATATTTGTATAGATTAAAGGAGAGAATTAATTGTAGAGAGACAGAGGCCATTTTTTGGATCTGAACTAGAATAGTACAAGAAAAAGAGAGTGATTACTCTTTCCGGTGGACGTAGATCTCCGTGATCGAACCACATACATTCTTGAGTTATCTACATTCCTGCTATTTTTCTTATTCCGGGATATTATCTTAATTGTGGTTCAGTTGATATTGGGGACTCCGTTTTATCAGTCGATGATAATAGCTCCATACAAGACAGATACCAATTCAGATGAGTGAAAGGATCAATTGCTCCATTATATGAGACGATATTCGGCGGTCTCATTGCACTGGGCAGTCTGGCCAACAGGATCGATAGTACGAACGGTGATTTCGATCGGAATGCCTGTCCTTCGCTTTGCGGTGATGGTTGTGCCCGTGAACGTCCTTCCAACAAGCTCAAACGGTCCCTGAGTCGGGCAATTTCCTCATGTTCCTCTTCTTGATGATAACGGGGTCTTTCCCTGCGGCGGTCTTCTTCTCTCTGCTGCCGCCAAAATCCATCATGAGGATGTTGTTCGTCAAAATTTTGCTCTCGGGGAGACACCGGTCGTTGGGGCCTTCGTTCCGGTTCCCTTTGGCCTCCAAGTCTATTGAAGATTGTCCTTTGTGTGGACCTTGACTCGGCCACTGTTGCGGCGTTTCTTGGTGACACCGCTCCCCTTTTGTGGTGCCGGTCTCTAGTCATTGCCGGCGGACTTGGCTGGCGGTATGCATCCAGCATCGGAGTCGGAGGTAAACCCCCTTCTTCTTCCTATCCCGATCCGGTGCTACTGGGAGGGGAGGGGGGGTTCAGGTGCCCTATCTTGTATTGTGGCATCTTTTTGAACTTGAGACGGCTCATCGACATGGTCTGCCCTCTGTTTCTGTAATTGCGCTAACTGTTCGGTTTTGGTTGCAATTTCTCGAAGCAACTCTGCTTCCAAAGGGTTGATCGGTGGTGGGGGAGTATTATTGCGATGATCTTGTGGTTGTCGTCGTGCGGACGTTACTTCTGGTGAGGCCCTTCTATTTAGTCTTGACAACGTGTGTCTGGACGGTGCATGAGAAGACTTTGACTTATTTGCCATTGGTATGCCTTTTTGATGATTCGGAGGTTCCGCCCTCCTTCTAGCGCCAATTTGTGGATAGGTCTTCTTAAGTTGCTTGATTAACTACGTTTGTTTATGGAATTGATTGGTTATTTTGTGCGCAGATCGCCTCCACAAGAATTAGAACGATCTAGCGGTCGGTCGTGTAAAAAGGAAAGAGTTTGTTGTACATGGTTTATGATATGTAGTGATGTTTTTATTAATTATCGATAACTCTTTACACTTGCAGCTGGAGTACAATATTTCTCAAATCAGTTCTCCTCTCTTATTACTTTTTTCTCTCTATTTTCTGATGATCCTATTACAATGGAGGTGTTGAGGTATTTATAGACTTCGGAAGCAGCTTTTGCTGACTGACACGTGTCCACCAAGTGTCATAGTCGGTGGCCGATGTCTACGTGGAGCTTCTTTGCTGAGTTGGAACATCGTTCTGGCCATGTGTTATTCTGACATTGTAATGATGACAGCAGTCGGCGTTCAAGGTCGATGTTGGGATCCAATTTGATTTTACTTGCGGACGGGTGCAGTGATCTTGTAGGTGCGGTCCTGGAGGCGACGGTGTTCTTTGTTGGTCGTTGAGCCCGTGAGGAGTATGTAAGCAGTCTAGGATCAGAACGGTTTAGCCGACAGCTAAACCCAAGTGGATCTGGCTTTAATGTCTTCGTCTTCGATCAGTAATACATTTTAATTTAATGATATCCACATGTGGTATCACTAGAGATCACTGGAAAGATTTGATGTGGAATTGAACTTGACACACCCCTAGCATCTTTAATTGTTTACCATGAGGCATTTACCGTAAACAAGTGGTGAATTTAATCTCTTGAGAGTACTCTTAGTGGAAAGATGAGGATATTACCATATGGGGAAAGGTTGTTAAATTTGGAGGAGACTAGAGACAAATAGTGTGCACGTTAGAATCATATATGAAAGTAAAAATTAATTTGCTCTTTGGAGTGAGTGCAAGAAACATGAGGTTTTGGTGACGTCCAACAATTTTGAGAGTAGGGTGATGAGATATGAGTGCAATTGTAGAGTTCCCAGTTGAGATGATGTTTTTATAGAGGAAGCGGGAGACCGTATATTTATTATTGTCCAAATCATATATCCTTCTCTGATTGACAACTACGACACTCCTAACTTCTTTCAAGAGACCAACAAACAACAATTTTGTGTCTACTACCCATACCTGGAAAAGAAGAGCACTAATTTACGACGATATTCAGGAATTCCAAAATCATTGTCTGAAGCTGAAAATCAGAGTTACCAACGAGATTGATTATTACACAGCTTGGTGAACGTGTTATTAAAGCAAAGATACTCTCTGCTATGAATTTAGGATTGGAGTATTCCATACCTGAATGGCCCTCAGTCCGTTTGATAACAGGTTGTCTTTCAAACTCTAGGAGACGAACATTTCCCAATTCGGAGTCTTTGTTACAACAGGTGTTTCATCCTCTATTACACTCAATTCACTAGGTGACACATATTAATTTGTGACATCATACCATACGTATATCGGTTAGTGAATGAGTGAAACATAAGATATAATACCGAAGTGTAACAAGTGATCTCATGGGAACATTCCCCAGTAGTTTGTTTTGCTATGATGATAAACCAGTTCCAATGTTTAATCATATCTTCCAAGACCAATATTTAGCTACAGATAGCTACGTGAAGCATCAAGAGTAATTGAAGATTTTTTTTATATGAACAAAGAGGAGAACATTTGCAATAAAACGACAAATAATGTAAATGTTTGCGAATTTGTAAACCTATTTGCACATCATTATTAATATTATATATATAAATTGTACAAAAGATATTAATATTATATATATAAATTGTGCAACTTTTGTAGTAACTTTATTATTATTTGACACATAAAAATGTTATAATTTTAGTTTCTTTATATTCTAATATATAGGCAAAAATCGATAGAATAAGTTTGTAGTTGCAGCTTCCCCTCTACTACCAACAAGATTGGATGAATCAGATTACAAAGAATTTGTCTTATACTGCTCCGCCGCATCCAATTTACTATACAATAAAATAAATCCATTTATATAAGGAATTTAGAGACATTTTCTCACCCATTTTATTTTTTAAAAAAATAATTTAATAATCTTATTATATCATAAGAGAGCTCTTTATAAGAGAAAAGCATAAATATTTTCCCGTTTATTTTACCTGTTAAAATAAATAGTTTAATCATTACTAATATGGTAGAACATATGTAAATATAGTAAAATCATGCAAAAAGTGTTCCAAATTTGAATTGTCTTTAGGCAATTTGCTTTATATAAAAAACGATAGCAGTTAACTTATAATTGATTTATTATATATATAATTATTTTCCAAAAATTAAATAAACAAATAATTTTTTTTTACATTTTCAATTTTATGTATAATAGATCAAAATAATTTTTAGGGGGTCTTTAATTTGACATCTCTATTGCATATTTTAAAATAAGCTACATTAGAAAAAATACAACTATTTGTTGACTTTTTAGGTTAAATTTGTGTGTGTAGTGTGAGTTATATATTATTTGTATTGGGTATAATAGGGAGATACAAATTAATTAAATATTTTAAAAATATTATTTGATTAATATTCATTTCATATTTTATTAAAAAATACTCAATTTAATTTATCTTTGAAAACATTAATTTTATTGTAGAAAAAAAATCCATATATTTTATCTTTACAGATTTAATATTTTAGAAATAGTTAAAGCCGACCATATTTCAGTTATCAAAATTAGAGATAATATTTTTTTTGTGTAAAAAAAATTTTGGACGAACAAAGATGTGCTTTAGTAAGGGATGAGAAAATTAAAGATTTATTTCATTCTCGTGATGTCCTTGACGGTTACAATCGCGGTGGCTTCCTGTTCTTCTCTATATTTATCATATGGATTTTATGGTGACGCGCATGTTTAGGGAAGGGAACTAGTCTGCTGATGCGCTCTCTAAATTGCGTATCGGCTTTACTTGGTTTCTACATCTACCAGTTCTTGTGGAAGATTTAACTTACAAGGATTTTCATGTGGAGTTCTTCCGGTTTTGTTGATTTTGTTTTTTGCAGGAACTCTTTTTCCAAACCTTGGGTTTTTTCCACTGGGTTTCACCATGGTTGGATTTTCACGAAGACAGCATGGAGGCTAGCTACTGACTTGTAATAGCAGCACTTAGGCGCATTGGTTTATTATTATCGGTCCTTGTCGTTCATGTCGGTGGCGTCTTTTTTTTTTATTGTTTGTCGTCTGTATAGTCTTTTTGTTTTTTCTCTTTAATATATGCACAGATTAACTCGTTCTCTCTCTGTTTTAACATTCTTAAAGTAGTTCTCCAACATCCTAAAGGCATGAGTACATTTTTTTATTGTTAATTTATTTTTTACTTACAATAGATAAAAATCAACCATCATTTCTCAATATTTAGTCTGATACTAATATTGAATATTATCATATAAAATATTAAATTTAAAGTACGCAACTTTTTGTTGGTTCGTTATTGGGGTTTGTTGATACATAAAATTTGTATCCAATTAAAATGCGCCACGTAATAATATATGAGTTGAAAATCAATTTTATATTTGATTATTTTAATATTAGGAATTAATTTAATAAATTCCTAAGTTAAAAGATCAATTTAATTGGTGATTTACTATATATTTTATTGGCCAATTGGAAGCCGCCACATGTCAAGATGATGCAGAAATTACTAAATTAGTTTAAATTAATTTAGTAATTATCCAAGAAGATGACGATAAACATCAAATCATGACGGACCAATCAAAATGCTCCATGTGTCAAATTGTTGCAGTAATTATTAAATTAAATACAATTAATTTAATAATAATCTTATGGATAATGATATTGTGGAGGACCAATCATATCACTCCATTCGGACCCGAGCCCATTAGGGTTTTCCAATCCTACAACTATAAATAGGGCTTCATTCTCCACCAAAAAAGGACAACATCAACAACACAAGTCAAGAAGTAAGTGAAGAATTTCAGAGCAAAGTTCTTCGGCATTCTTCAAGCAACTCCAAGCGTTCTTCGGCATTCTCCAAGAAACGACTTTTGATTCGAGATTAAGGTGTTGAGCCCCTCCAATCAACGTTTCCGACATAAATATCCGAAGGTGTTCGTCGACGTTCATCAAAATCTTCGAAGTTGTTCTTCGAACACCCATCTAAGAAGACCGTTTGATCCAAAATTAAGCTTCCAAGCCTTTGGGTCAACGTTATTCAAATCAAAGCTCAAAATCAGAGAAGATCGAAGTCAACTCCGCATCTGAAGGCATAAACAATTGAAGAGAACGGAGAAGATCGAAGTCAACTCCGCATTTGAAGGCATAAAGTCCCACTGGGCGTGCCAAAAATTTGTAACAACAAATTTTGTGTATAAACACAAAATAATTCGTACAAATTAAATTTATCAAATCGAAATGATTTTTAAGTTCAATCTCTAAAAATCCCTCTGATTCTTCTCTTCAATTGTTTATGCCTTCAAATGCAGAGTTGACTTCGATCTTCTCCGTTCTCTTCGATTGTTTATGCCTTCAGATGCGGAGTTGACTTCGATCTTCTCCGATTTTGAGCTTTGACTTGAATAACGTTGACCAAAAGGCTTGGAAGCTTAATTTTGGATCAAATGGTCTTCTTGGATGGGTGTTCGAAGAACAGCTTCGAAGATTTTGATGAACATCAACAACACAAGTCAAGAAGCAAGTGAAGAATTCCAGAGCAAAGTTCTTCGGCATTCTTCAAGCAACTCCAAGCGTTCTTCGGCATTCTCCAAGAAATGACTTTTGATTCGAGATCAAGGTGCTGAGCCCCTCCAATCAACGTTTCCGAGATAAATAAAAAATTTGTAACAACAAATTTTGTGTATAAACACAAAATAATTCGTACAAATTAAATTTATCAAATCGAAATGATTTTTAGGTACAATCTCTAAAAATCCCTCTGATTCTTCTCTTCAATTGTTTATGCCTTCAACTGCGGAGTTGACTTCGATCTTCTCCGTTCTCTTCAATTGTTTATGCCTTCAGATGCGGAGTTGACTTCGATCTTCTCCGATTTTGAGCTTTGACTTGAATAACATTGACCCAAAGGCTTGGAAGCATAATTTTTGGATCAAACGATCTTCTTGGATGGGTGTTCGAAGAACAGCTTCGAAGATTTTGATGAACGTCGACGAACACCTTCGGATATTTATCTCAGAAACGTTGATTGGAGGGGCTCAGCACCTTGATCTCGAATCAAAAGTCGTTTCTTGGAGAATGTCGAAGAACGCTTGGAGTTGCTTGAAGAATGCCGAAGAACTTTGCTCTGGAATTCTTCACTTGCTTCTTGACTTGTGTTGTTGATGTTCATCAAAATCTTCGAAGCTGTTCTTCGAACACCCATCCAAGAAGACCGTTTGATCCAAAATTAAGCTTCCAAGCCTTTGGGTCAACGTTATTCAAGTCAAAGCTCAAAATCGGAGAAGATCGAAGTCAACTCCGCATCTGAAGGGCATAAACAATTGAAGAGAACGGAGAAGATCGAAGTCAACTCCGCATTTGAAGGCATAAACAATTAAAGAGAAGAATCAGAGGGATTTTTAGAGATTGTACCTAAAAATCATTTCGATTTGATAAATTTAATTTATACGAATTATTTTGTGTTTATACACAAATTTTGATGTTACAAATTTTTGGCACGCCCAGTGGGACATCTCTACCTCTCATCTCTTCTCTTCAACCAAAATTGAAGACATCACTATGACACCTCACAAGATCATAATTACGAAAGTCGCTGCAACAAATCCTCCAACTGCAGACGTCAATGTTGTCACAAGCAGTATGTCAAACCGCTCGCAATCATTGGCATCTTCGGAGGAAAATACTTCTTCCGGGTCTACTAAGAAGGATTTGCGAGACATTGTTGATAGCAATAGGGATGACAAGGACAACTCTGCATGTTCTACACCTCGTTCTTCATCAAGCTCAGAAGCAGCCCCGATCATGACAACAAATGCTTCAACCCTTGAAGAACAACTCGTGAGCTTGACTAAAGCTATTGAAGGGCTTACAAGACATGTACAAGAGCAAGACTCCTTGATCGCGAAACTGATAAGCAAGGTTGATAGCAGTACTACAAGTCGCGCTCCTGGAAAAGAACCTGTTGAGGATCAAGATGAAGCTGAAGAATCTGCGGGGCATCAATATCAACCAAACGAGAAGGAGAGAACCATGGATAAACTGCAAGTCTCCTCCGATGGTATGGTCCATGTTGATCAACTAAAAGAAATCATCTTAGGAACCCTAAAGGACAAGTTTGACGGGACGTCTAAGTCATCTTCAACTTACACCAAACCATATTCTCTGAGGATTGACAACTTGAAGATGCCTTCCGGTTATCAACCCCCAAAGTTCCAACTCTTCGATGGTAAAGGCAGCCCCAAACAGCATATCGCTCACTTTGTCGAGACATGCAATGATGTTGGGACGTATGGTGATCATTTAGCAAAGCAATTTGTCCGCTCTTTGAAAGGGAATGCATTCGACTGGTATATAGACTTAGAAGCCAACTCTATCGATAGTTGGGAGCAGATGGAGCAAGAGTTCCTCAACCGCTTTTATAGCACTAGGAGGACAGTGAGTATGATTGAACTGACCAACACGCGCCAATGGAAAGAGGAGGCAGTAGTTGACTACATCAACCGAGGGAGAAATTTGAGCCTCAACTGCAAAGATCGTTTGTCTGAGGCTTCCGCGATTGAAATGTGCACTCAAGGAATGCAATGGGGTCTTCGGTACATTCTCCAAGGAATTCGGCCAAGGACATTTGAAGAACTAGCAACTAGAGCACATGATATGGAGCTAAGTATGGCTGCAAGTGGACTTGAAGGACCACTGATCCTTGACTTCACAAAATCCAAAGAAAGACAAGAAATCAAGAAAGGGGGCAAGTCATTTGTCAAACCATCAACCAAAGAATCTATGGCGGTAAATGTTAAATCCATCAAGTTCCGAACAAAGAATGATGATAAAGAAGGTGAAAAGCATAACATTCCTCGAGAGACGGGACAAAAAAAGTTAACATTGAAGGAAATGCAGAACAAACAATACCCTTTCCTAGATTCGGATGTTCCCGGGATTTTTGATGACCTGCTCAAAGAAGGTTTGATCGAGTTGCCAGAAATGAAGCGACCGGAAGAGGCTGGAAGAATCGACGACCCAAAGTATTGCAAATACCATCGGCTGTTGGGCCACCCAATTCAAGATTGCTTTGTATTTAAAGACAAAGTGTTGCGGTTGTCTCGGGAAGGAAAAATCCTTTTAGAGGAAGATGCTACAACAAATCTCATCACTGTTACATGCTCCACAACAAATCATCAAAATGAAGAAGCCTGCCTATCCGAGAAGGAGGATCGCTCTACTGATAGGGATCATACTTCAGCAATCACTTTCGCCGACGAGGATTTGCGACTCGGCTTTGATCCACATAATAGACCGTTATTCATGACTACATACACTCGTGAGAAAAAGGTGAAAAAAATACTCATAGACGGAGGCTCTACCGTGAACATCATGCCCCTACGAACAATGAAAGAGTTAGGGATTTCCACAGATGAGCTCGTGAGTGGTCGACTGATGATCCAAGGATTTAACCAAGAGGGACAACGAGCTCTTAGTTATAAGGCTAAACTTGTTGATGGACGAGATGACTTTGACGTCCTTGTTTTATGTGATCGATGCTAGAACATCATATAATATGCTCCTCGGCCGCCCACGGTTGCATGAGAATGGGGTAGTTCTGTCTACTTGGCACCAGTGTTTGAAATATTGTGAAAATGGTGTCGTAAGAAAAGTAGTTCCTGACGATATGCCTTTCTCTGAGGCTGAATCACATTTTGCCGATGCCAAATACTACTTCAAAGACGCAAAAACAACAAAAGCCAAAGAAGTTCTCTCAAGCAAGAAATCTGAAAAGGGCCAAGCTGCTAAAGACGAACCATGCAAACCTTCACCTTGTTGCGATGGAAAGATCTTAAAACGAAACATGCTCCTTTCCCAAGAAGAACCTCTGAAAGAGTTGACCTTGTCACTACACAAGCTTGATGCAACAATTCCGTTAAGTCAACCACTTGAAGGATTCGTCCATCCGACATTTCGAGCTAGAACTGAGCATGGAACACTTTCATTACCTGATGACGACAAGCATTATTGCCCTAAAGCCTTTAAACTTCTTGTCCAAGCCGGGTATAACCCACAAGAAAGTAGCTCCAGTAAATCCGATGTTGTCATGAATACAGTAAAGAAGACTGGCCATGGTGGCAAAAGTTCCAAGATAGGTCTTGGTTATACGCCAGCAAATCCTGTTCGCATCAGCATTAAAAGAGCAACCACTAATTATGTCATTGAGGGAGAAGTCTCGTTAACAGAAGACACTTTTGATAGAAATTGGAGGAAAGTATGTCTAGTCTCCGTCTTTGAAAGACTTGGCCCAGTGAAAAGACGTGGGAGAAACATTCGCCAAAGGATAAATGCTGCCAAGTTACAAAGGGGCAATGAGAAAAAATCCAATCAAAGGATTAGAAGCTTAATCCCGTCCCGTATAAAGAGGCGCACCACTTTAATTGTGTCATGTGATAAAGAGCTGAAGGCTAGAGCGCAAACAATCATCTTCACAAAAACACAAGATGACGACGATAGAGAAAGTGTGGCTTCTTCATACTTTGTCAATAGTGGAGCCCAGCATGTCCCTCAATGTGCCCCTCAGAGCATTATAAGAAACCTAAGAAGGAAAATCATTCAACTAGTCAGCGGTGGCTACATCAACGAAGGGAATGGTACTATGCACACAATCCAAATAAGGCAAAGGAACGAGCAAATGAGAGCATGTGTGGACTTTAAGAAAGATGAAGAGGTAAATGAGGACATTGCTTCAACAAATCATATTACCTTGAGTGAAGAGGTCCATGAAGCAGAGGAAGATGCCGAAATTGCGCCCCCAGAAAAGAAGGAGTGAAATCAACAGTGGACGAGCTGAAAGAAGTTGACTTAGGTGACGTCGATGATCCACGACCAATTTACATCAGCGCCCTATTGACGGCCAATGAAAAAGAGGCATACATTGAATTGCTGTGAGAATTTAGAGATATATTCGCATGGTCATACAAAGAGATGCCTGGATTAGACTCGAAGGTAGCTGTCCACCATTTGGCCATAAAGAAAGGCACTCGACCCGTTAAACAAACTCAACGTCGCTTTAGACCTGAATTGATCCCTCCGATAGAAGCGGAAGTAAACAAACTGATCGAAGTTGGATTCATTCGAGAAGTCAAATATCCCACATGGATATCCAGCATTGTCCCAGTAAGAAAGAAGAATGGACAAATCCAAGTTTGTGTTGACTTCAGAGATCTAAATGTGGCATGCCCGAAAGATGACTTCCCACTGCCGATCACTGAGTTCATGATTGATGCGACTACGGGGCACGAAGCTTTGCCCTTCATGGATGGATCATCGGGATATAATCAAATTCGCATGTCACCCAAGGACGAAGAGTTGACAGCCTTTCGAACTCTGAAAGGAATATAATGCTACAAGGTGATGCCATTTGGATTGAAGAACGCTGGAGCTACGTACCAAAGGGCCATGCAGAAGATATTTGATGACATGCTCCATAAGAATATTGAATGTTATGTTGATGATGTGGTCGTGAAGTCTAAAAGGCGAGAAGATCATCTGAAGGACTTAAGGAAAGTGTTTGAACGCCTTCAAAGATACCAACTTAAGATGAATCCCCTCAAGTGCGCATTTAGAGTCACGTCTGGAAAATTCTTCGGATTTGTCGTTCGCCATCGGGGCATAGAAATTGAGCAAGCTAAAGTTGACGCAATTCTGAAGATGCGTGAGCCACGAAACATTCACGAGCTCAAAAGTCTACAAGGAAAGTTGGCATACCTTCGAAGGTTCATATTAAACTTGGCTGGACGATGTCAACCGTTTAGTAGGCTCATGAAGAAAGGCATTCCATTTGAATGGGACGAATCCTGCACCAATGCTTTCAAAAGCATCAAGGACTACTTGACGAAGCCACCAGTGCTAGTCGCGCCAGTGTCTGGACGGCCCTTGATTCTGTACATCGCTGCACAAGAATGATCTGTTGGAGCTTTATTGGCACAAGAAAATGACAACGGCAAGGAAAATGCTTTGTACTATCTAAGCAGGACGATGACGCCAAACGAACTAAACTACTCAGCAATAGAGAAGATATGTCTAGCTCTGATCTTTGCAATTCAAAAGTTGAAGCACTACTTCCAAGCTCACACCATCTGCCTTGTCTCAAAAGCAAATCCTTTAAAGTATGTTATGTTAAAACCAGTGCTCTCCAACAGACTTGCAAGATGGTATCTCCAGCTGCAACAATTCGAGATAGTTTATGTTCCCCAAAAGGCAGTGAAGGGACAAGTGTTGGCCGACTTCTTAGCTGATCATCCTATCCCAGCTGAATGGGAATTATCGGACGACTTGCCAGATGAAGATGCTTTAGCTGTTGAAATCTCTCCTCCTTGGAAGATGTACTTTGACGGAGCAGCTCATAGAGAAGGAGCTAGTGCTGGGGTTGTCTTTATGACACCATATGGTGAAGTACTTCCATACTCATTCACTTTAACTCAGAATTGTTCGAACAATGTCGCTGAGTATCAGGCACTCATACTTGCGCTTGAAATGGCGGTGGACACAAAACGAATACATCTCAAAGTGTATGGAGATTCCAAGTTGGTAATCAACCAGCTAAGCGGAGAATGTGAAGTTAAGAAGCCCGAATTGCTACCATATGTCACCTATGCTCGGAAACTTATTGGGTGGCTTGGAGATGTAGAACTTGATCACGTTCTAAGAAAGCACAATAAACAAGCAGATGCACTTGCTAAGCTCGCTTCAACAATTGCTATGTCTGATGTCGAGGTGCGTGTACCAGTATGTAAAAGTTGGGTCATTCCACCAATCTTTGAAGATGAAGATGATGATGAGGAGGAAAGTCTCTCCGTTGCAGTATTTGAGATTGAAGAAGAAGACTGGCGTCAAACCTTTGTGGATTACTTAAAATATGAGAAGCTACCGAATGACCCTCGCCAAAGGGTTGATATACGACGTCGTGCATCACGTTTCATTTACTTCAAAGGGACGCTCTATAGACGGTCATTTGATGGAGTCTTTTTGTGATGCTTAAGTAATGAAGAATCTATCCGAGCTATGGAAGAAGCTCACTCCGGGATTTGTGGAGCTCATCAATCGGGTCCAAAACTACACTTCCGAATCAAGAGAATGGGTTACTACTGGCCGACTATGGTGAAGGATTGCATAGATTATGCGCAAAGGTGTCAAGCTTGTCAGTTTCATGCAAATCTCATTCATTAACCACCCGAGCCCCTACATCCTACTGTTGCTTCATGGCCCTTCGACGCTTGGGGTTTAGATGTAGTTGGACCAATGACAAAGTCTTCTGGTGGACATTTGTATATCCTGGTAGCGACGGATTATTTCTCTAAATGGGCTAAAGTTGTGCCTCTGAAAGAAGTAAAGAAGGAAACAGTGGCTAATTTCATCCGTTGTAACATAATCTACCGCTATGGGGTACCAAGATACATCATCACCGATAACGGAAAACCGTTCAGCAATAGCTTGATAGATAATCTCTGTCAGAAGTTTGGATTCAAGCAAAGAAAGTCGTCCATGTATTATGCTGCCGCCAATGGTCTTGCCGAGGCATTCAACAAAACTTTATGTAATTTGTTGAAGAAAGTAATTGCAAAGTCAAAACGTGATTGGCATGAAAGAATGGGAGAAGCTCTATGGGCATACCGAACTACGCACAGGACGGCTACGCAAGCAACTCCTTACTCGTTGGTCTATGGTGTAGAAGTTGTTCTTCCTCTTGAGCAACAAATTCCATCGTTGAGGATAGCAATGCAAGAAGGGCTAACTAAAGAAGAGAATGCGCGGTTGCGTCTCGAGGAGCTGGAGGCTCTTGATGAAAAGCAACTAGAAGCACAACAAAGACTCGAATGTTACCAAGCTCGCATGTCAAAGGCGTTCAACAAAAAGGTACGGACGCGTTCATTTCAAGTAGGTGATTTGGTACTTGCTGTTCGGAGGCCGATCATCACTACTCACCGAGTTGGCAACAAGTTCACATCGAGGTGGGGTAGCCCTTATGTTGTAAAGGAAGTCTACATGAATGGTGCTTACAAGTTGATTTCTGAAGATGGCGTACGGGTCGGGCCCATAAATGGAAAGTTCTTGAAGCGCTACTACGCTTGAGTCTGCTGCCAAAAAAAAAAAAAAATAAATAAATAAATAAAGAAAGAAAGAACCTCCTGGCCCACATGAGGATAAACTGTGTACGGCGACCACCAAAGGTAAAGTATGTGGTTAAAATGCTAACTTACCCCACTTTGGCTAAAGTGGTTAAAGAATAGTCACTCCTGGTCCGCATGAGTATAAACTGTGCACGGCACCCCCAAAAACAAACACAAAGGTGGCAATTGAACTACGTTATGACTTGATCCCCTTCACCAGGGTACGTAGGCAGCTTAGTATTCTAAGTTCAGTCATATATTGTGTTTTCCTCTTCTAAGTCGCTCCAAGTAAAGAAGATTCAAGTTGATGTTAATCGAACTCCAAGTGTGTCTGGCCTTTAGCTGATCTCATCCAATGCCAGAGTCCATCAAGACGGATTGTCAAGCTTAGCTCGATCATGGTTGTCGGAGTTCTTTGGATCATTTGTCTCAGTTGAGTTCGTTCCTCTAAGTCTTCGAGATGACTGTGTCTCTCCCAAGTCGAGTCTGCCTCCGAATCTTCAAGATGAATTCTCCTCTACAAGTCAAGTCCGTTGAATGTATCTCTTGAAGTCAAGTCTTCAAGATGAGTTCACGTCTCCAAGTCGAGTCCTTCGGATGTGTCTTCTGCCTCTTCGAGTCGGCGATGACTCTCAAGTCTTCAAGATGACTTCGCCTCTCCAAGTCAAGTCAGTCGGATATCCACATGTCCAAGTCGAGTCAGTCAGATGTGTCTCTTGAAGTTGAGTATGTTGAATGCGCTTCTTGAAGTTGGAATGTTGGATGTGTCGCTTCAAGTCAAGTCTATCGGATGTCAAGCCGAGTTTGTCTCTCCCAAGTTGAAGTTGCCTCCCGAATCTTCAAGATGAATCCGCCTGTCCAAGTCGAGTTCGGTGGGAACGTCTCTCCAAGTCGAGTCAATCGGATGTGTCTCTTGAAGTTGAGTCTACTGAATGCACCTCTTGAAGTCGAAATGTCGGATGTGTCGCTTCAAGTCGAGTCTATCGGATGTCAAGCCGAGTTCGTCTCTCCCAAGTTGAAGTTGCTTCCCGAATCTTGAAGATGAATCCACTTGTCCACGTCGAGTCAGTAGGATGTGTCTCTTGAAGTCGAGTCTGCTGAATGCACTTTTTGAAGTTGGAATGTGGGATGTGTCGCTTCAAGTCAAGTCTATCGGATGTTAACCCGAGTTCATCTCTCCCAAGTTGAAGTTGCCTCCCGAATCTTCAAGATGAATCCGCCTGTCCAAGTCAAGTTCGGTGGGAGCGTCTCTCCAAGTCGAGTTCGGTGGGAGCGTCTCTCCAAGTCGAGTATGTCGGATGTGCTTCTCCAAGTGGGTTCCATCTCTCAAGTCTTCAAGATGAGTCTGCCTCCAAGTCGAGTATGTCGGATGCGCTTCTCAAAGTCGAGTATGATGTTTCCATTGTATCTTCAAGTTGAATAAGGCTGCTTCTCGAAGTCTGGCTCATCAAGGAGTGGTCTGTTTCAGTTGATTCACAAGAAGGGTAGCTCTGAAGTGACTCTTTGCTTCTTTAGTAGCGCTCATTTGCCACAGCGAAGGCTGGATCATGACTATGTGTTTTCATTAACCAAAATTAACCCAAATTTCGATGGACACGGGAAAGATGCAAGATCTATCAGTGTATCCTCGAGGTATGTGCTAAGCTTGGAACAAATGCTCGCAAAAGTACGCAAGTCCGCCAAGATGGATGTTCGACTGTGATATCAATATCCCTCTGTCAGAAGTCAGCAATATGTTGTCAGAAAAGCACGCACCAAGCCTCCGCATATCCACCAACAAGGGATTCCGCATATCCACCAACAAAATCAACAAAACCGCCAATCTTCCACAACATAATCTTGGTTGGTTATGATTGCTGCATAGTAAGATGTAGATTCATGATTTTGCAATATAAGTCAGGCCATTATCAAGTTAGTATGGTGTTTTTCGTTGAGTAAATGGACCGCCCAAAATTATTAATTGCAGGCCTAATTTAATTCGGATCCAAATAAATTCTCCTTGATACGAGTATAAACTATCATCAAAATTTTAAATTCAAATTGAAGGCTCCTAGGTACGAGTATAAAATACCTAACAAATTAAAAAAAAAAAAATTCAAATTCAAGAACTCCTTGATAAGAGTATAAAATGTCAATATGTTCCAAACAAATTCCAAAAGTCAAATCCGAGACTCGTCCACTCCAAGATGCCTCGTCCGTGAACAAGTCTCGAGAGGGCTTTGTTGATACATAAAATTTGTATCCAATTAAAATGTGCCAATGAGTTGAAAATCAATTTTATATTTGATTATTTTAATATTAGGAATTAATTAAATAAATTCCTAAGTTAAAGATCAATTTAATTGGTGATTTACTATATATTTTATTGGCCAATTGGAAGCCGCCACGTGTCAAGATGATGCAGAAATTACTAAATTAGTAATTATCCAAGAAGATGACGATAAACATCAAATCATGACGGACCAATCAAAATGCTCCATGTGTCAAATTGTTGCAGTAATTATTAAATTAAATACAATTAATTTAATAATTATCTTATGGATAATGATATTGTGGAGGACCAATCACATCACTCCATTCGGACCCGAGCCCATTAGGGTTTTCCTATCCTACAACTATAAATAGGGCTTCATTCTCCACCAAAAAATGACAACATCAACAACACAAGTCAAGAAGCAAGTGAAGAATTCCAGAGCAAAGTTCTTCGGCATTCTTCAAGCAACTCCAAGCGTTCTTCGGCATTCTCCAAGAAACGACTTTTGATTCGAGATCAAGGTGCTGAGCCCCTCCAATCAACATTTCCGAGATAAATATCCGAAGGTGTTCGTCGACGTTCATCAAAATCTTCGAAGTTGTTCTTCGAACACCCATCCAAGAAGACCGTTTGATCCAAAATTAAGCTTCCAAGCCTTTGGGTCAACGTTATTCAAGTCAAAGCTCAAAATCGGAGAAGATCGAAGTCAACTCCGCATCTGAAGGCAAAAACAATTGAAGAGAACAGAGAAGATCGAAGTCAACTCCGCATTTGAAGGCATAAACAATTGAAGAGAAGAATCAGAGTGATTTTTAGAGATTGTACCTAAAAATCATTTCGATTTGATAAATTTAATTTGTAGGAATTATTTTGTCTTTATACACAAAATTTGTTGTTACAGGGTTATAATTGAATATCTAATGTGAATTGAACTATCTTTATTAACTTTGAGTTGTAAATAAAAATAAATTAAATTAATTTTTTTTATAAAATAAATATATTTTAAACTGTGCATCGCATGATAGAGAAATTCATATAATAAGATATATGTATATGTAGTTAAATTATGCAAAAACTTGGTTCCAAATTTAGATTTTTACCGGAAATGTGCTACATTTAAAACATAGGAGCCAACTTATGATTGATTAAGTATGTATGCATATATATAATTATATTCCAAAATTTAAGGCACAATTATTTTTTTGTTACATTTTAATATATCAAATTAATCTATTTTTATATATCAAATATTTCTATTTATACTTCAATTTGACATCTATTACACATACCTTACCATATAATAAAAGAGATTCATCTATAAAACGAAACTTGAAGCATTTTTTCGCACATTTTACTTGTTAAAAATAGGTGGTTTAATCAGTGGGAAATGAGTAACACTTGGGTGCATCAGATTTACAATAGGCTTATTGTACATCACCCTAATTTAAGGCATGGACATGAAAAACGCGCTACATTGCAATTTTATCATGATTTTGTGTCCGCCAAACGGGTCCGTGCCCAACCCGTCGGGCCGCGAATTTTTTTTTTATATATTTCAACGCTATAATTGATATAGTTAAAGCCGCGTATGATTAACATATATGTGCTCTGGGCTAGTGGTTAAGAACGCAAGCTGAAGGCGCGAGGGTTGAGTGAGGGCTGGGTTCAAATCCCAGCTCTGCCTCTTGCAATTTATTATTTTCTTTTAATTACTTCATCACATAATATTTATTAAAAAGTAACATTTGCATTAATATCAACAAAATAGTTTCTAGTCAAATTGGTGTGGAGAGCAACATGAAGGTTGAAGGGTATGAGTTCGAATCCTTTCTCTTCCCTTTATTGTGTTCCTTTTTTTAACACATTTAAATGCCCATTTTTTTTTATGTTTAATTAATTATTTTTTTATTAACTTATTAAATTGTATTATGTCTTTTGATAAAATATACTTTTTTGGTGAAGTAGTTATACTATATTGAATCCCCCACAACAAAAAGAAAAACAATAAAAATCAAAGAATTGTTAATTCTATTATTCTAATAAAAAAATTATACATTTTGGTATTACTAAAATGAATATACAATAGTAAACAACAAAAAAATTATATTGTAAGTCATACACTTATACTATTAGGCAACATAATATATACTATAAGCAAACAATAAATATACTGTAAGTTGAAAAAATAATTATGGAGTAATATACAAATAATAAATAGTTATACTGTAAAATGTAAACAGTATATTATTAAATGAAGTAATACTTTTAAGCAAGATAATATATATTATAATGAAAAAATAATCATACTGTGAGTTGGAAAAATGAATATACAATAACATACAAAAAATTTATACCTGCAACTAAAAACGTATACTATTAGGCAACATAATATATACTACAAGCAAAATGTAAATATACTTTACCCTGAGATAATAATTATAGATTAATATAAAAACAATAAATAGCTATACTTTAAATTGTAAACAACGTATTACTAAATGAACATATACTTTTAAGCACACTAATATATGCTATAAGAAAACAATAAATATACTGTGGGGTTTGGAAAATTAATGTATAGTAGTATACAAAAAAATTAAACTTATACTATTAGACAACATAATATGCTATAAACAAATAGTAAATATACTGTAATGTGGATATATGAATTATATTAAAAATAGAATAAAAAATGAAAAAGGTATATAAATTAAATAAAAAACTAAAAAAACAATTCAGCAAAACTGTGATTTGAACCCAAGACCTCAAAGTATGAGATGAGGAATTACCAATTGGGCTACTAGCATTTACTAATATTAATTTTCACATTAATTTATGTTATTATTAATTCGCACCATATAACATATTGAAAAAAAAAAGAAACAACACAACAAGTTGAAACCGCTGCACCACATCCCACTTTTAATACCCAAACGCGACATAATATATATATATAAGTATTTCTTCAGCAAATCAAACAAAAAAAGAAAAAAAAAAAGAAAAGAAAAAGAAAATTTTAGCGCGGGTCGGGGCAGATTAAATGGGCGCGCGGATCTTGTAATTGGTGTGGTGTACAGTAATCTTATGGTGCATCATATGCACATAAGTTTTTTCCGTGGAAAATATAATAAGATGTGTGTATATATAGTTAAATCATGCAAAAACTTGGTTCCAAATTAGAAAATTTATTGGCAATGTGTTATACATCTATATCTATTTGTCTATCTATCTATCTATCTATCTATCTATCTATCTATCTATACAATCCTGATACGGAATCCACCGATGGATTTTCTTATGGAGCCCATCGCTTACTCCACTAATAAAAACACGGTATATATATTCTTTTCTACCTATTCCTTTCTCCTTTCTTTTTTAACGAGTTATTTTATCTCACGAATTTAGGAAACATATACTTTTCCAATTATAAGCTGCTTACATCTAGCTTTTATATCTAACCAAACTCACTTTTATTTTCAAACACTACCTATTTTGATTCTAAGTTATTTTGCCATAAGCTCTTTTTTTTAATCACTTTCTTCAAAAGTTAAGTAGGATGAAACTGTTTTCATTAAGGGGGTGTTTGCAAGTTTTAAATTTTGTTTTACACTATAATTTGATAAGTTGTATCTTTGCTATGTTTTAAATTTTGTTTTAATTTTTTAAAATGCTAATGACTTTTGCATTTCTAATCTATTTTTTTATGTAAGATATATAATTTCATTGGTCTTTTTACGAGCTTGAATTTGACATCCATATCATATACTCCCTCCATCCCGGCTTAATTTGTCTACTCTGACCGGACACAGAAGTTAAGAAAAAATAAATTTTGTGGAATCTTTGACTTTTTCAAATGTGGAGATTGATGATGGAGATTTTGAGGGTAGAGATTGTGAGAGAAATTTTCTTTTTTGGGTTGGCAAAGTTATTCGGGACAAACCAAAAAGACAAGTAGGTAAATTAAGCCGGGACGGAGGTAGTATATAATAATCAGTTGAAAAGAATTATTATTTTTTGGCCAATTATATGTATTAAATATTGTGTATTGGCCTGCAAAATTAAATTAGTTAAACAAGTTTTATGTAAAATAAAAAATATATAAATTGATTTATTTATAAAATACAATTAGTTTATTTCATTTTACATTATATTTTTTTTTTTTAATATTTGATCTCCTACTGCATCTATATATATATATATATATATATATATATATATATATATATATATATATATATATATACACACGCCACAGTAAAGAGCAATAATTCTATTAAAACTTTTCCGTAAAAAATGTTGGAACATAATTAGTACTGTCTCCATTTTTATTAGATGCAGATTTAGGTTTTGTGAATTGTTTTTAAATAGATTTTTTTCTTTTTAGTTTTTTTTCCTAATTTTTCCAATACTATCTGTATTACTATCTCTAAGAATCTATAATTTTCTAACTTATCATATACAATATCATATATAAATGGAAAGAAAGATAATATAAAGAAAATATGAGGATAAATTGGGAAATTCCACTAGAAGGCCAAAATTTATAAAAAAAAATGCCCCAATTTGTGGCCTGAATTTTAGGAGTTTTCGATTTGTGGCCTGAATCTAAAGGTCTAGATCTTGAATTTTATTCTCAGGTTAGCGCTTACGTCTTCAAAAATAAGACATGTTATCTGATACATGGAAGGTTCAGTAGTATATATAAAAAATTTCATTTACTCTGTACTGAAAGTTTCAATCTACTCCATACTGAATCTTACATCGAATAATACTTGAATTAAGAATAAAATTTAAATTCTAGCCATCTAATTGACTCAAAACTCAAGCCATGAATTGAGAACCTCCAATATTCAGGTCCCTAATTTAAGCACTTTTCCAAAATTCAAGCCTTCAACTAAAATTCAGCTAGGATAAATTAAGGGATTTGTAGGGAAAAGGGGAATTTGATTTAGGGCTATTTTGTCATTTTCCTCTGGTATCTAATTCTCTTGTCCAAAACTAAGACTGAATATAAAAACAACGAGGTAGTATGTTACTGTCACATTTAGTAAAATTCAAACTTTATTTTAATCTTTTAAACTGCAAATATTTTTTTTATTTATGAGCAATTTTTTATGTATATTATATCAAATTAAAGTTCTTTTGAAGATCTTTAATTTGACATCTATTACACATATATTATAATTAGATACTTAATTTGAAATATTATATTGTTTGTTTGTTGATTATTTGAATAAGATTTGGGTGTTTAATGTGGGTTGTACTGCAGCCTGGGGTAAGAATACAACTAAAATTAATTAAATAGTTCTCTAATAAAAAAATATTTGTCTTGATTATTTTATCAAAAGCAAAACTAATCAATTTATTTTATTGATCTAAAGCCTTCTTCATTTATCGTGTCGAGATAAAATTTATTATTTAAATAATTAAATATTTATTTTATTAAATTAAAAATAAAATTTAATGTATAATTTAATAATCGACTTATTAAATTATTATATTTGCAAATATTATTTTTTTGTAAAAATATTTTTTGTTTGGTTTATCAGAGGACTACGGCTTTCACATTTGTATATATGATAGTTAATATATTTATAAAACATACGTTATATTAAATCCATATATCACATGGGAGAAACTTATAGTTACATCACTTATATTTTTTTATATATTTAATCAAAATTATTCAAATATTTATTTGATTTAGAATACATTTTTTAATATTAAATTATATAATATTTAGTTTAATTAAATTATTATTATTATTTAAATAACATTTCGTGCATCGCACGAGTGTGATACTAGTATATATAAAAGCTAAATGAGGGGCTTTTCTGTAATTTACTGTTTTCCGCCTAATACATTCTTAATTTCTTCTAAGGCATTAATTATATTTTTTCCTTCAAATTAATACAATACTAAGTATTACCTTCCTTAATAAACGGATATATACTTTATTAAATTAAAAATAAAAGTTAATATATAATTTAATGATTGACTAATAAATTATTGTGTTTACAATGTTAATTTTTTTATAATTAATCATGGGATTACGACTTTCACATAGATATATATATGATAATTAATTTTGAAATTATTTTTTATTAGATATTCATATTTTCTCATTATTAATATTATTTCTTTATAAATAATAAATACTCTTTGCAATCTAAACTATGAGATTTTACATGTGCTACAATTTATATTTCAATTTAAAAAATAAAATTAACATGCTTGACCTTTATAGCTTTTTTAGAGTTCTCAATATAAACAATACTTTGTCGTATTTTTTCATATTTTGCAACCTAAGCAAAATATACATACATATATATATATATTATTTTTAAATAAATCTAATATTCATAATAAAAATTTAGAATTTTCTTAAATAAATTTCAACTTATACATGATATTATTCAGAGATATTGAAGAATTCATATGCTTTATTTTGTTAGTCCAACTATACAATAATCATTGAATTTTATTTTATTAAAATCAAGATTTATTTAAAACCTAAAACCTATTTGATTATATTAAACCGCCATGTAAAATATTAAAACTTGAAAATTAATTTTTTCAATAAATTTAAATAATTATAGTTAAAATTTAAAAATTATTTGGATAAATTAAAATATTTACAAAAAATTGAAAAAAAAAAACAAAAGAAACGATAATTTTCTTATAATAAAATTTAATTTATTTTATTTGATATATTTTGGGTGTAACGCCCCGTAAATTATTTAGTTATTATTATTATGTCTAAATATCTATTTTTGTCCAATGAGAATTATTTATTTTTCATAAACTATGAAAATTATTTTAAGTTATGGATAAACGTATATTCCATGTTATTAGTCGTTTAAATATTTAATTTGGATACTAGCCCAATGCATTAGTCAAGCCCAAGTTAGCCCATTACTTTTACTTAGGGAATAAGAAAATACGTTCCTAGTCTAATTAGGAGTTCTAAACATAGTTGTCAAAATCTCGAGTCAACTCTTACGATTCTACGAGTTTACGAGTTATTTCTCCCTAAACGAGTTAACTCGTGATAAAATCGAAATCTGATGAAATCGGAGTAAACTCTCGAGTTTGCTCATGCGATTTTACGAGTTTTACGATTTTACGATTTTGTGTATGAGTTTAACAATTTTATAACTTACTGCTTTTTACTCTATTTTACCAATTAAAAAACATATAATATGAATTGTAGAATTTATACCAATTTAAAATTGGGTTTTTAAAACTTTTCTAGATCAATTTATACTCAAAGAGAGCCAATTTGCCGAATTTTTTTTCTAATTATCAAGTTCTAAATTAAAATCTAAGCTTCATAAAAATATATCTTATATCTTTTATGTAGTAGTTAATTTCACTAAAGTTATTTGTTAATTTTCTCTTAAAATTAAAGTATCCATAATTACAATTTAAAAATGATTTACTAAATATATATATGAATCATGATGCCTAAAACATTTCTCCATATTGTATTTCTTTTCTCTTTGATTAAATGTGTATATAATATATGTATATTTTATAAGTAATATCTATTCAAAACTTGTTGTAATTAAAATATATTTAGAATAATTTAAATATATGGTTATTTTGTATAGATAGTAGAATCTTACGATTTTACGATTCGATTTTACGATCCGATTTTACTGACACACCATCGATTCTACTTAAAATCGCGAGTTTGACAACCTTGGTTCTAAACACTAGAAATATAATCTATAAATAAGGGATTCATGCCATAAATTAAGATCACAACCCGCATAATCTATTTTTTTGAGAATTTTCGTCCAAAACATAGTAGGGACCTTCGGGAAGCCGACACCATCGTCAGAACCTTATTTTCCTCTATCACTCTAATTTCAGGTATCTTCTTTATTAAATTCGAAAACTATATCTATACAAATTATTTTTCAATGAATTTTTATTATGTCATTCCATAATATCTTCTCAAGTTACTGTAAAAATTTCAAATCCATATAAGTCGCATTTTATTTTATACAAATTTTCTATCTCCGCTGATCCAGATTGTAAATATTCTGTTCTTTCATCTAGAAAATTCGTAGTATATATTTATGTGTCCTCAAATATTATGATTTTCGGATATGTTGTTATATAGTATATATTCTATATACTATACAAATTTCAAAATTATTCATCAAGTAATTATTTAATTATGAATATTTTCTTACGGCTGCACAGAATCTGAAAACTTCTCTATTCTGTTTTATAAAATTCGAAATATGTATTTAAATTAATTCAAAAATTTCAATTGTTGGATATGTATTCCATGTACATGTCGTCTATATTATTTTATAATTTCAAAGATATCCAATGACTAATTTTTGAGTTATAGAGGTTTGCTCATCGCCGCGTAGAATTTACTGCTGCTACTATTCCGGTTTCAAAAATTCAAAAGTCATATATTTAGTTCTTATAAATTTATGAAATTTAAATATGATATTAATATATACATCAAGTATATAAATTCAAAATCTTAGATTTTTTTCTCAGTTCCTTTTGTGAGATATTAAATATTTATTTATGATAGGGATGACCCGGTTACCTCGGACCGGGTTACCTCGGGTCGGGTTAATCCTGAGCCCACTCACCAGTTCAATGAGCATGCCAGCAACCGCGAAGGCCCAAGCCCAACAGGCCCAGCAACACGCATTCGGCCCAGCGAATGCGAATCTGTCACGTAAATCCCAACTGCCATGATCTTTTCCCAACGGCCATGCAGATTTGGGAGGCAAGATTATAGGGACTTAGTTAGGGTTTGGGTTTAGTAGTATAAATAGAGGAAAAGAACTCTGAATTAGGGTTCGGACTTTGTATTCTGCAGTACTCTTTGTAAACTCAATAATCAAGTGAAAGAAACACCTCGGCGACTGCCGTTTTCTGCCCGTGGACGTAGATCTCCGGATCGAACCACGTATATTGTGTGTGTTTTTACGTTCCTTTCGCATTAATTACTGTTTGATTGGGTGTTTTCCGGATTGCGCATTAACAAATTGGCGCCGTCTGTGGGAACGACAAGATCGCATTCAGTAATACCATTGCCTTCTGAAATCATGGTGACAACCCGTCAGAACCAATCCCGCCGCGGAGATCAATCTAACCAGGATCCACCCGTGGACCAAGTGGCGCCTCCGAGACAATCGCCGGCAAGAAGCGCTTCCGCTCATCAGGGTAATCAAAACCCTCCACCCCCTCAGGATCAGCAAAACCCTAATATTGCTGCCGCTCAACCACCAGTAAACGTCCAAATTACCCCCGAATTGCTCCAGGCTTTCCTAGAGGAACATACACATGTTCTCCAAGATTGGGCAGCCAACCGCCTACATCCATCGGAGCCTGTCGCAGAGCCCGCTAACCACAATGACGATTCTGGTGTGCCTCTACCCCGTCCCCGTGGTCAGCGGAACCCTGGATACCGGGGACATCAGGATCGACGAAAGGAACGACCCGGTTCTTTCGAGGACCTTGGGAGTTCAAATAGATCACGACCTCACAACGAGGAACACACCGATGTGGATCGCCGCCGTCCACTTAATGCGGCTAAAAGAGTTCGCTATGCAAATGCTCATACTCTGGACCTTCAAGAGTACGAGCGAGTTCAACGCAATGTTGAACTGGATAGGATCCTGGGCATGGATGCCAATGGAGAGATCATCACACCGTTCTCCCAGGCAATCATGGACACCTCCCTTCCCGAAGGGTTTAAACGGCCAGCCATACCTCCTTACAATGGCACTGGAGATCCGGCCAATTTTCTGGGTGCTTTTAGGCACAGCATGCTTAGTCATGACAACATCACATCTCTGCAGTACTGCAGGATTTTCCCGGAGTATTTACAGGATGAAGCTCGGGTATGGTTTGATTCTCTCCCGCGAAACAGCATATCCTCGTTCAGAGAACTTGCCGAGCACTTTTGGGCAAGATTTGAAGCCCGGGTGAAGCCCGCGGCCACCATGGCCGACGTCATGACTATGGAACAACGGGACGGTGAATCCGTTACCCAATTTCTGGACCGTTTCACAACGGTAAGTCTCAAGGTGGGAGACTGCCCCGACAATGTGGCCATCGGCGCCTTCATGAATGGACTCCGTCCCGGAGCGTTGCACACCGAGTTAGCTCGGAACACACAGGTCACAACTCGAGCACTGTTCCAAACAGTGTGTAAATTTGCGAAGGCTGAGGAGCAGACTCGTCAGAAGCGTGAAAAGCACGCGGCCAAGAGGCAGGCCGACAAAGCCCAAACTGGGCCTAGCACCCGAGCTAGTGCATTTTCCCGTCTGACAACGGGGCGCCCAGAATCCCGGAGTGAAATTCCGCAATTGACTCCGCTGACGAAGTCACGAGCTGAAATTTTTTCACTCCACAAAAACGACTTCCGACCTTGTCCACGGATGACTGCGCCTCCGGAAAAGAGAAATCGTGGCAAATGGTGTGAGTACCACCGAGATCATGGACACGAAACGGATGAGTGTCGGGAACTCGGCAAGGAGATTGAGGAATGTCTCAAGAAAGGATTCTTGCGGCAATACGTCGCACGAACTGGCGACCGACCTCGGGCAAACCATAATGGAGGCTCGTTTCATACCCGAGGAGGTTACCATGACCGAGATACTCAACAAAATCGGCCGCATTGGCAGAATAATCGGCAGGGGCCCAATAATCCTGCACGACAAGATTCTGGCAATCGCCAGCCGCCACATCTCCAACTTCTACCTCCTCCTCCTCCGGGAGGACCCCGGGACGACGCACCCCCTCACGTGATAAACGTGATATACGGAGCCCTACCCACCGGGGCTTCGCGACATGCTTTGAAAGCAGAAGCTCGACGTCCTCCACCCGAGGAGCCACGTCACAAACGTCTCCATCAGTCCGAGACTGCCAGCTTCACGGATAGGGATCCGGTCCCCGAGATAACACCCCACACTGACGCTATTGTCATCGACATGGCTGTAGCTAACATAACAGTACGGCGAGTCTTCGTAGACAATGGGGCCGCAGTGAGCATCATATTTGCGGACTGTTTCGAGAGGATGGGGATTTCCCGAGATCAACTCAAACCGGCCCCCGGGCCACTACAGACTTTCACCCAGGGTGAAGTTCGGCCAGAAGGTATCCTCACCCTCCCAGCGTCGTTGGGAACTTATCCGAAGGTGAAAACAATCTTCGTGGATTTCTATGTGGTGAATTCCCCATCACCATATAACATGATATTAGGCCGGGACTGGCTCACCCCAGCAAAAGCCATATGCTCCACGTATCACCTCGCGCTGAAGTTCCCCACCTCGCATGGTGAAGAAACCGTCCGCGGGAGCCAACGGATTTCAAAAGAGTGCATGTACGTGGCACTCAGAAAGACTGCCAAGGTTCCGCCCAAACAGCAACTTCAGGTAACATCACAGGTCCTGGAACCCCGGGACTGTACCCCACTGGGAGATGCCACTGTCCAAATCCCGCTAGATCCGTCTAAGCCGGAGCAGACAGTAACAGTAGGAGCCGTGGATGTGCCATGGCTACATCAGGCCATTATTCAGACCCTGCGAGAATATTCCGATGTTTTCGCATGGTCTCCCTTGGATATGCCCGGAGTCTCTCCCGAGGTGATTACCCACAAGCTAAATATCGATCCTAGTGTCAAGCCCATCCAACAGAAACAGAGAAAATTTGCCCCGGAGCGAAATGAGGCCATTCGAGTTGAGGTAAAACAACTCCTGGACGCGGACATCTTATTCGAGGTATTCTACCCCTCTTGGTTATCCAATCCGGTAATGGTTACAAAAACCAGTGGGGCTTGGCGGATGTGTGTCGATTTCTCCGACCTCAACAAGCACTGTCCGAAGGACTGCTATCCTCTACCCTCTATCGACCAAAAGGCCGAGGCCATTACGGGGTACGTGGCACTTTGTTTCTTAGATCTGTATAAAGGCTATCATCAGATCTTTATGGACCCACGGGATGCCGTCAAAACGGCGTTTATCACTGCCTTCGGGTGCTACGCTTTCAAGAAACTGCCCTTTGGGCTCAAGAATGCCGGAGCCACCTACCAGCGTCTAATGGACTCCGTCTTCCGTGACCAGATAGGTCGCAATGTTGAGGTTTACGTCGATGACTTGGTCATCAAAAGCTCCTCTCATCCTTCATGCGTGCAGGACATCGCCGAAACCCTGCGCACTCTGCGGCGCTATAATTTACGCCTCAACCCTACAAAATGCACTTTCGGTGTTGGCTCCGGGAAGTTTCTCGGATACATGGTATCACAAAGCGGCCTACAAGCCAACCCGGCTAAGCTTCGCGATGTGTTAGACCTACAGCCACCAAAGACATTCAGGGATGTTCAACGCCTTACAGGTGGCCTAGCAGCTTTAAATAGATTCTTATCAAAAGCAGCGGAGCGCCAACTACCATTTTTTAAGATCCTCAGACAAGCGAAATCCTTTGAGTGGACTCCAGAATGTACCGAGGCCTTCGAGGCCTTGAAACGACATATACAGCAGCTACCCACCTTGTCAGTTCCTCTCCCCGGAGAGCCGTTGTACGTATATCTGGCTTCCGCCGAGGAGGCTGTTAGCGCCGCTCTTGTGCGAGAAGTGGACGGGGTTCAGCACCCCGTATATTTTGCCAGCCGGGTGCTTCATGGAGCAGAGACGCGATACTCCGAGCTTGAAAAAACCGCCTTGGCCCTCGTTATGGCAGCTCGGCGCCTCCGACCATACTTCCAGGGACGCGAAATACGAGTCTTGATAAATCATCCTGTACGCCAGGTCCTCGTGAAACCCGAGGTGTCTGGGCGCCTCGCCAAATGGGCCATCGAGTTGGGAGAATATGACATCCAGTTCCTTCCCCGCCGAGCCATCAAGGGTCAAGCCCTCGCTGATTTCCTGGCCGAAACTCCGGTGGACAGTCATGAGACCCCCGCAGACAAAGATACACAGCACCACGACACACTCACCCCTTCACCTCGGAAGTGGCAGCTATTTGTGGACGGCGCATCCACGGTCCGAGGAAGTGGCGCCGGACTACTCTTCATCGACCCCGAGGAGGCTGAGTTTAAATATGTCATAAGGTACAAGTTTAAGGTAACCAACAATGTAGCGGAGTACGAGGCATTCCTCGCCGGACTCCGGCTCGCTCAATCTCTAGGTCTTCGTCACCTAGAGCTCTTCACGGACTCCGAGATCGTGTCTAAGCAGATTCAGGGGACTTATGTCGCCAGGGAAGAAACCATGGTCAGGTACCACGCTCTAGCGCTTAAGCTCATCTCAACTTTTGATACAGTTATTATACAGAAAATCCCGCGGACCCATAACTCCAGGGCAGACGCACTCAGCAAGCTGGCCTCCGCGGTCCAAACAAATATATCCCCGGATATCATGGTCGAAGACCTCTTCCATCCGTCAATTCATGAGGCTATAGTTTCTGTATTGACCGACAGCGATCCGAATTGGATGACTCCGATCATTCAGTACCTTCGAGATGGGACTCTGCCCACTGACAAGCTACGAGCTCGGCAAGTTGTGCTCAAAGCCCCCAAATACTCCCTTCATAACGGAGTCTTATATCGACAATCGTACTTGCAACCAAACCTCCGGTGCTTGCCACCTACCGAGGCCATTCAAGTTCTGAGGGAGGTTCATGAAGGGGCCTGCGCTAGCCACATCGGCTCCCGAACACTAGCCAAAAAAATCCTTCGCTGGGGATATTATTGGCCTACTATGTTCAATGACGCTCATGACCTAGTGTCCAAATGCAGCAAGTGTCAACTGCACTCCCGTGTAAAGCACCTACCACAAACCGAACTCACGGGAATCCAGAGTGCGTGGCCGTTCATTCAGTGGGGAATTGACATTGTTGGACCCTTCCCCGTTGCTCCGGGGGGGTTGAAATTCCTGGTAGTCGCCGTAGACTACTTCACTAAGTGGGTCGAAGCCGAACCACTTACCGCAATCACTGGTCAGAATATTCTGAAGTTCGTATGGCGCAATATCATTTGCCGCTTCGGTATCCCGAGCACTATTGTCTCAGACAATGGTAAGCAGTTTGCCAATGACCCATTCCGCTCATGGTGTGAGGAACTCCACATCAAACAGATATTCACCTCGGTCGCACACCCTCAAGCAAACGGACAGGTTGAGGTCACCAACCGGACCCTCCTCACGGGAATAAAAAAGCGCCTGGACAGTGCCAAAGGCCTCTGGGCTGAAAACCTTCCACAAGTCTTATGGGCCATCCGCACAACGCCGCACACCTCCACCGGGGAAACTCCTTACAGCCTTACCTACGGCTCCGAAGCCGTCATTCCAGCCGAAATCAGTGTGCCGAGTCCTCGCCTACTTACCTTAGTTCCGGACGATAATGACGAGGCACTTCGCGCGAATTTGGATGAGCTTGAGAATCGCAGGGAACAAGCATTCGTCCAGCAGGCTAAGTGCAAACAGCGAGCTGCACAGTACTATAACCTCCGGGTCCGAGGTACTCAGTTCAATGTCGGGGACTTGGTTCTTCGACTCAACTCGGCCAGCAAGGCTGCCCCCGAGGGCAAACTACATGCTTCTTGGGAAGGTCCATACCGAGTCGTTGCCACGCATGACTCCGGCTCTTATCAGCTCGAACATCTCAACGGGGCCCCGATCCCCCGAAGTTGGCACGTCACAAACTTGAGACGGTTCTATTTATAAAGGCTAAATCACAAGTACTTTCTTTCCTTTAATTTCCTTTATAGTTGTTATTCCTTTTTGTACTCTTTAATTTGCTCCGGCACTTATTACTGAATAAAACACTTCGATTTATGCATCTCGTTGTGTTTTTCTTTACGTTATGGGGACGCCCTAACACATACATACTATCATTACTAGTCTCCGGACAACTAAACCTTTCTCTCGGTCCGCCCGAGGAGGTTCGCATATTAGTCCCCGGACTCGCACTACTTTCTCGTCTGTTTAACCGGAGAAATGCTAACTCCCGCCTGATCCGTCCGGGGAGGAAATTTGCTCCCGCCCGATCCGTCCGGGGAGTCTTAACTCCCGCCTGATCCGTCCGGGGAGGAAATTTATTCCCGCCCGATCCGTCCGGGGAGTTTTTATTCCCGCCTGATCCGTCAGAATAAATTTGGCTTAGTCCATACCGTGTTCCCGAACACCTACTTAAAGCAATTAACAGATCTTATATCATGTTCCTGAACACCCAGTTAAAACGATTTGTAACAAGTTATTTTCACTACAATTTGTGCACGTTACAACAGACTTGTTACAAACCACAAAATATTCAAATCACATGGTTTTTTACATAACACTACAAAAAAAAAAAAAAAAAAAAAAAAAAAAAAAAAAAGTACTAAGGCTAACGTCTATGGCCCCCGAGCCAATACTGCGCACTCCGGTGCTGGGACCCACTCCTCGGTCTACGCTGGGTCCTTCGGGATCTTGAAGACCCTTGACCTCGGGCTCCGGCTCCGTTACCCTCTCGGGACCTGGCTCGGTCATCCCTCCTAGGCTCCCTCCGACGAGGACTTTCCCTAGGCGCTGGCCTCGGGGTTTCAACTCGGATCCGTGCCCGATTGCCGGGATGTGGTGCCGACCTCGGTGTCTGAGCCCACTGCTCAGGGTCCCACTCCTCCGGGACCATTACTTCGATCTCCTGGGCCAGCTCCTCGACTATCTCCTCGGCAACTGCTGGAGGTTCTTCAGTTGTGGCCACCGAAGCTGGCTCTCGAATAACTATACCCTTGCTCTGTTCGGAGGGTTTTTTTTCTGCCTTTGGTCTTCTTATCCTTCCGAGGAGCCTTCTGCACACTTCGATCCTGGCTTGTGCTCGCAATGAACTCCTCAGCGGAAGGTCTCCGCCTAACTCGGTTCTTCAACCCCTCATACATACTCAGCAATAGTTCGAGGACTTCTCTTTTTCTCACCAGCTCCGCAGACTCTACTGAGCTCCTCGACATCAGCGCCGCGATGTCACTCTGGATTTCGATGGTCCGCTCTTCTACTTCTTCAAAGGTTAGTAGACCGAACTCGGACAGGATCCGCTCATATTCCTTATGGTGAACGCGGACGCGGCTCATCTCGGCAGCAGTGGTTCGATACTGCATCTCGAAGTCTTTGGCCCTTTCATTGGCCTCAACCACCTTCCTCTCCGCCGAGGCTATCTGCTTCTGCAACTTGGGCACCACGTGCAGTTCCAGGCGGTTCTTCTCTCCGCGGGACCACTCAAGTGATGTCATTAATTTCTTTATTGTATCGTGCAGCTCCGCGGTGTTCTAGACAGTTGGTAAGAATCAAACAGAATTACTCTCAAACATATAAGAGTTGATACAGTTCGGCAACGCACAATGGATTACGAAAATGAAAAGATTGCAAGGGTCCGAAACGAGGAAATTGTATTGCACATTGTCGGATTACAACGGTTCAATTACATCATTCCTATCAATTTTACAAATTTACAAATTTAAATTTGCGGGGATCTACTGACCTCCCGCTCAATTGCCTCTGTTTCTTCGGGCAGCTCTTCTTGCTGGCCCTCAGGCACTTCGGTATTTCCCCCCTCGGCCGCAACGACAGCTTCGGTTTCAGCGGGGACTTCGGATTCTACCAGGGGGAGGGGCTCGGTGTTTTGAGGCGCCGGGGCGAGTTCACCGCGGCAGAAGGCCAAGAATTCTTCATCTTGGTCCACCATGCAGTTGGCCACTTCTGCGGCAGTCAGAAGCTGCCTCTTCCCCCCGAGCGCGTTCACCAGGGGCCATTCCGGCAGCTCTGCCAGCGCGGCGTAATATGCCTTCTCCACCTCGGCCGCCGCCTCGGGATCATACCCGAACTCTGGACGATTGATGTCCACATCCGGGTATACCTCCTTCACCTCCTCCAGCACCATGGCCCGCGTGGCTTTATCCCCTATCGCCACAAACTTTGTCTGGAAGTCCAAAAAAGTGCTGGAGTGCAGTAATTTCTCAGCGAACGCCCTCAGTAAAGCTCCCTGACCTACAACCACGGCGGCTTCCCTTGCCTCCATTTCGGCCCGCAGTTGCATCAGTTCACCTCGGAGGCTGTGGTTCTCCGTCTCTATGCTGCGCAGACGCGCAACCTCGGACTCGACTACGGCAGCCCTCTTGCGTGCCTGGGTCAAGTCGTACGAGAGTTTGTCATTCTTGGCGCGAAGCTCTCGCGCTGTCGCAGCTAGCTCCTCCCTGGCCTCTATTTCATTCTTCAGGCCGACCTCGATTATCCCTTTGGCCAGCCGAAGAATCTTCTCGGCGTCTGCGCCGTCGAACCCCAGCGTACTGGGGATCACCTGCTCCCCCTGAAATAGTTAATACACAACGAGGCGCACGGGTTAAACCTCTGATACACACCTCGTGTAAGATAAACTACTGATCAGCATTCTTAATATTACCTCGGTACTTGCCCCAACCCGGGGTCTTTTGGATGATGCCTGCGGAGCCCCAGTAGGCTCCGGCCTCTTCTTCGATAACACCGGAGACCCCGCCGGCATCGCCCTCTCCTCCGACCCCGTTGACGGTCGAGCACTCTGTGGCGTCTTCTCTCGGGGAGTCACCTCGGTGGCTTTCCCCTTCTTCTTTGCCGCTGCCGACGCTGCAGGGCTTCCCGATGCCGGCTGCTTTCCGAAGCGTCCCACTGCAAATATATATATCAAAGGTCAGTTTGCGCACAACGGCAGAATTGAATAACAGGACAAAAAACTCCTACCCTCTTCGGCATCTCCGTTCCCTGAATAATATGGGCTAAGCCCAGCCTTCTCCAGTTCCTCCTCGGAACAGAGGGTTTGGAAAGTCCCCACTTGCAGGAATATGTGCCTCATTTCGGCCCCCGGATTCTCCACAGGAGCGGAATCCTGCACCTCGTCACTCCTCCACTTCGGGAGGGCTATTTTATTCCTAACAAACATGAACCTCTCCTTCCACCCCTCTACTTTGCTCGGGTTTTGAACCTTGAACCCTCCGCGGGCTCGAGGACTAAAGGAGTACCATCCCTTAGACTTCCCGAAGTTCTTAAGCTGGTAGAAAAACCTAAAAAGTTCTACCGTTGGTTCTACCCCGGCCATTTTACTAACTACAGTAAAACCTACCAATTGCCTCACCGCGTTCGGTGCTAACTGGCAGAGGGCAATGCCGTAGTATCTTAACAGCTCTACGACTATGCTCCACAACGGCAATCTCAATCCTACTCTAAGGGGGTCAATGTACACGGTCATAAACCCCTGCGGTGGGCAGCAGGCCCTATCCTCGGGGGTCGGAATTATGTACTCAAGGTCAAACGGAAGATAAAAAGATGGGAGTTCCCTCTCCAGCTGCCCCCGCGACATCCGTAAACCTATGGAGGACACCTCAAGATCAACCGCCGGACATTCGTAAAACGATATCGTCCGAGTATTACACTCTACGCCATCGACTCTCTCTATGGTTCTTATGGCATCCTTCTCCGGAAAGATATACGATATGGGGGGGACATCTAACGGAGTGTCCGCATCTCCAACTATTCTGACCGAGGCCGAAGAAGGGGCAGAAGATGAAGCAGATGAAGAAGATGACATACTTACTTGATTTCAATTCGAAAGGATGGATTCGAGTGTTTTTTATCTCTGATAAGTCTCACAGGCAAAGTTCCTCTTTTTCCCGCTTTCTATAACAGATGAATCGCAATAGAGAAGATGAAAAGTTACTGTGCAGTTATTCCTTATATAAATGCAAAACACCGACGGCTCTGATGCAGCCTATTCAAATTCAGTGATGAGGATTCATGCGTGCTTCTCACGCGCTTTACAGTTACCGAGGCGCGTGGGGAACAGCTGTCTTGGAACTCGCAGAGCGTGTCACTTCACGCTCCTCTCTCTCATTATGGCGCCGCCAGTCACATCAGTCTCACCCTTCTTCAAGAAGATTCAAGATACACTCCGGTGTACTTTTCGCCTCGGCCATACCACTACACTCCGGTATTCCATCCACTTCGGCCCAATATCTCACTCCGGTGTCCCCTACACCTCGGCCAGACTGTCATGTACTTCAGACGGGTTTTACGCCTCGAGCAAGTTCGGTAACTCACTACAAGTACCAAGCACTTCGGCCTACCAGTGACCCCGGTCTTCTTTGCTTAAGGTTCCACCCCGGTGACAACCGAAGCTCCTACCTCGCTTCGGCTGGGGGGGGGGGGCATCTGATAGGGATGACCCGGTTACCTCGGACCGGGTTACCTCGGGTCGGGTTAATCCTGAGCCCACTCACCAGTTCAATGAGCATGCCAGCAACCGCGAAGGCCCAAGCCCAACAGGCCCAGCAACACGCATTCGGCCCAGCGAATGCGAATCTGTCACGTAAATCCCAACTGCCATGATCTTTTCCCAACGGCCATGCAGATTTGGGAGGCAAGATTATAGGGACTTAGTTAGGGTTTGGGTTTAGTAGTATAAATAGAGGAAAAGAACTCTGAATTAGGGTTCGGACTTTGTATTCTGCAGTACTCTTTGTAAACTCAATAATCAAGTGAAAGAAACACCTCGGCGACTGCCGTTTTCTGCCCGTGGACGTAGATCTCCGGATCGAACCACGTATATTGTGTGTGTTTTTACGTTCCTTTCGCATTAATTACTGTTTGATTGGGTGTTTTCCGGATTGCGCATTAACAATTTACTACTACGCACTATATATATGTATGTATTAGAACTTTTATTTTCTTTCAAAATGATTCCACACATCTTTGAAATCATATCCAAGCTCTAAAATTATTATTTTATTTATTCCTAAGTCCAACCTATGAAAAGATATATATTATATTAATATTATGGTGACGATGATATGGAGGCACGAAGGATTAGGATCATAATCTACATAAGCTCATCCACATGAAATCCTCGAAGTGCATTCACGCATCACGTTACAGGTGGGGGTTTACTATTTATTACAATTATATGCTTAATTAATTGTATGATTATAACTATTATATTTACAAGTTTCAAGTGTATATTCAATTTATTTGGATATGCAAATTCCGTGAGCACATGGATTACAAGTTACAAGTTTATATTCAATTTATTGAATATAATATCAAGTTGCAAGTTTCAAGTTACAAGTTACAAGTTATGACTGCTTATATTTTATGTTTTTAATTTTGTATGTAACTGTTGTAAATTGTGATCCTCCACGAGTTAAAGGAAGCTCACCCCAACCCTTTATTGTTTCAGGTTAGCTTGGAGCGAGCGGGTGGAGTATGAGGGGAGCCGAAGCATATGACAACATGACTACTTTGGTGCAATTTTATACAAGATGACTATTTAATTGATAACGTGTTATTACTTGTTTATGTTATTTGACTAATTAATTTTTAAGGAGTGTTGTTAAGTTATAAATCAAATGAAATCTTTGACATGGATTCAAAATTATTTTCTATGTTGTGAGTTTAATGGGGAACCTACTTCACTAGTTGCATGATTAAGAAAGAGTTTTATATATTTATCTTGAAGCATGAAATAATACTTAAGGTTGTTATTTAAATAGTTATTTATAAGTTGATCAATGAAGTATTTCATGGATTATTGATTTCTTAGAATGTTAGCTTTGAGGAGATTAAAATATAATTTATTTGTGATACTGTGTCGCATGTGTTTAGTAAGTTCCGCTGCTATGCATGATTTATTCTTTTATACTCTTTAGGTTAATATGAAACTATAATATGGAGGTTTGTTAGTTTTACATTAGTTTTGTTAGAAGCATGTCTAGAAATATTTTTGCCTATTTGATTATATATTCATGATAATTTATTAGTTAATGAATGTTTCAGTTATAGTTTGAGGATGCTAGTGTTATTCTGCTCCTACATGCGATAGAAAGATTAGTATTTGTGTGTTTATATGGTTTCCTTAACGGCCCAACTAAGAATTGACTTTTATATATATATGAGTGTATATTAAAAAAAAAAAAAAAAAAAAGGGTTCCATGTTTTGATTTATTTAACTTTAATTAAGATTAAATTACTTTATGAAAATCAGGTCATTACATTTGGGGTGTGTCGTGTGATATTTATATATTTGTGTTTATATTAATATTCATTTACAATTAAGCTATTGCAGCGTTCGCGTAGGTTAATGTGGATACACACACAATAAATATATGTTTGGGTTTCAATATTATGAGATATTCATTCTTAAAAGTAGATATAATTTATTTTTTACATTCAATATTTTTTCTTAATGTAAATTTATAAAATAATATACTTATAAAAAGTAAGTTATATTAAATCCATATATCACGTGGGAGAAATTGATATTTACATTATTTATATTATGGGTCTATATCATTTTGCAAAATGTAGTATGCGCATCTTTTCGGTTTTTTTTTTTTCAATCACAACTTGAACTATACGTTTTTTCACTTTTACAACCTCTGTCAGCAATTTAAGTGCGAAAAATAAAATAATATTAAAAAATATTTAAAGAACATAACATTGTTTAGAAATCTAAAAAATACTTTCTAAATTCTAAACTTCATTTAAAAAATCAGAAAATTAACTTAAACATGTTGAAAATATATTAAAAAAATAATTGTTTTAATAAAAAAGTTAAAATCAAATCATTTTCAGCAAAAAAATAAAGAGTTATTACTTTTCCTTTAAAAATCATAAAACTATTATAAATTTAAAAAAAAAATATCTTTAAAACTCTAAAAATTTATTTAAACTGTTTATCTTGAAAAATTATTTCAAAATCTCTAAAATTTAGTTTCAGATATGTGAAAGTATCTATTAAAAGTCTAATTTTATGACATAAATATTTTTTTAATTATTTTTTTTAAATAAATCCTTTTAAAAAATATTAAAATGATTCGAAATAACATCAAAATTATTCTATCTTTTTTTATGAATTTTTTATTAAAATAATTTATACATTTTTTCAGTTAAGTTTATGATATTTTAAATAAATTTTTAGAATTAAAAATAAATATTGTATTTTCTAAATATTTTTATTATTTCTAAATAATTTCTTTTCTCTCCCGAAATTGCTACCAAAGATTGCAAAGGTGGGAAAACGCAATGTTCAGGTTGTGATCGTAAAAAATGAAAAAAATAATTATTCAAATATTCATTTAATTAGAATATAATAATCCTATTATATTAGATTATATAATATTTAATTTAATTAAATAATTACTTTTAAAATAAATTTTCGTGCATCGCACGAGAGCGATACTGGTAATAAAAGAATTATAGGATGCAAGCTATGATTGATCAAGTGTGTGTGTGTATATATATATAATTATATTTCAGAATTTAACGCACAAATAATTTTATGTTACTGCTGGTATGATCTGGCCATCCTACAAAGCATGACAATTTGCATAAGGAAAGATTGAAGAAGAGCACGTGCATGGCACAGTGCATGCATAATTAAATAAAAATATATTTGAATAATGTGATATAAAATATTAAATTTAAAATAAGCAACGGTTTGTTGGTTCGTTTTTGGCTTAGCATAATTGAATATTTATTGTAACTAGAAATATTTGTATTGAATTTGAGTCATAAATAAAAATAAACTAAATAGTATCTTTAATGACATAAATATATTTAAAATCGTTTGTCGCACGATAGAAAATTCTAGCCACGGATAAAAACCCTTCAATCTGCTTCTACCTCAAAATCTTTGAAATCCAATTCCATTATTGTTCTTTTTTATTTATTGTATTGCTACTTTTTTTCGTGTCAAATTAATATGGTGAAATAATTTCACATTTGTAGTATGTATGTGTTAATGCGCAATCCGGAAAACACCCAATCAAACAGTAATTAATGCGAAAGGAACGTAAAAACACACACAATATACGTGGTTCGATCCGGAGATCTACGTCCACGGGCAGAAAACGGTAGTCGCCGAGGTGTTTCTTTCACTTGATTATTGAGTTTACAAAGAGTACTGCAGAATACAAAGTCCGAACCCTAATTCAGAGTTCTTTTCCTCTATTTATACTACTAAACCCAAACCCTAACTAAGTCCCTATAATCTTGCCTCCCAAATCTGCATGGCCGTTGGGAAAAGATCATGGCAGTTGGGATTTACGTGACAGATTCGCATTCGCTGGGCCGAATGCGTGTTGCTGGGCCTGTTGGGCTTGGGCCTTCGCGGTTGCTGGCATGCTCATTGAACTGGTGAGTGGGCTCAGGATTAACCCGACCCGAGGTAACCCGGTCCGAGGTAACCGGGTCATCCCTATCAGATGCCCCTCCCCCAGCCGAAGCGAGGTAGGAGCTTCGGTTGTCACCGGGGTGGAACCTTAAGCAAAGAAGACCGGGGTCACTGGTAGGCCGAAGTGCTTGGTACTTGTAGTGAGTTACCGAACTTGCTCGAGGCGTAAAACCCGTCTGAAGTACATGACAGTCTGGCCGAGGTGTAGGGGACACCGGAGTGAGATATTGGGCCGAAGTGGATGGAATACCGGAGTGTAGTGGTATGGCCGAGGCGAAAAGTACACCGGAGTGTATCTTGAATCTTCTTGAAGAAGGGTGAGGCTGATGTGACTGGCGGCGCCATAATGAGAGAGAGGAGCGTGAAGTGACACGCTCTGCGAGTTCCAAGACAGCTGTTCCCCACGCGCCTCGGTAACTGTAAAGCGCGTGAGAAGCACGCATGAATCCTCATCACTGAATTTGAATAGGCTGCATCAGAGCCGTCGGTGTTTTGCATTTATATAAGGAATAACTGCACAGTAACTTTTCATCTTCTCTATTGCGATTCATCTGTTATAGAAAGCGGGAAAAAGAGGAACTTTGCCTGTGAGACTTATCAGAGATCAAAAACACTCGAATCCATCCTTTCGAATTGAAATCAAGTAAGTACGTCATCTTCTTCATCTGCTTCATCTTCTGCCCCTTCTTCGGCCTCGGTCAGAATAGTTGGAGATGCGGACACTCCGTTAGATGTCCCCCCCATATCGTATATCTTTCCGGAGAAGGATGCCATAAGAACCATAGAGAGAGTCGATGGCGTAGAGTGTAATACTCGGACGATATCGTTTTACGAATGTCCGGCGGTTGATCTTGAGATGTCCTCCATAGGTTTACGGATGTCGCGGGGGCAGCTGGAGAGGGAACTCCCATCTTTTTATCTTCCGTTTGACCTTGAGTACATAATTCCGACCCCCGAGGATAGGGCCTGCTGCCCACCGCAGGGGTTTATGACCGTGTACATTGACCCCCTTAGAGTAGGATTGAGATTGCCGTTGTGGAGCATAGTCGTAGAGCTGTTAAGATACTACGGCATTGCCCTCTGCCAGTTAGCACCGAACGCGGTGAGGCAATTGGTAGGTTTTACTGTGGTTAGTAAAATGGCCGGGGTAGAACCAACGGTAGAACTTTTTAGGTTTTTCTACCAGCTTAAGAACTTCGGGAAGTCTAAGGGATGGTACTCCTTTAGTCCTCGAGCCCGCGGAGGGTTCAAGGTTCAAAACCCGAGCAAAGTAGAGGGGTGGAAGGAGAGGTTCATGTTTGTTAGGAATAAAATAGCCCTCCCGAAGTGGAGGAGTGACGAGGTGCAGGATTCCGCTCCTGTGGAGAATCCGGGGGCCGAAATGAGGCACATATTCCTGCAAGTGGGGACTTTCCAAACCCTCTGTTCCGAGGAGGAACTGGAGAAGGCTGGGCTTAGCCCATATTATTCAGGGAACGGAGATGCCGAAGAGGGTAGGAGTTTTTTGTCCTGTTATTCAATTCTGCCGTTGTGCGCAAACTGACCTTTGATATATATATTTGCAGTGGGACGCTTCGGAAAGCAGCCGGCATCGGGAAGCCCTGCAGCGTCGGCAGCGGCAAAGAAGAAGGGGAAAGCCACCGAGGTGACTCCCCGAGAGAAGACGCCACAGAGTGCTCGACCGTCAACGGGGTCGGAGGAGAGGGCGATGCCGGCGGGGTCTCCGGTGTTATCGAAGAAGAGGCCGGAGCCTACTGGGGCTCCGCAGGCATCATCCAAAAGACCCCGGGTTGGGGCAAGTACCGAGGTAATATTAAGAATGCTGATCAGTAGTTTATCTTACACGAGGTGTGTATCAGAGGTTTAACCCGTGCGCCTCGTTGTGTATTAACTATTTCAGGGGGAGCAGGTGATCCCCAGTACGCTGGGGTTCGACGGCGCAGACGCCGAGAAGATTCTTCGGCTGGCCAAAGGGATAATCGAGGTCGGCCTGAAGAATGAAATAGAGGCCAGGGAGGAGCTAGCTGCGACAGCGCGAGAGCTTCGCGCCAAGAATGACAAACTCTCGTACGACTTGACCCAGGCACGCAAGAGGGCTGCCGTAGTCGAGTCCGAGGTTGCGCGTCTGCGCAGCATAGAGACGGAGAACCACAGCCTCCGAGGTGAACTGATGCAACTGCGGGCCGAAATGGAGGCAAGGGAAGCCGCCGTGGTTGTAGGTCAGGGAGCTTTACTGAGGGCGTTCGCTGAGAAATTACTGCACTCCAGCACTTTTTTGGACTTCCAGACAAAGTTTGTGGCGATAGGGGACAAAGCCACGCGGGCCATGGTGCTGGAGGAGGTGAAGGAGGTATACCCGGATGTGGACATCAATCGTCCAGAGTTCGGGTATGATCCCGAGGCGGCGGCCGAGGTGGAGAAGGCATATTACGCCGCGCTGGCAGAGCTGCCGGAATGGCCCCTGGTGAACGCGCTCGGGGGGAAGAGGCAGCTTCTGACTGCCGCAGAAGTGGCCAACTGCCTGGTGGACCAAGATGAAGAATTCTTGGCCTTCTGCCGCGGTGAACTCGCCCCGGCGCCTCAAAACACCGAGCCCCTCCCCCTGGTAGAATCCGAAGTCCCCGCTGAAACCGAAGCTGTCGTTGCGGCCGAGGGGGGAAATACCGAAGTGCCTGAGGGCCAGCAAGAAGAGCTGCCCGAAGAAACAGAGGCAATTGAGCGGGAGGTCAGTAGATCCCCGCAAATTTAAATTTGTAAATTTGTAGAATTGATAGGAATGATGTAATTGAACCGTTGTAATCCGACAATGTGCAATACAATTTCCTCGTTTCGGACCCTTGCAATCTTTTCATTTTCGTAATCCATTGTGCGTTGCCGAACTGTATCAACTCTTATATGTTTGAGAGTAATTCTGTTTGATTCTTACCAACTGTCTAGAACACCGCGGAGCTGCATGATACAATAAAGAAATTAATGACATCACTTGAGTGGTCCCGCGGAGAGAAGAACCGCCTGGAGCTGCACGTGGTGCCCAAGTTGCAGAAGCAGATAGCCTCGGCGGAGAGGAAGGTGGTTGAGGCCAATGAAAGGGCCAAAGACTTCGAGATGCAGTATCGAACCACTGCTGCCGAGATGAGCCGCGTCCGCGTTCACCATAAGGAATATGAGCGGATCCTGTCCGAGTTCGGTCTACTAACCTTTGAAGAAGTAGAAGAGCGGACCGTCGAAATCCAGAGTGACATCGCGGCGCTGATGTCGAGGAGCTCAGTAGAGTCTGCGGAGCTGGTGAGAAAAAGAGAAGTCCTCGAACTATTGCTGAGTATGTATGAGGGGTTGAAGAACCGAGTTAGGCGGAGACCTTCCGCTGAGGAGTTCATTGCGAGCACAAGCCAGGATCGAAGTGTGCAGAAGGCTCCTCGGAAGGATAAGAAGACCAAAGGCAGAAAAAAACCCTCCGAACAGAGCAAGGGTATAGTTATTCGAGAGCCAGCTTCGGTGGCCACAACTGAAGAACCTCCAGCAGTTGCCGAGGAGATAGTCGAGGAGCTGGCCCAGGAGATCGAAGTAATGGTCCCGGAGGAGTGGGACCCTGAGCAGTGGGCTCAGACACCGAGGTCGGCACCACATCCCAGCAATCGGGCACGGATCCGAGTTGAAACCCCGAGGCCAGCGCCTAGGGAAAGTCCTCGTCGGAGGGAGCCTAGGAGGGATGACCGAGCCAGGTCCCGAGAGGGTAACGGAGCCGGAGCCCGAGGTCAAGGGTCTTCAAGATCCCGAAGGACCCAGCGTAGACCGAGGAGTGGGTCCCAGCACCGGAGTGCGCAGTATTGGCTCGGGGGCCATAGACGTTAGCCTTAGTACTTTTGTTTTTTTTTTTTTTTTTTTGTAGTGTTATGTAAAAAACCATGTGATTTGAATATTTTGTGGTTTGTAACAAGTCTGTTGTAACGTGCACAAATTGTAGTGAAAATAACTTGTTACAAATCGTTTTAACTGGGTGTTCAGGAACATGATATAAGATCTGTTAATTGCTTTAAGTAGGTGTTCGGGAACACGGTATGGACTAAGCCAAATTTATTCTGACGGATCAGGCGGGAATAAAAACTCCCCGGACGGATCGGGCGGGAGTAAATTTCCTCCCCGGACGGATCAGGCGGGAGTTAAAACTCCCCGGACGGATCGGGCGGGAGTAAATTTCCTCCCCGGACGGATCAGGCGGGAGTTAGCATTTCTCCGGTTAAACAGACGAGAAAGTAGTGCGAGTCCGGGGACTAATATGCGAACCTCCTCGGGCGGACCGAGAGAAAGGTTTAGTTGTCCGGAGACTAGTAATGATAGTATGTATGTGTTAGGGCGTCCCCATAACGTAAAGAAAAACACAACGAGATGCATAAACCGAAGTGTTTTATTCAGTAATAAGTGCCGGAGCAAATTAAAGAGTACAAAAAGGAATAACAACTATAAAGGAAATTAAAGGAAAGAAAGTACTTGTGATTTAGCCTTTATAAATAGAACCGTCTCAAGTTTGTGACGTGCCAACTTCGGGGGATCGGGGCCCCGTTGAGATGTTCGAGCTGATAAGAGCCGGAGTCATGCGTGGCAACGACTCGGTATGGACCTTCCCAAGAAGCATGTAGTTTGCCCTCGGGGGCAGCCTTGCTGGCCGAGTTGAGTCGAAGAACCAAGTCCCCGACATTGAACTGAGTACCTCGGACCCGGAGGTTATAGTACTGTGCAGCTCGCTGTTTGCACTTAGCCTGCTGGACGAACGCTTGTTCCCTGCGATTCTCAAGCTCATCCAAATTCGCGCGAAGTGCCTCGTCATTATCGTCCGGCACTAAGGTAAGTAGGCGAGGACTCGGCACACTGATTTTGGCTGGAATGACGGCTTCGGAGCCGTAGGTAAGGCTGTAAGGAGTTTCCCCGGTGGAGGTGTGCGGCGTTGTGCGGATGGCCCATAAGACTTGTGGAAGGTTTTCAGCCCAGAGGCCTTTGGCACTGTCCAGGCGCTTTTTTATTCCCGTGAGGAGGGTCCGGTTGGTGACCTCAACCTGTCCGTTTGCTTGAGGGTGTGCGACCGAGGTGAATATCTGTTTGATGTGGAGTTCCTCACACCATGAGCGGAATGGGTCATTGGCAAACTGCTTACCATTGTCTGAGACAATAGTGCTCGGGATACCGAAGCGGCAAATGATATTGCGCCATACGAACTTCAGAATATTCTGACCAGTGATTGCGGTAAGTGGTTCGGCTTCGACCCACTTAGTGAAGTAGTCTACGGCGACTACCAGGAATTTCAACCCCCCCGGAGCAACGGGGAAGGGTCCAACAATGTCAATTCCCCACTGAATGAACGGCCACGCACTCTGGATTCCCGTGAGTTCGGTTTGTGGTAGGTGCTTTACACGGGAGTGCAGTTGACACTTGCTGCATTTGGACACTAGGTCATGAGCGTCATTGAACATAGTAGGCCAATAATATCCCCAGCGAAGGATTTTTTTGGCTAGTGTTCGGGAGCCGATGTGGCTAGCGCAGGCCCCTTCATGAACCTCCCTCAGAACTTGAATGGCCTCGGTAGGTGGCAAGCACCGGAGGTTTGGTTGCAAGTACGATTGTCGATATAAGACTCCGTTATGAAGGGAGTATTTGGGGGCTTTGAGCACAACTTGCCGAGCTCGTAGCTTGTCAGTGGGCAGAGTCCCATCTCGAAGGTACTGAATGATCGGAGTCATCCAATTCGGATCGCTGTCGGTCAATACAGAAACTGTAGCCTCATGAATTGACGGATGGAAGAGGTCTTCGACCATGATATCCGGGGATATATTTGTTTGGACCGCGGAGGCCAGCTTGCTGAGTGCGTCTGCCCTGGAGTTATGGGTCCGCGGGATTTTCTGTATAATAACTGTATCAAAAGTTGAGATGAGCTTAAGCGCTAGAGTGTGGTACCTGACCATGGTTTCTTCCCTGGCGACATAAGTCCCCTGAATCTGCTTAGACACGATCTCGGAGTCCGTGAAGAGCTCTAGGTGACGAACACCTAGAGATTGAGCGAGCCGGAGTCCGGCGAGGACTGCCTCGTACTCCGCTACATTGTTGGTTACCTTAAACTTGTACCTTATAACATATTTAAACTCAGCCTCCTCGGGGTCGATGAGGAGTAGTCCGGCGCCACTTCCTCGGACCGTGGATGCGCCGTCCACAAATAGCTGCCACTTCCGAGGTGAAGGGGTGAGTGTGTCGTGGTGCTGTGTATCTTTGTCTGCGGGGGTCTCATGACTGTCCACCGGAGCTTCGGCCAGGAAATCAGCGAGGGCTTGACCCTTGATGGCTCGGCGGGGAAGGAACTGGATGTCATATTCTCCCAACTCGATGGCCCATTTGGCGAGGCGCCCAGACACCTCGGGTTTCACGAGGACCTGGCGTACAGGATGATTTGTCAAGACTCGTATTTCGCGTCCCTGGAAGTATGGTCGGAGGCGCCGAGCTGCCATAACGAGGGCCAAGGCGGTTTTTTCAAGCTCGGAGTATCGCGTCTCTGCTCCATGAAGCACCCGGCTGGCAAAATATACGGGGTGCTGAACCCCGTCCACTTCTCGCACAAGAGCGGCGCTAACAGCCTCCTCGGCGGAAGCCAGATATACGTACAACGGCTCTCCGGGGAGAGGAACTGACAAGGTGGGTAGCTGCTGTATATGTCGTTTCAAGGCCTCGAAGGCCTCGGTACATTCTGGAGTCCACTCAAAGGATTTCGCTTGTCTGAGGATCTTAAAAAATGGTAGTTGGCGCTCCGCTGCTTTTGATAAGAATCTGTTTAAAGCTGCTAGGCCACCTGTAAGGCGTTGAACATCCCTGAATGTCTTTGGTGGCTGTAGGTCTAACACATCGCGAAGCTTAGCCGGGTTGGCTTGTAGGCCGCTTTGTGATACCATGTATCCGAGAAACTTCCCGGAGCCAACACCGAAAGTGCATTTTGTAGGGTTGAGGCGTAAATTATAGCGCCGCAGAGTGCGCAGGGTTTCGGCGATGTCCTGCACGCATGAAGGATGAGAGGAGCTTTTGATGACCAAGTCATCGACGTAAACCTCAACATTGCGACCTATCTGGTCACGGAAGACGGAGTCCATTAGACGCTGGTAGGTGGCTCCGGCATTCTTGAGCCCAAAGGGCAGTTTCTTGAAAGCGTAGCACCCGAAGGCAGTGATAAACGCCGTTTTGACGGCATCCCGTGGGTCCATAAAGATCTGATGATAGCCTTTATACAGATCTAAGAAACAAAGTGCCACGTACCCCGTAATGGCCTCGGCCTTTTGGTCGATAGAGGGTAGAGGATAGCAGTCCTTCGGACAGTGCTTGTTGAGGTCGGAGAAATCGACACACATCCGCCAAGCCCCACTGGTTTTTGTAACCATTACCGGATTGGATAACCAAGAGGGGTAGAATACCTCGAATAAGATGTCCGCGTCCAGGAGTTGTTTTACCTCAACTCGAATGGCCTCATTTCGCTCCGGGGCAAATTTTCTCTGTTTCTGTTGGATGGGCTTGACACTAGGATCGATATTTATCTTGTGGGTAATCACCTCGGGAGAGACTCCGGGCATATCCAAGGGAGACCATGCGAAAACATCGGAATATTCCCGCAGGGTCTGAATAATGGCCTGATGTAGCCATGGCACATCCACGGCTCCTACTGTTACTGTCTGCTCCGGCTTAGACGGATCTAGCGGGATTTGGACAGTGGCATCTCCCAGTGGGGTACAGTCCCGGGGTTCCAGGACCTGTGATGTTACCTGAAGTTGCTGTTTGGGCGGAACCTTGGCAGTCTTTCTGAGTGCCACGTACATGCACTCTTTTGAAATCCGTTGGCTCCCGCGGACGGTTTCTTCACCATGCGAGGTGGGGAACTTCAGCGCGAGGTGATACGTGGAGCATATGGCTTTTGCTGGGGTGAGCCAGTCCCGGCCTAATATCATGTTATATGGTGATGGGGAATTCACCACATAGAAATCCACGAAGATTGTTTTCACCTTCGGATAAGTTCCCAACGACGCTGGGAGGGTGAGGATACCTTCTGGCCGAACTTCACCCTGGGTGAAAGTCTGTAGTGGCCCGGGGGCCGGTTTGAGTTGATCTCGGGAAATCCCCATCCTCTCGAAACAGTCCGCAAATATGATGCTCACTGCGGCCCCATTGTCTACGAAGACTCGCCGTACTGTTATGTTAGCTACAGCCATGTTGATGACAATAGCGTCAGTGTGGGGTGTTATCTCGGGGACCGGATCCCTATCCGTGAAGCTGACAGTCTCGGACTGATGGAGACGTTTGTGACGTGGCTCCTCGGGTAGAGGACGTCGAGCTTCTGCTTTCAAAGCATGTCGCGAAGCCCCGGTGGGTAGGGCTCCGTATATCACGTTTATCACGTGAGGGGGTGCGTCGTCCCGGGGTCCTCCCGGAGGAGGAGGAGGTAGAAGTTGGAGATGTGGCGGCTGGCGATTGCCAGAATCTTGTCGTGCAGGATTATTGGGCCCCTGCCGATTATTCTGCCAATGCGGCCGATTTTGTTGAGTATCTCGGTCATGGTAACCTCCTCGGGTATGAAACGAGCCTCCATTATGGTTTGCCCGAGGTCGGTCGCCAGTTCGTGCGACGTATTGCCGCAAGAATCCTTTCTTGAGACATTCCTCAATCTCCTTGCCGAGTTCCCGACACTCATCCGTTTCGTGTCCATGATCTCGGTGGTACTCACACCATTTGCCACGATTTCTCTTTTCCGGAGGCGCAGTCATCCGTGGACAAGGTCGGAAGTCGTTTTTGTGGAGTGAAAAAATTTCAGCTCGTGACTTCGTCAGCGGAGTCAATTGCGGAATTTCACTCCGGGATTCTGGGCGCCCCGTTGTCAGACGGGAAAATGCACTAGCTCGGGTGCTAGGCCCAGTTTGGGCTTTGTCGGCCTGCCTCTTGGCCGCGTGCTTTTCACGCTTCTGACGAGTCTGCTCCTCAGCCTTCGCAAATTTACACACTGTTTGGAACAGTGCTCGAGTTGTGACCGGTGTGTTCCGAGCTAACTCGGTGTGCAACGCTCCGGGACGGAGTCCATTCATGAAGGCGCCGATGGCCACATTGTCGGGGCAGTCTCCCACCTTGAGACTTACCGTTGTGAAACGGTCCAGAAATTGGGTAACGGATTCACCGTCCCGTTGTTCCATAGTCATGACGTCGGCCATGGTGGCCGCGGGCTTCACCCGGGCTTCAAATCTTGCCCAAAAGTGCTCGGCAAGTTCTCTGAACGAGGATATGCTGTTTCGCGGGAGAGAATCAAACCATACCCGAGCTTCATCCTGTAAATACTCCGGGAAAATCCTGCAGTACTGCAGAGATGTGATGTTGTCATGACTAAGCATGCTGTGCCTAAAAGCACCCAGAAAATTGGCCGGATCTCCAGTGCCATTGTAAGGAGGTATGGCTGGCCGTTTAAACCCTTCGGGAAGGGAGGTGTCCATGATTGCCTGGGAGAACGGTGTGATGATCTCTCCATTGGCATCCATGCCCAGGATCCTATCCAGTTCAACATTGTGTTGAACTCGCTCGTACTCTTGAAGGTCCAGAGTATGAGCATTTGCATAGCGAACTCTTTTAGCCGCATTAAGTGGACGGCGGCGATCCACATCGGTGTGTTCCTCGTTGTGAGGTCGTGATCTATTTGAACTCCCAAGGTCCTCGGAAGAACCGGGTCGTTCCTTTCGTCGATCCTGATGTCCCCGGTATCCAGGGTTCCGCTGACCACGGGGACGGGGTAGAGGCACACCAGAATCGTCATTGTGGTTAGCGGGCTCTGCGACAGGCTCCGATGGATGTAGGCGGTTGGCTGCCCAATCTTGGAGAACATGTGTATGTTCTTCTAGGAAAGCCTGGAGCAATTCGGGGGTAATTTGGACGTTTACTGGTGGTTGAGCGGCAGCAATATTAGGGTTTTGCTGATCCTGAGGGGGTGGAGGGTTTTGATTACCCTGATGAGCGGAAGCGCTTCTTGCCGGCGATTGTCTCGGAGGCGCCACTTGGTCCACGGGTGGATCCTGGTTAGATTGATCTCCGCGGCGGGATTGGTTCTGACGGGTTGTCACCATGATTTCAGAAGGCAATGGTATTACTGAATGCGATCTTGTCGTTCCCACAGACGGCGCCAATTTGTTAATGCGCAATCCGGAAAACACCCAATCAAACAGTAATTAATGCGAAAGGAACGTAAAAACACACACAATATACGTGGTTCGATCCGGAGATCTACGTCCACGGGCAGAAAACGGCAGTCGCCGAGGTGTTTCTTTCACTTGATTATTGAGTTTACAAAGAGTACTGCAGAATACAAAGTCCGAACCCTAATTCAGAGTTCTTTTCCTCTATTTATACTACTAAACCCAAACCCTAACTAAGTCCCTATAATCTTGCCTCCCAAATCTGCATGGCCGTTGGGAAAAGATCATGGCAGTTGGGATTTACGTGACAGATTCGCATTCGCTGGGCCGAATGCGTGTTGCTGGGCCTGTTGGGCTTGGGCCTTCGCGGTTGCTGGCATGCTCATTGAACTGGTGAGTGGGCTCAGGATTAACCCGACCCGAGGTAACCCGGTCCGAGGTAACCGGGTCATCCCTATCAGTATGCTTTTCTCAAATTTTATATCGTTGTTCCAAACCAAACAATTTTCTTGGTAAAATAATTTTGAAGTTGTGGCAAATATTCATGTTTGAAAATTTTAATTTCATAATATGTAATTATTGTGGCAAGTTGAGTAATTTTCATGAAAATACATTTGTGGCAAAATAAATCCGTCAAACTACATTGTGTGGCAAAATACAATATTGATAAACTACTCTCATGACAAGTCAGTATCATGTCACACGTACTACGACTACCATAAATCACTTACTACCATGGCGCATGTGCTACGACTACAATGAATGTACTACGATCTTGACAAATCATGGTACATGTTGACTGCAATGAATCGTGACACATGTGCTACATGTGTAAGAGGGACAAAAATGTCAAAAAAGGTTATATATAGTAAAAAAAGTTAAAATTATACTAAACAAAGTGACTAAAATTATAGTAAAGGTTATAAAAAAGTGTCATTTTTATTTTCACCCTCATAAATTTGTCTATCATTTGCACCTTGAACATTTTTATAAATTGTAAACGTATTGACGATCATGTGGATCTTCCACGGGTGTTCCACTAGTATTCCATGTTTTTAACTACAATACCTATTTGTTTGGTTTACCTGAACTCAATTTTGATTATTATGTCATTTTTTTTATTTGATCCGACCCTAATATAAATGCAATAAATTCTTTTTCTTTTTTCATTACCCAAAAATATTTTAAAATTCCAAAATTACTAAAATACAGAAGAAAATGAAAAGAAATAGTAAACTAAACAATTATATTGTTTTCCAAAAATAATTATCTGACATTTTGTTTTACATAAAACATGGAAATAAGTAACATATCACAACTAACCTAACAACTAAAACATTAATATTTTGTTTATATAAAAGTAGTATAGATGTCAAGTTAAAGATTTTTCATAAAAAATCAAAATTGATATGAAGAATATATGCTTTGGGATTTCAAAAGTAAAAAAAAAAAAGAACTTTTTGTTTTTTGTTTTTCTTTTTTAATTAGTGGGTCATGTCTCAGATCTCCCGCCATTGACCATGTGCACGTGAACATAACACACAGATACCAAGCACGGTAACTTTTCTTTTTGTTTTCTATAGCAAAGTGGAAAACTTATGTGAGACATTTGTTCCCAACGTCCTAGTATTTTATGTTAAAGGATAAGTAGCTTTTTTCCCTACAATATTTTCGTGGCTCATTTGGTAGCTCACTAAGGGGTAAATATATTTGTATAAACAGATTTTAGTATTCATTTGGCAATCCTTATAAATATTCTTCACTGGAATAAGGTTCGATAGAAACGCTTATATATGTTGCGACAGTAACTATAATAAAAAAAATTCTCTTTACCATTATCTCAAAATACACTTCCGATTAAGTATACGATATACATTTCTTTCTTATCATGTATTAACTAGACTGTTGTATGAACTATCAAACAGATAAGAGTAAATAATATGACATACAACATATCCAATGGTAATATCTAACCACTTATCTTATAAAAAAAATTAAAAAAAAAAAACATGTAACCACTTGTCTTACATGGGGCACCAAATGAGCCCTTATAAGATAATAATCTCATGTCTTATAGGGGTTCGGAACTAGTTAGAACTCGACTAGACAAGATCTATAGAAGCTGCGGCCAAGAATTTTATAGCTTGATATATCAATCTTGACGTAGAATTGCTCAGCTTTTAGACCCGATTTCGGCTCCTATATTCTAATGTACTCACACACACATATATAAAGAGAGGGAGAGGCTGCGTGCAAAGGGCATGTTTGTCATTTTAGGCAAACACATTTCCTTGTTTCTGCTATATAGAGGTCAGCATACACCTGCTTGGGTTTTACAGGTCGCCTATTGTTCCACAAGTTAGTCAATTCCATCTTCAAAATGCATCACGTCACACATTCAATAAAATGTTCAAATCTTTTCGCCTAACAAATGAGACAAATTCATCCAAAAATGCAAACTGCAACACGACCACAAGACAACACAAATCATTACATACATAACGTGTGATGGGCAATTTGTGTTTGAATTCACAGATTTTAAATTCATCTTCAAATCCTCCTATGCAAAGTAATAAACCTATTTCGACCGTCACTACATTTTGATAATTGGCGGAAGCCATCAAACAGTAGTGAATTTTTTGGGTCTTAGTATCTGATCACGTTCCAATACAACAGTTCTCAACCAGCCATCGGTGATGAGTGTATCTGCTAAACGTGGAGCGCCAACAGATCACAATTCAAATCTAATTTGTGAAATATTAAGAAAACATTCTCAAGTATGCAATCAACCGAACTAGAGACACCTTCATCCTACTGCAAGCATTCCTTTATGAAAGGCAAAACAGTGGAGACTAATTCATCTTGATGTGAAGTATATCCATGATTAGCTCCTTCGATAATTTTCAGACGATGGTTTGATATGATCTTGGCAAACTCTCTTGCATCTTCAATTGGGATAACTTCGTCCGCTGATCCATGCACTGTCAGTACCCTTCATTTAATTTTGACAAGTCAGTACCAATTCCCCTACAGTTTTTGTATTTTTATTATGTAGGAGAGACAGAACACACGAGAGACACACAGAAAATAAATGCACTCCAGAAGTCTGAGGTCTTCAGAACTATTAAAATGAACTGCTATAGGGGCACAAAAATGCACATCATCACTCTGATATTAGTAGGGATCTACTAAGTTTAATATTTGAAAGATTATCATAATCTTATAAACAAGTTAGATCCGTTTTAAAGATGACTTTCATATTGGAAGAAGAGACGAGAGAAAATGTTAATCAAAAGCAAATGCAATTTTATTGCCATCTCTTCAGAAAGTACTTAGATATATTTAAATTAACCAAGGTTCTTGGATATTCTTCTTAAACTAGATATAGGTCAAGAACTTCATCCGAGATGCTACAATTTCAAAGTTAGATTTTTTTTTATTATGTTCATTATCCAGTCTACTCGTGATAATTCATAAGCACCGAATGGCTTTTTTTTTTTTTTAAACTGTTTTCTGTCTTTAAATAACTCTTAAGGATATTAACAGCCATAACACACAACCATGCTGTTAGGCGTAGAAGCTAGGGAGCCCTAACTTAACTCAAAACCATGGTCAAAGGTAAAGGATTGGCTCCCACTTATCTACCCTTCCACACTCACTTTCATCTAGAATCGATGTGGAATATCGTAACAATCCATCCCCCTTTCAAACCGGACGGCACACTTCGAGTGGCAACCCATACCAAGGCCCACTTTCCGGGTGGCAACCCCCCTCGGGCCGACATCCAAGGTGGCAACCCCTGGGCCCACCATTGGGTAGCCCCTTTTCGCAGTCTGTCCGGATCCGGCAGGTGGGACCAAATTGATAGGCATATAAGCTAGGGAGCTCAAACTTAACCCAAAATCATGGTCAAAGGTAAAGGGTTGGCTCCCAGTTATGTACCCTTCCACACTTTCATGTGGAACCGATGTAGGATATCGTAACACATGCCCCTCCATATGTTGCTTACAGACAGTACACTAGCAAGAAAAAGTAAAGGAGGATTTATTCTACAGGCAAATTGATTCCTTGTGGAGACATTTTTCTTGTATAGCACATATACACCACATGTTGCCTATTGTTTAACCTGATAACTAGCAACATATACTTGAGAATTAGAGAATTTCCATCTTGCCCATTAAAAAATGTCCCAAGCCAAGATTGAGAACTAACTTTTGAATATAAAGACAAAACTGGGCAAGTATATGTGAGATTAGGTGTTTCTAGTAGGAGTGTGCATGGGACAGTACGGTTCAGGGATTTGAAAAATCCAGTACCGTCCCAAAGTTTAGTACTCCCAAACTTTAAGTTCCAGAATCGAACCAAACCTTATAAAAATCCGTACCAAACCATTCCAAAATTCGGGACAGTTCGGTATAGTATTTTAGATCTAACGGATCTAGTGAGACGGTTTGGTTCAGTATGATATTCTCGATTATTTGGAGATTTTTCAAGATTTTCAATATCAAAGTCAAAACTTGAAAACAAAATCAACATATTCTCATCAGAGTTGCAACTAAAATTTACATTGGCATAAACATCAAGTCATAAGTAAACATCACGCAAGGTCTTCCAAAAGTGGTAATATATGAAAATTATGCACAAAACTTCTAAACTGCTCTATGTCTGAAATGATTAAAATATTTATATATTTTGTAATTTCGATTTTCGGTATGGGACGGTTCAAGCCAGTTTAGTAAAATTTTGTATGGTTCTCGGTATAGATATTAATGAATATCCTGACCCACACCATAATTTTTTCGGGTACAGCACAATTCAGAGAAAGTCAAAAGTCAACGGTTCTTTTTCGGTTAGATATACTTTCAGTTCGGTTTCAGTACAATTCGGTAAATCCCGAGTTCCATGCACACCCCTAGTTTTCAGTTCACAAAGACAGAACAACCAATTCCAAGAGTTCAACATAAAGGCAAATTTTAGTACGATTAGTGCAGAAGGTCAACAAATATATAGAAACAAAGCTATTATTAGACGAAGTCAACGTCATGCTTACCTGCAGCTATCATCAATTGAAAGGCATGCTTCATGCATGTTTGTATTAAGTCGTTCTGTCATGCTTTCTTCAGTGACTTTGTAATCCACTTCTCCTGTTAAAGCGTGGATCTTTATCTACTAAAAAGGACCTTATACAAGTAATACCAAAAGGCAAAAAGAAAAGCAAATATTTAAATTGTGCATATTGCTTTTTTTTTTTTTTAATCTTTGACAACAGAGGACCAATGTATATCCAAATCAAGGCAACAGGACATTTTCTGCTCTCAAAATCAACAAATAGGTAATCAGTTTCCCATTATGTCAAGCATACTATGCTTACATAAAAAAGTTTCAAAATACTAGAACTGGGCTAAGAGACTGGCTAGCGATGCGATACTTTGGTAGAGCTGATAAATTTAGGATTAGTTTGGTACTCTCATCCCCAAGTGAAAGGACAAATATAAAAGAAGCACCTATGAGAGATATCATTAAGGTTTCACCTGACAGGGAAGGGAGAGAGAGAGGGTGGGAGAGAGGAAGAAGTAGAGGACGAAGAAAGTCGCCATCCTCTAACAAAATGAACACCTTGATTTGAAATGATTGATGGTAGGAAAACACTAGTTTTAGTTTCCAATGAATGATACAGAACTTGTGCTAGGAAATAGGCTTTCTTTAACATTGGCACTTTTGTACTAAACTTTCAAGATTAAAGCAGTGGCAGAGAAAAGTATTGCAAGGATAACAGAGTCCCCAATAACCAGCAATTTAGCTATGGCAGTATCTAGATCTATGATGCTAAGGTTGGCGCTAGACCTTATAAAAGATTAGTAGGAAATGTAACTAAAAGAAGCACATTACCATTTACCTGCTCTGTTTTTGACATCTATGTATCCGTCCTTCTTAAGTCGTTCCCAAATATCTTTACCAAACCGTTCTTCAATTCCTCTCTTAAGATCATAACGACCAGAAACATTTACCACAGCAGGTATATCATGATACTTGGATGCATACAGGAGGACAACATCTCCACCTTCAATGAGAAGACGAGGTTGTAGACAATAAATTGAGTGGCATGTGAAGTCCAAGCAAATGAAGTCACAAACAGTAACTTGAAGATTATATATACTATGACGGAAAAATGGTAATAAGAAGTGGGGTAACAATTAATTTCCTTTGGACTTGTAAGGTTCTATTTGTGGCTAAAAGGGCAGTTATCGGTCTATGGGAGTCAAACCATCACCAGCTAGATAAAAGAGTCACTTTGTCTCGCACCAAATGCAATTTGAGAAAGCATGAAATCCCAAAAAAAGATAGCAAAAAATACAAACTCCAAGAATCTTGACAAAGATCTGTTTATCTTTGGACAAAATGAAAAGACAACAGAAGCCTACCACCAAGGTTAATTAAGTGCTCGATCATATAATAGTATCAATTTATTGCTACGCTTTCAAGACTAAAGATTATTAAACAAAAACAGAAAGAAGAAGGAAAAAAAAAAAAAAGAAACAGCAGGAGAAAAATGAAAAGGAGGAATCTACAGAAAAACAGGGACGAGAAAACATGAAAATATGAAACAACTTCAAGACAAAGGCATTCACACAGAATAGGGGCCAATACCCATCCAAAGTTAATTTAGTATGCTAAGAGATATCCATCACAGGTCATTTGAAACTGTCAAACAATTTATTAGAAACAGTACCTTTTTGCTGTAGGATAGAGTGAGATTTACTTTGTATTGGGTGAAAAGAAAACAATTATGAATTAATGCAGGAGATAATGGTTATACGTACAGACAACATTCCCAAGGCCACGAAAGAAAATAGATGTTTGTATGTGCATCCTAGACACACTACAGACATTCCAAAAAAATTACAAACATGACATGCATATCTCTATGTTGTATGGTTTTCTTCAATATATAATACTTAATGAGTCGTAAATTATTGTAAGAATAACCAGAATACGTGATTAGCTATCTGATACGAACACCAGCTATCATATGGGCAGGGAAAGGTTTTAGTGAATTTTGCCACTGTCACGAGGAGCATTATTGAGGAAGGAAGTCATTTTCTATATAACTGATGATTACAAAAGAACTATAAATTATTTCATTCTAAATGTGTATACCTTTACTATGACCAAGAATCACAACTGTCATACGGTTTACTCCAGCAAAGTACTCCACCACAGATCTTAAGTCTTCAGCCTCACTCTTGTAGTTACCAAACTGAAATGAACCTTCACTTTCCCTACAAAGCAACTAGAAAGATGAAATCATGAAATGGAACAGAAAATTACGAAAAGAAGAGAGTGATTAACACATTTCAGTTATTTAAAGAAGGATAAACTGCGGTATAGGAAGTGTTATATGTAGAGGAAAGAAGAAGAAGAAGAAAAATATCTGAAAGATGGTCCAGAATTTCCGGGTACATCACTCAGTCAGTCATATTATGTTTCACATAAACAATTTTATGGAAGGTGAAATGTGTTTGGTAGCACTTGTCCAGGAACTTCTGGCGTCAACACTAATTATGCCTAATGACTTTAAATTCTTTTTCCTGGTTGTTAGGTTTCATGCCGTAGAGGAAGTAAATCATTGCCTGGAAACAAAGTGTTTACCTTGCTGCAGACCTCCTGACATAATGTTTTAAATTATAATAACCAGCACGTCTTGGTAAACATTTTACAGCAATAGAAAAAGAATAGCAGCTGGTTTCATTCTTTTTTTAACAATTCTGGGTCAAGCAAACCATGTTATGATTTTCTAGCACAAAATTATCAGTTCATAATGTTTGTATGTTAGACTCGGCAAATAATACAATAGACTAAGTCACTGGATCCCCAGACCTCCAGGGATTTCATTTATTTCTTGAGATATCTAAACAACTAACTAATCGAGATTAACTGTCAAATCTGGAGGATAGAATTCACTTTATCTGGGAAAAAACAAGAAATCAAGTTGAAAAACTGCAGAGAAGGGCAGGGCAAGCAATAGCAGGTGAATCAGTTGAAGAGAATGTGATAACTGCGGTGTGCAATCTTTACGTGCACTATGGGAAGTGCTGGCGAAAAGAAATTTGAATAAAAGTAAAGGAGGTTCAATTTGTCACCATTAGCAAATTGCCACCTTCACATCATGATAAGATAGCTAAAGATAGATAACTTGTATCAGCATATTGTTGTCAGAAAATGCAAAAATTATTATTTATAGTACATATTTAGTTACAGATATAAACTGATCAATATATATGTTCGAAGACCTTACCCATTCCCAGAAAAATCAAAACGAAAAGCACTGATTCCTTCATTTTCTAAAGCAGCAGCAAGATTCACCATGGTATTGTGTTCCTGCAGATTGAACAAAACGAGATATAAATCGAAAAATTCACAGATAAACTGATAATTAGCTACCATCCTGCGCTTCTTCTATAACTCCAAGGATGAATTTCATGCTTGCCACAAAAAGGACATAGTCTCTGGAACTAAAATCCGAATAATGGATGAGGCAGTATCCGCTATCCATATGAAGCTTAAATGTTCAGTGTCTGATATCATTATCAGCATTATAACTAGTCAAGAATGTTCTTTCAGTTCTCAGTACACCTGATTAATCATTTAGAATTTTCTCTTTTCCAATATTTTTTGAAAAATATGTCAACAAAGTAACAAAGAATTCAGATCCATTTCTGGGAAAAATAGATTCCTCTCAGAACCTGCGGTACAGGCTTCTGAAATTGCTGCTAATTTAGACTCTTCAATCAAAAAATGCAATTGTAAATTGGACAGCACTGATATAACCTGGATCAGAATTGTTAAACTCGAAACAATAGTTTCACCCAAGATGGGAATCGTGCACTCGATAAAGCCAATATCCCTTCCCACACATGATAATGTTTTTATTTTTCTATTTTTACACGCAGCAAATGATCTGAAAAAGAAAAACTATCTATGTGAAAAGACCACACAAATGAACCAAACTGATATTCTCATACTGAACTTGCAGTATACACATGAATTCAAGTGTCTAGGTCTCAACAAACACAAATCGTACAGTTTTAATGGGCATTTATCCCAAAATAAGCATATTATATTCGATTATATGAACATATCAACAAATAGACACAACAATCTCATGACCTTTATAACGAGCTGCTAGAAAACCTCACTCGTTCTTTTATTCAAGGACAAACTATAGAAGTTATTAATTATTGGAAATAAACGTGGAGATAATTGTAACCTCTACCAAATGAATCTTGAAGCTGAAAGAGGTAGTCTACCTTTGTGGATCGAAAACCATGACACAGAACTACAAGTTTTTCCGATCCTGTCTCATGCAACACACCAACAAGTTTTTCTCCGCGAGTGTTGGGAATCGTAATTTTCTGCTGCATGGCTGTACATTGCAACTGATATCCATTAGTAACCACCAGAGAATAATGGCAATTGCCATGTAACAACTTAGGCTATAGATCTGTCTGGAATGGTTTGAAAATAATGGAGGTAGGGCCTCTGTTTTATCAGTTGAATCAACAAACTTTTGTAGACATTTTACGATAAATTCACCATCCACATCAAATTTTCCTATTAGATATATACGAGGAGAGGAAAGAAAAAATGGTCAGAAAACCGTAGATTGATAGCTTGTCAATTAGAAAATACCGTGGGACAACTACCATATACTCTGGCATATTAAGAACCTATAAAACCGAAGAAAGGTTATGTAATTCAAAGACTTTGCAAATAGTCCAAATCAAGACTTTCCTTCAAATAATAACTGTGTAAAACCAGAATTTTCCATGAAAAGATGAACTGATGCATGCAAGAGGAGATAGTTCGATTCAAACTTCCTCAGGCTTGTTCGTCAAGTCTCGAGACAATAATGTTTGATCATATAACTCATTAATAACAAAACCACTCAACACATGACTTTAGATTTATGCTTTTTGTGCTTATATTAAACTAAGAATGCTTGTATATCCAAGCAAATTGGTTGCCACGGGAACATCGACTGTAAATGCACCTCGCACCTCCTCAGCATATGCAGTAAGAACCTCTAATATAAGTGATTACTACCCACCTAAAGCCTACCCCACATTTTGTTAAAAAATTTACTAAAAAGGGGGATATTGATGGTATGGAATAAGGTCAATCTTCAGAGTGGTCGTTCCCAAATTTCACCAAAGCAATTAGGTTTTTCGAATCAGCAGGAATTAAAAACACTTCCTTACCTGGGGTTTGAGTCTGTCGAAGAGAAAAATATGGTGCGGGAAATGTATTTTTATGTTGAATTGAATTTGATGTGCAGCAGAGAGAGGGAGAATTATTACAATAAACGAGCATACTCCAAATCAACTTTTCGACTTAGCAGATCTTCGTGCAAAATTTTAATTTTAATTAATTATTGAGGAAAACAAACAAGAAATTGAGGCACTAAAATCACCCCGTGCCACACGTGCTGAAATATAAGGGTCTCCCCAGATGCTCCACAACCACAAGAAACATGTTGATGACTTCTATTCTATCAACGCCATATTATTGTTACTTTGGCAACATGCAATATTGGATTTTTGCAATAGAGATTATGATTGATATGTTTTGATGTTCTCTCGAAGATAATCCATATTATATATCAAGTTGACACCTAATTTATAGAGGAGTCGATAATTAATATAGCCACCATTTATTATTTGAGCAACGAAAGAGTTGTAATAAGATAGGTCATTTTAAGAGAATATTTCAAGATAATAAAATGAAATAGGAGACCATTCTGCTCACTTGACATGGCCACCCACTATGGCTCATAAGATAAAAATTGCGACAATGAACACTTAAAAAAAATGTGTTTTCTTAAGCTTAATCTTTGCACAAGCATAATATAAAATGTTAAATCATGATTAAATGTTGCAGAAAGATGAACAAATCAAGCCTACAACGGCAAGTGAGCATTATATTAGTTCGTTTCGATAAATCTATTATTTTTTCACTATTCTAATTGTATTGCATTAGTTGCATTTTATGTGGTAAAAAAATAATGCAAGAGTGAACAAAGAAACTCAAAAGACTGGTTTGTCACAATAATAGTTAGGTTAGGTTCAATCAACATTTCATGTAATTTAATTGGGTCAAATCCAAGTTTGCTTTGTATTCAAATTCATTTTGATTCCATTTTTTTTTTTTTTTTATTCTTGAAATCTTAATTTTTTAACTATCTGATATATTGTAACTTGTTTAATTAAAAAGTATAAGTTGTTTATCTGAATAATATTTTTTTCGATTTATAAAATTTAATTATACAGGAACATAATAACTATTATAGATAAACAATTTAACTTGTATTGTTTAACAATATAAGTTTACTATTCACAGTGTAATATGTATCATTTCAAATTTCAGAATGATTTTACAAAAGGTAACAATTAACAATGTGTTCAACAAGACACCAAAATTGTTATCATTACATATTCACAAAAAAAATAACAATGTGTTCAACAAAACAAACTATAAAATAAACAAATTCAATCTGAATTGTTCATTGTATAAACCAAAATAAACTAGACTACTTTTTCTAAACATCAACACCACAAAGCTTTTTCTTTTTCCTCTATTCATTTTGTTGACGACTTTTCTCAACATCAACTTCAACTTTTTCAACAATTGTTATCTTGTCTTCAATAATTTTCTCCTTCAAAGAAAGCTCGTTCTTCTATAATTTGTATACATCCCAAGCACATGAACCCTTAATTCATTGAAAAGCCTACAAAAAAAAAAAAAAAAAAAAAACAATGGTCAAAACACAATCATGAATATTTGAAAGTATACTATACTGAAATTAAACTTATACTATAAGGTATCATAAACTATACTACTATGAATAATAAACAGAAAGTCAGAATAAAAAATATACTAATAAAACTGTTCAGAATTATGTTTAAATAAAACTATACTTTACTCAAACTAAACTTATACTGCAAAGAATAACAAATTGTACATTAACACAAGTGTAAAGAATATCAATGCTCATATCACAATTAACAATATTTAAAACTATATTAATTATATTGAAAACAAACTTATACTATAACGAATCAGAAATTATACAACTATGAATAAGAATGTGGAAGTTAAAATATACAAATAAAGTTGTTCAAAACTATGTCTATATAAAACTATACTTTACTGAAACTAAACTTATACTACAAAGAATAACAAAATATTATAGCACAAGTGTAAAGAATACAATGGTTAGAGCACAATTATGAATATTTAAAACTATATTATACTGATATTAAATTTATACTATAACGAATAAAAAACTTTACAACTATGAATAAGAATATGTGGAAGTCAAGATATAAAATTAAAGTTGTTCAAAACTATGTCTATATAAAATTATACTTTACTAAAATTGAACTTATATTACAAAGAATAACAAAATATACTATAACACAAGTGTATGTGGTCATAACACAATTATGAATATTTAAAACTATATTATACTGAAATTAAACTTATACTATAACAAATCAAAAATTATACTAATACGAATGAGAAACTGTGAAAGTCAGAATAACAAAATATACTAATAAAGTTGTTTAGAACTATGCTTATATAAAAATATACTTCATTAAAACAAAAGATATACTATAAAGAATAAAAAAGTATACAATAACACAAATGTAAAGAATACAATGGTCACAACACAATTATTAATATTTCAAACTATCCTATATTGAAAATAAACTTATACTATAACTGACAGACTCTAATTCTAACCCGAAAATACCGCAAACGTACGGGTGTAGAAGTGTATAAGGAAAGTTAAGGTCGATTCATAGAGAATGAGTTAACATAACTTGATACCCTAATTATCTAGGATTATCCTAACTAAACACTAGAATTGGTGAATGATTTTATTAAACTAGATTGTATGTACTAACAAACTGAATTAATGAACAAACAAGAATTTCTAATAAACGAGAATGTATCCTAGGATTTCGATTTCAGGAATTTACTCTAATGATGATTAATCTCTAACTTATAAACTTTTAAACCAATTTATCTATCTATTAAGTGGCACTTAATTAACCTAACCGTACCATTCTCTTGAAGCGACTAAGTCGTAGATTGATTAAGATAATTACTCTCTCGAGTCAATTAATCCTACAACTCCTACAACCCCTTAACTTTTTCCTACACGATCATAGACAATCGCGCTATGTGTTATCATATCTGAACAATTCCCTTCTCTCAAAGCAAAATCGTTAAAGAAGTAAATTAAACCTAATTGGCTAGATTAAATTCAATTATAAGATTAAACTAAACACATAGATATATAGAAACATCTGGAGTCTATAAATTAAACAATAAAATTAACATTGTTGTAAAACTCTACTTACTAATCCTAGGACACGACTAGTTTAGCTATTCAAGTCTACTAACAACTCAAAACAAGAATTCAAGGAAAACATTGTCAAGAACTTAAAAGTAAACAAAGAATAATTAAACCCAATCATCAGCTCGTCGATCTTCATCTTCTCGCTCTCACACCTTTTACGCCAATGTAAAAGTATGAGAAATTCTGATGTAATGTGATCCTACTCTAAAATCGAGCTATCATGTCTTTTTATAGGCTTCGAGACGAGTCCTGGGATCTCTAGGCTTCGATTCCTACTTTGAACAGGAATTCTTTTCAAAAGCGGCCTTTAGTCGTGGTAGCGCGCTATGCTTCTCGCGGTCGCGACACTTTGTGCTAAAAACTACTCGAAAACGGAACGTTTTGTCGCGACCGCGATGCATGTGTGTTGCGGTCGCGATCTTCTCACAGCGGCGATTCACTTTCTAGGCATTTTCCATTGTGGCCGCGTGCCTTTACGTGTTGCGGTCGCGTCGGTTCAATCCAGACCGTTTCAGGCCGATTTTTCCTTTCCTTTGACTTGTATTTTCATCCGATGGTCGTAAAATACAACTTTTGTCCCTGAAATGCACAAAAATACCTTAAAAATAAGTCAAACACGTTAAATGGTCCAAATATAACAACTCTAGACAACTCTTGACCGAATATGCATGTAAATGTTATCAAATATAATACTAAATCGACCTAAATACATGCATAATTAGTGTGTATCAAAACCCCCCAAACTTAAACTGTTGTTAGTCCCGGACAACAAAATAAAAGACACAAAGAATACAAGTGATTATGCAATGATTTAGGGCGATTGGATGATGAGTTCGATTTCAGAATGGTTTTTCTTCAAAAAGCTAGGCAGCATAATACAATTAGGATATGTAATAACCCAAAAATCAACTAATTTAGAGACTTTGAACTTTCGAATTATTCGATCCTCACTAGGTAAGTGTTTCTAAATAGATAGTAGTATAAATAAAGAAAAGAAAACAAGGAAATGAGCGAAAAATGTGGAGACCACAGTACGGTCACTCACAAGAGACGAACTAAAAACCTTTCCATGCCACAGGCCGGCAGATAAAGGTATCGAGAGTAAATCTAAAATTGGCTATAGAAAATCTAAGAAATTACAAAGCAAAGCCAATGAGTGCAAGTAGAAAACTAGAACTGAAGGGGACGGCTGGAGAAGATAACCGGTTTAGAACTGCCGTCGAACATACTACAAAAGTCGAGCTCCCAATTATGTTGCCCTATGTCACAAAATCCGAGCATGGGGGAAAACTATCGCTCCTCACATCTGCGTGAGTCCAAAATCCCTGGGAGAGTTTTAATGCCTTAGCTTAGAGCTGTCAAATTTGTGAGTGCAATCCGAAGACAAAATCCAAAATGTGTACCAAAGTCCCAGCAACAGCAGATCCCAAAATCCAGCTAAAAGCTTTCGTTAAGTGAAAAATGAGCCACAAAATGGCTCAAATGAGCAATGATCAGCAGCAGCCACAATCGAAAAAGCAATCCATAATACGGCTGATATATGTGATCACCATGGCAATGAGGAAATCAAATGTCACACCAAATTAAAGCAGCCCCATGGTCTAAAAATTCTCGACATCCAAAACCATTAACTAGAAATAACAACTGATTATCGAAAAGAAAAAAGTAGCAGCCCAAATCAATGTCAATAAATCCGATCTCGCAAAAAAGGCGCACTAGCCTTATGAGAAAACCCAGAAATTCAGAAATGCATACACCTGAAAATCGGGAAGAAAGAAGGCAGGAATGAAATCCTGCTATGATGATAGGCATGTCACGACAGCCGCTTAGGTGACCCCTTCAATATCCAAAGTGCAACCGGGTGCACCATCTTCACCAAACTCCTTGAGTAATAGGTGCCTGACTCAGTGAATCAAAGAATAAGAATCGTCGATTAAGCGAGTCGACTCAGTGAGTCAGGGCGGCCGACTCAGCGACAGCTACCTTGAATCTGCTCCATCCATGGCGGCTGTCTGACTCGCAAACTCGGGCAGTCGGCTCGGAAGCATGTGCCCACCCAGATGAACCGAGCTCGCACACTGGGAGAAAACCTGAGTCGGATGTCGCAAGATGAGCAGAGACTCACGCTTGAAATCGCGACCAAGGGGAAGACCAACTTGGTCGCTGCGCCATTGCGAGCCGCCATACTCAGATCGGAGAAGACGACTCGATGTGATCTGAGCCTCGATCGACGAAAGCCATGTGGTTGAATGGCTGCTCCGAAACCCAAAAGCTGAGTTCAAGCAACTTCTGGGATTTCAGATCTGGAGAACCCGACCTGGTCCGAAGTCGGCGGCGAAGAGAGCCGGTTCGCCTGAGGGCATGGAACTCCGAAATCGCCGCAAGTGAACTCGTTGGACTCCCAAAAGAGAGACGAGAGTGAAAAGCGAAGTAGTCAAGACAATGAATCATCATATAATATTGATTCGCTTATACCGATGTGTCCAAAAAACACAAAGAACAAGAACAGTTCTGCCAAAATAAATGAAAAACGAAACCTAGAGAACTGAATAATAAATCCGTAGATATGGAAAAACAAGAGGAGAAAAGCAAGAAATAAAACAAAAATAAAGGTTTGGCCGGCGACTGCCAGACGACAGCCGCCGGCCAAGGAGGAGGAAGACTAGGGTTTACTTTGTTTTAGAGAGAGGAGAGAGCGTTTGTCTAGAGAGAGGAAAGAGGAAAATTCTCAAACCCATGACTCACTAGGTAAGTGTTTCACTCATCTCTCAAGTGTTTAGGCTAAAACATATTTCCACTCAAATTGAACTACATGCAAAGTCTACCATATGCTTGTCAATTGTCTAAACTAATCCTTGTACTCGATATGTGTGACAAAGGATAAAAAAAGTCTTTCCTTTTTATTGTAATGTGGGCTTAAGATAAGATGGAATATATTTGGATAAAAATGACTACTTTTGGACTAATCAAGTTATTCATAACCTGACTACCCCTCAATAAAATCACTCAATCTCACTCTCAAATTTCAGTAAATCACCCCACAAAGTGGCTTCTTCACCTTAAAAAAAAGTCTTTACAACTTAAGTGTTTTTCACTATATGGATACTACATCTTGGGACTACCCAACTTCTTTATTCAAACAATAAACTAAGCACTTCATTTCCTAGCCTCTCATCCAAAGTGTTAAACAACTTTTATGCACAAACTCTTTCTTTTGTTTTTCAAGTTTTTTCTTCTTTTCCTTTTCCTTTTTCTTTTCTCTTTTTTTTTTATCCTGTTCACACTAGGAGAGACTATTATTCTCGGCTTTTCACCTATCATTTTGTTCTTCCCTTCATCTTTTTTACTATCCACTAGTTTTTTCTTTTTCTTCCCAATTTTTTTACCCAACTACCTTCCAATCCTCCTCCCTCTTACTTGATTAATTCAGTTAAGGCCAAAGGCTCAAATCGAAAGGTTTTTGCCTTGTAATGTTGGGCTTATGAAATAATAGGTTATTCAGCTCAAATAGGCTAATTAGGGATAAATTATGAACTTTTGGTACAAAGGGCAACTTTTCAAGGCCAAAAAATAGGCTAACAACAAAACTGCCTAAATCACTTCCTAAGTCATACCACATACTCGACACATTCATAGTAAAGACTCAAGGCAAGTTCTAGAGATTAATACACATATCCAATCAAAATTCACACCGAAAGAAGTCGTATTACTCCAAAAATAGAAGTACAATTAAACTCAAATTCTCACAAGGTTAATTTTGATCAAATATTAATTTCATCTCAAATTACCTCTCATGCTCTATTATGTGCCAATTTTGCAACAAATTCCCAAAATCTTTTCATCATTAACTTTTCATCATCCATCTTTCACTTTTTTTTTTCACTTGTTACCACTAACGACTCAGGTTTTTCTTATTCTTGTAGAATCCCCGTAACATAAAAACTAGAACTAAACTACTAAGACACTCAAAATAAAATAATTAAATTAAAGACTACTATGACCCAACATGGAAATAAAATAACACAAATGGGCTCACAGACCCAACAACTCTAATAAAACAATAAATGGGCTCACAGATCCAATACTCCAACTAAAGCAGCAAAAATAAATAAGTAAGTGGGCACACAGACCCACAATCAACCCAAAAACATGAACAAACAGCATCAAATAGCATAGCAAATGAACAAGCAATAAGAAACTAAAAAGCAAAAATAGCAACAAATATAAATAGCGGCCAAGACGTCCCACGGTTCACCCCCTCCTCCAAACTAGGCTGAAAGTCAATGTTTGGAGGGAAAAGAGCGGTATGCCTTGGTGCTAACTTACAATTATTGTGGCGGCGGGGATGGTTGGAACCCATGTTGGCTCCAAAATTGAGCCAATGCATCCCACTGAAGATCCTGTTGCTACCTCCACATGCGTTCCTCGTTGCTTCGGTCGAGGAGGATATTCAGCATAGTTCTCTGGTCATGCAATTTTATGCTGATGGTTTGCACAACCCCTCGAACCTCTATTCGGTGCCTCTCTATATAGGTGTCAATCGACTGCACCTCTTGGTGATAGAGTTGGACATCCTCCCAGAGAGATGGTATAAGTCCTTCCACGTCCTCAGTTAGCTCGGACGCAGATGCAACTATTGTTGCTGCCCTCTTCTTCCTAGACGATCTAGGAACTCTGCTGCTGCCTTCGACTGCTTGCCCTGATCGAAAGACATCGGAGTCTGGCCTCTGGGAAAGCTCAAGATGTTCGCAAGTAGATAGGGCAAAATTGTTTGTATCATTGACACTTGTTTTGGGTGTTCCTATCTCGAAGGAGAGTCGAAGGTAGGGTCCCACATTTTAGTAAACATATGGGACCTTCCCGTCTTCTCCCATCACTACCATTTGCATATTTTCTAGCAACTCCCATGTGAACTGAACCTCACCCTTAACCGATATCAAATCATCTAAATCAGTATCATCAAAAGCTACGGCTATAGGTGTGATCAGTCCTCTGATCATGATGTTGTCTTTCTTCTTCTAGATTACATTCTCGAAATACTCCATCAGTAGCTTGGCAATTTTAACTTTATGCCCATGAAGCATATTCCAGATCATCTGCAACTCGGCCTGTCTCATAGCCCCTGTTTCTCTTCGTTCAAACAAAGTGTGGGCTAACATCTTCTTGATATACCGGATGACAGGATTGTGAATCCAAGAAGCTTTAGCAGCATTGGCAACATACTTTGCAGTTCTACAAGAGGTGGATCGGCTGTCAATAGACCCCAAAACTCTTTCACATTGAACAACTCCGGTGGTTCCTCTCTGGTGGCCTTGGGGAAGCCATAAATCTAATCTAATCCAGCTGGGCATAAGTTAGTGAACATTACTTTCCCATCAGCTGGAATATAATGTTGTCTGGTCGGCGAGAATGCAATGCACTTGCCACTGTGATGGCAAATGTATCCAGTGTGATTCTCGTGTAGGTACGCTGTGCTTGCATGAATTTGAGCAAGCCTCCTTGAGCCAGTAGAGCCCTGACATTGTCATGTATACCCATTGCCCGGGTTAATTCGTCATTGCTGAACATTGTTACCATAACCGGACGGTGGCGGAGCTGATCAAATCGAGCCTTGTGCTCGGCCCTCTCTAATGTGAACCCATATAAGCTTTGGCTATCATTTGGGTTCTGTTCTGCTGGTTTTTCAACCATAACTTGTTTGCCTTTGCTAGGACTAGAGCTAGCCTTCTTAGGAGCCATCTTAGTGAACCTACACACACAAAACACAACCTCAATCTTCAACACCCAATACGTTATATAAATCATGAACTACTTAAACAACTAACTAGCATGCCATTACCAACATATGTGATCAAAACACATGTACAATTAAGCTCCACGATAACTTTAGCTTGCAAAGATTAGTTTAATCATTTTTACAAAACATAAACACTCCTTAAGCAACATGTAGCATTGTTAACTTAATCTTTACCCCCTAGACTATGCATATAGTTTAATATGATCAAACTATCGTGTAAGACTAATCATATGAACATCTAACAAGCAATATAACAGTGATGCATCATCTTATTACACTCATCAAACATAAGAGGATCACAAAATCAAGTTTAAGCTACATTCATCCTACGCACACAACATGTCCGATGAAATTCCTCAATGACCAAAGCATGTTAAATTGCGTATTGTTGCTATTCAATAAATCCAAAGACAAACAACACCATAAATTTAGCTCCGAAGAACACCAATACTATCTACATTATACGACCCATTGGATTTCATCAACTAATATGTACTACAAGTGCCAATAATAATCAAATATGAACCAATACTTCATCCAATTCGAAATTGCAACTAAGTTTGATGATAAATAAGCATAATTAATAGATAAGAATAGTTAAAAGCTTGGGTTAGCTTCACTTACCAGATGAATTTAGTCGAAAAAATCAAACTTGGAGGTGCCCTAGGTTCGTCCAATTTGGTCGAGCAATCCAAAATTCGTGGTGCAAGGAGTGAATCTTCATGTGTGCTTGTGTTTTTTAGTGTTTTCGTGTGATTGTGTGGTATTTTAGCACGAATTTGTGATGTGTGTGAGAGTATGTGTGTTTTGTGTGGATGAAGAGAAGGGAAAGAATGAGGGCAAAACCTGACAGTCGCTATTATTTAACCCTGATTTTAAGTTGTCGCGGCCACGCACAATATGCGTCGCGGTCGCAATACTTTAAACCGTCGCAGTCGCAAGAAAGACAGATCGCTGTCGCATCGCAACAACAACTTCAAGAGTGTTAATAGGGCCAGTTTTGTCGGCCGCGAGGACACGAGAGGTGTGCCTCGCGGTCGCGACTCCTCTACTTTGGCCCAACTCTTTTTTCTTCGTCTTTCGACCTCGTTTTCTTGCTACGCTCGTCCATGTTGGTTCCTAAAACATCAAAAACACTAAATAAATACATAAAATTACAAAAAAAAAAAAGTAAACATCGGGTTGCCTCCCGAGAAGCGCTAAATTTAACGTCTTCAACCCGACGACCCCCATTTCTTTAAAGGCCAACCTACTATCTTTACTTGCCCTTGGTTTAATTAGGACTTTATTTAGCAACTCAGACTCTTCATAGTAGTATAAACAACACAACATTTGTCCTTTTCTTTTAGGCTCGACCTATTGTAAATGGAAAATGTGAACACTTCGTTTTGGATACGAAAAGTCAAATTCCCTTAAGGCATGTCTATCACAACTTGACTTGTTTCCAAGAATGGTTGACCTAAAATGAAAGGGACATTCATATTCCCTTGCATGTCAACAACTAGAAAGTCGCTAGGGAATTCAAAATGTTCAACTCGAACAAGCACGTCCCCGACTACCCCCAATAGCGTTAGTTCTAATCCATCCGCCAACTGGATAGTAGTAAAGGATTGCTTTACTACCCTAGTCCTAATTGTGCAAACATTTTAAGAGGCATTAAATTGACACTCGATCCTAAATCACACAATACATTTTTTAACACTAGACTACCAATAAAACAAGATATGAAAAAACTCCCTGGATCTTTCTTTTTGGTTGCCCTTTTTGTATGAGAGGTTGTGTTCTTTAGGGGACTCGTGCCCTCCTTCGCCGTTGCCTCTTTCTCAGCATGCATCGTCTTTGAGTCCTTTAGCACACAATCAGCATTCGTGACAATTCTAACCGGGGACTCTTTCATGACCCCCTTATACTCAATTTCTTCCTCGGGTTTTTCCTGCACTATAGAAAACTTACTAGAACATTCTAAAGGAACTTGTTTAGCAGAGACGGTATCATGTAAATCATATTTAGATGAATCATTAAAAGAAGAAAGTAGTATTTTCTTATCTTTGTCGTCGGTGCTTTCTTTCTTTTGATGTTCTGATACATGTTAATTATGCATGTAATTAGGTCGATTTAGGAGTATTTTTTATAGTGATTACATGTGTATTTGGTCAAGAGTCGCGTAGATTTATGATATTTGGACCATTTAACGTGTTTGACTTGTGTTTGAGGTATTTTGAGCAATTTCAAGGTTAAAAGTTGTATTTTACGACTAACGAACGAAAGAACAAGTTGAAGGAAAGTAAAACTGGTCTAGACCGGCTTAGACCAGTCTAGAACCGATCCAGAAGAGAACCAGCACGACCGTATCCATCAACCAACGCGGCCGCGACGAAAATGGTGTGCATAACAGTTCAACACTAATGGTGCAATGTGATACACGTTAATTATGCATGTAATTAGGTCGATTTATGATAGTATTTTTATAGGAATTATGTGCATAATTGGTCAAGAATTGGATAAAGTGCTATAAATTGGACCATTTAACGTGTTTGACTTGTTTTAAGGTATTTTTGAGTATTTTCAGGAGTAAAAGTCGTGATTTATGACTAAGGGATGAAAGAACAAGTCCAAAGGGCGTTTAAACCGAACAAAATTGGTGAAAACCGGTCCAAACCGGCCTAGACCGGCCCAGACTGGTCAAGAGGACAAACTGGAGCAGATATGACACGGCTGTGTCATATATACAACACGGCCGCGTTAAAAGTGGCCTAGAATATGAAAATCAACGTTGGAATACAACACGGTCGCGTCAAATATGCAACACGGCCGCGTCAAAAAGTGTCCCCAAAGTGAAGTTTTCTGTCATCTTGACATACCTCTAATATTTTCGCTATATCTTGAGATCTACAATTCCGGTTGAGGTGCAATTGGTGGTGTTAAAAATCTGATTCAAAGGGCTACAACTTTGTCAGAAAAGGGCCAAACCCAAAAATGAACGGAAGACCCTAAAAAATGGCTTGGAAGTCAGACTTGAAAACTCGCCTGCGCAAAACGCGACACGGCCGCATCAAAAGGCCAACACGGCCGTGTCAAAAGTCCTTTCCTACAAAAATTTCCTAATTTTAGTAAGATTTTGATCCTATCTTCCCAAAGGTTCGTCCCCAACTCTATAAAAAGGACCCCAAGCTCGGGAATCAGTAGGGGATCATCAAGAACATCAGTTACATCATCATTCTACCTAGAAGAAGACTTGGAGGACAAACAAGACGGAGATCATCGAGACAAATTCGTTCGGGTTTAGTCGTTCTTTTCTAGTTTAATCTTTTACAATGTTTTTCGTAGAATCTTGCATTAGGTTATTGCTAGGCATGAGTAGCTAAGCTATTCGTGTCCTAGGGTTAGAGAGTAAGGATTATTATGACAATGTTTTGATTTATTGATTCCGTTCTTTACGTGTTTATCTCTATGTTTGTGCTTATAACTAAATTTAGCTTGATCACCTAGATTTAGTAATTTAGTTTAGCAATTCCGCTTCGAGAGGAGGGAATCGTTATCAGACTTATAACATAGTGCGCAGTTGTCTATGACTGTGTAGGCCGTGGCTTATGATCATTTGGGAGTTATTAGGTTTAATTGACTCGATAGGGTAATTAGCTTAATTAATCAACGGTTTAATCGCTTCAAGAGAAGGATTAGATTATTTTCGTGCCGCCTAATAAACACTAGAATTGGTAAATTTATAAGTTAATCATATTCAACATTGAAGTAATATCCTGAAATCGAATATCCGAGTGACACAATGGTTAATCGGAGAGAGCACTGTAATGTTGTGAAGCTAGAGGAGCAAAAAGATGTTGAGAACTCAAGTGAGGTTCAAGAAACTGAAGCAGACGAACCAGCATATGTGCCTCCACCCCCATTTCCTCAAGCACTGAATAGAAGGAAGATGGCATCTAGGGGCGACAATAGTACTATAAGCACGAAGGACCATGAAGCGAAGAAATCAAGTGAGAAAGTAAAATACATTGAGAGGAAGGAGGAAGTTAATACCATCATAGATAAGAAAATTTCATCTCCTATTCTTGATGAGTCTTTTGATTTTTATTTTAAAAATTCATTCTTTGCTAATCTTGATCCTTTAGAGCGATCTAGCACTGCTGTTATGTTACAGGAGAGAGTCCAAGATAGGGAGGTAACAAAGAAGGAAGAGCTGCAACCCACCCAAGAGGAAACCAAGACGAGGAAGGATGGAAAAGAGACAACAAAAAAGAAACCAAGTAGTCCCAAAAAGAACGCAAACACAAGCATGAAACCAAAAAGAGCAACAAAAGCAAAAGATCCAGGGAGTTTTACCATTTCTTGCTCAATTGGTAGTCATGATTTTCACAATGTCATGTGTGATTTAGGGTCTAGCATAAATCTGATGTCTCTTAAGCAGTATAGACAATTAGGATAAAGTGAGATTAAACGATCCTTTACTACTATCCAATTGGCTGATGGATCTTCATTAACGCCATTGGGAGTAGTGGAGGATGTAGTGGTGAGAGTGCTGAATTTTGAATTCCCTAGTGATTTCTTAGTTGTCGACATGAAAGGGAATGATGAATTTCCTTTTATCTTAGGACGACCTTTCTTGGCGACTAGCCAAGCACTTATAGATGTGCCTAAAGGGGAGTTGATTTTTCGTGTTCAAAATGAAACCATCACCCTCCCAATACATAAGTCGGGTCTAAGGGGTAGGCATAATTGTAGCATTGTTTATACTACCCAAGCTGCTGTAGGAAATCCACACGCCCCAAATAGCTCTTTAATTGTTCATAAAACATCCGACTCGGGGTGGCCAGAAAATAGTTGATAAGAGGAGGACGTCTGGCTGATGACGTAAAACAAAGCGCTTGTCGGGAGGCAACTCGATGTTTACCGTTTTATTTTTATTTTATTTCAATTATTTCTGTAAGTTTTATGTTTTTACTTGTGTTTTTAGTGTTTTATGTTTTTAGGAATTAACATAGACGAGTGTTGCAAGAAATAGGGGTCAAAGAGATGAAAAAAAAAACTCGAGCTAAAGGAGAAGGGAGCAACACGGCCGTGTCACACTATGGACACGGCCGCGTCAAAATTGAGCCAAAACAACACGGTCGCGTCACACTTTGGACGCGGCCGCGTCAAATCCTCTCCATAAACGCATCTCAGTACTGGATGGGCAACACGGCCGCGTCAAACATAGGACGCGGCCGCGTTAAAATTGCGTTAAAAAATTCGATATTTGGCTCAATTGGAACGCGGCCGCGGCAAGCTTCCAACATGGCCGCGTCAGTTCTTATGCACCTTTAATACACGAATTTCAGGTTCACTAAGATGGCACCACCAAAATGGTAGCTCTAGTCAAAGCAAAGGAAAGCAAGTGATGGTAGAGGAAACACCGGTAACGCACTCCTTCAAAGGAGTGATGACGAGCGAATGTGGAGATAGAAGCAACAGACCATAGTGATTTGTAAGTTAGCACCAAGGCGTACCACGTTTTTCCTCCAAACATTAGCTTTTAGCCAAGTTTGGGGGAGGGGGTGTACAACTATATTTATAGTTTTGTTGCTATTCCTCCTTTTAGTTGATCGGTCGATTGATTTGCTTGCTGTTTGATAATAGTGATTAATAGTGGGCCGTGAGCCCATTGTGCTGATTTTTATTGCTTCGATTGGAGTTATTGTGTATGTGAGCCCATTTATCTGCTTTATTGGTGATGTTGGGTCTGTGAAGCCAAGTTTGATTACATTTCATTTTCATGTTGAGTTTTAGGAGTCTAAAGTTTAGAGTTTAATTATTTTTTTAGAGTCAGTAAGAATGAGATAAACCCGAGAAGTTAATAGGTAACAAGTGAAAAGAAAAAGAAAAAGAGAACAATAGGAAAAGATGGATGATGAATAGTTAATGATGAGATGATTTTGAGAAGTAGATGAAAAAATGGCACATAATAAAGTATGAGAGGTGATTTGAGACGAAATTGAGCTTGAACTTAGAATATTCAATCAAAATTAACCTTATGAGAATTTGAGCCTTATACTCCTATTTTCGGAGTAATATACTTTCTTTCGGTGTGAATTTGATTGAATATGTGTACTAGTCTCTAGAACTTGCCTTAAGTCTTTACTAAGAATGTGTCAAGTATGGGTGTGATTGCGGAAATGATCTTAGGAAAATTTTTGTTTAAGCCTATTTATTTGAACCATGAAAATTGCCTTTAAACCATAATGTGAAAAAAAAAAAAAAAAACATTGTCCCTAGTTAGCCCACTTGAGCCTTATAACCTTATTTATTCATAACCTAACAATGTCAGCCGAAACCTTTTGATTTAACTGTTTTGGCCCTAATTGGATTAATCAAGTTAGAGGGAGGAGAATTGGAAGGAATTTTAGGTGAACAATTTGTGGGAAGGTATGGGAAGAAGGAATATTTTCAAAAGATGAAGGGAAGAGCACAACTATAGGTGAAAATTCAAGAAAAATAGCTTCTCCTAGTGTGGAAGTCTATAAAGAAAAAAAAAAGGAAAAAAATATTGAAAAAAAAAAGTTTGTTGTTGTTAGTATTCTTGAGGAGAGGCTAGGACATAAATGATTAATTGTGAATTTGAATAGAAAAACCGGGTAGTCCCAAGATGTGGTACCCACACAAATGAAAAGCACTTTAGTTGTACGGACTTTTGAAGGTGAAGAAGTCACTTTGCGGGGTGATTTGCTGAGATTTGAAGAGTGAGGCTGAGTGATTATATTGAGGGGTAGTCGGGTTAGACGTAACTTGATTAGTCCAATGAATAGTCACTTATATCCAAATGTATCCCACATTACCTTAAGCCCACATTACAACCAAAAGAAAGGCCTTTTTGATCATTTGTCACACGTATCGAGTACGAGGTCTAGTTTAGACGATTGACAAGCATATGGTAGGCTTTGCATGTAATTCAATATGAGTGGAAATTATTTTAGCCTAAACACTTGAGAGATGAGTGAAACACTTACCCGGTGAGGGTTGAATAATTCGAAAGTTCAAAGTCTCGAGATTAGTTGATTTTTGCGTTATCGCATATGCTCAAGTGAATTGTGTTGCCTAGTTGTTTTAAGAAAAATCAGTTTGAAACTGAATTCATCATCTAATCGCCCTAAACAAATGCATAATCACTTGTATTCTTTGTGTCTTTTGTTATTGTTTAAGTTTGGGGATTTTTGATACACGTTAATTATGCATGTATTTAGGTCGATTTATGATAGTATTTTTATAGGAATTATGTGCATAATTGGTCAAGAATTGGATAAAGTGCTATGAATTGGACCATTTAACGTGTTTGACTTATTTTAAGGTATTTTTGAGTATTTTCAGGAGTAAAAGTCGTGATTTATGACTAAGGGATGAAAGAACAAGTCGAAAGGGCGTTTAAACCGAACAAAATTGGTGAAAACCGGTCCAAACCGGCCAAAAACCGGCCTAGACCGGCCCAGACCGGTCAAGAGGACAAACTGGAGCAGATATGACACGGCCGTGTTATATATACAACACGGCCGCATCAAAAGTGGCCTAGAATATGGAAATCAACGCTGGAATACAACACAGCCGTGCAGATATGCAACACGGCCACATAAAAAAATGTCCCCAAAGTGAAGTTTTCTGTCAGCTTGACACACCTCTAGTATTTTCGCTATATCTTAAGATCTAAAACTCCGGTTGAGGTGCAATTGGTGGCGTTAAAAATCTGATTCAGAGGGCTACAACTTTGTCTGAAAAGGGTCAAACCCAAAAATGAACGGAAGACCCTAAAAAATGGCTTGGAAATCAGACCTGAAAATTCGCCTGCGCAAACGCGACACGGCCGCATCAAAAGGCCAACACGGCCATGTCAAAAGTCCTTTCCTACAAAAATTTCCTAATTTTAGTAAGATTTTGATCCTATCTTCCCAAAGGTTCGTCCCCAACTCTATAAAAAGGACCCCAAGCTCGGGAATCAGTAGGGGATTATCAAGAACATCAGTTACATCATCATTCTACCTAGAAGAAGACTTGGAGGACAAAGAAGACGAAGATCATCGAGACAAATTCGTTCGGGTTTAGTCGTTCTTTTCTAGTTTAATCTTTTACAATGTTTTTCGTAGAATCTTGCATTAGGTTATTGCTAGGCATGAGTAGCTAAGCTATTCGTGTCCTAGGGTTAGAGAGTAAGGATTATTATGACAATGTTTTGATTTATTGATTCCGTTCTTTACGTGTTTATCTCTATGTTTGTGCTTATAACTAAATTTAGCTTGATCACCTAGATTTAGTAATTTAGTTTAGCAATTCCGCTTCGAGAGGAGGGAATCGTTATCAGACTTATAACATAGTGCGCAGTTGTCTATGACTGTGTAGGCCGTGGCTTATGATCATTTGGGAGTTATTAGGTTTAATTGACTCGAGAGGGTAATTAGCTTAATTAATCAACGGTTTAATCGCTTCAAGAGAAGGGTTAGATTATTTTCGTGCTGCCTAATAAACACTAGAATTGGTAAATTTATAAGTTAATCATATTCAACATTGAAGTAATATCCTGAAATCGAAGCCCTACGATACCCTTTCTCATTGATTGTTAATCCTGTTTGTTTGCCAAGTGTTAAGCCATAGTTAATTAAGTAATTTAGCCGTTAAGTATTGTAGTTAGTAAGAACAAACCCTTTGCAATTTAGTATCTAGTTAGGACAATCCTAGAGTATCGAGGTATCGAACTACCTAAAAATCTATTCCTTGTAGGATCAACTTTGACTGCCGCTACTACACCTACAACCGTACACCTGAGGAACACTAGGTTAGAAAACCGACATGTCAAGTTTTTGGCGTCTAACACGCAAAGCGGCCGCGTCAAAAGCTTGCGTTGTGATGATTTTTTAAGTACAACCCAACGAGGCAACATCAGATATGTGAAGCGGCCGCGTCAAAATGTCTGGTTTTGAAGATTTTCCTGCTTCAAGTAGGAATTGGATTTTTAAGCTCCCCAGGATTTGACCGAAGTCCATAAAAGGGCAAGAGAAGCTCGTATTTTAGAGAGACACATTGTACACACCTTGGAGAATAGTTAGAGAGTATTGGAAGAGTGAGAAGAGGAAGATTGACGAGCCGACAAAATCGGGTTTATTTACTTCTTTTCTAGTTTTTATTTCTTTACAATGTATTCAATGGATATTTGTATCGATTTGATGCTAGGTATGAGTAGCTAAACTACTCGTGTCCTAGGGTTAGAGAGTAGTGATTTATGACAATATTGATTTAAGTTTTGATTTATAGACTCCTATTTTTTTTTTATATATCTATATGTTTGTTTCATTCCATAACTGAGCATAAATTGATCACTTAGGCTTAGTTTACCCGTTTAGCAATTCCGCTTTGAGAGAAGGGAATTGTTAATAGACGTACGACATATAGCATAGTTGTCCATGATTGCGTAGGTAAAGGTTAAGGGACTTTTGAGTGTTGTTAGGGTTAATTAACTCGAGAGGGTAGTTACTCTAATCAATCCATGAGTTGGTTACTTCGAGAGAAGGGCTAAGTTACTTAAGTGCCGTCTAATATATACTAAAATTGGTTTAAAAGTCTATAAGTTAAACTTAATCATTATTGGAGTAATTCGTGAAATCGATGTCCTAGGATACATTCTCATTAATTTGAATTTCCTCGTTTTGTTAAGATAGTTTAAATAGTTTAAGAAATTTAGTTATTAAAATCATTCTTACACAGTTTGAGTATCTAGTTAGAATAATCCTAGAAAATTGGGGTATCAAACTACATTAACATGTTCTTTGAGGATCGACCTTGACTTTCCTCATACACATCTACACCCGTATACTTGCGGTATGTTAGGGTTAGAAATTAGGCCTGTCATGTTCCGCTTTCTCTCTTGCTAATCTCTTCCTTTCTGCTCGTTCCTCCTTTGCCAACTTCTTCTTAGCTTCATGTTCTTCCAAAAGCTTATCATGTTCAATGTGGAGTTGCTCATTCGTCTTTTTAATGGCTGCTAGAAGGAATGGAATGGGAGGTATGTATTCAGGGACTTCTTTTCTTTTCGATGGTGCAAACTCAGATTCGACCACCTTCTCTTGGGTTTGTTCAATCCCCTTTTCAGCTTCCTTCAGGTCTTTACTCTCTTGTTCAGTCTTTCCCCTTGAGTAGACCGCATTACAATTCTCCCTTGGGTTGATGATGGTGTCACTGGGAAATTGTCCCTGCTTGTGTTGAGTCCCAACAATCTTTATCAATTGACTTAGGTTGCTGGATATTTCTTTCATATTCTTTCCCAACTGTTTGATCTCTGCTCCTTAACTAGTCACTTGCTTGTTTAGCTCACTAAATCTTTCATCCATCCTTTTCTCCGGTTGAGCTAATTTTTCATCGTATTTTGCAAACTGTGACTGTACTATCTCTTCTTGTGTCAGCTTTTGGCCATCATGGATCATACCGTTTGTAACAGCAAACCCTGGCGGTGGATTAAGTGATTTTTTCGTGTTTCCATAGGAGAAGTTTTGGTTATTTCGGTTAGGTGGATACTGATTGTGCCTGGGTTGGTTATTCTGAAGTAATTGAAGTTTCTCTAATTTACGAAGTTAACCTCTTCAACATCTTTCTATCCCGATGACTGTTGTGCTAAAGTATCAGTATGTTGTGCTAATGTCAGACTAGTTAGCATACTTACTTGGTTTGTCTAAGCAGTCAACTGAGATGTAAGGGCATCAATCGACTCATTCTTTATGGGCTCTACTTCTACAACACTAGCCACTCTTCTTGGTTGATTTCTCTCATTTGGCCACTGATAGCTGGTTTTAGCCATTGCATCCAAGACTGAGAATGCATCCTTGACATTCTTTTCCATCAGGCTACCCCCTGCTGCTGCATCTACCTAATTTCGTGCTGGAGCAAGCAATCCATTGTAGAACTTACACACTTGCTGCTTTTTTGAAAACCCATGCTAGGGACAACTTCGGATAAGATTCGAAAATCGCTCCCAAGCTTCGCCAAATGGTTCTTGATCCATTTGCCTAAACTGATTGATCTTATTCTGCAAATCTAACATCTTACTCGGGGGAAAGTACTTCAATAGAAATTGAGTGCTTAAATCTTCCCATTCTGTTACATCATCTAGCGAGTTAAACCACTGAAGTGCTTTTCTTTCAATGAGAATGGGAACAACTTCATCTTTACTTGCTCGTGTGGCACATGATTTATCTTGATCGTTTTAGTCAACCTGTGGAACTTATTCAGATGCACATTCGGGTCTTCTAGTGCGCTCTCACCAAATTGATTATGTTGAACAATATTTATCAAAGCGGGCTTCAAATCGAACCTATTGGCATTCAGTGGAGGTGGTTGCACTCCTCCGAACTGCTGATTTAGCATAGGGCGAAGACAACCACTTATAGGTGTGATGTACTCATCTGCATCATCTTGCATGACTTGAGCACGTCTCTGCTGCTGTAGTGGAAGTTGTTGTTGCTACAGATTCGTTACTGTATCGTCCAAATGGGATAAGGCCCTCAATATTCGATTCAGTACCTCCTCTTGGTTCGGATTCTGTGGACCATTCTCCATCTCGACTATGGAATTTCTTCTCATTCGGTTTCGGCGGGCAGTTGCCCCAATCTCAGAATTGAAAGAAACAAGATGCTCTTTTCTTTTTAACCTAGTTTGCATGCGAAACCTACAAACACCACCAAAATGAAATACCCCGTAATACGAAAAATTGAATAGAGAAATAAAAATGGAAATTAAATAACAAAAATTAAATTGCAGAAAAATAAAATCTAGTCTAGTATCCTCCTATTGCTCAGGATAAAAACTAAGACGCTATACCTATTCCCCCACAACGATGCCAAAAATTTGACAGACTCTAATTCTAACCCGAAAATACCGCAAGTTTATGGGTGTAGAAGTGTATAAGGAAAGTCAAGGTCGATCCACATAGAATAGGTTCACGTAGCTTGATACCCTAATTATCTAGGATTATCCTAACTAGACAACTAGAATTGGTGAATGATTTTATTAAACTAGATTGCATGTACTAATAAACTGACTTAATGAACAAACGGGAATTTCCAATCAACGAGAATGTATCCTAGGATTTCGATTTCAGGAATTACTCTAATGATGATTAATCTCTAACTTATAACTTTTAAATCAGTTTATTGATGCACGTTGATTTTGCATGTAATTAGGTCGATGTATGGTATTATTTGATAGGAATTATATGCATAAATGGTTGGAAATTGTATGAAATATGATATAAGTGATCAATTGACGTGCTTGACTTGTTTTAAGGTATTTTGAGCATTTTTAGGCTAAAAAGTTATGATTTACGACTACTGGACAAGAAAACAAGTTGAAACAGAGTAAAAATCGGTCCAAAGTAGTGAAAATCAGTGAGAACCGGCCCGAACCGTCCAAGAACCGGTCCAAACCGGTCCGAATTGTCCAAGAATCGGTTCAAACCGGGCTGAACCGGTCCAGGAGCAAAACGAGACAAGAACCGACACGGCCGCGTCACAAATCAACACGGCCGTGTCAAAAGTGTTCTGCAACAAGCTGTTGGTTCTGGAACAGAACACGGCCGTGTCACAAAGCAACACGGCCGTGTCAAAAGTCTCCTGAAACGCTCTCTGGGTTCTGGAACAGAACACGGCCGTGTCACAAAGCAACACGGCCGTGTCAAATTGTTGCTGGAAAAGTGAAATTTGCAAGCAACACGACCGTGTCATTTTATGCAACACGGCCGTGTCAAAAGGGCTGTCGATTGTTAAAATCCGGTTTTAAGTGAAGATTTGATTTCTTAATTCAAGAGGGATTATCTAATTCTATAAAAAGGATTCAAGTGCTCTCAAAAGGGGAGATACACATATTATCCGAGTTTAAGGCACGAGACGACTTGGACGACGACGAAGATTCGAGCAACGGGACGAGATACTCGGGTTTAGCAATTTTTCCTAGTTTAATTCTTTAGAATGTTTTGTCTTAATCATTGTATTGAATTGAGCCTAGGCATGAGTAGCTAAGCTATTCGTGTCCTAGGGTTAGAAAGTAGGAATTATTTATAACAATATTTTGATTTATGGTTTTACTTATTGAATTCCGTTCTTTGATATGTTTATCTTTATATCTGTTTTAACAACTAAATTTGGACTGGCCATCTAGGTTTAGTAAATTCGTTTAACAAATCCGCTTCGAGAGAAGGGGTTTGTTATTAGACGTACGATATAGAGCGCAGTTGTCTATGACTGTGTAGGCATAGGTTTATGAGCTATTTGGAGTTGCTAGGATTAATTGACTCGAGAGGGTAATTGTCTTAGTTAATCAACGATCTAATTACTTCGAGAGGAGGGTTAGGTTAATATTGCGCCGCTTAATAAACATTAGATCGGTTAAAATCAATAAATTAATCTTAATCATCATTGGAATAAATATTCTGAAATCGATACCCTAGGATGCTGTTTTCCCGTGATTGTTAATTATTCGTATTTATTCAAGTTTTCATTTAGAGTTAATTAAGTATTTTAGTTAGTAAAATTAATCTTCCCTGAATTAGTGTCTAGTTAGGATATTCCTAGAATATTGAGGTATCAAACTACCTAAAACTATTCCTTGTGGGATCGACCTTGACAATAGTACTACACCTACATCCGTACACTTGCGGAACACTAGGTTAGAAACCGACGTGTCAAGTTTTTGGCGCCGTTGCCGGGGAATAGGATTTAGCGCTTAGTTTTTACCTTGAAAAATAGGAGGAAACTAGACTAGATTTTATTTGTTTTTCGTAATTTTAATTTTAATTTTCGTTTTTTATTTTTTGTTAATTTTTGTATTACACGGTATTTGCTGTTTTTGGTGTTATCAGGCATCGCATGCACACCAGATCAAAAGGAAAAGAGACTCTTCTTCCTTTCGATCCAGAGATTGAAGCGACAGCTCGTAGACACCGCAATAGAAGGTCTGAGATGGAGAACCCACCGCAGCAACCGAATGATGAAGCATTAAATAGAGTGCTAACAGCCTTAGCACGATTGGACGATCGCGTCACTACTATACAGCAGCAGATACCTGTACAGCAGCAACAGTTGCCACAACAGCACGGACAGATTCCAATAGAGCCAGATGCGGGAGAAGAAGACGATACACCTATTAGTGACTGTTTAAGGCCGAATCCTAATCAACAGTCAGGAGGAGTACGACCCCCGCCTCTGAATGCCAATAGTTTCGAGCTGAAGCCTGCACTGATCAACATAGTGCAGCAAAACCAGTATGGAGGAAGTGCAATGGAGGATCCGAATGCTCACCTGATAAAGTTCCGCAGATTGGCGGACACAATCAAAATAAACCATGTGCCACACGAGCAGGTTAAGCTGCGATTGTTTCCTTTTTTGTTGAAGGATAGAGCCCTCCAATGGTTCAATTCCTTGGAAGATATCATCAGCTGGGAAGAGTTGAGCACTTCGTTCCTATTGAAGTACTTTCCACCGAGCAAGATGCTCGATTTACAGAATCAAATTAATCAATTCAAACAGCTGGATCAAGAACCGTTTGGAGAAGCTTGGGAGCGATTCCGGGATCTTATCCGGAGTTTCCCTCAACACGGGTTTACGAAAAAGCAGCAAATATGTAAGTTTTATAATGGCTTACTCGCTCCAACCAGAAACCAAGTGGACGCAGCTGCAGGTGGTAGCTTGATGGAGACATCGGTGAAGATAGCATTCTCGATTTTGGATGCTATGGCTAGAACAAGTTATCAGTGGCCAAACGAGAGAAACCAGCCACGGAGGGTGGTGAATGTTATGGAAGTGGAGACGGTCAGCAATGAGCCGCTGGACAAACTCACATCACAGCTGACAGCCTTGACGAGTCAAGTCAATATGCTAACTAGTCTGACGTTAGCACAACAAACAGGGGGTCAAGAAGAAGTTGAAGAAGTTAATTTTCTAAACCAAAGGAACTTCAACAACTTCCAAAACAACCAGCCTAGGTACAATCAGTACCCACAAAATCGGAATCAACAAAACTTCTCATATGGGAATTCGAAGAACACACTCAATCCACCGCCTGGGTTTGCTGTTACAAACGGTATGATACATGACGGTAAGAAGCCATCACAAGAAGAGATTGCCCAATCACAGTTTGACAAGTATGATGAGAAGTTAGCTCAATTGGAGAAGAAAGTAGAAGGAAAATTTATTGAGCTAAACAAACATATAACTGGGCAAGGGGCAGACATCAAGAGGTTAGAGAATACGATGGTACAGACTCAAGTAAGTATTGGGGAGTTGTCTTCCAATATGAGCCAGTTGATCAAGATTGTCGGGGCCCAACACAAGCAGGGCCAATTTCCGAGTGATACGGTGGTGAACCCAAGAGAGCAATGCCAAGCCATTCAGTTGAGGAGTGGTACTGAGTACGAGGGACCCCAGCTGCCGGTTGATGCAGATAAAGTGGTGGAGAAAGAACAAATGGAAGAGAAACACGAGCAATCGGGCAAGAAGAAAGCAGTAAAGCAAAGCGAAGGCCAAGAAATCAAAGCAGACATCCCATCTTATGTCCCGGCTGTCCCATTCCCACAAGCCTTAAGGAAGAAGAAGATCGATGAGCAGTTCGCGAAGTTCTTGGATGTGCTGAAGAGGATCCAAATTAACATCCCTTTCGTTGAAGCACTGCAGCAGATGCCGAACTACGCTAAATTTCTGAAGGAAGTGATCTCAAAGAAGAAGAAGTGGGAAGAATACGAGACAGTCAACCTGACTGAAGAATGCAGTGCTGTGATCCAAAGGAAGCTACCGCTCAAGCGAAAAGATCCAGGTAGTTTTACTATTGCATGTCAAATAGGTACTATTACATTTGATAAGGCACTGTGTGATTTGGGGGCTAGTATTAACTTGATGCCATTATCTATTTTTGAAAAATTGAGTCCAGGTACTTTGAAACCCACTACAATTTCTTTACAAATGGCTGATCGGTCTATGACTTGGCCAAAAGGGATTGTAGAGGATGTGTTGTTAAAAGTTGGGAAATTTATAATACCTGTGGATTTTGTGGTTTTAGATATGGTAGAAGATAAAGATGTCCCTTTGATTTTAGGTCGCCCGTTTCTAGCAACGGGAAAAGCATTGATAGATGTCCAAAAAGGAGAGTTAACATTAAGGGTAGATAAAGAGCAAGTTACTTTTTCAATCTATAAAGCTCTACAACATCATGATAGGGAGGATGAATCTCAATTAGAAACATGTAGTTTTGTTCGTACAATTGAAGCTGCATTTTATAGGAAACTAACCTCCCCAAGTGATAGTGATCCCCTTGAAACATGCATTTCCAATTCTATTTATAATGTTAATCGCCATGACCCTACTGACCTTGATCTTGCCGAAAGTGTTAGTGCATTGAATGCCTTGCAGGATGCTCCTAAGGGGAGCTCGACTCAAGGAAACATAAACAAGAAGGCGGTTGAAGAAGAGAAAAAAGGGGGCGATGGATGTCCGGAGCTAAAACCATTGCCTGATCATCTGCGGTATGAATTTCTAGATAATGAGCACAAATATCCGGTAATAATCTCCTCTTCCCTTACTGATGTTGAAACTGATAAGCTGTTGCGTGTATTGAGGAAGTATAAATCTGCTATAGGATGGTCAATAGCTGACTTGAAAGGAATTAGTCCTACGATTTGCATGCATAAGATTTTGATGGAAGATGAGTATAAACCCTCTGTTCAAAACCAACGTAGGCTTAACCCAATGATGCAAGAAGTAGTTAGGAAAGAAGTACTTAAGTGGTTAGACGCTGGGATCGTTTTTCCTATTTCTGATAGTAAGTGGGTAAGTCCAACGCAGGTTGTGCCAAAGAAGGGGGGGATGACTGTAGTTAAGGGTGATCTTGATGAGGTCATAGCCACTAGAGTAATCACGGGCTGGCGTGTATGTATAGACTATAGGAAACTTAATGCAGCCACTCGTAAAGACCATTTTCCCCTTCCCTTTCTAGATCAAATGCTTGATAGGTTAGCAGGATATGAGTATTATTGTTTTCTTGATGGTTATTCTGGGTACAATCAGATTGTAATTGCCCCGGAGGACCAAGAAAAAACTGCTTTTGTATGCCCTTATGGTGTCTTTGCTTTTCGTAGAATGCCATTTGGGCTCTGTAATGCCCCTGCTACGTTTCAAAGGTGTATGATGGCAATCTTTGGGGGTTTGATAGAAAATATTATGGAAGTCTTTATGGATGATTTCTCTGTATTTGGTTCGTCTTTCGATAACTGTCTAGATAACTTAGCTCAGGTGCTTAACAGGTGTGAAGAAACCAATCTAGTCCTTAACTGGGAAAAGTGTCATTTCATGGTAAAAGATGGGATAGTCTTAGGACATAAAATTTCCGCACAAGGATTAGAAGTCGATAGGGCTAAGGTAGTGGCAATAGAGAGATTACCACCTCCTACGAATGAAAAAGGGGTTAGAAGCTTTTTAGGACATGCGGGGTTTTATAGAAGGTTCATAAAAGATTTTTCTAAGATTGCTAAACCTTTATCTCGTTTGTTAGAAAAAGAGACTTCTTTTGTTTTCGATGATGCATGCATACAGGCTTTTGAGACTCTGAAGAAGGCATTGATTACGGCTCCAATACTGATTACACCTGACTGGTCACAACCATTCGAGGTTATGTGTGATGCGAGCAACATGGCGGTGGGAGCTGCATTGGGCCAAAAGCGGGAAAAGATTTTTCGGGTCATATACTATGCCAGCAAAACTCTCGACCCCGCTCAAGCAAATTATACCACCACGGAAAAAGAACTGTTAGCTGTTGTTTATGCTTGTGATAAATTTCGTGCATATCTTGTACAAGCTAAAACAATAGTTTATACTGATCATACTGCTCTTAAGTATTTGTTTGCCAAACAGGACTCCAAGCCAAGACTAATCAGATGGATACTACTTCTACAAGAATTCGACTTGGAGATCAAAGACAGGAAGGGCTGCGAAAACGTGGTAGCTGATCACTTGTCTCGCATTGAGAATGAAGCAGATGCAAAGGGTCAACAAACGGCCATTAGCGATATCTTTCCAGACGAGCACGTGATGGTTGTGGAGAATGGGCCATGGTATAGTGACATCACCAATTTTATAGCGAGTGGGATCGTTCCGGACTTCCCTCATCATAAGAAGAAGAAATTTTTCCATGATGTGAAGTTCTACATATGGGATGATCCCTATCTCTATAGGAGGTGTGCGGATACAATCATTAGACGGTGTGTTCCTCAAGAGGAAGTGAAAGAGATCATAACACATTGTCACTCATCCCCAACTGGGGGACATTTTGCATCAGCACGAACAGCAGCGAAGGTGCTTCATAGTGGCTTCTATTGGCCAACAATCCACAAAGACTGTCATGCCTTCATTCTGCAATGTGATAAGTGTCAAAGGACCGGAGGAATCACACGGAAGCACGAGATGCCTCTGACCTCAATCCTTGAAGTTGAGTTGTTCGATGTATGGGGAATAGATTTTATGGGACCTTTTCCGTCTTCAAGTGGGTTCCAATACATCTTGGTAGCTGTGGAGTATGTTTCGAGATGGGTGGAAGCTGTTCCGACCCAAACAAACGACGCCAAGGTGGTGCTCAAATTCCTCCAAAAGAACATCTTGACAAGGTATGGCACTCCAAGAGCCTTAATTAGTGATGGGGGATCTCACTTTTGTAATAGATGGATGGCTGCATTATTGGCTAAGTATGGGGTCAAACATCGGGTGACCACTCCGTATCATCCTCAGGCCAATGGCCAAGTGGAACTAGCGAACCGAGAAATCAAGCAGATACTGGAGAAGTCGGTAAATGGGAACCGGAAAGATTGGGCGATGAAGTTAGATGATGCGCTATGGGCATATAGGACGGCATATAAGACTCCATTGGGGCTGTCGCCGTATCAATTGGTGTTTGGGAAGGCATGTCATCTACCGGTCGAATTGGAGCATAGAGCGTATTGGGCAGTCAAGAAGCTCAATTTCGACTTCGAAGCTGCTGGAAAAGAGCGACTCTTAAAGCTCAACGAATTGGAAGAGTTTAGACAACAAGCTTTCGAAAACTCTAGCTTGTACAAAGAACGTGTCAAGAAGTTCCACGACCGAATGATCACGAATCGCGTATTTAAAGCTGGGGAGCAGGTTCTCTTGTTCAATTCTCGTCTACGACTTTTTCCGGGCAAGCTGAAATCTCGATGGTCCGGGCCATTCACAATCAAAACTGTCCGAGTATCGGGGGTAGTGGAGCTGTTGAATCAAGACGGGAGCACATTTCTCGTGAATGGACAACGCATAAAGAAATACTACAAGTCCGACCAAATTCACACCGTCCATGAAGTGCGGTTGAAAGAAGCATAGTAGAGCAAAAGGTCGTCAAGCTTGAGACGTAAAACAAGCGCTTGTCGGGAGGCAACCCGATATTTAGTATTTTTGGCATTGTGTTAAATTTTTTTTTTTTTTAGTTTTTGGTAATTTTATGTTTTTTTTTGTTTCATGTTCGATATTAGGACTCAAGACGGACAAGTAGTGCAAGAAACGGGGGTTTGAAAGGACGAAAACTGGCGAGTGGAAAGAAAACAGAGCAACACGGCCGTGTTACACACGGAACACGGCCGTGTCAAAACTGGAGTGAAAAGGGAAAAACCTACTGGAATGCAACACGGCCGTGTTACATACTGAACACGGCCGTGCCAATAACGTCTCAGAAAACCAATTTTGGTTCAAATCCAACACGGCCGTGTCACATGCTTAACACGGCCGTGTCAAGATAGGGCTCAAACAAGCAAAACACACTGGAACGCAACACGGCCGTGTTACATACTGAACACAGCCGTGTCAAAAGCGCCTCAGAAATACAAATTTGGTTCAAATACAACACGGCCGTGTCAAATTACAACACGGCCGTGTCACTCAGTCAGCCAGTTCATAAACGCGAATTCAGGTTTAAAAATTCCCCCTTCTCTTCTCTGTCACTACACGCACGAAGAACACACACATTCACTCACACTTCACCAATTCACACACAAACACACTCAAATTCACCCATAATCCATTTTAAACACAATCACACACTCCATCTCACTCACTATCTCCACAAAAGTCGGAAATTTCGACTCACTTCCAAGGACCTAGGGCACATTCCGAATTGGGTTGTCTCCGACTAAATTTCTCCGGTAAGTGATGCTAACCCTTACTAGTTTGTTTCCCATTCAATTTTGATGCATCACTAGTATTGGGGATGAATTAATTTCATGATTCAAGTGAGTATTGTAATACCTATGTGTTAAATAATGTAATTTGGGTATGCACTTGTGCGAATAGTGAATGGGGTTACGTAATGAGTATAAATTGCTGTGATTGTTGCTAGAATTAGATGAAATTGTTGAGGTTAACATGGAACGAGCACCCCGAGATTGAAATTCATGTGTTGGACTCATTGAGGCATATTAGCAAACAGGTTATGTGCATGGTTTTCATTGATGTTATGTCACTTGATTCCTACTCCTTTTAACATTCCTTCATATTGTACGATTTAATGGAATTATGATGCATGCTCCAGTTGCAAAAAAATTCGAGGTTCCATTATTTCACGATCTCCCAAGTGAAGTGGGTAGGAGTTGGGCATAGGTTAGGGGGTATAAAACGCATACATGGCTCGGGTATCACTAGCCTATGAATATCTTGTTACATATGTTAGCATATTCCATTTTCGTCTATGTTTGGGCTAAACTAAGGATTATGGCCCTATTGATTTGTGTGTTGTTGAGTATGTGCACAGGATTCTAGAAAATGGCACCACCAAAAGGACAATCTAGTCGTAGCAGAGGCAAGCAGGTCATGGTTGAAGACACCCCGGCTGTCAACCCAAATGACAGTCAGACCCTCTTCGGGTTCTCTTTAACGGAGGTGGAACACAAGACTCGGTTTGAGGAGCTTAGACATCGCACTGTCATTCCCACACGGTTTGGCAGTGATAACTTGACTCGGGCCATGGGCATTCATGACAATGTCCGTGTTTTGCTCAACCGAGTTGGATTACTTCAGGTCATGAGGACGCAGCAGACATACAGACGGATCACCCTCGAGTTCTTGAGCACGTTCCACATTATCGCAGCCAGCTCTTTTCGCTCCACCCGTCCGGACGGCATCACGTTCCAATTGATGGGAAAAGTTCGAAAATTGACTTACGATGAGCTGGACACGATATATGGCTTCCCGACTTTGGCACGAGTGACCCCACCGGAGGTATTTGACCCACATTCGTTTTGGGCACTGTTGACGGCTGCACCACCAATTGTAGAAGCCCAACCATATATCTCCAAGGCCGCTAAAGCTTCTTGGATTCGGAGTCCAGTCATCCGGTATATACAGAAGTTGCTGGCCTACACGCTTTTTGCTCGACGTGAAGTGGGAGCCGTGCGACAGAGTGAATTGCATATGCTGTGGAACATATTGCATGGGTATAAGGTGGACTACTCCCGGATATTGATGGAGCACCTGGAAAATGTCATCCGGAAACAAAAGAACAGCATTATGATTGGAGGATTGATCACTCCCATTGCCGCTGCATTTGATGACATAGACTTAACTGAGATGGAGCCGGTAAGAGGGGAAGTCCAATTTACATGGGACTTGCTCGAGTTGATGCAAGTGGTGGTCCTCGGTGAGGATGGAACTGTCCCGTATGTTTACCAAAATGTGGGGCCCTACCTTCGTCTACCATATGAGTTAGGGACAGCAGTTACCGGAGTCCAGGATACAACGAATTTGTCGCTATCCACTGAAGACCATCTCCAGCACTCCCAACCACCGAACTCCGAGGTGTTCCAATCTAGGCTACCAGTTGAGCAAAGTATCCAAACTCCGAGACAGCCCCGGAAGAAACGAGCATCTACGACAGTTGCTTCCCCATCGGAGCTCAATGACGATATGGTTGGCATCATCAACTCCTTACGGGAAGATGTTCGTCTCCATACCGAGTCGATGCAAACGTTCCAAACTTCGATGGAGAGGCACCGCACGGAGGTCCGGGGATCACTTCAGACTCTCCACTCGGAATTACACGCTCAACGGGGAGTACTCAATACACTGCTGCAAAGAAGTGACGAAGACCGGGTGTGGCGACAGCAGCAGCAGAGTCAGTGGGAGGCCATGCAACAATTTTGGAGCCAATATGGGTTCCACCCCCCGCCTCCGCCTCAGTGAGTTGTAAGTTAGCACCAAGGCGTACCAGTTTTCCCTCCAAACGTTGGCTTCTAGCCAAGTTTGGGGGAGGGGGTGAACTGTGGACGTCTTGGCCGCTATGTTTATCGCTTTGCTGCTTTTCTTTGCTGTTTTTTTCTGCTTTACGGTCTTATTAGTCAGTTGGGTGTGTAATTGAAATTTTTTAATGATGTAGTGATGCGTTGAGTTGAACTGGTAGTTAAGTGAGTTAATGGGTCTGTGAGCCCTTTGCTATGATTGGTTACCTTTATTTTGGGGTCTGTGTGCCCATTGCTAGCAAAAACTGTGTTATGATTTTTAGTTGATTTTGAGTATTGGGTCTGTGTGCCCAAATATTTGTTAAAGTTGGTGTTGATTGATGTGTGCACTCCAGTTCTTTGTTTTAATTTGTCCATAATTGAGTTTAGAGTTAGTTTTTGTTAGAGTCAAACGGAAAAGTATGCAAACTCAAGGAGTAATCGTTGAAAATTTAGGGAAAAGATGGATGATAAAGTGTTAATGATGATACGATTTTATGCATAGATTTGAAAATTGACACAAGAGTTGAGCATGATAGGCAATTTGAAACGAAATTGAGTAAACTAAGAACTTTGATCAAAATGACCCGTGTGAGAAATTGAGCCTAAAAAGTGACTTCTATTTATGAAGTGCTATATTTTCTTTCGGTGTGAGTTTGATTGGATATATGTCTTGGTTTCTAGAACTTGCCTTGAGACTGCATTAAGAATAGGTCGAAAGTGTAATGTGACTTAGAAAGTGATATAGGCAGTTTTTGTTTCGTACCCAATTATTGAGCTTTGAACTAACCTTTTTACCCGAAATTTTTGTGCAAAAGTGTCCCTAGTTAGCCCACTTGAGCCTGAGAAGCTTTATTTATTCACAACCTAACACTGTCAGCCGAACTCTTTCGATTTAACTCTTTTGGCCCTAATTGGATTAATCAAGTTAGAGGGAGGAGAATTGGAAGAAAATTGGGTGAACGTGTGATAAGGAATGGGAAGTAGGGATGTTTTCGGAAAATGCAGGAAATACGAGAAAAGTGATAGGAAAAATCCAAGGAAAAATAGCCTCTTCAAAAAAAAAAAAAAAAAAAAAAAAAAAAAAAAATCGAAAAAAAAAAATCGAAAAAAAAAATCGAAAAAAAAAATCGAAAAAAAAAAAATTCGAAAAAAAAAAGAAAAAAAAAAAGAAAAAAAAAATCCTGTTATTCTTGAGGAGAAGCTAGGATATAAATAACTGAATGTGAAGGTGAAAAGGAAAATCGGGTAGTCCCAAGATGTGGTACCTGCAGAAATGGAAATCACTTTAGTTGTACGGTATTTTGTAAGGTGAAGAAATCACCTTAAGGGGTGAATTGCTGAGACGGGAAGAGTGAGATTGAGTGTTTGTATTGAGGGGTAGTGGGATTATATTTATATAACTTGATTAGTCCAATACACAGTCACTTGTATCCAAATGCGTCCCACCTTACCTTAACCCAACACTACAACCAAATATAAGTCCTAATTGATTCTTTGTCACTTATATTAATGTACTGAATTTGATGTAGACAATTGACAAGCTTATGGTAAAACCGAGCGTATAGTCCAATTTGAGTGAAATTTCAAATTCTCGCCATAAACACTTGAGAGATGAGAGAAACACTTACCTGGTGAGGATCAAAAGGTTTGAAAGTTTAAGTCTCGAAAGTAGTAGATTTTTGCACTATCACACATGCTCGTTTATACTATGGTGTCTAGGCTTTTGAAAAAAATCATTCTGAAACTAATTTATCATCCAATCGCCCTAAGTACATGGATTAATGTGTTCGGGACGAACAACAGTTTAAGTTTGGGGGATTTTGATGCACGTTGATTTTGCATGTAATTAGGTCGATGTATGGTATTATTTGATAGGAATTATATGCATAAATGGTTGGAAATTGTATGAAATATGATATAAGTGATCAATTGACGTGCTTGACTTGTTTTAAGGTATTTTGAGCATTTTTAGGCTAAAAAGTTATGATTTACGACTACTGGACAAGAAAACAAGTTGAAACAGAGTAAAAATCGGTCCAAAGTAGTGAAAATCAGTGAGAACCGGCCCGAACCGTCCAAGAACCGGTCCAAACCGGTCCGAATTGTCCAAGAATCGGTTCAAACCGGGCTGAACCGGTCCAGGAGCAAAACGAGACAAGAACCGACACGGCCGCGTCACAAATCAACACGGCCGTGTCAAAAGTGTTCTGCAACAAGCTGTTGGTTCTGGAACAGAACACGGCCGTGTCACAAAGCAACACGGCCGTGTCAAAAGTGTCCTGAAACGCTCTCTGGGTTCTGGAACAGAACACGGCCGTGTCACAAAGCAACACGGCCGTGTCAAATTGTTGCTGGAAAAGTGAAATTTGCAAGCAACACGGTCGTGTCATTTTATGCAACACGGCCGTGTCAAAAGGGCTGTCGATTGTTAAAATCCGGTTTTAAGTGAAGATTTGATTTCTTAATTCAAGAGGGATTATCTAATTCTATAAAAAGGATTCAAGTGCTCTCAAAAGGGGAGATACACATATTATCCGAGTTTAAGGCACGAGACGACTTGGACGACGACGGAGATTCGAGCAACGGGACGAGATACTCGGGTTTAGCAATTTTTCCTAGTTTAATTCTTTAGAATGTTTTGTCTTAATCATTGTATTGAATTGAGCCTAGGCATGAGTAGCTAAGCTATTCGTGTCCTAGGGTTAGAAAGTAGGAATTATTTATAACAATGTTTTGATTTATGGTTTTACTTATTGAATTCCGTTCTTTGATATGTTTATCTTTATATCTGTTTTAACAACTAAATTTGGACTGGCCATCTAGGTTTAGTAAATTCGTTTAACAAATCCGCTTCGAGAGAAGGGGTTTGTTATTAGACGTACGATATAGAGCGCAGTTGTCTATGACTGTGTAGGCATAGGTTTATGAGCTATTTGGAGTTGCTAGGATTAATTGACTCGAGAGGGTAATTGTCTTAGTTAATCAACGATCTAATTACTTCGAGAGGAGGGTTAGGTTAATATTGCGCCGCTTAATAAACATTAGATCGGTTAAAATCAATAAATTAATCTTAATCATCATTGGAATAAATATTCTGAAATCGATACCCTAGGATGCTGTTTTCCCATGATTGTTAATTATTCGTATTTATTCAAGTTTTCATTTAGAGTTAATTAAGTATTTTAGTTAGTAAAATTAATCTTCCCTGAATTAGTGTCTAGTTAGGATATTCCTAGAATATTGAGGTATCAAACTACCTAAAACTATTCCTTGTGGGATCGACCTTGACAATAGTACTACACCTACATCCGTACACTTGCGGAACACTAGGTTAGAAACCGACGTGTCATTTATCTATCTATTAGGAGGCACTTAATTAACCTAACCCGTCTCTCGAAGCGACTAAGTCGTAGATTGATTAAGATAATTACTCTCTCGAGTCAATTAATCCTAACAACTCCAAATAGCCCTTAACTTTTGTCTACACGATCATAGACGATCGCGCTATGTGTTATCGTCTATTAAAAATTTCCTTCTCTCGAAGCAGAATCGTTAAACATGTAAATTAAATCTAATTGGCAAGATTAAATTTAATTACAAGATTAAACCAAACACACACATATATATAGAAACAACTGGAGTCTATAAATTAAAAAATTAAATCAACATTGTTGTAAAACCCTACTTTCTAATCTTAGGACACGAGTAGTTTAGCTACTCATGTCCACTAACAACTCAAAACAAGAATTCAAGGAAATCATTGTGAAGAACTTGAAAGTAAACAAAGAATAATTAAACCCGATCGTCGGCTTGTCGATCTTTGTCTTCTTGCTCTCACACCTTCTCCTCCAAGGTAAAAGTATGAGAAATTCTGATGTAATGTGATCCTACTCTAAGATCGAGTTGTCTTTTTATAGGCTTCGGGACGAGCCCTGGGGTTTCTAGGCTTCGATTCCTACTCTGAACAGGAATTCTTTTCAAAAGCGCCCTTTTGTCGTGGCCGCTCTCTATGTTTCTCACTGTTGCGACACTTTGTGCTAAAAACTGCTCTAACACGAAATGTTTCGTCGCGCCGTGATGCATGTGTGTCGCGGTCGCGATCCTCTCTTACAGTGGGGATTTATTTTCTAGGCATTTTCCGTCGTAAAGGCACGCGATCGCCTCGGTTCACTTCAGACTAGTTCGGACCGGTTTAGGCCGGTTTTTTTTACTTGTCTTTTTGTTCGATGGTCGTAAAATATGACTTTTATCCCTAAAATGCTCAAAATACCTTAAAAACAAGTCAAACACGTTAAATGGTCCAAATATAACAAATCTATACAACTCTTGACCGAATAATGCATGTAAATGCTATCAAATGTAATCCTAAATAGACCTAAATACATGCATAATTAACGTATATCAATAACGAATCAGAAACTATACTGCTATGAATATGAACTGTGAAAGTCAGATTAACAAAATATATACTAATAAAGTTGTTCAAAACTATGCTAATATAAAACTATACTTTACTTAAACTAACCTTATACTACAAAGAATAACAAATGATACTATAACACACGTGTAAAGAATACAATGGTCAAAGCAGAATTGTGAATTTTAAAACTTATACTATAACGAATCGATAACTATGCTACTATGAATAAGAAACTATTTAAGTCAAGGCAATTCAAATTTCTGATATATGATACGTGTAAAATATAATATAAAAATAATAAAGTAATAGTAAATGTTATGTATCATTATAGTGGCAACACAAAAAGTTACACAAATTTATCTAGCATCCACCATCATGCATGTATATAAGTTTAAAAATTTAAGTTTCCCATATACAGAAGTTGGAAAAGCCTCTGACCAATTTATTATAACAATGGATTCAAAAAAAGCAACCAATTAGAATAAACCATTAATGCACCAATGTCATAATCTAAACTGAAAAATAACAAAAATGATGACAATAAAAGACTTATACTTAAGCATGTGTCATCTATTGCAGTATATTATAGACTTGTTCCCTTAACACGTCACGGGCGGCACTTAGCTCCTTTCCGTCCCTCGCGGTAACTAAGTCAGACTTACTCCCGAGTAAGTGTTGTGGGTGCTAAGTAAAAGGCTAAGTAAGAACTCCAAAAGATTGTGGGAAAGCTTTGTATTCACTTAAACTCTAAAAGCTTAGATTACATTTACAAGTGTGGTCCTACTCCTATTTATACATGGCCACCTCCCTAATGGATGGTGAAGATCAACTTGATCCAAGAGCTAGGAGTTGTTCTCTATAATACTCCATAATTCTCTACAATTAAAAGAATACTCTAAGCTAACTCTAGAACTATGTACAAAGTTCCTACACTATTCTAGATATATTCTAGAATCCTCCCTCCTTGTGGACTAAGAATGTAGGCTAAGAAATTGGGTCAATTTATGGACTAGACTATGGAAAACCCCAAGTATATGAGAAATATGCATTCTTGGCACAAAATGTGTGACACTCTCACCCACTTATTTCGGCGGCAACCTCGTTGTCGTGTGTTGGTTGAGCAGTTACATGAATTGCCATAAGTCCTCCTCGGGTTCCCATGTTGCCTCAGACTCTGGCAGTCCCTTCCATTTGATTAAGTACTTGACTTTCGGTGGAACTCCTTGTCGCCTCATGATCAGTCTATCGAGCACCTCTTCAACCTCCTTGTCGTAAAACTTGGTGACCACGGGTGGTGCTCGACTTGACTGCCCTCGGCTGAGGTCTTTCCCGTCCTTGTTATATGGCTTCAACATGCTCATGTGGAAGACCGGATGGATTTTCAAAGTAATCGGTAGGTTAAGTTTGTAAGAAACCTTGTCTACCCTAGAAATGACGGGAAAAGGGCCCTCGTACCTTCGAATCAATCCCTTGTGCAATCTTCGGAACGCCTTGAAATGTTGAGGTAGAAGCTTCACAAGGACTCAGTTGCCTATGTTGAAATCCTGGGGTCTCCTCTTCTCGTCTGCCCACTTCTTCATTCGCTTGCGAGCTTTCTCCAAGCATGACCGAGCTATGTCAGCTTATTCCTCCCAAGACTTGGCCATCTTGGATGCTCCTGGACTTTGTCCCTCATCCAATGGTAGTGTATGCGGGGTTAGGGGTTGTTGTCCCGTTGCCAGCTCAAACGGACTCCTCCATGTGGCTTCGTTTCGCTGCAAGTTATATGAAAATTGAGCAACATCAAGTAGCTTAGCCCAATATCGTTGGTTAGCACTTACGAAATGTCGGAGGTAACACTCCAACAAGGCATTCACCCGTTCAGTTTGCTCGTCGGTTTGAGGGTGAAAACTAGTGGAGAAGTTAAGCTCTATGCCTATGAGCGTGAACGTTCCGTCCACAAATTTCCCATGAAATGGGGATCTCGGTCGCTCACGATGCTCTTGGGAAAGCCCCAATACTTCACGACGTTCTTGAAGAACGCCCTTGCTGCCTCCTGAGGAACGTGAAAATTATCGCTTTTCGTATGCTTTTCACGTCCATTTTTTTATTGAGAATTGCGTGTGATTATCATGTTTGAGTATAATTTCATATTTTATTGTATTTCTGAGTTTATATTTCATTTTTAATATGATTTGATGTGCTTTTGGGTATTTCTAAGTCGTGTTTTGAAGGTTAGGAAAATTCGGAAGATCAAGAAGATTGTTTACACCCATTTTCTCACTTCAACCCACATCTTGAGGCCCAAATGGGTTGAGGTGAGATTCAGGCCCAAATTAAAGTTCGACATGTCACGAACAGAAGTCGTGAAGGAGTCAAGTCGTAAAAATGGGTGGAAAGGCCTCAAAACGACAAGAAACAAAAGAAGAGGTCAATCACAAGAGTATCCCCGTTCCGGCCTACAAATTGAGACACAAACAGACCCGAATCAGACCCAACAAGAGCCCAAATCGAAGTTCATCAAGTCGCGAACAAAAACCGTGAAGAGATCAGGTCAAGAAGATGAGAGAAAATAATCCGTAACAGCGACGGAAGACGAAGGCGCAAAGAGGGGTTGAATTGCACCAACCGCCGCCTCACCTACCGGACCGGATGCCGGACCGGCAGTGGTTCTAGCAGTTGGTCTAGAACCGCCCCCAGTTGCAGCCGCCACATCTATTGGTCCGGCAGCGGTCCGACAGTCCGCGATCCGCGCACGCACAGTTTTCAGCATGCTATCTTCGCATTTTAGCCGTAACTTCCTCATACGAGCTCTGACTCAAGTGATTCAAGTTGCCACATGAAGTAGAATCTACAACTTTGTAGTTGAAGTCGAAGGCTGATTCCTGATAGATGTTCCGCTGAAATCATGAGAAGGTCGAGTCGAGCGTGCACGAGGGGCTCGACTCAACAACTAATGACCCCAAGCACTCCCTTTTGTATTTTTACATTTTCACCCTTACTAGGGCTTATTTTTTAGCAGATTTTGAGGGTTTGGGAACCTATATATATCCCTTCCCCTCTCATTTGTAATTATTTAAAACATTAGCCACCATTTGAAACTTCCCCAACACACCTCCTCTCTTTTCTTCTTCATTTTCAGATTTTTAGTCTTATAAACTAGGGTTTTTCTTCCTCCTCTTCAAGGAGGAAGCCATCTTTGGAGGAGAAGTTGGGATTACTCGCGGTCTTGTGACACTCGTCAATTTTATAAAAAAATTATGAGGATTCTTCAATCGATTGAGCATTTTCTTATCCCTTCTCTTTATTTTCAGTTTTTATTGTGCTTGATTATTGGTGATGCTTGTTATTGCTTTAATGAGTTGTGAGTACTTTTCTTGTTTCCCGAAGCTCGGGATTAGCCCAAGCTTCGGGGTTGATGATTAATTGATTGATTATTGGTTTTATGTGGGTTGTGGTAACCTAGAGTTAGGATTTGTTTAATTTGTAATAATGGTTGATTGGAATTGAACCTTCAACCACAGGCTTGCTTCACGGTCGATCCGGCTTTCGGTGGCATATGATCACTTTAATTAATCATGCACTTAAAAGATGATAGTTGATCCCTAGGCTAGGGATAGCTACCCTTTCGATGATTGTGTCAACTAAATTTTAATTAAGTTTAGAGGTTAATTGCTATGCCTTAGTATATTCAGAAGAAGTTAACCTTGGATAATTAGATTAACCAAAAACCCAATTGGTAGAAGGGATATCTGTGGAGGAGAAGCTCTACTGAGTAGAAGAGTAGAGTCTAGGGGCATTAGTTGGGATTAACGAAATTAGGTTTAGTTCCATACGCCGACCTTTAGCATATTGGGCTATCCTCTTCTAGCCTTATGTAACCACAATCCCGGGGCCCGTGGTTGGATTATAATTTCTTATCCGCGTAGGTAGTCGACATCGAACCCCCATTACTCACCGATAGTAGGGTATTAGGAGTACTTCACCTTTTTCCTAGAATTCATTGATCTCGAAGAATGTCCTAGTGCCTCGTTCCCTAGGAAATATTCTCATGGGTTGGATATTTTAGGATTAACTTAATCACATATAATTCACAACAATGTCTTATAATCGCTTCTAAATATTAATTTCATCTTGCTTGTGTGAAATCGAGCCTCGGGAATATCTTTCCATCGATCGGTTCCCTCCTTGCCTTTATTTATTGCTTTTTGTATTTAGTTTAGTCCACGCTCTCACTTTGCATTTCACCTAATTAATTCGAAAGTGCTAAAGCCGATTCTTACGGAAAATCCTCCATGTGGATTTGATATCCTATATGCTACCTCTGTCATAAATCATACGCTCGCAGTTTGAGAAGGTTGTTCCAATCCTAGCGATTTGGAGCAACTTCCGCGACAAGTTCACCTCCTCCGCGGTGCAATCCTTTGTGCACGCGATAAACGTCTAGTACTTAGAGAAACGGTCTACTACCACCGTGATAGTGCCGAATCTCTCCGACATTGGCAATGCAACAATGAAGTCGATTGGAGATGGAATGCCATGTTCTCTCTGGAACGGGTAATGATTCGAGTAGTCATGCCAATTGCCTATTATCCACTTTGTCTTGTTGGCACACAAGCATGTCCACACATAGCACTCGACACCGTCTTTCATTTGTGGCAAAAAGTATGCCGACTCCAACAATTCTAATTTTCTCTTTTGGCCCAGATGTCCCGCCCACTTGGTGTCGTGGCACTCCTTGATGAGATCTCGTCTCGAGCTGTCTCACTTTGGCACGTATAATCGTCGCCCCTTGGTGTAGAGTAGGTCGTTCTCTGCCTAAAATCTTTGCGTCTTGCCCTCCTTGGCTAGACTCTTGAACGTCTTTGCCATCGGGTCATGCTCAAGTATCTTCTTGATGCGTTCGATTACCTCCCTTTTAGCTTGGCTAATGGCTGCAAGTTCTGCTTTGCGACTAAGTGCATCGGCTACCATGTTGGCCTTTCCAGGCTTGTATTCCAAGATGTAGTCGAATTCCGCGAGGAAGTCCTGCCACCGTGCTTGCTTAGGGGAAAGCTTCTTTGGGGTTTGAAATAGCTTGTGGCAACTGGTACACGTGGTAGTGCACACACTTTTAGGTCAACTTAAGTGTCTTTTTACGAACTTTTGTGTGTATATTCACGTGTGTTTTGTGCGTTTATTTCTCATTGGGCAGTTTGACGTGTTTGGTTCATTTCCATGTCAAGACAGGTGAATTAAGGACAAAAAACAGGCTCGAAGATCTCAAGTTGACAATTCGAGCTCAAAAGGAAAAGAAAACAAGGAAAAATAGGGGACCTTGCCCGCGTTGCAAATGCCACGCCCGTGGCTAATGCCACGGCCGAGGCCTACTGGCCCACGGCCGTGGTAATTTGTCCAGAAGATGGCCAAAATTCAGCCTTCAGTGCCTTGGTCGAGGCAAAATCAAGGCCACGACCGTGGTAAATCGTCCAGAAGATGGCCAAAATTCAGCCGTCAGGGCCTCGGTCGAGGCAAAATTCAGGCCACGGCCGTGGCGAAGGATCCAGAAAATGCGGTGAAATCCAACCCAACCAGACCTCGGCCGTGGCGGTTGAAGACCTCGGCCATGGCCCCAAATTGGGCCCAAACCCTTATTTTCACCATGCCCGCGACCAATTGTGCGCCACGGCCGCGGCGCGACTCCCTGTTTTAATTCTGAAACACGTTTTTGCCCATTTTTCAGGCCAACACTTTCTCCTCTATATATATATGGTCATTTTCGATTTTGACCTAACCTAGAACCCATCCGCCATACATATTCAACCACTATTCTCCGTTGGAAGCAAGGGAATGGAAGGGGGTTGAATATCAAGCCTTTGGTTCTTTCTATCTTATTTTCATGTTTTCTTTAATTTTCTGTTATTTTATCTCTGTAATAGTTGTAATGGGTGGCTAGCACCCTAGAATTCACTCTTGATCATTAGTTGAACCTTGAGTTTAAGGCATTTATGTGATTATTGCCGCTAATATTACCAATTGGATTATGCTTTGTGAATGTTCTATGTTATTTGGGATTGTTGACTCACACTTATGAATTGAATTGTGGTTTGATCACCCACTTTGATATTTGTTTGTGTGTTGCTAGAATTGAAAATTACTATCCGTAATTGTAGGATTTTCGATTCCCGTGTAGCAAACAATAGATTTATTTTATTGGGAATAACATAGAGTTCGACCACTAGAACCGAACTTACGAGTTTTATGTCGAATCTACTCCGTTGTCTTAAATCTTAATGCACTCGACTATTGATTCTTAAAGAGCTTGTTTTAGAATTTGATAAGTTGAGTAGGATTAATTGAAGAGCTTATTTTGATTAATCATACTTAAGAGACAACAAGATTGGTAGAGCTTGTTATCAATCTTGGAGTAGGAGTTTTAAGGCTAACTAATTGGGTATTAACAATAGTTGCATAAATCGTCCAAGACCAAGGTGAAACATGATCAAGGGTGAATCGTTTTATTATTTGAAAACCAAAAACCGAAAAAAAAAAATCATTCTATTTGATTATTTGTTTATTTGAATTGTTAAATTGCTAAGTATTCTTAGAGTAGTTGTTATTTAGTTTGCTTAATAGAAATTTAGGTGTTAGTTGTTATTTCATTAAAATTCCCCCCCACTTTTTTTTTTTTTTTCCTAGTTTATTTACATTATATTTCTTGATCATAATAGCTTAATACATAAAGCAAAATTATTCTACCGTTCCTCGTGGGATCGACCCTTACTTGCCACTCTACTAGTTAGAGTTGTAAGCTAAGGTTAAGTGTATATTTCTATACATTAATTTGGTAGTAAGAAACGGCGCTACCAGCGACGTTGTCTGTCTTGATGGTGAAGCGCCCTGAGCAAATAGTGTCTCCACACCCTTAAGCAATGGACTACATCCGTCATCTCCTTCTTTTGCACCGTGTATCGTCGCTCGATGTCGTTGAGCTTCTGGCTCTCAAAGGCTATCGGATGTCCCTCTTGCATAAGAACGCCCCCGATAGCAAAATCGGATGCATCATTATGTAGCTCGAACGGGTTGGTGAAGTCGGGTAGAGCTAAGATGGGTTCTTGACTCATAGCAGCCTTTAACTCCTCAAATGCCCGTTGGCACTCGTCGGACCATTCCCATGCCTTATTCTTCTTGAATAAGTCCATCAATGGTGCCGCCCTCACCGAATATCCCTATATAAATTGGCGATAATAGTTAACGAGACCAAGAAAAGATCGAAGTTCGGTTACCTTGGTTGGAGCCTCCCACTCGGTGATCGCTTTGACCTTTCCCTCGTCCACGTGGTGCCTCTCATGGCCGATGATATGTCCCAAAAAGTGAACCTTCTCTCACAAGAATGTGCACTTCGATTTCTTGACATAGAGTTCATTCTCCAGCAAGATTCGTAACGCGGTCCTCAAATGCTCCGTATGTTCCTCCATCGAGTTGCTATAGATGACGATGTCATCCAAGTATACCACCATGAACTCGTCGAGTTAGGGTTGGAATATCTTGTTCATGAGGGTGCAAAATGTCGTCGGGGCATTGGTTAGTCCAAAGGGCATGACTAACCACTCGAACAATCTATACCGCATAATACAAGCCGTTTTCGGCTCGTCTCCATCTGCTATCCGAACTTGGTAGTAGCCCTTTTGCAAGTCCATCTTTGTGTAGATCTTAGCTCCTCCAAGTCTAACAAACAAGTAGACCATTAGGAGAATTGGATATCATTTTTTTATCGTTACCTTGTTGAGCGCTCGATAATCCACGCACATCCGAAGTGTCCCATCTGACTTCTTTTGAAACAACACTGGGGCTCCATAGGGTGCTTTCGATGGTCGGATCTTGCTTGTGTCTAGCAACTCCTTAAGTTGTTTCCGTAGCTCCTCTAGCTCGGGTGGGGCCATGCCATATGGTGCCACTGCGGGTGGTTTGGCATCGGGGCTCCAATTCGCTCTTGTGATCCACCTCTCGCCTTGGTGGTAGCTTATTCGGCAACATAGCCGGCATCACATTCTTTTTCGCCTCAAGGACCTCTTGGATGATTGGTGGTACATCCTCCTTCACATCGGGTTGTCTTTTCTCCTTTAGTACGGCCAAGTACGTCGGCATCCCTTTCTTCACCCCCTTGGTGAGTTGCATTGTCGATATTTGCTTGACCTCTCGAGCTCTCCCGCTAGTTAACTCGATGTCAGGGCCATACACAGAGACCCTTTCTCCAAAATGAACATGGTACTGAAAGAAGACATGGGGATAGCAATTACCTGCCTTAGAAAGTCCATGCTAAGGACGCTCTTGAAGTTGTCGAGAGGTGCAATTGAGAATTCAGTCGGCCCTTCCAAGTACCCAATCGTAGCTCTACGCCTCGGGCTATGCCATGTAGGGACGTGCCTTGGCATTCACCGTCTTGAGCCAACCCTCTTCCTTCGTCTATGTGAGACCGAGTTTCTTGGCCTCACCTTCGGCAATAAAGTTGTATGTAGCTCTCGTATCCACCATGGCTTGTGTCGGCTATTCGCTGATGTTAGCTTCCATGTACATGAGTCCCTTACTCGTCTTCATGGGTGCCTATTTTTCTTTTAGTGCATTTGAGAATTTGGAGCGAGCTCATCATGTTAGTCCTCAGCATGGGAGTCGGCCTCGTGTTTGTCCACCATAGCCGACAAGGAACCTAGCTTGGGCAACTACTCATTGCACGCGGTCCCTTGCACATGAAACCGCCTTTGGGGACGAAGGCCTTCTTCTTCTCCTCATAGGCGTTGCGGGACAGTTTCTTTCCACCTCTCTTCGATTGTTGCCTCGGTTCGTCCTGTCATTTTTGCTCTTGTCTCTCTCCCCCACTTTTAGCCGGGTACTTATCTCTCCTGTTTGATACGTCAGTATGAGTTAAGTGGGATTGGGGTTGGAAGTCCACCAAGGACTCAGCCACAACGATAGCCTCGCTTAGAAATTTGATGTCTCATCGGTGTAGCTCTTGTTTAGCCCAACCTTGCAACCCATCAATGAAGAAGAATAGGAGGTCTTCTTACCGACATGTAGGGGATTTGGAGCACGAGGGTGGTGAATTCTTTCACATAGTCCCACATCGACCCTTGTTGCTTTAATTCCCTTAGTCTCTTTCTTGCCTTATAGACGACATTCTCGGGGAAGAAGTGCTTCTTAAGTTCCTTCTTGAAGTCTTCCTACATATCAAGTTGACATGCATCTCGCTCAATGTCGGTGTGTTTCCTACGCCACCAAAGCATAGCGGTATTGGTAAGGTAGAGAGTGACAGTCTTTACCTGGGTGACCTCGTCGGTAAGGCCAATACCCTCAAAATAGCGCTCCATCCGCCAAAGATAGTTCTCTATCACTTTGGCGTCTCTTACCTCGTTGAAGTCTTGTGGCTTCGGATAGTCCGCCCTTGGACTTGGCCTGGATGTGCTAGCACCCCTTCTAGCGATGGTCTTTCTGCATAGTGTCAGATCCTCCTTCATCCCCTCGATGTTGGCCTCGGTGCTGGCACGTAGCGAGTGAATGAGTTCTTCCAAATGTAGTAATCGCCCTTCGACTTCCGAGTTGGTCTCCTTCTGTATATCGAGTTTCTCCATGACGTGGTCCTCCAACGTCTTGAACTCGTGCTGGACCCTCTCCAGCCTTTCGCCCATCTTCGTGTTCAAATCTCCGTGCGTCTTGTTGTGGTTTCACCTCTTCTTTGATGTCGCGTTGGGAATGACTTCTCTCACACATTCGTGGGTTATGTTGGAATTGTTGGATGCCATCACCTGCAAGTTCGCACAACACCTAAGCCCAAACCAGGCTCTGATACCACTTGTCATGGACTTGTTCCCTTAACACGTCACATGCGACACTTAGCTCCTTTCCGTCCCTTGCGGTAACTAAGTCAGTCTTGCTCCGAAGTAAGTGTTATGGGTGCTAAGTGAATGGCTATATAAGAACTCCGAAAGATTGTGAGAAATCTTTGTATTCACTCAAACTCGAAAAGCTTGGATTGCATTTACATGTGTGGTCCTACTCCTATTTATACATGGCCACCTCCCTGACAGATGGCGGAGATCAACTTGATCCAAGGGCTAGGAGTTGTTCTCTAGAACACTCTATAATTCTCTAAAATTAAAAGAATACTCTAGGCTAACTCTAGGAAACTATGTACAAAGTCCCTACACTATTCTAGACATATTCTAGAATCCTCCCTCCTTGTGGGCAAAGAATGTGGCTAAGGAATTGGGCCAATTTGTGGACTAGACTAGGGAAAACCTCAAGTTTATGAGAAATATGCATTCTCGGCCCAAAATACAAGACAAGTAGCTCAAGTTTTCATAATGAAGAACTCGAAACACGAGCAACCCTTCAAAAACACCAACACGTGAATGGGAATGACTCATTATAGCAAAGTGTGGGCCTAATAAGTTCACTTAGGCACTGCCCAAGTACGGTTTCATAAGGAGGATTTCCAGAGGATATAAAAGTTGCTAAAAGCTCGGTGATCAGAAGAACCAATATAAATATGTAGATGTAAGCTCTCAACCACAAGCTAAAACTAACTTATCAGTAGCTATGTTTTCAGAAGAAAATGCACTTCAAATGACAGAATTATCATATTGGCTAAAGAAACAAGTATCACATTTTGTGACCAAGATATTTAGAAGTGCACTGCACATTTATTATTATGTAGGATTCCAGAATTGAGTCATACAGAAATCGAAGTATGGATATATACAAAGCTTCTTAATAGACTTGATCAATAATCTTATCCTTAGATTTTCTTTTCAGCTTTGTTTGGTTGAAGTTGCCCCAGCAATAAGTAGCATGAAGTTGCCCTGATTATCATATCACATATTTGGATCAAAATCACCTAAATTCTGCCCCGGGGACCAGAAAGCAAAAAAAAGCGCAAACCAGCTAGAGAGAGCATGAAGAGCATAGTGGTGAAGATTTTGTTGTCGCTCCTTGCAAATTAACTCTTTCTCAATATACCTTTACTTCGTCGCCGACCACCGACATACCTCACTCTCCCCCTGACCAATTTTACCCTCTTATCTTCCATGGTCGCCAAATTCCAACGTACTTTTCAGCTGTTGTGAAGAGAATTTTGAAAATGGATACACTCAATGACTCGTGTCTTCGAAACTGATGGTGGAATAGATAAATGGTGAAAAAGAGGAGAGGAGCCCTAATGGTAAAATTTTAAAATAATAGTAGAACTCTTACTATATAATAAAACATAATCTTCTATAAAAATAAATTAAATATATTTTCCCGCCCATTTCACTTTCTAAAAATAATAAGTTTAACTCATAACTAACATATTAAAAGATTCGCATATATACGTTAAAAAATTGTATATATATGGTAAAATCTTCGCAAAATTAGCTATAAATTTAAATTTTCGTTGGCACCTTGCTATATAAAAAAATATGGGTGACAACTTTTGATTTATTCATTTAAAAAAAACATAAATTACAATACAAATAATTTCTGGTTCTTTTTACGTCTTTAATGTAAAACATAACAATTCAATCTTTTTTCATTACCTTTAAAAATATTTATTTGTCAATTATTTATGTTAGATTTGTTTGTATAACATGAGTTAATTATTTGATTAGATCTAAGATACCAACAAAAACTAAACAAATATTAAGAATAATTTTTTTTAAATACTTATTAACTAATCTTTTTAAAATATTAGTTCATTTTTTTAAACTTTATCTTTATTTTATTAACAAATCCATATATGTATATTTCCTACAATATACAACTGTTCAGAAATAGTAAAACTAATTATTTTTCAGTTTCTATATTCACGGATAATGTTTGATTTTTTTAAAGAGCAAAAACAAAAAGAAATAATGGAGGAACACACGTGCCCATGTTAGGGATGGAAAGAATTTTAGAGATCTGATTAATTTTATGTAGCGGTCAATCTCTCCCTCTCTCTCAAATGTTTTGATTTTTTTCAATATTTTAAAACGTTCAATAACTCTTTTTATTTTTTTATCCAAGTCTTCTACTTGCAATAGGAAAAAAAAAAAAACTAATCTCTTTTCTTAGTATAAAAATGATACTGATATTGAATATTTTGATATAATATATTAAATATAAAATAAATAATTGTTTGTTGATTTTTGTGCTTAGATTTGAGTATTTATTGTGTGTTTGGGCCATTTAACTTGGATATGAGTTTTAAATAAAAATAAATTAAATAATAATTATTAATGAAATTAAAATTATTAGTTAATTTAATATTCTTTTATTTAATAAAAATTAAGTCATCAATTATTTGTACAACTATTTGACTTTGATTTCCGTACAAATTATTAATGCTCCCGTGCAATGAATGAACACATACAAATTTATATATCTTTATTATGTACAAATGTGTAAATAGTAATCATTATTTTTCATAATTTTATAGTCAAGATTTAGGAATCTTTTTTAATAAATATCAATAAGCCTAAAATTTTAGCTAATCATCAATCACTTTTTAAAATGACACTAATCTTATAAAAAAGAACTTTGTCTATATGCACAAAGAAATAGAGATATATTAGCATGAAATACCACATGAAATTCTTGTGTTTTAACACTTTCTTGGTACTTCGCAACCATTTGATTGCTGAATAAGTAGTTCTCCATCAATGACTCATAGGCCCTATTTGCTTGGCCTGTAAATAAGTGCCCATATTAAATAATTGTGACTTCAATGCCCACATAGGGTAGCATTCCAATCTTTAAATATGTTGTTTGGTTGTGCTTAGGGTGTGTATTGTTTGGGCCCATTAACTAAAATTTCATGTTTGCTTGAGCTGATATTTAACTTAAGTAACATTACAATTTGACGAAAATAACCCTATTTTTCCGAACTGTTATTCTACTCAGATTCACTCCATCTTTGAGTAATTTGGGGAGTGAGTCGTTACCCAAATAGAACCAAATCTGAGATCAACCAAGGTGGATGTTTATGGATTCGCCGGCAGGTTAAGATATGAGACGGACTTTAATCGGCTATCGGTCCGAGAATCGACGATCACGGTGAACTTGCACGACTTCAAAATGCGATGTTTGAGAACTTGGGAGAAATAACCGGGAGTCAGTCATTGAAGCGGGTTCCTATATTCTAAGTTAATTTTTTGCTTCCCTTGACACCGATTATCAGTTTTATATTTAGTAATCCTAATTTTGATAATCAGCTCGTTGATTTTCCCCAAAAATCGAGAGACATTAGCTTTGATTGATGATGAGTTTCGGTTTTAGGTTTTAAATGTTTGGGTTGTTTGAAATTTCCATAAATGCTACCATTTCATCACTACACTCAATCAGTAACTTTATTCTTACTTAAACTTGTTCATATGCCTTGTCACATGAAAGTACATTATTGGAGGAATATATTCTTCTCGTTTTGCAGGTGTCTTGGCTTCTCACCCATCATAGCTGTCTTTTCTATGGTTTCAGATTTAGAAGCAATTTTCTTTTTAATTGTTATTATTTCGTTCTTGCTCAAATATAGTGACAGCCATAGATATGGCTACTACAGTGGGAACTAACTTTCTTTGTCCTAACATAATGGCTAGTGGACCACCCCGCAGGTCAATATCCTAGGGTCGTGTCTTGTACACCAAGGAATGGATGAGGACAGTAGATGGGGTCTTTATACGTGCCATTATAGAACAGACTGTTAACCATCATTTGAGCATCCACGGAGCACCTAATCGTAGCGTAATTATGTCCGTCTTGACCAGGGTAAACTAACAATTCGGTAAGAGTTTCAGTTATGATTTTTGTCTTGACCGCTTCAGGAAGTTCTACAAGCGATTCACTATTTTCAACTGGATAATAAAACAACCCGTTGCTGTCCATTACCCCATAAACCACTCGGTCGTTTATACCGATGAAGCTCTTCTTGGTAAATTGATATTGGAAAATCAAATTTGATTTTGCTTGTATTTTTCCAAGTATGATGCTCTAGGTCACACATATGGGCGTAGAGGAGAGGAAGAGTTTGATAACTTGAAGTTCATATTCACTGCGGCGTATGACTCGGACTACGAAGGCGATGCGAAGTAATCGACATTGCTAGTGACGAAGACAGACTAGAAGAGTCTATTGGGGAAGGAGGTGAAAATCACCACAACGCATTCGGCCAGGAGCTAGCCTGGTATATTTGTTTACAGGCACATTTGCAGATAGTATATTTGGTCTTGTTACTTTAGCAATTTTGACAAATGCATCAGCAATCAAATGTTCCATAGTTTGAAGATCGATGATTCACTTTACTTTACTTTTACATTGTGAAGTGTGGAAATCCTAATGAGACATAACGGGAAACACTTCCTGTTGTTCCCTTAGAAAATCTTTTTTCTTATATCTCCCTAACGACGGGAAGACTGTCACATTAAAATGACAATCCACCAATCTCGCGGTAAAAAGATCTTGCATGTCAAAGGTTTTAAATAGCGGATAATAGTTGGGAATCCATATCCAACACAAATACTTAGTTGTCTTTAAAGACACATTTTGGTGCGCTCTTGGGGGGCAATAGACACATATATTGCGTAACTAGATATGCGTAAATGTAACAATATCAAGATAAATCTAATTACCAATGGGTACGCATAAACTATTGATTAGCAGTGGGTCCGAGACGGATAAGTAAATTGTTGCGATATTGCATAAATCCATGTCAGATAAATATTCTACTAAGCATTTTCAATGACGTGACCTCCGTCTATATCCTTTTGATGGTAGCTGATGTGAGACCAATTTTTTTGTATGTACATGGGTTAAAGGAGGCTCTACATCAATCCTGATAGATATGTAATAATCATCAAATCATTTTGATGGAACCTCTCTAGCGTTGACAAGTATAGACTTTATGGAATGAGGGTGGTGAGCCCTTATATAATCTATTATAGAAGTTTTCAAATGCAACATTTGTTGTAGAAAATAATATGATAATTGGTTAGCATGTCAAAGCATTTACCAGAACCATAGATACTTTAATGGCCCGCTTTCTGATTTGATTGGTCCACATATATTTATATTATTTTCTTTGTGAAAATGTAATGTCTTATTTATTTGGCATAGGAATATCTTGATCCTACTTTTTACTAAGTAATAGGCTTGACATAACGAGTGATGTGCCTTTAAAATAGTTGATGAGGCAGAGTGGGATGTTGGTCTTGCTTCTAGTACTTTAGAAAGTATTAACAGCGTTATAATAAAATTAGCATTGACACTGCACATCGTATCAGATTTTTATCCCAATTGTATTTACCTTGAAAGAAATAATGTCCATATAATTTCTTAAATACAGATCATCATGTCATTATCTAGATGTCTAAAGACATCGTACCAAAGTTTGTATGAGTTAGTATCATAAGGTTCATTGTTTTTTTAGGGTGTATCATAAGGTCCATTGTTGGTAACAACATATAAGTCTATATCCCAAAGTCCATTGAGGGTAATAACTTGTAATCCAATGATTAGAATAGTAGTGGACTACATGACATTAAGATGTGTTTCCTTCCACATTCATTTGAAGTATTAATACAGGGTTAATTTCCAAAGCAACTTAAACTTTACGCGGTTTTACACTTTACAACCTAAAGAGTATTTTTTTCGATTGGAATTGTATTTTGCGATTTGACGCAAAATGCAATTCCGACAATATGTTCAGGCTATATAGGCCATGTGACTAGCATATGACCCCTTTTTTTTTTTTTTGTATTTCTGCTTTTCTAAAAATCTAAATACATTTATATTGCATTTTCATTTCTTATTTCTTTTATATCCCATCTACCCTAACTTAAATAGCCTAGGGTGATTCGCTCCAGTTAATAGCTAAAAATCAGAAGTGAGTCACAATCCCTCTAAAAAATCACACACTTGCGTCTTCGACCAGTGGCCCCCCAAGGCCTCAAGATGGAATGGCAATGCAAGTGCGGCTATGTTGTTGTGCTTCATACATCGTGGACGGAATGGAATCCTGGCAGGCGCTACGCTATATGTGTACAATACCGGGTAAGAATCAAAACACCCAAAAAAATCTTCTATGTTCTTTGTTCACTCTCATATTCTTAAATAATTAATGGATTGTTTGAGCAGATTCTGTATGAAGAACTACTCGATTTCATTTTTACCCAACAAATTAGGGTTTGGTGTTGTATTTGGGACTAGGTTTTAATGATTTAATTTTTTCACAGGCTGTAAATGGTTGTGATTTCTTCCGTTGGATTTACCCACTAGCCGGCGAAAGGGCTCGCCAGATAATTCCCTGTTTGTTGAGAGGGGTTAACAACCTTCAAGATATTTGCAGTGTGCTAAAAATAATGAAGAAGGTGAGATAATTGTGCTTCTTGAAGATGAAATTGTTCGGGTCAAAAAGAGGGAGAAGTGGATCTAGGTTGTGTTAGCAATTTGCATTTTCTTAGGTTGGTGGCATGATAAGAAGTGTGCTAGTGTATAGTTGTGTCAGTCTAGAATGTTTGTTTTGTGGATCTCTGAATGACAAAGTGGTAGTTTTGTTGTAAAGAATCAATCATGACATTAATGGAAGCTTGTTTTTACTGACTAAATATTTTTGTTCGTTCAGCCGAATTGTGTTTGTTTTGTGGAAGCTTGTTTTTACTGACTGAAATTTTTTGTCCATTCGGTAGAATTGTGTTTGTTTAGGGTATCTTTGAATGACCAAGTGGTTATTGTAATGAATCGACCATGCCAATAATGGAAGCTTGTTTGTACTGACCGAATTTTTTTACTTTCGATTTTGATATCATCCTACATTGTCGAAGAAAATTATTACACGTGAGCCAATTTTATAGCCTTACCAATTTTTTTACATAATTTTCTTGGTCCAGTTTGAAAGGACATAATCCCCTAAATTTGCAAGCTAAATGAACCTGGAATTTTTTCGAGTAATGTCATACAACATATACAAATCCTACTACCAAAAACAAAAGAACTAGGAACCCTTAAGTTTACCTGAATTACAATCCACCATACATTCAACTTTGGAATGATGTTTAATACAAGTTTATACATGATCAAAAAGATCTGAACCAGTTTGGTTATTGACTGCCTTAAAGGATTTTACAAAAAAAAAAAAAAAAAAAAAAAAAAAAAAAAAAAAAGAGGCATACTAAACTTCAGTTCGAGTGCCAAAAAAAGGTGACCACATGACTAGTCACTCAAAAAGTTAGCTAGTATCTAAGTCAAGCTACACACAACTTGGACTTACCAAAAAAAATACTAGTACAGAAACAGTCAATGATCCAAACTACAAAAAACATGTTGAACAACACCCTTTAATCGGATTACACTTAGGTGTGCCTTCTGATGGGACGAACAAACCAGATGATGCAGCCTCATGAATTGTTGTGGAGAATTTGACGCTATCAGAAGGCTATTTGACCTAAGAGGAACCACCGGCTTGATGAAATCTCAGGGATTTGGCTTATCAAGCAAAACGGAAGGGCCAGGTAGTGGATCTCTTGTCAATGACTTTTTCCCCACCTATGATAATTAAAGCAAATTTCGTACGATTAAAGAATGGATGTGTATAAATCCTATCTAAGAAGTATGACTCATACTATCATGGAAACAAAATTGAGCCACAATACCTCAAATTTTCTCCTACAGCTGGAGCGCTTGTAGCAACAGCAACTGTTGTTAACTCCTGTGTACACTTCCACACATCGTCATCAGCAGATTTGGTCTTACCATAATGCTTGGGAGTGATTCTCCTGAGCCCTCTTTTTTGTGTTGTTAGGTAATTAACTCTTGACACACACACACAATACTCAAACCAAGAGAGAATGAAAAACAATCAAGAATTCGGCCAGAAAAGAACCGAACTCACAATAGGAATAAGAAATGAAGAACGCAAGGATTTTACGTGGTTCGATCAATGTGATCTACATCCACGGAGGCTCTATACACCTCAATTCACTCCACTAAACAATCAATTACAAGAATTAACCCAGAAAACTAGAAACCCCCAATTCACAGACCGAATTGAGCTCAAGAACCCTAGCTATCTAATTCTAATGATTGAGTAGTGTTTACAGAGGGAAATAACGTGTATCAACTCGCAACTACAAGTGGATTCAATGTATATAAAGGCTGAAGCTCGAATCAGGAAGTAGCAGCAGTTGTAACCAATTTTGTTTCCAACTACACAAAGCTGTTAGACGGGCCTTTCACAACGGTTTTATACTCAACGGTTCTAATCCGTTGCATAAGTCAGTTATAACCGTCTTGACTCCGGTTTCCTCTTAACCTTCAAAACTGATCTGGCTAAAACCCGGTTCTCTAGCCCGGTTCTTCCCAACCTGAACCCGGTTCCTGATTCCTCAAACCCTCTACTACAAACTATGATCACTTGATGATATTGAACTGATATCTACAAATCTCCACCTCAATGAACTCAAGTGTACTTCATCACCTCATTCTGCATTTGGTTTTCAGGTCTAATCACATTGTTCAAACCTTATCTGGCTTGAGCAATGAACCATCTTGCTTCCCGGAACTGCCTTGGTTAGAAAATCAGCTGCATTATCCATAGTATGCACCTTCTTCACCTCAACAGATCCTGCTTCAATAACATCTCTTGCAAAATGAAGTCTAACATCAATATGCTTAGACCTCTCATGAATAGCTTGATGTTTCACCTTGTGAGGTGATGTTCAATTTCATCAAGTGAGCCTATACTTTGTAATATGGTGTGTTGGGAATGTGGAACCGGAGTTAGGGAGTGGAGAACTGGCGGTTTAAACCGGGGTTTATCATCAAGAAGACAAACTGGTCATGAGCAAACAGGGGTTCAAGTTAGGTAAATAATTGCCATTTGTGACGAAGCAGATTCAGTTAGTGACGACTCGGAACCGTCACATTTGTCCTGTAGCTCAACGAAAGCAGCGTGAACTTCTTGCAGTTATAACTTCCTATCCAGTTGTATTCAAGCTTCAAGCCATATATCATTGTAAAGCTCTCATTGAGGAGAACACAACCATATAGCATTATCTCATGTACTTTAGATTAGAGAGAGTATTTAGAGATAGAGTGTGCATGCCCTAATTTGCATTCAGAATTGGGCATTTATTTCTTGAGCTATTTCTCTGTAATTGATTAAAGTTCTTAGTGGATTGAGGTGTGCCTTGCCTCCGTGGATGTAGTTCATATTGAACGAACCACGTTAAAACTGTGTTTGATTCATTTCTAATTCCTGTTCTGCGTAAGCTGAATTCGGCCTCAACTCTGGCCGAACTGCGAGTGTGAATTCGGAGTGTTTTCTTCGTACGATTTCCAGGTTCTTTGGTGTTGTGTGTTCTTGAGTTGTTTTCACTAACAAGTGGCGCCGTCTGTGGGAAACAACTCTCACAGCTTGAAGAAGGGAAGGAATGGCTGGTATGAAGATGGACTTTGAGAAGTTTACAGGGAGAAATGACTTCACACTATGGAAGATTAAGATGAATGCAGTTTTGGTTCACAATGGCCTTGACCTTGCTTTGATACCTCTTGATTTTTGGGAAGCCAGTGAGAAACCCAAGTTTGTATCTGTGGATAAGAAAGCCCTCAGTCTTATCTTTCTGTGTTTGGGTGATAAACCGCTGAGAGAGGTCTCAAGATGCAAGAGTTCCTTAGAAGCATGGAAGAGGTTGGAAGATTTGTATCAATCTAAGTCAGTTTCCAACAAGCTGTTCTTAAAGCAGAAGATGTTGGCCTTCAAGATCACTGAAGATAAGGTAATTTCTGATCAACTTGATGAGTTTATTAAGATGGTTGAGGAATTGGAAGACCTGGATGTGAAAATGGAGGAGGATGATAAAGCATTGATGGTGTTAAACATTCTTCCAAAATCCATGGAAAGTTTTAAGGATGCCTTAATGTATGGGAGAGATGAGCAGCTATCTTATGATGGGATAGTGAAGGCTCTGAGGTCTAAATGCTTCCAGACTCAAGATGATAAAGGCATGGTGCAATCTGGAGAAGGTTTGAATGTTAAATTCAAGAAACCTTGGCAAGGGAAGAAGGGACAGAATTCTAAGGACTTCAAAGCGGGAGATTCTAATCCAAAGAAGGGAAATGAATGGGTTGAGAAGAGGAAATGCTTCAAGTGCAAGCAGCCTGGTCACTTGAAGAAGGATTGTCCTAAAAGAAACAAGAAAGGAGGAAACCAAGGGGCAGAAGCTGCTGCCATTGACCTTCAAGAAGATCCTCCAGAGGTATTGAATGTTACTGAATCAAGAATGGTGAAAGAATGGGTCTTGGACACAGGCTGCTCCTTTCATATGTGTCCACACCAGTCATGGTTTGATGAATTGAAGAGAGAAGATGGTGGAAATGTTCTCCTGGGCAATGACCAATCATGCAAGGTCAAAGGAATTGGATCAGTGAGCATAAGAATGTTTGATGGTGTGGTCAGAATCATCTCTAATGTAAGATATGTTCCTGGCCTTAAAAGAAATCTTCTATCTCTTGGTTCTTTGGTAACTAGTGGTAGTCAGTTTAGCTCAGTGGATGGCTTCTTGCATATCACTAAACATGGTAAAGTGGTGATTAAAGGTACACAGCATAATGGGTTGTTTATCTTGATTGGTTCACCTGTTGTTGGGAGTGTTGATATGGTCTTGAGCAGTTCTGAGCTTGTTAAATGGCACAAGAGGCTTGGACACATAGGAGAGAAAGGGTTGAAGGAATTGTCAAGAAGTGGTGTAATTGGAAACATGGGAAACCAAAACCTGGAGTTTTGTGATCAGTGTGCTTTGGGCAAGTCCAAGAAGCTGCCCTATGGAAAGGGTGTTCACACAACTCAAGAGCCATTAGATTATATCCACTCTGACATATGGGGTCCTGCAAGGACAGAGACTCATGGTGGAGCAAGGTACTTCATGTCTTTGATTGATGATTACAGTAGAAAGGTGTGGATCATGTTGATGAAGAATAAGAGTGATGCTTTTCATAAGTTTAAAACATGGTTGATTCAACTGGAAAATGTCAAAGGGAAGAAGCTGAAGCACCTTAGGACTGATAATGGATTGGAATACCTCTCCACTGAGTTCACAAACTTTTGCGAAGAAAGAGGAATCAAGAGACATAGGACTGTCCCAATGAATCCTCAACAGAATGGGGTTGCTGAGAGGTTTAATAGGACTCTTCTTGAAAGAGTAAGGTGTATGCTGTTGGACGCTGGGTTGCCAAAGGTATTTTGGGGTGAAACCATTGCTACAGCATGTTATCTCATTAACAGGTCACCCTCATCAGTGATTGGGTTCAAAACACCTGAAGAGGTGTGGAGTGGACAGAAACCAAGTTATGAAGGTTTAAGGGTGTTTGGTTGTCTTGCTTTTGTCCATGTTAAGCAAGACAAGTTAGATGCAAGAGCTATAAGATGTGTATTTCTTGGATATCCAGATGGGATAAAGGGCTACAGATTGTGGTGTCTAGAGAAGGGAAATCAGAAGATAATCACAAGTAGAGATGTAAAGTTTAATGAGAATGTGATGGCTTATACTTCAACAGGCTCTAAGGAAGAACTTGATGGTGCTAAAGAGACTGAAGAGATACCAATTCAGGTGGAGTATCCTGCTGAAGATGATCACACATCTCAACAACAAGAGAATCTACAAGGTAGTGATTCATCATCTGAAGAAGAAGAACAAGCTGGACCTTCACAAAATGTGAGAGAATATAGCATTGGAAGGGACAGACCTAGAAGAACAATCAATAGACCTGACTTCTATGGTCAAGCAAGGAGTGTTTATTATGCCTTGAGTGTTGCTGAAGACCTGGAATCACAAGAGCCTAGTAGTTTTAAAGAAGCACTAGATTGTGAAGAAGGAGAACACTAGATTCAGGCAATGATTGAAGAGATGGAATCCCTGGAAAAGAATGAGACCTGGACATTGGTGGATAAACCAAAAGGTCAGAAACTTGTGAGTTCTAAATGGATATAAAAAAAGAAGTTAGAGACTGCAGGATCCAAACAAGTGAGGTTTAAAGCAAGATTGGTGGCTAGGGGCTTTACACAAAGGGAAGGGATTGATTTTAATGAAGTTTTCTCTCCAGTAGTAAAGCACTGCTCAATCAGGTTGCTTTTACCAAAGGTTACTCAAGAGGACATGGAACTACAACAACTAGATGTAAAAACAGCATTCTTACATGGAGAACTCATTGAGAAAATATATATGAAACAGCCAGAAGGCTTTGTTGTTCCTGAACAAGAAGACAAAGTTTTTTTGCTGAAGAAATCACTGTATGGACTCAAACAAAGTCCAAGACAGTGGAATAAGAGGTTCAATGACTTCATGATCAGTGTTGGCTTTGTAAGAAGTCTTTATGATAGTTGTGTTTACTTCAACAAGTGTTCAAAGCAATATAAAGTCTTCCTTCTTTTGTATGTGGATGATATGCTGATTGCTAGCAAGAACACGAAGAGTGTACAATGGTTGAAGGACAGACTTAGCACTGAATTTGACATGACAGATCTTGGAGATGCCAAGAAGATTTTGGGCATGGACATTCTGAGGAAAAGAGAAGCTGGAGTTTTTTGGTTATCTCAAAGGCAATATCTACAGAAGGTTTTGGAGAGGTTTCACATGCATGAATCTAAACCTCTCTCCACTCCAGTTAATCTGCAGAAGAAACTAACCAAAGAACAATGCCCAAAGACTGAAGAGGAGGTCATACATATGAGCAATATTCCTTATGCTAGTGGAGTTGGCAGTCTCATGTATGGGATGATTTTTAGTAGGCCTGACTTGGCCTATGCTGTTTCTTTAGTGAGCAGGTTCATGTCAAACCCAGGTGTTGAACATTGGGAAGCTTTGAAGTATGTGATGAGGTATTTGAAGGGTTCAGTGAACTTGTCACTGAAGTTTGAGAAGAAAGTGAATGGAAGCACTGTTGCATTGGAGGGGTTTGCTGATTCTGATTTTGCAGCAAACATAGACACTAGGAAATCTATTTCTGGATTTGTGTTCACCTTATTTGGAACAGCCATCAGCTGGAGAAGTGTACAACAATCAGTTGTAGCACTTTCAACCACAGAAGCAGAATATATCTCTCTCACTGAAGCCATCAAAGAAGCAATCTGGCTTAAAGGAATTTTGAGAGACTTGGACATCAAGCAAAAGTGTGTGGTGATTTACTGTGATAACCAAAGTGCTCTACACCTTGTGAAACACCAAGCATTTCATGAAAGGTCAAAGCACATTGATGTTAGGTTGCATTTTGCTAGGGATATTATTGATTCTGGTTCTGTGGAAGTGAAGAAGGTACACACATTGCATAACCCTGCTGATTTTCTTACTAAGGGTGTACCTGGGAACAAAGTGGGGAATTGCTCGAGCCTGCTGCAGCTTGAGCAATGTCATGAAGAGCACTGATAGACAAGGCAGTGGTGAGGCAGGAAGAGGCACACATGATTCATTGAGGTGGAGATTTGTGAGGTGATGTTCAATTTCATCAAGTGAGCCTATACTTTGTAATATGGTGTGTTGGGAATGTGGAACCGGAGTTAGGGAGTGGAGAACCGGCGGTTTAAACCGGGTTTTATCATCAAGAAGACAAACTGGTCATGAGCAAACCGGGGTTCAAGTTAGGTAAATAACTGCCATTTGTGACGAAGCAGATTCAGTTAGTGACGACTCGGAACCGTCACATTTGTCCTGTAGCTCAACGAAAGCAGCGTGAACTTCTTGTAGTTATAACTTCCTATCCAGTTGTATTCGAGCTTCAAGCCATATATCATTGTAAAGCTCTCATTGAGGAGAACACAACCATATAGCATTATCTCCTGTACTTTAGATTAGAGAGAGTATTTAGAGATAGAGTGTGCATGCCCTAATTTGCATTCAGAATTGGGCATTTCATTTCTTGAGCTATTTCTCTGTAATTGATTGAAGTTCTTAGTGGATTGAGGTGTGCCTTGCCTCCGTGGATGTAGTTCATATTGAACGAACCACGTTAAAACTGTGTTTGAGTCATTTCTAATTCCTGTTCTGCGTAAGCTGAATTCGGCCACAACTCTGGCCGAACTGCGAGTGTGAATTCGGAGTGTTTTCTTCGTACGATTTCCAGGTTCTTTGGTGTTGTGTGTTCTTGAGTTGTTTTCACTAACACACCAAGTGAAGAGCACTCTGATTATCGCACTGAATGGTAACACACCCTTGTCTGATCCCTAAGTCTTTGAGAATTCCCTTGAGCCATAGAGCTTCCTTGATTACCTCAGTTAAGGCAATGTATTCTGCCTCAGTTGTTGACAAAGCAACCACAGACTGCTGCACACTTTTCCAGCTTACAGTTGTTCCATACAAGGTAAAAACATATCCTGTAACAGATTTCCATGTATCTAGGTTCCCAGCAAAATCTACATCAGCATATCTAACAAGAGGTACAACACCAGCTTCTTGTTTCTTAAACTTCAGACCTACACTGACTGAGCCCTTTAGATACCTCAAGACTTGCTTCAAAGCTTCCCAATGAGCCTCTCCAGGATTTGACATGTACCTGCTTACCAGAGACACACTATAGGCCAAATCTGGCCTGTTGCATATCATACCATACATCAAACTGCCAACACCACTGGCATATGGAACATTCTTCATGTGAATCTCCTTAGCTTCTGTCTTTGGACACTGATCCTTGGACAACTTGGTTTGTTGGTTAACTGGAATACTTAGTGGCCTTGACTCATGCATGTGAAATCTCTCCACAACCTTCTGCAAATACTGCTTCTGTGAGAGCCAAAGTGTTCCAGTCTTCCTTCTTCTAATGATGTCTATTCCCAGAATCTTTCTTGCTTCCCCAAGATCCTTGATGTCAAATTCTGAACTCAATCTTCCCTTTAACTGTTGTATTTTGTCCATACTCTTACTGGCAATGAGCATGTCATCCACATATAATAACAGAAACACTTGTTCAAACCTTGAACCTTTGATAAAGTATACACAGTTGTCATACAAACTTCTTATGAAACCTGTATTGATCATGAACTCATTGAACTTCTTGTTCCACTGCCTTGGACTCTGCTTCAAACCATACAGTGATTTCCTGAGAAAACAGACCTTCTCTTCGTTTCCTGGAATCACAAAGCCCTCAGGTTGCTTCATGTATATTCTTTCAATGAGATCACTATGCAGGAGTGTTGTCTTAACATCTAACTGTTGTAATTCCATCTCTTCTTGTGTAACTTTTGATAATAGTAACCTAATATAGCAATGCTTCACAACAGGAGAGAATACCTCATTATAATCAATGCCTTCTCTTTGTGTAAAGCCCCTGGCCACCAGCCTTGCCTTGTATCTGATTTTATCAGCCTTTCCAGCCTCCACCTTCTTCTTGTAGATCCATTTTGAGTTGACTAGCTTCTGCCCCTTTGGTTTGTCTACAAGCTTCCAGGTTTGGTTCCTCTCTAGAGATTCCATTTCCTCCATCATGGCCCCTATCCAGTGTTCACTTTCACTGTAGTTTATTGCTTCCTTGAAACTGCTTGGCTCTTGAAACTCCAGGTCTTCTGCTATACTTAATGCATAGTAGACACTCCCAGCTTGTCCATAGAAATCAGGCCTATGGATTTGCCTTCTTGGTCTATCTCTACCAATGCTATAAGTTCTGAGATTTGAAATCTCAGGTTGATCTTCATCCTCTTCTGATGAACTATCATTTCCTGATTGAGCTTGAGCATCATTCCCTGGTGTCTTCTCTACATCAATAGGCTCCACCTGAATGGAATCTTTCTGATTCCACAGCACCATTAGCTTCTTCTTGACTTCCAGTAGAGTTGTATCCCATCACAACCTCATTGAATCTTACATCTCTACTTATCAAGAGTTTCTGGTTTCCCTGTTCCAAGCACCATAACCTGTAGCCTTTTATGCCCTCAGGATATCCTAGGAATACACATCTCTGTGCACTTGCATCAAGTTTGTCTTGCCTAAGTGAGCATAGGCCAGACAACCAAACACTCTCAAGTCATTATAGTTTGGTACCTTTCCACTCCAAACTTCTTCTGGAGTCTTAAATCCTAGAGTTGATGATGGTGATCTGTTTATTAAATAACATGTAGTGTTCAGTGTTTCTCCCCAGAAGGATTTGGGTAATCCAGCATCAATCAGCATACATCTAACTCTCTCAAGCACAGTCCTGTTAAACCTTTCAGCAACCCCATTTTGTTGAGGGTTCAATGGGACAGTTCTGTGCCTTGTGATGCCCTTATCTTCACAAAACCCTGTGAACTCAATAGATAGATATTCCAAGCCATTATCAGTCCTAAGATGTTTCAATTTCTTCCCTCTTAGATTCTCCACCTGGCTCAACCATGTTTTAAACTTAAGGAATGCATCACTCTTGTTCCTTAAGACATATACCCATATTTTTCTACTGTAATCATCAATGATGGACATGAAATACCTTCCTCCTACATGTGTCTTTGTTCTTGAAGGCCCCCATATATCAGAGTGTACATAATCAAGTGGTTCGAGTAGAATGTATCCCTTTAGCATAAGGCAGCTTCTTGGCCTTTCCCAAAGCACATTTATCACAGAACTCAAGTGTTTGATTTCCTATTTCACCAATTATGCCCCTCTTGGGTAGCTCCTTCAATCCTTTCTCTCCAATTTGACCCAGTCTTTTATGCCACTTCATGAAATCCTCTCTACTTATCACAGATTCAGCACAACCTATCACAGGAGATCCAATCAGAATAAGCAGGCCATTGTGTTGCCTTCCCTTGATTACTAGCTTGTTGTGTTTAGTGATATGAAGATAACCATCTGTGGAGTTGAACTGACAGCCATTTGCCACAAGAGATCCAAGGGATAGGAGATTTCTTTTAAGACCAGGAACATACCTCACTTGAGAAATGGTCCTGATGACTCCATCATACATTTTGACCTGAACTGATCATATGCCTTTAACTCTGCAGGAGTGGTCATTTCCCAGTAATACACATCCACCATCTTCTTTCTGTAAATCCTTGAACCAGGATTTATTAGGGCACATGTGGAATGAACACCCTGTATCAAGAACCTATTCCTTCTCCATCTTTGTGTCTGTGATGTTTAAAACTTCAGGGGTATCATCTTGATGTTCAGTCACAGCCACTTCTGCCCTCTGATTTTCCTATTTCTTCTTCTTTTGTGGGCAATCCTTCTTCAAATGTCCAGCTTGCTTGCATTTGAAACACTTTCTATTTTCAACCCAGTCTCCCTACTTCTTTGCATTCTGAGTTCCAGATTTGTTATCTTTGAATGCCTGGAACTTCTTCTTTTGATAGTTCTTTTTAAACTTTATGTTCAAGCCTTCTCCAGCCTGTGTAAAGCCCTTTTCTCCCTGATTTTGAAAACACTTTGTCTTCAGTGCTGAGACGTTAGATTCATAACTGATTTTTCCATCCCTTCCAAACATTAATGCATCCTTGAAGCTTTCCATAAACTTTGGAAGAACATTCAACACCATCAGAGCCTTATCTTCATCCTCCAAGTTCACCCCCAGGTCTTCTAACTCTTCAATCATCTTAACAAACTCATCAAGTTGATCAGAAATGGCCTTATCATCAGTGATCTTGAAAGACATCAATTTCTGCTTCAGAAATAGTTTGTTTGATATTGACTTTGATTGATAAAGTTCTTCTAGTTTTTCCCATGCCTCCACTGCATTCTTACACCTTGATATCTCCCTCAGGGGTTTATCACCCAAACAGAGGAATATCAGACTCAAAGCCTTCTTATCCACTTCTGGAAACTTTGATTTCTCAGCATCAGACCATTGATCAACAGGAAGAAGTGCAGAATCTAAACCGTTTTGAACCAATACGGCATTCATCTTGATTTTCCAAAGTGAGAAGTCATTTTTACCTGAAAACTTCTCCACATCCATCTTCATTCCAGCCATTCTCCTTTCCTCTTCGAGTGTGTGCTCAAGTTTTTCCCACAGACGGCGCCACTTGTTAGGTAATTAACTCTTGACACACACACACAATACTCAAACCAAGAGAGAATGAAAAACAATCAAGAATTCAGCCAGAAAAGAACCGAACACACAACAGGAATAAGAAATGAAGAACACAAGGATTTTACGTGGTTCGATCAATGTGATCTACATCCACGGAGGCTCTATACACCTCAATTCACTCCACTAAATAATCAATTACAATAATTAATCCAGAAAACTAGAAACCCCCAATTCACAGACCGAATTGAGCTCAAGAACCCTAGCTATCTAATTCTAATGATTGAGTAGTGTTTACAGAAGGAAAATAACGTGTATCAACTTGCAACTACAAGTGGATTCAATGTATATAAAGGCTGAAGCTCGAATCAGGAAGTAGCAGCAGTTGTAACCAATTTTGTTTCCAACTGCACAAAGCTGTTAGACGGGCCTTTCACAACAGTTTATACTCAACGGTTCTAATTCGTTGCATAAGTCAGTTATAACCGTCTTGACTCCGGTTTCCTCTTAACCTTCAAAACTGATCCAGCTAAAACCCGGTTCTTTAGCCCGATTCTTCCCAACCTGAACCCAGTTCCTGATTCCTCAAACCCTCTACTACAAACTATGATCACTTGATGATATTGAACTGATATCTACATGTGTGTCACCTTTTGTGCTACAGAATTGCCTGGCTCTGCTTCAGCAGTTTTTGATGATGTCTTTGGGGAGTTTGATTTTGTCTTCAAATTGTGCCCTTCGTCTCTATTCATCTTCTTCAAAGATTGCTCAATTATCTTATTTGATATGCTCCTTGTCACCCTACCTGGGGTGCACTGAGGATCCTTTTGCTCCTGCATATTAAGAATTCGGGGTGGCATTATACATTAGAAGAGACAAAAAAAAAAAAAAAAACACTATAATTAATCTTGTAGCATAACGTTTTGGTTGTGAATTACCCTGATAACCTGTGAGACCTCTTGGGTGGATGAGAGATTCCACCAATCATCTGGGACAAATTCAATAGGATCAAACCCACCATTATCCCCCAAATCAATGTAATCCCTTTGGAATCACCCTAGTAGAATGCAGACTATGGTTAATACTACACTAAAGTACATGTATTTTACTTATATTAAAGATGTTTTAGATAAGTGGGTCACAAAATAACATTCTAAATCATGGAACAATACCTTATTTTGTGTTTTTTTTGGTTCAACAGTTTTCTTTTGGGTATTCGTCTTCTGTTTTTTGCTCACTGGAGGTTTCCTTGAGGTAGTTGCACCCTTGCTAGTGCCTTCGCCACAATTGCGCCCAGTTTTCTTGTGTGCCCAGCAAAGAATAGATGAAAAGTTGATAATTGTACCTCTAATATAGAAAATTAACAAAAGGAAAAATGTAAAGTTTATACAAAAACATGGAAATACAGTTTTGGCAGCAGGTATAACTCTACCCTTGCTGGTTCTCTTCGTTGTTTCCTCTGTTGCAGCTAGTTTAGTCAGGCAGCCTCGTGCGTTGTGATTCTTCCCATTGCAAATCGGGCATGTCATCACTCTCCCCTTCCGGGATAATTTTAGGGGTTTGTCTGCTGATTTCCTACCTTTCCTCTTTGTCTTGCTTTGAATCGTGATAGATGGGGCTTTTACCTCGTCAGCTCTTGGCCTTCTTTTGAATAGTCTAGGTCTTCCCGGCATTTTCTGTGCTACCGGGGGTAAGAGAGAAGGCCACTTAGTCTTGGGCCAATTGTCGAGACTGTCTAAAGTACCAAGAAAATGGGAATACGCCTTCAAGAAAGTCTCTTTTTTTTGTAGTAATTGCTGACATACTTTTCCGGAGTCTGTTTCAAGTAATATATTGATGCAATAGCATGACAGCACGACAAACCTGTTAACTCTTATTTATGGGTGCTACATGTCCCTTCCCCCAAGTGCATAGCTTTCCACCTCAAATTGGTTCTCCCCATTCTAAACCGCACGATACTGCATAGCTTTCTTCTTCAATTCCTCTAACATTTGCTCAACAATTGGGCAGAATTCACCGTGATAGGACCTAATTTTGTCTCTATAGGTGTGCAGCCTCTTTATAATGGACACCCAAATAGTTTCAAGCATCGAAACAATAGGCTTTTTGAGTGTGTCTTTAAGATCATATTATTAAAACTCTCCCTCATGTTATTCTCCAACTTATCACAAAAAGAATAGGTTATAGAATGTGATCTACTCCAATGGTGGGGTGGCTTGCCAACCAACTAATTAAATGCCTCACTATCAACAATCTGAATGTCTCATATTATATTCTAAAAATCGACCACTCTAGTAGCCCTAGCAGCCTTCCACAACAGATTTTTCAGATGCAATCCCTTATGCTTTAGTTTGAAATTCTGGTACAGACGTGTAACACAAAATTTTGTTCACATTTGCCTATAAGCTCTTCAACAGCATCAATTAAACCATTCCATTTATCCGATGTCACAGTCCACTTAGCATGGTTTCCCCCTCCTAAATCAGCTAACATAAGCTTCAGAACCCAGCACCTTATTGTTCTCATCTATGCCTATGGCAGTTAACAAGATACCTTAGGCAGCGGTTTTTAGGTGACATCCATCAAGGAAAATAGCAGGTCGACATCCTTCTAGAACCCTCACTTTAGAGCCCCCCAACAGATATACATCCGCTTAAACCTAGTCCCTCGACTGTCTTTTTACATTTAATTTTCACTATGGTACCGGGATTGGTAGCTACAATTTCAGTGGCATACGACCACAACCTAGCATACTCCTCACTCTCATAGATGGTACCATGCCTCAAAACAATATACTTTGCTCTATAACAGGCTTGTTTAGTCATTATCACTTTTAAGTCATTGTTGATCCACACGACCATGGAATCAATGGGCCAGCTCGGGTCAGTGTATATTTTGGTCCTATAGACATTTTCTATGAGTTTGGCATTTGCATGTTTGACCTTTTGTATCCTAGGGCACTTATGTGTCTCACATAAGGTTTTAACTTGAATAGTGTTCTCCCCCCTTCCCCCCCAATCCCCCATTCTAGAAGCAACTATTTGCGAAGTGCAAGTACGAGGTTTGCACTTGGCTTAACCTTGTCTACGTTATTGATTGTGAACAGAACCTCTCTTCCATTCACAATTGAGTGCACCCTAACAGCTATTCTAAAGGAAGCAAGAGTTTCAAAAAATTGCCAATAAAAAATTGGGGAGGTGAGATTCTGGCACGGGTTTCTTTGAAAATAGGGTGGCCCTTGTGTTTCAATTTTGATTTAGAAGATTCGCTAGTGCTTGCGGTGTTTATTTCAGATGCATTTGTGGTAGGATTCCCACTCCCAAGACCCCTCTCCCTCCTCCCTCCCCCCTCCCCCTCCTCCCCCCCCCCCCCCCCCACACACACACACACACACTCAACACTATCATCTACATGTTCCTCAAAGTCTAGCTCATCTTTATCAGATAACTCAAATTCAAAATCTGCAAAGTTTAGAGACTTAGCAGAATCATCCAACAGAATTCAGATCCTCACTCTCATCAGATTGCTCAAGGTTAGCAAACTCATTATGAGTTAAGTCTATGGGGGGTGTTTTAGGTAGAGGAATGTCAACAAATATCACAAGATGACTTTGATTATCAGCTTGAGAATGTGATGTGTTACCTGTCCCTTCAAATGAAGTACTATCCTGAGTCACATTCCACTCTTTGTGACTGAAATAAACTGCTACCATTCTATAGTAATTCTTAAACCCTGCATCGAGTCAAGATCTAATGGCCAAAGGTCATTACAGTTATACAACCTACTCCTATTATAGTACAACTTATCCACATCGACTAACCCTATTTCTTTAACCATAATAAACAACTCAAGCATCGACATCTCGTCGGGATCACAGTAATCTATGTGGACTACAAACCCACCCACATAGCACATTATACTAAGGTCACGAAATGTACCAAAATGGTATATTTTGATAGTAAAATACTCAGCATATGGACCTTTACCAACAGTAAAAAATTGAAACCAAAACACACAAAAAAAAAAAAAAAACATGAGTCATACCTACAAAACTAATCAAATTTTTTTTTGGAATTACTCAAATATCAGAATCTGAAATTCCAAGTTGATAGATTGCACACAAAATTACATCAAATGGGGCTATTAAGGAGCTCAATGTCAAATTAGGGCTCGCAAATGGAGTTAAATCAGATAAGACAAAAGTTAACCCTACAAAACTAAACAATAAACAATATCTTCGAAAGCTTAGATACACACTAACCCACCATCGACAATGAGAAACTAGAATACACACTGACCCACCATCGACAATACTTTGCATAAATGTACACTGACCCACAATCAACTAAATAATATTTTCGAAATACTTCATTAAATAACTTGAAATCAGGGACCACAGCCCCAAAATTACTTGAACAAACAACCCCAAAATTACCAAATAACAGTGCTACAAAGAACTGACCCCAAATTTACCAAAATAACTGACCCTAAACAGATAAAGGTACACATTTTAGAACCAAAATATTAATACACGTTAGATCGGGGGTTCGAGCTTACCACAATCAGGACCAACCGCACCATCCCGTAGCTTGCGGCGACTTTCGTCGCGGATCGTCCAAGGCATTACCGATTAGCAGCTTCAGATGAGCCTTCAATTTTTGTGAGTTGAAGATTTTACGGGAAGGGAAAGCAAATCGGCGATTAGGGTTCCTTAGACGGAAAAGCATAAATGACCTTTGGAATTACTATGGGGTAAATGAGAAAAATAAAAATTGCGTTTTAGAGTAAAATTTGGTTTTACATGGGTTATAAAAGAAATAAGAAATGAAAATGTGAAATACATGTATTTAGATTTTAAAAAAATGAAAATACACAAAAAAAAAAAGGGGTCATGTGCTAGTCACATGGCCTATATAGCCTGAAAATATTGCCAAAATTGCATTTCGAGTCAAATCGCAAAATACAGGTTCCAAATGAAAATATTTAGGTTGCAAAATGTAAAACCCCGCAAAGTACAGGTTGGTTTTGTAAATTAATTCTTTAATATATTCAATTCCACTCTCACACTTGATTTTTAAATAATAATCTTTGTACTTGGGCATTTCCTCACCCTTTTTGCACTTGTGATGCAATGATGGTCTAATCATTATACTAGCAGATGAATATGTGTACGTTCACAACTTTCTTGAGATATTAAAAAATATATTTTCATAAATTAAACAAAGTACTTATTGCCACTTGAAACCACAATCATGAGATAGACATAATGATCTCTATATTTTATATAAATGTGTAGTATTTCTACACTCAAGTAAAGTTCATTACCAACTATCTCCCTTTTGTACATAGGATTTTAAGGTATCTTTTGTACCTTGGTGTCATGACCGCTATGTCCATTTAGGGTAGACATATTGGAATGTCTTTATGGCTCCTACATCTCTTATCTTTTGTGTGTATTATTACCATGTTTGTAGGAATAGACACATCCCATTTCTTTTGCTTTGAGGATTATTTCCACTATTTAGTTCACCATAGTTAAGCTAGGGAATTTTCTTTATTCCAACGCGTTTGGTGTTATTTTCAAGAAAAAACGGATCATGCATCTCAACTACTTGCACTAGTTGATTAGTCTACTGAATATTGTAATTCTTTTATTTCATACTATAGCACCTACACAAGTTCTCTAGTTTAAGCACTGGAGCAGGAAAATAAAGAGATTTTTCTGTATCATACCATCTTCTGTGATTTCTTTACACGTAGAGAGTTTTGTTTTTAGACACAACATGTCATTATTAAAGTCATTGACCTTTTGTAGTTTAGTAAGTGTATTTCGTTGCACAAAATAATTAATTCTGAAGGACCGTTTACTTCGTCGGATAAGGATAAATTATTTAGGACAATCCAATATTTACTTGTTTGGATCATAAAAGTCAGTTTATCCTCGATACCTGGGATAACACATAATTCGAGGCAAAATACAGAGGTGGGATTATTTACCCCCGAATGAAGGATAAACTTTCGCCCTCTTCCCATACGTCTTTTCTTCCTAATTTTATTGTTATTAACTTTACCCCATTATCAGCTCTTCGAAGCTTGAAGATTATTCTTTTGATGCTTGATTTCTTTCCACTACCTTTGACTTTAGCAACTGGTGGATTTCAATTTTTGTTTCGCACCGTATGATAATGAAGAAGATCATGATCATTGAGTTTATTCATTTTTCTTCTTCTTTCACCAAGTCATCATATTTTTCTTCTTCGTTTCCCATACGTTTTAGAAAACACATTAAATAAGAAACGAATTAAGGTTTAAGTGGGTTTAGGTTTGTGTTGAACTGTTCTTTGTTGAAGATTTGTGTGGTTTAGAGAGGCTCAGTATAAGGTGTACGATATTTTTCTATAATTTAGAAATCCCTAATATTTTCTTAAAGAAAAATCCCCAATAATCTTCCAAGAAACCAACAAGTCAAGGTAAACACAGGATAAAGATAATTTTCTATAAAAAGTTCAACAAAATCATCCCTAGTAAATATTGGATAGGATAATACATATTTTTCCAATACCCCATTTAAAGAAACCCTAATCTTATACACCCTATTAACCATAACCCAAAGTAAACGGGCCCTGAAAGTAAAGAGTTGTCTATTATTTCAAAATTTCTTTTATGTCAACCCACAATTCATTGGGGTATCCTTTAACTAAAGAATACTTTCAAAGTGAGTTATGATTACCGTCTCGCATCAGTTTCATTAGAGCATAGACTTAAACTTTGTTAGACAATTTTTTGTCCTTAGGGTCGGTGGATGGTATGATTGCCGAAGTGTGGTCTTTTTCCATAAAAATAATTTCTTATAAAGAATATCAATTGTAGTAGTTCAATTCATTTTGAGTCTACTAATTCAAACTTTGGATCTAGTTGGTTAAATCATTTTCTTTTGAATTATTTGAGATCATATGTCACATATTTATTCTTTGTTGATATTTTGTGAAAATACTTTATCACGCAATCTATTTGTATGATTGGTAATACCCAAGAATCTTCATTATCATGCAAATATACAATTTATGGAGCATGGCTAAACTAATATACAAAGCAGTAATCAAATTTCATCATAATCATGCAAATAAGTTTACTACCGACTGATAATTATCAAATCTCTAACAGTAAATAATTCAAGTCGCAACTTAAAATTTCATAAGAAAGTATTTGATCGGACAATACACTAGAGGGCTCCATGAGTATCATTTAAAACTAAGCAAAATTTCATTATTGCCAAAATTATACATAATGTTCAAGTGCACATATAAATCTATTACAATTTTCAAGAACTATTGTTGTTTGCCATAGGAGAAACATGTATCCATATAATTTTATATGGTTACTTGAGAAGAATTTCATCAAGTATATAAGAATTTATATTGTGCATAGGTATTTCGCGTCATGCCATTATAAGCAAATATTAATTATTCGTAGTTAATCCATAACGTAGGGTAAATCAATGTACCTTATCGGAAAGATATTATTTTTTCCTATGGCACTTGGCAAATTCAAATAATGATTTGATGGTATTAAGAACCAGAATCGTCTAATTAAATCTCCATACGAATGAGAATGACCCAATGCTCAAATACACTAATCAAATTCATATAAGAAAAAAATAGTGAATCGTAAATTTTTGGAGATAAATTCAAATAAAAGAAATTCATAGACTGTACTTAGGATTGTATATAACCAAATAATTCCAATAAAGGTAGTGTTCTTTTGACTAAGAATTTGTAACATCCAATAGCAGTGCTTACGCTATTATGACTTCGTCCCGATTTTTTATCATGAACTAACCCTTGTTTGATTGGAAGTTTAGTGACAAGGAATATGAAGTGAAAGAGGGTCATTTTTATTCATGGTACTTGCTAAATAATAAATTAATTAATTAATAATTCATTTTATTAATAACTCATTTCACCTTATTTCATAATATGATTGATCTTCTATTCATATTTATTTTCAGTATCATGGAAGATTTGCAATTAGACGGACTCTAAATTTATAGAAAATCATCATATGCACATCCATATGAATTTAAAACTCAATTGATGGAGTATTGGATTGGTCATCATGAAATTTTGGAAAACAAAAACTGTTGACTACCGATTAAAAGGTAAATAAGTGGAAACCACATGACAGAATTTGTTGGCAACACATGTAAGAAACAATCATTATCATCTATAACTACATAAAAGCAGGACAGTTGATAAAAATTACTGTCCTGCCATTTTCCCGCCCAAAGTGGTTGCTTTGTAAAGGAATTCTGATAATAAATTATGGCAGAAAAGCTTCTTCTGTAAGCTTCTCAGAAGTGAATAAATACTCCTCATCTTTTGCATCCAAGCAGATCTAACAATTATATATGCTCTCCGGCCTCATTACACGTTCTCCATTACAATGTCACAAAAATAATCAACTTTTTTTCTTTTGTTTTTTATCCCGTATGCCTCCAAAATTCAGCATCTTGAAGGAGAAAATGAGCTCCGTTTATTTTTTCACAGCAAGCACATTAGAAGACAACAATAGGAGAAACAATAATTGATGATGGTCACCTAGCAAGATGATAACCGGGAATAAAGCTCAGAATAGGTTGCAATTCTACTATGAATACCATAGAATCCACAAGAAACTAATAGTAGAATCCACGAAAAAGTAACAGGTGAATTAACGAAGTATAAAAGACCAAGGTGAAGATCTTCAACGTTTTTGGAGGAAAGGAAGAGAGGAGACAGTGAAGATCACAGCAAATCTAACCTCAAATTATATGTTTATTGTGGGACTTTCTAGACTGATAAAAACGATAAGTTCATTTTCTTCATATTTTAGATAGGCTAGAGAGTGGAGAGGGAGATAGATTCTTAAACCTCCATAGAGGTGGGGTTTGGCAGTGTAGGATAATTGGTTGTAATGGAGATTACTAGATTAATTAGAAGGGTATTCATGAATCAGATGGGTTTCCCTATGCCTCCGCAAGTATTTGGGCTGCAAATAATGATTAAAATGTTGAGTTTTTTTAATATAAATTTTATATTAAGCATGGACTAAAATAGTTTGTGGGCTCTTTTTATTAAAAAGATTTCCTTTATATTTGGTCACTGTGTTTGCGCATGGGTTCGACGAAAAAATACATTTTATGAATAAGTGATTTACAAATAATCTATGCCTAACTATATTTATATCTATTAGATATGGTGATTCAGCGCATCCGTTTCAGTTCATTATGCCAACATCATAAATTAAGCTGGTTTGTGCAACCTAAATTTTATCAGATAAAATGTTCTTGAGCTCAGTTCATCTTTCTTAGATATTTCTATATAATTCTATCTATCTAAAATATCGAGTGGACCGAATTAGCCTATTAAGTCGGATCAATTTTACCAATTCTAATATCTATATCTATATCTTTATCAATATGAAAGCAAAACAGTCGGTGAGAAATTACAAAATTACCATGTTTGCACCTAAAAGATATGTCAAAAAATTAAAGAAAAACAACGAAAATAACCCGAAGTTTAACCGACATTCCCTAGCAATTGTGCTGTGAAATTCAGGCACCACTATTAGGCATGTCAACGGGCGGGGCGGGGCGAATTTTTGGATTTTTTGACCTGCCCCGCCCCCGCCCCGTCCTACCCTGCCCCGCCCCGGCCCGCGCCCCGCCAGGGGGCAAAAATATCTGCCCCATGATCTGCCCCGCACGGGGCGGGTCTGCCCCGCCCCGCCCCGACCCGCCTTTATCTTTTTTTTTTCTTTTTTTTTTTTAAAACTATTTTTTTTAATTAAAAACCTTGTTTTTTTTATAATTGAAATTAATAGGGTTTTAATTTTTAGGTTTACATTAGTTTTGTTTTAACCATTTTTATATTTTGTAAAATTAATTATTAGAAAATGGAATTTGATTATTTAAATTTATTCTAATCATAATTTAATGTATTAGGATGACATATATATAACATATCATATATAAAATTTGATATTATAAATACATATATACACATATTTAATATTTATGTGTGTGTATATATATATATTATATATCTATATAATATTACATAATATATATTTAAAATTAAAATAAATTATATATATAAGGGAGGGAGTGGGGCGGGGCGGGGCGTGCCCCGTTCTTCATCGGGGCGAATTTTGCCCCGCCCCAAGGACCTCGGATCGGAGCGGATCGGGGCGGGGCGGATCGATTTTGACATGCCTAACCACTATATAGTAGAAATATCATTTGTGAAGTTGAATGCTTGAAGCCATTCAGTCTTTCTTCGCTTTTCTACTTTTTTCTTTTGCCGAATCTTTCAGTGGATAATAACATTTAATTTCATCTTTATTTTCAATGAAAAATTTATTACAAATTAATCTTTCTTTACGATCTTCAATTTAATATCTATATTACATATAATATAAAATTAATATTAATTCTTAAACGTAAATACTTTGATTATGCTAATTCTGATACATTTGGATATTTGAAATAATTTTATATTAAAGAAAATAATATTATTTCGAGATTTATTTTTTGAATAAAATAAGAATACATAGTTTAATTTTTTGTTTTTCAAAATAATCTTGCCTATCTGAATATTGTTCTGTAACATTATTGGTCAAAATAACTCAACGCCATAAATTTTTCATTTTAACTCCTTTTTTTCAATTCTGAAAAAAATATATATTAAATTAATTATTTACTACAATCTTCAACTCGATATCTATGTTGCATAATTATAAATAAAATATTAATTTTTTAATATAAAATACTCACTACAAGGTTGATGGTGATATATTTGAAATTTATATAAAATGACACAAATTTGTTTCTTCTTTTTGTATCTTAAGAAATTTTAATTTGTTTGATTTATTTTGTTGTATTGATAATTAGAAAAAATGATATAAACTTTTTGGATTTGCATTAATACGATCAGGAAAAGATATGTATATTAGGTCAAAGTGATAATTTAATCAACTTTAGTTTGCTTTTTTTTTTTTTTTTGTTGAGTAAGTAAATATTATCGAGAATTTTGTGTTTTTATGCAAAATTGTACGTCTTGATTTAAAAAAATGAAGGTAAGTTTATATTTGTGGTTTTTTGTGCTATTTTAGGTTCTTATAAGTTGGAGTCAAGTATTCTTTGTTCACTATTTCAAAAAAAAAAAAAAATGTTATGGATATGCATATTAATGAGCATTTTAATAGCTATAGGGATATGTCGCTTCTTTTTTAGGTTGCTAGCATGTTAATGATATGTTGAATTCCTAGCATATTAATTATATTTTTTTTCAACAACATATTATGAGATAAGTAAGGATTATATTAAATTATTTATTATTTTGAGCTCATTAAAACAAATAAGTGGTTGAGGATATTAACTCAACGTTTAGAATTTGTATCTGAGTTGAAAATTATCTTCTTCTTTTTTAGCAGTTTATGGTTTTTATATGAATGGAATATATCTGGACTTCTGTATATTAGAAACATACCTTTGATGTTTAACGAATGTTTATGGACTTATATTGTAATTTTTATTATAATATTATTAACTGTGTAGGTAGGGGTGACAATCCTCGACGCGACTTATTTTACTTCATGATACAGAAACAAGATAATACAATATGTATGATAAAATAATACAACTTGATAACATATATTTAAGATTATGTCAAAGTTATAGCTGGACACGATAACACAATTTATCACCCCATTCTTAGTTAAATAGTTCCTTGTATAAATAAAAATGAAAATAAAGTGTGTACAAAAATGTAGTAGCAAAACCCAAAATGCTCTATGATAAGGCTAATACAATAGCCGAGAAACGCAGCGCAGCGCGTATATCTAAGTCCAATATCGAAACTACCACAAGCCGGTAGTAAACTAAAAAAGTCTAATAGATCTAAGACGCTAAAAGTGGGGAAGAACCACTGAAGGGAACCAAGCGCCGTGAGTGTGAGGACAAACACTCATAGAAGGGAGTTAGATCTGTGGTCCGGGAACAGTTTCCGGAACGCAAACGACATGTAGAGAAGGGAATGCTATGCTGGAACAAGCAACACCAGCTGAAGGCGGTAGAGCAATGAGTGCCGTGGAGGTTCCGTCCAGGGGCGATAGAACTGTCGGACGTGCAACACTAGTGAGACGCCTAGGAACCTGAGTTCCAAATGCTGTGAAGCATGTATGAGTCTTCCCAGAGTGGGAAAGACTCTGCTGGCCTCATTAAAACCCACTACTGGAAAACCCTGTGGGAAAAAGACAATAGTGGGAAAAAGAGTACCAGCATTGGTCAAGAAGACCAATGTCCGTCAAATCCATAAACCGTCAATACAAAATTAATCCAAAGCAGGTGCCTGCACAAAAAGACGGGGGAGGGAGGGGGTAAAAATAAAGAGCCGAGAATTCCTCCAAAGCATCCACAAGATCTGAAAAAACACTGGGGAGGGGAACATCAGAAGGCTCAATGTACGCGATAATACTGAGTATAGAAGTCACGAGAAGAAATATCTGAAACGTGGGAAGGGAGGGGATTCCACCAAGTAAAAGGCGTGCGGAGAGCAGAGAGGGCATCAGCAGCCTGATTGCCTTCTCTGTATATGTGCGAGACCTTAAAAGTGATATCCCCTAAAAAATGCAAGGCTCGAATCCAACGTGCACGAAGTCGCCATGGTACATCAAGAGATCGGGCTTGAAACGCTTGTACGATGTACATGGAATCAGATTCAAGGCAAATCTTATGCCAACCACGATCCCTGGCCAGCTCAATCGCGTAGATGGCCGCCTGAAGTTCCGCTTCAAAAGCAAAACCACGGCCGAATGAGACAGAGAACCCTCCCAAAGTGAAACCTCTGCAATTTCGAAAAATGCCTCCCCCAAAAGTGGGGCCAGGTGCCCCTTCGGCACTACTATCCGTGTTAACCTTGATCCACCCAGGGGAGGGGGGAATCCAAGTGACAGATGACACGTCGGTTTCTAACCTAGTGTTCCGCAAGTGTACGGATGTAGGTGTAGTACTATTGTCAAGGTCGATCCCACAAGGAATAGTTTTAAGTAGTTTGATACCTCAATATTCTAGGAATATCCTAACTAGACACTAATTCAGGGAAGATTAATTTTACTAACTAAAATACTTAATTAACTCTAAATGAAAACTTGAATAAATACGAATAATTAACAATCACGGGAAAACAGCATCCTAGGGTATCGATTTCAGAATATTTATTCCAATGATGATTAAGATTAATTTATTGATTTTAACCGATCTAATGTTTATTAAGCGGCGCAATATTAACCTAACCCTCCTCTCGAAGTAATTAGATCGTTGATTAACTAAGACAATTACCCTCTCGAGTCAATTAATCCTAGCAACTCCAAATAGCTCATAAACCTATGCCTACACAGTCATAGACAACTGCGCTCTATATCGTACGTCTAATAACAAACCCCTTCTCTCGAAGCGGATTTGTTAAACGAATTTACTAAACCTAGATGGCCAGTCCAAATTTAGTTGTTAAAACAGATATAAAGATAAACATATCAAAGAACGGAATTCAATAAGTAAAACCATAAATCAAAAAATTGTTATAAATAATTCCTACTTTCTAACCCTAGGACACGAATAGCTTAGCTACTCATGCCTAGGCTCAATTCAATACAATGATTAAGACAAAACATTCTAAAGAATTAAACTAGGAAAAATTGCTAAACCCGAGTATCTCGTCCCGTTGCTCGAATCTCCGTCGTCGTCCAAGTCGTCTCGTGCCTTAAACTCGGATAATATGTGTATATCCCCTTTTGAGAGCACTTGAATCCTTTTTATAGAATTAGATAATCCCTCTTGAATTAAGAAATCAAATCTTCACTTAAAACCGGATTTTAACAATCGACAGCCCTTTTGACACGGTCGTGTTGCTTAAAATGACACGGCCGTGTTGCTTGCAAATTTCACTTTTCCAGCAACAATTTGACACGGCCGTGTTGCTTTGTGACACGGCCGTGTTCTATTCCAGAACCCAGAGGGCGTTTCAGGACACTTTTGACACGGCCGTGTTGCTTTGTGACACGGCCGTGTTCCATTCCAGAACCAACAGCGTGTTGCAGAACACTTTTGACACGGCCGTGTTGCTCTGTGACGCGGCCGTGTCGGTTCTTGTCTCGTTTTGCTCCTGGACCGGTTCAGCCCGGTTTGGACCGATTCTTGGACGGTTCGGACCGGTTTGGACCGGTTCTTGGACGGTTCGGACCGGTTCTCACTGATTTTCACTACTTTGGGCCGATTTTTACTCTGTTTCAACTTGTTTTCTTGTCCGATAGTCGTAAATCATAACTTTTTAGCCTAAAAATGCTCAAAATACCTTAAAACAAGTCAAGCACGTCAATTGATCACTTATATCATATTTCATACAATTTCCAACCATTTATGCATATAATTCCTATCAAATAATACCATACATCGACCTAATTACATGCAAAATTAACGTGCATCAAAATCCCCCAAACTTAAACTGTTGTTCGTCCCGAACACATTAATCCATGTACTTAGGGCGATTGGATGATAAATTAGTTTCAGAATGATTTTTTTTCAAAAGCCTAGACACCATAGTATAAACGAGCATGTGTGATAGTGCAAAAATCTACTACTTTCGAGACTTAAACTTTCAAAACTTTTGATCCTCACCAGGTAAGTGTTTCTCTCATCTCTCAAGTGTTTATGGCGAGAATTTGAAATTTCACTCAAATTGGACTATACGCTCGGTTTTACCATAAGCTTGCCAATTGTCTACATCAGATTCAGTACATTAATATAAGTGACAAAGAATCAATTAGGACTTATATTTGGTTGTAGTGTTGGGTTAAGGTAAGGTGGGACACATTTGGATACAAGTGACTGTGTATTGGACTAATCAAGTTATATAAATATAATACCACTACCCCTCAATACAAACACTCAATCTCACTCTTCCCGTCTCAGCAATTCACCCCTTAAGGTGATTTCTTCACCTTACAAAATACCGTACAACTAAAGTGATTTCCATTTCTGCAGGTACCACATCTTGGGACTACCCGATTTTCCTTTTCACCTTCACATTCAGTTATTTATATCCTAGCCTCTCCTCAAGAATAACAAGATTTTTTTTTTTTTTTTTCGATTTTTTTTTTTTTCGATTTTTTTTTTCGAATTTTTTTTTTTTTTTTTTGGAGAGGCTATTTTTCCTTGGATTTTTCCTATCACTTTTCTCGTATTTCCTGCATTTTCCGAAACATCCCTACTTCCCATTCCTTATCACACGTTCACCCAATTTTCTTCCAATTCTCCTCCCTCTAACTTGATTAATCCAATTAGGGCCAAAAGAGTTAAATCGAAAGGGTTCGGCTGACAGTGTTAGGTTATGAATAAATAAAGCTTCTCAGGCTCAAGTGGGCTAACTAGGGACACTTTTGCACAAAAATTTCGGGTAAAAAGGTTAGTTCAAAGCTCAATAATTGGGTACGAAACAAAAACTGCCTATATCACTTTCTAAGTCACATTACACTTTCGACCTATTCTTAATGCAGTCTCAAGGCAAGTTCTAGAAACCAGGACATATATCCAATCAAACTCACACCGAAAGAAAATATAGCACTTCATAAATAGAAGTCACTTTTTAGGCTCAATTTCTCACACGGGTCATTTTGATCAAAGTTCTTAGTTTACTCAATTTCGTTTCAAATTGCCTATCATGCTCAACTCTTGTGTCAATTTTCAAATCTATGCATAAAATCGTATCATCATTAACACTTTATCATCCATCTTTTCCCTAAATTTTCAACGATTACTCCTTGAGTTTGCATACTTTTCCGTTCGACTCTAACAAAAAAAACTAACTCTAAACTCAATTATGGACAAATTAAAACAAAGAACTGGAGTGCACACATCCATCAACACCAACTTTAACAAATATTTGGGCACACAGACCCAATACTCCAAATCAACTAAAAATCATAACACAGTTTTGCTAGCAATGGGCACACAGACCCTAAAATAAAGGTAACCAATCATAGCAAAGGGCTCACAGACCCATTAACTCACTTAACTATCAGTTCAACTCAACGCATCACTACATCATTAAAAAAATTCAATTACACACCCAACTGACTAATAAGACCGTAAAGCAGAAAAAAAAAAAAAAATAGCAAAGAAAAACAGCAAAGCGATAAACATAGCGGCCAAGACGTCCACAGTTCACCCCCTCCCCCAAACTTGGCTAGAAGCCAACGTTTGGAGGGAAAACTGGTACGCCTTGGTGCTAACTTACAACTCACTGAGGCGGAGGCGGGGGGTGGAACCCATATTGGCTCCAAAACTGTTGCATGGCCTCCCACTGACTCTGCTGCTGCTGTCGCCACACCCGGTCTTCGTCACTTCTTTGCAGCAGTGTATTGAGTACTCCCCGTTGAGCGTGTAATTCCGAGTGGAGAGTCTGAAGTGATCCCCGGACCTCCGTGCGGTGCCTCTCCATCGAAGTTTGGAACGTTTGCATCGACTCGGTATGGAGACGAACATCTTCCCGTAAGGAGTTGATGATGCCAACCATATCGTCATTGAGCTCCGATGGGGAAGCAACTGTCGTAGATGCTCGTTTCTTCCGGGGCTGTCTCGGAGTTTGGCTACTTTGCTCAACTGGTAGCCTAGATTGGAACACCTCGGAGTTCGGTGGTTGGGAGTGCTGGAGATGGTCTTCAGTGGATAGCGACAAATTCGCTGTATCCTGGACTCCGGTAACTGCTGTCCCTAACTCATATGGTAGACGAAGGTAGGGCCCCACATTTTGGTAAACATACGGGACAGTTCCATCCTCACCGAGGACCACCACTTGCATCAACTCGAGCAAGTCCCATGTAAATTGGACTTCCCCTCTTACCGGCTCCATCTCAGTTAAGTCTATGTCATCAAATGCAGCGGCAATGGGAGTGATCAATCCTCCAATCATAATGCTGTCCTTTTGTTTCCGGATGACATTTTCCAGGTGCTCCATCAATATCCGGGTGTAGTCCACCTTATACCCATGCAATATGTTCCACAACATATGCAATTCACTCTGTCGCACGGCTCCCACTTCACGCCGAGCAAAAAGCGTGTAGGCCAGCAACTTCTGTATATACCGGATGACTGGACTCCGAATCCAAGAAGCTTTAGCGGCCTTGGAAATATACGGTTGGGCTTCTACAATTGGTGGTGCAGCCGTCAACAGTGCCCAAAACGAATGTGGGTCAAATACCTCCGGTGGGGTCACTCTTGCAAAAGTCGGGAAGCCATATATTGTGTCCAGCTCATCGTAAGTCAATTTTCGAACTTTTCCCATCAATTGGAACGTGATGCCGTCCGGACGGGTGGAGCGAAAAGAACTGGCTGCGATAATGTGGAACGTGCTCAAGAACTCGAGGGTGATCCGTCTGTATGTCTGTTGCGTCCTCATGAGCTGAAGTAATCCAACTCGGTTGAGCAAAACACGGACATTGTCATGAATGCCCATGGCCCGAGTCAAGTTATCACTGCCAAACCGTGTGGGACTGACAGTGCGATGTCTAAGCTCCTCAAACCGAGTCTTGTGTTCCACCTCCGTTAAAGAGAACCCGAAGAGGGTCTGACTGTCATTTGGGTTGACAGCCGGGGTGTCTTCAACCATGACCTGCTTGCCTCTGCTACGACTAGATTGTCCTTTTGGTGGTGCCATTTTCTAGAATCCTGTGCACATACTCAACAACACACAAATCAATAGGGCCATAATCCTTAGTTTAGCCCAAACATAGACGAAATGGAATATGCTAACATATGTAACACGATATTCATACCCCCTAACCTATGCCCAACTCCTACCCACTTCACTTGGGAGATCGTGAAATAATGGAACCTCGAATTTTTTTTTTTGCAACTGGAGCATGCATCATAATTCCATTAAATCGTACAATATGAAGGAATGTTAAAAGGAGTAGGAATCAAGTGACATAACATCAATGAAAACCATGCACATAACCTGTTTGCTAATATGCCTCAATGAGTCCAACACATGAATTTCAATCTCGGGGTGCTCGTTCCATGTTAACCTCAACAATTTCATCTAATTCTAGCAACAATCACAGCAATTTATACTTATTACGTAAACCCATTCACTATTCGCACAAGTGCATACCCAAATTACATTATTTAACACATAGGTATTACAATACTCACTTGAATCATGAAATTAATTCATCCCCAATACTAATGATGCATCAAAATTGAATGGGAAACAAACTAGTAAGGGTTAGCATCACTTACCGGAGAAATTTAGTCGGAGACAACCCAATTCGAAATGTGCCCTAGGTCCTTGGAAGTGAGTCGAAATTTCCGACTTTTGTGGAGATAGTGAGTGAGATGGAGTGTGTGATTGTGTTTGAATTGGATTATGGGTGAATTTGAGTGTGTTTGTGTGTGAATTGGTGAAGTGTGAGTGAATGTGTGTGTTCTTCGTGCGTGTAGTGAAAGAGAAGAGAAGGGGGAATTTTTAAACCTGATTTCGCGTTTATGAACTGGCTGACTGAGTGACACGGCCGTGTTGTAATTGAACCAAATTTGTATTTCTGAGGCGCTTCTGACACGGCCGTGTTCAGTATGTAACACGGCCGTGTTGCATTCCAGTGTGTTTTGCTTGTTGGAGCCCTATTTTGACACGGCCGTGTTAAGCATGTGACACGGCCGTGTTGGAGTTGAACCAAAATTGGTTTTCTGAGGCGTTATTGACACGGCCGTGTTCAGTATGTAACACGGCCGTGTTGCATTCCAGTAGGTTTTTCCCTTTTCACTCCAGTTTTGACACGGCCGTGTTCCGTGTGTAACACAGCCGTGTTGCTCTGTTTTCTTTCCACTCGCCAGTTTTCGTCCTTTCAAACCCCCGTTTCTTGCACTACTTGTCCGTCTTGAGTCCTAATATCGAACATGAAACAAAAAAAAACATAAAATTACCAAAAACTAACAAAAAAAAAAAAAAAAAAATTAAAACAATGCCAAAAATACTAAATATCGGGTTGCCTCCCGACAAGCGCTTGTTTTACGTCTCAAGCTTGACGATTTTTTGCTCTACTTTGCTTCTTTCAACCGCACTTCATGGACGGTGTGAATTTGGTCGGACTTGTAGTATTTCTTTATGCGTTGTCCATTCACGAGAAATGTGCTCCCGTCTTGATTCAACAGCTCCACTACCCCCGATACTCGGACAGTTTTGATTGTGAATGGCCCGGACCATCGAGATTTCAGCTTGCCCGGAAAAAGTCGTAGACGAGAATTGAACAAGAGAACCTGCTCCCCAGCTTTAAATACGCGATTCGTGATCATTCGGTCGTGGAACTTCTTGACACGTTCTTTGTACAAGCTAGAGTTTTCGAAAGCTTGTTGTCTAAACTCTTCCAATTCGTTGAGCTTTAAGAGTCGCTCTTTTCCAGCAGCTTCGAAGTCGAAATTGAGCTTCTTGACTGCCCAATACGCTCTATGCTCCAATTCGACCGGTAGATGACATGCCTTCCCAAACACCAATTGATACGGCGACAGCCCCAATGGAGTCTTATATGCCGTCCTATATGCCCATAGCGCATCATCTAACTTCATCGCCCAATCTTTCCGGTTCCCATTTACCGACTTCTCCAGTATCTGCTTGATTTCTCGGTTCGCTAGTTCCACTTGGCCATTGGCCTGAGGATGATACGGAGTGGTCACCCGATGTTTGACCCCATACTTAGCCAATAATGCAGCCATCCATCTATTACAAAAGTAGGATCCCCCATCACTAATTAAGGCTCTTGGGGTGCCATACCTTGTCAAGATGTTCTTTTGGAGGAATTTGAGCACCACCTTGGCGTCGTTTGTTTGGGTCGGAACAGCTTCCACCCATCTCGAAACATACTCCACAGCTACCAAGATGTATTGGAACCCACTTGAAGACGGAAAAGGTCCCATAAAATCGATTCCCCATACATCGAACAACTCAACTTCAAGGATTGAGGTAAGAGGCATCTCGTGCTTCCGTGTGATTCCTCCGGTCCTTTGACACTTATCACATTGCAGAATGAAGGCGTGACAGTCTTTGTGGATTGTTGGCCAATAGAAGCCACTTTGAAGCACCTTCGCTGCTGTTCGTGCTGATGCAAAATGTCCCCCAGTTGGGGATGAGTGACAATGTGTTATGATCTCTTTCACTTCCTCTTGAGGAACACACCGTCTAATGATTGTATCCGCGCACCTCCTATAGAGATAGGGATCATCCCATATGTAGAACTTCACATCATGGAAAAATTTCTTCTTCTTATGATGAGGGAAGTCCGGAACGATCCCACTCGCTATAAAATTGGCGATGTCACTATACCATGGCCCATTCTCCACAACCATCACGTGCTCGTCTGGAAAGATATCGCTAATGGCCGTTTGTTGACCCTTTGCATCTGCTTCATTCTCAATGCGAGATAAGTGATCAGCTACCACGTTTTCGCAGCCCTTCCTGTCTTTGATCTCCAAGTCGAATTCTTGTAGAAGTAGTATCCATCTAATTAGTCTTGGCTTGGAGTCCTGTTTGGCAAACAAATACTTAAGAGCAGTATGATCAGTATAAACTATTGTTTTAGCTTGTACAAGATATGCACGAAATTTATCACAAGCATAAACAACAGCTAACAGTTCTTTTTCCGTGGTGGTATAATTTGCTTGAGCGGGGTCGAGAGTTTTGCTGGCATAGTATATGACCCGAAAAATCTTCTCCCGCTTTTGGCCCAATGCAGCTCCCACCGCCATATTGCTCGCATCACACATAACCTCGAATGGTTGTGACCAGTCAGGTGTAATCAGTATTGGAGCCGTAATCAATGCCTTCTTCAGAGTCTCAAAAGCCTGTATGCATGCATCATCGAAAACAAAAGAAGTCTCTTTTTCTAACAAACGAGATAAAGGTTTAGCAATCTTAGAAAAATCTTTTATGAACCTTCTATAAAACCCCGCATGTCCTAAAAAGCTTCTAACCCCTTTTTCATTCGTAGGAGGTGGTAATCTCTCTATTGCCACTACCTTAGCCCTATCGACTTCTAATCCTTGTGCGGAAATTTTATGTCCTAAGACTATCCCATCTTTTACCATGAAATGACACTTTTCCCAGTTAAGGACTAGATTGGTTTCTTCACACCTGTTCAGCACCTGAGCTAAGTTATCTAGACAGTTATCGAAAGACGAACCAAATACAGAGAAATCATCCATAAAGACTTCCATAATATTTTCTATCAAACCCCCAAAGATTGCCATCATACACCTTTGAAACGTAGCAGGGGCATTACAGAGCCCAAATGGCATTCTACGAAAAGCAAAGACACCATAAGGACATACAAAAGCAGTTTTTTCTTGGTCCTCTGGGGCAATTACAATCTGATTGTACCCAGAATAACCATCAAGAAAACAATAATACTCATATCCTGCTAACCTATCAAGCATTTGATCTAGAAAGGGAAGGGGAAAATGGTCTTTACGAGTGGCTGCATTAAGTTTCCTATAGTCTATACATACACGCCAGCCCGTGATTACTCTAGTGGCTATGACCTCATCAAGATCACCCTTAACTACAGTCATCCCCCCCTTCTTTGGCACAACCTGCGTTGGACTTACCCACTTACTATCAGAAATAGGAAAAACGATCCCAGCGTCTAACCACTTAAGTACTTCTTTCCTAACTACTTCTTGCATCATTGGGTTAAGCCTACGTTGGTTTTGAACAGAGGGTTTATACTCATCTTCCATCAAAATCTTATGCATGCAAATCGTAGGACTAATTCCTTTCAAGTCAGCTATTGACCATCCTATAGTAGATTTATACTTCCTCAATACACGCAACAGCTTATCAGTTTCAACATCAGTAAGGGAAGAGGAGATTATTACCGGATATTTGTGCTCATTATCTAGAAATTCATACCGCAGATGATCAGGCAATGGTTTTAGCTCCGGACATCCATCGCCCCCTTTTTTCTCTTCTTCAACCGCCTTCTTGTTTATGTTTCCTTGAGTCGAGCTCCCCTTAGGAGCATCCTGCAAGGCATTCAATGCACTAACACTTTCGGCAAGATCAAGGTCAGTAGGGTCATGGCGATTAACATTATAAATAGAATTGGAAATGCATGTTTCAAGGAGATCACTATCACTTGGGGAGGTTAGTTTCCTATAAAATGCAGCTTCAATTGTACGAACAAAACTACATGTTTCTAATTGAGATTCATCCTCCCTATCATGATGTTGTAGAGCTTTATAGATTGAAAAAGTAACTTGCTCTTTATCTACCCTTAATGTTAACTCTCCTTTTTGGACATCTATCAATGCTTTTCCCGTTGCTAGAAACGGGCGACCTAAAATCAAAGGGACATCTTTATCTTCTACCATATCTAAAACCACAAAATCCACAGGTATTATAAATTTCCCAACTTTTAACAACACATCCTCTACAATCCCTTTTGGCCAAGTCATAGACCGATCAGCCATTTGTAAAGAAATTGTAGTGGGTTTCAAAGTACCTGGACTCAATTTTTCAAAAATAGATAATGGCATCAAGTTAATACTAGCCCCCAAATCACACAGTGCCTTATCAAATGTAATAGTACCTATTTGACATGCAATAGTAAAACTACCTGGATCTTTTCGCTTGAGCGGTAGCTTCCTTTGGATCACAGCACTGCATTCTTCAGTCAGGTTGACTGTCTCGTATTCTTCCCACTTCTTCTTCTTTGAGATCACTTCCTTCAGAAATTTAGCGTAGTTCGGCATCTGCTGCAGTGCTTCAACGAAAGGGATGTTAATTTGGATCCTCTTCAGCACATCCAAGAACTTCGCGAATGGCTCATCGATCTTCTTCTTCCTTAAGGCTTGTGGGAATGGGACAGCCGGGACATAAGATGGGATGTCTGCTTTGATTTCTTGGCCTTCGCTTTGCTTTACTGCTTTCTTCTTGCCCGATTGCTCGTGTTTCTCTTCCATTTGTTCTTTCTCCACCACTTTATCTACATCAACCGGCAGCTGGGGTCCCTCGTACTCAATACCACTCCTCAACTGAATGGCTTGGCATTGCTCTCTTGGGTTCACCACCGTATCACTCGGAAATTGGCCCTGCTTGTGTTGGGGCCCGACAATCTTGATCAACTGGCTCATATTGGAAGACAACTCCCCAATACTTACTTGAGTCTGTACCATCGTATTCTCTAACCTCTTGATGTCTGCCCCTTGCCCAGTTATATGTTTGTTTAGCTCAATAAATTTTCCTTCTACTTTCTTCTCCAATTGAGCTAACTTCTCATCATACTTATCAAACTGTGATTGGGCAATCTCTTCTTGTGATGGCTTCTTACCGTCATGTATCATACCGTTTGTAACAGCAAACCCAGGCGGTGGATTGAGTGTGTTCTTCGAATTCCCATATGAGAAGTTTTGTTGATTCCGATTTTGTGGGTACTGATTGTACCTAGGCTGGTTGTTTTGGAAGTTGTTGAAGTTCCTTTGGTTTAGAAAATTAACTTCTTCAACTTCTTCTTGACCCCCTGTTTGTTGTGCTAACGTCAGACTAGTTAGCATATTGACTTGACTCGTCAAGGCTGTCAGCTGTGATGTGAGTTTGTCCAGCGGCTCATTGCTGACCGTCTCCACTTCCATAACATTCACCACCCTCCGTGGCTGGTTTCTCTCGTTTGGCCACTGATAACTTGTTCTAGTCATAGCATCCAAAATCGAGAATGCTATCTTCACCGATGTCTCCATCAAGCTACCACCTGCAGCTGCGTCCACTTGGTTTCTGGTTGGAGCGAGTAAGCCATTATAAAACTTACATATTTGCTGCTTTTTCGTAAACCCATGTTGAGGGCAACTCCGGATAAGATCCCGGAATCGCTCCCAAGCTTCTCCAAACGGTTCTTGATCCAGCTGTTTGAATTGATTAATTTGATTCTGTAAATCGAGCATCTTGCTCGGTGGAAAGTACTTCAATAGGAACGAAGTGCTCAACTCTTCCCAGCTGATGATATCTTCCAAGGAATTGAACCATTGGAGGGCTCTATCCTTCAACGAAAAAGGAAACAATCGCAGCTTAACCTGCTCGTGTGGCACATGGTTTATTTTGATTGTGTCCGCCAATCTGCGGAACTTTATCAGGTGAGCGTTCGGATCCTCCATTGCACTTCCTCCATCCTGGTTCTGCTGCACTATGTTGATCAGTGCAGGCTTCAGCTCGAAACTATTGGCATTCAGAGGCGGGGGTCGTACTCCTCCTGACTGTTGATTAGGATTCGGCCTTAAACAGTCACTAATAGGTGTATCGTCTTCTTCTCCCGCATCTGGCTCTATTGGAATCTGTCCGTGCTGTTGTGGCAACTGTTGCTGCTGTACAGGTATCTGCTGCTGTATAGTAGTGACGCGATCGTCCAATCGTGCTAAGGCTGTTAGCACTCTATTTAATGCTTCATCATTCGGTTGCTGCGGTGGGTTCTCCATCTCAGACCTTCTATTGCGGTGTCTACGAGCTGTCGCTTCAATCTCTGGATCGAAAGGAAGAAGAGTCTCTTTTCCTTTTGATCTGGTGTGCATGCGATGCCTGATAACACCAAAAACAGCAAATACCGTGTAATACAAAAATTAACAAAAAATAAAAAACGAAAATTAAAATTAAAATTACGAAAAACAAATAAAATCTAGTCTAATTTCCTCCTATTTTTCAAGGTAAAAACTAAGCGCTAAATCCTATTCCCCGGCAACGGCGCCAAAAACTTGACACGTCGGTTTCTAACCTAGTGTTCCGCAAGTGTACGGATGTAGGTGTAGTACTATTGTGAAGGTCGATCCCACAAGGAATAGTTTTAAGTAGTTTGATACCTCAATATTCTAGGAATATCCTAACTAGACACTAATTCAGGGAAGATTAATTTTACTAACTAAAATACTTAATTAACTCTAAATGAAAACTTGAATAAATACGAATAATTAACAATCACGGGAAAACAGCATCCTAGGGTATCGATTTCAGAATATTTATTCCAATGATGATTAAGATTAATTTATTGATTTTAACCGATCTAATGTTTATTAAGCGGCGCAATATTAACCTAACCCTCCTCTCGAAGTAATTAGATCGTTGATTAACTAAGACAATTACCCTCTCGAGTCAATTAATCCTAGCAACTCCAAATAGCTCATAAACCTATGCCTACACAGTCATAGACAACTGCGCTCTATATCGTACGTCTAATAACAAACCCCTTCTCTCGAAGCGGATTTGTTAAACGAATTTACTAAACCTAGATGGCCAGTCCAAATTTAGTTGTTAAAACAGATATAAAGATAAACATATCAAAGAACGGAATTCAATAAGTAAAACCATAAATCAAAACATTGTTATAAATAATTCCTACTTTCTAACCCTAGGACACGAATAGCTTAGCTACTCATGCCTAGGCTCAATTCAATACAATGATTAAGACAAAACATTCTAAAGAATTAAACTAGGAAAAATTGTTAAACCCGAGTATCTCGTCCCGTTGCTCGAATCTCCGTCGTCGTCCAAGTCGTCTCGTGCCTTAAACTCGGATAATATGTGTATATCCCCTTTTGAGAGCACTTGAATCCTTTTTATAGAATTAGATAATCCCTCTTGAATTAAGAAATCAAATCTTCACTTAAAACCGGATTTTAACAATCGACAGCCCTTTTGACACGGTCGTGTTGCTTAAAATGACACGGCCGTGTTGCTTGCAAATTTCACTTTTCCAGCAACAATTTGACACGGCCGTGTTGCTTTGTGACACGGCCGTGTTCTATTCCAGAACCCAGAGGGCGTTTCAGGACACTTTTGACACGGCCGTGTTGCTTTGTGACACGGCCGTGTTCCATTCCAGAACCAACAGCGTGTTGCAGAACACTTTTGACACGGCCGTGTTGCTCTGTGACGCGGCCGTGTCGGTTCTTGTCTCGTTTTGCTCCTGGACCGGTTCAGCCCGGTTTGGACCGATTCTTGGACGGTTCGGACCGGTTTGGACCGGTTCTTGGACGGTTCGGACCGGTTCTCACTGATTTTCACTACTTTGGGCCGATTTTTACTCTGTTTCAACTTGTTTTCTTGTCCGATAGTCGTAAATCATAACTTTTTAGCCTAAAAATGCTCAAAATACCTTAAAACAAGTCAAGCACGTCAATTGATCACTTATATCATATTTCATACAATTTCCAACCATTTATGCATATAATTCCTATCAAATAATACCATACATCGACCTAATTACATGCAAAATTAACGTGCATCAACAGACTTCACCAAAAGAGGTTTAGACGAAACACCACGCACCCCTAGCCGAGTCAAAATGCTTAGCTCCCGAACCGAGTTGTGCATGTGTCCCGTGATCAGGGAGGCAGATTCCCGAATGCAAGAAAAAATAACTGAGACAGCCTGTGTGGAATTAGCCTCCTTATCATAAAAAATGGACCTGTTCCAGGTAGCCCAAATAGCCCAAATAGCAGTGACAAAAGCAACTTGCCAAAGCGCTGTGACTTGGGAGCTGAACTGTACCTGCATAGCCTGTAAAAGTAATCTATGGAAACCTTCATGAAAAACAAGAGATATATCAAAAGCCCAACAGAGTTTAGAGAGAATGGTAAGAGAAAAAGAACAACTAGAAAAAATATGATCAGCAGACTCCCCTGATGTGTGACAAAGGGCGCAGATGGAAGGACCCTGAATATGGTGTGATTGAATAATCTCCCAAGAAGGAAGTCTATGATGTATCGCACGCCAAACCGTATAAGATCGACTGGGAGGGATAATGGAAGCCCAGATCCATTTCCCCCAAGAAGTGGCGGGAAAGGAGGTACGAAAGTAATTGTAAGCCAGAGTGGACGTCACAGTGCCCGTCGGAGAGCGAGTCCAAACTCTATGATCCGGGATAGAGGGAGAGATGGCCGTAGCAACTATGTCCTTTGCAATAATAGGGAAATTATAAACAAAAAGCTCGTCCAACTGCCAGACCCCATCAATGTGATAATCCGAAATCAAATGCTGAAAATGTAAACATGCCTCAATAGGCATGCCAATCCTGTCAGCAATGGAGTAACCGAGCCAATTATCAATCCAAAATCTAACCGAAGTGTTCGATCCGACAATCCACTGAGATTCCGAGAGGAGCTGTCTGATGTAAGGTCTAGTGGAACCAAAGAGGAAGGAGCGAATGTAGGAGGTCTTAAGATCACCAGAGGCAGAGAACCAACGAGAATGAAGAAGATCCATGCCAGTGTCAGTAGAAGTCAAGAAATCCCAGGCAAATTTGAGCAGAAAAGCCGCATTAGCCTTGCGAATCGAACGAAGACCCAAACCTCCTTCAGCTTTCGGGGCACAAACACGTTTCCAGGAGATGTTAAATTTACCGCTATGGGCCGTGTTGCCCGTCCAGATAAAATTACGCATGGCCTTCTCAACGTCAGCAAGAAGGGACAAAGGCCAACGGTACACCATCATCGAGTGAACGAAGGAACTAGTAATCACAGAATTCACAAGGCAAGCCCGACCTGCCATCGAGAGTGAAGAGCCCACCCAGTTGGAAAACTTTGCGCAAATAGAATCCGCCAAGGGTTGAAATTAAGCAAGCCTTGGTGCTCCAACAAAGATAGGAACCCCAAGGTATTGCATTGGCAAAGATCCTTCAACCATCTTCGAGACATGGAGAATCTGCCGCTTGATGTTAGTGGCTGCCTTCGCTCCAAAGAAAGCTCTAGACTTATCTGTGCTAACGATTTGGCCCGAGAGCCTACCATAAAGCTTAATAATTTGACGCAGCTTCCTCACATTAGACAAGTCCGCATTGCAGAAGATGAGGATGTCATCTGCATAGAACAAAAAGGGAGGACAGGGAACCCCCATCATAGCCATAGCCGGGCGGATGGACTGCTTATTATGGCAATCAACAATGAGCCTACCCAAAAACTCTTCAGCAAGACAAAATAGGAGAGGGGAAAGCGGATCCCCCTGCCTAACACCACGTGAACATGCAAAGTAACCAACAGGGGAACCATTGATCAGAATGGAAAGCCTCGCAGAGAGCAGAATAGAGGAGACACGATCCACAAACCAACCCAAAAAGCCTAAACATCTCAGAAAATGCAGAAGAAAATCCCAACGAACAGTATCAAATGCTTTACGGATATCAATTTTGAAGGCCACATTACCACCCTCATTTTGCTTGTCCATGCAATTAAAACACTCAAAAGCATAGGCAATACAATGATGGATGCGTCTACCTGGCACAAAGCCAAACTGATAGGGAGAAATGTGGGAGCCCACAAAGCTACCCAGCCTAGAAGCAAGGATCTTAATGAGGATCTTAAACAAAAAATTGCTAAGCACTATAGGTCGAAAGTCCTCCACTCGATTGGCCCCCTTCTTTTTAGGAATGAGGACCACAAAGCTCGAATTCAAACCAGTGGGAATGAAACCGTGACGAAAAAAGTAACGCACTGCAGCAACCACATCGTTACGAACAATATCCCAATAAACTTGAAAAAAGCAGCCTGAAAAACCATCCGGGCCTAGAGAGCTGTCTGCCGAAAGAGAGAAAACCGCCGAATGAATTTCCTCAGGTGTGGGGTCCGCCATGAGAAGGGCATTCTCGTCAGCAGAGATGGAGGGACTAACAAAGTCCCCCACAACAGAAAGATCAATGGGTGACGAAGCAGTGGGCTCCGTGAAAAGGTTGGTGAAGAACTGAACAATGTGATCTGCTAGAGAGGCCCGGTCTTCAACCAACACACCATCAATCATAAGAGCCGAAAGGTGCTGCCTCACCTTAGAGACAGCATGCATTATGTGGAAAAAAGAGGAATTACGATCACCATCCTTAAGCCAGCTGAGATGATTTTTCTGACTAATAAAGTCCTGTTGCTGGGCAAGAGTGCGATTAATGAGAACCTGCAAGTCCACCTCCTTCTCAAAAAGGGCATCAGAATAACCCTGTTCATAAATCATCTCCTGAAGGGCGGCGAGATCCGCATAGTGCTCCGCCAAGGTGGTGTGGATATTCCGGAAAATATTGACGTTCCAAACTTTGATCTCATCCTTTAGTCTCTTCAATTTACGAATAACCCGAGAGAGGGGATCCGTATGGGCTAAAGGGCCAGCCCATGAATCATTGACCAAAGAACGAAAATCAAGGTGATTCGTCCACATCTTTTGAAACCGGAAAGGCCGAGGATAAGCAGGAGGAGAGTCTGTGCAAGTGATCAAGAGGAGATGATGATCCGAGTTATTCTGGGGGAGTATCAACGCTTGAATAGAATTCCATATAGCCACAAAGTCATTGTTGACAAAACCCCGGTCCAGCTTGGATGCTTTGAAAGAGCCAATGGTACGACGAGAACACCAAGTGTACGTGCATCCCTCATTCTCAATTTCAAGCAACTCAGCATCATCAATAGCCTGTCGAAACTCAGAGCAAGAGATAGGGGGAGGGGAAGCCATACTCAAGCGCTCATGAGCACCAAAGACGGCATTAAAATCACCAATAATACAACATATCAGTCCATAAAGAGCGACGATCAATGTACTCATTACAAGCATGTACAAAAGCTAAATGCACGGGAACATCCCGAATAACAGAATAAACCACAAGCAGCTGATTAGAAAAATAATTAATCGTAGAGGACTCCACATAATCATGACGACAAAGAATCCAAATATTGGGGATCAATGGGGGAGGGAAATTTTCACCCAGAAAATGTAGATGGAGAGACCTCCAAAAAGTACGAGGAATGGAAGACGAACGTACCTTAGGCTCGACAATGGCGAGCCAGTCTGGAGAATGAAGTCGACAAAAATCACGAAGAGAATTCCTGGACTGCTCATTCCCCAATCCTCGGATGTTCCATATCATCATCTTCATGTCCAACCCGAAAAAGTGCCGTGCTCAGGCGGCGGGTCATCCAAATCAACTTCCTCTGCCCATCTTCCCAAAGCTGAACGATGCATGTCACGCAGGGCAGACGAATTCGGTTTATCAAGAATGTGAAAATCTGATTTAGCAACCGAATCCATGTCCTCAATAATTTTACCCCTCCGAGGAGGAATTGACGAAGAGCGTGGACGCGAATTGTTGGCACACCACCTACGAAGGGCCTCCACACGAACCGGTGGGGCCACTGAAAGAGGGACGACATGCGCCAAGATATCCGAATTCATATCCAGATGTAAAACCACGTCCCTGGAATTAAGAGGTTGACTTTGAGACATATGTGCTGGGATTGGGGCCGACCTTGTAAGTTATCACGTGGGTGCATGTCACACAAAACAGCCATATTTAATACACCAGGAGTGTCACCATGCATATTCGAAGCATATTCACCACGTGAAGTGTGAGAGTCCAAGTTCATGGGTTGAGGGCCTGAGTGCATGGGCCCGAGGCCCGGATTTTCTCCAAAACCCCACTGCATGTTACCTGAATTTGTCGAGCTGCCCGAGTGCATGGGCCCGAGGCCCGAATTCAGAGCTGAATCTCCAAAACCCCGCTGCATGTTACCTGTATTTGGCGAGCTGATCTGGAATGAAGTCGATTGAATGGGTCTGGAGATAAAAGAGTGTCCGGAGCTGATAACAGGGTCCGACGTGTGTGTATGCCCGGAGCTCCGATTGGGCCCGGAGTTGGTATTCATAGCCTGTGTGAGCCCGCAGATCAGATTAGGCCCGGAATTCAGGTCTGAATTATTGTCAGGAGGCGGGCAATCATCATGCTGGTCCAAAGAATCAATATCACGAAGAATGGAAAATGTGTTGGAGATGGAAACGTGAGTAGGATGTGTCTGAGAAGTAGCTGGTGCTTTAGGTCTATAAACCTGGCGAGGCTGGGGGTTGCGGGCACAAGAACGACCACGTGATTTTGATCGCGGTCGAGACTTCGAACGAGGATGAGAGGCTGCTGTTCCAGGAACTGAGTCGTGGTCCTTTCTGGCAGCTTTCCTTTTCTTGCAAGATGATACGGAGTGGCCAACAAAGTGGCAGTGTGAGCAAAAGTCCGGGAGATTCTCGTAACCGATAGATGCAGTGGTGTAAGAACCGGCTCCGTCCACTGTAACATACTCCAGAAAGCGAGTGGTTTTGGCAAAATCTATCTCAACCAGTACCCGAACAAAATGGCCAACCGAGCCTTCCAAAGCACGATCATCAATCTGTAGGGGAGTTCCTACCGCTTTTGCGATACCCCAAAGGGTGAGGGAATCCCAGTGCTCCATACGAAGCTCAAAGATACGGATCCAAACTTGAGCGACAGAGGAGTTCAACTTATACTGATTGAAATTGGGGACCCAGCGAGAGAGACGAAGGGTACCCGGCTTCAGGGACCAAGCTGAGTGAGCAAATGCTTTTGTTTTATCCTGATTGTCTTCAAACTGAAAGTTGTAACAGCCTTTCCCAAGTGGAACCAACTTCCACGTACGTTCCGTTTTCCAAGTCTCTGTTAACTTCGCTTTAAGGGATAGCAGGTCTCGGGGCTTGTCATTCTTAACATAAAAAGACATCCAATAAGAGTGTTCGAGAAGAATTGAACACGCTGTCGATAACGAGTCTCATCCACGGTAACCATGTATGTATCTCCTCTGAGAACAGGTTCATACGGCTTAACCTTCACGGGAGAGTTAGGTAGCATGGACGGGTGATCGGATGAAGGTAGAAAAGTGGAGGTGCAAGTAGCATCCAAAAGAGAGACCGAGAGGGATCCAAAACGCAGGGGAGGAATGAGCGGCTGCCCACTCATCCTGCTACCCATCTCCGAAAGGCCAAAGTTAGAGCTATGCGAGAAACCTGCAGAGAGACTTGAAACAAGAGGAGCAGCAGACGAAGTATGCAAAGTAGGAGACGTAATAACAGAATTATTTGAGACAATCTGGGGGGTGAAGGCTAGAGGGGATTTAGACAGTAAATCAGTAAAAACAGATTGGTTCCTAACAGAAGAATTATCACCGTTTTTCAGCAAATTTAAGAGATTCGATATGGCCAAAGTGGAGTCTGAAGACCCAGTAGAGGCAAGTGCAGAAGTAACAGTATTCAAATGAGAATTATCCGAATTAGAAAAGCATTGAGGATTATTAATATGCATGCATGAGCTAGAGTGAGAAACAACATTATTAATAGACTGCATTGAATGTGTCCCTTGTTGCCGTTTCACGCAAGAAATGCAATCAACCAAATTACACAAGTTGATCACCAAACTTTGTGTTTGTGTAGATGATAATATGAATGATGAACTGAAATGTAAAAGAATCAAGATATACGTGGTTCGGTGTTAAACACCTACGTCCACGGGCAGTCGGAAACAAGATTCACTAATCACCAAAAACCAGAAATTACAAAGTATGATCACAAACCAAACTATCCTGAGAAATATCAACCTATTTCTCTCAATCTGTTTGTGATCTCTCCTCTCTGTTTTCTATAGTGTTTCTACTCTCCTGTCTCACATACAAAGTATCTCTCTAATACATATTTCAGTATGAAAATGAAGTCTCTCAGAGGTAAATAAAGAAAACCAGACGAAGAACAGAAACTTCCAGCTTATTCCCAAAAACGGTTACAAGAAAACAGTTATTCTGTTTTCTTAACTGTTTTCTGTTTTCTCAGCTTTTCAACTGCTTCTGCCTGTCATCTTCCATTCAGCTGCCAATCCAAATTCCCTCAGCTCAGCACCGGTTTAATCAGTTAAAACTGAATGCATTGACACCCTCTTTGACTCTAACACCAGGAATAGTATTATGCATGCATGAGCTAGAGTGAGAAACATTCAAAGCAGGTGCCCTGTTATCAATCAATAACTCATCCGCAGAAGTCAACCCATTATTATCAACACTAGAGTTCAACCTATTATCAGCAACAACAGTCCTATTCAGGGAACCAGAATCAAGCAAACCATGCGTAGTGATATTAGCAACCTGGGTATACGTCGGAGACGGAAGACTTACCTGATGAGTGGTGGTCGGAGGGTCTGAATTTGTCTGTTGCAGAAAAGCCAGCAGCCATGGGTATTGACGGCAGAGCGCCGCCAACTGCAACCCTAATGAGAAATCCGACGCCGTCGAAGCGGATTCCGACGAGCAAGGGATCAGCGACGGCAAAGATGCCCGGGGTATAGTAGTCTCATCTGGAAGTCTATTAAATAAATAGCTATCGCCGGCGATCGAATCGTGACCCGTGAACGGAGAAGAGATCTTTGCATTGATGAATGGCAGGAGCCAAGGGAATTCCGTACAGAGACTATCAAACCGTGCAACGCACGGGTGAATACTAGTTATTGGATAATAATCAGAGAGTCAAATAGAGGAGGCGTTAAAGATGTTGATCAAATCACTTTCACCAGGCAAATTAAGGACCGCTTAGTTACAAACCATCAATAACAATGATAATAAGTATGAATAAGGGGTTATTCATATTAATGAATGAAATGGGAAAATTGTTAATAAAAGATGATAATGATTAACTTATTTATTATATACCAAGCACCATAAATGAAAATAAGTCCTCATTCATTCTCATTCCTTACTTCTAAATCCCCCAACCAAACGGGCCCTAAGATTCATATGAATAAATACCAAATAAATTGGATTTGTACTTATCTTGACTTCTGATTCGTTAAGAATAATAACATATTCAACTATACCCATGCGGCAGTAGTTTGTCGACCGATAGTCACTCCAGGAGTGTCATTTTTATTATTTCTCAACTGTTCAAATGCACCATAAATATAAATTTGCAAAAAAAAAAGAAATTCTTTTTAGTTATCTTTTTTAAAACATACTATGAAACAATTTGGAATAACTTCAACTTTCTCAAATGTTTTGAAATAACTTTAAAAAAATTCAAAATCAAATACCAAGTTCAAATAATAAAATAACATCTAGAGAACCGATGAACCTTCACAAAAACCCAACTAGTTAAATTAACTCGTTAATAAATGCTACCTCAAACGAGACTTGAAAATTAACAATTCAAAAGAATAATACAAGCACAAAGTAAACTTTAGTAGCCAGTTCTGAGGTTCCGTCGTCACTATCATTGTACGCCACCTTGCTCTCTTCTAACTCATCTTACCCTTGTCTTTATCTGCAATATGAGGTAAAATAAACTATAAGCACTGCAATATGAGGTAAAATAAATTATAAGCATTGTTTAGTAAGTAATATCATAAGCTCACAAAAACTTCCTTCTTATCTCAACATAATTCCTTACATAATTCCTTTGAAAAGTTTTGTCCGTGTAGGTTGCCCCGACGTTGTTTTCAATGGTTGTCCTTACGACGTGCTATTTTTAAGTTTTTTGAGATGAGACGGATTCGGATTCAAGGGCGAATCGTCTTCCACCTGGGGAGGATGATGGAGATGACACTACGCTGGCATTCATGGGCACATTGGATCATTTGCGTCTCTTGGAGACGAAGAATAATTCTACTTAGATTATTATGTTTGACCTTTTAGTTTATTTAGATTAGTTTATTTTGGGCTCTCTAGTTATTCTATGTTGGGCTATATTTTATGTTTAACATTAGGGCTTTGTTAGGATTATTATTTAAGCGTCGTTGTTAGACTTTGAGAAGATTAATGATTTGATAATTAGCAAGAGTTTATCTCTATGAAGAGTGTTAGGAAAATAACACATGCAATAATCACGAAAGCAATGAAAAGAGCACACAGAAAGCAAGAAAAGAGCACACAAGAGTTTATCTCTGTGAAGAGCGTTAGGAAAATAACACATGCAATAATCACGAAAGCAATGAAAAGAGCACATAGAAAGCAATGAAAAGAAGCACATAGAAACCAATGAAAAGAGCACACAAAATTGCTTACCAATTCGTTACGATGTGTAACAACGTCTGGAGGCGATGCCAAGATTTGAGATTTTTACTATAATTTTCGGATATAATATACAATGGAAGAACGGATATTTATAATAGCATAATTAAGCCATAATCCTAATCAACTAGAATTACACAAATGGATCTAAAATTAGACTGTACGGACGGCTAAAGTGTTTGGTACCTTGAGACTCAATTCTCCAACAAATAGTTTTATCTTTTTTATCCAAAGACGTTTAAATTGATTACTTAGTTATATTTACGTATTCCCTGCGTCATTTATTCCTTCGAGAATTCAATTACCACTACCATGATTCAAATTCAATCAATTTATCCTTGTTAATAGCCAATAAGGACCGAAAATTATTTACCCGATGGCGTTAATCTTGAAACGAAGCTTTCTCCAATTCTTTCTTAGAAGATTAGAAACGGTTTACGCTAGGGGTCTAGTATTTATATAGGGGTGTCTACAATTACAATTTTCAACTACTTTTCAACTTATAACTTAAAAAAAATATTTTGAAGTGTATGGAAAAATAACTTTTATTCTCAAACACTCCCTACTTTTGATTTTAAGTTATTTCACCAAAATTTCTACTTTTAATCACTTTTTCAAAAGTTAAGCAAATGAAAAACACCTCTTAGTATATAATTACGGGCTAAAATTATTTCTGGTCCCGTAATTTTTCACTCGTATAATTTTGGTCCAAAAAAAGTCAAAAATTCAATTTCATCCCGTAACTTGGGAATTGGTCTGGATTTAGTCATTTTTTCGTCGTCGGTGACCAATCACGCGACTCATTTTTGTCAATTTTTTGAAAAGAAATTACCGGTAATTCTCTATCCACTATTAAAAAGATTTCTAATATGTCTCAACTACTTATTCTTTTACTTTATTAAATAAAAAAAAACATATTTGTAATTAAGGTATAACTTTGTAATAACTTATAAAAAGGTTTCCTATATTGTTAATGTCTTACGGTTTGACCATAATATAGCAAAAGAAATACAATTATCAAATCCAAATTAGCAGATAAAACACATAAATTCAAGCATCATAATTACCACATTTAAATACATAATAAAATATGATAACATAGATGCAAGTATAATAATCACATTCTTAGAAACCCAGGATGTTACAGCAGGCCTCATAGTTTCTCAGCCGTTATTGATAGTTTCTTTTTGGTAGGGATTTCAGTAGTTTCTTAATGTTTTACTTTTAGAGAGTCATGTTGTAGGAAAATGTAAAAAAAACAAGAAAGAGGTGAAATAATTAGGGATTTTTCATTCATCAAATTCCTATATATAGGGTGCCAAATACAGGGTTCCACAAATAAGTGCCAAAATGCAGGGTTCCACAAATACATAAATTGTCCTTCATCTGTTACTTTTGACGAAAGCTTACTGATTGTCTTTTTCCTTCAATACAACATAAATTGCCCTTCATTAGTGACTTTTGACGAAGTCATACTAATTGTGTTTTTCCTACAACACATACTTTATTTTGTGACATTTTTATATTTTTTTGAGTACATCGAAGAATTAGGGGTGAAGAATGGATCTAAAACCCTTGACCTCTTGGTTAGACCATTATAATGCCATCGAATTACAAGGTTCTTAATCATGGTACCCTTACGTTGCGTTAAAAAGATATTGTAAAAGTTTTAGATTGTTTTTTAGCTATTCCACGATCTAATAATTAAGCGGGATTTCATTTTATAGATCTAAGATTTACTTATATTATACCTCAAGTTATACCGATGAACAAAAGGTTAGAATTTTACACTCCAAAACTCTATACCAAGCAATCCCTCAAAATTAAAGAGAACATAAATTATGTGTAAACGAATACGGTAAAGTTTATGAAATAAAGGTGAAATCATTTTGCACTTTTAGGCGTTCATGATTTAATTTGTAATTTACAGTACCTTATTTCAAAACATTTTCAAAAGAGTATCAAGTTGGTTACTTCTTACCAAAAGAAAATTAGATAGTTATGCAAAAACAATAAAGTAAATTGATATGAGACAATAAAGAGGTAAGTGAGCGACGATCGTAAATCGAACTATATGAGATAACCTGTTTATTTATGTGTTCCATTTTGTATTTTACAATGTTTACCAATTGTCACATGTAGCAAATGATATCACTAATTAATATGTACCATTTTAACAAAGGATGAAACAAGGAACTGATATTGAACTCTTCCAAAAATATCACATGCTTGGGTTCTTTTACTCAAATGTGTGTCCAAAACTACTCAAAAGATTCAACTCAGAATCTTACAACTTCATAATAAGAAAATTTAAAATCACCCCTCTTTGAGATCACTAAATTTCATCACCGGAAATGGGATACAAGAATAAGGGGCTCTACTTGCAAAATTGCTACTATTTGAAGAAGTTAACCTGACACTAACAGAGACTGCAAAGCATATACACAGATGCCCATCAATGTACAAAAATATATTCGAAGGGTAAAACCCCACATCTCATTCATCAAAATTGCCTGAATATTATGCCTCAACAGCAGTAGCAGCTTCTTCATCAGGCGTGTCAGATGCAGCAGCCTCATCAACGGCCACGCCATCTTCACTCTCTGGTTCAACATCTAGAAGCTTCTCTCTTAGCTTTGTCTCGAGTTCGTCCCTTACACTCGCATTTTCACATAGGTATCTCTTGAAGGCTTCAGTACCATGGAAAGTTTGATCGTTCAGATAATAGAAGGAGCCACTATGTTTCATCAACTTGTGTTTGCATCCCAAGTTTATGAGCTCACTCGCTCGAGAAATCCCTTTGCCAAACTCTATCTCGAATTGCACAGTTTTAAATGGAGGTGCGTGCTTGTTCTTCACGATCTTTACAATAACTGTGCTTCCTACAGCCTGTTACAAGTAGATGATAAGGAACCACTAAAAGTATATTGCAAGTATACAACACGTTTAACCGAAATGAAAAAGAACCTTTTCCAAAAATAGAACCTTACACACGAATTATGTTAGCATAAAACTGGAGCAGAGGCAACGGATGTTCGAGGTACGGTTTTGATTGGATTAGACCAAAACTCTATAGTCAAATCAATCAACAAAGTCGGTTTTAAATATTCTAAATTTGAGCAAAACCAACCAATACTAAAAATATCTGAACCAAAGTTATTTGGATTCGGTATGGATTGGAAAGTTTGGTTGGTTTGATTAATAAATGATTAATATGATGAAAAAGATGCAAATATCTTTCAATGTAGTAATTGGAACAAAAATAACATAAAAATTATCCAAAACATAGAAAATTAACTTATAGCTACAATCAAAATGGTAATATAAAGCATATATGTATATTAACAAAGCAAATTCTATTCAGTGTTGTTTCCCAGAGCATTAAGATTTGGTTTTGCGCATGTTTGAATAGACATAATCTTATAAACAAATGATATTTACTTTCAACTATTTCTTTGTACTTCTTTGTACTTTTTTTTTTTTTTTTTTTTTTTACGTCAATCGTATTATATTGGTTCAAGTTAGTTTTTTGCATGGATTTTACCTTTTTAATCCAAAACCAAACCAAATATTCGGTTTATAGTTTTTTTAAATACATAACCATCCATAAATTAATATGAACCGCAGTCTTCAAATTGGATCGGATTAATTTTAGTTTGGTTCAGTCGAATTGATTTTATTTTGTATAGCTCTACAAGTGGGAGGAAATTTAAAATACAGATAAAGCCAACGAGATGCCATTCTCCTCGTTCATGAATTGAAATTCGCCTTGCAGCATTTAACATAAAACTTGATGATTCCAGAAGCTAGGATAGAAATAGAAGATACTGGCCCAATATATTCCAAATTTATATGAGTAATATATTTCCAAGAAGCATGGGGAAGATTTTACCAATTGTTAGTTATTGTTTTTAAGGTGCGCCATCATATACAGAACGATAGGAAAACATCCTGAGACTTGTGATTACTTTTTAAGAGAACAAGAATCAAATAAAGTCCAATAAAAGGTGAAGCCTTCTTAGATTGACCATGTGTAATTGGTAAAAGCACCAACCTAAGTGTTGCAAAACCAGCATCACCAAGAATTACACCAATAAGGAGCTATTTCAAATGCAATTAAAATACTATTGGGAAACAGAAAAAAAAAAAAACAAAAACAAAAACAAAAACAAAAACAAAAATGAAAAATGAAATTTGAACATCAAATGAGAAGTGACCAAGATCCATACCTCATCTCCCTTCTTGACAAGCCCTGTTCTCCTAATATCAAGGCGTACAGAGGCATAAAACTTCAATGCGTTCCCACCACATGTAACTTCAGTGGGACCGCCAAATCCAAAGGTGGTTAGCTTTGCACGTACCTAAAGTTAATTGCAACTCATCAATGAATCAAGATATAGGTAGTATCTTCCTTATTTTCAAGCAGAGCTCAAAATTACAGCATTGCTTCATTAGCAGCACTTAACTAGACCATGACATCACATCTTTATATTCAGTAAGCCAAAAGAGAATTTTGCGTACCTCCAGGCATTTTTCAGTAGAAGAGAAGGTTGCACAGAGGTACAACATTGAAGTTGCAATTAAGTACACAGAAATTTTTAATTGGATGAGGAGATGATTTACATGGTGGAGAGTGATGCTGATAAGAACTTCTTTTCTAATAGAATTTTTATCCCACTCCATAAAGACTAAAAATTGAAGTTACTCTAACACAACATAAAAGAAACCAGCTTGTCAATTTCTTTATTTGTCATAGAAAGTTCATTAGTTGGACTGTTGAACACTAGGGGAGGTCTGGTTTTCGCTTGAGTGCCAATTTCCAGTTTTCAGCATTTCCGATGATGTTTATGAGAATAAATTTATCAAGATTGGGTGGATGTGTTCTCAGTTAAACAGGTGGGGCCCATAATATTGTGATATTTTATTAGAAAAGTAAGTTAGTGATAGGTCCCATTTTAACTATTATGTTTGAGATTTATTATAATATATTAGATGAAATGATAGTGGTGTAACCCTTATCTTGAATATTGTGTTTAAATGTGATCATCTAATAAAATAGTATGTAAGTTTTGGATCCCATTTAGTGATGATGATTGAGATTTATTGTATTACGTAGATGATCTGATAATGGCAGGACATATTTTAAAAATTTTAATTTAGATATACTGATTGATTTGAGAAAAGATGCTCCTGAAAATGGTAAATAAAACAAACAAGTTCTGTAAGGCATGTCAACAGGGCGGGTCAGGTCGGGTTTTTTGTTTACCCGGGCCACCCCGTGAGCTTGAAGTCCCGCCCGGTGCCTCTCCACGGGTCACAGTTTTGCGCCCCATGCCCATCCCAGCCCGCCCCATCAACCTTTCTTTCTTTTTTGTTGAAAAAAACCTATTGTTTTATGATAACTGCTATTTAATGATTTTTTTGCTGTTTAACAATTAGCAATTCATAATAAGAAAATGTTTTTTATTTTTATTTTGAAACCCAATGTGGTTTAATGAAATTTGATGATGCTGGGTAGTGCTACAAATGACTAGAAATTTGGGATGCCAAAAGACTTTGCTAGTTATTCATAAACACAACATTTGCAAACATAATAACCAACAAATACCACAAAATCAAGTTCTTATATGTATATTTTTATATTTCTGAAAATATATATAGATATATAATATTACATAATATTATTTTAAAATTTTTATTATATATATTACATGGGGCGGCTTACAAGACCCATGACCCAACCTGAGACGCAGTTTGGGATGAAAACCGAACATGCCCTAGGTTTTTCCATCCATATACAACAATATGCAAGGAAATCTCTGAAGGAAAAACAGAAAAAGCCATGTAAAATACACAGACTTGCAGGCATAAATATCTAAAAACAGTAATGCATCAGAAAAATACCTGATTTGTAAAAATTAATACTGTCTGTGAGAGAGACAAAGAGTGACTCAATTTCCGAAGTGCCTGACTCATAAGTCTTGCTTGCATTGCCATGTGTACATCACCCATTTCACCATCAAGTTCACCTTTAGGGACCAGAGCAGCTACCTATAGAAGAAAATGGACAGAAACATACAAAGAAATTAATAAAGACTGGCAATCTATTTGCTTGAGCCCATGAGTTGCTGAAAACTGTACCATCTTACACTATCAACAACGACGACATCAACTGAACCACTACGGATTAGGGTATCCACCAGACTGAGAGCTTGCTCTCCACAATCTGGTTGTGAGAGAAGCAAATTTTGAGTGTTCACTCCAATGGCCTCAGCTAAAGCTGGATTAAGAGCATGCTCAGCATCTACAAAGACACAGTAACCTGTACAGCGTAAAAGCACGGAAAAGCATAAGTTTGGGCCAGATGAGTGTCATTTCCACATTCTATTATAAACAAACACTTATCATCCATAAGAAAGTATCAACACTATTATAACTACAAATAATTAAATATATATATATGGTGAGGTCATCGCAAATTCATGTGTTGGTAGCGATATTGTATATTCCCAAACAGTGGAACTCATCCCAACTTACTTCCCCCTCATTTTTTTTTTTGCATGATTGGTCTTCTTGATAATGGAAACATAGCTATTATGTTCAAGCACATACCTAGCACCCTCTTTCGATGCCCTCTACATGTTACAGTGGTTACCATTTAACATATGTATGCATAAAATGCTACATGGAACACCAAACATGCTAGTGATACAGCGGAGAATGATTTACAATGTGCACACAAGGAAATTGCTAGCGAATATTATAGCCAAAAGCCTTTTTCTCCACTACGTTGAACAAGTTAGAACCACATTTCTTGATTGTTGATTTGATTCAACTTTTGTAGAACCTCCTTACAAGATTTTGGGTCTACTTCGGCTTGAGCTGGAAATTTGTATGACGGTATGAGAATTGGAAAACGTGAGTTCTGCATATATCTATATATTACCCAATGTTGTCAAAATCTCGAGTTAACACTTATGATTCAGCAGATTTACGAGTTATCTTGTAATAAATCGAAATTTGATAAAATCGGAATCAACTCTCGAGTTTGCCCATGCGATATTACGAGTTTACGATTTTATGCACGAGTTTAACAGTTTTATAGAATATTACTTTTTATTCTATTTTATTAATAAAAAAATATATAATACGAATTGTAGAATTTATACAAATTTAAAATTGGAATTGAAAAATTCCTAGAGCAAATTATACACAAAGATAGCCAATTTTGCTGAAAATCATTTTTTATTTCCAACTATCAAGTTCTGCATTATAATCTAAGCTTCACAAAAATATAACTTTTTTATTTAGCACTTAATTTCACTATGATATCTCTAATTTTCTCTTAAAGATTTAAAGTATTCTTAATTATAATTTAGGAATGTCTTACTAAATGTACAAATGAACCATGATGCCAAAATATTTCTCCATATTGTATATCTTTTTTTGTTCTTTTTTATTATTTGTGTATATTCCCTCTGTCCCAGCCTAACTTTCCTACTTTGACTGGGCACGGAGGTTAAGAAAAAACAGATTTTATTGAATATTTGACTTTTTTAAAGGTGGAGATTGAGGATGAAGATTTTGAGGGTGAGATTGTGAGAGAAATTTGCCATTTATGGTTGGCAAGTTAAGTTGGGACAAACCAAAAAGGAAAGTAGGAAAGTTAGAGCGTGACGGAGGTAGTATAATAAGTGTGTTCTTTATATGTGGTATCACCAGAACTTGTTGTAATCAAAATATATATACAATAATTTATATATATGGTTATTTTGCATAGGTTGTAGAATCTTACGATTTTATGATTCGATTTTACCATCCGACTTTACAGTCAATCTACCGAGTCTACTTAAAATCACAGAGTTTAACAACCTTGATATTACCCTTAAAATACATGTAGAAAGATAGTGATTTCACCTTTAGTAGGTACTGGGATGTTTCAGAAAGAATAAGGAGTGAGATAATATTTACATACATAAATAGAAAATAAAAAAACTTGAAATTATCATGCCACATCCACATTTATTTGACATTTCAGTAGGTAAATTTATCAAGATAATTTGAATATGGTCAGTCAAACTGAAATTCAACGGATATAAATAAGATATATTAACCTATAATTTCTATTTCAGTTATCTGGCATCATTTAGGAACCCAATAGCAGCCTGAAATGTCAATCAAGTTAACTAATTATGGATTATTTTTACAAATTAAAATTTATTCGCTAAAAAAAGGTAAAACTTATATTCTGCATATACATTATCATATCTTCTATTGAAGTCCAAGGAGGAATGTTTGTCTTCCTAAGCCGTACTTCACATTTCCATTAAGCCCATCTTAAAATAATCTAGTGGATGTAACTCCAACAGAAGGTTAAAAACAAGTACATTAACCACTGTAGGAAATATCTGAACCAAACAATCATACGTAACATGTTGAACAAGGTATAGAATCATGAAAAATATTGGTCAAGTACATGCCTCAAGTTAGTAGTAACATTGGCAAAATGACTAACCTCCCTGTTTTTGTGCCTCAGCTATCACGTGCAAAGCAAGAGTTGTTTTCCCAGAAGCTTCTGGACCATATATCTCCACCACGCGTCCCTAATAGAATGCCAACAAAATAAAAGTCTACCAATAACATGATCGTGCTGTTAAAAGATATGCTAATATACAAGTATATGCAATTACCAAATTAAAGATTGCACTTATTTATCAACCCACAACTTCGGATATAACCTTAGTAATATAAATCATTATAAGATTGAAATTAAGGAAGCAAATATGAGTAGTCAATTACATACGAGTTGAGAAGGTCCCAAAAATAAACCCCCTTTATTAGCGAACAAGTGACCATATTCTACCATTTCCGAAGATTCAACATCTTCAGTAACCCTATGTTCATTTTTCCCCAACACCAATGGCAGATATATTCACAATTGAGGTATATAGAGTGGCAAATATATATCAATGACCTCTTATGTATGTTCCATAAGTGAATAGCGAATTGCACCCACACATGCAGTACAATATGACACTATCTTAAACCCTCTAAGATACCTTTGGAAGTCCTCCTATTCCTAGTGCAACATCTAAACCAAATGATCCAGTCGACACCACCGGAATGTTTCTAGGAGAGGCTGACCGACCAAGCCACATGATGGATCCTTTTCCGAATGATGCAGTGATCTGATCCATAGCTAGCTTTAGTGCTAAATCTTTCTTGGACATACCCTCTTCGCCAGAATCACTTGCATCTGATTTTGTTCTCTTTTTACCTACAGAGAATTGGAGTTAACTGAAGTTCACTTACTCCTCAATCTTATGGGCATAAGGAACAATGAAAAACCAAGAAGACCAAAACGTAGAAATACTTTCCAGCAGAGAACTGCAGGTGACACAAAAATAAAATAACACCTATTGAGTAACAATTATTTAAAAGTCATCCTCATCAACATAAGGCATGTAGGCGAAGGTCGAATGGAACAAATTATATGCATAATGAGATAGTGAAATAAAAATAAGCAATTAATCTACTTTACGACTCAAATATCTGAAGCTAAATTTTACTGTCCACGTCAATTGTATAATACATAAAATCAACAGAAATAAATGAACTGATTTATTATTTGAAAATATAAGAATATCAAAAGCTGGAAAAAGAATTACATTATTAAGCTGTCAATGATTGTGCTATAAACCCAACATACAAGAAATGTATATATGTAAAAATGACAATGTATATAACACCATTCAATTATTTCAACTACATGTTGTTCGGTGAGTGGTACAGAATTAAAGACTAAATAACCCTCTACCGAAAGAAGAGAAAATAAGAATATTCATCCATACCAATTTCAAGACTAAATCTAAATGTAGATTGAAAAAAAAAAAAAAATCAACCCTCAACAAAATTGTGGAGAGGGATTGACCCATCAACCTCCTCTGTAGGATAAAACTAACTCGAGATAAATTTTATGGGAGTCACAAAGATCATGTGGCAAATGCAGGGAGTGAAATATAAAGGAACTATCAGTACTTTTTGTTGTGGCAAAGAAGCGTAGCTGAGCAGATGTTTCCAATAATCCTCTCACAGATTCCTGCAAACAGAGCCAACTGTAAATTCCTCAGTGTATTTCATTCATCAAAACCGATATCTCAAAAAGAAAAGAAATAGAAAACGGATGTATACTTTTTAATTTTCACGAAAAACAAATATTTGAGATAAACATAGTAAAGTTCCAGCTTCAGATGAACCACAAGCACATTCACGAAAGATTGATCACAATATAAACATTTTTATTTAGGGCAAATAATTAATTAATAATATATTGGATAATTATAGACGGAATAAGTAAGGCCTTGGTGAACATCTATACATATGAATAACGAACAGTACAACAACGTTAGTTGGTGTTGGAAAAATTAATAGGAGGAAGGAGTAAAAGAAAACCTGCAGCTGAGGGAACAAAGGACGTCTCAGAGAAAAAGCGCCTCGAAGAAGCCGCGCCATTTTCAATCCCTTCTTCTGAAAGTAGGCAGTTCCGTTCAGTGGTCACCTACTCAAGCAGCAAAATACTCGATTTCCGTGCAAATATTTTTTCAGAGCAACCATAATCAAAGTTTGATGAACGATTATTATTTTGATTGTTTGTGATTTCAAATATAGTCACAGAAAGACCCATGGAGGGAAGAAAAAAGCGAGAGGGTTTCTAGGGTTTTATCATATTTCCCTCCTTTTTCTACTTCTCGCTTTCCGACTTCTTCCACCGAAAAGGAAAACAATTTTTATCATAATTGTCAAGATGTTAATAGGGTACTTTCACTATGGCCGCGGTTAATGTCACCATAAATATCTCTAAGTACATTTATAAATAATTTAAATGTTTTTATTTTCTTTAGATATCACATCATATTCCTATTTTACCCTTACACTAATACTAATACTAATAATAAGAATAAGGCAAAACAATTATCACGGTCATGATCAGGTTTTACGTTGATTTTCATATCAGGACTCGTTGAAGGAGAATATGTCAAGGCTAATTTTGGATTCCATTAAAAGTGTCATGGGCATTCCTAATGACAATGACAATAGATGCCTTGCTATATGTAGACCGTTTGAATGCATATATATAGAGTGGGTAATTTGGACAAACAGATTGTGAAAGTCATTACTAATAGTTTTGGCAAACAGAGATGGCAAAAGACAATGGTTGTCTTTAGTCATTCCCAACTCTCACCTCCAGATGCTTTGAGTTATGATGAGTTCTTTTCCAAGAGATTAGAGTCTCTCTTGAAGTGCGTTTGACTAGGAGCTCGATCAGACTGGCAATAAGGAAATTCAGAGCTTTTCTATTCTTGTTGTTTTGATTGAGACTAGTGGGAGGTGTAACAAGGATGACCAAGATGAGAAGATCCTCTCCCGATTGGTACTCCATCAATTTCCTAATTTGGTGCATACCATCATTGACGTCACCTTGAATAGAAACCGGCACTACTACAAAAACTGTTAATTACTACGCCCAAAAGACAACGGTTTTACGCAATAACCGTAGTCTTTTAGCGCTCAACCGTGGTCATTGTACAAACCGTAGTGTTTTACATTTTTTTTTCCGCTAAAAGACTACGGTTTCGCAAAACCGTTGTGGTTTAACCGTAGTCGAATACCTATTTTTCGCTAAAAGACTACGGTTCGCAAAACCGTTGTGGTTTAACCCTAGTCGAATACCTATTTTCGCAAAAAGACTACGGCTCGCAAAACCGTTGTGGTTTAATCGTAGTCGAATACCTATTTTCGCTAAATGACTACGGTTCACAAAACCGTTATGATTTAGCCGTAGTGGAATACCTATTTCATTATAATTGACTTCAATTTTCTCCAACACAATTTCCCCTCTTTCATTTTCTCTTCTCATCTATTTCTAGGGAATCATCTCCTTCCAAACCCTAGCCGTCGTCGCTCATCACCACACTTCTCACTGAACCCTCCGCCACCCAATTACTCCTCGCACAAGGTGGATTTGGACGTCGCCTGCCGCTGGACGGTCAAAGAGGTCTAAGTAGCTGCTCTCTCTCTCTCTCTCTCGCGTGCTTAGGGCTTGGCCATGGGGCTGCGCAAATCAGTCTCTTTCCTCTTCAGGGACCAAATCGAAGAAGTTGGGGAAGAAATATCAGTCATTGAAGGCGACAAGCTTGAGTCCAGATACTGTAACGTCGTTGTTACAGTCTGCCTCCTCCTATTCGTGCCTAGGGCTTTGCCCTGGGCCTACACGACTCTTCCTTTATACGCGACTCCAATCTGCACCTCTGAAGGTTTCGTAAGCCGATGAAAGAAAAGCCCTGGGTTCCGAGGTCAACTCTGTATCCTACTTCCCCCCCGCCAAGCAACACACCTCCAAGAATTTTCACAGGTCCTCGTTTCTTGATTTAACAACTTTCACTCTCTTAGCCTTGATTCTGGGATTTGCATTTGAATTTCTTGGATTGCTGTTAGTGTATGTGACGAGGTGTATCAATCCTTGAATTCATGTGGGTTTTGTCGTAGTGAACTAAAACACATCCTGATTTTCTCATTTGTGCTTGAGTTGGTTTTTTTCGTATTTCATAGTTAGTAGTCATCTCAAAAAGTTAAAGAACACAGGAAAGCTAAAAAATTAAAACTTGAACTCAAATTTCACCCTCAATAGTCACTTCACATCCGTGTACGATCTTCTCGAGCTCCAATCAGATAATTAAAAACAAACAAACATTAAAGCCAAATCATAACATGCGGAATAGAAATAGAATTTATGTTGTTATAGTCATTTGGTAATCCTTATTCTGCAAAATGGCTGTGTGGATTTGCTGCCACTTGAATATATGTATGTGTAGTTTGTGAAAATATTTTAAAGGGAAAATAAGTCAATTTAACTATACATTTTAATTAGTTCGTGCCACTTATGAGAAGGGTGACTACTTAGGAATCTAAGTTTGATATATGTGGTATAGTGATAGCAAGTTTCAGATGGATGAACCCGATTTCGAGATGGAACGTGAGGAAGTTCTTGAATCTTGTAATTCCTTGCGAACGAGGGTAATATAAGCATGATATATGTGAGCGTGTGTGTGAGAGAGAGATTAATTGGATATATTAGACATCATTGATTAATGCGTTTGTTCTTTATTTGTTCTTCATGAATCTAGGGGAGACATCAATTGAGAATGAGATCAGCCCGTATGAAGATTATAAGAATCTGTTGAATGCCACAAGAGATGATTATGACACTACAAGAAATCTGTGCTTTCGCGACGATTTTCTTCTTGATGCACAAAGTTTTGTCACCTTTTGTTGCCTAACAGCGACGAATGTAATTTTTTTCGTAATAATATTTGTTATTGTGACAACTTTTGTATTTGTCATTTTCTTTTAAAAAAATCGTCACTAATTAGCATATATCATGACGAACATTGGAAATGTGTCACAATCATTCTTAGAGATAGAATTTTGTACCAAAATTTTGGAGGGTAACCTTTTCATGACAAGTTCAAACGAACTAGCGACGGTCTTTAGTGTCACATATTTTATTCTTTCGTTACAATGTCATATATCGTCACTAATTGATAAAAAAAATTAATGACCGATTCCTATTTGTCACATATTCTTATATTTCGTGACGATATAAATAAATTTGTCACCATTGATTTTAAAGACAAAAAATATTATTAATTTATGACGATGTTCATCGTCACAATCAAGTTTTATTAGTGACGACAAAATATTTCATTATTAATACTCGTGCCGTAAGTGTGACGAAATGATGTCGTCATATTTAATTATATTTGGTGACGAAAGGCAATTAGTTTGTCATATTTGATTTTGTGATAACATTAATTTTTGTCACAAATGTTTAAAAATATTAAGGGACAAAATTACTCTGTCGTGAATATTCATATTCACTGACGACGAGTACCAACTCGTCACTTTTATTATTTTTCGAAAGGATAACAAAATTATTTTGTCACAAATATTATATTTGGTGACATTGCAAGATATTTCGTTCACTGAGACTATTATATAGTTATTACCTATAAATTAATCTGAAAATATCTTCTCAACCACTATTAACCTTCTTCAGACATAATTCATGTTTTCATTTTTTCCCAACCACCTCCTCCGACGTGGGACGCCGCTGGTCAAAATTTATTGATGAATATTTATTTTTCTTTATTTTTTTAGGGGTCAAAATTTATTGATGATCATTAATTTTATAGATAGAATTTTATTTATGAAGTAATGATTTAGACGGGTGAGTTCTGTTTGCTCAATTTGACCAAGTTGTTCTATAGAGTTGGGTGATTTATAATGTTGTTATCATTTAACCTGACAATTTAGTTGAAATTGTAGTCTCCAAATTACGTATTAATTTATAAATTGTTAACGTGAATTATTATTTTTAATCTACGTTATTTTTGATATTTGTAAAGACAGGAACAATATAGTTCTTTATCTATTGATGAAATTTGTTGTAATGCCCATAAATTATTTAATCATTTATTATATATTTATATATATATATATTTTTTTTTTATGTCTTGTGATATTTATTCTATTTTATTAATTAGTAATTATGTCAATTATTATTTTATTTAAAGTTAAAAGCATATTTTATATTATTAGATTTTTCAATACTTAACTTAGACATAAGCCCAATGCATTAGTCAAGCCCAAACCCATTATTTTTACTTAGGGAACAAGATAACAATTTTCTAGCCTAATTAGGAGTCCTAAACCATAGTGTAATAAGATCTATAAATAAGGGATTCATGTCATAAATTAAAATCAAAACCCAAAAAATCTATTTTTCATAAAATTTTCGTCAAAAGCACATAAGGAGCCTTGGGGAAGCCCACATCATCGTCCGAACCTCGTTTTCATCCTTCACTCTATTCTCAGGTATCTTCTTTATAAAATTCGAAAATCATATCTATACTTATTATTTTTTGATGAATTTTTAGTATGTTATTCCAACAACATTTATCAAGTTACTGTAAAAATTTCAATCATTTTTGAGTTTTACTTTATTTTATATTAATTTTCTATCTATGCCGATCCAGATTTCAGATATTCTGTTTTTCCAACTAGAAAATTCGTAATATATATTTATATATCTTCAAATATTATAATTTTCGGATATACTGTTCTAAATTATGTATTTTTTATTCTGTATGAATTTCAAAATTTTCCATCAAGTAATTATTTAATTATAAATAGTTTCTCATGGCTGTTCAGAATCTGAAAACTTCTATATTCTGTTTTATAAAATTCGAAATATGTACTTAAAATACTTCAAAAATTCTAATTTTTGGATATGTATTTCATGTACATGTCTTCTATATTATTGTATAATTTGAAACATATCCATTGACTACTTTTCGAGTTATAAAGATTTTCTCATCGCCGCATAGAATTTACTACTGAACTATTCCATTTTCGAAAATTCAAAAGTCATATTTTTACTTCTTATAAATATATGAAATTTAAATATGGTATTCATATATACATCAAGTATATACATTCAAAATATTTGATTTTTCCTCAATTTATTTTATGAGGTATTAGGAAGATGGGTTGATTGATTTTTATATTTTATTATCATTAACTGCATTGCGGTTTTATAAAAAAAATTTAGAACTTGAGTGAGTCGATAATGTTGAGGAAAAATGTGGGATGTGAATTGTCCATAAATTTATCGATGATTTATATATTTTCAGTTGATTAAAAGAATGAATAAATTTTTATATACTTATATTTTTAAATTATGTAATGTAGTCCCGTTTGAATCACGTTATATGTATTCTTGAACATTAGGTTAGTGTTATAATGGACAAGAGTTGGATGTGTGAAATTAAGTGGTCAAAGTCTTATTTGGATGGAGTAAACTAACCTGACAATTTAGTTGAAATTGATGTCTACAAATTACGTATTAATTTATAAATTGTTAATGTGAATTATTGTTTTTAATCTACGTTTAGGATTTTTGAAATTCGTAAAGACGGGAACAATATAGTTCTTTATCTATTTATGAAATTTGTTGTAACGCCCATAAATTATTTAATCATTTATTATATATACCTTTTTTTTTTTTATGTCTTATGATATTTATTCTATTTTATTAATTAGTAATTATGTCAATTATTATTTTATTTAAAGTTAAAAGCATATTTTATGTTATTATATTTTTTAATACTTAACTTAGACATAAGCCCAATGCATTAGTCAAGCCCAAACCCATTATTTTTACTTAGGGAACAAGATAATAATTTCCTAGCCTAATTAGGAGTCCTAAACCATAGTGTAATAAGATCTATAAATAAGGGATTCATATCATAAATTAAAATCACAACCCAAATAATCTATTTTTCATAAAATTTTCGTCAAAAACACATAAAGAGCCTTCGGGAAGCCTACATCATCGTCCGAACCTCGGTTTCCTCCTTCACTCTATTCTCAGGTATCTTCTTTATAAAATTCGAAAACCATATCTATACTTATTATTTTTTGATGAATTTTTGATATGTTATTCCACCAACAGTTATCAACTTACTGTAAAAATTTCAAACATTTGTGAGTCGTAATGTATTTTATATTAATTTTCTATCTATGCTAATCCAGATTTTAGATATTCTGTTTTTCCAACTAGAAAATTCGTAATATATATTTATATATCTTCAAATATTATGATTTTCGGATATGCTTTTCTGCAGGATGTCTTTTTTATTCTATACGAATTTCAGAATTTTTCATCAAGTAATTATTTAATTATAAATATTTTCTTATGGCTGTTCAGAATCTGAAAACTTCTATATTCTGTTTTATAAAATTCGAAATATGTACTTAAAATACTTCAAAAATTCCAATTTTTGGATATGTATTCCATGTACATGTCTTAATGATACCAATTCCTGATTTGCTAACATTTCTACCCGTACAGGTATAATAATAACTATAATTTTTTGTGTTTGAAGGCAATGTTATTCTAGTGAGTTTTATTATCATAACATTTGATCATTTCATTATGCTTTTATTAGTCGAAAATGCATTGATGATATACTAACCTATATTGTTTTGTATTGTTGTTTAATTGTAGATATTGTTGGCAAAAATAAGGAAACTAGTCCGTTACATTATAGTATGGGGTATCTGAGATTTTGGAATCAATTACTTTATTGATGTTATTTTTTTTTTGGATTTTTTGTTTGTTTTTTTAAGTTTAATTGGTATTTTATTAATGTTATATATGTGTTATTATTAGTTTATTGTTAATTGTTTTTAGTTCTTTTATGTGTACTTGTTGTTAATTTTGTAGTTGGGCTTATTTTTTGGCAATATTTATTTTTTGTTACGATCTATTGTTGGACCCATTTAGGACAAACGGATCAATTTGTCCAAAACATGCTAATTTACCCAACCTGTTTTGACATAATCTCGAATTATGTTACAAGTGAGAATTTGATCCATCTTGAGTTGACAGGTATAATCAAGCAAAAGAGGCTTAATTCTGTTAAAAATATCATAAGGGAAGATAATTAGAATAAATGTTATAATTAATCATATTTTTAATCGGCCAAAGAAGCAATAGTTTGATTAAACTGATTTAATACATATATAAACCACTCACAATAATTTCCAATGTCATTGCTAGCACAGTTGGTAAAAGCTCTCATGTTGGAAGACAAGGGTATTGGGTTTGATACTTGGTCGTGTTTTTTTATTTTATAAGTTTTTGTAGTTCAAGTTAACAACTTAATATTACTGTGCTTATAACTCTATCAACACAGATTATATTATGTGTAGAAAAAACTCCATTAAACTGATTAATAACTCTATCAACACAGATTATATTTCAAAATGATTGAAATTAAGTTTTTCCAAATATCAGATATTATGAGTTTAACTGAACTTAATATTTTTTAATAGATACAATTTTTTTTTTTAATATTCCATATAATATTATCATTATTCAATCAAGGGTTCGTATTTATTCATTTCTTTTGTTGAAAAATTTATTGTTATATCATATACTTCCTCCGTCCCACTTAGTTTGTCCTACTTTTCATTTCGCTCCGTCTCACTTAACTTATCACACCCATAAATGACAATTAAAGGCAACAATCTCCTCCCTCAAAATATCCACATTCAATCTCCACCTTTTAAAAAGTCAAAGATTCCACAAAATTTATTTTTTCTTAACATCGGTGTCCGATCAACTGTGACAAGTTAACCGGGACGAAGGAAGTATGTACTAGTAACTTAGAATATTATGTAGGATGTATGTAATTGAATTATTTTACTAAAACTAAACTAAACTGAACCTAAACTAAACTAAACTAAACTAAACTAACTAAACTAAACTAAACTAAACTAAACTAAACTTAAAAATAATAAAGTATGTACTAGTAACTTAGAATATTATGTAGGATGTATGTAATTGAATTATTTTACTAAAACTAAACTAAACTAAACTAAACTAAACTAAATTAAACTTATAAATAATAAAGTATGTACTAGTAATGTAGGATGTATGTAATTGAATTATTGTACTAAAACTAAACTAAACTAAACTAAACTAAACTTATAAATAATAAAGTATGTACTAGTAACTTAGAATATTATGTAGGATGTATGTAATTGAATTATTTTACTAAAACTAAACTAAACCTAACCTAAACTAAACTAAACTAAACTAAACTAACTAAACTAAACTAAACTAAATTAAACTAAACTAAACTTATAAATAATAAAGTCCAAATAAAATATAAATACACATTTAAAATTAATAATACCCACTACACTTATAAATAATAAAATCCAAATAAAATATAAATACACATTTAAAATTAATAATACCCAGCCCATAGCACAGCCCACACTCAGCCCCAACTACCGAACCCATAGCACAGCCCACATTCAGCCCACAACCCCTATTAAAACCTGGACAAAGCCCAACAACCTAATTACCCAACCCATTAATTTCAGCCCACCAGCTACAACACACTCACACCAAATCCTCCACCCCACCCCACCCCGGAAATTGAAATCACCCCTCCACCATTCTTTGAACCCACCTGCTACAACTCACTCCCACACCAAATCATCACTATTCAGGAAACTAAACCAGCCTAGCCCACCCCATCCCACCCCACCCCAAACCGGATGAACTAAACTACTTAATCCTAAACCATCAAACCATGGTGAAACAACCCCTCCACCGTTCTCTTCTTTCCGTCAGCGTACACCCACACATCATCTAATCTTTCTGGTCGCATCCCAGTCCACGGCCCACACCCAGCCGGTAACACTAAGCCCATCCACCGCAAGATCCACACTGTGAACCATCTATCCCCAACCATGACCCAACCCCGAATCAAATCTATTCACATGCACGGATTGTACAAAGATTATGGCGTATTTTTTGTTCAGATCTAGAACAGATCTTGCATATCCGCCTCATATTAAGTTTCGATCCTCTATTAAGATAAGTCTCCTTATTTTGTTTTTTTTTTTTCAATTTATTTCTTCATTATCTTTGGTTTTGTTGAAGTATTGGTATTTTTTTATTCGATTTTTCCTTTTTTTTTTTTCTGTATAGAATACTATTCTGATAAAATAAAAATCCCAATATCATTGTTGATCTATACCTTAATAGGTAGTTTTTTTTAATAGGCAATCTTTTTTTTTTTAATTTTGGTTGAGAATATATTTCTGATGATATCCACCTATATTTTAACAGGCAATATATCCCTTTTAGCCGGAATAAATAGGTTAGGCGGGATGTTGGATTTTTTCAATAGTTTTTAATAGGATATGGCGGGCTTGAAAGGGTAAACTAAACCTAAATATTAACTAGTCTTCTAAATTTATTTTATTCCACCGTTTATCTAATTGCTTCAGTCACTGTGTTGCAGATCCTCAAGACAACCGAGAAGAAAACTCAAGACTGGTAAGGCTTCAACCCGAAACTGTTCAATTCATAAGAGAAATGATTATGTAGATGATTTTTAATTTTAAATTTCTAGTTATTGTTGATCGTCTATAACTGGTATGTACTGGACATTTAATGGTGATGTAATATCTGTTGATTGAAATATTAGTTTATATCAGTGTCGTTTATATTTAATGTTGTATAGAACTATTGAAGTTTGATGTTGATTTTGATTGTTTTAGATTGGATAATTGATAATTTATTAGTTGACAGTGGACTACAATATAATTAATTAGTTTCGTTCAGGGATTGTGTTGAATTGTTTTCTATTGGATAATTGATTAGTTGAAATTAGACTACAATATAATTGATTAGTTTCGTTCAATTATTATGATACGTTGATTTTTTTTTTAACCAAAATTTGATTGTTTTTTTTTTTACTGGCTGATAAACATATTTATTTTTTTATTGGAATTCTTTTTTAAAAGATTGAAAATGGTTGGAAATAGGTTGTGTATTAATTTGGTATTGGGTTCGTTTATATTAGTGATAAATTATGCAGAATACATATGATGTTGATATAAGAGACCTACTCCTACTCGTAATACTCCGTCCGTCCCGGTTTATTTTGCATACTTTTTTTTTTCGACCGTCCCAACTTATTTTGCACACCCCTAAAATATAAATCAATTCTCACAATCTTCACCCTCAGAATTTTAATGCTTAATAAACAAAATTTGTCTTTTTCTAACATTCGTATTCGATCAATTGTGTAAAATAAATCGAGACGAAGGAAATATTGTTTATGGTTATTTTAATCTGTTGTACCCCTCGAAAAAGAAAATCCTAAATGCATAGTACCTAAATGTTTATGGTTATTTTAATCTTTGACTAGTTATATAGTACCTAAATGCATATTGTATTCTTATAATACAGTGTGGGTACATATGTATATATATCTGTAAATTTAGTGCATTCAGACCTACTTTAGAAAAGGACAAACTTTTGTCGACGATAAAAACTACTATCTTCGGCCTAATTTATTTTGCACAGTTAATCAGATACGATGAGCTGAAGACACAAGTGAATGAATTCCAGAATGAGGTGACCGTTTTGAAAGACAAAATGACTCAGCAAAGTGAAACTGTGGACAAACTTAGGGCTTATTTGGAAAGTATTGGAGCAAAACTCTAAAACTCGAAAAAGGTTAGCTTACTATCCCATTGAAATAATGAAAATTTTCTCACATACTACTACTATTGAACAATCAATTTTATATATTATTTTTTGACAATTTTTTTTGTCTTTTTAGATTTGATGCGTTGGTGAGGAAGCTGAAGGACGAGACTGTTTTGAACTTTGTCAGTTTAGAGTTTGGAATGAGTGATGTTTGAAGATTCAATTTTTTTTTTCTTCTAGACAATCAAGTTTCTTTCATTAAGTGATGTTAATTTCGGATGTTTATGTTAGATATTTTAAACTTTTTTAACCTATTAAATAATGTCATTCTACTTATTGTTGCTTACTAATTTATCTTTTTCGCCGTTTAGCATTGTTTCATTTAATGTATTTAAAATTTTATAAAGTAATACTATGAAACTATGCCACCATAATGAACAATTTAGTGAGATTCGATATTTTTGTCGCTAGAATTATATTTTATTATAAATTGAATTAATAAATATAAATCTAATTTATGTCATAAATGAATTGTTATAAGACATTTTGGAAAAAAATGTCATTAAATATAAACCAAACGTGACAACTAGTGCGTCATTGTAAAATATTTATATTGACACGAAATATAGCTTGTCATCATAAATCACTTAATGATGACAAAATATATTGTCACCGTATATATGTCATTGATGTCAGTTTAATACAATTAAATGATGACACACCTCGGTTGTCACAACATGTGCTCATTTAGTGACATCAACCTTTTCTGTCACAAAATATCACGTACAATGACAACATATAACGTCGTCTTATCCAAGACTTCAGTAACAAAAATAAGTTTCGTTACTTAATGTAAGTTTATAGTGACACAACACATCGTCACCAATTGTACTTATTAATGACGGTAAAAGTGTGTCACCAAATGTTAACCATTCTTGACAAAATTAATTGTCAACAAATATATTAATAAAACGACGAAAGTAATTTTGTAACTATAAACTACCTCTATTGTGACGAATTAATATAAACATGACAAAATAATAAATATAAATATGACGATAAAAGCGTCACCAATTTTTTATGGTTTCAGTATTTCAATGATTTTCGTCACAAAAATATGATATTTTAATGACAAAAATGCAATCGTCATGTTACATGTTCACTTTCAATGACGAAACACAATATTAGATGACAAATTTTAGATGAAATAGGTGACGACTTATGCGTCGCTATATATTATCAAATATGGTGAAAATGACTTTTAACGTCATCACAGGTCACATTTTTTGTGACGAATTGAAATATTGTCACATATACCTAATACCACGGACATACAATGACGATCGTTGCGACGCTAAAATTTCATCACGTAAACCCTTATAGTGACGAAATATGACTTTTATATGACGAAATTTATCGTCGCGAAAGCACAGATTTCTTGTAGTGTGAAAGTCTGCCAAAGTACATGATGGGCTTGACGTCACGGGAGGTATTGTATTCTTGTTTGGTGTCATGAGTAAATTGGTGAGGAAACTCTCACCTTTTTACTTCGGATTTAACTATGTCTATCTTAAAATTCATTTGTGATCATTGATCTAAAATCTCCGCTGCACTAATTTCATGCATTACATTAAATGGAATGTAGGCACGTAGCATTGGCAAATTTCATGGAAATTCCATTTCTCTTCTCAAACCTTTTGACTCATGGTTGTAAAATACGTAATCCTAACTATAGTTGAGTGTACAAAAAAGAGGGAAGGCCTTATTGGACATTATATTTGAAGGTTTCTCTTGGTTCAATCAATGAAAAAATGTGATTGATTATCCATCAGCTTATGATTATGGAACTTTTTGCCATTTGGAGAAGTGAATGATTATTGAACTTGTAGCAACAGATGCATTACTAGAATGTAATGTAATCAATTATTTTTTCTTACTTTTTCATCCCAAAAAGAAAATAACTTTTCCCCCTTATCAGAAAAAAAAATTAAAAAAGCTTGATAGCAATGAATTTGGTAGGTTGAAGTCCTACCAACTTTATCTTGAACGACAAGTTTATAGAATCTGAATCTCTCCTACGTTGCTTTAGTGTTTGTGGCCCCAGTAACTGAAATATCTTCTAATCGCTCTACAATTTTATGTCCTGTTTTTGCGTTTGCTGTATCTCACACTTTGCCTGCTGTTGGTTTGAATTTTCCTGGGAATAGGTTATATTCTGAGGATAATAATTGAATTGAATGTTACCATATCATATGTATTATGTCCTGGAATTATCTGGAGCATCTACATTTGTATAAAATAAAAAACTGTAGCAAATTCTAAATAGTGACAAGTTTTTGCTATCGGGGGTGTCAAGAGCTAAATGAGCTTTATTGTATGTAAAGTAAGGCTTTTATGTGCTTTAGTTACTGTAAAGTGCTTGTAATGATCTCGTCTTCTTTCAAAGTAAAACCTTTTCGCACATCCGCATTTGCATTTCACTATCAGCAATTATAGTTTCTTCACATGTTAAAAGTGACTATTGTAGCGCTCATGGTCGTGAATTTAGCATCTTTACAAATTCCATGTGTATCATTATCAGGCTGTTAATGATAACAATCATGTTTATTATCAGTCTAGACATACCATTTTGTTCAATATATGTTGCTTGAAAGAATTTACATGGAAAAATCGAGAACGTTAAAGAAGTCTCACTTGTACATTTCTCAACTGCGTTGAGTTGTAGAGTTGAATTTGTTTCCACTGGATGTCTATCACTTTGTGTGTATTGAAGAATTAAATTACTTATGTTTGCCAAATTCTATTTTCCTTGATTTTGCTTTCATTTTCTTTGCAGACACTGGGCATAGGGCATGAATTTTCTTCTTTTATATGGCTTTGTGGTCCCATAACCGGCCTTTTGGTATGTGATTACACCATTTTGTTTCAAATTTTAGATCCTTTTATGGTTTTATAAATCATTGACGGACCTACACTAGGGCCCCTCTTGCATTATAAAAAATTGCTATTATATAGGTGCATTTTTATCGATTTTATTAGTCTTATACTTAATGTTTTTTACTATTTTGTGTTGTAGATATCTGGATTAATTAACAAATAATTTTTTGTGTTTAATTCTATCTTTTTTGGTGTTTTATTTTTGCAGGATAACAAAAGATGATTCAAAAGAAAAGTTGCGCCTCTGTAATAGATTTAAGTATAGAGAAATTAATTTGTATTTTTTTTTCTTTTCTAGTTTTGAGATGTAATGTAACTTTGATATTTAGAAATAAATGATTTTTCTTAATCCAAAATTTACTCGTTCTTATCTGATATATACATATATACATTTATATATAAATTACAAAAAAAATATATAAAAAAAACTATAAAAGAGCATCATCTACAACAACGGTTTATGAAAAAGAAAAGACAACGATCTTTGACCGTAGTCGAAGAATATCACCAACCGTGGTCATACATACCGTAGTCGTAGATGCTACTATTACAACAATGGTTATCAACCGTAGTCTTTATAATTAACCACTACGGTTCTGAACCGTAGTTATTGATAGAGGGTCTACGACTACGGTATGTACTACTACGGTCGCTGTATGCCTTTAACTACGGTTTTTGACCGTAGTGTTAAACGATTTTTGTTGTAGTGCGGGGTATTATGATTGACAATAAGTTAATTGAAGGGCCAAATGCTAATGGGAGGGGAAAGAAGTTGATCCCTTTAATTCTAGCATTCTATACTTTCTTGTCATCAAATCTATTCAGAAGTTGATCAAGGGTGATGTTGCTAAAGTGACTAAATCTCCATGGGCATGCAGCATGAGTAATTTCACGATCTCAAGCATTGAGTAATGTCTTTCTTGTTTATTGTTTTCTTTGATCATGGTTCTATTATTTAAAGTAAAGCAGTAACAAAGTTGAGGCCTCTAACTCTTGAATTGGATCGAATTTTATCCCACGGCTATTTTTGTAGATCTTTTATGACTTTATTTGGTCAAAAGCCGGTATGTTACTATAGGATTAAATACTTTAATAAAAAATAATGTGGTGTACCTAGAATATTTTGTGGTGTCTTTAGTCATTCTTTTTATTAAAAAGGACAACCTAGTCATTTGATTCAAGGTTATTTTTGTCCCATAAAAAATGTGATGTACTTAGAAGTATTTGTGGTGGCATTAGCCGCCGCCTTTCACTATACACCCATGCTGTTGATACACATATACTGGTAATTGTGATTATTGGATTAATCTTCTTAGGTTACTTATAACCCATTAAATAAGTTAGCAAATTCAAGTATCTTTCACATGTACTCTACTACTAAATATTATTAAAATAAGAAAAGACATTATCTTATCCACCGTGACGAGAAACAGTAAATTCCGATCATTGCTCCTTTAAACTTCTTTCTCATTACCTCATTTAATTAATAAATCTACGTTGAATAATGTATAGTTCTGATTATGTGATTTTGTTCTTAAATCTCAGTGGGTTTATACGAGCTAGGCGCTCGCTCGAATAAATACGAAAAATGTGAGGGCTAGGTGAACTTGTCGCAAAAATCGCTCCAAATCGATGTGATTGGAACGACCTTCTCAAACTGCAAGCATACGGTTTGTGACAGAGGTAGTATATAAGATATCGAATCCACAGTGAGGATTTTCCGTGAGAACCGGCTCAAGCACGTTCGAATTAATTAGGTCAAATGGAAAATAAGAGTGATGACTAATCTAATAACATAAAGCAAATAAATAAAGGGCAAGGAGGGAACCAATCGATGGGAAGATATTCCCGAAGCTCGGTTTCACACAAGCAAAATGGAATTAACAATTTGAAGACGATTAAAGGAAACACGTGTGGGCTCTATGTGATTGAATTCTTATCCCAATCGATATCCTAATTGGGTGATAATTCCGGAATACGGTTGAGATGCCGTATTCCCCTAGGATAGGTAAGTAATCGGGGTTCGATGTAGACTACCTACTTGAATGAGATTTACAAACTCAACCCCGGACCCCGGGTTACCGACTATGGGAGACTAGAACAGGATAACCCGACTTCTTTTATGCAAACGATCGACGTAGGGTTGTAGTTCCTACACAGGCGACTAAACCTAATTTCGTCCATCCTAGCCAAGACCCCCTAGGCTCTACTCCCCCGTTTGGTAGGTCTTCTCCTCCATAGGTCACCGTCCTACCAATTGAGTTTGATTGATTTAGGTTCCGGATTAAATTTCCTTCCTGACTAATCTAAGGCGTAGAAATCCAATCCTAAGCTCATTTAAGATCAAATCGAATTTTCTTGAAAGGATGACAAACCCTAGCCTAGGTCATGATTATCCCGTCTCAAATGCACAATCATACAAAATAAGGCTAAATTGTCAAAAGACCGAGCGACAAAAGCAAGCCTATAATCAAGCCCTAATTTCATATGAAAATCATAATAAATAAACTAAATCCTAACCTAGGGTACCACAACCCACAATAATCCAATAATCAATCAACTAATCATCAATTCCTAGGCTTGGGCTACTCCCGGGCTTCGGGAAACACGAAAATCACTCACAAATCATCAAAGCAATAAAATGCATCATCAACATCAAGCAAGAAAAGCAATAAAAACTAAAAATAAAGAGAAAGGATAGAGATTATTCAATGTATTGAAGAAACCCTTGAAATCCTTTGATGAAATAGTCGTGTGTCACAAGCCCTTAGTAGTCCCGAGTTCTCCTCCAAAGATGGCTTCCTCCTTGAAGAGGAAGAAAAACCCTAGTTTTCTAAGCTAAAATTTTAAAATGTAAAGAGAAGAGAGAAGAAAGTGTAGAGAAAGCTTTTAAATGGAGGCTAATGTTTGTTCAATGATGGATTGATAGATACAAATGAGAGGGGAAGGAGTATATATAGGTCCCCCAACCCCTAAAATATGCAGAAAATAAGCCCTCGTAAGGGCAAAAGTGTAAAAATACAAAAGAGAGTGCTTGGTCCTTTAAGTTGTTGAGTCGAACCCCTTGTGCATACTCAACTCGTCATTCTCGTGATTTCTGGGAAAAATACGTCTAGAATCAGCCTTTGACTTCAACTATAAAGTTATAGATCTTTGTCTCATCTACACGTGGAAACTTGAATCACTATAATCGAAGCTCCATCGAGGAAGTTACGGCTGAAATAGGAAAACTGCATGAAACAGGGTATGCGCGCGCGAACCGGCCGCGAACTACTGGTTCAACTGCCGGTCGGGCAGGTGACCCCTGGTTTAGTTCTGGACTAACAACCAGTGGTCCAGCTAGTCAGACAGCCGGTCCGGTAGGTGGTCCGGCTGTTGGTCCGGTTCAGTTTCCAGCTTTGTGCCTCCATCTTCCGTCGCCGTTTCGGAGCCTTTCCTCTCGTTTTCTCGACTCAGCCTCTTCACTACTTTTATTTGTGACTCGACGAACTTTGATTTGAGCTCTTGTTGGGCCCAATTTAGGTTTGTTTGGGCCTAGATTTGTAGGCTGGAACGTGGCATATGTGCGATCGACCTCTTCTTCTTTCTTTCTCCAATTTGAGGCATTTTCATCCATTTTCTCGGTCCAACTCCTTCACAACTTTTACACGTGACTTGATGATCTTCAGTTTGGGCCTGACCCTGACCCATTTTGGGCCTATTTAGGCCTTGAGATGCGGGCCGGAGTATGAAAATGGATGCAAACGATGTTCTAAATTCTTCTGAGTTTCCTAACCTTCAAAATAAGACTAAAAAACACCCAAAAGCGCATCAAATCATATTAAAAAGGAAAATTAATTAGAAAAAACAATAAAACACGAAATCGCACATAAACACAATAGTTACACGTAAGTCCCCACAAAATGTGAACGTGAAAAGTGCAAGAAAAACGGTAATTTTTGCTTTCATTATCCCCAGAAACTTAAGCTTTGCTCGTCCCCGAGCAAATTAAACATTTAAACACATAAGAAAACGAGGTTGGACAGTTATTGGAAGCCCGTTAGGTATGAATTTCTCTTTTTATTGAGCACTTTCCACTTTTCGATTCACCACACTTAACTTAATCATTTTCTTTCTTGTAATTTGATAGACGAGTAAAGGAATATAAAGGCATAGAAATTTAGAAAGGCACGTAGTCTTTTTATTTCACTTAGTACCCTAGGCCACGCGCTAAGAGCTCTCACTCCAACCCCAAAACGTGCATATGTTAAGTGACCTTGGATGACTCATTATTTTTCAAAATCCTCGACTCTAGGTGGTTCGAGTCGGTTCTTTTTTAGGAAGACGCCACACACTCGGATGTGGCTTTTTTTTCCCTCGAGCCAACTGATTTTCAATATATGTATTTTTTTATTTGCTTTTCAATTACTCCTTTTTCCACCGGGCATAGTCCAAAAGAAATACAATTGCTATTCTAGTTTTTGTTCTTTTAAAGCACGATACTTTTTTCGAGTTACACAAGATTTTCAACTTTTTCACACTCGATTCTTTATTGAGCTCTCTTTTTTTCTACATTTCATACAACGTATTTTCTTTTTATGCTCATCTCAATACTTAGAGTACACAAATGTTACTAGAATTTCTTACAATCAATGAAAAACAATGACTTTGTCTAGCGACCTAATCCATCTTGTAGCTCCTCCTACATCTCCTTTATTTTTTTTCCACCTAAAGCCAATTCATTCTATTTATCACAAGTTCGTCCTGAATCGTGTCGTGTGTGTTTTGGAATTACAGTAATGCTCGCAAGCATCACAACTTTGGGCTAAGTTATTTCATTTACACATGCAATCCTCCAAACTATGCCCAAACATTCTACTACCCTTAAATCGCATCAACCAATTGACCTCATTCAATTTTGAAATTTCAAATATCGGGACACTTCCAATACTTCTTCTTCATCAATCACACTATAAGCCAACTTAACAATTATTTCAACCAAGCAACATTATTCAATCAAAAGAAATAAAAACCTAGAAACAAAATATGGTAGAATGACATAGATCAAAACTACAAGCAATCCAATAAAAAATGAGGAACATCCTCTTCAAGCGCATAAAAATAACAATCATTCTATCCTCCCCACAAACTTGGACGAAAGAGCAAAGGAGGTGAAATTCATGCATTTCTCAAAGATCATCAATAAAAAAGCTCATAATACTCACATTTCCAAACTAACCATTTATTCAAACAAAGATTCAAAGACTTCAAGAGATGTGTAGGTACAACATTCCACAATTGATTATACAAATTTGAGGAGAGAACCTCAATTAATGTAAACAAATGTCTCTCCTCCCCCCACAAACTTAAATGCAAACATGTCATTTAAGTAAGCATATGAATCAAGTGCACGGAAAGACAAGTCAACATATACTCAACTTCACAAAATCCAATCATGAAAATCAAGGACAACCAAAAATGACACCAATCAAGTGATTACGAATTATGCACGTGCAAAAAGGAATAATAGAGATAGAGTAGACAAACTCAATTGAGGTGTCGAATCCCTTTATTTCCTTTTCGCATTTCTCCAATGATCACTCATCTTGACTTGTATCACCATTGCTTGGGGACTTTTCTTCAAAATTCAAGCTATTTCATCGTGTCCCAAATGTACCTAATCACACAACTCAAGTTCATCAAATCTTAAAAAGAAAAACTAAACTAAGAGCAAATAAATTAAATCCTAAGAAAGCAATAAAAATTTTAATGCTTGGGTTGCCTCCCAAGAAGCGCTTGGTTTAAAGTTGATGGCCCGACTTTCACAAGTGTTATCCGAGATCCAAGAACACATGTCTATCATGCCATGCTTTTGTTTGCTCAAGATAGAGAATTGATCCACTAACATAGACATGGCACGATGGATCACAGATAAGATTATGGACATATGATTTATGCAAGAAGATACGCTTAATGTCCATAATCGATGCAAGTTTTTCAAAATTTGAAAGAATTGATGATTCAAAACTTGCATCCCGACCACTAAATGATGCCTCAACAAATGGATCATTAGCAAGAATACGATCATAGTCACACACTTTGTTGAGACATTGAAATTGCTCTTCCAAAGGAAATGCATTGTCCTTATTGGAAGAATTGTCACTTTTTTCCAAGAGATGGCTCATGAGAGAAGGTTTTCAATCTCCTCTTATTTCTTCTCTTCCCTCAATTGCACATTTTCATCTTTATTTCTCTCCAATACATGTTTGAAGAGAATAGCATCCAAGACCTTAGTGTGTGCCAAAAGTTCATCAAAATTTTGATGAAACTCATCCTTGTCTTTCTTCATTTCTTCTCTCAATGCATCGATTGAAGAAATTTGGAAAGACTCGGATGGTTCAAAGGTTTGATGACTTGAGGAGGGAAAGTTTTGATTGACCTTCCATCCCAATTCACAATTATTTGAAAAGAATTGTAATCCATGAATTGAGATGGGTGGGTGGGAGGATAGTGCATTTGTGAATAAAAATGGTGAAAAGATGATATACACTAATTATGCATGTAATTAGGATTTAGGAGAGTATTTTATAGCAATTAGGTGCATATTTGGTCAAGAGTTGGATAAATTAATATAAATTGGACCATTTAATGTATTTGACTTGTTTAAAGGTATTTTGAGCAATTTTAGGACTAAAAGTCGTGATTTACGACTAACGGACAAAAGAACAAGTCGAAGGGAAGTCAAAACCGGACAAAACCGGCAAAAATCGGTCCGAACCAGCCAAAAACCGGCCTAGACCGGTCTGAACCAGTCTAGAAGTCAAACTAGTAGAGAACCAACATGGCCATGTCAGAGGCATAACACAACCGCATCAAAATAAGTGCGCAATAACAACCCTCCCTGATGCTGCAACGTGGTCGCGTTCAAAATGCAACACGGCCGTGTCAAAATATGGTGTTTTAAAGAGATTTCGAGTTCAAAGTGACACGGCTGTGTCAGAAGCACAACACGACCGCGTCAAAAGAGGCGTTTTTGAGGATTTTCCAGTCCCAAGTAGGAACTGATTCCTAATCTCCCCAGGACTATTCCGAAGTCTATAAAAAGACAAGTAATGCTCGTTTTTAGAGGAGATCAGACACATTACATCATATACACACTGAAGAGTATTTGGAGAGCAACTTGAAGAATGAGCAAACGAAGATTGACGAGTTGACTGCACCGGGTTTAATTATTTCTTATCTAGCTTTTATTTCTTTATGATGTATTCTTTGAATTATTGTAAGGATTTGATACAAGGTATGAGTAGCTAAACTACTCGTGTCCTAGGGTTAGAAAGTAGTATTTTACGACAATGTTTGATTTAAGGTTTTGATTTATAGACTCCAGTTTTGAGTATTTATCTATATGTTTATTTTATTCCTAAGCATAAATTGATCACTTAGGCTTAGTTACACGTTTAACAAATCCGCTTCGAGAGGAGGGGATTGTTAATAGACGTACAACATATATCGTAGTTGTCTATGACTGTGTAGACAAGGGTTAAGGGTCTTTTAGGAGTTGTTAGGATTAATTGACTCGAGAGGGTAGTTGTCCTAATCAATCCATGAATTAGTCTCTTTGAGAGGAGGACTAAGTTATTTAAGTGTCGCTCAATAAATACTAGGTTTAAAAGTCTATAAGTTAAACTTAATCAACATTGAAGTAATTCACGAAATCGAAGCCCTAGGATACACTTTCGTTAATTAGAATTTGTTCGTTTGACAAGTTAAGTTAATTAGCATAAGTAATTTAGTTCTTAAAATCAACCTTGCAATTCGAGTGTCTAGTTAGAGTAATCGTACAAAAATTGGGGTATCAAATTGCGTTAACCTGTTCTTTGAAGATCGACCTTGACTTATCCTATACACATCTACACCCATATACTTGTGGTATTTAGGGTTAGAAATTAGGCTTGTCAAGTTTTTGGTGCCGTTGCTGGGGAATCGATATAGCGTCCTAGTTTTTATCCTGAGAAATAGGAGGTACTATACTAGACTTTATTTTTCGCATTTTTAATTTTGTTATTTGATTTTCGTTTTTATTTATTTATTATATTTTAGTATTATGTGGTATTTCTTGTTGGAGGTATTTGTAGGTTTCGCATGCAAACCAGATCAAAAGGAAAGGAACATCCTGTCCCTTTAGATCCTGAGATTGAGGCAACCGTTCGTAGATACCGTACGAGAAGAAATCCCATATTCGAGATGGAAAACAAATCGCAAAATCTGACCGAAGAGGAAGAATTGACTTGGATACTAGGGGCTCTCGCTAATCTGGATGATCGAGTCACCAACTTGCAGCAGCAACAACCACCGCAGCAGCAGAGAAGAATTCATGTTGCACTAGATGATGCAGACGAGGACATCACTCCTATCAATGATTGTCTTCGGCCTACACCGAATCAGCAGTACGGAGGAGTACAACCCCCACCATTAAACGCAAACAGTTTTGAATTAAAGCCAACACTAATTAACATAGTGCAGCAGAACCAGTTTGGGGGTAGTGCTCTTGATTATCCGAATGTGCACTAGAACAAATTTCGCAGGTTGCAGATACTATCAAGATTAATCATGTGCCACATGACCAAGTCAAGATGAGGCTGTTTCCATTCTCTTTAATAGATAGAGCCTTACAGTGATACAACTCACTGGATGATGTCACAGAGTGGGAGGACCTGAGCACAAGATTCCTTCTGAAATACTTTCCACCAAGCAAGCTGCTAGATCTACAGAACAAAATAAACCAATTCAAGTAGATGGATCAAGAGCCGTTTGGTAAAGCTTGGGAGCGATTCCGAGATCTTATCCGGAGTTGCCCTCAATATGGGTTCTCAAAGAAGCAACAAGTTTGCAAATTCTATAATGAATTACTTGCTCTAACACGGGATCATGTAGATGCAGCTGCAGGTGGAAGTCTGATGGAGAAGACAATGAAGAATGCATTCTCGATTTTGGATGCTTTGGCCAGAACAAGTTATCAGTGGCCTAATGAAAGAAATCAGCTGAGACGAGTAGCAAGTGTCAAAGAAGCAGAGCAAGTAAAAAAACGAGCCCATCGATAATCTTACATCTCAGTTGGCAGCTTTGACGAGCTAAATAAGTTTGCTAACTAGTCTGATGTTAGCACAACATAATGACACTTCATCACAGCAGATAGTGGGCCATGAAGAAGTTGAAGATGTGAATTTTGTAAATCAAAGGAATTTCAACAACTTCTAAAACAATCAACCAAGGTACAATCAATACCCACCTAATCAGAATCACCAAAACTTTTCTTATGGCAACACGAAGAATTCGCTGAATCCGCCACCCAGATTCGCCGTCACAAATGGAATGATTCATGATGGTAAAGAGCCTACACAAGAAGAGATAATGCAGTCCCAATTTGCTAAGTACGATGAAAAGTTAGCTCAACTGGAGAGAAAGGTGGATGGTAAATTTATTGAGCTAAACAAGCAGATGACTAGTCAAGGAGCGGACATCAAGCGACTCGAGACCAGTATAAATGAAATATCTACCAATAAGAGTCAGCTAATAAAGATCGTCGGAGCTCAGCATAAGCAGGGGCAGTTCCCAAGTGATACAGTGGTAAATCCGAGAGAGCAGTGTGACACGTCGGTTTTCTAACCTAATGTACCACAAGTATACAGTTGTAGGTGTAGGAGCGGCAGTCAAGGTCGATCCCACAAGGAATAGATTTTAGGTAGTTCGATACCTCGATATTCTAGGATTGTCATAACTAGATACTAAGTTGCAAAGATTGATTTTAATAAAAACTAATGAATTTAACTAATTAACTAAATTACTTAACAAATTATAACTCAATGCTTAGCAAACAAAAATGAATAATAATCAAGAAGAAAAGGTATCCTAGGGTTTCGATTTCAGGATATTACTTCAATGACGATTATGTTCAGTTTATTGATTTTAACCCAATCTAATGTTTATTAACCAACGCTTTATTAACCTAACCCTTCTCTCGAAGTGATTAAATCGTTGATTAACTAGAACAATTACCCTCTCAAGTTAATTAATTCTAGTAACTCCTAAAAGCTCTCGAATCTATGCTTACACAGTCATAGACAACTGCGCTCTATGTCGTACATCTGATAACAAACCCCTTCTCTCAAAGTGAATTTGTTAGACGGAATTACTAAACCTAGATGGCCAGTCTAAATTCAGTTATATAAACAAACATAAAGATAAACATTTTACGAACGGAATCAATAATTCAAAACATAAATCAATACATTGTTGTAAAAATCCCTAATTTCTAACCCTAGGACACGAATAGCTTAGCTACTCATGCCTAGCATAAATTCATTACAAAATTCTGAGAAACACATTGCAAGAGTTTAAAACTAGAAAAGTAAACTAAACCCGGATGATTCGTCTTGCTTGATCTTTGTCTTCTTTGTTCTTCAAACTTGCTAACTGTTTTTCTATCTATCTCTGAAAATATTAAGTATCTCTTCCTTAATTCATGAATTTGGGGACCTATTTATAGTTTTGGGCTAAAATCCTCAAAGGATTAGGACAAAAAGCCCAATTTAACCCGATTTTGCTTCCTAGAAGACTTTTGATGCGACCTTGAATGGCACTGACGTGGCCGTGTCAACCAGTACTGTCTTCAGTTATTCTAAGCATATTTTGACGCGGCCTTGAATAGCACTGATGCGGCCGCGTCAAACATCACTGATTTCAGGTCTACCAACATATTTTGACGCGACCTTGAATGGCACTGACGCGGCCACGTCAATAATTGCTCCAAACTCCGACTTTTGTCTTTTGGGCCTAACTTGGCCTATTTCACCTATTCTTGGTCCGTTTCATCTCGAGCCCACCATATACGCGATATTTTGGCCTAATATCAACAAAACTCCACAAAACACGTCAAACAGTCCAATGTATACAATATAAGCAATTATCGACCATATATACATGCAAATGCTATAAATACACACTTAAAATTCGACCTAAATGCATGCATACACAACGTGTGTCACAGTGTCACACAATTCGAGTGCGAAGTGATATTCTGCATGAAAGCTCAAAGTTGTAGGCTGGTAAGGAAGTGCAGAAAGAACACTTAGTGGAAGAAAAAGGGTTAGAAGAAGAAGAAAAGAGGCTAATTTTCAATCTACCAGAATATGTCCTTCCAATTCCATTCCCACAAGTTCTGCAGAAGAAAAAGATAGATGAGCAATTCGCGAAGTTCTTGGATGTGCTGAAGAAGATTCAGATCAATATACCTTTTGTTGAGGCACTACAGTAGATGCCTAACTACGCGAAGTTCTTGAAAGAGGTGATAACTCAAAAGAGAAAATGGGAGGACTACGAAATGGTACACTTAACAGAAGAATGCAGTGCAGTTATCCAAAGAGAGTTACCAATACAATGCAAAGATCTAGGTAGTTTTACTCTTGAATGCAAAATAGGTAATTTAACTTTTGATAAAGCACTGTGTGATCTAAGGGCTAGTATCAACTTAATGCCATTGTTTATATATGAAAAATTAGGAATAGACAAAATAAAACCCACTATAATTGCTCTCCAAATGGCCGACTGTTTTATAACTTGGCCATGGGGCATTGTAGAGGATGTTTTAATAAAAGTTGGTAACTTTATAATTCCCGTCGATTTTGTAGTCCTAGATATGGTAGAAGACAAGGAAATTCCCTTAATCTTAGGTCGCCCTAGCAACGGGTGAAACACTTATAGACGTTAAAAAATGGGAGTTAACTTTGAGGGTAGAAGAGGAGAAAGTCACATTTTCAATATATGAAGCTGAAAAACAACACGAGAGTGAAAGGGTGAATCACATTGAAACATGTGGGTCTATACAGGCTTTAGAAGTCACAATAAATAAGAACATAATCTCACCTAGTGATTGTAATACCCCTAAAGTGTGCCTTATAGATTCTACATCTAATCTAGATCATCATGATTCTACTAATCTTGAGTTGTTGGAAAGTGTTAGTGTGCTAGATGTCTTACAGGAACCTCCAAAAAGAAGGTCAACCAAAAAGCGTAAAAATAAAAAGAAAGTCGAGAAGGCATTAAGAGAGAGTCAAGGCTGCGCAAACATTAAACTGTTACCTAAGCATCTACAGCCAAATCCAATGATGAGGGAAGCAGTTAAGAAGAAAGTGCGGCTGAAGAAGCCGAGTTAGAACCAAAAAGGTCATCCAGCTTGAGACGTAAAACGAAGCGCTTGTCGGGAGGCAACCCGATGATTACTATTTTATTTTACTTTTTCATTAGTTATATGTTTTTACTTGTGCTTTTAGTGTTTCATGGATGTGTGTTGCAAGAAATGGGGGTCGAAGAGACGAAACACTCGAGCTAAGGAAGAATAAATCAACACGGCCGCGTCAAAAGACCTGCCAAAAGTCCCTTTCGAGCCCAATGCAACGCGGCCGTGTCACACTTTGGACGCGGCCGCGTAGAAAACCCTCACCATTTACATTCGACATTGGACATGCAACGCGGCCGCGTCACAAGAACAACACAGCCGCGTCAAAATCGTTTCCAGAAAGGCAGAAGTCAGCTCCACTGAACGCGGTCGTGTCACACATCCAACGCGGCCGCATCAATACTTCAGCAGTTTAAAATCGCGAATTCCAGGTTTATTTGTTCTTTCCCCCTCTTCTCTCCTTCAAGAACGAAAACCACACACCCTCACACACACTTCGCCAAATCACGCACAAACACACTAAAAAACACACACATTCGATCACAAACACTAGCACACACTTATTCACTCATTGCACCAACAAATTTGGAATTTTTAGACCCAAATCGACAAAACTAGGGCACACTCTGATTCTCAAACTTCTCGCCTAAAATTCTCTGGTAAGTGAAGCTAACCCAAATTTTTATGTTTCCAGTCTATTGTATATGCTAGATTTATATTGAAGAATGTTCAATTTCGAAATTTTGAGAACATTGTAGTGCATCTTGAGATATATTGATACTTGAAATTGAAAAGAAATCGATTGGCTCTTGAGATATGAATGAAAATTGTGTTGCTTGTAGTTGAAATTAAAGTAAAAATTGTGGTTGGAATGGAATAATAACAACAAGATTGAATTTCATATGTTTTAGTCATTGGGGACTTTTATCGAACATGTTGTGTGCATGGTTCAGAATGAGCTTTTTGCTTAGTTAATGCCTCTTGTTGTGCTTTCTTATGTGATACAATGATGAATTGAGTTTTAGATGCATGTCTTAAGTTTGTAGGATTCAAAGTTCACCATCTAATGACTTCGATTGATGAGTTTAGACGTTGAGCATATAATATGGGGTATACGATGTGAAATTTGTTCGGTTGTTGCTAGCATATGAATATCTTGTTGATTGACTGGGAATTGTTAACTTCTAGACATTATTTGTGATGTATTGAGGTTGTGTGATTGTGATTTGTGTGCTGTTGGGTTGTGTGTATAGGTTAGCTAAAATGGCACCAGGAAAGGGTAGTTACAGTCGAAGCAAGGGTAAGCAGGTGATGGTAGAGGACATTCCGGTCCTGAATTCGAATGACAGTCAAGCTCTTTACAGGTTTTCTTTGGTAAGAAACAAACACAAGGCTCATTTTGATGAGCTCCATCATTGCACAATCTTACCGACCCGATTTAGTAGTGATGATTTGACTCGGGCAATAGGCATCCACGACAATGTTGGGGCATTACTTACTCAAGCCGGGCTACTTCGGTTCATGGGTGTCCAACAAACTTATAGGAGGATCACCATCGAGTTCTTGAGCACCTTTGGCATCACAGTGGCCAGCTCCCTTGATTCACGCCGACCAGATGGCATCACCTTCCAGCTAATGGGGAAAACTCGGCCGTTAACATATAGCCAACTGGACCAAATTTATGGCTTTCCGAAGCCTCTAGGGAGGAGCCACCGGAGCTGTTCGATCCCCAACCATTCTGGTCTGCTGACAGCTTCTCTACCCCTTGTGGCAGCACAAAAATATGTATCCAAGTCTACAAAAGCTTCATGGATTCGCAATCCCGTCATCTGATACATACATAAGATGCTTGCCCACACCTTATTTGCACGACGTGAAATAGGGGCCATGAGACAAAATGAACTCCAAATGCTCTGGAACATATTACAGGGGTACAAAGTCGATTATGCAAAGATTTTGATGGAGCACTTCGCGAGCGTCATCCGGAAGCAAAAATATAGCATCATGATTGGAGGCTTGATTACTCTAATAGCAACTACATTTGATGATATTGACTTAGCTGACATGGTGCCGGTAAGGGGCGAGGTCCAATTTACATGGGACTTGCTAGAAGCTATGCAAGTCGTGGTCCTAGGTGAAAATAGGACGGTCTGTATCAAAATATTGGACCCTACCTTCACCTTCCGTTTGAGCTCGGGACGGCTGTGATGAGTGTCAATGATAGAGACAATCTCTCCTTATCCACTGAAGAGCATCTTCAGCTGTCCCAATCACTTGATTCTGAGGTTTTTCAGCTCGGGCCACCAGCCGAAGGCAGCAGCCAAGCCTTGAGACCACCCAGGAAGAAACGGAGCAGCAGTTGCTTCCGAGTCCGAATATAATGAGGACATGGTAGGCATCATTACTTCTCTCAGGGATGATTTTCACCTTTGTAATGAATCGGTGCAATCAGTTCACCGCTATGGATAGGCAGCAAACGGAGGTCTGGGGAGCACTTGAAACAATCCACATAGAATTGCAAGACCAAAGAGGGATATTGAGCACACTCCTCCTAAGGAGTAATGAAGAACAAGAGTGGCGACAACAACATAGGACTTAGTGGGAGGCCATAGCACAGTTTTGGAGCCAGCATGGGTTCCAACCACCGCCTCCACCAGAGTGATTTGTAAGTTAGCACCAAGGCGTACCACTCTCTCCCTCCAAACATTGGCTTTCAGCCAAGTTTGGGGGAGGGGGTATACCGTGAGACGTCTTGGCCGCTATATTTATATTTTTGTTGCTGTTTCTGCTTTTAGTTTGATATTTTGCCTTTAATTTGATCGTTTGATTTGCTTGTTGTTTCGTTACTTGTGGTTAAGTGTCGGGTCTGTGAGCCCATTTGCATAGTTGTTGCTTTGAATGATTGTCGGGTCTGTGTGCCCATTTTGATTATTTTTACTTGCTTTAATTTGGAGGTCCGGGTCTGTGAGCCCAGTTATCTGATTTGTTGGTGTTGTTGGGTCAGTGAACCCAATTTTGATTATTTAGTTGTCATGTTGAGTCTTAGGAGTCTAGAGTCTTATTGTTTAGTTTTTAGGGTCGAAAGAATTAAACTCGAGAAAAAGAAAAAGAAAAGTAACAAGTGAAAAGAATAAGAAAAAATAGGGAAAGATTGATGGTCAATAGTTAATGATGAGTTGATTTTGAGAAGTAGATGAAAAAGGCACATAATAGAGCATGAGAAGTGAGTTGAGACGAAATTGAGCTTGAACCTAGAGTTTTCAATCAAAAATTACCTTGGTGAGAATTTGAGCCTAATTGTACTCCTATTTTCGGAGTAATATACTTTTATTCGGTGTGAATTAGATTAAATACATGTACTAGTCTTTAGAACTTGCCTTGAGTCTTTACTAAGAATGTGTCAAATTTGTGGTGTGATTTAGGAAGTGATCTTAGACATTTTTGTTTTAAAGCCTGTTTATTTGAACTATGAAAATTGCCTTTGGACCTCAACGTCAATAATTATCCCTAGTTAGCCCATTTGAGCTGAATAGCCTATTCTTTCATAACCTGACATTACAAGCTCAGAACCTTTCAATTTAAACCTTTGGCCTTAATTGGATTAATCAAGTAAGAGGGAGGAGAATTGATAGGTATTTTAAGTTAACAATTTGTGGGAAGGAATGGGAAAAATAGAGATAATTTCAAAGATGAAGGAAAGGAGAGAAAATTGATGGGTGAAAAAAGAAGATAGAAATAGCCTCTCCTAGCTGAAAAAAAAAAAAGAAAAAAGAAGGAAAAATCGATTGAGAAAAAGAAAAACAAGTTGATTGTTAACAAATTACTAAGAGGAGAGGCTAGGAAATCATAAAATTGTTTTAAATTGTTTGGATTGATTAGAACAGTCGGGTAGTCCGAAAAAAATGTGGTACCTTTTATTGATTGTGAATTGAAAAACACTTTCATTGTAAAGGTTTAGTAAAGGTGAAGAAGTCATCTCGCTTGGGATGAGTTCCTGAAAATTGAAGAGTGAGGTTGAGTGATGCTATTGAGGAGTAGTCGGGTTAGATATAACTTGATTAGTCCAAAAGTAGTCACTTTAGCCAAATATATCCCACCTTACCTTAAGCCAACATTACAACCAAGAAAAGACCTTTTTTATCCTTTTCCACACACATTGAGTACGAGGTCTAGTTTAGACGATTGACAAGCATATGGTAGTGTTTGCATGTAATTCAATATGAGTGGAAATGAAATTAGCCTAAACACTTGAGAGATGAGTGAAATATATAACTGGTGAGGATTGAATAACTCGAAAGTTCAAAGTCTCGAGATTAGTCGATTTTCATGTTATCCCATATGTTCAAGTACATTGTGTTGCCTAAACTGTGTAGAAAGAAAATCAGTTTGAAACTGAATCAATGTCCAATCGCCCTAAACCATTGCATAAATCACTTGTATTTCTTGTCTTTTGTTAGTCCCGAACAACAGTTTAAGTTTGGGGGGTTTTGATACACGTTAATTATGCATGTAATTAGGTCGATTTAGGAGAGTATTTTATAGCAATTAGGTGCATATTTGGTCAAGAGTTGGATAAATTGATATAAATTGGACCATTTAACGTGTTTGACTTGTTTTAAGGTATTTTGAGCAATTTCAGGACTAAAAGTCATGATTTACGACTAATGGACGAAAGAACAAGTCGAAGGGAAGTCAAAATCGGTCTGAACCAGCAAAAAAAGGCCTAGACCGGCTTAGACCGGCCCAGAAGTCAAACCAGAAGAGAACCTACTCGGCCGTGTCAGAAGCATAACACGACCACGTTCAACTTGCAAAATGGCCGCGTCAAAATGTGGCGTTTTAAAGAGATTCCGAGTTCAAAGTGACACGGCCGCGTCAAAAGAGGCGTTTTTGAGGATTTTCCTGTCCCAAGTAGGAACTGATTCCTAATCTCCCCATGACTATTCCGAAGTCTATAAAAAGACAAGTAATGCTCGCTTTTAGAGGAGATCAGACACATTACATCATATACACACTGAAGAGTATTTGGAGAGCAACTTGAAGAACGAGCAAACGAAGATTGTCGAGTTGACTGCACCGGGTTTAATTATTTCTTATCTAGCTTTTATTTCTTTATGATGTAATCTTTGAATTATTGTAAGGATTTGATACAAGGTATGAGTAGCTAAACTACTCGTGTCCTAGGGTTAGAAAGTAGTATTTTACGACAATGTTTGATTTAAGATTTTGATTTATAGACTCCAGTTTTGAGTATTTATCTATATGTTTGTTTTATTCCTAAGCATAAATTGATCACTTAGGCTTAGTTACACGTTTAACAAATCCGCTTCGAGAGAAGGGAATTGTTAATAGACGTACAACATATAGCGTAGTTGTCTATGACTGTGTAGACAAGGGTTAAGGGTCTTTTAGGAGTTGTTAGGATTAATTGACTCGAGAGGGTAGTTGTCCTAATCAATCCACGACTTAGTCTCTTTCAGAGGAGGACTAAGTTATTTAAGTGCCGCGTAATAAATACTAAAACTTGCTTTAAAAGTCTATAAGTTAAACTTAATCAACATTGAAGTAATTTACGAAATCGAAGCCCTAGGATACACTTTCGTTAATTAGAATTTATTCGTTTGACAAGTTAAGTTAATTAGTATAAGTAATTTAGTTCTTAAAATCAACCTTGCAATTGGAGTGTGTAGTTAGGGTAATCATACAAAAAATGGGGTATCGAACTGCGTTAACCTGTACTCTGAGGATCGACCTTGACTTATCCTATACACATTTACACCCGTATACTTGCGGTATTTAGGGTTAGAAATTAGGCCTGTCACTAGAGTCACAATCGATAGATAAGTGACCCTCCTCCCCACAAACTTTACATTGTATTACTTCCACATTTTCGAAATTAGGAGAAAGATAGGAAACATCATAAAAAATAACAGGTAATGCATTAAAAATCGAGAGCAAAACTCTCAAGCAAATATTGATAGTGATCGGGGTTCATTATTTTTAGATTTTTTTTCGATTTTTTTAATAATAAAAAGAAAGCGACCTAATCTAACGCTAATCGTGCATAGTCTAACTCCACGGAAAGGAAATCATCCCCGGCAACGGCGCCATGAACTTGTCGCAAAAATCGCTCCAAATTGATGTGATTGGAATGACCTTCTCAAACCGCAAACGTACGATTTGTGACAGAGGTAGTATATAAGATATCGAATCAACAAGGAAGATTTTCCGTGAGAATCAGCTCAAGCACGTTCCAATTAATTCGGTCAAATGGAAAATAAGAGTGATGACTAATCTAATAACATAAAACAAATAAATAAAGGGCAAGGAGGGAACCGATCGATGGGGAGACATTCCCGAAGCTCGCTTTCGCACAAGTAAAATGGAATTAATAATTTGAAGATGATTAAAGGAAACACGTGTGGGCTCTATGTGATTGAATTCTCATCCCAATCGATATCCTAATTGGGTGATAATTTCGGAATACGATTGAGGTGCCGTATTCCCCTAGTATAGGTACGTAATCGGGGTTCGATGTAGACTACCTACACGAAAGAGATTTACAAACTCAAACCCGGGCCCCGGGTTACCGACTATGGGAGACTAGAACAGGATAGCCCGACTTCTCCTATGCTAAAGACCGACGTAGGGTTGTAGTTCCTACACACGCGACTAAACCTAATTTCGTCCATCATAGCCAAGACCCCCTAGGCTCTACTCCCCCGTTTGGTAGGTCTTCTCCTCCATAGGTCTCCGTCCTACCAATTGAGTTTGATTTATTTAGGTACCGGATTAAATTTCCTTCCCGACTAATCTAAGGCATAGAAATCCAATCCTAAGCTCATTTAAGATCAAATCGAATTTCCTTGAAAGGGTGGCAAACTCTAGCCTAGGTTCCGATTATCCCGTCTCAAATACACAATCATACAAAATAAGGCTAAATTTTCGAAAGCCTGAGCCACCAAAGCAAGCCTATAATCAAGCCCTAATTTCATATGAAAATCATAATAAATAAACGAAATCCTAACCTAGGTTACCACAACCCACAACAATCCAATAATCAATCAACTAATCATCAATCCCTAGGCTTGGGCTACTCCCGGGCTTCGGAAAACACGAAATCACTCACAAATCATCAAAGCAATAAAAGGCATCATCAACATCAAGCAATAAAAGCAATAAAAAATGAAAATAAAGAGAAAGGATAGAGATTACTCAATGTATTGAAGAAACCCTTGAAATCCTTTGATGAAATAGTCGGGTATCACAAGCCCATTAGTAGTCCCGAGTTCTCCTCCAAAGATGGCTTCCTCCTTGAAGAGGAGGAAGAAAAACCCTAGTTTTCTAAGCTAAAATTTTAAAATGTAAAGAGAAGAGAGAAGAAAGTGTAGAGAAAGCTTTTAAATGAAGGCTAATGTTTGTTCAATGATGGATTGATAGATACAAATGAGAGGGGAAGGGGTATATATAGGTCTCACAACCCCTAAAATCTGCAGAAAATAAGCCATCGTAAGGGCAAAAGTGTAAAAATATAAAAGAGAGTGCTTGGTCCTTTAAGTTGTTGAGTCGAGCCCCTTGTGCGCACTCAACTCGTCATTCTCGTAATTTTTGGGAAAAATACGTCTAGAATCAGCCTTCGACTTCAACTATAAAGTTATAGATCTTTGTCTTTACTACACGTGGCAACTTGAATCACTATAATCGAAACTCGAACGAGGAAGTTACGACCGAAATAGGAAAATTGCATGAAACAGGGTATGCGCGCGCGAACCGACCGCGAACTACCGGTTCAACTACCGGTCCGGCAGCCGGGCCGGTAGGTGGTCCGGCAGGTGACCCCTGGTTCAGTTTTGGACTGACAACCAGTGGTCTAGCCGGTCAGACAGCCGGTCCGGTAGGTGGTCCGGCTGTTGGTCCGGTTCAGTTTCCAGCTTTGCGCCTCCATCTTCCATCACCGTTTCGGAGCCCTTTCTCTCGTTTTTTCGACTTGGCCCCTTCACGACTTTTGTTCATGACTTGAAGAACTTTGATTTGAGCTTTTTTGGGCCCAATTTGGCTTCGTTTGAGCCTTGATTTGCGGGGTGTAACGTGGCATATGTGCGATCGACCTTTTCTTCTTTCTTTCTTCAATTTGAGGCATTTTCATCCATTTTCTCGGCCTAACTCCTTCACGACTTTTACTCGTGACTTGATGATATTCAGTTCGGACCTGATCCTAACCCATTTTGGGTCTATTTGGGCCTCGGGATGTGGATCGGAGTATGAAACTTGATGCGAACGATCTTCTAAATTCTTCCGAGTTTCCTGACCTTCAAAATAAGACTAAAAAACACTCAAACGCGAATCAAATCATATTAAAAAGGAAAATGGACCAGGAAATACAATAAAAAATGAAATCATACATAAACACAATAATTACACATAATTCTTCACAAAATATGAACGTGAAAAGTGCAAGAGAAACGGTAATTTTCGCATTCTATCACTAGGCCAGTCAACTAAAGTGGACAACTAATCGAGATGAGATGAATTGTAATTGAAATATAATTCCAGCATGTGCAAGTGGAATGATTAACGATGAGGTGTAGATTTATTCATTCCAATTCATACCAAAACAAATGGAAAGAGAAGAATTATAACAAAAGTATTAGCTTAGTATTATTATGACAATTTATTCAATAGACTTATCTATGGATGATTCACGATGTAATTCTAAATTTTTGGCGTGGTGTAACTTGTAATGGTGGTAGGCAATTGGCAATTGGCAATTGGAATAAGTTGTAGGGAAGATGATGATCAAAGTGGTGATGGTGGCTCTGTTTTGTGAGGAGATAATTGAGAACATGCCATTTTTCTACCCTCAATTCCTCCAAACAAGAACCTGCCACTAACGACGAAAGATGAAAATGGATCCTCTGCTAAAGGATGTCAATTTGGTGTCAAAACGATGCCGATTTAGTTTGAACCAGAATGACATCGTCTTAACATCATTTTATTGACGTTTTGGTTTGAACCAAAATGACATCGTTTTGATAAAATAAATAAATAAATAAAAATTATTTTATTGCCTAACACGCGTTATTGGGACATGTGTCCAACAAAGAATCCGAATCTCGAAATGATGCTAGAAAATATACATTAAATGAATGGTGAAATAAATGTAAAAGAATATACAATCAATTTTTTTTTTTTGAGAGGAAATAAAACTAAACACTTAATTAATTTAGACAGTATTTAATTACTATATTTTATTGTGAAATTCTGTCTTAATTAAAATCAATTGAAATATTAAAACCAAAATTAAATGTGAAAAATCTATTAACCATATCTCAGCTCATAAAAAATTGTAAAATATTTGATTAGTAAAAGTGGAGATCACTATTACTGTGATCGAAACTTTTTAAGAAAGCATTATTTTAAAAACTTAATCTAAAAATTGAAGTGATTAATTTCATTTATTTAAATAAAGAAAAAAAAGGTTATATGTGTGACCTACTAATTCTTTAATTGGATGAAAGTAATAAGTATAGAAGTCGAAGAATAACTTGTTACTCACCTTCTATAGCAGGTCAAAAGTACAGGTGTATTAATACACCAAGTGCATAATAGAATTACTCTGTTAATAAAAGGAGTTTTATTTGAGAAAATTTTATATACTCCCTCCGTCCCGGCCTAATTGTCCTACTTGCCTTATTTGTTTGTCCCAAGCTAATTGTCCTACCCCATAAATGGCAAATTCTCTCACAATCTCCACCATCAAAATCTCCATATTCAATCTCCACATTAAAAAAAGTCAAAGATTCCACAAAATCTGCTTTTTCTAAGTCTCCGTGCCAAGTCAAGGTAGGACAATTAGCTTGGGACGGAGGGAGTATAACACTGTCTAGCTAAAATTATTTTTGTTCGATAACTTTTCACTTGTATAACTTTTAGCTAAAGAAAAGCTAAAAAATCAATTTAGTCATGTATCTTTAAAGTTTGTCAGTATTTGGTCATGTTTCTTCGCCGGTGGCCTAGTTGGCCGGAAAATTGCACCTGATGATCATGTGACTATTTATTTCAACCGATTTTTAAATACATGGCACCGGCGAATGACCGACACGTGTGATGTTCTGGCCAAATTGGTCACCGACGACGAAAAAATGACTAAATGCGGACAAATTTAAAATACAAGACTACATTGAGTTTTTAATTTTTTTAGAACCAAAATTGTACAAGCGAATAATTATGGAACAAAAAATAATTTTAGCTCTAACACTATCTATAATCTTTTGTTGTGCATGCTTGGGCTATCTAGGACACTGTTGGTTAAAGTAAAGTGGTTGAGGTAAAGTTGCACAAGAAAAAAATGTTTGTTTGGGTAGTTATAGTTTGCAAATTAATATTTAATGATAAATAGTAAAAGTTGATGTAATGTGTGTAAGAGGTTGTAATTGATTGATAATGCATATAATTGTTGTTAGAAATATGTATGGTTGTTTGTGTTAGTTTTATTTAAATAAATATTTATTTTCTGATGTAATAATTCGAAAAATATATTTGAAACATATTACTCTCTCCGTTCCATCTAACTTTTCACAGTTGACTGGGCACGGATGTTAAAAAAAATATATTTTGCTTTTTCTTTGATTTTTTTAAAGGTGGAGATTGAGTGTGTAGATTTTGAGAGTGAAAATTGTGAGATAAATTTCCTTTTTAAGTGTGTGAAAAGTTAAGTGGGACGGAGCGAAATGGAAAATAAGAAAAGTTAGCTGGGACGGAGGGAGTAAGAAACAACTTAAAAATGTTTAAATGGAATTTGTAGTTTCAATTTTTTTCTTTATTTCTATTTTTTAAGGAAAGTATATTTTTAATGTGTATTTTTTTTTTATTTAATGATGCATTTATTAAATTTCTATTAAATGAAAAAACGTTAAAATATTTTTATATAAAATTTGCAATTCTGCCCGTAGCTCCGACTTACCGTAAATTTTCGAACAAATTTTGCAATTAACTTGGGGATGCGAGACCAACGAGCCAGCACAAAAAACACATCTTTCATTATCTACTTTCTAATGTACAACAATTATAGCTGAAAGTACAACCATTCACATGAGCAACCTTACAGAAATAACATAAACTACCTTCCTCCGGCTGAGCATTAAATCCAGTTCTAGTGGAGGAGGAGGAGGAGGTGGTAACCTAATATCCACTCAATTTTCAACTTTTACAAAGAAAATCAGTGTACTAATACTAAAACCAAAAGGGTTTCAAGAAAAAAAAAGGCTAAAATGCACCCAAATGTCCCCACCTTACCCCACTCTACCCTCCAGAAACCAACTAAAAACAGCAATATTTTTTTTATCCAAACTCAAATATTAAATCCCAATTTCTATAACCCTTTTCACCTTTTAAGTTAAAATTAGATCTATAAACTGCACATGGACTTTAAGGAATGCATAAGAGCATCCCCATTGGAGATGTATATGGTGACATGGAAAGGTAAAAAAATCTGAGTTGGGATATTTAATCAATGGGGAGGGAATTTTGGGGTAGGGGTATTCTCCCTAGGTAGTGAATTCACTACCCAGGAATTTGAGGAGAGAGAGGGAGCAGGCGAGAGTGGGGCGCGGCGGAGGTGGACTGAACGCGCGCGGGGATGGCGCTGGCCAGGCGCGTGGCCCCCACGCGCGCGTGAGCGGCGCGCGGCGTGGGGCCCGCGCCTGCAGGCTGTCCCCCCCCTTTAATATATATATATTTTTTTCGTTTTTTCAGCTTTTTTTTTTATTTTCTTTTATTGCTTTGAATTTTTGGATATACTTTAGGAGACAATATAGCCGTTGCAAACGGCTTTTTCTCCCTTTTTTTTATTATAATTTTTTAAAATCTAGCAATTATTTTCAGTATTTTTTTGAAAAAAAAAATAATTTTTTCCTATAAATATATGTTCAACAATCACCATTTTCTTCATCCTCTACTACTCTTAAAATTTCAATCTTCTACCAAAATTTTACATTTCTCCTCTGAAAAAATGGACAAAGATTCATGGAATCAATGGGGCAATTCTTCAAATTATGGACAAAATGCAACGCCTCCAAATATCAATTTTCGTCCTCCAAACACCAACTACCGTCCTGAAAATTCAAATTTTCAGCCCCAAAATTATCCAGCCCATTTTCCATATTTTCCAGATTTTTCGGAAGGTGGAAACACTCAATTCAATCCGCTCAATTCATCCGGTGCATCATACTACGGGCATCCAGATCAAAGTCCCTGTAGGCCAGTTCCGCAATACGGGTTTCGTCCGATAATGGGCGCAAATTCATCAAGAAGACGCAGCACTGATTCCTCGGATACAGACAGAGACACCCCAACTTCTCAACGTTCGTCCCCCTTCTCGTCTCAATTCTCTCCAATCGGACTAGATCGGATTAATCTCTCTGCCAACTTTGAAGCCGCCGCTGAACCACCAAGGGTTCCAGCTCTAAAAAAGAAAACTTACTCTGATGCAGAAAACTCTCTTCTTGCAAGTTGTTGGCTTGATATTAGTACAGACTCTGTGGTAGGCAACTCACAAAAATTGGAACAAATGTGGGTCCGAATCGGGGAAGCGTACAACCGAAATCGTACCAACAACATGCCGTTTAGGAGTTATGATGTGTTGAAGACACATTACTACACACTACAGAAACAGGTGAAAGCGTTCTGTTGCAGTTTCAACCAGACGAAGAAGGCCTGGGGAAGTGGCTGTAGTGATGCGGATATTATAGAGAAGGCGAAGGCCCATTACAGTGCAACCAACGAGCCGACTGAGTTTAGGCATATGGGTGCCTGGCATATCTTGAAAGATAGTCCGAAGTTTGCCGATGCAGGCGGAGAAGTTCGTGGACCCAAAAAGACAAAAATCTCTGCTTCTGGAGAGTATGTGATGTCTTCCAACACTAATTCAAGCGCGGGGGAGGATTTCAGAGTGGAACGTACTCGCCCAATGGGCCAGAAAGCGGCAAAGAGGCTGAGTAAGGGAAAAGGAAAAGCAAGCACATCCTATGAAGATAACAAGGACGAGATTGAGCAAAGGCTTCGGGTCCTGGAAGAACAAAACAAGAAAAAACTCGAAGGGCTAATGAGTCTTGCCGCCACGCGTGAGTACAAAATACTCATGAAAGATACTTCGAAGATGACTGAAGAACAACTCCGTATCCATCTCCACATGTGTGATAAAATTAAGAAAAAATGGGGGATGTAGTTTAAGTTTAGTTCTCTGTTGTGTGCCTAGTATTTGTAAAATTTTACGTTGTATTCGTGTTTTTCAATATATTTGTTGTGTGCTTCCGTTATTAATCAACCGTTATTATTTATGTTTCGTTGTTAAAAGTAGCCGTTGTAAAAGTAGCCGTTGTAAATGTAGCCGTTGTAAAAGTAGCCGTTGTAAAAGTAGCCGTTGTGTGCTTTTGTTTTCTATAAATAGCAACCATTCAGATTGTTGTAGCTCTCATCTCAAATCTTTTTTCTTCAATAGTGCTTCTTTCATTGAATTCATATTCTTCTCTCAAAAATGTCTTCGTCTTCTCACTCGTTATCCGGGGAAAGTGATAGTGAGAGCCTTATTGAATTCTTAACTGATGATATGACTGAGATAGAGATACAGTCGTTGCTTCAAAAGAAACAGGAGATGCTTGGTGGTGCAGGGAGTCTACTGGCAGGGTCAGGAAGCGTAGAACGTACGTTGATAGAGGTCGTGAGGCGGGTCATGCAAGACTTTCCTTGATTACTTCGCTGAAGATCCGATATACGGAAGCGATATATTCCGCCGGCGTTTTCGTATGTCCAGAGAGTTGTTCATGCGGATAGTGAATGCATTGGAGTCCAACTATGACTATTTCCGGTGGAGGGTCGATGCAGCTGGTAAAAAAGGGTTCTCCCTACTTCAAAAGTGCACGGTGGCTATTCGTCAACTGGCGTACGGTGGACCAGCCGACCATTACGATGAGTACTTACGCGTTGCCGAAACAACCGCCATTGAAAGTCTATTTAATTTTTGCCGTGGTGTGATTGAACTATTTGGGGGATACTACTTGAGGAAACCCAATGCAGGGGATTGTCAACGGCTGTTACAAATGCATGAGGAAAGACACGGCTTTCCCGGAATGCTAGGGAGCCTTGATTGTATGCATTGGGACTGGAAGAATCGTCCAGTTGCTTGGAAAGGTCAATTCACATGCGGTGATCATGGCGTCCCAACTATCATGTTCGAAGCGGTTGCTTCAGCCGATTTGTGGATATGGCATGCATACTTTGGAGTGGCAGGATCTAACAACGACATAAACGTGCTTAACCAGTCTCCTTTATTCACGGATACTCTGAAAGGTTGCGCGCCTTCCGTTAATTTTACAATTAATGGCAAGCAATATAATCAAGGATACTATCTTACAGATGGAATCTATCCAGAGTGGGCTACTTTTGTGAAAAGCTTTCCATGTCCACAAGATCCGAAGCGAAAGCATTTCAAAGTACTACAAGAGGCTGCTAGAAAGGATGTCGAATGTGCATTTGGAGTACTTCAAGCTCGTTGGGCAATGATTAAAGGTCCAAGACGTTTCTGGTACAAGAATAACTTAAAGGAAATAATGTTAGCTTGTATTATATTGCACAACATGATAGTCGAAAATGAAGGAGATTCAGCGACTGATTGGTCCGACGATCCCAATTGCGCTACGCCACCTCCACAAGTAAGTCAAGGATCAACCGGAGCATTCAATGACTACATCCGGAGAGGTGTTCAACTACGCGATAAGCAAAAACATCACCAGCTACGCCAAGATTTAATTGAACATGTCTGGAACCGATCCGACAATAATTAGCAAAATATTAAGTTAGCCCTCGAAATTTACTTTGTTGTATTCGGATTCTTTAATGTATCGTGTTTGCCTTCGTTTTGTATTTTTACGTTTTATATGAATAGCAAATTTATTAATCATTTTTTGGGAATTTTTTTTTTCCGAAATATAATTAAATATAAAAAAATCCAATATTCGGAATATTAATCACTTATTATTTATCCGAAAATTAAATAATTAATTTAGTTGATAAATTAATAAATAAAAAGATAAATAGGATATTTAAGTGGGGCCCCCACATATTCCTGCTTTTTGGGTATATTGTTGGGGAGGAGTTTTGTTTTGAGGTATAAGTATTTTAACTTTTGAGGTGGCGCTGATGTAGCAAACATATTCCTGCTTTTCTGATATAACCATTGGGGATGCTCTAAGGAAGCAGATCTTGAAGTTTTTACAAGAAGTTAACAATAACCCTAAAGATGAGAGGGATGAAGACTGGGTGATTTCCGGTGCATTGTGACGAGACGACGATGGCGGCAAGAGGATCAATTTCAGTGATTCTTGAGCAAAATTTTTTAACCAAATTCCATGGCTAAATTACAAACTTTACAGAGTACTATTGTGTAGCCCGTGGAAGTTGTTCATCTTTGCATGTCTTTTCTTTCTAAATCTCTTCATCGGCAGGTCCAAGAACGAAGATTGTAGCATTATCCCTGTAGGCAGCGGTGGGGCGGAGGCTCGACGAGTTGAAGAAGATGGCATCGGCAGCAGAAGAACTCCAGCAGGTTGCATGAGGAAGATGGAGGTCAACAATCGGACCATCTTAGGGGTTGAAGAAATAAAGAGGGAGGAAGGAAAAGATGAGATTCGTGTTTCAAGAGAGAAAGAAAGATGCATGATTCTCGAAATAAGAGAGATAATTGTACAGGAGAGAAAGATGTTATGTTGCAGAGGAGAGAAGTTAGATTCATGCATGCTTCATAGCATTCGGAACCTTTGGTTCCTAGGCATTTTCCTGATGTTGCACGTCCAGCAGTTTTATCAATCTGGACGGGGCCTCCACATCATTTCTTGCTCTGCCGCCTTCGGCTGATTTCGTTTGTACCAGGTCATTCCCTGCTCTACATGTCGAGTTGCCATCCGGATGTTTTTCCTCACTCCACCCTATGAGTATTTTGGCTTTGCACTCACGATGCTTGGTTTCCCTGAGTGGCTGCTCTCCCACATTTAGCGGCTTGTGGTAGCTCCCACACTTGACTTTGATATACGCGCTGCGCTGTGTTTTTTGGCTTTTGTATTAGCCTTCTCATTCAGTGTTTTGGGTTTACAACTATTTTTGTATACTCTTTATTTTCATTTTCATTTATACAAACACCTATTTAGTAGATGAGAGAAGTTAGATTTTACAATGGGTTGGGGGAGGGGAAGGTTGGGTGCAAACTTTATAGACAAACATAGTTTGGGTTTGGCCGGTTAAATGGGTTTGGCTCCAAACCCAAACAAATACGGTCTATATACAGAAAGTAGAAATTCTTTTTAAAATTTATCAAAACTAGCACATTTGACTTTTCAACTGCTCCGTCCCCAAATCCCTAACGTGCGTGGTAGGAAGTCGTCATTCACCATCAAATTTAATATTTCCGAATTCTTAACTCTACTAAGTAGAGTGACAAGTCGGGTCGAATCCATAGGGAACGGAGGAATAGTATCGTTTCGATGTACTCAAGCAATTAGGACATTGAAATAACACTAGAAACTGACAAGCAAAAGTAATAAAAGTTGTGGGGGGAAATTTGTGATTGCCAAGGAATTGGCTACTAAAAATTACCAAAACCAATAAATAAATTAAAACGCAATTACTATTAAAAATTCAAGTAACAAGTGATTTGAAGACAAATAGATTGATTTTTTTCGGGTTTTCCAATATATAAAAAGGATCTACCCTTGATCTCATTTCCCTTCGGTCTAGTTGATTTACACAACTATTGTTGATGCTCAATCAATTCCAATTCAAGTCCCTATCTCAAGACTATTAACAAGCTCTAATAGCCTTGTTGTCTCTTAATCCTAGCTAGCCCAAACAAACTCTTCGACTAACCCTATTTGATTTAATCCAACCTTCGAACAAGCTCTCTCCGGCTCGATAATCAAACGATAAAAGCACAAAGACAACGAGATAGATAAGATATAAAACTCACAAACTCGATTTTAGAGGTCAAACTTTATACTATCACCAATGGTTTAATCATTGTTCGCTACACATGAATCGAAGACCCTACAATTATGGATAGTGATCCTGAGTTTCTAGCAATACATTTATAAGCTTCCTAAATGGTGATCACTAAATTCAACTCATAAATATAAATCAATAACAACAAATAGTATAAAACACTTGAATACACAATTAAAAGGTAACATCAACCGTAATAATCACATAAATAATGTCGCCTCGAAGTTTCACAATCTATCAAGGGTAGAAATTAGGGTGCTACTCACCCATATTAACTATTACAAACAGAAAATGAATTAAAATGCAAAGAAACATAATATTAAGATAAAAGAACCCAAAAATGGTGATTGGAGAAGATATCATCAATCCTCTTGTCCAATCCTTCTTCTTGGTGGAATGAAGGCTGGAAATGGATGATGAAATGTCCAAAGATAGGTTAAATTTCGAATGGGAGGATATATATATATAGGGGAGAAGTTGCTAGTTGGATTTTAAGCCAAAAACGTGTTTGCAGTTTGAAACAGGGGGTTAGATTTTGGCCGAGGCACAAGTCGCCTCGACCGAGATGAAGAAAATAGGGTTCCTTCTCGAAGGCTGGCTCGGCCGAGGTATGTACTCGTTTCTGCCGGGGCAGTAAAGAGGGGCTTTTCAGGGTTTTTGGGTTATGGATCACCTCGACCGAGGTATGTACTCACCTCGGCCGAGGCCTTGAAAACTTAAAAACCTTCACCTCGGCCGAGGCCTTGAAATCTAGAAAACCTTCATTTTTTCCTGGAAGGTTGCCTCGGCCGAGGTGAATCCATTCCTCGGCCAAGGCCTTGAAAACTTGAAAACCTTTGTTTTTCCCTGAAAGGTTGCCTCGGCCGAGGCCTTGAGCTCTGATTTTCTTCCCAGTTTTCTTGGATGGATGTCTCGGCCGTGATATGTGCTTGTCTCGGCCGATCTTCCTCAGCCTTGTCTTCTTGTTTATTTCGTTCGATCTGTCAACTTTGTGATCTCTGATGCTTGTTTTTTTGTCTAATTGTACCTACTTCGACATAGAAACGAACTGAACGTGTTAATCTGCTCAATAAGAAATAAATGCCCAAAATACACGTGAATAATATGCACACAATTATAACTAAAATGACACTTAAATCAACCTAAAGTGCGTGCATGATCACGTGTATCGATGCGCCCTTCCCAATCCCCATCCACATCATAACTACCCTCTCCCATGTTAAATCGTGTCACCGCACGTCCTGTCTCTCCATCTCCCCCACCCACCCAAAATTCATATATTGCCAAAGTTCCATCGCCTGTCATTTTTTATCCCAAATCATATTTATCTTTCCCATTCAAGGTTGTCAAAATCGCGACTCGACTCGCACGATTTTATGATTTTACGAGTTCAGTAACACCAAACGAGTTAACGCGTTCACAAAATCGGAGGCCTGTGAAATCGTGGCCAGATCGCGAGCCGAGTCGTTAGAATCGTCAAACTCGCGATTTCGCTGTGAAATCGCACGAGTTTGTATTTTCGCAGAATTGCACTACATAAGCTACGGGCCCAACATTTTTTAAAGGAGATTGGGCCTTAAATTAATCAATATCAGCCCATATCCTAAACAAAAACAGAAAACCCATCAGCAAAAGGAATAAAAAAATAAAAAAAAATTTGAAAATAGAGAATTAGGGCAAAGATAACTCAGTCCCAAATTCAGCTACTGCTTGCGTATGCTGTTGCTGCTGCTGGCGAAACCATGCTGCTCAATCTGCTGCTGTTGCTCGCGAATGGTGTTGTTGCTGCACCCTAAACCCTGCTGCTGCTCTTGAACGTTGCTGCTGCCCTTGAACGCTGCTGTTGCTAACTTGCTGCTCTGGAACGTTGCTGCTGCTCTTCGCCGACGCTGCTACTGGCTGCTGCTGCTCTTCACGACTTCAGTCACCAATTCTAACTAAACCTCTCAGTTATTTACCTTCAAATTCTTATCATCTTATGCATTTTCTTTTATCTTTTTTCCAATAATTTTTTCTGATGTATCATGTTGATTATTTCGTTTTTTCTGATGTATCATGTTGAACTGAATCACAGTCCCTGATAATTTGATATTCTAATATACAATGTATATGTACTTCTCAAGTTTTTCCCGGATATATGGTGTATAATTTATAATTTATTGTTTAATTGAAATCAGTACATTAGTCTCTTATTACTTCACTGTTTTTGGATCTCTGCTCCACAGAATTCTAGTCTCCACTTAATTTTATATAATCTTTATTGAATAATTTAAATTGAATTGATTTTTTTTGCTGCTCAGTTTTTCTCAAATTTAGGATGTAGGAGTGAATTTTTATAAGAATATAAGTATATAACATATTAGCTACCTGAAATTGTTATTTGTTAATACTTAATATGATAATATCTTAGTGTTGAGTCAATTTTTTTTAGAAATTAACTAATTAAGAGCTGTATTTGACAAATTTAATTGATAATTTGATATGTGATGTTTATTTGTAATTTACTTGTATATTTGTATATGGACATGTTAATTAGATTTAGAGATACTCAATTGATGAATTGATAACTATCAACTTATCAATTATCACTTTCTGATATTATATATTTATATTAGTGTTTAAATTAATTTTTTCTCAATTAAATTGCATTCTTCTTTATCTTGGTATAGTTAAGCAGTCAAGCTTAACTTAATTTTTTCTTCTTGCTAATTATATTTTTCTTCCTTGTTTTTCTTATAGAATGACCCGTTCAAGTTCATCAAAATCGAAGCCTTCCAAGAAAAATGCACCTGGAAGTAGGACTAATATTGGATGGAAGTATGGGATTGACGTGGATAGAGCTGCAAAAAAAGTCCAATGTAAGTTTTGCAATCGAATTTTTAGTGGTGGAATATTTCGCTTTAAAAATCATTTAGCTTGTACTAGAAAGGATGCAGAACCTTGTGTGAGTGTTCCAGATGAGGTGAAAAAAGAAATATTAGCAGTGTTGGCTAAGAATGCTGAGGTGGCTGAGAAAAAAAGAAAGATAATGTGTAACATTAATGATTCGGAGGATGAGGAGAAGGAGGAGGTGCAAAATAATCGAGGAAAGAGTAAAGGGAAAGGTGTTATGGATTCCTTTGTAAGAAAAGGGCTTAGTAGCACAGCGAGCACTCAGACAACCATAAATGAGTTGTTGAAAAGGGAATTGAAGGAGGAAGTTTATGTGCAAATTGCTAGATTTTTCTATGCATGTGCTATTCCTTTTAATATTGTGAAACATGTAGAGTTTAGGAAGATGGTCGATCTGATTGGCAAGTACGGGGTTGGACTTAAACCCCCAACTTATTATGATATAAGGGAGAAATACTTGAAAAAAGAGGTGGCTCGCATTATGGATTCAATTGAGGATCATAAAATTGAATGGAAGAAAACTGGTTGTTCAATTATGTCAGACGGATGGACGGATAGAAAGAGGCGGTCTTTTGTGTAATTTCTTGGTGAATAGTCCAAAGGGAACTGTTTTCTTGTCTTCACTTGATACATCAGATGTCTCTAAGACAAAAGAGAAGGTTTTTGAGATGTTAGATGAGGTTGTAGAGAAAGTTGGGGAAGAGAATGTTGTCCAGGTTGTTACTGATAATGCTGCCAATTATAAAGCGGCCGGTGAGTTGTTGATGGAAAAGAGGAAACATCTTTATTGGACACCATGTGCAGCACATTGTATTGATTTGATGTTGGAAGATTTTGAAAAAAAGATAAAAGTTCATAGCTCCACCATTGTAAAAGCAAGAAGAATAACAACCTACATCTACGGAAAAACCCTTTTGATTTCAATGTTGAGGCATTTCACCAAAGAAAGAGATTTGATTAGACTTGCTGTTACTCGGTTTGCCACTGCTTACTTGACTTTGGGGTCACTTAGTGATAACAAGGGTGCATTGATGACTATGTTCACTTCGAGATCATGGAAGTCTTGTAGGTTTGCCTCTACACTTGATGGAAAGCGAGTGCAAGAAGTTGTCTTGGATAGTCGATTTTGGAAGAACATTGTCACGTGTCTTAAGGCTACTTATCCCCTCATTAAGGTGTTGCGGATGGTGGATTCAGATGAGAAACCGGCCATGGGGTTTATATATGAAGAAATGAGACGTGCAAGAGAGAAGATCAAAACCAACTTTAGTGGAGTGAAGAAAGAGTAAGTTTACTTAATTTCATTACATAATGTACATTATATTGGTTCTTGATTTTTAATCATCTATTTCTTTACTTTACTTGTATTATATGGAAAGTTTGCTTATTTTCCTTATTGGTTCATGATTTTATAGTTATGAGGCTGTACTAAATATCATTGATCAGAGGTGGGAGCTTCAACTCCACAAGCCCTTGCATTCTGCTGCTTATTACTTGAATCCTCACTATCATTATAGCCCAAACTTCAAAGTTACTGCTGAAATAAAGATTGGACTATACAAATGCTTAGAGAGGATGGTTCGTGATGAAAATGAACGAAGCAAGATAGACATGCAACTTGAATTGTTTAAAGATGCAAAAGGGTTGTTTGGCATTGAGGCTGCTATTCTTGCAAGAGAGAAAAAGGCTCCAGCGAAGTGGTGGGACTCTTATGGAGATGAGTGTTCGGAATTGCAGAAGTTTGCTATTCGTATACTAAGTTTGACTTGTAGCTCATCCGGATGTGAACGCAATTGGAGTGCATTTGAACGGGTAAGTAACAATTGAAATGAAATTTATATTTGCATATTATAGTATAGTATAAATTGTTTAGTAGCTTTTTTAAGAGTTTATTAATATCTATTTTTATATAATATATGTTTTAGGTACATACTAAGAGAAGAAATTGTTTGCTCCAAAAGAAGATGAATGCCTTAGTCTTTGTCATGTTCAATCTAAAGTTGAAGGATAAGCAACCCAAAAATGATACCAGTCAATGCCAATTTGAAGAACTCTCCTCGGATGATAAATGGATAGTTGATGAATCTTGTTTTACTGATGAGTCTATTGGAAGTGATTTGTTTGGTATCTTTGATGGTGCATTGGAACATGATGAGAATGAAAGATATGAAAATGAGAAAGATGATGATCATGAAGACTTTGGAGGTCATGAAGGTGGAACCAACATGGAGCTCGAGAATGAAAATGACGAAGAAAATAGTCCTACTCGAATTGACCCCTCAACCTCAAGAGATTTGGAGATAGATTCCAATGATATCCTTAATGTGCCTGAAGATGCTAGTGAGGGTGGTGATGATGAGTATCATGATGATGATGCAACAACTGGAGACATAAATATATCCGTTGATGATTTATTTTGATATGAATTCGAGATTGTTGTCATGTTAATGTTGTATTACTTCCAACTTTGTTAGTTTTTATGTTTATTTGGGACTTGATGATTGAGACTTGAACTTTTTTTTTTTTATTGGAACTTGATCATTGATAATTTTGTGATGTAGTTTGCAACTACTTTTATTATTTCTAATTTTTAGTTCGATTAACTTATGTAGACAATGCATACTATTTGAGTAATTGTGTGATCTTTGATTTTAATGACTTATCAATTTTAACTATTTTAATAGTTATACACCTTACTGTATCTAAAATATGCTATATGTATGGTTATTTGTATAGGTTGTAAAATATTACGATTTTATGATCCGATTTTACGATCCAATTTTACAGGCAGTCTACCGATTCTACGTAAAATAGCGATTTTGACAACCTTGTTCCCATTTTCAAAATTTCAGCGGTGAAAACCTCTCCTCCAAAATTCCTAATTTTACTGTTCACAAATCCTTCATTTTGACATGGTTTTTTCGCAGTAAGTCTCTGTTGGATTTGTATACTGAAAGCAAAAGCTTTTACATACAATGTTTCCAGTTATTCACTGTTTATCTCCTATCTAATTATATTTGCACTTTCACTATGTATGTGTCCCCATATCTCTTGCAAATAAGTAGTTCATATGGTGTGTTGTAGATCACAAAAGATCATATGATTGGTTAAACTTAATGAGATATAAAATGTAAATCACAGCTCAGACAACTTGAGGACGAGTTGTTGGTTTAGGCTGTAGTATTAAGTAGGAATAGTTTATCTTGACTATTTACTTATACTGGTACGTATTGATAGGATCACAGTAAGATAAGTTCTTCTACTTGACCTTAGTGAGGAACTAGAGATCTCGGTGACTTATAATAATCTAAAGCCTAAATAAGATTACAGTTATGGATGCTTATTTGTGTGTCACTTTGATTTACTATGGGCAAGAGTTAAGTTATAACTTTTATACTATGTATTTTGGGTGACAACTTGCATATAATAATTGGTAATTTGGATTTTGGTAACTGTATCCGTTTAGGATGATGATATCCCCTTAAGGAGCTCAAAAGGTTTATTGTACTAAACACTGCAGGTTGATTAAGTTCAGGTATAATAATAAGGTTGAGTGGTACTACTTAAGGAATAAATAAGAAATTAATTAATTTAAGCTGTCAGAGGCTTTAATTAATTAATGGATATTCGATATCTTAAATGCGGAAATTCATTAAGTCAAATTCAAACCCCGACTCAACTCGGGAATAAAGGGGTAAGTCAATATTAATTCTCTAGTGGAATGAATTAATATTTATGAATTAATTATGTTCTGGGCTGAACAAGGAAGAATTAATTCATAGTTAGGCTCATCTTTATTTCTTGTATTTGATCCCTGGACTGGCCCATATAGACTCCTAGTCCAAGTAGGAATAGAGAATTAAATTCCTAATAAGGAATTAAATTCCTAATCCTAGAAGGAATTAAACTACCAGGCTTGGCCCACACTCAACCATGTATTATAAATACATGGTCTCCCATTCTGTGAATATAAAAGAATTAACACTAAAAAAGATCACTGAATAGAGGGAAAGAGAGAGTAGGTGGCGGCGGTTTAAGGTGTTCCTTCCCACTTGGAATTCTTCAAAGTTCGTCGTCCATCCGGCGTTGAGAATTGAGTAGGGGATACAGTCTAGAAGGTCAACACGGGAGTCAGAAATCATTCAATCAGAAAAAAGACCTTTTGTGTAAACAGCTATCAGGTCGAATCCCTTAACTCCCATGTGTTGTAGGCGCATGTTAGGGTTTATATAAATTTATAGATCCACCTCTAGGGTTAATCAATAAAGATACAAATTATGACAACCAAGAAGGGTCCTAGGGAAAAGGGATTAATTATATTACTTTCTATAAGAGTATTATAATTGATATAATTCCAACAGTCTCAGGCGGTAACTACGTGCTATTATTCACATAAAATATTCCTGTCGTCTGCAAAATTGTATAAGTGGTGATGGCTGTGCCTAAGAGGCTGTTTCATTGTCTTCGTTAGCCGTCGGTGTCACGACAAGGGGGAAGCCACCCAAGTAGGGTCCCTAGGATACAAAACACTCCACATGTGGACGACATCCCAGTCATGGGCTGCGGCCCTCAGGGAGATGCGCCGGCGGCTGAGATAGGGTGCGGCTGCACCAATAGGGAGACAACAAAGGCTGTAACCTCAGAGGTTGGAACTTCACTGGGGGTACGGAGCGAGGAAACATAAGAGGCACTGTTGTTCCCATATTTTAACTTTCCTCTTGAGTACAACCTCTGTTATAGCCTGAATCTCATTGTATACTAGTCTTAATGCTATGTGTAACAATAAATATCTTGTTTTAAATATATAAACACGAAAAGATGTACAAAATAGATTATTCGGATCAAAAGAGTAAAATTTATAACTTTATGGATCCTATCTCTATTTTCCCTCTAATTCTTCTCTTCATATATGTCTTCAAATTCGTTGACTTGAACAACGCTAATTCAAAGCTTTTAAGCTTAATTTTGGATTAAACGCCGTTTGTTACCGATTTTCTCGAAGAATGCCGAAGAACGTTGAAATTTCTTTCTACCAGAATTCTTCGCTTGATATTCCTTTGTATCGGAATACTTCACTTGATTCTTGACTTGTGCTGTTCCTCATTTTGGTGGAGAATGAGCCTCTATTTATAGTTGTAGGATGAGAAAACCCTAATGGGCTTGAGTCTGAACGGAGCGATATAATTGGTCCCTCACAATATCATTATCCGTAAGATAATTATTAAATTAATTGTATTTAATTTAATAATTACTGCAACAACTTGACACATGGAGCATTCTGATTGGTCCACCATGTGTTGATGTTTATCCTCATCCTCTTGGATAATTATTAAATTAATTTAATTTAATTTAGTAATCTCTGCATCATCTTGATACGTGACAACTTCCCATTGGTCAATAAAATATATAATAAATCACCAATTAAATTGACTATTTAAGTTAGGAATTTTATTTACCCATTTCCTAAAATAATCAATATAAAATTGATATTCAACATATATTTTATTACATGGCGCATTTTAATTGGATACAAAATTTGCGTATGAACAAATGCCCCCTCGAGACTTTTTCACGGATGATGTGTCTTGAAGTGGATAAGTCTCGAACTGACTTTCGGAACTTCTCTAGACATATCGACATTTTTATACTCTTGTCAATGAGTTCTTGAATTTGTATTTGATTTGAGACCTTTTAAACTCGTATCAAGGAGCCTTCAATTTAATTTTTTAGAACATGTTGATATTTTATACTCGTATCAAGGAGTTCTTGAATTTACAACTTGAACTTGATTTGACTTTCTGAATTAGAGAAATTATTGGGGCCCTTTTTTATGATGAAAATGACTAATTTGAGCCCCTATCTTCACGTCTTCATTTTCTAAAACAACAATCCCACCATGATGTAGCTGATATGTAATTGTGACATAATAGGCCTAATACACATTTTCCAGTTTTTTATTAATTAGGCCTAAATACAAGGGGCAGCCCAACTTTCACATCGTATGTACCAATAGTCCTTGAATCACCACACATCCATATCTCCTCCACGTGTAGGAATTAGTCCCAATTCATTATGCATGGTATTTAAATAAGGCCACACGTCCATATCTCTTCCATATGTATGATATGCAAAGTTTGCACAATCCCCTTCAAATCTAATATATCAAAACCTTTGCAAATTCTTATCAGAATGGAAGAGCTGGAGAATGATACTTATCTCAATATTCATGGAATTAAATATTCGTATATCCTATTTCCCTTCTCCTCCAGCAACAAGGGACGTGATATATTCAAACCATGTTTATCTTTAACACAATCATTCACCATCTTCAGCTTTTAAGAGATTTGGATAATAATTTTAAGAATCCAACTAGATCACCGCAATCTCTTACATATCAGTAGTAGATCTTAGCCAGATTATAGTCGGTTCCGATTTCTTGTTCTCCAAGCATGCGTATTATAAATAGTTTGTCCTTCTCGACACTCCTACTCCCATCAGTCGAAGAATATCCGAGGCGCATCAAACCCTCTCTACACTAGTCATCAGCATCCCGAATCACCTCTAGGGAGGAGTTTACTAATCGGCGATTTGAACTCCTGGTCAAAAGGCATCTCCCGGTCGACGTGCACTCTGTACAAAAGGGTTTCTTGATCGAAGGCAGCCCGAACTCTCTGTACAAAAGAGTATCTCGATCGTTGGCGGCCGAATTATTCATCATCTTCAGCAGTCTATTTTTGTCGTTTTTCCTCAAGTACAAGCAACATGTATCTCTCTTTTCCTTTATTTTCATGTGTGCCTCTACGTCAATACTATGTGCTCCATTATCCATAGTTTGCCATAATGTAGAAAAATTCAGCAGCTTCGTCAATTTGTCTTCTCATCACCTATTCTTTTGCGCCTTTTTTTTTTGGAATTGACCGATGTTGCATAAGGCATGATTGTATGGACAATAGTGAGGTTGGATGAAACATGCCGTGAATTCAGAAATGCAGCGACTATTATGGGTAATTCTGCACTTCACAAGAAAATGGAAACTGCTTCCAATGTTATAAAGAGGGATATCGTCTTTGCTGCAAGATTGTACATTACTGGGGCTTAGTTAAGTCCCTGCCTGTTCGCGCTGATCGAAACCGATTTGTTATATACTATCAGAGGTTCTTAGCGATGTTGATGTCAAGCAAAGGTTTCTCTTTTACATGTATAAATTCTTCAATTGGGAAAATAGGCATTTTTAAGAAAGGCCTATATAAAGTTGATACCATCTTACAATTCATCTCTCTTCTTTTTTTTTTTTTTTTTTTGGCTTATACATGTAGCAAATTTCTTTGTCAGCTGTCTCAATGGTGTACTTCAAGGATGCTACTTTTGCCAAGGGGAAGCGATACTTGGTAATAACTAATGATGAAAATCAAGCGATAGAAAAAGGCACGTGTCTAGTGGTTTTTGAAGTTGTTATTTTCAAGTACGCGAGCTCGTGGGGAAAATTGACGAATCCACTCTACACCAAGTCATGGACGGAAGAAATTCACTTGACCAAAACCTCGCAAGTGTGGGCTTTACAGGCAACCCACCACCGGCGAACTAAAGATTCAAATTTCTTACCGACGCTAGGAAGAGATATTGAAGGCAGAACCGCATGGGAGGACTCTATTAAATTCGCCGGAGAATTTCGGTATACTCAAGGCTATTGGGAATGGGCGGAGGATGTACTTAGTCGATGCAGACATACACTACTTGGTGCTGAAGTCTATGATGCCGTGTATGCATCTCTTTCTACAAACACATTTCTCTGTGGGATTTACATACTTTGGCGGGATTTTCGGTGGCCGAACTTCTCTTTGATGAAGTTATTCCTGATTCAACGGAGCTTTTTGGTGTCGACGAACGTGACACTTTATTCTTGCCTCAAAGCTGCAGATATTTATTTCGCGCTTACCATCTTCTCCAAAAGAATGCTGACAAGTCCCGACCCTCCCCAGTATCTACTAAAGAGTGGATCACATTTTGGTCACTAAAGACCATTAGGTATGCACGACCTCCTCCTCGTAATGAGAGGAAGTACAAGAGTCGTCCTAAGTCTCACAATCCTTCTGGAAAATTTGACGATTTCAAAGCTTGGACTTCAGAAGAGGAAACTATATTTGAGAAGCTTGGTATTGATCCAAAATATCGAGAAGAAACGTACTTGGCCGCATTTATGGCTTGTTGGCTTTATTCGTTTGTCCTCCCAAATGAAGATATCAACACAATAAGTCCTACTATTTTCAAGATGGCGAGCAAGATTGCAGTAGGTCGAAGAGTGTGCCTTGTTGTTCCTGTCTTAGCAAGTATTTATGCCGGTCTGAATTCTAAATCTCAAACCTTCCAAAGCCATCTCGAATGCAGTCAACATTTCCTGTCCATTTTGTCTACACTAGGGTAGCCCATTACTTTAAAACAAACTTCTTGCTTAGTGGGCGCGGTCCTCTAATGGTGCAATACTCTGGTGAAGGAGTAACAAAGTACGTTGATCCTGCAGAGGCTCGTAGAAGAATACACAAAGGTGACAATGCCTCCTGGGCTTGTAATGCACTCGAGAAAGATGAAGTCGTTACCTTTATTGATGATGGACGTGTACTAAGACGAAAGTTGAACTATTTTATGGCCATTTGTTCTAATTACCTCCCTTGGCGTCAGGGTAACTCTTTCATTATTGAACCCTACAGTCCTCACAGATTCAGCCGTCAATTTGGCTATTACCAAGAGTTGCCGGGAGTGCTCAATAAAAATATCCGCGGTGGTTCTTTGGAGCAAGGGGTCCAGTATTGGCGTTTGTGCGTGTTACATAAATCTATGTTAAAAGTGTTTATGGCCATTTGTTCTAATTACCTCCCTTGGCGTCAGGGTAACTCTTTCATTATTGAACCCTACAGTCCTCACAGATTCAGCCGTCAATTTGACTATTACCAAGAGTTGCCGGGAGTGCTCAATAAAAATATCCGCGGTGGTTCTTTGGAGCAAGGGGTCCAGTATTGGCGTTTGTGCGTGTTACATAAATCTATGTCAAAAGTGTTTCTTCCACACGCTCTGTTGAGTGTGAAGAAGTTTTCTTCTGCTGATTACAAAAGCTGGTGGAGCTGAGTTCATGGGGATTACTTCGAAGAGAACATAGGTCGTTTAACTAACCCCGAACCAGATGATACCTTTTCCAGAAGTGGATCTCCCAAAAGTGACAAGCGGAAACGTTCCCTCCCTTCCATGGAGAAGAAGGATATAAATGACCCCATCCCTCATGGAAAAAGACGTAAGGATGACTTCACTTCGCCGAAGCTTAATGGGAATACTGTTGTAATGGATGCTAGAGGTGATGGAGGGGACGACCTTGAGGATGACATTGAGGTCGACCTTGGAGATTATGTTGAAGCCATTCCGTGCTCCATGAAGAAGCTTAGAAAGGTCGGCTTATCTTCTTTATAGTTTTTCTTTCGTTTGTATTGTTAATACGTGACAATCTCTCTGTTTTTATTTTCCAGAAAGGTATAGACGTCGTGGATGTCGATGCTGAAGAGAAGTCACAAGAGATCCAAGGATCCAATGCAGAAACTCTACAAGTTGGCATTTCTCCTCTTCATGAGACATCAAAAGGGAATCCCAATATTGAACCAAAGGCTCATTCTGATGCAGTCTCTAAATTCGAAGTTGATAGATTCTTTCATGATCACCAAAGAAAATTCCTCCAAGGTTTGTGGGAAGGCCTACATGAAAAGATTGCAAATACGCCAGTAAACTTTGTGTCCTCTCATCGAGATGAAGTGTTCCATCTACTTGACTTGATGAAGACCTCTAGCACGTTTGACCTCTCTCACCTTAAAGGTCGGTTGAAGATGTTGTTCTCAAAGGCGGATGCCTATGACAGCGTTAGATCCAAATCCTCTGGGAGACTTTCCAAAGAGCAATCTGCACATCAATTATTTGAAGTTGGAGATGATCTTCGCAAGGCTAAAGCAAGAGCAAGTGAAGAGGCTAAACAAGTAAAATCCGCTAAGTCTGAATTAGCACAGTTGGAGAGAGATTTTGATAGAAAGAAGAAGGACTTGTCTCAAGCAATCGAGGAGCACAAGCAGTTACTTCAAAGTGCTAGGGATGAACTCAAAGCCATTGATGAGAAGATCCTCCTTATCAAAGAGACTGCTCCTCTGAATGATGAAGAACTAAAGGCTGCCCTATTTGATTAGGAATCAATGCAAGCCGAGTGTCATAACTTAAACCCTTTTGCTTAAGCATCATTTTAGATTTTTGTCATTCTGCTTTAGTTAGGACTTTGCTTTATGTTAGCGCTAGATTTTCTTTTCACATTGTTCTTCTGCATGGACTCTTTTTGAATCTTGAATGAAATTTATTTCCTGCTCTTCATAATGCATCTTTGTAATGTTGGCCTCTCTTTTCGGATCTCTGCATTTAATCTTGTAATCGAATATCGTCATGACAAAGAAAAGGAAAACACAATTTATGACTGAACTTAGAATGTTTCTAAGCTGCCTACATACCCCGATGAGAGGGATCAAGTCATAACGTAGTTCAAGTTTACACTTTGTGTTTTACTTTTTTTGGGGGGGGGGGGGGATGCCGTGCACAGTTTATCTCATGCGGGCCAGGAGTGACTATTCTTTAACCAATTTAGCCAAAGTGGGGGTAAGCTAGCATTTTAACAACATACTTTACCTTTGGTGGTCGCCGTGCACAGTTTATCCTCATGCGGGCCAGGAGGTTTTTCTTCTTTTTTTTTTTTTTTTTGTTTTTTATTTTTATTTTTGTTTTTGTATTGTTTTTGTTCTTTTTTTTGCAGCAGGCTCAAGCGTAGTAGCGCTTCAAGAACTTTCCATTTATAGGACCGACCTGTATTCCATCTTCGAAGAGTACCTTGTAAGCACCATTCGTGTAAACTTCCTTCACAACAAAAGGACCATCCCACCTTGATGTGAACTTGTTGCCAACTCGGTGAGTAGTGATGATCGGCCTCCGAACAACAAGCACTAAGTCACCCACTTGAAACGCGCGTGTTCGTATTTTTTTGTTGAACGCTTTTGACGTTCGCGCTTGGTAACATTCAAGTCTTTGCTGCACTTCCAACCGCTTTTTGTCGAGCACCTCCAACTCTTCGAGACGCAACCGTGCATTCTCTTCTTCAGTTAGCCCTTATTGCAGGGCTATCCTCAACGACGAGATTTGTTGTTCTAGAGGAAGAACAACTTCCACCCCATTAACCAACGAGTAAGGAGTTGCTTGCGTAGCCGTCTTGTGCGTAGTTCGGTATGCCCATAAAGCTTCTCCCATCCTTTCATGCCAATCACGCTTTGACTTTGCAATCACTTTCTTCAATAAGTTACATAAAGTTTTGTTGAATGCCTCGGCAAGGCCATTGGCACCAGCATAATACATGAACGACTTTCTTTGCTTGAATCCAAACTTTTGACAGAGATTATCTATGAAACTATTACTGAACGACTTTCCATTATCGGTGATGAATGTATCTTGGTACCCCATAGCGGTAGATTATGTTACAACGGATGAAATTAGCCACTGTTTCCTTCTTTACTTCTTTCAGAGGCACAACTTTAGCCCATTTAGAGAAATAATCCTTCGCTGCCAGGATATACAAATGTCCACCAGAAGACTTTGTCATTGGTCCAACTACATCTAAACCCCAAGCGTCGAAGGGCCATGAAGCAATAGTAGGATGTAGGGGCTCGGGTGGTTGATGAATGAAGTTTGCATGAAACTGACAAGCTTGACACGTTTGTGCATAGTCTATGCAATCCTTCACCATTGTCGGCCAATAGTAACCCATCCTCTTGATCCGAAAGTGTAGTTTTGGACCTAATTGATGAGCTCCACAAGTCCCAGAGTGGGCTTTTGCCATTGCTCGGATAGATTCTTCATTACTTAAGCATCGCAGAAAGACTCCATCGAATGATCGTCTATAGAGCTTCTCTTTGAAGTAAATGAAACATGATGCACGACATCGTACATCGACCCTTTGGCGGGTCATTCGGTAGCTTCTCATATTTCAAGTAGTCTACAAAGGCTTGATGCCAGTCTTCTTCTTCGATCTCAAAAACTTCGACGACAAGACTTTCCTCCTTCTCATCATCTTCATCTTCAAAGATTGGTGGAATGATCCAGCTTTTACATACTAGCACACGCACCTCGATGTCAGACATAGCAATTGTTGAAGCAAGCTTAGCAAGTGCATCTGCTTGTTTATTGTGCTTTCTTGGGACGTGGTCAAGTTCTACATTTCCAAGCCACCCAATAAGTCTCCGAGCATAAGTGATGTATGGTAGCAATTCAAGCTTCTTAACCTCATATTCGCTAATTAGCTAGTTGATTACCAACTTGGAATCTCCATACACCTTGAGATGTAGTCGTTTTGTCTCAACCGCCATTTCAAGCCCAAGTATGAACGCTTGGTACTCAGCGACATTGTTTGAACAGTTCTGAGTCAAAGTGAACGAGTATGGAAGTACCTCACCATCTGGTGTCATATAGACAATCCTAGCACCATCTCATTCTCTATGAGCTGCTCCAACAAAGTACATCTTCCAAGGAGGAGAAATTTCAATAGCTAAAGCATCTTCATCCGGCAAATCGTCTGACAATTCCCATTCAGCTAGGATAGGATGATTAGCTAAGAAGTTGGCCAACACTTGTCCCTTCACTGCCTTTTGGAGAGCGTAAACTATCTCAAATAGTTGCAGCTGGAGATACCATCTTGCAAGTCTATCGGAGAGCACTGGTTTTGACATAACATACTTCAAAGGATTTACCTTTGAAACAAGGCGAATGGTGTGAGTTTGGAAGTAGTGCTTCAACTTTTGAATTGCAAAGATTAGAGCTAGACATATCTTCTCTATTGCCGAGTAGTTTAGTTCATTTGGTGTCATTGTCCTACTTAGATAATACAAAGTATATTCCTTACCGTTGTCATTTTCTGCACCAACAAAGCTCCAAAAGATCGTTCTTGTGCAGCAATGTACATAATCAATGGACGTCTAGACACTGGTGCGATTAGCACTGGTAGCTTCGTCAAGTAGTCCTTTATGCTTTTGAAAGCATTGGTGCAAGATTCGTCCCATTCCAATGGAATGCCTTTCTTCATGAGCCTATTAAACGGCTGGCATCATCCAGCCAAGTTTGATATAAACCTTTGAAGGTACGCCAACTTTCCTTGTAGACTTTTAAGCTCGTGAATGTTTCGTGGCTCACGCATCTTTAGAATTGCATCAATTTTAACTTGCTCAATTTCTATGCCCCGATGGTGGACGACAAATCCGAGGAACTTTCGAGAAGTGACTCCAAATGCGCATTTAAGGGGATTCATCTTAAGTCGGTATATTCGAAGGCGTTCAAACACTTTCCTTAAGTCTTTCAAATGATCTTCTTGCCTTTTGGACTTCGCGACCACATCATCAACATAGCACTCAATATTCTTATGGAGCATGTCATCAAATGTCTTTTGCAAGGCCCTTTGATACGTAGCTCCAGCATTCTTCAGTCTAAATGGCATTACCTTATAGCAGTGTATCCCTTTCGGAGTTCGAAAGGCTGTCATTTTTTCGTCCTTGGGTGACATACGAATTTTATTATATCCCGATGATCCATCCATGAAGGACAAAGCTTCGTGCCCCATGGTAGCATCAATCATGAGCTCGGTGATTGGTAAAAGTCATCTTTCGGACATGCCACATTTAGATCTCTAAAGTCAACACAAACCTGGATTTGACCATTCTTCTTTCTTATTGGGACAATGGGACAATGCTGGATATCCATGTGGGATATTTGACTTCTCGAATGAATCCAACTTCGATCAGTTTGTTTACTTCCACTTCTATCGGAGGAATCAATTCAGGCCTAAAGCGACATTGAGTTTGCTTCACAGGTCGAGTGCCTTTCTTTATGGCCAAATGGTGGGCAACTACTTTCGGGTCTAATATAGGCATCTCTTTGTATGACCATGCAAATACATCTCTAAATTATCGCATCAATTCAATGTATGCCTCTTCTTCATTGGCAGTCAATAGGGCGCTGATGTAAATTGGCCGTGGATTAGCGATATCACCTGAGTCAACTTCTTTCAACTCGTCCACTGTTGATTTCACTCTTTCTTCGAGTTCTGGAGGCGCAATTTCGGCGTCCTCCTCCTCTTCATGGACCTCTTCACTCAAAGTGATGTGATTTGTTGAGGCGATGTCCTTAATTACCTCTTCAACTTTCCTAAAGTCCATGCATGTTCTCATTTTCTCGTTCCTTTGCCTTATTTGGATTGTGGCCATAGTACTATCTCCTTCGTTGATGCAGCCATCTCTGATTAGTCGAATAATCTTCCTTCTTAGATTTTCTCTAATGCTTTGAGGGGCATGTTGAGGAATATGTTGAGCACCACTATTGATATAATATGAAGAAGCCACACTTTCTCTATCGTCTTCATCTTGTGTTTTTGTGAATATGATTGTTTGAATTCTAGCCTTCAACTCTTTATTACATGACACGATCAAAGTGGTACGCCTCTTCATACGGGACGGGACTAGGCCTCTAAGCCTTTAATTGGCTTTTTGTTCATTGCCCCCTTGTAACTTGGCTGCCTTTATCCTTTGGTGAATGTTTCCCCCATGTCTTTTCATTGGGGCAAGTCTTTCGAAGACGGAGACCTGACGTACTTTCCTCCAATGTCTATCAAAAGTATCTTCTGTTGACGAGACTTCTCCCTCAATGACATAATTAGTGGTTGCTCTTTTGATGGTGATGCGAACAGGATTTGTTAGCGTATAACCGAGACCTATCTTGGAACTTTTGCCACCATGGCTAGCCTTTTTTACTGTATTTCAGACAGTATCTGACTTACTGGAGCTATTTTCTTGTGGGTTATACTCAGCTTGGATAAGAAGTTTAAACGTTTTAGGGCCATAACGCTTGTTATCATCAGGTAACGGAAGTGTTCCATGCTTAGTTCTAGCTCCTAATGTCGGATGGACGAATGCTTCAAGTGGTTGACTTAACGGGATTGTTCCATCAAGCTTGTGTAGTGGCAAGGTTAACTCTTTTAGAGGTTCTTCTTGGGAAAGGAGCATGTTTCCCTTTGATGTCTTTCCATCGCAACAAGGGGAAGGTTTACATGGCTCGTCTTTGGCAGCTTGACCCTTTCCAGATTTCTTGCATGTTGTTTTTGAGTCTTTGAAGTAATATTTGGCATCGGGAAATACGATTCAGCCTCAGAGAAAGGCTTATCGTCAGCAACTACTCTTCTTACGACACCATTTCCATAGTATTTCAAACACTGGTGCTAAGAAGATGGAACCACCCCATTCTCATGCAACCATGGGTGGCCGAGGAGCATATTATATGATGTTCTAGCATCGATCACATAAAGCAAGGCCGTTAAAGTCATTTCGCCATCAACAAGTTTAGCCTTATAACTCCAAGAGCTCGTTGTCCATCTAGGTTAAATCCTTGGATCATCAGTCGACTACTTACGAGCTCATCAGTGGAGATCCCTAATTCTTTCATTGTGTGTAGGGGCATAATGTTCACGACAAAGCCTCCGTCAATGAGTATTTTTCTTCACCTTTTTCTCACGAGTGTATGCAGTCATGAATAACGACCTATTATGTGGATCAGAGCCGAGTTGCAAATCCTCGTCGACGAAAGTGATTGCTAAAGTATGGTCACTATCAGTAGACTGATCCTCCGTCTCGGATAGGCAGACTTCTTCATTTTGATGACTCGCTGTGGAGCATATAGCAGTGATGACATTTATCGTAGCATCTTCCTCTAAAAGGATTTTCCTTCTTGAGACAACCGCAACACTTTATCTTTAAATACAAAGCAATCTTGTATCGGGTGACCCAACAGCCGATGGTATTTGCAATACTTTGGGTCGTCGATTCTTCCAGCCTCTTCTGGTCGCTTCATTTCTAGCAACTCGATCAAACCTTCCTTGAGCACGTCATCAAAGATCCCGGGAACATCCGAGTCTAAGAAAGGGTATTGTTTGTCCTGCATTTCGTTTAAGGTTAACCTTCTTTGTCCCGTCTCTCGAGGAATGTTCTTCTTTTCACCTTCTTTATCATCATTCTTTGTTTGGAACTTGATAGATTTAACATTTACCGCCATGATTCTTTGGTTGATGGTTTGACGACTGACTTGCCCCCTTTCTTAGTTTCTTGTCTTTCTTTAGATTTTGGGAAGTCAAGGGTCGGTGGTCCTTCAACTCCACTTGCGGCCATACTTAGCTCCATATCATGCGCTCTAGTTGCTAGTTCTTCAAATGTCCTTGGCTGAATGGAGGATGTACCGAAGACCCCATTGCATTCCTTGAGTGCACATTTCAATCGCGGAAGCTTCAGACAAACGATCTTTGCAATTGAGGCTCAGATTCCTCCATCGATCGATGTAGTCAACTACGGCCTCCTCTTTCCATTGACGCATGTTGGTCAATTCTATCATGCTTACGGTTCTCCTGGTGCTGTAAAAGAGGTTGAGGAGTTCTGGCTCCATTTGCTCCCAACTATCAATGGAATTGGCTTCTAAGTCTATATACCAGTCGAACGCATTCCCCTTCAATGAGCGGACAAATTGCTTCGCCAAATGATCGCCATACGTCCCGACATCGTTGCATGTCTCAAAGAAATGAGCGATATGTTGTTTCGGGCTGCATTTACCATCGAAGAGTTGAAACTTCGAGGGTTGGTAACCGGAAGCATCTTCAAGTTGTCAATTCTTAGAGAGTATGGTTTGGTGTAAGTTGAAGATGACTTAGACGTCCCATCAAACTTGTCCTCAAGGGTTCCTAAGATGATCTCTTTTAGTTGGTCAACATGGACCATACCATAAGGAGACTTGCAGTTTATCCATGGTTCTTTCGTTCTCGTTTGGTTGGTATTGTTGCCCCGCAGACTCTTTAGCCTCGTCTTGATCCTCAACAGGTTCTTTTCCAGGAGCGTGACTTGTAGTACCGCTATCAACTTTGCTTATCAGTTTTGCGATCAAGGAGTCTTGCTCTTGTGCATGTGTCATAAGCCCTTCAATAGCTTTAGTCAAGCTCACAAGTTGTTCTTCAAGAGTTGAAGCATTAGTTGTCATGATCGGAGCTGCTTCTGAACTTGATGAAGAACGAGGAGTAGAACATGTAGAGGTATCCTTTTCATCTCAATTACTATCAACAATGTCTCGTAAATCCTTCTTAGTAGCCCCGGAAGAAGTATTTCCCTCTGAAGATGCCAATGATCGCGAGTTGCTTGACATATGCCTTGTGACAACATTGACGTCTGCAGCTGGAGAATCTGTTGCAGCGACTTTCCTAATTATGATCTTGTGAGGTGTCATAGTGATGTCTTCAATTTTGGTTGAAGATAAGAGATGAGAGGTAGAGATGGTCCCACTGGGTGTGTCAAATTTGTAACAACAAATTTCGTATTTTAAATGTATAAACACGAAAAGATGTACAAAATAGATTATTCGGATCAAAAGAGTAAAGTTTACAACTTTATGGATCCTATCTTTATTTTCCCTCTGATTCTTCTCTTCATATATGTCTTCAAATTCATTGACTTGAACAACGCTAATCCAAAGCTAAGTTGAATTTTGGATTAAACGCCATTTGTTGCCGATTTTCTCGAAGAACGCCGAAGAACGTTGAAATTCCTTTATACCGGAATTCTTCGCTTGATATTCCTTTGTACCGGAATACTTCACTTGATTCTTGACTTGTGCTGTTCCTCGTTTTGGTGGAGAATGAACCTCTATTTATAGTTGTAAGATGGGAAAACCCTAATGAGCTTGAGTCTGAGCGGAGCGATATAATTGGTCCCTCACAATATCACTATCCATAAGATAATTATTAAAATAATTGTATTTAATTTAATAATTACTGCAACAACTTGACACATGGAGCATTCTGATTGGTCCACCTTGTATTGATGTTTATCCTCATCCTCTTGGATAATTACTAAATTAATTTAATTTAATTTAGCAATATCTACATCATCTTGACACGTGGCGGCTTCCCATTGGTCAATAAAATGTATAGTAAATCATCAATTGAATTGACTATTTAACTTAGAAATTTTATGTACCCGTTTCCTAATATTAAAAATAATCAATATAATATTGATATTCAACATATATTTTATTACGTGATACATGTTAATTGGATACGAAATTTGCATATCAACATTATGCTTGCACAAAATTTACGCTACAAACAACATGAAACAACTATTTGACATATATTTGTTTAGCACAAAGAATTTGTTATTTTACTATGCATGAATTTCTTGTCAGCCCAAAACCCTTTAAAATGTATATCAAGTACCCTGATAATGTTATGTGGGTTTATTGTTTACGTTTTTTGTTGTAAAAGTGAATAACAATGGTTTGTATATATGTGGCATGCTTTGATAATTTCGGTTGTGTAAGATAAGACATTATTGCGCGATCTGTTTTTGTATGTTCCCCTATGGCACGACAATATACTACCACTTCATAATGTGACTTGTGTCATGCTTGGGAAGACCTTTATTGTTTTTTGTGATGTGTACTTGGTTGTGAAGCTAATTTTGTGGCATGCTTTATAATTCTCTTATGTGTGCATGATAAGGCCCCGCAACATGACATGTTTTTGTAAGTTCATTTGTGGCACGAGAACCTTTATCACATCATAATGTATCATGCGTCATTTTTGTACGATATTTATTACATTTATGTGATGCATTTGATTTTTTACTCTTGTTCGTTGTGGCACACTGATCTTAAGATGCTAGTTGCCACTGTTTTCCTTATTTGTTAGCACAACATTATTTTCCTGAATACAGGGCGTGAGATTTATTTACTTCATGTCCAAACTTATTCCAGCGGGTTTAATTTGGACGTGGAAGCCACCTGCCATGCATTCCATTGAGTACAGATTAATGGGTAATGTAGGCACAAAGTCGTTATGACGATTAAGGAGAATTTGAAGGATGCATGGACGGTGAACTTGTCGCAAAAATCGTTTCTAAATCGATATGATTAGAATAACTTTCTCAAATCGCAAGCGTATGATTTGTGATGAGGGTGGTATAAAAGATTGTTGAACTCACAAAGAGAATTTCCTTGTGAATTAGCTAAGCCATTTCTAAGTTGTAAGTTTATCAATTGAAATTTAGATTCGGATTAAAGACTAAGATAGCAATTAATGTAAGAGTAAGACAAATGCTGAAAAGTGTTCCCCAAAGTGTTGGTTCCACCAAAGCCAATAGAGTTGATACTTCAAAGATCATTGCAAGAGATAATTGTGGGTGTTCTGTGATTGGATTCTCACATAAAATACGACTTAATTAAACGTAATACTAGACAAGTAAACCGGATCCTATGTAGAATACCTACATGCATAAGAACTTAAGGTTCGATCCTAAGTCGGGGGGGTCTATGTTACGTAAGGCTAAAAGGCATTGTGTCGGCTTCTCTCACACTGAAAACCGGTGTGAGGGTGTAACAATCAACACACAAACATAACTCAATTTTGCCAATCCTAACAAGCGTTCCCTAGACTCTAATCCCCCACCCGCGTGTTATAAGGCATGAGTCCTAGTATCTAATCTCATTTTAGGATCTAATTCGAACAAACCTCGACGGATAGCAAATTTCGAGCCTAGGGTCGAATTATCCCTTCCAAATGCACAACCAATGATTCTGCTTTTAAGCTATGGAAAGACGAGCTAATGTCAAGCTTGTGAACTTAATATGTAAACCCTTAGAAATTATTACATGTTAATTAAATCATAATCCTAGGTTATCATAACCCACAACAAATCCAATAATCAATCAACGGTTCATCAATCCCGAAGCTTGGGCTATTCCCTTGCTTTAGATTACAAAGTAAACTACTCACAAATCATCAAATTGCAACAACGAATCAATATTATCAAGCAAGAAAAATTAAATAAAGTAAAACTAGCGAAGAAAGGGATACGAAATGCTCAATAATGGAAGAATCTTGATAAACTTCAATAATCTTCAAGGATGTCACAAGCCTCAGAGTATTCCACAAGATCTTCACCAAAAGACAAGTTCCCCCTTTGAAGAAGGAAGAATCCTAGAAAATCTGAAAATCTAAGACTAGAAATATTCTAAGTGTTATAATGTTACTACTTGTTACAAAATGAAAAGGGGAATGAGTATTTATAACACCCAAACTCTACACAAGTGAAATGACTAAAAATCTATAGAAAGTGCCTTTTTAGTAAGGGTAAATAGGCAAAAGAACTAAGCACCATGTTTAACTTCTTTCTGAATTGGGTAACGATCGATCGCGAGTACCACACCAATACTGGTGTGGTACCGCAACCCGTATTGAGATTCTGGAATGAATATCCCCACCAATATAGGTGCGGTGGTAGGGTACCAGTGTGGTATTGGTCACTTGCCCGACGTTTGATCGTCGGGCTTTCTCTTCGCGTGCGTCGTCTTCGTCCTTCACCATTTTGAGGTCTTTTCACCCGTTTTCTCGGCTTGACTTCTTCATAGATTTTGCTCGTGAGTTGATGATCTTCCATTTGGGCCTAACCCGGTCTAATCAAGGCTTGTTTAGGCCTCACTTTGTAGGCAAGAGTAGGGGATTAAGTGCATACGACTTCCTTGAGCTCCCGGGTTTTCCTAATCTAAAAAATACAACTAAAAATCTATTAGGGTTATAATGTAAAGCATGATTTTAAGTGCTGCTTTGTATATAAACTGTTTCTTGCACTTTATAGAATGAGAATAAATTATCACAAATTTCTTTAAATATTATGAATGTTATATATATTTATTGCATATTGTACAAATACCTTACATTGTAGACAAAGTGGTGAGTAGGAGATCACAGTAGATCACATTGTTAGTTCCTTGTAATAAGTATAATGATTCACAACTTAGATGGAATTGAACACTCCAATGGTAGAAGTTGATGTATAAGGCTCGGATTGGTTTGTCTTGACTAAGAGATTGCACTAGTGCATTTGTTGCACTGAATTAGACCAACAACGAGATAATATTTCTAGACTGACTTGAAAAAAAATTAGATCTTAGTGGTTATTGATTACTTAATTTCCGTCACTTAATCGGGATTATATATAATTAATTAATGTTGCTTTGATTTATTAAGGGTAAAGAGTCACTGGGACTCAATGCTCTATACTTTGGGCAATATTATTAATTATATGACAGATTGCTAAATTAATACAGAAATCGTGTCTTGGTGAAACAAGTTGAATATGTCCCCTTGATGGGCTCAGAATGTTTATCATATCAAACCTGTATAGTGGATTAACTTCCGATGTGATAATAATGTTGAGCTGTTTGTTCTCAAGGAAGAAAAGAAATTAATTGATTAAAACATTCAGTAGCTTAAATTAACTAATGGACATTGAATCTTAAACATGGGAAAAAATAACCGGGAGCTATATTTTGTAATATGGATTAGGATGAGTAGTTCAATATTAATTCTATAGTGGAGTGAATTAATATTAATGGGTTAGAATAATATTGATGACTCAATATTAATATCTAAGCCCATTGGGAGGCCCAATCCTATTCCTCCTAAAGGTCTCTTGAGTAGCCTAATAAAAGTCCATTAACTAAGAGGATAATGATTAATTATGAAGTATGAGATATGAAAGAAAAAATATGGAAAATCTAATTCCAAAGGGGATATAATTTTATCCATATTTTTCCTCTCCCAAGTTGGAGAGGATTTCTATCCCCTCTCCTAAAGGGGCCAATTTTCGGCCCCATCTGTTATAAATAAGGGGACCAATTTCGGTCCCCATATGCATAAGAGAGTGGCTGTTTTTTCGTGAAAATTAATCCTTCCTCGAGTCTTAAGAAGTTGGTTTGATTTCCCACCTGATTGGCAAACTTGGGCTTAGGGAATACTCAAGAAGATCTTTAGGTTGAAAGGATAATTCTTCTCAACGGTGTCTCTCCCGATTCGAAGGTAAATACGATAATCCCTTAGTTCTGCATGTTTAGGGCTTTGTATGATTTACTGTTATTAAATTACATGAATTATATGATTTGATTGTTTCATATCATGGTTATTTGATTTATGAAAATAGATATTCAAATTTTATCCCAAATAAATCCTTGGCACAAACTCCAATTTCCCAACAAAAACACCCAAAAGTGCATCAAATTATATCAAAAAGTACCCCAAAAATACATTTTCCTACTGTATTGTACATAAACATAGCAAACAGTCACAATTCTTAACGAATATGAAGCTAGATGGTATGAAGCAGACTATCCAAACATGGGTTCAGACCTTGGTGGAAGACGACCAGGCATGGGATCATTTTCCATGCGGCAATATACATACAATTCTCTAATATGATATATGATGGGCTCCCTATTTTAGCCTGTAATGGTTCCCTGCGGTACCATTTTTACGGGTTTTCAACTGTATTTTCGGTAAGTTCAATATTATTTATGCATATATTTCTGTCTCATCTACCCTTCATGGCAGACAAGCCAAAATTTATTATTGTAAGACAAGTAATTCTTTGGATGTTTGTATTTGTTGATCTTCGATGTATTTATTTTTTATATACGACTGTATTATTATCATTGTTTAATGGAGAGTGAAACATTTTCATTCTTTATTTTTTGACTTTGACATACTGATGATGTTGGTTAGATAGAGGAGGGTAATGCACTATTTCTAACTTTAGTGTTACCGCAAGTGTATGGTGCTAGTGTAGTTAATGGCAAACAAGGTCGATCCCACAGAGACTGTTCCTATGTTTAACTTAATACCCCGATTATAATAGTTCTACCCTATCTAGACTCTCGAATAATAAATTAGTTGATTAAATAACTAAAACAAACAGATACTTGAATAAAATAAAACAAGTAATAACAAGAGATTCAAATAAGATAAGAAACGTATCCCAGGGCTTCATTCCACTTACAATTTCCTATGTTTGATTATTCTTATTCTAAACTTTTAAAGCGATTCTATTAATATTAGAAGGAAACTACTCTAGTTAACCCTCCTCTCGGACGATGTTAACGTGTAGATCAGTTATGAATAATTACCCTCTCGGGCTAATTATCACATATAAGACTCCATAGGGCTTCTACAACTGATGCCACGCAAGACCTCACTCCTCTCTGACTATTATTGGTGCCATGTACCTATTAACAACCCTCTCATGTCGGACGACGAAGTACTAATAAATTGGCCAAACCAATCAATTCATGAAATAAGAACAAAGCATATAGATAAACGAATAAAACGGGGTCTAGAATATATAAAAAAAATAAAAAAAACATAATTAATTGTAATCTACTCTCTAACTCTCGAACATAAGGGAATTAGCTACTCATGTTTATTACTAACATCCAAAAACATTCATAGACAAACATTCTTGAACAATAAAAATAAAGAAAGCGATAAAACCCAGAATCTTGGATCTTGATCTTCGTCGCTTCGCGTTCCTTGCTCTTCAATCCAAGACTCCAAGTGTTTCAAATGATAAAAGATTGATCCCTTAATGTATAAAGCCTTGAGATATTTATAGGAGTGCATATTTAGTTTAAAGAAGGAGAAAATCTGAATTGGAATAGAAAAACTTGCCCAAAAATGCGTTTTTGGACTCGTAGGTCTAGTAATTGGCCAAAATTACACGGCTTGTCCAACTTCAAAGCCATTTTTAGAGGTTTTCATATCCAAATTGGGCTTTGGATCTTTATGACAAAGTTGTAGCCCTTTGAATTAACTTTCTAATGCCACCAATTTCACCTTAATTGGACTTATAGATCTCAAGATATGGGCGAAATACTGAAAATGTATTAGGACATGATTTGACGTTGCATTCCACTCTTTCCATAGTTTCACCTCTTTTCTTGCTCATTTCTTCTCCAAACTTCATAACTAATGTACTTTGGACCTTAAAATCACACTTTTCGCTACAAAAGGAGCAACCACGTCATTCGGCTCAAGACAATTAAATATAACACAAAACCACTGAATATATATACAAATACTACCAAAATACTCGTATAAATCGACCTAAATGCATGCAAACACTACGTGTATCAGAGCTTGAGAGCTAGCTTGACTTGAGAAGCTGGATGCGCTTGAATCTCCACTTGAATACTCTTGTTGCTTGCTATTTGCTCATGTATACTTTACACAAAACACTTGAAAGATTGTGAGTGTTGTATGTGTTGAAGCTTTGAATAAGAATGTTTGGGTGCTTGGTGCGAAGTAATTCTAGTTGCTCAATAAATCGGTAGCCTTTGCTTCGTCCTCCATCTTCTTCTATTTATAGCATTTGAGGTATCTTCTAGTTGAAGAGTGAGAAAATATTCTTGTTGACATTTATTGCTGCTCGTACGACTTTAGAGCCGTTTGTCCTTTCTGCAAAAGTTTAGGTCAGAGTGGTTGCGGCTTGATGTCAGTATCTAGTGTTTCTTTTACATTTTGTCAGGTAACGTATCTCCATGTAATTGGATAGTCAGTACAAGATTTGAATCTTGTCTCCATTGGCTATATTTTTTAAATCAATACTTTGACTTTTGACCTTTGACACTGTGGGCATGACTAATGTTTGCTTGTTGGTTGGACATTTCTTGCTGCAAGCAATCTATATGATGGATTAGCATAAGCAACTTTACTGCACACCCGCTGCAGTTTCTCTTTCCTTACTGCTTCCTTAGACTTCCTTGTTGCATGTAGCTTTGATGTCTTTGTTGTGTGCCTGCAATAACTTATTCCTACCTTGCAATTGAGATTTTATCATCACCAAAACTATACATAAATCTCCTAATAGCTAATGTGTATACTGAAGGGTCGATTTAACGAAAATGGGAAGATGGTTGAAGAAGAGGAGCAGTTTGCTTCCGTCTCAATGCCCGACGAGCCGGATTCCACCGACATAGGCATACGACAGGTTGGAGAATGAACTGATACATCACGAGTGATGAATGATTCCCTATAGGATTTTCAAGAAGAGGACATTGTCAAGCGGGAAGAGTGCTATTGCAGCTCTCATGAAATCAAAGGACGAGTAAGTTCATTATTTTATTTAAGGCAGTTCTTCCTTTAAGTCATAAAAAAATTTGTTATTAGATCTAAATTTTTCGTGGATTCCCTAAATATTCATGTAAGCGAAACATAGGTTTGCCCCAGAATATCAGTAAAGATTTTTTCAAGTTTGTTGAAGATCCAACCAAATGTTTTGAGGCACCAGCGAGTTTGGAAGACACTACTAATATTACAAAACAATACTTTCACTTACAGATTGAACTTTTTAAATGCATCTTTCATTTTCAATAGCACACATATGCGTTTCTTGGAATTTGTTGTCTGATCCCCAGCTGGCTAATGTAAAGATCCACCATCGTGTGGCTCGAAATACGTTATCACCGACACCAATTACTGCGTGAGCGATTTTGTTCTCATGAGCTTGAATAAGTCGAACTAGATTGTTTGTTATGAATATATTCATATTTTAGTCTTTCTTCTTTTTTTTTTTTTTTTTTTTGTATTTTTTTCCTTCCAAGTAATTAAATAATTAGGTATGGGAAGACAGGTCTCCGCTCATAACAATCAACTGCAATACACCTTGCATTGGGACTTTGATCACAATACCCATGAAATATTCAATTGGGATGAGCTCATCAACCTGATTCCATATGTACAAGAAGAGGCACATGTGATGAACGTGAAAATTACCATTTTTCTTGCACTTTTCACGTCCGTATTTTGTTAAGAATTACGTGTAATTGTTGTGTCACGTGCAATTTCATGTTTTATTGTATTTTCGGGTTGATTTTTGAAAGAATTTATGGACTGGTCATGAAGAGTGTTACTGAGAGTGTTGTAACACTTGGATGAACACACTCCTTGTTTAAAGATGAATTGTCAATTGTATAAACCGAAAATGATAAACAAAGACAAGATAATTTAAACTCAGACAAGAACGAAGCCTGAGCAGTTTTATCTTAATCACAGCGGAATAAGTTTTATACAAAGCCTTCGAAAGTCCAAAATTTGATCATACAAGAAATGATCAAATCTACAGTCAAACTATATCCTGCATACTAAGCAATCCTCTTTTGAGAGATGGATTGCACAAAGTCTCACAACATGGAATGTGAGAAGTATGAAGAAGCTAGCCTTCAACTTTTGGTGTGAAAATGCTTGAAGAAATTCTGAGCTTTACACTCGGTTTCTTTCTCCTATTTTCCACACACGATCTTCTCTTGTCAGTCATATAAATATTCACCAGGAATGGTAGTTATCTCCTGCAAGATAAGATCAAAGAAAATAACCACCAATCTTCCAAAGGAAGACTTTAGGTTTGGATAAGTTTCTCAAGCAGATATATATGAAGAACTGAACTTATCCAAATACTCACACATTTGAATATGTAGAGTAAACGTACAGGGGCAACAAGGTAAAATTAGATGAAAGAGTAGAACGTGTCTCCTAGGGTGTTTTAACACAAGGTGAAACACTTAACAGAATACTGAAGGAAACACATGTTCTAACAATCTCCCCCTTTTTACCTTGTTGTCCAAAAAACAAACAAACTATCACAATAAAAACATTCACAGAACTATAAAATCACACAAAGAACATAATACCACATAGTAAACAACATCCAACCTAATGGGAGAGGTGAGATGTCACAAACAGCTCCCTCTCTCTCCCTAAATATAACACCCCAAAGCCATCATAAGGAAGAGTAGACATACTCCCCTTTAATGAGATTATCCCTGCACCTTCATAAAAACTAAATACACACATATATGCAAATAAGATGTCCAGCATCAAGAAAACCACCAACACATGTTAATCAGTCTTGGTACCACTGGTACCCGCAATTTTTGTAATGTCCACATGTTTACCATCAGCATTCCCAGCTGCATCCTCTTCCATATCATTAGCACCACCAGCCACTTCACTATCACCACCAGCTCTATCTCCCCCTTTTTGGCCTGCAAGGATGCTCGTTAAATCTCGTTCAATAGTCCCCCCAGTAGGCTGCATCAATCTCTGCATTCTTTCTTCTTGATCTAGCCATCTGTACCCAGTTCAAGAGTTGCACGACTGGGACAGAGACTGTTCATGCATGTGTTGCACCACCAGCAGCAGCACCTCCACCAAACACCTCTTCTGCAACCTGTTCCACAAGCTGAACATCCTGTACATGAGGAGGGTTGAGAAGTTTCTGATCAATTGTGATGTCGTGGAGATCATGGGAGTATTTAGCATGTGCTGAAACTTTGATCCTCTGATTTTGATGCATCTTCCAAATAAGGCAGGGAAATGGGAGATTCTGCTTTTGTGACTGTCTTTCTGCAAAGTTAGTAATGGTGTCGAAGACAAATTGACCAAAGTTGAATTTGACACCATTGGTCACCCGATAGAAAAACTTCATTTTGGTCTTAGTGGCCACATTGTGATTTGTGGTGGGAAACCAATTAAAAAACCAACCTTATGAAGAATGGCATACTTGGAAGTTAGTAAAGAAGCTGGAATTTTCTGGTTGATGGGCCAAGGATTTTTGTGACCACCCATGGCTTGGGAAATCACATGATCTAAATCATGAAGCTCCTCATCAATATTATTAGGAGAGAAGTGAAGGAAATAATTTATGAGAGCATGAGTAAACAACACAATCTTTCTCCTAAGATATGCTTGCCCAAATCGAGGCCCATTCGGAGTTCTCATCCCCTTAGTCAAATTGTAATAGAACTCCTTAACCAGATCATCAGCAAACATGCAATTCAATTCTAGGGTCTTTCCTAGGTGAGCAGCTTCAATGATGGAAATGAGGTCATATTTTTCAAAATAAGGAATGTCAAGTTTTCGTTCAGAAATTACCTCTCTATTTTGAAAATACTCCCAGTGTTGGAGTGCAGCCTCTGTGTAGAAATAGTCGTTGTAGCCACGGCTAGCATTGAGTGCTGCACCACCTCTAGTAGCACATCTAGGCCGCACAGGGGGTAAGGCCTGCTCCTCACTGGAACTCTCAGCCCTTCTTTCATTGTCTTGCATAACCACGTCCTCATCACTGGAATCATCAAATTCTGAGCCAGTCTCTTCAGAATTTTCCTTCTCTTCTACTTCCTCACTCACTCCTTCAGAAACATCATTCTCTTCTGACCCATATCGTGCTTCAGAACTTTCTTCTTCAGCAGTCTCAGATTCAACATCTAACTCAACATCTATTTCAGTGGCAAATTTTGTGATTTCAGCAGGTGCTGAAACACTGGTTCCTTCTCCATCTTTCTCAGGGACTATGTACTTTTTCTTTATATTTCTCACCCATTCAGTCAGTGTCTCCTCTCTGTCATAACTTGGCACCTGTTCATCTACTGGAGTTTTTGGTTGGAGAACTGAGATGTTGGTGGTGCTGGAACATTTTCAGCAACAAGTTCAGAATCCTTCCTTGGACTATCGTGGATAATCTTGCCTTTCCTCCTGTCCTCATCTATGAACAGCTTCTGGGCACTCTTAGTGCGGATCAGAATCTCATAGTCCGGAACCTCTTCATCATCATCTTCAAGATCAGATGGCAACCTGTATGCTGGTGGAGGTTGCACCTTGGGAGTTCCCTTCTTTGTGGCCGGAGGTTTGTTCTCCCCCAGTGTTAGTGAATGTCCCCTTTGCCTTTTAGAAACTCGTTTGATTGGTCCTGAAACGGCTTGAATGGTGTCTCGAAGTGGACCAAAAGGTGGTACATCATCAACATCTACTGGATTTTCATGATCCCCTGGTAGTTGCATGTTCAAATAGGCATCTGAGGGAACAAATTCCTCAATCGCCATATTAGGGTTTTCTTCAGGAATTCTAGTTGAGTCATGGGCAGGGGATGCTGTAGCATCCGGTAGAACATCATCCTTATTTGCACCTGCATATTCACTCCAAATTTCATAAGGATTTTGGGGTAAGTCAGCCGTGGATTGAGTGTGAGTAATTTCTGCAGAAGTGGAAGAAGTTGCGTGAGAATGAGAAGTAGAGAATAGCAAGGGAAGAATAAGGGTTGTTTGTTTTTCTAAACTGTCTTTGAAAGACGCAATAATCTGGGCTATTTCTACCTCTAAATTAGACATCTTGAAAATAAAATAGATTAAGAAATGAAAACAGGCCCAAAGTAAATACCCATAAAAACAGTTATCAAAAGGTCAAAATTAAAATTCAACTTCGCTAAACGTGTTCCACCACTTTTATCAACTACCTCCCACTTCCATAAAAATAGGGATTTAGGATAAGATTAAGTGATATATAACTTAATTAACAATTGTAGATATTTTTAATAAAGATTTTTTAGAAAAATTTAAAACTGTAAATACGAATTTAAAATAAATAAAAATTATTTTTATGAATTTTTAATTTTTTGAATTTTTATACACAAATTTTATTTTTCTTTTATAACAAATAAACATTACACCATTACAGAATTTTCAAGAGGAAGTAAGACATAAGATGATTTATAAAAGCCAACCATAAATGGTAAACTATACAGTGATCCAACACTTGAAACAACACCTTAGTTCTAGTGTTTTCTTCCAAAGATAGAGAGAACTTGTCATTTAATTGCAAGTTACCTATAGATTATCATCAGTAGAATCTGAATGTTATGAAAATCAGAATTGGATGATGATTTTGGTAAAACCATCAAATGAACAAGGGAGTGTATAGGTTACCCATCGAGATCAAGCTTCAATAAGATAATCTTTATTAGAATCTGTCCTTCCAAAAATAATTCTGTAAGGTAACAAGAAAACTAGAGAAAGCACAAATACTCAATAGAACACATATATACACTAGGGTGTTATAGTACCCTATGAAACACTATACTATTAGATAATACACAAACCAAGAGGTTTCCTTAGGAAGGAGAATCTCTCAAAATCTAATGATGTAGTAAAAATATCTGCAAGTTGTCCTTCAGTAGGTATGTGTTCTATACTCACAACTTTCTTCTCAACCAAGTCCCTTATGAAATGATGACGGATGTCAATGTGTTTGGTGCGAGAGTGTTGTACAGGATTTTTGGTGATGTCAATAGCACTAGCATTTTCACAGTACACCAAAAGAGCTTCACTATTAAGACCATAATCATCTAGCATTTGTTGCATCCATAATAGTTGAGTACAACAACTCCCTAAGGCTATATATTCTGACTCAGCAGTAGATAAGGAAACAAAATTTTGCTTCTTACAGTGCCATGACACTAAGTTGTTGCCTAGATAAAAACATCCGCCTGAAGTACTCTTTCTATCATCTACATCTCCAGCCCAATCATCATCACAAAAGCTAACCAAATTAGTGTTAGTGTCCTTAGAATACCAAATTCCTAAGTCTGTGGTTCCACTCACATATTTTATGATACGTTTTACAGCTCAAGTGGGTCACTTTAGGATCAGCTTGATATCTAGCACACACAGAAACACTATAGCATAAATCAGGACGGCTAGCAGTCAAGTATAACAAACTCCCAATCATACTCCTATACAAGGTGTTTTCAACACCTTGTGAAACACTGTCTTTGCAAATTTTTGTACAAGCACTCAAAGGAGTTTCCATTGTTTTAGAGTTTACCAAATTAAACTTGTTGACCAGGTTCTTGGCATATTTTGATTGACTAAAAAATGTTCCATTTTCATGTTGTTTAATTTGCAAACCAAGGAAAAAACTTAACTCACCTACAAGACTTATCTCAAAAGATGTGGACATTTGATCAGTAATAACTTTCAAATCCTTTTCACATCTAGTTGCTATAGTTCTAGATCTTCATGAGCCACCTTTGCTTATAGAATCCTTATAGAAGTGTGTTTAACCACTGGAGAAAAGACCTCATTAAAATCAATTCCTTCTCTTTGTGTAAACCCTCTAGCAACCAGCCTGGCTTTATACCTGACATGTTCCACTCCACAAACTTCAACCTTTTTCTTGAAAGTCCATTTGGAGCTCACAATCTTCTGGTTTCTGGGTTTTTCACCAATTCCCAAATGTGATTTCTTTCTAGTGACTGAATTTCTTCTGTTATTGCAGCCATCCACTGAACACACTCAATGCTTGTCACTGCTTCATGATAGCTCTGAGGTTCAGAGGTTTCAATATCTTCAGCAACTGTCAAAGCATAAGAAACCATCTCAGCCTGACCATATCTGTTAGGTGGATGAATATTTCTTCTAACTCTGTCCCTGGCAAGGTGATAATCTCTCAGATTTTGGTCCTCATCAGTGCCAACATCTGTGTTTTGTTGTTCCTCATGATCTATCTGCTCTGTATGACCAGTTTCATTTCTATTGTTAGAGATCTCCACCTCAACAGAAGTAGTATCAGTGGATAGGTTCCCATCAACCTCTGTAGAACTTCCATCATGCTTGTAGCCTAGATGTTGCTCATTAAAAGTAACATCTCTACTGATGATTACTTTCTGCCTTCCTGCTTCTAAGCACCACAGTTTATAATCCTTCACTCCTGGTGGATATCCAATGAAGATACATCTAAGTGCTCTTGAGTCCAATTTATCTTGCTTTACATGTGCAAAAGCTTGACATCCAAACACTCTTAATTCCTCATAATTTGACAGTCTTTCTTGCCACATTTCCTCTGGTGTCTTAAGCTGAATAGCGGATGAGGGTGTCTTATTTATCAAGTAGTAGACAGTTTTCGTAGCTTCTCCCAGAATGATTTAGGAAATGAAGAATCAGATAACATACATCTCACTCTCTCAAGAAGAGTCCTGTTCATCCTTTCTGCCCGCCCATTTTGTTGAGGGTTGAGAGGAACTGTTTTATGTCTTGTTATTCCTTTGTCTTTGCAGAACTGGTTAAACTCCTCAGATAGATACTCAAGTCCATTATCTGTCCTTAAATGTTTTAGTTTCTTTCCCTTTTTGGTTTTCAGTCAGAGTTAACCATTCTTTAAACCTCTCAAAAGATTCACTTTTGTGTTTCAGAATGAAAACCCAAAGCTTCCTGTTGAAATCATCAATCACTGTAATAAAGTACTTGCCTCCTCCATGAGTTTCAACTCTGGCAGGACCCCATATGTCAGAGTGAACATAGTCTAGGGGTTCAAGAGTAGTGTGACATCCCTTTCCATATGTGTGCTTCTTGGACTTTCCAAGAATGCACTGCTGACATAATTCAAGTTTTATGGGACCTTTTGAACCAAACACCCCTCTCTTGGCCAGCTCTAACATTCCTGTTAGGTTTAAGAACACTTACAACACACACACAACAAGATTCAATCCAGAAATGAATGAAAAACGAACTAAAAATTGGCCAAACAAAACCGAACCCAAAACCAGAAACAAAATGAAGAACACAAAGCTTTTTACGTGGTTCGATCAATGTGATCTACATCCACGGAGGCTCTATACACCTCAATTCACTCCACTAAACAACCAATTACAAGAAACAACTCAGAAAACTAGAAGCCCCAATTCACAATCCAGAATTGAGCTCAAGAACCCTAGCTTTCAAATTCTAATGATTGTGTAGTGTTTACAGAGGGAAAAATACGTGTATCAACTCGTCTTTACAATTAGAACAAATGTATATAAAGAGCTAAGCTCGAATCAAGAAACTCTAGAAGCTGGAATCAATTCAGTTTCAACTGCTTTTAAAACTGGTACGCGCCTTCAACAACGGTTTTCCATGCAATAGTCCAAAACCGTTGCACATTTCTGTTATAACCGTCACAAGCCCGGTTCTTCAATAACTTCCAAAACTGATCTGATATAAACCCGGCTCTCCAATCCGGTTCTTCCCAACCCAAACCCGGTTCCTGATTCTACTCAACCTCTACTACAAGACATGCTCACTTGATGATATTGAATTGGCACCTACAAATCTCCACCTCAATGAATTCAAGTGCACTTCATCACCTCTCACTGTCTTCTCATTTCCAGGCTTAATCACATTGTTCAAGCCTTATCAGGCTCGAGCAATGTACCATCTTACTCCTAGGAACTGCCTTAGTCAAGAAATCTGCCGCATCGTCCAAAGTATGCACTTTCTTTACTACAACAGATCCAGCTTCAATGATATCCCTTGAAAAATGAAGTCTAACATCAATATGCTTAGACCTCTCATGAAAAGCTTGATGTTTCACCAAATGAAGAGCACTCTGATTATCACACTGAATAGTAACACAGCCTTGTCTTATTCCCAAGTCCTTGAGAATTCCTTTGAGCCATAAAGCTTCTTTGATTGCCTCAGTTAAAGCAATGAACTCTGCTTCAGTTGCTGACAATGCAACCACTGACTGTTGCATGCATTTCCAACTCACAGCTGTACCATACAGAGTAAAGACATACCCTGTAAAGGATTTTCTAGTATCCAAATTCCTAGCAAAGTCTGCATCAACATATCCAATCAAAGGTATAGTACTTGCTTCTTGTTTCTGGAACTTTAACCCCATACTGACAGACCCTTTCAGATATCTTAAGACCTGCTTCAATGTTTCCCAATGTGATTCTCCAGGATTTGGCATATACCTGCTTACTAGAGACACACTATAGGCCAAGTCTGGCCTGCTACATATCATACCATACATTAGACTGCCAACACAACTGGCATATGGAACATTCTTCATGTGAATCTCTTCAGCTGCAGTCTTAGGGCATTGATCCTTTGACAACTTAGTCTGCAGATTAACTGGAATACTTACTAGTCTTGATTCATGCATGTGGAATCTCTCCACAACCTTCTGCAGATACTGCTTCTATGAGAGCCACAATGTTCCAGTCTTTCTTCTTCTAATGATGTCCATTCCCAGAATCTTCCTGGCTTCCCCAAGATCCTTCATGTCAAATTCTGAATTCAACTTTCCTTTTAGCTGTTGTATCTTATCAACACTCTTACTGGCTATGAGCATATCATCCACATATAACAACAGAAACACTTGTTCAGCTCTTGAACCTCTGTTAAAGTATACACAGCTGCCATATAAGCTTCTTATGAATCCTGCACTCATCATGAACTCATTGAACTTCTTATTCCCTTGCCTGGGACTTTGTTTCAACCCATAGAGTGACTTCCTGAGAAAACAGACCTTCTTCTCATTTCCTGGAATCACAAAGCCCTCAGGTTGCTTCATGTATATCTTTTCAACCAGATCCCCAGGCAGGAATGCTGTCTTGACATCTAACTGTTGTAGTTCCAAGTCTTCTTGAGTGACCTTTGATAGAAGTAACCTGATAGAGCAATGCTTCACTACTGGAGAAAATACCTCATTATAATCAATGCATTCTCTTTGTGTGAAGCCCCTGGCCACCAACCTTGCCTTGTATCTGATCTTATCAGCTTTTCCAGCCTCCAAATTTTTCTTGAAGATCCATTTTGAACTAACTAGCTTCTGCCCTTTTGGTTTGTCTACAAGCTCCTAGGTTTTGGTTTCTCTCTAAGGATTCCATTTCCTCCATCATGGCCCCTATCCAGTGTTCACTTTCACTGCAACTTACTGCTTCCTTGAAACTGCTAGGCTCTTGAAACTCTAAGTCTTCTGCCACACTCAGTGCATAATATACACTGCCAGCTAGTCCATAGAAATCAGGCCTTTGGATTTGTCTTCTTGGCCTGTCTCTTCCTATGCTATAGGTTCTGAGATTTGCCATCTCAATCTGACCTTCTTCATCTTCTGATGAACTGTCATCTTCTTGCTGAGCTTGAGTATTCCCCTCTGGTGGTATCTGCTCCTCATTAAGCTCCACCTGAATAGAAATTCTTTCAGGTTCCACAGCTCCATCAGCTTCCTCTTGACTTCCAGTAGAGTTGTATCCCATCACATCTTCATTGAACCTTACATCTCTACTTATCAGGAGCTTCTGGTTTCCCTGTTCCAAGCACCATAACCTGTAGCCTTTTATGCCCTCAGGATATCTAGGAATACACATCTCTGTGCTCTTGCATCAAGTTTGTCTTACCTAATGTGAGCATATGCCAAACACCCAAACACTCTTAAGTCATGATAGTTTGGTGTCCTTCCACTCCACACTTCTTCTGGAGTTTTAAATCCTAGAGTTGATGATGGTGACTTGTTGATTAAATAGCATGCAGTGTTTATTGTCTCACCCCAGAATGATTTAGGTAATCCAGCATCAATCAGCATACATCTAACTCTTTCCAGCAGAGTTCTGTTAAATCTTTCAGCAAGCCCATTCTGTTGGGGGTTTAGAGGGGCAATTCTGTGCCTTGTGATACCCTTCTCTTCACAAAACCCTGTGAATTCAGTGGATAGATATTCCAAGCCATTATCTGTCCTAAGATGTTTTAGTTTCTTCCCTCTTAGGTTCTCCACCTGACTCAACCATGTTTTAAACTTGAGGAATGCATCACTCTTGTTTCTTAAAACATATATCCATGTTTTTCTACTATTGTCATCAATGATGGACATGAAATACCTTCCTCCTCCATGTGTTTCTGTTCTTGAAGGCCCCCAAATATCTGAGTGTACATAATCCAGGGGTTCTTGAGTGGAATGTATCCCTTTAGCATAAGGCAGCTTCTTGGCCTTCCCCAGAGCACACTTGTCACAGAAATCCAGTGTTCTATTTCCCATTTCACCAATGATACCCTTCTTGGATAACTCCTTCAACCCTTTCTCTCCAATATGACCCAGTCTTCTATGCCACTTCATAACATCTTCTCTGCTTATCACAGATTCGGCACATCCTATCACAGGTGATCCAATCAAAATAAACAGGCCATTGTGTTGCCTTCCTTTGATTACCAGCTTATTGTGTTTAGTGATGTGAAGATGACCATCTAGGGAATTGAACTGAGCCAGTTGCCACAAGAGAACCAAGGGATAGGAGATTTCTTTTCAATCCAGGGACATACCTTACTTGAGAGATAGTTCTGATGACTCCATCATACATTTTTATTTGAACTGATCCTGTGCCTTTAACTCTGCAGGAGTGATCATTTCCCAGTAAAACGCATCCACCATCTTCCTTCTGTAGATCCTTGAACCAGGATTCATTGGGACACATGTGGAATGAGCACCCAGTATCAAGAACCCATTCCTTTTCCATTTTGGTATCTGTGATGTTTAAGACTTCTGGGGTGTCTTCTTGATGCTCTGTCATAGCCACTTCTGCTCTCTGATTTTCCTGCTTCTTCTTCTTTTGTGGACAATCCTTCTTTAAATGTCCAGCTTGCTTGCATTTGAAACACTTTCTAGTTTCAACCCAGTCTCCTTGTTTCTTTGCAAACTGAGTTCCAGATTTGTTGTCTTTGACTCCCTGGAACTTCTTCTTTTGGAAATTCTTTTTGAACTTAATGTTCAAGCCTTCTCCAGCTTGTGCAGAGACCTTTTCTCCCTGATTCTGAAAACACTTGGTCTTCAATGCTGACGGGATGGATTCATAGCTGATTTTTCCATCTCTTCCAAACATTAGTGCATATTTGAAGCTTTCCATGGATTTTGGAAGAACATTCAACACCATCAGAGCCTTATCATCATCCTCCAAGTTCACCCCCAGATCTTCCAATTCTTCAATCATCTTGACAAACTCATCAAGTTGATCAGAAATGACCTTATCATCAGAGATTTTGAAGGGCATTAATTTTTGCTTTAGAAATAGTTTGTTTGATATAGACTTTGATTGATAGAGTTCCTCCAGTTTTCCCCATGCCTCCACTGCATTCTTGCACCTTGAAACCTCCCTCAAAGGTTTCCAGGCATAAGAATATCAAACTCAGAGCCTTCTTATCCAATTCTGGAAACTTGGATTTCTCAGCATCAGGCCATTGATCAACAGGAAGAAGTGCAGAGTCTAGGCCATATTGAATCAGCACTGCATTCATTTTGATCTTCTAGAGTGAGAAGTCATTCTTACCTGAGAACTTCTCCACATCCATCTTTACTCCAGCCATTCCTTCTTCTTCTTTGAGTGTGTGTGTATGTTTCCCACAGACGGCGCCACTTGTTAGGTTTAAGAACACTTACAAAACACACACAACAATATTCAATCCAGAAATGAATGAAAAACGAACTGAAAATCGGCCAAACAAAACCGAACGCAAAACCAGAAACAAAATGAAGAACACAAAGCTTTTACGTGGTTCGATCAATGTGATCTACATCCACGGAGGCTCTATACACCTCAATTCACTCCACTAAACAACCAATTACAAGAAACAACTCAGAAAACTAGAAGCCCCAATTCACAATCCAGAATTGAGCTCAAGAACCCTAGCTTTCAAATTCTAATGATTGTATAGTGTTTACAGAGGGAAAACTACGTGTATCAACTCGTCTTTACAAGTAGAACAAATGTATATAAAGAGCTAAGCTCGAATCAAGAAACTCTAGAAGGTGGAATCAATTTAGTTTCAACTGCTTTTAAAACTGGTACGCGCCTTCAACAACGGTTTTCCATGCAATAGTCCAAAACCGTTGCACATTTCTATTATAACCGTCACAAGCCCGGTTCTTCAATAACTTCCAAAACTGATCTGATATAAACCCGGCTCTCCAATCCGGTTCTTCCCAACCCAAACCCGGTTCCTGATTCTACTCAACCTCTACTACAAGACATGCTCACTTGATGATATTGAATTGACACCTACAATTCCCTTCTCACCTATGTGGCCTAGTCTCTTTTGCCATAACTGAATTTTTTCTGGTTTCAACACTGTGTCAACTTCACCAGATATTGAGGTTCCTTCCATAATATACAGTCCATTGACCTTCTTTCCTTTTATGACACATTTTCTTAATTTAGTTACATAGATGAACCCATCCTTGGTGTTAAACTCACACCCTGATGCAGTGAGAGTTCAAAGAGATATTAGGTTCCTTTTCAAGTCAGGAACAAATCTTACATTTGACAGGATTCTGTTATTCCCATCATGCATTTTGATTCTTACTGTTCCTGCTCCTTTAACCTTACAAGCCTAATCATTTCCTAGAAGTACTGAGCCACCTTCATACAAGTTTAGATCCTTAAACCATGATTCATTGGGGCACATATGAAATGAGCACCCTGAATCAAGTACCCACTCATCAGAAACTTTTCCATCTGATATTGTGAGCACCTCAACTCTCTCATATCCCTCTTCAGCTATTGCAACATCTGCTTCTTGACCTACAGGCTTCTTCTTTCTCTCCGGACAATTTTTCTTTAAGTGCCCTGTTTGTTTACAATGAAAGCACCTTCTCTTCTCCACCCAATCAGAACCTTTCTTTGACCCTTCTTTCACATCAGATTGACCCATGGGTTTATTCCATTGTGACTTCTTCTTTTGTTGATTCTTGTTGAATTTTACATTTAAACCCTCAGGTTGAGATTGGGATTTTTTATCTCCTTGAATCTGAAGTAGTTTGGTTTTCAGGGCAGTCATTATAACATCAAGCTTAAGCTTGTCTTGGCCACCAACTAGTAGAGTATCTTTGAAATGATCAAGTGATCTTGGCAAAGAATTCAGAAGCATTAGTGACTTATCATCTTCTTCCAGTTTTACTTCCAAATCCTCTAATTCATCAATTAGCTTATTGAACTCATCTAATTGATAAACTAAATTCTTTTCATCCACCATTTCAAAGGCCAGTAACTTCTGTTTCAAGAAAAGTTTGTTTGACACAGATTTAGATTGATTAGATTTCCTAACCTTTTCCATGTTTCCAATGTTGATTTTATCTTGGCCACTTCCCTGAGAGGTTTGTCTCCAAGACATAATATGATGGTTGAGTGTGCCTTCTGATCCACTTCCTGGAACTTGGATTTATCAGCTTCTGGCCACTCTTCCACAAGCTTCAATGCCATTGACAGACCATTTTATATCAGAACTGCATTCATTTTTTATTTCCATAAACTAAAATCATTCCTTCCAGTAAATCTTTCCACATCTGACTTCATGGAAGCCATTGATTCCCTCTTCAATCAAGTAGGTTGGCTTCCCACAGGCGGTGCCAATTGTTATACCACAGATCAAGATTCACAAGAAATCACAAAAACGTGTTCGGTCCAAAACTTTGAATACTAGCCGAACAAATCAATCATGTTCAAGCGCAAATATAATCGAACAAATATAAAAGCAGATCACGAAAACAAAATCAAACACACAAGCAAATTTACGTGGTTCGATCAACGATCTACATCCACGGAGGTCGTATTCACCTCAATTCACTAATCACCTCAGTCAATTACAACTTTTACACCCTGATTGAAAGAGCCCGCAAATTAGAACACTAATTTGGGCTAAAAACCAACCCTAGAAGTAATTTCTACAACTGAGAGAGAATTACAAAGGGAAAAATGTGTGATGATGTTCTACTCAGCTAGGCGGTTACAATGATATATATATCACCCTTCAAAAGTTACAGAAATAACGCGACATGATCAAGAAAATGAGCTACAACAGTTAAGCAAGTGGCAACGGTTTTAACACCGTTGTTGTTGAGGCCCTCCCAGCTCAGCTTCCAACTGACATTCATAACTACCGGTCCAGCAATTAGTTGCTACCCGATTCTTCATCCTGGCCCGGTTCTTCAACCCCTGAACCCGGTTCTGAATCTATCTCGGTTTGCTGAATAATATACACCATAACCCCTTTGATGAATTTGAATTTCTTCACATGTGGTTTTGCTGTAAGATTTTGTGAATCTTTGGCCTGAACTGACAAACCCTGTAACTGTATTAATATATTTAATGAAATTGATAGTACTTTCTATAAAAGGATTATAACTCGTCGTTTAACATCACCTACAAATTTTGCTATTTTGATGATTTAACTGTTGCAACTACTAGTTTGTCAGGATATTTATGTTTAAATTTTGATGACGCAAAACCAATATGTAGTAGGAACTAATAGGGGTGTGCACTGATCGGTTAACATACGGAACAAAAGTTGAAAATTTGATTGGAAAGGAAAACCGACCCAAAAATTTGGTTCGATTTTTGGTTATACATTTTTGTGAGTTTCGATTTTCGGTTCGGTTTCGATTTTGTAAAGTGAATAACCAATCTAATTTCATTTTTTTTTTAATTTTTTTTATTTATTCCTATTTTAGTGACTATAAGACGAAAACAATTAATATTGGACTTTAGAGTTTCAGTTTTGTTATTATTAGACTACAAATTTTCAGATTTCATTTTATTTTCTTCTCTTGTAACTTTTTCTATTTCTTTGTTTTAGTTAAGATTTTAAGAAAAATAATATACAGCATCTATTACCTATTAGCTTGTAATTTTTTTCATGTTTCTTTGCTTTACTTTAGCTGCAAAAATTATTTCATGGTGAAGTTTAAATTAAAAGATTGTACTTTGGGTTCTAAATTGCTAGCAAAACAATGACTAATCGAAATTAGAGAAAAAACAAAAGTTTTCGCTTTTAACCGGACCAAACCATTATTGGTCGGTTCGATTTTCAGTCCCCCAAACTGGGCAACCAAAATTTTGGTTAATCGAATGTTATGTTTGATTCGGTCGATTTTAACTGAAAGTAGAAACTAATGCCCCCAAAACTATGTAACCATTTGTAATAGATAGGCGAATTACTGTATTGAGACAAGTCACACTCGACAAGTCCACTGTGGGAAGTGAGGCTAAATCGCTATAAGAAGGCTACAAATATAGACAACATTACGAAGCACATGCAACAGTCCGATAACATCACAATTCACTATATGCACATGATTGTATAGCAGACAGTCAACATAAGGAACGACCATTATTTAAGTCAGTGATTTGAAATCCAAAAGTAGCTAACTCATAGAGACAAGATGCTATCTTAACTGACTATTCAATGGTGTAAAGAAACGTATCTTGACATAAAGTAAAATCAAGTCTGTAGACTGACATTGTCTCAACCACTCTAACATACTTCTCAAGCTAAAGGACAACATTAGCTCTAAGTCGTACAAAGAGCATTAAATGTCAACGGGATTATCTTCCCCCTTCAACAAGACAAATCCCCATTGCTATTAAAAGAGGAGACTGAAGATCAAGCAAAAAAACTTTCAAGACTTCTCACCAACTTACGGTTTACAAGCTATTCTCAAGCATCTAGAAACAATCACTTGAGAAGCCTTCTCAATCTCAACATTCCTCAATGAAGCCATCTAACTAAGAGTGGAACAAGAACGTCTAGAGGCAGCTTTCGTTGGAAGAAACTAATACATATCAAACTCTTAGCATAGTAACAAAAAGTCGAGAAATTCAATTTCTTGCGTATATCTCGTGTTTTTATGCTGAAAAGTGAGAAATCCTATATTTTCATGATGATTTAAAAAAACACGATATTTTGAAAATATCGCGATAAATATTGTATCTCGCGTATAAAGCGTAACTGTACGCCTAAAAATATGATTTTCACATATGTTGTCATCTTCTCCTAAAAATATGATTTCAAATCTTCCACGCATTATGGTGGTAATTCCCATCCAAATATTTGTTTCCAAAATTCTAGTTGCACACACCTATCAAATTTAATGAATATATATTTCAAATATACTTTCACTTTATTCCTTCTTCACAAACTATTAAATATGTATATTCAATAAACCTTATGTTTCTACGTTCTCATCATTTTTCTTTTCAAGTTCAAAACCACAACATAATATAAAAAGTATGTGTAGATAAATAAATTTTATGTCCAATCAAATGATGCCATGTGGAAATTAATTAAATATCAATAAAAAAATATTATTCATGTCTTAGGAATTTAATTAAATTAATTCCAAAGTATATAGTATAATTGATATTTAATTTGGGCCAAAATAAATGTTTTACAAACACTATGGCAAGACGGTCCAATCAAATCAAGCAAGACTCAATCAACTTGTGAGGTGGTGTTCAATCTCATCAAGTGAGCTATACTTTGTAGTATGGTGTGTTGGGAATGTGGAACCGGGATCAGGAAGTGAAGAACCGGAGGTTTGAACCGGGTTTGAGCATCAAGAAGTCAAACTGTTCAGAATGAGCCGGGTTCGTGGCAGTTGAGGATAACCGTCATTTGTGACGGATTAGTTTCAGAGTTTGTGACGAAGAAAACCGTCGTTTTTGTCCGGTAGCTGAGCTCAACTTGATTCAGTTAGAACTTTCTGTACGGTTACATTCGAGCTCCAATTCTTATATCATTGTAAAGCTCTCATCAAGGAGAAGATCACTACGTCGAGCAATTTCCTTGTTTCTTAGATTAGAGAGAGTATTTTGAGATATAATGTTTCTGCCCTAATTTGTAACCATAATTGGGCATTTCGTTTATTGGGTGTATTCTCTGTAATTGATTGAATTTCTTAGTGGATTGGGGTGTGTCTTGCCTCCGTGGATGTAGTTCATCTTGAACGAACCACGTAAAACCTGTGTGTGATTCAATTTCAGTTCCTGTGTTGCGTAAGTTCAATTCGACCATAACTTTGGCCGAACTGAGTGTGTGTTTTTCAGATTGATCTTTGTGCGAATTCCATATTCTGTCTAGTTGTGTGTAAAGGAGTTGAATTCACTAACAAGTGGCGCCGTCTGTGGGAAGCAACTCTCACAGCTTGAAGAAGAGAAGGAATGGCTGGTATGAAGATGGATTTTGAGAAGTTTACAGGAAGGAATGATTTCACACTGTGGAAGATCAAGATGAATGCAGTATTGGTTCACAATGGCCTTGATCTTGCATTGATACCTCTGGATTCGTGGGAAGACAATGAGAAACCCAAGTTTTCATCAGTAGATAAGAAGGCCCTCAGTCTTATCTTTCTGTGTTTGGGTGATAAACCTTTGAGAGAGGTCTCAAGATGCAAGAGTTCCTCAGAAGCATGGAAGAGATTGGAAGATCTGTATCAATCTAAGTCAGTTTCCAACAAGTTGTTCTTGAAGCAGAAGATGTTGGCCTTCAAGATCACTGAAGATAAGGTAATTTCTAATCAGCTTGATGAGTTCATTAAGATGGTTGAAGAATTGGAAGACCTGGATGTGAAATTGGAGGAGGATGACAAAGCATTGATGGTGTTAAACATTCTTCCAAAATCCATGGAAAGCTTTAAGGATGCCTTGATGTATGGGAGAGATGAGCAGCTATCTTATGATGGGATAGTGAAGGCTCTGAGGTCTAAATGTTTCCAGACTCAAGGTGATAAAGGCATGATGCAATCTGGAGAAGGTTTGAATGTCAAATTCAAGAAACCTTGGCAAGGCAAGAAGGGACAGAATGCTAAGGATCCAAAGGCAGGAGACTCTAATCCTAAGAAGGGGAATGAATGGGTTGAGAAGAGGAAATGCTTCAAGTGCAAGCAGCCTGGTCACCTGAAGAAGGACTGTCCTAAGAGAAATAAGAAAGGTGGAAATCAAGGGGCAGAATCTGCTGCCATTGATCATCAAGAAGATCCTCCAGAGGTATTAAATGTTACTGAATCAAGAATGGTAAAGGAATGGGTCTTGGACACAGGCTGCTCCTTTCATATGTGTCCAAACCAGTCATGGTTTGATGAACTGAAAAGAGAAGATGGTGGAAATGTTCTCCTGGGAAATGACCAATCATGTAAGGTCAAAGGAGTTGGATCAGTGAGCATAAGGATGTTTGATGGTGTGGTCAGAGTCATCTCAAATGTAAGATATGTTCCTGGCCTTAAAAGAAATCTTCTATCTCTTGGTTCTTTAGTAACTAGTGGGTGTCAGTTTAGCTCAGTAGATGGCTTCTTGCATATCACAAAACATGGAAAAATGGTGATAAAAGGTAGACAGCATAATGGGTTGTTTATCTTGATTGGTTCACCTGTTGTTGGGAGTGTAGATATGGTCTTGAGCAGTTTTGAGCTTGTTAAATGGCACAAGAGACTTGGACACATAGGAGAGAAAGGGTTGAAGGAACTGTCAAGAAGCGGAGTAATTGGAAATATGGGAAATCAAGATCTGGAGTTCTGTGATCAGTGTGCTTTGGGCAAATCCAAGAAGCTGCCCTATGGAAAGGGTGTTCACACAACTCAAGAGCCATTAGATTATGTTCACTCTGACATATGGGGTCCTGCAAGGACAGAGTCTCATGGTGGTGCAAGGTATTTCATGTCCTTAATTGATGATTACAGCAGAAAGGTGTGGATCATGTTATTGAAGAATAAGAGTGATGCTTTTCATAAGTTCAAAACATGGTTGATTCAACTGGAAAATGTCAAAGGGAAGAAGCTGAAGCACCTTAGGACTGATAATGGACTGGAATATCTCTCTACTGAGTTTACAAACTTCTGTGAAGAAAGAGGAATCAAGAGACACAGGACTGTACCAATGAATCCTCAACAGAATGGAGTTGCTGAGAGGTTTAATAGGACTCTCCTTGAAAGAGCTAGGTGTATGCTATTGGATGCTGGGTTGCCAAAGGTATTTTGGGGAGAAACCATTGCTACAGCATGTTATCTCATTAACAGGTCACCCTCATCAGTGATTGGGTTCAAAACACCTGAAGAGGTGTTGAGTGGACAGAAACCAAGTTATGAAGGGTTAAGGGTGTTTGGGTGTCTTGCTTTTGTCCATGTCAAGCAAGACAAGTTAGATGCAAGAGCTCTAAGATGTGTATTTCTTGGATATCCGGATGGAATAAAGGGCTACAGATTGTGGTGCTTAGAGAAGGGAAATCAGAAGATAATCACAAGTAGAGATGTAAAGTTTAATGAGAATGTGATGGCTTACACTTCTACAGGCTCTAAGGAAGAATTTGATGGTGCTAAAGAGACAGAAGAGATATCAATTCAGGTGGAGCATCCTGCTGAAGATAATCACACACCTCAACCACAAGAAAATCTACAAGATAGTGATTCATCATCTGAAGAAGAAGAACAAACTGGACCTTCACAAAATGTCAGAGAATACAGCATTGGAAGGGACAGGCCTAGAAGAACAATCAACAGACCTGATTTCTATGGTCAAGCAAGGGGTGTTTACTATGCCTTGAGTGTTGCTGAAGACCTGGAATCACAAGAGCCTAGTAGTTTTAAAGAAGCACTAGACTGTGAAGAAGGTGAACACTGGATACAGGCAATGGTTGAAGAGATGGAGTCCCTGGAAAAGAATGAGACCTGGATATTGGTGAATAAACCAAAAGGTCAGAAACTTGTAAGCTCTAAATGGGTATACAAGAAGAAACTAGAGACAGCAGGATCCAAACAGGTGAGATTTAAAGCAAGATTGGTGGCTAGGGGCTTTACACAAAGAGAAGGAATTGATTTTAATGAAGTTTTCTCTCCAGTGGTAAAGCATTGCTCAATCAGGTTGCTTTTATCAAAAGTTACACAAGAGGACATGGAATTACAACAACTGGATGTAAAGACAGCATTCTTACATGGAGAACTCAATGAGAAGATATATATGAAACAGCCAGAAGGCTTTGTTGTTCCTGAACAAGAAGACAAAGTTTGTTTGCTGAAGAAGTCACTATATGGACTCAAACAAAGTCCAAGACAGTGGAATAAGAGGTTCAATGACTTCATGATTAGTGTTGGCTTTGTAAGAAGTCTTTATGATAGTTGTGTTTACTTCAACAAAGGTTCAAAGCAAGATAAAGTCTTCCTTCTATTGTATGTGGATGATATGCTAATTGCAAGCAGGAACAAGAAGAGGGTACAATGATTGAAGGATAAACTTAACACTGAATTTGACATGAAAGATCTGGGAGAGGCCAAGAAGATTTTGGGCATGAACATTCTAAGAAACAGAGAAGCTGGAGTGCTTTGGTTATCTCAGAGGCAATATCTACAGAAGGTATTGGAGAGGTTTCATATGCATGAAGCCAAACCTCTCTCCACTCCAGTTAATCTACAGAAGAAACTCTCCAAAGAACAATGCCCAAAGACTGAAGAGGAAATCATACATATGAGCAATATCCCTTATGCAAGTGGAGTTGGAAGTCTTATGTATGGAATGATTTGTAGCAGGCCTGACTTGGCCTATGCTGTGTCTTTAGTAAGCAGGTTCATGTCAAACCCAGGAGTTGAGCATTGGGAAGCTTTGAAACATGTGATGAGGTATTTGAAAGGATCAGTGAACTTGTCACTGAAGTTTGAAAAGAGAGTGGATGGAAGTATTGTTGCATTGGAGGGGTTTGCTGATTCTGATTTTGCAGCAAACATAGACACAAGGAAATCTATTTCTGGATTTGTGTTTACCTTATTTGGAACATCCATCAGCTGGAGAAGTGTACAGCAATCAGTTGTAGCACTGTCAACAACAGAAGCAGAATATATTTCCTTAACTGAAGCTATCAAAGAAGCAATCTGGCTTAAAGGGATTTTGAGAGATTTGGATATCAAGCAGAAGTGTGTGGCAATCTACTGTGATAATCAAAGTGCTCTACACCTTGTGAAACACCAAGCATTTCATGAAAGGTCAAAACACATTGATGTTAGGTTGCATTTTGCTAGAGATATCATTGATTCTGGTTCTGTGGAGGTGAAGAAGGTACACACATTGCATAACCCTGCTGATTTTCTTACTAAGGGTGTACCTAGGAACAAAGTGGAGCATTGTTCGAGCTTGCTGCAGCTTGAGCAATGTCATGAAGAGCAGTAACAGAAAGGCAGTGATGAGGCAGGAAGAGGCACACTTGATTCATTGAGGTGGAGATTTGTGAGGTGGTGTTCAATCTCATCAAGTGAGCTATAATTTGTAGTATGGTGTGTTGGGAATGTGGAACCGGGATCAGGAAGTGAAGAACCGGAGGTTTGAACCGGGTTTGAGCATCAAGAAGTCAAACTGTTCAGAATGAGCCGGGTTCGTGGCAGTTGAGGATAACCGTCATTTGTGACGGATTAGTTTCAGAGTTTGTGACGAAGAAAACCATCGTTTTTGTCCGGTAGCTGAGCTCAACTTGATTCAGTTAGAACTTTCTGTACGGTTACATTCGAGCTCCAATTCTTATATCATTGTAAAGCTCTCATCAAGGAGAAGATCACTACGTCGAGCAATTTCCTTGTTTCTTAGATTAGAGAGAGTATTTTGAGATAGAACGTTTCTGCCCTAATTTGTAACCAGAATTGGGCATTTCGTTTATTGGGTGTATTCTCTGTAATTGATTGAATTTCTTAGTGGATTGGGGTGTGTCTTGCCTCCGTGGATGTAGTTCATCTTGAACGAACCACGTAAAACCTGTGTGTGATTCAATTTCAGTTCCTGTGTTGCGTAAGTTCAATTCGACCATAACTTTGGCCGAACTGAGTGTGTGTTTTTCAGATTGATCTTTGTGCGAATTCCATATTCTGTCTAGTTGTGTGTAAAGGAGTTGAATTCACTAACACAACTCAAAAGGCTCTGATCCAATTAAAAGGCTCAATCAATTCAAAAGGGCCTGATCAAATAAAAAGGCTTAATCAAGCCAAAAGGCCCAATCAAGCCAAAGAGGCCTAATCAAAAGGCCTAAAGTCAAGTCAAAATGGCCTCCCCCAATACAAAGGCCCAAAATCCAGAATGGCCCAAGCAAATCAACCAGGCCCAATCAAATCCATGGTGGCCAATCAAATGGCGCCACCTAGCAAAGTAACTATGGAGAGAGGTTCTCCCTACACCTATAGATAGGGGACCTCGCTTCATTCATTCAAAACACAAGTTGTAAGCTTCAAGAAGATTGGAAGATTTCTAAGAAATCTCGAATGCTCAAAGCACTCTTGAAGATTGGAAGATGTTCTTGAAGATTCGAAGACGTTCTTCATCAAAGGCATCAAGAAGTAGGGTTCAATTCGAAGTCAAGCTGTTTGGCAACTGGATAAACATAGGCAGCAGAGGAGATCAAGAAGAAGATTTCACTCCAAATTCTCAAATCAAAGAAAATATTCGAGGAGAAGAATCAGAGGATTCAAGAATAGAGATTGCAATATACTGAGTTCTTCATTTAATCCAATAAAAATTAATTTGTACAGTTTTTTGTGTTCGTTAATTCAATATGCAAAATTTGTTGTTACAAATTAGGCATGCCCACTGGACATCTCTACCTCTCATCTTTTCTCCTTAACCAATATGGTAACAAATATTTCTGCCTCAAGTTCTTCAACCACATATGTGAAAGTTATCATCAGGAGCATGTCCAAAAGATCGCGATCGCTGATATCTTCAGGAGAAAATCCTTAAAATTAAGTTGATAAGAAAGATTCTCCATATGTTGCCAATGATGATGGAGAAGAAAAGGACAACTCTACATGTTCTACACCTCGCTCTACATCAAGCTCTTCATCTGCTTTTGCAATTTCTCCCATAATTATGATAAATAGTTCAACTCCGGAGGAGTAGCTTGCAAGTTTGACTAAAGCAATTGAAGGACTTACAAAATATGTCCAAGAGAAGGACTTGAAGATTGAAAAGTTAATGAGTAGGGTTGACAATGGTGATACCAGTTGCGCTCCAGGAAAAAGAACCAATTGAAGGTCAAGATGAGGCTGACGACTCTGCAAGGCATCATCATCCAGCAATTGGAAATGAGAGATCTTTGAATGAGCTGCAAGTTTCCTCCAATAGTTTGGTCCCTTTTGACCAATTAAAAGAGATCATTTTGAGAACAATCAAAGATAAGTTTGATGGGAGCTCTACGTCATCTGCGACTTACACTAAACCCTACACTCAAAGAATTGACAACTTAAAGATGCCGGTAGGTTACCAATCCCCTAAATTCCAACAATTTAATGGTAATGGCAACCCAAAACAAACATGTTGCATATTTCATCGAGACATGCAATGATGCCGGAACTTATGACGATCATCTGGTGAAGCAGTTTGTCTGCTCCTTGAAGGGAAATGCCTTTGATTGGTATATAGACTTGGATGCAAACTCAATTGATAGCTGGGGGCAAATCGAGCATGAGTTCCTCAATCTCTTTTATAGCACAGGAAGGACGGTGAGTAGGGGTGTTCGTGGTTCAGATTGGTTAGTTTTGACAAAATTTCAATAGCCAAACCAACAAAGTTTGTTTCTAAATATTTAAAACTTTAATCAAACCACATAAAATTAAAAATATAAAAAACAATGCTTCCGGATTTGGTTTGGATTGGGTCGGTTTGACCGGTTTGCTAATAAATAAAAAAAAAAAATTGATAATACAAAAATAACACACATATCCTTCAATCAATTACTTGGAATCAAAGTAAAAATATAAAATTAGTCAAAATATAGACAATTAATTCATAATTTTAACAAAATAATAAAATAAAGAATAAATTGTATAATTACAAAGTAGATTCTTTCGTAAGCATAAAGTCTCGAGGTGCCTTCATCCCATTATCGTCGTTGACTGACTCCGACTAAAGGCTTCATCCCATTATCTTCGTAGACTAACTTTGACTAAGATTTTGTGCACTGATGTCTTCATCCCATTATCGTCCTTAACTGACTTCGACCAAAGATTTTGTATACTGATGGTTGTTGCTAACTGTGTTCGACTATCATTTTTGTACCTCAACTAGGAATCAATATTAACTCAATCTTTGGAATTAAGTAAAGAAAACGAATTATAACCTAATCAAAATCTATATATTCTCTTCCGGGTTTATAATTATATATATAAATACAGACACACACACACATATATATATATATATATTAATAATATCAGTTTGGATTTGTTTTAGTGAATTTTTATTTTCGTAATCCATAACCAGACCAATTATTTGGTTTGAAAAATATTGTAATCAGTAACTACCATAAAATAATATGAAGCACGGTTCTCATATTGGATTGGATTGGATTGGATTGGGTCGGTCTGGTCTGGTTTGGTTTGGTTGGTTTGGTTATAATTTGAACAACCCTAACGGTGAGCATGATCGAGTTGACAAACTCTCACCAGTGCAAAGATGAGCCTGTTACAACTATATCAATCGATGGAGAAACTTGAACCTCAATTTATTGTTTATCTAAAAGTTCGGGAATCGAAATATGCATTCAAGGAATGTGATGGGGCCTCCGATATATCCTTCAAGGGATTAGGCCGAGGACTTTTGAAGAACTAGCAAGTCGAGCTCATGATGTGGAGCTGAGTATGGCTAAAGTTGGACTTGATTGACCCCCAATTCATGAGTCTCATAAGTTCAACAATTGGGGCAAGTCTTTCGTGAAAATCCAACATAAAGACTCCATGGCTGTTAGTGGAATGCCCATCAAATTTCAAAGAAATACTGATGCCAAAGGAAAGAATGTCCCTCAAGACAGGGGGCAAAGGAGGCCGACTTTAAAGGAGATGCAACAGAGAACTTATCTGTTCCTAGCCTCCGATATCTCTAGGATATTTGATGATTCGATCAAAGAAAATCTCGTCGAGTTTCCAGAAATGAAGTGGCCTGATGAAGTTGGACAAATAGCTGACCTAAAATACTACAAGTACCATCGCTTGGTAGGGCATCCAAACCAGGATTGCTTCATATTGAAGGACAAAGTCATGCAGTTAGCTCGACAAGGAAAAATCTCGTTGGATGAGGAAGATGTAGCTGCTAATTTTATCGCCACTAAAGACAAAGATAGTTGGGATATTGCTTCCTGGTATCAGACGGATGGAGAAAAGAGTGGAGCATGTAAGTCTAGAGTTGAAGTTTATAGCGATGATGGTGAGTGCAACTTAGCAATGACCTTCACAAACGAGGACTTACTACTTGGTTCATGTTCACACAACCGACCTTCGTTCGTGAGTGGCTACACTCATGAGCAAAAAATGAATCGAATCTTAATTGATGGAAGTGGAAATTCATGTAAATGAGCTCATGAATTGCCGCTTGATGATCCAATGCTTCAATCAAAAGGGCACTTGGCACCATCATGCTAGAATTGTTAATAGAAGACATGACTTCAATTGTGCTCTTCCATGTCATAGATGCCAAAATGTCATACAATATGCTTTTGGGCCATCCTTGGCTTAACTAGAATGGAGTGGTTCCATCTACCTTGCAATAATGCTTCAACTACTGCCATGAGGGAACTGTAACGACGGTGTTTGGTGACATCAAACCTTTCACTGAGGCAGAATCATACTTCGCTGATGCTAAGTACTATTTTCCAGAGAAACCTAAAAAAGATAAAGTAGAAGAAGATAACGATCCATTTTTTGCTCATTCCAAGAGAGGAAAGGAACTGCTCACAAGGGTTGAGGCGTTGAAGGAATTGACATTGCCTTTGAAGAAACTTGATTAGTATTCTCTGTTGCAAATTGGGTATGATTCTCAAGGAAGCGTTGCATTAGGGAAGATGTCCCCTGAAATTCCAAGCGGCTCAGGGTATGGAATTAATTCTACGCGGAGAATGTTTAAGAAGAGTGGCTACGCCATCGAAAGTCCCAAGAAAGATCTTGGTTATGTCTCCCAAAATCTTCTTCGTATTTCTGTCAAGAGAGCCACTACGAACCACATATCTGATGGCGAGGCTTCATCAAGAGAAGATACATTTGATGAGCATGGTGAGAAAGTTAAACGGGCTCTGTCTTTGATAGGCTGAATCCTCTTCGAATGGGTAAGAGGAATAGTCAGCGAAGGTTGAGTGTCACCGAGGGACCCTTTCAGAAACTCCGTAGCTTGATTCCCTCTCGGATAAAATGTCGCACTACCCTGAACATATCATGTGGAAGTGTCCTGATAACCAAAATGAAAACTGTGATTCTCATTAACATCCAGGAAATGAAGAAGAGGATAGAGAAAGTGTGGCTTCCTAAAACTTTATATATACTGTCATTTACTGCACAACTTCTCGAAATGTCAAAAGTACCCAACAAAGAGAGATCGCACTGTTGGTCAGGAGAGGATTCATCAGTAAAACAAATGATAACATGCACATTGTCTAAGTGAGGCAAAGAAACAGACAAGTAAGAGCACGCATAGATCTCAGAGTTCCTGAGGAAACTAATGAACATGTTGCATCACCAAATCACATCACTCTTGGTGACGACACTTTAGCGAAGGAAGTCTATGCAAATGGCGCACACAAGTTCATCTCTCAAGATATGCAAATTGATCCAACAAGTGGAAAACTATAAAGTGTTACAATGATTGAAGTTCAAGAAAAAAAGAAAAAAAAAGACAAAAACAAAAACAACAAGAAAAATAAAAAAATACAAAAGCGACAGTTTGAACTACGTTATGACTTGATCTCTTTCATCGGGTACGCGGGCAGCTTGAAAATTTTCTAAGTTCCGTCATATTTTTTATTTTCCCTTTTCTAAGTTGCCTTACTGCTTGATCAATTAATTGGCCAAGTGCAAATTGAAAACGAAAAGTTAAGGGGAAGAGTCATCAATAGTTACTTTTCAATCTGGAGGATCGCAATGGTGAAAATCTCCTCTTAGATATCATGAGTGTTTTGATCCGAAGTTGACTCACGTATCTTAGTTGCCAAGTTGATGAAGATCCAAGGCATCTAAGTTGGTGCGTATCTTCGTGAAGCATATTTCTATCAGGCTATCCGAGTCCGTCAAGACGTATTGTCGAGCCTAGCTACATCATGTTTGTTGGAAGTCCCTAGACTACTTATCTATGTCAAGTTTTCCTTGTTGGATCTCGGGATGAATCCGACTCTCCACGTCAAGTTTGGTGGTTTGTTCTCCAATTCAAGTCCGCCTCTTGAAATATCCGGGATGAATCTGTCTCTTCAAGTTGAGTCCATCGGGTCCGCCTCTCCAATTTGAGTTTGTCTCTTCAAATATTCAGGATGAATCAAGTGGAGTTCATTGGAACCATCGCCCCGAGTAAGGTGTCTATCTCTGTCTCTCAAGCATGGGTGGTTTCTCCCAAGTCAAGTCCGCTCTTTCGAATCGCCGAGATGAGTCCACTTCTCCCAAGTCAAGCTACCTCTCGAATCTTCAAGGTGAATTTACCTCTCCCAAGTTGAGGTTGTCTCTTGAATCTATAGGATGAATCCACTTCTCTAAGTCGAGTCTGTCGGGTATGTCTCTCCAAGTCAACTCCATCTTTCAAGTCTTCAAGATGAGCCTGCCTTTCCCAGTCGAGTGTGTCTCTTGAAGTTGTGGCCGTAGGTGTGTTTCTCCAAGTCGAATTCGCCTCTCCCAAGTTGAGATTGTCTCTTTAATCTTCAGGATGAATCCCTCTCTCCTTGTCGAGTACGATGAATGAGTCTCTCCAAGTTGAGTTTATCTCTTAGGGCTTCAAGATGAAATTGAATATCCCAAGTCGAGTCTATCAGATGCGTCTCTACACGTCGAGTTTGTCAAAGTCCGATTCCCCAAGACGAGGCCATCAGGTTCACCTCCTCAGGATGAGTTCACCTCTCTGTCTCTTTGGATAAATTAGAATGGGATGCTGACAGATGATGTGAGACTCTCAAATAGCAGCTTCGGAAAGATGAGTGGAGATGGTGATATTAATCTTGAGAAACACTTCATATCAATGGCCGAGTGATGATCATAAAGATGCCTATCGGGTAATGGTTTGGGATACCAACAATAACAGAAACAACCGGTTGGGATGTTGCTACAATGGAGCTAGCAGATTGGGAGTAGTCACAATTTAAGATTACAACGAGCTGATGTGTTCTGCTAGTTCTCATAAATAAGTCTGAAATAATTAAAAATGAAAAAGACAAGGAGATTAACTTGAAAAAAGGAAAAAAATATTATAAGGTGAACGAAAACAATAATAATAAAGTATCTAGAAATTCTAACAACTGATGAATACGATTCTCGTAGAAATTTCATCCAAGAAATAGTTCGAAGCGCCAATGTTTAAGTAACACCTTGGTGTAGAGATTCCGGACATCAACTATCAAGTTACGCCTATGTTCCTTCGTATAGAAAAATCGAGATGACGGAATCAAGTAGCACCTTCAGAACTCGAGATGTCGATGCTCAAGTCACTTTACGGTATTGAAAAATTAAGCCGCCAAACTACAACGAGAGGAAGACGAAGCTCTAGCTAAATATCTATTTACACTAAAAAAATAGTGGACTACAGAATAATTTGAACCGTGGGAGCTAGGGGGGAGAGATTTACTGGTACTTATGGCCTTGACTATGGTGTCATCTGTTGGAAATATCCAACATATTGGGCCAACACATGTCAAGTTTAATGTGTATGGTCGCCGTATAGTGGCCCAAATAAAGTGATGTATTGAGAATTTAAGTTGTGGGCCTTAATGGGTATTCAATAATCATGGGCTTTAAGTGTATATACCATAAGGAATTTTCAAGTTGTTGATGGACCAAATTGAAAATAACGGAAAAGCAGTATTATAAGTTAGAGTTATGATCCCCAAACCTCAATGGGTTCGATCCCTACGTTCAGATACTCTCTCCGCATAATACTGATTAAGGGTGAAACTGATCGTTTGGAAGAACATATCGGTTTTCACACAAGATCATACGTGGATTTAGGTACGCTTCTGCTTTCTAGGTTGTTATTTCTTCCTATTTCGGGTTATCATCGTAGAGGGTATATAATATAATTGTTAATGAGCATGCTTATTTGGTCCAATTAATGGTGTATTAATTGTTAAAATATGCAATTAGAGATTATTAAAATCTAGCAAGTGGTATCAAAGCCTATCTAAGAATGATTTTCTGAAATTTTGGGAAGATAAATATAATTTTGTGAAATTAGGGTTACAGCATGATGCAATTTTTGTATAAAGGATTTTATTGAGTACATGATTACTGAATCAAGGTTCGTGTTTTGGAAGTATTATACTAATGTTTATGTTTATTGAGTGGGGAGTTATCACGCAATTGATTATTGTTGGCACCGTATTATTCTTGTCGTCGACTTTCGATTTTCGAGGAATGCACAACACATAATCGATTTTTTTATCAGAATAAGGATATATGGTTTCTAGTATTTTATAACATGGTGAAATTTTGCTTAGTCATTGCATGAACTCAATTTGGGTAATTAATAATTGTTTCATTGATTATGTTGTCAAAATTGTTGTGGGTATCAAACAAGAACCAAAATTCAAACTTGAAGAATAATGAAATTGAAACTGAAATCGAAGAAACGAAAACGCGACACGAAATTTACGTGGTTCGATCGTTCGATCTATGTCCACGGAGCAGAATGAATCACTCTTCACTAGAATCAGAAATCAACACACAATTGCATCAACATGCAATTTAATCAAAAGAAATCAACTCAAGATGAGCCAAAACCTAACTTATATTCCTCTTGAGTTTCTACTTCCTAGAGCTGGCAATCTCTCTCTCGATCTTGGGGAAAAATTGCACTCTAGAATGATCTCTCAGAATGTACAATCAATTGGGAGAGTTACAAGAAAATTAGATAAACAAAACCTGAGGGAAAAATTGCAAAAACTGATAAATGAAAGACAATGGTTTTTCTTGAATCTGTTGTAAACAACAGTTATAACAGAATTCTAACTGCTTCTTCTTTTCAGCTCAAACCTGTAGTTTTCCACTTCATTTAATTCCCCTTCCGTTTCTAAACCAAAAACTGAGTGTTGTTAAGTCACCAAACACCACAAATCTCCACCTGACTTACACACGAAGCAATCACTTCAACACTGATTCTACATGAAAACAACTGAATTCAAACTACTCACTCATGCCCAAACATTGGACATGATTCTTATGTTGTAGTGAATCAATCACATTGCATTACTTGGACTAGGTCCAAGCAATATCTGAACCTATCTGAAGGTAAAGCCTTAGTGAGCAAATATGTTGCCTTCTCTTTGGTGCTCACTTTCTGAACCTCAACGTCACCTTTCTCAATCACATCTCTCACATAGTGAAGTTTCACATCTATGCATTTTGATCTATCATGAAAAACTTTATGCTTAACCAGATGTAGAGCTCCTTGAGAATCACATAAAATTTTACTGACTTCTGCTTTAAACCAAATTGTGACAAAATCCCCTTCAACAATATAGCTTCTTTAATAGCCTCAGTCATTGCCATAAACTCAGCCTCCGTAGTTGACAATGCTACTACAGGTTGTAACATTGATCTCCAACTAATTGTTGCGCCAAATAGTGTGAAAACATAACCTGATTGGGATCTTCTATTGTCCAAGTTTGCTGCATAGTCAGAATCTACATACCCCTTCAGAAATTCAACAGACTCATCACCTCTTTTGAACATTATTCCATAGTTTGTTGCACCTTTCAAATATCTAATTATCCACTTAAGTGCTTCTCAGTGTTTCTCCCAGGGTTGGACATATACCTGCTGACAACACTCACAGCATGTGATATATCTGGCCTTGTGCAGACCATGACATACATAATACTCCCAACAACATTTGAGTAAGATATGTTACTCATTTCCAGCACTTCATTTTCTGTCTTTGGCTTTTGTTGTTCAAAGAGTTTGAAATGTTACTCACTAGCCTTGACTCAACCATGTTCAATCTCTTCAACACTTTATACACATAACTCCTTTGTTGCAACCACAATAGACCCTTCTGCCTGTCTCTGATAATATCCATCCCAAGAATTCTCCTTGCTTCTCCCAGCTGCTTCATTTCAAACTCAGCCTGTAAATCCTCCTTTAGCTTATCTATTTCAGCTTGAGCTTTGCTTGCAACAAGCATATCATCTACATAGAGTAACAAAAAACTCAGAATCTTCTGTCCAGCTCTTTTCATAAATACACGGTGATCATACTTAGATTTAACATAACCTATCTTCTTCATGCAGCTGTCAAATCTAATGTACCACTGTATTGAGCTTTGTTTTAGACCATATAGGGATTTCTTTAGCAGACAAGCCTTATTCTCATCTCCTGGAAGTATGAATTCTTTTGGTTGAGCCATGAAAATTGTTTCCTTCAACTCACCATGCAGAAAAGCAGTTTTAAAATCCAACTATTCCAATTTCAAATCCAAATGAGCAATCAATGCAAGAAGTATCCTAATTAAACAATGTCTAACTACTGGAGAAAAAATCTCATTGTAGTCTATGTCGTCCTTTGTGTGAATCCCCTAGCCACTGATCTTGCTTTGAATCTTAGTCTCTCATCACCAACAAACTCCACCTTCGTCTTATAAATCCATTTACAACTCACAAGTTTCTGATTTGTTGTCTTGTTCACCAAGATACAAGTCTTGTTTCTCTCAAGTGAATCCATTTCTTCCTTCATGGCAACGATCCAATTAACTCTATCCTTACTTTGGATGGCTTCCTTATAGGTTCTAGGCTCTGAGTATTCATTCTCATCTGCTACTGTTAGTGTATAAGTAAGATATTAATCACCATACCTCGTGGATAGTCTAATTTCCCTCCTATGTCTGTCCCTCATAAGCTGATACTGACTGATATCTTCATCCTCACCATGCCTAGGATTTAGATTTATCTTCATCAAAGGTTTCATTACCAGAAACATCATCAGCATCACCTGCTCCACCTCAGTCTGCAATCTGTCTTATAAAGCAGTAATTTCAACCTGTTGCTTCTTTGAAACATTAAAAGTCATTTTACTCTCATCAAAGGTCACATCCCTGCTTATGATGATTTTGTTCATTCTACTTTCAATACACCAAAGCCTGTATCCTTTCACTCCCTTTGGAATCCCAGTATCACACATCATAAAGCCTTTGCATCTAGTTTATCCTACTTTATGTGTGCATAAACCATGCATCCAAAAATTCTTAAGTGTGAATATGTTGGTGGTCTTCCGCTCCACTTGTCCTCAGGTTTCACATACTTATTTGCTGTAGATGGACTCCTATTGATCAAATAAGTTGTTGTTGATGAAACTTCTCCCCAGAAGCTCTTCTGTAAACCAGAACTCAAAAGCAAACACCTTATCCTTTCAACTATAGTTCTATTCATTCTCTCAGCAACACCATTTTGCTGAGGATGGCCTGGAACTGTTTAGAAACTGTTCTGAAAGGAACTCAAGCCCATTGTCTGTTCTAAGACATTTCAGTGATGATCCCTTCTCAGTTTCTACTTCACTACACCATTCTTGAAACCTAGAGAATGCATCTGACTTATTTTTAAGCACATAAATCCACAACTTTAATGAATATTCATCTACTATGCTTAAGAAAAATCTTCCTCCTCCAAGTGTTTCAACCTTGGAAGGCCCCCATAAGTCTGAATGTGCATAATCCAGAGGTTGTTTTGAAGTGTGTTTTCCAACAGGAAAAGGTTTTCTCACACTTTTGCACAATATACAGGTTTCACAAGAATCAATTTTAAAACTGTCTTTGGTCTGTAACAGATTTTGCTTCAATAGCTCATTCATTCCTGTTTCACTCACATGGCCCAATTTTTTGTGCCATATTGTTGATTCATCAGTAACAACACTATCCAACTTCCAACTACAGTTTCTGCCAAAAGATAATACAGACTGGATTTCTTAATCCCTTTCATCACCATTTTTGAATTCCTATAAACATGCAGAAAACCTTTCTTAGATGTAAACTCACACCCTCTATGTTCAAGAGTGCATCAAATTTCTTTTAAGGAGTGGAGTATACCTTACTTCTGTCAAGATTTTCTTTGATCCATCATGCATCTTCAGACTGATATCTCCAATCCCCTCAACTGGGCATGCTTGGTCATTACCTAACATAACTGTCCCAGATTTGTAGGCTTTGAAATCATTGAACCAACTCAGGTTGGGACACATGTGGAAGCTGCAGCCAGAGTCCAAAATTCACTTGTCTTCAGCCTTGACATCTGCATTTTCTTCTGCCTGGGCCAAATCAGCTGTGTTGGTGTTTTGATTCTTTTGGGTTTGTTTATTTTTCCAATCAAAACAATTCTTTTTTAGATGTCCAGGTTTCTTGCAATGGAAGCATTTTCTTGTCTCCTTTCCATCTGCAGGTTTGGGTTTGGACTACTGGGCTTTCTTGTTCTGATCATTAGCAGATTGCTTCTTCTTGAAGAATTCCCCTGGTCTGATATTCAATCCTTCAGCTTGTGAATCACCCTTGGAGTCATTAGAATTTTTCATCTCTTTTACCCTTAGGGCTGTTTGAACTTCAGCAAGAGTTATCTTGGTCTCTCTGCCATATAGCATGGCATCCTTTAAGTGCTCATAACACTTTGGCAAAGCATTCAATAGGATAATTGCTTTATCCTCGTCCTCTACCTTGGCTTCTATCCCTTCTAAATCATCCAAATGTTTACTGAATTGTTCTAACTGATCCTCCATTGGCTTGTCCTCTTGGATCTTGAAAGAATAAAGTTTTTGTTTGATGTATAGGCGATTCACCATTGTTTTCTTCTTATACAGTTCTTCCAACTTGTCCCAAACCTCTTATGCAGATTTTTCTTTGGCCACTTCCCTGAGAACTTTGTCTCCTAATGAAAGTATAGTTGCTGAATGTGCCTTATCCATACATTCCGCCTTCTGCGATGCATCCATGGTTTCTGGGAGCCCTTTCTTGCCCTTCAAGGTAAAAGTATGAGAAATATGATGTCTCTTCTTATGATTATGATGATGATCTCCAATGATGATCCCCAAAAATCGAGTCTCTGTTAGATTTGTATACTGAAAGCAAAACTTTTTATATACATTATTTCCAGTTATTCACTGTTTATCTCCTATCTGATTATATTTGCATTTTCACTATGTATGTGTCCTCATATCTCTTGCAAATAAGTAGATCCTATGGTGTGTTGAAGATCACAGAAGATCATATGATTGGTTAAACTTAAAGAGATATAAAATGTAAATCACAGCTTAGACAACTTGAGGACGAGTTGTTGGTTTAGGTTGCAGTATTAAGTAGAAATAATTTATCTTGACTATTTACTTATACTGGTACGTATTTACGTATTGATAGGATCACAGTGAGATATATTCTTCTGCCTGACCTTAGTGAAGAACTAGAGATCTCGGTGACTTATAATAATTTAAAGCCTAAATAAGATTACAGTTATGAATGCTTGTTTGTGTGTCACTTTGATTTACTATGGGCAAGAGTTAAGATATAACTTTTATACTATGTATTTTGGGTGACAGCAACTTGGATATAATAATTGGTAATTTGTATTTAAGTAACCGTATCCGTTTAGGATGATGATATCCCCTTAAGGAGCTCAAAAGGTTTATTGTACTAAACCCTGCAGGTTGATTAAATTCAGGTACAATAATAAGGTTGAGTGGTACTACTTAAGGAATAAATAAGAAATTAATTGATTTAAGATGTCAGAGGCTTTAATTAATTAATGGATATTTGATTAATACGAGGATTAATTAAGTCTAATTCATGCCCCGACTCAGCTCGGGAATAAAGGGGTAAGTCAGTATTAATTCTCTAGTGGAATGAATTAATATTTATGAATTAATTATGTTCTGGGCTGAACAAGGAAGAATTAATTCATAGTTAGGCCATCTTTATTTCTTGTATTTGGTCCCTGGACTGGCCCATATAGACTCCTAGTCCAAGTAGGAATAGAGAATTAAATTCCTAATAAGGAATTAAATTCCTAATCCTAGAAGGAATTAAACTACCAGGCTTGGCCCACACTCAACCATGTATTATAAATACATGGTCTCTCATTCTGTGAAGAAGATGAATTAACACTCAAAAAGATCACTGAATAGAGAGAAAGAGAGAGTAGGTCTATTTTGCGACGAGAAATACGGTTTCTTATTGAGGATGTTGAATTTGGGCGGGAGAATAAAGGTTAGAGATATTACCTTTTGAGGAGACAATGATCAGGAAAATATCCATGTTATTTTCCTAGACATTTTGATCTTGAACTACATTAGATGGATGTAAAGACATCATTTCTCAATGGTACATTGATGAGACTATTTATGGTGCAACCCGAAAACCTTATGTCAGGAGACCCAAAGACTATGGTTTGCAAATTAAGAAATTTATCTATGAGCTCAAGTAGGCTTCTCGTCAGTGGAATCACAAAAGTCATCAAGTTTTTGTCTCGTAGGGTTTTGAGACAAATCTTGCTGATGATTGTGTGTATCACAAGTTCAGTGGGAGTAAAGTTTTGCAAACAGACACCCTTGTGGCTAAGGGAGACAAGTTTAGTCGCATTTAGTGTCTTAAAACAGACATTGAGGTTCAAGAAATGGAAAATATTCCATATGCTTCGACTGTTGGGAGTTTGGTGTATGCTCAAGTCTGTACAAGATCTAACATAAATTTTGTTGTTGGTACTTTGGGCAGATACTTAAGTAACCTCAATATGGATCATTTAAAGCAGCCAAGAGGGTTATGAGGTACCTACAGAGAAATAAAAGTTACATGCTTACATATAGGAGATCAGATCAGTTGGAGATCATTAGGTATTCTGGTTCTGATCTCACGGATGCCAAAAATAGTAGGAGATTCACTTCGGGCTACAATTTCTGGTGGCTAGAGGAGCTATTTCATGGAGAAGTGCTAAGCAAACACTAGTAACACCTTCTACCATGGCAACAGATTTAGTAGCATGTTATGAGGCATCCAATCATGGGATATGACTGCGAAATTTTATCACCGGGCTGCGATAGTTGGAAGTACTGAAAGACAACTAAATTTATACTATGACAAAATCACCAGTGTTATATTCCAATAACAATAGGAACTCTACTGAGTCAAAGTGTATTGGCTTAAAGTTATTATTTGTGAAAAAAAAAGGTACATAACGGAAAGGATGATATTGAGCATATTAGGACAGACTCAATAATTGCAGAGCCGCTAACTAAGGGATTACCACCCAAGGTCTTATATGAGCACACCGCTCATATGGGTGTAATATTGTTTCAGGATACTTTAGTTTTGTGGGAATCTGTGTAAGGTTGTTAGCTCAATATATTGTGTTATAGAAATTCTGGTTACTGTTGATTAATTCCGTACAGAAATAAAGTTTTGGTTTTCAATTATGTTATGTATGGTTTGGTTGATCTCACTATGGAATAAGGTAAGACCACTTGGAAATTGACATGTTAGATCACATTGCATGTAATTTCCAGGCTACACTCCATAGTTGATCTGTTAGTGGTTGTATTGGGATATGTGATTATTGTTGGGTTGAATCACACTTAAAGTGAAGAAAGCCTCTTTTTTACTAACTCCAGAACTAGTTAACATACACCTTACCCTTTCCAACAGTGTTCTATTCATTCTCTCAGCAATTCCATTTTGTTGTGGAGTACCAACCCCTGTTTTGTGTCTGACTATTCCGTTGTCTTTACAAAATTAATTGAATTCCTCTGAGATAAATTCCAACTCATTGTCAGTTCTCAAATGTTTTAGCTTCTTGCTAGTCGGTTTTTAGTTTCAGTAAGCCATTCTTTGAATCTCTCAAAAGCTTCACTATTTGCCTTAGTATGAAAACCCACAATTTTCTGGTGTAATCTGCCACCACTTATAGTTTGGACTTTAGATGGTCCCCATAAATCTGAATGTACATAATCTAACTTCTCCTTGGTATTGTGCACTACTTTGTTGTACTTTAATCTTATGGCTTTCCCATAAACACAATGTTCACACAATTTCATAGGAAAGATCTTGTCACCACATAGTAGGCCTTGTTTACTCAATTCAATAAGTCCTCTCTCACTAATATGGGCCAATCTCTTGTGCCATAAAAATTGTTTTATCAGTAGTGATTGTATTGGACACCTCTCCTACTACTGTATTTCCAACCAAAAAATACAGTTCATTCCTCTTTTCAGCTTTGATTACAGCTTGTGATTCTTTCACAATCATCATGTTTCCTTCTTCTGAGTAAAATTTGTAGCCCATAGAGTCAAGCATACCAAGAGATATTAAATTTCTTCTTAATTGTGGCACATATCTAACATTATCCAAGTATCTAATTACCCCATCATACATTCTGATTTTCATAAAACCAGTCCCTTGGACCTTACATTCCACATCATTTCCTAACAAAACTTAACCACATTTATGATGTTTGAAATTAATAAACCAATCTTTATTAGGACATATGTAGAAAGAACAACCAGAGTCTAATACCCACTCATTATTAACAGTAGATGAAGAGATGGCAATAACTTCACCTAATTCACTTTTGTTGCTTCTACCAGATCTGCAACATGGTTGCCTTTGTGGTTATTCTGTGGTTGTTGAGTGTTGTTTTGCTTCTGACTCTGCTTGCCTTTCTTGGGGCAGTCTTTTGCAAGATGACCCACAACATGGCATTTAAAACATTTCCTAGTCTCAGCTTCTGTAGATGCATTTTGATCTGACTTCTTCCAATGTTGCTTTTGTTCTTGGTTTTGAAACTTTCTTGGATTAAACTTCCTGACTATAAGTCCTCTTGTTGATTCCACCTTTCCAATTTCAGAACCCTTTTGAAGTTCCTTGGATCTCAAAGCTGATTCTACTTCTACCAATGTAAGCTTGCCTTCCCTTCCATGACGATTCTCACAGACGGCGCCAATTGTAATATTTTTCACAGCACAACAATAGTTTCAAACTTGAATGACAAGAACCCAGCAATCAAGCAGTCAGTAAACAATCATACAACACAATCAAGTTACGTGGTTCGGATTTGAATTACAAATCCTACATCCACGGAGCCAAAGATCACAACACTTTATTAAGAATCTTCCAAGAGTTTACAAGGACATAGCAAGAACTTAAACCAAGAATATGAACCACTCTCACAGACTACAATCATAATCTTGCAACAGCTAGTCTCTCCTCACTCTCTTTCTGTAAGCTTCAGCACTTTTAAGAACAACATTCCAATTGAAATTGATGGGTACAAAGAGCATCAAAATAGACGGATGATTCACTCAGAAGAAAACTTCCCAACTTTGTAATAGAAAAAATGTTCTGTTAAAACTGCTTATGGAGAAGCATTAAATGAAACCATGCAAATCTGAGTTTAACACTCTAATTCAACTCCAAACTCCTTCACCTCTGAACAAGGTTGTAGAAATGAAAAATCGGTAGCCGGATGGAGAGTGGCCGACTAGAGCCTGGGTCAACCACTTGGCTACTAGTCGATCCAACCTTTTTTCCCTACCCCTCTAATAAATCAACTGACATCCAAAACGGCAAAAATAAAAAGTACTTTCAAATACTAATATACTAATATAGATATACACTGGTTTGTGAGGAATGAGAATTAATTTTTTTTTAATTTTAATTAAATACTAAAACGATGCCGTTTTATAATTATTTTTTTTTGTTAAAAAATAAATTATTAAATCCGACTTGGCCGACTAGTCGGCGATTAATTCGTGCAACGACTAATGGGCCGACTAGGGTGAACTCAGGTCAACCCGGTAGCCGACTAGCGAATTAGCCCGAGTTCTACAACACTGGCTCTGAATGGACCATTATGCCCTCAACTTGCCCTTCAAATTACCAATTCTGCCCTTAACTGAATTAACAGAAACCAAATGGGTTTGAGCTAATAATCCTCACACTTGTAAAGAATGAATGGGCGCTAAATAGCGACGCAAATCCGAGGAATGAATCAGGATTAAACTCCTGGCCTGTTGCAGCAAATATCTCAACAAAGCCTTAGATATTAAACGGAGGAAAAAATCTTCTCATAAGGTTGTAAATAATGGAACGACGAACCATAACGAGTCCCGCATCCACAGATTTCCTGTAATCTTCAAGGGAATTGAGTTTTTGACAGAGATGTAATTTGGATGTTCAAATCCTGAAGGTTTTGTAGCGAAGGGATTGATGAAGATGAAATTTTGGGTAATCGTTCATATACACATTATATTGCATATTGAAGTTGGAAACTGGTGTACGATGGACGGCAGAGCAACAAGTTTTTCAATCTAGTTTTCATTCAATTGTGAGAGTTGATTCTTTGTTTCGGGGTTTCCTTAAGTTTATGCGTGTTTGGAAAATGGACCTCGGCAAAGTTCCATTCCCATTTATTATGATTTTCATTTATCATTGCGATGTTTTGCGAGGAGTATATAAGAATTTCTTTTAAGCGTTAGTAGGGATATTCTTGTATTTTTCACATTAATCATAAGACATTGTACCCCCTACCAAATACACCTCACAAGATGGCTACCATCTGTAATCTGGACTACCAAATACATAAAAAATGGCTTTAGATACAACTATACAAGCTACCAAACTAGCCCAAAGTGTACACATGAAGATCATCATGATAGTTATTATTTTTTCATTTGGTATCAACAAAGTCTTCGATTATTGCATGTGCATTATGATTTTTGCTAGTTACTACCTAAATATTATTTCAAGTCAAAAAACACAAGGCAAAATATACAATTATATCCCAATATTTGATAAATGTAACACAATCTTTCAATAATTGTTAAATAAATCACAATAAGTGAAATATTTGATAACCTCTCGCAGGAGTACTTATTCAGTAAAAGGGGCCACAAGGATTCTGACACGGAAAAAGTTATTGAGAAAACAATGACGAGATAGAAACTTTCTTCAGCACCGAATCAAATCAAAACCAAAATTTGAGTTCTAAATTTTTACAATACTGGTTAACATCATCCACGACCAGGAAGAGGACATAATACAAAAATGTCTCCCTTGGCTCATTATCATACAATTTTTTTTAAGAGAAAGACGGTGTATTCAACACTGCACCACCTGGCGCATTCTACCTGATACATTAATCACGTACTCGCAAACTTCTTAATTTCCTATACATAGCTGTGTGAATTTTGTGGTAAAATACAACCAGCTTGCTGTCAGGCATGGACTCGAGTGCTCCTATTTTATCCTACTTTTTGTGTAAATAAATTCGTTTGGTTCTCAAAACTACATTCACAATTGACCATCTATTTGTGTGAAGGGGCAAAAAATAGGGTAAAGGGGTATATTTTCCTAACATGAGTTTTAGCTGTTGAATGGGAGCGTACCGTTTGGTCTCAACATTCCCACCGATGAGGAAGAGGATGATGATGATAAGTTAATCGTACGGTCAAATTCTTCTTTGTCTTCAGTAAAGGCCTTGCTCAAAACTTCTTCGATTTCCATTCGCCGTTGTCTCTTCAGAGGACAATCTCCAGGAGCACCATTACCCCCAAGCTGAGCTATCTCGGGATAATCATCCCTGTCCATGATCTTGTTAAGTACAGCAGAACAACGTGGGAAGAAGCGCTTACCGAGTTCCACTACAGCCACAAAAAGTTGTATAATCAATAAATTTAATGAGCAATCTTATTTAACTGTTTTTTAGCCCAGCGACAACTAACATGTCATCGACGCCGCATTCAGCAATCAAGTAATCAAAACAAAATAGAAAATGACAACTATTCCTAGAGAAAGCAAACAGATGTAATGTCACTAGCAAAGTAATATCATTCAAAAGAATTGTATCACCAAATTTTGCATCAAGATCAATCGCTTAAGTAGAAAATTGAGATGATAATCAACTCAAGTACAAAATGTATATGGAAAGTAAAATTACTTGTAAGGTGCCCATTGGACCCGTAAATCTCCATCCAGCATTTTATAGCCTGCTATTCTTTCCCTATTGGCCTTTTGGATCTTCCTACTTGATTTCTATGAATGAAAACAAAAAAATCTATCTACAAGATTTCGGTGTTCCATTAACTGCTTACACAACCAAGGAATGCAATTTGATAATATTTTGGTATGAGAGAATTGGCATTGGTTTGAAAAGCCAAGTTCCAAAAATGGTTGTGCAGCTTAGTTTTATACAGCTTGTGGGGAATCTCATTGCTTATCGGTACCAGTCTACCCAAAGAGGCTCTGGTTGTGCATACTGGTTCTTTTTTTCCTATTCTTTTATTATTATTTACTTGCTTATTGGTTATAGCCTTGGAAGTATAACCCTCCAGTATGCTAGTTTAGAGATGTAAAGTTATAGATGAGGTTCCCTTTTACACAATAAGTTATCAGCTTTACCAGAAAAAGTCACTTTACTAGATTAATTTGATCTACTGCATCTTATAATATGGCACTTCTGAAAATCTAGTCGCATGTCAAATGTAATTCTAAATGAAAGGGAAAATACTTTTTGAAATACTAGCAAGAGATTTCCACCATCTGTTACCCTACATTTAGTTTTCACGTACTAACGATGAGGCAATCTAAATGTGAAATGCCAGCAGACCAGTACCAGTTTTGGAGAGGGCTCTAAGCCTATTCAAATGTTCCTCTTTGATCTTGAAAGGAGCTTCATTCAAGTCCACCTCTGTCCTCTGAGAGCCAGCAACATTCCTGTTCATTCCAGTTAATTGGAATTCAGATGTTCCATCAACTTGAGCAATATCCATGGCAACTTTAGCTTCGATTGGAAATAGGAGTTTTGCTAACGCAACTGAAATGTCAATCATCAGTTGAAATCGATATGATAGTCTAGACGAATAATTGAGAACATATAAATACTTAAATATACAAACTATACATATACAATTTACTAGTTCAATCATACACATAATAAAATCAGGGGATCTCTTTAATTAGAGATAACAGGGTCCACCTGATCTCAGTAGCATGTAATAATACAGGCAGATCAGACCTGAGATTAGATGCACATTGTTTATTGCTTCACTCAGGAAGCAAATAAGTTAAAAATAAACAATAGGTGCAGAATTGAATAAAAACTGCAGCACGTCCACGAGAAATTCTGGTCTATTTAGAAATTTCAGAGATGGTAGAATTGCCAATTTGAGGAGATTTAGTTTGTATATGATAACATTACTGTCTTTAATAATGAGCCTCAGATAGAGGGGATGCATAAATTATAAGTCACTAACTAAGATCACAGTGCTAAGAACTAATAAGGAGAACATACTCATAAATTGGAATCACAGCACTTTAGGTTGCATCATTTGTATGCTAAGTCATGCGGGAATATATAAAAATAAATACCAAGAAGGGGGCTCATAAATTGAAGGCCCAACACTTCCCCCCTGCATAATCCATTTGTTTGCATACTCATCAAAGAATAAGTTTAGCAAATGCAATGAAAAAGAGTGTGAATATTAGAGTGACAAGGGAAAATTGCTCAACGATCTCATCCTTTTCCCTTTTCCTTTTCGTTTTCCTTCAAGTAAACTTCCACTGCAAAATAGACTCGTGATCCCCTTTGCCCAGCCCAAAACAAAGAATAAAAATAAGAAACTCTCATTCAATTTCATCTTAAATATGTCCATGGTTATCCGTACAACCTTCTAGTATGCTCCAAAGAAAGAGCCTACAAATTCAAGAAAGAACCTGTAGTTGATAATAATTATTCCTATTAAATATATGGGTTATACAGTAGAAAAAATTAGAATCTGAAGAAGAAAATGAAAATTCAAGAAAGTTTTACTCGCTTAGAAGTTATTATTCCAATTAAAATAACTGGGTTACGCAGCAAACAATAAAATAATCAGAATCTAAAAAAAAGAAAAAGGAAAAATCAAAATAGTTGTACTCGCTTGGAATATTTTTCGGACAACTTCTGTTTCTGGTTCAAACAAATATCCTTCTCAGCCTTTAGAGCAGCCACATTTGACAGCTGCTTCCTTTATGCTAAACGCTATGGACATAAGTTTTTCATCTTTCTCTCCCTATTTTTCAATGAGCTCCGCTAAGCACTGAAGCATACAGCTAACCAAGCCCCACTACTTCGCTTCCATCATAAAAAACAAATTTTAAATTTTAAAAAAAAAACAAAGAATTCTTCTTCTTCTATTATAAGAGTTCAGCTTAATAAAGGGCCATGACGGAAGTGACTAGTCGTATGAGGTACCGTACATAACACCAATTCTGTTTTGAAAGAGAATTCCCAATAACTTCAGACCCATGTGAAATAGATAGATGTCAAAAAAAACCCCTTAATAAAGGAAACGTCACAACTCCAATGCAAAATTAATGAATATGGCTCTTTCTTATGATTTGCCATGTACTTGATAAGAGAAAGACTAACAATTTCACGTCCTTCCAGAAACACAGCCACTATTACCCAACACGAACACCAAATCCTCATCCTAAATACAAGATCAAAAAGTAATTCAGAAAGAAGGAAAAAGGGTGGAAAAATTGCATGTAGGAAAACAAAAAAAAGCCCATGCAGCACCCCGCTGCTCTGCCTAAGCATGTCGGTTCACTGGTTTTAAAAAAGAATGGAGGCCTTTTCATCCTTTACTTCTTCCTTTTATTTCACAGAGTTTAACTTGCATTCAAGTTTTTAACCCTACACAGACTTGTAGAACAGAAAGCATATACCTAGTAGAGTAAGTTACCTCTATTTTCAAGATAAAGTAACTTCCTGCGTAAATCGTCACCAGCCACAGCAAGAGACATTGAAGCTTCTCCTAGCAGGGGATCTCGCCTCTCAGCTTGTTCCAAAATTTCTATGCACAAACGATCCTTAGGAGTAGCTTTTCCTTCTTCTGTACTTGTATAATAATCAATAGCCCTTGTAAGCCTCTTAGAAATCTGAAGGGCTTTTCTGCCATCTGAAGTAAGATCAGATGGTCTAGCTCCCTTAGTCAACAGAGATACAATGATCTTTGGATCTTTTCTCATTGCAGCAACGTGAAGGACGGTGTATCCCCTTGGATTTCGGTTGTTTATGTCAGCAATTGCTAGGTCAAGTAGTTCGATTGTAGTCTTCAAGTCACAGTAAGCAACAGCATAATGTAGTGCATATGAATCATCTAGACTGGTATGCTCTTCTTTCAGAAGCATCCGGACTAACTCAACATCATCAGACTCCAGTGCTCGGTGTATTCTTTTAACATGTTTATCAGGAAAAATGATGCTCTCAGACAACTGTAGTCCAAGTTCTATCCGTGACTCATTAATTTGTTTTATAAGGTGATGAGGTAATGCTTTATCAAGAGTTATGATATCAAGATCTGACTTGACAACAATGTCGATGGACCTTGTAAGCAAACTCTTACATTCTGGGCTACACATGTTCGCAACAGATAAAACCATCAAGACATCATCTGATGTAGCCTTGTCAAGAATGTCCATCAGGTTTTTCTGCAAGGCAATCATGTATGGATGAATAAGACATTAAAAAATATTGACTCCATGTCTACTAAAGGAATATATAAATGTTGTTCGAGCATTGCCTTTTCTCTCTCTTTTATTCTTTTTGTTCGGTTGCATATACCTATGTGGTAATACCAAAATAAGTTACATATACACATTGTAGGATATATTAGGTAAAGTCTCCTTAAGTTAAAACATAAGGTAACAGTTTAGAGTGTAACTCTACATGCTCAAACCAAGGTCAGAGCTCAGCAATATAGTTGAGCTTAAACATTTTACCTTCTTCTGTATCAAAAGACCCTATTGAAGCCAGTCCATATTGTCCTACTGCTGAATCAGAAGGTAAAAGTCGCAACTAGAAACAATTAATGAAGCAAATAAACTAGAATATACACATTCAAATTGGACTCAAGAACATAGATGGTCTGTTTTTAATAATAAACAAATATGATTGTCGGTGATCTCCACAGGGCCCGATTTCTGATTAGAGAAGCCAACAAAGCTTTCCGGTCCTCTCCAAATCGCCAATGAGAGATGACATACTTCCAGTATATTCTCACTATCCATAAGAGCTCAATTAACCAATTCTTCACCTTGTTCAAACAAAATTCATCTTCTATTCTTATCCAAAACATTTCAAATACAGATAAAAGCCAATGCCACCTTAGATCAAGTCCGTTATTGCTAAACAAAATGTACCAACCCAACACAGAGATGAAAAACAATTTAAAGACGAAAACAATAAAAATCAGAAAAGCACTACTCATTCATATAATTCGACTATATAAATGAAAAAAAATGTCCATACCTGAAATCTAGAAACCAATTCACTGATCTGAAAGACAACAGACGCATACAGAACCTCCACCATGAACGCTACTGCAGGCCTGCACGCCAAGTGCGAGCACTCATCGTCCACACAAATACAAACATCCTTAGGCGAAACCCTAACTTTTCCGCTGTAGATATAAGCAAGTATCGTGACCAAAGCTTCGTAGCTAACATCATGTTCCTTCATCACCTCCTTTAACATTAATTTCGTATTCTTCTCCCTATTTAGAAAGAAATTTTTGAAGAAAAGGCTCCGTGCCGACAATATGCATCGGTGGACCGGAATCTCCCTGCCGGAGGAAGCAACTAGCCGAGCGTCAGCGAAGTAATCAAAGTCCGGCGGCGATGACGTATCGAAGAAGATCGATTCGAGGGTGTCGGAAAGGCGTTTGAGCGCGACGTCCAGAAGCAGCTGGTCCTGCGACGGCGATACATTGGCGGTACCGGCGCAGCAAGTGCTGCTCCCGCCGCTGACGTCATTCGAATCCGAAAACGCGGTTCGGCTATTCATCTTGACCGAGTCCATGCGCATAAATACGTGTACATAAACACAGAGTTGCGGCGCTACTATACACGAAAATCTAGGTGTATATGTAGTTTTAAACATGCCCAAGTGTACATATTGGATTGTCTTTACACGTATAAAGACTTTGATTCAGACTCTAGGGAGGTACATGGAGAAAATGTGAAGTCAGAAGAAAGAGAAAGGAAAACGACTATAACGATGATCACATCCACAGGATCTCAGATTGGCTCTCAATCATCGCCGTTAATTTTGCAGGGTATTTTCATAAATTGACCTCGTCAAAGTTCGCCGTTGATTTTGTAGGGATATTTTCATAAAGAATCGGTCCTGTGTGCTCCAAACATACAATAGCACTATTGTACACTTGTTAGGGCCCACTCATCAATTTAACCCACTAGGTAAAAATTAGCCCATTAGGTTAAAACAAAAAACTGTAAAAAAAAAAGCTCATACTCCTTTCCCTCCATCTCTAGCCGCGACTTCTTCTCCCTAACCTCAGCTGGCCGCGACTTCTTCTCTCCATTCCCTCTGTCACGCCGCCGCCTCGTTCAGTTCGCGCCACCGTCTTGCTCAGTTTGCACCGTCGCCTCGCGAAGTTCGCGCCTCCGCATCGGAAAATCAGCACCTATCTTCTCGCGAAATCAGCAATAAGAAATTTGTACAATTCTCTTTCTCCTTCTACATTTTAAATTTTGTGTTTGTATTAATTTGTTTATGAATTCCAACGACAAGAACAAGAGAATAGCATGAATCAAGCGAATAGCATGAAACTTGTATATGGATTCTGTAAATTTTGATAATAGTATTTCTCAATTTTTTGGATTGATTTCTCGATTTAATTTGTTTGTTGCATTGATTTCTTAACACTTCGGTTCTGATGCTTGGAATATGCAGTTCAGACTATATACTTTAACTTTGTACTATGCTTTTAGAAATTTCAGTTTTGATTAGTAATGGTGGTATTTTGATATAATGATATATACTATCAGGCTATTATACTGTACTATACAAAAATATTGTGCATGGTAAACATTGTATAAGTTAATGTTGCTTATTTTCTGAATTTTGACAGAAAAAGTAAAAGATATAATGATATATACTATCAGGCAAAATCTTACATACTACCGGCAAAATGATATATACTATCAGGAAAATACTATATTCAATAATGGTTCGTGCCTGCGACCAAGTTCACGAACCTAAAACAAAGCAATGACTCGCGGTCGCGAATCATATTCGCGATCGCGACCAAGTCCACGAACCTAAAATCAAGCAATGACTCGCGGTCGCGATTCATATTTGCGGCCGCGACCAAGTCCACGAACCTAAAACCCCCGCCCTGTTCCCAAAACAGGGCAATTTGAATTAATGTTTGACTGACATAGTATACTTTATTATAAATAATAGTATACTTTTATTCGAATGACAGTATATGTTATCTGCTCAATTTTTTTTAACAGACTGTGCAAATGATGCTTGGAATATGCAGTTCGGATTATCTTGATTCTGTTAGTTCTCGTCTCATTTATTAAAGTTTCAATATTATATTGTACTATACAAAATGTTGTGCATGGTAAACATTGTATATGTTAATGTTGCTTATTTTCTGATTTTTAACAGAAAAAGTAAAAGAATCAATGGATATTGAACTACATAGTGATAAAGTGGGGCAAGGAAATCACCAAGGTAACATTTTGAAAAAAATGTTCTTTAATATGTAAACATAAATTATATACATTTAAAAAATGTTTCATGTTTTCAGTTTTTGATGCAAACTTGATTGAAAATGAGCTTCAAACTAAAACATTAAGTTCAATACAACTACACCCCACCTTGAGCTTAGATGATGGATTGAACAACAATGAAGGTAAAAAGAAGGAAATAAATGTACCTTATTGTTTTCACATACATAGTATAGGTTATTTTTTCCAACAAAGTTGTTTAGTATCTGACTTTTTCCATGATCTTTAATAGAAGTATTGAAAGAAACACTTGATATTGAAGTGTTCAATGATAACGTGGGGCAAGAAATCCATCAAGGTAACATTTTCAAACAATTGATGTTGAATATTTTTTAAATATATATTATAAATATTGACGTCAAACTTGTTTCATGTTTTTAGTTTCAGATTCGAACCTGATTGAAATTGAGGTTGAAACTCAAACATTGAGTTCAGAAGAAATACATACCGCATTGAGCTTAGATGATGGGTCGAACATCAATGAAGGTAACAATAAAAACATGCATATGAATTAATGTTTGACAGACTGTGCAAATGAATTAATGTTTGACTGACATAGTATACTTTATTATAAATAATAGTATATTTTTAGTTGCATAACAGTATATGTTATCTGCTCACTTTTTTTTGACAGACTGTGCAAATGAATCGATAGATGTTTCTGGTTCACTACTTGGGTTTCAGAGAAGCACAATCCTTGAAATGTATGATTTGTATTGCACGCATGCTCGTATCTTGGGTTTCAGTGTTCGAAAGTCAAGCAATCGATTCTCATCTAAAGGAGATATCTTGGGAAAATTGTTTGTGTGTTCCAAGGCTGGGGAAAAGAAACTAAAGTTAGAGGAAAAGAGGAAAAGGAAACCAAGCATCAGAACAAATTGTGAGGCTCTATGAGAGTTTTAAAGAATGAAGCAGGGCAATTTGAAGTTGTGAAACATTGTATGATTCACAATCATGAACTAACTAGGCTAGAACTCAACCACTTACATCGTTCTGAGAGGAAAATCACAAATGAGAAGGCAGAAATGATAGAAAGTATGGTTACTTCTGGAATAAAGCCAATGGATTCTTACAGATATATGGTTTATGAAGCTGGTGGAGAAGAGGGTGTTGGGCACACCATGAAAGATCACTTGAACTTCATTAGCTGAATGAAAATGGAAGCAATAGAAGGAGGGGATGCCGAAACTGTGGTAGATATTATACAAGAGGAAAATCAAGAAGATGTTGATTTTTTTTACAAAGTGAAGATGAAAGATGGAAGATTATGCAATATCTTTTGGAGAGATGGTATGATGATGGAAGATTTTAGTGTATTCGGAGATGTTCTAATATTTAACACAACATACCGAACAAATAAGTACAACTTAATATGCTCTCCTTTTATAGCATAAACAATCATTGGAAGAATGTGATGTTTGGTTGTGCTTTTCTATCAGATGAAAAATTGGAGTCATTTGAGTGGCTTTTCACAGCATTTAAGAAATCAATGAGGGGGAAATCTCCAGTAACAATATTCACAGATCAAGATTTTGCAATTGCAAAACAATTGAAAAGGTACACAAGTCTTATCACTAAAGCCATACTGTTTTAGTATTCCTTGTATACTATGACTTCTATGAACATATAATATGTGTGTTTCATAACTATAGTATAAACTTTCATCTATAGACATATTCTGCATCCACAAACAAAAATATGTACTATACTGTTTTTAAACATATACTACAGTGTTTCTGAAAATATACTGTGTCAAGTTTATAATATTTCTAGTAACTGGCTTACTTATAATTTTCAACCTCCAATGCAGGTTTTCCCTGATACAAGACGTCGCCTTTGTCAATGGCATCTTTACCTAGGGGTGACCACGGTCCGGAGCGGTTCGGAGATATGGAAATCTCCAGAACCGAACCAAACCTCAGAGATATTCGGAGATTTCCAAAATTAAATCTCCAGAACAGCTCCGTTGATCGGTTCAGTTCCTTCCGGAGCTCGGTTCTTTCGGTCCGGTTATTCGGAGCTGTTCGGAGTTTTTCCTTTAATATTTTTAGCAAAATGCACGAAAAAATTATAGTGTTGTCTTTACAATAATATCATATTGTTAAAGAAAAAGTGTAATTAAACAACTTATAAGTTATATATTAAGACAAGTTTAAAAAATCATAACTTATAAAAAATAATTACAGGTTACTGAAGTAGTTATCTCGTCAAAAGAAGAATAGCACTAAATTATAAAGTTATTGGCTATCGATGGCCTCTTTGGACATTTACCGATTATTTTTCATTGATAAAGCTCTAGTCGTATACATCGTCAATAAGTAAAGGTAAACTTAATATGACTAACTACAGTAAAATTAAAGTTGACTTCAAGAGAAAAAGGTGTGTGCACGAGAAAGATGGAGAATCAAAGAAGAAGGGAACAAGAAACGAGCCACTACTTGAAATTCAGGCGTAGGATAGTAACTATGTGCAGTGAGTTCAAGTTTAGAATTTTGACCTTTATATGTGAAAATAATTAAATATTAGATATAATAATGAATTTTAGTGATTGAATTAAAGAAATGTAGAATTGAATTATCATAGTAATGTATTTCTTTATATAAACTATAAACACATTCACTGTTCATATATTTATAATTAATAGATATATGTTTATTATGAAAATAATTTATTATAAATATTGTACTCTATTATTAATTACTAAATCTTTTATAAAATACTAAAACAGTAGTTATATCATTGTTAAAATTTACTAAAATTCATAATGGTTCAATATTATAGTATAAAAGAAATTAATTAAATGATATAAAAAAATTCCATAGTTGATTACTTAGAATCGGTTCTACTCGGTTCTATTTCGGTTTTTCGGTTTGGATCGGTTCGGATTTACAACAAAAAAATTCGATTTGGTTTGGTTCGGATAAAGTCAAATAGTCAACGGATATTATCGGTTCGGAGTGCTTTCGGTCCGGGGTTCGATGTGGAGCGGATTATCTCCGAGACCCGTGCTCACCCTACCAGAATGCAATAACAAGATTTGCACGTCTATAAAGTAGTAGCAGTTTCAAGGATGAATTCACAAAGTGCTTGTCAGGGTGTGTTGATGAAGTTGAATTTCAAACATGTTGGAAAAATATGATATCAACATATGGACTTCAACAAAATGATTGGTTTGCAAGATTGTACAGCTTAAAAGACAAGTGGTGCACTGCATTGAGCAAAGATTTCTTTTCAGCTAGAATACTATCTTCTCAAAGAAGTGAAAGCACAAACAGAGTAATATCATTCAATGCAAAGAAGACAACATCCTTGACTGATTTCTATGGTATCTTCAAAGAAATCGTGAAGCGTTGGCGGAGCACAGAAAAACTTGATGAGTTCACATGTGCAACATCAAAGCCTTCCTCAAATTTGGACATGACAGGGATCATAAAACAAGCTTCAGAGGTATATACTACAAAAATTTTCAAAGATTTTGAAGAAGAATTCAGAAAATGCATTTCAAGTTACTCAATTCTTGTTGGATGCCAAGATAATACAATGATTTATCATGTTTCATCACATATGGTTGACAATAAGAAAAGCATAGTAATATATGACAGAAGCATGGATTTAATTTCTTGTACTTGCAAGAAATTTGAGGAGTGTGGAATTCTATGTTACCATTGCTTGAGAGTATTGCATATAAATTCTGTCCAAAGCATTCCATATATCTACATAAAAGAAAGATGGACAAAAATGGCAAAATCAACCATTTGGGAGAAAAACAACAAGTCAAATCCAGCCATTGAAGCACATCAAGTAATCATCCAATGGAGACATCAATTGGTACGTAATTACTACAACTTGATATTGAAAAGCCAACAACATGAGGAAACAAGAAGAATCATGCAAGAAGGGTATGTGAGAGATAAGGAAGCTATTGATGCTTTCTTAGACAATTCAGAGCCAACAGAACCCATAGAATCATCTAATACCATCCTTGATCCACCTCAATCAAATACAAAAGGGAGGAAAGCACAAAGGGCGAAGTCTCAACTTGAAAGACGAAGGAAGAAGAAAGCAAGAGAACCAACTAAAATCAAGAACAATGAATTCGGTTCAAAAACGCCCAATGTCCGTATCATTTAGTTATATGTACTGAATATATCTCTTTTAGTAATATTGTTAAACTAATGACATTATTATTCTGTTCAGTAATAGTATATGTTATGCTTTCTCACATTATATGTTGCGTTATGTTTTAAAGCCTCACAGTATATATAATGTTGTGTCGTAGTATATGCCTAAATGATAAACAATATATTTATTTTTTATAATTCGATATAATTATTTTATTTTTGTATAATTCGATATATAAATTTTTCCATTATTCTTGTCTTATGGAATACATAATATTACTTAAAGAGTACATTCATCTACTAATATGCGCACAATAAAGTCGACGAACCAAAACCCGATCAAAGATTTGTTCAATATAACCAAAATTTTGCCTTACAGTACATATCATTTTGCCTGATAATATACATCATTTTTCCTGATAGTAGATATCACTTTGCGTGATAATATATTTTTAATATACTAACTTTTCTTTGTTTATTTAATATACTAACTTTTCTTCAAATACCATTATTGTTACTCATCAATTATTTTTGAAGCCTCGCAGTGTATTTAATATTTAAACATAGTATATGTTATAGTATCTGACAGTACACGTAAAAAGCCAGAAACCCCAGTAACGATTTCATTTTGCCTGATAGTACATTTCATTTTGCCTCATGATATACATCATATAACCTGATAGTACATATCATTTTGCGTGATATCATATCTTACAGTACACGAAACTGTACCAAAACATGTGCAAACTTATACCAAAGCATATCCAAAATGATACCAAAATTCATCAAAATTCACATATCCAAAATATATAGCAAAACATATCCAACATTGTACCAAAACATCATCAATATACACACATTCAAGACATATGAACAACATATAGAAACTTGTACGAAAACATATGTTCTATTACAATATTTGCCCGCCTCCATTCAATCCACATCACTCCCCATGTTTCTTTTTACCTTTAAATGTCTTCTTTTTATTTCGAGGATTCCTAGCAACAGTTTTACCTCTTTCAGCAGAAGATTTTTCCTTTTTTTTCTGCAATTCTTGCAATCATATCCGCCTTTCCATTGATAAAATTTTGCACATCTCGAAGAAGTTCTTGTTTTCTTTCATTTAGTGGTGATAGAACAATCTTAACGCAAAATTCACCTCGCAAAGCACGACGGGCATCAGCCTAAAATAAAAATAAAATAAGATTAATAATAGCAAGAGTCATCAAAACAAAATAAAGGAATGACTTAAAAAATAAATAGAGAATTACCTTGACCAAATTGGGTTCATGATATACAAGACCATCAAACTTCATCATATGATGCATCATGTAAATAGCACAATCTTGATCATGCCTCTTTGTTTGCCACTTAAATTGCACATTATCGAACCCATAGTTCAAAATTTCATTCGCTTTAGAATGTCCAATTCGATCAAGCAATTTTGAAATATGACATTGCTATAAAAAAAAAAATAGAAATGGATTAGAATAAAACACATGAAGTAGACAGACTATAACTCTGAAAATTATATACTAATATGTTTTATAGACAGACTATAACTCTGAAAATTATATACTAACATGTTTTATATAATGTACTGTAGTAAATAAAAAAACTATTGTCTTACCAATAATGTTGCAGCTTCAAAGAAGACATTGTCATCACCTTCATACTTACGATTGTCCAAATAATGGAACTTCAAATCAACAAAATTAACGACAACACAGGCATAATGTGCTCCAAGAAGAAATGGGACAAAAATCTACAACATAAATAATAGGTTAGGTTATACTAAAACAACTAAACAATAAAAAAACTAATTAAGATACAACTAACCATATCAACGTTTTTTAACAAATTTATATTCCCTCGAGCACACAATTCCAAAGAATTTATTATTTCATTTTCATTCTCTCCTGCTTCACCAACACCTTCAATCAATCTCCTCAATGAATCCTATTAAAAAAAAAAAAATGTTAAAATTAAAATTACTCAAAAAGATAAATAATAGATACATAATTTTCAACTTACAGTATGCTCGGTATTAAAAATAAACCGACTTCGTCGATTTGCATCCCCTTCTCCACGATTAATCATCAAACTCCATGTATCAATTATAGACTTGAAAACTTGATTTAATGGATTCAAACAAATCATATCTTGCTTGGGAACAATATGAGTGTTCCCATTCCTAAAGCAAACAGTGCTGCAAAAGAAAACATATACTGTGTCACTAATAAGCTAATACTATAAATTGAAATTAAATATACTAAAAAAAAAAGAAAAAAAAATTACATATCCTTCTCAGGTTCCTCACTAAACAAGCAATAGTCAATGATTTCTTTGTGCTTTCGATCCATCGAAGAGAACAAGTGATTGAATGAAACTAAAAGTTCAGACACATATTCACAATTCTCATCAAATTTCAATGAATTGAAATCCAAATCAACTGCTGCATCCTTTTTCCTTACACTGACAGAATTCAGTGCCTCATCTAATTCTTTAGCCGATGCAGGTTCATCATCAACTTCCACTCCTTCCCTAGCTTCTCCGATCTCGGGTGATGGGGTAAGAATGTGAAATGTCGATCCATCAAAATCCATCTTCTTAAAATTCATAAAATTATTGACAACATCGTCAATAATTTTATGCACTTTTTCATCCGACCAAAATTTCTGGGAATCAAAGTTTTCGGGGATTGAAGAATTCCCAGCTTCATCTACTAAACTTTTCTTAATTTCCAACAATTTTGTCATGTAATAGTTGGAAACAATAGAAACATCCCTCTTAAAATATAGAAGAATTTCATGAAGCGGCTGCAAACAATACAATAATTATATCGCACAAAAGAACATATACTATAAATAAAAAACATAAATAAATAAAGACAATACTTACATCAGTAGCTACAGCTTGAATTTCAGAATTCTTCAATTTTGTGTTTGGGACAGAAAAGGTAATGTATTCCGACTCATCAACATTACTTTTTTCCTTCCTACCATCAGTTTCAACACCATTTCCCTTTCCCCGATTACTTCTAGACCCCACCTTAGTTCTAGATATTGGATATTTATCCACAATTAAATCACCATCACCGTATCTCTTTGCTTTGGACTCTTGACTACACCTCATGGACAAATTCTTGTCATTCCAATGACGGATAAGTGGTAAGGAGCATGGCTCAGTCAAACCATGCCACTTCACCCTGTGAAGATACATGATTTGCAATAGAAATGTGCAACCACCTACATAAACACCCCGACACTTCATATACTTATTGACAGACAAGCACAGTCTATCATTAATATGTACACCAATCCAACTTTGGAATCAGAGTCACATCCTCGGTGGCTTTTAAAACACCAATAGTCAACAACCTATTTGGTGCTGGGGCCAAGAAAGAACAAACAGCAAATAACATAAAAATTCTTTTAAAATCATCTCCTCCATTACTCAACCTCTCAACAAACAAAACTTCTAACTTACTCAACAATACACTAGAAGCTATGCCATACTCAGATTCAAGCCTAGAAACAAGTGCAGGGCTCTCTTTTGAAAACCCATAGATTGGGATCTCAACTCCCTCATTCCTAGGAATCATAAATGCATCATATACATCATCAGCTGTCACAAGAAATTTCCTAAAATCATCAATTCTTATCATCCTACTACTAGGATCAAAATTGTCTACTAACCAATCCAACATCCCTGCATGGCGATTATTGCTGATATTTATATGAAGCAATCCCCCAAAACCCATACTTTCTACATCCCTTCTTTGAGCATCCGTTAACTTACCTATGACCTTAAATAAGCCATTTGGTCTACATTGGAAAGTTAAACCCCTGCAATTTTAAAAAGGAATAAATTGTTAATTACAAATGAAAATGCTAAAAACATCTACATATCAAATAAAGACTGTAGTATAGCTTAATATTGAATATACTGTTAATTATAATACACATATACTATCAGGCAAACTGTATCAGCTAAAATCATATATACTATCACGCAAAATCTTATATACTATTAGGCAAAATCATATATACTATCAGGCAAAATCTTACATACTACCCGGCAAAATCATATATACTATCAGGCAAAATGATATGTACTATCAGGAAAATCATATATACTATCAGGCAAAATTGTATGTTCAAAATGTTCAACAATGATTCGCGGCCGCGACCAAGTCCACGAACCTAACCCCCAAAAATGATTCGCGGCCACGACTCAACGTCGCGCCTGCGACCAGTCCACGAACCTAAACCCCCAGCAATGTGTCGTGATCGCGACTCAGCTTCGCGGCCGCGACCAACTCCACGAACCTAACCCCAAAAATAATTCGCGGTCGCGACTCAACGTCGCGCCTGCGACCAAGTCCACGAACAACACAATTGAACCAGAAAAACAGGGCAGTATATAACAAACACAATACTTTACAAATATAAAAATACACATACTATATATTAAAATCTTTACACTATACAGTTTTCAAAGATATACTATATAAACAACAATAGATAACACAAAACTAGACACTAAATTACCTTGGTTTTTCATCTTCAGCTTCATCAATATTAACATATTTTCCTTCATCTTTCTTTCTCTTTCCAGCTTCACCTTGCACAAATTTCCCTTTTGCTTTATTTTTCTTCTTAGTTAGTTCCTCAACACATTGCCCTTCAACCCTTTCTTTCCTCTTCTTATTCTTTTGAGGGCTGTCAACAAAATCACTACTAACATTGCCCTCAACAACCAATTTCTCTTGTGAACCTTCTCCACGAGATCCAATACGAACCTTCTTCTTTTCACAAACTTTATCCTTGACAACTTTTACATCAACACCCTTAGTCTTGGACTTCATACTCCTTTTCTCAGCAGATTCAATACTAACATTGCCCTCACTAACCAATTTCTCTTGTGAACCTTGTCCACGAGATCCAATAGGAGTCTTTTTCTTTTCAGAAACTTTCTCCTTGACAACTTTTACAGCAGACACTTTAGTCTTGGACTTCACACTCCCTTTCTCGGCAGATTCAATACTACTCTTCTCCTTACCAATTGATTTCTCCTTTGAAGGACTTCCACCAGTGCCCTTCTTACTCGTTCTTAATAATTTGGCAGAATCTTCAATACTTTTAGCAACAGTGGATCTAAGAACCTTTTTCTTAATTCTAGGAGGTTTACGAATCATTTGCTTAAAACGGCCCACTTTCTTCGGTGGTTCATTAGATTTTTCTTCCATTTCAAGGTCAAAAATATAAACCTGTTACATAAAAACAATAACATCAATATTTAATCCAACCTAAACTATAAGAAAATTTCATATTGCTCAACTTAAACAAAACTATATTCATTATGGTGGAGGAAAGATGTTTGAACCGAATCTAAGCAAGAAAATTTCATATTGCTCATGTTAATTATTAACTATTACAGTTCTTCACGTTAAGTTTTGAACATCACTTTGGGTCAGTCAACTAAATGCAGGTTCGAGATCAGACTGAAGACAAATTGGAAGATACAAAAGATGATTATTACATGAAACATCACAGTACCATAATATACACAAAACGCAGTAGCATAATTGTTCTATATAACAGTTTTTCAAGAAACAATCCTCAACCAGACATTGTGAACAGATTAACCAATATTTTAACAACTTAAGAGTATGAAATTCAAACTTAATTTCAAAGTCATTAATGTGTGTGGTGCATGTGGAGTAAGCATATCAACAAAAACATCATTTGGTTATATTCCTAACCATGCATCTGTGGTGACTACATATCATCAGGGTTTTGAGTACTGTAATGGAAGCACTAAACAAACACGATTATGGTCGGGGCACAATAGCACTTAAGTTCTGCTTGTCAGGGCTGCGAACCCAGTCATTCTTATTGTTACCTTTTGCCACCAGATGACCCTTTTGTGCCAAAAATTTATACATCCAATGGATGCTTTAGCACTATCCACAACAATGATTTCTCCAACAGCAGAAAGAGGTAAATGAAGAAACTATTCTTCTTGTGTAAATATACACACAAAAATGATATGTTGTCAAACAATCTTAGGGTAAGACACAAAGACTGTTCTATAGGAACTTTGGTCATACATGTAACATTTCGTGCAATTTAAAACGCTGGTAAATGGAAGACTGAGTGTGGAGTCCGAAAAGATGAAAAAGCGAAAAATGATCAAATATTGGTTATTGTGAACATATTAAAAAATCACAAAATTCACAAAATCTATAACCCCACTCTCAATACATTTATACTATACCTGAATTCGACTGCGATTCGACTGCGACTGCGAGTCCTCCGATTGCGATCCAACTCCACTTTCAGACAATCGAACACTCGAAACAAAAAACAAGGCATTCAAAATTAGAGCATTCAAATCATAAACAAGAGACTAAAATGAAAACGAAAATCTGAAACATGCACATAGTAAATAACATACATAGAAAGCCCTAAACTTCGAAAATAAATTGTGGGCTCAGAAATCGAAAACACTGAACCAACTCCAAAAACCTACGCCCTAAACTTCGAAAAACTACAAAATATGTGTCGGAATCAACATGAAGCAACTTCGAAACACCAAGATGAATGAGCAGCGAGAAGAAAAGCAGCGCGAAGAAACGTCGGCGAAGAAGAACAGTGGAGAAACAGCGCGAGGAAGAAGAAGAGGGGCGCGACTGTAAAATTTTCAAACATAATTAGGGTCAAAACTACACTTTCACTCAAGGTAAAAAACAGACCGGTTCGGACCGGTCTGGACCGGTTTGGACTGGTCTGAACCAGCGAAAATTAAAAATAAACCGGCAAGTGCACAATAGTGCTATTGTGTGTTGGGTGCACACAAGTTTTTGTCTTTCATAAATGACTTCGTCAAAGTTTAAAAATAATCTTACTTGCTCCAAACAACTATAAAAAAGTCTTTTTTATTTAAATAAAAAGAATTAGGTTTATAAAATTACATAAATATCTTTATCACACTTTTTCATCATATATTTTATAGAGTGAGTCTTGTGTATGATGGTCTTACGTGTGACGGAATACACTTATAGGAAAAAAAAATATTTTTACAGTTAAAAGTAATACTTTTGCTACAATAATATTTTTACAGATAAAAATGATATTTTTGCTATAAAAAAACCAATATTTTTTTTGGTTAGAAAAAGTGATACTTTTTTCTCATCACGCGGCCGTCATACAGTGTGACGGCAGTTTTTGTCTATTTTATATATGCCACTTTTGTATAAGCATCTAATATTTATTCTCTCTACGCCAAAAATTCTTCATAATGGTCCTTCTAATTGAAGTTGCTTGAAAGTAAAAAGGTTTTCTTTAGTATATATGTTTTTTAAGTTTGAGTTTTGTTGCTAGTTGTTAGTTTTATCTTGGATAAAGAAAATTAGCAGAAATTATTGGCGTGAAATGCTGGTACTAGTATTTTTACTGCCCTACTCGTCGAAATTGTTTAAGTTGTTTAGTTGTTTAAACAACTTACAGAATTACACAATGGTGTTTAGTTGTACAGAGTTATGTTGTTTAGTTGTTTAAGTGTACCTCATTACATAACAAGTTGTACAAAGTTAATACTAATAAAACAACACAGTTATTTATGTTGTTGTTGTTTTAGTTATTTTATGTCATTTCAATTGTGGAGTTGTTTAGCTAAATTTCAAATTAATGAACAATATTTTAAACTTTTTGTAATTTGGTGCCACTTAAGCCATAATCTTTTCATCTCATAATTTATATTTCTTTCATTAAATTGTAGATATGGAATCATCTTCCCTATGAATCACTATATTTTATTTTGGTGATTTTATCAATGAAGATGGTCGATGGGAATGGAAAGAGTGTGAGGGTGATGCTGGTGTTAATGTAACAAGACTTCCTATATCTTCAAATATGTCATATGAAGAGCTCCACTCTGAAGTGAAAAGTCTTTGCAATGTTGATTCTTCGTTGCTTGATGTGGAGATGCGATTTCATCTCCCTGGTAACAAAAAATTTCAAGTTTCAATCAAAATCACTTCTATCAGGCAGTTGCATTGGTTGTCAGGCCTCAACAAACGAGGTCAATATTATCCAATTTGTGTGACCCTTGTGGATAAACATCCATCTGAGCATCTTAATGAGGTTGAAATAAATGTTCCATCTTATGAAGCTGGAGTGGAAAATGATGTCCCTTTTCATAACATGCAACAAGAACGGGATGATCATAACTCTAAGAAACAAGAAAATCAAATCAATGAGATAGCCCAAGGCGACAACTGGGATACATTGATGATTGTTCCACATATCAACGCAAATATTTCGGACCATGTTGATGCTTTCATACCTCGCCAAGAGTTTGTACATCATAGTACATGAAAAGTTCACTTCTCAAGTGAGCATCTTGCTTCTTCCTCAAATGGTTGTACATCACATATACCCGTAGATTTCAGCTTGCAGCAAAGGTCAAGTAGATGAAACCAAGAAACATCTTTAGTCAGACTTGCATCTTCTTGCTTTAAGATACAACTTTGAATTCAATGTAAAAAAATCGAACAAGGAAGTTTACACAGTTGCTTGTGTTGATGAGAATTGTAAGTGGCGATTGCGAGCAACAAATTTCAATCAGTGTGACTATTTTCAAATTCGAAAGTAGGAAAAAAAAGCCAAAATAGTCTCATAACTTTTTATTTTTTCGAATTTAGTCCCATAAATTATTGTTTTTTCGATTTAGTCCCGCATCTCTAATAATTGCTCAATTTTTGGTCCAATTTTGACCAAATGTTGACCAACTGACCGGAAAAAGTCACGTGACCTTCACGTGCCGCCGCGGTTTTGAAAATTTCGGCCAAAATGGTCTCATAACTTTTTGAAACGCGTACTACTAGAAAATGGTGTTGAGCCAAACCACTCTGCTTCGGAAATAACATACTCCAAAGACTCCATATTGCAGAGAAATCAACTATATCAATACAAAGTTAAAAAGTAACACATTTTCTTGTGCAAGTCTAAACCTAAATAACTTAGACAACCCTGTTGTTTATCTGAAACCAAACTAAACAACTGAGTTGTTTACTTAAATCAACTTAAACAATCCAGTTGTTTAATTTGAAACAACCCAAAATTTACTAATGTACAATCTGATAATTTATCTATGCTTTAGCAGCTTGAAACTGAGGATCACGTGTGTGTTTGCAAAACTAGAATATTAGGCACATACTGTAAACGAAAATATAGTAGCTCAAGCTAGGCAAATTTCAGCTTCTTCCATACCAAAACAAATGGGATGCCAAAATTTGCTTACACTGTATGAATAAGAAGATTAGATCTCCACTATATTCATCATTGAGTTGGTGGTGCAAATTACTCTATCGTTACATACTAGCAGGAGGTGATAGTGTTATTGTATGGAAAAGATTACACAAGACAATGTGTTTGAAATTGAAATGAGAAGCTCAAACAATTCTTGACAAAAAACATCTTAACAAAAAGTTGTTCTCAGTAAATAATTAGCTCTGCAATCTCATTCTAAATTAGCTTTGTAATCTCATTCTAATTAGCTTTTTCCTGAGGATATATAATTAGCTTTCCAATTTCATTCTAAAAAATTAAAGCTATAGATCAAGCATCTTAACAAAAAGTTCTCAGTAAATATTCGTATAAAGTTATTGTAGCATTATCATTATTTCATTATGTGTAGCTAGGTACATAAAATTACTTTAATTATTTTCAATAATTTCATGATATTTGAATTGCCAAACCAACTCACCGCCGCCCTTTTGAATTGCCAAAACAAATCTTACTTGCTAAAACTCAATTTAGAATTCTTGTGCTAACTCAAGCAGATATTCATTCTTTTCACATACAAAAAACCATAAACTTAATAATCAAAGCAACAAACCCAAAAAAGAAACGAAAATGAAGCAAAAGATTGACACCAAATGTCAGAAAATATCTACTAATTACCTATCTAACTCTCTTCAAGAGAGCAGTCAACCGGAAGAGAGGGGAGGAGAGTTGGAGGAAATCCTAAAACCACCAAAGGATGTTTAGTTTAGAGGTTGATTTTCCAATTCGAGAAGAGAGCCCATAATTTAAAAAATAAAAATAAAATATGATGTGTTGTTATAACTTGCAGATGATCCAAACGAGACACACCACTTGCTCTCACTTGATGGAGGGACTTCAATTGTTCAGAGCAGAAACATTGGAAGAAGGATCCTTGGACGCTTTCATTAATGGTAGTAACGATGCTTATTTTCTGCCATTCCATTACACATGCTCTAAATCGGGACCGGACCTTGGGCCTCAGAGCTCGACAAGGTTTCGGGCCTCAAACGGCAATTACATGTGTTTTTCAATAGTGGATTGAAGGAACGGAGTCCAGAATTTGAAAGAGAAGAAGGAGAAGAAGAGAATAGGTGGGTATAGGAGGGTTGTGAAATTTAATTTCTTTTTTTTTTTTTTTATGTTTTGTTTAATACGGGGGGCTTCTTTTTTATTTTATTTTCTATTTCTCATTTTCTTTTTAATGGGGTAAAGCCTAAGGAGGCCCTTTTTGATAATTAGCCAGGTAAACTGACCATACTTGAATATTACCACAATTTGGTACATGGTGTTTTTATAGGTTTATATAATTTTGACGGTGGCTAATGCCACTACAAATACCTCTAAGTATACCACTTTTGTTAAATACATTACATATAAATTATTTCATTGCTCTTATTTATTAAGACTGGCACACGTGTCCCGTGCACGCACTTTAGGGCGCTTTTAGTGTCATTTTAATGTCAATAATGTGCACAATCACGTGTATTTAGTGCTTTTGTATTCTCATGGGCAAAATAATGTGTTTGTGGTGTTTATGTGTTAAAACAGGTGCAAAAGGATCGAAAAAGAACATCAAACGATCGTGAAGTCGATGGATCAGTCGAGGCAAGAAGGAACAGGGCTGAGGATTGATCTCCTGTCTCGGCCGAGATACCTTTCCAGGGAAATCCTAGAATTTTGAGAGATTGAAGATCTCGACCGAGACAGATATTGCATCTCGGCCGAGATACCTCTCCAGGGAAAAATCAAAGATTCAAAGAGATGAAGATCTCGGCCGAGATGAAACCCAATCTCGGCTGAGATAATCCAAACCCTAAAAAGCTCTAAATTTCCCTTTTCACGTCTCGGCCGTGATGCAACCCAATCTCGGCCGAGATCACCCTTCGATTTACAATTTGATAAAGCTCTTTTTCACGTCTCGGCCGAGACACACTTTCATCTCGGCCGAGATTCCTTGCCCTGTTTTAAATTCCTGAACGCGATTTTGCCTTAAACTGAAGTAACAACTCTTCCCCTATATATATATCCTCCCTTTCGAAATTAACCTATCTTGGGCACAAATTTGGAGAACTTTTCAGCCACCATCACTTCTAAGGAGGAGAAAAGGGCAAGAAGGAGTCATCCCATCTTCCCCATTGATCAACCTTTGGTTATATCATTTCATTTTTATGACTTCTTTTATTTCCTTTGATTTACTGATTGTATTAGGAGTAATGGGTGGTTAGCACCCTTAATTCTACCCTTGATCATGTTGAACCTTGATTGAAGATGAACATGTGAATATTGACTTTTGGTGTTACCCTTTTATTGCAATTTAAATGTTCTATACTGCTTGTGTGAATTGTCTCATGCCTAGATGCTTGTTTTAGGATTGATCACCCTTTAGAAGCATTTATTGTATGTTGCTAGAGATTGGAATTCACTTTCCGTGATTGTTGAAGCATCTCCCTTAGTAGTGAACAATGCTTGATATCATTGGTGGTATTATAGAGTTTGGCCTCTAAACCCGATAGATTCGAGGTTTATGCCTTATTTATCCCGTTGCTCTAGTTCGTGATTACCCAATATCAATTAGTGTGAAAAGAGCTTGTTTGGATCACTAATTGATTTGGGTAGGGATAAATCGATAAGCAGACCTTCGATTTATCCACAATTGAGGAACAACACAATTTACATAAGCGGACCTTGTAGATTGTGGGATAAGGGTTTAAATTGCATTGAATTGGGGCATCAACAATAATCCATAGGTAGTCGGATTCAAGGGGATACTAGATCGAGGGTAGACCTTTTTAACATATTCAAAAACCCGAAAATATTTACTTGTGTTCTTTCTTTGACACTTTGATTAATCTAAAACACCAAAACCATCTATTGCTTTCTAGATTAGTAATTAGTACTTGGTAGACTTTAGTTGTTAGATTCAATCAAATTCCCCCCCCCCCCTCCCCAAATTACTTGCTTATGTTTATTGCTTTTATTACAACCTAAATCACTAATTGCTTGAAGTATTTGAATTAACACTACTCATCGTTCTCCGTGGGATCGACTCAGACTTACCACTTTACCTAGTAAAGTCAGGATAGTTTGGAATTCAGTTTTAAATCACATTCTAATTTGGGTGGGGCGAATGTTTCGACGACGCGTTCATAATCCTCACACCAAAGACACCACATTAAGTTCCTATTGTACCTTTAAAGTACAAGTACTATTAATAAAACAAAAAAGTAAAACAAAAAAGTAAAACAAAATAAAAACTCTTAGAAGTGCTAGAAATAAAAGAAGAAAACAAGCAAAGAGATCTCCAGCTTCTGTTTCTTGGCATCACGATTGAGGGCCATACAAATCTGTATAATCATAAACCACAAAAATATATTGTTCCGACGACGGATTGCCATTCTAGCGATCATAATCATCCCAATAATACGTCTTGAATAACATTCTCTGCAGCTGAATTCCCATTGCAGGAGGCCAAAGCATTGTTGTACCATAGAGTACAAACCATCACTTCCTACCTTTTGATTGTGACAAAGACAAACTCAAGTTATCTGCAATTCCATTGCTGCAACACATGTTCATTCCCCAGATAAAAATTCTCTCTGATAATATTTTCTTATCACTCTCTCTCTCTAGATTTTCTCTCTAGAACTCTTGCTTTCTTGATCTTCTCCTCTCTCTTCCGTCAGGCTTCTTGTCTTCTCAGAGCCCACTCTCTTTTCTCCTCTGCAAATCCATTATTTCAAAGACTTAGTCTCCTTTGTCCTCTTTCGACAGGGAAAAGATGATATCCTAGAAAGAAGAAAGATTTTTTAATCAATTGTTGTGCTTTTAAATTTTTTAATCGATTGTTAAGCCAAAAAAAAAAAAGTCTACTTAGATATTTTTATTGGTCCAATGATTAAAAAGGATAAATTAGTTTTGGTGCAATGTTAATTTTGTCATTTAGTGCACTTAGAAGTATTTGTGGTGACATTAGCCATCGCCTATAATTTTGGATGATGGATCATAACTAATCTATGCAACCCTAAAAAAATATATGCAACTATTGTATCAATACTAAGGCTAATTTTTTACGGTGGTAAAAACCCACTCACCTTCAAAGGCCCACTGATATAATCTAACCTTTTTTTCTCTTTTTTTTTAATAATAATTCTTCTCCTTCCCATCCAACTTCTGTATTTGGATCCAGTGTATTCCTTTAAAATTAACATCTTCCAATTTTCAATGTTAAAATTGCAAAATTTCGAGCATTGAACATGACCTCACCATGAATCCTTTTTTAATCATCGTCATTGTTGTCACCTGCACCACTCACGAAACCCTTTCCCCCACTGACTTTTTCCTCTTAAATCACACGACACTTAATAACCCACATCCATCGTGTTGCAATTTGAAGGAGTCGTCTGATAAACCAACAATTACCGATACGAAATAGGAAGTAGTCTGATATACCTAGAGATAGGGGTCTGAAATCGGAAGAAAGGGGTTGAAAAGCTAAAGTTGTGGGTCTAAAATGTTAGAAACAGGGGTCAGAAATCATAATACAATGTTTAAAATCGAGGAAGAATCAGGTTTCAGTTCTATCTGAAGATCGAAGCCTAAATATTGGTATGTTATTCACGGTTCTTTCAAGTTTTATACATTTCGGTTCATGTTCATAAATTTAGGATTACGATTCTCTATTGTGGATAAAAACCTAATTTGTGTTGGTGGATTCCGGTTCGTGTGAATAAAGCCTGGTGTGTATCAGTATGATTCCGGTTCGTGGTATGTGACTAAACATTCATGTGAAAACTACTTTGAGTAACTGATTAGACCAATCACTGACGGTTGTACTCCCCATAAGACGTATTGGTTCCTGGCTAATTTTTGTGAATTTAATGCAGTTCCGTTGCAAAATTAGTTGTTTCGTGTTAACAACTTCCTGTTTCGTGTATAAACTGCTATGGATGATTGATTGGACCATTCACTGAAGTGGTAATGTAAAAGAAAACAAGTAATTTTGATTCGATTTGTATTTCGACTTGATTAAGATGATTTAGATTCGAACAACTGGAATTCGATTAAGATGATTCCAATTCATACGATCATAATTTTGTATAGATAATTTAATTAATTATTAGATTCGTAGAGTAATCGAATTTGAGTTACAGATGTGACTACATTTGATTCGAATAATTCGAATATTCGGTTAGGTTATATATATATATATATATATATATCATATATTTAAAAAAATAAAAATTACATATATAATACACTATATATATATATATAATTTTAAAGTAAACATAAATGTAATATAAATTATAAGAAGTTGCAATTGAATTATTGGAATAAAATAATATTTAATTATTTGAAGAAGGAAAATTTAACTAGATAATAATTAAAAAAAATCCGATTATTGGAATGAATGGGAATTCATGGTGTGTGGTTAAGAAATGTAATATGTAGCTGGTTCGTGAAAAAATGAGTCGGATTCGTGGTTTCTGGCTACCCGATTCATGTGTAAACTGCTTTGAATGAGTGATCGGACCGTTCACTAAAGTGGTAATGTAAAACAAATCAAGTAATGTTGATTCGATTCGGTTTTTGAATCATAAACACTTGATATTAAATATTCCAAAAACTCTTATTAATTGGGAATTCCTACTTCTGGCGCGTTCGAGGTCATGAAATCTAACCGTCAGACTAGATACATTATTGGAGACCACCGTAAGCAATATTATTACGTTACAATATAATCCTCAACAATCCACACAAAATTTAAAATCCATTTTACCAGTCAAATTCTTCTAGATAACATGAATACACTGCATTTCTAATAGTAGCAACAACATTAATACCGCATTTGTATGTGATATGTGTGAAGTCCATGTGCCGCACTCGGATAAACATCACTTACTGCATTTACAGTGCTTAACCGTTGGTCTCATTTAATACACAAATACTAGAGATAACCAAATGCTTCCTTTATTTGCTTGAAGAACATAGTCCATGACTCGTCGCACTCAATATCACATATCTATGATAGCAAGCGGTAATATTTGTTCATTGTCATCTTTAGTTACAACGCTGAAAAGTATTCCTTTGTACTTACCCAAAAGATGTGTGCGGTCAACGACAATAACAAGCCTACCATGATTTATGAATCCATGGATTGATGCACTCAAAGTAAAAAAGTATACTTGGTTCATTTGTGGTAACTAATTCATTATGCAAACTCGGATTGGTGTACTTCATCATGTCCAAGTACATTGGCAGTATGCTAAATGTCTCAACTTGGTCTCCGTATAGCATGTTGAACGCGTTATGTTTGGCTTTTAATGTCGTATTATACTTAACAGTAAGCGTGTGCTCAATCCTTAAGCTATACATAATTTTGCGTGGTTAAGATCACTATGCCTCTCTAATAATTTAATTATGAAGTGATCGCTGAGTATCTTGGACGGTATTTGACGCGATGCATTTCATGTGATATCTAGTTGACACGAATAGTCCAGAGATTGTGATGATAGTCTAGACTTCGTGGGGTGCGTATGCATGTAATACAAAATTACACCATTCAAAGACTATATAACCTCTTACTTGATCGAATTACTCGAAGCTTAACATGTTTTGATATATAGTAGAAATCGACAGCCATTACCAAACTATCTTTAGTTAGGAATGAGGAATCGACCTTAACCAATTCACACAAGGCACGAACCAGTACATCTTCTTCTTGGGAATTTGAGTCATGACCATCTAAATCTGGAATTTCCACTTTTCCGTTGAAGTTCCCGATTTCATATTGATAAGATCATCCCTATTTTCCCATTCATCCTTCTCTATTGTGACACCTTTGAAGTCAGGAAACTTGTGTGTTGGAGCTTGAGGTGGAAATTCATCTGTTGATCTTCGTCCATTCTTATGGACGAATTCACAGAAACATTTAAACTTTTCACGTTTTAGATCATCATGATGCTTTGTGTTATTAGTTTTCTTATTTTTTGATATCGGCCTTCGTGGATTCATTTAGTCGTTCACCGCTACTATTGGAATCAGATTCACTCTCATTAGTTGTAGTATTTTTCATCCCACGAGATTCGGTTTGTGGAACAACCTTTTTGCCACAATATGTTTCTGGTGGCAGCATGGTTGACCTGATTAGAATGCCTGAATCAAAGGAATTGGTCTTACAATTTGAAAGACCCTCCCCCAAAACACTAATTTAGATTTTCTTCATAGTATTGTCATGTTGGATTTCGCACCCCCCTAACGAAGATTATGAACATATAAAACATTAATACCTGCAAGCCTTTCTTGAGCAGCCAAAGGAACAACAAAGCTGTCTTTGTTGCTATAGACATTAAAACTGGACTCACAAGCACGTGGAGGAGAAGACAACCGATTGACATACTTTTCCCAAGACTAATGCAAGCGGTAGGAACTTCCATCGTTGTAAATATACGATGAACATCATCATCTTCAAGTAACTTCATCTTTAATAAAACTTTTTTGTTAGGGGAATAAACAAGTGAGTGGATCGCGTAATCTCATTTTCGCTTATTTGCCTCGACCATCGCTATGAAATAATTTGAATCCAACCTTAGATTAACGTAGTTCTTTACGAAATTGGACCTGAAAACCAAGATGCGAAGTAGAAAGAATTTCACCTTCATGGGTTGTGGAAGATGGGAATTCAATCAGTGGAGAAGGATGTTGAGATTAATGTATGATTTCAGATGAGAGACGGAGACGAGATAGGGTTCTTGTGTTGGTTGTTGATTTGGGGAAAAATGGGGGAATATGGTTCTTGCATTGGTTGCTGATTTAGGGAAAATAGGGGGAGTATATTCTTGTTTCGATTAAGGGAGTTTCTTTTTCTTTGAGTAAATGATTTTAATTATTTTTTTTGGTTTTGTATTTTTTTTATTTGTAATTCAGTTTAATCGTTGTTTATCATTCATGATTTTTTTGGTTTTTTGAGTTAGTAATTATTGAGTTAGTAATTTAAGCTTAGAAGAAAAAGGGAAAAATGGGGGTGAAAGGGGCTTTAGGCTAGAAAAGAGGTAATCATTTTAAAAGTGCCAAAAATGAGTTTGCTATCACTATTTTGGCTATTTTGGATGGTTTCCTCCAATATAAATTAACAAAGCCTAGAATATGAGTCAATAAATAGAATATGTGTGTGTGAAAGGGGTACCTGTGCACAAGCACTGGAGGAGTGCTAATTGTAAGATTTTTTGTCCTACATAAATTTACGTTAAATTTGTTGCAATTAGAGGATAACTAGTTTTAGCATTTTAAAGTGAAGAAATTATGCTCAGAAATGGAACTAGAGTAATTATTTGACTTGATTCTTTGTCTTTTAGGTTAACGAGCAACATATTTCAGTTTCTTGACGATTAGATTACCACCATTCTTCATGAATGTTTAAGATAAGAATGCTAAAGAAAAGGTAAAGTAGCGACATTGTTAGTTTTTTTTTTCTTTCTTAAATGAAGAGATCTTAATTACATTTCTTAGGATTTCGATGGGATTGCTAAAATGAAATAGATGGTAAATAGGGTAAATACGAATATAAAGGATGTGATAAAAAATATAGATCTGACGGTTGAGATATAAGTTATATTGCAATGGTTGCTGTGTAGAAGAACCCCGTAAAGTATACGGGTATTTTTACTTAAATGTCTATTTTATTATTTCTCTATTTTATCGTGTAGGTCACTATTCTGGGCCAAAATGAGTGCTCAGAACACACCCACTCTGTTTTTAAAGGTAATATTATCATTTTTATTGAAATTAGTTTAAAAATCTAGAAATTATTTTCAAAATATGAAAAGTGTTTGATTTTTTTTTTATAATTATGTTTAAAAATAATTTAAGAGAATTATTTTAAAAAACATTAAAAGAAATATTTCGAAAAATAAGAATTATTTGAAAAAAGAAAATAATTTTAAAAGTCTTTGAAAGCATTTAATAAAAAATCATTTGAAATAGAAAGAAATCATTTAAAAATAGAAAATAATTTTACAAGTTGTAAAAAATATTTAAAAAGAATTTTCTTAAAACCTGTAGACATCAGTTCAATATCATCAAGTGATCATGGAATGTAGTAGAGATTTTGAGGAGTCTAGAACCGTGTTTAGAATGTTGAGAACCGGGTGAGAGAACCGGGTTTTAGCCGGATCAGTTAAAGAGGTTAAAATGGAAACCGGAGTCAAGGTTGTTATAACTGCCGTTTGCAACGGATTAAAGCCGTTGCATGTAAAACAGTTGTGGAAAGCTCGCTGAAATAGTTTTGAGCAGTTGAAGACAAAAGTGGTTACAACTACTTCTTCTCCCTGATTCGAGCTCCAGCCTTTATATACATTGAAAACACTTGAAGTTGCGAGTTGATTCACGTTTCTTTCCCTCTGTAAACATTACTCAATCAAGAGAATTAGATTGCTAGGGTTCTTAAGCTCAATTCGGCCTGTGAATTGGGGTTTCTAGTTTTCTGGAGTAATTCTTGTAATTGATTTATTAGTGGAGTGAATTCAGGTGTATAGAACCTTCGTGGATGTAGATCACATTGATCGAACCACGTAAAATCCCTGAGTTCTTCATTTTATCTTCCTGTTCTTTGTTCGGTTTCTTGTGGCCGATTTCTTTGTTGTTTTTCATTCACTACTGTTTGTGTATTGTTTGTGTGTGAGAGGAACTAATTCATAACAAGTGGTGCTGTCTGTGGGAAGCTTTCTCAAACAACAATAAGACAGAGATGTCAAGAATGAAGATGGATGTGGAGAAATTCTCAGGGAGAAATATCTTCCATCTTTGGAAGATCAAGATGAAGGCTATTCTGGTTCAAAACGGGCTGGTAGGTGCACTAAAGCCTGAAAATGAATGGACTGAGGCTGAGAAGCCTAAATATGCAGAGGTGGATCAAAATGCTCTAAGTATGATCATCCTATGTCTAGTAGATAAGCTATTGAGGGAGGTTTCAAGATGCTCGACTGCTATGGAGGCTTGGACCAAGTTGGAGGAACTATACCAGTCCAAGTCTGTGTCAAATAAACTGTTTCTCAAACAGAGGTTACTGGCCTTCAAAATGGTGGATGGAAAAGACATTTCTGATCAACTAGATGAGTTTTCTAAACTTCTTGATGAACTGGAAGATGATGACAGAGCTTTAATGGTATTAAATGCTCTACCAAGTTCCATGGAAGGGTTCAAGGACACTTTGATGTTTGGAAGGCAGGATAAACTGAGTTATGACTCAATAATCACTGCTTTGAAGACCAAATGCCTACAGAATTAAGGAGATAAGAAGGTGACTCAATCTAGTGAAGGTTTGAATGTAAATTTCAAGAAGAATTAACAAAAGAAGAAGGGCCAAACCTCAAAAAGTTACAAGACTGGCAATACTGCTCCAAAGAAACCTGGAGAATGGACAGAGAACAGAAAATGCTTTAAATGCAAGCAAGTAGGGCATCTAAAGAAAGATTGCCCTCAGAAGGTGAAGAAGAAAGAAGGCCATGGTGGAGAAGCTGCCACTGTTGAACATGGAGAAGACACTCCAGAAGTCTTGAATGTTACTGAATCAAAAATGGAGTTGGAATGGGTACTGGATACAGGCTGCTCATTCCACATGTGTCCTCGCAAAGAATGGTTCCAAAACCTCAAGAAAGAAGATGGAGGGTGTGTACTACTGGGAAATGATCAATCCTGTAGGGTTCAAGGTACTGGATCAGTAAACATCAATATGTTTGATGGTGTCACCAGGCAAATTGCAAATGTAAGGTATGTGCCTGGACTTAAAAGAAATTTGATCTCCCTAGTATCTCTAATTGCTACTAGGTGTGAGTTTAAGTCTGTTGATAGGAAAACCAGTGGTCGGGAGTGTGGGGAATATTCTGGCTAATAATGAACTAACCCTGTGGCATAAAAGATTGGGATACATTGGTGAAAGAGGACTTAAAGAACTATCCAGAAGAGGGATCATTGGAGAGTTTGGGAATAAGACACTTGAGTTCTGTGACAAATGTGCATTGGGCAAATCACAGAAACTGCCTTATGCCAAAGGGATTCACATTACTCAAGAACCTCTAGACTATGTCCACTCTGATATCTGGGGACCATCCAGGACTGAAACACATGGAGGTGGAAAGTATTTCATGTCTGTAATTGATGATTTCAGTAGAAAAATATGGGTGTTCATCTTAAGGAATAAGAGTGAAGCATTCACTAAATTCAAGACATGGTTGCTTCAAATGGAAACCTTGAAAGGAAAGAAACTCAAGCATTTAAGAACTGATAATGGCCTAGAATATCTATCTACTGAGTTAAATACCTTCTGTAATGAAAGGGGAATTACCAGACACAGAACAGTTCCCATGAATCCACAACAGAATGGTGTGGCAGAAAGATTCAATAGAACTGTCCTAGAAAGAGTCAGGTGTATGTTACTTGAGGCTGGGTTGCCAAAGGTGTTTTGGGGAGAAACAATAAACACAACATGCTATCTAATAAACAAATCTCCTACATCAACTCTGGGATTCAAAACACCAGAAGAAGTATGGAATGGAAGGATTCCAGATTACTCAGGAATAAAGGTGTTTGGATGCTTGGCATATGCTCATATGAAATCAAATAAACTTGATCCTAGAGCCTACAGGTGTGTGTTTCTGGGATATCTAGAGGGAATCAAGGGTTACAGGTTATGGTGCATGGAATCTGGAAATCAGAAGTTGATAATCAGCAGAGATGTGACGTTCAATGAGTCCATTATGGGATATCATTTTTCTGAGAATCTGGGAAATCAGGATGAAGGCCCTGAAACAGAAAGGATATCTGTTCAGGTGGAGACTCAGGGGGGCATGACATACAGAGAGAAGAAGATTTGGCTGATCATTCCAGTAGTAGTTCTTCAGAAGAAGAAGACACAACACACAGAAATCCAAACCTGAGGGAGTACAACATTGCCAGAGACAGACCAAGGAGGCAAATACGAAAACCAGATTTTTATGGACAATCTGGAACTGTACATTATGCACTTAGTGTTGCTAAAGACATAGAAAATCATGAACCACAGAACTTCAAAGAAGCAATCAGTGGTGATGAAAGTGAACACTGGATCAGTGCAATGATTGAAGAAATGGAGTCTTTGGAGAGAAATGGCACCTGGAAACTGGCGGATAAACCAAAGGGACAAAAGCTGGTAAGTTCCAAATGGATTTACAAGAAGAAGGTTGAATCTGGGGTCTCAGATAAGATAAGGTATAAGGCAAGACTAGTAGCAAGGGGCTTTACTCAGAGGGAAGGCATTGACTTCAATGAAGTTTTCTCTCCTGTGGTAAAACACTGTTCCATCAGACTACTTTTGTCAATAGTAACACAAGAGGACATGAAGTTACAACATCTAGATGTAAAAACAGCTTTCTTACATGGAGACTTAGTTGAGAACATTTATATGAAGCAGCCAGAGGGATTTGTGGTTCCAGGAAATGAAGGAAAAGTATGTTTCCTCATAAAGTCATTATATGGATTGAAGCAAAGCCTAAGGCAGTGGAATAAGAAGTTCAATGAGTTTATGTTAAAAGCTGGTTTTGTCAGAAGCTTGTATGACAGTTGTGTTTATTTTGATAAAAGTTTAAGAGCTGATCTAGTATACTTGTTGTTATATGTGGATGACATGCTCATTGAAAGCAAGAGCACTCACAAAATACATCAACTTAAGCAGAAGTTGAGCTCTGAATTTGATATGAAGGACTTAGGAGAGGCTAAGAAGATTCTGGGTATGAACATAATTAGAGATAGAGCTGCTGGATGTTTATGGTTGTCTCAGAAGCATTACCTTTAGAAAGTGGTGGAGAGGTTTCAAATGCATGAGGCCAAGACACTGAGTATTCCAGTAAGTCAACAACTCAGATTATCAAAGGAGCAAAGTCCTAAAACAGCAGAAGAGGAGACATACATGAGAAGTGTGCCTTATGCTAGTGGAGTTGGAAGTCTGATGTATGGGATGATATGCAGCAGGCCAGACTTAGCATATTGTGTGTCCCTAGTCGGCAGATATGTGTCACAGCCAGGAAAGGCTCACTGGGAGGCTTTGAAGCAGGTGTTCAGATACTTAAAGGGAACAACAAGTCTGGGGTTAAAGTTTCAGAAGCAGGGAAAATTGGCTATTCCTTTAGAAGGATTTACACCAGAAAGTCAATCACAGGCTATGTTTTCACATTATATGGTACTGCAGTTAGCTTGAAAAGTGTGCAACAATCAGTGGTGGCTTTGTCTACTACAGAAGCTGAATACATGGCTTTGACAGAGGCAATCAAGGAAGCTATGTGGTTAAAAGACATCCTGAAGGATCTAGGGATTAAGAAGGACTGTGTTACTATATATTGTGACAATCAAAGTGCTTTACATCTAGTGAAACATCAAGCTTTCCATGAGAGATCCAAGCACATAGATGTCAGATTACATTTTGCAAGAGATTTGATTGATACAGGGTCTGTGGAGGTAAGGAAGGTTCATACAAGTGACAATGCTGCTGATTTTGTAACCAAGGCAGTGCCTGGGAGTAAGATGGTTCATTGCTCAAGCCTGATTGGGCTTGAACGGTGTGAGTAAAAACCTGGAAGACAGGGCAGGTTGAGGTGATGAAATACACTTGAGTTCATTGAGGTGGAGATTTGTAGACATCAGTTCAATATCATCAAGTGATCATGGAATGTAGTAGAGGTTTTGAGGAGTCCAGAACCGGGTTTAGAATGTTGAGAACCGGGTGAGAGAACCGGGTTTTAGCCGGATCAGTTAAAGAGGTTAAAATGGAAACCGGAGTCAAGGTTGTTATAACTGCCGTTTGCAGCGGATTAAAGCCGTTGCATGTAAAACCGCTGTGGAAAGCTCGCTGAAATAGTTTTGAGCAGTTGAAGACAAAAGTGGTTACAACTACTTTTACTCCCTGATTCGAGCTCCAGCCTTTATATACATTGAAAACACTTGAAGTTGCGAGTGGATTCACGTTTCTTTCCCTCTGTAAACATTACTCAATCAAGAGAATTAGATTGCTAGGGTTCTTAAGCTCAATTCGGCCTGTGAATTAGGGTTTCTAGTTTTCTGGAGTAATTCTTGTAATTGATTGATTAGTAGAGTGAATTGAGGTATATAGAACCTCCGTGGATGTAGATCACATTGATCGAACCATAAAATCTCTGAGTTCTTCATTTTATCTTCCTGTTCTTTGTTCGGTTTCTTGTGGCCGATTTCTTTGTTGTTTTTCATTCACTACTGTTTGTGTATTGTTTGTGTGTGAGAGGAACTGATTCATAACAAAACCTTTAGTTCTACAAAAAAAAAAATAAAAAAAAAAATCATGAAATGCTTTAAATATTAAAATTACTTCAAAATATTTGATCTCTCAGTTTCTTTTCTCTATGCATGGAGCCTGCACGGACGTACACATCTAATATATATATTCAAAAATCGTTTGGTAGTCTTAACATCAATTATCTATTTTTTGGCTTTACAACAAATTTAAATCTCCAAACTGAAACAACCTCAATATCCTCGTTGACAGTCAAATGAAAAATAAAAATCAATTGGTATACAACCCCCCACCCACCCCCCCTCTTGTCTAGATGTAGTAATTCGGGCGACCTGGTCTATTTCATTGGCCCAACGTTATATATCGGGTGGGACCGATCTAAAATTTTATTCAGGTAAAAATTAGTGAGTCTAGCCCATCCCTATCTCTACCCCCCGATGGTGCTAGAGATTAATATTCTTATGGCCCAACTCATTTAAAATATCGGGTAGTTTGGACAAGTCCATTTGGTCTAGCCGATTTTGCCACCTCTATTGTTGTTTTCCCCAAAATATTAGGGATATAAATGGTTAGAGTAGGGTATGAGTACACTCCTCATACCCTACCTATATATAAAACATTAAACTCATACCCCTTGAGTACCCTAATATAATTTGTTGAACATGAGCAATGCTTTACGCATTACAAAGGTTCAAACAATGTCCTACCCATTTACCCGTGGCAAGCCCGACTCGGTGGGTCAAACTAAATATTGGATGCGCTCAATTGGTTGGAACTGCTGGTTTCTGTTCTAAACCGTCAGCTCCAAAAACTATATCCTGTGAAACCGATATAAAAAATCATGGTTCCTAACCACCCATGAATGGCTATTCAGTATTAACCGACGACTCTTTGGAGGTTTTCTATTTAAAGGATTTTCCTAGGAGTTGTCCTTGTGCATGTAAATTTGTAGTATTAAATTATTAATGTTGTCGAAGTAATACATAAATAGAATTACATTACAAATTTTGAACAAAACATTGAAAAATAAAATGGATATAAATAAGTGAATTCATCGATCATTACTATAATATTACAAATCATAATTTATACAACAAAGTTACAAAATTAAAACTAGAAAACTAACATAAGCATTAAAAAATGTAAAAGATTCAACTTAAATTATAACTTACAACTTTACAAGTGTACAACTTAAATTTTAAAAATACACAATTATAAATGAATGGAAAAAGGTTTTAATTACATTTTAAGTTAAAACTAACAATTAAATTGCCTACATATCCTTTCAATAAATGAATCAAAGTTGACGCAGTTCTCTTACCTCGATTTACCTTTCGGAGTTGGCGATTTGCAATGTTTACTCATCGCTTCCTTGAGAACCTGAGCTTGAAACAATTGGTTCATATATTCATCTTCGTCAAAATCAACTTCTTGTGTTCTTTTCTTGGCGTTTGTCCAATATTTGAGCAATAGTTGATTTTTTAAAATTTCAACAGTCAATCTAGATATTTTTTGGTCCAAATTGTAGCCTCTAATGCTAAGGTTTGTTCCACGAAAATGGTTGAGGCAGGATATACAAATAACTAATTTGCAATCATAAACAACACGGGATAGCTCGACTACCAATTCAGATGGTCGGTTGAAGTTTGAAATTCGTTTTTCTCAAAAGTCATTGATAAAAACCTACCAACCTCATCGAAGAATTAGAGAAACACATTACATGTTTTTGTAATCGTATATCATAAGAAGTTTGTAATAGTGTAAGGTTTGGATCGAGTACCACCCCTTGCGATGATCTACCTCTAAAATCTCAACTACTGCTATTAACATCAACATCATCACCATAATCTATTCTATATTCTCTAAAAGTATCGCAAAAATCTTTTTATTTTAGAAACAATTTGAATAGCATTGGGAGTGTCATCATCCTTAGCGAGGATTAAAGTATCATATACATGGATAATGATTCTTCTACACCTTCTTCTGTAACTCTATGACCATAGAACGTGACAAGATAGATCATGAACCATATGACAAGAAAATGAGTGCAACAAAAGTAAAATGAGAAAAGAATAAAAGTATATTAGATAATATTAGAAAAATCAAATCCTAGAAAATTAACAAAATAGAATCGATATACAATTTTTCAAAATCTATTTTATTAATTTTTAAATTTATCACTAATTTCCATAATTTATTTGTGATTTACAAAATTATTTGTTATCTCAGGAAATTTTCAATATTTATTTTTCATTCTCATTACTATTTGAAATTGAAAAAAAATATTTTTTTTTTGTTTCTAAATTATTTATAATTTCTTTATATTTTTATTTTATGTTTAGAATTTATTTAACTTTGTAAAATTGTGCAACCATGCATTAAGTTCTTTTAGTAACACTCAATAATGCAATATTAATATGTAACTATAATAATAATAATATAACAAATAGAAAAATTGAAAAGTAAAATATTAATTTCTCTTTCACTTCTTAGCCAAAAAAAGGGAGAAAACCAAATCTTGCTATTTCTGCCAATGTATCTTTGTATAGTTATGCATAAGTGGAGTTATTAAAGATGACATAACAAAATATATTTAACCCAAAGTTTTTCATGCTCAGGACCTTAAGAAGATGGGTGAAATAGATATACAAATCAACTGAGTTACAAGTTAGCACACTTGTTTATAAAGTCTTCACGTACCGTTATTTCTAAAATCATGTCTACATGCATGTAGAGGTTTAGAAAATTTTCAATGATGTGGGCTAAAATTATTTTTGGTCCTTCAATTTTCTGCTCGTATACTTTTGGTCTAGAAAATAGTTGAATTTTTAATTTAGTACGATAATTGTTAAAATTGCTTGGTACTGGTCCTATTTTCGCCGCTGGTGACCAAATCTACCAGAAAATGGCATGTGCATATCACGTGATATTCAATTCAGGTCGATTTTAAATTACATGGCACCATCGTTGACAATAATGTGTCATTTTTCTGGCTAATTTGATCAACATCGGTGAAAATAGGACCAATATCAAGCAATTTCAGCAGTTAGGGGACTAAATTGAAAACTCAACAAGTTTAGGACAAAAGACGAACAAGCAAAAATTCATGAGACCAAAATGATTTTAACCCTTAATTGTTGATGTTGTATGCATCAGTTAGCATGGGGGAGGGCAGTAGAGCCCATTAGGCCAAAAGAGTTAATCTGTTTTCATTGTAAGTGTCCTATCTAAATTGTTGAATAATTGATTCTCTAATATGTTTTATTCTGTTGCACAAACTTTTGGTGTTTTAGCCTATTTTTGTAGGTTTGAAGAAATTCATATTGCGTTTGGATGGAAGAATTTGGAAATCAAAAGATTTGATTTCTTATTCTTTGTATTTGGAAATCCACTTATTTCATATTCCTTGTTTGCATGTTTGAATTCATATGAGTAGATTTAAATTTTTTGAACTTTTTTGTTTTAATTTTTTAAAGGATGATGATAATAAAAGTGTGTGTAGTGTGTAAAGTATGTGTGTGTAAGGTGTGTTTACTATATGTTGTACGGGTATTTAATGAATGTAGTGTATGAAGTGTGTGCGGGAAATATGGGTATAATGTATGTGTAGTGTGTATGTGTGTGTGTGGGTACTTAAGGTATGTAAATGTGTATAGTGTGTAAAGTGTGTATGTCATGTGTGTGTAATATGTGAAGTGTGTGTAGTATATGTATGAGTGATGTTTGTACATGTGAAGTGTGTGTAGTGTGTTTGCGTGTGTGTGAACTATGAAATATGTGTGTAGTTTGTACATGTATGAAGTGTGAGTAGTATGTGTGTGAAGTGTACGGGAGAAGCGTGTGTGCGCACGCACATGTATTACATGTTGTGTGTGTAGTGTGTGAAATGTGTGTGATAATGTGACTATATATATATGAGAGAGGAGACATATTTCAAAATGAATAGGTTGTGGGAAGGACTTGAAATTCATTCAAAATGAACTAGAAATTTAGGAGGGATTTTGACTTGATTTATTTTGCCAAACAAGATAGGTGGATTTGACTATGGATTTCAAAACTCATTCCTCAAATCCCTCCATCCAAATGCAATCTCAGGGAATTAGTCCAAATCCAACACTAGCGCGTAGCCAACAAATCCAAAATGAAGCTCGAAAGGCGCAAAATGGTTTCCCTAGGTCAAAGACCCCTCACCAGGAGGCACATAAACCTTGAGGAAGTACTTTCGAAGCCCCGGAGCCCAGAACGGGTTGAAATAGGCCTTTGGATATTAAAAGCTATGAACAAGAAAGAAAACTGTCTAATCTAATTTGATGCCCAACCAAAATACGTGTTAAAAGTGCAATTCAAATTCTCTGTTAAACTTCATGTTGCATCTTATGTTACATAATCTTTAATACACGACACATGTTAATTAGTGACATCATTCAATACATATGTTGTGCGTAAATGAAACAAAACTAAAAAAAACAACATAAGATGAAACACATAAATGTAACAAGTGATCTCACGGGGTCAAAAGTTTTGCATGCATCATTGAATATGGACTCTCGTAATTGTACGCCATAGTCGTTGAGTCATCCGAGTTGTGCCTGCATATGCGTGTTGTGCGTCTGCCATCCATGCGTGCATATCTACCGATTATGTCATGTTTCGTCGCCCATTCATGTGTACGAGGTTGTTTGTCATGTACGCCCATCAACCAACGTGCCCAACAAACCTGTCCTACTTATTTTCGCAATTCATACATAAAATTTTGCTCTAATTCATCATTTGTATATTCCAAAGTCTATTTAGCCCTATTTCAATGTATTTAACATGTCACTTAGTGCAATTCAGACATAAAATTTTGCTCCAATTTATCATTTGTATATTCCAAAGTCTATTTAGCCCTATTTCAATGTATTTTAACATGTCCTTTAGTGAAATTTATCATGGAAGGGGAGAACATCCATAAAATACCCATCTCCTCTCTTTATTGTATCAACTACCTCTCCACACCTTAACTTTTTGTATATCTAAGCAAGGACTGAGCCATAAATCAATAATGGGTGAGCTAGAAAATAAAATTTAATTAGTGTGTGTATATATATATTTAATAATAATAAAATTTAATGTTTTATCGGAGTTGTGTGGATAAGATTTCACCATATAAATAAATTTTGTGTTAGTGACAAAATTAGGCATAGGGTACAGGAGCTAGTAGCTGAGAGTAATTATAATAAAGAGACAACAATAATCAATAATATAAAGAAAACATCAACATAATCAAAGAAGAGATTAAGAGAAATAAATGGTTAGTACTAAAGATTGTTTGGAGCAACTTCGATGACGAAGGTCAACATAACAAAATGAGCAACTATGCTTCTTCCTCACTAAAATGGTTGACTTCTCTTAAGGAGAAAGAAACTCTATTTGAAAGCTTCCCAAAGATGATGAAATACTATAAAAAACTAAAAATTATACGAGAAAGCAAGAAAATTGAAGAAGCAGGAAATGGGAGAAGAGAGGTGATATATATAGACGTTCTCATCTCCTAAGCCTTACAAAGAATGGGGGAAGTTAGCTGGAAATATGGGCAAAATTAAGGACCAAAGTGCAATAAATAAACATAGAACTTTAAGAAATGGCTGAGTTGGTGTTAAGTGCGAGCGAGTCGAGCTTCTCGGCAAAACTGGGAGCAAAAGGTTCGAAATCGTATCTTGACTTCTTCAGTTGTATAGCCTTGTGCTCGCTGATCCATAGCAACTTGAATTGGTGAAATCGGACGAAGGAGATATGTCCCGAACATGGAATTTATGATGTGTTGATTCGGCGAATGAAGAAGCGGTATCATCATAGCGTAAAAGCTAGAGCTTGCTGCCTAATCATACCGGTCCAAGATCCGGGACTGGCAGTGCTAGTGCTGATTCAGGTGCCGGTGTTGGTGCTAGTTGTGGTTCTCTCACCTGTATCCCTTTTCCCTAATGCGCATCGTCACCATCTGTCGTCATATTGTTCCTCTTCCACTCGTTCTCTTATCAGTCCCTTCATCTTTTTTTAGAAGTGCGTTACTGTTTTAAAAAGTACAACTATTTTTAAAAAGTAGATGATGAGATATCAATATGGAAGTTATAAATGGTATACTTGTATATAAATTTGATGATGAAAACTTATATTAAATTATAAAATACAGAAATTATTAAATTTTGTAGAAAATATTACGGTTTACTAAAAAAATGTAACAATTTCTAGAAAAAGTATTACTATTGGAAGTAAAAAGAAACAAATATGTTTTTCGCAAAAACATAATATTTTTTTGAAAAACGTATTGCTAGTCCAACTAAATAATAGTTACGTCGAAGTATGACATTAAAAAGTTATATAAACTTGAATACATAATTTATTAAAAAACACATAAATTATTAAGTTTTATAAAAATATTATATTTTTTAAAAAAAGTATTATGTTTTTTGAAAGAAAAAATTATTTCTTAACCTGTCATTTTATGATGAATTTTAGAATTTAATATTTATTAATTGAGTGAAATTGAAATCCGCTTGAATTACATTGACTCGTTATATATAAGAAGATCCTTAAATATATGGTACATAAATTTTACTCTAGAAAGTAATATCACTTGAACTTTTTTCTATAATATATTCTGTAATGTCATGTAAAACGTTGTGCAAGACAGGTCGATTGGCCACTTACTTTTTTAATGTGATTAGAGGTAGAAATGGTAAATTATGTAGGCTGGCTCATTATTGAGATAACCCGTGAAGGCCCAAACGGATAAGGAATCATTCGAACTCGTCAATTAAGTTTATTGGGTTGAAAACCTTAATCCGAACATAAACTAATAAAAAATCGGTAATCCAACCCCATAAACATGTTAATACTCACAAACATAATTTTATCTTATTATTCTAGTCAGACTCACTAAATATATTGTTATTTTTTATTTTTGTACAAGTACAAAATAAATGTAAAGATTCAAATAAGTAGCACACATGGTCTAGTTAAAATCTTTATTCACATGATAAATGGATAAACAAATCCAAGAAAGGACATTACAACAATGGTCTGTAACATAAGATAGTAATTAAAAACAACTCTTTCAAATTCTCTTATCAATATTTTTCTTCTAGGAAGCTAGGTTCATATCTCCAAATACTTCTTCAATTAAATTTCTTTCACTAGATCAATCAAGTTAATCGTAACAAATAAATATCATTTATTAAGAATATTAAAAATATTATTAATAGAATTTATGATTTGTAAATTTACGTACCCTTATGAAGTTGTAAAAGTGCTATTTATGTGAGGTTTATCCAAGGACGAAAATATCGGTATTTACGAAGATATCGGTCTTTCAATTTACGGAGATATCGGTGAGATATTGATTAATATCGGAATATCGGTGAATTTTTTTGAAAAACGCTGGAAAATGTATTAAAACACTTAATTTATCACAATATTTGTTAGATTGTCATAAACCTAGTTAAATTCAAATATTTAATCTAAAACTTGAGTCAAATTCACGCATATACAACTATCTAAAACTTGAGTCAGATTCACGCCTATACAACTAGTTGGTAAATAAGAAACAATACAACTAATTGTTCATTATGCACTAATTAAAGTTATTATTTTAAAATTAAAGTGAGAGTTTAAATAGGCTAAAAATATAAAAGAAAATTAAAGTTTTTTATTAAAATTATTTCGAAATTATGTTAGTTAAAGCATTGAGAATATTTATAATATATAAAACTTTTTCTTGATTGACCTATAACATATTTTATTCAAGAGCAACACTAGTTAAAAGTTAAGTCTAAATAAATGAGGATTATCTAAAAGCAAAGATTAATAAAATTAAAAAAGGATAGAAATGATAACAAGTTGATGACTTGATTTGGTGGTTAAAGCTTGGACTTTCATTCAATAGGTCCTAGGTTCAAATCCAACTTTGGGCTGAAATTTACAAAATTTTGCTGATTTGAAAAAGAAAAAAAAAAAAAAAAAAGAGAGAGATATCGCGATAAATGGCGAGAATCTCGCCAAAATCTCGCCAAACACTGAAGGAAAGCAACAGCTGCGCGCGGGGATTTCGAAGGGCGAGAATATCGCCGAAATCTCGCGAAAAACTGACAAAATTGAATTACAGCTAGATTTCGTCTCGGCTAAGCCCATTTCACGAGATTTCGGCGAGATTTTTAATACCCTGGGTTTATCCAAGTAAAGCTCTAAGGATATTTTTTAGCACTAAAGCCTCCTTCATTGTTGAAAGTTTGAAATTAAATGATGATGCAAAAAACGTTATTGGGCCATTATTGGGTTTATTGGGTTAGCCTGATATGGTTCGAATATTATCGCGTCTTGTCGGATTGACTCGATAACGACCTGAACTCGATAGATCTCAGCTCAAACCCGGAATTATTGTTGGAATTCACATCGTGCTACCGGGTCGTGTCGAGTTTTGTCATCCTAATTAGAGTTGGCAAAATCGACAAGGTTTGATTGCCCTGCCCAGTCCGTTCGTCCGATATTTTAAATAAGCTGAGCCACAAAAATATAGGTTCAAAGTATCACCGGCCCCAACTATATTTAAGGGGGATACGCTGGAACAAACTGGATAATTTTTTGCCTGATATTTTGGCCGATCCGGCCCGACTAGTCCTAACATATAATATTGGTCTGATGGACCGGATCACTCGAATTACTACCTCTAATTAAGATCACATATAACAATTATACTTCGAAAGTGGTTGCTTATTTCCCATCAAACATATATCTACGTGTAGAGGTGGCAATTCGGGCGGCCCGGCGGGCTCGGACCGTGCCCAGTCGGGCAAAGGAAAAGTTCGGGTCGGGCCCGATTTATTTCGGGCCTAGAAATGTTAGGCCCGGCCCGGAGGACCTCATGCCATCGGGCCAAAAAAGCCCACCAATGAGATTTTTTTTTTATTACTTTAACCATGAAGTAGAAGTATATATTGAGGCGAACTGCAGTTTAATTCTCCTAAGAAAAACTTGATCGGAAGATAATATATTACTATTCGTTGCAATATGGAATGATATCTATTAATCTATAGGCATGTCTTAAACCCCAGATATAACAATAATAATAATAATAAAAAAGAAGGAATGGATGATGATATATAGTTATATACTATATGTCACAAGTTATTTAATTTTTGTGTACGTACTATACTACATGTTAATCAATTTTTCATTTTTCGACACATAATAATTAATTAGCATGCTTGGATCTAATTCATTTTCCATCTTCTGCTAATAAAACTGAAAAATAAAGTATTAAATTAGTCAAATGTTTTAATTTCTCGGTAAATAGATACATTTATGCTCTGCTAGAAAGAGAAAAAAGAAAAAACATGTTTCAAATAGTACACAAGATATTACTTAATTCCTAAATTTTTCTTATTCGATTATTGAGGAGAAAAAAATTCAATTCCATCGGCCCGGGCCGGGCTTGGCCCACCAAAAGAAAAGCCCGTTCAGGCCGGGCCAAAAAAGCCCGATTTTTTTTGGGCCTCTTCCGGCCCAGCCCGCTCTATATTTCGGGCTAAACGAGCCGGCCCATCAGGCCGGGCCAGTTTTGCCATCTCTATCTACGTGTCCTCTAAAAAATTATATCTAATGTAAACATATTATACAATTTGCTATTGTTACTCAACAAAAAGGAAAAAAAGAAAAGAAAAATTCAATTAAATCTTTGATAAAACCCACATTTGACAGTCCCCCCATTGCTTCTCTTCCCAAGTGAACACCTAGATATACACCGCCGACCCTCATCCTTCCCACTCCCACTCCCACTCTCCAACGCACACAGGTGGATCTGTGGTTCTTGATTCTTTTGCTGCACCACAGAAGGTAACTACATTTTAATAATCACAAACTAAATATTTTTTGCTTACAAAATAAATGAGCCCTAGATTCGAAAGTTTAATTTGTATATGTAGATATCAGTTCAATTTCATCAAGTGACCATAGTTTGTAGTAGAGGTTTTGAGGAATTAGGAACCGGGTTCAGGTTGGGAAGAACTGGGCTAGAGAACCGAGTTTTAGCCGGATCAGTTTTGAAGGTTAAGAGGGAACCGGGGTCAAGACGGTTATAACTGACTTATGCAATGGTTTAGAACCGTTGCGTGTAAAACCGTTGTGAAAGGTCCGTCTAACAGCTTTGTGCAGTTGGAAACTGAATTGGTTACAACTCCTGATGCTTCTTGATTCGAGCTTAGAACTTTATATACATTGGATCCACTAGTAGATGCGAGTTGATACACGTTGTTTTCCCTCTGTAAACACTACTCAATCATTAGAATTAGATAGCTAGGGTTCTTGAGCTCAATTCGATCTGTGAATTGGGTGTTTCTAGTTTTGTGGGTTAATTTTTGTAATTGATTGTTTAGTGGAGTGAATGGAAGTGTATTGAGCCTCCGTGGATGTAGATCACATTGACCGAACCACGTAAAATCCTTGTGTTCTTCATTTCAGTTTCTGTTTTGCATTCGGATTCATTTTTGGCCGAATTCTTGTTTGGTTTTCATTCTTTCTTGGTTTGAGCATTGTTTGTGTGTGTTGTAAGAGTTTCATTTCCTAACAGTATATTCAGAATTGGAGTTCTATATACTTATATGTGTCCTCATGATCGTCGGCCCGCCCAATCATTGGTCAAACGACATCTGAATAATTCTCTTTAAGATAAGTCTTGTTCTCATTAATATCTTTTCTATTTTTTTCTCATTCACTCCTATTTTCTGGTGTATTTGTATATCTATAAAGAAAGAAAATTAGATGGTATATGATATTGTTCGATGTGGTTCTTTTTGGTGGCTCTCATTATTGTTTTATCAAGTGATTGAGCATAATACAACCTTCACCCCTCCCTCCAAGTAATGAGAAGATCTTTGATCTTGGCAATATTATTCAACAATACTTGGTCTTTTAGGGGTTGATTGATTCACTTTTGCTTAATTAATTGGTGATATTTTAAATCACGCATATGTAACCGTTCAATTAGAGGATTCAAACTCAATCCTTAAATTAGATTGAGCCTGGCTGTACAGATTTTTATTAGAGATTTGGAACTTGATGAGAATGATGTCTGTAAGAGTGATGGCTCTTCGTCGATTTGCAATAAAGTCGCACAAAATACTCTAGCCATCCCAAAACATAAATCATAATTTTATAGAAGCATAGCTCTTTAATTTGTATTATATGGCATATGCTTTAGCTGGTAGTTCCATTACTTGGATTTTCTGTTGATATTCCTATTCTAGAGTGATTGACTTTATATATATAGATTGTAGATGCAAGTGACTCTTCAGATATTAGTTTTCAATTACTGATCAATTTGCTATGTTTCTTTTAGCAATCACAACATATATACAACTCAAGTTTGGAAGTAACACAATTGGTGTTAAACCTGCATGATCTCTCATCAGACGGGAACTTTACCTTCTATTTCACCATGGCAGGTTCCACTAAAGTAGCATATTCAGGAGTTGATAGTTGTAGCTACATTAAATTTAAAGTTGTATCCTCTACGGCGTAGGATGCACTTGCCTATATGAGCTTAGATGCTCGTGGTAAATATGCTAACATCTTGGATAATGAATCTGACACAAAGGCTGGGCACAATGATTTTACGATTATTCAATGAAGTGCCTCGGTTAGAATATTCATAGCATTGGGAATTCACAGTCCTAGAATTCCTTATGTGATTTATGACGGTCTCACACACCGGATTGGCTAGCCCTTTTTGAACTGAAAGCAATGGCGCTTCAAAAGCCCAAGAGTAGCCTCACTATGGAGAGTGGCTTTTATCTCCCTTATCTGAGGTGTTTGGATTACTCATAGTAATGTTATCTTTGATAATGCTATTATTTTAGTTAAAATTGTGGCAACTCGTATTTGGACTAGCATTCGCGAGTCGACGTTGTTTAACCTTGGCGGCATGCATGATACTCTGCATGACCTTTTGTAGCCTCTGACATATGGGATACCATCGGTTTCGAGCCCTCCCTCCCCCCCTCTCCCGTGTTATTTCAGTTTGGTGGGCCCCCAGCTGGTTAAACAAAGATTAACATAGATGGTAAATTCTACATGGAGTCCAGGGTGGACTTATGGTAGGGCCCTATATCACAATTCACGAGGCTTCCCACGGGACTGTTTTTTTTTTTTTTTTGGGACAGGGTTTCACCTTTGAAACAGAACTTTCCACGACCATCTACATGATGAAGATAGCTTTTGATAAGGGTTGGCATCGACTTTGGTTAGAGTGTGACTTTTCCTACCTTGTGGAGTTATTTCGTTCCCGGTCGACTGAAGTACCTAGGAGATACCGTGCTCATTGGCTTAGGGTACTTCACCTTACTACTTCACCATACTTTATGGTTACATATATTTACCAATAGGGCAACTAGCCTGCAGATTCTCTCTTGAAATTACACATACTGTTTACTTGGTGGGAGTAGCCACCTCCTCATGTGTTCGTATTACTTATAGAGATTTCTATGCAGAATTCTTTCGATCCTTTGTTCTATTGGTACCCTTTTTCCCATCAATGGCTTTTCCACTGGGTTTTACCATGGATGGATTTTAACGAGGGCAACAATAGGATATATGTGGAGTTTTATTTTTGCCGTTTGGTTTTTAGTGAGTTTCTGACCCGTGGACACCACTATTAGTTCTCATTTCTCTTTTGTCACTCTTTTTTCTTTTTCATTTTATACAACACCTATTTATCTAAACAAATAAAACTTTTTTTTTTCTCAAAAACAACTATGCAGGGAAGTATATTTTTGAGTGTGCACCCCTAATCTTCACATTACCCTCATTTTTAGGTGGTTAAAAGTAGTCTAATACTCTCCTACACATTTTGCATATTTTTCCATACAAAATTCATTACACATTTTCTTTCCTCTTTACCCTCGCTTCTTAGTTTTGTCTCTCCCCCAACCAACTCCCCCACTCAATTAATCTAAGGAAAGGGAAAAAGATTAAAGAAAAGATAAAACCTCATCATGTATGACTATCAAGAACACGGCTAAAATCTCAAAGTGGCTGACTAGGAAGCATAATGCAATTCGGTGGGGAATCATTATGGCTAAAGTAGGATAAGCAAAAGGATGACCTAAAAATATTTTCTAAGCTCACACACATACTTGACATTTTCAAGAAGAACCAAGGCAAATTCTAGAGACAAATATTCATGACCAACAAATCATACCGAAAAGAATAATTTATAGAATCCAAAAATAGGAATCTCAATTTAGGCTCAAAAGCTCACATGCTTATTACCGCTATCCAAGGTACATACTCAATTTCCTCTCAAAACACCTATCATGCTCTACTATTTGTCAATTAATTTATTTATTAAAAGATCAACTTTTTATTGACACATCATCACCAATTCTACTATTAGCCCGTGACTTAAGACACATAAGTACTTAATGCAACACATACAAAATGTAAATATGCAAAATAAAATACTCCTACAAAACTAAATGTTCAATACTATATGCAATGAAAAATAAAATTACTTAATCACCATTGTTGGAGTTTGGTTGATCAAACTCTAAAGCCAAACCCTTATTTTGTATGTTTTTCCTTTTATACACTTAATTTATTTTATTATTATTTGGCCGAATATTATTAAAGTGTAATGCAGAGACTTTACAGAAGTGAGTCTATTCAGTTGGAAAAGGCCGATGAAATGAAGGTAGAGTTGGAGAGGAGGCTGAGTCTCACTCTTCAAGACTAAATCTCAGCCGACTACCCAAGTTTTGGGGGTTGTTTACACCCAACTAACAATATCCTTAATTGGTGAAGTGGTGGTTATTGGAGAGTATTGTCTAAGCATCATAGAGGTCTATAAATAGCGCTCCAACCATAAACGAAATGTACTGAATATCAGAGAGGAAAGTGCCAATTTGCCTTATAGTTAGTGTTGTCAAAAGCGTTGAGTAATCTCCTATCCAACATACTGTATCTAGTTCCTGTAAAATACAGATTCCTCACGAATCTAATTTTTTTTTGTTATGACACACTTAGCATAGCTAGTGTTAGGTATTTGTGTACTCTAGATTGTGTTTAATAGTCTATTTGAGACGTTAGGATTCAAGTATTGTGTGAATTAATGTTTGTCTTTATTCACTATTTGAATCTTTTGTAATTCATCGTGTTATAGTAAGTTGTTTCGCTCTGAGACTTATGGAAAATTTACATCATTTGTTATTTAAGTTTCCGTTGTGTTTAGACTCAAGGTTGGGTAAACCTCTTACCCAACCTCAGTGTTTTACGAAGCCATGTAAAATGACTAAGGAAGTTTGGGATATTCTTCAACGGAATTGTCAAGGAGATGATAGTGTTCGAGAGTCAAAGGCTTCGTATGGTCACAAATCGATTTGAAAATATTCGAATGGAAGAAAGCAGGACTATTCAAGCATACTGTAACAAGATATTTGATGTAGCTAATGAGGCCTCGGATTTAGGTGACCCTATAAACAACAAGAGTCTTGTCTCTGAGGCTATTCGATCTTTCCCGGATCGTTTCAATGTCAAGGTCTCGACCATAGGAGAGGCTCACAACGCTGCCACCATGGAGCTCACAATTCTCATAAGCATTCTTCAAACCTACAAGATGAACATGGATCGTCAAAATTAGTTGTATAAAGGGAAGAATGTTGCTCTACATCTTGATAAAGAAGTCTCATCTAAAGAGTCATTCACTTTAAATGAAGATGAAGACGAAGATTTAGAAAAGATAAGGGAAGGAGCTGATGTTGCACTACTCAGAAGATCAACATAATGATGAGAAATTTGAAAAACAAGCATTCGAGCTCGTTAAAACCTCCTGTTCGGAAGGATTCACCACCCAAGAAAATGCCACATGTCTCTACCCCACTAATTTGAAGAGCATTTTCAGATCATCAGGGGTGTGAATCCAAATGGATTAGTGCAATTTTATACGTGAAAAGGTTTTGGCCATTATGAAAATTAATGTGCCAATATCCTTCATAAGTACGAAAAAACCAACTGGGTCTCCTTGTGTGATAATGAGCTACTTGAGCTTGAAGTCGTAATAGACCAGACAGCCATGTTTTCGACCATCTCGAATTGTGTCTCACTGGATGACACTGAAGTTAAGTATGTGGTTGACTCAACCTTCGACCTAACTTCAAATTCGTATGATTCCAGCTACTATCTCAATCTATTCTTCTTCAGCACTATAGTTGAAAAATAATCGGGGGAGAAGTACAATTTAAAGACAATTTAAGTGGTAGACGAAATGAAAATGGCCTACTTTTAGCTACTTAAGAAGTGGAAGCCACAGTGTCAAGAAATGAGCAGCTTGAACAAACAAAATGACAATCTCTGTGAGCTTGTGTGACGTTTGGAGGTACTTCATACAAGGACCTATGCAAAACTTGGCGCGCCAAACACCAAACTGGAAGAGGCATCCGAAACCTTCAAAAGATTGAACGCAAGTACTTCTAAACTTGATGAAGTTTTAGCAATTGGTAGAACTGATCATGCTAGTTTAGGGTATAATGAAACCAGGAAATTAATATTGTAAGTAGTAATGGTTTACCATTTTTTTGAGAAGGTGATTCAAATTGTAAGGAAGAATCTGTTAAGTCACCTAAACAATCAAAAGGTAAAAGGAAACGTAGATATATATGTTATTACTGCTTAATTCCTGGTCACATTAGGCCTTTTTTGTATTAAGACGAAATTCGATGTGAAAAGGATAAAGGGTTGACTCAGAAGTTGCCCAACCCCCATAACAAACAACCTTTCCAGAAACCAAAAACCCCTCTAAAATAGATATGAGTTTGTAAATCTGATTTGAAGTGTAATGTTGCTTTTACTGCCTTAAGAACTAGCATTTCGGGTTCTTGGTATTTTGATAGTGGTTGCTCCCACCCAACAAGGGCTTTCTTGTCAAATATGAACCTTGTGAAGGTGTTCTTGTTACATATGGAGGAGGATCGACTGGATGGATTGCAAGAAAAAAGGAACTCTAGATGTTCCTGGTTTTTCTAAGTTATGAAATGTATACCATGTCCAGGGGTTGTTTGCTATCCTGATTAGCATAAGTTGACAATGATTTGCAGGTTAAGTTCACTCGAAGTACATGTGATATATTTGACCAAGCAAACACTCGTGTTATGATTGGTCGAAGGTCAACTGATAATTGTTACCTTGTTGGAGAATTAAGGTGAAATGGAGCCCATATTGATGGCACGATTTCGTGGCATCAAACGATGGGACACATGAACTTTAGAAACCTAGATAGACTGGTAAAGTTTGAAGCTGTAAGAGGTATACCTAAACTCGAAAAGAAACATAACTTTATGTGTGGTGATTGTAGAAAAGGAAAACAGATTCGGATTGGTCACGAGGTTTTCCAATATCAAGGACAACCTTTTGTTACCTCTCGTTATTTTAAACTACTTTATATGGATCTTATGGGTCCACTTGAAGAAAGAGTTTAAGAGGTTAACAATATTTGTTTGTTATTCTAGATGATTTCTCAAGATTTGCATGGGTGTGTATTTTACGTGAGAAGTCAAATGCTTTTGACTCTTTCAAAACCTTATTTTCTTGGTTTAGGAACATGCGTAGTGCTATTGTTGCTCGCATTAGATCAGATCACGGAAAATAATTTGAAGATGCATCTTTCTCTAAATTTTGTGAAAAGAAATGATTTTTTCAAGAGTTCTCGGCCCCCAAGACTCCACAACAAAATGGGGTAGCTGAGAGCAAAAACCACACTTTGCAAGAAATGGCTCGTGTAATACTTAGGTCAAAGAGGCTACCTAAGCAATTCTAGGCAGAAGCTCTAAACACGGCATGCCATATCATTAATCATGTTTACTTATGACGGGGCACTACCATGACACCTACGAACTTCTAAAAGGAAGAAAGCCTAATCTTAATTATTTTCACGTATTTGGTTGTGTGTTTATCTTGAATGACAGAGAAAAAATTTCAAAGTTTGATTCTAAGAGTGACAAGATTTTTCTTAGGTATGCTCCAAGCATACAAGAAATTGTAAATGTTGTTTTCGATGATTATGTTGATGCTACAGGAAGACTAAACAGGATGATGTTGAGGATCTTATTGAAGAATTGAAAGAAACTGAAAACGAGAGCAAAGTTGGTGTAGAGGTTGACCCAACCCCAAGACCAACTCTCATCTCTCACATTGAGGTCATTGGGGAAAGTGATGATGAGCCAGATCCGAATCTTTGACTCACAAGACCTCGCGGTCCTCTAGCTAGGGTCATAAATGATCATCCATTGACCCAAGTAATAGGTAACATTAGACAAATTGTGCGAATCCAAAACATGGTGAGATTGGTTTGCATGTCTTTTACATGTATTGAGGTACATCTTTCTTGTTTTCTGTCTTAATTGAACTTAAGAATGTGGTTGAGGCTCTTAAAGATCACATTTGGGTAATTTTCATGCACGATGAATTGGAACAATTTACTTGCAATGATGTTTCGAATCTAATTCCACGACTCTTGGATACAAATGTCATTGGAACCAAATGGATCTTTAAGAAAAAAATATGATGAATTCGGTAAAGTTATTTGAAATAAGGCACGACTTGTAGCACAAGGCTATACACAGGTTGAGGGGGTGGATTTTGATGAAGGTACACATGTGGCTAGAATTGAGTCAATTTGAATCCTCCTAAAATTTCTTGTCATACTGGAAAAACCTTGCACCAAATGGACGTAAAAATAGTATTTTTTATGGAAGATTAATTGAGGAGGTATATGTTGAGCAATCAAAAGGCTTTGAGAAACCATTCAAACCAGATCATGTATACAGCCTTAAAAAAGGCCAACACGGTTTGAAACAGGTACCTCGGGCCTGGTATGGTCGCTGATTGAATTTCTCATTGAATTTGGTTTTGTTAGAGGAGAGGTTGACAAAACATTGTTCATCAAATGAACAAATCTTCCATAATTGTTACTCAAATCTACGTAGATGACATAGTGTTTGGTTCAACCTCACAAGTATTGCTTGATGAGTTCGTGGGAGCTATGCCTTTGACATTTGAAATGATCATGGTATGTGAACTAATGTTTTCCCTAGGATTACAAATTAAGCAAATCACTGATGGTGTTTTCATGTCACAAAGTAAGTATGCGAGGAACTTAAAAAAATTATTCAATTTAAAAGGAGCAAAACACATGAGAAAGCCTATGGATTCAAGCTAAAAGATTTGTAAAGGCAATGTTGAGGAGGATATTGACCCAACCTTATACCAATCAATGATTAGCAGTTAGTGTTTGTTTATATGCATGCTATCAAGCCTGTCCTAAAGACTCACATTTGAAGAATGTGAAGGGGGTAATCAGGTTGTAGGTACGGTTGACTTGGGGATTTGGTACTCCAAGTATACCAACATCAACTTTGTTGGCTACACCAATGCTGACTGGGCAAGTGGTTTAGATGATAGGAAAAACACTAGTGGTGGGTATTTTTACCTTGGGAATAATTTAGTTTATGGCATGGTCACAAACAAAATTATGTCTCACTTTCCGCTGCTGAATGTGAATATGTAGCACCTGGAAGTTCATATGCAAAATTACTACGATTAAAACAGACGCTTGATGACTACGGGTTTGAAAGCAATGTTCTAACCCTGTATTATTATAATCCAGAGCCACATACATCTCTAAAAATCATGTACAACATTCTAAAACTAAGCACATAATATACAACATCATTTTATTAGGGTCTTAGTCGAGAAACATGCTATTTGCCTTGAGCATATTTCCACTAAAACCATCTGGCAGACATATTTACTAGGTCTCTAGATTATGAAAGATTCTCAAACTTGAGAAACTCTCTCGGTGTTTGTTTAACTCAGTAAGGGTTGAACTGAAGGTTGCCCCAACCTTGGAGGCAACTTCAGCTTTGCATATATGCACTGTTATTTCTTTTGTTGCATATAGTAGTTTTGTGAATAAACTACAACTATCTTCTTAAGCTTTGTCTTTTACATTGCCTAAAGTTCTATTTTGTTCTTTAAAAGCCAGTAAAAGAATATGGTGTTGGTATTAAGAATAATACTTCTTGAGTAACTCGAGACATGGTACACAACAATATCATGATCTCGTGCTAAAAGAAGAAGTATGTAAAGAGTTTGATTGATGAAGTAAACAAGGGGCACGATACTCACAATGAAGTGTACTCTATGTCGAGAATTCACTCTTACTAATTCTTTTCATATAAATCATCAAGTAGCTCGGTGCATGGTACTGGCAATATGGTGTACTCTTGTTAAAAGGTGATGGTTGTTTACAAATTTATTAAACCCAAATCATATTCTCAATTAGCTTGTTAAGTTACAGCCTACAGCTAGTCCCAGCCTGTGTATGAACATTTTATTTTGACGAAGTCATTTTACTCCTCTATTCTTTCATTCAGTTTTGTCCTTTTACGAGTGATTAGAGTTTTTGCAGTAATATTTGAATCTAAATTTCAAAATCAGAGTGGTTGAGAAGTGTAAATTTTCATATAAATCTAAACTTTCAAGGGATTTGATTTGATATAAATCTACTTGAGTGTATATTTTTCTGATTTACCAAGAAAACACTTTACCCTCTCTCTGTCTCTTGCTTCTAAAAAATTTACAGGCTCTAAACCCCTTTCCTCTTTACAAAAAACTCTCAAATTTATCATGGATTCCGGTAAACTTAACGAGCAAATTGAAGTCATCATTTCTACGGTCCAAAATAGGATCGCGTCGCCGACTGCCAACCCCCCCTCGGTCTACGACCACTCCTACAATGACTCCGATGGCAATCTCATCGGAACTCATTTGTCCGACAACTGCTGCTTCATCATTGCTAACTGGAGTTGAGCCCAGGGTTGGCTCGGCCACGGACACGTTCCCTATCCATGGTATGGTAATCAGCCTAGAGCACAAATTCTTCCACCTATAGCGAATCCCCAAACGCCTCCTCCATCTCCATCTGGTACTTGAGATTTTCCACCTCAAAATCCCATGGGGTCATTCACAGTGGGTATCAAACTCGTGCCCAGTCCGATTACCACTTTGTTGCCAGGGGATCCAGGGTACCCCTTCAATGTTGATGCTTCAGAGGGAGCAAATTTTTTGTTCGTAGGGAGCCGTAAGAGAATATTCGGGGTTGAAAGTTCTAAACCTCCAAGATGATCATCGAGGCTGACTAAGGAAGTCTTGGATGCTTTTGATTCTAGATCATCTAAAAAGAAGAAGAAGTCCATTGGTGCGTCATCTTCAATACAACATAAATACAGCAGTAAGAAGTGGCAATACAAAAGTGTGTAAACTATAAAAACGAGTCAAGGTGGATTGTCCCACACTAGCACTTACGCGCAATAATTCTACCAAAGGCGATCCTATTACAGGAATAGCCTTAGGCACACCGTTTACAATTTTCACTGCCCAATAACCAATTTGGTCCCGAGGTAAGGAATAACCGTGTTACGCCAGATGTAAGAGCAGCAAGACCCCTCAACCTTTGCGTCTAGTTGATGAACCCACATACATCGATGGAGATGATGTGTTCAACATGGTAGTTGAACACATTGAAGAAGTTGAGAATGAGGTTTCCCAATCCTCCTCCTCAATGAAACTTGATGATGAGATCGATGAAGATTTCAACGTTCACAAGGAGCCCCTTCTAGAAAAAAAATCCAAGCTCTGAAGAGGAAGAACCTTTCTTCCAGCCATCAAGCTCATTCACTATTCACCAGTATGTGAGAAAGATTTGACAAGAAAAAGAAAAGGTAAAAGTTGGTTTAAAGGTTGGCTGGTAGCGTCGTTTCTCACTACCAAATTAATGTGTATAAAGAATACACTATACCTTATCCTACTACTCTAACTAGTAGAGTGGCAAGTAAGGGTCGATCCCACGAGGAACGGTCGAACAATTTTACTTTTATGTATTAAGCTATTATTAACAAGAAATATAATGTAGATAAGCTAGAAAACAATAAAGAAGTGGGGGAAATTTAATGAAATAACAACTAACACCTAAATAAACAAAGACAAATAAAGAGATTTGTTTTGGTTTTTGGTTTTTAATTAGTAAAACAAGCCACCCTTGATCATGCTTCCCCTTGGTCTTAGACTATTGATGCAACTATTGTTAATGCCATATTCAATTGTGATTCTAGCCCTTATCTCAAGGCTATTAACAAGCTCTAATAGCCTTGTTGTCCCTTAATCTTAGTTAATCAAAATAAGCTCTTCGACTAACCCTATTCAGTTTAACCGAATCCTCGAACAAGCTCTCTTAGATTCAATCACCAAATGCATTAAACACTAGGACAACGAGATAAATTCAACATAAAACTCGCAAGCTCGGTTTTAGTGGTTGAACTTTGTGTTACCACCAATAAATAAATCTATTGTTTGCTACACGGGAATCGGAAATCCTACAATTACGGATAGTAATTTCCTATTCTAGCAACACATTCACAAATCCCTTAAAGGGTGATCAATCCAATAATTAATTCATAAATGTGAGTCAATAAGAGCAAATAACACAAAACACTTGAATACACAATATTCTCGGTAACATTAACCGCAATAATCACATAAACGTCTTAAACTCAAGGTTCCACAATAATCAAGGGTGAACAAAAGGGTGCTAGTCACCCATTTTACCTAATACAAAGATAAAATAACAGAAAATTAAAGAAAACATGAAAATAGGATAGAAAGAACCAAAAGTTAGGGTCAACCCCCTTCCATTCCTTTGCTTCCAATGGAGAAAAGTGGCTGATTATGTGTGGGGGATGGGTTCTAGGTTAGGTTAAATTCGAATGGGATGATATATATATAAGGAGAGAAAGTGCTAGTAAAAAATAAGCAAAATCGCATTCAGGATTTTAAAACAGGGTAAGGAATCTCGGCCAAGATGTAAGTGTGTCTCGGCCGAGACGTGAAAAAGAGATTTTCAGCTGGTGGGTCGAAGGCTGATCTCGGCCGAGATTGGGTTGCATCTCAGCCAAGACGTGAAAAGAGAAAATTAGGGCTTTTCAGGATTTGACTTATCTAGGCCGAGATTGGATTGCATCTCGGCCTAGATCTTCATCTTTTGAATCTCTGAAATCCCCTGCAGACTCATCTCGGCCTAGACGCATTATCTGTCTCGGCCTAGATTTTCAATTTTGCAATTCTTCATGAAATCCCCTGGAGACTCATCTCGGCCGAGATTTGCATCCTGTCTCGGCCGAGATCTTCAGTTAGCCCTTCCTTTTGTTGCCTCGATCGATCCCTCGACTCCGCGGTCGTCTGATGTTCTTTTTCGACCCTTTTTCACCTATCTTAACACAAAAACAGCACAAACGCATTATTTTGCCCATGAGAGTATAAAAGCACTAAATGCACGTGATTATGCACATTATTGACACTAAAATGACACTAAAAATGCCCTAAAGTGCATGCACAAAACACGTGTACCATTGGCTCAACCTCCTGGTCAACTCGTTCGATGAAGCAGGCCCAAGCACAAAATCCTGTAGAAGAAGGATCTCTTGATGTCGTGTATGATCTTTCTAGTGCTTACAATGAGAATTTTTATTTTTATTTTCGTATAAAGAATTAGGCAAGTACGGAATAAGAAAAATCCAACCAGAGAGGAAATCAACATAAGTTTTGAAAGCTCGATATTTACCAACTACTTGAGAAGCATGAATTGCTACCCACGATCATCTGTGCTACTCCTTATCATGAGGAGACCGTGAAGTATTTCTATGCCAACCCGTTGAAGGTAGTTGCGGACCCACAATCCCGTTTTTGTGACAAGGTTTATGTCAAGGAAAGGTTGTATCAATTCACTCCTCAAGTCATCAATGAGGAGTTGGAACAAGAAGTGAACCTGAGACTGTTGTTTACGACGACCTTGATGAAATTTCCAAGGTCATCACTTGAGGGAAGTTGAGGAAGTGGCCAAATCTCATGAAGATCTCGATGTTGTCATAATTATACATGGGCCTTCAGAAAATAGTTGTGCACAATTGATGTCCATCCACTAACACCACTAAGGTCACCACTAACCAGGGAATTCTGATCTATTAAATAGGAACATAGTGCTATGTGAATTTTGCAGAGCTTTCTTTTAAGTACATCATGTCTCATACGGAACAAAAACAAGAGTTTGATTTGCCCTTTCTATCCCTCATCTTGAATATTTTGAGCTCGTAAGGTTTACCACATCCAAGAGAAATTGACCTTGTAATGCCTCCAGTCCTTAAAGCTCACTCTACCATACAAGTTTGATACTCGCTTTATGGATCTTCCTTGATTGATAGTGATATTGAGCTGGCTGCCAATGTTGACCACAATGTTGGGTCAACATTCGAGCTAATCTTGAACAAATCCTTCTCTCTCCATCAAGCTCGCCTGCTCACTGCCCAAATTAAAGCCCTCATAAAGATTCATGATAATCTGCTTGCCTCTACTTCTCCATAAAAAATCAGTAGTAGCAGTACATCCAATGTCAATGTTGATGCCCGTGTCGAGGTTGAGAGTGAAGCCAACCCCGTTATGAGTGATCCCTTATGGAGGAAAAATCTTAAAAAACATTGGGAGGCTGGTGCAAGTATTCCTTTGCATGATGCTATTCGAAGAGGAGAGGCTGATGACGACATCATTGGAGAGTATGATTTCTCCAATAAAGACTTTGCTGATGAAAGAGATGACGAAGAGGAAGAAAAACAGGGTGAAGAGATGACTGAAGACGAGGAGGAGGACTAAAATACTTGTTTTGCAGGGCTTACTGTAAGAAACTTGTTAATACAGCAAAACTTCTACAGAAAACAAACCTAAGGTAGTAGGCACGAAGCATACTAGTTTTAGGTTACTTATAATAAGCAATGATCTGGTAGAGTTTTCTGCAGCAGAATGATGCAAATCTGTTTTCTTAAAAAAAATATGCAGCACGTAAGGAGTATGCCAACAACAGTAAATGAAAGACAGTATGAAAATAGATACAAAGATTCGTGGTTCGAAGGTGGGGGTAATCCTTCTATGTCCACTCTTCCCTCACGCTGGAAAAATTCATTAAGTTGTTCACATAGTACAAACTTAGCTACGCCAAAGTCTAAGTCCGACTTAGCTCCTTACAGTAGTTTTTTCCCATCCTCAAAAGGCTAGTCCTATACTATACACATGTTGCTCAGAACACCTAGTCTACTTTGAATCCTGGATTCAAAAGAAGACTCCCGGTTCAAAAACCTCTCGTTAGATTGGTTTAATGAAAATTTTTCTTCAACTTCTAGTAGCTGCTCTAAACTTGAATATCAGTTGAGATGTGGGCAAGCATCTTGTATGAGAAGGATTAAGATCGAGGCAAATCTTGAGAGCTAGCTTGACTTGAGAATCTTGTTGCAGCTTGAATCTTCACTTGAATGTTTTGTTGCTTGGTTGCTATTCACTCTTGTATACTTTGCACAAACACTTGTAAGAATATTAGAGTGTTGTATACTTTGAAGCTTTGAATTAGAATGCTTGAGTGCTTGGTGCGAAGTAATTTTAGTTGCTCAATAATATTGTAGCCTTTGCTCGTCCTCTATCTCCTTCTATTTATAATTGCTAGGATTTCTTCTTGCTAAAGAGTGAGAAAAAGATTCTTATTGACATTTAATGTTCCTCATACGACTTTGGAGGCATTTATCCTTATTGCAGAGATTAGGTCAGAGGGGTTGTGGCTTGATGTCGTGTCCAGTGTTGTTTTTGCTTTTTGGCAGGTAACGTGTCCCTACGTGATTGGATAGTCAGTAAAAGATTTCGAATCTTATCTCTACTGGCTATATTTTTTAATATCGAATCTCTGACTTTGACTTTGACTTTGACTTTCACACTATTGACGTAGCTAATGCTTGCTGGTTGGATCTTCCTTGCTGCAAGCATGAGACAACCTTACTACACGCTCATTGCAGTCTGTGGTTCCTTACTGCTTCCTTGGATTTCCTTGTTGCATGCTTCTTGATGTCTTTGATGTGTGCTTGCTGTGACTTTGCCTAAGTAGTACTAGCCCTAATATATTACAACGATTATAAAATTCATGGGGGCACTAGTTCCTACGTTAATTACATTGAAGTTTTGTCATCATCAAAACTAAACATAATTTCCTAAAAAGGGCTGATGATTGTTTTGGTGCTTTTTTTTATTCAAAACAATCCTTTTTATGGGTTTTGTTGATTTTAGTTTTTATTGAATTGTTTTGAAGTTTATTTTTTTTAATGAACTAGCAATTAACATGTGCGTTGCACGTGGCTTATAAATTTTTTAAAATATAATATTAAAATGATGTAGATATTTAATTTAAAATAATTTTGATTCATTATTTAATTTTTGGATTATTTTACTATAATACTATTTTACATATATATACTACAATGTAGATATTGATTTTTATTTATTTCTTATTTTTTTCTAATAGTGTAATACATATACACAAAAATTATATTAGTGTAATATATATATATATACATCCCAAGCATTTATTTTAAGTTAAATGAGTTTGACTATTTTTAATATAATACACAATTATTTTTCTCCCCAGTTATAATTTTATCATATCATATGAAGTTATGAACTTTTCAGTTTATATGTCATAAGCATATATAAATAAAGATGAAACTGTGTTTAATGATTCACGCATGAAATCATACGAAATGGGGTTATTTTTTATTAATTTTATTGATAAATGTTGGTTCCAAATGATAAAGGTTTACAGGGGTGAATATACTCTAATATTTTCATCTTTTCTTCAAAAAAGAGTAGGCCTATATTGTTGTCGGCTATAAGAAACTTGTTCTTACAACAGTGAGTTTTTCTTTAGCAGTAAGCTTGCAACTAATTGTTAACTTCGAAAGTTATAGCAAAGGATGCTTCATAAGTTGTGCAAAAAAACACTTTAAGAACAATTTTTCAAACAATGCAGTATGTTATGACAAACAAGAAAATTTACATAAATAATAAAGCAACTAAGTACGCAAATAGTTTTATAATAGTCCAAAATTGAGGCAATCCTTGTATATTCACTCTACTCTCACTCATAAAGGAATTCACTAAAACTTGCTCACGCAGTACAAATTCAGGACATTGTACAAAAGTCTCAACTTGATGCTTATATCTAATTTTCACCTATCCTCACAAGGCTACACATTTATCTAGTAATTAACGCATGCATTGCATGTGGCTAGTAAACTGTTTTAAATAAAATATTAAAACGACGTAGATATTTAATTTTTAATAAATTTAATTAAGTATTTAATTTCATATTATTTCCTGATTATAGTTAAGTATTCAATTATATTATTTCCTAAGCAAATATTTTCTAATAGTGTTAGTTATATACATACACACATTATATTACTGTAATATAGATGTCACTAACTTTATTGCATTTTTATTGCATTTTCAGCTTAGTAACTTATTACTTGTAATTGTCTTAAATAATCTATAGTACAAATTTCTTATCTCTTACTTGTGTAATGCTTAATTACACCAAATATTTTAATAAAATTAGTATTTTAGTTGTATAAATAAAATCATCAGCGTTTCTGACGTTGACATCCCAATTAAATGGAAAAATTGCAAAACTTGTCCATTAAGTATGGGGGTGACACATTTGTATCCCTTGGTACCGTTTTCTTGGAGGTACAGTGAAGGAAATAAGAAAATATCAGGGTGTTTAACCTGTTTGGTTGCCCACTCCCTGGCCCGGCAAAATCTGGCAGCCGTCTTACATGTAACGGATTCGTTGGATAGCACAGCTCTCGGGTGTTGGGAAATCGGGAATTATGTCTGGGATCTATTCGGGATGTAATTAGAATGTTATTTTCATAAATCAAATAACCATAATTTGAAACATTCAAATCATAATTTATGTATTGAATAACGATAAAGCATACAATAAGCCCTAAACATGCAGAACTAAGGGATTATTGTGTTTACCTTTGAATCAGAGAGGCACTGTTGAGAAGAATTAACCTTTCAACCCAAAGATCTTCTTAAGTATTCTCTAAGTCCAAGCTTGCCAATTCGGTGGAAAATCAAACGAACTTTGAACTCTCAAGGAAGAATTAATTTTTTTCACGAAGAAGAACAGCCACACATATATGCATATGGGGACCAAAATTTTTCCCCTATTTATAGGGGTAGAGGCTGAAATCTTGGCCTCCAAGTAAGGGGATTGGATTGAAATCCTCTCCCGCTTGGGAGAGGAAAATATGGATAAGTCTAATTCATAAAGGGAATAAGATTTTATCCATATCTTTTGTTTCCTATCTCCTACTTCTAATTAATCTTTATCCTCTTAGTTAATGGACTTCTATTGGGCTACTCAAGGGGCCTTTAGGAGGAGCAGGATTGGGCCTCCCAATGGGCCTAGATATCCATATTGAGCCATCAATATTATTCTAGCCCATAAATATTAATTCATTCCACTAAAGAATTAATATTGAACTACCCATCCTATTCCATATTACGAAATATGGCTCCTGGTTATTATTTCCAGTGTTTAAGATTCAATGACCATGAATTAATTTAAGCTACTGAATGTTTTAATCAATTAAATATGTTATTCCTTGAGAACGAACAGTTCATCATTATTATCATATCGGAAGTTAATCCACTATACAGGTTTGATATGATAAACATTCTGAGCCCATCAAGGGGACATAATCAACTTGTTTTACCAAGACACGATTTTCTGTATTAATTTAGCAATCTGTCATATAATTAATAATATTGCCCAAAGTATAGAGCATTGAGTCCCATTGACTCTTTGCCCAAAATAAATCAAAGCAACATTAATTAATTATATACAATCCCAATTAAGTGACAGAAATTAAAACCCACTGAGATCTAGTTTTTCTATCAAGTCAGTCTAGAAAAACTATCTCGTTGTTGGTCCAATTAAGTACAACAAATGCACTAGTGTAATTTCTTAGTCAAGACAAACCAAGCCGAGTTTTACACATCAACTTCTACCAATGGATTGTTCAATTCCATCTAAGTTGTGAATCATTATACTTATTACAAGGAACCGACAATGTAATCTTCTGTGATCTATCACACACCACATTGTTTACAATGTAAAGTATTCAAACAATATGCAAAAAATATATATAACATTCATAATTTTTAAGGCAAACAGTGATAATTTATTCTCATTCACTTAAGTGCCAGAAACAGTATATATACAAAGCAACACTTAAAAGCATGTTTTACAGTATAACCCTAACACTGGGGAGGGTTCGCTAGTTTATATGGATGTTTATGGTGAAATTATTTAATTTCTGTGAAGTCAACTTTACCCCTAAAAAAATCTACAAAACAAATCAAAACCCTAGAAGATTGTGTTATTTCTCAAATCGCGCAGTCGTGACGAAAAGGAGTATTCATCCTGAGCAGTTTGATTTCTCTCTTCGGTAAGAATAGCCTCCGTTAAGAAAGAATATACCTTATGTTGAAGAGAGAAAGATCTGCTGCATTTGAAGGTGGCTGCAATTACTGATGAAATGGCGAAATGTTTGTATTTATGCTGACAAGATTGTGTTTTGCTTATGATAAACTCTATTGGACCATCAAGCTTCCTCAAATGTCATTTGACAGCCGTTGGATTCACGGGCTTCACCAATATACTGCCCTCTTTATTTTCGAAATATTTAGTGATTCTCACCAAAGAAGCCATTGTCGTCTCCTAAAATTTCAACATTAAGATTCCTCTTTCCTTTTTTTGGGAGGATTGGATACCTACCTCGACTCCTACACTACTTTTGGCTCAGGTCAAAGTACTTCTATAGCGACTCCGACACAAGCCATGTGAGAGAGAAGAAATCTTCCTTGATTATATCGAATTGGGACTTGAATTCTTCTCACACCAGTTCTGTAATGCCTCAGTTTCAGGAAGGAAGAAACATGGGAGGGTATTTTGGTAATAACATTACCTTGGAGTTGTAAACTATTTTCCAACCAAACATTATAATTAAAATAAAACATGCTCTTTATTTGAGATTTGTGAAATTGAATCAAACAGTGTAAAATTTTAACCCAATCAACTATGTGGCCTTATTTATATTGGGCCCATTTATATGGGCTATGGCAACCAAACAGACCCCTTATGTTAAGCTATGACAACTTATACCTATCATGTAACGATATTGCATAATTTCACGTGATTGGTCATGCGCCCGACGAGATTTAAAAAACCAGTGAGAGAAACCCACATGCTGGCTAGGTGGATCCAACATGACTTTCAGCGGGAATTTTTGGCCAAATCAGCTGAATTTGGAGGGGGGGGGGATAGTAAAAACACCCTAGCAACATTATTTGGGCCTAAATTACAACTCTCTCTGCCTTAAAAAAAACACCAAATCGCAAGATCCTAGCTCGCGAAATAGTTGTTGAAACTCCAAAACCTCACCTTAATTCTATAAAAGCTTCGTCTACTACAATGTTGTACGTTGCGGAAAACACAAACTGCTAATGCGGAATTAGGACGGTGATTTTCACCTCGTTGACCGATGCAACCCCGGGAGACGTTTTCAATCTTTCCTAGCATATAATGTGAGTATATTCCACTAAACTTTATCCAAAGTATCTTTATATTTTTTAATGAATGAGACACTTGAAGCATATTATCGTCGATTTTTGGTTTGCAAACCATGCTGATGAAATTGGCTCCGTTTTCACCTACATTTATTATGCTCTATTTTCTATAAAAAGATACAACAGGGTAGGTGTACCTTTTTCTAGTGAGAAGATCCTTCCTTATGACAAAGATCTAGGGCCATCATTCTGGGCTTAATAAGAAGGATTGACACTATTGAAGACGGAAATCGGTAGTTGAGAAGGACGAACCTTCAGCTTATGAACCGGATTATGCTACTGAAGAAGATTTTGTTGGCATTGGTGTTGATCTATTTTTGTAGTAGTTTGGGTGAAATTGCGGGATGTTACTATGGTGGGCAACAAAAGGTAACTTCTTTAGTGATATGGTAGGATTTGTGGATAGTAAGAAAGATGTGGCTCAATCAATGTTTTGTTTGCAGTTTGTGAATTAACAAGTCACATCTCAATGTTTGTTTGGAAAATTTCTATTATAACTTATTAAGTATTTGTAAAGGATGTTTAATCAGTGTTCTGTGCAAACATCTAAAGATTTTTATCTAAAACCATCAACAATAACCAACAATACACCAATCATTCTTTAGAACCCTCTGAAGATTGCAAGAATTTTGATGAGTTCACCAAAACCCAATAATACACCAAACATAAGTCCACTACTCAGCTCAACACATATTGAATGAGATAACAAAAAAAGGCCAATGAATTCACATAATTCAACATTACCTAACCACTTGAATGTGTTCACCAAAACCACCAAACTATGATTATGTGCAATTAAGGGTTGCAAAATTCCCAATAACTGCAAGACAACACAATCACATAATATTTAGCAATACAAGTTTAAATTTGTTACAAAAAGTGTTGGGAATTCTCGATTCCATCTAATGTGCACAACAGAATAATCAATCGAGAATAACGATCATGATCAATAATTGAATTACACGTTGAGCAATAATCACACAAAAGTTTAAATTACATACTTATTAACCGAAGGGAATAACGCGACTGAATTCACCACTTTAAGCATCCACGCGTATGCCTTCCGTCGCATGAACAATTCACCGTACACTCATTCAATAAGAGATCGCTAGGAAATCCCTTATTGAACTCTATGATGTCTCTGTTTCTTGCTAACAAGATTAATTATTCCCTACGATAGGTAATAGATATATATAGTGTCCATATAGCCCTAGGTATATGGGCTTAATATTCTGGTCTGCTTTAATTAATTAATCAGTTAAACTTATTAATTGACAGAGGTTTTCCTAACCCTAATATTCCGCAAGTGTACGGTGTAGGTGTAGGTAACGGTAGTCAAGGTCGATCCCGCAGAGACTGACGATAAGCGTAGTTCGATACTCTAAATATTCTAAAACTCTCTTAACTAGACTCTAGATTAGTGAAGATTGTTTGTAGACTTAATACTATTTTCCCTAAAAGTACTAAATAAATCATGAATGACTTGAAAAACAGAGAATTAATGATTAAGGAAGCTTATCCTGGGGTATAGATTTCAATTACGATCCTGATGTATAATTTCACCTAACATTCTAGTCTTTTAAACCAATTTTAGTGTTTATTAGACGACACTCAAGTGAACCTAACCCTCATCCCGAAGCGATTGAATTGTTAATCTATTAGACTTAATCACCCTCCTAAGTCAACTAAACCTAAAGACCCCTAAAAGACTCTAGACCAAAGTCTACACGATAATAGACAATCGCGCTATGCATTGTACGTCTATTAATAATTTTCTCCTCCTGGAGTGAAACTATTAAACTTGTAGATTTAACTTAAGTGATCAATTTAAAATAAATCAATAAAATAAACACATAGAATAACATAATGAATTGGAGTCTAGAATTTAACAATAAAAGTTAATACATCATTCAACATAACCTACTTTCTACCCCTTGAACACAAACGTGTTTAGATACTCACAATTGTATTTAGATTTAATAAATATTCATAGAAAAAAAATTATTGGAAATTAAACACAAAAGAAGAACAAACTAAACTCGGATCTTCAATCGTCGATCTTCGCCGAGTCTTGCTCGTCGATCCTCACTCCCAAGCCTCGTACTTGAAACTACGTAAAATTATGTGTTGATCCCCAAAATCTCGACCTTGGGCCTGTTTTTATAAGTTGGGGACGAATCAAAGCTGGAATATGATAAAAATCCTAGTTGGGCCCCCATTTGGATTTGGGGATGCCTTTTGGCGCGACCACGCGACAAGCGACGCGGTCATGTTGCCAATGGCAGTTCTAAATACTTATTGATGAACGTAAAAATTACCATTTTTCTTGTACTTTTTACGTTCACATTTTAAGGAATTATGTTTAATTGATATGTTCATGTGTGATTTTTGAACTTTAGTACATTTCTGAGTTGAATTTCCTTTTTAATATGATTTGATGCGCTTTCGGGTGTTTTTGAGTCTTATTTTGAAGGTTAAGAAGCTTGGAGGAATTTGAAGAGTGTTCAAGTCCATTTTTGCACTCCAGCCCGAATTCTGAGGCCCAACTTAAAGATCATCGCCATAAAGAAACTTCGTGAAGAACTCGGGCCGAGAAAATGGATAGAAAAGCCCCAAATCGAAGAAGGAAGAAGACAAGGGCAATCGCACATGCTCCGTCTTCAAGCCTGCAAAACGAGGCCTAAAATGGGCCCGAATCAAACCCAAAAAAAATCTCAAATTGAAGTTCATCAAGTCACGAATAAAATTCATGAGGGATCGGGTCGAGAAAATGAGAGGAAGGGGTCTGAAACGACGACATAAGACGGAGGTATAAAATAAGGGAAAGGGGCACTACCGGGGCCACTGCCGGACCAGTAGGACCACCAGTAGTCGGTCCAGTGTGTCAACTAAAAAATAGCCGTTGTCACGACCGGCCCAGCTGCCAGACTGGCAGTTGGCCCGGTAGTTCGCTGCTGGTCCCCTGTTTTGCGCTATGTTTGTTTTTCGACCGTAACTTCTTTGCCCAAGCTCCGATTTGAATGATTCAAGCAATCATGTGTAGCCAAGACAAAGATCTACAACTTTCATGTTTTGACTGGGAGCCAATTCTAAGCCGATTCTTCCTAGAATTTGCGTAAACTTTGAGTTGAGCGCACGAAGGAGGGTTCGACCAACAACTTATAATCCCTTGTGTTTTAATTTATTTTTGACTATTTTACCCTTACTTTTAGGGAACTTCTCAGCTGATTTCTTACCCTAGTATGTTTGGGGAGTGGGTGTCTATAAATACCCCCTCCCCCTTTTTATTCAAGACACTTTTTAGACTTAGTAAATTTCATTTTCACTCTAGGGTTTATATTTAATTGATTTGTATGATTTTTATATGAAATTAGGCTTTATTATAGGTTTGACACAGTGGCTTGAGCTCTCGATAATTTAGCTTTCTTTTATGTGATTGTGCACTTAGGAAATGATGATTTGGACCTTAGGCTAGGGTTCGCCACCCTCTCGAGGGATCCCAATTTGATCTTTAGTGAGCTTAGGATTAGATTTTGTGCCTTAGATTGATAAGGAAAGAAATATAATTCGCGAACTCAAATCAATTAAAACTCGATTTATAGGACGGAGACCTATAAAAAGAGGAAATAGAGCCTAGGAAGTCTTGATTAGGATAAACAACGATAGTCTAGATTGTGCGTGTAGAGAAATCTCACCCCTACATCAGTCTGTAATGTAGAAGAAGCCACAATAGATTATTTTAGTCTACTCAATTGGTAATTCGGGGCCCGGGGTTGATTTTGTTTGCTATCCATAGTATTTTTTATAGAACCCTGTTTATTCTCCAACACTAGAGGAATATGGCACCTAAACCATATCATGGGATTTCTATCTATTTGGACATTAACCTCTCAAAATTTGGGTGAAACCGAGTTTCGGGAAGCATTTTCCCTTATTTATCCCTTTCTATCTTTTTATTCCATTTAGTAAAAATCAACTCTTAACTCCAATAGCTAAACTTAGGAAATTATGATTCGGGTAGTTCACACGGATGTCCTCTCTATGGATCGATATAATACTACCTCTTTTTGAATCTCGTACGCTTGCGAGAACGGAAAGTTATTCAAAATAAACATTTTTGAATGATTTTGCGGAACAAGTTCACTTATTGAGCCCACTTTTTGGCGTGATTGTGTTGCCCTTCAGTGTGGTCACGTTAGCCATTCCAAACTTGGGATTTCCAGCTCACTTTTGACGCTACTGCGTCCAATGTTGGCACGTTCGCCTTGGTTCTTTGGCAGATTGGGCTTGACTTTTGGGCCCAATGTTGCCCATTTCATTCCTTCTTGACTTGTTTCTTCATGTAGCCTTCGTATAATCTTCTTTTTATCCTTAAAAGAATTAAAATTCTATAAAACAAGCCAATACACGTCAAACGACTCAATATATCAAATATAAGAAATTCTTGACCATTTATGCATGCGAATGTTATATAAAGTACCTAAATCGACCTAAATGTTATATAAAGTACCTAAATTGACCTAAATGGCATGTATACACAATGTGCATCAAATCCCCCAAACCTAAATTGTTGTTCGTCCCGAACAACAAACAAAGAAAATAAAGCAAGACCACATGTATTTAGGGCGATTAGACAATGAATCAAGTTTCAGATTGATTTCTCAAAAAACAAAGCAACATAGTGTAATTTAGCATATGTGATAACGCAAAAATCAACTACTTTTTGAGACTTGAACTTTCGAACTATTCGATCCTCATTGGGTAAGTGTTTCGCTCATCTCTGAAGTGTTTAGGTTAAAACATATTTGCTCAAATTAGACTACATGTACCGCCTACCATATGCTTGCCAATCGTCTAAACTAGATTTCGTACTTGATATGCGTGATAAAGAATCAAATAGGTCTTTATTTGGTTGTAATGTATGCTTAAGGTAAGCTGGGATAATTTAAAAGTGACTATTTATTGGACTAATCAAGTAATTCCTAACCCGACTATCCCTCAATAGAATCACTCAATATAATATAAAAAAAGCTAGAAAAATAATAAAGAAGTGGGGGGAGTTTGATGATCAACTAACAACCTACTAGTAACAAATAAAAGTAATTAAATTAAATTGAAAGCATTTAATACTAGAATTCAAGTAAGCAAATAATAAAAGACAATAGAATAGATTTTTCGGTTTTTTTTTTTCAAGTATTAAAAACAATTCACGCTTGATCATGTTTCCCTTTGTTCTTGATAATTTATGCAACTATTGTTAATGTCCAATTAATTGTGATTCAAGTCCTTATCTCAAGACTATTAAAACGCTCTAATAGCCTTGTCTCTTAATTTCAATTAATCAAAACAAGATATTCGACTAATCCTATTCGATTTAACCAAATTCTCGAACAAGCACTCTTAGATAAAATAATCAAATTCATTGGGCACCAAGACAATGAGATAAATACGACATAAAACTCATATGCTAGGTTTTAGTGGTCGAACTTTATGTTATCACCAATGAACATTCATTGTTTGCTACAAATGAGTCGAAAACACTACAATTGTGGATAGCAATCCCGACTACTAGCAACACATTCATAAATCTTCTAAAGGGTGATCAATCGAATAATCAACTTATAAATGTGAATCAATAACAACAAATAACACAAAACACTTGAATACACAATTTTTTCGGTAACATTAACCACAATAATCACATAAATTGCTTCGACTCAAAGTTCTACATTGATCAAGGGTGAATAAAAGGATGCTAGCCACCCAAGATTGAACCAAAAACTTGGGTTGAGAAGTGAAAAGCCTTCAATTTTTTTCCCAGTTTTGTCCTTGAGCATGATGGTGGCTCAAAAGTGGCTGGAAATATGTTCTAAGATAGGTCAAATTCGAATTAGAAGTTATATATATATAGGGGAAAGTGCTAGATCAAAGTTGGGCAAAAACGTGTTTGGGTTTTTAAAACAGGGGGCGCGCCGCAGTCGTGGCACACTATTGGCCGCGGGCGTGGTGAAAAACAAGGGTTTTGGCCCATATTGGGACCACGGCCGAGGTCTGGTTGGATTAGATTTCACCCCATCTTCTGGAACCTTTGCCACGGTCGTGGCCTAAATTTGCCTCGGCTGAGGCGTTGAAGGCTGAAATTTGGCCATCTTCAAGATAATTTACCACGGCCGTGGGCTAGTCTACCTCAGCCGTGGCTTAGGCTGCGGGCGTGGCTCAACCAACTTGGGCGAGGTCCCGTTTATTCTTTGTTCTCCTTTCCACTTGAGTTTGAATCGTCAATTTGAGATCTTCGAAACTTCTTTGTTGGCCTTAATTCACTTGTTTTGACACAGAAATGAACTAAACACGTCAAACTGCCCAATAAGAAATAAACGCACAAAACACATGTGAATATGCACACAAAAGCCGTAAAAAGATACTTAAATTCATCTAAAAGTTCATGCATGACCATGTGTACCAAATCCCCACAAACTTAGATCTTTGTTCGTCCCGAAAAAATAAAGAAAAAGAAGAAGGACACGTGCTAGGGCCGATTTAAGTGGCAAATTCAGTTTCCGACGAGGTTTTCAAAAGCAAGACAATCATGATAAGGTGAGCATATATGATATAACAACGTCAACTACTTTTGAGACTTGAAAACCCTCAAAAAAAGATCCTCACCGAGTGAGTGTATCTCTCAACTCTCAAGTGTATCAAGTGGGTAGTGTTTTTCGCTCACATTGAAATGCATGCAATGACTACCATATGCTTGCAAATCTTCTAAACTCGAATTTGTACTCGACACGTGTGACAAAGAATAAAAAAGGTCTTATTTTTTGTTGTAATGTTGGCTTGAGGTAAGGTGGGATAGATATGGGCACAAATGACTAATTCTTGGACTAATTGAGTTAGCTACTCTCAATCACCCCTCAAACAACATTCACTCTTCCTCACTCTCTCACTTCCCTAGTAAACCAATCCCAAATTGATTTCTTCACCCTACTACAAACTCACAACCTAAATGCTTCTTTTTAAATTCTCCCATGGATGTGTTTTCTTTTGAATTTTTCAACATTGAGAACATTGGTCGAAAAGCATTTATGTTACTAGTCTCTCCCAATCAAAAGCAGTGAACTAAATATATACATCCGACTTTTTCTTCCCTTTCTTGATTTTTGATTTTTTTTTAACAAACTATGGGAGACTAGTTTTCCCAATTCTTTGCCTATATTTCCAATTCTCTTCACCCTTCATAATTCCCAATAGTTTGCCCCTTTTAATCCCAAATTTACCCGACTATCTTCCAACCGCCTCCCTCATACTCAAATAGTCTAATTAGGGTCAAAGGCTAAATCGAAAGGTACTTGGCTTGTATAGTTGGGCTATCAAACGAAAATCTAAAAGCTCAAGGGGCTAACTAGGGATAATTTTCCAATTTTTGGTGAAAAAGGTGTGACATTTTCAAGTTTACAAATAGGCTAAAAGTCAAGAATTGCCTAAGATCATTTTCTAAGTCACACAATGTGTCGACTTATTAAAAATAGAGAATCAAGGCAAGTTCTAGAGATAATCACATGCAATCAATGAAATACACACCGAAAGAAAGTATAAGTAACTCCAAAAATAGGAGTACAATTGAAGCTAAAAAACTCACAAGGCAATTTTTCTTGATCAAAAGTTTTGAGTACAAGCTCAATTTCATCTCATTTGCCTATCATGCTCTACCATTTGCCATTTGCAAAAAAATTTGCAAAAAATTGCTTCATCATTAACTATTCACCAATTATCAATCCACATCATTATCCATAGTCAAGACAAGATCGAGAGTGGCCAATACGTACACCTACCAACCCCTTCCCCGAACTTTGTTGAAAAACCAAAGTTTGTGGGAAAGAAAGGGGTACGAATTGGTGCTCTACAAAAGGCAATCAACCAATCAACACTATCGATTAGTTCTTATTGACTTAAGTTAACAATACAAAAGACTAATCCATGCAAAGATACCAAATCCAATCCAAGTCTAATAAATCCCAAAGGCAATAGAGTAGCATACGAAAATATGCTCGTGAGTGGCCAAGACGTCCCACTACCACCCCCCATACTTGGTTGAAAACCAAGGTTTGTGAGAAAGAAAGTGGTATGCCTTGGTGCTCCAACTCACAATGACTTTTTGGGCATCGTCACCCCCACTTGGTGCTATTTCTTTGCATTTCGTGGCTTGGTCGGTTTCTTGCCATCATAGTCCCTGCATACTACAAGAAAATAATAAGACAAAATCTACAAACATGAAATGACTATAAAATAGGAAAATTTGAACACAGAATAACAATAACCGTCGGGTTGCCTCCCGACAAGCACTTCTTTAAGTCATTAGCTTGATCCTATCATCATCTTTCTTGTCAAGGGGGCTCGAAGTAAAAGTTCTTGTCTGAGCCTTCATAGCCTTTCCCTTGAGCGAATCTCCAACAAGTCACTTTTCTTGATCCTTTGGATTTCCATTCCACTATTTCCCATATGTTCTCCATCTTTCGTCTTTCCTTTGGTTTCCTGCCCTCCTTACAAAAAGATTTCTCAACAAGAACAAAGTGGTTAGGCATAGACAATAGAAATATGACAATTCTAGCCAATATGCTTAAGCTCTGGTGATACCCTTTTCGCAATGGAGGGTGTTTCAAATTTTACCACAAGATTTTCTTTTCAATTTGAAAGAATTTTTAAAACAATGCCATTTTTTAAGAAAGTCAAGTTAGTTGGTGAAGAGAAAATTTCTGTCCCAACAAAATCATGCTGGGCAATTTCTAAAAATTCTTTCATAACATCTTGTGGTAAATATGAAGAAGCGGGAATGTAATTCAAATGCCTCGAAGACAAGTTGTCAAGTTTAGGGGATCCACATTTTTTAAAAAAAAAAATTGTCACACTCAAACGGGGGTGGTTCCCCATAAATTTGAAAATCAACAAGGGTGGAGGGTGTTCCATCCAAGACTTTTTGGAAATAGGGAAAACTTAAGATTTGAAAATTTTCCCAAAAGATGACGTCATCATTTTCTAAAGTAAAACCGAAGGATTCACTCAAATAAATGCTCAATTCATCAAGAGTGCTCTCAGTTTGAAAATCCTCCCAAAATAAGACGTCATCCTTTTCTAAAGTACAAGTAAAGGTTCACCTAAATCAACGAATGCATCAAGGGAAAAAATTTCATTTGGAAGATGTTTGCAAGAAAAGTCATTCATCAAGAAGTCATCAAAGCAAACATATTCGACATCGTAAGCTATGTTAAAACCTTCACTAAGACCACTTTCGTCGTCGTTAATCTCACTCTCGAATTCATCAACCACTTCAAATAATTTTTTAGATTCGAGTTGTACCTCTTGAAGGTTTAGGTCTTCTTTGATGAGTGCTTTGCACAATTTTTGGAGTTCGTCTTTGGGGGAGATTCATCACCCCAACCCAGGTCTTCTTGTCTTTCTAACCTGCTTACCACGGTAACCAAATGACTAATTTGAGTCTCAAGACTCCTTATTCTCGATCGTGTATCTTCCTAAAATTGTAGAGTGTTAGAAGCCAAGATTTTTTATCACATTTTCCAACGACATATTGTGTTTAACACTAAAAACAAAACTGTTCTGACGCCGTTCCCCGACAACGATGCCAAAATTTGGTAAGGTCGTTTTGTTCACCACCAAATTAGTATATAAAAAATATACTTTTCCTAGATCTACTACTCTAGCTAGTAGAGTGGTAAATAAGGGTCGATCCCACGAGGAACGGCCGAACAATTTTGCTTTATGTATTAAACTATTATGATCAAGCAATATAATATAAAAAAAAAAAGCTAGAAAAATAATAAAGAAGTTGGGGGAGTTTGATGATCAACTAACAACCTACTAGTAACAAATAAAACCAATTAAATGAAATTGAAAGCATTTAAGACTAGAATTCAAGTAAGAAAATAATAAAAGACAATAGAATAGATTTTTCGGTTTTTGTTTAGTTTTCAAGTATTAAAAACGATTCACCCTTGATCATGCTTCCCTTTGGTCTATATAATTTATGCAACTATTTTTAATGCCCAATTAATTGTGATTCAAGTCCTTATCTCAAGACTATTAACAAGTTCTAATAGCTTGTTGCCTCTTAATTTCAATTAATCAAAACAAGCTATTCGACTAACCATATTCGATTTAACCAAATCCTCGAACAAGCTCTCTTAGATTCAATAATCAAATTCATTAGGCACCAAGACAACGAGATAAATATTACATAAAACTCGTAAGCTCGGTTTTAGTGGTCGAACTTTATGTTATCACCAATGAACATTCATTGTTGGCTACAAATGAGTCAAAAACACTACAATTACGGATAGCAATCCCGACTAATAGCAACACATTCATAAATCTCCTAAAGGGTGATCAATCCAATAATCAACTTATAAATTTGAATCAATAACATCAAATAACACAAAACACTTGAATAGTCAATTTTTTCGGTAACATTAACCACAATAATCACATAAATATCTTCAACTCAAAGTTCCACATTGATCAAGGGTGAACGAAAGGGTGCTAGCCACCCATTACACCTAATACAATCAGAATATAGATGGAATTACAAGAAAACATGATAAACTCACAGATTGAACTAAGAACTTAGGTTCAGGAGTGAAAAACCTTCAATATTCTTCCCAATTTTGTCTTTGAGGATGATGTTGGCTCAAAAGTGGCTGGAAATGTGTTCTATGGTAGGTCAAATTCGAATTGGAAGTTATATATATAGAGGGGAAAGTGCTAGTTCAAAGTTGGGCAAAAACGTGTTTGGGTTTTTAAAACAGGGGGCCGTGGCAAACAATTGGCCGCGGGCGTGGTGAAAAATAAGGGTTTTGGCCCAGATTGGGACCACCGCCGAGGTCTTCAGCTGCCACGGCCAAGGTCTAGTTAGGTTGGATTTCACTCCATCTTCTGGAACCTTTGTGATGATCGTGGCCTAAATTTGCCTCGGCCGAGGCGTTGAAGGCTGAATTTTAGCCATCTTCTGGACGATTTACCACAGTCGTGGGCTAGTCTACCTCGGTCGTGGCTTGGCCCACGGGCGTGGCTCAACCAACTCGGGTGAGGTCCCATTTCTTCCTTGTTCTCCTTTCTACTTGAGTTCGAATCGTCAATTTGAGATCTTCGAAACTTGTTTTTTGGCCTTAATTCTCCTGTTTTGACACAGAAACGAACTAAACACATCAAACTGCCAAATAAGAAATAAACGCACAAAACACATGTAAATATGCACACAAAAGCCATAAAAAGACATTTAAATTGACCTAAAAGTGCGTGCACGACCACGTATACCAGATTGCTTCACTACCCGTATTCCTACTTGTTTATACATCTTAAGACATCAAATTTACACTCAACCCTAAATCACACAACACATTTGGAACTTATTACTACCAATAGAACAAGAAATAGAAAAACTTACTGGGTCATTTTCTTTCATTGCTCTTTTTGGGTGGGTACTTATGTTCGTGCTCTTTTTGAGACTTGCGGCTTTCTTCTTCTTTTCCTCTTGTGCATAGTCCGCTTTCTTTACAAGTCAGTCTGGAGCCTTCTTTATTACCCCTTTCTTCTCATTGCTCCCCTTGGATTTTTCCTGTATCACAGTTACTATACTAGTGTATTCTAAAGGATAAATGTTAGTAAAGAATGTATCATATAAGAAAAATTCAGACAATTCATCAACAAAAGAAGGTAAAATTTTCTTATCTATGATAGCGCTGACTTCCTCATTTTTCTTGGCGATTTCGACTTTCTCTAACTTTTTCTTTGCTTCAAGTTCCTCCGCCATCTTAGCACGTTCAATGCGAATTAGCTCATTCCTCCTTTTTATAGAGTGCTAGAGGAAATGGGACAGGAGGTATGTATTTAGGCCCATCTTTAATTATAATTCTTTTCAGCTTCGCCCATTTTTTCGACAGCTCAAGAGCAACATCAAAGGTGACTTCCTCCTCTTGATTTTGGTCAGTCCAATTTTCTGTTTCAAGCTGCTTTTGGCTCTCATGTTCAGTCTCATCCGTCAAGTAGATCGCATTGCACTTCTCCCTTGGGTTGAATATAGTGTCACTGGGAAATTGCCCCTGCTTATGTTGTGATCCTATGAGTTATATCAATTGACTCACATTGATTGCGACCTCCTTGATATCCTCCCCTTGACTAGTCCACCTATTTGTTCAACTCAATGATTTTGCTATCCTTTTTTCTCTCTAATTAAACTAACTTCATATTTGACGAGATGCGACTTTATTAACTCCTCTTGAGTTGGGTTTTCTCCATCATGAATCATGCCATTGACGGAAAATCCCGGTGGTGGTTGAAGTGAACTATTAGCATTGGCATAAGAGAAGTTCGGATGGTTCCGATTACCTTATGGATACTGATTGTATCACTGTTGATTGCCTTGGAAGTTGTTGAAGTTTCTTTGATTTATGAAATTCAGTTCATCAACTTCTTCCTTTTCGGATGACTGCTGCTATGGTGGGTCTGTATACCGAGCTAGAGTCAAACTAGTTAACAGACTCACTTGATTTGTTAATGCGGCCAACTGAGAAGTAAATGTCTTGTTTGGCTCGGAGTCTGTCACGCTAGCCACTCTTTTTGGCTGATTTCTCTCATTCGGCCATGGGTAACTCATTTTGGCCATTGCATCCAAAATAGAAAATGCAGCCTGTACACTTTTCTCCATTAACCTACGCCCTGTTGAGGGAAACTCCGGAGAATATCCCGGAATCGCTCCCAAGCCTCGCCAAATGGCTCTTCATCTCGCTTCTTAGACTGGTTGATCTTATTCTACAACACTAACATCTTACTCAGTGGGAAATATTTTAATAAAAAACTCGTGCTAAAATCTTCCCACGCAGTAACATCCTCCAATGAATTGAACCACTGGAGTGCTCTATCCCTCAACGAGAATGGGAACAACCTCAAATTGACTTGCTCGTGTGGCACATGATTGATCTTTATCGTCTTAGACACTCTACAAAATTTATTCAGATGAACATTGGGGTCCTCCAGTGCTCCTCCACCTAACTGGTTCTGATGTACTATGTTAATCAAAGTTGGCTTAAGTTCAAATCTATTAGCATTCAGCGGTGGTGGTTGGACTCCTTTACATGTCTAATTGGGTAAAGGTTGAAGACTATCACTGATCGGTGTCATGCCTTCGTCAGGATCATCCTGAGCTGGCAACTGCTGATGCTAATGCGGCTGCTGATGTGGAAGTTGGTTCTGTATGCCAGTTATTTTATTATCCAACGTTATCATCATCTCGACTAGTCTCTGAATCACATGATCTGGAGTCAAGTCTTGTGGTAGGTCTGTCATCTTGTATATCAACTTCTTCTTTAGTTTTTTTCTTCTGGTAGTTGCTTCAATTCCGGATCAAAGGGAACTAGATGTGCTTTCTCTTTCGCTCTAGTTTTCATGCACTACCTGAAAACACAGACAAAGAAAACTCGACGTAAAAGGAAAAAAATAACTAAAACTAAACAGAAATAAATAATTGAAATTAATGTGCAGAAAATTAATGTCTAGTCTAGTGTTGTCTAATTTATCAGAATTGAAACTAAGACGCTATAACAAGTCCCCAGCAACGGTGCCAAAAATTGACAGAGGTTCTCCTAACCTTAGTATTCTGCAAGTGTACGGTGTAGGTGTAGGTAGCGGTAGCCAAGGTCGATCCCATAGAGACTAACGATAAGCGTAGTTCGATACTCCAAATATTCTAAGACTCTCCTAACTAAACTCTAGATTAGTGAAAGTTGTTTGTAGACTTAATACTAATTTACCTAAAAGTACTAAATAAATCACGAATGACTTGGAAAATAGATAATTAATTATTAAGGATGACTTAGATGGATTATAGTGTATCATAGGGTATAGATTTCAATTACGATCCCGATGTATAATTTAACCTAAAATTCTAGACTTTTAAACCAATTATAGTGTTTATTAGACGGCATTCAAGTAAACCTAACCCTCCTCCCGAAGCAATTAGATTGTTGATCTATTAGACTTAGTCACCCTCCCGAGTTGACTAAACCTAAAGACTCCCAAAACACTCTAAACCAAAGCCTACACGATCATAGAAAATCGTGTTATGTGTTGTACATCTATTAACAATTTTCTCCTCCCGGAGTGAAACTATTAAACTTGTAGACTTAACTTAAGTGATCAATGTAAAGTAAATCAATAAAATAAACATGTAGAATAACACAATGAATTGGAGTCTAGAATTTAACAGTAAAAGTTAATACACCATTCAGTGTAACCTACTTTCTACTCCTAGAACACAAATGTGTTTAGCTACTCATAATTGTATTTAAATCCAATAAACATTCATATACAAAAGTCATAGGAAATTAAACACAAAAGAAGAAAAAACTAAACTTGGGTCTTCAATCGTCGATCTTCACCGCGTCTTGCTCATCGATCCTTATTCCTAAGCCTCGTACTTGAAAGTATGTAAAATTGTGAGTTGATCCCCAAAATCTCGACCTTGGGCCTCTCTTTATAAGTTGCATATGAATCAAAGCTTGAATAGGATAAAAATCCTACTTGTGCCCCGATTTGGATTTGGGGATGCCTTTTGGCGCGATTGCGCGACAAGCGACGCGGTCACATTGCCTGTGGCAATTCTAAACACTTATTGAGCCCATTTTTTGGCGCGACGGCGTTGCCCTTTAGCGCGCTCGTGTTAGGCATTCTAAACTTGAGATTTCCAGCTCACTTTTTACGCAACAGCGTCTAATCTTGGAGCAGCCACATTGGTTCTTTGGCAGACTAGGCTTGACTTTGGGCGCAACGTGGCCCATTTCCTTCCTTCTTGACTTGTTTCTTCATGTAGCCTTCGTAAAATCTTCTTTTTAGCCTGAAAAGCATTAAAATTCTACAAAACAAGCCAATAAACGTCAAACAACCCAATATATCAAATATAAGCAATTCTTGACTATTTATGCATGAAAATGTTATAAAATAAGCACCTAAATCGACCTAAATGCATGCATACACAACATGTATCATTAATTAACTAAAACACGTATCCTAATCTAGTCCATTTCTTTCAATCTCCCACTTAGGCTAGCATTAGATAAAATTCACAATACCATCCTTGTACCTTTAAGCGGAACAACAATACACATAAAGGGAGACCCTTTAGGCCTTCATTATCAACGATAATCTAATTAAAGTCTACACAAAACTCCTAGACTGCGTTGTGCATCGAACTTGATATATGAAGGACGTTTACGCGAATTTGGTAAACAAACCTTTCTATGAAGTTTATGTAATATCTCTTCATTTACAAACCACCCGATTGAGCCTAGAGTCTGCCATGTGTCTAACCAAATAGCTCAATCACTTTTCTCATCTTTATTATATGACCCACTCTATCATATTCAATTAATTGAATATATCTTTGCATTGGCCAATGACTTTATGGTCAAAGAATATAGAGATATTTGAGTGCTATCTTGAAATCAATCGAAGAATGAATCCTAACTCAACTACCATTTCCATTTGTCTCATGATGAACCCAACACAAGACGTGTCTTGTCCTCCTTTGGGAGGTAAGTGTTGTGGCTGGTGAAAGCGCATCACTTAACAAACAAAATGAGTATTGATCTCAGGTCAAAGGATCATTACATACTCCACACACTAATAAACCGTAGATATTAGAACAAACGGTTTAATATGGTACACCAATACTCTCCAAAGTACCCATGTATCCATCACGGATATCTAATATCTCGTAGTCGTGAGATCTACTACATTCTCTGAGAATGTGATGCAGACCACATGCTAACCTATCGCGTGTCATCAATATCCCTTTCTTGATGACCATCGGCCATGGCAATTTTAGAATAATGATTTAATGGAACAATTATAAGAATAATAACAAACCATCAAAATAATTATTCTAATAAATGCATAAACCCAAAAGATAATAAAAAATGTCATAGAATGTGATAAAAAATGAATGTCTCAAACAGAAAGGTTTCTAAGACCTACAAACTATAAACTCCCAATCAGGGCCAAGTACCAACATGTCTAACACCCAAGCTCTCAAAGTGCTTGTTGTGCATTGTTAACACAACTATTTGGTTAAGGGATTAGCCAAGTTATCATCAGCGGATACTCTATCTACCTTCACATCTCCCTATCTACTATTTCTCAGATTAGATTATATCTTCGGGGAATATGCTTGTTTCTGTTCATGCCTCTCGGTCCCTTTTGCTAGCGCAACCGCACCTACCGTTGTCACAATACAACAGTATTGTACTACTGGCACTTGGAACGACACCTAGTTCTTTTAAGAACTTTGACAAAGCAACAACCCCTTTGGAAACTTCAGATGTAGCAATATACTCAGCTTCAGTGGTGGAATCGGCAGTTCTACTCTGTTTGGAACTATTCTAGCTCACTGCACCACCATTGAGAACAAAAACATATCCAGACCGAGACTTGAAGCCATCATGATTCGTTTGGAAACTAGCATCAGTATACCCAGTAACTGATGGCTCTGGCTGCCTACCATAGACTTTAAGAAATATTCTTTAGTCCTTCTAAGGTACTTAAGAATAGTCTTGACATTTCTCCAGCGTTCCTCACCGAGATTTTGCTGAAATCTGATCTTTCACGGATTGTTAAATAGGCAGTATTATAAATAAAGAAAAGAAAACAAAGGAATGAGAAATGTGGAGACCACAGGACGGTCACTCACAAAAGTCAAACGAAAAACCTTTTCATGCCACAAGCCGGCAGATAAAGGTATCCAGAATAAAATTAAAATTGGCTAATGAAAATAAAGCAATTACAAGACAAAGTCAATTTAGTGCAAAGAAAACTGGAACTGGCTAGTTCGATTGGAGAGAAGAACCGGCTTAGAACTGTCGTCAAACAAACTACAGAAGTCGAGCTCCCAAACATGTTGCTCTATCTCATGAAACCCGAGCGTGGGGGATTAGCAACGCTCCTCACATCGGTGTGAGTCCAAAAATCCCTCTAATGATTTCAATGCCTTAGCTCAGAGCTGTCAAATATATAAGTACGATCCGACGATAAATTCCAAAACGAGAAAAATCTTCACCAAAAACCGAGGTCCCAGCACCAATGTCCAAACAAAGCAACCAAACAAGACCAGCAAAATAACCCAAAATCAGCATCCAGAACCCACGATCTTGCTATCCAAACCAAAAATGAAGAACAAAGCTAGCGAAGACAGTAATACTGGAAGCCAGAAAGTGCAAAATAGATCATCCTTGAATATCTAAAAATGATGGAACCAAAATACACCAGCCTAGTATCTCGGCTGATCTTTGTGTTCACACAAGCCAGTAACAGAAACAATAATAATACAGTAAAATCAAAACAAACCCATGTTCTTTTTCAAATATGTCCCAAAGGAAAAAAAATATATCAAGATAAAGGCACGCAGGCCGAAAACGACCCTGTCTCAAATCGAGATCGAAAAGAATGTTGAATAGGCCTTCATAAATATGCAATTATCGCATGCCTTCAACAAAGAGTGCAGTGTGCAAAGCTGGTCTAAATCAACTTGTGCAGATCCAAAAATTTATCAATCGTGATTGGATCCTACGATTATTGCAGGCCTTCAACAGAGAAGTGCAACAAGCAAAGTTGATCCAAAATTAACTTGAGCAGTTCTAAAATTAACTTATATCACAATTTCTATTATTCAAAACGTCAAGTTCAAATATAAATATTGCCTAGAAGTGAGACCACAAGTCATTTTTAAATAATTAAATAAGTACTTACATAATTCAGATAGTAACAAAAGTAAACATATGTGATAATAGAAGTATAAGTAAAATTTCAGAACAAAGCATGCTCGAAATCTAGCAAACCAGCAACTAAGTCAACACAAATAATCTTATTAATTAATTAAATTATTAGTCAATAAACATGTCAATTATTAGTCAATAAACATGCCACTAAATGATGACAAAAATAAACTTATATTGTTCGTACAACACCTCCAATAACATAATTCTATCATTATTCTTAACATGCTTATAATAAAACTAATTAACAACATCTTGGTTCAAATATTATAACCATCGAGAAGTTCCATTATTAAATTATAAGACAAATATTATTGAATTAACAATAACAATAGCAATATGAAAGAAACTCACATAAGTATAATTTATTAATTTAGTCAGGAAAAATTATTTCAATATCTCAACATATAATCAAATAAATAGACATAAATGGTAAATAATTTATTTTAATTTTATTGATAATCATATGCTTGGCTTTGCCTCAACTCCATCGGCCCGCACAAGGTAACTTGAAAGGATCAATATTGGGTTGGGGTGAGCTTCCTTCAGCTGGTGGAGGATTACAATTTATCACAATAATTACAAATACAAGAGGCATACAATATAGCAATTATCATAATGATGTGCTTGTATTTGCAATACACATAGAGCTAACTTGTATTGGCAAGTAGCATACTGGTAATGGGCTAGACTTGTATTGGCAAGTAGCAAAGTGACAATGAGCTAAACTTGTATTGGCATTTGGCAAGTAGCAAATTGGATAATTACTTGTATTGGTAAGTAATAACTGGAAAATAAAAGCACACATATACAAACATGTAAATACAATCAAAGCAATAGACAGTAAAACCCCGACCTAAATTATCTTTAAAAATGAGTGAAATATAATGCAAATGCTATGTCTGAAATCCTTGATCTTTGCAACCTACAATTATTAAGACGCATGTCTTAACGCTATTGATATTAGAAATTAATTATTGAAGTAAATAGCTTAATATGATAAAATATCGTTCAACTAGGTTTCCTTATGGGTATTTAGATAACTTAGAGGTCGAATTGGTATATTTGGAGATAACGAAAGTGGGGACTAAAATGAAATTTGGGAAATTGGAAAATAGGACCCATCCCATTTTTTTGGACAACTCGTCCTCATCACCCACCATTAACCCCAGATTTCTACATCTCTCTATCCTCTGCACACAACAAACACATACATTCACCATGCTACTCTCTCTCTTTCTCTTATTTGCAGACACACACAAAACTCATTTACTCCCTCACCCCCATTCCCACACATATATACATGTATGATATCACAATACACAAATTACATTCACACACCTACACACCCCAAAACTCAACACTCAGTACACACAACAAACAGACGCATAAGCACACACAAACATATTGTACTCTCACGCGCACACACACACACACACGCCATCTCAATGAAACACACACACACTCGCACACACTAAACACACACTAACAGACACACACAAAATGCACACACCGCCACACGTAGAAACGTGCACAAATGTGCACACACACACCAGCATTTAGAAACATGCACAAATATGCATGCTGATTCAAGCACACACACACATAATCTCCTCTATTGCCTCATTTAATTCCCCTGCTAACTTGCAAAAAATAAAGAGAGAGCGGAACGACGGGATGGGTTTGTTCAACTGATTTAAATTCTGTTTGTTTGGCCTGTGGTTGAGGGTATGTGCTCGGAGGGTGGTTGGGGATTTTCCAACAACCTCTGATTGAAATTCGAGCAAATAAAGAGCATTACCTTTACGTGATGGCTTGTTGATTTGGGAAAATCAGACTAAGGGATTGATCAGTTTGGATTGATTTGTTTATGATGCCTTCATGGTGAATCTTGCTGGATTGGGGGTATGAACGGCCAAAGGGTCAGGTTTAACATAACAGAGATTGGTCTGGCAACACGGGGCGGCGCGGTATCGAAGCCGTTAACAAGGGAGTATGGTTAAATATATTACCGAGTTCATCGATTGTGTTTCGTAGTTAGGTTGTAACTTGACTATAAATATATGAATACTCGTTTTATACTTAGGTTTAGGTTAGTAGTTCTTTAGGATCAGGAGACTTGTTGATAAGGTACTATTACTATTGGTTGCAAAGAATCAGGGATGAGTTTGGGCCTAACAATGTGATGTATACTGAATGTAAAAGAGACTCAAATAAATAAATAATCTTTCCTATTGAGACATTTAGCTTAAAATTAATCAACAAATTGCAAACAAATGGGCTTAGAATTAATAATAATGATTCACAATGTAATTGGGCTTGAAAATATTAAACAGACCAGATTGACTTGTGCTTAGGCCGTAGGCTCAACTATGCATTGAAAATATTAATGGGTTGGTCCAGTTTAATAAATCAATAAATTGAAAACATAAAATATTGAACTTAAAGTATATCAGGTGTTATTTAATCAAGACAATGACTAAATATACTAATCTTAATTTTTTATAACTAGCCGAGGATTAAAATAAAATAAATAAGATTTTTTTGCCAAATTTTGATATTAATATATGTGTTTCACTTTTTGTGCTAAAAATAAATATCAAGGAACAACTTTAAAAAGACGTAATAAATTATATAATATTATTTATACTAGCACGTAAAGTAATATTTTAGAATTAAATAATAGAACAAAAATTTTGGGATATTATACAAAACAAGCTCTTCGACTAACCCTATTCGATTTAACCAAATCCTCTAACAAGCTCTCTTAGATTCAATAATCAAATGCATTAAGCACCAAGACAACGAGATAAATACGACATAAAACTCGTAAGCTTGGTTTTAGAGGTCAAACTTTATTATATCAACAATGAACATTCATTGTTTGCTACAAACGAGTCATGTTAGACAAATCAACTCCTAATCACACAACACTAAGAATCTGAAATGAGCTCGAAGATTATCAGTTTGAAAAATACACAACTGTTCGGCCAGAGTTGTGGCCGAAGTGAGCTTCGCGCAGAACTGAAAAATAAATGAATCACACAATCGATTTTACGTGGTTCGTTCAAGATGAACTACATCCACGGAGGCAAGACACACCTCAATCCACTAAGATATCCAATCAATTACAGAAATTACACTCAGAAATGAATATGCCCAATTCTGGAACAAAATTAGGGCAGAAAACTATATCTCTCAAATTCTCTCTGTAATCTATGAAAACTGGAAATTGCTCGACGTAGTGTTGTTCTTCAGGAAGAGAGCTTTCCAATGATATAGGTCTTGTAGCTCGAATGTAACCAACCAAGAAGTTCTAACTGATTGAAGACGACTGCTGCTACCGGACAAATGTGACGGTTTATTCCGTCACAAACTGTAACAAACTCGTCACAACTGACGGTTATCCTCCAACAACCCTGAACCCGGTTTATTCTGTACAGACTTACTTCTTCACGCTAAAACCCGGTCTATCTACCCGGTTCTTTACTTCATGATGCCGGTTCCACATTCTAGACACATCCTATTTCAAAATATAGCTCACTTGATGATATTGAACACTTCCTCACAAATCTCCACCTCAATGAATCAAGTATGCCTCATCCTGCCTCTTCACTGCTTATCTGTCACTGCTCTTCATGACACTGCTCAAGCTGCAGCAAGCTCGAGCAATGCTCCACTTTGTTTCCAGGTACACCATTTGTAAGAAAATCAGCAGGATTATGCAAAGTATGCACCTTCTTCACCTCCACAGACCCAGAATCTATGACATCTCTAGCAAAATGTAACCTCACATCAATGTGTTTTGACCTTTCATGAAATGCTTGGTGTTTCACAAGGTGTAAAGCACTTTGATTATCACAGTAGATTACCACACACTTTTGCTTGATATCCAAATCTCTCAACACCCCTTTCAACCAGATTGACTCCTTGATAGCTTCAGTTAAAGAGATATATTCTGCTTCTGTAGTTGATAGTGCCACAACAGATTGTTGTGCACTCCTCCAGCTGATGGCTGTCCCATATAAGGTAAACACAAATCCAGAAATTGACTTCCTTGTGTCCACGTTTGCTGCAAAATCAGAATCAGCAAACCCCTCCAATGCAACAGTACTTCCATCTGCTTTCTTCTCAAATTTCAGTGACATGTTCACTGATCCTTTTAGATACCTCATCACATGTTTCAAAGCTTCCCAGTGTTCAACTCCTGGATTTGACATGAACCTGCTTACCAAAGATACAGCATATGCCAAGTCAGGCCTGCTACAGATCATTCCATACATAAGACTTCCAACTCCACTTGCATAGGGAATATTGCTCATCTGTATGATCTCCTCTTCAGTATTTGGGCATTGTTCTTTGGAAAGTTTCTTCTGTAGATTAACTGGAGTGGAGAGAGGTTTGGCTTCATGCATATGAAACCTCTCCAATACTTTCTGTAGGTATTGTCTCTGAGATAACCAAAGTACTCCAGCTTCTCTGTCTCTTAGAATGTTCATTCCCAATATCTTCTTTGCTTCTCCCAGGTCCTTCATGTCAAACTCAGCATTAAGTCTATCCTTCAACCATTGTACTCTCTCCTTGTTTCTGCTGGCAATTAGCATGTCATCCACATACAATAGAAGAAAAACTTTATCTTGCTTTGAAACTTTGTTGAAGTAAACACAACTGTCATAAAGGCTTCTTACAAAGCCAGCACTGATCATGAAGTCATTGAACCTCTTGTTCCATTGTCTAGGACTTTGTTTAAGTCCATATAGTGACTTCTTCAGTAAACATACTTTGTCTTCTTTCCCAGGAACAACAAAGCCTTCTGGCTGTTTCATATATATTTCCTCATTGAGTTCTCCATGTAAGAAAGCTGTCTTTACATCCAGTTGCTGTAGTTCCATATCCTCTTGTGTGACTTTTGATAACAGCAACCTGATTGAGCAGTGCTTTACTACAGGAGAGAAGACCTCATTGTAATCAATTCCTTCTCTTTGTGTAAAGCCCCTGGCTACCAACCTTGCTTTAAACCTCACCTGTTTGGACCCTGCAGTTTCAAGTTTCTTCTTGTATATCCACTTGGAGCTTACCAGTTTCTGACCTTTTGGTTTCTCCACCAGTACCCAGGTCTTATTCTTTTCCAGAGACTCCATTTCTTCAGTCATTGCATGTATCCAGTGTTCACCTTCTTCACAATTTAATGCTTCTTGAAAACTGCTAGGCTCTTGTGATTCCAGGTCTTCAGCAACACTTAAGGCATAATATACACTCCCTGCTTGGCCATAGAAATCAGGTCTGTTGATTGTTCTTCTAGGCCTATCTCTTCCAATGCTGTATTCCCTGATATTTTGTGCAGGTCCAGTTTGTGCTTCTTCTTCTTCAGTTGATGAGTCACTGTCTTGTTCATCTGCTTGTGGTTGAGGTGTGTGATTATCTTCTGCAGGTTGCTCCACCTGAATTGATATCTCCTCTGTCTCTTTAGCAGCATCAAATTCTTCTTTAGAGCCTGTAGAAATATAAGCCATTACATTCTCATTAAACTTCACATCTCTACTTGTGATTATCTTCTGATTTCCTTGTTCTAGGCACCACAATCTGTAACCCTTAATCCCATCCGGATATCCAAGAAACACACATCTGAGAGCCCTTGCATCTAATTTGTCTTGCTTGATGTGGGCATAAGCAAGACACCCAAACACCCTTAATCCTTCATAACTTGGTTTCTGTCCACTCCACACCTCTTCAGGTGTTTTGAACCCAATCACTGATGAGGGTGACCTGTTAATAAGATAGCATGCTGTAGCAATGGTTTCTCCCCAAAACACCTTTGGCAACCCAGCATCCAACAGCATACACCTCACTCTTTCAAGGAGAGTCCTGTTAAACCTTTCTGCAACTCCATTCTGTTGAGGATTCATTGGCACAGTCCTGTGTCTCTTGATTCCTCTTTCTTCACAGAAGTTTGTAAACTCTGTAGAGAGGTACTCCAGTCCATTATCAGTCCTCAAGTGCTTCAGCTTCTTCCCTTTGACATTTTCCAGTTGGATCAACCATGTTTTGAACTTATGAAAGGCATCACTCTTGTTCTTCAGCAACATGATCCATACCTTTCTGCTGTAATCATCAATCAGGGACATGAAATATCTGGCACCACCATGGGATTCTGTTCTTGCAGGGCCCCATATGTCAGAGTGAACATAATCTAATGGTTCTTGAGTTGTATGAACTCCCTTTCCATAGGGCAACTTCTTGGATTTGCCCAGAGCACACTGATCACAGAACTCCAGTTCTTGATTTCCCAGATTTCCAATTACTCCACTCCTTGCCAATTCCTTCAGTCCTTTTTTCTCCTATGTGTCCAAGTCTCTTATGCCATTTAGAAATCTCAGTATTGTTCAAGACCACATCTACACTTCCAACAATAGGTGAACCAATCAGGATAAATAGTCCATTATGCTGTCTTCCTTTTATCACCATTTTTCCATGTTTTGTGATATGCAAGAATCCCTCTACTGAGCTAAACTGACATCCACTGGTTACCAATGAGCCAAGAGATAGAAGATTCCTTTTAAGGCCAGGAACATACCTAACATTTGAGATGATTCTGATCACTCCATCAAACATTCTTATGCTCACTGATCCAACCCCTTTGACCTTGCATGATTGGTCATTCCCCAGGAGAACATTTCCACCATCTTCTTTCTTCAGTTCATTAAACCATGACTGATGAGGACACATATGAAAAGAACACCCTGTGTCCAGGACCCATTCCATCACCATTCTTGAATCAGTAACATTTAATACTTCTGGAGGGTCTTGTTGATGATCAATGGCAGCAGCTTCTGCCCCCTTGATTTCCAGCTTTCTTATTCTTCTTAGGACAGTCCTTCTTCAGGTGACCTGGCTGTTTACACTTGAAGCATTTCCTCTTTTCAACCCAGTCACTCCCCTTCTTAGGATTTGAATCCCCTGATTTTGGATCCTTAGCATTCTGACCCTTCTTGCCTTGCCACGGTTTCTTGAATTTGACATTCAGACCTTCTCCAGATTGCACCATGCCTTTGTCTCCTTGAGTCTGGAAGCATTTTGATCTCAGAGCCTTCACTATTCCATCATAGGACAGCTGCTCATCTCTCCCATACATCAAGGCATCCTTAAAGCTTTCCATGGATTTTGGAAGGATATTTAACACCATCAATGCCTTGTCATCCTCCTCCAGTTTCACATCCAGATCTTCCAATTCTTCAATCATCTTAATGAACTCATCAAGTTGATCAGAAATTACCTTGTCTTCTGTGATCTTGAAGGCCAACATCTTCTGCTTCAGGAACAGTTTGTTGGATACTGACTTTGATTGATACAGTTCTTCCAATCTCCTCCATGCTTCTAAGGAACTCTTGCATCTTGAAACCTCCCTCAACGGTTTATCACCTAAACACAAGAAGATAAGACTTAGGGCCTTCTTATCCACTGATGCAAACTTAGGTTTCTCTGTTTCTTCCCATGATTCCAGAGGTAACAGTGCAAGATCAAGGCCATTGTGAACCAGGACTGCGTTCATCTTGATTTTCCACAATGTGAAGTCATTCCTTCCAGTGAACTTCTCAAAATCCATCTTCATACCAGCCATTCCTCCTCTTACTTCAAGCTGTGCGAGTTGATTCCCACAGACGGCGCCACTTGTTAGACAAATCAACTCCTAATCACACAACACTAAGAATCTGAAATGAGCTCGAAGATTATCAGTTTGAAAAATACACAACTGTTCGGCCAGAGTTGTGGCCGAAGTGAGCTTCGCGCAGAACTAAAAAATAAATGAATCACACAATCGATTTTACGTGGTTCGTTCAAGATGAACTACATCCACGGAGGCAAGACACACCTCAATCCACTAAGATATCCAATCAATTACAGAAATTACACTCAGAAATGAATATGCCCAATTCTGGAACAAAATTAGGGCAGAAAACTATATCTCTCAAATTCTCTCTGTAATCTATGAAAACTGGAAATTGCTCGACGTAGTGTTGTTCTTCAGGAAGAGAGCTTTCCAATGATATAGGTCTTGTAGCTCGAATGTAACCAACCAAGAAGTTCTAACTGATTGAAGACGACTACTGCTACTGGACAAATCTGACGGTTTATTCCGTCACAAACTGTAACAAACTCGTCACAACTGACGGTTATCCTCCAACAACCCTGAACCCGGTTTATTCTGTACAGACTTACTTCTTCACACTAAAACCCGGTCTATCTACCCGGTTCTTTACTTCATGATCCCGGTTCCACATTCTAGACACATCCTATTTCAAAATATAGCTCACTTGATGATATTGAACACTTCCTCACAAGTCAAAAGCACTACAATTATGGATAGCAATTCCGAATACTAGCAACACATTCATAAATCTCCTAAAGGGTGATCAATCCAATAATCAACTCATACATGTGAATCAATAACAGCAAACAACATAAAACACTTGAATACACAATTCATTTGATAACAATAACCACAATAATCACATAAATATCCTTGACTCAAAGTTCTACATTGATCAAGGGTGAATAAAAGGGTTCTAGCCACCCATTACACTAATATAATCAGAAAATTGAAGGAAATACAAGTAAACATGATAAACTCAAAAATTAAACCAAGAACTTGGGTTGAGGAGTGAAAGGTCTTCAATCTTCTTCCCAAACTTTTCCTTGAGGCTGATGGTGGCTCAAAAGTGACTAGAAATATAGGTCAAATTCGAATTGGAGGTTATATATATAGAGGAGAAAGTGCTAGTTCAGGTATTTGGATTTTTAAAACAGGGGGCCGTGTCACGGCCGTGGCACATAATTGCCATGGGCACGGTGAGAAACGAGGGTTTTTGGCTCAGATTGAGGCCGCGGGCGTGGCTGTCTCTGGTCGCGGCCGTGGGCCTTGGTCCACCACGGGCGTGGTCTGAACTGGCCTCGGGCGAGGCGTTGAAAGCTGAAATATGGCCAAGTCTTCTGGACAATTTACCACGGCCGTGGGCTAGTCTGCCTCAACCATGGCTTGGGCCGCAGACGTGGCTCAACCAGCTCGGGCGAGGCGTTGAAAGCTGAAATATGGCCAAGTCTTCTGGACGATTTACCACAGCGTGGGCTAGTCTGCCTCGACCGTGGCTTGGGCCGCGGGCGTCAACCAGCTCGGGCAAGGTCTCGTTTCTTCCTTGTTTTCTTTTCCACTTGAGTTCGAATTGTCAATTTGAGATCTTCGAAACCTATTTTTCGACCTTAATTCACCTGTTTTGACATGATAATGAACTAAACACGTCAAATTGTCCAGTAATAAATAAACGTAATAAACATATGTGAATAAGCACACAAAAGCCCGTAAAAAGACACTTAAATTGACCTAAAAGTGCGTGCACGACCACGTGTACCATGTACCTGAAGGTGTCCAGTCTGAACTGATTCTGTGTGATTTCAAGTAATCAAGAAACTCTTGGCTTAAGTATTCCTCCCCCCCCCCCCCCGGTCTGATCGGAGAATCTTAATACTTTTCCCAAGTTGTTTCTCGACTTCTAACTTAAACTCCTTAAATTTCTCAAAGGCCTCGGATTTTTGTTTTATGAGATACACATATCCATACCTTGAAAAATCATCAATGAAAGTTATGAAATACGAATATCCACCTCTTGCTTGAGTTGGGAATAGTCCGCACACATCTGTGTGGATCAACTCGAGCACAACCTTAGCACGTAGCCCTTTCCCAGAAAGTGTTTTACTTGTCATCTTTTCTTTGAGACAAGATTCGCAAGCACCATATGATTCGAAATCAAATGATGTGAGATAGTCTAACTTTCTCAATATTGCTATTCTTTTCTCATTGATATGACCAAGTCTACAGTGCCACAGGTAGGTTTTATTATCCGTATTACTTAGCTTAGGTCATTTGTTCTTGTACATTGAGAATATTTTGTTCACATTCAAGCATATATAATCCATTCGAAAGAAAGACGCCTCCTTAAAACAATTCATTAAGTGAAATGAGCATCTACTGTTTGCAAAATGGAAGGAAAAACCTTAAATGTCTAACATTGGAATGAAAATAATATTCTTGTACATTGAGAATATTTTGTTCACATTCAAGCATATATAATCCATTCGAAAGAAAGACGCCTCCTTAAAACAATTCATTAAGTGAAATGAGCATCTACTATTTGCAAAATGGAAGGAAAAACCTTAAATGTCTAACATTGGAATGAAAATAATATTCTTTGAAATCTAAAGAACAAAATAAAAATTATATAAATCTAATTTATATCTCGAAGGAAGATCTAATCTAGTCTAATTTCAATGTACAAAACAAACTACCTAAGCTCTCATGTAATGCACCCTGTGCTTTGAATTTCGGGCAGTCATTCAGCGCCCCTTCTCATTGCAGAATAGGCACTCATCCTTTGGTAGTCTCGGCTTCTTTTGAACCCCTCCACTCTTAGGCTTCAAGATCGCATCCTTAGATGTTTTTCCTTTCTTCTTATGCTTATTCTTTTGCTTGGAAGATTTCGCAGAAGAGCTCACCATGAGCACAGAGTTGCCTTTAGAAGTAGATGATTCGTAGCTCTTGAGCATGTTGTGAAGCTTTAGCACTATCGCCTTCGTGTTGCTCGCATTGAAATTCACTATGAAGTTTTTAAATGAACTTGGAAGAGACTGCAGAATCAGATTTATTCAGACACTTTAGGGTAGCTTTGTTCAAATCGATTCCAACCTCTCAATCCATCCGATCATCTTCAGTATATGTTCAGAAACATGTCCCATATCATGAAGCTTACACTTGAAGAGATCTCCGAGTATCTCATACTCCATGGTCTGAGTTTCTGAAGCGTACAGACTCTCCAAGTGTTTCAACATCTCATAAGGGAACATGCTTCCATGTTGCGTATGCAGTTCTATACTCATAGAGGACAACATTATGCATTGATCCGATATGACATCCTCAACATGTTTCTTGTGAGTTTTTTTGTCAAATGATGCATACTCAGGAGACTTCTTGTCGAGGATGTCACCGATTGGTTTATTCAAGACATACTCAATCTTGTCTTACCTTAGCACCAAGCACAAGTAATAAAGCCAATTCGTAAAGTTAGACTCAGTCAAATTATTTGTTTCCATCAAACATTTATAAGCTAAATTCGATATTTTGTCTTAATAGAAAATAATTATAATGGGAAAGTAAATTAGAACAAAGTAAACAAAGATCACATTCGTATCACTAATCGAAACAAAGAGTTTATTGTAATGATTAGCTCCCAGTAATTTTAACATATTTTGCGTCCCCAAACACAAAATACATATTTATAATAATTATAATCTTAGTAGTCTAAGATCCAGTCTATATTATTGTAGCCTCTATTTTGGTTGATGACTACAATAATATCACTCAGTAGGCCTCCAAGCCAATTGCAACAACAATTTAGCAATTCTTGGTTTATTAATTCAATTAATATTGCGTCCCCAAACTATTTTGGTCGCTTTGGCGTCTCAAAATAATTTAAGCAAGTCAGTTCCATCACACGATGCTAACCATGCATCTATGAATGAGCCCGAATCTCAAACAATTATGATGGACGACGCATTTTGTTTCCATACAAGACTTGGTTTTTAATGCGAAATTTTTATGTGATACTATTTTTTTAAATTTAATATCTAATATTAAATTATAACACAATTACTGGGTGCCGCCTACCCAGGCATAAGAAATGCGGAGCACACATATTGGGCGTCGTCCACCCATACATAATATCGCGGACTATATGTATTGGGTGTCGCCTACTCATGCATAATAACAGTCTAACTACTATAGTCGATGGAATAAGCACTTAATCAAATAATAACTTATCACATGGGAAATCAAATAAACCTCAACGAATAAAATTATTAATCCAATTAAAATTTTATTCTTTAATTAAATATGGATTAAAATTATATATTAATCCCAAATCAATATAAATATACATTTAATATTAATTTCAACTTAATATAAATATATATGTTTATTATTATTATTTCAAACCAGTAATAATAAATTCAAACTTATTAATTCAATTAATAACTTTAACTCTTAAAATTCTGGATAAATAAATTTTTTAATTAATCATATTTTAAAATTAAAATCCAGACCATTTAATTTAAAATCAACCCAGTAAGACTAGCCCAATTAATTAATCAAACAGGTCCAATTTAAATCAGCAGAAAATGGGCCCAAATAATCAAACCAGCCCAACATCTGAAAATGGCCCATAATCCCAGCCCATACTATTAAATCAACCCAATTTTATTAAAATTACCGCAGGCCCAGGTTTACCCCAGTCCAGGTCCAAAAACCCGGCCCAGAACCCAGTTCGGATATCAGCCCAGGTCCAATAAATTGGGTCAAGTCCAATTTAAAATACTCAAATTTTATAAGGGCCCATCCCAGAACACAGCAGGCCTAACCAGCCCGAAAATCTTTTAGGGTTTGGGCTAGGCACACCGCCTCCGCTGCTGCCCCCCGATCGCCATCGTTGCTGCTCGTCCGGCGAAGCAAGACCAGCAGCACATCACGTCAACGCAGCAACAGAAGCACAAGCGATGTTGTCGCCGTCCACATCGATCAGCAACAACAAGATGCCGTTGCTGGAACGCCGTCGCATCAGCAGCAGCAGCAGAATACCACTCATCAGTGCCATCAACAGCACACAACGACAACAGAGCCGCTGTTATCGTCAACAATGAGTAGCGGCAGCAGAGCCGCCACCGCCGCCATCGTCAACAACGCGATAGGGCACTTCCACCACCGCCACCGCGTAGCATGGCACAGCTTCGCCGGACTCCACCGCTGCCTCACACAACGGTGGCGGCGTGCCACCACTGCCGTGGCTGACGAACACGGCCATGGCGAGAGAGAGCGGTTTACATATTTTGCAATTTGTTATTTGTTTTCGGATTTTTTGTAACAGTTTCAAAACTCAGTTTTCAATTATTATGTAAATCCATTTTTTAATTATTAAAAAAAGGGCCGTATTTCAAACACTGTTTTAACAATTAATACATGAATTTCCAGAGTTTCTTATTTCTAGTAAATCAAATTTGTCGTTTTTATTGTACAATCAAATTGAAAAACTATTTGACAAATTGATTTCGATAAAGTTATAATCCACAAATAATTAGAAAGTATGATAATTATAAATCGAGCCCCGGACCCTGATACCACTGTTGGGAATTCTCGATTCCATCTAATTTGCACAGCGGAATAATCAATCGAGAATAACGATCATGATCTATAATTGAATTACACGTTGAGCAATAATCACGCAAAAGTTCGAATCACTTACTTCTTGCGTAATTTAACCGTAAGGAATATCACAACTTAATTCACCAATTCAGGTATCCACGCATATGACGTATGCCGCTAGGAACAATTCCCGGTACACTCGTTCAATAAGAGATCGCTAGGAAATCCCTTATTGAACTCTATAATGTCTCTCTGTTTCTTACTGACAAGATTAACTGTTCTCTATGATAGGGAATAGATAAATATAGTGTCCATATAGCCCTAGGTATATGGGCCTAATAGTCTGGTCTGCTTTAATTAATTAACCAGTCTAACTTATTAATTAACTAAAGCTCATATCCTAATCTAGTCCATAACTTTCAAAAAGACCTACATCTAAGGTCATTCCACACCATATTAAGTAGGAATCTTCACTTATTACCCCATCCATTCTTCTTCACTGGAGGTTCTTTGGCCTTCTCATTCATCTTCATAATTTTTTCCACTTTCCATTACAATACTATTGGGTGATCTAGCTGAAGCATCTATGAGTAGTTGAGCTTGTGGAGCATCCACCATTCTTGGAGGGGCTCTGAAATTTACTCGTTTCTTTTGAGCTTGTGGAACTGATATTTGAAGTTGACCCCCACATGCTTGGGCCTTGTACTGATTCTGCAGGTGGAGGTTGGGTCTCCTGTTGGGTATCAAAACCAGGTTGGGTGAGATTGATCTCCACATGATGGGCAAGTTTAATGGTACGGGGTAGTAATGTTTGTTTAATGGCACTGGAAGAAGCATGTTGTCCCACTGATGAAACTCCTTCTTCATCTCCAATTATTTCATTCACCATTGATTGAAAATCAGACCAAAATGTAACACAAATGTAAAAGCGTTAGAGATCAAGTATACCTAATAAACATGACATCCAAATGCAAACTTGTTAAAGACCCATGGTCAACTAAACAAGAGACCAAGACATTTTTCAATGCAAATTCATTTCATGGCTCTTTTCATGCAGACTAAGTAATGAACTCACTGTTGATAAAGCCCCATCGCTAAAAGAGAACACTAATAAGAAAGCTAACATGGCATTGGAACCAAGCCTAAGTATCAAACATGTGAAAATCTATGAATGGTTCAAAAACTATCATAAATGGATCAACATAAATAGTAGTAGAACAGTTTGTTTAAAACCTATGAAGCATGTGGAATATAGGTCAGAATCAAGAAAGATATGAAACATGTGAAAACCAACTTCATATGTCGAAGAGTAAATTAACATAATTGTAGGATCAATTTTTTCTATTAGAGACATATGCTTCACCTTGCACTTCCTCGAATTGTGTCCTCTTGGGCCACACTTACCACATTTTACATTGCCTTCTTTTCATTTTGACATACATATTCTTCTTTCATGTAGAGGGTTCATTCGGTTCTCTCCTCCTTGATTTGGGTGGCCTACCTATTCTTCTTCCAAAGTTAGGGGGCAGTGGAGGAATGTACAAAGTTTTAGCCCATTCATCAGAGTCATTTGTTCCAAGCACATCATGTTCATACACTTGTTTGTATCTGTCATCATATCAACTATTATATAGAAAATCAGATCAACATCACCTACTACCCAAGAGCCCAAAACTGCAAGTAATCAATATTCATATGTTCTTCTTCCACATAATCGAAAATGATTGCCTTCTCCCACGTAATATTTCGCAGTTGGAGTCTCTTCAAACCTCCAATTGTAGTGCATTACAAAGTTAATGCTTTTGATTCAAGATTTGCCAAATATAAACAAATAGCTAGGGTTTTTAGCAAATACTAACCATTAAACAAATACCCAACACCCAAAAGATGACAAACAATAAAAGAAAGTAAGGGACCATCATCAAAGTTCAATGCAATGTGGTCCCTTTTTGGAGTTGAAAAACTATGGTTGTTGTATTATATTTACTAAATCCATAACTTAGGGCAATGTTGAAAAATATTTTAAGCTAATAATCGTGATTAGCATGAAAGAAGTGAACCCATAAACACACAAAAAAAAAAAAAAAAAAAAAAAAAAAAAAAAAAAACCTAACTGCTACTTCCGATAAAATAGAGGTGGTATAAGCTTCCCGCCTTTGCATAGGCATCTTCACAAGTTACTTCATATGACAATGTGGGTACAAATTGCTCCAATTTGAGATGTAATCGGCCCTTAAACTTTTTAGTGTTCTAGGATATAGTGTGAAAGAAACTGAATTAGGAATTTGCAATGTGGTTGTTGTTTTAATTTCATGTCCATTAATTTTTTTGGTATTTTTCCCCCAAGTTGAGCGCCATGTTGGATCCACCTAGGTAGCCATGTGGGTTTCTCTAGCCGGCTTTTTAAATCTCGCAGGCCATGTGACCAATTCACGTATTTTTAATGAATTCCGACGAGAAATGAGCATCAATTGCGCAATTTTGTTACATGATGGATATAAAATTACCATAGTTGAACATAAAGGGTACATATGTGCCACCCCCTATGCTTAATGGGCAAGTTTTGTAATTTTTGCCAATTAAATCTTTAGTTTTGACTATAATTAGATACAAATTATATCATTAATGACTTATTACCTCGAAGTTCATCTTTTCTATTGATTGTGTTTGTACTATTCTTAATAGATTCATTTTTTTAGTAAGAATAACCAATGAGTCTTTTCTTAAAATATATTAGAATCCAACTAAATACACTTTTCTAGCATGTCTCACTATTATCTTAAGAGTTAATTTCAAATACAATCCCAATGATTCCAGATAGAAGGTATTATATTCTTCTAGCATGATTGTAGTATTTTCTTTAAACTTATATTATAATAAAGTTGAGCTGGTTATTCAATAAATTATAGTCGCATCATATTTAATGAAATTACATTGTTTCTAACGCCCTTGAATTTAATATTTTATACATTTCTCAAATATCTTATATTCATATTGATATTTGTTTCAGTTTTTATATAAATCATATTTTTCTTAAAAATAGCTCATTGATAGTACAACTTGAAGAAATTAGGGAGATCACTATAAATAGCCAATTTTCTTATAGTATTGATTATATATAAAAGAGTTACATTGTTTAAATAGAAATAAAATTTTAAATTAATCTCATCCTTTGAAGTATATACATATATATATATATATATATATATATATATACACACACATATCATTCAATGATCAATTATTATTAATTTTTTATTTTGATAACTAATTTGTCTTTTTTAAGAAAGATGCATGATATTTTATCATTTTTTCAATCATTTTATTTTATAAACCAAATATCTGGTACTATATAGAAGACAACATTTAAAACTTACTCTCTCTCTCTCTCTCTCTCTCTCTCTCTCTATATATATATATATATATATATATATATATATATCTTCATAAGTTAAGTAATATAAAAAATAAAAGTAATAGTAAATTTTTCATTTTGTCATGAACCTATACCAAAAACTTAATTAACAAATATTTAAAAAGTAGCTAACTTTCACTAAATAAAAAATCAGATAAAATTCTTTTAAGTTATCATAAATATGAGTTCTTATATCGTATTTCTTTTACTCAATGTAGTACATCTTATTTTGATATTTTAAATATGTCTAACTATCTGTCTAATTTGAAATTTGTATATTTTATTTTATTTTAATGCTTGAGAGAATTTAAGTAGAGTTGAGAAAGATTTCCAGATTCTAATCTCCATGAAAATTGTGTTAAATACTAAAATTAGGAATAAGAAATATTTTTTAGTTAATGTAAATTGATCAAAATGAAATTAACACCTATATATTTTTTTTGGTCTGCCTTTCTGGTCATGCATGTCTTCAATTTTTATTTTGTTTTTTATCTGCTCTATATGACGTCTGTTCCATTGTTCGATATGGCAGTGGTGGTTGTTCGATTTTTTGCTTGATGTGCATGTATGTAGTCTTGGAGTAGGGCTTTCTTCGATTGTTTATCACTTAGATGCGTTGTTGTTTTTTCTCTTTTCTTCAGCCTATCTGCCTGTTTGGACAGAGCATGATTTTATTGATTGGATGGAGAGTCTTGTACTTTTGTTTAAGTAATAAGATTCTTTATCCTTGATAAAAATTAAAAAAAAAATAAAAAAAAAAGTCTTTTTTATATAATGTAATATTATCTTTTGCTTAACACTTATAGCACAAATATTTCAGTTATAGTTATTTTTTTCTTCATAATTTCCTATTTTAAGAGTATCTAATATGTTTTCTTATGTATTTTCTTAAACATCATTGAAAAACTCTTATATCAATGTATAGATGGAACTGATTTTAATTTCAAATTAGATATATCAAAAGTTGATAGAGTTAATAATAGTAATTATGTAATGTTGTCTAACATTATTTATATTTACTTATCTTTTATTTGATAATTTCACCTTTCATTTCCATAGTAGTTACGAAATAATAATACATTCATTAATAAAAAAACTCAAAGAATCATAATTTTGTGTATTATATTTTAAATGTAAAACTCAAGATTTAAATTTGAATCTTTTATATCTAATATAAAAATTTCTTCCACATGATTAATATTATAATACAAACATTTTAATTATAGATAAGAAAAATAAAACATATTTGCATAAATTCGTATTTGACATAGTTAAAACTATCTTCAATGTTTTTCATTTATATATGTTGCTCACTAAAATCCCTTTAATCTATTTTACTTTGAATATTATGTTATTTCATATATAACTCAAAGTATACAAATATGTAGTTTTTTTTAGGAAGAGTTAGAAATATGAATAAGGTACAAATATACCTCTCAATAAGTTTTTTTTTTTTTTTTCAATCATACATTTTAAATTTTAAAATCAAATAGATAACTGTTCAATGCAGAACAAAATACACACTTTCATTAATTTTAACGGTCAGCGTCAAAATTGAAGCTAAAACCAATTCTAATTTTTAAATAAGCAGAATTTATTTATTATAAGATGCTAAGCTTTATTAACCAAACCACACGACGAACATGAAAGCATAATACAAGGGACAATGAGTTAGTCCTGAAATTCTACCAGCTTCTCTGGAGGCAGTAACTGTCACTCCTACTAGTTCTTCCATGGGCTAAATGCAATAAATAGAGATACATGCTGGGAAATTTGATAACATCATCTCTTATATATGTATAAAAAAAGAAGGGGAGAAAAGAAAATAAAGGAGATGCAGTAATTAAAGGGGAGGAACAAGGCCATCCCCCCACCCAACCACCCTCTCTGTGATTGGATTTATGTTCCACATAATAAAAAGGAGTTGAAGCCATCACCACTTTGTGTGTGGTTAGGAGAACATGAGTAGGTTAGCTAATTGATATCGTCCTTTTAAAAGTAACTGTGTGTATTTTATTTTCAATTGAAACGTTAAAGTATCTGGGGGTGTACACTTTGCGATGTGGATCAGAGATTTGAAAATCTACAAACACATACCATATTTTGGTTATTTTAAAAATAAATATCCAAATCCAATTCGAAAATCGGGATGGTACGGTGTTGTTATCTTTCTCTTCAAGACAATTTGTTCGAAATTTTGGATCTAACAAAATAATTCAATCAGTTTAATTTAATTCGAACAACTGTAGATTTTGTGTATTTTGAATAACGGATTCTATTTGAACAAAATCTATTGATATCTAACTAAAATAAATAATTTTTCATTCATTAAGTTTGTTTCCAAATCGCTATTTTTTTTAAATTATATAATAATAAAATATAAGGTTCCTTTAATTATTTATGTTAAATTTAACTAACTGTAGAATTATGGATAATTAATTTTAATTCTTATTTAAATTACTCATATAGGGATAATTTATTTTTAAATTTATAATTTGTATTTTACTCGGTTATTCATTCAGTATAGTTTGGTACAGCTAGGTGCGGTTCGATATGGTTTTCAGTACAGAAAATTGAGAGTTATCCAAATCCGTAGTTAAAAATTAATCGGTTCAGCTCGATTCAGAAAAAAGTCAAATGATCAACAAATTTTTTCAGTTCAGAGCTAGTTTGGAGAGAGTTTAGACCCAGTTTCAGTAATCTCCAAACTCCTTGCACAATGCTAAGAGTATCTGGCTGTTCAATTCTAAATTTTTTAATGTCTAACCAGACAAAAAATAATTGAGGTATTTATTGAAATTTGTGAGTAGAATTGAGGGGTCTAGTGGTATATTATCCCTTAGAAATATAAAGGTCTCTTATTCTCTATAATTAATAAATAAACATTTAAAAATTTGAAATTGCTTATTTACCTTAACTTTTAATATCATTAAAGATATATTAGATATAACATAAAATGGACGAAATAAAAAAAAAATATATATTTTTACAATAAGTATAGGTATATATATGTAGGTATATATATATATATATATGTATATTACATATATATATATATATATGGATATTTGTTGTTATAAATAGGTAGATAGTAGATATGGATATAATCAAAAGGCAAAAACTTGGGTGCATAATATCAACCATAGTGTTATTGTACACCTTGTGGGCCCCACCGATTTAGCCCAAAAAAATCGCGCGGTTCAGACCGGTTCAGACCTGAACCGGTCTGAACCGGTCAATTATTATTATATTAATATTTTCTGTGCGTGCGTGTTATATACTTAATGGCCTATTTGTTAAACACTAAACAAGTGGTCTGGTGGTATTTAATGTAGTCTTAAATATCTCAACCTTAAGGTCAAGGGTTCAATTTTGTTAGCATCTTTTTTCCTTCTTCCTTCATTTTTTTTTTCCTATTCCTTCTTCTTTCTTTTTTTTTTTTTTTTGCCCTTTAATTTTTTTATCTTTTAGCCTGTGAGTCTAGAAAAAATTATAAATTGTATTATTAAGTTTTTTTTATAATGCAACAATAATTGTAATATTGTACAATATACAAGAAAAATTAATCTAACCAAACATATACTGTCATACATCATAATATACACCGTATCGAAATATTAAATATACTGTGAGTATTGTAAGTTGGAAAAAAAAATATTTTGTAGTATGAAACAAAAATTAACTAAAACAACATATACTGTCAGGCATCACAACGTATACTGTATCGAAATATTAAATATACTGTGAGTATTGTAAGTTGGAAAAAAAAAATTCGCAGTATAAAATAAAAATTAACTAAAACAACGTATACTGTCAGGCATCATAACGTATACTGTATCGAAATATTAAATATACTGTGAGTATTGTAAGTTGGAAAAAATAAATATTTCGCAGTATAAACAAAACTTAACTAAAACAACGTATACTGTCATGCAACATGACGTATACTACATCGAAATATTAAATATACTGTTAGGCATCATAACATATACTAGCTCGAAATTTGAGTAAACTGCTGGTGAAAAATAAAAAGGAACAACGTATACAGTCATGCAACATAACGTATGCTACATTGAAATATTAAATATATTGTTAGGCATCATAACATATACTATGCTCGAAATTTGAATATACTGCTGGTGAAAAATAAAAAGGTGGTGTTCATATACTCTCAGACTTTATAACATATACTAAGCTCGGAATTTGAATATACTGTTGATGAAAAATAAAAAGGTACTGTTAAGATTCGAACCCGCACACTGAAGGGTACAATTCCGCGCCTTTACCAACTAAGCCAGCGCCTATTTTGTGATTCCAAACACACCTTAATATATATATATATATCACGCACGCAAAAATCATAAGTGGGCCCCACAAGGTGTACAATAACTCTAATGTGCATCTTATGCACATGAGTGTCACTCTTAAAAAAAAAAAACACTTAAAATTTCTAAATGACTTAGTTACCCCTAAATTTTAATACTACTATGGGTATATTAGGCATAACAAAAAATGGACGAAACAAAACATTCATACTTTTATAATAGGGTATAGAAATGTGTTTTTTGTCTTGCGTTTATTTGTTGAGTCTCCTTATATTTATTCTTGTTTGCATATTATTTAGGGTTAAAGGGAGATGATTGGGATGTCTTGAATTTAGGGGGAGTTTTTAATTTCTTTTGGCTTGTTTTAAGTTGTACGAGTGGTTTTGTGTAGAAAAGGCAAAAAGGGGGGAGATTGTTTGAGTTTGATTGATCAAACTCTTAAACAAAATCTATATTTTGTATGTTTTGCCTTTTATACACTTATTTGATTTTTATCATTATTTGGCTGAATTCTATTAAAGTGTAATGCAGGGACTTTGGAGCAATTACGAGAAGATCAATTAGAGCAGTCTATTAGGCTGGAAAAGAATGAGGAAATGAAGGAAGGAGATAGAGAGGAGACAAAGTCTCTACAACATCTCTAGAGGAATTATTGTATATGGCAAGGATGTGCAACTTCCAAATGGCCTTCCAAGGATTGTGGCCATCACTGGACGAAGGGAGAGAGTTTAAACCAAGGAGACCATCCAACAGGTTGTGGATGAAGGTGTAAGAACAAATAAGCCTATTTGATGAATTTTTTTATGAACGTGTAAGCTAATTTCACCAAAAAAATTGCCATTACGTGAATGATGCCAAATCCATTGGTTTTTAATAGCAAGGTTACGAAGTGCCAGCGAGAGGATGTGCTTAGCCTTCGACGGTGTGAAGATCTCCTTATTAAAGTCATGACGCCAAGAGTGAGTATCAAAGCCGATCAATTTGGAACTGTGAAATCCAAAAATAATGTATTACAAGGGCTACTAGCCATGAAATTCGGGGGCAAAGGAAGCCATTTGTCAATCCAAATGTAAGTAAATCTTCCGGAGCAGATTAGACGATGGGCCCCCAAGAAGGATTACTCGTCTTCCTTCCAAGATATTCAATTATTCATACAAAAAATTGATGCTTGATAACTAAACTTTGGATTAAGGAATGTGTTGTTTGAGTGATACTTATCTTGGAAGACACGAGCCAGCAAGGAAGACGGATGAGTAAGTAGCCTCCAAGCCTGTCTGGAAAGCATTGCCTGATTAAAAGCTTTGGAATCCTGAAAACCTACTCCCTCTACTTTGTCAAGGGTGATCGTATCCCGAGTAATCTATATATTTTTCTTTTCAGCATCGCTACACCAGAAGGATTTAGTAAGGGAACCGATGTCCCCCAGGACTCCATTGGGAAGTTTAAAGCATGTCATATTGTAGATGGTGATAGCTAAATATTCCCTCCGTCCCGGCTTATCTTGCACAGGGGGGTCGGCACGGGTATTAAGAAAAGTTGCTTTTTGATTGTTTATTGACTTTTCAAAAATAGATTGAGGGTGGAGATTGAAGGTGGACATTTTGAGGGTGGAGATTATATTATGACTTTCCTTTTTTAAGCTGTGCAAGATAAGGTGGGACGACCATTTAAGGAAAGTGTGCAAGATAAGGTGGGACGGAGGGAGCTTTTATAAAACCAAAAGAAGAGAAAACAATAACAAAAAAACAAAGTTGATAGCTTGGATGGCTCGCATAATTAGGAGGAACTTCCTTGCCAGCTCGACTTCTATAATTCTCTTTTCATCTTGAAATGCTTTTCACACACTAAGCTTAATGGATGTAAAGACTTCTTTCTTACTGCGACCAACTATCAAGGGCAACCCCAAGTATTCAACATGAGAAATAGTTTGGGGGATGCCAAGTAAGATTTTGATGGAATCACTCGATGATTTTGAAGCGCTTGGACTGGAAATGCTTATTTATCCAAATTTATGTGATGGTCGGACACCTTCTTTTATAGCTAGAGAGCATACCGGAGATGTATGCTTTCTCTATAGTTGCAAATCCGAATAGTAGTGTATCACTTGCAAAGAAAATGTGGGAGGTTATTGGTGCAAATTTTGATACTCGAATTCCATGACTTTTTGTGGAAATTTTTAAATTGTGTAAGATTCATAAAAAGACTTTCGCACAAATAATAAATAGGTAAAGTGATAGTGGACCGCTTTGCCTAATCCTACGCCTGTACATTCCTTTTGAGCTGGATCCTGCCCTTAGACTCGTTACCTTGTTCGACTGAACTCGTTGACTCCGTGCTCTATTCGGTCGGAACCCTGTTCGAGAACCTTCTCTCATAGATTCCCTTCACCAAGTTATGGCCAGCAATCCGTTTTTATCCCTTGGTGTGAAAGGGCGACTTTCTTTCTTGTCTTGCCCAAAACAAAAAAGATATTTATTCTCATTGGAGAAAGACTATCCCGCAGCAAGGTTTTACACATTCACAAAAGGAAAAATTTGCTCCATTGAGCGAAAAGGAGAAGCTCACGAGTGCTCCCAAAATGGGGAGGGAACCAAGTGCATTGATGACAGTGTTGGGATTTTGGAAAAATATTATAGACGAAAATGAATTTTTCTGAGGCGTGTTATTATAACACTATCCTAAAGCATTTACTTGAGTAATCCCCCAGGATACAACAAAATTTCTAGCTTAAGTTAGGTCTAGGAATCAACGAAACAATACAACAAACTCAACAAAAGTGTAGTAATAAAAGATGACATGTGATAATAGTTGAAAGACCACTTATCTCCCTCTTTTACTACCAAATTGTACACACACACACACACACACACACACATATATATATGCTCAAAAATTAATGGTAACTACTAACATTAATAACATTCATGACAATCATAATAAAAATAATTATTAGGGAAGTTACATGTTGAATAAGAAGTAGCAATAATAAAACATTAATAATAATATAAATGAGTTATATTTGGAGGTTATGGTAAAACTCTTTTAAAAATCAAAATATATTTTCAAATTATCACACACAAACATAATTATAATAAATAAATAAAATCAATTTCTTTTGAAATATTTTTTTCCAACAGATAGGACTTATAAAAGACCATTTCACATTATCTTTAATCGAACCACTTCATTTTAAAGAGTAAACGGTAGTTAAAATTTATGTTTAAAAGTATTACTTGTTCTGGTTAAATGTATTACAATACATTTATCCTGAACAAATGATATATTTAAGGATATACATTAATACATTTTCATCGTAATACATTTACCTAAAACATATACTCCCTCCGTCCGAATGAACTTGCACTGGCCTCCGGGCACACATATTAAGAAAAGTTACTTTTTTTATAAATGTTGACTCACTACAACATAAATGGCTTTATGTAACACTTCGTTTGTAACACTTTTAAAATTTTGACTTTTATGTAACACTTAGGAATATGCAACACTTTCATGTAACACTTTTGTAACATCTGCGAATATGTAACACTTTCATGTAACACTTTTAGAATATGTAATGTTTTGAACGTAACATTTTTAAATTGTAACACATTTAGGTAACACTTTCAAATAAGTAACACTTTTTACGCAACACTTTTGAATAAGTAACACTTTTATTTTAAACTAATTAAATATTTGTGGATTATTTTTCTTATGTGACTTTAATTTTTATTTGTCTAATGTGTTACATTTTAATTATCACAACAGAAAATCTGTAACATAAGTGGTGAAAGCGATCAACTCAGACCTACAAAAATAACAATTCATTAGAGCACCTAAAGATTTACTTATTCGTTATCAAAAATAAATTAAATTTTATTTGTGACTTATTTGTGTGTATGTATATAGATATACACACATTATATTTTTACTAAACAATTACAAAATAGACTTATAGCTTTAGCCTTTAAGAATTTGAATACATTTTTTTAAGTGTGAGAGTCTAGACTTGTGACATTAATTTGGTCATGTCTCTTCATATTTGTAAGTTTATTTTTTTATTTAAAATCTATGAAACACAACAATTAAGGTGTCTTAATACATAAAATTATGGTAATTAAAATTAATGATAATGTCTTAAGATTTATATACAATAACTAGATGTATAAAATTAATGTGATATAAAATAAGTTATATATATATAAATATATATATGAGTGGATGAAAATGAAAAAAAAAATAGTGGAAATATTGTGTCAAATTGATATGAATAACGTAAATAAAATTAAGTTAGATTGTAGTTTGATGAAAACTTAATTTTGAGTGTATTTTATTGATGGTATAGTAAAATCTTGTGTATATATTGTTTTTCTTAAAATAATAACTAAAAAAGTTATTGTAGCCTAGTGGTTAAGACTTTGCGCTTAAGCTCCTGCAATCTAACAACTTGGGTTCGAAACCCAACAATGACAAATTTTTAATTTTTTCTTTCAATTAAAAGTGTTACATAAAGGGGGTTATATGTAACATTTTTTAGCGTTACCATAAAGTGTTACAATTTAAAATCTAATGTAACACTTATTAAAAGTGTTACTAAAGATCATCAAAAGTGTTACATTAGACTTTAGGTAGCACCGGCAAATGTAACACCAATAAAGTGTTACCTAAAGTCTATAGTAACATATTTTAGTATATATGTAACACTTTTTGGGTGTTACATTAGCCCATTTATGTTGTAGTGACTTAGTCAAATCTATTTTTACCTTTATGTGATGACAGATTTGTAATTATGTGATTAATGTGGGGTAGAGATGTAAAGTTTAATTTCCTGAAATGGAAAGTGTGCAAAAGGGTGGGACACCCCGATTAGGGAAGTATGCAAGTTCATTCGGGACGGAGGGAGTAATATATTTAGACATAAACATTAATACATTTTTACCCATAACTCAAATTGCATGTATAGTGCATTAGGTACCTATCCTCGTGCACATCTAATCTACTATATATTCCAGTTTAATCTAATCTAGGACCCGCTTGGTTTGGTGTTTAGGGGTAAGGAATGAGAATGAATGAAGACTCATTTTCATTGATGGTGCTTGGTACATAATAAATAAATTAATCATTACCTTATTTTATTAACAATTTCCCCCATTTCATTCCATAATATGATTGACCCCTCATTCATATCCATTATCATTGTCATTGATAATTTGCTATCAAGCGGACCCTAATATAACCTTTAAAAAAAGTAATAAGAGGTGTAATACGTAAGACCATCTTTATCCATGTCCATGGAGGGCAAGGGCATAGGAAAAAGATAAAATTTCCAATTAAAAATAAAAGCAAAAATGGTTAATCATTGATGCCCTTGGGTTGTGGAATAGGTTGGTTGACCAACCTATTCCACAATCCAACCCTCTTCTACAACCTGCCACATGTCGGTACCTCATTTGTTGTATCAAATTATTTATTGGATATAGTTTTAATAATAAATAAATAATATAATTTTTATTTTATAAAAATTAAAAAAATTATCAAAATTCTTTTTTTTTTCTCTACAAGTAGAATCTAATGTTGACATATTTTGAATAAAAATTTGAAGCTCTTTATTTTATTCTTTTTATAAATAGTTGGCTCGTCTGAACCGGTCCGATAGGCCAATTCCCCGGCGGACCCCGGGCCGATCCGATAATCTTAGTATATTATAGGAAAATACCACGGGCCGGACCGAATATATCTAGGACTGACTAAATTTTGCCCGACCTGGACCGATCCAAAATATGACGTTAGCCCGACAGACCCGACCTGACCAGGTCGGGCTAACCGAAATAGGGAACAACTTTGTAATAGAGAAGCTCACAATGCTCTTAAATACGACCTGATCGAGCATATATGGCGAAAATTTGGTACTGCTAATTAAATATATAAGTTGTATCTTTTATATTTGTAATTTAGTCTTTCAGACATGTATTTGTAGCTTAATTTATTTTTTTCGATTTCGTAATTCTACTTTTGCAATTTTAATTTGGTTATTATTTTAGCATGTTATTTTAAACATACCAGAAAAATAAAATCGACTTATTGTAATTACGGAGTTAAAATATTTTTTTATTCTTGAAATATATTAGAAAAAGCGCGAAGAATAATATGCAATTATTAAACCGTATAAAAAATATTGATTTTATTGGGAGATAAGCTCTGTATTTGGATAAAAGAAATTAATATATATTAAAATATTGATTTGAGTTGGGTTGGATTGTTGATAAAGTGTGAAAATATATTTTTTAGGTTGTGAAGTAGGTTGTGTACGTGGAAGAGAGATAAATGAATATTTTATTAATATGTTGGGTTGTGGGAGGTTGTGGATAAATGTGGTCTAAGGTATAAATAAATAAAGGCAAAAACTTGGGTGCACCATGTGCACAATAGTCTTATTGTGCATCGGTTCGGCCGCGGCCGCGACCAAATGTCGCGGCCGCGGCCAATTGTGACTGAAAAGGGTTTGGGCTGTGGAGTTAGCGCGGCCGCGCAGTCCAGGCGCGACCGCGCACAACTGTAACTCAAACATACTTTATGAAATTGTCAAACATACTTTATGAGTAAATCAACCATACTTTATGAGTAAATCAACCATACCTATGTTAGAATTTTTGTGTCTTGAATTTGTTACACTTTAAAATTGTGACTCAAACATACTTTATGAAATTGTCAAACATACTTTATGCAAATATCAACAATAATGCATGTTGACGCTCAAACATACTTTATGAAATTGTCAAACATACTTTATGAGTAAATCAATTATACCTTAAGTGCACTATATTATGATTTTCTGTCTTGAATCTGTTTCACTTTAAAATTGTGACTCAAACATACTTTATGAAATTGTCAAACATATTTTATGCAAATATCAAAAATACTTTATGCAAATATCAACAATAATACATGTTGACGCTCAAAACATACTTTATGAAATTGTCAAACATACTTTATGTAAATATCAAACATACTTTATGAGTAAATCAACCATACCTTAAGTGCACTATATTAGGATTTTGTGTATGGTTGATTTACTCATAAAGTATGTTTGATATTTACATAAAGTATGTTTGACAATTTCATAAAGTATGCTTGAGCGTCAACATGCATTATTGTTGTTATTTGCATAAAGTATGTTTGATATTTGCATAAAGTATGTTTGACAATTTCATAAAGTATGTTGAGTCACAATTTTAAAGTGAAATAGATTAAAGACACAAAATTTCTAACATAGGTATGGTTGATTTACTCATAAAGTATGTTTGATATTTGCATAAAGTATGTTTGACAATTTCATAAAGTATGTTTGAGTCACAGTAGTGCGCGGCCGCGCCAACTCCACGGCCCAACTTCCCTTTTAGTCACAATTGGCCGCGGCCGAACCGATGCACAATAAGGTTATTGTGCACATGGTGCATCCAAGACCCACTCATAAATAAATAGGACAGTTTTATTCTAGTCGCATAATTTGCGTCAGTTGCGGGGTTTGGCGCTTCCACAAAAACAGGAAAACAGAATAAGAAAGTGAAACGATCAATTTCAGGCGACTGATGTCTCCGGCCTCCGTTGGCAATGTAACTGAAATAGTAGAGGGGAAGGGCAAAGGAAAAGACAATAAATAAAATCAGAAAAAGGTACAATTTCCTGCTCACAACGTCTAATGGTTGATTACTTTTTACATGCTATATTTTGATTAAAACCTATAAATTATGAATTGATTTTGGGGAATCGGTTAATGTTTGAGTCGTCATCCTCAAAATTCTTATTTTAGAGCTCTGCTATTTTGTGCATTGCCTTCTTAGTAGAAGTTGTACCCTAGGTTGTTCATGTGGGAAGTTCCCTATGATTTTTTGGCGTTGAAGAGTATGTTATGTAGAGAGAGAGAGAGAGTGTGGTGTAATATGAGAACACAGTAGTACTAGTAGTAAGCATGTAGGGATGATGAAAGTTGTAATTCATGATGAGATTTGCAGCTACAGATTGGGCTGATAACCATGGTGATATTAATTTCTATCATTATTCTAGGATGTGATTCTTCATTGACATGATATGACCAATTTTTGTTTTGAACGTGATAGTTTGTAAATTACACACCTCAAACTTAGGAGCACTTTAAAAAAGAAAAAAGCAAAGGCTTGGATGTTTGGACAAGGATAGGGACATGCAAATAGGGATGTGTTCATTCAAAATGTATGCTTGTATTGGGATGGAGTTGGATTGAGTGTATTGTAGACATGAAACCAATATGTTGGTGGTTTATATTGTGAGAAGTGCTAGGTAATTATTAAAAGGTTTTTGGGATTTATGAATATTATTATATTGTAAAATGTGGTATAAATAATGATTGGTTGATGATTGAAAATGTAATTGAAATTTGTGGAGGAGGGTAGGATTTTTAAGGAACAGAGAAGAGGCCTGGAACTCTTATCCTTTCCCACCCTATTTCTCAATTTGTAAAGATTCGAATTTGGAAAAAATAAGAATTTAAGATGTACCAACAATGTTACAAGATGATTCGAGTCATTTGGGCTTCTCTCCGTAAGTTTCAAGGGTGATCCACTAATTATTGATCCAGGTTACTTTCATGCGTATGAGTTACAACCTTACCAACTGGTGACAATAACTATGGAGTGATTCACTTTCTAGAATAGTTCGTATACAAGATGGGATCGAGGAGAGACTGTATAAACAGAAACTGCTCTGTCCTAACTTGTTCGGTTCTTAATGCAGTTTCACTTTTTGGACTCAAAGCTGTGCATTGGCGTCCATACTTTGTTATTGAAATAAGCATCCACTATGTTCTCCATGTACTCTTTTCCTTCTTATGTGTGGCTGTTGTCATCATACTGTAATGGAGCCTTTTTTGTTGATTTGTTGAAGTATTATGTTATATCAACTCTTTATTCTTGTCCCTTCAACATGACTGCAGTTTGTTTGACATAATCTCTAAAAGATCTTAGTATGACGAGTTGAAAAAACCGAGAGCTATCATGCATGATGACATTAAAGTTGAAAAGTTTCTGATTGCTACGGTTAGCCTGAGCAGGTAAAATTAGTGCAAGCATTGAGAGCCTCCTTTGTGGTGTAGGTTATATGGCATCTAAGATTCCATAATTAGCAAAGGCAGAATTGAAAAGTAGCACAAATACTGAAGTATGATTACTCAATGTCTTCAATTGTACATTGCTTTGGCCAAATCATATGTTTTTCCTTTTAGACATCTGGGACTAAGGAATGGAAGGTTGTACTACGCCTACGTGAATGTTGGTTAAGTGGCTGGCAAAATAACTTGCAACTATTGGTATGTATTATTGTACAACCTGCATTATTACTCAAGCTCTGGATTTCCTGATTATGAAACTAAACCATCCTCTACGCCCTGTCATGTTCTAATCTTGTATGTAGTAATTCAATGCTGTAGAAGGTGCTAGATATTGTGCATATATGTTGGTGTTGAGCAGGTTTGACAGGGTTTAGGTGGGGTCTATTTTGTAAAGCAGAATTTAGCATCTAGGTGGAGATTTTTTATGACAATAACATCGTTCGGTAAGATTGGAACATGGGGAAGGAAACTGAAATTGATGGCTAGTATTATGGTCTCTTAAGTGCAATGAACTCCCTCCATCCCGTAATCAAGTCTTGTTTCAATTTCCTTTTTGGTCGCAAAATAAAAATCTTGTTTCTAGTCTCATTTTCTTAGGTTGAGTGAATTGAAAATTTTAATTTCATAAATAAGTTAGATATGATTGAGTAAATTAAACAAAAAGCTACTTCATGGATTTTAGAGAGTTGTACATTCATGTAATTGACCGAAAAATAAAAATGAAAAGTTACATTCATTAAAAATAAGACTGTTTATAGGATGAGGAAGTAATAGTTCTGTGGATGCTTTTCCAAAAGACACAAGTACCCTTTCTGTTTGTACACTGTGATCTTTATTGGAATGTTATGACACTTGGCCATTTTATCGCATTCCAGGGTACAACATGGATTAGCCCTAGTATTATCTGAAGTACAGCTTCTTACAAAACAAAGTCTCCAGGTTCAGTTGCTTAACATTGAATTTTCTGTTAGGGTATGTTTGCTTGGGGTTTGCCAAACCCATAATCAGTTTGGCCAATCCCAAGTGATGTTTGTTTGGTCAAGCCACGATATTAGGGTTTGGTGGGGGGACATCAATCACAAATCAAAAAATTATTTTAATTATTCTCCCAATCATTAATAACTACCTCTTACTCATATTACATCACATTTTACAATTAATAATTAAATTTCCCACCCAACCAAACATCACCCTCTAACATCCCCAGCCACTAACCCCAGCTACTTCCCTCAGCCCAGCCACCCCAGCCCCAAGCAAACATAGCCTTATTATATAAAGAACCATATGTTTATTAATATTTGTGATTCGTGATGGTATACGTCGTGTGTTCTTTTTTTTGTGATAATTCATTCTCTGAAAAATATCAAATAAAAACACTCACCGCTCCTCCTTTTCCCCCGTCATGTCTTAAATCTTAAACAATTGGTTTTTATAGGGGATACTTTTACTCTTCATCTATTCTATTCGTGTAAAATTATGGGATTGGATGCAAATTAGCCAGAACCTATATTCAGATTCAAATTATACCATAAACTTTTTTTTTTTTTCAAAGTAGGCCCTTGAACATTTAAAATAGTTGGATAAACCCTTAGGTCCCATTTGGATGGAGGGATTTGTGCTATGGATTTACAAATTCATTGTCAAATTCACTCCATGTGTTTGGATAAAATATTAAATGAGTGGATTTGTAAATCCAGATATTTAAATCAACCCATTTAGAAATCCAGGATTTGAGATTCTCCATTTTACACTATATTTGGGTGGATTTCAAATCTTTTTTTTTTTTTTTATAAGAAACAAATTATTTATTGGAAACAAAAAAGTCATACAATAGGAAGAGGTTTCCCAAATCGAAGACTACAAAAACATTGAGAAATTATTCTAAAGCAATGACTAAGTCTCTATTGAGCTCAGTGATGAAAAAACCCCTAAAAAGGTTATGATTCGAAATCGAACAAGCCACTCTATATTTGGTTTTAGCCCACACTTCCTCACTCGACTCCTCAATTGTCCTCAAATATCCTTTTGTTCCTCTCCATCCAGATATTCCAACAAGTGATATGAGTCAGAATCCTCCACACAATCTTAGCGCTTTTATTCATTACTTCTCCTGGATTTTGCTCGAAAATTTCCTTCGCACTCTGGGGTGTCTCCCTATCGCTATCTCTTCCTCTCGTTTTCCAATAAAATGCTCCTAATATTTTTTAATTCTTTTTTTTTCTTTTATCTCCAATGAAATGCTCCCAATATTTTTTTGGGATATAAAATACATAATATGTACTACCTCCGTCCCAGTTTAACCTGCCTACTTGCCATTTTGGTTTGTCCCACCTTAACATGTCAGCCCATAAATAATAAATTTCTCTCACAATCTCCACCCTCAAAATCTCCATTCTCAATCACCTTTAAAAAAGTCAAAGATTCCACAAATTTTGTTTTTTCTTAACCTCTGTGCCCGGTCAACCTAGGCAGGTTAAGCCGGGACGGAGGGAGTATATATGTGTGTGTGTGTATATAAATGGAAAAAAAAATTGCTCGGTTAATTTTGATGTAGATAAATTGTTAGTTTAAACTTTAAAAAAAAAATTGAATTTTAAAAATATTGTATCAGTTTTTTGCCAAATAATAAATTTGAAAATTTTGGATTTCAAAATTCTTTCACAAATCCACCATAAATCCAAACTAGGGGTGAGCAAAATTCGGTTTGAACCGAATTAACTGACCGATCCGAACCGAAATTCATTATTCACGTTTTCGGTTTTAGTTTTTATGATTTTCGGTTAATTCAGTTCGATTTTGTTTCATAAAAAAAATTACCAAATTAACCGAACCAAACCAAAATTTATAATTTTTTTTAATATATTTTTTATACATATATATTACTCCCTCCGTCCTACCTTATCTTGCACACTTTTCTTAAACGGTCGTCCCATCTTATCTTGCACAACCTAAAAAGGAAAGGTATAACATAATCTCCACCCTCAAAATTTACACCCTCAATCTCCACTCTTAATCCACCTTTGAAAAGTCAACAAACAACCCAAAAAAAAACTTTTCTTAATACCCGTGCAAGATAAGTCGGGACGGAGGGAGTAATATATAAATATCTATTTTTTTTTATAAAAATTATATATACCAGATTTAAAGTAAATCATTTTTTTTATGTAGATGAATGAATATAGGTTTATTGTTTCATATAAATATATATGGAAATCTATTTATTCTATTAAGTTTTTATGCACTTTAATGGATATTTATATAGGTTTATTTTTTAGTATGAATAATGAATTTGTTTTTTGAGAAAAAATTATTTCGGTATAACCGAAAATCAAACCGATTAAACCGAATTAATTCGGTTTGGTTGTAATTTGGTTCTTAAAATAATGAATTGATTTTTGGTTTAGGTTTTTTAATTTAGTTTGAATTTTGGATTCACTAATTAAATTCGATTCGATAAACGAAATTTGCTCACCCCTAATCGAAACAAGAGATTTCAAGTCCATGGATTTCAAATCTAAGGATTTTGAAATCTGTTCATTTTAAATCCCTCGACAAATCAAATTTCTCCATCCAAATGGGGCCTTAATCTTTTAACTTCCGATAAATAGGATGCTCCTAAATATTGAAATAATTAAATTAAAATATATTTAAATGATCTAAAAATGGACAAACTAAGTCATGAATTACATCTAAAGAAATCACTTACAAAATAAAATTTAAAAAACCGTTTATTTGTTTATAGATTTTAATTTTTTATATTTCACTTGAGTCTATTGTGATTTTCAGATCTATTAAATAACTTTAAGTTTCATTAATTTTCTAAATTATCTAATATTTTTTAAATTTATTTTATGTTTATAATTTCTTGATTTATTAAGTGTTATTTAGATTTCTTTAGTAATTTGAGTGTTTCCACAGGTCCTATTTGTTTCATAATAAAAAGCGTAGGGGCGTATTTGTTTCAGGGATGTAAAAGGCGGTTTAGGCGGCCGCCTAGGCGGTCCTGACCATTCCGATTAAGGCCTGGGTGTTTTTTGATATTTTTATTTTATTTTTAATTTTAAAAAAAAGCTCGAAACGTTGTCGTTTCCATTTAGTTTATTATGTTATTGACTTATTGTTATGTCTTGCCGACATTATTGTCTTGTTTAATTGTTTTGGACTTAGTAATTGACTTATATTGACCTCTTTTTATTTTAATTTTATGTTGGCTTCTTATAATAAAATTTATGTATTTGAATTTTCTTTTTTAATACAAATACTTCGTAGCAAAAAAATTAGAAGCTTTTATAAAATATTAAACAAATTGATTGTAGTGCTATATCATGATTATCTTCTATATATATATATATTAATGTCTAATTTTCGAATTAAATAATTAATAAAAAATACAAAAATAATAATAATTTATGGGCGGCGCCTAGGCGGCCAGAAACCGCTCCACCTCTCTGCAACCATGATTTGTTTAGTGTCCAATTTTGACGTAGAGGACCAATTTGCAATTTTCTCAAATTATTATATGATTTAAAGTTTGAGAATGATTAGCCAATAGCAATCATCTTCTGGAAAAATAGAATTAAAAACCTTGCTTACGCTGCTGTTGACAGTTCATGCAAAACAACTAGTACTTAAATTATGATGATAGCATGATATTTTCTTATTATTAGAGTGCCATCAATCCATCTCAGACTACTTATTCTGGATAAAATTTAGGGTAGTTCTATAATACACCTAGTGTATTAATACACCTATATTTTTTACCTACTATAGTAGGTTAGCAACAAGTAATTTCTTATTTGTTTTTAATCAATTGTGTATGACCCATAACACATTTACCTAATTTCTTTATAGATCTAATAATGAATTAATATTGATATTTTTTTACAATCCCAACCATGAAAAAAATATTTCATAAATAACAATAAATAACTAATATACATTTTTATTTTTCAAAATAATTAATGCAGTTTCGTATATATAATAAAAATATGTCATCTCATTACGAGTTATGAGTTTATAGGTTATTTATAAAATATAAAATATTTATGAGTAAACTTATGAATCCATGTTGTGTCAAAAAACAATCTAGCTTTATATAATATTAATATTAATAATACTTCTTGTCCCTAAAAAAATTAATAATACTTCTTTTAAACTTGGCAATATTGTATCAGTATATTGTATTAAAATTGAAGAAAGAATACAAAAATGATATGATATTATAATTCTTTTTTATTTTTTAAGTCGACTACGTAAAATTATTAACAAACACTATGTAGATGATTCGGTTATCGTTAGTTAAAAAAAGAGAGTAGGAGTTGATAGATGTTAGATGATGTTTAATTAATTCAATTGTAATACAAATAAAATTGAAGCATGACAATAAGTTATGGAATAGTATCGTACACTTATCGTGGATATATGTTAATATGCTATTGGTAACATGTCAATATTAACAGATGTAGATTTTATGTAAGAGAATTAACTATCTTTTAAAAAAAAAAAAAAATTCTGATTTTTTATTTATTTATATATTTTTTATAAATTATTTTAAACTTTTTAAATAAAATTAAATTTTGTAAAAATAGTTCCAAGGTTTTAAGTTAATTTTAAGATATTTTAAATTAATTTTTAGAGTTTAAAAATAATTTTAGATATTAAGAAAATAACTTTATAATTTTTAATTTAATTTTATTTTCTTGCCGGAAATTGTCATTGGAGGTAGCAATTTTGTAAAAGAAGTGGAGTACAAGTTGTAATGGGTAAAAATAAAAGTTTAGGTTCCAAAGTAACAAAATGAGTATAGTACAAAAAAAAAAAAAAAAAAAAAATGAGTATAGTAAAAGCTGATTTATGTAATTGACCCTAATTTGAAATATTATAAGGTAAAATATATAAATTTATTCTAAAATATTCTGAAACGGCAGACCAAGATGCTACGAAGCGAAATAATTCTAACGAAAAATTTGGAACAAGATTGATAACTTTTGTTAAGATCAGAAGGTATATCTAGAAAATAAACTGTGTAAATAATTTAGATTATCTTACCATAAGAAAATATTTGAAAATAAATTTTAGAATTTTCACATAAGAACTTAAAAAATTGTTATATGAATCTGAAATTTATATTTAAAAGTTAACAAGTATTTAATAACTCCATAATGATAACGTAAAATCTAAGATATTGTAAATTAAAATGTACCTTTTTTTATAAAAGAAATATATGTATAAAATTATTCAATCCGTAAACTAGATCTTATTCAAATTAACTAAACTTACAAAATTAAAAATATTTTTCAGTAAATATAAAGCACATAATAAATACTTATACTTCTCAAAGTAATTAATACCTTACTTATTTAAATTAATAAAAATTACAAAATAAAAATACTTTTCAAGTAAATATTAACCGTGTAGTAAATATTTTTAACTTTCAAAATAATTAATATCTTAAAAAATATTGAATGAATGAAAATAGTTTATTAAAATCCTATGATTATTTAATTGAATATAAAATTAAGAAGTAAAATATGAAATACTACTAATAATAATAATAAAACATTATTTGTTTAAGTCATTAGAATCTTGATACCTATTGAATAGGTAAGTGGTTAAATAATTTAATGACTAAGATTGCATTAAGAAGATCCAAGGATTATCATGATTAGGTGTATTAATACACTAGGTGTATTATAGAAGGACCCTAAAATTTATCATCTCCACACATTAGAAAAATAATAGCCCTTGCAAATAGGACACTGCAATATTAAAATGTGGCAGGTGGGGTTAGTAAAATAGTCAATCATGGTTGGTATTGGTTACACAAAGCCTTTCATTTTCTGCATTGTTATTAGAATTTATTTGCAAAAGACTAAACCCCATTGACAAAATTGAGATAGGCTGAAATTGTGGTTATGTATCGGTTCCAATTTTCAAATTACAGTATTCTGTTTCTACTGTTGTTAATTAATACTCCCTCCGTCCCGCTCAGATTTGCACACTTTCTTTTTCGATCTGTCCCACTCAGATTTGCACACTCTTTAAAAGAAAAAAATTCAAATAATCTCCACCCTCAAAATCTCCATCTTTGAAAAAGTCAATTAAAAAAGTAGAAGATATTTTTTTCTTAATCTCCGTGGTCGTCCCTACGTGCAAATCTGAGCAGGACGGAGGTAGTATGATATTTGATAAATGTGATTAATATTTAAATTAAATAATTTCTTAATAAAAATATTATAGCAACTCCTAAATAGTTAGGACACGTACCCGTGGCCAATCATCACCCAAAGACTACCAACTAATAATCAATGGGAATGAAAAAAAACCCCACACTAGAAGAACTGCCAGAAAGACAATCGATACCTTCGGAAACTGAAAAAAATACACATCTATTGTGTATTTTATATCAATGTTGTAAAAGTGACTAGACACTATTTAGGTGGTAGATTGAGCCTACCGACTACGCGGAGCTAATCGAAGCTTAGGCGAGGTTAGGAGGAGGATCGGAAAATAAACATAGACAACTAATGAAAGTCTAACGCTTAGACGGATATTAATCGGAGTTAGTTGGTGATTTTTACAGTTGATTTTATAATAAACTTAAAATAACAATTTTTTAAGAGTAAAAAACGTTTTACCTTTAAAATATCCCCCTCCCCCCGAAGAAAAGGTTTAATAGGGCCGCAGATTTTTTCCACACGTATTGTACTAATACTACAGTACTTTCATTAGGGAGGAAATATGTTGTAATACACTGGAGTGTATCCCAATATATTCATATTTACACTGGAAATACAAATTAGTTATGTGACAATTTTCACGGTGTGATACATAATTTGTAATATATTATCTAGAAAAAATAAATTAAATAATTCTAGTTTTCGAAGAATATAAACTGCTCATACGATAAATACTTAAATATATCCCAAATAATCAGTCAACAAAAACAAGTGCATTTCTCAAGCCTAATATTATATTTTTTTTTACTATATGTAATATTATCTTATGAATTGTGAAAGATGGTTCATTGAATATATTATGTGATAAAAAGGAAAAAGTTATTCTTGTCTTTAGAGTTTTTTTTTTTTTAAAGAATAAAATAAGGAGAAGTTAAATTGCAGATTTGGAGGGGCCCAGATCCATTTTTAATTTTATATGGCGAACGACAAAAAATAAAAATTATGGGATTTGGCGAGTTATAAAAGATTGCAATATGTATTGTATTATTTCATATAGATTCTATGAAAAGCTGGTGATAAGAAGTTGTCACTTACCGATCCAAACCAATTATTCCACATTTTTCCCCTTTCACAGCTTACTTATTTAATGAATGGTAATGTGGTTAATTTTGCTGACCTCAATTATTGCCTCGTAAAAATCCACAATTCATTATACCATCCTCATTTCACCTCCTACTTAAGTATTATTATATCATTATTTTTAAGGAAAATATTTTGTCTAAAAATGTATTCTCCCGTCCCGCAAGAATTCTCACACTTTTCTTATTGGTACGTCCCAAATGAATTTGCATACCTTAAAAACAAACTTTTTTTTTAATAACCTCCACCTTTAAAAAGTAAAAAACATTTTTTTCTTAAATGTGGGCACGCAACACATCTAGGTATGCAAATTTCTATGAGATGAAGATAGTAGTATCTTTTCACTAAAGTATTATGCGCATCGGAAAAAGTGCACACATAACAAGTGCAGAATTGATGCATTTTTATGTGGAGTCAAGTTGAATCGTAACATCCTGCGTATTTTTGTCATTTTTAGGATGAGACCCAACCCGTTAATATTGATCTCATGATCTCTGCAATTGTAACATACTCCCTCCGTCCCAGTTAACTTGTCCTACGTTCCATTTTGGTCCGTCCCACTTAACTTGTCACACCCATATATGACAATTAAAGGCAACAATCTCCACCCTCAAAATATCCACATTCAATCTCCACTTTTAAAAAAGTCAAAGATTATACAAAATCTGTTTTTTCTTAACATCCGTGCCCGGTCAACTATGACAAGTTAACCGGGACGGAGGGAGTATAATGTATTTGTTTAAGATTTTCAAGTTCAAATTTATTTCATCTATTTTTCACTATTTTATTTGTTTCAACTAACAGTACTTCAACACTTCTGAGCCTCAAACAAATACTCCCATAGTTATTGAGATAATGAAGATAAAATAATGCAGAGGAGAAGTAAAAAAAGTAAGAGCAAGAGTTCCCTCTGGGAAAAAGAAAGGTCCCCTGTGAGTTGTGAGACTCTTACAAGTTACAAATATGATCCGGGAACAAGAAAAAAGTCTCGGAGAAATTGAGATTGGTATGTAGTAAAATGTGTTCCATTCGGTAGGACATATCCACGATTGGTCCATCCATTTGAATAATAAAAATATATTTTTATTTAAGGTATAGTAGAGTAGGATGTGCATTGTAGATGTAACATCAATAAATTTTATGATGGTAGGGTTGTATTATTATATTGGTAAAGGTGGTAAGTAATGACTAGTTGATTTAGTAATGATAGAAAATCGTAAAAGATGTATTAAGAATTATAGAAGGTGATGTAGTTGATGTTAGGTAATAATAAAAAGTTGAATTGAGAACTGAAAAATGTAATGTAGATAATGATGTAGATAATATGGATGTATGGAGAGGGATTGGGTAATCCGAATGACCGATCCATAAACTAAATAAAAGCGAATTGAGTCATCTTCAATCCGGATATCCTAATCTCAACCCAAATATTCCCTGAGGTTATGTTTAATTGGGGCTAAGACCTGTTGTGCAATTAGTAGCTGAAGTAAATTATGTTTTACTACAATCTCTTATTTCGTTTTTTGCTTGTTTGTAATATCATTTTATATGTATAACATGCATTGATGGATTGGAATCATTAGCGGGGATCTATGTAGTAGAATTAATAAGAATTACTCTACCACATTACTTAGCTTATAAAAATTAAGCAGTTGAAAATCAAAGTCTTTTATGAGATAAATGGAGTTGTTTAGGGACGAGCGGCACAGTATAAAGCTTGAAATTCGGTTCGTTTGATTTTTCAGTGCATTCGAGTTCGGCTAAAACTTTTAAAATTATGTTTGACTTCGGTTCGTTTTGTAATTACAAAGTTAGCGAATAGTTCGTGTTTAATTCGGAAAAAGCTAGATAACGTAACAAACGAACATAGTTCGAGTTCGAGTTCGTTAAAAGGGTAGTTACTTGCTCGCAAATAGTTCGAGCTCGGTTCCAAAAAGCTTGATAACATAGTTGGAGCTCGAGTTCGTGAAACATGTTGGTTCTTGTTGATCTAGTGTTGAAATCACGCTAAACACAAGTATATATTTTTGTGAATTAATATATATACTCGAGCTCGACTCGCAAGCTTACGAACCAAGTACCTGGAGGCTCGAGTTCGGCTCGAAATTGAGCTCGGGCTCGGTTCGTCTAGGCCTACAAACGTTCCTGAAAGAATATTTATTCGAGCCGACATCCGAATAATTTACGAATAGTTTGGTTTTATTACATACCTAGTTGTTAATTATGTTTAATTAGATGTCATTATATACAGGGATGAACCCACCTTATGAGAGTGGGGGGCCTGGCCCTTTATCCCTAGAAATATGTATAGTATGTTATATTGTGTAGTTATTTTGAAGAATGATTTCAACATTATAAACACTTAGGATAAATTCAGATTATTTTTCAAAAATAAAAAAACACTCTAAAGTTGAATATATAAAAAATTAATGATACATTTCGCATATTTAATAATAAATATTATTAATATTCAAATCACAATGTTGATCGATGATTATTTATTTATCGACCCCCTAACCCCACATAAAATAATTGGGCATTGACTTATTGGTTTCTACAAAAGAAAGAAAACAAAGCCGCCGCCAGCATAAGACTTGGTTCGTGTTGCCGCGGCTTGAGAGCAGACAACTTGTAAGTTTACTTTGATAAAACTGAAAATTGCTACTTTTACTGCAGCGTGGTTTTCTTTCTTTGACCACCCCCAACGTGTCTGTATGTAAGTATGCTGTGTGTTTTCGTGTGACTGAACAGTGAACAGGAAAATTTAAGGAAAAGACTTGAGAAAAATAATATAAAAGGTTTCTGCTTTCCAACGAAAAGATGCTTCAGAAATAATCTTTGAATGCATACAAAAATACTAGTAGTTGAAACCAATTCTTTGAATGAACCCACCATTTTTATACATTCACATGCATTTACAAGAAAGTGTTGAGAACTTTTTCAGTATACTATCCGCTGCTGGATTGAATTCAAATCCTGTGGTCTCCTCAACACATGTTATTCGTATTTGACGGTCTTAAACTCCAGTTGTTTTTGTTTTCTTTTCCTTTCAAGATTTTGGTATAACAAGGTATATAGCGAAGGTGGTGATCATAATCAGAAACAAAACTGAACAAGATATATACATGCATTTCCTGCTCCAAAAGTGTTCTTGAAGTTCTGGTTAGGTACTTTCAGTTATTTGGCGATTGGGATCACATCTTTGTTTAGATTCAAAATGGTGTTCTTGCGGTCCAATGCTTGACTATCACATAAAATCTAAGACTCTTAACAAAAAAGATTGTGCAGGTTGTTCATTGCTTCTTTGAGCTTAGTGGGGGGTAAATCGGTCGATGACTTTACAAACGGATAGCGAGGATTCTGCAGGCGCCACCATGGCAAGAGGGTTCAACAAGAATTTATTGGAGTTGAGGAATTACCAACCTATGAACATAGTTCTTGAACCCAATCTGTCATTCAAGTCTCTAGTTCAAGACTTGAGACCATCAGGATCTGACTATGTCCCTATGTTCTCCCCCACTGTTTCTGAGCTTGATGCTGCTGCCCTCAAGCTGCAGAAGGTCTATAAGAGTTATCGGACCCGACGAAATCTTGCAGATTGTGCTGTTGTCATAGAGGAGCTATGGTTTGTTTTCGACTATCCCCCCCTTTTTGCCTGCTATTTTATCATCACTTTTCGGAATTTGCAATTCGAATCATGGGCCACTTTTTTGCGAGAAATTGCAACCTTATCCTGGATCCCGTGTTGTCCCAATAATTTAGAAATTTGTTAATAAATAATAGTAATAACTACAAAACCAGCGTTGTTTCGTCTCTTTTCATTGTAGAATTGCCATGGACATAAAAATTTACGGTGATTTTAAAGGGTTGGGACCGTTGTTAATTTAATTTTGACATCATCTTCGAAATGTTTTAGGTAAATAACTGAAAGAAATAAAGTAATTGACTCTTTATGAGTTCTAGAATAACCTGAGGTATAACATGTATAAAAATTATAGGGGCAATAGTAACCATTATTTGAATTGCAAAATTATGGTAAGTATGTATTTTGCAATTATAGTCTTCTCTTTTTTCAACGTTTCTTGAATTTGTGGTCATTTTGGACTGAGGTAGGTGGAAGGCATTAGACTTTGCAGCTCTGAAGAGGAGTTCTGTTTCATTCTTCAATGATGAGAAACATGAACCTGCTGTTTCAAAGTGGGCTAGAGCGAGAACCCGCGTAGCCAAGGTAAATTTAAATCTTGAATGAATTTCACTATTTCAGTGTTGTTTTTTTTCCTGTTTTTATTATTGGCGATTTACCTACTTTATTAGGATATATTTGTTCGTAGGACGTGAGAATCAATGAATATTTCTTAGTAAAAACAGGTAATATCCTGTTAGGTGTTTTAGTTTTAGAAATAAATGCAGAATATTTTGCAGGTGGGAAAGGGATTGTCCAAGGATGAGAAGGCTCAAAAATTGGCTCTACAGCACTGGCTTGAAGCAGTAAGTCTGCAAATCTTTAGTCGTTTTTTATTATACATAGATCTGCAATGTAATGGGCATCCCCAATTGGATAGGGATCTTTTTTCTTGATTTAGAATTTTTTCAAGATTGCTTCTACTAAATCTGTTCTTTCTATAGATTGATCCACGCCATCGGTATGGGCACAATTTGCATCTCTATTATGATGTCTGGTTCAATAGTGAAAGTTCACAACCTTTCTTTTATTGGTAAGCGTCCATTATATTATGATGATTTTCCAGTTTAATTATGATCAATTTTCTCTCGTTGTATTTTGGGAAGGCTGGATGTTGGAGACGGAAAAGAACTCAATCTGGAGAAGTGCCCAAGGGCCAAGTTGCATCGTCAATGTATCAAATATCTTGGACCTGTAAGTCTCCACTTCATGTGACATGCATTGCACTAAATATCTTTAAAATCAATGTGTTTGTTGATTTTTCCACAGAAAGAGAGAGAATCATATGAGGTAGTGATTGTAGACGGGAAGCTTATGTACAAAGAAAGTGGCAACTTAGTGGATACCACTGAGGACTCGAAATGGATATTTGTTCTTAGCACAATGAGAACTTTGTACGTAGGACAGAAGCAAAAAGGATTGTTCCAACACTCGAGTTTCCTCGCTGGTGGGGCTATCCTTGCTGCTGGAAGATTGGTTGCCCATGCAGGTGTACTTGAGGTAATATGTGTTGCCAATATATGAATGCTGTCCAGTTTTGAACTGATTATAACTCTCTTTTTCTGAAAACATTGTCGAATTACCAGGCGATTTGGCCTTACAGTGGTCACTATCTTCCAACCGAAGAGAACTTTAAAGAATTCATTGGCTTCCTTGAGGAGCACTCTGTTGATCTTGTCAATGTAAAGGTAGTGTCTCCAACCTTCTTACGAAAATGGAAATAAGCCTTTATATCCATCTCTATCTCTTTGATTAATCTTGTGCACAAAACTACTTGAATATTTGATAATATTTCAATTTTTCCAGAGATGTGCAACTGATGATGACCGTCCACCTTCGACCTATGACACTATTTCGGGTGAGGGATCTATTCCAAGACAGTCATCTGACTCAAGCATCAAGCCCTTAGAAGATCACAAAGACGGTGCAATTAGAGAACCAGAATTCACACCTCATGATCGCTGTATGGAATTGCCTCCGTGCACCTTAGCTAGGCGTACTTCCCGTAAATGGAGTACTGGTTTAGGACCACGTATTGGATGTGTGAGAGAGTACCCTACGGAGCTACAATCCCGAGCACTTGAACAAGTTAAGCTGTCTCCAAGAGTGTCGTACACCAACTATGGTCCGATCCCATCACCTCGGCCTAGTCCAAAAGTTCGACTATCTCCCAGCGTTGCACATATGGGACTGCCCAGTCCGAGGGGCAGCTGGCAAAGCTAAAAAAGCTACATGTTTTCCGGTTATGTAACTCGAACGAAGACAGAGAAGATGCTACATACCATCAGCTGAAGGATATAGAGAGCTAACTGAAAATCTTTTTTCTTTTATTTAATTGGCTCACTGGCATGCCAGATTTTTCATTCCTTTTATCATAGGTTTTGGCTCCTCTTCAGTGTTTGTTATTGCTTTAACAAAATAGCTGGTGTACATGAGAATTGTACTGTTCATCAGTGTTGTATGCCGCATCATGTGGATTTTAGTAGATGTAGCATCTGCTGTTTGTGGTATCTTATGTACAGTTTTCTTGCACAGTTCATGAAACCATTGACTTGTTACATTGCGTGCTTTCTAGCAGAATTGAAGAACACTTTGACTATGTCTGTCATCAAACTTGATTATTCATTCATTTATTTTTGTTGAATTTTAGATTGCAACTTGTATTATTTTTGTTTTAATGTTTTTGGTGCCTGAGTCGAACTTATATGCAACAAGTGACGGATACAATATTTGTGCACTTGCCTAACCTACCGGCCAACCCAGCTGCTACCCTACCAAAAATTGACTACTTTAGCCCAGTAGGTAAAAAGTTAAAAATGCAGGAACAGTAAAAACAGAGCCCTAAATAAGCATAAAACATGAATATATAATGATTAATTTGTTTACCCAAGTTAAACTTTAAATGGAACAGTAATGAATATTTTTAATGAATGTGAAATGATGTATTCTACACAAGGTAGCAGATTAATCACAAATGATAAACTGAACAACATTATGGAAGACACTGAAGTTAAACAGAAAGCATTAAAATTAGCAGCATAAAGTATGATTTGTTTTAATTAACAGTATAACTTATTTCGTTTAACCATAGAATATTTATAAGTCCACAACTTATATGTAATATGTTTTTTATTATTGACAGAAATTACTAATGCATCAATAGGTGTAAGTGGTTCACTTGAAAAGAAAAACAATTGATGAAATGCATGATTGTGTTGTAAGCATTCTCATTGTTTGGGTTTTAGTGTTAGGAAAGTCAATAAATAGATTCTCAACAAAAGCAGAACTAAGAGGATTGTTTTTTGTGTGTTCTAATACTGGACAGAAAAGAGAAAAAACAGTATTTCAGAGGAACTCAGTAAAAAAGAGCAAAGAAAAAACGAAACAGATAACAAGAACATATTGTGTGACCTCACTAAGAATTACAAAGAATGAAGCAATTTTCTGACGTTGTGAACATAATTTAGTACATGACCATGAATTAAATATGACATAATGAAACTATTTACACCATTCAGAGAGATAAATCACAAATGAGAAGGGAGAAGCAATTACAAATATGATTACTTCTGGAATAGCGATATCTGATGTATGAAAGATTCATCATGAAGTTGATTGAAATTTTGAGTTCGAAGTATATTCAAACTTTGTAAAATCGTATTGAATTTTTCATACATCAGATAATATGTCTTATTCAAGACGTGAACTTGACGTGAAAAACACTCTAATTCGGTATGAATAGAACATTTTTCCGGGTCACAAACGTACGATTCGTGACAGAGGTAGTATAAACTATTATTATATCCACAATGAGTATTATTCCGTGATAACCGACTTAAGCACTTTTGAATAAGTTAGACTAAATGAAATGTAGGAGTTGTGATTACACTAAACAACATAAAAGAAAATAAATATAAATAAGGAGATAACCGATCAATATGAAGATATTTCAGAGGTCGGTTTCACACAAGCTAGAAAAGTCAATCAAGTAAATACGAGGTAATAGCAGGATGATGAAAGAACGTCATGTTTCTTAATTTAAAATCTAAGATGTTCAAAAAGAGTGATTAATATGCTAAGTAACCAACAAAGGAATACACCTCGATTCCTATCAGTGATGACCAACGAGACGAGCCGATTAAGACAAGGAAATTTAACTTTCAAAGCATTAAACTAGCACATTGAGTCCCCACCATATGCGAATATTGCTTCAGGACCGAGACCTTAAGGCATTTAACAAGATTGACAAATATGATTGGACCCTATCGTCGTCCCCCATGGTCCCATCGGAGAGGGCCAATATACTCCTAAGGTATATGACATACAAAACTATATTGTCAATTCTATTCGTCAATCAAACCCACATTAACACCTATTATACTTGAGTACACAATCTTGAGGTTGGACTACTCCCTAACCCTAGGAAACAAGGTATTACTCAAGCATTATCAAACAAGATAAAAAAAACAACAAGTAAAAACAAATAAATAAAAATAAAATGGAGATAAGGGAAAGAGAAAGCTTAATAATTAAAGAATCCTTGTTGAGCTTTACAAATCCTCGAGCAAGCATCGGACTTCTTCTCCAAAGATGACTTCCTCCTCGAATAGGAAGAGAATGCTAAAGAACTAAGGGTCCGCTTGGTTGCAAGTCACTAATGACAATGATAATGTGTATGAATGAGGGGTCAATCATATTATGGAATGAAATGGGGGAATTGTTAATAAAATGAGGTAATAATTAACTTATTTATTATATATCAAACACTATAAATGGGAATGAATCCTCATTCATTCCCATTCCTTACCACTAAACTTCCCAACCAAGCGGGCCCTAAGAATTTGAAAAAGAGGTAAACAATCTATTCAAACTACTTGTCTTGCAAAAAGGGGAGGAGATGGATATTGATGCAACCCAAACCCTTGCTAAGGTAAATGATTAAAAATCTACGGAAAGTGTAATTTAGTAAGGGTAGGAATGGAAAATAACTAAAGAGGAATACTTGAACTTCATTTAAGTTGAGTCGAATCCTTATATTACACTTGATTCAGACTTCTCGGCAATTTTGGGCCTTTGACTTGAACTACAAAGTTGTAGGTCTTTGTCTCGTCCATCAATAGCACTTGAATCACCTCGATCCAACCTTGGATGGAGAAGATACGGCTGAAATACGAAACATGTCAGGAGAAAATAGGGGAGCGCGTGGGGGCGGTGGCCGAGTACTAACATCAGTACCGGGCGTGGTATACCTCTTAAATTTTTTGTTATTTTGACCTCTTTCCACTCATTTTCTCGACCCAACTTCTTCACTAATTTTGTTTGCGAGTCGAAGACCTTTGAGTTAGGGGGCTGGGCCCGAGCAGGGCTCGTTTAGGCCTCGATATGCGGGTTGAAATAGAAAATTATGTGCAAATGACTTCCTTAAGCTTCTGGATTTTCGTAACCTTCAACATACAAAAAAATACTAAAAGGTGCATTAAATCGTATCAAAAAGAAAAATTAAACCAAAAACACACTTTTACACGATATTGCACTTAAGCATATTAAACAATCATAACTATCAACAAAATATGAACTTGAAATGCATGAGGAAAACGATAATTTCAACGTTAATCATCCCCCCAAACTTTAGTTTTGCTCGTCCTTGAGCAAATTTATCAATTAAGCATCATAAAACGAGACTGTAAAGTTATTGGAAGTCCACAGCGGTTTGAATTCTGTTTTTGGTTGAGCATTTTCTAACTATTTGATTCATCATACTTGCCTTAATCATTTGACTTCAAGAAATTTGATAAACAAGCAAGGGAATAAATAGGTACAAGACTTAGACGAACAGTGGTATTTTATTTCACTTTGTTAAAACCAATGTCATCTGGTTTATCTTCGTTGATTTTTCACTTCACTGGATTCATATATTTATTTTTTTATATATTTATTTTTTATATATTTATTATGTATTATATATTAGTTAAACATAACGGTTAATATTCGATAAGGATTGTTTACAAAACTTATCCAACCTTATCTTTAAGTAATCTAACTAACAAACTTCAATAGGAAGATTCTTCCCCCCCCTCCCCCCCTCTCTCTCTCTGAGGTAATTTTCAACCAACAACTATAAAAGGAGAATAAACGATCTTGAAGAGTGTGAGGAAAAATAAGAAGAAAACACGAATTCGAAGAACAACTTGATCGCAAAGTTGAAACTTGTCTTTCACACACACTCACTTATTCCTTGTGAGATTATGGAGAAATATAATATTAAGATTCTCCTTTTAGATGTGTATTAGGTTAGTTTAGAGAAAAATTAAATTGAAGGATTATCTTTGTCATTCAATTCAATATCAAGAGTTCTATTATACAAAGCTTTGAATCTGATGTGCTTAAAGGAATGATGGCTCATAATTTATTTGGTCTAAGTTTTGATTGAATTTTCACTCTGATTGATTTAAAAGTTTTGTGTAATTTTATGTATCAACTTTGGTACTTTAAAGTTGTTATATAACATGTTGCAACAATCTGTGCAGCACCGTTCAAATATGAGGCATAAATTCTTTCAGTTAGTATCAGAGCCTTCACTTGACGATACCAAGTGAGATCCTGCAGTAAAGAATTATAGATGTCCTAGGTGCCGCTGTAATGAGACCACCTATTTTGGATGGTTTGAATTACTCAATTTGGAAGATCAAAATGAGAGCTTACATTAAATCTCTCGATGAACGTGCTTGGAGATCTATTACTGTTGGATGGGCATCCACTTGCAAGGAAGATGAAGATGGAGATTTTGTTCTCAAATCTGAAGCCAATTGGACGAATGATGAATTTGTTCTATCATGCTACAATTCAAAGCTATCAACATAATTTTTGGATCAGCTGACTTTGTCACTTTTTTAATGATCCAAAATTGTGTGTCAACAAAAGATTCGTGGGTGACTTTGTAAAGGCATCGTAAAGGGTTTAAAAGTGTTTGATAGTCAAAATTGAGAATGATTGAAGCAAGGTTCGAGAATTTAAAGTTGGACAAAACCGAGACCATATCTTCGTATAATGCATGTTAATGTGAATTGGCAAATGAAGAACATGCTTTCATGTTCAAATCAAAAGGGAGACAACATACTTTTAAATGAAAATAAGGAAGATTCTACTGCTTATCTCACTAAAAAATATCAATGTTTAGGTTGAAAATAAAAAGAAAGGTGTTGTAAAAAGTGTTTCCAATCTTGTTACTAAAGGCTGTGAAGGACAAAGTGCAAATAGGGATTGGTTCTCTAGGCCTGGTGGCAGAAGAGATCAATATCACAAGTCTGGTTTCAGCAATACGAATCTTAGTCCTCAGATCTCAAAAGATCTCAGAAGTGTTCAATGTAGAGCTTGTTCGGGATTCGGACATTATGCAAACCAATATGCAAACAATCTGATGAAAAGATGAACTAATCTTGTTGTTACTCAGTGAAGACGAGTCTGATGATGAAGAAGAGCCACAAACTTCTCAATAAGTTTAAGCTCTTATGGTGAGATTTGAAGAAATGGGTGTTGTGCACTAGACCACGATGCCGTGTTGTTTTCTGAGGAAGATTCAGAAGAGTCAGAATATTGATTACTCTTGAGAGCATCCAGTGAAATGCACGAAGAATCAATGATAGCCCTGAAATCACTCAAAGAAGTAAGGTCAGAAAATGAAAATCTCAAGGTAAAGTTGACACACTTAGAGAAGAGTTTGTCTTAAAAGGACAAAACTCTTAATGAGGTAACCTCAGAACTCAAATTGAAAACTCAATCTCTCAATTGGTTTAATTCAGCTACATCTAAGTTGAATGAAATATTCTTTGTTCAACATCATGATCATTCTGGAATTAGGTACTCTAGTTCAAATCTAAAGTCATTTAACATTTCAAGTGAAGAGTACAAAACCTCTGTTTTTACCAGAGAAATGCATAGATTTCACCAAATGTCTCATGAACACACTGTACCAAATGTATTGAATTTCAATGCTGAAATGTTAAACCTTACTGCAAAAACAGAGAGGATAACTATTTTAGATACAAATTCAATTTTCCCTATGTTGATTGTGAAAGTTTGAACAAAACATATGAAACTTTTCAAAACTCTATTAGTTCCAAAAGACTCAGGTCTGAAGTAGATTAGAAAGAATTTTCATTCGTGATTTTTGTCCAGTTCCCGGTCACATGAGACCATACTGTTACAGTAGAAAAAGAAAACTTTTTCGGAAAAAAACTCTCGAAGGTGTCTATAAAGTGTTGCAACACTCCTCATCATACTGCTCAAGACCTAAAATAGATTCTCCCTCCTGAAGAAAAGAACTTGGCAGAATGAGTGTTGTAACATGATCTGCACGTCTTTGAGTGCCAAAGTTTCTGGAATTTGGTACTTTGACAGTGGTTGTTCACGTCATATGATGGGAACAAAATCTTTTTTAAAGGATTATGAGAAGATTAATGTGAGCAAAGTTACATTTGATGGAGGTGCCAAAGGCAAAATTGTAGGAAAAGGAACATTGAATGTTTGTGGTCTTCCAAGCCTAGGGAATATATTCCATGTAAAAGGACTAATGGATAATTTAATTAGCATTAGTCAACTTTTTGATGACAATTTGCATGTAAAATTAGAAAAAAAGATATGTGTAGTTTGTTTAATCTTGGAAATGAGTGTATCATGATAGGATCCCGAGCTTCTAATAATTGCTACTCGATTGAAGGAGTTTCTTGCCACAAAGCTCAAATTGATGAAGTTGATTTGTGGCATAAAAAATTGGGTCATGTCAACTACAAGCAATTAAAGAAACTATCAAATCTGGAAGTAGTGAAGGATTACCAAAATTTTCGGGTAAAATTGAAACAAGTACAGTTCTTGCACAAAAGGTAAACAAACCAAAGATATACACAAAGTGCTGCAGCACTTTGGAAACCCCCACTATTTTGAACTTGTGCACATGGATTCAATGGATTCTATGGAAGTAGATAGTCTAGGAGGAAATGGGTATGTTCTTATGTGTGTAGATGATTTTTTACGGTTTGCATGGGTCTTTTTCATAAAAGAAAAATCAGACATATTTGAATGTTTTAAATCTCTTGCCGCTCAAATTCACACGTTTCATGGCATTTGGATTATGAGAAAATATGGACCGACCATGGAAGGGAATTTAATAACAATTTATCTACTACATTCTGCATGAAAAGGGCATTAAGCAAGAATTCTCAGAGAAAAAAAAAAAAAATAGGCCATAACAAAATGGAGTGGCTGAAAGTAGTTTTTGATGGCCTTTCAGATATTGCAAGTAAAAGGGAGGAAGATCAAGTTTTGGATTTTGTTGAAAAATCAGGAAGTCCAAGTCAGGAAACTAAAAATGATAGTGTTAAAGAACATGTTGCATCACCGGAAGAAACACCTAATCAATCCCAACAAGACACTCACTCAAACACTCAAGGAGGTAATCCTGATCTTGCTTCACCTGATAATAGATCTGTTCCTCTTGATTATTCAATGGCTAAAAGAGATCCACCGGGAATTATAGGGGAAATCACCCGTTGACACAAGTTATAGGTAAAGTTTCCGATAGACTTCGACCCTTTGATAAGGAACGACAAGACTACTCCAAGATGGTGAAGTTTGCTTGTCAATCATCCTCTTTTTCTATCTTACATAAAAGTTGTTTCTTGTCTAATCTTGAACCAAAAATAGTTGACGAAGCTCTTCGTGATGAATTTTCGTTAAATGCTATGCACAAAGAACTTTATTAATTTGTTAGAAATTATGTGCGGGATTTAGTCCCAAGACCTTATGGTGTTATTGTGATTGGTATTAAATGGATATTTCATAATAAGATAAATGAATCAGGAAATGTTGTTCGAAACAAAGAAGATTTGTAGCTCAAGGCTACACTCAAGATGAATGACTTGATTTTGATGAATCTTTTGCTCCATTTGCAAGACTGGAGTCAGTTAAGTTTTTAATTGCTATCACATGCTTTCTTAACATCATACTTTTTCAAATGGACGTAAAAATGCAATTCTAACTGGATTTTTGGTTGAAGAAGCACTTCTTGAACAACCTAAGGGATTCATTGATCCATACAAGCCAGATCATGTTTTTGAATTGAAAAGGGCTTTGTATGGGTTAAAGAATGCCCCTAGAGCTTGGTATGATTGTCTCACTGATTTTTTTCTCCCTTGGTTTTGTTCGTGGAAATGTTAATAAAACTCTTTTTATAAAGAGGGATGTGATACCATTACTCAAATTTATGTGGATGACATTATCTTCGGTTCTACACGTGAAAAGCATTTGAAAAGATTCAAATAAGAAATGTCATCCACATTTGAAATGAGTCTTGTAGGTTAACTTAGTTTCATCTTGGGGCTACAAATTAAACAACTTTAAAATGGGACTTTTGTTTCTCAATCCAATTATGCCAAAGCTCTTGTCAAAAAAGTTTGATTTATTACATGCTAAACACATGAAAACACCCGTGAGTTCCATCTTGAAAGTGTGCAAGGACAGTGTTGGAGAAGGTGTTGACCACACGTTATACAAAAGTATGATTGGGAGTCTTGTATATCTTACTGCTAGGAGGCCAGACATTTGCTACAATATGTGTCAGTTTGCGCTAGATATTCAGATCTAAAATTGTCTTACCTAAATATTGTTTAAAGAATTATCAAAGATATGGCTGGGAGGTCAGATATAGGAATTTGGTAGTCAAAAGAGACTAATACTAATCTTGTTGGATTTTGTGATTCTGATTGGGCTGGTGATGTTAATGATATGAAAGTACATCAAGTGGCTAATTTTATTTGGGGAACAATCTAGTGCCTTGACATTGTATAAAGCAAAATTGTATGTCTTTGTCCACAACTGAGTCAGAATATATAGCGTTGGGAAGTTGTTGTACTCGACTTCGTTGGATAACTATAGACTTAATAGTTTCATCATAACTGTGTATTTTGAAAACTTAAGTGCTATTGACATAACAAAGAATCTAGTTGAAAATTCCTGCACAAAACATATTGATATTAGACATCACTTCATACATGATTTGGTTGCAAAGAAACTTGTTCATATCGAACATATACCTATGGAGACACAACTGGCTAATATATTTACAAAGGATTATATTTTGAGAGATTTTCTTCTTTAATGAAATCTCTTGGAATGTGTCTCACCTTTTACATAGTGTTGCCACACTTGTACAGATTTGTGGTGACATTATTCTTACTTTCTCTATTTCTAAATTTATACCTTTGGTTGTCTTACAAATTTTTTAATTTTCGCATTTTGCTCTTCTTGAAAATGAAGGAAGTTATAGCAAAGATTAACCTACTTTGTAATGGCGATATGGTTTTTATTTCAAATCCTTTATCTTCTCTTAAGGTTTTGTTCTAGCCATCATCTTGGTCTGATTTTACTACTACTTCAGATTTTATTGATGGTGATTTTAAACGAAGAGAAAAGGTAAGTGTCTTATACTAGAGCGACACCTTGTTTTCAGATTTCTTCTTAGATCTGAAAGGAATACTGCAAGGTGTTGGATCACTTGAGAAAACACTATTTGTTTTCTTATACTTTACAATGCAGGTCCTTCTTTGCTATCATTTTTTCTATTTTTCTGTAAACTGATCTCTTAAATTTTGTTATTAAAAAAACGTAGTTTTAAACTAGTTTTTTATTATCTTTTACAAATCCTTTTGCAAACAAACAGTTTGAAAATCTCTCCAAATGTAACCTCCCATGTTTCTACCCCTATCCGTATTTCTTAGGATTTTGTGGCCGAACTTTTGGGGGAAATGAGTAGTTATCTAAATTCAAATGGGTGATAGCTGGTTTTTGGTCCTTTCTATAAATTACTTAATTCTCTTTCGTGCCATTTGCTTTTAATTTTTTTTCGTAGTTTATTTTAAACAAAATGACTGACTCAGACAAGGAAATTGCTAATATCATTTCACAAATGAAAGACACGATAGATAGAAATATTAGAACTTATTCCGTGACTGCTCCACAAAATCCATGCGACATTAGGAGAATGAAGAATGAAGATGTTGATGACGATTTATTGGTTGACTTTGCCAAAGAAATTGATAAGAGCATGGATACAGAGGAGGTTGAAGAGGATCTATGAGAGGAGCCCGATAACTCAAGAAATCCCGATGTGATAATTTCTGAAGCCCAGAATGACAACAACGATGATGGAAGTGCTGAGTTTGATTCTCCTGCACAATCGGTAGAATGTGCTTCTAAAAGTGTTGAAGCACTTGGGGTAAACCATGCTTATTCAAATTTGTTCTATACTTTTGAAGATTTTTATAGGTGGATTTTCACCAAAAAAGGAAAAACATTTCTAAGAGATAGTTGCTTGTGAATGATTTTGAGAAATATGGCCTAGTATCCTTCCTTAAGTCCATTAATCTAGGAATTACTCTTGACTTAACATGTGGACATGTGGAAGAACCGATCAAGGAATTGTACTACAATCTAAATAAGTCCATGAAAAGTTTCACCAGTCCTAGATATGGCTAGGTTTTTCTTCGCGAGAAAGTCTTCAATTTCACCCCTCAATTGATAAATGAGTTCCTAGAATTTCCCCACATCGAAGATGAAATGATCCGTGTGTCCTTGAATTCAATAATCACTCATTTAGCAGGTGGATAGGAATGTTTGGCCTAGAAAACACTGAGACTCCTTCTTCTATTTTAACTTCCAAATATGCCATGCTTTACAAAATTGGTTGCTATAATTGGCTTCCATCTTCCAACCGTAACATAATCACGCATGACCAAATGATCTTATTGTACTAAATTGGGAATGAGGTCATATTCAATCTAGGAAATCTTATTTTTTAATTTTACCTGTCAAATGCCAAACGAAACATGGGTTATGGTAGTCTACCCTTTCCCCGCCTCATTTTCTCTTTGTTAGAAAGGCAATAAAGTTAAATATTCCCTCCACTTCCCATTTTTCTCTGGACTCTAATCTCATCAAGGATGATCCTAAATTACTGGAGCTTCCACATCTTCGTGATGTTTTGGAGATTCCTTATGAATCGGAGGACGTTTCAGAAGGTGTTACAGGAAGTGTTCCAACACCTCTTAGCTATGTTTCTATTCCAATACCATTGATCATGCACTGGATTCAAATGGCTAACTCTTGCGGAAGGAGTGCTGAGATTGATATGGCCTACTGGGCCCAAGTTCAATAAGATCTCCGGGCTCTACTTCCTGGACAAAAATGGGGAGATGGTGTTGCAGCAGGTGATGAAGCAGGTAATGAAGTCAGTGGAGGTGGTGATGATGGAGCTGGCCGCAGTGGCATAAAAGAAGGTTGAAGATCGGCAAAGGAAGGTTGAAGGATGATAAAAAGAAAGGTTTCATGTCTGCATGTTGGTAAAACCATTGGTTATAAGTTGAAGTTTAAGATCAATTTATCGTTTATGTCTTTGTTTGAGCATGGATGGATATTATGTTGATGGTATGTGGACGGATTATGATACTACTACGATTTAGGGGGAGTGAGATGTGGTAGTTTGTGACCCATCACCACTCTCCTATATATGTGTGTTTGATACTTGGGTTGCTATGGATAGCACTATGGGATTTAGGGGAGTGAGTTTGGTTGTTTGTGATCTATCACCACTCCTTCACTTAGCTAGTTCATTGATATTTTCTTGTTATATGTGTTGTTATAATATGAGTTCAGTGAATTAGTTGTGTTTTGCTGCTATTTTGTCCAGTAAGGTGAAAAGGGGGGAGACTGTTGAAACCAATGTTTCACGAGGTGTTACAACACCTTGTGAAGTATCATCTAGTTATCTTTGTTGATTTTTCACCTCACTATATTTATATATTTATTTATTTATATTTATTTTGTATTATATATTAGTTAAAGATAACGGTTAATATTGTATAAGACTTGTTTACAAAACTTATCTAAATTAACCTTATCTTTAACAAATCTAACTAACAAACTTCCATAGAAAGATTCTCTCTCTCTCTCTCTCTCTCTCTCTCTCTCTCTCTCGCTAAGGTAACTGTCAACCAACAACTATGAAAGGAGACGTAACGATCTTGAAGAGTGTGAAGAAAAATAAGAAGGAAACACGTAACAATCACGAGACTTCCAAGAACAACTTGATCATAAAGTTGAAACTTGTCTTATATACACACTCACTTATTCCTTGTGAGATTGTGGAGAAATATGATCTTAAGATTCTCCTTTTATATGTGTGTTAGGTTAGTTGAGAGAAAAATTAAATTAAATTGTCTTTGTCATTCAATTCAATATCAAGAGTTCTATTGTACAAAACTTTGAATACCGTTGTGCTTAAAGGAATAAGTGCTTTGGTCTGGGTTTTGATTGAATTTTTACGCTGATTTATTTCAAAGGTTTGTGCAAATTTTTGGATCAACTTTGTTACTTTAAAGTTGTTGTATAACGTGTTGTAACAATCTCTGCAACATCGTTCGAATCCGGGGCATATCTTTCACACCTAATGCCCTCCGTATACACTAAACGCTCTCACTTCAATCCCAAAATATGTTCAATGTGAATGATTTTAGATGACTCATCAGTTTTCAAAATCCTCGACTATAGGTGGTCTCAACTCAGTTTTTTTTAAGAAGATGTCACGCACTCACCTTGCATAGGTGATGATGGCTACTTTCTCCCTAGAGCCAACTGTCTCGATTTTTATCTCCCAATTTCTCCTTTTTCCAGCGGATTAGGTCCAAAAACAAATGAATGATCTATTCTAGTATTTTTCCATAAGACCTCACTACTCTTTCTCGAGTTACATGCAAGATCTTCAACTATTACAAGACTCAAATTTGAATTGAGTTTTTCTACGTTTCATACAACGTGTAATAATATTTTTTACAAGCTTAACTCAATGAGTAGAATTTACAAATGTCAAGTAGAACATAACACACAAGAGATAATTCAAATGACTTCACCTGACAACCTTAAACACCTTACTGCTACTTCCTACCTCTCCTTTCTTTTTCTACCACCTATAGCCAATTCATTCTATTTCTTAAGAAATTGTCTTTAATTATGTCATGTGTGTTATGAAATCACACTAATGTTTACTAGCGACACAACTTTAGGATAAGCTATTTTATTTACACTTCCAATCCTATTTCTTATGCTAATTTTTTCCCTTACTTCATAAATCGCATCAACCTATCTATTTCATTAATTTAGGCAAGGAATCCTCTAGTTTTCATTATGCTCACCTTCTACAGAATTTGTTTTGATTTTTCAAAACACGGGACAATTCCAATTCTTCTCATCTGTTTATCAACAATAAACTCAAAAATTGTCAACCAAGCAGTCATTATTCCTCCAACAAAAAAAAAAAAAAAGACACAATTAAAAATAATTCAACATGGTGATATGGCATTGATATGAATATGGACAATTTAAACAAGCGAGGAACATCCTCTTAAACACATGAAACATCTATTCTCCCCTCCCCCCCCCCCCCCCCTTCCCTCTCCCTCCCCCCAAACTTGAGCTTGACAAGTGAGGAACATCCTCTTAAACACATGTGCTAATCACATGGCCTATACAATGGAAATATAGTCGGAGGTTGAAAAAATGAAAAAACACAATTAGTACAGGTTGTCATCGGAAAAACAAAAAAATTAAGGTTGGAAAAGTAAAAAATGGCCATAGTACAGGTTACTTTTTGAAATTGACCCTTAAAAAAAGTTGCCACTTTTATAATAAGCCCAAATATTACCCTCAGCCGAACCTATACATTAATAAATATAGAATGTGGTACCTATCTTTTTATATAATATATTAGCAATTAGATATAATGAATTTTAATTACACTAATCTTACATATGTCATATGGAAATGAATTATAAAATCTATAGTTTTTATAGTACTAATAAGTATTAAAAATATATTAAGTTTAAAAAAATATTATAGTTCCATAATGTAGTTTTATACATATAAACAATTGAAATTGAATAGGTGTGTTTTATATTAGTTTATTACTTCGATGATGTAGAAACGTTGATATACATGTAAAAAATAAGTTGCATGGTGTTTTGTTTGATTATCTCTAATTTCACCTAGAAATGTTTAGATGTGACAAAAAGGAACCAGAAACTCGAACTATAAAATCAAAGAAATAGCGCAAGACTTTCACAAACCTTTCTACAACAACCCAATCTTCTTTTTTTTGGCAAACCTATATTAGCATAAGTTCTACCTATGCCAAAATCGACACGAAAATCAGCATCATATATCTCATATCTATCAAACATATTCTAAAAAATTGCAGTAGTCTCCAACATTATATAAATAGAGTTCCACCTTATTGGAATATCAACACACAATGAATTTTTTTTTTCCACCTGCTCCTAAATAACTAATTTTAAATTTTCTCAATCTAGATGGGTTGTCTCATACCCGATGAACGTGAAAATATTCGTCTCTCATATATTTAATGTTCATATTTTTGTGTGAATTGTGTGAGTTTATCATGTTTACATGTGATTTTGTGTTTTATTGCATTCTCAAGTTGATTTTATTTTTTGATATGATTTGATGCACTTTTGGGTGTATTGGAGTTGTATTTTGAAGGTTAGAAAAATCCGAGAGATCAAGAAGGTTGCACTCATTTTCTTGCCCCTAAACCCTAAACCCTAAACCCTAAACCCCAAAACCCTAAACCCTAAACCCTAAACCCCCCCGTCCCCCATATACCAAGGCCCAAACAACCCTTACTCAAGCCTAGGTCAGGCCAACTTGATGTTTTTCAAGTCACAAATAAAATTCATGAAGGAGTCAAGCCAATAAAATGGGAGGAAAGACCTCAAAATGATGAAGAATAGAAGAGGTCAATAACATGTGTTTTCGCATTCTAGCCCCCAAATCAAGGCCCAAACATATCAAATTAGGGCCCAAAAAGGCCCAACTCAAAGATCATCAATTTGCAAACAAAAGTCGTGAGGAAGTCGGGTTGAGAAGACGAGAGAAAAGAGTCGAAAACAACAATAGGAGAAAACGACGCACGACAGGAGCACAACCTGCAAGCAACGGGTGCCACAAAAGGGCACTGCCTGACTCAGTACCTGTGGCTGCCAGCCGATAGTCATAACAGTAGCTGCTCACATCGTCCGTTACCGAGCCATGCCGGCCAGCAGCCGGTCCGGAGGTTGGTCGGTTTTAACCATTTTCAGTGCATTAATTCTGTATTTCGCCCATAGCTTCCTCATACGGACTCGGATTCAAGTGATTCAAGATGTCATGCAATGGCAAGATGAAGATCTATAACTTTTGTGTTTAGGCTGAGAGCTGATTCCATATGGATATTAAAGAAGTCCAAGCCTTTTAATTGTGTTTTTACCATTGTAACATTACTCTTACTTGCATTTTCTGCAGATTTTAGAGTGTGTTTAGGGGGAATGTCCCCTATATTATTACTCACTCATCCAAATTGTGAATAACTTATTTGTTTGTAAGAATTTCAAATTCTAATTACTTTCTCTCTCTCTCTCTACAAATTCTCTACTCTCTTTTATCTCTAGCTATAACTAGGGTTCTTTATTGTTCTTAACGAACCCATTAGGTTTCTTAAGTATTCTTGAAGAATTTTTGGGCCTTTTGCTAGAAGACTATAAATTGGAGTTATCACAAGCAAGAATTGAAGATTCTTATTATCATCCTAAATCAAGAATAAGTTTTCTTGCCCTTTCTCTTCATTTATTTCTCTTTGTATTTATTATTCTCATTTCTCTTCTTCATTAATTGCTTGGGTCTTGTATTTATTATGATTGTTGGGTAATTTTGATAGATTGTAAGTAGTTATTTGTGGTTTCTAGTGTTGGGATAACCCAACCCTAGGGTTTATTATCTTGGTTGATTTGGGGGAATTTTTGTGATTGGAATTGATATTGTGGCTTTGTATGACTCATATCTTAGGAGTAGTTAACATAGGGTATAATGGTTCTCCTCGAGGGCGCATGAGGACAACGGGAGAATCTGAATCACATATATACCAATCTTGATAGATGTCCTAAGGCCTCGCTCCTTAGGCAATATCCACTTGGGGTGGAGATTTTAGGATTAATTGGATTATAATCTTAATTTGCTTGTCTTTGGCCTAGTAAATTCGTCATCGGTCTTTAGTAATTGGAATTAGGGTGAATTATGGTATAATTGGTTAATTTGTAATCCCTCTTATTTTCCCACTTGGATTTGTACATTGGAACATGACCTTCTGTCATAACCCTTGAATTAACCAATGATCACTAGATTTAAATCCTAGATTTAGGGTGAAACTATACCTTGGAAACCCATTGTAGTTGAGAGTACCTTTATCAATTTAATTGCTTAATTTATGTTTCTTAGTAATTAGAAAGTCTCCGCATTTCTAATTTACCTAGCTTAATTAAGCAATAGACCTTTAGGGTGCTCCGCGAGATATCCTCCTTGTTGTTCGATTTTTACTATCTCTGTCTATCTTGTACGCTTGCAGGTAAACAAGAACCCTTTCAATTAATGTGATTAGTTGATTGAGTTTTCCTGACAAGTTCATGGCGTTGTTGCCGGGGAGGATTTCCTCCTCGTAGAGCCATTTAGGGTCGATTGTAGGTTAATATTAGGCTTATTCATTTTTGCTTTTTTTTTTTTTTTTTTTTTTTTTTTTTTTAATATTTGCTTGTTTGTTTGTGTGCGTTTTATTTATTCTCCATGTTATCTTTGTTCTAAAAAATAATGAATAGAGGGAAGGGTAAGTTTCATTATACCGGAGTTACCACTTCCTATTCTAGACTTACCGAGCCTGCAAAGGCTTGTGCGGGAGTAGAAATTACTCCGGCTATGGTGAATTTAGCCCAAGGAATGAAGTTTCATGGGAAAGAAGATGAAGACCCCTATGAGCATCTTGAAGAATTCTTGCAAATTCGTGAGTGTGCTAAAATCGCTAACGAACTTGTAAATGAATACTCTATCAAACTCTTTCAATTAACACTTGAAGGAGCGACAAAACAATGGTTTCGTGAAGAGTTATTCGATTTCTTATCTCTATGGGAAGAAGTTTCTACATCTTTCCTTCATCGACTTTTCTGGAAAGTAAGAATTCAAGGTTTAGGCGTGACATCTCAAGTTTGACCAACGGAGTAACGAATGTTGGTTCGAAGCTTGGGAAAGACTCCTAAATTTTGCAGATCATGCCCACACCACGTATTTGATGATACATTTATCCTTAATGTTTTTTATGCCAGGTTAATACTTAATGAGCGTGTTTTTCTTGATGTAGCTTCAGGAGGATCTTTCCTCAACAAAGAAGGGGATAAAGCTCTTGCGTGGCTAGAGGACACGACAACCAACCAAAACCAATAGGATAAGGAGGATAAGAAGAGGAAAAGACTAAGCATGAAGAAAGTGCGAAGAGGGAAAACCTTGAATCCGTTGAACCAGGTAAATCATTTCTACAAAATAATATGCATCATGGATTCAAGGTAAGTATCGTTCCTCCCTTTTGTTCGGGATGTGAGGCTAAGAATACCATGAACCACTCTTATGTTAAGGAGTCATCTATGTTGTTAGAACCCTGTGTTCCGGTGGTTCCTAGGGATTTAGTTGTCCGAAAAAATTTCCACTAAGGAAAAAAATACTTAAATTAGTGGAAAAATCGTCTAGAAAGAGTGGTGGAAAATAAAGGGGCTACGCCTTAGAGTTGGAAAACCAATATGATGTATTTAGTGTCCTTGAGGAAGAGGGAATACTAACTCAAGAGAACTCGTATGCTAACCCCTTAGAAAGCGGCAATGTTGTTGCACTAAGGAGTGGTAAACTACTTCGAGAACTTGAGCATAGAACCCCCAAAAGGGTTTCAAACGATTAAAAAAAGAATAGGTAACCGAGGAACTAATGGAGGAAAGGGATGACTCTCCTACTATGGGAAATCAACTGTATCCTGTTAATACTCAACCTCGATTACCATTTCCAAAAATTGAGCTGGCACATTGAGTTGATTGTCAACTTCAAAATTTTCTTGATGTCGTAAATCAATTCACTCTTACATTATCGTTCGCCAAAACGGTTTCCACCGTCCCCCACTTTGAATTTTTTTTATAGGAGATCATTCATAACAAGAAGGGGTGGGGGCAATTATAAAAGGTTTACTTAGCCGAAGAGAGGCGATAATTCAAAATAAAGCCTATGCTAAGCTTAAGGACACACGTAGTTTTACTATCATGGGGTCCATTATTTATGTGCAAATAGATAGGGCTTTACTTGACTTGGGCACTAGTGTTATCTTGTTGCCTTCTTCTATTATGTGATACTCGTTAATTATGCATGTATTTAGATCGATTTAGGATTGTATTTGATAGCATTTACATGCAAATTTGGTTAAGAGCTGCGTTGATTTGTTATATTTGGACCATTTAACGTGTTTGACTTTTTTTTAAGGTATTTTGAGCATTTCAGGGACGAAAGCCGTATTTTACATCGAATAAAAAGATAAGTCAAAGGAAAGAAAAAACTAGCCCAAATCGGCTTGAACGGGTCTGGAGCTTAACTGACGCGACCGTGACACAAGAAGACGCGCGAACGCGACGGAATGTGGCTGGAACTTGAAATCACCACTGACCAAGCAACGCGACTGCATCACTCATGGAACGCAACCGCGATAGAAATGCACGTTTAAGCCTGATTTGAGTACAAAGCAACGCGATCACGAGGGATATCTTGCGCGGTCGCGACAAAAGGCCAGCTTTGAAAAGGATTCTTGTTCCAAGTGGGAATTCAAGCCTAAAGATCCCAGGACTCGTCTTGAAGCCTATAAAAAGACATAGAGACTCATTTTCCAAAGGGAATCAGAGAAGGTCACATTACATCAGAATTTCTCATACTTTTACATTGGAGTAGAAGCCGTGAGAGCGAGAAGACGAAGATCGACGAGTCGACTATCGAGTTTAATTATTCTTTGTTTATTTTCAAGTTCTTGACAATGTTTTCCTTGAATTCTTGTTTTGAGTTGTTAGTGGACATGAGTAGCTAAACTACTCGTATCCGAGGATTAGAAAGTAGGGTTTTATAACAATGTTGATTAAATTGTTTAATTTATAGACTCCAGTTTTCATTATCTATCTATGTGTTTGGTTAATCATTATAATTGAACTTAACCTAGCCACTTAGGTTATTACTTGTTTAATAGTTCCACTTCGAGAGAATGGAATTGTTAACAGACGATAAAACATAGCGCAATTTTCTATGATTGTGTAGGCAAAGGTTAAGAGGTTGTTAGGAGTTGTTAGGATTAATTAACTCGAGAGAGTAATTATCTTAATCAATCTACGACTTAGTCGCTTCGAGAGAAGGGTTAGGTTAATTAAGTGCCGCATAATAGATAATATAACTAGTTTAAAAGTTCATAAATTAGAGATTAATCATCATTAGTGTAATTCTTGAAATCGATATCTTAGGATACATTCTCGTTGATTGGAGAATCTCGTTTGTTCATTAATTCAGTTTATTAGTATATGCAATCTAGTTTAATAAAATCATTCACCAATTCTAGTATCTAGTTAGGATCATCTTGGATAATTAGGGTATCAAACTAAGTTAACCTATTCTCTGTAGATCGATCTAGACTTCCACTATATACATCTACACCCGTACACTTGCGGTATTTTCAGGTTAGAATTAAAGTCTGTCAAGTTTTTGGCGCCGTTTATAGGGAATAGGTAAAACGTCTTAGTTTTTATCCTGAGTAATAGGAGGATACTAAACCAGATTTTATTTTTCTACAATTTAATTATTGTTCTTTAATTTTTTTTAATCCTAGTATTACATGGTTTTTCTTCCTGGTGGTATTTTCAAGTTTCGCTTGCAAACTATGTCAAAAGGGAAAGAACAACTTGTTCCTTTAGATCCTGAGGTTGAGGCAACTGGCCCCCGACACCGAACAAGAAGAAATCCCACAGTCGAGATGGAGAATGTTCCATAGAATCCGAACCAAGATGAGGTATTGAATTGAATATTGGGGGCCTTGGCCCATCTGGATGATAGAGTAACGAATCTGCAGCAACAACAACCTCCACTACAGCAGCAGAAATGTGCTCAAGTTGTGCAAGATGATGCAGATGAGGACATTACACCCATAAGTGATTGTCTTTGCCCTATGCCAAATCAGTAGTTCAGAGGAGTGCAACCACCGCCACTGAATGCCAATAGCTTCGAGTTGAAGTCCGCTCTGATAAACATTGTTCAGCAGAATCAGTTTGGTGGGAGTGCACTGGAAGACCCGAATGTGCATCTGAATAAGTCCCGCAAGTTGGTTAAAATGATCAAGATAAATCACGTGACACATAAGAAACTAAAGATGAGGTTGTTCTCGTTCTCATTGAAGGACAAAGCACTTTAGTGGTTGAACTCGCTAGATGATGTAACAGAATGGGAAGACTTAAGCACAAAATTTCTAATGAAATACTTTTCGCCGAGCTAGATGTTAGATTTGCTATATAAGATCAATCTGTTTAGGCGGATGGATCAAGAACCATTAGGCGAAGCATGTGAGCGATTTCGGGATCTTATCCAGAGTTGTCCCAACATGGGTTTTCAAAGAAGCAGCAAGTATGCAAGTTCTATAATGGATTGCTTGTTCCAGCATGGAACCTGGTAGATACAGCAGTGGGGGGTAGCCTGGTGGAAAATAATGTCAAGGATACATTCTCAGTCTTGAATACAATGGCCAGAACCAGGTATCAGTGGCCGAATGAGAGGCATCAGCCAAGAAAAGTGGCTAGTGTTGTAGAAGCAGAGCCTCTCAAGAATGAGCCGATTGATGCTCTTACATCTCAGTTGACCTCTCTAACGAACCAAGTAACTATGCTAACCAGTCTGACATTAGCACAACACACCGATACTTCAGCACAATAGTCATCGGGATAGGAAGATGTTGAAGAGATTAACTTCGTAAATTAGAGAAACTTCAATAACTTCTAGAATAACCAGCCGAGGCACAATCAGTATCCACCTAACCGAAATAACCAAAACTTCTCTTATGGCAACGCAAGAAATTACTTAATCTACCGCCAGGTTTTGCTGTTATGAATGGCATGATCCATGATGGCCAAAAACCGACACAAGATGAAATAGTACAGTCACAGTTTGCAAAGTATGATAAAAAATTAGCTCAACTAGAGAGAAAGATGGATGGAATATTTATTAAACTAAACAAGCTAGTGACTGATCAAGGAGCGGAGACCAAACAGTTGGGAGAGAATATGAAAGAAATATCCAGCAACTTAAGTCAGTTGATAAAGATTGTTGGGGTTCAACACAAGCAGGGACAATTTCCCAGCGACACCGTCATCAACCCAAGGGAGCAGTGTAATGTTATCCACTCAAGGGGCAAGACTAAACAAGAGAGTCAAGAGCTGAAAGAAGCTGGAAAGGGGATTGAACAAACCTAAGAGGAAGTGGTCGAATCTGAGTTTGCACCACCGAAAAGAAAAGAAGTCCCTGAATACATACCTCCCATTCCATTTCCTCTAACAGCCATTAAAAAGAGTAATGAGCAGCTCTGCATCGAAAATGCCAAGCTTTTGGAAGAACATGAAGCCAAGAAGAAGTTGAAAAAGAAGGAACGGGCAGAGAGGAAGAGATTAGCAAGGGAGAAAGTTGAACAACAAAATAAAGAAGGCAACGAAGATAAAGATAAGAAAATACTACTTTCTTCTTTTAATGATTCATCTGAATTCGATTTACACGATAGTATCTTTGCTAATCAATCTCCTTTAGAATGTTCTAGTACGTTTTCTGTAGTGCAGGACAAAGCTGAGAAGAATGTTGATTATGTGCTAAAGAACTCAAAGACGATGCACACTGAGAAAGACGCAACAATGAAGGAGGATATGAGTTCCCCAAGGAACGCAAACACTCGCACAAAAAGGGCAACCAAAAAGAAAGATCTAGGGAGTTTTTCCACATCTTGCTCTATTGGTAGTCAAGAGTTCAAGAAGGTGTTGTGTGATTTAGGGTTGAGTGTCAATCTAATGCCTCTTAAAATGTATGCACACTTAGGAATAGGGGTAGTAAAGCAATCCTTTACTACTATCCAATTGGCGGATGGATTAGGACTAACGCCATTTGGGGTAGTCGAGGACGTGCTTATTCGAGTTGAAAGTTTTGAATTCCCTAGTGATTTTCTAGTTGTAGACATGCAAGGGAACATGGATGTCCCTTTCATTTAGGTCGACCATTCCACAAGTCAAGTTGTGGTAGACATGCCTAAAGGGAAGTTAACATTTCATATTCAAAACGAAGTAATCATACTCCCCATTTATAATAGGACGAACCTAAAAGAAACGTACAAATGTTGTGTCATTTATACTGCTACGAAGAGTCCTAAGTCGCTAAATAAAGTCTTAATTAATCCACGGGCAAGTAAAGATAGTTGGTTGAGCTTCGGTTAATAAAGAAACGGAGGTTGCCAGGCTGAAGATGTAAAATATAGCGCTTGTCGGGAGATAACCCGATGTTTACTATTTTTTGTAATTTTTTTTATTTTTATTTATTTTGCTTTTACGCATGTTTTAAGTGTTTTTGATGTTTTAGGAACCAACATGGATGAATGTAGCAAGAAACGAGGGTCGAAAGATGGAGAAAATTGAGCTAGGACAAAGTAGAGGAGTCGCGACCGCGAGGTAGAAAAAAGTGGGGTAATGAAGAAAACATTTTGTTGGAGCATCGCGACCGCGAGGGATCCTTCTCACAGCTCCGACAAGAAAACACCCACTTTTGGGTTCAAAGCATCGCGACCACGACACATATGTTGTGCGACCACGACCACTTAAAATTAGGGTTACATATTGCGAAGGCCAAGTTTTGTTTCTCATTCTTTCCCTTTTCTTCTTTCGCGCGAAACACAAACACACTCACACAAACAACACAAATTCATGATTCAACACCACAAATCATCCAAAATCACTCACACACACACGCACACACACGCAAAGATTCACCACTTTTACCACAAATTTTGGGATTGCTCGACCAAATTGGACGAACCAAGGACACCTCCAAGTTTAAATTTTTAGTCGACTAAATTTCTCCGGTAAGTGAAGCTAACCCAAGCTTTTAGTTGTTCTTATCTATTGATGATGCTTAGTTACCATCAAAGTTAATTTCTTTTTCGAATTTGATGGAGTATTGGTTCATATTTGATTGTTATTGGCACTTGTAGTGCTATCGGTTGATAAAATTCAATGGGTTGTATAATATAGATAGCTTTGGTGGTCTTTGGAGCTAGATTTGTGTTGTTGCTTGTGCTTGGATTGATTGGATAGCAACAACAGCAATTTAACATACTTTGGTCATTGAGGAATTTCATCGAACATGTTGTGTGCGTAGGTTGAATGTAACTTAAACTCGATTTTATGATCTTCTTATGCTTGATATGTGTAATAAGATGATGAATGACTTTCTTATTGCTTGTTAGATGTTCATATTATTCATCTTACATGATAGTTTGACCATATTAAACTATATACATAGTATAGGGGGTGAAAATTAAGTTAACAATGCTACATGTTGCTTAAGGGGTGTTTATGTTGTGTAAAAATGACTGGACTAATCATTGCGAGCTAAAGTCATCTTGGAGCTTAGTTGAAAATGTGTTTTGATCACATATGTTGGTAAAGGCATGATAGTTAGTTGTTTAAGTAGTTCATGATTTCTATAATGTATTGGTTATTGAAGATTGAGGTTGTGTTTTGTGTGTGTAGGTTCACTAAGATGGCTCCTAAGAAGGCAAGCTCTAGCCGTAGCAAAGGCAAGCAACCCATGGTTAAAGAGCCGGAAGCACCGAACCCAAATGACAACCAAACTTTGTATAGGTTTACACTAGAAAAGGCCGAGCACAAGTCTCGGTTTGAGCAGCTTCATCATCGTCCGATTATGGTAACAAGGTTCAGCAATGATGATTTGACTTCGGCGATGGACATTCATGACAATGTCAGAGTTGTATTGTCCCAGGTTGGCTTGCTCAGATTCATGCACGCCTAGCGTACCTATAGGAGGCTCATACTAGAGTTTCTGAGCACATTTTCCATCAATGTGGCAAGTGCACTGGATTCTCATCTACCGGACGACATCACATTCCAGCTGATGGGCAAACAACGCTCATCGACTTATGCCCAGCTAGATCAGATTTATGGCTTCCCTAAGGCCGCCAGACAGGACCAACGGGGGTTGTTCAATGTGCAAGAGTTTTGGGGTTTATTGACTGTTGCTCCACCTCTTGTGGAACCCAAAAGATATGTTGCTAATGCTGCAAAAGCCTCTTAGATTCGCAGTCTTGTAATCCGGTACATCCAGAAGATGTTGGTCCACACTTTGTTTACATGAAGAGAAACAGGGGCCATGAGACAGGTCGAGTTGCAGATGATCTAGAATATGCTTCATGCGCATAAAGTTGATATTGCCAATCTACTGATGGAACATTTTGAGAACGTATCCAGAAGCAGAAAGACAACATCATGATCAGAGGACTGATCACATCTATAGCCGCAGGTTTTGATGATATTGATTTAGATGACTTGATACCGGTTAAGGATGAGGTTCAGTTCACATGGGAGTTGCTAGAAAATATGCAAGTGGTGGTGATGGGAGAAGACAGGAAGGTCCCGTATGTTTACCGAAATGTGGGACCCTACCTTCAACTCCCCTTCGAGATAGGAACGACCGTAACAAGTGTTAATGATACAAACAACTTTTCCCTATCCACTGCCGAACATCTTGAGCTTTCCTAGAGGCTGGACTCCGATGTTTTTCGTTCAGGGCAAGCAGCCGAAGGCAGCAGTAGAGTTCCTAGACCGTCTAGGAAGAAGAGTGCAGCAACAACAGTTGCATCTGCGTCTGAGCTAAATGAGGACGTGGAAGGACTTATAGCATTGCTCTGGGACGATGCCCAGCTCTATCACCAAGAGGTGCAACTGATTGGCACCCATTTGGAGAGGCACCGAACAGAGGTTCGAGGGGCTGTACAAACCATCAGCACAAAATTACATGATCATAGAGCTATTATGAATATCCTCCTCAATCGAAGCAACGAGGAACGCACGTGGAGGCAGCAGCAGGATCTTCGGTGGGATGCATTGGCTCAGTTTTGGAGCCAACATGATTTCCAACCACCCCCGCCGCCACAATGATTGTAAGTTAACACCAAGGCGTACCACTCTTTTTCCTCCAAACATTGGCTTTCAGCCAAGTTTGGGGGAGGAGGTGTACCGTGGGACGTCTTGGCCGCTATTTATATTTATTGTTGTTTTTACCTTTTAGTTCCTTATTGCTTGTTCGTTTGTTGTACTATTTGCTGCCGTTAGTTCTGATTTGTACTATTTTTACTTATTTTTGCTACTTCAGTTGGAGTATTGAGTTTGTGTGCCCATTTTATTGTTTTAGTTGGAGTTGTTGGGTCTGTGAGCCCATTTGTGTTATTTATTTGCCATGTTGAGTCGTAGTAGTCTTTAGTTTAGTTGTTTAGTTTTGAGTATCTTAAGGAGTTTAGTTCTAGGTTTTATGTTTTTATTTGCTAGTTGGAGTCTACAAGAATAAGAAAAACTCGAGTCGTTAGTGGTAACAAGTGATTAAGAAGAAAAGAAAAAAAAAAAAAGAGAAAAATGGATGATGAAAAGTTAATGATGAAAAGATTTTGGAGAATGTGTTGTAAAATTGGCACGCTATAGAGCATGAGAGGTAATTTGAGACGAAATTGAGCTTGAACTTATAATATTTGATCAAAATTAACCTTGTGAGAATTTTAGCCTAATTGTGCTCCTAATTTTGGAGTAATATGATTTCTTTCGATGTGAATTTTGAATGGATATGTGTAGTAGTCTCTAGAACTTTTCTTGAGTCTTTACTGTGAATGTGTCAAGTATGTGTTGTGACTTAAGAAATCATCTTAGGCAGTTTTTGTTTAAAGCCTATTTTTCAGCCTTGAAAAGTTTCCCTTTGTACCAAAAGTTCATAATTTATCCTTAGTTAGCCCAGTTGAGTTTAATAGCCTATTTTTTTTTTCATAGCCCGACATTACAAGCCGAAATCCTTTTGATTTAAGCCTTTGGCCTTAACTGGATTAATCAAGTAAGAGGGAGGAGGATTGGAAGGTACTTGGGTAAAAAAATTTGGGAAGAAAAAGGAAATCTAGTGGATAGTAAAAAAAATGAAGGGAAGAACAGAGTGATAGGTGAAAAGATGAGAAGAATAGCCTCACCTAGTTGGAAAACAAAAAGAAAAAGAAGAAAAAAAATTGAAAAAGAAAAGAAAAATTTTGTTGCATATAAGTTGTTTAGTACTTTTGAGGAAAGGCTAGGAAATAAAGTACTTAGTTGTTAAATTGAATAGAAAAGTCGGGTAGTCCCAAGATGTGGTACCCATATAAATGAAAAGCACTTAAGTTGTCAGGACTTTTTGAAGATGAAGAAGTCATTTCTTTTGGGATGACATGCTGAGATTTGAATAGTGAGGTCGAGTGATTGTATTGAGGGGGTAGCCGGGTTAGGAATAACTTGATTAGTCCAAAAATAGTCACTTTTATCCAGATATATCCCACCTTACCTTAAGCCCACATTTACAACCAAAAAGAAAGACTTTTTTTATCCTTTGTCACATATATCAAGTACGATGTCTAGTTTAGACGATTGACAAGTATATTGGTAGACTTTGCATGTACCTCAATTTGAGCGGAAATATGTTTTAGCCTAACACTTGAGAGATGAGTGAAACGCTTACCTGGTGAGGATTGAATAATTAGAAAGTTCAAAGTTTCGAAAGTAGTTTATTTTTGCGTTATCACTTATGCACACTTGTATTATGTTGCCTAGCTTTTTGAAGAAAAATCATTCTGAAACTGAACTCATCATCCTATTGCCCTAAATCATTGATGTACTCTTTGTGTCTTTATTTTGTTGTTTGCGACTAACAACAGTTTAAGTTTGAGGTGTTTTGATACACGTTAATTATGCATGCATTTAGGTTGATTTAGGATTGTATTTGATAGCATTTACATGCATATTTGGTGGAGACTTGTGTTGATTTGTTATATTTGAACCATTTAACGTGTTTGACTTTTTTTTAGGTAATTTGAGCATTTCAGGGACAAAAGTCATATTTTACGACCATCAGGCGAAAAGATAAGTCAAAGGAAAGGAAAAACCAGCATAAACCGGCTTGAATCGGTCTGGAGCTGAACCGACATGACCGCGACACAAGAAGACGCACGACCATGATGAAATGTGGCTAGAACTTGAAATTGCCACTGACTAAGCAACGCGACCACATCACTCATGGACTGCGGCTGCGGCATAAATGCACGTTTAGAGCCGGATTTGAGTACAAAGTAACGCGACCGCGAGAGATGTCTTGCAAGGTCGTGCTAAAAGGCCAGTTTTGAAGGATTCCTGGTCTAAGTAGGAATCGAAGCCTAAAGATCCCAGGACTCATCCCAAAGCCTATAAAAAGACATTGAGACTCATTTTTCAAAGGGAATCAGAGAAGGTCACATTACATAAGAATTTCTCATACTTTTACATTGGAGTAGAAGCCGTGAGAGCGAGAAGATGAAGATCGACGAGCCGACTATCAGTTTTAATTATTCTTTGTTTATTTTTAAGTTCCTGACAATGTTTTCCTTGAATTCTTGTTTTGAGTTATTAGTAGACATGAGTAGCTAAAGTACTCGCATCCTAGGATTAGAAAGTAGTGTTTTATAACAATGTTGATTCAATTGTTTAATTTATAGACCCCAGTTTTCATTATCTATCTTTGTGTTTGGTTAATCCCTATAACTGAACTTAATCTGGCCTCTTAGGTTTAATTTACTTGTTTAATTGTTTCGCTTCGAGAGAAGGGAATTGTTGCAATTGTCTATGATCGTGTAGGCAAAGGTTAAGGGGATGTTAGGATTAATTAACTCAAGAGAGTAATTATCTTAATCAATCTGTGACTTAGTCGGTTCGAGAGAAGGGTTAGTAAGTGACGCCTAATAGATAATATAAATGGTTTAAAAGTTTATAAATTAGAGATTAATCATCATTATCGTAATTCCTGAAATCGATATCATAGGATACAATCTCGTTGATTGAAAATTCCTGTTTGTTCATTAATTCAGTTTATTAGTATATGCAATCTAGTTTAATAAAATCATTCACCAATTCTCTGTGGATCGACCTTGACTTCCACTATATACATCTGCACCCTTACAGTTGCGGTATTTTTGGGTTAGATTTAGAGCCTGACATTATGCGGCAACTAAAGGATTACAAGCTTAAGGCCACTTCCATATCCCGTCAATTGGCCGATAGGTCAATCAAGAAAACTATGGGAGTTATTGAGGATATTCCCATCCGAATCATTGGAATTGATATTCCAATTGACTTCATTGTTCTTGACATGGAAGAGGACTCCAAAACTCCCATAATTCTTGGTAGACCATTTATGGCCACCGCGGGTGTCATTATCGATGTCAAGGATGAAAGTGTTCCTCTTGAGCTTGGCAGTAAAAGAGATGAATTGAATCTTAAAAGTTACTTTAACCAACCCTCCCCCAAAGACTAATATTTAATGATAGGTGTACTTTGGGAGGAGGTTGAAGAGGTACCGGAGGAGAATCCTGAGAAGACAACTTGGGAAATGATACAAGAACATACGGGCTGAGACGATGAGTCTCTCCCTAAAGATGAACTCCGAAAAATGTGCAAAACACTCATTGAAGAAGACCCGGAACTTCAAGAGGTAGAACTCTAATCTTCCACTTCACTCTTGAAATATGACTCTTTAGATTCCACTTCTTGGAGAAATGAGAGATTTAAAAAAATGCTTGAAGTGGTTGATAAATTTGAGAGTGAAGTTAAGGAAGACGAAAATGGTCCTGGTGAAGGTTTTGGACATAGTTAACAATCTGGAGTATGTTTTCCTTGATTACTTCCCGGTGAATGACTTTTCTTGCAAAAGTTTTCCAAAATGAAACTTTTTCCAGTTCCGAACCGGCACCAAAACCGAAATTACTTAGGTTTAGTTTCTGCATATCCTAAACCATGAACCGGCAGTTAAACCGGCGATTCTCAGTAATTTTTTATTTATTTTAACTAGCCATGTGTATAGCTAGGATTAAGTGGCCGTTGAAAATAAACGGCGAAGATGAGAGAGCCGTTAGGAGTGAACCGCGGTCCAGAACCAGAACCGCCGTTTTCTAGAACAGTTAGTTTAGTGCGTCCAATTTTTTTTTAAAAAAATAACGACCAGGATCTAGTGGTTGTTGAAATCCGACGACCATGATCAATTGGTTGTTTGAACAGTGGTAAGGCACATCAGAATGGGTTTTTGAGGGAGGGTTGATTTTTTTTTTAGTTTTCAGCTTAAAAACTCATACCCCTTTTCAATCCCAATTTTTTCACGGCTCACTCTTATCACTCTCTCTCTCTCTCTCTCAATCTCTTCAATTCTACCAATTTCTAGTGAATTTCATTCAATCTTTTAATGTTCTTCATTTTTAAATTAGTTCTACACTTCTAGTTCAACTATAAAAAAATGTCAAGTTGTGCCGGATCATCATCTTCTCGTCGGGCAATCGACAAAGGGAAGAGTCTTGCGCATGATTCATCTTCTTCACTTCCTCCTCCGATTTTCTTCAATCTTGTGGATGAGGAGGACAACATCAACTTGGACGAAATTCCAATCGACTTGGACATTGCAGCCACTTTAGGTATTTTTAAATTTTGTTCTTTACTTGAATATTTTGGTAGTAAATTTGACACTTTAATTTTGTTGTAACAGTAGTTAATTTAAAAATGTTTTGGACTATTAGTCAAATTTAATATTTTTGGCAAACTTAGTAGTATAATAGTAGTGATGTTTTATATTTGTAGACTCGTTACTATCAAACTTTATATTTATTAATCACTAGTACTAAATATTTTTATTGTTGTACATTTTACAAATTTTAGGTTGTTCACTTTTATTTTAATATTACACTTTTATTTTTAGAAATCTAATTACGTTTTTGTATTAATATTGTAGGAGAGAATGTTACCGCCTATGCCGCCCTTAATGAAGAGCGGCCATCTCAAGAGAGCCAACACGAAGGCTGGTCTTAATCTACCGGCTCTAGAGGGGGGCGTGGTAGGAGAGGTCAAAGTCCGTTTATAGGGGGCCAAACGGCGTCCAAGAGCCCAATTTTCAACATTCAATTCACGAGGACATACATCTCGGACATTGAACCCTACCAATACAAGGTGGTTTGCAACTATTATGGTATGACTTACACCTTGCCTCACGGTGGTGGCTATGGCACCTATTCCAAGCACCTTTTCACAAAGCACCCCGACAAAGTCGGGATGGAAACTTCTCAAACCCAAATTCAATGACATATGGGCCCTCGCAAGGTATGGATCCTAACTCTCTTTTCGTTATAGTGAGACACACGTCACAATTTGGAAAAAATTGTCTGTGCTAACTATCTCCCATTTAACTTTGTCGGCGATGAGTTTTACGAAGATTTCACTAGATTGAGCTTCAATCCTCAATCAAGAAAAATTTCACGAAGCACACTAACACGAGATATTGCAAAAATTATTGGGGAATATAAAATTGTTTCGCAAAATATGTTTGCTTCACTATCACAAAAAGTCTCAATTTGTGCAAATATTTGGGGTGATAATTGGTAATATCATCATTACATGGCCGTTACTTGCCAGTGGATTGATGATTCTTAGACAATGCAAAAAGGTTTAATTAGATATAGGGAATTTGATACCGAGCATACGACTCAAAACATTTGTCATAAGATTATTACAATTCTTCAAGAATATGGTTTGACTACAAAAATATTTCAATTTCTTTCGACAATGCTAGTGCTAACAATGCCTCTTTACCCTCACTCATTAACTATTGCAAACCTTCGAGTGGTGGGATATTGTTTTTCATATTAGATGCATGTGGCATTGTTTAAACTTGTGTGTTCAAGATGGTTTACAAAACTTCAAAACTCAAGTTGCTCCTATTAGAGAAGAAATTTCTTGCATTATTAGACACTCTTATTTGACCAAAGAGTAGGTAAAATTTTGTAAACAAAAGGTATTCATCCCAAAACAACTCCATATGATGTGCCACGTCGTTGGAACTCTACTTACAAAATGTTAATGATTCTTATGTCTATAGAGAGGCTTTAAGTGCAGATTTTCAACATCACCAAGTCAACAATGTTTTTTTATTTCCTCAACAATGGGATGCATGTGCCAATTTGATTTCACTTTTAAATTTTTTGAAGATGCAACAAAATAACTTTCCGATTGCTACTACCCCACTTCACCGAATGTGATTCATCATTGTTGTAAAGTTGTTTTTCCAAAATTTCAAAGATGACCCAGGTTTAAAAGAAACAATTGCTTCTATGAGAAAAAAATGGGTGAATTTTTTTATGGAAATCCCCAAATTATTTATGGTGCATTGTTCCTACTATCAATGATCCCCTAAATGCAGTACAAATTGTAGCTAATGTTAAAGATATTTTATTTGATGTTTTTGAGAGTATAGAATTCAACATGGCAAGGATGACACTAGTGAATCTAGTGATCTTGGTTCTATCGATGGTAGTTCTTCCAACGTGTTTCAAATCCTAGAGTTGCACGTCTCCAAAACTTTTATGAAGTGAGATCACAAAACGTGCAAGAGATTTTTCATCAAGAAACCCCTATAGAGAGGTTGAAAATATTTAAGCACCGCATTTGAGGAGTTCGATTTTAAAGGTCATACGGACCTTTGAAGTGGTGGTCAAGAAGATCAAAGACCTTTCCCATTCTTTCGATAATTTTAAAGGAGGTTTTCGCTTACTCCACTTCAACCATTTTCGAAGAGTAAGCATTTAATGTTGGTGGCTATACTTCGGTGTTAGTGGTCAAACTCTATGTTATCCCCAATAAAATAAATCTATTGTTTGCTACACGGGAATCGGATTCATAACAATTACGGATTGTAAGCCCAATTCTAGCAACACACAAACAAATATCCAAATGGATGATCAAACCACAATTCAATTCATAAGTGTGGATCAACAATCCCAAATAACATAGAACATTCCAAAAACATAATCTATCGGTTAACAACCGTAAAAACTACATAAACATTCTAAATCCAAGGTTCAACTAATGATCAAGGGCTGAAATAAGGGTGCTACTCACCCATGGAAGCTAAAACAAACTATAAATAAGTAGAAAATCAAGAAAACATGATATTAAGATAGATGAAACCCAAGATGTTAATTGGAGAAGATGATCCTTCAGTCTCTTGCCCAATATCCCTCCTTGGTGGCTTTGGTGGCTAGAAAAATGGCTGGAATTGTGTTCTTAGATAGGTCAAATTCGAAATGGAACTTATATATATATGGGAAGAGTTGTCACTTGAGTTTAAGGCAAAATCATATTCACAATTTTAAAACAGGGTTCAGAATCTCGGCCTAGATTTAAATGTGTGTCGGCCGAGACGAAGCAATGAGGATTTTCTGCTGGGTGAATCGAAGGCTGATCTCGGTCGAGATGCAACTGAATCTCGGCCGAGACATGAAAAGAGGATTTTCAGGGCTTGTTAGGGTTTGGCTCTTCTCGGCCGAGATTGGGTTTCATCTCGGCCGAGATCTTGATCTCTTGAAATTCTGGATTTTTCCTGGAAAGTCATCTCAGCCGAGATTTGTAACTTGTCTCGGTTGAGATCTTCCTTTAGCCCTGTCCTTTGTTGCCTCGATCGATCCATCAACTCTGCAATGTTTTGATGCTCTTTTTCGATCCATTTGCACCTGTTTTAACATAAAAATGAACCAAACGTATTTAGGACATTCTGAACAAATAAAGAAAAAAAAAGCAAGGCAAACATGAAAGTAATGAGCATGTGTGATAGGCAAATTCCACTACTTTCTACACTTGGACATTCTCGACTTAAGATCCTCACCGGGTGAGTGTATCTCTCAACTCTCGAGTGTATCAAATGGGACGTGTATACGCTTGCATTGAAGTGCATGAAACTCCTACCATAGGGTTGCCAATCATCTACAGTTGAAAACATACTTGACAAGTGTGGCAAAGAATCAAATAGGTATTTATATAGGTTGTAGTGTTGGCTTGGGGTAAGGTGGGATAATTCTGGGTAAGAGTGACTATAAAAATGGACTAAACGAGTGGGCCCTACCCGTCTACCCCTAAAACAATAGTCATTCTTCCTCACCTTCTCAATTCCCAATCAAGTCGATCCTAAGATTCGACTTCCTCAACTCGAACCAACCTACTGATCTCTTGTTTATCAACTCTCAATTGAAGTATATATCTTATGACCTTTTCAACCTTTAAGAGTGATGATCACAAGAAGTGTGATTTTTACTAACCTCTCCAATTCTAACACTAAGAAATTATATACAGTCAACTATTTTTTTCATTTTTTCTGATTTTTCAACTTTTTCTCGGTTTTCATTTTTTTTAAATGAAAAATATTTACAACCAACGGAGAGGTTAATAATCTCAATTTTTGCCTATTTTGTATGTTTCTTTTCACCCTTCAACATTTTCTACTAGTCAACCTACATTTGATCCCAACTCTCCAACCCAACTACCTTCCAACCGCCTCCCTCATACTCTTATAGTCCATTTGGGTTCAAAGGCTAAATGAAAAGGGAAATTGACTTGTAAAGTTGCTATCAAAGAAAAAAGCTTTAAGCTCAAGGGGCTTAGCTAGAGACAATTTCATATTTGGTAAAAAAAGGAATATTTTCAAGCTTTTGAAATAGGTTCAAATCAAGAAGTGCCTAAAATCATTTTCAATGCCACAACATGTACCGACTCATTCAAAGTAGAGAATCAGGGCAAGTTCTAGAGGAAAATGTATGCATTCAATGAATTTCACACCGAAAGAAATTTTGAATTACTCCTAAAGTGGGAGTATCATTTTAAGGCTCAAAAACTCACTTGGTAAAAGAATTGATCCCAAGTTTTGAATGCAAGTTGATTTTGCTTCAAAAGCCTATCATGCTCTATCAAGTGCCATTTTCAAAAAATTTGTTCAAAAATTTTCATCATTAACCAATGCCATAGTTCTCATTCCTACATAGTTCAATCATTTTTTTCTCGAGCGGCCAACTTGTACGCCTACCACCCCCTCCCCAAACTTGGTTGGAGACCAAGTTTGTGGAAAAGAGGAGTATGAGTTGGTGCTCGCTGAATTCAACCAGTTATTCAACACCATCCAGTTTATTAACAATGCAAAAGATTAGTCCATATAAAGATAGCAAACCCATTTCAAGTCTAATAAATCCCAAAGACAATAGAGTAGCATACGAAAAATTAAGCTCGTGGGCTGCCAATACGTACACCTACCGAAACTTCCCCAAACTTGGTTGGAAACCAAAGTTTGTGAGGAAGAAAGGGTACGAATTGGTGTTCCAACTCACAGTGGCTTTTGGGCTTTGTCACTCCCATTCGGTGCTATCTCTTTGAATTTCATGGTTTGGTCGTTTCCTCATCATCATAGTCTCTGCACTCTAAAAGAAGATAATAAGACAATATCTAAATATAAGTAAACAAACTAAACTACGAAATTGAATATACGAAAAGCAATAAACGTCGGGTTGCCTCCCGCCAAGCGCCTGTGTTTAACGTCGTTGGCTCGACGGATGCTCTTTTCCTTAGCATTGATTCCAAGGTGGTTTCCATATTGGTCCAGACCAGTTCGAGCACTTTACTTCATGGAGCTTCTCACCCTCCTCTTTATGATGTTTCAAGAATGTGGAAATGTTCGATTTATTCCTGCGCCCTATCTCAAATTCTCTCTCGATAGGAGGGTTAGGAATATCATGAGGAAAAATAGTATGGGAATCCTAGGGCCACTGCTCAGAATAAAAAATGTTAAATTGTACGGTCTTTCCATCAAACTCCATTGTGAGTGTGCCTCCATGAACATCTATCTTAGTTCGGGAGGTGTTTAGAAGCGACCTCCCCAATAAGATAGGCATAGAGATTGATGAATCCCCTTGCATCTACAAAACATAGAAATAAGCCGGAAACACTAAGTTATCAACTTCAACTAGCACGTCTTCAATCACCCCATCGGGGTATGAAGCGCTTCGATCGGCTAGTTGAATGACTAATTGTGTTTCCTTGAGTGGCCCCAAATTCAAGGATCAAAAACTAGAGCGAGGCATAAAATTGATTGATGCTCCTAAATCTAGCATAGCATGTTCAATTTTTTGGCTTTTTATTTTGCAAGGAATAACAAACATACTGGGATCTTTGCATTTCTGTGGAAGCTTCTTCTGAAAAATTGCTGACACGCTTTCACTCATGAGCACTTTTTCGTTCCCCGTAAGCCTTATCTTGTTGGTGCACAAATCCTTCAAGAACTTGGCATAATGGGGAATCTGCTTCACAACTTTGATCAACGGAATGTTGATCTCCACTTTTTGGAACACTTCCAGCATTTCCTTGTCTCTGTTTCTATCCGGAACCTTCTTGATCTGGCTGGGAAACGGAAGTGGTGGAATTTCAACATTGAATTGTGACCCCTGAGGATCTCGGCCGAGACGAGTTTACAGCATTTTTCACTTTCACCCATGGTTGAGTGATCTCGGCCGATATTCACTTTCTTCTCGGCTGAGATGGTTAGGCAGAGATTTTTCTCTTGTGATCGAAGTAAGCAATCTCGACCGAGATCTTGGTGTTTCTTGGCCAAGATTCTGTCCTCAGTAATTTCTTCTTTGTTTTCAACTCTCCTTTCTTCATCTCTCAACTTCCCTTTCTTGAGTATTTTCCCACTTCTCAAAGTACTAACGCTGACATTCTCGGTTTTCTTGGATGAAAGGTACTTCTTGGTGGGAAATGGCAATAAATAATCGGGGAAACATGCCGCCATTGCTTCCTTTTATTTCCTCAACTCCTTTGCAAGTTTCCACTTTGGTACACGGACTTGAACTTCAGCAACTTGAGGAGTTCAGGTCTTCTCTTCATTCAAACTATCATGTGGGTCGTCTGTCTGTGCATGTGAAGAGTGCCCGGGCTTCTCAAGCTCTCCAAGCACGTCCTCACTCACGATGCCAATTGCACTAACATTCTTAGGGCTCATCTCCGGTTGAGGCGGCAATTTTTTACCTTGGTTATTCTCCAATCGAGACACGGCTGAAGCAATTTGACTCATTTGGATTTCGATATTCGTGAACCTCGAGTTGGATTCTTTCTGCAACTGAAGTGTACTAGTCTCCAGACTCTTAACAATGTCGGATAATGATGGGTCTGAAGGAGTCGAATCTGCAGGCGGTCTTTGTTGATACATCCCCTTAGGATAAGGGGGTCGGTTCTGGTTGCTTTGTTCGCCCGAGTGTTGAACATTTTGATTTTGGGGCCCATACTTAAAATTGGGGTGATCCCTCCACCCCGGATTATAAGTATTCGAGTATGGGTCGTACTTCTTTCTTTCTGGGGACTTTGGCCTAGAATAAAAGTTGTGGCATAAGTTTGCATGTGCGTCCATATCATCTCCCAAAACATGACATGTGTCTGTAGTGTGATATACAACCTTGCACACCCTACACTGTTTAGGTGTCGGAATGCTCCCTGCTGCTAGAACTAGCAATTCGGGCGGCCCATTCGGGCCGGGCCTAATCGGGCCAAGGGGTAGTTCGGGCCGGGCCCAATTTATTTCGGGCCTAGAAATGCTAGGCCCGGCCCGGCGGGTCATTGGGCCATCGTGCCGAAAAAGCCCACCAATGAGTTTTTTCCTTTTCTTTTTTGTTACTTTAACCATGAAGTAGAATTATATATTGAGGCGAACTTCAGTTTAATTCTCTTAAGAAAAAACCTGATAGAAAGATAATATATTACTATTCGTTGCAATATGGAATCATATCTATAGGCATGTCTCAAACCCCAGATATAATAATAATAATGATGATGATGATGATAATGATGATGATGATGATGATGATGATGATGATGATGATGATGATGATGATGATGATGATGATGATGATGATGATGATGATGATAATAATAAAGAAGGAATGGATGGTGATATATAGTTATATACTACACGTCACAAGTTATTTTATTTATGTGTACGTATTATACTACATGTTAATCAATTCTCCATTTCTCGACACATAATAATTAATGAGCATGCTTGGATCCAATTCATTTTCTATCTTCGGCTAATAAAACTGAAGAAATAGAGAATTAAATTAGTCAAATGTTTAAATTTCTCGGTAAATAGATACATTTATGCTCTGCTAGAAAAAGAAAAAAGAAAAACTTGTTTCAAATAGTACACAAGATATTACCTAATTCCTAAATTTTTCTTATTCGATTAGTGAGGGAAAAAAAATTCAATTTCATCGGGCCGACCCGCTGGCCTTCGGCCAAAAGAAAAGCACATTCGGGCTGGGCTAAAAAAGCCCGAATTTTTTCGGGCCTCTAATATTTGCGCCCAGCCCGCTCTATATTTCGGGCTAAACAGGCCGGCCCATCCGGCCGGGCTAGTTTTGCCATCTCTACCTGCTGCCACTTTCCTTATTAGACTTGTGAGCTGATCCAATCTATCCTCTATCTTTGAATCCTGAGCTTCTCGAACGGGTCTGACAGCTTCTCGGGTCCCAAACGGGTGCGTGTTTGCAGCCATTTTTTAGATTAGGGCCCAAGCCTCAGTGGGTGTTTTTTGTCTGATAACGCCCCTCCACTTGCACTGTCAATCATGTTGCGATCAGTCAAACAAAGTCCCTCATAAAAATATTGTATCAAGAGCTGCTCGGTAATCTGCTGTTGAGGGTAACTCGAGACCAACTTCTTGAACCTCTCCCAGTATTCGTAGAGAGTCTCCCCTGCATCTGTCTTATTCCAGTGATTTCCTTTCGTATATTTGTAGCTCTTGATGCAGGAAAATACTTCTCTAAGAATTGGGATTGCATCTGTTCCCACGTTGTTATAGTGCCGGGGGAAGATAATAGGGCCAGTCTCTTACAAGGTCTTTTAAAGAGAAGGGGAATGCTCTTAGCTTGATCTGCTCATCTATCACTCTTGCTGGCTTCATGCTTGAACATACTACATGAAATTCCTTCAAGTGCTTGTGGGGATCCTCCCCTGCTAATCCATGAAATGAAGGAAGTAGATGCACAATCCCGAACTTGAGCTCGAAGCTTGTATTTTCCCTTATTTCTGGATACGTGATGCATAATGGTTCATTTGCAAACCTTGTGTTCGCCAATTCCTTCAAGGTCTTTTCGGGAGCTTGCTCGTTTGCCATTATTTTCGGCTCACTCCTTCTCCTTCAATATTCAAATCTTCAAATGGTCCTCGGATCTCATCAAGCAACCTTGCTCTTCTCCTAAATATCCTTTCACGTTCAACTATCTCTGGCTCGAATAGAAGTCGTTTTGCCCCTTGGGAATGCAAGAACATTAACTACCTATCCAAAAACAAGAAAAGCTAGAGAGTATCAAATTACTAGATAAACAAGAAAATAGATAAACAACTAATAAACTAAAACTAATGCTTGAACACTGAAATAACACAATTCTTATCACCGTTCCCCGGCAACGGCCCCAAAAATTTGGTATGCGGGCGGGTCATTGGATCGCACGTACCAAATTAATTTATATTTATTCCGATTCCCAACTCTACAAGTAGAGCGGTAAGTCGGGTTCAACCCACGAGGTACGGTAGTCTAGTGTCATTTTGATAGATCAAGCAATTGTAAAATTTAAATAAAATTAGGAAGAAATAATGAAAGCAATAAAAGGGTGGGGGTGTGGGGGGTTTGATTATCCAACTATAAACTACTAGTGATTACCAAGAACAACTATTAAACTATGATCAAATAAACTTAAGATTCAATTAACATAAGATGACAAGATAAGTAGATTGAGTTTTGAGTTTTAAATTATGTTTAAAGGATTCAACCCTTGATCAAGTATCCCCTTGGTTCGAATAATCTATGTAATTGATATTACTACCCAATTGGTTAGCCTTAGAACTCTACTCTAAGATTAATAACAAGCTCTATCAATCTTGTTGTCTCTTAAGTATAATTAATCAAAACAACCTCTTCAATTAATTCTACTCAACTTATCAATTCCTAAAACAAGCTCTCTAAGAATCAATATTCAAGTGCATTAAGAATCAAGACAACGGAGTAGATTCGACATAAAACTCGCAAGTTCGGTTTTAGTGGTCGAACTGTATGTTATCCCCAATAAAATAAATCTATTATTTGCTACACGGGAATTGGATTCGTAACAATTACGAATTATAAGCCCAATTCTAGCAACACACAAACAAATATCTAAATGGGTGATCAAACCACAATTCAATTCATAAGTGTGAATCAACAATCCCAAATAACATAGACAATTCTAAAAACATAATCCAATCGGTTAACAACCGTAAAAACTACATAAACATTCTAAATCCAAGGTTCAACTAATGACCAAGGGAGGAAATCAGGGTGCTACTCGCCCATGGAAGCTAAAACAAACATAAAATAAGTAGAAAAGCAAGAAAACATGATACTAAGATAGATGAAACCCAAGATGTCAATTGGAGAAGATGATCCTTCAATCTCTTGCCCAACATCCCTCCTTGGTGGCTTTGGTGACTAGAAAATGGCAGGAATTATGTTCTTAGATAAGTCAAATTCGAAATGGAACTTATATATATAGGGGAAGAGTTGTCACTTGAGTTTAAGGCAAAATCGCATTCATAATTTTAAAACAGGGTTTAGAATCTCGACCGAGATTCAAATGTGTCTCGGCCGAGACGAAGCAATGAGGATTTTTTGCTGGGTGAATCGAAGGCTGATCTCGGCCGAGATGCAACTGAATCTCGGTCGAGACGTGAAAAGAGGATTTTCGGGCTTGTTAGGGTTTAGCTCTTCTCGGCCGAGATTGGGTTTCATCGCGGCCGAGATCTTAATCTCTTGAAATTCTGGATTTACCCTGGAAAGTCATCTCGGCCGAGATGCATTGCCTGTCTCGGCCGAGATCTTCAACTCTTCAAAACTTCAACTTTTCCCTGGAAGGTCATCTCGGCCGAGATTTGTAACCTGTCTCGGCTGAAATCTTCCTTTAGCCCTGTCCTTTGTTGCCTCGATCGATCCATCAACTTTGCGAGCTTTTGATGCTCTTTTTCGATCCATTTGCACTTGTTTTAACACAAAAATGAACCAAACACACTATTTTGCCCAGTGAGAATTAAATGCATGAAGTACACGTGAAATTGCACAAAAACATCACTAAATTGACACTTAAAGCGTCCTAAAGTGTGTGCACGAACACGTGTACCAGGTAAGTAAGGTAAGAGAACTATGTGGGCTTCAATTCCTTCACCTTAATCCGTGAGGTCAAGGATACGTAGCCAGTTTTATTCTAAGTTAAAAATTAGAATAAAACTCAAGCCCTTTCTTTTTTTCTCTTTTCCAATTGTCATATTTTCAATAATTAGAAGTTGTAACTTGTAAGTAGTAATTTTGGAGAATTGAATTTTTAAATTTGTGATTGAATAGTTATTGATTGATTAATTTTGTAATTTTCTCCTTAGTTAAATTAGAATTTAGTATTATAAATTTGTAATTGTATGTTTGTAACTTATAATGTAAATTATCAATTAGTTAATGGTGCATCATTTTTTATTGTTACATTCTCAAATTATATTACTTTAATCTTATTTAATTTTTTTATACATAAACTGTAAAAAAAAATAGATATCAATTGATAACTGGCGGTTAGGAACCGAACCGACGGTTGTTCCATGGTTCCAAACCGTAACCGAAACCGCCATACAGGCGGTTCAGTTTCGGTTCCACCCCCCACAGTTCCGGAACCGCCGGTTCCGAACTGAAACTGGGGAACCAGAACCATTTGGACACCTCTATTTCCCCCTCTTTTGCTACTTGGGCTTGAGAATTTTGCCCAAGTTTGTAGGGGAAGAGGAAGGATTATTACTTTTACGTGCTTGAAGAGGATGTTCCTCATAGTTGATTGAATTACTCGTGATAATAATCTATGCCACTCTACCATGATGTTTGTTATGCTTCATTGCTATGATGAAAAATAATACTTGGTTGTACTCATGTTGAGTTGGCTCTTGGTTGTCCCACATTTTGTTTAAGAAAAAAAATTGAATTCTCTAAGAAGTTGAGCAATAAAACTAGAGGGTTCCTTGCCTAACTCGACAAGGGGATAGGCTGATGCAATATTTCTATGTAGCGAGAAATTTCGGCATGATAAATAGGATTAGAAGTATAAAATAAAATAACTTACCCCGGAGTTATGTTGCTTGTGGGTGTCCCTTTGATTCCAAAACAACACTACACGACTAAGGGCGTAGAGTGAAATACATAATGAATTGGCTAGAGGTGGAAAATGAAATATGTAGGAGGAGTCATAAGGTGGATTAGGTAGCTGGGCAAAGTCATTGCATTTCATTGATTGTAAAAAATTCTAGTAACATCTGTCTACTCTAATTATTGAGATAAGCATATAAAAAAATATGTTGTATGAAACGTAGTAACAAAAAGCATAAAATAAAGAATAGAGCATTGCAATTGTTGAAAAAAAATTGTAACTCGAAAAGAGTATTGTAGTTGGAAAAGAACAAAATCTAGAGTAACAATTTTATCTTTTTGGACTAAGCACGGTGGGAAAATGATAAATTGGGAGATAAAAGTAAAAATACATTGGCGCGAGGGAAAAACGAGTTGCATCACCTACACTGGGTGAGTGTGTGGCATCTTCCTAAAAAGAATCAAGTCAGATCGCATGTGGTCAAGAATGTTGGAAAATAGTGATTCGCCCAAAGTCATACAAAAAACACGTTTTGCGGTTGAAGTGAAGAGTCCTTAGTGCATGGCCTAGGGTGAAGTGAAATGAAAATACCACTTGTTTTCCTAAGTCTTATGTCTTTTTATCTCCCTACTTGTTATCAAATTCCTTGAAACAAATTGATTTAGGCAAGTGCGGTGAACCAAAAAGTTGAAAATGCTCAAACAAAAAGAGAACTTCATAATTTTGTGTACTTCCTATGGCTCTATGAACTCATTTTCTTATGTGCTTAATTGTGTAATTTTCTCAAGGATGAGCAAAGCTTAAGTTTGTGGGGATGATGAACATGAAAATATTCATTTTTCTCATACATTTAACGTTCATATTTTTGTGTGAGTTGTGAGTGTTTATTATGTTTAAATGCAATTTCGTTTTCTATTTCATTCCCAGGTTGATTTTCCTTTTTTTATAGAATTTTATGCATTTTTGGGTGTTTTTTAGTTGTATTTTGAAGGTTATGAAATCTGGGAGATTAAGAAGGTTGATTGCACCCATTTCCTTGCCCCAACCGCATAACCAGGCCCAAACGGGGCCAAATTGAGCCCATGTCAGGTCCGGCCTAAATTTAGTCAAGCCACAAATAGAAGTCGTGAAAGAGTCGAGCCAAGAAAATAGCGAAAAGGCCTCGAAACAGTGAAGAACAGAAGAAAATGTCAATTGCACGTGCTTTCTCATTCTAGCCCGCAAATTACGGACTAAATGGCCTCAAATTATGGCCCAACAAAGTGCAACTCGAAGACCTTCTAGTCGCGAACAAAAGTCGTGAAGAAGTTGGGTCGAGAAGACGAGAGGAAAGAGGGCAAAACGGCGATGGAAGAAGACAACGCGCGATGGGATCACGGTGTGCGAGCAACATATGCCCCAAAAGGGCACCGCCGGACCCGGTACTAGTGGCTGCCGGCCGATAGCCGGTTCGGCGGTTGGCCGGATTTGGGTCTATTTTAATCATTTTCAATGTAGCAATTCTATATTTTGGCCACAACTTCCTTATACCAACTCGAATTCGACTGATTGAAGATATCATGCAATAGCGAGACAAAGATCTACAACTTTTGCATTTCGACTGAGAGCTGATTCCATATGTATATTTCCCATATTTCGGAGCAGGCCGAGTCGAGCACACATTTGGCAACATTTAAGGAGTCCAAGCCTTCTAATTTTGTTTACCATTGTAACTTACTTGTACTTGCATTTTCTGTAAATTTTAGAGGGTGTGTGGTGGGAATTTCCCCTATATTACCACTCCCTCACCTAAATTGTGGATAACATATTCATTTGCAAGAATTTCGAATTTTAATTACTCTCTCTCTCTCTCTCTCTCTCTCCCTCTACAAATTATCTCCTCTCTTTTCTTTCTAGCAAGAACTAGGGTTCTTCATTGTTCTTGAAGAACCCACTTAGGTTTCTTGAGTATTCTTGAAGAGTTTTTTGGGATTTTCCTAGAAGATTATAAATTGGAGTCATTACAAACAAGAATTGAAGATTCTCATTATCATCGTAAATCAAGACTAAGCCTTTTTGCCATCTCTCTTCATTTATTTCTCTTTGTATTTATTATTCTCCTTTCTCTTCTTCATTAAATGCTTAGGTCTTATATTTATTAAGGTTGTTGGGTAATTTTCATAGATTGTGAGTAGTTATTTGTAGTTTCTAGGGTTGGGAGTAACCCAACCCTAGGGTTTATTATCTTGGTTGATTGTTGGTTGATTTGAGGGGAATTTATGTGATTGGAATTAATATTGTTGCTTTGTATGACTTATATCTTAGGAGTAGCTAACGTAGGGTATAATAGTTCTCCTCGAAGGCCCATGGGGGAGGAATGGAAAACGCGAAGCACATATATATCGATTTTGATGGATGTCCTAAGGCCTTGCTCCTTAGGCAATATCCACATGGGGTGGGGATTTTAGGATGGATTGTATTATATTCTTAATTTCTTGTCTTTGGCCTAGTAATTTCGTTATCAATCTTTAGTAATTGGAATTATGATGAATTATGGTGTAATTGGTTAATTTGGTGAATCCCTCTTGTTTGCTCACTTGGATTTCTAGATATGAACATGACCTTCCGTCAAAAGCATAATCAAATGGCGTTTCTAAAAAAAAGGAGAATCAAATGGCAAGGTTATTAGAGGGATCAAATTCAACTATGTTGCGCTTATAATATATATCTAACTAATTGAATCTTTAAACTGCATTCAATTTCTTGTAGAATAATCACAAGTCTAGTGACCCTCTCAAAATAAATAAACCCTAAGTAGATGCAAGAGTCACCGTCTCTGATCGACTACTATACATGTAACTCCTAAAAGTATTAATGATCAATACTCTCACAAATATCTCAAACTTCTCAGTTCTATTGAATATTTATGTTACAAGTCTCCTCCCAGATCAATAGATATTCTAGGCATATGTAACATCCCAGTTCCCGTTAAGGAATTTGAGAACTACTTTAAGAGAAATGGGAGCAATTTTTTTCTTTCTTTTCTTTCCTTGTCCTATTACTTATCTTTTTTCTTAATTATTCATCTCATGTGTCACTTAATTCATCAGAGCACACACGGGAGGGAACTCGTAGCCAAAGCTATACCCAACATAAACACACAGAAAAGAAATACGGGAACAGTAAAGTAGATTAAAAAGTGTAAGTGTAAATATTATTATTACAGGACGATTATTATAATTATGGAAAATATTTATTAAAGATACTCCTACATTGCGAGAAAAGAAATAACATAAACAACACCTGTACGAGGCACTAGTCACTGCTCCTGAAGTTGGTGCCTCCATCACCTGAAAAAAGGTTTTATGGAAAATGTGAGTTTTAGACTCACTCGATAAAATAGTACTCCCACCTTCAAAATATTAGACGTTTTACGATGAAAGGGAAGAATTAAGAATTAAATCACTTGAAAAATATATCCCTCAACTAATCCTCTTTCTATCACCTATTAATCCTAAAATCACGTTCCAATAATTATACTCTCCATCTATCTCTGTTACTCTCTCTCTCTCTCTCTCTCTCTCTCTCTCTCTCTCTCTCTCTCTCTCTCTCTCTCTCTCTCTCTCTCTCTCATACAAAAACTACTAAGAGATATTTTAGGATAGTGATAGGGTTAAAACTAGACAAAATTGTGAAAATTATCTAAAACGATACTTAATTTGAAAAATCATTAACAAGCTAAAATGTCACTTATTTTGAAATGGAGAGAGTATTATATCTAGAAATTTAATTACATACACACGCTCGCCTGAATGGCGTTGTGTGTACTGTTTTACAGGTCAGACTCTCGACACGTCTGTCCTTCACTTATTAACCCCTTACAATTAATAGCCATATCATGTTGCGCCACTTGTGGCTCGCTCATTTCACAAATATATATTAAATGAAAAGGTAAAATACAGTGTTGCCTACTTCATAGATTGAGTTCATTTCAAATACTACTGGAGACTATCCGAGCCGACCCTCGTCACAAGTGTGCAACCTATTAATTACTAAGTTGTTATTCTTTCTCCTAGGATTACTCGATATCCCTGTTGATGTTCCATTTAATAGTTAATCTACTTACGTTTATACTTGTTCTAGGATTTTCTACTTATTAACACCTTATTCAATTATGCTTCATTATACTACCTTACTTATTATTTCATCATTATTTCTTGATTCTATTGGTAAAAATAACAATGGTGGTGTATTTGAAAATGACACTAAAATGTACGAGAATAGTTAAGTCAAGGCACGAGTTTGACTGACTTTCTATTAGACAATATTGCCCCGTATACAAGTGTTCATGGTCTAAGACAATCGTCCCCAAGATACAATGACTTTTAACTTTATGATCACAGCATAACAACCTAAACTTCTTGGCAAACTACTCATTACTTAGGACTTTCTTTAAGACTCAAAGACTTGAATACCACAATTGTCAAAGATGATAAATGCAGATTGTAGAGAAGTGGTCGTTGTATTCGATGATTGGAGATGCAAATGTTGAGGCCTATTTATAGACTTCTAGGCATCATCTCGTAAATGGATGCACCCTTTCGACTTGATCAATCACAACCATTAGATCATACCTCTTGACTAAAGATCACAATTTTATGGTCTGATTGCATCATTTTTTGAACATTCACGTCCTTTCATTCACACATATTCCACTTGAACTTTCAGGATACATTTTTGTCTTATAGACACTTTTCCATTCACACTTCAGAATTCCAACAATCCCCCACATGAATGGAAGAAGATATTGACCAAGAATTAGAATTTTCAAAGATAAGTAAATACCAACCTTCCAAGCCAATGTCTAACAACCCCTCATACTAATGACAATTAATGCATATAACTGTAGACCAACACACAAGAAAGTTCCCATGAACTGCCATTGCATCGACATAGATAGCGAGATGCTATTGGTTTTACTCGCTGCTCAGTGAATGCGGTATCTTGAACAAACGGCTTTTTGTGTAAACCAAGACAATAACATTCACACATCTTTCTATTCTCACGTTGTCCATTTTACCCATGGATTTAAACTTGAAGTGGTCACTCTTCTCAACTATATAGGCGACCTCCTATTAAGACTTACTCCCGGAGTAGCCTAAAATACCCCACCCTTTTGGTATAAGAGTCATTAAAAGCTTGCCCTTAACCTCACAGCACATCATCAGGATAGTACTTGGTTGTCTTTGGGAATGAGTTTCAGGTCCAAGATTGAACACATTCGAGTTCCAGGTGCCTATATGAACCCTTCATAACTTAGTTGTTTTGTTGAACCAAGTCCATGGTATCTCCATTCATTATGGTTAAGTTACCGTAATGAAGTTCCTTTAGTGTGTGGGTTTTTTAACTCACTCCCCTAGACCTGCAACGTAGTTTATCTCCCATTCAAAATTATATTCACGGATTCGTATTATTCTATAGGAGATCAGCCGCCTTATGGTCTTCATTTCCACCTTAAGGTACGTTTTACCTTACCTGAACACCCCCAACATTTCAACACTTTTGTGGGAAGAACGTATCCCCCATTATTAAACACTTATGTAAGAAGACTTTATCTCCCATTATTTCATATTGATATGGAAACTTAATTTCCACATTGGGGTATCTAGGTCATATCTTAATTAATCAATTATAATTGAATTACTTATTTTGTAGTATGGAAACTACATAGCTATTTCTTCAACTACCAGTGATTAGCCCATTTGACTTGTATCCATTTTAGTTGGGCTAAATTTTTCAATCGGTTTAATTTATGCCCACAATTTAGCCCAGTGGACTTAGATCATATAGTTTGGTGTATGTCCTCTTCAAGGGAAATACCACTTTTGGACTCGTTGAGCTCATGTGGACATTCACTTGGTTATGTAGGATATTTATTCTCTTTGAGCCTCTCTGAAGTCTTGCCGATTTGCTTTTGAGCTTGCCCTAAATCGCCTCGTAGTGATGGAGACTTCTTTACATAGAAATGCACGACCACCCCTTTGTCTAACCGATGTGGGATTTTGGTTTTCCATCTCAACCAAATTTTCTCCTAAAATTGAGTTTTAGAGAAATCCCAACTTTTTGGTCCTACTCGATCTTTATTTTTGCGAGAATTCACACCATTCAATTAACTAGGTATCTATTTGCATCCTAGCAGATTTGTGCCTCACTTTATAAAGGCCCAATAATATGAGTCCAAAATTAATTAGGCCCTCAAACTTATTAAGCCGAGTCCCAAAATTTATCCAAGCCCTCAAAGCTTGAATTAAGCCCAATTTTCCAATGAGCTTTCTTCATTTGAAGTTCTTCAAACTTCTACATGCCCCTTTGACATATTTGACTGTTGTTTGCTGAACGATTTGGTCAAGTCGACACGTCAAGTTAATTAGACCATAATTGTAGTAACAAGATAGTACACAAGGCCTTAAAATACATTTTGAGCCTCACATAGTTTTAGTTATGGACCTTCAAGATTCTACCAAACCCAATCCTGTAATTGGATTTCTTGATACCAAACTTCTACACGTGTTTTGGACATGTCTAGTTATTTTATATCTATGTTGATCACTTTATGGTCAAGTCAAAGACCCAACAATTATTTTGATTAGGCCCAAATTATAGTAACAATATGCCAATCAAATGCCTCGATCAAAATTATATTGGGCTCCCATAATGAAAATGTATGATTTGGGCTTGATTTGGACCGAATAAGGCCCACATTAAATTTCTCTTTTTAAGGCCCGCACCAACTGGTCCAACAAGTAATCAATTTAACTATGGGCCCAATATTAATGATGGCATCGAAAATGGTGTTCAGACATCTCAAAATTTTGGCCAAATTAAATAATTGAGGCCCAAAGTTAAGTCCGACCGAGTAAATGCTCCTCCTACTTCTTCAATTTCGGCCTTTGACTAACAATAGTTTCGGTCGGCACTATTGATCCAACTTCAAACTATTTTTGAATGTTTTCCGGTTGGAACTTGACATTGGTTATTTCTAGAAAATTTGTACCATTTGAGTTAGATATCCAATGACACAAATTGCACCCCCATTGAATATATGTGTAGCTCAAGATATGATCCAAATACTGAAGGTGTGTCAGGAAGGATCAAAGTGTAGTTTACATTTCTAATGGAATTTTAATAACACCAAAGCAAGAATTGGAGAAAGTTCTCTTCTTGGAAGTTGTATATTTCCTCCTTGGCTTTATAACAAGCTAAGAATCACTGGATTGGGCCTATTACATGAAAATTTGTGTCCATTCTCTTGTAATAGCGCACTGAATCTCCAAAACTAAGGCCCAATTTAGTTTTCAACTCCAAAATCATGAAAACCACTAGAAAATGAGCAAACACAATGCATATTCACGAAATAACGATATCAAACCCAAGGTGCTCCTTATACATTCCATTCCTTAATATTTTATCATCAAAATGATCCAAAAACATGCATAAACTTCATTTATCATGAAGTATGTAAGAGGATATGATGGGAGGATGCAAAAATTTGGTAAATGAATTCAAGATATAGAAGGGATTGATACAAGTATTGGATTATGGTTGGAAGTTAGCACACAATAGAACTCTACTTATTTGATGCTAGCGAGTGCAATGAGTATAAAAGGCATTTGCAAGTCTTTAATTGCTAGATGAAGCTCTTAAGATTTGTCCAACAATTGAGGAATGGAAGAGGGGCAAAACTATTTTTGAATTCTTATGTTCTTTTTGTGATACCAATAATCTTATTTTTGGATCTTCTTATCCAACATCTTGTATTTTATGCTTTATTGGAAGATTAAATGTGTATTAAAGGGAAACTTGGAGAATAAAGATGTGTTGATTAGGGACATGCCCAAGAAAATGTTAGTGAAGTTTGAGAAATATTGGCATATAGTGAAATGCCTAGATTTAGTAGCATATCTTGACCCACATATGAAGATATATTTCTTAAAATTTTGTCACTCGAGGGCTGATATAACTACTGCTAGTGATAAATTAAAGATGTGAATCAGAAGTTGAAGAGACTATTTGAGGAATATGTCAAAAAGTTTGGTGCTTCAAGTTTCTCTCAATCTAATAATTCTGATCATGTTGCACCTAATAGTGGTGGAAGGAAAAGTACATCATATAATGACAAGATATTTGAGGTAATTTTTTGAAGTTTTTTATCTGGTCGATCCTTATGTTATTCAGAATATATATTTATCTATTTTTGTTTACTTCCTTTATCTTAGATGTTTTGAACTCAACCAACACATATTATGGGCAAAAAGGATTTGGACTTGTATATAGAGGATCCTCAGCTTCCTCATAGTCAATTTGGCAATTTTGATGTGTTGCAAGTTTGGAAGGATAATGGAAACATGTATCTAATTTTATTTATCGTGGCTCGTGATGTGTTAAGCATTCCCATACCCACTGTAGTATCAGAATATGTGTTTAGCATCAGTTTTCATGTCTTGAACAAGCACTAAAGTAGAATTCTCCATGAAATGGTTCAAATGCTCATTTGTACTAGAAATTGGCTATGTAGCTTTTTTTAAGCTAATCGTACAATTTTTTTATTTGATTAATACGTAATTATTTATAATTTGCTAAAGAAGAAGAAGAAGAAGAAGAAGAAGAAGAAGAAGAAGAAGAAGAAGAAGAAGAAGAAGAAGAAGAAGAAGAAGAAGCCACCATCAACAAGGGAAGTTTCCAAGCAATAAAGAGACCAATCCAAAGAGAGGCAATGTAACACCCTTAATCTGAGGAATGAGTCAGAAGCTGAGAACAAGAGCAAGCTAGAGACAAAAGAGGCTGGATGGAAGACAACCAAGAATGACTTAGCAGTCACATAGCTAATATGGGCTAGGAAGTTAATATTCATTCCTATACCTAATTCTCACGTTATATTACCCTTTTGTAAAGCACATAAAAGTAAGTTTCTAGAAAGTCTAAAGAAGACTAATGTGAATGTACATTTTGCAGGTGCATTGAAGAACCTTCTGAAGTACACAAAGTACGTGAAGGAAATGATATAAAAAGGAACAAAGTAGCATCATTCGAAGTAGTGCACTTCCCGAGGAACTGTACTGTATCATCCAACCTAACTACCACATAAACTAGAAGACCCAAAGATTTCTCAATCCCTTGCACTATTCGTAGTTTTAAATTTGATGATGAACTGTGTAATTTGGGAGCACGTATAGAGTTAATGCCACTGAAAATGTATGTTTAGTTAGGCTTGGGAAAGTGCAACTCGACCTCCACTACACTCCAATTAGCTGACAAGTCTCTATCACATCCTTATGGAGTAGTGGAGCATGTGTTGATAAAAGTTGACAATTTTATTTTCCATGTCGACTTTATAGTGTTGGAAATGAATGGCAAGAGTGAAATACCTATCATCTTGGGCCATCCATTATTTACCACAAGGCAAGGTTTAAATAGGGAATCGACCTTGAGAGTCGAAGATGAAAAGATGACATTCTCCATATACGAGAAGCACAAAACAAGTCGGTTGGTAGAGGAGTGTCCATTATGAGCGATATTATGGAAGAAGAGATGGAATATTTAAAAGAAGAAAGTGGCCCAACCATAAACAAACAAAAATAGTCTTTATCATAAACTAGCACCTTTGAATCATATAACATAGATTTACATAATTGTTTGTAGGGAGTGCTCACAGAAGACAAAGGAATACCAGCACCTCACTACATGACTCGCTAAAGTAGGGTGTTGAGTTGAAGACTTGGCAGTAGAGGGAGAGATGGGAGAACTTGATCGAGTTAGAGCATTAGCCTAGCCAATACAGTAATGATGATCAAATCCTAGGTATACATGATGAGGTAGAGAAGCTCTTTCATATGTGTTCATGGGGGACACTTGTTAGGGAATCGGGGATTGTGTCAAGGATCTATTCGGGATATAATTTGAATATCTATTTTCAAATATCAAATAACCATGATTGAAACATTCAAATCACACAATTCATATATTGAATAACGGTAAACCATAAAATAAGCCCTAAACATGCGGAACTAAGGGATTATCGTATTTTACCTTCGAATTGGTGAGACACCGTCGAGAAGAATTATCCTTTCAACCCAAAGGTCTTCTTGAGTATTCCCTAAGTCCAAGCTCGCCAATCGAGTGGGGAATCAAACGAACTTTCTAACACTCGAGGAAGGATTAATTTTCTAGGAAAAATAGCCACTCACTTATGCATATGGGGACCAAAACTGGTACCCTATTTATAAGGGGTAGGGGCCAAAAATTTCAGCCCTCAAGGAAGGGATTAGGTCGAAATCCCTTTTGGAATTAAATTTATTCATATCTTTTCTTTCATATCTCCTACTTCAAATTAATCCCTATCCTCTTAGTTACTGGACTTCTATTGGGCTACTCAAGGGGCCCTTAGGAGGAATAGGATTGGGCCTCCTAATAGGCCTAGATATCAATATTGAGCCATCAATATTATTCTAGCCCATTAATATTAATTCATTCCACTATAGAATTAATATTGAACTACACATCCTAATCCATATTACGAAATATGGCTCTTAGATATTATTTCCCGTGTTTAATTTTCTATGTCCATTAATTAATTTAAGTTACTGAATGCTTTAATCAATTAATATCTTTTATTCCTTGAGAACAAACAACTCAACATTATTATCATATCGGAAGCTAATTTACTGTATAGGTTTGATGATAAACATTCTGATCCCACAAAGGGGACATAATCAACTTGTTTCACCAAGACACGATTTTCTGTATTAATTTAGCAATTTGTCATAGAATTAATAATATTGCCCAAAGTATAGAGCATTGAGTCCCAGTAAGTCTTTGCCCAAAATAAATCATAGCAACACTAATTAATCATAAACAATCCAAATTAAGTGACGTGAAATTAAGAATTCAATAACCACTGAGATCTAGTTTTTCTATCAAGTCAGTTTAGAAAAACTATCTCGTTGTTGATCCAATTCAGTGCAACAAATGCACTAGTGTAATCTCTTGGTCAAGACAAACCAATCCGAGCCTTACACATCAACTTCTACCAATGGATTGTTTAATCCTATCTAAGTTGTGAATCATTGTACTTATTACAAGGAACTGACAATGTGATCTTCTGTGATCTATTACACACCACATTGTCTACTATATTAGGTATTCAGACAATATGCAATAAATATATAAAACATTCATAATATTTAAGGCAAACAATGATAATTTATTCTCATTTTATTAAAGTGCAAGAAACAGTTTATATACAAAGAAAAACTTAAAAGCATGCTTTACATTATAACCCTAACAACACTAATGGATGGGAACTGGCCAAAAATACAATTGTATAGCTTTAGAACTCTTGAGCACATTGGAAATCACAGAAGAAATAGATATCAACAAGCAAATAGCCATAAATTATGGTTAGGAAATAAATCACACAAATTATTAGACCATGACCTAAATGATATCAACGGATAAAATGCAGTGGTTTGTATATTAAACCACCTAATACAACAAGAAAACAATTCAGAATTAGCTGGCCAATCTGCATGAAAAGCCGGTATACCATAATGAAAGGGAACACAAGTATTCAAACATAAGGAACCTATTGTTCAAATATATATATATACAAAGGATTCTATCACATACAGTATGTCTACATTATCCAAATGAAAAAAAGTAAGTGATAATGACTTTTTTGCATATGGTGCATGCTAGGAGGCCATGCTTGTGATTTTCCGGTGCACCTCGTGGAATAGCTACAAGTGCAATCTAAGAAGGAGAAACGATAGGTGTGTGTAGGTGGGATGTTAATGGCGATAGCGTTGTGGTTAGAAATATTTATCTCCACATAGGAGGTGTGTGAAGCCAAGATGAAAATCGATTAAGTCTTTCTACAAAGAAAGTGTAAGGGTACGCAGTGAAGGAAAGTTGGTACTGACATAAAGAGGAACAGTACGAAACTTTTCATTACAGAACATAAAGTAAACGACGGTGTCAACTTTGGATGTTAGGAGAACTGGTTGATGGATGTTATCCTACACATGTTCATCACGATGTACAATGTTTCGAACGATTCGTGGGAGTATGACAGTTTCTAGAGGACCATGAGAATGAAAAGAATAAAGTGCCTTCGGGTGAACCGAGGATTTTTTTGTGACTGGATGGTGGAAGGCCTAAAAGAAGGAGGATGTTTGAAAAAAAAAAAGACAGGCGTCTAGCTACAAATGATAAATAAAGCATTGACTGAGAGAAAACCTTTTTTTTTTTTTTTTATTTTAGTATCTTTTATTTTTCCATCTTTAGTTTTATTTTCCTTGTTTTTAATATTTTTTTGACATATTCTTAATAAATGGAAGATGACTCGATCAAATCGAGCTTAAACTCAGTCGAGTGGCACCATATGCAGTACTCTCTGGATCAGGTCAGGTCATTGGATGACCTTACGAGTTATAGCACAAAGGTAAGGCAACTCAACTGAATCGCGACATCGAATTGCAGTCGAATAGAACCTCAAACTTCACCAAGACATAGCGTGATCGGATTGAGTCACATCTCATAAGTTATAAGAATTTGGATTTTCATTTTTAACCCAACCCTTTGATTTTTAGACACATTCCTTCTCATATTCTTTTAAAAAAAAATCATACTCCAATTTTCTCGCACTAAATCGATAACTTTCGGGAATTTTTCACCTTAGGGCTTACTATGAATGTTTTTTTTTTCTTTTTCAACACTAATTGGTAAGTTTTAATTTGTTCCTTTCTTGTAATTCTTGAATTCATGTATGAATTGATATATATGCATATATAAGTTGTGGTTAGTTGATATACGTAGGCTTGTATATAGTATATTTTGTTCTTGAACATTCTTGGGCACTTGTAGAACTAATTTATTGATAAATGTACTTGTTTTGTGCATTAGAATGTTGATTGTTTGTATATAGACAACATGTAGGCACTAATTTTTTGTTTAGGAATGAAATAGATAGGAAATTAACGGTTTGAGTTTAATGGTATATCTTGTGTTGTTTAATACTTGCAATTAAATTCTGTTTATGCATGTTTTGCTTGCCAATTGTTGTAGATGAGTGGGGTGATTGTTGTTGATAATGGGGGATGAGTTGTATATGAATTGCAAAACCATAGGAATTTGTCGAGCACTTGTAGGCAAAAATCTAGGCGAAAATTCTTTCTAGAATTGTTGGGAGTAATAAACTAGTGGAATAATTGGTAGTTCACATTGCAAATAAATGCTTCAACGTACACGCTAATTAATTTATTTTCTATTTTTCAGAATTTATTTGTAGAATTTAGTATGCAATTCATTTTTAGCTTCTTGTGCAGTTAAAATGGCACCACAAGGTGATAGGAGAAAGAAATAAGTCGGACCATCAGACGTATATTTTGGGCCACATGACCTCTTCTTTTTTTGGAATTGACTTGGTATCGAAATACTAGAGAGAGAGATGTGAGAAAATTATCCAGAGGAAAATTACACCGAATCGGTATTGGAATGAGATAATCACATTTTCAATGGGAATCCACGACCACGTGTGGAGACTGTTAGAATGAATTTGGTGGAAAAGCAATAATGAAATAAAGTCGACACCTTCAAAAGGCTAAAGTTGGAGTTCTTTAGTACTTACGAGCTCCAGAAGAGTATAGATCATGGGGCAATATTTTTTTAAGTTTCACAGAAAAATCGAAGGTGCAAAGGAATGTTCGAAAAAATAATTTCTACATTATTTGTCGAACAATGCATAAATGTTTAGCGTGTATAATAAATGAAGTGGATGAAAGATGAGTAGGTAGCCTATTCACAAATAATTTGTGACTTTTTCAGGTTAACTTGACATTCGCATTTTGACATGGTAGATGGTGTGGTGACATATCAGCGACACATGGTTTAGGAGGTAAAAAAAACTAACATGTCATAGCAGGAGAGTATAACTCTCCTTTTATATTAGATAGATTGGTGTATGTATAATAGCATTTAAATATATGTACATATATGTATAATAAATAAATATTTATTGATATACATATATATGTATATATATACACACCCAGATGTGGGGACACTTGTGGAGCCCCATCATAGGATTACACTCCCTCTAGACTAAAAACCAAGTAACCAAAAGTCCTAATTCAAATTTCAATCACGTCCTTTAGTTTTAGATACTAATATAAGAGTTTCAAACTACTCTAAACATCTTCCAATAATTTGATGGGGTTCTCTATACTATACTCGGTGCATGCACCAGGTGTTTTCCACCACACACCTTGACTCCAATCACTACATAGAACTTGTGGTAAAAAGTACCTCGTGTACCGTGCACTAGGTATAGTATATAGAAGATATAATTTGATCACCTCTCTTTACCATATCAAGTTTCATGTTTCTCAAACTTGAAAACCTATAACCTACTTATGTTTCCACATGTCTTCCCTAATTGTTTGGAGGGGGCATGGTTTTTGCATTGATTGGATTCTCTCAATTACTTCCTTTGAAAAATTAACTCAAGAAAATTCTCTTACAAAATCTCTCTCTCTCTCTCTCTCTCTCTCTCTCTCTCTCTCTCTCTCTCTCTCTATATATATATATAAAGATAAGTCAGCATCAAAATAGCAGGGGCTGATTTTTCAGCCAAAACTAAATTTTAATTTGGAAAGTTTTTTTTATTTTATTTTACAATTAGTGTTGTATCTGTACGATGCACGGGAAGATCTTTCACATGGTATTATTGATTTTTCTTATGCTACGAATTATTTTATATCGTTGTTAAGTGCAACTTAAGTGTTAAAATAAATTGTCCGATCACCTAATAAAAGAAAATAATTTTATTAACGTAATATAAACTGCGATGACACAAAAAATGTCTAGATAACACAAATATATATATATATATCTATATATATATATATATATATATAAACATGTAACATGCAACAACAAATAGGGTTGGTAGTGGGGAAGGGAATCCCCATTCCCCGCGGGGATCCGCCCCGAACAAGGCGGGGATTCCCCATTTTCTTCCCCCGGTAGGGCGGGAAGGGGGAGATTTTTGCCCCGATGACAGGGACGGGGTTCCCCGCCCCGTTCCCCGCCGGGCCCCGCTATATAATTTTTCTTTTTTTCCCTAATATATGTAGTGGGGATCTAATTATATTATGTAATTCTATATATTTAATTAGTAAAAATATATTTTATTTTTATCATATTACTATTATTGTAATATTAAAATGAACTAGATATATTATATCCTCATTTTTTATCGACTTTGTTAAATTTAAGTCTATTAATTATTTCTAAATTTATTTTATTTTAAATTTTATTAGTAGATATGTTAAATAAAAAATAAAAAAATAAAAAAATACAGGGACGGGGATGGGGATAAAAATATCCCCGCCAATTTCGCGGGGAAGGGGACGGGGAATCCCCGCGAACGCGGGGACGGGGATGGGGACTTGCCCCCCGGCCCCGCCCCGCCCCGTTGCCAACCCTAACGACAAATAAGTATAACGTCAACAAATTCTGAAGAACTTCCGTGTACACAATATTCGTGGTACTCTTTCTTTTCAGATCTTCATCGTCACATATTAAAAACTTCAACTGATATGGTGTTGGGACGCGTCGTCGAAACGTTCGCCCCACCCAAATTAGAATGATTTAAAATTGAATTCCTAACTATCCCGACTTTACTAGGTGAAGTGGTACGTCCGAGTCGATCCCATGGAGAACGATGAGTAGTGTTGTTTCCAAATACTTCAAGCAATTAGTGATTTAGATTGTAATAAAAGCAATAAACATAAGCAAGTAAATTGGGGGGGGGGGTTGATTTAATCTAACAATTAAAGTCTACCAAGTACCAATTATCAACCTAGAAAAGCAATAGATGTTTTTGGTGTTTTAGTTTATTCAAAGTGTCAAAGAAAGATCACAAGTAAATATCTTCGGGTTTTTAAATATGTTAAAGAGATCTACCCTCGATCTAGTATCCCCTTGAATCCAACTACCTATGGATTATTGTTGATGCCCCAATTCAATGCAATTTAAACTCTTATCCCACAATCTACAAGGTCCGCTTATGTAGATTGTGTTGTTCCTTAATTGTGGATAAATCGAAGGTCCGCTTATCGATTTATCGCTACCCAAATCAATTAGTGATCCAAACAAGCTCTTTTTTCGCTAATTGATATTGGATGATCACGAACTAGAACAACGGGATAAATAAGGCATAAACCTCGAATCAATCGGGTTTAGAGGTCAAACTCTATAATGCCACCAATGATATCAAGCATTGTTCACTACTAAGGGAGATTGAAGCTTCAACAATCACGGAAAGTGAATTCCAATCTCTAGCAACATATAAAAAATGTTTCTAAAGGGTGATCAATTCTAAAACAAGCATCTAGGCATGAGACAATTCAAACAAGCATTATAGAACATTTAAATTGCAATAAAAGGGTAACACCAAAAGTCAATATTCACATATTCATCTTCAATCAAGGTTCAACATGATCAAAGGTAGAATTAAGGGTGCTAGCCACCCATTACTCCTAATACAACCAGTAAATCAAAGGAAATACAAGAATTCATTAAAACGAAATGATAAAACCAAAGGTTAATCAATGGGGAAGATGGGACGACTCCTTCTTGCCCTTCTCTCCTCCTTGGAAGTGATGGTGGCTGAAAAGTTCTCCAAATTTGTGCCCAAGATAGGCTAAGTTCGAAAAGGGAGGATATATATATAGGGGAAGAGTTGTTACTTCAGTTTAAGGCAAAATCGCGTTCAGAAATTTAAAACAGGGCAAGGAATCTCTGCCGAGATGCAAGTGTGTCTCGGCCGAGACGTGAAAAAGGGCTTCTTCAAATTGTGGATCGAGGAGTGATCTCGGCCGAGATTGGATTGCATCTCGGCCGAGACGTGAAAAGGGAATTTTTTTTTTGGGTTTTTAAGGTTTTGATTATCTCGGCCGAGATTGGGTTTCATCTCGGCCGAGATCTTCATCTCTTTGAATCTTTGATTTTTCCCTAGAGAGGTATCTCGGCCGAGATGCAATATCCATCTCAGCCAAGATCTTCAATCTCTCAAAATTCCAGGATTTCCCTGGAGAGGTATCTCGGCCGAGATTTGTGTCCAATATCGACCGAGATCAATCCCTCAACCCTGTCCCTTGTTGCCTCGACTGATCCATCGACTCCGCGATCGTTTGATGTTCTTTTTCGATCCTTTTGCACCTGTTTTAACACATAAACACCACAAACACATTATTTTGCCCATGAGAATACAAAATCACTAAATACACGTGATTGTGCACATTATTGACATTAAAATGGCACTAAAAGCGCCCTAAAGTGCGTGCACGGGACACGTGTACCATCAACCCTTTTTGATTCATGATACGAGAGATGGCAACATACAACTGACCATGACTGAAAACAAGTTTCTTCAATAACAAGCCAACAAGGTTAAGTGATTGTCCTTGGTTGTTGTTTATTGCCATCGCATAAGAAATGGTAAACGAAAATTGTCTCATCTAACATCGAAAAGGCATTCTCTTATTGGAAGGAGTTACAGAAAGTCGACGGATGAGAACCGTTACACCAACATTATCTCCTGATATAACCTTTACCTCAACCACGTGATTACCAAGTTTTGTAATCACCAATCGGATACAATTGCACAACCCCTGTAAATGATCTATGTTTCACAACAACATAACTGGCGTACCAATTTTTAACTTTAGCCCATGATTAGGTGCCCCAGAATATTTTATCGAACTAAGAAACTCTGGAGTGTAAAAATCATTCAAACGATCAACATTCGCATTAGACTTACACGGCGTGTCCAAGTTCAAGTACGTCCTACACGCCAAAGTGTTTCTGGAAGCCATATGCATTAATAGAATCAACAACACTAAGCAGTGGTGCCAGTACAGCTCCACCACGTAGATAAGAAGTGTCATCATCTACTTTCCCAAAATTTGGATACGTACTTTCCACAATCATCACAATAGCATTTTCACCCCTTTGTAGAAGAGTGTCTTCTGGGATGTTAATCTCCGCTTCTCCATCATTCGGTTCACTAATAACACTGTCTCCAGTACTTGCTACCCATTCCGAAAAAGTTTTTAGCTCTTGCCCCTCGGCATCATTAGAAAGGTTCTGCAGTTTCGTATTATTTGTCAATCGTAACACCTTAAAGTGCGGCCACAAATAGGAAGAATTAATGGCCGCGTACACTATATCATGTATTGTTCCTTTTGGGACCATGGGTAAAAATATGTCTAAAATCAACAGCTAGAGCTTCATGATCATACATAAGTTCATCAACAACGAACCATTTTCCAGATCCCACTTTGTTCAAGAAGTCTGCAATAGGCATGTGATCATAATCCAAAAGACTCTTTCCACGACTTCGTAACATTTTCTCTCCACAAGAGTAAGATTTTTTATTTCTTCCTCAGTCAATGTCAAAACTACAAAAAAATATAAACTTTTCACCCACAAAACAACATTGACAGCTTTAATCTTTTATAATAAATGAAATAGATTGGATTCAAAATGAAATTATATCATACCTTGGTTCTTACCCTGAATATGTTGTCTGTACAAAATGTCATCGGATAGATGTGTCCAATACTGTTCCCAAATATTTTGATGACCATCCTATTTTACATTAAACAATACATTAAACATTATGATCATCAGAATACGAAATAATACATCACTCTTATATCTCTATACAATTAAAATATAGTATTGCTCTAAATATAGTGTGTTAATTAGTTTATAGTTATACTAATACAATACACCTCATGCTACATACACCATCAGGCAACATAAGTTGGTTTTTGATAGAAGAAATGGTTAAGCACCTCATGCTTCCTACATTCCACTCACCCCCTCTCAGCCTCCCACGTAACAAACACATACCCACAACTCTTATCCTTATACAATCTTACCATAACTTCACTACATGCTTTGATGGCCTTGGAAATGGGGACACGTGACATGTATCACACAACAACAAGCACTTATCTAACCTACACACATGCAACTATAAACTTAACACAAACCTGTCATTCTTTAACCCATGCCATTCCATGCAAGTGGTTGTAGCATTGTCGTACACTTCCACTCTTCTATAAATAGGTAGTTCTCTCATTTTCATTACCTCCTATTACACTCTCTCACTCTTGAGCTTCCTGGTTGTAATCCTTTCAAGTTGTCCAAAGTTAAAATGACGTAATCCTTAAACTTGTAAATTATATCCAAGTTTAGTATTAAGTTGTTTTATTATTTGATTGATCAAGGATGCATACCTTTAGCTTTAGGTTTGTAAATATTTTTTGGGGGTCTTATATGGTTGATTGTCAATCTACCGATTTTGCTGTATGATGCAAAAATCGGGAAAAATATATTTATTAAATGTGATTTATACCATTAGATATTTTATGTTATATATTATAACTATTACAAAAGAAGAGGTAATATTACCTAATGGGTGAACTTTACTTGAATACGTTGTTTGTCAAAATTCATGTTCTACATGCGACTTTGAAAAATTAATAAAAATTATTTAATTAGAATTTCTCAAACCTATTTTAGTATGTTGTACTACATGGCGTTATGAGTCTCTGGTTAAAATTTGAGGACATTTTGTTAAACCAGTGGTTTTTAATGAATTTTACAAAATAAGTTGATTTTAGGTCTCTCGTCGTTTATAATCCGAGAAAATGATTTTTATAAAATTATCCCTTTCTAATCTTATAAAATTGTTTTACAATGATATATTACATGATTTCAGGTTTTTATGATTAAAAATTTGAGAAGTGTTCAAGGAATATATATTTTATTGTGAACTTTACAAAACAGGGTAGTCAGAGACCTGGAATTATCAATTTTCTCCTCTAATAGAAGGATTTTATAAAAACATACACTTGGAAGTGAATGAACTAGTTTGGTATGTTGAGTTATAACATATAATGTATAGATATGTAAATATAAATAATTTTTAAATGATTATATGAATTATGTGAATTTATCTGCATAAGTGTCTGGTTACTTATATATCACGATATTCCTACTCTCGAAACTATATTTTCTTAAAAGATTATTCACCTCTTTGAATCTAGCTTGATGTTATTAATATGCTCATGATAATGTGTTAATTAAGTTGTATGTTAATTACTAGGTGATTATACTACATGTTTGCTTGCTACATAGCACTATGTTAGCAATATCTATGTGATATAAATATATAAGTATAGATGTGCACTAGTTAATCAGAAAAGCTAAGATTATATGGTTAAGATGTATTTATGTGATTTACATGTGATGTGATATATGTCATGGTATGCTACAGATATGCAACCAACTTGTGCTCTATCATGATCGGCATGTTCTGCTCTATGTCAGGACAACCCTCCGTTGTAGGTTCACTCACTTACGATGGGTTTTTCCTGTCCCAACTCCGATACGTGCACCACCCTATCATGACAGGTATAATCTTCGGATATACACCGCCCTATCATGATGGGTGTGCTCTGTCCTCGACCAGGAATAGATCTACTAGTTGGAACGGTCCAATTATGTTAGGTTTATCCTACTCTAGGCACTGGCGCTATCATGACGGGTATGATCTACGTACATACACCGCCCTATATTGATGGGTACACTCTATTATGGCTCTAGCCAAACTTACCATATAGGTATAGCACCTTCCTATGTTAGGTTTGTCTTGCCCAACGGTGGATATGATTCACCCTATTATCAGGTTTGCCCGAATATATGATGTCCACGTTGATTTTATCGCGGGGGTATCACACTACGATTGATATGGTCGGGTTCGCCCGAATATACAGTGCCCACATTGAATTTACTCTCGAGGGAGTGGGGGGAGGGGGGTACCACAAATGTTTGATGTTATGGATTGGATTCTATGTGCTACATGTCATGTTATGATGAGTTACATAAAATCTTTTAGCTTAAGCAATCATGAGGTTACCCCCACGAAGTGCTTTTCAAGCATTCATCCCCACCATCTTCAGATTCTTTTATAGGTCAAATGACTTACGTAAAGATTTGGAGTTTGACGTGGAAAAGCGATGATGGATGTGTGGGGCCCTAATCCATTATGGGTTTAGTCTATATTACTTAGTCTCAAGGTCTTATTATAATTTTAGATAGATACTTTACTTTTATTACCAAACTCTTTTGTGAGCGGAATTTATGTCTTTGTCGTAAGTCTAGGTCTGTTTATATATTAATATGTATCTCAAAATTATTTTGGCTTGGTTATTCAAAGTTGATCGCTTCCGTTGTGCTAAAGATTCTTTTGGCCAGTAGGTATCTTGACATTATTTACCCTGTATTTCTTTTTGCCATAAGTGATGGGTTAGATTATAGGTTATTTTATATCCTTTCATAATAAAAAAATTTATAATGCCTTAAGTTTAAGGTATTTTGGCAACAGTTTTGCAAATTGTATTTTTGGAAAACGGGGTGTTACGACAATGTTCAAAAGATACCTAGCGTTGTAAGGGTCACCACATCCAGGTGGGACATAATGAAGCCTACCTATTGCTTTATCCTTTTTCTCTTTTTACCCACTCCTCTGTCTTCTGCTTCCACACAAATTTCTATCGGAACTCAACATAGGTCAAATTGTTTGCCTCTGGATATTTCTTATTTACCTTAGACTATCCCAAAAACATGATTTGACTGACTATCTGTCGATCTAGAATATTTTCCAAATAATCACCTTCAGAAAAGACTATAGATTATTGATTCTCAACATGGAAACTCAACCGCTCCATTGGAGGATATCGATATTGAATTTTGAAACAAAAAAATCCAAGCAGCATCACATAGAGATATGTAATGATAATCATAGTACATACTAATCTCGTCTACCATATTGCCAAATGCATTGTCAGCACTTGCCTTGTAAAATCCAGCCGCAACACGATCGTGGCATTTATTTATGTACTTGAACAGATACTTTATAGACCGAGACTGATTGAACCACTCAATGTTTATGTGCGCTACATACTTTAGAAGAAGATATCTATTGTGGGGCACTACATATCCATCACCAATGTTCATAACAGTCCTTCCATCATCTTTCCGCCTATACACTGGATAGCCACTCATCATCAATAGTAATAGACTCAGTGAACCTCTTCGGGAAGTTCTTCGTACATTTATCGTCATCATCCATACATGGAGAATTCGGACACGCTAATCCGCACGGACCATGTATCATATACTCCTGCACCGCTAAGTAGCATTTGGGTAAACAGCATCATCGAGTAATTTTGCAAAAATTATTTGATCGATGTCCGTCCTGGTTGGATACTTATCTTCTTGTGTAAGGAAAAGAAGGATTATTGCATATGCCCAACACCATGTTTCATTCAATGGTGTATACAACTCCAAATCATTGAAAGACAATTTCAATACAAGATAATTTTAGTAGTTTTTCTTTTGTTGTTAAAATTATCATTTAATTAAAGTACCTACAATAACATTGCCAAAAAAAATCTTGCAACGTAGCTCGTTAATAAGAGCGTAGTGTTTAATCATAAACACCCTAACAACATTATCAGGATAGAGATCTCAAATTTCTTGGTTCAAGAAACGTAACAATCTTTGGCCACTTTGGGTTGCACGTAAAAGTAATAAATGATCTGGATAATCAGCCCATCTGCAAATAGTCATTGCATCCCAATAACTCTGTATCATATAACGGGGTCTACTAGTGTAAGAGGACGGTAATACAATCCTCAAACCCATATAAGTAATATCAGTTTCACCTCATTGAAGAGCATCACTGAGACCACCGTACAACTCGACTGGTAATACTTTCTAGTTCAACCTGATAAACAATAGTCTTATTGATTCAATGATCGTATAAATATCAAAAACTACTTCTGCATCAACCTCGTACTATACAGAACAATTTCTCTCTCGGAGGACCTTTTTGTAAGCAAAAATTAGCAAACTCTCGCATCCTGACCTTTTTTCGACCACCACCGGCTCACTCCCTACCGGAAGTAAAGGGAATGTTTTCATTATATCCATCTTTACCATATGGAAACAACAGGGGATACAGTAAACTCAGATAAGACGAATGCATCTCGATATTGCGCTTCAACAATCCACTGTGTGTTTCAACTATTATATCTCGATCACCAAGCGCATGATCAAGTTCACCAACCACTAATGCCGCTACTTCTGAAATAGCAAGTAGATTATATCTTTTGGGATCAGTTGTCCTCTCATCAACCAGCTTTATTCTAACATCAACACTTCCTTCGACTGCTATTTTTTTAGCGATCATGCTAAACGATTTAACCAGGACATTGTGCTGATCAAGCATGGTTTTCAAATCTGCAACTAACTCAGTATGGAGAGCTTCCCTTTCCTTATTCTTTCTGACAAAATCACAATAACGATGGGCTTTAGCAATAGTACATTAAAACGTTCTTAGTTAAACAACAACTAAAAAGCATTTTTTACAACAAAAAAAAAAAATTATAAAGTATCCTATATGTACAGCTATGCAAATATTTGGGTTGAACCCTCATATGGAAGGAGACTTCCGATGAGATGATAATTTTGACCATGCAATTGAAACACAGGAGGTCTGCCGCCTGTGTTCATGCTCGAATCGATATTACCTCCCATTGATATGAATGAGAATATATTATTGTATGTCCGCATATTTTCTTAATACTGCTTAATTTTTTCACTTTGTCCAAACAGCAGCTCCTGTAGAAGCTGGGGAGGACGCGGAAGTAATGCCAATTGAATCTCCTCCCCCTTCATACAACATAAGCTGAAAATTGGATAGACAGACTTCGAGAAGGACGTCAAACGCTCTTCGTACCAAAACAACGCACCACAATAACTACAACTATCAGTGGTGTCACCAAAGTCCATATAGTCTAATCATATATAATAAATAATAAATATTCTTATCAGAAGACAAAACACATGAAAAGTAAGCAGATATTGTATATAGAATATTTAATTAGTAAGTAATTGTTTTACCTACTATGGAAGGATTATTAATATGTGATTTCCTTGTACCAGTCGTCTCCCTAATATTTCAATAATAAAATAAAATAATTTTTTTAAATTTTTTTTGCTTGTTCTAAATGATATTACTATTAATTAACTGAGAAATTCAACGATGATAATTGTAAATTATCATACGTCTCCTTGATGGCTTTCTCGTGCTAGCTGGATGGATATCCGATGGTGGAGGAATACATGCATCTCCAGTCAGATTAACCACAATTGATGCATTTGTTAAGCTTGCCTCATTAACAGTAGTATTTGCGTTCCTTGGTTTTTTTCAATTTAAGTAAAAAAGTTTACAATAATCAATGTTATACTTAGTTTCTAAAGAGCATTTAAAAAAACTACAATTAACCAATTTGGTTAAAAATTTACCTCTAGTTAAAGATGAGTTAAAATTCGAGAGATCGGCCTCACTTGTTAAATCAATCGGATCATATATAGTGGACTTAGTAAGAATTTTCGTCACATGCTTGTCAAGTACAACGGGGGCCTTTTCTCCGAACCGACTGATTGTTTCTCGTTACTTATAAAATATCATATTTTCATTAGAACACATTATACAAATACAAAACCATAAAAAGAAAATATTTGAATAAATACAGGACGGAGTCTAGAATAATATGTTATCATTACTGATATCAGAAAATGAAGTCCTCTGAAATGAATATGTAACGGTGCTCAGATCGATGTTATCGTTGGATGCCTTCTGCTTGGTAAATTTTGAAGATAATCCACTACTTCTCGTGTTGGATGGAGTAGAATTTTCTAATTTTCAAAAAAAAAAAACAAAAAATTAGTATGGTAAAAAATTAAGGAAAATAAAGCATTTTAGTTAAAAAAAAATATTAGCCCTAGAAAACTTACACAAACCACAAAAACGATGTAAGTATTAATTTATTTTAATATGAAAATGGGCCCCAGTATTTATTTTGGGTTCAACACACAAAATAAAAAATAGCCCAATAGATATTGATATACTATTAGACAAAAACTTGTATGAGACCGTCATACGGTCGTTACACGGTGTGATGGAAAAGAAGTATCACTTTTTATAGGAAAAGTATCATATATATTTGTAAAAGGATTACTTTTTTTTAACAAAAAAAAGTATCACTTTTTGTAGCAAAAGTATCACTTTTATATGTAAAAGTATCACTATAGCAAAAGTATCACTTTTATCTGTAAAAGTATCATTTTTTTCTGTAAAAGTATATTCTGTCACTCGTGAGACCGTCACACACAAGACTCACTCATATTATTATTGGGCATTTTTCATAAAATATGCCACATTTTGAAACATACCATAATTAGAAGCATTTATTGGCAAACAAATTCTCAAGATTTTAAACATAAAAAAATAACTTGGCTATATAATAAATTTATTAAAATATAATTGCTTATTCATATTGCAATTAAAAATAAGACCGACATTTACTTAATTGTGTTTGAATACACAAAATAATTTAATAAAGAAAAGAAATGCACACACGCTCAAAATTAATAAAAAAAGTCAACATTTACCAAAAATAATAATAAGTAGAACATAAAATATATTGAGTCAAGACCATACAACACCAACAATAAAAGAAGCCCAATTGAGACTTATTACCTATTACTGGGCCTATCCTTTAAATTGGGTTCATTTTTTAAAAATACCATTATTAACAATCATGGAGACAAACAAATTTACAAGATTTAAATAAATAAATAAAACAAAAGGTATATTAATGCGTATAAGTCCCAAATATCGATAGTAAAAAAATTAAAATAGTAATGTTGGTATGGTAAAAAATTGAGGAAAAAATACCTTTCATAAGTCCCAAATCTATAGATTAAATAAATTAGGCAAGAAATTAAAAAAAATAAAGTGAAGGCCATTTTTCTTTTAAGGCTGGGTCCATTAACATGTATCACAAAAAAATTCAAGATGTAAAAAGGGTACGTTAGTATGTGAAATAAATTTATTACAATTAGTGAAAATAACTAAATTAAGTAATTTACACACCATCTGTATATTTTTTAAAAAAAATAATGAACACACCATCTGTATATTGAATCAAAAGTATCTTTGTAATTTAAATATATTGGAGGATACTAAAAAATATATATATAAATTCACAATTTTAACATTTTCTATTTTGATATGGTACTATTAATTGATTTTTTTAAAAACTAAAAAGTAAAGAAATTATCTATATAAACTATGAATACATCTAAAAATAAAAAATGAAATAAAAGACAATAAATTAATTATAAATGCATATAACATTTATTCATGGCAAAAAAATTGGAGCCCCAAAAGCTTAACACAAACAATTAAACAAATAAAATGTAGCACAATTAATGTTAAACCTGAATTGGGCTCATTAATTAGTTGGATTCAATATCCAAAAAATAAATGCCTAACAGTTTTACTAATATACACCCATATAAATAAATGTTTGCAACCCAAATAAAGGCCGCAATATTTCTAATAAATTGAATGAGCCCATCTAATTTCTAATATACTCTCCCTAATTCTACTAAATTATCTTCGTCGAGACACCTCACAGGTTATGGATCATTCCATTTTTGTGACTCTTCAGTTCCCCTTTCTCATCGCCTCACTTTCTCTCTCTACCCTCTAATGGCTCTCCTCACCTTCATTACTTCAATTCAGAAGAAAATACCCTAAATTCTTATGAACGTGAAAATATTCGATTTTTCTTATTGTTTAACGTTCATATTCTTATTTAATTTGCAAATGTTTATCATGTTTACGTGCGATTTCATGATTTTATTGCATTCTCATGTTACATTTTTATATGATTTAATGCATTTTCAGGTGTTTTTTAGTTGTATTTTGAAGGTTAGGGAATTTCGGAAGAAAAGGAAATCATTTGCACGCATTCTAGATTCCGGCCCATAAAATAAGGCCCAAATAGATCTGAAATGAGGCTCACAAAATCTCGAATCAAATCTCCTAGTCATAAACAAGAGCCGTGAAGAAGTCAAGTCAAGAAAGTGAGTGGAAAAGAGTCAAAACGACGATGGAAGAAAACGACGCACTAAAGAGGAACACGGTGTGTCCGGCGCACGAAAAATTTAACAAGGGAGCAACAGTCGGACCGGTACCGGCCCCCTTCACTCCCGCACAGGCCCGCCGCTGGACCGGAAAATGAGTGCAGATTGTTTTAGCTGGACTGGTACCGGCCCATTCGGGTCCGGCACTTCGGTCCGATTTTCAATTCTGATTTTGTAGCACCTCTGTATTTCTACCGTATCTTTCTCATTCCAACTTCTATTTGAGTGATTCAAGATGCCATGTGACTATAAGACGATGATCACAACTTTCATGTTCAGGTTGAGAGCTGAATTTGCACGGATTGTTCCCAAATTTGGCAAAAAGGATAAGTCGACATGATTGAGAGGCTCTACACAACACTTAAAGGCCCCTTGCATTCTTATATGTAATATTACTAGTTTACCCTTACTAAACGAGCTAGTTTTCAGATTTTTTAGTCATTTACTTGAGGAGAGTTGAGGACTCTAAAAATACACCCCCTCCCCCCGCCCCGCTCATTTTAACAACTTTTAGCTCATTATTCACTTTAAGACTCTCTCTCTCTATTTCATTTTTAGATTTTTTCTAGGGTTCTTCTCTTTCAAAAGAAGAACTAGGGTTCTGAGTGAAAGTTGTAAGAAATATTCTAAGTGAGTGACAACCTTGAAGATTTATCGAAGATTTTTCGATTATTATCATCAATGAGCATTTCTTATCTCTTTCTCTCTCTATTTTTATTTATTTGCAATCATTGCTTGATGTTAATTGTTGGGTTATTATTGATGGATTGTGAGTAGTTCTTATTGTTTCCCGATGCAAGGGAGTAGCTCGAGCTTCGGTGTTGATTTTTGACTTATTGATTATTGAGTTAACTTGGGTTTGGTGGCCTAGGGTTAGGATTTGATTAATTTGTAGTGATTTTCAATCGAAATCAGGGCTAAGTTTACAGGCTTGCATTACGATCGCTCGGCTTTGGTGGCTTAACCTTATCATATATATTCACATATGTTAACTTTTCAAGTTTATAATGAATGTAGTAGAAATATATGTTGAGACAGTTAGTTGTGCACAATGTGTCTTAAAATGGTCTGATTTTGTCATTTTTAGTTAAGGTCACTCAATATTCAAACCAGATCCAAGCATAAAGTGTCATTTAAATGGATTTCATGTGTAAACGAAATTGATGTTTTATCCTAGGTAAAAGTTATGATAACATTTTTATTGAATATTTGCTATTTTCTAATTTTTTTTTTCCTTTTTTTTTCTTAGTCTTGCATGAATTATCTTCTCATGAGCAACAAAGCACATCAATGGAAGAGGATGAAACTGTTCTAAGAAGTATTGTGAACTTATTCGACCATACAATACACACAGATAAGCAAACCTATGGTGTCTTTTAAAATATCTCCTTGCTAAATACATGAACAAATATCACATATATAGTTCAATGGTCCATAATTAGAATGTTATAACCTCTTTACTGGATAAATATAGGTCCCCAAAAGTTTTTTTTGATTGAATATTTTATGTAACATTGAACTTTTCTAACTCTAAATCTTGTATTGTTAACTAAGTATAACATATTATAGATTGAATATTATGTTAACTATTAAAGATATATTGTCCAAATGCTAAGAAACTTTATAATTCACTAATTATTTGTGACACATAACATACATGGTCGTTGTTTGTTGTAACGCCCCAATCCCATTAACTCGGGATTGAAGTGCTACTAAATTTTTCTTTTCTTTTGATCAGAAAAAGTGCGAAAGCGTGACATGAAATATTTATCGGATAAAAGTAGAAATTTTTTTTTGACAATAATACACTGCCAAAACATATTTACACTAGAGGTTCCAAAGTTTCTCAGAAAATGAAAACACCCGGATTCAGTGACATGTAAACTTATTTGTATACATTGAAGAGGCAAAAACATCTTAAAGTTGCGGGTAGGAAAAGGAACCCGGTGACCTTTGCCGCAACAGCCCCGCCACCTCGCTCAGCTAACCTGAAGATTTGTAATTATGGGCATGAGTATAAACTCAGTGGGAACTTTGTAAGCAGTTATACTAACGAAGGTGCACAATAATAAACACATCCTTGACTTAGGAGCCCATCTTACGACTCAAAAGCCATATTGCTAGACTAGGGGGCCAATCTTACGACTCCCAAGCCCTACTCAAAAGTCAATCTTACGACTTAAGAGGTATCATATCATAAGCCCGAAGGCAAACATATTTATCAAAGTACAAGTTCAGTAGCATAATATACTTACAAATAGCCCAGTCACCCACCTTGTTTTGCTTGCTTTAAAGTACGTAATTCGCGTATGTCCCAAGGCCTGACTCGTACTACACCAAGCACATATTGTTTAATTTGTTAGTATTACTTATCGAGTTTAGCATTTTAAAAATAATTAAGTGTGGTACACTATTCTTGAATTATGTCTATTTTTACAATTTCTAACATATAAGCCAAGTTATTATAAATTATAGTCCTAGATTAAAAGGCCTAATATGTTATTAAATTTAAATTATAAACTACATTGATAAATATTTTAAACTAACTACCATGCATCTTAAACAACAACTATTTAATACAAACTTAAGAAAATAGCTAAATTTATAAATCTACTTAAATCAAGAAAATAATCAAATTCTTAAATCTATATAAACTATAAATGACAATGACAAGAAAAATAAAAAGACTATTAAAGAAGACGTACCTCAAAAGATTTTAACACTATTCAACAACTTCCCAAAACACCGGTCCGAGCGTTGTCGAAAATAAACTTATAAGGACCTCCTAGTTAAAGGAATTCCTTTTATTATGTGTTAATATATATTTGTTTTTGTAGTTATTATTTTCTCAAAGAGATAAGTATTATTTATAGTTTAATTCTGATGGAACATTTTCCTTTATTTACGATGTGGGACGTATACATCTCTAATTCATTTATAGAATGCACTCAACACCATACTTATTTAAAAATGTAAGCTTAGTAGATATGGTTTCTAAAAAAAAATAATTCAATATTATATTATTATTTTATTACTAACATATGTAGGCACGTATACTATGTATTAGTATATTTTACTATATTATTATTTTATTATTTAGGTTACGTGTATTACATGCATACACTTTAATGCTTATATATAAAAAAAAAATACACTTTAATACTTATATATATAAAAAAATACTACATTAGGTTCAACTCTAATTTTTAAGCCCGATTCTAATTTTGGGTTCCTATATCATGTATTCTTAGTTCTTATCTTTTCAGTGCTAGGAGTGCAGTCGACCTGGTACATCGCGATGATACTTATTTTCCTAAAATAAAATCATAAAAGTCAAATAACTTTACAATTTAGACCAAAATAAAATTGGTAAAAATATTTAAGATGCAAAGAATATATTTTATTGGATTTCAAAGATTCGGGGTATCACAATCTCCCCTACTTTAAAAAAATTTCGTCCTCGAAATTGTACTTACTTGTTTTAAGATATTCGGATATTTTGCTAAGATCTCATCTTCTCGTTCCCAAGTAGCTTCTTCCTTTCCATGTCTACTCCACTGCACTAGTACAAAGGGAATCTCTCTATTTCTCAAAGAGTGAACTTTTCTTCCTAGGATAGCAATGGGGTTCTCTTCATAAGTGAGGTTTTTATTGACCTCCAGATTCTCATGATGAATAACGTGATTTGAATCTGGGACATACTTTCTAAGTACTGATACATGAAAGACGTTATGGATATTGGTAAGTTCTGGCGGTAGAGCTAACTTATAGGCGACGTCTCCAATTCTATCTAGAATCTCAAATGGGCCAATATATCTTGGTTTTAACTTCCCTCTCTTTCCGAAGCGTATTACTCCTTTCATTGGTGCCATTTTGAGAAAAACCTTATCGCCTGTATTGAATTGTAGATCCTTCCTTCGCGTGTCAGCATATGATTTTTGTCGATCCTGGGCAGCCTTGATTCTTTCTCGAATCTTAGTTACTACTCCAATGGTTCTATCGATGATCTCAGGGCCTAAGATCTTTCGTTCTCCAACTTCATCCCAGTAAATCGGCGATCTACATCTCCTTCCATAGAGTGCTTCATACGGTGCCATCTTTATGGTAGCTTGGTAACTGTTATTATAAGAAAATTCTACTAATGGCAAATATGTTTCCCAGCTTCCTCCAAAGTCTAGTACACAAGCTCTAAGCATATCTTCGAGTGTCTATATTGTTCTTTCTAACTGTCCATCAGTTTGTGGATGATATGATGTGCTGAAGTTGAGCTTTGTCCCAAGGGCCGTTTGTAGACTTCTCCAGAATTTAGAGGTGAAACGAGTATCTCTGTCCGAAACTATGGTCACTGGTACTCCGTGTAGTCTAACAATCTCGTCTACGTACCGTTGAGCAAGTTGATCCATGTTAAGCGTCATTCTTACTGGTATAAAGTGTGCTGTCTTTGTAAGTCTGTCAATGATCACCCAAATAGCTTCATTCCTTCTTGCTGTTCGTGGCAGTCCAGTAACAAAGTCCATTGCTATGTGTTCCCACTTCCATTCGGGAATCTCTAAAGGGTGTAAGAGTCCTGAAGGCCGCTGGTGCTCTGCTTTAACTTGTTGGCACGTTAAACATCTTTGAACAAATTGCCCTATTGATCGTTTCATATTTCTCCACCAATAGATTTCTTTTAGGTCCTTGAACATTTTTGTCCCTCCTGGGTGAGCTGTGTACGGGGTATTGTGAGCTTCTTCAAGAATTTTCTTCCTTATGTCATCATCCTTAGGTACACATAATCTTCCTTCGTATGTTAAAGTCCCATCTGGTGTTACAAAGAACCCCTTGATGGTTCCTGCAATTGCCCGGTCTTTCATCTTGAGAAGGAATTTGTCAATCTTTTGTGCTATCTTTATTCGATCTCTCAAAGCAGGTTGTATGGTTAATGCTGCGATCATAGCACCAGTATGGCCTGACTTCACAAAGTCTAGATTCAACTTAGCAAATTCTATTAATAATAGCTCTTGTTGTGTTGGGAGACTGGCCATATGACTTTCATTTTTCCTACTAAGTGCATCAGCTACGACATTTGCCTTGCCCGGGTGATAGAGGATGGTGCAATCATAATCCTTTACTAGCTCCAGCCATCTTCTTTGGCGCATGTTGAGTTCTTTTTGTGTGAAAAAGTACTTTAAACTCTTATGGTCTGTGTAGATTTCACATTTCCCACCATAGAGGTAATGACGCCATATCTTTAATGCGTGAACAACAGCAGCTAGTTCTAGGTCATGTGTAGGGTAGTTTAACTCATGGGGTTTTAATTGTCTTGAGGCATAAGCGACGACTTTTCCATGCTGCATCAAAACGCATCCTAGTCCTAACTTTGAGGCATCGGTGTAAATGACAAATCCTTCTGATCCATCAGGGATAGTTAGAACTGGCGCGGTTACGAGTCTCTGCTTAAGCTCTTGAAAGTTATTTTCGCATTCGTCAGTCCAGTGGAAATGGTCGTTCTTTTTTGTCAATTGAGTCAAAGGCCTAGCGATCTTTGAGAAATCTTGAATGAATCTTCTATAGTAACCAGCTAGACCCAGAAAACTTCGGACCTCATTCACATTCTTCGGAGCTTTTCAATTCATTACTGCTTCAACCTTCGCGGGATCCACTTCGATTCCATTAGCCGTGATAATATGGCCTAGAAAAACAACTCGATCTAGCCAAAATTCACATTTGCTAAATTTAGCATAAAGCTTCTCCTGTCGTAAGATACCTAGTATAGTTCTAAGATGCTTCTCGTGTTGTTCCTTATGTCTTGAGTATACTAGGATATCATCAATGAAGACTATGACAAACTGGTCTAAATAAGGATGGAATACCCTATTCATTAAATCCATGAATACTGCGGGTGCATTTGTCAATCCAAAAGGCATTACTATGAACTCATAATGACCATATCGTGTTCTAAAGGTTGTCTTAGAAATATCACATTCTTTGACCTTGAGTTGGTGGTAGCCCGATCTGAGATCGATTTTTAAGAACACGCTAGCTCCCTTCAGTTGGTCAAAAAGATCTTCCATTCTAGGCAAGGGATACTTATTCTTGATTGTTAGGCGGTTGAGTTCCCGATAATCAATGCACATTCTAAGAGATCCGTCTTTCTTCTTAACAAACAATACAGGGGCTCCCCATGGAGAAATACTTGGCCTGATGAACTTCTTGTCCAGCAACTCTTGAAGCTGTATTTTTAATTCTTGTAATTCCTTAGGCGCCATTCGATAAGGTGCTTTAGATATAGGTGCAGCTCCAGGCACCAAGTCTATTGTGAATTCAACCTGTCGATCAGGAGGTATCCCAGGCAACTCGTCTGGAAATACGTCCACATAATCTCTCACTGTTGGTATATCAGCAGGTGTAACCTTAACAGTATTATTTTCCATGACATTCACAAGGTAGCCTTCACTTCCCTTTTTCCGTAACATTCTTACAGCCTTCATTGCTGACACAATACGCGGTCTGGTATTAGTTTTGGCTTCGTAAAAGGTGAATTTGGATCCTATTGTTCTTTCAAAATCTATTTCATGCTCAAAGCATCGGATTGTTGCTTTATTCTTTGTCAACCAATCTATACCTAAAATAACATCGAAACATTTCATCTCTAATACATATAGATCGGCTTCCAGTTCTTGGTTATCTATCAAAAGATTCACACCAGTCACAATATCCTTAGTCCTAATAGTTTCTCCTGAGGGAATACTTACCGTCAATTCTTCTCCATTTGTATTACCTTTCAGACCTAACTTCCTTTTAAAATCTTCGGATATAAAAAAATGTGATGCACCAGTATCAAACAAAATATATGCCGGAAGGTTAAATACAAGTAGCATACCTACCATGGTTTCATTCTCCTCCGTTAACTCTTCTTGTGCTAAAGCAAAAACACGTGCTTTCCCTGATTTCTTATCTGGTGCACTAACATTTTGTGGCGCTTTGATCTGTGTAGTAGTGCATTCCCAATACCTATGTCCTGGTCGATGACACTTATAGCAAACATTCTTTCCCACCAAACATTCTCCATAGTGGTGCTTATTGCAATTAGGACATATCGGAACCGCATTTGGTCCTGGTCCCCCCTTGGGTTTGCCCTCTTCATAATGTGGTTAGTCTTATTCCTATCTCTAAAATCCCATTTTCTTTTCCTGGGTTGCTCTTGAGGTTTCTGGTTGTATTCTAAGTTCTGGCTAAGGGATACAATATGTGCTCGTTCAAACGTTTCATGGTACGCAGGCAGTTTCAAACTCGACACGATACCTCCGATCTCTGGACGCAAACCTCTTTCAAAACGTCTTGCTTTTCTTTCATCTGTATCAACCAAGTGTGGGGCATATTTAGATAATTGATTAAAATGTCTTTCATACTCCATCACTGGAAGGGTTCCCTGCTTCAGATTAACAAACTCAATTTCCTTTTGGTCACGGATAGACTGTGGAAAGTAACGATCCATCATCATGTTCTTAAAATCATTCCAGGTCATATTTTGCTTTTGTTCATTCGTCATTGTTTGCTCGTGTGATTTCCACCAGTGTCCAGCATCTTCCACAAGTTGGAATATTGCGCACGAAACTTTTTGATTTTCAGTTGATTCCATATGGTCAAAGATTCTTTCAAGCTCAAGAATCCATTCCTCAGCAACCATAGGTCCTTCACTACCCCTAAATCTTGGTGGTGAAAAACGACGAAATTGCTCTATAATGACATTAGTATTGATACCCTGGTTCTGTGGATTTGGTATATTTTGGTTAGCTGGTATTTGTTGTATGAGTCCCTGCAGAGAGTTCAAGAACTCCCGTGCAAAATCCGCTCCTTGTACTTCAACAGCAGGTGGAGGTTGCCTCTCAGCAGCTGGCCCGACAAATGGCTCATGTTCATTTTGCACATGTTTACGTGGCCTTCCTCGCGCTGCCATACTTTTGGAAGAAGGAGAAATAACACTTAATTATATGCATATATACCTTTGTTTAACATATCGAATAATTTATAAGCAAACCATATAAAAGATATTGGGTTTACAAATCTATTAATATATACAATAAGTACAATGGTTTTAATACTCTAACCCGTACAAAATGTCGATTGGTTAATCATGCTTATGCGAGCAAAAAGATAGCATGATCAAAGGATGACTTACATACATTCCTATTAGCAAAAGGATATTTACGCTCTAGTTATGTACTTAGGCATCACTATACAAAAGCTATCTACTATTACTATATGTACATCCTCTAGGTTTCCAACTATATCAGAACCAATTACTGGGACCTGCCTGGTTCTCTGCTGGTGGGGTACGCACACGACGACCCCTAGTTGGTGTGCTTTCACCAGGATTTGACCCTATAGATTCATTGGGTTCACTTTCCTCAGAAGGATCCTCTTCCTCCTCATCTTCCTCTATTATGCCTGCTTCCTCTCACTGCAATCTTGCATATTCGCGATAGAACTCTGCTAGTTCTCTAGCACGCCCAGCAAGACGTTCGTTAGCAACAACCTCCAGACGCTTGCTAGCTGCAATTTCATTATATCGGTCTGCCCTTTGTTTCTGGTTTTCAGCCTCTCTTTCCATTCGATCAGTAGTAGTGAGACATCTTTGTCGGTTCTTGACAGCTATTGCCAGGCGTAGTCCAAAGCGTTTATAATCAATAACTAGTCCAATAACAGAGTCTACCGTAAGCATATTATCATAAATCCGACGGGCGATGGGTCTAAGGGATGGCAAGATAGTTTCTCTTAGATGCACTGCTGCCTCCTGCTCGCTAATATAGTGTCCCTCGCGTATGGCATTACTACGGCGTCCCTGTAACATGATAATATACTCTTCTATGTTCTGATGTGCTCCCTGCCTAGACCCCTGATAAATAGATATTGTTGGTGACGGCACATCTCTATTGGCAAGTATTCTGTGTCTATATATTACTTGTTTTCTCGCCGTTTGCCTTCTACGAACCATCCTATCATAAAGAAGAAATATGGATCAAAATCTCTAATTTGGTTTCCTAATTGGTGGTAAAATTTCAAGGACATCTCACAAGTATCATGTTATTTTATGAAATGTAAATTCGTAATAAAACATTTCCAAATCATACAAACTAATAGTAAAATATACATACCTTGGAGCGAGTGTCAGTCTGTTGGCAAAGTCACGGTTTCCCTCGGTTTTATTTTATAAATCAAGTATACAGAAAAGTAGACCCGCTCTGATACCACTCTGTAACGCCCCAATCCCCATTAACTCGGGATTGAAGTGCCACTAAATTTTTCTTTTCTTTTGATCAGAAAAAGTGCGAAAGCGTGACATGAAATATTTATCGGATAAAAGTAGAAATTTTTTTTTGACAATAATACACTGCCAAAACATATTTACACTAGAGGTTCCAAAGTTTCTCCGAAAATGAAAACACCCGGATTCAGTGACATGTAACTTATTTGTATACATTGAAGAGGCAAAAACATCTTAAAGTTGCGGGTAGAAAAAGGAACCCGGTGACCTTTGCCGCAACAGCCCCGCCACCTCGCTCAGCTAACCTGAAGATTTGTAATTATGGGCATGAGTATAAACTCAGTGGGAACTTTGTAAGCAGTTATACTAACGAAGGTGCACAATAATAAACACATCCTTGACTTAGGAGCCCATCTTACGACTCAAAAGCCATATTGCTAGACTAGGGGGCCAATCTTACGACTCCCAAGCCCTACTCAAAAGTCAATCTTACGACTTAAGAGGTATCATATCATAAGCCCGAAGGCAAACATATTTATCAAAGTACAAGTTCAGTAGCATAATATACTTACAAACAGCCCAGTCACCCATCTTGTTTTGCTTGCTTTAAAGTACGTAATTCGCGTATGTCCCAAGGCCTAACTCGTACTACACCAAGCACATGTTGTTTCATTTGTTAGTATTACTTATCGAGTTTAGCATTTTAAAAATAATTAAGTGTGGTACACTATTCTTGAATTATGTCTATTTTTACAATATCTAACATATAAGCCAAGTTATTATAAATTATAGTCCTAGATTAAAAGGCCTAATATGTTATTAAATTTAAATTATTAACTACATTGATAAATATTTTAAACTAACTACCATGCATCTTAAACAACAACTATTTAATACAAACTTAAGAAAATAGCTAAATTTATAAATCTACTTAAATCAAGAAAATAATCAAATTCTTAAATCTATATAAACTATAAATGACAATGACAAGAAAAATAAAAAGACTATTAAAGAAGACGTACCTCAAAAGATTTTAACACTATTCAACAACTTCCTAAAACACCGGTCCGAGCGTTGTCGAAAATAAACTTATAAGGACCTCCTAGTTAAAGGAATTCCTTTTATTATGTGTTAATATATATTTGTTTTTGTAGTTATTATTTTCTCAAAGATATAAGTATTATTTATAGTTTAATTCTGATGGAACATTTTCCTTTATTTACGATGTGGGACGTATACATCTCTAATTCATTTATAGAATGCACACAACACCATACTTATTTAAAAATGTAAGCTTAGTAGATATGGTTTCTAAAAAAAAAACAATTCAATATTATATTATTATTTTATTACTAACGTATGTAGGCACGTATACTATGTATTAGTATATCTTACTATATTATTATTTTATTATTTAGGTTACGTGTATTACATGCATACACTTTGATGCTTATATATAAAAAAAAATACACTTTAATACTTATATATATAAAAAAATACCTACATTAGGTTCAACTCTAATTTTTAAGCCCGATTCTAATTTTGGGTTCCTATATCATGTATTCTTAGTTCTTATCTTTTCAGTGCTAGGAGTGCAGTCGACCTGGTACATCGCGATGATACTTATTTTCCTAAAATAAAATCATAAAAGTCAAATAACTTTACAATTTAGACCAAAATAAAATTGGTAAAAATATTTAAGATGCAAAGAATATATTTTATTGGATTTCAAAGATTCGGGGAATCACATTTGTGTATGAAATTAGTAATGAGTCGACTGATCTTTCAATATTACACTTGAACAACTAAATAACGTTTACATAGCAGGTACAAAATCATACTGTGTGAAGAAGATGCAAACAATGAATAGATTATGAGCAACTCAAGATTCATGAACTTTTCAGATAAGTAAGATCTCTTTATGATGATACAATAAATTTGAATAAAGTTTAAACAATATAATATCACAAAGTAATATTGCAGTTTAATCTAATACAATCATGTTCTTACTTGCAGGTCAAAAAACATGTATAAAAAGAGAAGATCAAAAATAATGTAGATCTATTGTGCTAATAAAAAGATGGAATGCATACAAAGATATAAGTTACACTATAGTAATTTCATCATGTTGAACTGTGTGTTATGAACCTTTGCCTATGAAAACATTGCAAACATTTTTTTGTTTCAAAGATTTACTTAACAATGAAATAATATGTCATTTCAATTTGGAAATATATGAACATACAGAGTGACCTATATGATACCTATATTTTGACTTATTATTTATGAACTCGAGCACATTATCTTGAATTATAATGATATTTTCAATTACTTGATTGCATCAAACAATTTTATGGAGCTAGGATCTCAGAGGTTATTTGTAAATGTTTACAACATAAATCGTGATCTTGTAAACACTATATTAAAAGATAAATATTAATTGATTGTAACTAATATTCATATCAATAATTGTTGGTTCAAACAAAAAAAATAAATCAAGGAGTAGTATCATGGAGAGCTAACATCCAAAAATAATAATCACTGAGCAACAGATAATCAGATAAGTACTCAATGCATAACTTAGTATATCTACTACAAATTTTCAATATATAGACTACTATTATATGCACCATATTGATACAAACTTCAAAACATAAGAAATATTTATTCCAAATTTTTTGTTTTAAATAACTTCATCATGTGGAATTGTGTATTATGTGCCTTTGCTTATGAAAACATTGCAAACCTTTTTCTGCTTTCAAACTTTTACTTCATAGGGAAATCATGTCCTTTTAATTTGGTTATATATGAACATACAGAGTGACATATATGATACCTATATTTTCGCTTATTATGTATGACTCAAGCATATTATATCTTGAATTATTATGATATTGTCACTGGCTTGATTGTATCAAACAATTTTATGTTTGTGGGTCTCAGATGTTGTATTTTAATGTTTTACAACATACACTATGATCATATGAACACTATATTTGCTAAGAAAAGTTAATTCATTATAACTAATATATTGCCATAAGAAATTGCAGGTTCAAACAAAAAAAGAAATTCAAGGTTTTATTCTCATGAAGAGCAAATATCCAAAATAAATAATCATTGGGCTACAGATATTCAAATAAGTACACAATTCATAACTTGGTATATCTACTACAGTTTTTCAATATATAACACATTATATGCACCATATTAGTAGACAATTAAAAACATCAGATATTTTTAATCCAAAAAATTATTCTATATAAATTTATCTTGTTGAAATGTGTGTTACGAATTTGTTGCCCGAAGGATGACTATAGTTTTTCCTTGACCTAATGGTTCTAAAATTTGTTTGAATGACAATTTATAATGGCTATAGGGGTACCTCTATATAATCAAGGATTTTTAGGTGATTAGTTCCGCTACATAAGATCCAATAGTTGCCAATATGTCTTTATTTCTTTCACCAAGATTTGTTACAATTGACCTTTTCTTATTGATTTATATGTTGCATTAATTACTGAAGCTATTTAAAAGATATTAGATATTTTCTCTGTCTTTCTGTTGTTGCAGAAAGTTCATTGTAAAGATTTATGATAAACAATAATATCTTTTTAAGATATTCAGAAATTTTCTTATAATTTATTTTAGTTACCATATATTTTATTTTAAAAAATAAGTTATAAATAAAATTTTAGCTAAAATAAGGTTTATGTGTAAACTAATGTTTTTTATTTCCTCTATCATTTTATTGATGCAGTTCTATATTTTATAAAGATTTATGACATACAATAATATATTTGAATATATTCAGGAAAATTTTGCTTTTATAATTTATCTTAGTTACAATTATTTCCTTTTAGGCCTCGTTTACTTCGGGGGATAAAGGAGGATAACCCAGGATAATATAATTTTATCCTGACTTATCCGACGTTTACTTTGGCAGATTTTTTATCCCGGGTTATCCACTTTACCCGGGATAACCCGGGAAATCCAGGATAAAACATGGGATAACTATCCCACCATCCCCCCCTTGGATAACTTATCCTTAGTTGTAGGATAAGAATTTTAATTCTAATTCTCATTATGTTTTCTTCTTTCTATTAATTTTTTTAATCATATACAAATATAAAAATTAAATTATTTAGTAAATATTTTGTAGTTTCAGTTTATAATTTAAATATTTTATTTTATTTTTCAAAAAAAAAATTGAAATAGATTTTTTTTTTCATTTATAATGTGATTTGCCTGTATAATAAATTAAATTAGTTATCTATAGTTTGACAGCATATTGTATAAAAAACTTAAATTAAAGATAAATAATTATTTGTTGGTTGTTTATGAGGATTAATTATTAGTGTATTTGTGCTACAAATTAAAGTTAATAAACTTAGAATGTAGTGCTATTGTTACTCCCTAAAAACTTTTGAAAATTTCTTGACTATTATTTTTGAAATAAAAATTTAGATACTTTGGATAAATATAAATGTTTCTCATAAAATAATAAATATAAATATATATACACTCATCCTTAGTACAAGATGATCAAAATGACCTACATACATGGATACTAGAGATATTCTTACTCAATTATGTAACATTAAGAAAAATGATAACATCGCATGGGGGATACTGCTAGTTTTATTGAAGATTCGAACACTTCTTTCGCATTCTTCGTCCCCCTTTTAAGAAATCACTGATTTATCAATTCGGGAAAATAAGAAGGGAATGGTAGAAAACCCATCTTTTCTATCTTTGTTAATCAGTTATTACAAATATACCCTCACTACCCTAATTGATATTCACTAAAGTAAACATAGGAAAAAGATAAAAGTTATCCTTATCCATCCTTTACGCGGAGAAGTAAACGTGGGATGATTTCTCCAGATTATCTTTATCCTACTAAATTATCCAAGGCAAGAGGATAAGGATGTTATCCTTATACGCCGAAGTAAACGAGCCCTTAAGAAATGAGTTATTAATAAGACTTTTGAAAAAAATATGATTGTGCGTTAACATAAGGTTTTTAAATGGCCGTAAGTTAATTAGCATGAGAACATTATTTTTTAAATAAAATCAACATTAGTTGAACACTCTTAATATTCTGCACAAAAAAAAAAAAAAAAAAACATTAATGCACGAGATCTTCATTGCATTTATTTACAATCTATTATTACAAAATATTAAAATATGATAATTGCATAATTTTTCTACGACGACATTCATTCAATGAAATTTAAAAACCATTATGACTAAGTATTTATGCAAACAAAAATATATTAGTATTAAGAGCAAGTTTATTCTTCAACTATTTGGTGTTTCCTTTGGTTATATTTTTCTGATTTTACTTTGAATTTGTCAACAAAAAAATCAACACATGTCTATTTATCACTTACATCAAGTATTACAACTATTGGATAACAATAACAATAATAGGTGTCTTGGAGTTCAGGTTGTTAGGCATCTCGAAAAATTAAAAATCAATGAAATAACATTAGAAGCCATCAACATAGAAGTCTAGAAATATAGTACATGTCAATGAATAAACATCCTAAATGAAAGATCCATAAAATTATCACCCCTATGAGGTTACTTCTCGCAGGTAATTATATCACCACGACCTATCTGACATTCATCCAGCATGTCTCTACAACATGTGAAGTAGCGAATCTCTTCTCCCTCAATTTCATCTGGCTCCAAACCAACATTATATTCTTTATTTCCCCATAGCAGTGTCACTCTTCCATTGATTATATGTCCCCCACCTCAAAAAGTGATGTCTAAACTGTTCCGGTACTTTCTGCATTAGCAAAAGAACTTGAATTTTGAAATATTAATGTACTATATACTTATATATTAAAAATTGTGTAAATACTATTACCAATCTTGTGTTCTGAACATGTCGATGCTCTACAGTATAGTAAACCATGGAAACTGGATGATGTTAACCACAAAAACGGACATGGCCGGTTGAGTCATCCTCCTAGGTTTTTACTGGTTATTATTGTATGTTTGTGTTTACAATTGTGTGATGTATAGTAGGTTTAGAGACTATCCATTATATAGTGGTAGTATGATGATATTATTTATTTAGATTTGAAAAATTATTAGATTTTCAAATCTGTTTGATATATTCGTCACAATTAGTTTGTTAATATATAATTGATTGCGTAGACTCTGATTTACATACATATTATAATATATTTTAACAACACAAATTATATAATTACTTTTGAAAATACTTGAAATATCTTTATCAATTTTTATATATATTTTTTATAAACTATATTTTTTTAGTATCCACTAAAATTTTGATAAATAGAAATGAGCAAATATTCTTTTTTTACTAAGTGTTTGAATGACATCTAGATGTACAGAAAAGGGCCATCTTATATATATAAGCATGAATAACTTACTTTTTAACTTGAACTTGTATGATATTAGACATGACTACTTTATTAACATATAATATACATAAATGATCAATATATTAAACTATAGATTGCAGATTGCCAATTCCACACTTATATTTTAAACATACACATTTTAAACACTTTATACACATATATTTAGATTCGTATACTTTATTTTATAGGTATAGAAAATTAAAACGATTTTGTAAAAAATTGCAATACAATAATCAACTATTTAAGTGATATTTAATATATATTTATCTGTAGTTTTTTTTTTAAATCGTAGAAATGATTATCAAATAATAATAGTATAATATGTTCTCACTCTTGTTTTAACTAAGATTTTAAGTTTCAACTTTATCGCATTCAGGTTAGTAAATATTTTAACTTATATATTTTAGTGTATACATGTATCTAAAAATTATACGATGTTGTAATCTACATCTCAACTGCAAAGTAAAAGGATTTCAATATATTTTCATTGCATAAGTTTTTCATAGTCTTTCATAAAACAACATCGAAATAACATAGTAACAGACACCATTCCAAATAGATGAAATTGATGATATTTCTCGGAACATAAGTTGGAGATAGATAGATAGATAGACACTCCCTCCGTCCCGAATGAACTTGCACTAACAAGTGGGCACATATATTAAGAAAATTTTATTTTTTGGGTTATGTTGACTTTTCGAACCTATCTTTTTGCTTTATTTGGTAAATAAAGGTGTATTGTGTGGTAGAATTTGTGAGATTTGTTTCCTTTTTTAGAATGTGTGCAAATTGCTTGGGACGGACCGAAATAGAAAGTGTGCAAGTTCATTCGGGATGAAGGGAGTAGTTGTTATCAAAAACAAACTAAGAAAATTGACTAAATCAGTAGACATAAACATGAAAAGTTAGGGTTTCATCCAGCTCCTTCTCTGGAGTGAATTCCCTCCCAATCCAAGATTATTATCCTTAAGAAACTGTCCACAGTCGGTCAATTCCGCTTTATCCCAGGCATCTCCAGTAATCCCTACTTTCCAATGCTGAATTCCTCGGAATATTATAGCAGAACGTGACCCCAGTTGATAAACGCATATCTAATATCAGTAGGAATTACCTGAACATAACATGAGGAAATATAGTCAAATTTCACTCATTTCAATAAATATTTGAATAAAGTTTTTAATAAACATCGCTAACTTTATACCACTGTCTTAGTTTTCAGAAGTTCATAAGTGACCTTCATGTCGAAAGATGGATTTTCAACATCATTTATGACAACCATCAACCTCTTCAGACCTACTACTAACATGAGTAAGTATTTGCTTGAAAATAGAGATAATGTAAAAAAAAAAAAAAATAATAATAATAAATATAAACAAAGTGAGTATTCACTCTTGACCCATATTCACGACTTTATAGAAAATTTCAAATAGAATATGACTGAAAATTAAATAACAACGAGTGGTTGTACCTTGATGTGTTGTGTGATTTTTGTGGTGATTTGACTGTCTTATAAATAAGGACACCATTGCTCTTGTCTAGGTTTTTTTTTTAAAATCTTTTCTTAACTTAGTATACCATAAGGGATATTTATGATGAAATCTTTTCATATAAGTACCGCTATATATATTAAGTATCTATATATGTAAATCATATTGCCTGCTAAATATTAACAACATCTATCGTAATCTATATATGTAAATCATATTTTTTGTTTTTTTCTATCTTAAAAATATATAAGTTGTTTATGTATAAATCATTTCATATAACATCATATATATATATATATAAATATATATACACATATATATATATATCACATCTATATACATAAATCTTTTAATATATTGTTTTATTTTTATATTAAAAATTTGCTTTTTTCAGCCAACACTTTACATAAAATAGATTCAAAATACATATTATCATTTAAATGTGACATACATATGAAGTAAACTGTATCTTTAAAATGCAAATTTAAATTACATCACCTTTTATTATTAAATTTTACGCAAGAGTAAGTATTCCTAATAACATTTTTTATTCAAATGTTATTGTTATTGATATTAATATATATTTTACTACACATCTAATTTTTTTTGCTTACAGAAGATGGTCTTTTTATAAGTTATTAATGGTATACGTCTAATTTATATGTATTGTTATCTTATTGTTATTGATATATTGTTTACCACACACCTAATATTTTATTTTTTACGAAAGATGGTTTTTTATAAGTTCTTAAAGGCATAATTCTGATTTTATATGTATTATAATCTTATATAATCCATTTACGCCAACATATTCTTACCTAGAATCAAAATCTAGACTTTTTCCATCATTGCATTTTTATGTAAGATGTTCTAGTATATGATTATACCGTCAGTGCATTTCTATGTAAGATGTTTTTGGGTAAACATCGATGTTCAATTCATGAACACAAAACTTTTAAGAATTACATCAAATAGTGTGTTACTCTTATTTTACATTATTGAATAGTATGCCATCTACTGAATGTTCAGTTAGTATACTTGACTGAAAATAACTCATCATCTTCATAAGTTGATACATGATAGGTGCTACTTAGTTTAAATAACATTCAATATTAAAGCAAAACAAAAATAATTAGACAGAATGAAAGATCATCCAAATCGTAGAACATTAGTAGCTTAACAGAAAATAGGAAACAACTTGCAACGCAAAAAAACTAAAACAAAATTACTGTCATGAACAAATTCCCAAAAAACATCACTTCAATTCTTGTCCTACTTGATTGTCTATCAATTAGTTGAGTTCTTGTCAAGCTCGTCCATTAACTTTTGTTTAATTTTCAATCCTGGATCAGCATCACCAGCTTAAACTTTTCATTTCCCTTAAGACAACTGCTTTCAATTGTAGTAGTTTTCTCTAATGTTTCACCATTATCTTCTAATGTTTGAACCTTCTTTTCAGGAGTAGTTACCTCATAATCAAAGGAACAATCATTATCTCCCGCATCCTTGTGTCTCAGTTTGGATATCAAATCCGACTCCATAAAAAAAAGAAAAAAAAAAAAAAAAAAAAAAAAAAAAAAAACTATATTAAGTGTTTACATTTTACTAAATCAAGAGTTAGTGAACTTCATCCTACAAAGTTTTGCTAAAACATTTATCATTTCACAATTAGAGTCAAACATATAGGAAAAAAATGTGAAAATTAGGAGGATTTATGGAACTTTACATGTGGCTAAGCACAGGCTAGACATAACCTAGCCAAGAGTTATGGATCATCAGAAACCTTTGTTACGAAATAAACAACCCTTCAGCCACGTGTGGTGTCAGTATGCTTGGAAACCTTAAATAGAACAATCATATCCACCAATTTACTGAAGTAATAATCCAAGACTCCTAGCTCAGCATCCTATAATTTCATATAATTAGTTTTTATATCAATTAGAAAAACCATATTACATAGAAATACTTATCCAATACACTCACATCCTCGTTTTAAGCTCATAAGCTCTTTTGCCGAAGATAACCTGACCATTTGCATCCCAAATAAGGAACAGTGTGTTGTAGGTTTTATCAATTACTCTAACTCTAATCTAGTACTTAATTCAAAATTGTTGTTTTTGGTAGTTGAATCATTTATGATGCAATACACATACTAATTAAGATATTGTGACAATATTAAATAAAGTTGTGACAATATGACTTCAATAATTTAGGAGTTATACCTGGAATTATTGTTTTCTTGTACTTCACCACATTGTCGGCACGTCCACGTATTATCACCTTGATTCAACTTATGATGACACGATAAGCATGCCATATACCACAAGTTCCTTGGATTTTTTATTTTAGCAATAGTGCAGTATACCCAAAACATGTCATCCTACATAAATGTCCTATGCGAAAATGGTGTCTATCAAAATATTCTTACACAAATGACTAATGTATGCCAAATTCTGACCTCTCGCTCACAAATTTCCTGCAGGTATCTAACAACAGCACAACCAGAAGCAAATTCATTGTTAGGCGAGCCACCAGAACCCAAAGATTGAGTGATTATAACCGGTCTCGCCCGATTGGGTGAATCAGTAATCCTTCAAACAAACATAAGGTATGTGAAAATGAATATAGTTATTTAGACAAATTTAACAGGAATATTAAAACTAAAATATATTAAAAAGCATATTACTTCTTCTTGAACTCATTAATCTCTCATACATCGGCATTCACAAACATTTGAGTCCAGTTATAAGTGTTCGAGACCTTAACAAAATATGCATAAAAAGAAATTATCTTGTGCATACCAAAACCAATTTAACTAATAACTTATATATAATATTTTTTCACAAACAATAATCATATTTTACCTCAATAGATAATAAAACATATTTGGGAAGTTGTTTGGTACATAGTTAGCAAGTATTAACCCTTAAACACTTTTGGCCTACAGAATTGCATCACTACAACAACTGGATCAATTGTCGGTGAGTTGTAGAAATGTGAGACTTGCTCAACAAACTCCTCCCATATTGTTATTGTTAATCTGCACTCACTTTAGAATGATAAAGAACAAAGTTATATCACTACTTGATATTTTTTTTTTTGCAATTAGATATTAATTGAAAGACAAAAAAAAAAAAAAAAAAAAAAAGCATCTTAGTTGTGTGTCTCTGATCTATATTTTAGATCTTCAATCTCAATTTCCATCAACCTCTTTTGTCCTTTCTTTGTTTGTATAGTTTTTTGGGCATGCATTTCATCCAGCCTACCGATAACAACTTAGCTGTGTGAAAAAAAAGAAAGAAATGATTTAGTTGATCTTAATTTTTTAGGCATATATAGCTAACTTCAAGAACTCAAATAAAAAATATATGACCAAAAAGTAGAGTCTCATCCGATTCCTTTAGTTTTGCAATCCAGTCAAATGACTTGAAAATAAACCTATTATTTGGAAATGATGCGTCGCGGATTGCTTCAATCTTTGTGTTAGCATAGAATGATAACTTAAGTGGATGTGTTGTTGTTGCGTAGTGCAGGTCATCTTTCGAAACCATAAAGTCACTAATAATGTATAAATTGCCCTCCTCAAGTCGTTGTCGAGTTATCTCAATATGGTTCAATCGAGTAAAACCCCTTATAGTCGAACCCTATAGTCAAAACATTGCATATCGATATTAGTGATTCATAGATGATATTGACCGAACAACATCAGAAATTCATTTATTATTGTTCATGTGATCAATTATTGAAATTCATCAATATTGTTCAAGTGTATCTCATTTTTCCCATTCGGATAGTGCTATATTAAGAAAACATTGATTTTGCATTAACTTCTTATTTATGTTATATAGATTCACAACATAACTAGTATATTTCCATAAAGCAGTTTCAATGATTTGATCCTATGTTCTGTAAAAGCTGCTTCTTGATCTGATGGCATTCCGGGAACAATCTAGATTATAATTTGATTTCTGAAAAAAAAAATATTTAACTTATTGTTCTCACTTTATAAGCATAAGTTCTACAATAAATTGTCTATAGTTATCGCTTCCTTTTTTTATAAATGTTAAACAAAAAATATGTCACTTGTTTCTACCAACTTAATTTTGGTTTATCAGATTATTAAGCTGAATGTGCACTTGAAACTAGATGATCTATTTATGTGGCTTGTATGTAAACATTTGATATTTTAAAATCCTATTAAGCATGCAAATTAATGTTTTTAACCCCTTTCAATTCAGAATATTCAACGAATATGAAGATTATGACTTTGCTAGAACTGGAAGTCTTGCAACAAAAAAGGTATGCAGTAGACTTCACATGATGGATTTATGACATAAAATGGATAATTTGACTGTGATGTAATATTTTAACATGTTTATAGAAGCAGAAGTACTGATTGAGAAACCTGTTATTTGTTTTATATGAATTTGCGCAGGCTTTTTCATTAAAATTGGCACTGAAGGTGATTTTGGACAATTTATCATAAACCACATTCTTGCGCAAGCAGGGGATGCTCGTTCACCTAAATAAAGGTTTGCATTTACTCTGTACTCAAGTTTGACTATATTTGATAGACTTTATTCCGTAATTCACCAATATTTTTCAAGTAAGTGAACCATCTCATTTTTTCACATTAGGATACTAGGTAATACAAAAAGATGAATGCTGCATAAAATTTGAGAATGATCAAAGAGAAAAAAGAGCAGTTTGATATTTAATACACAAATTGAGTACCAAAATATTCAAACATTCGCATTGTTATAAAATCTTGCAACAAACACATATAGATCAGTAAAATGATTATATTGCAAAATGGGAAGTGTGAATGTATAAATAATTACCTTGACATCCCGTAAAATACATTCGAAACTCTTAATCTGAGCAGGATTTTTGAACACATGTATAGTGTATGCCCTGACTAGTCGCAACTTCAGTGTGCAATCATGCGTCTTAGCAAGAACTTCATTTATTTTTGCAAAAACAGGAGCCATTTTTTATCACACTTTTGTTCTAAAGAGTGATTAAGCCGAAAACTTTATTTGAGAGTGATACGATGGAGAACACGTATTTGTAATGTATTTATATAGTTGTAAAATAGGGTTTGTAATTATTATTTATTCCCTAAATTTATGCGACAAAATAAATTTGTAGATCCGATTGTTGAGTAAATCTTGTAGTACAGCTAATATATCCGAAAATTGTGACATGAAAAATATCAATAAAGATTGATTTTACTAATAATTGATTGTTTTGTTTGTAAAGTAAATCTTTTTAAAACAAATATTTTGATATCTTTGGGATCAAAACTCATCAACAATAAATTCAGCAACAAATTCACCTTTGTGACGAATCAGAAAACTGACTTTCAGTTTTTATCACCTAAAAATGGTGGGCGGCCTGGCCCACTAAATTCGAATTTTAAAAAATCGGAAAAAACTTACCTAGATTAGTATGTGCAAATGGGGGAGGGGAACGTTTGTTTCCATTTCTAGCCAAAGATCATTTTGTTATTGGGAAAATCCATTTTGGTCTGCTAATCCACTAACTACAAATTTACCAATTTTAGTCAAGTAACTTAGGGCAGAGTCCAATTTGAGGACAAAATTCGCCGGAATTGACTAAGTTGGTCGGAATTATTCACGTGCAAGGTATGTGATCGTTCAATTTGGATTTTTCCCATTCAGATGCTAAGTTGGAGGGTTTACTTGACAGGTGGAATTTGCGTTGGTCTCCAGCGCCATTGGAAACAGAGATTGCGACGTCGTCAGCCATAGGTAGCACATCACGAAACCACCGTGTGTCGATGAATTCCAGGATCTTTGAGAAGTAGAACACGTGTGCCCAAAAGAATGTGTGCCCTGGTTGACGGGGAAGCAGATAGACCAGATGGGGAGATGCAGTGCATTTGGTAAAGGGTTGAGAGGGTGTAGTCGATGGCCATCTGGTGGGAGAGGACGTAGAAAATAGGTTGTGAACGACGGTGATAAGGCAGAGGGCGGCGGAAGGGACGGTAGAGAGGAAGGGAAAGTGGCAAAGGGAGAGTGTGAGGGTGAGATAGGTGATTACAATGACTTCCTGAATCGTAAAGCCCCAAATTGGACGACCACGTGTCTTGCACGTAAGTATTTCCGGCCAGCTTAGTCAATCCCGATGATTTTTGTCCTTAAATTGGACTCTACCCTAAGTTACTTGACTAAAATTGATAATTGTGTAGTTAGTGTACCAATTTCGGACTTGTCTTGAATTAGTGGACCAAAAACGGATTTTTCCCTTTTGTTATTAGATATATGATAGGGATGACCCGATCACTTCGGGTCGGGTTAATACTTTGGCCCATTGAACGGTCCAGAAGGTCCAGAAGCACGCGTCGGCCCAACTTGAAGTTTGTTCCGCAACACAAGGCCCACGATTCGTCCCCAACCGCCACGCAGCGGAAAATAGGCGCGACAATAGGGAGTTAGTTAGGGTTTGTTAGGAGATAGTATAAATATGAGGAAAAAACTCTAAATTAGGGTTCGCATTCTGTATTCTGAATTACTACGTGAAAACTCAAAGTTCGAGTGAAAGAAACACCTCGGCAGGTGCTATTTTGTGCCCGTGGACGTAGATCTCCGGATCGAACCACGTAAATCTTGTGTTTTTTCATATTGCTTACAGAGGTTTTCGTTAAGTTTCTTGGATATCAGGTTGCGCATTATCAATTGGCGCCGTCTGTTGGAACGTAAGCAATTTCTGACGTTAACAGTGCATTCAAATATCATGGTGATGACTCGACTGAATCAATCTCGCCACGGTGATCAATCCAATCAAGATCCACCCGTGGATCAAGTTTTGCCGCCGAGGCAATCGCCAATAAGAGGTACGTCTCATCATCAGGGCAACCAAGGCCCGGGTATAAATCCGGACAACCAGTTCTTACCTCCACCCCCACAAGACATGCAAAACCCTAATCTCGTTGCTGCCCAGCCACCGGTTAACATTCAAATCACTCCAGAATTGCTCCAGGCTTTCCTACAAGAGCATGCCCATGTTCTTCAAGACTGGGCGGCCAACCGCCTAAATCACGAGGGACCTGCCGGACAGGATGCTAATCCCGCGGTGCCTCCACATCGTCAGCACTCGCGTGATCGACAAGACCCGGGGTATCGTGGGCGTCAGGATCGGCGACGGGAACGACCTGGTTCTCCCGAGGACCATGGGAGTTCTAACGAATCACGACAGCGCAACGATGAACCTACCGATGTCGATCGCCGCCGTCCACTCAACGCGGCTAAAAGAGTTCGTTATGCCAATCCTCATACTCTAGATCTTCAAGAGTATGAGCGAGTCCAACGCAATGTCGAACTGGACAGAATCCTGGGCCTTGATGCCAATGGAGATATCATCACACCGTTCTCCCAAGAAATCATGGCCACCTCCCTTCCCGAAGGGTTCAAACGGCCGGCCATACCACCTTACGACGGCACCGGAGATCCAGCCAATTTTCTTGGAGCTTTCAGGCACAACATGCTTAGCCGCGATCATACTACGTCCCCCCATTACTGTAAGATTTTCCCTGAGTACCTTCAGGATGAAGCTCGGGTTTGGTTTGATTCTCTCCCACGCAACAGCGTATCCTCTTTTAGAGAACTCGCCGAACACTTTAGGGCGCGTTTCGAAGCACGTGCGAAGCCCATGGCCACCCTGGCCGACCTCATGAATATGGAACAGCGAGACGGTGAAACCGTTACCCAATTTCTTGACCGCTTTACAGCGGAGAGCCTCAAGGTGGGAAATTGCTCAGATGACGTAGTCATCAACGCATTCATGAATGGACTCCGTCCCGGACCACTTTACACCCAGTTGGTTCGAAATCCACCGGTCACAACCCGAGCACTGTTCAAAACGGTGTGCAGATATGCTAAGGCCGAGGAGCAGACTCGCCGGAAAACGTGAGAAACATGCTAGCAAGCGGCAGTCCGACAGGGCACAAGCTAGGCCTAGCACGCGACCGAGTGCCTTTTCCCGTCTGAACCCGGGGCGTTCAGAATCCCGAGGCGATATTCCACAATTTACTCCGTTGACAAAGTCACGAGCTGAAATTCTTTCTGTTCACAAGAACAATCTACGGCCTTGTCCGCGGATGACTGCTCCACCTGAAAAGAGGAACCGTGGGAAGTGGTGTGCGTACCACCGAGATCATGGGCACGAGACAGAGGAGTGCCGAGAGCCAGCAAGGAAATCGAGGAGTGTCTAAGGAAAGGTCTCCTGCGACAATACATTGCGCGGACCGATGACAAACCTCGGACAAGCCAGAATGGGGGTTCGTCTCATAACCGCGGAGGTTATCATGACCGGGGCACACAACAAAATCGGCCGCCGTGGCAGAATAATCGGCCGGGACCTAGCAATAATGCACGGCAAGACTCTGGCAATCGCCAACAGCCTCGTTTTCTGCCACCACCTCCTCCTCCGGGAGGACCCGGAGACAATGCACCCACTCACGTAATAAACGTGATATATGGGGCCCTCCCCACCGGGGCTTCACGAAATGCCTTGAAGGAAGAGGCTCGCCGTCCTCCTCCCGAGGAGCCACGTCATAAGCGCCTCCATCAATCCGAAATTGTTAGTTTCACAGATAGGGACCCTGTTCCAGAGATAACACCTCATACTGATGCCATTGTCATCGACATGACTGTGGCCAATATTACAATAAAGCGGGTCTTTGTGGACAATGGAGCCGCAGTGAGTGTTATATTCGCCGACTGTTTCCAAAAGATGGGAATTCCTCCGGAACAACTTCGGCCGGCCCCCGGGCCATTGCAGACTTTCACTCAGGGTGAAGTCCAACCAGAAGGTGTCATCACTCTCCCGACGTCTCTGGGGACCTATCCGGCGATAAAAACCATTTTCGTGGATTTTTATGTGGTGAACTCCCCGTCACCGTACAACATGATCTTGGGTCGGGACTGGCTTACTCCCGCCAAAGCCATATGCTCCACATACCACCTCGCTCTAAAATTCCCCACTTCGCATGGCGAAGTGGCTATCCGCGGTAGTCAGCGGGTTTCAAAGGAGTGTATGTACGTGGCAGTCTTTTAAAGTTCCTCCCAAACAGCAGCTTCAGGTAGCATCATCGGCTCTTGAACCTCGGGTATGTACCTCATTGGGGGATACCACCGCCCAGGTACCGCTTGATTCGTCCAAGCCAGAACAGACTGTAACTGTCGGTGCCGTGGATGTGCCATGGTTGCACCAGGCCATCATTCAGACCTTGCGAGAGTATTCCGATGTCTTTGCATGGTCCCCTTTGGATATGCCTAGGGTCTCTCCCGATATAATAACCCACAAGCTGAACATCGATCCCAGCGTAAAGCCTATACAACAAAAGCAAAGGAAGTTCGCTCCGGAGCGAAATACAGCAATTCGAATCGAGGTGCAACAACTCTTGGATGCGGACATCTTGTTCGAAGTGTATTACCCCTCTTGGCTATCCAATCCGGTGATGGTGATAAAGTCCAGCGGGGCATGGCGAATGTGTGTCGACTTCTCCGACCTCAATAAACATTGTCCGAAGGACTGTTATCCCCTACCTTCCATTGACCAAAAGGCCGAAGCCATTACTGGGTACGTGGCACTTTGTTTCTTAGATCTGTATAAGGGATACCACCAGATCTTTATGGATCCGCAGGATGCCCTCAAGACAGCATTCATCACTGCTTTCGGGTGTTTTGCTTTTAAGAAAATGCCCTTCGGGCTCAAGAACGCTGGAGCCACATATCAACGTCTCATGGACCGCGTTTTCCACGACCAGATTGGCCGCAACGTCGAGGTTTACGTTGATGATCTTGTTATAAAGAGTACCTCTCATTCTTTATGTGTGCAAGACGTTGCCGAAACTTTGCGTACCCTGCGGCGTTACAATTTGCGACTTAATCCAGCAAAATGCACCTTCGGTGTTGGCTCCGGCAAATTTCTTGGTTATATGGTTTCACAACACGGTCTTTAGGCCAATCCGGCCAAACTTCGGGATGTTTTGGATCTGCAGCCACCGAAGACGTTCAGAGACGTTCAACGTCTCACAGGTGGTTTGGCAGCCTTAAATCGCTTTTTATCTAAAGCGGCAGAGCGCCAACTCCCATTCTTCAAAATTTTGAGACAAGCGAAGTTATTTGAATGGACCCCGGAGTGTACTGAGGCTTTCGAGGCTTTGAAGCATCATATTCAGCAGTTGCCCACTTTGTCCGTTCCTCTCTCCGGAGAGCCTCTCTATGTGTATTTAGCTTCCGCCGAGGAAGCAATTAGCGCCGCACTTGTGCACAAAGTCAAAGGTGTTCAACATCCCGTGTATTTCGCGAGTCGCGTACTCCACGGGGCGGAGACACGATACTCTATGCTGGAAAAAACCGTGCTGGCTCTTGTCATGGTGGCTAGACGTCTGCGGCCATACTTCCAAGACCGTGAAATACGAGTTCTGACCAATCATCCTATCCGTCAGATTCTTGTCAAGCCCGAGGTGTCCGGGCGCCTCGCCAAGTGGGCTGTCGAATTAGGCGAATACGATATTCAATTTCTTCCCCGCCGAGCTATCAAGGGTCAAGCACTTGCCGACTTTTTGGCTGAAACCCCGGGAGATAATCATGAGTCTTCGGCAGACAGTGTTACCCATCATCCCGCTACCCTCGTATCCTCACCTCGCAAGTGGCAATTATATGTGGATGGTGCATCCACGACTCGAGGAAGTGGTGCCGGGGTGCTCCTCATTGACCCCGAGGGAGTTGAAGTTAAATACGTCATCCGATTCAAATTTAAGGTGACTAATAATGAAGCAGAATACGAGGCAGTCCTCGCCGGGCTCCGGCTCGCAAAATCCTTAGCCATTCGCCATCTTGAGCTCTTCACGGACTCCAAGGTCGTGTCCAAGCAAATCCAGGGGACTTATGTCGCCAAGGATAAAACAATGATCAGGTATCGTGCTTTAACACTTAAGCTTATGTCAACTCTTGATACAGTTGTTATCCAGAAAATACCACGTACTCAGAATGCAAGAGCAGATGCGCTCAGCAAATTGGCCTCCGCGGTCCGAACTAATATATCTCCGGATATCATGGTCGAAGACTTGTCTCATCCAGCAATTCATGAGGCAACGGTTTAAGTACTGACCGATAGTGATCCGAATTGGATGACCCCTATCATTCAATATCTCCGAGATGGAATTCTGCCCAATGATAAGCTGCGAGCTCGGCAAGTAGTTCTCAAAGCCCCCAAATACTCCTTTCATGATGGAGTCTTGTATCGACGGTCGTACCTACAACCGAGTCTCCGGTGCCTCGCTCCTACCGAGGCTAACCAAGTTCTACGGGAGGTTTATGAAGGGGCTTGTGCCAGTCATATCGGCTCCCGGACATTGGCCAAGAAAGTTCTCCGCTAGGGATATTATTGGCCAACTTTGTTTAACGATGCCCACGACTTAGTGACAAAATGCAGCAAGTGTCAGCTACATTCTCGTGTGAAACACCTGCCTCAAACCGAACTCACTGGAATCCAAAGTGCATGGCCATTTATTCAGTGGGGAATTGATATTGTCGGCCCGTTTCCGGTCGCTCCGGGTGGGTTGAAATTTTTGGTGGTCGCTGTGGATTACTTCACCAAATGGGTAGAAGCAGAACCTCTTACTGCAATCACTGGTCAGAATATCTTGAAGTTCGTCTGGCGAAATATTGTATGTCGCTTCGGCATACCGAGCACCATTATCTCGGATAATGGCAAGCAATTTGCCAACGATCCCTTCCGGTCATGGTGCGAGGAGCTTCATATCAAACAAGTTTTCACCTCGGTAGCTCACCCTCAAGCCAACGGTCAGGTTGAAGTCACTAACTGAACCCTGCTCACGGGTATAAAGAAACGCCTGGATAATGCCAAGGGTCTTTGGGCCGAAAACCTTCCACAAGTACTATGGGTTATCGCACGACGCCGCATACCTCCACCGGAGAGACTCCTTATAGCCTTACTTATGGTTCCGAAGCCGTTATTCCTGCGGAAATCAGTGTACCGAGTCCCCACCTCGTAACACTGATTCCCGAGGATAATGACGAAGCTCTTCGTACAAATCTGGATGAGCTCGAATATCGTCGCGATCAATCGTTCATTCAGCAGGCCAGGTGTAAACAACGTGCAGCTAAGTATCACCACCTCCGGGTCCGAGGTACTCAGTTCAATGTCGGGGACCTAGTACTTCGACTCAATTCAGCCAGCAAAGCTGCCCCCGAGGGGAAATTACATGCTTCTTGGGAAGGTCCATACCGCATCGTTGCCGCGTACGATTCCGGATCCTATCAGTTAGAGCATCTCGATGGAACCCAAATTCCTCGAAGCTGGCATGTTACCAACTTGAGGCGCTTTTATCTGTGAATGCCAAATGACAAGTACCATCTTATCTTTATGCTCATTGTACATTTCTTTTATGTTGTTATCTCACTTTGTATTCTTCAATTTGCTCCGGCACTCTTCATTGAATAAAAACTCTTTGTTTATGCATCTCGCTGTGTTCTCTTTTACGTTACGGGGACGCCCTAACGCATTCATATTATTATTATTCGTCTCCGGACAATTAAATCTATCTCTCGGTCCGTCCGAGGAGATTCACATTTCGTCCCCGGACTCATATCACTTTCTCGCCTGATAAACCGGAGAAGTGGTTACTCCCGCCTGATCCGTCCGGGGAGATTTTACTCCCGCCCGATCCGTCCGGGGAGATTTGCATTGGATTTATCCATATTGTGTTCCCGAACACCCGATTAAAACAGTTATTACTTTAACACAGCCATGCACACCAAAACGATTTTATTATCTTCCGAGTAATACGGCACAAAGAATTTTTTTCATAAGACTTAAAAAAAAAAAAATAACAAACAATCATCTACGGCCCCCGAGCCAGTATTCAGCGCTCCGGCGTTGAGGCCTACTCCTAGACCTACGCTGTGTCCTCCGGGATCTGGTCGTCCTTCGGCCGCGGGCTCCGGCTCTTTCCCCCCCACGGGCTTCCCGACGCCGTGGACTTGTTCTTGGCGCTTGTCTAGGAACTTCGTCTCTTGTACGAGCGCGGCTACTTGGCTGAGGAGCAGACCTCGGGGTTTGGGCCCATTGCACAGGGTCCCATTCCTCCGGAGCCATCACTTCGATTTCTTTGGCCAGTTCTTCGACCACCTCTTCGGCAACAACAACGGGCTCTTCTTCAATCGTGGCCACTGGAGCTGGCTCTCGGATAACAATGCCTTTGCTCTTTCCAGCGGGTTTCTTTTTATCCTTCCAGGGAGCTTTTGGAGTAACTTGGCTCCGGCTTGAACTCGCAATGAATTCCTCGGCAGAAGGCCTCCACCTGCCTCGGCCCTTCAGTCCTTCGTACATGCTGAGAAGCAACTCCAAAACCTCTCGCTTTCTAACAAGCTCTGAGGACTCCGCTGGGTCATTTGCCATAAGCGCCGAGATTTCGCCTTGAATCTCTACGACCCGCTCCTCCACTTCCTCAAAGGTCAGAAGGCCGAACTCAGACAGTATCCGGTCGTACTCCCTTTGATGAACGAGGACACGGCTCATTTCAGCAGCTTTAGCACGATACTTCAGTTCGAAATCTTTGGCTCTTTCTTCGGCTTCCTCTGCTCTCTTTTCCGCAACGGACACCCGCTTTTCTAGCCTGGGCACCACGTGCATTTGCAGGTTGTTCTTCTCTCCGCGGAACCACTCAAGTGATCGCATGAGTTTCTTTATTGTTTCGTGCAGTTCCGCGGTATTCTAAACAAGCAAAAGAGTCAACAAGAAGAATCAATCTCAAGCATGTAAGGAAAGGTTCCACTCGAAAGCAAAATTTATATTCATTCAGGTCAAAGTACATTATCCAAGGTTTGGTACACAGTTTACATCTACTCTTATTGTCTACAACTTTAAATTTGAAGGGAACGACAGACCTCCCGCTCAGTCCCCTCAGTCACCTCGGGCAACACCTCTTGCCGGCCCTCCGCCACTTCGGCTTCTTCCTCCTCGTTAGCTGCGGCGGCTTCATTCGCAGCTATGGCATCAACCTCCATCTGAGGGGGGGGTTCTTTGTTTCGGGGCTGGGAGACCAATTCACCCCGGCGAAATGCCAGAAATTCTTGGTCCTGGTCCACCGCACAATTAGCAATCTCCTCGGCCGTCAGAAGTTGCTTCTTCTCCGTTAAGGCCTTCAACAGCGGCCACTCCGGCAGATTCGCTAATGCTGTGTAATAGGCCCTCTCCACCCCGGCCACTGCGTTAAAATCGTACCCAAATTCCGGACGGTATACGTCCACACTCGGGTAGACTTCCTTGATCTGCTCCAGCAGCACAGATCGGGTGGCCTGGTCCCCTATTGCCACAAAATCAGTCTGGAAGTCAAGGAACGTGCTGGTTTGGAACAGTTTTTCGGCGAATGCCTTCAGCATCGCTCCTTGACCTTCGACCATGGCAGCTTCCCGAGCCTCCATCTCTGCCCGCAGCTGCAATACTTCCCCTCGGAGGACATTGGTTTCTGCCTCCACCCCGCGCAGACGCGCAATCTCATTTTCGACCAAAGCAGCCCTCTTACGCGCCTCGGTCAGGTCTTGGGTTAACCTATCGTTGCGCGCCCGAAGCTCCCTAGCCGCTTCGGCCAGCTCCTCCTTGCCTTCCTTCTCGCTCTTACGACCGAGGTCCAGGATACCTCGCGCCAAGCGCAGAAGTTCTTCGGCATCGGCCCCCTCCAACCCCAGCAGACTTGAGGGCCCCTGATCCTTCAACTGCCACCAATAATAGCACACAATGATCGGCACAGAAAAACATACAATGCATTGGCAATAACAGTAACTGACAGCACGTCTGGAACTTACCTCCATACTCCCCTCCGTGCGGAGTCTTTTTGCTGCTATTGGAGGAGTCCCGGATGGCTCCGGCCTCTTCTTAGATCCGGGGGTAGGCCTCGCCAATCCTACCTGCTCCCCGGACCCAGCGCTAGGCCGCGCACTGGGTGATGTCTTCCCCCGGGGAGACACTTCAACAGCTTTCCCTTTCTTCTTGGCCGCGCACAGCCGCCGCGGGGCTTCCGGCTGGTTCTTTTCCGAAGCGTCCCACTGCATACAGAAGTTACAGTTAGTCCTACACAAGGCAATAGTTAGTAAATAGCAAGACGGGAGAACCCCTACCCTCTTCGGCAACCGCATCGCCCGAATAGTACAGGCTCAGTCCGGCCCCCTCCAGTTCCTCCTCAGTACAGAGGGTCTTGAAAGTCCCCACTGACCGGAATGAATGTACGATTTCGGCCTCCGGATTCTCCACCGGGGCAGTATCGAGTACCTCATCCCTTCTCCACTTTGGGAGAGCTACTCCGTTCTTCACAAAAATAAATCTCTCCTTCCATCCCTCTACCTTACTCGGGTTTTGCACCTTGAACCCACCCCGGGCTCGGGAACTGAAGGAGTACCACCCCTTGGATTTACCGAAGGCTTTCAATTGGTAAAAAAACCTAAATAGCTCTACGGTTGGTTCTACCCCAGCATTTTTGCACACTACGGTGAATCCGACTACTTGCCTCACCGCATTTGGCGCTAGTTGGCTTAAGGCAATGTTATAGTAACACAGTAGCCGGACCACAATGTCCCACAGGGGCAACCTCAAGCCTATTCTAAGGAAATCTATATACACACTAATGAAACCCTGCGGCGGGCAGCAGGCCCTATCACCGGGGTCCGGTACTATGTATTCTAAATTAAAGGGAAGGTAAAATGAGGGGATTTCTCTCTCAATCTGCACTCGCGTCATGCGTAACCCTATAGTGGACACTTCAAAGTCCTCCTCTGCGCATTCATAGAACGCGACCATCTTGACATTGGTTTCCCTGCCATCGACTCGATCCACAGTCCTAACCTCATTCCTCTCTGGAATCAGGACTCGCAGAGGTGGCACATCTAACGGGGCGTTCTTAGTCCCTACTTCCCGAACAGAAGACGAAGATGAAGAAGAAGACATACTTACTTGGTTTGAGTTGAGAAGTTTTTTATTTGGGATGATTCACACACGAGCAGGTTTCTCCTATTTTTTCCCGCTTTCTAAACTGGCGAATCACAATGAAGAAGATGAAGAGTTACTGTGCAATTATTCCTAATATATACACAAAAACCAACGGCTCTGATACAGCCCATTCAAATTCAGTGATGGAGATTCGGACGTGATATTCACGCGCTTTACGGTTCCCAAGGCGCGTGGGGAACAGGTTTATTGGAAATCGCAGAGCGTGTCACTTCACATCCCTCTCTCTCATGATGGCGCCGCCAATCACATCAACATCACTCTTGGCCAGGAAGATTTAAATTACACTCCGGTGATCCTTTCACCTCGGTCATACTACCACACTCCGGTGCTCCCTTCATTTTGGCCAGACTCCTACACTCCGGTGATTCCTTTACCTCGGCCAGATCATTATGTACTTCCGATACGTTTCTTGCTTTTGGGGAACTCGGTATCTCGCTATCTGCCCCGGGTACTTCGGCCTAGTTCGGTTCCGCTTCCGTGGACTGCGCCGCGGGGTCCCTTAGACGCGGACAGACTTGGTCGTCCACAAACACTTCGGCTCGCCCACGACCACGGCCCATCTTGCTTTTGGTTCCACCCCGGCGACAACCGAAGCTCTTTCCTCGCTCCGGCTGGGGGGGGCATCTGATAGGGATGACCCAATCACTTCGGGTCGGGTTAATACTTTGGCCCATTGACCGGTCCAGAAGGTCCAGAAGCACGCGTCGGCCCAACTTGAAGTTTGTTCCGCAACACAAGGCCCACGATTCGTCCCCAACCGCCACGCAGCGGAAAATAGGCGCGACAATATGGAGTTAGTTAGGGTTTGTTAGGAGATAGTATAAATATGAGGAAAAAACTCTGAATTAGGGTTCGCATTCTGTATTCTGAATTACTACATGAAAACTCAAAGTTCGAGTGAAAGAAACACCTCGGCAGGTGCTATTTTGTGCCCGTGGACGTAGATCTCCGGATCGAACCACGTAAATCTTGTGTTTTTTCATATTGCTTACAGAGGTTTTCGTTAAGTTTCTTGGATATCAGGTTGCGCATTATCAATATACTAGTATTACACTCGTGCGTTGCATGATTTGTAATATTTATGAATAAATAATAGTGAGCTATTATTATTATTATTATTATTATTATTATTATTATTATTATTATTATTATTATTATTATTATTATTATTATTATTATTATCATCATTATATTTGTGTATAGATTGAAAAGCGTTAAAATGTTATTGATAACTATTCTTAATTAATTAACATATACTAAAATTGATAATATCGACATGCGCATCTGTAATGATATTTAGTTCCCAAAGAACTGGGGTGCTAAATAGTGTTACGTATTGTGTTCGAATCATGTTATCATGTCTTCTAGTATATTTTAGTATGCATATAAAAATAAAAACAATTTTAACTCAATCTAAAATTTGTGTTCATGTTATTTGCTTATATTATATATTATATATTATCTTATTGTTTCACTTTGTCTCTTTATTAGAGTTAACCATGTCGTGTTAAAGATTGTGGCTCCAACCTAAAAATTTAATAATCTTATATATATAATAGTAATATAAGAAATTTTCAAATAACATGCATGTGTGCATACAAATTTTATTTTTTTAATATAAAATACTTACATTACGAAGAATTAAACAAACTTAACAAAATCCATTTAGGCACAAATATAAGTTGTAAATAAAATGATCAATAATAAACTATTTTTTGTTGGTAATAACACACATAAGCACTTAATATATAAGTAACATATGTACCACCAGGAGATGAGTCAAATTAATGTTTCATTAATCATTAAAATTTATTACACAGAAGAGAAAATAAAGTCGGGTCATTAAAAAAATATATGTAGGCTACTGTAGTTACGCCAAAAACAAACAAATCCATGATAAATATATTATAAGCCCAAATATAATTATGAAGTATCACATGTATTTCACATGTTATTTGGAATTTTGATGTCATTGGTCCAAGCATCGTATGTAACACTCTCTGTCGTAATAATATTCCTGAATAAGGCGTATCGCCAATGCAACTTTGTGAGCTTGCTGGCAAGGTAAGTAACCGGTGAATATTCTATCATGTTGGCCTTGGAGCATCAATATAACTCTAGCTAGAGTGGTTTTGAGGTCCCCTTTGAATGAGAAATTGTCGCTAAAGGTTCCATTAGCTAGAAAACCAATAAAGGATTGTTCTACGTCCCTAATCCGGTTATTACTATACAGGATATCATTTTTTAACATTGTACATAGGATTTGAACTACGATCACTGGAACGAGGCATACTGAAGATGCTGTGATTATGTTTCAGAGAAGAGGAAAGGGAAAAATGGTGGCGGATGGAGGACTTCCCAGTTATGGTTGGTTCATTGTGTTGTCATGTCATGCTGAAAAGTTAATATGATAGCAATAAGTCCTGATTTCTCAATATGAGTGCCTTATAGTCACTGTACAAACTCGGCACAAATTATTGGCGATCGTCCCAAAATACGCAGCTCATACAATAGAAAGGTTGTTCAATGGCTGCGCCCAAATCGCAGCGACAGAGATATCTCTTGCAAACCCACGGCCAGGCAAAGCCCTGTAATACATTTGTGGGTCAAACTCAATTTCATCAACTAGTCATCTTGATAACAGGTTATTTGTTTGGGGTCCAATTACAAAAAATTAAAGATTATGATAGAGATTATTGAGAACATGGGTACCATAAATCTTGCATAATTCATTATTTTCTTGTCATGATTTATATTGTAGTCCCTTTTTTCATTGGACATTCTTTTTGTTACCTACAGTGCGTGCAGTAGGTACATAGACAATTGATGGGCATATAGTCACCGGGGTACTGGTGGGTGGCTTATTGGATGTCTAATGTCGTAATTTGAATCCAGGGCATATGTATGTCGTGTGTAATTGGATCTTGTTTCAAGCCTAGACATATGGGGTTCCATTCAACTAAACATAATTGGGAGATGTGTGAATTAGATTAAAGAGTTGTTGTAATATAGTGGGTAATTGTAAGAATACACAGATGCTCCTAATCTGACGATGTTGGATTACATTTTGTAGATGGAGGTGCGGCATATCGTAATAGGATTCAGTGGCTATTGGGAGGGAGGCAAAGTAGTATGATATCAAACGACTCCCTTCAGTTGGCAATCGATGTCCACCCCCGCAGATTTCCAGCTGGAATTTGCATTTCCATATGTGTTTTATAGGTCCCCATAGTCTCTAGAAGTACTGACATTGCACTTAGCAGAGATGTTCGAGCAGAACATATGTTCGACAATAATGACTCTTCATGTGTTAGATGAATGACATGCGTTTACCGAGCGTACCCGCCGAGGGGGGGAGGGCATTACTCCTACAAGCTGACATAAATGAAGTTTCTTATTGGGGGGAATGATGGTAATGTTACAATCACCTCTTACATGGAGGCCAACACAGATGGTGGTCGATCCATAAATTTTGGCACACCTACCAATGAAAATGTTGGACTAGAATGTGGACCTAGAAACCACGTAGGTGAGTGGGATGAAGAGGATGATGATGATGAGGTCGAAGAGGTAAGCTTGGCATAACGTGCGATGGCCATGTGCCAAACTAATTACACAAATTAGATTAGAAACCCAAACGTTGGACTACAGTACGAGCGGATGCCTATTCCGAGTCAGGCTATATAGGTCATGCCTTATGTGTCGATATCTACTCAGGACAATAGTAGGTAGGTTGTGCCGGGTGCTAAATTCCACTAGAATGATAGATCGAATCTACCAAAGGAAGTAGTAAGAATATTTGACTCAAAAGTTGCATTGGGTAAGAGGTGTAACACTAAAGAAGACCTCATTTTTGCGGCCAGATTATATCACATTATAAAGAAGGCGAAGTTCCGAACAAAGAGGTAGAGCTAGACATGGCATTACATTGTATGCAAGTTCAGCAACTACACGCTTTAACTGAATGTAAACAAAGAGAATGGTTTCTGGTGGGTGGTTGCATTCCGAAAGTATACATGTGAGTTGGACCACAAAAATACCGATTGGCAATGGTACCTACGAGGAAGATAGCGTCGCCTTACGCTCCGAATTTGATGGAAGGATGTACGTTGAACGCGAAGGATATGAAGGTTGATCACAACTTCGATATCGACTACTAAATAGTCCTACGAGCCAAACACCTCGCTGTTACGACATAGTGTTTAGGGGAATTTGAAAAATCCTTCCAAAGGATACCTAGATACTTGGCAATGCTGAAATCAATGAACCTAGGGATGGTGAGGGCTTAGACGGAAGATAATCAAGGCCGCTTCAAAATTTATTTCATTTCACTCAAACCATGTGTTGATGGCTTCCTCAAACACAATCGACCGGTAGTAGTGGTTGAGGGTGACGATGGCAAGAAAGGGGCACAATACGAGGACTTCCTAGGGGGTCACCCATCCTAGTACTACTCTCGCCCAAGCACGCTTACTTCGGAGTTTTGATGGGATTCGGTGCATTAGTGTTGGTATGATCGCACCCACTTGAAAAGGAGATACCAAGGGATATTATTTGTTGTTGTTTCTGAAGACAAGAATGAGTAGGTTTGGCCTATCGCATTCGATATTGGCCACATTGAAAACAATATAGCGTGGGGGTGGTTATTGACGAAGCTGAAGGGATGTATTGGGATGCTAGAGGGCCTGATTATCGTATCAGACAATCATAAAAGCATAAGGAGTTGCCTTAAAGAAGTTCTCCACGGGGTGCCGCATGGACTATGCTATTACCACCTACGTGCAAGTGTGGCTAGACATGGGAAACATATGGCAGCCCTTTACAATAACACAACTTACACCTACAGCTGGGAAGAGTTCAAAGAATGTATGCGGCAATACGCTTGAAATCGAAGCACGGGGCGTTCCACACATTAAAAGAGGCGGGTTTCAAAAGATGGCAAGAGTACACTGCCCAATTAGACGTTTCTGTTTTATGACATCAAATGCGGCAGAGACATGGAACTGTAGGGTTCTCCGAGCTAGGAAGACGACTACCAATTGCATCGCTGCTTGTATATGTAGCATAATTGAAGAATGGTTTAGCGAGCAGAGGAAAGATAATAAAGTGCGTGACAACGAACTCACTGACGTTATATCAAGAAAACTAGCGGAATCAATTATAGGAGCATGTTGATGATCGTCAAGAATTTAACGGACACTAAATTTAGGGTTGAGGACTCCCTGAAACTTTACATCGTTGATCTCGAGGTGCGATCATGTTCGTGCCAAGAATTCCAATTGGATATGATACCATGTGCACATGTGTGTGCATGTATTATTGGTAGGGAATGAATGCGCTATTAAGGACGTCATCAAATATTTTATAGTATGTCACATGTTTACTCCTTTTTTACAGGAAAACACGGAGGAATATCTCGAACTATGTCTCCAATTATTACAAGACGACATTGTTGAAATAGTATGGGGGATAGATTATACTAGTGCCGAATCCAGAAGACTGGGTTATGGACGAAGACACACGGGAGAAGAAAGTCAGACCTCCTGAATGCCCCAAACAAGCGGGTAGGCAAAAAAAATACACGTGTACCAAATCCAGCTAAAAAAAATATCTAAGACGAGCACAAGTGACAGATCAAGACGTATGTGCAGCAGGTGCGGGGAGACCGGATACAATATAGAAAACTGTTCGACTATCATACCGGATAGTGTTGGCAGTCAAAGTGCCAGCTGGACCGGCAATAGCACGATGACACAACAGAAGAAAAAATTAGGCTGTAGCATATGTCTTCGGGAAGGTCACAAGATCGACAAGTGTATGGGTTCGGAAGGGGAAGAGGAAGATAATGTTTCAGCGAATGAAGGTACACATGTAGGGGTGAAATTGGAGGCATTGATGACTCGACATAGAATATTTCAAATGTGAGACGATATTTTGCAACCGACGAGCTGCTTCCGGGAACGATTCAGCATCCAGGAAAAAATGTGTTTATGACTATACCAAACGAGTAGTTTGTTTGGCCTAAATGAAGAACCAAAGGGGCACGCAGAGGAAGATTCAGTGGCTGCGATAAGTCATGAATCGCCGAGGAGGCCCGGAAGTGGTTGGAAGAGTTGGACGATTTCGTGATTTCGTTATGAAATCCGAACGTGATTGCTACAAATCTTATGATCGGGACTATCCCGCAAATTGTTTATTTGAGTGTTTCCTAAATCCCATTAAGATATTCATATGCTGTGGGCGACAAAGTATGTTTGGAAATTATCGAACATACATGCAAGTTAGTGTTTTTCTAGTTGTCTTACTATGAGTTCACAAGTAAATTGTCTACTCTTAAATTCTCAAGGCTAGCGTAGATGGAGGCAATCTGTAAATTTCTTTTTGATAAACACGGTAGTGTAATAGGTAAGGACATTGTAAATAATTATATGCTATGGTACGTGCACAAAAACGACGTCGTGCATTTCGTGCATTTATCTGTTATTGTGTCTATGCAGGTTGAAAATTATTACAAGCTCACACAACTGCGGCCGGATGTCAAAACCTAGATTGCACTTAATGTTTATTGTGCCCATCCATAAATATGGTCACTAAAAAATGAGTTGGTCTACAGAAAAATTTTAGATAGCTATGTTGAGCTGGCCCGCCCGCCCACAGAGTGAGTACTTCTATACCAAAGGATGGACTATACAAATGAATGACACATTGATCGAAGCAATGGACGAGACTTGTGGAGCTGAGAATTGTTACATATAAGACTATTTAGATCTTGCTCTACGGAATGCACGAATTTGTATATCGGTCCATATAAGAGAACGCTGGCTAATGGATAGGCTTCGTGCTGAAGCTTTAAAGCTTAAGAAAAGGTATGACATATTCAAGTGGGTCAAGAGCAAGGAAGGCGTTCGTTATGATAGGCGTGGAAACAAGCTTCACATGGATGATGAGAAATGGATTGAAGTACTAGAGGTGCAGTGTTTGTAACTGTATTTTTTTGTGGCACTTGTTGGTTATAAATGCAGAATAACATATTAATAGTTTTTGTGGATTGTTGTTTTTCACCGTTTATTTATTAGTATATGGAAAATAGGTCACATGTAACCGTTGCCTGAGCGAGAAAATTTGTGAGCAGTTGCATACTAGCACGAGGCTGAGCCAGATTAGATAAGCCTACAATATATCTTTGACAGGGTAGACCCACCGCCCATGCAGTCACCTTCACTGGACTACTACCGTAGAGAACGATGTCTGTAGACTGTGCAAAGTCTGTTCGACAAGATCAATCCAACATATGTATTTATTTTTTAGGTTTATTTATGTTATTATGTCACTTCGTTGCATGCTATTTTGGGATGTTGTTGCGTTTCATTTCAGTTTATGTAATATAAGGACGAGCTTGTTTCACATTTTCATCTTTTACTAAATAAAAACGAAAGATACATGGGAGGAAAACACCAAAGCAATGTCCACACAACAATATTAAGTAACGTACAACATATAGACTACATAACATCCGCTAACCTTAAAGGGGAAGAGATGGAAGTCCACACAAGGTTGGGGCAAACTTAATAACTGACAACCAATTTTATTATGGGTGAATGGGGCTGCATGGCACGAGAACTCTTGTTGCTCCTGGAGCGGTGTAGAAGACATATTGAGGATTGAAAATACAGTCTAGGCTCTCTGTGTGGAACTCGCCCTCCTCCCTATAAGCTTCTACAATATCCCCGTGCTCCGTTGTCCAAGTTGTCCACAATGAGGCGTTGACACGTATGGTGTTGTTTTGAACATTGACGTACGCTCCACATGTACGAACCATGGCATTCCAAACCGTATACCTCTTTTTGAGCCATTAAACCTATCCACAAACTTCCAAGTACGAAAACCATGGCATAGTTCCAAAGTTTTCCCACAGGCAACACCGAACATACAACATGTACATGGAATTATGTTGTCACCCGGCACCTAGTTGCCGAGTGCTCGCTGCCCTGAAAGCAAGATCATAAGGTGCTTATCTTGATCTTTTATCCACTCGGAGGTGTTGTACCACCTTGAATCCTGGTTGGAAAGACTGGAGAGAGTTTTCATAAGCGTTTTCCATTTGGGCTTATAAGAAATGAGATAGAACCTTTTCTGGTTTTCTATTTTCTTTCTAAGGAGGGTACAATACCACCAATGAGCAGTGGCACGAAGGTCTTCAAGATGTGAGTGAGTAAGTCCGGAGAATTTAGAGAAAGACTATATTGAAAAAAGGCAACAATTCCTAAAAAATAGAAAGAAAACAAAGAGAAATAGACACGTTACCAAACACCATTCTAATAAGCCTAAAAATCACATGTGTGGGTATACAGTGGATAAGTGTTGTCATGTCGAAACTGGAAGACACGTATGCGCGAATGGGAACAATAGTTACAGTGACTCATGTGGTATCGTGTCATTTCATCTTTCCCGATGTTGCACAAAACTGAAGGACATGTCACTAGATCTAACATAGGCAAGCACGCAGTCTAATTTGATGGCCAGTTCACAGGCTATGCGCTTAGTGTGTCGTATGAATTATTTTTTTCTTCGTAATTATGATATAAAGTTGCATGTATGATAAATGCTCTAAAAATACTCCTCTTGTTGTTAATCAAGTTAATTGCGCGTTAATATACTGAAATCCTGTCATTTGGCCTTGTAGCAGATGGGTTGAACGATTGAAATTACACTTTAATGAAAATTAAAAACATGTATTCTTCACTCGAGACAAAAGTATGCAACATGCAGGCTGTGATTAGTGTGATGGGTGAGTCTTTTTTTCTTCATAAGTATGATATAAAGTTGCATGCATGTCGATAAAGTGCTTGAAATATAAACAACATGTAGTTAATCCAGTTACCAGTGCATTGCTTATGCCTTAATCGTGCCATAATTTAACAAAGCGCGTTCCAACTTTCCACGTATACGACTCGTGAATGGTAATAAAAAAATCACTCTATGTGTAGGCATGCAGACAGATACTAGGCGAGTATCGTTGGGGTACCTTGAATGATTGTAGATATTTTTTACTTTTTGTGGTATTTAGGTGAGAGGACAACTCATGTCATAATAAAGACAAAGGCATGTGGTTGGTGGATAGATTGGCTCAACAACTAGAAAGTGTAATAAAGACTATGCATGCTACAACTATTTTAATCTATCTTTTATTCCAAGTTGGCATGCTAGCAAAAAAAATACACGGGATTTAGAAATTTACAAAATTGTTTAGGCATGCAGGGAAATGATTCAGATGCATTGTTCACTTACAAAACTTATGTGTGTAATATGCGAGTGACACGGAAATAAAATTCCTCGTGCCGCCCCAATTGACCCTCGTGTCATAATTAAGTTGTCATTTTCATTCATAAGTAGACTCAACCATAATGTGGTTTTCATCGTGCCATGTAAAATAATCCAACGTAGTAGCAAAGCGAGTGCAGTGATATGCACTAAATACTTTGGCATTTTATGCGTCGTGAGGACTTATAATGGACGATACTTTCAATTCACTGGTGAAAAATTATCAGTCGTTTGGATTTGCACGAGTGTTAAAACGAAAATAACAAATTCCCAAAATAATGCTATGTATAGTGGACTAGTTTGAACTACCTGAGCCTGAACAAAAGATCATATATTGCAAGTGAAAAAGGTTAGATGTATGATTGTGTACAATTTTTTGGTATAAGTTATCGTATTAGCACAATACTACTCATTTACTTACACTATTGAAAAATAGGGTTCGTTGAAACCCTTAAAAAATAATACAAGCTGCACAATGTCTAAGTCGAGGGGCAGCAGCCAGTTGCCGCTAATCTACCATTGCGGTTTGAATTACCTATCGAAACATTTTGGAAGGACGAAAATGTAGGACGCAGGTTCTACGGATGTCTAAATTACCTGGTAAGTATGTCAACTTTTATTCTGCATCATTATATCTCATCACAATAATTTTCCGGGGTTTGTAACTATTGTTGAACTATGGCAAAAACCTTCCGAAGAATGATGGGCACTGCACTTTTTTTAGGTGGATTGACCCACCACTATGTGCGAGAAGTCAGCGTATCATCAGAGATCTGCTCCGTAGGCTCAACGAAAGACCGTCTGAAGTTGATATGCTCTTAAAATAGAAAAAATAGCTCGATGAGATTCTCATAGTCACTCAAGCTGAGAATGAGTTCCATGTGTAAGAATATAATAACCTACATAAAAGGTGCAAGGATTTTGAGGCTAAGAACCTAAAGCTGACGAATAAAAAGTCGCTGGAGCTTAATTGGGATGAGGGGCTGTTGAGGATCATCTATAGGCTTTTTGCAATGGTGTTATTTGTTGCTATTGTCCGGTTTGTATGGATTTCTTGCGTAGGTTGTGAGAGCGTCAAATTGAAGATGTTTTACTGATACCCTGTTAAGTATGTCTTTTAGCATAGGACTAATCATGCAAGCGTTATTATCTTTCGTGCCATTAATCCATGTGATAATTCACATCGTGCCTTATTTTCTTGACATCGTGCATTATTTATTATATCGTCATGTATTTGGTTCATTGTCAATGAATTATACACATCCCTTTTAGATTTAGATTAAACAAAAGAATTTGGGTTACTGTAGCATAAATTTGTATCTACCTACAGTGTTGTATTGCCTAATAGACAAAGAGATACAAACCTTCCAATCGTCGATTTTTTTTTTTTTTTCTTTTACCTTTACAAGAAAAATTTAAAACTGAAATAAAAAAAATGAATGGTAATTAAAGGGGAATTTAATTTGAATTTTGAAATGAAGTACAAGTTGAATTAATGGCAAGGAGAGAGAAACCTGCAAAAGGGGAAAAGACCTGCGTTGACTGCGATATGCACTAACAATTTCAAACGGCTTCAGAGTGGGTGGGGGATGGGCAAGATAAAGGGTGGTAGGGGTTCGTGCGCGTGGATGGGGGATTGAGGCGCACCATTTTCGCGAGGAAAACATCAATAGTGAAATTAGTACTATAATGTATATGTTTTTAGAATCTTAACAGATTCTATGTAAAGTTAGGTGTGGGTGCTAGATCTGACACTTTTCACTTTATATTTTAATAACAATATAATAAAATAATATTTAGCATGTGCATCGCACTAGTGGATATCTAGTAATACGTACATCTTAGTAATTATGCATTTTGCTTTCTATTATTTTACATATTTACATTTATATTTTAATAACAATCTAATAAATAATATCTAGCCTGTGCATTATATAGGTGGATATCTTGTAATAAGTAAAAGATATGCTGAAGATAACTTACTATCTTATATCAATACCTATATCTATATCTATATATAAAAATAACAAAATCCTCCCAAAATCGTAACCTAGGAATCCCTTTGCTATTTTTGGAAAACATTATTTTTGGTATAAAACATTTTATTTGGAGATAAATCGACATATATGTGCCTAAAATATATTTAGGCACAATTACATCAAAACAATAGTAAGTCCCCCACAATCAGCTTAGTTTGTCCAAGACTATAAAAGAAGACACTCACGCAACCTTCCAAAAAAGATCCGAACCCATATCTCACAAAATCTGTTCCGCACAATTAATTTACTTTTGTTGAAATCGACATTAATTAAGCCGTTGATTCAGCCAAATATTGTGTCTACTTCCAAATTTTATTCTTCTTTAAATAATTTTATTTGCTGTGAAGAGATCCAAAGTAACTAAGGAAGAAGAGAGACGACATCACCACCCACCAGAGTAACAGAGAGAGAGAGAGAGAAATTGTGTGAGAGAGATCAACACAATTTTCTAGAATCTAATATGGGGGAGGGGGTGAAAATGTGGGGAAGATAGTGGGGGTGGGAGGAAGTTTGTCGGCAAAAACAAAATTACTAATTTTTTTTTTCTATAATCCTATGTATTATGTTTACTGTACCCATTCTTCTTCTAATTAAATTTATTTTCACTTAATGTGTTCTTTAATTTGTGCAGTATCAACTATATGTATAAAAAAATTTATTTTCAAGTATATTATACCTTGAAAGGGAAAAAAATAAATAAAGAAAAAAAATCAAAACAAAAAATATATTCAGTACGATTTTATCAAATAACCCCTAATTGTCTTTTTTAATATTTAATGTTAATTTGAATTTTGTTTATTTTTTTATATATAAAAAATTTGAATTATTTAATAAATATTTTATAATTAAAGTTTATAATATCATTTTTTTTTTCAAAAAATAATCTAATTTTTGAAATAAAAATAACTTTTTTTTTTTCACTTGTAATGTGATTTGTATGTATAATAAATTAAATTAGTAATCTATTTTTAATATGTAATTTGACACCGTATTGTATATATATTAAAATAAACTCTAGATTAAAGACAAATAATTGTTTGTTGGTTGATTGTGTGGGTTCATTATTAGTGTGTATGTGCTACAATTTTATTTTATAAAATTAGAATGCAGTGTTACTGGTGCTTACTAATAGCTTTTGAAAATTTCTTGAACATTATAGCTGAAAAAATAAACCACTGTTGTTCAGTTTTCCCAAATATGACCTGACCTTCGGTATCCCAAACTATGAATAATGCATTGTAGGTTTCATCAATTACCCTAACCTCGAGCTTAAACCTATTGACCAAAGAATGCAGTACCAGTCATGACAATCTGGTTTTTTTGTACAAACTCCTTAGAGAATTACCTGTATTATTTGTTTATACTCAAACCTGAAATTCTGATTCTCTTCCACTTCACCACAGTGTCTACACATCCACTTCCCATTATCTTGAGCCAACTTACGATGACAAATCAAACATGCCATATACCAAACATTTTTGGGATTTTCGATCTCAGCAATAGTGCAATAAACCCAAAACGATACATCCTAAACATATAAAAAACACAAGTTTTTCAGTGTAAGTAAACTGATATTATTACAGTATTTTTGCGCACTTATAATTAATACCTCTCCTTCACATATTTCTTGAAGGTTCCTCACAACAGCACGGTCGGAACTAAACTCGCTAGCCGGTGATGCACCAGACCCAGACGATTGAGATATCGTCACCGGCCTCGAGACCTTCGAAGATTTAGCAATCCTGAAAATATATAATATGAAGGTATTTTTTAGATAACATATTCATTTGCGATATATTTATGTTTAATGTACAAAGCAAGTAGCTTACTTTTTTTTGAACTCAGAAATTTCCCAAACGTCAGCATTCACAAACATTTGAGTACAATTATAAGTGTTAGACACTTTAACTGAGTCTGCATCAAATACAATAGTTTTTTATTAGCATTTTTTTAAAACCAAAATTAAAACTCATTCGCTGAATTATTTCTAACTAACCGTTGAAAACCTTTGGTCGACAAAATTGCATAACCACAACAACTGGATCCAATGTGGGTGAATTGTAGAAAGGTAATATCTGATGAACATATTCCTCCCACAAAGTAATTGTTAACCTGCGTTCACTATACAAAAACAAATTTTATTGATTTGCTTGCAAAAAATAGTCATTTAAGTAGATAAAAATACGATGCTTTACATGGTATCAAACACTAAAACTAACCTCAAGTCTTCGATCTCAATTTCCATTAGCAGCTTCGAACCAAAATCTCTAGTTTGCATTGTTTGTGGTGCATGCATTCCAACCAACCGACCTATCACATCTTTTCTCACACCGAAAATACAAATGAGAATAATATGACATATGTTGATTATATTAACTAATAAAGTAACAAATGCACTTAAATATAAAAAAAGAATAAACCTGAATCTTACCAAACAATAGAATTTCATCAGATTCTTTCAGTCTTGATATCCATTCAAATGGCTTAAAGATAAATCTGTTGTTTGGGAATGATAGATCACGAATTGCCTTGATCTTAGTTTTTGCATAGAACGAAAACTTTAGTGGATGCGTAGCAGTTTTGTAACGTAACTCATCCTTAGAGACCATAAAATCACTGATTATGTGCAATTTCCCCTCTTCAACTTGTTGACGAACAGTGTCAATATGTGGAGCTCTAGCAGAACCCCTGATAGTCGAACCCTGTAAGAACAAATCTATTTTACCTTTGTCAATTATGAATTAACATTTCTATTGAAAAATATATATGCTTAAATTTTCGAATAATGATCATCGTATTTTTAGTCTAATCAATACTTTATCAATCTTTCCCTAAACAGTGAAACAGAAGCAAAGTTCCAATATTGCTATCGCTGACCAGAAGTTGTTCATGTACTACAATCACGGAAGACGAAGTTATTTTTCTGAACAGTGCAAAATTGTAAAAGTCTTGATGTATAAGAGTTGATAGATAATATGTATTTCTCTATAACGAATGAAAATAATGATATAATCAGACACAACAAACAAAGGAAAGAAACCATAAAATAGGATGTATATTTAAAATTATTACCTCAATATCCCTGAAAACACACTCAAAACTCTGAATCTGTTCAGGATTTCGGTAAACGGGTATGTTATACGCCCTCACCAGCCGTAGTTTTAGAGCCCAGTCATGCCTTTTAACATGAACATCCTTAATTTTTGCAAAAATAGGAGGCATTTCGTTTCTAAGAAATTATTATCGTGCTAAAAAAATTATTCCTGACCAAATGAGGATTTCAGCTATATAAATACTAAAAATTAGGGTTTAGATTATGGGTAGAATTCCAGAAAATCAGGCAACAACATTATATTATAGATTTTCTTCACCTTTTGTATATGTAAAGATAAGCACAAATGTCAATTAAAAAAATTCTGATTTGATTTATTTTGGAACTTTCACTAAATAATATGTTAAAATAATAAACTCCCGACTTAATTAATGGGATCACAATCTTTTTCCATTAATTTTGCAATAGAAACGCGTCATTTACAGCACCAAAATATTACCCGGATTAGAAAGTTCAAATGGGCGGGAAAAATGTGTTATTTCCAAATCGAGCAAATGTTCATTTTGTTATTAGATATATATAGATATAGATATAGATATAGATATAGATTATAGAATTACCCCATAATTACACGTTAATAATGTTGTAATCTATATATATATATAAAAGTAGAATGGAGGGCTTTTATGCCATTTTACTTTTCCCGCCTAAAAATTTAGCATTAATTTAGTAAGATTTTGTTAATTTTGGTAAGTAATAATTTTCTTTTTATTTTGTAAAATGCAAATAACTTTTTTATTTTTAATTCATTTTTAATACATAATATACCAAATTATTCATCTTTTCATGATCTTCAATTTGACATCCATATCACATATATTAGATTTAAAAATAAATTATTTATTGGTTAATTATTTTGGTTAGATTCTGGTTAGTTGAGTTCTTTTAAACTATAAGAAAAATTTATTTATTGTATATGACATGAATTTCTAATATATTTTCTTTACCTGAGTTACGTCCGGAGTAAAAATCATTGTTTAAATAATGAAACTCTTATTTTATTAAGTTAAAGAAAAAAAATAATATTTTACAAATAATTTATAAAATAATTACTTACATCTACTAATATACTTCCTCCGTTTCTTTTTAATTGATTTTTTAGAAAGAAAATGGAAGAATTAAGAATTCAATTTTTTTTTTCCAAATATATCCCAAGTAATCTCCTTTCTCTCTACATCTATCTCAAATCTAGGTTGAAAAGTAAGAAATATTTTAGGATCGACAGAGGGCAAAATTGAGAGAAATTTTAAGAAATAGCTAAAAGATCAATTGATTCGAAAAATCATTAAGAAACTAAAAGATCGAATAAAAAGAAACGGAAGGAGTATACTTTTTTTATAATAACAATGTTTGTTTGATTAATGACGGAAGTATGGAAACTTATAGCAAATGCATATTTGTATATCATAATTATTATTCAGGTTATTTTTTTATTACTAATTCATATTTTCATAATAAGAATTTTGTTAAAATTATTTTGTTAAGTAAGTTACACTTTGCAATCTAAATTATGACATTTGTTACATCTTTCATTCTTTTTTTAGTTGGTTTTTTTATGTGACCAACATCAACTATATTTTTTTTACACTTTTTAATCTATAAAATACTTTGTTGCACTAACTAAATTCAATTTTTTTTTTTCTTTTAACTTTTTGCAACCTAAGCAATAGTATTTTCATTAATCAATTTTATATTTAGATAGATATAATATTTGCATTATAAATATTACCAAATAAAATATAAACATATTTAAGTATTTTTTAGAAATTACACACTTTAAACTGTTATTCAAATTATGAATAACTTTTGAATTTCGTTTTGCTAATGTTATGATTTATTTAGAAATATTTTGGGTATATCCGATATCATCAAGTAAAATATTATAAATTGCAAATGAGAATCTAATTTTAGAAAGGAACAAGTAAATATTTATAGTTAGAACTTGAAAGTTTATGTAGATACATTACAAAATCTAGACATATATAAAAGTTATAAGAAAGTTAAGATAGAAAATTCCATTTCCCAATCATTATAATTTGTATTATTTATGATTATTTATACAAATGCGAACTTTTGATTTCTTTTCCTTCTTTCTAAAGAAGTACTTTTCCCAAATTTTAAATACAAATAGTATTTTGTATCATAATCATTTTTAACATATTATATATATAATTCATGATCTTTCATGATCTTTAATTTAACATACATATCATATATATAAAAGTGTGATATTTTATAAAATAAAGATAATTTTACATTGATTGGTTATTTGGATAGATCTCAATACGTATTGTGCATGTTTATTGGTGTCAAATTTAGCCTGTAGTAAGAATCAGTTAAATATTTTTTTTATAAAAAAATCTATTTTTTATTAATAATTTAATCTATTCATTTATTGTAAGTATCTTTCTATCTTATTTTTATTCGGTAAATTAGTATATATATATATATATACACACACACACACACTTATATACATATAAATTACGTTTTTGTCTAATTAAATAAAATGGAGTCAAATATGTAATAAATAAAATTATTTTCCCCTCCATTTGCAAGTTGGACATTTTCAAGTGTATTATTCATGTAATTGTCCCTAAAGAGTTGTTGTTGTACTATTACCATTCTGTCAGTTTGTTACTTTCTCAACCTTTTTTGTTTTAAATAATAACAAGTTTTTTTATTTCTAATCTATTTTTACATATAGTATATGAAATTAATAATTATTTCACCTACTTTAAATTGAAGTAAGTTTTGACTTTTTATTGTGGATTACACTATTTATAATGGAAATTAAATATAAAAATGAATCAACCGGCTATTTTTAACAATAACAAATATGAGATTATTTAAAAGAAAAATATAATTTTCTTATAAATTATTCAGTTTATTTTTTATTGTCTTATAATTATTATTTTAATAAGTTAGCATGTTATTATATATATGTTTATGTTTATTTTAACATATGTAATTAATGAGATTATTTGTGATTATTTGCATAGGTTAAGAAGGAACAGACTGCCTACAGTAACATTTGAGTTAAAAAAATAATTTTAATATATGTATGTTAATTGTCATATTTAATATTTGTTTTAATTTTATTTTGTAATAATAATTTTTTTTTATAAATAATAAGTATATATTCATTTCATAAATTTCACGGGAGAAACGTATATTTATGCTATTTAAAATTTTACTATATGAGAATTCAAGATTTTGAATTATTTATTTTATCGAGTGTACAAGGTTCACATTTTAAAAAATAACATCATATAGTATTTAATTTTATTATAATATACAATAATGTTAATATACTTCCGTGCATCGCAGGGGAGTAATACTAGTTACAGTCTAGTGACAATATTTTGTTGATTCTTGTTTTAGGCTTTTTGTATAAAACGATGTGGGAAATGGAATCACGTGACATATCCACTGGGTGCCAGGTTGGATTAAAAGGGACGTCACGTGATCACGGCCCCCTGCACGCGAACTCAATCCACCCAATGCAATCCGTTCAGCGTTCTATTCTCTTGCACGAATCAGAACCTTTGTTTACTCCCCACTACTGGCGCGTGCTAAACACCGTACTTCATATCTTTTCCAAATCAAGGCTTCAAATCAAACGCGCACACAGTGGTTGGTATATTTGGCAACGGGAGTACTGCTGTACAAGAATTCTCTCTTCTCTCTACTCATCTGCTTTAAACCTAACCCTAGTGTTAAAGACGAAATTAATCTCATTTACCACTCCATTTATTAGATCCTACTGTATTATGCAGCCACAAAGATCTTTTTTCTTCAGTTTCTAGGGTTTAATTGCCGATGATTTTTTTGTGCTGAAGGGGAAAATATCTGAACTAGGTTTTCCGTCCATGGAGCCCAGAGTTGGAAACAAGTACCGATTAGGTCGGAAGATAGGCAGTGGATCCTTTGGAGAGATCTATCTCGGTAATTTTTGCGTTGACTTAAATTTGAGTTTCCTTTTGTTGTTCTCTGGGATTTTACTTGTTCTTTTGGTTGGTACAGGGACAAATATTCAGACGAATGAGGAGGTGGCGATTAAGCTTGTGAGTTCTACACTCCCTTTCTGCGTCTTCTGAATGACCTCTTTTCTTGTTGGTGTTTTTTTTTGGCTCAGTTTCACGGCTTGGAGTTCACACTGCACGTTTTATGAATAAGTTTGATTGATGTACTTATCACATTAAGTTGAACTTCACTAATATGGTTTATGTAATTAATTAACTTCCATTCATAAGTTCATTTTTGTGGTTTTGTTAGGTTTCTTAATTTATTAATGATTGACTTGAATTTGGATGGAGTATAATTCTAGCGCCCTGGAGCTCTAATGTAGATATCGTTTTACATAAACTTCAGAATCTACGAATTGATTGTAGCATTCAAGAAAAAATTCATACTGTCGTAGTTTCCCTTATGAAATTTTGCTAGTTAGATATGGCCATGCTTCTGAGCTAGTTCGGTCCGATTCTAGAGCCGACATCTTTCCTCATTTTCATTTTGTACTTGATCATGCATCTATTCTAAAGCTTCTGGCTTGGTGTTTCTAAACATTACCTTTTCCGTTCAAAGGACTATAGATTTACATTGCTACAATGATACATTCCCCTTCATTGTAGTATTATATATATAGCATAATAGCATAATGTGTTAATTTTTAAATTCTTTAGCAAAGGTCATTGTTTGTGCAAAACTTTGAACTTCAAATTAGATTCTGGCATAAAGAACCTAAATTCAGTTATTGTTCACAGAGTTTATAATTTGCTATAAAAATTCATACCTTTCAATTCTAAGAATTCTGAGTGGAATGCTTCTTCATATAAAACACTCTCCACGTAACATGTAGGGCAAATTCTGCCAGGAAGTTTAGGTTTCATCACAAAACTTTAGTTGGATGTTGTGATGCAAGAATATAGGTTTTTCGAAATCTAACTCATCATTGGAAGGGGCTGTGGCCTGGCGAGGATGATTTTAGTTGAAAGGTTTTGCTAGTGCAGTCCATGCATGATGTAGCATTAAGTGTCTTAACTTCTTCACCTTCCCAATATATTACTTCAGGAAGATTTGTGGTTATGAGCTACATGAGTATACAAAACAAGAATTGGTTTTAAAGTTTTTCTTTCCGTTAGTCTCTGCAAATATTTTTATTCTTAGTTTGGCTCAGTATCTAGAAGTTTCTTAATGCAAATATTATAATCTCCTGTGATTGTCGTCCTATTTTTAGTTGATTAACTGGACTACAAGACTTCATCTAGACACAATTGAATTGTAGTGCCTTGTTTTTTCTTGTCCTTTTCCTTTTGTTTTTTTTTTCTTTCGTCTTGGGTTATAGACCGTCATCTTCTGGATGATGACATATGACATACTTGTGATGTTACATAGTTTAATTGGGTAATGTGAGCCTGGAATCATTAATGTTCGCAAGCAATCGGGGTATGAACATGATTCGCTCGCTTACTATTTATATGTTTATGTATGATATTATCTAGAAAAATATTCTTTTATGATCATTAATCATGATTTAATCAAAATTTTGGTGAATTTGATGATTTTCTGGGACCAGATAAGTAGCCTTCTTCTTCATTACTTTATGTTCGCGAATCTCTTATTGGATTGGATTGTCAAGAATGGGGAACTGAAATGACTTCTAGAGATTATAATGCTAAATTTTGCCATCTTATAAAACCAGCACGGTTGGGAAGATGTTCTTGTTGGATGCGTTGTGCTTGCAATCATTTTACGTTATTACTGATGACATGGCTATCATTGCATGCTTGTTCTTATTTGACACCACATTTGAAATTTTCAGGAAAATGTGAAGACAAAACATCCGCAATTGCTCTATGAGTCGAAGTTGTACAGAATTTTACAGGGCGGAAGTAATAATTCAAGCAGAATGTTATCTTCATTTTTGTCGAACGACCAAAGTTTTCTTTCAATTTTCACTCACTACTCTTGAAATTGCAGCTGGGATACCTAATGTAAGATGGTTTGGGGTGGAAGGAGACTACAATGTTCTAGTTATGGATTTACTTGGGCCCAGTCTTGAAGATCTATTCAATTTTTGCAGTAGGAAACTCTCTCTGAAGACAGTTCTCATGCTTGCTGATCAAATGGTCATTATCTTCATGTTTTAGCTTGATTTTGGTTGCTTTGACCTTACTAATAGGGAAATAAGTTTGTTTTAATTAGCATTAGTTGTACATGGATTGCTTAAGTTAAACTTTGCCTTTATTTCAGATCAATCGTGTCGAATTTGTCCATTCTAAGTCATTTTTACATCGAGATATCAAGCCAGATAATTTCCTTATGGGCTTGGGACGGCGTGCCAATCAGGTCCTTGCCCTGGCATCTTTGTGTTATGGTGATAGCTTAATTTATATGCTGATGCATTATACTTTTGATGTTGCTTTTAGGTTTACATTATTGATTTTGGTCTGGCGAAGAAATTTAGAGACAGTTCTACGCACCAACATATTCCTTATAGGTGAGATCCTCATCTTATCAACATCCTTGATTGCAGAACTGCAAATATCGGAAGTTTGATATTCTTATTATTCTTGGTCAAATTGCAATTAGATATGATGTTTGCCTGATTTATAGTTTTGTTTCATGCTATTTGAGATTCTTTGATGCACTTTGATCTTGATTCACCAGTGATCAATTCATTTTCAACTGCTGTTTTGATGTCTTCTCAATGGTGAGATCAATTTGGCACACGTAATGTCCTAAAAAGTGGTTTGATGGGCTGGCGCCAAGTGTGGGCCGAGTTGGGGAAAAATTGCGGGCAACCAAGGGCTGCCTACGGCTCTGTGAGGGACTTTTAGAACAGTGGACATACCAGGAATATTGATTCTTAGAAATAATAAGCAACATTTTTTTTCTAGGAAACTTCAAACTCGTTCATCTTTTTTTATTATTTGATGATGAGGATGGGTAACAATTGAAAATTTGGTTCCTCTGAAAGGAAATATATAAAGAAGCAGGAAAAAAGAGCAAAAAATACAGAAACCCATCTTTGCTGGGGCACATTGACTTTATCAACATTAGCATATTAGCATTGATATCTGATCATCCGTATGTGTTTAGTTTTATGACCTTTCATATATCAAATTTTGGCTCATTGACTTCACGTGCAGTCACACTGACACATCTGCTTGTTGATTATACTTCCCCAACTTACTGGGAACATTTGGGATCTTATGGTGGAATCTCTTACCCCCCTCCAAACCCCAGTATGTGTGGATGGTGGTCAAGTCTTAAATGCACTATGTTTGTTCTCTTAACTGCTCAAATGTGAATCTTGGTATTTCTGGATATGTTTGATTAGTTAAACTTTAATCTAGGGAGAACAAAAACTTGACTGGGACTGCACGATACGCTAGTATGAATACTCACCTGGGCATAGGTATGCTTTGCCATTTATTGTTATTCTACACCTGTTTGTTTTAATCTAGTTTGCTACTTACTTGAGACGCTATTGACATTGACTGTAGAGCAAAGCAGGAGAGATGATTTGGAATCTCTTGGGTTTGTGCTGATGTACTTCTTAAGAGGAAGGTAGCAACCTTGTCATATTTTAAACTGTAAAGGCTGTATGTATCGAGCATTGTGATCTGACTTGTATTCTCTGCAGTTTACCTTGGCAGGGACTAAAAGCAGGAACCAAGAAACAGAAGTATGAGAAAATAAGCGAGAAAAAGGTTTCTACATCTATCGAGGTAACTCTATCAATCGAACTTGTATTTTGACGTGCATGCTTTATCTTGATATAAAAATGCTGACGTACTCCTTCCCAGGCTTTGTGCCGTGGCTATCCAACTGAGTTCGCATCATACTTTCATTATTGCCGTTCACTGCGTTTTGAGGATAAACCAGATTATGCTTATCTTAAGAGAATATTCCGCGATCTCTTCATCCGTGAAGGTCTGGTGTTATCTCTAGTTTCACTTTATCATGAAAGCCTTTCTATGTTACACTACATTGAGCTGACAATGTGGCTAATAAGGTAGTGATATATAATTTGTTGTTTCTTTCTTGTAGGTTTCCAATTTGACTATGTATTTGATTGGACTATTTTGAAGTATCAGCAATCTCAGATGGCTGCTCCTCCTTCCCGAACTCTTGTAAGTGATCAAACCTGGATCCTTTAATGTTTAATGTCGCAATTTATAGATGTTATGTGCTTGTGGTTCCAGGGTGCAAATGCTGGGACAAGCTCGGCTTTGCCCCCAGCAATTCCCGGCGGTGAAAGACTGCCAGGTACTTCCCCAGTATATTGATCATGTATCTTCGATGTTCTTAATTACATTATCACAGATTCATAATATTTGTTTAGTGTTGATGGTTTCCCTTTATTTTCTTTATGTGGACTGTACTGTTACATATGGTTTTTGCCTCACTCCAAGTGACTCTCTCCATCCATGGTCTCAAGACTTGTCCTTATTTGACTTCACTGCAGGTGAAGAAGAGGGGAGGCAAGTTGGCACTTCTTCAGCAGATCCTTCTAGAAGAAGATCTGGACAACTTATAAATGTTGGAAGCTTATCTAGACAGAAAAGTCCAGCTGCAAATGATTCAGCCAGCAAGGATGCTATGGTATAATTTAGTCAGAATTGGCTAAGTTTATTGTTATCGTGGAGAGGGGAGGAGCCAGGATCATTTTTTTTTGGGGTGGGGGGGGGGGGGTTGGATGAATATAGAATGTTTCGATATATAATAAATCTAAATATATTGTACTTGCATTAGTTTCATTATTGAATACTAGGGGTGGCACTTAGGTTGTGCCACGGGTTCGCAGGCCAAGTTGAGACAGATAAGAACCAGACTCTACCTGTTTAACTGGCGGCTATCAAGTGGGATTCGAATATATAAAATTAACTTACAGGCATGAAAAATATAGAAGAAAGGTGGTGGAGGGGTGGGGTTGGGGTGGCCACACCGTCACCCTAGAATATGTGGGGTCGCCTTTGATCTTGTTGGAGGCTGGGTTAAGTTCCTGGTATAGTGCAAACCAAACTGTATGGATGGTTAATATAGTTGCTTCACTGAATAAACCCTATTAACGGTGTTAGAAAAGGATTCAACAATGCTATGCATGCATGGAATGCTTTCTGAATGTGCTGTTAGCATTATACCAGCAGATTGTGACAACTTCAAATCTTTTTAGTTTTCCTTAGAAACTCAATTATACCTCTAGAGTTGTGAGGCTAGACTTGATTCTAGTATCTATTTGAGGATCCTTACAAAACTTGTTCTGGTGTTAATTTTTAGTTCATTCCTTTGTTTTTATTACTGGATAGTATATTAAGTGGTTGTTCTTTCCCAAGATAAATCTAATGTTCTGTAATTTTCTCTTTTACAGCTTTCCAGCTCCACCTTCTTTGGAAGGTCTAGTGGATCACTGAGACGCCCTGCTGTTTCTGGAAGCCGTGAAACTTTTACTTTGGGAAATGAATCGGATCCTACTCGCTCTCGCACCCCGGAGGCCAGCCCCGCTACTGTAAACAAAGTATCCAGTGGGCAAAGAACCTCGCCATTTGGTGGATCGTCAGACCCGAAGCACACCTCTGGGAGGAATAATACTAGCATAAAGAATTATGATTCCACACTGAAAGGTATTGAGAGTTTGCACTTTGATGATGAAGAAAGGTTTCAGTGATTGAATACATTTCTGTAAATCGTCAAAATTGTGATCAAGGCATGATGGAAGATTAAAGGTCTTGGTAATTCAAGAATGAGATTTGGCATTTGTGGTGGTCAGGATAGTTTACTGTGATAAAACCTTGGGTGGATTGTAGGATGGTAAAGTTGTGTCCATTCGAGTTGTGGTGTGGGTCTTTTTATTCCATGTCCCCTTCTTTTATTTGGGTATCCTACATCTGCCTTTTCTTCAATGTTCCTTGTGTAAAATTTGCCAACTTAATGCTGGTGTTTCACAATATTATTTACCATTCCAGAACATTTTCAGGTTAACGGAGCCCTGCATTATGTTGTTTGGTTGAGTGTAATCTCATGACTCATATTTTGGTTGTGTTTATAGGTACTTTTTGGTGCTTGTGAGTTTTTCATTTCTGGTTTTGCAATGAGGTGTTTTCACTTTGAACAGACTACCAAGGTTTTTTCTTATTTTGGTTCTCTGATTTCCCTCGACGATTATGATGAGAACCGGGGACTTTCTCCGAGAGAAACCAATACAGAATTCTTAATCTCTATAAAACCCTTAGCAATTACGCTAGCAATTCGATAATTCATTCCTAGTCTATAATGTTCAAAACCAACGATAATAAAGTACCAAAACAAATCCTAAGCCCGTGTGCAACTATAGATGGGCCGCAGGCCATGCAAATAAGGAATTAAAAGAAATAAAGATATAGTTCCAATAGCAAAACTAAATCACAATTATATTGCCGTCCCACCACTTCGATCAACCCGCACGTTCCCCATCCACCTTCTTCTTACGCCGCTCATAGACGACGATCGGAATTCCATCATCTCTCCTTCCTGCAAAACTAACCTTGTCCTCAAGGTTCAAATCAGAAAAGCGAGAACGAAGCTCTTCGACTTCCTCCCAAGTAGCATCCTCTTGCCCGAAGTGACACCATTGAATAAGCGCTTCACGAATGACGGTACCCTTGCGATGGACCCAACGGTAACCAAGCACAATAGAAGGAGCATACGTCGGTATCCCCTCCTCAGTATACGGCGGAAGAGTGGCCCGAACGTCGTCAGACGGTCCCACCCGGCGACGCAACAATGACACATGAAAGAAGGGTTGGATTTTCGACCCCTCGGGAAGCTTCAGCTTGTAGGCCACGTCCCCCAGCCTACTTTCTATCTCATACGGCCCATAAAATTTGCTAGCAAGTTTTTGGTTAAGGCGCCGGAAAACAGAATGTTGGCGGTAGGGCTGCAATTTTAAGAAGACCCAATCACCCACATCAAATTCCTCGGGTCGTCGCTTCGCATCCGCATATTGCCGCATGCGATTCTGGGCAGCCACCAAATTATAGCGCAACTCGCGTAGCAACACGTCCCGCTCCCGCAGTTGGACATCAGCTTCATGAACCGCCGTGGAGCCCGGTTCATGGAAGGGTATGTGCACGATTGGACGCCCATAAACGGCCTCAAAGGGAGTCATGCCAATTGAACTATGGAAGGTCGTGTTATACCAATATTCGGCCCATGCAAGGTGACGCTCCCACTCCTTCGGTTTTTGGTAGGAAAAACTGCGTAAATACTGCTCAAGACACCGATTAACGACTTCTGTCTGGCCATCCGTCTGTGGGTGATGAGCGGAACTCATCCGCAATTGTGTACCCTGCAACTTAAACAATTCACGCCAGAAAGAACTTAAAAATATCTTATCACGGTCAGAGACAATGGAAGTCGGAATCCCATGCAGCTTCACTATGTTACGAATGAAAATGTCGGCCACCGCCTTGGCCGTATATGGATGCCCCAGACCAATGAAATGGGCATACTTAATCAACCGATCCACGACCACCAAAACAGTGTCCATGCCCCGCGACCGAGGTAACCCAGTTACAAAGTCCATCGAAATATCGCTCCATACCTGCTGTGGAATTGGTAGTGGTGAAAGTAAGCCGGCGGGGCTACGGCTATCGGCTTTATTCCATTGGCAATGATCACAGGCGCTAATATACGCCACAACATCTTGCTTCATTCCCGGCCATATGAATATCTGCTGCAAGCGTTTAAAGGTTCGGAGAATTCCCGAGTGACCCCCAAACGTGGACTCATGAAATTCGCGGAGTAAGCGCGCACAAATATCCCCCTCCGGGACCACAATGTGTGAGGTGGTGTTCAATCTCATCAAGTGAGCTATACTTTGTAATATGGTGTGTTGGGAATGTGGAACCGAAATCAGGAAGTGAAGAACCGGAGGTTTGAACCGGGTTAGAGCATCAAGAAGACAACCTGTTCAGAATAAACCGGGTTCAAGGCAGTTGAGGATGACCGTCATTTGTGACGAAGCAGTTTCAGAATTGTGACGAAGAAAACCGTCGCTTTTGTCCGGTAGCTGAGCTCAACTTCATTCAGTTAGAACTTTCTGTACAGTTACATTCGAGCTCCAATACTTATATCATTGTAAAGCTCTCATCAAGGAGAAGATCACTATGTCGAGCAATTTCCTTGTTTCTTAGATTAGAGAGAGTATTTTGGGATTGAACGTTTCTGCCCTAATTTGTCAACAGAATTGGGCATTTCGTTTCTTGTGTGTATTCTCTGTAATTGATTGGATTTCTTAGTGGATTGGGGTGTGTCTTGCCTCCGTGGATGTAGTTCATCTTGAACGAACCACGTTAAAGCTGTGTGTGATTCATTTTCAGTTCCTAGTCTGTGTGAGTTCAATTCGGCTACATCTTTGGCCGAACTGCATGTGTGTTTTCAAATTGATCTTTGTGCGAATTCCAGATTCTGTGTAGTTGTGTGTTTAAGAGTTGAGTTCACTAACACAATGCGACCCACTTGGACAAGGCAACCATTGCGAATAGCCAAATTGGCGTCCATGTTCTTCCCCTTCACGACCGCCCGCAGCTTCGGCCCCAAGTCGGCGTTCGCTGCTGTTGCTGCGACAATATCGCTCCACACGTCAGCGATCGGGGCCGACACCCCCATGGCCATCATGTTGTCCCCCAACCCTTCTTTTGTGTCCGGCAGCCCCCTCCGAGACAGTGCATCAGCGGCGTTGTTCTCGCAACCCGGTCGATAAGCTATCTCATAGTCAAAGCCGATAAGCTTCGTGATCCACTTTTGTTGCTCTGGAGTGGAAATCTTTTGCTCTAACAAGTAACGAAGGCTACGTTGGTCCGCCACGATCTTAAAGCGTCGGCCTAGTAAATAAGGCCGCCAACACCGAATTGCTTCTAACACTGCTAGCATCTCTTTTTCATACACGGACCAAGAAAGCTTCGATTTGGCGATTCCCCGGCTAAGATATGCCACTGGCCGTCCCTGTTGCGACAGGACCGCCCCAATGCCTAGGCCGGAAGCATCAGTTTCAATCACAAACTCATCCTCAAAGTTTGGTAACGCGAGAACCCGTGTGGTGCTCAAGGCGGTCTTCAATCGCTCGAAGGCTCCCTGCGCTACATCATCCCACTGAAAATTATTTTTCTTGGTCAAATTGTGTAGAGGTCGAGCTATCTCCCCAAACTTAGGACAAAACTTTCGATAATACCCGGCCAGGCCCAAAAACCCACACAAGGCCGAAATGAAGCCGGAACAGGCCATTTAACCACCGCCTCAATCTTGCGAGGATCCACACGTACACCTTCGGATGATATAAAGTGGCCCAAATATTCTACCTCGGCTACTCCAAAGAAACATTTAGATAACTTGATAACAAAAGAATTAAGTTGCAAAATTTCTAAGACTCTCCGAAGATGTTCCAAATGACTATCCCACGATGCACTGTATACTAAAATGTCATAAAAAAACACAAGAACAAACCTCCGTAGATGGGGCCGGTAGATGTGGTTCATGATCGCCTGAAAAGTAGCCGGCGCATTGCTTAATCCGAACGGCATGATAAGATATTCATAGTGTCCGCTAAGCGTCCGAAATGCAGTCTTGTGAACATCATCTGGGTGCATGCGAATCTGATGGTACCCGGCCCGCAAATCAAGCTTAGAGAAATATTTGGCCCCATGCAGTTCATCCAACATATCGTCAACCGTCGGAATCGGGTACCTGTCCTTGATAGTGACGGCGTTCAGCGCCCGATAGTCCGTGCAAAATCGCCAGGAATCATCCTTCTTCTTAACCAAGAGAACCGGCGAAGAAAAGGGGCTGGTACTATGGCGTATTAACCCCGCTCGGAGCATCTCTTCGACCTGTTTCTCGATCTCCTTTTTCTAAAAATGCGCATATCGATAGGAGGCGACATTCACAGGTTTCACTTCGTCCATGAGACGAATGCGATGGTCAAACTCGCGCTGCATGGGTAACGACTTTGGTTGGGTCATCACCGTTTCGAACTCGTCCAGCAATTTACGGAGCTCCTCCTCTTCCTCCTTCCCAACGTTCGCCGACATTGGACTCACGCCGGGTGACGACAGCATGTAGTATTCACCCCCTTATCGGCGATGCAGGGCCATATGGCCCGATGCGCGGTCATCTGTGGTATCGTCCTCCGTATACCCAATAGCCTTCAACAACACTAACTCGTCTCCCACCCAAAAGTTCAGCGTATTCACCTTCAGGTCCATCACTAACGGACTTACGAATTCCAACCAGGGGGTGCCGAAAATGGCATCCCATTTCTGCACGGGTAATGCATATAGCGTGATGTTCGCCTATTTTATAACCTAACGATCCGCAAGTGTATATAACGGCAAGCAAGGTCGATCCCACAAGGACTGACTTAATGACTAGTTTGATACTCTAAATATCCTAAAACACTCCTAACTAGGCTCTCAATTGGATTGATTTGATTATTAAAATAATTTTCCTAACTATTAATTAACACTCAAGTCCAAGAATAAGAAAATACTTTATCAAATACTCAAGATTGGAAGACAAATTCTAGAGAATTGATTTCAGAATTAACTAAGTATGACAATCTAATTATTCTAAACTAGCAATGATTATTATCGTTATTAGACGACACTTATATATATTAACTCTCCTTTCGAAGCAATTAACTTGTAGATTCATTATCCCTAGCCACCCTTTCAAGTCGACTAGACCTAACGAACTCCCAATCGATCTTAGACCAATGCCTACGCACTTATCTCACCTCCTTTCGGAGCGCTCAACAACTACGCTATATATTGTCTTTCCATTCACAAATTCCTCCTTTCAAAGCAAACTTATGAATTATGTAGAAATAGTCAAGTGATCAATTTAACTATTCATGAAACTAAATCACAACACATAGATAACGAATAACAATCATTAACTAGAATAGAAAACTTCAATTAATCAAACATCGTTAAAACCTACTTTCAAAACCCTAGAATACTAAGAAACTACTCACTCATGTTCATATTCATAACATAAATATGTTCATAGACAAACATGATTTGAAATAGAAAAATGAGACAATGAATAAGCACCCTAATAGTCGTCTTGATCTTGATCCCTTGATGTTGCTTTCCTCTTCAATATGCCTTCTATATGATCTCTAACTCCTCTTTTCGAGTTTGGGAACCTCCTTATATAGTTAAGGCTAAATTGGGCCCAAGATGGGCTCAAAACATAAAACGTGCACATTCTGTTTTGGACTCGAAAAGCTGCCTCGACCGAGTCAGAATTGCCCTCGACCGAGTTGGGTTAACTCGACCGAGTTGGAGTCTCTGACCAATTTCACGTTTTGCTCTTGATTTCTCACTCGACTGAGTTGCTAAACAACTCGACCGAGTCAGACTTTCTGACCATGCTTCAACTCCTCTTTGCTATTTCCGACTTTTCTTGCTCGCTTTTCATCCGAGCCTTGCCCAAACGGACTTTTTGGCCTTTTTATACCTGAATAACACTAAAATAAGCAGAAACACGTCATCTAGCTCAAAAGATGGATTTTAATCACTTTTCGCCCAAATACACATGCATATGTCACAAATTACGACTTTTAATTGACCTAATATACATGTAAAACTAGCATGTATCACGTGACAAAAAAACGTACTCCTTGTATGACCACCGGCACTCGGTCATAGCGGTATTGACAATACAAAACTTGGCCGTTGCCGACCACCACCCGAATCAGATTCGGGCACTGATGCGCGGGCAATCTCAGATGATTGGCTATATCCTGAGCAATGAAGTTCAACGTAGCACCACTATCCACCATAACCACCACGTTCAAGTCATATATTCGGCCCCTGTACCGAAGTGTTTCAACACTCCCGTCCGCATTGATGATGTCTAAATTAGGTCCCGTTGGTTCAATTGACTTCTGTTCAAATTCTATGACCACCTCATCATTCGGTTTCGGGCGTTCTTCGTCGTAGACGGGTTCACCCTCCTTCTTGTCCCCCATATCTTCCACCATTAAACTTAACGTTTTTGCATTCGCGCATTTATGATTCCATGAATACTTCTCGTTACATGTGAAACATAACCCGGCCTGTCATCGTCGACTAATTTCTTCGTTCGATAAATAGCTCCTACTCCGCCCCACTGTTGGCAAATTACTCGGCATGGGAAAACTCCCAGATCCTGCTGTCGATCTGTCCCCCGAATTCCGGCTTGTCGCCGTGCTGCGCAGGGCCCCTGACGCTGTTTGGTTGGCTCGTAATTGCTCTTCTTTCCTGGTGGCCAACTCCATTGCGTTCTGTACGTCCCGAGGTCGCCATAATCGGACCTCATTTGCTATCTCCGGTTTTAAACTTGCCATGAATGCCCCCAATAACGCACTTTGTGGCCAGTGCGGGACGCGGTTGGATAACCTCTCAAACTCGCGCAGATACTCCCGCAGGTTACCCGTCTGTCGTAGCTTGTTTAGAGATTCGTTGGCGTCTTCATACTGCAGATTGCCAAACCTGAAGACCATTCCCTCTTTGAATTTCCTCCACGTGATACGACCGGTACATGTTTGTTCGAACCAACGCCACCACAGGCGTGCCTCTCCTTCTAGGTAGTAAGAAGCAATTCGTACATAATCCCTGTAGTTAGTTCCTTGCAATTCGAAGTATTGCTCCGCTTGATCGATCCAGTTACTCGGTTCTTCGCCCACAAATTTGGGAAATTCCAACTGGAATCCCCTCGGTCTATGTTCATGGAATCGATTCTCCGATCGATTTGAGGCTATACTGTCTGCTGATTCACTATCCTCTGAGTCGTCTGAACGATCATCATCGTCCTCCGACCCTGCCTCTTTGTCGTGGTGTGGGTTCGGATCAACAGCAAACGAATTCTGGTTATCCTCGTCTCCTCGCCCTGCTCTGCCCGGATCATATCGCGCCCGTCGAGCCCTGGCGCCTCCCCTGACCGCGTGCACGTCGTGCGCTTGTCGCCCTACCCCTGCTTCTCGGCGTCGATTTTGCGCCGGCGGCAGGTCCTCGCTTTCTTCGTCATCTCTTTGTACCCTATCATCCCCACGACGCCTATCCCGGCGTCGTACACTGCCTTCCCCGTCTGAGTGATTGCTGCGTTGCGTCGTCATGGTGCGCACAACCTCACTCAACTCAGCCAATATTGTCTCAATTCTTTCGAATCGCTGTTTGTTCGTCAACATGGTTGCGGAAGTTCGTGATGATAAACCGTGGCTCTGAGGCCAATTGATGAGAACCGTGACGTTCTCCGAGAGAAACCAAGACATAATTCTTAATCTCTCTAAAACCCTTAGCAATTACGCTAGCAATTCGATAATTCATTCCTAGTCTATAATGTTCAAAACCAACGATAATAAAGTACCAAAACAAATCCTAAGCCCGTGGGCAACTATAGATGGGCCATAGGCCATGCAAATAAGGAATTAAAAGAAATAAAGATATAGTTTCAATAGCAAAACTAAATCACAATTATATTGTCGTCCCACCACTTCGATCAACCCGCACGTCCACCATCCACCTTCTTCTTACGCCGCTCATAGACGACGATCGGAATCCCATCAGATTATCAATTAAGCTGAATTCATACGGTAGTGGCACATGGGAGGGCATCACAAACAAATTCAATCTCTATTCCATCTGATTCTTGCACAATATTCAAGAGATATATTTGTTTTCGATTTAATTGCTGTTTTGTTTTTTGTTTTTTTTTTGTTTTTCATTGTGTTGATGCATTTGTGATATGTCAATAGTGTGGCACATTTTTTTTTTTGGTTTGGATTGGGTTGGGGCTTGCCGGGAAACTATTGACAAAAGTGAATTGTTTGGGGAGTAGTTGGAGAAAAAAGGTGTTTGTTTGGGATCGTTGTTGAAGTGGTTGAGCAAGGGTTGTGCCTTGGAACTAAACCAGGATTGAAAATCGAGGGGGCCCAAACAGTAAAAGTATATAAATAATATATATTATATATAAAAATAAAAAATATATTCTACAAATTAATATATTAATATTTTTTATTTAATATATCATATTTAGTACAATTCTAGTCTTAAAAATGTAGAATGTCGGTCCAATATATTATCAAAATAATGAATGCAAATATAGAGAAATGAAATATTTCTGTGTGTTCTATGGGAAAAAAAAAAAAAAAGATATGTTAAGAGGGCCAAACATAAATATTCAAATATAAATATATCACAAAAATTAAAGAGTAATAATATATAAGAATTAAAAAAATTTAGGGAGGCCACGATCACCCTTGCTATTAGGGTGGTTCTGTACCTGGTCGTGCCAATACCTAAGAATACACAAGTAGTTTTTTTTATATTATATTGTCTTAAAATAAATTTGTCGTTTTCTCAGTAAATTAATGTCGCGACATAGTTTTTGTGACAATCATATTGTTCTACTAGTGTCAATTATTTCAGTTAAAATTTAGCAAATACACACTCAATATTTTAAGATCTTTTTTTGTCCTAGTAGAAGAGGGCACATTTAGAAGTTGTCCTTTTTATTAATTCTAATTATTAAGATATTTTTAAAACTTAATTCATGCATAAGTTATATAGAAGTCAAATAAAAGAAGTTGTGTAAATAAAAGTTAATAGATCTTAAAAGGTTATACCTTTATCACATTAACAGAAAAATGTTATACCTCCTTTGGGGACGAATGTAGTACTTTATAAACTAACCTATATATTAACAACTACTAAATTGACATCTATAACACATGATTAACATGACTCCAACTCAATCCAAATACCAAGTTTTACTATTCAAGCATTATCAACAAATTCTAATAGATGTTAACATTCAACTGCAATGTGAAATGACTTGTACTCTAGCCATTTCCAACCTCCTCCAAACAAAAGCCTTAAGATGCCTAATAAAATTCATAATTCCAAAATAATAAGGCAAAATATACAAATATATCTCAAGGTTTCATGATTTTAATAAATATGCCACTTTCTTTTAATAATTGCTGATTAAACCACAATCTATTGAAATTTTGGCAGTTATAGCCTCCGTTTGTTTTACTGTTAAATTTTGCTTGCATGACTAACGGAGTTACACGCAAGAATTTAGAAAAAAAAAATAACAAAATTAATACTGACCCACTCCACTTTCTTCATATTCCTCAAATTTTCTTCTTTTCTTTTCATACTCTCTGTTCATATTGCGCGCGCACACACCTTCGAAAGAAAAGAAACAGAAGTAGGTTCGATGGAAAATCAATGCAAGTGTAATATCATGCTACTACAAAAATGTTGCGTCTCCGACCTCGATCTCACTGACGAATCGATCTGCTATGGGTTTAATGATGCTCTTTTCAAGCTTGTCAATTTGCAGAGCCTCAATTTAGCTAAAAAACAACTTCGATTCCACTGAATTACACCCCCGGGTTCTGATAACTCACTTTGTTACATACATGAATCCGGAAACTATAATTTCTCAGTCAGGTCATGCCAGATTTCTTAAACTTAACGAGGTTAGTTGTTCTCGATCTTTCTAACCCAATTTACACATTACTCAATCTTGAAAACCTTAACTTGAGAAGATTCAAAACTTCATGAAATTAAAAGAACTTTATTTCGACGAGGTTTCATCTCGGTGACAATATTATATCTCTTCTCAATTTCAAGATTTTTGCCGATTTTGTTTTTAGTTTGGAAGTGTTCATCATAAGATTTTGTGTATTTTTCTATTGTTAAATTATAGTCTATAACTGCGTTAGCCCCGTAGAAAAAATTTAAGAGAACAAATGTGGCTGGACAATTAAGGGATAATAGTACTCCTGGGCAACCATTTCAGACCCACTTGGATTTAACAGTATCTAAATCTGTTTGGTTTCCCTTTTACTAGGACGGAATTTAGATGTGAAAATACCAATTTTTTTTTTTTGTTTGTTTGTTTGGGAATGTGAAATTAAATTTCTTTTTTTAAGTGGAGGAGGGGGAGCAGGTTCAAGCCCATGATCTTTACCATACACCGATAAAACGATGTCACTAGGCTACCAAGGTCTGAGCAAAATTTTTAATCCAATAAATTCATATCTTAATATAATTACCTACTGCCTAGATCTAGGGTGTGTTTACTTATGATTTTCCTCAGTCCATTAAGGGGACCGAATTCCGATAAAGCACACTCATTACCTCCTTCAGCCAAGTTTGGCTTAGCACTCTCCAACCTTAAGTAATCACACCCCTACTATTATCCCCCTCCCCCAACCAATATCTTCTGTCTACTCTTTAATTTCCTAATAAACCATAATAACCATTTTACACTCATTTTACCATTACTAACACATTTTAACTAGGGTAGATTTTTTAAATCCCTCCTAATTATAATTTACTTAACAATTTACTATATTATATTTTAAATCTCGATGTTTACCATATCAAGTTTATGAATATTGCAACTCAATAAAGTTGATCGGGCACGTCACCATTTTTGACGGAATGCGGAAACATGCCTTTTACGTGATGTTATTATAACTTTGTCATTTAACATGCCAAGTTCAATAATTTGATATTTTAGTAAAATCGGTCTTATTTGGAATAATCATGAAGTCCCACAGTGAATTAAGCAAATAAAAAGGTCCAACAAGAAGTAATAAAGTGATTGAGATCGAGAATAAACTTGAAGTGGCCAAAACGAAGTTGGACTGGTCCAAAACGAAGAAAAAAGCTCGTGTATGCACAATTGTTCAACCACTTGCTCAGGCTCGTTCAGCCACATCAAATGTACCTACGCTCGACCAGGTTGGGGCTACCTTCTTTCCATTTTTCAGCCTAAGTCCGATTTTTATCCTACATACCCTAGTCCATGCAATTTTATAAATACCCTAAGCTTTTACTAAGACACGTGCACACATTTCGGCGAGAATCGTGACATGTAAGGGACAATTTTACTAATTTCCAAATCCGGGACTTGGTATGCTATAGGGCAAAGTTTAAAGCATAATAACGTCACGCACAAGACACGTGCACAACCTGGCAAGAATGGTGAAATAACCGGTCAATTTCACAGAGTTGTCAAAATCCATGAACTTTTAATATGACTATGAACTTTATAACATAGTATAATAAGTTGTTAAATGACTTAGATCTGAAAGAGTTTTAAAAAAATTACACTTTTAACTATGTAGATTAAATTAGTACCTAAATATATCGATATCAAAGAAAATCCGTCAAGTTGTATTTTCTATTTCATTTTTCCTTCACTTTATAGATTAAACTCTATCCATTAATTCTAAACCTGATCATGATTTCTCAGTGAATGCAATGGTAATTCTATTAATCTTACGACAAAGGTATTGAAGAAGTTGAAAAAGCTTCTAAAAAGTGTTGTGAGAGAAATGTAGAGAGAGGAAAATTAAAATTGTGTTGGCCCTAGGATCTTCGTAAAGAAATCCGCAAGTTGATTTTTCAATTCCTCTTTATAGTGTCTTGAATGACATGGCAGTAAATCTCTAAATGTTTTGTTCGTTCGCGGAACACCGGATCCGCTGTGATGTGGATGGCAACTTTCTTGTCACAATATACTTTTATTGGCTGCAGAATTGGAATTTGGTAGCCTAGCAAAATGTATGAAATCTGCTGCAATTCCGAAACAGTTGAGCCAAACGATCTATACTCGGCCTCTGTTGACAATTTTGAAACATTAGTCTGTTTTTTTTGCTTTCCATGAAACTAAAGAAGTGCCAAAAAATATGCAATATCCAGTTGTCGATCTCCTTGTATCTTTACATGATGCCCAATCTGCATCACAATAAGCAGTAGGAATCAAAGTAGTATTCGAAGCATAAAATAAACCTAAATTTGGACAACCTTTCAAATATCGAACTATATTTAAAGTTGATCCTAGTGATTTTTGAAAGGTTGATTCACAAATTAACTTAACTGTTGGACTGCATATATGATATCTGGGTGAGTAAAGCCTAGAAATAACAAACGACCAATCATTTTCCTGTACCTATCTAGTTCTACCATAAAAGTCTCTTTGTGTTGAGCTTAAAACAACTTCGGTATCTAATGGGACTGAGGCTGGTTTACAGCCTGTAAGATCCGTGTCATGCAAGATGTCTAAGATGTATTTATGTTGACATGAATACATCCCTTTTTCACTTCTAGCAATTTCAATATCCAAAAAGTATTTTGCATAACCAAGATCCTAAATAGTAAACAATTTGTGCAAGTAAGATTTAATTGATCAATCAAACCAGTATTGAACCCTTAACCAGAACATCATCAACATATACAAGTAAGGCAAGAAACAAATTATCTTTGTGATAAATGAATAGGCAGCGATAAAAAACAGGTTGCTTAAAACCAAATTGAAGTAATTCCTGTCTAAACTCACAATTTGATCTCCTAGATGCTTGTTTAAACCAATACAAGCTTCTTTCTAATTTACAAACATGTCTAGTTTTAGCTTTATTGTAACCTAAAGGAGGTTTCACACAAACTTCTTTATCTATAAATCCATGTAAGAAAGCATTATTTATATCCAATTGCGATATAGGCCAATTTTTAGTTATAGCTACTGCAAATAACATCTTAACTGTAGCCATTTTAGTAACCGGACTAAAACTCTCGGTGTAATCCTTACAATATACTTGAGTATAACCTTTCACTACTAATCTTCCTTTATAACGTTCAATAATACCATCAAGATTCAATTTAACCTTGTACACTCATTTGCTACCTGTTTGCATTTTTTTCTTTCAGGTAAGTCAGTTAAAACCTAAGTTTTATTCTTTTCTAGAGCTTCTAGTTCTTTATCCATAGCCTCCACACACTCTTTAGTTTTACAGGCTTGTGAGTAACAAGTAGGTTCTTTCAAAAATAAATACATTAGCAATAAATTCCAAATAATCATTACTAAAAACATTTGAATTAGAATGTGGAAAAGTAACAAGCGGATATGACTTACTAGATTTAGGTGTAAAACACTCATGAGAAAGTACCAAATTAGAAACCTAATTACACTTGAAGTCTTGCAAATAGGAGGGCATCTTCTTAACCCTTTTACTTCTGCCTATTTGGACTACTAGATTCAGAACATAATGCATCAGAATCCTCTTTATGAAACTTGTTAACATCTCTAGAGTCAGGTAATACAGGAAAATCAGAGTTAACATCTACAGAAGGATGCTTTTCAGAATATGAAAACACATTTTGAGAAAAAATGAAAATCTCTAGAAACTAAAATTTGGGAGCGATGGGTATCATACCTCCCAAAACAACGTATCTCTATTTATATCATACAACAGGTACCCTTCCTTACCAGCCAAAAAACCCAAAAAATATCATCTATGAGTGAACTTGTCTAAAAGATCCCATAAAAACAATTAGATAAGGAAGGGGTTTTCTTATCCCGCAAGCAAACATGAGAAGACAGTGGTAGTAATAAATCGAGCCAAAAGGAGGATATCCGTATGAATTGACCGAATCATTGTTTTATAAGTTTAGCTAATTGATGTTTGAAGGTGGATTAGGACTAACAACCCAATAAATAATAAATAAGGCAAAAAATGAAAATGTTCCCTGAATTTCGGTTTCACCCAAGCGTTAGAGCTAATGTTTGAATAACGATTGTCAAGATGAAATAAAGTTAACTCGGTCGAAATACTACCCAACTAGCATCCCAATTAGGTAACACGTCTAGAATACGATTGAGGTGCCGTATTTCCCTAGGATTGGTGAGTAAATGGGGTTCTATGTAGACTACATACATGGATTATCAATGCTAAATCAACCCCGGGCCCCGAGATTCCAATTACGTGAGATTGGAAAAAGACAATTTGACTTCTCCTATGCTAAAGACCGTTGTAGGGGTGTAATACTTACACACGCGACTAACTTAGTTTCGTCCATCCCAACCAATGCCCCTAGACTCTACTTCCCCTCTCGGTAGAGTTCTCCTCCATAGGTATCCTTCTACCGATTGGGTCTCGATTAATTTAATATTTCGAAATTAATTTCCACCCGACTATTCTTAGGCGTAGCAATTAAATTCCTAACCTCAATCAAGATCTAGTCGGCAAACCTCAAAAGTGTAGCAATCCCTAGCCTAGGGGCCGACTATCATCTCTTAATTTCACAACCAATCAAAATAAGGCTAAACCACCGAAAATCGAGTGACCATAATGCAAGTCTATAAACTTAGCCTTGATGTCGATTGGAAATCACTACAAATTAACCAAACCCTAACCCTAGGTTAACACAAATCAACTCAACGATCAATAAATAAACTTCGACCCCGAAGCTCGGCTACTTCCTTGCTTCGGAAAATAATAAAAACTACTCACAATCCATTAATAAAATCCCAACAAATAACGTCATCAAGCCATAATCACAAATAAATGAAAAATAAAGAGAGAAAGGGATAAGAAATGCTTGGTGATGATAATAATCGGAAAATCTTGGATAAATCTTCAAGGTTGATACCCCTTTGGAATATTCTTACAAGCTTCAACCAAAAACCCTAGTTCTTCTATTGAAGAGAGAAGAACCCTAGACAAATATGAAAATGAACTAAAGAGAGAGATTCGTAAAGTGAATAATGAGCTAAAACTTGTTAAAATGAGAGAAGAGGGGGGTACTTATATAGTCCCCAACCCTCCTCAAGAAAAAAGACTAAAAATTATGAAAACTGGCCCTTTAGTAAGGGTAAACTAGTAATCTTACATAAAAGAATGCAAGGGGCCTTTAAGTGTTGAATCGAGCCTCTCAATCGTGCTTGACTCGTCCTTTTCATCAAATTTGGGAAATATCCATGTTGATTCAACTCTTGTACCGAACAAAATAGTTATAGATCTTCATCTTGATGTTGCGTGGCATCTTGAATCACTCAAATTGGAGTTCAAACGATAAAGTTACGATCGAAATACAAAAGTGCTGCAAAATCCGGACTGAAAAACTGGACTGAAGTGTTGGACTTGAATTGGTCGGTACCGGTCCGGCTAAAACATTCTGCCACGATTTGACGGTCCAATGAAAGTCCAGTATCAGAGCTAAGGGGGCTGGTACTGGTCAAGCTGTTGCCCCTTGTCGATTTTTCATGCGCCAGGCACACCGTGTTCCCCTTTTGCATGCCGTTTCCTCCCATCATTTGACCATTTTCCTCTCACTTTCTCGACTTGGCTTATTCATGGATTTTATTTGCGACTCGATGAACTTCAAGCAAGGCCTTTGTGGTTCCTGACTTGAGCCCATTTAGGCCTCATTTTATGGGTTGATCAGGAAGTGCGTGCATTTGATTTCCTTTTTCTCCCGGAATTTTCTGACCTTCAAAATGCAACTAAAAAACACTCAAAAGCGCATTAAATTATATCAAAAAGGAAAATTACCCCGAGAATGAAATAAATCACGAAATTGCACGTAAACATGATAAACATTCACAAATCAAACAAGAATATGAACGTTAAACAAATGAGAAAAGCGAATATCTGCACGTTCATCATTGACACAAACTTGAGCTTTGCTCGTCATTGAGCAAATTTAGCATTTAAACACAACACAAGAACAAGGTTGGAAAGTTAGTGGAAGCCCGTTACTAATATTTTCTCGCAAGGAATTTGATAAACAAGTAACAGAATATCAAGGCATAGAACTTAGGAAAATAAGTAATACTTTTATTTCGCTTAGTACCTTAGGCCATGCACATATAACTCTCGTTGCAACCCCTAAACATGCATAAGTTAAATGATCTTGGATGACTCATTACTTTTCAAACATTAGGTGGTTTGGCTCGATTATTTTTTAGGAAGACTCACACACTCACCCGGTGTAGGTGTTGCGGCTCTTTTCTCCCTCGAGCCAATGAATTTTTACTTTTATCTCCCAATTTCTCCTTTTCCATTGAGCTTAGTCTAAAAAGATAAAATTTCTATTCTAATTTTTATATTATTATCACAATAATACTCTTTTCGCGTTATGCAAGATTTGAAATAATTTTAAAACTCGGTTGATTGTCTTGAGCTCTTTCTCTTTTTGTTTTCTACGTTTCATGCAACGTAATTTTTCTTTTTTCTTTATGCTTGAATCAGTGGCTTGATTATACATATGTTCACTAGAATCTGTTACAAATGATGAAATACAATAACTTTGCTCGGTGACCTAATCCACCTTGTTACCCCACATACATCTCCTTTAATTTTTTTCCACCTAAAGCCAATTCAATTTTTTTTAATCGTCGTCAATTGTGTCGTGTGTGTTTTGAGATTACAGTAATGTTCACAAGAAACACAACTTCAGGCTAAGTTATTTTATTTAGTCTTATGATCCTATTTATTATACCAAAATTTTCCTTTGACCGTAAATCGCATCAACCTACAGATCCTTATTGATTTTTAGGAAAGGAATCCTCTAGTGTTTATTGCTCAATCTTTAGAGATTTCAAAATTTTGAAATTATCAAACAAGGGACACTTCCAATCCTTTTCCTCATCTTCCAAAACATCACGACTCAACAATCAAGCTCAATAAGCATTATCTTATTCACAAATCAACTTTAATATCTAACAAGCAAAACAGTAAGGTGGCATAATCGAAATCACAAAAATCGATTAAATAATGGGGAACATCCCCTTCATGCTCATGGAAAAAACAACCTGTTCCCCTTTCCCTCAAACTTGGACGAAATTCTGAAGCTCAAGTTGCTAGGAAAGTGGAACACATGCAAATACTCAAGAAAGAGCACATCATCAAGCAAGCTTCAAGCATATTGCAGCCATCATTTCCCAAAATATATAAATAGAGATCCTTGCAATCTTTCTCATTTCCACCTCAACCACTTATCCATGAAAACATAAATTCTAAATCTACACTATCTAGCATGGAAGGAGTTAAAAGAGAGATTCTAACCCATAGGGGGAGGATTCTCTACCCCTTGTTGGTACTTTATCACCATGCGAGGGTATTTTCCAACTATTTGGAAGCACTACTCGATTTTCCACTTTCGCTCTCCATGAAGTGGTTGACCTGGTTAAGAAGAATACATTCAAGTGTTCTAGCCATGAATGCTCAGTGGAAGACCCCGGGAAGTTGTATGTCACATTGAAAATGGGGGCGGAGGGTGGTGAAATAGCATTGGCGACTTCTTGGATTTCTCTTTCCACCATTCCAACGTCCTCTTTGCCTGAGCTCCTCTTGAAGATACTCTTGAGGTATGCAAATGTCCTCACCCGCTTCTTCAAAAACCAATGAAGTAGAAGGTGATTTTCACAGCCTTGTCTCTCAATTGCCTCGACCCTTCCTTTCATCACTTTCAATATCTCGAACACTTCTTCATTTTGCTTTCCCAACAACTTATTTTTCTTCATCAATGAGGCACTTTGTTTCTTAGAATATTCATCCCTTTTAGGACTTCCTCAAACTTCTCGCCTTTTGGTGATCCAATTTCTTCCTCTATCATTTCTTTTCCTTTTCCTTGTCGTGGTGTGGGTTCTTGAATATCATCCAGTTGTAGAAATTCATATCCCACGCAACGACCTCTTGATGTGGAGTCAATGACCAGCAGTATCTCGGTAAGGCCCAATATATACCCTCCTAAGCGAATGTTATAATAATTTGCTCCTTGCATTTTCATCCAATGACCCATCAAGTACTCCACCACTCTAATTGTCCGCCCATTTGTTGTGGCCCAAATAAAATGAAGTTCAACCCCCATCAACCTCGACGTCTCTTTCTTAGCCAAGACAGTGTAGGTAGAATCCGGAAGAAGCACTTAACGGCTAGGTCTTTGATGTGAACTTCTCCCATCCGAACAGGCTTTCCCAAAACTTATCTAGATCATATTCCGCATAACCTCTAGGGACGTCTTCCTCCTCCTCCACTTCATCTTCATCTTCATCCTCGTTCCTATTATTTCTGAAGCTTAATCATATGCCTAACTTTGACCTGAACTCCTTCATCGCCATCAAGAATAATTTTCCATTTATTACAAAGCCAACCTCTCCCATTGCTATTCCTAATTAAATTTTCGTCGCCCGAAGAGTACTATAGAATTGGATCGTTGCTCTTTATAAGTTGAGTCTGAATTTGTAAGCAACCTCAACACTCCTAAATTCTTCAACCATCTTTTAATTTTTACTCCGAATGCCAAAGTCTTAAATCCCTTAAGCAAACAAACTTAGAGCATCCAACGGTCTTACAACAAATAACCGAGAAGTTTTCTTTGTCGCTCAATCTAGGGAGCACATAGTTGGATGGGTCATGTGCATCCCTTTTGAATTCATGTACCTTCCGTTCATCCGAAAGACTCTCTTGAACGGCCCTCTTTCCTTTTACTTTCTTACTAGTTTCTTCCTTGTTAGGAGACTTGAAGGTGGTCGCCGAATTCCGGCGAATTTCACCGAAAAGTGATCGGTTAAAAATGCTCCTGTCGGTACGAGTAGCAATCCCTCCGAAGGACAGGCGCTAACTCCAATGGTTTGAGAGTAATTTGAAAATTAAAGTAGCAAAAATTGGAGGGTTTTCTAGAGAGAAGGAAGAACTCACTTGTAGAGAGAAAAGTGATCTTGAATTATGGAGGAAAAAGGTCGAAGGGACGCCTACTTGTGCTTTGGTCGGGCAAAAATTTTGAATTTTTTTCTTTGTTTTTATTCAAATCTTCAATTCGACTTTTGGGAAAAAAATTAGAAATCGAAATTTTCAAAAAATTCTGGGCCCGAGCATTATTTTTTCTTCAAAAATGCTTTTTTTGCCATTTTCTCCATGCTTCATCTTTCCAATGCTATTAATCATCTCAAAACCATATTGTTAATCTTTACAAGAAAAATTAAATAAATGAAACTACTCCTAAACAACTTTTATTGGAAGAAAATTTAATCGAGCGCTTGGGATGCCTCCTAACTGCGCTTCTTTACGGTCACTAGCTTGGCCCAAATTTTCAAACAACCAAGGGGGCTAAAAAACGGTTTCTCCCCCCTTTCTAGTTTTCAAGTTCCCATTCAAACCTATTACCTTCCTTTTATTCAATTTCTCTTCTTTCTTTTGAAATGTATTTTTTCCGAAACCTTGAATTTCTCGAAGTCCTTCTCATTTCCAGACAATACTTGGGGCTTGTGAGGGATGTAACACTAGGATGTTTGTTCCTTGTCATTTCAAATTTGAGAGTTTCATCCTTAGTGTTAAGCACCATGCGGCCACCCTTCACATCGATAAGTCCTCCATCACTAGCAAGAAATAGCCTCCCAAGAACGTGAGTCCCCGTACAACATCTAAAATAATGAAGTTGGTTGGCAATTTTGACTTCCCTACCTCCACTATGATATCTTTTGCCACTCCATCGAGCTTTGATTCCCGAGAGTTAGCAAATTTAAGAGACATTGTGGTGGGGGTCAAATTTGCTAGGCCGAGCTTTTCGAAATCTTTTCAGCTCATGACGTTGACACTCACTCCGAGGTCACACAAGGTACTCTCATAAATTCTTTCCCGATCTTGCAAGAGATAGCAAAGCATCCTGGATCTCCAAGCTTTGGAGAGAGCCCTTCCTCTTCCACAGTTTCATTCTCATTTAGATTGGGAAGGGTCTCAAAAGATTGGAGCTCTACACTTTCGGGGAAAAATCTTTCAAGCTTTCCAAAAAGGAGGAAAATACTTTCCCTACCTTGTTCACTACAAAAGTATGGTACCCTTTAAAGACACCCTGGAGAATAAAAATTCGAGTTTCTTTTCATTCTCAATTTTATTTGTTCCATTTAACATCACATCCCCCAAAGAATTTTCAAGAGGGGTGGGGACAGGTGGTGGCGAAGATGCCTCTTTGATGCTCTCAGGGTTCCCATTTTTCTCTCCATTTTTCCTTTCTAGTCTTTCTTCTTTTCACCACCTCTCCATTCTTCTACCATTTCAAGTCTATCCTTTTCTTTTTCCACTAATTTTTCCTCACTCCCTTTTTTCTCCCCCAAAAACTTGAGGTCCTCATTGAGTTCGCGTTTGGTATTAAATTCGGGTTGGCCCGGGAGGCTTCTCGCTTGTCTAGACGAACCACTAGGTTGGTTTAGAAGGAGTTCTATCATTTTATTGTAGCTCATGAGGGACTTAATTTTGACATCCATATCCTTCATATCCTTTTTTGCTTGAGCCCTAAGCTCCTCTATTGCCATTTGAGAATCATTCTTCCAGGATAGTTTTGGTTTTCATTTTGTGGTTGAAAGCTGGGAGGATTTTGAGATGACGAATAAGCTTGGTTTTGATATTGTGACTTTAGGGGTGGGTTTGAAGAGTTCTGAGCATTAGCATAGGAAAATGCCAGATTATGCCTCTATCCCGAGTTATAAGTGTTGTAATAGGGGTTCCGCTCGCCCTTCCTAGCCCTCTCTAACAAGTGAACATTCTCAACTTGGGCTATAATCAAACACTGATTAGCCGAGTGGCCTTCAATTCCTCATATTTCACACGAACTTGCATTTGCAAATTGGGGATGGGTGGGGGTAGTGCTTATGGATTTCATAGTATCAAACTTTTTTGGTAAGAACTTCAAGTTTGGATGCTATCAAATCTAAAATATCTACCTGATGCATACCTTGAACTCTCCTCGGAGCAATTGCATTCGGATTTCCACGTGGCCAATTCCATCGATTATGGTTTTTAGACATGACTTCAATGAGTTCGAACACTTCTACAATGCTCTTGTTCATCAAGCATCCTCTTGAGGCGGCATCAATGGCACTTCGATCATGATAAGAGAGCTCGTTATAGAAGATGTCAAGTAATATCCATATCTCAGATCTATGGTGGGGACACATCCTCAATCCTTCCTTGAAGGGCTCCCAAGCTTTGAAAGGATTTCATCTTGTTCTTGGGTAAAGGTGGTGATATAGTGGCGCAATTGAGCAGTCTTGCTTGGAGAAAGAATTCCTGTAGAAAATTTGCCCACATATCCTACCAAGATGTGATGGAATCTGGCAGTTGGGAGTTTAGCAACACAGTGGCTCTATCCCTCAAGGAGAAGAGGAAGAGTCGTAGCTTGATTGCTTCAGGAGGTACATCGTTCATCTTCAATGTATCACAAATTTGAAGGAAGGTAGATACATGAAGGTGGGGATCCTCGCTAGCTTGCCCTTTGAAATGATTAGCTTGAATGATCTGGAGGAAGCCGGGCTTCATTTCGAACGAGTTTACTTGAACTCGTGGCTGGATAATACTTGAGTATGTCGCGTGGTTGTTCGAGACCACGTAGTCCCTCAAGCTGCGACAAGGAATAGCCTCCTCAACTTCCTCTTTGTGGTTGGTGACTTGCCATGTTCATTTCTTTGTTTACTTGAGCTCTTTTGTTCGCGTTCAATCTCCTAACTCCTCTCCTAAAAGTGCAGTAAATTTTAAGTTCGGGATCAATAAGTGTGGTTTCTAAACTTTTGGTCCTTATCACCAAGTTGGTACCTTAAGAAGAGAAATTAGTAAGCAACTTAACAGAAAATAAGATAATGCACAAATTAAATGCCAAATCTCACAGAAATTAAATGACCTAGCTAATTACATGGGAAGATAATCCTCCCCAGCAACTGTGTCATGAACTTGTCTAAAAAACCCCATCAAAACGATTAGATTGGGAAGGGGTTTTCCTATTCCGCAAGTGAATAAGAGAAGACAGTAGTAGTAATAAGTTGAACCACAAGGAGGATATCGTGTGAATTATCTGAATCATTGTTCTATAAGTTTAGTTAATTGAACTTTGAATAAGATTAAGACTAAATCATAATAAATGATAAATAAGGAAAATGATGAAAACGTTCCCCAAACCTCGGTTTTACCCAAGCGTTAAGGCTAATGCATGAATAACGATTGTCAAGATGAGATAGAGTTAACTTGGTTGACATGTTACCCAACTAGCACCCATATCAGGTAATACATCTAGAATACAATCGAGGTGCTGTGGTCCCCTAGGATTGGTGAGTAAACGGGGTTCTATGTAGACTACCTTCACGGGTTATCAGTCCAAAGTAAATTCCGGGCCCCAGGATTCCGGTTACATGAGACCAAAAAAAATAGCCTATTTTCTTCTATGCTAAAGACCGGCGTAGAGGTGTAATACTTATACACGACTAAACTTAGTTTTGTCTATCCCAACCAATGCCCCCTAAATTCTACTCCCCCTCTCGGTAGAGCTTCTACTTTATAAGTCTCCCTTCTGCCGAATGGGTCTCGATTAATTTAATATCCCGGAATTAATTCCCCACCCGATCATTCTTAAGCATACTAGTTAAATTCCTAACCTCAATTAAGATCATATCAGGAAACCTCTAAAGGGTAGAAATTCCTAGCCTAGGGGCCAACTATCATCTCTCAATTTCACAACCAATCGAAATGAGGCTAAGCCATCGAAAGCCGAGCGATCGTAATGCAAGTATGTAAACTTAGCCTTGATTTTAATTGGAAGTCACTACAAATCAATGAAACCCTAACCCTAGGTTACCAAACCCAAATCAACTCAAAAATTAATAAATCAAACATCGACTCCAAAGCTCAGCTACTCCCTTGCTTCGAGAAACAATAAGAACTACTCACAATCCATCAATAAAATCCCAACAAATAACATCATCGAGCAATGATCACAAATAAATGAAAAAGAGAGAGAGAAGGGGATAAGAAATGCTTAGTGATGATAATAATCGGGAAATCTTTGATAAATCTTTAAGGTTGTCATCCCCTTGAAATCTTCTTACAAGCTTTCACCAAAAACCCTAGTTCATCTCTTGAAGAGAGAAGAAACCTAGAAGAATCTAAAAATGAACTAAAGAGAGAGATTCGCAAAGTGAATAAGGAGCTTAAAGTGGTTAAAATGAGAGAGGGAAGGGGTACTTATAGAGTCCCCAACCCTCCTCAAGCAAAATACTAAAAAATCTGAAAACTAGCCTTTTAGTAAGGGTAAAATAGTAATACTACATATAAGAATGCAAGGCGCCTTTAAGTGTTGAGTCGAGCCTCTCAATCGCGTTTGACTCGTCCTTTTTGTTAAATCTGGGAAATATCCGTGCAGATTCACCTCTCGGTCTGAACATTAAAGTTTTAGATCTTTATCTTGCAGCTTCGTGGCATCTTGAATCACTCAAATCAGAGTTTGGACGAGAATGTGACGGTTAAAATACGAAAGGGATGCAAAACCCGGACTAAAAACTAGACCGAAGTGCCGGACCCGAATGGGCCGGTATCGATCCGGCTAAAAATTCTGCCATGATTTGCGGTCTGGTATCGGGCTGGTACCGGATCTAAGGGAGCTAGTACCGGTCTGACTGTTGCCCCCTTGTTCGATTTTTCGTGCAATAGACACACCGGGTGTTCCCCTTTTGCGCTCTGTTTTCTCCTTTTTTTCGTTTTAACCATTTTCCTCTCACTTCCTCCACTCGACTTCTGCATGGATTTTGTTCGTGGCTCGAGTTGGACTTTTGTGGGTTTTGACTCGGGCCCATTTTTCCCTCATTTTGGGGGCCAAAATCAAGAACTGCGTGCATTTGATTTCCTTTTTCTCCTGGAATTTCTTAACTTCAAAATACAACTCAAAAACACCCGAAAGTGCATTAAATCATATAAAAAAGAAAAATTACCCCGAGAATGCAATAAATCACGAAATCGCACATAAACATGATAAATATTCACAAATCAAACAAGAATATAAACGTTATAAAAATGAGAAAATTGAATATTTTCACATTCATCAGTGAGACCTAATAGTAAACTTATTTTTGTTTGGACCAATATTTACAGTATAAGTAAGACTACCAAATTGCTGTAATAATTATAATCTAGAGATTTGGATACTACACGTGAAAATGAGTTTTCCAAGCAAGAATGGAAATTGATAACCTATTTATGGTGAATTCTGCTATCAGAATAGAAGTAGGTAACTATAGGAGATATGTAATTGTATTTCACAAAAATACAGACTGATACACGGAAGATATATACATAGATAATTACATGAATGATGGAGCCTAATCTAATAATAACATTTGACTGAATCAATTGTAATCCCAATAATTGTGGAAGACTATTTATCATATCTTGGAAGATTTATGATAATCTTTCCTCATACGCCCCTATAAAATTATCATTCCGTCGGCAATGGCCATTTTGGAGCGCAATTATTCAAGCACGAGCAAGGGGTTTTATGAGCACATCAGTCAGTTGATCATGTGAATTAACATAGGAGACAGAAAGAACTCCTTTGGCGACTAAGTCCCAAATAAAATGTAGGTTAATGGCTATGTGCTTCATTCGGATATTGAGAGCAAAACGAGTAGCTCCAACATTGTCGCAAAGGATAGATGGAGAAGTAACGGTTTTTGCCCGTAAGTCATCAAACAAGTGTCGTTGCCAACAAATTTCCAAAGCAGCAGTGACAAGAGAGTGATACTCAACTTCAGACGAGGAACGAGCGACATCTTGTTGCTTGCGAGAGCGCCAGGATATAGTTGTAGAGCCAAGGAATACAATATAGGCATATGTGGACTTACAACCAGCGAATGAGCAGACCATGATAAAGTGTCCCTTTGAGATCGGGAAAGAGACACTTAACAAAGTATCAAGCAGCAGACGAGGGAGCAAACATAAACTGAGCAAGTTTATTAACGGTGAATGCTATGTCCAGATGAGTAATTGTAAGATATTGCAAGCCTCCGATGGCACTACGATACTCAGTAAGATTGTCGGAACCCGATAAAGAGGAGGATTTGAGGGAAGCAGGAGTGCTTAAAAACTTGATACCATCCATTTTATGACGTTGAAGTAAATCAACCACATATTTATGCTTAGAGAGGAAGAGACCCCCTTTACAACTAGCCACCTCAATTCCAAGGAAGTAGGATAGGGGACCGAGATCCTTCATGGCGAAGTGGGACTTAAGATGAGAGGCAATAAGGAGAGTCGGACTAGAGCCAGTGAGGATAAGATCATCTACGTAAGCTAGTACGTACAAACAATCATTGCCAGAAAAAGGTGAATAAAGAGGAATCAGTGTTAGAGGACGAGGCTGAAAGCCTCAAGAGCAGCACACAAGTTAATAGCGGAAGAAGTCATCCAGAGAGCACATGGAGTTATACCAAGCTCGAGGAGCCTGTCAGAAGCTATACAGTGAGGCAAACATGACCTGGATAAGTAGGATCATTAAAGCCCGGAGGTTGAGACATGTAAACAGGTACATCAAGATTGCCATGTAAAAAGGCGTTAATGACATCTAAGTGGAATAGAGGCCAATTGGCAATAGTTGCAAGAGTGAGGACAGTACAAATTGTAGTCGGTTTGATGACCAGGCTAAAGGTCTCCTTAAAGTCAACTCCCGAGCATTGATATAATCCTTTGGCAGCGAGTCGTGCTTTATATTTGTCAATGAAACCATTGGGTTTTCGTTTAATATGAAAAACCCACTTACAACTAATGAATTGTCGCTGTGAGGTGGTGGAACTATAAATCCCATGTTCCGTGGCAATGAAGGGCAGTGAATTCGTTGGCCATAGCACTGCACCAATGAGGAAGCGAGAGGGCCTGTTTGACGGAAACCAAAGTTCCCACGAACTTAAATCTCTCTATTTTGTTGCTTAACCATGTTGATTAATGTGATCTTAGACTAAAAATCCCCTCTCGGTTCCAAGTTAATGCATCATAAAATGTTAAGCAAGTGATGAAATCATTCAAAAAACATTATAAACAATTAATCAACTAATAACATAACACGAAGTTGAATTAATCGGCTAATAATCACTAATCCCATAATGTACTTTATAAACCTAGATTAAGGAAATTTAGTCAACCATAGTCACAATATAAGATAAATACAAATATGTAAACATAATCTTGTTCATAAAAATATTAAATGAAAATGGAAAGGTAAAACCTATTTCATTGTTGATCTTCAACTTGATCTCCAAGTTTCTCTTTCTCTGCACTTTAGCTCTCTAATTGCTCTCTAGAAAGCTATACAAATGAAAGGGGTTGCAAAAATATGAAACAGAGAGGGTTTTTAAACATCCCTAAAGGCTTTTTGAGTTTTTGGGCTCAAAATGGCATAAAATGAGCCAAAGCCCATTAATTCCCGAGAAGGCATACACGGTCCATGCAAGCCCTTAATGCTTTACAGGTGGGACCGTGCAAGATCCCTAAAATCCCAGACTTTCTGTGATGGTGCCCTTGTCCATGCAAGCCCTTAAGGGGTTGCACAGTCGTGACCATACGTCGTTGTCTAGGTGATTGGTTCGCCTTCTGTGTGCACGGGTCATGCACTGTTGTGAAGGATGCACGGTTCTGACCGTGCACGGCCCGGAAATTGCCTTCTTCGCCCTTTTTTATTGCCTTTCCTCTCTAGTCTTCGTGTTTGTCCCTATTTTCCTACAAAAATTCATCTGAAATACGTTTTTCCAAAGAGAGAGAATATACGAATAATCCAACAAATGGGGGCTTAGAATATGGAAAACTGCTATAAAAGTGCATATTCTAAGCACATTTACAAGTAGAAAATCTGCGTTTGTCACCATTATATCAAGTCCTCTGAGTAGTGGATATAGAGGTTGTCAATGGTGTTGATCTTACATGATTTGATTCGGGTTGTAAAAGAAAAGATCCAAACCATAATGTCCTTGCAGTGGGTGACAAGAATAAATTATTCTAGGTGGGATCGCACACTTTCTCATCCATTAAATGCAGCATCTAATAGTTCTTTAATATTGATACTTGTATATCTGACTGACGTATCATAACAATATTCTATAATATGTATAGCATATTACTTGAACCCGAGATTCCAATATCTGTTAGGAGTAGGTTAACATCCATATCTACTTCAAGTAGTGCATCAAGTTTTCAATAAAATAGCCCCCGACTCAGATGGTGGTGGGCAGTTTAGGAACGAGGTTAGTGTATTTGATATGAAAATTACTAGTTTATGTTTTCCATTTGATAAAAGTACCTAATCATATTTTTTGTACTTGTAAAACTCATCTGTTTTTGTGATGCAAGAAAAGGATATGGTGACCATACTACTATCGCCGCCAGAAATACAATGCCGGCGTGTAAGTTATTTTTTATTGGTTGTATTTATTTTTTACATTACTTGTGCTAGAAAAACAAGACATTATTTGACACTGACGATTCTTGGCAGCCAAGTGGTGGGTCATGTATGGCTATTCAGCACCGACAGTTAGACAACTAGCCATAAGAGTGTTGGACCAGACAACATCATCTTCTACATGCGAAAGGAACTGGAGTACCTTTGCATTGATACATACTAAGCAGCGAAATTGTCTTGCATATCCAAAGTGTGAAAACTTGTGTTATGCTATTAAAATATGAACGATACACTACTTTCTAACGTGTATGGTGCTATTGTAGCTAGTGGTAGCAAGGTCGATCCCACAAGGACTGTTTCTATGTATAGCTTAATACCCCGATCTTAATATCTCTACCCTATCAGACTCTCGAATAAGTGATTATATTAATATTTCTAAACCCTAATTTTCGTAAATTAACTAATTAGTTAAGAAATACTTGGGATGCAAGGAATCAAATAACAAGGGAAACTTAGATGGATTAAGATGTATTCTAGGGATTCGATTTTAGCTATCACCTCTTATGCATGATTACTCTGATTATAGACTTCTAAACCAATTCTTATTGTTATTAGGCGACGCTCCTTTGAATTAGCCCTCCTCTCGGAAAATGCTAACGTGTAGATCAATTAAGGATAATCAACCTCTTGAGCCAACTGTCACATAAAAGACTCCCAAAGGTTCCCTAAGCCGATGCGTGCGCAAGTCCTCACTCATCTCAGACGATTATTGGTACCTGCACTATATACTCGTATGCCTATTATCACCCCTCCTCTCGAAGCTGAATTACTAAACAATTAGAATTAATCAATTGGTCCGATTAAATAATTCGTAAAATAAGAACAAAGCATATAGAATCAAGTAAGAATGACGTCTAGAATTAAACAAAAGTACTCAAATCATAGTCAGTAAATAACCTACTCTCTAAAACTAGAAAACAAAGGTGTTTAGATATGCATATCTAGATTCACAAACCAATTCGATTCATAGACAAACACGATTGGTAAAATAACTACTAAAAAGGAAGTAAACAAAACTCGAATCTTGATCTTGATCTTTATCTCGTCACTCCTTACTCTTCGATCTCGCCCTCGAGGTATTGTCCAATGATGATTGTCCCTCAAATTCATACTAGGAAGCTTGTATTTATAAGTTAGGGGAGATTAAGGTTGAAACATGCTTAAAATAAGATAAAACGCGTGTAATAAAATTGGACTGCCAAATCACCTCGACTAAGGCACTATTCTATCTCGACTGAGGCAACAAGTCGCATCGACCGAGTTGGGTGTTCTGCCCAAAAATCCTTTCTTCCTAACTCAGCCTTGACCGAGTCACATTCTGCCCAACTTCGTATTTTCTTTGTTTCTTCCCATCTTCTTGCTTGTTTCTCATGCAAACTTTGTCTAAACATACTTTTTGGCATATAAACACCTGATTAATGCTACAACAAGCACAAACACGCTATCTAGCTCAATATTGCGAATTTAAGCACATTCGGGCCAAGCACATGCAAATGACACTATATATACTCCTAAATCGACCTAAAATGCATGCATACACGACGTGTATCAATGAAGTTAAGGATACGGGACATGGAAGCTGAAGAGGATAAGGTTGCTGAGAAAAAATCCTTGGATTTAGTAGACATAACCGCTGAACTAGATAATGAGGAAGGTGATCCACTTTTTCAATAGGTTCTTCCAACACGCCTAGATGATGATGAAGGAAATCATGATCCACATGTAGCTATAGAGGCTCGCCAGTATGGAATTTATATTTATCAAGTGTTGCATGAAGAAGTTGGTGGAACTACTAGGGGTTCAGACTCGCATGTGGGTAGCTCATCAGATGATGGAGGAAGTAATACTGGTGGAAGCAACATAATTTGGTTTCTTAAATTAATAGAATTCAAGTCCATTTACATTTGAGCGTGAGTACACATATGCAACATAGAATTTAGACCATGGATGTGGAGCAAGAGGTGCACGAATAGAGGCAATTAGTAGGATTACACAAGATGACGTGGTTGGAACCAAGGCTGGAGCTCACACACTAATACAACATCACTCTCTTCAAATTTTAACTCAATGAGTATTAGCATTGATCAAAGTGATATATATCCTAATTTCTTTCCACACAAGATTGCAATGGATTCACGCGAGCGTGACTGGACTAGTCAAAGCAACTTTGATTACACATTCCATGAAATTCCACATGGAGGTCAACAATGTGCCTCTTGGGTCAATCCAGAGTATCCGATCAAGGGAATAACTATTGGGACAGACACTGAAACCTACGAGTGAAATCTGAATGACTATCTACAACATTACTCTAATACGATAAACTAGTTCCAATATTGCAAACTCAAAGATGGAGTATATGTTCCGTTAGAGCCTCAGAAGGCATCATTTTGGTACAAGAAAGTATTAATGTGGTATGAAAAGAGTTCAGAATGTGTAGCGTATTGCCAGGCAATGATTATATTGTTTATTATTTCTCAATTAGTTGTAAATATGTTAATTTGACTCAAATTTTAGCTTAAATATTTATATTTAGGTTAGTTTATAACAATCTATAAAATTCATGATTAATTTATAATACATTTTCTAGTATTTTCTAAAAATTGCACCGATATTTTCACCGAAATAGATCTTTCTTCGATATTTTCGTAAAATTGAACACCGATATTTTTGTAAAAATTGATATTTTCGTACTAGATTATATCATGAAATTTGAAAACTACATCATTTATTTTTTATTTCCATCCAACTACTTAAGAGTCTTGTTACACTAATAATTAACTTTGTTAGTGGATTGAAGGAGGAGATAGGCATAATGGTTGAGATGCTAAAACCTCAAAGTTTATCAAGTGCAATTGATATTTCCAAGAAGCATGAACCACTGATTAATTCTATGAACAAGGGGCATAAATCAGTGTGCAGAGGTGGGTATAATCTTAGTAGCAATTAGAAAGCCAAACAATAAGTTGTAATCACCAAATCAGGAGTAACAGTGGGAGAAAAGATAAATCCACATTCAAGAAGATGGCTCTAGAAGAGATTGAGTTAAGAAGAAAAAAGAATCTCTGCTTTACGTTTGATGAGCCATACTACTATGGCCATAAGTGCAAGAAAGTCTTTGTGATCATGGTTGATACTGATAAAAGAAAAAAAAAAAAAAGAAAAAAAAAAGAGGAGATGGTGTTAAAAGTGAAATATTCAGAACTTGGGGAACTTGTGATATTAGTTCACACACTTGCAAGTCAGTTGATACCATAATATTTTTTGGGAAAATTGGCAAGCATAATTTGACAGTCTTAGTAGATATTGGGAGTATACACAACTTCATTGATAGTGGACAGTGAGAAGAATTGGTAAAATGGGGAGAGCACTAAGCCTTTGGTAGTGATTGTAGCGTAGACTATGTTTATCAACAATCCAAGTGAATGGGTTGTAACAAAAAGACAAAAGATTAACAAAAAATAAAATGAAAAATGGCTTTTGATGCACAACCCACAAAACTTTGGGTTGATTAACCCACTCACAACCCAAGTCATTACCCCATATTATGGCACGCGTCTCATTTTTATTGGTTGTATTAAATTTTTTTATGGATATATTTTATTAAAATGTTAAGTTGGGTTGGGTTGTTGATTAAAAAAAAAAAAAAAAAAGATTTGGGTTGGGATGTAGGTTGTGTATGTGGATGAGAGATAAATGAATATATTATTTATAAGTTAGGCTGGGTTGAGTTGGGTCATGGATAAAGATAATCTTATGGGGGAAAGATTGAGTGCAATTTTAAATACACAAATTTAGAATGGAGATGGGAGACTGTAGGCTTATTTCATCTATGAGATTGCTTGGTTAGGCGGGCTGTGATCTTGGGAGTAGACATGGAAAGATAATTGGGGCCTGTGACATTTGATTTTTGAAATAAGAAAATCAAATTCATGAAAAGCAAATACAGAAGTGGTCTTGTAGGAGAACCGTCATAAGCAACACTGAAAGCTATGACTAAGAAGCAATTTGTTAAAGCTTACAGGAAAGGAAATGGAGTGTTGGCTACTTCTGCATGATGGAGACTGTTGAAGAACAAAACGATGAGGGTGAGGAAATTTTTGTAAATGCAAGAGAAACAGAAGATTCGAACCCTTGCTGTTGGAATATTCTAGTTTTTGAAGAACCAAAAGGACTGCCTGCCACAAGAAATTAAGATCATCTAGTCACATTAAAAGATGGCGCCTTACAGATACCCATATCTATAAAAGCTTGAGATTGAGAAATTTGAGCAGGAAACTATGAAATCTAGAGCAATACATTATCACAAAAGCCCACTCTCTTCCCTAGTGTTGCTAGTGATAAAGAATGATGAAAGCTAGAGATTTTGTGTAGATTATAGATGGCTGAATTCCACACTCTAAAAGATAATTATCCTATCCCACTCATAGATGATTTTTTGGACGAGTTGGGCCAAGCTAAGGTGTATTTTAAAATAAATTTGAGGGTTATATACCATCAAATTAGGATGAAACTAGAGGATATTCCAAAACTGCCTTTGTGACCACCTCTAGTCTATATGAATTAAAGGTTATGCCCTTTGGGTTGATAAATGCACATGAAACATTTCAAGGCTTGATGAATTATGTCTGGGAGTATTTCAGAAGCTTTGTGTTAGTATTTTTTATGACATATGGTCTATAGTACTGATATAGAACACACATGGAGCATTTGGAGTTAGAACATCAGTTGTATGTCAAAGCATCTAAGTGTGCTTTTGGACAAAAATGGTGGAATATTTGGGCCACATTGGCAGTGAGAGAGGACTGGAGAAAGATCCAACTGAGACGTAAGCATGGTAGATTGGACTACACATAAAATAGTAACGGAGTTAAAGAGGTTTTGGGGGCTGACTTGGTATTACTGGAAGTTTATAAAGGGATATGGGGTGTTGGCAAGACCTTGACTACCCTAACCAAGAAGGGCCAGTTTAAATGGGAATAAGAAGCTCATATGGCCTTTGACCAACAAAAAAAAGTTATGGTGACCTCACTTGTGCTGCATCTACCAAACTTTAGCAAAGAATTTGTGGTGAGACTGATGCATGTTATAACGAGATAAGGGTTGTCCTGCTAGAAGATAATCATCCCATACCTTTCTTAAGCAAGGCACCCAAGAAATCTTGGACTCTCAGTATATGAAAATGAGTTCTTACCCATAATTTTGGTAGTAGAGAAATGTGGATCATACCTATTCAATCAGTCATTTGCAATCAAGACTGACCAACAAAGCGTCAAGTACCTTTTGCAACAAAAGGTATCAACCTAGTTCCAACAAAAAATACCTCACAAAGTTACTAGGATATAACTACAAAACTGAATATTAGAAGTTTCTGCATAATGCTACTACTGATGCATTATCTAGAAGAATGCAATAAGAAGGCGAATGTAAAATCATTAACTATAGTTTAACCAAGGAGGTGAAAGAGATTAAGAGCAGTTATGAAGGTGATAAGCAAGGGCAAGAGCAAATTGCAGAGTTGAGCACTGGGCTTGGGATGTGACTGAGTTCTCTTATCAAGCTGGCATAATGAGATTCAGAGGAAAGATCTATGTTGGTAATGCTTCTGGATTGAGAGAAAAGAATTGTAGATTACATGCACACATCTATTGAGGGCGGGGATTTAGGGTGGATGGGCACATGGTAGAGAATTAAAGGGTATTCTGGTTGTCTCACATCAAGAAGACAATCTATTTTATGGTATCTTCTTGTCATGTTTGTTAGTTGAGGAAACATAAAACATAAAAACCAGATTGGCATTTGGACCACTACCAATTCCAGATAGCGTATGGAAGGATATATTAATGTACTTCATTACACAACTATCTAAATCTTATAAAAAAAAGGTTATTTCGGTTGTGGTTGACAGATACACCCCTGCCTCTTCAACATCCTTTGTCAACAACAAAGCTAGCGTAATTGTTCATAGAAATTGTATACAAGCTACATGGCTTGCCTAATGTTAGAGTTGTTTTTTAATTCATAAGTATATAGTGAGTTGTTTCGCCCTGAAGGCACCCCATAAGTGATTTAAGGCATGTGGAATTTTTTTACTGTTTTAGTCATATTTATTTCGACTGTGTTATACTCTAGATTGAGTAAACCTCATACCCAACCTTTGGTTGTTTTAGACAACGCATAATCAATCGGCACTAGAGCCATGTCTTGACACACTAAGCGTGATCCAGACAGTGTATTGTCATAATGGACACTACCATAGCAACAAGACTTCCAGTCTTCAACGGTTCCAATTACGACTATTAGAAGGTTCGACTGAGGAATCACATCAAGTCGATTGATGTGAGAGAATTGATGTGAGAGCATGTAGGGTTGTCGTAGAAGGTTGAAAGTTGCCTATGATCACTGATCGTGATGGTGACACGATTAGAAAGCTTGACAATCAGTGGACACAAGATGAGATTGATGCTTCCAACTATTACGAACTAGCACTCAATGCAATCACTCTTGCGGTGGACATGAATATATTCAGGTTAGTCAAGCTTGCAAAAATGCAAAAGACACTTGGGATATTCTCCAACGTCATTGTGAGGGTGATGACAGTGTAAGAGAGTCTCGATTGAGAATGGTCACGGATCGGTTTGAGAACCTTCGGATGGAAGAAAATGAGTCCATCCAAAGTTATATCAACAAAATTCATGATATAGCTAATGAGGCATCAGATTTGGGGGAAGTCATTAGCAACAAGGATGTTGTTTCTAAAGCTATTCGTTCACTTCCTGATCGCTTCCACGTCAAGGGTTCTGCGATTAAAGAAGCTCATTATATGGCCACGATGGAGCTCACTACTCTCATGAATATTCTTCAAACCTATGAGATTAACATGAATCATAAAAACAACTGTACAAGGGAAAGAATGTGGCCTTGCAAATTGAAGATGAAGAGTCTTCCAAGGAGTCCGTAGCCTCAAATGAAGAAGATGATGAGGAACTAGAAGACATAAGTGAGGGAGCTGACGTGTCCCTACTAACTTGCAAGCTCACTTCAATAATGAGGAAGCTGAAAAAAGTAAGTCTACAAATGTACCAAGATCTTTGGCTCAAAAGGAGTCTCCACCGAAGAGGTTGCCACCAGTGTCGACCCCACTAGTTAGAAGAGCCTTTTCAGATCAACAAGGGTATGAATTCAGAAACATGGATTATGTTCAATGTCTGGCATGCAAGGGACATGGCCATTATGCAAAGGAATGTGCCAATATTCTTCATAGATACGACAAAGCTAACTGGGTCTCCTTAAGTGATGATGAAGAGTTAGAGCCCGAAGCTGTAATCGATCAAATATCCATGATTTTAATCCGAGAAGGGTGTCTCTCACTGGATAACACTGAAGTTGAGTCAGAGGTTGACTAGACCTGTGACTTAGTCTCAAGTATGTATGACTTCAGTTACTATCTCAACCTATTCTGTTTCAACACCACTGTTGAAAAGGAACCAGGAAGGGAGATATATGATCAAACAAATGTGATTGAAGAAATGAAGGTGGTGTACATGGAGCTGCTTAAGAAGTGGAATCAACAAAGTCATGACATGGTTAAGCTGAACGAAGAGAGCAACAATCTCCATGAACTTGTGACAAGGTTGAAGGTAATTCTGACAAAAAATGATGCTGAACTTAGAACTGCCAAGGAGAAATTGGAAGAAGCATCTGAAAGCTTCAAAAGGCTGAATTCAGGTACTTCTAAACTCAATGAAGTCTTATCTATTGGTAGAAATGATCACGCTGGACTAGGATACACTGAATCTAGGGAAACAAGCATAGTAAGTTGTAATAGACTTCCCTTTGTTCGAGAAGGTGAGAACTGTCAATGAGAAAACTAATGAATGACCTGAGAAATCGAAAGCTAATAGAAAACGGAAGTTTGTATGTCATTACTGCTTAACTCCTGGTCATATTAAACCTTTTCATTGGAAAATCAAATCTGATGTGAAAAAGGGTAAGGGGTTGACTGAATGGTTACCTAACCCCCCATCTGACCAGAGTGTCCAAGAACCTAGCTTTATGCCAAAACAGATATGGGTTCGTAAATTTGATTTAGTATGCAATGTTGCATTTACTGCTTTAAGAACTAACATCGGCTCATGGTACTTTGATAGTGGTTGTTCTCGCCACATGACGGGAAACAGGTTTCCTTATTGATTATGTACCATGTGTTGGAGGTCGTGGGACTTATGGAGGAGGATCTAGTAGACAAACAATTGGCAAAGAACGTTGAATGTTCCAGGTTTTCCTAAAATTCATAATGTGTATCATGTGAAAGGATTATATGCTAATTTGATTATTATTAGCCAATTATGTGATGATGATCTACAGGTTAAGTTCACCCGAAGCACATGTGATGTCTTTGAACGATCTAACACACGTGTTATGACTGGTCGAATATCAAATGATAATTGCTACCTCATTGGAGAGTCGAGGTGCAATCGAGCCCATATAGATGACACGATCTTGTGGCACCAAAAAATGGGACATGTGAACTTCATGAATTTAATTAGTCAAACTAGTGAAGTTTGAAGTTGTAACATGCATCCCTAAACTACAGAAGAAACATAATTTTGTCAATGGTGACTGCTAGAAAGGCAAACAGACTTGGGTTAGCCATGAGGTTGTCCAACACCTAGGTCAACTGGCTGTTACCACTCGCTGTTTTGAACTACTCAACATGGATCTTATGGGTCCTATGAAAGTTGAAATTTTTGGAGGTAAAAGGTATTCGTATGTGATAGTTGATGATTTCTCACGATTCACTTGAGTGTTTTTCTTACGTGAAAAACCAAATGCCTTTGATACTTTTAAAATTTAGTTTTCTAGAATAAAAAACATGCATTGCACTACTATTGCTCGCCTAAGATCGGATCATGGAAAGGAATTTGAAAACATTTCTTTCGTTGAATTTTCTGAGAGAAAAGGTATTTTTCAAGAGTTTTCTTCTCTTAAAACTCCTCAGCAAAATGAAGTTGCTGAGATAAAAATACCACACCTTGCAAGAAATGGCTTGTGCCATGCTAAGTTCAAAAAAGCTTGCAAAGTGTTTTTGGGCTAAGGCATTGAACACTGCTTGTCATAAATCGTGTATTAAGACCTGACAATACCATGACCCCCGATGAGATTTTAAAGGGTAGAAAGCGTAAATTTAACTATTTTCACATTTTTGGGTGTGTGTGCTTTATCTTGAACTATCATGAAAACCTTTCAAAATTTGATTCTAGAAGAGACACAAATATTTTTCTTGGATATGTCACAAATAGTCATGCATATAGGATCTATAACTTAAGAACTAGGTGCATTCAAGAATCTGTAAATGTTGTCTTCGATGAATATGCTGATGCTATAAGAAAGATAGAACATGATGATACTGAAGATTTGATCGGTGATCCCAAAGGGATTGAAAATGAGACTGAAATCGATGCAACGACCGACCTAACTGCTAGACCAACTCTTATCAATCAAATTGAACTTGGCAAAGAAAGAGATGGTGATCCCAATCCAAATATTCAGGTAACAAGTCGTCGTGATCCATCTTCTTGAGTAAGGAATGACCATCCTTAAACTTAAGTGTTATGACAAGTGGAGAAGAAGTGCGAACCAGAAACACGGTAAGACTGGTATGCATGTCATCCACTTACAATGAGGTATATCTTTCCTGTTTTCTATCTCTAATTAAACCTAAGAATGTTGTTGAAGCTCTTAAAGATCATTTTTGGATAAATGCCATGCATGAGGAACTTGAACAGTTCACTCGTAATGATGTTTGGTATCTTGTGCCTACTCCCATAGATACTAATGTCAGGTACCAAATGGATCTTTAAGAATAAATCAGATGAATATGGCAAAGTAATCCGTAATAAGGCACGTCTAGTAGCTCAAGTCTATACATAGGTTGAGGGGTTGGACTTTGATGAAACCTTCGGGCCTGTAACAAAAATTGAGTCAATCAAACTACTTCTTGCAATAGCATGTCATATTGTAATTACATTGCATCAAAAGGATGTCAAGGCTGCTTTCTTAAATGAAAGGTTAGATGAAGAAGTCTATGTTGAGCAACCAAAAGGCTTTGAGGATCCTGCCAAATCAGACCATATATATAGGCTTAAAAAGGTCTTATACGGTCTGAAACAAGCACCTCAAGCTTGGTATGGTCATTGAGTTTAGTTTCTTAGAGGCGAGGTTGACAAGACCTTGTTCATCAAACAAACCAATACATTCATTATTGTTGCTCAAATCTATGTGTGATATTGTGTTTGGTTCAACGTCACAAAATCTCCTAGATAAATTTGTGAAAGCTATGTCTTCCATATTTGAAATGAGAATGGTAGGCAAATTATCTTTTTCCCTAGGCTTACAAATCAAACAAATGTCTGATGGAATTTTCATATCACAAAGTAAGTATGCTAGGAATATGATGAAACAGTTCAATTTAGATAGTGCTAAACACATGAGAACTTCTATGCGTTTTAACAAAAAAATCTGTAAGGACGGTATTGGGGAGGAGGTTGACCTAACCCTGTACCGATCCATGATTGGGAGTTTACTTTATCTAACAGCAAGTCGACCAGAAGTCATGTACAATGTGTGTTTATGTGCTCGCTATCAAGCTTGTCCTAAAGAGTCTCATATGAAGGCTGTAAAGCAAATCATAAGGTATGTTGTAGGTACAATTGTTAGGAATTCGGTACGCCAAGGATACAAACACCAACCTTTTTGGCGACACCTATGCTAACTGGCCAGGTGATTTAGATGATAGAAAAGCACAAGTGGTGTTTGCTTGTATCTTGGTAATAACCTTGTTTCATGGCACAGTCGTAAACAAAATTATGTATCACTTTCCACTGCTAAATCTAAATATATAGCGGCTGGAAGTTCGTGTGCACAATTATCGTGGTTAGAACAAATTCTTAATGAGTATGGTTATGAATGCAATGTTTTAACCTTGTACTGCAATAATTCAAGTGCCATAGACATTTCTAAGAATCCTGTACAACATTGTAGAACCAAGCACATTGATATAAGGCATCAGTTTATCAGAGACTTAGTTGAAAAAGCACATTATTTGAATTAATCATATTTCCACTAAAAATTAGCTTGCAGATATCTTTACTAAGGCTTTAGATCACGAGAGATTTTCCAGCTTGAGAAAGTATCTCAGCATTTGTTTAATACAATTAGGGTAACACTGGAGGTTTCCTCATCCGTCAAGATAATCTTAGCTTTGCATATGCGCATCTTGTTTAGTTGTTTATTATTTCATGCATATAGTAGTTATTACAGATAAATTAATGTAAGTTTTTTGTTGTTCTTCTAAAGTCAGCAAAAGTATATGGTGTCGGTACATGAAATAATACTTCTTTGAGTAACTCAGGACATGACATTCAATAATATCGTGAGCCTGTGCTAAAAGAAGAAGTATGGAAGTACTATTGAGTGATGAAGTAGACCAGGGGCACGATACTCACAATGAAGCATACTCTACATTGAAAATTCACTATTCCACTTCTTTCAATTCAATATCATTGAGTAACTCGGCGCATGGTACTCAACAATATCGTATACCCTTGCCAAAAATGATGGAGAGTTTAAAAAAAATATGAACCAAAATCATATTCTCGAGACTTGGAATAACAAAATTAAACTTCATTAGGTTTATCTTGAGGTCAAGTTGATCCCTTCCTTAACCCTATTATAATTGACATATATTTTCAGTCAATATTTCCTCATTTCTTAAGGATGAGATCATGGTTGCGCGTTTTACTGCTAGTCAGTAATTTTTGAATTATTAATTCAAATTTACAACGGCTATTTGAAGGGAAAGGGTCTTTTCCTAGTAAATAGGGATATGATTCGATCCTTACCCTTATTTATCTCATTTGTTTGTTTGTTTTTAATCCTAGCGAGTTATTATCTCTCTCCTCTTCACATAGCAATCTGTTACAGGAACTCTCAAATCCTCTCTCTCTGTCTTCATCAAAGTCTAAAAACTCTGCCAATGGATCCATCCGAACTTGCGAAAATTATTAGCACCATCACTGTTGACGTGGTGAACGAGATGGCATCACCATCGGCTGCACCTGCTCCAACAACAACCAGCCCTGCTTCTACTCCAATGGAGATATTGTCGGAGCCTGCTCGTCCAACCACCACATGCTCATCCACTGTTACAGGGATTGGGACACCCATGGTCACGTCCCCGTTCATGGAATTGCTAATCTATAAAAAAAAGCTACGAGTTTTCCAACTTCCTAGTTAATCATGCCGCCGATCACCACCGAAATAATACCACCGCCATCTAGAACACCTCAAGTTTCTGCTACCAAGATTTTTCTCCACAAAATCCGGACGTCTCTTTCGTAGGGGGAGGTGAAATTGTACCTACACCCATCACTACTCTCTTCCCTGGAGATCCGAACTATTCATTCAACGTGGATGAACCAGAAGGTGCAGACTTGGGCGTTGTTGGCTCCCGTAAGCATACTATTGGAGATGAGAGCAGTGAGCAGTCTAGACGTTCATCTAGGTTGAAAAAAAGGGTTTTGGATGCAACTGACACGAAATCAGGCAAGAAGAAGAAGGAACCTTGTTCATCCTTTCGTGCACCCTCTTCTAAAAGACAAAAAGAAGGTCAAAGCAGTGAAACAGACTCATCTGATTGATGAACCCTCTAAAAGTGAAGAGGATGATGTATTTAAAGTGATCAATGAAACAACTGAGAAAGGGGTTGCCCAATCCTCCTCTTTGACCGAGCTTGACGATGAGAGCGATGAGGATTTTAATGCTAACAAGGAACTTGCTCCTCAAGCACATTCCAATTCTGAGGAAGAAGAGAAACAATTCTTCTAATCGTCCAGGTTTGTGGCGGTTCGTTAGTACGTCGGTACACTGAAGACGAAGAAAGGAAAAAGGAAGGTCAATTCAAAGGTTGGCTCAACCTCTCGGTGAACCAGCACCCAAAAGAAGACTCCAACACCTGAGCCTGCAAAAGAGAGCTCTCCTGAAGTCAGGTATGATTTAGGCAGTGCCTGTAGTGAAAACTTTTATTTTTATTCTCATTCGCTTGAGTGGCACAAGTTTAAACGCTTGAATATAAGACCAGAGAGGCGTGTAAATATAAGTCAATTTCGGAAACAAGGTATCTGCCAGTTGCTGGAAAAGCAGGGTTTGTTATCAATTGTCATATCTACCTCTCCTTATCATGAGGAGACGGTTATATATTTTTACGAAAAACCTGTTGAAGAATATAGCCGACCCGGAATCCTATTTTTATGGAAAGGTGTATGTTTGTGGCAAGATTTACCAATTTACTCCTAAAATCATCAATGAGGAGTCAGGCACTCAGAATGATCCCGAGAGTACCATTTATGATGATTTGGACGATATTGTCACGGTGATTGCTGGTGGAAAAGTTACTTCTTGGCTCGACACTCTGAAGATCTCTACTCTTTCCCAATTGTATTGTGGCCTCCACAAGATAGTTGTACACAATTGGTGTCCTTTAACAAACACCTCCAACATCACAACTGATCAAGGCAGACTAATATACAAGATAGATACAGGGTGTTATGTTAACTGCGGGATTCTCGCGTTCAAGTATGTCATGAGCCACATTGAACAAAAACAAGCCTTTGAACTCCCATTTCCTTCACTTATTTACAACATTCTATGCTCACAAGGTCTTCCAGACACTCGATCATGAGTTGATCATGCCTCCATCACTAGAAATGCATCCATCAGTCACCTCCAACACCAGGTTCTTTAATCTTTCTTGGGTAGATGATGATACTGAGAATCCAACAGGGAATGACCCTTAGGTCGAGTCAATACCTGCACCAGTACTGAACCGATCATTCATTCTTCATCAAGTTCAAGCAATGACTGCACAGATCACTGCCCTGAAGATGGTTCATGTTGATTTCTTGCCTCCATTTCTACACAAAAAGGGGGAGGTAATACAACCGATTCCACTGCTAAAGGTGTCGAGGTCGAGGCTGGTGCAGATCCTGAAGTCAACCCCAGTGAGAGCACAAGGATTCAGGGAGAGTCTAGTCAGTTTAATGATGTTGACCACCGGGGTGAGGTTGGTGATGATCACTTCGTTTTTGAGACCTATTTCCCAGATGATGAAGAAGATGGAGAGGAGGGAGAGGAAGAATAGTCGGGTGAAGATGAGGAAGAAGAAGAAAATGAAGATTGAGAGGCTTCTCCGACGTTGAGACCCATCCTGGGAGCTCCTCCATGTCCTCCGGGATCTAGAGGCTTCTCGGCTTTGAGCTCCTGATCTTTCCCTGCTTTGACTTCCTCTACGCCGCGGACTCACTCTTGGCACTGGTCTTGGAGCGTCGCTCCTTGCTCTGCCCCGAGGACTCGGGTGAGACGCTGGTCTCGGAGTCATAGCCCATTCCGTGGGATCCCATTCCGCGGGGTCCATCACCTCGATCTCCTCGGCTAGCTTCCCAACCTCCTCCTCCGCAACAGCTACGGGGGCCTCCTCGACAGCAGTCACCAGGGTCGGCGCCTGGATTACGATCCCTTTGCCTTTTCCTGCCGCCCTCTTTTTACTCCTCCGTGGAGCTTTCGCGATCTCTTGGCCCCGGCTGGAGCTTGCAATATATTCTTCAGTAGTGTGCCGCCACCTGCCGCGTTCTCTCAGGCCTTCGTACATATTAAGGAGTAACTCCAGCACCTCCCGTTTTCTTATCAGCTCCGAGGACTCAGCATGTCCGGCCGTCATCAGTGACGAAATTTCACCTTGGATTTCGGTGATCCGCTCCTCGACCTCTTCGAAAGTCAGCAGGCCGTACTCCGTCAGTATCCGTTCATATTCCCTTTGGTGGATGATGACACGGTCTAGTTCGGCTACGGTCGACAAATATTTCAGCTCCCGGTCTCTCGCCATTTCCGCGGCCTTGGCTCTTGCTTCTTCGGCCTCTTTGGCCCTTCTCTCCGCTGTGGCCACCCTCCTCTCCAACCGAGGAACCACTTGTTTTTGCAGGTTATCCTTCTCCCCACGGAACCAGTCTAAAGACTGCATGAGTTTCTTTATTGTATTATGAAGCTCCTCGGCATCCTCCTGATCGCAGCACACAATCAGTACCACGGAACACACGCAATTCATCACACAACAATAACTCAACAGTATGGTCACAAATCAATATCATATTAACAACAAAAAAAAAAAAAACAGAAGCATACATTGTCAGTGGTTTTTTACATCAGAATTACAAATTTTTCCTATCATCAACTATATCGACAAAGCATCAAAATTGCGGGGAATGACTGACCTTCCCCTCTTCGGTTCTTTCAACTGCCTCCAACACCTCCTCCTCGACCTCGTGCTCCCCCTCCGGCAGCTCTCCGATCACCCCTGCCACATTTCCCGCTGCCTCCGCGGCGATCTCCATGCGCGGAGGTGAATCCTTGTCTCGGGGCTCCGGGATGAATTCACCACGGCGGAAGGACAGGAACTCTTGATCTTGGTCTGCACCGCAGGCAGTGATCTCCTCGACACTCAGGATCTTCTTTTTCTCCGCCAGTGCCTTCACCAAGGGCCACTCCGGGACACGAGCCAGGGCATTGTAATACACCTCCTCCACCGCTCCCACGGCGTTGAAATCGTATCCGAACTCGGGACGATAGACATCCACGTTCGGATAGATTTCCTTCACCTTCTCCAATAGCACTGATCGAGTGGCCGTATCCCCCACCGCGACGAAGTTGGTCTGAAAGTCGAGAAAGGTGCTCGTCTGAAACAACTTTTCAACAAAAGCCTTCAGCACCGCCTCCTGACCATCCACCACTGCGGCTTCCTGAGCCTTTATCTCCGCCCGCAGTTCGGCTGCCTCGCCGCGGAGGGCCCCGGCCTCTGCCTCCACCTCGCGTAATCGTGCGACCTCCTTCTCAACCAAGGCGGCTCTCTTGCACGCCTCGGACATATCGTGGGTTAACCTGTCGTTGCGCGCGTGCAGCTCTCTCACGGCCTCGGCTAGCTCCTCTTTGGCCTCCCTCTCACTCCTTCGGCCGAGATCCATGATCCCCTGCGCCAGCCGCAGAAGCTCCTCGGCATCCGGACCCCCCATGCCCAACACACATATGGGCCCCTGTCCCTTCAACAACCAAATACCAGAACCAACATCAGAAATACTAAAAGAATTTAAGCCAGCCTTTCACCTCGGCGGAAAGTTATATATGCTTTACCTCGACGCTCTGCTCCGTGCGGAGTCTTTTGGCCATCCCCGGAGGAGTCACAGATGGTTCCGACCTCCTCTTTGCTCCTGGGGTTGTGCCCGCCGCCACCACGCGCTCCTCCGACCCCGCTGACGGCCTCGGACTGGGCGACGCCCTACTTCTAGGGGATACTTCGGTCGCCACTCCCTTCTTCTTTGCCCTCATGGGCGCCGCGGGGCTTCCCGTAGCCTTTTTTCCGAAACGTCCCACTGCAAAAAAAATTTGTGGTTAATCCTGAACACATTGCCAATATTACGCAGTTTTAAGAGTTCCTACCCTCCTCGGCATCCCCGGCTTCCGACTCCGGTCCCTGGGTGGATACCCCCTCTGCTCCGCCCAAGTAATACGGGCTTAATCCTGCCCCCTCAAGCTCCTCCTCGGAGCAGAGGGTCTTGAACGTACCTACAGTACGGAACTGCCTAACCACCTCGGTCTCCGGCTCCACCACCGGGGCATTATCCAACACCTCCTCCCTCCTCCACCTCGGGAGGGCCAACCCCGTCTTCACATAAATAAATTTCTCCTTCCACCCCTCCACCTTGCTCGGGTTTTGCACCTTGAAACCACCTCGGGCCCGGGGGCTAAAGGAGTACCAACCTTTTGATTTTCCGAAGGCCTTCAGTTGGAAGAAAAACCTAAACAACTCTACACTTGGTTCTACCCCGGCATTTTTACATACCACGGTAAACCTAACTACTTGCCTCACGGCATTGTGCGCTAATTGACTCAGGGCGATGTTATAATATCTCAGCAGCTGTACAACGATGTCCAAGAGGGGGAATCTTATTCCTATTCTCAGATGGTCTATATATACGCTAATGAAACCCTTCGGCGGACAACAAGCCCAGTCACCGGGCTCCGGCACTATGTATTCTAAGTTAAACGGAAAGTAAAAAGATGGAATCAGGGCTTCTATTTGCACCCGTGTCATCCGCAGTGCCACCACAGACACTTCGAAGTCCTCCTCCAGACATTCACCAAATCCTACTGCCCGGGTGCCGAATTCCATAAAATCTGCCCTATATACCATCCTATTCACTCGTCTTTCTGGAATAATAAAGCGTATGGGTGGTACATTTAACGGGGCTTTATCGGTTCCTACCTCCCTAAGTGAAGATGAAGACGATGAAGAAGACATACTTACTTGGTCTTGGTTTGAGATGGTTCACAAATGCACAGATGAATCTCCTTTTTTCCCGCTCTCTGTAACTTGCAAATCGCAAATGAGGAAGATGACGTTTACTGTGCAAGCATTTTATATATATACTCTTGCATCAACGGCTCAGATCTGGCCTTTTCAAAATTTGCGTCTCAGATGCATCACGCGCGTTACAGTTACCAAGGCGCGTGGGAGAAACGCGCCTCGGAAATCTCAAACGCGTCACTTCACATCCCTCTTTCTAATGATGGCGCCGCCAATCACATCAACCTCATCCTTCCCCAGGAAGTTTTGGGCCTTACTCCGGTGTTCCCTCCACCTCGGGTGAATTCAGTTCGATCCCGCTTAACCTTATTACCCCGGGGGTACTCTAGTTCGGGCCCGGTCGACCCCGTGACCGCAGCATACTTCAGTTCGGTCAAGTTTGATCTTCGCAGAGCCCCTCACTCCAAGTATGTATCACCTCGGCTCCGGTCGATTCTCGGACCCTCGGGGGTACTTCGGCTCGGCAAAGGCCACATCCCCTCTCGCTCGCCACGTCGTTCCATCGCTCAACCTTGGCACCTGTTATACCTAGTCCTACTTTAACCGCAGCTCCTACCTCGCTCCGGCTGGTGGGGGGGCATCTGATAGGTATGGCCCAGTTGCTTCGGGTCGGGTCAACCCGACCCGAAGCAACTGGCCCCAGAAGAACGAGCCCAGCAACCAAGCTGGCCCAGAAGTGCACACGGGTTCGGAGCAGCCCAATCGCGGCATATTTGGAAAGTGAGATCCCCACGATCTCCTTCCAACTCCCATGCAGAGATGGTAGGCGTGGTTTTAGGGATTTAGTTAGGATTTGAATTGAGTAGTATAAATAGCAGAATTGTACGCAGATTTAGGGTTCGCACTTTATACTCTTAAACTACAACGTGTAAGATTGAAAGAAAAATAGTGGAAAACACCCTGGTAGGTGATATTTTACGCCCGTGGACGTAGATCTCCGGATCGAACCACGTACATCTTGTGTTCTTTAATTTTCTTGCGTTGGGTTGCGTTATAAATCGAATTTTACTTCGAGTTCATTTGATAACCGGATTGCGCATTATCAGGTACTGATTGTGCCTCGGCTGGTTATTCTGGAAGTTGTTGAAGTTTCTTTGATTTAAGAAGTTAACCTCTTCAACATCTTCTTGTCCTGTTGACTGTTGTGCTGAGGTATCGGTATGTTGTGCTAACGTCAGACTAGTTAGCAGACTTACTTGGTTTGTCAAGGCAGACAACTGAGAGGTAATAACATCGTTCAGCTCTGCTTCTACAACACTAGCCACTATTCTTAGCTGATTCCTCTCGTTTGGCCATTGATAGCTGGATCTGGCCATTGCGTCCAAGACTGAGAATGCATCCTTGACATTCTTTTCCATTAGACTACCCCCTGCTGCTGCATCTACATGGTTCTGTGTTGGAGCAAGCAATCCATTGTAGAACTTACACACTTGCTCCTTCTTTGAGAACCCGTGCTGAGGACACTCCCAATAAGATCCCGGAATCGCTCCCAAGCCTCGCCAAATGGTTCTTGATCCATCTGTCTAAACTGATTGATCTTGTTTTGCAAAACGTCTTACTCGGCGGAAAGTACTTTAATAGATATCTCGTGCTTAAGTCCTCCCATTATGTTACATCATCTAGCGAGTTGAACCACTGAAGTGCTTTGTCTTTCAGTGAGAACAGGAACAACCTCATCTTTACTTGCTCATGTGGCACATGATTCACCTTTATAGTCTCTGCCAATCTGCGGAACTTGTTCAGATGCACATTCAGGTCTTCTAGTATGCTCCCACCCAACTGATTTTGCTGAACAATGTTTATCAGAGCGGGCTTCAACTCGAAGCTATTAGCATTCAGTGGTGGTGGTTGCACTCCTATGAACTACTGATTTGGCGTAGGGCAAAGACAATCACTTATGGGTGTGTTGTCCTCATCTAACTCATCTTGTCAGATTTCAGCATGTCTCGGCGGCTGTGGTGGTCGTTACTGCTGCAAATTAGTGACTCTGTTATCTAAATTGGCTAAGGCTCCCAGTATCCGATTCAGCGCTTTCTCTTAGTTCGGATTTTGCTGAATATTTTCCATCTCAGCTGTATGATTGCTTTTTGTTCGGTGTCTGCGGACAGTTGCTTCAATCTCAAGGTCGAAAGGGATAAACTGTTCTTTCCCTTATGACCTAGTTTGCATACGAAAACCTAAAACACCACCAAAAAGAAATGCCACGTAATACTAAAAATAAATAAATAAATAAAAACAAAAATTAATCTAAAATAATTGAAATTATGAAAAAAATAAAGTCTAGTCTAGTATCCTCATATTACCCAGGATAAAAACTAAGACGCTATACCTATTCCCCGGCAACTGCACAAAAAACTTGACAAGCCTAATTTATAACCCCAAAATACCATAAGTGTACGGGTATAGATGTGTATAGGGAAAGTCAAGGTCGATCCACAGGGAATGGGTTAACGTAGTTCGATACCCTAATTATCTAGGATTACCCTAACTGGACACTCAGATTGTGGGATTGATTTTAATAAACTAAATTGCCTAACTAAGTAACTGACTTAACAAATGAGGAAAATCCAATTAACGAGAATGTATCCTAGGATTTCGATTTCAGGAATTAAACTAATGATGATTAATCTCTAATTTATAAACCTTTATACCTGTTAATTATTGTTAATTATCTATTAGGAGACACTTAATTAACCTAACCCTTCTCTCGAAGCAACTAAGTCGTAGATTGATTAAGATAATTACTCTCTCGAGTCAATTGATCCTAACATCCCCTTAACCTTTTGCCTACACGATCATAGACAATCGCGCTATGTGTTGTCGTCTATTAACAATTCCCTTCTCTCAAAGTGGAATCGTTAAACAAGTAAATTAAACCAAATTGGCCAAATTAAATTCAATTATAGGATTAAACCAAACACGTAGATAGATAATGAAAACTGGAGTCTATAAACTAAACAATTAAATCAACATTGTTGTAAAACCTTACATTTTAATCCTAGGACACGAGTAGTTTAGCTACTCATGTCTACTAACAAATCAAAACAAGAAGTCAAAGAAAACATAGTCAAGAAATTGAAATAAACAATGAATAATAATACCCGATTATCGGCCCGTCGATCTTTGTCTTCTCGCTCTCACGCTTCCACTTTGATGTAAAAGTATGAGATGTATGTTGTTCTCCAATGTGTTCTCTGATGTTCTTCCCTAAAATCTCAAGCTTGGGCCTCTTTTTGTAAGTTGGGGGTGAAATCCTTAAGCGGTTATGATAAGAATCTCATAAAAAAAAAAAACTCGGATTTTGCTATAGAAACGACTTTTGATGCGACCGAGTTGTGTTTGACGCGAACGAGTCGAGATGCGGCCAGGCGAGTTTTCAGGTCTGACTTCCAAGCCATTTTTTAGGGTCTTCCGGTCATTTTTGGGATTTGTCTTTAGGTAAAAGTTGTAACCCTTTGAATCAACATTCTAACGCCACCAATTGCACCTCAATCGTAGTTGTAAATCTCAATATATGGCTAAAATACTAGAAGTGTACCAAGCTGACAGAAAACTCCACTTTCGGAGAACTTTCTGACGCAACCGGGTCAATTATTGACGCAACTGCGTCACATGCTTTTGGATTTTTCATGTTCTAGGCCACTTTTGATGCGGCCGCGACCATAGACATGGTCGTGGTCGACCTTTTTGCTCTTTTAACTCTTTTTTTCGTCTGTTTTTTACCATATTTGACTTGTTTCTTCTCCAAACTTCGTCGAAATGAAATAAAATCACCTAATTATCTTCAAAACAAGTCAAAAACATGTCAAATGACCCAATATGATAAATATAAATGAACGCCGGCCAAATATGGACGTAAATGATACTCCCTCCGTCCCGCTCAGATTTGCACACTTTTCTTTTCGGTCCGTCCCACTCAGTTTTGCACACCTTAAAAAGGAAATTTCCCAAATAATCTCCACCCTCAAAATCTCCATCTTCAATCTTCACCTTTGAGAAAATCAACCAAAAAGCAAAAAGCAGTTTTTTCTTAACCTCCGTGCCCGTCCCTACGTGCAAATCTGAGCGTGACAGAGGTAGTATAAAATATGATCCTAAATCGACCTAAATACATGCATACACAACGTGTATCAAAGACATGCATATTGCAACAGGTATGTGGTTGCTATCAGATTATCAGCTCATCATTTAGCCATCCCACTTAGTAAGTCTCCAAAAATGGTTTATAACACCTAATAAGTTGTTACGAATCATTTGGTGACCTTACATGAACTAATGTAAGCCAAACATGCATATTATACCAGCAATTAAATCCAAGTGGCCAGAAAATGCAAGCAAGCATATCATCATACAGCAAGACAATGCCAAACCACAAATAAAAGACACAGATAAGGAATTCAGAGAGGCTGCAACTTCAGATGGCTTTGACATTGAGATTGTTTGTCAGCCACCCAATTCACCATTCACTAATGTGATGGATCTTGGGTATTTCAGGGCTATTCAATCACTACAACAAGAAAATCCATCTAAAACAGTTGAGCAACTTGTGCAAAATGTAATTCAGTGATCTAGAGGTAATGAAACTAAATCATGTTTTCTTAAGCTTGCTGTGTTGCATGAATGAGATAATAAAGTGTGAGGGACACAACAGCTACAAATTGCCTCATATGGGCAAGGCAGCCTTAGAAAGGGTTGAAAATCTACCACAATCTTTCGAGGCTAATGAGGTTGTTATTAGGGAAGAGATTGAGTGCCTAATAGAAATAGAAGAGGCTGCTGGAACAGACCAAATCAATGGGCTAAAGGAAGCTTTAGGTTACATATAGTGTATGTAGGAAGTAGTCATGGAAGCATATTTTGGTATAGTGTTTATAGCATAAACACAATAGAGTGTAGATTTTGCTTAAGCTATAAACACTGTAATAGAAGCATATTTTGTGATGTTATTGCATCTTTTTTAATTTAGACCCTCAGAAATATTTCATCATTGGGCATGGTCTCTTTTTTATGTAATCCACTTTCTGAAAGAGTAAAAGAACTTCACATTCACTCAATTTAAGAAAGAGAATAGCGGTAGATCTATATCATGCAGCAATAAGAAAGCCTATCAGCATTGAGAAGCACCAATTAGGCAGAACAACATCAATTAGACAGATTAAAGGTTCAAATTAGCCATCAGAATGTGGTCTCAGACAACATTGATTGCATAATTCGAAGCTATAACAAAGCCTATCAGCATCGCGTATCATCAATTAAGCAAAACAACATCATTTAGGCAGAACAACATCAATTAGGCAGAACAACATCAATTAGACAGATTTAAAGTTCAAATTAGCCACCAAAATTCAGTCTCAGACCACATTGATTGCATAATTTGAAACCATAACAAGGCCTATCAGCATTGAAAAGCATCAATTAGGCATAACAGTTTCACTAGCCAAGTCTATCAACATTCAATGCATCATCTAGAATGCAGATTTTTTTTTCACACAAAACCCTAGCCAAACCAGTTTCAAGCCAGTTGGCCCCTAGTCATCACATAAACCAGCAACCAGAACCCCCAACAGATTCAATCAACCACACAATCACAAAAGCCCCTAAACTGGCACATCTCAAATAGACATAACTCAATAACATAGTGAACTCACAAAATCACAAAAGCCCTAAATACGGACCAAGCAATGTAAACGAGTGCATATTATGGCAGATAATCATAACCTTTCCGAGAATCGGGAACCATAGGATCAAGAGCCCCTTGAAATTTTTATGTTTCTCCCTCGAATCCAGCCATGGACTCGTGTAAGTTCGCGGATCTCGGATTTCAGCACCTAGCACAGCAGAATCGTCTGTGATGTCAGATGAGGTTTCTTCGAGCCTTCATCATGAAAAACATCAGTCGGAAACTGAGACTCCTCCACCACAATGGCGTCTGAATCGTAACGAATTTGAGAATATTCGGGAGAATCCTCCATTAATGCGAGGAAGATAGGGTTTTCGCAGCCAAAGAAAAAAATACGATCTAAGAAAAGATCGGAGAACGGAGGTGTGGTTGGTGATTTGAGGGGGTGTGGGAGAGTAATCGAAGTAGGAACACGAAGAGATAGAGAGAGAAGCAGATTTGATTCAGAGAATGAGAGTAGATTTGGGTTGGGTTGGTATTAGGTTTTAGGGTTAGATTTTAGGTGGGTTTGCTTAAAATGAGTTGGGTTAATTATAATGGGTTGAGTTAGAAAAAATTAAGATGTTTAATTAGTGTGTATTTTGTGTTTTAATAATGACATTTTTGTTAATTTCGTAAGTATATAGGGTATAGTTAGTATAAAATACTTTCATTTTTTTGACTGTACAAGATAAGGTGGGACAATCGTTTAAGGAAAGTGTACAAGATAAGGTGAGACGGATGAAGTATTTGTAATTAGTGGCGGGGTACAGTTATACCCTAAAATTTATGAATAAATACACAGTAGCTATGACATATATTTATCAATTATTTGGTTTAGTGTAGTTTGAAAAAAAAAGTCAATTTCAAAAAAAGTCAAATAATCAACAAATTTCTTCGATTTGGAACTTGTTTTCGTTTAGTAATTTCCAAGCTCCATGCAAATTCCTAATAAAATATTAAATAATTTGACGTTAGGAAATAAATATTAAGATGCCAACTTTTGTGAAAACCCCCTATTTTCATGGTTCATATGAAGCAAAGCACTCGTGTAATATCCGTAAGAAAGAACATTAACTTTTGAAACACAAGTATTATTTTTGGGACAAAATATATTTCTTATTTTAATTCGTTTGATATAAGATAAAAATATTTTGTTTTGAATTCTTCTCCAGATAGTGTTAACCTGTATAATTGAAACTGGAATGAGAGTGATTTGTGTTAAGTTGAACAGAGCCTACCATAAACACCATAATCGAACAAGACAAAGACAACTGAATGGCAGAAATCCATTAAGGCTTCATTTGTTGATGGTATAAATTTGTGCTTTATGCTTCATCGTTGAAGTGTAATGTTGTCTCTATCATCTCTATGCAAAAACCAACTGATCTTCCCAAAGCCATGGCCTCGGCTAGACTACACTGAGCTCTACTCTCACGAGACAATATCAACACTGCAGCTTCCCTTGTCAAACAATCAGCCTCACTTTCTGATAAACCTACCCATTTAACTACTCTTTCCAACTGCATTGAATATTCGAGCAATTAAAAAGATGAATAATGAAGGTTGTTACTTGGCTGATAGATTACGGGACAAGTATAGCAGATACACAAACTGACCTTCACAACATCTGAGTGGAGTAGCTCCGAGTACCCAAATAGTAGATGTTCTGCTGCCACGCCTCCAAGTAGCACGCATGTAAATCTTTTTAAAGTCTGTTACGGAATTTCAACTTAGAACTATTTGAATCTACCAACTGATGCAGAAATGTTGAGTACCTAATGTACATCTGTTGGAAGGATCTGAAAAGAGATGGATGAAATTGAAGTTTTTGTAAAACAAAGTTATGTTAAATGCAAGGATTTGAAGTTAAACAGATTTCAAATCCTTCAAAATTAGATCAAATGAAAGTGATGAAATTTAAATTTATAGAGACTTGAAATGAAGAACTCCAAATATATGCCATGTATGGTCTAGAGAAAGGGACAATCATATTGAAGGATTTGAAATCTATAAATTAGAATTTGCACTAAAGGTTTCTCACTGCCCAACTAAGATATAACTGACAACATCTGGAAAATAATATATAGCTAAAAGGATATCTGACCTCAATATTTAGCTTCCCTCTGGAGAAGCTTTTATTTGACACAGCATCCAAATCAACCTACGAGGATGAGAGAAAATTAGAAATAAAGAATTCCACAGAAACTATTGTAAAACAAACAAACTTACATCTCTAAGAAATTGAAAGCCAAGAAATTCGACTTTCCCACGAGCATAATTATCCTGCAATAGATCCTCCATACTTGGTACTTTGTATCTCCTTGGGAACTCCCCAAGCATATACCCAACTAGAAAGTGACCAGCTTCATGCTGCAAACATACTATTACTTTACTCACCAAAGTCAGCTACTATACAATCAATTTAACTTCTTACCTGCGTACACATTAGATGATCTTCGTAGATACAAGAAGAATTATCACTCTCCGTATCCATCATTTTCCCCAAATCTTCTTGCAAGATCTACATAGATTAGCAAGTTCAACACATCCATGTAGTGGACATATCTGATAAATGATGAAATTGACAAACCTCTGTTTCTTGTTCCCAACGTTGAAATTCTATGCTACTTTTAATGGAATGAAGGATTGCATCAACTACTGACTTCAATGATGAATCTTTTTCATTCTCACCCACTAACTTTAATTCATCCATGGATGCTACACTTCTACGAACCTATAACAAAGAAATTCAAATTACATATATATATATATATATATTAATGTTTTAAAAGTCGCTAGATGCTAGTCTTAGTGTCTAGTCAGAGACTTGACACCACTAAGTGAGGCCTAGATGCGATTAGCTGGAAAATAATCAGAAGAAAAATAGACAGCCGATAAGAACCTAGCGCCTTGGCAGGGACCAATCGTGGGGAATTTTTATAATAGAAATATGCATTAACTAGTGCATGGCTGCTAGTTTTGATACTTTTTCTTGTCATTGGTTGCTCATGTTTTAGATGAGTAAGCATTTTTTGCTCTTCTCTTCAAGTTTGCCAACACGCAGCACCAACCAATCAATTCTTCATTCTTGTTTAGTAAATCTAAAGTTAAAACTCATAAATGTATGAGAACGAAGACAAAAGCCCTTAACAGATTTGAATTGGGAAAATAAGTTCCTCCAAATACAGTTTAGGGAAAGTGTTCCATCACTTTGTTCGAAAAACAAAGTTCGGAATAGCAAAAGTAGTTCGGTGAAACACCTACGAAAATGACGGTATTTACCGTATTTTACATAAATGTGAAGAGAGCATTTTACATTTTTACTATGTATATGAAAAAAAAGGTTCGAGATAGCAACAGGAAAGAGAGAAACTTTGTATATGAAACAGACCTTTGAGGCGGCGGCGCCGAAGCCGCGGAGGAGGCCGGCGGGATGAGCATTGAGCTGCTTTACCAGAGACATCGCCGCCTTGTAATTCCCCTTCTCCAATTCTCTGTCAACCCTTCGCAACACTCTCCGACGTCGTATCGCCGCCTCTCCTCCACACTTGTGAGCTGGAGTCGCCGCCACTCTGGAGATCTCTCTAACTGATGAAACATACATTTCCATTTCAACTGCTAGCTGCCAAGTTCAAATAATATTGTCTATATAGGACCTCAAAACGACAGCGTTTCTGCGGCCCACTCACTTTATCCCCTCACGCCCTGTGTGGCTCAAATAAATGGAAAATGAGAGTAGATAAAGAAATAGAAAATAAAATGAAAAAACAGCAAGTGCATAGCTTGGAGTTGATATGCAAATGGGAAGTCGAATTCTTACGTATGGAATCAGCACAGTGTCCCTTTCCCGCCGGACTTGCAGAGTAGTTAGTGAGTTGGACACGGCGAGCAGCGGCGTGAGGTGGCAAGTGCTGGATCAAGTCGACATGGAATTAAGCAAAGGAAATGAGAGGGCTGCTTTGAGTCTCGTCAAGGATTTACAGGCCAAACCCGCCGCCGACGGCCTCCGTTGCTTTGGCGCCGCTCGCCAGGTTCTTCGCACTCTCAACAGCTCTCAGTTTCTCTTTAGTCTCAATGAATCCTGTAAAAATGGCCTCTGCTCAATGAATATTGGTTACAGATTCCGCAGAGACTCTACACGCTAGATGAGTTGAGATTGAATGGAATCGAAGCTGCGTCCCTGCTATCGCCGGTTGATACCACGCTGGGATCTATAGAGAGGAGCATTCAGGCTGCTGCTCTTTTGGGGGGAATCGCTGCATGGAACCTGTTTGATATAAGTCCTCAACAGATATTCTTTTCGTCGCTGGGGTTGCTGTTTCTCTGGACTTTGGATGCGGTATGTTTACCTGATTCTGTGATTCACGCCTTATGTCATTCATTATAATCGATCGAAGAAAGTCAATTATCCTATCTTAACCCTGTCTATGGTAATGTTCATACATGATTGGTTATAGTAGATACTGTGATGTTCTGTCATTACCTAGCTCTTTGTATAGAGGTCTCCTTGTAAACTGGATAATTCAGGTATTTGTGAATCTTTTAGGTGTTACTGGTAGATTTACAGCAAGAAGCAGAAGAATTTTTACCTGTTGTTAAGTGAAAGATTCTGTTAAATTACGTGCACACTTGCAAAAAATATAATGCTGCACTAATATTGAAAAATAAATGAGGAAAATCCTTGATCATATTAACTGAAGTTCCTTAACTCCGGATCATCTTCTTAAGAAAGGATCGAAGCGGAACTGGTAATTTAATTGAGTGGAAATCTAGCAAGTCGTGGCTTTTGATGATTTCATGGATGAAGAAAGTTTTTGGTGGTAGAAAGAAATTATAGAGATTAAATAACTGCCCACACACCTTTGTGGTGCTCTCTAGTCCGTAAATTACTATGGCTAATTTTTCTGATTATGATACTAGATATACATTTTGCATATTCCGGGGGTTCGCTTAGGTGGCTGAATTCTCGCAATACTTGTTTTGGCATTTTCATTAGTAAAACATTCAAGCTTTTCTTTGTTAAACACACCTACAGTTTTGTTGTTGCCTGTGTAATTTACTATCTGCTTTAAAGTGATCGCGCATAGGTTTCTTTCAATGGTGGGATCAGTTTCTTGGTTCTGGATACACTAGGCCATTCATTCAGCCAAAAGTACCATAATAGAGTTGTTCAAGTAAGGTTCCTCTCTTGTTATACATATCCATCTCACGCGTGTTCTGCACAGTAATTTTAGTTTCATTCTGTTTGCACTAAAATCAATTCTCGATTGTTGTCCTCTTATGACTTAGCATGAGGCTGGCCATTTCTTAATTGCATATTTGCTCGGAATCCTGCCAAAAGGCTATTCCCTAACCAGCTTGGAAGCTTTGAAGAAGGAAGGATCACTCAATGTTCAAGCTGGGACTGCATTTGTGGACTTCGAATTTGTGGATGAAGTAGGTTTAAAATAAACTGCAGTAAAAATTTATAGTGCATTAGTTAGTTTAATGTTACATATTTTAATGTTTGAAACATGATCCTATTCTTCTATCAGAAACTACGGAGTTATTAGTTGAAATAAGAACTAAAAGAATCCTACATTCCTTACATATCCATTCTGCATTATTAAGAAATTCTGTCTGTTTGATTTAAATCTTTTCTCTAATGACAGGTGAGCACAGGAAAAGTATCAGCCAGTGTACGGTTCCTTTCTTATGCTACATCTCTGGTCCTTCTATTATATTTTATGGAAACTCGAAAAAATCTGATGAAGTTGATACTTGTTAATTTGCAGACACTAAACAAGTTCTCATGTATAGCATTAGCAGGTGTGGCAACAGAGTATCTTCTCTATGGCACTGCAGAAGGCGGTCTTTCAGATATTAACTCGGTTCTCTCTCTGTCTTCCTTACGTACTTTTGTACTAAACCATGAAAGACTATAATGTTTCCGCTTACATCTGATGTTTTGTTCTTGACAGTTGGATAGACTACTTAAGAGCTTAGGGTTTACCCAAAAGAAAGCTGATGCTCAAGTTAGATGGGCTGTTCTGAACACTGTCCTGATTCTTCGGCGCCATAAGAAAACTCGAGCAACGCTTGCAGACGCCATGTCTGAGGGAAAATCTGTTGGCTCTTGTATTGACATAATTGAGAACAAAATAGATGTTGCAGATATATAGCTCAAACTATTTCGCTGTTAAGGACATGCATACATATGTATATATAGTTTATTCTTCAGTTAGTTATATATTTCCTATTGTACTACGTTGGAATTTCCACTTGCTCACTATAAACTAACATAGCAGGATTGATGCACTCTGGTTTTTCTGTATACTCGTGCAAGATACACTTAATTTCTCATTTAGAAAATTAAATTGAACGGCGGTGACTTTTATAATTAGGACTCAGAACGGGAACCCAATAGAAACCCGAACCGCTAATGGATGTATATATATACTAACAATTAGCACGCGTGACTCGTAAACTTTTGAAAAATATATATACTAAAATAGTGTAGGTATTAATTTTAGATAGATTCAATTAATTATTTACTTTTAGATTATTTATTTTAATAAAAATATTTTACGTAGATAACTATTCCGTAGAAATTGACTTTTTAATTTTTTTTAATTTTTTTCTAATAGTGGATATATATACACACAAATTATAATAGTGATATATATTTGTCTCTATTGCATTAATATTTTGTGTATTGTATTTCTATTTAGCTTTAAAACTTTTATATATAATATATAAAGTTCTCTTCACATAAATAAAACTTATAATACAAATATCAAAGTTATGAATAAGATAAAATGAAAAATATAATTTTTTATAAATTTATATGATCGCTCTAATTTCTACCAGCTAAATTAATGATGTAGTAGCGAATAGTGACAAGTATGGTCGTATCCCACATGGACTAGTGAAATATGAAATAATCAAATTATTAAGGTTTTCCTCATGCTAAAATATCTAAGTGGGTCGAACAGATGATTGTTGCGGTGATTACCCTAACTACTAACTATCTAGACCCTAAGACAATAGTAAGAGAATAATCGATTATTAATTAGTGTCACTACTTAAGCAATTAATCAAATTATGAGAATTAACTAATGATAAGCTATTTTAGGATATGAATTTCAGAATCAACTACTGTGCGATCATAGACAACAACATATGTAAACGCGTAGATATAACATAATCGCCATGTTCTATTGTTATCACGCTTCACGATTATGCATCTTAAACTCCCTATCGGAGCACCTAAGGTGTGGATTATAGATAACATACAATCATCGTGGATGAAGTATCTATAACTCCTAAAGGAACCTAGGAAATATCCCCATAATATACCCTTAGTCTTTCGGTGTCTCAATATATATTATGCCGTGTGTTGTTTGGTCATCAATACCCTTACATTCCGATATCTCGAGTATGTGATTATAGAGTGCTAGGTTAGGCGAGGCAATTAGTTTATCCTAATGTCAATCAATGAGTCACACATCAAATAACAATAAAGATATGCAACTATTGTAAAGTATAGTATGGGTGGCTAGCAATTCAGGTTAACAACTATAATAGGAAATTTGAGCTAAGGGAGTGAAACAAATGTCAAATAAGAAGATCAACTAGGCAACGGTTTTGAAAGTTGGTTATAAACGGTTAAAACCAATGTTGAAGACCCTAAACTCGTTGGGGGTTAACTACTTCAGTTTTACAACTTGTGATCTCTCCTGCATTGTTTCATTCAATCAGATGGCCAAAAACATCAGTATAAAAACGTTCTATTCTCAAAATTAAACATAACAACACACACTAAGAATCACAGAGAGAGAGAGAGAGAGAGAGAGAGAGATACAATAGTAAGAGAACGAGAGAGAGAGAGAGAGAGAGAGAGAGAGAGAGAGAGAGAGAGAGAGAGAGAGAGAGAGAGAGAAAGAAGGTGTGAGATTCATTTTCTTCTTGCTTATTTCGTGTGAGATCTGTATCCTGTAATCTTGGTATTCATTTGCAGTAATGAAGGTTGCAACCTCCCATGGATGTAGGCTCCTAAGCCGAACCACGTAATTTCGGTGTTATTTTGTTTTCTTGTTTGATCTCAATTCAGTTGCACACACAAGCACTTCAAGTGTTTGAGTTTATGTGTCTTGTGGGTTTTCATCATCTTTTCAACCAACAATTAACGCCGTCTATGGAAAACGAACTAAGAGATCTTATTTTAGTGTTATCATGGCAACAACTAAATTCGAAGCTGAAAAGTTCTCGGGAAAGAATGATTATGGCCTTTGAAAGATAAAGATGAGAGTCATGTTGGTCCAACAGGGGTTGGCTGGAGCTTTGAAAGGTATGCAAGGATTACTAGAAAAGTTGGATGAGGCACAGAAACAAGAGATGATGGATAAAGCACATAGTACTATCATTGTGTGCTTAACGGATAAAGTTTTGAGGGAGGTGTCAAAAGAGAAGTCCGCTGCTGAAGTATGGGCCAACCTTGATAGCCTGTATATGACCAAGTCTCTAGCAAATAGGATGTACACTAAACAAAGGCTCTACTCTTACAGATTCTCAGAGGACAAGGGAATCTCTTATCAACTGGATGAGTTTAACAAGTTCTTAGATGATTTGGAAAGGTTGGATGTAAAACTGGAGGATGAGGACAAGGCAATAATATTACTGAACGTCTTACCCCAAGTGTTTTGATCACCTCAAGGATGCCATGTTGTATGGTAGAGTGTTGAATTTGTATACTGAAAGCAAGACCTTTTATATACAATGTTTCCGGTTATTCACTATTAATCTCATATCTGATTCTATTTACACTAATCACTATATATGTCCCTATATCTCTCTCCATAAGTAGATCATATAGTGTGTTGTAGATCACAGAAGATCATATGATTGGTTAAACTTAGTGAGATATAAAATATATATCACAGCTGAGACAACTTGAGGACGAGTTTTTCGTATAGGCTGCAGTATCAAGTAGGAATAGTTTATCTTGACTATTTACTTATACTAGTATGTCTTTACGTATTGATAGGATTACGGTGAGATAAATTCGTCTACCTGACCTTAGTGAAGAACAAGAGATCTCGGTGACTTATTATAATCTAAACTCTAAAAAAGATTACAGTTATGTGTGCATGTCTCTGTGTCACTTTGATTTACTATGAGTGAGAGTTAAGTGCTAACTCTTTATACTCTGTATCTTGAGTGACAGCAGCTTGCATATGATACCTGGTAATTTGTGTCTAGGTAACCGTATCCGTTTAGGATGATAATATCCCCTTAAGGAGCTCAAAAGGTTTATTGTACTAAACCCTACATGTTGATTAAATTCAGGTACAATAATGAAGTTGAGTGGTACTACTTAAGGAATTAATAAGCAATTAATTAATTTAAGCTGTCAGAGGATTTAATTAATTAATGGATATTCGATATCTTAAATACGGGGATTAATTAAGTCTAATTCAAGCCTCGACCCAATTCGGGAATAAAGGGGTAAGTTAGTATTAATTCTTTAGTGGAATGAATTAATATTTATGAATTAATTATGTTCTGGGCTGAAAATAAAAGAATTAATTCATAGTTAGGCCCATCTTTATTTCTTGTATTTGATCCCTGGACTGGCGCATCAGGCTCCTAGCCTAGTAGGGAATTAAACTACTAGGCCATGCCCACACTCAGTTATTATGTATTAAATACATAACTCTCAGTCTGTGAAATATAACAGACACACATAACAAATCACAAAACAGAAAAGAGAGAGTGAGAGGGTGGCGGCGGCAGTGTTGGTTCCCATACTTGGGATTTCTCAAAGTTCATCGTCCATCCGGTATTGAGGATCGAGCAGGGATATAGTCCAGAAGGTCAATCCTGGAGTCTAACATCGAATCATTGTGCACATGATTCTCAGGTCAACTCTAATACACCTATGTGTTGTATTTAAATTAATAGATGCATGTTTAGGAGTAATCAATGTGTATATTGAATTATGACAACCAAGAAGGTCCTAGGGAAATTCGGTAATTCCTATACAAAGAAACTAGAATTTCATTAGCAGAAGCTGCTCACAACAACAAAGTTTTGTCAAGAAGTCAACTCAAACCAAGCCCAAGGTTGCTGATGGAAAGAAGACAAGGAGGTGCCATCATTGTAAAAGGCCTGGTCATCTAAAGAAAGACTGCTTTGATTGGAAAAGAAAGTAGACTAAGAAAGATCATAAGGCTAACATTGTTGATCTTGCAGAAGGGGAGGATGAAGCCCAAATTCTGGATATATCAGAATCAAAAGCTGGAAACCAGTGGGTTCTAGATTCTGGGTGTAGTTTTCACATGTGTCCACATGGAATGGTTTATGGATTTCAAAGATCAAAATGCTGGAACAGTAGTGCTGGGAAATGATCAAGTTTGCCCTGTAAAGAGCATTGGAAGCATCAGACTCAAGGTACATGATGGATCCCCTAAATTGTTGACTCATGTCAGGTATATTCCCAACTTAAGAGAAATTTAATTAGTCTTAGAACCTTAGAAGATAGAGGGTGTAATTTTAAGTCAAGTGGTGGATTTCTTTATGTAATGAAGGAGTCAAAAGTGGTTCTGAAAGGCATATGGAAATCCAATTTGTATTACTTGGATGGAAATGTAGTGCTTGGTGAAGTAGAAACAATTGTAGATGGAGAATCTGTTAGATGGCATTCCAGGTTGAGACATGTGAGTGAGGCAGAGTTGAATCAGTTGGTTAAACAAAAGCTTATCAAGAATACTGGGCTGTTAAAATTTGAAGTTCGTGAAGAGTGTATTCTTGGTAAGAGTAAGAAGCTAGTATATCCTATTGGAAAGCATAGTACTAAGAACTATCTTGACTATGTTCACTTAAACTTCTGGGGGCCATCAAGAGTTCAGACTTTAGGAGGAGAAAGTTATTTCTAAGCACTGTGGATGATCACCTAAGGAAATTTTGGTTATACATTCTAAAGAACAAATCAGAAGAATTTGGAAAATTTAAAGATTGGTGCCGAGAGGTTGAAACTGAAAAGGGAATCTTACTTAAGTGTCTAAAGATAGACAATGGCTTGGAATTCTTATTAAAAGAATTCAACAACTTTTGCAAAGCAAAGGGTATCAAGAGGCACAAGACAGTGCTTGGAAATCCTCTACAAAATTGTGTTGCTGAGAGGAAGAACATGACCATTTTGGAGAGTGTTAGATGTATGTTGATTAGTTCAGGGATGGATAACAAGTATTGGGGTGAAGCAACTACTACATCTGCTTATTTGATAAACAGATGCCTTTCAACAGTAATTGAGCATATTACTCCTGAACAGAAGTGGTCTATATCTGTACCTAGTTGTTCTCATCTAAGGGTTTTTGGTTGTAGAGATTATGCTCATATTAAATAGTACAAGCTTGATCCTAGAGCAAAGTGTGTGATGCTGGGTTATCCAAAAGGAGTAAAAGGGTATAGATTATGGTGCACAGAGCAATCAAAAGTGCTCATAACTAGAGATGTGATCTTTTGTGAAGATATTTTCCCTTTCAAGGGCAAACATACACAAGAGATAGTTCCTAATAATAGTCAAAGCAAATTACCTGTTAAGGTGGAGACTACTGATCTATCAGGAGAAACAGAAGCACCTGATGATCTACAAAATCAATATAAAGTCAGTGAATAGGAGGACTTGCATGAGTATCAGTTAATAAAAGATAGGGCAAAGAGAACCATCATACCATCAACTAGATGTGGAGATGAATATATCACTGCTTATGCTTTGGTGAGAGCAGAAGAAACTGAGTTTCATGAACCTAAAGACTATAAGGATGCATTCAGTAGCCAAGATAAAGACAAATGGATGTTGGCTATGATGGAAGAAATTAAGTCACTTGTAAAAAATCATACTTGAATTCTGGTAGATAAGCCAGCAAATCAGAAACTGGTGAGTTGTAAGTGGATTTACAAAAGAAAGAATGAGGTGGTTGATACCGAAAAAGGTAAGATTCAAGGCAAGATTAGTGGTAAGAGGATTCACTCATAAAGAAGGGGTAGATTATAATGAGATTTTCTCCCCAGTTGTGAAACACTGCTCAATAAGAATTCTTTTGTCATTAGTAACTCAGTTTAACCTTAAATTAGAGTAAGTTGATGTGAAGACTTCTTTCCTTCATGGATATTTGAAGAAAACAATCTCTATGACTCAACCAGAAGGTTTTGTGTTTCTAGGGAATGAGATGAAGGCTTGTCTGTTACACAAATAATTGTATGGACTTAAGCAAAGTCCTAGACAGTGGTATCTTAAGTTTGGTAGTCACATGAGATTGACTGGGTATGTGAGATATAAGTATGATAGTTGTGTGTATTTAAAGACTGTGGGAAAATAAGTGTTAGCGTTCTTACTTCTGTATATGGATGATATGTCGGTAGCAGGCAAAAGTAAGAGAGAGATACAAATTCTAAAAGAAGAACTTCAATTTGTGTTTGAAATGAAGGTCTTAGGGAATGCTAAGAGGATACTTGGTACGGATATTCTGAGGGACAAAAGCAAGGTGGTTTTATGGTTACATCAGTAGGATTATATCAAGAAAGTTCTTAAGAGATTTAACATGCGTGAGGCCAAGTTAGTGTATGTGCCTCTAAGACAACACTCCAAATTATCTGTCATGAAGAAGAAGAAGAAGAAGAAGAAGAAGAAGAAGAAGAAGAAGAAGAAGAAGAAGAAGAAGAAGAAGAAGAAGAAGAAGAAGAAGAAGAAGAAGAAGATTCCATATGCAAATGTTGTTGGTATCATAATTTACACCATGATCTGTTGATGTTTCACATACCATTAGTGTGGTGAGGGAATTTACGGCAAATCCTGGTAAAGCTCACTGGGAAGCTCTGAATGGGTACTAAGGTATCTAAAAGGAGCAGGAAACTATGGTATTCAATTCAAAAGAAGTGAAGTTCTAAATGGGGATAATTTGAAGGGGTTTGTGGATTTTGATTATGCTGTCTTTCATTAGTCTTGGTCAGTCTACTTGATTCCACAATAGACTAGATGCATCTTTACCTTATTTGGTTCATCAGTGAGTTGGTAGTCAATGCTTCAGTCAGTGGTTTCCTTGTCTACTACTGAGGCAGAATATATTGCGCTAACAGAAGTTATTTAGGAAGCAGTTTGGTTAAGAGGAATTCTAGCAGAGATTAGTGTAGTCCAAGAGACTGTGAAAGTGATGTGTGACTCATAGAGGGCTCTGCACTTAGCTAGACGTCATGTGTTCCATGAGAGATGTAAGCATACTGATGTGAAATTTCATTTTTTGAAAAACACTATTGAGAATGGTTCTATGGTGCTGGTGAAATTGAAGACAGAACATAATGCAACCGACATGTTAAAAAAAACATTGACTAGAGATAAATTTTACTATTGTCTCAAGTTGGTGCAGGTATTAGAGATGTGAAGAGTGGTGATGCCTTGTAGTGGGGCAAGGTGGAGAGAGATTAATCTTAATCTGTTGTTGAAGTGTGTGGTGTAGTTGCGTTGTTTGGCTTCGTTGGTAGCCAAGGTGGAGAATGTTAAGTACAGTGTGGGTGGCTAGCAACTCAGGTTAATAGCTATAATAGGAAATTTGAGATAAGGGAGTGAAACAGATGTCAAATAAGAAGATCAAGTAGGCAACGGTTTTGAAAGTTGGTTATAAATGGTTAAAATAATTGTTGAAGACCCTAAAACTATTGCGGGTTAACTACTTCAGTTTTACAAGTTGTGATATCATTGCTTGATTCAATCAAATGGCTAGAATCATTAGTATAAAAGTGTTCTATTCTTAAAATTAAACATAACAAAACACACTAAGAATCACCTAAAGAGAGAGAGAGAGAGAGAGAGAAGAGGTGTGAGATTCATTTTCTTCTTTCTTGTTTCTTGTGAGATATGTATCTTGTAATCTTGGGATTCATTTGCAGTAGTGAAGGTTGCAACCTCCCATGGATGTAGGCTCCTAAGCCGAACCATGTCATACCGGTGTTATGCGTCTTGTGGGTTTTCATCATCTTTTCAACCAACAATTATGGAATACATATAAACATCCACATTTGCAATCAAAACCTACTTTTTAACCATAAGATATTAAACAACTACTCCATAGTAACAAATAAAATTAATAAATTTCATAAATAACCCGATGTTCAAAATAGAAAAGGAAAATTGAATACAAACAAAGTAAGAATACTACAGTCACCTATCGGATTCGTCAAATGAATCTCCGTCATTTTCTCCATCTCCTTGGCAACTGCTCTAACTACTCTCGATGCTAAAACTATGAAAACTGTTGAAACTACGATAAGAACTCAATGTCTCGATAATTCCTAACTCTAGGTATTTATAAGAGTACACAACAGTAGGCTAATGTGGGAATCGAATCAAGTAAAACCCTAAAAAGTACGTCAACCATCAAAATAGACGATATTTTGCACAACCGAGTTGCTAGGCTACTCGGTTGAGCAAATGCTCTTCATCTACGAACAATCTTCATTTTTGCAGGATGTGTGATCGACTTGCTATGCTACTCGATCGAGAAAATGCTCTTCATGTGCTAAACTTTTATCCATATGAAGGTTGCATGACTGAGTCACTTTTCTACTCGATCAACAAATGCTGCTCATTTTTCTTCTCTTTTTAGCTCGTCTTTTTTGGCTTCTCCACTCAACCTTGGGCCTATCCAAAGTCTATTTTGAATCAAATTCTTCAAAATCTTTCTTCCAATTCTTTTATCAGTTTGGACTTGCGATTTCACCATTAACTCCAAAAATGCGTTGTTTTGTACTAAAAGCACTACAAAGCCAACAACTATGTGACTTTGTCAAACATACGGAAACATAGGAATATTGCACCGTTTTCATTTATATATTCTTCTAGAATATCATTGCAAATCTCTTAAATCCTATTTTAGTTTGAAAGTAATGTTCTTTCATAATTCAAGTATTCAAAAAACTTGATAAGACATGAATATAAATATGTAGCCTTTTAGAAAAAGTTAGAAACATGAATAAGGTACAAATAGATCTCTTAATAAAATTATTTTTTTCCCAATCATACATTTTAATTTCCAAAATCGAACATATTGCAATCCTGTTTTTCAAATGTAGAACAAAATGCACACTTCCATTAATTTTAACAGATGGTATCAAAATGTAAGCCAAAAGCAACTCTAATTATTTAATATACATAATTTCTTATAAGATGAATCTTTATTAATTGAAATAATTTGAGCCCCAAATACAAACAGTGGTGCTTAGGGTGTTGCAAAACTTTACACAAAATGTTAATAAAATAAATTGATACAGAATTTTGTACAAAAACTATTAAATCAATAGAGAATCAACAAAAAAAAATCAAACAAACAAAATCTAAGTCATCATTCCATTCAGCACATCGGTACTCGTAGTTTTGTACAATGAATCTCTTAACATTGAATCGAAGGAAAAATATAATCTTTCAATTTAATAATCTCTCAGCTAACTTAACACACATGTAAAAGGAGAATCAATGATTTGATTTCCCCAAAATCTCATAGAATACAAGTGAGTGTGTGTGAAAGAGAAGTTTCAACTTCGTGTCAAAGTTGTTCTTTTGTACTCGTGTATGACTTGGTTTTTCTTCACTTTTGTCAACTGCTTTTCCAAGGACAATCTTCCTCTTTTATAGGTTTTTTGTCGTTGGTTGACAATTACCTGCGAGAGAGAAATAGAGAGAGAAAGAAAACTTGCAAAGGGAGATTGTTTGTTAAAGATAAGAGCAATTTAATGGATAAGTTTAGTCAACCAATCTCTATCCAATTAAATTCGCTATCTTTAAAATAGTATATGAACTTGTCTCGAAAAGCCATTCAAAAATTTTTGTTTTGAATAGGGTTTTCGTCCTTGCAAGCGTACGAGAAAGACAGAGGTAGTAATAAGTCAAACCACAAGGAGGATAATCTAGTCTAGCACACTAAAAGTCAATTGATTAGAAAATTTAGGATAAGTGGAAAAATAGAGTTTGATTAATTAATTCCTAGAAAAATATAAAGATGCAATTAAAATTTAAGAAATACTCTCGACTAAAAGCGGGTTCCTAAGGTAAGGTTTCACCTATTTCCTAGAAACTATGCCTTGTGATTACCAATTAAACTAGGGGTTGTGTTGGAAGGTTTTGTTCCAATTTGAGAATCCAAATGGGTAACAAAAGGGATTTCTACCAAATTAACCAATTATCACCTAATTTACTCCAATCTCAATCATTATGGACAATAATGGAATTACTAGACCTAGAGGTGAGTAAATTATGAAATAACTTAGTTAATCTTCAAAACCTTACCCCAAGAGGATCTTGCCTAGGGAGCGAAGCCCTAAAACATCGTACAAGATCAATACACACGATTTAGGTTCTTCCTTCGTCCCTCATAGGTCTTCGGGGAGAACCAATATATTGTCGATTAGCTACGCCTAGGATATAATTCATACAATTCTGTAGTAGTGATTTCAAACACAAATAATCCCCATAATTTAGTCAATAATCAATAAGAATCATAAATTCTAGGGTTAGGCTACTCCCAACCCTAGAAACCTCAACTAACTACTCACAAATCATGAATATATCAACAAGAAAACAATAAATACATAGGCTAAGCTTTAAATGAGATGGGAATGAGTGTAATAAATGACAATGTAATAAATGAGATGAGAGAGGATGAGAAAGCTTAGTCTAGCATAATTGCTCCAATTGATCTTCAATCTTCGATTGTAGTTAGATTTCGCCCACAAAACCCGAAAAGCCCTAAAATTCTTCAATTATTCAAAAACCCAAGTGAATTCTACAAGAGAAAATGAAGAACCCTAGTTATAGAGAGATAAGTAGGAGAAAAGCTTTAGAGAGAGAGTAATTAGACTACTTGCAAAAATCTAAAAACTAGAAAATGGTTCACAAGTTGTTTGGAATAAAGGGGGAGGAGGTATTTATACACACCCACTCCCCAAACATACAAAGATGAAGAATCTATTGAAATGATCCCCATAAGTAAGAGTAAAATAGTCACAAGCAATTTAGAACACAAGAGATTGTAAGTTGTTGGTCGAACCCCCCTTCGTGCACTCAACTCGACCTTCACATGAATTCTGAGAAGGATCAGCTAGGAATTGGCTCACGGTCCAAACATGAAAGTTGTAGGTCTTCGTCTTGGCTACACGTGACGACTTGATTCACTTGAAACGGAGCTCGAACACAGAAGTTACAGCCAAAAACCACAAACTGCACGAAATAAGGGAACCGGCCGCGAACTACCGGGACCGCTGCTGATCGGTAGCCGGGCCGGTTGTGCTGGCAGCTGAAATCTGGGCTTCATACTATACCAACTACCGGTGGTCATGCCGGCCCGGTTATGGCTGCGATTGCTGGTCTATTGCTCCTACTTTGCACCTCCTTCTTCCATTGTTGTTTTGGATCCCTTCCTTTCATTTTCTCGACCCGACCCCTACATGGCTTTTCTTCGTGACTCGATGAGCTTCAACTTAGGATCTTGTTGGGTCTGATTCAGATTCATTTAGGCCTCAGTTTGTGGGCTGAAACACGAAGCATGTGTGATTGCCCTTGTCTTCATTCTTTCTTCAATTTGGGGCTTTTCTATCCATTTTTTTGCCTCGACTTCTTCACGAACTTTTCTCATGGCTCGATGGTCTTTTGTTTGGGCCTGACCCCGACCCATTTTGGTCCCATTTGGGCCTCAGGATACGGGCCGAAGTGTGAAAATGGACTCGAACAATCTTCTAAATTCCTCCGAGTTTCCTAACCTTCAAAATACGACTCAAAAACACCCAAAAGCGCATCAAATCATATTAAAAAGGAAATTCAACCAGAAAACGTAATAAAACATAAAATCACACGTGAACATATCAATTAGACATAATATCTTACAAAATATGAACGTGAAAAGCACAGGAAAAATGATAATTTTTACATTCATCATTATATTATATATATATATATATATATATATATAAGATTCAAATAATAAATAAATAAAAGTATAAATAAATATGCAAATTCAATGAGGTAAAGACAATGAGGATAAACTAGTTGGTTTTCTCAAGGTGCTGGAACACCTTTTGAAACACTGATTTAACAATCTCCCCATTTTTCACCTTACTGGACAAATCAACAACAAAACATGAACAAACACAATCAAATTACTGAACTATAATATTACCGCACTTATATAATAGTAACAATACAGTAACTAGAAACAACACATGTGGAGGAGTGGTGGCGAATCACAGACAGCCCCACTCTCTCCCCCTAAATCCCATAGAAATATCTATGGTATGTCACACACCAAAAAAATATATATGGGGGGAGTGGCGGTGGATCATAAACATCCCCACTCACTCCCCCTCAACAGTGTATCAGTATATCAATACATGCATAAACAAGTGCAAAACAGTCAAGGATAAATTATTTTAGACTTCAAACTTACAACCAATTCATTTCATCCGACATGCAACAATAAAGCCCATCATCAATCTTCTTTAGTTTCACTTGGCCCGCCTCATTATCACCACTACTTAAACCTCCACAGCTCCACCTCAGTACATGCTTCGACAACTTTTGCAATACCTTCTCCCCCTTTTTATCCAGGAAGGAGGGCCTTGAGATCACTCTTAACATGGGCCCAGTAGGCCACATCTATTTTAGCACTCCTTCGGCGTAAGTCTGCCATCTTGATCCACTACATGACCAAAGAAATGGGAACAGAAACTGAAGTAGGAGGTGTTGGCACACTTCTAGCAACACCATTGGGAACTGCTTCCGATTCTTTAGGAATTTCTACTACATCACAAAAATGTGGAGGATCCAACAATTTGGGATCGACATCAATCAGAGTGGAGTCAAGGTGAAAGTGGGAAGGGGGTGCAATGGCTCGGTGCCTTTGTTTCTTCAAAAGAGTAAAAATTAGGCAAGAGAAAGGCAAACTGCCATAGCTCGAGCTTCTTTCAGCATTGGAGAGCACAACTTCAAAAATCAAATTCCCTAGACTAAATTTGGCCTCATTCCCAATTTTTTTAAAAGCAGAATCATTTGATCATGGGTGATGATGGTGTGATTTGAGAAAGGAAAACCAATTAAAATAAGCAATTTTATGAAGCATTGCATACTTGGATGTTAGGGCTGAGGCAGGGGTCTTTTCATTTTTGGTCCAAACTGCCCTATTTCCACAAGTCAGATTTGTGATGATTTCATTCAAGGACACATGTAAAATTTTGCCCTCAATATGTGGGAGTTTTAGAAATTCCCTGATTAATTGAGGGGTGAAGTTAAAAAATTCATTTCGAAGAAAGGTTTAGTCGTACTGAGGACTAGTAGCATTTTTCATCGACATAGTCAGGTTACAATAAAACTCCCAAATTAGGTCTTATACATACCCACAAGTCAAGTCAAGAGTCTAACCAAGGTCAAGAGATTTAACGAAGTACATTAATCCATACTTTTAAAAAAACATTCACCAAAAATTTCCTCTCACAGATTTTCTTTCATTTTTTATAATGAGTCCACCTTTGAAAATTCTCAAAAGTATAAAACAGATTTGAGTATGCACGGTTTACATCAAGTGCTTCATCACCTTCGGAAACACTTTACTTAAAGTATTGAAGTGAACCTGACTCAATTTCTTCATCATCTTTGCTTTCAAACTGAGGTTTAGAAACCTCCACATGTGGATCACTAGAGTCATCAGGCTCCTCCGAATCTAATTGCTCATCAATTTTTTTGGCAAAATCATTTAAAAAATCGTTATCAACACCACCGTTGGTTTCATTTTACGCCCCATGGATTTAAGGCCTCTTCTTCAATTTTTATGAAAAATCTCCAATGATTTGATCAAATTCATACTCCGAAATCTGTACATCCGTAGGAGTTGAAGTTGGTTGTGTATCTGGTCTAGCAGAGGGGGCGCACATCACCTTCTTCATCACCTTTTGAAGTTTCAACTGAAGCAATCGCTTTTCCCTTAGACTTTTTATCAAACATATTGGGGGCAACCTATTTTTTCACCAGCATGTCAAAATTTGGATATCACTATCATCCGACAAAGAGGCAAATTTGTATTTAGGAGGAGGTTTTGGCATTTTCTGACCATTCTTTGTGGTTAGAGGCCCGTGTTCACTAAGGACTCATTTGGTAGCCCTTATAAGTCCAAATAATATTAAGATTTTTTTAGCCTTTTTCAAAATAATTCAATTTCATTAAACTGGTGCCCAAATTCATTTGTTACAACTAGTATCGCTCCCGTGCGATGCACGAAAATTTATTTAAAAAGTAATTATTTAATTTAATTAAATATTATAGTATAATCTAATATAAAAATAGAATTATTATATCCTAACTAAATGAATATTTAAATAATTATTTTTTCTTGTTTTACGATCACAACCTGATATTTGCGGTTTCCCACCTTTGCAACCGTTGGTACCAATTCCGGAGAGAAAATAAACTATTTAAAAAAAAATAAAAATATTTGGAAAATAAAATATTTATTTTTAAATTCTAAAAAATTATTTAAAATATCATAAACTTAACTCAAAAATGTAGAAGTTATTTTAATAAAAATTTAATTTTCATAAAAAAAGATCGAATAATGTTGATATTATTTTAAATAATTATAAAAAATTTAAAAGGAATTTTTTTTTTAAATAATTAAAAAAATACTTATGTCATAAAATGACTTTTCACAAATACCTTCACATATTTTAAACGAAATTTTAGAGATGTTAAAATAAATTTTCAAAATAATTTTCAAATAGTTTAAACAAATTTTTAGAGTTTAAAAGATAATTTTCAAAAATTCATAATAGTTTTATGATTTTTTAAAAAAAAAATAATAACTTTTTATTTTTCTTGCTGAAATTGATTGATTTTAACTTTTTTATTTAAAAACTCAAATTTTTAATATATTTTCAACATGTTTAAGTTAATTTTCTGATATTTTAAATGAAGTTTAGAATTTAAAAATTATTTTTTAGTTTTTTAAACATTTTTATGTTATTTAAATATTTTTTAATATTCTTTTTTTTTTTTTTTTTGCACTTAAATTGCTGGCAGAGGTTACAAAGGTGAAAAAACATGTAGTTCAGGTTGTGATTGAAAAAAAAAATGAAAAAAACGCGCATACTACATGTTGCAAAATGATATAAACCCAAAATATAAATAATGTAAATATCAATTTCTCCCACGTGATATATGAATTTAATATAACTTACTTTGTATAAAATAAATTGAATTGTAGTATAAGAAAATTAGTGTTTTTTTTTTCAAATTTTTTAAATATTTTAATTTATCCAAATAATTTTTTAAATTTGAACTATAACTATTTAACTTTATTTAAAAAAATATAGGGATAAATTAGGAAATTCAATCTATTTTGGGTTCTTATACGGGACGTTATAATGGCTACCAAACGTCTGATATAATATATGACAATGAAAAAATACAACCTACCAAACTCAAGTTAGCATTGTTTATGCTGTTTGGACTTGAGATGTTATCTGATGATAGTTTATACAATGTTAACCAATATAGGCTACCAAATGAGCCCTAAGTGTGGGTGAAAAACCCTCTTTGCCGCTTCGAAACCCTATTTCGTGGTCCTGATTGGGCTTGTACAATGGACTTTATTAGTGAGAAATTAGGCACGTCTTCAACATTTACTGGATTTCCATGATCACCGGGTAGTTGCATTTTCAAGTAAGCATCTAGAGAGAAAGTTTCTTCAAGTATCATTGACGATTCAGGTTTTTTGCTGGTGAAGATGCAGGGGGTGTTTCGGCAGATTGGGGCAAATTCGTTGAAGGTGATGGAACACATTGTGAAACACCAGTTTGATTAGCTTGTGCATATTCAGAACAGATATCATATGGATTTTTTGTCGGAGAAGCCATTGATGTGGTACATGCACTTTTCGAAGAAGATGAAGATGTGAGGATTTGAAGAGGGAGGAAATAGAGGATTAGTGGAGGCCTCTATATTGGATTTTAGGTGAGAAATTACATTAGTGATTTCTTCATCCAATTCAGTCATATCAAACAAGAATACAGAAAAGAGTATAAGACAAAAGAATGAAAAGAATTCGTAATGGATTAAGAAAATATATGAAAGGGCTAAAACGTTTTTTCTCCCATCTAAAAAATAACTGCCCATGATCCTCCCATTTTCAGCCCAAAACTGCTACTAAATAGGGAAAATTTCGAGATGTGGGGGTTAATCAAAGAATGGGAGAGAATTTTCAACTGCATATGTATAAAAGAATTTAAAATAATAAGAAATATTAAAAGCACTGTTTGTGGGACCGGATCGGACTCACTGCATCAGCCGATTTAACCCCGAACTGGCCATAAGTCTAGTCCGATACGATAAGTGATACAAAATAAAAAATACAGTTGAATCAGGAAAAACTGGTCAAAATCGGGTAAACACGGGAAAACCGCATAAACCATTGTGATAAGGAGGAGGAGGAGGAAGAAGAAGAAGAAGAAGAAGAAGAAGAAGAAGAAGAAGAAGAAGAAGAAGAAGAAGAAGAAGAAGAAGAAGAACTGTAATTGTCCCATCGTGTCCAGGAAAAGAAAAACAGTCGATTCATTCCCCCTGCTTCTTTCCGACCATCAACTACTTTCTCTTGAAGCAAGCAACCCAAATCAGAATCAAGAAATAGGTGTGGATGAATCTCTCTGGAGTTCCCGAAGTCTCCTTCAATCTGCTTCCCTCTTCTATGCAAGAAGAGCAGCATCTCTTTCCTCCTTAGAGAAGCTCTGTGCGTAGGGTGGGAGTGGGAATTTGGGAATGAGTGATTATTTTGTAAAATTATCTCACTTTTGATAACTTTTTGGGATGACCTAAGTGTAGCTTGTACAGATGGCCAGATGGGTGGAGGACAACTGTGTTTGATACTTTTCCCAATAATAATAATAATAATAATAATAATAATAATAATTTGACAAATAATATATATATATATATATATGTATTATAGAATATAAAAAATATATTATTAAATTCTTTAACCGGTTGAACCGATCCGACTGGTTGAACCTTGAACCGATAGCTAAGCAGGTTCATATTGCGGTCTGGTTCAAGAAACACTAATTAAAAGTAAAAGCATTTTTATAAAAGACTTTTTCCTTAATAAAAACAAGATTTTGAATGAATCAAATTTTCACAAGAAGTGAAAAGAGTGATAGCAAAGAAGAACTTGTATTGTTAAGTATTAGAAAAGAAATGGTGTTTTCTCGAGTGATCCAACACCTTTTAGCATTCTTATAGATTTGAGAAGAAATCTGAAAACAACAGGATGTCACTCTAGTGATAGAGACTTACTTTATTCTCTTGGGTAAAAATCATCATCATTAATAGTTTGAAGAAGTAATGAAATTAGATTGTGATGATGACTAGTGCAAAACCTCAAGAATATGTAAGGGATTTGAAAGAAAACTCCATTTCACCCTTACAAAATAGGTTAATCGTTGCCTTAACTTCCTCCGTTTCCATGAATAGCAAACTGAATGAATTCAAAATTTTGTAAAAAGTTTAGAAAGCAAAATATAAAGACATTGTAAGAAGAGTGAGTGTCACATCAAAATTGTAGAAGTGTTGTGACACTTTGTGCAACATCTTTTACAGAAGGCGCATTCCAAGAGATTTCTGTAAAGAATAAAATCTCTCGAAATCCAATCCTTTTGTAAATATGTCAACCAGTTGTCTCTTCGTTGGAATATGCTCGAGGTGAATGAGTTTCTTTTCAACCAAATCTCGTATGAAATAGTGTAGAATATCAATATGTTTTGTGCATGAACATTGGACTGGCTTCTTTGTGATGTCAATAGCACTTGAGTTGTTACAGTAGACCGTTAAAGTTTCACTATCAAGCCCATAGTCATCTAACATATGTCTCATCCAAAGTAACTAGGTGCAACAAAGTCCTAGAGCGATATATTCAGACTCGGCAGTGGACAAAGAGACACAATTTTGCTTTCTACAATGCCAAGACACCTGGTAATTCCCAAAATAAAAACAACCACTAGATGTACTTTATCTATCATCCACATCACCAGCCAAATCAGAATCACAGAGAATCCTACAAGAATAGTATTGGTCTCTTTTGAGTACCAAATCCCTAAATCTGAAGTACCCGACACATATTTGATAATCCTTGTAACAATGTTTAGTGAGACAATTTTGGGCCTGATTGATACCTTGCACAAACTGACACACTAAAGCCAATGCCTGACCTACTAGCATTCAGGTATAAAGACTCACCATCATACTCCTATACAAGGTGTGGTCAACACCTTCTCCAACACTTACCCTGCAAACTTTCAGACTAAAACTCATGGGTGTTCTCATGCGTTTACAATGCATCAAATCAAACTTTTCAACAAGAGATTTGAGATTTTTGGATTGTGAAACAAAAGTCCCATTTACAAGTTTTTTGATTTGAATTCCAAGAAGAAACTTAATTATCCTAAAAGACTCATTTCAAATGTGGATGACATTTCCATGTCTGAATTTTTTCAAATGATTTTCACATGTAGAACCGAAGACAATATCAAACACATATACTTGAGAAATAGTAATTTTGTTATCCATCTTTTTTCTATGAAAAGAGTTTTATCATGTTTTCTCAAATGAAACCAAGAGAGATTAAAAAAAAAATAAAAAATCAGTGAGACAATCATACCAAGCTCTAGGGGCTTGTTTTAGTCCATACAAAGCTTTTTCAATTTAAAAACATGATCAGGCTTGTAAGGGATCAACAAATCCCTGAGGTTGTTCAACAAAAAGCTTCTTCTACCAAAAATCCATTTAGAAAAGAACTTTTTGCATCCATTTGGTACGATTTGATGTTAAGAAAGCATGTAATTGCAATTAGAAACCGAATTAATTCAAGTCTTGCAAAATTTTCATAAAAAACAAGCCTATGTGTCCCTTGAGCTAAAAGTCTTGCTTTGTTTCTAATTACATTTCCATATTCATCCGTCTTATTACGAAAAATCCACTTTGTTCCTATCACATTTACATCATGATGTCTTGGGACAAGAACCCACCCATAATTTTGAACAAAATTAGTGAAGCTCCTCATGCATTGCATTTATCCAGAATTAGTCACGAAGTGCTTCATCAACTATTTTTTGTTCAACACTTGACAAAAAGCAATTTTCATGTAAAATTGGAAAAGAGGAGGAGTAGCAATCAAGCTTCACTATATTGGAGTAGTCTTGTCGTTCCTTTTCTCGTGTTCGAAGTCTATTAGATATATTGCCTATTACTTGTGTCAAAAGATATTTTTTCCTTATCTTACCTGGAGGATCTCCGATTGCCATAGAATCATCAAGGGGTGTTGGCCTGTTATTAGAAGTGCCATGTTCAAGGTTACCTCCTTGAGTGCTTGAAGGAGAATCCTGTTGAGATTGTACACGTGTTTCATCCAGTGTTTCAGCAGGTTCCTCAACACTCTCTCTTTCAATTTCTTGAATTTGACTACCAGATTTTCAGTCAAGTCCAGAACATGAGCATCTTCTCTTTTTCCCGGAATATTTGAAAGGCTATCAAAAATAACATTCATACTCTCCTAAATTGTTCTAGATCTAAAGTTAAAGACTCTAAATTGAATGCATATTCATAGAATAACCAAGAAATAGTCCTTTGTCACTTTTTAAATCGAACTTTCCTAGTTGATCTCTATCATTCTTATTGTAACATTTGCACCCAAATAATTGAAAATACTTGAGGTTAGGTTTTCGTCCCTTAAGTTTCTTATTAGGTGTCATAGTACTTCCTGATCTAAGTAAGACTCTATTGGAGATGTGACATGCAATATTTACAGCTCCTGCTGAAAAATGTTTTGAGATATTTTTAGCACATAATATGACACGTACCATCTCTTAAAGTCATCTATTTTTTCTTTCAGCAACTCCGTTTTGTTGTGGATTTTTTTGTGCAGAAAATTCTTGTTTGATTCCCTTTTTCTTGCAAAACCCAGTAAACAAATTGTTTTTAAATTCCCTTCCATGATCAGTTCGTATTCTAACAATCCAAATGCCATGAGAAGTGTGAATTTGAATTGAAAGGGATTTGAAACACTCAAATGTACTACCTCTATTTTTTTTAGTTGTCATTATAGCTTTGAATAAGAAAATTAAGGGACTTAAGGAGTTGACAAATCAACCCATGACTAGTTTCCTTAAATCCCTTGATTTTTTAATCGTTTCTATATATTGTTTTACACTTTCTATAATTATAAGGTTAATATTGTAAAAAAAGTGGTAAAAAAGCTAGAACGACAACTATTTACAAACAAAACAAATAAGCTAGAATGACAACTAAAACAAAATGGAGGGAGTATCACATTTTTCTTTAAGGAAAAAGACCCCAAGAAAATCGTGTGAAATCATCCACACTGTTAAGAAATGAAACACTTACAACACACACAAACAAGCTCAAACCAAGAAAGAATGAAAAACAAACTGGAAATCGGCCAAACAAGAACCGAACAAAAAAACAGAAACAAACTGAAGAACACAAGGTTTTTACGTGGTTCGATCAATGTGATCTACATCCACGGAGGCTCTATACACCTCAATTCACTCCACTAAGCAATCAATTACAAGAAACAATCCAGAAAACCAGAAACCGCAATTCGCAAGCTGAATTGAGCTTAAGAACCCTAGCTTTCTAATTATAATGATTGAGAAGTGTTTACGGAGGGAAAACAACGTGTATCAACTCGTCTCTACTAGTGGATCAAATGTATATAAAGGTCTAAGCTCAAATCAAGAAGTATCAGGAGCTGTAACCAAATCAGTTTCAACTGCTCAAAACTGTTAGACGGACCTTTCACAACGGTTTCACATGCAACGGTTCTAAACCGTTGCATAAGTCTGTTATAACCGCTTTGACTCCGGTTCTTCATAAACCTTGAAAACTGATCTGTCTTAAAACCGGTTCTCCAGCCCGGTTCTTCCCAACCTGAACCCGGTTCCTGATTCCTCACAACCTCTACTACAAAACATGATCACTTGATGAAATTGAACTGATATCTACAAATCTCCACCTCAATGAACTCAAGTGTACTTCATCACCTCAAACTGCCTTGTTTGGTCCAGGTTTAACTACATTGTTCAAGCCTTATCAGGCTTGAGCAATGAACCATCTTGCTCCCTGAAACTGCCTTAGTTAGAAAATCAGCTGCATTATCCATGGTATGCACCTTCTTCACTTCAACAGATCCTGCTTCAATCACATCTCTTGCAAAATGAAGTCTAACATCAATATGCTTAGACCTCTCATGAAAAGCTTGATGTCTCACCAAGTGAAGAGCACTCTGATTATCACACTGAATGGTAACACACCCTTGTCTGATTCCTAAGTCTTTGATAATCCCTTTGAGCCACAGAGCTTCCTTGATTACCTCAGTTAAGGCAATGTATTCTGCCTCAGTTGTGGATAAAGCAACCACAGACTGTTGCACACTTTTCCAGCTTACAGCTATTCCATACAAAGTAAAGACATATCCTGTAATAGATTTTCTTGTATCCAAGTTCCCAGCAAAGTCTGCATCTGCATATCCAACCAGAGGTATAGCACCAGCTTCTAGTTTCTGAAACTTTAAACCCACACTGACAGAACCTTTCAGATATCTCAAGACTTGCTTCAAAGCTTCCCAATGTGACTCTCCAGGATTTGACATGTACCTGCTTACCAGAGATACACTATAGGCCAAGTCTGGCCTGCTGCATATCATTCCATACATCAAACTGCCAACACCACTGGCGTATGGAATATTCTTCATGTGAATCTCCTCAGCTTCTGTCTTAGGACACTGATCCTTGGACAGCTTAGTTTGCAGATTAACTGGAATACTTACTGGCCTTGACTCATGCATGTGAAATCTCTCCACAACCTTCTGCAAATACTGTTTCTGTGAGAGCCATAGTGTTCCAGTCTTCCTTCTTCTAATGATGTCCATTCCCAGAATCTTCCTTGCTTCCCCAAGACCCTTCATGTCAAATTCTGAACTCAATCTTCCCTTTAGCTGTTGTATCTTATCCATACTCTTACTGGCAATGAGCATATCATCCACATATAACAACAGAAATACATGTTCAACTCTTGAACCTTTGTTAAAGTATACACAGCTGTCATATAAGATTCTTATAAATCCTGCATTAATCATGAACTCATTGAACTTCTTATTCCACTGCCTTGGACTCTGCTTCAATCCATAAAGTGATTTCCTGAGAAAACAGACCTTCTCCTCATTTCCTGGAATCACAAAGCCCTCAGGTTGCTTCATGTATATCTTTTCAATTAGATCACCATGCAGGAATGCTGTCTTGACATATAACTGCTATAGTTCCATGTCTTCTTGAGTAACCTTTGATAGAAGTAACCTAATAGAGCAATGCTTCACTACTGGAGAAAATACCTCATTATAATGAATACCTTCTCTTTACGTAAAGCCCCTAGCCACCAGCCTTGCCTTGTATATGATTTTACCAGCCTTTCCAGCCTCCACCTTCTTCTTGTAGATCCACTTTGAGCTGACTAGCTTCTGCCCCTTTGGTTTGTCTACAAGCTTCCAGGTTTGGTTTCTCTCCAGAGATTCCATTTCCTCCATTATGGCCCCTATCCAGTGTTCACTTTCATTGCAACTTATTGCTTCCTTGAAATTGTTTGGCTCTTGAAACTCCAAGTCTTCTGCTACACTTAATGCATAATAGACACTTCCAGCTTGTCCATAGAAATTAGGCCTGTGGATTTGTCTTCTTGGTCTGTCTCTACCAATGCTTTAAGTTCTGAGATTTGCAATCTCAGTTTGACCTTCTTCATCTTCTGATGAGCTGTCATCTTCTTGTTTAGCTTGAGCATCCTTCTCTGGTGATATATGTTCCTGAGTAGGCTCCACCTGAATAGAAATTCTTCCAGATTCCACAGCACCATCAGCTTCCTCTTGACTTCCAGTAGAGTTATATCCCATCACACCCTCATTGAATCTTACATCGCTACTTATCAAGAGCTTCTGGTTTCCCTGTTCCAAGCACCATAACCTGTAGCCTTTTATGCCCTCAGGATATCCTAGGAATACACACCTCTGTGCTCTTGCATCAAGTTTGTCTTCCCTTCTAACAAATTTATGACTTCTGAGAAACTTTGAGGTTCGCTTTCAAGCATATAGGTAAGGAAATTTGCACCAAAGGTCTTTCCAATCCTATCCCTTTTACTTCGTCTAGGCTCAACCTCAATCTCTTTGCCTTGCTCTTTATTCACTGTTTCCACAGTCTTACTGGTGGAGGCAACTTCGACTTGAGTTTTATGAAGAAATGCATGTTCAAAGAACAATGCATTTTGAGACTCCATCATTGTTTTCTTGTGTATGTCATCAATCTCATATTCATGCACAAGAAACTGATATGCACTATTGTTGTGTGCATATCCAATGAATACACAATCAACAGTTTTTGGTCCAACTTTTACCTTCTTGGGTAAAGGTATGGCCACCTTGGCAAGACATTTCTACACTTTCAAGTATTTGTAGGATGGTGGTCTTCCGTGCCATAGCTCATATAAGATTTTATCCATCTTTTCTCGAAGGACCTTATTTAAAAGGTACTTAGCTGACAACATAACTTCCCCCACATGTTTTAGGGTATTGCAAAACTCAACAATAATGGATTCATCATTTCTTTTAAAGTCCGATTCTTTCGTTCGGCAATCCCATTTTATTAAGGTGAATAAGGTACAGTGGTTTCATGCTTGATTCTGTGTTGATCACAAAAATCAGCAAATGGAGATTCATACTCTCCTCCCCTATCACTTCGCAGCACCTTAATCTTTTATTAAGTTGATTCTGAATTTCGCTCTTGTAGAGAATAAACTTTTCTATAGCTTCATCTTTACTTTTCAGAAGATACACATAACAATATTTAGTGTAATCATCTACAAAAGTAATTAAATATTTATTTCCACCATTAATTTGCACGACTTTTAAATCTACACATCGGTATGAATGTTAAGTGGTTTGCTATTGACACGTCGGTTTCTAACCTAGTGTTCCGCAAGTGTACGGATGTAGGTGTAGTAACGATTATCAAGGTCGATCCCACAAGGAATAGTTTTAGGTAGTTTGATACCCTAATACTCTAGGAATGTCCTAACTAGATACTAAGTTTTAAAGGTTGATTTTACTAATTAAACTACTCAATTAAATATAACTCCAAACTTAGGAAACACGAAAACTAACAATCAAAGAGAAAAGGTATCCTAGGGCTTCGATTTCAGGATATTATTTCAATGTGGAATATGATTAACCTATTAATTTACCAATTCTAATGTTTATTAGGCGGCACGACAATAATCTAATCCTTCTCTCGAAGTGATTAAACCGTTGATTAATTAAGCTAATTACCCTCTCGAGTCAATTAAACCTAATAACTCCCAAACGATCCTAAGCCACGGCCTACACAGTCATAGACAACTGCGCTCTATGTTCTAAGTCTGATAACAATTCCCTCCTCTCGAAGCGGAATTGTTAAACTAAATTACTAAATCTAGGTGATCAAGCTAAATTCAGTTTAAGCATAAACATAGAGATAAAACACATAAAGAATGGAATTAAATAGATTAAATCATAAATCAAAACATTGTTATAATAATCCCTACTTTCTAACCCTAGGACACGAATAGCTTAGCTACTCATGCCTAGCAATAATCCAATACAAAATCTTAATAAAAACATTGTAAAGAATTAAACTAGAAAAGAATAAATAAACCCGGATGACTCCGTCTCGATGATCTTCGTCGTCTTTGTCCTCCAAGATGATGTAATTTATGTTCTTGATGATTGATCCCTTTTTCCTAGAGCTTGGGGTCCTTTTTATAGAGTTGGGGACGAATCTTCGGGAAGATAGAGTCAAAATCCTATTAAAATTAGGTAATTATCGCAGGAAAACACTTCTGACACGGCCATGTTGCTTAAGTGACACGGCCGTGTTGCTTTGCAAAAATCCACTTTTCCAGCAACAATTTGACACGGCCGTGTTGCAGCTGTGACACGGCCGTGTTCCATTCCAGAACCCACAATGCGTTGCAAGACACTTTTGACACGGCCGTGTTGCTTTGTGATGCGGCCGTGTCGGTTCTTGCCCGGTTTTGCTCCTGGACCGGTTCAGGGCGGTTCGGACCGGTTTGAACCGGTTCTTGGACGGTTTTCACTCCTTTGGGCCGGTTTTCACTCTATTTGACTTGTTTCTCCTTCGTACTTCATCCAAATGGCATAAAAATACCTAATTATCTTCAAAACAAGTCGAAACACGTCAAATGGCCCAAATATTATAAATATCAATAAGTGCTGGTCAAATATACACGTATATGCCATAAAATATGATCCTAAATCGACCTAAATACATGCATAAATAACGTGTTATCAAACTCCCCCAAACTTAAACTGTTGTTCGTCCCGAACATCATACAAAAAGACACAAAGAAGACAAGTGATTATGCATTTTGTTTAGGGCGATTAGACGATGAATTCAGTTTCAGTTTGATTTTCCTTAAAACAACTAGGCAACACAATTCACTTGAGCATATGCGATAACGCAAAAATCAACTACTCTCGAGACTTTGAACTTTCGAATCATTCAACCCTCACCGGGTGAGTGTTTCACTCATCTCTCAAGTGTTTAGGCTAAAATAATGTTCACTCATATTGAATTACATGCGAAGCCTACCATATGCTTGCCAATCGTCTACACTAGACCTCGTACTTGATATGTGTGACAAAAGATCAAAAAGGTCTTTATTTTGGTTGTAATGTGGGCTTAAGGTAAGGTGGGATACATTTGGATATAAGTGATTATTCATTGGACTAACCAAGTTACGTCTAACCCGACTACCCCTCAATACAATCACTCAACCTCACTCTTCAAATTTCAGCAAATCACCCCGCAAGTTGACTTCTTCACCTTCCCAAGTCCATACAACTTAAGTGCTTTTCAATTCTGTGGGTACCACATTTTTGGGACTACCCAAATGTTCTAAGCAAATTCACAATTTAAGCACTTTATTTTCTAGCTTCTCCTCTATAATACAACTTTTCTCTTTTTCTTTTTTTTTTTTTTTTTTTTTTTTTTAGAGAGGCCATTCTTCGTTTTTCACCTATCACTTTTCTCTTATTTCCTTCATCTTTTGAAAATATCCCTACTTCCCATTCCTTCCCACAATTTGTTCACCCAAAAATTCCTTCCAATTCTCCTCCCTCTTACTTGATTAATCCAATTATGGCCAAAAGAGTTAGATCAAAAGGTTTCGGCTGATATTGTTTAGGTTATGAATAAATAAAGCTATAAGGCTCAAGTGGGCTAACTAGGGACAATTTTTTTTCATTATGGGTCAAAGGCAATTTTCATGGTTCAAAGAAATAGGCTTAAACAAAGAGTTGCCTAAGATCATTTTCTAAATCACGACACATACTTGACACATTCTTAGTAAAGACTCAAGGCAAGTTCTAGAGACTAGTACACATATTCAATCAAATTCACACCGAAAGAAAGTATATGACTCCAAAAATTGGAGTATAATTAGGCTCAAATTCTCACAAGGTTAATTTTGATTGAATATTCTAAGTTCAAGCTCAATTTCGTCTCAAAACACCTCTCATGCTCTATTATGTGCCATTTTTTCATCTAAATCATCTCATCATTAACTATTCATCATCCATCTTTCCCTATTATTCTCTTTTTATTTTTTTTCACTTGTTACCTATTTCCGGGTTTTATTATTCTTATGACTCTAAACTAAAACACTAATAAGACTCTAAACTCTAAACTCCTAAGACTCAACATGGAAACACTATGCAATCAAACTCGGGCTCACAGACCCAACAGCACTAATACATCAGAAAAATGGGCTCACAGACCCGATAAACCAATTTAAACAATAAAAAAATCAGCAAAATGGGCACACGGACCCACAATTAACAGCACGAAATTCGAACGAGGTAAATCAAAACTATAAATATAGCTGCCAAGACGTCCCACGGTCTACCCCCTCCCCCAAACTTGGCTGAAAGCCAATGTTTGGAGGAAAAACGTGGTACGCCTTGGTGCTAACTTACAAATCGTTTCGACGACGGCTTTTTGAAACCCCTACGAGCTCCGAAATCGTGCCATTTTGCTGCTTACTGAATCTTGGTTCGGCCGTCTCCGTATCGCGTTCTGAATTTTTGCATTTTTTTCTGCTGAAGTATTGACACGGCCGTGTTGAATGTTGTGACACGGCCGTGTTACTTTTGAGCCAAAATTGATGTTTTTGGGCCGATTTTGACACGGCCGTGTCGGTTGTGTGACACGGCCGTGTTGCATTCCAGTGTGAATTCGTGTTTGGAGCTTGGTTTTGACACGGCCGTGTTATAAGGCTGACACGGCCGTGTTGCTGTTGAACCAAAATTTGGGTTCTAGACCTGATTTTGACGCGGCCGTGTCGTTTGTGTGACACGGCCGTGTTGCATTCCAGTGCTGAAAACACTTTTTAAGTGCTTGTTGACGCGGCCGTGTCCATAGTGCGACACGGCCGTGTTGCATCTTCTGCTTCTTTTAACGCGATTTTTCCGTCTTTTCGACCCCCTTTTCTTGCAACACTCGTCCATGTTGATTCCTAAAAACATAAAACACTAAAACTGTTAGACAAATCAACTCCTAATCACACAACACTAAGAAACTGGAACGAGTTCGAAAATGAAACTTCTGAAAAATACACAACTGTTCGGCCAGAGTTGTGGCCGAAGTGAGCTTCGCGCAGAACTGAAAATAAATGAATCACACAATCGATTTTACGTGGTTCGTTCAAGATGAACTACATCCACGGAGGCAAGGCACACCTCAATCCACTAAGATATCCAATCAATTACAGAAATTACACTCAGAAATGAATATGCCCAATTCTGGAACAAATTAGGGCAGAAAACTATCACTCTCAAATTCTCTCTGTAATCTATGAAAACTGGAAATTGCTCGACGTAGTGTTGTTCTCCTTGAAGAGAGCTTTCCAATGATATAGGTCTTGTAGCTCGAATGTAACTGATGGAAAAGTTCTAACTGATTGAAGATGACTGCTGCTACCGGACAAATGTGACGGTTTATTCCGTCACAAACTGTAACAAACTCGTCACAACTGACGGTTATCCTCCAACAACCCTGAACCCGGTTTATTCTGCCCAGACTCACTTCTACATGCTAAAACCCGGTCTATCCACCCGGTTCTTCACTTCATGATCCCGGTTCTTCATTCTAGACACATCCTATTTCAAAATATAGCTCACTTGATGAGATTGAACACTTCCTCACAAAAACACACGTAAAACATAAAATTAACGCAATAATAAAAAAATAAACATAAAACAATAACCATCGGGTTGCCTCCCGATAAGCGCTTTGTTTTACGTCTTCAGCCGGACGTCCTTTTTCTATCAACCTTCTTCTAGCCACCCCGAGTTGGAAGTTTTCTGAACACTTAAAGAGCTATTTGGGGCACGAGGATTTTCTATAGCAGCTAGGGTAGTGTAAATAATGCTACAATTGTGCCTACCCCTTGGACCCGATTTATGTATTTTGAGTGTGATTATTTCGTTTTGAACCCGAAAAACCAACTCCCCTTTAGGTACATCTATTAGTGCTTGGCTAGTCGCCAAGAAGGGTCTTCCTAAGATAAAAGGGAATTCATCACTCCCTTTCATGTCAACAACTAAGAAATCACTAGGGAATTCAAAATTTAGCACTTTTACCACTACATCCTCTGCTACTCCCAACGGCGTTAATGAAGATCCATCCGCCAATTTGATAGTAGTAAAGGACCGTTTAATTTCCCTTAATCCTAATTGTCTATACTGCTTAAGAGACATCAAATTTATGCTAGACCCTAAGTCACACATGACATTATGAAATTCATGACTACCAATTGAGCAAGAAATAGTAAAACTCCCTGGATCTTTTGCTTTTGTTGCTCTTCTTGGTTTCATGCTTGTGTTTGCGTTCTTCTTGGGCCTGCACGGTCTCTTCTTTGTCGCCTCTTTTCCATCCTCCCACTCCTTTGTTTTCTCTTTAACTTCGATTCTCTCCTTTGGTGGTTCCTGTTTCACAACAACAACTCTAGATTGCTCTAAAGGATCAAGGTTAGCAAAGAACGAATTTTTAAAACAAAAATCAAAAGACTCATCAAGAATAGGAGATGAAGTTTTCTTATCTATGATTGTATTGACCTCCTCCTTCTCAATGTTTTTGACTTCCTCGCTTGATTCCTTCGCTTCTTGGTCCTTCAAGCTCTCTTCATGCTCATCTAGCTCCACAATATTGCAGTGCTCCTTCGGGTTAACCACTGTATCACTCGGGTATTGGCCTTGCTTGTGTTGAGCTCCTACTATCTTTATCAGCTGACTCATGTTTGATGTCAACTCTCCAATGCTAGCTTGAGTCTGCACCAACGTGTTCTCGAGCCTCTTGATGTCTGCCCCTTGCCCAGTGATATGCTTGTTTAGCTCCATGAATTTTCCATCCACTTTCTTCTCCAACTGAGCTAACTTTTCATCATACTTTTCGAATTGTGACATCGCGATCTCTTCTTGTGATGGCTTCTTACCGTCATGGATCATGCCATTTGTAACAGCAAATCCGGGTGGCGGATTGAGTGTATTTTGCGCGTTCCCATATGAAAAGTTCTGATGGTTCAGATTCTGAGGGTACTGATTGTACCGAGGCTGATTGTTCTGGAAATTGTTGAAGTTCCGTTGATTCACAAATTTTACTTCTTCAACTTCTTCCGGACCCCCTGGCTGTTGTGCTAACGTCAGATTAGTTAGCAGATTCACCTGGCTCGTCAATGCTGTTACTTGTGCTGTGAGCTTTTCAATTGGCTCATTATTGACGGGCTCGACTTTTTGGACACTCGCTACCCTCCTTGGCATGTTTCTCTCGTTCGACCATTGGTAGCTTGTTCTGGCCATCGCGTCCAGGATTGAGAATGCCATCCTTACTGACTTCTCCATCAAACTTCCACCCGCAGCTGCATCCACTTGGTTTCTAGTCGGAGCAAGTAGACCATTGTAGAACTTGCATACTTGCTGCTTCTTGGTGAACCCATGTTGAGGGCAACTCCGGATAAGATCCCGGAATCTCTCCCAAGCCTCTCCGAATGGCTCTTGGTCCAGCTGTTTGAACTGATTAATTTGATTCTGCAAGTCGAGCATCTTGCTCGGTGGAAAATACTTCAATAGGAACGAAGTGCTCAACTCTTCCCAACTGATGATATCTTCCAAGGAATTGAACCATTGGAGGGCTCTATCCTTTAACGAAAAGGGAAACAATCGCAGCTTAACCTGCTCGTGTGGCACATGGTTTATTTTGATTGTGTCCGCCAATCTTCGGAACTTTATTAGGTGAGCATTCGGATCCTCCATTGCACTTCCTCCATACTGGTTCTGCTGCACTATGTTGATCAGTGCAGGCTTCAGCTCGAAACTATTTGCATTCAGAGGCGGGAGTTGTACTCCTCCTGACTGTTGATTAGGATTCGGCCTTAAACAGTCACTAATAGGTGTATTGTCTTCTTCTCCCGCATCTGGCTCTATTGGAATCTGTCCGTGCTGTTGTGGCAACTGTTGCTGCTGTGCAGGTATCTGCTGCTGTATAATAGTGACGCGATCGTCCAATCGTGCTAAGGCTGTTAGCACTCTATTTAATGCTTCATCATTCGGCTGCTGTGGTGGGTTCTCCATCTCAGCTGTGAAGTTTCTTCTCGTTCGGTGTCTGCGAGCTGTCGCTTCAATTTCTGGATCGAAAGGAAGAAGGGTTTCTTTCCCTTTTGATCTGGTGTGCATACGAAGCCTGAAAACACCAAAAACAAGAACTACCGCGTAACACTAAAATTAACCCAAAAAATAAAAACGAAAATTAAAATTAAAATTATGAAAAAATAAAATCTAGTCTAGTTTCCTCCTATTTTTCAAGATAAAAACTAAGCGCTAAATCCTATGCCCCGGCAACGGCGCCAAAAACTTGACACGTCGGTTTCTAACCTAGTGTTCCGCAAGTGTACGGATGTAGGTGTAGTAACGATTATCAAGGTCGATCCCACAAAGAATAGTTTTAGGTAGTTTGATACCCTAATACTCTAGGAATGTCCTAACTAGATACTAAGTTTTAAAGGTTGATTTTACTAATTAAACTACTCAATTAAATATAACTCCAAACTTAGGAAACACGAAAACTAACAATCAAAGAGAAAAGGTATCCTAGGGCTTCGATTTCAGGATATTATTTCAATGTGGAATATGATTAACCTATTAATTTACCAATTCTAATGTTTATTAGGCGGCACGACAATAATCTAATCCTTCTCTCGAAGAGATTAAACCGTTGATTAATTAAGCTAATTACCCTCTCAAGTCAATTAAACCTAATAACTCCCAAACGATCCTAAGCCACGGCCTACACAGTCATAGACAACTGCGCTCTATGTTCTAAGTCTGATAACAATTCCCTCCTCTCGAAGCGGAATTGTTAAACTAAATTACTAAATCTAGGTGATCAAGCTAAATTCAGTTTAAGCATAAACATAGAGATAAAACACATAAAGAATGGAATTAAATAGATTAAATCATAAATCAAAACATTGTTATAATAATCCCTACTTTCTAACCCTAGGACACGAATAGCTTAGCTACTCATGCCTAGCAATAATCCAATACAAAATCTTAATAAAAACATTGTAAAGAATTAAACTAGAAAAGAATAAATAAACCCGGATGACTCCGTCTCGATGATCTTCGTCGTCTTTGTCCTCCAAGATGATGTAATTTATGTTCTTGATGATTGATCCCTTTTTCCTAGAGCTTGGGGTCCTTTTTATAGAGTTGGGGACGAATCTTCGGGAAGATAGAGTCAAAATCCTATTAAAATTAGGTAATTATCGCAGGAAAACACTTCTGACACGGCCGTGTTGCTTAAGTGACACGGCCGTGTTGCTTTGCAAAAATCCACTTTTCCAGCAACAATTTGACACGGCCGTGTTGCAGCTGTGACACGGCCGTGTTCCATTCCAGAACCCACAATGCGTTGCAAGACACTTTTGACACGGCCGTGTTGCTTTGTGACGCGGCCGTGTCGGTTCTTGCCCGGTTTTGCTCCTGGACCGGTTCAGGGCGGTTCGGACCGGTTTGAACCGGTTCTTGGACGGTTTTCACTCCTTTGGGCCGGTTTTCACTCTATTTGACTTGTTTCTCCTTCGTACTTCATCCAAATGGCATAAAAATACCTAATTATCTTCAAAACAAGTCGAAACACGTCAAATGGCCCAAATATTATAAATATCAATAAGTGCTGGTCAAATATACACGTATATGCCATAAAATATGATCCTAAATCGACCTAAATACATGCATAAATAACGTGTTATCAGCTATTTTCTTCAATAATTTGGAAAGATGACCGGGTTAATTTTGCCTCAACTCAAGTTTCGCACTTGTATTTCGTATTAATATGGAATGTAGACATGCCTTTAAGCTCATCAACCTACGCAGGTTATCAAAATTTACATGTCATTGTCTACCATCCCACATAATGGGAGACTCAAGCAAATAAACGGAGGAGTTAATTTTTTCATTCTTTATGGGCTTAATAGCCATTACATTTAGTTTGAACAAACCATCACAAACATAACCCTTTCCTACAAACATCCCATTCTTAGACAAAATAACTTTATCGGGCTAAAAAATAATATGAAAGCCATGCATGTTCAATAACGAGCCAGACACCATATTCTTGCGAATCTCCGGCACGTAGAGCACATTATTAAGAGTCATCTCCTTCCCCAAAGTCATCCTCAAGACCACCTTGTGTTGATCTTTCACATCCGAAGTGGCAGAATTCCCCATATAGAGCTTTTCATTGTTGGCAGTTTCATCAAGGAAGCTAAAGTGCTCCTTGTTTAAAACACACGTGACGGGTTGCACCCATATCAATCCACTATTCACGTGGGTTTGAACCCACCAAGTTTACCTCTGAGACCGTCGCCGCAAAATGCATGTGATCAACTTCTTTGGTGATCCCATCCACCATATTAGCCTCTTATTTCTTCTTCGTCTTTCTACATTTGGCAGCTCGGTAACCGGGTCAATCATAATTGAAGCAGTTACCATTGAACTTCTTCTTAAAAACTCTTTCTTCGGCCCTCAATCATTCTTGCTAGCCGGACCGGATTTCTTCTTATTCCTTGAGCCTTCACCATGCTTAACAACCTTGGCCTTAGCCGACTCCAAATTGAACCACTTCTCTGAACGTCTATTATCCTCTTCGATACGAAGACGAACAACTAGTTCTTCGATGTTCATCTTCTTTCGTTTGTGTTTCAATTAATTCTTGAAATCTTTCCAAGTGGGTGGTAATTTCTCGATTATGGCAGCCACTTGGAAAGTTTTGCTCAACACCATTCCTTCAGAATGAATTTCATGCAAGATGACTTAAAGCTCTTGCACTTGGCTTATAACAGGTTTTGCATTGACTTTCTTGTAGTCGAGGAACCGACCAACAATGAACTTTTTGGCCTCAGTATCCTCCGTCTTGTAATTTCTTGTCAAGAGAGTCCCAAAGTTCTTTAAATGATTTCATAGAGCTATACGCATTGTATAGCGAATCGTCTAAGTCATTCATGACGTAATTCTGACGCAAGAAGTCAGAATGCCTCCAAGCATCAAACGCGTTGATAGCTTGAAAATCAGCATTTTCAACCAACTTGGGTGGATCTTCAATCAAAAACCTCGCAAGGTTCAAAGTGGTGAGGCAAAATAGCATATTTTGTTGCCACCTCTTGAAGTTTAATCGTTGAACTTCTTCGGCTTATCCACATGATCATATGGAACATTCACCAAAGGAGGCATGAGTGCAGGAGGGATGAAAGAAGGAGTGATAGTTGGAGGAGGCAGATTGCCGGCAGTAAGGGCAGTGTTGGTAGTGTTGCTGGGTGTGGTGTTCGAAGCCACTGTTTTAAGCATGTAGGAATATAGCAGGGTGAAAGATGGCTACTTAACTCACAAAGTGAACAAATAGAGGCATGTGTAGTCACAGTTTCTTTAAAACAGGTTCACTCCCTCGACTTTTTGCTACAAGGAACGTGGACGTCCGTTCCCCAGGATACAATGACTTATATAGAAGTAGAAAAACTCTCGCACTGAGTTCCTATTGAACGAGAAACTGATTTAGGGCTCGATATGTATCACCAAGGCTGGAGGGCTAAGAAAATGAAAGCAAAGTGGAAAAGAAGAGGTAGCAAACTTCTGCAAATATTCTTTGTCAAATCCTGAATTTTTTGTGCAAATTGGACAAGAAAAGCCACTATTCATAGGATCAATATGGTTGTTGGTTAACCAGTCTGCCTTTATAATTTAATGTCAGTAACTTCTAAGGTTATAACATAATTATGGCTACTAATATCACAAAAATGTGGAGAATACCAAAGTGTTGGAAGTTATAATGCAGATTGGAAAAAAATAATAGTAAAAATTGGCTCGCGGGGTCGTCCTACGACATTCATATATGCAGGCCATGCTCGCACACAAGTCTCTTCCTCCGAGGCTCTAATCACGCTTGATTTGCCCCACTGTGACTGGGTGCGATAGAGGGAGCCTCTATGATACACATCATATACTCCCTAGAAGGTGATATATATATATATATATATATATATATATATATATATATATATATAAGCCAATTTTGCACCAATTTTTCAATGTGGGACAAAATCCCAAAGCAACTTCAAGTGCTCCACTTTGAACATCAATTTCTCATTCACCCATTAGCCATTTTAGGTAAATGATATATCGTCTCGAACCTCTTCCGGAGGAGAGTACGATACCACCTTAAAATTTCATGTTTCATTACCGACTCCCAGTTTAATTGGGACCAAACCTGGCTGCCCAAAAGGGCAATTTTTCCAACAACCAAAATTTAGTTCACTCTACTGTATTCAAAGTTTTGATAGTCCTTATTAGAGAAGTGAAAGTGATAGCTCCACTGACGAATGGACAAAGCACGAATCCATCTTAGTTTCTAGCTCATTTGGTAGCCTAGATTTGCCAAGATAGAGTAGTTATCTTACCATATTTGGTTGTTTGGTTAATAAGATTAAAAATCTGCTCGGCCCAAGATTCAAGCAAGCCCGTAACATTTTTACCGTTACTCTTTACAATACAGATCTAGCCTCAGGGATCTGATTGCATATACAAGGTGGAACACTAATTGAGATAAGGAGGTAAAAGATAAAACCATCCCTTCGTTCTTATGAAAAATTGAGGCAACAGACAAAATCACTCCAAACGATCTTCATACCTTAATCTCTTTGTATCAAAATTACTCCAATCGATCTTCATCCCTTCATCTCTTTGTTTCAAAATCACTCCAATTGATCTTCACCTCTTTGTTAAAAAATTATGAAAATTTTGATTCATTGGATTGGGCAAAAGGATGAACACATTCGACACTCTTGCTTGCATTATTGAAAAAAACGGAGGCAAATTTTCTATTTTTCTTCTTCACCATCTATGGAAAATACAGAATCTGAATTCAGATAAGTTATTTTACAGAGCCAAATCAAAAAGTTTAATCATTCTGGAAGCCACTGTTGGATCTCAAAATTGTCTGATTCGAGCCGCTCTGTAAATTCAGATGTTTTTTTTTTTTGTTTTGCTTTTATGCTTTTTTATTCAATTTTGATTTTGTTCATCTGTGTTTTTTAAGCTTATCTGCCATATATGATAGAACCCGTAGAACATGTATTTTTACCTAATGGTGTTTTTGGAAATTCATATGATTTTTTAGGGATAAATGACAGGCTCTAATTCTAACCCGAAAATACCGTAAGTGTACGGGTATAGATGTATATAGGGAAAGTCAAGGTCGATCCACAGAGAATATGTTACGTAGTTCGATACCCTAATTATCTAGGACTATCATAACTAGACACTGGAAAATTGTTGGATAATTGATTAAGTAATAAATTAAACTAATAAACCAAATTAATTAATAAAAGCCGATTTCCAATCAAAGAGAATGTATCCTACGATTTCGATTACAGGATTTACGCTAATGATGATTACTCTCTAATTTATAAACATTTAACCCAGTCTATCTATCTATTAGGCGGCACTTAATTAACCTAACCCTTCTCTCAAAGTGACTATGTCGTAGATTGATTAAGATAATTACTCTCTCGAGTCAATTGATCCTAACAACTCCTAACAATCCCTTAACCTTTGCCTACATGGTCATAGATAATCGCGCTATGTGTTATCGTCTATTAATAATTCCTTTCTCTCGAAACAGAATCGTTAAACAAGTAAATTAAACCTAATTGCCCAGATTAAATTCAATTATAGGATTAAACCAAACACATAGATAGATGATAAAATTGAAGTCTATAAATTAAACGACTAAATCAACATTGTTGTAAAACTCTAATTTCTAATCCTAGGACATGAGTAGTTTAGCTACTCATGCCTACCAACAAATTAAAAACAGAATCTAATGAAAACATTCTCAAGAATTTGAAAGTAAACAAAGAATAATTAAACCCGAAATGTCGGCTCTTAGATCTTCGTCTTGCTCGATCTCACACCTTCTACTCCAAGGTAAAAATATGAGTTCCTCTGATGTAATCTTATGATTTCTAGTGATTCTCTCTAATTTCGAGTCTCTATGTCATTTTATAAGTTTCGGGACGAGTCCTGGGGTCTCTAGGCTTTGATTCCCAATTGGGAACACGAAACCTTTTCAAAATAGGTTTTTTGTCACGGCCGCACAACATAACTCTTGCGGTCATGATGCCTTGAGCTCAAAACTTCCTTTGAAACGTACCTTTTATCGCGGTCGTGATGGTCTTATAGTGTCGTTTGCATTTCCAGCCACTTTTCGTCGCGGTCGTGCTCCTTTCCTTGTCGCGGTCACGTCGGTTCAACTCCAGACCAGTTCCAGACTGGTTCAGACCAGTTCAAGCCGGTTTAGACCAATTTTCCCTTTCCTTTGACTTGGTCTCTCATCCAATGGTCATAAAATACAATTTTTTACCGTAAAATACTCAAAATACCTTCAAAACAAGTCGAACAGTTTAAATGGTCCAAATATAAAAAATCTACGCAACTCTTGACCAAATATGCATGTAAATGCTATCAGATACAATCCTAAATCGCCCTAAATAGATGCATAATAAATGTGTATCAATAACCATGTAAATAGATAAGTTAATTATGATTTTAAACTACCTTACCAAGTCTAGCTTATTGTATCTCATTCACATATCTTACCTACCAAACACAAAGATATGATACAAATCATTCTTTATCTATGATACATATATTTACGTAAACTATCTTGTTATATCTCAGTATAGCTATTAAACGAGTTATTGTGTGTTTGCTACCCGTACCCAAGATTATAAAGATACCTCCCTTTAATGGTTGTTTGATATCCTATACTGGTAATCTCATCGGCCCATTATTAGAAGCAGCTCTGCAATAAAATTATTGTTCCTCTTTACCTAACAGATCCAACCTCTCAGGCACGGTTGCTATTATAAGTTGCAACATTGACATTGCTCAAGATAAGGATCTTATCAGACAAAATTACCCCTAGACTAGTGGAATTACTAACCTAGTTCTGTCCATTCCCAATTTCAATTTTTTCTGCTCTCATGAGTCATGCCCAAGCTTTTGTGGTTTACATATGAAGGTTGTTAAATCAAAGCAAATTTCTTTATGGTACATGGTTGTTGTCTATGTTTTTCCTGTTTTATACCTTTGCATAAAGAGATTTTGAAATGCATTTCATGTCACTTTGCAATTTCATACTTATTTTATAGATGTGATATTGGTGCAGAAGGTAAGAATTGAAGGTCTCTACTCAAGGAGGTGAAACATGGGTGTAGATTCCAGAACAATCCTTGCAATTTGAAAAGAGGGTCGCATTGTTTCTTTTTTTTTTTTTTTTTTAGTGTAAATTAATGTTCCCCGTTTAATTTCAAGGGTAAAGTGGTCTATCCAGTTTTATCTAGTATCAAGGGGTACATATGCAACCACAATTTTATTGAAATAGCAAGCTACCAAAAAACCATTTTAGAATATCACAAGAAATAATATGCTCTACCAAACTCTTTGATTAAGTAATTAAAAAAAAAAAAAAAATACACAAATCACTTTACTTTCCTCTAATTTTGTTTTTTTTTTTTGGAATATGAGTTAGAACTTATTAATATTGGTCATCAACTGATTGTTTTTAAATTACAACATTCACTATATTTTTTTATATTTGATTATGTTTCAACGACCATTGTTTGATGCGTTTTGACAAGACATTCATTTACTCTCTATTAATTTTAGAATCCATCACTTCCAATACTATAGTTAATTGGAGTAGAAGGCATAACAATCCAATACATTTGCAGCAATGATTAACCGAATATGATATAACGGCTTGTTTGGTAGACTGTATTAGGATAGATTAAATAAGTTATATGACATAATCATCCGTTTGGTAGGTTGTATAACTTATATGCCAACCATAACACAAGAGGCCCTGTATTTAATCCCGGTAAACCCGCTTATGGCATCTCACCAAATTGGCAAGATAACTTATACACCCTTATACAACTACTGAGACACGTCATTTTTTTGCCCAAATAGCCCTAGCCATCGCAGTCTTCTCATATTCGCCACTTTGCAACCCCTACTTCATGGAGGATGAAGACAGATGTTCAACGTCCTTCGAAATCTATCATCTTAGGAAAGCTCACAAGACCTCAAGCTTCCTTCACAGACGCGCCGAGGAAGATCGGACTTTTATCTCCTTACTAGACCGTGACATCAGATCCGAAACCAAGAAGGAGGTAACATGGGGCTGCCAATCGGTCACCTATTTTATATTCAGCTTCGCTCTTAGATTAAATCCGGGAGTACAATTTACCTTCAGTTTTATTTTTTAGGTTTTATACACGTGTTTATGCTTGAAATCCAGTTTCAGATTTTGCTCTTCCACTGCAAGGTCTCTTTGCAACTAAATATCTAAAAATCGATCCAAAAGTTTCTCGAATTTTATAATTTGGGGCTTAGGAGCCAATGCAGTGCAAATGGCCCAATTGTTATTCTATTTTAGCTTAATTTTTTTCAAGTTGGACATCTTTGTTCAAGCCGACCAGTACATGCTTATGTAGACAAGACTTTGAACACTAATCTTGTTGTATGTTTAATGCTGAACTTGTCAGGAAAAATTCTAAGCCTATATTCACTCTGAAAGATTAATTTGTGGCTTTGTCAAGTGTTTTATTTTACTAGTTTATTGTGGGTTTGGTGGAATGATTTCACATGTTTTATTGCTTGGTTGTTTGTCACCAAAAGTCGGTCTAATTGATAAATAACTATTAGAAAACATATCGAGTATCCTTGAGGATCGATGTTGAATTTATCAAGCAGTCTCATGTGTTGTTTATTTATTCATTATGTCAGCTTAAATGTAGTTATACAAAATGTAAGTCTCATTAAGCTATTTAATAGTCCATCATCCTCCCCTAACTTACGTCTAACAATGCAGATTGTATCCATTATTCTTTCCCCGAAGACCCGATGTTGCGATTAGTGAGAAAGAAACTTGTTATCCTTTTTTTTCTTCAAGAGGCTTTAAGAAACACACTTCTCGCACTAATACTAGTATATGGCCTAATAGGAAAAAATTAGGTAGGAAAAGAAAACGTCCCAACCATGAGGAGCAATATAGCATGCTAGAGTGCATTCCTAATCAAGTAAGACAATTAACTAGCATAGTTAAGTTAAATGATTCTAGTTGTATCGACAATTGTCGGATATATATAAATACGTTTGCTAGGTTGTGCTTACTAAGGGAATTAGGAGGTCTAAATGATAATAAATACGAAGTGTAGATGAGCATGTGGCTATATTTTTAACCATCCTTGGACATCAGAAAAAAATTGTATCTAGGACAAACCGTGTCACATTATATTCAACTAATCTTGAAGGAAATTCTTAAATTGCATCCTCTATTTCTAGTAACTCCCACTCCGGTCCTCGAAGATTACACAAACCCAAGGTGGCAATGGTTCGAGGTAATCTCTTATGACATTAACGTTCTCTTAAACGGGTCAAAATATTAGATTACTTTTTAATTATGTAAGCCAATGCTACCTGTGACACATTCATTGTCATTATTAGCTAACTTCTTACAATCATGAATTTGCAATCTAGGGTTTCTTAGGCACACTAGATGGTACTTTCATTCACGTGCATGTTAAAAAAAAGTAGATAAACCTCGGTATAGGATAAGAAATTGTCAAATGTGCACGAAAGTACTAGTTGCATCCAATTAAAATATGAGGTTTACTTATGTTCTCCAGGGCTAGGAGGGCTCAGTTGTAGAGGCTAGAATCTTGAGAAACACCATCAATAGGCCTCATGGGTTGAAATTCCCAAAGGGTACATCATACACCTTCACTAATTATTAGGATTCTTCAAACATGGCCTTTTCTTTATATTAGAATGACCTTTGTTTGTTTAATGATAGGGTAATATTACATGTGTGATAACGGGTATGCTAATAGTGAGGTGTCTTTAACCTCTTCAGGGGCTTCAAGTATCACTTGGAAAACTGGGATTGGTTGTCAGTCCAACCTCAAAATTTCCAAGAGCATTTTAATATATGGCACACTAGATCAAGAAATGTGATAGAGCATGCTTTGGAATCATGAAAATGCATTGGGGGATTTTCAGGAGTTGCATTTACTACCCCCCATGAAGGTCCAAACGAGGCTAATAATTGTTTTTTTCTTATTGTACAACTTTATCCGTAGTGAGATGCTTGATGACCCACTAGAATCCCTACTAAACAATCAGCCGGTAGAACCACATAAGGAGCACGAGGATAATATAGATAACACTGAAGCCTTACCTAAGTCTAATGCTTGGCGAGACAATCTAGCACTGACCATGTGGGCGGATCGGTGCTTTAGATGTTAGGACATTCTCCGCCAATGTAACTCTCGGATGTAGTAATTTTTTTTTAAAAAAAAAAAATTCTAGTGTGCACCAGACAACTTATTTATTTGAATGTTGTTATGTAATAAATATCTTATATTTTATACTAGAATTAATCTAGTGTCCATTTCGTTTCTTGATAATGTATTAATCTTCTCTTCGGTATGTTTATTTAAATTTGGTAGATTTAATTATATGTCAGAAGGATATATGAGAATTGTGCCCTTACAGTTGTAATTATTAGTGGTGAGAACTTTTGTGGTATGGTTTGAAATTATTAGTCACTCTCTGTTCTTTTGTTGTTGTTATGCTATAGGGACCGAAGATGGAAAGCATAGCTTTTAGCGCAGGGCGTGACAACGGTCGAAGGTCTGAAAAAAGGCAGACGATCTTGGAGCCCTCAAGAAGAAGAGGTGTTTGTGGACGCCCTTAAAGACCTCATAGCAGAAGGAAGGAAGACGGACAATGGTTTTCGCGTTGGCTACTTGGGAAAGCTGGAGATGGCAATGAAGAAGGTGTTTCTCGGAACCGACTTAAAGGGCCAACCTCATATAAATTCTAAGATTGTGGGGTGGAAGAGGTTGTATGTTATAGGTTTAGCCCTATTGGGGCTCACGAGAGTTGGGTACAATGAAAGACCGGCTTACTAGGGTGCACAAACAAGCAATGGTAACAAATTGTGAAGGTCTACATATTTTTACATTTATTAACTTTTCGTACCTGCATTGATCTGCTCATATTGTTATGCATTGTTTGGAATCAAATTATATCGGTGAATATGAGATCCTGATTCTGAATATCCTGTGAATTAAGTTTTTGTCAAATGAAGTTAATACTCGGTTTCTTCTCTCTATGTTCATGTCTATCTTATCTCCTTTGGATATATATTGTAAATCATCATGAACTAGTAGGTATCCTTAAGTCCGTATAAATAAATATGTACACCTTATTAGATACTTATGAAACACAAATTGTTTAAACCATAGTTAGTTGAGGCTCATCAGCTTGAATCCCTTACTGATCCAATTACATATCGTGAGGAAGATGGTTAATTATAGAGTTATACAGATGAAGTTTTAGAATAAAAAAATCAATTAGATTATGCATTATGGTCATAATAAAATCTGGCAAAACTAGCAGGTTATTACCTTCTATTCTAGAGGTGGTCTAAGCTAGCTAACCACCAAATTGTGCAGCTTCTGCAGTTTCATTAATGGTGGATAATCCACATATATGTTTTTTTTCTTTTTTTCTTTTTCCTCTTGTTTCTAATGTTAAGTGAACCAGCAAATCTGCATATTTGAGAACCCGTTAATGCAACACAGAAATATTGCACCATGTGATGATATAGGATCTGGATTGGGGATAGTCTACTATAATAAACTCATTGATTGTACGAGTTGTTAATGAAGTGATTTATTAACACTGTCCAACACTAGTAGTCACTGTCATATGGTAAGTGTGATTATGGTTCCAGTTGATTGTAGAGAATGAACATAGATTGAAAATTTTAAGGACATGAACATAGTTTAGCGTAAGTCAATAGGCTTCTTAACACTATAATTGTGTTGTTTTATGAATGTTTGTTTTGCAGTTTAAGATTTGTGTCTGTTTTCACTTTTTTCTTGCTTTATTTTCTACATTTCTTTGAGGAGTCATCTCTTTTAAGGTTCTTCTATATCTAGCATGGATTAGTTGAAAATATGGGTGTATTGTCACTCCACATAGGGAAATGGTGTATTTGAGAAATTAAATTGCCGATGATTCCTGAATATTCATAAGCATCATAGTTTTCTTTTAGGGGATTGTAAGCATCTAGGTTCTGGACTTCATTGGTTTGGATTTATGGATCAGAATAGACTCATTTAGTCAATTGAAAGTCATGGAAAAATATAGACTGACTTCTAGGTTAATGAATTTGATGAAGTATGAGTTATGAATGATTATTAAAGTTAGTCACTAGAATTAAATTTGTTCTTCATTGCTACCTTATTTTTTATTTTACATTCTATTTGATGATTTGGGGTAATCTAATTAGCCTCTACGATTGCTTTGCAGAATGACCCTAATGCTAGAGGAAAGTGATATAATTCATTTCCTATGTACAAAAGGTGGATCGAACTCTTTGAAAAGACAGGGCCACTGGGCAGAGGATGTCATGTAGGTCGTGAATGAGTTGATAAATGAGGATAAAATTACAAAGGAGAATGAGGCTAACGTTCATGGCAAGAAGAAAATAGAATAATCTAGCACTAAGTGTGACTACAATGCTAACATGGAGGGTTGTTCAAGGATGAAGGGAATAGCATTTGCTAGAGTGATAAAGAGATACCTCTTTCAAAGGCGTCCGGTCAGAAACGGAAGCATTCAGACTGTCTTGAAGGATTGTACGAGCTAGTAGGACAGGTTTGTCGTAGCTCAGAGGAAAAAATGGACAATATTGCAGGGCTAATCGGATATAAACACGGGTTAGGTGAGAAAATGAAGCATTTATTTAAACTTATTGGTAGCGTCCCCAGGCTGTCGATGGACGAGAAGCTAGATGCATCGATGATTTTGGTGGAGAAGAGTGACCTCCTTGAGATGTTCACTAGTATCCCGGAGGAAGCGAGAGCCCTTGTTCGTCCACCGTCTCCTTGAGAAACAGAATCAGTCGTAGATGTGATATTCTTGATGGTGAACACCTTTTGTTTAATTACCACATGTGTATTGTGGGATGTGTGTTTGATTGAAAACTTTGAACAATCAAGTTTAATTTTGTCTTGTGTGATTTTATGATCGTGTGATTTTATGATCATCAAACTCTAAGTTACAAGTTGCTCGTAATGGCTAGATGGTGGCGTGTTCTTCTCAATTTTTTTAATACTATTGTGGCAGATTTGTCTTGTAGAAATTCATTGTTATGTTTTGTTGGTGAATGACTTGGGAGTTTATTTAATTTGTGTGGTTGGAGTTATTATTATGCTCAAAAGCTTATTTACTCCCTCCAATTCACGGCTTGGTAGCAGGTTTGTTCCTTTTTTTTTTATAAAGTGACAATTTATTTGTGTAGAGTGTACAGTTGAGAGTTTAATGTGGTAGGTGCATGGTGTTTTGAAAGTTCTTTTGTGATTGGCCTAGTGACAAAAGTCAGATTTTAAGACTCGAACATCTTCTTTATAAGAACATACATAGTTGTGGGGTTAGCTATTCTGCAACAAATCTGATATTGGCTTGCAATTCTACTAAATCAAATGTGATTGAAAATAATTCCACTCCAAAGTTATTTTCCGTATCAAAATGGCTGGAATGAGGAGATGGACCAATGTCTTATTAACAATCTTATTGAGATAAAATCCAAAGGGTATTGGAACCCGGAGTTGGAAGGTAACTTTTATGCGCTCATAATGGCTTAATCAGATGTGAATAAATCAGCTTAGTGGTGCTGAACAGGGAAGACATGGTGGCTCGTCAGGCTCCTTTGAAAAAATGATACAAGACCTTCTTGCGTCTCATTCAAGACTACAGGGTGACTTGGGACGACAAGAGAAATAAGGTGAACGCCGAACCATCCACGTGGGAAAGGATCCTGAATGTAATTTAAATTATTATATAGTATCTAGCCCCTTTAAAATTTTCATGCTTATATTTGAATAATGTTGTTACAATCTTTTGTTTTCTTTCAGAGGGATGCGTTTGTCGCAGCATACTATTACAGAAGTGAGCCGCAGTGGAATAAACCTCCAAATTTTGTTCAGGACCGATGAGGCTTTCCCACTGACAGCTAAGCAAGAAATAGTTAATGTTATAACCAGAATTACACAAGACATTACAACACATTGTATTTAACAAAGTGTTATAACACCTTGTGAAGTATAAAGTGGTTTTACCCTTGTTTATTTTCATCTTGCTGATTTTAACTAGTTTATTATTTATCTATCTATATATATATATATGTGTGTGTGTGTGTGTGTATCTTATTTACAAAGGATATTCAATATTGGATAAGGATTTGTAAACCAAATCTTTATCCAAATTAACCATCCATATTTGTAAGGGAATTACCTAATAAACTTCTAAAGGAAGTTTTGTTCATTTGTTTCTCTCTTTTTCTCTCTCAGGTTTCTTCCAATCGATAAGTATAAAAGGATATGGAAAGCATGTTAAGGAGTGATGAGAAACCATATAAAAGAAAGCACAAGAACACCGAGATGAACGTTGAGTGATTAGATCCTAAAGTTGTAACTTTTCTTTCATACATTCTCACTTATTCCTTATGAGACTTTGGACGATTTTCAATCTTAAGATCCTCTTTTAGATGTGTGTTAGATTAGTTGAGAAAAATTGAATTGATAGATTGTATTTGTCAATCAATTCATCATTGAGTGTTGATGTACAAAACTTTGATACCGCTGTGTAAGAAAGGAAGATGGCTAAGATTTTACATTGTCTAAGTTTTGTGTGAATCCTCTCTCTGATATATCTCTAAGTTTTGTATCGACTTTGTTGTTATAAGATTGATTACTCAAAAGTGTTGCAACACTCTGTGCAACACCGTCCAGATAAGGGGCATACATTCTTTCAATTGGCATCAAGAACCTTCACTTGACAATACTATGTGCGATCCTGCAGTGAAGAATTATGGATGTTTTGGGAGCAACATTAATGAGACCAACCATTCTGGATGGTTCAAATTACTCAATTCGGAATATCAAAATGAGAGATTACATCAAATCCCTCGATGAACGTGCATGGAGATTCATCGTTGTTAGATGGACACCACCTCGAAAGGAAGATGAAGATGAAGACTTTATTCCCAAATCTGAGGCAGAATGGACAAATGATGAGTTCTTTCTATCATGCTACAACTCAAAGGCATTCGATGCAATATTTGGGTCAATTGATTTGTCACTCTTCCGAATGATCCAAAATTATGTTTCGGCAAAGGGTACATGGGAAACATTGCAGCATTAGTGTGAAGGATCAGAGAGTGTTAGAAAATCCAAGTTAAGAATGATTGCAATAAGGTTTGAGAGTTTGGAGATGGACGACAATGAAACTATATCCTCATACAATGCTCGGCTATGTTAATTAGCAAATGAATTACATGCCTTGGGTGACCCCATTAGCAACGAAAGGTTAGCCAACAAGGCATTGAAAACCCTTCCTGAAAAATTCAATATAAAAGTTTATCCTTTGGAGGATTCATATGATCCATCTAAAATGTCTTTAGGTGAACTCATAGGAACTCTTCAAACCTTTGAGTTGAACTTGAATCAACAGCCAAGAGGGAATAGCAAGAAGATTGCTTTTCCTTCTCAATCTGAAGATTCGAGTTAAAATCAAAAAATTTACAACTTCTGCCCAAATCTTTTTGAAAGATTTTTTGCTCACAATATGACACGTGCCATTTCTTGAAGGGACCTATTTTTTCTTTCAGCCACCCCGTTCTGGTGAGGTGTTTTGGAAGCAGAAAACTCTTGTTTTATACCCTTTTTACAGCAAAACCCAGCAAAAAAGTTGTTTTCAAACTCCCTTCCATGATCAGTTCAAATTCTTTTTATCTAAATACCATAAGATGTATGAATTTGAGTAGCAAGAGATTTGAAACAATCAAAAGTGTCAGATTTTTCTTTAAGGAATTATACCCATGTAAATCTTGAAAAATCATCAACACACACAAGGACATACCTTTTTCCACCTACACTATCAACCTCAATTAGACCCATCAGGTCCATATGACAAAGTTCAAAATAGTGAGAAGTACCAAAGTGTTGTAGCACTTTATGCATACCTTTGGTCTGTTTACCTTTTGCACAAGAATTGCACACCTTTTCAATTTTACCTGAAATTTTTGGAAGACACTTTTACTGCTTCTAGATTAGCTAGCTTCTTTAATTGCTTGTAGTTGACATGCCCCAATTTTTGGTGCCAAATATCAACCTCATCAATTTGTGCATTGCGGCATGTAACACTTTCCTCAATGAAATAACAATTATTAGATTCTCGAGATCCTTTTATGATGTACTCATTCATACGGTTAAACACACTGCACATATCTTTATCAAATTTCACATGAAGATTTTCATTACAAATTTTACTGATGCTAATCATATTAACCATTAGTCCCTTGACATGAAAGACATTTCCTAGATTAGGAAGACCATTCACACTCAAAGTTCCTTCCCCAACAATCTTGCCTTAGCACCACCCCGAAAAGTCACTTTCCCTCCATCATTTTCTCATAATAATTCAAAAACTATTTTTTCCCGTCATATGACGTGAACAACCACTATTAAAGTATCAAATTCCAGGTCAAGTTGCAACACTCATCTGCCAAAGACTTTTCTTCTGGAGGAGAACAATTTTGGGTTTTAAGAAATATGATGTAGGGTGTTGCAACACCATTTTAGACACCTTTGAAAGTTTTTTATGAAATAACTTTCTTTTTCTTCTGTAACATAATGGTTTAATATGATATGGAACAGAACAAAAGTCACAAATAATTGTTTCTTTGCAGAATCAAATTTAGACCTAAGTTTTTTTGAACCAATTAAGGTCTCAGAAACTTCACAACTTTTGTTCGAATTCCTAAACTCTATATAGAGAATTATTGAATTAGAATCTGAGATATTCAATCTTTTTGTTCTTTTAGTAAGAGAAATCTTAGAATCATAATTCAATCTCGGTTATTCAACAAATAGTCATGCTTTTCGAATTTATAATTTAAGATCTCGCACAATTCAAGAGAGCGTGGTCATTATTTTTTATGATTTCTCAATTATTGCAAGAAAAAAAGAAGAATATCAAGTTCAAGATTTGATTGAAAAGATGCATGTCCAAGTCTGGAAACTGAAAAAGAAGGTGTTGAAGAAAATGAAGCAACACCTGATGAGACACGTGATCAACCTCGGCAGGATTCTCAACAAACTAATCAATGAAGTGGTTTTGAACCTAAAAACTCAAACAACTAATCTGTCCCTCATGATGACTCGATGGTAAGAAGAGATCCTCCAAGTCGGATAAAGAGAAGTGACCCTCTGACGCAAGTAATATGTATTGTTCATGATGGTCTTCGTACTAGGACAAAGGAACGACATCATTACTCCAAAATGGAAAAGCTAGCTTGCTTCTCTTTATCTTTTCCAATCTTGCATACAAATTATTTTTTGTCAAATATCGAACCAAAAAATGTTGATCAAGCACTTCATGATGAATATTGGATACATGGCATGCACGAAGAAGTTCATCAATTTGCTCGCAATGATGTATAAGGTTTAGTTCCCAGAACCCATGATGTAAATGTAATTGGCACAAAATGGATTTTTGAAATAAAACAGACGAGTCTGGCAAAGTGGTTCGAGATAAAGCAAGACTTGTGGCCCAAGGGTACGCACAAGTAGAAGGGCTTCATTTTGATAAAACATTTGCTCAAGTTGCAAGACTTGAGTCAATATGGTTTTTTACTGCCATTGCATGTTTTCTCAACATAAAACTTTTTCAAGTGGATGTCAAAGTGCTTTTGCCAATGGGGTTTTTATTGAAGAATCATTTGTTGAGCAACTTAAGGGCTTCATTGATCCTTTCAAGCCAAATCATGTTTTCAAGTTAAAAAGGCTTTGTACGGGTTGAAACAAGCTCCAAGAGCTTGGTATGATCGTCTCACCAAATTCTTGATGTCTCTTGGTTTTGTACATGGCAGTGTGGACAAGACATTTTTCATAAGAAGTGACATTTCAAAAATTACCATAGCTCAAGTGTATGTGGATGATATCATTTTTGGTTCCATGTGTGAGAAACATTTGAAGAACTTTATTCAACAAATGTCATCTACATTTGAGATGAGACTTACAAGGGAATTGGGCTTCTTCTTAGGGCTTCCAATCAAACAACTTGAATATGGTACTTTTGTTTCAAAAACAAAATATGCCAAAGCCCTTGTGAAAAAGGTTTAATTTATCGAATGCAAAATATATGAAAACCCCTATAAGTTTAAGTTTAAAATCTGCAAAGATAGTGTTGGACAAGGTGTTGAAAACACCTTGTACAGGAGTATGATTGGCAATCTTCTATATCTCACTGCTAGTCAATTTGACATTTGCTATAGTCTCTGTGTGTCCAAGATACCAATCTGATCCTAAGTTGTCTCATTTAAATGTTGTTAAGAGGATAATCAAGAATGTGATGGAACTTAGGGATTTGGTATTCAAAAGACACTAACTCTAATCTTGCAGGTTTTTGTGACTCAAGCTGGGCTGGGGATGTTGACGAATGACGATAGAAAAAGTACATATGGGGTTGCTTTTACTTAGCATATAACTTATTTTCATGGCACTGTAGGAAATAAATTTTTGTTTCCTTGTCCACAACAGAATTTGAATATATAGCATTAGGCAATAGTTGTCACAACTTCTATGGATGATATAAATGTTAGATGATTATGTACTTGACTTTGACATCTTAATAGTGTATTGTGACAACCCTAGTGATAATGATATCACCAAAAATCCTGTCCAACACTCTCGAACAAAACATATTGATATTAGGCACCAGTTCATTCGAGACTTGGTTGAGAAGAAAGTCACCAGAATCGAACACATTCCTACAAAGAGACAACTTGCAGACATATTTACAAAAGGATTATACTATGAGAGATTTTCTTTTCTAAAGAAATCTCTTGTCATGTGTATTTTGTAAAAAGTGTTTCACAAGGTGTTGCCACACCTGTACAATTATGTGGCAATTTCTTTTTCAATTTTCTTAGTTATCATTTTGTTCTGACAAATTTTGAATTTTTGCAGACTGGCTGCATGTTAAGTGGAAGAAATTATAGCACAAGTATTACCTAGTTTGTAATGGTGATATGGTTTTTCCCTTCATATACCTTACCTTTTTCTTAGAGAGTTTATCTTGTCATCATCCAGGTCTGATTTTACTACTTCTTCAGATGATTTTTATTATGATTCGTGTGATAAAATCAAAGGAATCGGTAAGTCTCTTTTTACTAAGAGCGACATCTTGAATTCAGATGCCTAAATCTGAACTTCCTTTACAAGGTGTTGCATCACTTGGGGAAACACCATATTTTTATTATATACTTTACAATTCATTGGCTATTCTCTTTCCTTATTTAGGCAAACCATTAAAATTGAAGATCATGTCTGAATTTTTGTTTTAATAAAAAAGTCATATTTTTTCTTAAATTTTTTTTATATGTTTCTTATTTTTTGTCTTAAATCCTTTTGAAAATATTATGCTTGCAAAATGTCTCTATTTGAAATCCCATAACCTCTTTTCCACTGTATCCCTATGTTTCGGCATTGAGGGCCTATTGTCTTGGGTAAGGATAGTTATCTGAGTTTTAAAGTTTGTAGAAATAAGTGCTTCCTGATTGATCTTTTATATATATTTTTCATTCATTTTCCGTCATTTGTAATTTGTTTCTTACTGTTCATTTTTTTAAAATAAAATCATAGCAACCTCGGACTCAAGGGGAGTTTATTCCTGAACAAACTAATGAAGATGATGAAGATTTGGTTGATTTTGCCAAAGAACTGGATGAGGATCTCAATTCTGATGAGGTAGAAGAAGATCCTTCTGAAGAACCTGATAATTCAAGTGACCCTTATATTATTATCTCCGATACTCAGAATTCCAGTGAGAATAACCAGACTAAATCTTATTCTCCCACCAAAGCAAGAAAACGTACTGCTAGAGGTACTGCAGCACTCGAGGTAAACAAAGCTTATTTGAACTTTTTCTATACATTAGTTGATTTTGATATATGGTGCTTCTAAAAATATCGAAAAATAATTTTTGAGAGGCAATTGGATACATATCAGTTTGAAAAATATGGTTTGGTCTTCTTCCTAAAATTCATCCACCTACGGAAAACTCTTGATCTTTTTTATGGGTATGTGTAAGAAATAATTAGGGAATTTTATTATAATCTTCACAAGTCTATGAAAGATCCAACTAGTTCCAACTACAGTCAAGTTTTTCTTAGGAAGGAGGTGTTTCAGTTAAACCCAAAATTGATCAAGGAATTCTTAGAATTTCCACCTGTTGAAGATGAGTAATTCATCATCCCTCAAATTCTGTGATCAGTCATCTCATTAGTAGAAATATTTATGTTTGGCCAAGAAACAAAAAGACACCAGCTCAGCCCTCACCTCCAAGTATGTTATTCTCCATAAGATTGTATGTTATATTGGCTCCCTTTTTCAAACCGTAATATCATCACCCATGATCTAATGATACTTATGTTCAAAATCGGGAATGGGATAGAGTTCAATCTCGGAAATCTTATCTTTGAGATTGTCCTCTCGTATGCTGAAAGAAACTCTGATTTTAGAGGCCTTCCATTTCCATGTCTCATCTGGTTTATGTTGAAGCAACATGGTTTAAAGTTCCCTTCATCCTTACATCTTACTCGGGATTCTACGTATATTAAAGTTGATCGTAAGTTTCTAGAACCACCTCATCTCTGTGATGAGGAAATTCCAGAAGATATGGAGGAAATCCCTCCAGGTGCTCCAAAAGGTATTATATTACCTCCCAATTCCATTTATGTTCCTATTCCTCTAGTTATGAAATGGATTCAGATGGCCACCTCTCGTCGTCAAAGCGCTAATTAATGTTTCTTACTAGACTCTAGTGTAAAATGATCTTAAATGTCTCCTTCCTGGACAAAAAAGGGGAAATAGTGGTGGTGGTGATGGTGAAGGTGCTGAAGAAGGTACTGAAGTAGGTTTTGCAGCAGGTGGTTCAAGTGGTGGTGTGAATGAAGCTGGGCCAAGCTACACAAAGGAGGGATGATATAAAAAAGGAAGAAAAGTTGTTGAAGCAAGGTTGCTGTGAATGGACTCTGCACGATTTTTTGGTTGTAATTAGGATTTCTATTTAAACAATTTATTATGTCTTGATGCTTGAATGGATACAATTATGTTTGATGTGCTTGTTGTTGAATTTTCGATATTGTTGAATTAAGGGGGACTGTGTATGGCCGTCTGTGGCCTATTACCAGTCTCCTATGTTTGTGTGTTTGTGTATATAATAGTGTGACATTTAGGGGAACTGTGTGGGGTTGTTTGTGATCCATCACCACTCCTTAGATTGTTCTTGTTGTGATTATAGTTGTTATGTAATGTGCCAATATAAGTCTAGTGTATAGTGTAGTGTTTTTCATTCAATTGTTGTTGTTTTGTCTAGTTAGGTGAAAAGGGAGGAGATTGTTAAAACTAGGATATACAAGGTATTACAACACCTTATATTTTACAAAGTGGTACAACACCTTGTGAGGTATAGACTAGTTTTACCATTGTTTACTTTCACCTTACCGATTTTAATTAGTTTATTATTATCCATATATATATAAGAATGAGTTTTCAATGGTTACCTACTTTTTTGTAACCATGGATGGTTATACGAAAATGTGTGTTGTATTAAATGATATTAAATGACATTTTACCTACTATAGTGGGTTAAAGATAATTTTATATTTTTCTATTTTTTTTTTCATGTAATAAGATTCCTTAAGAATCTCTAGATTCAAAAGGTCATTTTGGTATTTTAAAGTTAAGTAATTAATGCTAGTTTATTGAAAATTGCAACTCCAGTTCATAGCATACATTTAATATCTAGTTTTTCTTTTAGTATATTGAGAAAAAGGCTGGCTTTTTTAATTTATTCATATAATGCAAAAAAAAATATATATATAATAATAATGATAATAATAATAATAATAATAAATAATAATAATAATAATAATAATAATAATAATAATAATAATAATAATAATAATAATAATAATAATAATAATAATAATAATGATGATGATAATAATAATAATAATAATAATAATAATAATAATAATAATAATAATAATAATAATAATAATAATAATAATAATAAAAATAATTATAATAATAACTTAGAATTATAAGTAATTTTAGGTAAACTACAAAGTTTCGGTTGTGATAAAAGTGATTCTAGGTAAAATTACATTATAAAGTTCCGCTTGTGATAAAAGTGATTGTAGGTGATTGTAGGTAAAATTACACTGTCTTTAAGGGATCAGATCGAAAGTCATAGATCTTTTAAAAGAAAATGAAATAAAAAACAGAAACAGGTTTTAGCGGGTTGGCGGTCTGGCGGGACAACCGTTTTGGGACGGTTTTCAATGGGTATATCTGGGTTAATGGTATATCCAGTTAATTAGTCATACTGGACCGGACTAAGGGCCGATTCGAGGCTGGACCGGTTGAACCGTCCGGTCCGGTTCCACAAACCTTGGTTTCATGATATCTGTTTGACCCCGTTACTATAGTCAACAAGCACTCACTACTCAATTCAACTTCTCGAATTAACAAGTACCTACCATTTGACCCAATTCAATTTATTAGATCAAGATGTACCAACTATTTGACCCGTTGGCATATTGGCTCAATAAGTACTCACTATTTGGTTGATTCGGCTTATCAGATAAAAAAGTACACAGTATTTCACCCGGCTCAACAGACACTCACTATTTGCCCTGATTCGACTTATCGGATCAACAAGGTACCATTATTTAACCTGTTCGACTTCTCGGATTAACATGTGCCAACTATTTGACCCATTCGACTTATTAGATCAAGATGTACCAACTATTTGGTCGACTCGGTTTATCAGATCAACAAGGTACCGCTATTTGATCCGATTCGACTTATTAGATTAAGACGTACCAACTATTTGACCCATTTAGGTTATCGGCCCAAAAGGTACCCACTATTGATCAATTCAGTTTATCGGATAAACAAGTACGCACTGTTTGAACCGATTCAACTAATCGGCTCAACAGATACCCACTATTTGACCCGTTTGACTTATTAGATCAAGACATACCAACTATTTGGCCGATTCAATTTATCGGGTAAACAAGGTACTACTATTTGACTCGATTCGACTTATTAGATCAAGACGTACCAACTATTTGACCCGTTTGGCTTATCGGCTCAACAAGCACCCATTATTTGACCGATTTGACTTATCAAATAAATAAGTACACACTATTTGACCTGATTCGACTTATCGAGCTCAACTGATACCCACTATTTGATCGACTCGACTTATCAGATCAATAAGGTACCACCAATTGACCCATTTGGCTTCTCGGGTCAAATGTACCTACTATTTGACTCGTTCGACTTCTTGAATCAATAAATACTCATTATTTGACCCGATTCGACTTATCGGATCAAGACGATCCAACTATTTGATCCAATTCGACTCATTAGATCAAGACATACAAAATATTTGGCCGATTCGATTTATCGGATCAACAAGGTACTACTGTTTGACCCGATTCAACTTATTAGATCAAGACGTACCAACTATTTGACCCATTTGACTTATCGACTCAACATGTATCCACTATTTGATCGATTCGACTTATCGGATAAACAAGTACACACTATTTGACCCGATTCGACTTATCGACTCAATAGATACCCGCTATTTGATCGATTCGACTTATCAGATAAATAATGTACCACTTTTGACCTGTTTTGGCTTCTCGGATCAAATGCACAAACTATTTGACCCGTTCGACTTCTTGAATCAACAAGTACTCACTATTTGACCCAATTCAACTTATCGAATCAAGACGATCCAACTGCTTGACCTGATTCGACTTATTAGATCAAGACCTACCAACTATTTGACCCTTTTGATTTATCGGATCAACAAGGTACTACTATTTGACTCGATTTGACTTATTAGATCAAGAAGTACCAGCTATTTGACTCATTTGGCTTATCGACTCAACATGTACCCCCTATTTGACCGATTCAACTTATCGGATAAACAAGTACACACTATTTGACCTGATTCGACTTATCGACTCAATAAATACCCACTATTTGATTGATTCGACTTATCAAATTAATAAGGTACCACTTTTGACATGTTTGTCTTCTCGGATCAAATGTACCAACTATTTGATCCGTTCGACTTCTTGAATCAACAAATACTCACTATTTAACCTGATTCGACTTATCGGATCAAGATGATCCAACTATTTGACCCGATTCGACTTATTAAATCAAGATGTACCAACTATTTGACCCGTTTGGCTTATCGGCTCAACAGGTACCCATTATAACGGATTCGACTTATCGGATAAACAAGTACACTCTATTTGACCCGATTCGAGTTATCCACTTAGAAAATACCCACTATTTGATCGATTCGACTTATCAAATTAATAAGGTACCACTTTTGACCTGTTTGGCTTCTTGAATCAAATGTACCAACTATTTGACTTGATTCAACTTATCGGATCAGGACGATCCAACTATTTAACTCAATTCGACTTATTAGATTAAGATGTACCAACTATTTCCTTTAAATTTACTATTTGATTATTAGTAATTAAATTTATAATTTTGAAGTTAAAAAAATTCTATAAAAAATAAGGACTCAAACAATAGATATAGGGTGTCATTACTATTTGACCCGATTCGACTTATTGGGTCAAGACGATCCAATTATTTGTCCCGATTTGACTTATTAGATCAAAACATACCAACTATTTCCTTTAAATTTCCTATTTGATTACTTGTAATTAAATTTATAATTTCAAAGTTAAAAAAAAAATCTATAAAAAATTGTACATAAATTATTAAGAAAAAAAACAATTCTATTATGGAATGCATACCAAGCAAATACACACCTATTAATTACTAGAAAAAAAAACGAAACAAAAAAGCAACACAAAATTATAAGGTGTATTTTTTGGAAAAAGGTCATTTGTGTATTAATTAGTAGTTGCTACCTATTATTTTAATTACAAGATAAAAAACGCAGCTAATTGTATTAAAGAAAAGTGTTGAAAGTTTTAATTAAAAGGTGTATTTATTACATAACAATTATCAATGAAAAATTAAATTAAACAATTACTTATTTTAAATTAGTGGGTAAAGTGAAATAGTTATGATATTTAATGATTCTCATCAATCAATGTGCATGTAGTAGATTTAATAAGGTTCGAGAATCAATAATCCTTACTAAAACGTCAAAAAAGGACATGAAATCTTTAATTTCAGATTTCTTAAATTTTAATTTTAAAAAAATTAAAAAATGACACATCATCCCTATTACCTACATGTCATCAGGTTACCTATTTTCTCACCATTAAATGTGTTTTATTCAATCTAGATGAATTAAATGCATCACCCAACTACTCAACCAATCTCATCCTTTAATTTTTTATCCAAGGGTTATTATTAGGTTACCATCCATGGTGATAAAGTAAAAGAAACCATTAAAACCTTACTCATATATATATATAAATATTTAAGTATGTATATATATACGTATATATACGTATCTTATTTGCAAAGGATAGTTAATATTGGATATCTTTATCCAAATTAACCATCCCTATTTCTAACTCAATTAACTAACAAACTTCCAAAGAAAGTTTTGTTCGTTTGCTTCTCTCTTTCTCTCTCAAGTTTCTTCCAATCGATAAGAAAAGAAGGAGAGGGAAAACATGTTAAGGAGTGTTGAGAAAACATACAAAAGAAAGCACAATGACACCGAGAAGAACGTTGAGTGATTAGATCCCAAAGTTGTAACTTTTCTTTCATACGTTCTCACTTATCCCTTGTGAGACTCTGGAGGATTTTCAATCTGAACTCTTTTAGACATGTGTTAAATTAGTTGAGAGAAAGTGAATTTATGTATTGTATTTGTCAATCAATTCATCATTGAGTGTTGATGTACAAAATTTTGTATATCGCTATGCAAGAAAGGAAGATGGCTCAGATTTTACATTGTTTGAGTTTTGTTTGAATCCTTTCTTTGATATATCTCTAAGATTGATTACTCAAAAGTGTTGCAACACTCTGTACAACATTGTCGAGATAAGGGGCATAAATTCTTTCAGTTAACATAAGTGACTCTACCACTAGCACATCTGTTGTGTCCGATGACACGGAGGAGGTTGTTTCACCACTTATCCAACCAAGCCAGCTTGCAATCTGCAAGAGGCTCTTTGACGAGGACTATTTCGACAAACCCAATGTCCATGCTCCCCACGCTACCCGCTTCCCACAAGCAAATGCAGTTCCACCAAAGCCCGTCAACATGGCTGGATTGTCCAACAACTAAGTGGTGAAAGCTCGTGTGCCTCATCAAGTCCCATGAAATGGTTTTCGTCTCATACGGAAACTAATGTCATGGTTTTCCTGTTGAACAATTTGATCACGCAGCCTGTTGTGGCCCTGATGCGTACTTTGCTTCATTTAACCATGCCCATAGTCTTCGCTTCAGCTCAAGTTTCCAAAAATGGGTGATGTTGATGCAAACACCCTCTAATGTTTTTTTCGATAATTTTTTTCTTAGGTATGTTCCTTTTTTAATTCCATCTCCTAAAATAGTTATGGTACGTTGTAATTGTACCATTGATTGTAGTTAATTTGTTCAATTACTTGCTAAATTTCTAATTATTGGCTTATTTGCTAAGCCATTTTAATCTCGTTAAATAAGTATAAAGAAAAGTTCTTTATCCTAAACTCAAAATAGATCAATACACCATTCCAAGCAAACAAAAGACACAACATTTCAAGCAAATTCTTATATGGGGGATGAGCAGAGTTCATCCATTGCAACTTGCAGCAAATGAAAATAGGAGAAATTAGAAGATGCATAAATTAATAGAAAAAGTGTAAGCCTTGAATAAATATTGGAAATTATGATATCAGGTCAACATGATAATGCAATCTGTTTGTTACACCTTATCGAGTAAAGTGAAAATTGTGATTATCCTTTTGAGCTATTAAATCCACACTCCTTGAAGATAATACAATTTCAAACACAAGTACCATAGCCCCATGTATAAGTACATTTAACCATTCTTGGAGTAACAATAACCACTCCATCAACAATATAGTTTCTACAAGAGATCTTAAAATATTCGCTCCTAATGTGAACCACGCAGACCAATAACTAAGTTGTTTAAAACCAGTGGATGGCACACGCATTTTGGAACGAAAAAGCACCCAAAAGACCATTATAAAAAGACAAAAACTTGTATGTGACCGTCACACCACCGTCACACGGTGTGACGGGAAAAAGTATCACTTTTTGTGGTAAAAGTATCACGTTTATCTGTAAAAGTATCACATTTTTTGAACAAAAAACATATCACTTTTTGTAGCAAAAGTATCACCTTTATCTGTAAAAGTATCAATGTAGTAAAAGTATCACTTTTTCCTGTAAAAGTATCATTTTTTCCTGTAAAAATATCAATGTTTTCTGTAAAAGTGCATTCCGTCAAATGTGTGACTGTTCACACACAAGACTCACTCTTATAAAAACTGTGATGATGATGTATAACGTGTGTTTCCTTATACGCAAGTCACGATTTGTCCTTGCTAATTGGTAAGCTAAGGTCTCAAAGGGTTTTGCCCGATCGACAAGTTCACCTTCCCTAGCAATATGAGCATCAATTTTTGCTTGCAATTATTTTTCACCATTCATATTCTCCACGATGGACACTTCCAAATCGTCATTGGTGTCCATTTGCTCTTGAATTTGTTGATTTAGCCTGGGGATTGCTTCGGTACAGCTGAGGCAAGTAGGATCGTCGATCACGTGAATGTAAGTATATTGATTTCCTATTTTGGGACCAGAAGACAAAGATTAGCGGATTAGAAAATGAGTCCATGGAGCTACTGGAAATATTAAACAAACAACACTAAATGTTCGTCCACGTAACAGACGCACTTATGACTTACTCCCGGTAAGGACAAGGGATGAAACGCCGACCACAACTCCATTATCTTGTTAACGTACAAGTTGTCACTCCCATTCCACATGGATATGTTTGTAAGTTTCCTGTAACCAAGCAGCTAGAGGAACCGAAGGACGAGCTGCAGCTAGACACTGCAAGGGTGAAGTAAGGTAAAGCCAAACTCAATTTTGGAAAAATTAGTTTTAAAAACCTGTAATCATAACCTAACTTGCTAGTTTTTAAGAAACAAATTGGGTACAGAACAGAGAGTAGTTTACTCACTTGGGAACAATAGTTGTTTGAGATGCGCAGCCGAATAATTTCAACTCCACTACCTACAATCAATCAATTTACTTTTTAAGACGGTTAAGCGTTGATTTAATTGACTTTGAATAATACAAACCACCGTGCAATCTAGGGTACAAAACAACATGCAATCTAGGGTACGCGATTTGTTCCGACACAACGATCTTTGGTAATCGAAGCAATCATAGGGCTATAAGAATATTTGCAATCGATTGATACCTTATTTATACCCTACTGAAGATCAGTTTGAATTAGAGAAGCAAAAATGTAGTTTCAAAAATGTTCTCAAAATATAAGAAACTGATGATTGCTATTTGCACGGATGGTCATAAAGTTGCCATTAAGTTGTAAGAGGGTATAGCAACTTCAATAAAATACCATGAACAAGTTCACAGGCAACAATTGCCATCCCACTTTGAACCTAGTCTAGAAATAATTTGATAAAATTTACATCTTGATGTGACCTGTCAAGTAGTATTTTGTTGTGCTTCATTTCTACAATACCAAAAATTACCAGGCTGGCCCGATTTTCTTTCCTAACCATAACCCAATTCATTTAATAACCTTCAATCTCATACGTCCCTCCAATCTGTTCTTTCTCAATCAAATGCTCAATCGTCTCCCTAATAATAGATTCATCCACTTCTAAAGCTTCTGGTAGTGTCCCTTCCCTTGTTAATGTTGCATTTCACATATGAGGCAACTTGTAATTGTTGTTCCCCTTCAATTTCATGACTTCAATCATGCACTGCTGTAGGCTTAGAAAAATATTGTTCAACTTAATAATCTCTAGATCTTTGTATGATTTGAGAACATTTTTTACCAAATCTTCCATACAATGTGAGGGAGTTTCAACTTGTAGGGATTGTATAGTTCTAAAATAGCTCAAATCAAGCACATTTGTATCAGGGGGAATTGGGGAGCTGACAAATAGGTTGAACATTAAAACCATCTGATGATGCTACAGCCCTGAACTCTGGATCATGATTGTTGATGTGTGTTTTTGCATTATCATATTGTATCATTATTTTTTTGCTTGCATTTTCGGGTTATTTGGCTTTTATGGCTGGAATAATCTGAAATTTGGAATGGTACATGAAAAAACATCAATGTTTACATGGAGAAACAGGTTATAGAAGTAATCCGGAATTCAATAAACTTAGTAAAGTCACCAATGTAACTGAGTAAGTTGCATTTAGGAGACTTATGGTCAGATTAAGCTAGATGATGAATAATTTCTGGTAACAAATTAAACAAACCCGATTTAACAAACACTCTTTGATCACTTGCTTTGTTATCGACTCGATTGGTTTAGTAACTAATGTGTCCCTTTGTCTATTAATGTTGTTTCTAAGGGCAGGTGCTCTTGTAGTGAATGGAAAAATGCCTATGTTTCCATCAAACAAAATTTCCCCCTGGGGACTGTATTGCAGTCGTGACACTGCACACATAAATATTACTTTTGGGATTTACCTCTTGGACCTGCAGGCTCTATACGGGTTTTCCTCTTCTACTAATTTGTAACCCTCTCCGATGTTCGCTGCATGTAGAACCGTTTTTCGTCGATGTGAATTATGTTATGCATAGATTCATACCTGATTTTGTTATTTGAACTGTTCATATGCAAGCAGCTGAGGCTGTATTTTAGCCTTTGCATCATATTGGGCTCGGTAAGAGCAGGCTTGATAGCATTTGTGTGTGCTTTAATCAGACCTGATTTTACCCATTTTCCCACTTTGTTTTTACTCACTTTAAGCTCTTTCGCTAACCATCTTATTGTGCCTCATTTTGAGAACGGGATAGACTTCATTAATTTAGTGTCGAAATCTACTTTTGCCTTACCACCATTTAATTTTTTGTCAATGAAAGAAATCGGTGACCCTTTTAATATTTGCTTCTTTGGAAATTCCCAAGTGTATTGAATAGTCCGCCGGGAAACTCCAAATGATGTTGTCGCAGCCTTGATTTGGCCGAAGTGTACGACTTCGTCTGTGCTATGTCCCATGAGGAACTGAGCAATCAAGGTGCGGTCTGCTGGAGATAGTTTAGGACCTTTTCTTGTGTTTGTCATTTCTGTAAATTTGTATGAAGCCTAAAATCGAAACTGTTGAAGCATTGAATGTGAGATTCAATGTTGTTTTGGTGTATTTATTAGATTGGTGTGATGTGATTAAAATTTTGGAGGGATATTTCAAAGGGTTAATTACAGCAACCACACCAAATTATCAACGTTTTTGCACATAAACCACTGAACTTTTTTTTTGTGGCACTTATACATATAAACTATAAGGGTTTTGGCATAAACAACACCAAACTTATTTTTCACCGGAATTCCACATGTAACTTTTGCGTTATAAATTTTTAAGGGTTTTTTTGTCGAAACACGCATTTTAGTAGGTAGTGGAGCCGCTCATCTTCAACAATGGAGGTTTTAGATATTAGGAGAGAGAACTATTGATGATTCAAAGAAATTGTTATGGAAAAGGAATGTGCGAAATTTTTTTACACTTTTAGCATGCTAAAAAGGTTGTTTGTACAAAAAAAGCCATTAAAAGTTTATCACGCGCAAGTCACGTGTGGATTTTATACAAAAAATGATCGAAAAATAAGTTTGGTGGTTTATCTGCCAATTGGAAAATAAGTTTGGTGGTTTATCTGCAAAACTCGTATAGTTTATATGTATCGATGCAACAAAAAAAAGTTTAGTGGTTTATGTGTAAAAACACTGATAGTTCGGTGTGGTTGCTGCAATTAACCCTATTTCAAATGTAATTTCAGCTTTGTTTGATGAAAAACTTGTGTAATTCAGTTTGGAATGGAGGGAAAAAATTCCCAGAATTTTGAAGTGTAATTTGAACATTTTTGGACAGTTTTCAAATTTTCAGATTTTCTAAATGTTGAAACTGTTCTGTTTTCCAAGAATAGTTCAATTCAGAATTTAAATTTTCAGTTTTACAGTATTTCATGATTTGAACAAGTGAAAAAGTTTTAAGGTAAACACGTTTGAAAAGTCAAAGTAAAAGCAAAAGGGCACAATTTTTTTAACCTCCGTGTCCATCCCTACGTGCAAAACTGAGCGGGACGGAGGAAGTATTATGCAACCAAAACAAGATGAGCTATCTAATGATATCTAATTACATGTTTTTCCTGTACAATCTATCAAATGAGTCGTAAATGCAGAACAATCATGTCACGACGAATCTAATGATAACGGTGGTGATGCAATTATATGTGAAAAATACAATTGATGTTGTAATTGAAAAAAATTCGTAGTTAATAACTAATATTATTATTAATAAATTTTAATTATAAGGTTGTAATAAAAAATTGGACTAAAAAACATATGTTTTTTGTATAATTAACCAACAGATATATACTCGTATATCTCGTAGATAGTGATAATCAGTGATAACTAAAACGTCAGGAATCAGAAGTTTAAAGTTGCAACTCTGTGAGCCAGCTCGAGTGATTGTACAAAATGCAAAGTCAATAACCTTGACAATTAAAACTAAGCTCTCTCTAAAATTCTCATATTCAATTATTCATTCCTCTCTGATCATCCTGCACCAAAACCCAATTCAATCGTCATGGCGGTCCAATGGCTTCTTGTGTGCCACGGATTGGGCACACTCTTAGTAATGGTATCATTCCTGTGCGGGCAGTGGCCCATTTTCCAGGGCACCTTCATTCAGCGCATCCATTTCTTCATCACCTTCGGCGCCTACGACTATTTCCGGTATTTCTCTCTTTCTCTTATGTACTGATTGGATACTTTTTTCTATGTTTATGGTTTAGTCTAATCTCTACTTAATGGCGGTCCCGCAGCCGATTTGTTCATTCTGTATGCGGCTCTAGAGGCTCGGATGCACTTCTCTCTCTTGAGTACTATTGTTGTGACCGCCCCAACCCAATCATACAGGTTTTCTTTCCCCTCTCTTTCATGCCACTTTTCAAAGTTGTTTCTGTATTAACTAACTGTAAAACTTGCATTTCTATTGATGTTTGGTTACGGTTTTTTTTTTTTTTTTTTTTTTTTTTTTTTTTTTTGCGTGTTCTGTAATGATTGTTGGTGTTGTTGGATGAAACCCAAGGCTTTATATAGATTCTTTGGATTATTGAAAAATTTCCGGGATTCTATAATCCCATGTAGTCATGATCTCATTACCTCATTATTAAATTTAAGCTATTGAAAACTTAGCATTTGTGTCAATACATAAACCCCAAAACGATAAAAACCTCATAAACAGAATACTAATAAGCTCATCAGCTGGAACAAGCAAGCACACATTATATGGCATTTTTAAAGGTTCGTGCTTCAACCATTCAACGTAAAAATCTAAATAGACTACTACACAGCAGACACAAAATTATTAATGACCTAAAGTAGGGAGCAGCGGTGGAGCTCCAGTGATGGTGGCGGTGGTAAAAAAACTGGCAGGTGGAGGCGTGGGGGTGGTCAGATGGCCTGGCAGTTGAGCACTAAACAGCAGTGTTTTGTTTCGGTTTCTCCGTATGCTCTATCTACACCCTAGAGTCCAAAGCTTTTTTCCTTCTCAAAATGAGTGTTGCCTATTTATACGACAGCTCACAGGAAATGTATTACGAGTGTTATCTTTTCTTTAAAAAAGTGTCTGAGGTGGGAAGAATCTCCTGTGCATAAGAGGCGTGCCTCTACAGCAGCCCCACAAACGCAAAATGGTGCTCGTCTCAGAACAGCGCCTGCCTCCACCAGCTTGCAAAGGCACTACTGCCGCTGTCCCTTGCACCTCTTGCCGCAGGCATGCCTCCAACAACTATGGTGAACAAAGCACTAAGAAGAAGAGAATCACATTTCCAAATCATTATCAAAGAAAAGTTTTCTCTATGTACTACCACTTGATTTAAGCTACTCTTTTTTAATTTAGGTGCAACATGATTTGAATTCTGTGTAGAATATTAATGCTACGTCCTCCGCGTAGTAGAAATGAGTTTCAGCCTCTTTTTCTCCTTCATGCAGTTGATATATTTGTTAATAATTGGAGCAACTTATTACTTCATTGCAACATCATCCTTCATCTACATTCCAGGGTATTATATAAGTGAAGTACACAGGTAATTTCTATATTTTTGTTTCTGTGAGTTCACTTAGGATGTATATTTGTTACTTTACGTGAAAATTATGTATTAGCAGGTACACGAGCTTCTTGGCAGTTGGAGTGGGTATTATCCTCTTTCTATTGACTAGCTTTTCTGATCCAGGGGTTGTGAATTCTGCTAATGTTTCTCAATACCTATCTGCTTATCCCTATGACAACGTTATTTTCTCAAAGAAAGAATGTTCTACCTGCAAAATCCCTAAGTAAGCTCATTGGTCTGGTTGTATGAAATGCAGAACTCTTTATGCATTCGATTTAATTTGCTTCTTGCTTTATCAGACCTGCTAGGTCAAAGCACTGCAGCATATGTGATCGCTGTGTTGCTCGCTTTGACCACCATTGTGCATGGATGGTATGTTTCATAAACTTCCTTTATGATATCTTTAATGACGATTGGACTGTGACGTGTTGTTCAGCTAATGCCATTTATTTTTCTTGAAGAACAACTGCATTGGAGAGAGAAACACAAGATACTTCATGGCGTTTGTTCTTTGGTGAGTACTAATCTTAGGCAGGAAAAGTGTAAATGCTTTCTTCCCCTTTACATTGTCTGGCACATTTTGCTGAGAATAAATGATTATAAGAACATCTCTAGTTACAAAAATTGTGCATGGAAGATATTCTTTTTCTTGTAGCCCTACACATCTTAAATCTTTAGAAAAGGTAGTGTTAGCGGACCAGAAAGGAACAAAAACATATTAATATCTACCCAATGTTGCTAAATGCTTATGCAGGCATTTCTTCATCTGCATGTATGGGATTGCTGCGCTTGCATTGATTCTTGCCGGTAGGCTAAAAGAATTAGAAGTTATTCACATTCTAACAGGTCTGAGTGGCAACCCGTCATTGTCTTTGTCTTTCTGGATCTGTGTCGAGTAGCTGAGTGAACCACTATCTCTCTATGTTGCAGTTTATTATGGCATCGAAAATTCTTTCAGAAAGTTGGCTCCACTTGTTCTACAGGTGAGTGTATTTAGTTACCTCGTTCGAGGCATGCAGTGTCACCTTTCTTGCCAATCTTGAAACAAACCATCAATATTTCAGTACCTTTCAAGTGTTCATTTATTTTTGGACTCTAAAGATGGAAATATTTTTGTATACAAGGTCTGGTATAAGCAACTCATCAAAATTTGCATTGCACTAATGTTACTTTTAAGTATCCTAACAGTGACCCAACAAAACCGTGAAAGTGTTTACCTCTTGTGATTCTAGTCAACTTGATTATTTTTTGGGATAAATGTCAATCTCCTGCAAGGTGGCGTAGGTAGATATGAGTAAAATTCTGCATTCTAGATTTGTCAACTAACTATGTGGCCAGAGCACCTGTTCTTCGATTAGCGGGAACTATGAGATGACCTTTCTCTCTTTTTTTTTTTTTTTTTTTTTTCTTTTGGAAACAAAAAAAATTGGATCAATGGGAATAGATGGTACTTTCCTGAGAAACTGTTGAACGTGTGAGCGTAGGTTGGCCTAAGTTACAGTATACTTCATGAGTGTGCTCATTTTATCACAGCGGTTGTTGGGTGCATACACAAATCCTTCTTGTGTTGCTTGTTAGAACAATAAGCATCTAAGATCTAACAGATCATGATTCCCATTTTTTGAGAAAATTTAGACTAATAAATTGCATGTTTTACAGACAAAATATGGATGCTAGCTGGTTGGTGTGTCTAGGCGGAGATTTGTGAAAACCGAGGAAGTTGATACCTTGCTTATTTGAGATGTTAGTATCTTATTTAAAAGGGTTATTGGTAAAAAGAATTCACGAACTTCAAAAATTGGCAATGTTCATCACAAACTTACTATTTCTTATAAATTGGACTACCGATCAAACTTCTGGCTAAAATTGCCAATTTTTTAACTTCATGTGAGACTATCAAATTGGGGCAATGTTCATGGTTTCTTTTTACGTGAATACTATATTTTATTTTATCTGAGAATTGATGTATATACACACATGTACATGCAATGCATAAGTACATATGTTATATATCGACAAATATATCATATTGTATGAATTGGGCTGAGCTCTAATATCTGAGACCTGCCCCACAACCCCTTATGTCTCAGCACCCTAATGTGTTTGACCTAGGCCAGTTGTCATCCCTCTAAGTCCTGGTAAGGACCCAGTGAAAGATTTTAATTTCATTTATTTTGGGTTGTCACAGCATCTTCCATTATGTAAAATGAGTAGTTGACTGTTCATATCTGTCGGGTTAAATACACGTGTGAAAAATGTGCTCAGTCTCTCATGCCTGTGGATAATAAGGATCTGTTTTATTGCAGTGGTTGTTGAGTTCATATAACACACAAATCCTTATTATGGTATTCCTGGCTGTACTATCGCTGCTGTTAATTGGTTTCTTTACATACCATGCTAAACTCTGTCTCACAAACACTACTACAAATGAGGTACATCTCTTCAAATTAAATGCTCATAGAAATATGGAATAGTATGATATGTTGAAATATGCGCCAAATCTGCAGAGCTTTAAATGGCAAGAGCATATGAGCTGGCAGAAGAAGGTAAATGAGGCAAAGGCAAGTGCAGCAGCTCTGAAAGCCAGTTTAGGTGAATTGAATCAAGAGAATAAGCCCAAAGAGAGCAAATGGAAGACTTTCTTTAGGAGATCTCGTCTAGAAGACGTACAAGTTGTCAAGAATAACATATACGACAAGGGATTTCTCCGCAACATTTGTGAGGTCATCATTCCCTTGTCATCAAGGCGGGCATTTTTGGTAAATAAATCGAAATCGGGTTGAGGCTGTTTCTTGATTTTTGGCCTAGGTTAGTCTAACCTAGATTCTCAATGTATAATTTGTATTTTCATTCTTGTATGCGCGGAGATGATTATTGTGATTGCCACTTGAGAAGTCAACAAAGATATTGAGGGAACTTGAACTTAGCATGTAAAGTTGCATGAATGTAAACGTATTTGGGTAGGGAGCTATTGAAGCTAGGCAACCTGATTTTATCTTTGCTTATGAATCCTCAGATCAACAATGCCTTTTTGTAATCGATCGCAATATGCAATCCACGAGTAATAATTTTGATATATATATATACACATATTGTGTGAAGAAAATGTGTTTATGATGACACAATCGATTTAACAAAATGTGTGAAACAAGTAATTACTAAGTATATGGTGTAATATAATTTTCAGAATAATTTTGACCTGCAAAAAAAGAATTATAGTAGGTCTGTTCCCATATAAAATTATATGATGAAGTTGCAATTGAAGTTGGGTACTTATATATTTTGTAGGGAAGTATGATATAAGGTATCTATTGAAAATGCATTTTTCAAGTTAAAATCTTGTAGACATAATTATGTTTGGTTATCAAAGACTTATAATTGATTTTTTTTTTTTTAGTTGGATAAAATAATTGAATAATTCTTATAAGGTAAAAACTTATATACATCATATGCATGGATCTTTTTATGTACAGCGGGCCGGATTAATTCTAGAAGTATTCCTTTTCTAGCAAAACAATCACTTAATTGAACAAAAGTATTGCTTTTTTCTTTTTATATAAAATTATCAATAAGATGTTACTTTTATTGAACAATAGGTGCTCATATATAAATGAAAAAAATGTACAACAACCCCTCTAGCAATCCTTCAATCTACCAAGGGTAAGTAGCGAAACAATCAAAAGTTACTACCACAAACCGATAGGAAAGCTCAAAATAAAGGGAACAACACCATCAATCAAGGTAAAGCGAAACACAACAAGCTGCCATGCATCAGAAATCTCATAGGGCATCAGGGAAAAGGCCTAAAATGCTCGAAGAGAGGCACAATGTAAAACCTCTGAGGGATCATGGCTCAACCGTGGCACGGGATGTAATAGGTTCCTCCCAGAGAAAGAAGGAACTATCAATATAAGCACCTATCAGCCTCGTGAGGTCAGTGTGTAATGCGTGATAAACCACGTGATGTTAGTGTGGGACGTGGACTGAGGTTGGTGTGTGAAAGAAGTAGTGAGGTCAGTGTGTGGTCCGTGTAGTGTGGTAAGTGTATGAAACGTGAAACAATTATGACCACCAGCCACCACCAGGAATTCTGCATAACAAAAATACAAGGAGGGCCAAGCTCAAGAAAAACATGCCATGTCCGGACCCATCCCGCAAGAAGGCCCGCATCCAAGCTTTCTTTGGCGTCCTTGCAACTAGGGCTGTAAACGAACCAAATAGATTCGATTCGATTCGCGATTCGAATTCGTTTAGGCTGATTCGAATTCGAAACTAACGAATTCGAATTCGAATTCGAATCAATTTTTATATTCGTTTCGAATTCGAATTCGAATTCGAATATACCTATATTCGATTCGAATAATTCGAATATTCGATTCGTTTATATATAATATATTTTAAAAAATAAATAATACATATAAAACTAAATATATGTATATAATATATTTATATAGCTATATATTTAAATTAATTTATATATGATATATATTATCAAAATTTATAGTTGAAAAAAATTTAAAAAAATAATAATATTTGAATATTTAAAAAATAAAAAATATTAATATATAACAATGAAAAAGAATTTTTCGAATCTCGAATCGAATCGAATAGTTCGAATATTTCTCACGAATCGAATTCGAATCACCTATTTAAATTCGATTAATATTCGATTCGAATTCGAATTCGAGTTTATATTTTCGAATTCGAATCGAATTTCTTAATATTCGGTTCGATTCGGTTCGTTTACAACCCTACTTGCAACCTTTGCAAAAAAACAGGGGAACAAGAAGATGTCAATTAGAAAATACAAAGGTCAAGACATGCGAAAGTATTCCGTGTGAAAATCCTTGTAAGTATTGGTCATAACTGTGGGCCGGGGATGATCCCACGAAGTAAAAGATAGTCGGAGCTTTGAGAGGGCATCCACCGCCTGATTGCTCTCCCGGTAAATTTGAGTAGCCACAAACTCAATAATAGAAGTAATATGCAGCACCCTAAGCCATCGAGCACGCCACCGCTAGGGGACCTCTCTGAAACTGGAGCAAAACAGAGCAACCACATAGGAGGAGTCAACCACAAGCCAAAGCTTCTGCCAACCCTCGCGATAACCAATTTTGATTGTGTCGATGGCAATAGAAAGTTCCGCCCCAAAAGCAAACCACGACCATGATCAATCGTGAAACATCCCTAAGAAAGCCATGGTAATTACAGAAGATTACGTCTCCAAAAATATGACCTCGGCAGTCCTCTGCAGTGTCATCAGTGTTAGTCTTAATCTAACCCGTAGAAGGTGGAGCCCAACATGCCGAGATTACCGTCAGCGGCTTCCTCAAAATACCCCGAATGCCAATGCGCTTAAACTTAATCAAGTCCTCCTAAAAATTGTTCATGCATCTAAATTTAAAGATGGATGATTTCCAAACGGAAGCCCAAACGATGACAAGGACAGAGTGGGCCGAATGGGTAATACTCTCAAACATAGCTCGATTCTGCCTAGTCCAAAGCATCCATATACAAGTCACGAAAGCTACACGTCGAATAGAGGCCAATAACAAACTAAAAGGTAAACTGCCGTGGAACCCATGATCAACTAAATGAGAATCAAATACCCAACATATATGAGAAGAAATAGATACAGCAAGAGGAGAAAAGATGGTCAAAGGACTCCCCAGAGGTGAAGTAAAGGACATATAGGGACGGCCCTGCGATGCCGATAGAGTGAAGCACCTCCCACGTGGGGATTCGTCCCAAAATAGCCTAAATTGACCAAACGATAATTTGGAACTAAGGAAGCCCATATCCATCTTCCCTAAGAGGGCTCAGAAAAGTGTTGTGTGAAGAAACAACGACAATTGGCGGGGAAATTAATGCGACCAGCAATCAAATAACTTAACCAATCATCGATCCAAAAAGGAACCCGGGACTAGGGGTGGGGAAAAATACCGAAATGCCGAAATACCGCCCGTACCGTATCGAAAAATTACCGAAAATACCGAAATTTTCGGTACGGTATGATACCGTACCGGAAATTTTCGGTACGGTAACGGTATGATAATCTAAAATTTTCGATATTTCGGTATATACCGAAATACCGAAAAAACTTCGGTATTTTCGGTATATGTCGGTATACCGAAATTTTTTCGGTATTTTGGTAGTTCGGTATTTCGGTATACCAAATTTCTAACGGTATACCGTAAATTTTCGACATACCGAAATTTCGGTATACTAAAATCAATGGTATGGATCGGTATATACCGATACCGATACAAAATTCGGTATACCGAATTTTCGGTACGGTATCGGTATTTACCGATATCATACCGAATTTTCGGTACGGTAACGGTATGGATTTTCGGCGTACCGAAAATTTCGGTACGATAACGGTATGGGCGATTTATACCGTACCGAACCACCCCTACCCGGGACAGAGGCCCAATAGTCCCATTAGATTGCTCATGGAGCTTCGTGATCAACCCCCATGTTACTTTTATTTAAAAAGGTAATATATTTTACTAATTAAGTAATACTTTTCACTACCTTAACCAAGAGGACCTGAAAATAGGAGCTCATTAAAAAATTAAAGTCCATTTTTTGCAAAAATGTGATACTTTTCTTAGAAAAATTAATATTATTTTTAGTTAATGTATTATTATTATTATTTTTTTTGTAAAAGGTACTATTAAACTATAAAGTAAAAACTTGTATGAAACTTGATAAGAACACATAAACTTAATAAAACACAAGAATTACTAAATTTTATAGAAAATATTATGTTTTACTAAAAATGAAATACAATTCTAAAGAAAAGTATTACTAATGGAAGTAAAATTAACAAATACGTTTTCCTAGAAACAGGATACTTTGTTTTCCAGAAACGTAATATATTTTCTGAAAAACATATTACTTATTCCAAATGTAACACTTTTTAAAATAATTCAACTAAATAGTAGTTGTGAATACAATTTGTTAGTTATAAATAAAGAACTTATAAAAATATTGTCATTGAAAACTTATATAAACGTGATAAGAACACATAATCTATCTATATATATATATAAAAGCTAAATGAAGGGCATTATTGTCATTTTAACTTTCCCTCCAAAAACTTTTACACTAATTTTGTAAGTTTTTATCAATTTTGGTAGCTTTATAGTTTTCTTTCAATTTTTTAAAATGCAAGTAATCTTTATATTATTAATCTATTTTTTATGCATGATATATCAAATTATTCATCTTTTCACAATCTTCAATTTGACATCCATATCACATATATTATAATGTACGAGATATTTAATTTTAAAATAATAAATTATTTATTGATTAAATATATAGGTTATATTTAAGTGTTTATTGTAAAAATTAATAAAATAATTCCCCGTATAAAAAATATTAGTTGAGTATTTCTCAAAGTTCAACAAATTTATTATATTTCACGTGAATTTTCAATTTACTTTAGTAACGACCAGAATAAAAAATATTGTTTAAGTAATTAAACTCATATTTCATTAAATCAAAGGCAAAAAATCAACAATTAATTTTATAAATAATTTATTAAATCATTACATCTGCTAATATATATATGATAACAATGTTTGTTTTATTAGACGTGGACCTTTGAGCATATGTATGTTTATATATCATAATTATTATTGAGTTTGTTGTTTTATTACTTATTCATATTTTTATATAATGTATATTGTGTTAATATTATTTTATATATAGTAACCTAAATTTTATGACATTAGTTATACTTTTCAATTTTTTTCTTTTTTCGTGAATTAATCTCAACTATATATTTTTTTACACTTTGCAACCTAAAAAATATTTTGTCGCACTAACCAACTTCAATTATATCTTTTTTTATTCTATGCAACCTACGATATATATATATTTTGCATTAATCAGTTTTTACCTGAAATAATATAATATTTACAATAAAAGTATAAAATTTAATTGAATTACAAAACCAAATAAAGTACGAAAATATTTAAATATTTTGAAGAACTCACATACTTTAAATTGTCTTCGAATTAATGAATAACTTTTGATTTTATTTTGTTAATGTTTGTATTTATTTAAAAATAAGAAGTAATTCAATATATCTAAAATTACCAAGTGAAATGTTTAAAGTTGCAAAGATAATATAATTCTAGAAAGAAAAATTAAAATATTTATAGTTCTAATTTGAAAATTTATTCAGATATATTAAAAATTCTTACATATATAAATGTTATAAGAGTGTTAAAATTGTTAAGTTGTATTTTTTCACCAAAATATTTTATGTTATTTATGATCATTTGTAGAAGTGTCAACTTTTGATATGTTTTTTTTTTCCTTCTTTCAAAGAATTAGTCATTTTTCAAATTTAAAAAAAAAAGAAATATATATATATATATATATATATATATATATATATATATCAGCAATTTTTACATTTTATATATTAAATTAATCATCGTTTTATGATCTTTTTTCTGACATCCATATCACATATATAAAAGTGTGATATTATATAAAATAAATACAAATTATTTATTGGTTGATTATTTGGTTAAATTTGAGTACTTATTGCAGATGTTTATTGGTGTAATGTTTAGGCCGCAATACGAATTAGTTGAAGAATTTTTCTAAAAAAAATATTTCCAATTTAATTTTTTAAAATATTTTAATTAATTAATCTATTTTATTTAAATTTCCATCTTAATTTTATTCTATTAATTAATTCATATATAAATATGTGTGTGTATAATAAAATAAAATGGAGCCAAATATGTAAAAAAATATTTTTTTCATTCAATTGCAAATCAGACATTTTCAAGAAAATATATTCATGTATGTATCCCTAAAAGATATTACAGTTTCAACATTTTGTTAGTGTGTTTCTTTGTCAAAAACTCTTTAGGAATTTTTATAATACTAACAAGTTTTTTGTTTTTAATATATTCATATATAATATATCAATTTAATCATCTTCTCACCTTCTTTAAGTTGAATTATGTTTTAATTTTTTTTATTCCGCATTGATTCATTCATATTGTGAATTATTTTATATAAAAATGAAGCAATAAAGTATTTTCAAAAATAAAAAACATAAGATTATTTGAAAAGAAAATCTATTTTCCTTATAAATTGGTTAATTTATTTTATTATCTTATCTTATTTTCTTAATAAGTAGTATGTTATTATATTTTTATTGCTTTAACATATGTATTTAATTGAACTATTTGCGGTCATTCGTATAGGTTAAAAAGGATACAGACCGACTAACGTTATGTCAGAGTTTTATAAAAAAAATAACTTTAACATAGGAATTTTTATTTTTTATTTGTTATATATTTTAATATTTATTTCAATTTTATTATGTAACAATAATTTATTTATAAATAACACACACACATATATATAATTCAAGTATGACACGGGAGAAACGAATGTTTACACTATTTAAAAGTTTACTATATGTTAAAAAAATAAAATATTTATATATTAAGTATACAATATTCACATTTTCAAATAATATAACCGTATATTATTTAATTTAGTGAAAAACTTTACTGTATTAGTAGCCTTCCGTGCATCGCACGGGAGTAATACTAGTCTTCTATAATATAAAAATAAAATCGTTTAGAATAGAAACTACAAATTTTCCCCCCTAAACACATAACCATTTCCGGAAATTGTGGAATTTTGGTATAATCCCTAATTCAGCCAATCATCGTTTATAGTTAGCGAAGATTGTTAATTACCAAAGTTTCCAAAATCAGAACCAATTAATCAATTTTGGTTGCTATAAATAATGCTCATCAGAACCAATTAATTAAGTTTGGTTTAATTTATATTGCTAGAACTAGAATCATGCCTAAATATAAAAATTTGCTATAGGTAATGCTCATCAGAAAAGGCATATACCATCCGGTTTGCGTGACACATGTCTGGAAAGAAGACTCAATCAATATTTTGTGACGTGTCGTTGCCATTTCAGACGAATCACAATATAATTTACATATATATATTTCGTTAACTGGTGTTGATATGTTGGGCTTGGTAATGAAACCCATTTACGTTTACGTATGTATTGTGATCAATATTTACATTATATGCAGATGTAGGCACCCATTACTGGTTGTAGTTCTCTCGCTCTAATTTTGAGCGTGATCCTTTTAAAATTAATCCTCCCTTTCCGGTGAATCCCGAATGACATCCATCAACGAACCATCTAATAGTGTGATGTCTGGTCTACGTTCTAAAAAATATATATGTTTCAACATGTACAAATCTCGGGATGCGTACGATTTTTGTGTGAGTTTGTGTTTCCTATCTGGTAGTTCCTCATATGCAGTATTAATTCTATTTGTTTTTTCATCTTTATTTATTTATTTTCAGGCTATATCAGCAGAATTTGTTAAACAATTCCCAACTGGACTACCGGATGAGGTATGTATACATAACGTGCACTAGGCGACATTCCGTGTGAAAATGCAATAGTTTCAGAGTCACTATTTCTTCACCTGTGGTTGGACAAATTTTGTGTTTGCTAATGGTATTGCGAAACAAGATTTTATTGTCTTCTTTTATGTTGTTTATCAATTGTTTGAGGCACATGTGTTTAAGTGCAAGTCGTGTCTCAAGACGAGCATTCCTCAGGCAGACGTCCCAAATTTGATACTTGGGACTTTAATATTTGTAGTTATCTACTTTTGGTCATTATTACGTAATTTTTTTTAGTTAAGGGTAGCTTGGATAATTTTGATGGGGTGATAAGTTGGTTTGGCTTGAAGCTACGGGCATGAGTTTTTTTTCGGATGATGGATATGCTTGTGATCGGTATGTAGTAGGGGGCGTGGTTGACTACCAAAACAACATCTTATTTAGTTGATAATTTAATTAACTTATTGAAATCAAATTTTTTAGTGGGGGCGTGGTTGATGGTGTGGGCTTTGTTTTCCATTCATTCCATATTTTGGTAAGTTTATCTTGCAAAACCAATATATATATATATATATATATATATATATATATATATATATAATATCATTATATAACTTTTGAATCATAGGCTACCATATTTAACATAATAGTAATTCATTGCAAGCAAGATATTAGGGATATTTCTGAGATTCTAACTTGCATGATTATATCAATCCCCAAAACTCAGGCAATTTATTTCATAACTATCTTAGGATAATGTTATACAATCTTTCAAATAAGGGTCCCTAAAAATTTAGAACAGAATATTGCGATAATCAATCTTCTAAATAATGTTTCCTTCAATTTTGGAGCGGAACATAGCGATAGCCGATAGTCAATCTTGGGGATTTATTTTCCCTATTACGGTCCTCCAAATTAATATGAATTTCTTTGATACTTGGATATTTAAAATAATTTCTTTATGTTAATAATTTCCTCATTTATGTTTAATGTGAAGATTTTTACAACAGACCTTTTTTATTTCAAGATTTTCTTTAAGATTTTTCAAAGGTTTTAATTGTTTTGCCTAAATATAAATTCTGATACTTTTAACTTCTTAAAAATTTCATGTTTCACGTAGACGATAATTATCACGTGTAGCATTTGTGGCAATAGTAGTGCATGTTCAATCAAATAAATATATAATACACTAATTATCAATATTACTTTAAGATAAAGTTAAAATTTATATTTAAGTTTTGTAAAATTACTTTCATTTTTTTTTCATGATCGTAAGTTTTATTTTTGTTAATTTTCAAATTCCAGTATATATATATATATATATGATTTGTTTCTATGACCAGTATTTAGGCAAATGACATTTGTTTATATGTTTATATAATTTATATGATAATCTTTAAATTTGTTAAAAGAATACAAACTTTTTAGGCAAACGCTTCATGTGAGATTTATACATGTGGTACAAAACTATTTTCCCGTACACCAACAATCCATAATATTGTTATTCCAAACAAACTGCCACAAAACCAAACCCAACCATATATACCACAACCAGCAGGCCCAAAGAAAACTATATGGAAACAAACAAAATTTTGTAAAACAAATAAAGATCAGAAACCACCGAGTACACCTACCCCACTTAAGCAGCTTTGTTATGAACCAATTGATATTCTAGTTTATTCTGATGATGAGATGACGGCACGGTATAAGAGGGTGAAGGATTCGGTCAATGAACCAACATCTGAGGTTTCAATCCGATCCCAATGAGTTGCTTGAGCTGGAACTGTCGGGGGCTTAGGAACCCTTAAGTAGTTCGATTTTTTTCGGATGTGGTCCGACGAGAAGACCCCAAAATGTTCTTCATTATGGAGGCTAAATTGTTGACTTTCGAGCTTGATGAGTTTTAAAAAAAATTATTTGGTTAGATAACAATAGTTATTGATCGCCAAATGATTTTTTTATTAAGACCCTGATAAAATTAAAATTAATGAGTTGCTAGAAAATTAGTAGTTAAGCCAGAAAATTTAAATTTTGATATAAAATTGTTGATAGGTCATGATATTGATGGACTTGAATATTAAATTATACAAGTTAGATTTCAATATTGGTCAAGAATATTAACAGATAAATTTATTATTTTGATGGGCACAGTATAGTTTAATTTTTTGCTTGCAATTTTGATTTGACTCAAACAAATTGGTTCAAAAAATCAAATGAAAAGCCAAATGCATTTCAATTACTTGGAAATTTGGGTCAAAAATTAAAATTAGATATAAAATTATTTATGGACTAGAAATATTAATTGACTAATTGAATATATAATAAATTTATTCAAGTTGGATATCAACATTGACCAAAGACAAATAATTTTATTATTTTAATGGGTATGAATATTTTTTATTTGACTTGCGATATTTTGATTTGGGCTCAAGAGTTGGGCTGGGAAAGTCAATTAGAAAGCAAGATGGATTTCAGTTTTGGAGATTTGGGCCGAATAAATTGAGCTAAGGGCTTGAGCCGGAGATCGGTTTGGTCAGACAAATCAGGCACAAGAGTCTGTAGAAAGATCTACCTAGACCAAGATAAATTGCAAATGAAGGTTGAAGAGTTGAGTCGGCTTGTGGCTCAATTGAGAAATTCATTTTTTATAATTTGTGTCTAGGATGGGCCATAAATTTGTTCAAGTTCTTAGTTATTGCATTACTACTTTAATTATGTGGATTAGATGTCATTCATATAACATATCATGTAGACTAGCATGTACATTGCTCTGGATACTATATTGTCGTGCATAGTTGATATATTTATTTTCTATTTTCGAATTAGATAGATAATAAATATGTTGATTAATAATAGAATCATTTTAAGATGATTTTGATATTACTAATCAGTTTTAAATCCCAATTTTTTGTTGAATTAAAATATTAAGTGTGTGAGGGTGCATTTTTATTCAAATGAATCTACAACCTTCCCTATTAGTCCATTAGTAAGATTATGTGTATGTCTCGTGCCAATCTAATTGGTCTCCCTGAAGGAAAGTTGCACTGTTTTAGTTTCTATATTGGGCCCGTATATAATTACTCATTAGTAAGAATATGTGTATGTCTTCCCATAGGAGGATTGCACTGTCTTAGTTACTAGATTGAGTTATTTTAATAAACTCATATGTAAGAAAAAGTGTATGCCTCGTGTCAGTTTAATGGGTCTCCCCATATGAGGGCCGCATTGTTTCAATTGCTGGATTAAGTTCATTTGATGAACAACTCATAAGTAGGATAATGTGTATGTGTCGTGCCAATTTAATTTGTCTCCCTATAAGAGGACTGCACCATTTTCAATTACTTGATTGAGTTTGTGGTAGTAAGTTTTTAAGTGTGAATTAATTATGTGTGCCCTATAGGTATCATAGTTAATTTACGGACTTAAAAATGATCAATATAGGGGTTATACACTTGAATTAAAAATATTGTGAGGGCTTCCTACAGAATATCCAAACAATATTATTGGTGGTCAAAATAATGTGACAAAAAACCAATATAGCATGAGATGCGGGTTATATTGGATTTAGTGGGAGTGTCACAGTCTAGCCGTAAATCAACATTTATTCCTCCTATAGTATAAGGTGGTCGCATAATGTGGTAGTATTTATTGTGTCTACTCATTAAATAATTGTTTATTCATATTTTACTTGTCATTCATACATGTTCATGTTAGGTTGATAAGTAAAAAACTGTGCACTAATCTAGTTGTTAAAATTGCATTTTTATGTGAATTTTAGTTGTTGCACTTACTAATTTTCTACCTATCTAACTTTCTTGGTACAAATTACGTTGATTGCGTTTTTAGTGTTTATTGTAGTGAATTTTGAGGTATTTTGGATCGAGACGAAGAGGCACGTACCGAGTTGAGTTGACACTAGGCGACCCAGTGCCGAGCCCAACCTAAACTGAAATCTGATTGAAGCCAGATGGAAGCAAATTGGAGCTCATAAATCAAGTGAGGAATTGAAGGCTGAGGGGAAGTCAAAGCCCATATGTGTTTCTTATTTTGAATTCGGTAGTGAGGTTAAATGGGCCAGAAGCCCACAATTTGTGATAAATAAACCCATATGGGTTTTCATATTTGAAGTTTGTTGATAATGGGTTGGGGCCCATGATATTTGGTGAGGAGGCTTATTTAATTGAGGGAGAACGCGAAGACAAAGACACGCATGATATACTAGGGAAGCACATTCACGTTGGCTGGGATACACGAGTTCGGCGATTCGGTTTTCTTAGTTTTTGCTTTTAACTTCATGTTGGATAATTTAATTTGGTTATGAACGCCGATATGTCTGGCTAATTTCTTGTTTCAGTCCCTAATCGATGTTTGAACCCTAGTTTGTTACTTTGCAATTCTTACGGTAGTTACTTTTAATTTATATTCTGGAACTCATTTATGTTATCGGATTTTATTGTTTCTTATATGCGAATTGTTAATTTAGATTGATCACCTAGGTGTATTGATCGCATGTTTGTAGCTAGGGTACTATCATAATCCGTAATTGTTATGATTTTATATACATTAGTAGCAAATAATGAATTAATTCATTAGGTAACATAAATCGAGGTCAATTGGACCGAGCTTATGAGTCTCAACACTTCGTCTACCCTATTGTCCTAGTTCTTTAAGCGTTTAGCCAATTAGGTTTAGAGAGCTTATTCTAAATCGTTTGGTTAGACAGATCAATCAAAGAGCTTATTTTGGTTTATTAAAATTAAGGGATAATTCGGATTAACAAAGCTTGTTGCTAATTTAGGGGTAGAAGTTCCATAATTAATTTAGGCATAATTGCATTAATTATAAGGTTTAATCAGACTAGGGGGATAACTAGATTAGGGCCTGATATTTCTTTTTAATTGTTTACAATCACTTTTACTGCTTATTTACTTGCTCGTCTTCGGATTAGGTGTTAATTAGATAAAATCAAATCAACTCCCCCTCTTCGTTGTTTTTGTTTGTTCTGATAATTAATACGTAAAACACGATAACCAACTGCTCCTCGTGGGATCGACCCTGACTTACCGCTTCTACAAATTAGAAGAGGGAAGTTTAGGAATCTAATTCTGAGTGCCTCGACATACGGTTAAAATTTTGGCGCCGTTGCCGGGTAGCGGTGCAAGTTTATTGTGTTTTTAGTATTAATAGTCATTTATTAAGTTAGGATCACTTTTTCCATTTTTTTTTATTGTTACTGTTGCGTTCGTTTTCATTCTCGTAAGTTTTTGTTACGTATGAGGTGCAACACTGGGTAATCCAGTGTCAAGTTTGGTCCAGTCAACAATCTGTTTTCTTTAATTAATTAATCATTTTTCACCATTTTAATCATTCTGGCTTATATCTCTTTGATTTTGGCAGTTGTTAATGATCACCCGCTCACACAGGAATAAAGATTTACACTTTTACCCTGAAATTCCACGAAGAAATCGTGTGCAGAGAAAACAAGCCAAGTAAACCCGAGAAAAATCTGACCACTTGCGGGTCCTCCCTGAAGATACTGATACCGAATCAGAAAGTCAAAGAGAGAATATGGCAGCGGGAAATAGAGCAGACGCAAAGGACCATGAAAGAACTAGCCAGCACTGGTGTCACTCATCAGCCGCTCTGTATTACCTTTCCTAACTTGGGTGATAACATCACTTTCGAGTTAAAATCTGGGTTGATCCATCTGTTGCCCTCCTTCCACGGACTCTCGGGCGAAGATCCTCACAAGCACCTTAAAGAATTCCACATTGTCTGTTCAAGCATGAAGCCTACGTCAGTTACAGAGGAGCAGATTAAGTTGCGAGCCTTTCCTTTTTCGCTCAAAGACTTGGCAAAGGATTGGCTGTATTATTTACCATCGGTATCCATCACTACCTGGGCTCAGATGGAAAGTTTGTTTCTAGAAAAGTACTTTCCAGCTTCGAGAGCGACTAACATTCGGAAGGAGATAAGTGGGGCACGACAGATGCACGGTGAAACCTTGTATGAGTACTGGGAACGTTTCAAAAAACTAGAGGCCAGCTGCCCGCAACACCAAATAACAGATCAGCTACTACTCCAGTATTTCTATGAGGGGTTGTCTATACCGGACAGAAACATGATTGATGCAGCCAGTGGAGGGGCACTGTCAGACAAAACCCCAACTGCAGCCCGAGCACTCATATCTAACATGGCAGCAAACTCGCAGCAATTTGGTACCCGAGATGCTCCATTGCAGACGGTGCGGGGGATGAATGATTCGTCCCTTGATGACAATTTGACAGAGTTGACATCTTTTGCGAGAAAAGTGGTTGCAGGGGGTAATAAGCAGGTCCGACCGTGTCGCATTTGTGACACCACTGAGCACACGACAGATACTTGTAAGGTTTTGGGAGACGAGATTGACGCACATGCCAATGCTGTGGGCACCAGAAATTTTCAAGGAAGGAAGTACGATCCATATTCGAACTCGTATAATCCTGGGTGGAGAGACCACCCCAACTTCAGGTATAGGAACTGGTACACGTGATCATGCATGCATTTTAGGTCGCTTTAAGTGTCACTTTAATGATATTTTCATGCATATTTGATCGTGTATCGTGCATATTTGTGTTATTAGGCAGTTTGATGTGTTTAGTTCGTTTTCATGTCAAAAAAGGTGAATTAAGGCCGAAAAACAGGTTCGAAGATCTCAAGTTGACAATTCGAGCTCAAAAGGAAAAGAAAACAAGGAAAAACAGGGGACCTTGCCCGCGTTGCTAATGCCACTCCTGTGGCTTATGCCACGGCCGAGGCTAACTAGCCCATGGCAGTGGTAATTTGTCCAGAAGATGGCCAAAATTCAGCCTTTAGCGCCTCGGCCGAGAAGAAATCAAGGCCACGGCCGTGGTAAATCATCCAGAAGATGGCCAAAATTCAGCCTTCAGCGCCTCGGCCGAGGCAAAATTCAGGCCACGACCGTGGCGAAGGATCTAGAAAATAGGGTGAAATCCAGCCCAACCAGACCTCGGCCGTGGCGGTTGAAGACCTCGGCCGTGGCCTCAAATTGGGGCCCAAACCCTTTTTTTCACCACGCCCACGGCCAATTGTGCGCCACGGCCGCGGCGCGACTCCCTGTTTTAATCCTGAAACACGTATTTGGCCATTTTTCAGCCCAACACTTCCTCCTCTATATATATATGGTCATTTTCGATTTTGACCTAACCTTGAACCCATCCCCCACACATATTCAGCCACTATTCCCCATTGGAAGCAAAGGGTTGGAAGGGGATTGAAGATCAAGATCAATCAATCCTATCTTTTGGATCCTTCTATCTTATTTTTATGTTTTCTTTGATTTTCTCTTGCTTTATCTTTGTAATAGTTGTAATGGGTGGCTAGCACACTAAAATTCACTCTTGATCATTAGTTGAACCTTGAGTTTAAGACATTTATGTGATTATTACAGTTAATATTACCGATTGAATTATGCTTTGTGAATGTTCTATGTTATTTGGGATTGTTGACTCACACTAATGAATTGAATTGTGGTTAGATCACCCATTTGGATATTTGTTCGTGTGTTGCTAGAATTGGAAATTACTATCCGTAATTGTAGGATTTCTGATTCCCGTGCAGCAAACAATAGATTTATTTTATTGGGGATAACATAGAGTTCGACCACTAGAACCGAACTTACGAGGTTTATGTCGAATCTACTCCGTTGTCTTAATTCTTAATGCACTCGGCTATTAATTCTTAAAGAGCTTGTTTTAGGATTTGATAAGTTGGGTAGGATTAGTTGAAGAGCTTATTTTGATTAATCATACTTAAGAGACAACAAGATTGGTAGAGCTTGTTATCAATCTTGGAGTAGGAGTTCTAAGGCTAACTAATTGGGTATTAACAATAGTTGCATAAATCGTCCAAGACCAAGGTGAAACATGATCAAGGGTGAATCATTTTATTATTTGAAAACCAAAAACCGAATAAAATCATTCTATTTGTCTTTGTTTATTTGAATTGTTAAATTGCTAAGTATTCTTAGAGTAATTGTTATTTAGTTTGCTTAATAGAAATTTAGGTGTTAGTTGTTATTTCATTAAAATCCCCCCCCCCCCCCCCACTTCTTTATTGTTTTTCTAGTTTATTTACATTCTATTTCCTGATCATAATAGTTTAATACAATAAAGCAAAATTGTTCGACCGTTCCTCGTGGGATCGACCCGTACTTGCCACTCACTAGTTAGAGTTGTAAGCTAAGGTTAAGTATATATTTCTATACTAATTAATTTGGTAGCGACACACGACAATCGCATACCAGGAACCAACAACAGTCACAGCCTATGGAGCAGCCCCGCTCGGTACAACAACAACAACGTGGAATGTACTACCCAAGGCAATATGCTGAACCTGCTCCATCGCCGACATTGGAGGAGATGATGAAAACTCTGACTTCGAACACGGTGCAATTCCAGAAGGATACTCAGTCGAGTATTAAAAATATGGAGACACAGATAAGTCAGTTGGCGACGGCAGTGAGTCGACTTGAATCCCAAAATAGTGGGAAATTACCATCTCAGCCAGAAATAAATCCAAGGAATGTTAGTGTTATTACTCTACGCAATGGAAAACAGCTTGGAGAGCTTAAGAAGCCCGGGCTTGCATTGAGAAACGGCAACGAAGAGGAGAAACGCGCTGAACAGCATGACACTGGATCACCCAGTGTCGTCATTCTGCCCAGAGATAAGGACACTGTACCGACTGACACTGGGGCACCCAGTGTCGGGCAGTGGACCAGCGAGAACAAGGTACATCAGCCCCCCTCTGTTTCTTTTCAAACTAATCCACTTGCTTTTCCTTGTAGAATTGACAGGACCCTTAAAGAGAATAAGGAGAAGCAAATTCTGGAGGTATTTCGGAAAGTAGAGATCAACATTCCGCTGATTGATGCAGTCAAGCAAATTCAACAAACGCAAATTGAAGGGGAATGAGAAGGTGATGATGGGGGAAAATGTGTCGGCTATTTTTCAGAAGAAGCTCCCGCCAAAATGCAAGGACCCAGGTATGTTTGTGATTCCTTGTCGAATTGGTAGTCATAAGATAGAGAGGGCCATGCTAGACTTAGGAGCGTCCATTAATGTAGTGCCGCGTTCTATTTTTACTTCTCTAAATTTAGGACCATTAAAGGAAACTGGGGTGGTTATTCAATTGGCGGATCGTAGCAATACGTATCCGGATGGTGTAATAGAGGATGTTTTTGTTGAAGTTGATGAACTTGTCTTTCCTGCGGACTTTTACTTTCTTGATATGCATGGCGATTTGTCCAACTCCCAGCCTATTTTGTTAGGGAGGCCATTTCTAAACACCTCCCAAACAAAAATAGACGTTCGTGAGGGTGCTCTCACGATGGAGTTCGATGGGCAAATCGTCAAGTTTAACATATATGATGCTATGAGATTTCCGGAAGATGTAAATTCTGTCTTTTCTGTTAGTGTCATTGACCCACTTGTCGAAGAAGTGTTTCAGCTGAATTGCAGGGACGAGTTAGAAGTGATGCTCACAACAAAGATGGACCCCAGTAGTTGAACTTTTTGAAACCCATAAGGAATTAGTTGAAGTATTGGCATCCCTACAGTCATTGAAGCCCGTTGTTCCAAGGTATGCCAATAGTTTCATTAAATTACCTGTTTCTCACCAAAAGATTCTCCCGTCTACAGTACAGGCACCCACAGTTGAACTCAACTCCCTGCCGGACCATTTGAAATATGCTTTCTTGGAAACGAGCGACATTTTGCTAGTCATAATTTCGTCAAAGCTGACTCCACAGCGGGAACAATCACTGATAGATGTTCTCAGAGAATACAAGGACGCCATAGGGTGGACGATTACCGACATAAAAGGAATAAGCCCGTCATTGTGCATGCATCGCATCCTTCTTGAAGATGACTCGAAGCCCAGCAGAGAGGCCCAAAGGCGTTTGAACCCGCCAATGATGGAGGTGGTCAAGAAGGAAATCATAAAGCTCCTGGATGTCGGAATAAGTTATCCTATCTCAGGCAGTAAGTACATCAGTCCCACACAGGTAGTTCCAAAGAAGTCTGGGGTAACAGTGGTTAAAAACCACGAAGGTGAGTTGGTACCTACTCGGGTACAAACCGGGTGGAGGGTTTGCATTGATTATCGTAAGTTGTATGCTATGACCCAAAAAGATCATTTTCCTCTTCCATTTATTGATCAAATGCTTGAGCGTCTTACAGGTCACTCATTTTATTGCTTCTCAGACAGATTCTCGGGATACTTCCAGATCGCCATAGCGCCTGAGGACCAAGAAAAGATGGCCTTCACCTGCCCATTTGGAACGTTTGCTTATCGGCGAATGCCCTTCAGACTGTGCAATGCACCGACAACTTTTCAACGGTGTATGGTAAGTATCTTCTCTGAGTATGTAGGGCACAGTATAGAAGTCTTCATGGACGACTTTAGTGTGTATGGGAATAATTTTGAAAGCTGTCTTCAAAATCTGGTTTTGATTTTAAAAAGATGTGTTGAAACTCACCTTGTTTTAAATTGGGAAATGTGTCATTTCATGGTTGAACAGGGTATAGTTTTAGGACACATTGTTTCTCAAAGGGGGATTGAGGTTGATAAGTCTAAAATAGATCTTATTACTGCTTTACCTTACCCCGGTAGCGTTCGGGAAGTTCGTTCCTTTCTTGGCCATGTAGGTTTTTACCAGTTGTTCATCAAAGATTTCTCCAAGATAACATCCCCATTGAGCAAGTTGTTGCTAAAAGAGGTGGAATTTGAGATGAATGACGACTGCAAGGCAACTTTTAACAAGCTGAAAGAGCTTTTGACTACACCCCCGGTGATCCAATCACCGAATTGGGATCTACCATTCGCGATAATGTGTGACGCAAGCGACTACGCCGTATGATCAGTGTTGGAGCAAAGAAAAGGGAGAGCATCACATGTTATTTATTATGCTTAAAAAACGTTGAACCCAGCTCAGGCGAATTACACTACAACTGAGAAAGAATTCTTAGCTGTGGTTTTTGCCTTGGAAAAATTCCGTTCATATTTGTTGGGAACTAAAGTTGTTGTTTTCTCTGATCATGTAGCTCTTAAATTTTTTCTTGCAAAGAAAGAAGCAAAACCAAGGTTGATTCGGTGGATTCTCCTGCTCCAAGAATTTGACTTGGAAATTAGAGATAAAAAGGGAGCCGAAAATTTCGTCGCTGACCACCTGAGTCGCTTGGTTCCGGGAGAGAACGAAACACCATTGTTGGAGAGTTTTTCGGACGAGCAGCTACTCAAAATCTCGCAAGATGATGAATCCCGAACAACACTGGGTCTCCCAGTGTCAGCATCCACACTGGATGATCCAGTGTCCGACGCTGCAGTGCCCTGGTTCGCCGATTTAGTTAATTTTATCGTTGCTAAGGTTGTTCCTACAGGGATGACCAAGGCAAGGAGGGATAAACTGAAAAGCGACGCGAAGTACTATGTTTGGGACGACCCCTACCTGTGGAAGCCTTGTCCTGACCAGGTAATCAGAAGATGTGTACCCGAATCAGAGTTTCAATCCATCCTCACTTTCTATCACACATATACCTGCGGAGGACATTTTAGATCAAGAAGAACGGCGCATAAAGTGTTGGAGAGTGGGTTTTACTGGCCTTCCTTATTCAAGGATGTGTATATCTTCTGTAAGTCTTGCGATAACTACCAGAGGACAAGTAACATTTCTCAGCGAAATCAAATGGCCCAGAACCCGATCATGGTGTGTGAAATCTTTGATGTTTCGGGCATGGATTTCATGGGACCATTTCCTTCGTCTCATGGAAATTTATATATTTTGCTTGCAGTAGATTACGTTTCTAAGTGGGTGGAGGCGATAGCCACTCGTACTAATGATTCTAAAGTTGTTGTAGGTTTTGTAAAATCTAACATCTTTGCCAGGTTTGGAATCCCAAAGGCGATCATTAGTGACCGAGGAACACACTTCTGTAATCGGACGATAGAGGCATTGCTTAGGAAATATGATGTGGTGCATAAGGTCTCAACACCTTATCATCCACAGTCGAGTGATCAGGCCGAGACGTCAAACAGGGAGATAAAGTCTGTGTTGGAGAAGACGGTGCAGCCAAACCGAAAGGATTGGAGTTTGAGGTTAAATGACGCGTTTTGGGCATACAGAACAGCATACAAGACCCTAATCGGAATGTCCCCATATAGACTCGTCTACGGCAAGCCATGTCATTTGCCAGTCGAACTTGAGCACAAGGCCTATTGGGCCATTAGAAGGTGCAATATGGATTTTGACGAGGCTAATATGAATCGAAAGCTCCAATTGCAAGAATTGGAGGAGATTCGGAATGAGGCTTTCGGGAACGCCTTAATTTATAAGGAAAAGACAAAGGCTTTCCACAACGCGAGGATTACAAGGAAGAATTTTGTAGTTGGGGAAAAAGTTCTACTTTATCACTCCTGACTCAAGTTGTTCCCAGGTAAGTTACGTTCTAGGTGGATTGGGCCGTTTGTAATTACTGATGTTTTTCCTCACGGTGCAGTGACGATTCTAAGTTCTAAAACTGGCAAAACCTTCAAAGTTAATGGTCACCAGCTGAAGTCGTACTTTGAGAATTTTCAAGGAACCGATGTGAAAAGAGAAAAAGTCGATGACCCACCAATCAACTAACAGGAAGTTGAGTCGAGCCATCGACGTAAAATAAAGGCGCTAGATGGGAGGCAACCCATCATTCTCTTTTTTGTTCTTTTTATTTAATTATTTCCTCTGTCTAATTACTAGTTTTTTTTTCCTGTTATTTTATTTTCGGTTGATGATTACATATGTTGAATTTAGGTAGTTTTAGTTTAGTAATTTCAATTGTTTTTATTTAAAAAAAAAAAATATATATATATATATATTGAAAATTGAGTCAGTTTTGAATTGGGCGTGATCACACCCAATTCAAAATAGTCTTCTGCCTGTTCATGACACACACCAGCGAAAAATTCATTAAGGCAGCACAATAAGTGCTTTCCCTTGAAAATCATTAAATGCTTATTTTATTCCCTTTCTTTTTCCCTGAACCTACTTCCCCTCACGCTATTTCCCTCCCCTTCTTTCATTTTAATTGCAATTTCAGGAAGAAACAAGAAATCGCGTTAAGGGCATCGAAGCCCTAAAACCCCTAACCACTGCTACTCGCCGCCATTTCGCTCACCGTCGCGTCGGAGTAGCAGCGTTGCGCAATCAGCACCGCCGCCTTCCGCTTCCAAATCGCCGCCTCGCCGCTGCATTTGCACCAGGCCGGGGGCATTGATTCCGCCCATATTGTGCCGCCGAGTAGTTGCGTCCAAAGCCCTAGCCAGAACCACACCGCCGCACCACCCTATTTTCACCGGCCATTCTGCCTCCACTGGTACCCTTCTTGCTCTCCTCTTTCAGTTGTACTCTATCAGTCCCGATTTGGAAGTGAGGGGACAAGTTTGGGGCTGAATTCGAAAAGAAACAAAGAGAGAAACAATTAATTTTGGGTGAAGAGGCAGTGGTGTAGTGTAGCAGTAAGTTTGGCAAATTATTGCAAGCACTTGTAAAGAATGGCAAAAAAATCGAGGAGGGCCCATCCGGAAACCAACCCGATGCTCTAATCGCATTCGGGGGCAGTTTGGCTCATCCCGGACAGCGGGTACATCACAAAGGTTTGTCGACCTTGACGAACCGACACCGCCACCGCCACCGTCGCCAGTTACCTCCGAACGTGTGCCTGAGGAGACCGAGGAAGCAGAGTCGTCCCCATTGTTGACTCAATAGCCATCATTCCCGACTGTCCCGCCACCAGTGCAAAGCCTAGTCGGAGATTTCCACTTTCCGAATCGCCACAAAATTCAGTTTGAAAACCCATTTCACGTCCAATGCTATCTAAAGCTGCTTAAACAACAGGTTAAACCCACTGTTTACCTCGATGAATTAATTCTACAGCAGCTAGGTTTATATGATGATGTGATTTCGATGTTGGATTTGTAGATATTAGTTCAATATCATCAAGTGTTTGTGGTATGAAGTAGAGGTTTTGAGAATTCCAGAACTGGGTTCGAAGTGCAAGGAACCGGATCAGAGAACCGGGTTTTAACTAGATTCAGAAAAGAGGTTAGAAAGAGAACCGGGCTCGTGGTAGTTATAACCGCTGATTACAACGGTTTCTGTTCTGTTGCGTGAGAAACCGTTGTAGAAGCTTCGCTGCAGCAGTTTTGGAAAATTTGAGTCAAATTTGGTTACAACTGCCTCAACTCCCTGATTCGAGCTCCAACATATATATACATTTTAAACACTTGTAGTTGCGAGCTAGTAGACGTAATTTTCCCTCTGTAAACATTACTCAATCAAGAGAATTAGATCTCTAGGGTTTTTGCTCAAATCAAGCTGTGATTTGGGGATTTCTAGATAATTCTTGTAAATTGGTTGATTAGTGGAGTGAATTGAGGTGTATAGAACCTCCATGGATGTAGATCACATTGATCGAACCACGTAAAAGCCCTGTGTTCATCATTTTCTTTTCCTGTTCTTGGTTCGGTTGTTGTTGGCCGATTTCTTGGTTGCATTTCATTCAAATATAGGTGTGTGTGTTGTTTTGTGTAAGTTTGAGCTAATCCTAACAAGTGGCGCCGTTTGTGGGAAACATTCTCACGCAACGAGAAGATAAAGATGTCAGGAATGAAGATGGATTTGGATAAGTTCTCGGGGAAGAATGACTTCTACCTATGGAAGATCAAGATGAAGGCCATTCTGGTGCAAAACGGGCTGGTAAGTGCTCTCAAACCTGAAAGTGATTGGATAGAGACTGAGAAGCCCAAATATGCAGAAATAGACCAGAAAGCTTTGAGTTTAATCATCTTGTGCCTGGGTGATAAGCTATTGAGGGAAGTTTCGAGGTGAAAGAATGCAATTGAGGCCTGAACCAAATTGGAGGACCTTTATCAGTCCAAGTCAGTATCAAATAAGTTGTTCCTCAAGCAGAGGTTGCTAGCTTTCATAATGGTGGAGGAAAAGGACATTTCTGATCAATTAGATGAGTTTTCAAAACTTCTTGATGAGCTGGAAGATCTTGGGGTAACTATGGAGGATGATGACAGAGCCTTGATGGTGTTAAATGCTCTACCAAGTTCTATGGAAGGATTCAAAGATACTTTGATGTTTGGGAGGCAGGATAAACTGAGTTATGACTCAATCATTACTGCCTCGAAGACCAAATGCTTACAGAATCAAGGAGACAAGAAGGTAACTCAATCTGGTGAAAGCCTGAATGTTAAGTTCAAAAGAAACTACCAAAAGAAGAAGGGTCAAACCTCAAAGAATCCCAAAAGTGGCCACACTGTTTAAAAGAAGTCTGGAGAATGGGTAGAAAACAGAAAATGCTTCAAGTGCAAACAGATAGGGCATCTAAAGAAAGATTGTCCACGGAAGATGAAGAAGAAAGAAGGCCAGGGTGCTGAAGCTGCTACAGTTGAGCATGAAGAAGACACACCAGAGGTCTTGAATGTTACTGAGTCAAAAATGGAGATGGAATGGGTATTGGATACAGGCTGCTCCTTTCATATGTGTCCTCATGAAGAATGGTTTCAAAACCTCAAGAAAGAAGATGAAGGGTGTGTACTGCTGGGAAATGACCAATCCTGTAGAGTTCAAGGCACTGGATCAGTAAGCATCAATATGTTTGATGGGGTTACAAGAAAAAATTACAAATGTAAGGTATGTGCCTGGACTTAAAAGAAATCTGATCTCCCTAGGATCTCTAATTGCTACTGGGGTGAATTTAAGTCTGTTGATGGTCAATTACACGTAACCAAAGAGAATAAACTGGTAATCAAAGGAAGACAACACAATGGATTGTTTATCTTGATAGGTAAACTTGTGGTTGGGAATGTGGGAAATATTGTGGGTAAGGATGAATTAACACTGTGGCATAAGAGGTTAGGACACATTGGGGAAAGGGGATTGAAAGAGCTATCCAAAAGAGGTATAATAGGAGAGGTTGGAAACCAGACACTTGAATTATGTGACAGAAACTGCCTTATGCCAAGGGGATACACATTACACAAGAACCTCTAGATTATGTTCACTCTGACATCTGGGGATCATCCAGAACTGAAACTCATGGAGGAGGAAAGTACTTCATGTCTGTTATTGGTGATTTCAGTAGGAAAGTGTGGGTGTTTATCTTAAGAAACAAGAGTGATGCCTTCACTAAATTCAAGACATGGTTGCTTCAGATGGAAACATTGAGGGGGAAGAAACTCAAGCACTTAAGAACTGACAATGGCTTAGAGTATCTATCTACTGAGTTCACAACCTTCTGTAATGAAAAGGGGATTACCAGACACAGAACAATTCCCATGAATCCACAACATAATGGAGTGGCAGAAAGATTCAACAGAACTGTTCTTGAAAGAGTAAGGTGTATGTTAATTGATGCTGGTTTGCCAAAGGTGTTCTGGGGAGAAACAATCAATACAACGTGTTACCTAATAAACAGATCACCTACATCATCTATATGGTTCAAAACACCAAAAGAAGTATGGAGTGGAAGAGTTCCAAATTACTCAGGTCTAAAGATGTTTGGATGTTTGGCTTATGCTCACAAGAAATCAGATAAACTTGATCCTAGAGCATACAGGTGTGTATTTCTGGGATATCCAGAGGGAATCAAGGGTTACAGGTTATGGTGCATGGAACCTAGGAGTCAGAAACTAATGATAAGCAGAGATGTGAAGTTCAATGAATTAATTATGGGATATCACTTCTCTGGAAATCAAGAAGAAAATGATGGAGGTACTGAATCAGAAAGGTTATCAGTTCAGGTGGAGACTCAGATGGATTATGGGCCACAAAGAGGTGAAAACTTGACTGAGCACTCAAGTGATAGTTCTTCAGAAGAAGAAGACAGGCCACCCAGAAATACAAACCTGAGAGACTACAGCATTGCCAGAGATAGACCAAGGAGGCAAATACAGAGACCAGATTTAGACAGGCTGGAATTGTACATTATGCACTCACTATTGCTGAAGACATAGAACATCATGAACCACAGAATTTCAGAGAAGCAGTCAGTGGTGATGAAAGTGAATACTGGATTAGTGCAATGATGGAAGAAATGGAATCTCTGGAAAGGAATGGCACCTGGAAACTGGTGAATAAACCAAAGGGGCAGAAGCTGGTAAGTTCCAAATGGATTTACAAGAAGAAAGTTGAAGCTGGAGACTCAGATAGGATAGTATAAAGCAAGATTGGTGGCAAGGGGTTTTACCCAGAGGGAGGGTATTGATTTCAATGAGGTTTTCTCTCCTGTGGTGAAACATTGTTCAATCAGACTACTTTTGTCAAAAGTAACACAAGAGGATATGGAGTTACAGCAGCTAGATGTAAAAACAACTTTCTTACATGGAGACTTAGTTGAGAACATATATATGAAGCAGCCTGAGGGGTTTGTGATTCCTGGAAATGAAGAAAATGTATGTTTTCTCAAGAAATCATTATATGGGTTGAAACAAAGTCCAAGGCAGTGGAATAAGAAGTTCAATGAGTTTATGTTAAAAGCTGGTTTTGTCAGAAGTCTGTATGATAGTTATGTTTATTTTGATAAGAGTACAAGTGTTGATCCTGTATACCTGTCGCTGTATGTGGATGACATGCTTATTGCAAGCAAGAGTACACATAAAATACATCAGCTTAAGAAGAAGTTGAGTTCTGAGTTTGACATGAAAGACTTAGGGGATGCCAAGAAGATTTTGGGAATGAGTATAATCAAAGATAGAGCTGGTGGAAGTTTATGGTTGTCTCAGAGGCATTATCTTCAGAAAGTGGTGGAGAGGTTTCAGATGCATGAGGCTAAAACATTGGGTATTCCAGTAAGCCAACAACTCAGACTATCAAAGGAGCAGAGTCCTAAGACAGCAGAAGAAGTGAGATACATGAGGAATGTGCCTTATGCAAGTGGGGTTGGAAGTTTAATGTATGGTATGATATGTAGCAGACCAGACTTAGCATATTGTGTGTCTTTGGTTAGTAGGTATATGTCAAATCCAGGGAAAGCTCACTGGGAGGCTTTGAAGCAGGTGTTAAGGTATTTAAAGGGAACAGTCAATCTGGGGTTGAAGTTTCAAAAACTGGCAAACATGTCTATTCCTTTGGAAGGTTTTGCAGATGCAGATTTTGCTGGTAATATTGACACCAGGAGGTCAATCACAGGATATGTGTTCAATTTATATGGTACTGCAGTAAGCTGGAGAAGCGTGCAGCAATCAGTGGTAGCTTTATCAACTACAGAAGCTGAGTACATGGCTTTGACAGAGGCAATTAAAGAAGCTGTGTGGTTGAAAGGTATTCTGAAGGATCTGGGGATAAAGCAGGAATGTGTAACTATATACTGTGACAATCAGAGTGCACTACATCTGGTAAAACATCAAGCCTTCCATGAAAGATCCAAACATGTAGATGTTAGGTTGCATTTTGCAAGGGATGTAATTGATGCAGGGTCAGTAGAGGTTAAGAAAGTCCATACAAGTGACAATGCTGCTGATTTCTTAACCAAAGTAGTGCCTGGAAGTAAGGTAGTCCATTGCTCAAGCCTAATTAGGCTTGAACGATGTGATTAAAGGATAAAGAGCAAGGCAGGTTTGAGGTAATGATATACACTTAACTTCATTGAGGTGGAGATTTGTAGATATTAGTTCAATATCATCAAGTGTTTGTGGTATGAAGTAGAGGTGTTGAGGATTCCAGAACCGGGTTGGAAGTGCAAGGAACCAGATCAGAGAACCGGGTTTTAACCAGATTTAGAAAAGAGGTTAGAAAGAGAACCGGGCTCGTGGTAGTTATAACCGCTGATTACAACGGTTTCTGTTATGTTGCGTGAGAAACCGTTGTAGAAGCTTCGCTGCAGCAGTTTTGGAAAACTTGAGTCAAATTTGGTTACAACTGCCTCAACTCCCTGATTCGAGCTCCAACATATATATACATTGTAAACACTTGTAGTTGCGAGCTAGTAGACGTAATTTTCCCTATGTAAATATTACCCAATCAAGAGAATTAGATCTCTAGGGTTTTTCTGCTCAAATCAAGCTATGATTTGGGGATTTCTGGATTTCTGGATAATTCTTGTAAATTGGTTGATTAGTGGAGTGAATTGAGGTATATAGAACCTCCGTGGATGTGGATCACATTGATCGAACCACGTAAAAGCCCTGTGTTCATCATTTTCTTTTCCTGTTCTTGGTTCGGTTGTTGTTGGCCGATTTTTTGGTTGCATTTCATTCAAATACAGTTGTGTGTGTGTATTGTTTTGTGTAAGGTTGAGCTAATCCTAACAGATTTTGTGGGATTTAGGAGGGTGGTGACGGGTGAATGGGAGGCATATTCTGATTTAACTTACGAATTCTACAGCTCCCTTGATGTTGTTGATATTGATGTGGGGTCATTTAAGTTTAGGTTAGACGGGCGAGAGTTTGAATGGGGCTTAAATAGATTGACTGATTGTTTTAGTCTGAACTGTGTGGGTGCAATTGTTGATGATCTGGATGTGGCGGAGTATTGGTGTATGATTACCCATGAAGCGGGACCTTATGATGTAGGGAGCTCAAAAGCCACTTTTATTTGTAACCCCGTGATCCGTTATCTACAGAGGCTGATGTCTTACACGGTCACGGGGCGGTCTACTAATAGGAATGTGGTGGAGAATTTTGAGCTTATGGTTAAACACACGAAGAGAGATGGCTATAGGCATACTTAGGCATCTAGTGGAGGTGCGCACCCGGAGTGGGGATATTACAATAGGAGGTTTGGTGACTGCGATACCCCGATTTGAAGAAATTAGTCTTGATCAAAGGTTTTCGATAGGACGAGTCGACCGGCTTGATAGGGGTTATCTTGAAAAGATGGGAGTGCTTTTTCAGCAGTACGATACTTTCTTTTGGTGTATTAGCACTTCCGAGGTCATTGCCCTGCCTAACCCACAGTATACCACCCTCCGAGGGGAGGTAAATGTTAAGATGCTATATGAACGCTTCCTTAGACGCCAGCCCAGATGCAGCTTGATAGGATAGTTCGCCATGATTTGCATAGTCGAGTGGAGCGGCTCGAGCGCCGAGTCGAAGAGCTTTCACGGCTGCTCAATGGGCGCCAACACCACCCACCACCACATTGATTGGGTGACTTCTTCCTAAATCCTGCGTTATTTTCCTCGTTATTTGACCTACTTTTATTGAGTTGTTGTTTAATAACTTGTGTTAGTAGTGTTTAAGTTTCCGGGGGGGGGGGGGGGGGGGGAATTTCGTGTGGTTTAGGTGTCATATTGCATTCACATTTAGTTTACTTTTATATAAGTTGTAAATATGTATTGTTGCATGCATTCGTACATACTTTCATTTAAAAAAAAAGGAAAGGAAGAAAGGACTTAGAACAGCTAGACAAGAGTGAGCTTATCATGCGAGACCCGTAACTGATTGAACAATTTTGTCTTGCTTTGCTTTGTATTGCTATGTCTAGTGAAAACACAAGTTGTGGCACTTATGATAGGTTAGACACGCTAGCTTGTGAGATTTTTTAGCCTTGACTGAATACATTTTGAACAGTCTCATTTTTTTTTTTTTTATTAAGTGTGATTTGTTTTCCGCGGTTGCATTTCTCTAGAACTTACGTTGATTCTTTTTCATAATTGTGTGTTGCTTGCATAGCCGTGAAAATGATTAAGGCGATTTTTGTTGAGCCACTATATCCCAAATAAAACTTACCTTGATGCATATATAAATTACCTCTAATCAGCCCGTTGAGCCTAATAGTCGAATTATTTTATCACCTACTTTATATATCAACTATTCCCTGATCACATTATTATTTAACAGTTGGCAGCTAGTGGAGTATTCAGTGTTATCTAAATAGTTGATCATGGCTGAAGGGAACACAAATTGGGGTGGGGTTGAGAGTGTTTTTGTACTAGTTTCCTCTATGTGTACTTGTCGAAAAAATAAAATAAAGAAAAAGAAAAAGGCAGAAAAAGAAAAAAAATCCAAAAGAGAAAAGGAAAAAATGGGGAGACAAGTGGTTCGTAGCTTCCACATGAGGAGTGATTTCTGTTGTTTAGTATATATAAACTTTTGATGGGGTAGGGGGATTTGAGCTAATAAGTAATGCTCTCGCGTAAGCCTTGATTAATGAATAACACTCGTGGGCCTTGTACTCCATTAGTTCGCACTTTATTGCCAAATTCTTAATTTCTAGCCCCTAGCCCCATTACGATTAAAAGAAGACCTTTTGATTCATGGCATGTCTGCATACATGGTAATAGAGTTTAAGAAGATGTGCAAGCTTATGGTAGGAAGCTTTCTTAGGAATGACTCGAGCTAAACACATCCAACTACATATCTGAGCGTTTGAGTGATACACATATCCCAGTGAGGTCTTCCTTGTCTTAAGTGCTGCACTTGTGAACGAAATGAAGCTTGGTCGTACTTAATAGAGTATTGTATTAATACAGTTTCATGATGGATAAGGGTCTTAAAAGTGAGCAAATTCTGAGTTGGTTGTAATAAGATTCGATTTTCCATTCCCTGTGTGCTAGTTTGCTTGAGTGGTACGCTTCAGTTCTTTTTGTTGCTTGAGGACAAGTAACGGTTCAAGTTTGGGGGGATTTGATAAGTAGAAAATTGTGCACTAATCTAGTTGTTAAGATTGCATTTTTATGTGAATTTTAGTTGTTGCACTTACTAATTTTCTACCTATCTAACTTTCTTGGTACAAATTACGTTGATTGCATTTTCAGTGTTTATTGTAGTGAATTTTGAGGTATTTTGGATCGAGACGAAGAGGCACATACCGAGTTGAGTTGACACTAGGCGACCCACTGCCGAGCCCAACCCAAACTGAAATCTGACTGAACCCAGATGGAAGCAAATTGAACCTCATAAATCAAGTGAGGAATTGAAGGCCCAGCGGAAGTCTTATTTTGAATTCGGAAGTGAGGTTAAATGGGCCAGAAGCCCACAATTTGTGATAAATAAACCCATATGGGTTTTCATATTTGAAGTTTGTTGATAATGGGTTGGGCCCATGATATTTGGTGAGGAGGCTTATTTAATTGAGGGAGAACGCGAAGACAAAGGCACGCATGATATACTAGGGAAGCACATTCACGTTGGCTGGGATACACGAGTTCGGCGATTCGGTTTTGTTAATTTTTGCTTTTAACTTCATGTTGGATAATTTAATTATGTTTATGAACGCCGATATGTCTGACTAATTTCCTGTTTCAGTCCCTAATCGATGTTTGAACCCTAGTTTGTTACTTTGCAATTCTTACGGTAGTTACTTTTAATTTATATTCTAGAACTCATTAATGTTATCGGGTTTTATTGTTTCTTATATGCAAATTGTTAATTTAGATTGATCACCTAGGTTAATTGATTGCATGTTTGTAGCTAGGGTATTATCATAATCCATAATTTTTATGATTTTATATCCATTAGTAGCAAATAATGAATTAATTCATTAGGTAACATAAATCAAGGTCAATTAGAGCGAGCTTGTGAGTCTTAACACTTCGTCTACCCTATTGTCCTAGTTCTTTAAGCGTTTAGCCAATTAGGTTTAGAGAGCTTAATCTAAATCATTTGGTTAGACAGATAAATCAAAGAGCTTATTTTGGTTTATTAAAATTAAGGGACAATTCGGATTAGCAGAGCTTGTTGCTAATTTAGGGGTAGAAGTTCTAGAATTAATTTAGGGGTAATTGCATTAATTATGAGGTTTAATCAGACTAGGGAGATAACTAGATTAGGGCCTGAGATTTCTTTTTAATTGTTTACAATCACTTTTACTGCTTATTTACTTGTTCGTCTTCGGATTAGGTGTTAATTAGATAAAATCAAATCAACTCTCCCTCTTTGTTGTTTTTGTTTGTTCTGATAATTAATACGTAAAACACGATAACCAACTGCTCCTCGTGGGGTCGACCCTGACTTACCGCTTCTACAAATTAGAAGAGGGAAGTTTAGGAATCTAATTTTGAGTGCCTCGACAGACGGTTAGAGATTTATTTAATTTAGGCAAAATATCTTAAAATATCACTATCTTGTTTGACGGTCAGCTAGTGGGAGAAAATTTTATTGATTGGAATGTTATTTAATATTTTTCTTCTTGCTGAAAAATATCAAAATTGGTGTTGCCTGAACTATTTTCCATTGTACTTGTTGTGGAGTCCAATATTGAACATTTGGAGGCATATGATAGGTAAATTTATTTCGATGTGGTAATTTGTTTGCTACATTTGGGATTAATCTCAAATGTCCTGCAGCGAATACATTGAAATATGAAAATTACCTTCATAAGATGTTAAGTATTTGGATGCCAATTTTTTGTCTAACTGTTATATGGTCTATTATGAACATTCACATGAAACCTATACGCCCATGGGAGATCTTATGCTTGCAATGATCATCCAGATCAACGTGGTTGAGGTTTTACAGGCTGAATCAGCTTGAAATTTAGGTCGACATGGAATTAGAGACTCCTAAAGATGTTCTCAAAATTCAAATTTAGCTTTAAGCTAAACATATGCTTGAGTGAAACTAATAAGGGAGCTCAAAAGTCCTGAGAATGTTCATCATACCAAATATGGTGATACATTAGTTGTTAGTTTTTTATGGACTGACATTGTCCAAGTCAACAGACAAGAATAAGTCAAATCCAGAAAATTCTAAAAAAAGTGCAAAGGGAGTCAAGACAGAAGGGAAGCAAAATGAGACTTGTTTCCTTGTAGGAAGAAGGGTAATTGGAAGAATAATTACCAGAATTACCTAGCATTTAAAATGCAAAGTAATTTCATTGAGTTATGTTTAGTGGTTGATTCTATGATCACTTAGTAGAATTCGTGCCCACTAATCATAGTTACAATTGATTGCATGGATTTATTTTCCAAAGAAGACTAAGTTAAAGGGTATATACATCCAAGGTTAACACAGATGCAATAGGGTTTGCAAAAAGTTGATTGATGTGTTCCCTTTATTTAGAATAAAGAATTTTAGGGTATTGTTATTATCATCTCAAACATGGTAGAAATTTATTTTTTACTATTTTGTTTAAACAAAGTTGTTATAATCATTTTGACAAGTGTGTTAACACTATGTTTAAATAATGATGGTGTTTGTGACAAATGGTCTAATAATACCTTAAATGTTTTAACATTAATCAACAACTTGCAATACATTGCATCAGATAAATTGCAAAAGGTATTTCTACCAATAAGATTGATGATTATTGGAACTTAGTCAAGTTTACTAATTAAACAAAGTTTATATGCTAAAATGAGATGTTCTTCAATTGCTTGAAGATGGAATTTTTAAAAGCATGTAATTTTCGTTTAAAACAGTAATATGACTGAAAAGTCTTCGTATATCAATCTTAGGGAATAATATGAGGTTGATAAGTTTTTTTTCTGAAACTTAATCTAGTTTACTAATTAAGCAAAGTTTATATGCTAGAATGAGATGTTTTTCACATTGATTGAAGATGGAATCTCTATATGCATGTTATTTTCTTAGAATGGTAATGTGACTAAAGTCTTCATATATCATTCATGGAAATTAGTAGTCGAACTCACCAAGTACCCCTCAAAGTTTTGGAGTGGTTTGGGTTAAAGTAACTGGACATTGATATACATTGTCCGAAAGTATGCCTTTTGGTCCCATGGGACATGGGACAGTTTCATTTTTGTCCTAATACTCTCACTTTTGACCCCCAAAAAAAAATTGTTGCACAGTAAATATTTTGCAGTTTCAGTCTCAAACCTATTTTGCACTTTTAGTCCCATTTTCATTCCATAACAGTTGGGGGGAAAACAGGTTTTTGGAGGGAAATTTGGCCCTTTTTGGAGCCAAATCTTGTAACAACAGTAAAACCATTTCACCTATAAATCATACTCACATTGGAGCTCAAAATACACACACAAAAATCATTAAAAAAAAAAAAAAAGCAAATTTACAGAGGTAACATAATGGCTTCTTCTTCTTCCTCAAATCGTGGCAGGCCATTACCCGCCCTCGCATCCGGGCATAATCTGTCATTGCGGGATTGGAACTCGAACCTACATATCGTCGAGGCCGAGCAGCAAGGGCCGACTCTTCTACTCATGTCCTCGACTAGAACGATGGTGGATGTCTATATTTTGTTTGGGCCGATGAAGTCGAAGCCTTAAGGAATATTTCTAGGGCTAGGCAAAGTGAAAATAACGGGGCTGGTGGGAGGCAGTTTGATGATCGGATGCAAACAATTGTAGGTGTCCTAGCTGAGGGAAATGCAAGACCTTGTGCAAGAAATAAGAGGGATAAGGAAGATGCGTAAACTGCTCACCTGTTTGGTCATCATTGTCCTAGTATCAGGGGTTGTCAAATTTCTAGTTAGTTACCTTTAGCAATTGGTTCTATAATTTCAGTTTCTATGTCTGAACCCCTGCTTCTTTGGGGTGTAAGCATCTTTTGGGTTATTCTATCTATCCTAAGTTTAGTTCCTAGACCAATCTCATAATCCTAATGTGCAACTTGCTATACTCCTAACAAATTAAACGCAGTAACAACACCAACAAAAAGATTTACAACTTATTACAAAATAAATTGCATAATAAACTGCAAAAAAATATGTGTAACAGTAGCTCACAATCTGATCTAATAAATTGCTTCATAAAACCAAATTGTTTGTTAACACCATAAAGCCAAAAAACAAATGGTTTGCTAACACTATAAAGCCAAAAAAAACCAAATGGTTTCTATCACATGTGTAATAGCGTTGTGCCCCACACATACCAAAAGCTTGCAAAAACCTAAAAATGAAGGCACGCACATAAAGGTGATACTAATCCATTTGGCTATATTAATACTGACCAATAAATCAGTCAAGCCATTGCAAAACTAAAAACTGCACTAAGATTTTCCCTTACCCTTTGGATCATCTTTACCTTTTCTTTTCAGACTGGACAATGTAACAAACTTCTTACCTCCTTGTGTAATCACCTTCATTTTCTCCTGTATAGTCTAAGCATTCATTGCTGGTGTTGGTCTTCCAATAAATAAATTGGGTTGAAATGTCATTGGAGGTGGAGCTCTTATGTGTACCCCATGATGGGTTGGTGGGGGGGGGGGGGTATTGATAGAACTTGCCACTGAATATGGCTCCCTAATGGCATTATCAACCATCTCTTTGTCCACATTACTATTTCCTCTAGTTATTTGAGCCCTCGTCCTTGCCTAAACATAATCTTTGAATTAAAACTTAAGAACGACACAAAAAAAACATGAAAAACTTTTAGAACCAAAAAAAAAATAAAAAAAGCAATCAGCACTCACAAGTCTCTTTCTCCTAACTCTGGTGGTTGGTTTTTCTTTGTTTTTCTTTGACTCTGTTATTGCTGCCTGCAGTTAGCAGAGGATGTAAGTTTAAGGCTACAAATCAAATATGTCTTTGTCATGAAAGACAAACCTGTTACTTACATTTTCAAATTCCATTAGATTCAGTTCATCTTCTTGGGTGAAAGGTGGATATTTAGCTTGGATATCCATCTCTTCTTGAATAACATTTCGATTTTGTTCAAGATTTTCTTCCTACAAAACATCAACTTATTAATTCATAGAATAGAATATAACCTGACATAAAATAACATTTACTTTAACAGAATATAACACTAACATTTTGGGTATTCATATCAGTTTCATCAACTGCTGCTACACCTGAAGTACCTCCACCATTATACTGACATGTCACACCTGATGAGCCTTCTCCATTATGTACACCCCTAGACTCCATTGAAGTTTCCCATCTTTCTACCTCAACTTCTTTTTGCAATTTTCTCAGAGCACATCCAAGCTTGTTTTGTCCAGCTTCACCACAAAATTTGCATCTGACCTTGAAATTTTGTTTGGGCATCTTTAGTAAAGTGCCTTTATGCTTGTTTTTCCCCCTTGCCTTTAGGATCTTTAGTAGCTGCATCATACCTTCTTTCTTTTTGTGGTCTTCCTTTCTTTTTTTTTCCCAAAATCTGGTGGAAGAGGTGGGATATAACTTGTTTCGTTCCACAATTCTTCTCCGTTCATTGGGGCAATTGCATGGGTATAAACCTCAGAATATGTGTCTATTGAGTAACAGTTGTGCACAAAGTCCTCAAGGTCCTTTCCAGTTGTATTAATGGCACTAATTGCATGCTTACAGGGGATACCACATACATCCCACCTCCTACAATCACATGTCTTTCCTAGAAGATCAACTGCATACCTGCCTCCATCTGAACTTGAAACCTCATAGCTATATTCATTGGACTTCAGTGGTACACAGTCTGAAGGGTCCTCCATCATTTTGTCAACTATTTTCCTTATCCTAGGACATATTTTTCGTCCCTTCCCACCTTCTTTCTGCTCTGTTTATGTTCTTCTGCAGCCTTGTCATGCAGTACTCTCTTATCCATTCTCACATAGCCAATATAGATTCTCTCTTGCATCAAGCAATGCAGAATTCCATTGCTCACACATATTGTTCACCAAAGTATCACACTTCCCAAATGTATTGGCGTGTGATCTTGACCAAGTTGAGGGATGTTTGTCTTCCAGCTATTCTAAACGTCTGTGATCAAGCTCTCCAATTTGCTCCATTACCCTGTTGAAACTTGGATCTCTTGTTGCCTTTGCAGCCTTCTAAAGGAGCCTCTTGAAAGCACTGCCTCTAAATCCCACTCTTTTCATATTACCATGAAGATGACTAACAAAAAACCTATTTTCAACACCTGGCAATACCTTTTCAAATGTTGAAATTAAGCCTTTCTGTTTGTCTGACATGAAGGCATACACATCCTCTCAAATCCTCTCAGCAACTTCAAGAACCATTCCCAGTTTTCACCATTCTCCCATCCAACTACTGCATAAACCAATGGATATGGATCATTGTTTGGGTCCATATTGTTGGATTTATATACTAAAAGCAAGACCTTTTATATACAATGTTTCTAGTTATTCACTATTAATCTCCTATCTAATTCTTTTTACACTATTCACTATATATGTCCCTATACCTCTCTCTATAAGTAGATCATATGGTGTGTTGTAGATCACAGAAGATCATATGATTGGTTAAACTTAATGAGATATAAAATATATATCACAACTGAGACAACTTGAGGACGAGTTGTTGTATATGCTGCGGTATAAAGTATGAACGGTTTATCTTGACTATTTACTTATATTGGTACATCTTTACGTATTGATAGGATCACTGTGAGATAAGTTCTTCTGCCTGACCTTAGTGAAGAACAAGAGATCTCGGTGACTAATTATAATCTAAACCCTAAATAAGATTACAGTTATGTGTGCATGTCTGTGTGTCACTTTGATTTACTATGGGTGAGAGTTAAGTGCTAACTCTTTATACTCTGTATCTTGAGTGACAGCAGCTTGCATATGATAACTGGTAATTCGTGTCTAGGTAACCGTATCCGTTTAGGATGATGATATCCCCTTAAGGAGCTCAAAAGGTTTATTGTACTAAACCCTGCAGGTTGATTAAGTTCAGGTACAATAATGAAGTTGGGTGGTACTAAGGAATTATTAAGCAATTAATTAATTTAAGCTATCAGAGGCTTTAATTAATTAATGGATATTCGATATCTTAAATACGGGGATTAATTAAGTCTAATTCAAACCCCGACTCAATTCGGGAATACAGGGGTAAGTCAATATTAATTCTTTAGTGGAATGAATTAATATTTATGAATTAATTATGTTCAGGGCTAAACATAGAAGAATTAATTCATAGTTACGCCCATCTTTATTTCTTGTATTTGATCCCTGGACTGGCCTATCAGGCTTCTAGCCCACTAGGGAATTAAACTATCAAGCCAGGCCCACACTCAGTTATTATGAATTAAATGCATAACTCTCAGTCTGTGAAAAACATAACAGACACATGTATAAAATCATAGAGTAGAGAAGAGAGAGTGAAAGGGCGGCAGCGGTAGTGTTGTTCCCACACTTGGGATTTCTCAAAGTTCGTCGTCCATCCGGCGTTGAGAATCGAGCAGGGATACAGTCCAGAAAGTCAATCCTAGAGTCTAACATCGAATCATTATGCACACGATTCTCAGGTCAACTCTAAAACACCTATGTGTTGTATTTAAATTAATACAGGCATGTTTAGGATTAATCAATGTGTATATTGAATTATGACAACCAAGAAGGTCCTAGGGAATTTCAACAATTCCTACAATTGGTATCAGAGCCTGGATCAGTTTTCTTGTATAATTCAATTATTAATTATATGTGCGTTTATTTTATTTTCATTCTTCGTGGCTCGTTTTTTATTGGTACGTCATGTTTGTTGACGCTGTGATTGTAATTCATCATGAGAAAATTTGTGGTTTGAATAGGTTTGTTTTTTATTGTATTTTTGTTGAAAAATCTGTAAAAGTCGAAGAACAAAGACGAAGAACACGAAAAACTCAAGAACCCGGCAGTAGCAGTCGGCGCCTGCCAGCAGGCAGCCAACGCTCGGTACCGGCAAAAGCAGCAGCCAGCGCCCGGCAGCAGCAGTGGCGGCGGCTAGGATTTTGCAAACCCTAGCAGATCGTTGTCGTGCACGGGCCCGGGCGCGCGCGAGGCGCTGGGCTTCGGCCTAGCAAGCCCCGGCGGCTCTAGGCGGCTCGATAGCCCATCGGCCCATGCAACTCGTCTTCAGCCCGATGTTTCATTTTAGCCTGATCCATACCCGAGTACGCGAGCCCCGACGTGAAGGCCCAAAAGCTTGAATGTGTTTTCTAAATTATGTAATAATTTAGGATTTATTTATTTATTTTTCCATGTTGAGCCACGAAGAATGAATTTTATTTAGTTTTTATCGTTTCTTTTCGCTCGATGGATGTTTAATATTTATTATTATGTCAAATGTGTCTACGTGATTTATTAATTGCGCTGAGACTTCTAAATAAATCTTTTGATTCCAAAAGAAAAGTGGGAGTTACATGAGTAAACGTCCACACGCATAGTTTACACGTTTGATTTTCACAAGTTTTCTAGAAAAATGGAATTAAATGGGATAACAAAGGTTAAATAAGTTGGAAGTGACATGGTCCACGTAAGTGTGTCAAATCCAAGAATTTATTTACAAGGGTTAGGTTGTGGTCATTGCTTAGATATTATTTTAAGTACAACTCCCCGAGGATTCCCTTCTTAATAATAATATGGTCTAGTGTAAAGGTCCAATTATTAATTTCATTTGTCAAAAGGATAGGTTGACATGGATTGAAATTAAATGACTAGGTGTTTTAGTCTAGCCAAGGGGTTTACATATAAATGTCCACCCGCGTGGCTTATATGTAGAATCTTTTGGGCTATTGGAGGATTCTATCAATATTGTTTTATCAAAAGGTTACAATATTGTTGTTTCAAATTATATGTGATTGTGTTCTTACATGTTTATTGTTCATATATTTCCAGATATGTCTTTGTATCTGTCATCAATATTCTCGCACAATACCCTTTAACTGGTCCTAACTATAAAGAATGGAAACGTAATCTGGAGTATATTCTTATCGTTGAGGAACACTATTTTATGCTAGTTACTCCTCGTCCAGATCCCCTTACTGATCAGTCCACTGATGAGGAGCGGGAAAAGCATGATACGTGGCATAAGTCTAATAATGTGGCTAAATGCTACATTATGAACACTATGTCATCTACTTTGCAGCTCCAGCATCAGGCCATGGACGATTCCGTTGGCATCATGTTGAACCTTCAAGAGGTGTATGGGGAGACGGACAGAGCTGCTCGATTTGACTTAATGAGGTAAATCATGGAAAGTCGGATGACCGAGGGCAGCTCAGTGCACAATCATGTCATGCACATGATTAACCTCATGGACAAGCTTGACTTGATAGGAAGAGGTATTGACGACGAGGCCAAGGTCAATATCATTCTCAACACCTTCCCAAATTCTTTGAGAACTTCCGTCTCAATGATGTTATGGCCAAGAAAGACTATACTCTTAATGAGTTACTCAATGACCTAGTTACAGCAGAAGGGGTTATGGGAAATGGTGCACAGGTTTTGGTCATTGCCAATGGGCCCACTGTTCCACCTAAAGGTGGAAACAAGAAAAAGAGGCAAAAGGGCAAAAAGGCCAAGGCAAATAGTGGGAGTAAAGTAGCGGGCCCTAGTGGTGGAGTAAAGAAGCCCAAGGGAAAGTGCTTCAAGTGCGGTAAGACTGGGGATTGAAATAAAGATTATCCGGTGCTAAAGGCAAAGGACCAAGGTACGCCATTAGCTTTAATAACTGAAGCATGTTTGGCCTCTGTTCTACTCATTCGTGGGTAGTAGATACGGGTGCGACTGATCATGTGTGTTACACCTTGCAGGGCTGTCAGCTGACAGGGCATCTTAAGGATGGCGAGAACACTATCTCCATGGGCAATGCCGCAAGGGTCGCAGCAGTTGCAGTTGGAGATTTTTCTTTATGTTTTAATGACACTGTTCTAGTTTTAAGAGATGTTTTGTTTGTGCCGGATTTTCGGCGGAACTTGATTTCAGTTTCGATACTTGATTTTGATGGATATTTAGTTATTTTTGGTAGTAATGTTTCTATCATAAGAAATGATGTAGTTATTTGCACTGGTGTTTTGAGCAATTCTCTTTATATTTGTCAGCATAATACCCAAAACTTAGTAGCTTCTACTTCATCAAACCTAAAGAAAAGAAAGTTATCTTCTCAAGGGGATCAAACACATCTTTAGCACCTAAGATTAGGTCACATCAGTCTAAACAGGATCCAAAGACTAGTATCTAATGGGGTGTTGGATTCATTCCAACCAGTTCAGACTCGAGTCTGCGAATCTTGTATAGAAGGAAAAATGTCGACAAGGCCTTTTAAGGCAAAGGGAAATAGGGGCAATGAGGTGTTAGAGCTGATCCATTCTTACTTGTGTGGACTGATGTCCACTCAAGCTCGTGGAGGGTATGAGTATTTCGTCACTTTCATTGACGATTACTCAAGATACGGACGTTTACCTACTTCGACGCAAGTCTAAATGCTTTGAGAAATTCAAGGAATTTTAGGCAGAAGTGGAGAAGAAGTAAGGGAAAAGTATCAAGTCATTGCGGTCTGATCGCGGTGGCAAATACCTCAGCAACGAGTTCCAACAGTACTTGTCAGAGGTAGGGATTACATCCCAATTGACTACACCGGGTACTCCTCAATATAATGGTGTAGCAGAGAGAAGAAATCGAACTATACTTGAGACGGTTAGATCTATGATGAGTTATGCATCTTTGCCCATTTCGTTCTGGGGATATGCCTTAGAAACAGTTTCTTATCTGTTAAACCTGGTACCATCCAAGTCGGTGCCCAAGACCTTTGTCAAGCTATGGTCTGGGCGCAAGCCTAGCTTGAACCATATAAAGATTTAGGATAGTCCAGCACACGTGTTGCACAAGGATGTTGACAAGTTGGAATCCAGGTCAGAGGTGAGATTGTTTATAGGGTATCCAAAGGGAACAAAGGGTGGTTATTTCTATAGTCCTAAGGATCAGAAGGTCATAATTAACACTAATGCTCGATTCTTAGAAGAGGACTATATGATTAATCACAGGTCCATAATAGACATTGCCCTTCGAGAACTCGAAGGGAATGTCAATATGATTCCACTTCCACAGCCACAAGTGCAAGAGGCAATAATACCAAATACTGCACAACCTGTTGACATAATGCCTACATAGCCTCGACGTAGTGGGAGGGTTGTTCGTCAACCTGATCGATACATGTTTGTGGGAGAATCTTTGGATTTGATCCCAGGAGACGGAAATTCTGATCTAGTTCCCTGGACATACGCCGAGGCAGTAAGTGATGTAGATGCGAAAGAATGGCATCTCGCTATGGATTCTGAATTTGATTCCATAACTGCTGTGGATGTATGTGAGAAGGTTGTACTGCTAGATAGCTATAAAGCTATAGGCAGTAAGTGGGTATACAAGAGAAAGAGAGGAGGGGATGGAGAGGTCACGACCTATAAGGCTAGGCTAGTGGCGAAAGGGTACACCCAGATCCAGGGTAAAGACAATGATGAAACCTTTTCGCCGGTGGCAATGCTCAAGTCCATTCGGATCCTTCTCGTCATAGCAGCTCACTTAAACCTTGAGGTTCCGCAGATGGATGTCAAAACTGCTTTCTTAACGGTTAACTTGAAGAAGGAAGGGACATCTATATGCAACAACCAGAGGGTTATGTGAGGGAAGGCGAAAAACATCTAGTGTGGAAGCTCAAGAAGTCCATTTGTGGACTCAAGCAAGCTTCCAGGTCATGGAACTTACATTTTGATGAGGTGATTAAATCCTATGGAATTACTCAAAGTGAAAACAAGAGTTGTGTGTATCGCTTAGATGTCAACGGAGATAAAGTATTTCTTGCACTTTATGTAGATGATATTCTCCTAGTTGGCAACAACGTGGAGGTATTATCAGACATAAAGATATGGTTATCCGAACAGTTTCAAATGAAGGACTTGGGAGAGGAAGCTTACACTCTTGGGATCAAAGTTATACAAGATCACAAGAAGAGGATGTTGAGCTTATCCCAAGCGGTCTATATTGATACTGTGATCACTCGTTTTTGCATCCAAACCGACAAGAAAGGATTGCTACCTTTCAGACATGGCATTCCACTTTCTAAGGAGATGTGTCACCTAAGGAGAAAGAGGAAATGAGACAGGTACCCTATGCTTCCGCAGTAGGTAGTCTTATGTATGCCATGCTATGCACGAGACCCGATATCAGCTATGCAGTTGACATAGTGGCAAGATATCAGTCTAACCGTGGACAGGCACATTGGACTGCGGTAAAACATGTACTCAAGTACCTCAAGAGGACTAGAGATTATAGGCTAGTTTACCAGGCAAACAGTCTAAATCCCTTGGGTTATACGGATTCGGATTGCCAGGTTGACCGGGATGAGAAAAGATCTACCTTGGGATATGTGCTTACCTTGGGAGGAGGAGCTGTTTCATAGAGGAGTGCAAAGCAGAGATGCATTGCAGACTCCACTATGGAAACTGAATATGTGGCTGCTTCAAAGGCTGCTAAGGAGGCAGTATGGCTCCGGAACTACCTCTTGGATCTAGGCGTGATACCTAGTTTGCCTAAGAGTATCACAATCTATTGTGATAACTCAGGTGCAGTGGCAAACTCAAAGGAACCCAGGACCCACAAGACGACTAAACACATAGAGAGAAAATACCACAAAATACGAGAAATCGTAAAATAAGGAGATGTGCGGATAGAGAAGATTTGTACGACAGAGAATTTGGTTGACCCATTCATGAAGAGCTTACCGCAGAAAGTCTACGACAAGCATGTTCAGGGACTAGTGCTGCGATTGATACCACCCACTTAGTAAAATTTTAGTATAAGTAGGAGAATGTAATAGCTAGATAGTTAGACACCTGGTATACTTAAAGTTTGTTTTAGTATAAGTGGGAGATTGTTGGATTTGTATACTGAAAGCAAGGCCTTTTATATACAATATTTCTAGTTATTCACTATTTATCTCCTATCTAATTCTGTTTACACTAATCACTATATATGGCCCTATATCTCTCTCTATAAGTAGATCATATGGTGTGTTGTAGATTACAAAAGATCATATGATTGGTTAAACTTAATGAGATATAAAATATATATCACAGCTGAGACAACTTGAGGATCAGTTGTTGGTATAGGCTGCAGTATAAAGAAAATAGTTTATCTTGACTATTTACTTATACTCGTACGTCTTTACGTATTGATAGGATCACGGTGAGATAAGTTCTTCTGCCTGACCTTAGTGAAGAACAAAAGATCTCGGTGACTTATTGTAATCTAAATCCTAAATAAGATTACAGTTATGTGTGCATGTCTGTGTGTCACTTTAATTTTCTATGAGTGAGAGTTAAGTAATAACTCTTTATACTCTGTATCTTGAGTGACAGCAGCTAGCATATGATAACTGATAATTTGTGTCTAGGTAACTGTATCCATTTAGGGTGATGATATCCCCTTAAGGAGCTCAAAAGGTTTATTGTACTAAACTCTGCAGGCTGATTAAGTTCAGGTACAATAATGAAGTTGAGTGGTACTACTTGAGGAATTAATAAGCAATTAATTAATTTAAGCTGTCAGAAGCTTTAATTAATTAATTCATATTCGATATCTTAAATACGGGGATTAATTAAGTCTAATTCAAGCCCCGACTCAATTCAGGAATAAAGGGGTAAGTCAGTATTAATTCTTTAGTGGAATGAATTAATATTTAGGAATTAATTATGTTCAGAGCTGAACATAAAAGAATTAATTCATAGTTAGGCCCATCTTCATTTCTTGTATTTGATCCCTGGACTGGCCCATCAGGCTCCTAGCCCAGTAGGGAGTTAAACTACCAGGCCAGTCCCACACTTAGTTATTATGTATTAAATACATAACTCTCAGTCTGTGAAAAACATAACAGACACACGTAAAAAAAATCACAGAGTAGAGAAGAGAGAGAGAGGGGGTGGTGGCGGCAGTGTTGGTTCCCACACTTGGGATTTCTCAAAGTTCGTCGTCCATCCGGCGTTGAGGATCGAGCAGGGATACAGTCCAGAAGGTCAGTCCTGGAGTCTAACATCGAATCGTTGTGCACACGATTCTCAGGTCAACTTTAAAACACCTATGTGTTGTATTTAAATTAATAGATGCATGTTTGGAATTAATCAATGTGTATATTGAATTATGACAACCAAGAAGGTCCTAGGGAAATTCGGTAATTCCTACACATACTTATTGCAGTTAATAAAACTCCTGTTGTAGGACCTCTTAAACTTGTTGCCTTCTGGAGTCTTGTCAACTTGTAATATCACTGCGGAATTTGGATTTTTTTCAAGCAAGGTACCAGCATAGTCCCAAAGCTTCCCATATCCCTCAGTGTTGTCACCCTCAATCATTTTAAGAGCCTTTTGCTTTGCCATGTAGGCCTGAAATGGTGATATACACTCCAAGCTCTTCAGTAGCCTCTTTTCTCCAACCTCTAACACTCCTCTTGGGATCTGCTCTGAAAGAATTTCTCATACCTTAGGGCTAATTAGAGTTGGCATTGTCAACATAATACTGCTTTGGGCATGTGTGGGTGAGGTCTATCTCCGTGATTTGGAATGACACTCCATTTTTTACCTTCAAAGCATTAATATGCCATTCGCATCCATCCTCTTTGCACCTGGCATAAATTCTGCTACCATTATTTTTTGTGAACTTTGTGGCATGACCAACTCTGACATAATAACTATTAACAACCTGTTTGAAGAGTTGTTTGGTACAACATATCTGTTGCAACCTAAACTCTGGGTTCAGTGTTGTTGAAGCTCTAAACACAATGACATCCTGTTTGTCTTCAGCCTCCTCATCACAAGCAACATAATCAAAATCTGATTCATTGTTGTCCACATCATCTCCCTCCCCTTCACTTTCTGTAGTCTCTTCATCGTTCACATGTTTCACCAGGGCTATACCAGCCCACTCAGCTTCTAGATCAATGTTCTCATCAAAAATAATATCATCTAAAAGTTCATCGCAGTTGTCATACTTGCCTATAAATTCCTCATCACTAGTGTCAGCATCCACCAAGTCAACAACATTCAATGAGCCTTCTCCAGCCCCTCCTTGTTCATCTACCACCATCAAGTTATGTTCCTGTTATGGAGACTGCTCATTAAGTGTTTTCCTCTGCTTACATATCAAACTCACTTTTAAGTGTTCTACCAACCCATCAATGGTATCATCTTCGTCAACAAACACTATTTCTCCTTCAGGCTGCTCATCCTCTATTGACACAACAGTCTTTCCCTTCTAGAAAAAGAGTAAACTCCCTCCCTTTGGACCATTGAGTGACCATCCACAGGTCATACTCAGACTCAACCATCTTCAAACCACCTCCTTCATCCATCCCATAAAACTTGTTGGCTTCCATATACCCAAGTTGTTCAGCCAAGCTCTCAAGATAACTTATCCCAATTTTTCTAGTACCCACACAGTCAAAAGCAGAGCATGTACCTTCTATCCAACCTAGTTTTCCAATATCCTTCACCACCAGCCCTCCATATTTTAGCTTCAGGGTATACCAATATTCTTTCCCACCTAACAAACATAAATGCACATTTTACCACCCACCCATTGAATAAATATAAATTGCAACACATAAATAAGGGTACAGGTGTGTGTAAATGTTCTCCAGTTGTACTAAGCAACAAAACACAAGTAAAGAAACAAAAAAGTGGCTAGGTTGGACATAAAGTAAAGCAACATCACATGGGAAGGGACCACACACTATGCATTCAAACATAAAATATTGATTCTTCCCACAACCCCACAGAATCTGAACTTTAAAGCATGTATAGTACAACATAACAACTCATACACCATTTCTCTTACAACAATTACTAAACACAACAACTTAAAGTAAATACATGGACTTACATTCTTTATAATCAGGGGCAGGGTAGGGCACCATCCACTTTCTTTGCATCACCATTGAAATGCCCTCTAAAATGTAACAGTAATATCACTGTATTGCGTGGATTAATCTTGTCAATCAAGAGTTTTCTGTTGAATTTGATTAGAGAGAAATCGAGGGTTTCGTAAATTGGGGGAAAATCATTTGCGTTCGTCTAATTTTGAAGAAAATAGCCATTAATTGGCATTTACTGAGACCATGACACCATTTAAACAGTCACGTGCTAATCACGTGATTGTTTCCATCTAAAACAAACGACTGGAGCTATGGGGTCAAGTCTGCAAAAACTAGGGACTAATAATGCAACAGAAAAAAGGTTTGGGACCATAAATGCAATGTTTGAAAATAATGGGGTCAAAAGTGAGAGTATTGGGACAAAAATGAAACTGTCCCGTGTCCCATGGGACCAAAAGTGCAATTTTCTCGCTAGAATGAGATGTTTTTCACATTGATTGAAGATGGAATCTCTATATGCATGTTACTAAAGTCTTCATACATCATTCATGGGAATTATTATTCGAACTCACCAAGTACCCCTTAAAGTTTTGGTGTGGTTTGGGTTGAAGTAACTAGACATTGATATACATTATCAGAAAGTATGCGTTTTATTTTCATAGAATCCTGGATAAGAGAGTTTTGTGAAAACAAATGTCACCTTCTTATAGCACGAGAGTTTTGAAGGATGTGAATTCAAGAGTATAGTTCTTTTGGACAAGATAAAGGAAATAGTTTCCTAGTTTATCAAGTAGAGTTCTGCACTGAACATACTCAGATGAATTTACAAAATCTACAATTCTTACTTGTTAGATTCGGTGGAGATATAAAATGTTCAACATAGTACATTTACTAATACACGAGTAGAAGAGTTAGTAGAAGAATTCGATAGAGCAATGGAAGTATAATATTAAATTCTAGCCAATTAGGAATTTTTCATAACTAAGATGAAGTGAGAATTTTCGACTTATTTTGTGTAGGAGTCTTTAGATCCTTATCACTAAATAAGAAATTTCTCAAGTTAATCTTGGTAGTTATGATGTTTTTAGATTTTGACCATTGGGAGAGTATCATAGACCAAATCTATGTATAATAACTCCTCTGTAATCTTATAGAAGTTTCCTATAAGATGAAGTGTTTGGAATTTTTCATAACTAAGATGAAGTGAGAATTTTCGACTTATTTTGTGTAGGAGTCTTTGGATCCTTATCACTAAATAAGAAATTTCTCAAGTTAATCTTGGTAGTTATGATGTTTTTAGATTTTGACCATTGGGAGAGTATCATAGACCAAATCTAGGTATAATAACTCCTCTGTAATCTTATAGAAGTTTCCTATAAGATGAGTCCAGGTGATTTTATCCAAAAGGATCAAATGTATGTAAGATGACGACTGATAGAGCTCTTTCACGAACTTAATCAAATGTCTATGTCCTTAAGTGTTCTATCACTTTTAAATAATGTGGAAAGACAGTCTTACATATTGCGAATAATGTAGGTTGACAGTCTTACATATTCTGATAAATGTAGAAGAGTAAATTTTTTATCGTCTTAAGATATGAAGGACTTGGAAGATAAACTATGCTCTAATTCTTAGATCCATTCGGATAAAATATTTGGATATATAGTTTTGTCCTAAGCTTCATATGTAGTTTGTGGGTAGTGATGTCGTTTTGTGTGGGAGATATCAAGTCGGATTACTGATTCCACAGCGGCAGCGGAGAATATAGCAACTTCAAGAAGCAACCCAGTATTGAAAGTAAGACTTAATACTATTCATAGATCATTAGTTCCCTAACAAGTGGGAGTAATGTTGAAAGTGTAGTGTCCAACGAGTAAATTAGTGTAAAAATTACACTACTCAAAGATCATTTACTCTTAGACAAGTGAGAGAAATATTGAGTGGGGTGTACGGTGTTTTACGTGTTAATTCGTGCAATGACATTTTGAAATTAAATAAAGCATTTAGATTTATTTGTACTACAATTTGTTTGAACTTACATATGTCCTTGGGTTATAGGAATATTATAAATCGAGTGTTTAAGTTGTTAAACACGGAAATAAACAATTTATAATTCAATCATACGTATTTTGTCTGCGATCAATAAATAAATTTGGATAATTTATTTTGGTAAGATCATCTCAGTTTCATTAAAGTTTGTCTTTGACTTGACAATGGGATTGTGGATACATGTATGATGTATTGGGACAAGACCACATGAATTTAGATTGTGATTTGACCATACAATTTAAATTCATTGATTTATGTACATGCTACCTTAATCCCGAGTGAATAGTGTACATGTATTACCAACTGGACATTCTTTAACACCAGTAAGTGAGATTAATATATTAATCAATACTCGGTGTTTTGGGAATTAAAGCAAAATGATAGAAAACATATATTTACAATATTGGAATCATTCACCTATTTAACAGGCATGATCATGATCTCAGGGGTTCTTCTATATACAGTAAATCAGAGTTTAGTATTCGACATTAGTTGTCGAATCATATTGTGTGATGTAGTCATATATGACTGCCGGATAGAAGATGAGTTGAGATTGATTAGTGTTTGAACATAGGTTTATTGGTCATGGTACTTTATTGCAACGACGGGGGTAAATGTTGGATCGATCAATTAGAGGATAATAATTATTGATTATGGTGCTTCAGTAATGTCGATTAAATTAAGAGTGCAATTATATTCTTTTAGTGGAATAGAATATAATTAATAAATTAATATGATAAGTCAAGAGTTGATTAGAACATATTTAATTTATTGGTGCTTAATTTAATTGGGTCCGACCCCTTCCCTTCGGTGGCTCAATGTGAACTGAAATAAATTAAAAGGATTATAAATTTTTAATGCAATTAACTGATATTATGATATTATGATATTGCAGAAGATGAAGATATCCAGTATCTTCTATACTTATCAGGATATGTTATCTGGGGAGAAAAAATATTGTCATATATTATATATATCGGATACATATTCAGTTCTCACACACAACAAGTAACACACGCGATATTCATAATCATGGAGATGTCCACACATCGTGTAATGTGGTGTAGTTCGTGAGAACACAATAGAAGGCTCGGAGTTTTGGAGCAGATTTGATAAAACATACAAAGGTATTCCATAAAACCTTTTTGTATAGATCAATTAATTAGTAGAACATATAATAATAGGGTTGATTCTACAACGATGTATCCAATAATCAGTATTTAATATTGTGGATCGGATGAAAATTGTGGTTCCAACAATAGACCACCGTGGCATATGATGCCTTGTTGTCAAGTATTTCCATGATTTCCAAGTAGGAAAAAAGGCTGTCAACAATGGAAGTTGTTGTGGCGTGGAGAAGACCAACTTTAAATGTGAGAGATAGTGGAATTGCTATGGGTGTGGTGATTCAAGATGACCTTGGCATCGGAATTAAGGTGGTTGTGTACTCTCTTGTCCTCACTGTTGGAGCAAACTGATGTCAAAACATTCAGCACATAAGGACTAATATTCTGGAAAAGCTTGACAAACAAGCACTTATCAGTTTGGAAGGAAAGCAGTAAATGTAACAGAATAACTGTTTTTCACATGCATGCAGTTTTGAGTTGTGGGAGTGGTTTTAGCTCGTTTTTCTAGTTTTTCTTTATTCAATCTTCATGTAACTTGTATAATATATATACAGACGGTTTTCTAGATCAGTCAGGGTCAAGAAACACATTAGGAAAGAGTGAGGGAAAAATCAAGGGGGGAGAGAGAGAGAGAGAGAGAGAGAGAGAGAGAGAGAGAGAGAGAGAGAGAGAGAGAGAGAGAGGTTAATTCTCTTGTGATATCATCTTCATTTATCACTTGTAATTCTGAATTATGTGATTAGTGAATTCTTCTTTCGACTACCCGTGGATGTAAGTGCTCAAGCACTGAACCACGTATATCTTGTATTCAATTTTTTATTCAGTTACAACATACATACATTTATTCAAAAGTCTTGCATACAAGGTGTTTGCTATTGAGAGTTGAAGTGTAAATTTTGTTTTCTTGATTGAAATATGCAACACTCACATACACTTATATGAATTCTTTAACCTCCACATCACTTTAATTATTGGATGCTGTCTTTTTTTAATATATAGTTATGGTCGTATAAATTACATTTTTATAATTATGCTGCCCAAGATCTAATTTCGGATTTCACGCCCAAAACTTAGTCGAATGCGTCAAATTATAAAAGCCGTAAAGGTGATGGATTTTCATGTTCTGTTTAAAACATCATGTTGCAAATAATAGTTAATCAAAATGTTGTGGACCTTGTGTAATAAAGCCATTAAAATAACTATTTAATTTAAAACTTTCATTTAATTAATTCATGAAATCATAATAGTATACATAAATTGATATTTAATATATAATTTTTAGATGACCTAATATAATCGCATATCAAAATTTATGTATCTAATAATCATTAGAGTGTGTTTAAGGTTCGGGAGTGCTGATATTGATGACGGATGTAAATAAAGTGATAAAAAGTAGGTTTGACCTTCTTCAATATATTTGGGAGAACTTTAAATAAACACACCAATACATTTATACTAAAACTATTGTTCTTATATGGATGTTTGGGCTTGCTTGTGTTCTATTGGAAGGGGGTTTCAATGGTAGATGAGGTTAGTCATCCATCATATCCAACTAATCATTATTTAATCTCAAGTCCTCAACCAACTTCTAAATTTAACATCTACAATATTTTACACTTGTAACTAATTTATTGATTTGACATCTATAGTATCCTAATACAAACACAACTGTTTTACTATTCAAAATAATATACCCAACCAAATCGCTCGATACACCTACATTTTAATCCAAACATCCCGCTGTAAAAAATAAAAAGGGGAAAATAGAGAATGAAAACATATAGGTTGTTGGATATTTTGGAAGAAGAAGCAAGTTGTTATTCAAGGTTCGGTTTTTCTGTTGAGATTAAATCTATGTTGTTCAATTGGAGACATGAGCTGATATGGGTTGCACCTAAACTATATAATTCTGTGTTGAGGAAAATTAATGGATAATTTACAGCCGAACGTTTATTTATTATATGTGTAGCTCATGTTGCGTTATCTCAATTTCACACCTTGTTTGTTTTATTCTTTGTAATTTTTTGTGAAACATATGCATCCTATAATCAACTGCTCATAGTTGTATGTGGACGGTGTGTTTGTGATAAAATGTTTAGTATGATAGGAACAATTGTTGGTTGGAAATTGGAATGTTTTGTAATTTAAAGTATCATCATGTTTGTTTCTTTTGTGAGACAAGGTAATCCTCATTTTCAATTATAAGAAACATGAACCAAATGTAGAAACTAGATAATCTCTCAATTTCTCACAACCCAATTCATGTTAGGATTATACGGTAAAGCATGTTTTTAAGTATTTGTTTTGTATATAAATTGTTTCTTGTACTTTAATCAATGAGAATAAATTATCATTGTTTATTTTAAATATTATGAATGTTATATATATTTATTACATAATGTTTCATGTTTGAATACTTTACATTGTAGATGGTAGGTAAGGCCCAAGTTGCCTAAGGTCGCAGGCCGGCCCAAGTTGTTTATAGTTGGAAGCCCAAGAATTGGCCCAAATATAGATTTGATAATTGGGTTGCAACGGCAGCGCAAGAGGGAGGAAAGATCTGACCCACGATTTTCTCCCAATCACGAAGGCAAGTTTCGTGGCCTTAATTGCAGGAATATAGTTAGGGGCCTCAATTGTAGGAAGATAGTTAGGGCTGTAATTTGTATGATATAAATAGGAGAATTAGAGAGAGAAGAGGGGTTGGAACTTTTGATCAAAGAGAGAACGCCTGTAAACAATAACAAAGAAAGAGAAAGAAAAGGAGCCCGGTAGGGACGTCATTTTCCCGTGGACGTAGATCTACGGATCGAACCACGTAAACCTTGTGTCTTATTGCTTGGTTATTTTCTTGTTTAGTATTTTTCGTAAATATTCTTGTGATAGCGGATTGCGCTTTATCAATTGGCGCCGTCTGTGGGAACCTATAGATGATTGGATTTTTAATATTGATATTGCACTTGAAACCATGGTAACTACTCGCTTGAATCACTCTCGCCAAGGTGATCAAGTCAATCAAGATCCACCCGTGGATCAAACCTTACCAACGAGGCAATCGATAATACGGGATGCATCTCACCACCAGGGCAACCAAGACCCGGCTGTGAATCCAGGTGACGGATTCTTACCTCTACCTCCACAAGATGTACAAAATCCTGGTCCTGCTACTACACAACCACAGGTTAATATCCAGATGACTCCGGAACTACTCCAGGCCTTCCTACAAGAACATGCTCATGTTCTCCAAGACTGGGCAATCAACCGGTTAAACCCTGATGGCCCTGCTGGACATAACATCAACCCCGTAGTGCAACCCCCTCGTCAGAATCTGCCCAACCAACAAAATCCAGTGCACCATGAGAGATAGGATCGCCGACGAGAACGACCCGGTCCTCCCGAGGACCATGGGAGTTCTAACGGATCGAAACAGCGCAATGACGAACTTGTTGATGTTGACCGTCGCCGTCCGCTTAACGCAACTAAGAAAGCTCGTTATACCAATCCCTATACTCCAGATCTTCATGAGTATGAGAGAGTACAGCGAAATGCTGAATTAGACAGAATTTTAGGCCTTGACGCCAATGGAGACGTTATCACCCCATTCTCCCAAGAAATTCTGGCTACGCCTCTTCCTGAAGGATTCAAAAGGCCCGCCATTCCACCTTATGATGGCACTGGAGATCCGGCCAATTTTCTTGGGGCTTTTAGGCATAACATGCTCAGTCGAGATCACACCGCATCTCTTCACTATTGCAAGATCTTCCCTGAGTACCTCCAGGATGAGGCACGAGTTTGGTTTGACTCTCTTCCCCGCAATAGCATATCCTCTTTCCGAGAACTTGCTGAACACTTTTGGGCACGTTTTGAAGTACGTGCAAAGCCTATGTCCACTTTGGCCGACCTGATGAACGTGGAACAAAAAGAAGGAGAAACCATATCTCAATTCCTGAACGTTTTACGACTGAAAGTTTGAAGGTAGGCAATCAGCCAGATAATATCATTGTCACAGCTTTCATGAACGGATTACGGGCCGGACCACTATACACCGAGCTAGTCCGTAATACTCCCGTCACTACCCGAGCTCTTTATCATGTGGTTGGGCGGTTTGCTAAGGCAGACGAGCAGACCCGACGTAAGAGGGAAAAATCTGTTGCCAAGAGACAATCAGATAAAGGACCATCTGGGTCTAATACCCGTACCAGTGCCTTCAACCGACTGGGCGGAGGTCGACCCGATACTCGTCACGATCTGCCCCAACTAACACCTTTAAATCGGTCCCGAACCGAAATACATGCCATCCACAAGGCTGATCTAAAACCTTGTCCTCGTATGACAGCCCCGGCTGACAAACGAAACTGTACCAAGTGGTGTGAATACCATTATGACCACGGGCATGATACTGAAGAATGCCGAGAACTCAGCAAAGAAATCGAAGAGTGTATAAAGCAGGGGTATTTTCGTCAATATGTTGCTCAATCAGACAATAGACCACAGCACCGAGGTGGAAACCAACACCAGAACCGAGCTGGCAATAACAATCGTAGCTTCCAACAAGGTCGGTCACAATGGCCGAATAACCGATCCGGGAATTACCATTACCCAAAACAAGATCAGGAAAGCAGACGCAGTGCTCAACAGCAACAACCTCGCTTATTGCCTGCTCCTCCTCCCCAAGAAGAAGGGACCAATCCCTCAGCTCGTGTTGTTAATAGTGTTATCCATATGATCTATGGTACACAGCCAGCAGGAGTGTCCCGCAAAGCTCTTATTGCAGAAGCTCGCAGACCTCCTCCCGAGGAACCCCGTCACAAACGTTTCCACAATACTGAGACAGTAAGTTTTACTGAGGACGACCCCGTACCCGAATGCACGCCTCACACTGATGCTATAATCATTGATATGACTGTGGCGAATATTATAATCAAATGGGTGTACGTTGATAATGGTGCAGCTGTAAGTGTTATTTTCTCAGATTGTTTCCAAAAAATGGGCATATCTCGAGATTCGCTTCGGCCTGCTCCAGGACCTTTGCAGACATTTACACAAGGGGAAGTTCGCGCAGAAGGGATTATTAATCTACCAGCCTCGGTAGGTACTCATCCTGCAATCAAAACAATTTTTGTCGACTTTTATGTGGTGTCATCTACGTCTCCTTATAATATGATTCTTGGACGGGACTGGCTTACTCCTGCCCAAGCCATATGTTCCACATTTCATTTAACGATGAAATGTCCTTCACCTTACGGAACCATAGCCATCCGTGGCGATCAGAAGATGGCTAAGCAATGTATGCTTATTGCACTCAAACCACGAACTGCACAGACAGTTCAACCACAGTTTCAAATAGATACCCCCGGGCTTGAATCAATACCAATTCAACCTCTTAGTGATGAGGTAGTAGAAGTCCCTCTTGATCCAAATGTGCCCGAGCGAACTGTTAAGGTCGGTGCTATACATTTACCCCTACTTCACAGTGCCATCGTTCAAGTATTGCGAGAATACTCCGAGGTCTTTGCCTGGTCACCTTTAGACATGCCCGGTGTATCACCGGATTTGATTACTCACAGATTGAACATTGACCCCACAGTCAAACCAGTACAGCAGAAGCGCAGACAATTTGCTCCCGACAGAAAAGCTGCTATTCGCACAGAAGTTGAAGCATTGGTAAAGGCAGATATCCTTTTCGAAGTCCATTATCCGACCTGGTTGGCAAATCCTGTTCTAGTCCTGAAGTTTGATAATACGTGGAGAATGTGCGTGGATTTTACTGATCTGAATAAATATTGTCCGAAGGATTGTTATCCGTTACCTTCTATCGACCAGAAGGCTGAAGCCATTACTGGACATCCCGCGCTCTGTTTCTTGGACTTATATAAGGGATACCACCAAATTCACATGGATAAGAATGACGCGATCAAGACAGCATTTATAACGGACTTCGGAATCTTCGCGTACAAAAAGATGCCCTTCGGGCTCAAGAATGCTGGAGCCACTTATCAAAGGTTGATGGATCATGTCTTTCAGAACCAAGTTGGTCGAAATGTGGAGGTCTATGTCGATGATCTAGTCATCAAGAGTCGAACTTTTGATGCATGTGTTCGGGATATTGCTGAAACACTGGAAGTACTTCGACGCCATAATCTTCGCTTAAATCCAGCGAAATGCACCTTCGGGGTCGGTTCAGGCAAGTTTTTAGGATACATGGTCTCTCCTCAGGGACTACAAGCTAACCCCTCCAAAATTAGGGATATCCTCGATCTCAAAACACCCCAGAAAGAAAAGGATGTTCAACGCCTTACTGGACGATTAGCCGCGTTAAACAGGTTCCTATCTAAAGCGGCTGAACGGCAACTTCCTTTCTTTAAGGTGTTACCACAGGTTAAGAAGTTCGAGTGGACTCCCCAATGTGAGGAAGCTTTGACGGCCTTAAAGCAACACATCCGTCAACTTCCCATTATTTCTGCCCCGATTGCTGGAGAACCCCTGTATCTATATTTGTCCACCTCTGATGAAGCCATCAGCGCGGCTCTTGTTCGTGATGACCATGGGACTCAGAAGGTTGTATATTTTGCCAGCCGGGCTTTACAAGGAGCAGAAATCCGATACTCAGTCATTGAAAAGACCATATTGGCATTGGTTATGGCGGCCCGCCGCCTCCGTCCCTATTTTCAGGGACATGTTATTAACGTTCTTACAAACCTACCAATCCGTCAAATCCTGAGTAAGCCCGATCATTCAGGTCGACTTGTCAAATGGGCAATAGAGTTGGGAGAGCACGACATTCAATTTCTTCCTCGTCACGCTATTAAAGGCCAAGCCCTGGCTGATTTTCTAGCCGAAGCTACTTATGAGTGTCCAAACTCCGACGCACATCCTGAACACATTTCCCCTACTGATCCCAGTGTTGAAACCGAACGATGGCATGTTCATGTAGACGGTGCCTCCGCTACACGGGGAAGTGGTGCCGGGGTCATCATCAATGGACCTGACAATGTTGAAGTCAAGTATGTTTTGCGCTTCAACTTCAAAGTCACGAATAATGAAGCTGAATATGAAGCGATTCTTGCGGGTCTTCGTCTTGCAAAGACTTTAGGAGCTGCACATATTCGACTATACACTGGTTCCGAGGTGGTTTCCAGTCAGATCAATGGCTTATATATAGCAAAGGAGGAAACCATGAAACGGTATTTGGTTTTAGCTCAAAGTCTCCTACACACATTTGCCTCTGCCCACATTCACAAGATTCCCCGAGAACACAAAAGCTGACGCTCTTAGCAAACTGGCCTCCGCGGCTCCCTCAAGTATACCTTCTGATGTACTTGTAGAAGAGATGTCTCATCAGTCAATCCACGAACAGCCTATCTCGGTAATCACTGATTCCCAAATTACTTGGATGACACCCATTGTCCAATATTTACAGGATGGAACCCTACCCGATGACAAGTTACAAGCCCGACAGGTGATCTTGAAAGCACCAAAATACACTTTACATGACGGAGTTTTGTACAGGCAATCTTATCTTCAGCCAGTCTTCGGTGCCTTGGCCCGGTTCAGGCTCATTACATCCTTAAGGAATTACATGAAGGCTCATGCGCAAACCATATTGGTTCCCGGACTCTTGCTAAAAAAGCACTCCGATGGGGATATTATTGGCCTACTCTTTTTAATGATGCGCATGAGCTAGTGTCAAAGTGCGAGAATTGTCAGCGGCATTCACGGATTAAACACTTACCTCAAACTGAATTGACAGGCATACAGAGTGCGTGGCCTTTTATTCAATGGGGCATAGACATGGTAAGGCCCAAGTTGCCTAAGGTCGCAGGCTGGCCCAAGTTGTTTATAGTTGGAAGCCCAAGAATTGGCCCAAATATAGATTTGATAATTGGGTTACAACGGGAGCGCAAGAGGGAGGAAAGATCTGACCCACGATTTCCTCCCAATCACGAAGGCAAGTTTCGTGGCCTTAATTGCAGGAATATAGTTAGGGGCCTCAATTGTAGGAAGATAGTTAGGGCTGTAATTTGTATGATATAAATAGGAGAATTAGAGAGAGAAGAGGGGTTGGAACTTTTGATCAAAGAGAGAACGCCTGTAAACAATAACAAAGAAAGAGAAAGAAAAGGAGCCCGGTAGGGACGTCATTTTCCCGTGGACGTAGATCTCCGGATCGAACCACATAAACCTTGTGTCTTATTGCTTGGTTATTTTCTTGTTTAGTATTTTTCGTAAATATTCTTGTGATAGCGGATTGCGCTTTATCAGTAGACAATGTGGTGTGTAACAGAAATCACATTGTTGGTTCCTTATAATAAGTATAAAGATTTACAACTTAGATGAAGTTGAACAATCCATTGGTAGAAGTTGATGTGTACGGCTCAGATTAGTTTGTCTTGACCAAGAAATTACACTAGTGCATTTGTTGCACTGAATTGGACCAACAACGAGATAATTTTTCTAGACTGATTTGAAGGAAAAATTAGATCTCAGTGGTTATTGTTTTCTCATTTCTGTCACTTAATTGTGATTGTATATGATTAATTAATGTTGCTTTGATTTATTATGGGTAAAGAGTCATTGGGACTTAATACACTATACTTTGGGCAATATTATTAATTATATGATAAATTATTAAATTAATACAGAAAATCGTGTCTTAGTAAAACAAGTTGATTATGTCCCCTTGATGGGCTCGGAATGTTTATCATATCAAACATGTATAGTGAATTAACTTCGGTATGATAATAGTGTTGAGTTGTTTGTTCTCAAGGAATAAAAGATATTAATGAGTTAAAGCATTCAGTAGCTTGAAGTAATTAATGAACATTAAATCTTAAACACGGGAAAGTCATATTTCGGAAAATGGATTAGGATGGGTAGTTCAATATTAGTTATATAACGGAATGAATTAATATTAATGGGCTAGAATAATATTGATGGCTCAATATGGATATCTAGGCCCATTGTAGCTCAATCATATTCCTCCTAAAGCGGACAAATTTAATTAACTGTGGCACTGTTCACCAAAGTATTAAAATTATAAGTGTCATTTCTCATTATTTACCAGATTAAGTGAAGTCGCATGTGCCACAGGCGACTTCACAAAAACCTGACATACCCTGTTCAAAGTCTAGGGACGACTTCAATTAATTTTTTTTTTTTTTTAGAAATCGCCTGTGCCACAGGCGACATACGGTAGGTGGTGTGTATTTGTAACTAAAGACGCCCCTAGCAGGAGCGACATATTGTATTTCGTTTTTTTTTTTTTTTTTTTATTGCTTATACGGTAACTCGCCTGTCGCAGGGGCGAGTTCATTGGGGGGGGTTGTTGAAGTGATAGGATGGTGCAGTGGTGCATTTGTGCAAGGGCAGCAGTAACATGTCCCATCAAACTGAATTTTGTGATGGAAGATTTTGACCGGATATTTTTTATATATGTATCATCTTCCTATTTCTTCTTCTTATTTCATCTCTTCTTCTCAAAACATTTACAGAATGTTTTCTCTCAAACCTCAAGTTTCTCTTAAAAAAAATTCTTCAACTCTTTCTCTCACTTGATTATACACGAAGGTATTCAAGCATCACATTTGTTTTGTAGACGACTTACACGAAACTGAAGATAATTTGTTAAGATTACAAATTTATTTATATTTAAACGTTTTCCATAATTTATATTATAAATTTCAATTGATATATCAGTGTTATATTTTCTGTAATTTTTTTCTAATTATTTTGAAGGCTGTCGAAGTTCGTTTGAGGAAAAATTAGTGGACGCAGTGCTGCCTCTAGTTAGGCCTGGAAGTAGGCTTGTAAATACAATTACAACGTATCTTCATTAAGGTATCAATTTTTTTTATGTAATTCTAATTATTTTTTCCTAATGACTGTGAATTGTAAAGAATTGACAGTCAAAAGACCGGCCATGATTTTTTTTTTTTTTTTTTTTTTACATTTATGTATATGTAGTGGAAGAAATAGATGTTTTTTTATTTTGGCTCTTAGTAATGTTATTATGGTCCATTAGTTGTGATTACCTTAATTGTGCCTATTAGTTACATTTTTATTGTGTATGTTAATGTCAATTATTATTATTATTATTATTATTATTATTATTATTATTATTATTATTATTATTATTATTATTATTATTATTATTATTATTATTATTATTATTATTATTATTATTATTATTATTATTATTATTATTATTATTATTAGTACTGTTGCTGTTATTTTATTATTATTATGATTATTATTAGTATTAGTATTAATAGTATTAGTATTATTGTTATTATCATGATTACTGATATATATATATATATATATATATATTCGTAATTTTAATACGTTTATTGTTGTTATTACTACATTTATCATCATCATCATCATCATCATCATCGTTACTCTTATGATTTTTTTTTTTCATTTTAGTTTTAGTACAATAATAATAATAATAATAATAATAATAATAATAATAATAATAATAATAATAATAATAATAATAATAATAATAATAATAATAATAATAAATAATAATAATAATAATAATAATAATAATAATAATATCAATATTAATATCATTATTATTGTTATTTTTTTCTTACGTCATTATTATTATTATTATGGTTATTCTTAATCTCCTATCATTACTTTCTTTAGAAATATTATATTTATTATTATTCATAATTTTTTTATCAACATTATTATTAAAATTATTAGCAATATTATTATCAACCATCATTATTATTACTATTATTATTATCCTACATCAATTGACTATATTTTTATTATTCTTACTTTTACAATCTTTGTTATTAGTATGATTATTAATATTATTAGGGCTCATTTGGTAGCCCTTATAAGCCCAAATAATATAATATATTGGGCTTAATCGATTATTTGGTACCCAGTATAGTATATATGTGTTAAAACAAGGGGCCCGGTATAGCCCCATGATGAACCCTTAGAAACAATCAGGTTTTTCTAACATGATACCTTATACTGTCTTCTATCATGGGACCTATTAAGATTTTTACAGCCTTTCTCAAAATAATTCAATTTCGTTAAATTGGCGCCCAAATTCATTTGTTACAAGTTACAACTAGTATCGCTCTCATGCAATGCACTAAAATTTATTTAAAAAGTAATTATTTAATTTAATCAGATATTACATAATCTAATATAATAAATGGAATTATTATATCCTAACTAAATTGTAACAGCCTGATTTTCTAGTCTAATTAAGAAATTATAAAATAGAAAAAAAAATGTTTATTTTATTTATTTAGAAATAATTATTTTCTTCAACCAGGCCATTACTAAATTACTATTCGTATAAAATTTCCACTTTTGCCATATCATAATATAATATATATTAAGGTACATTAGAAAAATTAATTGTATATATACAATACTTTAAAATCTTTGACTATTTAAGGCAACATGCCAATTATTTGCAGCGGAATTTAAATAAAACAATTTGAACTAACACAACTTAAACATGCAATTTAATTTAATTAGACCTAGCATAAATCACTAATATACTTATTCATTATTATTATTATTATTTTTATAAATCTAAAACATGAAATAACTTAATTAAAATTTATTTCCTAAGTATACACTTATTATGGGAAATCATAATTGAAAATCGTATTATGCAATCAAATATATTTAAGATTTTAATAATTCCATCTACACAAACAACCCACAAAATATTCTAACATTCATCTATCAATTGCACCAAATAAACGAGAATAAATTGACTACCAAAACATAAACAATCCAATCCAAATAGTCCAATATCAAATTTAACTAAAATTTTGTGATTAAAAGATACCACCATATGCCTTCCCGGCTCTGTCTCAACTTCAATCGCTCTCTCCATTTCTACCTGAGGATCAATAATAGGCTGGGGTGAGCTTCTTTTAGCTCGTGGGAGTCACAGTTTATTACAATAATCATAAAAACAAGAAGCATACAACGTACATTTATTTAAATGATGCGCTTGTATTGGCAAGACACATAGAACTAACTTGTATTGGCAAGTAGTATATTGATAATAGGCTAAACTTGTATTGGCAAGTAGCATAATGACAATAAGCAAGACTTGTATTGGCAAGTAGCAAATTGTAAATCACTTGTATTGGCAAGTAATATAATAAAATAAAGGCACATGTATACAATCAAGTAATTATAATTAGAACAATAAACAGTTAGGACCCCCACCTGGAAATGAGATGATTGAAAATGCAAATGGTGACAAATTAGTCCAAAGTCCTAGGCCCGTACTCACACTCCTTGATTCCTACAATTAATAGAGGATAAATGTTTTAATACCAAATAGTTTTAAACTAAAATAAAAAGGATAGAAGTAAATGAATAAAATAATGAGTGGTAAAGGGAAGGTTATGGATTCTGGGGAAATGGACGGCAGACAATTCTTATTTGAAATGGAAATAAAATGAATTGGGCTTGGATATGTTGTGGGCCTTTGATACAGGATTTCATGTTAGGCAAATTGGGAGAGTAGCTTAAATGGTTTAGGAAGAATAGGCGTGAACTTTGAATAGAATCTGAGAGATTAAATATTCTCTCTCTTCCCCTTCATCTGCATCTGGTAATTCCTCTTCACTTCAAAGCCGGCTGCGTCCAGTACTGTCACCTTCTTCACCAATTTCTTTCTTTCTTCCAGAGATGACGCACAGACAGAGGTAATATTTCCCTTCTTTTCTTCTGTTTTACCAGCGGTCACTCCTGCAGCGGCCGTGACCTAATTCTGGTTTTGGCTTGCGGACTGCAACAGGCTGTTTTAGAAGAAGCAGCGCCGGGCAGCGGTAAAGGAGGTACAAAATTGGGTAGTGTCGACCCCTTGAACCGACGGAGTTCTGATGGCCTATTTGAGCGAGTGTAGGCGATCGCGTAATTGACAGTATCAGGGTCAGGCTGGTGATAGAAGATGACGACGAGGTACGAATTTGTGAGGATTGAGGGAACATGGTGGCCGGAGTTCATATAAAATACCGGCCAGTCTGGCCATGAGTAGAACAGAGAATTAGATGAGAAATGAAGTTTTACCTTGCTGTCTACTGAATTTGTGATGACCGTGTAAAGAAAAAAATCTGTGCAAAACTAAGTTTAGCTATTTATACAACTGGTTGTGGCAGTTTAATCTATATCCATTACTCCATGATTTCATCTCCACTAACTCACGCATATACACGTTCTCAACACTGCTGGCCAAGAAAACTTCCGTGTTTCTCAAACTCTCTGATCTCTAATTGGACCTGGGCTCAATGTTTGGGCCCATCCATTGTTATTGGGCCTAGATGTAGATATGGATGAAATGGATGTATGTAAATGGGCTCAAAACAATAAAGTGAATGGCCTTAAATAATTTATTTGGACTAGACAGTCCAATATAAAATATATTAATCACATAAAATGGATCGGCCTATAATAAATGAAATGATAATTAAAATTCACAAATTATATAAATAAATAGACGGAAAAAATTTTCGGGCGTTACATAAATGAATATTTAAATAATTGTTTTTTCAAATTTACGATGACAACCTGACCTTTGCGGTTTCCCACCCTTGCAACCGTTGGTAGCAATTTTCAGAGAGAAAAGAAACTATTTAAAAATAATAAAAATATTTAGAAAATAAAATATTTATTTTTAAAATCTAAAAATTTAAATAAATTATCATAAACTACTGAAAAATGTGGAAATTGTTTTAATAAAAGAATAATTTTCAGTAAAAAAAAAAAAAAAAAAAAAAAAGATCGAATAATGGTGATATTATTTCAAATAATTTTAAAAAATTTAAAAGAATATATATTTTTATAGAAATAATTAAAAAAAATACTTATGGCATAAAATGACTTTTCACAGATACCTCCACATATTTTAAACGAAATTTTAGAGATTTTAAAATATTTTTCAAAATAATTTTCAAATAGTTTAAATAAATTTTTAGAGTATAAAAGATAATTTTAAAAATTTCATAATAGTTTTATGATTTTTAAAAAAAAAAATAATAACTTTTTATATTTTCTTGCTGAAAATGATTTGATTTAAACTTTTTTTTATAAAAAACTCGATTTTTTAATATATTTTGGGGTCTTATATGGGGCGTTATAATGACTACCAAACGTCTGATAATATTTGACAATGAGGAAATACAACCTACCAAACTCAATTCGCGCATTATTTATGTTGTTTTAACAATCTTTATTGTTTTTTCTATTTATTATTATTGTTACATGTTTCAAACTAGACTAGTTCAAATTACTCTAAAATCATTTAATTTGAAGATAATGGCGCCTTCGAAAAATGTTGAAATTATCGTGCATCGTGGAAGTGGTACCAAAGGACCACCTATTGGCGGTCGTAGGGTGTCTCATTGGATTGGCTACCCTGGACTGCTTTCGCTACTATACCAAATGTTAGAAATCGATAACGGCCGGTATATGTTGAAAGTATCTGCAGCGTTTTGTGAAGATAATATTTTACAACTAATACCGATCAATATTGACGAAGATCTGTGGTTCTTCTTTGATCCGGATGCTGGAAATCATTTCTTTCACCTTCACGTTGAAAGTATTGTACTCTAGACGACCACCGAACAAAATGTACCCTTGACGGATGACTACTACCAATACGCGACATATCTTAGTTGTGACAGTCCAACCAGTCTTGTATTCAATACACAAGGCATCTCTACTACAATTCCCATTAACCATGAAACTCAAGTCGAGTCTACAAGTGACACTATGGTGGAGTTATCCAGGGATCATGCAATTGATCCATTGGTGGATAGCTTCGGTCCAAATGAAGTTGAATATTCTGAGTCGAGTGATAGTGAATCAGACAGTGAAGATGAAACAGATGACGTGAATATCGAGGATCTCAATGGATTATATAGTCAAACGGGTAACGACGCATCAATTGGGAGGCAAACTTCGGAACCGGCCGGCCAAACAGGGAATGCAATGCAACATGTCATTCCATTTTTCAACTCATCATGTCCAGTGAGGGTAGATGGAAGGCCGGTAATTAACGGAATTACAGACTCCACGTCTGACTATTAGAGAGGTAGATGTGAAGATCTATTAGGTTGGAGTCCAGACACAGGTGATATCAGTGGTTCGAGATTCTCATTGACCGCCCTCGGAAAGCATTTGAGGGATAACCCTGTGGATGATGAAACAGAAGACGTCAAAGTCGAGCAGTACTCGTGTGGGATTGCGTTGATTCTGTTGGGATCCATTATGTGCCCAGACACGTCGGGAAGATTTGGATCACTACTGTACTTGACTGAAATTGAAGATGTCTCTGGATGCTATGAATACAGTTGGGGAAGTGTCGTATTGGGGTTTTTGTACCACCAATTATGTTGTGCAGCACGAAGAGATAGATTGTCCATTGGCAGGGCTATGAAGTTACTGCAGGTGCACCGTCATACTCTATTTATTTTTACCATGTTCATTCCAATTTATTGCACTTTATTCATAAATATATGTTATGAACTTTCTTTCAAATTTGGGCCTGAACGCGTATAACATTTCTGAGGCCTAGACATGTGGGAAGGCGATTCGATTTAGGTACGATCGGTGGAGAAGCCGGTGAACTCCCTATTGCACCATATGGAGCTGAATGGTTGCAATATCACACTTTCACGCATAGCCTTAACAGCAACGTAAAGACTATCCGGGAGTACCTGGATAGACAAACCCCGAAGGAGGTATAACCTTTATTTTTCTCTTATTCCTTTCTAAAATAAAATTAATGTAATAAACTACTGCTAAATTTTCTTTACTTTGCAGTTTGTTTGGAGACCGTATGAGCCAATCCCACCGACAGTCCAATCATATCTTGATGACAATATTATTAATGTTACGTACACATGGATATCGAAATTTCCACTTATCCATCACTCACGTTGAGCTATATTATCCTGATCGGGTATTTCGGCAATTTGGTATGCGACAGCCTATCCCTCCATCAATTGTAGATGAACACATAAATTTGTATGGTAGAACAGATCGACGTGGACGTTCCAATCAAAATTGGCTTGTAATACACACTCAGTATGTAGAGCAATGGAACATCAGAAATCGGTCTATTGTGACTGCCCCTCATATAGGGGACCAAGGTGATGAAGTGGACATTGGATACATGAGTTGGTATCAAAAGATCACATGTCGATTGATAACGCCTGGAATTGGTGTGCAAGAGCGATCTCAGCCGTCAACTAATGCATATATAAAAAAATTGGTGGGTAAACAACTTCGTTCTGACTATACATATAAATAGATCCAAAACGTTTAAAAATCAAACTCATATATTGTTATTTTGCAACCTTTATTTTTAGGAAAGAATCCTTGGTAGAATGCATCAACTAGCTCTCGGAGAGAGAGACTATATGAGAGAGTCATTCCGAAGATCATTTGAGGAGTTATATCAGGAAACACAACAAAATTTTCAAGATCATCGTGCAGCCTACCATCAGCCACAGCCAGACGCACAACACCAAGCAGCTGGGATGCCCATGCCACACGACGCACCCTAACAAGGGAAGAGACGTAGTACGTCCACACGTGCTAATTTCAGACAACGAACTGGTGGTACTACCTCGCGTAACACCCATCCATTTAGGTCTGTGTCAGGCATCTTCCCGAGCCTTCGCATTCTACCATTCATGAGCATCCTAGTGTGGACATGCAGTCAGGCTACTATGTGCCTCCAATGGTGAACGAGCAAGATTTTTTCACTCCTCATCATGATTCAATGCGGTTTGATCAGTCCTTCACTTCGCTCCTAGAAGTCGGCAACTACCCAACAACTGAACCTATTTTTACTCAGCAACCTAATTTGGCAGGTCATCCAGGACAGTTCAATACGATCTGATCTCATATTTAGGTCAAACATCATCTTCATCTGGTGGGGCCAATGTTTAGTTTGAATATCGGCACACCAGATGATGGTCAATCACAACGCGCCCACGACAGGGAATCTGATGCCCCTATCGAGGAGCGGAGAGGGAGAGCTAAACGGAACAGGAAAAAAACTCGTTGTGGGACTGGTCATGAATATTAAACATTTTATTTTTCAAGTTATTTGTAATAATTTGGTAAAAACTACTTCATGTTTTAAGTATTTGTGATTAACCTAAATATTATATTTTTATCGTAACAAGATTTAAACATCAACTATACTCGATACATCTTAATCTTTAAAAAAAAAACGATGGCTGCGACTCAAATTAAAGGAAAAAAAACGATTAAAAGTTTGTTAAATAAACAATTTAAGATTAAAAAAGAAATATATATATATATATATAAATAGATACAAAACTTCACGTATTTAAAAAAAAAATGAAGTCGGACTTTGCGTATAGAGATACGCATATACTGTATGTCGCCTCTCCCACAAGCGATTTTCATTATAAAAAAAAAATTAATAGAAGTCGCCCCTGGCAGGGGCGACTTTGAACAGGAAGTTGTCAGGTTTTGTGAAGTCGTCTGTGCCACAGGCGACTTCACTTACTATTATAAATACCAAAAAAGTACACTTAAATTTTTAATCTTTTGATGAACAGTGCAATAATTTGTTAAATTTGCCCAAATACCCTTGAGTATCCCAATAGAAATATTAACTAAAAGGATAAGGATTAATTCGAAGTATGAGATAACGAAAGAAAAGATATGGAAGAATCTAATTCGGGATTAGGATGTATTTATATTTTGCTAAAATGGCTGAAATTTTCGGCCCCTATCTCCTATAAATAGGGGATTAATCTTGGTCCCCAAATGTCAGAGGAGATGCATAAGTGAGTGGTGTTTTTCTAGAAAATTAATCATTTTCCATCGAATTGGTGAGCTTGGATTTAGGAAATAATACTCAAGAAGATCTTTGGGTGGGTTAAAAGATTAATTCTTCTCAATGTCTGTCTGATTCGAAGGTAAAATACTATAATCACTTAGTCCTTAGCTCCGCATGTTTAGGGCATATTGTATGATTATCTTGATTTAATTACATCAATTATATGATTTGATCGTTCATATCATTTGATTATTGAAAATAGAAATAGTTCCGCATGTTTATGGTCTATTGTATGATTACCTTCATTCAATTACATCAATTATATGATTTGATCGTTCATATCATTTGATTATTGAAAATAGAAATTCAAATTACATGTCAAAGAGAACCTTGGCACGATTTCCCAACAGTTGACCCACGCATTTTATTTTAAATATCTTAAAACTGTAATAATTGTTTCCATTTTAACTTTTCGTTCTCCTTTAGTTGGATTGTATTTGTCTTGTTTCTTTGAACTTGTCCTTGCATGCAACATGATTAATAATTGAGAAGTAACAAAAGAGAGCGGAGCATATGACGTGGCGGTAGAGGATCTTCTGAATTTGAGATAACTCATGTTGTTCTAGAGGGATGAAATCGAAGAATTTGATTTTAATGGGGGTCTCGCCAAGAAAAATAGTAAATATATGAAGAAAAGATAAAGAAAGGATAAGTGTGATCTCTTATAGTTGCCATACATCCTTCTAGTGCGAAATGTGATCTTTGTTTGTTTAATCCTATACTCATGCCTCTGAAAGATGCTTTGTTAAATTTGCTCTGCAGGCTCACTTAATAATATTGTATACATTGTTGAATCCTTGGCCTATACAGTTCTGCATCAGAAAGCTGCTATTGAGGTTTATAATTTGCATCAGTCTCCAGCAATGCATATCACAATTGTAAATTAACAACTTGTGTTAAGATGTAATGCGGAGGCAATTGAAAGTTCGTCTTATTAAGGAAGATCCTAGAACCACATCTTCTTCTCCAAAATAATAGCAATCTTCAATATCTTGTAAATAAAGTCTATCCATATAGTTACGTAATTGTAGGAAGTTGTTAGGGTTCTACACCTGTTGTAATATGTTTATAAGCGGCAGAATACTGATGAATAACAGTGAAAAATATTCTTCAAACTATTTCACTTCAGACTTGTTAATCTCATATGGTATCAAACGCCTCTCTCTAGAGACTCCATATTTTTTTTTTCGATCCTACGTCTTCTATAATGTCTACCGAGAGCACCACCATGTCTGACACCGCCGGCTCCACTCCCCAGCCGCCGCCGATCATCCCCATCTCTACTCATCATCATCTGCCCATCAAACTAACGACGTCAAATTTTCCGTCTTGGCGCAATCATCTATGCGCTCTACTCAACGGGTTTTCTCTGATTGGCCATATTACCGGCAAGACGCCATCTCCTGAGCCTGCTATTGACGCTGCAGCCGCTGCTCGTTGGTTTCAACAAGATCAACTTCTCCTTGCAGCCATTTTAGGGTCTGTTTCCGCTGATATTTTGCCTCTTCTCTCGTCTGCCACGACAGCGGAGGCTGCCTAGACCACACTTACTCGAGCCTTTGCAAGTACATCTCGTGCTCATGTGATGCAATTAAAAACCACACTCTCCAAGGCCTCCATTGGCTCCCGATCCATTTCTGAATATGTGAATTATATCAAAGCCATGACTGATGAACTCGGTCTCATCGATGCTCCAGTTAAAGATGACGATCTCACTCTCTATATCATCAATGGCCTATCCCAAGACTATCGAGATATTGTTAGTTCAGTTCGTACCCGTGAAACACCGTTTCGGTTTGAAGAGCTTCGGGACAGGTTAATCGAACATGAAATTTATCTCAAACAAATAGCGACTGATGCATCTCAACTTGTTGCCACTGCCAATGTCGCTGCCTCCGGCTCATCACATGGAAAGTCTGCCTCCAAGTCGTCAAGTGGTGGACGATGGCATCCTTCCACTCACCGCAGCAGTAATCGTGGTGGTAACACCTATCGCGGTGGTCGCCACAATGGACGCACTCAATCTCCTCCTAATCCTTCCATTCCTGTTTATTGTCAATTGTGTGGTATCAAGGGTCATACAGCCCTCTACTGCCGCCGTCCCCCTCCCCAAGCAAATTTGGTTCGATCTCCTCATCACTCTTCGTCCACACACCCGTGGCTTATGGATTCGGGCGCCTCGCATCATATCACCAATGACCTGGGCAATCTATCTATTCATTCCGAGTATGATGGAACGGATGAGATTCAAATCGCTGATGGCACCGGACTCCCGATTACACACACTGGTACTTCGTATATTAAATCCCCCTCTCGGTCATTTACCTTATCTGATACTTTATGTGTTCCTACTGCTGCGAAAAATCTCATCTCTGTTCATCAGTTCACTAAAACGAATAATGTTTCTCTGGAATTTTTTCCTAATTATTTTCTGGTGAAGGATCAAATCACGGGGATCGCCCTGGCCCGCGGGCCATGTAAGGCTGGTGTTTATCACTTTCATCCCTCGCTGTCCAGCTCCGGCACCAAACAGGCAGCTTTTTGGCATTCGCACCACTCCTCAACATTGGCACGCCCGTCTCGGTCATCCCTCCACCCGGACGAGCTCTTTTATCTTATCTCATTTTTGTTTACCTGTTTTTCATAAATCGAGTCGTATTTCTGATGATTGTCCTTCTTGTAATGTGAGTAAAGCTCACCGACGACCTTTTGGTGACTCATCGTTTTTTGCTAACTCTCCTTTGGAATATATTTATGCGGACGTTTGGGGCCCTGCCCCTACTTTAGCTATTGACGTTTGTCGCTATTTTCTACTTTTTGTTGATCTTTTTAGCCGATATTGTTGGGTGTATACTTTACATACAAAATCGCAGGTTGACACAATTTTTCGCCAATTTCGCCCGCTTGTTGAGAAGCAGTTTTGCACTCCTATAAAGAATTTTTATATTGATAATGGCGGTGAATTTCTTGCACTCAAACCATATTTGGTTGCCAACGGTATTAATTGGCTCACCACGGCCCCTCACACGCCGCGGCAAAATGGTATTTCCGAACGCCGAAATCGTCATATTTTGGCCATCACTCGGGCTCTTTTTCATCATGCGCAACTTCCTGCAAATTTTTGGGCTTTTGCGGTTCAAACTGCTACTTATCTCATTAATCGAACACCGACATCAGTTCTTGGTAATCTTAGTCCATTTGAGAAATTATTTCACACCTCTCCTAATTACTTGAAGCTGCGCACCTTTGGTTGCATCTGTTTTCCATGGCTTCATCCTTACAATCTTGGCAAGCTGAATTTTCCGTCCAAACCATGTATTTTCATTGGATATTCCACCAGTCAAAGTGCTTATCGCTGCTTCGACCCGGACACTGGTCGTATCTACATTTCTCGTCATGTCAAGTTTTCAGAATTCACCTTCTGGGACTTCACCAAGATCGCGGCACAGCATTCGGATCAACCTGTCTCCAACTCCATGCCTCTACTGTTGGTGCCTCCTATGACGTCCCCTCCTGCTTGTCCACCCCCTCATGCTTCGCCCACCTTGCATGAATATTCTGCCCCCCATGCACACTCACGTAGGTCGGCATCCCCTCCCCCCCCCCTCCCGTCTCGACTGCTCCAAATCCCGCCTCTTCAAACTCTCCCGCCCCCGCAACCGAACCCCATCTCACGGACTCATGTCATGCGAACCCGTGCCCAAAATAATATATTTCGACCAAAGCAGCAGTTTCTCGCAACTAAGCACCCTCTTCCTCCTGATATTGAGCCTACCTGCGTCTCCCAGGCCTTATCTAGCCCGCATTGGCGTCAAGACATGTCAGAAGAATTCATCGCTCTTCAACGCCATGGCACCTGGGATCTGGTCGTGCCCCCTTCTGACGCGAACATTATCGGGTGTAAATGGGTCTTTCGTATCAAACGAAAGTCTGACGGCACAATTGATCGATATAAAGTGAGACTAGTGGCTAAGGCTTTTCATCAACGGCCTGGGGTCGATTATCACTAAACCTTCAGTCCCGTGGTAAAACCCGTTACTATTCGCACGGTTCTCACTCTTGCGCTCTCCGCCGACTGGCTGTTACGACAACTCGATATTAGCAATGCATTTTGGTAGCGTCGTTTCCGACTACCAAATTAAATCGTGTATGAAGATACACTTAAACCTTACCGACTACTCTAACTAGTAGAGTGTGCAAGCAAGGGTCGATCCCACGAGGAACGGTCGAACAAATTTTGCTTTTATGTGTTAAGCTATTATTATGAAGAAACATAAAGTAAATAAGCTAGAAAACAATAAAGAAGTGGGGGGTCAATGAAATAACAACTACACCTAAATAAACAAAGACAAATAAAGAGATTTTTATAGGTTTTTGGTTTTTAAATAACAAAACGATTCACCCTTGATCATGTTTCACCGAGGTCTTGGACGATTTATGTAACTATTGTCAACGCCCTATTCAATTGTGATTCTAGCCCTTATCTCAAGACTATTAACAAGCTCTAATAGCCTTGTTATCCCTTAATCTTAGTTAATCAAAACAAGCTCTTCGACTAACCCTATTCAGTTTAACCGAATCCTCGAAAAAGCTCTCTTAGATTCAATCACCAAATGCATTAAACACTAGGACAACGAGATAAATTCAACATAAAACTCGCAAGCTCGGTTTTAGAGGTTAAACTTTGTGTTATCACCAATAAATAATTATTGTTTGCTACTCGGGAATCGGAAATCCTACAATTACGGATAGTGACCTCCTATTCTAGCAACACATTCACAATTCCCTTAAAGGGTGATCAATCCAATAATAAATTCATAAATGTGAGTCAATAACAGCAAATAACACAAAACACTTGAATACACAATATTTTCGGTAACATTAACCGTAATAATCACATAAATGTCTTGGACTCAAGGTTCCACAATAATCAAGAGTGAACTAAGGGTGTTAGCCACCCATTTTACCTAATACAAAGATAAAATAACAGAAAATTAAAGAAAACATGAAAATAGGATAGAAAGAACCAAAGGTTAGGGGTTGAAGATCAAGATCTTCAACCCCCTTCCATTTCCTTGCTTCCAATGGATAAAAGTGGCTGATTATGTGTGGGGATGGGTTCTAGGTTGTTCTAAGTTAGGTTAAATTCGAATGGGATGATATATATATAAGGAGAGAAAGTGCTAGCTCCAATTTAGGCAAAAACGTGTTTAGGATTTTAAAACAGGGAACACCGCCGCGGCCGTGGCATAAAGATGGCCGCGGGCGTGGTGAAACAAGGGTTTGGGCCCAATTTAGGGCCGCGGTCGTGGTATATCTACTGCCTCGGCCGTGGTCTTTCTTGGACTGAATTCGCCTTTACTTCTGGGAGGACTGGCCACGGTCGCGGATGATTCAGACCGCGGGCGTGGAACGTGTAGTGCCACGGCCGTGGCACTGGCTGCCTCGGTCGTGGCAATTGATGCTGAAATGTGGCCTCTTCTGGAGGAATGGCCACGGCCGCGGCGTTGGACTGCCTCGGCCGTGGCTTGAGCCACGGGCGTGGCCTCACCACCTCGGGCATGATCCCCTGTTTTTCCTTGTTTTCTTCATCCTTTGAGCTCGATTTGTCAATTTGAGATCTTCGAACCTGTTTTTCGGCCTTAATTCACCTGTCTTGACATGAAAATGAAACAAACACATCAAATTGCCCAATGAGAAATAAATGCACAAAACACACGTGAAAATGCACACAAAAGTCCGTAAAAAGACACTTAAATTGACCTAAAAGTGTGTGCACTACCACGTGCACCAAATCTCCCCAAACTTAAACCTTTGTTCGTCCCGAACAAATAAAGAAAAAGAAGAAAGGACACTTTTTAGGGCAGATTTAAGTGGCAAAATCAATTTCAGAAGAAATTTTCAAAAGTTAGGCAATCATGATAACATTGAGCATAAGAGATAGAGCATATCAACTACTTTCAAGACTTGACACTCTCAACTTGAAATCCTTACCGGATGAGTGTATCTCTCGACTCTCAAGTGTATTGAATAGGTAGTATATACGCTCACATTGAAATGCAAATAGTATCTACCATAGGCTTGCCAATAATCTAAATTTCGATGTGTACCCGACATGTGTGACAAAGAATCAAAAAGGTCTTTAACAGGTTGTAATGTTGGTTTGGGGTAAGGTGGGATAATTTTGGGTATAAGTGACTATAAAACGGACTAAATGAGTCGTGCACTACCCATCTACCCCTCAAACAATGGTCACTCAACCTCACTCTTTACTTCCTTAGTAAACCAATCCTAAAAATTGATTTCTTCTCCTTAACACAAAATCCACAACCTAAATGCTTTCTCAATTCTCCCTTGGAGTGTATTTTCTTTTGAATTCTTACAACTTTGAGAACATCTATTAAAAGGCATTTATATTACTAGCTTCTCCAAATCAAAAGTAACAATGAGTATATACAACTAACTTTTTCTTTTGTTTTTCTGATTTTTCGACTTTTTTTTCTTTTTCTCTTTTTTTTTTTTTTTTTTTTAACACAAACAAAAATTGGAGAGGACTAGTATTCTCGATTCTTTTCCTATTGTTTCAATTCCTTTCACCTTTCAATACTCCCAATAGTTCACCCTTTTCAATCCCAAATTATCCGACTACCTTCCAACCACCTCCCTCATACTCAAATAGTCCAATTAGGTTCAAAGGCTAATCGAAAGGGTTTCGGCTTGTAGAATTGGGCTGTCAAACAAAAGGCTAAAAGCTCAAGGGGCTCAACTAGAGACAATATCAAATTAGGTAAAAAGGATGTGTTTTCAAGCTTGAAAGTAGGCTCAAATCAAGGATTGCCTAAAATCATTTTCAATGTCACACAATGTACCGACTCATGCAAAATAGAGAATCAAGGCAAGTTCTAGAGACAACTAAATGTACTCAATGAATTTCACACCGAAAGAAAGTTTACGTTACTCCAAAGGCGGGAGTATCTTCTAAAGCTCAAAAACTCACTCGGTTGCAATTTGATTAAAAGTTTTGAATGTAAGCTCAATTTCGTCTCATAGCCTATCATGCTCTATCATTAACCAAGTTTTCAATTTTTATGGAAAATTTATTCATCATTAACCGTTTGCCACATTTTCATTCAAATTTGGTCCAATCAACTTTTCCAAGCGGCCAAAATCCGTACACCTACCACCCCCTCCCCAAACTTGATTGAAAATCAAAGTTTGTGGAAAGAAAGGGTACGGATTGGTGCTTAACTAACTCAACCATTTATTCAAAACACCCATCCCAATCGACTAAAAAAAAAATTATCAACTTATTACGACTATGCATGTAAGTGCCCAAAACTTCATCATATAAATAACAAAACTCAATTTATCTTAACCAAACAAAGATGATAGTAGAAAATGGCACACAGGCCAATCAAGACAAAACATCCTACAAGAAAATCAGATACATCATTCAATGAAATAGTGCAAGCAAGTTTACAAGGCAAAAATAACAATCAAACGGCCCACACGCCGTGAATCCCAAGTATAGGCAAAACAGAAGGGGCACACAGGCCTAAATAGTCAACAAGCAGTAAGATATGGAAATGAAACATGAGAGATTGTAACACCGGGGTGGCCAAGAACATCCTACTTCTTTCTTTTCTCCCCCAAACTTAGTTGAAAACTAAGCTTTTGAAAAAGAAGAAGGATATTCTTGGTACTCCTACTCACAAAGATTTGGACGGTCGTGACGATCGGCAGCTTTGGCCACCAAAACATGCTCGAAGGCTGTTGAGTGCCTCGAGGATCTTGCTCTGGTTTCCTTTGATCTCCCTAATGTCCAACTTCATCTCTCGGATATCCCCCTCCATCGTGCTTAATCTTTCATCCACTTGTTGTTGAAACTCGGTCTGGGACTGAATAGCGGATACGGGTCTCTTTCGTGAATGACGGCTGCTCACACCCTCGCCTGTGAGATCTATCCCTTCTGCAGCAGGTTCCGATACTTGGCCTCTCTGATATTTCCGGAACTCGAGGTCACTGGGTTCCCTCGAGGCTGTCCGGTGTGCAGCTGAGCTCAAGGCCAAGTTGGCTGTGGATTTGAGGTCTCGGATGCGGGTGAGGTCTGGGTTAGGAAGGCGTAGCATTGGCCCTACATTTTGGATCACGTAGGGAACGGAGACTCCATCTTCTAGTCCCAAAGCAGCAATCCTCATGTTGGCTAAATCTTCCCAACCCAGAAGGAACGAATCTGAAACAGCCTTGAAGTCAATCAACGGAACTCCACAATGCTCTAGAATTGGTGTGATAAGAGCTCCGCTGAATATTGAGTCATGTTGCTTAGGCTCTTTCTTTCTGGTCGCCGTTAGTTCCTTCACTGTCCTCTCAAAAGACTCAATCAGCACCTCTTCATATCTCCTATCGGTCCGTTTGAGAATGGACCATAGGATACTGAGCTCGGCCATCCTTGCTGCCCCCGTCTCCTTCCTATACTTGGTGTGCCTTTACTTGTGCCAACACTTTTCTTTGATGTCTTTTTTGATGGTCCCATTTGTCCTACAAGACAAACACACACACTTAAATTCTGAATTTTAACACTTATCACCAATTGAAACATTAACTCTAATCAAATAGAAGGCCAATCACTCATGTTTCAATCACTCATGTTCAACCAATCACAGAAAATCACAAGTGAATTCGCAATCTAGATGACTTAGTTGACTTGATTAAATGTGCATAAATGGCAAACATGTCTAATTATTATCCTATTGCAAGAAAATTCTATTAATGCTCAACAAAAATAGGTTGATTTTGTTTCATTATTATCAAGAGTCTAAAAGTGTCTACTATTCACACAAATTCACTAATCAACCTAACAATCGAACATAATAATAGAATCAAATAGCAAAAAGGGTAACGAAAGGGAATGCATGTCAAGTGGTTGGTGATATAGCAAAAATCAACTTCAATCCTCAATTTTCAATGATTCCCAAACTAATCCTCATCCATCATCAACAAATCATGCAAAAACAAAGGCTATCACTACAAATTTAGTGTTAGATTACTTAAAAACATTCAACATTGGCAAAAATTCACAAAATACGTGTGCACAACCAATATCAATATATCAACTAATCCAACAACAAATTTTCCCCAAATCTTAACAACAAAGTTCATAATAACAAATAAAGATTGAGGGGAAAGGATAGCCATACTTACCGGTCGAGTTTAATCGAAAAATTTGAAGTTTGATTTTTCGCGCCCTTTTCGACCCGACTCCGACTTTGCTCCAAATCCGAATTTTTTCGGATAGAAATGTTTATGATGATGTGGGTGAGGTGTGGTGTGAATTTGAGGGGAAGAAATTGAGTAACAATGGAGGATTTCGTGTGTGTGTGAGTGTGTTTTCGCCAATTTTCGCGAGGAGGAGGGTGAAATGCCCTACCTCGCCCGCGTCTGTCTTTTTATACCTGGGAGTATGCCGTGGCCGAGGCGTAAAAACTGCCGCGGGCGTGGCGGAAGAGAAGTCTAACCGCGGGCGTGGCAATAAACTGACGCGGCCGTGGCAATCCTTCCAGTGCAATTCAGGATTTTTGGGCATAAGTGACCTCGGGCGTGGTCAAGAAATAACACGGCCGAGGCATTGCTTCACCGCGGGCGTGGCCTATAGCAACCGCGGCCGTGGCCTTTTGTCCAGAATGATTCAAATTCTTCACGAGCTTGACCTCGGGAGCGGCAACACTTGACCTCGGTCGCGGCCTTATTTGGCCACGGTCGTGGCTATTGAAAGGCCATGGCCGAGGTGAGTTGTCCAGAATGGCTTGAATTTTTCTTTGTTGGAGGCCACGGCCGAGGTGGATTGTGTGACACGGCCGTGGTGATTTTTTCTGGGTAATTCCTCCATTTTGGGCTCCTTCACCCCCATTTCACACTATCTCTTTGAGTGGATTGTTGGGCACCTACACACATTTAAACAAAACAATTTAAAACACTAAAATATTAGTAAAGCAACTAAACTATGAATTTAAAATATGAAAAGCAATAAACGTCGGGTTGCCTCCCGACAAGCGCCTTTGTTTAACGTCGTTGGCTCGACGGATGCTCTTTAAATAAACAAAACAAACAACTAGCTATGTAACTAAAACAAACACTTAACACATAAAACAAAATCGTTCTAAACCATTCCCCGGCAACGGCGCCAAAATTTGGTAGCGTCGTTTCCGACTACCAAATTAAATCGTGTATGAAGATACACTTAAACCTTACCGACTACTCTAACTAGTAGAGTGGCAAGCAAGGGTCGATCCCACGAGGAACGGTCGAACAAATTTTGCTTTTATGTGTTAAGCTATTATTATGAAGAAACATAAAGTAAATAAGCTAGAAAACAATAAAGAAGTGGGGGGTCAATGAAATAACAACTACACCTAAATAAACAAAGACAAATAAAGAGATTTTTATAGGTTTTTGGTTTTTAAATAACAAAACGATTCACCCTTGATCATGTTTCACCGAGGTCTTGGACGATTTATGTAACTATTGTCAATGCCCTATTCAATTGTGATTCTAGCCCTTATCTCAAGACTATTAACAAGCTCTAATAGCCTTGTTATCCCTTAATCTTAGTTAATCAAAACAAGCTCTTCGACTAACCCTATTCAGTTTAACCGAATCCTCGAAAAAGCTCTCTTAGATTCAATCACCAAATGCATTAAACACTAGGACAACGAGATAAATTCAACATAAAACTCGCAAGCTCGGTTTTAGAGGTTAAACTTTGTGTTATCACCAATAAATAATTATTGTTTGCTACTCGGGAATCGGAAATCCTACAATTACGGATAGTGACCTCCTATTCTAGCAACACATTCACAATTCCCTTAAAGGGTGATCAATCCAATAATAAATTCATAAATGTGAGTCAATAACAGCAAATAACACAAAACACTTGAATACACAATATTTTCGGTAACATTAACCGTAATAATCACATAAATGTCTTGGACTCAAGGTTCCACAATAATCAAGAGTGAACTAAGGGTGTTAGCCACCCATTTTACCTAATACAAAGATAAAATAACAGAAAATTAAAGAAAACATGAAAATAGGATAGAAAGAACCAAAGGTTAGGGGTTGAAGATCAAGATCTTCAACCCCCTTCCATTTCCTTGCTTCCAATGGATAAAAGTGGCTGATTATGTGTGGGGATGGGTTCTAGGTTGTTCTAAGTTAGGTTAAATTCGAATGGGATGATATATATATAAGGAGAAAAAGTGCTAGCTCCAATTTAGGCAAAAACGTGTTTAGGATTTTAAAACAGGGAACATCGCCGCGGCCGTGGCATAAAGATGGCCGCGGGCGTGGTGAAACAAGGGTTTGGGCCCAATTTAGGGCCGCGGTCGTGGTATATCTACTGCCTCGGCCGTGGTCTTTCTTGGACTGAATTCGCCTTTACTTCTGGAGGACTGGCCACGGTCGCGGATGATTCAGACCGCGGGCGTGGAACGTGTAGTGCCACGGCCGTGGCACTGGCTGCCTCGGTCGTGGCAATTGATGCTGAAATGTGGCCTCTTCTGGAGGAATGGCCACGGCCGTGGCGTTGGACTGCCTCGGCCGTGGCTTGAGCCACGGGCGTGGCCTCACCACCTCGGGCATGATCCCCTGTTTTTCCTTGTTTTCTTCATCCTTTGAGCTCGATTTGTCAATTTGAGATCTTCGAACCTGTTTTTCGGCCTTAATTCACCTGTCTTGACATGAAAATGAAACAAACACGTCAAATTGCCCAATGAGAAATAAACGCACAAAACACACGTGAAAATGCACACAAAAGTCCGTAAAAAGACACTTAAATTGACCTAAAAGTGTGTGCACTACCACGTGCACCACATTTCTTCATGGGAATCTTGCGGTCCCTGTTTATATGTCTCAACCACCCGGCTTTACTGATCCTCAACACCCTCAGCATGTTTGTCTTCTCCGTAAGTCTTTATATGGTCTTCGCCAGGCCCCTCGTGAATGGTATAATGCTCTCAGCTCTGCTCTCGTGACGTTTGGTTTTGTTCAAACTCGAGCTGATCATTCATTGTTTACATATCATCACAAAAATATTCGCCTCTTTGCTCTTGTCTACGTGGATGATTTGGTTGTCACAGGTTCGAGCTCTGCTGATATTGCACGTCTCATCGCTCATTTGCAGTCACACTTTGCTGTCAAGGACCTCGGCCCCTTATCTTTTTTCCTTGGCATCGAAGTTGCTCGTTGCAAGGAGGGCCTGTTTCTTTCTCAACACAAGTATATTGTCGATCTTCTTCGCCGCCATCATATGGATGGTGCAAAGCCTTTACGTACGCCTTCTAATCCCAAAGGCGCCACTGCATCTTCGTCTGTCGACCCTACCGCGTATCGCAGTGCCATAGGAGGTTTGCAATACCTCTCTCTCACTCGCCCCGATATATGCTTTACTGTTAATCGACTTGCTCAGTGTATGGCTTCTCCCTCAGGTGCTGATTGGAGTGAAGTTAAACGACTTTTTCGCTACTTGAAAGGCACACTTCACTTTGGTCTTCTTCTTCGCAAAACACCTCACCTGCGTCTTACGGCTTATTCCGACTCCGATTTTGGCGGTGACCTCACTGACTGCAAATCCACTTCAGCTTACATCATTTTTCTTGGTGACAACCCCATTTCGTGGCGCTCTCATAAACAAAATGGTGTTGCTCGCTCATCCACTGAAGCTGAGTATCGTGCCCTTGCTTCCGCAGCATCTGAAGTTGGGTGGATCGTTAATTTGTTTCAAGAGCTTCGCATTGTCGTCCCATCCACTCCGAAACTACTCTGCGATAATATGAGTGCAACTCGTCTTGCTTTACCCCCCATTCAACATTCTCTGATGAAGCACATTGCTATTGATATTCATTTTGTTCGTGATCTTGCTACCAAGGGAATCTTGTCTGTTTCTTATGTTCGTACCACTGACCAGCTTGCTGATCTTCTCACTAAGGCTCTCTCACGCTCACGTTTTGAAGATCTTCGGTCCAAAATTTCCGTTGCTGATGGAACGTCTATTTTGCGGGGGCGTATTAAGGAAGATCCTAGAACCACATCTTCTTCTCCAAAATAATAGCAATCTTCAATATCTTGTAAATAAAGTCTATCCATATAGTTACGTAATTGTAGGAAGTTGTTAGGGTTATACACCTGTTGTAATATGTTTATAAGCGGCAGAATACTGATGAATAACAGTGAAAAATATTCTTCAAACTATTTCACTTCAGACTTGTTAATCTCATACGTCTTCATAAAACTAGTGAGAACAGCAAACAAGATTGCCGATTGACGGAGCCAACGACTCTTCAAATTTTTCATTTAGTCGGCCTTTTCAGTGAAAATGATGCAAAGACAAACAACAGAATTCTAGTCGCGGCGCAGTAAAGTTAGCAGATGCGATGACTCGCATAAGCCAAATTCCAAATCTTCGCTCCTGCGTAAATTTGATTAGAGGCCTCGTCAACGCTAACCAAACAGAAGTGGCTGCTAAGGTTCTCCAGTTAGTGGTAATGACCGGAGGGATTCCCTATGTTATTACGTACAACATGTTGATTGGTGGTTTGTGTAGGAAAAGGCATCTAGACATTGCAGTTGGCGTCTTGGAGCAAATTAGCTTGAGTGATTGTCCTCCAGATACAGTCAGTTTTAACACAGTAATACGAGCCATGTTTGATCGCAGTAAGTTTGATGAAGCCATCCCATTTTGGAGAGACCAGCTGAGAAAGGGATGCCCTCCTTATATAATCAGTTACACAATCCTTATTGAGTTAGTATGCAAACATATAGGAATTAGACGGGACCTCGAAATGATGGAACATGGAAGACATGTCTGTTGAGGGATGCAATCCCAATTTAGTAACCTACAATTCAATGCTCAATCTTGCTTTTAAACAGGGGAATTACGAAGACACCACGTTGATAGTCAGCAATCTTTTGTCACGGGGAATGAAACCTGATTTAACGCACAAGTTACAACACTGTTATCCATTCTCTTTGTACGTATAGTTGCTGGGAAGGAATAGACGAAATACTTGTTTACATGAATGAAACATCAAACCCTCCTACAGTTGTTACGTATAATATCTTAATCAATGGTCTTTGCAAGAGGGGCGAGCTTGACTTCCTCAATCAGATGGTTTTGAACGGTTGTTCTCCCGATTTCGTAACTTGCAAAACCCTCCTACGTGCACTTTGTAAGGAGGAGGCGATTGTGGATGAGACTATTGAGATTCTCTACAGATTAGGCAATAGAAATTGAGTTCCTACATTAATCACATACAATATTGTGATTGAATGGATGGATGGAGAAAGCAATGGAAGTTTACGAGCGCATGGTGGGTGCGGGCCCCAGCCTTACACGGTGCAGTTATAATAGCTGAAGCTGTAGAGCTACGGAAGAAGCTCAGTCAGAAAAAGCTTTTCAACGAACATCACAAACTTGGATATCGTTAGCTGGTGTTTTATGAGTGAACACGGTTGGGATGAGGTAGTTGTGACAGGTAATCGAAATTGAGCATTTTACTTGTATATTTTTTCCGCCAACTTTTGTTTACTCCCTTAAAGTGATTTGTTGTAACTTCCCCAATATAAAAAAGTAAGTTTGATATACAACCATCATTGGGCTTCGGTAATATATATGAATGGCAATTTGTGAATGTGATGAGCTAAAATCGTATCACTACATTTTAAATAAGCAACTAAGTCTTGTGGAATGTGAAACTGCAAAACTGCAGCAGTTTTGAAAAGAAAACTTAATCAAAGACAAACTAAAAAGCTTAGTTTTATTAGGGATCACTAAATAATATACTATTTATTTACCTCAACCAACATACTTCAACTTTCCACAACCTTAATCTTAAACAAATACAACTATAGATTATATAAAGTAAATCATATTATTGTTTATTTTCATTTGCATATTTTGGCACCTCCAGCCAGATTAGAGTTTTGCTTTTAAACTCCCTCCAATGTCTCAAGATATTGAAAACACCACAAAACTCCTTGGGAGTACTTGTTAACCTCAATTGTATTGCACACTCTATGCATCTAGTGCACAAAATGAATCTTCTACATTAATGTCTATTGAATAGAATTATAGTGTATATTTATAAACTAATATTAATAAATTAGGTCAGAGATTAGCATCTGCTTGTATGAGTTCACCAATGGATAAGACTTAGGTAGAGGTGACCATTGAAGCTCAAACCAGGACAGGATACATCATATATAGAGATTTGGAAATGCAGTAGGCCATTAAAAATCAAATTATATAATCAAGCTGCAGTGCAAATGCTGGCCTACGAAACTCATCATTCAATCAAGATAAATTTTGACATCAATGCCACTGTCAATAAGGGACTGAACAACAGCCCTTATTTTCCCTTCAAACTTATCTCTCTCCCTAGGGGTATATGCAGCTGTGAACACATCAGCTTCTCTCGCTCTATCTGCCAATATCTGACCAACTGCCAAACAAGCCGGTATATCCGATCGTGACTTCAGCGCAGCCTTAATATCTTTCGAGTTCGTCCCAGCAACCGCCACCTGCTTGCAAGTCACTCTGTGGGTGATCGACGCAGACACGAACCGTTTTGAAATGAACACATCCAGAGTGAACGGTTCCATGTAAGCGATTGTACGTTGTTTGAAAGACACGTGTTTGTTTGGATTTTTCGACTTCTTCTCTTTCTGGTAAGTGTATGGCCGGCTATTATCATCATCCAGAAAATCTTCTACCCCGAAAAAGCTTCTTGGTGCTAAACGAGGCTGCAAGATAAAAAGGGATACTTTGAATCATAATTTGCCTTCAACAAATAAATTCTCAGCCTCAATGGCATAATGAGTTTGGATCAGTAACCCGGAAAAAAATTACAAACTCACTGGAGCAGAATGAAAACCACTGATCCGTGATAAAGATTTCATCTCACATCCTCCGTTCAAATGGAGGCTTAACTTCCGACATGCACGTCTTAACATAGTACACAACCTGATCAGAAGACGAAAAAAGAGTCAAAGTAAGTACAAGATGACAGTAATTACACCCCAACTTGAGAACTCACACAATATCTTGAACAAGAAACATTAAAGAAGCCATCGACACCCACAATTGTTGTGTCCAAGCATAACCGTGATGATAACTGCCAGTTGTGCCAGACATTAAACTGAATAAGTACCATACAGCACATATATGTCTACAAGACTAGTTTTTCATTCCCAAGCAAACAATTAATTATATTATAGGCTTAAATTTGTGAGGAAGCACAATTTAGCTCAAGTCAGACAAGACAGTCTTCTCAGTATTGAGGTGTTCTTGTACTATATTGAGAAGACTGTCTTGTCTGATTTGAGACAAATTGTGCTTTCTCACAAATTTAAGCCAGTAATAATTAATTGTTTGCTGCAATAAAATTGGGAATGAAAAACTAGCCTTGTAGACATATATGTGTTGTATGGTACTCATTCAATTTAATGTCGGGCACATCTGTCAGTTATTATCATGGTTCTTGATTGTCCATGGTGCTGTTGAACAATAAAAACAAGAAATTAATAATAGATGAGATCAAACAAAAACCTAATAAAGAAAAAGAAATATTATCTTCTTGATTGTCTATGATGTGTAATATATAGTATGCATATGTATACTAAACCAAGACTCAAAATTTTAGTATATATATTTTAATTACAAATAGTATCTATACTACACAATTTCAATTGTCTTAGAAGTACTTACTTTATTGGTTAACCTAATAGTTTTTCTCTTATGCTCCCTTTACTTTATTGATTAACCTAAAATATTGATATTTTATCTAGTTTAATCTAGGGTTTACTTTGTTGAAAAAAAAAAATTGGGTATCCTTCCAATCGGGATAAAAGGTTAAAATTCAAATAATACTATGGATATTAATCACGTTGAGTTATCTCAGTGGCCTAAATAATTAACATGTCCCTGTTTCCCAAGGTAAATGGAGCCTTAAAATATTCTAAAATTATGTTGAAAATTCTAAAATAAGTTCACCTGATAACTTGGAAGCACTTATTTGATATGAAGAAGCTAAAACAAGTCCCAGCAATCAGATAATTAGTTCTTGCATTCCAGGTTTTTCATCAAATAATATCTCAACACAAATGTACACTATGCATGTTCAAAATTAAGGCTTCATTAAAATTTCATTTACATAGCTAAGAACTTCTTCTGTATTAACTAGAAATCGTATTTAATTTGTTACGTCTTATAATCAATCAAACTTCAAATGTGAAGTCTGCTAAACAACTCCAATATCTTTCTTAATGAAAAACCAAATTATAATGCAAGCAAATATCCATCAGAGCAATGACAAAATTGATATTGATTCTGTTGGCAAATATAAAGGAATGTTTGGCTATAAGTTTTCTGTTAAAATTCTCATTCCAAGTGCTGTGTAAGATGCGATGGAACTATTAAACTTATACAGGGAGAAATATTAAAACGTATAGTCCAGACTCCAGATTAGACGACGGAAAACCTCAATGGCGGTCGCGGGCAGAGCGGCGTCGACGGCGGTCGCGGACAGACGGCGGTCAGCGGCGGACTAAAGCGGCAGCGTCGGCGTCTGGGTGTGGCGGAATGAAACGGGACTCGGGAAAGAGGAAGCAGAGCGCGGCTTTGAAATGGAACGACACAGTGATGAATGCTGAGAGTAAGACTAGGGTTTTCATTTGTTAATTTAATCCTTTTTAGAGTTTAGGAATTATATTTCTAATTTTTATTTGCTATAGAGTAGGATGATAAAATATATATATATTATTTATAAAAAAACATTTGTATATATTTTTTACAGGTTATTAGTATTTACAGAATATATATATAAAATTATCCGAGATAATTTGCACACTTTTTTTTTTTTTGGTGTTCCGAGATAATTTGCACACCCTTAAAATGAAATTTCTTTTACAATCCATAAAATCTTCATCCTCAATCTCCACCTTTTAAGAAATAACTAAATAGCAAAAATCAACTCTTTCTTATTCCACGTGCCGAGAGGGATGTGCAAATTATCTTGGAACGGAAGGAGTGCATAATATATATTTTATAATTCTATTCTATTATTCAGGCAGGGCGAAGCGGGGCGGGTCGCACTGCAAACGTCGTGGGGCAGGTTTTGACTTGCCCCAAATATTGTGGGGCGGAGCGGAACGGAGCGGATCGAAATTGACATGCCTACACTAAATTAGTTCAATTTTTGGTGTAATCACAACACAACGTGATTAGTCTATTGTCCCCTACAAAAATTGATATATTTAAAGGGAATTTAACTTTTTGTTTGACATGATCACACCTAACAAAGAATAGTCCCTGAACCTATTATACTACTAGACACGAGCTAACTACAAACAAACCTAAAAAATTGAAAATATCATTAACTCGAAACGAAGCAGATAAAATTTTGGGTTGCCTCCCTATAGCATAATTTTTAGCATCGTTATACTCGACGTTCTTCACTCTACTATTCCAATGAATAAACGGGGACTCCTAAGTATAAATCAATGACGTAAGCCACGTTCTCTTCTTCGTTGAACAACTTAAGACGATGCTCATTCACCTTAAACACTTTATTTGTATCTATGCTTTTAATATTTACTGAACCATAAGAAAGCACGTTAGTAACAACAAAAGGAGAGCAAAATTCGAACCTCTGACCTCCACACACCTCGAAGCTTCAAGGCACGAAGCGAAATCGTTGTGCCACATGTTACTGTTGCCAAGTCAAATGCAGTCCTTCAAAATTAGATAAAAAAAATGTACAATAAATTTATTATGTGTCGCGTGGACACAAGTTTCTGCCCTCTTCTCAGGTTCTCTCAAACAAAATTATAATCCTCATATGAGCTTGACCCATATAACATTTTTTATATATGAAAAGTTCTAGCGAAGCCAAATAGTAAAATTCAGAGATACCAAGTTTCTTCTCAATCTTTTCCCTCATTCTTATACTCAATGATATTTTCTGATATATTTCCCAACATTTCGTCGATATTTTTATGATGCACTCCTAACTAGTTTAAGAAATAACCAAAATTACGATTTTTACGAAAACATTCATATTCCAATTTTACGACAATATCGATGAAAATATTAATGCAAGTTAAAGAAAGTTAGAAAATGTATTTAAAATTTAAAAATTTAAGATGATATTTCATAAATTATTATAATTAACATAAATGCCAATCTTTAGAGAAAAAATTAATACAAATGAAATGTTTACGATTAATTTTTAAATATTAAACAATGTAAATGATGACTGACAATATAATACATATTAAAAATGTCAATAAGTTGTTTTACGTCAAAATTTCTTATTCTCCTTGTGTTTAATGTATTTAACTTCAATAAGAGTCCATTGCATATCACGTCAACGATTTAAAAAATGAAAATATCCGAAATTTTGCGAAAATTTCATTGAAATTTACAGAAATTCCCACGAAATTTCAACAAATTATACCTTGAGACAACCGAAATTGAAATCGGAGAAATTTCTCCGAAATTCTGACAAAAAATTATTACATCCCAATTTTGTTTCGAAATCATCAAAAAAGAGAAATTTTGAGATATTTTCATTCATACATATAATCCAACATCTTTAGTAATTTTATTTTATTTTTGGTAGGCTCGAAATCAAATATTTATTGTCCTTCGATGTCGAACATCTATAATTGAAAATAATAAAAAGTATCTAAAATTTTTTCACATCATCTATGGTGGAAGACTTTCCAAGTGGTCAATAATTCTAAAACTCTCTTAGCCTTAAGAGTTTTGATTCCATTATGAAAACTCGAGAAATAGATGAACATAGTTGTATTGTACGAGTATATTTTACATGAAATTGGAGTATAAGGAAAAAGGAATGAAAACTTATCAAAACAAAGCATTTAGAAGGAACAAAATGCATTTTAAGCCCAAATCAGACGTTACAAATATCTAAAATAGTTGTGTTTTCTTTGGTTAAAATGACTTTAAAAAGGTATTGGCAAACACTGCATATTTCACCAGCGACAGTTACTAATTCATTAGTTACAGAATACAGGCATATTCTGCCAAAACTTGAAATGTGCAACTTCCACCGCGCTCGCACAAACACGCCCATGTGTATGCAGTGTGTGCATTGCACTTGGTTTACCTAAGTATTAACCAATATCTTCCCTCCAGGTGAAGAACAATAAAGGAGACGAAAATAAATAGACCTCGAAAAGCGCCCAGACATACATCTAAATAAGAACGGTAGTATAATAACTAGTAACAATAAAATCAAGTAACATACATGCCAACTATGTCAAAATGAAACAGTCCAACTAGTAGCATTACACCACCGGCACCACTATGTAATGAACATCCTTTAAACATGAGACATGATACCTGAAAACTGATGCTGGATAAAACTCCCAACAGGCTCTCAGATGACAATGTTTCTGCACAGTACGCTGGAAACCCAACAATTTTACCTTAAAAAGTACAGCACTTAACAGTAAATATGATTCAACCCTCTAGGCAATATCATCAGTTGCCACCTTCGCTTTGCCAGGGTAATACAAGTTATCGGGACTCAGAGGTAGGGAAGCAGGATCAAGTTCAAAGGAGCCCACCGGCACTCCTTCTCTTTCCGATCCTGTCATTCTGAAACAAGGAATACGGTGGGAGAATCTGTAAAGTTCATCAGGTCTGATCATGAAAGAGTCAATCCCACTTTTGCTGCTTCTCTGAAAGAGACTAACAAATCCTTCAATTTTATCCAAGTAACAAACTCTCAAGCCAGCAACTGCCTCAAAATCAGATAGGACCTCCACTACTTCGTATTTGTACCCTCTATGATTTTCAGGCTCAGAGCTCCAGCCCAAATCCCAGTCCTTAAAAAGGGCCCAAACTTCACCCCTTCTGGGATGTATGATTAAAGAACCTCTCTTTTTACCTTTCTCACAGCTTACTTCCTGACAGAATGCAAGACGCTGTGATAATTTTTGAGTTGTGCCAAGCTTAAAACTGCCACACCCAACAGGCAAGCTCTCATCTATCCATTTTTTCTGTGCATCATCTGCCGGATCAGCTTCTAACCATGTTATCAACACATCAAACGGAGAAGCATGTACTTTCTTCACCTTAGCGTAAAATCTCGGCATGCTATCAGCTGTGTCATAACAAGCCCAGACCTGATTGACAGCAAAACAGCTGACATCTCGCAACGTGTCAAAATCATTGAATTCTGGATCATCACATACAAGAGTGTCCTTATCTGAACTGTAACCAGAAGGTAAATCCTGGTCAGATTCAGTGTCAATTTCAACTGCATTGGGACCAATGTCCGACATACCACCAGCTTCGCCTCTTGCCTTGAGTCCTTTATCATGTTGATGTCGCAAGCTTTCTTCAGGATAAACAGTTCTCCTTCCTTTTCTTTCTGACTTGGAATAATCCACATCATTAGGCAAACCATGGTCATTCTCATCCTTTTTAGGTTCACCATCCACAGTTCCATTTTCGCCTTCTTCATCATCCTTTGATAATTTGCTCCCTCGCGATCTCTTGAGAGAACTAGGAAGATCATCATCATCTCCTTCGTTGTAAGATACATTTTGCCTTCTCCGAGATGATCTCCGTGGAAAATGGTCTTGACTGGGCCCAGAATTCAGATCAGTTGCAGCATCGTATTTTTTTATGGTCACATCTTCTAGGTCAGAATCGGAAGAGGTGTCACAGCTCTCACTAGATTCCAGAACTTTTCTGCCCCTCTTCCTTTTATTTTTAAGGTTGCCTGTTTTCCTATTATTTGCAATACCATTTGACGTCTTACCTTCCTTTCGACCCCCACAAGTACCCTGGTTTTGGGCCCCTTTTTCGTGAAAACCATAAGGTTGAGCCACATTGGATTTCACAGGAATTCCTTGAGCACTTCCTGGAGCCTGTTTGGATACCGTGGGAACACCTTGAGCACCTATATCATAACCCATGAAATTCTTTTGACATTTATGGCAGCGCAAAGTTGTTTTCACGAACTTTTTATCAAATAGGTATCTAAAACTGCAAAATGGACAACTAGTCCAGAACGCATCCGGCCTGGCAGAGAAGCTTGTATGCTTTTCTGGATGTTGATTCAAACCGCTAAAAACATGGGAAACATTTACATGAGCACCATATTGCTGGCTGAATTGAGAACTTCTATTCATGTGGTGAGGTGGAATAACAACAGGAGCAGATCGATATCTCACTCTAATTTTACTGTCATATACAGACTTCTTTGTTGGGTCTGAAAGCACTGCATTTGCTTCGCAAATCAACTTGAAAGCAGCCTCTGCACCAGGAAAACGGTTCTTATCAGGATGGAGAGAAAGAGCAAGCCGTCGGTATTGTTTCTTGACTGCCGCCTCATCAGCAAACTTTTCAACTTGAAGTATTCCGTACCAGTCCCTTTCAGATCCCACCATCGGCTTTTGAGCCAAACAATGGACATCACATACGCTTAACAGCTGGGTAATATTCTCAAGGTCTGGGTAAAGATTATGTGCTTTTAGTGCAACTTTTCGAGCTCCTTCAAAGTCATTATTTTTCATTTTCGTCTCAGCGATCACCCTAGCCCGGATAGCCTCATCTTTGTTGCAGTCCATTGATAATATTGGAATGTAGAAGTGTCAGGTAGAGAAGTTCCCCAGGAACACTGGGCAAGCAAAAAACAAGAAAAAAGAAAGTTAGTTAGGAATCTAGTACCAAGGAAACTTATTTAACACATAACTTTGATCAAGTACAATAAGCAAGAAACAGTAGGAAGCATTCCTCTATGTAAGATAAAAAGGAAAACAATAGAATCCTTTACAATGTATGCTATTAGTATTATTACCGTGTTGAAGCCTAGAAAGCTGCTTTGCTATATGACTAATAATCCTCTGTATCAAGATAGGGCAGCCAAGCGGTGGTCATAGAGCTATTAATATTGAGACCTGAAACTCAACCCAAAACCTGGCACAACATCCAAATTAGAACACCATCTGGAAAAATAAAGAATATAAAGCATGCATTTTCATCTTGGGGTTACATAAAAAAGAAAAGTATCAGTCAAAGTGAAATAAAAATACAGTCTAAAAGCAGAGTCCATTCTTTGCTGTAACTTCTGCTCATGCACGAAAGGGCTTATAACAACAATTGCAGCCACAAAATAATAATAAAATAACATCTGATTCCAGGCTACCTTGTATAACTCAAGCCATTATTACAACTGTCAACATATATATAAAATCATATGTGCTCAAATAAGTGATAATGTAATATATAAACTTACTTCACCATATCCATATAGCATGTAAACTTTAAAGAAATGAAAATAAAGATAAAGGCAGGAGCTACATGCATCTTCACTCACAAAGAATTTTTCAAAAAGAAAATAAAAGAGGCTCTATCATAAATACTCAGATGCCACACATACACGCAGTTATAAAATTATAACTAAGAGATCAGACGCAAGAGGACTTCTTCAAAGTCTATAACAAAATTTTCATAATTTCTGATAATAAAAGGGATAGTCATTTCACCTCTCTTTGTTGTGCCTTAATCTCTGCTTTCTATGTCTAAAACAGTTACAGTTATATGTGGGCTGTATGATGGGCAAGTAAAGATTCTCCTGGTACCCCCAAGTCCCATATTACATTTAAAGGTTATCTCTACCTGCTTATATTTGGTTGATATTATCTACCTTTCCAGGAGATGAACAAAGAGAAAAATTGGCACTATTTTAATTTTCCGGTCAAAGCATTGAATTATTGTTGTGAAAGATGGCAAAAAGACAAACACGCATTTCTGTTAAGATAGCCTTCAAGATAAACTTTTGGGTCTGGTTCTGTCTGAAGCCACAGAAGGATAAGCCGCACCAATGATTGCACTCAAGGTGCACCCATAAAAGTTCAAAAACGAAGAGAATGTATTGCAAATCTACAAATGGCTCAAAAGATTTAAACTTTTGTGTTTTATCAAGTCTTTTAGACAGTCCATTTCATGAGGTTCTTTTCTGCATTGGGTAAGCACTTCTCTACCAAAATCATAATTTAAGAAAGAAATGCAATGGCAATTCCCAAAACTTAAAGATATATTAGTACCACAAAGACAATGCCACGGTGAACAAAAGTGGAAATCTTTGAACTCAGTAACGGGGCTTTTTAAGACAATTACGAGATTTGCTGGAAAGAAAGGACAACAGCCATAAAAATATAAAATAGAGCCCAACAAAGCAAAACATCATTCAAAGCCCATTTATAAAAATCCACATAATAAAAAAGGAACGGAAAAAATGACTATTGACTTTCCTCTTCCTTCACTTAAATCATCAAAACCATCAACATCCTTGGAAAAAGAAAAAAATTAACCTTTAATTTCGTGACAATAGCATGCGAGGCTAAATTATTCAAAACCCCTTAATTTCATAAAGGAATTGCGAATCAGATAAACCCTAGAAATGAAACATACTATAAATCCGCAGAAGTCATACCGTCAAACAGATGGCATCAGACAAAACAGACTATTGCCACACTCAATTTCTAGATGAATCCGAAACAGACAACTAAATACTTCCATGGCGGTACATATGTGCACACACCTATTTGTATGTAAGAAACAGCGGTCTGAAATGTTGCAAGATACAGATAGAAAGATGTATATGAGAGGGTACTCAAAATTTAGCAGCTAAAGCGATGGAGGGAAGAAATGGAGGGAAATTGAAATGAGTGAAAAAAAATTGGGAAGAAGAAGGGACCCTGGATTCTTTTGAAATTTCATTTGCCCCAAAAAAACTCTATTCCATTTGGAAGAGGAAAAGGGAGTTTTGTACCTTAAGCACTCTAGAGTACTAGAGATTAAGATTCTAGAATAAGGAATAAGTTAGTTTGGCATGGACTTGGGTCACATTTTCATTGGATCAAGTAGGCCCAATGGGCCTACAATTGTATACTACTTATGGTTCCCTATCTTGTAATTTTATTATCACATCTTTTCTAAAGTTATAATTTGATGTATGGTTTTCTTTCTTTTCTTTTTAACTCAATGCATGATGTGAGCTTCCAATGGGGGATAATAATCACATAATTCTTGAGACTTTGACGGCCGTTTTCAAGGTGGACACTATATAAATCTTGTTATTTGCAATCACTTAAAAAAACACAAAATTTATTACGAAATAAGGGTCCTTTTAGTTGGAAGTTTAGGAATGAGGAATAAAAATAAATGATGATTCATTTTCGTTTATGGTACTTGGTACATAAGTAATAAGTTAATCAATATTCCTATTTTATTAACAACTCCCCCAACATTTTATTATAGTATGATTGACCCCTCATTCATACCCATTATTATTTGTCATTTATGATTTGCAACCAAACGGACCCTACATTTATATTGTTTGCGATGTTGTTGTGATTAAAATTGAAGTCGACCTTTCTTTTGGAGGGTGGTGCGAAATTCACTGATGAGCGAGTATCAAATCAATAAAGTCTTATCAAATAATATCAAGCATGCATCAATTTGTAAAAATTAAAAATTCATGTAGTAAATTACAAATTTAAAGAATATGATTATATTGTAACAAGCGATATAAACCATGCAGTTGTGTATAACTACCTTTATATACATCTATCTTTATTGTTAAATGAGAGTCGCCCAATTTTCAGAGAAAACACATGTCGGCCTGAGGAATGCGCAGAAATATAATTCTTATTTTTCGAGTTAAAATTTAAAGTGCCCAAAATTCGGAGAAAACGTGTGTCGACGCGTGAGAGAGATGTGCGGAAGTTCATTATTATTTTTCGAGTTAAAATTTAAGGTTGATTTGGGCCAGGATATTTTTTTAACATAAAAGATTAATTATATAAGTTTGACAGGTGTTATCTACTTATTTAACAGAAAACAACTTAAACAAATAATTAAACGTCTATTTTTCGAGTTGAAATTTAAGGTTGATTTGGGCCAGGATATTTTTTTAACATAAAAGATTAATTATACAAGTTTGACATCTATTATCTGCTTATTTAAAAGAAAACAAATTAAACAAATAATTAAACTCCCCTAACAGTATTTAAAAACAACCAGTATTCCACGATTATCATCTTCTTTCAACAGAAAGCAAATTAAACTAATAATTTATTTATTGTCTATTTCCCAAGCAAGCACATAATGCCTAAAAAACTTTCGAATTAGATAAATTTAATCAATATTAATAAATTAAATACATCCCACTACCTCACGTAATGTATAGTGGACCATAACAGTTTATTAACATATTCCACCTATAAATGTTATCAACCAAAGCTTCTAAAAAAACCCGGCATTACATTCATCAAAAGCAAAAAACTCAAAAGCATTTCTGAAAAAAAATGGCTCCTTTTTTTCACTTTGGTAAAAGACATTGGCCCTTCAACTACTTTGTGGGCAATGTGTGTTCGTCTGGTCCAATTTTACGAGGTACCTGCGTTCGGAAGCAAAACTGAAGTTGCAAGCTACGAATACATTTTCCAGGATAAAGAGGTACAGTAAATTACTTACCCCAGAAAACGAAATTTTCCCGTTATAGTTTTGCAATAACATATACAATATTTCCAGCTTACGTTCACTGTTAAATATGATACAGGGAGATCGTATTCATGCCACTGTTCGAGGCCAGACCATGACCTACTTCAAAGGAAAAGCAATTGACGGTCACTTATATGCCATTAAAGACTTTCTGGTGACTGAAAACAGAATGAAGTTTAAGACCACCGCACATCCAATATGGATTATCTTTTTTAGGAAAACCAAAATGCAGGAAATTACGGACAAAAATTTTCCGCCAATGTCTTATCAATTGAAGACATTCACTGAGCTACAGCCTGAGAAAGAAGTATCCCAATTTTTCCTGTTTGGTACGACTTTATGTTATTTATCCCCTCTTATGTTGATTAAGCCTAATATTACATAAATTATTTGGGTCTAAAAAATTAATTATTTTCTGCTCAGATTTGATAGGGAGGGTTACCTCATGCGAACTGCCACCAGTCGTCACATCAAGGGGGAAGAGAATGAAGTTCACCCTGCAAGACTGCAAAGAGATTATGGTAAGATGCACATTGTGGGATGAGTACGTTGACTCTTTGCTAGCATTCGTAGTGGCAGAAAGCGAAGAAAACGTAGTTGTAATGATAGAATTTGGACGCGTGTTAGTTTTCAGAGGTACAGACCAGACTTAATTTTTTTCAAATATTTTCTTACGTTTTTTTACTAATATAATACTAAATACGCAAATCAAGATAGGTATTGCAATACTTAAAACGTCACCAAAATAACCGTGAACGGAGAAAATGATGCATTTTTTAAGTTTAATGCAGGGTATCTTGTATATAAATTATTTTCTTATATTTTCTTTTGTACTAAACACTGCAAAAAATATGTTATAACATTTTTCTATTTTACTGTAAATAACAGTTTGGCAGAAGCTGGAATTGGGAACGCGGCTATAACAACTGTTGCAAGTTGTTCAGCCCCAATAATAGTAGACGCGTTTAAGAAATATGAAGCAGTTGTCAAAAATTTGCAGAGATTGTAAGATGTGAAACTGATGGGAGTTATTGGGTTGCTGCAACAATTATGCAGCTGGAAACATTAAGTGATTGGTACTATCTGGCATGCACCAGATGCTCCAAAAAACTCACAACAGATGGAGGGGCATTTCTATGTTTGAAGTGTGGAACAAAGGAAACCCGAGATAACTACAAGTAAGTATCATCCTATATAATTTTGGGGTACTAATACATGTGATTTGCTATGTTTGGGTACGAATGTATTTTAAGTTCTAATCTATGTAATCTACATGAAACAGGTACAAAATAGAGGCACTCATGCACAATGAGAGTGGTGTTGCTCGATTCCTCTTATGGGACAATGAGTGCACATAATTAATAGGGAAGACTGCGTCAGATGTTATCAAATCCAACGTAAGTGTTGTAAATGTATCAAATTCTTTATAAAGTAAAAAATATAATTAATCCCCTAAATTTGTTTACTTTTATGCAGCCAGAGGCATTTGACTTTGTGCCTATAGTGATTGAGGAGGCGCTGAACAACCGTGTCGGTCTTTATAAGGTTCAAATTAAGGGAAACGACCACACACGAGATATAGCCTACAATGTGATGAAAGTAACAAGAGATGCAAAAATACTGGAGATTTATTATGAAAACTATGTAGACAAGAAGGTTTTTTTTTTTTTTTTTTTTTTTTTTTTTTTTTTTTTTAACTCTAACATGTTTACTTCATATATTTTCCTAACTGATTTTCTAAATTTACAACTTCACAGCCACCGAAGCAGGTACTTTGTATCAAGACTGCAGAAAATACGATTGGTGACAATGAAGCTGAGATAGAGAAGGGTTATGAGGCAGATGATGAGGGAAACGATGATGAAGATGACATCCCACTAACCAAGTTACAAAGGATAGTGGTGGAGACTGTGCCAAAGCAAAGAAGCGGGAAAAAAGTGTGTTGAAGGAGACTTGCAATTCGTTTATTGCTCTATATACTTTTATTTTATTTTCAGTAGAAGTATTAAGATTTCAATCAGTTTGTTTCTCAAATGTTCTAGGTTTAGGGTATAGACAATTTCAAGTTCAGTTTCTATTTCCAAGATGTTGTCAGTTTAGAGTTTGAAATAGGGTTAGACTATTAAACGTCTACATTTAATATCATTTAATTTTAGCATGTCTACGCAAGTGTAATTCTATTCGTTTAATATGAAATGTATTTACAATCTCAAAAAACTTATCTGGGTAACACATCAGGTTGCATGATCTTGAAAAACCTGAAATAATGTAACTTCAAATAATCCTGCAAGTATTAGCACAACACAAAATTAAATAATATTAAAGTAACATGAGTAGTAATAATCTACAACACAAATTATATCTCCTATCTCAGTATACATCACAATTTCTACAATACAAATTAGTAGTACAAAATATACATCACAATTTCTATAGCACCAAAAAAACTGATTGAGTTAAAGTATAAAACAAAAACATAAAAACAAAACACAACTTTATATGACTTTTATATCAAATAAGAATATTATGTTGCTCATATGTATAACAAAAAATATTAGGTTTCATCTATTGATTATAAAATATATATATATATATATATATATATATATATATATATAGTCTGGAAAGGATCAAAAAAAAAAATAAAAAAAAAAACAAATATGTTCTATATAGTAAAGAAATATGTATGTAAACAAAGATCTACATTCAAAAAATAACTTCAGAAAATAAAAGTTTACAACAATTTATAAGTTAAAAAGCTATCTCTGACAATCAATAGAATCATACAATACTTCAATCCAAGCTAGCTAAAACAAAATATACCTTGTCAAAAAAAATTAAGACACCTATTTGTCAGATAACTTATAAATTTGAAAGGTGATTTAAATTATTTTTTTAAATGACAAAATTTGACAACCTCAAAAAACTATATATCATAATTTCTACAGTACCAAAAAAACTAATCAAGTTAAAATATAACATAAAAACATAAAAACAAACCACTGTTTATATGACATTTAGATCAAATAAGAATATTATGTTGCACATATGTATTACAAAAAATATTAGGTTTCATTTATTGGTTATAAAATATAGTCTGAAAAGGATCACAAGAAAATTAAATCTGTTCTATATACAGTAAAGAAATATGTATGTAAACAAAAATCTGCAACAATTTATAAGCTAAAAAACTACCTGACAATCAACAGAATCATACAATACTTCAATCCATGCTAATTAAAACAAAATATATTTTCTTAAAAAATTAAGACACCTATATGTCAGATAAATTATAGTTTCGAAGGCAGATTTAAATTAATTTTTTTTAATTGACAAAATTTGACAAACTGCATTGAAACACAACATGTTCATGGATCACAATTAACGTTGGTAAAAGAATTGTAAAAATGATAAAATTTCTCTGTTAAAAAAATAAAAATGTTGAGGGTTTTAAACTAAACTAATCTAGCATATACACAAATATCATCCACATAGATCTATATCAAACTCCACAAGATAAATTGATTTCCCTATTGACATGAATAAACAGTTTACAATAACTAAATTAATTTTCAAAACTAACAAATCATTATACATTTTATATTTAATTAAAACATTTTAGGTTTGTTAATATAAACTAATAACAAAAATAACTAATTTTCAACGATTAAGAAAATAATTAATTAAAAAAATGTTTTAAAACATTTTTGGTTTGTTATGGGTACATACAACGTGTCCATACATAGATTTCCATAATAAAAGAGATCACAAATTAAAAAATATTAAAATATATATAAAAATGACTAGACATTAGTCTCATAACTAAAATTAAGTTACCTGAATTAAAGGATCCGTAACTATCAATTCTCAATCTCCAACAAATGTTGTTGACCATTTCTGCTTATAAGCTTTTCCCTTTTTTTTTCTGCAACATTAGTGAAACGAAAAAAAATTGATTAACAACTATACCAAGCAATTAATATTCTACTCATTTAAGAAAAGAATATTATGTTTATTATTAACAACTTGGAACTCTGCATAACTAATAAAATTATCATTAATTACTTACACATCCTAACACGAAATAATCCACTATAAATCTCACTACCCCAATCACAACACCATCTCAACTTCTCCACTACTTACACATGTGACTGCATCTTTAGTCTATACATATATATACATATATATATATATATATGTGTGTGTGTGTGTGTGTGTATGTATGTATGTATGTATGTACTACCAGCTTCAAATAACACAAACAACATTAATTTTTCATATAATATGCACATAATGAATTCATCATTCAAACTACATCGTAAATCGTCTATATGAACGACAATTGGGATCATGTGTCATTCATTATGAACGATGCACGAGTGCGTGTAGAATAATGGAAAACTGGTAAACGAATTTGTTTATCATTTATGACCTATATTCGTGCATCGTATCCATGGACCATAAATGATACACGAAATTCGTACTTGTTATTCATAGATGATACACGATATCATATACAAGGGTGCCTGATAAACAAAATCATATATCATTTTTCAAGCATCATCGTGCAACGATGATGTATGAAATTGTGTATCATTTACAATATATAATAGACGATAACTTGACTAGTTTCAGTAAACGATACACGATATATGTACTTGATATCACACCTTGTGTACTGAAAGTCTATTCAATAATGAGTCTATTGACTAATGGACCACCGTGAGTGAATGTATGTTATGTTGACTAGAAATTCCACCCGTGCACATGCACGGGATATCCATAAAATGCAACATTAGTTTATTTACATATTTTAACACATATTATATAAGGAATAATTATAAAGTAAAATAAAATTTTAATCAACTTGGAAAACAAATACGAAGAAACAAAATGAGTTATTTCATTGATCTCTTTCTTACATTTACATGCAAATCACGAAACTACACATTTCAGAAGACTTCTTGGAAGACAACATTTTTGTTATATTCTGTTCAAAAACTTCATCATAGTAATTCAATATTTTTAGTCCCTCTTTGTTGGTCACCCTCGAAACCGCTACGTATAACTGACCATGATTGAATACAGGTTTTTTTAGAAAAAGACCGACATGTGACAGTGATTGTCCTTGACTTTTGTCGATTGTCATTGCATATGACACAATAATTAGAAACTGCCTTCTTTAAATTTTGAAGGGTAAACTTGGATCCGAAGGAGTTAATGAAAGCCTTGAAATTATGACCATATCATACTTATTTTCCAGTTATGACCTTTCTTTCAAGAACATGTTTTCCAAGCCTCGTTAAGACCAACCTTGCACCATTGCAAAACCCTCTTGAATGGTTTATGTTCCTCAACAACATGACAGGGGTTTCCACCTTAAAGTTGAGCTCATGATTAGGAACACCAGAACACTTCAATGAATTTAAGAATTCAGGTGTGTGGACATCCACCAACACATCAACATTGTTTTTTCAGACTTGCAAACACCATCAGAGCTTAAGTATATGGCGTTCATTGAGCTTATTTATGTGGTCATTTATCGAATCAACTACGTCCAAGGTTGATACAAGTATTGCTCTTTTCTGCAGAAATAATGGATCGTCCACCATGTTCTCAAAATCCGGGTAAGTTCTTTTAACTAATCGTATCTAATGCATCCTGACTTTTCTCCAAAGAATGTTGTCTGGAATCTCAACTTGGGCCCCCCAATCTCTCATCTCACCAATAGTGTCATCACCAAGTGTAACCATCCATTTAGAAAATTTGTGCAATTCTTGTCTTTCTTCTTGTGATTGAACACTTTCAAGCTGCATATTCTTTATAAGTCTCATCACTACACATTCATCGCGTAAACGATATCCTCACGAGATCCTTCAGGAATTATCGGTGGTATTTGCTCGAAATCTCCACAAAAACCACAGTTTTACCACCAAAAGGCTTGTCGGAGTTCATTGATCCACTAAGCTGCATAATGTCCTCCATAGTCTTATCAACGGCTTCGGTGCAGTGCCTGTGGACCATAGGAGCTTCATCCCATATAATGATCTTATATGTCATCAAAAGTTGCGACAGGTAGAGGTGGCAATTCGGGCAGCCCGTAGGGCTCGGGCCCAATCGGGCCAAAGTGTAATATCGGGCCGGGCCTAGAAATATTAGGCCCAAGCCTAACACACCTGGGGCCATTGGGCCAAAATGGCCCGTCTAAATTCAATTTTCAAAACAGTTCATACTCTCCATTTTTAAGTTCAAATTTGTGTTTTACATCCTTCGGCTGCTTCGTATTTGTTGATATATTCATTTTGCAAATACATATCCGCATTACGAAGGCGCCTTCTAAAGATAGAAGGGGAGTTGTTACGCTTTCGGCAGAAAACTGAGTTCAGAGATTTCTTTGATTTATCAGTTTCATTATATTTGCTATAGAATTACAATTGAATCAATTTCAACAATTGTTATGCATCTATAAGCAAATATCTTTGTTATATCAGAATTATGCAACCAAATTTACAATATGGTAGTAAGATTTTGATCTAAAAAATACAAAAATCCAGAATCAATACCAACCAGTCCACTAACCAAATGCTTATCTTATTCTTCTCTCTTAAGTTCTGAAGAACGAAAAAGGTACGGCAGCCTAAGCGGCGACAGCGCGGGCGGCAGGTGACGCAAGCAGCGGCAGCGCGAGCGACGACAGGCGGGGAAGGCAGACGGCGGTGCTTGGGTTCAAGGAATCAAGGTTATACAGTGGGAGGGGGGACTAGGGAGACGTCGAGTTCAAATTTGGGGGAGGGGGGCTGACTTTTTGTCTATTTTGGTTATTCCCTCCCTACTCAATATTCAGTGAATCAGTAATATCAAATTAATTCTAAAAAAACATCACATAAAAATCGAGCCGCCCACGGGCCAAGCCCGAGCCTGGCCCGAGAAAAAGGCCCGAACCGGCCGGGCCAAATAGGCCCAAAAATTCTATTTTTTAAGCTTAGGCCGCTATATATTTCGGGCTTTATGGGTCGGCCCATCGGTCTGGGCTTTTTTTGCCATCTCTAGCGATAGGTGGCTGCCTTAAGTTATGTTGTAGGTAGAATCTTCATCTATGGTGAAAGGAACAACAAATTGTGAGTGGGAAGTACGTCCACCAGCCAGAAGAAGTGATGCTATGCCACTTAATGCAACGCTGATAACAATCCGACCTTTAGAATGTACAGCTGCAGACAAAGTTCTCCACATGAAGGTCTTTCCGGTACCCCCATAACCATACACAAAGTAAACTCCACCATCGTTTTTTTCTACGGAACTCAATTTCCTGCCACAGACATGTCTCTGCTCTTCATTTAATTTGGATTGCATCTCCTCGTATTCTCCACGGTTCAGTTTGATTGTAGCTTAGTTCTGCGACGAGCATCTTGTTCTGGAATGATAAGACAGACTCCTTCTCTGGTACTGACATTCCATTGTAGTCTTCCAAAGACTTGCCCAACATTTGCAGTAGTCCTTGGATATCCAAAAGCGCAACGTTCTTGATTTCGTCATCAGACATTAACAATTCTGAAATTTTAAAACTTACGTCATTAGTACATGCAAAAATAGTTGCAATTTGTATAATATATACTATTCAGGCGTAAATAAAAAAATTAATATTGAGAAAATATATAAATATTACTTGGGAAACTGTTTTGTGCAAATCCCTTCTTTAGACATGCATGGAGAGTTTTTCCGGTGCATCATGTAATCACGCACAACTACGTAATATTCTGGATCAACATTCTCATTTGGTATTTCTGCAAAAATAATTTTGTCAATGTCACTGCCAATGGGATTTCTATTCATCTTCTGAAGAAACACCAGAATATGGGCATGAGGAAGCCCTCTTTTCTGAAATTCCACTGTATAAATAGCTGCAAATAAAAGAACGAAAAGTTAATGATGTAATATAGATAAATAAGGATATTTTTTGGTACACTTATTCTAAAAAAATCCACTAAAACCTGCATTAACATTCCCGAATATCTTATTTTTCCTTAGATCGTCCATCAAATTATCTAGCTTTATTTTGAAGATTCGTGAGACTATATCAGGACGGTCCTCTGATTTGAGCCCTCGTTCTTCAGGAAAACATTTAATTTCTGGCCTCTTTGGATTGCAGAATGTTATGAAAAGATCCGGATAATCTGCTCAACTACAAATAGCCATAGCATCTTGTTAGTTTTGTATCATGTAGCATGCTCTCGCATAGTGAATGTTGGTGGCAATATCACACGCTTTCCTTGGGTGCGTGCATCAGTCTCTCCCCTCAACAATACATCCTCCAAACCTTTGTAGATCTCGCTCCTAAGTTCTTTTCGGTAAGTGCTAACCAAGGATGAAAATCTCGCAAAATCTCGCTCAAATCCACCAACTGAGACAATCAGTGGCTGAAGAAAAGTTCTGTATGCATATCGTCGAGTTCTTGCTAAAATCTCACGAGATCTAAGCTAATCTCGTTGTTGGTTTTGCTGCTTCAATTTTTCTGTAGATTTGGACGAGATTTCCCCGTCATTTCGCGCAAATTTCGTAAAATTTCATTTTTTTATTTCAGTGAATGCAAAAAATCCTGCAAATTTTAGCTGTAAATTTCTGTAACTCGTAATTTTCATGTTCTTGATTAACAAGTAATAGAAAGGTGAATGAGAAAGACGAGGTAAAATTGTGGTAGAGAGATATTTGCTTGTTAATGGAAGGAAGATGTAGCCTGTTTGTTAATGGCGAATTAGGGTGGGGGGAAGGGAAAGGGACGAAGTGGAAGTGTGGAATAACTGTCAATTACTTCTTTCTTTTTGACTATTTTTCTTTTCTTTATTTTTCTTAGACGTTTTGACTTCTTATTTATAAATATAATTTTACTTCTTTATTTTTAGATTAAGATGAACTATCATATTTTTAAATAGAGTTTTTATAATTTAATATCTTATAAATTAGTTATAAACATATCAATTTGTATAAAATTTTATGACAAAATATTTATATTTAAGTTAGTTAATACAATCTATAAAATTTCGTGGTAAATATATATTTTTCGACATATTTTAAAAATTTGCACCGATACTTCCACCGAAATCGAAATTTCTTCGAAATCTCTCTAAAACTGAAACACCAAAATTTTCGTAAAAACAGATATTTTCGTCCTTGGTGCTAACGTATCTCAACCTTCCTGATTCTATTAGTGTGTATGCATCGACAGCAAATTGCTGAAGTAGTCTCTGAGAACTTAGATTTGTACCCATATCCTCGTCTCTCTCTTGAGATCGGTATGCGAAGTATTCTTGCACACTTACCCTCTTTCTCCTAGTTGGTCTCTCCATGATGAAATCAGCATAAGCAATGTCTGTCCTATAACCATCTTCTCTATATGGAAAAAGTAGTGGATACTGCAAAGCGAGATAAGCAACATTTAATTTATTAATGCGCTTGAGATACCCAGATTGGGTCTCCACCACAATATCTCGATCACCCATCGACTCTTCAAAATTTTCAACGACCAAGGCTACTACTTCTGATGCGTTAGGAAGGTTGTACATTCGACCACCACCATGCCTTCTTCCACGAAACTTTAATTTAAGATTTGTTTCGGCCTGTCTCAATTTCTGATCGATCATACGAAAGTTCTTCATTAATACATCGTGCTCATCAAGCAAGTTATCAATTGCTTCAATAATTAAGACTAAAATTTGTAGAAAATAATATTATGTAAGTACATACCGTACAACTTGGATACGATTTGTAACCTCATACTCTGTGTCGTCAATGTACAACTGAGCAACTTTGGTGTTGCACCATCAGCAGGGTAGAAGGCTTTCCATTAAATGATAATTTTGTCCATGAAGCCTGAATATTGGCAGTGCACTGCCATTATTTTGCTCCTTATCGATCTTTCCACCTAACAACGTGAACGAAAACATGCTATTATAAGAACAAATATTTTCTATAGAATGCCTGCTCTTCGCTCCATCACCGTGTAGTAGATCATGCAGAATCGTCGTTGATTCTTTTAATGGAGGTAATTTGACCTTTCCCTGCATGCAACACAAGGGGTATTTTGGATTATCAGACTGCTGATAAGAACGAAGACATTCTTCGTACAAAAAATATGCACCACAATGATTGCACTTGAAAGATACATCTTCAATATTCCAATAATCGACAGCTGAAACGTGAAAGATTATGAATAATTATATGTTTAGAATTTTCAACAAATATATATAGACCAACAATAATTAATGTTCAAATAATACTAAATAGAAATTGTTATGATCTATTATTTTTAATTCCAAAAAAATTATATATTTTTATGAACTTATAAAAAAATAAATATTACCTCCTTGAAGTAGTGTTGTAACTTGCATTTTGCTCGTTGTATTGGTTTCAGATTCGGGGATATAATGTTCATTCATCTGATCTAAATTTGACATTTATTTTAAAATAAGTATATAGTATTAATATATATATATATGTATATATATATTTCACCTTAATAAATCAATATACTGAAAAATGGAATAATAGGTGTTGATACATGAAATTTGTATCCAATTAAAATGCGCCACGTAATAAAATATGAGTTGAAAATCAATTTTATATTGGATTATTTTAATATTAGGAATTAATTAAATAAATTCCTAAGTTAAAAGATCAATTTAATTGGTGATTTACTATATATTTTATTGGCCAATTGGAAGCCGCCACATGTCAAGATGATGCAGAAATTGCTAAATTAAATTAAATTAATTTAGTAATTATCCAAGAAGATGATGATAAACATCAAATCATGGTGGACCAATCAAAATGCTCCATGTGTCAAATTGTGGCAGTAATTATTAAATTAAATACAATTAATTTAATAATTATCTTATGGATAATGATATTGTGGAGGGCCAATCATATCACTCAATTCGGACTCGAGCCCGTTAGGGTTTTTCAATCCTACAACTATAAATAGGGCCTCATTCTCCACCAAAATCATCAACAACACAAATTAAGAACACAAGTCAAGAAGCAAGTGAAGAATTACAGAGCAAAGTTCTTCGGCATTCTTCAAGCAACTCCAAGCGTTCTTCGACGTTCTCCAAGAAACGGCTTTTGATTCGAGATCAAGGTGCTGAGCCCCTCCAATCAACGTTTCCGAGATAAATATTCAAAGGTGTTCGTCGACGTTCATCAAAATCTTCGAAGTTGTTCTTCGAATATTCATCCAAGAAGACCGTTTGATCCAAAATTAAGCTTCCGAGCCTTTGGGTCAAACGTTATTCAAGTCAAAGCTTAAGATCCGGAGAAGATTGAAGTCAACTCCGCATTTGAAGGCATCAACAAATTGAAGAGAAGAATCAGAGGGATTTTAGGGATCGTACCGCAATATTGTTCGATTTAAGATTTTTAATTTGTACGAATTATTTTGTGTTTATACACAAAATTTGTTGTTACAAATTTTTGGCACGCCCGGTGGGACATCTCTACCTCTCATCTCTTCTCCTCAACCAACAACTAAAGATAGTGTTATGGCGCCTCATAAGATCATGCTGACAAAGATCGCTGCAACAAACTCTCCAACTGCAAATGTCAACGTCGTCACAAGGAGTATGTCAAGTAACTCGCGATCGTTGGCATCTTCAGAAGGAAATACTTCTTTCGAGGCTACAAAGAAGGATTTGCGAGACATTGCTGATAGCAATAGGGATGACAAGGACAACTCTGCATGTTCTACACCTCGTTCTTCATCAAGCTCAGAAGCAGCTCCGATCATGACAACAAATGCTTCAACTCTTGAAGAACAACTCGTGAGCTTGACTAAAGCTATTGAAGGGCTTACGAGACATGCACAAGAGCAAGATTCCTTGATCGCAAAATTGATAAGCAAGGTTGATAGCGGTACTACAAGTCGTGCTCCTGAAAAAGCACCTGTTGAGGATCAAGATGAGGCTCAAGAATCTGCGGGACATCAATATCAACCAAACAAGAAGGAGAGAACCATGGATAAACTGCAAGTCTCCTCCGATGGTATGGTCCATGTTGATCAACTAAAAGAGATCATCTTAGGAACTCTAAAGGACAAGTTTGACGGGACGTCTAAGTCATCTTCAACTTACACCAAACCATACTCTCTAAGGATTGACAACTTGAAGATGCCTTCCGATTATCGACCCCCGAAGTTCCAACTCTTCGATGGTAAAGGCAGCCCCAAGCAACATATCGCTCATTTCATCGAGACATGCAACGACGCTGGGACATATGGTGATCATTTGGCGAAGCAATTTGTCCGCTCATTGAAGGGGAATGCATTCGACTGGTACATAGACTTAGAAGCCAATTCCATTGATAGTTGGGAGCAAATGGAGCAAGAATTCCTCAACCGCTTTTACAGCACTAGGAGAACCGTAAGCATGATTGAATTGACCAACACGCGTCAATGGAAAGAGGAGGCCGTAGTTGACTACATCAACCGATGGAGGAATCTAAGCCTCAATTGCAAAGGTCGTTTGTCGGAAGCTTCTGCGATTGAAATGTGCACCCAAGGAATGCAATGGGGTCTTCGGTACATCCTCCAAGGAATTCGGCCAAGGACATTTGAAGAATTAGCAACTAGAGCGCATGATATGGAGCTAAGTATGGCTTCAAGTGGAGTTGAAGGACCACCGACCCTTGACTTCCCAAAATCCAAAGAAAGACAAGAAGCCAAGAAAGGGGGCACGTCATTCGTCAAACCATCAACCAAAGAATCTATGGCGGTAAATGTTAAATCCATCAAGTTCCGAACAAAGAATGATGATAAAGAAGGTGAAAAGCAGAACATTCCTCGAGAGACGGGACAAAGAAAGTTAACCTTGAAGGAAATGCAGAACAAACAATACCCTTTCCTAGATTCGGATGTTCCCGGGATTTTTGATGACCTGCTCAAAAAAGGTTTGATCGAGTTGCCAGAAATGAAGCGACCGGAAGAGGCTGGAAGAATCGACGACCCAAAGTACTGCAAATACCATCGGCTGTTGGGCCACCCGATTCAAGGTTGCTTCGTATTTAAAGACAAAGTGTTGCGGTTGTCTCGGGAAGGAAAAATCCTTTTAGAGGAAGATGCTACAACAAATCTCATCACTGTTACATGCTCCACAACAAATCATCAAAATGAAGAAGCCTGCCTATCCGAGACGGAGGATCGCTCCACTGATAGGGATCATACTTCAGCAATCACTTTCACCGACGAGGATTTGCGACTCGGCTCTGATCCACATAATAGACCGTTATTCATGACTGCATACACTCGTGAGAAAAAGGTGAACAAAATACTCATTGATGGAGGCTCTGCCGTAAACATCATGCCTCTACGAATAATGAAAGAGTTAGGGATTTCCACAGATGAGCTCGTGAGTAGTCGACTGATGATCCAAGGATTTAACCAAGAGGGACAACGAGCTCTTGGAGTTATAAGGCTAAACTTGTTGATGGACGAGATGACTTCGACGGCCTTGCTTTATGTGATAGATGCTAGAACGTCATATAATATGCTCCTCGGCCGCCCATGGTTGCATGAGAATGAGGTAGTTCCATCTACTTGGCACCAGTGTTTGAAATATTACGAAAATGGTGTCGTAAGAAAAGTAGTTGCTTACGATAAGCCTTTCTCTGAGGCTGAATCACATTTTGCCGATGCCAAATACTACTTCAAAGACGCAAAAACAACAAAAGCCAAAGAAGTTCTCTCAAGCAAAAAATCTGAAAAGGGCCAAGCCGCTAAAGACGAACCATGTAAACCTTCACCTTGTTGCGATGGAAAGATCTCAAAGGGAAACATGCTCCTTTCCCAAGAAGAACCTCTGAAAGAGTTGACCTTGCCACTACACAAGCTTGATGCAACAATCCCGTTAAGTCAACCACTTGAAGGATTCATCCATCCGACATTGGGAGCTAGAACTGAGCATGGAACACTTCCATTACCTGATGACGAGAAGCATTATGGCCCTAAAGCCTTTAAACTTCTTGTCCAAGCCGGGTACAACCCACAAGAAAGTAGCTCCAGTAAATCCGATGTTGTCACGAATACAGTAAAGAAGGCTGGCCATGGTGGCAAAAGTTCCAAGATAGGTCTTGGTTATACACCAGCAAATCCTGTTCGCATTAGCATCAAAAGGGCAACCACTAATTATGTCATTGAGGGAGAAGTCTCGTCAACAGAAGACATTTTTTATAGAAATTGGAGGAAAGTACGTCGGGTCTCCGTCTTTGAAAGACTTGGCCCAGCGAAAAGACGTGGGAGAAACATTCGCCAAAGGATAAATGCCGCCAAGTTACAAGGGGGCAATGAGCAAAAATCCAATCAAAGGATTAGAAGTTTAATCCCGTCCCGTATGAAGAGGCGCACCACTTTAATTGTGTCATGTGATAAAGAGCTGAAGGCTAGAATGCAAACAATCATCTTCACAAAAACACAAGATGAAGACGATAGAGAAAGTGTGGCTTCTTCATACTTTGTCAATAGTGGCGCCCAGCATGTCCCTCAACGTGCCCCTCAGAGCATTATAAGAAACCTAAGAAGGAAAATCATTCAACTAGTCAGAGGTGGCTACATCAACGAAGGAAATGGTACTATGCACACAATCCAAATAAGGCAAAGGAACGGGCAAATGAGAGCATGCGTGGACTTTAAGAAATTCGAAGAAGTAAATGAGGACATGGCCTCAACAAATCACATCATCCTGTGTGAAGATGGACATGTAGAAGAGGAAGATGCTGAAAAGGCCCCACTTACACTTGAAGATTGGGAACAAGTCGGTCCCATAAATAAGAAGTCCTCGAAGCACTACTATGCCTGAGATTGCTGCCCAAAAAAAAAAAAAAAAAAAAAAAAAGAAGGGAAAAAAAATAAAAAAAAATAAAAAACAAAACAAAAAAAAGAAGGAAAAAAAAAAAAAAAAAAGGAAGAACCTCCTGGCCCGCATGAGGATAAACTGTGCACGGCGACCACCAAAGGTAAAGTATGTGGTTAAAATGCTAACTTACCCCACTTTGGCTAAAGTGGTTAAAGAATAGTCACTCCTGGCCCGCATGAGTATAAACTGTGCACGACACCCCCCCCCCCTCCCCAAAACAAAACACAAAAGTGGCAATTGAACTACGTTATGACTTGATCCCTTTCACCAGGGTACGTAGGCAGCTTAGAATATTCTAAGTTCAGTCATATCTTGTGTTTTCCTTTTCTAAGTTGCTCCAAGTTGAGAAGGTTCAAGTTGATGTTAATCGAACTTCAAGTGTGTCTGGCTATCAAGTAAGTCCATCCAACTATGAGAGTCCGCTAAAAACCGATCGTCAAGCAACTCAAGCTAGCTCGATCATGTTTGTTGGAGTTCTCTGGATCACTTGTCTAAGTTGAGTTCGTCTCACTAAGTCTTTGGGATGATCCCGTCTCTTGAAGTTGAGTCGGTTAGGTGCGTCGCTCCAAGTCGAGTCCATCTCTCAAGTCTTCAAGATGAGTCCGCCTCTCCAAGTTGAGTCTGTCAGATGTGTCTCTTGAAGTCGAGTCTGCTGAATGCACCGCTTGAAGTCAGAATGTTGGATGTATCGCTTCAAGTCGAATCTATCGGATGCCAAGCCGAGTTCGTCTCTCCCAAGTTGAAGTTGCCTCCCGAATCTTCAAGATGAATCCACTTGTGCAAGTTTAAGTCAGTCGGATGTGTCTCTTGAAGTCGAGTCTCCTGAATGCACCTCTTGAAGTCGGAATGTCAAATATGTCGCTCTAAGTTGACATCGTCTCTCAAGTCTTTAAGAAGAGTCTGCCTCTTCAAGTCGAGTCTATCGGATGTGCCTTTGCAAGTCGGAGCGTCTCTCAAATCTTCAAGAAGATTCTATCTCTTCAAGTCGAGTCTATCGGATGTGACTCTGCAACTCTCCAAATCAAGTGTTTCGGATGTGCCTCTGCAAGTCGACATCGTCTCTCAAGTCTTCAAGAAGAGTCTGCCTCTTCAAGAAGAGTCTGCCTCTTCAAGTCGAGTCTGTCGGATGTGACTCTACAACTCTCGAAGTCGAGTCTGTCGGATGTGCCTCTACAAGTCGACTCCGTCTCTCAAGTCCTCAAGATGAGTCCGCCTCCCGAAGTCGAGTCTGTCGGATGTGCCTCTACAAGTCGACTCCGTCTCTCAAGTCCTCAAGATGAGTTCGCCTCCCGAAGTCGAGTCTGTCGGATGTGCCTCTACAAGTCGACGTTGCCTCTCAAGTCTTCAAGAAGAGTCTGCCTCTTCAAGTCGAGTCTGTCTTTCAAGTCTTCAAGAAGAGTCTGCCTCTTCAAGTCGAGTCTGTCTTTCAAGTCTTCAAGATGAATTCGCCTCTCCAAGTCGAGTATGTCGTATGTGTCTCTTGAAGTTGAGTATGTTAGGTGCGTCCCTTCACGTCGAGTCTTTCTTTCAAGTCTTCAAGATGAGTCCGCTTCTCCAACTCGATTCTATCAGGATGTGTGTCTCGAATGTGAGTCCGTCGGATGTGCTTCTTTAAGTGGACTCCATCTCTCAAGTCTTCAAGATGAGTCTGCCTCCAAGTTGAGTATGTCGGATGTGCCTCTCGAAGGTGACTATGATGATTCTATTGTTTCTTCAAGTTGAGCCTATCTCTATCTTGTCGGGATAAAGCAGCTTTTTGAAATCCGGCTCGCCATGGTCTATTTCAGCTGATTCGCAAGAAGGGTTGCTCTGAAGTGACTCTGTACTTCTTTAGTGGTGCTCTTTTGCCGCAACAAAGGTTGGATCATGTCTATGTGCTTTATTGAAAAAAAAAAAAAATTACCAAAAAGAGATACCTGCTTTTTTCGCCTATTTCTGTTGGTGGGCAGCTTGCAAGTTCACCGGCGAGAAATTTTTCGTCCCAAGAAAATTCAGAAGAGCCCCATCTCTGAAGTGACAAAGTAAAAAACGGGGACACATGTTGTTGCTGATTTTCGATCGATCAACAAGAAGTAGCAAGAAGTGTCGAGGGCCAAGATTCGCAGCTCCGCCAACCAAGAATCCTCCAGCAGTAATGATGGGAGTTGACAACGATGGAATGGTACTGTCAAAGAGGAGGAGAATTAGAGGGCTGAAGTCCATAAAGAAACACCTCAACATGATGATGACGACCAAATTCCGGATGACGCCGAGCTTGTCTATGACCGGATGAATGCTATCGCACTTTTCAGCGCTCTTGCAGCACCGTTGTACTGAGGAATGGGGACTCTGTCGTCCATCAGCAAGCACCTTCACAACACCGATTCGAAGCTTCGGCATATGACGTTCAAACAGTGTTTCTGAAGAATCCCACACTTTTGCAGAAGAAGGAGATTGTTATTGATTGATTCCGCTTGATCAATGAAAAGCAGAGAAGAGAAACAAAAATATCAAAGGCAAAAGACCATATCCAGTGATCATCTGAGTAAATCGGAACTTAAGTTTAGTAGTTATCCTGTCTGGCATCGTCATCATCATCGCCATGTTTGTATCTGGTTCGTCACACATGAGAGTGGTGTAGTAGAAGGGGCTTACCACGTACTTGATCATGTCCCTATACACCACGACGGCGCGGTGGAGCTTCACCGCCATTCTTTCGCCGGCAAAGTCAGTGGCGATGTTAAGGCTATTATTAAAAAAATAAAAATAAAAAAATAAAAAAAAAAAAGAAGAAGAAGAAGAGACGGGAGTAGTAAGATAACAGGATCAACCACACCTTCATACCTACGACAGTTGTTGCACGGATGATTCAGAGGTTCCGACGTTATTGGCTACGGCCTTCGCAGAGACTATCCGAAATGTCGATCAGGAATTTCTTCCAATTCGGATGTTGACGATTAATGCAACGACGGTTTTGGATGCCGACGACCAAGAAGTGGCGCTGCCGAAGAGGAGAGACAGGAAACCATTGATGTTCTTCAACTGATGTGCTAGAAAGCGTGAATGGAACGGACTATTTATAATGCACACAAGCTTGGAGAACAAGAAATCGGAACCTACTATTCTTGCTACAGATCTGATATTGATATGTGTCATGAACTGGGAAGAATGCTGTTAAAATATGTTAACTGTTATGCTGCTTATTACTGTTACTGTTTCCTTTTCTTTATTTCTGAAATCGCATTCCACTTAGTTAAACGTGGGACGATTATTAGTAATAGGAGGGAGAGAAGACGACGTCGTTTTGATTAGCTGAGTTGGTTAAATACTGCAGTGTACCATGAGGAGTGCACGCGTGATTTGTTACAGCTCATTCTGCTCTGCAATACAATTCTCTTTCTCTTTCTGTTATCTTTCTCTGCTATCTTCTCTCTCTCTCTTCACAACAAACGTATGCAATTCTCTATCTCTTGTTCCAGATATAACATTTGGTAATCAGAGCAACTCGATCCTACATTCTTCGTCATGGCTAAATCAACGACAAATCGAGTGGAAGCATTGGAGGAACAAGTAGCGGGACTCACTCAAGGCCAAGCTGTGATTATACAAGGTCAGAACGAACTCACGAAGAGGATGGACGGTTTTGGGGAGCTTATTCAGTCGCAAATAATCGAAGCATTTAAGGAAATGGGTCCGCACAGAGGGAAGGAACCAGTTACGTCTGCTACTGGTGCAGGATCCAGTGTCTTGGGACGAAACGATGCTGGTATTCTCTCTCCCACCCCAAACACTAGAATGAACGAACCACTGATTACTCATAGAGCACCTAAGTTTGATTTTCCGAAATTTAATGGAGAAAATCCGCGGTCATGGCTTAGAAAATGCCATCGCTATTTCACTTTTAATCAAATGACTGATTATGAGAAGATAATGCTAGCAGCTATGCATTTGGAGGGGTTGGCTGATCAATGGTATGTGGATTATGTGGAGGGTAAGGAGAATATGGCCTGGGAGAAATTTTCTAGTATGATTTTAGGTAGGTTTCTTAACGGTGAAGGCATAGAATTCAACAAATTAAGACAGAAGGGAGATGTGCAATCCTACATACTAGAATTTGAGGAACTGAAGGCTTTTATGGTAGAGAAAAACAGATCACTGAGCGAAGATTATTTCATAGAAAGCTTTATCAGTGGGTTGAAGGAGGATATAGGTAAGTTGGTGGAGATCATGAATCCAACTACCCTGTTAGCTGCCATGCAGTTGGCCATTAAACAGGAACAAATGATACACTTGTTGTTCAAGGGGCAAAAGGGAACTGCAAAGCCAGCTAATAACCCCCAAAACAACAGTAATTGGAAGAACGAGGGTGGGAATTTTCAAAAAAGGGCAAATACGGTTCCACCTGTGAAAAGGCTAAGTCAAGAGGAGATGGATGCAAGAAGGCGAAAGAACTTATGTTTCAACTGTGATGAAGTATATCATGTGGGGCATAGATGTAAGAAGATGTTTGTAATTATGGGGGAAGATGATGGTGAAGATCCACCTGATACTCTAGTGTTAGAAGAGCTAGAGGAAGAAGGAGAAAAAGAACTGAGGGTCTCACTAAATGCTTTATCTGGAAATACTTATCCTGACACAATCAAATTTGAAGGAGTGGCCAAGGGAAGGAAAGTGATAATTCTGTTAGATACAGGAAGCACTCATAGCTTCTTGGATCCCTCAATCGCTGAAGAAACGGGCTGCCTAATAGAGTATACTACCCCCATGGTAGTTACTGTTGCTGATGGAGGGAAAATGGAGTGTAATGCCAAGTGCTCGCAGTTTGATTGGGAGATGGGCAAATGCAAATTCAGTTCAGCAATAAGATTGTTGAAGTTGGGGGGATGTGATATGGTGATGGGAGTAGATATGTTGAATCAGTTAGGCCCAATTACCCTTGATTTCAAGAAGTACTTGGTGCAATTTGACAATAAGGGAAAAAGGGTGACATTGCAAGCCATTAAACCAGAAATTAGAGTGAATCTGGTTACAGCCAAACAGATGAAAAAATCTATCAGAAAAGCCAAGGGTGTTGTGCAGGCATACTTATGTTCTGTAGTGGGAAGAACACATGAGAAGGAAGATGCAGAAGCCATAGAGATTCAATCCGTACTTTATAAATATAGAGAAGTATTTGAAACACCAAAAGAACTCCCACCTGAGAGAAAGTGGGATCACAAGATTATCATTAAAGCTGGGACAGAGCCTATTAAGCAAAAGCCCTACAGATACCCTTTTCTACAAAGGCTGGAAATCGAGAAATTAGTGGAGGAAATGTTGAAGAGTGGGATTATTCAACCAAGCAATAGTCCTTATTCCTCTCCTGTACTTTTAGTCAAGAAGAAAGACGGCAGTTGGAGATTTTGTGTGGATTATAGGAAATTGAATGCTGTGACGGTGAAGGATAGTTATCCCATACCATTGGTCGAGGACTTGTTGGACGAATTGGGTGGTGCCAAAATATTTTCAAAAATTGATCTGAGGGCTGGTTACCACCAGATCAGAGTTGCCACGGAGGATGTCTATAAAACAGCCTTTGTTACTGCCTCTGGACTCTATGAGTTTAGAGTAATGCCTTTTGGCCTTACTAATGCCCCTGCAACTTTCCAAACGGTGATGAATCAGGTGTTTCATTCCTTCTTGAAGGAATTTGTCCTAGTATTTTTTGATGACATTTTAATATACAGTTCCTCCATAGAACAACATGTGGAACATTTGGACAAAGTGTTTCAAGTTCTGAGGCAAAACCAGTTATATGCTAAGAAGTCCAAGTGCATCTTTGGGCAAACTCAAGTGGATTACTTAGGACACATAATCAGTGGGAATGGAGTGAGTGCAGACCCAGAAAAGGTGAAAGTAATGGCAAATTGGCCATATCCCAAAACTGTAAAGGCATTAAGGAGTTTTTTGGGGTTAACCGGATACTACAGGAAGTTTGTCAAGAACTATGGAGTTTTGGCCAAACCTCTGACCACACTTACCAAGAAAGGACAGTTTCAATGGGATGAAAGAGCAGGAGAAGCATTTAATGCACTAAAAGAGGCTATGGTTTCAGCACCAGTACTTGGCTTACCTGATTTCACTAAGTCCTTTGTAGTAGAGACGGATGCATGCTATGGTGGCATTGGAGCTGTGTTAATGCAAGATCAACATCCACTGGCTTATCTCAGCAAAGCTCTAGGAGTGAAGAGCTTGGGCCTGTCCATATATGAGAAAGAATTCTTAGCTATTCTGCTAGCTGTAGAAAAATGGAGGCATTACTTGATTCATGGCACTTTCATTATCAGAACTGACCAAAGAAGTCTAAAATACCTGTTGGAACAGAAGATTTCTACCCCACTGCAGCACAAGTATATGACAAAACTCTTGGGATTTGATTATACGATTGAGTACAAAAAGGGTGCAGAAAATAAAGCCGCTGATGCACTGTCGAGGTTGGAAGAAGGAGTTTGTAATGCCATATCCATTTTAAAACCTGCTTGGGTGGAGGAAATTCAGAATAGCTACGAGGGAGATGAGGAAGTTCAAAACAGGATCATGGAATGTTTGGTTGAACCTTATAGTGTATCATATTTCTCTTACAAAACTGGTCTGTTGAGGTACAAAGGGAAAATATATGTAGGGAAATGCAGAGATCTCAAACAGAAAATATTGGAATATTTGCACGCTTCTGCAGAAGGAGGACACGCAGGCGAAATAGCAACTTTTAATAGAATTAAAAGTCTATTTTGGTGGCCAGAATTAAGAAGATCAGTGCATGACTACATCTTAGTATGCCACCAATGCAAGATCAGCAAGCAAGAAAACCTTAAATCCCCTGGTCTTTTACAGCCTTTACCTACTCCAGACCAAGCATGGAGGCACATCACCATGGATTTTATAGAGCAATTACCAAACTCAGCGGGGCAGGACACCATATGGGTCATAGTTGACAGGTTCACCAAATATAGCCATTTCATTGCATTGGCTCACCCTTTCACAGCCTCTAAATTAGCAAGTGTATTCTTGGACACTATTTACATGTTACATGGATTACCAGAAAGTGTGGTCTCGGATAGGGACAAGATTTTCACTAGCCAGTTTTGGCAGCAACTCTTTCAACTGTTGGGAGTTCAACAGAGCATGAGTTCGGCTTATCACCCTCAATCGGATGGACAATCAGAAAGAGTGAATCAATGTCTGGAGAGTTATTTGAGGTGCATGTGTGGAGTCAGTCCTAAAAAATGGTCTGCTTGGCTGTCATTAGCAGAGTTTTGGTATAACACTAATTATCATAATGCTATTAAAATGACTCCCTTTGAAGCATTGTATGGATTCACCCCAATCCCTTTGACATTTGGAAGCTTAATACAGAGCTCAGTGATAGGTGTTGAAGCCTCACTTCAAGAGAAGAAAGACATCTAGCTGCAGCTAAAAGATTGTCTTAAGAAAGCCCAGGAGAGAATGAAGATTTATGCAGACAAGAACAGAAGTGAAAGGAATTTTGAGGTGGGAGACTGGGTATACCTCAAGCTCACATACAAACAGAAGTCTTTACATAAAGGAAGAGTGTGGAAGCTGAGTCCCAAATATGCGGGGCCTTTCCAAATAATCCAGAAGGTGGGACAAGTCGCTTACAAGTTACTTTTACCGGACGGCGCTAAGATCCATCCAGTATTTCATGTCTCACTACTCAAAAGAAAAGTGGGGGGTGCTGCTTCAGTAACTGCAGAGTTACCATTGTTTGATGATGAGGGAAAGGTGGTGCTACAACCAACCAAGGTCCTAGCTCGAAGATTGATCAAACAGGGGAATAAACCAGCTACCCAACTTCTCATTCAGTGGGCTCATTTACCAGAAGAAGAGGCCACTTGGGAGGATTATATTCCGTTCATTCAGAAATTTCCGGAGATGATGATGTCTTGAGGTCAAGACATTTTTATGGAGGGGCAAATGTCATGAACTGGGAAGAATGCTGTTAAAATATGTTAACTGCTATGCTGCTTATTACTGTTACTGTTTCCTTTTCTTTATTTCTGAAATCGCATTCCACTTAGTTAAACGTGGGACGATTATTAGTAATAGGAGGGAGAGAAGACGACGTCGTTTTGATTAGCTGAGTTGGTTAAATACTGCAGTGTACCATGAGGAGTGCATGCGTGATTTGTTACAGCTCATCCTCTCGTTCCCAAGTAGCTTCTTCATTTCCATGTCTACTCCATTGCACTAGTACTAATGGAATCTCTTTATTCCTCAAAGTGTGAATTTTTCTTCCTAGGATAGCAATGGGGTTCTCCTCATAAGTGAGGTTTCTATTGACTTCCAAATCTTCATGATGAATAATGTGATTTGGATCTGGGACATACTTCCTAAGTACTGAAACATGGAAGACATTGTGAATATTGGTAAGTTCCGGTGGCAGAGCTAATTTATAAGCAACATCTCCTATTCTATCTAGGATCTCAAAATGACCAATATATCTAGGTTTCAACTTCCCTCTCTTTCCGAAGCGTATTACTCCCTTCATTGGTGCCATCTTGAGAAAAACCTTATCACCAAAATTGAATTGTAGATCTTTCCTTCGTGTGTCAGCGTATGATTTCTGTCGATCCTGGGCGGCCTTAATTCTTTCTCGAATCTTAGTTACTACTCCAATGGTTCTTTCGATGATTTCAGGCCCTAAAATCTTTCGTTCTCCAACCTCATCCCAGTAAATCGGCGATCTACACCTTCTCCCGTAGAGTGCTTCATATGGTGCCATCTTTATTGTCGCCTGGTAACTGTTGTTATAGGAAAACTCTACTAGCGGTAAATATGTTTCCCAGTTTCCTCCAAAGTCTAGTACACAGGCTCTAAGCATATCCTCGAGCGTCTGTATTGTTCTTTCTGACTGTCCATCAGTTTGTGGATGATATGACGTGCTGAAATGGAGCTTTGTCCCGAGGGCTATCTGTAAACTTTTCCAGAATCTTGACGTGAAACGTGTGTCTCTATCCGAAACTATGGTAACGGGTACTCCATGCAGTCTAATAATCTCATCTATGTACCTTTGAGCAAGGTGATCCATGCTAAGTGTCATTCTTATTGGAATAAAGTGCGCTGTCTTCGTAAGTCTATCAATAATCACCCAAATAGCTTCATTCCTTTTTTCTGTTCGTGGTAGTCCAGTAACAAAATCCATTGCTATGTGTTCCCATTTCCATTCGGGAATCTCCAAAGGGTGTAAAAGTCCTGAAGGTCGTTGGTGTTCTGCTTTAACTTGTTGGCACGTTAGACATTTTTCAACAAATTGCCCTATCGATCGTTTCATATTTCTCCACCAGTAGATCTCCTTTAGATCCTTGAACATCTTCGTCCCTCCCGGATGAGCAGTGTATGGTGTATTGTGAGCTTCTTCAAGAATCTCCCTCCTGATATCCTCATCCTTGGGTACACACAATCTTCCTTCGTATGTTAAAGTCCCATCTGGTGCCATAAAGAATCCCTTGATGGTTCCTGCGATTGCTCGGTCTTTCATTTTGAGGAGGAATTTGTCAGTTTTTTGTGCTATCTTTATTCGTTCTTTCAAAGTAGGTTGAATGGTTAATGTTGCGATCACAGCAGCAGTATGGCCTGTCTTCACAAAATCTAGATTCAGCTTTGCAAATTCTATCAGCAGTTGTTGCTGTTGTGTTGGTAGAGCGATCATGTGTCCTTCATTTTTCTTGCTAAGTGCATCAGCTACGACATTCGCCTTGCCTGGATGATAGTGGATGGTACAATCATAATCCTTTACTAGCTCCAGCCATCTTCTTTGGTGCATGTTGAGTTCCTTTTGTGTGAAGAAGTACTTTAGGCTCTTATGGTCCGTGTAAATCTCGCATTTCCCACCGTAGAGATAATGACGCCATATCTTCAATGCGTGAACAACAGCAGCTAATTCTAGGTCATGTGTAGGGTAGTTTAGCTCATGGGGTTTTAATTGTCTTGAGGCATAAGCTACGACTTTTCCATGTTGCATCAAAACACATCCTAGTCCTAGCTTAGAAGCATCGGTATAAATGACAAATCCTTCTGCTCCGTCAGGAATAGTTAGAACTGGCGCGGTTATAAGCCTCTGCTTAAGCTCTTGGAAATTATTTTCGCATTCGTCTGTCCAGTTGAACTGATTGCTCTTCTTCGTTAATTGAGTTAAAGGCCTAGCGATCTTTGCGAAATCTTGGATGAATCTTCTGTAGTAACCAGCTAGACCCAGAAAACTTCGGACCTCATTCACATTCTTTGGAGCTTTCCAATTTATTACTGTTTCGACTTTGGCAGGATCTACTTCGATTCCGCTAGCCGTGATGATATGGCCTAGAAAAACAACTCGATCCAGCCAAAATTCGCACTTGCTAAACTTAGCGTGAAGTTTCTCTTGTCGTAAGGTACTCAGAATAGTTCTAAGATGTTCCTCATGTTGTTCTTTGCTTCTCGAGTACACTAAGATGTCATCAATAAAAACTATGACAAACTGGTCTAGATAAGGATGGAATACTCTATTCATCAAATCCATAAAGACTGCGGGTGCATTTGTCAACCCAAAAGGCATTACTATGAACTCATAATGTCCATATCGTGTTCTAAAGGCCGTCTTAGAAATATCACATTCCTTAACCTTGAGTTGATGGTAGCCCGATCTCAAATCGATCTTTGAGAACACGCTTGCTCCTTTCAGCTGGTCAAAAAGATCCTCTATTCTTGGCAAGGGATACTTATTCTTGACGGTTAGGCGGTTGAGTTCCCGGTAGTCAATACACATTCTAACTGATCCATCTTTTTTCTTTACAAACAACACAGGAGCTCCCCATGGAGAGACACTTGGCCTGATGAACTTCTTATCCAATAGGTCTTGAAGTTGTATTTTAAGTTCTTGCAATTCCTTAGGCGCTATTCGATATGGTGCTTTAGATATTGGTGCAGCCCCTGGCACCAAATCTATAGTGAACTCGACCTGCCGATCGGGTGGTATTCCTGGCAACTCATCTGGAAACACGTCCACGAAATCTCTCACCGTTGGTATGTCAGTAGGTGTAACATTAACAACCTTATTTTCCATGACATTCACAAGGTAGCCTTCACTCCCCTTTTCCCGTAACATCTTCACAGCTTCCATTGCTGACATAATACGTGGTTTGGTATTGGTTTTGGCCCCATAAAAGGTAAATTTGGATCCTATTGTTCTTTCAAAGTCAATTTCACGCTCAAAACATCGGATTGTTGCTTTATTCTTTGACAACCAATCTACACCTAATATAACGTCAAAACATTTCATCTCTAATACGTACAGATCAGTTTCCATTTCTTGACCACCTATCAAAAGCTTAACACCAAACACGATATCCTTAGTCCTAATGGTCTTTCCTGAGGGAATACTTACTGTCAACTCCTCTCCATTTGTGTTACTTTTCAAACCCAGTTTTCTTTTAAGATCTTCTGACATAAAAGAATGTGATGCACCAGTATCAAACAAAATATATGCTGGAAGATCGTAGACAAGTAGTATACCTGCCATGGTTTCATTCTCCTCGGTCACTTTGTCTTGTCCTAGAGCAAAGACGCGTGCCTTCCCTATCTTCTTGTCTGGTGTATTAACATTTTGTGGTGCCTTGGTCTGTGTGGCAGTGCATTCCCAATACCTATGTCCTGGTCAACGACACTTATAACAAACATTCTTTCCTATCAAACACTCCCCATGGTGGTGCTTATTGCAGTTGGGATAAATCGGGATTGTATTCGGTCCTAGACCCCCCCTTGGGTTAATCCTCTTAACAAAGTGGTTAGTCTTGTTCTTATCCCTAGCATCCCATTTCCTTTTCCCAAGTTGTTCTTGAGGTTTCTGATCATGTTCTAGGTTCCGGCTAAGGGATACAATATGCGCTCGTTCAAACGTTTCATGGTACGCTGGCAATCTCAAACCTGATACAATACCTCCAATTTCAGGACGCAAACCCCTTTCAAAACGTCGTGCCTTTCTCTCATCCGTATCAACTAAGTGTGGAGCATATTTTGATAACTGATTAAAACGCCTTTCATACTCCATCACTGGAAGGGTTCCTTGTTTCAGATTCACAAACTCAATTTCTTTTTGGTCGCGGATAGATTGTGGAAAGTAACGACCCATCATCATGTTTTTGAAATCATTCCAGGTCATGTTTTGCTTCTGCTCATTCGTCATTGTTCGTTCGTGCGATTTCCACCAGTGCCCAGCATCTTCCACCAGTTGAAATATTGCGCACGAGACCTTTTGATGTTCAGTCGACTCCATATGGTTAAAGATTCTTTCAAGCTCAAGAATCCATTCCTCAGCGACCATAGGTCCTTCGCTACCCTTAAATCTTGGTGGGGAAAAACGACGAAATTGCTCTATTATGACATTAGTATTGGCATCCTGGTTCAGTGGGTTGGGTACGTTTTGGTTGGCTGGTATTTGTTGTATGAGTCCCTGCAAAGAGTTCAGGAACTCCCGCGCAAAATCTGCTCCTTGTACTCCAACAACGGGTGGGGGTTGTCCCTCAGCGGCTGGCGCAACAAAAGGCTCATTTTCATTCGGAACCTGTTTACGAGGTCTTCCTCGTGCTGCCATACTTTGGAAAGAGAAAGAAAAATGACACTTAGTTATATTCTTATACGCTTCTATTTAACGCATCGAATTAATTTGGAAGCAAATCATATACGAAAACATCGAGTTTACGAATCCATAAATATATATAATGAGCAAAATGGAGTTGGCACCTTACCCTTACAAATGGATAGAGTAAAGAGTACATACAAAATATCAACTGGCTAACCATGCTTTTACGAGCAAAAGATAAGCATGGTCAAAAGGATAGTACATTTACATTCTATTGACATAAGTAGTTACAATCTAATCGTATACAACACGCCTCTACTCAATAACTAACCACTATTACTATACATATATACATCATTTGGGTTTTAGATTACATTAGAACCAGTGACTAGATCCTGCCTGGTTCTCGGATGGTGCGGTACGGACATATCGTCTATCCCTAGTGGATACACCCTCATCATGGGCTGATCCTATGGACTCGTTGGGCTCGGTATCTTCTGAGGGGTCCTCCTCCTCCTCGTCCTCGTCCTCTTCTGCTACTCCTGCTTCCTCCCTTTGCGATCTTGCAAACTCGAGACAGAATTCCGCCCGATCCCTAGCGCGTTCGGCAAGACGTTCATCAGCAATAGCTTCTGAGCGCTTGTTGGCGGCAACCTCGTCATAATGATTTGCCCTTTGCCTCTGTCCCTCTGCCTCCATTTCCATCTGGTCCGCAATTGCGAGGCACCTTTGACGTTCTCTAATAACCATAGCGAGGCGGACACTAAAATGTTCATAATCAATCGTCAGTCCAGCCGTAGAGTCTATCGTAAGCATTTCGTCCAATAACCGATGGGCAACATCTCTATAATTTGGGAGGACAGTGTCTGCTAAGCGCATAGAAGCCTCGTACTCAGTAATGTGATGTCCTTCTTGAATGGCGTTGTTCCGACGTCTCCGTAATATATTTATATGCTCGCCTATATTCTGATATTCACCCTGTCTGGTCCTCCGGTAGACTGATATCGCGGGTGGTAGATCTCTGTTAGCGAGTGTTCTTCGTCTATATACTACTATTTTTCTAGCAGTTTGTTTTGTTCGAACCATCCTATCATAAAGAAGAAATATGGGTCAGTCTCTAATCTGGCTTCTTAATTGGTAGTAAAAGTTTCGAGGACAAAACATTTTTGAACTTATATAAAACTCATAATAAAATATACATACCTTGGAGCGAGTGCAGGTCTGTTGGCAAAGTCACGATTCCCCTCGATTTTATTTTGTAAAGTAGGTATACAGAAAAGTAAACCCGCTCTGATACCACTCTGTAACACCCTAATCCCAATAATCGGGACCGAGGTGCTACTACTATTTTTCTTTTTTTTTTTTTCCTTTGCTTTTATTTAAAAAGTAACTCAGAATTAATAACGGAAGCATGACATAAAAGATTTATCCAACAAAAGCAGTCATTTTATTTATAATAACTACTGCCAAAACAGCATTTACAGAAGTGGGTTCAAAAATGTCTGAGTAAAGGATAACACTCGGATTACAAAACCTATTTACATGGTAAAACAAAAACATCCTTAAGTTGTGGGAGGAAGGGATCCAGTGACCTTCGCCGCTACAGTCCCGCCACACCGCTCAATTAGCCTGGAGATTTGTAAATGAGGGCATGAGTATAAACTCAATGGGAACTTTGCAAGCAACTATACTAAGTGAAAGTGCACAATAATAAATATATCCTTGACTTATGTGCCCATCTTACGACACAAAAGCCTTTGACTTAGGAGCCAATCTTACGACTCGGAAGCCATATTGCGTGACTAGGGCAATCTTACGATTCCGAAGTCTGACTAGGAGCCAATCTTACGACTCATAGCCATATTGAAGATCACTTAAGAGCCAAACATGTGACTCGAAAGCATTCGACTGATGAGCCAATCTTACGACTCAAAAGCCCTACTCAAAAGCCCATCTTACGACTTGTGAGTGAATATACATATCAAGTACAAATCCAATAGCATAACATACTTACAAAGAGCCCAGTCACCCACCTTGTTTGCTTGCTTTAAAAACTAAAGGTAGGTCGCAAATGTCCCAAGGCCCGATCAGCACTACACCAAGCATATGTTGTTTGTTTAATTAGTATTACTTATCGGGTTCAGTTATATTTTAAAAATAATTAATGTGGTATCCTTTTCTTTGGATTATATCTATTTTCACAATATTTAATATATAAGCCAAGTTATTATAAATTATAATTTTAAACTAAAAAGCATAATTATCTACTAAATTTAAATTACAGACAACATTAATTAAGACATACTTAAAATTAACTAACATGCAAAATAACAACTACCTAATACGACCTAAAAGAAAATAACTAAATATATTAATCTATTTAAAACAATTAAATTCCTAAATTTAAATAAACTATAAAATAACGGAAAAGTAAAACTATTAAAGAAGACATACCTCCAAAGTTTTAGACACCGGACGACAACCTCCGGAAACACTAGTTCGAACGTAGTCGAAAAATAACTTATAAGGATCTCCTAATTAAAGGAATTCCTTTTTATATAATATAATATATTTCTTACTTGTTTCCTTATGTTTTGGTAAAGGAGTTGATAACTCATTTTATACACCAAAATTAATGAAATTCTTCCAAAAACATAACGATGTGGGACTCAAGGCGTACAGTTAGTTATCGCTTTACTTCTTATTCACGTACAAATCATCAATCTAACTAAATATTATTATTATATTGTTACATTTATTTGTTTGAGTATACATACTTGTTAACTAAATAATATTATTTTATTACTATAATTATTTGCCTTAGTATACATATATTTAGATGTTTGTGTATTTATATTATGTTACGTATGCATATATAGATATGGTATTTAATTAATTTTATCTTATTTCTTAAACTCGATGTTAACTATATACTTTTATATTGTAAACTTTTAATTCTTATTTTTTTGGTGCTAGGGGTACAGTCGGCCTGGTATATTGCGGTCATACTTATTTTCTAAACATAAAATTATAAATCAAATAGCTTTGCAATTTAGACTAAAATAAAATTGGTAAAAATATTTGAAATGCCAAAAAAAATGTATTTTATTGTGTTTCAAAAATTCGGGGTATCACACATATGTAATGTAAAGTCTAATAATTTTCTCATTATGTCCCTGCTTTTATTTTATATTTAACTTTTAATTATCTAAATAAAATTTCAAGTTCTAATTATAAATATTTAATTTTTTCTTTATAACATTGAATTTTTATTTGCAACTTTTAATATTTCATTTGGTGATTTCAAATATACTTAAATAATTTTTATTTAGTAAAATCTTATTTTAACAAAATAAAATTCAAAATTTATTTAATGATTTGAATAACAAATTAAAGTCTTTGATTTCTTCAAAATTGAATATTTTCGTATTTTATTCGGTATTGTAAATTATTTATATAAATGTTATAGCCGTCTTAGAAATGGTTTATTTATTAGAAGATAAAAATTGTTTAATGCGAACAAATTTATTTAGAGTGTTAAAAGAAAAAAAGGTATTCGTTGTTGATTTGTGCGACCAAGTATTATTTAGTTTAGAAAGTGTAAAAACATATAATTGAAATTTTAGTAAAAGTAAAAAATTAAAAAGATTGCCAAATGTAATAAAAGTCATAATTTAGGCTACAAAGAATAAATTTCCTTAGAAGATTAATTTTAGCAAAATACTCGTTATTAATATAAATAGGTAATTAAAAATAATTCCAATACCTATTTTAATAGATAATTATATATATGCTCAAAGTCGTGATAAGAAGATATTTTAGCAGATTTGATAATTTAATAAGTTGATTATAAAATAGATATTGTTGTTTTTGCCTTTGATTTAATAAAGTAGGACTTTCATTATTTAAACAATTGATTTTCTTCCCGACTTAAATAAAAAAAAAATGAAAATTCATGTCAAATAAAATAAATTGATTAGTTGTATTTTTATTAAAAAAAAAAGTAATTATATTTTTTATAAATAATTTATTTTACTAATTTTAGGTGCAACTAAAACCAAAATATTATAGTTCAATTCACAATAAACATCAATTCTAGCACAAATAATTAACCAACAAACAATTTGTTTATTCAAATTAAATATCTCATTATAACATATATGATATGGATGTCAAATCGAAAATCGTGAGAAGATGAATAATTTGGTATATTATGCATAAAAATCGGATTAAAAATGAAAAAAGTTATTTGTATTTTAGAAGTATAAAAGAAAGTTATGAACTTACCAAAAATAAGAGAAAGTTACCAATTATTGTCTAAATTTTTTGGAGGGAATGTTAAAATTACATTAGTACCCTCCATTTTGCTTTTTTATATATATATAGATGGTTAGGGGGAATTAATTGAGCATGACATTTGGTTTAAATTATGTCCAAAATATTGTTGAATTGAAATTTAACAATGATGATACATTATGTGAAATATCCATCTCAAAAAAATTAAATTATAAATGAGTGTTTAAAATTTCAAAGTTTATAATACATGTACAAACAATTCAAAAAAGATCTTAAAAGTAATGTAATAAATCCAAATGAAACAAAATTATCGCATTAAATTCACCTATAAATTTATGAAGAAAAAACTGGCAAACATGCATAGAAGTTAATCGAAAAATAAGATAAAAAATAAAAGTAATCTTCCAAAGTTAATGTTTAAACCCGAAGTACCACTTCTCAATATCTAAATTAACTGTCCATATTACACAAAATTATGTTTAAAATACTTAATAATTACATGTATATTTTATACATAGAATGTAAATCATTAAGAATAATTCACATATCATTGAAGGCATATATAACTACATGTATTTTTCACCAAATGAAACAGTTAAAAAAATTGTAATCGTTTTAATCACCGCCTAACATATTGAGGCCATTCTAAATCAATATATATTCATAAAATGATGATTTGTTTTCTATGAATTTATTCTCGAGTTTTTGCACACACTAAGGTCATATTATGCTTTAGTTTGCACCAATTATTCAATTTGCATTTTATAAATAAAAGTCCCTAGTATTCTTCTAAGAAGACTAAGTTATAATTAAGTTCAAGTTCTTTAACAGTGGAATTCAACATTTTACTTAGAAAATAATTTAAACCACACGTTTCTTCATACAAAGTAATAGGTAAGAATTGAAAATTTAATAAATGAATGGTAGATATTTAGTTAAAAGACTTAGCAACATTTTTTTTTTTTGTCGATTTATTCTGTAAGTGCTATGATTCATTTTACACATTGTCTTATATGGTTATGGTGAATTAATTGAGCATGACATTTAGTTTAAATTATGTCTAAAATATTTTTGAATTAAAATTTAACAATGATGATACATTATGTGTAACATCCATCTCTAAAAATTTAAATTATAAAATGAGTGTTTAAAATTTAAAATTTTATAATAAATGCACAAATAATTTTTAAAAGATCTTAAAAGTAATGTAATAAATCCAAATGAAATAAAATTATCACATTATATTCACCTATAAATTTGTGAAGAAAAAACTGGCAAACATGCATAATCGAAAATAAGATAACAATAAAAGCAATCTTCCAAAATTAATGTTTATAAAAAACCTCGAAGTACCACTTCTCAATATATAAATTAATTGTCCATATAACACAACATTATGTTTAAAATACTTATTAACTATATGTATATTTATTATACATAGAATGGAAATCATTAATAAGAATTCACATATCATTGAAGACATATATATCTACATGTATTTTTTCACCTAACATATTGAGGCCAATCTAAATCAATATATATACATAAAATGATGATTTTTTTTCTATGAATTTATTCTCGAAAATCTGCACACGCTAAGGATCATATTATGCTTTAGTTTGCAGTTTCACCAATAATTTCTAAAATAATATAAATTATCTAATCTTATACGCAACTATAATAGACATTATACATCTTAAAATATGATCCTCAAAATAAGATTGCAAAATGATAGTGCAAATAACTATCGAGAAATTTAGAGTATCTTTTTCCTTGGACAATGATCTTGTTCTCTTTTTGTTGATTACTGTGTAACTCTCTAATTTCTTCACTGAAACGTATTTTTTTAATATTTGAGTGATAGTTGTGAGAGGTAAAACTGCACTCAATGTTGAGTGTTTTAGGACAAAAAATGTACCAACAATACCAAGGCAATTGAAATAACAACAACCCTTTGAATATATATATATATATATATATATATATATATATATATATATAGTGTTATAAATTACAACCATTCTTTAGAAGACATTACATTTCTGTATTACAATTCATTCTAAAATATTCTAAATTTTCGAAATTGATATCAAGTTTGGTAAACAATTAAATATCCATAAACTATAGGATATTTAACGATATCCTTTATTTCAGCATTTTGCTTATTTCTATATGAAATTTCCTAAACGTAAATATGACAAGTAAACCAAATCTTAATATTTACATCAACAAATAGAATTGACATTTATACCGGCCTTAAAATGTATTTGAATGGTGAAATAATTTTTGTATACCTTGAATACATATTAGTAGAAGAAAGCTAAACTATTACCTTAAAATCCCATAACTTCAGTTCATATAAAATCTACCATTGAATATATTATTTTTTTATGAGGATACAACATTTCACTTGTAATTGTTTGGATTTTTAACTAATATTAATTGTTAACTGTCTTTTATTAAAATATCAAATAAGGTAATATTAAAATGTATTACCCTTTATAAATAAAATTGCTTATTATTTTGAACTTTGATTAGTTTTGCTGAATGTATTTTAATTGTCAAACAATTTAATTATATTAAAAATCATACATATTGAATTAAAAATAAAAACAACATAATGGTTCATCTTTTATAATAAATTTATTGAAATATATATTGTAATTATATATATTTGTAAATTGACCAATTCCAGACCATATTGGACTAAATTATGAAATAATAACAATGAAATATATTCAACGATCTTGCGCAATAACAATGATTGAAATTAATCCAAACAAACTGAAAACAGAATGTCCAAAAGCATGATAAATAAAAGTATAAAACACATAAAAGATTCCAAATGTAGTAAAAAATTCAGAAATTAGTCCTTCTCAATCTTGACATTGATAATAGACTTCAGTTTCTTCGAGGTAATACTCGAACAAAACTTGTCTACCAAAGTCATCTTCGCTGTTGAGTCCTCACTTAAATCCACAACTGAATTGTTGGTCTCTGCTCGAATCAATCTATACATAATGAATCAATAACACGAATAATAAAAGATGCATGGATAATAAATAAGTTAATAATTTGTCAAATTGTGTATTATATATATATAACCTTTGAACACCATTCACTATCATCACCAACTAATTTTGACAAATAATCAGGCTCTTGTGTATGAAAGGTACTTGAATAAATATTAAAACTAATAAAAAAAAATTATAAAAAAGAATTACAATAGCAAAAAAGAATTACCTGTTCACCACAGAGCTCGGTTGAGAACTTTTTCACCATGTCAGGATCAATATTGGCCTTAAAAACACTGAAAGTGTTAGTAATTAATCCCAACTGATCAGCCTTAACATGCACCTAAAACATCATTTCCTTACCGATGAGCTCTTGGGTTTCATTTGGACAATCATTTGAATTCTAATACAAAAACATTACGAACGAAGTTAATAATTATATAATTAAATGGAGCTAAGTAAGTGGTCCAAAAAAATTGAGTCTAACATGCAGTCAAATCTAATTCCCTAAATTAATTTGTATTTGAATTGCAGATTTACCCAATAATTCTTGACAGACGGCATCCCATAGCAAGAAAGAAGCATTGTTAATATTGTCAATCATTAAGACTTTAATCTTGTATCTGAATTCGTTAAACAATAATTTTAGAAAAAGTGAAAAAATTTAGCAAAATTATCAACTTTTTAAAATTTAACCTTAAATTATATATATATATATATATATACACACACACATACATATAATATAATAAAAGTACCTTGAATTTTCACTTGGATCAATTCGAAAGCAATTAGTGTATCACATCTTTCCTTCTCTTTTGGTCAATTTCCTCAAATATTTTTTGGACTGTGCAAAACACCAATCATCCAAACTCTCCAAACTCTCAACATCTTCAATTGTACCATAAATCCAGAAACTCTCAACCTATACAATCCAATCATTAAAAGAAAACAATTTATAGAAACCCTCTACTATATTCGATAAGTACTTTTCCTTCATACTAATATTTCATACCTCTGGGTTGTTGAACAAATCGTCAAATTTTCTTATTTTTAGGTTTCCATTAACCAAAACGTCATCATTTGGAGAGCATGAGTCAACAGAAATTATAGCCAAAGTGTTATTAGAAGTTCCTTCGCCATCAGCAAGCCTGTTGATTGAATTTAAAAATATTAATTAACATTATAGAGGCTTGAGTAATATATATTAATTTATTCAGAAAAAACAAATGCATTTATTTTCCTTTATTTTAATACCTACTTCGAAACTATTTAATCTCATTGCTTTCATCCCAACAAATCATCTTTGTAACATTATGATTTTTTTAAACTGAAACGTCTCCTATATTTACAAACAGTGTTTGTGGGACCGGATCGGTGATCGAACCGGACAAGCCACCGGTTCAAGGTTCGACCGGTTCAACCGATCAAAGGCAACTTGTTGACTTTTGGATTTCAATAGTTCCTTATGTGTAATACAATCTAATTTGATACTAGAGTTTAACTTGTAAAAAAAAAATTCAACATATTTCAATATCAATTAATCCAAAGATACTTCTAACTCTAATTTTTTTAATAACATCTTAGTGCCAAATTTAAAATAAGATGGGAATAATAAGGGCAAATGAAGATAAAGGTGAAAATCCTTTTTTTTTTTTTTTACTTAAAACAGGCCAAAACGCCAACTTTATTTTAAAAAAATAAATAATTGAATATAATCCGGTTCGACGGTTCGGCGGTCGAACCGGTTCTCACCGGTTTTGATCGGTTTTCAACGGTTTTATATAATTTCTGGTTTTTTAACTTTACCGGACCGGTTCCGGGCCCGGTTCTCGGTTGAACCGGTCGAACCGGCCGGTCCGGTCCGGTTCCACAAACCATGTTTACAAATATAAATTGTAAAAGACATACCCAACCACGGCTTGACACGAAATGATTGGAGTATCAAAACCGAAGGTTTATCAAAGTTTACGTCTCTCATTTTGTTAAACTAGTCGATGAAATCATCCCACAACGTCACATTCAATTGAACACCCCCTATCGGAATTAAGCAATATTACATTACATTATTAATGAAATTAGTTTTCAACACTATAATAATAGATTAAGACACTCTTCCGTGAATAAAATTAGATTGAAAAACTAATATAAATAATCTTATTATTGCGGGTTTCATTATTTGGGTATACATAACAGTGGACTATTTTTTACAAACAATTTCAATGTAATTAACGAAATTTGAAGAATCTAACAATTTGCTAAAAAAAGATAAACGTGATATGTTAAATTGGAAAAAAAAAAAAAAAAAATAGTTACTCAGTATCTTCGAGAGTAATCTCCATCATCCTCTTTAAATTTTTCTACACCTCTTGCCACTTCCACGGATCGGATTTGACAATCCTACTATTATGTCTTAAATTGTAAATAGTAGATTAAGACATTGACATCAATATCTAAGAATGAATTAGTTAAACATGAGATTACTCAAGTACAACGCATTATTATTTATAAATGTCGAAATTGAATAACATTTACCTATTAGAACATTGTCGTATTTAGGCACAGATAATAACTCGGTAAAGGTCTTGGAATCGTACATGAAGCATGATAAATTTTCATCATTTAACTCATTCACCTTAGTCAAAGATATAAACAAAAGCATCAACAAAATTGAACATGTCTTGTACGTTAGCTGGTGTTCTTGGACGACCACAGTTCGAACAGTGTAGATCTTTCCTTCAATTTTTTTTTTTTTTTTTTAAATTGTTCCCTCTGTCCTGCCCTTGCGATAGCAGTATACGAAAACCCTTTAATCAATCACGAATAGTATGTTAAATTTATTATACGAACAATCACAAAAAAAGAACTAAAAATTTGAAAGATCATGTCTGAAATACTTATTTCAGAATCATGAAACACAATTTCAAGGTTTATAGGACTGCTCTTTGTTTGATATTGCGGAGCTTCGTAGACATTTATACAACAAAGCTTCAAATACCAACTGGTGTGTTTCCTATTGAGGTTCTTTAGCAACTGAAAGTTCAACGACATTCTTTCTCCCTGAGATTGAACTTGAAAGTGCAAAAAATATCAAGAACTTACATTAAAGAGAAAAATAGCTTTTAAAGAAAAAGTCAAATACTTTTCATTTTTAATTACTTGAAAATACTAAAGATTTTAAATATCACAATAACTGATGAGTGAAATATATGAAAGTCACAACTTGATTGTGTACTATGATTAATTGTTTCATTTAGTGATATATAATCAACATTTTATTGGTAGATTTCTGAAATGATTTTTACAAATCTTTAATTGGCTAAATTAAAGGGATACAAATCTCTAAATGATTTTAGCTCACATTATATTCAGGAAGATTTCTCACATCATTTAGATTTTGATAGAATAATATAATATCATATTGCTTATTTACATATCATATCCATAATTGCTAATAATTACAAACTATACAAACTTAACGGACATATTTAATGTCGATATCAATGCATAATTAGTGTTAACTATTTCAAGATATTTAGGCATATTATGATATGACTAAATATTATAATGCTTATGAGTTCGATCTAAATAAGGTATCTTGTTACCAATATTTAAGTGTTACAGTTAGGTGTATTCTTGACTAACACTATAATGTTTTACTAAGTATAAAGTCCATACTTTATAGGATCAATTACGATGTAGTTAGTCAAGAATTTCTCATATCGTAATTAGTCAAGAATTTCTCATTGATAATAATATTATAGATAGTGCATATATTATAATTAGTTCATTTGTACATGCAAGGCAAGATTTATTCAATTAAATAACTTACATTATGGGTTCTCAACTCTCTAAATAAGTTTAATTGTTTTAAATCATATAGCTATAATTTAGCTTACTTTAAAAAATGTGTGTGTAACTTGGTTGAGTAATCATATATTATTCCAAACTTGGTTGAGTAGCTTAAATGTAACTTTTTATTATTTATATTAATCTTGTAAATGGACTCAATTAAATTTTGCTGCGTAAATTCCACTTCAGTTTATACAGACTAAATTTAAAACCAACATATGAATATTCTGATATTATTAATATCAATCTAATCGTCCTTAAACATATTTCCTTGCATAATTTATCCACCACTTATATCATAATGTTATAATTTTTAAAGGGTTAAAAATAATACTTAAATGCATAATCAAAGTTGGGAAACTGTCAATATAACTTTTGTATAATGACATAATTCAAATTTATTTGATTTGTTTGACATCTTTAGTAATGATATTGGTCAACTTATATTAATTAAAGTGGATTTTTTTTCTTTTATTACCGTAAATAAACTTGCATATAGTATGTATAAATTGTTTGAATTTTTAACTAGCAAAATTTATGCAAATAATAAAAAAATTATTATTTTAATGTTGTTGTTAATATTAGTATTTAATTCGTACAAACTTATATGTAATTAGACTTTAAATTTATAACAACTTCAACAAGAGTAGTTTAACAAAGACTGTACCGAACATAGGATGACAATAAAATTACTAAAACATTAAAATTGTTAACAATAATGACTACTATATCTATTAGAATTAGAATTAATTAATACATACTCCCTCCGTCCCGTCCTAATTTGCACACTTTCCTTTTTCGGTTGTCCCATTTGCACACCCCCAAAATGGAAATGAATCCTAAAATCTCCACCCTTAAAATCTCCACTCTCAATCTCCACCTTTGAAAAAATCAACTAAAAAGTAAAAAACAGTTTTTCTTAATATACGCGCCGGAGCAGGTGTGCAAATTAAGCCGGGACGGAGGGAGTACTAAATAAAAAAAAAAAAAAAAAAACTAAAAGCAGTCATAAACATTGAACGCCAACTGATCAAATTGAGGTTGAAACTCAAACATACACATAAAAACCCTATAATACTTCAAGGCTCGAACCATATCAGGTAACTGGTGAGTCGACAAACACCATTTCTGAACTGAATCAGATCGACAACAAACTCCTCATTGCCGGTATTAATAACGGCGATTCCGTCACGCATATGATAAGGAGTTAAATGATGTCTCACAAAGTCTCTAGGAATAGTATGTTTGAAACATTTAAAGTACATCAAATTAACATTAGTCGCACATCAATTTAAAAAGCACAACTTAAATGGAATAATAAATAAATAAAATTACAATGTTCCCGTTGAAATGTTTCATGAACCGTGAATCAATCATGAAAGTTGGAAAATGATCATCTCATCGATGACAATGAGATTTTTAGCAATACCTGCATAAAAACAAATTCAATGTAAAAGCTTATATTTTAGAGCTCATCTTGAGATAATAAAAATTTTAAATTTGGTAAAAATAAACTTTAAAGTAGTAACATGTTTGAGTTAATAAAATCATCTTTATATAATGTTGTGGTTAAATAGATAAAGTAATATCCCATAAATTATTACAATAATACAGTTTATGTGATAAATATTAGGGTTAATTACAGAATGCAGCCTGTACTTTCAACGATTTTTCACTCTGCAACCTAAAGTAATTATTTTTTCCGATCACAACCTGTATAATGCGGGATTTTACTTTTGCAACATCCGGCTATATATTCCGGCATGTATAGGCCATGTGCTCAGCACATGCCAAAAAGGCCCAATAAGAATGCGACACGTGGCCATCTTAATTAATTTTTTTATTAAATAATATAAAAAAGATTTAAATTCTAAATAATTTTATATAAAATATAAGAAATATTTAAAAATTCAGAAAATTATATTGAAAATTTTAAATTCATTTAAAAATCCAAAAATTAAAAAAAAAATCTGAAAATTATTTTAAAAATTCAAAAAAACTTCAGAAAAAAATATAAATTCAGTAAATTAAAATTTTATTTCTGAAAATTATTTAAAAATTTCAGATTTTTTTTTTAAATTCTTATATTCATTTAAAATTCCAAAAACTAAAAATATAATTTTTTAAAATTATTTAAAAAAAATTCTAGATTTCATTTAAAATTCAAAAAATTAAAAAGTTTATTTCATAAAATTATTTTCGAAGCGAAATATATTTCCAGAAAATTTAATTATAAAATAAAAATATATTTTCAAAAAAAAAATAATAAGATCTCCTACCTCCAAACTCATCATGATTCTTCTCCCTTATCAACCAAATTTCTCAATTTTCTCACATAAAAAGTGCATAAATTCAACAAATTTCTTCTGAAAATAAAAGTGCACACCCAAACCAGACTCCGACCACAAAAAACTCCACAAATAGAACTCCCTCTCCGCTAGATCCTCGGTTGTGCCGCTGCCAAACCTATTCCCTCCGCCGCACGATGACATTGCCCTCCTCCCAATCTCTTGAAAAATCAGCTGCAACGCTCACTGTGATAGTATTTTTTTAGTTTAATATTAATTTTTTTAGAAATATATTTCGCTTCGAAAATAATTTTATGAAATAAACTTTTTAATTTCTTGAGCTTTAAAAGAGATTTAAATTTGTTTAAATAACCTTCAAAAATTATAATTTGATTAGTTTTTTTTTTTGCAATGTATCTTCATCTTATTTTTTAGTGAAAGTTAGTGAATGATGTAAGTTCCTGGATAGGCAGAAAACGATAATTTTTTAAGTGACCTTAGGATGAATTAGCTTCCAAAATATTAAGTCACGTATTACAATGCCAATCATGTTATATCATCACACAAAATGTTGTTCTTTGTATTATTTAAAAAATAAATTTATTATTTTATGTAATATGTAAAAACAAGACATACATAAACATGACATAAAAAGATGTTTATAATTGGAAGATTAACATTCCACTACTCTCATGTTCTTTGCAACAATTTGTCGAAATTTATAAAATTAAAAGGTAATTTTAATTATTTGAATAATGATAAATGTAGTGGACCATACAAAACAATAAATTGATGATATTGAACAACAAATTCTTCAGTTTATTATAAACACACTAATTAATATGTGGTGTTATAGTGTGGTACAAAATGTCAGACGGTAGTTACAAAATTAATGCATTTTGCAATTTATTTATCTTTTTATTTACAATTTAAAAGTGAATTTTACTCTATTAATAATGATAAGAGTAATGAAACAATAAACACAACATTAAGAGGGATATTATGCCTCAAGTTGCTGCAAAACTCAAAATGTTAATTTTTTGTTTTTGTCTCGGCCAAATGTTTTAATTAAGTGTGGTGCAATTGAATCAATATGTTTTTATGGAACGAAATAAAGAGGCCTCAATGACATGACACTTGTGTGATTTTTCATCCAAAATCTCACTTCACGTTTTTCAATTTTAGTCATCATAATTAATAATCATATTAAATCCAGTTTGCTTGTCTTCTTGAATAAATTAAAAAAAAACAATTTGTAATTTAACTAACATTCAATAAAAGGGGATTTTGTGAGTCATGTCGAAAAATATTCTAAACATAGATTTAAAAATTAAACAACATTAAAGAGAGATGGAACTCCAGTACTTAACGTTAATAAATAACATTTTTCGATTTTAATTACGATAAATATAATCCATGCATAAATAAGGATTAAAAATATTTCATTTTAACAGACGAATATAGTATGTATTTTTTTTTTCAATTTAAACATTTTGTTTAAAGTCTAAAAGTAATATTTAATCATAATATAGACCATTATACATAATAAGGAGATTGATATTGGGCCTTAAGTGAAAAAACCACATTTTACAATCGTTTAATTTGTTGTCTTCCGTAAACTATTCTACTAGAAAAATATGTTGATTTTTTCTATTTAATTTAGAGGCCTCAGTGAAATGACCCTTGTGTGATTTTTCATCCAAAATCACACTTCACATTTTTCAAGTTTAGACATCATGATTATCAAGCTTATTAAATCCATTTTGCTTGTCTACTTGAATAAATTAAAAATATTTGAAATTTTTACGACATTCAATAAAAGGAGGTTTTTATAGTCATGGCTAAAAATAATGTTTTTTGCATTAAAAGATTAAACAGCTTTCGAGAGAGATGGTGTAACGACCCGGATTCTCTAGTTGCATTATTTTATTTGAATTGAATGAAAATATATTAGTTGCATTATTTTGTGCGCATTTTACTTGTTGTAATTATTTTTCTTACACTTGCATAATTATTGTTCTTTTATAAGTAATGGTATGAATTAATATTTTTTTAACGGATCGGGATACAGAAGTTTCATTAGACAACACTTAGACGCTATATTACCCAATGATATAGAGAAACCTACAATTTTATGGTAAGCCCGATCCATAGGATTACTAACCTAAAAACCAACGACCGAATTCCACGGTTTTATGCCCACAATATTGCCCAAAATCAATGGTTAAATTTCATGGTTTTATGCCCACAATATTGCCCAAAACCAATGGTTAAATTCCATGGTTTTATGCCCACAATATTGCCCAAAACCAATGGTTAAATTCCACGGTTTTATGCCCACAATATTGCCCAAAACCAGCAGCTAAACCACGGTTTTGTGCTTGGTAGGTCTATAAATAGAGGTCTGAGGAAGCCTTCATTCCATCACCTCCTCCCACCAAAACATAGCTTGAAGTCTTCCTTTCTTCTCCCACAAGCATAGCTGGTAAGTCTTCTCTCTTTCCATCTTAAATGTTCCATCCCAAGCCACCGAAATCCGGCGAAGTCGCTGGAAAATTGACCCGACAACTTTTTCGGCTCGTCGGATCAGCTACTGCCCCATTTTCATTTTCGTCATGTTATCAAAACCCATATTTTCTTATAGAATATGATAGGGCTTGGCGAGAGAATTCCGCAACAGTTTTCAGAATCGCAATCTGAGCTCTAGAACTCCGATTATGGCCGGTCAAAGTTTTGGGCGAAACCCATATAACCGAACCACCTTCAAGGAGCCATAACTTTTTATTTCGAACTCCGATTCTGTTGTGGCTAGTCATTGTAGAAAGCTCTCAGCTTTCTGTAGCCATGTCCCAATTGAAATTCCAATGATCGAGTCGCTGGAAAAGTTTGATCAAAGTTGCTACAGAAATTCATGTGCAATCTTTATAAAATTAGATATTCTTTAAGGGCTAAAATGTAATTTTCGATTTTTAATTATGCCCCTAGTCAAAGTCAGTCTTTTTGAAAGTCAACCAACCCATGCGTTTACGAAAATGCCACTGTCATTTTTACAAAATTGCTACTCTTTTTTAGAAATTACAATAATGTTACTAGACTTTCAAAGTGTCATAAAATGCTCGTTTTTAACCCGATTCGACTCAAACCAATAGCCAAAGAACCCAAATTCCAAAATCTACAGTTTTACATAAAAGTATGAATTAGAAATATTTTGTAAATTGCAAAATGGTCCCTGAACTTTTATAAAATTACAAATCTTGTCTCAAATCTTCAATTTATGTTTAAAACCTAGTACCCACCTATGCTAAGAAAAATATTCTATATTGTGGGACTAAAAGAAGTTGAAGCAGAAGAGGACTCTTATCTACAGAAGGACTATACGACCAACTAACCGTACGCACTTTTAGGTGGGGAATCTCTATGTGGCTATTTTATGTTGTCTACTAGGTTTCATGCAAACTTTTCCATGAATGTTGCTTACGCCTATATTTATGTGGCAAGTATGTGAAGTTTATGTTTAACTTGTGTGAAAGTTATGTGAAGTTATGGGTAAAACCATATTATGTGTATTGTATATGGGTAATACCGTACTAGCTATATTAGGACTGCGGGTAACACCGTACAAAATCCTCGGGTCACTCCTGAATATGCTTTTCAAAAACCTTACGGGTAAAACCGTACATGCTATGCTTTACGGGTATGCTTACGGGTAAAACCGTATATGATTATGCTTACGGGAAACTGTATATGATTATGCTCTACGGGTAACACTGTACATGTTATGGATCGAAAGATCACCCTCGGGTCGCTCCCGAATATGCTATGCTGCTAGAGCGAGGCAATGCGGGTCCCACCTATGTGCTCCTTTCTATATGGTATGTATATATGTGTATATTTATTTTAATTTAGATTCCAACATGTTTTCGGATGTGTTTTATGTGTTGATGGTATTTGCATTATTTATGTAATTGTCCGTTATTGTAAATTGTATGAAATCTAAGTGGAAAACCGAGTGAACCCACAGAGTATTTTTCTCGAACACTCACCTTCCTCCTTTCAGGTACTAACGTGGAAGAGGAATGAAGATGGATGAGAGCCCTCGTCCGAAGTGAAAGCTACTAATATTTGATACAGAGCTTTATTAAACTCTTTTTTATGGGACATGCAAGCAAACTGTGAAGTTATGCACTTCCGCTTTAAACTTTGTTAAACTACTTTTCAAACTATGCGGTCTCTATTTAAAAGTTATGATGAACTATTTTGAAGTAATTATGAGCTTCCGCTTGTTTTAAGATTGTGTTAACGTGATTTATAAAACGTCTTCTAAGTATTCATTATTTCGAGCAAAAATTATCATCAATTAAAGTTCAAGGATTTTATAGATTTCAGTGACGTTGCCCATTTTTCTAATAATATAAGTTTCATTGAGATGCGGACGTCACAGACGGAAATCCAGTACTTAATGTTAATAATACAATTTTTTCGGCTTAACTATGATAAATATAATCCATATAAATATGGATTAAAAGAAACATTTTTATCTTTAACAGACGATTATAATATATAAAAAATTTGCAATTTAAATTTTTTGTTTAAATTCTAAAAGTAATCTTTAATCTATTAATAAGGATATGAGTAGTGGACCATTACACATAATAAGATAATTGAGATTGGGCATTAAGTGAAACCGTTGTTTTTGTTAGTTTTAGCAACAGTTTTTTCCCGTTGTTCTATAATTTAAATCGTTGTCTATTTAATGTTAATTTTTGAATTTAGCAACTCTTTTTAGCTGTTGTCTTTTACCCGTTGTTCTTCATTTTAAATCGTGTCTATTTAAAAGATAATTTAATAAAAATAATTACCTGTCTCTCAAATATGCATTCATAGATCAAAATAATTCTCTCCAAACCAAGACAACACATGATTGTGTAATATCTAAAAATGTGCTATTCATCAGAAAGGATAACATGTGCACTCCTTGCCACTTTACGCCACAAAATATTAACTAATTTGAATCCAAGACTTCGAAAAATGTTTGAAACTTCACAGCAACTTCTTCAAAATATATGTACCTTCTTTGCCTACCTGCCAATGGAAACATTATAAACGACTATGTTAACAAAAGAATAAAGCCGAAGCATCAAGAAAAAATATAAAAAAAAACATTGAAGACAATTATATGTGGTTCTATTCATTTTGAAACCACATTAATCATAAACACATAAATCATTCGTAAGAATCCACATTAATCATAAACACATAAAATCATCGGCTGCCCAAGCTCAAATAATCACACGAATAAATCAACAAATTGATGATCTAAAATATCATAAACCAAGTTTTGATATAAAAAAACATGTTAGGTTAAGTGTAATAAAACTAATCTAGTACAATTGACATACCTTTCAAATTTAGTCATCATAGATGTAATCTTGGACACAGCCTGCCCACTCCCTACGAACTTCATCAATGTCTACCATACTGTATTCAGCTTGTTTAAACTATTAAAAACAAGAAAAAATAATTAATTCCATTTTACGAACGCATAAAAATAACAGAAAAGTAAAATTACATTATTTAACATTACCATCGATCATAGAGAAACCCGGTCAATGATTTCAGTTTCTTCAGTGATTTGTCTCATGGAACGCATTACATAGAAACCACACTGAACATCATCGGGTTGGCGAGGGCCCTAAGTTAAAAAATGTTAATAAAAATACATGTAAACCAAAAAACATATGTAGTCATAGTTGAAGTAAAGTGCTTATAGGTATTATTTCCCATATTGGCTGTTTTTGCCCTTTCATACCCTTGGCTTCCTTAAAAATTGTTAATGCTCTTCATACATTCAAAAGTGTTTAAGTCAGAATGTCACTTACTAAATAACAATTTTAATTGATAAAAACTATCTAGGCTTACTTGTCCACAATATATTTCCAATTGGAACTTCGAATTCTGTGATTCATAGGATCTATTTAGAAGACAATCTCCTTGTAAGGGTCAATGGCGCTGAGAATCCAATGATGCCTATGCACGTACAATAATGAGCCTTTGCAGCTATAAAATGGGAAATATAAGATTTCGTAATTAGAGAAATAGTTCTTACCCACATTACTTGGCACCAAGACTAGCTGATTAGGGGATGAACTTATCAGCCTATTTGCTACGAATTGTGCCCTTTTATTCATTCTTTCATCCTTTTGGCCTTCAGTCTCGTTCTTATCTTGGAAATATGGGATGCTATTTGGATTCATAAAACAAAATTTGTCTTCTATGCCCTTTTCTTTCATCTTTCTAAAAAGATGCCTAGTATTTCAAGAAACATACAAGGTTAGTATAAATAATCAAAGAAAACAATATAAATCAAATAAATTAATAAATCATTTAAATAATTAATGGAAATTTGCCCAGGAAATTCGCAAAAAATGATTTCATCATCTAGATTTAATGCAAGTGGCGTGCTTCATAGTTAATGCTCTGCAACAAAAATGACTTTTCTCATAACGTTGCAGCAACAATAATACCTCATCCATCTATATTCAGTTGCATTGTAAAGCCAAATGAATTTTAGTATCCTCAGTCACAAGCCAATTCCAACTATGTCTTTTGCATCGTTTTGTGTGCATTTACCATTTATTATTATTATAATAAATCCATAACTATGAAAATTATTTTAAGCATTCATAATCAAGTCCAAACTAAAAGTAGTAATGTCTAACTATATTATGCTTGCAGGTTAAAAAAATGCTTTCTATTAGCTCTACTTCATACATTCAATCTCAAACAGAAAAGGTTGAATTAGTAATCCTCGAGCAGAAAAACTAGAAGAGTGAACTGACAATAAATATCTTAATTAAGTTCTAGTATTTTTTAATTAAGTAGTCTAAAGTCCAATTTCGTTGTTCACTAGTGAAGGTGTAATGTTCATTTACAGATTTTGTGCAAGTCAAGCATTGCATGATTCACTCACTAGATTTCAGGTCATCTCAAAGCTCTTAAGATGGGATAGCATAGTTGTGTGCTGCTTCTGAAAAGGAACACAGGTTCCTAGCTATATCCCCAAAAGAATAACTACAGAGACCAGGACAGAGGATAACTAAGGTACAAAAGAATAACAGGTATTTGTTTCTCTTTGTTTCTTAAATATTTAATAGATCATCTTATATCCTCAAAATTGGTATATATTGTACAGAGTTACCTTAAGAGAAATGGGCCGATAATGTATGGTCTGTATAAACATGACAGACAAGAATTAACAAACTTAATTGTAATGGGCTTAAAACAAATTGCTATGCTGCGGATAATAAACTCAAAAAGAGCAATCAAAATTCACAATGCAGGGGCATGCAAGATCATAAATTGTGGTATTAATGCGTTGCATGCTTAAGCCCTTTTTTATAGAAATTACCCAGAAAAGCAAAACAACCGGCCACCAAATAGGCTGCTCTGAATTTCACTAGATTGTCTTTGCTCTGAAGCTGATGGTGTCTGCACAAATGTTTTGATTGCAACATCTAAATGTCCATAACCAGATGAAAATAGAATGAATCTATGACTTGAGATATTTAGAACATTCCCAAGAACCCAAAGGAACTTTTGAGGATTCCTGAAGTAACCCATGCTGCAAATAAAGGAAATTAGTTAGAGTGCAATTAAATCACCAAATGTAATTTAAATGCATTATGTCTAATAAGCAAATAGCATGCATCACACATTCCCCAAGTTCCTCTGCCAAAATTTATGTCTACAGAGCAAGCCATGAAATAGAATTATGATGCACTAGTTTTAAGTGTTATCCTTCAGTTGATGCATAATTTTAACTGTATCTTGTTGAAAACAGATATTAACTGTGAAATTAACATATATTCAAGACATGCAGATCTAATCATAATATCTACCTGAACTTATACTATCCCTCCCATTTACATCAGCTAAGATGCGTCATTTCTTTTAAGCAAAAAATGCATAAACCTTTCTGCTGAAAATTTCTTAAGCAATAAAAAATCGGGAAGATGGAAATAAAAGAATATAGGAGCACCATGCATAACATCACTAACGAAATGTCACGGACAGATAATCAAGAACACAAAGAAAATAGCAGTTTAATATAGACTCGCCTACCAACAGAACTAAGACTTATGAAAGTAGGCTGCTCTGCAGAAGAAGAATTCAAGAAAAACTCTATTTTCGCATGACTTAAACACAAATCAACTTCAGCATGCATTTTCCTCACAGAAATTGAAGCTGAAATTTCTGCACATCTGGTGCAAGTGAACTGCCATTCAACAGGGAGAAACCAAAAGCCACAAACCCGGACTGCAGGTGGCCAGTAACCTGTGATGGTTCAAGAACAGGCGCTTTGAGAAGTAAGCAATAGAAATACAAATAAAACATAGAAGATTACACATTGTAATTCTGGTTTCCCTTAAGATAGTGTCAAGAAATTTCAATTTGATTAGGATATTGAATTGCTATCAACAGATGATCATGTAAAAGTTTAGAAAATAAACAATGCCAAATCCGCCTATGGCAAGCAACCGTTGTTATGACACTTGAAGGTAAAGTAATGGTATCACATTCTTGTCGTTGTTCTGCAATAAGAAGATATCATATATAGGAAAGACTTCTACAGCAAAGGCTTCATATTTAATTTCTAACCAAAGTGTAACTGAGCGACATAATGTATTACTTCAGATCACATTGACATTATGTGGACTCATCAAAATATATCTGAGCATCATTTATTTTTTCTCACACATGTACTACAGTACAGATTTATAGTATTGCAAACCACCAATATCATATTGCAAGAAAAATAAAGGTGAAAAATATGCTACATATTTATAGGTTTTGTTATAACTATAAATTTCTTAATTAAAATGAAACTAATAAGATACACATCATACTTTTCTTGTTTGATTATTATTGTTGTCGTTGTTGTTACTACTACCATTATTTATTAACAACAAGAATTACTAAATAATAAAAGGTGCAAAGAGAATTGAGAATTATATGGTGAATTATGGCTTCTAGCCTCCATCCTTCGTGACAAAGGCAACAACCTATCAATGTTGCAAAGTAAATTTTTCTCACGAGGAAATAAATATGACAAAACAATGATGCAGGGGGAAAGAATCCTTCAAGGTAGATAAGCTTTCTTTTCATAATAACAGAAAAACTAAAATGAGAAATGTTAATTGGACATTACCAGGGCACTCACTATTTCTTTGCTGAAACCATACCTGTATATTCAAGAGAGGAAGGGTCAGAAAACCCGCATCTAAGCAAGCACTAAATGTCATGAAGGAATGTTGCAAAGAAATAATAATGTTATGCAGAAAGGATAAGATAACAGGAATAGGTTAACGTTTCAAATATCCTATTAGCAGTAAGAATGACATGAATCAACTTGCTGTATATTCTTAGTGAAATATCTCTGAGAGCATATCATCATATTTCTCCTACTTAGCAGGTAAACAAAGGGACAACAATGGAACACTTAAGCCTTTCATGAACTTTTGGTAGTGTTACAAACCTTAATAACAGATCAATATTCTTAGAAGAAAAAATACTTACAGTAACAGGGGAGATGAAGGTCTATCATGCCATGTTGGCAGGCCAATTACAGGATCCTGGTTCAAAATCATGAAAGACAGATGGCAATTATATTAGCAAAAAATATGCAATGTTCTTCAACACATAAAAAAATAAAAATACTATTGCAAGGATCTACTTGCTCCAATAACAACCGTAAAGGGCAAGAAGCTCAACTTCGTATCAAGGCTTCTCCACATTCCCCAATCTTCAGTGAAAAGTGGCCACATCCAATGGGCAACATCTCCCCATCCAATCTATGATAAAAATACAAGGGCAAAGGAGAGGGAAAAAAGAACAAGAAGACATCCTTCGGTGAGTGAGATGTGATGCTCCACTTACATCCTATCAACTATACTACATATAAACAAGTTGACAATAACGTAAACAGGAGAACAATGCACACACATGATTAAACAAATAGAGCAATGATGTCAGTTATAACAAAGCCTGAAGCTCATTAATGTAAAAATATTGCAATATATGGCATGAATAGCATAAAACTAAAAGAACTAAGATTGCATACCTTACCAGATGGAGCTTCTTGAAAATATTTGTATAGAAGAGGGAGTTCATTCCTAAATTGGCGTTCAAATGAAGAAGGGGCACTGGAGTGCATAAAAATAAAAATAATAGGTATTGTGACCATTAATTAAAATAAAATGTGCCAGTAACAAAATATTTAAGTGAATAAAAAAACTTAAGAGGAAAATATATTACATGGCAACAGAAGGAGAAAGAATAGACAGCGGATACATTATACACAAATAGGTTAAAATAATGTAACTCTCTGTCTATGCAATCACGTGAATGGGCAAGGAGTAGGGACACACACAGAGACACACAGTGACACAGAGGGGAAGATGAGAGGGAACAGAACAAAACAAGCCACACTTATTGGATATTTAATGTGCTTGGACTCTTGGTTTCGGGTGAAGTACCCATGTCAACATGCCACAACATGGAATACGCAACAGACACTTCATGAAAAATTTAGATACTTTAGTTTCTCACAGAGAGAAAGAAGAAGGGTACCTTAGTAACTTCAAGTGAGGCTTGATGTAGTTTTGTTCTTGGATGATGATATTTGTTTTGAAGGACATTACCATTTTGTATCACGTCTTGGACTTACAATATTAATGAGATGGGAACATTTCAATTTTTTATTTGCATTTTTTCAAAGTTTATCAAACATATAAAATTTATAAATGTTGTATGCAAAAAGTGTGTGTGTATGTGAGTGAGAGAGAGAGAGAGAGAGTTAAAGAAATTCAGAACATTGTTTGGGTATCCAATATCTATGTCCAAGTCTCAGATCCTTTCTAACTGTGTAATCTAGATTGCACCGAATAGATCTGAGACCGAGATATATACCAATGGCCCACACCAGTACCCTATTCCAAGAACATATGTAGAAGGGCACGTACTTTGCACCAATCAGATAATTATACACCTGAAGCCACTGATAATTTATGCTACTGAAGCTAGTGGAATCCTGAAAGCTGGCTTGAAATTCCGTAAAGACCGCGCTTCCAACAGGACTAAACTAAAGCTTCTGAATTTCATTAATTATTCTCTTAGCATCTACATACGATACCCGGGCATGAATAGAAGTGTGTTTACCAAAGAAGGATCCAACAGGTTTCATGACGTCTTAAATTTATCCTAGTTCAGTGTTTGGAATGAACAAAATCAAAATAAATTGATGTATTTGACTGAAGATCTTATCTGAATGGAATCCTGCGGAAATGAGGGGATAAATCCCAACATTTCCCAATACCACATTTTAAATGTAAACATAATTTCATGTTCCTACATATCCAACATCCATTTCTAATCAACTCCAAATACGGTAAAAGTTGGTGATTAAAAATTTAAGAAAATTATACCTGTATGGAACAACATAAGGAGCTACAACCGCACATCGAACATGAAAATTCCACTAAACTCCAGCCTTCCTGAAATATGCAAAGAAATTAAGAAAGACCTCAAATGATAGCTGTATTCCGAAACACACTCTTCACTAAATAGCTATCAGAATTTAGGAAAATAAGAAAGATAAAGATTCTCGTCATTAATTCTTTATCTGTCTTGCAACTAATTAATAAAATATACTTGAACGAGCTTGTTTCATCATATGTAATTTCACAAGAAATCACTAGATAGAATTATATCTACTCTCTAGCGATAAGCATACAACCTACCAATATAGTTCAATGTTCAGCCAGTCTGAGTGATTTTGTTTACAGTTTATTGCCTTCTAATGCAATTAGGTGAATGCTAACTTAAACACAGGTAATCGCAACTCACATAGTTCAGTTAAACTGAAAACAGGAGAAGCAAAAACTTGAGGAAATCGACGAGAAGCTTCACGAAGAAAGCAAAAACCAAATTGGAAGAAAACAGACAGATGGAAGAAAATTTTAAATCAGAATTTTCACCTTCGACCTCAAATTTAAAAGCTAGTTCACAAAATAGAGGACAAACTCCCAAACCCTTCGATAGAGAGAGAAATGATACATGCTAGTTTTACATGTGTATTAGGTCAATTAAAGGTCGTAATATGTGACATATGCATGTGTATTTGGGCGAAAAGTGATTAAAACCCATCTTTTGAGCTAGATGACGTGTTTCTGCTTGTTTTAGTGTGATTTAGGTATAAAAAGGCCAAAAAGTCCGTTTGGGCAAGGCTCGGATGAAAAACGAGCAAGAAAAGTCGAAAATAGCAAGGAGGAGTTGAAGCATGGTCAGAAAATCTAACTCGGTCGAGGGGTGTTCTGCCTCGGTCGAGTTTAATCCAACTCGGTCGAGGGCGATTCCGACTCGGTCGAGGCAGCTTTCCGAGTCCAAAACTGAATATGCGCGTTTTATGATTTTGAGCCCACCTTGGACCTAATTTAACCTTAACTATATAAGGAGGTTCCCAAACTCGAAAAAGGGAGTTAGAGATCATTACAAGGCATATTGAAGAGGAAAGTAACATCAAAGGATCAAGATCAAGACGACAATTAGGGTGCTTATTCATTGTCTCATTTTTCTATTTCAAATCATGTTTATCTATGAACATATTTGTGTTATGAATATGAACATGAGTGGGTAGTTTTCTGATTATTCTAGGATTTTGAAAGTAGGTTTTAACGATGTTTGATTAATTGAAGTTTTCTATTCTAGTTAATGATTATTATTCGTTATCTATGTGTTGTGATTTAGTTTCATGAATAGTTAAATTGATCACTTAACTACTTCTACATAATTCATAAGTTCGCTTTCAATGGAAAGACAATATATAGCGTATTTTTTGAGTGCTCTGAAAGGAGGTGAGATAAGTGCGTAGGCATTGGTCTAAGATCGATTGTGTTGGATTATATCTATTATAATACTCTTGTAGAAAGTAATATAATTAATCCCTTTCACTAGGACCCTTCTTGGTTGTCATAATTTGTATCTTTATTAATTAACCCTAGAGATGGATCTATAAATTTATATAAACCCTAACATGCGCCTATAACACACAAGAGTTAAGGATTCGACCTGATAGTTGTTTACACAAGAGGTCGATTTCTGATTGAATGATTTCTGACTCCCGTCTTAACCTTCTGGACCGTATCCCCTACTCAATCCTCAACGCCGGATGGACGACGAACCTTGAAGCATTCCAAGTGGGAAGGAACACCTTAAACCGCCGCCGTCTACTCTCTCTTTCTCTCTATTCAGTGATCTTTTTGAATGTTAATTCTTATTTTCCACAGAATGAGAGACCATGTATTTATAATACATGGGCCAAGCCTAGTAGTTTAATTCCTTCTAGGATTAAGAATTTAATTCCTTATTAGGAATTTAATTCTCTATAGGAACTTGGACTAGGAGTCTATATGGGCCAGTCTAGGGATCAAATACAAGAAATAAAGATGGGCCTAACTATGAATTAATTCTTCCTTGTTCAGCCCAGAACATAATTAATTCATAAATATTAATTCATTCCACTAGAGAATTAATACTGACTTACCCCTTTATTCCCGAGTTGAGTCGGGGCTTGAATTAGACTTAATTAATCCCCGTATTTAAGATATCGAATATCCATTAATTAATTAAAGCCTCTTACATCTTAAATCAATTAATTTCTTATTTATTCCTTACGTAGTACCACTCAACTTTATTATTGTACCTGAACTTAATCAACCTGCAGGGTTTAGTACAATAAACCTTTTGAGCTCCTTAAGGGGATATCATCATCCTAAACGGATACGGTTACTTAAATACAAATTACCAATTATTATATGCAAGTTGCTGTCACCCAAAATACATAGTATAAAAGTTATATCTTAACTCTTGCCCATAGTAAATCAAAGTGACACACAAACAAGCATTCATAACTGTAATCTTATTTAGGTTTTAGATTATTATTAGTCACCGAGATCTCCAGTTCTTCACTAAGGTCAGGCAGAAGAACATATCTCACTGTGATCCTATCAATACGTAAATACATACCAGTATAAGTAAATAGTCAAGATAAACTATTTCTACTTAATACTGCAGCCTAAACCAACAACTCGTACTCAAGCTGTCTAAGCTGTGATTTACATTTTATATCTCTTTAAGTTTAACCAATCATATGATCTTCTGTGATCTTCAACACACCATAGGATCTACTTATTTGCAAGAGATATGGGGACACATACATAGTGAAAATGCAAATATAATCAGATAGGAGATAAACAATGAATAACTGGAAACACTGTATATAAAAAGTTTTGCTTTCAGTATACAAATCCAACAGATTGGGAGTTCGTTAGGTCTAGTCGACTTGAAAGGGTGGCTAGGGATAATGAATCTACAAGTTAATTGCTTTGAAAGGAGAGTTAATATATATAAGTGCCGTCTAATAACGATAATAATCATTGCTAGTTTAGAATAATTAGATTGTCATACTTAGTTAATTCTGAAATCAATTCTCTAGAATTTGTCTTCCAATCTTGAGCATTTGATAAATTGTTTTCTTAATCTTGGATTTAAGCGTTAAGTAATAGTTTAGTAAAATTAGTTTAATACTAAAATCAATCCAATTGAGAGCCTAGTTAGGGGTGTTTTAGGATATTTAGAGAATCGAACTAGTCATTAAGTCAGTCCTTGTGAGATCGACCTTGCTTGCCGTTATATACACTTGCACCCGTACACTTGCGGATCGTTAGGTTATAAAATAGGCGAACAAGAAGCAAAGCACGCATGAACAGATGGAACCACAATCCGCGAATAAACAATACCTGACTGAAGTCGGAGAAGTGGAGGTGAAATCTGATGATGATTTACAGTGCATTCAAAAATCCACCACCAAATACCAGCAAAATTCTACTGAAATCCTTCATTACTTTTGTGAAATTCCACTGAAATTGTGACTGAGAGAGAAGCGAGAGAACGGAAGAAGGGCGTGCTCTTGCGCGCTTTTCTGATTTGGCTGATTTGTGCTTTTCTGATTTGGACTGATTTGTGTGTATTTCTAATTTGGGCTTTTCTGATTTGCGAGAGAACAGAAGAAGCGAGAGTCAACTAAATTGATTCTCATAGATTGGCTGTTAATTAGGCCAGAGGATTGGCTGTTAATTGGGCCAGAGAAGAATGAGCGTTGGGCCTTGCATTGAATTTTAGATTAGCGGAATCTGTATCTTCTGTTACCATATGTAATTTGTATTTTGTAGGCATTTTTTCTTATTTTTTCTCTATTCACTATCTCAATATCTAAACATTGATATAAAATTGTAGATAGAAAATAAAGTGTTTTTGTTAACTTGTGTAACAAAAATTAAAATTAAAAGTACATTTTGCAATCGAATTATTTATAGCGATTAATGATGGAGCCTAAAAAATTTAATCGGGTCCGGCCGAGCAAAAAATTTAATCTGGCCTGAAATTATTTGGCCCGTCCCAGCTTATTACCCTGTAATAACTTAAGATATCAGGCCGGCCCGATAATTCCAATGAAGACTTTATTAAAATAAAATGTAATATATACAATAAAATGCAATATATAAAAAAAATGCAATCAATAAAATAAAATCATATTTATTATTTTATTTCAAATATATATTATTAATTATTAAAATCACATTGAAGAGTTTATTAAAATAATAATTTTACATCACAATAAAAGTATTGTAAATTAAAATACTTTTTTTACAATAGTTTTGCAAAAATGTTGACGGAAATGTTGTCTATTGGAGCAATGTATTGTCAATAAACAACAGATTTGGGCAACTGTCGTTAAAAACTGTTGTATATTTGTAGAAAAAGGCGCTAATAAACGACAGATGTTGAAAACATTTATAAAATTGTTGTCTATTAGCGTGTCTGTCACTAATAGACAACATATAGCGGTAAAACTATTGTTAATTGATGAATAGACAACACTGCTAGGAAAAATTATTGTCTTTTAACTATTGTATATTTATGAAATTGTTGTAGTGCTTCGATATATGTTTGATAAATATATGACACGCATAAATATGGATTAAAAGAATTATTTCATTCTAACAGTCGATTATAGTATTAATTTTTTATGCAATTTAAATATTTTGTTTAAAATCTAAAAGTAACATTTAACCTATTAATAAAGATGAGAGTACTGGACCATTACACGTAATAAGAAGACATCAATTGGGCCCTAAGTGAAAGCCAACTATTACAAATTCACTTATTTTCAATTTTGATCATGATTAATTATCATGTTGAATCTATTTAGAAGCTTACAGGAATAAAGTTACAATTTATGAAATTTGTTATTGTTTAAAATGTCAAATGTGTACACACAAAAAAAAAAAAAAAATAATAAAAAAATACTACTATCTAAAACATATTGTAATTAATTATTTATATCAGATTCAATTATTTAAACAGAAACGAATACTTGAGACATAACACTAAATATTTTTAAGTTATTTTAATATTAAACATCCTAAAAAAGGCATCAACAATTATTAAGAACAATATTGTCATATGACACAACCAACATTATGCGAAAAAAACTTAAGGAATTTTTTAAAACCAACAAAAGACTAATTCCTAGTCTCAGCAAGAACAACATCAAACATCCAAGTACGCATGTCCATTAGGGCAAAACTAAGGGTAACTCCATAGCCAAAGGAGTTTTCATTCAAGAACTTCGCAACACCTCTTTGGAATATCCATCGATGACCTTCGAAAAGGATACCAGCATCCCTGTCCTTTAAATTCAATCTCAGCTTCGCATTTGCGTTTAAAATCTCTTTGGGACAGAATATTTTTTCTGCAAATTCCTTCACAATGATCTATCAAAAAATCCTAAACATTAAACTCAAGATTAAAAAAATCTTAAATTAAAAATCACAATTTTGCAACAATAATGCAGAAAATAGTCTTGATTGCTGAATTTTGAAAATGTCATACAATTTTCTTCTTTTCGAGGGAAGAAATATTGATGAAAAGTTAAAATTCTTCAAGATCATTAACAAACGACGATTCTTGCATTGTGAGCGTTCTTGTTTTTCGGGACTTCATTCCTGGACTACGGGCCTGTAACACATCGAATCATCGAACATTTTCACTTAAAAAATGTTGTCACCATTATAGTGGAATAATACGATATCACCACTGGTTAGGTCGTTTTCCATTTGGAATTCACTCTAGCCCATTTTCAGAACCTAGTCACTTGGGTGAACTCTCGCTGAAATATCTCATTCTTCTTCAGAAGCTGTCCTCAAAATGCATAGTGGAGGCATATGCTAATTTATCGAAGCCATGAAGATTGGTGGAATTAACTGTAAAAAGAGGAATAGTTTGTTAGTATTTTTTTAAAATAAAATAAATATAAGAAAACAAAAAGTTCTTATATTAGAATATGATTAAGTATAATACTCGAACATCTCCATTTGTATCAACTCCGACTCTCACATGAAACATAGAGCGAGGAATGCAGTGAAGACCAAACAACATTTTACTTTCTTCTAAACCTTAATTTCAAAATAATCAATGTAAAATGGGATTAAAAAATGTAGTGAATTAAAAGAAATGTTAAATTTAAACTAAAGGTTACCTTAAGGACCCCAACTAAGGCTGCTCTCCAACATAGCTTTGTAGTTGTTTCTAAGATAACCGAAAACATTAAAAATAATAACCCTAAAGTCCTTTCCATTATTGAACTTACATAGCAACATATCTCCCTTCTCTATGGAGTTATCGGAAAATAATCTTTTGGCTTTACCTACTAATTAACTTCCGCTTGTTATTATAATTTCAAATGCAAAAAGTCCAACATCCTCCAAAATAACCTCAGACAAAACACGAACATGAAAGATTAGCACCAAGAGTACCAACAAAGTTGGTTGTAATAGCCTATTAAAAAACACTTTAAATAAATAATCAATTCGTTGCAAAAAGGGCAGTTCATATAAATCACTAACAAATTCTTGAATGTTCGGGTTAGGAATTATCAAGAATACACGATCATCGTAAAATCCCTTGCATAAATGTATTTTAGTATGGATGAACATCTAAGAAAAAAATCGAAAAATACCAAAAATATTAGTAAATGATGATTTATATATCAACACTAATGTACGTATTAGTGTTTTAAATATAAATGTTTACTTCTGTGTAAAGTAGAGAAAAAAGATGTCAAGTATTCTGTCTTATCAAAACTGCATAACAAAAAATAGATTAAACTTTTAAAAAAAATGTCCAAATCATGATTCAAATATACCCAACAAGTTGGAAATTATTAGTGGAAAAACCATTGCATAAAGGCATATAATGGTTTTTAAGGAATAAAGTGTAATTTTGTAAAGGGATATAACTTAACACAACAGCTCCTAAATTTAGGGAAGTCATTAATATCATTACCAAAAAGTCAGCCGAATTAATGAAAACAGTATTATTAAAAATAATGGATCAAAATAATAATTTTTTTTTTTTTTGTTAAACCTGGATAACTAATAATGTCATTTTTTTTTTATCAAGATCTCTATTTAGCAAATCAAGTTTCACATTAGGATATAACAATCAAATCCAACCCAAAAAAATATCTCATAATAAGTCTATGTAACATTAAACCATTAATAAATGAATCGATAAAAAAAAAAGTAAAAAAAAAAAAAAGAAGTAAAAGCAGAATGATGAATGTTAGAATTTTATGTTTTAATAAATAAAATTATATGATTAATAAAGAAAAAAATTAACATGAAATACCGGAATCAAAATAAATTGCAATTATTTTATGTCCAAATTGTACTATTTCTTCTAAATCTTTTTTCCTGCACACACTAACGACAATAATATTGCAAAACGAAGAAGATCGAATTATAATTACGATATAAACGAAGAAGATCGAATCATAATTACGATATAAACGAAGAAGATTATTCAAAATTAAATACAAACTAAAATATAAAATGCGGACAATTTTAAATTTAAATCATCACCGAGGTGAGGTTGGTTTGAAGAAACCCTAAAATTACAGGAAAAACACACTTAAAAATAGAAAAAAACATGCAAAATCTAAAAGTTATATTACCTTAATGTTCTTAATTAATAAATCCTCCTGAAGATCTGCAAAATAAGTAGCCAACAAAAGATGGAAGAATTAGATTTACTCAAAATGATGACATGCACATGAAAAATTCAATATGAATTACAGACCCTTATAGAATGCTCCCATTAAACACGCAAACAAACATCTATTTAAACGCAACAATCAAACATGAAAAAATTATCCAAAATAAATCTACAACTCAAGTACAATATGAAGAACAAAACTCAGTTGAACAAAATACTATTATTTTCTAAATAAATGACGCATACTGATCAGAAGAATTTTTTTGATACAAACTTAAACAAAACCACAATCTACAATCCACTATACAAAAATCATATAGAATACCAACAACTTCAAGCAGAAATCTCCATATATTTTTTTTTTTTGTTTAAAAATTGAAAAAGTTGATACAAATTTAAACAAAACCACAATCTACAATCCACTACATAGAAATCTTATAGAATACCAACAACTTCAAGCAAAAAACTCCATTATTCTTTTTGTTTAAAATTTGAAAAAATTGATACAACCTTAAACAAAATCACAATCTACAATCCACTATATAGAAATCACATAGAATACTAACAACTTCAAGCAGAAATCTCGATTATTTTTTTGTTTAAAACTTGAGCTTTGATCGAATGAATGAATGAATACCTAAAAATATTCACAGAAGCAATTGCAGAATATTACTTTTGAAAGCGGCTAAATAATAATCCCTTAAAAGGCGGTTGGTTTGATGGATTTTTTTGGGAATGTTTGACAATCCTAAATAAGGGTAGTAAGATTGAAGATTAACTAATTTCTTCGTTGTCACTTATCAAAAATCCTAAATAATCCCTTCAAATCTGCTGATTTTTAATAATTTAAATAATTAATGCATTGATTACATAATTAAATTTCGACCAACCGGTGAGATCATGACACGAGTCCTACCAGATGCAGAAAGTGAAAATAGGCGGAAAATATGAATTGACTATATTTAGTAGAGAGTTTTGCTTTTATACACATATAGATGATACACGACGGTGGTCATAAAACAAAAGAACAAGAAACTGTTACCAGGTGTGTAATAACAACAACAACAACAACAACAACAACAATACTACTACTGCTACTACTACTACTACTAATACTACTACTACTACTACCACTACTACTACTACCACCACGACCACCACGACTACTACTACCACCACGACCACCACTACCACGACTACTACTACGACTACTACTACTACTACTACGACTACTACTACTACTACTACCACCACGACCACCACTACTACCACTACCACTACCACTACCACTACCACAACCACCACCACTACCACCACCACTACTACCACCACCACCACTACCACTATTACCACTACTACTACTACTACTACCACCACCACTACGACCACCACCACCACCACCACCACCACCACCACCACCACCACCACTACTAATACTACTACTACTACTACTACTGCTGCTGCTGCTGCTACTACTACTACTACTACTACTACTACTACTACTAATAATAATAATAATAATAATAATAATAATAATAATAATAATAATAATAATAATAATAATAATAATAAGAAGAAGAAGAAGAAGAAGAAGAAGAAGAAGAAGAAGAAGAAGAAGAAGATATAATAATAATAAATAATAATAATAATAATAATAATAATAATAATAATAATAATAATAATAATAATAATAATAATAATAATAATAATAATAATAATAATAATAATAATAATAATAATAATAATAATAATAATAATAATAATAATAATAATAATAATAATAAGAAGAAGAAGAAGAAGAAGAAGAAGAAGAAGAAGAAGAAGAAGAAGACGACATTGTAGCTTGAAGGAATTTATGCACTGGTCATGTGAAAGTGTTACTGAGAGTATTGTAACACTGGGACGAACACACTCCTTGTTTAAAGTTGAATTGTAGATTGTATAAAATTGGAGATGATAAACAGAGATGAGATAATTCAAATTCAAACAAAAACGAAGCCTGAGCAATTTTATTTTCAATCACAGCGGAATGAGTTTTATACAATGCCCTTGAAAATCCTAAAGTTGATCATACAAGAAACGATCAAATTTATACTCAAACTAAATCAACATACTAAGAAATCCTCTTTTGAGATAGGGATCACACAAAGTTTCACAACAAAGAATGTGAGAAGTATGAAGAAGTTAGCCTTCAACTTTTGGTGCGAAATGTCTTGGAGAAATTCTGATCTTTACACTTTGTTTCTTTCTTGGTAGGTCGTTTCTTACCACCAAATTAATGTATATAAATATATACTTAACATTATCCTATAACTCTAACTAGTATAGTGGCAAGTAAGGGTCGATCCCACGAGGAACGGCTGAACAATTTTGCTTTGTATATTAAACTATTATGATCAAGCAATATAATGTAAATAAGCTAGAAAAATAATAAAGAAGTGACAGGATTTTAATGAAATCACAACTAACACCTAAATTTCTATTAAGCAACTTAAATAACAATTACTCTAAAAATACTTAGCAATTTAACAATTCAAATAAACAAAGACAAATAGAATGATTTTTTCGGTTTTTTGTTTTCAAGTAATAAAACGATCCACCCTTGATCATGCTTCCCCTTGGTCTTAGATAATTTATGCAACTATTGTTAATACCCAATTAGTTAGCCTTAGAACTCCTACTCCAAGATTAATAACAAGCTCTATCAATCTTGTTGTCTCTTAAGTATAATTAATCAAAACAAGCTCTTCAATTAATCCTACTCAACTTATCAATTCCTAAAACAACCTCTCTAAGAATCAATAGTCAAGTGCATTAAGAATCAAGACAACAGAGTAGATTCGAGATAAAACTCACAAGCTCGGCTTTAGTGGTCGAACTCTATGTTATCCCCAATAAAATAAATCTATTATTTGCTACACGAAAATCGGATTCATAACAATTACATATTACAAGCCCAATTCTAGCAACACACAAACAAATATCCAAATGGGTGATTAAACCACAATTCAATTCATAAGTGTGAATCAACAATCCCAAATAACATAGAACATTCCAAAAACATAATCCAATCGGCAATATTAACCGCAATAATCACATAAATGTCTTCGACTCAAGGTTCCACATTGATCAAGAGTGAATTCTAGGGTGCTAGCCACCCATTACAACTATTACAAAGATAAAATAAGAGAAAATCCAAGAAAAAATGAAAATAAAATAGAAGGAACCAAAAGATAGGATTGATGATCTTGATCTTCAACCCTCTTCCAATCCTTTGCTTCCAATGTTGAATAGTGGCTGAATATGTGTGGGGGATGGGTTCTAGCTTAGGTCAAAATAAAAAATGACCTTATATATATACTGGAGAAAGTGTTAGGCTCCAAATTGGCAAAAAACGTGTTTCGGGATTGAAAACAGGGTATCGAGACGCGGCCGCGAACCAAAGTCACAATCGCGAACTCTTCATTTTGCTTGAGGCATGGTTTGGTTCATGGACACGGTCGCGGGCGCGGGCGTGAATCGTGTCCGGGCCCTAGCGTCCTCGACTGTAAGTCGCGGGCGCGACTGTTCATTCGAACCTCTTCCTCTTGTTCCATCCTTGACTCGTTCTCCGTTCCGGACTTCTTCGAGACTCATTTTTCGGCCTTTATTCATCTATTTTGTCCTGAAACGAGCTCAACACATTAAATGGCTCAATAATACAAATATGCACGATACACGATCAAATATGCATTAAAATATCATTAAAACGACACTTAACGCGACCTAAAATGCATGCATGTTCACGTGTACCAAATCTCCCCAAACTTAAACCTCTGTTCGTCCCAAACAGAGCGAAGCAAAGAAAAATAAAGTAGGACACGTGTTAGGGAAGATTTACGTGGCGAATTCAGTTTCAGACGATGTTTTAAAAAACAAGGCAATTATGATAAGATGAACATATATGATATAAAAACTTCAGCTACTTTTGAGACTTGAAAAATTCTCAACTAAAGATCCCTACCGGGTGAGTGTATCTCTCGACTCTCAAGTGTATCAAATAAGTAGTGTTTTTTGCTCATATTGAAATTGCATGCAACGACTATCATATGCTTGCCAATCTTCTAAATTCTAATTTGTACTCGACACGTGTGACAAAGAATAAAAAATATCTTATTTTTTGGTTGTAATGTTGGTTTGAGGTAAGGTGGGATAAATATGGATAAAAGTGGCTAATTCTTGGACTAATTGAGTTAGCTACTCTCAATCACCCCTAAAACAATATTCACTCTTTCCTCACTCTCTCACTTCCCTAGTAAGCCAATTCAAAAATTGATTTCTTCACCCTACTACAAACTTAAAACCTAAATTCTTTTTTTCAATTCTCCTTTGGATGTGTTTTCTTTGAGATCATTGGTCAAAAGACATTTATATTGCTAGTCTCTCCCAATCGAAATCAGTGAACTAAATATATACAACCGACTTTTTCTTTCTTTTTCTGATTTTTTAATTTTTCAATTTTTTTTTTTTACATCCTATTTTCAAACACTAGGAGACTAGTTTTTCCAATTCTTGGCCTATTATTTCAATTCTCTTCACCCCTCAATATTCTCAATAGTGTAACCCTTTTAATCCTAAATTTTACCCGACTACCTTCCAACCGCCTCCCTCGTACTCAAATAGTCTAATTAGGGTCAAAGGATAAATCGAAAGGTACTTGGCTTGTAGAGTTGGGCTATCAAACGAAAAGCTAAAAGCTCAAGGGGCTAACTAGGGGCAATTTTCCAATTTTTGGTGAAAAGGTGTAACATTTTCAAGTTTACAAATAGGCTAAGAATCAAGAATTGGCTAAGATCATTTTCTAAGTCATGACATAATGTACCGAATTATTCAAAATAAAGAATCAAGGCAAGTTCTAAAGCCAATCACATGTAATCAATGAAATACACACCGAAAGAAGGTATAAGTAACTCCAAAGTTGGGTGTACAATTGAAGCTCAAAAACTCACAAGGCAAAATTTTCTTGATCAAAAGTTTTGAGTACAAGCTCAATTTCACCTCAAGTGCCTATCATGCTTTACCACTTGCCATTTTTTCAAAAAAATTTGCAAAAATCGCCTCATCGTTAACCATTCGCCCAATGTCAATCCCAAACACGATCGAGAGCGACCAATACGTACACCTATCACCCCCTTCCCCAAACTTGGTTAAAAAACCAAAGTTTATGGGAAAGAAAGGGGTATGAATTGGTGCTCTACAAGAGGCAATCAATCAACATTATCGATTGGTTCGACTTAACAAAGTAAACTAGACTAAATAATACTAACCACTAAATAAAAACAAATAAAGTGTGTAAGGACTAATCACAACCAAACTAACTAATCAAACGTGATAAATGGCACACAGGCCAATCCAACAAATAAATAATTAAGTCAAATCCACCCTCCGAATTCACAGTAAAAAAGGCACACATGCCAACATCCAAAGCAATAAGGCACACAGGCCAACATCCAAAGCAATTCAAATTAACAGGAATAGACGCAAGAAAGTAGCAAAGCTTGGAATAAAAAATCGAGCGGCCAATACGTACACCTACCACCCCTTCCCCAAACTTGGTTGAAAACCCAAAGTTTGTGGGAAAGAAAGGGGTACGAATTGGTGTTCTGACTCACAGAGGGCTACTGAGGCGGTGGTGGATGATGAGGATCACTGAGGTCCCAATGCGAACGCATTTGGGCCTAACGGATGTCCTCTGTCGCACTCCGAGTGGCAAAAGCATCAAGAATGGTCTGCTGCTGCTCCTCGATGGAAGTGAGACGGTTATGCACATTCGTCTGGAAATCCCATTGGGATTGGATAGCTGCAGTGGGTCTCTTCCTCTGTGGTCTGCTCGTCTGCCTGCTACCTTCTGCTTCTGCTTCTATGTCTGCTTCTTCTTCCTCGGGTGCTGGACCCCTTCCTATTTGGTACTTTCTTAACTCTGTGGCGTCCGGATTCCTAGATGCTGCCATGTGCACCGAAGAACTCATGCTCAGGTTTTCAACGCTCTGAAGGTTGACAATCCGTGTCAACTGTGGGTTGGGCAACCGGAGGAACGGGCCCCTATTTTGGATCACGTAGGGTACCGTCTTGTTCTCCCGACTCCGGGGTACCCCATCTGTATACCCCAATTTGACAATGTGCATATTCTCCATTCCTCCCAAGTGAGATGATACGATGTGGATACTGGAGATAAATCGGTCAGCGGGATACCGAGATGTTCAGATATATGGGTGATTAGGACCCCAATGAAGATGTGCTCGTGCTGACGCTTCTGTACATTCTTGAACTGTTGAGGATGTCTTCATAATGCCTCGGGACGCCTTTCAGGATTGACCATAGCATGTCCAACTCATTGACACGGCAGGCTCCTGTTTCTGATCTTCCAAACATGGTTAGTGCAAGGAGCCGCTGGATGTACTTGACAACTGGATTCCTAATCTAGGTCACCTTCGAATTCTTAGCTGAGAAAACCTGAGGCTCGACTAGACCAGGGGATGCAGTGATTTGCCCCCAAAAAGCCCGGACATCAAAGGTCTCGAGCTCTGATGCCTCGGCTGAAGAAATGCGCTCAGGAAAGCCATATGCGGTGCGCAAGTCCCTCATCTTGAGGGTATGTGAATGTCCCATCAAATGAAATGTGATGCTGTACGGTTTGGCACCACACTTTTCGGAGTCAGCCCGAACCTCAAAGGTGCTAAGGAATTCCCACACGAGGCGTTTTTACATAGGCTTCGATTCCATAAATTTCTGGAGGCCTACCTGCTTCAACAGGGTATTCACAGTCTCGAGAATACCCATGGCCTCAAGGATGTCGTTCTGGCCATATCGGGTGGGCATGATGGGTCAGTGAAAGAGCTTGTTAAACCGATCCTGATGTGTGGAGTCTCTCAACACAATATCGAATGCCCGACTATCAATATGAGGGAGGGTGGATGCCGGGACTTAAGGTGGCTCAATCTCGGGCTCTTGAATAGGCGCCTTCCCTTTTCCTTTGCGTTTGCTCGTGGTGGCTCTTGGAGGTGCCATTGAATCCTACAATCAACACACTAAATCTTTAATACTAGTGGCAATACAACGAGTTAAAATCAAGTATGAGGTGCCTAAGTATACTTGAATTCGACTATATATCCAACAAAAACAAGTCAAAATGTATCAACTATGTAATGACAACCAATTTACAATCAAATGAAGTTATACATTATGATAATATCAACAATTGGGCTAAAAAACTAGATAAAATAGTCGAAATTAGATAACTTAGGCACAACAATTTAACGCATATCACATGTTCGATGAATTGCCACAAAGAATTTTTCATTCCGAAACTCACAAATCTTTACTCAAACAATGTATCCACTCAATCATCAAGCAATTATACAAGCTACCATATTAATTCTATCATAAGAATGCATAAATACATATCAATTGGCAAAAAATCAATACAACTAGTTGTATGTATAACCAATTTCAATAAAGATGCAAACATAAAATTAACCCCCAATCTCAACAATGGATTCAATAATACGCAATAATGGGTCAAAGAGGGAGATAGCCGTACTTATCGGTCGATTTTAGACGAAGAAATTTGAATTGGTGATTTTCGCGCCCTTTTATGCCCCGACCAGAAATTTGCTCCAAATCCAAAATTAATCGGGTGAATGTGTGTGCAATAGAGTGGGTAGTGAGTGGTGCATGTTTTGAATGAATTTTAGAAGTGAAAAATCAAATAAATTTGGGAAAAATGACCTATTTTTTGCGAAACTGGTCTTTATGCTACTCGAACGGTCGCGGTTGCGACGTTGTTTTGCGGCCGCGAACAACTATTCAAACGTGAAAGCCTGCTTAATAAGTCAAGGCCGCGACTACTGTTCACGGGCGCGAGCAGCTGTTCGAAGCTGACCCTTGCTTTTGCTCCAGATTGGCCTCTGCCGAGACATGGATGGACCTCGGCCGAGGTCATTTTATAGCGACTTGGCAATTTTTTCTTCAATGTGCCTCGGCCAAGGTGATGTCCCCTCCCATTTTGTGCTATTTTCTTGCATTGAAAGGCTAGGTTGGTTGTGTGTTTATCCCTTCACATTTAAAACAAAAATTCTAAGACACAATTAAAAATAAACAGGTGAACAACCTAAACTACGGAATTTAACAAACAAAATCAATAAACGTCGGGTTGCCTCCCGATAAGTGCTTCTTTAAGGTCATTAGCTTGACCCTATCATCCTGTTGCTTGTCAAGGGGGCTCGAAGTAAAAGTTCTCGTCTAAGCTTTCATAGCTTTTCCTTTGAGCTAATCTCCAACAAGTCGCTTTTCTTGATCCTTGGAATTTTCATTCCATCATTTCCCATATGTTCTCCACCTTCCGTCTTTCCTTTGGCTTCCTTCCCTCCTTACAAAAAAGTTTCTCAACAAGAACAAAGTGTTTAAGCATAGACAAGAGAGTTATGATAATTCTAGCCAATATGATTAAGCTCTCATGGTACCTTTTCGCAAATGAGGGTGTTTCAATTTTACAATAAGATTTTCTTCCCTTTGGAAGAATTTTTAAAACAATGCCATTTTTTTAAGAAAGTCAAGTTAGTTGGTGAGGACAAAGTTTCCGTCCCAACAAAATCATGCTTGGCAATTTCTAAAAACTCTTTCATGGCATCTTGTGGTAAATATGAAGGAGCGGGGATGCAATTCAAATGCCTCGAAGACAAGTTGTCAAGTCTAAGGGTTCCACATTTTATTGAAAAACATTTATCACTCTCAAATAGGGGTGGTTCTCCACAAACCTGAAAATCAACATGGGTGGAGGGTGTTTCATCAAAGACTTTTTGTAAGGAAAGCTCAAGATTTGAAAATTTTCCCAAAAGATGACGTCGTCATTTTCTAAAGTAAACCCGAAGGATTCACTCAAAGTAATGCTCAATTCATCACGAATGCCCTTAGTTTGAAATATTTCCCAAAATAAGAAATCATCATTTTCTAAAGTACAAGTGAAGGGTTCACTTACATCAATGAATGCATCAAGGGAAAAAATTTATTTTGGAAGATGCTTGCAAGAAAAGTCATTCATCAAGAAGTCATCAAAGCAAACATATTCCATATTGTAAGCTATGTCAAAACATTCACTAAGACCACTTTCGTTGTTGTTAACCTCACTCTCAAATTCATCAACCACTTCAAACAATTTTTGATATTCGAGTTCTACCTCTTGAAGGCTTGGGTCTTCTTTGGTGAGTGCTTTGCACATTTCTCGGAGTCATCTTTGGGGAAAGATTCATCATCCCTACTTAGGTGTTCTTGTCCTTATAACCTGCTTACCACGGTAACCAAATGACTAATTTGAGTCTCAAGACTCATGATTCTCGACCGTGTATCTTCCTAAAATTAAAGAGTGTTAGAAGCCAAAATTTTAATCATATCCTCCAACGACATTTTGTGTTTATTTACTAAAAACAAAACCATTCTAACACCGTTCCCCGGCAACGGCGCCAACATTTGGTAGGTTGTTTCTTACCACCAAATTAATGTATATAAATATATACTTAACCTTATCCTACAACTCTAACTAGTAGAGTGACAAGTAAGGATCGATCCCACGAGGAACGACCGAACAATTTTGCTTTATGTATTTAAACTATTATGATCAAGCAATATAATGTAAATAAGCTAAAAAAAAAATAAAGAAGTGGGGTGATTTTAAAGAAATCACAACTAACACCTAAATTTCTATTAAGCAACTTAAATAACAAGTACTCTAAAAATACTTAGCAATTTAACAATTCAAATAAACAAAGACAAATAGAATGATTTTTTTGGTTTTTGATTTTGAAGTAATAGAACGATCCACCCTTGATCATGCTTCCCCTTGGTCTTAGACGGTTTATGCAACTATTGTTAATACCCAATTAGTTAGCCTTAGAACTCCTACTCCAAGATTAATAACAAGCTCTATCAATCTTGTTGTCTCTTAAGTATAATTAATCAAAACAAGTTCTTCAATTAATCCTACTCAACTTATCAATTCCTAAAACAACCTCTCTAAGAATCAATAGTCAAGTGCATTAAGAATCAAGACAACATAATAGATTCGACATAAAACTCGCAAGCTCGGTTTTAGTATTCGAACTCTATGTTATCCCCAATAAAATAAATCTATTGTTTGCTACATGGGAATCGGATTCATAACAATTATGGATTATAAACCCAATTCTAGCAACGCACAAACAAATATCCAAATGGGTGATCAAACCAAAATTCAATTCATAAGTGTGAATCAACAATCCCAACTAACATAGAACATTCCAAAAACATAATCCAATCGGTAATATTAACCGCAATAATCACATAAATATCTTCGACTCAAGGTTCCACATTGATCAAGAGTGAATTCTAGGGTGCTAGCCACCCATTACAACTATTACAAAGATATAATAAGAGAAAATCCAAGAAAAAATGAAAATAAAATAGAAGGAACCAAAAGATAGGATTGATGATCTTGATCTTCAACCCTCTTCCAATCCTTTGCTTCCAATTTTGAATAGTGGCTGAATATGTGTGCAGGATGGGTTCTAGCTTAGGTCAAAATCGAAAATGACCTTATATATATAGAGGAGAAAGTATTGGGCTCCAAATTGGCAAAAAACGTGTTTCAGTATTGAAATCAGGGTATCAGGTCGCGGCCGCGAACCAAAGTCGCGATCGCGAACCCTTCGTTTTGCTAGAGGCATCGTTTGGTTCACGGACATGGTCGCGGGCGCGAATCGTGTCCTGGCACTAGTAGCCGCGACTGTAAGTCGCGGGCGTAGCTGTTCGTTCGAACCTCTTCCCCTTATTTCATCCTTGGCTCGTTCTCTCCGTTCCGGACTTCTTCGAGACTCGTTTTTCGGCCTTAATTCACCTGTTTTTTCCTGAAATGAGCTCAACACATTAAATGACCTAATAATACAAATATGCACGATACACGATCAAATGCACTAAAATATCATTAAAACGGCACTTATAGCGACCTAAAATGCATGCATGTTCACGTGTACCATTTCTCCTATTTTCCACCCATGATCTTCTCTTGTCAGCAATATAAATATCCACCAGAAATAGCAGTTATCACCTGCAAGATAAGATCAAAGAAAACTAACCGCCAATCTTCCAAAGGAAGACTTTTGGTTTGGATAAGTTTCCCATGCCGTTACATATGAAAAACTAAACTTATCCGAATATAAACACATACTAAACATATAGAGTAAACGTACAAGGACAGCAAGGTAAAATTAGAAGGAAGACTAGAACGTGTTTCCCAGGGCTTTCCAACACAAGGTGAAATACTTGACAGAACACTGAAGGAAACACATGTTCTAACATAGCTAAATATTTTGAAGTTACAAATGGGATGGAAAAGGATTGTCGTTCATTTTGGAGGACATTGGGAGAACCTTGAATATAAACATGGGAGGAAGGGATGTTGCAAGTCCCTCGGCAGGGGATGACCTATACGATTTTAATGGAAAATATACAGTCAATTGTCCAAGTTGACATGTACACAGCTTTGTGCGTATATACTAACTCGATGCAAGTGGGAATAGCGTAATTAAGTGGTAGATAAAGAATGATACCGGCATCAATTATTTTTTGGAGTCTAACGAGGACCCTGTGATATTTGTTACTCTGAAACCAAATCGGATATCAGATAGTCTACTCAACAATGTTGGGGCTGACTACAATGTGTTTAAGTCAGTTGGTCATTCATGATATGGAGATGATATACCATTTTTCAGTCAGCAGCTACACACTCGTGGTCCGGATGATGCCAGGCCGAGTACAATGCTTGTAAACAAATCCTCAACCCTCCCTTGTAGAGTTTTTCAAAGTCAAGATTCCGTTGTCAATTTTGACAATCCAGATTGCTTCCCTTATGTGAATACCTTTGAAGGTGGTCGGCAGATGGGGAGTGCGTCACCTGCTGAAAATGGGATCGACTATGCTGATTTGAATGCTTTTGACAGTAACAAGGTGTTTAGGGTAGATACGCGAAAGAAGTCACAATTGTTCATAGATTGTTGTGGTTTCCGACGTTGCACTATCCAGGCGGACTATAAGGGTTTTGTTGACCTTAACGATTCGTCGGACCCCATCCCAGACACGGAGACGAACACTAACTTGGATGATGGTGAAAATACTCGTTCTGGTGGCCAACCCCTTAAACACTGGGTACTTCTAGCATTGAGTGTTCAAAATTCTCCCGCGCACGATGATTTTGCATCTGTCGACTCTTGCAAAAACCTAGTGGAGGGCGCCATATACGATTCAAAAAGTGAGTTGGTGTCAGTCGTAGGGATCTACAACCTACAAAACATCGAATTTTTAAACACGGGGTATCAAAGAGTTAAATATCGTATATGATGTTTCAATGCAATTGCTTGATATCGTGCATCATAAATCAGTACAGAAGGGTCAATATCGTATATGCTATTTTAGTGCAATATATGTAAATATCGTGTATCATTATTAATACATAAAGATTAGTGATATTATGTGACAATAATCATGTGTCATTATTAATCAATAAAGGGAATATCATAAGCGAGTTGTGAATATAAACAGTGATTACATCGTGTTTCATATACCTAGACAAACAACTAAATTAACATGTATCATTAATCAGTGAAGGGGTGCATTTCTATATTTACATCGTGTATCATTATTGCATATCGTGTGTCATTATTGTATATCGTGTGTCAAGGCTAACACTAACAAAATCATATATCAGTATTGATCATCGTGTGTCATTATTACACCTTGTGTGTCAAGGCAAACAGTAAAAACATCGTGTGTTATTATTTCACATCTTGTCCATGCAAATAGTAAAAACATCGTTTGTCATTATTGCACATCGTGTATGATATTTTCACATGCATAACTTTACATTGAATATGATACAATATAATCGTACATTTCTCGTGTATCATTGTTTTATATCGTGTATCATATTTTCACAGGCATAACTTTACATCGAACATGATACAATATAATCCTATATTTCTCGTGTATCATTATTCACACTCGTGTATCATTATTTTTCAACGTGTATCATATTTGTATTGAACCTAGAAACTTCATCTTCTACAAATTAATCGGGCAGAGCATTATACTATCAATAATGGCGATGAAATTGTCTACAATTGAATTAAGCGAACAATCTAACCTCCTCTGGTTTGGTGAAACGATCGGTGCCGGCAATTGTGGGTTCTCTAGCGGATTAGGAACTCCACCACCTGGGTCCGGCCTAGGTATGTCCCCACCCGAATCGGCATGATTTCCACCATCTACTCCTGGATTATCCATCTTTGACTTTGACTAGTAACTTCGTACACGAAGGGGTAAGTTTTTTTAGACGAAGGAGATGGGCATATGATTTATGGAATACCTTGAACCTCTGGATCCTTAGAAAAATATTCAAAATATATTTTCAAATACTTTCATGCATTCTTTACAATATTTAACTAACAAAATCTTTTTTGTGATTTTTTTTGTCGGAAAAGTGATACCGTGGTACCTAAACCCATCCACACCTCCGGCTCAAAAAAAGGTGAGACTTAAGAAATATAAAATTTTGCTATCGGGTTCAATATATATGAAACAAATAAAATATAAAATATTGTTTATAACGAGTAAAAAACATTGTCTCTAAAGCACCAAAATTTACGGATATAATTTCAGACTAAAAAAGGCTAAAACTAGGTAGATGGAATGGTCAAGAATTATGTTTGAGGTATGTGAAAAAAGAAAATTTCAAAGGTAAGTTTTTAATAGTTTTTAAGATACAATTATAAAACAGAAATATTACGGGTAAAATTTCAGATTCGGAAAAGGATAAAATTTGGAAATTGGAATGATTGAAGTTTGTGTTTTAAGTATTTGTAAAAAGAAAAAATTAAAATATGTTTTAGATAGTTCTCAAGATACAATTATAAGCCAAAAATTCACTGATGAAATTTTCATTTCATCAGTCTCTGAAACGGATAAATCTAGGTAGATAGAATTAATGGTAAAAAGATATGCTTGACATATTTGGAAAAAGAAAATTAAAAAAAAAAAAAGGTTTTGATAGTTTACATGATATAGTTATAAAACAGTAGATTTATAGATAAAATTTTAAACTATAAAAAAGATAAATTAGGAAAATGGAATTGTTAAAAACTATGCTTGAGATTAATGAAAAAACAAAATTTTAAAAATGTGTTTTGTATAGTTTTAGGAATAAAGTTGTAAGAAAGAAAATTTACAATTAAAATTTTAGACTCAGAGAAAAGCGTTAAATTTGGAAAATGGGATGATTAAATTTTTTTTTTGAGATATTTGCAAAAAAAAAAATTTTAAGGTAAGTTTTGATAGTTTAGAGGATACAATTATAAGAAAAGAAATTTACAGATATATTTTTTTGCACTCGAAAAAGAAAAACGATTTTAGGGAAGAACGATCTACTATATTAAGTGTGATGGTGGGAAAATAAAAAAATTAAAGACAAGTTTCAGATAGTTTACGGGATGAATTTCTGAAGCAGGAAAATAACCAAATATGGAAAATATCTTCAATAGTGCACCTCCTTACTATTCACTTTTCTTCTATAAATACCAACATCCTCCTCACTCCAAAATGCATCAATTCTCTTCTTCTCCTCAAATTTTCTCTTAGGGTAGTAGTTTCTAGTTTTAGAAATATTTTCGAGAGTTCTAGTTCTCAAGTCCGGATCGGACCTACGGCTCTAGTGTACATTCTTCTTTCTCCTATTTTTTTTTTCTTTAATTTTAATTTTTCTAGAGCCTATATAGTCTGAAGACCATGTTTCTTTAACATGTAGGATGACAAGGAAAATATTTTCCCATGGAAATCAAAGAGATATTATTTTAAAGTACTATTATGTAAACGATACAATGGGGGCTCAGTCCCTCTAAGTATTTACAATTTTCTTTAAATAATATTGAATTATTGATTGTTTTTGTATTGTTGAGAATATGTTGAGGGATAGAACAACCTTCTCTATTTTTAATGTTACGGAAATTAACCTTTTTGCATCGTTATAATGCAAAAATTTTATAAAATTTGAAAAATTATTTTGTGTTGTGTATATGTATATTAAAGTGTTTATAAGATATATTTATAGTTGAAAATTAAAAGGAATATTAAAAGATGGGATAAATAATTTTTCTATTTTTCTCCTCTAAAAATTGAAAAAAAAACTTAAGGGCTGACCAATTTTGTTTTTTCTTTAATATTCTGAAAATTTTATTTCATGTTATATAAAGGTATAATAATTTATATATATGGCGTGTCTATATATATATATATATATATGAAGTTTGAAAATTAAAAAGAGGATTTAAAATATTTTTAAACTAATTTTTTTTTTTTTAAATAATGGATAATTCGAAAATTTAAAAAATCTGGAAGTGTAAGTTTTTTCAACATAAAAATGTATAATAAGTTATATACATGATATATTTTAAGTTGGAAAGTTTAAAAGGAAACTAAAGAGTGAAATGTAGATTTTAGAAGCTTTTTAAGTGGGTTTCTAAATTTCTGTTTTCAGTTATGTTGTTCAAATAGTAAAAAAATTATTGGAAGCTATGATATTAAATTTAGAATGATATATAATAGTATTATAATGGAAGAAATACAAGAAAAATAAGGAGGTATAATTTTTAATTTTTATAGCTAATATATTATCATGTTTTAATATATATATATATATATATATGTGATGATGATGATGATGATGATGATATAGTTATATCTCTTATTAAAGTGTAAGAAAATGAAATATAAATTTATTAGGGAAAATCCTAGTATTTTAGCCTAGTTTAGAAAAAAAATAGGAAATGATTTTATTTCAATTTTCTTTTGATATAACTATGATATATAAAACTAGAAGTATAAAAATTATTTTGTAGAATTTTATATTCATAGGATATTCAATTTTCTTGAAAATTCATAATATAAAATATGGAAAATAAATTTAGAATACATGAAAAATTTAAATAAACATTATGAGAGATTTATTACTTTTCGAAAAAAATGAATAATAAGAAGATATTTTTATGAATATTAAATTGATATTTATGAATAGTAAATGAATAGTAAATAGATATTTTATTTCTTGTATGTTTATGTCGTACATAAGATGCTATTTAAGTCGAGACAAACATAATACACTCTATGTGATTTTAATTTATATAATGTAAATTATTTGCTCATTGATTTATTAAATATGTAAATAATTAAGTGAATTATTTATTATTAAAATATTAATTTCGAAAATAAATTATATTTTCAAAATTTGTATATGAGTGAAATGCAGTTGTTTTAATATTAAATAGTTGGGTTGAGAATTATTTCATGTTTAATTTTGATAAAATACTTAAGTTCGAAAATGAGTCTACTTAAGAAAATATTTTAGAATAGATATTCTACTAAGACATAATGAACCCGATAAATAATAAGGAATTTGCAAACAACTAATCTGCCAGATGGATGGATTGAGTTTAGGAGCTCGCGAAGGACACTACCCCCGACTTTGATTTTTGAAAAATCAAACAGGTGGGTAATGACTGCAAGTTAACTTTCAGTTATAAAGTGGACAGAATTTATATTGTTATATCTTCATTTTTACCTTCGGGTATGAGATAGAAAAGTTATAGTGTAATGCTTATTGAATTCGATTAATATTGCATTCCTATACATATTTTAAAAGTACATGACCCTGTGAAAGTTGGGCCTAGAAAATTAATCCTGTAAGAGTTGGGTTGGACCCCGGTAAAGTTGGGCCAAATATATTAATCCCGTATGAGTTGGGTATGGTATTTGACCCCGTAAAAGTTGGGTATTACCTTTATATGAATGTTTATGTGATTGACTTTATCTATCCTATATAATACAACTGCTTGCAGTGTTATCCACGTGTTTCTTTGAAACTCATACCCCCCAACAAACATTTCAGGATGAAGGAGACGTGCAGCGGGCTGTTGCGGCTCTTGTGGGCTCCGGTCAACTCCACACAAGGCCCGTGATACTTTTAAAACTATTTTGATTATGATTATACATAATTTGTATTTTAAGTCTCTAACAATTATACGCTTCCGCATATATCTATACATTTCAAAATTTTATTTTCCGTATATTTGGAATAAAGACCATTTTTAGAATAACAAATGCTTCCACTTATACAGTTTTAGATTTAAAAAAAAATGTATGAACTTGTCCCACCGTGGCACCTCGATCTCGAAATGTGAAATCGGGGCGTTAAAATTTACAAGGAGGCAACAAACAGACAAAAAAAGGGATGGGATTATTTGGCAGTGAGTGACAGCCAAATGATTTTAACTTAACCTGCTAAAATAAGGGGTAAGAATGACTTTTTGCGTATTTTCACATTTAAGAAGTTAAAGTGTTACAAAAGTTTTTACAGTTTCTGCAGTTGTTCAGTGATGTATTACCACCTATAAGATGTTAGACTATATTTAAACTAAATTGTTAGACTATGCTTGGTTGGTTTGGGACAAACTAAAAAATGTTGGCCCAAACCCAAAGCCATGTTTATTTGACCGGTACCCCCAGTCCCTTTTACTTTAATTAATCAAACACAATTCTCAATATTACTTTAATCATTACTCCCTCCGTCCCGGCCCAATTCGCCTACCTTGGCCGGATACAGAGGTTAAGAAAAAACAAATTTGATGGAATCTTTGACTTTTTTAAAGGTGAAGATTGAATATGGAGATTTTGAGGGAGGAGATTGTGAGAGAAATTTGTCATTTATGAGCTGACAAATTAGATTAAGACAAACCGAAAAGGAAAGTAGGCAAATTAGAGTGGGACGGAGGGAGTAATTAATAAACTTCTATACACATCACATCAACTTTTGCAATTAATTAATATATCCAAGACTACAACCATTTTCACAACCAACCAACAACCAATCAATCACGAATCTCAATATTATTTTAATCATTAAACAAATCATCAATAACAACATCTTACACACATCACATCACCTTTTATAATTAAATAATATATCCTACACTACAACCATTTATACAACCATCCAAACAAATATCACAATTTCACTTCCCCAGCTACTTTCTCCAGCCAACAGTGTATAAGCCACCCTTAGCCCCAACCAAACATACCCATAGAGTACTTTGATAACTTTTAAAGTATAAAGTGAAAATATTGAAAAAAATGTCACAATTTGAACAAGTATGTTGAACTGAAGATTTATTTTAAAAGGAAATAGAGTCCTCTTTATTTCCCCCAGAAGAGATTATAAGTTTATTTTACTTTTAGAGCTCATAAATTCTTTTTCGCAATATACATTTGAAATATTCATATGCTCTTAAACGGGTTATAAGTAATCACGATGAGGATGAGGGAAGGTTTCACCTTCAATTTTCTTTTTATTTTTTCTTTTTATCTCCCTTCATGAAAGTTTTCTCTTCCCTCAATAAGTGGAAATATTAGTCCCCAAAATAATGGAAGATTTGTTATTTCTGTTGTCCGTTATGTCTGTTGTGTCTGCTATGAAGATTTAGTCACCATTGAGCTTTTCAACATTGATCATTTCTTGGGGGTTTCACCAGAAGATCATGACAAATTTGAGATCGAGATCAAGTATTTTGATATGGTGATTTATCCAGCGCAATAGCGATTTGTTTGATTTACTAGGTTTAGATATGTATAGGCTTAGATCTAGTAGTTTTGTACTTAAATTGTTTCATATTAATTTATGTTGTTTTAATTGTTTCTTCTTGTCAATCAGTGCAAGTTTGATCCAGCAATTTGATGATATGTTATTTTCTTAAAAGAAAAAAGTAATAAGTAATCTTTTAATTTTGAATAACCTAACCAATGAAAGAGTTTTGGAGCTTTTGAAAATTTTCTTCATCCAAGAACTTTCCTAACCAAAGCATCCATATAATGCCTTGCTTAGATCATCAATGGGATGAGTTTCATGTATTTATTAAAGCTTCTCTAAATGGTAAGATTTTGTTAAAGTTGGAAGTTTCACTAATTTATGATCCATATCATGCATGTGTGAACATGTAACAAGTGACTTCTAATACGACTAAGAGGTTGTTTGGCCAATTTTATTTTAAATATTTTATAGGCTCTAACATCTTATAAATTATTTCAAAAGCTTTTTAGTTCTGATTTATTAAGTTATATTTTAATTAAATTAAAAGGTTAGTTGCAAAATAATTCACCAACTTTTCCATCATTTTCATTTACAACATGAACTATAAAACTTTGCAAAATAATTCACCAATATGATATTTTCTGCAAATTGGTTCATCGGACTCAAAATCGAACTCAATTAATGATGTGGAGCCCGATTGCTTAGTTGGTTGTGCAATTAATATAAAATGAAAAATGGGAAAAACTATTTTTAGCTAGCCCAATACACATGGTCGTAGCTGCAGCGGTTAATATCTTATTAAAAGAGCTCATAATTGGATTAGTGTTCTATCTTCTCCTACAATAGCCATCTTTAAGTTTTTCTCTGAAAAGTCATAATCTCCTTCTCATAAAATTGAGCATTTCCTTTATCATATCTCTTTCTTCTTTGATTTGATTCGTGTACCACTGAAGACGTGAGTTGATTTTGCTGAGAGCCTGATTCACACGTTCAACTTATTCCCAAATTAATCAACTAACATTGTTGACGGTGATGTTTCCTTCTCCGACGTTTCAAAGATCATTTAGGGACCATTTAAATTCTCCAATTCACGAGGACGTTAAATTTTACAAGTACACTCCTATTTACTCGTCAATATTATTTTGTACATGTGTGTGGAACTAAAGTTTACAAGTGCAGCATGAGAGGGTATCCACAAAATTGAATAAAATAGTATCCATCACATATCAATTTAAATTTACAAGACAATTGATGATTTTCTAATGTTTCATTCACCCTCTTATTATGAAAATCATTAAACTAACATAGAAGCCCGCTCCATCATAGCCCTTGACACCTTTTTTCATTTTTTGACTTATTTTTCATATCACTAATTACACCAACTTGCAATTGGAGCTCGGGAAACCAATTTGCAAAAATATTAAATTAATGAATTATGTTGTAAAGTTTTATAATTCATGTTGTAAATGAAACTGAAGGGAAAGTTGGTGAATTATTTTTCCATTCACCCTAAACTAAATATTATATAATTTAGTTATTTAGAAATAAAATAATTGTTCTCCAGTTTTAGATTATAATTAGTAAAATTATAAATAGTGTAAATATTTATTAATTCCGTGCAAGTTATGGGTTGTGTGTGTGTGAGAGAGAGAGAGTGTGCATACATATATATATATATATATACCATTTCCCTTCATACCATGACTTAGCACGACGCTCTTCGGCCGTTTATAATGGCAGTCCCATCGATTTTTCACCAAAGGCAGTCTCTTTGTTTATTTGAAAGCACCCATGCTATCACTTTTTCTCTCGTTCTGATGGCAATTCCCTCATATATTTGTCGACTTATGGCATAAAGATTTATTTTGTAACACCTCGTATTTATAAAATATTTTAATTGTTAAATTGCATGTTACATGCATATTTTTTTATAGGAGCGACGACTTGTAATAGACTAAGTCTCATAGCCAACGATGCCCAATTCATAATTTAATACTCCATCTGTCCCAGCTAATTTTGCACGGTTGATCGGACACGGATATTAAGAAAAAATAGATTTTGGGGAATCTTTGACTTTTTCAAAGGTGGAGATTGTGAGACAAATTTCCTTTTTAAGGATGTGCAGAGTTAAGTGGGACGGACCGAAAGGAAAATATGCAAATTTAAGTGGGACGGAGGGAGTATGTTTCAAGGGCCAAGTGATCTGGGCTCAATTTAAGTCCAAATCATACTCTATCTCTACTCCGTAAGGATTGTAGATTATTGTATATCTCGACCAGATTTTTAGATATCAATTAGATACTTTTCCTAGAGAATAACCGATAATAATCTCCTAAATCTGGCAGGAATCCTGATTAATACCTAGTAGGAGTTTACCCTAATTTATATATATAAAAACAAAATGGATTTATACTACAATTGGAAAATAGTGTTTTTCCCGCCCAAACTGCTTACTATATATGGTAATAAAAAATATTTTTTTAATTAAAAAAAGAACACAATATATGCCTAGAATATCTCCGAATCTAGTACATATATATGTAATGGTAATGTTTTCGCAAAATTAGGGAAGTTGTTGCTGAATTTATTAGAATGAGTTTTTTTGTCCCTAAATATAAGTAATAATTAGTTGTATTCAGATTTACTTTACAAAATTATCAAATCGTAAGATACAAATCAATCTTTAACCATAATATTTTAGAATGAATCTTTACCAATATTATTTATGTTACAATACCTAAATAAATCAGCTATTTCTTTTATCGAAATTACTATGCAAATGAATCTACAAATTTATTTTATCGCATAAATTAGGGTGAAAAATACTAATTACAAACCCTATATTCCAACTATCTAAAAAATGTATTATTTTTATACCTGAAAATAAAGCATTTCATCCCCCTCTCTCCTCCCCCCCCCCCCCCCCACAACTTATATACTTATTTGGAAAATAAAAAATTATTTTATTTATTTGACTGTAAATTTTAATTTATGGTTGGCCCACTTACCTACCGTTTTTTACTCCGATAAATTAGGAAACGATTTCCTTAACTAGCTAATTTGGTAAAAATTAAATCAAATCACATTTTTTTTTTTTTTTTTGTGGAAGTTATGTATCCCTCCCTAAAAATCTATATATATATAATAAGCCAAGTCATCCGAAATTAGTAAGTTGAAACTTTTTCCGCCCATTTTAATAGTTACCATAAATAGATGTGAATTTGAATTTTGAAATTTGAAAAATCCAATGATATTAGCGGGATTCAAGTTTTCGAATATTTTTTCCGTCTAAAATTCAGCATTAACAAATCTGTACATATATGTATAACAGAATTTGTTGCACATTTTTTAAAATTTTGAAATTCGAATTTAAAAATAAATAAATTATCCAATAACATTATTGCTCCTGTAAATACATAAGGTCTTCAGTAAATGAGAATCACTTTTGCAGCTGATATTTCTATTTTTTATTCATTTCGCAATTTACATTTTTTACTGCAAATTTCTATAATTCCTTCATTCCTTGATTATTATGTGTCAACTTTGATAGTTCATTTCGCAATTTACATTTTTTACTGCAAATTTGTATAATTCCTTCATTCCTTGATTATTATGGGTCAACTTTGATAGGTACTTCACAATGGATGCTCCAAAAGTACTACATGCAAATCAAGATAAGAAAATATCAGTAACACTGAATCTTGATTATGGCGAAAACAAGTTTGATGATTGCAGAATTCAAATCTATATACCATCATCGTTTTCTACGGTAATCTGTAATCATATAAAAATTCAACCTATATTTTTAATTTCTGTTATGTGAATTATTTATATTATTGTCCATATATTGTGCTAAACTTTACATTTTGTTTATAACATGTACAGTCTCAATCCGTTGAAAATATTGGCAAAAGATTAGAGACAATCAACTCATCCGACGATCAGCTGATATTGAAGACTAATTTTGATTTTATTGTAGCAGAATTCAGTTTTCTAATTTCTGCAAAAATAAGTTCATGTATCAACTTCAACTGAAATTCTAATTTTATGGCAGTATTTCATTTTTGTCATTACAATATGTTTACAATTAAACTTTGATAAAACTCAGTCGAAAACGTTTACTATACGCAATACTTTTAAGAAGAAATATTCCATTTAACAACTATCATGAACTATTGCAGAACAATTTCCAAAATATTATCTTATAAACAAAATAAATTTAATATACAGATTGGTTGATAACAACTATAAAATGATATCACATATAAATTTAGAACTATCACATAATTGGAATGATTAGCGAAATCAATACTCATTATAGACCGGATTTTTATTTTAATATAAATTATAATTATGATGTGTATATTAATATATGAATTACCATAGCTTTACCAAAAAATATATGTGATTTTATCAATTTTTTAATATACAATAATATGTAATCTTTAATTGAAGATATCTGATTACAGAATGTCCAGATCATTCCAAATCTTTCAGATATAATTTTTGATTTTTCAAATCTTTCAGATATGATTTCTGATTTTCTATATACCTATAAAAAGGGCAAAAGGATGGCCGCTTGCTTGATCTCAAGAATTTCTAAATTGTAAAAATCAATGTATCAAACTATATATAGATTATTGTATATCAATAATGATATGGAACCACCAGTGAGTTTTCTTATAGAGACCACCATGATGTGTTCGGTCAGCTAACACACTCCACATAAAAAACCATTCGCAAAATATATTTTTGATTCCTTCCTCGCCTCTTATTCCACAAAATCAGTTTTTTTCCATAGTACAATATTATTTTTTCCCAAAATTATTTTATCTGTAAAGTATTTTATCCGTTTTTTTCCACAGTACAATATTATTTTTTCCCAAAATTAGTTTACCTGTAAAGTATTATTTTATCCGTTTTATTTCTTCTCTCGAAAATAATTTCATTTGTTTTTTTCTTCTCTCATCTCTCTTCCAAAATCTTAATATTAAATTATAATAATTTTTGGAATAGATCATACTGATTAATAATAATAAACAAACAACCAAGATATACAATCCAGAATTGCAATACAATTTAATAAGATTGAGAAAAGAATATATTTTCTTAATGATTATTCTTATATAAAGTATTTTATTAGTTTAGTCCATTAATTTTCTAAATTAAAATCCAACTTTATTTATATTAATGAGCTCATCTTATGGATATAGGAGATTATTGGATAAAAAAATTGAAAGATTTGAAGTCATCTATGTCTTTTAAAATTCTAAATCCAAATCCAACTCTATTTATATGAATGAGCTCATCATATGGACTATGAAGATTCAGTTCATCCTAAATAAAATTATATTTTCTATGTCTTTCTTAAAATTTATTTCTAATAGAGGATATTTTGTAGGTAAACTAATAAAATATTTTATATAAGAATAATCCTTAAAAGAAAATTATGTTTGTTTCTAACAGAAGATGTTTTATATGTAAACTAATAAACTATTTTATATAAGAATAATCCTTAAGATTATTTGTTTCTCAATTCTATTAACTGATATTGGATTCTGGATTATGTATGTTCGCTTTATTTATTATTACCAATCAGTGTAGTCTATTCAAAATTTATCATAATTTAATATTAATGTTTTGAAAGAGACAAGATATAAAAATAAAATTAAAATTAAAAAAAAAAAACTGAAACAAGATACGAGTAAGAAATTCGTGAAAAAATTAAAATGTGTTTTTATTAGTGGAAATTACTGATTTACGGAGTAAGAGGCAATGAATGAATAACACTGCAAAAGAACACAAAAGTTTTCTTTGTAATTTTTTTTAACCATTTCCTTTTTTGTTATATATTATCAAATAAAAATGTGTTTTCAATAAAAAAGTATTGTTCATGTTAATATTGATTTACTTTTTAAAAAAATAGCCCGTGCATTGCTAGAATGACAACTTTTTACAAACAAAATAAATTAGTTAGAATGACAACTAAAAAAAAATGGAGGTAGTACTACATTAATTAATTAGTTTATGGAGGAAAAAAAAAATCTTATGGAAGTTCCCCACGTTGACTACCTACTTCTTATTTTTTTTTTTTGGTTGATAATTGCTAGGGAGAAATCTATTCTCCACTATATAAGTAATAACAATACCCTGATTTGCTTCACATTTATAGTTCATGTATGAGTTTCAGGAATTGAAGATCTTGCAAGCAATTACTTTCTTCTATGAGGATAATTAAAGAAATATTTCTAGGTTTATGATGTAGATTTTGGTGGATCCTTTTGCAAAGTCCCCACCGAGGAACAATTTGTAGCTAGATTATATTCTCTTGCTTTGTTGCAAAAGTTTCAAATGGCAAATATTTTCTTGATAGATTTCTTATTATTTTCTATAGTAGTTCCTAATGGGAAAAATTGTATACCGACTTTTTCTTTCTTTTTCGGTGTTATTTTCAATATTTTCAAGACTATATTTTTAAAAGTGGGAGTTTGTGATACTACTGGAATTGACGATATATACTAATTGATGGTACAACTTGATATTTTCGCAATCAGGTTAGGATTGCTCTTTAGTAAGCTTATCTTCTATCGTGGTATATTCTTAGTTGTTTTTAGAGTTACGAATCATGAATAATTGAAGATTTTGACATTTTATGGGAAAGCTACTACATGTTCGTGTATAAATATGTATTTCAAAATTCGTTAACATTTATGTCTTTTTAGAAACTTGAATGATCTATATTAGTTTTTTCCAGTAATTTTTTGTTATAGTATGTTGATACTAAACCTTTTGTGTTTTTGCATGATGTTTTTTTTTAAGAAAACCTACTAATTTAGAATTTTTTTGATTCCTGTTTATTTATGATGAATTTGGATGTTATTATGTTTGTTATTGAGGATATATTTATGAGAGTAAAAATGACAATTAAAACATTCCTAACAAGAACACACGCACACACAAAAGTTACACATTCAAATTCCAACATGTTACACTTTTAGCACTAAATTAAATGATAGTTTTGTATATAAAAAATATTAATTTAAACTCTTTCCCGTGCATCGCACGGGGTAACTACTAGTTATAAATATAAGAAAACTGAATAGTATTGCTACACAATTCTCACGCTGAAAAAAATACATCCCTCCTCTCTCAATCAGCCGGCAGCCTATGTGCATTCTTAATCCGCCAATTTCTTTCTATTTCTTTGTCCCTGCAACATCAGGTTAATTAATTGCAGAATTCCTTTCTTGAATCCTCTCCTAGGATAGTATGAATGTTTTTCCTACAGATAGATTATGTTGTTGAAGGCGAATCACAGTGAGGACAGATTAGGGGCAGGTGTGCGGTTAGGTTGAAAAATAAAAAATTATGTGATTTGTAGGCTAGGGAGTAGGGATCTGAAGGGGGCCATATAGGCGGGTTTATTTCTGTTGGTCTATTGTGTCTAAGGGGGTGATATTGTATTCTTTCTTTTAAGTTACTTTATTGTGTCAGAATCTATGGTGATATGGGGGGGAATGGGGAGGGGTTGTGCAGTATGCGTGTCTAAATATATATATATATATATATATATATATATATATATATATATATATATATATATATATATATATTATAGTGCAGATGTGACGGGTGTGTGTTAAAGTATGTATTATGTATGTATATAGGATGGTGTAGAAAGGTGTTGATGTGGTGTGAGTATTATTAATAATAGTGGAAATAGTGCGCAGTGGCCTGTCAGAACCATAGTGAAATGTTTTATGATAGTTTAACTTTTTATTTGAAAAAGTAACCAGGCTGTGTCAGGAGGAATAAGGTCATTGACTGTAACTCACGGACGCCCTAATTATCGTGTACATTATTCGTGTAATTATCGTGTACACGTTTAGTAAATTATTGTGTAACAAGTATAAACGATAAATATTTTTTTCGTGTATGATATAATTTTATCGTGTGCTTATTTATTTATCGTGGGCATATTTACTTATTCATCATTTATTCTGCAATATATTTATTGTGTACATATTTTAAATTTTCATCGTGTAGTTTGTAACATTTTCATCGTCTACAGTTCCCAGTTAACATCGTTTAGTGTATCACATATTTATTGTGTACAACTTCTCGTTTTCATCGTTTTAATCGTTTGTTTAATCTCGTGTGAGCACAACTTTTATTCGTCCCCAACTTGTGTTCTACCAATTTTACCCACGCACTTCCAAAATTTCTTCACCCTGCAATTCTCGTGCCCTACCTCGTTTTCACCCATTTCACTCAATCCATCCTCTGAAACTTGTTTTCGTACTCGTTTATTCAAAATTCATCATTTATTATCTTAAATGACCGACGACGTAGCTGAAATCTCTCTTAATCAGCCGACAGGCTATCTGCATTCTGAATCCGCCAATTTCTTCCCATTTCTTTGTCTCTGCAACATCAGGTTAATTGCAAAATTCCTTTCTTTTATTCTTTCCTAGGATAATATGAATTTTGTTCCTATAGATATATTATGTTGTTGAAGGCAAATCACAATGAGGACAGATTAGGGGCAGGTGTGCGGTTAGGTTGAAAAATAAAAAATTATGTGATTTGTAGACTGGGGAGTACGGATCTGAAGGGGGCCATATAGGCGGGTTTATTTATGTTGGTCTGTTGTGTGTAAGGGGGGGTGGTATTGTATTCTTTCTTTTATGTTACTTTATTGTGTCAGAATCTATGGTGATATGGGGGGAATGGGGAGGGGTTGTGCAATATGCTTGTCTAAATATATATAGATATAGATTACAGTGCAGATGTGACGGGTGTGTGTTAAAGTATGTATATAGGATGGTGTAGAAAGGTGTTGATGTGGTGTGAGTATTATAAATATAATAGTGGAAATAGTGCGCAGTAGCCTGTCAGAACCATAGTGAAATGATTTATGATAGTTTAACTTTTTATTTGAAAAAGTAGCCAGCCTATGTCAAGAGGAATAAGGTCACTGGCTGTAACTCACCGACGCCCTAATTATCGTGTACATTATTCGTGTAATTATCGTGTACATGTCTAGTAAATTATTGTGTAACAAGTATAAACGATAAATATTTTTTTCGTGTATGATATAATTTTATCGTGTGCTTATTTATTTATTTATTTATCGTGGGCATATTTATTTATTCATAGTTTATTCTGCAATGTATTTATTGTGTACATATTTAAATTTTCATCGTGTAGTTTGTAACATTTTCATCGTCTACAGTTCTCAGTTAACATCGTTTAGTGTATCACATATTTATCGTGTACAACTTCTCGTTTTCATCATTTTTAACCGTTAGTTTAATCTCGTGTGAACACAACTTTTATTCGCGCCCTAGCTCGTGTTCTACCATTTTCACCCACGCACTTCCAAAATTTCTTCACCCTGCAATTCTCGTGCCCTACCTCGTTTTCACCCAATTCACTCAATCCATCCTCTGAAACTCATTTTCGTACTCGTTTATTCAAAATTCATCGTTTATTATCTTAAATGGCCGACGATGATAGTCGGAATCCTTCTGAAATGGCGACGGGTGGGGACTCTTTGGGTGGATCTGTGTCCGCAGACGGCGGCGCCGCCACTTAATCCACCGACGAGGGCATCGGTGACATTTCTGAAGCTATTGATGGCGGCGTTGAAGCCCAATCGACGATGGATTTGTGAGCCACGACAACGGCGCCGAAGCTAAATCTAAGGCAGACGACGGAACCCCCTTCTTCTTCCATTCCTGCTTCGCAAAGAGGAGAGGTTGGTATTTTTCCCACCACAAGATATTCCTTTTTTTTTTTTTTTTTTTTTTGGCAAATTAGGGTTTTGGTTAAAATTTAGGTTTCTAAATGATAATTAGACTGAACACGATATAGTGTAGTTACTGATGTTTAGATGAACGATAATTTTTATAGTTACATGATAAATGTTACTGTAAACGATAAATGTTTCTGTAAACGATATAATTTAGGTTACTGTAAACGATAAATGTTACTGTAAACGATATAATTTAGGTTTCTAAACGATAAATGTTACTGATGTTTAGTTACACGAGAAATGTTACGTATAGTTTTGTATGTGCACGATGAATATGCATATTTTTTTAGTGACACGATGTATCATTAAGTTGTTCCATGATGTTTTATCTAAGTTGGGTGTTTTGTTTGTAAACGATGTAAATTTAAAATATTTATGTTTCACGATGTAAATGTATTACACGAAATTGAAATAGGTAACCTACATGATAAATTTAGTAGGTTTTTGTATATCATTTACATTACACGATAAATGTTCTTAATTTTTATGTTACACGATGTTATATTTAGGTATACTTACACGATGCTATATCGTTTGAACATCGGTAGCTTTTTGTATATCTTTTACATGACATGATAAATTTTCTTAAGTTTTATATTACACGATGTTATATTTAGCTATACTTACACGATGTTATATGTTATATTTACTTATCGTGTAGAAATGCTTAGTAGATTATTGTTTATCGTTTACATGATTAATAGTTTGTACAAAAGGATACGTAATTGCATAATTTGTGGTTGTGTAGAAAGCTATAATGACCTTATCGTTTAAGATTCGTGTACAATGCAATATATATACATTTCAAGATACATATAAACAAGTATTCGATTATTACCATTTAAACCTGTAATTTGTGATTTTTGTACAAAAGGATACAGATATATATTTACAAACACTTTAAATTTTTTATTTAGGGTTACCAATTGCCAGATTTATAAACAATTGGATGACAAATTTATTAAAAATCGAATTGCAATATTTATATTTAATTTTTTATATATTTCAATTTATTAACATATTTTCATTGTAATATATAAATATTGAAATATTTAATATTTCAGTATTATTATTTATATATTTGAAAAATATTTATAATATATTCCAAAAAATAAATATTACCATTTTCAAATAAGATGAAATTTTAAAATTGAGAAAGTTGAATATTCAAATTTTTGAAAATTGCAATATATAAATTTTTGAACATTCATATTTGTAAATATTTCATTATTCTAATATTTGTAAATATTTCATTATTTGTAAATATTTGAACATTCATATTTGTAATATTTCTTTATTCTAATATTTCATTAGTCCAATACTTCTAAATATTTCATTATTTCATTATACTAATTTTTGTAAAAAATTTAATCATATTTGTTAATATTTCATTATTCTAATATTAAAATATTGAAAATCTTTTATAATTAAAAGATTTAAATGTTTTATATTTTATTAAAATAACTTTAAATTTGAATATATTATTATAAAGAATATATTTGATTATTTGAATATCTAAATGTTTGAATGTGAATTGTAATTTTTAAATTTTTAAGTCCTTTAAATTAACCAAAATTTGAACATTTGAATTGTAAGTATTTCCTATGGAGGGTTGTGCTTTTTTTTCCCCCCATAGTTTTGGTTTCTACTAGCTGTTTTGACATCAATTTTAATTATTTCATCATAAACGTTACCTAAACATGATTTGTGGCCTTGGTGGAGACCCAATTTACGTCTTCATAGGGCTAACATAAATGGGTATTTTAAATTCGATGTGTTGTGTGAGGTTAAGACGGAGTTAGGGTTGACGGGCGGAAACGCACTAGAGGTTTTTGAGAGATGTTGCTTAGGAAAATTACTTAATATACCGACCAACTCTATATTCCCTCAGACAGTTGTTCATAATTTGCTAGTGTCTGAGGTGGAAACCCCTAATCATCCCGTATACGAGTTGTGGTACAAAATTGGTGGACGTAACATTAGATTCTCGAAGTATGAGTACGCTCTGGTGACTGGATTGAGGTTTGGGGACAGTACTTTTGACCTGAACAATTGGTAGCGTCGTTTCCGACTACCAAATTAAATCGTGTATGAAGATACACTTAAACCTTACCGACTACTCTAACTAGTAGAGTGGCAAGCAAGGGTCGATCCCACGAGGAACGGTCGAACAAATTTTGCTTTTATGTGTTAAGCTATTATTATGAAGAAACATAAAGTAAATAAGCTAGAAAATAATAAAGAAGTGGGGGGGGGGGGGGGGGGTCAATGAAATAACAACTACACCTAAATAAACAAAGACAAATAAAGAGATTTTTATAGGTTTTTGGTTTTTAAATAACAAAACGATTCACCCTTGATCATGTTTCACCGAGGTCTTGGACGATTTATGTAACTATTGTCAATGCCCTATTCAATTGTGATTCTAGCCCTTATCTCAAGGCTATTAACAAGCTCTAATAGCCTTGTTATCCCTTAATCTTAGTTAATCAAAACAAGCTCTTCGACTAACCCTATTCAGTTTAACCGAATCCTCGAACAAGCTCTCTTAGATTCAATCACCAAATGCATTAAACACTAGGACAACGAGATAAATTCAACATAAAACTCGCAAGCTCGGTTTTAGAGGTTAAACTTTGTGTTATCACCAATAAATAATTGTTGTTTGCTACTCGGGAATCGGAAATCCTACAATTACGGATAGTGACCTCCTATTCTAGCAACACATTCACAAATCCCTTAAAGGGTGATCAATCCAATAATAAATTCATAAATGTGAGTCAATAACAGCAAATAACACAAAACACTTGAATACACAATATTTTCGATAACATTAACCGTAATAATCACATAAATGTCTTGGACTCAAGGTTCCACAATAATCAAGAGTGAACTAAGGGTGCTAGCCACCCATTTTACCTAATACAAAGATAAACTAACAGAAAATTAAAGAAAAACATGAACATAGGATAGAAAGAACCAAAGGTTAGGGGTTGAGATCAAGATCTTCAACCCCCTTCCATTTCCTTGCATCCAATGGAGAAAAGTGGCTGATTATGTGTGGGGATGGGTTCTAGGTTGTTCTAAGTTAGGTTAAATTCGAATGGGATGATATATATATATAAGGAGAGAAAGTGTTAGCTCCCATTTAGGCAAAAACGTGTTTGGGTTTTTAAAACAGGGTAAGGAATCTCGGCCGAGATGCAAGTGTGTCTCGGCCGAGACGTGAAAAAGAGAAAATTTGGAAATTTTAGGATTTGATTCATCTCGGCCTAGATTGGATTGCATCTCGGCCGAGATCTCCATTTCTGGAATTTCTGAAATCCCCTGCAGACTCATCTAGGCCTAGACGCATTATCTGTCTCGGCCTAGATTTCCATCTCGGCCTAGATGCAAAGTTGTCTCGGCCTAGATTTCCATCTCGGCCTAGATGCAAAGTCTGTCTCGGCCTAGATTTGCAATTTTGCAATTCTTCATGAAATCCCCTGGAGACTCATCTCGACCGAGATTTGCATCCTGTCTCGGCCGAGATCTTCAGGTAGCCCTTCCTTTTGTTGCCTCGATCGATCCCTCGACTCCGCGGTCGTTTGATGTTCTTTTTCGACCCTTTTTCACCTGTCTTAACACAAAAATAGCACAAACGCATTATTTTGCCCATGAGAGTATAAAAGCACTAAATACACGTGATTATGCACATTATTGACACTAAAATGACACTAAAAATGCCCTAAAGTGCGTGCACGAAACACGTGTACCAAATCTCCCCAAACTTAAAACTTGTTCGTCCCAAACAATAAAGAGAAAGACAAAAGGACACGTGTTTAGGGAAAAGTTTAGTGGCATTTGATTTCAGAATTTTCATAAGAAAGAGTAAGCGATCATGATAAAAGCATGCATATGTGATAGACTAGATCCACTACTTTCGAGACATAACACTCACAACTTAAGATCCTCACATGGTGAGTGTATCTCTCGACTCTCAAGTGTATCAAAAGGGAAGTGTATACGCTCACATTGAAATGCATAAAATGCCTACCATAAGCTTGCCAATCATCTAAACTTCGATGTATACCGATGTGTGTGACAAAGAATCAAAAAGGTCTTTAATAGGTTGTAATGTTGGCTTGGAGTAAGGTGGGAAAATTTCTGGTATAAGTGACTATAAAATGGACTAAATGAGTTAGCTAATCTCATCTACCCCTAAAAAAATGGTCACTCGACCTCACTCTTTACTTCCTTAGTAAACCAATCCCAAGAATCGATTTCTTCTCCTTACCACAAAGTCCACAACCTAAATGCTTTCTCAATTCTCCCTTGGAGTGTATTTTCTTTTGAATTTCTACAACCTTGAGAACATCTATCGAAAGGCATTTATAATACTAGCCTCTCCAAATCAAAAGCAACAATTGAGTATATACAACTAACTTTTTCTTTTGTTTTTCTGATTTTTCGATTTTTTCGATTTTTCTCTCCCTCTTTTTTTTTTTTTTTTTTCAACAAATATAAACAAACATTGGAGAGAAACTAGTATTCTCGATTCTTTGCCTATTGTTTCAATTCCTTCCACCCTTCAATATTCCCAATAGTTCACCCCTTTCAATCCCAAATTTACCCGACTACCTTCCAACCGCCTCCCTCATACTCAAATAGTCCAATTAAGGTCAAAGGCTAAATCGAAAGATACTTGGCTTGTAGAGTTGGGCTGTCAAACAAGAGGCTAAAAGCTCAAGGGGCTCAACTAGAGACAATATCAAATTTGGTACAAAGGAAGTATTTTCAAGCTTGAAAATAGGCTCAAGTCAAGAATTGCCTAAGATCATTTTCAATGTCACACAATGCACCAACACATGCAAAATAGAGAATTATGGCAAGTTCTAGAGACAACTAAATGCACTCAATGAATTTCACACCGAAAGAAAGTTTAAATTACTCCAAAGATGGAAGTATCTTCTAAGGCTCAAAAACTCACTCGGCTGCAATTTTGATCAAAAGTTTTGAGTGTATGTTCAATTTTGTTTCAAAAGTCTATCATGCTCTACCATGTGCTTCTTTCAAAGATATTTGTCAAAAACTTTCATCATTAATCAATGCCACATTCCTTCCTAAACTCATCCAATTGCTTTCTCGAGCTACCAATTTGTACGAATCCACCCCCTCCCCAAACTTAGTTGCAAACTAAGTTTGTGGAAAAGAGGAGTACAATTTGGTGTTCACCGAATTTAACCATATTATTCACCACTTTACAATTTATTAAAAATGCAACAGACTAATCCATACAAAGATACCAAACCATTTCAAGTCTAATAAGTCCAAAAGACAATAGAGTAGCATATGGAAAGTTAAACTCTTGGGCTGCCAATACGTACACCTACCAAGACTTCCCCAAACTTGGTTAAAAACCAAAGTTTGTGAGGAAGAAAGGGTACGAATTGGTGTCCTAACTCACAGTGATTTTTGGGCTTCTTCAATCCCATTTGGTGCTATCTCCTTGAATTTCACGGATTGGTCGGTTCCTCATCATCATAGTCTCTGCACTCTAAAAGAAGATAATAAGATAATATCTAAATATAAGTAAGCAACCTAAACTACGAAATTGAATATACGAAAAGCAATAAACGTCGGGTTGCCTCTCGACAAGCGCCTTTGTTTAACGTCGTTGGCTCGACGGATGCTCTTTAAATAAACAAAACAAACAACTATCTAGGTAAATAAAACAAATGCTTAACACATAAAACAAAATCGTTCTAAACCATTCCCCGGCAACGGCGCCAAAATTTGGTAGCGTCGTTTCCGACTACCAAATTAAATCGTGTATGAAGATACACTTAAACCTTACCGACTACTCTAACTAGTAGAGTGGCAAGCAAGGGTTGATCCCACGAGGAACGGTTGAATAATTTTGCTTTTATGTATTAAGCTATTATTATCGAGAAATATAATGTATATAAGCTAGAAAACAATAAAGAAGTGGGGGGTCAATGAAATAACAACTACACCTAAATAAACAAAGACAAATAAAGAGATTTTTTATAGATTTTTGGTTTTTAAATAACAAAACGATTCACCCTTGATCATGTTTCACCGAGGTCTTGGACGATTTATGTAACTATTGTCAATGCCCTATTCAATTGTGATTCTAGCCCTTATCTCAAGACTATTAACAAGCTCTAATAGCCTTGTTATCCCTTAATCTTAGTTAATCAAAACAAGCTCTTCGACTATCCCTATTCAGTTTAACCGAATCCTCGAAAAAGCTCTCTTAGATTCAATCACCAAATGCATTAAACACTAGGACAACAAGATAAATTCAACATAAAACTCGCAAGCTCAGTTTTAGAGGTTAAACTTTGTGTTATCACCAATAAATAATTATTGTTTGCTACTCGGGAATCGGAAATCCTACAATTACGGATAGTGACCTCCTATTCTAGCAACACATTCACAAATCCCTTAAAGGGTGATCAATCCAATAATAAATTCATAAATGTGAGTCAATAACAGCAAATAACACAAAACACTTGAATACACAATATTTTCGGTAACATTAACCGTAATAATCACATAAATGTCTTGGACTCAAGGTTCCACAATAATCAAGAGTGAACTAAGGGTGTTAGCCACCCATTTTACCTAATACAAAGATAAACTAACAGAAAATTAAAGAAAAACATGAACATAGGATAGAAAGAACCAAAGGTTAGGGGTTGAAGATCAAGATCTTCAACCCCCTTCCATTTCCTTGCTTCCAATGGAGAAAAGTGGCTGATTATGTGTGGGGGATGGGTTCTAGGTTGTTCTAAGTTAGGTTAAATTCGAATGGGATGATATATATATAAGGAGAGAAAGTGCTAGTAAAAAATAGGCAAAATCGCATTCAGGATTTTAAAACAGGGTACTGAATCTCGGCCGAGACGGGGGTGTGTCTCGGCCGAGACGTGAAAAGGGGTTTTCAAGGGTTTGTGGGTCGAAAGGCGATCTCGGCCGAGATTTAATATCATCTCGGCCGAGATTCTGGGCCTTGAAAAACCTTGAAATTCTCTGGCAACATTTCTCGGCCGAGATCTGTTGTGTGTCTCGGCCGAGATCTTCTTTCTGTCCAACTCTTCATAAATGCCCTGGAGACTCATCTCGGCCAAGACTCTCATCCTGTCTCGGCCGAGATCTTCAACTGTCCCTTCCTTTTGTTGCCTCAATCGATCCCTTGACTCCGCGGTCGTTTAATGTTCGATTTAGACCCTTTTTCACCTGTCTTAACACAAAAACAGCACAAACGCATTATTTTGCCCATGAGAATTTAAAAGCACTAAATACACGTGATTATGCACATTATTGACACTAAAATGACACTAAAAGTGCCCTAAAGTGCGTGCACGAAACACGTGTACCAACAATCCACCCGCATTACCTCCTAATGGATTTTTCAACACGATGGTGTGCACGGGTCAAGCGATGCCTAAGTTGGGAGATCTCCGTGACAAATTCAAAAGAGGCAATTTCAGACACAATCTGGAGCACAATATTATCATTGCTAAAATCCTTGTGTTATATTTGACTTTGTTTGGCCGGGATGAGAGGCAGGCCACAGTGTAAAAATGGATTTGGGTTTTGATCGAGTATCCTGATTTATTCGAGACCTTTCCTTGGGGAAAATACAGCTTTCAGATACTTGTTGAGAAGCTTAGGAGTGTTGGTATGAAGTTAGAGGAAAGTGAGAATCTAGGTAGTCGACTAGCCTACCACTTCTACGGCTGCCAGCTTGCATTCATGGTATGATATTGGCCTCTGTTTACTATTAGTTTGATCTTAAAATTGTTAGATATATTAATGAATAACCAAATTTGAAATATTGCATTGGACCTGACACTTTGTTTGTATCACTAATACAATTATAGGTTTGGGCTGTGGAGGCAATCCCTTCACTGGCGAGTAAGTGTGCTAGCCTGATACCAGAACCACGAGCAGATAGACCACGTTGGTGCTTTGATAAGACGGTGGACGATGTACTTTCCGATTTCGATGGCGAGGTAATTCACATTAACCTTTTGCATCCCTATAGTAAATTATGTTTATTTCCGCTTATGGTAAAAAAATCAGGTCTATTTTTTATATTTGTATATGTAGATTGAGTTTGTAGATTCTCTTGTGCCTACCACTGATGAGGCGACTACCGATTACTGGTTATCTGTCCTAGTGAACGTTAATGATGGGGTAGTTCGCTATATTCCGAAGCCCTTTAGGGGTCGGGGGGTAGGCGCAGCACCCCCACGTGTACCCATTCAGCCTGTCCCTAGCCAGATTTGACGCATTGAGTGTAGGGGTGTACGTAGAAGTAGTAGGGGCGGTCGTCGTGCGGCTGGACATGCGCGATCCCCCGAAGTAGATACATCTGTTGGGGATGGCGGTGTAGATCAGCAAGACCCTTCACTGGGTCCTAGACCCGTGCAGCATCAACGGGCTCGGAAGAGGCGAAGGTTGGCCTATACATCTGACGTTTATGGATTGGATACCGTGCCAGAAGATGCTCCGCTAGAGGACAACACCAGTAGTCGGTCGGGGGACGATGCCCCTACCGAACTGCCGCTGATTTGTGGTTTAGGTGTCTCCATTTTGGATGAGGAGCCCATAGCGTCAGCGGAGCCAGGGTCGGACCCACAGCCATGTGTTCGTCCTAGTGGTGCAAAAGTCCCGAGAGCAGAGACTGACAGATCTTTTGCATGTCAGATTCCGGACCTTTCCTCCCTTTACACTTAGTTGACTACGTACTTTGAGGGGAAGATGGAGACTATGTTGACGAGAATGGAGCAGTTTGAGAAGAGGGTAGACAAGCGTATATCAGGGTTGGAGAAGAGGGTCGACCATCAGATCTCCAGGTTGGAGAAGCGTTTGGAGCGTCAATCCCGTCATTGATTTAGGCAACATTTCCGAGGGGGTCTTCTCCGATCGACTTGGTCGACCCTTTCATTGTTGGGATTCCGTTTAGGGTGGCCTCTACACAGGTAGGTGAAGGCAGTCGGCGTGCTGATGCGGATGCTTCTGCCACGGTAGACGTTGAGACAGATCCTAGTATCATACCTCCGCCTTCTGTAGCTCCGGTCGGGGATGATCCGTATCCAGTGGATCATTCAGTTGCAGATGATCAGCCTATCGCTAGGGCTTTGAGACCTGATTTGTTGTTATGGACTCCGCGCGAGTAGTAGGGTCAGTTGCCGTAGATAATGCCCCCCTAACACTCATGGATCTTCGAATCCTACGGTTTCCGGGATAGATACTTACCCATAGATTGGTGGCTGCTTGACACCCATTGACTTGACTGATGACGTGGGTACTGATTCTGATACGGACATCGACATTGATGACGGACAGACTTATGATGGTGAAATCCGTATTCGTCGTTTGAAGCGTCCAGCCTTAGCGCGATGCAGTCCTTACCTAAGCATTGATATTAGACGGGTTGATGAGACGGAGATAGACTTCCAGACATTCCTCCGCAATCCTGATGGACTGTAAGTAATTACTGTTTGTAACATTATTAATTATTACATGTTATCGTTAATAGAAGGAACGTGGGTACTGGCTCAGGCGTCGATCCTTCGTGGTTTCTTGAGCTCATTGACTCGAAGCAGGAAATCGCAACTGACGTAAGTATTAAATTTGCACATTTTCACGTGTTAGTTTTTAACCGTCTTTCCTATATCATGTACTTTTGTTTTGCAGCACTTGCGTGCATATTTGGGACTTATGCAATCCCGTCCCGACATTGTTGGATTTTGTATTAACCCCACTTGGGGGGTTGTATTGGCATCATTGATCCGACTTTCTGGGTTTGCTATACTATCCTTCACCTTTTAATTTGCTAATTGTCCTTTAATTATATTTTTAATATATTCCCTTACACTTAATGATACAGGATACAATGAGATTGGTGTGGAATGATTTGCACAAGAATGATCCTCCTAAAATGAAGTACAGAGATGAGGCATTGGAAGAGGTACCTCCGGAAATGCTTGCTCTGTTGATGGAGTATGTGAGAGGGGAGCATCCTTTCTGGGCAAATGTAAAGCCATGGGTGGAGCTAGATACGGTTAGTGTCTAAATACCATGTGTCGTTTCTGCAAAAATAGGTCCTTTCCATATGGAATTGTGGTGGCTCGTATTGAGTTGAAGATGAGCCAACTCATCTTATATGACTCATTGCTCCATGGAGACTGCAATTACATCAGGAAGATCCGGCATGTAGCTGCACGACCTCTTCGTTGGATGATTAGTGCATTATTACATTAGTCGGGGATACAGCATGCACGTGACAATATCATCTCTCGCCCATTTTTTTCAGACTCGGTTTGTGAAACAGAATCAGGTTTATCGTCAGCGTGACTCAATTTCGTGCGGTCCTATTACTCTTAAGCAGGTGGAATGCCTCCTAACCAAGACTATGGACCACAGTGTTAATCTTGGTGATATGGCTCCCATTAGAAGACATATGGCGTATAGTTTGTATAGGTTTAGTACAAGTGAGGATACGATACCTGTAGACTTCCATGCTTGATGTGTTTTGCGTCGGTCTTTGTGTTTTGTTAGGGGTTGGAACCCTGTTGTTAATGTATTTTTTTATATTTCAAGTTTCAAAATTGTAATATTTTAATGCCTTAACCTTTATATGTTTTTTTTCTGATGTGTATATTAATTGATGTGCTTTAGTCTTCTATCTGGATAATACAATAAAAAATTAGGCCTTATAGATAACTGATAACTAATGCTTAGAAAGATCACAATACAATAAGGTTCACATAAAACTACTCAAGGAATACTTAGGGCATAACTTCTTATAAACCCTTTTTTCCTTTTTTTGTTCGTATAGTACCCCTTGGATCATATTTCATTACACACATCTTAATTTTTGTAATTAGCACTAAAACCCTGTAACCTAAACCTATCTCGTTCTTCATTGAAGCGTCAAATCAACTCAGATTTGATTTGGCTCATCAATTATGATATTTCTAGGCCCGAAATTCTAGAAATATTGACTAGTCAAATCATCCATCGCAGACCTCGGTAGTGGCATTTAATTAAAGTTTCAGGGTTGGGGCAGCAAGACGTAATGTCTCAATCTAATTAAAGGCCCAACTACTTTGAATATATCACGGGTTTGGGATTTTACATATCTTATCATATTGATTATAATCCTATAAATGTGGTGATTCCATCCGGTTTTATGGAAGAGTGCATAAACAACCGCAAATATTTTCTTATCATCTGATGGCCTCTCCCCCCTACCACACTAGTTTTTCTTTGACCATTCAAAACATTTACTTTTACGACGATACAGATTGGATTCCAGAAATGGATGATCGCCTACTAAATTATCTACGTGGAGAGAGACTCCACGAGTATTGGTCCACAGACCCCCTCAATCCGAATTACATGAGCATTATCGGAGCTGGTTGTATTCTAAGAGAACAATTTTCATCTATAAGAAATTTCACTGAAGCAGATGTGAGAGCCATGATCGAATCCCTACGACGTAGTTATACTCTTTTCCGTAAGATGATCAACACGACTGATGTTGAATGGGATGAGCCAGCAAACAAGGTAGTTGCCTCGGCACAATAGTGGGAAGCCTGGCTCGCCGAAGAAGGTGATATTATATATGCTTACCAGGACGAGGGCGAATCCAAATTCCGAGTGATGGAGATACTGTTCGAGCACCAAGGTTAAAATTAGTCAACATGGAAAATGACCTACCCTAATATGTAACTAATCCCATGTTGAGTTGTTTCGTGGTACTTTTTATGAGCTGTGTTTCATCTATAATAAATTTACGTATATTATTGTCAGTGAATGTATGAAGTTATTAAAATGACAAGTAAAAGTAATTCTCTAACCAATTTTAAAAAAGACATTCTATATACGACAATTTTGTTAGACGTGACAACTCAAACCCGTTTGCATTCAGCTTTATTGGTTACATCAAAAGACGCAATGAGTGGTCACTAAAATTTCTAGTAAAGATAAGATGCCAGTCACCTCGATTTTGTGTTTTTACCAGACAAGTGAGGAGGAGAGGACATACAATATTACAACATCTTCTTAATTTACACTATATAAACCGTCATTGTGTTAAATGGTGGCTACATTTCTTAATTCACGTATCATGAGTAACGACGTTAGTGATGATGATAGCCCTCGCCCGGACGTTCCAAAGCCCTTCTTTGCTGTATCGCTAGGACAAAATGAGGTTGCGCCAGGTTACATAATGGTAAGCAACCTATATGGTTAAGAAATAACATGTATTCAGTGACAATCATAAAATTTTCATTTGATTAACAATTATTCTGTAAACAATATTTTTCTCATCCGGCGCTAGTGTTGGCAGGAACTTCCACATTTCATTGTTTAAAGACTACCCAGTGCAACAGTGGGTACGACACTTAAATATGGGGCAAGTCATGGCAATTGCAATATCACGGTTGCCTCCCAACTCCCAGGTTTGATGTTAGTGGTTGGAAGAAATTTACAGAAGCCAACTACTTCACTATAGGCTCAACCCTTGTCTTTTCGGCCGAATATTACGAACTTGACTCGATTATCTTCCAAGTTACTAAACTAAAGCCTCACGACCCAGATTTTGCATTTTACGTTGCCTCAACGTTGCATTCATTGGAGAACATGTTGAATTTTATTATGTACTACTTCTATTTTGATTTGTTAGTATTTTTTGCAAATCTAATTTCAAGCGCATGTAACAAGCTCACGTTAAAAGGGAAATGAGCTCATTGGTCACAATAATTGCTAATTAGTTTGTTTACAAAGAAAACCGCAGTAAGCGAATACATCCACATTCAGTTTTGTTATAAATGTCGCAATGACCCACATGCAGTAAAAAAAAAAAAAAAAAAAAAAAAAAAAAAAAAACCTAAATCTTCCACCGTGATTTTCGTGCTGCACTTCACAACTAACCATACTCCATCACCTAAGACATTAAACTAGTTCAGACAGTCATATCCTTCAACAGATAAAAGTCAATTCATTTAATTAAAGGATACTTACCTAGAATAGAATCACGGCCCAGCTGGATTGTTTAGGTCAATTGGTGTCGTCTGTTGTAGGCCAACTGGTCTGTGCGGGCATTTTTGTTTAGTGTGATCCATCGACTTGCATATACTGCACCTTTTCTTTTTCCGTCTACCTGGCCCAACAACCTCGTCCTCCTCACTTGACATGTGGGGCGGCGATGGACAAGTACAATTCGCTATATTGTAACCCTCGCCTTTACAACGACTACACACCTGAGGTTTACGACGGGTGGAAGACTCTGCTCCAGAGGGATAACACTTTTCCTTAGGACGACCGGCTTGACAAGGGTACTCGGGGGGCTTACACGGCTCAACCTTCACAGATTCTGGGATATTCCATTGAGATGGGTCTTGCACTGGATAAACCAACCCACTCCACATTCTTCAAGAAGTGCAGCTTATAACAATCCCTAACGTAGCCGTCCTGGTCGTGCTTCACCTTCCTGTATCCCAATTCTATGTAAACTAAATACATAAATAGTACAAAAGTAATCCAGGAACAGAATTTTTAAAACATAATTAATAACCTGATTGCAGCCATAGCGTGTATGCAAGGGACCATGTCAAGGTCAAACATCTTGCATGAACACGACCTTCTTCTCAAATCCACGTGTACCCTTCTGTCATCCACCACCTTAAAAACTAATGTGTCAATGTTAGTCACTGCAAGTTTTGCACCCGCATGAACATTCTTAAAGAGTCTAGTTGTGGCCTCTCGAATCAGTGGCCCGGTCATGGCATGTGCGACGGCTCGCCTCTCGACAAACCATTTCTCGATGGTGCTCCTAACGTGTTCGAGAACTGTGCATACAGGCAAATGTCTTCCCCACAAGATTCGACTGTTAAAACTTTCCACAATGTTTGAGTTCATCAAATCTTCGAACAGGACACATCGAACGAGACCACCTTTGAAACCCTTTCTTAAATAGATTGTGGTATGCGTTTGGAGAACTATTTAGGATTGCGTCCATACACCTATTAAAATCATCTACCCTGTACGCATACGCTGCTCTTTCAAAAATGATACTACCTGATTTCCATAACGGCAAGATTTTGCCTCAAATGGTAATAGCATAGACCATGAATGACTCCAGGAAAACTGTTTTCCACTGCAGGTGCAATACCAGCATGCCCCTCAGAAACAATGATAAGGTCAGGGGGACAACCATATGCCTTTTTTAACTGAAGCAAAAACCAAGTCCAGGTGTCCTCAGATTCCACGTGCCCTATACCGACTGCCAAAGGGAATATCTGATCGTTGCCATCTTTCGTCACAGCAACAAAGATAATTGCTTTGAAGCTACTATTCAAATGAGTGTCATCGACAACTATCACCGGTCTACCGTAACCAAAGCCGGCCCTACACGCACCAAGGGTGAAGAAAATAGAACGAAACCTACCTACACTATCTACCTCATGCTCTGCGACTGTCCCTGGATTGCTTTCCTTCAAGACATGTAGATAGGAAGGGATCTGACGGAACGAGTCCTTTACATCCCCATATATTGAAGCATAAGCAATGTGATTCGCCTTCAATGCCAAGTCGTATTTAATTTCAAAAGAGTGGTCTGTTTTCAATTCAGACATCATTTGCCTTGGTGTCAAAGAAGCCCCTTCAAATCTTAAATTCTTTTCATAATACCCACCAAGAACCTTTGACGATATTCCGGTTGGTTCCCTGCGATTAGGGTCGAGTCGACAATTATGCTCAACTATTGTAGCCACTCTCCATATCCCACACGATCCCTTTGCTACTAAATTGAAGGAGCAATCCCTCCATTTGCAAGATATCTGGTACCGAGTCGTACTCGAGCGACTAACCCTAAACTCCGCTTGACTATGCAGATGGTAAATATCTACGGCCGTGATCAACTCTTGCTTGCTTTCATAAATGGCCCCCTTCGAAAGAACGGTAGAAGAGTCGACTGAAGCAGATTCTTCATGAGTCAGAGAAGTTTGAGCAGGCATGGAAGGTATATACCATTTCCTGAAGGGCAGCCCATCGGCAGGGAGATTGTTGAAATCACAAGAGTAATTGTGGTTTTCTTCACCTCTAGATTGTGATGGCAAATCATTGAAAACATCAAAAATTAATTCATCAGCAAAACCACAATAGTCCATAAAACTTTGTGTGGTATTCCTTGTTCCCACATTGTACAAACCATTCAATTTCTCCGGCATTGACCCATTTACATCTGCATCAATAGGCGATTCTAGGCCTCCAACATGTGGCCCCCGAACGTCGATACATAAATTGGGGTCAGGTTCTCCAAGATTAACTACAAATTCATCACTTGTGCCTCCATCTACACGGTTGGTATCCATGCTGAATAGTGGAATTGAACTAGGACCCGCATTATCCCTTGATGCATAATGTAGATTTTGTGTGCAATATGTATGCCCACCACCATATCTAGAATTGCCAGCAGATTCAACATAATCCAGGTGCGGCTGATTATATCTGCTATCAAGTGGGGCAACATTAATTCGTTTTAACATAATAAATATGATAGGGTCAGGGCTCGAGTCCAACAGGTATTGCACGTCGGTGTCATTCTTTATCTTTCGCTTTATTACTCGACTGCCGTTCCCATCAAGGGAATACAATACATAACAAACTTCATTTATATCTGCTGCCACTATTGACCGGATATTTTCAAGCAACGAGGTATAACTTATACCATTCGGAAGCACCGGGATTATTTCTTCTTCCCCATCAACATACTGTATATTTTCCCAACGTCCGCCAAACAGAACAACAATCCTTTTCCAACTCATCTTTATTGGGTATTATAGCCTACAATGAAAAAAAGAAACATAAATTTACACATAAATTAATAATTTTAATAAAATAATTTTCATGGCCATGCAAAATTATGATGCTGACAATTGCCTAAAAAAATAAATTAATTATGACTATTTAAAAAAAAAAGGGCCACACACTGTACACGATAATTATACCAAAATGATATCAACATCGTTCTTTATTACACGATATATGGTCTTTCTTACTCGATAAAACATATAAAAAAAATCGACACGATAAAAAAATAAACTTACACGAGCTAAACATATACCTTACACGTAAAGAACCTTAAACGATAATTAAGTCTACACGTAAATAACATTACACGAGATACACAATAATTCACACTAAATAATTCTACACGATAAATAATTGAACACGATAAATGACAACAAAATGTACCAATATCGTTTATTCATCGTGTAATATAAATAATTCCTCGTGTAGTAATCGTGTACAAATATATTAACATCGTGTACCGATTATTATAACTCGTGTATGAAAAATTACACATAGAGAATCATTCCCCACACACCAAAGACGACGCAGAACATTCAGCTTTAAACGATATTAAAGGAGAACACATAAATCATACCGTTTTGTCTTTCAGCTCTGCCATGGAATCGCCTTCTTCGTGAATTCCTCTTAATTTCTTTACGGACAGTGTGGAATTTGCAGCAATGGTTTCATGTGGGTGAGGAACAGGTAGAAGTAAATGGAGGTGGGTGACATTAACACCTAAGGGGCCATCTGACACAATTGGCTAGTTTTGCTGTTAAAAAGTTAAACTATGCATAAAATATTTTCTTATCTTACTGCCTGGCTACAGTGTCAATGCTTATGTGTGGTGTAAGCCACAAAAGGGGGAGGAGGATACGAAGATCATCAGTATGTATGTATGTGTTTTATGTATATAGTATAGGTGTAAGGGGGTGTGTGTGTTGATTATTTGTTTTGTGTTGACGTGTGTGTTATATTTATATAGGGTTCATTTGCTTAAGATTAGGCTCAGTAGATTTAGAGGATCGAATCTCAATAAAGCACACTCATTAACTCCCTCAATCAGATTTGGCCCAGCACTTCCCAGTCTTAAGCAAACGGACCCATATAGTATAGTGTATGTTGATTATTTTTATGGTGGTGACGTGTGTGTGTTATATATATAGTATAGGTGTGTGTGTTGAATAATTATGGTAGTGGTGAGTGTGCGTCTGCCATATATTGTATATGTTGTGCATGAAAGTGTGTTAGGGACAGTAGGATTAGTATTTTCATGTCCAGTAGGAATGGAACGAAATTATGATATGAGGATTTAGAAGATGATTTAATTATCACACCCAATAACTTTAGGCTATGATTTTGTTGACCTATTAATTAAAATGAAATATTTATAGAAAGGAAATGACAATTGAGACAATGAGGCGTAGGGTTGTTGAATATTATTTCACGGAGGCATCAAATCAGTTGTTAAGGTGGGGGTTTCTTTTAATTTTTTCTTTAATTAAATAAGATGCTTGTTATATTTAATATGTTGCTATGGTGATTATATGATATGGAGTTTATGTGAATGGCCTAAGGGCATATGGTGATATGATGTTATGGTGATATATGATATTGTAACAATATAGTGATTTACTTATATTGAATTGCTTGTTTATATTTAATTCTAGCAAACTGAATCCCACTAGTTGGATGTCTCTCACCCCTTCCGAAATTAAATTTTCAGGTTAAGAAGCCGGCGATGGAAATGGATGGAATTGAGTGATAGTAAAATATTATGGTTTAAAAAATATTCTTTATATTTTAATTTTAACGTTACTTAAACCTGATATCATTTTTCGACTCGCTTTTGTTTAAATTTGGTTATTTTTTTATGATATATTATTTTATAAATTATTTAAAACCTATTGGTAGTGTGATATAGGTAGAAATAGTGTTGTTTAGTTTCCTTTATTTTATTGGTGGAAATTATTATTGTTATTGTTCTTTCTGTGTAGTAAAAAAAAAACCTGTTGTAAAAATATTAGGATGTTACATATAGTATCAAAGTAGGTCTGCATTTTCGTAGACTCGCGAAAAAAGGTATTTCAAGTCTTCTTGATTTGGGTTAAACTAAAAAGAAGAGTGTATATTTTACTAAGCCCTATCCATCTATGCTCCATTGCTCAGCTCAAGGTACAAAGTTTTTATGCACTAACTATGATCATGTTTTCATAAGAGAACACACATTTTTTATATTTACGAATCTTTTACATTTCGTACACTATGAACATAGTATAGAATGGCCGGATCAAGTCTGACCGTACGGAAAAGGGTACACTTTGAAGTAGGAGAATTCTCTTCTATCGGAGGGGCCTCTGGAGGTGGGCCGAGAAAGCTAAAGAGCGTCCCGCATCACCTCATTGATAGACTTGTAGATTGGTTAGCTAGTCGTAAGGAGAAACCCATTAAACAAACTAAAGAGTTGATACGGAATTTCCCACGCACTGGAGTGTAGCACTATTCCTTTATCGAGAAGCTTTGGAGAGGTTGTTCATTGAAAGGAGGGAGGTAGATACATTACAGTACTCGGTGGGGAAGTTATTGGAGATTTACGCATTTGAAAAAAAAAATTCAGTGCAGCCACCTTTTGTACCAATGCCACCTGCTATACCCAAAGCTGAACCTAAGCTGGTAGAGGACCCAAAGGAAGACAAAGAGGAGCTGGAGGAGGATCCGGAGGCCGATGATTCTCAAGACATCATGGATACGGGAAGCAATAGTGATAGTGATGGATGAAATAGTACGGACGGTGGAAGTGATAGTGATAGTGATTTTATTATGTTTTGGATCGAGCCCGGAACTAGCTTGGGTCAACCCCTAGTTTTGGATAAGATTGTTTGGTGACGCATAGTTTTTATTTTGATTTTATTTATTTCTAGCAGTAGGGATGAAAGCAACATTGACTATTTGTATTTGTATTTTTTTTTTTTTCAAATTTGAAATATGAATGGTACTCACTTATTTATATTTGGTGAAACTATCTCTACTGGTTTCATTCTTCTTTAACTTTATTCCCATTTCTTATTTCATCCATTTACTATTGTGTTTCATTGTATGACGTTATAAGTAGTGTGTGTTTAGAATGGAGGGTCATGGCGACAAGACGTAATAATGAAAACAACCCACCTCCTACCAATGCACCTCCTGCCAACCAAGATGCAGGAGTACTAGCAGTTGCCTACGATCCACAATAGATGTTGGCTGGCCTGGCTGCCCTCTTGCACGGGGAGAATCACAATGCTCCACCTCAGGAGCCCACACAAGCATAAAACATTGCCCACTTTAACAAGTTTACTGTGCCTGCATTCTTTGGGACTGAGGGGCTCGCAACTATTGAGGTATGGCTTCTCATGTTACAGAGTATTTTTTTATTATATGGCATGCTCCGATGGCCAAAATGTACCATGCGCCGCCTTTCTACTGAAGGGAGATGCTAGAACATGGTGGAACGATCACTGGAGACTTAGACCAGCTAAGGAACGTGATGGGTTGATGGCCGCACTGTCGGGTGCAGTCAAATTAGTTATTTATTTTACCATATTTTCTTTTCTAAATAGTAGAATGGGTAAGTCAGGGTCGATCACACAGAGAACAGGGAAATTAACTATGTTTATGTATTTAACCTAGTTATGCAGATAATAATAAGATATAATACATATAATAAAGTATGGGGAGAATTTGATTAGACTTAAGTAACTAAAGCAGATAACAAATAAACTAATAAACTAAAGACGAGTTCAAATATGAGAAAGTATTCCTGCCTTTAACCTAGTACCCCCCTAGTCTGGATTATCCTCGTAATTAATGCAACTGTTTACAAATTAGTTCTGAAATCCCTATCCCAAGAATTAATGCTAACCCTTGTTACTCCTTAGGTATAATTAATCATAGGTACGCTTAGCAATTAATCCTATCCGATTAAGTGGTCCTAGGATACAATCGCTAGAGCACCGTTAATCAAATGCATAGAGTCTTAGGGCAACGGAATAGGTACGATGTTGTACTCGCAAGCTCGGTACAAGTGACCGTGATATATGTTATTCTAACAAATAAATTTACTATTTGCTACTCTTAGACATAAGTTCATAACAATTACAGATTATGAATTACGGCCTAGCAACAATTATATGGTAATACCTGGGTGATCAATCCAAATAATAAAGCATATAAAAGATATAAATAAACCGAATAACATAAATAATCTCAGAACATAATTCAATCAAACAGTTAGTGTAAGAACTACGAAAATATCATCCTAGGGTTCAACATCAGTCAAAGACGGAAATTAAAGAACTTAGCCAATCATAGCAATGACCAAGAACAAACTAACAATGAAAGACATAAAACTAGAAAACCCGAGATGCCGAATCTTGATTCTTCGTGTTCTCCCTAGTTCCCAAGTCCGTGCTCCAAAATCAATGTGTAAATCCCCTTTTTTGGACTTGGGATCCTCCATCTATAGATGGGGATGTATTAGGCCTAATTTGGGCTTGAAAAGGCAATTTTTGAGCAAATCATGTTTTGACCAGATTTATGTCTCGGCCAAGAATAACTGTCTCAGTCGAGAGCCATGTATATAATTCTCAGCTAAGAATTAGTGTCTCTGCCGAGCCAGTTTTCCAGCTAAAAATATGGTGTTTCACTGTCCTTCTGTCTCGGCCGAGCCTGATAGTCTCGGCCAACTCAGCTTCCTCTGGGCTTGGCTCAATTTTTCTTCGTTTTAGACTAGCAAGTCTTGTTTCATCGTCCATCTTCAGTCGAGATCAACTTTTTGGTATAGATTTACCAAATAACTTCAAAACAAGTCAAAGAACGTCAAATTGTCCAATAATACAAATATGAACAATACGCAGTCAACACGCATGCAAATCTCATTGAATGAACACTTAAATTGACCTATTGTGCATACACGTGTACCATGGGAAGGATTCACTGAGATCGTCAAGGAAAAATACTATCCCCGAGTATACCGGGAAAATATGGAGGTCGAGTTCTTGATCCTCTCTCAAGAAGGCCGAGTTCTTGATCCTCGCTCTAAATCACTAGGATTGGAACAACCTTCTCAAACCGCAAGCGTACGATTTGTAACAGAGGTAGTATATAAGATATTGAATCCACATGGAGGATTTTTCATGAGAATCAGCTTTAGCAGTTTCGAATTAATTAGGTCAAATGCAAATGAGAGAGTGGACTAAATAAAGACAAGGAGGGAATTGATCGATGGGAATATATTCCCGAGGCTCAGTTTCACATAAGCAAGACGGAATTGATATTTAAAAGCGATTTGAGACATTCTTGTGAGTTATTTGTGATTAAGCTAATCCTAAAATCTCCACCCCAAGAGAATATTGCCTAGAGAGCGAGGCCCAAGGACATTCTTCAAGCTCGATCAATTCTAGGGAAAAGGTAGAAGTGCTCCTAAGTCCTAATACCCTAGAATTAGTGTAATCGGGGTTCAATATAGACTACCTACACAGATAAGAAACTATAATTCAACCTCGGGGCCCCGGATTGTGGTTACATAAGACTAGAAGAGGATAGCCCGATACACTAAAGACCGACGTAAGGGTGTAGTTCCTACGTGACTAAATCTAATTCTTCAATCCCAACCAACGCCCCCTAGACTCTACTCCCCCACTTGATAGAGTTTCTCCTTCATAGGTCTTCCTTCTACTGATTGGGTTTTGGTTACTTAATTATCCAGGGTTAATTTCCCACCCGAACATACTAAGGCGTAACGATTAACCTTTAAGCTCAATTAAAATCTAGTCGACACAATCCTCGGAAGGGTAGCTATCCCTAGCCTAGGGGGTCAACTATCACCTTTAAATTGCACAATTAATTGAAGTGATTCTAAGCCACCAAAATCCAGAGTGACCGTGAAGCAAGTCTTGGTCGAAGACTCAATTTCAACTAGCCATCATTACAAATTAACCAAATCCTAACCCTAGGTACCACAACTCACAACAAATCTAATAATCAATCAACTAATCATCAACCCCAAAGCTTAGGCTACTTTCGGGCTTCAGAAAACAAGGAAATCACTCACAAATCATCAAATAAACAAAAGAAATCATCAACATTAAGCAATAAAATAATAAAAACCGAAAATAAAGAGAAGGGGTAAGAAAATGCTTAATATATAGACGAATCCTTGAAGAACTTTGACAAACTTGACGGGTGTCACGAGCCTCCGAGCGATCCCCGATTTCTTCTCCAAAGCTAAGACTATACAAAATCTGAAAATATAAAGAGAGAAGAGAGAAAGAGTGTTGGGGAAGATTACAAAGAGAGACAAGTCTTTAATGTTGTTTATGAAAAGAGGGAAGGGAGTATTTATAACCTCCAAACCCTAGCTATCCTAATGACCAAAAACATGCTAAAAATAACCTTTAAGTAAGGATAAAAGTGTAAAAATACAAAAGGGAGAAAGTTAGAGCAGAATAAGCTCTTGGCCCAAACATGAAAGTTGTAATTCTTCATCTGATAGTCATGTAGCATCTTGAATCGCTAAATTCTGTGTCTATATGAGAAAGTTATAGTCGAAATACAGAGATAGCATACTTAAAACGGCGAAACCGAGCAACCGCGCGGACTGCAGAACTCCCTACGGAAGCCGGCGGAAGTAGCTGGTACCAGCTTTATAGCGAGTGCAGGAGGTTTTTGGGGGTCCGTCGGACCAGCAGCCGATGATAGCCTCCGGTACCGGTTCAGCTTGCCCTTGTCTCCTTCTTCGCGCGTCTTCATCTTACGTTGCCGTTTTGGATGCCTTTCTCTTCTCTTCTCGACCAGACCCCTTCATAAATTTTGATCATGACTCGATAAAATTTTAGTCAAGCTTTGGTGGGGTTTGATTTGGGCCTATTTGGGCCTCAATTTGTGGGCTGGAATGGGGAAACACATGCGATTAACCTCTTCTTTCGTGTTTTCATCGTTTTGAGACATTTTCACCCATTTTCTAAGCTTGACTCCTTCACAAATTTTGTTCGTGACTTGACGAACTTCAATTTGGGACTAAACCTCGCCCAGTTCAGGCCTCTTTGGGCCTTAAGATTTAGGTTGGAGTGAGAAAATGGGTGTAATCCATCTTCTTGATCTCTCGTATCAATCTTCCTAACCTTCAAAACATGACTAAAAAAAACCCAAAAGCGCATCAAATCATTTCAAAAAGGAAAATCAATCCGAAAACATAATTAAATGCAAAATCGCACTTAGACACGTTAAATACTAGTAATTCTCATCAAAATATGGACGTGAAATATGCAAGACAAACGATATTTTCACATTCATCAGAGGCATGACGGTAACAGACTACAAGTGAAAATTTAATCACATGTGTCATTTATTCCTCACTTGGTGGATACTCCATAAAACACGGCCCAAAGGTTCTGTAACGATCTTCGACTGAGATCCGCCATAACTTAGCGGGGGTCAGAGCCATGACCTACTCCAAAGTAGTGTTAAGGGCAAAGGATATACGACTAGCATGAACATGAAAAAGACAAGATTGAGAACGGTCGACAACTCCAATAAGAGAAGGTGGCAGGACCAGAGAGCTGATAACCAGAACAAAGGGGGAGGAATGGTGGGCCATCTAGGCCCGCACCTTAGGAAAATACTCTGACATGCCCTAAGTGTTGGAAGGGGCATAGAGGAGAGTGCCTACTTGGTTAGAACAAGTGTTTTTGTTGCTATGAGACGGGCCACAATTTCTCACTGCCCTAGGAAAGCAGCTGGACCGAATAGAAAGGCTCCCAATCCTGGCCATGGGGGGAGAGCTAGGATGTTCGGGTTCACGCAGAAGGAAGCTATGCAAGATTCAAATACTATGTCAGGTATGTTAAACATAGCTAGAATTCCTGCTTTATTACTGTTCGATACGGTTGAAACCCATTCTTTTATCTCTAAGAAATTATGTGCTATGACGGGTGTTAAAAGTTATAAAGCTAAAAAACCACTTGAGATTAGTATACCTTCGGGTAGAGCCATGACCACCAATTCGATGGTTAAGGAGATGATTTTAGAAGTGAATGAACTTAATCTAGAAGCTAACCTTTATGTACTTGAGATCAACGACTTCGATGTAATATTGGGAATGGATTGGTTGGGTAAACATCGAGCGAAAACCAAGTGTTCTGAAAGAAAGATAACCTTGCAGTCATTGAGTAACGAAGAGGTGGTCTTTCAAGGAGTTAAGTCAAACTCAGTTCAGCGTGTTCTAACGACAATGAAGGCCATGGAAATGCTTCGGAAGAAGGGGTCAAGGGTTTTTGGTAAATATGATAGCGACATCACCTACTGAATTGACGATAACCGATGTACCAATGGTTAAAGATTTTCGTGATGTGTTTCCGGAGAATCTTCCGAGAACGTCTCCCAACAGACAGGTAGATTTTACCATAGAGTTAGTACCTGGTGCAACAACAGTGTCAAATGCTCCATACCGAATGACACCAAAGGAACTACAAGAGCTGAAGGTTCAAGTGCAAGAATTACTCGACACGGGTTTCATCTGACCAAGTGTCTCACCTTGGGGTGCTCCAGTTCTATTTGTGAAGAAGAACAAGTCAATGAGGATGTGCATTGTCTATTATGAACTGAATCGGCTCACGATAAAGAATAAATATCCACTTCAAAGGATATAAGATCTTTTTTAATCAACTTATTGCGGGAGTGTTTTCCAAGATCAATTTGAGGTCGGATTATCATCAATTGAAGATAAGAGGAGGTGACATTCCTAACACGGCGTTTAGGACTCGGTATGGCCACTACGAGTTTTTAGTGATGCCTTTTGGTTTGAGTATGCACCAGCGGTATTTATGGATCTAATGAACCGCATGTTCTACCCTTTCTTGGATCAGTTTTTCATCGGTTTCATAGATAACATACTAGTGTGTTAAAGGGATAAAAAACATCAGCATCAACACTTGAGGAAGGTGTTGGAGATAGTTCACAAGGAGAAATTGTATACGAAGTTTAGCAAATGCGAGTTTTGGATTGGCAGAGTTGTATTTCTTGAACATGTTGTAGCTGTCCGAGGAATAAAGATTGATCCAGCAAGGTTGAAGTCGTGAATGATTGGAAAGCTCCCACAAGCGTGAATAAAGTTCGCAGTTTCTTAGGTCGTGTGGGATATTATCGAAGATTTATTGAAGGATTTTCAAAAATATCCGCACTAATGACGAGATTAACGAGGAAAGAAGAGAAGTTTGTGTGGGACCAGAAGTGTGAAGATAGGTTCCAAGAGTTGAAACGGAGGTTAACCACGACATCAGTATTGACAATCTTGGACCCTACGAAGGAGTTTGTGATCTATAGCGATGCGTCGGAACAGGGGTTATGATGTGTTATGATGCAGCATGAAAGTCGTAGCCTATGCATCGAGACAATTAAGGCAGAATGAGGTGAAGTACCCCACACACTACCTCGAATTAGCCGCAGTTGTACACGCCTTGAAGAGATGGAGACAATATCTCTACAGAGGTAAGTATGAGATATATACGGCCACAAGAGTCTGAAATACCTCTTCACGCAGAAAGAGCTGAATATGAGGCAACGATAGTGGTTGGAGTTGGTGAAGGATTATGATTGCCCCATACATTATCACCCAGGAAGGCGAACGCGGTGGCCGATGCACTTAGCCTGAAGGCTAGGGGAAGATGTCCTGTATCTTAACTAACGAAGACCAATTGATCGAGGAATTCTCTAGGTTGAGACTTGAGATTATAACACCGCCAAAGTCGGTAGAAGCGGTTTGTGCAGCCTTGGTGGTAAAACCAACATTGAAGGAGAAGATTAGAGAGGTTCAAACACATGATAAGAGTTTGCTTAAGGTGAGAGAGCGCACAATGTCCGAAGGGGATGGAAAGTTTACATTGTCGGAAGATGGAGTGTTGATGTTTGAAGGAAGAATTTGTGTCCTGAATGATTTGATTTTGAGAAAAGAACTATTGCTGGAAGCTCACCGTACACCGCCCATCCCGGTAGTACAAAGATGTACCAAGACTTGAGGAGAATGTATTATTAGGAAGGCCTGAAGAATGACATGGCCAAGTTTGTAAAGAGTTGTTTGATGTGTCAGTAAGTGAAAGCCTTACATCAACGAACTTATGGATTGTTAAGGTCTCTTCATATCCCTGAATGGAAGTGGGAGAACATACCGATGGATTTTTTTGTAGGACTTCCACGTTCCGAGAGAGGAAATCATGTAGTGTGGGTAGTGATGGACCATCTCACGAAGTCCTCTCACTTCATTCCGGTCAAGATGAACCTGCAAGTTGACTAGTATGCTCATATCTATGTCCGTGAAATAGTGAAGTTGCATGGAGTTCCGGTCTCTATCATCTTTGACCGCGATCCACGTTTCACCTCGAAGTTTTGGGAGAGTTTGCAGAGGGCTATGAGAACCACGTTGAGCTTTAGTAAGGCCTATCACCCTCAAACTAATGGACAATCAGAGAGGACGATGCAAATTTTAGAGGATATGTTGAGAGCTTGCGTGGTCGATTCGGGCAATAATTGGGAACATTACTTCCCTTTGGTCAAATTCGCCTACCACAACAATTTCCAGTTTACCATCAGCATGGCGCCTTACGAGGCTTTATATGGGAGGACGTGTCAATCGCCTTTGTATTGGTACGAAGTTGGAGAAAGAAAGCTTGTAGGGCCCGATATGGTGAAGGAAACGGTGGAAGTAGTGGAGAAAGTTTGAGAAAAGATGAAAATGGCTCAAGATCATAAAAAATTCTTAAGCCGACAAACGTAGGAAAAGCTTGGAATTGAGGTTTGATGAATTCTTGGGTTATGTGATTAGGTACCATTGGGACGCAAATGAGGCAAAAGTGCATAAATCTTGAAGAAAGTTCCCAAGCAATGGTGACACCGCATGAAGATGAGTAATCTTTGAGGAATTTCAAAGAGAAGATTAGAGACTTGTGATAAAAGTGTGAGTTCAAGCACCGGAGGTCACGGTTGAGGCCACAACCACTATTTCCAAGCCTTGAATGATGTTCCACTTCATTCACCCATGAATCCCCATGGCACCCCAAGTGAGTGAGCCAGCAGTTGCATTTTCAACTACAAAGTCAGGTTCAGCAACTTACTGCACTCATACCGGTACTAAGGAGGACACGTCTCGAAGCACTAAGGATATTTGGTTTGCTTTCCTTTACCCTTCTCCATTTATTTTCTTTGCATGTGCATAATTTATACTTGCTTGATTCATGTTATCCGTGAATTTTGTTTGTTAGTTCCCATGGTTGGATAAATTTGAGTATATGCTTACTTGTCTTTCCGTGCACATGAGTTCATATGCCTACTTAAATGACATGCTTGCATTAAAATTTGTGGGGGAGGAAAGACATTGTTTCCATTAATTGAGGTTCTCTCCTCACATTCACATATTTAATCATGGAATCTTGTTCTACACAATTCTTGAATATTTGAGTTTTTGTTTTATAAATGGTTGGTTTGGAAACGTGAGTAGTTATGAGCTTTTTGATTGGTGAATCTTTGGGAAACACATGTATTCCATCTCCTTTGTTATTTGGGCTTGATAATTTTGCCCAAGTTTACGGGAGGGGGAAGAGATTGCTATTTTGATGTGCTTAAGAGGATACTCCTAAAAAATTGATTAAATTGCTCGTAATTATGATCTATGACATGTCACCATATTGTGTTTTAGTTTATGTCATTATTCCTTTGATAAATAATGATTTTTTGGTTGAAAAATGTGCTGAGTTGATTAATTGTTTGATTCGTGAGGAAGAAGTATTGAAAGTGTCCCAAATCTTGAAAATTTCAAAAGGAATTCTCTAAAAAGTTGAGCATAAAAAACTAGGGGATTCCTTGCCTAATATCAATAAATTAATAGGTTGATGTTATTCAAGAGTAATGGGGCATTTTAGCATAGTAAATAGGATTGCGAATGTAAATAAAATAACTTAGCCCGAAGTTGTGTCGCTAGTAAGCATTACTGTGATTCCAAAACAAATCCAACGCAATTGAGAACATTTTTGTGAAAAATAGAATGAATTGGCGCTTTGGTTGGTAAAAATATAAAGGAGATGTAGGAAGGAGCTATAAGGTGGATAAGGTCGTCGGGTGAAGTTATTATAGTTCATTGTTCGATTGATAGATTCTAGTTAACATTTGTATACTCTAAATCATTAAGTTGGGCTTGTAAAGAAAACATATATGTTGTATGAAACGTAGAAAAAAAAAAACTCAAGAAAGAAATTAAGTGTTGTAATTATTGAAAATATTGTATGTAACTGGAAAAAGAGTGTTGAAGTCTCAAAGAACAAAAACTAGAATTTTAGCATTCACTTCTTTTTTGATCTAACTAGGTGGGAAAAGGGGGCATTGAAACATAGAAAATGAAAATCAGTTGGCTCGAGGGAGAAAATAGTCGTATCACCTACACCGGGTGAGTGCATGACATCTTCCTAAAAAAGAACCGAGCTGAATCACTGAGTCAAGGATTTTGAAAAATAACGAGTCATCCAAAGTCATTCACATAAGCACATTTTGGGGTTGGAGTGAGAACTTTTAGTGCATGACATAGGGTACTAAGTGAAATAATAATATTACTTGCTTTTCTAAGTCTTATGCCTCCCTATTCCCTTGCTTGTTTATCAAATTCCTTGAAGTCAAATGATTAAGGCAAGTGTGATAAATCGAGAATTGAAAAATGCTCAACCAAAAAGAGAAATTCAAATCTAGTGGACTTCCATTGCTTTCCAACCACGATTCCTTATTTGTGCTTAAATGCTAAATTTGCTCGAGGACGAGCAAAGCTTAAGTTTGTGAGGATGATGAACGTAAATATACTCATTTTTCTCATATATTTGACGTTCATATTCTTGTGTGAGTTGCGAGTATCTATCATGTTTTAGTGCAAATTCGTGTTTAAGTGTATTTTCGGGTTCATTTTTCTTTTTGATATGGTTTGAAGAACTTTTTGGTTGTTTTTAGTTGTATTTTGAAGGTCAAGAAAATTCGGAAGCTCAAGGAAGCCATTCTCATGTAATTCCCCACTCCGGCCCATGTACTGAGGCCCAAACAGGCCCTAATCGGGCATAGGTCAAGCCGGCTAGAAGTTCGTCAAGCCACGAACAAAAGTCGTGAGGGAATTTGTTAAGTTGCAAATTGAGGCCCAAAACGGCTCCAAACCAGGTCCTAGCAAGCCCGACTAGAAGATCGTTAAGTAGTAAACAAAAGTTGTGAACAAACTGAGAAAACGTGAGGAAATGGTCCAAAATGACGGTGAACGAAGACGATGCGTGAAGGGAGCACACGGCATGCCCCGCGTGAGAGCAGGAGGCAAAGGGCTGAATCGCCAGCCCGGTAACGGCTCCTTTGGATAATGGGTTTTTTCCGGACCGGTACCGGCTTTGGGTCCGGATTTCAGTTCTGACACACAGTCCTTCGTATTTTAATCATAACATTTTCGTCTGATTTTCGATTCGAGCAATTCAAGATGTCACATGAAGCCAAGATGACTATATTCAAATTTGTACTTCAAGTCAAGAGCTTATTCTGAATGAAATTTTCTCGAAATTTTTGAGAAGGACAAAATAACTGCGAACGAGGGGTTTGACTCAACATTTTAAGGGCCTAGCACTCTCGTTTGTAATTTTACCCTTTTACCGTTACTAAAGGGCCTTTACTACAAATATTTAGTCTATATATGCCCCTTCCCCCTCATTTTATTAAAACTTTTGCCTCCATTTGTAAATCTTCCATTACACTCTTCTCCCAGGCTGTAACGTCCCCTTTTCAGAAAGAAGTAACTTCAGGGAAAGGGCGCTACAAACTTTGTTTGAGGATATATTTTCATTTTTATTTTGTAAATAATAAATTTTGAATAGAGATTCGAGTTATAAAAATAACTTCATATCGTTAGATAAATATCAACAACAAAACATACTTTGGTGCAGAAGCTCTTTTCTTAAGAAACATAAGTTCACTTTCAAACTTTAGAGGAAAACCCTCAAGTACTTTTACATCAACTAAATATATCACCTTTGAGAAACTATTATCATTGAAAATAAACTTTTACTTTGAAATTCTGTGAGTTGGAGTGGTGCAGGGCCATGCTATCCGTATCAGTCCTCCACATCGACCTTGGTACCTGAAATATTATGGGTTCACTCGGTTGCCCACTTAGATGTCATACAAAGAATTGCAATAATGGGCAGTTACATAAATAATGCATATACCATCAAGCACAAAACACATCTGAAAACATATTGGACTCTAAATTAAAATAAATATACACGTATACATATTATATAGATACACATAGGAGCACATAGGTGGGGCACGTGTTGCCCCGCTCGAGCAGCATAGCATATTCGGGAGCGACCCGAGGGTGATCTTTCGATCCATAACATGTACGGTGTTACCCGTAGAGCATAATCATATACGGTTTTACCCGTAGAGCATAATCATATACGATTTTACCCGTAAGCATAATCGTGTACGGTCTTACCCGTAAAGCATAGCATATATGGTTTACCCGTAAGGTTTTTGAAAAGCATAGCATGTACGGTTTTACCCGTAAGGTTTTTGAAAAGCGTAGCATGTACGGTTTTATCCGTACGATTTTGGAAAAGCATAGCATATACGGTTTTACCCGTAAAGTTTTTGAAAAGCATAACATCTACGGTTTTACCCGTAAGGTTTTTGAAAAGCGTTGCATGTACGATTTTACCCGTACGATTTTTGAAAAGCATAGCATATACGGTTTTACCCGTAATGTTTTTGAAAAGCATAGCATGTACGGTTTTACCCGTCAGGTTTTTGAAAAGCGTAGCATGTACGGTTTTACCCGTACGATTTTTGAAAAGCATAGCATAGACGGTTTTACCCGTAAGATTTTTGAAAAGCATAGCATATTCGGGAGCGACCCGAGGGTGATCTTTCGATCCATAACATGTACGGTGTTACCCGTAGTCCTAACATAGCTAGTACGGTATTACCCGTATACAATACACATAATATGGTTTTATCCATAACTTCACATAAATTTTACACAAATTCACATAAAATTCACATATGTGTCACATAAACATAAGCGTATGGAACATTAATGTAAAAGCCATTATGACAATAATATGCATGAAAACAAGTAGACAACATAAAATAGCCACATAGAGATTCCCCACCTAGAAGTGTGTACGGCTAGTTGTTCGTATAGTCCTTCTCTAGACATAAGTCCTCTTCTACTTCAACTTCTCCTAGTCCTACAATATAGAAGATTTGTCTTAGCATAGGTAGGTACTAGACTTTAAACATAAATTGAAGATTTGGGACAAGATTGTGATTTTACAAAAGTTGAGGGACCATTTGTAATTTCACAAAAAAAATTAGATTCATATTATTTATGTTAAACTATAGATTTTGGAGTTTGGGTTCTTTGAAAATTGGTTTGAGCCGAATCGGATTAAAAACGAGCATTTTATGACACTTTGAAAGTCTAATGACATTGTTGTAATTTCTAGAAAAAAGAGTGGCAATTTTGTAAAAAAGGAATTTTCGTAAATACATGGATTGTTCGACTTTGAAAAAGACTGACTTTGACTAGGGGCAGAATTGAAAACGCAAAAATTACATTTAGCCCCTAAAGAATATCTAATTTTCAAAAGATGGTACATGAACTTCTGTAGCAATTTTGACCAAACTTTTCCGGCGACTCGGTCGTCGAAATTTCAATTGGGACATGGCTACCGAAAGCTCTCATCAAGAGCTTTCTATAATGACCAGCCACAATAGAATCGGACTTCGGAACAGAAAGTTATGGCTCCTTGAAGATGGTTCGGTCATATGAGTTTCGCCTAAACTTTGACCGGCCATAACCGGAGTTCTAGAGCTCCGATTGCGATTCCGAAAACTATTCCGGAATCCTCTCGCCGAGCCCTATCATATTGTAAAATAAAATATGGGTTTTGATAAAGGGACGAAAATTAAAATGGGGCAGTAGCTGATCCGACGAGGCTAAAAAGTTGTCGGGTCAGTTTTTCGGCGATTTCACCGGATTTTGGTGGCTGGGGATGGAAAATTTGAGAGGGAAAAAGAGAAGACTTACCAGCTATGCTTTATGGGAGAAGAAATGAAGACTTCAAGCTATGTTTTTGGTGGGAGGAGGTGATGGAATGAAGACTTTCTTACACCTCTATTTATAGACCTACCAAGCACAAAACCGTGGGAATAAAACCGTGGTATCGGCTACTAGTTTTGGTTATATTGTGGGCATAAAACCATTGAATTTAGCCATTGGTTTTGGGCAAAATTATGGGCATAAAACTATGGGATTTAGCCATTGGTTTTGAGCAATATTGTGGGCAAAAAACTATGGGATTTAGCCATTGGTTTTTAGCAATATTGTGGGTATAAAACCATGGGATTTAGCCATTGGTTTTGAGCAATATTGTGGGCATAAAACCATGTGATTTAGCCATTGGTTTTGGGTTAGTAATACTATGGAGAGGGCTTACCATAAAAAAATGTAGTCTTCTCTTATATCATTGGGTAATATAACGACTAAGTGTTGTCTAACTAAACTCTTGTTTTCCCGACCCATTCATAACATTAATTATGAAAAATAATAATTTATGCAAGTGTAAGAAAATAACTAAAACAAGTAAAAATGCACACAAAAATAATGCAACTCATATAGTTTTGCATAAATCAAATAAGATGATGCAACTAGGAATTCGGGTCGTTACACAGTCTCTCTAGATTTTCAGAATTTCTTAGTACAAGGCTAGGGTTTTCTTCCTCCTCTTCAAGGAGGAAGCATCTTTGGAGAAGAACTCGGAGAATATTCACGGGCTTGTGACACCCGTCAAGATTACCAAAGTTCTTCAAGAATTCTTCAACGAATTAAGCATTTTCTTCCGCCCTTTTCTTTATTTTTCAGTTTTGATTATTTTCTTGCTTAATGTTGTTGATTAATGTTATTACTTTTATGATTTTAGAGTAATTTCCTTGTTTTCCAAAGCCCCGGAGTAGCCCAAACTTCGGGAGTTTATGATTCGCTAATTGATTGTTGGATTTATTAGTTTGGGCTTGATTAATTTGTAAAGATTTCCAATCAATTTCGAGACTAAGTTCACAGGCTTGCATTACGATTGCTTGGCTTTCGGTGGCTTATAATTATTTTGATTGGTTGTGCAATTAGGAGATGATAGTTGGCCCCTAGGCTAGGGATTGCTTCCTTTCGAGGCTTACCAACTAGATTTTATTTGAGTTTAAGGATTAATTACTACATCTTAGAATGGTCGAGTGGGGAATTAATTCTAGAAAGTTAGGTTAATCGAGACCCAACTAGTAGAAGGGAGACCTACGAAGGAGAAGCTCTACCGAGAGGAGGAGTAGAGTCTAGGGGGCGTCGATTAGGATGGATGAAATTAAGTGTAGCCTCATGTACAGATTTTACGCCCCTACGCCGTCTTTAGCGTAGGAGAAGTTGGGCTATCTTATTCTAGTCTTATGTAACTCGAATCCCAGGACCCGGGGTTAGTTTAGTATGTTTACCTGTGTAGGTATTCTACATTGAACCCTGCTTACTTACCGATTCTAGGGGATTAGGGGCACCTCAACCCCTTTTCTAGAATTCACTTCCAATTGGGACGTTGGATGGTTTGGGAATTCAGTCACATAAAATTCATAACAATATCTTATAATCGTAATCAAAATATCAATTTCATCTTGCTTGTGTGAAATCGAGCCTCATGAATATCTTCCAATTGATTGGTTCCCTCATTGCTTATATTTATTTACTTTTTTGTCGATTAGCTTAATCACATCTCTAATTTGCATTTGACCTAAATTATTCGAACGTGTTTAAGCCGATTCTCATGGATTAATCCTCCATGTGGATTCGATATTCTTTATACGATCTCTGTCACAAGTCGAACGCTTGCAATTTCAAAAGGTCGTTCTAATCCTAGTGATTTGGAGCGACTTCTATGACAAGTTCAGCGATGCACGATTATGACTGCTCCAGGGTGAGACGGTGCCCTTACCTCCCCGCCATAAGTTTGCGACGCCCCTTAGACTCCTCGTCATCGCCCGCCTCTCATCCGACCTCTCTCCCCTATGCATCTCATCTTGTTTCTGGTGCTTATGTCTCCTAATTTTCTATTGTGGCTTAATTGTGCACTTTGGGCACACTCTGCTCCCCATACCGCATCTCTCGACGGCCAACCACCATCCTCCAATGGTGCTATATCCCGGCCTTGCCCAGCCAGTTCCGAAGGACCAACAACCTCATGTTGCATCCGCTGTTGATTATTCAATTGGAATTTAGCTTCTTGGGCCCAATTCTAGAACCGCAAGCCCCTCAGATGATTTCCCACCCTCACGACGAACTTTGACCCCCTTAGGAATAATTTTACAATTGCAGACCTTACGATGTCCACAATTGCTTCCACGGACCCCCTTAATACAACTACGGTGCCCCATGTAATTACATGATCCAATTAATATAGTCCAAGTGATTTAGTGCTCAATACACAAGATAGGATTAAAAAAGGCCATAAATAGATTAGTTTTTAAAATAAACTAGAAATTTATAGGAAAGAGGCTTCTAGCCTCATGGTGTTTAGAATAAGACAAGCTTGTGTGACATGATGAATATTGTTAATTTTATGTCAATTATGAGCATCTTATGTGTTAAATACAAGAATGTGTAGCTTACTTATTACGTAATTGGACAATATGTGAGGCAATATAAGAACTTGGTAACTAAATAGCTTAAATATACATGAAAAGTAAAATGAATGAGATGATTTCATTTTAACTATTTTGAATCTTTGATACTCGACTATGGGATTTTAGTATGTGTAACATGTAATATTTTAAAGTATGGGACGGATATGAGAATGACCGGATTGGATTAATCGGACAAAGGAGAGAGACTATTGTAATCCTATAATGAAGTAAGATGACTGGAATTGGGAAATATTAAAATAGATCTAGACCAATTAAATGAGTACATGATTAGAATGAACTAAAGTACGGGAAATTAGCAATGATATAGAGTAATCTAGGAAAATGAAGTACTGAGTTGAATGTTACGGGACAAGTGCAATGATGTGGAGTTCTCCGGGAACACATGTGATAGGGATAACCCGGTTACTTCGGGTCGGGCTAATACCAAAGCCCACTGATTGGCCCACCACACGTAGGCCCAGCAGGCCCAGGAACACTCGCTGGCCCAGCGAGCGGTTAGTTCCGCGAATCAAGGCTAAAGATTCGTTTCCAATCGCCATGCAGCTGGAGGTGGGAGAGGATATAGGAAGTTTGTTAGGGTTCAATTAGGGTTTAGGAAGTTAAGTATAAATACATGAAAAGAACTCTGAATTAGGGTTCGCACTCTGTATACTGAATTACTACCTGTAAACTCAACGTTCTAGTAAAGAAAACACCTTGGCAAGAGTGATTTTCTGCCCGTGGACGTAGATCTCCGGATCGAACCACGTAAATCTTGTGTTTTTATATTCTGTTTGTGTAGATTATCGTTAGATTTTGTGGTTACCGGATTGCGCTCTATCAACATGACAATGGTTTAAATGAATAGGTTAAACACTGTTTGACAAGGTTGGACAAGGTTGTCTCTACAAGTTAGAAATCAACCGGACAATAAGCTAAGGAACTAGGTAACGTTGTTTATTATCTTTTTATTTGCAGTGTGTTTATGTATTTAATTGGGATTATAAGGGTCGTTGATAAAATTTCCACTTTAACCAAGAAGGGTTTAAGGAAAGGGACAGACGTGCCGAAAGTCCGATCGATGTGGGTAGGCACAAAAAAAATTACACATGGCATGTAGTATGGTTAAATTTACTAATATTGAATAGTTTTATCCACTGATTAAAAGACTTGTGTTTTCCCAAAAGCTCCTTTTCAGGTAATGGCTATTGAGAACCCCGTAACTGCCACTATCGCAAACTACCTCATAGGGATCCTACTTATGTTCGTTGTAATCTAGCAATGTAAGGGACTATTAGATAAACATTTTTCTATTTAGTTCAGTGCCCACATGTAATAAATAATTAAGATGGCAAAAAAACCTGGAGGTTTAACATAATATTATATTATTTTATGCTCTATCAATTGGCGCCGTCTGTGGGAACCCTTTAACCAACAATTTTTGACGTTTACATCGCATTCAAGAATCATGGTGACAACACGTTTGAATCAATCTCGCCACGGTGATCAATCTAACCAGGATCCGCCCGTGGATCAAGTTTTGCCGCCGAGGCAATTGCCGGCAGGGAGTACGTCTAATCATCAGGGCAATCAAAACCCTCCACTCCCTCAAGACCTGCAAAACCCTAATCTTGCTGCTGCTCAACCCCCGGTTAACATTCAAATTACCCCAGAACTGCTCCAGGCTTTCTTACAAGAGCATGCACATGTTCTTCAAGATTGGGCAGTTAATCGCCTACATCCTGCGGAGCCTGCCGCGGGGCCTGCCGGCCATAATGCTAATCCCGTGGTGCCTCCACCCCGTTCGCGTGATCAACAGGACCCGGGGCACCGCGGGCGTCAGGATCGACGACGGGAACGACTTGGTTCTTCCGAGGACCATGGGAGTTCTAATGAATCACGACCTCGCAATGAGGAACCTACTGATGTGGATCGCCGCCGTCCACTTAATGCGGCTAAGAGAGTTCGCTATGCCAATCCTCATGCTCTAGATCTTCAAGAGTATGAGCAAGTTCAACGCAATGTTGAACTGGACAGGATTCTGGGTCTTGATGCCAATGGAGATATCATCACACCGTTCTCCCGGGAAATCATGGCCACTTCCCTTCCCGAAGGGTTCAAACGGCCAGCCATACCACCTTACAATGGCACCGGAGATCCGGCCAATTTTCTTGGAGCTTTTAGGCACAGCATGCTTAGCCATGATAACATTACGTCCCTCCAGTACTGCAAGATTTTCCCTGAGTACTTACAGGATGAAGCTCGGGTTTGGTTTGATTCTCTCCCACGCAACAGCGTATCCTCCTTCAGAGAACTCGCCGAGCACTTTTGGGCACGGTTCGAAGCACGGGCGAAACCCATGGCCACCTTGGCCGATGTCATGAACATGGAACAGCGGGACGGTGAAACCGTCACCCAATTTCTTGACCGCTTTACGGCAATAAGTCTCAAGGTGGGAAATTGCCCCGACGACGTAGTCATCAACGCATTTATGAATGGACTCCGCCCCGGAGCACTTTACACCGAGTTAGCTCGGAACACACCGGTCACAACTCGAGCACTGTTCAAAACAGTGTGCAAATTTGCTAAGGCCGAGGAGCAGACTCGCCAGAAGCGAGAGAAACACGCTAGCAAGCGGCAATCCGACAAAGCACAAACCGGGCCTAGTACTCGACCTAGTGCATTTTCCCGCCTGACACCGGGGCGTTCAGAATCCCGAAGTGAAATTCCACAATTGACTCCGTTGACGAAGTCACGAGCTGAAATCCTATCTATCCACAAGAACGATCTGCGACCTTGTCCGCGGATGACCGCGCCTCCTGAGAAGAGAAATCGTGGAAAGTGGTGTGCGTACCACCGAGATCATGGGCACGAGACAGAGGAGTGCCGAGAACTCGGTAAGGAAATCGAGGAGTGCCTTAGGAAAGGATTCTTGCGCCAATACATTGCGCGAACTGATGATAAGCCCCGGACAGGTCAAAATGGGGGGTCATCCAATAATCACGGATATCATGACCGCGGCACACAACAAAACCGACCGCCGTGGCAAAATAACCGGCCGGGGCCGAACAACTACGCACGACAAGATTCTGGCAATCGCCAGCAACCGCGTCTCCCACCACCACCTCCTCCTTCGGCAGGACCCGGAGACAATGCACCTCCTCACGTGATAAACGTGATATATGGAGCCCTACCCACCGGGGCTTCACGACATGCCTTAAAGGCAGAAGCTCGACATCCTCCTCCCGAGGAGCCACGTCATAAACGCCTCCATCAGTCCGAGACTGTCAGCTTCACGGATAGGGACCCGGTTCCGGAGATAACACCTCACACAGATGCTATTGTCATCGACATGACTGTAGCCAACATAACAGTAAGGCGGGTCTTTGTGGATAATGGGGCCGCGGTGAGTGTTATATTTGCCGACTGTTTTCAAAGGATGGGGATTTCTCGGGACCAACTTCGGCCGGCCCCCGGGCCACTGCAGACTTTCACTCAAGGTGAAGTCCAGCCGGAAGGTGTCATCACTCTCCCAACATCTTTGGGGGCTTATCCGAAGATAAAAACCATCTTCGTGGATTTTTATGTGGTGAATTCCCCGTCACCGTACAACATGATATTGGGCCGGGACTGGCTCACCCCTGCCAAAGCCATTTGCTCCACGTATCACCTCGCGCTAAAGTTTCCCACCTCGCATGGCGAAGTGGCTATCCGCGGGAGTCAGCGGGTTTCGAAAGAGTGCATGTATGTGGCACTCAAAAAGACTGCCAAGGTTTCACCCAAACAGCAGCTTCAAGTGGCATCATCGGTTCTGGAACCTCGGGAATGTACCTCGTTGGGGGATGCCACTGCACAAGTCCCGCTTGATCCGTCCAAGCCGGAACAGACAGTGACCGTAGGAGCCGTGGATGTGCCATGGCTACACCAGGCTATCATTCAGACCTTGCGAGAATATTCCGATGTCTTCGCATGGTCTCCTCTGGATATGCCCGGGGTCTCTCCCGAGATAATAACGCACAAGCTGAACATCGATCCCAGTGTAAAGCCAATCCAGCAGAAGCAGAGGAAATTCACTCCGGAGCGAAATGAAGCCATTCGAATCGAGGTGCAACAACTCCTGGATGCGGACATCTTGTTTGAGGTATTCTACCCCTCTTGGTTATCCAATCCGGTAATGGTGACAAAAACCAGTGGGGCATGGCGGATGTGTGTCGATTTCTCCGATCTCAATAAACACTGTCCGAAAGACTGCTATCCTCTGCCCTCCATCGACCAAAAGGCCGAAGCCATTACGGGGTACGTGGCACTTTGCTTCCTAGATCTGTACAAGGGATACCATCAGATTTTTATGGATCCGCAGGATGCCCTCAAAACGGCATTTATCACTGCCTTTGGGTGCTACGCTTTTAAGAAACTGCCCTTCGGGCTCAAGAACGCTGGAGCCACCTATCAACGTTTAATGGACTTTGTCTTCCACGCCCAGATTGGTCGTAACGTGGAGGTTTACGTCGATGACTTGGTCATCAAAAGCTCCTCCCATCTTTCATGTGTGCAAGACATTACCGAAACATTGCGCACTCTGCGACGCTATAACTTGCGGCTCAATCCAGCAAAATGCACTTTTGGTGTTGGCTCCGGGAAGTTTCTCGGTTATATGGTTTCGCAAAACGGCCTGCAGGCCAATCCGGCCAAACTCCGTGATGTGTTAGATCTGCAGCCACCTAAAACATTCAGGGATGTTCAACGCCTCACAGGTGGTTTGGCAGCTTTAAATCGATTTTTGTCCAAAGCGGCAGAGCGACAGCTCCCATTCTTTAAAGTTTTGAGGCAAGCGAAGTCCTTTGAGTGGACTCCGGAGTGTACCGAGGCTTTTGAAGCCTTGAAACATCATATACAGCAGCTGCCTACTTTGTCAGTTCCTCTCCCCGGAGAGCCGCTCTACCTGTATCTGGCTTCCGCCGAGGAAGCTATTAGTGCAGCTCTCGTACGAGAAATCGATGGCGTCCAGCATCCCGTGTACTTCGCAAGTCGAGTACTTCACGGGGCAGAGACGCGATATTCCGAGCTTGAAAAAACCGCTTTGGCCCTTGTTATGGCAGCTCGGCGTCTTCGGCCATACTTCCAAGGACGTGAAATACGAGTTCTGACCAATCACCCCATCCGCCAGATTCTTGTAAAACCCGAGGTGTCTGGGCGCCTCGCCAAGTGGGCCATTGAGTTGAGCGAATATGACATCCAGTTTCTCCCCCGCCGAGCAATTAAGGGTCAAGCACTCGCCGACTTCCTGGCCGAAGCCCCGGGAGACAATCCTGAGTCTCCCGTGGACGGTGATACACATCACCATGTTACCTCACTCCTTCATCCCGGAAGTGGCAACTCTTCGTGGATGGAGCATCTGCGGTCCGAGGAAGTGGTGCCGGACTGCTTCTCATCGACCCCGAGGAGGTGGAAGTTAAATATGTCATCAGATTCAAGTTTAAGGTGACTAATAATGCAGCGGAGTACGAGGCAGTTCTCGCCGGGCTCCGGCTCGCTCAGTCCTTGGGTGTTCGTCATCTCGAGCTCTTCACGGACTCCGAGATCGTATCCAGGCAAATTCAGGGGACTTATGTCGCCAAAGATGAAACATTGGTCAGGTATCGTGCTCTAACACTCAAGCTCATGTCAACTTTTGAAGCAGTTACTATCCAGAAAATACCGCGTGCACAAAATACAAGAGCAGACGCGCTCAGCAAGTTGGCCTCCGCGGTCCGAACTAATATATCTCCGGATATCATGGTTGAAGATCTACCTCATCCAGCAGTTCATGAGGCCACGGTTTCGGTACTGACCGATAATGATTCAAATTGGATGACTCCTATCATCCAATATCTCCGAGATGGAGTCCTGCCCATTGACAAGCTACGAGCTCGGCAAGTTGTCCTCAAAGCCCCCAAATACTCCTTTCATGATGGAGTCTTATACCGGCGATCATACCTACAACCGAGTCTCCGGTGTCTTGCTCCTGCCGAAGCTACCCAAGTTCTGCGGGAGGTTCACGAAGGGGCCTGTGCCAGCCATATCGGTTCTCGCACATTAGCCAAGAAAGTCCTCCGCTGGGGATACTATTGGCCAACCCTGTTCAACGATGCTCATGACTTAGTGTCCAAATGCAGCAAGTGCCAACTGCACTCCCGTGTAAAGCATCTGCCACAGACCGAACTCACGGGAATCCAGAGTGCGTGGCCATTTATTCAGTGGGGTATCGATATTGTTGGACCATTCCCCGTTGCTCCGGGAGGGTTGAAGTTCCTGGTCGTTGCCGTGGACTACTTCACTAAGTGGGTCGAAGCCGAACCACTTACAGCCATTACTGGTCAGAATATCTTGAAATTCGTGTGGCGCAATATTGTTTGTCGCTTCGGCATCCCGAGCACTATCATCTCGAACAATGGTAAACAGTTTGCCAACGATCCATTCCGCTCATGGTGTGAAGAGCTCCACATCAAACAGATTTTCACTTCGGTCGCTCACCCTCAAGCCAACGGGCAGGTTGAGGTAACCAATAGGACACTGCTCACGGGAATAAAGAAGCGCCTGGATAATGCCAAAGGTCTCTGGGCTGAAAACCTTCCACAAGTCCTATGGGCTTATCGCACAACACCTCATACATCTACCGGGGAGACTCCTTGCAGTCTTACCTACGGTTCCGAAGCCGTAATCCCTGCTGAAATCAGTGTGCCGAGCCCCCGCCTCCTCACATTGGTTCCAGAGGATAATGACGAGGCTCTCCGGGCAAATTTGGATGAACTTGAACACCGCCGCGAACAGTCATTCATTCAACAGGCCAGATGTAAGCAACGAGCAGCCCGGTATCATAGCCTCCGGGTCCGAGGCACTCAGTTCAATGTCGGGGACTTAGTCCTTCGGCTCAACTCAGCCAGCAAAGCTGCCCCCGAAGGGAAATTACACGCTTCTTGGGAAGGTCCTTACCGAGTCGTTGCCGCGCACGACTCTAGATCCTATCAGCTTGAACATCTCAACGGAACCCCGATTCCCCGAAGTTGGCACGTCACTAACTTGAGGCGTTTCTATCTGTGACGGCCACATCTCAAGTACTATCTTATCTTTCATTTCTTTTACAGTTATTACCCTCTTTGTACTTTTGAGTTTGCTCCGGCACTTATTATTGAATAAAAATTCTTTGCTTATATAACCCGTTGTGTTATCCTTTACGTTACGGGGACGCCCTAACGCAGTCATATTATCATTATTCGTCTCCGGACAATTAAATCTCTCTTTCGGTCCGTCCAAGGAGATTAGCATTTTTAGTCCCCGGACTCATACTATTTTCTCGTCTGTTTAACCGGAGAAGTGTTTACTCCCGCCTGATCCGTCCGGGGAGATATATTACTCCCGTCTGATCCGTCCGGGGAGATTGGACTAATCCATACTGTGTTCCCGAACACCCAATTAAACAGTTAATAATTTTTCCCGTCGTGTTCCCAAACACCCGATTAAGTTGGTTCGTAACCTGTTACCTTCATTAAACCAGTTCGTACACACTACAACAGTTTTATTATTATCTGAATATTACAACATTAAGAAGTTTTTTACATAAGACTTCGCAAAAAAAAAAAAAAAAAAAACAGCAAAAAAATAAAAATAAAACAACTATCTACGGCCCCCGAGCCAATACTCAGCGCTCCGGCGTTGTTGCCTGCTTCTTGGTCTTCGCTGCGTCCTCCGGGGCCTTGACGTTCTCCGGCCTCGGGCTCCGGCTCGGTCATCCCTTTGAGCTTCCCTACGCCGAGGACTTGCTCTAGGCGCTTGCCTGGGGGCTTCATCTCTGGTCCGCGCCTGGCTACTTTGTTGTGGCACGGACCTTGGAGTTTGGGCCCATTGCTCAGGGTCCCACTCCTCCGGAACCATCACCTCGATTTCCCTGGCCAGCTCCCCGACTACCTCTTCGGCAACCGCCGCGGGTTCTTCTTCGACTGTGACCACTGGAGCTGGCTCTTGGATAACTATGCCTTTGGTCTTTCCGGAGGGTTTTTTCTTATCCTTCCGAGGAGCTCTCTGAGTACTTCGATCCCGACTGGAGCTCGCGATGAATTCTTCAGCAGTAGGCCTCCACCTGCCTCGGCTCTTCAGCCCTTCATACATACTGAGAAGCAGCTCCAGGACTTCTCGTTTCCTCACGAGCTCCGCGGACTCGACAGAGCTCCTCGACATCAATGCCGCGATGTCACTCTGGATTTCAACGACCCGCTCCTCTACTTCTTCAAAAGTCAGAAGACCGAACTCTGAAAGAATTCGTTCATACTCCTTCTGATGAACACGGACGCGGCTCATCTCGGCAGCTGTAGTTCGATACTTCATCTCGAAGTCTTTGGCTCTTTCATTGGCCTCAACCACCTTCTTCTCTGCCGAGGCAACCTGCTTTTCCAGCTTTGGCACTACGTGCGTCTGCAGATGATTCTTCTCTCCGCGGAACCACTCAAGTGATCGCATGAGCTTCTTTATTGTTTCGTGTAGCTCCGCGGTGTTCTAAACAGACAACGAAGACAACCAGATCGATTACTCTCAAGTATGTAAAGAGTTACATCCAGTTCAACAACAGACACAAAATTGCTCATGCAAGTAAAACAAGAAGTTCAAGAGACTGAGAAACATGATTGTATTTCACAAGGCAGATTACAATTGTTCAAAACAGTACATCATTCCTAACATTTCTAAAAAAGTACAACTTTAAATCTGCGGGGATCGACTGACCTCCCGCTCAGCTGCCTCGGTCACATCGGGCAAATCCTCAGTCTCCTCATTGGCTGCGACGGCCTCGACCGCAGCTGGGGCTTCGACCTCCATCCGTGGAGGGGGCTCAATGCTCCGGGGAGCGGTGACCAGCTCACCTCGGCAGAATGCCAGGAATTCTTCGTCTTGGTCCACTTCGCAGCTTGCAACTTCCGCGGCAGTCAGAAGCTGCTTCTTCTCCCCGAGCACCTTCACCAGGGGCCACTCTGGCAGCTTCGCTAGAGAGGCGTAATAGGCCTTTTCCACCTCGGCCACCGCCTCAGGGTCATACCCGAATTCTGGACGATTGATGTCCACATTCGGATACGCCTCCTTCACCTCCTCCAGCACCAAGGCTCGTGTGGCTTTATCCCCTATTGCCACAAACTCCGTCTGGAAGTCAAGGAACGTGCTGGTGTGTAGTAATTTTTCGGCGAACGCTTTCAGCATCGCTCCTTGCCCCTCGATCACAGCGGCTTCCCGCGCCTCCATCTCCGTCCGAAGCTGCATTTTCTCCCCGCAGAGCAGCGTTCTCGGCCCCCACACTGCGCAAGCGCACCACTTCGTCCTCGACCAACGACGCCCTTTTACGCGCCTCGGACAAGTCTTGAGCTAGCTTGTCGTTTCGCGCGCGAAGATCCCGCGCTGCCGCGGCCAGCTCTTCTCTGGCCTCCACCTCGCTTTTCAAGCCAACCTCTATGATTCCTCTGGCCAGCTGCAGAATCTTCTCGGCGTCCGCGCCGTCAAACCCCAGCCTACTGGGGGTCGCCTGTTCTACCTGGATAAGTTGAATACAACACGACACCGAGCCCAGACCTCATACTATACACCTCGCGTACGTAAAAGTTATGATCAGCGTTTTGAGTATTACCTCCGTACTCTCCCCTACTCGAGGTCTTTTGGACGGTGCCAGCGGAGTGCCGGTAGGCTCCGGCCTCCTTTTCATCACGGGAGATGGCTCCGCCGACATACCAGACCCCGCCTCTGGTCGCGCACTGGGGGGCGTCTTCCCCCGGGGGGACACCTCAGCGGCTTTCCCCTTCTTCTTGGCCGTTGCAGTCTTAGCGGGGCTTCCTGCTGCTGGTTGCTTTCCGAAGCGTCCCACTGCATATATGTCTATGGTTAGTCCTGCGCAAAACGACAGTTATAAACAGCAAGATAAAGAACTCCTACCCTCTTCGGCACCCGCCGTGCCCGAATAGTACAGGCTCAATCCTGCCTTCTCCAATTCCTCCTCGGAGCAGAGGGTTTTGAAAGTCCCCACTGTCCGGAACGTATGCTTCACTTCGGCCCCCGGGCTCTCCACGGGGGCGGTATCAAGCACCTCGTCACTCCTCCACTTCGGGAGAGCTATTTTATTCCTAATGAATATGAACCTCTCCTTCCACCCCTCTACTTTGCTCGGGTTCTGAACCTTGAACCCTCCTCGGGCTCGGGGACTAAAGGAATACCACCCCTTGGACTTCCCGAAGTTTTTTAGCTGGTAGAAGAACCTAAAAAGCTCTACAGTTGGTTCTACTCCGGCCTGTTTACAGACCACGGTGAATCCCACCACCTGCCTCACCGCGTTCGGCGCTAATTGACATAGGGCAATACCGTAGTATTTTAACAATTCGATGACTACGTCCCACAGCGGCAATCTCAATCCTACTCTAAGGGGATCTATATACACGGTAATAAACCCCTGCGGTGGGCAACAGGCCCTATCCTCGGGGGTAGGGATTATGTACTCAAGGTCGAAGGGAAGGTACAAAGACGGGAGCTCCCTCAAAATTTGCTCTCGCGACATCCGTAGCGCTATAGAGGACACCTCAAGATCCTCCACCGTGCATTCATAAAACGCAACCATCATGACGTTGCACTCTAAGCCATCGACCCTGTCTATGGTCCTAACCTCATTCCTCTCCGGAATGAGATACGATAGGGGGGGGGGATGTCTAACGGGGTATTCGAAGCCCCTAATTCTTCAATCGAGGCCGAAGATGAGGCAGAAGATGAAGAAGATGAAGAGGAAGACATACTTACTTGGTTTGAATTTGAAAGGGTTGATTTGAGAAGTTTTTTTGATCTGAGATGAATCACGAATGCAGATTTCCTCTTTTTCCCGCTTTCTAAACTGATGAATCACAATGAAGAAGATGAAAGGTTACTATGCAGTTATTTCCAAATATATACGCAAAAAACCAACGGCCCTGATGCAGCCTATTCAAATTCACTGGTGGAGATTTAAACGTGCTGCTCACGCGCTTTACAGTTCCCCAGGCGCGTGGGGAACAGGTTTCTTGGAAGTCGCAGAGCGTGTCACTTCACATCCCTCTCTCTCATGATGGCGCCGCCAATCACATCAACCTCACCCTTCGTCAGGAAGATTCAAACTACACTCCGGTGATTCCCTCACCTCGGTCATACTCCCACACTCCGGTGCTCCCTCCATCTTGGCCAGGCTATTCACTCCGGTGTACCCTCCACTTCGGCCAGGTTGTTACATACTTCCAACGCGTTTCGGGCTTCTGGGATATTCGGTACCTCGCTATACGCCCCGTGCACTTCGGCCTAGCTCGGCACCGCGTCCGCCGACTACTCCGCAGAGTCCCAGGGACGCGGATAGACTCAGTCCTCCATAAACACTTCGGCCCGCCAGCGACCCCGGTTCTTCTTGCCTCCGGTTCCACCCCGGTGAAAACCGAAGCTCCCTCCTCGCTTCGGCTGGGGGGGGCATCTGATAGGGATAACCCGGTTACATCGGGTCGGGCTAATACCAAAGCCCACTGATTGGCCCACCACACGTAGGCCCAGCAGGCCCAGGAACACTCGCTGGCCCAGCGAGCGGTTAGTTCCGCGAATCAAGGCTAAAGATTCGTTTCCAATCGCCATGCAGCTGGAGGTGGGCGAGGATATAGGAAGTTTGTTAGGGTTCAATTAGGGTTTAGGAAGTTAAGTATAAATACATGAAAAGAACTCTGAATTAGGGTTCGCACTCTGTATACTGAATTACTACCTGTAAACTCAACGTTCTAGTAAAGAAAACACCTCGGCAAGAGTGATTTTCTGCCCGTGGACGTAGATCTCCGGATCGAACCACGTAAATCTTGTGTTTTTATATTCTGTTTGTGTAGATTATCGTTAGATTTTGTGGTTACCGATTGCGCTCTATCAACATGACAATGGTTTAAATGAATAGGTTAAACACTGTTTGACAAGGTTGGACAAGGTTGTCTTCACAAGTTAGAAATCAACCGGACAATATGCTAAGGAACTAGGTAACGTTGTTTATTATCTTTTTATTTGCAGTGTGTTTATGTATTTAATTGGGATTATAAGGGTCGTTGATAAAATTTCCACTTTAACCAAGAAGGGTTTAAGGAAAGGGACAGACGTGCCGAAAGTCCGATCGATATGGGTAGGCACAAAAAAAATTACACATGGCATGTAGTATGGTTAAATTTACTAATATTGAATAGTTTTATCCACTGATTAAAAGACTTGTGTTTTCCCAAAAGCTCCTTTTCAGGTAATGGCTATTGAGAACCCCGTAACTGCCACTATCGCAAACTACCTCATAGGGATCCTACTTATGTTCGTTGTAATCTAGCAATGTAAGGGACTATTAGATAAACATTTTTCTATTTAGTTCAGTGCCCACATGTTATAAATAATTAAGATGGCAAAAAAACCTGGAGGTTTAACATAATATTATATTATTTTATGCTACGTTTAATTATGAGTTCTTCCGTGCCGCTCGAATACTAGTCAAGTGGCTAAAATGAGAACAAACTATGGAAAAGGAAAAAATATAGCTTAGGATTAGTTAACTTTCTTAAAATAGTACTCAAATTCCAATACGGGAATCGCGACTCTACAACTGTTCCACTAGCAACCTGTAGTATGATCGTATGTCTCGTCTGGATGCTACACCTGCTACCCAGGTGATTGAGGAGCTGGGGGATTCTCCACCACCTCTCCCTGCCATCCAGCTTCGTGTTGATCTAGTGTAAATGGCCCCTAGGGGTAGGGGTCAAGGCCGAGGGAGAAGGCGAGACAAGGCAATGACCCCTCATCTCATCAATTCCTATGATTGGAGATGATCTTGAAGAGGGGTTAGAGATTGATTTATGATTTTTTGGGCTCCAATCCGATCTTAGTTTTGGATTGGGGTGGATTACTTTATTGATAAGGTAGCTCTTGGACCTCAATTTATTTTTCATGTTGATATGTTGTGCTTAGAACACTGGAAGCTGCTTTTGGATGATTTGGGATCCACCTTGATGTTGGGAATATCATTTTTATAGGATTAGTGGATGATGAGCTTGTGAATTAATTGAGTTGGATAGTGTATGCTTTAAGCCATGGATTGGTGTCTTGGGCTTCATTCTATTTCCTTTGTGAGGTTTTGGTTGTTGGGCTCCCACTTTGGAAGATGGGTCCCTTAGTTTTCCATTAGATTCCTTGACATGGACATGGTGAATGAGCCACTTATTGAGCGAGGGTTTCTGGACAAATTAGGTTTCGATTATGGTGATGGGTCTTTCACATTGGATGATGACTTGGCACATGGGATTGGGCTACTCATCCTCCTCCTTTTGGTTGAACCTGCAGCTTTGGGCTTCTCTTATTCGTATTCTTATTATTGACTTTTCTCTTTTTTATTGTACTTTTTGTTCCTTGTTTAGATTTTGCGAGTAACCTTTTGGTTTGTGATTGTTAGCTATTGACAGGCCTAATTTCTAATCCTAAAACACCGCAAAGTGTACGGGTGTAGATGCGTATAGGATAAGTCAAGGTCGATCCTCTGAGAATAGGTTGACGCAGTTTGATACCCCAATTTATAAGATTACCCTAACTAGACACTCGATTTGTGAGATTGATTTTAATAAACTAAATTACTTATACTAATTAACTTAACTTGTCAAACGATTAAATTCTAATTAACAAGAATGTATCCTAGAGTTTTGATTTCAGGAATTACTTCAATGTTGATTCAAACTAAATCTACAGACTTTTAAACCAAATTTTAGTGTTTATTAAGTGGCACTTAAGTAGCTTAGCCCTTCTCTCGAAGCAACTAAGCCGTAGATCGATTAGAACAACCACCCTCTCGTGTCGATTAATCCTAACAACTCCTAACAGACCCTTAACCCTTGCTCACATAGTCATAGACAACTACGCTATATGTCGTGCGTCTATTAACAATTCCCTCCTCTCGAAGCAGAATTGTTAAACGTGATAACTACCTAGGTGGCCAATCTAAGTTCAGGAGAAAAACAAACATATAGATAAACACAAAAACTGGAGTCTATAAAATTAAAAGCATAAATCAAACATTGTTGTAAAACCCTACTCTCTAACTCTAGGACACTAATAGCTTAGCTACTCATGCCTAGTATTAATCCAAGACAAGAATTCATAGAAAACATCATAAAGAACTAAAAACTAGAAAAGAAATAGTAAAACCCGAACAAGTCGTCTCATCAATCTTCGTGTCTTCGTCCTTCAAGTCACTCTCTTCAAAGTGTATATGTTGAAATGTCGATGATGGGTCCTGAAAAATGAGCTCTACTTGTCTTTTTATAGGCTTCAGAAAAGTCCTAAAGGAGTTAGGAATCAGTTCCTACTTGGGACAGGATTTTGCTTCACAATCGACCTTTTGACGCGGCCGCATCGCTTTAAACTCAAATCTTTATTAAAAAGTGACAATATGACGCGACCGTGTTGCATGTTGAATGCGGCCGCGTTGTAGCAACAGTGTTGTTTCACTTTGTGAGCCCGTTTTGACGCGACCGTGTTGAGCTTTTGACACGGCCGTGTCGGTTCTCCTCTGGTTTGCCTTCTGGACCGGTTCAGACCGGGTTAAGCCGGTCTAGACCGGTGTTTGGCCGGTTTGGACCGGTTTTCGCTGGTTTTGTCCGATTTAGACTTCCCTTTGACTTGTTCTTTCGTCCATTAGTCGTAAATCACGTCTTTTAGTCCTGTAATTGCTCAAGAATACCTTAAAACAAGTCAAACACATTAAATGGTCTAATTTATATCAATATATCCAGTTCTTGACCAAATATGCACATAAGTCCTATAAAATACCATCCTAAACCGATCTAATTACATGCATAATTAACGTGCATCGGCTATCATGATGTACTCGTCAATCTATACAAAGGTAAGGGGTCACGCCTAAACACCCCTAATGGGCACTCATAATGGGTTCTTTAAAAAACAAGCAAATATGTGTGTCTTAAAAAAGTGGACTGAATAGTGCAAATGTGCACTAGAGTAGTTTACATTACGCATAACATGATGAAGTAATTGACGAGAAACACACTCGAGGAGTCATTTTTCCAAAATCTTGCATCCTATTGTGGGCTTTATTTCACTTCATCATTAACACTAGAAACGTTCTATAGAAAATTATGAGAAAACTTTATGTTGTGATTAATCTATTGCGATGTCTTTTTATTCACCAACATAATAATTGATCTTGAAGTCTAATCTTCCGATACATATGAGGATTGCTCACACCAATTGCCCAATTTTATTTTAAAATCATTAATAGCATAATACTAATTTTGGACTGCTAGATGGGTTGCCCTGTGCTGAAGCCCACAATTGGCCAAGGTTGCATCTGCCTATGCTAGGGATCCATGGCTTTAGTGAGTGATATTGTACAATTAAGTTTGAAAACCTAAATCCTCATGAGAGGAAATGTATATTTAAAGAAACCCAGTCTGTCCAAAAACCACATGCTCAATGTTGAACAGTTGATAAGTTTGTTACTGTAAGTATAATCATGAAAATATAATATTTTTGGAGACATTTCCTAGTAGGGGTTGGGTTAGAGTAGAAACCCTTCTTTGAAGTGTTCAATGAAGATCTATATCCAACTGAATTACGAGCAGTTCAAAAGGATATACTAATACAAGATTTCGGTTGTGGTCAACTTTAAATGACCACATGATCTATTTGAATATCTTAATTGGAACAATACTGAGACATATATGCCTAAATCTATGAGATTTCAAGGCATGCTTGATTATTGATCTCACTAAAGTAAGAATGAGTCGAAAGCAAGAGTTGAACTCCGTATTATCCTTGGAGAGATAAAGAAAAGAAACAGTTGTCTAATTGGTATAGTTGAAACCAAGTTCGGAAATTGGCTGAGATTCTGATGGACATGTGAACAAATGGTTCTCACAAAACTGTTGAAACTGTTAAGAGGTCTGGATTTGAAATTGGTTAGGAAGTTACTTACAATGTATGATACTTGTCTTTGAATAAATTTCCTACCAATGATGAAGTCTTACCATAATTTGTCCTTAGTTAGCCAAATAATATTTAGAGTTGCGTTTTGAGGTGGTTGAGATACTATATTTCTCAGTGAATAACATGACCAATAAACGAATTGGTATATCCCAAGAGATTTATAATCAAAGAGCGAGAAATCAAGTTCATGGCCTAATATAGTGCTTGAAATAATGGTATATGAGATTTTACGAACGCAATAATCTCATACAATTTCATCATGATAAATGGATACCATTAAGTATTGGCATACCACGAGGAGAACTTACAATCTAATAAATTTTACTAGTGGGCAATAGCTTTGAGTATTATGTCCATTGAGATATGGTTTGTTCACAACTTGGATTTCAAGGACATGGCGACTTACGGAATAAGTAAAAGTTCCAAGGGATCATGTAGAGGATTACTCGTGATTGAATAAGCATTTCTTGCAAAAGTCTCATAATGATTCCAAATGGGCGCTCATGCATCTACTAATACTTTTCATTGGCTAAGGATGATGTTTTAAAACTTTTGAATGTGTCCAGTAACTTCTAGAGAGACATTTATGATGTCCATCATACAATATTCTAATACTGTTAGGAGCTAAAACTAACTACGTGATGCGTGCACCTTAATGTAGACAGTGCCATGGGTCTAATAACTAAGTGTCAACTGAATCTCAGGAAAAACATGTGAGTGAAATTTAAAATATTCTTATGATGTTAAAGATGCACGGTACCATTCTGAACTTGACTGGGAAACCCCTTCAGATAATCACATTAATAAAAAAGGCTTTCATTTATCTGCAAATGTACGGGATAAACAATGATAGTATAAAGAATGTGAATCCACAAGGAGGATATCTCGGGGAACACACTTAAGGTCTAATGATTTATTTAAGTTAGACAAATTGGAAATGTGGAGATTTGTTAATTACTAAGAAAGCAATTAAATAAGTAAATGATACCCTCAACTAGAAATTGGGTTCCTAAGGTATCGTTTCGCCCTAAACTTATGATTTAAATCAAGTAATGACCAATTGATCTAAGGGTTGTGATGAAAGGTCATGTTCCAAATTAAAAATCCAAGTGGGCAAATAAGAGATATTCACCAAATTAACCAATTATACCATAATTCACCCTAATTCCAATTACTAAAGATTTATAACGAAATTACTAGTCCAAAGGCAAGCAAATTAAGAAAATAATCCAATTAATTCTAAGATCCCCACCCAAGTGAATATTGCCCAAGGAGCGAGGCCTTAGGACATTCATCAAGACCGATATATGCGATTCGGGTTCTCCTATTGTCCCCCATGAGCTCTCAAGGGGAACCGATATACCCTAGGTTAGCTACACCTATGATATAAACCATATAATTTCATAATATCGATTCCAATCATAACTATCCTAAAAATCAACCAAATAATCAACAAGAAATCAAACTCTATGGTTGGGCTACTCCCAACCCTGAAAACCAAAAGACAACTACTCACAAGTCATAAATATCATCCAAAAGCCACCATAAATGCAACAACCAAGCATTCAATAAAAGACAATAAATGCAAAGAGAAATAAATGAGAAAAGGTGAAGAAAGTTTAGTCTTGTATTAATAATGAAAGGAAAGTCTTCAATTCTAGTTCGTAGTTGACTTCTACTGATCAATCTTGCAAAAGCCCTAAAAGTTCTTCAAGAAACTCAAGAACCCTAAGTGGGTTCCTCAAGAAAAATGAAGAACCCTAGTTTTCTTACTAGAGAGAAAAGGTAGAGAGAGAGTTATAGAGAGAGTAAATAGAATGTGAGATTTTTACAAATGAAAGTGGATAATGAAATTAGAGGTGAGGAGACTCTAATATGGGAGAAATATTCCCACTCATCACCCTTAGAAAATTTGCATAAATTCACCTAGAAAGCAATGGTACAATGGTAAAAACACAATAGAGTAGTTTGGACTCCTTAAATGTTGACTTTAACCTCCCAAATATGCTCGACTCGGTCTTCTTGCAAAATATGGGAACATCCATACGGGATCAACTCTCAGCCTAAACATGAAAGTTGTAGACCTTTGTCTCACCATCGTGTAGCATCTTTAATCACTCAAATCTGAGTCCGTATGAGGAAGTATGGCCGAAATACGAAGGAGAAGCAGTGAAAACGGGCAAAACTGGCCCAAAACTGGCCAACAGCCTGATCGGCTGTCGGTCGGTATGGGCCGGTACTGGAGGATACGAGCAGCTACTGGACAGATTGCCAAATCGGCAGCCACCAGTACCGGTACCGGCTCCGGCGGTGCCCTTTTGCCACTCATTGCCTGCACGTCGTGCTCCCGTCACGCGCCGTCTTCTTCCGTCGCCGCTTTGGACTCTTTCCTCTTGTCTTCTTGACTCCACTTTTGCACGGCTATTGTTTGGGACTCAACAATATTCGCTTTAGTCTTTTGTGGGCCCCAATTCGGGCTTGTTTGGGCCTCAAGTTGTGGGCCGAGATGGGAAACTGCGTGCGATTGACCTCTTCTTCCGTTTTGCACCGTTTCAAGGTCTTTCCATCTAGTTTCTTGGCTCGACTCCTTCATGAATTTTGTTTGTGACTTGATGAACTTTGATTCGGGGTGACCCAGGCTTGATTAGGGCTCGTTTGGGCCTCTGTATGCTGGCCGGGGCAAGGAAATGGGTGCAATCAACCTTCTTGATCTCCCGCATGTTCCTAACCTTCAAAACATTACTAAAAATACCCAAAAGTGCATCATATCATATCAAAAAGGATAATTAACATGAGAATGCAATAAAAAATATGAAATCACACGTAAAAATGATAAACACTCGCAATTAACACAAAAATATGGACGTGAAATATGTAAGAAAAACGAGAATTTTCACGTTCATCACATTCTCTACAATAGAGGAATTTTGATTAGTTGAAATAATACATAGCTGATACTCAGTACGATGATGCAAATCTGAGAGTATCTATATTTAAGTATGTTACCCTTGCAAAATGGTAGGCCAGCTTGGGGAGATGTGAGTATTGCAAGAATCTATAGATTTCCATAATAAAAGAAAAGCTTGAGCTTTTGCCTCTACGGTGAAAATATGTTTTTGGTTAAAGGAATTGAGTAATTTTAAAGTGATAAGCAGTTCGGTGAGGGGATTGGCAGCTCACAGTCCACAAATGGGACCTCACTTATGAGAGACTCCAAATATTAACCAAGTACATCACCACTTTATCTAGGATAATTATCACATGGTGGAAGGTGATTATGATATAATTACGTACATTTATGTAGAGAAAATTCTTCCAAAAGTATGTCGGACAAGTTAAGAAATTATTGTCTCTCTCACACGACCAACCACCTCTAATGTCGGGTGACCTGGGAGATGAAACTAGTATAGAATTTACTTAGTTGATTATATATGTGTCGCCTTATACGCTAAGATAAGATCCATGTTTGATAATATATGATCAAATTGGATATCCCATTATCTAATTATAACTTACGTATAGCCAGATGTGAGTTTTCTCAAGTTGGACGTTCACTTATGGACATCTATGGAGGAAATTCAAGTTAGATGTTCAAAAGCATTCATACCAAGATATGTACAATGTGTTCAATGAATGACATACTCTTCCTTGGGCTTGTGGCCAAAACGGACAATGAGAACGGAGTTCATATTTCCTCATTGTATGGGATCGGGAGGTTTGGATTAACCTTAAGAAATTTTTTTGTGTCTTGATCGTTATCTTAGTGTTACTACTTTAGCATGTACACAATAATCACGTATTGATTTGGCTATGCGCGACATGTTTAGGAATGAAACTAGATAAAGATCTAAGAGATATAAGGAGAAACAAGACCATTATTATTGTTACTGCTTAGAAATTCACTGACACCAAGTATGTTAGAGAAACGTCATGGTGAATCTGAAATATAATGATGAACTGAGTATGCTTCTTCAAAGTTGAAGGGACAAGGAGGCATACTAATTCTTTGTATTAGATATTGAACTAGGGGCAGATCGAGTTTGTTGTTCTCAAATTCTTGATGTCGGGTTGTTGTACACCTTAATTGAGTATAGTCTTATGCTCTTCAGAGTTTCGGAAGATAACAAAAAAATCTCACCATCGGTATCACAAGGAATCATTTGAGCTTTCACATTCTTATTGTTGTAAGAACTTAGCATTTTTTATTATTATTATTATTATTATTATTATTATCATTATTATTATTTGATTTTCTTTACTTTTTCAACATACTCCTGTATTTAAGTAGGATTTTTGGACTATTCTCCCTTCATTCCAGTAAGTCGCCTTTTTTTATATGCAAACAAAGCAAGACAAAATAATTACTCGTAGCCTAATCAATATGCTTTTTTATAAATAAAAAGATAATTAAATTATTAAAAGTAAAAAATTATTATTTAAAATATCAAGTGAGAGAGATAATACAGTAGTACATTGTAGTAGTATTGTCTGTAAAACAATATAAACAAAATAATTGATAATTACCTAGAGTTTGTGAGCTTGGTAATGAGGGCGTTCGTTGAACCAATTGGAAATTGTTAAAAACAGAACATTGCCACTCAAAATATCTAAGTGATGTAGAGATATAATTGAGGTTTATCGTGGTAATAATAGTAGTAGTAGTAGCAAAATAATTATAATATATTTATATTATTATTATTATTATTATTATTATTATTATTATTATTATTATTTACATGAAGCTGGTGAGTCTGGTGATGTGGATGTTCATTGAATCATTTGTAATATCTAAATCAGAATATGTTCAACAACAAATAGTATACATTTTAAAACAAAAAAAAAAAAAAACAAAAAAGACGAATATATTATATTTAAGGTCAAGTTAGAGGGAAAAATCTGAAGTGTTCAAAAGATTGGGGAGGAGATAAGATATTGTTACTGAAATTTTACTTGTTTAAAACTAACAAAATACAGTTCAGGCATTCCGATAGCAGAATTAGGTTCAGTCATACTTTTATTGGATATTACTCCCTTCGTCCCGGCTGAGTTTGCACACTTTCCTTTTCGGGACGTCCCATCTAAGTTTGCACACCCTTAAAAGAGAAAGTTTTCTCACAATCTCCACCCTTAAAATCTCCACTTTCAATCTCCACCTTTAAAAAAGTCAACCAAAAAGCAAAAAACAGTTTTTCTTAATATACGTGCCGGCTCACAGTGCAAACTCAGCCGGGACGGAGGGAGTATTATTTTGAAGGAAAAACACATTACAGGAACTTTAATATATCACTAAGTATGTCACATCCAATTATTTATAACTCATAAAGCACTTTAAAATATTGCTAAGTAATACTTAACTTACTATTTCAAGACTCTAATATAGGTGAGTGAGTCTTGTGTGTGAACGGTCACACGTGTGACGAAATATACTTTTAAAGAAAACATTAATACTTCTACAGGAAAAAGTGATACTTTTACTGCATTGATACTTTTACAGATAAATGTGATACTTTTGCTACAAAAAGTGATACTTTTTTTGTTAAAAAATGTAATATTATTACAGATAAACGTGATACTTTTACCACAAAAAATGATACTTTTTCCCGTCACACCGTGTGACGGTCATATACGAGTTTTTGCCAATATAGCTTCACTGGAAAAGTCCCACATTGTCAAATCTAGATATTACCAAATAATTAGTTTTTTCATGATTTTTTTCGTCTATTTGAAACATAGATATTCTTTCTTTTTTTGTGCATAACCTGATCGGATTTGATCCCTGGTCAAAGACCAGAGTTACAAAGGGTCAAATCTACCGAGTTATAATCCATTCACTATTAGCAAGATTGAGAAAGGAAAGAAAAGAGCCTTAACGGTAATAATAGAAAAAACAGTACGATCCTTCACCATGTAAACGTCATTAATGCTTCAACATTTTACACATATAAACTCAATTAATTAAGAAGCAAGACAATTTGGATAGTTTTTCTAATTAATTTCGAAAAATTATCAAGTATTATTATTAACAATAAATTCTATTACAACCTCAACTACACTTTATAACACTTAATTCTGACGACACCACCATAGATACATTGTTTGATAGAGATCATTTTAGGTCCGCACCTTATTTCGCCACGTGCCATTATCGACACCATGAGTAAAACAAACCTAACTTAGTTGTCGATTATGACAATACCAACATAATGGAGAAATATATAGTGGATTTAGGACGTTCTCGTTAAGACCAGTCAATGATGGTAGTGATATAGCAATTAGATGCCAAAAAAATCATTGTGCGTGATATATATAATTTGTTTTAATGAATTTCATATTTGTAACTATTATTCATGCAAACTTAAATTTGTCAACGTTGATAGAGCATCTTGTACTTGTACAGGGATTAACCCCACCCCGATCAGGAATTGTACTTAGACCTGAGTACATCAATATAAGTTTATACCATGTTAAGGCTTTAGAAAAAAAAATATAATCAAGCAGTATACCTGATTACAAGCACTCAATACGTATACTGAATGAAGGTTTGTAGGTTGTAGAATGAAAAACAATTACATATATATAGAGGGTAGCAAGATTGAAGCAAAAAAAGACAATGGGTTCTCAACTCAATTACACCTGGAGATCGAGACACAAAATAATCATCAGTTTACCCAAATTGTAGCCAAATCAACCCTTTTTCTTTTTGGGACGAATTTAACCAAACTAACGTCAAACCATTGGTTTTATGTATTTGGTATGGGTTTGCTAACTTCATAAACCAAGAGCCGACTGTATACCTTATCAAGTAGACCCCTTAACTACGCATCTACACAACAAAAGCACACCCTGGTATGAAAAAATCCAAAGAAATCAAATCCATTCATTTCAAACCAAACATTGGAACAAGAAATTTGAAATGAGTTGATCTTTTAATACAAAGTGATTCGAAATCATTCAGATTTCGGGATCCCTCCATCGAAGCACAACCAAAAACAAAAGGCAGAAATGTTATCTTTTATCACCGAAAAGAGAGTTGTAACTAACCTCAAGTCCCTGAATAGGAGAAACAGCAAAAGTAAAATAAATATCAGCTTTGTGAGGCAATTCATGTAAGAGGCCGGTCCATTTCCGAAGGCAGCACAATGATATTCAGCAATACATCAATAGAAACATTGAAGCAGGGCGGACTCTAATGGAAGATGCAAACATTACCGTCAAAGATGAAGAATGCACTTTGATTTATAGCCTCCTACAGCGGAATGTGCACAGGTGGCTCCCAAATTGTGAGATTATGTCCACAAGGCCACCATAACCAGATACAGCTGTTACCTGGAAAAGAAGATGTGCCTTTGGGTGAGGTGGGATGTTGCGCTGCATAATCAAAATTATGATTTTAAATCTCTCTGTCCCCCGAAAAAAGTTGTGTCTGATTTTTGCTACCAAAGCGACACAAACACTTATTAGATTCTTATAAGTATAATCAAGAAATACTGCTTGTAAGAAAAATATACCCCCTTAAATCTTAGAACCTACCCATTTGTAATTTCAAAACATGATCAGTGTTTACTTACATGTATCAAACCTAAAGAGTAGTCGTTGTAATTAACCACATTATAGTATCTTCCAATTGAATGGATATATGGAGATCAGATTCAACTAGTTCTTTCTTAAGTTAATTTTTTCCATACATGAACATAAAACCAGATAATAGCATAACTGAAAATTACAGTGAGATCATGTATAGGAGAACTTACCCCTGAAGGATGCAAAGAAATAGAAAAGGCAGATTGAGAAGCACATTGAATCTGTGAAATAATATCTCCATTCATGTTTAATCGTGTCAGAAATGATTCGGCTCCAACAGCTAGAATCTGAGGACATGAAGTAGAAAGCAAAAAAGTCAACTAAAGGGAACTTCTAGAAACAGGACCATTTTCAGGAGGTGGCATGCTAAAAAATATGTTAAGAGCCACCAGCCAATGATTCATTTCATAGAAACAACCATAGCTGTCTAAGGCGCGAGGCGCACCGAGGCGCAAAGGGCCATCTGGCGCCCGAGGCGCGCGCCTTTTGGACAGTTGCCAACAATTCAAAAAAACGAGTACTAATAGCAAAAATAAATCAATTCTACTCATTATTAGGCTAAAATAAACATTAAACAAGTAAATAATTGCACAAACACACAAAAAGAAACAACATAATAGTTGAAAATTCAAATATCTAAACACGCAAGTGACAAATCATAAGATTCAAACAAGTTCATTAGTTTAACATGCAAATCTAACATGGTCGGCCGCTGGGCAGTGCCGCGGGTGGAGCCATAGACCTTTTTTTTATTGTTTCTCTACTTCTATTATTTGAAACCCTAGTTTCTAAGAGCCTAAAGAAGTGTTGAACAACTTAAACATTAAAAGAAGGGTCTGTAATTAACTTCAAAATCGTTTTTTTAAGCAAAATAGGCAGTGTGTCCCTGAGGCGCGCCCGAGGCGCTAACCATGAGGTGCACGAGGCGCAGCGAGGCGTGCGCCTCCTGAACTGCGCCTGCCTTTGATGTATAGAGGCGCAGACTCCAAAATCGTGCCTGAGGCGCGCCTTTGACAGCTATGGAAACAACACAGGAGATGCACACAGGACACTCAAACTTTAACTAGAACTATAAGGCAAGTCACATGCCAACAGATAACAAAAAACCTTAAACCAAACTGGAAGGACACACAAAAAGCCCGAGAGGATTTAGTCAAAACATACACCATCTACATATCAAGAAATCACTATGGCATGAAGAATATTCGTATGTCACATAGCTATATTCTCTTTTTGGAGTAATATCTTATGTACTCGGGACAGACCTCTCATCCCTTTCTTTTTAATTGCAATAAAAAAATTATGTTTCTTATCAAAAAAATATGGCATGAAGAATATTCGTATGTCACATAAAAAAATTGAAAACATTAATATTGGACCATTTATCATGCAAGTCCGAACTCAAAGTAACATTCATGAACCAGAAGGAAGATATGCATAAATTACTTGATTTTCATCAAATAGAACGTCCTGGACAGAAGAATGAGTTCTTGCAACTGAAACACATTCACGGGCAGCAAGATTCCATAGCGACACAGATTGGCCCTTCCCACAAACCTGTGAAAAATAGAGATAAATGAGACGTTTATAGCTGAAGCTTGGTGATTAACATTGCATATTCACCAGCACATCCTCCTTTCTAATTCTGCCACAGTATATAGATGTAATATGCATTTCACCAGCGCAGTTTCCTCCTTCCTAATCCTTGACGCTATAGAATATAGGGATTTCAACATAAATATAGTTATGTAATCATGTAACTAATTGCAGAAAAAGAAGAGAAAAACTTTCTTTCTTGACGAAGTATGTTCAGATAGGTAGGGTACGGCTAAAACACAAGTACAAGAATTATTTGTAAACCAAAGTTGTATTCACATACACGAACATTAATCGTGAGATTTTCAATGTAATCATGAAATAAGTCTTGATTCATATCTATCCATCTCTACAGATCTTGTCCATGACTGTCTATGCTCAATCAATGATGTAACATAATGCTTCACAACTGGATTATAAATTACAGTGGTCCAACAAAATAAATATGTCAATATGCAACTTATTCAACTTGTAATCTCACCAACCAACTCTCACTTGAATCAAGAGCAATGCAACTGACACAAGGAAAAGATGCTTTCATGCCATCCTTTTCTGGATTAATCACTTGAATGCACTTCCCACTTTTGCAATCTACATGTAACTCAGACAAGTCAAATCAGTATTAACAAAATTGAGACAAGGAACATTCAGAAAGAAGATGGTTAGTTTGTCCATGTAACACATTTACTAAGTACCCCATATGCGTGCTGTGCCATCTTCCGAACCAGTGATAATCTGAAATTCAAGAAACGGAAGGGAAATAAATAAGGAACTCCAGAGGCAGAATTTTATTAAAGGCAAACTTCGGTTCATACTAAATCTCCATTATATCTTTCAAAAATAAATCTTTATTTTATGCAATCAAAGGTTCTGTTCACTAGTCTGTTAGCACTTATATACTTTCTACTAGCTTCATTTTTCTTGAACAGAAGTCATCTGGATTTCCAGCTGGGTACCTTCCTATCTTCTAGTTTATTCTCTCTTTTGAGTATGATGAGTGGGGGTTGGGGCCTCCCATAATTTTTTGAGAACTAAGTATAACCATTAGGTTAACAACTGAAGTAGCTTAAAAGCAAGAAAGACTTAAAGGAGGACCTAATGCAGCCTCACATTAGGTTTCAAGATTGTTCAACGTAAAGGAGTGCGGCAGAAACAAGGAAAAACCTGACCTGATTGCTCAAACTGCATGAAACAATACAATGTAAATAGTTTGAATGCCCTTTGAGAACCATCTTCACTGCACATTTCTCCTGATCATCACGGCACGGACTAAAGATGTCAGCTATTTCGATTGCCTCCTTTAGTTCACTTCCAGTCGAGCAGAAAAAGACATTCCATATTTAAATCAAATTGAGCAATTACATACCAAATCCCAGCAATATGCACAAGAATCACCAGCAGCGGCATATATGGATCCACCCTACAACAAATTGAGATATCTAAATGAGTACGTACTAAAAATTACAAACCTGAAGAGAATGATAGCAGATAAATTGTAATAACTCAAATTACTACAATGAGCTAGTGATATCAGGGAGATCAGCAAGCACCAGAACTTTATCTCTTCATTCCTAGCAACCAAGATTAGCAAGACTATAACAACAATTATAGCAGAACTTCGCTGAAATTAGTTTTTCCAAGATCAGTTATTTAGCAGGGCGTTGCAAAAAAATGGCATTTAAATTATTTGATTTCAAAACACCGGACATGAGAAAAGGAGCTGGATCAAATTACATACTTTGAGCTCATATAAAAGAGACAGACAAACTGATATCAGAGAAACATATCTAGATTTCACTCTGTTAATATTCTCCCGAAACAGCAAATTATTAACAACCTAGAATTAGAAATTCATAAAGTGCTAGATTGAGATTAACTAAACCAAGCAATTCAAAGCATGTGCAAATAATAAACATAAAGCATCCCCCCAGAAAAAAAAACTAGACATAAATAAATAAAACATAAAGCATTAAGTATTAAACCCAATGAGCCGTTTACACTGGAAAAGCAGATAAAGAAATCAAACCAGAGAGTCAACTGCAATAGCATTATTTTCTGGAATTGGAGAGAGTGCACCCCAAGGACCTCTGCAAGAGAAGAAAGTAAGATGAGAAACTTTTACACCAAAAAAATTCAAGAGTGTGTATGTGCGAACAATTAAGACTAGAGTATCATACAGAGAACACAGTAAGGGAAATTTGGAGTTCAATACTCTTAAGTTACATTGTATCTACCATATGAACTTAACTGGAAAGAACATAAAAAAATCATTTAACATGAATAAACATGGAAAAGCACCACCTAACCTCTGCTGAATGCACACTTAGGTTAGTCATGACAATTACTGCCAGATATATGCATCAAAGACCATTCTTATTATCCGGAACAATGAAAATATGAAGTTCTCGTTTTGAGTCCAAGATCAATCATTTCATTAACTTGTGGAGATGTTTAATAACTTCTAAGAATCCAGTGCACTGTAGTAAGCCCCATAATGCAATATACAACCAACAGTCAACACCTGAAGCTTCCCTAAGATAACTTTTTCATCTAAGAAGAATTGCAAATAGGATAACTAACTTATGTTGAGGATTCACCAGGTCAAGTACTGGCTTCATCTTCTCTCCTGCAAAAATAAATAAGTTATAATTTACAAACATGAATCAGACTCCAGGATAAAATAAAGAAGCTAAAGGTATATGTGGCTTGATGATTGGAATAATACAAAAAATCCAACATATGCAGGAACCAAACAAATATCTCATGGAAAACGTGGGCAACCAAAGTATACAGCATATAAGGATAAATCAACTTCATAAGATTTTCACAAAAAGGCACACCAATTCACTGTGAAATATAAGAATATAATTTTCAGTCCTAAGTTTCTATACATCAAGTGCAAACTTCAAGCAGTTTAAATTTTCGCTGAAGAAACAAAAAACAAAAATCCTCAAGAGCCACTATACTACCAAGCTTTACAGTCCACAATTTTGAAAAAGAAAATAAGGAACAAAAAAGGAAATTCAGAGAACGTCCAAGAGAATTTATTTGATAATATGTACAAATTACCTTGCATAGACACCTCACTTTCTAAAATCTGCTTCCAGTTCCATCCCCGAATCCGACCATCATCACCACAACTACGATTATAGCACAACAATCAACAAACATTCGGAAGTTTTAAAGATGACATGCCATTGTTACAAGAGATATAAACAGCCATTTAACTGAATCACAAATAAAATCTAGCAAATATAAAAAGACGGCACTCTCACTTCTGCAAGACTTACCTCAATAACAACGAATCGTCATAAAATTTAACATCATATGCCGGTCCATCATGGCCTTGAGTCAGAAATTGCGGTTCTGCCACTAACACACTTGAAGAAAATAAAAGAGACCATTACTACAAAGCATCGAATACCATAGAACCTAGAACGTAAATAAAATCAAACTCACTTTTGACCCCCCGCATTTCCACAACCCATCTCCTGCCACCAAAGAAGACCAAAAAGTTGAGAATAGAACTCCACTTAGTTATAAAATAAAATGAAATTTACCAGGCACGACGAAATGGTGTAAGAGGCGACGGCGCCGTCACTAGAGGCGGTGACGATGTGGTCGGAATTTGGGTTGGGGCTAGGGTTTGGTGCGAAAGCAGTCCGGAAAACGGTCCGGACAAGAGTTTCTCTCTCTTGTAAAATGGTATCTCTGTAAAAATCTTCATCCCAATTTCTGCAATCCATTTGTTCCACTCCCATTTCTATGTTCGCTCGAGGAATGGCGCGCTAAGTGGAAACTACTACGGTGTGCACTCTTGCTGTTTTGTTTAGGGGAATGTTTTATTGGGCATAAACTAATGCTAAGTTTTTAAAGATACCATAATTTTTGGGAAAATTGGTATAAATGCCCAGTAAATATCTCCTATTTAGAAACTAGGGCACTAACTATACCACTTTTTAAAAATGTCTTCTAACTTATAAAAAATTGGTGAAAATGCCCTGTGACCGGCTATAGGCTGTTAACCAACCAGTCACTTGTGAGCTGTCTTTTTACTTTGAAAAAAATTGGTATAAATGACCAGTATGTTTCTCTTATTTAAAAATTAGGACACTAAGTATACCATTTTTTAAAATACCTTTTAACTCACCAAAAAATGGTGAAAATGCCCCGTGACCGTTTATAGAATGTAACATAACCGGTCATTGATGAAGTGAAACTCTTTTTCTGACGTGACAATAATTTTCTTTTTTTTTTATTTATTTTTCTTGTTGACTCACTTGTTAGCAGAGAAAAAAATATGTCGTCGACTTTGGCGGTGGCGTATTCGACAAGGAGGGGGAGAATAGGCGAAGAATCGGGTGATTGGTCAGGTTTCGATCAGTTAGTGGATGGGTGGGCTGGGCGAAGCATTGTTTGCTTCTACTTCGCCTTCCATGTTGGTCTCTTTGTAAGATTGCAGGACATCCATAAATATTAGGGTTTAGTATGTTGGAATTAAGGAAGAAGAATGGAACAATTTAGTTTTAAATTTTTTAAAATATTAATTTAAAATTTATTTATTAATATTTCAAATAATTATCCTAATTCATAATTTAAAATAAAATAATAATAACATGAGAAAAATAAAAAAAAAAATTGAAAATATTAATGAATTTTAGAAATTAAAAAAATCATAATTTTTATTTTTCTAATTTTAAATAAATTTTAGAATTTTAAAAAAAAATCAATTTTTTTTAATTTTTTAATTTTTGAATTTTAAATCAATTTTATAGTTTTTAAAATAAATTTTAGAAATAAATTTTTAATTTTTTAATTTAAAATGAATTTTATATTTTTTTAAATAAATATCAGAAATAAATTTTTAAATATTTGACTTTTATAATTTTAAAAATAAATTTCACAAATAAAATTTTTATTTTTCTAAATTTTAAACAATTTTTTGGGATTATATAATTTTTATAAATTCAAACTAATATCTTATTTTATTTCTCCACCCTAACAAGCGAGCCAGCAGGAAAAAAAATGAAAATTAATGCCACGTAAAAAAAAGAGCTCCACTTCATCAATGATCGGTTGTGTTATAGTCTGTAAACGGTTACGGGGCATTTTCATCAATTTTTTGTAAGGTAGAAGGCATTTTAAAAAGTGGTATACTTAGTGTCCTAGTTTTTAAATACAGGAAACATACTGGGCATTTATACCAATTTTTTCGAAAGTAAAAAAACAGCCCACAGGTGACCGGCTGGTTAACAGCCTATAGCCGGTCACAGGGCATTTTCACCAATTTTTCGTAAGTTAGAAGGCATTTTTAAAAAGTGATATACTTAGTGTCCCAGTTTCTAAATAGGTGAAATATACTGGACATTTATGCCCATTTTCCAACAATTTTACTTGGGACAAAAATAAGCTTGAGATAAATAACTAGGTGATCCTTTTATACTAATAAAATAAAATAATTAAAGATACCACATTATTTTTAATAAAATGATTTATTAAAAAATATGACTTATTTTTAAGAAACAGTCCGAACATTGAACATATATCTGGAATATACAACCCGAACACAATGTATCATGTTCGTAATCCATTTTCTGAACACTTTGGTCCCTGTTCAGAATACAACTTTCGAACAGTTGCATATACGTTCATATTACTGAATTCGAACAGGTCACCAATTGTTCAAAATATACTTTTCGAATATGTTCCTCGATGTTCGCTTCTAAAATTTATTGACTCTATTCGGAAACTATAGTCCGAACGTAGAACTGATCTCTGGAATATAAAACTCGACTATTGCATATTATGTCCATAATCCATTTTCCAAACAACAGTTGCAAACATATAGATCGTTGTTCGTATTATATTTTCCAAACAATGTGTAATTCGTTCAAAAAATTAATTCCAAATGGATGAACACATAAATACAGTCCCAAATCAATGAAATTTTGTTAATCATCATCTTAACATCTCATAACAATGAATATACTCACAATACTTGAAAATTTCGAACAATCAATTGTTTACTTTAAACCCTAATTTATTGGAATCCAGATAAAGAAGGATTGAATATGATCTTGTTCAACAAATTCTCGTGCTGTTGTTCGAAATTTTGTTGTCGAGAAGTCATGACGGAGTTCGCAGTTCTTTTCTTGGAGAACGGGCTGAGTTGTGCCTTCTTTGAATTCTTCGAACAATGATCTCGTTAATGATAGATATGTTTACTTTTTATTAATAGCATAATCATTTATTTTTTTACTTTTTAATCAATTTGTTTTTATTTACTTTATTTTTAGTTATAATAGTAGTAAGGGTAAAAAGGAAATTTATTGTGGTATGTAAAGAAAATAAGAGTAGTTTAATTATTAAATGTAGTGCCTTTAGTAATTATCATTTACTTAAAAACTTATGTGGTGGCATTAGCCGCCGCTTAAACTAAAATACCAAGAGCGCGTTTTGTAAAGCGCAGTTGAACACACACTATTGGGAGACAGTTACATAGTAGAGTTCCTGGATAAGGTTGGAAAGTACGAGGAATAGGAAGCACCTACGGGCGAATATGGGGTAGATTTCTATCTATGGACAGCCCGTATGTATACTTCTTGATACTGCATCACATCCATTCATTTCAAGAATGTGTATGGAGAGATTAAATCTAAAATGGGTCAAAGTATCGGAACTTAAGGTAGGACTACCCACTGAGGAAATTATAGAAGTCCAATGTATGGTGAATGGAGTAGCAACGAAAATAAGAATGGTTAAGGTGAGTGCGGATTTGTGTATCATGAAGATAAAAGGATTCGATGTGGCCCTATGGCTCAATTGGCTAAAGAAGCAAATGGCCATGATCTTTTGCAACGGAATGAAATCGAGTTGAACCAGGCAGAAGGGAAACGCTTCTTTTATAGAAGCGCGGCCAAGCCTGATGGGATACCCACAATTTTGACAATGAAGGCTGCAAGATTGTTAGCTAAGAAATGGTGCAAATGATTCCTGGTGAACATCATTGGGGTTAAGGAGGAGAAGTTAGCCCCGTCTGATATACCAGTGGTAAGAGATTGCTTAGACGTATTTTCGGAGGATCTATCAAGGATATCCCCTAATCGATAACTAGAGTTCACCATAGAATTGATACCTGAAGTTGCTCCAGTAGCAAAAGCACCCTATAGAATGGCGCCACCAGAACTTCAAGAGCTTATGAAGGAGCTGCAAGAACTATTGGAGAAGAAGTTTATACGACCTAGTGTGTCGCCTTGGGGAGCGCTAGTCCTGTTCGTTAAGAATAAGGATGGCTCTATGCATATGTGTGTTGACTACCAAGAGCTGAACTGCTTGACAATTAAGAACAAGCACTCATTGCCTAGGATAGAGGATTTGTTCGATCAGTTGAGAAATGCGGCGGTGTTCTCTAAGATCGACTTATGGTCGGGGTATCACCAACTCAAGGTTAAAGGAAGTGTATACCTAATATGACTTGTAGGGCCCGTTATGGACATTACGAATTTACTGTAATGCCTTTCGAAGTTACTAATTCCCCACCTATCATCATGGACTTGATGAGTTGAGTGTTTCGTTAGTACTTGGACCGATAAGTGATAGTGTTCATCGACAACACCCTAGTCTACTCGCCAAACGAGTAGCAGCATGCAGAGCACTTACCGATTGTATGGGAAACACTAAGGAGCGGGAAGTTGTATGCGAAGTTCAAGAAGTGCAAATTCTGGTTGGATAGGGTGGTGTTTCTAGAGCACATTATTTCTACTAAGGAGATTGAAGTGGATCCATCCAAGGTAGAAGCAATGATGAATAGGAAAACATCGACTAACGTTGGTGAAGTGTGCAGTTTCTTGGGAATGGCTGGGTGTTATAGAAGATTCATTTGGAATTTCTCCAACATAGCCAAACCCCTCACACAGCTTACTAAGAAGAGTGAACTATTCGTGTAGACTGATAAGTGTGAGCGGAGTTTCCAAGAACTAAAGGAACGATTAGTATCTCCTCCTGTATTAACCATTCCCGATGGCACCAAAGGATTTATAATCTATAGTGATGCCTCAAGATGGGTATAGAAGCGTCTTGATGTAGAATAGGAAGGTGGTACCATATGCATCTAGACAACTCAAGTAGCACAAGTAGAATTACCCCACTCATGACATGGAGCTGGAAGCTGTGGTTCATACTTTGAAGATCTCGAGACACTATTTGCATGGAAGATGGTGTGAGATCTATACGAACCATAAAAGTCTCAAGTACTTTTTTACGGAAGGATTTAAACATGCGACAAAGGCGCTGGTTGAAGTTAGTGAAGGATTACGATTGCACTATCTCCTACCATTCTAGCAAGGCTAATGTAGTAGCTGATGCCCTCGGCCTGAAGAACAACCCAAAAACGATTATGGTAGCCGCAATCGCGAGAAGTGTGTAATGAAAATTGAAGATATTAAAGTTGAGGTATGTACCAGCGAACAACTGACAGGGTTCTTAACTTCTCTAAAGATGCAACCTACCCAAAGGGAAAAGATCAAAGTTGCACAAGAAAGCAATACACTACAAGAAAACTGCCAAATTCCAACGGCATAAAAACTGTTGGAATTTTGAAAAATTCCAACGGTAATTCCAACGAATATTGTATTTTCATCGCTAAATTTAGCGACGAAGTATAGGTTTTTCGTAGAGAAATGTACATAGGGACAAAATGGCTAAAGGAGCCACTAGTATTAGCGACCAATACTGACAGTTAGCCCCAAACAATTCTTTTAGCGACGTAATTGAACATTGTCGCTACAATTATTATAATTCAAATATAATAAGAAATTTATTTAATTTTTTTTTTTTTTTTGTGATTTGCGACGACATTAAAGTTATTTGTCGTTGAATAGCGACAAAAGTGGATATTTAGCCGCTATTTGATGTATAATTTATAGAAAAAGTGGAATTAAATATTTATTTTAAATAAAAATCTATTTGCAACGAAGTTTAATATGTTTCCCGCTACCTTTGCAATGAATATTGTATCTTCACTGATAAAGTTAGCGACAAAATATAAGTTTTTCGTAGCAAAATGAACATAGCGACAAAATGACTAAAGGAGTCGCTAATATTAGCATCGGATCTTGAATTTTTGTTGCAAAAACATATTTTTAGCGACGAAGTAGTTCTTTATCGCTAAATTGTTTAGAATTTACATATCTTTTTTATTTATTAATACCGATATTTTAATGATTTGCGATAACATTCAAGTTATTTGTCGCTAAATGTTAGCGGCAAAAATAAACTTTTAGCCGCTATTTGATATATAATTTATAGAATATTAGAATTAACTATTTTTTTTTAATATATGTTTTGTGATAAAATTTAATATTTGTCGCTACCTTTGCAAAAAATAATATATTTCATCATTAAATTATGCGACTAAATATAGATTTTTGTAGCGAAGTAAATATAGTGACAAAATGGCTAAAGGAGTTGCTAATATTAGTATTATATAATTTCATATTTTCATACTTTATACTTATTAATATTATTTTTATAAAAATATGAACACTTTATAACCTAAAACTATGAGATTTTATACGCGTCATAATCTAAACTTTTTTTTATAAAAATAACAGACCAGAACTTTGTATTTTTTTTACACTCTGCAACCTAAACAATAATTTGTAGCATTAACCAGTCTCGACTAAGTATGATTATCATATTTTTCCACTAAGCAATTTTTATAATTACATTGGTGTCTTTAAATAAATATATACAGTGTGCACTAAAAATGTGAAATGTACTTGAATAAATTACAAAATATATAAATATTCAGACATATTGAAGAACTCATATATTTTATTTTGTTATTCCAACTATTGAATATGTTTTGGATCTTATTTTGTTAATATCAGGATTATTTACTTAAAACCTATTAAGAAAATTAGTATATCTGAAATTTGCAAGTAAAATATTATAACATGCAAATGATCAAAAAAAAAAAAAAAAAATTAAGTAGTTATTGTTTTATTTTAAAATTATTTAGTATATCTTAAATTTGCAAGTAAGGAATTATAACCTGCAAATGATTTTCTTATGACATGATTCAATTCATTTTCTTTAATATATTTTAATGAGTTATGTGTTACTTAGATATTTGTGTTTGTTTGAATATTCATAATTAATTTAAGCTATTGTGGGAGTTCACATAGACTAAGAAGGATACGAACACACCAAGTATTTGCTTGTGTTTGTCTTATTTTCTAAAATACATTTTTTTTTATTTTTATCTGAATTTTAATATATGAAATAATATATTATAAAAGTAAGTTATATCAAACTCATATATCACTTGGGAGAAATTGATAAAATAACGGTGTAGATAAATAAATTTCGTGTCCAATCAAATGACAACACATGGAAATAATAAATTAAGTATCAATAAAAATATACTATTATGTCTTAGGAATTTAATTAAATTAATTCCTATGTATAAGGTATAATTGGTATTTAATTTGGGCCTAAATAAATTACCTGTCAACACCTTGTCAACATGGTCCAATCAAATTAAGCAAGGTCCAGTCAAATCAAAAGGGTCTTACTAAAGAAAAAAGGTCCAATCAAGTCAAAATGACATAATCCAATAAGAAAGCTCAATCAAGTCAAAATGACTTAATCTAATCAAACGGCCTAAAGTCTGAATGGCCCAACCAAATCAATCAAATCAATGGTGGCCAATCATATGGCGTCATTTGAAAAATAAAATGTGGAAAGAGGTTCTCTCTAGACCTATAAATAGGGACCTCATTTCATTCATTCAAGAACAAGTTGAAAGCTTAAGAAGATTGAAAGAACTCCAAGAAATCTAGAAGGCTTAAAGCACTCTTGATGATTTGAAGATGTTCTTGAAGATTCGAAGACGTTCTTCATCAAAAGCATAAAAAATAACGGTTGATCCGGAATCAAGCCACTGAGCCTTCGGACAAACGTTATTAAAGAGAAGCATAAGTGGCGGAGGAGATCTAGAAGAATATTTTGCTTTAAAGTTTTAAAATCAAAGAAATCAACAGAAGAGAACAATCTGAGGATATAATAGATTGTAACACGCCATTTTCCATTTTGATCCAGTTGAAATTTATTTGTACATTTTTTGTGATTGTTTTATTGCAGACCACAAAATTTATTGATACAAGTTTGGCTCGCCCGATGGGACATCTCTACCTCTCAGTATTTCTCCTCAACCAAAAGTTGCAGACAGTGTTATGGCACCTCACAAGATCATACTAACGAAGATCGTTGAAACAAACTCTCCAACTGCAAAAGTCAATGTTATCACGAGGAGTATGTCAAGAAACTCATAATTATCGGCAGCTTCAGACTCTGCCAGACATTGTTGATAGCAATACATGTTCCACTCCCCACTCTACATCAAGCTCTTTATCTGGTCCCGATATTGCTCCAGTGATGATGACAAAGAGTTCAACTCTGGAGGAGCATCTTCTAAGTTTAACTAAAGCTATTGAAGGACTTACAAGACATTTCCAAGAGCAGGACACGAAGATTGAAAAACTGAGGAGTAGGGTTGACAATGGTGAGACAAGTCGTGCTTCTGGGAAAGAACCTATTGAGGAACAAGATGAAGTGGAAGAGTCTGTGGGACATCAACATCAACCAATCGAAAATGAGAGAACCTTGAATGAACTGCAAGTCTCTGTTGATGGTTTGGTCCCTGTCTACCAATTGAAAGAGATCATTTTGGGAATTGACACACACACACACTCACACTAGATTTTAGCTACTAAAATGGCAACCTCAAGTGTACGGTGTCACAAATAGTACTAAGTGAGTATAAGTTTGATCCCTCGAGGTTTCATCTCAATATCGGATAAAAAATAAGTAATTAAACTAAAGCAATTGAATTAAAAAACAAGTGATTAAGGATCCAAAAAGTGATACAGGTAATCTAGGAACAAATTTCAACTATGGGTAATTAATAATTAGTAGCCCGATCAATTAAATCTTTAAACCGAATACTTAGTCATTAGGAGATGATCACAAATATATGTTAAAAATCCCCTCTCGGAGCAAATTACCTGTTGATTGTGTATAATTAATCATTGTCTCCAATCTACTAATCATATGCAACTCCCAAATGATCTTAAGAGAAATGCCCCCACGATTATCTCAAACCTCTCAGTTGTTATTGAATAAACATTACAATTAATGTGATCACAGTTAATTCTCCCCTCTAAGTTCCAATTTAATACACAATAAATTACTAAACAATGGGCCAAAACATTTAACAAGCAACATAAACGATTAATTAGCTAATAACATAGCAGAAGATTCAATCAATCTGATGAAAATCACTAATAATCCATAATCTACTTTCTAATCCTAGATTAATTTAGCCAACCATAATCATAATATTTGATAAACACAAATACATAGACATAATCATGTTCATACAAATAAAAATGAAACTGGAAAGATAAAACTTAATTGTATTAATCTTGATATTCACTTAATCTCTCCTTCTCCACTTTTGATCTCTACTCAAGTGTAAAACTTTACAAATGATTTCTAGATATTGAAAATTTGAATGGGAAGGGTTTTAAACACAATTGAGGGCTTTTTGAAGATATGGGCCTAAATAGGAAGAATTTGAGCCTAGCCCATGCATTTTCTGTCCATTTTGTGCACGGTCCGTGCATAATTGAGCAGGGGTGCACGGCCAGGCTGTGCATTGTAAAAAATAGGCTATTTTTCCTGGTTTTGTGCACGGTCGAAACTTAACATGTAGTCCAACTTCATAGCTATTTTTTGAGATCTTAGGATCCAAATTTGACGTTGACTCATTCTGAAAAAGTTGTAGTCCTTTCGAGTTGGCTTTCCAATGCCACCTACCGCACCTCTTTTGGACATGTATAACTTAAGATATGCAAAATATACTGAAGGTATGTCAGGATAGAATTTTTCACTTTCACCTCTTTTCGCCCGACGTTTTCGTCCCTTTGCTCTTTCATCCTCGTTTCTTCAACTCCTTTCCGTTCACTGTACTTTTGGTCCAATTTTACCAACAAAATACTCAAAACCAATTTTTTTACGACATATAGAAAATTTGAATTATATGAAAAACGGGAGCTTAGAATACACAAATATTTGATAAAATCCATATTATAACCGTGTTTTCATAGCCAAAAACTTCGTTTGTCAACTTCCTCAAACTAAAAACAAAGCAATCTAGTATTTTTTTTCTCAATCGGAGGGAAGAAGTAGGCATCATCGGTTTTACTTGAAAGTGTGCATCTCGGACCAGAAACAAATGCAACATCACAAGTAAAGGAAATTTTGAGATTATCACAATATCCTCACAGATAAGGGTATCACTCAAGCACTCAAGAATATAAAACAGGGTTGTATGTCGCTCCAGTTGTATACATATGCATGCCCTACCATATGCTTGCCTATTGTCTCATCTCTCCATCACATTGGATAAATACGTGCAAAGAATCATAAAAGTCTTTTATATTGATTATAATGTAGACTTTTTGGAGTAGGTGAGACATGTTCGAGTGTAGTGACTTAACTTGGATTGATTGAGTTGCACTCAACTAATCCTTACATAAGTTGTATTACCACTCGCTTATCACCACTTTATTACTTCTATGTTCCTTTCACCTTCTCCAAAGAACCTCAACCACTATTTTACAAAAAATGTGAGTTAGCAGAGTTTTGAATTCTAACTCAATAAAGGTAAGCTCTATCATTGAATCCTTTTGACCCCTTGTTTATCATAATCTATAAACATTCAATTGAAATGATATGTATTTTTTTTTCTCGGTCGAACTTATGATTTTTTTCGACCTATTTTTTTTTCTTCTTTTTTATTTTTAGATGTCAAAAGGGTCTCATCTAAGATTTTTTTGTTTCCAATTCAACACTCAACTTTCATCTCATTTTTCTCTTCTGTTACCGACTTTATACCCATCATGTCACTTTCATCGTTTTCGTAACCCTTACTCCTATCTACCTTCCAACCTCCTCCCTCAAACTCATTCGATTCAAGTGTGGGAAAGAGGCTTAAAAGACAGATAGGGCTTATAATTTTTAGCTATCAAGAACAAGGCTACAAGCTAAACTTGGTTAATTAGAGATAATTCATATAAAAAGGGTAGGAAGATGATTTAAAGGCTCAAAGTAGGTTACAATCAAAGATCACCTAAAATCATTTTTAGTTCCCATAAATATACCTCATGGTTTCAAGAAGACTGAAGGCAAGTTATGGAGGTACTATGCATATGGTCAACATCACACAAATAAAGGAAAATATTGAGCTAGAAAAATAGGAGTTCCTTATTTAAGCTCAAAAGCTCACTGGCTTATATATTATGATTAATTTGTTTGTTCCAAAACAAGTGTACACATCAATTACATTTTTCTATCAAAACATAAATTTGTGTATCATCATTGATAGGTATGGCCCAGCAACTCCGGGTCGGGTCAGCACCTCGGGCCGGACCAACCCGACCCGAAGTAACTGAGCTCATGAAAGCAAGCCCAGCAACCGGCCCAGAAGAGCGCACTCAACCTAAAACGGCCCAATCACGGCGTATGGAGGAAGCAAGATCCCCACGATCTTCTCCCAACTCCCATGCAGAGATAATAGGCGCAATTATAGGGAGTTGGTTAGGGTTCGAGTTGAGTAGTATAAGTAGGAGAATTGTACTCAGGATTAGGGTTTGCATTTTGTATTCAAAAACTATTACGTGTAAACTCAAAGAGATAGTGAAGAAGCACCTCGGCAGGTGATATTCTTAGCCTGTGGACGTAGATCTCCGGATCGAACCACGTACATCCTGTGTTCTTTAAGTTTCTTGCATTAATTTACGTTTCCAGCGGATTTACGTTCGAAATTTATTTGGTAAACGGATTGCGCTTTATCAATTGGCGCCGTCTGTGGGAATGTTTGCAGAAAACCCTGGTCTTTTATCGCAATCGCTATGGTGAACACTCGTAGGTCCACTCATCCAAATCGGTCCCATCGTGATCCTCCTGTGGACCAGGTTCCGCCCCCCCTCTCCCCCGTCAACAGAACCAGGATCCGCCCGCAGCGCATGCTAACATGCCAAATCATCCCCCTGTTGATGGCCCGACGCAAGTTGATCCCCCGCCAGCTCCCGAGCTGTCGCAGGTGCAGCAGGCTTTCCTTCAAGAACACGCTGCTCTGTTCCAAGAATGGAACAAACGGCGCGCCCACTCCGGAGAGCGTGCCAACAATGGCGCTGAACAAGTAAGAAATCCACCTCGTGACTTATCACGTGACTTGGATGAGGATCTCCCTCATCGAGCGAGACTTGAATGCCGGAGACGGAGGACAGTTTCTCCGGTGGATAACCGCAGCTCTAATGGGTCGAGGCCCCGAGACGTCCGTGACGGCACGATCGCTGTCGACCTGCTGACGTCCCGAAGCGTCCTCGCCTTGACCAATCTCGTCTGCTGGATCCTGTGGAACAAGAGCAGGCCCAATTTGCCGCGGAGCTCGACAAGGTTTTGGGTCTTGATGCTAACGGAGACATCATCACCCCGTTCTCTGACGAGATTCTTGCGGTCCCACTCCCTGATGGTTTCAAACTCCCCCTAGTGGCTGTATACAACGACACTGGGGATCCGAGTAATTTCTTGAACGCCTTTAAATACGCTATGTTCAACCGCAACTGCACTCCTCACCACCTGTGCAAGGTGTTTCCTGAGTATCTCCAGGACGAGGCTAGACTGTGGTTTGACTCTCTACCGCGGGGTAGCGTCACTTCTTTTCGCGATCTTGCCGAGCAGTTTTGGGTGCGTTTTCATACGCGGGCAAAGCCCATGGCCACTTTGGCCGACCTCATGAACATGGAACAGCGGGATGGAGAAACCGTTAGCCAATTTCTTGATCGCTTTACAGCGGAGAGTCTTAAGGTGGGGAGCCGGTCGGATGATGTTATCATCAATGCCTTCATGAATGGCCTTCGTCCTGGGCCGCTCTACACCGAGCTGGTTCGGAATCCTCCCGCTACAACCAGGGCTTTGTTTAACATTGTGTGCAGATATGCTAAGGCCGAGGAGTAGACTCGCCGTAAGCGCGAGAAGCATGCTAGCAAACGGCAGGCCGATAGAGCACAAGCCGGGCCCAGCACTCGCCCTAGTTCCTTCTCTCGTCTACATCGAGGGCGTCCAGAATCTCGTGGGGATATCCCACAACTCACTCCGCTTACAAAGTCGCGGGCCGAAGTTCTTTCTGTTCACAAGAATGACCTGCGGCCGTGTCCGCGTATGACTGTGCCGGCAGAAAAATGCAACCGCGATAAATGGTGCGCGTACCACCATGATCATGGACATGAAACAGAGGATTGTAGGGAGCTCGGCAAAGAAATCGAAGATTGTCTAAAGAAAGGTTTCTTGCGGCCGTACATTGCCCGAACCGACGACAGGCCTCGGACAAGCAAGAATGGTGGTTCACAACAAAACCGCGGAAGCTATAATGACCATGGTTCACGTCAAAATAGGCCGCAATGGCAGAATAACAGGCCGGGGCAGAACAACTATGCGCGGCAAGACCACGGAAATCGTCAACAACCCCAGTTTTTGCCGCCACCGCCTCCTCAAGGAGGACCGGGAGACAATCCTACTACTCATGTAATAAACGTGATTTACGGAGCCATCCCCACCAAGGCTTCCCGAAGTGCCTTAAAGGCGGAGGCACGTCGGCCTCCTCCTGAGGAGCCGCGTCACAAACGCCTCCACCAATCTGAAACCGTCAGTTTTATGGACAGAGATCCTGTTCCCGAGCTCACCCCTCATACCGATACCATCGTCATTGACATGGCTGTAGCCAATGTTACAATAAAGCGGGTTTTTGTCGACAGTGGAGCCGCAGTTAGTGTCATATTCACAGACTGTTTTCAAAAAATGGGGATTCCTCGTGAGCAGCTCCGACAGGCCCCCGGGCCGCTACAGACCTTCACCCAGGGTGAAGTCCAGCCTGAAGGAGTTATTAATCTCCCCGCATCTCTTGGAACTTATCCGGCGATAAAAACCATCTTTGTGGACTTCTATGTGGTTAATTCTCCGTCCCCATACAACATGATTTTGGGTCGGGACTGGCTTACTCAGGCAAGAGCTGTGTGCTCCACATACCACCTCGCACTGAAATTCCCTACATCACATGGCGAGGTGGCTATCCGCGGCAATCAGCGAGTTTCTAAGGAGTGCATGTACGTCGCACTAAAAAAGGCAGCGAAGGTTCCCCCTAAGCCGCAGTTTCAGGTAACAACCTCGGCTCTCATACCTAATTCGTCTACACCACTAGGGGACACCACTGTTCAGGTGCCGCTTGATCCATCCAAACCTGAGCAAACTGTAACTGTCGGCGCTGTGGATGTGCCGTGGCTACACAATGCCATTATTCAGACCTTGCGGGAATACTCCGACGTCTTCGCGTGGTCTCCCTTGGACATGCCCGGGGTCTCTTCGGATGTTATAACTCACAAGCTGAATATCGACCCCAATGTGAAAACCTATACAATAAAAGCGAAGGAAATTCGCTCCGGAGCGGAACGCAACCATCCGAATTGAAGTACAACAGCTCCTAGATGCTGACATCCTGTTTGAAGCTCATTATCCTTCTTGGCTATCTAATCCGGTGATGGTAACGAAATCCAGCGGGGCATGGCGAATGTGTGTCGATTTTTCCGATCTTAATAAACATTGTCCAAAGGATTGTTATCCTTTGCCCTCTATCGACCAAAAAACCGAAGCCATTACTGGGCACGAGGTACTTTGCTTCTTGGACTTATACAAGGGATACCACCAAATCCACATGGACCGTCAGGATGCACTCAAGACGGCATTCATCACTGACTTCGGATGCTTTGCCTTCAAGAAAATGCCCTTCGGGCTCAAAAATGCGGGAGCCACGTACCAGCGCCTTATGGACAACGTCTTCCGAGGTCAAATTGGTCGTAATGTAGAGGTATATGTTGATGATTTAGTCATAAAAAGTACTTCTCAATCTTCATGTGTGCAAGATATTGTTGAAACATTGGGTACCTTGCGGCATTATAATTTGCGGCTCAATCCGGCAAAATGCACCTTCGGCGTGGGCTCCGGTAAATTTCTCAGTTATATGGTTTCACAACACGACCTCCAGGCTAATCCGGCCAAAATTCGAGATGTATCGGACCTACAACCGCCGAAGACGGTAAAAGACGTTCAACGCCTTACTGGTGGTTTGGGGGCCTTAAATCGTTTCCTGTCCAAGGCCGCGGAGTGTCAACTTCCATTCTTCAAAATTATGTGACAGGCTAAGCTATTTGAGTGGACCCCGCAGTGCACCGAAGCTTTTGAGGCTCTAAAGCACCATATTAAGCAATTGCCCACTCTGTCCGTTCCTCTCCCCGGAGAGCCTCTTTATATATATTTAGCCTCCGCCGAAGAAGCCATCAGCGCAGCTCTTGTACACGAGGCCAATGGCATACAACACCCGGTGTATTTTGCGAGCCGAGCACTCCAAGGGGCAGAAACTCGGTACTCCGTGATGGAGAAAATAGTGCTAGCCCTCGTCATGGCGGCCCGGCGTTTGCGGCCTTATTTCCAAGGATGAGAAATCAGGGTTCTTACTAATCACCCCATCCGTTAAATTCTTGTCAAGCCCGATGTGTCAGGGCGCCTCGCTAAGTGGGCTATCGAGCTAGGAGAGTATGATATTCAAATTCTCCCACGTCGAGCCATCAAGGGTCAAGCCCTAGCAGATTTTTTGGCCGAGGTGCCAGTGGACAACCCCGAATCTTCCGCAAATAATGTTAGTCCTCACCCTGCTGCCCATGAAGCTCCACCCCATAAGTGGCAACTATATATGGATGGCGCTTCCGCGGACCGCGGAAGTGGTGCTGGGGTGCTTCTCATTGGCCCCAAGGGCGTTGAAATCAAATACGTCCTCCGATTTAAATTTAAGGTAACTAATAATGAAGCAGAATATGAGGCAGTCCTCGCCGGGCTCCGCCTCGCTCAATCCTTGGCAGTCTCACATCTCGCGCTCTTCACGGACTCCGAGGTTATCTCTAATCAGATCAAAGGCACCTACACTGCTAAGGATGAAACACTGAGAAGGTATCTCTCTTTGACGCTTAAACTTTTGTCAACTTTTGCTTCGGTTGATATTCAGCAGGTACCTCGTCAACAGAATGTTCAAGCTGATGCTCTCAGCAAAATGGCCTCCGGGGTCCTGACCAATGTGTCTCCGAACATCGTAGTCGAAGAAGCCCTTCATCCGGAAATTCACGAGGCCACGATCTCCGTCTTGACTGAATCCGGTCCCAATTGGATGACACCAATCATCCATTATCTCCAGGATGGTACTTTGCCGACTGACAAATTGCAAGCTCGGCGGATAGTTCTTAAGGCATCTAAGTACACACTCCACGATGGGGTTTTGTACCGCCAGTCGTACTTACAACCAAGTCTTCGGTGCCTTGCTCTCGCCCAGGCTGATCAGGTTCGTCGGGAGTTTCACGAGGGGGCCTGTGCCAGCCATATCGGTTCACGAACGTTGGCCAAGAAAATTCTTCGGTGGGGGTACTATTGGCCGACATTGTTCAACGATGCCCATGATTTGGTGACCAAGTGCGACAAGTGTCAGCGACACTCTCGTGTAAAGCATCTGCCGCAAACCGAGCTCACTGGAATACAAAGCGCCTGGCCATTTATCCAATGGGGAATTGATATTGTGGGCCCGTTTCCAATCGCTCCGGGGGGACTCAAATTTCTTGTGGTCGATGTTGATTACTTCACCAAATGGGTAGAAGCTGCGCCTTTAACTGCCATTACTGGTCAGAACATCCTGAAGTTCGTCTGGCGTAATATTATATGCCGCTTCGGCATCCCGAGCACCATTATTTCAGACAATGGCAAGCAGTTCGCCAATGACCCCTTCCGGTCATGGTGCGAGGAGCTCCACATTAAGCAAATTTTCACCTCGGTAGCTCATCCTCAAGCCAATGGTCAAGTCGAAGTCACTAATCGAACACTCCTTACGGGTCTGAAGAAACGCTTAGATCAAGCTAAGGGTCTTTGGGCCGAGAATCTTCCGCAGATTCTTTGGGCCTATCGCACCACGCCGCCCACCTCAACCGGAGAGACCCCCTACAGCCTCACTTACGGTTCCGAAGCCGTCATTCCGGCAGAAATCGGCATGCCTAGTCCCCGCCTCGTGACTTTGGCTCCCGAGGCTAATGATGAGCCATCCGTGCTAATCTAGACGAGCTCGAATATCGTCGCAATCAATCTTTTATCCAGCAAGCCAAGTGTAAGCAACGTGCAGCTCAGTATCACCACCTCCGGGTTCGGAGTACTCAGTTTAATGTCGGCGACTTGGTACTCCGGCTCAACTCAGCCAGCAAGGCTGCCCCCGAGGGTAAATTGCATGCCTCCTGGGAAGGACCTTATCGCGTCATGGCCGCGCATGACTCCGGGTGCTACCAGTTAGCACATCTTGACGGCACACCGATTCCCCGAACCTGGCATGTTACCAACTTAAGGCGTTTCTATCTATGAACCCACGAAACAAGTATCGTTTCTCCTTTTACATTCCTTGTACTTTAATTTTTAGTTTTGAGTTCCCTTTGTATTTCTTAATTGTTCCGACAATTACTTTGAATAAAGTTTTTACTTTACGAATCTTACTGTCCTTTCTTCTACGCTACGGGGACGCCCTAGCTTAGTCTTACTATTATTATTTTCCGTCTCCGGACGGTTTGATCTCTCGCCCGGTCCGTCCGGGGAGATTCACATTTGGTCCCCGGACTTATATTCCCTCTCGCCCGTTTAATCGGAGAGGTCTTTAGCTCCCGCCTGATCCGTCCGGGGAGATTCTATGCCTTGTTTTTCTAACGGGCATCATGTACATATGGTGCTCCCGAGTACCTGGTGCTCCCGAGTACCTGTTAAAGTAATTGCGCATGCATTTTGATTCAAAGTTCACTACCTCTCTTTCGAACATACATCATTACATACCGAATGTTTTAAACATTTTTTTTTAACCTCAAAAACCTCTTTACATAATATATACAATGCTGCACCGGTAAAACCTACTTTCGGCCTCTGAGCCAATACTCGGCGCTCCGGCGTTGAGACCCGTCTCGGGAACTTCTCCTTGTCCTCCAGGATCCCGCCGTTTCTCGACTTTGTGTCCCGGCTCTTTCCCTGCCACGGCTCCCTCTGCGTCGAGGACTCACTCTTGGTACTTGTCTTGGGGCTTCGCCTCTCGCCCTGACCCGGGGACTCGACTGCGGCGCTGGCCTCGGCGTCCGGGCCCATTCAGCGGGGTCCATCACTTCGATCTCCTCAGCCAGTTTATCGACTTCTTCCTCCGCGACAACCACGGGGACTTCCTCGACTGCAGTTACCGAGGCTGGCTCTTGGATTACTATCCCTTGGCTTTTCCCCGCAGGTTTCTTTTTACCCTTCCGAGGCGCTTTCGCAGTCCCTTGGCCCCGGCTGGAGCTTGCGATGTACTCTTCGGCGGTGCGCCGCCACCTGCCGCGTCCTTTCAGTCCTTCGTACATATTTAGCAGTAACTCCAGCACCTCTCGCTTTCTTATCAGCTCCGAGGACTCTGCCTGACCCGTCGCCATCAGTGACGAAATTTCACCTTGAATCTCGGTGGTCCGCTCCTCAACTTCCTCAAAAGTTAGCAGGCCGTATTCTGTAAGTATCCGGTCGTACTCCCTTTGATGGATAATGACGCGGTCCAGTTCGGCCACCTTCGACAAGTACTTCAATTCCTGATCTCTAGCCCTCTCCGCGGCTCTAGCTCTTGCCTCCTCGACCTCTTTGGCTCTTCTCTCCGCTACGGCCACCTGTCTCTCCAACCGCGGCACTACTTGCTTTTGCAAGTTATCCTTCTCTCCGTGGAACCAGTCTAAGGACTGCATGAGTTTCTTTATCGTATTATGCAGCTCCGCGGTGTCCTGATCGGGCAACAAAGTCAATGTGAAAGATGAATTTCAAACACATCGCTGGACAACTATTCAATCATATGAACAACTCAACTTATATTCCACAAAACGAGCACAAATTATCAACAGTTTTTTACAACGAAATTATAGTTATTCCTATCTTCTACTATATTATGACAGGGCATCAAAATTGCGGGGAACGACTGACCTCCCCCTCTTCGGTCCCTTCAATGGCCTCGGGCACCACATCGTCCTCCTCCTCCACCTCGTGGTCCACCTCCTGTCGTTCTCCAGCCATCCCTGCCTCATTTCCCGCAGCCTCTACGGCGATCTCCATGCGTTGGGGTGGTTCTTTGTTTCGGGGCTCTGGGATGAACTCACCCCGGCGAAATGCCAAGAACTCTTGGTCTTGGTCCACCTCGCAGTTTGAGATCTCCTCGGCACTTAAGATCTTCTTCTTCTCCCCTAGTGCCTTAACGAGGGGCAACTCCGAGACACGCGCCAAGGCTTGATAGTAGGCCTCTTCCATCCCTGCCATGGCGTTGAAGTCATAACCGAACTATGGACGATAGACGTCCACGTTCGGCTAGACTTCTTTAACTTTCTCCAGCAGCACCGATCGGGTGGCTGCATCTCCAACAGCGACAAAGTTGGTCTGGAAGTCGAGAAAGGTGCTCGTCTGGAACAACTTCTCGGCGAATGCTCTCAACATTGCCTCCTGACCGTCAACAACAGCCGCTTCTTGGGCCTTTATCTCTGCCCGCATTTGAGCCGTTTCACCAAGGAGAGCCCCGGCCTCCGCCTCCACTTCGCGCAGCCGCGCGATCTCATTCTCTACCAAGCCCGCCCTCTTGCGTGCTTCAGCCAGATCGTGGGTAAGTCTGTCATTGTGCGCGCGCAGCTCTCCTGCCACCTCGGCCAGCTCTTCTTTGGCCTCCCTCTCACTGTTTCGGCCCAGCTCCATTATACCCCGCGCCAAGCGCAGGAGCTCCTCGGCGTCCGCCCCTTCTAACCCCAGCAAACTTATGGGCCCTTGCCCCTTCACAACACAACACCGGGGTTAATACTGGTAACATATGATAAATTTGAGCAAAGGTTACACCTCGGAAATGGTTATGTATGCTTTACCTCGGTGCTCTGCTCCGTGCGGAGTCTTTTCGCTGTCCCCGGAGGTGTTACGGATGGTTCCGACCTCCTTTTAGTACCGGGGGTTGACCCCGCTGCCACCACTCGTTCCTCCGATCCCGTTGATGGCCTCGGGTTGGGCGACACCCCCCCTCTGGGGGATACTTCAGTCACTTTCCCCTTCAACTTTGCTGCCGCTGGTGCCGCGGGGCTTCCAGCTGGTTCCTTTCCGAAACGTCCCACTGCATAAAGAAATTGGAGTTAGTCCTGCACAAAACACCAATATTACACAGTTATCAGAGTTCCTACCCTCCTCGGCAACCACGGCTCCCGACTCCTACCCCCGGGCGGACACCCCGTCAGCATTTCCCGAGTAATATGGGCTCAATCCTGCATCCTCCAGCTCCGCCTCGGTGCAAAGGGTCTTGAACGTCCCCAGCGCACGGAATGGTCCCACCACCTCGGCCTCCGGTTCCACCACCGGGGCATTATCTAACACCTCCTCCCTCCTCCACCTCGGGAGGGCTACGTCTGTCTTCACGAAGATAAATTTCTCCTTCCACCCCTCCACCTTCCTCGGGTTCTGTACTTTGAAACCACCTCGGGGCCGGGGGCTGAAGGAGTACCAGTCTTTTGCTTTTCTAAAGGCCTTTAGCTGGAAGAAATATCGAAACAATTCTACATTTGGTTCCACCCCGGCATTCCTACATACCACGGTGAACCCGACTACTTGCCTCACGACATTGGGTGCTAATTGGCTCAAAGTGATGTTATAATACCTCAGCAGATGTATAACAATGTCCCAGAGGGGAAATCTCAACCCTATCTTCAGATGATCTATATATACGCTAATGAAGCCCTTCGGCGAGCAGCAGGCCCTGTCACCGGGCTCCGGCACTATGTACTCTAAGTTAAATGGAAAGTAAAACGTGGGGATTAGGGATTCTATTTGCACCCGTGTCATCCGCAAGGCTACCGCCGACACTTCGTATTCCTCTTCCAGACATTCCCCAAATCCCACTGCCCGGGTACCGGCCTCCCTCAAATCGGCCCTATACACCATCCTATTCACTAGTCTTTCTGGAATAATAAAGCTTATGGGTGGTACATTTAGCGGGGCTTTATCAGTTCCTATTTCTCTAACTGAAGAAGAAGACGATGAAGAAGACATACTTACTTGATCTTGGTATTGCGATGGATCACAAGCGCACAGATGAGTCTCGTTTTTTTTCCCGCTTTCTGAAAATTGCAATCGCAAATGATGAAGATGAGTATACTGTGCACATATTCATATATATATATATATATTTTTGAATCAATGGTTTAGATCTGGCCTTTTCAAATTTCGCGTTCCAGATTTGACCGTGCTGCTCACGCGCTTTACAGTTCCCTAGGCGCGTGGGGAACAGGTTTCTTGGAAATCTCCAAACGGGTCACTTCACATCCCTCTCTCTCATGATGGCGCCGCCAGTCAAATCAACCCCATTCTTGGCCAGGAAGTTTTGGGAAGCACTCCGGTGTCTCCGTCACCTCGGCTAAATTACAGTTCGCTTCCGCTACACTATCTTGCCCTCGGGGTACTTTAGTTCGGCTCCGGTCGATTTCCCCCCGGGGGGTGCTTCACTACGGCTTCAATCGACTCCGTCACTTCGGACCACTCGGTTCGTTCTGTTTACTCCTCGCGGATCTCGCCACCTCGGAGGTAGGTTCTCTCATCTCCAGCTAATTCTCGGCCCTTATGGGCACTTCGGCTCACCATGGGCAACAACCCATCGCGCTCGCTACTTTGCTGCTCTGCCCAATCTCGGCGCCTGTCATACCTCACCCTGCTTATAACCGTAGCTCCTTCCTCGCTCCGGCTGGTGGGGGGGCATCTGATAGGTATGGCCCAGCAACTCCGGGTCGGGTCAGCACTTCGGGCCGGACCAACACGACCCGAAGTAACTGAGCTCATGAAAGCAAGCCCAGCAACCGGCCCAAAAGAGCGTACTCAACCTAAAACGACCCAATCACAGCTTATGGAGGAAGCAAGATCCCCACGATCTTCTACCAACTCCCATGCAGAGACAATAGGCGCAATTATAGGGAGTTGGTTAGGGTTCGAGTTGAGTAGTATAAGTAGGAGAATTGTACTCAGAATTAGGGTTCACATTTTGTAAACTCAAAGAGATAGTGAAGAAGCACCTCGGCAGGTGATATTCTTAGCCCGTGGACGTAGATCTCCGGATCGAACCACGTACATCCTGTGTTCTTTAAGTTTCTTGCATTGATTTATGTTTCCAGCGGATTTATGTTCGAAGTTTATTTGGTAAACGGATTGCGCTTTATCAATCATTGAAAACACTTTCAATACCTTATCAACCTAACATTCCCTCTTTTCAAGACAGTTTTGAAAAAAACTTCCTCAAATATTAGCATAATCAAAATATTCAAGATCAACACAATAAGGATTATCAACTATCAACAAACATGAACCAAAATATAAATTACTAATCCAAACAACCTAATATTTGAGGGAGTTGATTCCATATAGTCTCAATAAAAATCCAAATCTCAATTATGACTCCCTCAAACTAGGTCGGTGGTATGTTCTTTGAGATATTGCACAATACTTCCGACTTATTTGAGTCATATGTAATCAACTCTGACACTCAATTGAATGAATTCAAAGGATGGTAGCACAAAAAATGCAAAATAAGCTAAAAATTCACAAGACATTACTTAATCTTGCACCTACATGCTATGTACTCATCAAACAACTTTAAGAATCAACCCATTCAATTGGAGCATTTCAGCATGGTAAGAAACAAGATTAGGCACCAATTGGCCTTTAAATCAACAATTTAAGCGCAAGAATCTATAGATTTCCATAATAAAAGAGAAGCTTGAGCTTTTGCCTCTACGGTGAAAATATGTTTTTGGCTAAAGGAATTGAGTAATTTTAAAGTGATAAGTAGTTCGGTGAGGGGATTGGCAGCTCACAATCCACAAATGGGACCTCACTTATGAGAGACTCCAAATACTAACAAAGTACATCACCACTTTATCTAGGATAATTATCACATGGTGGAAGGTGATTATGATATAATTACGTACATTTATGTAGAGAAAATTCGTCCAAAAGTGTGTCGGACAAGTTAAGAAACTATTGTCTCTCTCACACGACCAATCACCTCTAATGTCGGGTGACCTGGGAGATGAAACTACTATAGTATTTACTTAGTTGATTATATATGTGTCACCTTATACGCTAAGATAAGATCCATGTTTGATAATATATGATCAAATTGGATATCCTATTATTTAATTATAACTTACGTATAGCCAGATGTGAGTTTTCTCAAGTTGGATGTTCAGATCTGGCATGTTGTTGGAACTTCTGCAGGTTTTGGAGCCCCTTGTAGATGAAGGACGACATGTGTAGCTAAACGATGGACTCATTATGTTTTTGCTAGTGTTGTAATGATCTTTTTGGACATGTTCAAGTTAAGGAACTCTAGTATGTATATTTTGATAAATATGGTGTTGAATGGAGTATGATAATTTTGTACTTGATCCGGTTCTATGTGAATATATGTAGGCGAGATTTTCGTGTCAGTTAAGTGTTTAAATTGTTAATTTTGAAAAAAAAAATATAGGTTTTCTAGGGTTAAAATTAGTATAAATTAGTTTATCAGGGTAGGTATGACACACCGCACTACCCTAACCATATCATACGGAAATGTTTTGAAGGCTAAAATAAAAACTGTGATTCTGACTCGAGTCCGGGACAATGAACAGGATGATAGGGAAAGTGTGGCATCCTATAATTAAGTTACTACTAGCATCTGTCGTACAACTTCTCGAGATATTAAAAGTATCCTACAAAGACAAATTACTTTGCTAATTAGGAGAGGGCTCATCAGTGAAACAAATAATACCACGCGCATTGTCCAAGTGACATAGAGAAATGGACAAGAGTGCGCATATATTTTAGAAGTCTTGAGGAAGCACCGAACAAGTGGCATCATCAAATCACATTACTATATGTAAAGATGTCCCAGTAGAGGAGGAAGACGTTGAGAAAGCTCCACTTGAACCTGAAAAAGATGTCAAAGTGGTAAGGTAAAGAGCGTCGTTACAAGTAGAGTGGCGAGTCGGGTCGAATCCACAAGGAACGGAGGAATAGTATCATTTCGAGTACTCAAGCAACTAGAAATTTAAAATAAAATTAGAAACAAATAAGTAAAAGCAATAGAGGTTAGGGGCGGGGGGGTTTCCGATTAACAACTAATCGACTACTAACAATTACCAAAACCAACAAATAAACTAGAAAGCAATTACTACTAAGATTCAAATAACAAGGCGATCAAAAGAAAAATTAAATTGATTTTTCGATTTTTCAAATATATAAAAAGATCCACCCTTGATCTCGTTTCCCTTCGATCTAATTGATTTACACGACTATTTTTTATGCCCAATCAATTGCAATTCAAGTCCCTATCTCAAGACTATTAACAAGTTCTAATATCATTGTTGTCTCTTAATCCTAGCTAGCCAAAACAAGCTCTTTGACTAACCCTATTTTATTTAATCCAACCTTCAAACAAGCTCTCTCCGGCTCGATAACCAAATGATAGAAGCACCAAGACAACAAGATAGATAAGACATAAAACTTACAAGCTCGGTTTTAGAGGTCAAACTTTATACTATCACCAATGAATCAATCATTGTTCGCTACACATGAATCGAAGACCCTACAATTATAGATAGTGATCCCGATTACTAGCAATACACTTATAAGCTTCCTAAAGGGTGATCAATCCTCAATTCAACTCATAAATGTAAGTCAATAACAACAAATAGTATAAAACACTTGAATACACAATCAAAAGGTAACATCAACCGTAATAATCACATAAATAACGTCGACTCAAAGTTCCAAATTTGATCAAGGGTAGATATTAGGGTGCTACTCACCCATATTAACTATTACAAGCAGAAAATTGATTAAAATGCAAAGAAACATAATACTAAGAAAAAAGAACCCAAAAATGGTCATTGGAGAAGATGATCTTTAATCCTCTTGCCCAATCCTTCTTCTTGGTGGAATGGAGGCTGGAAATGGATGATAAAATGGCCCAAGATAGGTTAAAATTCGAATGGGAGGATATATATATATACAGGAGAAGTTGCTAGTTGGATTTTAAGCCAAAAACACGTTTATAGTTTAAAACAGAGGGTCAGACCTCGGCCGAGACACAGGTTGACCTCGGCCGAGGTGAAGCTGATAGGGTTTCATCTTAAGGCTAGCCTCGGCCGAGGCATGTATTCCTCTCGGCCGAGGCGGTAAAAAGGGGATTTTTTAGGGTTTAGGGTTATGGATCACCTCGGTCGAGGTGTAGTCACCTTGGCCGAGGCTTTGAGCTCTGATTTTCTTCCCAATTCCCCTGGAAGGTTGCCTCGGCCGAGGTGAATACATGTCTCAACCCTTGAAATCTGATTTTGTCTCGGCCGAGCTGGTCCTTCAGCCCTTATCCTCTGTTTACTTCGATCGATCCATCAACTTTGTGATCTCTAATGGTCGTTTTTTGGCTAATTATACGTGTTTTGATATAGAAATAAACTAAATGTGTTAATCTGCTCAATAAGAAATAAATGCCCAAAATACACGTGAATATGCACACAATTATAACTAAATTGGCACTTAAATCAACCTAAAGTGCGTGCATGATCACGTGTACCACAAAGCCACCATGGACTAGTTGAAAGAAATCAATCTTGGAGATGACATTGACCCTCGAACTATTTTTATAAGTGCTTCGCTCACCGAAGAAGAGGAAGAAACATATGTTGAATTTTTGCAAGAATTCAAGTATGTGTTTGGTTGGTCCTACAAAGAGGTGTCGGGTTTAGACCCAAAGGTGGCAGTTCATCAATTGTCAATAAGGAAGAGGACACGACCTTTCAAGCAAGCTCAATACCGTTTCCAACCTAAGTTAGTTCCCTTAATTTAAGTTGAAGTAAATAAACTTATTGAATGGGGTTTATTTGGGAAGTTAAGTACCCGACATGGATTTATAGCATCGTTCTAATAAGAAATAAGAATGGTCAAATACGAGTTTGCGTTGTCTTTCGGGACTTGAATGAGGCATGTTCGAAAGATGATTTTCCCTTACCTATTGCTAAACTTATGATTCGTGTCACTACGGGTCATGAAGCTCTATCTTTCATGGATGGATCATTTGGATACAATCAGATCCATACGTAGCCAAGTGATGAAGAACTTACATTGTTCCGGACTCCAAAAGGGATATATACTTATGAGGTGATTCCCTTCAGTTTGAAGATTACCGGTGCAACATATCAAAGGGTTCTGTAGAAAATCTTTGATGACACTCTCCATAAGCATGTGGAGTGTAATGTTTATGATTTGGTGGTAAAATCTAAGAAGAGAGAAGATCATCTTCGTGACCTAAGGAGAGTCTTCGACCACCTAAGAAGATATCAACTTAGAATTATTCCACTTAAATGTGCATTCAGAGTCATGTTAGGAAAGTTCCATGGGTTTGTTGTTCGCCAGCGAGGTCTTGAAATGGAGCAAGCAAAGATTGATGCAATACTAAAGATACCCAAGCCTCACAATATCCATGAGCTTAAAAGTTTGCAAGGAAAGTTGGCTTACCTCAGAAGATTCATTTCAAAGTTAGCTACCCGGTGTCAACCTTTCAGCAGCCTCATGAAGAAAGATACTCCATTTAAATAGGATGAAGCTTGTACCAATGCCTACTTGATGAAGCCGCCCATGCTAGTTGTGCTAGTGCCTGGACGGCTATTGATTCTTTATATCGTTGCCCAAGAGCGTCCCATCAGAGCCTTACTGGCACAAAAGAATGATGCTGGAAAAGAAAGTTTTTTGTACTACTTAAGCAGGATGATGATGCTGAATAAGTATAACTACTCTCCGATTGAAAAGATATGTTTGGCTTTAATCTTTGCAATTCAAAAGCTAAAGCACTATTTGCAAGCTCATACCATATGTCTTGTGTCGAAAGCCAACCTACTAAAGTATGTCATGACAAGGCCAGCTCTCTCTGATAGACTTGCAAGGTGGTATCTCCAACTACAACGATTTGAGATCATGTATGTCCCTCAAAAGACTGTTAAAGGACAAGTGATGGCAGACTTCTAGGCTGATTACCCTATCCCCGCCGAGTGGGAACTATCGGATGGCCTTCCAGATGAGGATGTCCTTGCAATTTGAAATTTCCCCTCCTTGGAAGATGTATTTTGATGGAGCCGCTCATAAAGAAGGAGTTGGCACCGTATTTGATATTGTCACATCAGACAGAGAAGTATTGCCTTACTCCTTCACTTTAACACAAATTGCTTCAATAATGTCACAAAGTACCAATCACTTATACTCGGATTGGAAATGATGGTGGACATAGAGCACTTACATCTCCGAGTGTATGGGGACTCAAAGTTGATATTCAATCAGCTGCTTGGAACATATGGAGTTAGAAACCTGAGTTTCTTCCATACTATAACTACGCCAGAAGACTTATGGGTTGGTTAAGGGATGTAGAGCTTGAGCATGTGCCTAGAAAGTATAATAAGCAAGTTGATACCTTGGCCAAACTTGCCACAACAATAGTTATGCCTAAAAATGAAGTGTGTGTGGGCATGCAAAACTTGTGTAGTACCGACAATGTTCGGGGATGAAGTCTATAAGGAAGATGAAAATTATGCTGTTGAAGTCCCTGAAATCGAGAAGGAAGATTAGTGTCAGCCTTTTGTTGACTATTTGAAGTATGAGAAGCTACCTAGCGATCCATGACAAAAGTTGATATTCGACGTCGTGCACCTCGTTTTATTTACTATAAAGGCACATTTTATAGGTGCTCATTCGATGGGATTCTTCTAAGGTGTTTGGGTGGTGAGGAAGCTATTCAAGCGATGAAAGAAGTTCCTTTTGGAATTTGTGGAGCGCATCAATGGGGGCCGAAACTACACTTCCAGATAAAAAGAATGGGATATTATTGTCCAACGATGGTAATGGTCTACATGGACTTTGCTCAATGATGTCAAGCTTGTTAATTCCATGCTAATCTCATTCATCAACCTCCTGGGCCATTCCACCCAAAAATTTCTTCATGGCCATTCGATGCTTAGGTCTTAGACGTGGTTGGTCCCTTGACAAAGTCCTCTACTGGGCATCTTTATATTCAGGCGGCAACAGACTACTTTTCTAAATGGGCAGAAGTAATGCCTTTGAGAGAAGTGAAGAGAGAAACTATTGCTAACTTTATCCGTATCAATATCATATATCGGTATGGGGTTTCCGATACATAATCCCTGATAATGGAAAGCCTTTCAGCAATAGTGTCATAGATAAGCTCTGTGAAAAGTTTAACTTCAAACAAAGAAAGTCATCCATGTATGATGCCACTGCCAGTGGACTTTCTGAAGCATTTAATGAAACTTTGTGTAATCTGTTGAAGAAGGTGATTGCTAAGTCGAAGAGAGATTGGCATGAAAGGATTGGGGAAGCTCTTTGGGCATACCCCAACGACTTATAGAATGCCCACCCAAACGACTCCTTACTCAATGGTGTATAGAGTCGAGGTTTTTGTCCCTGTTGAGCAACAAATTTCATCATTGAGAATTGTTATATAGGAATGATTGAGCTAAGAAGAGAATGCATGCCTGCATCTAGAAGAGCTAGAAGATATTGATGAGAAAAGATTGGAAGCGCAACAAAAACTCGAATACTGCCAAGCTCATCTTCCTAAAGCGTTCAATAAGAAAGTGCGAACTCGCTCCTTTCAAGTCAGTGACTTAGTGCTGGCGGTGAGAAGGCATATTGTGACTACGAAACATGTTGGAAATAAGTTCACATCAAGATGTGACGGTCCGTATATCGTGAAGGAAGTCTATACGAATGTCGCATACAAGTTTCTCTCTGAAGATGGCGTGCGATTTGGTCCCATCAATGGGAAATTCTTGAAGTGCTACTATGCTTGAGCCTGATAAAAAAGAAAAAATCCTGGTCCGCATGAGTATAAACTGTGTACAGTAACCACTAAAGGCAAAGTATGTGGTGAAACTATTTTTCCCCACTAAAAGTAATTACATGTAGTTAAACTGTTAATTTACACCACTAAAGGTATTTTAAGTGGTTAAAGTTCAAATACCCCACTTTCGCTAAAGTGGATAAAAAATAGTAACTCATGGCGCGCATGAGTATAAACTGTGTACGACACTCCCCAAGCACAAAACACGAAAGTGGCAATTTGAACAACGTTATGACTTGATCCCTTTCACTGGGGTACGTAGGCAACTTAGAACTTTTCTAAGTTTAGTCATATTTTGTGATTTCCCTTTTCTAAATTATCTTACTGCTTGATCAATTAATTGACTAGGTGCATATTGAAACAAGAAAAGTCAAGTGGAAGAGTCATCAATGATTACCTTTTCAATCCGGATAGTCACGATGGTAAAACTCTCCTCTCCGATATCGCGAGTATTTTGATCCAAAGTTGACTCGCATATCTTAGTAGTCAAGCTGATGAAGCCCAAGGCATCTAAGTTGGTACATGACTACATCAAGCATAAGTCATCTGGATATCTGAGTCTGTCAAGACGGATCGTCAAGCACAACTCCATCATTGTTGTATTGCTCTGGAGCACTTCTCTAAGTCAAGTCTACCTCTGTGCTAAGTCAAATTTGTTTCGATCTCTCCAAGTCAAGTCTATCGGGCGCGCCTCTCCAAGACAAGATCACCCTTTCGATCATCGAGACGAGTGAGCTTCTCCCATGTCAAGTCTCCATCTCTGAACTCTTCAAGATGAATTTGCCTCTCTCAAGTTGAGCTTGTCTCTTGAAACATCAGGATGAATCTGTCTCTTCAAGTCGAGTCCATTGAGGCCGCCACTCCAAGTTATGTTCGTCTCTCTAAATCTTCGAGATGAATACGTCTCTCCAAGTTGAGTTCGTCGGGTCCGTCCCTCTAAGTTGAGTTTATCTTTGTGTAGCTCTACAATGAGTATCTGCCTCCATGCCAAGTCAAATTTACATCGATCACTTCAAGTTGAATGTGTCGGATGTGCTTTTTCAAGCTGAGTTCGCCTCTCCCAAGTTGAGGTTGTCTCTTGAATCTTCGGGATAAATTTGCCTCTACAAGTCGAGTATGTCGGGTGTGTCTTTCCAAGTCGACTCCATCTCTCAAGTTCTCAAGATGAATCCGCCTCTCCCAAGTTGAGGTTGTCTCTTGAATCTAAGTGACGAATCCGCCTCTCCAAGTCGAATCCATCTCTCAAGTCTTCAAGATGAAACCTCTCTCCTATTTTGGGTGTGTTAGATTAAGTCTAACTCTCCGAGTTGAGTTCGTCAACTCCATGTCTTCAGGTTGAATTTGACACCTCCGTTTCCTTACGATGAAGTAAGTCGAGTTTATTTTTTCGTATCCTCATAATGAGTCTCCCTGTCCTGGTTAAGTATGAGTATTTCAACATTTCTCCGAAAGTTTAGGTTCCTAGTCAAATTTGACGAGTCTCGCCATTAGCTCTCTAAGGGAGTTAAGTTTATATGCCGTTAGCACCAATATGGTCACAATTCTTGATTACAAATATCATTTCTTAACCCACCTAGCTACTAACTGGAGCTTGTCCACCGAGGTAGAGATGAGTGCCAATAATATCTAATTCCGGTATATGGCTCTTTAAGGTCTATCCAAAAGATCCTTTCGACAAGATATTATTATACAAACACAAAGTCTTCCATCAATAAATTAAATGAATAATGACCATCAATGCTTCTGAGCGACCTGTGAATTTACAGACAAATCCAGACCTTGTTGCTTGCCTTTTCCACTAGCAACTTTCACTGCTTTTAAGCTCTTGCATCCCAAAAGCCTTCCATTTCTGCTTTAACATGCACTAGGTCACATCCTTCTCTTTGTTGCAATGTTCAGAACACTAATGAATGGTTGCCTCACTTGGACCACACCGAGATACTGAAATCATGTCTATCAGAACTTGCTTCACTTGTCATATCATTATAAGTATTGTACAACATTCAACTATAGAGCTTGGCATTCATGGCCGCTTGCGCAAAAAGACAAAAAAGAAGAAGAAGAAGAAGATGAAAGAGAAATTGGAAAGGAAATATACCTGTTGCTTATACCTGAGGAAACGGGTGCAAAACCAACATAGGAAACCCACCTAATGCAGCAGAAATGCACACAGATTGCTAGATATATAAATTTCGTGTCCAATCAAATGATGACACGTGAAAATTAATAAATTAAATATCAATACAGATATACTATCCATACCTTGGGAATCTAATTAAATTAATTCCTAAGTATTTAATATAATTATATTTAATTTTAAGCAAAACTCGATCAAGTCAAAAAGGTCTTATTAAATAAAAGGCGCAATCAAGTCATAATACATAATCCAATAAGAAGGCACAATCACGTCAAAAGGACTTAATCTAATCAAGTCAAAATGGCTTAATCCAATCAAAAGGCCAATGTCATAATGGCCTAACCAAATCAATCAAATCAATGGTGGACAATAATATGACGCCACCTGGCGAATAAAAAATGGAAAGAGGTTCTTTTCGCACCTATAAATAGGGACCTCATTTCATTCATTCAATAACAAGTTGAAAGCTTCAGGAAGATTGAAAAAGCTCCAACAAATCTCGAAGGCTCGAAGAACTCTTGAAGATTCGAAGACATTCTTGAAGATTCGAAGACATTCATCATAAAAATAATAATAATAATAATGGTTGATCTAGAATCAAGCCACTGAGCATTCGGACAAACATTATTAAAGGGAACCATAAGCGGTGAAGGAGATCCAGAAGAAGATTTCGCTCCAAAGTTTCAAAATCAAAGAAATTAACCGACGAGAAGAATAAGAGGATTCAAAATAGAGATTGTAACATAATTTTTCGTTTTGATCTAGTTGATATTTATTTGTACTTTTTTGTGACTGTTTTATTGTAGATCACAAAATTTGTTGTTACAAACGTATAATTTATCTACGTTTAATTCAAATTCTTACACATTTTTTATTACGATATAAAGGTCACAAATATAGATATTAGATTATATTGTATTCAGTTTAATTAAATTGTTATATTTTAAATACACTTCCTTGCCTTGCACATGAATACAATAAAATATTTCTTAAGCGTTTCTAAAATTACTAAACCACTTTAACCATTTCCAAACATACTCTCTCTTATAAAATTTGGGGGGAGATGTTGGGCAAATTTTGGCATAATTTGTTTTATACAAATTTAATTTGCGAAAATCAACTTCTTCTAAAAGATATTCGACTTAACTGAAACAAATAATACCATTGCAGCCAAAATGATTTTGGATTATTACTATTATTGTTAGTTTTAAATAGAAGACCTATATATGACCTAATAGATTTAGGACATGAGGAAATTTACATTACTAGCTGTAAATTAATCAATATAAAAAGGACAAAATAGACTAAACGAAAATTAGGTTAAATCTTAAGAGTGTTGCCCTTGGTAAGGGTTTGGGTTAGGGTTTATTTATCCTGATCGTTCCGTTTTGCTTAAATCCGGTGAAATCGCCTGTTGCTTTACTTCTTGGCCTCCACTCTTCATATTGTTTCATTGATAACTTATTTTGATCTTATCGTTGTTATTTTTTATTTTGCTGAGCGGGCATTTTTTGCGATCAACCATCTAGGGTTTTCTTTATGTTTTGATCATCGAATTTGAGATTGTTGTTTTCATTTTTTTTCATTTTTGGTGTTAGGGTTTGGTTGCTTCATTACATTGGAACTGTGCTTTGATAGTTTACGATTTGAAGGATAACGTTACGCTAGGATATGCAATCGGACCGAAAAGTTACTGTTAGGATTAGCTCAACCACACACAAAACAACACACAACTGAGTTTGAATGAAATACAACCAAGAAATCGGACAACAACAACCGAACCAAGAACAGGAAAGAAAAATGATGAACACAGGGCTATTACGTAGTTTGATCAATGTGATCTACATCCACGGAGGTTCTATACACCTCAATTCACTCCACTAATCAACCAATTTACAAGAATTATCCAGAAATCCAGAAAACCCCAAATCACAACTTGATTTGAGCAGAAAACCCTAGAGATCTAATTCTCTTGATTGAGTAATGTTTACAGAGGGAAAATTACGTCTACTAACTCGCAACTACAAGTGTTTACAATGTATATAAATGCTGGAGCTCGAATCAGGGAGTTGAGGCAGTTGTAACCAAATTTGACTCAAGTTATCTAAAACTGCTGCAGCGAGGCTTCTACAACGGTTTCTCATGCAACAGAACAGAAACCGTTGTAATCAGCGGTTATAACTACCACGAGCCCGGTTCTCCTTCTAACCTCTTCTCTGAATCTGGTTAAAACCCGGTTCTCTGATCTGGTTCCTCGCACTCTGAACCCGGTTCTGGAATCCTCAAAAGCTCTACTTCATATCACAAACACTTGATGATATTGAACTAATATCTACAAATCTCCACCTCAATGAAATCAAGTGTATATCATTACCTCAAACCTGCCTAGCTCTTTATCCTCTAATCACACCGTTCAAGCCTGATTAGGCTTGAGCAATGGACTACCTTACTTCCAGGCACTGCTTTGGTTAAGAAGTCAGCAGCATTATCACTTGTATGGACTTTCTTAACCTCTACTGACCCTGCATCAATCACATCCCTTGCAAAATGCAACCTAACATCTATATGCTTGGATCTTTCATGGAAGGCTTGATGTTTTACCAGATGTAGTGCACTCTGATTGTCACAGTATATAGTTACACATTCCTGCCTTATCCCCAGATCCTTCAGAATACCTTTCAACCACACAGCTTCTTTAATTGCCTCTGTCAAAGCCATGTACTCAGCTTCTGTAGTTGATAAAGCTACTACTGATTACTACACACTTCTCCAGCTTACTGCAGTACCATATAAAGTGAACACATATCCTGTGATTGACCTCCTGGTGTCAATATTACCAGCAAAATCAGCATCTACAAAACCTTCCAAAGGAATAGTCATGTTTGCCAGTTTCTGAAACTTCAACCCCAGAATGACTGTTCCCTTTAAATACCTTAACACCTGCTTCAAAGCCTCCTAGTGAGCTTTCCCTGGATTTGACATATACCTGCTAACCAAAGACACACAATATGCTAAGTCTGGTCTGTTGCATATCATACCATACATTAAACTTCCAACCCCACTAGCATAAGGCACATTTCTCATGTATCTCACTTCTTCTGCTGTCTTAGGACTCTGCTCCTTTGATAGTCTAAGTTGTTGGCTTACCGGAATACTCAATGTTTTAGCCTCATGCATCTGAAATCTCTCCACCACTTTCTGAAGGTAATGCCTCTGAGACAACCATAAACTTCCAGCAGCTCTATCTCTGATTATACTCATTCCCAGAATCTTCTTGGCAACCTCTAAGTCTTTCATGTAAAACTCAGAACTCAACTTCTTCTTAAGTTGATGTATTTTATGTGCACTCTTGCTTGCAATAAGCATGTCATCCACATACAGCAACAGGTATACAGGATCAACACTTGTACTCTTATCAAAATAAACACAACTATCATACAGACTTCTGACAAAACCAGCTTTTAACATAAACTCATTGAACTTCTTATTCTACTGCCTTGGACTTTGTTTCAACCCATATAATGATTTCTTGAGAAAACATACCTTTTCTTCATTTCCAGGAATCACAAACCCCTCAGGCTGCTTCATATATATGTTCTCAACTAAGTCTCCATGTAAGAAAGTTGTTTTTACATGCAGCTGCTGTAAGTCCATATCCTCTTGTGTTACTTTTGACAAAAGTAGTCTGATTGAACAGTGTTTCACCACAGGAGAGAAAACCTCATTGAAATCAATACCCTCCCTCTGAGTAAAACCCCTTGCTACCAATCTTGCTTTATACCTTATCCTACCTGAGTCTCCAGCTTCAACTTTCTTCTTGTAAATCAATTTGGAACTTACCAGCTTCTGCCCCTTTGGTTTATCCACCAGTTTCCAGGTGCCATTCCTTTCCAGGGATTCCATTTCTTCCATCATTGCACTAATCCAGTATTCACTTTCATCACCACTGACTGCTTCTCTGAAATTATGTGGTTCATGATGTTCTGTGTCTTCAGCAACAGTGAGTGCATAATGTACACTTCCTGCCTATCCATAGAAGTCTGGTCTCTGTATTTGCCTCCTTGGTCTGTCTCTGGCAATGCTGTAGTCTCTCAGGTTTGTATTTCTAGGTGGCATGTCTTCTTCTTCTAAAGAACTATCACTTGAGTGCTCAGTCAAGTTTTCACCTCTTTGTGGTCCATGAACCATCTGAGTCTCCACCTGAACTGATAACCTTTCTGATTCAGTACCTCCATCATGTTCTTTTTTATTTCCAGAGAAGTGATATCCCATAATTGATTCATTGAACTTCACATCTCTGCTTATCAATAGTTTCTGACTCCCAGGTTCCATGCACCATAACCTGTAACCCTTGATTCCCTCTGGATATCCCAGAAACACACACCTGTATGCTCTAGGATCAAGTTTATCTGATTTCATGTGAGCATAAGCCAAACATCCAAACACCTTTAGACCTGAGTAATTTGGAACTCTTCCACTCCATACTTCTTCTGGTGTTTTGAACCCTATAGATGATGTAGGTGATCTGTTATTAGGTAACAAGCTGTATTGGTTGTTTCTCCCCAGAACACCTTTGGCAAACCAACATCAATTAACATACACCTTACTCTTTCAAGAACAGTTTTGTTGAATCTTTCTGCCACTCCATTCTGTTGTGGATTCATGGGAACTGTTATGTGTCTGGTAATCCCCTTTTCATTACAGAAGGTTGTGAACTCAGTAGATAGATACTCTAAGCCATTGTCAGTTCTTAAGTGCTTGAGTTTCTTTCCCCTCACTGTTTCCATCTGAAGCAACCATGTCTTGAATTTATTGAAGGCATCACTCTTGTTTCTTAAGATAAACACCCACACTTTCCTACTGAAATCATCAATAACAGACATGAAGTACTTTCCTCCTGCATGAGTTTCAGTTCTGGATGGTCCCCAGATGTCAGAGTGAACATAATCTAGAGGTTCTTGAGTAATGTGTATCCCCTTGGCATAAGGCAGTTTCTGTGATTTGCCTAGTGCACATTTGTCACAGAATTCAAGTGTCTGGTTTCCAACCACTCTTATTATACCTCTTTTGGATAGGTCTTTCAATCCCCTTTCCCCAATGTGTCCTAACCTCTTATGCCACAGTGTTAATTCATCCTTACCTAGTATATTCCCAACCACTGGTTTTCCTATCAAGATAAACAATCCATTGTGTTGTCTTCCTTTGATTACCAGTTTATTCTCTTTGGTTATGTGTAATTGACCATCAACACACTTAAATTCACACCCAGTAGCAATTAGTGATCCTAGGGAGATCAGATTTCTTTTAAGTCCAGGCACATATCTTACATTTGTAATTTTTCTTGTAACCCCATCAAACATATTGATGCTTACTGATCCAGTGCCTTGAACTCTGCAGGGTTGGTCATTTCCCAGCAGTACACGCCCTCCATCTTCTTTCTTGAGTTTTTGAAACCATTCTTCATGAGGACACATATGGAAGGAGCAACCTGTATCCAATACCCATTCCATCTCCATTTTTAACTCAGTAACATTCAAGACCTCTGGTGTGTTTTCTTCATGCTCAACTGTAGCAGCTTCAGCACCCTGGCCTTCTTTCTTCTTCAATTTCTATGGACAATCTTTCTTTAGATGCCCTATCTATTTGCACTTGAAGCATTTTCTGTTTTCTACCCATTCTCCAGACTTCTTTGAAGCACTGTTGCCACATTTGGGATTCTTTGAGGTTTGGCCCTTCTTCTTTTGGTAGTTTCTTTTGAACTTAACATTGTGTCCTGCGCCAGATTGAGTTGCCTTCTTGTCTCCTTGATTCTGTAAGCATTTGGTCTTCAAGGCAGTAATGATTGAGTCATAACTCAGTTTATCCTTCCTCCCAAACATCAAAGTATCTTTGAATCCTTCCATAGAACTTGGTAGAGCATTTAACACCATCAAGGCTCTGTCATCATCCTCCGTAGTTACCCCAAGATCTTCCAGGTCATCAAGAAGTTTTGAAAAATCATCTAATTGATAAGAAATGTCTTTTTCCTCCACCATTTTGAAAGCTAGCAACCTCTGCTTGAGGAACAGCTTATTTGATACTGACTTGGACTGATAAAGGTCCTCCAGTTTGGTCCAGGCCTCAATTGCATTCTTACACCTCGAAACTTCCCTCAATGGCTTATCACCCAGGCACAAGATGATTAAACTCAAAGCCTTTTGGTTTATTTCTGCATATTTGGGCTTCTCAGTCTTTATCCAATCACTTTTAGGTTTGAGAGCACTTACCAACCCGTTTTGCACCAGAATGGCCTTCATCTTGATCTTCCATAGGTAGAAATCATTCTTCCATGAGAATTTATCCAAATCCATCTTCATTCCTGACATCTCTATCTCCTGGTTTCCTGAGAATGGTTCCCACAGATGGCGCCACTTGTTAGGATTAGTTCAACCACACACAAAACAACACACAATTGAGTTTGAATGAAATACAACCAAAAAATCGGCCAACAACAACCGAACCAAGAACAGGAAAGAAAAATGATGAACACAGGGCTTTTACGTGGTTCGATCAATGTGATCTACATCCATGGAGGTTCTATACACCTCAATTCACTCCACTAATCAACCAATTTACAAGAATTATCCAGAAATCCAAAAAGCCCCAAATCACAGCTTGATTTGAGCAGAAAACCCTAGAGATCTAATTCTCTTGATTGAGTAATGTTTATAGAGGGAAAAGTACGTCTACTAACTCACAACTACAAGTGTTTACAATGTATATAAATGCTGGAGCTCGTATCAGGGAGTTGAGGCAGTTGTAACCAAATTTGACCCAAGTTATCTAAAACTGCTGCAGCGAGGCTTCTACAATGGTTTCTCATGCAACAGAACAGAAACCATTGTAATCAGCGATTATAACTACCACGAGCCCGGTTCTCCTTCTAACCTCTTCTCTGAATTTGGTTAAAACCCGATTCTCTGATCCGGATCCTCGCACTTTGAACCCGGTTCTGGAATCCTCAATACCTCTACTTCATATCACAGACACTTGATGATATTGAACTAATATCTACAGTTACCAAAATGGAAATAATGTCACATCCAACGGTCCGAAGAATGGTGATTTTTCAGAGGAATAGTGAGAATCACATCAGCATTCAATAGGCCAAAATTGACCCGAATTAACAGCCAATTGCAGAGTCTAAGATCTGAATCAATGATGGAACTGACTCAGGCATCTTGCGGGAGGCCTGATGGAGATGGTCCGATCGGAAAATAAGAGGCAAAGGAACCCACCAGTGATGGAAGAGGAGTGTTGTCTGGCCTTTGCCCATGAGCCATCAACAACCAAGAAGAATAACACGATGACTAGCCATAATACAGTGCCATGTAAACCTGGGATGAGAACCAAACATAGCATGTAACATATACGTGGAAGGGTAGTACTTGGACTGCATGATTTGGGTAAAGAGGCTGGATGGAGAAATTAAAGGGTCATATGCTTTCTTAGACAACATGGCAAGGTTAAATGCTTTTAAATTGCAAAAGCCTAGGCCACCTTGAGATTTTCGTTGCTTGAGGACATCCCAAGACTTCCACCGAATTTTCTTCGCGGACGAGCTATCTCCCCTACCCCCACCAGGCCAATAAGATTTTACTAAATTCTCCAGATTAATAAGAACATGGCCTGACAATTGGAAGCAAGACATTGTGTACGGGGATATTGCTTATATAATAGATTTAATGGGCACATCTTTACCCGCCGCTTTGCTTAATTCTTTTTCTTGCCTACCATTGATGCGCTTACAAACCCATTCTTTAATGCCTGCAAAAATCTTGTTTATTCTGGCCAACAATAAAAAGGAGTCCGAGATATTTACCATGCGGAGCCACTTCAGAAACTCCAAAAAATTAGCAGATTGAATGAGAAATTTGAGATTGTGTATTAGGCCTAAAAAGAATTCCTGATTTTTCAAAATTAATACATTTGCCCTGAAACACACTTGTAGAGATTGATATTGAACTTAAGATGCTGGCCTTCTATATTTGTAGCACCAAATAGAAATGTGTCATCTGCATAAAAAGAGATGAGAGATAAAGGGTACAGTTCGGGATATTCTAATCCCATGGATGCGCCGACAAATCGGTAAATATTGTAAAATGCAAGAAGAAACTTCAGCACAAATAGGAAATAGGGGGTCACCCTAAAAAATGTTCCGCTGCGGCGTGAGGGAGCCAAAATTTATACTCACATATTTGTGAAAGTCAAGAATATTACATAGGCTTCAATACTTTTCTTAATCTTCTATAATTAAGAATTTTCTAAGATGAAATTTGTTTTATATTAAAGTTTTATTGTAATAATAATAGAAGTAGTTAGAGGGCAAACGTGAAAATTAGTGAAAATGAATAATTACACCTAATTATTTTAAATATTTAAAATCTAACATTCAAGAAAATTATTAAATCGATAGAAATATCATAAACATATTTTAAGCATATATAATATCTAGTGAAATGTATTATTACGCCATTTAAATTATAATGTACAATAAAGAAACAAATAAGAACTATAAATATATAATAAACTAAGTTGTACTATGTGAATGGTTAAAAAAGTTGTACTATGTGAATCAGCATCAAATGATTAAACTAAAACATGCAAAAAACTAAAGATAGTAAAATTTGAATGTTAATATTAGCTTACAAGCATAGATTAGATAAAAATAAATAATAACTACACTAGAATAAAGTATGGTATAGCCCAAATAAAAAATAAAATGGAAGAAACAAAACCAGAATGGTTTAAGTACATGTATGTATAGATTTTTAAATGAATGTGCAATGTGTGAAAAATGGGGAGTATTTCACTAAAACTAAACAGGGAAGTAAATTACTAAAAAATAGTTGAAACGTTAATAAAAATATATTATATTAACATATAGATTGTAGCATGTATCTCGATTGAAGTTTATGGGACATTATGTACATAGTCAACCCTCTAACAAAAAAAAGGGAAAATTGATAAAAATGTCCTTTAACTTTGGGGTAATTAAAAAATTACCCACTAACTTTGGCCATTTAAAAAATTGACCAGTAATTTAAAAATTATTGATAAAATTGCCCTGCAACCGGGAATTGCCTGTAACCCTTCCGGTTACCTATTGACGTGGCAAGGGACTGCTGAGGTGTATTACAAGCTGGACGCGAAGGTAGTCATTTTCCCCACTTTAGTTATCTTCTTCAAGCCCTAATTCTTTTTCTTCTTCAAATGCGTCCCGGAGTTTTGGGTAAACTACTTCTGCGACAGCAGAGAAGCAAGGTAGCTCTCCATGTTCAGTTTGCAAGGTAGCTCACCGTGTTCAGTTTGCAAGGTAGCTCACCGTCTTCTTCCTGGTAGTGAGTATGTCATTCTCGAACACCTCTCCGGCTGGATTCTTGGTTTGTCATTGTGGTTTACCATCTGTTCTTCAAACTTCGAAGAAAGAAGAAAATCAGGGTAGAAGATTCTACGGGTGTCGCAACTGAAATGTAAATCTTGTTTATTTTTTCGAAGTGCAAAATGTTGATTTAAATATTGGGGTGATTTTCTTCTGATTTTATGTTCATTATTCTTAAAAAAAATTGCTGCAGAGAGGAGGGTGTATGTTCTTCGAGTAGATCGACCCACCAATTAATAATGCATCCACTTTTGCGGCTGCGGGATTGCAAGGCGTAATGAGGGAGTTGGTGGTGAGGCTCGATGCTATGCAACAGAACATTGAGAAGATTGAAAAAAAAAAGAAGCTTATAAAGCTTATTATGACACTAACTTGGGTTCTCTTGTTGGCCCTGTTGATCAAGAATATGGAGATCAAGATCTGATTTCTTAACATAATGGATAGCAATGTTGTGTGGGAAAAAAATTATGGTTAGTATTTATGTCATGTGGGTGATGTTGTTGGACAACTATGGCTATGTATTTTGTTGTTTTAGGCCAAGAAGTGAATGAACAATTTTTAAGAATTATGTAGTTGTAATGCATTAATGATTGGTAATCCACTACAATTGATGTTCTTTTTTGTTCATATTGTTATTAATAGATGATTAGTCAATCTGTTCTTAAAGATTAACCAAATTGGAATTGTATACAATAGATGATATTTGAAGCTGATAATAGAGTAATCAAACGGCAGGGAAACTGATGAAAGCTAACGAAATGGCAGTTTTACACAATAGATGATAATTGAAGATGACCAAAGATAAACCGAATGGTTGTTTTACATAATACCAATGTTCCAAATATAAAAAATTTATCCTAGCCTTCTTGAAACAAAAACTATTCCACAAGAAACTAAACCGGGAACATCAAAAGCAGCAACATCAAGTTTAAGGCTTCTACAAGTCTTAAATTGCTACAAACAAATCTGCCACAAAATATTTAAACTAATTCAGTTGCCCTAATATCCTCACATAGCTCTGCACCCAGGTGGACGTTCATCACCGTGAGGAATGTTACTCCCAGATGCCATTTCCTTGAAAATTGAGAGGTGGATGTTATGCAACTGATTGGTTTCTTCGTCTAAACCGGCTGCGAAGGCTGCATTTGCATCATCATCGACCGCGTTTTCATTTTCTACTATTGGGACCTCAATGAATTGTTCTTGATCAGCGTCTCCAACTTCACTTGAATTTGGAAGATTGGCTCCAATTACGTCCGTAGCACGTACATAAGTCGAGTTCTTTTTCCCACGTTTCCTTTCTGGGCGAAGCTTTGCCGGTAGGCTCCTTCTCCCCAACAAATTTCCCATTGAAATCCTAATATCAATCCAGCCAACAGATCAAGTAAAATGCCACATGTAATTCTGGACAAATTTGGGGGAAAAAAAAAGAAAAGAAACGAATAATTATTACCATATTGACCGTTTCAAGGTTATCTTGAGTCAACTGACTGATTGGGAATTCTTGCGAGCCTCCAACATTATTCTGCCCCTGATATGCATATTGCTAGATTAGATAAATTTAAGATAGAGGAGGTAACATTGTAAAAACTGAAGAAATTACATCACACTTGCCTCATTCATGTACGTCTCATCATTACTGAATGCGTTTTCTTCTTCTAGTCCTTCCAAACCACATTCTTGCAAAATCTTCCTCATATTAGCTCTCTTAATTTCAAACTGCCCCAATTCATCCTTAACATGATTTTCCACAAACTCAATCAAATTCAGCACCGGTACTAATCAAGATAATACACATACTAAAACCAATCTAATCATCCTTAATATGATTTTTGCTACAAACTCGAATAAAATCAGCACAGCTACTAATCAAGATGGTGCATATGCTTCGACCAAAATATTCAATGTAACTGCTTCTTTTCCACAAAATCAACAAAATCCAGCCGCAATACTGCTCAAGATAGTTCATGTATTATGCACCAAACATTTAATCATTGACACATGATTTTCCACAAACTCAATCAAAATCAGCACAACTACTAAACAAGAACTTATATACTAAAACAAATTGATTAATCCGAACTATATAATTAAAAAATCAGCATAATATTCACGGGCTTACAAATGGACAAGCTCGACGGTTTGTGACCAGGAATCCCACAAATGCTTCATTTAACGGTGGTCTGGTGCCTTTTCTTATGGTGGGCGTCTCGATAAGTGGGTCTGCCCCTCTCTCTATCCTGCCTAGCTGGTGGCTTGTCTGGCTCCCTTCTACGCGCTTTAGGTGGTCGATCTGCCCTTCTTACAACTTTTGGGGGTAGTGGGGGGATACCCTCCGCAGATGCCCACTCTTGCCTTCCATTAATCGGCATTATAACTGGTCCATATGCAGCTTAGTACGTCTCAACCCGATAACACCTGAAAATTTAAGAAAGTGTATATAAAACTCCATTGAAAAATCCAAGTCTATGATGATGGTGATATCTTTAATATTTTGTTGTTTGTACCTGTGCACATATGAAAATGGATCTTCTCTAACGCGATGGATTGCAGATAGTGCATGCTTGCACGGGATTCCCGTCAAATCCCATTTCCTACAAGCACAAGACTTGTTCTCTAAATCAACCGAATATTGATTCCCATCAAAACATGATACTTGAAAGTGGGTGTCACTGGCTTTAATGGGGATGCAATCTGCTACTTTCGACATATTCAAGTCCAATATCTGCTGAATTCTCAAGCATAAATTTCCTTTCCATCTTCGAGCCCAATCTCGATTCTCCATGCATCTTTTCATTAACTCGTTCATGATTGTTTCAAACATTAACAGTATAGGCATCTCCCTAGCATTCAAGATCATGTTATTAAAGCTTTCGCACATACTATTCATCAATAGGTCACACTTCGGGTAGGTGTCAAAGTGCGATCGGCTCCACTGATGCGGGGGCCTTTCGTTCAACCATGCATAGGCAGCCTTGTCCATATTTTTTAAATCCTCCATCCTTCGTTTAAAATCAGCAACCGTGGTTGACTTGGCTGCCCTCCAAACTGCAACCTTGAATGCGTGACCCCTAAAACCCTAGTTTTGCATATTGAGATGCATGTGACGCACACAGAATCTATGGGCTGCCCCGGGTAATTCCTCCTCCACAGCCTTGATGAGTCCTTTTTGCTTGTCACTAATAATCGTCCATTCCCAAGGCTTTTCAATATCCAAGTCCAACTTCAGTTGCTTTACAAACCAAGCCCAAGTCTCCCCATTTTTTGTACTAACAACTGCATATGGAAACGGGAAAGAATTGTTATTGGGGTCTACTCCTACTGCCGTTAATATGATTCCCCCATGTGGACCTTTTAGAAATGTCCCGTCCAGCCCAAACAGTGGTCAGCAGCCCGTGAAGAAGCCCTCTTTAAGCGCAGCCAAGCAAACATAGAATCTAGAAAATTTGTTCCCTTCGGGAGTTTGGTCCATATTGAGCAAAACGGTCAACCCGGGGTTTGTTCTCAAGATTTCAGCCGCGTAGTCCCTCAATAGTAAGTATTGATCGTCTGCTCTACCTTCAAGGCCGCGAACTGACCTTTGTTTGCACAAAAAATTCTGCCACGGTGTTATCTCAACTCTAGTCTCAGCTATAGCATCAAGCCTAAAAGCTTTAATCTTTCTCTTCTTATATGTTTGGAACACATATCTGAACCTGCTTGATAACCATCTACTATTCATGTTTCTGACAAAGTGAGAAGGTGCACACTTGTGGTCTGGTATGCAAGTTGTGACCACAAATGATGTCTCACCGGGCCTCCGTAGTGCGTTCACCCTAAAATTACAATTATCAGCATCACAAATAGCATAAATCATGTGTTTGTCACTCTTTCTAAAGCTAACTGATCTTTGCTCCAATATGGCATGTGTATCAAGCATGTCTCTGAACTCCTTCTTCATACTGAAAACCATCCCCAGTACAAGTGTTGGCGACCTCCTGTAGTCGGCTCTCCACCCTGGCGCCATAGCATCACCATTGTCATCCTCAGACTCGTGAAACACTTCGAAAATCATCTTCACTAAAACACAAATCATCTTCGCTTAGTGGATCACTACCACCTTCATTACGTTGAACTCTGGCCCATTCGGCGTCTTTATCCGTGAACTTTTCAAAATCAACATCATCTTTAGCATCTTTACCATTTCCCTCATCCTCATCAAACTCATAATCACTATCCTTGCATTCATCGTCGTCTTCGTCTTCAAAAATCTCAACTACTTCAACGATTCTCTTACCCTTCTTAATTTCTGCCCTCTTTTTTTTTATCCTTCTTCTTGTTCCTCCTCCTTTTAGCTTCGGCCTCTACGGGAGTCTCTTCAATCAATACCTCATGTAAAGTAGTATCTTCTCCCACGTTGGAAGGTTTGACACTTTTAGTGAACAAGTTCACCTCTCTGCTATCTTTCGCATCTTGAAAAAAATGTTGCAATTCCACTTCGTGGCTTATCGGATTAAAGTACGCTTCGCTGTCCCACAACAACGGCTCCTTGCACTTCTCAAGATGAGCAACAAATTTTAACAAATGCCTCAAAGTAAACTGATTAGCATCAACGTGGTCAAACTTCACCACATCTCCTCCAATGTAAGCCCCTTCCTAATTCTCAACTAAGCCCCCATAATGAATTGAGAAGGTATATAAAGCAATGTTGGGACCTGGTACATATATAAGAGTAAAGACAAATTCAGTCCAAGATTCGTCAAATAATTGCAAATTGGGACCACTACGAATTGGGACAATCACTTTGTGCGATACCCAAATAACCCTCAATAACTCATTCCTATCCATAAAAAACTGCACAAACACTGTCCAACATATGTAGTAAATGCAAAATGGGACCACATGCAAATTGGGACCACATCTTGAGAAGATAACAGAAGCATACAACAGATTTTTTAATTACAAGTGCACAAAAAGAATCTCAAGTAAAATTAAAGAAATCCAAATGGACCAACCGCATCATTCATACAAAAGCTGACTCCTGTCCATGTTCACACCCATACCAACAGCAACAAAAAAAACTAAATGTTAGACCACACACATAGTCATAACACAGCTGGACACCATTTTCATCTTTGTATAAACTAAGAAAGTTGTCCCCTTGATCGTAAACGCTAAAATAAACAAAAGCAACAAAAAGATAACAAATATTTAATCCCCACAAAGCTGTCATCTTGGAAAAAACTAACAAAATGTAGTCATATTAGTGTATTGAACAACCAAATACTGAATAAACAAGAGTAGAAACACCTCGAGTAACTAGACAAGAATTTGAAAACGCAATAGAATCTGGTGAAACTTACCATAATCTGGGCAGGGCTCGCCATTTCTGCTAGGGTCGCGACACCGCATCTCGGAGTCCAGCAAATTGAATTAGACCTAAGGTTTGGTCCTTGCCGTCATTCTTCTTCTAGCCGCAGGAACAGCCAAATTCGCGATTGGAGAATTAGGGGAATGGGGATGTATTTTGCCCTAATTTTGACACATGATTATCATGTGGTTTCATTTCCTAGTGCTTAATACGCCACGTCTGGTAAAACGCGTCCAGCTTGTAATACACCTCAGCAGATCCTTGCCACGTCAATAGGTAACCGGAAGGATTACATGCCCGGTTGCAGGGCAATTTTATCAATAATTTTTAAATTACCGGTCAATTTTTTAAATTGCCAAAGTTAGTGGGTAATTTTTTAACTACCCTAAAGTTAAAGGGCATTTTTATCAATTTTTCTTAAAAAACATTATTTATCTTATAAATATACTTTAGTAGGATTTTCATTTTAAATCACACATGATTTTCAAATTTTAAAGTAGAATTGAAGAAATAATCAAGTGAAATTGAAATATGCAAATGATTTTCTTTGCAAATGTATGTTCAAATCAGAATTATCAATTAAGAAATTATAGAGAAAATATATTAAGCCTAATATTTGTGTGTGTATCTAGTAAATTCTGAACTTATGGATATCAGCTGATGATGTAATAAGATAAATGCCTTTGTATCTTTTGTTCAATGAAAATCTATATCTTCATTATTATACAGCTTTTCAGTAATCGTATAACTTTATTTCTAATATAATAATGATACCGGAGTCTATCTATATTGAGAAGTAAACAATAATTATAATATATCAAACTTTATATATATAAATTTTGTAAGAATAATACATTATATCATGGTATGTCGTTTTTATGAATCTTTTAACATTACTATAACGTGTTTTGCTAAACTAAGATTATTAACTTTTTTTTTTCCTCTTTTATGATTATTTTTAATTTTTATTTGATTTTGGATTGTGTTTGCTTAATCAATTAAACTTTTCATTTTCTTTTTAAGGCATTGAATAATCTAAGAGTTGTGTATATATATTACCATGAATAATAACTACATTGAATTTTATTAAGATGATCAACCAATATCACTACACAAAGTATAATTATTTTATATTTACATTAATTTTTTTAATTAGATAATATTTAAAAAATAGTAATCACGTGCAACGCACGTGCGTATTGCTTGTCACATAATACATGCTATTAATTGACAATTTATTTCATTATTAGTACATCATATATTGAAATCAAATAACTGTGTCTACTATCAAAACATATAATCAGACATGTATTGAAATCATGTATATAAATGAAACACTTGTGAAATCACAATGGGTATGTTTATTTAAGGCTGGAGAGTGCTGGGCCAAATCTGGTTAAAGGAGTTAATGAGTGTGCTTTATCGAGATTTGAGCCCTTAAATCTACTGGGCCAAGTCTTAAGTAAACATAGCCAATGATTAAATGGCATCAGCAATTGTTTCTTTACTGGTTACCTTTATAGCCCCATCCTAATTATTAAACGACATGCAATCAGATTTTTATTACAGTGGCAGGCAATTAAAATCATGAGTTTGCAACTCTATCGTATCAACAACTGTAATAGAAAATATTAGAGCATTTTCAATTATAGAATCTCATGTGAAGCTTTGAGGTCCAAGGCCGAAACAAGAAGATAAACATTAATTGTGAAGCAATTGATGAAGAGATAAAGGATTCACATACCAAAAAACGAAAAACTGATGACATATAGAAGAAAAGGTAATCATCCAACATTCCCAAACTAACCATAAAACTCAATAAATCATCTGCCTTTGTAGTGAAAACATAAATACTACATATTAGACAAACAGGAATAAGCAGTAAATGACTAGCCACAAGATTTATTTGTCCACATAACAACAATATTACTTCAGACAAATAATATCAAGATAGTGTGGGAAATTTCCGAAATTACTTGATAGGGAAAATTTTGCAGCTGAATGAGTTGCAATATTGCTCACAACGCCAGATTTCATAATTTCATAATTTCATATCGTCTAACATCAAATATGAGACCTTTGCATGCCCCGGTACACTATGTTGTGGTCAACCGTTCGGTGTACAACCTCCTCCTGAACCTGATCTTCAATGGATTATCCTCTGAACAACCCCTGCGGAAGGGAGAGAGAGATATCAGACAAGTTATTTCAATTATGGATAAAAGCTGAGCTCAATCCTCAACTGCCCCCCTTAAAAACTGACTTGTCCTCAAGGCTATAACTGTGGAAATTGCTCCTCTACTACATGATAGTCCTCTGACGTGGCTTCGTCATCAGGAAGGTGCGCCCACCGGATAAGTAATTGAGTCGCGAGTGCGTTGCCCATCTTGACAATCCGTCAAACCAGGATTTTCAGTGGGTGCAACACCAGTTTCCCATCATCATAGAACTTGGGTAATTCTGGTGTCACTCCTTCCGCCGGCCAAACACTTTTCTTTAGTAGTGAGACGTGAAACACCGGATGCACTCGTGCATCTGGAGGCAGCTCCAGCTTATAGGCTACCTCACCCACCGTTTGTGTTACCCGAAATGGACACGCATATATTAGTGCCAGCTTCCATGCTTTACTCTTAAAGATTTCTGCCAGTATGGCTTGAGTTTAAGATAGACCCAGTCTCCGACTTGAAAAACTCGCTCGCTCCTCCCTTGTCAGCTCGCTTTTTCATCCTTTTCTCTAGCACGATGCAATGCCAACTTGATATGTTGTTATGCTTCTTGCATTCGCTGAACAGTCTCCTGTACGCCTATTACTCCCGAGCTAACTTCTTGAGGCAACTGCAATGTTGATGTCTTATATCCGTACAATGCTTCAAACAGACTCATGAGTAAAGTGGAATGATATAAGGTATTGTACCAATATTCAGCCATAGTAAGCCAGTTCGCCCAGCCCCTCAGGTTATGAGTCTTATGACTACTCATCGCCCGTAAGTATGTCTCCAAACACTGATTAATTCGCTCCGTCTGCCCATCTGTTTGTGGGTGATATGTTGTACTTAAATGTTGCTGACTTCCAGCTCCTTAAGCAATGTTGCCAAAACTGGCTGGTAAATTTTTTATCCCTGTCTGACACAATTGAAAGCGGTAAGTGTAACCCATGTAATTTAAGATAGTAGTAGGGAAAGTGTGTGCTAAGTGTGTTGTCGTGTATGGATGTTTGAGTGCAATAAAGTGAAAGCATTTAGTGTCCCTATCTAAAATTACCTAAACAGAATCCCTTTCAAAAGAAAGCGGAAGCTGATCAATGAAGTCCATACTCAAGTGTTGGCAAGCCCACTCCGGTACCGGAAGAGGTTGTAACAAACCCGGTTGGGTGCCACATGCTCGTGTTTGCTGAGCTAACACCTATGACAAGAAACAACCCACTCTTGGACATATTTTTCAAGCTAGGCCACCAAAAACTTGTTTGAATTCATTTAAGGGTGGCATTGACCCCCGAATGTCCCCTTCCATCGAGTTGTGCATATGTTCCAACACTACAAGAAAAATGCAGAACAACAACTCCCCTAAGACAACAATTTTTGTTAAAAACCGTTGTCTTTTAGCAAATAATCGTTGTTGTTTGTGGAACCGTTGTTGTTTAGCAAAGACATTCGCTGAACAACAACTGTTATATTATACCGTTGTTATTGCCGTTGTTGTTCACTTGCTCAACACCTAAATTATTTATAAACTAGTTTTTATTTATTTTGTTTAACAAAATCGTGTTACAAACCAAAAATGTTAGGTTTTTTTTTTTTTTTTTTTTTTTTTTTTTTTTCCTTTTAATACCCAAAGCGTGTTAGGTTTTTAAACAATGACTCAACTCTTTTTTTAACTCATAATATAATTACAAATTCTCCCCCAAAATTTACAACACCCTAGCTGCCTGCGAGTCTGAGACGGCTTCCCCTCATCCCTTTCACCCGCCGCCACCCGCCACTGCCTCACCCTCTCTTCGGGGTCTCACTCTAACCGCGCTTCCGCTTTCACCGCCTCCGTCGCCGCTGGCCTCCCGCTATCCGCCGACGCTCGCCCCCCCTCCCCCGGCACCCACTCCTCGTCGGAGCTCGATGCTCCAGCCACCGTCTCTGCTACTCGCTCTTTTACTCTCTCCGTCTTTGCTCATGTACGATATTTGGGAACCCTAGACCTAATGTAAAGGTATTTAACAGTTGTCTCGACTACAGAAGCTCTGTGTTAATATTTTTACAATTTCAGATTTGACCAGAAAACATTAGTGTATGTATCTCCAATCTATATCGACAAAGTAGCTCTCTCAATCAAGATATACTGTAGCTACAAACAAATCTTTGTTCCACCAGGCTATCAGCTTCAAATGAGTGTCTTATTTATTTGGACTTTGCAGGGTAATACTTACTACTTCCAGTGAATGGGAAGTAATGGCGACCAAACTGACCGTTCCTGCTGATTGGAAAGGTCTCTCTTTCCCCCCATGCACAATTTTGTAGAAATATAATTAAGAATAATTTGCAACGCCCGACAAAGTAGGCGATCAACTTGCTTTTTAGCTTATTGTTTTTGGCAGACACGTGGGAGTCATCATAGAATGAGGGTCGCGGCCAAGTGGTTGCAATCATGTTGTGGTGAGCACGTGAAGAACGAGCGATCTTGAACTTCAGTTCTACTTGCAAGAAAACTTGGATGAGGACGTTCTAATGAGTTGATCAATTGCTATGTGCGATCGTCGATGTTCTATGGGAGAGATGTTAGGCACAGATCAAGGAGGGATAGTCTCGGGTCATATTATCTTTTAAATATGCACGGTTATTGTTGCTCATCATGATTAGAGTCTACAACTCTGTGTTAAAGTTCGTAAAAGAACTAGGTATCGTTTCAAGTGCCAGCAGTGCAATACCGTTGTATTGTGACAACGGTAAGTGCGGTTGCTCTAGCAAAAGGAACCGAGAGCCATGAACAGAAATAAGCATATTCCCAGTAGATATAATCTGATTGGAGAATAATAGATAGGGAGATGTGAAGTTAGATAGAGTATCCACTGATGATAACTTGGTTAATCCTTCAACCAAACAGTTGTGTATAACAAAGCACAACAAGCACTTTGAGAGCTTCTCACATTGGTAGTTGGCTTTGATTCAGTGGGAGTTTATAGTTTGCATGTCTTAGAAACCTTACGTTTGAGACATTCATTCTCGATCACATTCTATGACATTTTGATTGTCTTTTGAGTTTATGCATTTATTAGAATAATTATTTTGATGGTTTGTTATTATTCTTATAATTGTTCCCTTGAATCATGATTGTCACTTATGGTGTGAGACATAAATGATATAGTATGATTCTAAAATTGCCATAACCAATGGTCATCAAGAATGGGATATTGATGACACACGATAGGCTAGCATGTGGTCTGCATCACATTCTCAGAGAATGTAGTAAGTCTCACGACTACGAGATATTAGATATTCGTGATGGACACATGGATACTTTGGAGAGTATTGGTATACCCTACTATTAAACCGTTTGTTTTCAGTGTCTACGGTTTATTAGTGTGTGGAGTATGTAATGATCCTTTGACCTGAGGTCAATACTCATTTTGTTTGTTAAGTAATGAACTTTGACCAAGTACAACGCTTGCCTCCCAAAGGAGGATAAGACACGTCTTATGTTGGGTTCATCATGAGGCAAATGGAAATGGTAGTTGAGCCAAGAATGGGATTCATTCCTCGATTGAAACTCGAGAGAACACTCGTATTTCTCTATATTATTAGACAATAAAATCATTGGCCAATGCAAAAGATGTATTCAATTAAAGTAATTGAATATGATCGAATGTGTCATATAATTAAATAGATAGTATTATAAATAAAGAAAAGAAAAGAAACGTGCGAATAATGTCATATAATAAAGATGAGAAAAATGATTGAGCTATTTGGATAGACACATGGCAGATCCTAGGCTCAATCGGGTGGTTCGTGAATGAAGGGATATTACATAAACTTCATATAAAGGTTGTTTTACGAATTCACGTAAACGTCCTTCATATATCGAGTTCGCTGCACAACGCAGTCTAGGAGTTTTGTGCAGACTTTAATTAGATTATCGTCGATAATGGGGGCCTGAAGGGTCACACTTTATGTGTATTGTTGTTCTGCTTAAGGGTACAATATTGGTGTTACGAATTATATCTAATGCTAGTCCAAGTGGGAGATTGAAAGTTATGGACTAGATTAGGATATGGGCTTTAATTATTATTAGGTTATACTAATTAATTAATTAAAGTAAGCCAGAATATTAGGCCCATATACCTAGGGTATATGCGGTATATATATGTCTATTCCCTATTGCAGGGATAATTAATATTGTCAGAAAGAAACACCATATAGTTCAATAATTGATTTCCTAGCGATCAATTATTGAACAATTGTACCGAGGATAGTTCCTGCGGCAGACGATATATACGCGTGGATACCTGAAGTGGTGAATCAATCGCGCAATTCAGTCCGATCAAATACACAACAAGTAAGTTGTTCCAACTTTAACGTAATTTATGCTCAACGTTTATATCAGTTATAAATCACGATCAATATTCTCGATTTATCATTCCGCTGCGTACATTAGATGTAGTCGAGAATTACTAACAAAGAAAGCATTAGGTAGATACCAGTGAGATCCTCCCAAAAAGAGATGATGGCCTTGGCCTGCGGGTTGCCCCACTTGCTTTGAGTGCGTGTGGAAGCAGGGTGAACAATGTGGATACATTAGAAAGCCAGTAGGATAATGCATCAATACCGTCATGGACCTTCAATATTAATATCCACACATCAATTGGTTGTAGCAACAAACAATCAAAGTATGAACAGGAACTACTTTCTACAATAATCTAGTCACCTTGGTGTCAGAAATTAGGAATTGAAGTATCCGATCAAACACACTAGTCCTCTCAACCTCAAAGGACTTCCAATGAACAAGGGATTTGTAAATAACAAAAGCAGCGACGGGCTTCCCACCAACAAATCCCAAATCTTGAGAAATACACATCATCAATAGGTCCTGGGTTTCCAAGGTTTGAGTAGGCATACTATTTGTAAAGGAACTTAAATTCAAACACATGAGCAGCTGCTTTTCATTCTGGTGTTCTTCCTCAGATTCAGGCGTGCCAGAGCTTGTTGATTTTATGGCTTTTTCTCCAAGCCTGATATGGGAGAAGCCCATGTTCATAAACCATCCAGAGTACTGCCTTCTTTGGCAAAAAGGAAGTCACACAGAAAGAATTTTGTCCTTCAGCATGAGCAAGAAACTCGTACAGAAAGTACTAGTTGCTGACCCAAAAAAGAAAAATTGCTGGCCAAAATCAACAAGAAAGCAGCAGCAGCATGTGTGTGAGAGAGAGACTAGTTTCGAAGCGCATCCAATTTTCCCTGAGCTTTGTCCACATTTTTGGATACAGCATCTGCACAAGCCTTTTTAGCCTCTTCTGTAGTTCCATTTTCGGAGATGTGTTACAGAAATGATCCGTTGACAATTTAGGATACCGATCCGTTGCAGTAAATGCTTATTTAAAAAATAATGATTTAATTAAACTGAATACGGAATAGTTTAGTATTTCACCGAAGGGTGTACGTAAGTTCATATAACTCAGGAAGCCAGGATTAATGTGTAAGAAGATTGATAATGCGCAATCTGCTATCCAAGAAACTTAACGAAAACCTACGTAAGCAATATGAAAAAACACAAGATTTACGTGGTTCGATCCGGAGATCTACGTCCACGGGCACAAAATAGCACCTGCCGAGGTGTTTCTTTCACTAGATCTTTGAGTTTACACGTAGTAATTTCAGAATACAGAATGCGAACCCTAATTCAGAGTTCTTTTCTCATATTTATACAATCCCCTACTAAACCCTAACTAACTCCCTATTGTCGCGCATATTTTCCGCTGCGTGGCGATTGGGAACGGATCGTGGGCCTTGAATCGCGGAACAAGCCATAAATTGGGCCGCGCCACATTATCTGGGACGACGCGTATTTCTGGATCTTCTGGGCCGGTTAGTGGGCCGAGGTATTAGTGGGCCGAGGTATTAACCCGACCCGAAGTGACCGGGCCATCCCTATCAGATGCCCCCCCCCAGCCGGAGCGAGGAAGGAGCTTCGGTTGTAACCGGGGTGGAACTATAGGCAAGATGAGCCGTGGTCGTTGGCGAGCCGAAGTGTTTGTGGATAACCAAGACTGTTCCGCGTCTAAGGTCCTCCGCGGCGTAGTCCGTGGAAGCGGAACCGAACTAGGCCGAATTACACCAGGATGATAGCGAGTCCCCCAAAAGCAAGGAACGGTATCGGAAGTATATAATGATCTGGCCGAGGTGAAGGGATCACCGGAGTGTAGTAGTCTGGCCAAAACGAAGGGAGCACCGGAGTGTGGTAGTGTGGCCGAGGTGAGGGGAGCACCGGAGTGTAGTTGAAATCTTCCTGGCCAAGAGTGAGGTTGATGTGATTGGCGGCGCCATCATGAGAGAGAGGGATGTGAAGTGACACGCTCTGCGATTTTCAATAAACCTGTTCCCCACGCGCTTTGGGAACCGTAAAGCGCATGAATATCACGTCCGAATCTCAATCACTGAATTTGAATAGGCTGTATCAGAGCCGTTGGTTTTTTGTGTATATATTTGGAATAATGGCACAGTAACTCTTCATCTTCTTCATTGCGATTTGCCAGTTTAGAAAGCGGGAAAAAAAGGGGAATTCTGTGCTTGTGATTCATCTCAAATCAAAACTTCTCAAATTCAACCCAAGTAAGTATGCCTTCTTCTTCATCTTCTTTTTCTATTCAAGAAGTAGGGACTAAGAGTGCCCCATTAGATGTGCCACCTCTGCGAGTCATAATTCCAGAGAGGAACGAGATTAGGACAGTAGAAAGGACCGACGACATGGAAACCAACGTTAGGATGGTCGGTTTCTATGAATGCGCGGAGGAGGACTTTGAAGTGTCCACTGTAGCGTTACGTATGACGCGAGTGCAGATTGATAGAGAAATCCCCTCTTTTTACCTTCCATTTAACTTAGAATACATAGTACCGGACCCCGATGATAGGGCCTGCTGCCCGCCGCAGGGTTTCATTAGTGTGTATATAGATTTCCTGAGAATAGGTTTGAGATTGCCCCTATGGGACATTGTGGTCCGGTTACTGAGATACTATAACATTGCCTTAAGCCAACTAGCGCCAAATGCGGTGAGGCAAGTAGTCGGATTCACCGTAGTGTGCAAAAATGCCGGGGTAGAACCAACCGTAGAGCTATTTAGGTTTTTTTACCAACTAAAAGCCTTCGGTAAATCCAAGGGGTGGTACTCCTTCAGTCCCCGAGCCCGAGGTGGGTTCAAGGTGCAAAACCCGAGTAAGGTGGAGGGATGGAAGGAGAGGTTTATTTTTGTGAAGAACGGAGTAGCTCTCCCGAAGTGGAGGAGGGATGAGGTGCTTGATACTGCCCCGGTGGAGGACCCGGAGGCCGAAGTCGTACATACATTTCGGTCAGTGGGGACTTTCAAGACCCTCTGTACTGAGGAGGAACTGGAGGGGGCCGGACTGAGCCCGTATTATTCGGGCGATGCGGTTGCCGAGGAGGGTAGGAGTTCTCATGTTATGCTTTTTACAAACTGTTGTTTTGTACAGGACTAACTTCAAATTTTGCATGCAGTGGGACGCTTCGGAAAAGAGCCGGCTGGAAGTCCCGCGGTGGCTGCGGCGGCCAAAAAGAAAGGGAAAACTGCTGAGGCATCTCCCCGGGGGAAGATGTCACCTGGTGCGAGGCCCAGCGCTGGGTCTGAGGAGCAGGTAGGAGCGGCGAGGCCTACCCCTGTATCCAAGAAGAGGCCGGAGCCATCTGGGACCCCTCCAGCAACAGTAAAAAGACTCCGCACGGGGGAGACTATGGAGGTAAATTCAAGATGTGCTGTTATTTACTGCTAACAGTGTACATATACTGTGCTGATTTCTGTGTGCTGTTATTGGTGGCAGTTGAAGGAGCAGGGGCCTTCAAATCTTTTGGGGTTGGAGGGGGGCGATGCCGAAGAACTTCTGCGCTTGGCGCGAGGAATCATGGAACTCGGTTGTAAGAGCGAGAAGGAAGGCAAGGAGGAGCTATCCGAAGTGGCTAGAGAGCTTCGGGCGCGCAACGACAGGTTAACACAAGACCTGACCGAGGCGCGTAAGAGGGCCGCCTTGGTCGAAAATGAGATAGCGCGTCTGCGCGGAGTGGAGGCAGAAGCCGGTGTCCTCCGAGGGGAAATACTGCAGCTGCGGGCAGAGATGGAGGCTCGGGAGGCTGCTATGGTCGAAGGTCAAGAAGCGATGCTGAAAGCATTCGCCGAGAAACTGTTCCAAACCAGCACGTTTCTTGACTTTCAGACCGATTTTGTTGCAACAGGGGACCAGGTCACGCGATCTGTGCTGCTGGAGCAGATCAAGGAGGTCTACCCGAATGTGGATGTATATCGTCCAGAATTCGGGTACGACTTTGATGCAGTGGCCGGGGTGGAGAAGGCTTACTACACAGCATTAGCAAATCTGCCGGAGTGGCCTCTGTTGAAGGCTCTAGCGGAGAAGAAACAAATTCTGAAGGCCGAGGAGATTGCTAACTGTGAGGTGGACCAGGACCAGGAGTTTCTGGCATTCCGCCGGGGTGAGCTTGTCTCCAAGCCCCGAAACAAAGAACCCCCCCCTCGGATGGAGGTCGATGCCATAGCTGCGGATGAAGCTGCCGTAGTTAACGAGGAGGAAGAAGCTGAAGTGTAGGAGGGCCGGCGAGAGGTGTTGCCCGAGGATACTGAGGGGACCGAGCGGGAGGTCAGTCGTTCCCCTCAAATTTAATGTAGTATAAAATAGGAGTAGATGTAAACTGTGTACGGAATCACGAATAATGTACTTTGATTTGGTTGAATATAAATCTTGTTTTCGAGCTGAACTCCAACTCATTATATGCTTGAGATTGATTGTTCTCGTTGATTCTTTTGTCTGATTAGAATACCGCGGAATTGCACGAAACGATAAAGAAACTCATGCGATCACTAGAGTGGTTCCGCGGAGAGAAGGATAACCTGCAAATGCACGTAGTGCCCAGGCTAGAAAAGTGGGTGTCCGTTGCGGAAAAGAGGGCGGAGGAAGCCGAAGAAAGAGCCAAGGACTACGAACTGAAGTACCGGGCTAAAGCTGCTGAAATGAGCCGTGTCCTCGTTCATCAAAGGGAGTATGACCGGATACTGTCTGAGTTCGGCCTTCTGACTTTTGAAGAAGTGGAGGAGCGGGTCGTAGAGATTCAGGGCGAAATCTCAGCACTTATGGCAAATGACCCAGCCAAGTCCTCGGAGCTTGTAAGAAAGCGAGAGGTTTTGGAGCTGCTCCTCAGCATGTATGAAGGACTGAAGGGCCGAGGCAGGTGGAGGCCTTCTGCCGAGGAATACATTGCGAGTACTAGCCGGAGTCAAGGTACTTCAAAAGTCCCCCGGAAGGGTAAAAAGAAGCCCGAGGGAAAGAGCACAGGCATTGTTATTCGAGAGCCAGTTCCAGTGACTACGACCGAAGAAGAGCCCGCCGTTGTCGCCGAAGAGGTAGTCGAAGAACTGGCCAGAGAAATCGAGGTGATGGTCCCCGAGGAATGGGACCCTATGCAATGGGCCCAAACCCCGAGGTCTGCTCCGCAGCCAAGTAGCCGTGCTCGTACAAGAGACGAAATTCCCAGACAAGCGCCAAGAACAAGTCCACGGCGTCGGGAAGCCCGCAGGGGGGAAAGAGCCGGAGCCCGAGGCCGAAGAACGACAAGATCCCGGAGGACACAGCGTAGGTCTAGGAGTAGGCCTCAATGCCGGGGCGCTGAATACTGGCTCGGGGGCCGTAGATAACTGGTTATTCGTTTTTTTTTTTTGAAGTCTTATGTAAAAAACTTTTTGGCATCACCTCGAAGGAGGATAATAAAATCGTTTTGGTGTGCATAGTTGTGTTAAGGAAAACAACAAGTTATTAACCAAAAGTAATAATTGTTTTAACGGGTGTTCAGGAACATAATATGGATAACTCCAATTTAAATCTCCCCAGACGGATTGGGCGGGAGTAAAATCTCCCCGGACGGATCAGGCGGGAGTAAAATCTCCCCGGACGGATCGGGCGGGAGCAAACACCTCTCCGGTTAAACAGGCGAGAGAGTGATACGAGTCCGGGGACGAAATGTGAATCTCCTCGGACAGACCGAAAGAGAGATTTTTAGTTGTCCGGAGACGAATAATAATAATACGACTGTGTTAGGGCGTCCCCGTAACGTAAAAGTGACCACAGCAAGATGCATAAACAAGGAGTATTTATTCAATGATGAGTGCCGGAGCAAATTGAAGGATACAAAGAAAGATAACAACATAAAAGAAGCGTACAATGAGCATAAAGATAAGATGGTATTTGTCATTTGGCATTCACAGATAGAAGCGTCTCAAGTTGGTAACATGCCAGCTTCGGGGAATTGAGGTTCCATTGAGATGCTCTAACTGATAGGATCCGGAATCGTGCGCGGCAACAATGCGATAAGGACCTTCCCACGAAGCATGTAATTTCCCCTCGGGGGCAGCTTTGCTGGCTGAATTGAGTCGAAGTACTAGGTCCCCGACATTGAATTGAGTGCCTCGAACCCGGAGGTGATGATACTGGGCTGCACGTTGTTTACACCTGGCCTGCTGGATGAATGATTGATCACGACGATATTCAAGCTCATCCAAATTTGCACGGAGAGCTTCGTCATTATCCTCGGGAATCAATGTGAACGCTGATTTCCGCCGGAATAACTGCTTCGGAGCCGTAAGTTAGGCTGTAGGGGGTCTCCCCGGTAGAGGTATGCGGTGTCGTGCGATAAGCCCATAGAACTTGCGGAAGGTTTTCGGCCCAAAGACCTTTGGCATTATCCAGGCGTTTCTTTATACCCGTGAGCAGTGTCCGATTGGTGACTTCAACCTGACCGTTGGCTTGATGGTGAGCAACCGAGGTGAAAATTTGTTTGATATGAAGCTCCTCGCACCATGACCGGAAGGGATCGTTGGCAAATTATTTGCCGTTATCCGAGATAATAGTGCTCGGTATGCCAAAACGACATATGATATTTCGCCAGACGAACTTCAAGATGTTTTGGCCAGTGATGGCAGTAAGAGGTTCCGCTTCTACCCATTTGGTGAAGTAATCCACGGCGACCACCAGAAACTTCAATCCCCCCGGAGCGACCGGAAATGGGCCAACAATATCAATTCCCCATTGGATAAATGGCCACGCACTTTGAATTCCAGTGAGCTCGGTTTGTGGCAGGTGTTTCACACGAGAATGTAGCTGACACTTGCTGCATTTGGTCACTAAGTCGTGGGCATCGTTAAACAAAGTTGGCCAATAATATCCCCAGCGGAGAACTTTCTTGGCTAATGTCCGGGAGCCGATATGACTGGCACAGGCCCCTTCGTGAACCTCCCGTAGAACTTGATTAGCCTCGGCAGGAGCGAGGCACCGGAGACTCGGTTGTAGGTACGACCGTCGATACAAGACTCCATCATGAAAGGAGTATTTGGGGGCTTTGAGGACTACTTGCCGAGCTCGCAGCTTATCATTAGGCAGAATTCCATCTCGGAGATACTGAACGATAGGGGTCATCCTATTCGGATCACTGTCGGTCAATACCGAAACCGTTGCCTCATGAATTGCCGGATGAAATAAGTCTTCGACTATAATATCCGGAGATATGTTAGTTCGGACTGCGGAGGCTAATTTGCTGAGCGCATCTGCTCTTGCATTCTGAGTACGTGGTATTTTCTGGATAACAACTGTATCAAGAGTTGACATAAGTTTGAGTGTTAAAGCACGATACCTGATCATTGTTTCATCCTTGGCGACATAAGTTCCCTGGATTTGCTTGGACACGACCTCGAAGTCCGTGAAGAGCTCAAGATGGCGAATGGCTAAGGATTGAGCGAGCCGGAGCCCGGCGAGAACTGCCTCGTATTCTGCTTCATTATTGGTCACCTTAAATTTGAATCGGATGACGTACTTAAGTTCAACTCCCACGGGGTCAATGAGGAGCACCCCGGCACCACTTCCGCGAGTCGTGGATGCACCATCCACATATAATTGCCACTTGCGAGGTGGGGATACGAGGGTAGCAGGATGATGGGTACCATTGTCTGCAGAAGACTCATGATTATCCCCCGGGGTTTCAGCCAAAAAGTCTGCAAGTGCTTGACCCTTGATAGCTCGGCGGGGAAGAAATTGAATATCATATTCGCCTAATTCGACAGCCCACTTGGCGAGGCGCCCTGACACCTCGGGCTTGACAAGAATCTGACGGATAGGATGATTAGTCAGAACTCGTATTTCGCGCCCTTGGAAGTATGGCTGCAGACGCCGAGCCGCCATGACAAGGGCCAGCACGGTTTTTTCTAGCATGGAGTACCGTGTCTCCGTCCCGTGAAGTACTCGGCTTGCGAAATACACGGGATGTTGAACACCATTGACTTCTCGCATGAGTGCTGCGCTAATAGCTTCCTCGGCGGAAGCCAAGTACATATAGAGAGGCTCTCCGGAAAGAGGAACTGACAAAGTGGGCAATTGCTGAATATGATGCTTCAAAGCCTCGAAAGCCTCAGTACACTCCGGGGTCCACTCAAATGACTTCGCTTGTCTCAAAATTTTGAAGAATGGGAGTTGGCGCTCTGCCGCTTTAGATAAAAAGCGATTTAAGGCCGTCAATCCACCCATGAGGCGTTGAACGTCTCTGAACGTCTTCGGTGGTTGCAGATCTAAAACATCCCGAAGTTTGGCTGGATTGGCCTGAAGACCGTGTTGTGAAACCATATAACCGAGAAACTTGCCGGAGCCGACGCCGAAAGTGCATTTTGCCGGATTAAGTCGCAAATTGTAACGCCGCAGAGTACGCAACGTTTCGGCAATGTCTTGCACGCATGAAGAATGGGAGGTACTTTTTATAACCAGATCATCGACTTAAACCTCGACGTTGCGGCCAATCTGATCGTGGAAAACGCGGTCCATTAGACGTTGATATGTGGCTCCAGCGTTCTTGAGCCCGAACAATGTTTATTGAGGTCGGAGAAATCGACACACATCCACCATGCCCCGCTGGACTTTACCACCATCACTGGATTGGATAACCAAGTAGGGTAATACACTTCGAACAAGATATCCGCATCCAAGAGTTGTTGCACCTCGATTCGAATTGCGGCATTTCGCTCCGGAGCGAACTTCCTTTGCTTTTGTTGTATAGGCTTTACGCTGGGATCGATGTTCATCTTGTGTGTTATTATATCGGGAGAGACCCCGGGTATATCCAAAGGGGACCATGCAAAGACATCGGAATACTCTCGCAAGGTCTGAATGATGGCCTGGTGTAACCATGGCACATCCACGGCACCGACAGTTACAGTTTGTTCTGGTTTGGACGGATTAAGCGGCACCTGGACGGTGGTATCCCCCAATGAGGTACATACCTGAGGTTCAAGAGCCGATGATGCTACCTGAAGCTGCTGTTTGGGAGGAACTTTGGTAATCTTTTTGAGTGCCACGTACATGCACTCCTTAGAAACCCGCTGACTACCGCGGATAGCCATTTCGCCATGTGAGGTGGGGAATTTTAGCGCGAGGTGGTATGTGGAGCATATGGCTTTGGCGGGAGTAAGCCAACCCGACCCAAGATCATGTTGTACGGTGACGGGGAGTTAACCACGTAAAAATCCACGAAAATGGTTTTTATCGCCGGATAGGTCCCTAGAGACGCCGGGAGAGTGATGACACCTTCTGGCTGGACTTCACCTTGAGTGAAAGTCTGCAATGGCCCGGGGGCCGGCCGAAGTTGTTCCCGAGGAATCCCCATCTTTTGGAAACAGTCGGCGAATATGACACTCACTGCGGCTCCATTGTCCACGAAGACCCGTTTTATTGTAATATTGGCTACAGTCATGTCGATGACAATGGCGTCAGTATGAGGTGTTATCTCTGGAACCGGGTCCCTATCTGTGAAACTAACAGTTTCGGATTGATGGAGGAGCTTATGACGTGGCTCATCGGGAGGAGGACGACGAGCCTCTGCCTTCAAGGCATTTCGTGAAGCCCCGGTGGGGAGGGCCCCATATATCACGTTTATTACGTGAGTGGGTGCATTGTCTCCGGGTCCTCCCGGAGGAAGAGGCAGTGGAAGAAAACGAGGTTGTTGGCGATTGCCAGAGTCTTGCCGTGCATAATTGCTAGACCCCAGCCGATTATTCTGCCACGGCGGCCGATTTTGTTGTGTACCCCGGTCATGACAACCTCCGCGGTTATGAGAAGAACCCCCATGCTGACTTGTCCGAGGTTTGTCATCGGTCCGCGCAATGTATTGTCGCAAGAGACCTTTCTTTAAACATTCCTCAATTTCCCTGCTGAGCTCTCGGCACTCCTCCGTCTCGTGCCCATGATCTCGGTGGTATGCACACCACTTTCCGCGGTTCCTCTTTTCAGGCGGAGCAGTTATCCGCGGACAGGGCCGTAAATCATTCTTGTGAACAGAAAGAATTTCAGCTCGTGATTTTGTCAGCGGAATGAATTGTGGAATATCACCTCGGGATTCTGAACGCCCCGGGTTCAGACGAGAAAAGGCACTAGGTCGTGTGCTAGGCCCAACTTGGGCCCTGTCGGACTGCCGCTTGCTAGCATGTTTCTCACGTTTCCGACGAGTCTGCTCCTCGGCCTTAGCATATCTGCACACCGTTTTGAACAGTGCTCGGGTTGTGACCGGTGGATTACGAACCAACTCGGTGTAGAGTGGTCCGGGACGGAGTCCATTCATGAATGCATTGATGATTACATCATCTGAGCAATTTCCCACCTTGAGACTCTCCGCTGTAAAGCGGTCAAGAAATTGGGTAACGGCTTCGCCGTCCCGCTGTTCCATATTCATGAGGTTGGCCAGGGTGGCCATGGGCTTCGCACGCGCTTCAAAACGCGCCCAAAAGTGCTCGGCGAGTTCTCTGAAAGAGGATACACAATTGCGAGGGAGAGAATCAAACCAAACCCGAGCTTCATCTTGAAGGTACTCAGGGAAAATCTTACAGTAATGAAGGGACGTAGTATGATCACGGCTAAGCATGTTGTGCCTGAAAGCTCCAAGAAAATTGGCTGGATCTCCGGTGCCGTCGTAAGGTGGTATGGCAGGCCTTTTGAACCCTTCGGGAAGGGAGGTGGCCATGATTTCTTGAGAGAACGGTGTGATGATATCTCCATTGGCATCAAGGCCCAGGATTCTGTCGAGCTCGACATTGCGTTGGACTCGCTCATACTCTTGAAGATCTAGAGCATGAGGAGTGGCATAACGGACTCTTTTAGCTGCGTTAAGTGGACGACGGCGATCGACATCTGCAGGTTCGTCTGACACGTCGGTTTCTAACCTAGTGTTCCGCAAGTGTACGGATGTAGGTGTAGTAACGATTATCAAGGTCGATCCCACAAGGAATAGTTTTAGGTAGTTTGATACCCTAATACTCTAGGAATGTCCTAACTAGATACTAAGTTTTAAAGGTTGATTTTACTAATTAAACTACTCAATTAAATATAACTTTAAACTTAGGAAACACGAAAACTAACAATCAAAGAGAAAAGGTATCCTAGGGCTTCGATTTCAGGATATTATTCCAATATTGAATATGATTAACCTATTAATTTACCAATTCTAATGTTTATTAGGCGGCACGACAATAATCTAATCCTTCTCTCGAAGCGATTAAACCGTTGATTAATTAAGCTAATTACCCTCTCGAGTCAATTAAACCTAATAACTCCCAAACGATCCTAAGCCACGGCCTACACAGTCATAGACAACTGCGCTCTATGTTCTAAGTCTGATAACAATTCCCTCCTCTCGAAGCGGAATTGTTAAACTAAATTACTAAATCTAGGTGATCAAGCTAAATTCAGTTTAAGCATAAACATAGAGATAAAACACATAAAGAATGGAATTAATAGATTAAAACATAAATCAAAACATTGTCATAAAAATCCCTACTTTCTAACCCTAGGACACGAATAGCTTAGCTACTCATGCCTAGCAATAATCCAATACAAAATCTTAATAAAAACATTGTAAAGAATTAAACTAGAAAAGAATAAATAAACCCGGATGACTCCGTCTCGATGATCTTCGTCTTCTTTGTCCTCCAAGATGATGTAATTTATGTTCTTGATGATTGATCCTTTTTCCTAGAGCTTGGGGTCCTTTTTATAGAGTTGGGGACGAATCTTGGAGAAGATAGGCTTAAAATCCTATTAAAACACGATTTCTCTTATCGGTGGACTTTGTGACACGGCCGTGTTGCTTAAATGACACGGCCGTATTGCTTTGCAATTCTTCAATTTCTGCGCAACATTTGACACGGCCGTGTTGCTTGAGTGACACGGCCGTGTTCTGTTCCAGAATCAACAGCACATTGTGGACCACTTTTGACACGGCCGTGTTGCTTTGTGACGCGGCCGTGTCGGTTCTTGCCCGGTTTTGCTCCTGGACCGGTTCAGACCGGTTCGGACCGGTTTTTGGACGGTTTTCACTCCTTTGGCCCGGTTTTCACTCTTTTCCAACTTGTTTCCTCGTCCGGTAGCCTGAAAATGCTTAAAATACCTTAAAACAAGTCAAAACACGTCAAATGACCCAAATATTATTAATATAACTAAATGCCGGTCAAATATGCACGTAAATGATATAAAATATGATCCTAAATCGACCTAAATACATGCATAAATAACGTGTTATCATCGTCGTTGCGCTGTCTTGACCCATTAGAACTCTCATGGTCCTCGGGAGAACCAGGTCGTTCCCGTCGCCGATCCTGACGCCCGCGGTGCACCAGGTCTTGTCGATCATGCGAGTGCTGACGATGTGGAGGCACCGCGGGATTGGCATCATGTCCGGCAGGTCCCTCGGGATTTAGGCGATTGGCCGCCCAGTCCTGAAGAACATGAGCATGCTCTTGTAGGAAGGCCTGGAGTAATTCTGGAGTTATTTGAATATTGACCGGTGGCCGGGCAGCAGCGAGATTAGGGTTTTGCATGTCTTGTGGGGGTGGAGGTAAGACCTGGTTGTCTGGATTCATAACCGGGCCTTGGTTGCCCTGATGATGAGACGTACCTCTTATCGGCGATTGCCTCGGCGGCAAAACTTGATCCACGGGTGGATCTTGATTGGCTTGATCACCCTGGCGAGATTGATTCAGACGAGTCATCACCATGATATTTGAATGCACTGTTAATGTCAAAAACTACTTGCGTTCCCACAGACGGCGCCAATTGATAATGCGCAATCTGATATCCAAGAAACTTAACGAAAACCTACGTAAGCAATATGAAAAAACACAAGATTTACGTGGTTCGATCCGGAGATCTACGTCCACGGGCACAAAATAGCACCTGCCGAGGTGTTTCTTGTAACACCCCGAATTTTTATTTTACGCGTATTATTAATATTATTGATATTTCTATTATTTATTAGGCCCAACATGCATCATACGCATTTATGTGGGTCAAATCAAGTTATTTGGGCCCAGTTGAGCCCAAATCATATTTTATGTTTATCCATAAATGTTGTCAGTTAATTACGTATCTTGACCAGATTAATGCCTATCTATTAAATACTTTTCTACCGAATATCTATTAGAAAAATACTTTCTACCGAATATCTATTAGAAAATCACTTTTTCTATGGGGCTTCTGATTAATACCCAGTAGGAATTAACCTAGTATAAGTACTGGGCATACTAGGCAGCAATAGAATAGGAAACCACTTCCATAATATGCTCATCGCTGAAAAAGAAAAACCTTTCCCTTTCACATACAGTCGCCTGTTCAAATCCACCTTCAGTAGACAGTTGATTCTTTCGGAGGTAAATCCAAAATTCCTCTTCTTCACTTGATTTAACGAAATTGTTCGTTGATTTATTCAATTCCCTTCTTCGTTTTAATTTACTAAATCAATAGGTAATTAGGGTTTAATTGATTTGAGTCAGGGTGATTGAGGGATTAATTGGTTGTGTATTGTTGTGTGCTCGTACGACTCATATATATATATAAAGGGTCATGTGTGTATATATATACATATATATGTATGGGTCAGTAGTGGGGGGTGTGTGTTTGTGGTATAATGAATGTATATATATAAATATTGGTGTGCAGAGTGTTTGGTAGTAGTATGTATATAGGCTGTGTGCTACGTATGTATATATATATATATATATATATATATATAGTGATTTCGTGTGTGTGTGTGTGTGAAAGATGATGATGTGTGTTAGAGTGATTTACATAGTATATATATATATATATTAAAATGTGTGTGTGCTATATATATTTATGTGTATGTAGTAGAGTGTGTCAGTGAGGTGTGTGTTGTGCTATTGTGTATGTAATTAAGGGGGACTACATGTAGGGTAGTAAATGTAGAAAAAATTGATTTATTTTTCCCTTGTCTAATTCTCTTTTTTGGCAGAACCTTTACACCTTTTACCAAACTTAGAAAATTTCAAATATACAAGCTTATACCCTTTCCTACCAATAATTATCTAGCTTCGATTTGACTAATTAGGATCTCTTCCTTTATTAATTAAAAATGTACTACGTATTGATTATGTTCTTCTGGTCAGGAGTACGTGACTAAGCTGTAATTGCACAACATTCACGTATTTAACAGAAAAGGTGGGGTTTTCTTTTAATGTTTGCTTTAATTAAATATTATGCTTGTTATGTTTAATATGTTATTATGGTGAATCCATTTATGTGAATGGCCTACGGGCATATGGTGACATGATGTTTTGGTGATATGATGTTATGGTGATACATGTTATGGTGATACATGCTATGGTGATATGATGTTATGGTGATACTTTGCACATATTTGAAACTGCTTGCTTGTATTTAATTTTGGCAAACTAAAACCCCACGAGCTGGATGTAGCTCACCCCTTTATAAAAACTCCTTTCAGGTTGATGGAGCTGTGTGTGAAGCCAGGAGAGGGATGTGATGGCATATAAATAGGTAGTACATATCTATTATTACACACACGTGAAAACACTATTCTAGTAGTTGAGGTTTTATTTTTTTAAAAGAAAAAAAAAATACTTATGATTAATTCAGAATAATAGGAATAACAACTCGCTTCCGACAATATATATATATATATATATATATATATATATATATATATGTATGTATTAAGATCTTATCTATGAGGTTATTTTAAACAATTACCATGACATTATATACATGGTTTCTATCTAATGAGCGGTCATGATTTATCAAAGTAGTCGTTGGATGTTACTACTGAAAAATTGTTTAGAATACTATATTGAATGTATTTCTAGTAAAAATATTTTATTTATAATTTATGTTGACTATTAAGTTAAATTAATTAAATTGCTTCCGCACAATTATGAAAGTATTGTTCGTATAAATTTTAAAAAGTTTTGGAATGACTTTATGCTTTGAAGCATATCAATGACTATATTTTTATTTAAAATTATAATAGTCTTAATCTTAACTTATGTGCATTTTTTTCCTAAACGTAAATGTTCTTATTATTTTTTTTTTAGTAAAGTTTTATTTGTTATTTATAAAAAAAAAATATTTTGCCTATGAAAATCCGGGCTGTTACAGTTGGTATCAAAGCAGGTTTGCGTTTCTGTAGACTTGCTTGAAAGATATATATATTTAAGTCAATTAGCGGTGAATGTGCATTTTTAAGTATTCAAATTCAAAGACCACATGATAATTTAAGAATGAATGCCTCATTGTCCTTCTTAGCTTCACGCCAGCTCCAAGGTACGGTCTAAGTTATCGTTAGTTCATTTTTTTATATGCAAAAACATGATACTTATGATCTTAAAGTATGATGTGTAGACATTATACACATGTTCAAGTATGTATACATATATTCCACGACATTATGATGTGCATAATATGCCACACAAGTTAGGAATTTCCATGCATAGACCGCAAAGAAACATGAAGAGCAACTGTATGACATCCCATTGTTTTGGAAAAATACATGCATGCATGATACATTTGAACAAAATAAAATTCCACATTTACATATAGTTGTCCTCTTCAATTTTTAGCTTGAACATTAAGTATGACACATTTGCATGCTTGAATTATTTCTACTACCAGGATTTTAAAATCAAATTTTCATAGTTAATTCATTCCAGCCTTGATATCAGTTTCAAGTTGACATATGGTTTTTACTGGAATTTATATATGATTTCTACCCAGATTCAAAATTTTAAATTGAAAAAAAAACATGAGATCCTCATATTTCAAACACATTTATGAAAAACGAGTTGTTTATCAATTCTCTATTCTATTATTAATCTAGGAAAAAAAAAAAATCAAGTGTTCCAAATCCCACTCTCCAATCATTTCAACCCATGAACAAATGATTTAAATCTTTCAATTAGTACTTGCATTTAGCCTTAGTTGAAAGGTAATCCCGGTTTCTTCTTTTTACTTGCATTAAATTATGATAAGATCCGAAAATTGCATTTTGCTAATTTAATGATTTATATCTACTTTCGTTTTATGTTTCAAAGAGGTTTTGATGACCAACTCTTAAGCATGGACCAAACGTTTCAAGCCACTTTTGAATTAGTTCAGCTATTAAAATTTCAAAATTTGATTCTTCTAGTTAAAATATTCAAATACGACCCTAATATTAATTTCAAGTTAACATGTAGTTTTTCCTATATTTTATGTATGGCTTACTTATGTCCAACTGCAAAATTTTAATTTGAAAAATAAAAATAAAAAATGGAGCTTGTGGTATCCAAAACCAAATTTTTTAAAGTAAGTCTTTTTATCAATTCTCAAATTTATAGGAATCATCATAGTTAAAAAAAAAAAATGTTTTAGCGTTTGAGAGTTATTTAAGACCTCAAACTCTACTTACATTCTCTTTCATTTCTATCAAACATAGCCCATAAGATTTCAAAAATACATAAAGTTATCTTCAAAGAAAATAATCCAGTTTTATTTCATTTCAACTCTGATTGTTAGCCAAAGTATGGTTGCTTCCTAATACTTTTATTCAAAGATTTTTCACATTATAAAAAAGGCCTACAATCTCTTTCCAAGTGACCATAAATTTAATTTTAGCTCAAATTCAAACCCTCTATTAAATTTCATCAAATGCATCTCAGTTTTTGCTAACTCACGAAAGTTCTTTCAGGTCATATTCAAAAGAGTAAAATTTTCCAAAACTACCTCCCTGCCTTTGTACTATGAGGAAAAGAAAAATCTCAATGTATTGGTTACTTTAATGTACCCCAAAATCTCATTATCTTTAATGAGACTACAAATTTTCATTTTATCAACTAGAAAAAAAAAAAAAAAAAATTAAACTCTTATGGAAATTGTACATCTCACTTGAGTTTGTCAAGTAACTGTTTCTTATGATTCAATCTCATTTCAAAAGTTTTTAGTACAATTAAATCAACGCTGGACTTGAACTATCCATACTTTCTTTAATCTAATTCCAAGCCTCTAAGATTTTTATAATTTGTGGATTCACATATTCAACTTGAATTTGAGGACATACTCTCATATTTTTTATTTCAGTAGATTCACACCAAACTTTTCATATTATGTTCTCTTTCTAACTTCAAATTGAGAAAAAAAAAAAAAAAATTTCAATCAACACTAGGCTATGTACGTTTTTGGAACGACACTTAAGTATCATTTAATAGGGCCCAGACCTATGATGATCATGCCACTTATTTACCATATTATTCAAATAACTGCATTATTTTAAAAGTTCCTATATGTATACATATAAAAGGAAACTAACTTGAATATGTACTTCCATATGGCTTTTCAGCATTTTTATTTTAAATTAGGCAATTTGAAATTCAATTAAACATCAAGAGATTATCATTTCCATCAAATATTTACTCCAAAGATTTTTAATGTATCTTTAAAATTCAGTTTTGCCTTCAAATTCGATATTATATTAGCCCCAAAGATATCTTTCGAATTCTTAATAAAGGTTTGAATTTTTACTTGAGAGAATAAATGATATTTTACCCTGTAGGTCAGACTATATTTTGAATACCAAATATTTGGTTACGAACTCCAAAAGTTTTATTTACATTTAAACTCAATTAGTTTTTCTTTTTCCATTTGATTTTATTTGTAAAGAGAAAAAAAAAATATATTCTATGGTGAATTAGTCAATTTGATTCCGTTTCTAATTTTAGGTTATTCAATTCTCAAATGGTTTGAAATGTTTATTTCCAAAAGAGCCTAAAAAAAAAGGTCTTATTTCTTTCCCAAATCTATAAATTTTTTTATTCAAGTCAATTTACAATAAAATTTCCAAATGCATTGTGTGTGCTTCTCTCAATTTATTTTGAATCGAAATTATAGTATTATTCAGAGGTTACTCCTTAAAAAAAAAAAAAAAAAAGAAGAAGAATCACGAGTCTATTTTCTAATCTATGCTAACTTCAAAGTGTGTTCAAGGTGTTTTAAAATCAAATTCTACATTCATATAGAATTTAGCTTATGTTTTCATTTAGCCTATTAGCCTAGGTTGTCTTCCAAACTTCTCATAAGGTTCTAAACTCTTATATGAGCCACAAATATTATTGCTTACCATTGAGCCCGATCATGTTTTAATTTCTAAATTATTGAGCACCGACTCCAAAAACTTCTATTTACAAACAAATATAAACTCCTTTCTCATCTAATTTAAAGGGCTATGGGCAACTAGCCGCAAGTTTGATTCCGCATTTAGTTTTCAATTTGTTTATTTTTCAAACATATGAAAATTTTATCTTAATTTCAAAGGATGCTCAATTCTCTATTTACCAAAGTCCAATGAAGAAAAATTTGTTTATTATTTTTTTTCTTACACAAAAATTTTCATCTTCATCATAAGAACTCCCCTCAATTCCTTTTCAATCTAAACCTTTTCAATCTAAATCTAGCCTTGTAGGAGATATTGATTATTTAAATAAGTTTTACAAAACTAGATAAACCTGAATTTTTCAGTTTGAACTCAAATCTCAAAATTTTAGTCCAATTTGTGCTTCATTCCAAAGTCAGAGTACTCAGGTCATAATTCATAATTTAGTTCTGTTTTTTTTTTTTTTTTTTTTTCATTTGAATTCCTTTTGACAAAAAAATTATTGGAGCGTAGTTGCTACCATCCAAAAAAAAAAAAAAAAAAAAAATTATTTTAGTAAAATCAAAGTCTACTTTCAACTAGTTTGCATTACTCAAAGTTACATTAGGAAGTTATTAGTGGACTCTGACAAAAATATCCATGTTCTGTTATGGTCAAATTTGGAATAAACACACACAATGACAAAAATATCCATGTTCTGTTATGGTCAAATTTGGAATAAACACACACAATCGATACTTTCGATAAATACACATTATATTTATCATGTGATGAATTTTCGAGGACGAAAATTTTCTAACGGGGGTAGGATGTAACACCCCGAATTTTTATTTTACGCGTATTATTAATATTATTGATATTTCTATTATTTATTAGGCCCAACATGCATCATACGCATTTATGTGGGTCAAATCAAGTTATTTGGGCCCAGTTGAGCCCAAATCATATTTTATGTTTATCCATAAATGCTGTCAGTTAATTACGTATCTTGACCAGATTAATGCCTATCTATTAAATACTTTTCTACCGAATATCTATTAGAAAAATACTTTCTACCGAATATCTATTAGAAAATCACTTTTTCTATGGGGCTTCTGATTAATACCCAGTAGGAATTAACCTAGTATAAGTACTGGGCATACTAGGCAGCAATAGAATAGGAAACCACTTCCATAATATGCTCACCGCTGAAAAAGAAAAACCTTTCCCTTTCACATACAGCCGCCTGTTCAAATCCACCTTCAGTAGACAGTTGATTCTTTCGGAGGTAAATCCAAAATTCCTCTTCTTCACTTGATTTAACGAAATTGTTCGTTGATTTATTCAATTCCCTTCTTCGTTTTAATTTACTAAATCAATAGATAATTAGGGTTTAATTGATTTGAGTCAGGGTGATTGAGGGATTAATTGGTTGTGTATTGTTGTGTGCTTGTACGACTCATATATATATATAAAGGGTCATGTGTGTATATATATACATATATATGTATGGGTCAGTAGTGGGGGGTGTGTGTTTGTGGCATAATGAATGTATATATATAAATATTGGTGTGCAGAGTGTTTGGTAGTAGTATGTATATAGGCTGTGTGCTACGTATGTATATATATATATATAGTGATTTCGTGTGTGTGTGTGAAAGATGATGATGTGTGTTAGAGTGATTTACATAGTATATATATATATATATATATATATATATATATATATATATATATTAAAATGTGTGTGTGCTATATATATTTATGTGTATGTAGTAGAGTGTGTCAGTGAGGTGTGTGTTGTGCTATTGTGTATGTAATTAAGGGGGACTACATGTAGGGTAGTAAATGTAGAAAAAATTGATTTATTTTTTCCTTGTCTAATTCTCTTTTTTGGCAGAACCTTTACACCTTTTACCAAACTTAGAAAATTTCAAATATACAAGCTTATACCCTTTCCTACCAATAATTATCTAGCTTCGATTTGACTAATTAGGATCTCTTCCTTTATTAATTAAAAATGTACTACGTATTGATTATGTTCTTCTGGTCAGGAGTACGTGACTAAGCTGTAATTGCACAACATTCACGTATTTAACAGAAAAGGTGGGGTTTTCTTTTAATGTTTGCTTTAATTAAATATTATGCTTGTTATGTTTAATATGTTATTATGGTGAATCCATTTATGTGAATGGCCTACGGGCATATGGTGACATGATGTTTTGGTGATATGATGTTATGGTGATACATGTTATGGTGATACATGCTATGGTGATATGATGTTATGGTGATACTTTGCACATATTTGAAACTGCTTGCTTGTATTTAATTTTGGCAAACTAAAACCCCACGAGCTGGATGTAGCTCACCCCTTTATAAAAACTCCTTTCAGGTTGATGGAGCTGTGTGTGAAGCCAGGAGAGGGATGTGATGGCATATAAATAGGTAGTACATATCTATTATTACACACACGTGAAAACACTATTCTAGTAGTTGAGGTTTTATTTTTTTAAAAGAAAAAAAAAATACTTATGATTAATTCAGAATAATAGGAATAACAACTCGCTTCCGACAATATATATATATATATATATATGTATGTATTAAGATCTTATCTATGAGGTTATTTTAAACAATTACCATGACATTATATACATGGTTTCTATCTAATGAGCGGTCATGATTTATCAAAGTAGTCGTTGGATGTTACTACTGAAAAATTGTTTAGAATACTATATTGAATGTATTTCTAGTAAAAATATTTTATTTATAATTTATGTTGACTCTTAAGTTAAATTAATTAAATTGCTTCCGCACAATTATGAAAGTATTGTTCGTATAAATTTTAAAAAGTTTTGGAATGACTTTATGCTTTGAAGCATATCAATGACTATATTTTTATTTAAAATTATAATAGTCTTAATCTTAACTTATGTGCATTTTTTTCCTAAACGTAAATGTTCTTATTATTTTTTTTTAGTAAAGTTTTATTTGTTATTTATAAAAAAAATATATTTTGCCTATGAAAATCCGGGCTGTTACATTTCTTTCACTAGATCTTTGAGTTTACACGTAGTAATTTCAGAATACAGAATGCGAACCCTAATTCAGAGTTCTTTTCTCATATTTATACAATCCCCTACTAAACCCTAACTAACTCCCTATTGTCGCGCCTATTTTCCGCTGCGTGGCGATTGGGAACGGATCGTGGGTCTTGAATCGCGGAACAAGCCATAAATTGGGCCGCGCCACATTATCTGGGACGACGCGTATTTCTGGATCTTCTGGGCCGGTTAGTGGGCCGAGGTATTAGTGGGCCGAGGTATTAACCCGACCCGAAGTGACCGGGCCATCCCTATCAAAGATCGAAGAAAAACGAGTCAAACTTGAGCTCAAGCAACTTAGATAGGTGTTGACTTCGAGTTCGAACTTATTGATACTCGACTCAACAAACTCACGAGCTTAATCGAGCTTGTGTTATATTACTAGTTTACACTTTATCGTTGACATAATTATAGATATATTCTAATTTTATAAGGCCTTCATTTGTAACTTTTTGTAGTATAATTAATATTTTTTTAATTTAAATATATTTTTATATTTTATTTTTATACTACATATAATCATGCGATCCACAATTTGTAATATAGTGAAGGGCATATAATAAGAGTAATAAATTGAAGTTATATATATTTTTATTGTTGTTAATAATAATAATAATAATAATAATAATAATAATAATAATAATAATAATAATAATAATAAAGAAGAAAATATAAAATATAAACAATTACTTAATATGGTTAATAATATAAAAAATATAATAAGAAAAAAATTAATATATTTAAATATTTTGAAAATATTTCCTATTATAAATATATTTTTAAAAGTTAAAATATAATATTATTGTAAAATGAAATCTCCGCTAAATAAAAGCATGTCACCAGCAACACAACAATTAAATAATATCAATACTAATTATTTTTTTCAAACATTAAGAAATGATATATCGTTATTTACTATTTTAAAAATTCTAGTACATTATGTAATATTTTAAAATAAACAAAATATTAGACAGTCATATGAAATAAAGAATTTAACATTTTAAACTCAAAAAAAATCCTTGATGCAATAAACTTAAAAAACTTATATATATATATATATATATATATATATATATATATATATATATATATATATATATATATATATATAATGAGCGTAGAATTATTTTGTGTTGACAAAATTATAGTGACAAAATTCTCCAATTTTCTAATTTCTCATTTATTTATGTTCATATTAATATGATTTATACTGATTAATATCCAACGTATACGAGTATTTTGCAAATAGTATTCGCAAAATTCCCGCAAAATGTAAAATTGTGTTTGTTCTTTTAATTTATTCTTTGTATTTAATTTTGTAATTTTTAATTTCATAGTAATATATTGTGGAAATTCGTTAAAATAAGGATAATTATTAAAATAATGATTTCGTCTAGTAAACTAAATTGTAATTATATTTTAAAGTGTATGTTCGAAATAATCGACAATAATACACATAAATAAATAGATAATTATACGGTCTCTAGGCTTAAAATATTATTTTTTAAAGAAAGAACATAATTCATAAGTAATATAGCATGTTGATCGAATACGAATCCAGTCTATCACATTCTAATAAACAACAACACTTATTGAGAATTATAATTATGAGATTGTTTTAAATTAATGAAATATATAGTATCAAATCATAGTATTCAAACATTATTTAAATTAAGGGTTAAAGAATTTTTTCACCCTAACCTATGGCCGAATTATCAATTGGTTCCTAAACTTTTTTACAATCACTTCAGTGTCTGAACAACACAAAACTGTAATTTGCAATTCGTCGGTGACTTTTCCGGCCAAAAATATATCACGTGCCCGACATGTGATACAAAGGTTGTTTTTCAATGATACTTCAGTGCCTGAACTACACAAAACTGTCATGTTGCACCCCCTGATTTACACGGTTTACAAATATTTTTTAGAAACTGGGGGACCTTATGAATCTTTTAGGATAAGTGAGGGACCTTAACAAATATTCGTGGATAATTGAAGGATTAAAAGATGCATTGTGCCTCAAAATAATTATTAGGTGGGAAATTATAAAAAGTCAAAGATAAAAAGAAAAAAAAAAACAAATCCATTGACAAATTACTTGACTAATTTTACTATCATTTTCAATCGATATTAATGTAAACCGGATTCGTGATATTTTACTAATTTATTTTTCACATAAATCCAAAAATATTTAATACCAGATAGTAAAATGAATTAATAATTATTTTCTTCAAAATATATATTATTTCTTGAATAATATCACTTTTGTAATGATATTTTAAACAGCAAAACATATAACAGTTAAACTAATAAAAGTTGTTTATGTCAAAATTAAGTCCACTTGATATATATTTGATTATGTAGGTCTTACTAATTTATTTATCAAACACAATTCAAACAGTCAGTCAGAATAAATACTTACGTCTAACATACAAATAATCACATATTAAAAAGTATATTTTTCGAGCACATTTTTTATTAATATATTTAATTGTTATGTTTTCAGTAATAGAGTCATCGCTTATATAAAGAACATATTCATTATATCTCTTGATTATTGTGATTGGTATTGATTTATATCTATGGCGGAAATCAAGGAGTTATTTATGGCTATCAATATATAAGTAAAAACTTAACTTAAATACACATTTTACTCTAATTTAACTCATAATATATTTTTAGATAATTTTTTGGCGGAAAAATTTTAATATTTCTAGTTATAAACAGATGTATATTTATATTGAGGAGGAGGAATTGAGCCGAGTCGAGTCACTCCCGAGCTCAACGAGTTTCTACAGAGTGGAGGTCGAGTTTGAGAAAAATGGACTCGGTCGAGCTCGAGCCTCGAGTTTTTTAGTCGAACTTGAATCTGCCAGTACTCAACTCATTTACACCTCTAATTTTATCCGTGCGATGCACGATTTTAAATAGATTTAGTAATATTTCGCAAATTTTATAATGTCCATAAGTAAATGTTTTTCACCCTGTGTCGTAAAAAAAATTCATCGTTTTGTTGTTAATTATTTTGTTAAATATAATGTCACAAAACAGGCAAACAATATAAGTAGGGTGACAAATTCGACCTCATTCATCCTGACCTATCCTGACTCGAGGTTTATGGGTCGCCCCGCTCTGTGACACGTGGCGGGACGGGTATGGATCATGCCCTCGTCCCATTATGTCTCGTCCCGCCCTGCTCCGCAGTAATATGTACACACACACACACACACACACACACATGGTGTTGTTCACATGAATGAATCAATTTAATATATAGTATTAATAATCACGCAATATTTATTATAATAATATGTATCAAATAATACCAAATAAAAGACAACATACAACGTTAAAATTATTAATTAAGTTTAGATATATAAATAAATATTACAAAATAGGATTGTAAATGTATTTTAAGCATTTATTATTTTTTATAGTTTATGACGACTCTTTGAAATAATATTTGTATAGAATGTATTAAATCAACATTTATTTTAAATTATAGTAACTAAATTTTATTTATTTTTCAAAAATAATGGATCGACCTGCCCCGATCTATAATCCGCAGCGGGTCGCCCCGCCCCACCCTGTTCGAATAATGAGGTGGACATAAATATATATATTCAATTATATGTCCCGACCTGCCCCATTGTCATCCCTAAATATAAGCTCAACCCTCAAATATATGCTCAACCCAATTCAAATCTCTTAAAATAAATGATCGGATCCATTTTGCTAAGACTATATTTAGCTAACAAATCAAATAATAAAAAAAAAAATTAAGTTCTAAAATTTCAGGCAACCTATACTAATGAAAGAAGATAAAAGTCTCATGTGCACCAGTTGAACGATATAATTTGGATTGGGTATTACCATCATTGTTCCAAAAAATGGGCTAGGCGGCCGCCTAGGCGCTAGGCAGCCCAAGCTCGACCCGTTTTTCTCTTATTCAACTGTTGTTTACGCTGGTCAATTTCGGCGCCGCCTAACCCGCCTTGTTTTAAAAAAAAAAATTATTTTGTTTACTTTTTTCGTTCAATGACCTCAAATTTATTGTTTATAATATTTGGATGACATTTTGATCCTTGAATTATATTATGGGCTAATGTTTCCCTATTGCTTTATTTAGTATCGACTATTGAGTTTTGTCTTTCAGGTTTTACGTTATTTTTATTGCTTTGTAGTTTGCACATGTAAATTAAATATTGCACTATTCTGAACTATGTTAGCTAAATGGCAAAATATATTTTGTTTAGGATAGGTTGCGATTATTTTCAAATTTTTTTATATATTATTTACTTATTAAATATTTAAAATAATTAAATTATTCGTCTAAAGTGGTGCCGTCTAGGTGCTCTAGGCGCTAGGCTCCAGTGGACCGACCGACTAGCGATTAACGATTTTTATAATACTGATTACCATATATGTTTAATAGCATTACATGTTCTTGGTAAAAGTATTACAAGACTTTTACACAGATCATGTAATACATTTAAGCTTTCACCATGATATATTTAGGCATAAACAGTAATACATTTTGACCCATAACCCATATTGCATGTATCTAATTAGTGCACAAGAAACCTTCCCATGAAAGATCAGGTTGATAGTAAAGGAATGCTTCACGTTTAAACTTTTATATACCTAGGGCTCGTTTGGTAGCTCAGATAAGGCCAAGATTGCATACCCATCTCCCCCTATCAAGTTGGTTGGTAGCCTAGATTCCTTATCTATTTTGATTAACCAAAGCCCACAACAAATATATTGTTCCTCTTTAGAAAACACAACTCGCGAAATTGGGGGTAATTCTTCTGTGCAACCGTTGCACCTATGCAACCGTAGGGTATTTTTGTCATTTTAAGTGTTGTACTGGGACTCATTATTTTTTTTAGTAATTTGTATCCACCCCATTATTGTTTTTTAATAATTCGAATCGAGGACCTCTGAAAAAGGGGATTTCCTGACGGAGGTGGACATGCCTGTTGGGGTCGACGGCGGCGGCGCTGTTGGAGGAAGTCTTGCTCTCATTCGACATGGTACATCTATGTGAGGGGGTGAAGACGGATTGGTGTAAAACGATAATATGTTGTGATACATGTTAATTATGCATGTAATTAGGTCGATTTATGATACTATTTTATAGGAATTATGTGCATAGATGGTCAAGAATTGGATGAAATGTTATATAAGTGACCAATTAACGTATTCAGCTTGTTTTAAGGTGTTTTTTTAGCATTTTCAGGATTAAAAGTCTTGATTTACGACTATCGGACGAGAAAACAAGTTGGAACAGAGTGGAAGCCGATCCAAACCAGTGAAAACCGGTCCAAAACAGTGAAAACCAGTGAAAACCAGTCCGAACCGTTCAAGAACCGGTCCAGACCGGCCTGAACCAGTCCAGGAGCAACACAGGGCAAGAACCGACACGGTCGTGTCACATAAGCAACACGGTCGTGTCAAAAGTGTTGCGCAAACATCAATTTGACTTTGTGGGAGCAACACGGCCGCGTCAGACTTGCAACACGGTCGTGTCAAAAGTCCCTCCGTTAAAAGAAATCATGTTTCAAAGAGAATTTGATTCCTAATTCCACCAGGGCTTGTCCAACCTCTATAAAAAGGATCCAAGCTTGTTTTTCAAGGGAGACACACATAATATCCGAGTTTTACATGCGATAGACGACTTGGACAACAATGACGATTCAATCATCAAGACGGATTCATCCGGGTTTAGTCGTTCTTTTCTAGTTTAATCTTTTACAATGTTTTCCGTAGAATCTTGTATTAGGTTATTGCTAGGCATGAGGAGCTAAGCTATTCGTGTCTTGGGGTTAGAGAGTAGGGATTATTATGACAATGTTTTGATTTATGCTTTGATTTGTTGATTCCGTTCTTTACATGTTTATCTCTATGTTTGTGCTTATAACTGAATTTAGCTTGATCACCTAGATTTGGTAATTTAGTTTAGCAATTCCGCTTCGAGAGGAGAGAATCGTTATCAGACTTAAAACATAGAGCGCAGTTGTCTATGACTGTGTAGGCCGTGGCTTAGGATAGGTTGGGAGTTATTAGGTTTAATTGACTCGAGAGGGTAATTAGCTTAATTAATCAACAGTTTAATAGCTTCGAGAGAAGGGTTAGATTATTGTCGTGCCGCCTAATAAACACTAGAATTGGTAAATCTATAGGTTAATCATATTCAACATTGAAATAGTATCCTGAAATCGAAGCCTTGGGATACCCTTTCTCATTGATTGTTAGTTCTTTGTGTTTGCTAAAGTTTGAAATCATAGTTAATTGAGTTAATTAGTTAAACTTTGTTAGTTTTAGTAAAATCAATCTTTTGCAATTTAGTATCTAGTTAGGACATTCCTAGAGTATTGAGGTATCGAACTACCTAAACTATTCCTTGTGGGATCAACCTTGATTATCGCTACTACACCTACATCCGTACACTTGCGGAACACTAGGTTAGAAACCGACGTGTCATGTTGCGCAAAAGCAAAAAGAAAAATTTGTTTGAAAAGCTTGGCTAATGGAGGATTATTTTCGAAACAGAGTGAGATAGAGTGTTGAACTTGGTTTTCATAAAAGTTTTTTGGGACTTGTAATAACTTCTGGGGAAGAGGAGAGAATGATTTAATATTTCAGCCCTTTATCTTTTTTTTTAAATTATTCGAACTAAATGAACGTTCAGATTGAAATTGAATAAATGTAACAGTGAAGAAAGGAGGGTTGCATGGGTGCAACGGTTGCGCAGAAGTTGGACTCCCAAATTGGTGAGATTGTTTTTCCAGTGTTCAACAGTAACCAAGTTAAGGTTATGAAATGACAAATAGTAATCCGTATCTGCACGATTTTTTTACAAAAAAAAAAAAAAAAAAAAAAGATTAACCTCAATTTCAGGTAAATTGAAACAAGTGTTAACGGCCCCCTTAAATTCCAAAGCTTAGACAGCTTAACAGATAAAACAGACAATCTCCACGGCTTCTCCAATTTACCATAAGAAATACGACCATTGAGCAAACGATCACGAAAGAAAGAGAGACGAGCCGAATCAATATAAGATGACATATCTACTGTGGGGGACGTACTAGGAGCAGCCACCTTGCTTGTGCCTTACGAGATGCTACCTTGTATGGCTCACCGCATACCCCCTTGCTTGGTGCCTTGCGTGGACCCTCCTATACAGCTTCCTTGCGTGGCACACCCCCAGCCAATTCTTCCAAACCCCCCTCGCAATCATCACACACCTCATGTTGATCACCTTGTGAAGGAATATCTAGTGGACCCCCTCGCCTAGCTGTACCCATCCTCAAATCCTCAAGGCACCCCAACTCAGCATGCGTCACAGTAGCATGCAACACCCCAACTGTCCCCACCCCCTGGTCCTTTGCTGTTCTCCTCGCACACTGAAACCCTAAAACTGGTAGGAACGATAACAGCCTTCCAAAACCTGGCCGGAAAACGTCGTCGAGGAAGACAGCACCTAAACCAGATCTGATAAATGAACCTGTACCGCGTGAAGGATGAACAATCTAGAATTAAACGTAAAATCGACGTAAAAAACCAAATGTAAGCGAATAATCGAACAAGCCAGAATCAATGTCAGGGGGAGGGAGAGAGAGAGAGAGAGAGAGAGAGAGAGAGAGAGAGAGAGAGAGAGAGAGAGAGAGTTCGTATGTATGTGCGTGTGTGAGAAGTAAAAATTGACAATAAAGTTTATGAACATATAATAATGAAACACGAACATGATCAGTAAGACAAAATCAAAAATAAAATACAGAAATAATGTATTACAAAAGATGTTGAGACACTTTCTGTAACACCTTATTTCTTCAAAACATCTGATCACCAATTGGTTTTAGGATAGATAATCAGGTGGATAAGTATCTCTCGATACATTGGCACGCTGACCAGTGTCATTAGACTGGGGCTGCGTCTGGGATGCCCTCGACTTTAACACATCCAAGATTACAATTGAAACAATTCATGAATCAAGTTGCACAATCTCTCTGTGATTCAAAGAAGGAAATATTTACACATCCGTTTGTAATACCATTATTTTCATTGCAGATTTCAAACTCTCCTCCATTTGAATTTTTTCTGGATAACTAAAAAACTTTACAATCATATTTGTAACTGGGGGACGCTATTCATAGATAATTAAAGGACCTAAATATGTATTTACTTATGATCCTCCCACCTTTTTTTTTAAAACTTTTCTTGTCTTTCTAAAGTTGGTGATAGATACAAATTCAAAATAGTGAAACAAGATGAAATCAAAAAGGAGGATTTAAATTCAAAACTCTTGTGTTCACTAATTAAATAGAACCTGGAGGGTTTTATATTAATTAAATATGCATCATGGCAGGGCCGATCCTACTATTATAGTGGTCTAGTCGAGTTAAAAATTTAAGGCCCCTGATTTTTTCAACATTTTAAAATAAATATGAAACAAAAAAATAATCATTTTAAGGCAGCTGGTAGCGCGATTGTCGTGTGTCGCTTTACCAAATTAATTGTGTATAAAGAATACACTAAACCTCATCCTGCTATTCTACTACTCTAACTAGTAGAATGGCAAGTAAGGATCGATCCCACGAGGAACGGTCGAACAATTTTTCTTTTATGTATTAAGCTATTATGATCAAGAAATACAATGTAAATAAGCTAGAAAACAATAAAGAAGTGGGATGAATTTTAATGAAATAACAACTAACACCTAAATAAACAAAGACAAATAAAGAGATTTTTTTAGGTTTTTGGTTTTTAAATAACAAAAAGGACTCACCCTTGATCATGTTTCACCTTGGTCTTGGACGATTTATGCAACTATTGTTAATGCCCTATTAAATTGTGATTCCAACCCTTATCTCAAGGCTATTAACAAGCTCTAATAACCTTGTTGTCCCTTAATCTTAGTTAATCAAAATAAGCTCTTCGACTAACCCTATTCAATTTAATCGAATCCTCGAACAAGCTCTCTTAGATCCAATAACCAAATGCATTAAACACTAGGACAACGAGATAAATTCAACATAAACTCGCAATCTCGGTTTTAGTGGTTGAACTTTGTGTTATCACCAATAAATAAATCTATTGTTTGCTACACGGGAATCGAAAATCCTACAATTATAGATAGTAATTTCCTATTCTAGCAACACATTCACAAATCTCTTAAAGTGTGATCAATCCAATAATCAATTCATAAATGTGACTCAATAACAACAAATAACACAAAACACTTAAATACACAATATTTTCGGTAACATTAACCGCAATAATCACATAAATGTCTTGAACTCAAGGTTCAACTAATGATCAAGAGTGAATTCTAGGGTGCTAGTCACCCATTACAACTATTACAAAGATAAAATAACAGAAAATTAAAGAAAACATGAAAATAGGATAGAAAGACCCAAAGGTTACCCTTCCATTTCTTTGCTTCCAATGGAGAAAAGTGGCTGATTATGTGTGGGGGACGGGTTCTAGGTTAGGTCAAATTCGAATTGGAGGATATATTTAATAGATAGTATTATAAAAAAGGAAAAGAAAACAAAGGAAAGTGAAAAAGTTGTGGAGACCACAGGACGGTCACTCACAAAAGACAAACAAAGAACCTTTTCATGCCACAAGCTGGCAGATAAAGGTGTCTAGTAATAACAAAAATTGGCTAAACTAAATATAATCAAATACAAAACATAGCCAATTAGTGCATAAATAGAACTAGAACTTGGCGGATTCGGCAAGGGAAAATATCCGGTTTGGAACGATCGTCGAGCATACTACAGAAGTCTAGCTCCCAATCAAGGTGCCCTGTGTCATGAAACTCGAGCGTGGGGGAGAACCAACGCTCCTCACATCGGTGTGAGTCCAAAAATCCCTGGGGAAGATTTCAATGCCGTGGCTCAGAACTGTCAAAACTATGAGTATGACTCGACGACATATTACAAAACGAGTAAATTCCTTCAATGCCTTCAATGCCACAGGCCGACACGTAAGGGGAAAGCGAAAACCAAGAGACATATCACTATGCAAAAACAATAAGCCTTACAAAACAGTATAGTAACTATGAATCTGGAGAAAACGTCCGAGATTGCCGGACCAAAACCAAAATCGGAGGGAATGCCCCCGGCTGAAATAGCATGATAACTTGGATCGTCAAGATTGAATCGTAACCACAAGCTATCAAACCAGTAATAAAGAACACATCCAATACCAATCTGTTCAAGGCCCCTGAGTTGAAGGCCGAGGCAGAGCTCCTCAAAGAAGACATACGGACATCATAAAAATCAGCAGGTGTCCATCGAATACCAACATTTGAAATCATAATTGGGTTCCCTGAAGCTACGCTTGAATCCACATATAATTAATCGCAATCAAAACTGGAATTCAAATCTGCAGAAGAGTTCCCTTCTTTGACGAAGAAGCTGTTGGGTCGTAATATATTGACTCGGCTGGGTCGACTCACTGAGGTGATATCACTCAGTGAGTTAGAGGAAACAGGGCCTCACCTGTTCTCGGATGGATTGCGCCGCCAAAGCCGAGGACGGACTCGAAGGAGCACCACCAGGGGGCCGCCGCCATAGGACCGGCAACCTTCCAAAGTGGGACCATTGATCGCCGCCGTGTGGTAGTATAAGCCATCGGGGCGGCGCCGCTCTACTTGCGCAGAACTGGAGAAACGCCCACCCATATCGCCGATTTGGATCTAAAAACTCATGCTTATCTGTAGTGGCGTGGGGAGAATCGAACGCAACCATAAGAGAGCATGACTGTAATCTCGAAATCCTTCAACAATGGCGAAATCCAAATCTGCAAATTTGAATCGAAAAGGAAGGAGAGTTGTGCGTGACCATAGAATAAGAGAAATCCAAATCTGCAGATCTGAATCTGCCTAGTCAAGAGAACACATAAAGAAAATCATTGCGAGGAAAATTCATTCGAATTGGAGGATATATATATAGGGGAGAAATTGTTGGGCTGAAAAAATGGGCAAAAACGTGTTTCAGGATTAATAACAGGGTATCGGGTGGCGGCCGTGAACCAAAGTCGCGGCCGTGAACCAAAGTCGGTGCCACGAACCCTTCATTTTGCTTCAGTAGGAATTTGGTTCGGGGGCACAGTCGCGGGCACGAATCCGAGTCACGGGCGCGAACTGTGCCCTTTCTCTTTGATAGGTCGCGGCCGTGACTTGTATTCGCGGGCGCGTCTAGTCGTTCGAACCTCTTCCCCCTTGTTCCATCCTTGGCTCGTTCTCCGTTTCAGACTTCTTCGATACTCGTTTTTTGGCCTTAATTCACCTGTTTTATCCTGAAACGAGCTCAACACATTAAATGGCCCAATAATACAAATATGCAAGATACACGATCAAATGTGCATTAAAATATCATTATAACGACACTTAAAGCGACCTAAAATGCATGCATTTTCACGTGTACCAGCAGCGGGTGCCCATGCTGCATAATAAAAAATTTGGGATCCCTAATTTTCTCATACATTTTCAAAATAAATATGAAACAAAAACAGAGTGGTAAAATCCTCCATCTCCATCCTTTTCTGTTTGTTGTGGAAGTCCAATACTCAGCTGAGTCATTTTTGTGAGTTCCTTAAGTTATTACAAGATATTGAACTCTCTTCCCTCCTCTCTCTCAAAGCTTGGAGATTGGATCCCAAATTTTCTCTCTTAATTTTTTTTATATTTTTTCTTTTGCCTTTCTCTTTCTGGAGGGGTTGACTTTTGTTTATTTTCATATGGTTTGTTTTTTTTTTTTTTTTTCACTAGTCACTTTTTAAATTTGATTGCAAGTGCAGTTCACATAAAAAGCAAAATGATGCTGCTGTTTTATTCTATATCTTCTTGTTGTTCCAAAGATGGAGATAGAAGAAGATGTGTGTATATAAGGGTAGTTTAAAAAATTCTTGTAATTATTAAAGAAAAATATATAATATAAAAGTTACTAATGGAATTAAGTTTGCCTACCAAACAAACAATTTATGATATCTTTCTCTTGTAGTCTATCAAATACACATAAACAATACAAATCACTTCTTATTTACGATACACATTTTAACTTTATCTATTTTGCTATTTTCCAACATATCTACCAAACAAACTCCTATTATTATTTATGTTTTTCTTTTAGTCTTATTTCTTATAAATTATCAAAAAATAATACGGAATTAGGAAAGATAGAGATAACTATGACATTAGTACTTTAATTATCAACATTGATTTGATGATCACAAGTTTCGAATTACCAACATAACAAAAGCCATATAACATAAGTGCAAAAAAAGAATAAGATCCGAAATCCTCAGCTCAAAAAATAATAAAAAGATACATATCTGTTTAGAGAGGATATTTGATTCAGGGGTGTTTGGGTAAACTTATTTTGATTATCTTATAAGTTTTTTCAAGAGTTTATAAGATGTAAATTTTAAGAAGTTGATAAGTTAATAAAGTGTTTGGATAAAAGAGTTTACAAGCTTGCAATTGAATTTACTGATTTATCTATAAATTTGGGGTCTAAATTAAAAGTTAATATTAAATACATATTTTGATTAGTGTATGAAATGTGTGTAGTGTGTGAAGTGTGTGTAGTGTGTGTAGTGTGTAGCGTGTGTGGTGTGAGTGGTGTGTGAAATGTGTGTAATGTGTAGTGTATGAAATGTGTGTAGTGTGTGAACTGTGTGTAGTGTGTGTAGAGTGTGAACTGTGTCTAGTGTGTGAAATGTGTGTATGTGTGTGAATTGTGTATAAAATTTGAGTGTAATAATTAAGATCTTAACAAATAAGATGGGGTATAACAACTTAGTTTTTTTAGATCTTATAAACTCTTAGAGTTTATTTTTGTGTCTTATAAGCTCCTAAACATCTTTTTTTGTCAAACACTTTGCAAGAGCTTATAAGCTCAGCCAAACACCCTCTAAGATTATTTCAAATATCTTATAAGATGGTTTTATAATTTACAAAATATTAAATCTTGTTTTATTAATAAGTTGTTGAAATGGTTGGTTATAATAAGATAATACTCCCTCCGTTCCATAATAATGTTTTAGAAGATAAAGATTTGACCAGATACGTGATAATTTAAAAAGTAGAGATATTTTAGGATTAAACTCAGGGAAAAAATTTGGTAGAGTTTATGAAAAATATCTAAAACGTCAATTAATTGAAAAATATATAATAACTAGCTAGAACGTCAATTATTATGGAACAGGGGTGGTAGCTCTTATAAGACATTGTTAATGACATTTTTGTATTTATTTAAAATAATAAAATTTGAAGTAGTTAATTAAAATAAGATCTTATTTGAGAAATAAGTTAAATTCTTACTTTCTAAAAAATAAGTTGTTAACAACTTATTGTGAAATGAAATAAGATTTTATTTAAAAACTATTGCCAAACACTTTGAATGGTTTTATAAGTTGTTAAACAACTTATAAGATGTTTAAGAGAGAATATAAGTTCAACCAAACACCCTTTTAGTAGTATAAATTAGATTTTTTTATTTTACTTTATTTTTCAACTAATTCAGAAAAAATAAAAAGATAAAAATAACCTCCTGGAAAATTCAATATTTGATTGGATAGTTAATCCTACAATACATGGTAACATAGAATTTTTACAAATGAGATAAAGAAATTACAATAAGTGAATAAAATTATTTTCTAATATTGATTTATGAACAAGAAATTACATCTACTCTAGAGAGGGGCGGATATACACCCAGCCAATACCGGATTCAAATTCAGTGTAAAATTGTATAACTTTAGTTTTAGTAGTATATTTTTTTATTATTTTAGTTATTCACTATAAATTTTAACTAAATCCATCGTATTTAATTTTATTATTCATACTCTAATACTCAATGAAGGTATAAATAAATAATTAATACTTAAAATCAAGTCCAATTAATTTATTGAAGTTTATTTTATCCAATTCTCTTCGATGACTCAATATGAACTTGAATAAATTATATAGATTATAATTTATCATTTCAGTTTAATAATTAATTGGACTATTATAATTACTGAAGATGCAGATATTGATATTTTCTATACTTTCCATCCAAATATAACGGAAAAACTATCTGTCACATACATTGAAAATTATTCTTGAGAACACTGAAGAAAAAAATACAAGGAGAATCATAAGCACGATGGAAATATATTCTATAAATTTTTCTTGTGTAAAATAAATTAATTTAGTAGAATATATAAATAATCGATAATATGATGATATATTGATTGCCATAATTAATTTTATAAATCAAATTGAATGAAAATCTAACATCTATGTAACGAGGCATGGGTGGCCTCAATTGTCAATTTGTGGGTTAGTTCTAGGGTCCTCATGCTGATAGTTACGATAAGAGATCAATTTGTGTGTGTGATTCTCAACATATGTTCAATTTGCTATAGTGATAGGATTTGGATTTGGATTCGGATTCGAGATAAGTGCCAAAATTTTATAATTAAAAATAAAGAGGGGGGATAATCTGTTGAAAATTGGTTTGGAATTTTGAGTTTTGATAAAAAAAATAAAAAAAAATTAATCAATTTAATTATTTTAATTCATTTGCGAAAAATGGAAATAAGTTGCAAATTCGTAATCTACGTTTCGTGTAGATGAATTTAAAGTATTAATATGCTCAAAACCAATTTCGGGTGAATGGAATATTAATTGTCAAAAGTTGCAACTTAAACTTGGAAAGTTGAAGAGTTTATAAAGAAGAATATGAGAACTTGTCCCACATAAAAAGTTGGAGTAATTGAATACTCATTATTTAATAGAGCACTTGATAAGGAGTTATCAAGTGTGCTCTGGTGAACCTTATGGTGAATCCTAGTGGGATTTTAGCCTTGGTCTAAATAGACCAGAGGATGGTGCTCCGCACCATCCGAGCTCGAGTCCGCACGCGCATGTCGCACTGAGTCGCTTTAGAGGCGCACTTTGCACGTACGCATCGTCGCGAGGAGCCTTAAAGTTTTGTCAGATGGTCCGAACGGGTGGCTCGCGGGTTCACGACGGTTCGAGTCGGATGCGGTGACATGGATCGAGACAGGAACGGGTCAGGTGGGAGCGACCCGTTAAGAACCGGGCGGTCCGAGCCCACACCGGTTCGGGTCGGACCGACACGCCAACAGGAGGAACCTAAGGTTACTGATGAACCTAGACGCAGTAAGAGGGCCAGAAAAGAAAAGTCATTTGGGCTGGATTTTCTATCTTATATGATGGAAAGTGAACCCGGGACAATACATGAGGCATTGTCCAGTCCAGATGCTCCTCTCTGGAAAGAAGCAATAAAGAGTGAAATTGAGTCCATCATGCAAAATCACACATGGGAGATTGTAGATCTACCACCGGGTTATAAACCTCTTGGATGCAAGTGGATCCTAAAGAGGAAGTATAAAACTGATGGATCAATTGATAAGTATAAGGCTAGATTGGTAGTCAAAGGGTTCAAACACAGAGAAGGTTACGACTTCTTTGATATATATTTTCCTGTTACGAGGATCACTTCCATTAGAGTTCTCATTTCTATTGTAGGATTGCATAACCTTGAGATATATAAAATGGATGTGAAGAAGGCCTTCCTAAATGGGGAATTGGATGAGGAGATTTATATGGAACAACATGAAGGGTTTGTTGTGCTTGGCCAAGAAAAGAAGGTGTGTAAACTTGTTATATCATTATATGGACTCAAACAAGCACCTCTTAAGTGGCATGAAAATTTTTACAATGTAATGCTCTCAAATGGTTTCAAAATCAATGAGTGTGACAAGTGTGTCTACATAAAGGGCACTCCAGAAGATTATGTGATAGTGTGTCTATACGTAGATGACATGCTTATTACGGGGAGTAATCAAGACTCGATCATGAATACTAGAAACATGTTAAAATGAAATTTTAACATGAAGGACATGGGTCTGGCTGACGTCATCCTAGCGATGAAAATCTCTAGAACTCCTAATGGAATTTTCCTATCACAAGCTCATTACGTTGAGAATGTGATGAGGAAATTTGATGCTTATGACGTACCCCCCGGCTAACACTATTGTAGATATTAATCTACATTTAGCCGAAAATAGAGGAGACCCACTGCTTCAACTAAAATATGTAAGAATTATCAGAAGCTTGATGTATTTGACAAATGGTACGCGTCCTGATATAGCATATTCAGTTAGCAAACTAAGTAAATTTACAAGTAATCCTAACATGAGTCATGAAATTTTGTATACAAGATATACAGCCGTATTGGAAGGATACACAGATGCAAACTGGATATCTGATATAAAAGATTCAAAATCCACTAGTGGTTATGTATTTACTATAGGTGGAGGAGTTGTGGCTTGAAAATCCTCTAAGAAAACTTACATAGCTCGTTCCACAATGGAATCGGAGTTCATTACATTAGACAAAGCTGGTGAAGAAGCAGAATGGCTTCTAAATTTCCTAGAGGATATTCCCGATTGGTGTAAACCGGTACCTCCCTTGATGATACACTGTGATAGCATGTCTGCTATAGGGAGGGTACAAAGCCACACGTGTAATGTTAAGTCTCGACACATACGAAGGAGACACAATACCATTAGACATTTGATCTCAAGTGGGGTAATCTCAATTGACTACGTAAAGTCAAAACATTGCGGATCCGCTAACTAAAGGCATTGGCCGAGATCAAATGTATAGCGCAGTAAGGGGAATGGAGCTAAAACCCATACACTAAAGGGAGTTCATAGAAGTAACTCGTCCATGATGACTGGAGGATCCCAAGAACTTGGTTCAACGAGACAACTAAGCTTTGAAGCACTCAGTATTGCACTAGAAATTAAATTTCAAGCTCATTCTCAACTCAGCTCGAGTTCTAATTGTATCTATATGGTGAAAAACTTGATGGCGTATGGTGAGGGTAAGCTTAACAGCTGTTAATGATTTCTATACCTTCGTGGTGGGGTATTTCAGGGTACCCTTAATAGGAGATCACCTATGTAAGTATGAATTAGGGCGCTTCAAACTGACAAATGTAATATTTTCAGTACACACTTATGAATCCGAGATAAGGTCCACGACCAAAATGGACTACAACGTGAGAACCAAAAAGATATTAGAGTCATCACTTTGTGAATGTCATTGTACTAGATTTACACAAAAGCTGACTAGTTCAAGAAATCGCGTTCACTGAGTAGCGAGTAAATCCGACGGCGTCTCACTAGGGAAGGTTCAAAGCCTGAAGCTACCTATCCTGATGAAGGGATGGACCGTTGGGACTTTCTTAGATTTGCCTTGTATTAATATCATTCATGTGGGGATTGTTGGAAATTGGTTTGGAATTTTGGGTTTTGACCCAAAATTGACCAATTTAATTATTTTAATTCATTTGTGAAGAATGGAAATAAGTTGTAAATTAGTAATCTACGTTTCGTGTAGATGAATTTAATGTATTAATATGCTAAAAACCAATTTCGGGTGAATGAGATATTAATTGTCAAAAGTTGCAACTTAAACTTGAAAAGTTGAAGAGTTTATAAAGAAGAATATGGGAACTTGTCCCACATAGAAAAGTTGGAGTAATTGGATACTCCTTATTTAATATAGCACTTGATAAGGAGTTATCAAGTGTGCTCCCCTATGGTGGACCTTATGGTGGATCCTAGTGGGATTTTAGCCTTTGGCTAAATAGACCGGAGGATGGTGCGGAGCACCATCTGAGCCCGGGTCCGGACGCGCATGTCGCATTGAGTCGCTTTAGAGGTGCACTTTGCACTTCGCACGTACGCGTCGTCGCGAGAAGTTGGAGGAGCCTTAAAGTTTTGTCAGATGGTCCGGACGGGTGGCTCACGGGTTCGCGACGGTTTGAGCCGGGTGCGGTGACGTGGATTGGGATAGGAACGGGTCAGGTCGGAGCGACCCATTAGGAATCGGCACGAACTGGGCGGTCCGAGCCCACAACGAGTCGGGTCAGACCCGCCAGCAGGTCGGGCGGGTTCGAACCCAGATCTGCGAAACATTGCGACCCGTCGCCCGCTAGTTCGAGCCCAGTCAAAGGGGTGCCACCAAGGGTCAAGAGGTGCCTTTCCAGAAAGGCACCACAACTCTTCAATATATATAGCCCCCTCCAGTTTGCATTTCATTCACTAGAAAATTACACAAGTTATACTCATATTTCAAAGTATTTCAATTCTGCAATTCTGCATTAGTTGTGTCAGAAAGTTCCAAATATCCGAGTACATTTAGTGATAACTTCCGGTTCGTAGTGCAACGATCTGAAGTTTTAAAGTCGTTGTATCTTGGAGGTATTTTTCTTTTATACATATTGCACCCGTGTATGTGTCAAATTCGTCGTACGGATATAAAGTCAAACTCTAGCCTCGACTTTGTCTGTATTAAATACATCTTCGTCTATATACCTTTATTACCGAACTATAACACAACCTTCTTTTAACTATACAAGTCCAACTCCTGCACACGAAAATGAACATTATCCAAACTACATGAAACGCCAATTCTAATGTGAAGTTACAGAAAATTTTCCAACCTCAATGAAACTAGAATTATTATTATTGCTTCAACTTCATCACCTCATTCATCTCATTTACGGTCGAAGAATGTACACTTAAATGAGCTTTCCAGGAAAACATCTTTGATTTACTTTAAAGCTAAAGGATGACAGTCAATGACCTCGAACATAGAAAACCCATCTAGAAGTTGAGCATAGATCACCTCCAATTTGTAGCAGTGTCTGATCTATACGTGCTCAAGCAATGGGAAGAAGCCATCATCAACAACAAATCACTATCTTCAACTAGCAGATATCTAAGCCTCCTGAATTCCCCTTTACCCATTACCTACTTCAAAGGCATAACACCTCAATTTTGGTACTTCAAGAAACCGAATCAAACCAATTTCTCTCATGTATTCCCAAGGATATCCAACACCACTCAAACTTAACTCTGTGAGACCTGATGTGATTCTAATATTTCCAGATGGGATATAAGATCAAACCAGAATACGGGTTTAGATGCTACATCAGGTGCAAGTTCAATTCGAATCTCTAGTTTATGCAGGTTAGGAGTTCCTTGAACAATACCTTTAGTACAACTGTGAGTGCTCATATTTACATGGCTTTGGCAAGATGCTACCCATGACCTGAAGATGTTTTCATTTTTACATATCCCAGATCTCCATGGGAATATACAACGGAGCCCCACACAATGTGGTGCATAGATTCCTACGTTCAATAAGCACTCAAGGTTCTTCAGTTTGGATATCAAATGAGGGAGCTTTCCATCATAAGTGAAAAGGTGCCTTAAATTAACTAGATTTAGTATTTCAAGTGGAAACATATATTGACAAATTGTAAGACCATCCAATACCTTAAGCAACCTTAGAGTTAAACACATTGGAATTGGATATTCATGAGGTTGACCTGGACATATAAGAGAACGTGCAGTGGAAACGGAAGCATTGACTTATGCATGTCTTTGATGCCGAATAAAAAATTATTTTGGATGCATAACCGTCGTTAGCTTTTAGTATCTTTTGTTAAATGGTGTATTACATGTCGTCGAACATATACCAAATTACTGTATGATTTATACTTATCCTAAACCCACTACTCTAGCTAGTAGAGTGGTAAGTAAAGGGTCGATCCCACGAGGAACGCTTAAACGGAATTTATCTTATGTATTGAAGAACTTGATTGACAAAAATGTAAACAAAACAAGAAAACAACAAAGAAGGGGGGGGGGGGGGTTGGATGATATCAAATACTAACCACTAATGCAGTTAAGTAACCAAAGTAAAGATTCACCAAAAGCACTTAATAAACTAGCAACTCAAGTAAATAAAAGTAAAGAAATGATTTTTGGTTTTAAGATATTAAAAGAATCCAACCCTTGATATAGTATCCCCTTAGCCCGGATTAACTATGTAATTGATGCTATTACTCGATAGATTAGTCCTAAAATCCCTACTCCAAGATTAATAACAAGCTCTATTAACTTTGTTGTCTCCTAAGTGTAATTAATCGAAATAAGCTCTCCGACTAATCTACCCAACTTGTTGACTCCTAGAATAAGCTCGCTAGTCTTCAATACTCAAATGCATTACAAATTACGAAAATGGAGTAAATACGACATAAAATTCGCCAGTTTGATTTCATTGGTCGTAAACTATGTTGTCCTAGAAGAATGATCTCCTATTTGCTACTTGGGATTAAATCTATAACAATTACGGATTACAAATTCAATCTTAGCAACTCAAAAATGAACCTCAAAATGGATGATCAAACCATAAATCAACTAATAAGTGTGAACCAATAATATCAAACAACATAGAAGATCCCAAAACATAATCTAATCGGAGAATAACCGTAAAAATTACGTAACCATCCTAGTTTAAGGTTCAAGAATTGATCAAGGGCTGAATAAAAGAGTGGTAGCCACTCATGGCAACTAATACAAAAATAAAACTAATAGAAATCATTATGAGAAACAAAAAGTAGATAGAATAAATCAAAAGATGATGATCCCTTGATCTTGATCTTCACTTCTCTTCCAAACCCATGCTTCAATGATGAATGTAGGTTGAATATTAGTGGAAGATGCCGTAAATTTGAATTATGGACCTTATATATATAGAGGTAAGGGGTTTGGGGTGAAAATGAGCCTAAAATTGTGTTACAGGATGAAAACAGGGTGTTGGATCACGGCGGTGAAGGTGAGTTGCGGTCGCAAACCATGTATACAACTAAAAGCCATTTTTAGCCCGTCGACTTGGTCGCTGCCGCGAACGGTCGCGGATGCGAACCATTGTTTAAGTTTTTGGCTCGTTTGCTCGTCTGGTTGGTCACGGGCACGAGTTCGAGTCGCGGTCGTGACGACTTGAACGAAGCATATTCTTCATTAACCTCTTTTTCATCCTTGGCTCGTTCTTTGTTTCGGACTTCTTCGAGACTCAACTTTTGGTCTTAATTTACCTATATTATTCTTAAACGAGTCCAAACACATCAATTTTCCCAATAAAACAATTATGAACAATACACGACCGAAAATACATGCAAATGTCATTAAAACGACACTTAATTCAACCTAAAATGCATACATGAACATGTGTACCAAATCTTTCCAAACTTAAACCTTTTTTCATCCCAAATGAATTGAAACAAAGAAAAAGAAGAAAATGACACGTGTTAGAGAAGATTTAAGTGGCGATTCTAGTTTCGGAGAGATTTTACGAAAGCAAGGCAATCACAATAAAATGAGCATATTTTACATAGCAACTTCAACTATTTTTAAGACTTGAAACTCTCAACAAATGATACTCACCGGGTGAGTGTATCTCTCATATCTCAGGTGTATCAAGTAGGTTGAATTTTCGCTCACATTGAAGTACATGCAATGACTACCATATGCTTGCAATCATCTAAATTCGACTTCATATTCGACATGAGTGACAGAATAAAAAAAGGTCTTATTTTTTTTATTTTTTATTTTTTGGTTGTAGTGTAGGCTTGAGGTAAGGTGGGGGTAGATATGGGCAAAACTGACTCATTCTTGGACTAATTGAGTTAGCTACTGTCAACCGTCCCTCGAACAAAATTCACTATTTCCTCGCTCTCTCACTTTTCTAGTAAACTATCCCAAAGTATGATTTCTTCACCCTACAATAAGCTTACAACCTTAGTGCTTTTCAAACTCTCAGTTGGGTATGTTATTTTTACCTGACTTTTAAGACAACTAATCAAGAAGCACTTAGGAAATCATTAGCATCTCCCTAACAAAAACAATGAACTAATTATATACATCTGATTTTTTCTTTTCTTTCTGTTATTTTCTTTTCTTTTTTTGTTTTTTCTTTACATAAATGATTACAAGGGCTCGACAAAATGCTAGGGAGGCTAGTCTTTCCCAATTTTTTTGCCTAATAACTTGTATTCCTTCCACACTTCAACATTCCCATCAGTGCACCCACTTATTCCAAAAAATTTACCCGAGCTACCTTCAAATCCTCCTCCCTCTTACTCAATTAGTTCAAGCAAGGCCAAAGGCTAAATCGAAGGGTATCCGGCTTGTAAAGTTGGACTATTAAATGAAAAGCTAAAAACTCAAATAAGCTTACTAGGGGCAATTTTCAAGTTTTGGTAAAAGGGATACATTTCCAAGCTAAAAAATAGGTTAAAAATCAAGAATTACCTAAGATCATTTTCTAAGTCACAGAATGTACCGACTTTATTCAAAATAGAGAATCAATGCAAGTTCTAGAGACAATCACATGCAATCAATGAAAATCACTCTGAAAGAAAGTATGAATTACTAAAACAATGGGAGTATGATAAAGGCTAAAAAAATAACAAGGTAAAAATTTTGATCAAAAGTTTTTAGCACAAGCTCAATTTCATCTCATTTGCTTGTCATGCTCTATCATGTGTCATTTTTAAAATTTTACAAAAATCATCTCATCATTAATTATTTGCCAATTATCAATCCCCATCACTATCCACAACAAGACAATCACTCAAAACTACCAACATTAATAATGCAAAATCAACAAATAACCCAAATAACTACAAACTATCAAATCGAATCAACTAAAAATGCAAAGGACTAATAAAGATAAAGATATCAAATCCAAATCTTAATCTAATCAACCTAAAATGAAGTAATAAAGTAGCATATGAAGATGAACTCGTGAGCGGCCAAGACGTTCCACTACCACCCTCTTCCCCAAAATTGGTTGAAAATCAAAGTTTGTGGGAAAGAAAGTGGTACACCTCGGTGCTCCAACTCACAGTGGACTACTTTGGTGGAGGTGGAGGTTGAGGGTGGCTGAGGCCCCAATGTGACTACATTTGTACCATGAAGATCTCCATTTGGGTCCACCGGTTGTCCATTTGGGCCCAACGGTTGTCCTCAGTTTCACTCCTAGCAGCGATAGTGTCAAGAATCCTCTGCTGCTGCTCCTCGATAGAAGTGAGACGACTATCCACATCCTCTTTAAAATCCTATTGGGATTGGACAGCTGAGGTGGGCCTCTTCCTCGGTGGTCAGCTCGGTTGGCCACTTCCTCCTTCTTCTTGCTGTGCTCCTTCCTCTTGGTACTCGGGTGCCGGATCTCTTCCCACTTGGTATTTCTACAACCCTATGTCACTTGGGATGTCACTGGGTTTCCAAGAGGCTTCCATGTGTGCATTTGAGACCATATTCAAGTTCTTGGTACTCCGAAGATTGACGATCCATTTCGACTCAGGGTTAGGCAACCGAAGGAACGGGCCCCTATTTTGAATGACATAGGGTATTGTCTTGTTCTCTCGACTGTGGGTTGCTTCGTCCCTATAACTCAATGTGATGATTCACATGTTCTCCATATCGTCCCAGTTGAGCTGGTACGTCGTGGACACTAGTGGTAAGTCGGTCAGCAGAGCGCCAAAATATTCGGCAATTGGGGTGAGTAGAACCCCTATAAAGATCTGATCCAGCGGATGAGTCACTATCTTTTCGAACTGATCAACGAGAATATCTTCAAAGTGCCTTGGGATGCCTTTCAAGATTGACCAAAACATTTCCAACTCATTGACATGGCAAGCTCCTGTTTCCCTTCTTCCAAATAATATCAGTGCAAGGAGCCTTTGGATGTATTTGACCACTGGATTTCGAATCCATGTGACCTTCAAGTTTTTGGCCGAGAAAATCTGAGGCTCAACAATGCCGGGGGCGGCTGTGATTTGCCCCCAAAAACTTCGGACATCAAAATCCTTGAGCTCTTCTTCATTGCTAACGGAGATGTGTTAAGGGAACCAATATATGTTGGCCAATTCCTTCATCTTCAAGGTCTTGGTATTGCCCAACAATTGGAATGTGATGCTATAGGGCTTGTTACAACACCTTGTTGAGTTGGATTGAATCTCGAGGATACTAAAGAACTCCAAGACGATGCGTTTGTAAGTCGGTTTTGGTTCCATAAATCCTCGGAGGCCCACTTTGGTTAATAAAGTGTTCACATTGTCCAATATGCCCATGGCCTCCAGAAATATCGTCTCGACCATACCGAGTCGTCATGATAGGTCGATTGTACAACTTGGCAAACCGCTCCTGATGCGCGGGGTTCTCCAGAGTGATGCCGAGTTCCCAACTATCAACATGATGAGCAATAGGCGTCGATACTGGAGGTTGCTCAACCTCGGGTTTAACCGCGGATGCCTTGCCTTTTCCTTTTTGGGAACCTTTTTGGGGAGCCATTTGATGTTCCTACATGTAATAAACAACCAATTCAAAAGTGCAAAAACTCGAATCGCTCAAAATAAAGTATAAATTGCCCAAGAGATGCCAAATTCAACCAATTAATTAACAAAAACAAGCAATTTGTATAAAAAATTTAATCACATAAATTCCACCATAATATGAAATAATATATCATTACAAGATTAACAAATAAGCTCAAGAATTAGACCAAACAATCGAAAATGGCTAAACTAGACAATGCAATTTCAATGTATATCAAGTGTTCGATGAATTGCCCCAATGAACTTCTAATTCCAAACTCAAAATTTTCATCCAAACCAACATTCCTATATCAATCAACATTCAATTTCACAATCTATACCAATAATTCCATAGTTCGAATGCAATAATCCAAGCATTCTACCATAAAACCTACAATAAGAATCCTAACATAAAATCAACTCCTAATCCAAGCAATAGATTCAATCTTAATCAATAATGGACTAAAAGGAAGGGATAGCTGCACTTACCGATCGATTGCGGGTGAAGAATTTCAAAGTTGGTAGTTTCACACCCTTTTTCACCCGACTAAAAGTATGCTCCAAATCCGAACTTAATCGGATGAGGTGTGTGAGATTGAGTGGGTAGTGATGCGTGTGTGTTTTGAAGGAGTTTAATTAGTGAAAAATCGAGAATTTTGGGGGTATGTGCGTGTTCTTGCACAAGAAATCGAAGAAAGAGGGGGGGAGGGGGGAACTAACTTGTAAATCGCGAATTTAGACTTTTAAACGTGCAGAGTGTCTGGTACACGTGTTCATGCACACACTTTAGGACGCTTAAGTATCATTTTAGTGTTGTTTTTGTGCAATTTCACGTATACTTCATGCATATTATTTTCATTGGGCAAAATAATGTGTTTGGTTCATGTTTGTGTTAAAACAGGTGAAAAGGGATCGAAAAAGAGCATCAAACGATCGCTGAGTCGGTGGATCGATCGAGGCAACAAAGGACAGGGCTAAAAGTTTGATCTAGGCCGAGACAGGATGCAAATCTCGGCCGAGATGACTCTCCAGGGAAATCCTAAAATTTTGAGAAACTGAAGATCTCGGCCGAGACAGGCATTCCATCTCGGCCGAGATAACCCTCCAGGGAAAGTCCAGAAATTTAAGAGATCAAGATCTCGGCCGAGATGAAAACCAATCTCGGCCGAGATAAGCCTAACCCTAAAAAGCCTGAAATTCTCTTTTCTCGCGTCTCGGTCGAGACACATTTGCATCTCGGCCGAGATCAGCCCTCGATTCACAAGCTGAAAAACCCCTTTTTCACGTCTCGGCCGAGACACACGTGCATCTCGGCCGAGATCCTTTACCCTGTTTTAAATTTCCGAATGCGATTTTGCCTTAAACTGAAGTAACAACTCTTCCCCTATATATATATCCTCCCTTTCGAAATTAACCTATCTTTGGACATTCAATTAAATATTCTCCAGCCTCCATCATCCTCAAGGACTCCAATGGGAAGAAGATTGAAGGCCTTTCATTCCTCAATCCAAGTTCTTGGTTTATTCTATAATTATATCATGTCTTATTATATTTCTTTCGATTTACTGATTGTATTAGGTGTAATGGGTGGCTAGCACCCTTATTTCAGCCCTTGATCATTAGTTGAACCTTGGATTGAGAATGTTTATGTAATATCTACGGTTGTTAATCGATTGGATTATGTTTTTGGAATGTTCTATGTTATTTGGGATTGTTGATTCACACTTATGAATTGAATTGTGGTTTGATCGCCCATTTGGATATTTGTTAGGGTGTTGCTAGAATTGGGTTTATAATCCGTAATTGTTATGAATCCGACTCCTGAGTAGCAAACAATAGATTTATTTTATTGGGGATAACATAGATTTCGGCCACTAGAACCGAACTTACGAGTTTTATGTCAAATCTACCCCGTTGTCTTAATTCATAATGCACTCGACTATTGACTCTTAAAGAGCTTGTTTTAGGATTTGATAAGTTGAGCAGGATTAATTGAAGAGCTTATTTTGATTAATCATTCTTAAGAGACAACAAGATTGATAGAGCTTGTTATCAATCTTGGAGTAGGAGTTCCAAAGCTAACCAATTGGGTAATGACATTAATTACATAGATTGTTTGAAACAAGGGGATACTTGATCAAGGGTTGAATACTTTAAAAACCTAAAAATCAATCTACTTATCTTGTCATCTTTTGTTAATTGAATCTTAAGTTTAGTTGATCATAGTTAAATAGTTGTTCTTGGTCGTTATTGGTAGTTTATAGTTTGACAAACAAAAGCCCCCACCTTTATTGCTTTCGTTATTCGTTTATGTTCTTATTTGAATTTTACAATTGCTTGACTTATCGAAACAACACTAGACTGTCGTTCCTCGTGGGATCGATCCTTACTTATCGCTCTACTAGTTAGAGTTGTAGGCTAAGGTTTAGTATATATATTCATCTATATATACTAATTTAATTTGGCACGTCCAATGATACGGTGATAAGAATAGTGTTGTTTTATTGTTCAAAGCATTATATTTAGTTTATTAGTTGTTTATCTATTTTCTATTTATCTAGTAATTTGATATTCTCTAGTTTTCTTGTTTTTGGATAGGTACTTAATGTTCTTGCGTTCACAAGGGGAGAAATGACTTCTATTTGAGTCGGAGATAGTTGAACGGGAAAGATTATTGAGAAGAAGGGCATCACGGTGTACTTTCTTAGGCAATGCCTAAATTATCTTGAAAAAATACGTGCCCCGATCATTAATGATTGCTTTTGGAATTCCAAACTATTAGGATTAGCTCAACCTCACACAAAAACAACACACAACTGAGTTGAATGAAACACAACCAAGAAATCGGCCACTAACAACCGAACCAAGAACAGGAAAGGAAAATGATGAACACAGAGCTTTTACGTGATTCGATCAATGTGATCTACATCCACGGAGGTTCTAGACACCTCAATTCACTCCACTAATCAACCAATTACAAGAATTATCCAAAAAAACCAGAAACCCCCAAATCACAGCTTGATTTGAGCAGAAATCCCTAGCGTTCTAATTCTCTTGATTGAGTAATGTAAAACAGAGGGAAAATTACGTCTATTAGCTCGCAACTACAAGTGTTTACAATGTATATAAATTTCGGAGCTCGAATCAGGGAGTTGAGGAAGTTGTAACCAATTTTGACTCAAGAACTCAAAACTGCTGCAGCGGGGCTTTCACAATGGTTTCTCATGCAATGGATTAAAACTATTGCGAAAGGCAGTTATAACTAACTCAGGCCCGGTTCTCCTTTTAACCTCTTTACTGAACCTGGTTAAAATTCGGTTCTCTGACCCGGTTCCTTGCATTCCAAATCCGGTTCTGGAATCCTCAAAACCTCTACTTCATACCACAAACACTTGATGATATTGAACTAATATCTACAGGTTAAAATCTGGTTCTCTGACCCGGTTCCTTGCATTCCGAACCCGGTTCTGGAATCCTCAAAACCTCTACTTCATACCACTAACACTTGATGATATTGAACTAATATCTACACAAACCTAGCAAATATGTTGGATTTAACAAAATCTGCAACAACTTTGGAATCATTAATCCGGGTGGCTTTTTCCTCCACCCACTTAGACATGTAATCAACGGCAAGCAACATATACAAATTACCATAGGAGGAAGGAAACGGTCCCATAAATCTCCATTCCCCAAACATTAAAGACTTCAATGACAACAAATGGGTTTTGGGGCATTTGATTGCTTTAAGAGATACTACCTGTGTTTTGGCAATTAGGACATGACTTACAAAAGGTGTGAGCATCCTTAAATAGAGACGGCCAAGAGAATCCACTCTCCAATTTTGTGTGCGGTCCTCTATGACCCAAAGTGCCCACCACATGCATATAAGTATGACAAAATGTGAGTATAGAGTGGAACTCGGATTTCGGGACACACCTCCAGATCACTTGATCGGAATAGTGCTTCCAAAGGTAGGGATCATCCCACATGTAATACTTGGCATCACTCCTCAATTTGTCCCTTTTTGCCTTGTTCATCCCGGTGGGAAACACTTTTGCAACAAGAAAGTTCACCAAATTGGCATACCAAGGTATCATCGAATCCGAAGCCACAAACAACTGCTCATCAGGAAAACTTTCCCTCAAGGGTATCTCACTCTCCTCTTGATTCAATCGACTCAAATGATCGGCTATCGAGTTCTCTGCCCCCTTTTTGTCTTTGATCTCTAGATCGAATTCCTGAAGGAGAAGGATCCATCTTATAAGCCTTTCCTTGGCTTCCTTCTTCGATAAAAGAAACCGAGGCGCCGCATGATTAGAAAAGACAATGATTTTAGTACCAAGCAAATAAGATCGAAACTTTTCTAAAGCAAAGACTATGGCTAGAAGATCTTTTTCTGTTATGGTATAGTTTTCTTATGCCGGGTTTAGAGTCCAGGAGGTGTAGTAAATCAATGGGCCGACTTTCCCTTTCTTTACCCCAAAATCTCCCCCACCGCATAGTTGCTAGCATCACACATTATTTCAAACAGTAGTTCCTAATCCGGCGGTTGGATGATAGGTGGTGATGTAAATACCTCTTTGAGCTTATCAAAGATGATCTTGCATTCGGTTGACATCTCAAATTCTATATCCTTTTGCTACAACTTACATAAAGGGGCTGAAATATTCAAAAAGTCTTTGATAAACCTCCTATAAAAACCTGCATGGCCAAGGAACAAATGAACTTCCTGTACAGTAGCAGGGTAAGGCAAGGCAGTTATAAGGTCAACCTTAGATTTATCAACCTCAATGCCCTTAGATGAAATGATATGTCCTAGAACTATTCCTATCTCTACCATGAAATGGAATTTCTACCCATTAAGCACAAGATTTGTTTCCACACATCTTTTCAAGATTTTCACAAGGTTTTCAAGACATTTTTCAAAAGATTCACCATAAACGCTGAAATCATCCATGAAAACTTCCATAATGTGCCTTACGTAGTCGGAAAAAATACTTATCGTGCATCTTTGAAAGGTTGCTGGAGCGTTGCATAGCCGAACAATATCCTCCTCTATGAAAATGTACCGAAGGGACATGTAAATGTAGTCTTCTCTTGATCTTCCGATGCTATGGCAATTTGGAAGTACCTGGAGAAGCCATCCAAGAAGCAATTAAAGGAATGACCAACCAATCTTTCAAGCATTTGATCAATGAATGGTAAGGGAAAGTGATCTTTTTGGGTCATGGCTTTTAATTTACGGTAGTCAATGCACATCCTCCACCCGGTTTGCAAATTAATGGGAACCAATTCCACTTTCTTGTTCTCCACAACCGTCACCCCCGACTTCTTGGGTACCACTTGGGCTGGGCTCACGTGTTGGCTGTCGGAAATGGGATATATGATCCCAACATCTAGCAACTTCATTACTTCTTTCTTGACCCCCTCCATCATAGGTGGATTCAACCTCCTTTGAGGCTCCCAACTCGACTTTGAATCATCTTCTAGAAGAATTCGGTGCATGCAAATGGAAGGACTAATGCCATTGATGTCGGCTATTGTCCAACCAATTGCCTTCTTATGCTCTTTAAGGACCTCGATCAAGGATGCTTCTTGATTTGGAGATAACTTGGATGAGATGATTACCGGAAGCGTCTCAATTGCCCCTAAGTAGGCATATTTCAAATGGTCGAGAAGAGACTTGAGATCGAGAGTAGGAGCTTCAATCGTAGAAGGTAGCATGTTTTGATGTGAGTTCGGAAACGGAATGGACTTTTGCTCATATCTTGGTCGAGATGGCTTAGGTGTGCGCAAATATGTCACTAACTCTACCAACTCATCATTTTTCTCCCAAACCGCTTCTTCACTTTTCTCTAATTGAGTGGTAAGTACAACTTCCACCAGATTCCTACATGTTAACTCAAAAACCTCCTCCACAAGAGGATCAATCACATCAATAGAAAATACAGAATGAACATCCTCGGGAATCCGCATGTCATCAAAAATATTAAACTGTATAGTTCTTCCATCAAATTCTATCGTGAGTGTACCCTCACGTACGTCTATCTTAGTTTGGGAGATGTTTAGAAATGACCTCCCCAATAAGATAGGCGTGGAGATTAATAAATCACCTTGCATGTCCAAAACATAAAAATCATCCGGAAACACTAGTTCATCAACTTCAACTAGCATGTTTTCGATTAATCCATCGGGGTATGAAGTGCTTTGATCGGCTAGTTGAATGATGACTCGTGTTTCTTTTAGTTTCCCTAAGTTCAAGGTTCGAAAAATAGAATAAGGCATGACAATGAGTGATGCTCCTAAGTCTAGCATAGCACGTTCAATTCTTCGGTTATTTATTTTGCAAGAAATGACAAACATTTCGAGATTCTTGCATTTCGGTGGAATCTTCTTTTGGAAGATTGCAGAGATATTTTCTCCAATGATCACATTTTCATCTCCATTTAGCTTTCTTTTGTTGGTACATAAATCCTTGAGGAATTCAGCATACCTCGGGATGTTTTACGGCATCAATCAAAGGGATGTTTTCGGAACACTTCCAACATCTCTTTATCCTTGTTCTTATCCACTGCTTTTACAACTAGGCTTGGAAACGAGAGTGGTTAAGTTGGGATAGGAGGTGAAACTCTAATTTTTTAACAACAGGGGTTACGTCTACGACTGGGGGTTGCGGTCGTGACGAACTAAATGAAGCTGAAGGGGGGCCTTCGCGTACCTGGTCGCGGGCGTGACAGGGAGTCACTGGCGTGGCCTCTTTTTATAAGCAACCTTCAATTTCCCCCTGAATTACATCCTCCAAAGGAAGCCTGGGCTTGTTAGGCTCTTCGAGCATCACTCTACTTCTGAGGGTGATGGCACTGGCGTTTCTGGAGTTAATTTCTGACAGAGCCGACAATTTTCCACTATTGGTATTTTCATGTCGGCTCACGACAGTTGCAAGTTGGATCACTTGTGTTTCAAGATTCTTTATACTTGATTGAGTGTCCTTCTGAAATTGGACTGTGTTGGTTGCTTAACTTTTGACAATATCCTCTAGAGATGAGTTAGACGATGACTCGGTGTTTTTCTTCAGTTGATGTTAGGGTTATACTGTAAAGCATGTTTTTAAGTGTTGCTTCGTATATATAATTTTTCTTGCACTTTAATGAATGAAAATAAATTATCACTGTTTACCTTAAATATTATGAATGTTATATATATTTATTGCATATTGTTTGAATATTTTACATTGTATACAATGTGGTGTGTGGTAGATCACAGAAGACCACATTGTCGGTTCCTTGTAATAAGTATAATGATTCACAACTCAGATGGAATTGAACAATCCAGTGGTAGAAGTTGATGTGTAAGGCACAGATTGGTTTGTCTTGACCAAGAGATTACACTAGTGCATTTGTTGCACTGAATTGGGCCAACAACGAGATAATTTTTCTAGACTAACTTGATAGAAAAACTAGATCTCAATGGTTATTGATTTCTTAATTTCTATTACTTAATTGAGATTGTATATAATTAGTTAATGTTGCTTTGATTTATTTTGGGCAAAGAGTCGATGAGACTCAATGCTCTATACTTTGGACAATGTTATTAATTCTATGACAGTTTGCTAAATTAAGACAAAAAACCGTGTCTTGGTAAAAACAAGTTGATTATGTCCCCTTGATGGGATCAGAATGTTTATCATATCAAACATGTACAGTGGATTAACTTCTGATATGATAATATTGTTGAGTTGTTTATTCTCAAGGAATAAAAGATATTAATTGATTAAAGCATTCAATAGCTTAAATCAATTAATAGACATTGAATCTTAAACACGGGAAATGATAACCGGGAGCTATATTTCATATTATGGATTAGGATGGGTAGTTCAATATTAATTCTTTGGTGGAATGAATTAATATTAATGGGCTAAAATAATATTGATGGCTCAATATGGATATCTAGGCCCATTGGGAGGCCCAATCGTATTCCTCCTACAGGCCCCTTGAGTAGCCCAATAGAAATCCATTAACTAAGTGAATAAGGATTAATTAGAAGTAGGAGATAGGAAAGAAAAGATATGGACAAATCTGATTCCTAAAGAGAATAATATTTTATCCACATTTTCCTCTCCCAAGTGGGAGAGGATTTCGATCCAATCCCTTACTTGGAGGCCAAGATTTCGGCCTCTACCCCTATAAATAGGGGACTAATTTTGGTCCCCATATGCATATGTGTGTGACTGTTTTTCTTGGTGAAAAAAAATTAATCCTTCCTTGAGAGTTGAAAGTTCGTTTGATTTCCCACTGAATTGGCGAGCTTGGACTTAGGGAATACTCAAGAAGATCTTTAGGTTGAAAGGTTAATTCTTCTCAACGGTGTCTCTTCGATTTGAAGGTAAACAAAATAATCCCTTAGTTCCGCATGTTTAGGGTTTATTGTGTGATTTACCGTTTATTCAATTACATGATTATACGATTTGATCGTTCATATCATGTTATTTGATTTATGAAAATAGTATTCAAATTACATCCTGAATAAATCCTGTGGCACAATCACCGATTCCCAAACAGTTGATACATTCCTCGTGGTTGAGGAGCTCGATTTTGGCTTTGATCCCCTTGTTGGCCCCCTTGATTGCCATATCGAAAATTCGGATGACTTCTCCACCCCGGGTTATATGACTTGGAGAAGGGATCATATCTTCTTCCTTGAAAGCTTCCAACAGCATTGGCATGAGCCTTAAGCTCATCCCAAGTATTTTGCAAGTATCGGTAGTGTGATCCGTCGTCTCACATCTTCGGCATTGCCTTGGGACTTGATTGTCCCCCGAAGTAACTTTCTTGACGAAGTTAGTCAACTGCTCAATTGTATCGTCGATGGAAGAATCATGAACTTCCTTAACCATCCTCATTGACTCATGACAACCAAGCTATTAAGAGTTCGCAGCCATCTTCGAGATCAATGCTCGAGCGGGGTTGGGGTCTTATCTACCAAAGCACCTCCACTCGCCAAATCAATCATATTCCTATCAGACAATGATAAACCCTCGAAGAAATACTGAATTAGGAGTTGATATGTGATCTGATGTTGAGGGTAACTCACTACAAGCTTTTTAAATCTCTCCCAATACTCATATAGTATTTCCCTTTGCATCTGTCAAGCCCCAATAATTTCTTTACGGATGTTCGTGGCTCTAGAGGCCGAGAAATATTTCTCTTGAAATTGCGTTTCCATTTGCTCCCAAGTGGTAATAGAAGCAGGTGGGAGATAATATAGCCAATCTTTGGCTAAGTCTTCCAAAGAAAAGAGGAATGCCCTTAACTTTATTTGCTCTTCGGTCACCTTCATTAGCTTCATACTTGAACACATGATATGAAATTCCTTGAGATGCTTGTTCGGGTCATCACCAGAAAGACCGTGAAAGAAAGGCAATAAATGGATGAGGTCGGACCTCAATTCAAAAGTAGTGTCATCTCCCAAGTCAGGAAATGTGATGCATAATGATTGGGGTGTGACCACGGTATTTGCCAACTCTTTCATTGTTCTTTCGGCTGCCATTTCGATATGTTCTTCTTCCAGTTCAAGATTGATCTCTTCGGTATCAAGCTGTAGACCTTCAAACTCTCCACGAATTTGCTCAAATGCTCTTGCTCGCCTCCTCAAAATTTGTTCTCGTAGGACTATATCGACATCAAACAATAGGTCATTGTTCCCTTGAGAATGGGTGACCATCCACTATATCGAGACAAAAACAATAGCAAGTGATTATCAAAGCAACAAATGTAGCAAAAATACTTAACTAGAATAATAAAAATAGTGTTTAACACTAAAAACAAGATAGTTCTAGCACTTCCCCGGCAGCGGTGCAAAAATTTGGTGTATTACGTGTCGTGGAATGTATACCAAATTAATATATGATTTATACTTATCCTAAACCCACTACTCTAGCTAATAGAGGGGTAAATAAAGGGTCGATCCCATGAGGAACTATTGAACGGATCTTGTCTTCTGTATTAAGCAACTTGATTGACAAAAATGTAAACAAAATAAGAAAACAATAAAGATGGGGGGGGGGGGGGTTGGATGATATCAAATAACTAACCACTAATGCAATTAAGTAACCAAACAAAGATTAACCAAAAGCACTTTATAAACTAGCAACTCAAGTAAATAAAAGCAATGAAATTATTTTTGGTTTTAAGATATTAAAAAGAATCCAACCCTTGATCTAGTATCCCCTTAACCCGGATTAACTATGTAATTGATGCTATTACCCGATAGATTAGTCCTAAAATCTCTACTCCAAGATTAATAACAAGCACTATTAACCTTGTTGTCTCTTAAGTGTAACTAACCGAAATAAGCTCTTCGATTAATCTATCCAACTTATTGACTCCTAAAATAAGCTCTCTAGTCTTCAATAGTAAAATGCATTATGAATTACGACAATGGAGTAAATACGACATAAATTTCACAAGCTTAATTTCATTGGTCGTAAATTATGTTGTCCTGGAAGAATGATCTCCTATTTGCTACTTCGGATTAAATCTATAACAATTACGGATAAAAAATTCAATCTTAGCAACACACAAATGAACCTCAAAATAGGTGATCAAAACATAAATCAACTCATAAGTGTGAACTAATAACATCAAACAACATAGAAGATCCCAAAACACAACCTAATCGGATAATAACCGTAAAAATTATATAACCATCCTAGCTTAAGGTTCAACAATTGATCAAGGGATGAATAAAAGAGTACTAGCCACTCATGGAAACTAATTCAAAGATAAAACTAATAGAAATCATAATGAGAAACAAAAACTAGATAGAATGTACCAAAAGATGATGATCCCTTGATCTTGATCTTCATTTCTCTTCCAAACCCTTGCTCCAATGATGAATGTAGGCTGAATATTAGTGGAAGATGCCCTAAATTTGAATTATGGACCTTATATATAGAGAGGTAAGGGGTTATGTAACGCCCCGTAAATTATTTAATCATTTATCATATTTAATTATTTTATTTTTTTGTCTTATGATATGTATTCTATTTTATTAATTATTAATTATGTCAATCATTATTTTAATTTAAAGCTAAAAGAATATTTTATGTTATTAGGTTTTAAATTTTTAATTTGGACATAAGCCCAACGCATTAGTCAAGCTCAAACCCATGATTTTTACTTAGGGAACAAGAAAATATTTTCCTAGTCTAATTAGGAGTCATAAACCCTAGATATGTAATCTATAAATAAGGGATTCATATGATAAATCAAAATCAAAACACGAGTCATACATTTTTTTAGAATTTTCGTCCAAAACACAGTAGGGGCCTTCAGGAAGCCGACATCATCGTCCGAACCTCGTTTTCCTCTTTTACTCTATTTTCAGGTATCCTCTTTATATAATTCGAAAATCATATCTATATATATTATTTTTCGTTGAATTTTTTGTATGTTATTCCATGATATGTTCTCAAGTTACATAAAAAATTTCAATTCCAGATAAGTTGTATTTGATTTTATATTAATTTTCTATCTTCGCTGATCCAGATTTTAAATATTCTGTTTTTCCATCTAGAAAATTCGTAATATATATTTATATGTCTTAAAATCTGATTATTTTCGGATATGTTGTTCTATAGTGTGTATTTTATATCCTGTGAAAATTCAAAATGATCCATCCAGTAATTATTTAATTATAAATATTTTCTCACGGCTCTACAGAATCTAAACAACTTCTCTATTCTATTTTATAATATTCGAAATATGTATTTAAACTACTTGAAAAATTCCTATTTTTGGATATGTATTTTATGAACATGTCTTATATCTTATTGTATAATTTCAAGGATGTCCATTGACTAATTTTCAAGTAATAAAGGTTTTTCCATCGCCGCGCAGAATTTACTACTGCAACTATTACGATTTCAAAAATTCAAAATTTATATTTTTACTTCTTAAAAATTTATAAAATTTGAATATGGTATTCATATATGAGTTAAATATTCATATTAGAAATTTTAGATTTTCCCTCCTTATATGTTTTGAGATATTAAATATTTATTCACTACTACGCACTATATATATATATATATATATATATACGTATTAGAACTTTTATTTAATTTCAAAATAATTCCACACCTTTTTAAAATTATTGTCCAAGATCTAAAATTCCTATTTATTTATTAGTCCAACCTAAGAAAAAAATATATGTTATATTAATATTATGGTGACGACGATATGGAGGCACGAATGATTAGGGTCATAATCTGCATAAGCACATCCACATGAAATCCTCGAAGTACATTCACGCGTCACGTTTCAGGTGGGGGTTCTTACTTTCTATATTGATTATATATGTTTGTTTCATTTATGTGATTAATTGTTATCTTATGTAATGCAAGACCTAAGTTGCATTATATTTTAAGAAATGCAAGACCTAAGTTGCATTTATAAGTTTGATTGATCAATCCCTATAAGTTGGTGTGATACGGGGCAACATATGCACATTTTTAGGTTGACTTGGAGTTGCGTGATAGTAGTAGAGGCGGGCGGTAGAGCATATGAAACTTTTAGGGATATTTTATATTTAATAGCATTATTTATTTTTCTTTCTTGTAAAGTACTTATACTTTGATCCATATGACTTTGCTTTTGAAACTTATAGAGTTTTAATTATTGATTAATTAGAATATGATTTTTCCGCTGCTAAAGAATAATATTTATATTTACGTTGGAATGGATTAATATGTTTAGCTAGAAAATTATTACCATTATTTTTCCGCTGCTACAAGTTAAGATTTACGAAATAGGATTACAGAATATGTTTTATGTACGAAAAATGATTATTTGAATATTTGTTAGGAAATTATTTAAGCTCAAAATATTTTTAACGACCTGATTTATGAATAATCTTATATTAAAATTAAGGATTTTCATTGGTAGGAAGTGTTTTAGGATGAAAACAGGGTGTCGGATTGCGGCCACGAACCATGTATACAGCTAAAACCACTTTTTGGAATGTCGACTTAGTCGCGGCCGCGAACGGTGGTTGCGGCCGTGAACCATTGTTGAAGTTTTTGGCTCGTTTGCTCATCTGGTTGGTCGGGGACGGCAACTTCGGGTCGCGTTTGCAATGACTTAAACGAAGCCTATTCTTCATCAGCCTCTTTTTCATCCTTGGCTCATTCTTTGTTTCAGACTTCTTCGAGACTGGACTTTTGGTCTTAATTTACCTGTATTGTTCTGAAACGAGTCCAAACACATCAATTTGCCCAATAAAACAATTATGAATGATACACGGTTGAAAATTCATGCAAATGTCATCAAAACAACACTTAATTCGACCTAAAATGCATGCATGAACATTATTTTGGATGTATAGCCGTTGTTGGCTTTTAGTATCTTCTGCTAGACCATCAACATACTTTCTTAGCACGTAGAGAAACATGATCCTCCTCACTTCTCTGACACACAAGTACAAAAAGACAAAATGGAGACGACAAGTTTTAATTTCGGAGCTGTAGTTCTTTTTTCCCACCAGAAGAAGACTTTTGGAGACAAGTCTCTCTAAATAATCCTTGACATCATGTTCTTCCATTTCAAACCATGTTGGTTCAAGAATTCGATCACAGTTCCATGACACGAAGAGCTTGGAGGTGGGGAATTCATAGGCTTGAGGGAAAATGCCCATATAGAGAAAACATAGTTTAAATGATGAGGCAAATATTGGTAGCTTGGATATAGCACCGCAAATATTTTATCATATGCATGCTCAAAAATTGAATTCTTTTTCTTTGCTACCATGTTCTAATAGTCTACTATCATCTCGGCTTCTAACAGGAGGCTCGCAACCATGATGATCATAAGAGGAAGACCATTACAGTTATTAGCTATCAATTTTCCAGCTTTCTCAAGTTGAGGAGGGCATATTTTGTCACCTAGTACATGTTCACGTAGTAATCGCCACCTTTCTTCATTGTCGAGCAAAGGTATCTCTTGACATGATTGGGCAACCTGAGCAACTTCTGTCAGCCGGGTTATCAACCAGATTTCAAACTTGGTGGCTGGGAATAAGTTGTTCAAGTAACACCCAGGGAGTTTAGCTCCATACATCATCCAGAACAATGAGGCATTTCTTCCTGTTTAACGTATCAACTCTTTTTTTATGCATTTGGTCAATGTTGTCTGGATATATTTGAGCTAGACTATATGTCATCAGTCTTTCTGGTTGATAATTTAGGCCTAAGGTGACCCAAACACGGTGGTCAAAATGGCTTGATGATTCAAATGTTTTTCTAGCACGAGTAGTCTTACCAATGCCTGCCGTTCCGAAGAGTAAGACAGTCTTGATCTCTAGAGGATGATCTGGGAGTAGATTCATCTTGATATAATCAATTGCATAAGATAGTCCAAGAACCTCCGCAATTATTGAAGATGCGCCATTTTCAGCATTGCCACCACGATACGAATAGTGCAATTACACGTCTTCCATAATTTTAGATATCTACACACAAAAATTGATAACCCAACCCCCTATTGCATATGTCAATTATAGTCTAATCCGTTACAAATCCTTCTTAAAAATGACCGAAAAGATGTCTTGATATACATATAATGCATGTATTCACAAAACAGTAAATATGACATATTTTTACTTGCTTCGCTTAGTGATTTTAATACTTCACAAAACAGTAAGTATGATCTCATCTTGGTCTCTTTCCAAGGTGACTATAGGCAACAACATTTCGTGTTGTTCCTCTCACGAAGGTGATCACTTGCAAGTAAGTGTTTGATCCGCCAATCTCATCCTGCTCGCTTACCAAAGCGCCAGGGTGATTTCCCGTGTGAGTGGGACAATCTAAGCCTTGTGACATATCACATACAATAAACACAATATTTCTAACATATAATAAGGGCACATCTCATTGATAAATAAAATTGTTCATACAGGCTTAAAGAATTTAAATTCTACGAAGTCCCATACTCTTAACATGCCTTAATACATCTCTACTTAAAGGCTTGGTGAAAGGATCAACTATTATTTCACCAGTGGGAACGTGTCTGAGAACCACTTGCCCCTGCACAATATTATCTCAGATGAAGTGGTATCTGGTGTCAATATGCTTGGCCCTCCCATGATACTTGGGGTCCTTAGCATATGTTAGTGCAGTTGTGTTGTCATAAAGGACAACTACTGCATCATCTACGTGCGCCATAATGCGCAAAGTCTGGAGAAATCTTCTCAACCAGATAGCCTCTGGAACTGCAGATGTACAGGTGATGTACTCTGCTTCTATAGTGGATAAAAATATACAGGGCTGCTTCTTGATACACCAAGTGATAGCAGCGCCACCCAACAAGCATGCATATCCCGATGTGGATTTACGTTCATCTCTATTCGCTGATCCATCAGCATCGCTGTAACCAAGTAGCTTCAGACTACCACCGTGATAGCATAAAGCTAAATCACTTGTCCCCACAAAATATCTAAGTATCCTTTTGACTGCAGCCCAGTGAGCGCGTCCGGGATTACTTTGATACCTACTCATCATCCCAACTGCAAAGCATAGGTCTGGTCGAGTACACATCATCCACATACAATAAGAGAATTGTGAATTTTTTTCTCATCCCTTTTGATAAACACACAGTGATCTTCCTCAACCATCGTAAAGCCTATCGAAGTGATAGCTTGATGAAATTGAAGGTACCACTGTCTGGATGACTGTTATAGCCAATAAATGGAACACTTTAAGCGGCACACTTTGTGCTCTTGTTCTTTTACCTGAAAACCCTTAGGTTGATCCATATAGATCTCATCACCCAGTTCTCCATTGAGAAATGTTATCTTTACATCCATTTGGAACAGTTCCCAATCAAGGTGGGCGACAATTGCTAAAATGAGACGGATCGAGGCAAACCTCACCACTTAGGAGAATGTCTCTTCATAGTCCACACCTTCTTTTTGGGTAAAGCCATTTGCCACCAGGCGAGCTTTGTACTTGTCTATCGAGCCATCAAATTTTCGCTTGACTTTGAGAACCCACTTGTTCCCAATTATCTTGCGTCCAGACGATAGATCGACCAGCTCCCAAACTTGGTTCTTAACCATCGAACTCATCTCTTTCTCCATAGCATTTATCCACTCTTTACCATTTGGAGAAGTTACAGCCTCTTCATAAGTGGCTGGCTCATTTAACATCCATTGTTGCACACATGAAAGATTCCCCCTCGAGTTCAAAACGTCTTCGGGGCACCATTCCACGCTTACTCCGGCGCAACTCTAGATCTTGAGAGTCTTCATGCAATGGATTTCTCCCACTGACTCTAAGAACGCTCTCATTATTCCCGTCGACTGCTAGATTTGGTTGTGAAACCGCATCCTTGCCAGGAATTCCAACATTGTCTTCAGAATCTTATAACTCATAAAGTTTAATATCTGCTTTAACTTCTTCAACTGTTGGAAATTCCTCCTCAAGGAAATTGACATCGCCTGACTCAATTTCTGTCTTTCCTCCATCAAGATGTTCATCATACATCACATAGTCTTTCGAGTGGTCACAATATCTTATAAAGATATGTTTGACTGCTCTGGGACCAAGTTTCCCACCTTATGAGAAGTATTATGAACAAACCCAGCTGACCCCCAAGGACTTAAGCCTTCTAACTTAGGCTTTCTTTCATGCGACAACTCATACGGCGTCGAAGGAGCTAACTTAGATGGCACACGATTCAATATGTAGGCAGCAGTTAAGATTGCATCTCGCCAAAAGGATATTGGTAGATTTGCTTGTGCTATCATTGATCTGGCCATGTCCAGAAGTGTCCTATTCCTCCTCTCTACAACACCATTTTGTTGCGGAGTGTATGTCGGGAGGCAACCCGATGTTTACGATTATTTTTGCTCTTTTTGCCCTTTATTTTTATTGTTTTTATAGTAGAACTATTTTATTTTCATGTTTTTCTTGTATTTCATGAGGTTCACAGGACCAGGAATGCCATATAATCGAGACGAGGATCAGAAAAACGGAGAAAATGTGTCTAAGGCTCGAAACAGGGCCCTCGGCCGCGGTACATAAGCACGGCCGCGGCCAAATTGCTCCAGAAACACCAGAATTGCTGGACACTCCGCGCGACCGCGGCCAAGGTGCACGCCTGCGGCCTGAAGAACAGCAGGATAAAACCCTGGCCGTAGCCAGGTTCTTCTCCCTCATTTTTCTTTCCCCCCCCCCCCCTACCCCCGCGAAAACCACACACTCTGCACACACATAATCATTCTTCCACCCACACATCACTAGAATTCAGCACTTATTCACACACACACACCTTTAAACACAAACTAGTCCGATTACCTTCGGATTTTCACCACGCTTTTGGGCAAGTCGATTTGGGCGCGAAACACAAATTCGAATTTTCCTCGACTAAACTCATCCGGTACGTGACGCTAACCCTTCTCCTTGCCATATAACCAAATTTCCCTTAAATTAGATCCTTATAATTTTTATTTTACTTGAATTGGGTCCTTGTAATTGTTGGGTACATAATGGCTAAAGGTACTCAATTTTTATCACAAATAAAAAGTAAAGAGTAAATATTTAATAATTCTTATTACATGTATATTTAGACATATGACTATATTGAAATCATAATTATATATCCTCAATCACTAAAATAAGCATTTTATTTTAGTTGTAAAACTTTTCTTTTAATTGGATGGTCTCGCAGCTTTATAAAACCAAAATTCTTTATGTTAGTAATTTGATTCTGATCAATAAAAAAAACACTTGGTGTGGGATGTGTGTGAATGAATTTGAAAAAAACTAAATAAGCAGTAAAGGACACCGGTTTACGTGGTTCGGTCGAAAGACCGACATCCACGAGAGAACAACCAATTCACTAGAAATTAACCAGCAGCAAGAATACAAGATCACTTTACTAATAACTCCCAAGAACTCAACTAACTCTATTGTTCTTCACCTTTCTTGTCTCCTTCTCTGTTTTGCCACCTGTATTATTGAGAGAATGAATGCTCTCAATATCCACCAATATGTGTTACAAGAAGAGTAGAAGATATAATTAACTAACTTCTACATGACTCATTTAACTAACCAAAATTGATCTGCCAAAACGAGCCACAAATAAAATAAGTATGCATGAAGTTCATGCATGTGCTTGCCTCACGTGACCTCTGCTTCTAAACCACATCTCAGGCCCCTTTGATTAACAGTAGATGATTGAAACTGAATTATGCAGCTAACGTTCTTCACGATTCTCCACCTTGGTTGCAAACTGAAGTTGAAGCTGACAACCCCACACAGTGAATATCCTCCTAAACCACTGTCTTTTCAATTAAACAGCAACAATTCTCAACAAATAACAACTTGGATTAAGCCCAAGCAATGTCGTAACTTATCACTTGGCAATGATTTTGTAAGCATATTATTATCATGTGTGCTTGCTTTTACAACCTCTACATCTCCTTTCCACTATATCTCTGACAAATTGAAGTCTAACATCTATATGCTTTGACCTCTCGTGAAAAACTTGATGTCTTGCCAAATACAAGGCACTTTGTGAATTACAAATGACTTTAACAGTCTTCTGTTGAAACCCAAATTCTGCAACAATCCCCTTCAACCAAATTACTTCTTTTACAGCCTCAGTTAATGTCATATATTCAACTTCAGTAGTAGATAATGCTATTGACTGAAGCACTGACCTCCAACTAACAGCTGCTCCAAACAAGGTGAAAACATAACCAGATTGGGATTTTCTTATATCAACATTTGCTGCAAATCCTGAATCCACAAAGCCTCTCAGAACTTAGGTGTAATTATCACTCCTCTTGAGCATAATTCCATAAGAAGAAGCACCCTTCATATATCTCAATATCCACTTAAGTGCCTCCCAATGTGTCTTTCCAGGATCTACAAAAAATATGCTCACAACACTTATAGCATGAGAAATGTCTGGCCTTGTACATACCATGGTGTACATAATACTCCCAACTATATTTTCATATAGGATTTTGTTCATCTCTCTTCTTTCCCATTTTTAGGCTTCTCCACTTCTGAAAGTCTATAACTGCTGCCCCAGTGGTACTGACATTGATCTTGCCTCATGCATATTCAATTTTCTTAGGATTTTATCAACATAACTCTTTTGTTGTAGCCACAACAAACCATTCTTTATGTCCCTAATAATGTCCATACCCAGAATTCTTCTTGCTTTTCCTAATTCTTTGATCTCAAACTCATCCTGCAGTATGTTCTTTAGAGCTTGTATCTTCTTATGACTCTTGTTGGCCACCAACATGTCATCAACATACAATAGCAAGTATAACACAACAATGTCTCTATCCTTCTTAAAATATACACAGTTATCATGCCTTGATTTCAGAAAACCAATTTTCTTCATGTAAGTATCAAATTTTGGTCGAGCCATGTACATTGTTTCTTTCAGATCTCCATGCAAGAAAGTTGTCTTAACATCTAGTTGTTCAAGCTCTAAGTCTAAATGTGCTACTAATGCTAAAAGAATTCTGATAGAGCAGTGTTTAACCACAAGGGAGAAGACTTCATTATAATCAACTCCTTTTTTCTGAGTAAATCCCCTAGCTACTAATTTGGCTTAATACCTCACTCTTTCTGAATCTAATACTTCAACCTTTCTCTTGAACATCCACTTGCAACTAATCAATTTCTAGTGAGTACGTTTGTTCACAAGAGTCCATGTATGATTCATCTGTAGAGAATTCATCTCTTCTTTCATAGCAGACATCTAATGATCCTTGTCAACACCACTTGTTGCCTCAGTTAAATTTCTTGGTTCATGAAATTCCAAATCTTCAGATACATTCAATGCATATGTTGTGAGGTACTCTCCACCATATCTAGTAGATAATTTTATCACTCTTCTCTCCCTGTCTCTTACAAGCTGATATCCACTGGATTTCTCTTCTTATGTCAAATCCTCACCATCAGATGATATAGCATCTGAACTATCTTCATTCTTATCCTTTTCATCCTTGCCAAACTCCACCTTGATTTGAGATATATCTTAATTAATCTTAGCCATTATACTTTGCTTGAATGGCATCTTATCCTAAAAAAACTCCACATCACTGCTCACAATGATCTAGTTCATGCCTGGTTCTATGCACCAGAGTCTATACCCTTTCACTCCCCTTAGATACCCATCATGACATATCTAAGAGCTCTAGCATCTAACTTATCCTGCTTGATGTGGGCATAGACCATACAACAAAAAATTCTGAGATGAGAATATCTAGGAGGGTCTCCTGTCCAACTTTCACCAGGAGTCACAAAATTGTTTGCAGTTGAAGGGCTTTTGTTTATAAGATATGTTGTTGTTGTAGTAGCTTCCCCCCAAAATATCTTTTGCGTTCCTAAGCTGAGTCACATACATCTGACCTTCTCCAAAATGTTCTTATTCATCCTTTCTGCAATCCATTCTGTTGTGGCTTGGCAGGAATAGTTTTGTGTCTTTTGATCCCATTTTCTTTCCAAAAACTGTTAAACTCATCTGATAGAAATCCAAACCCTTTGTCTGTCCTTAGGCACTTTAGAGTTGATGATTTCTCAACTTCTACCTCCTTACACCACCCTTGGAATCTATTAAAAGCCTCTGATTTTCCCTTTAGGATGTATATCCACAAATTCTTTGAATAATCATCTATTATGCTCACGAAGTACTTACCTCCACCTAAAGATTATGTCCTAGATGGCCCTCATACATCCAAGTGAGCATAATCCAGAGGTGCTTTTGACAAGTGTCTTCCAACTGAAAATGGTTTCTTCTTACTTTTGCCTAGTATGAAATCTTCACATAGTTCTATTTTGAACTTCTTGTGATTCTGTAGGAGGTTTTCTTTCAGTAACTCATTCAGGCCGGTTTCACTCATGTGGCCAAGTCTCTTGTGCCACAAAGGGGATTCATCCCTTTTAACAGACTCAGATTCACCCACTACTGTATCAGCTAACAAATAGTATAGGCTAGATTTCTTTATTCCTTTCATAATAATCTTTGAATCTTTGTAAACATAGAGATAGCCCTTATCAGATCTGAAATTACATCCTTTGCTCTCAAGAGTTCCAAGACTTATCAAATTCCTTTTTAACTAAGGAATATGTCTCACATTTGACAAGATTTTAACTGAGCCATCATGAATTCTAATTCATACATTTCCAATTCCTACTACAGGAAATACCTTATCGTTACCCAGCATAATTGATCCCATCTTGTGTTCATTGTAGCTTTCAAACCAGTCCTTATGCAGACAGATATGATAGGTACATCCTGAATCCAGAATCCAACTATCTTCTGCCTTCACATCTATGACATTCAACATATCAGCTTCATACTCTCCTTCAACCAAATATGTTGTGTGATTTTGTTTGTCTTTCTCTACTTGTTTCTTTTTCCATTTGAAACAGTCCTAACTCAGATGTCCAGGCATGGCACTTCCTTGTCTCCTTCCCCTCAAACATCTTTGGCTTTGCTTGAGGCAGTTTCTTGGTTTGATCTTGCACTTATTATTTCTTGAACTTGAAATTCTTACCTTTCTTGACATTCAAACACTTTGCTGGAGCATCTTGTTTAGATTCATTCAGTCGTTGTGTTCCTTTTGCCCTGATGGCTATTTCAACATCAAACAATGTAATGGTGGTTCCCTTTCCATACAACATTGCATCCTTGACATGCTCATAAGACTTGGGAAGAGAATTGAGGAGGATTATAGCCTTATCCTCGTCATTCATCTTTACATCTATATTCTCCAAATAGTCAAGAAATTTATTAAATTCATCTAGCTGATCATCTACGCTCCTTTCTTCAGAGAATCTATACGAATATATTCTCTATTTCGAATTTGACCTGTTAGCGAGTGATTTGGTCATGTATAGCGTTTCTAGTTGGCCCAAACCTCTGCAGTTGTCTTCTCTTTCGCAACTTCATGAAGTACCTTATCAGAGAGACATAAAATGATGGCATTGTGTGCCTTCTCCATCAATTCCTGCTTCTGAGATTCATCCTACTTCTCCGGCAGACCTTTGATTCCCTTCAGTGCACCGGCCAGACCTTGTTGCACCAACAGGGCCTTCATTTTTGTCGGCCAAAGCCCAAAATCATTTCTTCTGATGAACTTCTCAGCCTCAAACTTGGTGGATGCCATGGCAGTGGTCTTCTTCCCGCAGACGGCGCCAATTTGTTAACAATTTGGTTCTGATCAATAACACAAACACTTGGTGTGCGATGTGTGTGAATGAATTCGAAAAAACCAAATAAGCAGTAAAGGACACCGATTTACGTGGTTCGGTCAAAAGACCTACATCTACGAGAGAACAACCAATTCACTAGAGATTAACCAACAACAAGGATACAAGATCACTCTACTAAGAACTCCCAAGAACTCAACTAGCTCTATTGTTCTTCACTTATCTTGTTTCTGTGATACCCCGAATCTTTGAAATGCAATAAAATACATTGCTTGCATCTTAAATATTTTTATCAATTTTAATTGGCTTGTGATATCATTTTTAGAAAATATGTATCATCGTGATGTACCAGGTCGACTGCACTCCTAGCACAAAAAAAAAGTAAGAATAAAAAGTTTATAATATAAAAACCTAAAATTACCATCGGGCTTAAGAAGTAAGAAATAATAATCAAAGTTAAAATATATATGTACATAAGATAAATAATATAATAATATAATAATATGATAATAAAAATATAACTACATAGATATATATATATATACACACACATACGAATAACATAACATATATATTATAATAATAAAATAATAATATCATAACATAACTACATATATATATATATACGAATAACATATAAAATAATAATATTCTAAACTTAGTAAAACACATACATATGCTAAATATAGCAAATGCAAATCTGTTAAACATTATTAACTTATTTCATAGGAAACAACTTGGTTTTGTTTCCAAAATTTATACTGAATAAGGATTATAAAGTATCCCACATTGAAACTATTATACAAATGTTTCGACAAATCTGTATATAAAAAGTAGTTAACAGTTTCTTTTAAAAAAACATAAGAACCTAAACGAAAAATAATATATATTACATATTGGATATCCTTTAACTAGGAGGTCCTTATAAGTTTATTTTCAACAACGCTCGGACCGATGTTTTGGGAAGTTGTTTAATAGTGTTAAAATCTTTTGAGGTACGTCTTCTTTAATAGTCTTTTTATTTTTATTGTCATTGTCATTTATAGTTTATATAAATTTAGGAATTTAATTATTTTCTTGATTTAAGTAGATTTATAGATTTAGCTATTTTCTTAAGATTGTATTAAATAGTTAATGTTTAAGATGCATGTTAGTTAGTATAAAATATTTATTAATGTAATTAATAATTTAAATTTAATAAAATAGTTAGGCCTTTTAATTTAGGACTATAATTTATTACGACTCGACTTATGTATTAGAAATTGTAAAAGATAGACATAATCCAAGGATATTGTATCACACTTAATCACTTTGAAAATACTAAACCCGATAAGTAATACTAATTAATTAAACAACATGTGCTAGGTGTAGTGCAGGTCGGGCCTAGGACATACACGACTCAACTATTTTAAAGCAAGCAAAACAAGGTGGGTGACTGGGCTATTTGTAAGTACATTATGCCATTGAACATGTATTTTGATAAATATGTTTGCCTTCGGGCTTATTGATATGATACCTCTTAAGTCGTAAGATTGGCTTTTGAGAAAGGCTCTTAAGTCGTAAGATTGGCTTTTGAGTAGGGCTTGGGAGTCGTAAGATTGGCCCCTAAGTCCAGCAATATGGCTTTTGAGTCGTAAGATGGGCTCCTAAGTCAAGGATGTATTTATTATTGTGCATCTTCATTTAGTATAACTGCTTACAAAGTTCCCACTGAGTTTATACTCATGCCCATAATTACAAAACTTCAGGTTAGTTGAGCGAGGTGGCGGGGCTGTTGCGGCAAAGGTCACCGGGTTCCTTCTTCTACCCGCAACTCAAAGATGTTTTTGCCTCTTCTATGTATATAAATAAGTTTGTGTGTCATAAAATCCGGGATTTGCATTTTCTTAGAAACTTTGGAACCACTAGTGTAAATATGTTTTGGCAGTGTCTTATTGTCAATAAAATTTCTACTTTTATCCAATAAGTATTTTATCTCACGCTTTCGCACCTTTTTATTTATTTATTACTTAATCAAAAAGAAAAATTTAGTAGCACATCAATTCCGAGTTAATGGGATTGGGGTGTTACAGTTTCCCTGTCTGTTTTGCCTACCTGAATTATCGAGAGAATAAATGCTCTCAATATCCACCAATATGTGTTACAAGAAGAGTAGAAGAGATAACTAAATAACTACTACATGACTCATTTAACTAACCATTTATCTAACCAAAATTGAGCTGCCAAAACGAGCCACAAAGAAAATAAGTATGCATGCAATTCATGCATGTGCTTGTCTCATGTGACCTCTGCTTCTAAACTACATCTCAGTACCCTTTGATTAACAGTAGATGATTGAAACTGAATTGTGCAGCTAACACTCTTCACATTTTACATATACCATGTTTTGATTGTCATTTTACTTATTCAAACGTGTGCGTAATTTATTATGAAATAATTTTTTTAACTTTTACTTAAGAAAATAAAACAAGACATTACGAGCCTCGTATTTTAATTTATTTTTAAACATAACTCTTTTTGGGACGACGTGAGCATAAAAGAATCACAAACTCTCATGTACATTAAGTGAACAAATCTTAAAATTTGTGTAATTCGGATCACGGGCAGACCCGTAGGTTGTGTGAAGGTTTTCATGAAAATGTATCACGATTTGGATAGCCGAATCCACCAGTTAAGTCTCCATTTTTATATGATCTTTTAATTTAATTTTATGAAAAACTAATGGTTTGGATAACCGAATCAACCAGTGCACAACCCCTAGTTTCACTTTGTAGATTATTCACATTTAAATTAAAGTAACATTGTCTCATCCAGAATTATTTTCCAAACATCACCAAAACAATAGTAAATATAGAACATACTTTATTAGTTTTATATATTCATTTATGTTCTAAGTAGATAACAAAACAATATCGTAGCATATACTCACCAAATCATAAAATAGAAAGATATATCAATCTTCTGAATGAGTGTTAAATGATAATCTGACATTGCCTGATATAATCAACATCAAAAGTTAAAATTTGTTAGTAATTAAAGCATCTAGAAACACATACACACGTATATAGGGAATCGATATACCTCAATTGTATTGTAGCAGAAGTTTATTTGGTTGATTCCCCAACCGATGGATCGTACTCTGATTCATCTACTAGCCCGTCTTGACAAACACTAATAGAGCATCCGCCTTTTGCTACACATCTTAGGCTCTTGGAGGACTTCGGTGATACTCTAAGAACAAGAATAGAGAGAACAATTGGGAATGTATTCTATGGTGTATTGTTTCCGTCGTTTACTAATATAAGATATATTTGTATATATAATGGTATGGGAGAGATTTGTCTCCTATTATGGATAGGGTCTCCATCCTTATCAGGAATATATTTAATAAGATATCAAAATATCTAATCGAATATATATCCCAACTATATTGGATTCATCAGATATGGATACAACCAACATCTCCCACTCACACAAATCTGATCCCACTCATTCGAATCTAAAGACTCCACAATTCTCATCATCACATCTCTTCTTTCATACAAAGACTAAGGCGTGCGACCGAGCGAGAACAGACTGGAACAAAGTGAGGAGAGTTATATTAAGTTATCACCCAACTAACGTAACTCATCAACTCAGGAGACTCGCTGTGTACCCCAAACTACGTGGTTGCACTAGACCAAACATCTCTGACCCCTCTTATGCATATAGAGCATGTTTGACCCCTAAATTGTATTTATGCTCATGACTATGTCCAAACTAATTCGACTTAGTCGGCCGGCTTATGAGCCATAGTACACAAGTGCATTACCAGCTTAAGTTTTCCTTGGCCTCTTATGTCAATCTGTTTGGACTTGACAGCTTTCTTAGTCATGCTCCGACAGACCGTATCAACCATGGCCATTGAACACATGCGAAAGTAGCATCATCAAGCTTACACTTCATGACATAGTCCAAAGTCCTAAAGGGCAAAAAAAATCACTATAAGAGCTCACACAGTGACGAAGCAGGGATCTATTCGGCTACTCATCTTACTTAGGTCGTCATTGAGCACATGTAGTATGAATACATGCTATGATGGAGCTCCCACTCAAATTTAGGCATGTCACGCTCTGAACATCATACGAGTCATAGTCCAGTCGCTCTTCTAGCGTCTGACATGCGTATCACTAGAAATTTGTCTCCAACACAACTTCAAATGATTCGCACACTCGGCTGTCAAGGGGCTTATATGAAGTTAGGACATTCTTCATAATCGATCAAGTATGATCTCATCCTGTCCTCTTGCCAAGGCAACTATGGGCAACAACCTTTCGTGTTGTTCCTTTTACGAAGGTGATCACTTAAGCATTTGATCCGCCAGTCTCACCCTGCTCGCTTACCAAAGCGCCAGGGCGATTTCCCATGTGAGTGGGATAATCCAAGCCTTGTGACATATCACATATAATAGACACATTACTTCTAACATATAATAAGGGCACATTTCATTGATAAATAAAATTGTTCATACAGGCAAAAAAAATTAAAATTCTACGAAGTCCCATACTCCTAAAATGCCTTTGAAATACATCTCTACTCAAAGGCTTGGTGAAATGATCAGCTATCATTTCACCAGTGGGAACGTGCCTGAGAACCACTTGCCCCTGCGCAATATTATCTCGGATGAAGTGGTATCTGGTGTCAATATGCTTGGTCATCCCATGATACTTGGGGTCCTTAGCATATGCTAGTGCAGTTGTGTTGTCACAAAGGACAACTACTGCATCATCTACGTGCGCCGTGACGCGAAAAGTCTGGAGAAATCTTCTCAACCAGATAGCCTCTTGAACTGCAGACGTGCAGGCGATGTACTCTGCTTCCATAGTGGATAGAGATATACAAGGCTGCTTCTTGCTACACCAAGTGATAGCAACGCCACCTAACAAGAATGCATATCCCGATGAGGATTTACATTCATCTCTATCCGCTGATCCATCAGCATCGCTGTAACAAAGTAGCTTCAAACTGCCACCGTGATAGCACAAAGCTAAATCACTTGTCCCCTTTAAATATCTAAGTATCCTTTTGACTGCAGCCCAGTGAGCGCGTCCGGGATTACTTTGATACCTACTCACCATCCCAACTGCAAAGCACAAATCTTGTCGAGTACATATCACTGCGTACATCAAACTCCCTACTGCGCTTGCATAAGGAACCTTAGCCATGCTTTCTTTTTCATCATCTGTCTTTGGGCATAAATCTTTGCTAAGAACATAAAGTTTTTCATAGGCGTGGCAACGGGTTTAGCATTATGCATACGAAATCGCTCCAGAACCCTCTTAATATAAATCTCTTGAGACAAAGTTAAGAGTCTCTTTGAGTGATCTCGGTGTATCTTAACACAAATTATGTATTCTGCCTCTCCCATGTCTTTCATCTCAAAAGTAGATGACAGCCAGTGGCGACAATCATCTCCGTACCATTTCCAGCCAACAAAATGTCATCCACATATAATGAGAGAATTGTGAATTTTTTCTTATCCCTTTTGACATACACACAGTGAGATCTTCCTCAACCATCGTAAAGCCTATCGAAGTGATAGCTCGATGACATCGAAGGTACCACTGTCTGGATGATTGTTTCAGTGCATAATAGAACGCTTTAAGCGGCACACTTTGCGCTCTTGTCCCTTTACCTGAAAACCCTAAGGTTGATCCATATAGATCTCATCACCCAGTTCTCCATTGAGAAATGTTGTCTTTACATCCATTTGGAACAGTTCCAAATCAAGGTGGGCGACAATTGCTAAAATGAGACGGATAGAGGCGAACCTCACCACTGGGGAGAATGTCTCTTCATAGTCCACACCTTCTTTTTGGGTAAAGCCTTTCGCCACCAGGCGAGCCTTATACTTGTCTATCGAGCCATCTGCTTTTCGCTTGACTTTGACAACCCACTTGTTCCCAATTGTCTTGCATCCAGACGGTAGATCGACTAGCTCCCAAACTTGGTTCTTAGCCACCGAACTCATCTCTTCCTCCATAGCACTTATCCACTCTTTAGCATTTGGAGAAGTTACAGCCTCTTCAAAAGTAGCTGGCTCATCAACATCTATCGTTGCGTACATGAAAGATTCCCCCTCGAGTTCAAAACGTCTTCGGGGCACCATTCTACGCTTGCTCCTGCGCAACTCTAGATCTTGAGAGTCTTCATGCGATGTATTTCTCCCACTGACTCTAAGATCGCTCTCATTATTCCCGTCGATTGCTGGATTTGGTTGTGAAACCACATCCTCGCCAAGAATTCTAGCGTTGTCTTTGGGATCTTGTAACTCATAAAGTTTAAGATCTCCTTTAACTTCTCCAATTGTTGGAAATTCCTACTCGAGGAAATTAACATCGTGTGACTCAATTTCTGTCATTCCTTCGTCAGGATGTTCACCATACATCACATAGCCTTTCGAGTGGTTACAGTATCTTATGAAGATATGTTTGACTGCTCTAGGACCGAGTTTCCCATGCTTATGGGAAGTATTATGAACAAACCCAGCTGACCCCCAAGGGTGCAAGCCTTCTAAGTTAGGCTTTCTTTCATGCCACAACTCATACGGCATAAGGAACTGACTTAGACAGCACACGGTTCAATATGTAGGCAACAGTTAAGATTGCATCTCCCCAAAAAGATATTGGTAGATTTGCTTGCGCCATCATTGATCTGGCCATGTCCAGAAGTGTCCTATTCCTCCTCTCTGCAACACCATTTTGTTGCAGAGTGTAAGGAATTGACAGTTGTCTAATGATCCCTTTTTCCTCACAGTATGTCTGAACTGATCAGACAAGTATTCTCGCCCTCTATCAGTGCGTAAAGTTTTAAGTTTCCTATCTCTTTGGTTCTCAACCTCCGCTAAGAATCGCTTAAAGCAATCAAGCGCTTCTGAGTGGTGAGATAGGAGATACACTGAATTCTAGCGCGAATTGCCAGACATGGTTCGCACACAGGAAGGTTGACTTTAGCGAGATTACCTAGAAGACCTTCTCGAGCTAACCTAGTCATCCTTTCACGTCCTATGTGTCCTAACCTTGCATGTCATTTATTAGAATCATTCAAAACATCAACAAACGAAGAAACAAAAGAAGTGCATGCAATAGATAAATTCAACATGAAAAATTCATTGTTCATATGTCCTATGCCATAAAGGTTGTTGCCGAGAAAAATAGATAACATAGTATTTTCAAACAGGAAAGAAAAATCTTGACTCAAAAGTGCTGAAACTGAAAGTAAATTACACCGAATACTAGGCGCATAAAGCACATCACTAAGGAGCAGCTCGCCCCCAGTGCTAAGTTTGAGCTAGTATGACCCAACTCCCACCACCTCTTCTTGCGCGCCATTTCCCATAACAATGTAGTGGCTGCCCGCTGGTACTCGATGATAATCTACAAATCCAGCTGTATCTCTTGTCACATGTTTGGTTGCTCCCGAGTATACAATCCAACCATGGAGAGAATTAGCAACGAACACATGTGAGCAAACAAATGAATTAGAAGAGCTAGGAGCAGGTCTTACCTTCTTTGGCTCAATACAATTACGAGCAAAGTAACCCGTCTTTCCACAGTTATAGCAAGTGTCTTTCTTCTTTCCGCTCCTTTTACCACGGTGACGCTTTTTAGCCTTTTCATCTTGCGGGCCCAAGTTTTGGTTTTTGGTTGCTTTGTCCTGCATTCTTTTGCTTTTTCCAACAGTTGTCTGTGTTAGGCTTGCGTTGCCCAGCGTGTGCGACGAAAGCAGCCGCTTGTGCTCTTTCCGCCACGAGTCTAAGATGACTGGCGACGCTATCAAGGTCTGGATTTGTTCGTTGTGTGTGAGCACAAGTTTAACTTGTCCCCAGGTCTGCTCAGGTAGCGACCTTAGGACTGCCAAAACTTGTTGTTCATTGGTGAGTTCATTTCCAGCATTTTGAAGCTCTCGAATCATGTCTTTCATGACATCAAGATGCTGGCCCATAGTGTGGTTAGGGTCAAGTACGTACTAATTGAACTTAAGGGTTAAAGCCCTTAGTCTCGTTGTCGAGGTAGCGTCGTACGTGACCTTTAAGCCGTCCCACAACTCTTTAGTTGTAGGAAATGTCTCGAACTTATGAATCAGATGATCCTAGATGCAGCTAAGCATAGTGTAGCGCGCAGACCGATCTTGATTCACCCACTTATTGTACGCGTCCAAATTGTGATGATATTGGGCATTTTGACCGTTCACTGGCTCAATCGGCATAGCCATAGTCTCGGTGAGATGGTCAAGGACCTTCATATTATGTAGCAGAAACTGAATCTTACGGTGCCACATGGCATAGTTCTGACCATCTAATTTGCCAGAACCGTAAAGATCGAAAAAGCTATTTGGGCATCCATTTCTGTTAATATTATGCGCAATATGTTAGAAGTTTGTCTATTTAATATTTTTTATTCGGGTCCAAATAAAATTTTATTATTTCTCACAAGTGAATGAGATCGACAATTTGCCACACAGGCTCATAATCATCTCCCACTCAATTGAAGACAATAATAAAAAATTAAATGATCGCGAATAAAAAAAATATGTCCATCTCATAAAAAAATAACATAGTGAGATGTTAATGACCTATGGTGGTAAATACGAAATAACAAAAATTACATGGCCTCAAAAAATGGCCCCTCTAATACATATGCCTAGTGAGAAACGAAAATAAAAATGAAAAATTACAATTTCCGTTCCTACTACATGATTCTATAAAAGAAAAAATACAACGGGACATCGTATAACCACCATCATCATCAACATCTCATACATACATCAACATCACATCACGTAATAAAAATTCGCAAACAATTAAATGTCATCCACATATAATGAGAGAATTGTGAATTTTTTCTCATCCCTTTTTACATACACACAGTGATCTTCCTCAACTATCGTAAAGCCTATCGAAGTGATAGCTCGATGAAATCGAAGGTACCACTGTCTGGATGATTGTTTCAGTCCATAAATAGAATGCTTTAAACGGCACATTTTGCGCTCTTGTCCCTTTACCTGAAAACCCTTAGGTTGATCCATATAGATCTCATCACCTAGTTCTCCATTGAGAAATGTTGTCTTTACATCCATTTGGAACAGTTCCAAATCAAGGTGGGCGACAATTGTTAAAATGAGATGGATAGAGGCAAACTTCACCACTAGGAAAAATGTCTCTTCATAGTCCACACCTTCTTATAGGGTTCTTATAGTCTCCTAGTTCACCTTTACTATCCATATCCATATATATATATACATATATATATATATATATATATAAATGGAGGTTACTTTTGTAATTTTAACTTTCTCGTCTTATTTTTTACTTCATAATTTGGTAAGTTGTTGTACCTTTAGTAAGTCTTAAATTTTATTTTATTTTTTTTAAATAATAATAACCTTTTTTTCATTTCTAATCCCTTTTTTATGTAAGATATATCATTCAATGGTCTTTCACGAGCTTTAATTTGACATCCATATCGTATATATTATAATTAGTTGAAAAAATAATATTATTTTCTTGGCTAATTGTATGTAATAAATATTGTTTATTGGCCTACAAAACTAGATAAGTTAAACAAGGTTTTTTTGTAAAAAAAAAAAAAAACAATGATTTATTTATAAAATACAGTTAGTCAGTATTTCATTTTACATTATATTTGTTTAATATTTGATCCCCTACTGCGCAAGCGCATGCACACACACACACACACACACACACACACACATATATAGTGAGAGTAATTCTGTAATTAACACCTTTTCGTCTAAAACTTTGGACCATAATCAGTACGACCTCTATTTTTATTAGATGTAGTTTTAGGTTTTGTCAATTATTTTTAAATAGATATTTTTTCCTAAATTTTCCATTAATATTGTTATCATTTTTCTAATTTTTATTAGATGAAAAAAAATACTCCCTCCGTCCCAAATGAACTTGCACACCTAAGGGTGCATACATTATTAAAAAAGTTGTTTTTTGCTTTGATGTTGAGTTTTCAAAGATGGATTGAGGGTGGAGATTGAGCGTGGAGATTCTGAGGGTGGAGATTGTGCTATAACTTTCTTTTTTAAGGGTGCGCAAATTTGATTGGGACATACCGAAAAGAAAAGTATTTAAGTTCATTCAAGATAGAGGGAGTATTCGATATAGTTTTAGGTTTTGTCAATTGTTTTAAATAGATGTCTTTTTACCCTTTTTTTCTAATTTTTCCAATACTATCAGTACCATTATCTCTAGAAATCTCTAATTTTCTATGTTACCATATCAAGTATCATATACAAAGAAAGATAATATAAGGAAAATACGATGATAAACTGGGAAATTCCACTAGAAAGTCTAAATTTCAGAAAATGTCTCAATTCAAGGCTTCAATTTTAGGAGTTTCCATTGACGGCCTAAATCTTGAGGTTTTTATAATTATCTTTTTTTCTCATTAGTGGTGTAGATTTTGAATTTTATTCTTAATCTTACATCTTGAAAAAAAAGACACATTATCTGATGAATGAAATGTTCATTAATATGTATAGAAATTTTCAATATATTCGGTACTAAAACTTTCAATCCACTCCATGCTGAATCTTTAGTACATCGAATAATATATCCCACTTTTGAAGGCCTAATCTTGAATTGACAATCTAGCCCGCAATTGAGAAAAACTCAAAATTCAGACCCTGAATTGAGAACCTCTAATATTCAGGCCCCTAATTGAGGCACTTTTCCAAAATTTAAGTCTTCAACTTAAATTCTGCTAAGATAAATCTAAGGGATTTGTGGGGAGATTGAAAATTTGGTTGAGGGTTATTTTTTTGTCCATTTCCCCTGTATTTTGATTCTCTTATCCAAAATTAAAACTGCATATAAAACACAAAGGATGTAGAATGTTATTATCACATTTAGTAAAAAATCAAACTTTATTTTAATCTTTTAAACCACAAATACCTTTTTTTTTTTCATTTCGAACCTATTTTTTATGTATAATATATCAAATTAAAGCTTTTTTGAAGACCTTTAATTTGATATCCATATTTTTTAGGAAATTTTGATATCTATATCACATATACTATAATTAGATTTTTCATTCAGAAATATTATATTGTTCGTTCGTTGATTATTTGAATAAGATTTGAGCGTTTAATGTGATTGGTATGATAGTCTGTGACAAGAATACAACTAAAATTAGGTAAATAGTTCACTAATAAATAAATAAATAAACCATCTTGAATATTTTATTAAAAGAAAAACTAATCAATCAATTTAATTTGACATAAAGTTTTCTTCACTTATGTGTCGAGATAAAATTCATTATTTATACTTTATTAAATTTAAAATAAAATCTAATGTATAATTTAATAATCGACTTATTAAATTATAATACTTGCAAATAGTAATTTATAGTTTGTTATAATAATAATTTTTGTTTGGTTAATCGCAGGACTACGACTTCCTCACATATTTATATATTTATATATGCAAATTAATATTGAAATTATTTTTTGTTACTTATTCATTTTTTCATAGTTTACATTTATTATGTTATTTTAATTTAAAAAATTACACTTTGCAATATAAACTGTGAAATTTTATACATGTTGCAATCTAATTTTCTTTTAAAAAATAAAATAAAATAAATCAGCCTGATCTTTATCAATTTTTTAGAATTTGCATCCAAAACATTGCTTTGTCGCATTAATTAACTTCAATTGTGTCTATTTCCCCATTTTGCAACATAATTAATTCATTTTTTAAAATTAATAAATTTGTATCTTAAATAAATCTAATATTTATGATAAAAATGTAGAATTTATTTGAATAAACATCAACATATATAAAATTATTAAGATATATTGAAAAACTCATATATTTTATTTTGTTGTTCCAATTATTGAATGATCTTTGAATTTGTTTTGTTAATATCAAGATTTATTTAAACCTGAAACGTATTCGAGTATATATTAAAACTTTAAAATTAGAATTCTCTTTTTAAAGCGGAAGTTAAATAGGTATATTCAAAGCTTAAATATTATTTAGATACGTTAAAATATCTAACTAAAATGAAAAAAAAAAAAAAAAAAAAAAAAAAAAAAAAAAACCCTCATTTACATATAACATTATTCAATTTATTAGATTTCATATATATCTTGACAAGTTGTGTGATATTTAGATTTTTGTGTTTGTTTGGATATTCATTATCACTTAAGCTATTTGTGGATGTCCACACATATTAATATCGATGTAGACACACTAAATATATGTTTGAGTTCAATATTAAGATAATATTAGTGTTTGTTTGAATATTCACTATCACTTAAATATATGTTCACACAACAATTTGATTTTCTTTGATATTTATTTTTGTTTGAATATTCATTTATCTTGATGATATATTTATAAAATATATGTTATATGAAATCCATATATCACGTAAGAGAAACGGATAGTTACACTAATTATATTTTTTATATGTTTAATCAACACTATTCAAATATTTATTTGGTTTAGAATGCATAAACTACATTTTTTTAATATTAGATTATATAATATTTAATTTAATTTAATTTAATTATTATTTTTTAAATAAATTTTCGTGCATCGCACAGGAGTGATACGAGTCTATATTATAACAAAATCCATCCAAAATAGTAATTTAAGAATTTTTCCGCCCAAATTCTCCTTGCCATTTCTGGAAAATATTACTTTTGGTATAAAACATTTTATTTGGAGATAAATATACATATATTCCAAAATATATTTATGCAGAATTATCTCAAATCAATAGTAAGGAGGTGTTTGCAATTTCTTTTCTCAAGTATTTTTAGCTTACAGCTTGAAAAAGTGATTCAAAAGCTTAATAGAGGTGATTCTAGGCCAAAAGCTAAAAGTAAAAAAATTTATCCTTTTTCAACTTTTTGGCATTTTGGTAAATATATAGAAGTTTTTTTCTCTCGCTAATAAGCTAAAAGTTGCTTAAGCATCAAATACACCACCTTTTTATTTGAGCAAAATCACTTTTATTCTCAAACAAACTACTTTTGATATTAAGTAATTTTACCACAATTTCTACTATTAATCACTTCTTCAAAAGTTAAGTAAAGGAAAACACTCCCCAAGTCCCCCCACAATCAGCTTAATTTGTCCAAGTTTATGAAAGGAGACACTCACTCAACCTTCCAAAAAGGATCTAAACCTTTACCTCGCAGAATCTATTTTGCACGATCAATTTACTTTTTCATTGAATCGACATTAATCAAGTCGTTGATTCAGCCAAATTTTGTGTCTACTTCCAAAAACAAAATTCTTCTTTAAATAATTTTATTTGCTTTGAAGATAGAGATTCAAAGTAACTCAGGGAGAAAGGATGTGACATCACTACCCAGCAGAGTAACATAGTGATATCGACATTGTGATTGAGAGAGTCTGGCCAAAATTGTGTGAGAAAAATCAACATAATTATCTAGAATCTAAAATGGGGGGAGGGGGCGAAAATATGGGGAAGGGAGTGGGATGAGAGTATATTTGTTGGCTAGCAAAATTACTATTTTTTTTTCTAAAATCCAATGTATTATGTTTATTGTACCCATTCTTCTTCTATTAAATTTTATATTCACTTAATGTGTCTTTTAATTTGTGTAGTATCAATTATGCATATAAAATTTTATGGTCAAGAATATTCAAACCTAGAAAGGGAAAATAAATAAAGAAAGAAAAAAATTAAAACCAGAAAAATATATTTAGTACGATTTTATCAAATAAACCCCTAATTCTTTTTCTTATTAATTTTTTTAATCATATAAAAATTGAATTATTTAGTAAATATTTTATAATTTCAACATCGTATTTTTTTCAAAAAAAAATATCTAATTTTTTGAAATAAAAAATACTCCCTCTGTCTTGACCTAATTGTCCAACCTTGGTCAGGCACGGAGACTAAGAAAAAACAATTTTTGTGGAATCTTTGACTTTTTCAAATGTGGAGATTAAAAGTAAAGATTTTGAGGGTGGAGATTGTGAGAGAATTTGCCATTTATGGGCTTGGACAATTAGCTTGGGACAAACAAATATGGCAAGTTGGACAATTAGGCGGGGACGGAGGGAGTATTTTTTTTCATTTCTATTGTGATTTTTCTGTATAATTAATTAAATTAGTTATCTATTATCGATCTATAGTTTGACACCATATTGTATAAATAAATTAAATTAAATTAAAGACAAATAAATTTTTGTTGGTTGATTATGTGGGTTAATTACTAGTGTGTTGTGCTACAAATAAAAATTAATAAAACTAGAATATAGTGTTATTGGTACTCATTAAAAGCTTTTGAAAATTTCTTGAACATTATATTTGAGAAAAAAAAAAAATATATATATATATATAGATACTTTGGATAAATATAAACGGTTATCATAAAATTATAAATATACATATATACGCTCATTCTTTTGTTCAAGATGATCAACATTACTACCTCCATACAAGGATGCTAGAGACATTCATACATTAAGAAAAACAAATATGAATATTCTTTAACTTACTCAAATTTATATTTTTTAAATTTTTAATACTTTTCATCAACTATTTTTTCATTAAAATAAACCTTTTCATCTCTGATTATATATTGATTGTAATATTGTATATATTAAAATTATATAAACATATAATACTCCTATTATTTATTCATTTACAATTACAAACAGGGCATCGCACGAGAATACTACTAATTTATTATAATAGCAAAAAGTATATTTTTGTTAAAATTTGACTATGACATTCGAGTTACTTGTATTACTTGTAACACCATATCAAATTAGTTCTTTATTTAATAACAGTAGTATTGTAAGATATGTTATTTCCTACTAATGTTATTATTTTCAATAATTTTTTATTCCATAACTATAAACACATAGAATTTAAGATCAAATTTTGAACTTTGAAAATTGCTTACTTCTAAAGATTTTCTAGCTACCACTAACAAAATCAGTTTTTCTTCACTATCCCATATTTGTTTTACGCATTTTCACATATTCACCCCACCTATATTTTCAATATATTTTCACAGATTTTCTATCACTAACAAAATCAGTTTTTCTCCACTATCCATAATTTTTATTTCACGCATGTTCACATAGCCACCTTACACATGTTTTCCATAAATTTTCACGGATTTTCTACCACTAACAAAATCAATATTTTCCATTATCCCATATTTTTTACGCATTTTCACATATTCATCCTAAATATATTTATACGGATTTTCTACCATCAACAAAATCAACTCTTTTTCTACTGTCCCATTATTTTTTAGTGGAAAAAAAAAGCTGATTTTGTTGCTCATAGAAAATCCGTGGAAATCTATGTGTAGGGTGAATATTCGCAAAACAAAATTATGGGATAGTGAAAAAAAGCTGTTTTGTTAGTGGAATAAAATCCATGGGAAGTATATTGAAATTGTGTAAACAAAATAAAAATAAAAACGTGGGAGGGAAAAGAAGTGATTTTGTTATTGGTAGAGAAGTTATAGGATAGTGGAAAAAGTTGATTTTGTTAGTAGAGGAAACTCGTGGGAAATATATTTTGTTATTGGGAGAAAAGCCATGGTAATTATAGGCGTTTTAATTATTTTCTGATGAATGAAAATTCGGTTAATATATATAGCGATATTTTATTTTACTTGGTTAGTGTGGAGATTTTAGTGAAGTAATTTCATAATAATACTTAAGGAAACAACGATTACCATTACAATAATTTATTAGTTATTAAACCTTAAGTAATCATTCTAGTTAATTACAGATATTAAACTAAACCACGTACACACCCACCTACTCAAACACAAAGTGAAGATTTTGGAGAGTAATTTTTATAGTATTAGTTTTATAACCACTCTACTATATATTTACTTGATTTTCAGAACCACCAACTCCTACATGTTTCATTTACTATTTAAATTAAAACTCTACAGCATAGCCATTTTCTGTTAATTAAGAATAGGTTAGCTAATTGATTAATATAAACCACTATCTTTTATTAGCTAACTTGTATATGCAGTTACTCCATTTCATACATTAAGGATGGCCAAGGAGATACTCCAGACATAATGATGAATGCGAAAATTATCATTTTTCTTGTATTTTTTACGTTCATATTTTGTGAAGAATTACGTGTAATTATTTTGTTTATGTGCATTTTTTGTGTTTTATTGTATTTTCGGGTTGATTTTCCTTTTTAGTATGATTTGATGCGCTTTTGAGTGTTTTTGAGTCGTACTTTGAAGGTTAGGAAACTATAAAGAATTTAGAAGATCACTCGCATCCATTTTCATACTTCGACCCGCATTCCGAGGCCCAAATTGGGTCAGGGTCAGGCCCAAACTGAAGATCATCAAGACACGAGTAAAAGTCGTGAAGGAGTCAGGCCGAGAAAATGTATGAAAATGTCTCAAATTGGAGAAAGAAATAACAGGTCGATCGCACATAGGCCACATTCCAGCCTGCCAATCGAGGCCCAAATGAATGCAAATTGGACCCAACAAGAGCTCAAATCGAAGTTCATCAAGTCGCAAACAAAAGCCGTGAAGGGGTCGGGTCGAGAATACGAGAGAAAAGACTCCGAAACAGCGACGGAAGACGGAGGTGCAAAGCTGGAAACTGAACCGGACCAACAGCTGGACCACCTACCGGACCGGCTGGACCACCGGCTGTCAGTCCAGAATCGATCTAGGGATCACCTGCCGGACCACCTACCGGCTTGGCTGTCGTACCGACTGCGGTCCCGGTAGTTCGCGGCGGTTTTCGCGCGCGTACCCTGTTTCATGCAGTTTTCGTATTTCGGTCGTAATTTCCTCGCCCGAGCTTTGATTCGAGTGATTCAAGTTACCACACATAGCCGAGATGAAGATCTAGAACTTTGTAGTTAAAGTCGAGGCTGATGATGTTTTCCAGAAATCACGAGAAGAACGAGTCGAGCGCGCATAAAGGGCTTGACTCAACAACTTAAAGGACTGAGCACTCCCTTTTGTATTTTTACACTTTTGCCCTTACTAGGGCTTATTTTCAGCTGATTTTGAGGGTTGAGGGACCTATATATATCCCTTCCCCTCTCATTTGTAAGAACATTAATAATCACAAATCTTGCCTCCTTTTGTAAAAGCTTCCCAAACGCTCTTTTCTCATTTCTTCTTCAATATTCAGATTTTTAGCTTAGAAACTAGGGTTTTTCTTCCTCCTCTTCAAGGAGAAAGTCGTCTTTGGAGGAGAAATCGGGGATTACTCTCGGGCTTGTGACACCCGACTAATTTATCAAAGGTTTCGAGGACTCTTCAATCGATTGAGCATTTTCTTACCTCTTCTCTTTATTTTCAGTTTTTATTGCTTGATTGTTGATGATGCTTGTTATTTCTTTTATGAGTCGTGAATATTTTCCTTGTTTCTCGAAGCCCGGGAGTAGCCCAAGCTTCAGGATTGATGATTAGTTGATTGATTATTGGATGGTTGTGAGTTGTGGTAACCTAGGGTTTGAATTTGATGATTTATTATGATTTTGATATGAAATTAGGGCTTTGATTATAGGTTTTCTTTGGTGGCTCGGGCTTTCGATAATTTAGCCTTATTTTGTATGATTGTGCATTTGAGACGGGATAATCGAAACATAGGCTAGGGATTGCCACCCTTTCGAGGAAATTCGATATGATCTTAAATGAGCTTAGGAATGGATTTCTACGCCTTAGATTAGTTGGGAAAGAAATTCAATCCGGAACCTAAATCAATCAAAACCCAATTGGTAGGAGGGAGACCTACGGAGGAGAAGCCCTACCAAATGGGGAAGCAGAGTCTCGGGGGTCTTGACTAGGATGGACGAAATTAGGTTTAGTCGCGTGTGTAGGAACTACACCCCTACGCCGGTCTTTAGCGTAGGAGAAGTCGGGATATCCTCTTCTAGTCTCTCATAGTTGGTAACCCGGGCCCGAGGTTGAGTTTGTAAATCTTATTCGAGTAGGTAGTCTTACATCGAACCCCAATTACTTACCTATATTAGGGGAATACGGCACCACAACCGTATACCAAAATTATCACCTAATTAGGATATCGATTGGGTAAAGAATTTAACCACATAGGACTCATACTTGTTTTCTTTAATCATCTTCGAAGTGTTAATTCTATTTTGCTTGTGTGAAACCGAGCTTCGAGAATATCTCCACATTGATCGGTTCCCTCCTTGCCATTATTTATTGCTTTATGTTCTTAGATTAGTCATCACTCTCAATTTTCATTTGACCTAACTTGCTCGAACGTGCTTGAGCCGAGTCTCATGGAAAATCCTCCATGTGGTTTGATATCTTTTATACTACTTCTGTCACAAATCGTACGCTTGCGGTTTGAGAAGGTCATTCCAATCACATCGACTTGGAGCGATTATCGCGACAAGTTCACATAACGTAAAGTTAATAACCTTTTTGTGACATATGTTCGCATATTTCACAATAAGATACATATCAAACTCAATTTAAGTACAAATTTGACAGTGAATCATTTGACCAATCAATAATCCATGTTAATTTTTATGTATTGAATTTATGTTGAAGCAGAAGGTGTGGCAAATCATTCAGCCAACTCAGCAATTCAAAAGCATCAGAAGCAGCTACTAAGAAGCTGAAAATAAGAAGCTGTGATATTTAGCTTATGCAAACGGTTTTGAATAATGTCTTTGACAATAGTTTATGACAGTTAATTCTATTGAAACCATTTTCGTTTTGGGAGTTGTAGATTGCAGTTTAAGTTGTGGTAGTTGATGATTTATGATGTAGGTTTTCTTCATTTTCTCGATTTCCAGTTGCTGTAAAGTATTGTTAGGATATAAATATTTTTCCTGACAATACTAGTGAGTTAGTTAGTGAATCGTAGAGAGAAGCAAGAGGGAAAAGAAACAAGAGTGGAGAGATAGGAAGTTGATCATCTTGTATGAGCTTTGAGCTCTGGATTTCTATTCTTGTAATCTTTGATTGAGGTGATAGTGAAGGATACTCAACCCCCTGGATATAGGCTTTACACCGAACCACGTAAACCTCACAAGATTTAATTTATGTTTCATTCTTCTAAACACACACTTGCACACAACCTGATTGTGATTAGTTTTGTCTGTTATGTTTGTTGATCTTGAGTCTTAATTGACAACAAGTGGCGCGTATGTGGGAAACTCACAAGGAAAGGTGTTTGTTAATCAAATCATGTTAATTTCCAAGATTGAAACTGAGAAGTTCACCGGGAAAAATGATTATGGTTTGTGGAAGATCAAGATCAAGGCATTGTTGATTCATCAAATCCTAGCAATTAACAACTTTGAAATGGGAGAAAGGGTTCTCTGAGAAGGTTGAAGACTCTCCCAAGCAAGAAATTTTAGAAAAGGCTCACAGCCTGGTTATTCTGTGTCTTTCTGATAAGGTTATAAGAGATGTTTCCAAGGAGAAATGCAGCAGGGGTTTTACAAAAGTTAAATGATCTATACATGACTAAGTCAATGGCAAATCGTCTGTACTTAAAGAAAAAGTTGTTCTCCTACAAATTTACAGAAGAAATGAGTGTAGAAGACCAACTGGATGAGTTCAACAATGCCCTAGATGATCTGGAATCCATTGATGTAAAAATGGAGGATGAACACAAGGCCATTCTGTTGTTGAATTGCCTGCCTAAATCTTTTGATCATCCAAAGGATGCTATGCTTTATGGTAGAGAATCTAGTATCTCTCTTCTTGAAGTCCAAATTGCCTTGAGAGCCAAAGAAATACAGAGAATAAATCAAGATAAGAATGATGTTACTGGTGAAGCCCTGAATATCAAGAAAGGAAAGGCATTTAAAGGCAAAAAGGCTCAATTTAATGAAACCGACAAGAAGTTTCCAAATCAGAAACCAAAAGTGTTTGAAGGGAAAGAAACTAGAAAATGTCACTTTTGTAAAATACCAGGTCATTTAAAGAAGAATTTCTTTGAGTGGAAAAAGGAGTCTCAGAAAGGAGTTCAAACTACAAATTCAGCTGAACTAGTTGAAGCTACAGAAGAAGAACCTCAAATTCTGAATGTCACAAAGTTTAAGGAGGAAATGAGTGGATATTGGATTCTGGCAGTAGTTTCCACACGTGTCCACATCTAGACTGGTTTGTAGACTTCAAAGAACAAGACATTGGGATTTTTATGCTGGCAAATGATTAGTTGTCCTGTCAAAGGCATATGCAGTATCAGAATCAATGAGCATGTGGTTTCATCAAACTTCTTAAAGAAGTCAGGTATATCCCACAGCTTAAAAGAAATCTTATTAGCCTTGGTACCTTAGATAATAGGGGCAGTAGTTTCAAATCAAAACATGGTTATCTTAATGTTATAAAAGATTCTAAAGTAGTAATAAAAGGAATTAGAAAGTCTAGTCTCTACAACTTGATTGGAATTGTTTTGATTGGTGAAGCTGAAATTGTAGTAGCTAATGAGTGTATGGTGTAGCATGCCAGATTGGGTCATGTAAGTGTAACTGATTGAATCAGTTAATAAAACAGAAGTTGATCACTCATAAAGGAGACACTAAGCATCAAAGGATATGTGAAGATTATATTATAGGGAATAAAAAATAAGAAACAAACATATCCTACTGGAAAATACTGTTCCAAAATAGTTTTGGAATATGTACATGCAGATTTATGGGGGCCTTCTAGAGTTTAAACATTGGGAGGTGGAAGATATTTTCTAATCTTAGTAGACAATTTCTCAAGAAAATTGCGGTTATATGTTTTGAAGAACAAATCTGAGGCATTCGACAAGTTTATAATGTGGTGCAAAGAGGTAGAAAATGAGAAGAACACAACCTTGAAATATTTAAGAACTGATAATGTTAGAATTTTTATCAAAAGAATTCAACTACTTTTGTAGACAAAAAGGTATCAAAAGGCACAAAACAGTTCCTGAAATCCACAGCAAAATGGCATTGTGGAAAAGATGAACAAAACTATTTTAGAGAGAGTTAGGTGCATGTTATTAAGTTCTGGTTTGGACAAGAGGTTTCGGGAGAGATAGCTACTACAACTGCATATTTAATTAATAGATGTCCTTTAACAGCAAATGAGAATGTGACCCCTAAGAAGAAATGGACTAGTCAATCACCTTCATACTCTCACTTAGAAGTTTTTGGGTGTAGATCTTATGCTCACATCAAGCAAGATAAGCTTGATGCAAAAGCACTCAAGTGCATAATGCTTGAATACCCATCTGGGGTGAAGGGTTATAAGCTCTAGTGTACTGAGCCTGGTGCAGGGAAAGTTTTAATCAGCAGAGATGTGGTTTTTGTGAAGACATCATGCCATTCAAGGACAGACAACAAGTAAATTTATCATCTGAATCAGAAAGTAGCAGGTCACCTGTTAAGGTGGATATAATCAGGAAGAGCAAGAAATTGATTCAGATGGATCAGTGGATGAAGATCATTCTAACTTTAAACAGTATTTGTAGGATTATCAACTTGTAAAAGATAGAGGAAAAAGGATTATCAAGGCCTCTACTAGATATGTTGAAGATTATCTCACAGCTTATGCATTTGTAGCTGCAGAAGATATTGAGTACTATGAACAAGAGATTACAAGGAAGCAATTCAAAGTAATGATAGGTATAAATGGTTAATGGCCATGAGGAAAGAAATTGAGAGGGAAGAAATTGATTCTTTGGAGGACTCTTGTGAACAAGCCTCATAAGCAAAAGTTGGTGAGCTTTAATTGGATTTTTAAGAGAAAAATAGAGATGACTTACACTGAAACTAAAAGGTTCAAGGCTAGATTGGTAGCTAGAGGTTTTACTCAGGAAAGGAATAGATTATAATGAAATTTTTTTCTCCAGTAGTAAAACACTATTCTATCAGATTTGCTTGCTATGGTAACACAATATAATTTGCAATTAGAGTAGTTAGATGTCAAAATTGCATTTATGCATGGAGATCTGAAAGAGATGATATATATGACTCAACCTGAAGGGTTTATACTACCAGGGAATGAAGATAAGGTTTGTTTGTTACAGAAGTCATAGTATGGACTAAAGCAAAGTCCTAGACAGTAGTATATAAAGTTTCACACTCATATGAGATCCATTGGTTACATAAGATCAAAGTATGGTAGCTGTGTATATTTGAAATTTTCTGGCAAGCATGTACTGGTATTTCTACCGTTACATGCAGATGATATGTTGGTTGCATGCAAAAGCAAGGAAGAACTACAAAATCTATTTGAGATGAAGGAGCTTGGGAATGCCAAGAGGATACTTGGCATGGATATAGAAAGAAACGTATCCAGGGGTTTTATGGTTGCATCAACAAGACTATATAAAAAAAGTGCTTAGAAGATTCAATATGCATGAATCTAGAGTGGCGTCAGTTCCTTTGGAGCAACATTTCAAGCTGTCAGAGCTTCAGAAACCAACGACCAAAGAGGAAACTGAAGAAATGAGCAAGATACCTTATGCAATATTGTAGGTAGTATCATGTATACTATGATTTCTACAAGCCAGATATTGCTCATGCTATTTGTGTGGTCAACAGATTTATAGCAGATCCAGGAAAAGCATATTGGGAGGCATTAAAGTGGGTCTTAAGGTATCTAAGAGGGACTAGTAGCTATGGTATTCTATTCCAGAGATCAAATAAGAATGGTGAAGATGTTCTAAAGGATTTTTGTGATTTTGATTATGCTGCTAACTTGGACTCCAGAAAGTCTCAGTCAGGTTACATCTTTACATTTTAGTTTTTCTTTGTCAACGTTTGATTTGTACTACCCTTAAAAGTTTGATAGGTAATATTATATTTGCATTAGAAAATGACAAATGAAAAAAATGAAAAATATTAAAGTATACTAATGTAGGAAAATATGAACTAAATTTGATTTTTATTGCTATATATTTATGTTTCTTTTCATTTATACTATCAACCATTCAAGTTATCAAAAGAGGTTTAGTTGTGGTACGTGGAAGTTAAGATGAAGGAGTGTTGTCTTTCTATATTGATGATGGTATTGTTAGGTCGATTCTAAATATCAACTCTCCAACATATAAATCACGATAATTCTCCTTCTATTTTAAAATCTCAGTTTTGTTTTTGTTGGTAACATTCACTTTCATTTTTATTCCTACAAAGGGCTAATTCTTGGCTACCGAAGTGAGTAGTATCCAACTATATGAATCTCTGTATATTTGGAATGTAGATGGAGTTAAGAAAAATTGAACGTTTACTTACACTTAAAAAGTGATGACAATCCATACATATAGTAGATAAAAAATGGCCCATAATTCTCAAGGAGCAATACGTTGCGTAAATAATGCATACACGTTTATTATCACATGTTTAATTAATTTTTATTTGAGATTGGGTTTTTTTTAACCAAAATGAAATTCATAGATTTTATTAGACTTATTGTTGGATTAAACCATCTTACATTTATGTCAAGATTGAGGTAATTTTTTTAGTGCTTAGGATCTTTTAAAATTAAATTTTGAATTCGAGATTGAGGAGATTTTTTGGGGGCTTATGTATGTATACAGTGGTGATATGAAACCAGCGTAATACCTTGGTCACTCATTAATCACTGGCCAATATAGTTCTTGCGTTACCTACATTAATTTTACGCTTTTACGTGCTATTTGTATTTTTATTTATATTATCTTATATTTTGCAATTAAAATTTGAATTGTTTACATTGATTGACGGAACTCTTAGTCTGAAATATTGGGATAGTCTAAATAATATAAGACCATAGGTGTCAAGTATAATATGTAAAACGCATTAAGCGGTACGAGGAGATGTTAGAGATGTAGAGAGTAACATTAACGCGATAATAGTTGTAATAATAACAACAATGACAATAATAATTTTTGTATATATATGCAAAATGGAGGGTATTAATGTCATTTTAACTTTCCTTCCAAAAGATTTAGACCATAATTGGTTACTTTTCTTATTTTTGGTAAGTTCATAATTTTCTTCTATTTTTCTAAAATACAAATAACTTTTTTTCATTTTTAATCCGATTTTTATACATAATATACCAAATTATTCATTTTTTCACGATCTTCGATTTGACATCCATATTACATATATTATAACGAGATATTTGATTTGAATAAACAAATTATTTGTTGGTTAATTATTTGTGCTAGAATTGACGTTTATTGTGAATTGGACTATAATATTTTGGTATTAGTTGCAACTAAATAAAAATATGAGTTTTTTTTTATTATAAAAAATACAACTAATTTTTTTATTTAAGTCGTGCAGGGAGAAAACTCGTTAAAATAATGAAAGTCATACTCTATAAAAAGGCAAAAACATCAGTACCTATTTTATAATCAACTTCTTAAATCATCAAATCTGCTAAAATATATTTTTTATCACGAAAGCACCGAAGCTTTGAGCATATGTATAATTATGTATTAAATAGTTATTGAAATTATTTTTAATTACCTATTTATATTTTTAATAATGTTTATTTTATTGAAATTACTCTTTTAACGAAATTTATTCTTTACAGCTTAAATTATGATATTTGTTACATATGACAATCTTTTTATGTTTTACTTTTACTAAAACTTCAATTATATGTTTTTAGACTTTTTAAGCTAAATAATACTTTGTCGCATTAATCAACATCAAATGTCTTTTTTACTCTTAACATTCTTAATAACTTTGTTCGCATTAATTAATTTTTATCTTCAAATAAATAACTATGTATAAGAAAAATATAACATTTACATAAAAATTTACAATACCAAATAAAATACGGAAATATTCAAATATTTTGAAGAACTTAAAGACTTTGATTTGCTATTCGAATCATTAAATAAAATTTGAATTTTATTTTGTTAAAATAAGATTTATTAATAAAAATTTAAGTATATTTGAAATCACCAAATGAAATGTTAAAAGTTGCAAATGAAAATCTAACTTTGTAAAGAGAAAATTAAATATTTATAATTAGAACTTGAAAGTTTAGATAAATTAAAAAATAAATATAAAATAAAAGCAGGGACATAAAAAGAAAAATATTAAACCTTACATTACATATGAAATATCCAAATAAAATATCATTGTTCCTTTTATTATACTCCCTCCGTCCCGGCCCAATTTGTCTACCTTGGTCGGGCACGGAGGCTAAGAAAAAATAAATTTTGTGGAATCTTTGACGCAAATGTTGAAATTGAATGTGGAGATTTTGATGGTGGAGATTGTGAGAGAAATTTGTCATTTATGGGCTGACAAATTAGATTGGGACAAACCGAAAAAGAAAATAGACAAATTAGAGCGGGTCGGAGGGAGTATATTTTATGGTTATTTTTAATCATTTACAGTTAGAATTTAAAAATTATTTTATAAATTATATATATATATATATATATATATATATATATATATATATATATATATATATAAGCCACAAGAGTGACACTTCCGTAAGTAACAATCCAACCTAAACTTTTAGACTGTGATTGATAAGTTGTCACATTTGGTAGAATCAAAATTTATTTTACTTTCTTAAGTTGCAAATTTTTTTTTTCATTTCTAATCTATTTATTATGTATATACTATATCAAATTAATCATATTTTGACGATGTTTATTTTGTCATCCATATGATATACTCCCTTCGTCCCGACCCAATTTGTCTACCTTGGTCGGGCACGAAGGTTAAGAAAAAACAGATTTTGCGGAATCTTTAACTTTTTCAAATGTGGAGATTTTGAGAGTGGAGATTGTGAGAGAAATTTGACATTTATGGATTGGCAAATTAATTAGAGCGGGACGGAGAGAGTATATATTAATAAGATATTCTATTAAAAATATTATATTATTTGTTCATTGATTATTTGAGTAAGATTTCAGTGTTTATTTTGGGTTGTACAACAAATATAATATTGGTTCGAAATACAATTAAAAATCATTCAAATAATTCTCTTTTACAAATTATTTTACTTGATTAATATTTCATTAAAACCACAACTAATCAGTTTGTTTTATCTGACATGAATTGTCTCAAGTTTTCTACATTTATTACATTGAGAGAAATCAATGTATATATAATTAAATACTTACTTTATCGAATTAAAATTAATTAATATTTGATTTATAATCAGCTTACGAAATTATTTAACTTCTAATGCTTATTTGATATAATAATAATTTTCATTTATAAATCACAAAACTATGATTTCGCTCATAAATATAATTTTTTATATGATAATTGATCTTAGAAATTTTATTATTACTTTCTTATATTTTAGATATATTAATGTTATTTTTCTATAAATAATTACACTTTGTAACCTATACTATATTATCCAAGTTGCAACAAAACTTCAACGAAATTAGCCACCTTGAACTATATGCTCTTTAGAATTTGCAACCTAAACAATACTTAGTCGCATTAAGCAATCTCAATTTTTTCTTTTTTTTTTTCCACATTATGCAACCTAAACAAAATTTTTTACATTAACCAATATATATAATTAAATGAATCTACTATTTTAAATATAAATGTATAATTTAACAGAAACTATTCAACATATATATAAAAGTATTAAGAAATGTTGGAGCACTCATGTGTTTTTATTTTGTTATTCAAACTATTGAAACAATATATATATATATATATATATATATATATATATATATTTTTTACTATGTTATTCCAACTATTGAATAACTTTTGAATTTTATTTTATTAATTTGTTATTCTTTAATATTGGAAATACAAAGCAAAGTATTAAAAATTGCAAATAAGATTTTTTAAAAGTAAATCGTTATAGTTAGAATTTAAAACTTTATTTAAATATTTAAAGTAAAATGAAAAAAATTAAAGAAAAACAAATTTCTTATAAAGTTTATTTATTTAATAATATGAGTTGATAGAGAGATATTTATGTTTGTTTTAACATTCATAATTAATTAGTAGTTAGATATTTATATTTTATCCTACTTTTTAAAAAATATATATTTTATTAGGATAAAACGATCGCTTATTTAAATATTAGATTATATCATATTTAGTTTTATTAAAATTATTACTTCTTAAATAAACTTATGTGCATCACACGGGAATATCACTAGTAATTATAAAAGTAATAATAATAGTTAAAGAAAGAAAAAAAAAAAAAACTTCCTGACTAAGAAAAGGAAAGGTGGTAGCGGTGGATTTGTATTAAATTACCTATCACTAATACTATATTTTAAACAAATACTATATAAGGTAATAGAGTATTGATAAGAATTGAGTGGTCTTACTCTCAATGTGGGAAATAAAAGGAGAATTTTTGGCACGTATGTCTTTCTTCAAATTTGAGAAGGAGAGAATTGAAAACAAATGAAGTTATTTCACAAGGCAAGAAATATATTGAATAAATCATATTTCTACATATAGAAGAGTGTCTTTTTGACACTCTGGATATGCATGAAACAATAACACCCTCACAAACACTCCACACAAAAAAGAAAAATAAATAAATAAAAAATGAAAAGCCTAATATCTACACCCCAAAGAATAAAGAAACGGGAAAAAACCAATCAATGCCAATTTACCTACGAGCCCTAAATGCCTGTCATATCTTGACATGGCACCAGACCAAAATGGAACTGACCAATTACCGTTGCCCGACCAAAAACATATACAGGAAGAACACGATGACCACAATTGAATGTATGCATGCTACTGTTCAACATCAACCTGATTGATCATTGATGTAAGAATACGAAACCTGAGTTTTCACGGATTAAAGGGGGAGCTTCCACATCACCTACGTCTACTTGCGGCATGGATTTGGAGAGGTCATCCACAGAGAACGGAATGCTGCAAAAGGTGTTTAAAACATGGAAACTCATTCTTAGGATACACAGCAAGGTATTAGAGTTTGCTTTTTGGATGATATCAAGTGTCAGATTCATATTCGGGAAGGTAATAAACCTCATTGGTTTTTCAGTACAAGTAGAATAACTGAACAATGAAAATGGCCGTTATATTGGCAGATAATCTTAAAGACATATTTCACACCCACTTATTTCCTTGCATACTTTCAAATGATCATACCCCTACTTCTTAAATTATGCTGATTAACTTCTGAACTATTTGATGGTCCTACAGGTAATAAGTGTTGGTAATTTTGTAACCAAAAAGAGAAAAAAGCAAAAAGAAAAAGGCCTACCTTGAGTCGTCGTCTAACAGAAAGGAACTGCTCACTGAATTGTTCGAGTCCTCCGTCATCATAACTCTCATATTTGAAATGACCTACATATTTGGAGAAAGAAGAGGACCTAAGTGGTGTAAAAACAAAAACAAGACAGTGTGCAACAAGACTAGAATCTTGTATGGCCAAAGAAGAAGTATAGTCAAACTAAGGTAATAGAACTAACTTACATCTGAAGAAACACTATGAGTGCCATATTTGTCATCCCAGTACATGGTACTGATTCTGTATAATTGTTGAATGCTTAGCACCTATCAAAATGATGAAAAATGTTTAAAAACAAAATGAATATCAACAACACCAACAAAAAGGGTTCCAACGCAAGATTGCTCGGATGAAAGTTAACTCACAGGACAAAGTTCATTCGTGATCTCATTCAACGTCTTCTTGGGCTTTTGATGTATGACCTAAAACACGAGTCAAATACGACAATTTAGGTCAGTTATCCATAGAAACAAGAAATTGATGCTAGAAATCCATGTGACACTTGAAGCATAGTGAATCTGGTACCCACCAAAAATCCAACTGCCTGTCTGATATGCCTTAATTCATCCCAAGCTGAGCCTACATACTGTACAACATAAATGTTGATAAGGCACTAGTTTGAGGCAGCTAAGACAGAAATTGATCAAATGAACAGCTTACTTCCTCAGTTGCATAACAACACCATTGCTCTAATTCAGCCAACCCAGCTTTCACAAACTCCCCATTGCTGAATGAGCAACATTCACGCCGTAAAAGAAGACTGAAAAGAATTGAAAAGGAAATGATGAAAGTTGCACTCATAATAATTCACATAATGCTAGCCTTTTAAGATGACATTACAATAGAGAATATGAAAAACAGTTCCATAAAAGATGGGACTTGCCTGTTGAATAATTGGACATTGATAAATGAAAACATTTGAGTGAAAACATTTCGGACTAGGAAAGGTGGGACCTGTAATGTGTTACAGCAACAGAAAAAAACATATATCTTAAGTCTTATAATCACAATGTAGAACTCAAGCTAACTCGTAATTTAGGAGACTTTCTGATCTTACATAATTTGCTTTCATTATATTCAAGTAATTGTTTAAGCTTTTTACAATGCTCTGCCAGTGAGCAATCAGGGCTCGTTGAGCAACAGCATTGGCTTGGGTACGTCCTTTAACTAGACTTGCACGAGATGTTCTGGGTGCCTGCATAAAATAAAACAGGTCACTCAGCATAAAATGAAATCTATATCTAACCTCAAGAAACTTGCTGTCTAATCAAATATCATATACTGACTAAAAGCATATTCTCAAATATAAACAAAGTTCTCACATTTCTTATTCGCAGAACAAAATCTCGTTAAATTTTGGGGACCCATGCACAAGTATGAAGACGATGAAAGCAGGGAATCTAAAATTTAATCCCCCCGAGTACAGAAACCATCACAGAGCATGACAAACAAAATGTTGGATATACCTGGATGCATAAACCAAGCAAAGGGGAAATTTCTTTCTTTAGGCTGTCTCTGATCATTCCATATATCTTCTCAAGGAAAGCAGTAAGCTGCTGCTTGAACAACAAAGCAGGGTATTTGGCTTCAACTTGCCGCAACTCATCAAGCCTACCAAGCATCCGACCATTGAGAAATGAAAGCCCAGCACTCTGTGGGGATGCCCTCAATCCCTTCAAATGGTTAACGACAACAATGGCGTAAGAAATGAATACGTATTATCAGGTCATACTGATGTTGGGAACGCAGGTAAAAGAAAATGATAGGTGCATACTTGTGACATCCTCCCAAAAAGAGAAGCTGACGATGACCTTCGCCTGTGGGGGGTCAAGCTAGCTGCCCCACTAGCTTTGAGTGTGTGTTGAAGCAGCATCAACAATGTGGATGCATTACATAGCCAATAGGCTAATACATCATTATTATCAGGGACCTTCAACAGAGTTTCACACAATTAGTGTTTTAGTGGTCGTACATACACAATGAAACAGGAAATTGATCCATAAAAACTTGTAGCAATTCTAGACATCAATTTATCAAAGAGCTTTAGTTAAAGAAGAATAGAGGTTATCTACAATAATCTAGTTACCTCAATGGCAGAGGCTATCGTTTGAATTATCCGATCAAACACACTAGTCCTCTCAACCTCAAATGATCTCCAATGAAGAAGGCATTTGTAAATAACACAAGCAGCGACAGGTTTTCCACCAGAAAACCCCAAATCTTGAGAAATACACTTTATCAGTAGGTCCTGATTTTCCTGTGGAAGATCAAAAGAATTGAGAAAGCATATCATTAATAACTTTTTGGGGTGAAGGGAGGAGGATTATAACTATTATTATTTCTTAATAAAGGGAGAAGAATAACTAAAATTTGATATACACATCAAACTCGAAACACCTACTTGCTGCTTTTCGTTGAGAGATTTCTGGGGTTTTTCCTCAGATTCAGGCGTGTTTGCAATAATAAGAGCCGTATCCTATAGTAACCAACAGATAATAAGCATTAGATGCCTGAACCTAGCAGATATCGAACAGATACTCAAGTTCTATATTTCAAAAGCATAGTGACTATAGTCTTACATGTCCAGGCTTTGTTTCTCCATTTAGAACATTTCCATTTTCCGGAGTTCTCTGTCATGCCAAAAAGATAAGAACGTCTCGACCATAAACATATATGACAAAAAATCAAATATATCAACGTTACCTGAATAATAGTTGTCCTGGGTCGGCTAGATATAGTCTTCGCTGTAGGCGACATAGCCAGAGCTTGTTGACGAAGTACTTGATTCTCTGACTCAAGGTTGGATAGCTTCTCTTCAAGCCTGATATACGAGTAGAAAGAGTCATAATACAATACATATTTCCATAAAATTAAGTATTTACATTTTGATGGAGGTAGTTGGTTCTATTAATGAAGCTGACTCAGTTTGTTACACTTTTTCCCCCTCAGAGGAAGATATTGCTCTCACTTCTAGAAACATCAGTTACATATTACTTAAGCAAAACAAGAATTCACACAGAGACATTCGGTCTTTCAGCATGAGAATCTGTGGGCCAGAACAAAAAATTGCAGAGATGGAGCACACTTTGCAAATAAGAAAATGTTTCTGGGTTAACGAATCAAAATCAATAATCAGCTTTACATTCATTTCTGCCAATATACCTTTGTGCGGAATCTTGAAGCCGATCAACTTTCCCTTCAGCTTCTTCTAATTTCTTAGCCAAATCCACATTTTTGGATTCTGCATCTGCGCAAGCCTTTTTAGCCTCTTCTGCTGCCTGTTTTTCTGATAGAAGCAAAACCTACACGATATTGAAGCGGGTACTTATAAAAGTGATTTCAAAGTCCATGATTAAGCAAAGTATAGCTCAAAATAGAAAGTACTAACGGAAATATCAGCAGTAACTGAACATACAGAAGTGAAAAACAATAAATTTAGTTAATTGGATGATGAGTTGCCCCTTTTTACAAACTCAATTTTTTAAAATAAGAGAGACGTCATAAATAACGATTTTGTAGGGATTGTTCTTGACAAAACCAAGTTCACTGATATTGTACAATCAAGCAATTGTTTTTTACTACAGTAAGTTCATACCTTCAGACTTTCTACCTCAGCTGTTAATGCATCAATCTTCGCCGTGTCTTGAACCACAATAGGGGTTTCTTTAGTGACTGGAGGAGCTTCTTCAATTGCTTTTCGAGCCGCTTCTCGTTCTATTAGAACTCTAGCATTTGCATCTTCTACTTGTATTTGCATTGAATGCAATGCCTCCTGCAACTTTGCAATGTCTTGTGCTTTTGAATCCTCCAGCTCAGTCTACAATTTAACAAGTAAACGAAATGGAGGTGATGCCAGTTGAACAAATCAATAGCGATGGGTCACTCAAATTAAGTCAAAATGATCACCCTTAGGCGCTTCTCAAACTGCAAGCGCCATGTAAGCTCCTCTACTTTCTTCTCTAGCTTGTCTTTAGCTTGTTTGAGGGCTCCTGTTTCCCTTGCAGCCTGAGAAATATACACATGTTCATGCAAAATGCAAGCAGAGCTGCAGAAATCTGTTTCCCAAAATGAAAAAACAAAAAGGGTATATCCGAACCATTCGGAGATTTCGGAGCTCTTTCCGAGCAACACGTCGCCTCCAACCGCATTGGGTGACAATAGCAGCCTTCTGGAGACTCCTATAGTAAGAATATTCTATGTGACCACGCAGGTGAGCCTGCACATGGGCAACAGAATCATGTAGAGATGGTCAGCATTGGATCAACTTCCTAACCTTCTTTAGGTGAATAATTTTCTGTTTTAAGTTTAGCTGCAAGTAATTAACAGAATGACCTGAATTTTTATTGCAGCCTTAGTCTGTTTCCTGAATCTGAATTCACCCCGAGCAGTCATTGTTCTCATGCCAGTCTGCAGTATGATAGCAGAATCCAGCAATGCCAAGTAGGATGTCCGGGCAGTGTAACGTCTGAAGTTCTTCTGGATCTTTAGAGCGGAAGATTCACGTCTCAATTGCTCATAAAGATTGCAAGCGGATATAGCTAAATATGACAAGGTCAAGAACAAAGTCACTTTTGAACCAGCAAATATTAAATAGCCAGTCACACTTAACAAAATCATATACAAGAGACAAATTAAATTTCAAGACAACATGGAGAATCATGTCAAACTCCAATCAATAAGTTTTAGCACCATGGAAAATCTTATTAGTAATAAGTTAAAGTACCAGGATCTTCTCAGTTTTCAAGTTCTAGCACCATTGATAATTCTCTTAGACTCTCATCAAAAAGATAATCCTCTAAACTCCCGAAAGAAAACTATACGAGTGCAATGTCTTTTGCACACATATATACATATCACCTTGGGGCAATTTGTGCAATGAAAATTGAGTTTTAAAACGGTGACCTCTCCTTAATATGTAGAAGAACACATACCATAAAGAATCTTTTACAATTCCTGAAACTTCACTTATCTGTGCAACTGTATAATTCTTCTATTACATCTTAAGAAGAATATAGGACATGCATATTCTTTTATTTCAAGTTGCTATTCCCAACAAATGATGAAATCTTAAATCAGACCTAAAGAATATTAAGGTTACCTCGCCAACATGACTGCAACATGACTGCAGCTTGCCGCAATACAACAAAATCTTTCCGAGCAATATAAGTACGAATTTGCCTTTGAATTATTCTGGCTGCATTTCTGAGAACCTCTGCTCTCCTAGCATCTAGTTCTGCCATCTGACCAGCTCGTAGGAAGACTTTTGTCCTACCTAACTGCAAGATCAAAGTATAACAGAGATAATGCCATGTATCTCTGAGATAGAGTAATGGATCAAATTAAAAAGAAACAGATGTATATCTTTGCAAATGTGTCTCCGGGCAACATGAACAGGACTGCTAATTTTGGTTAACCCAAACAGACTACGTAAGTGTTGGTCCATGAATGACATTCACTCTCATATGCCTGTAGTGCGACCCTCACAAGACCAACATCAAACATGTTTGGGTGGAGGCACGGCGAAAATAAGGACAAAATCATGCACTAACATTTAAGAAGAAAACTGTGTTTATGTGATTTACCTGATAGCCCTTTAATCCCATTTTATCCAAAACCATCTGACATGCAGTTTTGTCATCAGAGCTGCGGGATAGAATATTATGGACTATTGATAAGAAAAACTGAAAAATTACATATGAAGACAAAGAAAATAAAAGAATGGTGTACAGTGGTACACATTAAGTTCCAGATAATCAGTTTTCCAAAGACTTACTTCCCGTCCAAAATTTCAGGAGCAAGAACACCAAACCGGAGGAGGAACTCATCAAATGTACGTCTGGTGGGGTATCCAGCACAACTGATTCTGATAGCTTCGAGAACTCCCTATATTATAATGAAAATACTAGCACACTTATTCATAAAGAACTCAGACAATAAGAATTTACGATTCAACCACAGCTTGCTTGACGAAATGACATTCCCAACAATAATTAGGTTTCAGGAAAATACTTACACCGCATCGCAGTTGTTGAATTACGTTAAGACTCTCAAAGATTGCAGGCTTGAGAACATTGTTTGGTTTCACACATCTTATGTAATGAGGTACTGTTGAACTCAACGTCTCCATTAGAGATTGTAGTTGTAGCTGCAAGAATCACAACTTAGTTATTATACACCACAGATACCAGTAACTGTCAAAATAAGATGACACCTGTTATGTGTTTCTGAAGCTTTTGACATATCTTAAGGGATTATGTAAATCAAATGAAAAATATTTTGAGCATCAATATTTTCTAAGGCGGACTGTGTTCCAAACTTCCATATAATTGTTTTCTTTTTTTGATAAGAAACAAGAATTTTATTTATATATAGAAAAATTACAATAGGAAAGGTTTCCCAGCCTTTAATCATCCAACCATTCTATCTATCGTTCTACCAATCTACAGGAGAACAGTACTAAGATCTCTTTGCAAATAATTGTAAGCATATGCTGCATCATGTCATCCAAAGATACACACCTACTTCGAGAAATATTTTTCAATAAACTGACAGTTTATTAGCATTTATTGCATAGAGCAACTATACACTTGAAATACTCAAATTTTGACCCAGATGCTCTGGGGTAGCAACACCTTCACCCTCAAGTCTCATACGAAAATGGAGCATGCATAGCTCCAAAATAAAAAAGGCCTTCAATTTGTGCTTCAATATGTTCTGCGTGCAACACCAGTAACTTCTGGTGGTTACTGGTTACTATAGAAAAGGAAGTTACCTAAAAGCTAATGCACATACAGCCCAAGCAAAAAAATCATAGATCACAGAAGCAACATTTAAATAAATGTACAACACATTCTCAAGCATGCTTACGTTTAATCTCGACAGAAAATGAGGTTGTGATGACATGTTTTTATAGAAGTCTATATGTTTCATATGAGATCTGCTTAATTTTAATATAAGCCTACACTAGTCCTAAAGGGTCCAGACTCCAGACTGAAGTACTCAACATGGAAATATTTCTATATCTAGTGTTGCCACAATGGAAAATTTAGCCCCATTGCAAGGAAGTTACTTCAAGGACAGTTTATCACTTTATTCAATTTGAAAATCCCATTATATGAAGATGGTAGACACTTGATACTAGATCTTCACAATTCCCCTACAAACTCTACGATAAAAAGATGAATCTGATTAGACGCAAATGAAAATTGCTACACAAAAATCCAACTTCACTCATCCTGAGTTCAGCTGAATTAAAACTTTCAAGGAGTAACTAGAATCAAATGCAGGAACACACTCTCACTGTTGACTAACTTGCAGCTTTCAAACAAACAGCAAAAAATGTTCGATATTCATTAGAATCAAACAGGCCCATAGTTGTAGCATTCCAGCAGTCTTATTTACTTTGTACATTCAGGTGTTAATCTCCGGTGGAAACTCTATATAATCAAAACCACTGCAAGTGCCTTTGATACTAAGTGCAGGTTAAAAGGCCAAAAATGAACTTTTATAAGTAAGAGCTCGAAGATAACCTTAAAGCGTGATCCAATCGAAGAAAATTTAGAGGACTTTGATGATTCTTCTGGAAGAGCAGGAAATAAGCCAGCTACAAAAGAGCATTTTGAAGCTGTTAACAGATCTTGATGTTCTGCCACCACATAGTCTTTGTTCTTATCCAGGAAAAGATCTGCCATATATGTTACCTGCAATTAGAAGATGAAGCAAAGTATCATTTACAAGTGTCTAATACAATATTTCGTCTTCACCGTCTTTATTTTTCTGCACAATCCCATATATGTAAATGAGCAAATGTCATTACCTCTCCCGCATAGTGAGATATCGTAAAGTTGGTGCGTGAGAGTTTGGGTTTGATAAAGCGCTTATTTTTGGCATAGGTCTGATACAACTTCTGAGCAAATGTCTCATGAGTAGATTTAGGAAACATACTGCAACAAACATGTATAAATGAGACATGCAAAAAAAATATGGACAGAGAAGGCAAAATATATATTTGTATATATATAAATATTATTTGACATAGTACATCAAGTACAAGAGAGAAATAGCAGCGAAACAGGGAAACCTAGCCCCCTCTAAAAGCACTCAAACACACGTGAGAATCAATAAGAACAGGAAAGTAAGAATATAAACGATATGAAGGCATACCAAGCTTCATCTAGTAATGCAATTATTCCTCCTGGTTTCTGCCAGAAAGAAAAAAAGAACAGCAAAATTATTGACTACAACAATCACAAAGAATTCAACGAAATATTACAAATTTAGCAACCAAGCTAGGCCTGGCCAATCGTGTACTTTTGTATGAATGACTATGCAAATAAAGCAACAAAGAGGTGCAAGCACCAAAACAGAATGTTATAGCCCCAAACCTTCTCGATCAGATCAAGAACATCTTGGTTATCAACAAACTCTATATAGCTCCAGTTTATCTTTTCTTTCTCATAGTCTTCTTGTTCCATCTTGAAAACATGCTAAAACAAAAAAATTAAAACAATCAATAAACAGGTCAGGTTATTATAAACAAGTAGGTCTTCACAAGGAGGGGGTAGGGGTTCACCTGGTTAAAATGCTGCTGCAGTTTTTCATTGGTAAAATTGATACAGAACTGCTCAAAACTGATATACATGTAAACAATGTCAGAACAACGCTAATACTTCACCGTACAAAGCAAATGAGATTTCCAGGTAAAAGCTTGCCTGTTGTGCTTAAAACTTTCAAACCCATATATATCAAGGACACCTATTATTGCTTTCGAGTTAGGATCCTGTCCAATGGAGATATTTATTTTTTCCACAATCCTGTAAATAATACAAAACAAATTTTAAATCAGATGGCTGACACTCATGTGCTGAATTATAATAGTATGTTCATGCATATTCGATAACTGAATCACTTTTTTACTTACCAGTCAAAAAGCCGAGAATATACAGTCTTTGCCAAAGCATCCCTGCTACTTAAGGCAGCTTCTGGGTCAAGAGTCCTGGTGATAACTTCCTCAGGTGTCACCATCACACGCTTAATCAGAGCGTCTTCCAAGCTCTTTGGATCACACCTATTGAATTAAAAATCAGCAAATACAATTCCTTGTAAATCCAGATCGCATCATCTACTCAAGATCTAAAGAAGACAGTAGCCCTACTTGAGTAATTCAGCGGTCATATTAAGATGAAATCTCGACTTCTCATCCTTAATCACAGAAGAATCAATCTCCTTCCCCTTTGAAAAATCAATATTACCAAGATGAAGAACTGCAGCAACAACCCTAAATATGGCCTCCTGAAAAAAAAAAGAGCCACCAGAAACTAATAAATATTTGAAGATAATATAACAGCAACAAAAATAACAATAACAAACCATGCCATTATCACACTATGTGGGGTCGGCTACAAGGATCATATCTTTCCATCATGCTAGGAGACACATGTTCTCATTTATACTCAAGTGTAATGTATCTGTTTTAATAGTCACTTTCCACGTCCTTTTAGGTTTCCCTTCCTCTTTTAATTTGAGTTAATGATTCTTTATTTTTTGCTCTCTGAATCGAAGCATCCAAAGGTATCTTATGCACGTGAAAATGCATGTATAGAAGACTAATTGTCGAAAATAAAAAATGATGAGCAAATTAATGGTGTCTTTTTGGGAAACGGCAACCTGCTCTTCCTCACTGATTCCAACTATATCCATAGCCCTTCTGGTTGCAAGGTATTCTTCAGTATCATTTACTCCATCGAGTTTAAAACATTTAGATTGGTTGAGATAATGAAATGATTCTGGATTTCCGAGCTTATATTTTTCTCTTTCCTGCAAAATAGAGACACCCGAATGATCTCAAATGTAAAAGCAGATCTAGCAACATATCTGATGCAGAAGCTTTTCGAGTTACAAGAAAGTTTTCAGAACAAATACCTCAGGTGGTGCTGCACAGAGAAGATAGAAGCAATGATAGTTTCTCTCAGGATCCGAAATCTGGCAAACACGAGATCTCTCCAGTAAGTAAGTTCTAACAGCTGCTCCAGATATCCTCCCACTTTTGTCAAATTGGATTTCAACAAATTTACCAAAACGACTGTATACATGCAACACCATCAAGATCATTACCCTTGTAATAACATTCTCAACATAGTAAAAAAAACCAATTAATTCAATTGTGCAATTATCATCAAACAGAAATGTGCTTCCTTATATGTTCAAATAAAGTTCATAATTGCCACTCACCTCGAGTTGTTGTTCCTGACAGTTTTGGCATTTCCAAATGCTTCTAGAACAGGGTTTGACTGTACTTATCAACAATAAGAAAACCCATTGACACAACATTTGCAGTATCATCAGATTTTTTTTTTAACATATCTGTTTTGAAGAAAAAAATTCAAATTTAAGCTGAAAAAAGTGAACACGAAGCTTACTTCTAAAACTTGCTGTTCAACAGTTCGACCTTCTACACCAGACCTACCACCCAAATGTGCAAGATACCTCATCAGCATTTTTGTTGTTTCAGTTTTACCAGCACCACTTTCTCCACTAACCAAGATGGAGTTGCTCTTTCCCTCGTTGACCATTGCCCTGGTAGCAGCAAATAACAAGAGATGAAAATATACCATCAATGTCCACAGGTCAGAAACTGTACCATCAACATCGACAGGTCCTCAGCCAGAAAAGAAACGAAGACAAAATTGTTTTGCATGATCCATCAAATATCACCTATAAGCCACGTCCGCAATTGCAAAAACATGAGGACTGAGCTCTCCAAGTGCAGCCCCTTTGTATTGCTCCATCATGTGAGTATCATACAGATGAGGTAATCTTTGGAAAGGGTTTATTGCAATCAGAATGTTTCCAGTATATGTCTGAAAAAAATATTATATCAAAGAATTAGGAGATAGATTTGTTAATTTTAATAATAAAGGACACAGAATATAAGAGAAACTATTGTTTGCAAGACGAATCGGGAATATCTCTTACGTAATACTCCAAAGGTACATCAGAAAGCTTACATATATTTCGTTAAGTTCATATCTAGCTGCCAGATTTTGCAGAACTCCAGGTTCGTGCAAATATGAAAGCTTAGTCATATCATCCACACCTCCAGGTGGTGCTTCAGTATCCTTCGGATACACATTTGATATATTTGTGACGACCTGAAGGTTTTAGGTCATTAGTTTTACAGGTACTCAAGGGGAGAAATATTGGAAAAACACCATAGTTGTAAGCGTCGCAACAGGAATTAGAAATAACTGTAAAAGGAGATAAGAGAGAGAATATCTCTCTTCAAACTGACAACTGCACATAAAGCCTAGAAAACGGAAATAAGCATATTGGTGGATATTAAAAAACATAAGATACATCAGATAATTGTTTACAGTAATCATTAACTGGACAAAAACATGTGAAAGAAAAGAGAGAAATCCTTCCTGGAAATAAATAAATGAAATCTGAAGATTGTCAGAACAACATAAGCTTGCCAAGGCAAACTTTTTCTGGCAGCGTGGAAGACGCACGATATGAAGTGAATAATAATGCAAGCAGCTCATAGATATCATTTCGCCATAGACTTCTAAAAATCTATGGCTGATGTTGCAAGAACAACAGCCCGTTCTCAAACACTATGAGAATTCAATTATCTTTCCAGGGCGATAGGCTGCTATGTATCATTCGAGTATTACGATGCAATGACGCAATGTACCATAAAGCACCAGTTCTCTTCATGCCTATAAGCTGGTGCAGCTACAATAAGAAATTCAAGACAGCATATCACTTCCAGATTTGGTTATTATCCAGCTGATACCTCTCCAAGCCTTTTGGCTAAGATCAAGTGTAGTTACTGTTCCTATCGGTTAGTATGAAGTGTATGCTTTTGCACTTTTTGTTGCTTAAAGTTGCAAAGCAATTAGACATTCTGACATCATAACATTGCAGTAATAAGCATTATATATGATCATGGGATGCAGCTCCAAGGGAACTTATAGACAGACGGACAACCATCAACTTCGCAAACCTTATGATCAATGCAACAAATTGGGTAAGCAAATGGAGAGTTTACAAGACTTAATTGGCACAATAGTCTGAGTCATCACTCAACTTATATGCAAATAAAGTGAAAGTGTATAGCATACCCAAGATTTTAGTACAAATTTATATTTGGTTTTACAGAACTTAAATTGCCAATATACAGATTCATACAAGAACGGTTTATAATCACCCAACCTAAAGAGACAAAACTTGAAATTGTTATCCGATGACATGAATGGATGTTCCACTTCAATACAATATGAGGAAGAAAAGTTCTGAATCTAATTTAGCAGTGTCCTAAAAGTAATAATTGAAGACATTGATCAAACCGAATTGAAGGACAACAATTGATTGTCTGGAAAACCAGAGTATTGGATACCAATATTTTGACTAGATAATCTTCCCAAAACAATAGAGCAAGAATATTAGGTATTTTTATAAGCAATAAATGTATTTGGTAGCGAAAACAAACAAGGGCTGCTGTCTTGGGTGTTCACCTTTTTCCCATTTGTAGTTTGAACATGAACATCTTGGCCATCTATCCGGTTTACATGTCCATCGACCCATGCCAAGACTGGATCCTCAACCCATACATGAGAACCAACAATGATGTTAACTGATGAAGCCTGCAAGACAAGGGACGAAAATAAAATCACTAGACATTGACAGCAAAACAATTACTCACTGCAATACAGAGGATTTATGTTCAATTTTCAACAGAGGGATGATAAACTGGGATTATGGTGGAGATAATGCATTTTATGAACAGAACTCATTAATGAAAGGCTACAATAATCTTAGACACTACCATGCAAGGTCCACTGACTTAAACCGGGTTGATGAAATATTAGTAGGAACGAGCACTTCCTGCAACAACACTTAAGGGATTAGTTCATTTCTCATCTAATGTTGCTAAACTTCAACTTCAACTTCTTGGGTCTTGATTCTTTTTACTAAAGATATACTAGTGACGGTAATATACATTAGTGAGGGCAATAATCATAGACATTATGATTTTGCAACAATTTGATCAAGTCTCGATCAAGTGACCATAAGCCCAACTATTGGAGTTAGCGTCCCTCCAAGTATTGTACAACGTGGAGTAACATCAATTACCAAAACTCAATCTTCTGACAACAACCGTCACCTTTTGACGCCTATATGCTTGACTTACTCACCAGGATTCACGAGCCAGGACTTATATAAAGTGCAACAACTTTAAATACGAGTGCATTCAGATGAAAAACGTTTGCATACTGCATCTATCTGTGTATGGCTGAATGTAATTGAATGTCTATCATGCAGAATGTGTCAGGGAAATTGGAGACGGTGGTAGGTCAGGAGTGATATTGATTGGCAGTGGCGGCAGCACCATAAGAGGTGACAGTTGAAATAGAGGTTGTGATGAAGTGCGCGACTGTGCAGTGGAAGCAACTAAGGGTGAAGCCATGCAGCTACAGAAATTAATATGCAGTGGACAGTTCCACCGTATCAACACAAATTTGAAAGCCAAGCCACTCAAAATTCAGGTAATATTGTCACACAGGAAAAGGAACAGCACCATTTAATTCAACACATCTCAACACCATTCAGCCCATAGCCATTACCCATCACCGGAACATCCACTACCTCCTAAAAGCGGGAGAAAGCAAGCAGGTACACGTCCAATACAAACAAGTTGCAACATTCTTCAAGACGTTTGAATTATGTAGAAATGAGGAATTACAGACAAATGGAGAACAAAAAGATAAAGGCACGAAGACTAGGTAGCTGAAGTCTATTCTGCATGGATAGGTGTAATATTGAAAAGGAAAGGCCACGCTCAAGCCTAGGGAAACCTTTTCTCGAGTTCCATAGAATGCAAAATATAAGATGCATAAACTTACATCTTTTGTTTCAATAGATCATCAAATGCATAAAAGAGGAAACGGAGTCATAGAAAGAAAAGAGAGAAAGAGGAGACCACATGTCAGTCATGTTTACAACAAAAACAACAAAGCTAGCGCTAGCTAAACAATCAAAATCACACCTAGAGCTTCTTCTTTCTTGATCCAACAATTCTTTATATCCAACAAAATGGAGTTTGGACTTGAGAATAAAATGAACGGAGGAGATGAATCAAACGAAACAAGATATTACAAGAGTTTGATACATCTAGTAATCATATGGAAGGAGTTGATGTTCTATGTTCCTGGTCATCGTGAAATCTAATAGCAAGGAAGCAACAGCAAGACTCGCAAAGGAATTATGACTCAGGAATATTTTAGAAAGCAAAGGAGTTAAGTCTCAGAAAGATATCCTCTATACAAGTTTTCAGCATATAAATATTTTAAAAAGCCAAAAAAAGAAAGAAAAAAAAAAATTATATATATATATATATATGTTGAGCCACACACGCACATAGTGTTCAATACATTTATACATTAATAAATTGAAGTTCAGTGATAAGATAACGTAATACTGTAGATTCAGGGCCATGGATACCTGCACATATTGAAAAAACGTGGTTAAAAACAAGGTAGCAAGGATCAAGGCAAAAAGTTGTGCAAGTGGCACTTAGTCAGAAAGGTCTGGTGGAATGACCATCAATGAGCTGTAGGGATGAGAGAACAGTTGTAACGATGTGAAGGTATGTCGTGGAAGAGAATGGGAAAGTGGGAAGTGGAGGTAGAAGTGGAGGGGGGGAAGCTGAGAATATTGGAAGTGATTTGTGAAAGGTGGTTGCTAGGGGATTCAAATCTGTTCTTGTTATCATTTGAGTACTAAATACAAAACTCCCAGAAATCTGGCAACTTCTGTGGTTAAATAAAGCTACTTGAGTGCAGGACAATTTACAAACAGGCCGTGGCGAGGTTGGTGATCCAACAGGTCAACACAAAAGTGGATGGCTGTGACTAACTAAATCATAGTGTGCTGTGGTTGACGGAAAAGATAGGCAAGGGCACCAGCTCACTCCATAACAACATTTTCAGGACTAAAAATTTTTCCGTTCGTTCTCAACAACTCAGGAATGGGAAACTTGGGAGACGCAAAAAATTGGTAAACGCCAGTTCATTGTAATATCTAGGCCATGGATATTCCTGATCATGAATTAGACCAACATGAATGACCTTGCAATTCAATCAAATGTAACCAGTTTCTAGTCACCTAAGTCGTGAAGTCAATTAAATTATACATCTATCTGATTCCCAGCTTCAAGCCTGATGTCTGGTCACTGCAATGTATAGACTTTCTGTTCACAATGTTTTTATTTTTTTCCTTCCAGGATAGGGAACGGAGAGGTTTTTTGAAGTAGAAAAATGACTAGGGGTGAGAAATCCCTAGCAATAAGTAAATTGAAAGATAGAGAAAAGGAACTAAACATTTTCAATAAACTTCCACTTTAATTTTCCTTCCTGAAACCAAATCCAAGTGAAAATAAGCTAAATACAGGAAACCCCTATAACTTGATAAACCAGCGACCATGTAAAATTTACTAAAGAGGTAGTAACTAGTAAGTAAGCCATAAATAATTAAATCATTAATTCAGAGAGTGAATTTATAAATCATTGGATGAGCTTTTAGGAAGTAAAAGAATTACGAATATATAAATATCTGTATGGTAAACTAAAAGTTCATAATGATATATCAATTTAATAAAGTGAATAAGAATAAACCTAAATGCATCTATACTTCAATAAACATAACTTTGATCCACTAAAGTTTCTTTACACCATCCCAAAAAAATCCTGCTTGACAAAGGTACAACTTTTTTATTTTTCGTCAATTAAATGAAGATACAAGTACAACCTTCTAAAAACCGTAAATTCTCGTTTGTACGTCTTCGTTTTATTTTTTTTATTTAACTTATTTAACCTTGTTAATTTATTAGTAAATAAAAAAAAATATGTTTTTCTTTGACTTATTAAACGAGTCATTGACTTTTGTTCGGGCAAAAAATGACTTTTAATAGACCTCTTTTTATGAGATGGATGGAGTATATTTTATCAACCGAATCAATTGAACAATGGACTTAATTCACTCAAAGTTACACTATACTATCCCAAATATGCCTACTCGGCTTTTCTAGGCGCCTGTACTACTTAGGCAAGACTGGCGCCGCCTAGGCAGCCCAGGTGGTGCCGATATTAGTTTTTTATTTACATTATAAAATAAAGTAAAATAAAATAAAGCAAGCAAAACAACCGCCTTAGTCTTTATTTACTTTTCTTTTAGAAACAAAATATTTTAACTAAGAGACCTATTTAAAAAGATTGATACATCATTGTTGGAATGCCTTGAACCATGCTTCGAGTTGGTGAACTTTACGGTGTATGTTATGTTTGGGCTGATTTTGTATTTTGGGCCTATTTTGAGGCCTGCTTGATAAGGGGGTAATAAATAGCCTAATTATTTGACCTAGGGTTATTCTGTACTCTGTAAATATCCTGATCACATAATACACGTTTCCGCTATTCTGCCCGACGTAGCTAACACATTGTTAGTGAACCACGTAACTTCTGCGTTCGTTTATTCTCGTTTATTTATTTCATTCTCGCATCCCCTTATAGCAATCACAATCCATATAGAGTTTAATCATTGATGGCTATTGAATTATTTTATTCATTTAGAATGTACTTATATTTTAGCCCTGACCTTTCTTTTTGATAAGAAACAAAAGCTTTTATTAGTATATGGAAAGATTACATATGGGATTACAATGGGAAGAGATTTCACAAAAACCACTCTATGGTTCTAAAAAGCACTAAATAAGTACAACGCTTAAGTCCCTATGTAAATCCGACACAAAAAATCCTATAAACTCTTTGCGGTCAATAATACAAGATGCAACTCTAGCTTTGACTAACTCCCACACCTCTTCGCCAGATCCTAAGCTATTCTCAAATCTTCTCTTATTATGTTCCAACCCTGACCTTTTGTTTTTGGGGGGACATCCAACTCAAATTAAGTTAGTATCTTCAAGCAATGAGTTAAAATTGAGCTTGGGTCCCTTGTTTTAATTAGAATATGGTTAAAATTTTTTGACAAAAAATGTTGAGATTAAAAAATATCTAAAACTAGAAATGCACCACTCGGCCGCCTAACTAACGTCTTCTAATTTCTGCAACACTATAAAAATATTCATATGGAAAAAGTATTTTAATTCCGAAATATTTGACTTAATAATAGATAATGTGAAATAAAGTCAAGGATTGTTAATAAGAGTAATTTATCTAATCAAGGAAACTATTTTAATTCATAATTAGAGAAATATCAGGAGATATGTAAACCATGAATTAAGAATACATCTATCAATTCTGATGGGTCATCCTCAACGTATTTCATTTTACAGCGGATGGTCCATCCCTCTACATCCACACCCTACACTTACATCATCTTTTACAATTTCCAACACATCTTTTACAATTTCCAATACACATCCTAACCTACTATACCCTTAAACTAAAATACCTTTTTGATGTCCCGTCCATGGATGTGCCCCATCGGACGTGGTACATGCCACTACATCCCAGTCCAATTATCCCCTTAAACAAAATGTTATACTAAATCATATTTGTAATTGTAGCAAATAATTAACTTATATTGTGGACGACACCATAGAATTAATAATGAAATCTTACTAATTTATCCAAATCAATAATCCGTTTTATTAGCCTAAAACCCAGGCCCCATAGAGAATTATTATATGATGAGAGATTAAAAATGCATTGAGAGTATTATTACAGCAAATTTTACATAAATAAGCTAGACCACAGAAACCTTTTTGTCAGTATTGGCATTAGTGTAATGTTTTATTTATTTTATTAACATGAGTTTTTTCTCTCCCCGAAATTGACCAAATAAAATGGAGAGGATCTACATACTGAATATAATTCGCCGTCATCCGTATACAAAATAATACAGTAGAAACTTCTTCCTCAGTCATTCACTTTTCTGAGAAAGAATTCTTTCGGAAAAAAGATCACAACAGCCTTCGGCCATTTGCAGCAACGTGTCCCAAGTGCGAATACCAATACCAATTATTTGAAAAACTATATATAGATTGCAAATTGGAAAAGATTAATCATAACCAGAGTCAAAACAAAATGAAAGACGGTCCAAAATTAAGCAAATCAAAACGGCAGTAGAGGAGTCGTTTTATGCGCGAACTTACCATAAGCGACTGCGGAAAGACTCGATCTCCTGCTCTTCAGATCATCAACACAGAGCGAGACCGAGCCTTGATTCACTGAGTCAGATCGTGGCCAGTCCCCAGCCGGCACCTCAAGAATTTCCGCTGGCAGTAACAGAAAGCAAAGTCCTTCTTCTCAATTATTAACTGGACAACTTCTGCCACTAACTTTTTGCTCCTCTTGCAGACAAATACACCGAAATCCAATTCAAAATATACCCGATTACAATATGCTGTGTGAATTTGCGTGTGTCTAGAAAGAAAAGTGGACGTTGTTGTTGCAGCTGTTTCTCTCTCTAGAAATGCGCTGTCGTCCTATTCTTTATGTGCTTTCTCTCTCTCAAATTTCTGTATATTAAGCTGGTCAGCTGAGAATTGTGGAGACCCACCCAGAAATGGAATGGTGACAACGAGGTTATAGGGCTCTTTACACTAAATCCGACATCAGGGGCTAGTTTTTTTGCCTATTTATGTTTTGCATTTGGGGTTCAAAATATTGCTTATTTTCGGATTTGCCCCAGGCGAGGAGTTGTGCTTTGAATTCTTGACAGTACTGAATATAGCGCTGCCAATTCGGACGGGCTGGGTCGGGTTCAGTCAGGTCAAGGGATAGTTCAGGTCATGCCAGGTTTGGTCGGATTCGATTTATTTCGAGCCTAGAAATGCTAGTCTCAGTTCGGTGGATCTCGGGCCATCGGATTAAAAAAATCCATCAATATGGTTTTTTTCTTCTTTTTTTTCGTTAGTCTAACCATGAAGCAGAATTATATATTGAGGCAAACTTTAATTTAATTCTCTTAAAAAAAACTTAATGGAAAAATAATATGTTACCATTCTTGCAATATGGAATCATATTCTATAAGGATGTCTCAAACCTCAATAATAATAATAATAATAATAATAAAAAGAATGGGTAATGATATATAGTTATATGCTACACGTCACAAGTTATTTAATTTTCGTGTAGTTACTGTTGGGAAATAAGCGAACAATCAAAACGAACAAAGCAAATAATAACCGTGCAAGAAACAATAAAATCGACACAAAGAATTAACGTGGTTCACTAACAACTTGTTAGCTACGTCCACGGCCAAAAGGGAAGGATCCCAAATCAAATTCAAACGAGAGTTCAAACAAAAGACCAATAGTCGAGTATCTATCAATTGATACTCGACCCAAACAAACTATCAATGCTTGAACAATCAAGCCAAAAACACTTCTAAGACTCTCTAATCTCTCTATGTCAAAGGTCTCCAATAGGACCTATTTATAAGCCCCAAAACCTAATTCTATACAAAGAAGAATCCAATTGGGCCCAGACTTGCGTCGGCCCATCTGTTGTGCCGCCAGGTCCGCCTCGGCCGCGGCCATCTCGCCTCGGTCAAGGCGATCTTCCTGCCCAACTAGACTCGGCCAAGTCTACCTCGCCTCGGCCGAGGCAATTCTACTGCAGCAATGTGGCTCGGCCGCGCCGGACCTTTCCAGCGATAATTCAATACTCAACTTCAATCCTCCACCTCGATACGAACTCCGATTCAAACCCAATAAGATTCAAGGCACAAATCCCAACAATCTCCACCTTGCCTTGAATCCCCAAACGATGTAGCTTCTTCAGACGAAGCTCCACCTCAAATCAAACCTCCTCACAAACTAAAACCAAACTCAATCAAACCAATTTAAACAAGCCAAAATTTCAATTTTGCGCCAGTTGTACCCAATGTACCAGATGCGCCTTAAGTGCCAAATTTTGTCCCAAACAATGGGACACTAACAGCTTCGAACAGCAGCAGACCGAACCAAAGTAGAACCTTGCATTAAATACAAAGTTCCCTTCTTAATGCCCTTCAGAACTACATTCGAACCTTTGCAGACGTTCAAAACTCCACCTTCACCTTTGAAATTGAAACCCCTGCTGTCTAATCGACTCAGTGAAATCAAATTTCTCGTCATGAGTGGAACATGTCTGACATCGTTCAATGTACGCAGTCTACCATCATGTGTCCTCACCTTAATTGAGCTTATCCCAACCGCCTTGCATTTGGAACCATTGGCCAATGAAATATTGCCACCTTCCTCCTGCTTGTAGGTTGTGAACCACTCCCTACGTGGACATATGTGGTACGACGCCCCCGAGTCAAGAACCCAAGAATTAGATTTACCTGTCTGTTTCTCAGCGATTAGGGCATCATCTCCATCAGAGTCTGCTTCAATTTCCACAACAGAGTCAGCAGTGCTTTCCTGCTTCTCCTTCAACAATGGACAGGCATACTTCCAATGTCCTTTCTCCTTACAATAGTTGCAGACATCTCCTGGTTTAGGACCTTTGGGGCCGGGATTCTTCTTGAACCTCCTCCCTGGATTTCCCGAACCTCGATTATTGCCAACTACTAAGGTTGCCCCTGATTCTCCAGACAAACCACTTGCCTGATGGCGCAACTCTCTAGAATGCAGCGACGACCTCACTTCTTTTAGAGACACAGAATCCTTTCCAACAACAAACGACTGCACAAAATTATCATACGATGGTGGTAGAGAAACCAACAAGATCAACGCAATATCCTCATCTTCTAATTTCACATCAATATTACGCAGTTCTAATAAGATTTTATTGAGTTGATCTAGGTGATCGCGAAGGGACTGACCTTCACTCATACGCAGCCCGAATAGACGTTGCTTCAGAAGCAACTTATTGGTGAGCGACTTTGTCATGTACAAATTCTCCAACTTCGACCACAACCCCAGTGCAGTTTCTTCCTCTGCTACCTCGGTGATAATGTCGTCATCGAGACACAACATGATTGTTGAGTGCGCTCTCTCATCCAAAGTGGCCATCTAGGCGGATACGGCCTCTTCCTCATCGCCCACTTTGCCCTTCCTTAGCATCAACGGCGCCCATAATCCTTCACGCTTCAACAAGGCCTTCATTTTAATCTGCCATAGACTAAAACTCTGATTCCCATTAAACTTTTCAATTTGCACGGACATCCTAGACATATTTCCCACGAAGACAGCAAAAACTCGAACCAAACTCTTGATACCAGTTGTTGGGAAATAAGCGAACAATCAAAACGAACAAAGCAAATAATAACCGTGCAAGAAATAATAAAATCGACACAAAGAATTAACGTGGTTCACTAACAACTTGTTAGCTACGTCCACGGCCAAAAGGGAAGGATCCCAAATCAAATTCAAACGAGAGTTCAAACAAAAGACCAATAGTCGAGTATCTATCAATTGATACTCGACCCAAACAAACTACCAATGCTTGAACAATCAAGCCAAAAACACTTCTAAGACTCTCTAATCTCTCTATGTCAAAGGTCTCCAATAGGACCTATTTATAAGCCCCAAAACCTAATTCTATACAAAGAAGAATCCAATTGGGCCCAGACTTGCGTCGGCCCATCTGCTGTGCCGCCAGGTCCGCCTCGGTCGAGGCGATCTTTCTGCCCAACTAGACTCGGCCGAGTCTACCTCGCCTCGGCCGAGGCAATTCTACTGCAGCAATGTGGCGTGGCCGCGCCGGAGCCTCCTTTCCAGCGACAATTCAATATTCAACTTCAATCCTCCACCTCGATACGAACTCCAATTCAAACCCAATAAGATTCAAGGCACAAATCCCAACAGGTACTATACTACCTGTTAATCATTTCTCCATTTCTCGATACATAATAATTAATGAGCATGTTTGACTCCAATTCATTTTCCATCTTTGACTAATAAAATTGAAGAAATAGAGTATTAAATTAGTCAAATGTTTTAATTTCTCGGTAAATAGATACATTTATGCTCTGCTAGGAAAAAGGAAAAAGAAAAACTTGTTTCAAACAGTACACAATATATTGCTTAATTCCTAAATTTTTCTTATTCTATTATAGTAAGGGAAAAAAATTCAATTTCATCGGGCCAACCCGCGGGCCACGGCCCCAAAAAAAAAACGTTTGGGCCGAGCCAAAAAAGCCCGAATTTTTTCGAGCCTCTAATATTCTGTCCCAACCCACTCTATATTTCGGGCTGAACGAGTCGAGTCAGTTTTGTCAGCTCTAAGTGCATGACCCACTCTAACCAACTTAAAAATAAAATATTGGGAAAATTGGTAAAAGCATTCCGTAAGTTTACCATCTATACACTAATATAAAAGTACCTTAACTTTCAGCCAATTTACGTTTGACCTATTTGACCCCTTCTAAGTTTAAATATTTTAAGGACAGTATTGTAATTTCCTACTATACATATCCTAATTCATATATTCCAATCCTACGATTGACCTATCGTACCCCCTCGTAATTTAAATATTCTAAGCATAATATTGTAATTTCCTATCATACATATCCTAATTATTATATTCTAATCCTAATTCTAATCCTAATTGTATTATAACTACGTATTATAATTATATACACAAGCATTGACTTACTTGAGAATTAAGTAAGTTTAAATAGCATAATGAAAGTTCAAATTTAAGTAAATATTTTAAGGATTGTAATTTCCTACCTTACATATTTTAATTATTATATTTCAACCCTAATTCTAATCCTAATTGTATTATAATCATGTATTCTCATTATATACACTAACATCGACGTATTTGAGAATTAATTAAGTTTACTAGATGAAAGTTCAATAAGATTGAAAACTTATGTGTTTGTGCTTTTGTTTGACAAAATTTACGCTTGCACACGTTAGCATATGTCTTTAATCTAATAATAGAATGGGTTTGTTCGGATATTAATGTGTTTAATACGAATCCTAATTGTATTCCAAGTTTAATTCTACGCATCCTGAAATTTACCGACGTATCATGCAGAGAGGTTCAACACAAAAGTATTCTGCATAAATGGAGAAACGAATCCAATCTTGATCACTTATTGAATGATATTTCTTGAAGAGCAATCTCGGTCTTTGGCCAATCACAGAGAATTAAGAAACGGATTGAATCGCTTATTTCGCTTCATATGTGTAGTGGGATTAGATTTGATCAATAATTTAATCTTACAATGTTCAAGATATGTTTTGCCTATTTTACCCTCTTAAAATGTTTAAATATTCTAGGGACAAATTTGTAATTTTTTAATATATTCTAATCATTTTATTCGGATCTTAATTCTAATTCTAATAGTATTCTAATATCCTAATTATATACCAAGATTCAATAATATTTTAACCTCATGAAATAATTTCACTTTATATGTATAGCAGCCTAAGAAATCAATTAAGTTAGCAGTGGTATGTTTATGATTGAATAGTTACATGTTTGTGACTTTTGTTTGACAAAATTATTTACACTTGCACACATTCGCGATTTGTCTTTATTCTAATAATAGAATAGGTATGTTCAAATATTAGTGTGATTAATACGAAACCCAATTTGTATTCCAAGCCTAATTCTATGCATACTAATTATGTATCGAAATATCGTGCAGAGAGGTTCAACACAAAAGTATTCTGGACAAATCAAGAAACGAACGCAATCTTAAAACGCTTATTGAATGAGATTTCCTGGAGAACAGTCTTGATTGCTAATCACGGAGAATCAAGAAACGAATCAAATCGCTTATTGATAATATTATAAAATTATTGTCCTACTATATTATCTAACCAATGTAGTTAACTTATTATTTTACAAGTATCAATTCATAATGTAAAGTTATTGGAAAGTATGACAAATAATTAGAGGAAATAGTCAATCAAAAGTCAATGATTGCCTCGCAAAGATTACAGGAAATGAATTCAAAGGTAATCAATTAAAAAAATAAAATATTAAAATACTAGGAAACCGCAATTAAGCTTAAATATATTTTCATGTTAGGCGAGCTTCAATTGCAAACAACACCAACTTCAACAGTACAAATTAATCCACCTTTTAAAGAGCTTAAGGATATGAAACAATGATAAGAACTCTATATTTAATTTAAAAACAAAAATAGTATGAGTAAATTATTTTAAAAAGTCTATGAATAGTTAATATATTAAATTTTGTCATGCATCATACATGATGCTTTAGATACGTACAAACTATCAATGGTTCAAAGGATAAAAAGTGCAAAAGGAGAAAACACTTGAAGATTTCATAAAACAAAAGAAAAGTTTGACAAAGGTAAAAATAACAAAAAATATAAGTAGACGATAAAATATAACAAGAAAAATAAAATCAAAATATACATAACCCTGTATTTTAAAGTTGGTTAAAAACATATGCTAAGAAATCTGCTAAAAACAATCATTCAATTAAACCAAAAAATCAATTAATTTAACAGCGGTATGTTCATCGAATACCTACTAGGCTATTACTATTGTACCGGAATGGTTGAAGGTGTTGAAAATGAGGCAAAAATATGATATGACTCCTGCAAAATTTGAACTAGATTGGTGCGCAAAAGTGAGACTATTACAATATGCAACAAGTGCTAAGATGAACCAACGGAAGCAATACCAAGATACAAATATGTCTATAATATAATCTTCGTGATACTTTTATAATAGGCTGGGTCATAGATCTCTTGGCCCGACAAACTTGACTCGATGGACTAAAAGACCGACGAGCCACGAGGCGGCCCGATAATCTTAGTATCTATAGGGGGTTAGGCTGGGTCGGGCTGACTAATTTTAAGTCTAATCAAAATTTGGCCCGGTTAGACATATGGCATTGGCCCGACCCGACCCGAGGCTAGGTCCGAACCGAGCTAGGTTGCCCTAATTTGCACATCTACATGTACATAATAAATCTAAACGTTCATCAATGAATCTACGACGCAACAATAACCATGTATGATGAGATAACATTATATCTTGGATGCTCAGCACATGGGTGCATTGAGTCCATTGAAAAGGTAATAACTTACTTTGTTATAACCCACACTAATAAATTCATATATTAAAAAAATGTAATCTTACTAAGATAAATCTAATATAGGGTAAAAATGAATCCAAATACTACAGAAAATTAATCCTACTGAATGCAAATGATGTGTGGTTCTTCACCGCACAAGATCAAAATACTAATTAAAGTTGTCAAAGGAAGATTGAACACAATAACAGAGGCAATCGAAATGATAGAACCCACAGAGCAAAAAGAAGAGAATAAGAAATATAAAAGTACAATAATACTTCAAGATAAACTACAAAAGTGGAAGGGAAGAAAACGAGGCGGACAACAAAGAAAAATTAAGAGGATGAAGAAACTAGAAGAATGAAAGAGAAGAAGGAATGATGTAATACAAAAACAAGAGTAGAAGACTGCATTCAGATTGAAAACGATGATAAGCTGATAGAGATCACAAAAGAAAAATAGAGAGGAACAAAACTACAACTTTAATTTTGGAGGATAAAACTATAGAAGTTGAAGGGAATAAAACAAGAAAAACATCATGAACAAACTGCAACAACTGAAGAGAAAAAGAAATGAAGAAATACAAAGAGAAAACTAGAGGACAATAGTCAAATAGAGCGATGATGAACAAACACTCAAACAATTTTAAACAAATCATAAAAGAAAAAAAAAAGGGTATCGGTAACAAGGAAGATCAAGAAGAAGAAAAAAAAGAAACAAGTTCATCCATTAAAAAAAAAAGAATTATGCCATTTCAAAATAACTTCCAAAACAAATAAGGTTTTTTTTTTTTATTTTCCTTTTTTTCCTTTTTAATTTTAAATAACATAGATGAATATAGTTTCATATAAATCAATTTGAAGCAATTCATTTATAGGTACTAGGACAAAATTGTGATGTCACAATTTTCCTCAGGTTATATTAGTTAATTTAGTAAAAATGTTGTATCTTATTTTACATACTATGTTTCGACGTTTACTCAAATTAACATTTTAACAACTACACTATTTTCGGACAAAATTTATAGGATATTTTTTTAAAAATAGGGTACTGTTGAGATATCTCCAGTTTTACTTAATTATACGCAAAAGAAGTAGGCATATGATGATATTATGATTAAGATCTTATAAAATTCTCTGGAAAATGATTTATTCTCTGAATACTTTCCGTTGATCCGAAATTGCTAAAAAATATATATATATAAGAAAAAGTGCCAAAAATATAATTTTTAAAATTAATAAACTAACACTATAAGAAAAGTTCAAATTAGAGATGGAAATTAGTAACAGATAATATCGGTCACTAAATAAAAACGAAATACAAATAGAATAATGACGAAAAGTGGCAAGAGATCATTAGTAGCCGGTTAGTGAATAAATAACAACCGAATATAGAGTCTGATTGGTCTCTATTCTATAGATAATTTGGTCTCTAATTTTATAAAAGAGATAAAAATTCCGTCCCAAAATTTAGAGAGGAAACTAATCGGTCTCTAAATTTTAGACAAAAGTATTATAGAAACCAAACATTTTGTCTCAAGTCAGTCACTACTTTAGTCTAGGATGGATACCATATGATTAGAGATAGATTTTTGTGTCTAATTTAATTTTTTCTTATAATGTAAGTGCCGCACGTGCAACGAACGTGCCAAAGTCTAGTAATTATAAAAGTGCCCTCTAAGTTTGCCACTTTATGAAAATATTCAGTATATTTTAAAAAATTGATAAAAATATCTAGTCATCGACTACCACATGTTACTAGAGGTGGCAATTCGAGCGGCCCGACCGGCCCGGGTCTGGCCCAGTCGGGCCAAGGGGAAGTTCGGGCCGGGCCGGACCCGATTTATTTCGGGCCTAGAAATGCTAGGCCCGGCCCGGAGGACCTCGGGCCATCGGGCCAAAAAAGCCCACCAATGAGTTTTTTTCTTTTCTTTTTTGTTACTTTAACCATGAAGTAGAATTATATATAGAGGCGAACTTCAGTTTAATTCTCTTAAGAAAAAACTTGATCGGAAGATAATGTATTACTATTCGTTGCAATATGGAATGATATCTATTAATCTATAGGCATGTCTCAAACCTCAGATATAACAATAATAATAATAATAAGAAAAAAAAGAAGGAATGAATGATGATATATAGTTATATACTACACGTCACACGTTATTTAATTTTTGTGTACGTACTATACTACATGTCAATTTTTCATTTTTCGACACATAATAATTAATGAGCATGCTTGGATCCAATTCATTTTCCATCTTTGGCTAATAAAACTGAAGAAATAGAGTATTAAATTAGTCAAATGTTTTAATTTCTCGGTAAATAGATACATTTATGCTCTGCTAGAAAAAGAAAAAAGAAAAACATGTTTCAAATAGTACACAAGATATTACCTAATTCCTAAATTTTTCTTATTTGATTAGTGAGGGGAAAAAAAATTCAATTCCATCGGGCCGGTCCGCGGGCCTTCGGACCGGACTGGGCTTGGCCCGCCAAAAGAAAAGCCCGTTCGGGCTGGGTAAAAAAAGCCCAAATTTTTTCGGGCCTCTAATATTCCGGCCCAGCCCGCTCTATATTTCGGGCTAAACGGGCCGGGTCAATTTTGCCAGCTCTACATGTTACCCATTCGGTGACGGGTTGACGTGGTCATCCTAATCTAATTTGGAAATGATTTTTTACACGTTTGTAAAGCAAAAACAGTCATATTGATTAAATAAAGAAGCAAAAATGGCATATCATCATCACGCCGACCTTCTGTCTTCCCCTCCACGCTCCGTCATCGACGCCGCCACATTGTAATCTCCCATCTCCCCCAACGCGTCCAAAGCCTAGCATCAAACTTGCACCACAAATTCCACATTTCCAAGAACGACATCGTCTTCATAGCTCTCTCTCAGCGCCATTATCTCACCTTCCAATCCTATCAGCTCCCACTCATAAATCTCTAGGCAGTTTCACTTCTGCGCCCTGTGATTGTCTTTGCCACCCAAGGGGACAATTTCCGAGTTTGACTTGCTTCTGCTCAGTCAATCAAATGGGAGTTTGAGAATTATTGATCGTAAGAACATTTTCAAGCTCTCCTCACAAGGGAGAATATGGAAAACATAGATGGTCGGGTTCTGCTGTTGACTCGGTATGAATGACTGTAAATGGGTTGTATATTGTTTTATTATTCTCTTCCACACAACATGTCATTCCTTGAGAAAGGAGGATATTTTATGTTAACCTTGGAAATTTCTCCCCTGAAAAGATACATGTAATGTAACTTAGATGGGATTTTGTGTAGAGATTATCCCATGAATTTTAATTATAATACTGGGAAAGTACTATTTTACAATTTTTTGAGTGCATCATATGGTTTTAATACAAGAACAATTTTAAATCTTACCTGATTGCTGTTATAAACCCATATAAGCAAGCAGTGGAGCAATGAGCTGGTATATCAGGAGACTTTGAAGTCCTCTCTAAAAATTGAAAGATATGGACTAAATTAGGAGATGTGAACTTTCTTAATTAATAAGTCAGACTAATTAATTAATTAAGCGGACATGAATATTAGGCCCATAAACCTTGGGTTATATGGTACTATATATACATATTCTCAATAGTAGAGATTTAAGGGTTTTTATCAGATAAAATATAGAAGCATATAGAATTCAATAAGTGATTTCCTAGCGGTCACTTATCGAATAATTGTACCGAAGATAGTTCCTGCGGCGGACGGCATATGCGTGGATACCTGAAGAGTGGCGAATTCAGTCACGCTATTTCTTCCGATTAAATTACGCAACAAGTAAGTTGTTCCAACTATTGCGTAGTTGTTGCTCAAACGTTATTCAATTATAGATCATGATCAATATTCTCGATTAGTTATTTCATTGTGCACATTAGATGGAATCGAGAATAACTAACAGTGGTATCAGAGTCCGAGGCTCGATTTATAATTGGCTTAATTTAATTATCTGTGGGTTAAGATTAATAAAATTGAAGTTCTCAATATTTTGGATTTTAATTAAACGGTTTCGGAATTTTGAAACTCATCTTCATGAAACCTGTTAAGAAACATTATTTAATTATTCAGAAACAGAACATGATTTTGAAACATGGGTTTAACACTATTTCGAAACAAATTACGGAAATTATCTCCAAAACAAGTTGCGTTGCTGCTGTTGTAAGCGAGCGTCTGCCGCGTCGGTCGGCAGCGGTGATCATTGCGTGGCGCGCCGCTGCTGCTGCGCGTATTGTCGGCGGTGCGATGTTCGCCGCGTGCTGCTGCGCTGCTCCTGCTGTGTCGTCTGCGGTAACGTTCAACTGCGCAACTACTGAACCACGGCGGCGGCGGCAACGATGTTGGTCGTTGAGGCTGCTGCTGCGCGATTCCGCCGTCCCCGTCACAAGCTCAGCGTATAGCGGCCGCTGATTCGACGATGTTGTTGTGCGCGATCTGCTCGACGGCGGTGGTGGTGCTGCTGCTGCCGTGCTCGAGACGTATGGCGGCGAGACGAACGGCGGCAGGTTGTGGTGGCAGTCAGAATCGGCGGATTGCAGCCCAAACCCTAAAGGGTTGTGAGCTGCTGAGCAACTGGGCCATGTGTTTTATTATTGGGCCTGATGTGTTGTCATTTATTCGGCTAAGAAATATAAAGACTGGGCTTCTAAAGTGGTTTGGGTTGTTCCAGCTCTTATGGGCTGTTCCAACATTTTTAAAAAAAAAAAAAAAAAACTTTTGATGTATTTAATTATTTAAATTAGATTTATTAATTAGATTAATTCGAAATCCCAATTACAATATTAATTTGTTAATTAGATTAATAATTCTTATTATTATTGTATTGAAATAATAATAATAATAATAGGTTCTGCTATTTATGTTAATTTGGAATTAACATTAAAAGTATACTTATATTAATTTGTAATTAATATATTTATCTAATTGACTAATATTAATTAGATTTTAATAAATTTTGATAGTATTATTAATTTTGAAAGAATAATACTAGACTTATATAGTTATGTTAATTTAAAATTAATACTAAATGTGTATATATATATACACACACACACACACATATATATATATATATATATATATATATATATATATATTAATTTGGAATTAATATATACAATTTTAATCTACATTTAATTAAAGAATAAAATTTTAATTGGATTAATAATTTTATCCGTTGAGCATTTATTTGATATCTTATGTGATAAACAATTATTTGATTTTATGCTTATTCCATTTGCTATAGTAGTTAAGTCCGCGTTATGTTTGGGTAGGCGGCGCCCAATACATGTAGTCCGTGTAATTATGTATGGGTAGACGGCGCCCAATATATGTGGTCCGCCTTTCTTATGCCTGGATAGGCGGCATCCACTAATTGTGTTTTAATTTAATATTAGATATTAAATTTAACAATTAATATCACACATAAAATCCCCACTATAAACCAAGTCTTGTTTAGAAACAAAATGCGTCGTCCATCATAATTGTTTGAGATTCCTAATCTTTTCGACCACGAGTTTTACACCAAAGTGTTTACTCTAAATCGACAAGACTCGGGCTCATTCATAGATGTATAATTGGCATCGTGTGATGGATATGACTTGCTTAAATTATTTTGAAACGCCAAAGCGACCAAAATAGTTTGAGGACGCAATATTAACTAGATTAATAAACCAAGAACTGTAAAATTGTTGTTGCAATTGGCTTAGAGACCTACCGAGTGATATTATTGTAGTCATCGGCCAAAGCAGAGGCTACAGTAATATAGACTTGGATATTGGACCACTAAGATTTGTAATTATTATAAATCCGTATTTTGTGTATGGGTGCGCAAAATATATTAAAATTAGTGAGAGCTAATCATTATAATAAACTCTTGTTTTGATTAGTGATACAAATGTGATCTTTGTTTACTTTATTCTGATTTATTTTTTCATTCTATTTATTTTCTCGTCAGATAAAATGTCGAATTTAGCTTATAAATGTTTGATGGAAACAAACAAGTTGACTGGGTCAACTTTACGGATTGGCTCCGTTGTTTGCGCTTGGTGCTAAGGCAAGACAAGATTGAGTATGTCTTGGACAAACCAATCAGTGTCATCCCTGACAAGAATTCTCCTGAGTACACTACGTTTGACGAAGAAGTTCATAAGAAACATGTTGAGGATGCCACATCGGCTCAATGCTTAATGTTGTCCTCTATGAGTATTGAACTGCATAGGCAACATTGGAGCATGTTCCCTTATGAGATGCTGAAACACTTGGAGAGTCTGCACGCTTCAAAAGCTCAGACCATGGAGTATGAGATACTCAAGGATCTCTTCAAGTGTAAGTTTCATGATGGGGGCCAGGTTTCTGAACATATACTAAAGATGATCGGATTGATTGAGAGGTTGGAATTGATTGAAACGAAGCTACCCTCTAGTGTCTCAACTAATCTGATCTTGCAATCACTTCCAAGTTCATTTGAAAATTTCATAGCGAATTTCAACATGAGCAATACGAAGACGACACTGCCAGAGCTTCAGAACATGCTCAAGACTTATGAATTATCTACTTCTAAAGGCAACTCTTTACTCATGGTGAGATCTTCTGCATATTCTTCCATGCAGAAGAATAAGCAGAAGAAGGGCAAGAAAGCATCTAAGGATGCAACCTTGATGCCTAAGAGTGGAGGGGTTCAAAAGAAGCCGAGAATACCAAAGGATGAATGTCTGTTCTGCAATGAGAAGGGACACTGGAAGAGAGACTGTCCGAAGTTCAAAGCACATGGTGCATTGGATGAGAGCTTAGGTAGTTTGTTTTGTACATTGAAATTAGACTAAATTAGATCTTCCTTCGGGATATAAATTAGATTTATATAATTGTTATTTTGTTCTTTAGATTTCAAAGAATATTATTTCCATTCCAATATTAGACATTTATGACTTTTTCCCTCTATTTTGCAACCAGTAGATGCTTGTTTCGCTTAGTAGATTATTTTAAGGAAGTGTTTTTCTTTCGAATGGAATATATATGCTTGAATGTGAACAAAATATTTTCAATGTACAAGAATAAACGATCTAAGCTAAGTAATACGGATAATAAACCTACCTGTGGCACTGTAGACTTGGTCATATCAATAAGAAAAGAATAGCAAGATAGAGAAAGTTAGATTATCTCACACCATATGTTTTCGAATCATATGGTGCTTGTGAAATCTTGTCTCAAGGGAAAGATGAAAACTTAATCACTTTCTGGGAAAAGGGTTACGTGTCAAGGTTGTGCTCGAGTTGGTCCACACAGCATTGTGCGGACCGTTCCAACTTAAGCAAGAGGCAAATATTCGTACTTCATAACTTTCACTGATGATTTTTCAAGGTATGGATATGTGTATCTCATGAAACACCAATCTGAGGCCTTCGAGAAATTTAAGGAGTTTAAGTTAGAAGTTGAGAAATAACTTGGAAAAGTATTAAGACTCTACAATCAGATTGAGGAGGGGAATACTTAAGCCGAGATTTTCTTGATTACTTGAAATCATATGGAATCCGGTCAGACTGGACACCTCCGGGTACACACAGATGAATGGAGTATCCGAAAGGAGAAATCGAACTTCATTAGATATGGTTCGATCCATGATGAGTTTCATCAGTCTCCCCTTATTCCTTTGGGGTTATGCCTTACTAACCGCTGGTTATGTTCTTAATAGAGTTCCTCTTAAATCGATCATGCAAACACCATATAAGTTATGGTGTGGCAAGAAGTCGAGTCCTAACCATATGCAGACTTGGGGTTGTCCTGCTTTTGTTAAGAAGATGACGACTGATAAATTGGAGACTAAAAGTGAGAAATGCTAGTTTGTGGATATCCTCAGGAAACTAAGGGTGAATTATACTGCCCTGGAGATCACAAGGTGATAGTTTCCAAGAATATGGCGTTTCTTGAAGATATTTATATCTCCGAGGAACAAGGTCACAACAAGGTAGATCTTGAAAAGATTCAAGAACCACAAAATAACATAAGAGGATGAGGTCTTGTCCAATGGAGTGGACAAGAACCCAGTGGGAGTTTTGATAATCTATTGGGAAGGGAAACAACTCTTAGAGGGTCACCTTAAGACAATAAGATGCATTAAAGATAAGATATTGTATCAGACCCACCTCAAGAAAATTATAGTGAAATTCTTGAGAATATCCCAAAATGTTAAAAACCAACTCACGATCAGAATAAAACGCATGAACCAATGCAAAACCAACTTAATAGGCCTCAAAGGAATTGTCGTGCACCTGAAAGAATAAATCTATTGGTTGAGAACTAAGACGATGAAGTTGATTCAGAAGACGACGAACCTAAGAACTATATCGAAGCGGTGTCGGGCACTAATTCGAAGATGTGGCTTGCTGCCTTAACATCTGAAATGGACTCGAAGTACCTCAATCTAGTCTGGGAATTAGTTGATTTGCCAGATGGGGCTCGTCCCATAAACTGCAAATGGATCTTCAAGAAGAAGAGAGATGCAGTTGGCAAGGTACAAACCTACAAGGCTAGGTTGGTGGCAAAGGGTTATATTCAGCGCAAGAACATTGACTATGATGAAACCTTTTCGCCAGTCGCTAACATCAAGTCCATTAGGATATTACTTTCAATAACTGCATATTATGACTTTGACATTTGACAAATGGATGTCAAAACCATGTTTCTCAATGGAGAAATCAAAGGCACTGTGTATATGTCATAGCCTGAAGGTTTTGTATCCAAAGAAAATTCGGATGGAGTATGCAAGTTAAAGAAGTCCATTTATGGACTCAGGCAAGCATCTAGGAGTTGGAATATTTGCTTTGACAGAGTTATCAAATTGTTTGATTTTGTCAGAAGCAAAGAGGATCCATGCGTTTATAGTAAACGTAAGAATGGAAATGTTGTCTTTCTTATCATATATGTCGATGATATACTGATAATGGGGAGCAATCGTTCCATGTTTCAATCCGTGAAAGAGCAGATTTCAGCAAAATTTCGGTGAGGAACACTGGAGAACAGTCAAGACTATTCTTAAGTATCTTAGAAGAAATAAAGAATATTTCTTAAAGTCTATGGTGGGCAGCTAGAGTCATCAGTTACTGGGTATACTGATGCTAGCTTCCACACGGACCATGATGACTTCAACTCTTTGTCTAGATATATTTTCGTTCTCAATGATGGAGCAGTGAATCAGAATAGTTTCAAATAAAGTAGAATTACCGATTCCACCATTGAAGTCGAGTATATTGCTATATTTAAAGCTGCCAAAAAGGGGATGTTGCTTTGTTAAAGTTCGTAAAAGAACTAGGTGTCGTTCTAAATGCCAGTAGTGCAATACCGTTGTATTGTGACAACGGTAAGTGCGGTTGCGCTAGCAAAAGGAACCAAGAGCCATGAACAAAACAAGCATATTCCCTGGAGATATAATCTGATTGGAGAAATAATAGATAGAGAGATGTGAAGTTAGATAGAGTATCCACTGATGATAACTTGGCTTAGCCTTCAACTAAACAGTTATGTATAGCAAGACACAACAATCGCTTTGAGAGCTTGGGTGTTAGACATGCTGGTAGTTGACCTAGATTCAGTGGGAGTTTATAGTTTGTATGTCTTAGAAACCTTTTCGTTTGAGACATTCATTTTTGATCGCATTCTATAACATTTTGATTGTCTTTGAGTGTATGCATTTATTAGAATAATTATTTTGATGGTTTGTTGTATTCTTATAATTGTTCCCTTGAATCATGACAGTCATTTATGACGTGAGACATAAATGATATAGTATGATTCTAAAATTTCCATAATCGATGGTCATCAAGAATGGGATATTGATGACACGCGATAGGTTAGCATGTGGTCTGCATCACATTCTCAAAGAATGTAGTAGGTCTCACTACTACGAGATATTAGATATCCGTGATGGACACATGGGTACTTTAGAGAGTATTGGTATACCCTACTATTAAACCGTTTGTTTCAGTGTCTAAGGTTTATTAGTGTGTGGAGTATGTAATGATCCTTTGACCTGAGGTCAATACTCATTTTGTTTGTTAAGTGATGAACTTTGACCAAGTACAACGCTTGCCTCCCAAAGGAGGATAAGACACGTCTTGTGTTGGGTTCATCATGAGGCAAATGGAAACAGTAGTTGAGTCAAGATTGGGATTCATTCCTCGATTGAAACTCGAGAGAACACTCATATTACTCTATATTATTTTACAGTAAAGTCATTGGTCAATGCAAAAGATGTATTCAATTAAAGTAATTGAATATGATCAAATGTGTCATATAATAAAGATGAGAAAAGTGATTGAGCTATTTGGATAGACACATGACAGATCCTAGGCTCAATCGGGTGGTTCGTGAATGAAGGGATATTACATAAATTCATATAAAGGTTGTTTTACGAATTCACATAAACGTCCTTCATATATCGAGTTCGCTGCACAACGCAGTCTAGGAGTTTTCTGCAGACTTTAATTAGATTATCGTCGATAATGGGGGCCTAAAGGGTCACACTTTATGTGTATTGTTGTTACGCTCAAGGGTACAAGGTTAATGCTTTGAATTATATCTAATGCTAGTCCAAGTGGGAGATTGAAAGATATGGACTAGATTAGGAGATGTGGTATTTATTAATTAATAAGTCAGACTAATTAATTAATTAAGCGGAAATGGATATTAGGCATAAACCTAGGATTATATGGTATTATATATACATATTCTCTATAGTAGAGATTTAAGGGTTTTTATCAGATAAAAATATAAAAGCACATAGAATTCAATAAGTGATTTCCTAGCGATCACTTATCGAATAATTGTACCGAGGATAGTTCCTGCGGTGGACAACATACGCGTGGATACCTGAAGAGTGGTAAATTCAGTCACGCTATTTCTTCCGATTAAATTACGCAACAAGTAAGTTGTTCCAACTATTGCGTAGTTATTGCTCAAACGTTAATTCAATTATAGATCATGATCAATATTCTTGATTAGTTATTCCGCTGTGCACATTAGATGGAATCGAGAATTACTGAAAATATCAAAGTAGAAGAATACTTTCTTGGAGAGCTAGCAAAAAAAAAGGGTTCTCTCTCTACTCTTTATTTTTTTTAATACTCCCATTGACCTCTCGATCAGAAGTTGTGGAAAGTAGCAGGAGAAAAGATAATGATGACATTTTTGCATTTTTATTTAATCAATATGATATTTCTGCTTTAAAAACGTGTCAAAAACATTTTAAAATTAGTTTACCAAGGCCACATCAATCCGTCACTGGCTGGGTGGGTAACAGGTAGTAGCCGATGACAAGGTATTTTTATCAATTTTTGAAACATGAGAGCACCCACAATGCACCCACAATTGCTACCTAACACATCACCGCCACGTCACTGCAACATCAAAAGTTTAAACCCCACTTAAATGCTACCTATTTCCCCCAATGCAACTCAGGTCCAATTAACACTATTTGCCACTATTTGAGGGTCCCACCTTAAAACCACCCTATTTATTTTTCCATCTTCAATTTAATTAAATCTTATTTACAATTTTAACATGTATAATTAATTACTTAATATTTATAATTTGTAGATAAAAAATTTATTACCGATTTTTTTTAAAAAAAAAAATCTAATCTCGGAAAAAAAAATTCGGTTTTTAAAAAAATAATATAACACGAAATATTAATTAAAAAAAAAAAAAAGGAAACATGTTTAACCACTCTTGAAAAATATCTAGGTAGAGTTATGATGCGCCCATATGTGCTCAATCAAGTCGGTCCGGAGTTGATGGTGTTTCTCCTTGTCTCGAAGATCGGCGCCTCTTTGTATGTATGCATTGAAACTCCCGATTGAACCTTGAAAAAATTGAGTGTCTACATTATTATCGATGTTTGGTTCGTCCGCCCAATTGATCGCCGATTCCCCTTCGTCTTCAACTATCATGTTGTGTAAAATAATACACGTATACATAATATCTTTCAACTTGCTCGTGTACCAAAAACGTGCGGGCCTTTAATTATTGCCCATCGAGCTTGCAAAACCCCAAATGCTCGCTCGACGTCCTTTCTTGCCGCCTCTTACATTTGCTTAAAATGGCTTCTCTTCGGATCAGTAGGACATTGAAAGCTCTTGACGAAGGCTGCCCATTCCGGATATATTCCATCAGTAAGATAGTACCCTCTGTTGTAGGGCGTACCATTTACTATGAAATTTACGTCCGGGGCTTTTCCTTGCAGAACGTCATTGAATATAGGTGATTGGTTGAGCACATTTATGTCATTATTTGAACCTGCAACTCCAAAGAAGGCATGCCATATCCACAAGTCTGTCGATGCTACGACTTCAAGCATGATTGTCGGAACTCCATGATCACCTCTGGTGTATTGATCTTTCCAAGCGACTGGGCAATTCTTCCATTCCCAGTGCATACAGTCGAGACTACCTAACATTCCGAGGAAACCATGTCTCGTCTCATGCATGTTGATCAAACGTTGACAATCCATTGGAGTTGCTTTTCTCAGGTACCTCTCTCCAAATATGTCGATTACGCAGCGACAGAAATTAGACAAGCATTCGATGCCTGTGGCCTCTGCAACTCGTAGGTACTCATCAAATAAATCGGTCGGACCACCATATGCCAATTGGCGAATTGCGGATGTGCATTTCTGAAGGGGGGTGAAACCTTTTCTTCCTAATGCGTCCCCCTCTACTGAAAGTACGGATCATGTGCTTCAAGGCATCGACTATTCGAACGAACAAGTCCCGCAGCATCCGAAAATGCCGGTGGAATACGTCGTTGTTATATATTGGGTTTTCACAAAAGTAATCATTGAATAGTCGGTTGTGCGCTCCTTCCCGATCTCGCTGGACGTATCTTTGTCTTTGTGGAGGACCAGATGATCCTTCAATTGCATCGAGCAACAGCTTCTGTTCATTGAGAATTTGCAAGAACATTCTATCATCGGCATCATCAATAAGATGGTCATACATTGCTGCAGCGTCTTCGTCATTACTATTATTGAAGGGGTTCGAAGACATTTTTCTCTCTAAATGAAAGGGTAGGGAAATAAAGATGAGTAAAGTGGTTGTGGTTGGAGGTGTGCTGCAAATGTAATACAAGTTCCTATTTATAGATGTATATTCCAACGGCTACATTCCGACGGCTAAAATACAACGGCTATATTCCAACAGCTATATTCCAACGGCTATATTCTAATGGCTATATTACAACGGCTAAATTCCAACGGCTACATTCCAACGGCTATATTCCGACGACTAAATTCAAACGACTACATTCCAACGGATATTGTTTAAAAGTAATTCAGAATATATTTGAGCCTTAACAACACTTCATTTTAATTAATACAAGAAATGCAATAGTGGACAAGAAATACGAGGAATGAAATACAATGAAATGAAATACAATAGGAAATGAAATACAAGAAATGAACTACACCCCCCAGCCCCATCTCTGCTTTATTTCATCATACATTTGAAGGTGCACGTGGAGTTGTTCCTGGGTCATTCTTGCGGTGTCTCTCATGATTATGTCGTAGTCTCTTTGCTTGTTGAAAACTTTGAGTTCGGCAATTTTTTGTTGTGAAATGGCCCTATACTCTTCCATGTTGCCCTCAATCGAGGACTTTATATCTTCGTAAGCATTAGCCTTCCCCTTGCCCTTCCTCTTAGCTGCTTTCTGTCCGATCGGACGAATGTGGTCTGACTTATCATCTTCGTTGTTGGAAGATGATGTGTACGTGCCTGATGCAGAAGTCTTTGTCTTCTTTTTACCGCGATGATCACGAATTTGCTGGTTACTCCACTTCGGGCAAACACTTAGAACCCTCCACATTCCAAGAAGCCTATTGAAGTCAATATTCTTGTGAGTAATTGACCACTGCTTCAACGCATCCATAAGTACATCGGCATCGCTTCGACCGCTTGCCCAATTTTCCTTCAGGGTAATGTAACTAGCATTAAACAAAGACACGTGCTTCGCTGCGGTGTAATAGTGTGTCTTCATCGGGCCCCATGGTCGTTCAATGAAACCGGCGGGACGATTGTTGTTGTAGTCTGTTGCGATTCGTTTCCACATTCTATCCAACTTTTGAGCATTGTCGATTGCTGAATCTTCACTTATATTCACCCAACAACGAGCTAGCCACTCATTTTCATCTCCATTCCATCTTGGATTGTATGTCCCCTTTCTCCCCTGTGGGACGTCGCCTACGCCGTCGGAAGCTGCATCTTCGTCGAGGTTAATATGCTCGAGCCCCACTGGAGACGAGCGTGGTGGGTATGGGGAAGCTGTCCCCGAGGACGGAGTGTTGCATTCCCTGTCGGTGCTCGATCCGTCTATACTCGCTCTTCTGGACGAGTAATGGGGTGTCGTTATTGCACTCTGAGGAGGAAATCCATAAGGAGGAGGCGACATATAAGGATACTGGAATCCTTCATTTGGATACATAGCGTAAGGAGCACCCTGTGTAGCCATGGGGTTCATACGAGGATATGCATGAGATGGCAAATTTGGAGCTGGTATCATGTAGGGTGGAATAGGGAAATTTTGGGGGCTGGTGGTGGAAGTTGGCGGACGAGGATTGGAATTTTCTTCCAAATCAGAAGAATTGTTGAACCAATTTCTCGCCCCAAATCTTCCTGCCATTACAAAAGTAATTTGCAAAAAATAAATTTGAAGAAATAGTTGGAGAAAATTAGAAATGATGGTGAAGAAATGAACATTTTTACATGTATTTATAGGCAAAAATTTAGAAATGTATGTTTAAATTTTTTGCCAACGGCCGGGAACAGTAGAAATGGCCGTTGGCAATAGTAGTGCATCCACTAAAAATCACCAAAATCACCCCTTTCCTCATATTTCAGGCAAGAATTAAAGAAAAAAGAAAAAGAAAAACGGAAAGCAAAGGTGAGTGGCAGACAGCAATAATGGCGCGGGCCCCACTGCGCCACTCTCTCCAGGCGCGCGTGGCGGCCACGCGCCAGCGCTGCCCACTCAATTTCGCGCGTTGCGCGCGACGCTCCACTCCCCGCCCCCTCTCGCGACGCCCCCCCTCCCCCCCCCCCCCCCCCCCTTCATCTTCTAGGTCCAAATAAATGGACCCATTCCATTTATTTCAACTACACACCTCCCACAATGGTGTGCTACCCACTCCCCACCCCCCAATTATTTCAATTCAACACTCCATTGTGGGTGCTCTGATAGGTATTTTTATAAAGTGACAAACTTAAAGGCCATTTTTATAAATATCGTAAACTTACATGATATTTTTACCAATTTTTCCAAAAATATTTATTTCTCTCTCATCCATATTACAACTTACATCTTTACTCATTTTAATTTTTTATATTTTATTAACAACCCAATAGTTTAATAAAGGGTTAATTTCAGAAAGCAGCTTGAACTATGCGATTTTTTTCACTTTGCAATCTAAACATTTTATTTTTTCTGATTGCGACCTGTATAATGCGTTTTGTTACTCTTTGCAACTCCGACCATATTTTCCAGCTATATAAGTCATGTGCCCCTCATATGACTCTTTTTTTCTACTTTTTCATTTTATTTGAATCACTTAATATTATATTATACTCCCTCCGTCCCGGCCTAATTGGCCTACCTTCCATTTTTATTTGTCCTAACTTAATTGACATAGCCCATAAATGACAAATCTCCCTCTTAATCTCCACCTTTGAAGAAGTCAAAGATTCCACAAAATCTGTTTTTTCTTAGTCTCCGTGCCCGGCCAAGGTAGGCCAATTAGGCCGGGAGGGAGGGAGTACATTTTAAAAAATAAAAACATTATTTTTTAATATTATTTTTGAAATTCGAAAAATTATTTTCAAAAAATTCATTTAAAATACGGTATTTTTAAAAAAAAAAGTTACAAGTTCTGAAATTGCAAAAAAAGTTACAGAAAATAAAATAATTTTTATCTTTGTCCCACATCAGCAACCCTCTCCCTCCTTATCTTTGTCCCCCATCTCTCCAATCTCCCCAATTTATAGGGTATCAATTTCACTCCTTTAATTCAATCATGATTGCAGTTTCTTCTAATGAGAGATTACAGAAAACCCTCTGGTTAGCGTAAACTCGCCGACTAGAAGAGGCCCCAGGGAATAATAAATCTTTGCGAATTCAATCCAATGGCCACCAACAATTTATCGCGCAGAATTATTAAGGAGATGTAACAGCTTCTAAGCGAACCAACACCTTAGAACATCCCAAAACATAATCCGATCGGTTAATAACTGTAAAAATTACATAAACATTCTAAATTCAAGGTTCAACTAATGATCAAGGGCTGAAATTAGAGTGCTAGTCACTCATACCAACTATTACAAAGATAATACAAGTAAAAATCAAAGAAGACATTAAAATAAGATAGGATGAACCAAAAGATGGAGTTGATGATCTTGATCTTCAACTCTCTTTCAATTCCTTGCTTCCAATGGTGAATGATGGCTGAAAATGTGTGGAAACAGGTGCTTGGTTAGGTCAAATTCGAAATTGATCTTATATTAAAAATAAGGTACCGGGTCGCGGCCGCTAACCCTTTATTTAGCTAGGGCAGCAATCCGATTCGCGGACTTGGTCGCGGGCACGAACTGTGGCTTGACTCTTTGGCTGGGTTTCGCTGGATTGGTCGTGGCTGCGACCATAATTTGCAAGCGCAACAACTCGTTCAAACTTCTTCCCTCCTGTTTCATCCTTGGCTCGTTCTTTATTGGACTTCTTCGAGAGTTGTTTTTTGTCCTATATTGCCTATATTGTCCTGAAACGAGCTCAAACACATTAAATGGTCCAATAATATACGAACAATACACGATCAAATATGCATGCAAATATCATTAGAACGACACTTAAAGTGACCTAAAATGCATGCATGATCACGTGTACCACTATCAGAATGCGTGGATTCAATAATCGAACAAATGACTCAAACGGAGCAGGGATAGGCCTGAAGATTTCTTCCCGCAAAAAATTCTGTTATATCTTGTCCAACATGTCCTAAAATGGTTCTTCTTGTAAAGATGTTAACTTTTCATAAATGAAGTTTTAATTAAACATACCCACAAAATAATTTAATTGTAAAGGAATATTCCACAAAATGATTTTCTAATTCCTTTTTTCCAGTCTATAAACTACAGCATGCTCAAAGAAACGTCATAAACTTGTCTAATTAGAAGAAAGCAAAGCAATCACAATTTTATCATTTTGAAACATCCAAAACAAAGTTACAAGACAATACATCCTTCTTATAAAAGACTACCAGGATTTTATTTAGTTGTAATGGCAAATGAAATACTCACTGTCTACTAACTTTACCTAACCAATATGGTTAATACAAGGAACTGAACATCCAATTCGTATTTTTAATCTCTTATCTTGTGATTGTTAATTGGACCATATAATGCTATGACTCCTAAATTTTCTTTTATTTGTTTTCCAATTTAAGAGCCATTCGGGAAAAGAAATAGCATGTCCAATTCCTTTTGATTTGAGCTTGTATAACTGTAAAATGATTGATTTCATCAAAGAAATATGTGTTTAAGTGTAAATCAGCTCAGTCAGTCTAGAACCGCGTCTGGGGAGAGCAGAATCTGACCAGATTCAAGAGCCGGTTGTATAACAGATCCAAACTGGCGGATAAGAAGTCTGTTGTAACAAACGACTCTATGACAAAAGTTTTACAGAGTATATGACAACGGTTTCTGCAGCTCAAATTCAACTGTTGTTTTAACCCGTTTCCAACTTGATTCGAGATCCGATTTCTATACACCTTACTTTGTGATGATGATAAAAAATAGTTTTAGTCAATTTTCCCCTTAGTTACATTACCCAGAGTGATCAATTAATGAGTTAGGGTTCTTAAGCCAAAATAGAGTATTATTTTTGTGAATTTCGGTTGTAATCTTGTAATTGATTATGAGTTATAGTGGATTGAGGACTTGTGATTCTCTGGGGATGTAGATCAAACTGATCGAACCACGTAATTGGCGTGTGTTGCTCGTTTTAGTTTCGAATTTGCGCATCTGGTGTTCATCCTTTTTTCTTTACTTTGTTTTTGGTTCCTTAAGTGAATTTTGGCGAGATTCTTGTTCATTGATCTATCAATAACAATATAGCAATCGAGATTGGTTCACTTTAAATTTATTGAACTTATGTCTCAAGCATAACAAGAAAATTACAGTAATAATCGAACCTTAGGTTTGTCAAAGATGGATGCATACATAAGAAGATCTTGTTCCGTCTGCAAAATTTCAGTGGTTGCTATGATTGCTCTGATTGTTCTTGTTAAGGTATTGTTTTGTTTCTACCGTTTTGGGTCGCAGAAGAGAGATTTAAAGAAGAGAGATTTAAAGATGTTGCAGGTGGAATTGCAAAATCTTCAGTGGCATGAAGAATGGAGATTTGCTACACGAGTTAGGTTTTGCGTGATGAGTTAGTGACAGACGCGTGTTTTTACAGTTCTTTTGTACCTAACGGGTCCTTATTTTACCTAATGGACTAAATTAATGAAGTGGACCATATCAAGTGGGTTAATTTTAGGGAAGTGTACTATAATAAGTACTATTGTGCATTGGGTGCACCCAAGACCCACTTAAACATTATTACATTTTCACCATAATATCATTATTCAGAACATATAATACATATAAATATAAATATTAATTTTTTTTGCACATAACCCGATTATACGGATTTAAGATCCATACAACAGATGCACAAGACTCAAGAGACCTCCCCTTGAAAAAGAGGAAAATGATGGCTGGCCAAAAATTTCATTTTTTTAGAAAGATTATTTTTATGGTTGTCAATATATTGCAATATAATGTGAAGACAAGTAAATAAATTTTTAACAATAAAACTAAATTAAGGATAAAAAGAAGATGACAGTATCAGTTAACATTTAAATTTTAGGTGTTTCTGTTCACATCACAAAAATCTGCATTTAATAACCAGATAACAAAATTTAACACACCACATTAATTTGCCGCTTTGCCCTCTTACAAAATGATTAACAATTTGGGTGATACATTAAAAACCAAACCCTGTTATTCCAATTGAAGCAAGGAGGAAATGTGATCCAAGAAGAAAACCCTGATTCACCAAGCATGGCTCAATTCAATTTATTTTTTATCAACTGTACCTAGTTTGTTCAGTAAGAGCAGAGCATATTTCCTATCTTGCATAATTAAGTTCTCCAAAATTCTGTCAAGTGCGTCATTCGCTGAATTATACAATCAATGCCATTTCTTTTTTTTTTTTTTTTTTTCATCATTTTCAAGAATACCTGTAAAATGACACACTCTTATCGTCTGATACACTAGCAAGCAGGCAAGATCTCACATCCGTCTGCAACGGCGGCCCAAATGCCACGGCCCAAACCTGATCGGAGTGACCCGTCAACATCTGAGAAGCCGCTCTCATTTTCAGATCCCACAGCCTCACACTCTTATCACTCGAACCCGTTGCAAGAGCCGCTCCATCTGGCGAAACGTCCACGCTCAGTACCCAGCTAGAGTGACCCGATAGTGAAGTAATCAATGTCTTCCGTTCAGCATCGTACACGTGCACATGACCATCATCCGAAGCGGAGAAGAGCACCCTCGAATCCATAGGCGCCGACGAGTAGACGAGGCTTCGGACAGGCATGCAGTGACCTTCTAAATGGTGTATGAATTTAGCACGAGCCACGTCGAAAACAGAGATGGTGCCGTCCATCAAGCCGCAGGCAATTTGTCTGCCATCGAGACTCCATGCTACAGAAAGTGCGAATTTCTTGCTACCGCTTCTCTCTGATGGTTTTAAGCCTTCTGGTCGAGGTGCTTCTAGTGTGGCGATCGGCTTCCATTCAGCTGTGTCCCACAGCTTCACTGAGGCGCTGCCGCCTCCAGCTGCTGCCAGTGTTGTACCCTGCGTAAAGAGGATTGGGAACTTTAATGAGCCAATCAATACTTTCTATGACCAAGGGACGAGCAAACATTTAGAGAGATAAATTTTAGGTGATCAGTCTCTGATACTGTAACGTACTGTCTGGGAAAGGTATGATATTATTTTCGTGAATGATAACAAGAAAAACAGAGACAACAGAAGTCCAAAAATGAATATTTTATAATGCTGCCATGATTCCAGTTGTTTGGGTGCTGTTCGAGAGAAAATCTGGGGGAAGGAGAAATTATCAACAGACTGGAAATTTCGTAGTGTACATGACACTTTCTTAGACAATAAAATAGCATAGTATTATTCTACAGTTGGGGTACCGCACCAAACACATAATACTATAGGAGAGTGCCATTTTTCTTTGTAAACCTGAAAATTCACTTTTAACAGTTAAATTTGTATTTGCTTCTCATAGTCATTTCAAACAAAATGAACCTTAGATTAATAAGACTGCGACCTACAAGGCTACAAGATGATAGAGTCTCACGATTCCATCAAGTAAATTATCTTGTGAATTACAAGGACGAAAACGAAAAAAATGAAAGAACGTTCGCGACGCAGAAAGTCAATTTGAGCTGCACAAAAAGGGTTCTGAATCGATGTACAGCCCACATGGTAGGAGATGAAAGATAAACTACTATATAATTACAACATAATAGCCACTACCATGAAAGAACATCTTAATAGTTAGACACCATGTCTTTGTGCTTATTCCTTTTATGTGTGTGCCAGTCAGGGAGAATGCGTGTTTGAGGATAAATGTTCAAGAGGCCTCCTTTGAAAACAATGACACAATGATGAGAAAAGGAAAAATGGAAGAAGGGCTAATGCAGTTTCCTTCTAGACCTCATATATATACCAGTCACAACAAAACCAGGGCCCTGTAAGTAAATGAGCTTGGAGTCGGGGCTAATGCAAATTCAGTCCCTTTGCAGTTGCTAGTAATGATGCACCGGCCTCAAGTTTGAGTTAGTGTCGGACAAAAATGTTCGATCAATTAACTCATAATTTTAATTACTGCATTGAACTGCCTTACGAATTTCTTTTACCAGAAAAGACTTCTAAAGGGATATAATTTTGATAACGGCTATATACAATAGAAGACTTGCACATGTTACACCACCTATAACAAATTAAAAAACAGCAAATGTTTTGATTGACGTCAGGATATTTTAAACAAACGGCTTTTTGTGGGGCAATTAATTATACTATCAATACAAATGAAGTTGATGCAAGGAGTTTCTCTCACGAGTTTCTGATAAAATTAAAGGAAGGCTGCCAAAAAAAGTTTCATACAAGTTAAAGAAAGATCAGCAGAACTTTAGTAAAGTTTCTGTAGACTACAGCCAAATACTAAACAAACACTGCTCCAGCTACCACCCAAGCCCAATGAAAGATAAAGGGAAAAAATTACTTGGTCAGAGCTTTTACGATAAGACAGTTTGTCTAAGAATATAGAATTGGTTAGAATACGTTGATGTTCAAAGAAGTTTCTTTCAAGAGCTTGTTTTTACATAACCAGCGTGTTGGGGTTCCTAAACTGTTACTTGTTAAATGGTATTTTATTCAATAGCATCAGAATAAATTTGACTTATGGAGACGGTTTGGCTGTACAATCCAGACGATATAGTATATCCTGGGCAAGGGTGCAAAAGAAAAGATAGAAAGTGGAGAGGAATTTCTAGTTTCAATGGGAATAGGATATAATTTTTAAGATGGGAATTTTTTTAATTCTCCATCAGCCAACAAATATTCATTAAGAGAATATTCCAATGATCTATCAAGTGAGCCTAGATTCGTTAAAAGAATTTTAATAAAATTCAGATTTGAATAATTTTACTATCAGTTTTGAAATCTGATATGTCATGGCAAGGTAATTTTTAATAGTGGCTAAATCCCCTAATCACCACCCTTGCCCCCAAAGAAGAAAAAGTAAAAAAAGAAGACAAACAGAGAAAGTAATCATTTTGAGTAATCGAATTCTCTAAACACGCCATGCACACCACACGTGTCATCCAAAGAGACCACTCAACTCATTATGGTAAGCACACCATCGAACCCTCAGGTAACAGATTCAACATTGAGTTTGCAGTAATTATTCACAAATGAGGACGAATTCTAACCATATATATATCTTTGACATGTGAACGACCTCTTTCATATCATGTCCTAAATCTAACCAGAATATTCTATTCAAAAATTTGCTGGTTAACTTACCTTAACTTTTAGCTTTATAAGACAAATGTCTTGTTCCCATATACTATTCTTATAACAGCAACACAAAGTTTATCTTGTTCATCTGCTTCATCAAATACCAATATATAGAGTTTTTGACCGAAGATCCTCACTGGAGACGAGTTACATGTATATTTCCCCATTTCTTTTCTATCCTCCAAGGCTCCAACATTTAGCTGATAACTAGAAAATTCTAAGTCAAGTGATCGCAGTTGAAATGTATTTACCCCAAAATGGCTTGCATAGCTTTGGAAAAGTCAGAAGATTCCTTAGATTTTTTTAACTATTTTTGTTCTCCTATCTCATTGTAGATACCTACTTAAATTGTTAGCCAATTATACAATCACCAAAAGAAACTATGGAGCCTCATTGAAATAAGGGTGAAAAGAAGAATGGAAAAGAAAAACCTAAGAAGAATAAGTATGAATTTCTTGCTCACTTCAGCAAATAAAATTATTATTCACAGTCCCTATTAATCATGCAGACAGACATTATGGAAACCGCAGCAGATACATAAAAGTAATAGAAAAATAATACCAGGGGATTGAATTGCAACTGCCAGACTTCTGAAGGCGGAGCTTCGAGCGTGGCGATGGTGTTGTTGGTAGCAACATCAAAGACTCGTATGAAGCTGTCAATTGAGGCAGACGCCGCGATCCTGCCGGAGGGGTGGGCGGCCACCGACACGACACCGAGGCAGTGGCCGGTGTTTGTCTGCACCTTCTCGGGGCCGTTCGGGTTCCACAGCCTCACCGTCTCATCAAGCGACCCCGTCAACAGCAGCGGTCCTGAATCCTCCGTCGGCGGCACCCACGCCGCCGTCCAGATGGAGTCGTCATGGGCGTTCGGAACGGTGTCCAATGGTGCTAGCTTCATGGTTAAATTAGGTGGTCTGTATAGGTTTGAAACCCTAACTCAGGTGTAACGGTCAATGGTAGTGTTTGAGGGTGACTGGAATTTTACTGGGGAAGTGGGACTTAAATTTGGGGATAATTGAATTTGGATGTGGTGGAATGTATCACGTCGGATGAGGTATATTCATGTACAGGACATTTAAAAAGGTATTTTAGTGTAAGGGGCATAGTAGGTTAGGATGTGCATTCAAGATTATAAAATGTGTATTGAAATTTGTAAAAGGTGTATTGGAAATTGTAAAATGTGATGTAGGTAATAGGGTGTAGATGCGGAGGGATGGACCATCCGGTGTAAACTTAAATACGTTGAGGATGGTCCATGCCACATCCGGATGGAGACATTTCAATCCAATTATCTCATTAGGAGTGTTTACGCCTTGTTATTTTTAAGCAAATATTATATTTTAATTTAGGAAAATTCTAGAATATAACCATTATATTAATGCACCTACATTTTAATCTGTTATTGCAAGTAACAATATGTAATATTTCTTTTTCTTTGGGAAAATTGGTATAAATACCCAGTATGTTTTCTCTATTTAGAAACTAGGACACTAAGTATACCACTTTTTAAAAATGACTTCTAACTTACGAAAAATTGGTGAAAATGCCCTGTGACCGGCTATAGGCTGTTAACCAGTCGGTCACCTGTGAGCTGTCTTTTTATTTTCGGAAAAATTTGTATAAATGAACAGTATGTTTCCCTTATTTAAAAACTAGGACATTAAATATACCACTTTTTAAAAATACCTTCTAACTTATCAAAAAATGGTGAAAATGCCCCGTGACCATCTATAGACTGTGACACAACCGGTCATTAATGAGGTGACCTCTTTTTTCTGACGTGAAATTAATTTTTTATTTTTATTTTTTCTATTGAAAATTTATAAAAAATTATAATCCCCAAAAAATTGTTTAAAATTTAAAAAATACAAATTTTATTTGTGAAATTTATTTTAAAAATTTTAAAATTCAAAGATTTTAAAATTTATTTCTGATATTTATTCAAAAATTATAAAATTCATTTAAAATTCAAAAATAAAAAATTTATTTCAAAATTTATTTTAAAAATTATAAAATTGATTTAAAATTCAAGAATTAAAAAAAATTATTTATGATATTTTTTAAAAAATTCTAAAATTCAGAAAAATAAAAAAATTATGATTTTTTTATATTTCTAAAATTCATTAATATTTTCAATTTTTTTTTTACTTTTCTCATGTTATTATTATTTTATTTTAAATTATGAATTAGGATAATTATATGAAATATTAAAAAATAAATTTTAGATTAATATTTTAAAAATATTAAAAAACTAAATTGTTTCATTCTTCTTCCCTAATTACAACTTACTAAACCCTAATATTTATGGATGTCAAGCAATCTTACAAAGACACCAATATGGAAGACGAAGAAGAAGCTAACAATGCTTCGCTCAGCCCACTCATCCACTAACTGATCGGAACCTGACCAATCACCCGATTCTTCACCTATTCGCCTCCTCCCAGTCGAATCCGCCACCGCTAAAGTCGACGACATATTTTTTTCCACGCTAACAAATGAGTCAACAAAAGGAAAAAAAAAAATAATGCCACGTCAAAAAAAGAGTTTCACCTCATTAATGACCGGTTGTGTCACAGTCTATAGACGGTCAAGTGGCATTTTCACCATTTTTTTCTAAGTTAGAAGGTATTTTTAAAAAGTGGTATACTTAACGTCCTAGTTTTTAAATAAGGGAAACATACTGGTCATTTATACAAATTTTCCCGAAAGTAAAAAGACAGCTCATAGGTGACCAGCTGGTTAACAGCCTATAGCCGGTCACAGGGCATTTTCACCAATTTTTCGTAAGTTAGAAGGCATTTTTAATAAGTGGTATACTTAGTGTCCTAGTTTTTAAATAGTGAAAACATACTGGGCATTTATACCAATTTTTCCTTTTTCTTTTTCTAATTTAATAAATTTAATTCTACCTTGACCAATTCCACTAATTTCTCATCCCATGAGATCACCTGTTACACTTTGGTGTTACATCTTGTGTTTCACTCATTCACTAACCGATACGTGTATGGTATGATGTCACAAATTAACATGTTTCATCTAATGAATTGAGTGTAATAGAAGATGAAACACCTAATGTAACAGAGAATCCGAATTGATTTCTCATAAGCACTCCCTGATTTTCTATTAAACTTTTTATTCCACGTGCCTTCGACTAAAATGAAGACCATATGTACTTTTTTTCAAAACCTTTTTCTTTTTTTTTTTTTTTCTTTTTCCAACTAAAATGAAGACCATATATATTTTTTAAAAAACTTTTTGTTTTTTCTTTTTCCAATTTATTTATTTTCAATGGAGTCAAACGTATGCTTTTCTTTCATTTTGTTTTCCTTTCTTTATGTTTTTTTACTATTTTTAATGAATCTAAATCCATATATATGTATTATTTTCATATTAAATATTCCCTTCGTTTATAAAAATTAGTCATTTTAGACTTTCAGTTAGAAATTAAAAATTTATGGAACGACAAAGAATATCTCACTCAATCTATTTTAATGATCTTAATTTTCATTTTTTCTTGTAGGATCGAGGAATAAGAGAGGAACCATGATCACTTTAACAATAGAAAATAAATAATTTACGTAAATAAAAATATTATGAGATTTGTGTAAAAATTTATTTGAATTTATTTAAGCACAATATTGGATAAATATGGATATTTTGCTAGAATAAATGTTTTTTTGGTAAAAATTATTTTCTCCAGAATGACTAGAAAATGACTTAGCTTTGTAAACAAGGAAAATGACTTAGTTCTGTAAACAAGGAGTGTTAGGTCTTGTTTACTTCTTTATATATCCTAGTATTGATTAATTAGGTTTAAAAACTTAAATTCACCATATGATGGACCTGTATCATTTTTTACCTATATGAACAATAAAAAATGATTCAACTGATTACAAATATTCAAACCAACACATATATCTAAATAACACATAACACGTAAAAAATATTAAGATAAAATAATAAAAAAAAATATATTGATTAATTTTCTTATTCACATAAACTAATTTTCTTATTAAAAAGAATAATTGATTAATTTTATATTCTACAACATAGGTTCACCACACACAGTTTTATCCATTAACAATGAAACCTAACAAAAATATTCAAATTATTTTGAACAATTACTCACCCCTCTCTATACTTATTTTATTGATAATATATAATCATTTATTGAATAATCCCGTGCAATGTATGGTTTGAAAATATCGAATGAGCATATCAGAATTGAAAGATTATGTATATGACTGAAAATATAATAAAAGATGGAAATCAATATATAATAAGAGATAGAAAACTATATACAGCTTTTGTCAAGAGAATAAAAGTATTAACAACTTTATAGACCAATGCTAAGTATTAGTAATTTATGAAATATATAATATTAATCTTTTATTCATTAAATGTTATGCGGCGAAAGCTTTTTAGCATGCTAGATTTTGCATTTAAATGGAAGAGAAAATAACCCCATTGTAATATCTAGACAATTTCATAATTTTCATATATATATATATATACACTACTTTTCTTACCCCCTAAGAACTTAGGAAATAATTTGATCAAGTTTTCCAAATTTCCATTTCAAAGCATGAGCAAATGACGTTGTTGTTGTTGTTATTATTATTATTATTATTATTATTATTATTATTATTATTATTATTACTACTACTATTACTACTACTACTATTACTACTACTACTTTTGTTATTTTATTAGTTCTTTTATTCACTAAAGGAGACTAAAAGTTTATCAGCATGCTGAATTTTGCTGTTAAACCAATTAAATGGGCAAGAAAAAAAACTGTTATTATTATTATCATTATAAACGGTTCCTCTATTTTTCATACATAGATAGATGTATTAAATATAAATATAATCATTTTTTTGCAATATTCTAATTTAACATCTCTAATTAGCTTAACTTTTTCAAATAAATTATATTCATTTGCATATTTCTCAACTTTCAGGTGCATATGTTATTTATTTAAAATGATAATTGATAACAAATATTCATTATTTTATAGGTAATTTATATATTATAAGAAATTACATTTTTGTGCGTGTGTGGATATATCATAAATGATTATTTAGCATTGTTTTCAGAATGGAATCGGATCGGCTGGTTCAACCGGTTGAACCGGGAATCGGTCCTTGGACCAGTTCGAAGCAACTCATAGAACCGTTTTTATGGTCCAAAAGGAAAAAATCGGGTTGAATCGAGAAAAATTGGGGAACCGAAAAAATCGATTATTTTCATTTTTATGTGTTTTTGTGTCTGGTTTTTTTTTTTTTTTTTTTTTTTTTAAGGTTCCTTTCTTCTTCTTTTTTTAATACTATTTGTGCTTATTTTCACTTATAAATTTTGTCTTTACTTACATAAGTTTATAGAATTTAAATAAGTTAATCATTATTTATTATATTTGTCACAGCCCACTAAATACCAATCATACCATTTCTTTATTAAATTAAATAATTCAAATTAAAGCATTATAAATAAAATGATAAAACATTAAAAGGAATGCGTATAATTTCTGTCAGTCTTCTGCAAACTCATTTCTTTCCGTCTCCTTCGATTCAATCCATTTTGTGATGTTTTAGTATTCAAAGAATTGTGACAGATTCTACCCCTTTTCAAGTAATTTATTTTGCTTTTACATAGCCACATATTTTTGGAGTCCGTCTGTTTTAATTTTCGTCTTTCACGAAGATTGTCCATGAACTATTTTGTGCTTCAACTTATCAAAGGGAAATATTTTGTGTTCTCCAAAACTTAAACAAAAAAACTAATTTAGGAGTCTGCATATGGTGTTATATGTGTCCTATATCCCAAGAATGAAGATTTATATTGTTGTTTGATGGAAATATTTGTCAATTTTCAAGCTCTGACTATCGACGGGTCGGCTATTGCTATTGACGGAATCACTTCGTTTCTTATTACTTATTATGATTTTTATTAAAATAATATTTAATATATACAGTTAAAGATTAGTTATATGATCCATTAATGAAATTTTAAGAAAACTATGATTTATGGAGCTCTAGAAAAAAAACACGGTGAAGATGACACAAAAGAAAGAGAAAATATATATTTTTCAATTATATATATTATTTTAATTGATTTTTTTATTTTATTAAGGGTGTTTTAGTCTATTACTAATAGCGTTTCTAATTTATTAAATTAATGGGCTGCATTAAGAAATTTTGTGGGTTGCGAATAGTCGCCACCTTTAAAATATGCAATGTATATCTCACATTAAAGACCATGAAAATAGATTAATTTTCTGTATTTTACATAAAAAATAAAAAAATAAAAAAAGAAATTTGCTCTTTATTTTTAATATTTTTTTATAAAGCAAACCAATCAAAAGTTGTCATCTATAATTTTTTATAGCAAATTTCTGGAAAAAAAATCCAAATTTAATGGCCAAGAAGAATCTATATATATATATATAAAAGTAAAATGGAGGGTATTAGTGTCATTTTAGTTTTCCCTCCAAAAATTTTAGAATATAATTAGTAACTTTTCCTATTTTTGGTATGTTCATAACTTTCTTTTATTTATTTTTAAATACAAATAATTTTTTCATCTTAAATCCGACTTTTATGCATAATATACCAAATTATTCATCTTTTCACGAGCTTCGATTTGACATCCATATCACATACATTATAATGAGATATTTGATTTGAATAAACGGATTGTTTGTTTGTTAATTTTTGTGTTATAATAGATCGTCATTGTTACCTGAACTATAATATTTTGGTTTTAGTTGCAACTAAAATTAGTAAAATAATTTCTTTAAAAAAATCATGAGTATTTTTTATAATTATTTTTAATTACCTATTTATATTTTTAATAATGTGTATTTTGTTAAGAATACTCTTTTAAGGAAATTTATTCTCTGCAGCCTAAATTATGACATTTGTTAATTTTTGCAATCTTTTTAATTTTTTTACTTTTTCTAATATTCAATTATATATGTTTAAACTTTGTAAGCTAAATAATACTTTGTCGCACTAATCAACATCAACTGTCTTTTTTACTCTTAGCAATCTAAATAGCTTTTTCCGCATTAATCAATTTTTATCTTCAAATAAATAAATTATTTGTAAGAAAAATATAACATTTATATAAATAATTTACAATACCATATAAAATACGGAAATATCTAAATATTTTGAAGAGCTCATAGACTTTAATTTGTTATTTGAATTATTAAATAACTTTTGAATTTTATTTTGTTAAAACAAGAATTTCTTAAATAAAATTATTTAAGTATATTTGAAATCACCAAATGAAATCTCAAAAGTTGCAAATGAAAATCTAACATTATAACTAGAATTTGAAAGTTTTTTAGATAAATTAAAAAAATATAAAATAAAAGTAAGGACATAAAGAAAAACAATATTAAACTTTACTTTACATATGAACTACCCAAATAAAATAGCATTGTTCCGTTTATTATATATTTCATGGATATTTTAAATTATTTATAGTTAGAATTTAAAATTTATTTTATAAATTAAAAATCTATATATATATATATATTTATACATATAAGCCACGGTAGGGTCACTTCTGTAAGTAGCACTTTCCAGCCTAAATTTCAGACTGTGATTGATAAGTTATTCTCACATTTGGTAAGATTCAAAATTAATTTTACTTTCTAAGGTGGCAAATATCTTTTTCAATTTCTCATATATTTATTATGTATACTATATCAAATTAATCATCTTTTGACGATATTCGATTTGACATTCATATGTGTATATATATTAAAACAAATATAGCATTGAGTAAGATTTCAATATTTATAGTAGGTTGCAAAACAAATATAACATTGATTCGGAACAAAATGAAAAATCATTCAAATAATTCTCTTTAAAAATTATATTACTTGATTATTTCATTATAACGACAACTAATCAGTTTGATTTATTTGACTTGAATGATCTCAAGTTTTCTTCATTTATTACATTGAGAGAAAAATCATTGTATATACAGTTGAACACATACTATATCGAATTAAAAGCGATAGTTAATATTTGATTTATAATCATCTTATTAAATTATTAAATTTGCCAATGTTTAGTTGTTATAATAATTATTTTTGTTGATAAATCACAAAACTATGACTTTCGCTCATATATATAACTTTATATATGGTAATTAATCTTAAAAAAAATATTACTTTTTTATATTTTACATATATTAATGTTACTTTTCTATAAATAATTACACTTTGCAACCTAAACCATGCTATTATACAAGTTGCAACTAAACTTCTTTTAAATAAGCAAAATTAACCAACTTAAACTATATATATTTTTTAGACTTTGCAACCTAAACAATACTTGGTAACATTAACCAATCTCAATTATGTCTTTTTTTTTTATTTTTCACATTTTGCAACCTAAGCAATTTGTTTACATTAACCAATGTGTATCTTTAGATGAATCTACTATTTACAATATAAACGTATAATCTAATTGAAACTTTTCAACATATATATGAAAGTATTAAGAAATATTGAAGAACTCATATGTTTTATTTTGTCATTCGAACTATTCAAAAAAAACAAAAGATGTTTTATTTTGTTATTCCAACTATTGAATAACTTTTGAATCTTATTTTGTTATTTTGTTATTCTTTGTATATCTAAAATACCAAGTAAGGTATTAAAACTTGCAACTAAGATTTTTTAAAAGTAAATAGTTATAATTAAAATTTAAAATTTTATTTAGATAAATTTAAATATTTAAAGTAGAATAGATAAAATGAAAGAAAAATAATTTACTTATAACATTATTCAGTTTATTTTATTTAATAATATGAGTTGATAGTTAAATATTTATGGTTGTTTTAACATTCATAATTAATTAAGCTATAATTCATATAGGTGGAGAATGAAATAGACACACTAAATGTGTGTTTGGATTTCAAAGATAAGAAATGAACATTTTGAAAAAGATATTTATCTTAATATTAATTTTTATATATAGACATATATAACATACCTATATATAAAGTGAGTTATATTAAATTCATGTATAACATGCGAGAAACTTATATTCACATTACTTATAATTTTATTTATGTGTTATTCTACATTTAAAAAAATATTTTATTAGGGTAAAACAATCACATATTTAAATATTAGACTATATCATATTTAGTTTTATTAAAATCATTACTTTTTAAATAAACTTCCGTGCATCGCACGGGAATAGTACTAGTGAGAAAAAAAGAAAAAAAGAAGTCTTTTGTTTACTAGTTTAACAAGTAGTAAGTTACCGCATTTAATGGCCAAGATTAAAGGGACATGATCTAATGATTATTATCATAAGTTGTATCAATGCAATAGTTGTATTGTAGAAGGACCCTTTAAGTTAATATAGTGATTGGGGAGCTTAACTTCTCCTATAATTAATCAGTCGAAAGCTAAAAGTTGTAAGCAGAAAAGTGTTGCTTTTATCTGTTTATTTAGTAATTTAAGAGATCATAAGTATTTATTTATTATAAACACTTCAATTATAAAAATATGTTTAAAATTACTTAATTCTCAAAAACTACCAACTTTTATTTATAACTGATTTTTACACATATTCTAATTTTAATCACTTCTTCAAAAGTAAAAGCAAAGAAAAACACTCCCTTAAATGGAGGAGCCGGATTTCGGGTGTATATGTTGAAATTAGAATGGAGAAAAGTTGGGGGCACACTTCTATGTTCTATTTTTAACTAGTTGGCTATCCGTAGATGCACCGGTAAGAACAATTTTAAAAATATTAGTTGTAACAAATTATGAAATTTTGGTTCAAGTACAATATATAATATCAAAATTATATGTGTAATGGGTATAAATAATATGCAATAATTTCATATAACTTACTTAATGTGTCTCCTCTATGATTTTAAATTATTTGATTCTGCCGCAAATTTCTGGTATATCTTAACTTATTTTCTTACAGTGTTTGTATACATTTATACTCTATAAGAACCTAAATACTTACAGATTGGAGATATATGCCTACAAATACATCATTAAAACCAAAAAAAAAAAAAAAAAAAAAGAACCCTCGATAAATATTAATATACACGTGATAATAAGTATTTAATATATTATATTCATTATTTTAACAGAATATCAATCATATTTATTATTAAATATGTTGAAATATATCATTAGTTATCTATATACTAAAAATTAGAGTATTTTGTATAACACGAAAATTATCTAAGTATATCCTAGTATTTTATAATTTTAAGAGAGGTCAAAACACACACATTCTTCGAAATAAATACAATATACATAATATCACATTTTAGACATAAAAATACTTGGGGTGGGGTTGGGAGGCATGGCCACCCCACCCATTGGGGTAGGTCCGCCCCTGATGACTAAGACAAATGTATTTAAAGAATTTTTATTCTCATGTAGATCGTAATAATGATTACAAATATGAATATTTTATACCTCCAATGAATATTACACTTGGTTGAAATATAATTGTATAAATTTCAATTATATAAACAACTTACATAATATTTTTGTAAGTAAAAAATACACTGAAATAAATGCATGAGGTGATGTATAAACCATTATTAAGTTTCTAATTTAATTAGGGTAGAAGCTTATTTAACATTTAACAATCTTAAAAATAATATGTAAATCTATCTTTATGTTATTTAATACCAAACAATATTGGGCCACTGAGAGATATTACAACCCAAACTTATAATAAAGCTCATTGAGATTAAATAATATAAACCACTGCATTCGTTTACCCCAATCCTAATATATAACATGTAAAAGACATTTCAGCATCAACAGTCCAGCTTTAGACTGCTCATATTTCGAAGCGGCGCCTCTTAAATCGAGTTTTGGGGTGTTTCTCCCTGGCTTTTGTTTTGTCGTCTTTTTATTTTTGTTACACTTCTTTATTAATGTAGCCTCGATTAGGTCTCTTTCCAGACCACTGTTCATCTTCCTTTCCATCGTATTTTTTTCTCTCTATCTTTAGTTCGCATATCTGTTATCATTCCGAGAATTTTCCTCCCTGAATATGAAAATCTTTACATAATCATCAATCCAAATGTTAGCTCATTCACCGTCTAAATTGATCATGCTATCGGTGTAAAATGTGGATTCGGAGCTTTCATATGGATCTGGATCGAAGATCTGTTGTTACATAATGCTGATTCTTTTGAAAAAATATCGAAGCTGTATATTTCATGCATAAAGTATATTAAAAATGCATTCATTTTCTTTTAAAATGGATCAGATGCACCAGTGGTAGAGTTAATGTAAGCTAGTGCATATTTTTTCTGAAATTGATTCAGAGATGAATATGCATCTCAAATGGCTTACAATATTCTTTTGTAGTGCAAAATAAAATTGATTCTAAAAAGATGCAGAACTTTTAATTTTATGTATTTTATGTTTTAGATTATTAGATCTATATGTCCTGATACCTTTTTTTTTTTATATATTTTTACCTCAAATCATCGAAATACCATATGGTTCATCTAGTTCTACATGTTGTAAATTTAATTATTATTTAATCTACTGACCTTAGTATTCTTCTAATATTAGTAATAGGATTCGAGATCTTTATATAGATATTTTTTCTGTTTTTCAGAATTTTTAAAATATACAAGCGAGTTTTCGGTACTCTGTACATATCTCTAAGTGTGACATAAATTATTTTTTGAATAATATTTCTTAATAATAAAGGAAAGGTGATTTCATAAGTAATTTTTTAGAGAAGGTGACTCTACTTATACGTATAATACACATTATTTTAAAAAATTAAAAGATGTTAATTCTTATATTTTTTCATATTAATATAATTCTATTATATGGTAAAATGTGACCAATATTTTTCCCAAATCAATTTACTAAAAATGAAAAACTACATAAAGTAACCATTATTTTGTTAGAAAAATATAGTTTTATATATTAGATACAGGAACCCACAAAAATATATGAGATATCGTTAAATAAATTACATATTTTTCAAAATTGGTTTACCCTAAATATGGATAATATTTTTTATGAAAAACGAAAGGTGGAAAACAACAAAAAAGAACATTTCTATATAGTTTTGTTGTTTTGTTAATGCATCTCCTCTAGATTCAAAATGCAGATATGAAGATGCCAAAGAAGAAAAAGATAAATAAAGATCAGTAACAACTTAACATTAGGCATATTTCTAAGCTTCTTAATTACCAATTGTTGAATCTGAGAAACCAAATTTTTATATAGGAACTTACAAGAGCTATCGTGGATATATATTTTCTTTAAATGTATCTATTGTTTTAAGTTATTGATTTAAAGGTCTGTGTTTTCCAATTATTTTTTTATGGTCTAATGCTTATGAGTGTTTTGTTGAAGTAAATGTCGAATTCTATTCCAAGATAGGCAACGTCAATTGTTTCTGTTTTTCATGTAACACATAAATATTTTTATCACAACAACGATTTGTGCAAATATTATGGATACAATCGAGTCAGGTACGTTTTCTTGCATTTCCATAATTAATTAGAACAATTAAGAAATATTATATTTAGATATGTGTATAGTGTGCATATCAACTACATTAATGTCTAGTCTACATATGGGATGAGTTTGATATAATAGATAAGTTTATCCTACTATAAATGTGTGTTTCTTCATGAGTAATTGAATATGTATTTTTATTTGTTAGAATATATATGTGATATTTATATGTTAAACGCTTGTTTGTGTGAAAGATAATATGACAATTATTTGTAGAGATGTTAATCACCGATAACGTTTTAGGGTTACACTATAAATCATGCTTTTAAGTGATGCTTTGTATATATACTGTTTCTTGCGCTTTAATGAATGAGAATAAATTATCACCGTTTGCTTTAAATATTATGAATGTTTTATATATTTATTGCATATTGTTTGAATACTTTACATTGTAGACAATGTGGTGTGTGGAAGATCACAGAATATCACACTGTCGGTTCCTTGTAATAAGTATAATGATTCATAACTTAGATGGAATTGAACAATCCATTGGTAGAAGTTGATGTTTAAGACTCGGATTGGTTTGTCTTGACCAAGAGATTACACTAGTGTATTTGTTGTACTGAATTGGACCAACAACGAGATAGTTTTTCTAGACTGACTTGGTCAGTCTAGAAAAACTAGATCTCAGTGGTTATTGATTTCTTAATTTTTATCACTTAATTGGGATTGTATATAATTAATTAATGTTGCTTTGATTTATTTTGGGCAAAGATTCAATGGGACTCAATGCTCTATACTTTGGGCAATATTATTAATTATATGACAGATTGCTAAATTAATACAGAAAATCGTGTCTTGGTAAAACAAGTTGTTTGTGTCCCCTTGATGGGCTCAGAATGTTTATCATATCAAACCTGTACAGTAGATTAACTTCCGATATGATAATAATGTTGAGCTGTTTATTCTCAAGGAATAAAAGATATTAATTGATTAAAACATTCAGTAGCTTAAATTAATTAATGAACATTGAATCTTAAACACGAAAAATAATATCCGGGAGCCATATTTCATAATATGGATTAGGATGGGTAGTTCAATATTAATTCTTTAGTGGAATGAATTAATATTAATGGATTAGAATAATATTGATGGCTCAACATGGATATCTAAGCCCATTGGGAGATCTAATCCTATTCCTTCTAAAGGCCCCTTGAGTAGCCCACTAGAAGTCCATTAACTAAGTGGATAAGTATTAATTAGAAGTAGGAGATAGGAAAGAAACGATATGGATAAATCTAATTCCTAAAGGGAATAGGAATTTATCCATATTTTCCTCTCCCAAGTGGGAGAGGATTTCGATCCAATCTTCTTACTTGGGGCCAAGATTTCGTCCTCTACCCCTATAAATAGCGGACCAGTTTTGGTCCCCAAAATCATATGAGTGTGGCTATTTTTCTTCGTGAAAAAAATTAATTATTCCTTGAGAGTTGAAAGTTCGTTTGATTTCCGACCGAATTGGCGAGCTTGGAATACTCAAGAAGATCTTTGGGTTGAAAGATTATTTCTTCTCAACAGTGTCTCTCCGATTCGAAGGTAAATAATCCCTTAGTTCCGCATGTTTAGGGCTTATTGTGTGATTTGCCGTTTATTCAATTACATGAATTATATGATTTGATCGTTCACATAACAGTTATTTGATTTATGAAAATAGTATTCAAATTACATCCTGAATAGATCCTTGACACAATCCCCAATTCCCGGACAACTGGTATCAGAGCCATTGATTCGGACTCTATAATTTAGAATGAAATTTTAAAAAATCGAATGTATGTCTTAATTAAAATTGGATAGTAGAATTGTTAGATCTGTTTTGCAGGAATCCCATTATCATGGTTTTTTATGTATGTTTAAAATTCATGTTGGATTGAATATTTGTTTTAATCTGATTCGTTCAGTTTGTTTTTCTCGTGAGAAAATCAACGAGTATATTATGTCTTTTTTTTTTTTTTTTTTTAATAGATTTGTCTAGATGTTAGATTTATTTTTTGTAAATAAATTGTAACGGATGAAAGACGAAGATGAAGACGGATTAAAAGAATCAGAGACGGTGGAACCTGCAGCATGCTCTACGCCAAGGGGTCGCGACCGCGACGAGTACAGTGTAGCATCGCGACCACTATAGGTGTGTAACGCGACCACGACGGGTGCAGAACGCGACCGCGACGGGTGCAGCGATGCGATCTTCGAACAGTTGGGTTCTCGTTTCATAACGAGAAAATTAAACCATGATAATTGGATTTAATTGTCTAATATGTGTAATTTATGTTTTGTTTTACTCTGTGTATGAGGAACCTGGAAAATCTTGTTGATTAAAATTGCTAAGTTTTTTTTTTTATTTAATTTATTCTGGATTATAAATTAATTAATGACCTCCATAACTGATTTATCGCCTTTCTCCCTAACGGATATGCAGAAAACGAGTTCACTAGAATAAATTTCGTAAGATAACTATAGGTTGTTTTAAGTGGCGATATGATCTTCCCAACGAAGGCTTATGTAAAACTGAATAATAATACTGTGTTAAGTTATGGTTATTACTTAGATATAAAATTGATAAAATGTGCTTCCCCATGAAGTCCCTGTCAATTTTATATGGCCAAGAATGAGCCGACTATTAATTCGAGAATTAAAGGTTTGTAACTATTTCTGTTTGTGACCTGCTTAAATGTATTTAAGTAAACGTTCACACTCAATGTGACTTGCTTGAAATGTTTTTAAGATGTTGATTGATGCATGTAGATATCGTTTTGTGAGATCAAATTTGTGATAATGTTTGTGTTAATTGGATATTAATATGAATGTATGTTTTATTCTTAGTTCAACATGTCAAGCTTTAACCCACTGTTTTATATACTCAAAGAAAACAAATTAGAAGGGGAGAATTATGTTGATTGGAAAAGAAACTTAATGATAGTCCTGATTGCTGAAGGATATTAGTTTGTACTTGATAAACCTAGACCATCTGAGCCTATGGAAGAAACTAGTGCGGAAGATAGGGAATATAATAGGCAATGGTTGAGATCCGATGAACTGGCTAGGTGCACTATTCTAGCTTCAATGTCAGATGTGTTGCAGTACCAACACTAGAGCATGGGAACCGCTGCAGATATTATGATGAACCTTAATGAACTCTTCTCTCAGCAGAATCGTAAGGCTAGGTAGATGGCCATGCGGGATCTGTTGTTGCAGAAAATGGTTGAAGAGACGCCTGTAAGAGATCACGTTCTCAAAATGATAGGATTCCTTAAGAAGCTTGAGATTCTTGGTGCTGATTTCGATGCGGATTCCCAAGTCGATATCATATTCCATTTTTTATCGAAAAGTTTTGAGCAGTTTAAGCTAAACTATACCATGAATGGTCAAGTGTATACATTGGTTGCGCTCATGAGAGCTTTGGTCGCGTGCGGAGATACTTATGGGGCCGAAAAACCAAGCCTTTTGATTACTGACAGTGCACCTTCCTCTTCTATGCTGAGAGGCGGAAAAAAGAAGAAGAAAACTAAAAGTAAAAAACAGACTGATCTCAAAGGTAAGGAAAAGATCCACACTGAAGGTGAGATTAAGAAGAAAACAAACAAGGAAAAGTGTTTCAACTGCGGTCTGAAATGACATTGAAGGGCGGACTATCCCCAGCCTAAAAAGGCAGGAAAACAAGGTAAATCTCATGCACTAGTTATAGAAACTTGTTTAGCGGCGTGTTCTTCCCAATTATGGGTGGTGCATACGGGAGCCACTGATCATGTTTGTTTCAATTCTCAGGGGTTACAGAAAACCCGACAACTTAGTGGGAGTGAGATCACCATCACCTTTGGCAATGATGCAAGAGTAGCAGCTGTTGTAGTGGGAGATGTGCACTTATCTTTTATGAAGACTTTAGTTTGAGAAATGTTCTTTATGTTCCAAGTTTTAGAAATAATTTAATTTTAGTTTCTAAATTGTTTTTGGATGGATGTTCGATAATAGGGTCAATTAGCAGATCGTTAGTGGAGAGCCGATTTTAATTTTTTGCATCGATCCCGAGTAGCTCGCGAATTTTCTAGACTCAATTACACCCCCTAACACTGGGTCACGGAAGGAGCCTTGTTGGGGTTAAGGAGGTCCAGTGAGCCCTCTCAAAATTTTCAAATTTTTAGAATGGTATTGTCACAAATTAAAATAATTACTCTAGTTAGATTCAAAGTAAAATTATTCACCCAAAATGACAATTACTATGTGATTGATAATCTCCAAACATATATTTCTTATTTAATATAGCGTCCTTTTTTGGAACATATAACTTCTTTTTTTAATATATCTTTTATTGTTGAAGGAAAAACATAATTAGTGTGCCTTCGTCAAAAGTAACTGATGAAGGACAATTTAGGTATTCACTAAATATTATGTAACTGTGAAATTATTGTATTTGACACCCTATATAAAGGGGATCTGATGAATAAGAGAACCCTAATTATTCCGTGTCTCTCTTTGTCTATCTTTCTTCTTTACTTTTTTGCTTCCCCTAAAACACGTTATCAGCACGGCTCTCTAATCTCTGAATTATATTATCTTCGGATTAATAGCTAATCTCCGAATTATACTATCTTCGGATTAATAGAAATATGATTTTTGGATTAATACCAATTCATCAATCGAGGTTAAATCGCTTCTTGCGATGGGAAATTCATATCTTGTCGGGTATGGTTTCTTTCCTTTCTACTTATTTTATATGATATGATTAGATTAAATTCTATTTCTATATGATATATATATTCGCTGATGCTTTGTGCTTGTTGATTAAGTGGGCACATGTTTCTTGATAAACCTTCTGCATATTATTAGTTACTTTATTTATGCTGCTGGAATATTTCATCTGTGGTAGTTAATTAGCGATAAGTTAATCACGCTATTTAAATTCAATTATTATTATACTATTATTTTCTGATTTGTCCAATGTCGCTGCATATAGTTTTAACTGATGTGCAAAGTATGTGCAAGATTGATTGCAATAAAAATTATGTCTGTGTGCACTTGCAAACTAGGGCCATGAGATCTCATGTGCATTTGCAAACCATTATGATTGTCATATTGACTATATGATGTGGGTATTTGGTATTCTAGTGAATCATATTAATTATTTACAATTTTTAGTTTGAATTTATTTCCACAAACTAGAGTATGTGTTTACTATATTCTTTGTTGCTTTCGAGATGAATTCTGTGTTATTAAAAAATATGAAAACTGGCAAGCGGCTGGATTGAATGGATTGCTATGGTTCTGAATATGATCAACTTGAGTAAAGTTTGAGAAGTTTTATTGGAAAGAATCTTGTCTTTCCTGTAAGGATTCTACTTTCTCAAGTAATTGAAATTTGCGCATTCAGTTATTTTGCCTATTGTGAATTTTGTGATTAGAAATCACAAATTAACGTATTTGCCTGATAGATTATGAACTTGATCATTATTTTGCCCATACATTTTTGTATGATAAATTATGCATGTTCATGATAAATGAAATTTGTGGACAAATCAACTACGTGATAAAAGTAATTCTACAAAGTATCGAAAAACTTGTGACATATGTTTTTTTGAAATCTAATTCATAAGAAAATGACTAAATCAACTCATACTCAATTTGAATTATTGGACTCATAAGTAATTGAATACCGCACCTGAAAAAAAATATTTCCACAAATCATACCATTCACCGACACTAAGGACAAAGAATCGTCCAACAAAGTCAAAGTTTATCCTAACTTACTTTGAAAGTATTCTTTAGTTAAAGGATACCTCGATGAACTGTGGTTTGTCATAAAAGAAATTTTGGAATAATAGATAGCTCTCTACTTTCAAAATTAATTATTTTATGGAAAGAAATCCACTTACCAGACTATAAAAGGGTCAATGAATTTAATAACGACATGTTTAGTCTGAAAACAAAACTCTATTTATGTGTAAAGAAATCACAGAAGATGATATGTTACAGAAAATCTATTTACTTTCCTTCTCCAATGCTTATACTAGCGAACCCGCATATAGGCTAGAGTATGAAATAAAAGAATTACAATATTCAATTAGCTAATCAACCAGTGCAAGTAGTTGAGATGGTCAGTTTTTTTCAAAAAAATAACACCAAACACGCTGAGATAAAGAAAATTCAATAGCCTAACTATGGTGAACTAAATAGTGAAAATAACCCCAAAGTAAATGAAAAGAATGTGTCTGTCTGTATAATTGTGATAATGATACACCACAAAGTAAGGGACATAGAAGCTCTGGAGGCCTTCCGATGTGCCTACCCCAAATGGACATGGTGGTTATGGAAACAATGTGCAAAAGACACCCCGAAACCCTCTAAATACAAGGGATAGAGTTGGTAATGAACTTTTAAATTAGTGTGGAAATATTATATTTTTGTATAAAAACTTCTAGAGCAGTTAACTATAAGAGATACAGGAAGTCCAAAGAATAGAGACTCACTGCATCACTGCATAATGACCATCATTGAATCACAAGTACTAAAAGGGCGAAGAAATCGTCGAATTTTCTAGATGCCTAATGACATAACAATTATAGTCACAAAAAACTATATATGCACCAAGAGCAACTAAAACATTGTTAAGTAAAATATACTCGTGTCAAAGATTATCATTTAGAAACTACCTGTAAGAATGAAATTGAATATATTATAATACTTTTAATGAATGTGAAAAGAAGCACATCTTAGAGAAATTAATCTAGTCAATCTAGTGGTATGTACTCCACTACTATGATGATCGTTGGATTAAATATTGTACAAAAATGGACTTTTGGGACACAAACTAATATGTTGTATTCCATAATGAACTTTGGTATGCGGACTTATATGTTGCTACCAATAATGGACTTGGACTCGTGTAGGCTTTGGTACAAGGGATTTGGACATTCAAGTCATGACATGATGATCCATATTTAAGAAATTATATGGACATTCTTTCTTTCGAGTGAAATACAAAAGGGATAAAAATCTGATACGATGTACAGTGTCAGTGCTAATTTTATTATAACATAGTCAATGCTTTCTAAAGTACAAGAAGCACAACCAACATCCCACTCTACATCATTAACTATTTTAAGACATATCATTCGTTCTGTCAAGCCTACTATTGAGCAATAAGTAGGATCGAGACCTTCCTATGCCAGATATATAAGCAAGATCCATCCTTACAAATAAACACAATATAATATATGTGGACCTATCAAACCAGAAAGCGGGTAATTAAAGTATCTATGGTTCTGGTAAATGCTTTGACACACTAACTGATCATCACATTATTGTCCACAAGAAATATTTCATGTGAAACACTCCTAGAAAATACTATAAAGGCTCACCACCCTCACTTCATAAAGCCTATAAGACTTATTAACTCTAGAGAGTTCTCATCATAAGGATTTGATGATTATTGCATATCTGTCAGGATCAATATACAACATCATTTAACCCATGTGCATACACAAAAATGGTCTCATATATGCCACCATCAAAAGGATATAGATGGAGGATTAGCATTGAAATACGTACTAAAATGCCTATCAGATATGGGGTTATGCAATATTGTTGCAACTTTACTTTATTTGTCTCAGACCCACTGCTGACCAATATATGCGTACTAGTTGGTAACTGGATTTAGCCTGATACTTTTACATTTACACATATTGGTTATGCAGTATATGTGCCTATTGCGCCCCCACAGCGCACCAAAATGGGTCTTTAAAGATGATTAAGTATTTATGTTGGATATGGATTCCCAACTATTACCCGCTATTTGGAACCCTTAACAGGCGAGATCTTTTTACCGCAAGATTGACGGATTATCACTTTAATGAAACAGTCTTCCCGTCGTTAGGGGGAGATAAGAAAAAGAATTTCCTAAGGGAACGACTGGAAGTGTTTCCCAGTATGTCTCATTAGGATCCCCACACTTCATAATGTAAATTGAAGTAAAACAAATTATCGATCTTCAAAGTATGGAAGATTTGATTGTTGATGCATTTGCTAAAATCGCTAAAGTGACAAGATCATATATACCAGCTGCAAATGTGCCTGTAAGGTTAAAAGTCCCCAGTAAGGGGCACAACACTGCAGATAAAGGTGTTGCAACTACACTTAGTGGAAGTGTGGTTGAGGTCGTGACTCCCAAAAGGAAATGGGGGATGCCACGTGGTTCGATGGGCACCTGCTCAAGGAAGGAGGCAGGTGTGGCACAATTCGAATCATCAATGAAAAGAAATACTCTCAAATTATCTCTAATTAATTATGTCCATGAATCATCACTGGAGGACGCTGCGAAGTTTAATATGATTCTAGAGATAATGAGAGTGCATGTGAGTTAATGGAAAAATCTTTCACGTGCATTGATGATGTATACATTGCTGCTTAATAAATTAGAGCATAATAATATCGAACCACGCTCTATTGTAAGATATCAACAAAGAGCATATTGACCTATATGAAATTATTCCAGGTAGAACACGATTCTATGACAAAACGACAGGTATTTGGTTTGGTAGTGCTAGCCTCACTAAGTGTAAAACCTGTAGGACATAAAATATGTTTTGCCAGTAAGCATAGTGAGAAGAAAAAAGCCCAGAGATACAAAACTTACCTTTAAGAACAAGGTTTTCTCACAAAGCCCTGGAATTGACTATGAGGAGACATATTCTCCCGCAATGGATGTCTTAACGTCTTATTTAAAAGCTTCCAAAGGATTGAAAATGCAACATATTAATGTGGTTACAACATATCACTTTGGAGATTTTGTTATTGAGATATGTGAAAGTGTCACAAAGACTTGCATTGCTCAACTCAAGTGATTCCAGACCACGGAGTGCATTTACAATATTAGATTGAAATGCTCACTTTTGATTGAAATAAATCTGGACAGAAATGGGTATACCCGTCTAAGTGACTACTTGATTGAGAAGGGAAAAAACAAGTAGTGTTGCCCCTATGCATTTATAAAGAAAATGAGTTCTATATTTGCAACTATAGCAACTTATGTCGATGTTAAGGACATAATAGGTACTCTTAAAGAAATAAGAGATATTGTGATGTATTTGAAATCTAAACTGAGATAAAGGATCATGAGAAAACTCGGTATTGTCTATGCCTTGAATTAGAAGACCGAGTTTGTGGAATATTGTAGCGCCCCGATTTCACCTTTCGAGATCGAGGTGCCAAAGTGGGACGAGTTCATACATTATTTTCTTTAAACCTTAAAATTGTATAAGCGGAAGCATTTGTGATTCTAAAAATAGTCTTTATTTCAAAATAGGAAAAATAAAATTCCAAAATGTATAGATATATGTGGAAGAGTATAATTATTACAGACTTGAAACATAAATTATTTATAATCATCATCAAAATAGTTTTATAAATATCACAAGCCCTAAGTGGAGTTGAACGGAGCCCACGAGATCCGCAACAGCCCGCTGCATGTCTCCTTCACCCTGAAATACTCATACGGGGTTAATTTATGTGGCCCAACTTTTACGGGGTCCAACCCAACTCATACGGGGTTAATTTCTCAGGCCCAACTTTCACGTGGTCCTGTACTTTCAAAATATGTATAGGAATGCAATATCAATTGAAATCAATATGCATTACACTATGACTTTTCAGTCTCATACCCGAAGGTAAAAATCAAGATATAATAATATAAATCCTGTCCACATTATAACTGAAAGCTAACTTGCAATCATCATTACCCACCTGTTTTGCATTTTCAGAAGTAGTGTCGGGATAGTGTTCTTCGCGAGCTCCTGAACTCAGTCTGCCCACCTAGCATTAGTTGTTTGCAAATCCTCTGTTACTTATCGGGTTCATTATTTCTTAGTAGAATTTTCGAACTTAAGTATTTTATCAAAACAAATATGAAATAATTTTTAACTCAGCTATATAACATTATAAAAAACTTCATTTTACTCATAAAAATTTCGAAAATATAATTAATTTTCGAAATTAATATTTAATGATAAATAATTAACTTAATAATTAATATTTACATATTAAATAAATCAATTAACAAATACTTTCATATTTATATAAATTAAAAATCGCATAAAACATGTCACATACATCTCAACTTAATTTGCGTCTTACGTACGTCATAAATATATGGGTAATAAAGTATCTTTTTATTGTTCACAAATATCTATTTACTATTCATAAAATATCTTCTTACTATTCATTTTTCCGAAAATTAATAAAATCTCCAATAGTGGTCATTTCTATTTTTTTTTTGGTACTCTAAATTTATTTTCCATATTTTATTTTTATGAATTTTCAAGAAAATCAAATTTCTTTTGAACATTCATTTTCTTTAAAAAAATCATAAACCGATTTTCACTTTAAATAAAATTATAGAAAAATACTTTTTATACTTTAGTTACTTATATATCTTAGATATATCAAAAGAAAATCTAAATAAAATCATTTTTTATTTTTGTAATATAGGCGACAATATTAGGCTTTTCCCCAAATAAAAATTATATTTTATTTTCCTACAGCTTAATGAGAGATATAATTATATCATCATCATATGTATATTAAAACATGATAATATGTTAGTTATAAGAATTAAAGATTACACCTCCCTTATTTTTCTTGTATTTATTCCATTATAACCCTATTATCTTTCAAAATTTAATATAATAGCTTCCAATAATTATTTTAATATTTTGAAAACATAAATATCTTTATAAATATATAAATCACAACCTGAAAATTTAAATTTTCAGTTTATAGTTTTCTGAAAAAAGAAAATTAGAAACCCATTTAAAAAGCTTCTAAAACCTATATTTCACTCTTTAATTCTCTTTTAAAATTTTCAACTTCAAATATACCATGCATATAACTTATTATAAATACATATTTATATCAAAATAAAAAAAAAATCAGATTTAATTATTTTTTCCGATTTATCCAGTTTTTTCCAAAAAAAAAAAAAAAAACTGGTTTTTAGTGTTTAATATGTTTTAAAACCTCTTTTAAATCTTCCGACTTCAAATATACCACATATATAACCTATTATACCTTTTTATACAAAAAGAAAAAATTTCCATAATAAAAAAAAAAGAAAAACGAAATTTAACAGCTTTTATTTATGTGAATATATATATATATATATTTATTTTTTTATTTTTTTTCTTTGAATTTATTTGAGTAGAATAAACTAGAAAAATATTTATCTCATCTCTTATTCTCCCTTTGTATTTTTCAACCATAAATATATATTTTACACACTTCATCATACCCATATTCTCATAAAATAATTTCCCAAATTTTATGAAATTTCGGCATTATAACGACTTAAAAAGGTCATTTACCGAAGAACAAAAATAATATATATCCCATATTTTATTCTACCGTTTTATTTTTCAACCATAAATATATCTTATACACACTTCAACATACCCATATATCTCATAAAATAATTTTTCAAATTTTATGAAATTTCGGCATTATAACAACGTAAAAAGGTCATTTACCGAAAAACAAAAATAATATTTATCCCATCTTTTATTCTCCCTTTTTATTTTTCAACCATAAATATATCTTATACACACTTCAACATATCCATATACTTCGTAAAATAATTTTCCAAATTTTATGAAATTTCGGCATTATAACGACGCAAAAGGGTCATTTACCAAAACACAAAATAGGGTGGAGGGGGAGTTTGTTTCATTCCTCAACATACTCTCAAAAACAAGTTAAACAATCAATAATTCAACGGTATTTAAAGAAAGTTGTAAATACATAGAGGGGCTGAGCCTCTATTATATTGTTTACATAATAGTAGTTTAAAATAGTATTTCTTCGATTTTCACGAGGGGAATAATTTTTACATGTTATAAAACATGATCCTCGGACTATATAGGCCTTAGGAAAATTAAAATCGAAGAAAAGAAAGTAGGAGAAGAACGTACACCGGAGCCGTAGGTACGACCCGGACTCGAGATCGAGAACTCTCGAAAATATTTCTTAAACTAGAACTACTACCTTGAGAGAAAATTTTGAGGAGACGAAGTGAATTGGTGAGTTTTTGGAGTAAGGGGAGGGTTGTATTTATAGAAGACAATAGTGAATATTAAGGAGGTTACTATTGTAGATATTCTCTATATCCGACAAATTTTCTGTTTTCGAAATTCATTCTGCAAGCTATCTGGAACTCGTTTTTTTTTTTTTTTTTTTCTAACATCACACATACTATAATAGACAATTATTCTATCAAAGCAATTTTCTTTTTCGAGTAAAAAAGTTAAATCGGTAAATTTCTTTTTTTTATAACTGTATTCCGTAAATTATGAAACTTACTTTAAAAATTTTCTTTTTGTAAACATCTTAAATACCATTTTTAATCATTCTATTTTTTCAACTTTGACCCTTTTCTGAGCCTAAAATTTTATTCGTAATTTTTCTGTTTTACAACTGTATTTCGAAAATCATATAAAATTAATTTAAAATTTTTATTTTTTCATTTATCCCAAGTATAGTTTTTAACCATTCCATTTCCTTATTTTCATCCTTCTTTGAGTTTAAAATTTTATCTGTAAATTTTGTTAGTTAATGGTATGTGAATGTATAGACGAAGATGTATAAATGCAGACAAAGTCGAGGCTCGAGTTTGATTCTATATCCATAAGACGAAATTTCCACGTACTCAGATGCAATACGTTTAATAGCAAAACGCCTCCAAGATACAACGACTTCAAAAACTTCAGACAGCTGCACTACGAGTCGGAATTATCGGCGAATGTACTCGGATATTAGGAACTTTCGGACTCTACTAATGCAGAAACGAAATGCTTTTGAAAATCTGAAGAATTTGAGAATTTTTCGAAGTGAATGAAATGAAATGTGGAAAAGGCCTATTTATATATGTTGAAGAGTTGTGGTGCTTTTTTTGAAAGACACCTCTTCACCCCTTGGTTGCACCCTTTGGACTGGACCCACCAGTTCGCTGGGCGGTCGCACCCACAGGCTGACCCGCGCCCTGGCGGGCGACGGGTCGCATTGGTTCGACCTGCCCGGCCTGCTGACGGGTCAGTCCGACCCGACCCGATGGGGGTTGAACCGCCCGGTCCGAGCCGACCCGGTTCCTGACGGGTCGATCTGATCGGACCGGTCCACGTCACCGCACTACCTAACTCGAACCGCCACGAACCCGCGAGCCATCTGTCTGGACCACCTGGCCAAAACTTTAACGCTCCTCCAGCTCCTCGCGACGACGCGTACGTGCGAAGTGCGCCTCTAAAGTGACTCAATGCGACATGTGCGACGTACGCGTGCTGGCCCGGGCTCGAGCTCGGATGGTGCGAAGACCATCCTCGGGTCCATTTTAGCCAAAGGCTAAAATCCCACTAGGATCCACCATAAGGTTCACCATAGGGGAGCACACTTGATAACTACTTATCAAGTGTTCTACTAAATAAGGAGTATCCACTTACTCCAATTTTTCTATGTGGGACAAGTTCCCATATTTCTTCAACTTCCAAGTTTAAATTGCAACCTTTGACAATTAATATATTATTCACCTGAAATTGGTTTTGAGCATATTAATACATTAAATTCATCTACTCGAAACGTAGATTATGAATTTGCAACTTATTTCCATTTTTAACAAATAGATTGAATTAATTAAATTGGTCAATTCCAAACCAATTTCCAACAAATTTTATGTTTTATAACTGTACCATGTAAACTATCAAAACCTTATTTTTAAGTTTTTTTTTCCAAATATCTTAAGGATATTTTTTACCATTCCATTTACCTAGTTTTATCCTTTTTCCAAAACTGAAATTTTATCCGTAAATTTTCGTTTTATAACTGTATCTTGAAAACTATCTAATTTTTTTTTTTTTAATTTTTCTTTTTAGAAACATCTTAAATACAGACTTCAACCATTCCAATTTCCAAATTTCTCCCTTATCTAAGTCTGAAATTTTATCCGTAAAATTTCTATTTTATACCTATATCTTGAAAACTATCCAACCTGTCAGATATAATTTGTTTATTGATTATATATGTGCGCTGTGTATGTTTATTTTTTGTCGTTCTTCGTGGCTCGTTTTACGTCATGTTTGTTGGCATTGGGTTGTTTTTACCACGAGAAAATCCGTGGTTAGAATAGGTTCATTTTTACTTGTATTTTGTTGAAATATCTGTAAAAGTTGAAGAACGAAGACGAAGAACACGAAAAACCCGCTCGGCGGCAGCAGGCAGCCAGCGCTCGGCAGCAGCAGGCCCCGTCGCCCGGCAGCAGCGGCCCTGGCGCCCGGTGCTCGGCAGTAGCAGGCCCCGTTGCCCGGCACTCGGTAGCAGCCCCGTCGCCCGGTGCTCGACAGCAGCAGCCCCGTCGCCCGGCGCTCGGCAGCAGCAGGTCCCGGCGGCCGGCAGCAGCTGGCCTCGGCGGCCGGCAGATTGCGGTTGGAGGGATGGCGGCGGCTAGGGTTTGCAAACCCTAGCAGATCGTTGTCGTGCACGAGCCTGGGCATGCGCGAGGCGCTGGGCTTCGGCCCAGCAGGCCCTGACGGCTCTAGCCGTGGTGTGGGCGTGGGCTAAGGTTTTGGCCCGACAGCCCATAGGCCCATGCAGCCTGTTTACTAGCCCAGTGTGTTTTCGTTTTAGCCCGGTCCGTACCCGATGATGCGAAGGCCCAAGAGACTTGAAGATTTGTATTTCCTAAATTATTGTAATAGTTTAGGATTTAATTTTTTCCATGTTGAGCCACGAAGAATGATTTTTATTTATTTTTATCGTTTCTTTATTGCTCAATGGATGAATGATATTTATTATCATGTTGATTATGTCTACGTGATTTATTAATTGCGCTTAGACTATCATGCTAGGACCTTCTCGTATATTAGCATATTTAAATTCTCCGAGCATGCTTTATTTGTTGTGCTTAGTTTTTATTTATGCTTAGGATTACGTGTTGTTGCATGGACAAACATTTTGAAGTAAAAGACTAAGCAAAACCTGAAAATTTTAATTTCTAAAAATAGTCAAACGACCTCCACAATCGGTCTCTAGACAAAATAAATAATAAATTTAGTAAACGTCCACACGCGTGGCTTGCTCACATTTATTATTTATAAGTTTGCTAGCTAGGACTTCTAAATAAATCATTTAATTCCAAAAGAAAAGTGGGAGTTACACACGTAAACGTCCACACGCGTGGCTTACACGTATGATTTTCACAAGTTTTCTAGATAGTTGGAAACAAATGGGATAACGAAGGTTAAATAAATTGGAAACGACGTAGTCCACGAAAGTGTGTCAAATCTAAGAATTTGTTTACAAGTGTTATGACGTGGTCACTGCTTAGATATTAATTTTAAGTACAACTCCCCGCGGAGTCACTTCTTAAAAATAATATGGTCTAGTATAAAAGTCTAATTATTAATTTCATTTGTCAAAAGGTTAGGTTGACATGGATTGAAATTAAAATGACTAGGTATTGGAGGATTCAATCAATATTGTTTTATCAAAAGATTATAATATTGTTGATTCAAAATATAAGTGATTGTGCTCTTACATGTTTATTGTTTAATATTTTCAGATATGTCATTATCGTGTGTTATAAATATTCTCGCACAACACCCCTTAACCGGTCCTAATTATAAAGAATGGAAACGTAATCTGGAGTATATTCTTATCGCTGAGGAACACTATTTCGCGTTAGTTACTCCTCGTCCGGATCCCCTTACTGCACAGTCCACTGATGAGGAACGGGCAAAGCATGACAGGTGGCACAAGTCTAATAATGTGACCAAGTGCTACATTATGAACACTATGTCGTCTGCCTTGCAGCTCCAGTATCAGGACATGGACGATGCTGCCAACATCATGTTGAACCTTCAAGAGGTGTATGAGGAGTCGGACAGAGCTGCTCGATTTGACTTAATGAGGCAAATCATGGAAAGTCGGATGACCGAGGGCAGCTCAGTGCATAATCATGTCATGCACATGATTAATCTCGTGGACAAGCTTGACTTGATAGGAGGAGGTATCGACGGCGAAGCCAAGGTCGATATCATTCTCAACACTCTTCCCAAATCCTTTGAGAACTTCCGTCTCAATGCTGTTATGGCCAAGAAAGACTATACTCTTAACGAGTTGCTTAATGACCTAGTTACAGCAGAGGGGGTGATGGGAAAGCATGCACAGGCTTTGGTCACTGCCAATGGGCCCACTGTTCCACCGAAAGGTAAGAACAAGAAAAAGAGGCGAAAGGGCAAGGCCAAGGCCAAGGCAAATAGTGGGAGTAACGGAGGGGGCCCTAGTGGTGGAGTAAAGAAACCTAAGGGAAAGTGTTTCAAATGCGGTAAGACTGGGCATTGGAAGAAAGATTGTCCAGTGCCAAAGTCAAAGGACCAAGGTACGCCATTAGCTTTAGTAACTGAAACATGTTTAGCCGCTGTTTCTGCCCATTCGTGGGTAGTGGATACAGGTGCGACTGATCATGTTTGTTACACCTTGCAGGGCTTCCAGCCAACAAGGCAACTTAGGGATGGCGAGATCATCATCTCCATGGGCAATGCAGCAAGAGTCGCAACAGTTGCAATTGGATTTTCTTTATGCTTTAATGACACTGTTTTAGTTTTAAGAGATGTTTTGTTTGTGCCGAGTTTTCGGCGCAATTTAATTTCTGTTTCGAAACTTTATTGTGATGGATATTCAGTTGTTTTTGGTAGTAATGTTTCTATCATGAGAAATAACATAGTTATCTGCACTGGTGTTTTGAACAATTCTCTTTATACTATAACTTGTCTGCACAATACGCAAAACTTCGTTGCATCAACATCATCGAACACAAGGAAAAGGAAATTATCTTCTCAAGAGGATCAAACACATCTTTGGCACCTAAGACTAGGTCACATCAGTCTGAACCGGATCCAAAGACTAGTGTTTGATGGAGTGTTGGATTCGTTCCAACCAATTCAGACTAGAGTCTGCGAATCCTGTCTAGAGGGAAAGATGTCGACAAGGCCTTTCAAGGCAAAGGGGAATAGGGTCAAAGAGGTGTTAGAACTGATCCATTCTGACTTATGTGGACCAATATCCACCCAAGCTCGTGAAGGGTATGAGTACTTCGTCACATTCATTGACGATTACTCAAGATACGGGTACGTTTATCTACTTCGCCGCAAGTCTGAATGCTTTGAGAAATTCAAAGAGTTTCAGGCGGAAGTGGAGAAGAAGCTAGATAAAAGTATCAAGTCATTGCGGTCTGATCGCGGTGGCCAATACCTCAACAACGAGTTCCAAAGGTACTTGTCAGAAGTTGGGATAACATCCCAATTGACTACACCATGTACTCCCCAACAAAATGGTGTAGCAGAGAGAAGAAATCGAACTTTACTTGAGATGGTCAGATTTATGATGAGTTATGCATCTTTGCCCATTTCGTTTTGGGGATATGCCTTAGAAACGACTTCTTATCTGTTAAACCTAGTACCATCCAAATCGGTACCTAAGACCCCTGTCGAGTTATGGTCAGGGCGCAAGGCTAGCTTGAACTATCTAAGAATTTGGGGTAGTCCAACACACGTGCTGAACAAGGATGCTGATAAGTTAGAATCTAGGTCTGAGATAAGAATGTTTATAGGGTATCCAAAGGGACGAAATATGGTTATTTCTATTGTCCTAAGGATCAGAAGGTCGTTATTAGCACTAACGCCCGATTCTTAAAAGATGACTAAATGATTAATCACAAGTCCAGAACCGATATTATCCTTCAAAAACTCGAAGGGAATGTCAGTACGATTCCAATTCCACAGCCACAAGTGCAAGAGGTAATAATAGCAAGTACTGCACAACTTGTTGACATAATGCCTACACAGCCTCGACATAGTGGGAGGGTTGTTCGTCAGCCTGATTGGTTCATGTTTGTGGGAGAATCTTCGGATTTGATCCCAGGATACGGACATGCCGATCTCGATCCCTGGACTTATACCGAGGCAGTAAATGACGAAGATGCAAAAGAATGGCATCGTGCTATGGATTCAGAATATGAGTCCATAACTGCTATGGATGTATACGAGAAAACTGAACTGCCAGATGGCTGTAAAGCTATAGGCAGTAAGTGGGTATACAAGAGAAAGAAAGGAGGGGATGGAGAGGTTACAGCCTTTAAGGCCAGGCTAGTCGCAAAAGGGTATACCCAGGTGGAGGGTAAAGATTATGACGAAACCTTTTCGCCAGTAGCCATGCTCAAGTCCATTCGGATCCTTCTCGCCATAGCAGCTCATTTAGATCTTGAGGTTTGGCAAATGGATGTCAAGACCGCTTTCTTAAACGGTTACCTTGAAGAAGGTAGGGACATCTATATGCAGCAACCATAAGGTTATGTGAGATAAGGCGAAGAGCATCTGTTCTGGAAGCTCAAGAAGTCCATTTATGGACTCAAGCAAGCTTCTAGGTCATGGAACTTACGTTTTGATGAGGTGATTAAATCCTATGGATTTACTCAAAGTGAAAACGAAAGTTGTGTGTATCGCATAGATGTCAACGGAGATAAAGTATTTCTTGCACTTTATGTAGATGATATTCTCCTAGTTGGTAACAATGTGGAGGTATTATCAGACATAAAGAGATGGTTATCCAAACAGTTTCAGATGAAGGACTTAGGAGAGGTAGCTTACATCCTTGGGATCAAAGTTATAAGGGATCGCAAGAAAAGGATGTTGAGCTTATCTCAAGCGGCCTACATTGATACTATGATTGCTCGTTTTAGCATGCAAACCGCCAAGAAAGGATTTCTACCTTTCAGACATGGCGTTCCACTTTCTAAGGAGATGTGTCCTAAGACACCAAAGGAGAAAGAGAAAATGAGACAGGTACCCTACGCTTCTGCAGTGGGAAGTCTTATGTATGCAATGCTATGCACGAGACCTGATATCTGCTATGCAGTCGACATAGTGCCAAGATATTAGTCTAACCCTGGACAGGCGCATTGTCTGCGGTAAAACATGTATTCAAGTACCTGAAAAGGACTAGAGATTACAGGCTAGTTTACCAGGCAGACAGTCTAAATCCCTTGGGTTATACCGGATTCAGATTTCCAGGCAGACCAGGATGAGAAGAGATCTACCTCAGGCTATGTGTTTACCTTGGGAGGAGGAGCCGTTTCATGGAGGAGTGCAAAGCAGAGATGCATTGCAGACTCCACTATGGAAGCCGAATATGTAGCCGCATCAGAGGCTGCTAAGGAAGCAGTATGGCTCCGGAATTACCTCTTAGATCTAGGCATGGTACCTAGTTTGCCTAAGAGTATCACAATCTATTGTGACAACTCAGGTGCAACGGCAAACTCAAAGGAACCCAGGACCCACAAGGCGACAAAAACACATAGAGAGAAAGTACCACATAATACGGAAATCGTAAAACGAGGAGATGTGCGGATAGAGAAGATTTGTACGACAGAGAATTTAGCTGATCCATTCACGAAGAGCTTACCGCAGAAAGTCTATGACAAGCATGTTCAGGGACTAGGACTGCGATTGACGCCACCCACTTAGGAAACTTTCAGTATAAGTGGGAGAATGTAATAGCTAGATAGTTAGACACCGAGTATACTAAAAGTTTGCTTTAGTATAAGTGAGAGATTGTTGGATTTGTATACTGAAAGCAAAACTTTTTATATACAATGTTTCCAGTTATTCACTGTTTATCTCCTATCTGATTATATTTGCATTTTCACTATGTATGTGTCCCCATATCTCTTGCAAATAAGTAGATCCTATGGTGTGTTGAAGATCACAGAAGATCATATGATTGGTTAAACTTAAAGAGATATAAAATGTAAATCACAGCTTAGACAACTTGAGGACGAGTTGTTGGTTTAGGCTGCAGTATTAAGTAGAAATAGTTTATCTTGATTTACTATGGGCAAGAGTTAAGATATAACTTTTATACTATGTATTTTGGGTGACAGCAACTTGCATAAAATAATTGGTAATTTGTATTTAAGTAATCGTATCCGTTTAGGATGATGATATCCCCTTAAGGAGCTCAAAATGTTTATTGTACTAAACCCTGCAGGTTGATTAAGTTCATGTACAATAATAAGGTTGAGTGGTACTACTTAAGGAATAAATAAGAAATTAATTGATTTAAGATGTCAGAGACTTTAATTAATTAATGGATATTCGATATCTTAAAGAGGGGATTAATTAAGTCTAATTCAAGCCCTGACTCAACTCGGGAATAAAGGGGTAAGTCAGTATTAATTCTCTAGTGGAATGAATTAATATTTATGAATTAATTATGTTCTGGGCTGAACAAGGAAGAATGAATTCATAGTTTGGCCCATCTTTATTTCTTGTATTTGATCCCTGGACTGGCCCATATAGACTCCTAGTCCAAGTAGGAATAGAGAATTAAATTCCTAATAAGGAATTAAATTCCTAATCCTAGAAGGAATTAAACTACCAGGCTTGGCCCACACTCAACCATGTATTATAAATATATGGTCTCTCATTCTGTAAAAAATAAGAATTAACATTCAAAAAGATCACTGAATAGAGAGAAAGAGAGAGTAGGCGGCAGCGTTTAAGGTGTTCCTTCCCACTTGGAATTCTTCAAGGTTCGTCGTCCATCCGGCGTTGAGGATTGAGTAGGGGATACAGTCCAGAAGGTTAAGACGGCAGTCAGAGATCATTCAATCAGAAATCGACCTCTTGTGTAAACAACTATCAGGTCGAATCCTTAACTCTTGTGTGTTATAGGCGCATGTTAGGGTTTATATAAATTTATAGATCAATCTATAGGGTTAATTAATAAAGATACAAATTATGACAACCAATAAGCGTCCTAGGAAAAGGGATTAATTATATTACTTTCTACAAGAGTATTATAATAGATATAATTCCAACAGTATTTATAGAAGACAATAGTGAATTAAGGAGGTTACTATTGTAGACATTCTCTATATCCGACAAATATTCTGTTTTCGAAATTCATTCTGCAAGCTATCTGGAACTCCTTTTTTTTTTTTTTTTTCCTAACATCACACATACTATAATAGACAGTTATTCTCTCAAAGCATTTTTCTTTTTCGAGTAAAAAAGTTAAATCCGTAAATTTCTTTTTTTTATAACTGTATTCCGTAAATTATGAAACTTACTTTAAAATTTTTCTTTTTGTAAACATCTTAAATACCATTTTTAATCATTCTATTTTTTCAACTTTGACCCTTTTCTGAGCCTAAAATTTTATCCGTAATTTTTCTGTTTTACAACTGTATTTCGAAAACCATATAAAACTAATTTAAAATTTTTATTTTTTCATTTATCCCAAGTATAGTTTTTAACCATTCCATTTCCTTATTTTCATCCTTCTTGAGTTTAAAATTTTATCTGTAAATTTTGTTAGTTAATGGTATGTGAACGTATAGACGAAGATGTATAAATGCAGACAAAGTCGAGGCTCGAGTTTGATTCTATATCCGTAAGACAAAATTGCCACGTACTCAGATGCAATACGTTTAATAGCAAAATGCCTCCAAGATACAACGACTTCAAAAACTTCAGACAGCTGCACTACGAGTCGGAAGTTATCGGCGAATGTACTCGGATATTAGGAACTTTCGGACTCTACTAATGCAGAAACCAAATGCTTTTGAAAATCTGAAGAATTTGAGAATTTTTTGAAGTGAATGAAATGAAATGTGGAAAGGCCTATTTATATATGTTGAAGAGTTGTGGTGCCTTTTTTGAAAGGCACCTCTTCACCCCTTGGTTGCACCCTTTGGACTGGACCCACCAGTTCGCTGGGCGGTCGCACCCACAGGCTGACCCGCGCCCTGGCGGGCGACGGATTGCATTGGTTCGACCTGCCCAGCCTGCTGACGGGTCAGTCCGACCCGACCCGATGAGGTTGAACCCCCTGGTCCGAGCCGACCTGGTTCTTGACGGGTCGATCTGATCGGACCGGTCCACGTCACCGCACTACCTGACTCGAACCGCCACGAACCAGGTCCTCGCGACGACGCGTACGTGCGCCTCTAAAGTGACTCAATGCGACATGTACGACGTACGCGTGCTGGCCCGGGCTCGGGCTCGGATGGTGCGAAGCACCATCCTCGGGTCCATTTTAGCCAAAGGCTAAAATCCCACTAGGATCCACCATAAGGTCCACCATAGGGGAGCACACTTGATAACTACTTATCAAGTGTTCTACTAAATAAGGAGTATCCACTTACTCCAATTTTTCTATGTGGGACACGTTCCCAAAGTTCTTCAACTTCCAAGTTTAAATTGCAACCTTTGACAATTAATATCTCATTCACCCGAAATTGGTTTTGAGCATATTAATACATTAAATTCATCTACTCGAAATATAGATTATGAATTTGCAACTTGTTTCCATTTTTAGCAAATAGATTGAATTAATTAAATTGGTTAATTCCAAACCAATTTCCAACAAATTTTATGTTTTATAACTGTACCATGTAAACTATCAAAACCTTATTTTTAATTTTTTTTTTTCCCAATATCTCAAGGATATTTTTTTACCATTCCATTTACCTAGTTTTATCCTTTTTCAAGACTGAAATTTTATCCGTAAATTTTCGTTTTATAACTATCTTGAAAACTATCTAATTTTTTTTTTAATTTTTCTTTTTAGAAACATCTTAAATACAGACTTCAACCATTCCAATTTCCAAATTTCTCCCTTTTCTAAGTCTGAAATTTTATTCATAAAATTTCTATTTTATACCTATATCTTGAAAACTATCCAAAACTTACTTTTAAATTTTTCTTTCTTCAAATACTTCAAACATAATTCTTGACCAATTCGTCTATCTAGTTTTACCCTTTTTCGAGTCTGAAATTATATCCGTGAATTCTAGGATTTTAGAGATAATATTATTTACTCGATAAAAAAAAAAGTTAAATTTCATTTGTTTCATATATATTGAACCCGATAGTAAACCTTTTTATTTCTTAAGTCTCGCCTTTTTCTGAGTCGTAGGTGCAGATGAGTTCTGGCATCGCGGTATCACTTTTTCGACCAAAAAGATCACAAAAATTATTTCGTTAGTTAAATATCGTAAAGAATGCATGAAAGTAATTTTAAAATATTATTTTGAATATTTTTCTAAGGATCCAGAGGTTTGGGGTATTACATCCCCTCCTTAAAAAAATTTCGTCCTCGAAATTACTACTCACTTAGGTTAGTATATGGGGATACTTTGGATTTCATCTTCCCTTTCCCAAGTAGCTTCTTTCTTTCCATGTCTACTCCATTGAACCAGAACTAATGGTATGTTTCGATTTCTAAGGGTGTGTACTTTCTTTCCAAGTATTGCTATCGGTTCTTCTTTGTATGTAAGATTCTTACCGACCTCTAAGTTTTCGAAGCTAACAAGGTGATCGGGATCAGAGATGTATTTCCTCAACGTGGAGACATGAAAAACATTTTGTACAACTGCTAACTCAGGTGGTAAAGCTATCTGATAAGCCACATCTGCTACTTTTCCCAAAATCTCGAAAGGTCCGACGTATCTTGGTCTTAATTTTCCTTTCTTTCCGAATCATAAAACTCCTTTCATAGGTGCTACTTTAAGAAACACCTTATCTCCAACATCAAAACCCTTTCTCCTTGTATCTGTACTGTACTTTTGTCTATCCTAAGTCGTTCTAATCCTCTCCCGTGTTTTAGAATTTACTTCATTTGATCTATTAATAATTTCAGGTCCTTACATTTTCCCTTTGCCTCCTCATCCCAAATTGAAGATCAAAATTTCTTATCATAAAGTTCTTCGTGTGGTGTCTTATAGATAGTAGCTTAATAAATATTATCGTACGCATTTTATTAACGAATATGTGACTCCCAACTATCTCCAAAATCTAACCATATGTCCTAAGCATATCATCTAAGGTCTGGATAGTTCTCTTGGATTGTCCATCGATTTTAGGATGATAGGTCGTACTAAAATTTAGTTTTGTTCTCATCGCACTTTGCAAACTCTTCTAGAAGTTAAAATGTGAATCTCGATCAGAAAGCATCGATACCAGTACTCCATTTGAGTCTAAAGGAAATGACGAAAGAGTTATTGAGAGATGAAATTCTCTACTTAATTGAAACGTGCACATCATTGTACAAAAAGTTCAATGCACTCAACCATGTATTACTTTCTCAAAGAACATGCATGTTGGTTATATTTTACTTAGGACAATGCAATATCAGTGGAATGATATCAAATAGTATTTTGACATCTAAAAGAAACCATTGACACATATTTGTTCTTCCCATATTTGAGACAAGAGAGATTACAAATGAAATTGTAAACTCTAAAGAAAATGTTAAATGCTCTCATAGAGAGATAATGGATTACAAAAGAATATGTAACTCTTAAGTAAATGTTGAAGCTACCTCCTACTACGAAATACTAAAAACTACTTTGGTTGGTTTAGATGTTAGTTATCTTAGTGGCTAATGTAAAGGTCATTACCAAACCAATTATGTATTACCATGAGGAACACGACGAAAACTTGAAGATCAACCAATCACAACTACTCAAGCTACCTCATCACATCACTCATGGATAATATCTCACGAAGTTTGTTAACCTATATGGTTAAAATATTAGTGACTTGAGCTATACCACTGAAGAGCCTATCCAAAGTTATAAAGATGAAGTTATTTGCAACAAACTTATGGATTATGCTACACATCAAAGGTGACGAGACCAAGCATTTACCACCAACGCTTTTCTATAACCGCAACTACATAATATCCTGATGATTTATGTAAAATTGAGGATGAAGAGATTTTTGAAACTCTCTTGATATATGTACGTATCAAGGGAGAGATGTAGATTTCAGGGAGAGTCTCAACAAAGGTGTGTTGCACTCTTTTTCCCTTCGACCAAGGTTTATTTTTTTCCACTGAGTTTTGTTACTTGACAAGGTTTTTAACGAGGCAACAAGTTATGCACCAATTCCCTTTTGACTTGGCAACAGGGGGAGTGTTGAAGGAAAAACATAATTAGTGTGCCTTCGTAAAAAAAAACTGATGAAGGACAATTTACGTATTCACTAAATATTATGTAACTGTGAAATCCTTGTATTTAACACCCTATATAAAGAGAATCTGATGAATAAGAGAACCCTAATTATTTTGTGTCTATCTTTATTCTTTACTTTTTTGCTTCCCCTAAAACATTTATAACATTTATTAGCCCACTCATGCAACTACCATATGAACACATATTTAGTTTTGCGGTCATGAAATAATTATTTTTAAATAATGGTTGAGGAGCAGTTTAAAGCAACAAAATTACATGTAATAAATAAAGATTAAGGTAAAAATTTATTTAATTAACTTAAATATTATCAATAATATTTCACTGATTATCTTTAGGTATTGATTTTGTTATTTCTTCTTTAACAATGATTTCTTAATTTTTAATGAAAGATATCTTACTAATAATTATTCATTTTAATGATCTTCCTTTAGTGTTTTTTTCCCCACATTTCTCTCACCCCCTATAAGCAATCCAGTAAAATCTTTAATTAATGGAAACATATAATAGCATAAAGGAAGAGGAGACAATTAAGAAATTGTGGTCATGACTTATTTGTCCATACCCCCTACCCCTTAATTTTCTTATCCAAAACAAAAAGAACAAATAAGAAACGGAGATAGTATTATTTATAACCTATATTTAAATTTGATATATACTTTCTTATTTTGACTCTATAGTTGACTCCTTAATTATCAATTACTAGTATTTATATTTTTTTATTTGATTTTGATATTTATTATTTTATTGCAACACTGTATTTGGGCACCCTTGACTAAAATTGTTGGCGGCATTACTAGACCAGTCGAAAACTATAAAATGAAAAAAAAAATCTTAATGTTTTTTTGGTGAAAATGTTACCTATAAAATTAAATATTAGCTGCATTAGCACATCACATTTAGTCCAACTTATTTTTTAGTTCGATTGGAAATAAAATATAAAAAATGACATTTTGCAAATTGACCAATAAAGATGTCAGATTCACATTTAGAGAAGCATTAAATGATTAGAAATAAATGGAGGGTGATAGTATTTATTGTGCAAATTAATATTCATCTGAAAATGTAGAAACACAATTTATTTGGTTTAGTGCATACTAGAGATCAAGTGGTGTGTGTCACACTGTCAACTCATTAATCGGGGTATAAGTCTCACTACTTCCAATCGGGGTGTTTTTGTTAATCAGTAATTAGGGGAAATTTGTAGTCTAAAGCTTGTTCTTTGGGTCTTCATTTTATTATATGATTCACTTAAATTAATTACGTACACATCATTAAATGGCTACAGATCCCTCAAATTAAAGTTTAAGACACACAACAACAAAAATCTTAAAATATCAGACTAATTTATAAAATTGGGAGATTTTAAGAAAGTCCTACACATTTTCTTAATTCATTTAGTGTGCATTTTAGTATATTTAGAAAGGTCAACCGTCTAAATAATTGATTCAATAAAAGTGACAACACTTTTGATTATCTTTATATAATCAAATTTTAGTGGTTCATTTAATAAAGTCCCAATGCAATAGTAGAAAGTAATTAGCATCCAAAAACGAAACACATTTATATTGAATAATAATATATGTCTCCAATTGATTTTCTTGACCAAAATTCTCATGCAGTACTAAAGTTAGTGGTGTCAAAACAAACCTGTCCCGATAAGTCAGCCCGCCCAATCTGAAAAATTCAGTGGGCTGACCCGAATTTATACTGGCCCGAAAAACTTGGATGACCCGACTTTAATTTTTCTATTTTTTTTATTATTTACTTTTTCCCGGATTAACTTTTATCAGGAAAAGTCCCTTCATTCTTTTGTCGTTCTTCTATACACAATTGAATAAAGTAAGTTGATTTTAAAACCTAGCAATGTTAATGTGGCAACCGCATTAGTATGGAAATAATTTTATCTCGTGTTTGTAAGAAATTTTGTAATAAATTCTTTTTTAGAGAAAAATGCGAAAAAAAGTATTGGGTCAAAATTGACACGATAGGCCGATGTCCTGAGGATGGGCTGGGCCAGACTCGCATTTCTTTAGATAGACGAGATCTGGGTCGGTCAGGCCAGAACCAATTGTGTCTGTTGGCCCGAATCGACTGGGCTAGACTGGCCCGGCCTGACCATTTTGTCAGCCCTAACTGCAATGCAATTAAGACTATACCCACTAATTAGTTGTCCCTGCCCGACCCAATAATTGTCCACGTTCCACTAAGTGATCTTATCTAACCCAATTTATTGACTTCATTCCACTATCTAATTGCCTTCTATTATCCACTAATTGACGATAACCGCCCTAACATTGGCATTGGTCGGCCCAATGACACCATTATCATCCAATCATCAAATATTTTACCCGTTCCGACCAAATATTCGACACCAATCCTCTAATTTAACCAGGTCTATTAATATTGGATACATCGAGCCACCAGTTCCCCTATTATCCACTAACGATCACAGTAACAAAGTTCGTACACGCAATTTATTGGCCCTACCTTTTATTTGCAATTCGGGTTTATTCGTGGACAAAACAAATAATATTGGAAAGATAATGTCGGGCTAACCAAATTTAACAAATTTTTCGTGAACAGATCTGGTTTAATACGTTAAATCAAAACTTTCATAATAGTCTTTTTTAGTTTTATAAACTATCTCATGTTTAACTAATATTTTTGCTAGTTTTTCTTAATTATCACGCACTATAAAATATAAAAGTTATTTAAGTACTGTGATTTTATACTATTTACTTTAACTTTATCTAATGGAAATTTTTCAACCACAATTAGTATAAAAAATATTTATAAATGTTACAATGTATTGTTAGAATGACTCAAATTGGATTCTTATTAGATCATCATTTTAAATTGCTTATATTAAATACTAATAATGTTCTTTTATCTTTAAAAATATTTTGAATCAAGTAACTGTATATTTGTCTATCGATTTACATGTATTGCTATTAACTATTTTATTTTTTTGGACATATTTATAATTTTATATTGTTGTTTTAGCTTTTTAAATGTAGTACTTTGAAATTGGATACTACAAATACATAATATAAATAATAAATGTAAACGTTGTGAAGACAATGTCATGGGAATTATACGAGTATTATTCGTAATATATATGTATATATTGCTATATTTTAAAAATCTCAAGTTTTAATCATGTTTTTAACTTTTATTAAAAGTGCGCAATAAATATGGAAGAAATTGAAAAATTCGAAGAATTTTGTTACTATGCTTAAGATACCTTAGTATTACCCGATCCGGCCCATGTATCTACACCGTTCCAACTAATTAACCCTATTAGCAACTAGGGATCCACGAGTTGACCTTATCAGACCCAATTTGATACATTTACCCTAATCTTTACGATTAGCAGTAGAGGCAAACAAAATTAGGTTCGATAACCGAATCAAATGTAATTAGTGAATCCGAAATCCAAATCAGTTTTACAAATATAAGCCAAAATCAATCCATTATTTTAAAAACTGTACTACAACCGAACTGAATTAATCCGGCTGGTCAATTTGGTTTTCCACTAAACCAAAATAATTTTTTCTCAATTTTTCTTTTCATTGTTCATAACTAAAAAGTAAACCTATATAAATACTCATTCATCTACATAAACATATATATTTATATTAAAAAAATAAACATATAGTCATTCATCTACATTAAAAGAATTATTTACCTTATATTTTCTATAAAAAACTAATTTCCAAATATTAATATATAAATCAATTATAAGAATATATCAAATATAAAAGATTATAAATTTTGGTTCGGTTCGGTTAGTTGGTTAGTTTTTTTTAATAAAACCGAATCGAACCAAATTAACCTATCACTTGAGAAATACACAAATATCTAATTCATTTAACACCTAAATTCATTTAGTATACTATAATCTTCAAATTTATAACTATCACTTGAGAAATACACAAATGTCTACTTTATTTAGCACCTCAATTCTCTAAGTATATTATAATCTTCAAAATTATAGCTTTCACTCTAAAATCTAAACTCTACCCTTCAAAATTCTCTAAAATATCCCTATTCATCACATAACTAGCTTATTCACTGTAGCTATTCCATGTGCCTCACCCGTCTCCCATAGTTATCTCCACCATTACTGAAATCCAACCAAATTAAGATGTCAAAAGGAATCCATGATCAAAGAAACACACAAATGCACACAAAAGCCTCGACAAAATATGAGAGGGCGCCAAAAATTGCATATATTCCCGCCACAACCCTAAAATCCCGATTTGTGTGACAACTAGAAGTACCAGCTATGATGTCTATCATTGTACCTTTCCTCTCTAGGACTACGACGTTTCATGCTGTTGTTTCAAAGATCTCTTTGCCCTCTAATAACCCTTCCAACTACTACGTCCATGATTCGAAAATCAAGTGATTCTTGCCTATAAAAGGATGATAAATTGCTCGCTTCTTACCACAACCTAATTTAGCTCACTACACTACACTACACAAAGCAAAAATGTCTTCCACCCCAACCAAGAATGTCCTGGCGAAGGAATGGGGAAAACCACCATCCCCAGGCAGTTTCGAGGTCCTATACCTCTGCACCCGTCGCCACCTAGACGATGCAAAGCATGAACTACTCGAGTTCATGCAGAGGCTACTCTTTGCGGCCAATGAGGACGATCTGCGCGCGATTATTCTGAGAAGGAGCCCCTGGTTGGAGTTTAAGACATCTTCTTGGATGTTCAGGCCGAGAAGAAGAAGGACACTCCGATTGTGGTGATTCCGGACGGCAGCTTGAGCGACATGTGATTAAATCGCTCCTGTTTATCTAAGTAGTAATTGTTATCTATTTTCCTTTTATTTTTTCATTCTGTATTAGGAATTTAGCAGTGGGGCTAACTGCTAAGTAAGCCTTTCTGTTAACTCAATCCTGCTTCCTTTTGCTTGTAATAGGTAGGATTGGATTAAGATAATCACCTTATGGGATATCTTAATATTTATTATGGTTATTCTAATATAAATCTTCGGATATAATATGGGTTTGTGATATCAGATCTTAGCATGTGACAAAATGAGTTTATGATATTAAAATGCACATACAAGTGAAGAAATAATAATTTTAGACGCCTAAACTTTAAAATATAATACTAAGGAAAAGAAAAGATTAAATTCAATCTTGACAATAACAATATTAAAATACAAAAAACCAAAAATAATTCTTAAATATTAGGGCTATGGATTTTCATGGTATGAAATTTGTTAAAAAAGTTTGACATGGCAGATTTGCTGAGTCAATAAATAAATGTCAACATACAAAATACTGTAAAAAAGATAAAATAAATTACCACCGTTTGTTATGAATGGGCAAAGAAAAACCAAGGTTCCTTATTAAGATTATATAAAAAAAACATAAATATTAAAAAATAAACAAATTTTAACCTAACCTGCTTAGTAGAAAAAAATTACGAAAAATACACAAATATGTGGTGGACTTATGTTAAGACCCAGGATCGCGACCTGACCTCCAACAACTCCACAGATTTCCATCCATTAAGCTAGATCATCATTCATTTCAACTGACCAATTTTAATAACTATAACTTTAAACCTTTAGCCCACATTTCAGTTCCGTCACATTTTTTAAGTAAATTATTAAGGGCCCAAAATCATTGACCCAAAACATATGGGCCCTAACCCAAAATAAATCTGCAATTAGGATTACACCAAACCTAAATCCAATCTTTGGGCCTAGTACAGGCCTGCTATCACACGTTTGTGCCTCTTATTAAAACTAAATATACTAAACTAAACACATTTTTTGCTGGTAATTTGGGCCTCACTTTCCGTTGGGCACCTTTTATTTAAGTTTTTCCTACTGTTGGGCTTCTATTACCAGTCTTATGTACCAAACATTTCATGGGACCGTGTGGAAAATTTTTGGGCCGCATCTTATCCTTATGATGGACTCACGTTTATTATCAAAAGAGAATTATCAATATCGCATAATCAGTGCATTAAACAATAACATATACAACAAATTAATTGTGACAAAATGTGGCAATTGACAATCAGAAGGTTGAATCACAAAAAAAATTAAGAACATTGACATAGGATAAACTTATTTTTTAGGATCTAATTTACCCAAAACTTGGGTATTCCACTAATTAAGGAAAAAATGGAATACAATATCAACAAACAAACAAGGAACCCAGTACCAAACTCATTGGTATAGGCCCTCTGCACTTCCTCCACAACTAGAACTTGAGCCTCATCAACCCCCGACGGAGTTCTACTCAGGGGCTTTGAATAATAATCTCCCGATGGCGCCTGCGAGGTCCCCAAATCAGCATCGGAGCGGCGAGACTGCTGCCACCTACATTCCCCCTCAAACTAAGCAGATGATGGTGACTCTGACTGGGGTGAACAGCGGCGAAATAGATCTTCTTCATTTACCCTTCTATTTCTAATAAAATCATTGTACACCCCTTGCGCCTCGGCCAGTGACCTGTAGGAAAAATGAACAGCGCCGGGAAACCCTAAAACGTTCGGTGCACATTCAGCCCACGTATGGTAGATGTCGGTACGAACGTCCTTTAGAACCACGTAATATCTCCCACTTCTGTTACGATTATATTCCATGGTTGTCGGAGGAATTAGGAGATGGTTTGTATTGAAATACATAATTTTTTTTTTTAATTCCAGAGAGTGGATGTTGTTGGAGTACTAGATGAGAGAGATAAGAGGGGCTTAGGAGAGAAGATAGAATTCAAATTTGAATTTGAATTTGAATTTGAAATAAAGATGAAATTTTAGAGTTGGCGGGATTGTTACAGTAATTTTTTGGGCTGAAAAATATAGGGGTATAAATAAAATTGCACAACATAACATTTTTTTTTTTTTTTTTTTTTTTTGGCGGATTAGACCCGGGCTGATTCTGCTCAAACATCTTTACCGATAACTTTATATAGGGGAGATGTGGGTGGATGAGCCTCATCTCCCTGTAGTGAAATTGTTTATGGGTGGGTCATCCCACATCCGGATGGACCCATTCCAGTCCAATTATGCCCTAAATCACTTATGAACCAAATTTTATCTCACATATCAATTTATTTCCAATTATCAACTATTGTTCATATTAATCAACTATTTTTTTTTTTCTAATTGCACTTATACCATCTAATTATCCTTTTTAATTCTACTTATCATTAAACTTAATTATTTGCCTTTGCGTTGGTCCCAACTCAACCTATTTCGACTCGAATTGACCCATTGGGCCTGAAACCTATATTTCGGCCCAATATGGATTTGGCCCATTAAACCTAAGGCCCATTTAAATTCATTTTAAAGCCCAATTATATGTGTTCTAAGCCTAATACTTATTATTTTAGGTCCAAATGATTTATTTGGCCCACCTATTTACATATTGCGCCCAAACTCATTTCTTTTAATATTTCTAGCCCAATTAATTAATCTAGGCCCACTAAATTATTTTCTAAGTCGAATTTGTATGATAAGCCCAACTAAATTAATTCTGAAGGTCCAATTATCCTATAATCCTTATTTAATTTCACCTAAGTCCAATTAATTAATTATGAGTCCAATTAATCTAAGTTGATCAAACTAATCACATTATCATCCTATTCCAAGTTTACTGAAACACATATCCACATTTTTACTTGGTATTTTTGCTCAATTTGAATACAACAATTTCCACATTATACCGAAACATATTAACATGCAATCGCATTAATATTTAACCAATTCATACTTAGGTAAACCAATTCATGCTCGAGCTTACAAGGTGAAGGTAAAGCCGAAGTGCAAATCGAGAGAAGGGTGTTTGATCGACGAGAAGAGCTTAGAGAGAGAAGGTGAGTTGATATATGAGAAATGGTTCCTACTATTCAATTGAAGATGTGCATAGAGGGGGTGGTTGTGATGCGTTAGTTGTTTGGGCCTGGTTGAGCTCCAATTATATAAAGGCATACCATTAAGAGCAACTCCAGCAAGACTCTAAAATAGAGATGGTGCCTTACTTTTCTTCTCCAGCAATGCTGGATATCTTTGTTGTATTATGAGGGAGCAAGATGTTGGCTGCACTAGTGACGCAAGCCTTGCACTGCGCCACTTCTTCCATATTCTTCTTCTTTTTTTTTATGGTTATTTTAATATGATGTATATTTTTGTTTTCTTTTCCTATTAATAATTTATCTAATAAAATTAATTTAAGATTGTTTCTAATTATATAAATATATATATATATATATATATATACAATTTCAATAAATAAAATATATGATATGAAATTAAAACACATCACATAAAATTAAACACCATAAAATTACAACGATAAGAAAAAGTAAATCAAAATGTAAAACTTAAACAAATACAAATTAAAAAAATAAGAAACACACTATTTTTTCTAGTAATTTCTGATTCCACCCCCAGACCCTCCTCCAATATCAGGGAAATAATCTCCAAACATATTAAATTGATTGTCATGTTGTTTTGCGGCTTGTGCTGCTCTCCGCTTCTGTAAAATTCGTTGTTGCTCCAATCGGAAGTACTCATGAACCACGAGATCATCAATGTTCTCCAACTACATCGTCAAAGTTTTGTTTTCTTCTTTTATATTATCTGCTTCTGCCCTTTTGTTTTGACCCGCTATTAATATTTCTCTAAGTGCAACATTTTCTTCTTTAAGTGTTTGCACAAACTCATCGCCACTTTCATCTTGTTTCCTCTTTAATTTAGATATTTTCACACCTTCGGGTCGTTGCGATGACGAACCACCATCATCACCACTGCAATTGTCATCACTCAAATTTATAGAAAATGAAGATAACGATGGACTAGTTGAAAAAGAGGGAGTGTCGATATTATTTTCCCCAGTTAAATCTTCAGACTGCACAAACACTTTCATAATTGGCCACACGTGCTCAAATTTGAAACCCTGTTTATAATCTGGATGTTGCTTCATCACATCGTGCGCACTATCTAACTATAAATGTTAGAAAATAATGTGAGTTAGGATGTATTATTTGACAAAATAGAACTACAAAAGAAACATAAAAATAATAGACTTATTATAGTTTGCTCATTTGCACCACTTGGATTACGTAGTTCAACCTGACGTATACATCCATTGAATTTTCTACAATCTTTGAGCATGGTTAGCATGCGGCATTCCAATGATCTTTGGGTACGATCTTGCATCCTGGGTGATTTTTCAGCATGATACTGCCGTGAAACTCGACCCCAGAATACATTTTTTGATTGGTTTATACCTGTGATTTGATCTTGAGAGATGTCAAAATACATTCTAACGAGAAGCTTATCTTCATTATCAATATACTTAGAAGTGCGTGCCGGCTTAGGAGGCATTTTGATTCAGATTGTGCAAGAGATATAATGTGGGAGAAGAAAATGGTGCGGCATCTTGTTATGATATGGGTCACATTTATAGAAAGATCGATTGTGCTTTCTACTTTATTTGTAGGGCTGAGATTTAAAGTCGGAGAGTTATCAACGGCTCGTGGTGAAAGCACACGGATTGTGCTTTCTACTTTAATTGTAGGGCTGAGATTTAAAGTCGAAGAGTTATCAACGACTCATGGTGAAAGCACGCGGATTGTGCTTTCTACTTTAATTGTAGGGCTGAGGTCTAAAGTTTTAGAGATTTATCAACGACCGTGGTGAAAGTACACGGATTGTGCTTTCTACTTTAATCGTGGGGTAGAGATTTTTCGATCGGAGATTTATCAACGGCTTGTGGTGAAAGCACACGGATTGTGCTTTCTACTTTAACTACAGGACCGGGATTTAAATCTTCTATATATTGAGCATAAATCAACTATTTGTTCCACGCCACTTTGTTGAAAGCTTTCCTCACTTTCAAAATTTTATCATATCACCTTTAGCTTTATAGCTTTTGCTTTTTACTTTACCTTTTCTTATTTTCAAACACCACATTGTTTGTCTGGAAGAAAGAAAATGAATTTTCATTTTGGAGGCAATTCCACCATATCTTCTTCTTCCTCTTTCAGTTCATCGGATGATGAGCGTCAGGAGGCTTTGGATGTAGAAGAACAAGTTATTGTTCAACAAATAAACAACAACAATCGCATGCTAGCTGAATATCTTAGGCGGCGGCGGAACGCTCAACCCACTCATGGAGGCTCAGTTCCGGGTCGTAGAACAATATGGCGTAATCGAGAAGAAGCGGCCAGGAACCTTTTTCAGAGACTACTTCTCTGAAAATCCAACATATAATGAAAATCAGTTTCGCCGGCGTTTTCGGATGTCCCGGAGTTTATTCCTCTATATTGTTGACGCTGTTAAAAATCATGATAACTATTTTATATAGCGAAGGAATGCAGCAGGAACGCTTGGTCTGTCTACTCTCCAAAAGATAACAGCTGCATTTCGAATCCTAGCGTATGCAGTTCTAGCAGATGCAATTGATGAATGTATCAAAATTGGAGAATCTACTGCAATTGAATGTGTGAGAAAATTTTGTCGTGCTATTGTGGAAATATTTGGGGACCAATATTTAAGAGCGTCCACTGCTAATGATGTTGCTAGATTACTCTATGTCGGTGAGCAACGTGGCTTCCCAGGAATGTTGGGAAGTCTGGATTGCATGCATTGGAGGTGGAAAAATTGCCCAACAGCATGGGCAGGACGATATTCTGGCCGTAGTGGACATCCAACAATCATCCTTGAGGCAGTTGCACATTATGATCTATGGATATGACATGCTCATTTCGGAATGCCAGGATCCAACAATGACATTAACGTGATTGAAACGTCCCATATTTTCTCAAACCTTGCAAGAGGTATTGCTCCTCCTGCCAATTATGTCATCCAGGGACAAGAGTTCAACATGGGCTACTACTTGGCAGATGGGATATATCCGAAATGGGCAACTATTGTGCAAACTATACATGAACCAACTGGTCCAAGAAAAGAATATTTTGCAAAATGACAGGAAGCGTGCAGAAAAGATGTGGAACGCGCGTTTGGAGTCCTCCAAAGCCGATTTGCGATTGTAGCAAATCCAGCTCGTTTTTGGAGCAAGAATGATTTGAAAGATATTATGACTGCGTGCATAATAATGCATAACATGATAATAGATAATGAAAGAGAACTTAATGCTCCGATTGACGAAACAAGGGAGGTGCCAGCTCCGGACATTGAATTTGTTGAAAATGATCATGTACATTTTCAGAGTTTTCTTGGTCGTTTTAGAGAAATTAGAAATGCAGAAGCTCATTATAAACTTCGAAATGCATTAGTTGATCATTTATGGGCTCGACTAGGTAGTTCTTCGTTTTAAGCAGTGTAATGTTTGTTTGTTCGTAATATTGTTATGAATTTTAATTTATTTTGAATGTTCAATTAACATTGATCGTCCAAGAAACTCTAAAAGTAAAAATATAAATATAACATTTTATATGTAATAATATTGCATGCATAATATAATCTATATCTATATCTACATCTATATTCTATATCTATATAATAACAAAATCCACCTAAAATAGTAATCTAGAAATTTTCCCGCCCAAATTCCTTTGACATTTCTGGAAAATACTATTTTTGGTATGAAGCATTTAATTTTGGAAATATTATTTTTGGTATAAAGCATATTATTTGGAACTAGCTTAATTTGAATTTTGTTTCCTTTTTTAATTATTTTCTTAATCATATAATAAAATAAAATTGAATTATTTAGTAAATATTTTATAATTTCACTTTATAATTACAACCTTTATTTTTCTTCAAAAAAATAATATAATTTTTGGAATTTTCTTTTATTTCATGTCTAATGTGATTTTTCTGTATAATTAATAAATTAAATTAGTCATCTATTATCGATCTATAGTTTGACACCATATTGTATAAATATATTAAATTAAAGATAAACAATTGTTTGTTGGTCGATTATGTGGGTTAATTATTAGTGTATTTATGATACAAATAAAAATTAATAAAATTAGAATGTAGTGTTACTGATACTCACTAAAAGCTTTTGAAACTTTCTTGAACATTATATTTGATCAAATAAATTTTTGTTATACTTTGGATAAATATAAACATTTTCACAAATTATAAATATACATATATACACTCATCATTTGTATAATATGGTCAACATATGACCTCCATACATGGATCCTAGAGATATTCATATATTAAGGAAAACAAATATAAATATTTTGTAACTTACTCAAATTTATATATTTTAATTTTTAATGTTTTTCATTTTCATTAACATGTAACTTTTAATCTCTTATTATATATTGACTGCAGTATTTTATTATATTAAAATTATATAAATATATAAAAATATTATTATTTATTCATTTACATTTACAAACCGTGCATCGTACGGGAATACTGCTAGTTTATAAGTAAAGTAATATAATTAATTGTGAAAAAATGAATTTTAAGAAATATTATTTTTTAGTGCTAAAAGTAGTGCAAACTGCTGGAGAAGGGGTGCAACTTTTGCTGTAAAGTAGAGCAAAAGCTGCTGGAAAGTAGTGCAAACTGCTGGAGATGCCCGCTATGGCTATCCAGCTTAATTGCTCTAAAGCCTAAACCCCAACCTAAAACCCTAATTTCTGATTTCTCTAGGCCTTCCCAAAGCGTTTACTGTTGTAGGGGAGAACAACTCTCTGGATCTTTCCATCTACACACAGTAGAAGGTGCGAAAGAGATGGTGTGGTTTCAGTGCGAGGACTGCGGAGACAACCTTAAGAAGCCCAAGCTCCCTAACCACTTCAGGCAATGCTCTGCATCCAAGGTTTCAGAATCTCCTTCTCTTTTGTTGTTTTTCAGAAATTATTTCTTTCATTTTATTTTGTTATCATTTTGTAATCTCATCGGTTTGTTACTTAACTAGTTATCGTGCATCGATTGCGGGCAAGTGTTTGGGAAGCAAGACGTTGAAGGTCACACCCAGTGCATCACAGAAGCGGTATTATTCATCCCTGTTGTACTTTTGCTTTCCTGTATGAATTTTTTATCGGTTACTTTTGATATTTTTAGGAAAATGTGGATATTGTTTACCCATTTTATTGAGTTTATTATGTTTCAATTATCCTCTTCTTGTTAGTTTCTTTAATCTCTATAGATGTATAATATCAATTTTGATTAGTATGATTGAACTGTATGATTTCAGTTGCACTAATATTTTGTACCTTTAAATTATATTCGATTTCTTTTCATTTTGAAATTTGGCTCCACTCGAATTGCACGGTGTTTCCATTTTCTTGTCAATGGTGTTAGGGATTAATTAACAGCTGAAATGATGTAATCCTGAAAACGATTATTAGAAATTGATGTATTTACTAATATGGTTTTGCATGCCATTATATCAGGAAAAATATGGTCCTAAGGGTCAAGGAAAAGCTTTGAATGGATCAAATGCTAGGCCTAAAAATGACATAAGGCAGAAACCAGAGGTTGACATAAATGTGGGATTATCCGAGCGCCCTCCATGGTTCTGTAGGTAAGTTTGGCTTGTGCAGACTTTAAATGGTTTTCTTTCATTGTGTGTTCTTGCCTTCTTGGTTCGTTTTCAAATAAAAGGTAGGATTTCTCTTATGCAAATAATTCAGTATGAACCTTAGGACTTCGATTTGTTAAAGGCTTGTGTTGTCTTGTTATTCTTTATTCTCCTTCTAATCTTAATATGACTGTTTTGATTACAACTCTTTTTTTATGTCTGTGCAGCCTATGCAATACTAAGGCTACAAGTATGCAAACTCTGCTCTTCCATGCAGATGGGAAAAAACACAGGGCAAAAGCAAGAGCATTCCATGCAAAACAGAAGCCGCCCAATGGAACTGCAGAAACCACACCTTCGCTTGAAAACGACGCAAAAAATGTGGTTCCTGAAAAGAAAGATATAGCTGAATCAAGAGATCAAAATTCATCTAAAATTTCAGCTGTTTGTGATGGCTTGACAGTGAAAAATAATGGTTTGGAATTGAATAAGAAAAGAAAACTTGAGGCATGTGTGAATAGTGATGCTCGCCAAAAACCTGGTGGCGATGTTTCTGCAGAACTAGGCAATGCGAAAGACATTCAAGTTAAAGGAGAAGATGCAGATATAACAAAAGGCTTGAAGAAGGCCAAACACAGTGCAGCACAGGAACATGCCGAATTGGGTTCTACAGCTTACAAAGACACTGGAGAAAAGAAAATTAAGTGGAAAAAGATTATCACTTCAGCTTTGAAATCTGTAAGTATTGGTCTCTTAGCAATACCAAGTTTTTTTGCATTTGCCAATTTTTCATTCTGGCGTTGCCTTATAGTGAAGTAGAAAATTCTTTTATGTTTTCTTGTTTTTGTTATTGACATAAATGGTCTTGTGTGTGTGCATGTTTATCTTTTTTTTCCGTGCTTCATGGTGTATTCATTGCGAATCTAGGGTCTGGTTGTTGCTCTTGTTGTGATTTCTTGACTGGCCTTTGGTGGCTAAACTTAGTATTTGACCTTTGGACTTAATTAGAGAGAGACCAAATCTCATAAAACTAAGATAATATCCTTCTTGTTTTCTTTATTGATCATGGCCTCCTTGTGTAGAGGTTACAAAGAAAGCAAAATATGAAAAATTGGAATTAGGACAAAAAGATAAGGATGACTGTCCTAAATTATTTCAATCTAAAAAAGTCAAAGCCTTCCCTACAATCAAGATTGAATCTTCAATCAATCAAGCTCCAATGAATTATGCAAGAATGAAGCGTGATTGTGCTTATCATATTTCTTGCCCAGAAATGCATCCACACCAATATTGGAGTTGGCTTTTCCCCTTTGTTCTTTGTCGTTTGTTTTTCTTTTTGTTACTGTTTTATTTGGGTGGTGAAACTGCTAATGGCTGGGGGGATCTAGAGGAGTGGGAGGTTTTGGTGGTTAGTCTTTAGATTATGTAATGGTGTTCCGAATGTTCATTTGCAAAGTTCTTAAATGGAGAAAAGTGGTTATGCATCGGGATGCAAACAAGGCAGTGTTTAACCACAACTCCAATCCAACCTTGTCTGGTCTTAAACAGACAGGGCAAACGCTGTAAACTTGCCTGACCCGCCTTAGTCTTTCTGTCTCCCTAGGAATATGGAGGAGAGAATTGCTCTTTTCATCTTTGTGTTGTGTTGATAGCAGTTACAGATGTTAGAAGCTGCCATTGATAATAAGGATATGCTTTTATATGATCCCTAACATATATACACATATATATTGAATTTTCTTGAGTTGAAACCTGGCCCCATTTTCATCCTTACCAATTAGTATGTTAATGCAATTCTGTATACTTTTTGCACATGCCAGAATACGGATGGAGCATTGAACCTTAAGAAACTTAAGAAGCAGGTTGTGAAATCTCTGAAGGAATCTGGCTACACAGAAGACAAAGAACACTTCTCTGAAGTCATTGAGCAGAAGGTCAGCAATGTCTTTCCAATTGCATTACTTTTGTTCTTTTTTTTTTTTTTTTTTTTTGTGTCTGCCTTCTTTCTGAAGTAATTTTTCAAGAGCTTGTTGTGGCCCCAAAATACTCAAAGCTAGTTTCTAATTGTTCTAAACTATTCTAACTGTTGTCTCCTAAATGTTACTGCAGATAAACTCAAGCTCGAGATTTATCGTTGAAGGAAAATATGTTCGGTTAGCCACCAGCACCAGCTGAGAAAGTGGGGTGATGTCATGTAATGTCAATCTTAGAATTTGACCATATTATTTGAAAAAAAGAATGGAGGTAACGCAAAAGATTCGAGGAAAATTACCTTTTGCAATTGCCATCTCATTGAAATAGGAAATTTTGGGCATTGAATTATTACTATTGTTTATCATTCGCACCGTTGACCAGCGTGAAGAATATACAATTCATCTACATGTGTTGGAGGTTGGATGTGGCACTTGGTTTCATCTCATCACCTGTGTTATAGAACAGAATTATAAATTTAAAAAAATGCACTTGTTTCTATCATTCCTCACTGTCGATGGCAAGGGTTGTCGAGGGCTGAGTTTGCTATTATTGTTGTTGAAAATTCAGTGAACAATTGATGATAGATGACATCCATTATTTTTCAGACCACGAGTTCTGTTGTGCTCTTAACCTGGGTCAAGAATTGTTGTTCTGTAGTAATGGTTCTTTTACCTCATTATGAGAAGTGTATAAAGTATTTTCCTACCTGATTCTCTTTTATAATGTTCTGTTGCCACGAAGTTTCTGATCGATCCTTATATGTTTTAAATTATTTTTCCCCCAACTTTTAGGGGACACTTCTAGACAAATATAACTTTTTTGGCTTTTTAAAAAATCAAATAAATTCGTGGTTGACAGTTTCTTTCTTGCAATGCTTCTTATTAAGTCCATTTAGAGTAGCCATCGAGTTACTCGATTACTCTTTTTAAAAAAGAAAAAAATGAATATGCTATTATGTGATTTGGAAAGAACTTCTACCATGTTTTTAGTTGTCATTTAAGTCAACACGGATACCAACAGAGGGTATTTGAGTCTTTAGCAATAATTTATCAATTTTAAAACTTTATTGTTTGGATATTTATATTTGATATTATGTTCTTTTATTCTATACATTATTATAATTATTTATAAAAATTATTTAATTCATGCATTGCGGATAGAAATGCTAATAAATTAAAACAAATCAAGAACCTAAGTTTCACAATTGTCAGATTTTTGGATTAATTTCATAATGCAAGATGAACTATACGGATATTTTCACTTTGCAACCTAAATATTTTATTTTTTTCGATTATTGTATAATGTGATTTATGACACTTTGCAACTCCAGCCACATTTTTCATCTATATAGGTCATGTGCAACTCACATGATTCCATTTTTCTGATTTTTCATTTTTGTTTATTCACTTAATGTGAAATAATATATTCGAGACTTATTTTTATTTTAATTTAATAAAAAAAATTATTAAAAATATACAAATTATATAAAACTCTAAATAACCATTATATAAAAATGAGAAATATATGATTACTGTAAATTCTAAATTCAGAATATAAAAAAATAGAAATATAAAAAAAATGAAATAACTTTAACGTTCAGATTCATCAAAGTATAAATCAACAACAAAATTAAATTTAGAATATGATTCATCTCAATTTTTATAACACCATCGCAATTTATTTACATCAACAGAAATGGGTAAAGAATTTTGAATGTAAATCTGAAGTTCTTGAATGTAGATCTTGAAGATGGAGATTTTTAATTTTCAGAATTCAATTTCCTTGAAAAAGAAGAAAGACAAAGAAATCCAGCGTCGGGCAGCTGCCGTTAGGTCCACGCCGAAGAGTGATCCTTTTTTCTTTTTTATTAACTAGTATGATTCCCGTGCGATGCACGGAAGTCTCCTAATAAAGTAATATTTTAGTTAAAAAATATTATATAATTGAAAATGTGAACATTATACACTTGATTAAATAAATATTTCAAAATTTAAGTTATATAGAGTAAAATTATAAATAGCGTAAATATTCATTCTTTCATGCAATTTTTGAATTGAATATATACTTATTATTTACAAACAAATTATTGTTATGGAATAAAATTAAAATAAATATTAGATATAACAAAGAACAATCCATATTTTAAAATTGATTTATTTTTAAAATTCAAACATACATTTAGTCAGTCCTTATCATTCTTAACATATGTAAATAACCATGCATATTACAGCTCAATTAATTACATATGTGAAAGCAAACACAAAGATAATCACATACAACATGTAAAAAACTAAGATAAGATAATAAATAAATTAATCAAATAATTTATAAGAAAATATATTTTTCTATTTAAATAATTCCAATTTTTTTACTGTTAGAAATAGTCAATTGGTTCATTTTTTCAAAATTTAATTCAAAATATGGATAGCCTAATCCACAATAAAAAAAATTAAAATTGAATTCAACTAAAGGAAGGTGAAAATATGATTAATTTGATATATTATATGTAAAAATAAGTTAGAAACAAAAAAATTGTTAAAAAAATTGAAAAGTGTTGTTTATAAGGAAACAAACTAATACAAAATTTATACTACACCAACTTATTTCTAGGGACACATAAATGAATAAAGTTAAGTCCTCGAAAATGTCCAATTTACAATTGGAAGGAAAAGTATTTTTTTTTTCCTTTTACATATTTGGCTCCATTTTATTTTACTATGCGCATACACACACATATACTATTTGTATATTATTAGATATAGATTAATTTATAGAAAAGAATAAAGATAAAGGTAAATGTGATAAATTAGTTGATTAATTTTTTCAAAAAATTGAAATTGTTAAATAATTATTTAGAAAAAATATTTAAAAAATTCTTATTTGCCGCCTAAACATGTTACCAATAAATATCTAGAAAAATTAATCAAACCAAATAATCAACCAATAAATACTTGTATTTTATTTAATATAATATCAATTTTTTATATATGTGATATGGATGTCAGATTAAAGATCACAAAAAAATAATTAATTTGATATATTATACGTGAAAAATGGTTAAGATACAAAAAGAAAATTGTATATAAAATTTTAGAAAAATGTCTTTTTAGAAAAGAAAAGGGAAGAAAGAACAAACATATTAAAACTTGTCACTTATACAAATAATAATAAGTAGCATAGAACACTTTGGTGGGAAAATGCAATTTATAGTTTTAACCGTCTTATATATTTATATATATCTAGGTTTTTAAATATATGCAAATAGTTTTTTAAGTCAAACTATAAACATTTAATTATTTATTTTTAAAGTTAGATTCTCATTTACAACTTTTAATATTTTGCTTGGTGATTTCAGATATACTCATCTTATTTTTAAACAATTCCTAGTATTAACAAAATAAAATCCAAAAGTTACTCAATAATCCCAATTAATGCCAATTTAAAGTATGTGAGTTCTTCAAAGTATTTCAATGTTTTCATATTTATTTGTTTTTTTTTTATTATTCAAACAAATTCTATATTTTAATTGTAATATTATATTTTCTTAAAGATAAAACTTGATTAATGCGAATAAAATTGCTTAGGTTGCAAAGAATAAAAAATGACATAGTTGAAAAAATTGGCATGCGAGAAAATATTTTTAGGTTGCAAAGTGTAAATAATATAGTTGAGGTTTGTTCACGTAAAAAAAAGATTGAAAAATGTAGGAAATGTCATAATTTATGTTTCAATGGTAAACTTACTTAATAATTTTTTTTAATAAAATATGCATTATATAAAAATATGAATAAGTATAAATTAATAATTTATAATATTTTAAATACACTTATGTTCAAAGCTCCCGTACCTCCATGACGAATCAAATAAAACATTGGTGTATATATATATATATATATATATAAGCAGATGTAATAATTTAATAAATTATTTATAAAATCAAATATAAACGTTTTGCATTTAATTTAATAAAGTAGTATTTTCATCATTTAATCAATTATTTTCTCCCGGGTATAACTTAAATAAACAAAATATTTGAAAATTCATGTTAAATTAAATAGATTGATTTGTTGTACTTTACGGGAAAAAAAACTCAACAACTATTTTTTATAAGAAAATTATTTTATTAATGTTAATTTCAATCCTTTTTTTGAAACGAATGTTTAATTCCAATCTAGACTCAGTACTATAAGTCAATTTGAAATTAAAAAAACCCCAAATAATAAGTAAATAAATACTTTATTGTTTCAAATCAAATATCTTATTATAATATATGTGATATGGATGTCAAATTGAAGATCGTGAAAAGATGAATAATTTGATATATCATACATAAAAATAAATTAGATATAAAATAGTTATTTACATTTAAAAAAATTAAAATAAAATTATGAACCTACCAAAATTGACATAAACTTACTTAATTGGTATATAAAATTTAGGCGGGAAATGTTAATTGACATAAAAGCCCTTCATTTTGCTTTTATATATATATAGATTTTGTAAGAAGACACAGAAATAAGGTTCTGTGGAGGAGGCATCACTAAAGCTCAATCCATTAAATGTTAGAAATAATTTATTGGGAATAATGGTTTATTTAGTTGATGGATCGAGGTTCTACATAGATCGAAATAATTGGGCACGGGTTAGGCCCGACACGAAGTTCATCAAGTCGTAAACAAAAGCCATGAAGAAGCCGGGTCAAGAAATGAGTAGAAAGAGGTCAAAACGATGAAAAAGGGAAGAGGCGGTTGTTTGCACTCAATCCCCCACTCAACTAGGTCCAGGTAAAAGCTCGACTCAAAGATCATTGAGATGTTAACAAAATTCATGAAGAAGTCGGGACGAGAAAATAAATGGAAGAGCTGTGAAAAGACGATGGAAGAAGACAACGCGCGACAGGAACACATGGCACGCCCTGGCGTCCGATCACCGGGCGAAATTGGGGCAGCTGGGTCCAGAACCGCTCTGAATGGGTCCGGTACCGATCTAGAGGTGTTTCCCGCATTGGACTACCGGTCCGGTACCGGCCCCCACGGGTCCGATATTCGGCCCAGTTTTGTCCCGATCAAGCAAAGCCCTTCTGTATTTCGGGTAGATCTCCCTCGCCCAACCTTTGATTTGGGTGATTCAAGTTGCCACGTGAAGCAAATACGAAGATATACAACCTTCTAGTTTGCATCGAAGTCTTATTCCCGATGAAATTTTCCCTGAATTGCCGAGAAGGACGAATCAAGCGCGATTGACGGGTTCGACACAACATTTTAAAGGTCCAATCATTCCCTTTAGTAATTTTACCATTTTACGCTTATTAAAGGAGTATTTCTGCAGATGTTTAGGTCTTTCTACATTTTTAGGTTTGAGGTATTATAAATACCGCTTCCCCCTTTCATTTTAGGAACAAACCTCTATTTGTAAAACTTCTCTTACACTATTTTCTCTCATCCTTAGATTTTCAGATTTCTTAGTGGATAGTTAGGGGTTTTCTTCCTCCTTTTCAAGGAGGAAACCATCTTTTGAGGAGAACTCGGAGATTATTAATGGGCTTGTGACACCCATCAAAATTATTCTAACGGATATCCTCCCTGTGGATTCGACAATTATTTATACTACCTCTGTCATGAATCGCATGCTTGCTATTTGAGAAGGTCGTTCTAATCCTAGTGATTTAGAGAGACTTTTGCGGCAATTTAACGAAACCGTTGCTGGGGAGGATTTCTTTCCCGTGAAATTAGCTAAGGCACGATTAGAGTTAGGTTTGGCCGTTTTTTTTTTCTTGTTAAAAAAATATATTAAAAAATGGACCCCGACCACTATCGATACTTGATTGAGAGTTATGCTCTCAATCCTTCCGAAGTAAATGCATTGCATTTTGTGCTTGGTAATGGTGTTCATTTTCATAATCTTACTTTTAAAAGTGTGGAAGTAGTGCAATGTGAAGTTTGTGGGGAGGAGGTTCACGTATCTACTAATTGCGACTATTATTTACCATTTTTCTTCTCAAATGCGCTATCCTCTCACCAACCCTTCCCAATTCATAGATTACAATTATTTATCAAACAAATATGAATCAGTATAGGAGGATGATCAAAATTTTCCCTCCTCAAGTCATCAAGCCTTTGAGTTATCCGAGTGTTACCGAATTTCTTTGATCGAAGCATTGAAAGAAGAAATGAAAAAAGACAAGGATGAGTTCAATTAAAAGTTTGATGAACTTTTGGCGCACACTAAGGTTTTGGAAGCCCATCTCTTCAAACATGTTTTGGAGAGAAAAAAAGATGAAAGTGTGTGATTAACGGAAGAGGAGAGTGAAAATCTCCTCTGTCATGATTCATCCTTGGAGAATAGTGACAACTCTTCCAAACAAGACAATACATCATTTTTGGAAGAGCAATTGTAATGCCTCAATAAAATGTGTGACTATGATCTTATTTTGATTAATGATCCATTTATTGAAACATCATGTAGTGGTCAGGATGCAAGTTTCGATTTTTCATTTCCTTCATATTTTGAAAACTTGCATCTGTTATGGACATTGATAATTTCTTCTTACATAAATATTATGTCCATAATGTTATTTTTGATCCATCATGCCATGTCTATGTGGGTGGATTAATTATTTTCTTGAGCAAACAAAAGGATGACATGATAGACACTTGTTCCTAGATCCATAAAACACTTGTGAAAGTTGGGTCATCGATTTTAAACCAAGCCCTTCTTGGGAGACAACCCAAGCTTTGAAATTTTTTATTGCTTTCTTTGGATTTAATTTTTTATTGTTCTTAGCTCTGTTCTAAAAATCCCCGATTAGCTCCGATTAATCCCCGTCTAGGCGCTAGGCTCTCATTGACCGCCCACGTTTATTTTCCGATTCCTCCCCGCCTAACTACGTCTATGTCCCGATTAGTCCCGCCCAGACCCCGATTAGTCGCTAGGCCCCAGTCCACCGCCTAACTAGCGCCTAGCGACTTTTAGAACATTGGTTCTTAGTTTAGTTTTTACTTTTAAGATTTGATGATTTCTTGAGTTGTGTTAATAGGTATTTGACTCTTGGGATATGAACTAGGTGAAAGAGCATAAATCATGAAAAGTCCCCAAGAAACGGTGATACCGAGGCAAGACGAGTAATCATTGAATGGTTGCAAGTGAAAATATGGAGCTAGTACCCCTGGCACCTCAAGCGAGTGAGCCACCGGTCGCAATTCAAATACAAAGTCAACTTCAGCAACCGATTGCACTCATACCGGTGCTAAGGAGGACTCATCTCGAAGCACTGAGGATGCTTGGTTTGCTTCTCTTTATCTTTCTTTATTACTTTACTTTGCATTTTCATAATTTATATTTGCTTGATTCATGTTATTCGTAAATTTTTTCTTAAATTTTGTGAATCTGAGTATATTCTTACTTGTTTTCCATGCACTTAAGTTCATATGCTAACTTAAATGACATGTTTGCATTTAACATTGTTTGCATTAATAGAGGTTATCTCCTCATATTCACATAGTCAATCGTGAAATCTTGTACCTACACAATTCTTGAATATTTGAATCTTTGTTGGAATAAATGGTTGGTTTGGAAATGTGAGAAGTTATGAGATTTTTGATTGATGAATCTTTGGGAAATGCATGTATTCCACCTCCTTTGCTACTTGGGCTCGAGAATTTCGCCCAAGTTTGTGGGGGAGGAGGGAAGGATTGTTATTTTATGTGCTTGAAGAGGATGCTCCTAAAAAATTAATTGAATTGCTCGTAATTATGATCTATGCCATTCTAACATGTTTTGTTTCTTGTGTCTTTTATTGCTTTAATGAATAATGTTTGCTTTGCTGAAAATGTGTTGAGCTGATTAATTGATTGATTCGTGAGGAAGAAGTATTGGAAGTGTCCGAAATCTTGAAATAAATGAATTCACTAAAAAATTGAGTATAAAAGAAACTAGGGGATTCCTAAAATTAATAAAATTGATAGGTTGATGAGATTCACGACTAAGGGAACATTTTGGCATACTAATTAGGATTGCAAGTGTAAATAAAATAACTTAGCCCAAAGTTGTGTCGCTTGTATGCATTAATATGATTCCAAAACACATACGACACGATTGAGGACGTTCTTGTGAAATATAAAATGAATTGGCTGGGTGGTAAAAATGAAGGAGATGTAGGAAGGAGCTATAAGGTGGATAAGGTCGCCGGGTGAAGTCACAATGTTTGTTTGATAGATTCTAGTTGACAAAGAGAAAAAAAAAAAAAAACGTTTATGAAACGTAGAAAAAAAATTGAGTGTTGTAATGATTGAAAATCTATTGTGTTACTCGAAAAGAGTTTTGAAGTCTCAAAAGACAAAAAATAGGATTTTATCATTCATTTATTTTTGGACCTAACTTGGTGGAAAAGGAATAATTGGAAGATAAAAAGAAAATTAGTTGGCTTGAAGGAGAAAATAGCCGCATCAACTAGTGCGTGGCATCTTCCTAAAAAAGAACTGAGCCAAACCAGTGAGTCAAGGATTTTGAAAAATGAGTCATCCAAAGTCATTCACATAAGCACATTTTTGGGTTGGAGTAAGAGCTTTTACTGCATGATCTAATGTACTAAGTGAAATAAAAGCGCTAGTCGCTTTCCTAAGTCTTATGCCTCTCTATTCCCTTGCTTGTTTGTCAAATTTCTTGAAATTAAATGGTTAAAGCAAGTGTGGTGAATTGAAAAGTGGGAAGATGCTTAACCAAAAGAGAAATTCAAATTTAGGCAAACTTCCAATGGCTCCAACCTCATTTTTATATGTTCTTTATTGTTAAATTTTCTCGAGGACGAGAAACACTTAATTTTATGGGATGATAAACATGAAAATACTCGTTTTCTCACATATTCCACATTCATATTCGATTGAGAATTGCAATAGTTTGATATGTTTAAGTGCAATTTTGTGTAAAAATATATTTTCGGGTTAATTTTTCATTTTTGATATGATTTGATGTACTTTTCGATATTTTTGAGTTGTATTTTGAATGTTAGAAAATCCGGGAGCTCAAAGAAGTTGTTTGTACGTAATTCCCCACTCCAACCTGCATATAGAGGCCCAATTGGGCCCTAATCAGTACCCGGTTAAGCCCAACTCAAAGTTCATCAAGTTGTAAACAAAATTCATGAAGAAGTCAAGAAAATGAGTGGAAAGAGGTTAAATCGACAAAAAAATGGAAGAGGAGGTCGTTTGCACTCAATCCCCCACTTCGGCCTAAAAAATGAGGCCCAAATGGGCCTGGATCAGTCTAGGTCAAGCCTGACTCGAAGATCATCGAGTCTGAAAAATAGTCGTGAAGAATTCAGTCCCAAAAGTCTTGAATTGCGAGTGTTTATCATGTTTACGTATGATTTTGTGTTTTATTATATTCTTAATTTTCCTTTTTGATATGATTTGATGCACTTTTGGGTGTTTTTGAGTTGTATTTTGAAGGTTAGGAAAAAAAGAAAGATCAAGAAGGTCGATAGCACCCATTTTCTCATTTCGACCCGCACCTCGAGGCCCAAATAGGCCTAAAATTGGCCCAAAATGAGCCGGGGTTAGGCCCAAATTCAAGATAATCAAATCACGAATAAAAGACATGAAGGAGTCAAGCCAAGAAAGTGGGTGAAAAGTCCTCGAAACGATAAAGAGCGGAAGAAGAGATCAATCGCACGTGTTTCCCCATTTCGGCCCACAAATAAAGGCCCAAACGGGCCTGAATTGAGACCCACATAAGCATGACCCCAAGTTCGTCGAGTCGCGAACAAAATCGTAAAGGGGTCGGATCGAGAAGATGAAAGGAAGGCATCCGAAATGGTGGTGGAAGACGCAGATGGGAGAAAAGGTCGATGAAAGGAGGTGGAGCTAGGCCAGTACCATAGCCAGCCGCCGACTGTGGGTCCGTGCGGTTTGACCCGGTTGCCCCGTTTTCAACGCTCTTTCTCCATATTTTGGCTGTAACTTTCTCATACGAACTCGGATTTGAACGATTTAAGATGCTATGAGACTGCGAGATGAAGATGTGCAACTTTTGTGTTTGGATTGAGAGCTGATCCCGCACTGATATTTCCCAGAATTGACGAGAATGTCGAGTTATGCACATTTGGAGGTTCCGACTCAATATTTAAGGGCCCCAAACTATTTAATTGTGTTTTTAGTATCATACCCTTACTTTATAGTTGATTTTCTACAGATTTTCTAAGGGTGGGGATTGGGATTGTCTCCTATATTAGAGTCTTCTCACCCATTTTGTAAAACAACTCATCTCATTTGTAAAAATACCAAGATCTAATTACACTTTCTCTCTACAACTCTAATCTCTCTTTTCTCTTTAGAAAAACTAGGGTTCTTGAGATTCTTAAAGAACCCAACTAGGATTCTTGAGATTTTCTTAGAGGACTTTAGGGCTTTTGTGAGAATTGTTGGGAGAAATCAATTGCAATCAAGAAGTAAAGATTTTCTTACCACATTAAATACAAGACTAAGCCTCCTACATCTTTTCTCATTTATTTCTCTTTACATGTATTATCCCATATCTCCTCTTCATCTAATACTTGGTTTGTGTATTTATTATGGTTTGTTGATGATATATATGGCTTGTGAGTAGTTAGATTGTGGTTTACAGTGTTGGGATTAGCCCAACCCTAGGTTTTGATTTCTGGGTTGATTATTGGTTGATTAAATGGGTAAATTGTGAATGGAATCTATATTATGAGATTGTATGATAATTCAGACGTAGCTAACCTAGGGTATATCGATTATCCTCGAGGGTTCATGGGGGATGACGAGAGAACCCGAATCACAATTATCGATCTAGATGGATGTTTTAGGGCCTCGGTCCCTAGGCAATATATATTTGGGGTGGGGATTTTGGGATTAATTTGATTATATTCTTGATTGCCTTCCTTTGGCCTAGTAATTCCGTTATCAGTCTTTAGTAATTGGAATTAGGGTGAATTAAGGTTTAATGGGTTAATTTGGTGAATCCCTCTTGTTTGCCCACTTGGATTTCTAATTTAGAACATGACCTTCCATCACAATCCATAATTGATTTGGTAATCACTAGAGTAAATCCTAGGTAGGGTGAAACCATATCTTAGAAACCCATTGTAAAGTAACACTTTGATTTATTTAATTACTTATTTTAGGGTTTCATAGTAATCATCACAATATCAGACCTCCATCGTGCCTAATTTAATATCTCGAGAGAACTTTGGTGTGCTTCACGAGATATCCTTCTTGTGGTTTGACTTTAGACTACCTCTGTCTTAACCCATTCATTTGTGGTCTAAGAAAATATTTCTCTAACTCAACCGTGTTTTAGGAGTTTTCGAGACAAGTTCAAATAAGCAGGTGAGGGATTAATTCTGGAAAATTAGGTTAATTGAGACCCAATTGGTAGAAGGGAGACCCATGAGGGAGAATCTCTACTGAGAGGGGAGTAGTTCCTAGGGGGCATCGGTTGGGATGGACGAAATTGAATGTAGTCTCGCATGTAGTTCTTACACACTTACGCTGGTCTTTAGCATAGGAGAAGCCATACTAGTTCTTTCTAGTCTTACGTAATTGGAAACCCACGGCCCGGGGTTGGTTTAGTACTTTTATCCGCGTAGGTATTCTACACTGAACCTCGTTTACTTACCGATACTAGGAAATTAGGGGCACCTCAACCTCTTTTCTAGAATTCACGTTCAATTGTATGTCGGTTGATTTGAGAATTCAATCACATAAAACTCACAAAATGTCTTATAATCATCTTCGAAATATCATTTCAATCTTTCTTGTGTGAAACCAAGCCTCGTGAATATCTTTCAATCGATCGGTTCCCTTGTTTATATGTATTAGCTTTATTTGTTTAGTATAATTATATCCTTAATTTTCATTTAGCCTAACTTACTCAAATTTGGTTAAGATAATTCTCTCGGATAATCCTCCTTGTGGATGCGACAATCTTTTATACTACCTTTGTAAAAAATCGTACGCTTTCGATTTGAGAAGATCGTTCTAATCCTAGTGATTTAAAGAGACTTTCACGCCAAGTTCAAAATACGAAGATAAGTTCAGTACTATGAATGAATAAATATAAAACCCCCAATCAGTTGAACAAAAAGAAATTGATGAAGAAAGCTTCTGGTCTATGAATAAAGACAAACCGAACTCCTTCAAATAAATATAATGATGAAGTTGAAGATGATCTGCTGGAAGAAAAGTAAACGGAACATGAGCATGATATAAACTTTACCATTGCAAGCATGAGCCAAAAGACTAAGCCTGAATACAAGGGAAAGATAAAGGATGTTGCCTTGGAATTAGGGCAAGAAGAAGAAAGAGAGATAATTTTCAAGGAGCAGGTTGATGTTGTAGTTTAAAAAACAACACATAAAACAGGGCCTCAAGTCACTACAAGAGCTAGAAACAAACACTAAACAAACACATTGCACTGCTAGTCAGCCCTAGTCAGCCCTCTAGACCAGTTGAGGGGGAAGGAAACAACAAATAATATGAAGTTGTAGGATAGAATGTTGTAGGAGATGGAGTACAAAAAGTTAGGTATAACAACACCAACTGAGGCACCCATCAGTGGATCAGATGCTCAATGGCTACTTAAGGGAAGATAACCTAATGATCAAGAGAACTGTTGGGGAATCGAGGATTGTGTCAAGGACCTATTCGGGATGTAATTTGAATATCTATTTTCATAAATCAAATAACCATGATTGAAACATTCAAATCACACAATTCATGTAATAAGGGATTATCGTATTTACCTTCGAGTTGGAGAGACTCTGTTGAGAAGAATTAATCTTTCAACCCAAAGATCTTCTTGAGTATTCCCTATGCCCAAGCTCGCCAATCCGGTGGAAAATTAAACGAACTTTCTAACACTCGAGGAAGAATTAAATTTTCATCGAAAAACAGCCACTCAGTTATGCATATGGGGACCAAAATTGGTCCCCTATTTATAATGGGGAATGGCCGAAAATCATCCCTTCTTTTGGGATAGGGATCGAAATCTTCTCCCACTTGGGAGAGGAAAATATGGATATAATCCTATCCCTTTTGGAATTAGATTTTTTCCATGTCTTCTCTTTCCTATCTCCTACTTCTAATTAGTTATTATCCTCTTAGTTTATGGACTTCTACTGGACTACTCAAGGGGCCTTTAGGAGGAATATGATTGGGCAATGGGCCTCGATATCAATATTGAGCCATCAATATTATTCTAACCCACTAATATTAATTTATTCCACTTAGAATTATATTGAACTACCCATCCTAATCCATATTATGAAATATGACTCCCGGTTATTTTTTCCCGTGTTTAAGATTCAATGTCCATCAATTAATTTAAGCTACTGAATGCTTTAATTAATTAATATATTTTATTCCTTGAGAACAAACAACTCAACATTATTATCACATCAGAAGTTAATCCATTGTACATGTTTGATATGATAAACATTCTGAGCCCATCAAAGGGACATAATCAACTTGTTTCACCAAGACACAATTTTTTGTATTAATTTAACAATCTGTCATATAATTAATAATATTGCCCAAAGTACAGATCATTGAGTCCCAATGACTCTTTACCCAAAATAAATCAAACCAACATTAATTAATTATTTTCAATTCCAATTAAGTGACAAAAATTAAGAAATCAATAACCACTGAGTTCTAATTTTTCTTTTAAGTCAGTCTAGAAAAACTATCTCACTGTTGGTCCAATTTAGTGCAACAAATGCACTAGTGTAATCTCTTGCAAGACAAACCAATCCGAGCCTTACACATCAACGTCTATCAATGGATTGTTTAATTCCATCTAAGTTGTGAATTATTATACTTATTATAAGGAACTGACAATGTGATCTACTACACACCACATTATCTACAATGTAAGATATTCAAATAATATGCAATAAATATATTTAACATTCATAATATTTAAAGCAAACAATGATAATTTATTCTCAATCAATAAGGTGCAAGAAACAATTTATATACAAAGCAACACTTAAAAACATGCTTTACAGTATAACCCTAACAAGAACATGGAAGAAATTCCCAGGTGAAAGTGACATAGCTCGCCTCCGGAATAATACCCAGCACAGAAGCGGCTAAAGCACTTAGTGGCAGATGCAAAAGATGCAAGCTGAAGACAAGAAAGATAGGAGATGCGGTCTCGATGGTGGGAAAATCATACTGTTGTAGAAATACGACAATCTCACGTTGCATTAAACTTTAAGTATGTGCAAGCAATTAAAGAAGTGATGGAAATACTTGAGCATACTGTATTGGCCACACAATACTTGATGCGAACTCTATGTCAAGCCATCGGCAACAACACTACTGGAGATCTTAATGCATTGGAAGCAATTTTGTGAATCTGTATTCACCATCCCATTTATTATCAAAGAACTTACTATGAAATTTGTCACAACAACTGAAGCATGGAGAGAGGCAATGCAGAATCAATGAAGGAGCAAAATGCCTTTCTAGAAGGAAATGTAGATCCCATTGTCTCTATCTTTGGAAATCTACTTCTATTATAAAAGTGTGAGTTGTTTCTTACAAAATTTGATTTGCCTATTATATCCTTAATGAATTTTAATTTTTAAGGTTAGTTTAGTAACTATATCTTTAAAGTTTTATTTATAAACTATATCTTTGAATTTTTTTGTATATAGTTAGACAAAATTTGATTTGCCTATTATATTATTAATGAATTTTAGTTTTTAAGGTTGGTTTATTAACTGTATTCTCAAAGTTTTATTTATTTGGTTAGAGCCCTATATAGTTCATCTATCAATTCATAGATAGGATACCCTAAAAAAATTCATGGATATGAAATATAATTCATCTAATGGCATAAGTTGAACCTACATATTAATCATATTCTATATAAATATTTTTTTTTTAATAATATACATAACATTATTATTTTTATTTTTAAGTTTTTTCATAAATTTCTTATCTCTTTTATAATGAGATTCGTTTATATAATTGTCAAAAAAAAAAAAAAAAACCATAGAAAAAGAAAAAAACCATTAATTAGCAAAATTTTAAGGCTAATTTAGTAATTTTATTTTTTAAAATTTTATTTATTTAGTAAGATTTATTTTATAATTGAAATTCATCTCTCAAGTCTCAACTTATGAAATTTTCTATCACATTTAATATTATATATAGTTCGACTGATGATATAAGCTGAACCTAAATATTCAGAATATATTATTATTTATTTGTGGTAAATACATTATATTCTTTTTATTTGTTTATATTTTATTCGATTCTTCATAAATTTCTGATAATTTTTCTAATTGGTTTCTTCTATAATTGAAGAGAAAGGAGAAAGATCGATTAGCACAAATGTACTTACAATAAGTAAAATTACTTTAGTATATGATTCTCAGGATATTGAATAATTGAAGTTACACAAAAGATATTTATGTATTTATAAGAAAATTATAGAAATTTAAACATATTATAGGACTTTAGTAACTTCAAAGTTTGACTTATTTACTAGGATAATGATTCCAAGACTTTTAATTTCGAATAGTGGTACTTTAGAGTTATTTAGATATTAAATGTTTGCAAAACTATTAAGTTTAGATGTTTTCATGGTGAAAAAAATACTAAAAGGTTTTACGATTAGCAACAACAAGAAAAAAATTATACACATAAAAATTAGAACAATTGAATAATAGTGAAAGCTCTTATTTATCATTTTTCATTTTAGAGATGTTTTTTTTTTTTTTTAGTTGACTTTTTATTTTTAATTTAGGTACGTAGTTATAATATATATACTCATTCTACTGACCATAACAAAAGAAAAAAAAAAAAAAAAGAAACAAGAATTGACAGGACAACTATAGTGTATCATATTCCTTTTATTTACTCTTAAATTTTGTGAATCGATCTTTCTCCTTTCTCTACAATTGTAAAAGAATCCAATTAGAAGAACTATATGAAATTTATGAAGAATTGAAGAAAGTATATTAAAAAATTAAAATAATATAATATATATTACTAAAAAGGAATAAGAATATAAGATATTATGAATATTAAAGTACTTTAGTTTATGGTTCTCAAAATATATACAAAAGATATTTATATATGTATAAAAAATTATAGAAAATTAAGCATAGTTTAATAGGAGTTTAATAGATCCAAACTTTGACTTCTTTGTTAGGATAATAACCACAAGAATCTTAACTTGCAATAGTGGTATACAATAAAGATATTTAGGTAGTGAATGTTATATTAAATTTTTGTGTTTCCACTAATAGATTTTAGGATTAGCAACAAGAAGAAAAAACAATATACATAAAAATTAGAACAATAAATAATATTGAAAGCTCTTATTGATTTAATTTATCATCTTTAATTTTTTGGAGATAATTTTTAGATTACTTTTTTTTAATTTAGGTACGGTACGTAGCTATAACATATATATACGTATTCCAATAACTACAACAAAAAATATGTTGACAAGACAACGATAGTGTATTATATAATATTTAATTTACCACAATATATGAATGACTCAAGATTAATGATACTTATATGATAAAATATTTAAAATATGTAAACTATAATAGTTTAATATGATTTCAATAGTTATAAGTTTGACTTCATAGTCGAATTATAGACACAAGATTGTTGACATATGATTGTACTTATATTTTTTTATTATATAGAAATGATTGAAAGTTAAATTAAAAAAATGTCATTAAAGATTTTTTGGAAAAATAGATGAGATGAAATTAAATCTTTTAGTCTATTTAAAAAATGTAAACATTATATGTCAGAACAATGTGTAAATGATTCACAATGATTTATATTACTATGTATAAATTATTAACAAATTATTACATAGTATTTGGTCATAAATAAAACAACCAACTCTTATTATAAATATAAATTAGAATAATACTTATCAAATAGTAATAATTTATTTGTAGAAATTTGAATATTATAAATTTGCTACTTGCAATAATCTCCCTAAATTTCTAAATTATTGAAGTATAAATATTACAACATTGAGAAACAATAGTAGAATTTATATAAGTTATCTAATGAAAAATAAAATTTGAATATACAATATTTAGACTAAAGTGTAAACTATTGAATTAATCAAGGGTTAGAGCATAGTAGTAACTTAAACTTCATTATAATATAAACTTGAAGCAAATACTAAAATCAAAGAATAAAGTGACTTGCATGTGAAATTGCTAATATTATATTTTAAAATTGACTTTTGAGTGAGTAAAAAGACATGTTAGGAAATTGTATGTGTTTTTTTGTATACCACTTTATCAAAGTCCAACAATAGAAAATAATGTCAAAACAATTGAATAAGAACTATATGATGATAAAATGAATAGAAGTGAGAAAATGCATTGTGAAGAAAGATAACACAAGCTTATGAATAGACTTTATTATTAGTAGATATAACTTTATTAACATAATAAATAACATTATAAAAAAAAACTAGCGTAAAAATTATAAATATTAAAGGGTCTAAGTGAATTTTCATTATAAAAAATAAATTATAATAGACGAGTCTAGGTAATATAATAAAAAAATCAAAGAATAAACTAATATGATAGAGTCTGAGATATTACACTATGAAAAAAGAATACAAAAACAAAAATTAAATATCTATATTATAGGTAGATGTACATACAAGTTAATTATTACAATATAGTATTTCAAAATTTGGATTAAACTAGGCATACATTTAGCCTTACTGTTTAAATTTAGATTAAACTAGCAATATATATGTTTACACGCTAAAATTCTTTGTATGAACGTTACTAAGTAAATATAAATTCAATTATTATGCTTGTAGGAAATGAGATTATATATTATATTTATTTTCAATGATTTTAGATGAATGAAATCGATATACTTCATAAGTAACATTTATAAACATTACAACAAGGGAAAATAATAATTGATTTTCAAATTAAAAAAGTATACGATAAAGTCTTATATATATAGATATAGTCATCTATATATATATATATAAGATGAAAAAGATGGAGGAAAGCGGTAAAAGTAGCTTATATATGAAATTAGTAAAAGATTTATATGAAGATATAAAAACTATAAATGCATTGGTAGTGATATTGTGTAAATTTAAACTGTTGGTCTATACAATGGATCGATTTTATTCAAATAAGTCTATAAGTTGAACATCATTTTTAACCACATACCGTGATGTAATTTTAGTCGATCAAAGAAAAAATTGTTATGTTAGAAACTTGGAGAGAGACATAAAAAATCACAAGGTTTATAATAATTGGAGTTTAGACCGAGGTGTGAAATTTTATCGTACTAATAAGAGAAATAATAAAATGGCAAACGTAAAAATTAGTGGATATGAATAGTTGCAATTCTTTTAAATATTTAAGATCTAATATTAAACAAATTATTAAATTAATAAAAATATTATATATATATTTTTAAGCATATGTAATAACTTGATAAATGAATTTACTACGCTATATAAATTATAGGGTACAATAAATAATAAAAAAAAACGATAAAAAAATAATGAACTAAGTTGTACTGTGAATGATTCAATTGTACTATGTGAATGAGTATCACATAATTAAACTAAAACATGCTGAAAAATAAAGAAAGTGAAATGTGAATGTTAATATTAACTTGACAATAGATTAGAAAAATAATTACGTCGAATAGAGTACGGTATACCCTAAATAAAAAATAAAATGAGAGAAATAAAATCGGAATGCGTGGTTTAAACATGTATATATAAGACTTTAAATGGATGTGCAATGTTTGAAAAAATTAGGAGTATTTCACTATAACTAAATAAGCAATTAAAGACATTACAAATTAGTTAAAACATTTATTATATTTTATATAGATTGTAGCATGTGTCTTGATTGAAGATTGTGAGACACTATGTATATAGTCAACCTTCCGTAAAAAATATTATTTATTTTGTAATTATACTATAGTAGAATTTTTATTTTAAATCACATAATCTTTAAATTTCGACGTTGCATTGAGAAGATAATTAAGGAAAATTGAAATAAGCAATCTTAAATAGATATGTAAATTATATTAAAGAGGGTTATACTTAATAATAATAATAAAATTCGAAAATAACTTTCATAACAAAAGTTGGATGTTTGACCTTGATACTAAGTTGCTGGAAGTTTTTCCTCACATTAAAATATGTAAAGAATTTCATGTGCAAATGTATATTGAAATCGAAATTATTTATTAGAGAATTATAGAAAAGTATGTTAGGCCTAATATTTTGTGAGTATATAAACAAATAATTGACTTATGGATGCCAGTTGATGATATAATGAGACAACTAAAAATGTGTTTTTCTTCAAATGCCAGTGATGTGGTGCAAAACATAAAAATATATGCCTCATTATTCCGTATATAGTTTTTCAATCATCGTATAACTTTATTCAAGATATATTAATGATGATCGAATCTGTGTATAATAAGAAGTAAACAATAGTTTGCATAAATCAAACTTTACATGTATAATAGAAAATCTTGTAAGACTAAATATTTCTACAATATATCATGGTATGTCGTTTTTTACGAATCTTTTAACGTTAATTATTATAACTTATTTATTAAGACTAAGGTTATTTAACTTTTCTTTTTCTCTTTTGTGATTCTTTTAGTTTTTAGTTGATTCAAAATTATGTTAGTTCAATGGATTAATTTTTATTACATTGAATAATCTACGAAGTTATGTATATATATTATAGTGATCACAATGTACAATTATTTTATGTTCAAATTATTTTTTTATTAAATAATAGTAAAAAATTATAACCACGTGCAACGCACGTGCGTAGTGCTAGTACGATGAAAAAGCCTACTGTTGGACTTGTGTATATTCAAAAGGAAATCTCCTAGCTATGGATTGAAGGAGAACTGACAGGGCCAAGCTGGAAAATATTCAGACCATACTGGAAATCAATACGGGTGTGAGTATTAATGATATCAAAAAGGGGAAGAAGAAGCAAATAAAAGGCTAGTTAAGTGTCAACAAGGGAAATAATAAGAGACTAAGAGAGAAGGCATGAGGAATGGAAAGCTCGGGAGTTGAAGGAGCTTGATCAATCTTTTACAGGATTTGATCAAAGACTGAAGCGCACAATTACTCAATCTAATGCGTATCTGCATGAGATATTCCTCGCCTCATGAATCGGTCCTAAATACATCTCTACTTGGGAACAACATCCACCCCTAGATAAATTGATGCCACTCCAACTCTTTCAATATTTCAACATCATGCAGATTGGAACATCATTGATTTTGAACTACAAACATTGATGGTTGTAGCGGTATCTACAAACAAGAATCCAACTAAGAAAGACATTAATAACTAGAGATTGGCTGAGATCATCAGATACTTCAACCAACTAAAACTGACTAGTACTTCAATAGAGTTGAAGGTGGAACAAAAGTGCAGTTGGAGGCCTACAGAAAGGACATGCATGTAGGGGTACTTCCAATTCAAATGAGACTCAAAGGAAGGAAGATGGTTGGAAAGAATATACTTTCTTCTAAAGAGTGGTGGTTAATGGAGGAAATTAGTGCTAAAGCGCAACATGGACACTTTGAAAAAGTAATGTATAGTTAGTGGTGGAGGTATATTGATAAATATGTCAATCGATCAAGAATAAGAAGGGATTAGGATGAAGAGAACAATAGAAGAAACAAAATTCAACAACTAAGGCCTAAGCAACAATATCAATCTTAACGAATAGGAGATAGTAGCTTATTACAAGGGTAAACCAATCACTATTTCTATTTCGTTAGAACTAATGTAAGATGTATTTCCTATTGACATGTGCTTAACTGATGTAACTATAATAGATAGAATCATATAATGAAAACAATTGCTATCTTTCTGCCAAAGGATTACAACTTGTAATCTAACATAATTTTTTGTTATGTTACCTTTTGATGACTAACTATTTTGTCTAACGGTTTGTTGTCATGTGGCTTTAAGTTTTATTTTGCTTAGAGTCTTGACATAATAAAAAATGGGAAAATTGTTGGGAAATTGCAGCGCCCGGTATTTTCTTACCTATTATTATTATTATTATTATTATTATTATTATTATTATTATTATTATTATTATTATTATTATTATTATTATTATTATTATTATTATTATTATTATTATTATTATTATTATTATTATTATTATTATTATTATTATTATTATTATTAATTGACTTGATTTATTAGATTGGCCAATCATTTTATTCATTTATCCAATGTTGGTTTTAGGCCCAACACCAATTCACATTTCCAAGCTCGATTTATATTGGGAATTATTATTAACTTGTGATTCCATTTATTTGCAATTTACTCGTTTATTTATTTATTTATTTAAGCCCGATGTCTCAATAGAAATTAATTTATTGCATTCATTCATTTATTCATACATGTCATAATAAGCCCATCCCTTTGAGCCCAAGACTCAAGCCCAGTTCACTAATGTGCAAGAGCCCAAAGGAATCCAGAATTCCAACAATTGAATTACGTTAATTACTACCGATGAAGATTTGTAAAAAATCTGATAATCCCTATCCAAATACTCCTAAACCTGGTAGGTATTAGTTATATAATAAGCAACCAATACATTACATTCTCACAAAAATAATACACAGTCAATTTCTTCTACAATCACAATACTTTCGGCTAAATTTTGACAAGGTATTACACCTTCTCTGTCTCTTCTCTTATATATTGATTCGCTTTTCACAGAACATTGCTACTCTTCAATTACTGTTCTTTATTTTGCCTCTTTTCCTGAACTGGAGGTGTAATAGTAAAGTAGAAGAGGAAGGTGAATCAGAAGTATGTTGGTGTGGGTAGATGATCTTTATATAATACCGTAAGGTACTGCCTAGGGTGTATTGTTGAAGGTGAAAAAATATATGATTACTCTGTGTGTGTTTATTTAGTATAATCTGCGTATGTAGTGTGTGTGTTGTTGCGTGTAGATATATGTATATATATATATATATTGTATGTGGGCATGTGTGAAACAGTATTATGCGTGTGTGCGTGAAAATATGTTTTACCGTGTGTGTGTGTAATAGTGGGAGATAGTACTTGTTTGGCAGAGTGTGTATGATAATGGACTGTGTGTAAATATTGGACTGTGTGTGCTGGGTTGTATAGAGGATGAAGAAGATAGATTGCTGAACAAATAAAGTGGTGATAAGGGAGAAGGAGAATTTATATGTGTGTAGTATTTTTTTTTTTTGCATTTTAATTAATAGAAGAGAGGAATAAGTCGAGCATTAAATGATGATGGTGAAAGAAGGGACGATGGTTGAGGAGAAATGGAAGGAAAGAAAAAAGGTTGGTGGGGCCCATTATTAATTTAATATGTAGGGAAAGAAAAAGAAAAAAAGTAAATAGAAATCAGTTGGGAATAGGTTACTGTAGCTTCATTTGGGGATTAGTATTTTGATTTAACTGTTATTTTCATTTGATTCTTCTACCCTTTCAACTTAGCTAAATTATAGTTTCCTATTTTCAATTCCCAATTTTCCTTTATTTCAATACACCAGACTCACCCCATCATATCACACCTCTTCAGTTGTTACCAATCAATTTCCAACTCCCCATTTTAGACCTTGATCAAGTTAGTCCCTTTATTTTATTGACTCCAATCAATTTCAATTATTCTGTTTTGATAAGACTTCTAAAATAATTTAACATTAAAATATATGTGCATTATACGTGTAGGTTGTACGGAATTCAGATCACGGGCTTAATATTGCATGTCATTCTATCAATTACTCAAGACAATTCAGGTGAGGGTTTTATTGTTTATTGTTTTAATTGTATTACTTGACTGCATACATGCAGTTTTATTCCATTATTTCTTGCCAATGCAAGTAATTGTTTTATTTGCTACTTGCCAATACAAGTTTAACGATTACCAGTATGCTACTTGCCAATACGAGTTAGTTCTATGTGACTTGCCAATACAAGCACATTATTATTATAATTGTACATTGTAAGCCTTTTTGTTCTATAATTATTTGTGATGAATTGCAATCCTCCACGAGCTGAAGGAAGCTCACCCCATCCTATTGTTGATCCTTACAGATTAGCTTGGTACCGGCAGAGGAGCGAGGCGGATCGGTGCATATGATTTATTAATTTTTTTTTTTATTTGAACTTATTTTTATTTCAGAAATTTGCACATTAAATTTTGAATTTAGGTCATGTTAGTTGGATTTATTTTATTTAGTTAAGTAACTGTTTAGGGAATGCTTCCGCACTAGTTCTATTTAGTTATTAATATTTACTTATTCGTTATGGATTAACTACTTATCTTATTTTATTTATTTAAGTTTGAAGTTGAATTAATTAGTTAGTGATTTTTGGAAAAATTAAGTATAATATATTTTGTTTACGTACTATTTATGTATTATTTTAAATAGGAATGTTTGTGGAGTTTGGATTTTAAAATATAAAATTTAGGTTGTTAGTAATGACTTGTTCGAAATTTTTAATCTTTTTTAGAAATTTTATTAATTATTTATGAGTTGAGGAAAAATGTTTTATTGGAAATATTTTGAAAATTGGGCCGTTACAGAAATTTATGTCTAGTTTTGATGATGTAAAACCACTATGTATGATAATATCTAGTGCCCTAAAATTTTGTAATCACTTGTGATAGATAGGACTAGTTCTACTTAGGTAAAAGTCACAACATGAAGTTACAACAAATTTATTGGCAACATACAAGAAGGAAGTCTACCATAAGAAGATAAGAACATATGTTCGAAGAAGCTACAACAAAAAGCTTGCACAATGATTGCATACAACAAAGGTTTCTGAAGCACGATCCACTCCACACAACTATCAAGATCGTACAACAGATCATGTAGCAAGCTGCTAGTCAGAAAGGACTAAAAGTCAAAGTCATCAATCTTTACATTAAAAAATATATCCAGTGGGCACAAGAGGTGATCTTGTACTGACTATGCAATAGTGTGAAGACATGTATCTTGATAACATCAAAAACAATTTTGCATAATGACATTTTTTTATCCACTCTGATTGAATCCCTTTGTTAAAGGACGAAAACGACTCTAAGTCGTACGAAGAGCGACAAATGTTAAAAAGGAATATTGCCCACCTCCTTCAACAAGGAGAACCCCTACTGCTATAAATTGAGAGAGACTGAAAACCGACCAAAATACTGAAATACTAAAAATTATGAGCAACTAAACATAAGAGCAATAAGCAAGATGTTAAGTTTAAGAACACTTACAACACACACAAAAGGATTCAATCTAGAAACGAATGATTAGTGAACTGAAAATCGGCCAAACAAAACCGAACGCAAAACCAGAAAACAAAATGAAGAACACACAGCTTTTACGTGGTTCGATCAATGTGATCTACATCCACGGAGGCTCTATACACCTCAATTCACTCCACTAAACAATCAATTACAAGAAACAACTCAGAAAACTAGAAACCTCAATTCACAATCTGAATTGAGCTCAAGAACCCTAGCTTTCAAATTCTAATGATTGTGTAGTGTTTACAGAGGGAAAACTACGTGTATCAACTCGTCTTTACAAGTAGAACAAATGTATATAAAGAGCTAAGCTCGAATCAAGAAGCTCTGGAAGCTGGAATCAATTCAGTTTTAACTGCATCAACAAACTGGTACGCGTCTTCAACAACGGTTTCTCATTCAACGGTTCAAAATCGTTGCACAAATCTGTTATAACCGTCACAACTCTGGTTCTTCAATAACCTCCAAAATTGAATTGATATAAACCCGGTTCTCCGGTCCGGTTCTTCCCAACCCAAACCCGGTTCCTGATTCTACTCAACCTCTACTACAAGACATGCTCAGTTGATGATATAGAATTGACATCTACAATCTCCACTTCAATGAATTCAAGTGCATTTCATCACCTCTCACTGTCTTATCACCTCCAGGCTTAATCACATTGTTCAAGCCTTATCAGGCTTGAGCAATGTACCATCTTACTCCTAGGAACTGCCTTAGTCAAGAAATCTGCCGCATTGTCCATAGTATGCACTTTCTTTACTTCAATAGATCCAACTTCAATTATATCCCTTGAAAAATGAAGTCTAACATCAATATGCTTAGACCTCTCATGAAAAGCTTGATGTTTCACCAAATGAAGAGCACTCTGATTATCACACTGAATAGTAACACAATCTTGTCTTATTCCCAAGTCCTTGAGAATTCCTTTGAGCCACAGAGCTTCCTTGATTGCCTCAGTTGAGGCAATGAACTCTGCTTCAGTTGTTGACAATGCAACCACTGACTGTTGCACACTTTTGAAACTTACAGCTATACCATAAAAAGATAAGACATACCCTGTAATGGATTTTCTAGTATCCAAGTTCCCAGCAAAGTCTGCATCAACATATCCAACCAAAGGTATAGTGCTAGCTTCTTGTCTCTGAAACTTTAACCCCACTGACAGACCCTTTCAGATATCTTAAAACCTGCTTCAAGGTTTCCCAATGTGATTCTCCAGGATTTGACATATACCTGCTTACCAGAGACACACTATAGGCCAAGTTTGGCCTGCTACATAACATTCCATACATTAGACTGCCAACACCACTGGCATATGGAACATTCTTCATGTAAACCTCCTCATCTGCTGTCTTAGGGCACTGATCCTTGGACAACTTAGTCTGTAGATTAACTGGAATACTTACTGGTCTTGACTCATGCATGTGGAATCTCTCCACAACCTTCTGCAGATACTACTTCTGTGAGAGCCATAATGTTCCAGTCTTTCTTCTTCTAATGATGTCCATTCCCAGAATCTTCCTGGCTTCCCCAAGATCCTTCATGTCAAATTCTGAACTCAATTTTCCCTTTAGCTGTTGTATCTTATCAACACTCTTACTGGCTATGAGCATATCATCCACATATAACAGCAGAAACACTTGTTCAGCTCTTGAACCTTTGTTAAAGTATACACAACTGTCATATAAGCTTCTTATGAATCCTGCGCTGATCATAAACTCATTGAACTTCTTATTCCATTGCCTGGGACTCTGTTTCAACCCATAGAGTGACTTCCTGAGAAAACAGACCTTCTCTTCCTTTCCTGGAATCACAAAGCCCTCAGGTTGCTTCATGTATATCTTTTCAACCAGATCCCCATGCAGGAATGCTGTCTTGACATCTAACTGCTGTAGTTCCAAGTCTTCTTGTGTAACCTTTGATAGAAGTAACCTGATAGAGCAATGCTTCACTACTGGAGAAAATACCTCATTATAATCAATGCCTTCTCTTTGTGTGAAGCCCCTAGCCACCAACCTTGGCTTGTATCTGATTTTATCAGCTTTTCCAGCCTCCACCTTTTTCTTGAAGATCCATTTTGAACTAACTAGCTTCTGCCCTTTTGGTTTGTCTACAAGCTTCCAGGTTTGGTTTCTCTCTAGAGATTCCATTTCCTCCATCATGGCCCCTATCCAGTGTTCACTCTCACTGCAACTTACTGCTTCCTTGAAACTACGAGGCTCTTGAAACTCCAAGTCTTCTGCCACATTCAGTGCATAATATACACTTCCAGCTAGTCCATAGAAATCAGGCCTTTGGATTTATCTTCTTGGCCTGTCTCTTCCTATGCTATAAGTTCTGAGATTTGCAATATGATGCAATGAATAAAACTGTAATCTAGCGTACTACAGATGCAAAGCACCTTGCCCTATGTCACGAAATCCAAGCATGGGGGAAATCCAATACTCGTCACATCGGTGTGAGTCCAAAATCCCTGGGAAGATTCCAATGCAGTAGCTCATAGCTGTCAAATCTGTAAGCACAACCAAATGACATATCCCAAAACACCGCCTACGTAAAGCAACCCTGCTAAAAACAATGGAGGGACTGCCTCCAAACAAAACCCAGGATTGCCGGGCCAAAGCGTTGGAATTATAGTCAATTCCATCAAATACCAACACATGATCATGACATGTAGCCAACCCTGCTAAAAACAATGGAGGGACTGCCTCCAAACAAAACCCGGGATTGCCGAGCCAAATAGTAAAGGAAATTAACCAAATGGACATAATAGCAAGGCACGACCTGCAATTTAAAAAATCTCAGGATGGGAAGCCGTAAATTCCCCACCAAAAAACATATCCACCATTCCAATAAAAACAAGTGAGATTACTGTGATGCTGGAGGATGAAGAATCCCAGCAGCAAAACCGATCGAACCTTGGAAGAATCAGGCGAGGATGCTGACCGCGGTCGAGAGAAGTCCGGCGTCAAATCTGCTGAAGCAAGAGGAGAAGCTCTGGACTGTAGCTCTTACAGGAGAGAATACCACAGTCCCAGCAGCGGAGAATACCAGGCTATAATTCGAAATGAGTAGTCGCCAAACCTGAAGAAGAGTATCCTGTTCGCAGCAGCCAAGCAAGAATCTGTATCCAAGCTGGGCAACAGGACAACCCAACCCCAGAATCCGGATAAAGAGAAGACGGGCCGCCGTCATCGGAGAAGGCCCGGCGTCGATAAGCCGAGAGAGGCCGCCGCTGGTACGGATCGGTGAGATACTAACAGTCGCGAGTGAAGCCGGAACCAGGCAACCCAGTTCGCAGCAACCAGCTCAACGCAGTGAAGACCGACCCACCAACCCGGTACAGAGTCGACTCACTGAGTTGACTCAGCAGAATCTGACTCAGTGAGCCCAAGTATGCGCGTTGTCCAGGCGCCAACCCCGGCCATCAAGAACGGCAAGGTTGTGATGACCTGTGAGCAATCCAAAACCATATCCAATCTGTCCTTGAATCGCGACCTCGAGAAACCACCCAGATCGCGGACTCGGAACTTCAGACCGCCTGCAAGAGATCTCGGAACTGAAACGCCGACCAAGCTGCAGCGTGACGACGGCTTAGGTGGCCTTCCATGGCGGAGAGGACCACCGGGTTGATGTCGCGAAATGAAATGGATGACCTTCTATCTGGACTCCCATGGAGGGCCAGGAGTGAAGGAAATAGCGTGACCATAGGATAAGAAAGATCCATATCTGCAGATCTGAATCTTCAACACAAGGAAGAAGAAGGCCTGGTTGTACTCCGGTGAGGCACGACGGAGGAAAACTAAGATCCTACAGGCCCCAAAAAGGACCAAATGACAGAGACGAAGACTTCACAGAGAAGTATTCAAATATGAAACCAAAAAACCAGACAAGTATTCAAAAAGTTCCATCCTAAAAATATTGAGATAATAGCCAAAATCTGGACGAAATTGATATAAAATCAGTAGAAAAAGAAGAACAAGTAAATGAAAGCGAAAAATGAGAAGCAAAAGTTGGCTGGCAACTGCCGCCGGCCGTGGAAGATACACCTAGTTGCTGCTTGTGCGAGAGAGAATTACTAGAGAGAGAAATAATGATGAAGTTAGAGGCAACCTTGATTAACCAGGTTTTGAACTTGAGGAATGCATCACTCTTGTTTCTCAAAACATATACCCATGTTTTTCTACTGTAACACATCAATGATGGACATGAAATACCTTCCTCCTCCATGTGTTTCTGTTCTTGAAGGCCTTCAAATATCAGAGTGTAAATAATCCAGGGGTTCATGGGTAGAATGTATCCCTTTAGCATAAGGCAGCTTCTTGGCCTTCCCCAGAGCACACTTGTCACAGAAATCCAGTGTTCTATTTCCCATTTCACCAATGATGCCCTTCTTGGTTAACTCCTTCAACCCTTTCTCTCTAATATGACCCAGTCTTCTATGCCACTTCATAACATCTTCTCTGCTTATCACAGATTCAGCACATCCTATCACAGGTGATCCAATCAAAATAAACAGGCCATTGTGTTGCCTTCCTTTGATTACCGGCTTGTTGTGTTTAGTGATGTGAAGATAACCATCTAGGGAATTGAACTGACAGCCATTTGCCACAAGAGAACCAAGGGATAGGAGATTTCTTTTCAATCCAGGGACATACCTTACTTGAGAGATAGTTCTGATGACTCCATCATACATTTTTATTTGAACTGATCCTGTGCCTTTGACTCTGCAGGAGTGATCATTTCCCAGTAATACACACCCACCATCTTCTTTCTGTACATCCTTGAACCAGGAGTCATTGGGACACATATGAAATGAACAGCCAGTATCAAGGACCCATTCCTTTTCCATTTTTGTGTCTGTGATGTTTAAGACTTCTGGGATGTCTTCTTGATGCTCTGTCATAGCCACTTCTGCCCTCTGATTCTCCTGCTTCTTCTTCTTTTGTGGACAGTCCTTCTTTAAATGTCCAACTTGCTTGCATTTGAAACACTTTCTAGTTTCAACCCAGTCTCCTTGTTTCTTTGCATTCTGAGTTCCAGATTTGTTATCTTTGACTCCCTGGAACTTCTTCTTTTGGAAATTCTTTTTGAACTTAATGTTCAAACCTTCTCTAGCTTGTGAAGAGCCCTTTTCTCCCTGATTTTGAAAACACTTGGTCTTCAATGCTGACAAGATGGATTCATAGCTGATTTTTCCATCTCTTCCAAACATCAGTGCATCTTTAAAGCTTTCCATGGACTTTGGAAGAACATTCAACACCATCAGAGCCTTATCATCATCCTCCAAGTTCACCCCCAGATCTTCCAATTCTTCAATCATCTTGACAAACTCATCAAGTTGATCAGAAATAACCTTATCATCAGTGATTTTGAAGGACATTAATTTCTGCTTCAGAAATAGTTTGTTGGATATAGACTTTGATTGATAGAGTTCCTCCAGTTTTCCCCATGCCTCCACTGCATTCTTGCACCTTGAAACCTCCTTCAAAGGTTTATCACCCAGACATAAGAATATCAAACTCAGAGCCTTCTTATCCAATTCTGGAAACTTGGATTTCTCAGCATCAGGCCATTGATCAACAGGAAGAAGTGCAGAGTCTAGGCCATTTTGAATCAGTACTACATTCATTTTGATCTTCCAAAGTGAGAAGTCATTCTTACCTGAAAACTTCTCCACATCCATCTTTACTCCAGCCATTCTTTCTCCTTCTTTGAATGTATGTGTTGTGTTTCTCATAGACGGCGCCAATTGTTAAGTTTAAGAACACTTACAACACACACAAAAGGATTCAATCTAGAAACGAATGAATAATGAACTGAAAATCGGCCAAACAAAACCGAACGCAAAGCCAGAAAACAAAATGAAGAACACACAGCTTTTACGTGGTTCGATCAATGTGATGTACATCCACGGAGGCTCTATACACCTCAATTCACTCCACTAAACAATCAATTACAAGAAACAACTTGGAAAACTAGAAACCTCAATTCACAATCCGAATTGAGCTCAAGAACCCTAGCTTTCAAATTCTAATGATTGTGTAGTGTTTACAGAGGGAAAATTACGTGTATCAACTCGTCTTTACAAGTAGAACAAATGTATATAAAGAGCTAAGCTCGAATCAAGAAGCTTTGGAAGCTGGAATCAATTCAGTTTTAACTGCATCAACAAACTGGTACGCGTCTTCAACAACGGTTTCTCATTCAACGGTTCAAAACCGTTGCACAAATCTGTTATAACCGTCACAACTCCGGTTCTTCAATAAACTCCAAAACTGAATTGATATAAACCCGACTCTCTGGTCCGGTTCTTCCTAACCCAAACCCGGTTCCTGATTCTACTCAACCTCTACTACAAGATATGCTCACTTGATGATATTGAATTGACATCTACACAAGATGAACAACATAGCTGAAATCTCGAATACAATCATACTTCTCAACAATTGCAAATGTTCTCAAAACATCTATAAAGCAAGCTCACAAGAAGCTCACTCTTAATCTCAATATTTCTTAGAAAAGCTCGCCTATCTCTGAATCTGTTCAAAATGTTTAGCGGTAGCTTTGAGTTGAAGAAATTTTCTTATATCTGACTAAACTTGTCGTGAAAAATGCTCCTAACATATGTAATTCGTGCAATCTTTCGGTTGCACGCGTACAACCCTTCGACAAAGGTAATATAAGAGACATCGTATCCACAGGGAGGAATATTTCGTGGGAACAGAGTTAAGCAGTTTTGAGTAAGTTAGGTTAAACAAAAATAAGATTGGTGTGGTAGTATTCGTAGTTCACCACCAAATTAGTGTATATAAGAAATATACTTAACCTTATCCTACGACTCTAACTAGTAGAGTGACAAGTAAGGGTCGATCCCACAGAGAACGGTCGATTAGTTTTGATTCTAATATCAAGCAATTAGAGTTAATAATATATTAATTAAAACAACTTAGAAAAACAATACAAGTTTTGGGGGGGGCGGGGGGGGGGGGGGGGGGGATTTTTAGTAGACCACTAACAACCTACTAATAACAATAGAAAGCAATTAAATAAAATTTCGAATAAACAAAGACGATAAAAAATGCTTTTTCGATTTTTAGTTTTCAAGTACTAAAACGATCTACCCTTGATCATGCTTCCCCTTGGTCTTAGACGATTTATGCAACTATTGTTAATACCCAATTAATTGTGATTCAAGCCCTTATCTCAAGACTATTGACAAGCTCTAATAGCCTTGTTGTCTCTTAATAGTTAATCAAAACAAGCTCTTCGACTAACACTATTCGATTTAACCAAATCCTCGAACAAGCTCTCTTAGATTCTATAATCAAATGCATTAGGCACCAAGACAACGAGATAAATACGACATAAAACTCACAAGCTCGGTTTTAGCGATCGAACTTTATGTTATCACCAATGAACATTCATTGTTTGCTACAATTAAGTCGAAAGCACTAGAATTACGGATAGCTACCCCGACTACTAGCAACACATTCATAAATCTCCTAAACGGTGATCAATCCAATAATCAATTCATAAATGGGTCTCAATAACAACAAATAACCTAAAACACTTAAATACACAATCCAATCCGTAATATTAACCACAATAATCACATAAATATTTTCGAGTCAAGGTTCCACATTGATCAAGAGTGGATTCTCGGGTGCTAGCCAGTAGCCACCCATTACAACTAATAAAATCAGAATATTAAGGGAAATATAAGAAAACATAATAAACTTAAAGATTGAACCAAGAACTTGGGTTGAGGAGTGAAAGGTTCTTCAATCTTCTTAGCAAACTTGTCCTTGAGGATGATGGTGGCTCAAAAAATGGGTGGAAATGTGTTCTAGGATCGGTCATTTTCGAATTGGAGATTGTATATATAGAGGAGAAAGTGCTTGTACCAAGTCAGGCAAAAACGTATTTGGATTTTCAAAACAGGGGGCCCCGCTGCGGTCGTGGCACACAATTGGCCACGGGCGTAGTGAAAACAAGGGTTTGGGCCCAATTTGGGGCTGCGGCCGAGGTCCAGTTATTGCCTCGGCCGTGGTTTTGGTTGGGCTGGATTTACCCCTTCTTCTGGATCTTTAGCCACGGACGTGGCTAATCCTTGCCGTGGCCGTGGGCCATGGCCCGCCACGGGCGTGGCGTGAAATTGCCTCGGCTGAGGCAAGTAAGGCTGAAAACTGGCCATCTTCTGGAAGATTTACCACGGTCATAGGCTAGTCAGCCTCGGCTGTGGCTTGTGCCACGGGCATGGCATCAGCAACTCGGGCATGGTCCCCTGTTTTTCCTTGTTTTCTTTTTCCTTTGAGCTTGAATTCTCGGTTTGAGATCTTTGAACATTTTTTTCGGCCTTAATTCATCTGTTTTGACATGGAAACGAACTAAACACGTCAAATTGGCTAATGAGAAATAAACACACAAAACACGCGTGAATATGCACACAAAAGTCCGTAAAAAGACAATTAAATTAACCTAAAAGTGTGTGCACGACCACATGTGCCAAATCTCCCCAAACTTAGACCTTTGTTCGTCCCGAACAAATCAAGAAAAAGAAGAAACGACACGTGTTAGGGCAAATTTAAGTGGCAAATTGGTTTCAGAAGATTTTCTCAAAAGCTTAGGCAATCATGGTAATAACGAGCATATGTGATAGACTAATTCGACTACTTTCACGACTTGCCATTCTTGACTTGAGATCCTCACCGGGTGAGTGTATCTCTCAACTCTCGAGTGTATCAAGTGGATAGTGTATGCGCTCACATTGAAATGCTTGAATCGCCTACCATAGGCTTGCCAATTGTCTAGATTAGAGCGTGTACTCAACATGTGTGACAAAGAATAAAAAAAGTCTTTACAAGGGTTGTAATGTTGGCTTGGGGTAAGGTGGGACAATTTTTGGGTAAAAGTGACTATAAAACGGACTAAATGAGTTAGCTACTCTCATCTACCCCTCAAACAATAATAATTGTACCTCACTCTCTTACTTCCCAATCAGATCGATCCTTAGGTTCGAACCCAACCATAACTCCCTAGTTCCTAATTCTCACTTGGAGTGTGCTTTTTATGACTTTAAAAACTTTGAGAATGTTGATCAAAGATCATTGTACTCTTCACTAGCCTCTCCAAACCTAAACACTAGCAAGATATATACAAACAACTCTTTCTTTTGTTTTTTTGATTTTTCAATTTTTTTCGATTTTCTCGACTTGAGTTTTTTTTTTTTTCGAACTAATAAATATTTAAAACACTGGAGAGGCTAATGTTCTCGACCTTTTGCCTATTTTGTGTAATTTTTCTTCACCCTTCAATGATTCCTCTATTCTACCCAATTTGATCCCAATTTCCCAACCCGACTTCCAACCACCTTCCTCATACTCAATTAGTCCATTTAGGTTCGAAGGCTAATGGAAAAAGATTCGGCTTGTAGAGTTGGCTATAAAACAAAAAATGCTAAAAGCTCAACGGGCTAACTAGAGGCAAATTCCTTTAAATATATGGTGAAAGGGAAGCATTTTCAAGTTTTTGAAATAGGCTTAAATCAAGAAATGCCTAAGATCACTTTCAAGGTCACATGATGTACCGACTTATTCAATATAAAGATTCAGGGCAAATTTTGGAGACGAATACATGCATTCAATGAATTTTCACACCGAAAGTAGATTTGAATTACTCCAAAAATGGGAGATATTTTTTAAGGCTCAAAAGCTCATTTTGGCAAACATTTGATCACAAGTTTTGAATGCAAGCTTAATTTTGCTTCAAAAGCCTATCATGCTCTACCATGCCCCATTTTAGAAAATGTGTGACCAAAAAATTCGTCCTTAACCATTTGCCACATTTTTTCATTCTTACACGGTCCATTCAACTTTTTTCAGGCGACAAAATCCGTACACCTACCACCCCCTCCCCAAACTTGGTTGAAAACCAAAGTTTGTGGAAAGAAGGGGTACGGATTGGTGCTTAATGAACTCAACCAATTATTCAAAGCCATCCATCCCAAAACTTAACTAAAACTACCAAAATATTATTCCTATGCGTGTAAGTACAAAAAATTCAACATATAAAAATGACAGATCCTAAAGTAACTTAACCAATCAAATAAGATAGTAGAAAATGGCACACAGGCCAATCAATAAACAACATCCTACAAATTATCCAATAAAACAGTACAAGCAAAAGTCACAATAGCAAAAGTCACAACAACAAAAGTCACAATCAAATGGCACACACGCTGTGAATCGAAAGTATAGGCAAATCAGAAGGGGCACACATGCCTAAATATTCAACAGACAGTAAAATATGGAAATGAAGCATTAGAGATTTGAACTCCGGGGCGGCCAAGAACATCCTATCCCCCTATACTCTCCCCAAACTTAGTTGAAAACTAAGTTTTTGAAAAGGAGGAAGGATATTCTTGGTGCTCCTACTCACAACAATTTGGAGGTTGTGAAGATCGAGAGCTTTGACCACCAAAACATGCTCGAATGCTGTTGAGTGCCTCGAGGATCTTGCTTTGATTCACCTTTATCTCCTTGATGTCCACCTTCATCTCCTTGACATCTGCCTCCACTGTGCTTAATCTCTCATCCACCTGTTGTTGAAATTCTGTGTGGGACTGAACAATGGATACTGGTCTTTTTCTTGAATGTCGGCTGCTCGCACCCTCGCCTGTGGGGCCAGCCCCTTCTGCAGCAGGTTCTGACACCTGGTCTCTCTGATATTTGCGGAGCTCAAGGGCACTTGGTTCCTTTAAAGCTGCCCGATGTGCCTCTGAGCTCAAGGCCAGGTTATCTGTGGTACTGAGGTCTCTGATATGGGTGAGGCCTGGGTTGGGAAGGCGTAGCATTGACCCTATATTTTAGATCAAGTAGGGGACGGAGACTCCGTCTTCCTGCTCAAAGCAACAACCCTCATGTTGGGTAAATCCTCTCAACCCAGAAGGAATGACTCTGATACAACCCTGAAGTCGGTCAACGAAACGCCAAAGTGCTCGGAGATGGGTGTGATAAGAGCCCTGTTGAAGACCAAATCGAACTGTTTTGGCTCTTTCTTTCTTTTCGCTGTCAACTCCTTCACCGTCCTCTCAAAAGACTCGATCAGAACCTCCTCATATCTCCTATCGGTCTTGTTAAGGATGGACCATAGGATGCTAAGCTCAGACATCCTTGCTGCCCTTGTCTCTTTCCTTCCAAAAAATGTCAATGCCAGAAGCTTTTGCAAGACTTTTACGACTGGATTTCTAATCTAGCTCGTTATTTAGCTCTTTGAATCAAAAGCTTGCGGTTCAACCAAGCCGGAAGCAACAGTTATTTGCCCCCAAAAGCGCTCGACATTGAACTCATCTGTCTTTTCTAAGTCTGTGGTGGAGGGATCTTCCTTGAACCCATAAATCCTCCTCAACTCCGATATCAAGAGTGTCTTCTTTTTGTTCATTAGATGGAACGGAATACTGTGGGTTCTGTTTCCATATTTTTTGGAGTTGGCTTGGACCGAGAGTGTGCTGAAGAACTCAAGGATAAATCATTGATAGGTGTGCCGTGGAGTGAATAGTCTAATGAGGCCTGACGCTCTCAGAATTTCGTCTATATCGTCCTTGATCCCCATGGCAGTTAAGCACTCAGCCTTGAAATAGCGTGTGGCAGCTATCTGGCGCTTCAATAATCTGGCAAATCTGTTTTGGTGATCCGGATCCTCCAATACTATGTCGAAAAGCCGGCTATCTGGCGCTTCAATAATCTGGCAAATCAGAATATTAATGGAAATATAAGAAAACATAATAAACTTAAAGATTAAACCAAGAACTTGCGTTGAGGAGTGAAAGGTCTTCAATCTTCTTCCCAAACTTGTCCTTGAGGATGATGGTGGCTAAAAAAATGGCTGGAAATGTGTTCTAGAATCGGTCATTTTCGAATTGGAGGTTATATATATAGAGGAGAAAGTGCTTGTACTAAGTTAGGCAAAAATGTGTTTGGGTTTTCAAAACAGGGGGCCCCGCCACGGCCGGAACACACAATTGGCCGCGGTCGTGGTGAAAACAAGGGTTTGGGCCCAATTCGGGGCTACGGCTGAGGTTATCGCCTTGGCCGTGGTCTTGGTTGGGCTGGATTTACCCCTTCTTCTAGATCTTTAGCCACAGGCGTGGCTGATCCTCACCGCGGCCGTGGGCCTTGGCCCACCACGGGCATGGCGTGAGATTGCTCCGAGGCAGGTAAGCTTAAAAACTAGCCATCTTCTGGAAGATTTACCTCGGGCGTGGGCTAGTCAGCCTCGGCTGTGGCTTGTGCCACGGGTGTGGCATCAGCAACTCGGGCATGGTCCCCTGTTTTTCCTTGTTTTATTTTCCCTTTGAGCTCTAATTTTCAGTTTGAGATCTTCGAACCTGTTTTTCGGGCTTAATTCGCCTGTTTTGACATGAAAACGAACTAAACATATTAAATTGCCCAATGAGAAATAAACGCACAAAACACACGTGAATATGCACACAAAAGTCTGTAAAAAGACACTTAAATTGACCTAAGTGTGTGCACGACCACTTGTACCATGGTGACTATATAAAACAACATGCAAGGAAGTAAATGTAAACAAGAGGAGATTCAATAATGAAGATATATTTCCAAGGTTCAATTTCAACTGAACCAAAGAGTCATATGTATTTGAATAAAAGGAAGCATTGAATGTGGAACCTATGAAAATAATTCAATTACTAACAGGGGAGTTATTTCACCCTCCATTGTGTTCTTATTCATGGCAAACCCACGATAACGATGAGGTTTTAGTCACCCCTAATCTCAATATGAAACTACAAAACAATCACAGATTTCTATTAAAGCTAGTTGGGATATTTATGCTGGAAGGACTAGCTTTATGGAGGCTCCATACCCCTAGTAAAGAACATGGTAGTAGGCTAACCAAATATTGTTCAAGGACAAAGTGATGAGGCTTAGTCATTCATCTAGGCTCTAGCCTACATAGATTTCTAGAGAGATAGGTTTATTAATCGAACCAACTAGTTCCACTAACACTCTTATCCCCTCCCCAAGTGAATATTGCTCAAGGACTAGGAGGTGAGGCATTCATCAAGGCTAAGTCCGGTCCCTCGTCATCCCTCATGGGCCCCTCGGAAGACATCAACATACAAGGGGTTTGCAAAGTCCTAAATATGAAAGATTACATTCCCATGTTTTCAACTCCACACATAAATAACCAACATATCCCTAATTAATCTATAAATTCCCACAAATAATAACAACAATCATTCACAAAAACATCAAGCCCAAGGTTCAAGTTACTCCCTAACCTCAGGAAACAAGGTGATTACTCACTTATTATTAAAGTAAGAACGCAATCCAACATAATTAAGCAAGAAAAGCAAATAAACTAAAAATAAGAGAAAAGGTAAACATACTACTTAACGGGTGAAGAATCCTTGGTGAGCTTTAACATTTTTTTATGGACTTCACAAATATTTGAGCAAACACCAAGCTTCTTCTTAAAAGATGGCTTCTCCCTTGGAGGGGGTAGAAAACCCTAACTCTCGAACTAAGAAATTGAAAGAGGCAAACTATCTATTCTAACTACTTGTCTTGCAAAAAGGGGAAGGGGATGTGTATTTATACAACTCAAGCCCTAGGTAAGTAAAATGACTACAAATCTACAAAAAATGGCCACTTAGTAAGGGTAAATAGTAAAAGAAGAAAAGGAGTGCTTGGAGTCAAGTTTAAGTTGAGTCGAAATTCCGGAATGTAACTTGGATAATCTTCTCGGTAATTCTAAGAGATATTAGTCAAGAATTGGCCCTCGACTCCTTCTACAAATTTGTGGTGCTTCTCGTGGATTTTCTTATAATTTTGAATCTCCAAAACTGGATATCAAACGAAGCGAATACGGCCAAAAAACAAAATTTCCATGCATTGGAGAAAAATAGGGGGTCGGCGATCTAGATACCAAACCCGGCACCTGAGCTGCGACCTGCTCGTTACAGCTGGAGTCCGGCCACTATACCTGGGCTATACCTATCAAGTACCTCGCAGGTATCCGAGCGGTATCTAAGCCTTGTCAGGCTCGGGCATCGGGCATCGGGCAAGCTCCCATCAGTTCGCAGCTTCTTCTAGGCGCTCAGGCTTTGGGTTCATGACTCCTGTCGTTGCATGACTTCTCCGATTTTCATCATTTTGACTCATTGTCTCTCGTTTTCTCATGACTTTTGTTCAGGACTCGGATATCTTTTATTCAAATTGGGCTCAGACCCATGTATGGTCCATTTGGGCCTCGGAACATGGGCTGGAATGGATAGATAAATGTAAATGACTACTTTGAGTCTCCAAATTTTCCTAACCTTCGAAATACAACTCAAAAATACCCAAAAGTGCATCAAATCATATAGAAAAGGAAAATTAACTGACCCTAAAACACTCTTTTACTCGTTATTGCCCCCAAATGTATCAAGTGGACATGATTCTCAACAAATATAAACTTAAAATGCATGATAAAAATGATCATTTTGATGTTCATTACCGACTCTTTTAGCGGTATAACAGGGAGTCTTTCGTTAAATCAATATTCAAACTAGACTAGAGTAGTTCCAAGGTTCTAGTCGAGTTAGAGGTGTAGCCTTCCGAGGATAGGCGAAAACTACTGTAAGCATTGAGTTGAGACTTGAGCAATGTGTAATTAAGATTGTCCTTTGTGAACATTAGTGAATTTTCCCCATGTGAAGAAAGAGTGGCCATAGAAGGATTACCCCTACCTTCGAACCACTATAATCTTTGTGTGTTTATTTTCTTATCTTTATATGTTTATACTGTAACCTACTATGCACAACTTGCATTCTTTCGAGAAATATTTTACTTATTCAATTGTGTGTAAAACTCATAAGGCATTGCTAGCCGTAAGTCTCGAAATAACACCGCGATGTATGTACATTATTCTATAGCAACTTATTGTTGTAAGTTCTGCTATAAGAACCAATTTCTTATAACCGAGAGCAACTTACTGCGTACTGTTTGAAAAGAAAAATCGTATTGCTCCTCCTTTAAACCTCTACCACGTAGGGCAACATGAAGGGTCATCTAAGTAAAGTGATTCTTGATTAATAAGATTATGTTCAACAAGTTTGACCCTTTCAAGATATTCCCAAACTCATTTTGTTCTAAATTTAAAGCAATATTTTAACATAAAAAGATTATTTGGATATTTACCATTCCCCTATGCCCAGTAGGTTAAGTCCAAGACTCTTCTACTTTTTTCATAAAGGTACAATTTTTAACCAAGTATTTAGGAATCTAGAGGATGGCTTACTAATATTTCTAATGGTAGACAAAGACTAATAAGAAATAGTGATCAGAGGGGCCATTAGCTAAATGTTTAACCTCAACTAAATTGAACCAGCCAACCCACTTGGAGGACACTAGAGTTCTATCCAATCTCTCAAATACATGGTTAGCATGCCGTGTAAATGGGAGACCAGTATATCCAGCATCCTCTAAGCCACAATCAACAATCATATTATCAAAATCATCTATATATTTCAATTTCAAAGCCCCACCAACTTTTTCTCCTCATATGTAATATTGATATTAAAATGACCACTCATAAAAAAAGGAGCATCGACATGAGAATTCATTCTAAGCTCATCCACACCACACATCTATCCCTTCTAAGACATGAAGCATACACAAATGAGAAAGAAAAAAAAACACCCAAGCACATTATTACTCACTTCAGTATCTATAATCTGATTAGAGGAAAAAGTAAATCAACTTTCACAGGATCTTTCCACACCAGATGTTCGCATTAATGTTCACAACCACATATTGAAAGCCCAAAGAGTATACTTGAAAGGATCAGGATTGTCACAATCTCTCATCCTCTTCCTCCTCAATTAGTTCATGCAAAGGTGACTTATGCACAACATGGTTGGAATCATCATTCAAATCCTTATTCTTGGATTAAAAAATGCAATTATCATTATCCACATTAAAAACAAGCTTTGTGAAAGAGTTCTCATGCACTTCTATATGCTCCAAAAGGTCAAATTTCAATGCCCCAGATCCCTTTGCCTTTTTTTCACTAACATTTCTAGAATCAATAGTAACTCATTCTTAATAGTCACAACATCTAAATTAGCTCTCCAAGAGCAACTGCAATGTCTTTCTCCTTATCAAGAGAAAGGCACCAGCAACCACACCATCTGTATTATCCTTAATAACCTTAGGAGCAATATTATTAACATATTTACTAAGCACATCAGTTTCACTTGCATCATCGAGATTAGAGGTTTTCATTTCACCAGTTTAGGGATAAAATGTTTCTTAGGTTTCTTATAAGCACCTTTTTTTTTTAAGATCAGATTTAGCGGCTATTTTCTTTTTATACTCCTCATTGAAACAACCAAATGTCACATGAACAATAACTAGGAATTCTATCATAGATTACTTTATGAGTAATTAATTTACTCTTACCACATCCTATAAACACCTCATCAGGACCAGCCTTAGTTAGATCTGATTCAATACATACTCGATCAACACTATAACGAGGACTATCAGTCGTGGCTTCGTCTATCCCTAAATGCTAACCAACCAGAGAAACAATTTTATACTGAGCCTTCTTATCAAATATGTAATGGTGATTCAGGAAATAAAACCCAGATGGGAACAAAAGAAGACTTACCTTTTGTATCAAAGTTTTTTTAAAAATTTAAAAACCAACATCGGGTAGCTAGAAACATGAACGATTTGCTTAGCCCACAAACGTTGAAAACCATCTTCCTTACTAAGTTTAATCATCACATATTCATATTAATAGCGCCAATGAAAATAGAGCCAACATCATAAACTCTAGACAAATTAGTTTGAATACTCTTAAATAGAGAGTTACCTTGCGAGAATTACCAATCATGGCATACTTACACTGTATTGTTGGAAATTTGCTTTCGAAGATTGGTGTTGACCAATCTTTGAGTAATTTCAACTTTGGATTTCATTTGTTAAAAATGAAATTAAGTTGCAAATTCATGATATACGTTTCGAGTAGATGAATTTAGTGTATTTTGTTAGGGAATCAGGGATTGTGCCAAATGATCTATTCGAGATGTAATTGGAATACTATTTTCATAAATCAAATAATCATGATTGGAATATTCAAATCACACAATACATGCATTGAATAACGGTAAACCATACAATAAGCCCTAAACATGCGAAACTAAAGGATTATTGTATTTTACCTTCGAATCGGAGAGGCACCATTAAGAAGAATTATCCTTTCAACCGAAAGATCTTCTTCAGTATTCCCTGAGCTCAAGCTTGCCAATCCGGAGGGAATCAAACGAACTTTCTAACACTCAAGGAAGGATTAATTTTCTAGGAAAAACAGTCACTCACTTATGCATATGGGGACCAAAATTGGTTCCCTATTTTTAATAGTGAGGGGGCTGAAAATTAGCCCCCTTTAGGAATATGGATCGAAATCCTCTCCCTTCTGGGAGAGAAAAATATGAATAAATCCTGATCTCCTTTAGATTTAAATTTATCAATATCTTTTCTTTCCTTATCTCCTACTTCCTCTGTCCCAAATGAACTTGCATATTTCCTTAATCGGGGTGTCCCATCTCTTTTGCACACTTTCCATTTTAGGAAATAAAACTTTACATCTCTACCCCACATTAATCACATAATTACAAATCTGCCATCACATAAAGGTAAAACAGATTTGACTAAGTCAACATTTACCAAAAACTAATTTTTCTTAATATGTGTGTCGGGGGCCAGTGCAAGTTCATTCGGGACGGAGGAAGTACTTCATAATTAATCATTACCCTCTTAGTTAATGGACTTCTATTGGACTACTCAAGGGGCCTTTAGGAGGAATAGGATTGGGTCTCCCAATGGGCCTAGATATCAATATTGAACCATCAATATTATTCTAGCCCATTAATATTTATTCATTCCACTATAAAACTAATATTGAACTACCAATCCTAATCCATATTACGAAATATGGCTCCTGGTTATTATTTCTCGTGTTTAAGATTTAATGTCCATTAATTAATTTAAGCTACTGAATGCTTTAATCAATTAATATTTTTTATTCCTTGAGAGCTCAACATTATCATTATATCGGAAGTTAATCCACTATACAAGTTTGATATGATAAACATTCTGAGCCCATCAAGGGGACATAATCAACTTGTTTCACCAAGACACAATTTTCTGTATTGATTTAGCAATTTGTTATATAATTAATAATATTGCCTAAAGTATAGAGCATTAAGCCCCAATGACTCTTTGCCCAAAATAAATCAAAGCAATGTTAATTAATTATATACAATTCCAATTAAGTGACAGAAATTAAAAAATCAATAACCATTGAGATCTAATTTTTCTTTAAGTCAGTCTAGAAAAACTATCTCGCTATTGCTCCAATTCAGTGCAACAAATGCACTAAAACCAATCCGAGCCTTAGACATAAACTTCTACCAATGGATTGATCAATTCCATCTAAGTTGTAAATCTTTATACTTATTACAAGGAACCAACACTGGCATATTCTATGATCTACTACACACCACATTGTCTACAATATAAAATATTCAAACAATATGCAATAAATATATATAACATTCATAATATTTAAAGCAAACAGTGATAATTTATTTTCATTCAATAAAGTGCAAGAAACAGTTTATATACAAAGCAACACTTAAAAGCATGCTTTACGTATAACTTTAACAATCTCCCACTTATACTCAAAGTATGTTTTAAGTATACTACAACATGTCCTAATAATTCTCCCACTTATACTCAAAGCAGCGTGGCAACACTTGAATCCCATTCCTTACACATGTTTCTCGAATGTATTCTGAGGCAAACTCTTTGTGAAAGAATCTTCTAGGTTGTCCTCCGATGCTATCTTTGCCACCACTATGTCTCCTCTCTTAACGATGTATGAGATGGTATTTCCTATCAATGTGTTTGCTCGCCTTGCGGGCTTGTGGTTCCTTCGAATTTGCAACCGTACCTCCATTATCACAATAAATTGTGATGCTTTTGGGCAAATTCGGAATCACATCTAAGTTCACTAAGAAGGTCTTGAGGCAAACCGCCTCTTTCGCTACTTCACAAGCAGCGACGTACTCGGCTTCCATGGTTGAGTCAGCAATACAGTTATGCTTTACACTTCTCCATGTGATGGCTCCACCTCCTAAGATAAACACACTTCCTGAGGCAGATTTTCTGAACTCTATGTTTGATTGGAAATCTGAGTCCGTGTAAACCTTAGGGCATAAATCGTCCAATTGAAAGACTAACATTCTATCTCGAGTTCTTTTCAGATACTTTAGGATGTTCTTAACCGCAGTCCAATGCTCCTTGCCCAAGTTACTTTGATATCTTGCTACTATGCCCACTGCATAGCTTATATCCGGTCTCGTGCACAACGTTGCATACATGAGGCTTCTAATTACTGAAGCATATGGAACCTTCCTCATCTCTTCTATCTCTTTTTGTGTCTTTGGACACATGTCTTTTGATAGATGAATCTCATGCCTGAAAGGTACAAAATCCTTCTTGGCATCTTGCATGCTGAATCATTTTAGCACAATATCGATATACGAGGCTTGAGATAAGCATATCATCTTTTTCTGGCGATCTCGAATAATCTTGATTCCAAGGATATGATCAGCCTCTCCTAAGTCCTTCATATCAAACTTCTTTAATAAACGTACCTTTACATCTAATAATACATTTTTATCGTTTCCAATAAGCAGAATATCATCTACGTATAACACTAAGAATACCATGGAGTTTCCGACACACTTTCTATAAACACAATTCTCAAACTCATTCTGATCAAACCCATAGGATTGTATCACTTGATAAAAAAATTGGTTCCAAACTCGCGATGCTTGCTTAAGGCCATAGATTGAATTCTTAAGCTTGCATACAAGGTTTTCTCGGCCTTTCTCAATGAAGCCTTCAAGTTGACACATATAGATGTCACCTTCAAGACTTCTGCTTAGGAATGTTCTCTTGACATCCATTTGCCAAACATCGAAATCTAAGTGCGCAGCTATCGACAAGAGAATGCAGATTGACTTAAGCATAGCTACAGGCGAAAAGGTTTTCTCATAATCGATTCCCTCCCCCTGAGTATTCCCTTTTGCCACAAACCTAGCCTTGACGGTTTCAACCTTCCTGTTAGATCCTCTCTTTCTCTTGTAAACTTACTTGCATCCAACAGGCTTTACACCTTTGGGTGATTTAACAAGCTCCCACACTTTATAGTGATCCATAGATCCCGTTTCTGCTTCCATTGCAGTTTGCCAAGAACTTGCATCCTTGTCTTGGATTGCATCGTTGTATGTCTAAGGGTCAGATTCATCTTCATCGAGAATAAAGTTCGAAGACTCTCCCACGAACATGAATCACTCAGGTTAAGCGACAACCCTCCCACTACGATGAGGTTCTGTTTGTGTTTGTGTATCATGTGGTATATCATCTTATACAATTGGTGTAGGAGTTTGCCCTCGTAACTCATTCAAGGTAATCTCACACTTGGGCTTTTGGTTACTCATATAGTCTTCTTCCAAGAATCTAGAATGCATGCTTATCACGATCCTCTAATCCTCAGGATTATAGAATAAACCCCCTTTCGTTCCTTTGGGATAACCTACAAATAATCTAGATTCTGAACGAGGTTCCAACTTATCAGCTTTCTTGTCTAGCACGCATGTAGGACATCCCCAGATTCTCATGTATCTCAAACTAGGTTTGTGCCCAGAACTGTTGGATTTGTATACTGAAAGCAAGACCTTTTATATACAATTTTCCAGTTATTAACTATTAATCTCCTATCTGATTCTGTTTACACTAATCACTATATATGTCCCTATATCTCTCTCTATAAGTAGATCATATGGTATGTTGTAGATTACACAAGATCATATGATTGGTTAAACATATATATATATATATATATATATATCACAGCTGAGACAACTTGAGGATGAGTTGTTGGTATAGGCTGCAGTATCAAGTAAGAATAATTTATATTGACTATTTACTTATACTGGTACGTCTTTACGTATTTATAGAATCATGGTGAGATAAGTTCTTCTGCTTGACCTTAGTAAAGAACAAGAGATCTCGGTGACTTATTGTAATCTAAACCCTAAATAAGATTACAGTTATGTGTGCATGTCTGCGTGTCACTTTGATTTACTATGGGTGAGAGTTAAGTGCTAACTCTTTATACTCTGTATCTTAGGCGACAGGAGCTTGCATATGACAACTGGTAAATTATGTTTAGGTAGCCGTATCCGTTTAGGATGATGATATCCCCTTAAGAAACTCAAAAGGTTTATTGTACTAAACCCTGCAGGTTGATTAAGTTCAGGTACAATAATGAAGTTGAGTGGTACTACTTAAGGAATTAATGAGCAATTAATTAATTTAAGCTGTCAGAGGCTTTAATTAATTAATGGATATTCGATATCTTAAATACGAGGATTAATTAAGTCTAATTCAAGCCCCGACTTAATTTGGAAATAAAGGGGTAAGTCAGTATTAATTATTTAGTGGAATGAATTAATATTTATGAATTAATTATGTTATGGGCTGAACATAGAAGAATTAGTTAGGCCCATCTTCATTTCTTATATTTGATCATTGGACTGGCCCATCAGGCTCCTAGCCCAGTAGGGAATTAAACTATCAGGCCAGGCCCACACTAAGTTATTATGTATTAAATACATAACTCTCAGTCTGTGAAAAATAATAGACAAAAAAAAAAAAAAAAAATCACAGAGTAGAAAAGAGAGAGTGAGAGGGCGGCGGCGGCAGTGTTGGTTCCAATACTTGGGATTTCTCAAAGTTCGTCGTCCATCCGGCGTTGAGGATCGAGAAGGGATACAGTCCAGAAGGTCAATTCTGGAGTCTAACATCGAATCGTTGTGCACACGATTCTCAGGTCAACTCTAAAATACCTATGTGTTGTATTTAAATTAATATATGCATGTTTAGGATTAATCAATGTTTATATTGAATTATGACAACCAAGAAGGTCCTAGGAAAATTCGGAAATTCCTACAATTGGTATCAGAGTCTGGATCAGTTTTCTTGGCTCTGTCAGATATAATTCAATTATTGATTATATGTGCATTTATTTTATTGTTGTTCTTCGTCGCTCGTTTTTTATTGGTACGTCATGTTTGTTGACGTTGTGATTGTAATTCACCAAGAGAAAATTCATGGTTAGAATATGTTCGTTTTTACTTGTATTTTTGTTGAAAAATCTCTAAAAGTCGAATAACACGAAAAATACAAGAACCCGGCAGCAGGCAGCCGGCGCCAGGCGGCAGCAACACCCTGCGCTCGGCGTCCGACAGAAGCAGCAGCCAGCGCCTGGCGGCAGCAGCAGCCTGCACCCGGCGCCCGATAACAGCAGGCGCCCGGCGCCCGACAGCCGGCAGCCAGCTCCCGGCAGCAGCAGCCAGCGGCCGACAGCAACAACGGCGGTGGCTAGGGTTTTGAAACCCTAGCAGATCGTTGTCGTGCACGGGCCCGGGCATGCACAAGGCGCTGGGCTTCAGCCCAGCAGGCCCCAGCGACTCGACAGCCCATCGGCCCACGCAACTCGTCTTCAGCCCGATGTTTTTTTAACTCGGTCCGTAATCGAGTACGCGAGACCCGACATGAAGGCCCAAAAGTTTGAAGACCTGTATTTTCTAAATTATGTAACAATTTAGGAATTTTTTTTTTTTCTTTTTGCATTTTGAGCCACGAAAAATGAATTTTATTTATTTTTTATCGTTTCTTTTCCCTCGATGGATGTTTAATATTTATTATTATGTCAAATATGTCTACGTGATTTATTAATTGCGCTTAGTGTTGGGTTCGTTATAGCAAACCTGGGTTAACGCAGCAGGATTTAAAATTTTAATTAAACAAAATATATCACATATATATTTTAACCCGGAAACTCAAAACGATTTAACGGATCGGGTATTGAAAGGAATGCAAAAAAACATAAAAGTCTGTGTGCGAAATTATACCTCTGTAAGATCTCCTTCGTTTTGAAGTAGAGGTTGGCAGAAATCAATTCCTTGTCTGATTCTCGAACTCCCAAGGACCCCAAATGTGATCCCTCTAATCAGTCCACCGGTTGAATGACAACACCAAATTCAACACTTCGCTAGTAGTGTTGAACCATTTTAATCAACTGAGTAATAATGTGTGAATTAAGGAGATTACACTGGAAGAACACTTTTTCCTATTTTTCTTTCTGCCAAAACGAGAGAGGCAGAATAAAGTTTTCTTTTTCTTTTAAATCACTCTCTGGCGGCTTCCCTTGGAAAAACTATCTATAATGTATGTATCTTTTATATATTTAAAAGAAAACCTAGGCTTATTAGCAACTGAACATCAAATGTGGTGGGAGGAGTCAAACTCCAACCCCATGTATATCCCCAATTTCCCGTAACTAACTAAGTCGGCTAACCACTTTTAGATAGTTTAGGTAATTATAATATATATACATTACACATAAATACATCTATATATATATACATGCATATATATATATATATATATATATATATATATATATATGTAATATATGGTACTGCATTATTTTGATAAACTGATTTATCAAAGTAATGTATCTCCTTAATAATTAGTATGTTTTTAATAAGACTAATAATTTTGGTGTTGGGCTTAAACTAGTTAATCCAATTAATTTGTTTATACCCATTCACAAATAATTTTAATCAAGTCAATTGATTAATTATTTTACACTATTAAAGGTAGTTAAATAATCTAATTATTTAATTGAATTTATAATTAATTCAACAATTGAATTAAAGTATAAATCTAATTAATTAATCAATATTAATTAATCATGTCCAACTATTGGATTATTCTAATTGATAATGATGTCATTCAAACTTAGGTGTGACCCTTTAGGTTCACTTCTAACACTAGCAGTAGGCTTACAACTTTTGGAATTTTTCAAGTAATAATTATTTAATTAGTTAGAATTAACTCTTTAATTCCAAAACCTACAAATCACGGGAACACCTAGCAAGTAGCGTGATCACCTAGCGTTAGGTGAAATAGCGAGTAAACCTATATATAGTTGCGATTATCATAAATGTAAAATCCTTCCAACAACTAATCTCCCGATTAATTCTAGGGTATGGATTGTAAGTCGAAACCCCATTAAATCGATAACCGTGTTATTCTATTCAAGTTACAACGATTCTTGATGAATTCATATTCACCCTGTCTTGGCCAAGGTCTTCGAATCAAGAACAACAAAAACACAAGAGATTCTCTTGTTAATGACAAGTGTCGGATTCTATGTTGGCCATTGACAAGTCTCTACGTACATTTATTTTAATACCCAATATATCCCCTTGCAATTGCCAAGCAATCAGAAGATATATCTAAGTATTATATAATATACATAAGACTACCGTCATGCCTCAAGTTTGAGGACTAATCATGTACTAGCGCAATTAGAAAATTCTTATTATGACAGGGTATCTCCAACTAAGAATTTTCTGCGAATCAAGTCCAATGCACTTCTTCTATAACAAATATCTGCATACATGAACTCGTGTCACCACACTAATATTAATGGAATATAATATTCTCATCTAACGAGTATTCATCGTATGCACAAGTCTTACCAGCTACTCAGTGTCCTATCTTGAATAACTTCGGCTTGAGACTAATTTAAGATCAAAGCTTTAAGAGCATATTCCATGATCACCATCACATGCGTGATCGTGCCCCTTAACTTATTTTGATCTAAGGACTTTATCAGATATTTTGCAAATATGAAAAATAATATAAAAGATAAAGAGTAATGCCTTCATTAATATAATTCCTAATAAAATAGTTTACACATTGGATCACACTTTGTCGGACATGCCAAATTAAATAGTATATGTATAGATGAATATATATATACACACTAAACCTTGACCTATAACTATAACCAGTAGAGCGATAATTAAGGGTCGATCCCACGAGGAACGACAATCTAATGTTGTTTCGATATGTCAAGCAATTGTAAAATTTAAATAAGAACAAAAGCAAACAACGAAAGTAATAAAGGTGGGGGGTTTTGTTTGTAAACCTATAAACTATCAATAACTATTAGGAACAACTATTTAACTATGATCAACTAAACTTAAGATTCAATTAACAAAAGATAGCAAGATAGGTAGATTGATTTTTGGATTTTTAAAGTATGATTAAAGTATTCAACCCTTGATCAAGTATCCCCTTGTTTCAAACAATCTATGTAATTAATGTCATTAATCAATTAGTTAGCTATGGAACTCCTACTCCAAGATTGATAACAAGCTCTATCAATCTAATTGTCTCTTAAGTATGATTAATCAAATAAGTTCTTCAATAAATCCTACTCAACTTATCAAATCCTAAAACAAGCTCTTTAAGAATCAATAGCCGAGTGCATTACGAATTAAGAAAATGGAGTAGATTCGACATAGAACTCATAAGCTCGGTTCTAGTGGTCGAAATCTATGTTATCCCTAATAAAATGAATCTATTGTTTGCTACCCGGGAATCGAATTTATAACAATTATGAATTATAAACTCAATTCCAGCAACACACTAACAAATATTCAAATGGGTGATCAAACCATAATTCAATTCATAAGTGTGAATCAATAATCCCAAATAACATAGAAAATTCCAAAGACATAATCCGATCGATTAACAACAGTAGAAATTACATAAACATTCTCAATCCAAGGTTCAACTAATGATCAAGGGCTGAAATAACGGTGCTAGCCACCCATCACTCCTAATACAATCAGTAAATAAAAGGAAATACAATAAGACATGATAAAATTGTAGAAGAAACCAAGAAGTTGGGTAGAAGGGATGGAAAGCCTTCAATTTTCTTCCCAATGTAGCTCTTGAGGATGATGGAGGCTGGAAAATATGTTATTCAATGTCCCAAGATAGGTTAATTTCGAAAGCGAGGATATATATATAGGGAAAGAGTTGTTACTTCAGCTTAAGGCAAAATCGCGTTCAGAAATTTAAAACAGGGCAAGGAATCTCGGCCGAGATGCAAGCGTGTCTCGGCCGAGACGTGAAAAAGGGAATTTTCAAATTGTGCATCGAGGGGTGATCTCGTCCGAGATTGGATTTCATCTCGGCCGAGACGTGAAAAGGGAAATTTAGGGCTTTTTAGGGTTTGGATTATCTCGGCCGAGATCGGATTTCATCTCGGCCGAGATTTTCATCTATTGAATTTTTTATTTTTCCCTATAGAGGTATCTCGGCCGAGATTTTCAATCTCTCAAAATTCTAGGGTTTCCCTGGAGAGGTATCTCGGACGAGATTTATGTGTTATCTCGGCGGATATCAATCCTTCAACCTTGTCCCTTGTTGCCTCGACTGATCCATCGACTCCGCGATCGTTTGATGTTCTTTTTCGATCCTTTTGCACCTGTTTGAACACATAAATACCACAAACACATTATTTGCCCATGAGAATATAAAAGCACTAAATACACGTGATTATGCACATTAATAGCATTAAAATGGCACTAAAACTGCCCTAAAGTGCGTGCACGGGACACGTGTACCAAATCTCTCCAAACTTAGAACTTGTTCGTCCCGAACAAGAAAGAGAAAGACAAAAGGACATGTGTTTAGGGCAGAGTTTAGTGGTTCAGAGAGTTTCCATAAAGAAAATGAAGCAAGCATGATAATGGTGAACATATGTAATAGACTAGATCCACTACTCTCAAGACATAACACTCTTAACTTAAGATCCTCACCGGGTGAGTGTATCTCTCTCTCTCTCGGCTGCATTAAAAAGGGTAGTGTTTTCACTCACATTGAAATGCATACAACGCCTACAATAGGCTTACCAATCATCTAAACCCGAAATAGTATTTGACATGTGTGACAATGAATCAATTAGGTCTTTATATGGGTTGTAATGTTGGCTTGGGGTAAGGTGGGGAGAAATTTAGGTAAGAGTGACTATAAAACGGACTAAATGAGTCGTGCACTACCCATCTACCCCTCAAACAATGGTCACTCAACCTCACTCTTTCAATTCCCAATAGAGTCGAACTTATGATTCGACTTCTTCACCTTATTCCTGCCTATATCTCTCATATTTATCAATCCTCACAATAAATATGTTTCTTAAGACTTTTCTGACCAAGGGATTGTAATCACAAAATGATGTGATTTTCTTTAACCTCTCCAAAAAAATGGTATATACACTTCCTGTTTCTTTTGTTTTTCTGGTTTTTTTTTCGACTTTGCTCGTTGTTTTTTTTCTGACTCATTACAAATTATGGAGAGGTTAATGTTCTCGATTCTAGCCTATTTCACGTGTTTCCTTTCACCCTTCTTCGTTTTTCACTGGTTTACCCAAATTCAATCCCAATTTCCAAACTAACTACCTTCCAACAGCCTCCCTTATACTCAATAGTCCATTTGGGTTTCAAAGGCTAAATGAAAGGTAAATTTTCTTGTAGTGTTGGGTATCAAACAAAAAAAGCTTAAGCTCAAAGGGCTAACTAGGGGCAATTTGTACATTTTTGGTAAAAAGGAATTGTTTTAAGCTTTTGAAAAAGGCTTAGGACAAGAAATGCCTAAAATCATTTTCATTGTCACCACACATACCGACTTATTCAAAGGTAGAGAATTAGGGCAAGTTCTAGAGGAAATTTCATACATTCAAAGAATTTTTGCACCGAAAGAAAATTTGATTTTACTCCAAAAATGGGAGTATGCTTTAGGCTCAAAGACTCACTTGGTTGCAATTTTGATTAAAACTTTTGAGTGTATGTTCAATTTGGTTTCAAAAAGCTTATCATGCTCTACCATGTGCTTCTTTCCAAAAATATTTGTTCGAATTTCTATTTTTTTTAATCATTAATCAATGCCACAATTTTTCTTCCTAAACTAGTCCAATCGTTTTCTCGAGCTGCCAACTCGTACGAATCCCACCCCCTCCCCAAAGTTAGTTGGGAACTAAGTTTTGCGGAAAAAGAGGAGTGCAAGTTGGTGCTCGTCGAATTTAACCATATTATTCAATATTATCCAACCTCATTCTACTAAAAAAAATCAACAAAATCCTTATTCCTAAATGTGCAAAATACCAAATCAAAATACTTACAATAATGCTCATAAATCAATCCAAAGATAAACAAAGGCTCATAGGCCCACCAAATTCAATTACAATTAAACAAAACACATCCAAGAAGGCTACCAAAGGCAATCAGTCAAATCTACTCGGCACACAAGCCAATAATACAATCCAAAGCAGTCAATAGTCATAAGGAATCAGAAAAGAGGTAGAAGGGGAGTTCGGGAATTCGAGCGGCCAAGAATGTCTCACCCCCTATTTTCCCACCAAACTTAGTTTTCAACTAACTTTGTGAAGAAACGGGTAAGGCATTCTCGGTACTCTACTCACAGTGACTTGGAAGGCCTGACGTCTCGGGGGCTCCAGCCAATAAAGCATCCTTGGATGCTTTTGAACAAGGCTAGTAACTTGTTCCGACTCTCTTTAATTTCCTTCATTTATGCCCCTAGTTGATGGACATCTCCCCTAAGTGCACTGATGTCAGCTTTGATGTCCTGCACGCTCGACTCTAAACTGCTCAGCCGGTCACTGTGCTCCACCCGAATCTCGGCCCTAGACCGCACCGCAGATGCCGGTCTCTTCCTGCTTGGCTGACTGCTCCCTTCTGCAGTCCCCGTACTCATCTCCCTGGCCACAGTTCGTGGCTTCTTCCCCCTTTGGTAGTGTGTTAACTCGGCGCTGGTCGGCTCCTTTGATTCTCTTGAATGTGCTTCCGAGATCAGCGCCAAGTTTGGCATGCTTGTCTCTAGGCGCTCGATGTAGGTCAGACTGGGTTGGGGAGACGGAGGTACGGTCCCACATTCTGGAGGACATAGGGAACAGCCGGACCCGGTGTTCCCTCTTGGTACCCGAGCATGGCAATTCTCATATTTTCCATCTCCTCCCAATCTAAATAATAGTCAATGCTGATGGGTGTGTACTCTGGGAGGGGTACATTGTAATGCTCGAGGATGGGGGTAATCAGAGCCCCACAGTAGATCGGGTCTGTCACTTTTGTCTCTCTCTTCTGTTCTGTCCTCAATTCCTTGACTATTTTCTGAAAGCTCCCATGTCCCATAAGATCTCAATCTCGTACAATCGAGGAGAACTAATCTCTTTCCTGCCACAGATGGTGGAGCTCAACAACTTCTTTAAATACTTCACGACCGGGCTTCTAATGGAGGTCAACCTGGAGTTCCTCGAGTCGTAAGCCTGGGGTGCAACTATTCCAGGGGCGGCAGTGATTTGTCCCCAGAATTGTTGCACGCCAAACTCTTTCAATTCATTTTCATTGCCAACGGTTGGCCTTTTGAAGCCGTATATATTTCTTAGATTGTCGTGGCTCAGTGTCTTCTCCTCTTTCAGAAGTTGGAATTTGATGTGGTGGACCTTGGTCGAGTAGGAAAGAGACTCCTCCTCAATTTCGAGGGTGCTGAAAAACTCTAGCACGAACTTGAGGAAGGTAGGGCGGGGTGCAAGGCATTGGGTTAGACCTACTTTGTCTAAAAGTTCAAGAACATTCTGTCGTATTCCCATGGCATCCAGAATCTTGGGATCATCATAATGGGTTGCTGACACCCCTCTCCTAGTCAGCTTGTCAAATCTCTTCCTCTGGTCCTCTATGCTCAGAACTATGTCAATATCAATCGGCTTTGTGGATTTATCAATGGTGGTTGTTGGAATGTCCGGCATGGGAGCCTATGGAGTGGGCTTAACGGCTTTCTCCTTGCTTTTGACTTGACTTTTGCGGATTTTCTGTGTTAACCGCTTACCAGAAGTGCCTTCTTGAGTTGTGTTCTTCGGATTATTGGGTGGTGCCATTGCGTGCCTATAAACAATCACACATTACACACATCAAAATCTCCCACATTGAACACTTTATCACCAATTTACACATCAACTTCAATCAAATAGAAGGTCAAGTTCGCTATATCATTCACTCATATTCAATTAACATGGAATATCACAAGCGAACTTACAATCTAGATGATTCAATTGACTTGATACAATTTGCATATATGGCAAACATTCCCAATTATTATCCTATTGCAACTAAAATCTACCAATGCTCAACAAAAATAGGTCAATTTCTCTTCATTATAAACAAGAGTCTAAAATTTCCTACTCTTCACACAAATTCAACTAATCAACCTAATAATCGAGCATAGCAATCAAATCAAACTACAAAAGGATAGCAATAAAGAATGCATGTCAAGTGTTCAATGATATGCCACAATCAATTTCAACTTTAAATTTAATGATTCTCAACCTAATCTTCATCCCTCATCAACCAATCATGCAAATACAAAAGCTACCACAACAAATTTAGTATTAGAATACCTAAAACAAGTCAACATTGGCAAAAAATCACAACAACAAACTTGTGTATAACCAATACCAATGTAGTTACTATTCTAACACAAAATTCGCCCCTAATCTAATTCATAATAATCAAATAAAGACTAAGGGAAAGGGATAGCCGTACTTACTAGTCGGATTTAATCGAAAAAAATTGAAGTGAACTTTTTCGTGCCCTTTTTGACCCGACTCCAACTTTGCTTCAAATCTGAATTTTTTCGTATAGAAGTATGTGGGGTGATGTGGGTGAGGTGTGGTGTGAATTTGATAGGAAGAAATTGAGTAAAAATGGCGATTTTGAGTGTGTGTGCGCAAATCGCGTATTGGGGGGAAAGGGAATGACCTGCTGTTCCGCGCAGGGGTATTTATACCTGCACAGAATCTAGGCCGAGATGCAATTTTGAATTTTGTGTCTCGGCCGAGATCTGTTCTTTGGTCTCAGGCTTGGTTGGCTCAGTAGTGAATCTCGGCGGACATGCGTATGTGTCTCGGCCGAGATCGCTTTCCAGCAATTTTGCCCCCATTCTGGACAAATTGATCTCGGCCGAGATGACTTGGTGTCGCGGCCGAGGCAAGCCTCCAACAATTTTGGCCAATTTTCTGGACAAGTTGATCTTGGCCGAGATGATTTGGTGTCTCGGCCGAGATTGGCTTCCATCAATTTTGGGCCAATTTGAGCTCTGTTAAATCTCGGCCGAGATGAATGTATGTCTTGGCCGAGATACTTTTCCATCGAATTTACCTATTTTTACCTTTGTGATGTCTCGGCCGAGATTCCTTGTGTGTCTCGGCCGAGATTTGCCTCCAACAATCTGTCCTTCATTTTAGTCTCCTTCACCCACATTCCATGCTATCTTTGATTATTCTGATTGATACCTGCACAATTCTAAACAAAAACATCAAATATGCCATAAGGCATTTATTGAGCATCTAACTATGAATTTGAAAATGCAAAAATTTAAAGATACCGCCGGGGTGCCTCTCGACAAGCACCTTTGTTTAACGTCGTTGGCTCGACGGATGTTCACTCAGCTCGATGGTGGGTTTTCTACTTGTTCCTCTTCAAGCGGGCTATCTTGACAGCCTTCGAAATACGGCTTGAGCAATTGTCCATTCACTTTGAAAATCTTGCCTGTTTTACCGCTTTCTATCTCAATGGCTCCATGTGGATATATCTTCTTGACAATAAATGGTCCAATCCACCTTGATCGAAGCTTTCTGGGAAACAATTTCAACCGCAAGTGGTACATACGTACCTTCTCTCCAACCACAATTTTTTTGCGGGATATCCTTGCATCATGGAAGGCTTTGGTCTTCTCCTTATATATCAACGCGTTTTCGAAGGCTTCATTCTGAATCTCTTCTAGCTCTTGGAGTTGAAGTTTCCAGTGCACACCCGCCTCATCAAAACTCATGTTACATCTCCAGATAGCCCAATAGGCTTTGTGTTCGAGTTCAACCGGAAGATGGCACGATTTGCCATAAACAAGGCGATATGGGGACATGCCTATAGGTGTTTTGTAGGTGGTCCCATATGCCTAGAAAGCATCATCAAGCCTCAAACTCCAATCTTTCCGGTTAGGTTGGACGATTTTCTCTAGCACTAATTTGATCTCTTGATTTGAAGTCTCGGCTAGCCCATTTGTTTGTGGATGATATGGAGTAGACACTTTATGCAAAACTAAATATTTCTTAAATAGTGCTTCAATGGTCCGGTTGTAAAAATACGTACCTCTATCACTTATGATGGCTCTCCGGATTCCAAATCTTGGAAATATGTTAGACTTGACGAAGTCCTCAACAACCTTTGAATAGTTTGTATGAGTAGCCTTTGCTTCCTTCCATTTGGACACATAGTCCACAACCAACAAGATATACAGATTCCCATAAGAAGATGGAAACGGGCCCATGAAATCCATTCCCTAAACGTAAAAAATTTCACACACCATTATTGGTTGTTGGGGAATTTGATTCCTTTGGGAGATGTTCCCCGTCCTTTGACAGTTGTCACATGACTTGCAAAAAATGTAAGCGTCCTTAAACAAGGTTGGCCAAAAGAACCCGCTCTCAAGAACTTTATGCGCTGTCCTCTTGGGACCAAAGTGTCCCCCACATGCATAGGAGTGACAAAAAGCAAGTATTAATGGGACTTCTGTTTTAGGAATGCACCTTTGTATGATTTGGTCCGAACCATGTTTCCATAAATACGGATCATCCCAAAAGTAGTGTTTCTCTTCACTTTTCAATCTATCTCTTTGGGCCTTGTTCATGCTATCGGGGTATACTCCTCTCACCAAATAATTTTCCAAGTTGGCATACCACGGGACACCCGAATCTGATGCCATGAATAACTGCTCGTCTGGGAAACTCTCTCGAAGAGGCAATTCTGTCCCCTCTTGGGTTATTTTGCTCAAGAAATCTGCTACAGAATTATCAGCACCCTTTTTATCCCTTATTTCCAAATCAAACTCCTGTAATAGCAAGATCCAACGTATCAGTCTGGGTTTTGCTTCCTTCTTTGCCATAAGGAACCTGAGAGCAGCATGATCAGTGAACACGATGATTTTTGTCGCAACTAGATAGGACCTGAATTTCTCGAGTGCAAAAATAACAGCGAGGAGTTCCTTCTCAGTAGTGGTATAGTTGGCCTGGGCTGGATTCAGTGTCCGTGAAGCATAGTAAAGTACATGTGCCACATTTCCTATTCTTTGCCCTAAGACTGCACCCACTGCTTGATCACTGGCATCACACATTAGTTTGAAAGGAAGCTTCCAGTCGGGTGGTTGGATGATGGGGGGAGTGACAAGCCTTTCCTTAAGCACATCAAACGCAATCTTGCATTCTTCATTCATTTCAAAATCAACGTCTTTCTGCAATAGACGACACAAAGGAGAAGCAATCTTGGAAAAATCCTTTATGAACCTGCGATAAAAACCTGCATGGCCAAGAAACGAACGACCTTCCCATACATTTGCAGGGTAAGGCAAAGAGGCAATTATTTCAACCTTAGCTTTATCTACTTCAATGCCTTTCTCAGAAATAAAATGTCCTAGTACAATTCCTTGCTCTACCATGAAATGGCATTTTTTCCAGTTCAACAAGAGATGTTTACCAATGCATCTTTTAATGATTTTCACACGATTCTCAAGGTAATTTTCGAATAATTTTCCATAAACACTAAAGTCATCCATGAAAACTTCAATGAAATGCCCAATAAATTCGGAGAAGATACTTTCCATACACCTTTGAAAGGTGGCAGGTGCATTGCAAAGCCCGAATGGCATGCACCTCCAAGAGTATGTGCCAAAGGGGCATGTGAAGATCGTCTTCTTCTGATCCTCTGGATCAATCGGGACTTAGAAGTAGCCGGAAAAACCATCCAAGAAGCAATAGAAGGGGTGGCCATCCAATCTCTCTAGCATTTGGTCAATGAAGGGTAGTGGGAAATGGTCTTTCCTTGTCATAGTATTCAGCTTTCTGTAGTCAATACAGACTCGCCAGCCGGTCTGTAGTTGTGTAGGCATCATCTCCCCAACTTTTCCCTCTATGACTGTTATACCGGATTTCTTTGGGACCACCTGAGTCGGGCTCACAAATCTGCTATCGGATATGGGGTAGATGATTCCCACATCCAATAGCTTGATGACTACCTCCATCAAGGCTCGGCTTCGCATCATCTTCGAGAAGTATGCGGTGCATGCATAAGGATGGACTTATTCCCTTGATGTCGGTAATAGTCCATCCTATTGCCTCCTTGTTATGCTTGAGAACCTCAATCAATGCCTGCTCTTGACTGTAAGTTAACTTTGAAGAAATGATCACGGGTAATGTCTCGTCTTCCCCAAGGTAAGCATACTTGAGGTGAGATGGAAGGGCTTTAAGCTCAAGAACAGGTGCCTTGATTGTAGAAGGTAGAACTTTTTCTTGTGATTCCGGGAGGGAAATGAACTTCTGCGCATATTTTGGTAGGAATGACTTCGGTGCACCCATTTGTGCAACTGTTTCCACCAATACCTCATTGGTCTCCCAAACCTCCTCTTTTCCTTTCTCCAACTGAGTGGTAAGTGCAACTTCCATTGGGTCCCTACATGACAACTCAAACAACTCTTCCACAAGAGGGTCAATAACATCAATGGAAAATACAGAATGAACATCCTCCGGAAAACACATTGCATCAAAGATATTGAAATTGACAATTCGACCATCAAATTCCATCGTGAGGGTGCCCTCACGGATATCGATCTTGGTTTGGGAAGTATTTAGAAATGGTCTTCCCAACAAGATCGGTGTGGACGTTGATGGATCGCCTTGCATGTCCATCACATAGAAATCAGCAGGAAACACGAGTTCATCAACTAGCATATCCTCGAATACCCCATTGGGATACGAAGTGCTTTGGTCGGCTAGCTGAATGACGACCCTTGTTTCCTTAAGTGGACCCAAATTTAAAGAATGAAAAATTGAACGTGGCATAACATTAATCGAAGCTCCTAAGTCGAGCATTGCACGTTCAATTCGACAGTTAGCTATTTTGCACGGAATCATGAACATTCCAGGGTCTTTACACTTTGGTGGGAGTCTCTTTTGGAAGACGGCGGATAAATTCTCTCCCATGATCACTTTTTCATTCCCTTTAAGCTTCTTCTTATTGGTGCAGAGGTCTTTAAAATTTTTTGCATATATAGGAATTTGCTTCACTGCATCTATCAGCGGGATATTTATCTCCACTTTTCTGAACATTTCCAGCATTTCTTTATCCCTATTTTTATCCGGGACCTTCTTGATTTGGCTAGGGAATGGCAGTGGTGGAGTTGAAGAGTTGACATGTGGCTCCTGGCCATCTCGACCGAGACAAGCGTGTAGCATTTTTCCCCTTCATGCAGTATTGCTTGATCTCGGCCGAGATGCACTTCATTCTCGGCCGAGATTTTTGGACAGAGAATTTCCTTCTCTAGGCGAAGTGAGCCATCTCGGCCGAGATCTTGATGTATCTCGGCCGAGATTTCCTTCTCAGCATTTCCTTCTTCACTTTTGATTCTCCTCTCCCCATTGGAATGATGTCTGGGCTTTTTAGGCTCTCCATGTATCACCCCACTCCTTAGGGTCATTACACTGACATTCCGGGGGTTTATCTCGGGTTGTGCAGGTAGCTTTCCACTTTGAGCACTCTCCAGACGGGATATCGCTAATGCTATTTGACTGACTTTATTTTCAATACTCTGGAACCTCGAACTTGATTCCTTCTGCAGTTGAAGCGTACTGGTTGCTAGGCTCTTGACTATGTCGCAAAGGGATGAATCAGAGGGTACTGGCTCAGTGGGTTGCCTTTGCTGGAACATCCCCCTAGGGTAGAGGGGTCGATTGTGTCCACCTTGATCACCCTGTTGATGCATATTTGGACCTTGATTCCCATATTTGAAATTGGGATGCTCTCTCCACCCCGGATTGTACGACTACGAATAGGGATCATACTTCCTGCCAGCCTGGTTAGGATTAAAATTATGAACTGCGTTGGCATGAGCCTCCATTTCTTCACCAAGAACAGGACAGGTATCAGTGGAGTTCTCGGTTGTCTGACAGATTCTGCAGGGTTTTGGGGGTAGGAGTGCTCCCCGAAATCACTTTCTTCACCAGGTCGATGAGCTGGTCCAATCTTTCTTCAACACTTGAATTGATAACATCTTTGACTCGCCTCACAGGCTCTCTACAACCGAACTATTGAGTGTTGGCGGCCATCTTGGAGATCAATGCTTGGGCCTCGGTTGGGGTCTTGTCAACCAGAGCCCCTCCACTAGTTGAATCAATCATGTTCCGTTCGGTTATACACAGTCCCTCGTACCAATAATGGATTAACAACTGTGGAGTGATTTGATGTGATGGGTAACTTCTTACAAACTTCTTGAATCTTTCCCAGTACTCATACAATGTTTCCCCCTACATTTGCCTCACCCCACTAATCTCTTTCCGGATGTTGGTGGCTCGAGATGCAGGAAAATACTTTTCTAGAAACTGTGTTTCCATCTGATCCCAAGTAGTAATGGAACCCAGTGGCAAGTAGTACAACCAATCTCTTGCAAGATCTTTCAATGAGAAGGGAAATGCTCTGAGCTTAATTTGTTCTTCAGTCACCCTTGTCGGTTTCATGCTCGAGCAGACCACATGAAATTCCTTCAAGTGCTTGTGCGGGTCTTCCCCGGATAGCCCATGGAATGATGGTAGGAGGTGAATGAGCCCCGATTTGAGCTCAAAAGTGGTATCATTCTCTATCTCTGGGAATGTAATACACAAGGGTTCGTGTGCAACCCTTGTGTTGGCAAGTTCCTTCATGGTTCTTTCCTGATTCTGCTCACCAGCCATCTCTTCCAATCCAATCTCCTCACTCTCTATACTCAAGGTTTCAAATGATCCTCGGACCTCTTCAAGTAACCTTGCTCTTCTCCTCAATAACCTTTCCCGTTCAACTATCTCCAGTTCGTATAGAAGTCCTTTTTCCCCTTGGGAATGTAAAAACATTAACTACCTATCCAAAAACAAGAAAACTAGATAATATCAAATTACTAGATAAACAAGAAATAGATAAACTACTAATAAACTAAACATAATGCTTTAAAAACTAAAAACAACACTATTCTTATCACCGTTCCACGGTAACGGCGCCAAAATTTAGATCACGTTTCGTCGGACGTGCCAAATTAAATAGTATATGTATAGATGAATATATATATATATATATACATATATATATATATATACACACACATACATACTAAACCTTGACCTATAACTCTAACCAGTCGAGCGATAAGCAAGGGTCGATCCCACAAGGAACGACAGTCTAATGTTGTTTCGATATGTCAAGCAATTGTAAAATTCAAATAAGAACAAAAGCAAACAACGAAAGCAATAAAGGTGGGGGGTTTTGTTTGTCAAACTATAAACTATCAATAACTATTAGGAACAACTAGTTAACTATGATCAACTAAACTTAAGATTCAATTAACAAAAGATAGCAAGATAGGTAGATTGATTTTTGGATTTTTAAAGTATGATTAAAGTATTCAACCCTTGATCAAGTATCCCCTTGTTTCAAACAATCTATGTAATTAATGTCATTAATCAATTAGTTAGCTATGGAACTCCTACTCCAAGATTGATAACAAGCTCTATCAATCTAATTGTCTCTTAAGTATGATTGATCAAATAAGCTCTTCAATAAATCCTACTCAACTTATCAAATCCTAAAACAAGCTCTTTAAGAATCAATAGTCAAGTGCATTACAAATTAAGAAAACGGAGTAGATTTGACATAGAACTCATAAGCTCGGTTCTAGTGGTCGAAATCTATGTTATCCTCAATAAAATGAATCTATTGTTTGCTACCCGGGAATCGAATTCATAACAATTATGGATTATAAACTCAATTCTAGCAACACACTAACAAATATTCAAATGGGTGATCAAACCACAATTCAATTCATAAGTGTGAATCAATAATCCCAAATGACATAGAAAATTCCAAAGACATAATCCAATCGATTAACAACACTAGAAATTACATAAACATTCTCAATCCAAGGTTTATTTATGCTTAGGGTTATGTGTTGTTGCATGGACAAACCTTTTGAAGTAAAAGACTAAGCAAAACCCAACTTTTCTAATATTTCTTTTAAAATAGTCAAAGACCTCCACAACCGGTCTCAAGGCAAAGTGAATAATAATATTAGTAAACGTCCACAGGTGTGGCTTGCTAATATTTATTATTCACAAGTTTGCCAGCTGAGACTTCTAAATAAATCTTTTAATTCCAAAAGAAAAGTGGGAGTTACACGCTAAACGTTCACACGCGTGGCTTACACGTATAGTTTTCACAAGTTTTCTAGAAAAATGGAATTAAAAGGGATAAGAAAGGTTAAAATAAGTTGGAAGCGACATGGTCCGCGTAAGTGTGTCAAATCCAAGAATTTATTTACAAGGGTTAGGTTGTGGTCATTGCTTAGATATTATTTTAAGTACAACTCCCCGAGTAGTCCCTTCTTAATAATAATATGGACTAGTTTAAAGGTCCAATTATTAATTTCATATGTTAAAAAGATAGGTTGACATAGATTGAAATTAAATGGCTAGGTGTTTTAGTCTGGCCGAGGGGTTTACATATAAATGTCCACCCGCGTGGGTGATATGTAGAATCTTTTGGGCTATTGGAAGATTCTATCAATATTGTTTTATCAAAAGGTTACAATATTGTTGTTTCAAATTAGATGTGATTGTGTTCTTACATGTTTATTGTTCATATATTTTCAGATATGTCTTTGTCATCTGTCATCAATATTCTTGCACAACACCCTTTAACCGATCCTAACTATACAGAATGAAAACGTAATCTGGAGTATATTCTTATCGCTGAGGAACACTACTTTGTGCTAGTTACTCCTAGTCCGGATCCCTTACTGATCAGTCCATTGATGAGGAGCGGGAAAAACATGATAGGTAGCATAAGTCTAATAATGTGGCTAAATGCTACATTGTGAACACTATGTCATCTACTTTGCAGCTCTAGCATCAGGCCATGGACAATGCCGCTGGCATCATGCTGAAACTTCAAGAGGTGTATGGGGAAATGGACATAGCTGCTTGGTTTGACTTAATGAGGCAAATCATGAAAAGTCGGATGACCGAGGGCAGCTCAGTGCACAATCATGTCATGCACATGATTAACCTCATGGACAAGCTTGACTTGATAGGAGGAGGTACTGATGGCGAGGCCAAGGTCGATATCATTCTAAACATACTTCCCAAATCCTTTGAGAACTTCTGACTCAATGTTGTTATGGCCAAGAAAGACTATAATCTTAATGAGTTACTCAATGACCTAGTTACAGCAGAAGGGGTTATGGGAAAGGGTGCACAGGCTTTGGTCACTGCCAATGGGCTCACTGTTCCACTGATAGGTGGAAACAAGAAAAAGAGGCAAAAAGGTAAAAGGGCCAAGGCAAATAATGGGAGTAAAGTAGCGGGCCCTAGTGGTGGAATAAAGAAGCCCAATGGAAAGTGCTTCAAGTGCGGTAAGACTGGGCATTGGAAGAAAGATTGTCTGGTGCTAAAGGCAAAGGACTAAGGTACGCCATTACCTTTAGTAACTGAAACATGTTTGGCCTCTGTTTCAACTCATTCATGGGTAGTAGATACGGGTGCGACTGATCATGTTTGTTACACCTTGTAGGGCTTTCAGCCGACAAGGCAGCTTAAGGATGGCGAGATCACTATCTCCATGGGCAATGCAGCACGGGTCGTAACAGTTGTAGTTGGAGATATTTCTTTATGTTTTAATGACACTGTTTTAGTTTTAAGAGATTTTTGTTTGTGTCGGATTTTCGGCGGAACTTGATTTCAGTTTCGAAACTTCATTGTGATGGATATTCAGTTGTTTTTGGTAGTAATTTTTCTATCATGAGATATGACGTAGTTATTTGCACTCGTGTTTTGAGCAATTCTCTTTATACTATAACTTGTCTGCATAATACCCAAAACTTAGTTGCATCTACTTCATCAAACCTAAAGAATAGAAAGTTATCTTCTCAAGAGGATCAAACACATCTTTGGCACCTAAGATTAGGTTACATCAGTCTAAACAGGATCCAAAGACCAGTATATGATGGGGTGTTAGATTCATTTCAACCAGTTCAGACTCGAGTCTGCGAATCTTGTATAGAAGGAAAGATGTCGACAAGGCCTTTTAAGGCAAAGTGGAGTAGGGCCAATGAGATGTTAGAGCTGATCCATTCTGACTTGTGTGAACCGATGTCCACTCAAGCTCGTAGAGGGTAATGAGTATTTCATCACTTTCATTGATGATTACTCAAGATATGGATACGTATACCTACTTCGCCGCAAGTCTGAATGCTTTGAGAAACTCAAGGAATTTTAGGCAGAAGTGGAGAAGAATTTAGGGAAAAGTATCAAGTCATTGCGGTCTGATCGCGGTGGCGAATACCTCAATAATGAGTTCCAACAGTACTTGTCAGAGGTTGGGATTACGTCCCAATTGACTACATTGGGTACTCTTCAATAGAATGGTGTAGCAGAGAGAAGAATCGAACTCTACTTGAGATGGTTAGATCACTGATGAGTTATGCCTCTTTGCCCATTTCGTTATGGGGATATGCCTTAGAAACAACTTCTTATCTGTTAAACCTAGTACCATCCAAGCCGGTGCCCAAGACCCCTATCGAGCTATGGTCTGGGCGCAGGCCTAGCTTGAACCATATAAAGATTTGGGGTAGTCCAACACACGTGCTGAGCAAGGATGCTGACAAGTTGGAATCTAGGTCAGAGGTGAGATTGTTTATAGGGTATCCAAAGGGAACGAAGGGTGGTTATTTCTATAGTCCTAAGGATCAGAAGGTCGTCATTAGCACTAACGCTCGATTCTTAGAAGAGGACTACATGATTAATCACAAGTCCAGAACATACATTGCCCTTCAAGAACTCGAAGGGAATGTCAATACAATTACACTTCCACAACCACAAGCGCAAGAGGCAATAATACCAAGTACTGCACAACCTGTTGACATAATGCCTACACAGCCTCAACGTAGTGGGAGGGTTGTTCGTCAACTTGATTGATACACGTAATCTTCGAATTTGATCCCAGGAGACGGACATGCTGATCTAGATCCCTGGACATACACCGAGTAGTAAGTGACGTAGATACGAAAGAATGGCATCTCGCTATGGATTCTGAATTTGAGTCCATAACTACTATGGATGTATGAGAAGGTTGTATTGCCAGATAGCTGTAAAGCTATCGGCAGTAAGTGGGTATACAAGAGAAAGAGAGGAGGGGATGGAGAGGTAACGACCTATAAGGCTAGGCTAGTGGCGAAAGGGTATACCCAAATTGAGGGTAAAGACTACGATGAAACCTTTTCGCCGGTGGCAATGCTCAAGTTCATTCGGATCCTTCTCGCCATAGCAGCTCACTTAAACCTTGGGGTTTGGCAGATGGATGTCAAAAATGCTTTCTTAAACTGTTACCTTGAAGAAGGTAGGGACATCTATATGCAGCAACCAGAGGGTTATGTGAGGGAAGGCGAAGAGCATCTAGTATGGAAGCTCAAGAAGTCCATTTATGAACTCAAGCAAGCTTCTAGGTCATGGAACTTACGTTTTCACGAGGTGATTAAATTCTATGGATTTACTCAAAGTGAAAACAAGAGTTGTGTGTATCGCTTAGATGTCAACGGAGATAAAGTATTTCTTGCACTTTATGTAGATGATATTCTCCTAGTTAGCAACAATGTGGAGGTATTATCAGACATAAAGATATGGTTTTCCGAACAGTTTCAAATGAAGGACTTGGGAGAGGCAGCTTACATTATTGGGATCAAAGTTATACGAGATCGCAAGAGTAGGATGTTGAGCTTATCCCAAGCGGCCTATATTAATATTGGATCACTTGTTTTAGCATGCAAACCGCCAAGAAAGGGTTGCTACCTTTCAGACATGGCGTTCCAATTTCTAAGGAGATGTTTCCTAAGACACCTAATGAGAAAGAGGAAATGACACAGGTACCCTATGCTTTCGTAGTAGGTAGCCTTATATATGCCATGCTATGCACGAGACCCGATATCTGCTATGTAGTTGGCATAGTGGCAAGATATCAGTCTAACCCTGGACAGGCACATTGGATTGTGGTAAAACATGTACTCAAGTACCTCAAGAGGACTAGAGATTACAGTCTAGTTTACCAGGCAGACAGTGTAATCCCTTGGGTTATACGAATTCGGATTTCTAGGCTCACCGGGATGAGAAAAAATCTACCTCGGGATACATGTTTACCTTGGGAGGAGGATCCATTCCATGGAGGAGTACAAAGCAGAGATGCATTGCGGACTCCATTATGGAAGCCGAATATGTGGCCGCTACAGAGGCTGCTAAAGAGGCAGTATGACTCCGGAACTACCTCTTGGATCCAGGCATGGTACCAAGTTTGCCTAAGAGTATCACAATCTATTGTGATAACTCAGGGGCAGTGGCAAACTCAAAGGAACCCAGGACCCACAAGGAGACTAAACACATAGAGAGAAAGTACCACATAATACGAGAAATCGTAAAATAAGGAGATGTGCAGATAGAGAAGATTTGTACGGCAGAGAATTTGGCTGACTCATTCACGAAGAGCTTACCACAGAAATTCTACGACAAGCATGTTCAAGGACTAGGGCTGCAATTGATGCCACCCACTTAGTAAACTTTCAGTATAATTGGGAGAATGTAATAGCTAGATAGTTAGACACCTAGTTAAACTTAATGTGATATAATATATATATCATAGCAGGGACAACTTGAGGACGAGTTGTTGGTATAGGCTGTAGTATCAAGTATGAATAGTTTATCTTGACTATTTACTTATACTGGTACATCTTTACGTATTGATAGGATCACAGTGAGATAAGTTCTTCTGTCTGACTTTTGTGAAGAACAAGAGATCTCGGTGACTTATTGTAATGCCCTAAATAAGATTACAGTTATGTGTGCATGTCTGTGTGTAACTTTGATTTACTATGGGTGAGAGTTAAGTGCTAACTCTTTATACTCCGTATCTTGGGTGACAACAAGTTGCATATGATAACTGGTAATTTGTGTTTAGGTAGCCGTATCCATTTAGGATGATGATATCCCCTTACGGAGCTCAAAAGGTTTATTGTACTAAACCCTGCATGTTGATTAAGTTCAGGTACAATAATGAAGTTGAGTGGTACTACTTAAGAAATTAATAATCAATTAATTAATTTAAGCTGTCAGAGGCTTTAATTAATTAATGGATATTCAATCTCTTAAATACGGGGATTAATTAAGTCTAATTCAAGCCCCAATTCAATTCGGGAATAAAGGGGTAAGTCAGTATTAATTCTTTAGTGGAATGAATTAATATTTATGAATTAATTATTTTCTGGGCTGGACATATAAGAATTAATTCATAGTTAGGCCCATCTTTATTTCTTGTATTTGATCCCTGGACTGGCCCATCAGGCTCCTAGCCCAGTATTGAATTAAACGACCAGGCTAAGCCCACATTCAGTTATTATGTATTAAATACATAACTCTAAATCTGTGAAAAATAATAGACACACGTAAAAAAATCACTTAGCAGATAAGAGAGAGTGAGAGGGCGGCGATGGCAGTATTAGTTCCCACACTTGGGATTCTCAAAGTTCATCGTCCATCTGGCGTTGAGGATCGAGCAGGGATACAGTCCAGAAGATCAATTCTGGAGTCTAACATCGAATCGTTGTGCACACGATTCTTAGGTCAACTTTAAAACACCTATATGTTGTATTTAAATTAATAGATGTATGTTTAGGATTAATCAATGTGTATATTGAATTATGACAAACAAGAAGGTCCTAGGAAAATTCGGATAACCCTCCCACTACGATGAAGTTCCAGTTGTATTTGTGTATCACGTGGTATATCATCTTGTACAATTGATATAGGAGTTTGCCCTCGTAACTCATTCAAGGTAATCTCGCTCTTGGGCTTTCAGTTATTCATATAGTCTTCTTCCAAGAATCTGGAATGCGTGCTTACCATGATCCTCTAATCCTCAGGACTATAGAATAAACCCCCTTTCGTTCCTTTGGGATAACCTACAAATAGTCTTAATTCTGAACTAGGTTCCAACTTATCAGCTTCCTTGTCTAGCGCGCCTGCGGGACATCCCCAGATTCTCATGTGTCTCAAACTAGGTGTGCGCCCAGACCACAATTCTGAATGGGCTTCCGGAACTGACTTAGAAGGTACCAAGTTAATAATGTAAGCTGATGTTTCCAAGGCATAACCTCAGAACGACTTGGGTAAGTCAGAATAACTCATCATAGACCTTACCATTTCTAAAAGAGTTATGTTTCTTCGCTTTGCGACCCCATTTTGTTGAGGGGTTCTGGGCGCAGTTAACTGGGATACAATCCTTTGCTCTGACAGGTAAACCAAAAATTAATTGCTAAGGTATTCGCCCCCACGATCAGATCGTAGAAACTTGATACTCTTTTCCCTATGCTTTTCTGCTTCAACCTTAAACTCTTTGAATTTATCAAAGACGTTAGACTTATTCCGCATTAGGAAAATGTATCCATACCTCGAGTAATCATCGATAAAGTAATGAAATACTCGAAACCACCTCCCTCTTGAATTGACATTGGACCACATACATTAGTATGACCGAGTTCTAACACTTCAGTGGCTCTCTTCCCCTTAGGCCCAAAGGCTCTCCTAGTCACTTTACCCTCTAAACATGATTCACATGTTGAAAATTGCTCCACTTGGAGTGATTCCAACGAATCATCACTCACCAACCTCTGAATCCTTTTTAGATTAACATGACCAAGTCTAAGATGCCAAAGAAGTGTTTTGTTCATATTTGAAGAATACTTTCTTTTTCTAGAAACAGTAGATGTGTTATATGATGCATTTTGTATGATTGTGGGTTGTGCACAATTAATAGTATAGAGATTGTTTACTAATGTTCCAAAACAAATAACTTCATTATTGCGAGTAATAATAACATTATTATTAAAAGAAACTAAATATCCATCCAAAAAAAAAATAGAAATTGAAATTAAATTCTTTCTAAAACTTGGAACATAAAGAACATTTCTCAATACTAAAGTCTTGTTCATAAAAGATAAGTGCACATCTCCCACTGCAACAACTGCTACTCTTGCATCATTGCCCAAGGTGATGTGATCTCACTCCCACTAAGTTGTCGGGTTTGATGGAACCCCTGAGAATTGAAACAAGCATTATCAGTAGCTCCGCTGTCCACCATCCATAATTGGGAAGAACACGCCGCTAAACAAGTTTCAATAACTCGCGAATGAGATTTACCTTGTTTTCCTGCCTCTTTAGGCTGGGGACAGTCCGCGCTCCAATGTCCTTTCAGACTGCAGTTGTAACACTTTCCTTTATTTGTTTTCTTCTTGATACCACCTTCAGCGGGGATCTTTTCCTTACCTTTGAGATCACCCTGTTTTTTACCTTTAGTTTTTTTCTTCTTCCTGCTTTTCAGCGCAGAAGAGGAAAGTGCACTGCTAGTCAAAATGGTCAGGCTCTTTGACTCCATAAGTATCTCTGCCGCGACTAAAGCTTGCATGAACGCATCCAACGTATATGCTTGACCATTCGTGGTATAGTTTAACTTAAACTGCTCAAAACTTTTTGGCAGAGAATGGAGTATGATGTCGACTTGGGTATCCGCGTCAAAATCAGCACCAAGAATCTCAAGCTTGTTAAGGAACCCCATCATTTTGAGAACGTTATCCCTTATGGGCGTCTCTTCAGCCATTTTCTGCGACAAAAATCTCACATGGCCATCTGCCTAGCCGTACAATTCTGGTGAGAGAAGAGTTCATTAAGGTTCATCATAATATATGCAGCGGTTCCCATGCTCTAGTGTTGGTACTGCAACACATCTGATATTGAAGCCAGAATAGTGCACCTAGCCAGTTCATCGGATCTCAATCATTGCCTATGATATTCCCTATCTTCTTCACTAGTTTCATTCATAGGCTCAGCTGGTTTAGATTTATCAAGTACAAATTTGTGTCCTTCAGCAGTCAGGAGTATCATTAAATTTGTTTTCCAATCTACATAATTTTCCCCTTCTAGGTTGTTTTTTTTTTAGTATGTTAAACAGTGGATTAAAGTTTGAAATGTTGAACTGGTGAACAAAACATACATTTGTATCAATATCTAATTAACACATACATTATCACATAATTTGACCACGTGTTTTATATCATAATCTCATAAAATGATACATACATGCATCAACCAACATCTTAAAATAATTCAAACGAGTTATGTTGAGTGTGAACGTTTACATAAATACATTTAAGCAGGTTACAAATAAAACAGTCACAAACCTTTAATTCACAAATTAATAGTTGGCTCTCTCTTGGCCATATAAAATTGACAGGGAGTTCGCAGGGAAGTAAATTTTATCAATTTTATATCTAAGTATTAACCATAACTTAACACAGGATTATTACTCAGTTTTGTATAAGTCTTCGTTGGGAAGGTCATATAGCCACTTAAAATAACCCACCGTTATCTTATGAAACTTATTCTAGTGAACTCGTTTTTGGCATATCCTTTAGGAAGAAGCGCATGCCAATGCGTAGCCAAAGACAACACTTTAATATCTAGAATAAATTAAGTTAAAAAAGAAACTTAATAATTTTGGTCAATGAGATTTTCTAGGTTCCTCATACACAAAGCAAAACAAAACATAAATTAAACACATATTAGACAATTAAATTCAATTATCATAGTTTAATTTACCCGTTTTGAAACGAGAAACCCAACTGTTCGAAGATTGAGCTTTCAAAAAAAATCCGTCGTGGACAGAATACCCTTGCTTGGTCGCATCACATCCGTCGCGGTCGCGTCGCATCCTGCGCGGTCATGTCGCTCGTGGCCAGAATACTCTTGTGCGGTCACGTCGCTTGGCGTTTCTTCAGGCTGCAGTTCGCATCGTTCCGATCCCTTTAATTCATCTTCGTCTTCATCTTCGTCTTTGATCCGTTACAATTTATTTACAAAAAATAAATCTAACATCTAGACTAATCTATTACAAAAAAACAGACATAATCTACTCGTGGATTTTCTCACGAGAAAAACTAATCTGAACGAATCAGATTAAAACATTCAATTCAACATGAATTTAAACATACACAAAAAAAAAAAACCATGATAATTGGATTCCTGCATAACAGGCCTAACAGTTCTACTATCCAATTTCAAATAGACGTAAGTTCAATTTTTAAAAACTTAATTCGAAATTACAGAGCCGGAATTAATAGCTCTGATACCAGTTATTGGAGAATCGAGGATTGTGCCAAAGGATCTATTCGGGATGTAATTTGAATACTATTTTCATAAATCAAATAACCATTATTGAAACATTCAAATCAAACAATTCATGTTGAATAACATAAACCATACAATAAGCCCTAAACATGCGGAACTAAGGGATTATTGTATTTTACCTTCGAATCGGAGAGACACCATTGAGAAGAATTATCCTTTCAACCTAAAGATCTTCTTGAGTATTTCCTAAGTCCAAGCTTGCAATCCGATGGAGAATCAAACGAACTTTCTAACACTCGAGGAAGGATTAATTTCTAGGAAAAACAGCCACTCACTTATGCATATACTATTTATAACAGGGAAGAGGCCGAAAAATAGCCCTCTTTGTAAGGCAGGGATCGAAATACTCTCCCACTTTGGAGAAAAATATGGATAAAATCCTATCCCTTTCCGAATTAGATTTTTTTCCCTATCTTTTCTTTCCGATATCCTACTTCTAATTAATCCTTATCCTATTAGTTAATGGACTTCTATTGGGCTACTCAAGGGGCCTTTAATAGGATTGGACCTCCCAATGGGCCTAGATATTAATATTGAGTCATCAATATTATTCTAACCCATTAATATTAATTCATTCCGCTATAGAATTAGTATTGAACTATCCATCATAATCCATATTACGAAAATTAATTTAAGCTACTGAATGCTTTAATTAATTAATATCTTTTATTCCTTAAAAACAAACAGCTCAACATTATCATCATATAGGAAGTTAATCCACTATACAGGTTTGATATGATAAACATTCTGAGCCCACCAAGGGTACATAATCAACTTGTTTCACCAGGACACGATTTTCTGTATTAATTTAGCAATCTGTTATATAATTAATAATATTGCCCAACGTATAGAGCATTGAGTCCCAATGACTCTTTACTCAAAATAAATCAAAGCAACATTAATTAACTATATACAATTCTAATTAAGTGACATAAATTAAGAAATCAATAACCACTGAGATCTAGTTTTTCTATCAAGTCAATCTAGAAAAACTATCTCGTTGTTGGTTCAATTCAATGCAACAAATGCACTAATATATCTCTTGGTCTAGACAAACCCAATCCAAGCCTTGCACATCAACTTCTACCAATGGATTGTTCAATTCCATCTAAGTTGTGAATCTTTATACTTATTACAAGGAACCGAAAATGTGATCTTCTATGATCTACTACACACCACATTGTCTACAATGTAAAGTATTCAAACAATATGCAATACATATATATAATATTCATAATATTTAAAGCAAATAATGATAATTTATTCTCATTTAATAAAGTGCAAGAAACAGTTTATATACAAAGCAACACTTAAAAGCATGCTTTACAGTATAACCCTAACATCTTTATGTTCTCAAATTCAATTTCAGGTGAATGAGAAATTTATGTCTAAATGTTACAACTTAAACATGGAAAGTTGGAAGAGTTTAAATGGAAATGTGGGAACTTATCCCACATAGGAAAGAAGGAATAATTTGATGCTCCTTATTAAGAGGAGCACTTGATAAGGAGTTATCAAGTGTGCTCCCTTATGGTGGACTCTAGTGGGATTTTAGCCTTTGACTAAATGGATCCGATGGTGTTTCGCACCATCCGAGCCCGAGCCGGCAAGCGTACGTTGCATTGAGTCGCTTTAGAGGCGCACTTTGTACTTTGCGTCATCACGAGGAGCTGAAGGAGCCTTTGAGTTTTGGTCGAATGGTCCGAATAGGTGGCTCGTTGATTCAGGTTGAGTGCAATGACGTGGCACACCAGCGAAGTGGAACAAGGGCACATTGGGATGGGTCGTACTGACCTGCCAGTGACCGAAGGAGGATTGGACAGGTACGAGCCCGGACCCGCGAACCAGTGCGGCTGGTCGCCAGAGGGGTGCGACCCATCGCCCAACGGGGCGCGAGTCAGTCTGTAGGTGCGATCGCCTAGCGAACAAGTGGGTCCATGTCCGAACTGGTTCGGGCTTGATTGAACTGGTGCCACCAAGAGTAAAAAAGTGCCTTTTCGAAAAGGCAACACAACTCTTCGAAAATTATAAATAGATCCCAGAATCTGCATTTCATTTCACTCCAGCAATTCAATTTGCATTTACATTCTAGTACTCCGGCCCTCCCGAATTCCTAAATAAGAAAGTACTGAGTATCGAGTAGTTTGCCAAAAGCTTTGGTTTTGTTGTGTTGTGATCCCAAAGTTAAAAGTCGTTGTATCTTAGGGGTGATTACCGAAGACTGAGAGTACTAAATTCGAGGCAATATCATTTTTACAGATAGCACACCACACCGAATCCCGACATCTGTACCTAGGGTTTATGTCTCCGCCTCCCTAAATTTGACGATCAGAGTCCCCCAATAAACACATTAGAACCAAACCCTTCACATCCTTCCGGATCAAAGAGTTTTTTTGTTGATCTGCCTTCGAACTTCTTAACCACCGACTTCCCCTGAGTTATACTCATGAAGGACTTCGGATTCATCATTGTGTTACTCGAGTTAGATGGATTTGTACCAGGAACTGCAGGTTTATTAGGAAGATGTGGGAAATCTCTACCCTCTATGATGGACGAGAGAGAAAAACTTGTCATCGCGGCCATAGAGGCGCAAAGAAGAGGTTATAGAGATCAGGCTTTTAAAGAGAGAGAGAGAGAGAGAGAGAGGGAGAGATAGAGAGAGAGAGAGAGAGAGAGAGAGAGAGAATTTGGTGGTCCATTTGCTAAACCGTTATAGTTTGTATATATGAGTGCTAAAAAAAATTGGTAGTTTATGTGCAAAAACGCTGATAGTTTAGTGGGGTTGTCGTAATCAACCCATTCTTTTATACAATATATTATCATAAATCCAAATCTGAAACTAAATTTGGCATGATTTATATCTCTTATTATTTTAATATTAGTAATGATTTATACCTATCTAATTTTAGAACGTAGAATTGACGGAAAAATATGTTTGATTTTCTTTATAAATGGTTCTCTTTTATTATACAGTAAAATTGAGTTCCGTCAAATTTTAAGACAAAAACTGTACATACAGTCATCCATACTTTTAACACAACCAAATAAATGTTTAATATTCATAAATATTTGTTTTTTTTTTGGGTAACAGAGATTTGATCAAAGTATAATAAAGCGTGCTTAGAAATAAATTCAATAGTCAATATTATAAATATATTATCGCTCACACTTGTTGGTTATAAGGTGACCGAAATTCTGGCACAATACGATAGCATGACATAACTATGATGTAATTTAACATAAATTACAAAATCAAAATAACATAATAAAGAGCGAAAATTTTAGCTTAACCTCATAATTTGATTTTGAATTTAATTTAAACTAAACTAATATTTATCTTTATAAAATATAAAATAACTAACACAAAAACAACAACATTACTCTAATTCTCTAACACAACATTATAACATGATTCATTAATATAACGATTTATGAGAGGTAAAGGCGTCAAATCATATGGGTATTTTTATAGGAGCCTTAATTTTATAAGCATATAATGTAAACCTAGGAAGCACCTATCACAAATTAACAATTCAGATAAGCCAAGTCAAAATTTAAAAAGTATATATAAATAAAATAAAAACAGGGCAAAATATTATTCTCGCCGGCAAATCAATTGTTCACCATTTTGACCAATTGAGAAGATTGTTAAATATATCAAATTTTTCATATGTTAAGCATAAGAGCCCAAATAATTGAATCAACAATCATGTCGCAATTTTTCATGATTGTTGTCCTAATATTGGAGCTTATCGTGTACCTAGTTTTTAAGGCTTATTTGAACATAAATTCAATAAAATACAATTGATATGGATCCCTCTACAAGCAATTCATCACCAATGAAAAATTCTACAATTATAGAGTATTTAGATAAATTTACTTGTATCAAACATATTAATACACACCACACACATATATGTATGTAAAAGTGAGCACAACAGGGGTGGAGCGTCCTTAAACAGGGGTCTAAACTTCTGAAAATTTTATAAGCACAATACAATTGTAACTCCAACAATCATCGTATTTTTAGTAATTTCTCAATGCATTGGCAAAATATACCACGCCATTCACAAAAAAACGATACAATTGTCAAAATATATTCAAAAATTGCAATTCAAACCTCAAGTTTTGAATTTACAAAATAAATAAAAGAAAAAAAAAACTGAACCTTTTACGCAATTTCAATTTCATTTGTTTTTCCCGAATCCCCCTTCCCCACGAACAAGGAAAGGAAAAGAGTATCACTTTGTTCAATCCGTGTTGTGTATTTGAGTGAACTAACAATATCTTATACTCCCTCCGTCCCAATCCAATTTGTCTACCTTGGTCGGGCACGGAGGTTAAGAAAAAATAGATTTTGTGGAATCTTTGATTTTTTTAAAGGTGGAGATTGAATATGGACATTTTGAGGGTGGAGATTATGAGAGAAATTTGCCATTTATGGGTTGGCAAATTAGATTGGGACAAACCAAAAAGAAAAGTAGGCAAATTAAAGCGGGACAAAGAGAATATTATTTTTCAATTTTATTCACGAAACATTTCTAAAATTGTTGATATATATAGATATTTAGATATATTTTTATTTAACTAATTTCTGTTGGGAAAAGTTGTTAAGCAGTAAGAATAACAACTACTATAAGTTAAGCATTTTTGGAATGTGAACACTTGACTTTTAGAATTTTGAATATACAGAGTCATTTTCTCTCTAAACAAGAATGAATTATGAGGTTTTAGATCTAGAAGTTAATCAACTTCTTCATGGTATCAGTTACCAGTAATCGGTCTTACGATTTGAATTCTTGTTCCGATTGTCTTTTCCAATTTATTTTTGAGAGTCTTGCAGATTTAGGGTTTCTTACCTGTTGGTTTGACCCGGGCCATGGGCCCGGTTCACCCAGGCTATTGGGCCTGGTCGAAGGCCGCCCAAGTGGGCTGGCCCAATTATAGGAAGTGAACTATTATGGGAGGCCCATCTCCCATAATAGGAAGCCCACCTCTCCCCTATATATACCTCATCTAGTGTACAGGGTACACTTGATGAGAGAGAATAGTGAGAAATGTTTCTCACTCACGTGAGAAACAAAAAGGGGAGAAATCAAAAGTAATTTCCCCCATACCCAAAAGTAATTTTTCAAAGCCTCCGGAGATGGCTTTTAGATTGTGGATCATGGTGGATTTCCGATTGTGATTTCCACCCCGACTAGAGAGTACGAATCATCGAGGTGAGGCCGTGGTTCGACCCGTATACGATCCAGGCTCAAATCTGCTGCAATTGAAGGTACCCGACACTAATTCCAACATTGGTATCAGAGCCAAAAGGTTAGAATCCGGCTCTCGATGATTTTCGTTAATTTTTGTTTTGAACAAAAACGTGCAGTCCCGTTTCTACCCAATTTTGCCAGAATTTTTTTCGATTCTTTATGTACTATTGATTTGTTGTTATATTACTCATTAATAGCTACGTTCTCCAACTTGAATCACTCGATTCCGTTGAGAAATGGATTTTATATGATTTTTTTAAGTTGGATATATGAATCTGTAAATCTGTTGCGAAAAATGTTTTATTTTTTCAGTCAGTTCGGGTGCAATTTTCGTCCGATTATTGTTCTGATGTTTGTGTATAATTGATTTGTTCATATTCTATGTTGAATGAGCTTTCTATAGACATATTATACGTAATTTTTGTTGAGAAACGAATGAGATTTGAGCTTTTAAAGATTGGACGAAAATCATATTTTTCTAAAAATTTTCCGAAAACTTGAAGATGTTCTTGTTTCTGTAAAAACCCGATTTGAGCATGTTAATGTTCGATTTAACGCATTTATGTGGTATGTATGAGTAGTTTATCAAATGTGCTTCGATTTGATATGTTATTTGTGTTAATCGGACTTGAATTGAGTTGTATAACACATTTTCAAAATGAAAAACAGATCTAATGTGTTCTTCAATTATTCTTGATGAAGAACATGAAGAACAATATTCTTCACTCTCCAAGAACACATTTCCTGATCCGAACACATAGTTAGGGTTGTCAGATCGAGAAACCGATTGCACCATTGGACTCGAAATGGCCAAGAACGGGAAGGCGGCGCGTGGAGCCCACTCTCCAGTCAGTGAGAGTGGGACTCTCTTGGTCAAAGGTGTGACACACCAGTGCCCAGTCAGCACACGTTGACGAATGAAATCGTGCCACGTGCGCCACATCACTGCACAATCAACGTCAACGTCAGCAGCCACGTAAGAGCCGCGTCAGCACACGTGGACGAATCATGTCGTGCCACATGTCTAAGACGAAGCTGCATCAGCAGCCACGTGGCGAGCCACGTGGGAGCCATGTGGCCACACGTCATGCAGAGGCAACTAATGGTGTGCTGACACGTGGCATATGTGCCACGTCAGCCAACCGATTTAATTCGGTTCAGTGGCTGTTCCGAGTTAAGCGGAACAGGTCTGCCACCAGTTCGTATCGGTTTGTCACCGCGAACTATTGCCGGACCGCCGGCCCGCCACCATGTCGCCGCCGTCGAACCACCGCAGTGCCGACCACCACCGGCGCGTGAGAGCGCGTGACGGCACGTGAGACGCGCCTGGGGCGCATGCCGGCGCGTATCGGCGCGTGGTCAGCATATTTCGCGTGTGTGATGCGCGTGGGCTCCTCTGGATAGTGTATTTGTGCGTATGTTCATATTTTGACGCGTACGAGCACATGAGACACATGTTTTATGCTTATGCATACGTGTATGCGCGTGTACGGGTGCGTATGCATGCATGTGAGCATGTGATGGACGCAACGAAAGCGTGGTGATATGTGATGGAGCGTGTACTGGTTATGAACATGCGTCAGGGGTCATGTTCATGGAATTTTCACCCGAAAGCTTCTGTAACGTTTTCACACCTATTTTCTGTGATTTCAGTTATCCTCCATGGGTTTCAAATTTTGGAAATTTTGAATCCACTTAAGAGTTAATCAAGATCTAGAAATTGGGTTAGGATGTGAAAATGATACAGTATTTTTTCGGGAAAAATTGTTGAAGTGTCTCCATGACCTTAAACTTGTTAGTACATTCAAATGGAACTAATGAGCAATGAATCACATAGGATTATTGGTCATGTTCCTTAGTGAGTGTTCTGAATAAGTTTACAATGACCTTATGATTGGATATGTCTAATCTAATCCTATCCTTACCGTTTTATTTTTCGAGTTAGTTGACTTGCCTCTAAGCTGACCAAGTGTTAGGCTCAGATCAAAGGTGATCACAGGGCTAAGTCAACATTTGGATAGATGTTACATCTATCGATGAATGAAGATAGACTTTATTACGATGCTGATACGAGTGTCTTTACAGATGCTTCGTAAGCATGTAATGGGAAAGTCATCTGTCATAAATGGGATATAGTTAAGGGCAATAACTTGTTTTTAAACCTAATTCCCAAACATATGGACGGTGCATATTTCATGATCCTTGACATTTAACTGTGTGTTGAACCCCATGTTATGTATGATCAACTTGTTGTCTATACAACTTGAGTGTGATCAACATAGTAAAATCGTGTTGAGAACATGATTGGTTATTTGAGTGGGGGTTATGGGAAGAATCCTTGCATTCTCACCTATAACAATTGTAGATTCTGTTTTCCTTCAGGATTGAGTTGTGGTAATACGACGGTTGGATATGGGTGATGATTAGGAACATAGTGAACTTTCGAGGTCATACCTTCCGTTAAGTTATCACAATGTCAATTCTAGAACAAAATCTTATGTACATTTAGTTTTAGTAAGCACATACATGTGCAATCACCTCACTTACATCTAGACCATGGTGTATAACACAATTAGTTAGTTAATTCTTAGTAAACCTTGTCTTTAGTGATAAGTAGATTATGACCAGGAGGTCATAACAATTAGATGTGTACTAGACTTAGAGATAGTCTTGAATGACTTCAACCGAATCATATGAACCCTAGGAGGGTGTTAGTGTTGAAACAGAGAAGAAACCGGAAACGGTTCTAGTAGTATGGAATTTAAGACGATTCCTCTACTGATGAAACCTTGGATAATCAACAGACTCTGGACTTGGTAGTAATTCTCATTTAATGAGAAAATACTTTAACTCAAGATATCAGGGTATATTAGAGTAAATGTTTGGTATCTCTACCGCCACCAGTCAGAGGTAGTTACCCCAAGTCTTCTCTGTGAACAATAGATTAAGACTTAAGTTAGAGTCTAGTATCTTCCTATTGAGTGGGGGCATCTAAAAATCGATCATGCCCATTGGGACAACTCGGTGTTTTAGGGATGCTGCTTATAATAGTGATTATAAGTGGCTAGAGGCTACTAATTAGTCAGTTACAAGTTCCCAGTTAAGAATTGGATTCTAAACATAAGAGGAACATGGTAAAGGTGGAAGATACTGACTGTGATTTTTCAGAAGAACGTCTCCCAGTAAAGACAAATGGGTCTTTTTGGGAAATACAAAATTCTGAGCAAATACAGAATAATGTGTTTGGCTCAACACATGTACTGAAACTAATTGGAAAGGCACTCAATTGTGCTAATCCAAAGTAAATTCCTTAGTTCTTGACGCACCTGCCATATGAGTCGACAATGAGGATTAAGCATATAACATTATTCATTAAGTGTGGTAATAGATACCTGAACACTTCTTGAGAAACACTTGATAGTGCACACTCACCTTGAATGATTGCAAATGCTAGACAGTGTCAGACTTGTCAATTAATTCCTTTACTTTGGGTAAAAGGACTTAAGGCAGTGAATGTCACAACTGGAAATCTCATGGACATTTTTTGACTATTTCAATAGGATTATGAGGATAAACACGAGAATTTATACCATAATTGATCATTTAGGCATTTATCACTGTAAATTTAATTTGCAGCATGCTGAAGTTGATGATTAGGCTTGATCCCTTGAAATTTGGAATTGCATGATGATCTAAAGTTTTTTCTGTTTGTTATCCTCAAGAATCTTGAAATAGAATGAAGTTTGGTTACGGTTGGAGTTCTTCTAAAGATCTTGACTCGGCTTGAGATAATAATAGATTGATTGGTTGATAAACATTAAGACAATATTGTAGATGGACATGAAGAGAATGTTTTGTGTTGTTGGATGAAGTAAACATATGTGTATGCCTTTAAAGTGGACTAATTAGTGCAAAGGTGCACTAGACTACTTTACGTTAGGCATAACATGATGCTTCAATTAACTGGAAATGCACTCGAGGAGTAATTTTTCCGGAATTGTTAATCTCAGGGGGGATTATGTTTCACTTTATCATCAATACTTGAAATATTTTTAAGACAATTAGGATCATTTTTCATTGTGATTAATCTACTGTGATGTTTTGTGATTCAACGAAGTAATAGTTGATCGTGGAGCCTAATCTCGCGATACATATGAGGACTACTCACACGAATTAGTCGAATTCATTTGATTCACTGAAAGTTAGACACTGGTGTGTTTGACACAATGATCAAATGAATAACGTATAAGTGCTCTTAGACTAATTACAGGTGTGAAAAGTCTCATGATCATATGATGATCAATGTACGGATATATTATCTAGCAAACATTCGTTCTTCACACACATTTTTCAATAAAATTGTGTGGTGGGAGGGGGGGGGGGAAGATGTTGCTAGATAAATATTGAGATCCATGAGGGTGCAAGTCAAGTAGTTTATTTCATTGGAAAAGAACATTAATTGCGACCCATACCTTGAATCAAGGTATTCATTGAATCAGTAACGTAAACTTTTGGACTTATAGATAGTCAAACCTGAGCAAATAAAGGTTCCAAGGGTCAATGAGGATTCTGGGATTAATTGCTTAGGCGAGTGACATTTTCCAATTAAGTTTGGAAAGCTCAAAACCTCAGTAGAGGAAATGTATCCTTAAGGGATACTCTGTCAGTCCAAAGGTTATAGGTTCAAAGATGAACAGTTGATAAGTTTGTTACTAAAGTAGAATCACAAAACCTAGCATTTTGGAGATATTTCTATGAAATGTTCAAATGAAGATCTGCATCCAACTAAGCTATGAGAAGTTCAAAAGGATATCCTGAAATAAGATTCCAGTGGGGTCAACATTCAGTGAAATCAGAATCTATTTAAATTTTTCGATGGAACAAAATCGAAAAAATGCATGCTTGAATCTATGAGATTGAAAGGCATGTTTAAAACCTAGCATTTTGGATATATTTCTATGAAATGTAAAAATAAAGATCTGCATCCAACTGAGCTATGAGTAGTTCAAAAGGATATCCTGAAATAAGATTCTAGTGGGGGTCAACATTCAGTGAAAACAGAATTTGTTTGAATTTTTCGATGGAACAAATTTGGAAATATGCATGCTTGAATCTATGAGATTGCAAGGCATGTTTTAACTAGGAATCTCCAGAATTGAGAAAGAGTTGGACTCTGTATCATCCTTAGATGGATAAATGGATGAAAGCAAAGGGATATTTATCTGACTGATGTAGTTGAAACCAAGTCCGGGCACTGGTTGATATCTATTGGACACAAAGAGATTGTGAACCAATGGTTCTCAAAAGGCTGTTAGAACTGCTAAAGGTAAAAATCTCAAATTGGTTGGAAAGTTACACTTTGAGTGTAAGACTTGTCCCTGAGGACATTTCCCATCAATGTTGAGTTTTACCATGATTCGTCCTTAGTTAGCCAACTTAGAATTTGATTTGCAAATTTTGAAGTGGTTGAGTGACTGTATTTCTCAGTGGAGAACTTGACAGATAAGCAAGTTGGTTTACCAAGAAAGTTTATAGTTAGAGGCCAAGAAATCAATTTCATAGCCTAGTATAGTACTCAAGTCAAAAGTATATGAGATTTTACGAAAGTATTAATTTCATGTAACACCACAAGGAAACTTGCAATCTAAATTTTGCTAGTGAGCAAAGATATTGAGTATTATGACCATTGATAAATGGGCAATCTTACAACTCGGAGTCGAAGGATATGGATAGGGTTACTTATAGGATAAGTGAAGGTTCCAAGGGATCATCTAATTTCTACTTGTGATTGTATGAGCATCACTTGTAACAATCTTAAAGTGATTCCATGTGGACGCCCATGTATCCGCTAATACTCTTATTGGCTATAGTCGAAGTTTTGAAGCCACTTGATGTGTCCAATAACTTCTATAGAGAAGTTTACAATGCCCATCGTACGATATTTTAGTACTGCTAAGAGTTGCAAATAACTTTGAGATGTGTGTGCCTTAGTGTAGGCTTTTCCATGGGTCTAGTAATTAAGCATTAATCAAATCCTAGTAAAATTGTAGGAGTACACTTGAAAGGGTTTTTGTGATGTCTAGGATGCATTGTATCATTCTTCTTAGTAAAGAAACTATGATCTAGTTGGATAATACATAACTGATACTCAGTACCGTGATGCAGATCAGAGACTGCATCTAAGTAGTTACTCTTGCAAAGTGGCAGGATCATCTCGGGGAGATGAGAGTATTGGATAAATGTATAGATTTCTACAATCAGAGCAAATCTTGGAGCTTTTTCCTATACAATGCGAAGTTGTTTTTGTTTGAGTGATTTTGGAGTGATAAGCAGTTCAGTGGGGGCATTGGCAACCCACAACCCATAAATGGGGCGTAGCTTATGAGAGACTCCAAACACTAACCAAGTACATCACATCTTGACTTTATCTAGGATATTGTCACATAATGCGAGGTGATTATGATACTTATGTACACTTATGAATTGACGGTATATTCAAAAGTATGTCGGACAAGTTGAAATTGATTGGCTCTCTCACACGAGCAATCACCTCCAATGTTGGATGACATAGGAGATGAGACCAGTATAAAATTCATTCAGTTGATTCTATGAGTGTCGCCTTAGTACGCTAAGATGAGATCCATGTTCGCTAACATGAGATGGAATTGGATATTTGATTATCCAATTATAACTTGTCGTATAGCCAGATGTGAGTTTTCTCAAGTTAGACGTTAACTTGAGGACATCTACGAAGAAAAACTCTGGTTAGCTGTCGAAGGACATCTAGACCAAGATCTGTACAATGTGTTCAGTAAATGACATACGCTTCCTTTAGGGAAATGACACATTGTAACGTGTGTTTCCTGCATGTGCTTGTGACCAAGTGGATAATGAGAAATGAGTCCCTATTTTCTCATTGTGTGGGATCCAGATGTTTAGATTACCTCATAGTATATCCTTTAAGACTTTTTCCTGTGCCTTTAGTCTTTTACTCAGTGTTGCTACTTTAGCATGCTCCCAATAATCACGAAATTATTCGGCTATGCGGGACATGTCTAGGAAAACAGCTAGATGAAAGACTAGAAGGTATAAGGAAAAAGGAAGACTGCTACTGCCATCACAGTTTAAAGATTCACTGGAGCCAATTTTGTTCAAGGAACGTAATAGTGAATGTAAAACAGAGTGATGAATCTGGTAGGCTCCTTCATTAATGAAGGGACAAGGAGGCATACTGATTCTTGGCATTGGGTAACGAGTCTGGGATATAGCGAGTTCGTTGTACACCTTAACCAGTGTATAACTATATGCTCTTGAGATACTCGTAGGTCACACGATCCATTAGCTAGTATGATCTCGGTGAATTGGAAAGATCACGAAGGGCTAGGTCTCAGCCCTCATAGGCGAGTGGAGGATGTTGGTTTGCCTCGGGTCATGGGCCCGGTTCACCCGAGCTATTAAGCCCGGTCGAAGGCCGCCCAAGTGGGCTGGCCCAATTATAGGAAGTGGGCTATTATGGGAGGCCCATCTCCCATAATTGGAAGCCCACCTCTCCCCTATATAAAACTCATCTAGTGTACAGGGTACACTTGATGAGAGAGAATAGTGAGAACTTTTTCTCACTTACGTGAGAAACAAAAAGGGGAAAAATCAAAAGTGATTTCTCCCATACCCAAAAATAATTTTCCAAAGCCTCCGGAGATGGCTTCTGGATTGTGGATCCTGGTGGATTTTTTATTGTGATTTCCACCCCGACCGGAGAGTACGAATCATCGAGGTGAGGCCGTGGTTCGACCCGTATACGATCCGGGCTCAAATTCGCTGCAATCGAAGGCACCCGACACTAATTCCAACATTACCCTTTCTTGTTTTTCCTGATTTTTTCTTTAATCGATTTGTTCTTCGTCTTTTGGCATTCTATTTTTGAGTTTTTCTCTCGTTTTTTTTGCTATTATTGTGGTTTTAGACTTCCAAGATGGTTCGTCATGCACCACAACCAGCTGAGAATGTGGCTCTAGAACCTGTTGTGCAGCCGAATCCGCCTTTGATGCCTGAAAATCCAGTATATTTTTCCGGATTAGACAATCCTGGTATGACTCTGGTTACCCATCTTCTTACTGGCGCAAATTACAATTCCTGGTGTAAATCTCTGTTGCTAGCTTTAGGATCTAAATCTAAGATTGGCTTTGTTGATGGATCGATTGTTGAACCTTCTGATAATATGTCTGCTGAATATGCTAATTGGAAGAAAGTTGACTGTATGGCCATTTCTTGGGTTTTAAACAGCATTTCGAAGGATATTATAGAGGCTTTTGTATATGCTAATTTTACTAAGAGACTATGGAATGAAATTGGACAACGTTTTGGTGAAAGTAATGGACCCTTGTTATACCAGTTGCAAAGGGAAATCTCTACAATTTCTCAAGGCACTGACTCTGTCCAGATATATTTTACAAAACTAAAGAAATTATGGGATCAGTTTTCTAGCCATTGCCCTCTTCCTATCTGTTATTGTGAGACTGGTAAAACTGCTTTGACTATGGATTTACAAACAAAGTTTATTCAATTTTTTATTGGGTCTGAATGATACATTTGATGGAGTTCGTAGTCACGTACTCCTTATGGAACCACTGCCAGCAGTAAACAAAGCTTGTTCTATGATTGTAACTGTGGGAAAACAAAGGTCTCTTCAAGTTGTCTTACCTGATAATCTTGATCAAGCTGCCATGTTAATTAGGAATTTTGGGAATAAAGGTCCTAATAAGGGAAATGGTCAACCTGCCTTTGGGAAGGGTAGAGGAAATCCTAGGAAAATCAAAGAAGAAAAGGCTAAGCTAAGATGCACTTCTTGTGGAGCTACAAGGCATGAAGTAACTAAACGCTTTCAGTTACATGGTGATCCATATTAGTATAAGAAACTGCAGGATCAAAAGGGTTTTCCAGTAGCAAATGTGTTTCTTGACAAAGATTTGTCAAAATTAGATTTGAAATCTACTAATTTGTTTGTTCTGTTTCAGCAGGAGATAGCCAAATTCTTTGCTAACAAAAATCTGGTATCTTATTCTAAGGGACAACAATCTGACTTTGCACATGCAGTATCCTTTGAAGTTACTATTCATAATGAGTTCAGTTTTTCTGTCTTCATAAATATTTCTAAAGAATCATGGATATTGGACATTGGTGCTAGTAAGCACATGTGTTTCAATATTCATTGTTTTCTATTTCTTTACTGATTTCACCTGTTAATATAATTTTGCCTGATGGGTCATCCAAAATGATTACTCATTCTGGAACATGGTTCTAAAAATCGGCCTAAGCGGTCCTAGGCCGATCCGAATTTCCTAAAATCGGTAATTTTAGGAGGGCATCGAGTTCGGCACCACCTAACCCGATTAGGCGGCGCCTAATTCGTCTAGCCGCTGCCTAACGCGCCTAACTGCACAATTTTTTATTTTATATTTTTTCATAATTTTTATATTTTTTTATTTCTTTTTTATTATTTTACTTTTTTTACCTTGTCAGCGTGTTTGACTTTAGGTGAGCCCTTTTAAAATTTTAATTTCTTTTTACACATCTAATTTAATAATTTCCCCTCCACCCACTATTTATTCTTTTAAAATTTGAAGTTGGTGGTGTTTATTTTATTGTTTTCAATATTTTTTGTATGTATTATTTATTTATCAAATAATTAAATTATTCGTCTATGATGGTGTCATCTAGGCGCCGCCTAAGCGCTAGGTCCCAATGAACCGATCGACTAGCGACTAGCGATTTTTAGAACACTGTTCTTGAACAGTCCCATTAACTAGAAAAATTAATCTTGAAAATGTATTACATGTCCCTTCTTTTCGATATAACTTGTTATCTATTTCTCAACTAACCAAAACTAATGGTTTTCAAGTTTTGTTCTCTGATTCTGAATGTCTTATACAAGACCAGACGGATAATACACTGGTTACAAAAGGATGCTTGGCTGGAAACTTGTACTTGTTGCATTCTAAGTGTAAAAGTTTTTTTAGCAAATCTATTATTTCTAATTTTCCCGTGTGTTCTTCTTTTACAAGCTGTAAAACACTTCATTTTTGGCATAAGACATTAGGCCATGCTTCCCCTATTACTCTATCACATCTTCCTTTCTTGAAACAACTGTGTAATAAGCCTGATATAAATATTCTTAGGCAATGTGAATCCTGTTTTAAAGGCAAACAACATAGATTGTCTTTTGCCACTAGTTCAATACAAACTGTTGATACATTTCAATTGTTATTACATGTAGACATATGGGGGCCTTGTAGAGAACCTAGTCTTACTAATACACCATAATTTTTTTACTATTTTAGATGATTATAGTAGATGCACATGGGTTTTTTTTATGATAAATAAGTCTCAAGTTCCTAAACTGCTCAAAGATTTTATGATAATGGTTCAAAATCAATATAATAAATTTGTTGAAACAATAAGATCTAATAATGGACTTGAATTTACTAGTACAAAATGTAAATTTATGTTGGCATCATTTGGCATTTTACATCAGAATACATGTGCTTACACTCCTCAACAAAATGGAATTGTTGAGAGAAAGCACAGACACTTGCTAGAAGTAGCTAGGTCTATTATGTTTCAAACATCTTTGCCTTTGCATTTCTGGTCATATTCCATTCTAACGGCTGCTCATATAATAAATAGGTTGCCTACTTCAGTATTGTCATGGCAAACTCCTCATAAAATTTTATTTTCCAAAGAACCTGAGTATGACATGTTACATCCATTTGGATGTTTAGTTTTATGCTGCGAATGTATTGCCTAGCAAAATTAAGTTTTCACCTAGATCACACAAGTGTGTTTCCTTGGGTGTTGTTAATGGAAAAAAAAGTTGTGTGTTGTTTGACATTGAAAATGAAACAATAATAACTTCTAGAGATGTGCATTTTTTTATGACATTTTTCCATTTTCTGATGTTAAGAAAGATTCAATCATAAATCTTCCTGTTTTGCCTGTTACTTCAAAATCATCATCAGTTGAACATCAGGTTCCAGTTTCTACTAGAACAGATACAGACTTAGGCAAAGGTAAAAGACTCAAGAAGGCACCTGATTACTTACAAGACTTTGATTGTAATCAAGTTATTGGTGAGTCTAATACTTCTGTTGTTTTACTAGGTAAGTCGCACCCTTTAATGTCTTATCCGTATGCGTAAATCTACATCTTTTAGTGATGTCTATGTGGAATTTCTTGCAAATATTTATGTTGCCAAAGAACCTATAAGTTATTCACAAGCTTGCAAGGATAAAGAGTGGGTAATTGTTATGAATAATGACCTAGAATCCTTAGAAAAAAAAAAATACTTGGGTGTTGACAGATTTACCAAAAGGAAAAAAATGCTATAGGAAATAATTGGGTTTATAAAATAAAAATAAATCCTGAATGGTTCAATTGAAAGGTATAAAGCTAGGTTAGTCGTGAAAGGATACACTCAAGTCTTTGGAGAAGACTAAACTGATAGTTTTAGTCCAGTAGCAAAAATGGTGACTGTTAGGATCTTTTTAGTAATAGCAACTACAAATAAATGGCAAATTTCTCAACTAGACATTAATAATGCTTTTTTACATGGTTTTATTGATAAAAAAATATACATGAAGCCTCCTTAAAGGCTATAAAAAAGCCAAACCTGGTCAAGTTTGTAAGTTAGAGAGAAGCTTATATGGTCTAAAACAAGCATCTGGAAGGTGGAATTGTGAATTCACAAATAAAATTATTGAATATGGGTCTATTCAATCTGAATCTGATCATTGCTTGTTTACTTATAACAAAAATGGAATTTTTCTTGCACTATTAGTCTATATTGATGATGTACTGATATCAGGTTCCAATACTCTTTTAATAGACAATCTGAAAGCATACTTACATCAAAAGTTAACAATTAAAGATTTGGGTTTTGCTAAATACTTCCTTGGTATTCAGATTGCTAGAAATGAGAAAGTGACTTATCTATGCCAGAGAAAATATATAATTGATATATTAAATAATACTAGATTGATAGGATGTAAACTAACTTCTGTACCACTTCCAACAGGCCTTACTCTAAGTTCCACACAAGGGGAACTTATGAGTGAACCTGAGAAGTATAGAAAGCTTATTGGCAGACTATTATATTTGGTTTTTACAAGACCAGATATAACTTATGTTGTACACCAGCTCAGCCAATATGTTAATCAACCCCTAGAGGAACATTGGGCAGCTGCATTACACATAGTAAAGTACTTAAAAAACTGTCCCAACCTTGGTCTATTTTATTCATCAGATAATTTTCTTACACCTAAGGCCTACTGCGATGCAGATTGGGCGTCATGCAAGGATACAAGGCGTTCCATTAATGGCTACTGCATTTTTCTTGGAACAACATTGGTCACCTAGAAAACGAAGAAAGAAGTAACGATGTCTAGATCTTCAGCAGAAGCTGAATATAGAGCACTTATTAATACAGTTGTTAAACTACAGTGGATAAGCTACATTCTTCAAGATTTTCAGATTCCAGTTCCCAAACCAATCACGATGTACTGCAACAATCAAGGTGCAATCCACATAACAGTGAATCCTGTGTTCTACGAACGCACAAAACACTTAGAAATCGACTGCCACGTGGTCTGAAACAAACACAAAGAAGGCTTCATCGACTTGAAGCATATTCAATCTAAAGACCAGCTTGCGGTTTTTTCACAAAGATTCTCGGACCTTCACAATTTCAGTACTTAATGTCGAAGTTTGGACTTCTCAACATCGACGAAACTCCAAACTTGAGGGAGCAGGGGTGGGGGGGAGGGGTGTTGATATATATAAATATTTAGATATATTTTTATTTAACTCATTTCCGTTGGAAAAAGTTGTTAAGCAGTTAGAATAACAATTACTATAAGTTAAGCACTTTTGGAATGTGAACACTTGCCTTTTAGAATTCTGAATATACAGACTCATTTTCTCTCTCATCTTTCTCTCTCTAAACAAGAATGAATTATGAGGTTTTAGATCTAGAAGTTAATCAACTTCTTCAAAAATTAGTTAACTTATTCATTTGTTTGTCAGTTTTATCTTAGTCATGTACAATAGCATACTAAAGATATTATTGCAACTATTAACAACATACATTTTATAGTTTTAAAATAGTTTAAAATAATGAGTTCCATGATAACACCCCATATAATCTCCTAAAAAAAGCACGATATATAATTATTTATTAAGCTGTAGTTAGTTACACAGTTGATAAAGTCGAGACACAAGTTTAACGCGTTATTGTAAGATGATATTGTCCTGAATTCTAGTGCTCTCGTTTTTCGACAATCGTCCCCAATATACAACGACTTTTAGCCTTAGAGCCGCAACATAACAAAACCAAAACTTTTGGCGAACTACTCGATACTCGAGACTTCCTTTAACTCAAATTTAGGAGGGATAGAGAGACTAGAATGCAAATGCAACTTTATGCTTGGAGTGAATTGAAATACCAGAATGAGAGGGTGTATTTATAGAATATAAAGAGTTGTGATGCTTTTTCGGAAAGACACCTTTTTTACCCTTGGTGGCACCAGTTCGGACTGACCGAACTGGTTTAGATTTGGACACACCCGTTCGCGGGTTGCTCGCACCTGCTGCTGAACCCGTGCCACGCAGGATACTGGTCGTTGATCCGGGCCTGTGCGCGACCTGGCCCGCTTCGGACACTGACAGGTCGGTCCAACCCATCCCAGTGCACTCAGTTCCGCCTTGCTGGTGTGCCACGTCATAGCACCGATCCGAACCACCGCGAGCCCGTTGAACCTATCCGGACCAACTTGCCAAAACTTCGAGCTACCTATCCGGACCAACTTGCAAAAACTTTAAGGCTCCTTCACTCCTTACGACTTGTGCAAGGTTTGCATCATCCTTGGGTCCATTTAGTCAAAGGCTAAATCCCACTAGTGTCCACCATAAGAAAGCAAACTTGATAACTCTTTTATCAAAGTACTCATCTTAATAAAGAGTACCAAACTACTCCATCTTTCCTATTTGGGACAAATTCTCACATTTCCCGTTAACTATTCCAACTTTCCATATTTAAGTCGCAATATTTAGGTATTAATTTCTCATTCATCCGAAATTCGTTTTGAGAAAATAAATATATTAAATTCATCTACTCAAAACGTAGATTATGATTTTGCAACTTAATTACATTTTTAACCAACAGAATTCAAAATTAAAAGTGCTCAAAGATTAGCCAATACCAACCTTTCAAAACCAATTTTCCAACATAAATTACCTAAGTTGTTCATTTGCTTATGTCAGTTGAGTGGGGCTTGGGTGCACCACGTGCACAATAGTGTTATGGTGCACCACTCATACAGTATTTTCTCGTGCACTTAATATATGGTTGATTTACTCATAGAGTACGGTTGATTTATTCATACAATATATCACTATCAGTATGGTTGATCAACTGACTCATAAATGGTTGATTTGCACTCAAGGTATGATTAATTTACTCATACAGTATGGTTGATTTACTCATACAATATACCACTATCAGTATGGTTGATTTACTGAATCATAAAGTATGATTGATTTGCTCATACAATATTCTGGTGCACAATAAATCTATTGTGCACATTGTGCACACAAAATTTTGCCATGTTAGTTTTATCTTAGGCATGTACAATAGCATACCAAAAATATTGTTGCAACTATTAACAACATATATTTTATAGTTTTAAAATAGTTTAAACTAATAAGTTCCAGGATAACACACCATATAATCTCCTAAAAAAACACTATATGTAATTATTTATTAAACAATAGTCAATTAGGATGCTCAATCAGCTCTACAGTTTATTTTGTTAAAACTATGCATTATTAGTCATTCTTAAATAATTTCACAAAGTAAAAATATTTATATCATTATTATTTACTCATTCATTGATGTTAAGTTATGTTAGTGATTTAAATTATTGAACGAAGGATTTGTTTCTTTTGTAGTTCACGTCTGAGTTTGATGAATAAAAATAGAAATTTGTACATATTTTTTGACGAATGAGGTGTTGGATTTGCCCACCAAGTAGCCAGTGATCGTAAAGTAAATTAAAATAAAAAATAATTGTGTGTGATTATATGATAGCGGGAGATGGAGAAAATGGAAGGGAAGAGTCAACCGACGTAGAGTTGGTAAAGTATAATTGTTGAAAGCGGCGTTTGCTAAGCTTGCTTCTCTTCTAAATTAAGCAGCCTCAAACCAGATTCACCATCCCCCGACTCCTTCCAATTTATCACCCATCACAGGTATCTTTTTATGCTCTCTTACTTCCCGGCTATTCGATTGTTTCAATCCATGGAAATACGGATTTACTATGTCACTTTGATTTTCTATTCCCACTGCGCTTCATTCTTCTTAATTCACAATCACACACAACACAAAACAGCTAAATTATCTGCAGTGAATTTAAAACCTTAAATAATTTAGTTGAATTGTGTAGAGTTAGGGCTGTTATTTATATATAAACGTGTTTTTGTGTCTCAATGCTAATATAAGATTTCCTAGTTTTATGCTGCGATGGTTTGCTGTGTCTACTTTATGCACTGTTGATGCTGCTTTATTTTCCTTTTCTTATTGAGTTGAATGCACTTTCTTTCGTTTTACACGCCTGTTTCCCTAAATCATATTACATCTTCACTACCCACTTTAAGTTATTTGCTTTTCAATGTGTACGTTTCTTTCATCCTGCATTTATTTAACACAAGGCATATGCTGATAGTTATCTGTTAATTTTTTTAAAGAGGTGATCAGAAGTAATTCGGAAGGGAAGACTCAATTAGCCCAGGAGGATTGCCTATGGATCAGAGTAATTAACTCCAGTTTTCTTTTCATCAATATGTTTTCTCAGTATATTTTACATGCTTGAAGCGTAAATTGGCATATACAGATACGATTGTCCTTTATGATTCTGCAATATGCCCCCTTTTCTGTTATTGCTTTGGACATATCACACTGTGCGTAGTTAGGGGGTGGGGGTGGGAGTGGGGTGCTCGAGGTAGATATGAGTTCAAGAGGTTTTGATTCACTCAGTGAAAGAAACTATAGGGAGTTCATGAAACTTGAAAAGCCTTCTCAACACTTAATTAATTTGAACCCTAGGGGCTAGTCCAGTTGAATGGGAGGTGACAAAGGGACCTCATGGTCCATGGTTCTAATCCACACTGCCAATGTCTCCCGGGCCCAGGGGTCAGGGTGCACGCGGTTACCCTGAGTTTGTCTGCTGTGGATTGGACAGTGACTTCTCGCCTATTATAAGGAAGATAATAATCAAAAGAAACTCAGATTTACTAATCAAGAACAGGCAATGTTTGATAGAAGTGTTTGCAACTTTCAAAGTAATAAATGACTGTGAATTTATATCAAGACCACTTTACTATGTCACTGGAGATCATGTCATTCAGTAATTGTTTTTGAGTATTAATCTGATAAGGGTGGGGTCGGTGGGAATTGAACCCTGGTCGTTGACTTGGGTTACAACATGCTCAACCAACTAAGGTACTATCAATTCCCTCATTCAGTAATTACAAAAATAAATTATCCATCGTATTACTCCACAGTGGAAGCATATCTCCAAAAAATACTAACTTTGACTTTCCTCTACGGTCAGTTATTGTGGACTTAATGGAATCAATAACACATTTAGAGACTAATAAGCCTCCTAATGCTATAAAATGGGAATTCTTGGTGTTACAGATGCTACTATTGAAGAGGGGGAGAGTAGAAATGCACTTGAACTTGTCAGATCAGTTTCAGATAAGCATCTTGATCTGTTGAGGCCATCTGCTCGATATTATTCCATGTTTAAAGGTAGTTATTATGTCTGGATTCATGTGATACTCAATAAGAATGGTTGGAGTTATTTTTGTTAACCGATATGTCAGTGCGCGTTATAATGGTAAATGATCGAGTTTCCACGTGGTCATATAATGCCTTCTTTCGTGGCATGATCTGGATTTATTGTTTTAGACAACTCATTTCCAGGATTTGTTTGCTGCATGAGCAGCAATATGGTATCATGGTTTGAACTCCATACTTACGTTTCTGGGTTCAATATTGATAGATATGCTGCCATAATTATCTAATTAGTAACTAAGATCCATGTTTCAGTGCCTTTTCTTATTTTTTTCCTTTTCGGTGGAAGTCTCTACATTGTTTTTTGGTTTATTAGTTAGGATTTATAGCTTATTAACTGGCTACTAGAACTTCAATGTGATTAATTCCATGCAGTTCTCATGGCTCTTGCTTTACCACTGAATCCCTTATCAATAAGGGCACTTACATTAAATAATCCATCAATATTTCATGATAAAGAGGCCTCTTGCCTAAGCTTATTTCAAACATTTTATAAGTTGTTTCAATAGCTTATAAGATGTAATATATCAAGAGCTTATAAGTTAATAAAGTGTTTGGACAATGGTCAATTGATGAAAGGGTTTAGATATGATTCGGCGGATGAATTTGAAATTTACTTTCAAACACACATTTTGGTTAATGTATGAAGTGTGCGTTGCGTGTTGTGTTTGTGTGGTGTCTAGTGTGTGTGTGGAATGTGTGTGGTGTGTGGAAGAAGTGTGTGTAGTCTGTGGAAGAAGTGTGTGTAGCATGTGTATTGTGTTTGAACTTTGAAGTATGTGTAATGTATTTATCAGTGTGTAGCATGTGCAATTTGAGCGTGACTTATTAGATATTAAAAAAACTAGATGGACTAGAGAGATGCTTATTCTACATCTTATAAGTTGTTTAATATCTTATTTTACCGAGCACATTTTAAGGGCTTATATGCTCCACAACATGTTATAAGATGTTTTGAGGAGCTTATAAGCTTTGTCAAACACCCTTTAGATATCCCGAAGTTTGTTCTCAATTCCTTATTTTACTGATATTTAGAATGTCTCCCTTGCAAGTCAGAAAATGTGAAAATGATATTCTTTAATCTAGTAATAAGTTCTAATTCAATTATAATTAAGTGTATTAGGAATGAAACTTATATAAGTGATCTTATATTATACTTTGGTGGAAGATATAAATTACTATCAAAACTATCAGGCAATTTAGGTGATAATTTTTTTGTGTTTACTTTAAATTTTAAATTAAATAAGTATGTTAAGGCAAATAAGAAGAAAAAGGATAAATACTACAATGTAGGTTGATCATTTTGTAGAAGGGAATTTCCGGAATAACAAAAACCAAATATGCATTTCTGCTTTCTTGTTATCATATGAAGTATAGTGTTATCCTTGCAGGACAAGCAACAGATGGTGCAGACAGGGAAAAAGGAAGGTATACTCTGATTAGAGACGAAGAAGATTCTCAACTAGGGATATATGACAAACCTCTTCCTTGCTTTGGCTGTGGAATAGGATGGTTCTCGTAAGTATTCTCATACATACTCGTCTCTGCATTTTTACCTTATAAAGTAAATAAATCCTCTCTCTTCAGTTTCCTCTTAGGTTTCTTGTGCCCATTGATGTGGTATTATGCTACCATCTTGTACTTTGGAAATTATTATCGGAAGGATCCTAGGGAACGAGCTGGTCTTGCTGCTTCCGCGATTGCTGTGAGTAGCTTCCTATCTCAACGCTTTTATGTTAGGGAAAATTGTAAAACGACCCTTGAAGTTTGACCTATTCACTGAAAAGCCCTATTATAATTTGCATCCTGACAAGAACACCCTTGATTTAAAAAAAATCCAAGTAGTTAATTTTCCTACGAAAACCCCTATCAGCAGCAGTTTATGGAAAAAACAAATGTCTAGCGTGGCATTTGTAAGTTCTGATAGGGAGCTTATATTTAACTATGCTACACCTCTAGATATACTTTTTTTTTTTTTTCCTTGTGTGGTTCCGATTCATCTGAGACCTGGCTTTATTTTGCAGGCAATGGGATGTTCTGTTATATTGTTTATTGTATTTGTAATTGTGATTTTCTAGCTATGATATTTGGTGGTTCGAGGATGCTGATATGCATTAATAGGGAGGGAGGGTTATACACATGTTAATATGACTCTGTTTGGACAAAGCAAAATTGCTTTTGGAAATTTAGTTTCATAAGGTATTCTGCCTGTGTATACGGGACAAAAGCACCAATGATCCACTTTCTAGTTTATTTTATTCCAATTCTTTGTTTAGAAAAATAAGTTGTCATTAATTTGGTTTGGGTTAGCTAATGTGAACTTTTAGCTAGCTTCCATTTGGATTAATGAATAAAAAACCCTGGTCTCCAAATTTGTTTGCATAATTTAACTTCATTCTCCAGTTTGGGATTTGAATATCAAATATTTAAATAAGGTTAGGTTGATAACAATAATGTGAGCCGAGTTTGTTGGGTTCAAAACATATCTTGCATCTCACTTTTATTCTAAGCATTTACAATTGCCTTTTAACCATAATAGTAGTAGTATTTCATCCTTGAGCCAGCCACTAAAACAATTCTAATCCCAACTGCCAAACAACCAATTGACAGGCGCCATTCTTCCTGCATTTCCAGTCACCTGAAATCAACAAATTTCAAATCGATTGTTAGTTATTAATTCTATTACAAAGTGTTGCTGACTCAGCAACTTCTAACTATTTCCCTCCTTGTATAAATACCAGTTGATGGGATGAAATCCTCAAGTTTCCCTCATCTCATTTGTATTTCGTGTTTTGGTAAACGTCTCTCTCCCATCTCTCTTTCATCTGCTTTTTGTTGTTGATCTCTGTCGTCTGTGTCCACTACAATTTTGGCTCTACCACCGATTTCTCTACAGCTTGATTGCAATAACAATTGAGTCTGGAAAACACAGGTCATGTCCATAGCTCGTGCCTATGGCTATGCTTTATTGCTGCTTGGAGCGTCTTCTGCTCCACCACGTTTCCTCGAAGTAGCTATTATTTCTTCGGCATCTATAGATACAATGCGCGATTCTACAACTTTTGCGCTACGTGATAATTTGGAGTTCTTCGTCTAGATTCGAAAGGATTCTATGTTTTTCAGTTGGTCACTTTTAACGATCTCTGAAAATTACCTTGGTCATGCTACTCGATGTACCACTGCGCGTGAGATGTGGACACTTCTAGAGGCGTCGTCCCAATCGCACTCCAAAGCTCGTGCTATGAATCTCCATTTCCAACTACAAACTAGAAAAGGGTTATTCTACGATCGAGGAATGCTTTCATGAAGATGAGGTGTTTGGCTGATGGTCTAACAGATGTTGGACAAACTATCAAAGATGATGAGCTTATTATGTACATATTGAGTGGATGTGGCGTTAAATTTGTGACTCATCTAACAACTAGAACTGAATAAATTGACATTATAAGAGGTTCATTGTGCTCTGTAATCATATGAGATACGACTTAAGCATATGGCTTCTAATGTCAATTTCTCCACCAATTATGTTCAGAATCAAAATTTTGGTCAAGACAAAGGTTTTGGTAATTTTGGAGATTCAAAAGGCCGTGGAAATGGTGCTAATTCTGGGAACAATAGGAACAATGGAGGAACTGGTAGGGGCAAATATACAAGACATAAATCCCCTTGTCAGATATGTGGTAAAGCTAACCACATTACATCAAAATGTTTTAAGAGATTTGATCTCAATTATCCTGGAATCAACCAATCCTCTGAATAGGCTCATAAGGTTGAGCTGTCAATCCTCAACCTTCCAATTCTCCAGTTCAATTTCCCCAAATCATATCTCCTCAAATAGATCCTCAAGCGTACAGTGCTACTACATCGAAGGGGAACAGTGGCAGTGATCAGTGGTTTGTTGATAGTGGTGCCTCTGCTCATGTCACCTCAGATCTTGCTAATCTCAATATCAAACTCCTTACAGTGGGAATGATAAGCTCACTATAGGTAATGGATCTCACCTGCACATCTCTCATATTGGCACCGCATACCTACCTAAGATGCCCCCTCCGCATTCATCGTACATAACACTCTCTATGTGTTTGACATTTGCAAAAATCTCATCGGCATTTCTGAATTTACTGTTGATAATCATGTCTTTGTTGAATTTCATCCTAATCACTATCTTGTTAAGGATGCTCGAACCCATCAAACACTACTTAGAGGATGCTTTGAAGAGGGGCTATATCAACTGGACATTCCTCAAGCACCATCTATCTCCACCTCCATCAAGAAACATTCATCAAATACTCAGCTTAAGCCATCCTCCTTTTCTTGCACTACCATAAATAGCAGTACCAGTAGTAATAGCCAATCTGTGGCATCTTAGATTAGGACATTCATATGCTTCTACTGTTTCCTCTGTTCTTAAACAATTGAAGTTGTCCAGTACTGGTCAACATCTCCCATTCTGTAAAGCATGTAAAAGAGGAAAAAATGCACATAATGTATTTTCACTCTGTAAAAACCAAAGCAAAAGTCCCATTTGATAGTGTATCTTCTGATGTTTGGGACCATTAGCTATGTCATCAGATGATTATAAGTTCTATATTTTGTTCCTTGATGAGTATTCTAGATATGTGTGGATCTACCCTATGCAATTAAAATTTGACTCCCTATCTATGTTTACTCTATTCTTTAACATTGTAAAAACTCAATTCAAATCAACTATCAAGATTTTCCAATCTGACATGGGCACATAATATATTTCTATCTCAAAGTTTCTCACTCAATAAGGCACATATGTGAGATACTCTTTCACTTAAACACAACAACAAAATGGGGGCCTTGAAAGAAAACACGAACATGTCACTGAAATGGACCTTTCCATGTTAGCCTATGCTTCTATACCACTCTCCTTCTGGTGGGATGCCTTCTGTAGTGCAACCTTCACTATAAATAGATTCCGTCACCTACCCTCAACAATATCTCACCACATCAGAAATTACTTAGCCATACCCCTGACTATTCATTCCTCAGAGTGTCTAGTTGCACATGTTTTCCCTATTTGAGACCCTATGACACCAGTAAACTTCAAGTTAGATCATCAAAATGCATGTTCATTGGCTACAACCCTCTTCACAAAGGATACAGATATATGGATGAGTCTGGTAAAATTTTCATTACAAGAACTGCTGCTTTCAACGAAGATGAATTCCCATATCACTCGTTGTTTGAATCTTCCTCACTCTCTTCAGATAATCAACCTTCCATTTCTCTTTCTTCGATGCCTTCTTCAACCCTCCTTCCTGACGAGCCACCACATCAATTTCCTGCTCATAGTGATTCCTCCACTTTAGCTCCAGAACATCAATTAGTCTCTATTGCTCCTAGGCAGAATTCACTCATGATGTTGCTCTTCCTTATTCCTCCTCTACTACTGGTACTGCTACAACCTCTTCTTCTTCTGACACACCACCTCCTTCACATACTTCCAACCACCCAATGATCACGAGATCATAACTGGGCATCTTTAAATTGCTCCACATTGTTTCTTAGTCTTATGTTCACGAACCAAAATATGTAGTTGAGGCTTTATCATCTCCGGATTGGAAAGAAGCTATGAATACTGAGTTCCAAGCACTTATTAGAAACAACACCCGGGAACTTGTTCCCTACACAAATGGGGTAAAGGTCTTGGACCATAAATGGTTGTTCAAAGTAAAGAGAAAGTTTGATAGCTCCATTGAGAGACATAAAGCAAGACTCGTGGCCAAGGGGTTTCAACAACTTCCAATGATAGACTATTTTGACATATTAGCCCAGTCATCAAGCCCATTTCAATCACGATTATGTTCTCCTTGCCTGTGACTTTTCGGTGGACAATTCAACACATTGATATTAACAATGCTTTTCTGCATGGGGATTTGAAAGAACCGGTATATATGACTCAACCAATGGGCTTTGAAGATACTCAGCATCCAACACATGTTTGCAGGCTTGTGAAGTCTCTCTATGGCTTAAAACAGGCTCCAAAATCCTGGAATGACAAGCTCAATATGTTTGCTATCCCTGCACTTTCAAGCTTCAGTCTCAGATTCCTCTCTAACAAGAACACCAGCAGTGAGTTGTTGTTAGTACTAGTATATGTTGATGATATACTAGTGACTGGTGCATCTCCTCAAGAAGTTCAGCAGCTTATCTAACTAATCAATGCCACTTTTGCTTTGAAGCATCTTGGTGAGGTGAACTTCATTCTGGGAATTCAAGTGGTTCGAAGTGAGGCAGGAATTCTTTTCAATCAACAAAAGTATGTCCATGACTTGTTGATCAAGACCAACATGACTCAATCCAAGCCAGCTGACAGCCACTAATACACCAAAACTAAATTGTCCTTAGATGACAGTGATCCATTTTAACAACCTACAGTCTTCAAAAAGCACCATTGGTTCACTTCAGTACCTCACCATGACCAGGCCAGACATTTCATACATTGTCAATGAGCTCAACCAATTTTTAGCAGCTCCCATTATTCTTCATTGACAAGCTTGCAAACGTGTTCTTAGGTACTTGAAAGGCACATCTGACCAATGTATCTCTTTTCAACCTATGCACAAATGGTCTCTCATTGCTTACTCGGATGCGGAAGAGTACAGGGGTTCATTATGTGTTTGGGACTGAATCTCATCAATTGGTGCTCGAAAACACAAGATGTAGTTGCTCGGAGCAGCACGAAATCAGAGTACAGGGTCCTTGCTAGTGTAGCTACCAATTTGGTTTGGATTGTTCACTGAGTTGGGGATCAATATTGAACAACATGTTGTTTGGTGTGATAGCATTAGTGCTATATCAACTTCCAATCCTGTGTTCCACTCAAGAACGAAGCACATCAAGGTTGATAGTCATTACATCAGAGAGCTAGTGCAAAAAGGAGTGATTGAAGTTCGTCACATTTCCTCTGAAGATCAATTGGTAGATATCTTAACCATGCCATTCATAGTTATTTGGTTTCAACACCTATCAGAAATTCTCATTGGTAAAGCCACGTGGTCTAGTTTGGGGGGGGAGGGGGGTGTATGTTAGAGTATAAAGGAGTGTTAGTATAGTTACTTACTAATCAGCTATAGAGTGTTGCTGAATCAGCAACTTCTAATTTCCCTCTTTTTATAGATACAAATTGATGGAATAAAATCATCGAGCTTTCCTCATTTCATTTGTATTTTATCTTCATTTAACAAGCACACATAATCCTCTATTATTTTTTTTACAAGTAAGGCACAAAGTTGAGGAGACCAACACGCTAACAGGCAATGGTGATTTTGAGTTATCCCAGAATCCATATTAAACGTCATATACATGCACTCACTCTTCGATGTGGGATAAAGTTTTTTTCTTCAACACGCTAATTACTACAAAATTGAGAAATTGTGATTTTCTTTTTTAAAATCATACTACCAATTGAAAAGATCAATAATTTAGGATGCCTTTTATCCATTATTCAAGTACACTAATCATATGCACTCTCATATACAAGTATAAATCTACTGGGAATGAATCTACGGTAATTAAATATTTCAGTTTTGGTTCCACCACGGTTCCGATCCAGTTAAAACCCTTTATTTATTTATTTATTTATTTATTTTATCTTGTGTATTTCTTAAGAGAGATTCTAATAAAATTGTTTAAAAATGTATGAATATGTTAAAAATATTGAGCTTTGATGTATTTAAACTTTAAATTTCATTACAAATATAAAGGTCAATGATATGAATATATTATTCCATATTTTATATCCATATTCCCGTATTTTTTGTTGATTATTATTCTTTATTGATCTTAATTAATTATCTTTTGTGTAGGAGAATAACAATTTGACCTAGAGCAAAATTGGATTTAAATTGATGTTTTGGGCTGAAAAGTGAAGAAGCTGGCCGAGATAGAGAGAAGATGGGCTTGGATTTTTTAAAGTCTTCAATTTTATGAAGAAGCCCATCAAAAGCTTTATTTAATTAGGCTTAATATTCTTTTATGTAATTATCTAGATACTCCCTCCGTCCCAACTTAACCTGCCTAGGTTGACCGGGCACGGGGATTAAGAAAAAGCAGATTTTGTGGAATCTTTGACTTTTTTAAAGGTGAAGATTGAGTGTGGAGATTTTGAGGGTGGAGATTGTGAGAGAAATTTGCTATTTATGGGGTAGGCAAGTTAAGGTGGGACAAACTAAAATGGCAAGTAGGCAGGTTAAGGTGGGACGGAGGTAGTATTATTTAGATATTTTCCTTTAGAGATAAGATTGAATTTGATTAAGATTTGATTAGGGGTGAGAAAACATATTCTAGCATGATTTTATAAGGGAGGAGGGGCAGACAGTCCAAAACAAGAATTCTAATACGCGTTCTCTATCTCCTCTTCCTCAAATTCACGCGACTTTTTATTCCTTTTCTCTAGTTTTCATCTTTTATTCTCTACGTTTTATTGAAAACCTTGGATTCCACCGTCATTAATTAAGGGTATTTTCTGGTTCAAGGGTTTATTTCAATTATGTTATTGTGAGGCTATATGATTTAACTGTTCTTGTTAATTCAAGTATTTGTAGATTCAAGCTTATTTATATAGGAATTGTTTATTTGATTGAATTGACAACTCAATTGATTATTCAATTTCTGACTGCTATTCATGAATTCATGATCCGTAATTGTGATGAGGGATTGGATCCTAGTAGCAATAGGTTAAATTAATCGTGCTATCATAAATTAAATTAATTTAACCTAATTGAATTTACAAGCTAATTGCTAATAGTTGCAACTATCTCGTACTATTAGTAATTAGGTTTAGTTGTTTTCATAGATCGTAATGCTATCATTAACGTGGTATGAAATGCTATCGTGCCCAACTCGTTAATGATAAGTATTGATCGGTTGTTAGGACTGGTCAATTAATTTAGGAAAACGCAAGAGTTATTACGGCTATCCTAATAAATCTTTGGTTAAACTATTTGAATTGCAAGAAAATATATTTGTGAGCCTATGATCAATAATAAAATTGAATATCAATACGCTTGGATCAGAGCCAGGTAATATTTGATTCGTCTTTATATTTTAATTATTCTATTTGCATGTTTTAGTTAATTATTAGATTCTTAATTTAGCTTAGACAAACAAATCAAAACCCCCCCTGTTATTTCTTGTTTTCACTTAAAAGAAATTAATGCCCCCACAATTCATGGTAGCACTTTATCTAACCTTTTCTGAGTACTTGCTTTGAATTGCGTTGACTACATTGGGGACAATGTAGAATTTATGTGTGGGGGGAGTTCATACTATGAACCTATAGAGGAGCTTGTTTCTTTTAAGTGAAAACAAGAAATAACAGGGGGGTTTTGATTTGTTTGTCTAAGCTAAACTAAAAATCTAATAATTAGTTAAAACATGCAAATGAAACAATGAAATTGTAATAACGAATCAAATACTACCCGACTTTGATCCAAGGGTATTGACATTCAATCATATTATTGACCATAGTCATAAATATATTTTCATGCAATTCAAATAGTTTAACCAAAAATTTATTAGGATAGCCATAATAAATCTTGTGTTTTCCTAAATTTGTTGACCAATCCCAGCAACCAGTCAATACTTATCATTAACGTGGTATGGAACGCTATCGTGCCCAACTCGTTAATGATAAGTATTGATCGGTTGCTGGGATTGGTCAATTGATTTTGGAAAACATAAGATTTATTATGGCTATCATAATAAATCTTTGCTTAAACTATTTGAATTGCATGAAAATATATTTATGAGCCCATGATCAATAATATGATTGAATGCTAATACCCTTGGATGAAAGTCAGGTAGTATTTGACTCGTTTTTTCAATTTCATTTTTTCATTTGCATGTTTTAGTTAATCTTAGGATTTTAGATTAATTAGACAAAACCAATCTAAAACCCCCTGTTTATTTTTTGTTTTCCCTCAAAGGAAATTCATCCTCGTTCCCCGTGGATTCGATCCTACTTGCTACTATACTCGTTTATTTGAAAGTAGGTAATTTAATTTGGCGATTTGACACCCATCCATCAATATTTTGACAATTGCATTTATATATTTGTCTTTAGTCAAAGATATATTAAATAGTATCTTAGGCCTTCTTCTTTGTCAGCAAGTCGTAAGTTCGAAGTTATTCCAACACATTCAGTGCCATTGTCCTTTTCCCTTTAACCGAGCAAATATATCACATATAAATATGCTTAAAAAATAAATATTATACTTGCAGCTCATTTGTTATAAGAAGTATCCGCCACATCTTTGGTTCAAATCTCTCTAATGCATTTATAATTTTATTTTATTTTAGTTAAAATTTATGGTTTCCACGGTTTCGAACCGCTGTGTATGATATTCCAAATCAAACATGTTGGTTCAGCAGTTTGTAAAGTGAATAACTACCGACCTTTAGTAGCATAGTTTGGTTATAGTTCCGAACTAGCAAACCGTGGTCAGTGGTTTTTTATCCATGGTCAGCGGTTCAGTTATGGACTAGTTTCGATTCCAAACTGCCCCTAGTCATGTCTATTTTCCACGGTTATTTTTGAAGAATGCATATTCACCTTTATCTCCTTACTCTTAAAAGTGTAGGTGGTTTTTCATAAATTAATGTATTGACAAAAAAGCCCTTCTACCGTACAATTATATAAAAAGGTAACATACAAGGGACAAATATGTAATTTGCCATCTTATTCATATGTATTTATTGCAAGGAATTAATAAATTCATCCATTACTTAGTTATATATTGTCAATTTGTGTTTATTTTTGTTAAACTTAATGTAGCATTAATTTTTATTTTATTAAATTTCATAAGATTTATTTTGCTTAAATATATTATTTTAACATGACTTTTTTTAGAAAACTATATGCTAATTCAATATATCATAGCTCCTTGAAAAAAAATATATGAGTAAAATATCGAAGGACAATCCAACCAATTGAATATTGATATAACTTTTAATTTTAGTATAAATTATAAGGTAATTCTAATATAATATTTATAATGAAAAAGTATATACTTATATGATGCAAAGAACAAAAAAAAAATGCATATTTAGTTTTGATGCTAAATTGAAAAGTAGTTTTGAGATAAGCAGCACCTAAAAAAATTCTTAAAAACAAGATTATGTACTTGTTATTTTATTTTTGGATCTTTATTAAATATTGATTTGTCAGATAACCTTTTATGTCATATATGATTTAAGTATTAGTAAAATTTATCTTTTCTTATTAAAACATATTAAATTTATTTTTTTTAACATATTTTTTTGATCAAATATATATTGTAGGTACAAAAATATGAATATATATATACACATATATATATATACACAATAACAAAATGTATGGTTACTACAATTGGAAAAAAAACAGTTTTTCCTGCCCATTTATGCATTCCATTCTGGGAAAGAAAATTGTTGATTTTTATAGAATATGTGTATGCGTTTGAATCCCTAAAATTCTGAATTGATTTCTGGATTTAGTTGGTACTTTAAGGAAAAAGTCTCTGTTTTTGTTTCTGTTTCACATATAATGTTGAGTTTTTTTCTCAGCCATAATATCATTGACAGAAATAGCGAATCAATTTGTCCCTTACAATTCAAACAGACGATCAATTATTTCTGAAATACAATCTGAAAATATTTGCGTTCCATAAAATATGGGATCTTGATTAGTATGGTTAAACCCTAGGCTTTGATCTATAAATATTGGCAAAATATGACATTCGTAAATACGCATACACATCGTCAGAAAGCAGCAAGCATCGAGTAGCAGTTTAACCCGGAGATCTTCACTTCTGAATTAAGGGTTTTCATCGATGAAAAGGTAATTGTCTCTCCCATCTTTTACATTACAATTTCAAATTACATAGATAATGTTGGAATTATGGTGTCATGAACACTGTAAAATTATGTGTTGCAGTCTAAATCGAATGATTTATGTAATATCCTTGTCTAAAAAAAAGTGTGATTTGTTAATGTTCATTTTCTAAAAAAAATGCTTATTTGTTTAGTAACATCAACTTAATTAGATCTTATACCTTGATTTATATAGCTGCTACTGGAAGAAAACACAATCTTGGAGTTGACTTCATGTTGGCAGATCAGTTTTACTTTTAACACTGGAAATGAAAATGCAAACGATGAAATTGAACTAAGATTTGAATTTCATTTACTTGTAACATAGAATCAGCTATTGAACATGCTTATTATTCGATAATTCAATATCTTGACCTTTTAGTGAATATTATTCCAGATTCATATTGTAAAAAAACTAGAGAAAATAACCTTGTTGCAGTTTTGATTTGATGTAGAAAAAACAGTTCTGGTCCTGAAATCGAAACATAAATCCGGTATCAACTTAAATGATGAACCTCTTAGAAGAAGGCCAACTTTAAACTGTAATGTATGACATAATTTGAGTATATAAAACTGTTATATCATGAATTCATGTTGATCTTAAATGCTATTTCTTTATTATTTATATGAAAACATGTTGATTGAATGTTATTGATTCTGAAAGTGCAAAAGGTTAAAATTAATGTTGCTAGAAGTACTCATGAATCCCATCTACTTAAAAATCCAAATTATATTTAATAAAAGGTTGTGATTTGATAAAGGATCGAACTCACCTTATAATGATTGTATTTCTTGATTCTATGTTTCTGTAGCAATTATGTTACTGAAAATGAAAATGAACCTGACAATAAAAAAAAAACAAAGCATGTTATAAGAATAAAAAAAAATCAACAGGGGTTAGGAACAATATGTCAATTTTCTGATATTGAAAATTATAAATGGGTAATTTGATTCTACAACAAGTTATTTATTTTATTAATTTTACTTATTTACACACTTGTTATTGTTTTCTACTGATTCAGTGTCAACAATCACTAAATGTATTACCTATCTATGATTTTTCCTATTGTGGTGGCAGATGGCTCCAGTTTTTACCAAAATTGTTGATATCAATGCTACCATATCAGATTGGGCGCTAAAGCTAAGATTGGTCAGGGCTTATAACATCCCTGTTTTCAGGAAACCCGATCAAATTCAAAGTTTTGAGTGTGTTTTTAGAGATGCTGATGTAAGTTATACAATGCTTATATTTTAAAAATATCGCGCTTAGTTGTGTCAAACAATGTTTTTATCATGAAAATATTTATACAATTAAATTATATAACTTTATAAAAGTACTCAAAATTTAACTTTTTCACCTTATAACATTTTCAGGGTTCCAGAATTCGAGGTTCTGCCAGATCTCCACATATTGAAAATGTTCGTTCAAAGCTCCGTGAAGGAAACCTATACATCATAAATCATTTTATGGTGTCAAAGAATGAACAGAGAAGATTGTTATTAGGCATATCCATGACCCAAATTTTCCTAGTAATAGGTTTATTTTCAAGTTTTTTTATCAGATGGCCAAGTTGAAAGAAGCTGATGAGAACCCACTGTTCTGTAAATTTCTAAACGTTTCCAAGTTTCTAATATTGTAATTATGCACCTTATTTGCTTCTTTGTTGTCAAAATTAAGATGTGATTGGAAGGTTAGTGGGAATGCATCCTCCTAGAAATATGCCTACAAAGGATGGAAACAAACTGCTTATGGAGATAGATATTGAAGACATGAGGTATTGACATATTTTCTCAATGTTTTGAATACTACTTTATGATTATGAAATTTTACCTATGTGTATTCCTCAATTTTATTTTAAACTCTAACTATGCTATTTTTTTAATGTAAAGTGGACGTAGGTTAACTATAACCTTGTGGGAAGAATTCATGGACAAGGTGATGCCCTGCTATAATCAACCTACGTTTGAACCGGTTGTGATTGTCATGCAGTTTTGCAGACCTAAAGTGTTCAATGGTATGAGTTTCAAAATTTATTTTCAATCTGCACCAAATTGTGATCGGAATTAAACAAGATAACAATTTTTGGAATAAATATCAGAAAGTCAGATATGTAACTAAAAAGGCAAATTATTGGTGCAGATAATGTGAAAGTGTCAAATACGTATAACTGCACAGAAATGTTTGTGAACGATAATGTGTGGGAGATCAATGAATTCAAAAAACTATAAGTCATCTTTCATTTAATGTTTCATATTGAGCGAATCATATAATATATTGACAATCTATTACTTATCTTTCTTCACCATTGTGGCTTCGTCATCTGTGCTAAGGCCGGTTGCTATAACTCAATCTTCGGGCTCGGGAGCCTCACCCGAAATTGAGTTAAATTCTGGAAAAGCTATTGTTAGAAACCTGCAAGAATTTTGTGAAGGGGAGGTAAGCATAGAGTTTTTTCAATTTATATAAATTTCAGATGAAACTATAAATAAACATAAATATTCTTTTTATGCAAACAAACAGGATTACTCATTTTGGGTTTACTGCACTATTGCGGAGATAGAAAACCCCAAAGATGTTTGGTATATGGCATGTGCCACGTGCCATAGAAAATTGACTCATGTTGTTAATAAGTGGAACTATCAAAAGTGTGGTGATGTCGAAGCCAATACTAATTTCAGGTAAGGATGATTGTTTAGTAAATTCATTAAATTGACCAATTTAATAAGTCAATTTAAGATACATTATTCATTTTAAAAATCTAACATTCTATAATTTATATAGGTTCAAGATTGAGGTTCGAGTCATCGATGAAACGTATAATGCGTTGTTCATTGTATGAGATGCTGAAGGACAGGTTATTTTGGGAAGACTGCATATGAGCTAAAAATCGAGGATGTACGATGTATTTTTTATTTTCAACAACAATGTTTGCATCATGATTATTTTTCCCTAAAATTTAAATCACACATTGTTCATTTTTTTGTAGGATGCTGAACTTGGTGTTTTAGACTACTTCGTCGGAAGATTGGTTGATCGCACAGTCATATTTAAAGTCTCTAGGAAGACTGATCGCACAAGAGGTGCACGAGTTACTTACTTAGTTTCAAAGGTTACAGATGACCTTGAGTTGTTAACTAGATTATGTAGGTCGTATGTGCAGAGTCATGTACTAATATGTCCAAACTACTTTTTTCATGATTAAAATTATTTTTATTTAAAAAAATAAATAGTGTACATGTTTTTTTTTTTTTGCTACAGGAACCTGATTTAATTTCTAAGCTTGGTCGGAAGACATTTCCTGACGAGGATTCATCGGAGGACGAGGTGACTACACTGGAAAAGAAATCAAGGAATTTTTGTTGATGAGGAAAATAAAGTGAAAGAGGCAGTTGTTGATTTGAATGCTGAAGATGTTGAAAATGATGCAGAATTGAAGGTCAAAGGCAAGCTCATAGATGAGCTTGATAAGAATTCGACCAACCGGAAGGCAATAAAGCAGAAGAAAATATGAGTTGATAATGAAATCTAAGTTTTTAGCATATTTATGGTTTTGGATACATTGTTTCAGTTTAGTTTGCTTTGATTCAGTTTGGATTCCCTACGTTTTAATATTTATGAAGTTTTTCCAAGGTTACTCTACAAAAAGTTTTGTATGAATAGTTTCTATCATATTAATAATGTATGTTACTATATATTTAATACTTTGGTCATCACTCAAAATATAAAACCTATTTCTTAAAAACTAAACATTGAAACTGAACAAATATTAATCACGTATTAAAATGAATAGGACATATAAATTTTATGTAATACACTAACAGTTGAACATATAAATAATTTTTTTTATCATGTAATACACTAACAATTGTATGCTGTAATTGGGTAAAGTTTGAGATTACTGAGGAGCTGAGTCAATTGTAATAATTTTTTTAAAAAAAAGTAGGAAAAAATAAACATTCTATTTTTTTTAATATAAAAAAGGACTATAAGCATATTGTATGGTGGAGTGTGTTCCGGTACAATTTGTTGGGATTTTAACCCACTCAAAACCACGAATTCAACTAGATTATCGAAGAAGGAAAAAATAAAATCACACAATAAACACAGCAATTTGGTAACCCAGTTCGTTATGATTTTTAACTACGTCTATGGGCGATACCAAGCCAGGATATGCACTAAAATTAATAATTTTTGGAATCCAATGAGTGGAGAAGGATTCTACTATGTATAATAGCCCCAAAACTTGTCCCCTAAGTTTTTGACGCGTCAATGGGTCGCGCCCGCGAGACATATAGTCAACTTTGACGATGGCGCCCGCGACGCCTTCTTCGAAGCAACACCCTGATTTGCGCTTTTGGTCACGACCGCGACCGGTTCTGCTTCGCCACCAACACCTTCGCACCATCCGTCGCGGCCGTGGCACTTCCTGCGATTGTTTAGGCTCCACATCCAACAATCTCCCACTTTGAGACTAAACATCCTCTCTATTCAACTCTTCTTGAGCTCGTCTTCCCTTTTCCACTTAGTATCACCATCTCCTCTTCTTCTTTACGTTCCAAGGCCAATTGAAGTTATGCACAACTTTAATTTCTCCAAGGTTACAAACTTAGTAAACATTTCAGCTGGATTCTCACTCCCGAGAATTTTCACAAGTCACAAGGCTTTATTTTTCAATAGGTGCCGGATGAAATGATACTTCAATTCAACGTGCTTCGTTCTCGAATGAAATGCCGGATTACTCGCCAAGAAAATTGCAATCTGACTATCACTGTAGAGTACATTATTTTCACGCTCATTCCCAAGTTCGCCCAAGAAACTTTGCAACCACATCATCTCCTTACTTGCCTCCGTCACGACTACGTACTCCGCCTCCGTGGTGGATAATGCAACCACCTTTTGCAACTTTGATGTCTAAGAAATCTCCGTACCACCATAAGTAAGAACATGCCTGGTCGTACTCTTTCTCCCATCAAGATCGTTCGATGCTAGGTCCGCATTAACGAAACCAACTAACTTAGAATTTCTCCCATCAAAACACAAAGCTTTATTTGTCGTACCCAGCAAATACCTTAGAATCCACTTCACCGTCTCCCAATGCTGTTTCCCCAGATCCGGCTCACTACTCCCACTGCATGTGCAATATCCGGAGGAGTACAAACCATTGCATACATGATACTCCCAATTGCCGATGCATATGGAACATTTATCATTTGGGTACGTTCCTCCTTAGTACTTGGCGGCTCCTTCTTCGACAGCTTAAAGTGACCCCCCAATGGTACATTAACCGGCTTCAAATCCTCCATGTTAAACCTTTCCAAGACCTTCTGAAAAAAATTCGTCTGCGAAAGATACAACAATTTTCCGTCTTCCTCTCGATTCTCATACCCAAAATTTGCTTCGCTTTTCCAAGATCCTTCATGGAGAACCTCTCAGACAATTGTTTCTTCAACCTTTCCAACTCCCTTGGATCGGCTCCTACAATCAACATTTCATCAACATATAGTAATATGATAAGATAGCTTTTGTCAAACCTCTTATAATAACAACAATGGTCGGCGTGGCATCTATGGTAACCAATCTCCATCATGAAATTGTCGAACTTCATATACCACTACTTCGGAGCTTACTTCGACCCATACGAACTCTTCTTCAACTTGCACACAAGATTTTCCCTTCCATCTACCACGAATCCCTCCGGCTGTACCATGTACAACTCCTCCACTAGATCACCATGAAGGAAAGCCGTCTTCACATCCATCTGATGTAATAATAGATTCTCTGCAATCACCATACTCAACACCATGCGAATTGTAGTCAACTTCACAACAGGAGTAAATACGTCTGTATAATCAATACCATACCGTTGCTCGAACCCCTTCACAACTAACCTCGCCTTGTAGCGCTTGCTACCATCGACCTCAGTCTTGATTCGGTAGACCTACTTGTTGTGCAATGCCTTCATGCCCTTGGGAAGCTCAGTCAATTCCTAAGTACCATTCACACGAAGAGACGCCATTTCATCTTCCATGGAAGCCTTCCATCTTCGTCTATCACTAACCTACTCTGCCTCTGCAAAGCTCTCAGGTTCACCACCATCAGTTAACAATAAGTAAAAGTTAGAGGGCAAATACTTATCTGGTGGCCTTCGATCTCTAACTGGTCTTTGAGGTGGTGGTGGTGTTCTTTGTTCATCCTCAAGAACCTCCTCATCAACCGGACTCCCCTTACTCCCACTTGAGTTCAGATCATCTAACTCGACAGTGTGAGGCTTTGCTGCATTAGTGCCCAAGTCCTTCAACCTGTCCTTGTACATAACCTGTTCATTGAATATAACATCCCGGCTGTGAATCACCTTTCATTTTTGTTCATCCCACAACTTATAGCCGAACTCATCACCTCCATATCCAATAAACGTACACTTGATGGACTTAGCATCTAACTTGCTTCTATCAACAAGATCCACAAGAGCGTAAGCAACACAACCGAAAATACGTAAGTAAGACAAGTTTACCTCCTTTCCAGTCCACTCCTCCTCGTGTATCCGGTTATCCAAGGATCCGATGGACCTTAGTTGATCAGGAATGCAGATGTGCTCACTGCATCGCCCAGAACGACTGAAGCAAGCTGCTCTTCAATCTCATACACCTTGCCCACTCATTCAGTGTTATGTTCATTCTCTCGGCCACACCATTTTGCTAGGGTGTTCCACGTACAGTTCTCTCCGTACGAATCCCATGCTCAGCACAATAATCCTTGAACTCCTTAAGTTCATATTCACCTCCGTTGTCGAAAACGTAAACACTTCACCTTTAACCCCGTCTCATTCTCAACCAACGCTTTCCACCTTTTGAAAACATCATATGCATTAGACTTACTTTTCAAAAAATAAATCCATACCTTGCGGGTCGAATCATCGATGAATGTCATTTAGTACAACGATCCTCCAACAGATGCCACCGCAGCAGGTACCCATAGATCACAATGGACCAACTCTAACTTCTGCTTCTTAAGGGCCTTGCCACTCCTCGAGAAACTCACTCGCCTTTGTTTTCCGAAGACACATTCTTCACACATACCAACTTCCACAGTTTATAAGCCAGGCAATCTACCCTTCGAACACATTAGTCTCATCCCTTTCTTGCTCATGTGACCCAGTCGACAGTGCCACAAATCCACATCACCATTACCATTTGAAAGATCAAGAGAATCCTGTGAACTACTGGTCATGTATAGCGTTCCTTCTTTCTTACCCCGAGCTACCACCATAGCCCCCTTGGTAATTTTCCTGTTGCTACAGCCGAACGTCACCGCGTAACCTTCCTTGTCAATCTGTCCAACTGAAAGCAGATTCCTCTTCAATCGAGGGATATGTCTCACTCCATTCAACGTCTTCTTCGCTCTATTTGATGTCTCAACCTTTACGTTGCCCTTTCCCACGATTTTCAGGGGTTCATCATCCGTCAGATATACCTGTCCAAAATCGCCAGAAACGTAATCATGCATAATATTAATATTACCGAAATAATGGAATGATGTGCCAGAATCCAAGACCCAAGACTCCATGGGACTGCACACACTCAAGACCAACACATCGCCATCATCTTCCTTTGTGGCTGCGTTCGCTGTCTTCCTGTCTGCCTGTTCCCTCTTGTTCTTCGGCGCCTTGCACTGGTATTTGAAGTGACCAACCTCGTCACAATTCCAGCACTTCACAGAACTCCCGTCCTTCTTTGTCCGACTCTTCCCTCTGGATTTTGACCTCTCTCTAAACTGCATTCCCTTCGGTCTGCCTCTGTTCTCGGTATTTAGTGCTGACCTTGAGGACGATCCTGATCCTGATTCGTTTCTCCGAATCTCTTCCCCGATCATCAAATCTCTCACCTTGTCAAACTTTAGCTTAGCGTCTGTCGTGCTAACCGCTATCACTGTACCGGCCCAACTGTCTGGCTGAGACGATAGCATAATTAGGGCCCGAATCTCATCATCAAATTTGATATCCACCGAATCCAACTGTGAGGTTAGCATGTTGAATTCATTCAGATGTTGTTGTACAGGTGTTCCCTCCGCCATCCTCAGATTAAACAACCGTCTAATCAGATGAACTTTGTTCGCCAACGATGGTTTTTGATACATCTCCTCCAAGGTTTTCAGCATCTCCCATGTAGACCTCGCACTTGTGGTATTGTAAGTCACTTCCTTGGACAATGACAAACGCACCGCGCTCATCGCTTTCCTGTCCAACAACTTCCACTCCTCCGTGGATATTTCTCGGGCTTCTCCTTGAGGGGCTGGTGCAAATCCTTACCATAGAGGTCATCTTCAATTTGCATCCTCCAAAAGCCACAATCAGTTCCATCGAACTTCTCCACCGAAATCTTTCCGTCGTTCATCGTGAATACTTCCAAGAAACTAACCTGATGCTCTTGATACCAGTTGTTGGGATTTTAATCGACTCGTTGTCTTCCTGTCTGCCTGTTCCCTCTTGTTCTTCTTCTACGCCTTGCACTGGTATTTGAAGTGACCAACCTCGTCACAGTTCCAGCACTTCACAGAACTCCCGTCCTTCTTTGTCTGACTCTTCCCTCTGGATTTCGACCTCCCCCTAAGCTGCCTTCCCTTCGGTCTGCCTCTGTTCTCGGTATTTAGCATTGACCCTGAAAAGCAACTACTATGACCCAATAAATGGCGTGCACATTAAATGCTGAGAAAGCTTTGTTGGATAAGAAAAGAATGTTTTCTTGCTTAAAAACTAACAAGTTTTAAATTTCCAGCACGCTAAATGCTACGAGGAAATATAAATGTTGTAGTAAGCACGTTGTATGCTTTTAATGCTATAGATTATAGTAATTATGTCAAAATAAAGGTTCCTCTAGTAGGCTTCGACGAATTACTATATTTTAGCTCATTGTAGTCTTTTACAATGTATCGTGTTGTAGGCATTTTTGGGAATCACGACATGCTGCCAACTGCCATCACATTTATAGGAAACTTACTTATAGTATGCAATGTATCACCATGAAACACTTACAGCATTCCCCCTTACTCCAGTAGGGGTTACAACATCATTTCGAATAATTGTTCTAGTCTGCTTTTGAAAATGCTTCCCAAAACAGCAGACTTTTCCTACAACGGTCTTCCTATAGAAGTAGCATCCCTAGTTCGATTTGAAGCATATTAAAAATGTGATTCATGTAGAGGTTTAGTGAATATATCAGCTAACTGTATGTCTGTGTAGATCTTTTCAAGCTTAACATATTTCTTCTCTACATGATACCGAATGAAGTGATGTCTTATTTCTATATGCTTGCTCCTGGAATGAAGAACTGGATTGTTTGTGATAGCAATGCATTAGTGTTATCATACATTATAGGAGTTTCTCTTGCGAGTATCTCATAGTCCTTTAGTTGTTGTTGCACCCATATTATTTACGCATAACAGCTTCATGCAGCAATGCACTAGTGTTATCACACATTTATAAAATATTCATTTGCAAAATTTTCATGCATTTGAGATCAGTCTGAGTTATCATGGACGATGCCTCGTAGTTGACATACCCAATTCATAATCTATTTAAAAAGGCTTAAAGCCCTTAAATACTTTATTAAGGCCTATATTAATTAATTTTCTAAAAGGCTCCAATTAATAGGAGGTTTGATTTTTATTTAAGTCTATAATCTTTATATCTAGTTGAGGCCTAATTTTATTACTATACTTATAAGCCCAAGAAATATGAGCCCATCCATATTAAAATCCTAATAAAGAACTCCTATATATGTATATCCCATCACGTAATTTTCACTAGAAGAATAAGTTGATTTTTTCTTCTGTTCATTGTCAGAATAAAAACGAGAAGACATGTTTATTTCCGTTTTGATTTTCAATTACAATACCTTGTTTTTACTGTATCGCACTATGTATCATTTTTCCTCTCAGCCAAGAAATGGTAAGAAAATACACCATCAAGGAATTTTGGTTTACCACGAATAAACTTAATTTTAGGATATGATATATGGGCATGTGTGTATATGTATGATTATATTATGCATTTGCCTCTAAACTTGTTTATATGTAGGTGTGTTAGAATATGTATACTAATATAAATATGTATCAAATGCATGCGATGTGTATGTAGGTATGTGATGTATTGTGTGTTAATATATGTACTTATATTGTGTGTGATGAAATGTATATGTGTATATAATACATATATGCATGCGATGTGTGTGGTTTATATATTATAGGTTTTTATGTGAGTATATGCTAATATTATATATGTTTCACAGTGTGTAGGTGTAATAATTATGTTTGAGCGCTCCCGTGTGTGTGTGTGTGTTTGCGTGTCCTTTTATATATAATAAGTGGCAGTGTGTAGTGTGAGTTACTTTTTACATATAATATGGCGTTCTATTAGGGTGTGTGTTTTAAAGTTAATTTAGGGTTTTGTATGCATATATGTATATATCTATTGTGTGGTGTTATGTTTTATGTATGGATGACAAGATTTAGAAGTTGATCTAACTTTTATTAGTACTTTATTAATTTAAACCCAAATATTTATATATGAAGGAGCGGGCAATTGAGATTACGAGACTTTGGACTATTTGCATTCCTTTTATGCGTCCAAGGTTAAATTATTTGTCATTATTAAATGTTGTGTTTAATTATTATGATTGATTGCAAATATGTTTTATATTTTATGAATTTGTCGGGGACCCAAAGGGCTCGGGATCGTAATAAAGGTCATCGGATCGTCCGTCGTGTAAAAGTTATGATGTAAAACAGATGATACGTAAATGGTCAGTACTATGATAAGTTTACTTTTAACTTGTTGGTCCATTTAAGCCTAAGAAGTTGCTAGTCCTTAGATGGCTTTGATTAACTTGCTGGTTCAGTCCTATGATGTTATTTATTTTCATATTACGTGATTTGGTTAATTTTAATGCATATTGTTTTGGTGATTTGTTTATATACATTCTTTTGTGAATTGAACGTATGAAATTAGGTGTTAGATGTTGGTTTTACCTTTCAAGCATTGATGGCCTTTTTATAACTTATATTTTTCTAACGATCTAATTTTTTTATTCTTCCTTATTAAGTTCAAAAAGTATCTTGAAAATATTTAGGAAAATTTAGGTCGTTACAAATGGTATTCGAGCAGGTTTACATTTCTGTAGACTCGCTTGTAAATTATATATATATATATATACACACACACACACACATAGTTTTAAGTATCCTATTTCAAAGTTAAACAGATAATTTAAGAATGAATTTCCCACTGTCAATCTCAACTTCACCACGTAATCTCTAAGGAAGGATCATATTTATGTGCATTTAAAGTTTGTATATATACATACTTAAGCATGACATGGAGGATCTTGACACATGACTCCTATGATTACCATTATGTATAAGCGAGACATTTATGCAACCACGGGGCATGTATTTTGGTTTCATGATATTAGACCATGTGTGGTATGATTCAATTACTTATTAGATGTGAATGAGCCAGTACGGGGTTGAAGCAAGATGCTTTCAGGATACTCCTCAAATTTAGTGAACCTATCAAGAATGATTGTAGTGTAGTTATGTGGGTTCGAACCGCGTGCCATCCGGACTAACCAAGTACATGATTGATAATGACAATTAGTGACATTTCCATTGTTTCAAGTTGCCTCATTCTTTTATATTTCTTGAACTAGATGGTCTCTCTCTCTCTCTCTCTCTCTCTCTCTCTCTCTCTCTCTCTCTCTCTCTCTCTCTCTCCCTCTCCCGTACACGATCTGATCTAGGATTAACTTAATAGAATTCCTTTAAAAACAAGGATCATGGCGACCAAACAAAAGAACGGGAACAATAACTCGCCTCCTGCTAACCAGGATGCAGGCGCACAAGTGGGTGCTCATGATCCGCAACAGGTGTTGGTTGGCCTGGCTACCCTCTTGCAGGGCAAAAACCACAGTGCTCCACCTCAGGAGCCAGCATAAAAGCACAAATTATTTCACAGTTCAACAAGTTCAGTCAGCCTACATTCCATGGGATTGAGGGGCTAACAAATTTTGAAGAATGACTGCTCACGCTATAGAGTATTTTGGACTACATAACATGCACTGATAATGACTGCTCACGCTGCAGAGTATTTTCGACTACATAGCATGCACTAATAATGACTGCTCTCGCTGTAGAGTATTTTCCGACTACATAGCATGAACTGATGCCCAAAAGGTGCCATGTGCTGCTTTTCAACTGAAGGGAGATGCAAGGACATGGTGGAATAACCATCGGAGGCTTAGACTAGCTGAGGAACATAATGGGTTGACTTGGGAGGGTTCACAAGATTGTTAAGGAAAAATACTATCCTTGTGTGTGTTATGAAAAGATTGAGATGGAATTCTTGAGCCTCGCCTAAGGAAGCATGATTGTGACCGATTACGAGCACAAGTTTAATCACATGTGTCATTTCGCCCCTCATTTGGTGGATACTCCACATAAAAAGGCTCAAAGGCATTTCGTAATGATCTTCATGCCGAGATCCTTCATAAATTAGTGGGACTCTGAAGCATGACCTATGCTAAGGCAGTTGAAGGGCGAAAGACATACCGAGTTGTATGGATATGCATAAAGTAAGGTTGAGAGCAGTTGGTAACTCCAACAAGAGAGTGGGATGATGACACTGAAGATACGCTTGAGAACCAAAACAAGAGAGAAAGAACTGAAGAATCATTTGGATCCAAAGCTCCACAAGAGATACCTACTTGTGATAGTTCCGAGAAGAAACATTGGGGAGAATGTCTGCTAAAGCAAGGCAAGTGTTTTCGATGTCATGAACCTGGACACAGAAGGTTTGAGTGCCCAAAGAATGTGAATGGAACAGAAAGGAGGGCACCACATTGAAAAAGTTGGAATGATCGAAACTTGTCGGTAAGATTCATGTATGTCTTATTTCTTGTTTATATGTGGGCAACACCTTTCATTACATAAAGATTCATTTTAGGCTATATAAGTAGCAGTCATATTTTCATCATACACATGGTATGTCCTAGATTTTCGAGGACGGATTTTTTCCATCAAGGATAAGATGTAACATCCCACATTTATAAAATATTTTAATTATTAATTTACTCACTTTCATGCATTTGAGATTAGTCCGAATTATCATAGACTAACTCTTACAGTTGACGTACTCAACTCATAATTTATTTAAAAAGACTTAAATCCCTTAAATTCTTTATAAAGGCCTTAATTAATTAATTTTCTTAAAGGCTCCAATTAATAGGAGATTTGATTTTTAGTTAATCCCAAATTTTTTATATCTAGTTGAAGCCTACTTTTATCACTATACTTATAAGCCCAAGAAATATGAGCCTACCTCTATTAAAATCCTAATAAAGAAGTCCTATATATGTATATCCCATCACGAAATTTTCACTAGGATAATAAGACGACTTTTTCTTTCCATTCATAATCAGAATCAAATCGAGAAAACATATTTATTTCCCTTTTGATGTTTCAACTGATTACTTTATTTATAAAATTAATTTTAGGATATAATGTATGGGCGTGTGTGTATATGTATTATTATATTATGCATTTGCCTTTAAACTTGCTTATATGTATGTGTGTCAGAATATATGTACAAATTAAATAAGTGTAGCAATGTGTGAGTGTGTTTTAGGATATATATGTATATATATGTGTGTGTGTGTGTATGGGTAAAATGCATGTGATGTGTGTGTGTGTTGATATATAAATATATTGTGTGTGATGAAGTGTATATGTGTGTGTGTATATATATATGCATGCGATGTATGTTGTGTATATATTATGAGTTTTTATTTAAGTATATGCTAATATTATATGTGTTTCACAGTGTGTAGGTGTAATAATCGTGTTTGGGTATGTGTGTGTATCCTTTCATATATATTAAGTGGCAGTTCATAGTGTGAGCTAATGTTGACATATAATATGGTGTTTTATTGGGGTGTATATTTTCAAGTTAATTTAGGGTTCAGTATGTATGTATGTATGTATGTATGTATGTATGTATGTATGTATGTATGTATGTATATTTTGTGGTGTTAAATATGTATTTATGGATCATAAGATTTAGAAGTTGATCTAATTTTTAGCAGTACTTTATTAATTTAAACACATATATTTATATATGAAATAATGGGCAATCAAGATGGTGAGACTTAGAATTATTTGTATTCCTTTTACGCGTCCAATGTTAAGGTGGGGTTATTTTTAAGTTCACATTTAATTTGTTTGTCATTATTAAATGTTGTGTATTATTATGATTGATTGCAAATATGTACAAGTTATATTGTACAACACATGATACGTAAATGACCAATCCTATGATAAGTTTAGTTTTAACTTGTTGGTCCATTTAAGCCTAAGAAGCTGGCCAGTCCTAAGATGGTTTTTATTATGTTGCTGGTTCAGTACTATGATGTTATTTGCTTTCATATTATATTGATTTTTCATGATATTTAGTCTTGATAAACTGGACCCCAGGAGTTGGATGTAGTTCACCCCCACTATTTACCCCCTTTCAGGCTGATGGAGATAAGGCGAGATGGTTGATGGTGGCAAAATTTTACAAAATTTTCTATTTAATAAACTAATTCAGTTTATTTATGCATTGAGTTACATGATTTTGTTGATTTAATTGCATATTTTTTTTGGTGATTTATTTATGTAGATTTAATTGGACTTTTGTGAATTACCTTATGAAAGTATATTTTATATAATTAGGTGTTAGATGTTGGTTCTACCTTTCAAGCATTGATGGCCTTTTTTATAACTTATATTTTTCTAACAGGCTAAAAAAAGTTTATTCTTCCTTACTAATTTCAAAAAGTGTCTTGAAAATATTTAAGAAAATTTGGTTTGTTACAACCACAACCCAAATTTTGTAGTGCCCTTTAGATATCTTAGGATTCTCTTTGCTGTTAGGAGGTGAGACGTCTTGGGTGCTACCTGTTAATGTGCACAAACTCCTACAATGAATATGATGTTAGGTCTGCTTGCTGTAAGATACAAATGTAATCCAATCAACCTTCTGTACAGTGTAATATCAACATCCTTCCCATCTTTATCTTTATTAAGTCTCTCGGTGAAACACTTACAAAGGTTGAGTGTTCCTTTCCACATTTCTAGAGAAGTTCTTTTGTATACTTGACTCGATTGATGTAAATGTCAGCATCCAACCGTCTCACTTGAAGTCTAAGCAAGATGCTTAACTCTCCCATCATGCTCATCTGAAATTTACTTTGCATCGTCTGGGAGAACTTCTTGTATAGTTTCTTGGCAGTTGGCCCAAAAATAATGTCATAAACATAAATTTGAACTAAAATGTACTATTTCCATTTTAAATTCAAATAAGGTTTTGTCCATAACACCCTTCCGGAATTCGCTTTGGACTAGATACAGAGAGGGAGTATCATACCGAACTCGAGATGCTTGCTTCAGGCCATGCAGTGCCTTATTCAGCTTGTTGACTTTATCTCCAATTGTATAATAAAAAAATGTTGGTTGTTCAACATAGGCTCCTTCAGCTAGAAGTCCATTCAGGAATGTATTCTTTACATGCATCTAGTATATAGTGAAGCTACTATGTGCTGGGAAGGCCTAAAAGTCTGATTGCTTTTAGTCTGGCTATAGAAGTAAAGGTTTGTCGAAATCAATGTCTTTCTCTTGACAGTAGATGGTAATCAATTATGCATGTATTTAGGCCAATTTAGGAACATATTTTATAACATTTACATGCATATTTGGTCGCCATTTAACATGTTTTGACTTGTTTTTAAGATTTTGAAGTGTTTTCAAGGTTAAAAGTCATATTTTACGACTATTGGATGAAGCAACAAGTCAAAGAGAGGAAAAGTCGGTCTAAACCAGTATGAACCTGTCAGAACCGGTTTGGAGAGTGAACCGGCAAAGAACCGTCGTGACAGCGAAAGGTGATGGCTCACGGCCACGTTAAAAAGTGAGTAGAATGAAGATCCAATACTGATCGTGCATCGCGACCGCGACAAACCTGTTTTTCGGCCACAATAAAAGACGTGTTTTAAGCTGGTTTTGGACTTAAGGTGTCGCGATCGCGATGGTTATTTCGCGTAGCCGCGGCGTAAGTTAGATTTTTGGAAGATTTCCTACTCCAAGTAGGATTTGAAGCCTAAATCCCCAATACGTCCCGAAGCTTATAAAAAGCCATCCAAGCTCGAGTTTTACGAGAGCATCTCATACTTTTACATACTTTGGAGTAGAAGGCATGAGAGAAAGGATTGACGATCAAGACGGGATGAAGATCGACGAGCCAACTACTCGGGTTTAATTATTTATTGTCTAGTTTTTAAATTCATTACACTGTTTTCTTTGAATTATTATTTAATTTGATAATAGGCAACTACTCGTGTCCTAGGGTTAGAGAGTAGGGTTTTACAACAATGTTTTATTTTATCTTTTATGTTATAAACTCCAGTCCTTGTTATCTATCTATAAGTCTATTCTTATTTTATGATTGAGCATAATCTGATCGATTAGGCTTAGTCTAATCGTTTAACAATTTTGCTTCGAGAGAAGGGAGTTGTTAATAGACGTATGACGTATAGCGTGGTTGTCTATAACCGTGTAGCCAAAGGTTAAGGGGCTTTTAGGAGTTGTTAGGATTAATGGATTCTAGAGTGTAATTATTCTAATCAATCTACGATTTAGTCGCTTCGAGAGAAGGGTTAAGCTAATTAAGTGCCGCCTAATAGATGTTAAAACTAGTTTAAAAGTTTATAAGTTAGAGATTAATCATTCATTCGCATAATTCCTGAAATCGACGCCCTAGGATACATTCTCTTTGATTTGAAATCACTTTTTGTTAATTAGTTCATCTAATAGTTTATATGTAATATAGTTTAGTATTGATCAATCGTTCATAATTTTCGGTGTTTAGTTAGGATAATCTTAGGTAATTAGCTATGTAAACTTATTCTCTATGGATCAAACCTTGACTTCCACTATATACACCTACACCCGTACACTTGCGGTAATTAAGGGTTTGGATTAGAGTCTGTCAGTAGCCTTTAGCAGCTAACCTTGCTTTATTCCTGGCAATAAGCCCTAACTCATCTAGCTTGTTTTTTAACACCCATTTGTCCAAATGACACCTTGACGAGCAGGTGGATACCAAACCTCATGCTTCATTTCTCGCAAATTCATTGAGCTTTTCCTGTTTGGCTTGAACTCAATTAGGTTCATTTATAACTTCTTCGATGGTACCAGGTTTAGTTTGAGATACGAAGCAGGAGAAAATGATCTTGTAAGGTGCAGGTCTTCTTGTTCTTACTCCATCATTAATTCTCCCTATGACCAAGGTTGGTGTGTGATCCCTATGCTATCTTCTGTCTGATTCCAAAACCTAATTCATAGCTACTGGAAGGTTTCCTTGTTGTGTTGTAGGCTCTGGTCTTGTAACCTCTATGTTAGGGGTAAGCAGTTCTTGCAACAGCTACTCCACCCTCAATAGTAGGTTCTTCATTAGCTATATTTGGTTGTAGAATCTCCACATAAGGAACTTGTTCCTTATATTTCTCCAACCTGATATTTTCAAACTTTAAAGTTATCCCATTGATTTCTTCAGGGTTGCAATAAGGTGCATCAAAGACCACATATGTAGAGTCTTCCACACAAGTGTTCTTTTGTTGAACACCCTAAATGATTTGTTTACAACATAGTATCCCAAAAATGCTCCTTCGTCTAATTCAACATCAAATGCATTTAGGTGCTCCTTCCCATTGTGCAGCAACACAAAAAATCTACACCCAAAGATATGGAAGTATGAGATTTTAGGGGTTTCTTCCATACAACAACTCATAAGGTGTCTTATCATGACCTTTGTTGATAAGACATCTACTCTATGTATAGCATGTTGTGTTGGTTGCCTCTGCCCAAAATCTCTCTTGCAGTTATCATGGTTCTAGCAGCTTCTTTCAATTTATTGTTTCTCCTTTCTGCTACACCGTTTTACTAAGTAGTCCTTGCAGTTGAATATTTCTTATGAATCCCATTATTGCTGCAAAAAATCTCTATGAACTTGTTGGTGAGTTCAGTACCTCGATATTATTTAATCTTGATAATGTTTTGGCCTTTTTCATTCTGAATTTTTTTCATAAGGTATGGGAGCTTCTTCCGAGTATCTGATTTCTTGGCAAAAACTCAGTCCAAGTGTATCTGGAGAAGTCATCCTCTACGCCTAGTGAATACTTCATCTTACTTGAACTTACTAGTTTAATAGGTCCAAAGAGATGCATATGCAGTAAGTCGAGAAGCTTGTGAGATGACCTTACAGGCTTGTCTTTGAGGGACTTCATGATTTGCTTATCTTTCAAGCATGCATCACACACACTCTCATTTTCGTAAGCTACATCTGACTATCCTCTTAATATACATTTTCTAGTTTGTTGATGGTCTTGAAATTCAGGTGACTCATTCTCTTATGCCACAACTATCTGAGTTCAGGAATGCTTTTAGATATGAAGCAAAAGAGTTGTCCTCTAGTGGAGTACGAGTCAGCTAGATAGATATTATAGTTTTTACTTCTAGTGGGTTTTATTTGGTTGAATTGACATCTCTTATTATATATTTCCTTTGTGTGAACTCCACAAAATGTCTTTTTTTACAAAATTGACTTATGCTCGGTAGGTTGTACTGTAAGCCTTCAACGAAGTAGACATCTGCTATGCTGACTTTGCCTTTAGAGAAGGTCCCAACACCTTTGGTTATTCCTTTGGCATTGTCTCCAAAGACCAAATTGGGTCATTTGCAATCTTTGAGGGATTTTTTGTTGCATGTGATATGTCTAACAAACCCACTGTAGATGTACCATATGTCACTATGTCGAGTAGGAAACTTGACTGGAAAAGTAGTCAAGTAGACTTAGGTACCCATCTCTGAATGGGTCCTTGGTTGTTAGTCTCTCATGACACCCATCTTTTCCCTATAGTAGGATGATTACAGGTGTCTTAGTAGAACATTGATCATCAAGTTGTCTTCATTTTCAAGGACCTCTCTCTAAAATAAAAACGCTCTCTTCTCTCTCTAAACCAAGCAAACTTCAGTCTTCTTCTCCTTGGCCGGCGGCTGTTGCCGCCGGCAGCCGCCGGCCAATCATTTATTTATTTTCTGTTCCTGTTTTTCTTAGTTTCGGATTTAATATCCAGTTCTTAAGGTTTCGTATTTCATTTCTTTTGAGAGAACTGTTCATGCTTTTCTGGACAAATCTGTATTAGCGTTCCTTTATTATACCATGAGTCAACTTCTTGTCCATTCTCATTTTCATTCCCGTTTCTCCATGGGAGAACAACTTTCATGGGATTCTGGAGTGTTCCTGCTATTACGGGAGGGATTTCGATTTTACAGATCTGGAGAAGTCAAGATTCATTTTGCGATTTTGGTGCCTTCCGCCATTGAAGTATTAAAGCGAGCCGCCATTGATGTCGACCTTACCTTTTCGATCATTCCGGCGACGGTCACGCCCCCAGCAGCGATCTATTTCAGATCTGCGCTTTCATAGCAGCTCTCGGTTTTCTGCGTTTCATTCGTCGCCGGTCGCAGGGCCCTCGGTTTGGATTCAGGATCTGAACTTGTTCAGATCGATTTTGGTTCGGCCGGCTTGCGACGAGCCCGCGCCTTCTTGCAGCACGAACAGGTGAGCCCCTGCTTTCTCACTGAGTCAGGACGATTCAACTCAGTGAGTCGACACCTCACTGAGTCAGGTTCATCCGGACCGGTTCGTCGGTGAACCGGGTCTGTTTACAGGAGGCCGTCTATTGGGTTTTTCTGATTATTTATTTTGCTTCTTGCTGATTTTCTGGTTTCAGTTAGAGGAGGCCGTTTATTGGGTTGTTCTGATTATTTATATTGCTTCCTGCTGATTTTCTGGTTTCGACGATATGATCATGGGCTGCTTTGTTTTCATTGGTGAGGATTTTTCTCGTTTTGGAATTTGTTGTCGGGTCATACTCATAGGTTTGATAGCTCTGAGCTAAGGCATTGAAATCATCAGAGGGATTTTTGGACTCATACGGATGTGAGGAGCGTTGCTAATCCCCCATGCTCGGGTTTCGTGACATAGAGCAACATGTTTGGGAGCTCGACCTATGTATTTTGTTCGACGATAATTCCAAATCAGTTATTCTCTCCAACCGAACCGGCCAGTTCCAGTTTTCATTTGCTCTAAATTGACTGTCTTGTAATTGCTTTATCTTCATTAGTCAATTTTAGTTTTATTTAGAATACCTTTATCTGCCGGCTTGTGGCATGAAAAGGTTTTTCGTTCGACTTTTTTGTGAGTGATCGCCCTGTGGTCTCCACATTTCTGGTTCCCTTGTTTTCTTTTCTTTATTTATAATACTACCTATTCAGATCATCAAGCTGTCTTCCTTGGCCAGCTTGCTTGTTGTATGTCTTGGAATGTTTCCCTTTTGATGATGTACTTGTGGTATTTAAAGGTTAGGATTAGAGTCCGTCAAGTTTTTGGCGCAGTTGCGGAGTAATAAATTTTGCGTCTTAGTTTTTATTCTAAGTAATAGGAGGACACTAGACTAGATCTTATTTTCTTGTAATTAAATTTATTTTTATTTAATTTTTTTTATTTTGATTTTACGTGGTAGTATTCTTATTGGTGTTTTCAAGTGTTTTCAGGTTTTTTCATGCAAACTAGGTCAAAAGAGAAAGAGCATCTTGTTCCTTTCGATCCTGAGATTGAGGCAACTGTCTGCGAATACCGAATGAGAAGAAATCCTACAGTTACGATAGAGAATGCTCCACTGAATCAGAATCAAAAGGATATAGTGAATCGAATATTAGGGGCCTTAGCCCATCTGGATGATAGAGTAACGAATCTACAGTAGCAACAACCACCACAACAGCGGACACACGCTTGGATTGTACAAGATAACGTAGACGAGGACATCACACCTATAAGTGATTATCTTCATCCCCTGCCAAATTAGCTGGTTGGAGGAGTGCAACCACCACCATTAAATGCTAATAACTTCGGGTTGAAGCCAACACAGATTAATATTGTGCAACAGAACCAGTTTGGTGGTAGCCCGCTGGAAGACTTGAATGTGCATCTGAATAAGTTCCGTAGGTTGGCTGAAACAATTAATATGAATCATGTGCCACACAAGCAAGTAAAGATGAGGTTATTCTCGTTCTCACTGAAGAAAAAAGCACTCCAGTGGTATAATTCGCTAGATGATATCACAAAATGGGAGGAATTGAGCACAAAATTCCTTCTGAAGTACTTTCCACCGAGCAAAATGCTAGACCTACAGAATAAGATGAATCAGTTCAAGCAAATGGATCAAAAACCGTTCGGTGAAGCTTGGGAACGATTCCGAGATCTTATCCGAGTTGTCCCTAACATGGGTTTTCGAAGAAACAGCAAGTGTGCAAATTTTATAATGGTTTTCTTGCTCAGACACAAGATCATGTGGATGCTTTCGCATGAGGTAGTCTGATGGAGAAGAATGTGAGGTCTGTATTCTCTCGCTTGGATACAATGGCGAGAACCAGCTATTAGTAGCTAAATGAGAGGAATCAGCCAAGAAGAGTGGCTAGCGTTGTAGAAGCCGAGCCGAGTGATAGGCTTACCTCCCAGTTGTCTGCTCTAACAAACCAATTAAGTATGCTAACTAGTTTGATGTTAGCACAGAACACTGATACCTCATCACAACAGTCATCGGGCCAGGAAGATGTTAAAGATGTTAACTTCGTGAATCAGAGGAACTTCAATAACTTCCAGAATAATTAGCCGAGGTACAATTTGCCAAGTACGATGAAAAACTAGCTCAATTGGAGAGAAAGATGGACGGAAAATTTATTGAGCTAAACAAGCAAATGACTAGTCAGAGAGCAGACATCAAGCGACTCGAGAATAGTGTCAAAATAATTTCTAATAACATGAGTCAGCTACTAAAGATTGTCGGAGCACAGCATAAGCAAGGGCAACTCCCGAGTAACACAGTGGTGAATCTGAGAGAACAGTCTCATGTGATCTGATTGAGAAGTGGCATTGAGTATGAGGGTCCGAAGCTGCCGGTTGATAAAGAGAAGGTAGTGGAGAAAGAGCATTTAGAGGAAGAAATAGGGGCACAAGGAAAAGAAAAGAGAAAAAAAATGCATTGAAACTGAGTGAGGGGCGAGACATCAAAGCCAACATACCAGAATATATCCCTCCTATTTCATTCCCACAAGTCCTAAGGGCGAAGAAAATCGATGTACAGTTTGCAAAGTTTTTGGATGTACCAAAGAGAATCCAAATCAACATTCTATTTGTTGAGGCACTACATCAAATGCCAAACTATGCGAAATTCTTGAAGGAGGTAATTTCAAAGAAGAGAAAGTGGGAGGAATATGAGATCGTGAATCTGAAGGAAGAGTGCAGTGCAGTGTTCTAAAGGAGACTTCCATTGAAACGCAAAGATCCAGGTAGTTTTGCTCTTGAGTGCAAAATAGGTAAATGAAACTTTTGATAAAGCACTGTGTGATCTAGGAGCTAGTATCAACTAATGCCTTTGTCTATATTTGAAGAACAAGGAATAGGCACGATGAAACCCACTACAATCGCTCTACAAATGGTATGAGTTGGCCATGGGGCATTGTAGAGGATGCTTTGTTAAAAGTTGGTAATTTTATAATTCCCGCTGTTTTTGTAGTCCTAGACATGGTAGAAGACAAGGAAGGCCCCTTGATCTTAGGTCGCCCATTTTTAGCAATGAGTAAGAATCTTATAGATGTCCAAAAGAGGGAGTTAACTTTGAGGGTAGACCAGGAAAAAGTCACGTTTTCTATATCTGAAGCTCAACAACCACATGTGATTGAGAAAGTTAATCAGATTGAAACATGTAGCTCTATACAGTGTTTAGATGCCACATTAAATAGGAACTTAATCTCACCTAGTGATTGTGATACCCCTGAAGTGTGCCTTGTTGATTTTATCTTTGATATTAATCACCATGACTCTGCTACCTTGATCTTGTGGAAATTGTTAGTGCTCTAGATGCCTTGCATGAATCTCCAAAAGGAAGTCCAACTAATGGGGATATAAGGAAAAAAGCTATTGAGGAGGTACAAAAAGGGTGTGAAGGCTACTCAAACCTCAAATTGTTACCAGATCATCTACAACTTAACCCCATGATGCGAGAAGTAGTCAGGAGAAAAGTGTGGTTGATGGAGTGGAATTAGAACCGGAAAGGCCATCAGGCTGAAGGCATAAAAATTAGCGCTTGTTTGGAGGCAACCTGATGATATATTTTTTTTTTTAATTTTGTTGTTTTTATTATTATTTATTATTTTATGTTTTACATGCGTTTTTGTTGTTTTTGATGTCTTAGGCACCGACATGGATGAGCATAGCAAGAAATGATGGTCGAAAGACGGAGAAAAACGAGCTGGGGCCAAAAAAGGGCATCGCGACCGCGACACTGAGGGTCATGGTCGCGACAAAAAGAGCCCAGAAATGCAAAAGCTGACCATTCATTGTGACCATGAGGCACCCTTCTCGTGGCCGAAACAAAAATGCCAATAAGAAAATATTATGATGATGCATCGTGACCGTGAGGCACATTTCTCGCGGCCGCGACAAAACTAGCATGGATAAGAAGTTTGAAGCTGACTGCTCATCCCAACTGCAATACAACCTTCTCGCAGTTGCAACAAAACTAGTCTTGAAACCTAAATTTGGGTCCAAAACATCACGACCGCGATGCATACCTCGTGCGACTGCGATACACACACTCAGGTTTAAATGGCAAAAGAACCCAGGTATGCGTCACTTTTCATTCTTCCCCCCCTTGCACGCGAAACACATTCACACACTCACACATCCAATTTTTAGCGTCCAATACCATAGAATCACACAAAAACACCAACACACACAAGCACACACCACGGATTCATCGATTTCAACATAAAATTTCGAATTGAACGGGCCCTTTCGGGCGAACCTAGGGCACTTCCAATTTTCAAATTTTGGTTTTTAGTAAGTACGACTAACTCCGGCTTTTAGTTGCTTCAATTACTTGTTTATGCTTATTTATCATTGAAGACTATTGATTTTCGATTTTGAAGAGTGCATGTTCATATGTTGAATAGTGTTGGCACTTGTAGTGCATATATTGAGTTCGAATTGATTGGGCTATGTTATGTAGACATTGTTGGTGCTACTTGAAGCTGGATTTGTGCTGTTGATTTTGTTTGAAATGGTTGAATAGCAACGATATGAAAATTATCATGATTTATTCATTGAGGATGTTAAAGGCGTGATTAGGAAGTAGCTTTTTGCTTGGTTTGATTATCCCTTTTGTGTTTTTATGTGTGATACGAAGATGAATAGAGTTTATTTTGCATGATTTATGTTCATATGATTCGAATTTCACCATAAGTTGGGTTGAATTGACGAAAATAGAGGATAATACAAAATAGGATTGAATTACACTTTGAGAATTGATACACGTTAATTATGCATGTATTTAGGTTGATTTAGGATCATATTTTATATCATTTACGTGCATATTTGACCCGCATTCATTTATATTTATCATATTTGGGTCATTTGACGTGTTTCGACTTGTTTTGAAGTTAATTAAGTAATTTTATTCCATTTGGATGAAGTTCGAAGAAGAAACAAGTCAAATAGGGTTAAAACGGATGAAAAAGGGAGTTAAAGGAGCAAAAGGGACAACATGGCGGCGTCAAAAGTAGCCTAGAACATGGAAAAACGCACTGCTAACCAACACGGCCGCGTCAATAACCAACACGGCCGCGTCAAAATGTGTCCTGAAAGTGAAATTTTCTGTCAGCTTGACATACCTCTAGTATTTTGGCCATATCTTGAGATCTACAACTCCGATTGAGGTGAAATTGGTGGTTTAGAAATCTGATTCAAAGGGCTACCACTTTTCTTGAAAGGGACAAATCCCAAAAATGACCGTAAAACCCTCAAACATGGCTTGGAAGTCAGACCTGAAAACCCACCTGAGCAAAACGGACGCGGCCGTGTCAGAATGCCAACACGGCCGCATCAGAAAGCCTTTTCTACGAAAATTTCCGTATTTTAATAGGAATTTGATCCTATCTTCCCAAGGATTCGTCCCCAACTCTATAAAAAGGAGATAGAAAACATCAAGAACATCAATTACATCTTCATTCTACCTAGAAGAAGTCTTGGAGGACAAAGAAGACGAAGATCATCGAGACGGATTCATCCGGGTTTAGTTGTTCTTTCCTAGTTTAATCTTTTACAATGTTTTCCTTAGAATCTTGTATTAGATTATTGCTAGGCATGAGTAGCTAAGCTATTCGTGTCCTAGGGTTAGAGAGTAGGGATTATTATGACAATATTTTGATTATGACTTAATTTATTAATTCCCTTCTTTATGTGTTTATCTCTATGTTTGTGCTTACAACTAGATTTAGCTTGATCACCTAGATTTAGTAATTTAGTTTAGCAGTTCCGCTTCAAGAGGAGGGAATTGTTATCAGACTTATGACAGAGCGCAGTTGTCTATGACTGTGTAGGCCATGGTTTAGGATCGTTTGGAGTTATTAGGTTTTAATTAACTCGTGAGGATAATTAGCTTAATTAATCAACGGTTTAATCGCTTCAAGAGAAGGGTTAGATTATTATCGTGCCGCCTAATAAACACTAGAATTGGTAAATCTATAGGTTAATCATATTCAGCATTGAAGTAATATCCTAAAATCGAGGCCCTAGGATACCCTTTCTCATTGATTGTTAGTTCTTTTTGTTTGTCAAGTCATAAGTAACAGTTTTTCGTTAAATTCCTCCGTTTTTGTTAAAATCAACCTTTTACGACCTAGTATCTAGTTAGGACATTCCTACAGTATTGAGGTATCGAACTACCTAAATCTATTCCTTGTAGGATCGACCTTGATTATCGCTAGTACACCTACATCCGTACACTTGCGGAACACTAGGTTAGAAACCGACGTGTCAAGGTTTTGGCGCCGTTACTGGGGAATAGGATTTAGTGCTTAGTTTTTATCTTGAAAAATAGGAAGAAACTAGACTAGATTTTTTTTTTCGTAGTTATTATTTAATTTTTGTTTTTAATTTTTATTTAATTTTACTGTTACGCGGTATTTGCTGTTTTTGGTGTTTTCAGGCTTCGTATGCACACCAGATCAAAAGGGAAAGAAACTCTTCTTCCTTTCGATCTAGAAATTGAAGCGACAGCTCGTAGACACCGAACTAAAAGGAATTTCGCGTCTGAGATGGAGAACCCACCACAGCATCCGAATCCGGATGACGCTCTTAACAGAGTACTGACAGCTCTGGCACGCTTGGATGATCGAGTCACTAATATGCAGCAGCAGCTACCTCCACAAGGGCCACAGCTGCAACAACAGCACGGCCCAATGCAGATAGAACCAGTTGCAGGCGATGAAGATGATACTCCTATTAGTGACTGCCTGAAGCCTAGTCCAAATCAGCAGGCAGGAGGAGTACAACCTCCACCGCTCAATGCCAACAGTTTCGAGTTGAAGCCTGCACTAATCATCATAGTGCCGCAAAACCAGTACGGGGAAAGTGCTTTAGAGGACCCGAATGCTCATCTGATAAAGTTTCGTAGACTGGCAGATACTATTAAGATAAATCATGTGCCGCATGAGCAGGTCAAATTGAGACTATTTCCCTTTTCTCTGAAAGATAGAGCCCTACAGTGGTTCAATTCATTGGAGGATATTACAAGCTTGGAGGACCTGAGTACTTCTTTTCTGTTGAAGTATTTTGCACCAAGCAAGACGCTCGACCTGCAGAATCAGATCAACCAGTTCAAGCAATTGGACCAAGAGCCATTCGGAGAGGCTTGGGAGAGATTCCGGGATCTTATCCGGAGTTGCCCTCAACATGGTTTTACGAAGAAGCAGCAGGTATGTAAGTTCTATAATGGCTTACTTGCTCCGACTAGAAACCAGGTGGATGCAACTGCAGGTGGTAGTTTGATGGAGAAGTCAATGAGGATGGCATTCTCAATCCTGGACGCTATGGCCAGAACAAGCTACCAATGGTCGAATGAGAGAAACATGCCAAGGAAAGTGGCGAATGTAATGAAAGTCGAGCCAGTCAATAATGAGCCAATTGAAAAGATCACATCACAGTTAACAGCTTTGACGAGTCAGGTAAATTTGCTAACTAGTCTGACGTTAGCACAACAGCCAGGGGGTCAGGAAGAAGTTGAAGACGTAAACTTTGTGAATCAACGAAACTTCAACAATCTCCAGAACAATCAGCCTAGGTACAATCAATACCCTCAAAGCCCACACAAGAGGAGATTGTGCAGTCTCAGTTCGCTAAATATGACGGGAAACTAGCTCAGTTGGAGAAGAAAGTAGATGGAAAGTTTATTGAGCTAAACAAGAACATAACTGGACAGGGGGCTGACATCAAAAGGCTCAAGAACACATAGGTTCAGACTCAAGCTAGCATTGGTGAATTGTCATCAAACATGAGCCAATTGATAAAGATTGTAGGGGCTCAACACAAGCAAGGTCAATATCCGAGTGATACAGTGGTTAATCCGAGGGAGCACTGTAATGTTGTGAAGCTAGAGGAGCAAAAAGATGCTGTGAACTCAAGTGAGGTTCAAGAAACCAAAGCAGACGAACCAGCATATGTGCATCCACCGGCATATGTACCTCCTCCCCCATTTCCGCAAGCACTAAATAGAAGGAAGAAGGCATCTAGTGGCGACAATGGTACTATGAGCACGAAGGACCATGAAGCGAAGAAATCAAATGAGAAAGTAAAAAACATTGAGAAGAAGGAGGAAGTCAATACCATCATAGATAAGAAAATTTCATCTCCTATTCTTGATGAGTCTTTTGATTCTTGTTTTAAAAATTCATTCTTTGCTAACCTTGATCCTTTAGAGCGTTCTAGCACCGTTGTTGTGACACAGGAACCATTACAGGAGAGAGTTCCAAGATTGGGGGGTAACAAAGAAGGAAGAGCTTCGACCCAACCAAGAGGAAATCGAGAAAAAGAAGGATGGAAAAGAGACAACAAAGAAGAAACGGAGCAGCCCCTAAAAGAGTGCAAAAACAAGCATGGAACCAGAAAGAACAACAAAAGCAAAAGATCCAGGGAGTCTTACTATTTCTTGCTCAATTGGTAGTCATGATTTTCAAAATGTCATGTGTGATTTGGGGTCTAGCATAAATTTGATGTCTCTTAAGCAATATAGACAATTAGTATTAAGGGAGATTAAACGATCCTTTACTACTATCCAATTGGCTGATGGATCTTCATTAATGCCGTTGGGAGTAGCAGAGGATGTAGTGGTGAGAGTGCTGAATTTTGAATTCCCTAGTGATTTCTTAGTTGTCGACATGAAAGGGAATGATGAATTTCCTTTTATCTTAGGACGACCTTTCTTGGCGACTAGCCAAGCACTTATAGATGTGCCTAAAGGGGAGTTGATTTTTCGTGTTCAAAATGAAACCATCACCCTCCCAATACATAAGTCGGGTCTAAGAGATAGGCATAATTGTGGCATTGTTTATACTACCCAAGCTGCTTTAGGAAATCCACATACCCCAAATAGCTCTTTAATTGCTCATAAAACATCCGACTCGGGGTGGCTAGAAAATGGTTGACTTAGGAGGACGTCTGGCTGATGACGTAAAACAAAGCGCTTGTCAGGAGGCAACCCGATGTTTACCGTTTTATTTTTATTTTATTTATTTCTTTATTTTTTATGTTTTTACTTGTGTTTTAGTGTTCTATGTTTTTAGGAATCAACATGGACGAGTGTTGCAAGAAATAGGGGTCGAAGAAACGAAAAACTCAAGCTAAAGGAGTGATAAAGCGCAAAATTGAATATCCAAAATCAATCACAATAACCACAAGCAAGAATTAAAATGACACCAAGATTTACGTGGTTCGATCCGGAGATCTACGTCCACGGGCGAAGGCAATAACCTTCCAGGGTGTTTTTCACTATTTCTCCTTCAATGTCGAAGTTCAATCTTACAAGCTGTAGTTTCAGAATACAAAAGTGGCAACCCTAAATCCGTCTTCAATTCTTCTATTTATACTATACAAATCAAAACCCTAACTAAATCCCTATAATCTTGCCCACCAAATCTGCATGGCAGTTGGGAAAAGATCATGGGGATCTCAATTTCCAAATATGCCGCGATCTCAATTTCCAAATATGCCGCGACTGGGCTCAGCTGTGTTGGGCTCGCATAACTGGGCCGGCTTGGCTGTGTTGGGCTCGTGCTTCTGGGCCCAATTGACCCGGCTGGCAGGTTAGTCCGACCCGGAGTTACTGGGCCATACCTATCAGATGCCCCCCACCAGCCGGAGCGAGGTAGGAGCTTCAGTTAAAAGTAAGGCATGGTGTAACGAGCGGCGATGTAGAGTGATGTAATGGCGTAGCTGGCAATGAGAGATGCCATCCTTACCGAACTGAAGGACCCCCGGGGTGAGGGAGCCAACCGGGACCGAGCTGATGCATTCCCGGGGTGAAGAAGTTAACGGGGACTGAACTGGACCGAACTGAAGTACCCCCGGGGTCATGGGGTCGACCGGAGCCGAGTTGATGCATCCCCGGGGTAAAGGGGCCACTGGAGTGAAACCCAAAGCTTCCTAGGAAAGGGTGAAGTTGATGTGATTGGCGGCGCCATCATGAGGGGAAGGGATCTGAAGTGACGTTTTTGCAAATCTCAAGAAGCGTGTTCCCCACGCGCCTAGATAACTGTGATGCGCGTGAGAGCCACGCGCATATCTCAAACGCTGAATTTGAAAAGGCCAGATCTGAGCCGTTCAATTGTTGTATTAGAGGGAAAAGTAATAGTTGCACTTTCACTCATTTGTAATTGTGAAAAAAAAAAAGCCAACGGGAAGACGAGAAAGAAGGCAGCAGACGTCGGAAAATCACATCAATGTCGTGCCGGCACCCTTGGAGAAGTAAGTAAGTATGTCTTCATCTTCAGAAACTAATAGTGTGGGGGTAGTCGGTACTGGTGACAGCCCCGTAAATGCAAGGCCCCTTCGAACAATCTACCCCGAAAGGAATGAGAATAGGAAGGTGTATAGGGCTGATCTAAGGGAAATCTGGACACGGGAGGTGAGATTTCCCACTTGTTTAGAAGCGACGGCAAATTTCGATGTGGCCTCAAGTATGCCTCGGGTGACGGAGGCCCAAATCGAGGCAATGGTGCCCAGTTTCTATTTCCCAATAGACTTAGAAATACCCGGACCTAGTGATAGGGCCTGTTGTCCACCGAATGGGTATATAACCGTATATATAGATCAGTTGAGGGTGGGGTTGAGATTCCCACTGTGGGATTTTGTGGTAGAGTCGCTGGGATACTATGGTATAGCACTGGCGCAACTACGCCGAGTGCCGTGAGGCAAATTGTAGTGTTTATGATCGTGTTTAAGACCTCGGGGGTGAAGCCCTCCGTAGAATTATTTAGGTACTTTTTTCAATTGAAACCATTTGGGAAGGGAAAAGGGTGGTTCTCTTTGAACCCGAGGGTGCAAAGAGGGTCCAGGGTGCAGAACCCGAGCAAGGTAGAGGGCTGGAAGGTGAAGTTCCTATTTATTAAAGAATCTAAACCAATCCCGAGGTGAAGGAGGGAGGAGGTGACGGATGGAGTACCCACGGGAGTACCGGATTCGGTTGGGGTTTTCGAGCAGGCGGGGACTCTAAAACAAGTGTTTACCGAGGAGGAACTGGAGGAGGCCGGGCTGTCCCTGTATTAAACAAAGGGACCCAAGGCGAGATCATCGCCAGCCCTCAGCGAGGGGACGTTAGCCGGGGCGGAAGAGGAGGGTAGGAACTCATTTTTACAATTGTATGTAACTGCTGCTGAATGTTGTTTCTAACACGCTGATGATTTTCTGCAGTGGGACGCTTTAAAACCAGCCTTCAAAAAATGAACTCAGGAGGTGCACAGCGAACACCGGAGAGAGTGCCCTCGCCAAGAAACTCAACCCCCGAAGCTGAGGGAAACTTGGGGAGAATACCCGACGAAGGGACTGAGGAGGTGGTTCCGCTGACGGACTCCCCCCCAAGACCGAAGAAGAGGCTGGGGCTTGCTCCGACTCCACCGTCTATCTCGAAGAGAAGGCGGTTGGACCCGACCGCGGAGGTATAATTATCATGTCTTTACATATTGCGTTGACACATAACATCTCACAAAGTGTTATGCAGGGCCAAAGAAGTGTGGATGTCCACGAGGCATCGGAGATGGAGGAAGTGTGGACCCTGAGCCAGGGGTTAATTGGTTTCGGGCGCCGCCGCCAGAGAGAGGAAACCGAGGCCCTGAAGGAAGAGCTGGGGATCCTGCGCGGGGAGTGCGATAAGCTCCGCAGAGAGGCAACTGAGGCCAAGAGTGGCCAGGTCACGGCACGGGGCCGGGCGCTGGAGGCCGAGAAGGAGGCGGCTCGAGTCAGGGGCGAGGTGGCGGAGATGGCTCTTCTCCAGGGAGAACTGGCCGCAACTCGGGAAGAGCTAAAGAAAAAAGTTGAGGGCCAAGGGGCGATGCTGAGGGCCTTTGTTGAGAAGCTATCACAAACGGAGACGTTTGTGAACTTCTTGACAAAGTTTGTGGCAGTTGGGGACGTCGCCACGCGCTCAGAAGTTTTGGAGGTAGTAAAGGACGCGTACCCGGAGGTAGACGTCTATAAAAAAGACTTCGGGTATGACTACACGTCCGTGAGAAATGTGGATGCCGCCTACTACAACACCCTGTCCCATCTCCCGGAGTGGCCCTTGGTGGAGGCACTGGCCCAGAAGGGGACTATTCTGACTGCCGAAGATGTGGCGGGCTGCTCAGTAGACCAGGATGAGGACTTCCTGGGATATCGCATGGGCATGCATGTGCCAGAGCCAAGGCAGAGGGCCCCCCCAACCGAGGATAACGTCCGCGACAGGTGAATTAGCTCCTCAGGAGGGCAGAGCTGTTCAACTGGCTTATCTGACTGCCACAACCTCGGCCGGAACCGAGGTCAGTTCCTCTCCTGCCTTAGGTGGAGAATAGAACAGGAAACATTTTTTGTTTGTCGTTGCATATGTAAAAAACACTTGAATTGTAATTGCCCTTTTGCCAATGTATAAATGACAAGTTACTGATGTTGTGTTGTTAAACTCTGAATGTATGCATTGAGTTCGATGATGGATAAGTGTTGTATACGGGCGATCTTATAAATGTCTTTTGTATATGACAGGTGTAGCAGGAGGACACCGCGGAACTTCACGAGGTCATCAAGAAACTGATGCAGACCCTGAAATGGCTACAAAGAGAAAGAGATGACCTGAAGATGTCGGTGGTGCCGAGGTTGGAGAAGAAGCTCGCGGTCGCAGAGAATAAGGCATCTGAAGCCGAGAAGGCAAAAACCGTGACCGCTGAGAGGCCTATGACCATCAGCTAAAGTATTTGGCCAAATGTGCTGAGGTGGAACGATTCTTTGTCCACCAAAAAGAGTATGAGCGTATATTAACAGAGTACGGCCTGCTAACCTTTGAGGAGGTCGAAGAGCGGACGACCGAAATCTAGAGGGAAATTACTGTGCTGATGGAGGTCGGCCACACCAACTCCTCCGAGCTGGTTAGGAAGCGGGAAGTGTTAGAAATACTTCTCAGCATGTACGAGGGCTTAAGAGGCCGCAGCAGGTGGCGTCGTACTGCGGAGGAGAATATCGCGAGCTCCAGCCGGGGGAACTCCTCAAAGACTCCGTGGAGAAGTAAAAAGGAGACGGTAAAAAAACCAAGTTGGATCATAATCCGAGAGCCGACCCCGGTGGTGGTTGCCGAGGAGGTAGTGCAAAAACTGACCGAGGAGATTGAAGTGATGGCCCCCGCAGAGTGGGATCCTGTGGAATGGACTAGTGCTTCAAGGCCAACTCGGCAAGCAGGTCCTCAAACACAGCGAGGCCGTCAACCAAGTCCTCCCGCTCGAGGAGGCCAGAGTAGGGGGAGGGCCGGAGCCCAGTCCCGGGGTGTTTCCAGATCCCGAAGGATGCAGAGGAGGAGTTCCCGGGACAGGTGTCAACGCCGGAGCACGGAGTATTGGCTAGGGGGTCGGAGATAAATATAGATGTTGTAATAACAATGTATGTGTATTTGTGAAGGACACTTAGTAAATAAAACTTGTGAAAATATTGTGATATATATAACAAGTATGTTAAATAAGAGTAGCTAAGTGCTTGGTCATGAGGCAATTGCTTCAAATTATTTTGACATGTCATTATGAAAATAATGTGGTAGTTAGTACTCAGGAGTACGAGGCGTAAATAAGCCCTTGTTCGGAAACAAGTTATAGAAGCTCCCCGGATGGATCGGGCGGGAGTTAATGTTAAATAACAAAGTTATTGACCTCTCCGGATAAATCAGGCCAGAGGGAATACATGTCCGGGGACCAAGTGTTGATCTCTCCGGACTGATCAGGAGAGAGACCAATGTGCCCGGAGACAAAAAATAATTATTCTAGGCCGGGGTATCCCCGCAGCGTAGAAGAAAAAACAGTATATGTATGAAAAGTTAAAACTTTTATTCACAGTGATTGTCGGAACAATTGAAGAATTCAAGTGTAATCGTAAAAAAGAAAGTGCCACAGTATGAAAATGAAATTACGTACAAAGAACGTAAAGGAAGAAAAGGTACTTGACAATCGGAAATCATAGATAGAAACGCCGCAGATTGCTAACGTGCCAGGTTCGGGGCATCGGTGTGCCATCTAGATGTTCTAACTGATAGCTCCCGGAGGCACATGTGTGGCAACGACGCGATAAGGCCCTTCCCAAGTGGCATGCAGTTTGCCCTCGGCGGCAGCTTTGCTAGCAGAATTTAACCAGAGCACGAGGTCTCCGACCTGGAACTGCGTACCCCTAACCCGGAGGTTGTAATAGTGAGCTGCTTGTTGTTTGCTCTTAGCCTGTCGGATAAAGGATTGCTCACGACGATGTTCGAGTTCGTCTAAGTTAGTACGGAGTGCTTCCCCGTTAGGCTCGGGGTCGAGGTCAATGAGTCTGGGGCTGGGCACTCCCACCTCAGCAGGAATGACAGCCTCGGAGCCATAGGTGAGGCTATATGGAGTCTCCCCGGTTGACGAATGCGACGTAGTACGATAGGCCCAGAGAACTTGTGGAAGGTTCTCGGCCCAGAGGCCTTTGTCTTGATCTAACCGCTTCTTTAAACCGTTAAGCAGAGTGCTGTTAGTGACTTTGACCTGGCCATTAGCTTGAGGATGAGCAACCGAGGTGAAAATTCGTTTGATGTGCAACTCCTCGCACCAGGACCGGAAGGGGTCATTTGCGAATTGTTTGCCATTGTCGGAGATAATGGCGCTGGGGATGCCGAAGCGGCATATGATGTTACGCCAAACAAACTTCAGGATGTTTTGGCCGGTTATGGCAGTGAGGGGCTCGGCTTCAACCCATTTGGTGAAATAGTCCACGGCAACCACAAGAAATTTCAATCCTCCCGGAGCAACCGAGAACGGACCCACAATGTCAATCCCCCACTGGATGAATGGCCAGGCACTTTGTATGCCAGTAAGCTCGGTTTGCGGCAGATGTTTTACTCGAGAATGCCGCTGACATTTGTCACATTTTGACACTAAATCATGGGCATCATTAAACAATGTGGGCCAGTAGTATCCCCACCGGAGGACTTTCTTAGCCAACGTCCGCGACCCAATATGACTTGCGCATGCCCCCTCGTGGAATTCCCAAAGAACATAGTCAGCCTGGACTGGGCCAAGACATCGAAGACTCGGCTGCAAGTATGATTGACGGTACAAGATTCTGTCGTGAAGTGTGTACTTCGGTGCTTTAAGAATTATTCGCCGAGCGAGTAATTTATCATCGGGCAATGTACCATCCCGGAGATAATGGACGATAGGAGTCATCCAATTGGGACCGGCATCAGTCAATACAGAGACCGCCAACTCTCTAATTGAAGGGTGGGTGGCATCTTCGACGATTATGTCCGGAGACATATTGGACGGGACCGCGGAGGCCATTTTGCTAAGGACATCAGCTTTAACGTTTTCTTCGCGGGGTATCTGCTGGACATCAGTCGAAGCAAAAGTTAACAAAAGCTTAAGTGTTAAAGTTAGGTACCTTTTCAATGTATCATCCTTTGTTGCATAGGTGCCCTTGATTTGACTGGAGACCACCTCAGAGTCAGTGAAAAGCTGGATAGGCGAAGCTCCGAAGGTTTGAGCGAGCCGGAGCCCAGCAAGGACTGCCTCGTATTCCGCCTCGTTATGTGTCACTTTGAACTTAAAACGCAAGACATACTTGATCTCAACGCCATCGGGGCCAACGAGAAGGACCCCGGCGCCACTGCCTCGGGTCGCAGAGGCGCCGTCCACGTATACCCGCCACTTGCGGGCTTCAGCTTTGAGATCGGAGTGGTGGGTAGGGGTAGCATACGTGACTACCTCGGGGTCAGTGAATGGTACCTCGACCAAAAAATCCGCAAGGGCTTGACCTTTGATGGCTCGGTGAGGTAGAAATTGTATATCATGCTCCCCGACCTCGATGGCCCACTTAGCCAAGCGTTCCGACACATCGGGCTTGGTGAGGATTTGACGAATAGGGTGATTAGTGAGAACCCTAATATCGTGTCCTTGAAAATAGGGACGCAGGTGGCGGGCCGCCATAACCAGAGCCAGTACTGTTTTTTCTACCACAGAATACCGGGTCTCTGCCCCTTGAAGTGCTCGGCTAACGAAGTACACGGGCTGTTGACTTCCACGATCCTCGCGAATGAGGGCCGCGCTGATGGCTTCTTCGGCGGATGCCAAATACACATATAGAGGCTCTCCGGGGACAGGCGTGGACATAGTAGGCAACTGGTTGATGTGTTGTTTTAAAGCCTCAAAGGCCTCAGTGCACTGCGGAGTCCATTCGAATTTCTTTGTCTGACGCAAAATTTTGAAGAAAGGAAGCTGACGCTCCGCTGCCTTAGACAAAAAAACGATTTAAGGCTGCAAGGCCGCCGGTTAGACGCTGAACATCTTTCACCGTCTTTGGCGGCTGAAGATCCAACACATCCCTAATCTTGGCTGGGTTGGCCTGGAGACCGTGCTGTGAAACCACATACCCCAGAAACTTTCCTAATCCATATACCTTAACATTGCGGCCAATCTGGTCTTAGAAGACATGGTCCATAAGACGTTGATAAGTAGTTCCGGCATTCTTGAGCCCAAAGGGCATTTTCGTGAAAGCGAAGCATCCAAAATCAGTAATGAAAGCCGTTTTAAGGGCATCTCGGCGATCCATATGAATTTGATGATATCTCTTGTATAAATCTAGGAAGCAAAGTGCCTTGTGCCCAGTAATGGCCTTGGCCTTTTGGTCGATGAGGGGCAGAAGATAACAATCCTTCGGGCAGTGCTTATTGAGGTCGGAGAAATTAACGCACATGCGCCATGCCCCACTTGACTTCGTTACCATCACGGGGTTTGAAAGCCAGGACGGATAGTGAACTTCGAACAGGATGTCTGCATCCAAGAGCTGTTGAACTTCAGTTAAGAATGGCTGCGTTCCTCTCCAGGGCAAATTGCCGTCGCTTTTGTTGTGTGGGCTTCACGCTGGGGTCAATATTCAGCTTATGAGTAATAAGGTCTGGAGAGACCCCCGACATATCCAGGGGAGACCACGCAAAAACGTCAGAATATTCTCGTAACGTTTGGATGATGGCATTGTGCAACAATAATATGTCCACGGCGCCTACTGTAACAGTTTGTTCTGGTTTAGCCGGATCGAGCGGCACCTTAATAGTATCGTCCCCGAGTGACTCAGATGAACCCGGGGTAAGAGCCGAGGTGGCTATTTCAAACTGAGGCTTAGGAGGAGCCTTGGTTGTTTTCTTAAGTGCGACATACATGCACTCTTTGGAAACTCTTTGATTGCCACGGATGGCCACCTCGCCATGGGGTGTAGGAAATTTCAACGTAAGGTGATATGTGGAACAGATGGCCTTCGCCGGGGTGAGCCAATCTCGGCCCAGAATCATATTATATGGAGATGGAGAGCTGACCACATAAAAATCGACGAAGATGGTTTTTATCGCCGGATAAGTACCAAGCGAAGCGGGGAGGTCGATTATTCCTTCAGGTTGGACCTCACCCTGAGTGAAGGTCTGTAACGGCCCGGGGGCGGTCGGAGTTGTTCGCGAGGTATGCCCATTTTTTGGAAACAATCAGTGAATATGACACTGACTGCGGCTCCATTGTCGACGAAGACTCGCTTGATTGTAACATTAGCCACGGCCATATCAATGACGATGGCATCAGTGTGTGGGGTGAGCTCGGGGACAGGATCCTCATTAGTGAAACTCACAGTTTCAGATTTGTGGAAGCGCTTGTGATGTGGCTCCTCGGGAGGAGGCCTACGCGCTTCGGCCTTTAGGGCACTTCGGGAAGTCCCTGTTGGAATGGCTCCATATATCACGTTTATTATCCCTTGGACAACGTGATTTGGTGGATTATCTCCAGGACCTCCATGAGGAGGTGGAGGTGGTAGCAATTGAGGCTGTTGACGAGTACCCTGGTCTTGCCATGCATAATTGTTATACCCCGACCTATTATTCTGCCACTGAGGTCTGTTTTGTCTTGGACCTCGGTCATTGTAACCTCCGCGGCCTTGTTGTGAGCCTCCATTTTGATTAGACTGAGATCTGTCCCTCGGTCCGAACTATGTATTGCCGCAGGAAACCTCTCTTCAAATAATCCTCAATTTCTTTACTAAGTTCACGACATTCTTCGGTGTCATGTCCATGATCATGATGGTACGTACACCACTTATCGCGGTTACATTTTTCTGCTGGAGTAGTCATCCGTGGGCATGGTCGCAGATCGTTCTTGTGAACAGAAAGTATTTATGTTCTTGATTTAGTAAGTGGAGTGAGTTGAGGAACATCTCCGCGAGGTTCCAACCGTCCTCTGCTTAGGCGGCTGAAGGCACTAGGCCGGGTACTGGTCCCAGCTTGCGTTTTATCTGGTTGCCGTTTGGTAGCATGTTTCTCGCGTTTGCGATGGGTTTGCTTCTCAGCTTTGGCGAACCTGCTTACGATGCCGAAAATAGCTCGGGTCGTGGTAGGGGGGTGTCGCACAAGCTCGGTGTAGATTGGCCCGGGTCGGAGGCCATTCATGAAGGCCGTGATTATAACATCATCAGATCGGCTGCCGATTTTTAGGCTTTCGGCGGTGAAGTGATCAAGAAACTGGGTAACAGTCTCCCCATCTCGCTGTTCCAGATTCATGAGATCAGCCAAAGTGGCCACGGGATTTGCTCGCGTATGGAAACGCGCCCAAAACTGCTCGGCGAGATCCCAAAAAGAGGTAACACTGCCTCGGGGCACAGAATCGAACCAAAGTCTGGCCTCATCTTGAAGATACTCAGGAAACACTTTGCACAAGTGGTGGGGTGTACAGCATTGAACATAGCATACTTAAAGGCGCTTAGGAAATTACCTGGATCTCCGGTGCCGTTGTAGACGGATACTGGGGGAAGTTTGAACCCCTCGGGGAGTGGAGTAGCAAGAATCTCCTCGGAGAATGGGGTAATGATCTCCCCGTCAACATCAAGGCCCAATACCTTGTCAAGCTCGGCGGCAAACTGAGCTTGCTCTTGTTCCAGAGGATCAAGTACACGGGACTTGTCCAAGCGAGCCCGCTTTGGTGCGTCTATAGGTCTGCGACGATCCACGTCCTCATGGTCATAACGGGGCCTCGAACCATTAGAACTGCGGTTCTCCACAGGAGATACTTATCGCTGTGAGCGGCGATCAGGCCTAGCTCGGTGAGGTGGATATTCATCCAATTCGCGAGATCAATCACGGGGCGGATGTCTTGGCTCCTAGTCGACGCCATTGTTGGCGCGCCCACCGGAGTTAGCGCGCCGATTATTCCATTCTTGGAATAGAGCAGCATGCTCCCGAAGAAAGGCTTGCTGTACCGGCAGTAATTCGGGGGGCAGGTTGAGGGTTAACTTGTGCTGGCACATTGGCGGGGGCGAGATTCTGCACGTAAATGTGCCCCGCATGCGGGTCCTGATTCTGTTGACGGGGCAACGGGGGATTTTGATCCATGGGGGGATTACAATGGGACCGAGTAGGGTTAGCAGATAGGCGGGTGTTCACCATGGCTGACGCGACGACGCTGAAGTATACTAGGGTTTTACTTTCGAATCGCGTTCCCACAGACGGCGCCAATTGATAAAGCACAAAACTGAATATCCAAAATAAATCACAATAACCACATGCAAGAATTAAAACGACACCAAGATTTACGTGGTTCGATCCGGAGATCTACGTCCACGGGCGAAGGCAAAAACCTTCCGGGGTGTTTTTCACTATTTCTCCTTCAATGTCGAAGTTCAATCTTACAAGCTGTAGTTTCAGAATACAAAAGTGCCAACCCTAAATCCGTCTTCAATTCTCCTATTTATACTATACAAATCAAAACCCTAACTAAATCCCTATAATCTCGCCCACCAAATCTGCATGGCAGTTGGGAAAAGATCATGGCGATCTCAATTTCCAAATATGTCGCGATTGGGCTCAGCTGTGTTGGGCTCGCATAACTGGGCCGGCTTACCTGTGTTGGGCTCGCGCTTCTGGGCCCAATTGACTCAGCTGGCGGGTTAGTCCGACCCGGAGTTACTGGGCCATACCTATCAAGGAGAAAAGAAGCAACACAGCCGTGTCGCACTATGGACACGGCCACGTTAAAATTGAGCTAAAACAACATGGCCGCATCGAATTCTCCCCAGAAAAGCAATCGACACTGGACCATCAACACGGCCGCGTCACACACTGGACGCGGCCGCGTCAAAATTGTTGCAGAAATTCAATTTTGGTTCAAAAGCAACACGGCCGCGTTACACATCCAACACGGCCGTGTCATATAATTTTCAGTTTAAAAACGCGAAACTCAGGGCTTGATGCGGAGACAGCAGAAACAGAGTTAGTAGGAGGCGATAGCAGAATTTTGGAGCCAGTAGGGGTTTCAAAACTCCGCCGCCGCCACAATGATTTGTAAGTTAGCACCAAGGCGTACCACGTTTTTCCTCCAAACATTGACTTTCAGCCAAGTTTGGGGGAGGGGGTGTACTGTAGGACGTCTTGGCAACTATATTTATAGTTTTGCTGGTATTTCTTCTTTTAGTTGATCGGTTGGTTGATTTGCTTGTTGTTTGATAATAGTGGTTAATTGTGGGTCTGTGAGCCCATTGTGCTGATTTTTATTGGGTCTGTGAGCCCATTTATCTGCTTTATTGGTGTTGTTAGGTCTGTGAACCCAAGTTTGATTACATTTTGTTTCCATGTTGAGTTTTAGGAGTTTAGAGTTTAGAGTCTTATTAGTATTTTAGGTTTTAGAGTCAGTAAGAATGAGATAAACCCGAGAAGTTATTAGGTAACAAGTGAAAAAAAAAAAAGAACAATAGGTAAAGATGGATGATGAATGGTTAATGATGAGATGATTTTGAGAAGTAGATGAAAAAATGGCACATAATAGAGCATGAGAGGTGATTTGAGACGAAATTGAGCTTGAACTTAGAATATTCAATCAAAATTGACTTGTGAGAATTTGAGCCTAATTATACTCCTATTTTTGGAGTAATATACTTTCTTTCGGTGTGAATTTGATTGAATATGTGTACTAGTCTCTAGAACTTGCCTTGAGTCTTTACTAAGAATGTGTCAAGTATGGGTGTGATTGAGGAAATGATCTTAGACAAATTTTTGTTTAAGCTTATTTATTTGAACCATGAAAATTGCCCTTTGTACCAAAAGATTCAATATTTATCCCTAGGTAGCCCACCAAAAACCTTTCGATTTAAGTCTTTGCCCATAACTGGATTAATCAAGTAAGAGGGAGGAGGATTGGAAGGAATTTTGGGTGAACAATTTGTGGGAAGGAACGGGAAGTAGGGATATTTTCAAAAGATGAAGGGAAGAGCAAAATGATAGGTGAAAATCCAAGAAAAATAGCCCCTCCTAGTGCGAAAGTCTATAAAGAAAAAAAAAAAAAAAGTTTGTTGTTGTTAGTATTCTTGAGGAGAGGCTAGGACATAAATGATTAATTATGAATTTGAATAGAAAAATCGGGTAGTCCCAAGATGTGGTACCCACAGAAATGAAAAGCACTCAAGTTGTAAGGTTTATTGAAGGTGAAGAAGTCATTTTTTTTGGATGATTTGCTGAGATTTGAAGAGTGAGGTTGAGTGATTATATTGAGGGGTAGTCGGGTTAGACGTAACTTGATTAGTCCAATAAATATTCACTTTTATTCAAATGTATCCCGCCTTACCTTAAGCCATCATTACAACCAAGAAAAGACCTTTTTGATCCTTTTTCACACACATCAAGTACGAGGTCTAGTTTAGACGATTGACAAGCATATGGTAGGCTTTGCATATAATTCAATATGAGTGGAAATTATTTTAGCCTAAACACTTGAGAGATGAGTGAAACACTTACCCGGTAAGGGTTGAATATTTCGAAAGTTCAAAGTCTCGAGATTAGTTAATTTTCGCGTTATCGCATATGCTCAAGTGAATTATGTTGCCTTGTTGTGTTAGAAAAAAAATCAGTTTGAAACTAAATTCATTATCTAATCCCCCTAAACAAATGCATAATCACTTGTGTTCTTTGTGTCTTTTGTTGTCCCGAACAACAGTTTAAGTTTGGGGGATTTTGATACACGTTAATTATGCACGTATTTAGGTCGATTTAGGATCATATTTTATATCATTTACGTGCATATTTGACCCGCATTCATTTATATTTATGATATTTGGGTCATTTGATGTGTTTCGACTTGTTTTGAAGTTAATTAGGTAATTTTATTCCATTTGGATGAAGTTCGAAGAAGAAACAAGTCAAATAGGGTTAAAACGGATGAAAAAGGAGTTAAAGGAGCAAAAGGGACAACACGGCCGCGTCAAATATGAACACGGCCGCATCAAAAGTGGCCTAGAACATGGAAAAATGCACTGCCAACCAACACGGCCGCGTCAATAACCAACACGGCCGCATCAAAATGTGTCCCGAAAGTGAATTTTTCTGTCAGCTTGACATACCTCTAGTATTTTGGCCATATCTTGAGATCTACAACTCCGATTGAGGTGAAATTGGTGGTTTTAGAAAGCTGATTCAAAGGGCTACAACTTTTCCTTAAAGGGACAAATCCCAAAAATGACCGAAAATCCCTAAAAAATGGCTTGGAAGTCAGACCTGAAAACCTACCTGAGCAAAACGGGCGCGGCCGCGTCACAATGCCAACACGGCCGTCTCAAAAAGCCTTTTCTACGAAAATTTCCTTATTTTAATAGGATTTTGATCCTATATTCCCAAGGATTCGTCCCCAACTCTATAAAAAGGAGATAGAAAACATCAAGAACATCAATTACATCTTCATTCTACCTAGAAGAAGTCTTGGAGGACAAAGAAGACGAAGATCATCGAGATGGATTCATCCGGGTTTAGTCGTTCTTTCCTAGTTTAATCTTTTACAATGTTTTCCTCAGAATCTTGTATTGGGTTATTGCTAGGCATGATTAGCTAAGCTATTCGTGTCCTAGGGTTAGAGAGTAGGGATTATTATGACAATATTTTGATTATGACTTAATTTATTAATTCCCTTCTTTATTTGTTTATCTCTATGTTTGTGCTTATAACTAGATTTAGCTTGATCACCTAGATTTAGTAATTTAGTTTAGCAATTCTGCTTCCAGAGGAGGGAATTGTTATCAAACTTATGACATGTAGTGAGAATCATTTAGGACTAGGAAAAACTCTTTGTTTAACTAGAAGTAGTTGATTGCTAGAATGTAGTTTTAAGTTATTAAAATTTATTGACTTTTGATTGTTATTTTGTTGGATTAAGTGTGTGTAGGTTCACTAAGATGGCTCCAAAAACAAAAAGCTCCAGCCGCAGTAAGGGAAACCAACCAAGCCAAACTTTATTTGGGTTCACATTGGAGAGGGAAGAGCACAAGGCTCGATTTGATCAGCTTCGTCAACGCCCAGTTGTGGTAACTAGGTTTAGCAATGATGAGCTAACCTGGGCTATGGGAATTCACTATAATATCAGAGCCATGCTTATAGCGGGAGGCTTGCTCAAATTCATTTAAGCGAAGCTCACTTACAAGAGACTCATACTAGAGTTTTTGAGCACATTTACCATCACTGTGGCAAGTGAAATGCATTCTCGCGGACCAGATGGTATCACATTCCAGTTGATGGGCAAACAACGTACACTGACATACACCCAGCTGGATCAGATATACGGCTTCCTTAAAGCTGCCAAACAAAGCCCCCATGAAGTTTTCAACGTTCAAGAATTCTGGGGTTTATTGATAGCTGCTCCACCACTTGTGGAACCTCAGAGATACGTAGCCAATGCTGCTAAAGCTTCATGGATTAGAAACCTAGTGATCTGGTACCTCCAGAAAATGTTGGCCCACACTCTATTTGCAAGAAAAGAAACGGGTACAATGTGATAAGCCGAGCTACAAATGATTTGGAATATGTTCCATGGGCATAAGGTGGATAATGCCAAGTTATTGATGGAGCATTTCGAGAATGTCATCCGGAAGCATAGAGATAACATTATGATTGGAGGGTTGATCACACTCATAGCCGAGTTTTTTTTATGATATTGATTTGGACGATATAATACCAGTTAAGGGTGAAGTCCAATTCACGTGGGAGTTGTTGGAGAACATGCAAGTAGTGGTCATGGGAGAAGACGGGAAGGTCCCTTATGTCTATCAAAATGTGGGACCATACCTTTGACTTTTCTTCAAGGAAGGAACGACTGTTATAAGCACCACTGATGCAGAAAATTGGGCCTTGTATTCTGGAGACCATATTGAGCGCTCCCAAATGTTGGATTCAGAAGTGTTTTAGTCTAGGCCAGCAACTGAAGGAACCAGCAAAGCCCCTAGACCACCTAAGAAGAAGCGGTCAACAACAGTTGTTGCATCCGCGTCCGAGCTGAATGAGGACGTAGAAGGGCTCATAACATCTCTCCAGCACAATGTTCAGCTTTATCATCGAGTGGTGTAGTCAATTGGCGCTCACATGGAGAGGCATCGAATAGAGGTTTGAGGGGCGGTGCAAACAATCAACACTGAGTTGAATAGTCAGCAAGCAATCTTGAACACACTCCTTGAACAAAGCAACGAGGAACACACTTGGAGACATCAATAAGACACTCGTTGGGATACGTTGGCCCAATTTTGGAGCCAACATGGCTTCCAACCACCTCCACCGCCATAATAACTATGATTTAGCACCAAGGCGTACCACTGTTTTCCTCCAAACATTGGCTTTTAACCAAGTTTAGGGGAGGGGGTGTACCGTGGGACGTCTTGGCTGCTATTTATTTTTTGTTGTTGTTTCTGCATTTTTTTTTTTTTGTTGCTTGCTCGTTTGTTGCTTGCTTCGTATTTGATTTGATCATTGGGCCTGTGTTTCCACTTGTCTGTTTTAGCTGCTTTGGTTGGAGTATTGGGTGTGTGTGCCTGTATATCTGTTTTATTAGAGCTGTTAGGTCTATGAGCCCATTTGTGTTAGTTTATTGTCATGTTGGATCTTAATAGTCTAGTTTAATGTTTTATATTTTTTTTTATTAGTCGGAGTCCAGAAGAAAAAGAAAAAACCCGAGTCTTTAGTTGGTAATAAGTGATTAAAAGAAGAAAAGAAAAAAAAATAGGGAAAGATGGATGATGAGAAGTTAATGATGAGGGGATTTTAAGAAATATGTTTACAAAATTGGCACATAGTAGAACATGATAGGTAATTTGAGATGAAATTGAGCTTAACTTAGAATATTTTATCAGAATGAACCTTGTGAGGGTTTGAGCCTAATTGTACTCCTATTTTGGAGTGATATGATTTCTTTCGGTGTGAATTTCAGTTGGATATATGCATTAGTCTCTAGAACTTGATTTGAGTCTTTATTATGAATGTGTCAAGTATATGTTGGGACTTAGAAAATGATCTTAGGCAATTCTTGTTTTTCAGTGTATTTTGTGCCTTGAAAAGTTGCCCCTTTACCAAAAGTCAAAATGTATCCCTAGTTAGCCCATTTGAGCTTAATAGCCTATTTCATAGCCCTACATTACCAGCCAAAAACCTTTCGATCTAAACCTTTATCCTTAACTAGACTAATTGAGTAAGATGGGGGAGGATTGAAAGGTAGTTGGGTTAAAATCTTGGGAGAAAAATAGAAAACTAGTGGACATTCGAAAAGGTGAAGAGAAGAACAAAGTGATAGGTAGAAAGCCGAGAAGAATAACCTCTCCTAGTTCAGAAAAGAAAAAGAGAAAAAAAAAAAAAAGAAAGAGTTCGTTGTATATAAGTTTGTTTATTATTCTTGAGGAGAGGCTAGGAACTGAAAAAGTGCTTAATGATTTGAGTTGAATAGAAAAGTCGGGTAGTCCCAAAGATGTGATACCCAAACAAATGAAAAACACATAAGTTGTAAGGACTTTTGAAGGTGAAGAAGTCACTTTGCGAGGTGATTTACTGAAAATTGAAGAGGAAATAACTTAATTAATCCACAAGTATTCACTTTTATCCAAATGTATCCCACATTACCTTAAGCCCACATAACAACAAAAAAGAAAGACCATTTTGATCATTTATCACACATATCGAGTACGAGGTCTAGTTTAGACGTTGGGCAAGCTTATGGTAGACACTGCATATAGTTCAATTTGAGCGGAAATATGTTTTAACCTAAATAGTTGAGAGATGAGCAAAACACTTACACGATGAGGATTAAATAATTCGAGAGTTCAAAGTCTTGAAAGTAGTTAATTTTTGCATTATCACATATGCTCAATGTGATTATGTTGCCTAGCTTTTTGAGAAAAATCAATCTGAAACTGAATTCATCATCTAATCACCCTAAACAAATGCATAATCACTTGTATTCTTTGTTTTCTTTTGTTTTTATTGTTCGGGACGAATAAAAGTTTAAGTTTGGGGGATTTTGATACACGTTAATTATGCATGTATTTAGGACGACTTAGTAACGTATTTTATAACATTTACATACATATTTGGTCTAGAGTTGTGTATATTTGTCATATTTGGGCCATTTAACATGTTTTGACATGTTTTGAAGGTTTTGAAGTGTTTTCAGGGTTAAAAGTCGTATTTTATGACTATTAGATGAAGCAACAAGTCAAAGAGGGGAAAAACCGGTCTATACCGGTTTGAATCGGTCTAAACTAGTCTGGAGAGTGAACCGGCGAAGAACCGTTGCGACCGCGAAAGGTGAAGGCTCGTGGCCTCGATAAAAAAGTGGCTAGAATGAAGATTCAATGCTGATTGTGCATCGTAACCGCAACAAAAGAGGTTTGTTTAAGCTAGTTTTGGACTTAAGGTGTCGCGACCGCGAGGGCGATTTCGCGCGGCCGCAACAGAAGTTCAATTTTTGGAAGATTTCCTACTCCAAGTAGGATTTGAAGCCTAAATCCCCAAGATGTGCCCGAAGCTTATAAAAAGTCATCCAAGATCGTGTTTTATGAGAGCATCTCACACTTTTGCATGCTTTGGAGTAGAAGGCATGAGAGCATGGACTGACGAGCAAGACGAGATGAAGATCGAAGAGCCGACTACTCGGGTTTAATTATTTCTTGTCTAGTTTTTAAATTCATTACAATGTTTTCTTCGAATTATTATTTTGATTTGATAGTAGGCATGAGTAGCTAAACTACTCGTATCCTAGGGTCAGAGAGTAGACTTTTATAACAATGTTTGATTTTATATTTTAAGCAATAAACTACAGTTTTTGTTTTCAATCTATAAGTCTGTTCTTATTTTATGATTGAGCATAATCTGATCAATTAGGCTTAGTTTAATTGTTTAACTATTCCGCTTCGAGATAAGAGAATTGTTAATAGACGTACGACATATAGCGTGGTTGTCTATGACCATGTAGGCAAAGGTTAAGAGGCTTTTATGAGTTGTTAGGATTAATTGACTCGAGAGAGTAATTGTTCTAATCAATCTACGATTTAGTTTCTTTGAGAGAAGGGCTAAGCTAATTAAGTGCCGCCTAATAGATGTTAAAACTGGTTTAAAAGTTTATATGTTAGAGATTAATCATTCATTAGCGTAATTCCTGAAATCGACGCCCTAGGGTACATTCTCTTTGATTGAAAATCACTTTTTGTTAATTAATTCATCTAATAATTTATATGCAAATTAGGGTATCAAACTACATAAACTTATTCTCTGTAGATCGACCTTGATTTTCACTATATACACCTACACCCGTACACTTGCGGTAATTAAGGGTTAGGATTAGAGCCTGTCAGTAGCCTTTAGCAACTAACCTTTGTTTATTCCTGGTAACAAGCCGTGACTCATCTAGCTTGTTTTTGAACACCCATTTGTCCAAATGACACCTTGATGAGCAGGTGGATACAAAAACTCATGCTTCATTTCTCTCAAATCTATTGAGCTTTTCCTGCATGGCTTGAACTCAATTAGGTTCATTCATAGCTTCTTCAACGGTACCATGTTCAGTTTGAGATACGAAGCAGGAGAAAATGATTTCGTAAGGTGCAGATCTTCTTGTTCTTACTCCATCACTAATTCTCCCTATAACCAAGGTTGGTGGGTGATATCTATGCCATCTTCTGTCTGATTCCAAACCTTAAGTCACAGCTACTGGAAGGTTTCCTTGTTGTGTTGTAGGCTCTGGTCTTGTAGCCTTTATGTTAGGGATAAGCAATTCTTGGAGCAACTACTCCACCCTCAACAATAGGTTCTTCATTAGCTATAGTTGGTTGTAGAATCTCCACATAAGGAACTTGTTCCTTATATTTCTCCAACCTGATTTTATCAAACTTTAATATTATGCCATTGATTCCTTCAGGGTTGCAGTAAGGTCCATCAAAGACCACATAGATAGAGTCTTCCACACAAGTGTTCTTTCGTTAAACACCCTAAATGATTTGTTTACAATAGAGTATCCCAAAAATGCTCCTTCGTCTTTAACATCAAATGCATTTAGGTGCTCCTTCCCATTGTGCAACAACATAAAAAATCTACACCCAACGATATGGAAGTATGAGATGTTAGGGAGGTTTTCCGTACAACAACTCATAAGGTGTCTTATCCTGACCCTTGTTGATAAGGCATCTATTTTGTGTATAGCGTGTTGTGTTGGTTGCCTCTGCCCAAAATCTCTCATTGCAGTTATGCTTTAGCAATCATGGTTCTAGCAGTTTCTTTCAATTTATAGTTTCTCCTTTCTACTACACCATTTTGCTGAGTAGTCCTTACGGTTGAATATTTCTGATGAATCCCATTATTGCTGCAAAAAATCTTTATGAACTTGTTGGTGAATTCAATACCTCGTATGATCTGATCTTGACAATGTTTTGGCCTTTTTCATTCTGAATTTTTTTCATAAGGTATGGGAGCTTCTTCTGAGTATCTGATTTCTTGGCAAAAACTCAGTCTAAGTGTATCTGGAGAAGTCATCCACTATGCCTAGTGAATACTTTATCTCGCTTAAACTTACTCATTCAATAGGTCCGAAGAGGTGCATATGCTGCAATAAGTCCAAAAGCTTGTGAGATGACCTTACATGCTTATCTTTGAAGGACTTCCTGATTTGCTCTTGTCTTTCAAGCATGATCACATACACTCTCATTTCCGTAAGCTACATCTGGATATCCTCTTAGTATACCTTTTCTAGTTTGTTGATGGTCTTGATATTCAGGCGACTTATTCTCTTATGCCACAACGAACTGAGTTCAGGAATGCTTTCAACTGTGAAGCAAAAGAGTTGTCCTCCAGTAGACCCCGAGTCAGCTAGATAGATATTGCACTTTTTACTTCTAGTGAGTTTTATTTGGTTGAATTAGCATATCTTATTATATATTTCCCTTGTGTGAACTCCACAAAATGTCTTTTTTGACAAAATTGACTTACGCTCGGTAGGTTGTACTGTAAGCCTTCAATGAAGTAGACATCTACTATGCTGACTTTGCCTTTAGAGAAGGTCCCAACACATTTGCTTATTCCTTTGGCATTGTCTTCAAAGACCAAATTGGGTCCTTTGCAGTCTTCGAGGGATTTCTTGTTGCATGTGATATGTCTAACAAACCCACTGTAGATGTACCACATGTCACTATGTCGAGTAGGAAACTTTGACTTGCAAAGTAGTTAAGTAGACTTCAGTACCCATCTCTGAATGGGTCCTTGGGTGTTAGTCTCTCTTGACACCCATCTTTTCCCTATACTAGGATCATTACAATAAGTCTTACTAGAACATTGATCGTCAAGCTATTTTCCTAGGCCAACTTGCTTGTTGTATGTCTTGGAATGTTTCCCTTTAGATGATGTACTTGGAGAAAATTATTTCCTTGGTTGGGATGAACCTTGATTTTTTGGCAAACCCTTTTTTTTTTTTTTTTTTTTTTTTTTGCTAACCTTGCGAGTAATGTACTTAGTCTTCTGTTGTACACTCTTCGGATACAGTAGGCGGCGGCTGCATCCATTAGCCTGAGCTTGCTATAAGTTTTAGTTTCATACACCATTGTTGCCTGGTTTGTTTACGGCAGTTGACTTCTCCTCGATACACCTATACAGATAGTCTCCATCCTTCTAGGTTAATCTTTTTGCTATTTTGTGAGTGGTTGCATTTCAATTGTACTAATTACTAGAACATCAGTAGAGGTACTATCTACTTGATAGTAAGGAGCTGTCTCAGAGAAGCCTATCCCTGTCATATCAGATAGGTTCCTCTGAACATTCAGTATCTCATCTAGATCACAAGATGATCTTTTGAACATGATGATGGTTGATATCAGTTCATTTTCCTTCTTCTCATGAAGGATTAATGACTTCTTCAGCTTACTAACTTTCTTTGGATAGTAGCTTCACCTGTAAGTTTCTCAACTTCAGTTGTAAGCACTGAATTTTCTCCAAGAAGTTGTCTCTTCTCAGCCGTCAACTCTTCATATGATTGGTTGATTAGGTCAAATCAACCATAATATATCTGAACAAAATGAGTAAACTTTAAGAGTCATTGTTCTCAAATCTTGAAGAGGTACTGGGAGACTCTACCTCTGCATGATTGTCATCCTCTTTTGCCATGAGGCAGACGAGTGCTTCACTATCAAATATGAAAAGTCACTGTCAAAGTCTGAATCTTCACATGATGTAGGTTCCCTTGAGGCAAGCGGAATCGCCTTGATTGCTTATGTGCCACTCTCGCCTTTAGCTGAACTTTCTCTAACATCCTTTTGTCCCTCATTTAATTCAGCTTTCTCAGGATACTTGTGCACTTTGGGGCATGGGCATGCTCTAGCAAAGTGTCCATTTTTGCTACATTTGAAATAAAGGTCTCAAGCATCCTTTGTTGTCTTTGGGGATTCTGTGGGGTTGGCCCATTGAGGCTTGGACGGGTTTCCTCTAGGATGTTTCTTCATGAATCACATGAAATGATTCATGAGGAGTGCCAACTCTTCCTCAGCAGTAACATACAGTTGCTATTGGGGAACGATGGTGGTTACTTGAACCTATTCAAGTTGTTATGATAAGCTGCTTGCTAGTAGGGCTTTAGTAATAGTACCATCCTCTTCTTTATCTCCCCATTCTCTGATAATTGTCATAAGGATTTGAGACATGAGAAGAGTTTATGGATGCTCTTCCTGTCTAGCTTCTTTGGACTTCTCATCAGAATATTTTTTACTTCCCAGTTTGATGTGAGAGATCGTAGTTGTTTGGTGGTTATCTCATGTTGAGTGTAGACCTTCCCAATATACACCAACTCATGAAGGATTATTGTGTATCCGACATCTATTTTTTTAAAGACTCTCTAGATTTTTCCATGAAGAGCACAAAGTTTAAGTTACTAAAGCCACCCTATTCTCATGTAGTAGAGCTGAGCCAACATAGATTTCCCTCAGCAAGTCCCAAATATCCTTAGCAGTCTTGCATACCTTGGCTTTACTAAAGGTTCCTTTGTCCAATGTGGCGAAGAGAGCATTCTTTTCCACGTTATCCAAATTTTACATATTTCTATCATAAACAGTCTATTCATGACGTGCTTTCTCTACCATGGGAGGAGTTGCTTGTCCATCTTCCACTCTACAACATTGTTCACCTTCTTGATTGCTGGTGGACCTTCAGTAATGACTGTCCACATTTCATCACAAATGGATGAAAGATGTGTTTGCATCCTAATAGCCCAGTCCTAATAATCCTTAAAAGAAAACATAGGAACCTTCGTTTAAGAAGTTTCCATTGTTGTAGCTTTTTTAAGGAAAAAGTTTTACTTTTGCAAATAATCTTTTTTATCGAAAATAGCTGGATCTGGTTAAGATACCAAAGATGATTGGTGTCTTAAATCAACCGCTATGACACCACTCTTGGTCCCAAGTGGTAGAGGTTTAGAGGGAATGAGGTGATAAAGCTCTAACTTTATCGATTTCTTTTCTCAACATACATAGAGCAAGGTTTTACTGCCTATACCAGAAAAATTGGTTCTTACATGGTAAGATCCTTTAAGAAAATACGGTTACATCAAACTAATCAAATTAATTCTACAGCAAGCAATGGTCAGGTAGAGTTTTGTGTAGCGGATATATGCAAATGTATTTTCTAATACAATGCAGTAATGATGTAGTATGCTGCAGTAGTGATAAAAACATATAAGATAATAAACAACATTTTATAGCAATTCAACGTGGGGGTAATCCTTCTATGTCTACTCTTCCGTCACACAGGGAAAATTCAATAAGTTGTTCACACAATACAATCTTAGCAACACCGATGTCTAAGTCCAACTTCGCATCTTACAGTAGTTTTTGTCTATCCTTAGAAGGCTACTTCTCTACTATACACGTTCCTTAGAATAATTCTAGTCTAATTTAAAACCCTGATTCAACTTAAAAACCCCCGTTAAAACCACTCCTAAGAGAAAGTTTAATGAAAGTTTTTCTTCAAAGACTGGAAACAGCTCCTAAACTTGAATAGTAGTTTAATGATATGAGCATGCTTTCTTGATGAGAAGGATGAGAACCGATTCTGAGAGCTAGCTGGATTTCACTAGAGATTGTTGCCGCAGCTTTGAATATCTTCGCTTGCATAGTAGTTGATTGTTGTTACGTTGCGGCTTTGAGATCTTTACTAAACTCACACTTTCTCAGAATGATTATGAGTGATGAGTGCTTAGAAACTTTAAATTTGATATCTCGAATGTGATAGTTCTTAGTAGTTTCAGTAAATTCAGTATTCTTTGCTCGTCCTCCATCTTCTTCTGTTTATCGCAGTTGTGATTCTTTCTTGTTGAAGAGTGAGATGTTTCCCTTTGAAAATTAATGCTCTTTGTATAGCTTCTAGCCATTGTTGTCCTTTTAATGAGAGTAAGTCAGATATGGTGCGGCTTCAAATCAGCGCTTGCGTAGTTGCTTTTACTGTCATCAGAACACGTGTCTTCATTAGTACAAGAATTACTTCTTGTCTCCAGTGGTTATATTTTTAATCTTAAAACTTCTAACTTTGACTTAACTTTCCCTCTGTTGACATGGTTGCTGCATGTTGTTGCTGCAAGATCCTAACTTATGAAGTATTGATCTTCCTTACAGTAGACACTGTTAACGTGGTGGGAATCATATGAATTTAGTACAAAGATTGCCTTCATTTTACTACATACCACAAATTTTTGTACTTCATTCTTCAAATTGATTTGAAATTCACATGTGTTTCAATTACAAGTAACCTTCTACTAATCTTCCTTTCCATGAAATTTGATTTATTTGTTATGATGAAGCTCTTGCATTGATCCCCCCTACCCAACTTCTTTTCTTTATCCGAATCACGACTTAGACTCACTACTCTCTGTTATTCAACAAGTCAGAAAAATCCTTCAATCGACATTCTCTCCCATTATTTTGGTAGCCAAATTATTATTTCTTTATATATTTTCCTTTATTTCAGTTATACTCTACTTTGAATTTAATCACTCTGCTGCATACATATGGTTTCCTGGATTTTTTTAATAACTAATTTCATTCATTTATTATGAGGGTTCTTTATTATGTACTATAGTATGTGTAAACAAATGTATTTATAGGATATGATTTGAAGTTACGTGGCTGGGGTTGAAAAGTTGGCTCCATAGATCATGTGGTCGGACGAGATCTTGGTGGCTACATAAGTTGGAGAATGTTTGGTGAGGTCTCTAAAAATTATGATGGACAAATACAATATTTGGTCATGTATAATTCTCTGCTTTAAGTGCTCTGCCATGAAAATTTGCTCTTTGTTCATTACGGAACCTTCTTTTTGTGGTTTTATCATCACTTTTATTGAACTGAAAAAAAAAAAAAAAAAGTGTTAAATTATTCATAAGCTTCATTATGTGATTGTTATGGGGATTTTTCTCCCTTTATTTGGGGTTTTTTTTTCATGAGGGGTTTTTCTAATTGTTTAGACAGTCGAGGTAAAGCTAATGAGGGAGAGCATGAATCGAGCATAAGAGATCATGACAAGTAATTCGAAGGCGAGTCATTGCAAAATGGTAGTGGTAAAATAATTTCTATATTTTTAGTGTAGGAAACAAACTTGCCTAATTTTGCAGTGAATTTGGTTCTCGATAAGTTTGAATTATATTAATTTATCTTTTAGTTGAAATTTATCTATATTTGTAGGACGTTTGTTGAATTGAGTAGAAATTCGAATTTCGCATTTATAATTTCAAGATTTGGCTTAAAATTGATTATATGGACTAAGTTTTCCATGAGTTTGTGTTTTTTTCTTTACTTTCCGTAGCATTCTGAGATATGGTGGGCTGCTGTAATACCCAAAAATTTGAGCTATTATTTAATTCTAAAATATTATTTTATGAGCTCTTAAAGTTGGGCCTTACAAAATCATCATCATCATCATCATCATCATTATTATTATTATTATTATTATTATTATTATTATTATTATTATTATTATTATTATTATTATTATTATTATTATTATTATTATTATTATTATTATTATTATTATTATTATTATTATTATTATTATTATTATTATTATTTAATTTAAGCCCATAACCTTATTTATAAATATCTTGGCCAAGAAAGATAGAAATTATAAGACAATGCATTTGAGCCTATTAGTTTTCTAGCATTTCTTTCAATTTCAATTTAAGGAAGCCCATATAATCGATTTAATTCTAGCTATTTACCAAAAGACACTTTTACGTGTCGTATGCTCAAGTTGGTTTAATTACAACTATTTCAAGTTGAATGTCTTAATAGACCCAAATAATATTATTAGGAATTATGCTGTGAAATTATAAATAATTCTAGTGCCTTGTAATAATAAGTCAATTATATTCACCATGTATTTCATTATTTCATTTTTGGCCTAAAGCCTAATTACATTTTTAAGTTTATCCATTTGAAAAATCTTCGGTCCAGTATAGGCAGATTGTTGCATCCTTTTGCTACATAATTTATATTATACTTACAAACTCATTATCAAGTAATTGTAAATGTATTTATGATCATAATATTTTATGTAGCGTTCGTATTTTCTTATATTATTTAAATTCAATATATATATATATATACATATATATATATATATATGTATATATAAGTGTGTGTGTGTGTATGTGTTAATTTACTGATTGATTCATTAAGGTGAATTAATTCGTTATATTTTTAATTCAAAGTTGGGCCTATGGCCTGAGTCAATATGACTCTTTTAATATTTTCAAGTTCAATTACATTGAGTATCATTATTATTATTATTGGTAAGCCCACTTGTTTGCAATTTATTTATTTAGAAATTTAACTTCATTGTCTTAGTAGGCAAATCATTCAATATAGTTAGTCCATTTTCTTTTATTGTTCATCCCATTGTTAAGCCCAACGTCTCGTAGAAAAATCATTAATCACATTTTAATCCATTAAATTCATAATTCATGTCGTTATTAATAAGTATAATATCTCAATAGAAAAATCATTATATTCTAGCAATTTTGTTCGTCCTACATTTGACTAGAAACTCATATTTTGAGTCCAATACTCAAGCCCAAAGCATAAAAATGCAAAAGGGTCTATGTCTTGAGGTTACACAAATCCTAATTCCTAGCAGAATTGAGTATTTATACAAAAATAATAACATATTAAAAAATTTGACATAATAACGATTTACCATTATCAATAAGAGATTTAAATCCAACCCTAATTATAAACACACCACACAATAGCTATGTGTGAGAGAAAAAAATACAGGGGGAGAGAACATTGCTATTGTGCAGTGTGTGAATGTGATGTGAAAGGGTGAGATATATATTTAATTTTAATGTGATGTGTGTGCTGAGAGTTGAGAGGAATTAATTACCAGGCAAAGTCTCATTTGCTCCACTTGCATAGTCAGTTCGGGTTGGGTATTACGATTTATGATTAAAGGTATTACTTGTTTTGGATAAAGGTACTAGAACAAGTAATACCTTTAAGCATAAATCGTGATACATTTTCACTATGATACTTTTACACAGAACATGTAATATAAGTACTAGTATGTTTTGGTCCATGACCTGAATTGCACGGATCTTACAAGAGACCTCCCCTAATTACCAAGCTCCAGTTGCTCTCCTCTATTTTTTTTTCCTCTATTTTTTTTTTTATTTACTTTACGTAATTTAACTTCTTAAATTTTAGGAATTTCGAGATTTCATAAATCGGCCTCTACCTTCTGTAAAACCCCATCCCCAAGCATAACCTAATTCATTTTACCATTTCACTTCTTCAACAATTACACGTTAGTAAAAATAATATTAAGACACAAGTCTCGATAATTGAAGGTTGCAAAGATCATGGATCTCGGACATTGCATTCGCATCAAACTTTTTCAATTTTATTCAAGATACTCTTGGTGGGGGTATTACTATTTATTGTTGTGATTATATTTACTTGATTGTATCTGTGTGTTTTTATTCTAAATGTTTTACTTGTCAACACAAGTAATAGTTTGATGAACATTGAAAAGATCGGTTTTCTAACATATACTACGTTCATATTTGTTTGTGAATTGCGATTGTTTGACAAGTTTAAGGGCAATGTTGTGTAAAAATAATTTTTTAGGCTAGTTTTGCTTTTCGATATGATTTAATACATTTTTGGGTATTTTTTAGTTGTATATTGAAGGTTAGGAAAATTCGGGAGTTCAAGGAAGCCATTTGCACTAAAATCTCCATTCTAGCTTACATACCAAGACCCAAACAGGCTTCAATCAAGCCTAGGTCAGGCCCGATCTAAAGATCATCGATAATGAACAAAAAATGTGAAGAAGTCGGGTCAAGAAAACGAGCAAAAAGGCCTCAAAACGGTGAAAAAATAAAGATGACAGACACGACGGGTGGACACCAGATAAAAACATGGATACTGCGTAGGTATCCCCCCAGTTGCGCTACCAGTACTGGGCTACAGACCTTGGTGCCGGTTGGTACCACATCGGTATTGGTGTGGTACCCAAATTCGGTACCCCCTATTTTTGGTCGAGGCATCGCAGATTCATATTTCGGTTGTATCTTCTTCATCCAATATCAGAGTGAGGTAATTCAAAGTCCTATAGATAGTCAAGACGAACCTCTACAACTTTGTAGTTCAAGTCGGAGGCTAATTCTGAATGAAAGCCCCATAATCTCCGGGAAGTTCGCGTTAAGCGCGATCAAGTGGTTCGACCCAAATTAAATGTAAGTCAAGCATGCTACTTTGTTCTTTTACCTTTTTACCCTTACTAAAGGGGAATTTTTAGTAGAATTTAGTCTTTTCACTTAGTGGGGTTTGGGTATTGTAAATACTCCTTCCTCCTTTCATTTGTAACAAGTAGTAACATTTCAACACTTTGTAAATTTCTAGTCTTAGATTTTCAGATTTTCTTTCTAGATTTCTTCCTTCTTCAAAGGGAGACCATATATTTTGGTGAAGAACTTGTGGAGTCCTCAAAGGCTTCTGACATCCTTGAAGATTATTGAAGTTTATCAAGAGTTCTTCCATTATTGAGCATTTCTTATCGCTCTCTTCTCTATTTTTTATTATTTTCTTTTCTTTCTTGCTTGATAATGTTGGTTCTTGGATTTATTTAATGATTTGTAATTGATTGTTATTTTTTATGGGTTTGATAACCTAGGTTAGAATTCAACTAACATGAAATAATTTCTTGGGATTTACTTATTAAGTTCGTAAGCTTGAAATTAGTTCGTCTTTCGATAGCTTAATAAACGAAATCCTTAGTTTTGCATTTAGAAAATGACAATTTGACTCCTAGGCTCGATGTTGCTCATCATTCGAGGCATGTTGAAATCGGATCCTAATATGCAAATAGATGCTAAGAATTATGCCTTCAAACACCCGAGTGCGGATGAACATTGGAAAATTATGTTAATTGAGACCTTATCGACGTAGGGGAGACCTAAGGGAGAAGCTATGTTGGGAAGGAGAGTAGAGTCCACGGTACGCTTGTTATGAGCGAAATTGATTTGTGCTTCTGTGTAGTTTACTCCCTCACACCAGTCTTTAGTGTGAGAGAAGTCTGTACTAAACCTTCTAGCGCTACGTAACGAGACCCCCGGGCCCGGGATCGATCCTTAATCTGTTATTCGTATAGGTAGTCAACATAGGATCTTATGTAGTTATCTATCTTTAGGGGTTAGAGGAACCTCAACATCTTTCCTAGAATTACACCTAATTGGGATCCCTTTTCATTGAGAATTCAATCACACAACACCCACAATAATATCTTGCAATCGTCTTCGAAGTATCATTTCTAATTGGCTTGGGTAAAGCCCAAACTTTAGGGAACATTCTTCATTAATTGATTTGCACTTTAAGTTTATTTATTTTCATAGTCCTTAATAAAAAAAATCGATTTTGCTAAACTTACAACTTACGAATGGCCTAGTTAGTTCACACGGATATCCTCATGTGGATTTGACAATCTTATACACTACCACTATCATAAATCATACACTTGTGATTTGGAAATTCGTTCTAATCGTAGTGATTTAGAAGGACTTTTTAGACAAGTTCATGGACTTTTTAGACAAGTTCATTATTTAATTTGCTACTTTTCAATACAAGTTTTGCATTATCAATATGCTACTTGCCAATTCAACTTAGCTGTATGTGACTTGCCAATACAAGCGCATCATTATAATAATTGTTTGTTAGCCTCTTTGTTTGTATAATTATGGTGTTGTATTGTGACTCCCACGAGTTGAAGGAAACTTACCCCAACCCATCATTGATCCTTTCAGATTAGCTTCACCACGGAGGAACAAGACAGGATCGTGTGCATATGGTTGATTAATTTATTATTTAAACTCATTTTTATTTAAGTAATTTTCTTGTTCAATTTTGAATTTAGGACATGTTAGTCATTTTTTTTATATTTATTTAGTCAAATGATTGCTATGGGGAATGCTTCCGCACTAGTTAAATTTTATTATTGTTATTTACTTCAGTGTTGGGAGATTAATTGCCTGACTTATTTTGTTTATTTAAACTTTTAGTTTGAACTACTACTTCATTGATTATTTGAAATTAGGTAGAAATTGGTTATTTTGTGTTATTCTTTTTTTTTTTTTTTTTAAATGTTGTTAGTTGTGTTGAAATTGTAAAATAAAAAATTTAGTTTGTTAGTAACGACTTGACTTAAAATTCTTATTCTTTCTTGGAACTTTTATTCATTTTCACTAATTTAAGGAAGCATAATTTTATTAAAAGTATTATGAAAATCGGGCCGTTACAGCTGGTCAAATTCTTTACACTACAAGAAAAACTAGTTTTAGTGACAAAAAAATAGTGAGAGTAAGAAAATACTCTCACTAAATGTGAGACAAACATAGTTTTAGTGAGAGTAATATATTACTCTCATTAAAAACTTGAGTATTGGTGAGGAAATCTTAAACCCATTACAATTTTTTCCATTTACCGTCACTAATTGCGAAAAGAAAAAGTGGCGGAACATTTTCCCACCTAAAGTTATCAAAATTGGATGAAATTTATCAGAGAAAAAGCAAAACATAAATCATTTTTATTCTCTGAGGAACCTTCATTTCGCACTCTTTGTTCTTCATACGGCTGCTCTGCCTTCTCTCTGGAAACTCCGTCGCTGCTCTTTCTCTCTCCGATATCTGTCAACGCCAATGCCTCTTACCCGCCACCAAGTAACAGGTAAGGTCAATATGTCTCTCCTTTATTTCTATGAATGAAACCCTAGGTTTCATCTCTAATTGACAAAGATTATCTTCAATTCAGCCTATGTAGACCATCTATGAATCAGGTTTCTCTTACTACCTGAATCAACTTTACATTTTGCTATAACTTGTAAGATCTTGAAGTCTGTAGTGCTTTTAAATTCTCTGTGGGAATCTATATACACGAGGGATCGAAGATGAAGCTCTGATGATGTGTTTAAAGGCTCATCTTGTCATATACTCTTAGCAATAACAAGAACAATCTTGAGCCCTAAGACTTTTTATTTTCAAAGTATGATATGTGGGTGTTTCACTCATTTTAGGGGCGGATATGTATCTAATTGCATAATATATAGGGTTGGGTCTAGCTGACAAATCCTGGACTCAAATTATTGGTTTTTGTATTAAAATCAGTTTTTCTTGGTTATTCTATTTTCGTTTATAATTATTTTTTCATGATGGATGCAGTCTCTATAATTTGGAGATGAGATTGAGTTGTGGAAAGAGAAACAATGGGAAGCATCTTTGGTGGGTTTATATTGCCCCTGCTACTTTTGATAGATATGTATAACTTTTCCATTTTTTCCATCTTCTCTTTTTGCAAGTTGTAATATCTTATTGCTGCTGATTTTTTGAATGAATTTGCACTTTGTGTCTATATCCTTCTTGTGTGATTTCAGCAGTGCTTGAATTAATAATTTCGTACTCTGTAGTTTTAAGTGTTCTCAAGATTCCAGTTTGTTGCTTCTATATTTTCCCATGTCCTAACTTGTAATGTACAATCAACATAGCTTAACTTGAGCTCAATTAAAGTTCATTTCCTTTTGTTTAATTAAAAACTTACTCATATTCGTCTTACCTTTTTCAGTGTTTTATATAGTACTGATAATTATCTAATTCTTCTTGAAAGGTGGAAGCTCACAACACATTCCAATTAGGAACTTCGGCAACTCAGATTTTAAGTAATTACCTCATTCTTGTTTTTCGATTCATGTTATTGCGACGCCAATGATCAATTTAAATGGTTTTCTAATAAAATTAGTTAGAAAAATCTCTTTGTGTGTGGATGGGAAGGTCTTGGGGCTCAAGTTTCAGTTTCGGGCACTAGGATGATTTGACATGATCAGTGAGATGCAAATCAAGGATGAAACATTCTGTTTTTTAATATTTCGCAGAATCATAGATGTATGTCAATGTGCACCAGTCCAAAAGTTTAGCTCCTTGGGTGAAATCCTCACAAGATAGCTTGGGAAAACCTAATAAATATCAAATATTTGCTTAGGAATGCAGGATATGGAGCTAGCTTTTTGGGAGAAAGTGAAGGACCGATTACATGATCTTGAAACTGTTGAGAAATTCTCAGATTGAACATGTTCCTTTATGAGCAAGTTTTCACCAGCAGCCATATTTCAAAAGCTGGTGATCTTTTTCTCCAAAAGCCTCTGAAGAATGTTCTTAATCCCCACCTTATATGTGTTTTATGTTTCTATTCACTTATATGCTGTATTAATTAATTAATGCCTCGAATTTAATATTTTCATGTTTCGTATCTTACTTTGGGGTCTGATATAGATCGAAATAAGCTATGGTTGGACGAATTTATAATCTGAAGCATGATATAGATCGAAATAAGCTATGGCTGGACGAATTTATAATTTGATGCATGAGTAGTATCTATACCATAAATGGAGTATCTATAATAAAAAATTATTCTTGAAATTATATTCTTGAAAATTATATTCTTGAAATTATATTCTTGAAAATTATTGCATATCTATTCTAAGATGCAAAGTCTGAGAAATGTGTATGTTTAAGTTAATAAGTGGTGTACATAATCTACTCAATATGATCATGCCTTGATGTAGGTTTGGACTTGTTCAAAATCCTCTCATAGTGGGAGTTTGTCAAATGTTTTTTGTCAATTTTTTATATATATATAGAACTCATTGTTCACATCATGTTAGAAGGCCAACATTTATTTAGCCTTGTATTATGTATGCTCTAGAACAATGAAATGTTTATCGATATTACTATTGATTTGGGCAAATACAAATCGAGTGTCTACATAAGAATAATATATTTTGTTGGGCTTCACTATTGAATGGTTGACAGTTTATGGCTCTAACTTGCTGTTTGCATTGACTTTAGCTTTCTAATGTGGAATTAAAATCTGCTTCTAATGTGAAATGTTTATCGATATTACTATTGATTTGGGCAAATACAAATCGAGTGTCTACATAAGAATAATATATTTTGTTGGGCTTCACTATTGAATGGTTGACAGTTTATAGCTCTAACTTGCTGTTTGCATTGACTTTAGTGCTGGGCCTTCAAGCACGAAAGCGACGCCGTTGCCTCAGTCCTCTAAAAAAGGGAAGCGATTTGAGATCAAGAAGTGAAATGTTGTTTCTCTCTGGGCATGGGATATTGTTGTCGATAATTGTGCTATTTGCAGAAACCATATCATGGATCTCTGTATCGAATGCCAGGCTAATCAAGCTAGCGCAACTATTGAGGAGTGCACGGTTGCTTGGGGTATGTTGTTGTTCCTGTGTTCATAATAAAATCTTTGATCTTTGGTTCTTCTTGTGTTCTTGTGATATTTTGTATTATTTTTTCTTTTTTATGTGATTGAATATTTGAATTTGTTTGTATATAAGTAAGAGCAAGCTTGCATTCAGTTCTCACTACTAATAATAAATTAATAAATATCAGTATACTATAGTTTCTCAAACAGTTTGCTTATTTTGCTTTTAAGTTTCAGTATAATTGTCTTGTATATATGCATATGCCACATTGTCCACATGATAATTGAGAGCTTAGAGTCTCAACCTGTTGAAGGCTAAAATTGTGCCAGGTTTTTATAGTCATCGAGGGGAAGAAACACCAAACCAAATTATAGTAGTTTGATGGTGTTTACATACCTGCTATTTCAGTATCTGTTGTATGGACAAGGTCTACACTGTTCTTGCTTTACTTGTATCAACTTAGTTACAGAAACTTAATATTGTCTTCCGTACTAATCAGAGTGTAAGAACATAGATAGTACTCCTCTAAATACGAAGGCAAATTAAGTTTTATCTTACTACAATAAAACACAAAGTGTAAAGCTCCTTTCATGAAGTGTTTCGAAACACAAATCAAGCTTAACTTCATTATATCCTACTATTTTCAATTGTCATGGATTCCAAAGTCTTTGCTCTTAGGAAAGGGAGCCATTTTTCGCATGTATTCAACTTTTGGGTTTGCGCACATTTCCACCTGCTATTCATAGGTATTTTAATCTATGTCTCTTGCATGTTTCTCCTTTATACCTTTAATATTTTGCAAGAACATCATTACTTCTCGTTTCTCTTCTGATGTATGCAAATTATAAATCCAGTGCTTACTTTCTTTTCCCCTGTTAAGTCATTTCATTCTCTCTTTGCTAGATTATGGTGACACTCCGCAGTACTATCACATTCCTTACAGCTGTGAATTTATAAAAATTTGTGTTTGTCCTCATTCCACTAAAAATTAATCCAGGTAAGCTCATAACTATGAACATAACCTATTGATGGCTTGTTATTGATACCGTCCCAACTCCAGTTTTGCTCTTAATGATAATTTACATTGCTCTTATGCTTTGATGCTCCTGAGATTTTGCATTATGCTCAGTTATTCTGCCTACTTTGGTCAGTTAGTGAGTTATTACTTGATCTTCTGCTCCTCTATAGTCTGCTGATCTGTGTTGGTATGATCTGTCTCTGGATTTCTTTCTCTGCTGTGGTTCTATTTCTTGGTTTTCTGAACTCATCAGTTCCTTTCTTTTGTACTGCAAATTTTCTATAAGAATTCCAATATCTAGCAGTTAGTCTTTTTCCATCCTTATCACTAATAGAATCTGAAAGATATACTCATAAGATTGTTATCATTATCGATAACCTTGTTCCTACTATGTTATTCTTTATGATAAGTGTAAAATGTTCAACTAGTCTTTGGTTTCCAATAAGCTTTACTTTTCCATCTTGGGTGGTGCCAGCAACATCTCAATGAGTAATCATGGTGTATGTTATCCTTCATGTTAAGTGTAAAATATTCAGCTAGTCTTGGGTGTGCAATAAATAAGAAACTTCTATACATTGGGTGGTTCCAGCAACGTAGCAACCGTGATTTTTGGCAAAGTAGCATGTGTAGTCTTAAGTTCTTTAACAATGCTATTATTTACTATTCTGTTTCTTATAGAAAAGCAATGCTATTATTTACTGGTTTATCCCTACTTTTGTTGATAGCATTCACTTGATGTCTTGAATAATTGTGTGATACTCTTGAGATCCCAATTCGAATGGGAGAATGCTAACCTATTTCAGGAATCCCTTATCATGTTATACTATTGTTGACTTTTAGATGAACTTGAGTTATCTTTTTATTTCACTTGTTTGGCTGATTTCTCTTTGTCTTATTTGTTTTCGTTGACTAATCAATTGTGTTCATTAATCCATTGGGTGATGCACTGCTTGTTGATGTATTGATATCGTTTTGGAATGCTCTTCAACTTTGTATTTGAAGAAATCTTTTTCTCTTTGCCAGATGCTCTCGAACTTCAAGCATATTTGAAGTAGCAACGTGATTGCAATTCTTCAGATGAAAACTGAGGTATCGAGTCGACTACTTGAAATCCTTAGTAATGTATTTTAACTTGATCACAAGAGATATCCCTATTTGGTTATAGATTTAACTACTTGCTTATGCTATTAGTTTTAGCTTTTGGTCTAGAAACAGAGTTGTTTATTTTTTGTCTGCTTCGGTTTTCTTCCAATTTGTCTGATTTCTTGGTAAACTGCTAAGTACAATATGGAGAATAGAGTAGACGGTACTTTCATTTTTTACCATCTTTCTTGATTAGGAGGAGTTCATAAGAAAAAACTGGATTATTTGTTATGTTAAAGATGATAACTACTTTTTGTAGCAACCAGATGTTAAGATTTTTTCATATAAAATAACTACACAAGAGATGCATGAGAAAATACAAGTAGACTTTCTTTTTGCTTTTGTTGCTATTATGATAGTGAATCTTTTTTTTTTTTTTTTTCAGTCTGTACTTCCAAAATTTCTAGTGCTTTGAGTGGTTAATTTATAAGCGAGTACTGCTATGGCCTTTGTTCGACATGGATTGATTTATAAATAATTACTATGGTTATTAGTTAGTTTCAAAGTTAATATTACGTTTTAACTTTTTATTTGCTCCCATGTTGATTCCGTGTTTTTGTTGGCAGAATTATAGCTCTAGCTTTTTAAATCATTCTGAAATTCTTGATCATTACTACTGCGCAGGTGACAAAGTTATTGGTGAAATGGGGGAAGCCTAAAGATATTGAAAGCCAACTAGAAGTAAAAGTCTTGTCAAAGACTTTGGCAATGCTTTCATTTTTATGTGTAGTTGTAATTTGTATACACTTGGAATAGCATTTTAGAAATGCTTTGCTCTGTTGAGACATTATTAGTTAGACATTCTTGTTTATTAAAAATGATTTAATTTGTATACACTTTGTCACTAAAATATACCACTAATGACGGGAAATATTTGATATAATGACGAAAAATTTAGATTTAGTGACGGGTTAGTTATTTAATATGTTATTCTATAATGAGAGTCTATTAGTGTAATTAGTGACGGGAATTGACAGTCACTATATAAACTCTATAGTGACGGTATATTACTATGACTAGTGTTATTAGTGACGGGTTACTTAGTTATAAAATTAGTCCATAATTAAGTTATTAGTGACGGGGATTAGTGCAATTAGTGACGGGAATTGACTGTCATTATACATCTTTTTAGTGACGGGTTATTACTGTCACTAAATACTTTTTAGTGACGGACTGGTTTCCCGTCATTATTTACCTTTAGTGGCGGAAGCTGTAGCCAGGGGTAGTGACGGTATATATCCCGTCACTAAATGTCTTTTATGACGGTTTTTGGGGCTTTTAACCACGGAATTTCCTCTCACTAAATGCAGTTTTTCTTGTAGTGTTATATCTCAAATGTTCAGCTTGAGATTCATCACATGGTGAGATACTTCATAATTTTTCTTTTGTTTCTTATATACATGTCTCTTTGTTTTTGTAAGTTTCGCAACCATAAGGATGACGCATCTATATATATATATAAAAAAGTTAAATGAGGGGTATTTATGTAATTCTTCTTTTCCCGCCTAAAAGTTATCTTATATGCATTCTTCATTTCTACCTTAAACATTAATTAATTATTATTATTCCTTCAAATAATGTTACATCTTACTTTCCTTAATTAAACTAATTAGAATGCAATTTTAAGTTTTATTTTTCTTGATTTATTTTTCTTATTAATTTATTTGGATAATTCCTTAACTACGTGTTCAAACTTGCAGAATTTAGCTTTGGGTCTATATTATTACATCTTTATACTTAACAATTGTAACTATATAGTATTGATTTTGCATTACATATCGTGTTCTGGAAAATTATTTTATATATTTAGAATATGAATTAAATTTGTGGGCATAGACAGCCAAGTATGTGAAATTGAAAATTCACGCTTGCATTATTATTATTTTTTTCTTTCTTTCTACTACAACCATCTTACTTAGCGTATTAATATTTCATGGTTCCAATATTCAATTTAATACTATTTCTATTTTTTATATGCACTTCTATCTATGGATAAGAGGAGATTAAGAGATAGGGGAAATAACAATAAACTCTCAACTATTTTATAATTTTATCCCTTTATCCTCTATATTATATCTATCTCCATTAATTATGGTAGTTTTGAAAATTAGAATTTTTTTATGGTTAGTGATAGGTATAGTTTTGAAATAAATGGGGTAGAAAAAACTTAAAAGAGATCTCTTATAAACATTTTACAAAACCTAAAATTGCATCTAAGGAAGATGGAGGTAGTACTTTATATATATATATATATATATATATATATATATATATATATATATATATATATATATATGGAAACTATGAATTATGAAGAGATCAAAAATTGGTCTGCTTTTTCACTATAGTAGGATATCTAAGTTTTTTTTCTTCAATGCAGGCATGTATTTTTCTGTAAAAAATTATTTGATTTTGAATAACTATTTTTTTAAACAGTTTAAAAGGATTATGACGGTGTTCTTAATTTATGGATGTTGTTTATTTGTTATTGGTAATTGCTATCATTATTCCATCATAGTATGCGCTTAAGCAACACCGAATAAGTTATAACTTTATTAAATAAAGAAATTGATGATAAAACATTCAATGTTAGGAATTCTAATGAATCATTTATATTTTTTTATAATGCACATAACCTTTAAGGTTGAACGAGAGGGTTTTTTATGCTTCAATTCTTTATTTGAGCTTCTTTCTCATGCGTATCTATTCAAACTATCCATATAGTTTATTATAATTATTTTTTGACATATTATTATTTCTAATATACATATTAAGTTGATTTCTGAAAAAAAAAAAAAAAAAAAAAAAAAGGTTGATTGTTTAAGGTAATAATATCTTGAATAATAATTTAGAAAATTTTAATTTTGTTTCACAATCTCATGTATGAGAAGACCATGGTTGAAAGTTAATAATATGTAAATTATGGATGTCCCTAATTAACTCACACACACACACACACACATATACATATATAGGATTAAAATCTTTTACAGGTTTAGTAACTTTAATAAACTTAAAATATACGGAAGTCATAATCATGGTTTAAACTTTTAAGTTTAACAAGTCTACATTATCAATTCTCATTAATAATATAAAATAATAATTATTTTAAAGTGGTATAATTATATATTATTATTTAAATGTATAGGATAATATACCGCGCATTGCGCGGGAGTATAACTAGTAATACTTAATAGTACCAAAGTACTTATGTATTGGTGGCCTAGGTTCCATAATTCCACATCTTGTTTTTAATTAATTCAACTTGTGGTGTTAAGGATATAACATTAGTGGTAGGCGTTGGTTACGGCTTCCCACAATAGGATCTTGTGGTGGAGTTGTCTGCACGACTGCTCATGATGTTTTCGTACTATGCTGAGGTTGTTACTCTTTAGCTTAACCAATGTAAGAAATGGGTGTTTATGTTTATGATTTTGGTGAGGGAAGAAGACATGACACTCTTTATGGTGAGGGAAAATGTTGTATGTTCTTGTTGTGGTTTTGAATATGTAGGTATTCATTTGTGTTGGTTTATGTTTCTTTAACCACATACTAAGGTATAATTTGCTGTAAAGTCTACATAAATATGTGAGTTATAATATATTATAAAATGGTTCATTTGATGGAAGTAGCTTTCCATAATTAACTATTAATTATTAATAATTTGTTTTGAGTAGAAGTTTATAATTGAAAATATTAATTTTATTTTACATGGTCAATTAGATGCACTGTGTTTTAGACATAATTTTTTAGTACAATTATGTTTAATAATACACGTAATATCAAGAAAATTGTCTATATGTATGAAAATTATATATTGCAGATGGAATATTCGTAATCAAGTTGATATTTATATTTGTTTAGTACAAATGATGCATTTGAAGGGAACATAAGTTATGATTACAAACAATTTAGACATTCACAAATGGCATAGAGATTTAAGTCAGACAATACAATTTTGATGTTTGCAACAAATCCAAGTCATGCATACTTAGTAAACAAACGTAGAGAATACACATCTGCGTATATTTGTAACTTACTAACTGAGATTAGAACGATAAAAAATGACAAAGAAAATAATTCAAACAAGAATGTGGCGCATACAAGACAAAAAAAAAATAACAAGATCTTACTTTCTAACAATTAAAAAATAACATTCAAATGAAAATAAAACTAAAAATATTAATAATCTTCCCCACACATCACACGGGTTTTTTTATGATGACACATCTGTGATGTAAGATAAGAACTAGTCCCCCTAAATATTCTATAATCTTTATAATAGATCGCCCTAGCTCTACTTAGGCAGAAGGCACAACAAGATCATCAAGGAAGCATACAGTAAAAAGTTCTTATTAGGAAGCAACAAATTGAGGCTGCAAAGATCATACAACATGGAGCTTACGCTTTCGCAGCGTACATCGGTGTTTGCTGTAAGGAAGATCGGCAAGAAAACAACTAGAAAGAACATGCAAGCAACCATGTCAGCAAAGGGAAAGTCAAGTCAAGTTCAGAAGTTTGAAGATTAAAAAATATAGCTAGTGGAGACAAGAAGTAGTTCTTGTACTAAAAAAACAATCGCGTGAACACACGTGTTCTGACAAAAGCAAACACAACTATGCAAGCACTGGCATGAAGCCACACCAGCTCTGACCTACTCTCAGCAAAAGGACAACAACGGCTAGAAGCCATACAAAGAGCATTAATTGTCAATGGGAAATGTCTTACTCTTCAAAGGAATCTCATCTGCTGTAAATAGAAGGAGATGGAAGACGAACAAAGAATACTAAATTTACTTAAACTACTAAGAATGATCAATTTTGAGTTATCAAATTCAAAGCTTCCAAGCACTCATCACTCGTAATCATTTTAAGAAAATGTGAATCTAGTAAAGAGAGCAAAAACAACAATGTAACAACAATCAACTATTCTCAAGCGAAGATATTCAAAGTTGCAGCAACAATCACAAGTCAAGTCCAGCTAGCTCTCAGAAAGGTTTATCTCGGTCCTAATCCTTTTCTTCAAGAAAGCTTGCCCATATCTCAAACTGCTCTTCAAGTTTAGAGGAAGCTTCCAGTTGTTGAAGACAGACTCTCATTAAACCTTCTCTTACAAGTAGTTTTTAACGGGGAGTCTTCTATTGAATTAGGGGTTCAAATTAGACTAGAATTGTTATGAGGAATGTGTATAGTAGAGGAGTAGCTTTCTGAGGATATCGAAAAACTACTTTAAGGTGACATGTTGACTTGGACATCAATGTAGCTAAGATTGTACTATATGAACAACTTAGTAAATTTTCCTTGTGTGAGGGAAGAGTGGACATTGAAGGACTACCCTAACCTTTAAACAACTATAGACTATTGTTTATTTTCTTATATGTTTTATTATTGTAGCATACTACATACTTATTGCATTGGTTTAGAAAATACATTTGCATATTTCCGCCGCATAAAACTCTACCTGAGCATTGCTTGTTGTAAGAACCAATTTGATGAGTCTGATGTAAGCTTACAGTCTTAAAGGATCTACTGCTTTAGCTTTGTTGTAAGAACCAAATCCTACAGTAGGCAGCAAACCCTTGCTCTAAGTATTTTAAAAAGAAAAAATCGATAAAGTTACAGGTTTATTCACCCTCTCCCTCCTCTAAATTATTGGATATGGTATGGAGCCTAAAATTGGCGTTCGTGACCGCGACAAAAGTGCCCGCGTTTGTGTGATTAGCACTGTGAAGGTAGCATGGCCGCGACATCTGCACCATTAAGAAGGTGATAGACTTGACCTAGTCACGGCAGCGATGGGTAGCGTGGGGGAATTACTTAGGCCGTCAAATTTTAGGTCCATTGAGCTATTATATATAGTTATTTCCTTCATTGTATCATTGTATCCAAAAATTATCATACAAGAGTGAAATCCCTGGCTTGGTATCCCCCCCTCCCCCCCAAGATGTATTACACATCGTAACAAACTGGGTAACCAAATATTGTGTGTTTTCTCATTCTTAGTTTTTATCAATTTCGTGATTGTGTGTGGGTTTAATCCTTAACAATTGATGTCAAGAGCTCTGGGTTCGAAGGGAGCATCACGATAGAAGAAAAGGTGTCGATAGAAAAGTTTGATGGTATTGACTACGGATCTAGAAGATGCAAATGGAGGATAACCTTTACGGTGAAGATCTACACTTGTCTCTAAAAGCAAAGCCCGGGAACATGGAAGCAGAGGAGTGGGTATTATTGGATATGAAAACGATGAGCGCGATACATTTATTTGTGTCCAAGGAAGTTGCTTATCACACGACTGCAGCAAAATCCACAAGGGAGATGCTGACGATTTTAGAGGAGATTTATCAGAAACCATCGATGGCGAACAAGGTGCATATGATTAGGAGATTGTTCAACCTAAGGATAACAGAGGGTACACCGGTGCAGCAGCACCTGAACGAGTTCAACATGATTACCTCACAGTTGAACTCGGTGGAGATTAAATTTGACGATGAACTACATGCCCTGATTATGCTATCGTCTCTGTCGGACAGTTGGGCCGGTACAATGACAATAATTAGCGCCGTGGAAGCTAAGCTGAAGTTTGACAAGGTAAGGGATCTGATGATTAGTGAAGAGATTCGCAGGAAAGAATCAGGATCTACTTCGGGGTCAGCACTGAACACCGAGAATAGGGGCAAGCAGAAGGAAAGGCAGAATCGGGGAAGGTCCAAATCCAGAGGAAAGAGCCAATCCAAGAGAGATATGAGCTCAATCAAGTGCTGGAATTTTGATGAGTTCGGTTACTTCAGAAATCAATGCAAGGCACCAAAAAAGAACAAGAGGGATCAAGCAGACAAACAGACAGCGAACGCAACCACAAAAGAAGATGATGGTGATGCGTTGGTCTTGAGCATGTCTAGTCCCATGGAGTCTTGGGTGTTGGATTCCGGAGCGTCGTTTCATTCATGTGGTAATTGTGAAATTATGAATGATTATGTTTCAGGTGATTTTGGACAAGTGTGTATTGCAGATGATGAACCTCTAAAAATCCTGGGAAAGGAAAGTGTACGAGTTGCAACCTCAAGCGGATCCACTTTGGTGCTGAACAAAGTCCGATACAATTCCGGACTGAAGAGGAATCTACTTTCAGTTGGGCAGCTAGATAAGGAGGGTTACGTGGTAACATTCAGATGTAGCAATTGGAAGATTACCAGAGAAGTTATGGTAGTGGCTCGAGGTAAGAAGGAAGGCACGTTGTATGACAACGAATTCCAGAGATTGCATTGATCTTGCGGACGCAGCAAGTAATGTGAATTTGCGGCACTGTCGGTTGGGCCACATAAGTGAGCAGGGGATGAAGGTAATGTGTTCGAAAGGTAAACGGCCTGGCCTGGAGACTGTGGAAGTTGGCCAGTGTGAAGATTGTGTGTTTGTGAAACAGAGGCGAGTGAGTTTCTCAAGAGTTGGCAGAGCCTTGAAGATTGAGAAGTTGGAGCTAGTCTATAGTGATCTATAGGGACCGGCACCTGTGACGTCCCCAAGAGGACCACCATACTATATGACCTTCATCGATGATTCCACGAGAAATGTATGGGTTTATTTTTTGAAAAGTAAATCTAATGCGTTCGATACTCTCAGGAAGTGGAAAGTCATGGTTGAAATTGAGGTAGGTAAAGGTGAAGTGTCTGAGGTCTGATAATGGAGGTGAATATGACCTCAAGGAGTTCAAAGGCTACTGTACTAAGAACGGGATTCGCATGGAGAAGACAGTGTGAGGAACTCCCCAGCAAAATGGAGTAGCAGAAAGGATGAACAAAATGCTGAATGCACGTGCTAGATGCATGAGGCTGAAAAGCAGGTTGCCAAAGATATTTTGAACGGATGTTGTTAACACAGCTGCATACTTGATCAATAAAGGCCCATCGACTCCACTAGAGAATCGGATACCAGAGGAGGTATGGACGAAAAATGAGGTAAACCTGTCCTTTCTACGTATATATGGTTGTGTTGCATATGCTCATGTTAGCTATGTTGATAGAAGTAAATTAGATGTTAAATGTATTAAGTGTACATTCATTGGTTATGGAGGCGATGACTTTGGTTATAGGCTCTGGGATGAGCAGAACCGAAAGATGATTCGCAGTAGAGATGTAGTGTTTAACGAACAGGTGATGTACAAGGATAGATTGAAGGCATCAAGCTCTGACAGCTCTAAACCCAGTGTAGTCGAGTTAGACATCTCAAAATCGAGCGGGAGTAAGGAGGGTCGGAATGAAGAGGAGGCTCTTGAGCCAAGAACTCCACCACCACCCCAGGATGTTGTTCCGCTGTAGAGACCAGCTAGAAAGCGACGTGCACCTGATAGGTATTCGCCCTCTAACTATTATTTATTGCTAACTGATGGTGGTGAACCTGAGAGCTATGTAGAAGCATAACAGGTTGATGATATACGGAGATGAAAAGTTGCCATGGAAGATAAAATAGCATCTGTTCGTGTGAATGACACTTGAGAACTGAGTGAGCTTCTCAAGGGAAAGAAAGCTCTGCACAACAAGTGGGTCTACTGAATCAAGAACGAAGCAGATGGTAGCAAGCGCTACAAGGCTAGGCTGGTTGTGAAAGGGTTTGAGCAACATTTTGGTATTGATTATACTGATGTGTTTACTCCTGTTATGAAGTTAACGATTATTCGCTTAGTGTTGAGTATGGTTGCTGCAGAAAATCTGTTGTTACATCAGATGGATGTAAAGATGGCTTTCCTTCATGGTGATCTAGTGGAGGAATTGTACATGGTACAACCAGAGAGCTTCGTAGCCAAAGGGAAGGAAGAACTTGTGTGCAAGTTGAGAAAGAGCTTGTATGGGTTGAAGCAAGCTCTGAAGCAGTGGAACAAGAAGTTCGACAGTTTCATGGTTGAAATTGGTTACTATAGATGCCACGCCAACAATTATTATTACTACAAAGGTTTGACTAAAGTTTCCATATCCTGCTATTATATGTTGATCTAAAGGAGTTGGATAAGTTGAAAAAGCAGTTCCTAGCGGTTCTCCATGAAAGATATTAGAGAAGCAAAGCAAATTTCGGGTATGAGAATCAAGAGAAATAGAGCGATAGGGAGTTTGTATCTTTCGCTGGCGGATTACATCCAAAATGTCCTAGAAAGATTCAACATGGGGTATGAGTGTCCCGTTGGGAAGTCACTTCAAGCTGTTGAAGAAAGAGTCATCGAGTACTGAGGAACATGCCTAAATGAAGAAGGTCCCCTATGCTTCGGCAATTGGCAGTATAATGTATGCTATGGGGTGTACTAGGCCAGATATTGCGCATGCAGTGGGAGTAGTGAGCCGATTCATGAGTGATCCGGGAAAACAACATCGGGAAGTTGTAAAGTTGGTACTAAGGTACTTGCGAGGTACCACGAATAATGCTTTGTGCTTTGATGGAAGGAATCCCAAGTTGGTTGGTTATGTTGATGTGGACTTGACATCAAACGATCTTGATGGAAGAAGAAGCACTACCGGGTATGTCTGTACTTATGGTAGTAAAATAATTTCTTGGATATCGAAGTTGCAGAAGGTTGTTGCTCTATCCACCACAGAGGCAGAATTTGTAGTCATGACGAAGCGAGCAAAGAGATGCTGTGGTTGCCGAGTTTCTTGGGTGAACTTGGGAAGCAGCATGAAAATAGTGTTCTCTATAGCGATAGTTAGAGTGCAATTTTCTTGGCTAGTAATCGCATTTTTCTTTCGAGGACAAAGCACGTTGAGTTGAAATGTCACTATATTCGGCACCTATTGGAGAAGAAGATCTTGCAACTTGTGAAAATTCTCGAGAGTGAGAATCCAGCCGACATGTTGACTAAGGTAGTGACCTTAGAGAAATTGAAGTTATGCATAACTTCAATTGCTTGAAGAAGAGTCTAGGCGATACTAAGCGGATACGAGAAGGAGAACAAAAGAGGAATGGTTATTTGAAGGTGTTTCAGTCTCCAAGTGGGAGTTTGTAGGACATGGAGCCTGAAATTGGCATTCAGTATCACGACCGCGACAAAAGTGCCCACGTTTGTGTAATTAGCGTTGTGAAGGTAGCGCGGCCGCGACAGGAGGTCACAACCGCGACAAATGCTGCACCATTAAGAAGGTGAGAGACTTGACGGAATGCGGCCGCGACAGGGTAGGTTGTGGTCGCGATGGCTAGCGCGGGGGAATTACTTGGGCCTCAAGTTGAAGTCAAATTTTAGGTCAATTGAGTTGTTATATATAGTTGTTTCCTTCATTGTGTCATTGTATCCGAAAATTATCATACAAAAGTGAAATCCCTGGCTTGGTATTACCCCCAGACATAGTTACACATCGTAACAAACTGGGTAACCAAATATTGTGTGTTTTCTCGTTCTTAGTTTTCTTCAATTTTGTGATCATGTGTGGGTTTAATCCCTAACATAAACCTCTACCACGTGGGACCAACATCATCAGCAATTTCTCCATCTTTTTTTGTTTCTTTCATAGAATTTTTTATGAGGATCCACCAACATAGATGGCGGGAGCTTTACCGTATCCTGCATTTCTTGCAATCTCCACCAATAATTTCACTCAAAAATGTAACACAAAAATCAAACATAAAATAAACCAAAATTAGTAGATTCTTTTTTATTAATCATTTGCAAATGAGCAAAAATTAAAAATCCATAAAAGTAGATTTGTAAATTATACTTATACTAACTAATAACTATAAACCCAAAACAACAAAAAATGATTTTAAGTTTATGGAGTTCTCAAGCTAGCACTGTCAAGTTTAGTGAATCTAGAGTCCTATAAAGGCTTTTATCTAATTTGCTTAAAACCCCTACTGCAGAAAATCCTTTAAATAACAAACTTACTATAAATTATAATGGAGTATGAATTTTCTCCATCAAAATAATCAAGGAAATTTTATCAAGAAAAATAAATTAGGTACTCAAGGTAGAGAACATACATAGTTTTCAAGGAGTAAGTTATCAATTAATATTGAACCCATGGAATCACTTGTTGTGGGCATGCACTGGGTCATGGTTTGCAAGAACCACCATCTATAAATTTAAGTACAACACATAGGTGTTCTAGAGTTGACTTGAGAATCGTGCGCACAACGATTCGATGTTAGACTCAAGAATTGACCTTCTGGACTGTATCGCTGCTCGACTCTCAACGTCGGATGGACGACGAATTTTGAGTAATCCCAAGTGTGGGAACCAACACTGCCGCCGCCGCCCTTTCACTCTCTCTTTTCTGCTCTGTGATTTTTTACGTTAAACTATTTTTAAACAGACTAAGAGTTATGTATTTAATATATAATAACTGAGTGTGGGTCTGGCCTGGTAGTTTAATTCCCTACTGGGCTAGGAGCCTGATGGGCCAATCCAGGGATCAAATACAAGAAATAAAGATGGGCCTAACTATGAATTAATTCTTCTATGTTCAGCCCAGAACATAATTAATTCATAAATATTAATTCATTCCACTAAAGAATTAATACTGACTTACCCCTTTATTCTCGAATTGAGTCGGGGCTTAAATTAGACTTAATTAATCCTCGTATTTCATATATCGAATATTCATTAATTAATTAAAGCCTCTGATAGCTTAAATTAACTAATTGCTTATTAATTCCTGTAGTAGTATCACTCAACTTCATTATTGTACCTGAACTTAATCAACATACAGGGTTTAGTACAATAAACATTTTGAGCTCCTTAAGGGATATCATCATCCTAAACGGATACGGTTACCTAAACACAAATTACCAGTTACCATATGCAAGTTGTTGTCACCCAAGATACAGAGTATAAAGAGTAAGCACTTAACTCTCACCCACAGTAAATCAAAATGACACACAGACATGCACACATAACTGTAATCTTATTTAGGGTTTAGATTACAATAAGTCACCGAGATCTCTTGTTCTTCACTAAGGTCAGGCAGAAGAACTTATGACACCGTGATCCTATCAATACGTAAAGATGTACCAGTATAAGTAAATAGTCAAGATAAACTATTCCTACTTGATACTGCAGCCTATACCAACAAGTCGTCCTCAAGTTGTCTCAGCTGTGATATATATTTTATATCTCGTTAAGTTTAATCAATCATATGATCTTCTATGATCTACAACACACCATATGATCTACTTATAGAGAGAGGTATAGGAGATTAATAGTGAATAACTGGAAACATTGTATATAAAAGGTCTTGCTTTCAGTATACAAATCCAACATTAGATGGAAAAAGAGATGTTACATAGCTGAAGAGCCATTCTTACAATATCAGAAGATGGATGACCTAATCTAGAATGCCATAGGCCTAGGATGTTTATATTCTTCAACTCTGCAGCACAAGCTGCAAGAGGTTCCTTGGAACTGAAAAGTTAGGTAGATTGGTGTGCATGATTTTGCTTGGTCAGGGCAATAGTGTAAAGACCATGTTTAATGCTCCCTTTGAGTAGTACTTCCCCTGTTGACTAGTCTTTCACCAAACAGAATAAGGGATGAAATTCAGAAAAGATAGAACTATCCTTTGCAAACTGAGACAAACTAAGAAGGTTTTTTGTAATTTGAGTAACATGTAAGAGATTTTTTAAGAGAAAAGAATGTGAAGGGTTAGACAACGATGATTTTACTATAGATGTACCGAAATGAGAATTGGGCAAACCTGATCCATTTCCAACTTGCACATTTTTATTCCCTTGATACTCCAAAGCCATCTCAAGGTTGTTGAAATCATAGGTAAGATAATTTGTAGCTCCATAATCCAGATACCAATCATGTTCAATGAAGTAATCGTTACTTCCGATGGACGCCACATTTATTATAGGATTTCTACCTCCGTTTCCATAGCCTATGTCTAGATGTTGTCCCTGCATACAAGGGTGGTCGGGTTTGTCTTTGTAGAAGCATTATGTTGTGTTATGATTATCACGGTTGAAGTAGGTACACCACTTTTTATAGTTGGTGTACCTTCCTCCTCTTCCTCTATAGTTGTTTCTTCCACCACTTCTTACAGCAGGTGTTCTTCCACCTCTATTGGATGGTCCTTTTCCTCTCCACGACTGTGAGCTTCCTCATTTGCCTTGTGTGGCAACATTTGTTGTGGGGAAAGACCCATCAGAATTGATTTGTAGCTCTTCTAGGCTTTCAACTCGGCTTTCAAAACTAAGTAAGAGTGAATAGACTTCTCTTAGTGTGCATCCTCCTATTTTGGCATAAACTGAAACCATGATTAGATTATAATCAGCACCGAGTCCACTCAGAATGTATGAGATATGATCTGTGTCTGAGACCTTGTGATCAGCAGTAGTCAAGGCATCACAGCATGGCTTGATTTTGTTCAAGTATGCTCTCATTCCCATGTTTTCTTTCTTGATGTTTTGCAGCTGCAACTTGTACTACATGATTTTGGCGATGGATTGGTTGGTGAAGTTGGATGTCAGGGCTTCCCAGATCTTTTGATGTCTCCAATCCAACTGTTGTGACCAAAAGTTCCACTGATAAGGACGAGAGTAGCCAAGAAACCAATAGTTGATCTTGCCTAACCCAAGCATTTTGATGTTGGTTTGGTTCAGATGGGGTTGTACCTTTTGTAGTTTGCTCCGGAGCCGTGGTGTCACCGGTGAGATAGCCCTCCAGGCCATATCCTCTTGCTGCAGCCAAGATCTACTACTTCCAAATTAAAAAAATTGATTCTCCAACTTTGGTTGTGTTAGCAAATTAGGCACGTAATTTACATATAAACGCGTATATGAGAATCGATATATATCTTTCAATATCAGCGGAATAAGTTTATTGATTCACTTGTCTGGATCTTTAACAGCCCGTTTACTAGCCCGCTTTAATGGATACTACAGGAGCATCCACTGTCTCATGCATACCTTAAACCCCAGGAGGAATGTTGGTGAAACTACAAGGATGAGACGTAGAGAGAAAGGAGGAATTAGTTTTTATTTCTTTTTTAGCGGCGTATACATTCTGCTAGGTATACATAGTATTTAAACTACATATGGGAGAGATATGTATATCTATTAGATAAGATCTCCATCCCCTATTGGAATATATCCATGATGATTTATTAAATAAATCTTTATCAGATACATATCCCAATGATATCGGGATCCACCAAATTTAGATTCCACCAACATCTCCCACTCATACAAATCTGATCCGGCTTATTCGAATAAAAAAATAACTCCACAATTCTCATAATCACATATATCATTTCATACAGGGAATAAGGCATGCGACCAAGCGAGACAGGAACAAGTGAGGAGAGTTATATTAAGTTATCACCCAACTAATAAATCTCTACAACTCAGGAGACTCACTATGTACCCCAAACTATGTGGTCGTACCAAGTCAAATATCTCTGACCCCTCAATATATGTAGAGCATGTTCGATCATCCAATTTATGTATCTATGCTCATGACTATATCTAAACATATTTTCGACTTAGTCGGCCGACCTATGAGCCATAGAAAACAAGTGCGTAACCAACTCAGTTTTTTTCCTTGGCCTATCATGACAATCAATTTGGTCTCGACAACTTTCCTAGTCATGCATCGACAGACCGAACCATTCATGGTCATTAGATACATGCTAAAGTAGCATCATCAAGCTTACACCTCATGACAGAGTTCAAAGTCACAAATGCCACAAAAACATAAGAGCTCATACAGTGACGAAGCGAGGATCCATTCAGTCTTATAAAGCTCGTCACAAAACACATGTAGTATGAATACATGCTATGATGGAATGCAAAGTTACAAGGCATCACTATTTATAATAACCTAAAACCCTAGTTGTGGAACATAAGTTACAGAAACCCTAGCCACGTGTTGTCCTCTCATAAGCCAACGGAAGAATTGCAGCTTCTTTTATTACTGTTGCATTGGAGTTGTGGGACCCAATCTGTTGCGCTGCACTAACCTTTGCATGGACCACATGCAACTCATTTTCATTATCCTTTACAGAATATCAGACACGAATTATATAGCTAAGCGAAGGAATAGAAGTTGAACTGCTAATTTTTTATTTTATTTTTATCTTAGCAAGAAATAATTTGAAGTTGGTTATTTATTTATATTTTACGAAAGAAATAATTTGAATATTGAAGAAGAATAATTTCAAGACTTTGACCATAAAGAATTTATTCCGTCCAGCAAAAATTTCCTCAACGAAACAAGCAACTTTACAAATTACACGGGACATGTATAAATCATCTGCAACCCTCCTCCCCCTTAGTATTCTTACAGCCAAAATATTTTGTCCAGAGCATGGAGTACTTCTATTGGCCACACTTTTCAAAAAGGTACTCGAAAATAAAATGCCTCTCTTTCTTACATATTTTTGTATAAATTTTAGTCGATTTTAAATTCTCTGTAAAAGCATATAATTAGGATAATTATTCTGTTAATCTTTGTAATTTGTACATATCTCTTTGATTTGATTCTTTCCTTGTATATCCTGTTGTATCTTATTATTTATAGTGGAAATATACATCACACCAATTAAGGTGGATAATATCCTCTCTTACATGGTATCAGCAGGTTCCTGGAACCCTAAATATTTCTCTTCTCTTCTCTGCAGCATCTCTATCTTCTTCCTCCCTCTCGTTCTTCTCCTCTTTTATCAGTCATGGCAACCGACTCAGTCCCTCTTGCTACTCTTCTTCATATGATGACCATAAAATTATCGTCAAGCAATTATCTGTTATGGAAAAATCAGATAACTCTTGCTCTTCGTCTTGACAACTTACTCTCAATTGTTGATGGCTCCGAAACCGCACCGCCTGTTACCGTTACCACAGATGATTCTGAACAACCCAATCCCGCTCACACACTGTGGCAGAAGTGCCATGATCGCGCTCTCAATCTGCTTCTTACATCTCTAACTGAGGAATCCATGTCCGAAATCCTTGGACTTCAATCTGCTGCCGCCGTCTGGAAAGCTCTCAAAAATGCTTTCTGTCCGTCTTCTCAATCACGAACTCATCAACTTCGTGACGAGTTACAGTTTCTCAAGCGCGGCTCTTCCTCTGTTGCAGATTTTTCCCGCAAATTCAGCAGCCTTGTTCACCAGTTATCTGCCATTGGTGCTGCCGTCTCCGAAGACGATAAAGTTCGCTGGTTCTTGCGGGGCCTTGGTCCTCAATATCGCACTTTTGTAGGCGTCAATCTTGCTCTTCCATCAACTCCGAATCTTCGCGACTTAATTTATAGAGCTCGCGACCATGAGCTTCGTCACAAACTGTTTGAAACTGACTCCGCTCCTTCATCTGTTGCCTTCATCGCTGGCCGAGGTCGTGGTACCAGTAGCAATTCTCGCAATTACAGCACCAATTCTGCCACTGGTCGTGGTTCCTCACGCGGCCGTCCACCCTCGTCCAGCACTCCCAACAGAAATCAACAGAAACCAACAGAAACTGGCGGTCCCTCTGATTCCTCTCGGCGAAATTTCACCCCTCGGTGTCAAATCTGCCGCGGCCCTCACTATGCGACCTTCTGTCCAGATCGATATAAGGAATCGTCTACCAATACCGCGTATGTCGCCCAAGATTTCGACGCCCAATGCGTTGTGTCTCCAAATTCGTCGTGTGATTGGTATGTTGATAGTGATGCGTCTGCCCATATGACATCCTCCACTGCTTCTCTGGATGATTTCGTCTCCTACAATGGTAATAACACTGTTACCGTAGGTAACAGTGACAATCTATCAATCTCTCACTATGGTTTTCGATTGTTAAATAATAAGCTTCCTCTTCTTGATGTTCTTGTCGTTCCGCACATAACAAAAAATTTACTATCCATTAGCAAGCTCACTCGTGATTTACCTATTACTGTTACTTTTGCTAATGATTTTTTTGTGGTTCAGAATCAGTTGACAAAAGAGACACTCGCAAAGGATAGATGTTCAGATGGTCTTTACATATTGGAGCAAGGAACCCCTGCACTACTTTCCGTTTTAAACACTAAGCATTCTACTTCTTCTTTTGAATTATGGCACTCACGCCTTGGACATGTTAATTTTTCGATTATTCAGCTTTTAAATAAACTTGGACTATTATCTCTTACTTCTGTTTTGCCGAAACCTCTTATATGTTCATCTTGTCAACTTGCTAAGAGTAAGAAATTACCTTTTACTTTGAATGATAAACGAGCCCTGCATGTCTTAGATATAGTGCATTGTGATCTTTGGGGCCCTGCGCCCGTTGCTTCTAGTGATGGATATCATTATTATGCTTTATTTATTGATGATTTTTCTCGTTTCTCCTGGTTATACCCTTTGTCTGCTAAAGCTGAATTTTTTGACGTTCTTCAAAAATTTTATGCTTTAGTATCCAATCAATTTGGTACGTCTATTAAATTTTTCCAATGCAATGGTGGAACTGAATTTACCAACTCCCTTGTTAAAAATATTTTTGCTACTCGAGGTGTTTTACAACGTTTTTCCTGTCCTTACACACCTCAGCAAAATGGTCGTGCTGAGCGAAAGCATAGGCACTTAACTGAGACTGGTCTCTCTCTTCTTTTTCATGCCAATGTTCCTGTGGAGTTTTGGTTTGATGCTTTTTCTACGGCCGCTTATATTATTAATAGGCTTCCTACACCCGTTCTTAATAATAAATCTCCTTTTGAAATTCTCTTTCGCTCTTCCCCTAACTATGCTAATTTTAAGGTTTTTGGTTGTCGTGTTTATCCATACATTCGCCCTTATACTTCCCACAAGCTCGCGCCTCGTAGCTTGCCATGTGTTTTTCTTGGTTATAGTAGTATTCATAAAGGTTTTTGTTGTCTTGATTAGTCTACTCGTCGTTTATATATAACTCGTCATGCCCAATTTGACGAGTCCACACTTCCTTTTCCTATATCAATCGTACTCCTACTAATCCATTATACTTGCAATTTTTGGATTTTGCATACTCTCATGCCATTCCTAACCTTGCCACTTCCTCTTCCGATCCTACATCGCATGACAATATTCCTCATGCTCATTCATTCGACCATAAACCTTGTTCTCTTTGCATCCCACAACACAACCATGTTGTCGTCCTACAAACTCCTCTCGCAGCACCCCAACCGCCATCTCCTAATACTCCTCATTCACCACCTCCGCATAATAATGATCCACCACCTCTGCTCCCTTCTCATCCTATGCAAACCCGAGCAAAATCAGGCATCTTTAAAACTAAACATTTCGGTGATCTTGCCTCAACTGCGCTCCTCACTTCTCTTTATGTTTCTACTGAACCAAAAGGTTTTAAAACTGCTCTCAAGTCACCTCATTGGTTGCAAGCCATGAAAGACGAAATAGAAACTCTTCACTCTAACAATACCTGGGAACTTGTTCAGAAGCCCAATGATGAGAATATTGTAGGGTCAAAATGGGTTTTCAGAACAAAATATCACTATGATGGAACCATTGAGCGGTATAAGACCCGTCTCGTTGCTCAAGGATTCACCCAACTCCCAGGATTCGATTTTTCTCATACCTTCAATCCGGTTGTCCGTGCTGCTACAGTTCCCGTAATTCTTGCTCTCGCTGTTCATCGCCGTTGGCCATTACATCAACTGGATGTTAAAAATGCCTTCCTTCATGGCATCCTTAATAAACCAGTATTCATGGCTCAGCCACCAGGTTTTATTGACCCTCGATTTCCTCATCACGTCTGCAAGCTCAAGAAAGCCCTTTATGGGCTTCGCCAAGCTCCGCGTGCATGGTTTGATCGTTTTAGTTCGTTCTTACTTTCCCTTGGTTTTTCTCGTAGTCACTCCGACACCTCTTTATTTTTTCTCCATCAGTCTAAACACTCTATTTTTTTGTTGCTTTATGTTGATGACATCATTGTTACAGGAAGCAATTCTTCCATCTTGCAGAAGTTTATTTCTCAAGTTCACGCTGAGTTCGCTGTTAAGGATTTGGGTTCTCTCAACTATTTTCTCGGTCTTGAAATATCTCACACTACTTCAGGTCTTTTTGTTGGACAGGCCAAGTACGCTCACGAAATTCTTCAACGGGCAGATTTGGTAGATTCAAAACCTGTTTCCACGCTGTTATCCGCCGGAGAGTGTCTGACAAGTTCGGGGGAACCTTTTCAAAATCCCACATTATATCGTTCCTTGGTAGGTGCCTTACAATATCTAACTATCACCAGGCCTGACCTTTCCTACGCTGTCAACCACGTCAGCCAATTCCTACATCACCCAACCGATGATCATTTTTTGGCTGTAAAGCGTATCCTTCGCTATGTCAAAGGAACTCTTCACTATGGACTCTCCTTCACACGCTCATCTGATCTCGACGTAGTGTCTTATTCAGATGCCGATTGGGCTCGCTGTTAGGATACACGCCGCTCCACATATGGCTATTCCATTTTTCTAGGTGGTAACCTTGTCTCTTGGTCTGCTAAGAAGCAACCAACTGTGGCTCGATCGAGCTGTGAATCTGGGTATCGAGCCCTTGCGAATACTGCTCAAGAAGTTATCTGGCTTTCTCAATTACTAGCTGAGCTTCGTGTGTCGCCTTCCACACACCCGGTTATTTTATGTGACAACAAAAGTGCCCTCTTTCTCAGCCAAAATCCCATTGCCCACAAAAGAGCTAAGCATATTGACATTGATTGTCATTTCGTCAGAGAGCTTGTGTCTGCACGCCGTTTGGACACTCAGTTTGTCCCGTCTCATCTTCAAATTGCATCTTCAAATTGCGGACATCTTTACGAAGAGCTTACCCCGATCAATGTTTGAACTTTTGAGATGCAAGCTATGTGTTACACAAAATTCCACACTTTGCTTGGGGGGGGTAAAAGCATATAATTAGGATAATTATTCTGTTAATCTTGGTAATTTGTACATATCTCTTTGATTTGATTCTTTCCTTGTATATCCTATTGTATCTTATTATTTATAGTGGAAATATACATCACACCAATTAAGGTGGATAATATCCTCTCTTACACTCTGTTTTGTGTGGGTTTGAAATCCTTTCATTCTTAATTCATACATTTCCAATTTCTTTATTCAAACACAGTTTTAAAGTATAGTTTTTTATGAATCGATCCGAACTTACAAATTTTAGGACGTGTGAATTGAAATAGAAGTTGGTTCTAGGATGAAAAAGTAAACGATCTATAATAATAATTTAGTAGTCTAGTAGATATAATTAAATGGAAATTATTGAAATAAAATCTATAATTAAGAGATAAAATGTTTAGTTTGGATGCATTAGTTGAACCGAAAGGAAGGAGTGATGAAAGTGGTGAACGCAGCATTAAGGGACACCTGGTTGGACTGTGGCCCCAGTTGAGGTCTGAGAATCCCTTTAACTTAGGTATGAAACTTGGGAGTTTCCCTCTGCTTGACACATAATACCCTTGCCTTGTCAGTTTTGAGACGGTAAGCAACTTACCTGATTGACTTTTTTAATTAAGTTGCATGTGTTGTTTAAACAAGTGAGAATATTTATATTTATATGATGATAGGTGTCCCCTTCCCTTCCCCTTTGAGGGACTCTGGGTGACAGGTGGTCATCAAAGCTTCGATTTTTAACACTTGGCTGCCCTCCTTTTTTTTATATCAACTTCTTGGAGGGCAGGGCAGGGCAACACCATTCACACACCTTTCTTTTGTGAGTATTTTCTCTCTCCTCTCTTTCTCTGTTCTGCATCAAAGAATTAGGGAAGATAGATCCTCTGCCCAGTCATCCGGGTCCAATAATTAAGTTTAATGATTTATGCCATGGATTGTTGTGATTGATTTAAATGAGTTTATGTAGGTGGATATGGATTGTTGATGGATGAATTTTGATTTAAGCCATGACGAAACTGCCTACTACCCAGCTTGATAAGTCTAAGGAAGATGGCATTGCAATGCCCAAGAAGAAGTCGGATTCGTGGATAGTTGAGGACCTTGTTTCTTCTCTTGAAGAAGAGGGTAGTACTAGTGTTGCTCTTTGGGGGTTGACATCTATTTGTGGAAGGAGGTCGGAAATGGAAGATTCAGCTGTAGCTTTACCACGATTCTTCAACATCCCTTCTCGGATGTTCAGTCATACCCCCCCACTTTTTACCTCCATTCATCAAGATTTAACAGCCCATTTCTTTGGAGTTTATGATGGCCATGGGGGTCATCAGGTAACAATTAATATCTTGTTTGTTTTCTATTACATTACATTACATGTTTTAATAGTAACATTACTGTGGGTGCGTAGGTTGCTAATTATTGCCGCGATCGTCTGCATCTAGCTTTAGCTCAAGAGATTGGTATTGCTAAAGAAAATTCGAGTGACCATAATTTGGAGGACAAGTGGTTAAACATCTTTCGGAATTGTTTCCATAAATTGGACGATGAAGTTGGTGGATGTCCTGGAGTTGATGATGTGGCCCCCGAATCTGTGGGGTCGACGGCTGTAGTGGCGGTTGTTTCTTCAACTCATATCATTGTTGCGAATTGTGGTGATTCCAGAGCCGTCATGTACCGAGGGAAGGTAGCCATGCCCTTGTCGATAGATCATAAGGTAAATGCTCGTTTTAACAAGAAATTTGTTTATATCTTTTGGGATGTTGATGGAATAGTTTTCAGCCAAACAGAGAAGACGAATGCGCACGGATAGAGGCAGCAGGAGGGAAGGTCATTAACTGGGACGGATATCGTGTTTCGGGTGTTCTTGCGGTGTCGAGGTCTATTGGTACGTGGGGCAAGATAGTTTAGTGGAATTGCAGGAGAATATAGTTTTAACACATTGTGATTTTGGTTGGTATAGGTGATAGATACCTGAGGCCGTACGTAGTAGCAGAGCCAGAAATAATGTTTGTTCCTCGAACAAAAGAAGACGAGTGCCTGATTCTAGGCAGCGATGGGCTATGGGATGTAGTAACAAATGAGGAGGCCTGTGAGGTGGCACGAAAGCGAATTCTACTCTGGCACAAAAGAAACGGGGCCAAACACAGAGGGACGCCCATAGACCCTGCCGCCCAAGACGCAGCCCACTACCTCGTACACCTTGCTTTCCAAAGGGGAAGCTCCGATAACATATCGGTCATCGTCGTAGATTTGAAACCTCAAAGGAAGTTTAAAAACAAGACGTAACTCATTTTTACACCTTCACCCGAACCAAGCTTCTTATTTTTAACCACCTATAATTGTTTTGCTGCTGTAGATAAACCATTTCTTAATTCCATCTCCAACTATAATTGTTTGTTTGCATGGTGTTCACTGTTTAGAGGCATAACTTAACACGAATGATCAAATAAAAAGACTGTCGTGTTTATCAATCACCGAAAACATTGAAGATTCATGATGATATGAAGAATATGCATTCATGTTATCCGTTCCTACAACAACTCAACACTCGGTTTTATGCACATAAGGAAACAACTCACCCTCTCCAAATTCAACTAACAAAACTAAATGAGAACAAGAAGATCCTTTTGTATAAGCATAGCATTCCCGACTTCTGATGCACAACTCAGCCACAGCTCTGCAACAGGCCTCACTCCTCACCATTTCTTTTAACTACAAATTAAAATCAGGGGAAATTATCAAAAAAAGCTCATTTTGTTTTGGAACAACTACCAACAAAAATAAATTCTGCTATGCACTTTCACCAACTATCAACAATTTAGCAGCTGACTGTGTGTATCTTTCTTGAAGATGATGAGACAACACATGCACAAAAGTGAATGACTTGACTTGAGTTCTATTCCCATAACAACAAAATAAAAAGGAAACACAGGAGTTACTAACTTCTATTAATAATGTCACACGTGTTCTTTTAAAATGGCGGAACCCACATATCCAACACATACACAGTATCGCCTTAAAATCTCAAACGAATTTCTACCAATATTCCCCAACAGGGTAAAATTACGAAAACTTTAAGGAAATTGGAAATATTCCATTCAGATTCTATTTTAGTTTACACTTCCAATTTTCCTAAGTTAACTCTCCTTTTCCTTCTTTATTAACAGCCACAGAAAATTTAGACTGTTACAATGGATAATGACTAATAGATGTTAACAGCATTATACTCCATGTTTACACCATATCAGGACACAGATAATGTATGTATAATACTCTTTCCGTCCATAAAAATAGGCCTATAGTTACTTCCACGCATATTAGGAAAATGGTTGTTAATATAATTAAAACATTGAATTTAAACTATATTTTACTTTTATGCCCCTGAATATCATTTGATTGTTTAAATATAGGGTTAATTGCTGTATCAACGTTTTTACATATAAATTACTAAACTTTTTTTTGTTGCATCGATACAAATAAACTGTACGAGTTTTTGCAGATAAACCACCAAATTTATTTTTCAATTGGCAGATAAACCACCAAGTTTATTTTTCGATCATCTTTTATCGGAAATCCACACGTGACTTGCGCGTTGCTTTTTTTTACAAATAACCTTTTTATTATGCTAAAAGTATAAAATTCTTTCACACCTTTTTCATAATAATTTTTTTGAATCGTCAATAGTTCTCTCTCATAATATCTAGATACTCCATTGTTGAAGATAAGCGGCTCCTCTACCTACTAAAAAGCGTGTTTGGACAAACAAAACCCTTAAAAATTTATAACGCGCAAGTTACATATAGAATTCCGGCGAAAAATGATTGAAAAATAAGTTTGGTGTTGTATATGCCAAAACCCTTATAGTTTATATGTATAAGTGCCACAAAAAAAAGTTCAGTGGTTTATGTGCAAAAACGGTTATAATTTAGTGTGGTTGCCGTAATTAAGTCTTAAATATATGTGGTTGATGTGGAGAATACCAAGACGCATGCAAAAAAAAAAAAAAAAAAATTAATGATGTATTTATTATGGTAAGTGGTCTATCTTTATAGGACAGACTAAAGTATACTAAGCCCATCTTTGTGGAATCGAGAGAGTAATAATAGATCTGCTAGCAGGTACTAAAAACATGTGGAAAGAACTACCACGATTTTCAACTATTCAAACAAACTCAAAGTACCAAGTGATTAGCTATTTAAATGATTTTGAGCAATTGATTATCAAACCTTGGCTAAAGTGTGGCCAGTGAAGGCCCTGCACTGGTGAAGTACACGGCAAGATCGACATCAAGATCATCGTATTTAGTGATGAAAGGGTGTGCCTGAATTTCATAACAATATATCCGCTAATCATCAGGAATTCCAAAACTGAATGCAAATTAAAATTTAAATTTTTTTTTTTTTTTGTTTTCTTTTTTTCTCGAGAGAAAATAATGGATTCAAACGAAAAATGATGGAGTACCATAAGTTCGTTTGCCGACAGCCTATCTTTAGGTTCCTTTTGCACACTGAGAAAATCGGATTTCAAACAAGATCACGGTAAGTAAATAAATATGGACACAAACAGGATTGGATAAAGGGGAGGTAACAGGTATCCAACCTTCAGAAAGGAGCTTAAGAAAATACTAAAGAAAAAAAGCAGTTAAAACACTTAAACCCTTTGTAATAAGCATGGGAGGAAGCAAACAAAGGCCCTGGTGATTATGCAGAATGTACCCCATTCCTAAATAACTAAAATTTGAGAACGAAACAAAAAAATGTGATGAGAATATATTTAATTGTCTTCCTAACTTTCTCCATAATTTAGATTGTTATCAGAAATTTTCAGTTTACCGTTGAACACATCAAATTTACTAGGCAAGACAGAGATTGGCACCAAATTGAGATGAAAAGCTAAACTTGCCATGTTAATGATCCATATGTACTAAAATCATTTCCCACACTGAATATAAGGATTATAAATGCATCCTACTTATAGAAAATGTGATAATTTAAATTTAGATTGAGATTTGAGTATATTACCAAGAAGAGATAAACGAGCAGAATTCCGTAGAATATAGATCAGAAGGCGGACGGGGTGCAGGTTGATCAACAATGGTTTCCATTAGCTCGTATACATTGACCCATCCCTCTGGCTGAGGTGAGGTATACGGAAACTTTCCTGTTGCACACTCCAGGAGAACCAAACCCAGGCTCCAAATGTCACTTTTATAACCATAGTTGTCACCGATGATTCTCTCTGGCTAAGCACACAGTATAATACAGATATATACAAGATTTATATTGGTAATTGAAAACATAAGCAATAAAAAAACTACTAAAACATACTACCTCCCTTTTTTCTTACTTGTAGTTTTAGCTTTGTATAAGTAAATTTTGGTGTAACTAGTTTTCCTCAATCCCCTTAAACCCTAAATTCTCTGTCCTCTTTCCTTAAAATTGTAGTATCTATCTGTCCAAATCAGAAAATTTGAGAAATCTATGGGATGGTGATACGGGGAAATCTTTGAAGAAAAGTAGAAAAAACCTAAGAAAGACAAATATATATAAACATTATATTAAAGCTAAAATAAAAGTGTCAAAAGCAGAGGTAGTGGTATAATTAAAGTAGCAAGGGCATAGTACTTACAGACATGTAGTTATACGTGCCTACGAAGGTATTAGCTAGACCAGATGTGCTGGCCAGTATTGCACTGACCCCAAAATCGGTGATCTTGACTTCCCCTCGGTGGTTTATTAGTAAATTAGAAGGTTTCAAGTCCCTGTGGATTATATGTTTTTCGTGATGAAGATACCACAGACCTTTGAGTACCTAAAATAGCACGATCTAGATTTTAATACAATTAACATTTGAGAAACTTCCATTAGATGAATATAAAAACACGATGGATATGCCACCTGTTTACAAATTGCAGCAAGATATGGCTCTGGAATCATATTAACTTTTGTCAGGAAATCTGCGAGCGACCCTCCGTCCATATACTCCAAGATAATGGAGATCGCACCATTATCATAAAAAGACTGATAGCAAACTACGACAAAGGGACATTGAGATGACTGGTTAATTTTCAGCTCTTGTGCAATATGCTTGCGAGCAGACTCTTCAATATTCATTTGAATAACCTGAAATAAATAAAACATCTTGCAGAAATTAGAAGGCCAGAAATCGAAGAGTTAAAGTCACTTTTTACATTGCATTCTTAAAATAAGCTACTTTTTTCTGCGGTGGTAATATTTCAATTAGTATAACCAATTCACTGTTGAAGTATTATAGGTTAGTTGTCATAAGAGGGGAAACTATAGAAATTTAATCAGATCCAAATATCTGATCACACCTAATACTGCAAACAAACATTCATGTTAACCACTTTAATTCGGAACATTATTTAAGCTGAATAATAAACTAGTACAGAGTACTTCAGAACACATATAGAACACTGTTACATGAATATCGCATTCACACACTCTTGTTTTCCTGCACAATAAAAAATATTATGATTCGGATTCACTTAAAGTGGGAACAAAGCAGAAATGCTTAACAATTTTCAGATCCATCTACCAATACCTTATCCCTGAGGAACGGCAACAGAAATTTAGAAGTCATTTTTAAATGTAAAGAGATAGGCGATACCTTAAGAGCAAAAAATTGGCCAGTCCATTTGTGCTGCACGAGACGCACAACACCTCCATTGCCCTTACCGATAACTTGAACGGCATCGAAGTCAGCTAAGCTTAACTGGTTATCCGAAGGTTGTATCAAGGCCGGCTGAAACATATCATAAGCATCGCACGTTAAACACAAGTTTTCCATTTCCTAGAATACATGTACATACTCATCTTAATTCTCATCAGATTATGCAAAGATCTTTCCCAATTTACTCCAAAACACAATTCTGTTGTGAAATCATACATCAAAATAAAACTCATCAATGCAAGAGACATAAAGCATATGAAAAGAAATAAATGAAATTCGTACTGTTTCAAGTTGGGTATGAGAAACAATCCGAACGCCGTCCCTGTTAACCAAGAGATCACCATCCTTGAATGTGCCGGAGCCAGTACTGCAAACACCCAAACAAATCCAAATCACAACTAGAAAAAGAAACAGCATTATATCAGAAACACTAATTACTTGGTAATTATTGGAAAAATAAGAAAGTACAGGAATTTGGAGATGTCGTCAGGAGGAGGAACAGAAAGCTTCAAATTGGGTGCTAATGCCCCTTTCTTCATATTTTCTTAGAAATAAGTGTTGGCCCTTGCTTGGAATTCCGTTTTTATTGTGGTTCAATATTCTGCTGGGTTCCGCGAAATTGTGTTGTAGTTGGATGGATTCAAAAGGTCTACAAAATTAAACCCAGAAAAGTTGAGGTTAGGTAAATACCAATCTATACATATATAGTTGAGCTGAGAAAAGGGAAGTAAATAATGATTGGGGGAGAGAGAGGGGGAAGGTACGAAGACTTTCAATTCTCAAAGTCTTTAACTTTTACTCTTACCGGCCCGCCAAACTCTACGCCCTCCCTTCTTTTTTTTCGAAATGAGGGGTTTTTATCGGTCATCGCATCAAAGATAAATTAACTATCAATTTAAATTTTTAAAGATAATTTTTAACAATCTAAGTTTACAGAATTTGAAACTATCAATAAAAGGTTCATAAATTCAAAATTATTATAAAATCTGTTTGAAAAATTACAAAATACAAAAAATAAATTTATCTCGAAGTGATAAAGTAGGGAAATATATATCAAAAGTCTTTCACTATACTTTTTTTAAAGGCAAAAACTTGGGTGCACAAGATGCACCATAGTGTTATTGTACACCTTGTGGGGCCCACTGGTTCAGCCCGCATAAATCGGACGGTTCAGACCGGTCTGAACCGGCCAGTTTTACCTCCAACTTTTTTTTACTTTTTTACGCTTGTTTTCAAATTTTTTACCGTCATATAAAAGGCGGTTGTCTCTCTCTCTCTCTAAGCTCTGGTGATTTTCGCGAGTTTTGCTGTCGATTTTCGTCTGTGGATTTTTCGTTTCGTCTGTAATCGTTCGGGTTTCGTCTGTGGAGTTGGTAAGTTATGTTCTATGGTGTTTTATGGTTTTTGTTCGTCTGTTTTTTTGTTTCCTGGATTCTTCTTCTATGTTCTTCTTAATTTTTTTTCGCATTTTTGAAGTGTAGTTTGGCTGTGCTGCTGGAGTTGCTAAGTTTGGTTGTTTTGCTTTTTTTTTTTTACTTGTTAAGGCTTTTTGTTTTGCTGGATATTTCTAGGGTTTTGCATGTTTTAATATACGCAGTATATGTTAATAATTGGTACAGTATATATGGTTATTTGATGCAGTATAGTTGTTTGTTGTCTTAATTTGTCTGACATTGTTGTTATAATGTTATAGGTTCATTTTCTTATAGTAGAATGGATAAACAGTACAGTATATATATGTATGCGATGTAGTATGTGTTGATAATGTGTTATTTTTGAACAGGGTGTGTTGATATGATTTAATTTACGCAGTATATGTAAATAATAGGTGCAGTATATGGTAATAAACAACACAGTGTATGTAAATAATCGGTACAGTATATGTAGTTGTTTGATGCAGTATAGTTGTTTTGATATGATTTAATATACGCAGTATATGTTAATAACCGGCACAGTATATGTGAATAAACGGTACAGTTTATGTAGTTGTTTGATGCAGTATATTTTTTTATACATCAATCTATTTCACAGTTAGAGTGTAATTTGGTATTTAAATATTTAAATTTTCTATATTTGTTGTCTTTAATTGTCTGACATTATTGTTTTAATGTTATAGGTTTATTTTCTTATAGTGAAATGGATAAAAAAGGTAGTGAATCAGTAAGTAAGTCAAGTCGTGTCAAGCAACAGATTTCTAGACCTCCGAGAATTAAGAAGAGAGTTCTGAGATCTTCCAAAAATAAGAAAATAGACAAATCTGCACCAAAAGTTGTAGAGAAGAAGAAAAGTACGGATAAACTGGTTGAAAAATTTGAGAAAGTTTCCAAGAAGGCTACTACTGTTGTAGAAAATCCCAATAAGGAGAAAGTTTCCAAGAAGGCTACTGTTGTAGAAAGTCCCAATAAGGAGAATAACACTACTGTTAAAGCTCCTGAAAAGCAAGATAGTCCTGGAAATAATAAAAAGAGGAAGGGAAGAGGTGAAGGTCTTCGTGTTGATGAACCCATTAAGAAAAAGAGTAAAGGAAGAGGTGAGAGGAAATCTGGTGAAGATGATCCTGTTAAGAAAAAGAGTAAAGGAAGAGGTGAGAGGAAATCTGGTGAAGATGATCCTGTTATTGAAGAACAAGATAAAGGAAAGTACATAATTATTGATGATGGTGAAGATTCAAAAGAAAGGTAATTTTTTTTGCAATTTTATATTCATAGTATATCATTTTGACCCTCATAGTATATGAATGATTGTAGGGTAGTGCGTGAGGAGTGTTACTTTATTACAGTATTTTTTATTTATTATTAACTCTTTACTCCCTTTTAAAATTGCAGAGTTTTTAATTTCCAGTGTAGAACAACAAGTCTTGTAAAGGTTATGAGTAAATTTTCTGATGCTCAAAGAAAGGACGTTGAGGATATGGGTTTTGGTGGTTTGCTGCAAATCAATATGAAAAAGAATTGTCATGCAGGGATGCTGAAGTGGTTGGTGTCTAATTTTGACCCTAGTTCTAGGATGTTGAGATTGGATGATTTCAGGACATTCCTTGTCACGGCTGACGATGCATATGATGTTTTTATGATACCAAGGAATGAGGGATCTGATGTTCCATTGTATGTCTTTACAAAGGAGAGTTCGAAGTTAGTTTCAAGACTGCATTCTGAGTATGGGATAGCTGCTAGTACTCTTGTCAGCAGCTTGAAGTCTTTGTTTGTGAATAGATTGATTGACGGTGGTGATGATTTCAAAAGAATCTTTTTGTTGTATGCTTTGTGTTCATTCTTGGCCCCAGCACCAAATAGGTCAATAACTATTGGTGCTTTGAAAGCTACAGAGAATGTCTCTTTGATTGCAAATTTCGATTGGTGCAAATATGTTGTCGAGAAACTCTGCCAATGTGTTGATAACTATGTGAACCATAATGGTAAATACGTAGGTGGCTGCATAGTTCTATTACAGATCATGTATTTGCACAGGGTCAAGTGGCAAGACGTGGCTGCACCGTGCTCACTACCTCTTATTTGTCATTGGAACGATGATAATATAGCTAAGAGGTGTCGTGAGGAGGCAAGGGCAAAGAGATATGGTGATGGCTATCTAATCACCGATACATATCCAATTTCAAGGAATGGCCGAGTTTTACCGGGTAGGGGTGATGTGGGGTCTGGAAATGATGGCGGGAAGTTGTATGAAAATATTGAGGAGGGTGAATTTATTAAGTTTTCTGTACCTAGCAGTGAGCCAAAGAAATCTGAGATTGAAAGAGTAGCTACTGATGTAAGTATTGTTGTTTTGTAAAATATACAGTATATGTTTATATAAGGTGCAGTATATAAACATATAATACACAGTATACGTTATTTTTCTGTTATTTAATTATTTTCCTGTTTTGCAGCGACTTCATGTAGCTCTTCTTTTCTTTAAGAGGGATGCTTCAATACTTTCAAATTTTTATATGTCAAAGCTGATGGAGTTGAAGAAATGTTCAATTGATGAAGCCAGAAATTCTCTGACACCAGAATCATCAGATTCACAAAAATTCTGGTCGGATGCGAGAGTCCATGAAATTATTGATGATGTTGTCAATAATTTCATGAAGTTTAAGAAGATGGAATTTGATGCTCCTACTTTTAACATCCTCACACCATCACCTGATGTTGGGAGTTCTGGTGAAAGAATACAAGGTGACGATGAGACTGCTTCAGCTAGGGAGATAGTAGATGCACTAAAGTCTGTCAGTGCAAGGAACAAAAATGTTGTACCTGATCTGGACGTTCAGAGTTTGAAGATTGATAAGAGTGCTGGTTATGTTTGCCCACTGTTTTCATCATTTAACCATTTGTTCACTTCAATGGATGCAAACCATAAAGAGATCATTGATTATTGCTTATACAGTGCAGAGTCTAAAACAGATTTGTAAGTATAATTCTTTTTGTATTGCAGTTATATTTAATTCATCCTTATAGTATTTTATTTTTTACAGACATAGTATGTGTGTTTTCTAGTTGCAGGGCTATTTGTTTTAGGAGTGGAGATTGTTATAGTATTGTTAAGCAAGATATGATTTCTCTGAATCCATCGACAGAAGTTTACAATTCAATTATTGATGCATGGTGCTTGATGATTAACAAAGGGGATGGGGATGAAAATCGACGAAGCAGATTCATTTTTAATACCGAGCACAGTGTAAGTTGTTAAATATTTATTTATTACTACGTTTTTCAGTAAATTTATATTTTCTTGCTTGTTTTTAAAAGGGCGCATTGACAAAAATTATCGGACAAGTTGGTGAAGAGAAAGAAAATGTGAGAGAATTGATAGGGTCATTGAAGTTGTGGGCTGAACAAGACTTAAATCTATTGAAGAATGCTGAGATGGTTAGTTTCTGCTTATACGTTTTCTGTGTGATATGATAAAACATGCATAGTAGATGTTTTTATATTGCGCAGTATATATAGTTACCCGATGCAGTATATACATTTCTTATGCCCGAATTATTTTCTTTAAGCAGTTTGTTTTATGATGACCACTTTTTGTCTTTTTATGTTGTAGATTTTTGTCCTGTTTGTTCTGAAAGGACATTATGCTTGTGTTGCTATAAATTTTGTTGATAAGAAGTTTCACTACCTGGATAATCGGAAGTACGACAATGAGCCTAACATCTTTGCTCAAGCTGCCACAATATTGGTAAGTTCATGTTAACAATATGATATTTTTGTGTGGTTTTGTTCTTTTAAGTTTGTTGATGTTATTTTAATACCTTTTTTTGCAGCAAAAGAATTTGGCTGAATTTCTTTGTGGAATACGACATTCGAAGGCCAAAGATATTTTGCAATTTGTGTTTGAGAATGTGCTATTTAAATGGCAGACGAGGAAGACGGATTTGGATTGTGCCATTTATTTGATGCATCATATGATGTATTTTAATGGTGCTGTGTATCTTGAACCAAATTTGTTGAAGGTATTTTTCTGGGTTTTTTTTTTTTTTAAATAGTACTTATTTGATGAACTTAAATGTTTTTATTATTTTTTATGTTCATTTTAGGCTGATGTTCGTCGTGCTCTTCGGGGGGAATTCTGCCTTCAAATTGTTATTTCACGTTTTAATGAAGCAAAAAAAGAACTTCTCCAAGATGTGCAGAATTTCAACAAGGGCAAGAGGGAGCTAATATCAACAATTGAGGAAACGAAGAAGAAAGAAGCACAGGATAGGGGGAAAGGTCTTGGTGGGTTGCGTAAGGCAGGGAAAGGTAAAAAGAAATGAAGAATGTGGGTTGATTTTGGGATAGATGTGAGTATGTGAAGTTTTGTTGGACAATTGGTGTTCGTTTTGGAATATTAGTAGTTTGTATTAGTTTTTTGATTATTTTTCTTGTTTGGAATGATCTATTTTATGAGGCAACATAAATATTTGTCAATATTCAATAAAAAATAATACAATCGTACATATACTGTGTTACATAATAAAATATACTATGTTCAAATATTTAACTATACTGTGCAGCTTGAAAATAATTTTCAAATATCCACGACGTATACTGTGAAGGGTTATAACATTTACTGTCAAGGTTGATACCATATATTACCAGACATTATAACAAATACTGTCAACGGTTTATAACATATACTGTCAAGGTTGATATTATATACTGCTCAAATGCACCATATACTGTCAGACTTTATAACATATACTGTCAACGGTTTATAACATAAACTGTCAAGGTTGATATTATATACTGCTCAAATGCACCATATACTGTCAGACTTTATAACATATACTGTCAACGGTTATAACATATACTGCCAAGGTTGATATTATATACTGCTCAAATGTGAAATTTTTTATCCTGTATTATGACATATAATATCAAGGGGTATGACATATATTGGCAAGGTTGACATAATTGACTGTGAGTCAAATTAACTAAAAGAAGTATATTGTACTGTCGCTCATCACAAAATGTATTGCATTCAAATATTGAATATACTAGCAGGCTTTATAAGATATACTATCAATGTTTTTATAATATTCTATTTAAAACTATATCTAAAAAATACGAACATTTGGTGTTGCTGAACCAAATTCATTGTTATTTATTTCAACTGCTTCTCTGGCTTTCTTCTTCCTTCGTTTTTCAAATTGACTTTTTGGCCTTTGTGCCCTCCTCCCTTTTGTAGTTGATTGAATTGGATCAAGAATGTTGTTCAATGAATTAACTGCAGCCACTGGTTCTGCAGTTTTGAAGAAAGCATCAATAGCTTGCTTGTCTCTCTTATATCCTTCCTCCGTGATTCTCCTTGTTTCTTCATTTTCTTCGCTTTTCAATATCATGTTATAGTAGTTGCGTACCAGTTGATGCCTCCATTGAGTGGCTGTGTGATTGCCTTCTTTGTTTGTATTTGTCTTGCTCCATCTCTCCCAAACATTTGATTTTGCCATTTTTGTCCATCTCTTTTTGATGTAATTTTCTAGAATGCTTTGTGCAGAATTTATGTGTAACACTCTCAAGCAGTGGTAACAAAGAATTCCACACTCTTCGTATTTCTTGCAACTGCATGATATTAAACTGAGTGTGCTGTCATATATTACTGTGCTTCTCTTGGCATCAGTAATGCCTGATGAAACTTGATAGATCATTATACTGTCTTTTACTCCAACTATGATTGAGTAACTTGAAATGCATTTCTGAAATTCCTTCTCAAAATCTTTGAAATTTTTTGTAGTATAGACCTCTGATGCTTGTTTTATGATCCCTGGCATTAGTAAACTTGTATAAGGCTGTGATGTTGAACATTTGAACTCATCATATTTTTCTGTGCTTTGCCAACATTTTACTGTTTCTTTGAAAATACCATAGAAATTAGTCAAACTTGTTTTCTTCTTTGCATTGAATGAGATCACTTTGTTTGTGCTTTCACTTCTTTGGGATGACCGTATTCCAGCAGAAAAGAAGTCTTTGCTCAATGCAGTGCACCATTTGTCCTTTAGAGTATACAATCTTGTAAACCACTCATTCTTTTCAAGGTTGTAAGTTGTTATCATATTCTTCCAACAAGTTTCAAACTCAGTTTCATCGACACAGCCTGATAAGCACTTGTTGAAGGTGTCCTTGAATGTGTTGTTCCCCTTTAAACTTGCAAATCTTGTTATAGCATTTTGGTAAAGATGCCATTGGCAAAGTCTATGTCTTGAATCAGGGAAAAGTTGAATTAAAAACAAAACACATTATTTATAGTTTGCTGAAAAAGATTTCTGTGAATGTGATGCAATATGCAGAGTATATGTGTATATACTGCACAGTATATAAACATAGAATGCACAGTATATGTCATCAGTACCTTCTCAATTGCTTTGCGATTGCAAAATCTTGATCTGTGAATATTGTTACTGGTGATTTTCCTCTCATTGACTTCTTGAATGCTGTGAAAAGCCACTCAAATGACTCCAGTTTTTCATTTGATAGAAAAGCGCATCCAAACATCACGTTCTTCCAGTAGTTGTTTATGCCTATGAACGGAGCACAAATCAAATTGTACTTGTCTGTTCTATATGTTGTGTTAAATACAAGAACATCACCATATATATCAAAATCCTCCATCATTAATGAATCCCTCCAAAAGATATTGCACAACCTCCCATCTTTCATCTTCACTTTGTAGAAAACTCACTGTCTTCTTGAATTTCTTCTTGTATCATGTCTATGACAGTTTCTGCATCTCCTCCTTCAATTTGTTGCATTTTCATACGATTTATGAAATTTAGGTGATCTCTCTTGGTGTGGCCAACATTTTCTTCACCCCCAGCTTCATGAACCATGTATCTGTAGGTGTCCATTGGCTTTATTCCAGAATCAACCATATTTGCTATTGTCTCTGCCTTTTCATTTGTGATTTCCCTCTCTGATCTGTGTAAGTGGTTCAAATCTGCCCTAGTTAATTCATGATTGTGGAACATATTATGTTTGACAACTTCAAACAGCCCCCCTGTAGTCCTTGAAACCTTCATTTCTGCCATACAATTTGTTCGTAGGGTTGGCTTTCTTTTCCTGTTTTCGTCTGATCTTCTTTTTTCCCCAGCATTAGAACACACAAATGATTTTCCCACAAGTTCTCCTTTAGATGAGAATCGATTTGTTGACTTTCGAACGCTGAAACCTTGACAACGAGCATGCATGCGGTATAAATCATACATTTCAGCAATTGTGCTTCTTTTAACCCCAAGTAGCGAATCAGACATGTCTATTGACTCATTTGGGATTTCTGTAAAAAATCACAAAAAGTGAAGAGCATTAAGTATACTGTCAAGATTTTCATGGTGTACTGTGATTTGAATAAAAGTACACTGTCACTGAACATATTAAAAACCAGTAACTTTAATGCAATGTAAAAGCAGTGTTTAAAAGTATATTGCTTGGTAAATTAATGTTTACTGTCATACAGAATAATATTTAATGTCGGGTTCTTACCTTCATTATTGTTGTTCAAACTACCGTTCAATATAGATCTGCTGGATATATCTTCAAAACTTGACTTCTCTGTTTCATGCTCATTACCAATTATTATTTCAAGAGAATCTGAACACATAAAAACGAAACAAATGAGTAGTTAAAGTGAAGAGCATTAAGTATACTGTCAAGGATTTCATGGTGTACTGTAATTTGAATAATAGTACACTGTCACTGAACATATTAAAAACCAGTAACTTTAACGCAATATAAAAGCAGCATTTAAAGTATACTGCTTGGTAAACTAATGTTTACTGTCATACAGAATAACATTTATTGTCGGGCTCTTACCTTTCTGATGTTCTTGCACTGTTCTATTATCATAAACTTCAGTATCCATATCTACGAGAAATCATAAAACAAACCTCTTCAAAACATTTTCGAATTTTCAATGAAAACAGAATTCTAATGTTCAAATAATTAAATGAAAATTATTAATAGCTCATGTTCATGATTTTTTTTATGCCAATTGACAATTACTATGATTGATTTTTTCCAAATTCTGGCTGAATTCTGTTTTTGCGAGAATTGATAGAGGATCAATGACATATGTTGATGAAGATCGGTGAAATCGACCTGAGAAACTGCAAAAATCAAGCGGCCTGAGGAATGCACGTAACAAATCGCGCCGCTTTGATGAAGAAGGTGAGGTTTTTGGCTTAAAAATCCCGCTGCTTGATGAAGAAGGTGAGGGTTTTGCATTTGACTTAAATCAGGTTTGACCAGAAATTTACTTATTTATTTTTACCTAGTGGGTAAAAGATTACAAGTGGGCCCCACAAGGTGTACAATAACACTAATGTGCATCATATACACATGAGTGTCACTCTTTTTTAAATTATCATGATATATATAAGATGATTAAAAAATTTGCAATATTTTTTAAGATATACAAATTAATAAAAAGGATATTAACATAAGAAAAATACATTTTACTCCCTCCGTCCCACTTTAAGTTTCCTACTTTCCTTTTTCGTACGTCCCAACTGAACTTCCCACCCCAAAAATGGCAAAAGAAGTCAAACATTAAAACTGTTTTTAAATCCCTAATCCACACTTTGCAAAATTAAACCTAACCCACTAATTAATAACCCAACCCAATCCCCCCATAACCCAACCCATAACACCCTCACCCTTTGATTTCTATTGTTCGTCTCTCTCTCTCTATCAGGATCACTCTCTCTCTCTCTACAAACCCTAGTTTTACACTCCGCCGCTGCTCCCTCTCACCACCACCCCCTCCTCCTCTCACCCAGATCTGGGTTTTCCACCACTTTACCATCCTATATTGTGGTTGAATCGCAAGATTTGTGATTTTAGGGATGGAATTCGAATCCTTTGAATCTGAAGAGGGCTTCGTCTTCGACTCCAAAGAGTCCGTTGTCCCTAAAACCGATCTTGACGAAGTGGATCCAGGAGCTCTCCCAATTGGGATTGAGGCGTCGGAGTTCACTTCGGAGGGCTTACGAAGTCCAGAAATGCGAATTTTCATCTTAGAAATGCTGGCTGTATGAATTCCGGCACTAAAAAGGTTATGTATTTCGATTGTTGCTGAGTTCGTCCCTTTTCTGTCCTTTTTATTTAAGATCTGTGAGATCTCACCATTAGTGATATTTTGTCGCATTTCTGTTGGATTTAAACTGAATTGGTGGAAAACCTGATAATATGGGGGAATAATGAATTTCTGGAATATTTATACCGGTTGCTGAAATGTTGGACTGATTTGGTGCGTTTCTGTTGGTTTTTTTATTTATGCTGATGAATGTTGCGTTTCTGTGGACACGCTGATGCATGAGGCTGAAATGTTGAATTTTTTAGTCCGTTTCTATTGGATCTCAGTTCTTATTTGCTGAAATGTTGCTGAAAATCTTGATGTGTTTCTGTGGGCACACTGATGCATGTTGCTGAGATGTTGAATTTTTGGAGAGTTTATGTTGGATCTCTGTTCTTATTTGCTGAAATATTGCTGAGTTTTTCTGATACGTTTTTGTGGGCACACTGATGCATGTTACTGTTGGGTTAATTTTTTGTCCATTAAATTGGCATGAAATTGCAATTTGAAACTGATTGGGTTCTAATTGCAATGTGAAATTTACTGCCGATGGCTTTTTCAAAGTGATGAATGTGTAATGTAGAAACTGATTGATGATTGCCGCCCAGTTTATTTCATCAACTTCTTGTGTTATGTGTTCATGTGCTTGTGTTGTTTAGGTGGCCCTTCAAAATGATGTTAAGAACTTCCCCTGATTGAGCTTGTAGCTGCCCAACACCTTCTGTTCTAACAGCTCCACACTCTTTCTGTGGGTTGATTATGTTAAGCTGGGGCTAGCTTGAACTAGTTCATATGGGGTAGTTCAAAGCTGCTAGCTTAACTTAGTTGGTATAAGCTTTTTCCCAATGATGAAACCTTTCTGAGGGAAGAAAAATAAAACAATCCAAAAACATTTTTTATAAAATGACCAATTTTCTTATTATTTGCAGTTTAAGCAAAATGAACACTTCGCATGTGTTTATACTACAAACAATAGAACAAAAAGAGCTGTCTTACCTAAACTGTTTTACAAGTACCCTAAATCTGACATAATCCCTTCAATGTCATATTGTTCTGTTGCTTCCTCGTTTGCAATTAGAAACTCTATAGTGTCACGGACAAGTTGTTCTTCAACTTCTATAACTGGTGACAGATTTTCTATCATTGCTAAGGCTGTCTTCCCTATGTGAGGCAGCTTATAGCTGTTCCCACCCTTCACCTTCATAATTTCCACCAAACATGTTTGCAAACTTAGAAAAATTTTGTTTAACATTTCATGCTCTAATTCTTCAAATGAACGAAGCACATTTGATACCAAATCGTCGACATTGTAGCTTCTAGTTTCTACTTGCAAGCTTTGAATGGCTCTGAAATAGCCCAAATCCAAAACATTTGTATCCGGTGAATTGGGCGGTTGGCACATCCTAATATCTAACCCGTCTGATGTAGCAACCCTCCTAAAATCTGCATCTAAGTTGCTCAAATGTGGTCTTGCGTTGTCTTGCTGAATTATGATTTGCTTACTTACATTGGCTGGCCATTTTTCTTTAATTGCGGGAATTATCTATTTTATTGATGCCATATGATAAAAAAAAAAAAAATAGTAAAATTGAACTGCGATTAGTGTTAGTAATGTCACCAAATCAGCCCGAATGTTTTTTTAGACATTCAGGCGATTTTAGGAGACTTACTTACACCATTAACTAAATGATGATCATTTTCTGATAGTTAATGGATTACCTTGTCCAAAAGACAACTTTTAATCACTTCTTTGTTGATTGAGTCGATCGGTTTTGTAACCATCGTACCTCTTGATCTGTTTGCACTATTTCTTAAGGCTGCCTCTTGTGTTGTGAAAAGGAAAATGCCTATTTTCTCATCAAAAAGTAATCTCCTTCATCCGTGTAAAGTGGCCTTGCCACGGCACACATGAACATAACCTTCGGGATGAACCTCTTACTCTTGCATACTCTATATGGGTCCACTTCAGATGCTAGTTTGTATGCCCTTTCTGATGCCCTTTGCATGTAGAACCACTTCTCATCTATGTGGATAACGTTGTGCATGCTAGCAAAGTTGATTTTGTTGTTGATGTCTTGTTGCAAGTATGACAAACTGGACTTCAGCCTATGCATTTTGTTTGCATCCGTTAATGCGGTTTAATTGCATTTGTATGTGCCTTTATTCTCCCACATTTGACCCATCTTCCCACTTTAGATTTACTTACATCTAGCTCTTTGGCTAACCGTCTAATGGTTCCTCTCTTGTTGTAAGGTATAGCCCTCATGGCTTCTTCATCCAAATTATGAACATGAAATGAAGGTGGTCGGGGTCTTACCTCGGGAAATGAAATGGGCTGCCTCTCTGAAATCTGCTTTTTTGCAGCCTGCCATATCAGCCGAATTGTCCGAAAAGTAACTCCAAATGATGAAGTGATCTCTTCACTGACACCGTTTTTCACACTGTTGGTGTTGTTTAGGAGAAGGCGTTGAGCAATATACAATCGCTCTGATGAAGACAAGTTCTTCCCGTTTTTGTTGTCTTTCATGTTGTAAATTTTGAATCTGAAATCTGCTGTAAATTGTTGGTGAAACTGCATTGAATGCAGTTTTGGGGTTATTTATAGAGTTTTCAGGCTGTAAACTCAGATTTGATTTGGAAAAATTTGAATGTGTCCCTCCAAAATGTAAGAGAGGGAAATTAGAATTTTTTGGATTTTTGGTGGGAGTTTCCAACTGTTTTGGTTCAGATTCCCATTTTGGACTTGTAATTTAATGATAAATTTGCAGATCTGTAATATTTTCAGGAAATTTCATCTCTATTATTTTTTGTTACTTTACTGTTTTTGTGTGTTTTTTTTTTTAATTTGTGATTTTGATTAGAAAGAAGATTATATTAATCCTTTTGCTAATTTTAATGCTGAAAAAGAAAAGTCAGCAAAAATGCCTAGTCAACTGCTTTTTCTTAAGCTCCATGCCCAGTCAAAGTAGGAAACTTAGACCGGGACGGAGGGAGTAGTTAATATGTTTACATGAATTTAAATATTATGAACTCAAAAAAGAATTTAGAGATTTTTTTCAAAAAAAAAAAAAAAAAATCTCGCGTATGACTTTAAAACGAAATTGCAGTTGTTTAAAAATATGGTTTATTACCAAAATCAACCTGTAGTATGACCCTTTTTTCCACTTGCAACCCAACGTTCAAAAAGTTTCCCAATGCAACTCCTAGTAATCGAGATTTTCCGATAACAACCTATACTTAAATTAATTATTTTTTCCGGCCACTTAACCGTCACGTGACTTGCACGCGTGTTTTAGATGGCAAACTTGTAAATTTCACGATGTTTGTGATACAACTGTTGCTAATTATCCCTCCCAATAGTAACATTCTGAAATTGGTTATAAAAATTGGGGGTTAGGGTTCCTTTCACTTCTATACGAACATAGACGAAGTCAAGGGCATCGCAGCCATGGAGTATCGTTGCCACTATGGAAAAATCGTCGTCTCAGACCAACGATATGTTGCTTGCAATGACTACCGGTAATCTTTTAAATTTTGGAACGAAGTACGAATTAAATTGATTAGGGACGAATTAATGTTACTCTGTTACATGAAATCATTGTTGTACTCGTCTAATTTGAGATGGGAGATGAATTTTTGCCTACTAGTTTATATTTGTGTGGCTCTCTGATTCCTGCATAGGGTCCTCAAGGGTGCGTCTATTTTGTGTGGATTGACCCGCCAGTCGGGGAGAGAGCCCGTCAAATAATACCCAGACTCTTGAGACGCATTAATAAACTCGAGACGGACTTAGTACGAGCAAATAACAGTGCTGCAGTTGTTCGGACCGCTCTCGACGGCGATTCTTCCACAGTGGCAACGATGCTCCATGGTTGCAATGCCCTTGACTTCGTCTATGTTTGTATAGAAGTGAAAAGAACCCTAACCCCCAATTTTTATCTCCAATTTCAGAATGTTACTGTTGGGAGGGATAATTAGCAATGGCTGTATCATAAACTTCGAGAAATTTACAGGTTTGCCATCCAAAATACGCGTGCAAGTCACGTGACAGTTAAGCGGCCGGAAAAAAAATAATAAATTCGAGTATAGGTTGTTATTGGAAAATCCCGATTACTAGGAGTTGCATTGGGAAACTTTTTGAACGTTGGGTTGCAAGTGGAAAAAAGGGTCATACTACAAGTTGATTTTGGTAATAAACCCTTAAAAATATAAATTAAAATAACTATCAATTTCAAATATGGAACTGCAGAAAATTAAAAAAAAAAAAACAAATTAAGAAAAAGTCGTGAAAGACTTTTAACGTATATTTCCATTGCTTATCACTTCGAGACAATTTTATTTTGTGGGTCTTACAATTTTTCAACAGGCGCTCTAATGATTTTAGACTTATGGGTCTTCTATTGATAGTTTCTAATATTTTAGGCCCTAAATTGATACAAATTTTCTTTCAGGATATGAATTGATAGCTGACCTATCTTTCAGGTCTTTGATCGATAAAAACACAATAAATAAATACAGCATCCGTGCGACTCACGGTTATAAGATATACATATGTATAAATAAGTTGAATAATGAGTAATGTAACATGATCGGTAGAAATTTTATACTACTATATAATAGAAGACAACACTATTATATTTAAATTCAGACATTTTCCATGGTGATATATTTGTTTGATCTATTATTTCAAATTTATTCGATTTAAAAAAATAGAAAACAATAATTCCTCAAAATTACCTTGCATCTCCAAAGGTGGGATGAGTTGACAAATGGAGACAATTGATATTTGAGCTTAATAATAAGTAATACTACCTCCGTCCCGAATGAACTTGCACTGCTAATGATTATGCATATTAAGAAAATCTGTTTTTTGTTTTTTCATATGACTTTTCAAAGGTAGATTAAAGGTGGAAATTGAGGGTGGATATTTTGAGGGTGTAGATTGTGAGATGTTTCTTTTTTAGGGTGTGCAAGTTGTTTTGGGACGGATGGAAAATGAAAGTGTGCAAGTTCATTCGGGACGAGGGAGTATAAAATAAGGATAACTTAGTTTAGAATGACAGTAGGTTAGGTCATGTGTCTGTAAATTGCTCCATGTTTTAGACTTTTAGTTATCGCTATATAGGAAAAAGAAAATGAAGCTGGATGTGATCGGTAAATAACTAAAGGATGATTATTATTTTGTTGATTATTAGTAAGTGTTAAAATCTAATTTGTTGTCAGAGTCTTGTGTATTTTAATTGTTTATGTTATGTTCTGTAATTTTTAGGATTTTTTAAGGGTTATTAATACTCCCTCCATCCCACTTATTTTACGAGGTTGATTGGTCACGGATGCTAATCGATTTCTTATAGCAAATAACATTATATGAGGATGCAATGAGAGTCAAACCATTTTTTAAAAGGGAAACAATCAGAAGACTTGCAAAGGAGCTAAGTGTAAGCAAAAGCAAAGTGGCCAATTGGATTAAAAAATGGGTCATAACGCCTCACACTAATGCAGTAAAGCAACAATTAACAGATGAAAACAAGCTTCAAAGGTTTGAGTACAACCTCAGTTTCTTGCACAAGGACACAATTCAGAACAAGATCAAGTATGAAAGCATGCATAATATAGTGCACCTTGATGAGAAATTGTTTTACTTGCAACAAACTAGCGAGGAAGCATATAAGCTAAAACTGGAAGAAGACCCACATAGGTCATGTAAGAGCAAACCTTTCATTCCCAAAGTGATGTTTATGTGTGTTGTGGCAAGGCCACAATACACATTAGATGGGGAATTGTTGTTTGATGGGAAAATCGGAATTTTTCCATTACAATATTGGAACCTGCCCTCAGAAACAGTGCAAACAGATCTAGAGGGACTTTGGTCACCAAACCAATCAAATCAATTACCAAACAGGTCATTAAATAATGCCTATTGGATAAGGTGACTCTCTAAATTATCATAATAATATCATCATCTAGTTTATTGCTTATTGTAAGTCTCCAAAATTTGACCTAACAGTTTATGTGTTTGTTTGGAAAAATTGGTGACATTACAAGCATATTTTACTCTAAAAGAAAATTGTTTCATCATTGGACATATACAGGTTATACCAACAATCAAGTCAAAATGGCCAGCTCATTCCAATAAATAAATCATCATTCAACAGGACAATGCAAGACCACATTTAAGATATAGATTTCAGGAATGCAGCAACAAGTGATGGATTTCAAATTCAGATTATGTGTCAACCCCCAAAATTCACCGGATACTAATGTCCTACATTTAGGCTATTTCAGGACTATCCAGTCTCTACAAGTAGAAACAAAAAGCTACAATGTGCAAGATTTGGTGACAAATGTTCTTCAATCCTTTGAAGCCCTTGAACCTACTAAGCTCAACTATGTGTTTTTGAGTTTACAAGCATGCTTTGTGGAAGTGATGAAAGTCCAAGAGGGAAACAATTATAGACTACCACACATTGTAAAATCAGCACAAGCAAGACAAGGTACACTGCCAACAGCCTTGGAAGTGGGAGAACAGATTGTCAAAGAAGCAATTGAATGTGTAATGGCACAAGAACAGGCTCAAGGTAACTATGAAGTGGGGGGAATAATGATAGATCTTGGCTATATTTGAATTAGATCAGATTAGTTGGGTTCCATTTATTCAGTTGTTTACAGTATAAACACAATAGAAGTGTTTGTTTTGCTTAGACTGTAAACAATAAGATCAAATGCAGTAAACAAATCAGCCAACCCAATGCATTTCAATTTGTATTTATTTCTTTTTTATTTACCCTCGGAAAATTATCATCATAAGGTATAACACACAAGCCCCAAAGAGTATTGGTGGCAACATTACAATGATCATAAGTGACCAAATTAAGCAGCCATAACCAACACTCAATCATGCAATATCATGTTAAATTAACAATATTACACACATTATTTGTAGGACATCATAATATTTCAGTTACGAACACATCATGCAGTTTGGCCACAATACAACAATTTCTTTTTTTTTTTTTAACTCTGTATGGTACAGAAGCCCAAGTAATTCGGCGGCAACATATCATGTGTTGGATAGCACAAACAATCAGTTATGAACACATCATGCAGTTTGGCCACAACACAACAAAATAAATCTCGTACACAGAATGATACAAAAGCCCAAGTAATACGGCGGCAACACAGAATTGGGTTACACCAGCCTATCATATCGCACAAATGAAGCAATATCAAAAACAGATCAGCTCCAAAAATACTCATCAAATCAGCCATAAGCATGCGCAATACAGTAAGCACTACAAGAAATACTACGGATAGTGACTAATTTTAGTGACAAACAATTTTTGTCACAATCTAATAATGGACTAGTGACGGAATACCCACGGATAGGGACTATAAGATTGTTTGAATATTAGTAACGGTTTAGTGACGGAAATATGACGGAATTTAGAGACGAAAAAAATTTCGTCATTAAATCGTAGTTACAAAAGGCGCTAAGAATGTGGTTCAAAATTTTAATATTATATTGACGAATTAGTGATGGAATTTTAGATGTCGCTATGTAGTGACGGACATATTATGTAATTAATCTTGTCTTGACGGATTAGTGACGAAAATTCCGTCACTATACCCAATTAAAAAAAATACCCAATTAGAAAAATAGCACTCATGACTGAAATTTCCCTCAATAACTAATGACGAAAATTTTCGTCACTATACTCAATTAAGAAAATACCCAATTAGAAAAATAGTACTCTATGTTTAATGACAAAAATTTCCGTCACTAGCTAGTGACGAAAATTTCTGTCACTATATCCAATTAAAAAATACCCAATTAGAAAAATAACACTCTATGTTTAATGACGGAAATTTCTGTCACTATACGCAATTAAAAAGATACCCAATTAGAAAAATAACGTTGTATGTTTAATGACGAAAATTTTCGTCTCCAACTGGAGACGGAAATTTTCGTCATTATACCCAATTAGAAAAAGTGTCAGTAAAAAAAAAAAAAAATCGTCTAACACTAATGTGAGTTTAATTTTTCGTTCCATTTCCTTTTCTTCTCTCTCTTCCATTTCCACCATTCATCTTTTAGTGACAGAATTTTATCCGTGGTTAAATAGTGACAGAAATATTCTATCATTACCAGCACCAATTTCATGAGAATTAAACACTTTAAGGTTGTGACGGAAATAATCCATCACTAAACTCGCATTGACAGATTAGTAACGGAATCTTATCCGTCGCTAAGTAGTGACAGAAATATTCCGTCATTAAAAATAGAAAAAGTTAAAAAATAGTGCGAGCAAAAGATTTGAACCTAAGACCAAGTGGAAATCTAAATATGTTACATACCGCCAAGACACCTAATATTATTCTAAATATTTTCTTTCCTTTTTTAAAAATAAAATGCTTTTGTATATTCAATTATTTAAGTTCCAGATTCCCCCAGTTTTCATTAAAACTTTCAATTTCAATTCCCCTGAAAATTCAGTTCTCAATTCGCTTCAACTCTAGCCCTTTCTCCATCATTAAAATTCTCGTTTGCCCCATCAAATTTCGAACCTCCTTCAGAAGCAAAAAAACTATATTGTATCACTCGATCCTCCTTCATTCTCAGATTCAGGTGGAAAGTTTACACATTCCTCCTTAAAAGTTACTCGACGACCTCTGCAGGTACTGGATTCCAATATCTCTACTTCACGTCTTGCATTTAATTGGAAAGTTTGCCCTAATTCTCTGTTTCTTCCCCCTTAGTTTTTTAGTTTTTTTTTTTTTTTTTTACTTTGGTGTTTGCCCTAATTCTCTGTTTGATTATGTTGGCAATAGAAATTAATTTTTCAGCAAGAATTAATTATTACTTTGACATTAGGATATCTGTAATTAGCTCCAACTATAATAAAGGATATCTGTAATTTTCAGTTAATTTATGTGAGCATTAGGTTTTTGCTTCATTGATGTATAACTTTTGGAAAGCAATAAATTGTAAACTTGATTAATTTGGAAAACATTTCATTCAGATTGCAACAGAATCCTGTAGTATATCACTGGCCAATAGAAGGTGATTGCATTTTCTCTTTTGATTCTACATTTAGTTATGATTTCATTTATTATCTATGTGCTGTCTTTTATCTTAAATATATTATGCTTTTCTTAACTAGGTGATTATGAACCTGTAAAGATGTTCGATAGAGCTACCAAGTTAGTGAACAACCAAATCATCAATTATAAATGTGATCCATCTGAAAAGTGGTTGGTGTTGATTGGGATTGCTCCTGGTTCTGCTAAGCTACGTGATTAGTAATTGTATTTCTTCTCGAATAAGATGCAGTACTATGGAATTAATGTAAGGAAAGATTAAGATCCATTCTGTTCTAATGAGATCCATTTTGTTAAAGTCTGTAATTTTTCAATTATACGATTCATGTATATTATCCTTTTGCAATTATGTGACCTTTTATCCAATAATTCTATCAATGAGAATATGATAACAAGTTAGTCATTACATTATTGTATATATCACAGGAAAAATGGAAGCCTCTTTATACTTATGCACTAGCAGGTCAAAAGTTCATGGATGGGCCGCTTGAGAAAGAGTATAATATCGAACTAGTTGATAAGGTACGCCTGTTTCTGTAGAGTTTATATTCTTATACAACTAATGCATTTTTTCTGGTCTGGAACATTAAAATAAATTATAAACTTGCTGAAGTAGGATGGGTTGACAGGCCTGCATCTAACAATCATTGGTAAAAGGGAAGCTGTTATTAGTCATCTTTTACGGAAAGGTGTAAACCCTCAAGTAAAGGATCATGTATACCATTTACTATGTGCTTTCTGCTGTCAGTTCGTTCGCCTTCAATTTATAGGATCTAAACAGAGGTTCCTTTGTCATTTTATAGGATGACGCTACTGCCTTCATTACGTTACTCAAGCAGGGGTCATGAAAACAGTCAAATTGTTGATAAAATACAATGTTAATGTGTATATTGCTGATAATGTGAGCATTTGATTTTATTTTGTTATGGACATATGATGGACGTGATAGTTCAAGTATGGACTTTGAGCAATGACTTGTTCATGTCTTGTGTTCCTATAGGATGGGTGGACACCATTGCATGTGGGGCAAACAAGAAACAGAGATATGGTGAAAATTTTGTTAGTAAGTGGGGCTGACATAACCAAGAGAAATGAGGTAACTATGTATTTCTTGTACTTTTTCTCTATCATATTTTTACTTGCTTAGATATATTGGCAGAAGTTCTATAATTTTAACGGGACAATTTAGTGAGAAAACAATTGTGTTAATAACCTTTTATATTTAGGTTAGGGAGAAGCTGACATCAACTTGAAGCTTTAGCTACATTGTTGGGTTAACTGCTCGAAGTGTCACAAAACTATGCCACTTGTATTAAACTAGATATTAAGTTATCGAAATGCGGTTTAAACTTTTACTTTTGAAACAAATGGATACTTAACATAAATTTTCTACCAAAAATTGATTTGCATTCGAGGATGAAGATCAATTTGAAATGAAAACAAAGTCATATTCATATACATCTCAAAGTTTAAAACCAATTTCGACCCAAATAACCCAATTGGTAATAGAAGTTTATAAACTGAGGGTCTAAAGTAATTGTTCGGTATTAGAATGAAGTTCTATATGGAACCATCAGAGACGAAATTACATAAATTCAATACCCATTTTGATATGAGGCTCTATATCCAATTTGATACTAGTGATAAAAGTTTAGTCTGTAAGAAAATTCTATAATATTGTTACCTTGTTTACGAGAGAAAATTTTACTTTTTATTGGAGGAACTGCTGAAAATTTGTCCTTTTATTTCACGATTCAATTGATTGGCATTTGGTACAGGATGGGAATATAGCTCTAGATGTTAGCATATTCTACAAAAAGATTTCAAGTCGTTTGATCTTGCCAAGTTATTGGAACAAGTTTCAGCCAGCAGAGGCTTTTGAAGTCTGAATGTATGTGATGCTAATTTCGATGATTTTGAGCAGAGGAAAATATGATATGTATGTGTTTGTCCGGGAAACATGAAATCAAACTTGTCCATGAATGATGCTCTTTTTTTTTTTTTTGTTCCTTGCTACTTCTGTTCATTTAAGTTGTCATGTTCATTGTTTAGAGAGCATAAAATCTTTGGTATATTGACATGTGCGTTTATTGTATTATATAATGTTTGCTACGGATTTTTAAAGTTTATTAAATGTAAATTAATTTTCCCTCACAGGTTCTACGTTAAAATATAAATAAAATTATAGAAAAAAAATTAGATAGCATAGTGACGGAAATTTTCTATTGCTAAGCTTCATTGCAAATAATTGTACTAATATAATGATGGAATAGAGACGGATTTTTTTTGGTAACGGAATAATTTCGTTACTAGTATAGGCAAGATAGTGACGTTAAATTCCGTCATTAATTTGTGACGGAAATATTCCGTCATTAATCTTGTATTGACGGATTAGTAAAGGAATTTTAGTCGTTGCTATGTAGTGACGGAAATATTCCGTCACAACTTTACGATGGATTTTTTTAGAATTGTAACAGAATTTCCATCAGTAAACTAGTGACGGAATGAAATTATGTCATTTTCGGTTTAGTGACAAAGGTTTTTATTACAAAATATTTTAGTCAATAATCTGTCACTACACCTTCATTGTGACGGAATTTTTCAGTTTAGTGACGAAAATTTCCGTCACAGTCGGTGATTTTTTTTGTAGTGAAGGATTCACATAATCCAATTAAATCTAAAAAGATTCAACAAATCACAAACCCAAATAAATTATCACAGGAATTAGGGCTTCCATGAACATATTTCACCTTCAAACTGACTCACAATTTCGATTTTAGACTGAAATCATAACAAAAAATCCCAGATCTAAATTTTTTAAGCATAAACTTCAAAAAATCGACTAAGGGCAGAAAAGTTTAACCTTGTTGAGCGTCGAAAACCAAATCGATAGGCATGTGAAGAAAAAATCACGCAGTATTAGATCTTGGCACCATCCACCTTCAGGAGGTGAATCGCTGAAATCTGAGGCGAAAGCAGAACCATCGGGCGGGTGAGCCTCCATAGCCTCGTCCTAGGGAAAAACCCTAAAAATCAAATCTGATTCATGAACAAATGATTCCTCAGAATCAAATACAAAGCCCTCATCGGAATCATCGAAGGGATATTCCATAAAGGAAGAGAAAAACGAAGTATGGAGGGTTTGGAGTTACAGATCTGGATCAGATCTGAAAGAAACTTTAGATCTTAATGACTTTCTGGGGAGCGGGGCAGAGAGAAGTAAGAGTGAGATAGATTAGGATTTGAGTATGAGGGGCTCTCGAAAATGAGAGATTGTTCTGGATGGGGGGGGGGGGGGGATTTGAGGGAGTCGAGTTCAGTAAATGGGGAGGGGTTAAATTAGGTTTATGTTAATGTGGGGGGAGGGGGGGGGGGGTGGGGGTGTTTAAAATAATGATTGAGTGTTAGGGTTAATGAGTGGCATTTTTGTAAATAAATAATGGCCTATTTTGTTGCCTTTAATTTTCATTTTTGGGTTGTGCAAAGTTGAGTGGGACAGACGAAAAATGCAAGTGTGCAAATTTAAGTGGAACGGACGGGAAATGCAAGTGTGCAAATTTAAGTGGGACGGAGGGAGTAGCTTCTTATTTAGAATGCTATATATAGTGTTTTTTATTCGGATATTAGTAATTATATTCATGTCTTATTTGAATATTTTATTAATTATTGAACAAAATTTCAAAATATATCTTTTATATTTATTTGAATTTTTTATTGTTTTGTTTTTTTAACTTTTTTTATTTCAAAAGTTAGTCATTTAGACTTACTAATATTTTAAGTCTAAGAGAATAATATTTAATTTTCTTGTTAGATTAATTTGTATATTTGTTAATATAAAAATGTCCACTTAAGAAGTAGGGATTCTAAACTACTTGTCATGTCACTTAAGCAATGCCACGTAAGCAATAACATGTTATAGCGATTTGTTGAGTAATGTTTGTAGCACATACAAAAGTTACAAATTCTTTTTAAGTTTCAAAATATATTTGACTAATTTGAAGGATGAAAGTCAAAAGATGGTGAGTACATAGGATCAAAAGGTCAATCTTTCAGTTTAAAAAAAAATCAATGTTTCCTAAATTTCAAAATATAAATTTTGTTCCTGCAAATGATTGAACTCGATGTTTTCAAATAAAAAATATGAAGATCTTTGTTTATGTGAGTTTATTGATAAAAAAAAATACGTTTAATCTAATTCAAAATATGTGAAAATAGTCAAGGGTCATCAATCTTTAAGTGTGTAATTTACTTTGTGAAAAGATGAAAACCATCAACTGAAATTTCTATGTTTATCATTTTCGTGGACATAATATATTTTATATATTACAATTTGTACAATGCATAGGTGATGTATGTCACACCCACCTTTATAAAATAATTTTATACTAATTTCTAACTTTACAAAAAATGTATATGTTTATTTTCTAAATTAACAATCTAGAATACTTCTCCAACACCAAAATATCACCTACATATATTCATATAGATTCAAGTCAATTATAAAAGTATCACACTCCATTCAACACCATATTTATCGAAATATACATATTGAACTTCCTTAACATGAACATGTCCTAAAAGATCATTATAACACTAGCAAAGTATAGCGAGTCCACGGATTAGCCCCACAGGTTGTCATTCATATGCACGGGGCTCCATAACTCGCAGAAGCTCCAACAGGATGCCAGATCAGTCCATGAGCTTAGACGTAGTCAAACTCACCTATAATTAAAGAACTACGTGAGCTAAAGCTCAGTAAGCAGAAATCATGTATGAGTGGTGCACAAATACAACTTACTATAAGTCGTGTATGAGATGCAATGATAATATCCAAGTTATAAAATCATTTCTTTCAACTCTTTTCTAAAAAGAAATCCTTTTTGGTGGGAATTGGCTCCCGTCACAAGTACGAATCTCACCAAAATATCACTCATTGGCCATACTCGTGACTACTAAGGGTCCATCCTCCCCCCTTATAGTCCACCCGAGACATCATGGATGGTTGGTACGACTTATCTTATAGAAAGATGAATTCGACCCGCTGAGTCAAGTAGGTCAAGCTGAGTCAAGTCAAGTGGCTATCTTCCCGGGACTACCAGGGTTCCGCCTCTTATCTGCCCCCGCAGTCCACTGGAAAAGTTTACCACTTCTCGTACCCATCATCATAAAGTTGCTCACATGGGACTCATTTCCACGTGCACACCTGTCACTGGAAGCATCCCCAGAGACACCATATGTACATTATATAGAAAGAAACTCTTAATGTGCCAGTGATGACCAACCCCAAAACATTTTCAATTTATGAAATTATGTTATTCTGACTACTTTCCTGTACACATGCAAATCCTTGCAGATGCTAATGCTCATGATCGATATGCTCATCAGCAAAAACACATTCACTTTCATAGCGGAATAAAACACCTTATTACATAGATACAAATGCATGTATTATAATCAGTTATCACAAATAATAAGCACATATACTATGTTCAAGCATTGTAGTTGCAAATGAATTTCTACTTACCTCTTCTCCGAAGTAATTATTTTAAAACTTTCTATCTCCACCAAGGAAATTAATCTATAACAATGAATCAAATCTATGGTCAAATTACCGAACTATAATCTTCATTCTTTATACTTATATATATATACACACATGGCATAATTAAATTCATGTTCCTCTGAAATAGATACATAAGCAATAAGATTGATATTCTTGAATTAATAAAATATGAAATTCTAGATTGTCATGTCCTTCCAATCCGATAATATTCCAACTTTGTTGCATTTTGGTAATAAGGCTCTAATTTTTTTCTAAAAAATTGATTTTTATATGTTTCAAATTGAGTTATAAAGCTAACACGTCAAACTACAACTTTTATGTTTTGCACTTCTCCTAATCCAACTCGTACAATAGTTAAAATCGGCTAATTAGTTGACGTTCACTTTAAAAATCTTGACATTTCAATTTCACCTTCTTCCTTTTTTTTTTTTTTTTTTTTTTTTTTTTAAGTTCTGGTTGTATAAGCTAATGGTACTATTCCACTAATCTTTGTTAAAATTTATTCAATGCCTCTTCATTGGTGTAAGCCACTATCACTACAACTAATCATTATAGCCAAACTAGGTTTCCAATCTTAAAATATATAAAACCAGAATGGTTGGAAATAAATTACTGAATTTTCATTTTTCCGCCAAAAATATTTTCTATTTTTAGCAATTATAAAATAATAATACATATGTGTAATTTCTGTTAACTATTCAGATGCATGACTTTCTCAATGCACGCTATAATATATATTTTGGCTTTTATTGTTTTCAATGCATTGATATCGGTGAAAGCAACAATCAGTATTAAATATCTAAGGTTCTTATTTGTAGATAAGTCATCTGATATATATTTATCTTGATTAATAATCGCACTCCTCTGCAGAAATTTTGTTCAAATTTGAAGATCTCTTTGTTTACCTTTTTCTTCTAACGCCATTGGAAACCTAATATGCTTGCTGATTATAAATGCAGCCTACAAATGTACACTTTGTTAAGTATTCTTTTCACCATTGACATCCACAAATAATCAAGTCTTGCATGCATAAACACCCAAGATCAAGTGGTTTCACACAACCATTTTCCCCAAATTTCTACGTGTATGTGTGTTTTGTGTAAGGAAGTGAGATACAATAAGAGTTTCCTAGAGCTGAGAAAGATGGAAAGAAGAGTTGTTGGCGCATAATAAAATCAACAAAATTATCGAATTTTTGGTTGAGTCGTGTACTAGGCCACTCTCTTTAAGATGTTTCGGGGCTCTGCCCAAATTATGCAAGTAGTATCCAGTCCCTTCGTCCTCAGGAAAAAACAACCCAGAAATCTCTCTGTCTCAGAACCCTTCTGCACTGAAAAGGGACAGGAATACTAACTCCCTCTACTGCTTGGAATATTAATAAAATTTAGAATACGTAAAGAACTTTTTATTCTCTGTATTCTTTCTCCCCCTTCTTGCTTTAACTTCAATAATAGAAGAAATAGGTTTTCAACGTTAGAACGTGGGAGAAGAAGAGGGGAAGACCGAGCCTTTTATTTAAAAAGGTTGACTGAGTCTTTAATCATCCAAACTTATTTTTACTTAGAAAATAGACCCAAATTTATTTAATAAAATAAATTCACTCCAACAATCCCCCACTTGAATTTTTTTCAAACATTTTTACAAAACATTCCCCAAAACATTTTCATCAAGCAATATTATAAAGTTGTGCATAAGCAAAGGTGTTGATCAATTTGAACATTTACGTAACGTGGATGATTTAGATTTTACTAGAGTAACTCGTAGTTTTGAACTCTATCTCTAACAACATCCCACACACAACTCTACCAGGAAGTAGTCTAAAAGCCCGTGCTATTATGGTCATGCACGTGTATGCCGGTATAGTGAATGCTCTAGAAAGTTTTGCCCACAATCTCATAGGAAGCGGTATCACTTCCACATTCACATAGGTGGTCTATCAAGAGTACTCATGTAGCTATGTACCCCAATCCAATTGGATATATATAACTCATTAAGAGTTAAAAAAATATAAGCTCAACCTTTAATTATATCGCTTCAGTATATCATGCGTCAACACAACAATACTCGAAATTATAAAATTAGCATGGTTCACTCATATTACTTAACACTTGTTATTGCCTATTGAACCAGTTTCTTGGGATCTCCAGTCTATAAGTTGGATTACCATCGTATTTAACTCATCAATCAATCTAAGGGCAAAAGTCCTATTCCTTTCGAGGTTCTCCATACTTTCTCTCGTACTAATCAGCTAAATTTTCATCAGTACGTATATGATCCACTCTAACAGCCCTTGTAAATAGGAATTCTCTAACAATGTTGTGCTTACGACGTATTGTCGTCTTTTGCCCTTATAATAACGGTTCTGAACTTTTACAATAGCCGCGACATGGATCAATGCAGCTGGAATCAATCTTTCCCATAAGGGAGTATCACATAGTAGATTTCTTAACAATCCTGCTTCTTCACTAGTTGTAGTCAGTGTTATCATCTCAGACTCCATAGTAGACTGAGCCAAAATAATCTGTTTATTTGACTTCCAAGAGACGGCCCCACTAGCTATATTAAATGTATAGCCACTGGTTCCCTTGGAGTCACTCGAAAGAGTATTAAATCAACATCACTATATCCTTCTAGAACAACGGGAAACTTCTCATAGTGTAAACCAAAGTTCACAGTTCTTTTCAAATATCTCATAACTCTCTCAATTGCTTGCCAAAGTTCAGTACTCGGTCTACTTGCAAATCTACATAACAATCCCACAACATATGCAATATCTGGTCTAGTGCAATCATTTACATAGTGTATACCAATTATACTCGCATACTCAGATTGACTTACACTATCACCAGTATTTTTAAATAATTTTACACTAGGATCATATTGTGAATGCAGGTTTATAATCAAAATAATTATACTTTCAAAACTTTAGATACTTTTCAAAACTTTCTCAATCTAATGTGACTGATCTAAGCAAATTCCTTTTACAGACCTAGTTATCCTAATTCTAAGAATAACGTTTATTTCACCAAAATATTTCATATCAAAATTCGCACATAGCAAGGATTTCACACTGTTAACCACATGAATATTAGAACCAAATATAAGAAAATCATCCACATAAAGACATATAATATTGCAAAGCTCATTCTCTTATTTATAATAAATGCACTTATCACTTTCATTCACTTTAAAACCATGTGAGATAACAAGATTATCAATTTTTTCATGCCACTGCATTGGAGCCTACTTTAATCCATAAAGAGATCTATTCAATTTACACACTTTATTTGCTTGTTCAGAAATTACAAAGCCCACAAACTGATCCATATAAATTTCTTCAATCAATTCAACATTTAAAAATGCAGTTTTCACATCCATGTGATGCACAACAAGATCATGAATAGAAGCAAGTGCAAATAAAATACGAATTGATGTAATTAAACTAACTGGCAAAAAAGTATCAAAGAAATCTATATTCTCTTTTTGTTTAATATTTTTAGTAACTAGACGAGCTTTGTATTTATCAACTGTACCATCAGGTTTCAATTTCCTTTTCAATATCCATGTACATCCTATAGTTTTGTAGCCAGGGGGTAAATCAACTAAATCCTAAGTTCCATTAAAAGCAAGTGATTCCATTTCATCATTTATAACGTCTTGCCAAAATTCAGCATCTATAGAAGACAAGGCTTCTTGAATATTTTGTGGCTCTTGTTCAATAGTAAAGACATAATAATCAGAACCATAATCATTAGCAATTCTAGCACATTTACTTTTTCTAGGTTCAGATTCCAATTCCATACGAGGTTCACTAATTCTAGTGATTGAATTATTACTAGAAGTCGAGCCCCCACTATTCCTTGATATAAAAGTGAATTTATCCTCATAAAAATCAGCATCATTTGATTCAATAATAGTATGAGAATTCAAATAAAAAAAAAAAATCTATAAGCTTTACTAATCGTAGCATAACTAATAAATACACATTCATAAGCTCTACTAGCAAGTTTTTTCCTTTTGGATTAGGAATTCTTACATAAGCCAAACGACCACAAATTTTAAAATAAGACAAATTTGGCTTCTTGCCTTTTGAAAATTTCGTACGGAGATTTTTTTTTTTTTTTTATTTGGCAAAATAGCAACATCAGACCCAGTCAAAGTCTTATTTTTTTCTTTCAGCTTTTCTATTCATTTCAGGAGAATAAGGTGCCATCTTTTCATGAATAATGCGATGTAATTTAAAAGACTCAATAAACATATCAGAATCATACTCAGTCCCTCTATCACTATGCAATATTTTCACTTTTTTATTGCAGTGATTTTCAATTTCAGTGACAAATAATTTAAACATATCAAATGCTTCACTCTTATGTTTCATAAGATAAATAGATGTATAATCGGAGCCATCATCAATAAGTGTAATAAAATACCGGTTTTAATTTCTAGTCAACACACCATCAAATTCACATATATCAGAATAAACTAAATCAAGTGGCTCAGTATTTTTTTGTGTTTCTGATTTGTGAGGAGTTTTAGTAATTTCTGCTTGACAACAAAATTCACATTTTTCAAGATCATTTATAAAAAATTCGGGAATAAGACCTAAATTACTCATATTTTAATAATACGTTTGGTGACATGAAATAATCTAGAATATCAAGTATTAAAAGAACATATATAAACAGAATGAGAAATTGTATTCACATCAACATTCAATTTAAACATTCCTTCAGTAGCATAACCTCTCCCAATAAAAACATTGTTTTTCGCTAAAGTATAAACATCATCCCCTATAATCTGAGTAAACTCGGCCTTGTTGAGAAGGTAGCCCAAAACAAGATTCTTCCTCATCTCTAGAGTATGCATAACATCTTTAGGAATCAAAGTCTTCCTAGAGGTAACCTTCAATTCCATCTCACCAATCCCGAAAATGAAAGTAGTGCGAGAATCACCCAAATGCACATTTTTATCCTTGATTTCATAATAGATTTGAACATAGTTCAATCATAGTAGACATGGCGAGAAGCACCCGTGTCTACCCACCACCCTTCGAATCCTCCAACTAAATGGACTTCAGTAATCATAGCAATAAATGGTTCCTCAGTAAGATTAGCCTGTGGTACCACACGTTGAGTCCCTTTACGATAATTCCTTGTCATATGGCCTGGGGACCATTTCTTGGAGGGGGCATTGATTGTTCCTATTCTGAAAGTGAGGAGCATTCTGATTCTAAAAATTATGGTAATTTTGATTTTGATTCTTCAAATTTTTGGATTTTGGTTTTAGAACATCAGAGGTGGAGTAATTCTGAGTATTTTTATTGTTCGATACAACAAGGATTTCTTCCTTCTGATCTTATTCCGGGCTTCTTCCTCAATACGAATACGGGTAATCAGACTTTCCAGTGAAAATTCTTTGGTTTTGTGCTTGAGAACATTTTTTGAAATCTTTCCAACTGGGGGTAACTTATTAATTAAAACAACAACTTGAAATTGTTCATCTAAAGCCATACGTTTTGAGATGATCTCATGTTCAATTTTTTGTAGTTCATGTGATTGTACCTCCACGGTTTGTCACCAGTCATTTGGTACTTGAGATACCGGCTCACCGCGTATTTCTTTGCTCTAGATTCCCAATGTCATACTTCTTCTGAAGTGCATACCAGACATCTTTGGCAGACTCTCATATAGATCGTCGGCCAAACCATTCAGAATGAAATTCTTGCACAAGAAATCAGTTTCCACCCAGGTTTGTTGTTTCTTAATTTGTTCATTAGAAGACTTATTCGGTAAAGCGGGTAGAGTGGGTTTTTCAGATTTAACAACGGATGAGACTTTTTTGGTGGTGAGAAAAAACAACATTTTTTGTCTCCATCTTTTGAAATGGAGACCCTCAAAACGAAAGGTTTGTTGAGATCAACGATGGCAGAATCAATTTCGGTGATCATGGCAGAAAAGATCGTCTTAAAATTACCGCACAATAAAATCAAGAACAAAATTACCGGATTTTTGGGTTGAGTCGCGTACTAGGTCGCTCTCTTTAAGACGTTTCGCGGCTCTGCCCAAATTATGCAAGCAGTATCCAGCCCCGTCGTCCCCAGGATAAAATAACCCAAAAATCTCTCTGTCTCGGAACCCTTCTGCACTGGAAAAGGACCGCAATACTAACTCCCTCTATTGCTTGGAATACTGAAAAAAAATTAGAGTACGTACAGAATTTTTTTTTTCTCTGTATTCTTTCTCCCCCTTCTCGCTCTGACTTAAATAATACTCCCTCTGTCCCGCTCTAATTTGCCTACTTTCCTTTTTGGTTTGTCCCAATCTAATTTGCCAACCCATAAATGGCAACTTTCTCTCACAATCTCCACCCTCAAAATCTTCACATTCAATCTCCACCTTTGAAAAAGTCAAAGATTCCACAAAATCTGCTTTTTCTTAACCTCCGTGCCCGGCCAAGGTAGGCAAATTGGGCCGGGACGGAGGGAGTAGAATAAATAGGTTTTTAATGTTAGAATGTGGGAGAAGAAGAGTGGAAGACCGAGCCTTTTAGTTGAAAAGGTTGACTGAGTCTTTAATTATCCAAAATTATTTTTAATTAAAAAATAGAACCAAATTTATTTAATAAAAAATTCACTCCAACAGAACGGTGTAGTATGATGAAATGGGGCAGATAAAGAAAGGGTCATGGGAATTTGAAGAAGATGAAATGCTGATGCTGATTAACCATGTGAAGAAGTGCAGGCGCAAAAACTGGAGCTCTATTCGATCCCACGACTGCTGCAGTTGGGTCAACAAACTCAGCCACAACTAGAAGACGTAAGTTAAGTTAAGAATCATTGCATCATTACTTGTTGAGTGTGTGTGTGTGTATGTGTGTGTGTGTGATCTTGCGAGTTTGATCAGTAGTCTGTTAAGAGACATGTTCATTCGTTGCTGGGTTGTTTGTGTATCAGCGTGCGTATGTGTTTGATAAGTATCCGACGACACGACGGGACAATGGGCTTTATCAATTTCTTCTAAGTTACAATGCATAGTTCATTTAATTCTTTCAGCTATAAGAAAATGTTTTATTATTACTATTTTTTTCTCAAGGCAGATGGTGAAACTGATAAGTGGTAGCATGTAGTTTAATTAAGTGGACTGCAAGCTTCGTAGAATAATTTGGCAATTATGCAACTGGAAGCCTTAAAGTTCATCAAAATAGTAGACTGAGAGAGCTGGGGAGATAGAGACAAACAATACAATCAACAATGTTGGTTTCTTGTGTGTATTCATCAACCATTAGAGATCCCTCCCATGGTTTATCTTCCATCTTTTTTTTCTTTTCTATTTCCATCACTTTGGTATATACGAGAAAATATGATATTCTGACTAAACCATAGAAAGTCTCGAATGGAGAACATTGAAAAAAAGTCTGATTTATGGGCTGGAGTTCTCTTTGTTTTGTAGTTATACAATGCCGAAGAACACGAGGCCTGTAACCTTAATTCATTTTCTCTCAATTTTTTTTATATTTAAATATAGCAGGTTGTGCTCAAACTTATTATATAATATAAATTTGATGCATGTTGTTGAACAAAGTTGCTTGAAGGAAAATTAGCTAGGTTTTGTCCTTCTCTTTTTCATGATAGGCATTCTCTCCTTATTGTAATGTTTATTTATTTATGGTTAACGGAGGTCTCACATTCTGACATGCATATGCTTTGTTTTAAAGTTTTTTAGCCTCACGTCATTTGATGCAGAAAAGGTCTCAATTTGTCATCCTCCTTTTAAGTTTTTTCCTTGTTTAGAAGTGTTATTTCTTTATTTCTCCCTTCCTTTAAAAAAAAGTGTTCCAACCACCTCCACCGCCAATTCATGCAAGCGAAGCTCACCTACAAGAGACTCACACAGTGAGCACATTTGCCATCACTATGGCAAGTGCACTGCATTCTTGCCGACCAGACGACATCACATTCCAACTAATGGGCAAACAACGTACATTAACCTACACCCAGCCGGATTAGATATACGACTTGCCTACGATTGCCAAGCAAAATCTACCTGATATTTTCAACGTTCAAGAGTTCTGGGTTTTATTGACAGCCGCTCCACCAATTTTAGAACCCCAACGATACATTGCCAATGCTGCTAAAGCTTCGTGGATTTGCAACCCAGTGATCCGGTACATCTAGAAAATATTGGCCCACACTCTATTTGCACGAAAAGAAATGGGGGCAATGAGACAAGTAGAGCTACAAATATTTGGAATATGCTCCATGGGCATAAAGTAGATGTTCTCAAGCTATTGATGGAGCATTTCGAGAATATCATCCGAAAACAGAGAGACAACATTATGATTAGAGGATTGATCACCACCATAGTCGAGTTTTTTGATGACCTTGAGTTAGACAATTTGATACCGATTAAGGGTGAGGACCAACTTATGTGGGAGCTGTTGGAGAATGTGCACGTAGTGGTCATGGGAGAAGACGGAAAGATCCCTTATGTTATCAGAATGTGGGACTATATCTTCGACTTCCATTCGAGGAAGGCACAACCATAATAAGCACCACTGGTACAGAGACTTTGGCCTTGTCCTCCGAAGACCATATTGAGTGCTCCCAAAATCCGGACTCAGAAGTGTTTCAGTCTGGACAAGCAGCGGAAGGAAGCAGCAGAGCCCCGAGACCATCTAGGAAGAAGAGGTAAGCAATAGTTGTTGCATCCGCATCCGAGCTGACTGAGGATGTGGAAGGGCTCATAACATCTCTCCAGCATGATGTTCAGCTTTATCACCGAGAGGTGCAATCTATTGGCACCCATATGGAGAGGCATCGAACAGAGGTTCGAGGGCGGGGCAAACACTCAGCACGGAGTTGCATGATCAGTGAGCAATCCTGAATACCCTCCTCGAATGAAGCAACGAGGAACACACTTGGAGACAGTATCAGGACACTATGTGGGATGTATTGGCCCAATTTCGGAGCCAACATGGCTTCCAAACACCTCCACTGCCACAATGACTATGAGTTTAGCACAAAGGCGTACCACTCTTTTCCTCCAAACATTGACTTTCAGCCAAGTTTGGGGGAGGGGGTGTACCATGGCACACCTTGGCCGCTATTTATTTTTGTTACTATTTCTGCATTTTAATTTATTGTTGCTTGCAGTTGTTGTTTGTTGTGTATTTAGTTTGATGGTTAGGTCTGTGCACCCACTTGTTGCTTTTGCTGCTTTGGTTGGAGTATTGGGTTTGTGTACCCGTTTAGTTGTTTTATTGGAGCTGTTGGATCTGTGAGCCCATTTGTGTTAGTTTGTTGGGTCTTAGTGGTTATTAGTTTAATGATTTTGTTTTAATGGTCTTAGCTGTTCTTAGTTTAAGGTTTTATGTTTTTAGTTGTTTATTAATTGGAGTCTAGAAGAAAAAGAAAAAACCCAAGTCATTAGTTGGTAATAAGTGATTAAAAGAAAAAAAGAAAAAAAAAGGGAAAAGATGGACAATGAAAAGTTAATGATGAAGAGATTTTAAAAAATGTTGCAAAATTGGCACATAGTAGAGCATGAGAGGTAATTTGAGAAGAAATTGAGCTTGAACTTAGAATATTTAACAAAATGAACCTTGTGAGAGTTTGAGCCTAAATGTACTCCTATTTTTGGTGTAATATGATTTCTTTCGGTGTGAATTTTGATTGGATATGTGTATTAGTCTCTAGAATTTGCCTTGAGTCTTTACTATGAATGTGTCAAGTATGTGTTGTGACTTAGGAAATGATCTTAGGCAATTCTTGTTTTCCGCCTATTTTTTTACCTTGAAAAGTTGTCTTTTTGTACCAAAAGTTCACAATTTATCCCTAATTAGCTCATTTGAGTTCATAGCCCTACATTACAAGCAAAAAACCTTTCGATTTAAGCCTTGACCTTGACAAGACTAGTTAAGTAAGAGGGAGGAGGATTGGAAGGTAGTTGGGAAAAAATCTTGGGAGAAAAATGGAAAACCAGTGGACATTCGAAAAAGTGAAGGGAAGAACAAAGTGATAGGTGAAAAGCCGAGAAGAATAGTCTTTCCTAGTTTAGAAAAAAAAAAAGAGAAAAAGAAAAAAAAAAGAAGAAAAAAATTGGAAAAAGAAAAGAAAGGGTTTGTTGTTTATAAGTTGTTTAGTATTTTTTAGGAGAGGCTAGGAAATAAGTGCTTAGTTGTTGGTTTGTATAAGAAAATCGGGTAGTCCCAAGATATAGTACCCACATAAATGAAAAGCACTTAAGTTGTGAGGACTTTTGAAGGTGAAGAAGTCACTTTGTGGGGTGATTTACTGAAATTTGAAGAGTGAGATTGAGTGATTGTATTGAGTAGTAGTCGGGTTAGGAGCAATTTGATTAGTCCAAAAGTAGTCACTTTTATCCAATGTATCCCACCTTACCTGAAGCCAACAATTACAACCAAAAAGAAAATACTTTTTTGATCATTTGTCACACATATCGAGTACGAGGCCTAGTTTAGAAGATTGGCAAGCATATGGTATGCTACGCATATAGTTCAATTTGAGTAGAAATATGTTTAACTTAAATACTTGAGAGATGAGTGAAACACTTACCCGGTGAGGATTGAATAATTCGAAAGTTAAAAGTCTCGAAAGCAGTTGATTTTTGCGTTATCATATATGCTCACTTTTATTATGTTGCCTAGCTTTTTGAGAAAAAATAGTCTGAAACTAAATTCATCATCTTATCGCCCTAAACAAACGCATAGTCACTTGATTCTTTGTGTCTTTTGCCTTTGTTGTTCTGGATGAACAACAGTTTAAGTTTGGGGGATTTTGATACACCTTAATTATGCATGTATTTAGATCGATTTAGGAATGTATTTAATAACATTTACATGCATATTTGGTCGAGAGTTATGTATATTTGTCATATTTGGGCCATTTAACGCATTTAACTTGTTTTGAAGGCCTTTTTAGTATTTCAGGGTTAAAAGTCGTATTTTATGACTATTGGGTGAAGGAACAAGTCAAAGAGAAGGAAAAACTGGTCTGAACCGGTACGGAGAGTGAACTAGTAAAGAACCATCGCGACCGCGACAAGAGAAGGCTCGCGGCTGCGACGAAAAGTGGCAAGAATCGGAATTCGACACTGACCAAGCATCACGACTGCGACAAACATGTATCACGATCGCAACAAAAGTCTATATTTAAGCTAGTTTTGAGTTCAAGCTGTCGCGACCGCGACAAAATGTTGATTTTTGAGAGATTTCCTACTTTAAGCAGGAATAGAGACCCCAAGATTCGTCCCGAAGCTTATAAAAAGCCATTCAAGTTCAAGTTTTCGAAGGATCACATCACAACATTCATATTTTTACATACATTGGAGCAGAAGGCGTGAGAGCAAGGATTGACGAGCAAGACGAGATGAAGATCAAAGAGTTGGCTCCTCGGGTTTAATTATTTCTTATCTAGTTTTTTTATTTCATTATAATGTTTCCTTGGAATTCTTGTATTGATTTGATACTAGGCATGAGTAGCTAAACTACTCGTGTCCTATGGTTAGAGAGTAGGGTTTTACAACAATGTTTGATTTAGTCTTTTAATTTATAAACTCTGGTTTTTGTTATCTATCTATGTGTTTGTTCCTATTTTATGATTGAGCATAATCTGATCAATTAGGCTTAGTCTAATCGTTTAATAATTCCGCTTCGGAAGAAGGGAATTGTTAATAGTACGTATATTGTAGTTGTCTATAACTGCGTAGGAGAGGGTTAAGGGGCTTTTTGGAGTTGTTAGGATTAATTGACTCGAGAGAGTATTTGTTCTAATCAATTTACGATTTAGTCGACTCGACAGAAAGGTTAAGTTAATTAAGTGCTGCCTAATAGATATTAAAATTGGTTTAAAAGTTTATAAGTTAGAGATTAATCACTCATTAGCGTAACTCCTGAAATCGACGCCTTAGGATACATTCTCTTTGATTGAAAATACCTTTTTGTTAATTAATTCGTTTAACAGTTCATTTGCAATTTAGTTTAATAATTAATCAATCTTTCCAAATTGCTAGTGTCTAGTTAGGATAATCCTAGATAATTAGGGTATCAAACTATGTAAATATATTCTTTGTGGATCGACCTTAACTTCCTCTATATACACCTACACTCGTACTCTTATGGTAATTAAGGATTAGGATTAGAGCCTGTCAATTATCTACGCCCGCTTCTCGTATCAAGCGGCACCTAACCTTATTTGGGTGGGTATCACTAGAGGTAATCAAACCAAGGTTCAATCCACCAAAATATGATTAGAATCGAACGTAAACCAAAATTATTTTTTGTTGGCATTTGAGCTTTTATTCCATTATTCATCAGTGAACAATATAGAAGGTATCCACATATTTATATAATAATAAATTAAATAAATAAGCTTTCATATTATCATTTAACAGAAATATGTTTGATATTGGGTCGTGGATAATGTATTTTTAAATTTTGGTGTACTTTTATATTATAATATAATATAAAAAATAAGTTTATATATTTTGTTATTTCGATTTGATTAAATTGGTGATTTGTTCGTAAAATTCTAACTAAACTGATTAAGGTGAATTCAAATCGACAATTTAACCAATAAATTGGCGATTTGTTCATAAAATTGAACTAAATTGGGATCTCAGATGAAACACAATCTATAATCGATGATCTTATCTAGGTTAATTGTATAGCTTAGGTTATTGAGATAGTGATTTAATTCCTATAGTAGTAGATTTTTACTAGCTAGAGTTTCCATAAAATAAGTTATTTAAGCGGGTAGATTGTGTAAATTCACCATCTATTTGAGTATGTGCGTGGGACTATGTGTAAATCAAAGTAGTAGCTTCTAAAAAGCCCTATTTTCATTTTTTTAGTTATTGACTTGTTCAGATCTTTTAAATAAAGTAGCTCCATATATAATTACTTTTAGTTACAGAAATAAAGTAGCTCTTTGTTATTTTCGTTTAAGGTTTATTCAAATTAAATATACTCTTAATAATTTCCTTAGATATTTTGTAATACAATATTAATAAATATAACTTAAGGTCAATCATTCGTCACATATGCTTTTCTTTTAGAAACCAAATTCCACTACTTCAGTTATGAGGAATTTTATGTTGTTTGAGACCAAAATTCAAATGAAGAGCATAAGTTGTGTTACTTGTATATAAATAGGTTATTAAAAGTTTGTAATATTAAATCGTTTAAGTTAGTGTTTTTTTACTTTTATTTTACCAAATACCAGAGTTCATATGACAACATTATTACCTTTGATAAGTGTATTGCAAATAATGCAAAATATGATATCTATTATGATTTAGAAGGATAAAAAAACAATGATTTTCTTTTGTTAATTTCATTTTTCTTTTTGAAAGTATCAAAGTCCGTGCATCACGCGAGTGAAACACTAGTTTATTTATTTTTTCCAATATGAATAACCACTGGAGGAGTTTCTAATACAACCTATGAAATCAATTGTACAATTAAAAAGAAAGAATTCCACATATTGTTTTGCTTTTGTGTTCTTCACGAACTCAGCACCGCCCACCTCTTTTAATTATGTTTTCGAAGGGTGTGAATGATATATGAGGATAAATATTATATAGGGTTATCCACCGTCTTCTCAAGTGTTAATGCGGTACCACTACTACTACCACTACTACGACGACTACTACGACCACTACTACGACGACCACTACGACCACTACGACGACTACGACCACTACTACTACTACCACTACGACCACTACTACTACTACTACTACTACTACTACTACTACTACTACTACTACTACCACCACTACTACTACCACTACTACGACGACTACCACTACTACGACCACTACTACTACCACTACTACGACGACTACCACTACGACGACCACTACGACGACCACTACTACGACGACCACTACTACTACTACCACTACTACCACTACTACTACCACTACTACTACCACTACTACTACCACTACCACTACTACGACCACTACTACTACTACTACTACTACTACTACTACTACTACTACTACTACTACCACTGCTACTACTACTACCACCACTACTACCACCACTACCACTACTACGACCACTACTACTACCACTACTACGACGACTACCACTACGACGACCACTACGACGACCACTACTACGACGACCACTACTACTACTACTACTACTACTACTACTACCACTACCACCACTACTACTACCACTACTACGACCACTACTACGACCACAACTACGACCACTACTACCACTACCACCACTACTACCACCACTACCACCACCACCACCACGACCACGACCACCACCACCACCACCACCACCACCACGACTACCACTACGACGACTACCACTACCACTACCACTACCACTACCACTACCACTACCACTACCACTACTACTACTACTACTACAATGATGTACCACTTAGTGAGGAAAAAGGTTATTTGATTCAATAATTTTTTTTTTTTATTTTTTCTGATTTGGTTCATATTTAACTACTTTTTTAATTTAGTCTCGTATCTCTATCAATTGCTCAATTTTGGACCAATTTTGACCCAATTTTGACCAACTCACCAGAAAAGGTCACGTGCCTCCCACATGTCGGCGCCAATGAGGGAGTTTCGATGGCTTATGCCACGTGGCACCGCACCAACGTCCACACTGCCCTCTTGTGCAGCTGTCCAGATCGGCCTATTCGGCGACACAACTATGACGGCGAGCACCGAGTCAGTGAAACCTGTCACTCGCTGCATCAACGTTTCTTGTCATCATATTTTCTTTTTCCTTTTGGTTTGCTGCTACCATGTGTCTCTTGTCTATAGGAGCTTGTGTGATTCTTGTCGAAGAGGGTTTAGAGTAGCAACGTAGTAGGCGTCGGGAGAAATAATTTTTGATTCTTTTAGGGTTTTTTTGATTTAATATTTCCTTTTGTTTTATAACACAGATTTTGGGTTTTTGTTGTTTATATTATTAAATGATTTGTTGAGGTAAATTTCTGACCTGATGTGTAAATTGATGTATAAAAGAAAGACAAAAAACAAAAGCCACCTCACAAATGCGACGCCACGTGGCATAAGTCGTCGGAACTTCCTGATTAGCGCCAAGCGCCGGCACGTGGGAGATACGTGGCCTTTTCCTGTGAGTTGGTCAAAATTGGGTCAATGTTGGTCCAAAATTGAGAAATAATTTTTTATTCTTTTAGGGTTTGTTTGATTTAATATTTTCTTTTGTTTTGTAACACAGATTTTGGGTTTTTGTTGTTTATATTATTAAATAATTTGTTGAGGTGAATTTTCTGACCTGATGTGTAAATTGATGTATAAAAGAAAGACAAAAAACAAAAGCCACCTCACAAATGCGACGCCACGTGGCATAAGTCGTCGGAACTTTCTGATTAGCACCAAGCACCGGCACGTGGGAGATACGTGGCCTTTTCCTGTGAGTTGGTCAAAATTGGGTCAATGTTGGTCCAAAATTGAGCAATTGTATGGGACTAAATAGAAAAAGTAATTAAATATGGGACCAAATCAGAAAAGCTAAAAGTTATGGGACCAAATCAACTTCCCCTCCCCCTTTACACACATGGCATAAGTCGTCAGAACTCCCTGATCAGCGTCGGCACATAGCCTTTTCAGATGAGTTGGTCAAAATTGGATCAAAATTGGTCCAAAATTGAGCAATTAATAGAGGTACGAGACTAAATTGAAAAAATAGTTAAAAATATGGGACCAAATTAGAAAAGTTAAAAATTAAAGTTGTGGGATCAAATCAACTTTTTTCCTTACTTAGTGGATTCCATATTTGAAACTTATCACATGTAATCTTACATTATTTAGACTCTCCCCATATTTTACTCCCAATTTTGGTCCAAAGTAAAAATTTTAAAATTCAATCATGAAGTACATGTCAAATAAAGTATAAATTTGTAATATTTATAAAAATGCGAATACCATGTGAAAGTGTAAATGCATGGAATGCATAACTATATTGGTCAATAAGTTGTGAGAGGCAAGGGTATTCCAAGTCCTTCTCACCAAGAAAACTTGCCCACATTTAATATTGATCTTCAATTTTAGTGACAACTTTCAGTTGAAGAAAACACTTTCATTAAGCCTTCTCTAACGAGTGGTTTTCAATGTAGAGTCTTCTGTTGAATTAGGAAATCAAACTAGGCTCGATTTAGTTTTGAAGAACTATATAGTAGAGGAGTATGCTTCCAAAAATAGGCAAAAACTATTGTAAGGTGGCAAGTTGGACTTGAACATCAGTGTAGCTAAGAGTGTACTGTGTGAACAACTTAGTGAATTTTTTCTATGTGAGGGAAGAGCGGACATAAAAGGATTATGCTCACCTTTGAAAACTATAAATTTGTTGCATATTTTCATATATCTTTTACTGCTGATGTAACATACTACATACTTATTGCACTGTTTTATGAAGACTCTTTAACATATTTCCGCTGCATAAAGGTCTCCATAGCATTGTTTGCTGCAAGGACCAAAAGAATAGTTTTGTAAGCTTACTTCTCTGAAGAAACTTACTATTGTAGCTCTGTTGTAAGAACTAGTTTCCTACAACATACATCAACTTACTGCTTATGTTTTGAAAAGAAAAATCATGTATAGTTAGAGGTTTATTCATCCCCTCTCTGAACCTCTACCACTTGGTACCAACAAGTGGTATCAAGGTGGCTGGTTTCACACACCAATCATTTTTGGTAGCTAAACTAGATCCAGTTGTTCTAAAAAGGACATCTTTACAAAAGTTAAATCGTTTTTCTTTAAAAAGTTACGACAATGGAAACTTCTTCAACTAAAGCACCTATAATTTCTTTTGAGGATTATGAGGTCTGGCTATTAGGATGAAGACACATCTTTCATCTATGTATGATAAAATATGGACAATCATCACTGAAGATCCACCAAAAGTCATGAAGGTGAATAATGTTGACAGAGTGGAAGGTAAACCATCACCTCCTCCTATTGTGGAAAAAGTCTAATTTGGATATACTGGCAAGAACTCTCTCTTTTCCACGTTGGACAAAGGAACGTTAGTAAAGTCAAGACATGCAAGACTACTAAGGACTTTTGAGACTTGTTGAGGCGAAAATTTTATTGGATCATCTCTATTACATGAGAATAGGGTAACTCTAGCAACCTTAAACTTTAGTTTTATAAGGAAAAACCTAGAGAGTCTCTAGACGAAATAGATGCTAGATACACAACAATTCTCAACTAGCTGATGTCTGTTGGGAAGGTCTACACCCAGCAGAAGATTAACACTAAGCTGCTAGGGTTTCTATGTTCATCACATCCAACTACATCTTAACGAAAATCAACAAATAAATAAAAATAGGACATTTTATCAAGATTATAAACATCATCACATATATCATAACTTTACTTTAAAGATCATGTTTATCAATCACACACATATCTTGCACCTCATCAATTTGTAACCAATTTCCTATATTATTCATGATTCCAAACATATTCTCGTAGAATATTATTCATAAAAGGAGGGACATACAATCAAGTCCCTTACCTAAAAGTAAATAATATTAAATCAATTCGGAAAAACATTGAAACATAGAACACCATAATTATGTGGCGAAGCTTTAGCTGTAAAGATTGAACCACTAGGTTATAATAACTATTTATTTTTATTTTATAAAAAAAATCTATATATACGCAATTTTTTGTTGTATACAACATCATAAACCACTCTCAAGATTAAATTCCCACCAAACTACAACTTGACTTGATTTTATTTAGTCTATTCTACTATCTACTTTGATCTAAAGTGTCATTAATGATTTTTTCCCCAATTTGGTCCACTCATATATATATATATATGTAACTATAGCTATAACTATAACTTATTCCATTTCACCCTAATTTGTTACATCTAATTATTGTATATAAACTTTAGGACACAAACTAAAGTCACCTTTAAAATTAAGTAATTAATTATCCTTTTTGCGTTTATAGAATATAGAATTAAAAAAAAAAAAAACAACTTACGAACATAAAAAGACATGATAAAATGTTTGAAGTCCAGGTGTTTACTCCCAAGGAATTTATTAAAATTGTTAAGCTAAAAGTCATTTATCGTTGTTTAGTAAACTATAATGTGTGTATATTTATACACATGCACACACAAATCACTAATAAAATTTATTTTAGATAACTGATAAGTAAATCCTTAGGTGCTCTAATAACTTGTTATGTTGTAGGTCTGAATCAATTATTTTCACCATCTCATATTACGAATCTATATCGTAATAATTAAGATGTGGCACATCTATAAAGGTTTGCCTCAAAAAGTCATTTTACAAAATACAGATGATTGAAAGATTTTAATTCTTCAAAAGTCACATGAGCAAAATAAATTTAAAGGTATATAATTAGTTTGAAATAAAAGAAATATATAATTTTATTAGTTAAAAGTGTTACATAAAAGATGTTACTTATTTATGAGTGTTACATGAAAGTATTACTTATTTAAAAATGTTATGTAAATAGCGTTACTTATTTTAAAGTGTTACCTAAAAGTGTTACGTATTTTAAAAGTGTTACCTAGAGGTGTTATACATTCGCAGATGTTACAAAAAGGTTACATGGAAGTGTTACATATTAGTAAGTGATACAAAAGTGTTACATAATAGTTAAAATTTTAAAAGTGCTATAAATAAAGTATTACGTAAAACTATTTATGTTGTAAATGTTAGAGTTTGTGTGACAAACTCTTAATAAAATTTTCATTTTATATAAATTCATGGGCGTTGAACTAGAGGTGTTCAACCGGTTCTGGTTTCGATTCGGAACCTGCGGTTCTGGAACCGTGGGGGATGGAGGTGGAACCGAAACCAAGCCACCTATATGGAAGTTTCGGTTTTGGTTTCGAACTAGCGGTGCAGTGCGGAATCGACGGTTCTTCAAAGTATATTTTTCTTTTTTTATTTATTTTAAATTCAGTTTATATGTTAAAAAATGTAAGATATAACAAATAAGATGAGAATTTAACAAAGAAATAATAATACAAATTAAACACCTTTATTAATTTACAAATTTAAAGCTTACATACAAATTAGAAATAATACAAATGAAAATTCATAATTGATAATACATTAATACTAAAATCTAATCTTACTAAGTAAAAAATAACAAAAATAATCAACAATATTAATTCTCTAAATTACAACTTACAAAGTTACAAGTTTCAATTTACAACATCTAATTAATAATTGAAATTTGGAAAAGGAAAAAGGAAAAAAAAGGGCTTGCGTTTTATTCTAAGTTAAAAATTTGGAACTATTTTTATCTTAGAATAAAAGTGTCTACATATCATCTTTCAGGTTAAGGTGAATGAATCAAAGCCCATGTAGTTGTCTTACCTTGCTTACCTTTCGGAATTGAGGCTGGTGTTCTTTGGTTGGTGATCAATCGCTTACTTGTGAGGGGTGCCGCATTCAGGACTGGAGAAGGTTGAAAAATCATAGCTAAGTAGATCACCCTCTTCATCTTCATCGAAGTTGGGTTCTTGTTCTGTTTCGTCGGTCTTCGTCCAATCTTCAAGCAATAGTTGGTTTTCTAGATTTTCTACGGTCAATCTAGATCTTCGGTCGTCCAAAGTGTAGCCCCCTATAGTAAATGCTTGCTCGACGGACACGGTTAAAGCGGGGCAAGCAAGAATCTCCTTTGCATTTGTTGAAAGAATGAGAAATTGTCTTGTTCTTCTTGACAACTACCTCTAAAGCGAGTTAGAATAAGTGAGGTCGAGCTCCTCAAAGACGGAGGTAAAATATATTTCAACCTCCCCGTGGGGGTTGGTCGGCGAAGAACCTCTTGCTTTCTTTTGTGATCTCTCTTCATAAAACCTTTGAAGACGTATAAGTCTAGGATTTTAAACACTTTGGGAAGAACTCCCTTGGTTAGAACTAACAAAATCACTAGATTCACTAGTGTCATCACCACCGTGTTGAATTATGTACTCTGATATACATAAAAAAAAAAACATCTTTAACATTAGCTACAATTAGTGCGACACTTGAGGGATCATTGCTGCCCGGATACAATGCTTATAATACATTTTTAACAACTTAGTTATGCCATCTTCTTTAATCCTAGGATCTAGTTTTTTGCAATAAAAAATAAGTCAGGGATTGACATAAAATATTTAAGCTAATTCAACGTAACAACTAACACGCAACACCACAAAAATGCACAATAAAGATTTCTATGCATATGCAATTGCCGTCAATTTCACAATTCCTCCCTCAAACAAGTTAGTATTATGTACTTGAAATAATGAGAATTATACAAAGCAAAATACTTCTAACTAGTTTGGTAGGTAAGAAGAATTAACAAGTCATGACCAAAGATTGAGTAACTTCAAGTAAAATAAACAAGTGTAACACACAAATTTCAAAATTTGTCAAGAACATGTGTACTTTGTACCCACTTGATATTTGATCAGTAGTTAACTTGAATTCACTCATCAACACTACCAAAATGAACATATCGTCAGGACTATAGATGCAAATAGGCTCCAATTGGCCTTCAATTAACAAATGAAATGATAAACCATATGAACGCCAAGTGTGATGAAATGTCCCAACGAATTTCAAACCCTAAATTAGATAATTCGACTTTCATACACTCCATGTGTCCAATGCTCAACAATATCCAACAATCAACAAGTTGTATCCATAAACTCCCAAAAATTTCGAATTTGAAAAACATATGAACCTAAAAGCCCTACGTTATGCGAAAAATCCAAAAAATTCAAAGTTTGTGAGTATTTGATGCATAACTTGAGGGCTTAGGAGGAAGACCAAGGTTTGAATCTGAAATCCAGGTCCATTATGCGATTTTGCAAATTTTGAGAGTGTTTTGTGTGTGTGTTTATGCGAAAAGAATGAAGAGAAAGGACAAACCCTGCGCGTTTTCAGAGTTAAAAACTAGTCTGGTTATGCCCGACGCATGACCCATGCTCCAGTGTGAAGGAAGCAGGGTAGGCCGTGCACGACTTGTTTAAATGAGTTTCCCCTGGAATCAGGCACGACCAGTGCTAAATTGCACGGGGCTGCACGACCAAGTCATGCCCGAGCTATTTTCGCTTAAAGTCTCCCTGGACTCGCGCACGGCCCGTACGCTAATGTATTAGGCTGCACGGCCAGGTCGTGCATGAGCTAAATCTCCCTTTTTGTTGGATGTTTGCACTCCTTCTCCTCACACACATGTTTTTCCTTCGATCTTTGTGTTTACCTGTAACATTTTAACTTAAAACGTGAAATTAACAAAGTAAAAATAAAACGTAAATAAAATATAAAATGTAATGAAATTAACCAACGCGTTGCCTCCCGGAAAGCGCCAAGTAATGTCTTTAGCCGGATGACCTATTTTGATGAAGATGGTTCAACAAATGAGATTTGATGCACGTCCTTTGCTTGCTCGGAATTGAAGTATCTTTTCACTCGTTACCCATTCACCATGAATGTGCTCCCATCATTCTTCCGCAATTCGACAACCCCACTTGGTAGCACTTAGCTTACAGTAAACAGTCCCAAACATTTTGATCTCAATTTTACGGGGAACAATTGCATACGATAGTTGAACAACAATACTAGATCTCCGAAAAGAAGACTTGCCACATTTTGAAACAATACTTATCCATTAGGTTAGAAGGCTTCACTTTTATCTCTTACAAGCAAAAGGGCCTTATCCAAGCATTTCAGAATGTGTTTCGGGGGGCAGATCAGATTTTTTTTATTAGATATATGCATAACAACCTAAAAACGACTGAGTATAGGGGGTTAGCATACAAGGTTGATACATGGATGGGTGCCTGCAGTCCCACACCTGGAGAGTTTAATCTTAGGATGACTGAGATGAAAATAATGTGTGAGGGAGCTTGAGAGTGGTTTCTAGATAAAAATCCTCAGCAATGGTCAAAAGTATTCTTCTCTGAAAAAGCCAAATGTGACATCTTGCTTAACACTGTGTGCGAAAACCTTCAACAACATTTTAGATGCTAGGAGCTAGGCCATAATAACTATATTGCATTGGGTGATGGAACATCTCATAAAAAGGCTGCAGAAAAATAAGGGCAAGGCTGCTACAAAATGGAAGGGTAGAATGTGACCAAGAACGCAAATATTATTGAAAGGAATAAAGTGAAGATGCCTGACTACATACTCATTAAGACAATTGATAGACCTTACCAAGTGAGCTGCGTTCATCTTGGTCGGTACACTATTGACCTAGAGAAGAAGACTTGCTCATGTAGATTATGGCAGCTTACTAGTATTTAATGTACCTATGCAATTTGTGCAATACTGAACACAAAATTGGACCCGGTAGATTTTGTTAATTCATACTTCACGTTGAGTCTTATCTGAAGGCCTGTGAACTACCAATTTGGGTATCTCATATGAGGCTTTGTGGGGAGATACTTAATACATCTAGAGGAAGAAAAACAATTAATAGGAGACTGAAGCCTGATGGAAAAGCTAACAAAGGAAAGAAAAAAACCAAGGGCAGGAAGACACAAGTGATCAAGAGGCGGCAAGTGACAATCACATGTGGAAATGTGGTGACATTGGTCACAATGCAGCAACTTGCTCTTTTACATTGGTTAGTTTCACTTTATTTGTTAGTTTAATTTAATTCATAAATTTTTAATTTGCCAGCTTATCTAGTATAATGGTTGTGTTTTGACATGTTCGACTTGACTAAAGATTTTACACTAGATAACCAAGTTCCTGTTACACAAGAGACTCAAGTACCAACTACTTAACCCGATGAACCATCTCATGTCAGTCACTCATTTTTTACTTGAATTTCATTAGTATTTTCATTCCTTGAAATGAAAAAAAATTATCTTGCAGCAAAAAGATGCTCTTATTGCACATGTTGGGAAGATAACAAAGAGAAAAATAGGCTCCACCTCTAGTACCAAGGTATACAAGGGATTTTGTTAACTTTTTGTTAACTTAGAGTGTTCAGTGTAGCTTATTTAATATTTTTCCTAGTCAGGCAAAAACTAAGAAATCTATTAGTAGGAGGAATATCAAAGCAGTTTCAATGAGTGGAGATGGAGGTCAAGTGCTTCCAAATGAAGCAACTTTTGTAAGTTATTTGGTACACGTGTTTATGCATGCATATTAGGTCGATTTAAGTGTCTATTTAATGGCATTTGCATGCATAATTGATTTTGATTGACTTAGTTTTGTAATATTGGACTATTTGACATTGTGGACTTGTTTTTGAGATTATTCAGGATAGTTAAGGCCAAAATCATGCATTTGGCTAAGGATGGACGAAGGAACGAGTCCGAGGAAGTCCAAAATGGATGAAAATTGAGCCAAGTACGAAACAGTCAGTCACGGTTGTGCCCTACTTGCGCGGCCACGCAAAAGTGTGCCATGAAGGTGTTTTGTACTGGACATTCTCCGCGGACGCGACAGTTTACGTGGAAACGAGTGTGGCTACGACAGTTAAAAAGCGGGTTAAAAGTCTTTTTCCACACGGATCCCGATTTTGAGCCCAATTCAACCCCAACTTGGTCCTAACTATAAATAGGAGTCCCTAGGTCCGAAAATAGGGACTTGAACAGAGCTTTGGGAGGATTCCAGAGAAGACGAGTGAACGAAGATCGCCATTATTCAGGTTTTTCTTTCTAGTTTATTTTTGTCTATGCTTTGTAATTTAGTTATGTCTTATGTCATCGCCATGAGCGGCTAGTCGTTTAATTTAAGTCCTTGATCTATGTTGAACCCTAGTTCAAGTACCTTGTAATTCTTACAGTAATTGTTTGAAGGGTTTAGTATTGAAACATTTTATGTTATTCGAGAGGATTTTCATTCTTATGTGCATTATCGCTTAGATTGATCACCTAGGTATTAGTCACATATTTATCGCTAGGTAATTATCGTAATACGTAATCGTTACGAACGTATGCCATTAGTAGAAAATAGTGAATTAATCACTAAGATAACATAAGTCACGGCCCCTTATACCGGACTTGCGAGTACAACACCGTGTCTATCTCGTTACCTTAGTTCTCTATGCGTTCGGTTAATGAGGTCTGGCGAGCTTCTCCTAAGATCACTCAATTGAATATGCTAACTAAAGAGCTTGTTTTGGTTAGTTAAACATAAGGGGTAACAAAGTTAGAAGAACTTGTTGCTAATCTTGTGATAGGAGTTTTATAACTAAAACTGGATAATAATTACATTAATTATAAGCGTAATTCGACTGGGGGAGACTAGATTAAGGGTTGGGATTCATTTAATATTTGGGTTTAAATCAATTATTGTGCTATTCACTTAATTTTTGTGTTTAGGTTACTTAATTCATTAAAATCAATTAAACCCCCCATTCTATGATTATATATATATAGTTATTATTACTAGGTTATTATATAGAATACTTTAAATCTGTCTACTCTCTGTGGATTCGACCCTGTCTTACCACTTCTACAAATTAGAAGAGAAAAGTTAGGAATAGTTAGTTTTACTGCACCTCGATAGTGCGGTCAAATTTTTGGTGCCGTTGCCGGGGATCGTTGCTAGATTTATTGTGTTCTAGTTTCAATCATAGTTATTTTTATTATATTTACAAATTTCCTTACTGTATTATTCTCTGAAACTCACTGGTTGTTTTCTCCAATTTTATTTCAGTGGTGAAAAATCACCCGTTCACGCGGAAACAAAGATCTATTGTTCGACCCTGATATAACTCGAAGGGATCAAATTTTGAGAAAGCAAGCAAGGAAAACTCGCGATAAGTTTGAAGCATTACCATTCACTATTGAAAACTTGTCTGAATCAGAAACTGAACCAAATGACATGGCAGCAGAAAGAACTATGAAGGAGCTGGCTAATACTGGCATCACACATCAGCCTCTCTGCATCTCCTTTCCCGAACTGGGAGAGGATACTAGTTTTGAGCTCAGATCCGGATTGATCCATGTTTTGCCGTCATTCCATGGACTCTCAGGTGAAGACCCTCATAAACATCTGAAGGAATTCCACATCGTGTGTTCGAGCATGAAACTGACCCGAGTCACTGTAGAGCAAATCAAGATGCGGGCCTTCCCTTTTTCCTTGAAGGATGTGGTCAAAGATTAGCTCTACTATCTTCCTCCAGCATCCATCAATACCTAGGAGGAAATGGAGAGTCGGTTTCCAGAGAAATACTTTCCAACATCTAGAGCCACGAACATATGGAAAGAGATAAGTGGAGTTGTACAATTGCCTGGTGAGACTTTGTACGAATACTGGGAACGTTTCAAGAAACTAGTGGTAAGTTGTCTGAAGCATCAGATAACTGAACAACTATTAATCTAGTACTTTTACGAAGGACTATCGGTGTTAGATCGAAACATGATTGATTTGGCTAGCGAGGGAGAATTAGTAGATAAGACCCCAACTGCTGCTAAGACAGTTATACCGAAGATGGCAGCGAACTCGCAACAATTCGGGTCTCGGGAAAGATCTTTGGGAATAGTGAAAGAGGTAAGCGATTTATCCCATGAAGAGAAGCTAGAAAAGTTAACGACCTTAGTCACAAAGGTTGCTATAGGGGGTAATTAGTTGTTAGGCCATGCCACATCTGTGATACTACTGATCATATGACAGACAATTGTGAGATTCTTGGGAATGAGATCGACGCACATGCTAATGCAGTTGGCACGGGAAACTCCCAAGGTAGAAGGTATGATCCCTATTCCCAATCATATAATCCAGGATGGAGAAATCATCCCAACTTTAGATATGGGAATCAGCAGGCATAGTTGGGAGAGCAAAACAGACCTTCACCCCAAAGAGGTATGTACTACACCAAACAATCGACCGAGCAGGCTCCCAATCCATCTTTGGAAGATATTGTCAAAACTTTGGCAACAAACACTGTCCAGTTTCAGAGGAATACATTGTCGAGCATCAAGAATCTCAAAACTCAAGTAAGCCAGTTGGCAACTTCCGTGAACCGACTGGAGAACATAAATAGTGGAAAATTACCAACTCAGCCAAAAATTAATCCAAGGAATGTTAGTGCCATCACATTGACGAGTGAAACTCAGCTTGGAGAGCCTAAAAAGCTCGGCCAGAGTTTGGAGAATGATACGGAAGAGAAAACTGAAGAGGGGCTCGGAAGGCAGGGCACGGCCGTGCCCGATTTGCACGGCCGCAGCCATAGTACCGCAGAAAATTCAAGAACCACTAGAGACTCAGAATGGCCGCACCCTGACTGCACGACCGAGGCCCCTGCTTCGACCGAAAAGCAGTCGTTGGCCCCTGTTCCGACACACCCACTCCCCCTTCCAAGTCAAATTGCAAAGACGGTGAAGGAAAATAAGGAAAAGGAAATCTTTGAGGTATTTCAAAAAGTCGAGATAAATATATCATTGATCGAAGCAATCAAACAGATTCCAGGGTATGCTAATTTCCTTAAAGACCTATGCACCAACAAACGCAAGCTAAAAGGAGATGAGAAAGTGATAATGGGTGAAAACGTCTCAGTTAAGTTCCAAAAGAAGATCCCTCCGAAGTGCAAGGACCCAAGTATGTTCGTCATCCCTTGTAAAATAGGTGATCGAAATATTGATAGGGCCATGTTAGATTTAGGTGCATCTATTAATGTCATGCCACGATTTATCTTTCATTTGCTAAATCTAGGACCACTAAAAGAAACTAGGATAGTTATACAGTTAGCTGATTTTTATGTGTTAGATATGTATGGTGATTCATCCACCTCTCCACCAATCTTGTTTGGGCGGCCGTTCTTGAATACCGCCCAAATAAAGATTGATGTTAGTGAAGGCACTCTCAGAATGGAATTTGATTGATGTACTGTGAGATTTAATATCTATGATGCTATGAGATTTCCTAAGGACTTACATTCTGTATTTTCTATTAGTGGCATTGACCCTCTCATAGAGGAAGTGTTTCAGCTGAATTGCAGGGATCCGTTGGAAATAGTGCTCACAACGAATCTAGAGAAGGGACAACATGAGATTTGGGAAACCAATAAGGAATTGGTTAAGCTAGTTGTAACTCTACATCTTTCAAAGCCTGTCAGGCCCAGGTATGAGCATAAATTTATCGAATTACATGATTCTGACCAAAAGTTTCTTCCATCCACAGTCCAAGCAACCACTCTAGAACTAAAGTCCTTGCCGGACCATTTGAAGTATGCATACTTGGGGACAGGTGAAACATTACCTGTAATAATTTCAACGAAGTTGTCCCGATGTTAAGAGTGCTCACTGATTGAAATACTCAAGGAGTACAAGAAAACGATCAGATGGACGATAGCCGACATAAAGGGAATCAGTCCCTCACTTTGTATGCATCGGATACTCCTTGAAGATGACTCTAAACCGAGTAGAGAACCGCAAAGGCGATTAAACCTGTCAATGATGGAGGTAGTAAAAAAGGAGGTAATCAAATTGCTCGATGTCTCTGACAGTAAGTATGTGAGCCCCACATAGGTTTTTCCAAAGAAATTGGGGGTCACAGTTGTGGAAAACAAAGAGGATAAGTTGGTCCCCACCCACTTACAAACTGGGTGGCAAGTTTGCATCGATTATCGCAAGTTGAATGCAATGACTCGCAAGGACCATTTTCCTTTACCTTCTCTGGATAAAATGCTTGAGCATTTAGCAGGACATTTCTTCTATTATGTTCTAGATGGCTTTTCAGGTTATTTTCAAATTGTAATAGCACCGGAGGACCAAGAGAAGACAATATTTACATGTCTTTTTGGGTCGTTCGCTTGGAGGAGAATGTCATTCAGCTTGTGCAATGCCCCAACGACCTTTCAACGATGTATGGTAAGTATATTCTCCGAATATGTGGATCATATCATAGAAGTGTTCGTGGATGACTTTAGTGTTTATGGAGAATCTTTTGATAAATGCCTTGAAAATCATATCCATATTTTAAAAAGGTGTGTCAAAACTAATCTTGTGCTTAATTGGGAAAAATGCCACTTCATGATAGAACAAGGGATAGTTTTAGGACATATTGTCTCGTCTAAATGAAAAGAGGTGGATAAGTCGAAGGTCGATATTATTACTACTTTGTCTTACCTCGCTAGTGTGCGGGAGGTTCGTTCTTTTCTTGGCCATGTACGTTTTTACAGGAGGTTCATCAAAAATTTCTCCAAGATATCGCTGACCCCTTGAGCCGGTTGACCCAGGAGGAAAGTGACGCCACCACTTTTGGAGGAGTTCCCTAATGAGCAACTGCTAAAAAAAGTGAAGCTAAATAACCGTGTGGGATGACCCCTATCTATGGAAACATTGTACAGATCAGGTAATTAGAAGATGTGTTTCGGAATCCGAATTTCATTCTATACTATCGTTCTGTCATTGATATGTATGTGGGCGGTAATTTGGGTCAAAAAGAACTGCACATAAGGTTTTAGAGAGTGGATTTCACTGGCCTACTATATTTAGAGATGCCCATATGTTTTGCAAAACGTGTGATAATTGTCAGAACCGATAATAATTCCCAACGTAATGAAATGCCTCAAAACCCAATAATGATTTGTGAAGTTTTTTACACTTGGGGCATGGATGTCATGGGACCTTTTCCCTCGTCTTTTGGAAAAATCAACATTCTACTTGTTATTAATTATGTTTCTAAATGGGTGGAAGCAAATGCTACTCGGACTAACGATTCTAAAGTTGTTGCAGATTTTGTGAAATCTAATATTTTTTCTAGGTTCGGGATTCCGAAGGCCATAATCAGAGATAGGGGGACACATTTTTGCAACCTGACTATCGAAGTCTTGCTAAGGAAATATTGTGTCATATAGGGTTTCCACAGCATATCATCCCCAAACGAGTGGCCAAGCTGAGACTTCCAGCTAAGAAATCAAGTCCATTCTCGAGAAGACTGCTCAGCCTAATAGGAAGGACTGGAGTTTAAGGCTCGAAGATGCACTATGGGCATACCGAACTGCCTACAAGACACCCATCGGCATGTCGCCGTATAGACTGGTCTACGGGAAACCGTATCATCTATTGGTCGAGCTTGAGCACAATGCTTATTGGACAATCAAATAGTGTAACATGGACTTTGATGCAGCCGGTACACACCGGAAATTGCAACTCCAAGAACTTGAAGAAATAAGGAATGAAGCATTCGAGAATGCGCTGATCTACAAAGAAAATACGAAAGCCTTCCACGACTCGCGAATCATTCGAAAGAATTTTACAATTGGTGAACAAGTGATGCTATACCATTCCTGCCTCAAGTTATTTCCTCGTAAGTTGCGTTCTTGTTGGATAGGTCCTTTTGTTACCATTAATGTTTTTCCTCATGGTGTAGTCGAGATAAAAAGCGAATAGACGGGAAAAATATTTAAGGTAAATGGGCACCTTCTCAAACCGTACTTCGAGAACTTCCAGCGAACACCCAAGGAATACACACTCATCGAGGACCCCAAAATCAGTTGAGCACTGAATTGGTTGAGCCAACGACGTAAAACAAAGGCGCTTGTCGGGAGGCAACCCAACGTTTGTCGTAATTTTTAAAAATTATTTGCATTGTGTTATTATTTCATATATTTCTCTTAGTTTTTTTATTTTTAGGAAATAACATGACCAGTTATCAACAAGCCAAAAAGTGGGAAAGATATAGCACGAAACGGAGGTCGAGAAGTTGAAAAATAGAAAAATCACGAAAAACTCGACTGCGGCCGCGGAAAAAGTGGCCTAGAAAGTGGTTTTTCGCGCTGGAGACTTAGCACGGCCACGACCCTTATGCACGTCCGTGGCATGTAAGTCGAGCATGCTGCGGCCGCGGAATGCTAGCGTGACCGCGGCCATCAAGAAGTCTGTTTAAAACCCTGGCCGCGCAACAGGTATCACTTTCACTCCTCTCTTCCTCACTCGCGAGCACACACACACAAACACACAAAACCTATGATTATCACCACTATACCCCTAAATCCAAGCAACAAATCATGCACACACGGCCTCACACATTAAGTGCTCGGATTAATTCGGATTTTCAACCAATTTCGGACGATTCCAAACGAAGCGCGAACTGTTCTATTTGAATTTTTCTCGTCTAAACTCTTCCGGTAAGTGAAGCTAACCCTTCTCCTTAGTCTATTATTTTTAATTTCGGTTGATTATGTGGGTTAGTGGGATAATTTTTCTTTCGAATGATTATTTTTTATTTATAGTTTTATGAACACTTCAAGTGTTAATTTATACTAAAATTTCTACAATTGATGTGTTCGCTTGCACAATTGATAGGGATAGTTGTGAATTTGATTTATATTTGATATGGGGTAGTTGATTTGAGCATGAATTGTGAGTTAGGACCTTTGTTTCAATTCATAATCCAATTTTTTAGCACCATAGGTAATATTAGTAATAATGCATCGTTTCGTAGGCAATATGGACCATGCTTGTTAGCGATTCTCCTATTAATTGCTCTAATTGTGCATGTTTGATTGGGTGAAATTTACTTGTTATAGGTATTATATGATCATATTGGGTGTTCTTGGTTCTAAACTTTTCAAAGTGTGTAATTTTTGTGTAGGCCATAAACAAGGCCCCCACGAGCGAGCAAGGGAAAGGGTAAGGGCAAGCAGCCCGTAATTGAGGAGGATCCTATTTAAGCTGCTACTCGGGCTCCAGCATTTGATCCTTCGGATAGCCGTCACTTCGGTTTTGTTCTGGAGAAGGATACTCACAAGGAGCACTTTCAGAAGCTTTATTACAGCCAGATCATTCCCACTAGATACGGGCGTGACCAACTACTGAGAGATATGGGGATATACGATAATATGTATGCCCTACTGGATGGATCAAGACTGAGGGGTTGATGAAACCCTAACTGACATACAAGCGGTTAACTCTGGAGTTCCTTAGCATCCTAGAGATCATAGTGGATCGAACAAGTGTGGGAACAAACCAGAGAGTATCAGTTTCTAGCTTCTGGAGGAGTCGTGCACATTGACTATGGAGGAATTAGCCAAGATTTATGATATTCCCTATGAAGACATCTACCACATTTATGGGGTATTCGATGTCAACTCTTTTTGGGGACAAATTACTGTTGCCCCCGGGCTCGTGGAGCCGCAGGTTTTTTTGGCTAAGAACTCCTGAATTCTGATGCGCCCCAATCCCATTAGCTCGGGATTAAAGTGCTACTAAATTTTCTTTTCTTTTGATTAAATAATAAATCAGAAAATGTGCGAAAGCGTGACATAAAATACTTATTGGATAAAAGTAGAAATTTCATTGACAATAAGATACTGCCAAAACATATTTACACTAGTGGTGCCAAAGTTTATAAGAAAATGCAAATCCCGGATTTGCATACACACAAACTTATTAATATATACAGAAGTGGCAAAAAAACATCTTTGAGTTGCGGGTAAAAGGAGGAACCCGGTGACCTTTGCCGCAACAGTCCCGCCACCTTGCTCAATTAACCTGAAGATTTGTAATTATGGGCATGAGTATAAACTCAGTGGGAACTTTGTAAGCAGTTATACTTAACGAAGGTGCACAATAATAAACATATCCTTGACTTAGGAGCCCATCTTATGACTCAAAAGCCATATTGCTGGACTAGGGAGCCAATCTTACGACCCCCAAGTCCCACTCAAAAGCCAATCTTACGACTTAAGAGGTATCTTATCATTAGCCCGAAGGCAAACATATTTATCAAGTACAAGTTCAGTAGCATAATATACTTACAAATAGCCCAGTCACCCACCTTGTTTGCTTGCTTTAAAAACTAAAGGTAGGTCGCAAATGTCCCAAGGCCCGATCCGCACTACACCAAGCACATGTTGTTTGTTTAATTAGTATTACTTATCGGGTTCAGTTATATTTTAAAAATAATTAATGTAGTATCCTTTTCTTTGGATTATATCTATTTTTACAATATTTAATATATAAGCCAAGTTATTATAAATTACAATTTTAAACTAAGAAGCATAATTATCTACTAAATTTAAATTACAGACAACATTAATTAAGACATACTTAAAATTAACTAACATGCAAAATAACAACTACCTAATACGACCTAAAAGAAAACAACTAAATATTAACAATTAAATTCCTAAATTTAAATAAACTATAAAATAATGGAAAAGTAAAATTATTAAAGAAGACATACCTCCAAAGTTTTAGACACTAAACGAGAACCTCCGGAAGCACTAGTTCGAACGTAGTCGAAAAATAACTTATAAGGACCTTCTAATTAAAGGAATTCCTTTTAATTCATTCACAAGTATATATATATACAAACTGAAGGTATACTATATATAGTATAAATTACTAGTTTAATTTTACTTTTCCTTCGATGTGGGATCAAGTAAGTTTTATAAAAATATTTGTATATACAACACCTTTAGTTTGCTAAATATAGCATCTAATATGTTATAGCTTACTTATTATTATATTATTATTTAGCTAACGTTTTAGATATAGGTATAGGTATGTTATTATATTATTATTTTATTACTATAATTATTTGCCTTAGTATACACATATCTAGATGTTTGTGTATTTATATTATGTTACGTATGCATATATAGATATGGTATTTAATTAATTTTATCTTATTTCTTAAACTCGATGTTAATTTTAAACTTCTGTTTTGTAAACTTCTAATTCTTACCCCTTTAGGTGCTAGGAGTGCAGTCGGCCTGGTATATTGCGGTCACACTTATTTTCTAAATTAAAATCATAAGTCAAATAACTTTGTAATTTTAAAATACAAACAATGTATTTTATTGTGTTTCAAAGGTTCGGGGTATCACAGTCTCCCCTACTTTTAAAAATTTCGTCCTCGAAATTGTACTTACTTGGTTTAAAATATTCGGATATTTTGCTAAGATCTCCTCTTCTCGTTCCCAAGTAGCTTCTTTTTTCCCATGTCTACTCCACTGCACTAGTACTAAGGGAATCTCTTTATTCCTCAAAGTGTGAACTTTTCTTCCTAGGATAGCAATGGGGTTCTCATCATAAGTGAGGTTTTTATTGATCTTCAGATTTTCATGATGAATAACGTGATTCGTATCTGGGACATACTTCCTAAGTACAGATACATGGAAGACATTATGGATATTAGTAAGTTCTGGTGGTAGAGCTAACTTATAGGCAACGTCTCCGATTCTATCTAGAATCTCAAATGGGCCAATATATCTGGGTTTCAACTTCCCTCTCTTTCCGAAGCGTATTACTCCTTTCATTGGTGCCATTTTGAGAAAAACCTTATCGCCTGTATTGAATTGTAGATCCTTCCTTCGTGTGTCAGCGTATGATTTCTGGCGATCCTGGGCGGCCTTAATTCTTTCTCGAATCTTAGTTACCACTTCAATGGTTCTTTCGATGATTTCAGGGCCTAAGATCTTTCGTTCTCCAACTTCATCCCAGTAAATCGGCGATCTACACCTTCTCCCGTAGAGTGCTTCATATGGTGCCATCTTTATTGTTGCCTGGTAACTGTTGTTATAGGAAAACTCTACCAGCGGTAAATATGTTTCCCAGTTTCCTCCAAAGTCTAGTACACAGGCTCTAAGCATATCCTCGAGTGTCTGTATTGTTCTTTCTGACTGTCCATCAGTTTGTGGGTGATATGATGTGCTGAAGTTGAGCTTTGTCCCAAGGGCCGTTTGTAGACTTCTCCAGAATTTAGAGGTGAAACGAGTATCTCTGTCCGAAACTATGGTCACTGGTACTCCGTGTAATCTAACAATCTCGTCCACGTACCGTTGATCAAGTTGATCCATGTTAAGCGTCATTCTTACTGGTATAAAGTGTGCTGTCTTTGTAAGTCTGTCAATGATCACCCAAATAGCTTCATTCCTTCTTGCTGTTCGTGGCAGTCCAGTAACAAAGTCCATTGCTATGTGTTCCCACTTCCATTCGGGAATCTCTAAAGGGTGTAAGAGTCCTGAAGGCCGTTGGTGTTCTGCTTTAACTTGTTGGCATGTTAAACATCTTTCAACAAATTGCCCTATTGATCGTTTCATATTCCTCCACCAATAGATCTCTTTTAGGTCCTTGAACATTTTCGTCCCTCCTGGATGAGCTGTGTACGGGGTATTGTGAGCTTCTTCAAGAATTTCCTTCCTTACGTCATCATCCTTAGGTACACATAATCTTCCTTCGTATGTTAAAGTTCCATCTGGTGTTACAAAGAATCCCTTGATGGTTCCTGCAATTGCCCGGTCCTTCATCTTGAGGAGGAATTGGTCAGTCCTTTGTGCTACCTTTATTCGATCTCTCAAAGTAGGTTGTATGGTTAATGCTGCGATCATAGCTGTAGTATGGCCTGACTTCACAAAATCTAGATTCAGCTTTGCAAATTCTGTCAGCAGTTGCTGCTGTTGTGTTGGTAGAGCGATCATGTGTCCTTTATTTTTCCTGCTAAGTGCATCAGCTACGACATTCGCCTTACCTGGATGATAATGGATGGTACAATCATAATCCTTTACTAGCTCCAGCCATCTTCTTTGGCGCATGTTGAGTTCTTTTTGTGTGAAAAAGTACTTTAAACTCTTATGGTCTGTGTAAATTTCACATTTCCCACCATAGAGGTAATGACGCCATATCTTTAATGCGTGAACAACAGCAGCTAATTCTAAGTCATGTGTAGGGTAGTTTAACTCATGGGGTTTCAATTGCCTTGAGGCATAAGCGACGACTTTTCCATGCTGCATCAAAACACATCCTAGTCCTAACTTTGAGGCATCGGTGTAAATGATAAACCCTTCTGATCCGTCAGGGATAGTTAGAACTGGCGCGGTTACGAGTCTTTGCTTAAGCTCTTGAAAGTTATTTTCGCATTCGTCAGTCCAGTGGAACTGGTTGCTCTTCTTTGTCAATTAAGTCAAAGGCCTAGCGATCCTTGAGAAATCTTGAATGAATCTTCTGTAGTAGCCAGCTAGACCCAGAAAACTTCGAACCTCATTCACATTCTTCGGAGCTTTCCAATTCATTACTGCTTCAACCTTCGCGGGATCCACTTCGATTCCATTAGCCGTGATAATATGGCCTAGAAAAACAACTCGATCTAGCCAAAATTCACATTTGCTAAATTTAGCATAAAGCTTCTCCTGTCGTAAGGTACCTAGTATAGTTCTAAGATGTTTCTCGTGTTGTTCTTTATCTCTTGAGTATACTAGGATATCATCAATGAAGACTATGACAAACTGATCTAGATAAGGATGGAATACCCTATTCATCAAATCCATGAATACTGCGGGTGCATTTGTCAATCCAAAAGGCATTACTATGAATTCATAATGACCATATCGTGTTCTAAAGGCTGTCTTAGAAATATCACATTCTTTGACCTTGAGTTGGTGGTAGCCCGATCTGAGATCGATCTTTGAGAACACGCTAGCTCCCTTCAGTTGGTCGAAAAGATCCTCTATTCTAGGCAAGGGATACTTATTCTTGATTGTTAGACGATTGAGTTCCCGATAATCAATGCACATTCTAAGTGATCCGTCCTTCTTCTTGACAAACAATACAGGGGCTCCCCATGGAGAAACACTTGGCCTGATGAACTTCTTGTCCAGTAACTCCTGAAGCTGTATTTTTAATTCTTGTAATTCCTTAGGCGCCATTCGATAAGGTGCTTTAGATACAGGTGCAGCTCCGGGCACCAAATCTATTGTGAATTCAACCTGTCGATCAGGAGGTATTCCTGGCAACTCATCTGGAAATACGTCCATATAATCTCTCACCGTCGATATATCAGCAGGTGTAACCTTAACAGTATTATTTTCCATGATATTCACAAGGTAGCCTTCACTTCCCTTTTTCCGTAACATTCTTACAGCCTTCATTGCTGACACAATACGCGGTCTGGTATTAGTTTTGGCTCCGGAAAAGGTGAATTTGGATCCTACTGGTCTTTCAAAATCTATTTCACGCTCAAAGCATCGGATTGTTGCTTTATTCTTGGTCAACCAATCTATACCCAAATAACATCGAAACATTTCATCTCTAACACATATAGATCGGCTTCCAGTTCTTGGTTACCTATCAAAAGCTTCACACCAGTCACAATATCCTTAGTCCTAATAGTTTCTCCTGAGGGAATACTTACCGTCAACTCCTCTCCATTTGTGTTACTTTTCAAACCCAGTTTTCTTTTAAAATCTTCTGACATAAAAGAATGTGATGCACCAGTATCAAACAAAATATATGCTGGAAGATCGTAGACAAATAGTATACCTGCCATGGTTTCATTCTCCTCGGTCACTTTGTCTTGTCCTAGAGCAAAAACGCGTGCCTTCCCTGTCTTCTTGTCTGGTGTATTAACATTTTGTGGTGCCTTGGTCTGTGTGGCAGTGCATTCCCAATACCTATGTCCTGGTTGACGACACTTATAACAAACATTCTTTCCCATCAAACATTCCCCATAGTGGTGCTTATTGCAATTAGGACATATCGGAACTGCATTTGGTCCTGGTCCCCCCCTTGGAGTTGCCTTCTTCACAAAGTGGTTAGTCTTATTCTTATCTCTAAAATCCCATTTCCTTTTCCCGGGTTGCTCTTGAGGTTTCTGGTTGTATTCTAAATTCTGGCTAAGGGATACAATATGTGCTCGTTCAAACGTTTCATGGTATGTAGGTAGTTTCAAACCCGACACGATCCCTCCGATTTCTGGACGCAAACCTCTCTCAAAACGTCTTGCTTTTCTTTCATCTGTATCAACCAAGTGTGGGGCATATTTAGATAATTGATTAAAACGTCTTTCATACTCCATTACTGGAAGAATTCCCTGCTTCAGATTGACAAACTCAATTTCCTTTTGGTCACGGATAGACTGTGGAAAGTAACGATCCATCATCATGTTCTTAAAATCATTCCAGGTCATATTTTGCTTTTGTTCATTCGTCATTGTTCGCTCGTGTGATTTCCACCAGTGTCCAGCATCTTCCACAAGTTGGAATATTGCGCACGAAACTTTCTGATTTTCAGTTGATTCCATATGGTCAAAGATTCTTTCAAGCTCAAGAATCCATTCCTCAGCGACCATAGGTCCTTCGCTACCTTTGAATCTTGGTGGTGAAAAACGACGGAATTGCTCTATAATGACATTAGTATTGATACCCTGATTCTGTGGATTTGGTATATTTTGGTTAGCTGGCATTTGTTGTATGAGTCCCTGCAGAGAGTTCAAGAATTCCCGTGCAAAATCCGCTTCCTGTACTCTAACCCCAGGTGGAGGTTGCCTCTCAGCAGCTGGCTCGACAAATGGCTCATTTTCGTTTTGTATATGTTTACGTGGCCTTCCTCGCGCTGCCATACTTTTGGGAGAAAAAGAAATAACACTTAATTATATGCATATATACCCTTGTTTAACATACCATATACATAAAAGATATTAGGTTTACAAATCCATATATATATATATATACAAAAAGTACATTGGTTTTTAATACTCTTACCTGTACAAAAAGTCTATTAGTTAATCATGCTTATACGAGCAAAAAGATAGCATGATCAAAGGATGACTTATATACATTCCTATTAGCAAAAGGATATTTACGATCTAGTTATGTACCTAGACATCATTATACAAAAACTATCTACTATTACTATATGTACATCCTCTAGGTTTCTAACTATATCAGAACCAATTACTGGGACCCGCCTGGTTCTCTGCTGGTGGGGTACGCATACGTCGACCCCTAGATGGTATGCTCTCATCATGGACTGATCCTATGGACTCGTTGGGCTCGGTATCTTCTGAGGGGTCCTCCTCCTCTTCTGCTACACCTGCTTCCTCCCTTTGCGATCTTGCGAACTCGAGACAGTATTCCGCCCGATCCCTAGCGCGTTCGGCAAGACGTTCATCAGCAATAGCCTCTAAGCGCTTGTTGGCGGCAACCTCGTCATAATGATTTGCCCTTTGCCTCTGTTCCTCTGCCTCCATTTCCATCTGGTCTGCAATTGCGAGGCACCTTTGTCGTTCTCTAATAACCATAGCGAGGCGGACACTAAAACGTTCATAATTAATTGTCAGTCCAGTCGTAGAGTCTATCGTAAGCATTTCGTCCAATAACCGATGGGCAACATCTCTATAATTTGGGAGGACAGTGTCTGCTAAGCGCATAGAAGCCTCGTACTTAGTAATGTGATGTCCTTCTTGTATGGCGTTGTTCCGACGTCTTCGTAATATATTTATATACTCGCCTATATTCTGATATTCACCCTGTCTGGTCCTCCGGTAGACTGACATCGCGGGTGGTAAATCTCTGTTAGCGAGTATTCTTTGTCTATATACTACTGTTTTTCTAGCAGTTTGTTTTCTTCGAACCATCCTATCATAAAGAAGAAATATGGGTCAGTCTCTAATCTGGCTTCTTAATTGGTAGTAAAAGACAAAACATTTTTGAACCTATATAAAACTCATAATAAAATATACATACCTTGGAGCGAGTGTCGGTCTGTTGGCAAAGTCACGGTTCCCCTTGGTTTTATTTTATAAATCGAGTATACAGAAAAGTAGACCCGCTCTGATACCACTCTGATGCGCCCCAATCCCATTAGCTCGGGATTAAAGTGCTACTAAATTTTCTTTTCTTTTGATTAAATAATAAATCAGAAAATGTGCGAAAGCGTGACATAAAATACTTATTGGATAAAAGTAGAAATTTCATTGACAATAAGATACTGCCAAAACATATTTACACTAGTGGTGCCAAAGTTTATAAGAAAATGCAAATCCCGGATTTGCATACACACAAACTTATTAATATATACAGAAGTGGCAAAAAAACATCTTTGAGTTGCGGGTAAAAGGAGGAACCCGGTGACCTTTGCCGCAACAGTCCCGCCACCTTGCTCAATTAACCTGAAGATTTGTAATTATGGGCATGAGTATAAACTCAGTGGGAACTTTGTAAGCAGTTATACTTAACGAAGGTGCACAATAATAAACATATCCTTGACTTAGGAGCCCATCTTATGACTCAAAAGCCATATTGCTGGACTAGGGAGCCAATCTTACGACCCCCAAGTCCCACTCAAAAGCCAATCTTACGACTTAAGAGGTATCTTATCATTAGCCCGAAGGCAAACATATTTATCAAGTACAAGTTCAGTAGCATAATATACTTACAAATAGCCCAGTCACCCACCTTGTTTGCTTGCTTTAAAAACTAAAGGTAGGTCGCAAATGTCCCAAGGCCCGATCCGCACTACACCAAGCACATGTTGTTTGTTTAATTAGTATTACTTATCGGGTTCAGTTATATTTTAAAAATAATTAATGTAGTATCCTTTTCTTTGGATTATATCTATTTTTACAATATTTAATATATAAGCCAAGTTATTATAAATTACAATTTTAAACTAAGAAGCATAATTATCTACTAAATTTAAATTACAGACAACATTAATTAAGACATACTTAAAATTAACTAACATGCAAAATAACAACTACCTAATACGACCTAAAAGAAAACAACTAAATATTAACAATTAAATTCCTAAATTTAAATAAACTATAAAATAATGGAAAAGTAAAATTATTAAAGAAGACATACCTCCAAAGTTTTAGACACTAAACGAGAACCTCCGGAAGCACTAGTTCGAACGTAGTCGAAAAATAACTTATAAGGACCTCCTAATTAAAGGAATTCCTTTTAATTCATTCACAAGTATATATATATACAAACTGAAGGTATACTATATATAGTATAAATTACTAGTTTAATTTTACTTTTCCTTCGATGTGGGATCAAGTAAGTTTTATAAAAATATTTGTATATACAACACCTTTAGTTTGCTAAATATAGCATCTAATATGTTATAGCTTACTTATTATTATATTATTATTTAGTTAACGTTTTAGATATAGGTATAGGTATGTTATTATATTATTATTTTATTACTATAATTATTTGCCTTAGTATACACATATCTAGATGTTTGTGTATTTATATTATGTTACGTATGCATATATAGATATGGTATTTAATTAATTTTATCTTATTTCTTAAACTCGATGTTAATTTTAAACTTCTGTTTTGTAAACTTCTAATTCTTACCCCTTTAGGTGCTAGGAGTGCAGTCGGCCTGGTATATTGCGGTCACACTTATTTTCTAAATTAAAATCATAAGTCAAATAACTTTGTAATTTTAAAATACAAACAATGTATTTTATTGTGTTTCAAAGGTTCGGGGTATCACAGTCTCCCCTACTTTTAAAAATTTCGTCCTCGAAATTGTACTTACTTGGTTTAAAATATTCGGATATTTTGCTAAGATCTCCTCTTCTCGTTCCCAAGTAGCTTCTTTTTTCCCATGTCTACTCCACTGCACTAGTACTAAGGGAATCTCTTTATTCCTCAAAGTGTGAACTTTTCTTCCTAGGATAGCAATGGGGTTCTCATCATAAGTGAGGTTTTTATTGATCTTCAGATTTTCATGATGAATAACGTGATTCGTATCTGGGACATACTTCCTAAGTACAGATACATGGAAGACATTATGGATATTAGTAAGTTCTGGTGGTAGAGCTAACTTATAGGCAACGTCTCCGATTCTATCTAGAATCTCAAATGGGCCAATATATCTGGGTTTCAACTTCCCTCTCTTTCCGAAGCGTATTACTCCTTTCATTGGTGCCATTTTGAGAAAAACCTTATCGCCTGTATTGAATTGTAGATCCTTCCTTCGTGTGTCAGCGTATGATTTCTGGCGATCCTGGGCGGCCTTAATTCTTTCTCGAATCTTAGTTACCACTTCAATGGTTCTTTCGATGATTTCAGGGCCTAAGATCTTTCGTTCTCCAACTTCATCCCAGTAAATCGGCGATCTACACCTTCTCCCGTAGAGTGCTTCATATGGTGCCATCTTTATTGTTGCCTGGTAACTGTTGTTATAGGAAAACTCTACCAGCGGTAAATATGTTTCCCAGTTTCCTCCAAAGTCTAGTACACAGGCTCTAAGCATATCCTCGAGTGTCTGTATTGTTCTTTCTGACTGTCCATCAGTTTGTGGGTGATATGATGTGCTGAAGTTGAGCTTTGTCCCAAGGGCCGTTTGTAGACTTCTCCAGAATTTAGAGGTGAAACGAGTATCTCTGTCCGAAACTATGGTCACTGGTACTCCGTGTAATCTAACAATCTCGTCCACGTACCGTTGAGCAAGTTGATCCATGTTAAGCGTCATTCTTACTGGTATAAAGTGTGCTGTCTTTGTAAGTCTGTCAATGATCACCCAAATAGCTTCATTCCTTCTTGCTGTTCGTGGCAGTCCAGTAACAAAGTCCATTGCTATGTGTTCCCACTTCCATTCGGGAATCTCTAAAGGGTGTAAGAGTCCTGAAGGCCGTTGGTGTTCTGCTTTAACTTGTTGGCATGTTAAACATCTTTCAACAAATTGCCCTATTGATCGTTTCATATTCCTCCACCAATAGATCTCTTTTAGGTCCTTGAACATTTTCGTCCCTCCTGGATGAGCTGTGTACGGGGTATTGTGAGCTTCTTCAAGAATTTCCTTCCTTACGTCATCATCCTTAGGTACACATAATCTTCCTTCGTATGTTAAAGTTCCATCTGGTGTTACAAAGAATCCCTTGATGGTTCCTGCAATTGCCCGGTCCTTCATCTTGAGGAGGAATTGGTCAGTCCTTTGTGCTACCTTTATTCGATCTCTCAAAGTAGGTTGTATGGTTAATGCTGCGATCATAGCTGTAGTATGGCCTGACTTCACAAAATCTAGATTCAGCTTTGCAAATTCTGTCAGCAGTTGCTGCTGTTGTGTTGGTAGAGCGATCATGTGTCCTTTATTTTTCCTGCTAAGTGCATCAGCTACGACATTCGCCTTACCTGGATGATAATGGATGGTACAATCATAATCCTTTACTAGCTCCAGCCATCTTCTTTGGCGCATGTTGAGTTCTTTTTGTGTGAAAAAGTACTTTAAACTCTTATGGTCTGTGTAAATTTCACATTTCCCACCATAGAGGTAATGACGCCATATCTTTAATGCGTGAACAACAGCAGCTAATTCTAAGTCATGTGTAGGGTAGTTTAACTCATGGGGTTTCAATTGCCTTGAGGCATAAGCGACGACTTTTCCATGCTGCATCAAAACACATCCTAGTCCTAACTTTGAGGCATCGGTGTAAATGATAAACCCTTCTGATCCGTCAGGGATAGTTAGAACTGGCGCGGTTACGAGTCTTTGCTTAAGCTCTTGAAAGTTATTTTCGCATTCGTCAGTCCAGTGGAACTGGTTGCTCTTCTTTGTCAATTGAGTCAAAGGCCTAGCGATCCTTGAGAAATCTTGAATGAATCTTCTGTAGTAGCCAGCTAGACCCAGAAAACTTCGAACCTCATTCACATTCTTCGGAGCTTTCCAATTCATTACTGCTTCAACCTTCGCGGGATCCACTTCGATTCCATTAGCCGTGATAATATGGCCTAGAAAAACAACTCGATCTAGCCAAAATTCACATTTGCTAAATTTAGCATAAAGCTTCTCCTGTCGTAAGGTACCTAGTATAGTTCTAAGATGTTTCTCGTGTTGTTCTTTATCTCTTGAGTATACTAGGATATCATCAATGAAGACTATGACAAACTGATCTAGATAAGGATGGAATACCCTATTCATCAAATCCATGAATACTGCGGGTGCATTTGTCAATCCAAAAGGCATTACTATGAATTCATAATGACCATATCGTGTTCTAAAGGCTGTCTTAGAAATATCACATTCTTTGACCTTGAGTTGGTGGTAGCCCGATCTGAGATCGATCTTTGAGAACACGCTAGCTCCCTTCAGTTGGTCGAAAAGATCCTCTATTCTAGGCAAGGGATACTTATTCTTGATTGTTAGACGATTGAGTTCCCGATAATCAATGCACATTCTAAGTGATCCGTCCTTCTTCTTGACAAACAATACAGGGGCTCCCCATGGAGAAACACTTGGCCTGATGAACTTCTTGTCCAGTAACTCCTGAAGCTGTATTTTTAATTCTTGTAATTCCTTAGGCGCCATTCGATAAGGTGCTTTAGATACAGGTGCAGCTCCGGGCACCAAATCTATTGTGAATTCAACCTGTCGATCAGGAGGTATTCCTGGCAACTCATCTGGAAATACGTCCATATAATCTCTCACCGTCGATATATCAGCAGGTGTAACCTTAACAGTATTATTTTCCATGATATTCACAAGGTAGCCTTCACTTCCCTTTTTCCGTAACATTCTTACAGCCTTCATTGCTGACACAATACGCGGTCTGGTATTAGTTTTGGCTCCGGAAAAGGTGAATTTGGATCCTACTGGTCTTTCAAAATCTATTTCACGCTCAAAGCATCGGATTGTTGCTTTATTCTTGGTCAACCAATCTATACCCAAATAACATCGAAACATTTCATCTCTAACACATATAGATCGGCTTCCAGTTCTTGGTTACCTATCAAAAGCTTCACACCAGTCACAATATCCTTAGTCCTAATAGTTTCTCCTGAGGGAATACTTACCGTCAACTCCTCTCCATTTGTGTTACTTTTCAAACCCAGTTTTCTTTTAAAATCTTCTGACATAAAAGAATGTGATGCACCAGTATCAAACAAAATATATGCTGGAAGATCGTAGACAAATAGTATACCTGCCATGGTTTCATTCTCCTCGGTCACTTTGTCTTGTCCTAGAGCAAAAACGCGTGCCTTCCCTGTCTTCTTGTCTGGTGTATTAACATTTTGTGGTGCCTTGGTCTGTGTGGCAGTGCATTCCCAATACCTATGTCCTGGTTGACGACACTTATAACAAACATTCTTTCCCATCAAACATTCCCCATAGTGGTGCTTATTGCAATTAGGACATATCGGAACTGCATTTGGTCCTGGTCCCCCCCTTGGAGTTGCCTTCTTCACAAAGTGGTTAGTCTTATTCTTATCTCTAAAATCCCATTTCCTTTTCCCGGGTTGCTCTTGAGGTTTCTGGTTGTATTCTAAATTCTGGCTAAGGGATACAATATGTGCTCGTTCAAACGTTTCATGGTATGTAGGTAGTTTCAAACCCGACACGATCCCTCCGATTTCTGGACGCAAACCTCTCTCAAAACGTCTTGCTTTTCTTTCATCTGTATCAACCAAGTGTGGGGCATATTTAGATAATTGATTAAAACGTCTTTCATACTCCATTACTGGAAGAATTCCCTGCTTCAGATTGACAAACTCAATTTCCTTTTGGTCACGGATAGACTGTGGAAAGTAACGATCCATCATCATGTTCTTAAAATCATTCCAGGTCATATTTTGCTTTTGTTCATTCGTCATTGTTCGCTCGTGTGATTTCCACCAGTGTCCAGCATCTTCCACAAGTTGGAATATTGCGCACGAAACTTTCTGATTTTCAGTTGATTCCATATGGTCAAAGATTCTTTCAAGCTCAAGAATCCATTCCTCAGCGACCATAGGTCCTTCGCTACCTTTGAATCTTGGTGGTGAAAAACGACGGAATTGCTCTATAATGACATTAGTATTGATACCCTGATTCTGTGGATTTGGTATATTTTGGTTAGCTGGCATTTGTTGTATGAGTCCCTGCAGAGAGTTCAAGAATTCCCGTGCAAAATCCGCTTCCTGTACTCTAACCCCAGGTGGAGGTTGCCTCTCAGCAGCTGGCTCGACAAATGGCTCATTTTCGTTTTGTATATGTTTACGTGGCCTTCCTCGCGCTGCCATACTTTTGGGAGAAAAAGAAATAACACTTAATTATATGCATATATACCCTTGTTTAACATACCATATACATAAAAGATATTAGGTTTACAAATCCATATATATATATATACAAAAAGTACATTGGTTTTTAATACTCTTACCCGTACAAAAAGTCTATTAGTTAATCATGCTTATACGAGCAAAAAGATAGCATGATCAAAGGATGACTTATATACATTCCTATTAGCAAAAGGATATTTACGATCTAGTTATGTACCTAGACATCATTATACAAAAACTATCTACTATTACTATATGTACATCCTCTAGGTTTCTAACTATATCAGAACCAATTACTGGGACCCGCCTGGTTCTCTGCTGGTGGGGTACGCATACGTCGACCCCTAGATGGTATGCTCTCATCATGGACTGATCCTATGGACTCGTTGGGCTCGGTATCTTCTGAGGGGTCCTCCTCCTCTTCTGCTACACCTGCTTCCTCCCTTTGCGATCTTGCGAACTCGAGACAGTATTCCGCCCGATCCCTAGCGCGTTCGGTAAGACGTTCATCAGCAATAGCCTCTAAGCGCTTGTTGGCGGCAACCTCGTCATAATGATTTGCCCTTTGCCTCTGTTCCTCTGCCTCCATTTCCATCTGGTCTGCAATTGCGAGGCACCTTTGTCGTTCTCTAATAACCATAGCGAGGCGGACACTAAAACGTTCATAATTAATTGTCAGTCCAGTCGTAGAGTCTATCGTAAGCATTTCGTCCAATAACCGATGGGCAACATCTCTATAATTTGGGAGGACAGTGTCTGCTAAGCGCATAGAAGCCTCGTACTTAGTAATGTGATGTCCTTCTTGTATGGCGTTGTTCCGACGTCTTCGTAATATATTTATATACTCGCCTATATTCTGATATTCACCCTGTCTGGTCCTCCGGTAGACTGACATCGCGGGTGGTAAATCTCTGTTAGCGAGTATTCTTTGTCTATATACTACTGTTTTTCTAGCAGTTTGTTTTCTTCGAACCATCCTATCATAAAGAAGAAATATGGGTCAGTCTCTAATCTGGCTTCTTAATTGGTAGTAAAAGTTTCGAGGACAAAACATTTTTGAACCTATATAAAACTCATAATAAAATATACATACCTTGGAGCGAGTGTCGGTCTGTTGGCAAAGTCACGGTTCCCCTTGGTTTTATTTTATAAATCGAGTATACAGAAAAGTAGACCCGCTCTGATACCACTCTGATGCGCCCCAATCCCATTAGCTCGGGATTAAAGTGCTACTAAATTTTCTTTTCTTTTGATTAAATAATAAATCAGAAAATGTGCGAAAGCGTGACATAAAATACTTATTGGATAAAAGTAGAAATTTCATTGACAATAAGATACTGCCAAAACATATTTACACTAGTGGTGCCAAAGTTTATAAGAAAATGCAAATCCCGGATTTGCATACACACAAACTTATTAATATATACAGAAGTGGCAAAAAAACATCTTTGAGTTGCGGGTAAAAGGAGGAACCCGGTGACCTTTGCCGCAACAGTCCCGCCACCTTGCTCAATTAACCTGAAGATTTGTAATTATGGGCATGAGTATAAACTCAGTGGGAACTTTGTAAGCAGTTATACTTAACGAAGGTGCACAATAATAAACATATCCTTGACTTAGGAGCCCATCTTATGACTCAAAAGCCATATTGCTGGACTAGGGAGCCAATCTTACGACCCCCAAGTCCCACTCAAAAGCCAATCTTACGACTTAAGAGGTATCTTATCATTAGCCCGAAGGCAAACATATTTATCAAGTACAAGTTCAGTAGCATAATATACTTACAAATAGCCCAGTCACCCACCTTGTTTGCTTGCTTTAAAAACTAAAGGTAGGTCGCAAATGTCCCAAGGCCCGATCCGCACTACACCAAGCACATGTTGTTTGTTTAATTAGTATTACTTATCGGGTTCAGTTATATTTTAAAAATAATTAATGTAGTATCCTTTTCTTTGGATTATATCTATTTTTACAATATTTAATATATAAGCCAAGTTATTATAAATTACAATTTTAAACTAAGAAGCATAATTATCTACTAAATTTAAATTACAGACAACATTAATTAAGACATACTTAAAATTAACTAACATGCAAAATAACAACTACCTAATACGACCTAAAAGAAAACAACTAAATATTAACAATTAAATTCCTAAATTTAAATAAACTATAAAATAATGGAAAAGTAAAATTATTAAAGAAGACATACCTCCAAAGTTTTAGACACTAAACGAGAACCTCCGGAAGCACTAGTTCGAACGTAGTCGAAAAATAACTTATAAGGACCTCCTAATTAAAGGAATTCCTTTTAATTCATTCACAAGTATATATATATACAAACTGAAGGTATACTATATATAGTATAAATTACTAGTTTAATTTTACTTTTCCTTCGATGTGGGATCAAGTAAGTTTTATAAAAATATTTGTATATACAACACCTTTAGTTTGCTAAATATAGCATCTAATATGTTATAGCTTACTTATTATTATATTATTATTTAGTTAACGTTTTAGATATAGGTATAGGTATGTTATTATATTATTATTTTATTACTATAATTATTTGCCTTAGTATACACATATCTAGATGTTTGTGTATTTATATTATGTTACGTATGCATATATAGATATGGTATTTAATTAATTTTATCTTATTTCTTAAACTCGATGTTAATTTTAAACTTCTGTTTTGTAAACTTCTAATTCTTACCCCTTTAGGTGCTAGGAGTGCAGTCGGCCTGGTATATTGCGGTCACACTTATTTTCTAAATTAAAATCATAAGTCAAATAACTTTGTAATTTTAAAATACAAACAATGTATTTTATTGTGTTTCAAAGGTTCGGGGTATCACAAATTCAGAATCCGGTGGTTAGATACCTCCAGAAGCTCCTTGGCCTAACCATTTTTGCAAGGAAGAAAACCGGAGCAGCCCGATTTAATGAGTTGCAGTTGTAGTGGCATATTTTGCATGGCCACAAGGTGAATGTAGCCGTGATGCTGATTGAGCCAATTGAATATGTTGTGAACCGACTGAAGGACATCATCTATTTGGGTGGGCTCATCACCCCAATCGCGGCTCATTTTGGGGTGCCTCTAGTTGACATGGAGCTAGTGACTGCTCAGTTTCTGCTCAACTAGAAGGATCTAGAGAAGATGCACGTAGTTACTTTGGGCTACACCGAAGGGATGCCTCGAACACCACCCAACAAGAAGGTCCTATATGTGATACAAAATGTGGGACCTTTCCTTCGGCTGTTAAAACCCCAGCTCACTCAGATCACCAGGCCCCACCATAGTCAGAACTTAGCCTTAGCCTCACCTGCCCACTTAGCAGCATCCCGAGAGATGAGGGCCGAGCTGAAGGAAGCAGCCAACGCTATGGGCCCAAGAAGAAGAGGCCCGCTTTTGCTGTCCAGTCACAGTGGGAATTTCAAGAGCACATGGAAGGACTTGTTACCTCTATGCAGAACAACATTGATCTATATCGAGGAGAGGTCCAGTCTAGCCAGCAGCAGATTCTAGCAGATCTCACTGCACGACATGTGCGAGAGGATGTTTGGCATCAACGAGTTGAGCATCGGTGGGAGCTTGAGGATACCCGCTGGACCCAAGTTGAATCTTGGCAGCAGCAGCTTGCATGACATAGCCAACAGTTAGAATGATAACAACGACAAAAGGAGCAGCGGAAGCAAATGCAGTCCTATTTGGGACACGGGGGTCACCCACCTCCACCACCACCTCAGTAGTAGCGCTGTAAGTAAGCACCAAGCCATACCACTCTTTTCTCCACAAAGTTTGGTTTTCAACCAAGTTAAGGGGAGGGAGTGTAAGTGGGACGACTTGGCCACTTTTGAGCTTTATCTTCTTGTAACTTTTTTGCTTTATGCTAGCTGCTAGTTCTTGTTCAATTGTTTTTGTTGGCCTGTGAGCCAATCACTTGGTTGATCGTCTGGCCTATGAGCTATAAATTGTGTTTGCAATCATGTTAGTTGAATTTAGTTCTTGTTTTGTGTTTTTGCATTTTGTTTGAGAGTCTAGTATTTTTTATGTCTTTTTGTTTGTTAAGTTTAGGATTGAGTCGTAAATGAAAAAGTTAACGTGTTGATATGGAAAAGAAAAATAAGGAAATGATAATTTGGCGATGAGTTAATGATGATTTCTGTTAAATTTTGGGGAAAAAAAAAATGGCACATGATAGAGCATGACAAGTGATTGAGGCAAAATTGAACTTGGACTTAAAACTTTGATCACAAATTGCCCTGTGAGAAATTGAGCCTATTTGTGTACTCCTAATTTGGAGTAATTTGTATATTCTTTCGGTATGGATTTCGTTGTTTATATGTAATTGACTCTAGAACTTGCATTGAATCTTTATTAAGAATGTGTCAGTACATGTTGTGGCTTGGAAAATGATTATAGGCATTTCTTGATCTTTAGCCTGTTTTTTAGCTTTAAAAGTGTTATTCTTTTTTACCAAAAGTTGAAAATTGCCCGTAGTTAGCCCACTTGAGCTTTTAGCTTTTCATTTGATAGCTCGACATTACAAGCTGAATACCCTTCGATTTGACCTTTGGCCTTATTTGGACTAATTAAGTAAGAGGGAGGAGGATTGAAGGTAGTTTGGGTAACATTTCGGGAATGAAGTGGATTAGTTGATGGGATATGTGAAAGGTGAAAGGATTTTTGATAGGCAAAAGAAGATTGAAAAAACAAAGTAGCCCCTCCTAGAATTTTTGTGAGTTTATTGTTTTGTTATATGTTAAAAAAAAAAAAAAGATTCGAATGTACATATGTGTTATTCTTGTCGAGGAAAGGCTAGAAATAGAAGTGCTTAATTGATGAATTCTTTCGAAAAAATTGGGTAGTCCCCAAAAAATGCGGTACCCAAGTGAAGCATAAAAAACACTCAGGTTGTAAGTACTTTTTTGGGTTGAAGAAGTCATTCTTTGGGATGATTTTCTTAGAATCGGAGAGTGAGAAGTGAGTGATTATATTGAGGGGTAGTTGAGTTAGGAATAACTTGGTAGTCCAATTTTCAGTCACTTTCACCAAAATTTATACCACCTTACCTAAAACCTACATTATTACTGAAAATTAAAGACCTTTTTTATTCTTTGCCACACATGTCGAGTACGAGGTCTAATTTAAATTATTGGCAAGCATATGGTAGTCGTTGTGTATAAGTCAATGTGAGTGAAAATGTAGCCTGCTTTATACACTTGAGAGATGAGTGATACACTTGCTCGGCGAGGATCAATTGTTGAGAGTGGCAAGTCTCGAGAGTAGTTGATGTTACTATGTTGTATATGCTCGTTTTTATCATGTTGCATTGCTTTTATGAAAAGTTGATCTTAAACTAGAATCGCCACCTAAATCGCCTTAACGCGTGTCTTGTTGTTTGTTTTATTTTGTTTTGATTTGTTTGGGACGAACAAAGATTTAAGTTTGGGAAATTTTGGTACACATGTTTATGCATGCATATTACGCTGATTTAAGTGTCTATTTAATGGCATTTGCATGCATAATTGACTTTGATTGACTTAGTTTCATAATATCGGACTATTTAACGTTGTGAACTAATTTTTTAGATTGTTTAGGATAGTTAAGGCCAAAATCGTGCATTTGGCTAAGGATGGACGAAGGAACGAGTCCGGGAAAGTCCAAAATGGAGGAAAATCAAGCCAATTACGAAACAGTCAGTTGCGACCGTGTCCTACTTGTGGTCATGCAAAAGTGTGACATGAAGGTGTTTTGCACTGGATATTCTCTGCGGCCACGTAGCTTGTGCGCGGGTGTGGCATTTTACTCAGAAATGAGCATGCGCGGCCGCGGCAGGTAAAAAGGACGTTAAAAGCATTTTTCCACAAGGATTTCAATTTTGAGCCCAATTCAACCCCAACTTGGTCCCAACTATAAATAAAGTCCCTACGTCCAAAAATAGGGACTTAAACGGAACTTTAGAGTCCCTACGTCCAAAAATAAGGACTTGAACGGAACTTTAGGAGGATTCCGGAGAAGACGAGCAAACGAAGATCGACATTATTCGGGTTTTTCTTTCTAGTTTGTTTTTGTTTATGCTTTGTAATTTAATTATGTCTTGTGTCTTTTCCATGAGCGGCTAGTCATTTATTTTTAGTCCTTGATCTATGTTGAACTCTAGTTCGAGTACCTTATAATTCTTACAGTAATTGTTTGAAGGTTTTGGTATTGAAACGTTTTATGTTATCCGAGCGTATTTTCATTCTTATGTGCATTAATTCTTAGATTGATCACCTAGGTATTTAGTCATATATTTATCGCTAGGTAATTGTCATAATACGCAATCATTACGAACGTATGCCATTAGTACAAATAGTGAATTAATCACTAGGATAACTTAAGTCGCGGTCTCTTGTACCGAGCTTGCGAGTCCAACACCATGTCTATCTCGTTATCTTAGTTCTCTATGCGTTCGGTTAATAAGGTCTAGCGAGCATCTCCTAAGATCACTCAATTGAATAGATTAACTAAAGAGCTTGTTTTGGGTAGTTAACATAAGCGGTAACAAGGTTAGCAGAGCTTGTTGGTAATCTTGGGATAGGAGTTTCATAACTATAACTGGACAACAATTGCATCAATTATAAGGGTAATTCGATTATAGGGGGACTAGATTTAGGGCTGGATTCATTTATTATTTGGGTTTAAATCAATTCTTGTGTTATTCACTTATATTTTGTGTTTAGGTTACTTAATTCATTAAAATCAATTAAACCCCCTCATTCTATTATTATATATATATAGTTATTATTACTAGGTTATTATATAGAATACTTTAAATCTGTCTGCTCTCTATGTGTTCGACCTTGTCTTGCCACTTCTACAAATTAGAAGAGGAAAGTTAGGAATAGTTAATTTTAGTGCACCTCGGCAGTGCGGTCATTATTTATGCTAGATGTTTCACTTAGTTATCCTAGGGTCCAAATTAGGGCTCCTCTACCAAATTGTTTGGGAATCGGAGATTGTGCCAAGGATCTATCCGAGATGTAATTTGAATTTCTATTTTTAATAATCAATTAACGATGATATGAAACATTCAAATATGCAGTTCATGTAATTGAATAAAAGTAATCATACAACAAGCCCTAAACATGAAGAACCAAGGGATTATCGTATTTTTACCTTCGAATCGGAGATGCACCATTGAGAAGAATTAATCTTTCAACCCAAAGATCTTCTTGAGTATTCCCTAAGTCCAAGCTCGCCAATGTGGTGGGAAATCAAACGAACTTTTTAACACTCGAGGAATGATTAGTTTTCTATGGGAAAATAGCCACTCAATTATGCATATCATATGGTATATGGGGACCAAGATTGGTCCCCTATTTATAGTTGTAGGGGCCGAAAACTTGGCCTCCAAGTAAAGAGGGGATTTCAAAATCCTCTCCTTCTTGGGAGAGGAAAAATATGGATAAAATCCTATCCCTTTTGGAATTAGATTTATCCTATCTTTTTCTATCTCCTACTTCGTATTAATCCTTATCCTCTTAGTTAATGGACTTTTATTGGGCTACTCAAAGGGCCTTTAGGAGGAATAGAATTGGGCCTTCCAATGGGCCTAGATATCCATATTGAGCCATCAATATAATTCTAGCCCATTAATATTAATCCATTCCACTATAAAATTAATATTGAACTACCCATCATAATCCATATTACGAAATATGGCTCCAAGTTATTACTTCCCGTGTTTAAGATTCAATGTCCATTAATTAATTTAAGCTATTGAATGCTTTAATTAATTAATATATTTTATTCCTTGAGAACAAACAACTCAACATTATTATCATATTGGAAGATGATCCACTGTACATGTTTGATAAGACAAACATTCTGAGCCCATCAAGCGGACATAATCAACTTATTTTACCAAGACGGTTTTCTGTATTAATTTAGCAATCTGTCGTATAATTAATAATATTGCCCAAAGTAAAGAGCAATGAGCCCGATTGACTCTTTGCCCAAAATAAATCAAAACAACATTAATTAGTTATACAAAATTCTAATTAAGTGACATAAATTAAGAAAACAATAACTACTGAGATCTAGTTTTTCTATCAAGTCAGTCTAGAAAAACTATCTCGTTGCTGGTCGAATTCATTGCAACAAATGCACTAGTGTAATCTCTTGGTCAAGACAAACCAATTCGAGCCTTACACATCAACTTCTACCAATGGATTGTTCAATTCCATCTAAGTTGTGAATTATTGTACTTATTACAAGGAACTGACAATGTGATCTTTCTGTGATCTACCACACACCATATTGTCTACAATGTAAAGTATTCAAAAAATATGCAAATAAATATATATAACATTCATAATATTTAAGGCAAACAGTGATAATTTATTCTCATTTAAAGTGCAAGAAACATTATATATACAAAGCAACACTTCAAAGCATGTTTTACAGTATAACCCTAACAATTTCCCACTTATACTCAAAGTATACCACATCATGTCCTAATAATTCTCCCACTTATACTCAAAGCAGCGTGGCAACACACTTGACTCCCATTCCTTCCACATGTTTTGCGAATCTGTTAGGTTGTCCTTCAATGCTATCTTTGTCACCGCTATGTCTCCTCTCTTAACGATTTTTCGTATGAGATGGTATTTCCTTTCAATGAGTTTGCTCGCCTTGTGGGTTCGTGGTTCATTCGAATTTGCGACTGCACCCGCATTATCACAGTAAATTGTGATGCTTTTGAGAAAATTCGAAATCACATCTAAGTCCACTAAGAAGTTCTTTAGCCAAACTGCCTCTTTCGTTGCTTCACAAGCAGCGACGTACTCGGCTTTCATGGTAGAGTCGGCAATGCATTTCTGCTGCACACTTCTCTATGTAATGGCTCCACCTCCTAGATAAACACACTTCCTAAGGTAGGTTTTCTGGAGTCTATGTCTGATTGGAAATTTGAGTCCATATAACCCACAGGGCATAAACTGTCTGATTGAAAGACTAGCATTCTATCTCGAGTTGCTTACAGATACTTCAGAATGTCTTAATCGCAGTCCAATGCTCCTTGCCCAGTTTATGTTGATATCTTGCTACCATACCCATTGCATAGCTTATATCCGGTCTCGTGCACAACATTGCATACATGAAACTTCCAACTGCCGAAGCATATGGAGCCTTCCTCATCTCTTCTATCTCTTTTTGTGTCTTTGGACACATGTCTTTTGATAGATGAATTCCATGCCTGAAAGGTACAAAACCTTTCTTGGCATCTTGCATGCTGAATCGTTTTAGCACAGTATCGATGTACGAGGCTTGAGATAAGCATATCATCATTTTCTAGCGATCTCAAATAATCTTGATTCCAAGGATATGACCACCCTCTACTAAGTCCTTCCTATCGAATTGCTTTGATAACCATACCCTTACATTTGACAATACCTTTTTATCATTTCCAATAAGCATAATATCATCTACGTATAACACTAAGAATGCCAAGGCATTTTTAACACACTTTCTATAAACATAAGTCTCAAACTCATTCTGATCAAATCCATAGGATTGTATTACTTGATCAAAATATTGGTTCCAAGCTCGCGATGCTTGCTTTAGGCCATATATTGACTTCTTAAACTTGCATACAAGGTTTTTTCGGTCTTTTTCAAGGAAGCCTTCAGGTTGACACATATAGATGTCACCTTCAAGACTTCCATTTAGGAATATTGTCTTGACATACATTTGCCAAACCTTGAAGTCTAGGTGTGCAGCTATCGACAAGAGAATGCAGATTGACTTAAGCATGGCTATAGGCGAAAAGGTTTCCTCATAATCGATTCCCTCTCTTTGAGTATGCCCTTTTGCCACAAGTCTAGCCTTGAAGGTTTCGACCTTCCCATCAGATCCTCTCTTTCTCTTGTACACCCACTTGCATCCAATAGGCTTTACACCTTTGGGTGGTTCAACAAGCTCCTACATTTTACAGAGATCCATAGATCACATTTCTGCTTCCATTGCAGTTTGCCAAGAATTTGCATCCTTATCTTGGATTGCCTCGTTGTATGTCCAAGGGTTAGATTCATTTTCACTGGGGACCAAGTCCGAAGACTCTCCCACGAACATGAATCGCTCAGGCTGACGAACGACAACCCTCCCACTACGACGAGGTTCTGGTTGTGTTTGTGTATCACGTGGTATATCATCTTGTACAATTAGTGTAGGAGTGCTCCCTCGTACTTCATTCAAGGTAATCTCACTCTTGGGCTTATGATTACTCATATAGACTTCTTCCAAGAATCTAGAATACGTGCTCACCACGACCCTCTGATCCTTAGGACTATAGAATAAACCCCCTTTCGTTCCTTTGGGATAACCTACAAACAGCCGTAATTCTGAACGAGGTTCCAACTTATCAACTTCCTCGTCTTGCATGTATGCAGGACATCCCTAGATTATGTGTCTCAACTAGGTTTGTGCCCAGACCATAATTCTGAGGGAGGTTTTTGGAACTGATTTAGAAGGGTACTAAGGTAAGAATGTAAACTGTTGTTTCCAAGGCATAACCCTAAAACAATTTGAGTAAGTCAGAATAACTCATCATAGACCTTACCATTTCCAAAATAGTTTTGTTTCTTCGCTCTGCGACCATATTTTATTGAGGTGTTCTGGGCGCAGTTAATTGGGATACAATCCCTTGCTCTGACAAGTAACCCAAAAATTCATTGCTAAGGTACTCGCCTCCACGATCAGATCGTAGAAACTTGATACTCTTTTCCCTATGTTATTTTGCTTCAGCCTTAAACTCTTTGAATTTATCAAAGACTTCAGACTTCTGCCGCACAAGGAAATGTATCCATATCTCGAGTAATCGTCGATAAAAGTAATGAAATACTCAAAACCACCTCTCGCTTGAATTGACATTTGACCACATACATCAGTATGAACGAGTTCTAAAGGCTCTCTTAGTCATTTTACCCTCTTTCCATGATTCGCATGTTAGAAACGGCTCTACTTGGAGTGATTCCAACGAACTGTCACTCACCAACCTTTGAATCCTTTTTTGATTAACATGACCAAGTCTTAGATGCCAAATAAGTGTTCCGTTCATATTTGAAGAATACTTTCTTGTTCTAGAAATAGCAGATGTGATATATGATGCATTTTGTATGATTGTGGGTTATGCACAATTAATAGTATAAAGATTGTTGACTAATATTCTAAAACAGATAACTTCATTATTACGAGTAAATTTAGAAACTGAAAGTAAATTCTTTCTAAAACTTGGAATATAAAGAACATTTCTCAATACTAAAATCTTTTCTGCAACAGCTGCTACTCTTGTATCATTGCCCAAGGTGATGGTGATCTCATTCCCACTAAGTTGTCGGGATTGCTGGAACCCCTGAGAATTGAAACAAACGTGATCAGTGGCTCTCGTGTCCACCACCCATAATTGGGAAGAACACGCTGCTAAACAAGTTTCAATAACTAGTGCGTGAGATGTACCTTGTTTTCCTGCCTTTTTGGGCTGGGGACAGTCTGCCCTCCAATGTCCTTTCAGACCGCAGTTGAAACACTTTCCCTTGTTTGTTTTCTTCTTAATACCACCTTTAGCGGGAATCTTTTCCTTACCTTTGAGATCAACCTGTTTTTTACTTTTAGTTTTCTTCTTCTTTCCGCCTTTCGGCGCAGAAGAGGAAAGTGCATTGCTAGTCATCAAGGTTTGGCTTCTCGGCCCTATAAGCATCTCTTCCACGACCAAAGCTTGCATGACCACAACCAACTTATGCGCTTGACAATTCATAGCATAGTTTAGCTTAAACTGCTCCAAAAAAATTGGTAGAGAATGGAGTATGATATCGACTTGGGTATCCGTATCGAAATCATCACCAAGAATCTCAAGTTTGTTAAAGAATCCCATCATTTTGAGAATGTAATCCCTTACGGGCGTCTCTTCAGCTATTTTCTGCGACAATAAATCCTGCCTGGCCATTTGCCTAGCTGTACAATTCTGGTGAGAGAAGAGTTCATTAAGGTTCATCACAATGTCTGCAGCGGTTCCCATGCTCTGGTGTTGGCACTGCAACACATCTGACATTGAAGCCAGAATAGTGCACCTAGCCAGTTCATCGGATCTTAACCATTGCCTATGATATTCCCTATCTTCCGTACTAGTTTCGTGCGTAGGCTCAGCTGGTCTAGGTTCATCAAGTACAAACTTGTGTCCTTCAGCAGTCAGGAATTGTCATTAAGTTTGTTTTCCAATGTACATAATTCTCCCCTTCTAATTTTATTTCTTTGAGTATATTAATCAGCGGATTAAAGCTTGACATGTTGAAGTGAGAATAAAACATACATTCGTATCAATATCTAATTAACACAATCATTATCACATAATTCGATCATATATCATATATCAAAATCTCATAAAATGATATATACATGCATCATCCAATATCTTAAAACAATTTAAGCTAGTCACGATGAATGTGAATGTTTACTTAAATACATTTAAGCGGGTTACAAACATAACGGTCACAAACCTTTAATTCACAAATTAATAATCGGCTTATTCTTGGCCATATAAAATAGACAGGGACTTCGTGTGGAAGTAAATTTTATCAATTTAATATCTAAGTATTAACCATAACTTAACACGGGATTATTACTCAGTTTTGTATAAGCCTTTGTTGGGAAGGTCATATCGCCACTTAAAATAACCCACAGTTATCTTACGAAATTTATTCTAGTAAACTTGTTTTTGGCATATCCGTTAGGGAGAAAGGCGTTTGCCAATGCGTAACCAAAGACTTCTCTTTAATAAATCACATATGGAGGCCATTTATTAATTTATTATCCATACTAAATTAAAATAAAACACTTAGTAATTTTGATCAATGAGATTTTCTAGGTTCCTCATACACAACGTAAAACAAAACATAAATTAAACACATATTAGACAATTAAATTCAATGATCATGGTTTATTTTTTTTTTCTGTTTTGAAACTAGAAATCCTGTTTTTGAAGATCGCGTAGCCTCCTTCGCAGCATCCATCGTGGGCGCGACGCACCGTTGCGGTCGCGAAGCCCCCCGACGTAGAACAGGCTCTCCTTCGCAGCATTAGTCGTGGGCGCGATTGCGAAGACCCCGGCGTAGAACTGGTTCTCCTTCGTAGCATTTGTCGCGGTCGCAAATTAAAGTTGTTGGCGCGATGCCCTCGGCGCAGAACTGACTCTCCTTCACAGCATTGGTCTCGGTCGCGACTTATGGTCGCGGGCCGACGCCCTTGACGCAGACCAACCTCCAGTTCGCACCGATTTCGATTCTTTCAATCCGTCTTCGTCTTCATCTTTGATCCGTTATAATTTATATACAAAAAATAAATCTAACATCTAGACTAATCTATTATATAAAAACAAACCTAGTCTACTCGTGAAGTTTCTCACGAGAAAATGAATCTGAACGAATCAGATTTAAAAAAACATTCAATTCAACATGAATTAAAACATACATAAAAAACCATGATAATTGAATTCCTGCAAAACAGATCTAATAGTTCTACTATTCAATTTAAATTAAGATGTAAATTTGATTTTTGGAAATTTAATTCAAAATTACAGAGCCAGAAGCAATAGCTCTGATACTAGTTGTTAGGGTATCGGAGATTGTGTCAAGGATCTATTCGGGATGTAATTTGAATTTATATTTTAATAATCAAATAACGATGATATGAAACATTTAAATCACGCAATTCATGTAATTGAATAAAAATAATCATACAACAAGTCCTAAACATGCAGAACTAAGGGATTATCATATTTTACCTTCGAATCGGAGAGGCACCGTTGAGAAGAATTATCCTTTCAACCCAAAGATCTTCTTGAGTATTCACTAAGCCCAAGCTTGCCAATCCGGTGGGGAATCAAATGAACTTTCTAACACTCGAGGAAGGATTAATTTTCTATGGAAAAACAGCCACTCAATTATGCATATCATATGGCATATGGGGACTGTAAAGATCCGAAATATATATATAATAATACTTTTTTTTATATTAATTTTTATTCTAATAGACTAGTAGATATTAGAATTCTAGTATAATAATAAAGCCTTCTAGCCCAAGAAGTAAAAACCCAATCCTAATAAAGCCCCAATTTAGAATTATATATATAGAGAGAGAAAGACGTACATTTAGGGATAATTCAAAAGCAAAAAATACATAGAAACTGCCGAGAAGAAGAATAGAAAATAAATCGGAGATACTATTTTCCTAGGTAAAGAGAGGACGTTCCATTGGAATTTTTTCAGCAATAGAGTTTCATCAGTAGTAAAGGTACACTTGAATTTGTTTCTTTTTGTTCCTTTTATCTGGGTTATATAATTAATCCTAAACCTTTTTTTTTTTTTTTTTATTGACGTTGCCTCTATAATTTCGTTCTAATTAACAAAGTCCAGGAGATATGATAAGGGTATATATATACATTTATATGTATTGATTGAAACATTGAAAATTTTCCTATGTTGCATAGGTGTGCGTGTACAGAGGTAGGATTTAATTGATCTGTTGTAAATGTATATATAAAATGTGACTTGTTCGTATGTTTTAGAGGTATGAACAAATATATATATATATATATATATATATATATATATATATATATATATATATATATATATAGGAAAAATTGGTAAAAATGTCCCGTAAGTTTATCCTAATTAAGAAAATATCCTTTAAGTTTGGCACTTTTTAAAAATGTCTTCTAACTTACAAAAAATTGAAAAAAATGCCCCGTGACCGGCTCTGCAGGTTAGTCATCAGGTCAACCATGAGCTGGCTGTTTTTTGCTTATGTGGCACTTAATTTTTTGACTTTTTTTGTATTTTTCCTGCTTAGTCACTTATTAGGATGTTAAAGAAATAAAAAAAATTATATATATATATATATATATATATATAAATTAATATAATATTTAAATTTAGATATATATGATAATTAAATTTATATAATATTTAAATATTTATAGTTTTAAATTCTAATCTGAGAAATTATTTTAGTAAATCTTTAATATATTATTTTGAATTAATGTAGATTGTAAAATATATAAAATATTCAAAATAAATTATAGAATAATTTAAAAACAAAAATTTATATAGATATCTAAAATCTTTAATATTAAATTAAGTTTTTAATTTTATCTATAAAATTAGTAAAATTATTTTAGTAAATCTTAAAGTAACTAGAAATTTTTTAAAATTAATTTATAAAAGTAAAATCAATTTTTAGAAGAGTCTTAAATCTTAAATTATTTTATATATCCAAAAATTATCTTTAGATTTTTATAATTTAAGATAATTTTTAGATTTTTATAATTTAAGATAATCTTTAGATATATAAAATAATTTAAGATTTAAGACTCTTCTAAAAATTGATTTTACTTTTATAAATTAATTTTAAAATTTTTCAAGTTACTTTAAGATTTACTAAAATAATTTTACTGATTTTGTAGATAAAATTAAAAAAATTAATTTAATATTAAAGATTTTAGTAATCATATATCTATATACTTTTTTTGTTTTTAAATTATTCTATAATTTATTTTGAATATTTTATATATTTTATATATTTTACAATCTAGATTAATTCAAAATAATATGTTAAAGATTTATTAAAATAATTTCTCTTATTAGAATTTTGAACTATGAATTTTTAAATATTATATAAATTTAATTATAGTTTATATCTAAATTTTAATATTATATTAATTATATATATATATGTATATATTTTTTTTTAATAATTTCTTTACCATCCTAATAAGTGACTAAGCAGGAAAAACACAATAAAAATAAAAAAATTAAGTGCCACATAAGCAAAAAATAGCCAGCTCCTGGATGACCTGATGGGTAACCTGCAGTAGCCGGTCACAGGGCATTTTTATCAATTATTTGTAAGTTAGAAGACATTTTTAAAAAGTGCCAAACTTAAAGGATATTCTCTTAATTAGGGCAAACTTACGGGATACTTTTACCAATTTTCCCTGTGATGTGAATTCGTGATTGAGTACTTGTATGATTGTAATTGAGATACTTGATTGTATTTTGAGATTTTATTGAGAGGATGTCAAGGGCCGTAAATAGGTCCGGGATCGTTAAGTGGTCCTTGGGGGAGCCTACCGTGCATATTAAAATTTATAGTGTTGCAGTTAATATATGAGCTAAGGACCGTAAATAGGTTACGGATCGTTATGTGGTCCTTGGAGGCACCGTGCTCAAGAGTCAGGGACCGTAAATAGGTCTGTGATCATTAAGTGGTCACTGAAGGCACTGTGCTTTAGATATTTTGACTGTTCACTGTTGATTTTATGAGTACGAATTTCATGTTTTATTTACATAGTCAAATTGATGTGAGCAACGCATAGCCCCACTGAGTGTATTCATTATACTCACCCCCCTTTTAAACAATCTCAGATTAAGTAGTTCGGAGCTGGCGAGGCGGCGATGGAGGCGAGAAGAGGTTAATCGGAAAATATTTCTCATTTTATTTGCATGGATGACTTTGAATTTTATTGGTGTTGAAATTTGTGATTTTGTCAAATTATTGAGTCAAAACATATAGTTAGTATTCTATTTGGATTTTTTTTTTTTTTTTTTAATTTCTTGTTACTTGGTAGCTTCTGCTTTGATTTGAATATTGATGATTTTCTTTTGGTAGTTTTGTGACGTCCCCATCTCAAAGAAACTTATATTTATTAGAAAAATGGGCAACATCACTACAACCTATAAAAAAAAAAAATCGTTGAACTTTAATTGATGAATTTTTTTTTTCTTGCTCGAAATAATAAATACTCAAAAAATGTTTGTAAGTCACATTGACGCAATCTTAAAACAAGCGGAAGTTCATAATTACTTCAAGATATAACTTTTAAATAGAGGTCGCATAGTTTGAAAAGGTAGTTTAACAAAGTTTAACGCAGAAGTGCGTAACAAAATCTTCACAGTTTGCTTACATGACCCACAAAATAGAGTTTAATAAAGTCCTTTATCAATTATCACTAACTTTCACTTCGGACGAGGGCCCACATCCATCTTCATTCCTCTTCCACGTTAGTACCTGAAAGGAGGGGGTGAGTGTTCGAGAAAAACACTCCGTGGGTTCACTCGGTTGCCCACTTAGATGTCATACAAAGAATTGCAATAATGGACAGTTACATAAACAATGCATATACCATCAACACATAAAACACACCCGAAAACATGATGGACTCTAAATTAAAATAAATATACACATATATACATACTATATAGATACATATAGGAGCACATAGGTGGGGCACGTGTTGCCCCGCTCGAGCAGCATAGCATATTCGGGAGCGACCCGAGGGTGATCTTTCGATCCATAACATGTACGGTGTTACCCGTAGAGCATAATCATATACGGTTTTACCCGTAAGCATAATCGTGTACGGTTTTACCCGTAAAGCATAGCATGTACGATTTTACCCGTAAGGTTTTTTTTTTTTGAAAAGCATAGCATGTACGGTTTTACCCGCAAGGTTTTTGAAAAGCATAGCGTGTACGGTTTTACCCGTAAGGTTTTTGAAAAGCATTACGTGTACGATTTTACCCGTAAGGTTTTTGAAAAGCATAACGTGTACGGTTTTACCCGTAAGGTTTTTGAAAAGCATAGCGTGTACGGTTTTACCCGTAAGGTTTTTGAAAAGCATAACATGTACGGTTTTACCCGTAAAGTTTTTTAAAAGCATAGCATGTACGGTTTTACCCGTAAAGTTTTTGAAAAGCGTAGCATGGACGGTTTTATCCGTAAGATTTTTGAAAAGCATAGCATATTCAGGAGCGACCCGAGGATTTGTACGGTGTTACCCGCAGTCCTAACATAGCTAGTACGGTATTACCCGTATACAATACACATAATATGGCTTACCCATGACTTCACATAAATTTCACACAAGTTTCACATAAATTTCACATACTCGTCACATAAACATAGGCGTAAGCAATCATTCATATAAAAACCATTATAACAATAATTTGCATGAAAAGCAAGTAGACAACATAAAATAGCTACATAGAGTTACCCCACCTAAAAGTGTGACAACTAGTTGGTTGTATAGTCCTTCTCTAGACAGAGGTCCTCTTCTACTTCAACTTATTTTAGTCCTACAATATAGAATACTTGTCTTAGTAAAGGTGGGTACTAGGCTTTAAACATAAATTGAAGAATTGGAGCAAAATTTGTAATTTTATAAAAGTTGAGGGACCATTTTGTAATTTCTAGAAAAATAGTGGCAAATTTGTATAAAAAGGGAAATGGCATTTTCGTAAATACATGGATTTGTTGACTTAAAAAAAAAAGGCTGATAGAAATTGAAATCAAAAATTGCATTTTAGCCCTTAAAGAATATCTAATTTATTTTTTTAAAAAATGGTACAAGAATTTCTGCAGCAATTTTGACCAAATTTTACCGATGACTCGGTCGTCGAAATTATAATTAAGACACGGCTATGGAAAGCTCTCATCAAGAGCTTTCTAGAATGACCAACCACAATATAATCAGAGTTTGGAACAACAAGCTATGACTCTTTGAAGGTGGTTCGGTTATATAGGTTTCGCCTAAACTTTGACCGGCCATAACCGGAGTTCTAGAGCTCGGATTGCAATTCCGAAAACTGTTCCGCAATCCTCTCGCCAAGCACTATCATATTATGTAATAAAATATGGGTTTTGGTAAAGGGACGAAAATGAAAATGGGGCAGTAGCTGATCCGACGAGTCTAAAAAGCCGTCGGGTCAGTTTTCCGGCGACTTCGCGGTATTTCGGTGGCTGGGGATGAAACATTTGAGATGGAAAGAAAGAAGACTTACCAGCTATGCTTTGTGGGAGAAGAAAGGAAGACTTCAAGCTATGTTTTAGTGGGAGGAAGTGATGGAATGAAGACTTCCTCACACCTCTATTTATAGACCTATCAAGCACAAAACCGTGGGAATAAAACCGTGGTATCGGCTGCTAGTTTTGAGCAATAATGTGGGTATAAAACCCATGGAATTTAGCCATTGGTTTGGGAAATATTGTGGGCATAAACCATGGAATTTAGCCATTGGTTTGGGAAATATTGTGGGCATAAACCATGGAATTTAGATATTAGTTTTAGGAAATCTTGTGGCCATAAAACCATGGAATTTAGCCATTAGTTTTGGGAAATAATCCTATGGAGAGGACTTGCCATAAAATGTAGACTTCTCTTATCATTGGGTAATGTAGCGTCTAAGTGTTGTCTAATTAAAATTCTGTATCCCGATCCGTTATAAAATATTATTCATACCATTACTTACAAGGATCAATAATTATGCACGTGTAAGAAAATAATCATAATAAGTATAATGCGCACAAAAATAATGGAACTAATATATATTCAAATAAAATAATGCAACTAGAAAATTCGGGTCGTTACAAGTTTAATTTTAAATGCTATAATATTTATTGAAATTTCTTGATTTACCTTATAAATGTTCTTTATAAAATTTATCTTTCATAATATTTATAATTTCTGTAGCGCCTCTTTAGTGAAACATTATTCTGTAAAATCGGGGTGTTACAGGGACCAAGATTGGTCACCTATTTATAGTTGTAAGGGCCGAAAACTTGGCCTCCAAGTAAAGAGGGGGATTTCAATATCCTCTCCTACTTGGGGATATAATCAACTTCTTTTACTATACAAGTTTGATATGATAAACATTCTGAGCCCATCAAGGGGATATAATCAACTTCTTTTACCAAGACACGGTTTTCTGTATTAATTTAGCAATTTGTCATATAATTAATAATATCGCCCAAAGTATAGCATTGAGCCACATTGACTCTTTGCCCAAAATAAATCAAAACAACATTAATTAATTATATACAATCCCAATTAAGTGACAAAAATTAAGAAATCAATAACCACTGAGATCTAGTTTTTCTATCATGTCAGTCTAGAAAAACTAACTCGTTGTTGGTCCAATTCAGCGTAACAAATGCACTAGTGTAATCTCTTGGTCAAGACAAATCAATCTGAGTCTTGCACATCAACTTATACCAATGGATTGTTCGATTTCATCTAAGTTGTGAATTATTGTACTTTTTACAAGGAAGTGACAATGTGATCTTCTGTAATCTACCACACACTACATTGTCTACAATGTAAAGTATTCAAACAATATGCATTAAATATATATACCATTCATAATATTTAAGGCAAACAGTGATAATTTATTCTCATTTAAAGTGTAAGAAACAGTATATATACAAAGCAATATTTAAAAGCATGTTTTATAGTATAACCCTAAAACAAATTTCATGGGCTATCTGTCATACTCATCCAATTCTATGGTCCAGAAAGAAACTGAGAAAAGAAAATTATGGAAGGTGGACAAAAGTTTATGGAATTGTCTACTCATACCACCAAGAAGATGGACAAGGGAAAGAGAAAGGTCAACCATTTCGTCTAACTATGTTTTATTTTTTTAAGTACTATTTAATTTAATTAGGAAAATGGTTGCAAGTTGTGTAACCTTTTCTCGGGGTAAATAGATGCTTTAAAAAGCTGGCTTTGGAAAAGGGCAAGTGTAATCTTCTCTTCTTGGGGTGGGGGGGGTGGGGGGGTTGTGTTAAATAGGCTCTTTTGAATTTGTCCATGTTTTCAAAAAGTGCAAACGTGCACTACCTCTTTGGTATAGTGAAAATGTGAACTTTTGATGATGGGGTTTTGGAGAATATTTATGTATTAAACTCTTGCCTACAACTTAATACATTATTGCAACTTATTTTGCATTTTGTATGTGAGATGAATGTTATGGCTTTTGCAATTTTAAGCTCTAGTTTCTTTACATAGCCTGGACTTTTTCACAAAAATGCTTTTTTGTACACTTCTTTTGCACTTGCGTAATGTGAACTCCTTGTAAATTATCTCAACTTTCTGCTTTTTTGTACTTTAAACACATTACACATTGAAACCAAAATCCTCAAGTTTACTAGTACCCAATCATTCATTTAATAAAGAGAAAATTACAGATTGTCATCCAAACTTTTCGTGTTTTTACACTTTGCCATAAAATTTATTTTTTGTTGAAGTTTTCATCTGAACTTAAGATTTTATTGCAAATTACCATCTGTGATAAATCTCAGCCATCCATAATTGGACAATCAATGGTTAAGATTCAATTGATATGGCAATTTGTAACAAAAAAATTTATATAGAAAATCGTAAAAACATGTAAAGTTGGGATGGTGTATTGTAATATTCCCTTTAATAAAATACAACTCAAAATCTTCTTAAAACAATATCCAAACATAATACAAATTAATTGACTTTCTATCAATATGATACACTATTGAAAAATACTAATTCATTGATTACGAGTTGAAGAATTCTTGATACAAAATCCTTCGAGGGAGCATATTTCTTGTGATTTTGGGAGCACAATCAACCGAAATGCAACAACCCCAAATCAACCACGAACCCTAAATAAAAAAATAGCTTAACAAGCACTTCGATAAAAATGTAGAGATTGAAGCTTGTCAACTTCATGTTCTTTTTACTGCAACTTATGCATGTTCCTCTTTGATCTTCAATCCATTGACATTGCAATATGTTGCAAGGCAGTGAAGGCTCTCTCTCACTAAGATTTCTCCTTAGATCCACCTCCAATGGTCGGCGGCTCTTTGTCGCCGGCCATATCCACCCTCATTTGCTCCACTCTCGTTGGGTAGCTAGCCAGTTTTCCACCTTTGGTAATACCATCCTAGTTCTCATATGACGGTAGTACCGTCCTCGTTTCATTGATGTCAATCTCATCTGGGTTTTCATTTGACGGCATCACCGTCCTCATTTTGTCGGTGGCAATCCCATCCGACTTCTCATTTGACGGCAAGACCGTCCTCGTTTTGCTGATGGAAATTACATCCGACTTCTCATATGACGGAAGTATCGTCCTCGCTCTGCTAATGGAATTCCATCCGGCTTCTCATTTCACGGCAGTACCATCCTCTTTCTCTAGTTAATGTTAAACCACATATTGCTATACTGTTTTCTCATGAAAATTTTGATTTTGCATAGTGATATGTTACAATTTTCTATTTCTTTCCCTTACCTGTCAGCCTGTGGTATGGAAGGATTTTATTTACTTATTTTTCGCGATTTTATGAGGTTGGTTTGTGATCTCCATATTTTCCTTTTTCTTTGTTTGTTTTCGTTTATAATAGAACCTATGAATTTAATTTCCAATTTGTTGCCTGCTTTTCATCTCTTCCTCTATAGTAGAAATCTAAAATCGCAGAATTTGGTTCATTTCCTCCATCTTCTTATTAACAAAAGCAAAACTATCCTTCTCTGACCTTAATTCATTTGTTCTTCTCAAGAGACCTCCAATAATTACCTTACTTCGATCACAAAGAGGTGGATCAATCCACATAAAACATTAATGTTTTTGAAAAAATTGAATGATTAAGTCAGAACACTAAACACTATTTCAAACGGCAAAGTAGACGATGTCATAAATCAAAATAGAAACCAGGTAGTTTGGGCAACCATAGAACCTACGCCCAAGGTTCTCTTCCTTCCACGAGGTCACAACGGCTGCATCCATACCACGATGGCACCTTAATGATGGTTGCGAAGTCTCAAGTGACTGTGACATTATGGAATCACGAGCTTGACTGAAGTGAAATTTTTTTATTTTTGTGTTTTAGGGCTCTTCTTTTTTAGCAGGAGTGTTCTCTGATTTGGAGAGAGTGAGGAGGGGATTTAATTTACCATAATCAAATGTTGAGGTGGATTTTACATTATTTAATGTATTATAATAAATGTCGTTTTTTCTTAAAATGTGTTACACATCAGTAAAACACGCCAGAAGCTCCAAAATTAATGATGTGATTGACACATGAGACTAGGGATGTTAATCGAGCCAACCTTATCGGTATCAGGCTAAAACTTAGTAATTTTCGGAATAATCGGACCTCGATTTAGTCGAGTCATTTTTATCTGGTCGACAATATCGTGAACCTAACCCTAACCCTACTGGTTTTCGGGCTAGTCGGACCACTATCGGGCTATAAGTTAGAATTTTTTAAAATTTATATTTAAATCCATAATTTGCTTGAATTTAGTGTTTGTGCTCATTTAGGATCCACAAGATCATGACACGCATCATTACTAAGAGTATGAACACGTTGAAGGTTAGGAAATCTAGATTTCAAAACCTTCAAAAACATCAATATCAATACGAACGAATTAAAAATTCATAGTTGACGTAAGAACTATATGGTTACAAACATTAAAAAGTGTTGCATTAAAAAGAGCATATCATCAAAATATAAATATTATTACCACAACATTGAGTTCATGAAAATTAATTAATTCATGAATAATATTACAATATAACCTTAGTATAAATATCAACTACAACAAATGCATAACAATGTAACATTACTTAATGAAATCATAGTAAAAAATATTACAAATAGATCAATATAATATCAATGGATGCTACTCTCATTTTTTATTTTTTTTTAAATACATATGAATTAATCCAACTATTTAAGTGAACAATGACTTACACTAACAATATAAATACATACATATATATATATATAATACATTCAATAATACATAAATTTGTTTTTCTTTTTCCTAAAATATATATACATTATAACAATAATTACAATATATATAATGTGAGTTTATTTAAGGTTCTCCCCAATATTGGCGAAGGTCAAACCTAATTTTTCACCTACTTTTCACCACTTTATTTACCTCAATCTACAGCACTTCAACACTCCCCAAGTTTACATAAAGACACTCATAGAATTTGTTCAGGTTCCTAAGTGGGCTAGCCTATCGGGTTAATCGGGACTCAGTTAGTCAGACCATTTCAAATGTGCTACCAATATGATGGACCTAAACCTACACGGTTTTGGGCTGACCCTGAGATTTAAGACTTTTCTAACATCTCTACGTGAGACATTCATGCAAAAAAATTGGACCGGCGGCGAAAATTGAGGTAAAACTGGATAAAATATACATATGAGACTAATTTTTTTTTTTTTTTAAAAAAAGTAAAAATTGATGAGACCATTTACGTGAATTAAGCAATTTCATATGGGACCATTTATGATTTTTTGGCTTGAATGTAAAGAAGAAAATAAACAACACATGAATGAAAATAGTTGATTGTTGAGATTATGGAGGATGTGTGGGGGTGGTAGTGATACAAAAAATTAAGTCAAATTGGACACATATGGAAAGAGGTTACATCTACATAAAAAATGTGTATTCTTCAGGAAAGTAAAATTCTGAAAAATAAACCTAGCCTAGCCAAATGTGAAAATTGAGAATAAAGTGAAGAATTATATTTTGGAAACCTGAAACGGAACTGCAAAAGTGAGGAGTTGTAGACTACATAGACATCCTCATCATAAAATTGCTAACAATCAAAGCTTGCATCATTTAACTTTAAACAAAAAAGGACTTGATAACTTTCCATCGACACAGGAAAAACAAATATACATTCACTTGCTTAAGAATCAGTTAATTAGTTGTCAATAAAAACTTAATCTTTTTATTTTTATTTTCATTGCCCAATCACTTCTCAAAAAAAAATTCATTTTCACATTTCAAATCTAATTTTTTGGATATAATTAAATTAACTACTTTTTGTCCACCTTCTGTTTTTTAGGTATAAATATAAAATATAGCATTTTTCTTCATTTAATTAGCCCTCAAAAGAAGGTCATCTTTTCAAATTTAAAATCTAATATTTTGCCTATAATTAAGTTAATAGCTTCTTTTTTTTTTTTTTTTCAAATTCATTTTATCACTCTACAGCTAAGATTTTACAAAAATAATATTCAGATTTAGGAATGTAATATGTTGGGAAAATGAAAGAGTTTCCAAATATGTCTTCTGATTTATTATATAATTCCTCCGTTTCAAAATAAGTGTCTTTTTAGATAATTTTCTTTTTTAAGTAAGTATCGCTTTAGCACCAAAAAAAACCGCAATTCTTCCAATTATCATAAATAATCTACTTAATTTATTGATTATTTCCTTATTCCACAAATATATCCAATAAAATTGATTATGTATGAAAATATTTGCCTTTTATATTTATCCTTAGTTTCTTTTAAAAAGTTAAAAAGACACTTATTTTGAAATGAAGTGAGTATATAAATAGAGAAAAAGAGAGAGAGGAGAGAGGGGAGAAAGAGAGAGGTTAAGCCCCGTTCTATTTCTTTGTTTATGTGTGTTAGAATAAATTATAAATTAAATTGTGGTTAATGCACTTTAATGCTATAATTAAGTGATCGGAAGTTTAATTTTGTAGGAATTAAATTTCACACGATTAATTTACTCACGGAGTAGATAATCGTAGGTTTTTGAATTTCTCAAAACCGAATTTTGGTGAGTGATAAATTAACATAAAGTAGTCACTTAGTTATGTATTAATGGAGGATTAAATAACTAAAGAGTTATTATCCCACATTGAAACTAATGATGTTGTGGAATATCTTAAAATATAATTTAGTCACACGTTATATGGAATAGCATGTGAGGGAGTCCCATGGGAAGCCCACACACGCGGGCGCTCGGCTTGGCTCGGCCACGCCATGCACCCGGGCCCGGGCTTTGGGAGTGCCTCGGCCTCGGATCCTATCTTTTTACAGACCCAAAACGATTGGACTTGCCGGATTGGGTCGGTTACGGACCAGGTTTGAATTTGAATTCAAACGGGATCATTATGGGCTACAAAACTGCCAGGATATATTTAAAGAGAAATATCACTTGCATGCAAACACATGCCTTAAACACCTCTGCCTCTGCTGGTCAAGCAGCTACCAAAACGTTACCCACTCCTCCGGCTAATATTGTGGAGAAACCGGATAAGTTTTCATGTGAGAACTTCAAGAGATGGCAGCAAAAGATGCTATTCTACCTGACAACTCTTGTAATAGCCTCGTTTTTAAGGAAGATCCTCCAGCTATCCTAGTTGAGGATGATACTGGTCGGGAAAGGCACATTGCCTTTGACTCTTGGACACGTGGTGACTACCTGTGCCAGAATTATGTACTGAATGGACTAGCTGATTCGTTGTACCATGTCTATGCCGACATGAAATCGGCGAAGGAGCTTTCGGAGGCTCTGGATAAGAAATACAACCGGAGGATGCAGGAACGAAGAAATTTGTGGTGGCTCGTTTTCTTGATTTCAAAATGGTGGACAACCGCTCGGTAGTGGAGCAAGCTCAAGAGCTTCAGCTCATTGTTCATGATGCCTCAATCGAAGACATGAAGCTTCTGGTGTCATTCGTGGTGTCAAGCTTGATCGAGAAGCTGCCTCCTGGGTGGGGCAATTTCAAGAATTACTTGAAGCACAAGCGAAAGGAGATGACAGTCAAAGACTTGATCCTTAAGCTACGAATTGAGGAAGACAACAGGAAAAACGAGTCTCGGTATAGGGCTCAGAATGAGGCAAAGGCGAACCTATTGGAGAGGGGATCTTCTAGTAATAAGAGAAAACACCCAGCCGATAACAACATTCGAGATAACAGTTAGCCGAACAATAGTGGCAAAGGAAAGCATTCTGCAAATGCTCCCAGGTTTACAGAAAATTGCTATAACTGTGGTAAGCCAAACCACATGGCAAAGAATTGTCGGATACCTAAGAAGAAGAAGAAGAAGAAGAAGAAGAAGAAGAAGAAGAAGACAACTGCCAATGTTGTTGAAGACAAGTTGGACCTCACTGCTGTGGTTTTCGAGGCTAACATTGTGGACAATCCAAGAGAGTGGTTTGTCGACATAGGAGCTTCCTATCATGTTTGCTCAAATAGGGAGGTATTCTCCAGTTACAAGGCTTCTTCCGGGAGGAATTTGCACATGGGAAACAAAGCCTCTTCAGAGGTGGCTAGAGTGGGCAACGTAATTCTCAAGATGACCTCAGGAAAAGAGCTCACACTAAAGGATGTCCTGCATGTCCCAGACATCCTGAAAAACTTGGTTTCTAGATCTTTGCTAGTGAAGCATAGGTTTCGATTGGTCTTCAAAGCCGAAAAGTTCATATTGAGCAAGCAATTAGTTTTCATAGGGAAGGGCTTTGTAGTTATGGTTTATTCAAAATAAATGTAATGGCTAAACGCCAAGTGAATAATGTAACTTCCTATATGAATGAAAAAGCATCTACTTCTTCTTACTTGCTTGAGTGTTCCTCTTTATGGCATTCTAGATTTGGACATGTAAATTTTAATGCTATAAAACATTTAGTAATTTAGATTTGCTAAAACTGAATGAAGTAAAGTCATATGAAAAATGTGAAGTATGTGTTGAAGCTAAAATGATCAAGTTACCTTTTCATTTAGTAGAAAGGAGCACTACACCTCTAGAATTAATACACTGATGTGTGTGAGTTGAAATTTGTGCAGACTAGATGTGGGATAAAGTTCTTTATAACTTTTATAGATGACTGCACAAGGCATTGCTATCTTTATCTTTCTAAGCAGTAAAGATGAAGCAATAGAAGCATTTAAAAACTACAAATCTGAAGCTGAAAATCAACTAGGCACCCGGATTAAAATAATCCAAAGTGATCGAGGTGGTGAGTATGTAGCTATGTTTGAAGAGTTGTGCTCTCAGAGTGGCATAATTCATCAAATTACATCTCATTACTCTCCTGAATCAAACGGCGCTACAGAACGCAAGAATCGTACTCTTAAAGAGATGATGAATGCCTTGTTGATTAGTTCAGGGTTACCCCAGAATATGTGGGGGGAAGCTATACTTACAGCTAAAAAGAAGTACATAAAACTCCTTATGAGCTGTGGAAAAGACGCAAGCCGTCATACAAATACCTCAAAGTGTGGGGGTGTTTGGTGAAAGTTGAGGTGCCATTACCTAAACAAATTAAAATTGGCCCTAAAATGGTTGATTGTATATTTGTTGGGCATGCACTCAACAATAGTGCTTATTGGTTTCAGATCCATAAGTCTGAAATTACAGATGTTAGGTTTAAGAACACTTACAACACACACAAGAGAATTCAATCCAGAAATGAACGAAAAACAAACTGAAAATCGGCCAAACAAAACCGAACGCAAAACTAGGAAATAAAATGAAGAACGCACAGCTTTTACGTGGTTCGATCAATGTGATCTACAACCACGGAGGCTTTATACACCTCAATTCACTCCACTAAATAATCAATTACAAGAAACAACCCAGAAAACTAGAAACCCTAATTCACAATCCGAATTGAGCTCAAGAACCCTAGCTTTCAAATTCTAATGATTGTGTAATGTTTACAGAGGGAAAAATACGTGTATCAACTCGTCTTTTCAAGTAGAACAAATGTATATAAAGAGCTAAGCTCGAATCAAGAAGCTCTGGAAGCTAGAATCAATTCAGTTTTCAACTGCTCTTAAAACTGGTACACGTCTTCAACAACGGTTTCTCATGCAACAGTTTAAAACCGTTGTATATTTCTGTTATAACCGTCACAAACCCGGTTCTTCAATAACCTCCAAAACTGACTTGATATAAACCAGACTCTTCAGTCCGGTTCTTCCCAATCCAAACCCGGTTCCTGATTCTACTCAACTCCTACTACAAGACATGCTCACTTGATGATATTGAATTGACACCTACAACAGATATGAATGTGGGTACACTTATTGAATCAATGAATGTTGTGTTCTTTGAAAATATCTTTCCATGTAGAGAAAGAATGCTAGAAAGTTCGAATCAAAGAGTTACTTTTGAGAAAGGAAGTAGTTCGAATTTAAAAAGAACTGTTGAAGCTACTAGTAGTTCTTGATCCTTAGACGAAGAGGAAACAAAACGTAGAAAAAAAGCTAAGACTACTAAGTCATTTGGTTCTGATTCTATCATATATATGCTAGATGATGAACGAAATCAATAAATGAAGCTCTGTCTAGTCCAGATGCTCCATTCTAGAAGGAAGCAATCAACAGTGAAATTGAATCTATCATGCAAAACCACACGTGGGTGTTAACCGACCTTCCACCACGTTGTAAACCTTTAGGATGAAAATGGATCCTAAAGAGAAAGTACAAAACTGATGGTTCAATAGATAAATATAAAGCTCGTTTGGTAGCCAAAGGCTTCAAACAGAAAAAAGGTGATGACTCTTTGATACTTACTCCCCTGTGACCAGGATCACATCTATTCGAGTGCTTCTCTCGATTGCTGCAATACACAATCTTGAGATTCACCAAATAGATGTGAAGACTGCGTTCTTAAATGGAGTGTTGGAAGAGGAGATCTATATGAATCAACCTGAAGAGTTTGTAGTACCTGGACAAGAAAATATGGTATGCAGACTAGTAAGGTCTTTATATGGTCTCAAACAAGCGCCAAAACAGTGGCACTTCAAATTTGACACCACCATGTTGTCAAATGGTTTCAGAAACAACGAGTGTGACAAGTGTGTGCACGTAAAAGGTACATCGGAAGCATTTTTCATAGTATGTCTATACGTAGACAATATGTTAATCATGGGAAGTAGCCACGAAATCATCATGGATATGAAGAGGATGTTGAAAAGAAATTTCGACATGAAATATATGGGCTTGGCTGACGTGATTCTAGGAATCAAAATCATTAGGACAACAAAGGGAACTGTGCTGACTCAGTCTCACTATGTGGAGAAAGTACTCAGAAAATTCAGCGCCTTTGATGATCCACCTGCCAAGACTCCATTAGAACTTAATGTTCATCTAAACAAGAACATGGGTGAACCTGTAGCTCAAGTGGAATATGCAAAAGTGATAGGGAGTCTAATGTACATAACAAATTGTACTAGACCGGATCTTGCATGTTTTGTAAACAAAATGAATAGGTTTACAAGTAATCCAAGTCAAGAACATTGGAAATCTTTGACAAGGATTCTGAGATACTTAAAATATACTCTGACTCATGGGCTACACTACATGAGATATCCTCCTGTAATTGAAGGGTACAGTGATGCAAATTGGATTTCGAGCACGAAATACTCGTTTTCCACAAGTGGATACATTTTCACTAATGAAGGTGGAGCAGTGTCGTGGAAATCGACAAAGCAAACGTGTATAGCCAGATCCACCATGGAATCAGAATTCATTGCTTTAGATAAAGTTGGTGAGGAAGCAGACTATATAAAGTCTAAGGTGTAGCGGATCCATTAACCAATGGTTTAAACCGAGATCAGTTGGTCAAGTTGCGACATAAAATGGGAATTAAACCCTCCAATTAAAGAATGAAAACGGACACCCAACCATGATAAGTGGAGATCCCACAAACTTGGTTCAATGGGAAAACTAAGTTTTGGAAGTTCGGGAGAAGCACTTGGAAGACTATATCTTCAAAATCCATCCTTAGAATGCAAGAAAAGTGCTTAAAACCTGTAACGGTGGTAGAGGATAAGTCTTATGACTTTTTATGACTTTGAGATACCTCAAGGAAGGTAGAGTAGTACATGATACTCGATAAAAAGGTTACCTATATAAGTGTGACGTTAAAGGCCGCTTCAAATGAAACACTTATGAATTCAAAAAGGGGTTCCATGGCTGAAACAGACCAAAACGTGAGAAGAAGGATGTTCTGGTCAGTATTGTGCAAACATTGTTGACTAGGTACACACTAAGGGGGATTGGTTCAAAGATTAAACATGTACTAAGCCGTCGGTGTATCCGACAGTGGATTTCTATGGAAGGTTCAAAGTCACAAACCACCTTTCCTTAGGTAGAGTTTAGACTTGACATTGCATTCATGCATGCATTAATTTTAACTCATGTAGGGGATTGTTAAAATAAATTATAAATTAAAGTGTGGTTAATGCACTTTAATGCTATAATTAAGTGGTCGGAAGTTTAATTTTGTAGGAATTAAACTTCACAGATTAATCTACTCACGGAGTAGATAATTGTAGGTTTTTAATTTCTCAAAATCAAATTTTGGTGAGTGAGAAATTAATACATAAAGTAACCACTTAGTTATGTATTAATGGAGGATTAAATAACTAAAGAGTTATTATCCCACATTGAAACTAATGATGTTGTGGAACCTCTTTAAATATAATTTACATGTTATATGGAATAGCATGTGAGGGAGTCCCATGGGAAACCCACACACGCGCGCGCGCACTCGGCTCGGCCACGCACACGCGTCGGAACTCAGGCTTTGGGCTTTGGGAATGCATCAGCCTCGGATCCTATCTTTTTACAGACCCGAAACGGCTGGACTTGTCGGATTGGGTCGGTTACGGACCAGGTTTGAATTTGAATTCAAAGGGGATCATTATGGCCTCCAAAACCGCCAGGATATATTTAAAGAGAAATAATGCTGAAAACGTTGGGCCAGGTAACAGCCCAGAAACGGCCAGTAGGTCATTAGTGTCATTAAACAACCATTATTTGGTTGTTCCTCTTGGAGCCTATATATAGGCTGGTCACTTGCATGCAAACGCACACCTGAAATATCTCTTTCATATCTCTGCATTTTTGCATACTAGTTCTAAAGGCTCCAGTTTAGACGAACGTTCTTAGTTCGGTAGTACCTTTTCTGATAGTGGTGCTACTTCAGAAAAGGGGAAAATCATTTTATCTTTCGTCCTAAGGACAGTGGGCATTCCACGACTCGATTTACATTCCAGTTTCTGCTTCTTTCCCTCATCCTCTTATTTTCTTGAAATACCATCAGCTTGAAATAACAATGTGTTGTAGATGTGATTGAATGTTAAACGTGTTACATATAATAAATCAAAATTCGAGAGATTTAATTTATTATTAGGCTTAGATTACATAACATAATTATTCAATAGTAATGCGAAGTTTGGGAATCTTTGCGAGGATATTATTATCATTATTAGACACAGAACACATAACTAACATACTATGAATTTAGGGAGTTTTATATTTTATTTATTATCTAATTTATATATTAACTTCTTATAAATTAATAGTAATAATTAGTATAACTATTAGATAAATAATTAAAATTAATTAATAACTTATTATGATCTTATTTTCAAAATTTTTATTATTATTATTTTCTGATTTCTTTAATTATTTCTTTCATTCTATTTTAAATTTTAAATGTTTTATTTATTATTATTATTATTATTATTATTATTATTATTATTATTATCATCATCATCATCATCATCATCATCATCATCATCATCATCATCATCATCATCATCATCATCATCATCATCATCATCGTGATCATCATCATCATCATCATCATCATCATCATCATTATTATTATTATTGTTATTTGTGAATTTTATAATTATTTAGGTAGACAAATAACATTTTTTGGCTATACAACTTATATTGTATTGGATCCGCAAAAAATATTAAAAATTTGAAGAATTACAAATTATACTATTTGGGTAAATGAGTTATATTTTTTGTTAAATAAGATGTATTATATCTGATCCGCCACAAAAAAAAAAAAAAAAAAATAAAAATAAAAATCTAAAGAATCAAATTAACCTATTCGGATAATCAAATTATAATTTTTTGTTATACTATATCGGATCCAGAAAAAACAAATTACAAAACTTTAAAGATTTACAAATTATAATGTTCAAGTAAACAAATTACTTTTTGGTCAAACAAGTTGTACTATATTGGATCCGCCACAAGAAAAAGAAAAAAAAAAAAAAAACTTACAGAAATAAAAATAATAAATAAAATCAAATCATAAAATAATTAAATAAAAAATAATTAATTATTAACTTATTGTTCATTATTAATAAAAATATTATAAAATAATTAATAAAAATAGACGGTCACTTAGATCTCAAAGTTGTGACTTCCCAATTGAAAGAGAACATTTTCATCTCCTGGCCACCATATACCTTTGTTCAAAATTGGAGGAAAATTTTTTATAAACTAATGTAGTAATATATATAAAACTAGTATTTTTACCCGTGCACATGCACGGGATGTCCATAGAATGCAACATTATTTTTCTTACATATCTGTAACACATACTATATAACTAATAAAATTTTAATCAACTTGGAGAATGAATAAAAATACAAACAAAAAAAAAAAAATGGCCGATGAGTTATTTCATTGACATCTTATTTACATTTACCTGATAATAAAAAAACTACACATTTCAAAAAATTCTTAGAAGACGACGTTCTTTGTTATCTTTTGTTTGACAACTTCTTTGTAGCAATTTAATATTTTTAGTCCCTCTCTGCTTGTCACCCTCGAAACTACTACGTATAATTGACCATGACTGAATACCAATTTTTTAAAAAAACAGACCGACATGCGACAGTGGTTGTCCTTCACTTTTGTTGATTGTCATTGCATATGACACAATAATTGGAAACTGTCTTCTTTGAAATTTGAAGGGTAGCCTTGGATCCGAAGGAGTTAGTGAAAGCCTTGGAATGATGACCATATCTCATAGCTATTTCCAGTTATGATCTTTCCTTCAAGGACATGTTTCCCAAGCCTCGTTAAGACCAACCTTTTACCATTGCACAATCCTCTTAAGTGGTCTATGTTCCTCAACAACATGACATGAGTGCGCACCTTAAGCTTGAGCTCATGATTAGGAACACCGGAACACTTAAACAAATTTAAGAATTCAGGTATGTGAACATCCACCAACACGTCAACATTGCTTTCAGACTTGCAAGCATAGTCAGAGCTTAAATACTCCTTGGACTCACGCTCATTGAGCTTAATCATGTGGTCATTTAATTGCCTAAATTAGAGAGATACAAATATCCAAGTGATTTTAGCCCACATTATATTCAGGAAGATTTGTAACATTAAGTAGATTTTGATATAAAAATTGAATATCATATTGTTGTCTTACATATCATATTATAATTGATGTTAAATATATTTTATAATATCTAATAAAAAATAATTATTTTATATATCTTATTGTTGACTAATTCATTTCTATCCATAATTAATATAGATATTATTTAGCTTACTTTTCAAAAATAAATTATAATTATATATTAATTTAATGTGTGTTATAATGTATTCCAAAAATTACATATAATATGTATAATTTGATTTGTCTTCGATATATATAGTAATGATACTGGTCAATTTTATAATAATTACGTTGATTTTGTCTTTATTCTATTACTGTAAATAAACTTACTTATAATGGTTATAAATTGTTTCAAATATTATTCGATAGAAATTGATGCAAATAATAATATACTAATATTGCAATGTTTTTGTCCAGATTTTAATATTTTATCGAAGACATAAAGTCTAATTCTAAATTGACCTTTAATTTTAAAACAACTTCATCAACAATAGTTCAGCAAAAACTATTTCATTGATATTAGGATAACATTTACAATACTAAAGCATTACAAAATTGTTAACACTACTGTTAACTATCTATATTACAATTAATACATACTAAATTAAAAATATAAAAAGAGTCATAAACATTGAACTTCAAATTTTCAAATTGCGGTTGAAACTCAAACATGCACAAACAAAGCCTTGAATACTGCAAGGATTGAACCATGTCATGGCAATCGGTGAGACGACAAACATCATTTTTTAATTACACCAGACCGACAACAAACTCCGCGTCGCCAGTATTAAGAACAACAATTCCCTTACGTATTTGATCAGGAGTTAAATGTTGTCGGACGAAATCTCCAGGAATAGTTTTTTTTAAAAATGTAAATTAAACAAAATTAAAATTAGTTGAACCTAAATTTTAAAAACACACCTTAAAAGTAATAACTAAAAAAAAAAATTACAATTTTTTTCGCTAAATCGCTTTGTGAATCGCAAATCAACCACAAAAGTTGGAAATTCATCGTCATCATCAATGAGAATATGATTGTTGGCAGTACCTGCATAAAAAAATCAATGTAGAAGCTTATATTTTATATGTATTATATACGCATAACACTGCTCCATTTTTTCTCTCTCTAAAGAGCGCTCTCTCCTCTCTCTAAAAACAAAACACAACTTGGTCATCTTCCTCGTTGGCCGGTGGCAATAGCCGCCGGCCAACCTTTATTTATTTAGCTTTCTTATCCTTTTCTTACTCATTTGTCGTTTATTTTCGTAGAACTGTTCCTTTTGTCTATTTTCCATTTTATTGGAATTTTATTCGTTCATATCTGTTTAGTATAATCTGGGTCAACAGTTTGGTTTTTCTGGGGGCCCGCTTTGTGCGCAGATCCGAATCCCTTCACGACTTCACACTAGTTTGGTTTTTCTGGGGGCCTGCTTTGTGCGCAGATCTGAATTGCACTTGGATCTTCGCGACTTCACACTCGAAGTCAAGATCCCTTTGGGATTTTAGTGCCTTAGCCGCCATTGCTGCACTTGTTTACCTTCACTGAGGATTCAGGTTGTACTTGCCATTGAAGAATCTTTCAAGCTTCTCCCCGAAATGGGAGAATGGTCCCATGGCGGCGTCCTGTTTGCGGCCCTTAGTGGCCCGTTTCCCGAGTCCGCCGCCTTGCCACGATCTGTAGTTCTTGAGCGAGCCCATGGCTGCGACCTTCATGACGGACTCGTTCTTACTGAGTCAGCCGCCTTGCCGAGTCAACTCATTCTCCGAGTATTGTGAGTCGACCCACTGAGCTGCGTATCGAGGCCCAGAATCCTTCTAAGTAATGGTGGCTCGCGTTCCGCGTACGAGGCTGAGTACGATTAGGTGTGCAGGTGTTCATCATCTTCAGATTTCATCCCTGCAGTGGAGTTTTCATGACCCCATTTCTAGGAGACCACTGCATAGGGTCTGCGATATTTTCTGAACTTCTGTTGCTTAAGAACATCCTTGCATTTTTTCGTATTATTCAGATTTTCTGGACTAGTAACAAGGCCTGTGCGCCTTCTTGTGTGAACGATGATGTATCTGGGCTACTATGACTTTTCTATTGTGACTGACATGTCCATGGGGGTCGTGGTTTAAAGCCCCGGGTGCGATGTGTGTTTTCTGTATTGCTGCTGGACTTTTTGCTTTCTGATTTGGTGGGCTCTAGACCTCCAGCATCACAACAGATGTGGATATGAGTTTTTGATTTAGCCAGGTTTGGATGTTAACATTTGCTGATCCAAGCCTATTCTCGTAGACATGCCTCGAGAATTTGAAGACCATCCATACAGTATTTCTGGGATTATTTTGGTACTGTTGCTAGGTTTTCCAGTCGTGATATCAGCTGTTGTGGCTTTTCTTTTTCATTTATCGTAAGCCTTTTTATCTGAATTTTGGATTTGGTACTTGGCTCTGCAATCCCGGGTTTTATTTGGAGGCAGTCCCTCCATTTTCTACTGCTTCTTTGGGATTTTGATTTGTTTAGCTGGACTCTATTGGGTTAGTTTTGGAGACTTGAACACGTCTTGGGATTTGTTGTTGGGTCACAATTACAGATTTTACGGCTCTGAGCTAAGGCATTGAAATCCTCAGAGGGACTTTTAGACTCACACCGATGTGAGGAGCGTTGCTAATCCCCCACGCTCGGGTTTCGTGACATAGAGCAAAATGATTGGGAGCTCGACCTCTGTAGTTTGCTCGGCGACAGTTCAATTTTGGTTCTTCTCTCCAACCGAACCGGTCATTTCCAGTGTTTTTACACTAAATTGGCTTTGTCTTGTAATTGCTTTATTTTAATTAGCCATTTTTAGTTTATTCTGGATACCTTTATCTGCCGGCTTGTGGCATGGAAAGGATTTTCGTTTGACCCTTGTGAGTGACCAATCTGTGGTCTCCACATTTCTTGTTCCCTTTGTTTTCTTTTCTTTATTTATAATACTACCTATTTATCTATACGCATAATACATAAAAAATTATAAATTTAGTAAAAATAAACTTCAAATTATGTAATATGTTTAGTTCATAAACATATTTTTTTTCATAATCGTGTGGTTTAATATATAAAATAAATCATAAATAAAATCTTACTATAATATAATTTATGTGATAACAAATAAAAGAGTTATGGAAGATGGTATTAACTTAAATTTACTTATAATTATAAGTAACAATATCTTAAGAAAATATATTTAAAGTTCAAAACTTTTCAAGAATTAAATTAATGAAAACATACCATGATCATCTCCATTTTGCACTACCATGATGTTGCCGATTTTAGCCAAGCTAGATTGCATGAAATGGTATCTAATAGCTCATTTTATAGTGGGGTGATAGTATTTTTCTTGAAATCGAGACAACAATAAAAGTATAGAGATTGATGTAATTTATTGGATAGACAAAAGTTTATTAAATTTGAAGAGACCTTTGGATGAATTATCTTCCAAAATATTAAGTCATTCAATACAAAGTCATCATATTGTTTGCCATTATCGAATATTGTTCTTTGTATTATTTATAAAATATAACTTATTGATTAAAATTCATGTAGGTTTAAAATTTTATACATAGAGATGAAGTAAAATAATGTTTATAATTGGGATATTACTATGCCATCACATTTTTATATCATCAAATATATTATTGTTATTTGTATAGGGTTAAAAAACTTAAACTACTTTCTAGGGTTTTTATAATAATAATATTAACACATGCAAAAACATAAAAATCTGTTAAACAATGTTTTTTTAATTATAGTTTAATGTTTAGGTTTATAGATTAGTTTAATTTAGTTTATTTTGTACAAAAAATTGATTTTTTTTTTTTTTTTTTTTTTTACTAAACTTCATCAAAAAAATAGTTCTCAATAAAAATCGTAACAAAACACTAAAATATTAAGACATGCATAAACATGAAATAAAAATAATATTTTAGTGAAAATTAGTTTAATCTTTAGGTTTATTCTTTTGGGTTAATTATTTTAGTCTGCCGATTTTACATTAAACTTTGTCTGCAAATTGAAATGGTACATAGTAGCTCATTTTATAGTGTGGTGGAAAAAATTGTCTATGTATGAAATTTTGGTTAAGTAAAAGTAATGACAGTGATGTAATGTATTGGATACTCAAAACTTGATTAAATTTGAAATGACCTCTGGATGAATTATCTTCCAAAATATTAAGTCATTCAATACAAAGCCATCATATTGTTTGTCATTATCAAATATTGTTTAATGTATTATTTAAAAAATATAATTATTATTTGATTAATTTTGATGTAGTTCATAAGTTTTTTTTTTGTTGATTCAATATGTTGCAATCTTATTTCATGTTTATGCATGTGTTATTCAAATATATATCAGGTTCGGTTAGATATTAATAATATTAAGACATGCATAAACATGAAATAAAAACAATTGTTATAGTTTATTTTAGTTTAATGTTTAGGTTTATTCGTTATTTATTTTAGTGTTCCGATTTTATTCAAATTTTGTATGCACGTCGAAATGGTACATAGTACCTCATTTTATAGTATGTGAAAATAATTTTCTTGAACTTGTGTTTAAGTAAAAGTAATTATAATAATGTAATTTATTGGATAGACAAAACTTAATAAAATTTGAAGTGGCCTTTGGATGAATTATATTCCAAAATATTAAGTCATTCAATACAAACTCATCATATTGTTTGCCATTATCAAATATTGTTCTTTGATTTTCTCTTGATGTAGGTTATAAATTTTATAAATGCTTTCTGAAGTAAAATAATATTTATAATTGGCATCCCGAGGTATGCCATCATATTTTTATATCATCAAACACTTTTCAGAATTGTGCTTTGCATAGGGTTAAAAAGTTTAACTACTTTTTAGGGTTTTTATAATAATAATATTAACACGTGCATAAACATGAAATAAAAAAAATAGATATGTATTTGATATTATAATATTAAGCATAAAAAATGTTCGGTCAAAACCAAAAAAATACTAATTATCAGATTTAGATTGGACAACCTCAAAAGTCCAATTACGCATTTCAATTAGGACTAAATTACGCCTATCTCCAATGCCAAAAGAGTTGTCATTAAAGAACTTTGCAACACCTCTATGAAATACCCATCGATGTCCTTCAAAACGGATACCAATATCCCAGTTCTTTAAGTTCATCGCAGCTTCGCATCTGCCATCAAAATATAGTGGGACCAAATATTTCTTCTGCAATTTCCTTCGCAATGGTCATTCAAAAAATACCAAAATATTATAATCAGTATATAAATAAAATATAAAATGAAAAAAAAAATGTGATTTTGAAAAGGTCGTACAGTTCTCTTCTTTTCAAGTGTGGAGTTATTGATGAAAATTTGGAATTATTCAAGATTATCAATAATTGATGAGTCTTGAATCTTGAGAGTTCTTATTTTTCGGAACTTCATTGCTCGACTATCGGCCATGTAACATATTGTACCATCAAACACTTTCACTTCAAAAAAATTATCACCATTGATTAGATTTTTCTCCAATTGGAATTCACTCCATCCCATTTTCAGTACCCAGTCATTTGGGTGAAGTCTAGAAGAAATATCTCATTCCTCTTTAGAAGCTGCCCTCAGAACGCATACCGGATGCAAATACCAATTTATAGAAGCCATGAAGTTTGGTGGAATGTACTACATAATGAAGAAAAAATTGTTAGTATATTTAAATAAAATTAAGATAAGGAAAATATTTTTATATCAAAATATGAATAACTGTCTTTCCAAAACATCTCCATTTGTATGAATTCCGACTATCACATAAACATTGACCGAGAAAAACAGTTTAGCCCAAACAACGTTTTGCTTTCATCAATACTTTAATTTGGACATAAAAAAATTACTTAGAAGGATTAACAAAATAGAAAGTTAAAGGAAATACTAAATATAAGTTTAGTCTTACCATAAGGACCCGAACTAAGGATGGAAACAGTCATAGCCTTGCAATTGTTTTTAATGTATCCGAAGGCATTAAAAACAATCACCCTAAATTCCTTTACATTATTATATCTAAACAGCAACAAAGCTCCTTTTTCTATGGAATTATCGTCAAAAAATTGCTTGATTTCACCTACTAAAATATGCACGTTATCATTATGTCGGATACAAAAACTCCAACATCCTCCGAAATTGCCTCGAACAAAACACGCACATAGCAGGTTACCACTAAGAGAATCAACAAAACTTGTTGGAATAACCTATTAACAAAAAGATAAAATAAATAAATAAACAAATATGTAATGACTTAGTTGCAAAAGGAAATATAATATGAAATCATTAACCAATTCTTGAACTGTTTCTTCAGTTTGTATCAAGAATTCGAGGTCATCGTAAAATCCTTTGCATAAAGGGTTATTAGTATGGATGAACATCTAGGTAAAAGTTTGAGAATACAAAAAATATTAATAATGACGATTAATATATAAAGTAATAATATAAATATTAGTGTTTTAAATGTAAATGCTATGTTTGATATGAAGCAGGGATATCAAAACTACTAAGTATTTGCCAAGTATATCCAAAGAATAGTTAGTTAAAATAAAATAAAAGTCATATTTTTTTTTTTAATCTAGAAATTTAATAGGATTTAACAATCAAATCCAAGTACAAAAATGAATCGTTTTAATTCATATATCCAATGTTCAAAATTTTCAATGTTTTTGATAAAACATATGATTAATAAACAAAATTGAAATATTATTACTATACTTCATGTGTCATATCGGATTAAATTTGATAAAAAAAAATATGATTCGTATAAATATTATTTTTTATTAATTCTGGACAATATTAAACACAAAATTTATAAATTTTTCAATTCTGAAAATTATAGAAAATAGCAAAGTGTAATCTTACATAACCATGCAATCAAGATGAACTTACGTAACCAAATAAGAAAGAAAAAAATGAATTGAAAAATAAATAATCATGCAAACAATAAAAAAATTACCTTAATATTCTTGATTAAGCAATACCACTGAAAATCTGCATAATAAAAAGTCAAATAAACTATAAAATAAAATATCGTAATAAGACAATCAAGATGAACCATAAAATTACACATCAAATAAGAAAAAAGTAATAAAAAACGAATTGAAAAATATAAAATCATGCAAACCATAAAAAATATTATCTTAAAATTTTAACACATGCATAAAAATTGAAAACATTGATATAAAATTAAACAAAAAAAATATATCTAAAATGAATCTCATAAGAAGGAAAGATTTCGTAAGAAATAATATGTACTTAACAATAAAACAAAAGATTGGATATGAAAATAAAAAGTACAAACAACGCCACTTATTAAATTTTCAGATTTAAAAAAAAAAAAAGAATATGACTTAATAAGGTGATAGATTAGCTATTCAAGTTTAAGAATAGCATTTAACAATCAAATCTAAGTACAAATTTTTTTTTTCAGATTAAGTCATATATCCACAATTTAAATTTTCAATGTTGTTGATAAAACATATGATTAATAAACAAAATTGAAATTTTATTATTAACCATTTCATATCATATTAAATTTGATAAAAAAATTAGGATTCGCATAAATATTTTTTTTATTATTAATTTTGGACAACATTAAACGTGCAATATATAAATTAAAGTCCGAAAATTCCAGAAAAAATCGAAGTATAAACTTACATAATCATGCAATCAAGATGAACCATAAATATAGATAACCAAATCAGAGAAAACGAATTGAAAAAAATATAATCATGCAAAAAATAATGTAAAAAAATTACGTTAATATTCTTGATTAAGCAATTCTTTTGAAAATCTGCATAATAAGGAGCTAAACAAACCATAAAATTAAATTATACAATAATGCAATTAAAATGAACCATAAAATACACAATCAAATCAGAAAATAGCAACAAAAACGATTTGAAAAATATTAATCATGCAAACCTTAAAAAAATATGATGGGTGTTCAAAGATTGGAAATGAAAATACAAAGTACAAACAATTAAGTGTTTGAAATATGAAAATACAAAGTACAAAGTACAAAATATGATGGGTGTTCGAAATTAAAATCTGCAGAATTTGAGTTTTGAATTGCAGAATTTGATGGGTGTTCGAAACTAAAATCTACAAACAAATATACATACCTGGATTTTTTTTGGAGAAACCAATTGCAGAATTTGAGTTTTGAATGCATATAAATAGTCTTTTTTTTATTTTAGGCAGTTTTGTTGATTGATTTTTTTTAAGAAAGTTTGACAAATCTAAATAAGTGGAATATTGTAGAATAAAGATAAATTGATTCATTCTTTAAAACTTGCCAAAAAACCCTTAAAATATCTGTAAAATAAGAGGAAGATTGTAGATTAGAGATTAATTGATTCATTCTTTAAAACTTGCCATAATTAACTCGAAAAAATCCATCTAAATCTGCTAAAATTATAATATATGAATATATGAAATATTTTTGCATTAAAAATATAATTAAAATTAAACCTACCAATCCAATGATGACACATGTCCTACCTGATGTGCAAAGTGAAAATGGGCGTGAAAATGAGCTTTGTCTAAAATTAGTAGAGGGTTCTGCTTATATATACATATATATAGATTTCATGTAATTTCTGTACCACACTCTATGATTGATATGTTAGTGGTTATATTGTTATATGTGATTATTGTTGGGTTGAATCACACTTAAAGTGAAGAAAGGCTTTGTAGTCCTATATTCATACTATCATTGACAAGATTGTTTAAGGAATACGTGAAGGTGACAACAAGGTTTTGAACTCATTTAATTAGGTAATACACATTTTTTGGATGACATGTGTAGCCCATGCGGGGATTGTTGGAAATATCCAACGTATTGGACCAACACATGTCAAGTTTAATGTGTATAATTGTCTTATGGTGGTCAATTAAAGTGATCTACTAAGGTTTTAAGTTATGAGCGTTAATGTGTGTTAAATAATCATGGACTTTAAATGTAGATATAAGAGATTTTCAATTTGTTGAGGGACCAAATTGAAAATAAGGAAACTTATTATTATTATTATTATTATTATTATTATTATTATTATTATTATTATTATTATTATTATTATTATTATTATTATTATTATTATTATTATTATTATTATTATTATTATTATTATTATTATTATTATTATTATTATTATTATTATTATAAGAAGTTAGGGTTATGGTCCCCAAACATAAGTTGTTCGTTTTATCCCACATTCTGTACTCTTTAAGTGATTGAGGGTGAAACATTTGGAAGACCATACCGGTTTTCGCACAAGATCATATATGGATTAAGGTATGCTTCCCCTTTTCTAGATAATTATTACTACCTATCTCGGATTATCTTTGGACTGATTATAGTATATTAATTGTTAAAACATGCAATTCAGGTTTAATAATTCTAACACGAAGTACAGTGGAAAGGATCTGTGATGAATAATGACTTGAACACATTCACAATTAAGCTTAATCACTCGGACTGGAATTGGTTTTAAGCTCAAAACAGAAAAATGGAAAATTCTGTTAAAAAACGGTTACAACAGTATTTCACAATGGTTTTTAGCTACAACCGTTGTCTTTCAGTTTTGCATCAGTTTTGCAGTTTTTCTGTTAAGGTTTTCTGGAGCTGTTTTGGATCAGTTTATAAGGGATAGTTTTCCCGGTTTTCAAAGGTGATTAAGAGAGATAATTCTGGAGAGAACATTGCCTATCTAGAGAGAGAGGGAGGTGGATTGTAGTGAGAGAAACACGAGTGGAAATAGCTTGGTGTTAAGCTTGTACTTGTGATTCGGTTTTTCATTCAATCTTGTTCTTGAATGATTGATCTTGTAACTTTGTACCGATTTAGATCATGGTGATAATGACATTCTCTTCTGCTCCGTGGATGTAGACTTTCCAGTCGAACCACGTAAAATCGTAGTGTGTTTGTTTACATTCTCTTATTTTCATTTCTTGTGATCATTTCATTATTTTATGCGATTCAAATTATTTCCACAACAATTGGTGCCGTCTGTGGGAATTGAATCACGTTGATAGCTGCGGTTCTGGTTTTCAGAAGAAACAATGGCAGCCATGAGATTTGATGTAGAGAAATTTGACGGCAGAAATGATTTTGGATTATGGCAAGTCAAGATGCGGGCATTAATGGTGCAACAAGGGTTAGCTGATGCTTTGAAGGGGATTAAAGGCTTCCCGGAGTCCATGGATGCGGATTAAAGGGCCGAGCGCATGTAAAAGGCTCATTCCACCATTATTCTGTCATTAGCAGACAAAGTGCTAAAAGAAGTGGCAAAGGAACAAACTGCTGAAGGGGTATGGAATAAACTGGAGGAGTTATACAAGAAGAAGACTATGGTTAAGCGTCTGTATATTAAGCAGAAACTGTACTCCTTCAAGATTCAAGAAGGAAAATCCATGGATGACCAGCTAGAGGAGTTTAGCAAACATCTAGATGATTTGGAAGGAATAGAGGCAAAGGTGGAGGATGAAGACAAAGCCATCATCCTGTTGAATGCCTTACCAAAATGTTATGAACATCTCAAAGATGCCATGTTATATGGCAGAGAAACCAAAATTAGTCTTGCTGAGGTTCAAACCGCATTAAGAGCGAAGGAGATGCAACATTCAAGTGGTCACAAAGGGGACCTGCTGGCTGAAGGGTTAAGTATAAGGCCAGGAAATCATCCCAAGAAGAAGCAGTGTCCAGGAAGTCAAAACAAGGGAAATCAGCAGATGAAACCTAAGACAGCAGATGGAAAGGAAACAAGGAAATGTTTCCATTGCAAGAAACCGGGACATCTAAAGAAAAATTGTTTTGGGTTCAAAAGAAAGCAAGCACAGAAAGGCCAAAGCACAAGCACTGCTGATTTGGCTCAGGCAGAAGAAAATTCTGATGTTTTGAACATAACTGATGTCAAGACTGATGATAAGTGGATTCTTGACTCTGGGTGTAGCTTTCATATGTGCCCAAATATTGAATGGTTTCAAGAATTCAAGAAATCAAGATCTGGAACTGTTATGCTAGGGAATGATCAAGCATGCCCTGTGGAAGGAATTGGCAGCATCAAGCTGAGGATGCATGATGGATCAGAAAAGGTCTTAACAGAGGTAAGATACATTCCACTCCTCAAAAGAAACCTCCTAAGTCTAGGCACTCTAGAAAACAAAGGTTGTGAGTTCAAATCTGAAAAAGGATCTCCGCATGTGTACAAAAACTCAAAACTGGTCATGAAAGGAATCAAGAAGTCTAGTCTGTATTATCTGTTGGCAGAAACTGTGATAGGGGATACAAACAGTGTTATAAAGAATGATTCAGACATATGGCATAAAAGGTTAGGCCATATGAGTGAAAAAGGTATGAATGAGTTGCTGAAACAGAATCTTTTGCAAAGTAAGACCAGTTTTAAAATTGATTCATGTGAAGTGTGCATTCTAAGTAAAAGTGTGAAGAAACCTTTTCTTGTTGGCAAGCACACTTCAAAGAAACCTCTGGACAATGCACACTCTGACTTGTGGGGACCTTCAAAGACTGAGACAATGGGAGGAGGAAGGTATTTTTTGAGTATAATTGATGATTATTCAAGGAAGGTCTGGATATACATACTCAAGAATAAATCAGATGCATTCAAAAAATTCCAGGAATGGTGTGCTGAAGTAGAGACTGAGAAAGGATCAATTTTGAAATGTCTCAGAACAAATAATGGGGTTGAGTTCCTCTCAGAAGAATTCCAGGAATTCTGTAAGGAAAAAGGAATGAAGAGGCACAGGACTGTCCCTGGTCATCCTCAACAAAATGGAGTTGCTGAGAGGATGAATAGAACAATAACAAAGAGGATCAGATGTCTACTTCTGAGTTCAGGATTACAAAAGAAATTCCGGGGGGAAGCTGCAACAACAGCAGCATATTTGATAAATAGAAGCCCATCAACAACAAATGAATTTGTGACACCAGAAGAAAGGTGGAATGGAAACCCACCCAAGTATTCACACCTAAAGGTATTTGGATGTATGGCATATGCCCATATAAAGCAGGACAAGCTGGAAGCAAGAGCTATAAAGTGCATAATGCTTGGATATCCCAAAGGGGTTAAAGGTTATAGACTCTGGTGCATTGAGAATGGGATGAACAAAATCATTATCAGCAGAGATGTGACATTTGATGAATGCAAAATGCCAATGAAAAAGGAGCAACAGATTGAGCTCAACCATGAAGAGAACAGAATGCATACAGAGATGAAGCATGATGATGAAGAAGAAACCCATGGTCAAGATGATTATAACAGAGAAGATCCAAATGATGGATATGATGAGGAAGAAGATATCAGCCAATATCAACTTGTGAGGGATAGGCAAAGGAGGACAGTCAAACTATCTACCAGATATGGAAATGACTATCTTACTGCTTATGCTTTGACAGTAGCAGAAGAGACTGAATATTCTGAGCCCAGAACTTATAGAGAAGCCATAGAAAGCAAGGATAAAGAAAGCTGGATGGTTGCTATGAAGGAAGAGATGGATTCACTTGAGAAGAATGGAACTTGGATTCTGGTGAAAAGGCCAACAAATCAGAAATTAGTAAGCTGCAAATGGATTTACAAGAAAAAGGTGGAGTTTGTTGGAGTGGAGAAAATCAGATTCAAAGCCAGGTTGGTGGCCAGAGGCTTCACTCAGAAAGCAGGGATAGACTACAATGAGATTTTTTCTCCTGTAGTCGAACATTGCTCCATAAGAATATTGCTTGCTTTGGTTGCTCAAATGGATTTAAAGCTGGAGCAATTGGATGTAAAGACAGCTTTTCTGCATGGAGAGCTTAAAGAGACTATCTTCATGACACAACCAGAAGGTTTCATACTTCTTGGAGATGAAGATAAGGCTTGTCTGTTGAAGAAATCTTTGTATGGTCTCAAACAAAGTTCAAGACAATGGTACATCAGATTTGACAAATGTATGAAGAAGATTGGCTATACCAAATCCAAGTATGATAATTGTGTATTCATGAAAAAGGCTGGACAGAAAATTGTTAGTTTCTTTTTGCTATATGTGGATGACATGCTTGTAGCAAGTCAAGATCAAGCTGAAATAGATAAGCTGAAGGAAGATTTACAAAGTGAGTTTGAAATGAAACAGTTAGGAGAGGCTAGAAGAATACTTGGCATGGATATTGTCAGAGATCAGCAGAAGGGGTTATTATGTTTACAGCAGAGGAGTTATATATGCAAAGTGTTGAAGAAATTCAACATGGATGAATCAAGACATGTGTCAACTCCTTTGGCTCAACATTTTAAGCTGTCTGAACAACAGAAGCCAAGAGATGAGCAAGAGATTCATGAGATGAACAACATTCCATATTCCAATGCTGTTGGAAGTATTATGTATGTGATGGTGTGCACAAGACCAGACATATCACATGCTGTGAGTGTTGTCAGCAGGTATATGTCCAATCCAGGAAGGCAACACTGGGAAGCTCTAAAGTGGATAATGAGGTACTTAAGAGGAGCAGCAGATTATGGGATAATGTTCAAAGATATGATGATTCATCAGAAGCTTTAAAGGGTTATGTGGATTCTGATTATGCAGCAAAGTTGGATAATAGGAGATCACAATCAGGTTATGTTTTTACTTTGTTTGGTGCTGCAATCAGCTGGAGATCAATGTTACAGCCTGTAGTAGCATTGTCAACAACAGAAGCTGAATTTATGGCAATGACAGAGGCAGTAAAGGAAGCAATCTGTTTGAGAGGGATTTTATCTGAATTTGGAATTAAGCAGAAGTCAGTTAAGGTGTTGTGTGATTCTCAAGGTGCATTACACTTAGTCAAGCATCAAGTTTTTCATGACAAGTCTAAACACATAGATGTGAAGCTGCATTATGTGAGAGATATAATTGAAAGAGGAGATGTAGAAGTTCATAAGATATGCACAAAGGAGAATGTTGCAGATATGCTCACAAAAGCATTACCCTCGAAGAAGTTCAGATACTGCTTGGAATTGATCCAAGTAATACAGTGTAGTTGATGTTTTGTCAAGGATTAAAACATGTCCAGAATTTGGACATGAGTAGAGTGGGGAGAATTCCATTTGAAGTTTTGGTTGGAAAAAGTATTGTATCTTCATGTGTAAAGTCAGGTGGAGATTTGTGATGAATAATGACTTGAACACATTCATAATTAAGCTTAATCACTCGGAGAATCAGGTTCTGGAATTGGTTTTAAGCTCAAAACAGAAAAATGGAAAATTCTGTTAAAAAACGATTACAACAGTATTTCACAACGGTTTTTAGCTAAAACCGTTGTCTTTCAGTTTTGCATCAGTTTTGCAGTTTTTCTGTTAAGGTTTTCTGGAGCTGTTTTGGATCAGTTTATAAGGGATAGTTTTCCCGGTTTTCAAAGGTGATTAAGAGAGATCATTCTGGAGAGAACATTGCCTATCTAGAGAGAGAGGGAGGTGGATTGTAGTGAGAGAAACACGAGAGGAAATAGCTTTGTGTTAAGCTTGTACTTGTGATTCGGTTTTTCATTCAATCTTGTTCTTGAGTGATTGATCTTGTAACTTTGTACCGATCGATCATGGTGATAATGACATTCTCTTCTGCTCCGTGGATGTAGACTTTCCAGTCGAACCACGTAAAATCGTAGTGTGTTTGTTTACATTCTCTTATTTTCATTTCTTGTGATCATTTCATTATTTTATGTGATTCAAATTATTTCCACAACAGGATCGAATATGATGATGGTGTTTGGGTGGAAGATAAGCGGGAGATAGAGCGGATTTCCGACAGTATTATATGAACTTGTTCAGTGCCGAAGGAATATCTAGTTTCCAACAAGTTTTGGAGCCGTTGATCAAAGAGTCATAGCTGAAAGGAGCCATGAATTGCTAGCCCTTATACTGGTATGGAGATTTAAATTGCAATCAGAGAAATGCACCCTCTTAAATCACTCGGCCCGGACCGTATGCCTCCCTTGTTTCTTTAAAAGTTTTGGCATGTGATAGGTGAGGATGTTAATTCCGCTTGCTTGGATATTTTAAATAATGGACATGATCCACAAATTCTATATAAATCATTCGTTGTTTTGATCCCTATGGTCAAAGTCTCGGAAACTCCTATGGACTTTTGAGCTATGCATCGTTATATTTAGAATTATTGCTAAGGTGATTGCAAATAGATTGATGAAGTTGCTCCCTGATACTATATCCCTACTTAAAGTGCTTTCACTCCTAATGGACTTATATTCGATAATGCGATGATTGCATTTGAATTGTTCCATCATATGCGTGCCAAAAAAAATGATAGTAAGGGTTTGCTTTCATTAAAATTGGATATGAGTAAAATGTACAATCGGATTGAGTGGGGAGTTTTTCCAAGCTATTCTTTTAAAATTGGGATTTGCTAATAATTGGATTGATTTTGTGATGTGTTGTGTGACAACAATGAGTTATTCGATTCTTGTTAATGGATCCCCTACGAAGTCATTCTCCCCTAGGAGAGGGCTTCGGCAAGGGAACCCTACTGTCGTCTTATCTCTTTGAGTCTTAACCCACCAACCAAACAGACCCTAAGTGATTATATAAATTTTGAGTCTTACTTCTGTGCCCCAGTGGTATCGGTACCACTGCAGCATAGCGATTGTTGGATCATCAATCCTTCTATCTGTACCGTTAATTATTTATTTACTATTAAAAAAATTAAAAGGGCTCTTTTGTCATTTCACTTTCCCTTGAAAATGAGAGTTCTGAGTGTCATAACTACAGTTGCAACTTTTGATGAAAACTTGAAATCTCTTTAATTAAAATTAAAAAAACCACTCTCTTCGATTCTCGCCCCCTATCTCCATTTATGTTCCTTTCTCGCCACTGTAATCAACACTTCCCATGTCCTCTTTCAACGACTCATTCGACTACAAACTCTCAAACGAATGTCCCACGAGTTAATCTTCTTAGATTGGAGCTCCTCGTGCCCATCCACGCCTAAATAATCCTCGGCTAAACCTACCTGCCCATTGCTGCTCCCACACCCCTCGCCGCCCAAAGCTATCGCTTGGCTACCTGTTCCATGTCATAAATTTTCTTCAAAGAAGATTCCTGCAGACAGACGCTGTGGACCGCGCCCCTCGTTGCTCCTCATTGCCTGACACCGCCTCGCCCCCTATGCCCGTACATTTTGCCTTAAGGGTTTTACTTCTCTAAAATAATTTTAATTAAGAAAAACATATCCCTGTTTCATTTCCTAATTTAATTTCTGGAGTTTCGTTATTGGTGTTTTCTTGTTTCACTGTAAACCTTTACTTCATTTTACCTTTATTGTAATTTATTTGTGAAGTTTCGTTGTTTTGTGGGATCTAGTGCACTTAGATGAGGTTAAGAAAGATTCTCGTGATAATAGGCATGTGATGTGATGTTCAATGGAGCCTGATTTTGAACTGAATAACTTAAACTTTATTATCCATCAATGAATCTTATTATCTTTGATTATATCCATGCTTCTTTGGCTGGACACCAAAGAGTTGATAAGTTTTAGAAAAATCCCCAGTGAAAATCATAGATGTCACTTTGCCTCCTAGGTTATTTTAAGCTTTATTTGTTGTTGTATATATGGTTTAGAATCTTGAGATTAGTAGTGACTGTTTGTTCCGAATCTAAACCAATATTTGGGTTTGCTTATATATTGTTGAATGCCGACTCTTCTACTCTTGATTCTTCCCTTTATTTTTCTGTTTCAAGTATCAACAACTACAATTATGCTTGTCTATCAATTCCAAACGTTTTTGTAGTCTTACCAGTTTCAGTCAAGCTGTAAAAAGGTTTAGTTGTACAACAATGATTAACATGTCCTAAATTGTTGTTCACAAACTAGACCGGAGGCCTTGTAATTTGAAATCCTCATCTATCAAACCCTTCTCTCTTCACTTTTTCCTGTCGACGAGCAGCAACAATGGTGGAAAAGGGTAACAAGGTGAGGAAAGAGGAGCTTGTCACTAAAGAGTACACCATCAATCTACACAAACGCCTTCACGGATGGTACTCATCACTCTATTAACATATACTGTAGACATATGTGTATCTTTGTTTCTGTTTTACCCCCTTGAAATTTGATGTTATTTTTTTTTTCGATTTTGGTATTTTGTCAAAGTTTTTGTTGTCTGAGGTGGCTTCTATTGTTTCTCTTCTTTGTAAAGTTAACAAGTTTTTTTCCCACCTCGTGTTGTATTTTTCTGGGAAGTAAGCAGCTATAGAGTGTAAATTGTTCTATTTCAAAATATTTTGTTGGTTGTGTTGCTCTTTTGCTGGCATTTCACCTCTGAAACTTTTGTAACTGCCAGAAGTCTTTGTGCTAAGGCTCTAACTATACTTTAGCCTTTGGTAAAGAAAAGAGAAGCCATCAATGACAATCTCAGTTGTGTGCAACCCCACCAGGAGGGACGCTTTCAATTCCCAATCCCCTAAAATCATTCTCTTCTATTCTTCTACGCCAAAGAAAAAATGATGCTTTTATCACTACCCCACATGGAAGAAACCACTGTGGAGGTGTCCCATTTAGTGTAAAAAGTCAGTATTTGACACCTCAAGAACCAAATCATCAGCAGTAGAAGTTTACTCCTTATGACTGTTGTTTCCCCTCACAGCTTGGTAATTTAAGGGTTTCCTTTGATTTATTTATTTTTATGCATTTGTTTATCTAGTTCTAGATTGATTTTTTTCAAGACCCAATTGAGTTATAAAATACTTTTTATTATGTATAGGTTTACTGACGGTTTTCGTTATCTTTGAGAATTATCTAGAACAAATAAAGGAACGATTTAATATTCAATTATTTGTGTAAAAGGGAAATTGTGACCAAGGGTTTCCGTGGGGTACTCTGTATATAAAGGAAAAGCTGCTCTTACAGTGGAATCTCGGCCTCCAAAATTCTCTCCCTTAGATGTAAGTTATTTGTATCCATCAGTTTTGGTTTATAGAATTTCACAATTTTGATTTTATATTTTGGTTATGTAGCAGTCTGTCACATTTAAGCTGTCAAAAGAGGGCTTTGTTTGCTCCCGCAACTATTGTTCGTCAATATTGTTGATAAAGAGTTATCTCAATTATGGGATTCTGATTACTTCCATGGTTTTGTAGTTACTAGTTACCTACTATTTTTTGAGAGAATCATAACACTGTCCTGGTCATTCTTATTTGTCCTATTCTTTACGTTTCCCATTGCATTATGTTCTCATTTGAGCATAGGGAGCTTGCTTTTGCTTTTGCTTTTGTTACTAAAAAAATTGTGTGAAAGAAATAGTTTTCCAAATTATAAGAAATAGATATTTATTTCTTTGTAAGTTGTCAATGAATTTTTTATATCATGCAGCAATCAAGGCAAGGTGAGAAAGGTTTTGATGAGAAAGGAATTATATGCAAAAGCTTCTCTCTGAATTCAGACAGTTTTAATTGTAGTCAGTTGTCTTACTTTTGTTACATTTACCTCAGTGCGGGACTTAAATAAGAAGAGAGAAGTGAAATTCCTCAAGTAATTATTTGCAATTAAAAGAGGCATTGATGACTCGATCTAATAATGAATCTAAAGACTTATTGCTTGCATATATATATGAATTGTGTGTTTGGATGAAGGTAAAAAGGAATAAAATTTAATGTGAGGCAGGGAGGAAGATGATAATGGTGTGGTTTAATTGATAGAGTCCATGTGTTAGTGTGGAATGAGTTCTGATAAACAAGAGGTCTAGAATCTGTGAGAAATCGATGGTGTATCAGACATATCATGATTTATTCTTTATCCATTCTTACAACATGTACTTAGGTTCTGTCGAAGTTGGTAGCAGATGGTTGGAAGCTTCCACAATCTAGATTTCAAAAATGTTGTTAAATGCTTCAACATACGATTACGGCTTTGTTGGCATTCTAGGCCTTCTGATTTGGCATTCTTAATTCTATTTGCAGGCTTATAATGATAATGTAGTCAATGAATCTTGTTAAAAATAATAGGTTTCTTTCGTGGAAACTCACACTTGTCCATTTTTCGAGTATATAACATTAGGGGATAAAGTCACTGTGCCCAGTCAGACTTTGTGAAAAATTTTTTTGTAAGATTGACTTTACAAATTGCAAATATGCCCAATATTTTCCCCCATTAATTAGTCTCACGCACCTCACCCTAAAAACCCTCCCTCGCCGTCAATTTAACCTTTCATCACCCCACAACACACATTATATATTTTGGTTAGTCATTTTATATCGGCAATTCAGCACATCCCAAATTTGGCCAATTCCGGTGATGGTGTGTCACCCAGCTCCGGGCATCCTCTCCCCGCATTCCGACGTGAGTAATTCATTGCCTTTTTTCTATTTTCCCAATCTGCATATGTTAATTCCTCTATCTGAAATGTTCTAGCATCTGAGAAATCTGGTTTTTTGGGCATTTGATTCCTGTCGTTTATAATAAAGTGCATGTCGTTTATGATATATGTAATTTTGGGTATAATTCGTTATTGTCGTGTATGTATTGCGATTGGTCGTGTATCATATTCGATGTTGATCGTATTTGATAAGTGTACGGTCGTGTATCATATTCGATGTTGATCGTGAATGATATTTTTAGTCGTGTATCGCAATCGATGTATGTTTTGGTTGATATATTATCGTGTATGATTTATGTATGTTTCATGTATGATATATTTGTTTGGTCGTGTATCATAATCTATGACGGTCGTGTATGATTTATGTATGTGGTGTATAATACGAGTCTGGTCTATGATAAAAAATTTCGTGTATGATAGTAGTATGATACAAGTAGATCGTGTATGATACAACCATGTCGTGTATGATAAATGATTGCCGTCGTGTATGATAAATGATTGCCGTCGTGTATCATAATTGATGTAGGTCGTGTATGGCACATGTATGTCATGTGTGATTAAATTTTTTTGTCCTGTATGATACATGTGCGTCGTGTGTGTTCATGTACCCGTAAATGTTAGGTCGTGTATCATAAATGATTCACTTCGTGTTTGATATAGCTCATACACGATATACATCATGGGCGATACACGACCAAACTTTCTAATCATACACGACATAAACGATGATTCTTTGTTAGGTCGTGTGTCATAAATGATTCACTTTGTGTATGATATAGCTCATGCACGACATACATCATGGTGGATACACGACCAAAATTTTTAATTATACACGACATAAACAACAATTTTTATCATACACGACCCTTTATCACACACAATTTTTAATCACACACGAAGTTATATCCCTTTTGCTAGTTGAGACACGATAATTTTTTTCGTTTAGTGGTAGTTTAGTAAATATTAAAATATTAAAAATAAATATTTAGTGGTAATTTTTACAATAATACACCTTAGAGAAGAATCATATAAGTATAAGAAAAATAACAATTATAGACCGATAATACTATTAGTGGTAAATTAATTTTCGAGAACGAATTGTAGACGGGCACCCCTAGAGAACAATAGTGTACGGTTGCTTAATATTTAGAAGTTACAGATGGGCTGGAAAAGGATTTTCGTCCATTTTGGAGGACATTGGGTTAACCTTGAGTACGTTGGCGGGGAGGAAAGGATGTTGCCAGTCCTGCCGGAGGGGATGACATATACGTCTTTGATGGAAAATGTGCAATCAATTGTTCAAGTTAATGCGGTAACAGCTTTGTGCATTCTGCACTTGCTGTAGAGTTATGAAGTGGAAGATCAAGAATGATACCGACGTAAAATATTTGTTGCAGTCTAACGATGAGCTGGTATTATTTGTCACTCTTAAATCGATCCGGCAAATAGACGGTGCTTTCGACAATGTTGGAGGTTGCGACAATGTGATTGAATCATTCAGTTATTCATGATACGGTGGCAAACAATTTTTTAGTCAACATATACGACCCGAAGGTGTTGATGATGCCGGGCCGAGCAGACCACACGTAGATTGCTTCCGTGGTGACAGTCAGGATTTTACTATGAATCTAGGCGACTACGATTGCTTCCGTCAACCCGTTGTAACGGGTGAGCAGTACGTCGAGTTGAATGATGGTGGTAGTGACATTGGTATTGGGTTTGACCCCCGAAGAAAGGAACAATTGTTTTCAGACTATTACGGATTTAGGCGTTGCACAGCGCATGCGCAAACGGAGGATTTGTTGACCCTAACAACACCGCTGATCTGATCCAACAGACAGTGCTGGAGACGAGTCTGAACTCGAAGATGATTGTTCCGAAGCTCCTTTCCAACGTGTTAAACAGTGGTCATTTACTCCGACGAGTGTTGAGGAGCCTTCGAGTCAAGAAGATTCTGCATCTGTTGGCTCCTGCATGGACCTAGCTGAAGGATCTATCTACGATTCAAAAGGTGAGCTGTCCTCAGCCGTCGGGATCTACAACCTTAAAAATTCTACTGAGTTTAGGGTGGATCGTTCATGCAAGACCCGTTACACTGAAATCTGCAAGATACATCCCTGTCCATTCACATTACACGCAGACGGGAAAGATGGAGTTTGGCGGATTATAAAATTGATCGAGCACGATTGTGTAATGGACCCAAACCGTTGCGCGGCCCATTCTGTTTCTGTGAAGGCTCTCGGTGCTTACTTTCAAAAGGACCTAATATATGAGGGTTCAACGCTAATTCCACGACAAATGATTGTTGAGTTGCGTAGGGACCATTATGTACAAGTTAGCTACGACTTAGCGTTGAGGGCTAGAAAATTTGCTTATGCAGCGGTCCACGAAGATTGTAAGGAGTCCTTTCGTGCGATTCCCAGATATGTACACATGATTGTGAAAACAAATCCTGGCACGAAAGCTTTTTCTGAGTCAGATCCGTGAAGGAAGTTTAAGTATGTGTTCTACGCACTCGGGGTGTCAATATCTGGATTTGAATATTGTCGGTCCGTTATTGTAGTCGATGGTACTCATCTTAAAGGATCATATAAGAGCATAGTGTTTTTTGCGGTTTCAAAGGACCCCACCAATCAGATTTTCCCTTTAGATGTTGGCATCAGAGCGATCGAATCAGAGAAGTCGTGGTTTTGGTTTCTGAGCAAGCTGAAGGATGCATACGGATGCCACCCTCAGCTCCTGATTGTGTCTGATGGACATCCGGGCATTTGTGCTGCAATTAAAAAAGCTTTCCCCACAATGGCACACGGTTAGTGTTGTTATCACCTCCAGAAGAATTTAGCATCGTACGACCGACAAGTTATTTGGTTATTTGAAAAAGCAGCCTACGCTTACACAGAAGAAGAGTTCGACACTGCATTTACTTCTTTTAGTGTTGTAAGCCCTAGTGCACATACTACTCTGAAAGATAAAGGAACCGACCGGTGGGCAAGGTCACAGTGCCCCGTCAAGCGGTACGACACAATGAATTAAATATTATTGAGAGCTTCAATAGTCGTATCTTACATGCGAGACAATTGCCCGTTTGTTCCTTGTTGGAGACCATCCGGGGGATTATTGCCCAATGGTTTGTTGACCGAAGAAATATCGCGGACGAAATGCCCGGTCCATAACAAACCATGCAGCTAATAAACTACTGAAGAACATTCAGCTGGGGGGGAGGTTTGCGGTAGAGCAAATTGATGCTTGGATGTACAAGGTAGTTGTTGAGAAGCGAATATTTGTCGTTAATCTGGCAAATAAGACGTGCACATGCAAGGTGTTTCAACATCACATGTTCCCCTGTCCTCATGCAACAGCTGCGATACGGTGAGAGCTCGCCTAACACTAATGTAATGACAATTATTTTATTTTTATTCTAGTACACATAAAATAAAAGTCACTTATTTGCTGTCAGGAAGGTGAAGCGTCCCTCCATGCTTATGTGCATGACTGCTATAAGGTGAATAGTCTTTGTAAGATGTGGTCTGGTGTAGTGTACCCAGTCCCGGATCCAAGCGAGTGAGATTTACCCGTTGATGTGAAAAAGACTTCATGCAAGCCCCTGATAACCCAAGACCAGTTGGGCGCCCGAAAGAGAAGAGGTACCAATCTGGGACGGAGTCATCGACGCGGTCGTTGCAAGTTGGCCGGTCACAACGTCACCCATTGCGAATGCCCTTGCCCTTCTATGAATGTTAGCGATGTTGGTGATTCAGGGCCTTCTTCTAGGAAGGAGAGAAAGTGCAGTGTTTGCAAGAAAACCGATCACACCAAGCCCAGGTGCCCAACCCATCTGGCATCGACTCGTAGCAGCAAACGCTTGAATCTGAATGAACCTATTGGTGAGTAGTGAAACGTAAGTGACTTGCGATCCCCCCTGTTGTCCCGTTCAAATGATGTTTTGGATGATTTTTCCTTAATAAATGCCAACTAAACCATATCATAATGGCAGGAGTTGGGGACTTCGGTTAAGACGCGACTGTCACTAATACATTGGAAGAAGATCATTGTTGCTTTGTTACAAAGCGGAACACGAATTATGTAGTTTTATGACATTGGTGTTTACGTTTATGACCTTAAACATAACATTTGATATTTTAACTAGGATTTGTTTATATATCCCGTTCATTCCTGGGTTTTGCTTTGTTGACTGTGTTGGTGTAGGTCTTTAAGTCTATATGTTTGTTGCGCTTTATCTTGTTTAAAGATTAAATTTGTTATTATATGTTCAGTGAATAATCATGTTTTGTCCTACACTAATTTATTTTTTTTATGTTTTTTTGTTTGATTGTTTTTCCTTTAAAGAAAGATGAGTGATGACGAGTCCCTATACATAGATGGATCCATGCCATTCTTCGACATATCACTCGGGAAAACCGAGGTCTCCCCGCATTACTTCATGGTGAGGGAGGATTTTGTATAATTGAAATAGTTTTTTATTAAAATTATATTGATTATTAATACGTTTAATATGTTTGTCCCACAAATTTTGTTAGAGGATTCCCAAGGAGGTGGCAGAGAGACTGTCGAATGAGACTGTTGAGTGCACGTTGAGGTTTAAGAAGCAGCCGTGGAAGGTCAAGTACTGCAGCGATCATGTTACCCCGAAGTTTGATAAATCAGGAAGGAGACAGTTCGTGGAGGGGAATAGGTTCCGTGTGGACGATGTGCTCGTGTTCTCCACTGAGGACATGGGTCCAGGTTCACTTACGTTTAGGGTGCAGTACCTGAACCCTCCAAATCCAGAGTTGCAGGCTGCTATCGGCGAGCGCTTGAGGGAGATTGGTAGTCTAAGTGGCAGTTCTCCTTCGGATCCCCTTACCATCGATTAAATAGTATGGGCCACTACTGGTCGTTTTTAAACAAAGTAGTGTTTATGGGCCTTCTTGTTTTAAACCCTATCCTTTTAGTTTTTCTATTAGTAAATATTGTGTTGTAGCATAGTTGCTACGAACATATCTTGTTTTACTTGTTCGGAGAATTGAATGACGTTGAGTAGTAGATATTTATTTTGATTGAACTTCTTGGGGATGTTTTGGTATGTATTATGTCAATATTTGTTGCTTTAGTAGCATTGTTATTTTTTGTGTATTTTATTTTGTTTTTCTTTTTTTGGGCATATCTTACGTTTAATATTTATAATGAAAAATTTGGTTAGCAAAAAATGTCCTTTTATATAAATGTGCAGGAAAATGATGGCCGATCGTAATTCTCCTTTCTACAGCTCGATACCCATGTTTGTGGTGAAGATTACGGACGGTCATCTGTCTCCGACCTATTTGATGGTAATATTATACGTGTTGTACAATGCTTCTCGAATAACGTATTTCCCATCATTTTTTCCACATAACTTGTTATATATGATTCATTAATGTTTTAATTGTTCTTTTCGGCAGAAATTACTACGTGGAGCAGCCACTCGTTTGCCTAGGGCAAACAATGAGGCTACAATGGAGTTCCGAGATAGTACATGGGTGGTTGAGTACGAGGGTGATCACCTCACACCAAAACTAGGCAATTCTGGGTGGAAAAAATTTTTTGACGACAACTCACTAGTGGTAGGGACAAAACTGATCATAAGCATTGTCCATGTGGACGACCGCTCCATCACTTTCAAGGTGGACGATGCTGAGGATATTGACCCGGACTACTTCGCATTTCTTGTAAGACTTAATGCTTAGAACAAGAGCATTATCTGACCCGTGTGAGTGAAACATTGTCACTAAGATTGATAAACACGAAATTGCGTTGATCTTTAATTATGGATTTTTTTATGTAGTATGTGGCAGAATTTGGTATTTGTAACACTTGCTCTCGGCAGATGTGTTGCATTTTTTAGTAGACTGCATTTAATATGAATGTTTTTAGTAATTAATTGAATTTCATTTGTTGGAAATTGTCCCGTTTTCAATAGTACTATATATCCTGGGGAACACCAACCTAGGGCCTATACATTAGGTTTAGTAAATCTCATGCTTGAGTTGTCAAGTCATGCCTTAAAAGTGTAAAAGTTAAAGGTGTCACCAGGCTAGTAGCTCACTAGCCCATAATACACCACTTCCTTTTTACGATTACTCGTATTATGCCTCCACCAGCATAAAAAGTGTCTGAACTTATCATTCACTCACACAAACATCCCCTATACACAAACCATCCAATGGCGGCCCCAAGCAACTCAAAATCTTACCCGTTAACCATTCAAAATATATACTTCTACGAAGATACTAAATGGAGCCCTCGAATGGATGACTACATCCTATATAATCTGAGTTTTAAGAGAAATAGGGGTTACTGGGACGCTGACCCGGACGAACCAAACCACATGAGTATGGTCTCAGTTATGTGTCTACTCAGGGAGGAATTTGGTGCATTACGCGAATTCACGGAGCAGGACGTAAAGCACCGAGTGGATATTCTCCTTCATCGATACCTGCTTTTTCTTAAGATGATAACAACTAATGATGTTGTATGGAACGAGATATTAAACAAAGTGATGGCATCACAGGAACAGTGGGATGCTTGGTTCCAGGAAGAGGGTGATTTTATATACGCGTACTCAGAGGAAGGGGAGTTCAAATTTCGTGCGATGGAGAAGGTTTTCGGTGAAACCACTACTCCGAGAAACCCAAACTGAAGAAGACCAATGATGGACTTAATGGCCGGATTCTTAATAGTCCGTATGCGGAACGTGTTGTCGTGAGTTTATGTGTAATAATGTGATTTAGCTTAAGTTTTTAATGAGAAAATATGTTTTATTGGTAAGAGTCTTATTAGGTTTATGTAATTCGCATATCGATTTCTTACCGTGTACTTCCATGTATTTGTCGTGCAATAAAAGACTGTATATGTATGACTATATCCTTCGGTAGTTGATTAAGTCTTTTTGGTTATTTGATATAAATATCGCGTATCCTTTCTTTTTCGGGTGAATTATAACCATTTTGTCACTTATCACCCATCTTATAGTGTTTCCATTATAATTATTTTACCAATACCCTACGGTTTTATACATCAATAACAATCACACCCCCTATCATGACCCTTACATAATTGAACCTGATACAGGTAAAATATTTGTTTCACGTTGATGCAAATTAGGTTAGAGGCAAACTACATTCTTGGGGAATGCACCCTAGTAATAATAAATGAAGGTGGATGAGACTATTCATACCTGAGTAATGTTCAGCTAAAAGACAGTATGACTTCTCACATCATTCACATGTAAACAGTGGGTTGTACAGAACTATTCATATCTGAGTATTGGCGTGGTGAAGAGAGTATGAGTGTTCACATCACATAGGATTGTGACAATTCACACCTAAATACTTGACACCATTTTGAGTTTTTTAATTCGAATTGTGGCACTATAAATACGGTTTAGGTTGAAGGTTATCATGTGCCAAAATATTTGGGTAAAACGAGTAGAAACAAAATGAGTGACGATGAATTCTACGAGGTGAATGGTCGACATGGGCCGCAGTTTGACGCTTACATTGGGACCAGCAGCTTACACCGGAATACCTATTGGTAAGTACATTATGATTCAATGTTACAGATCGGGATTTTAATATATTAATTTTCCTTGCGGTAACAGCTAAATTACTGAAACAGAAAATACTACCGGAGATTGTCGATCTATTACCACGAAAGAAAGTTGAAGCAACTTTCTGTTACCGCAAGATGCATTTGGTCATCCAATATGAGGGAGACAAATCGGCGCCTACGTTCGACAAAACCGGCTGACAGAAATTTATCGAAGGCAACAACATTACTCGTGGCATGAGTTTGAATTTCGATGCTATTCATATCACGGAGGACTCAATCCTTTTCAGGATTTTTGACATGCCTGAACCTGACGAAGACATCAAACGATGGGCCACAAAGGAAGGGTGGCCAACACCTACCCCTGCAGGTTACCCCTCTGGATACCCATCCGTGCATGTCACTCCAAATACAAGTAGTGTATGTCTATTTGTTTTTAATCAGTGCCCCTGTTAAGGGGACCATTCTCGTTCACTATGTAGAATAGATGTTAATTAAAGAAGGCATTAGCCGTCCGCCGGATCGGCATTCGTCGATATCCTAAAACTGGCTTTTTAGGTTAAGTATTGTATCCTATTTCGTACTTATTTTTGTATGCTGTAAATTGTGTAGTTGGATGGATCCATTACACCATTTTCTTAAGTAATTACCCAATGTTGGATTGTTACCTTCAATTACGCATTTTTAATTTGGGAAACGTAACGAGAGATTAATCTATCGGGGAACCTCATAAATTAAACATTAATTCATGATCGTTTCTAGGGTCTAATTAATACCAACTAAACGAAATTATAGTGCTACTGATGTCGCTTGATGACTCCTAATTATACATGAGAAAACGTGGTATATCCGTAGAACATCATCATCCAGACCCCATATATGTAAAAGTAAATGTGGTCAATGATATCGCAGTGTACTCGATGAGACAGATAACGTGTAAAAGGATGACACGAATCACGTGATAAACTTAACTCAACTATAAAAAGGCTGATGTAGGGTAAATGAAAGTTATTCCGAAACATGAGCGACAGCGATAGTCTCAGGGTTGAATGAGAAACACCCTTCTTTGGTATCTCACTTGAGCAGAATGAGGTATCGCCAGCATTCGAATCGGTAATTCCCGTGTACTTGCTTATTTTTCAAGTTCACTAGTGTTTCTCTATTCATAATTTGTTCTGTTTTTTGAAAATTCCCAATTTCATCGTAAAGTTATTACCAAGAGCAACTGTGGAGACCACACTACGATTAAGAAATCAATCTTGGGAAGTACTTTATCTGGGAGACAGTGGTTCTCCATCTTTCGATAAAATAGGGTGGAAGAGATTTATCGAAGAAAATCGCCTGAGGATCGGCGTAACTTTACTCTTTTTGGCGGAATATTCAGAATTAGAATCAATTGTCTTTGAGGTAATTGAGATCTCACCTCGAAACCTCGACTTTGAAGCGGCCATGCTAGCCCTAGGCCACAAGATTGGACGAGATAACAACCCTTCTTTGGCAAAACCTGAGTACATTGAGTAACGGAATGAGTTAATGAAACAGGATGCTATTATAATAAGACGCTATTATGAAGACGCATTACATCAACTCAGTCTACGTTACTCATTTCTATATCCGAATTTTGTTAGTGTATTAACTGTGAATTATGTGGCGTGTTTGGAAAATGACTATGTACTGTAATATTTTTTACACGGATGTTGCTTTGTATCACCATACGTGTAGTCAATTCTGATTTGATTTGACTGTACACATGCACGACAGTCAACAAGTTTGTAGGGTGTCATGCATGACACACCACGTGAATGGTCATAGACTAACCTCTGGACGTAATAAAAGTAACCACTACATCGACTGTTGAGAATACACGTTCATAATTGATTAGTCAAGAAATGTGTGTATATATAGATGCGACCTACGTAGATAAAAAGAACACAAACACAATAACATTCAATTAAGACGGATGGCCAGCACAAGTCGCAGGGGTACAAGGGCAAACGTTGAATTTCAGGATAGGCTTTTCTACGACAACTTTTGGACACGAAATGTCGATGAAGCTTTCATAGCATACTTGGCCGCCGAAACGAGGCGTGGGACTTTCATTTTGTGCAGAGATCATACGGCCATTTTCAAACATGCGAGATCATACTTCTACGACACACATGACAGGGTAATCTCTCACGATTACTTTAGGGCTCGCCTTCAAGAGTTGCAAAAATGATACACAACTTTCAAAAGATTAATCTCAGTACAGAGGGTGCTTCACAATAAACAGGACAACACTATGTACGTCCTGCAGGATGTGTACCAGCTACATTTTCAGGTAATCACTGTTCCAGAGGAATATAACTACTAAAAACTCATCTCATATGACGTGAAAAATTATATTTATGTACTTCTACTTTCATGAAAGACCTAGTATTATGTCACCTTAATATATGTTTTTTATTCCTATTTTTTCAACTCCCCAAAATTCGGTGGACATTCAAGCATGACAACTTCGTACAGGCATATCGCCATAAGGGTGAGAGGACGTGGGATGATATGGAGAGAATTTTTGGCATTCCCGGGGATGAGTAGGATTGATATGTCGTAGTTATGTGTCTAATAAACGAGTACTGCAGTAGGAGGTTGCACACTTATGGTACAACCCCGATCGTTATTTCACTAAATGGATAAATTAAAACATTTAATTTTCTGTGTATTTTAGTAATAAAATAATTACATTATTTATTTTCCTTTAGATTTTATCGTAAGTTATATTTTACATTTAAGGATATCAAAAGAGATAGTAAGTGACGCTCCATAGCTATTGCTAGACTCCATCAAGTGAAACGGTAATCAAAGTACTAATTTCATAATATCAAGGTTTTATGATTCGTAAAATTTCAACTACCCTTTCGATTACCATTTTATAAAATTCAGTAAATCAAAATAGCACCCCTTCTACTTAATTTATGTGTAAAATGTTCTTTTTTTATTTTATATTTTTTCTTATCAAAACTATAACATTAGCTTATAAGATATCGAAACAGATAGTAACTGGCACTTAGAAGCTATTCTTAGAATCCTTGAGGTAAATAAAATAATTAAATTTTCTTAATTTATTTTTAAATTTCCTTTAGATTTTACCATAAGTTTAAATTTACCGTTTAGAATATTGAAATAGAAAGTAACTGACACCCCATAATTATTGCTAGAGTTTGAAGGTGTCAAAATATCTTATAATTTAAAAATTATTATCTCGATTAATACATTTTTTAATAGATATCTTAAAACGTCTAATTTTTTGTGTATTTTACAAATAAAATAATTACATTTCTCTAAAATTTATTAATTTTTCCTTATATTTTATCTTAAGTTTAGGTTTACCTTTTGAGATATTGAAATAAAAAGTAATTGAAACCTTATAAAAATTGCTAGAGGCCTAATGTGTCAAAAGACCCTATAATTTTGAAATTACTATGTCGATCAACATTTTACTAAAAGTATATATGATAATATCTACTTTTCCGGTGTACTTTACAAAACGGGTGTCGTATCGGGACACCCTTTTTACGTAATTTACCTCAAGATATAAAATAAATTATTTTTTTTAATTTTTTTATGTTTTTATAAAAACTCTAAGTTTACCTTATAGGATATCGAAGAAGGTTGTAATCGACAACCTTTACCTTTTAGAGGTATTACGTGTCAAATGACTTTATAATATTGAAACGATTATTTTGTCTACCTTATTACTAATCGGTTATCGTATAAGAACATTTTTTCTAAGTAATTTACCAATAACAAAAAAACTTATTATTTTTTATTTTTATTATGTCTTTTCGAAAGTATAACTTTACAGTATAGGATATCGAAATAAATAGTAATTGACACCCTATAACTATTAGAGGCCTTAGGTGTCAAATGACTGTATACTATTGAAATTATTATTTTAACTACCTTATCACTAAACAGATATCGTATAAGGACACTCTTTTTAACTAATATACCTATAAAATATAAAGATTTTTTTGGGTTGCGCTTTTATCAAAATATAACTGTAACTTTTAGGATATCGAAAAAAGTTAGTAATTGATACCTTATAGCTATTAGAGTCCTTAACTGTCAAATAACTTTACAATATTAAAATTATTATTTCTATTGCCTTGTCACGGATATCCTAAAAGGACACCCTTTGTGAGTAACTAATCAATAAAACATAAAGATATTTTATTTTTATGTTATTATCAAAAGTCTAACTTTTACCTTTTAGGATATCGAAAAAGTTATTAGTTGATACCCTATAATTATTAGAGTCCTTAGTTGTAAAAAGACACTCTTTCTAAATAATTTACCTATAAAATATTTTAAAAAATGTTAACTATTAATTTTTTTTCCGAAAGTATAACTTTCATCTACTTCAACCAATAACCCACATCACCACTTTAACTCTCCAAACAAAATTTAGCGAAATCTTTTTGGTACCGACACACTAGAGAAATCTCATTTCCAAACGTTCCAATATGATTTAACAAGAACAGAAGAAACATGACAAGAAACCAAGGGTTGGTAGGACAAAAGCTTTTATGGGTGTTTCCCATAACAACTTACACCTTAACAAGAGATAAACTCAATTTCGAATAATTTTTTTTTTTTTTTGTCAAAGATAACAACTTCATTGCCTACGAAACTGGAAACTTACAAGGGCACAACAAATCTACTGATCCACTATGGTAACCGGAGTTAACCAAGATGGAAACTGTGAGTCCCAATCCATAGAGGACATACTCGAAAAGGCAAAAGATGCCAACCTATTACAAGAGACTAACTTCCCTGTTGGTGGTATACCAAATTTACAAGACCCAAACAAAATGCATAGTAATTTGATGTCTTCGGCTATCGGACACAGATGCTATTCAATATTACATGAATTACACAATGTCCTAGCAATATCCTTGTCATCAATAACTATGTGGAGATTCTTCCAATCCTTCTTGAATGCCACCATGAGCGCATGTCGAATTGCTTGAAGAGCTAATTCAACTGGATCTTGAGAGAGATCCCTTGAGATTGCCCAAGCCGACATAATAGTGCCATCACCATCTTGCGCCAAACCTCCAAAGCAACCTTTATCATTTAGATAAATATATGAAAGTGGTAAAAGTTGAAACATACCCTATCATCGGTTCCACGAAGAAGGTAGAATTGAGATATCCATCGGGGTAGACTGAGTCCAAGCATCTTGACGGGATTGAGGGGATTGCGTGCCCATCTCCTGCCACTCCTTAATTGCTCCATCCACCACATACGATTCAACCTTCCATTTTGCTTCAAAGACCCACGAGTTGTGCTTTTTCCATATCCACCACAGCAGATAAACCGTGAGCTGACATCTGTCTTCCAACACATCATAATTACAAATGATTTCACACAAGTGAATAAACAAACCACTCGGATTAGATCAAGAGCAGCTGAATAGGATAATACACAATTCCACTGAATAGGTGCAATCTTCCAAATTCTTCGGGCTCTAGAGCAGCTGAAAAAGAGGTGTAGAAGTGATTCTTTCTCTTCCCCACATAATTTCCAGATTGGATCAAGCTCAATTCCTTTGGAGATAAGGCGGTTGTATGTAGGAAGGAGGTCGAAACACACCTCCAAATAAAGTACTTGAGTTTTTCTTTGATCTTCAATTCCCAGATTCTATGGCACATAATTTGTCTGTCATGCGATCCATAGCTACATTCAGGTTCTTTGATAATTTGAATTTTCCTTTGGACAAGCAGCTTATAGGCAGATTAGACGGAGAATTCTCTATTGGCATTTTGATTCCATCTAATTTTGTCATACTCTCCGCTCGATCGAGAACCGTATTCAATCACATGTCTAGCTTTTAACCAACATTTCCAAAGCCAGGAGCAGGTAACTTTAGCAACATGAGAGAGTAGGTTAGTTTTTGGAAAATAGCGATCCTTAAGAAGCTTACTAACAAGCAAATCTAGGTTGGTAATGATTCTCCACGGCTACTTGGCGATGAGTGCTAAATTGAAAATTTGGAGGTCGTGGAATCCGAGTCCTCCAGCATCTTTCGGGACAGTGAGTTTCATCCATGTTCTCCAATGGATTTTATCAGCACCTTGCCCTGTTTCTCCCCACCAAAATTTAGCTGCAATCTGACAAATATCTTTGCAAATACCATCAGGGAGTTTGAAGTAAGACATCACATAGACCGGGAGAGCATTAAGGACAGTAGAAATAAGAACTCCTTTACCAGCATGACTCAAGAATTTATTTTTCCAATTTCCCACCCTATTACGCACAGTCTCAGTCACATAAGCAAACACATATTTTTTAGACTTACCAATGACTATGGCTAAATAGGTAGTATTATAAATAAAGAAACAAAACAAAACAAAGAAACATGCGTAAAATGTGGAGACCACAGGAAGGTCATTCACAAGACTATCTGGTGTTGTATTGGACTAAAATACCTGGAAGAAGTGACAAAATTTGACTCTTGTAAGTCTCATTGGTATTTTTACTGAAGAAAATGGTGGATTTATTGAGGTTGACAAGTTGGCCCAAGGCAATACTATAGTTGTGGAGAACTTTATGGATAAGGTTAGCTTGGTCAGGATTCGCCTCACAAAAAAGGAGTGAGTCATCAGCAAAAAGAAGGTGCAATATCGGGGGGCCGTTCCGGCTGATCTTAAGAGGTCGATATTCTCCATGATTGCAAGCTCGGGTAATGACGTTTGATAGACCTTCCGAAAGGATGATAAAAAGACAGGGCGATACGGGATCCCCTTGTTGAGGACCACAGGATGGGATAACATAACTCGAGGATTTACCATTAAGGCAAAAAGAGAAAGTAGGTGAGCAAATACAGATGGAAATCCAACGAACGAAAATAGAATCAAAGCTAATCTTAGTCATCACATCTAACACAAAACTCCACTCGACTCTATCATATGCTTTAGTCATATCCAATTTAATAGCCATAAACTTTTTTTTTCTAGTCCTAAGATTCTTCAGATAGTGGAAGTACTCATGGGCAATGACCACGTTATCAAGAATGTATCTACCGGAAAGAAATGTTGCTTGATTATCACAAACACAAACAGGGAGACAGCTTTTAAGTCTATTAGCAAGAATTTTCGAGATAATTTTATAAGTAATATTACATAAACTAATGGGACGATAATGGGATATAAGAGTGGGATTTTTTACCTTTGGAATTAAAGTGATTAGTGTATGGTTCCAACTTTTGAGCATATTTCCTTGGGAGAAGAAGTAAAAAATTGCAGTACAAATATCATCACTGATAACAGGCCAAAAGAATTCAAAGAAGCGTAGATTCATTCCATCCGGCCCAGGGGCTTTATTGGGATTCATATCGAACAGTGCCGCCTTAATTTCCCCTACATTCACAGGTTGGATCAGAGAGTGATTCATTGTACTGTTAATGGTAGTAGGAATTCCGTCGAGAACCGTAGAATTGTTACTCACCCCTTGGGATTTAAAGAGAGTGTTATAGAAGTCCACCACTTTCTCCTTTACTTCTTTCAAGTTGTTACAAGGCATATTATTACTATGGATTAGATTGAGAATGTTGTTGCTTTTCCTTCTTTGTTGGATATAAGCATGGAAGAATATAGAGTTCTTATCCCCTTCCCTAAGCCATTGGATTCTGGATTTTTTGGCCCGATACGATTCTTCCATCTTGTAGCACTTGGCAAGTTTCTTTTGGAGGCGCTTCCACTCATTCCAATCCTTTCCACCACCAAGTTTCTCTATTTGATCCATATCCTTAATTACATCCTCAATGAGTTTGTTGGAATTGGGCTTGGCTGATTTCTTCCAATTAAGTATGGACTTACGACAATTCTTAATTTTCGAAGCAACCTTGAACATAGAGGTCCCTGAGACCGGCTCTGTCCAAGCCCTACCAACACAAAAATTGAATCCTTCCATATCAAGCCACCTTTGGTCAAAGAAAAAACGACCTCTACCTTTGCATATAGGCGGATTTGAATCCAAGAGGAGCAAACAATGGTCCGAAGAGTACTTGGGATATGCTGGACCATAGATTCGGGGAAAGACAGGGACCACGATGGCGAGCTGAAAAAACGATCGAGGTATTCTTCTATATACCCTTTTGAACCTCTATTGTTAGCCCAAGTAATTTTTTTACCCACGGAAGGGAGCTCGCACATACCCATATCAATGATAAAATCCCAGAAATCCTGAAAGCTTGACTGAGGTATAGTTCTACCTCCCATCTTTTCTGAATTATCAACAATATCATTAAAATCCCCTCCCAAACACCAATGATCTCCCAAGAGTCCTTAGCAAAAATAAGATATTCCCACTGTCGACTACGAGTAGCTTGGCGAATACTAACATAGATAATGACAATCCAACCCTTATACAACCCATCGTAGGTGGGCACTTCAAGCTCAATACGGAAACTGTTAATTTTTTATTGAATCACCGAGAGACGATCTAACCAACAACCAAACAATCCACCACTCAACCTCACCGGATATATCAACCTAAATGTTTTTACAAACATTGTCCACAAAGTTCTTTTTCTTTTTTGTTTCACATAAAAATAGTAAATCGGGGAGGTGGAGGCGACATGCCTCCTTCAGCTGGGGAAATGTAGAGGGCCCTCTCAATCCTCTACAATTCCACATACATTTTCTCACTGATCACTACGGGGCCAATTTGGGTTGGCTACCACCACCACCGAGTTTGGATTGAAGGGGGAGAGATTTGCTATGGCTTTTTTCCTCTCCAAAGAAGAGTGAGAATCTTGACTATACTCTTGCACTAATTCCAGAGGTCTTTTGTCACCAATGTTCTTCAAGAGTAAAGTGTCTTTTTTACCATAGATATTAATGGAAGCATTCTTCTCGGATGATCTTTTCCATCGTTTCGATTTTCCATGTGACTTACAAGGGGTTGGGTTAGTTGCCCCTCCAATAGAAAGGTTAGAAATTTCAAGGAATGGGAATCTATCGGGGCAAATTTGAATGGGGATAGTGACTAGGTTCAGGGTATTGATTCCGGCGAGGGATTCATAAGGCTCTGAGGAAAGGTCCGACTCCATTCCTAATTACAGAGTGGAAGGATAGCTAAATGAGAGGGGATGGAAGATAGAGAGAAAGCATTATTATGGGATAGGCTTATAGGTGGGAGAGTTAAAGTACTGGGGGTATGACTGGTTATGATGGATTTGGAAGGAATATGATTCTGAATAGGTTCGGTAATGAGCTTATTTGGGCTTGGGGCTGTTGGGATAGAGTCAATGGAATAATGCAAAATGGATGATAGGGTAAGCGAGCTGGATGATTTAGGCTTATCTAATATCGACGGAGATGAAGGCAAGGGCGCATTCGTCGAAACATTCTTATGTTGCTGGGAGCTGGGTTTAGCCATATACTCAGGCATTTTTGGGTTTGGTATAGAATTTGGTGGAGAAGGTCGATTTCGAACGGGGTTCTCATCATAGAAGGTTTTTTTCTTGGGGCAAAGGAATCGCCTTTAATCGAGTCCCCAAATTGTCCTTCAGCCAGGGTATCATTAAGCATGTCCTCCCTTCAGAAGCTACATAGCATTTCAAGATGGCCGACACGCCCACAGTAACAGCAAAATCCAGTTAGATTTTCATATTTGAAGTCAATCCACTTGGACTCACTACCCAGTTTGATATAAGTTCCTCTCAACAAAGGGACATTAAGATCCACTGCAACTCGCGTCTTCAAGAATCTACCCCGAGATCCGCCTATCTCCGGGATACAGACAGACAATGAACTACCTTGCTCCCAGACACTGCTTTGGTTAAGAAATCAGCAGCATTGTCATTGGTGTGGACTTTCCTAACCTCTACAGACCCTGCATCAATCACATCCCTTGCAAAATGTAATCTGACATCTATATGATTGGATCTTTCATGGAAAGCCTGATGTTTTACCAGATGTAGTGCACTCTGATTATCACAGTATATAGTCACACATTCCTGCTTAATTCCCAGATCCTTCATAATCCCTTTCAGCCACACAGCTTCCTTAATTGCTTATGTCAATGCTATGTATTCAGCTTCTGTGGTAGATAAAGCTACCACTGATTGCTGTACAGTTCTCCAACTTACTGTAGTACCATATAGAGTAAACACATATCCTGTAATTGATCTTCTGGTGTCAATATTCCCTGCAAAATCAGCATCTGCAAAACCTTCCAATGGAATAGACCCATTTGCCTGTTTCTGAAATCTCAACCCCAGATGAACTATTCCTTTTAAGTATCTTAACACCTGCTTTAAAGAATCCCAGTGAGCTTTCCCTGGATTTGACATATACCTACTAACCAAGGATACACAATATGCCAAGTCTGGACTGCTGCATATCATGCCATACATTAAACTTCCAACCCCACTTACATAAGGCACATTTCTCATGTATCTCACTTCTTCTGCTGTTTTAGGACTCTGCTCCTCTGATAATATGAGTTGTTGGCTTACTGGAATACTCAATGCTTTAGCCTCATGCATCTGAAATCTCTCCACCACCTTCTGAAGATAATGCTTCTGAGACAACCATAGACTTCCAGCAACTCTATCTCTAATTACACACATCCCCAGAATCTTCTTAACATCTCCTAAATCTTTCATTTCAAACTCAGAACTAATCTTCTTCTTTAGCAAATGTATCTTATGTTTACTCCTACTTACAGTAAGCATGTCATCCACATATAGTAACAGATACACAGGATCAACACTAGTACTCTTATCAAAGTATACACAACTATCATACAGACTTCTAATAAAACCAGCCTTTAACATAAACTCATTCAACTTTTTATTCCACTGCCTTGGACTTTGTTTCAACCCATACAATGATTTCTTGAGAAAACATACCTTCTCTTCATTTCCTGGAATCACAAACCCCTCAGGCTGCTTCATATATATGTTCTCCACTAAGTCACCATGTAAGAATGCTGTTTTTACATCTAACTGCTGCAACTCCATGTCTTCTTGTGTTACTTTTGACAAAAGTAGTCTGATAGAACAATGTTTCACCACAGGAGAGAAAACCTCCTTGAAATCAATACCTTCTCTCTGAGTAAAACCCCTTGCTACCAATCTTGCTTTATATCTTATCCTTTCTGAGTCTCCAGCTTCAACTTTCTTCTTGTATATCCACTTGGAACTTACCAACGTTTGACCTTTTGGTATATCAACCAGTTTCCAAGTACCATTCCTTTCCAGAGATTCCATTTCTTCCATCATTGCACTAACCCAGTACTCACTTTCATCACCACTGACAGCTTCTTTGAAATTCTGTGGTTCATGGTGTTCTATGTCTTCAGCAACACTTAGTGCATAATGTACACTCCCAGCCTGTCCCTAGAAGTCTGGTCTTTGAATTTGCCTCCTTGGTTTATCTCTGGCAATGCTATAGTCTCTTAAACTTGTATTTCTGGGTGGCACATCTTCTTCCTCTGATGAACTGTCACTTGAGTGTTCATACAAGTTTTCTACCCTTTGTGAACCAGGATCTATCTGAGTCACCACCTGAACTGATAGTCTTTCTGCTTCATTAATCCCATCATATTCTTCTTGATTTCCAGAGAAGTGATATCCCATAACTAATTCATTGAATTTAACATCTCTACTTATCATTAGTTTCTGATTTCCAGGTTCCAAGCACCATAGCCTGTATCCTTGTTAGGAAATGAAACTCTTACAACACACACACAAACAATATTCAAACCAAGAGAGAATGAAAACCAATCAAGAATTCGGCCAAAATGAAACCGAACGCAAAACAGGAACAGAAATGAAGAACACAAGGATTTTACGTGGTTCGATCAATGTGATCTACATCCACAGAAGCTCTATACACCTCAATTCACTCCACTAAACAATCAATTACAAGAATTAACCCAGAAAACTAGAAACCCCCAATTCACAGACCGAATTGAGCTCAAGAACCCTAGCTATCTAATTCTAATGATTGAGTAGTGTTTACAGAGGGAAAATAGCGTGTATCATCTCTCATCTCCAAGTGATTTCAATGTATATAAAGGTCGAAGCTCGAATCAGGAAGTAGCAGCAGTTGTAACCAATTTTGTTTCCAACTGCACAAAGCTGTTAAACGGGCCTTTCACAACGATTTTACACTCGACGGTTCTAAACCGTTGCATAAGTCAGTTATAACTATCTTGACTCTGGTTTCCTCTTAACCTTCATAACTGATCCAGCTAAAACCCGGTTCTCTAGCCCGGTTCTTCCCATCCTGAACCCGGTTCCTGAATCCTCAAAACCTCTACTACAAACTATGATCACTTGATGATATTGAACTGATATCTACAGTCCTTTTATTCCCTCTGGATACCCCAGAAACACACACCTGTATGCTCTTGGATCAAGCTTATCTGTTTTCATATGAGCATAACCAGGCATCCAAACACCTTTAAACCTGTATAACTTGGAACCCTGCCACTCCATACTTCTTCTGGTGTTTTGAAACCTAGAGATAATGAAGGTGATCTGTTTATCAAATAACATGCTGTATTGATTGTTTCTCCCCAGAAAACCTTTGGCAGTCCAGCATCAATCAACATACACCTTACTCTTTCAAGAATAGTTCCGTTAAATCTTTCTGCCACTCCATTCTGTTGAGGATTCATGGGAATTGTTCTATGTCTTGTAATCCCTTTCTTATTGCAGAAATTTGTAAACTCAGTAGATAAGTACTCTAAGCCATTGTCAGTTCTCAAATGCTTGAGTTTCTTACCCCTTAAAGTTTCCATCTGAATTAACCAGGTCTTGAATTTAGTGAAGGCATCACTTTTGTTTCTTAAGACAAACACCCACACTTTCCTGCTGAAGTCATCAATAACAGTCATGAAATATCTTTCTCCTCCATGAGTTTCAGTTCTGGATGGTCCCCAGGTATCAAATTGAACATAATCTAGAGGTTCTCGAGTAATGTGCATCCCTTTAGCATAAGGCAATTTATGTGATTTGCCTAATGCACATTTATCACAAAAATCAAGTGTCTGGTTTCCAACCTCTCCAATTATGCCTCTCTTGGATAGTTCTTTTAGTCCCCTTTCCCCAATGTGCCCCAACCTTTTATGCCACAGTGTTAATTCATCCTTGCCTAGAATGTTTCCCACACAACCAACCACAGGTTTCCCATCAAAATAAACAGACCATTATGTTGTCTTCCTTTGATTACCAGTTTGTTCTCTTGGGTTATGTGTAACTGACCATCAACTGACTTGAATTCAGACCCAGTAGCAATGAGAGATCCTAAAGAGATTAAGTTTCTCTTAAGTCCAGGCACATACCTCACATTGGTGATTGTTCTTGTAATTCCATCAAACATATTGATGGATACAGATTCAGTGCCTTGAACTCTGCAGGATTGATCATTTCCCAGCAGTACACACCCTCCATCTTCTTTCTTGAGGTTCTGAAACCATTCTTCATGGGGACACATATGGAAAGAGCAACCAGTGTCCAATACCCACTCCATCTCCATTTTTTACTCAGTAACTTTCAGGACTTCTGGTGTGTCCTCTTCATGTTCAACTGTAGCAGCTTCAGCACCCTGGCCTTCCTTCTACTTCATCTTCTGTGGGCAGTCCTTCTTTAGGTGCCCAATTTGTTTACACTTGAAGCACTTCGTGTTTTCTACTCATTCTCCAGATTTCTTCTGAACATTGTTGCCACTCTTAAGGTTCTTTGAGGTTTGGCCCTTCTTCTTTTGATAGTTTCTTCTGAACTTAACATTTAATCCTTCACCAGATTGAGTTACCTTCTTGTCTCCTTGGTTCTGTAAACATTTGGTCTTCAAAGCAGTAATGATTGAGTCATAACTCAGCTTATCCTGCCTTCCAAACACCCTCAATAGATCTTGGTAAAGCATTTAATACCATCAAGGCTCTGTCATCATCTTCCATTGTTACCCCAAGATCCTCTAGTTCATCAAGAAGTTTTGTAAACTCATCTAATTGATCAGAGATTTCCTTTTCCTCCACCATTTTGAAAGCCAGTAATCTCTGCTTGAGAAATAGCTTGTTTGATACTAACTTGGATTGATAGAGATCCTCCAGTTTGGTCCAGGCCTCAATTGTATTCATACACCTCGAAACTTCCCTCAAAGGCTTATCACCAAGACACAGAATGATTAGGCTCAATGCCTTCTGGTCTATCTCTGCATATTTGGGTTTCTCAGTCTCTACCCACTCATTTTCTGGTTTGAGAGCACTTACCAACCCATTCTGCACCAGAATGGCCTTCATCTTGATTTTCCATAGGTAGAAATCATTCTTCCCTGAGAATTTATCCAGATCCAACTTCATCCCTGACATCCTTTCCTTCTTCTTAAGTAAGAATGTTTCCCACAGACGGCGCCACTTGTTATGATCAGCTCAAACTCACACAAGATAAATGTATCAACATAATTCGGATGAAAACAACAAGAAAAACGGCTGAACAAAAAAACAAAACAAGAACAGAAATGAAAATGATGAACTCAGGAATTTTACGTGGTTCGATCAAAGATGATCTATGTCCACGGAGGATGCACCTCAATTCACTTCACTACTCAATCAATTACAAGAATTTCCCAGAAATCTAGCAAACCCCCAAATCACAACCTGATTTAGAACAGAAACCCTAGATATCTAATTCTCTCAATTGTGTAATGTTTACAGAGGGAAAACTATCTCAATTAGCTCGCAATTACAAGTGATTACAATGTATATAAGTATTGGAGCTCGAATCTAGAAGATGAGGGAGCAGTAACCAACTTTGACCCAACTGCTTCAAGCTGCAGAAACGGGGCTTTCACAACGGTTTGTTTTGCAACAGAATGAAACCGTTGTAACTGGCGGTTATAACTACCTCCAACCCGATTCTCTTTTAACCTCTTCACTGAAAAAATCAAACCCGATTCTAAAATCCTCATAACTCCTACTTCATATAACAAGCCACTTGATGAAATTGAACCAATGTCTACATGGAGACTAAAACACCTTCAAAGCAAACATCCTTTTTTTTTTCTCCTTCCCGTTTCCACTTGGTACCGCCATCTCCTCTTCTTCTTCACGTTCTGAGGCCAATTGAAGTTATGCACAACTTCAATTTCTCTAAGGTGACAACCTTAGTAAACATATCAGCTGGATTCTCACTCCCGAGAATTTTCACAAGTCACAAGGCTTTCTTCTCAAGTAGGTGCCGGATGAAATGATACTTCAATTTGAGGTGCTTCGTTCTTGAATGAAACGCCGGATTACTTGCCAAGAAAATCGCACTCTGACTATCACTGTAGAGTACACTATTGCCATGCTCCTTCCCAATTTCACCCAAAAAACTTTGCAACCACACCATCTCTTTACTTGCTTCCGTCACGGCTACGTACTCCGCCTCCATGGTAGACAACGCAACCACCTTTTGCAACTTTGATGTTCAAGAAATCGCCGTACCACCAAAAGTAAACACATACCCGGTCGCACTCTTTCTCCCATCAAGATCGTTCGATGCTAGGTCCGCATCAACGAAACCAACTAACTCAGAATTTCTTCCATCAAAACACAAAGCTTTATTTTTGGTACCTCGCAAATACCTTAGAATCCACTTCACCGCTTCCCAATGTTGTTTCCCTGGATCACCCATGAATCGGCTCACTACTCCCACTGCATGTGCAATATCCGGACGAGTACAAACCATGGCATACATGATAATCCCAATTGCTGATGCATATGGCACTTTCATTATTTGAATACGCTCCTCCTTAGTACTCGGTGACTCCTTCTTCGACAGCTTAAAGTGTCCCCCCAATGGCACATTAACCGGCTTCGAATCCTCCATGTTAAACCTTTCCAGGACCTTTTGGACATAGTCCGCCTGCGAAAGATACAAAAAATTTCTCGCCTTCCTCTCGATCCTCATACCCAAAATATGTTTTGCTTCTCCAAGATCTTTCATGGAGAACCTCTCAGACAATTGCTTCTTCAACCTTTCCAACTCCCTTGGATCGGCTCCTACAATCAACATATCATCAACATATAGTAATAGGATAAGATAGCTATTTTAAAACCTTTTATAATAACAACAATGATCGGCGTGGCATCTATGGTAACCAATCTTCATCATGAAATTGTCGAACTTCATATACCACTGCTTCGGAGCTTGTTTCAAGCCATACAAGCTCTTCTTTAGTTTGCACACAAGGCTTTCCCTTCCGTCTACCTCAAATCCCTCTGGTTGTACCATGTACAACTCCTCCACTAGATCACCATGAAGGAAAGCCGTCTTCACATCCATCTGATGTAAGAGTAGGTCCTCTGCAACCACCATACTCAACACCATGCGAATTGTAGTCAACTTCATGAAAGGAGTAAACACATCCGTATAGTCAATACCATACCACTGATCGAACCCTTTCACAACTAACCTTGCCTTGTAGCGCTTGCTACCATCGGCCTCATTCTTGATTCGGTAGACCCACTTGTTGTGCAACGCCTTCTTGCCCTTGGGAAGCTCAGTCAGTTCCCAAGTGCCATTCACACGAAGAGACGCCATTTCATCTTCCATAGCCGCCATCCATCTTCGTCTATCACTAACCTGCTCTGCCTCTGCAAAGCTCTCAGGTTCACCACCATCAGTCAACAATAAGTAATAATTAGAGGGTGAATACTTATCTGGTGGCCTTCGATCTCTAACTGGGCTTTGAGGTGGTGGTGGTGTTCTTGGTTCTTCCTCAAAACCTCCTCATCGACCGAACTCCCCTTTCTGCGATTCGAGTTTAGATCATCCATCTTCACAGTACTGGATGTTCCATCATTAGTACCCAAATCCTTCAACCTGTCCTTGTACATGACCTGTTCATTGAATATCACATCCCGGCTGCGAATCACCTTTCGGCTTTGCTCATCCCATAGCCTATAGCCGAACTCATGACCTCCATACCCAATAAACGTACATTTGACAGACTTGGCCTCTAATTTATTTCTATCTACAGGATCCACAAGAGCGTAAGCAACACAACCAAAAATGCGTAAATAAGACAAGTTTACCTCCTTTCTAGTCCACTCCTCCTCGGGTATCCGATTATCCAAGAGAATCGATGGACCTCGGTTGAGCAGGAATGCAGCTATGCTCACTGCATCTGCCCAAAATGACTGCGGCAACCCGCTCTTCAGTCTCATGCACCTTGCCCGCTCATTCAGTGTTTTGTTCATCCTTTCGGCCACTGCATTCTGCTAAGGGTTCCACACATAGTCCTCTCTGTACGAATCCCATGCTCAGCACAATAATTCTTGAACTCCTTGAGTTCATATTCGCCTCCATTGTCGGAACGCATGCACTTCACTTTCAACCCCGTCTCAGTCTCAACCAAGGCTTTCCACCTTTTGAAAACGTTAAATGCATCAGATTTACTTTTCAGAAAATAAATCCATAACTTGCGGGTCGAATCATCGATGAATGTCATGTAATACATCGATCCTCCAACGGACACCAACAGAGCTAGTCCCCATAGATCGCTATGGACCAATTCTAGCTTCTGCTTCTTCAGGGCCCTGCCACTCCTCGAGAAACTCACGCGCCCTTGTTTCCTGAAGACACAATCTTCACATAAGTTGATTGTGCAAAACTACGTTTCTGGCAATTTTGGACAGGTGTATCTAGCTGATGATGAACCTCTGAAAATCGTGGGGAAGGGAAACGTGAGGGTTAAGACATCAAATGGCTCGAAATTGATGTTGAATGGAGTGAGACATATCCCTGGATTGAAGAGAAATCTGCTTTCAGTTGGACAACTTGACAAGGAAGGTTACGTGGTAACGTTTGGTTGTAGCAGCTGGAAGATTACCAAAGGGGCTATGGTGATAGCTAGGGTAAGAAGGAAGGAACGTTGTATTTGACTCTTCCCTCTGGATTTAGACCTTCCTCTAAACTGTCTTCCCTTCGGTCTACCTCTGTTCTCGGTATCCAGTGCTGACCCTGAGAACGATCCTGATCCTGATTCGTTTCTCCGAATCTCCTCCCCAATCATCAAGTCTCTCACCCTGTCAAACTTCAGCTTAGTGTCTGTTGCGCTGATTGTACCGGCAACTGTCTGGCAGAGAAGATAGCATAATTAGGGCCCGAATCTCATCATCAAACTTTATGTTCACCAAGTCCAACAGTGAGGTCAACATGTTGAACTCATTCAAGTGTTGTACTGATGTTCCTTCCGTCATACTCAGATTAAACAACCGTCTAATCAGATGAACCTTGTTTGTTGTCGATGGTTTTTTATACATCTCCTCCAAGGTTTTCAACATCTCCCGTGTAGACTTCGCGCCTGTGGTATGGTAAGCCACTTCCTTGGACAACGACAGACGCACCGGGCTCATCGCTTTCCTGTCCAATAACTCCCACTCCTCCGCAGGCATCTTCTCGAGCTTCTCCTTAAGGGGCTGGTGCAAATCCTTACCGTATAGGTAATCTTCAATTTACATCTTCCAAAATCCATAATCAGTCCCATCGAACCTCTCCACCGAAATCTTTCCGTCGTTCATCGTGTATACTCCCAGGAAACTAACCTGATGCTCTGATACCAGTTGTTGGGAATTTATTCCCCCCACAACCACGATACGACTAGATAATCGGATAAAGAAAGCAATAAAATCAAGCACAAAACACAGCGATTTGGTTACCCAATTCGTTACGATGTGTAACTACGTCTGGGGGCGATACCAAGCCAGGATATATACTAGAATGATAGATTTTTGGAATTACATAAGTTATGAAGGAAACCACTATTTATAATAGCTCTATGGGCCTAAAATCTGACCTTAGCTTGAGGCCCATGAAAAATCCCTCGCAACGTCGACGCGACTGCATCCAAACCGACGCGATCGTGTCGCTCAATACTGCCCCGCGGTGCTCCTTGTGACGCGACCGTGTCACAACTTGTCTTCAACCCGACGCGACTGCGTCGCTCATCACTGTGCTGCCAGCCAACGCCAATGGACGCAACCACATCCATCCCCCGACGCGGCCGCGTCAGCACTCTCGGTTTTTGGCTCCATACTTAACAAGGTCAACAAAAAAATACAAACAATCAACATTTTTCGAGCTGATACTTAAACCAAGATAACGTTGAACATATTAATTTTTAATTTAGCCAAGTAAAATTATGGCTCACTATAGCTTACCTGAATAAATCGAATTTCACAATCATCCAATCATTATCAACATATATGTCTACCATATTAAATTACAAACCATCCATATTTTCCAGCATTGATGTGGCAACTACAATATAATCGTGGTATTTTAAATAAAACATATATATTCAGTGTTCGTTTGCATTTCTCAAAGGCCGAGTTTCCCCGACCCACATAAAACCTAATCCAAACGTACCCTCAAGAATCAAGGTAATCACATCACAAAAATTGAAAGCGTGAAGCAGAGTTACATGCAGGATCAACCATGTAAAACTGTGACAAAGTGCGTTGACGTGTTTTGTTTTCATCTTACACAGGTAAGCCACTCTGGGTTTCTCCTTCTCTACTTCATTAGCTACATGAAGGATGGGTGCAATGAAGGCCAAGGACAACATCACAGGCTCACTGTCCATGGCCGCGCTATCATTCATAGATGTAAATCAACAAAACCTCCATGGTCAAATACTGAATTCGGTGCCGATTGAAGGTTAGTTTTGGTATGCAGAAAGTAGAACACGTTCAGAACATAGATGTGATAGTAATTCCCACAACAAAAGAATTAGAAAAAAAAGTAAAAGATCAACTAACACACATGGACCAACAATATAATGGAATAATAGTGATTCTCGTTCACTAAACTTATCAACTGGGTAAAATATTATCTCCGTCTGTTGCAGGTAGATTATTAGCCCTAAAACCATATTAGCACTACGTTAAATTGTTCTTGACACGCAACACCATTGCACCATGATCAAAGATTGATCTTTGGACTATTGCTTCAAACCCTTTTCAATTTACGGTGCAAAATTTTCAAAATCGAAACATCATTTGGGGTTTCCAAGTAAAATTATAGAAACTACATAACCTGTAAAATAAAACTCACCAATTGCCTCTGGATACACCCACCCTTGCACCACGAACGGATTATCTTCAAACCCTAGGCGATCTACGGTCCAACAGTTTGCGAAAGGGAATTTGGGGTTTCCGAACAAATTTAGAGAAATTGCATACTTTGAATGGAGATGTTTAGAACTTTAAAAATGGGAAAATTCAGCGCTCTATACAATTTTTCATGGATTAAGGGGTAGGAAAGAGGAAGAATGGTATGAGAGATCATTTTGGTTTGAATGAGACAATATCCATTAGCAAGCCTGCAGAAAGGCAATTGTTACTTCGTAATGCGAGAAATTAAAGCAACAGAAAAAAAATTGAAATGTTAATTCAATAAAGAGGGGCTCACAAAAAAAACGAGAAGTCTATTTTACCGTTTAGTGGTATCAGTACCACAATGGTACAATAGAATAACCCATAAATTATATTTTAGCAAAAAATTTAAAAGTCCATACATTAAATGAGGAAAATATATAAGTAAGAGATATTGTGTACCTAACACATGTAAATGTCTCTATATCATTGTTGATTTTTTTGGAATCAATATCATTATTGACCTTGATGAGTATCGCAATTGAATCTTTTTAAATGCCACCATTCACACATCTGAATCGATTTCAATTAAGAAAAATGTGAAGCAAATATAAGCACAAGAAACTCACTAGTGTAATTTGGAAACATGATATGTACTCTCCAAACAAAATAAATTTGATCTAGTACTCTTTCCACATGATTCCAAAGACGAGTTTTCTTTCTTTTGTTTTCATTAAGTACACAAACAAAATCTTATATACTTCTTATTATGTTATGTTGGAAAATATTGGGTTACAATGACATTACAACATACATCTTGTAAGTTGACATTACAATTACAAGAATTTGTTCCATCATGAACAAGTGATGGAACGTAAACTCCTTCAGACAACATCTTTGTTGTTCTGTCATGACTGGATTTGGACAGCTGCATAGTTTGTTGTAAATGTTGTTGCACTCCACATAATTGGCAAAACAAGATCTTCATGATTTTTGTCATGAACCTATAAAACACAAGTTAGTACAAGGTAGCCGATGCGAGTCCAGGACTCTTTCCGATAGACAAATACGCCCCGCCTAGGTGCTCATGGTTATCGGCGCAATGTCTCCAAGATAAAAAAACTGACGCCTCAAAGGTAAACCTTTGAGCTCCGGCGAACTGAAAGTATTTGAGAAACTGGGATGTATGACCTTATGTATCTATCTCATATTTCTATGATTTAATGTCCTATCTTCTACCTTATGCAAAATGCAAATGACTATCTTATATATAGGTGTTTCCAATTTGTGAGTTATTAATTGCAACATAATGGCCATAAATAATAATAAAAAGTAACTGCCAAGTGTCTATTGACTTTTCATTCTCCCACAATACATGTGGCTTTAATATACGGCTGCTTACTTTGCATTAACTGCAACCCTCAATGCTGGTTTTATGACATTCATTCATGACGTTCATTAAGTTCAAGGAGTTATATCTCCTGGAGGTGACAAGCGGGTACTCAAATGGTCACTTGAGACCGATCAATCAGGTCGAATCTGAGTCACTAAACTTAACCTTCATGGAGATGAGCTGAGCAGAGCATGCACACATACCTAGGTGATGCTCATTTGCTCACCCACAGGTATAATCATTCAACACCTCTTTATAAGATTCTAACTTATTAGTTAGCGTCCACGTCATGAATTCTTACTATTTCGATAACGTGGATTAGATACTCATTTACACCCGCTTCACAGTTTAAGTGATTTATTCATTTATTTCTCACTCATCCCTATTTAAATTTGAGAAAGTCAATACATGATATTTTGATAAACAAAATAAGGATTTTGAATCCACAACCCGCTTCATACTAAACTAAGTATATCACCACTTAAAACTTAAATGAAGTCAAGTCATCAGTTAACTTCTCAAAGACCAAATTCCAACAAATTAATAGTTGAATTTCAGAAAATTCTAAGGTCTCTATGTGACATATATATCTTTTACTTCAATACATAAAAACCAATGATTGTTACTGAATATTATCCTGATACCAGAACATCATTTAAGCTACCATCTTTCAGCTATATCCCCCCACTCGGAGAATTTCAAATTGTGTTCGAAGAATGGATTCCCAAAACGACATCTTTTCGGTGCCCAACACGACTGGACACACAGTAGAGGATCCATTTTGAAATGGATCATCTCAACCAATGTGGGTCTCATGTGATACGGGTGAAAAAGTATTTACTTGGGAATAAAGAACAAAATCCTTTGATGAATGTGTAAACAGGAGCATATCCAGACAATTGTTTGATTGCAATATCATCATATACTTCAACTTTACTCTCAAACTACTAATTAAAACAAGTCCAATCCAAACTAATTTACAGCAAAACCCATTTTTCTATAATAAAACACCACATCTACACAACAGTATATCCTTGCACTATCGTCAAAATCTGTGAAGTAGAAGCATCAGGGTTCTATGACGTTGAAGGAAAATTTGGACAGCAACTGCGGCACTCCAGATATTACCGGTCCGTATGTCTGCAGTCGGCACAAATTCAGTAAATCGCATTTTGATCACAGCAAGGTAAAAAGCACATACCTCGTCATTGTCATGAAGTTGACACAATGGAACAGCAAGAAGTCTAAAGTTCTTAGGGACGATAAACCTCCTGCTCGGTGGCAGCTTGACAAGAAAGAGTTTAATGCACTCCTGGGAAGACGAGAGGTGAGAACATTTTACCAACATGTAGATATGAGTAATGTGATATGAGAATTACCTTAGGCCTCTTTATGTTTGGTGGCAAATATGGATAAAGTAGAGATTCAAAGTCAGGTTTCCACCAGATGCCAAGACATTCTCCGACCTTTAATATGGAGACATATATATATCAGGAAAGACTGGTAGTTAAAACCCATTGCTACATTTAGGAAAAAAACAATACCTCCCATTCAGGGCCACGGCCGGCTTCACCAACAGATAACTTGGTTGAGAGCTTGCGTTTTAAGCAGTCAATATCTGAAAAATATCACAAAAAGGGAAACTAAGTCTTGTCATAAATTTTAAAGTGAAGTTGAAATTAGAGTGAATTACCAGATTCGCCTGGTCGTGAACGACCACCTGGAAGTTTGTAGATGGAGTTTTGGACTTGCAGTAACAAGAGATGGGGGTGTTTGAACAGCTCTACCTGCAAAAAATCCAAACGAAGCTAGCCTACTTATTTATCATATATAACTCAAGTTACTTAGTGGATCAACTTATGTTAACTACAATTACAAACTTATAGTTGTTCGAAAGTGAGAGGATCGGGGTCCCTAATTCAGCTACTGATTGATCATATCAAAGAAACCCCGAGGACTTGACAACCAAAAACACACAACAGCCCATAACCTCTTTAACAGTAGAATAACTGTAATTAACACCAACACACCGTTTTTATTCCTCCCTAGCCTCTCATCCGCGTCTATGTTCTTTTGTTACCCCCCGATTACTAGCCTTAGAAGAAAAATTATAGTAATATTTTAGAGAGGAGAGGAGCATCAAACATTAAATACAAGGGGGGTTTTCGTTTCAAACATAATAAAGAGGAATAAAAACCGACCACAATCACCGCAGCGACGCAGTTCCTGATTCCATAGGCATCATAACTGAAACCCCAAAAAGGAAAAGCACATAAAAAGGCCAAACAATAATACTAATATTTAAATTGAGATTAAGCAGAATTTAGACATACTTAGCTTTGATCCGCAGAAGACGATCGGAGACAGTCTCGTTGTTCAAAGAAAGAGATTCTTTGGAGCCGAAATAGTAACAACTGAGAGGGTAAATATCGAGCACGTTAGTCTCACCATTCTGGAGTGGAGTGTTAGAATCATCCATTTGCGGGAAGTTCAGAGAAAGAAGAGTGTAGTTGGAGAGAGAATATTTAAAGAGAGGAAGAGAGAAAGTGAAACGTGTCCATTCCAGACAGACCTGGAGGCTCAAATTGAATTGACATTCTTTGTATCAAAGGGAAGGGAAGGGATGCCCGAACAACACGTGCCCTGTTTTGCCACTTCTTACTTTCCCTTTTACCCCACTTCTCATTCCCTCTTTCTCTATCTCACACAAATAATTTTTTTTTTATTAATTAATATGCTCTTTTATGTAATTACTTTCTTAAATATAGAAATTTATTATTATTCTTTAATTTTAGAGAAGTCAATCATATCTCTATATTTTAATTTTATCAAAATAATAAATTAATGAGTTTATAATTATAAGAATTGTAGTACTCCACCATTACAATTCTTTATTTATTTATTAGGGTTATAGATTAAAAAATAACGTAAAATGACACCAATAATGACCTTGTTAGTTGTGACAATTAAAAAAGAACGGTGTTTTGAATAACATGTAACATTTTAAAAGGAACGGAGGGAGTATTTGATAAGGAAATGTTTGGTTTTGAAGTTGGAATATATAGAATCTTACTTATATATTAAAAGAGAACCTTTATAAAAGGAAATTAGATACTACCTTCATTTTCTTTTAGTTGTCATTCTATATATTTTTGGTTTGTAAAAAATTGTCATTCTAGTTTTTCTACCACTTTTTTTTTTTTTTATAATATTAACCCTATAATTATTGAAAGTGTTAACAATATATAGAAATGATTAAAAAAATCAAGCGATTTAAGGAAATTAGTTGAGGGTTGATTTGTCAATTCCTTAAGTCCCTTAATTTTCATATAAAAAGTTAGAATGACAACTAAAAAAATGGAGGTAGTGTATTTTTTCCATTTAACTTTCTAAAAATAGTGGGCTTTAATTACAGTTAGCATCAGAAGAGATGTGTATATATATATATTAAAGATTTGTATATATATGATAAAATCTTCCCATAGTTAGTTCCAAACTTATATGTTACTGGCAATATGCTATATAAAAAAATTATTGGTGACAACTTTTGATTGATTCATTTTATAAACAAAAAAAATTAAAAACAAATACTTTATGGTGTTTTTCCACTTTTAATGCAAAATATAGAAAATTAATATTTTTCATGAACTTTAATTTGACATCTACATTACATATTTTAAAATTAGTTATATTAAGAAATTGTAAGTGTTTTTATTTAAGTTAGATCTGTTTATGTAATATGAATTGAATGATTTGATTGGGTCTGAGATACGATAAAAATTAAATAAAAGATTAATTACGTGAAAATTCACGACCTTTTAGTCAATTATCGTTTACAACATGACTTTTGAAACATAACATATAAAGGCACCACCTTTATAATTTTTTGAATTCAATACACATGACTAGATTTTTTGCTACAATTACTAATTTCGAGCTTCAATTGCTAATGTGGAGCCCGAAATTAGAATTTTAACCCACGTAATTGCATACGTGTAGTTGTTCGAATTCTCTTAACCCTTAATTTTATGGAAAAAATATTGTTTTATTGCTAAACTTAATCATAAAATGTTATCAGTTTCATTTACTTAGAAGTTTATAAATATTGTATGATTTTACGTCTGTAGATGAGATAGATAAAATCCGAATTTCATGTTCCACATCCGCAATTGTAGCAAAATTTTTACTTTGGTGTATTGAATTGAAAAAATCATAAAGGTGGTGTATTCTATGTTATATTTGAAAAGTCATGTTGTAAATGATAATTGACCAAAAGGTCGTGAACTTTTACGTAATTAACCCTTTAAATAAATGTTAAGACTTTTTTTAAATACTTATTAACTAATCTTTTTAAAATATTTGTTAATATTTTTATATTTTTCAAAAAATTATTTTTATTTTATGAACAATATGTATATGTATCTTTCCTACAATATTACAATTGTTCGGAAATAATAAAAACTACTCCCTCCGTCCCATGCTATTTTGCACACTTTCCTTTTCCGGGTGTCCCACCATATTTTGCACACCCCCGAAAAGGAAAGAAATTATTACGAAAAAACCCTTACTACTTAAGCAGATTTACATTCTTGCCATTGGTTATGTTAGTTAATTTTTTGGTGATGTTGTTAACAAAATCGTTTAACTAACACTAATCCAATTAAAACCCATTACCCAACCCATCCCAAGCCCCAACAGATCCAGCCCACTTCCCCTATTTCCAACCCTAAAAATTCTGGAAACCTCTCATCTCTCTTGTGAACTACCTCACGCCTCTCTTCTTCCCTATCTCCAAACACTGTTCTATGATCTTGAACCCAGATCTCTTCTTCGTTCCCCCAATCTATACTAGCTTATCGAACTCGATTTGCCTCGTTGGAGATCCCAGAAGTCTCTTGTGCAACGACTGGCGAATCTAGGGTTTCGATTGGGAGATTTCCGGTGCATCTCTTGTGTGGAACTATGGAGGACTCCCCAGAAATCGACAAAATAGCGTACCATTCTGAGGACTCGTTTGTTCCAGAGACTCAGTTGCCGGAGCCGGAGTTCGATCCAAGCAATGATGGCCATTTCGACGGCGAATGGGGTTCCGGTGCGATTTCTGAGCGGGATCCTTCGGCTCCTGGTAGCTTGTGGAAGACTAGTCCCGGATTTAGAGCCATGCACCTTGAGTGCCTAGCCGTCTGGGTTCCGGCGGTTCTAAAGGTCAATGTTATTTATTCCCTTTCCTTTTGGGTATTTTTTATTCGAATTAGGATCTGTTGGATGGGTGATGTTAATTTTCGGTATTTGTAACTTCTGTGTTGCATGATGCCCCTGTGTGGGTTATGTGATGTACATTGCTATCCCATTGTCTGATTTTCTGTGATTTTGCCCCTGTGTGGGCTTTTTTGGTGCTAATTGTTGTCCCTCGGTTAAGTTTTAGTGATAAAACCCCTGTGTGGGCTCTGTGATGTTCATTGCTGTCCCATTGTCCGATCTTCAAGGATTTTGCCTCTGTGTGGGCTTTTTTGTTGCTGATTGTTGTCCCTCGGTTAAATTTTTGGTGATAAAACCCCTGTGTGGGCTCTGTGATGTGCTTTGTTGTCCCATTGTCTGATCTTCAGTGATTTTGCCTCTGTGTGGGCTTTTTTGTTGCTTATTGTTGTCCCTCGGTCAAATTTTTGGTGATAAAACCCCTGTGTGGGTTTTAGATGATCCTAAAATCAGATTATTTTTTAAAAAATGCCACTGAAATGGTAGCAACAAACATTTGATGTTCTACACAAAATGTTTGTTGGTTACCTTTGTTTGTATGTAGAGGCTACTTGAGGTGGTAGCTTTATGCAGCAAGTTAACTTGCTACTTTAATGTTGCCCTTCACTTAACTGGACTGCCCGATGATGATAATGTTCTGAGGGTCATCTTTGGGTAACAACTGCTTAATAAAGTTGCTAATAATGAAGTGATTTTACATGATTCTCATGTTTATGGCCAAAGCAAAATGAACATAACTTTTGTGATGTTTATGCCATAAACCTGAGATGATTTACAAAAAGTACCTTTAACATCTAGCCTAATTGTAACCTAAAGCAGCCGTTATCCCCCCAATCTCATAGCTTGCATTTGCTTGTTCACTTGCTATAACTTGTTCTATGGCCTGCCTCACAACTCCCTCTTCAACTTCTAGAGAAATAGGGAGTATCCCCTCCCTTGTTAAATGACTTTACCCAAATATGGCAGCTTGTAATTGTTGTGTCCATGCTGCTTCATAATTTCTGTCAAGCAAGCTTGCATGCTCAAAAAGACACAGTTGAGCTTGCTTATTTCCAATAGCTCATACGCTGTCGAAACATTCTTGACCAAATCCTCCACATTGTAAGAGGCTGTTTCAATCTGAAGTGATTGGATAGCTCTGAAAAAACCTAAATCAAGAATGTTTGTATCCGGAGAATTTGGTGGTTGAAACATTAATTGAATATTAAACCCATTTCTAGATGCAGCCTCTCGGAAATCTGTGTCGAAATTGCTTATATGAGGTCTGACATTGTCTTGTTGTATGATTATGTGTTTACTCGCATTTTCCGGTCATTTCTGCATGATTGCTGGTATAATCTGAAAAATAGTGCTTTGTCTCATTGAGTAGTGCAGATTTTAAAAAAGTAAAAAAGTTAATGCATCGTGCAATGTCACCAATGCATAACACTTTATTGTGGAAATGCATTTTGGTGACTTGCAAGAGGCAGTTGGCTAGATGATGAATCTATTCTGATAGCACATGAAACTGGAAAAAAAAAAAAAAAAAAAAAAAAGTGATAACCTTTTGCAAAATGCAATCTTTAATCACCTATTTGTTGATTGAGTCAATTGGTTTTGTTACCATCGTTCCTCTGGCCCGATTTCTGCTGTTACGTAGGGCTGGTTCTTCTTTTGTGAATGGGAAAATACCAAGTTTTCCATCGAACAATAGAGCTCCTTTGGCAGAATATTGAGGTCGAGCAACGGCACACATGAACATAACTTTTGTTATGAACTGTTTGCATTTACATGACCTATAAACATCATCTTCATCTTGTAGCTTGTATGCCCTCTCGGTTGCTCTTTGCATATAGAACCATTTCTCATCGATATGAACAACGTTGTGCATAGTGTCAAACCTGATTTTGTTGTTAATTGTGTCAAACTGCAAGTGGCTCAAACTGATTTTCAGCCTTTGAACCATATTTGCTTCGGTCAATGTGGGTTTTATTGCATTTGTGTGGGGTTTTATAACCCCCGACTTCACCCACCTTCCAACTTTGCTTTTACTAACTTCCAATTCCTTTGCCAATCTTCGAATGCTGCCCCGTCTACAAAAAGGAATTTCCTTGAATGTTGATATGTCTAACTCTGTCGGTTTCGGTCCAATAGTTCTTGTTTGATCCAAAAAAGCAACTGGTGACCCTTCTTCGATCTGTTTTTTTGTAGCTTCCCAAATGTAGTGCACCGTCCGACGACTAACTCCATATGATGTAGCCGTCGATCGAATCTTGCCATGGTGGACGATCCCGTCTGTACTATTGGCCAACAGATACTGCGCGATCCGATTGCGGTCTGATGGAGAATTGTGTGGTTGTTTCCTTATGTTAGTCATTTGTGAACTGTTCTTTTTCTTTGTTGTAGTTGAACATTTAAGGCTGTTATAAATGCTGTTAGAACAGCATTTATAGAGGTTGTGTAGGTTTAAATTTAAATGTCTTTAGGAGGGAAGTTTAAAACATTTCAGAATGGGTGTTAGCTGAAATTTGCAGAAAATGTACTGGAGGTGGTAATGAAATATTGGAGGGAATTTTTCCCCTTCATCTATTGAATTAATTTTGAATGTTTTCACTTATCAGCTGTACTTGTGTAGTGAATGAAGCACATTACTCTTTTTTTTTTTTTTTTTTTTTTTATACTGATTTATGCCTTGTCTCCCTTTTTATTTCAACAAAAAATTAAGTTTTTTTAGAATTTTCATCTTTTCCAGGTATATATAAAAGAAATATTTTCGTTTTTTTAATAGGAAAAATTAGAAAAAAAAATTAGGAGAGGAATCTCTCCCTTAATTTTTCCTAATTATTGTTAACTTTTCAACCCAAAAAGTAAAAAACAGATTTTTTTTATTCCACGTGCTAGAGTCGGTGTGCAAAATAACATGGGACGGAGGGAGTAACTCTTTTACAGTTTCCAGATTCACACACACAAACACACACACACACACACACACACACACACACACATATATAAGGATGAAAAGAATTTAGAGATGTATTTTATTATCTGTATCTCTCTCTCAAATGTTTTGATTTTTCCAACATACTAAAGACACTAATAACTTTTTATTGTTATTTTGAATCCATTTCTTTTATTTGCAATAGTTAAAAATCAAATATATTTTCTTATTATTTAATCTGATACTGATATGGAATACTTTGATATAATATATTAAATATAAAATAAACAATTGTTTGTTGGTTAATTATTGTGCTTAGATTTGAATATTTATTGTTAGTTGAACTATTTACATTGGATATGAATTGCCAATAAAAATAAATTAAATACTCCCTCCGTCCCGAATGAACTTGCACTGGCCCCCGGCACACATATTAAGAAAAGTTGATTTTTGATAAATGTTGACTTAGTCAAATCTATTTTTACCTTTATGTGATGACAAATTTGTAATTATGTGATTAATGTGGGGTAGAGATGTAAAGTTTTATTTCCCGAAATGGAAAGTGTGCAAAAGGGTGGGATACCCCGATTAGAGAAGTATGCAAGTTCATTAGGGACGGAGGGAGTATTAGATAATTTAATATTCTCTTATTTAACAAATTAAGTTATTTAATTATTTCATTCGATTATCTAACTTTATTTTTTTATTACAAATAAATAAATTTCAAATTGTGCATGAGAAATTCTAGTATATAGAATAGGGTAGGACGGTACTCTTTACTATTATTAGTAAGTGTATTTATTTTTTTCTTTGTATTTTTTTTTTTCTTTGAGGAGAAGTTGTGCGAGGAGGTTGAATAGAAAATTCAAGAAGAAACTCACATGCAACATCCTTAAGAATACATATCCATTGCTCCGCATAAGTTGGCGGGAGGTATTGATGGAAACTCCTCTGATGAGCTCTTATTGAAGGATAAAAACGAGGACATAATTGATTTGAAAGAAAAGATATTGCATCGTTTTGATTCAGGAAATTTAATTTCTTAATATTTGTTTTGAAGAATTAATATGTAATGATGCTTGAATATTCCTTACATATTGTCTAGTATTTGTGATATAAAAATTAATATTTTAGAATTTTTATAAATGCCCCCAACTTTGATTTCATTTAATTAGATTATTTCCTCTCTTGAATTTTGAAAGCCTCCATGGTTCAAATTTCAAAATTAGGCTTTGATCCCAGAAAAAAAAATACAAGCCCTCGTCATAGAGTCCTCAGTATAATCGTGCACCATTCGAGTTTGAAGGAGAGAAAGCCTTACAAGAGAGTTCGTAATGCGACGATCTTCGGTATCCATGTCCTAGAAATTTGTTTTTTTTTTTTTTTTGCATATCCTTCTTATAGAATCAAAATTCCGTAAAAAAATTGATAGGAGCTACCATGTCCATATAATAGCCCTTTGTATTTACTCAACGAAAGTTTCATTCCTTGATCTTATATGAGTTAGTTAATTCAGAGAGGTCAACATAAAGGATCTCACCTCAAGAATAATGTTTTTACCTTTTCCACTTTGTTGACCAAAGATCGGAGAAAGCAAACTAGTCTCCACAAGCCGGAAAGTAACCCCTATAGTTGGCCTCGTTAAAACCCATCCACGGTAAAACCCATGGATGGGAAAAAGAGTACCGACATCCTCAAACAACAATCAACTCAGAAAAACAAAAATATTCAGCATAAAAGTTTTTGTACAAAATATCGAACACAAGTGAAGGTGGTTGGTCCCACCAAGTAAACAGTGAATGTAACTTTGAGAGGATATCCGCCGGTTGATTGCCCTCTCGATAAATGTGAGTAACCATGAAATGAGGCGAAGCCGTAAGATGTAGCACCCTTAGCCAATGTCCACGAAATCGCTAAGGCACCTCAGTAGAGCGAGAGAGAACAAGTCTACCACGTATGATGAGTCGCACTCGAGCTAGAGCTCATGCCATCCTCTACTAAAAGAAATCCACAACTCAAATCATTACCGACTTAAAATCAAAGCCACGACTGAAAGAAGTCGAGAAACAACCTTGTGGAAAATTGCGGGAGTTGCGAAAGATAGCTCCCCCATATATCTTGCCGAGATCGCCAATATCACTACCATTAGTGTTAACTTTGATCCATCCGACAGGTGGGGCGGCCCAACAAACAGAAGTAACTCTAATAGGAGGTCGAGGAGTCTACAAGAGAAGCTTGTGAAAACTTGTATCAAAATCCAAATGAATATGAAAAACCCAACAAATATATCTAAAAATATGCAAGTCAAACGGGTAATGAGAGAAACGATGATCAAGGGACTTCTCCGAGCTACGACAAAGCATGCATATCGAGGGGGCCTCCCTATCGAGTGCAGGAGTACCCAAGTAGGAAGCTTCAAGAAAATGGCTCGCAAATAGTAGTAGAGCAACACGAATGAACAAAAGAAGCCCAAATCCAATTCGCCCATGAAGGACAAGGTGACCAAGGCCACAAACGGTCATATGCAATCGTAGTCGAAACATTGTCCTATGTTGGTTGAGCTTAATTAATTAATACCTTATTGGGTTATTATTAATTAATGGTTTGCCCATGGGGTGGACCCACTTAAGTCCATCCAGATATTACATGAAGAATACCCGGATGACACTAAATAGGAGAACAGACAAGGAGGACTTGATTAGGGAAGGTGATTTCCCTAATCCCTTTGATTAAATAATTCTGACATTGGTATCACAACTATGAGTTTTGATCCTGTAGTGTGTGATATGTGTGTATTTATGCACTGTTTATTGTACTGTTTTGGATACACCCTGTGTTTTTTTAGGGAATTAGAGGCCGCAATTTTTATTGGATATTCCCTGATTAATAAGTGTATTAACTATAAAGTTTCAAATTTTTTGGCATTACAGATATTTTTATAAAAATAAAATAAGATCAGAATTTCGTGTTTTTTATCCATGATTCCCGACTGTACTGTTCATGAATGTTTTTGAAAATTCTATATGGTGATGGTTCTATAGCCTCCGGCCTTGCATTATTCGAAGTCTGAATATTTTATGAATATTTTCGTAATCTGGTATATATCTTTTTCCATTGTTTTATTTATATTTTCTGAATTCTTGAATATTCTGTCACTCTCCCTTCGTATGTGTTTTATGTTTTTATGTTTATGTTGGTTAAAATGTAAAACTGAGCATACCATTAGAATCGGGAGGGTTGATTTAGGGAAGGTGCCAGAACCCGGTCATGGAAATTGATCCAAGGGCAGTGCATGCATGACAAACATCTATCGGTGAGAGTAGGGGTTGGTGGATGAGGTGGTGAATAGTCAACTACTGAATTAGCAAACGTGGCCTAATAGAATGATGCCATGTGGGCCCAGCTAGCTCCGACGTGGACAGAGCCACGTCACCGGGCCATCATCGGCCAGTCGCCGGACCATCGTGGGGCGATCGCTGGACAACCATCGGCCGATCATCGGACCACTACCAACCGGTTACCGGATTGCTATAGCTCCGCTACTAGACAGTCGTAGCTCTGGTACCAAACCATCGTAGCTCCGTCGTTGGACGGCCGCAACACCGTTCTCGGTGTGTGGCGGCGCGTGCTACTTGCCGGTGGCGCTTGGGAGCGCGTGCAGTGGGTCTGGTGAGCTGGGGGAGCGCATGCTGGGTCCTCAGTGAGTGTAGAGTCATGTTTCGGTGCTTGGGAGGGGCATAGATGTGTGTATGAAGTGTCGCCAAGAAGGTTTGACCATGTTTGTTTCACCGTTGAAGCAAATGGGCCACGAAAGGTCTTGCAGAAATAAATTATGTCAAATCTAAGTATGTTCTTTATTTTTCATGGGGACCTTAAGACAATGGCAGGTTGAAGACGAGTTTTTGGCTGCACTTGTGAATGCTTAAATATACACATTGAAACTGGGTTTCTTATTTGCGTGTTATTAGTTGAGTGTTCGTGTGTTTTACCTTAAAACTTCTTTTGTCCTCGTAATCCCATTTCCTATAGGGCTAGAACAAGAAGAACTTTAACGTAAGAGGAACTAAGGGATTCATTGGCAAGTTAGCAGAATTCATGTACTATCAGATTAATCCTGAGCACACACTTCCTGAACACTACTTGAATATGCTGAACATGTGGACACACCTATGTCTCCCAACGGCCTGGAAACAGATCCAAATTTTTGATTCGGTAATAATTTCTGAAGACTTTTGGTCTTCTCCTTTCTTCGGTAGCTATAAGGACAGTTGGGCTAGAGTCCTGGATAGGCGTAAGGAGATTAACTAGACTGTCGGTATTGGTGACCAAGTTTTGATTTATGGCCCTAATGTAGTTAAGGAAATAGCTGAAGATTGGAAAACCAATATAGGGAAATCAACTCAACTAGGAATGGGTCCTAACTTAAGAACTTATAATTTTAAACTCAGTAGGAGGGTGTCAGGGCATGGTCATGGTCTGAAGAGTCGAGTTTCTGATCCCCTAGCCTAGGTCAAATATAATGTAGCATTCTAGAAGGATATTTTTGTTGAAATGAAGAAGTATGAGAAGATCTCTAGGCTGACACTCGAGTAGATTAAGTCCAAATACTGGGATTATGAGGGGGCATGATTCTTATGTGTCAGACCTATGTTTTAATCTCTGTTGGGTATACAATGCAAATTCTTTACTGTAATTGTTGAACATCGTTTTGATGATTGGATTATTATGACTTTTTGACTGTTTTATGGTGATGCGTTGATTGTTGCATGATTTAATTCAAGTTTTGTATTCCCTTACTTTATGACTTAACTCTAAAAGATTATCACATTCATGAACTGAATTCATTATAAGGAAGACTTTGAGTCTGGTTGAGGATTAATAGCTCTAAGCTATTTTTCTTCGAAGCTAGCTCCGTGTTCGATTATGATGAATGTCAGTTGGATAAACATAAAAGTTTATTACATATTTTTAAATTGACTAATGTTCATATATGGAATACTAGAACATGGTATCCAGGCCCATAATAGTGATCTAAACAAGGGTGATAAGTTTAATGGTATGTTCTGGATGAAGAAGACGCGTTGGATGCGATAAACCACTTCATGGCAAACCCGGAGCCGGTACTAGTCCTCAGGGAATGAGAGACTAGGAAGCCTATTTAACGTGGAGAAAGAAAAATTCCACTGCTCATGGCATCTTGGTAAGCTCAGTCATCGATGACATGATCCATGAGTGGGAGCAACACTGACTGCTAGGGATATCTGGGACTATCTCAGTGATAAGTATGGTGGAACCTCGATCATTCTTTTGCGGCGGCTGACAATCAGGTTTGATACTTATAAAAAGTAGTCTGATCATTCCATCAGATAACACATACATGTGATGTCTAATATGATCAAAGAGCTGAAGGCTGCCGGTCATGTCCTTTCTGATGACCAACAGATCCAGTCACTAATTCGGTCTCTTCCCGATAAGTGGGAGTAGTTGAAGGTCAATAGGATCCATAACGAAAGCATCATGACTTTTGAGGATGCTGCTCACCATGTTGAGCTTGAGGATGAGCGGCTTGGAGCTGCTAGATCCAGTTCAAGTGCTTTGGTTGCTAACTCCAGTCCCAAAGAACCTTGGGCTTTAAACGTAAGAGGAAATGGAAGAAAGGCAACAAGGGAAATAACATCAAAGGAAAATAAGGGAATGCCAGTGTAAGTTCTCAAGATGGTGCTAAGAAGAACAAGAAAAGGAGGAATGTGAACAGAAAAAACAAAGATAAAAATAAGAGGACGTGCTTTAACTGTGACAAAATTGGTCACTTTGCATGCGAGTGCCCTGAGCCCAGGCGGGACAAGGTTAATCTTTCTTACTCTTATGTAAGCATTATAGCGTCTCTAGTGTGGTTTTACTGACTGAATCTTATCCTTTGTGGATTGTAGACTCAGGGGCCACATACCATGTGACTAGAGATCGAGGAGCGTTCGTAGATTATCGTCGAGTTCCAGTGGGGACGAGATGGATATATGTGGGAAACAACTCACAAGTTGAAGTCAAAACAATTGGGACTTGCAATTTTGAGTTGGCCAATGGGAGGACCTTAATCCTACATGATGTCCTCTACGCTCCAGAGATTCATGGAATCTAATCTCAAATTTTCTTATTCTTAGTTACGATTATGCTTTAATGTTTGAGAAAGACAAAGTTTTTATTACTTGTGATGGCAATGTTTGTGGTAATGGACATCTTATGAATGGTTTTATCATTTTGGATTGTGATCGAACTACATTTGATTATTATGACAATGGTTTTTGTTATATTTTTAGTTCTTCTAGTAATACAATTGTCGATAATAATATTTGGCATGCTAGATTATGTCACATTGAGCAAGACATGATGAATAGACTAGTGAAAGTATGGCTATTGGGCCCACTTTCTAAAGTCTCTTTATCCACATGTGAGCACTGTCTTGTTGGTAAAATGACTAGGAAACCATTTGGGGAAGCTATTAGAGCTCAATTTCCATTGCAATTAGTTCACTCTGATATAAGTGGCCTAATGAGTGTTAGGGTAAGGCATAGAGCTTAATATTTCATTACTTTTATTGATGATTACTCACGCTTTGGTCATCTCTATTTAATTTCTCACAAGTCTAAGGCATTGAATTTCTTTAGACACTACTTGAATGAAGTAGAAAATCAAAAGGAGAGGACAATGAAAATACTAAGAACGGACCGAGGGCGTGAGTACATGTTTGAACAGTTCAAGGAACTGTGTAGTGAAAAAGGCATTATCTAGACAACTAACTAGGCGTTATACACCACAACAAAATGGGGTAGTTGAGAGAAGGAATATAACATTGTTGGAAATGGTAAGATCCATGTTAGCACAAGCAAGTTTTCCAATCTCCTTTTGGGATGATGCGTTGTTAACTGCTACATATGTGCTAAATTGGGTGCCCTCAAAATCAGCCAGAATAACTCCTTATGAACTCTGGAATGGTAGAAAACCAGACCTTAGCAACCTCAGGGCATTGGGGTCAGCAACTTATGTACATGACGATCATAGTCAGTACGATAAGCTCGGACCTAGAGGCAAGAAATGTAACGTTATAAGGTACAGTGAGCGGTCCAAATGTTACGTGTTCATAAGAGAGCATCAAGATGTTCCCATGACTAAAATTAATCCAAGAAATGATATGTTCTTGGAGAATGAGTTTCCCAGCAAGGGTAGTATTAGGAATACAGAACCTTTGTTCAAGTTGAAGATCTCTCGGGAGATCACATTGAATAGAGTCAAGAGGATCACACCCCCTTCAATCCAATCGGGAGCGATGTTACCAAGGAGGGAGTGATTTCATTCATGATGACTCACAACTTCGAAAAAATGCTAGGAAACGTATCCCTTAACGTCACTTTGGCATAGAAGGACATGCGTTAGTCGTGTCTTCTAGGGACAAGAAAGAGTTAGGAACTCTTTCTTTTTCATTTTTTACTTCTTTAATGGACGAGGGAGACCCTAAGTCTATAAAAGAGGCTTTGACCTGTCCAGCTAAATACCAATAGAAAATTGCAATAGAAGAAGAGCTTGAGTCCATGAGGTCAAACAAGGTTTGGGAACTTGTAGATCTCCTAGTTGGACGCAAGGTTATTGGGAACAAATAGGTTCTCAAAATTAAGAGAAAAGTCGATGGGTCTATAGAGAGTTATAAGGCTTGCTTGGTAGCATAAGGTTATACCCAACAAGAGGGTCTTGATTATGAGAAAACCTTTTCTCCCATAGTGAGATTTGCCTCGATTCGCCTACTTCTAGTAATAGTAGCAAATATGGATTTAGAGTTACATCAGATGGACATTAAAATTGCCTTCGTTAATGGGGCATTAGAAGAAGAAATATGCATGCAACATCCAGTAGGTTTCATTCTCCCAGGCCAAGAGGAAAAGGTTTGTAAAATTGAATAGGTCGATTTACGGACTAAGCAATCTTCAAGACAATGGTATTTGAGATTCCATAACACAGTTATCTCAAATGACTTCATCATGATAGATGATGACCATTGTGTCTACAAGAAGCAGTCCAATAAGAGTTTTGCAATTCTATCTCTGTCTGTAGATGACATACTATTGGCTGGAAATGACATGGAGTATTTAGATACCATTAAGAGGTGGTTATCGTCAAACTTTGAGATGAAAGACATGGGTGAGGCAGAATTCTTACTAGGTGTGAAAATCCATAAGGATCATTGAAAGAGGATGCTCGGACTTTAGCAAGAATGTTACATCAACAAACTCTTAAAATGATTCAACATAGGAAACTGCAAACTTGTGGATACTCCAGTAGTCAAAGGAGAATCACTTAGCCCTGATATGTGTCCTAAGACTCAACAAGATAAAGATGAGATGTCATGAACACCATATGTCAATATAATAGGAAGCCCGATGTACACCATGACATGTACGCGTCCAGACATATCATATGCCGTAGGTATAGTTGGGAGGTTTCTGTTGAATCTGGGAAAAAAACATTGGATCGCCATGAAAAGGATTCTAAGATATCTAAAGGGTACTTCAGACTATCACCTTTGTTAGCAAGGGGTTTTATACACTGATGTTGATTGGGGTGGTGATGTAGATGAACATAAATCCACTTTAAGTTACGCTCTTGCTAAATAATGGCACCAACTCTTGGTGCAACTAGAAACAAACCTGTGTAGCATTTGTCCACAATGGAGGTTGAGTTCGTAGCATGTGCATCTGCAGTACAAGAGGTTATTTGGCTGAAATCCTGAAACATTTGCGAGTATTGCACACTCCAGCTAGGGCTGTGGTGATACATTGTGATAACTAGGTTGCCATCTGATGAAAGCGAAAAATTACCATTTTTCTTGCACTTTTCACGTTCATATTTTGTGGAGAATTACGTGTGATTGTTGTGTTTATGTGCAATTTTGTGTTTTATTGTATTTTCGGGTTGATTTTCATTTTTAATATGATTTGATGTAGTTTTGGGTGTTTTTGAGTCGTATTTTGAAGGTTAGGAAACTCGGAAGAATTTAGAAGATCGCCCGCATTCATTTTCATACTCCGGCCCGTATTCCAAAGACCAAACGAGCAGTAATTGGGTCAAGATCAGGCCCAAACTGAAGATCATCAAGACACAAGTAAAATTCGTGAAGGAGTCGGGCCGAGAAAATGGATGAAAAGGCCTCAAATTGGAGAAAGAAATAAGAAGAGGTCGATCGCATATATGCCATGTTCCAGCCCATAAATCGAGACATAAACGAATCCAAATTGGGCCTAAAAAAAGCTCAAATTGAAGTTTGTCCAGTCTCAAACAAAAGTAGTGAAGGGGTCGGGTTGAGAAAACGAGAGGAAGGACTCGAAACGGCAACGAAAGACGGAGGTGCAAAGTTGAAAACTGAACCTGAACAACAGGCGGACCACCTACCGGACCGGCTGGACTACCGGCTGTCAGTCCAGAACTAACCCAGGGACCACCTGCGGGGCCACCTACCAGCCTGGCTTCTGGTCCGCAGTGGTACCGGTAGTTTGCGGCCGGTTTTTCGCACGTCATGTAGCCCATGCCGGATTAATCGTATTCTGGGCCGCCCTGTATCGTGTAGTTTTTGTATTTCGACCGTACTTCTTCATTCGAACTCTAATTTGAGTGATTCAAGTTGCCACGTGTAGCCGAGACAAAGATCTACAAATTTATAGTTGAAGTCAAAGGCTGATTTTGGATGGATTTTCCCCAGAAATCACAAGAAGGACGAGTTAAACGCGCACAAGGGGCTCGACTGAACAACTTAAAGGACCAAGTACTCTCTTTTGTATTTTTACACTTTTGCCCTTACTAGGGCTTATTTTCAGCTGATTTTGAGGGTTCGGGGGGAACCTATATATATCCCTTCCCCTCTCATTTGTAAGAATCAATTATCAATTCCAACATTTGCCTCCTTTCCCCACTACTCTTTCTCTCTTTCTTCTTCAATTTTCAGATTTTAACTTAGATTACTAGGATTTTTCTTCCTTCTCTTCAAGGAGGAAGCCGTCTTTGGAGGAGAAATCGGGGATTACTCGCGATCTTATGACACACGACTATTTTATCAAAGATTTACGAGGATTCTTCAATCAATTAAGTATTTTTTTTATCTCTTCTCTTTATTTTTAGTTTTTTTTTTTATTGCTTGTTTATTGATGATGCTTGTTATTTCTTTGATGTCTTGTGAGTGATTTTCATGTTTTCTGAAGCCCGGGAGTAGCCCAAGCTTTGGGGGTTGATGATTAGTTGATTGATTGTTGGATTGTTGTGGGTTGCGGTAACCTAGGTTAGGATTTGATTGATTTATTATGATTTTCATATGAAATTAGGGCTTTGATTATAGGCTTGCTTTGGTGGCTAGGGCTTTCGATAATCTATCATTATTTTGTATGATTGTGCATTTAAGATGGGATAATCGAAACCTAGGCTAGGGTTTGCCACCCTTTCTAGGAAATTCGATTTGATCTTAAATGGGCTTAGGATTCGATTTCTATGCCTTAGATTAGTCGGGAAGGAAATTCAATCCGGAACCTAAATCAATCAAAACTTAAGTGGTAGGACGGAGACCTATGGAGGAGAAGACCTACCAAATGGGGAAGTAGAGTCTAGGGGGTCTTAGCTAGAATGGACGAAATTAGGTTTAGTCGCGGTGTAGGAACTACACCCCTACGCCGGTCTTTATGTCACACCCACCCTTATAGAATTACTTTATACCCATTTTTAACCTTACAAAACCTGTATATTTTTATTTTTTTTTTCCAAAATCAACAATTGAAAACACTTCTTCAACACCAAAATCCCATTTACATATAGCACATAGGTCCAGATCGAGTACAAAAGTATCACACTTCATTCAACACCATATGTATCGAAATATACATATCAAAGTTCCTTAATTTAAACATGTCCAAAAAGATAGTTATAATGGTAGCAAAACATAGCGAGTCCACGGTTTAGCCCCACAGGTCGTTATTCATATACACGAGGCCCCAAAACTTGCAGAAGCTTTAACCGCATTCCAGATCAGTCATCAAGCTCATGCGTAGTCAAACTCACCTACAATGCAAGAACTACGTAAGCTAAAGCTCAGTAAACATAAATCATGCATGAGAAATGCACAAATGATGGACGCAAGTTATAAAGCCATTTCTTTCAACTCTTTTCTTAAAAGAAAACCGTTTTGGTGGAAATTGGGTCCCTTCACTAGTACAACCTCACAAGAAAATCGCTCATTGGCCGTACTCGTGACTATCAAGGGTCCCTCCTCCCCCCTTATAGTCCACCCGAGATATCAGTGATGGTTGGTACGACCAAGCGGCTATCCTCCCGAGACTACCAGGGGTCCGCCTTTCACCTGCCCCCGCAGTCCACCGGAAAGTCCACCTCTTCCCGTACCCCTCATCATAAAGGTGCTGAAGTGAGAACCTCTTCCGCGTGCACGCCCGTCACCGGAAGCATCCCGAGAGACACCATATATACATCCTAGAGACTCTCAAAGTACCAGTGGTGACCAACCCCAAAATATTTTCAACCCTCAAAATCATGCAATTTTTACTTCCTTCCTATACACATGCAACTCATTGCAGATGCTAATGCTCGTGATTGATGCACATCAATTTATTTTTAGCAACGAAACAAAACACTTGATACAAAGGTATACAACAACATATATAACAACCAATTATCACAATAATAAGCACAAATACTAGGTTCAAACATTGTAGTTGTAAATAGATTTCTACTTACCTCGTGTATATCCAAAGGTAATTATCGGAAACTTTGTTTCTCCTGTACCACCGTAGTAATTAATCTATAATAACATGCTGGTGAATTGATTAGTTACAAATATATTTTTTACTATTAAGCTTTCTAATTTAATTTTATTATAGAACCTTAGTAATCTGATGCACATAAGTATAAAATTATAAACTTCAACTTGATTTTACGTACTTAATATATGTGAGCGCACAATGGCTTCCTCCAAATTATCGATTTTCGTGTGAGAATTAGTACTACGCAACTACACAAATATTAGTATGTTAATGGTTATTTATTTATAACATAATTAATATAGTTTGGTATTGCTTCATCTAACAAATAAAAATACTAAATAAAATTTATGATGGTTCGTATCAAGAACCTAGAAACATACTTGCTCATATTCAATATCAATATGGTAATAATGATTACAAGCTAATCAATTACTTCCAATATGTTTCCAATCAGTATTTAATCCCACAACCCTTTTTCTTATTTAATAATCACAGAAGTGGGGTTTACTATATTATTCACAAGAGTTGCTACGTAAATGTACATGAAAATTGAAGAATTCTTGTTTTCTTACTAACCAACTTTCATCTTCTCCGAACTCGATGTCGGGCGAGCATCCCTCTCATCTCTTTTTGTTGTTGTGTGATTTTCCTAGACTAAATGATAAGGATACTCTTATAAGAGTTATCCACCGCTTTCTAATTTCTTAATCAGATTACTATTGTTGTTGTTGTTGTTGTTATTCCGACAATAAAATTCTTTACATATCTAACACTTCCACGTACTACATAATGTTCTATATTTTAAACTTGTCACGTGTAGTCTTAAATTTTGTAGCATGTCCCAATATTTTAGACTAGGGGGTTCTTGACTACCAAAGTAAACATCTCCAAATTAGTCGCAAAAATATAAAATAACGTAATAAATATAACTAAATAATTACTATAAAACTATCACTCAAATAGCACATAAAAATATGGAATGCATGAAATGAAAAAATTATATTGGCTAGTGAGTTGTGAGAGGCGCGGGTATTACACTTTAGCGTAGGAGAAGTCGGGCTATCCTTTTCTAGTCTCTCATAGTTGGTAACCTGGGGCTCGGGGTTGAGTTTGTAAATCTCCTTCGTGTAGATAGTCTACATCGAATCCCGATTACTTACCTATCCTAGAGGAATACGGCACCTCAGCCGTATTCCAGAATTATCACCCAATTAGGATATCGATTAGGTTAATAATTCAATTACATTGAGCTCACACTAGTTTTCTTTAATCATCTTCGAAATATTAGTTTCATTTTGCTTGTGTGAAACCAAGCTTTTGGAATATCTCCCCATCGATCGGTTCCCTCATTTCCTTTATTTATTTTCTTTATGTTATTAGATTAGTCTCCATCTCTCATTTCCATTTGACCTAACTAATTCGAAAGTGTTAAAGGAGATTCTCGCGGAAAATTCTTCCTGTGGATACGATATCGTATGTACTACCTTTGTCACAAACCATACGCTTGTGGTTTGAGAAGGTCGTTCCAATCACATCGATTTGGAGCGATTTTCGCGACAAGTTCACCATCGTCTACTCAAAGAATCCTAAGGTTCATGGAAAGGTTAAGCACATAGATACAAAGTATAGCTTTGTGATGGATATCTTAGAAAAGAAGGAAATCACGCTAGAATACATCTCTACACATCAAATGATAGAAGATCCATACAAAACTCATCCCTAGAGATGTTTTTGCAAGACATGTTAAGATGTTAGGGCTACGTTGTAAGTGATGATGATGTAATTGTTTTTGAAACTGAATCTCGTTTATTAATCATATTTGATCATTGCTACAAGTTATTTGTGTACTTGGAACTTGTTTGGTCGTTCCATAAAAGAAAGCTTACTTATATAAGAAATCGCCTTCGACATCTGGGCATGTGTGGAGATGAGATTACTAGGTAATCGAAGTAGACCATAAAATATCTATTTAAAACTTGTTAGAAGCTAAATCAAGAGTTTGTGAGAGCTTAAGTGCTTCAAAAACTCCAGTCAAGCGTCAGGAAACACTTGGATTGTGATTTGTATGATGTTATATATAAGGAACAATGCTCTCACAAGGAGAGAAGAATATCGTAACACAAAATTCATACCATGTGTGCTTTGGTGATTACTAAAGGTAAATGAGATGAATCCCTGTTTCCTCATTCAGTTTGAGACCTAGAGACTAAGATGTCTCAGAGATACCCTTAACTCTTCATACTAGACCTTAAGCTTGTTTCTCAGTGTTGCTATTGTAGCATTATACCAGTAACCACGAATACATGCGGTATATGTCTAGGAAAGCAGCTAAGGAGTAGTCAAAGGGGGCTAGTGAAAGGGAAGACTATCTTTTATTTACACATTGTCTCGTATCCTTAGATCGGTCAATCGGGTCAAGGACATGATTTGGCTACAAGGAGAATGTAAAAATCTTATATGCTCTCATGAGGGATAAGAGATATAATGACTTGTGTAAATAGAAAGTTATCTGGGGTACAAGATGAGTGGCTAGTGTTTTCGGAAGCCGATTGAGTTGCTATACAACCTTAACCAATTTTATAGCAAGAGAGGCTCATATACTTGTAGGATCACATAATCCAATTACTTATATGAGGTGATAATGTATGTTGAAGAGATAGAGCATTGGTCCCACCCGCATGTGCGAGTGGGAGATATTTGTTGGGCTTAATTAATTAATACCTTATTGGACTATTATTAATTAATGGGCAGCCCATGGAAGGGCCCACTTAAGTCTATCCGGATATTACATGAGAATACCCGGATGCGACTTAATAGAAGCACTAATAAGGAGGACTTAATTAGGGAATGCGATTTCCCTAATCCCTTTGATTTCCCTAATCCCTTTGATTGAGTAACATACTCTCTTGGCAATTTAGATTGTGGAAAAGAAGACGAAGTCCAAAGTGACCTAGTCTTGATAGAGGGTATCACGATATGTGGATCGAAACGTGGTTAAGAAGAAAAGCTACGATTCAACATGTAAGTCCTAACCATAGAATTATTTTTATGGAATTTATATATATATGATTAAAGAATTCCAACACCCTTCAAAGAAACCATCGAAAAACGCTGATCTTGACCGTCCAGGGCAAAAGCATATGCCACGATATCCTTCCCAATATACCAAGTGCCCTGAAATATGAAATCCGATATAGTATCATAAAACTGTGACTAGCAATCCTCTGGCATGGGAATCTTATCAGCAGTTACATAACCCAGCCAGTTGTCAAGACAGAATCGGATGTTGGAGTTAGGTCTAATAATCTACCGAGACTCAGTGTGAAGCTTCGTGAGTAAACGTCGAGTACCTCCCTAAAGTGAAGAAGTGACTAAGTATGGCCTTGGCCGACTGTCAGAATAGATCCATCTGCCATATAGGAAGAGCCCCATATCCGAAGTAGAAGATGATACCCGTGTAAACCTCAATAAGAACACTTCATTAGCTAAGTGAATTGAATGGAGACCAAGGCCCCCTTCTAGCATAGGAGAGTACACCTTCTTCCAAGAAATATTAAATAAACCTTTCTCAAGTATATCACCCGTCCAAACAAAATTATGTATCACTCATTCAATCTTCTCAAGCAACACGCTTGGCTACACTATAAAATATCATCGCGTGATCCAACGAGCTAGTGATGACCGACTCAACTAAATAAGCCCAGGTAGCTAAAGACAGGGTGTGTCCCATACAGCGAGAAAATTTGGAGATGATAACTTCCATAGGAGCCTAAAAATACTCAACCTTCGATGCACCCTAAAAAAGTGGGACGCTTAGATAATTAGTGGGAAGCCTACCGAAAGTGACTCCTAGCTCTCAGTAGACCAAAGACCGCACCCATCTCTTCACCTGTTTCTCGAAATACACTTTGGATTTAACTGGATTAAATATATGTCCGAAAAGTGATCCATAAAGATGCAAGATCTCTCTGATTGCGCGAATATTACGAGTGGAAGCTGAGCAAAAGATAAAAATATCATTCGCATAAAATAATATGCAGGACAAAGTGCCCATTTGGCAATACAAGGTTGCATGAGATTTACTTGTATTTTGTTCTCAATAAGCCAGCCCAAAACGTCTTCGGCAATACAAAAAAGAATAGGTGACATGGGATCGTGTTGCCGGACGTCATTGTTGGGATTTTGGGGAATATTTTATAGACAAAAGTAGATTTTTTTAGGCATGTTATAATAACACTGTCCTAAAGGATTTACATGCACAATCCCCATGAATACAACAAAACTTCTAGCTAATGCTAGGAGCAGGAATCAACGAAAACCCAGCAAAATGTAGTATATCGAAGAAAGACAATGGGAGTGAGTACATAGTAGGCATTTTTTCATCTCTATACACCTCCAATATATCATTCATATAATGGAATTAATGTTCAAGTTATTAGAATTAATAAGTCACATTCAATACTTCTTTAAAACACCTATTCAAAATGTAAGCAGTTCAAACATTTTTTAAATGATTATTAATAGAAAAATAATTTCTATTCATTAATAAAAAATGAAAAACATTATGGCTTTGACCAATAATTACCACGTAATAATGATAGTCCTAATTTATCTAATTAAAAAAAAAAACATAATAAAAACATATATTATAATTAATTAATTTCTTTTAGAATATATAATAAAACTCTAATAGCCCCAAGAGCACTCAAAATGGCAGAATGGAGTACCATTCGGCATGATGGGAAGGTGCGTTGAGTGCAAGATGTTACGGATGATAGAAACAAATCGATCATGGAAACCATCAGGGCCAGAATGTTCATAAGAAAATCCCACCTGACAATATCAAAAGATCTTCAGGGCCAAATTACCACCAAAAGAAGGTATGTCCAAACAATTAATGATTTATGAGGCCAAAGGAATACAATTGTGAATTACTTGGCCCAAAATATAGCCATAATAGAACTGAGAAATGTAGCACCGGATAAATGTTCCCAACCTAGTCGTCATGATTTTGGTGAAAGTTATTGTAACGACCCGATTTTCATAAAATGTTTTAAGGAAATTTAAATAAGAATAGTCAACAATAAAATCTTTAAAAGAACCAAATGGAAATGCATCTAAATTTATTTTCTAAGTGAAATTGTATTCATAATTTTAATCCCGATTAATATCCTATGCCAACTAACATCATTATGCACTTGAAAATTCATAACCTATGTAACAACAAAACAAATATATAATTACTAGTCAAACTCATATCATTTATTAGCAAATCAGTGATCATGGAAAATTAATTTAAACTAAAATAATAAAATAACATCATTCATAAATATTTCCCTACCAAATCAACTTCACATAATAATCATGATTTTATCTAAGACAAATTTCATAATATTAACTATTCAAGAATATTTGAATAATTACTAGCCACATCTAGGACGTATTACATCAGCACATTTGGTCAAAAATCAACAACTAAACAATATTCTAGTCAATACTTTAATACTAAAATCTATTGCACATTGAATAATCCAAATAACACAATTAAACATAATTTTTACTTAACACGACACTAAGAAAATATTTCAAATAAGCTTGTATTATCCCTAAAAGAAATACCCTCATTGAAAATATTTCACTAGTTATACACATGCTAGCTGTATCAAATTTATTTGAGAACACAATTATCTTCAATAAGGGATTATTTAGTATCGTACATTGACATGCTTATAAAAAATTAATTTAGAACATATATAAACTTGTATCACAATTTTCTATTATTTATTACCTAAATAAATACAAATATAAATCATGTGTAACAACGGGGACACAAGTCATAAGTCATTAAATAAGTACCTACACAACCTAGATTATAGCGAAAGTGAAGACAACCGTAACAACATAGATACAAGTAAAGTTTATAATTGAAGCATGCTCGAGATTTTGCAAATCAGCAACTAAGTTATCACGAAATAATTTATTTATTAGTTAAATTATAGGAACATAATATTAATAAACATGTCACGAATAAAATTATTAAGATAAACTTATCGCACCTCCAACAAAAATATAATGTAATCATCACATCTAATCATGCTTATAATATAATTAATTAACAACACATAATATAACATTGACCGTATGGAAGGAGATCCATACGAGTGTACTTTAATTTATCCTATTAAGTATAAGTGTTTGTGTGTGTGAATGTACAAGCATACCTGATGTACAAGCCTATATAAAATGCAAATCAAATCAAGGTACAATCAAGTCATATTACAAGCACATAAGCATATTACTTATTTTATTTCAATAAGAGATCATATAATAATTCACTCATGCATTGTCACATAATATTTGAAACCTAGATAGACATTCAAGCAAGTAATTTATGCAAATATCACATATTTCGAAGATAATTAAGTAAATAGCCATGTAACTTTATTAATATTTTACCTATTAATCTAGTCACAACAAGCCATTTCAATACCTCCACATAAATTTCAAGTAGCTACATATAAATGGTAAATTATTTACTAAAATTTTAGTGACTATCATATGCTCCGAGCCCCGCCTCAACTCCACCGACCCACACCGAGGTAACCTGAAAGGATCAATATTGGGTTGGGGTGAGCTTCCTTTAGTTCGTGTAGGATTACAACTTATCACAATAATTACAAGTACAAGAGGCATACAATGTAACAATTTTCATAATGATGTGCTTGTATTGGCAAGACACATAGAGCTAACTTGTATTGGCAAGTAGCATACTAGTAATGGGCTAAACTTGTATTGGCAAGTAGCAAATTGAATAATTACTTGTATTGGTAAGTAATAACTTGAAAATAAAAGCACAAGAAGGCAGTTGATGCACGTTAATTATGCATGTAATTACGTCAATGTATGATACTATTTTATAGGAATTATGTGCATAAATGGTTAGAAATTTTATGGAATGTGATATAAGTGACCAATTAACGTACTCGGCTTGTTTTAAGGTATTTTGAGCATTTTCAGGCTAAAAATTTGTGATTTAAGACTACCGGACAAGAAAACAAGTGAAACTGAGTAAAAATCGGCCCAAAGGAGTGAAAATCAGTGAGAACCGGTCCGAACCATCCAAGAACCGGTCTAGGAGCAAAATGGAGCAAGAACCGACGCGGCCGTGTCACATAAGCAACACGGCCGGGTCAAAAGTGGTCTGCAACATTCAAATAGGCTCTGGAACAGAACACGGCCGCGTCACAAATGCAACACGACCGTGTCAAATTGTTGCTGGAAATTGAAGTAGTGCAAAGCAACACGGCCGTGTCATTTAAGCAACACGACCGTGTCAAAACACTCGTCGTTAATAAAAATCCTGTTTTAATAGAGGATTTGATTTCCTAATTCAATTGGGCTTATCTAACTCTATAAAAAGGATTCAAGTGCTTCTTAAAAAAAACACAACACACATACTATCCGAGTTTGAGGCACGAGACGACTTGGACGACAACGAAGATTCAATCAATGGAACGATTTACTCGGGTTTAGCAATTTTTCCTAGTTTTAGTTCTTTATAATGTTTTGTCTTAAATATTGTATTGGATTGAGCCTAGGCATGAGTAGCTAAGCTATTCGTCTCCTAGGGTTAGAAAGTAGGGATTATTATGACAATATTTTGATTATGATTTAATTTATTAATTCCGTTCTTTACGTGTTTATCTCTATGTTTGTGCTTATAACTGAATTTAGCTTGATCACCTAGATTTAGTAATTTAGTTTAGCAATTCCGCTTCGAGAGGAGGGAATTGTTATCAACTTAGAACATAGAGCACAGTTGTCTATGACTGTGTAGGCTGTGGCTTAGGATCGTTTGGGAGTTATTAGGTTTAATTGACTCGAGAGGGTAATTAGCTTGATTAATCAACGGTTTAATCGCTTCGAGAGAAGGGTTAGATTATTGTCATGCCGCTTAATAAACACTAGAATTGGTAAATTTATAGGTTAATCATATTCAATATTGGAGTAATATCCTGAAATCGAAGCCCTAGGATACCCTTTCTCATTGATTGTTAGTTCTTTGTGTTTCCTAAGTTTGAAGGCATATTTAATTGAGTACTTTAATTAGTAAAATCAACCTTTTGCAATTTAGTATCTAGTTAGGACATTCTTAGAATATTGAGGTATCAAACTACCTAAAACTATTCCTTGTGGGATCGACCTTGATAATCGTTACTACACCTACATCCGTACACTTGTGGAACACTAGGTTAGAAACCGACGTGTCAAGTTTTTTGGCGCAGTCAAGTAAATATAATAAAAGCGAAAAATAATAAACCCCCACATGAATTGTCTTGAAGAAAATTGAGGAAATGTAATGCAAATGCTATGTTGATATCCTTGATCATTGCAACCTACACGTTTGAGCGTGTTTTAATATTTATTGCTATTAATTAAGGAATAATCAAAAGAATATGAACGAAAGAGGAGTAAAGAACAAGGACTAGATTGCAATGGTCATGGAAGATTATAGAAGAGTGGGATAGTTTGTGAAATTAGTTGAAGCAAATATTGATTTCCTCTAGGATAATTTAACCTCTCTCCTAGCACTCTAATAAAATAATAATTACCCATCTCAATCCATTTAAAAGAAATGGATGGGCAGGCTCACCGCCAAAGGCCCTCGCTAACTTAATTAATTATAATTAAGCACACACACATGCAATTCTTCTCTCTCATCTCTTTCTTACACACAAGCAGACTCACCATCACACACATAACCTATAAGTTGCACATACACACACCATCACATGCACACACCTGTAAACACACACAACACTCACGCATGCATACACTCACACACACAATAGTCCATACACAAAACTCGACTCACAGACATGAACACGCACACACACCACACGGATATACACATGGCTGCACTCACAAACACGCACTGGTTTGCACACACCGATTCATGCACGCACACACACATCTACTCACAGCAAAACACATACCTACACACGCTAGTGTAGCACACGCACACACTATAACACTACCACACACACACACACAGTCCCGCAGTCGCACATAGAACACTTATTGCACCAGATTTACTCCGACTTTCATATCCCGAAATCATCTGTTTTGGCTATTTTGTTTGGTTTGGGTGGCAATGGGTCGATGGTTATCGACAGCAGCGTCGGCTCACCTGGAAAACATTATAGGATTGGTCTAATTTTGTAGAAGGGAGTTGAGAAATTGATACCGTTGGCTGAATATGTTGGTAGTCGGTGAACTCGAAAGTGGTAGCTTGACGGCGATGGAATCCCGCCAGTAAAGAGACAATCTTAATCATCCAGGTTTGTGATTCACAGACTGTTTGTGGTGTTCATTTGGAGGGACTGATGGTAACGGTGGCATCCAGAGGTTGTTTAAGATGTCAAACCCGCCGGTTTTCGGAGGAAAGTGTGGCCGGTGAGCCATTAGGATGTAGCGAAATTGAGAGAAGATGAAATTCGTCTGTTGTAGTTGTGACGGCGTGTGTATTAGGGCTAGTTCAGGCCGCGTATTATATATATTAGGTTTCTTCACAGTGTATGCTTGAAAGTAGGAGAAGTTATTGATTATCTCTATCTTATTGTATTATATATGTATATTTTATTTGTTGCAAAAGATCTGGAAGTCACCAACACACTCAACAGAAAATTCCTTCTTTCTAGTGGTTGCAAGAAATCAGGGATTTTGAGACCGTATGATTCCGATCTTTCGGTAAAGCTTGCCTCTTTGGGTTCAAGACATGGGCCATTTGCTTTCTTGTGCATCGGGCTTGAGTCTTGAACTCAAGAGCTTAGGCTTAATAATGAAATGAACAATGAATGTTATGGGCATGAATATAATGAATGATTTTCCTATTGAGACGTTGAGCTTAAAATGAATTAAATAAATAAATTGCAAGCAAATGGGTTTGCAAATAATTGAACATCGATTCTCAATATAATTGAGCTTCAGAAATATGAAACAAGCCAAATTGACTTGGGGTTAAGCCGTAGGCCCAACTATACATTGAAAATGTTAATGGGTTGGTCCAATTTAATAAATCAATAAATGAGCGAATACATTGAAAACATAAAATATTGAATTTAATTAATTATATATAAAACAGAATACCGAGTGTTATTTGATAAAGACGAGGGCCAAATATATTATCTTAAATTTTATAACTAGCCCGGGTAAGAATATTTATAAATATAATTTTTAGGCTTAATTTAAATAATACTATTTTTATCTCACTTTTTGTGTTACAGATAAATATCACTGAATAACTTTAGAAAGACGTAATAAATTATATAATATTTAATTATTATACGAGCACGTAAAATAATATGTTAGAATTAAATAATAGACCAAAATTTTGGGATATTACAGTTATAAAGAAATAACTCCCAAGATAAATTGGACAAATATCTTCCACCTTAGGAATAAGAATCACAAAGTTGGAGTTGAAACCCACTGGGATAAACCTCGTTTTGAAGAAATAGGAGACTGCCCCTGCAATATAAAAAACAATGATGTCCCAACATGTTTGAATAAAAAGGCTGTCGGGGCCTGGTGAGCCAACACTCGGCATTCTGAAGGCAGTCTCCTTCATTTCGTCGGTATAAGGAATAATCATAAGAGTTTTGTTGTCGGCTAGGGTGACATTATAATTGAACAGGTGGGCAGTTGATAAGGTGCAACCTGCTGTCCACCAACATCGCTGAATAAAGTTGAGTAGAAATCCAAAATATGATCCAAAATGAGAGTGGTATTGTGTGTTAACGCACCGTCAATAATCATGCAATGAATCACGGGCCTGACTTTGATTGTACAATGCAATTCTGAAAGAAGATGGTGTTCCAATTATCGTCCCATAGCCGAGTGAGTCGATGCTTCTCACTATAGAACATATGATGTTGCGCAAGGATGCAGGCCCGACTTGAAGATCACTTTTCTATTAAAAATAATCATCGGAATACGCATGAAGATAAATCTCCTCCTAAAGACGAGATAACTCATCGTAAGACATGTCAAGTCTATTATAAGTATTACGAAAAGTCGTATAATCCCTATCATTCAACCGAATCTTCAACTGTTTGAGCTTTCGGGTGACTAGAAATAGGGTCCGGAGCCATCAAGACTCCACCACAACTGACAAAAAGGTATCGTGCTTTGTCCATATATGTTGGAAGAAAAAATGACGAGGAGTGGGGATAGCTGCATCTGAGCAAATTAACAACATAGGTTGGTGGTCCGAATTGGTTCTGGACAAAGTGTTAGCGTGGAGATTCTACCAAACCGCGAGGTTCCACTGTTAGAAAATATGCGATTGAGCTTAGAAGTGATCACTCTATTATTAACCCGCGCCGTGGACACCATGTGAGTCTAGCGCCGGCAGTGAGATCTTCATAAGGCTTGCGTCGTCCATGGCTATGTGAAACTCATTGCAAGAAGTCGAGGAGGGGGCTGCATCGCGAAGGTGCTTGATAGCCTAAAAAACAGCTTAAAATCCCCCACTAAACAAAGAGGTTGGTCAGAGAGGTGCACAATATTGCCCAGAGGAGACTCCGATAGGCGTACTAATTAGAAGCATGTACAAATGTAAAGAGATAATGGGTATCCTGCGCAGGGACATCAGTAACAACCATTTGATCTAAAAAGAAGTGAATGTACGCAATTGAGGCGGATGATCCAAATATTAGGCAGTAAATCGGTGTGGGCATTCTCAACAATAAAACTCAGATTGAGAGAGGTCTAGAAGCGAGTTGGCACCGAAGTATATCAAACTTCAAGTTCGATAATAACAAGCCAGCCTGGCGAGTGAGACCGAAAATTATGCTGCAGTGAATTTTGAGATAGAGAATCCCTCATGCCCCGAATGTTCCTGTTGGATTTGTATACTGAAAGTAAAACCTTTTATATACAATGTTTCCAGTTATTCACTGTTTATCTCCTATTTAATTATATTTGCACTTCACTATGTATGTGTCCCCATATCTCTTGCAAATAAGTAGATCATATGGTGTGTTGTAGATCACAGAAGATCATATGATTGGTTAAACTTAATGAGATATAAAATGTAAATCACAGCTCAGACAACTTGAGGACGAGTTGTTGGTTTAGGCTGCAGTATTAAGTAGGAATAGTTTATCTTGACTATTATACTTATACTGGTACATATTTACGTATTGATAGGATCACAGTGAGATAAGTTCTTCTGCCTGACCTTAGTGAAGAACTAGAGATCTCGGTGACTTATAATAATCTAAAGCCTAAATAAGATTACAGTTGTAAATGTTTGTTTGTGTGTCACTTTGATTTACTATGGGCAAGAGTTAAGTTATAACTTTTATACTATGTATTTTGGGTGACAACAACTTGCATATAATAATTGGTAATTTGGATTTAGGTAACCGTATCCGTTTAGGATGATGATATCCCCTTAAGGAGCTCAAAAGGTTTATTGTACTAAACCCTGCAGGTTCAGGTACAATAATAAGGTTGAGTGGTACTACTTAAGGAATAAATAAGAAATTAATTAATTTAAGCTGTCAGAGGCTTTAATTAATTAATGGATATTCGATATCTTAAATACGGGGATTAATTAAGTCTAATTCAAGCCCCGACTCAACTCGGGAATAAAGGGGTAAGTCAGTATTAATTCTCTAGTGGAATAAATTAATATTTATGAATTAATTATGTTCTGGGCTGAACAAGGAAGAATTAATTCATAGTTAGGCCCATCTTTCGTTCTTGTATTTGATCCCTGGACTAGCCCATATAGACTCCTAGTCCAAGAAGGAATAGAGAATTAAATTCCTAATAAGGAATTAAATTCCTAATCCTAGAAGGAATTAAACTAACAGGCTTGGCCCACACTAAAAAATGTATTATAAATACATGGTCTCTCATTCTGTGAATATAGAAGAATTAATCCTCAGAAAAAGATCACTGAATAGAGAGAAAGAGAGAGTAGGCGGCGGCAGTTTAAGGTGTTCCTTCCCACTTGGAATTCTTCAAAGTTTGTCGTCTATCAGGGGTTGAGGATTGAGTAGGGAATACAGTCCAGAAGGTCAAGACGGGAGTCAGAAATCATTCAATCAAAAATCGACCTCTTGTGTAAACAGCTACCAGGTTGAATCCCTTAACTCCTATGTGTTATAGGTGCATGTTAGGGTTTATATAAATTTATAGATCCACCTCTAGGGTTAATCAATAAGGATACAAATTATGACAACCAAGGGTCCTAGGGGGATTAAGTATATTACTTTCTACAAGATTATTATAATAGATATAATTCATACAGTTCCAACTGATGCATTTCATGGGGAAACCATTAAATTACCGTGCTCAGGCATTGTGTCTAATTAGTCCAAAATAACACCCCATCTCTCGTTGGCTACCAAGTTCATGTTGGAAAGGGCAGAAGTAGCGGCGGAAGAGAGGAATGTGATGTCTGAAGTAACAAAAGTGTTTAACTCTTGAATATGTTTCCGCAGCGAGCCCGTCTGGGCACGATAGAAGGCAAACTACCTGTTTGTAGGGAGAGAAACCAACGAACCGAGTCCAACAGATTGGGAATTTTGCAAAGCTAGTGGAGCCACATCTGGAGGAAAACTTGTCCGCATTCATAGTATGAGATTGAGTATTCTTGCATAGCTCAAAAGAATCATCCTCGTGATAACTCTCATCCTGCAATGCAAGGTCTTGGATGACCGTTAATGAGGTGTGTGATTCCTCATGGGAGGGGTCAATCATGTCTTGTCCAGCACGTTGTCATCCAATGCCTCATCAAGGGCATCAAAAGAATTATTGGAGGGGAAAGTAGCAATAAGAGCAGCAAAAGTGAGCCTCTGCATTTACTGGAGAGGTAGCAACTGAAGTCAAAGCTGGGGGCTGATGTTATGCCGGAGTAGCTTGTTTAGGGGATAATTCTACCGAAGGGCAAGATGCTCAAGATCCTTATGAAGAAGGAGAATATATGTTTGAAATATAAAATCAACAGTTGGAACAATTAGCCTAAAAGGGCTCTCACATATGCAAATGACAATATGCTTCTCTACACAATAATGCTTGATGATGTAAGTCATGAAGTCATAGGCAAATAATTATGTTTTGCTTTATTTTGTTTTTCATTACTTTTTTTCTATTTCAAGGGATGATGTGACCCTTTGTTCACACCGAATAAAAACATTACTCTTTCTAACTTTCTTTTTCTTATGTCAGTGAATTACTAAAAAAGACACAAGTTTCTTTATACAATATTTTTCATACATTATATTTTGATATATTTTATGATATAATATATAAATTGACACAATGCATCATATATATGTGACCTTATCCGATCCAAAACTATCTTTCAAATTTTAAAGAATCAATACCGCCAATTTTATCTTCCTCTTTCATATGCTATGGCTATCAAGAATGGTCAAACACAACTACTATTTTATGTTGACCCCTTCTACGATAGTATATGAAAATGTACTTCATTATTTGCTAGATTTTCTATGTCTTTAAATTTCATATGCACTTTGTTTTGCATCGTCGTCTTTTGCTTTATTATTTTATTACAAGTCCTAAGTTCCTTTTCTTTCTTTTTTCAGATAATGTTACTTATATATTTATAGTCCTTTTAAAACCAAAAAAATTGAATGACCTGATTATTAGATATAATGATTATTCAATCCGATATAATAGTTATACAATCATGTGCATAAGACAGATAAACATCTTGGTATAAACGTGATAATAAGAAAACCCGGCCGTATAATAAAAAGTCCCGCCCTGTCGACATGCATCAGTATATACTCCCTCCGTCCCAGTTAATTTATCCTACTTTTCATTTCGATCCGTCCCACTTAAATTATCGCATCCATAAATAGCAATTAAAGGTAACAATCTTCATCCTCAAAATATCCACATTCAATCTCCACCTTAAAAAAATTAAAGATTTCACAAAATTTATTTCTTCTTAACATCCGTGTCCGGTCAACTGTGACACGGGGGAGTACTTATATACACAAATTTTGAGATTAAATTCTAGATTAAGCAGGCGTGAAGTAGTCTCCGAACTTCTGTTTGGAAGGGGAAGTATTCTCCAAAATTTGATAAAGAGATCCAATACTTTTTATTTCAAGTTCTGCTAGCGTGAATCAGTATTCCTTTTTTCATATTTCGGTGTACCAAGTTCAAACTCACCCCGCAAACTGCCGCCATACCTTCATACAGCTTCATCAAAAGTAATATCCCATTGGCATGAGATACAATTTTCCGTAATCTCTTCACCAACATAATGGGATGCGATTTTGCCTGTATATATATGCGCAACTCACCCCAAACAGTAATTCAGGGCATTATTTCATCTTTCCATGGTCTGCCCGGAAGGTGTTCGACGTTTTTCCACAATAATAACCATATCTTGAGCTCGGTCGGCCTCCGGTCTTCCTTCTGTGCCTCTGCTCTAAGAACTACGGGAAAGCCCAATGGGGACCTTGGTTATAAAAAACACTCAGGAAAGATAGGATCTTGGCATGAGTTAAATGCGACACACAATTCTTGTTTAGAGGTTTCAGTTAATAATGGCATAAGGAGTAAGAGCTCAAGAGGCACTTGGGTAAGTGTGTGTGAGAAGAGTATGCTTAAATTGTATTCCGGAATGCTGAGAGATTGTGCATCTGAAACACGTTTCAGAGAAGGTAAAGTGATTCACGGTTGTATCATTAGAAGTGGGATTGAGCCTGATTCACACCTGTGGGTTTCTCTAATCAATTTCTATGCAAAATGCGGGGCGTTAGAAGTTTCTTATCACGTATTTGAGCAAATGCAGCCGAAAGATGTGGTTTCATGGACTGCTTTGATATCGGGTTTTGTGGCTCAAGGGCGTGGAATGGAAAGTGTTGAGTTGTTCTGTGAAATGAAGAGGAAGGATGTGAGGCCAAATGAGTTTACGTTGGCCACCGTTTTAAAGGGCTGTTCACTGTCATCAGATTTAGATTTTGGGAAGCAAGTTCATGCTGAAGTTGTTAAGGTAGGGATTCTTTCAGATGCTTACATTGGTTCCTCTTTAATTGATCTATACTCCAAAAGTGGAGAGATGGAATACGCAGATGATGTTTTCTGTATGATGCCAGAGAAGAATGCTGTCTTGTGGAATGCTTTACTCAATGGTTATGCACAGGTGGGAAATGGAGAGGCAGTCTTACGATTGTTTTGCAAAATGACAGAGCCAGAAATGAGGTTTAGTAATTACACACTATCCATTGTTTTAAAAGGAATTGCTAGCTCTGGTGCTCTTAGAAATGGCCAGATGATTCATTCACTAGTGATAAAGACCGGAGGCATTTTTGATGATTTTGTTAGATGTAGCCTCCTTAATATGTACTCGAAATGTGGTGTAGCTAATGATTCCCTTAAAGTGTTTGAGACGATGCGAAATCCTGATATAGTTGCATGGAGTTCAATTATCAGTGTGCTTGATCACCAAGGTTTGAAGGAAGAAGCGGCCAAGTTGTTCAACCTGATGAGGCATTCTGATATGAAGCCTAATCAGTTTACTCTGTCCAGTCTTGCTAGTGCTGCCACTGATTTGGGTGACCTTCAGTATGGTCAGAGCATCCACGCCTGTGTGCACAAATTTGGCTTTGAATCTGATGATTTGGTCAGTAATGCATTAACTGCTATGTATATGAAACTTGGATCAGTATCTGATGGGTACCGTATCTTCAATAAAATGCCTAACCGGGATGTAATTTCCTGGAATGCCCTCTTATCTGGATTCCATGATGAAGAAACTTTTGATCAAGGAACCAGGACTTTCAAGCAGATGCTTACTGATGGTTTTAGGCCCAATATTTATACATTTATTAGCATTCTAAGGTCTTGTTCGAGTCTCTTGAATGTTGAATTTGGAAAACAAGTACATGCGCTCATAATTAAAGATAACTTTGTCAGTGATGGTTATGTTGGAACTGCTCTGGTTGACATGTATGTCAAGTGTGGTAGCATGGGGGCTATGGAATCTATTTTTAGTAGATTAAAGGAGAAAGATGTCTTTGCTTGGACAGTTGTGATTTCAGGTTATTCACAGACTAATCAAGGAGAAAAGGCCGCTCGTTGCTTCAATGAGATGCGAAGAGAAGGTGTTATTCCCAATGAGTTCACTCTAGCTAGTTGTTTAAGAGGTTGTTCTGGGATCGCAATCCTTGAGAGTGGAAGACAGTTGCATTCATTGGCAATTAAGTCGGGGCTGTTTGCTGACATGTTTGTATCCAGTGCACTGGCCGACATGTATGGGAAATGTGGATATATTAATGATGCAGAAACGTTGTTTAATGGCATGGAATCACACGACACTGTTATGTGGAACACAATTATATGTGGATACTCTCAACATGGAGAGGGCGATAAAGCTCTTCAAGCATTTAGTTTAATGCTAAAAGAGGGAGTGTTGCCTGATGGAGTTACTTTTGTTGGGATACTTTCTGCATGCAGCCACATTGGATTGGTTGAACAAGGCAAAAAGCACTTCTACTCAATGAGCGAATCCTACGGAATCACTCCTGGTATGGAGCACTATGCTTGCTTGGTTGATTTACTCGGTAGAGCAGGCAAATTCAATGAGGTTGAAAGTCTTATCGAGCATATGGAGGTAACTCCAAATACTTCGATCTGGGAGAACGTTCTTGGTGCATGTAGACTCCATGGAAACGTTGACCTCGGTGAAAGAGCTGCAAATAAACTTTTCCAAATTGACCCTGAAACAGATTCAAACTACATTTTGTTATCTAATATCTATGCTAGCAGAGGGAGGTGGAATGATGTGGCTAAGGTTAGAGCATCCATGTCGAGTAGAGGCATCAAGAAGGAACCAGGGTGCAGTTGGATTGAGGTTAATGCTCAAGTTAATGTTTTCTTATCTCAGGATACATCGCATCCACGATTACCAGATATCCACCGGAAGTTGGACGAGCTGAGGCAGAAAATCACCGAGGCAGGGTATGTGGCCAATCCAAAGTATGCGCTTCATAATGTGTCGGGCAAGGAAAGAGTAGATAATCTTTTCAATCATAGTGAAAGATTGGCTTTGGGGTTTGGTCTGATAAATAAAAGCAGTAATGGAAAAATCAGAATATTCAAGAATCTTCGCATCTGTGGGGACTGTCATGAGTTTATGAAGTTTGTATCGGGCACCATGAATCAAGAGATCATAGTTCGTGACGCCTCCCGCTTCCACCACTTCCGGGATGGTGCCTGTTCGTGTAAAGATTATTGGTGAATTTGTCCATTAAACTCTCCAACACTGTTAAGCACCATTCTTGGATATAAGGAGTACCAGACCATCATACTTATATTAAGAATGCAGGTACAGTACCAACTTCATTTTCTTTTTTCTGCCTTTACATGATAAGATGTAGTCTTCAGCCATTTGTCTTTTGATTCTTTTCTCATCTGTAAATATGTATTATCATTTTGTGTATATGGAATGTGATTATAGGTGCCGGACTTTTTCTTCACTAATTAGTGAGATGCACCTAAACCATAAAATTTACTAAAAATATAGTATTATGTTTTTTTAAATAAACTAGTAACATTCTCGTGTGATGCACGAAAAATTTATTTAAAGAATAATAATTTAATTAAATTAAATATTATATAATCTAATATTAAAAAATGAAGTTATTGCATTTTTAACCAAATAAATATTTGAATAGTTTTGATTAAACATATAAAAATTATAAGTAATGTAATTATCCGTTTGTGTTCACATGATATATGGAATTAATATAATGTATGTTTTATAAATGTATTCTCTTATGTATTAACATAAAGAAATGAATATTTAAACAAAAAAAAAAAAAATATTTAAGAACATCAAATTGTTGTGTGAGCATATATTTAAGTGATAATGAATATTCAAACAAACATTAATATTATCTTAATATTGAACTCAAACATATATTTAGTGTGTTTGTATCCAATATTGATATGTGTGAATAACCACAAATAGCTTAAGTGATAAAAAATATTCAAACAAACACAAATATTTAAATATCATAGAAACAATTAAAATATATTAAATATAATAAACTGAATAATGTTATATGTCAATTAGTGTTTTTTTATTTTTTTCATTTTATTTAGATATTTTAACTTATCTAAATAATTTTAAAATTTTGAATATGCCTATTTAATTCCCTCTTTAAAAAGAGAATACTCCCTCTTTAAAAAGAGAATACTAATTTTATTGATTTAATAAATACTCAAATACGGTTCAGGTTTAAATGATTCTTGATACTAACAAAATAAATTCAAAGATCATTCAATAGTTGGAATAACAAAATAAAATATATGAGTTTTTCAATATATCTTAAGAATTTCATATATGTTGAATTTTATTCAAATAAATTCTATATTTTTATTATAAATATTAATAAATTAATTAGGTTGAAAAATGTGGGAAATAGACATAGTTAATTAATACGACAAAGTAATGTTTAGGTTGCAAAAATCTAAAAAATTATAAAGATTAGGAAGATTAATTTTATTTTATTTAAAAAAAAAATAGATTGCAACACGCATAAAATCTCACAGTTTAGGTTGCAAAGTGTAAATTTTTAAATAAAAATAATATAATAAATATAAACTATGAAAAAAATGAATAAGTAATAAAAAAATTCAATATTAATTTTCATATATAAATATACAAATATGTGTGAAAGTCGTAGTCCTGCGATTAACCAAACAAAATTATTATTATAAGAAACTACAAATTAATATTTACAAATATAATTATTTAATAAGCTGATTATTAAATTATACATTAACTTTTATTTTAAATTAAAAAATTACATACTTAATTATTTAAATAGTGAATTTTATCTCGATATATAAATATAGAAAACTTTCAGTAAATTAAATTAATTAATTAGTTTTTCTTTTAATAAAATTATCAAGATAGTTAATTTTTTTATTAGAGAACTATTTACCTAATTTTAGTTGTATTCTGGTCCTAGGCTATAGTACAAACCACCTTAAACGCTCAAATCTTATTCAAATAATCAATTAACAAACAATATAATATTTTCAAATGAAATATCTAATTATAATATATGTGATATGGATATCAAATTTTCCCAAATAAATATGAATATCAAATTAAAGATCTTCAAAAGAGCGTTAATTTGATATATTATACATAATTAAAAATAGGTTTGAAATGAAAAAGTTATTTGCGGTTTAAAAGATTAAAATAAAGTTTGATTTTTACTAAATGTGGCAATAACATACTACATCCGTCGTTTTTTTATATGCAATTTTAATTTGGATTAAAGAGTCATAATACAGGGGATATGGTGTATCCTCAACCAAATTTCGTACCTCCCTACAAATGCCTCATATTTATCCTAGCAGAATTTCAGTTGAAGGCTTGAATTTTGAAAAAGTGCCCAAATTTGGGGCCTGGATATTGGAGGTTCTCAATTCAAGGCCTGAATTTTGAGTTTTTCTCAATTAGCGGACCAGATATATTATTCGATGTGCGAAAGATTCAGTACGGAGTAGATTGAAAGTTCCAGTACAGAGTATATTGAAATTTTCTATATATATATATATATATATATATAATGGACATTCCATATACCAGATAATGTGTTCTATTTTTCAAAACGTAAGAGTGAGAATAAATCAAAATCTAGACCTCTAATAAAAATAAAAATAAATAAATAAATAAATAAATAAACTCAAAATTCAAGTCCCGAATTGAAAACTTCTAAAATTCAGGCCTTTAATTGATTTTCTAAAATCTTCTAGTGAAATTTCCCAATTTATCATCATATTTTATTTATATTATCTTTCTTCCCATTTATATATGATACTGGATACGGTAAATTAGAAAATTAGAGTTTTTTTAGAGATAATGATACATATAATATTAGAAAAATTATAAAAAAAACGCTAAACACATCTATTTAAAAATAATTGACAAAATCTAAAACTATATCGTATAAAAAAAAAAATCATCTAACAAAAATTAGAAAAATGACACGAATAGTAGTGAAAAAATTAGTAAAAAGAAAAAGGAAAAAGTACATCTATTTAATAACAATTGACAAAATCTAAAACTACATCTAAAAAAAAAACGGAAGTAGTACCAATTATGGTCCAGAATTTCAGACGAAATACGAAAAAACCTGTTTAACTAATCTAGTTTTGCAGGCCAATAAACAATATTTAATACATATAAGTAGCAAAGAAAATAATATTACTTTTCAACTAATAATAATATATGTGATATGAATGTCAAATTATAGCTCGTGAAAAGATCATTTAAATGATATATCTTACATAAAAATTGGATTAAAAGTGAAAAAGTTATCAGTATTTAAAAAAATTAAAATAAAATTTAAAACTTACTAAAGGTACAACTTACCAAATTGTGGAGTAAACATTAGAAAGGAGAATTAAAATTACAAAAGTAACCTCCATTTTACTTATATATATATATATATATAAATATATATATATATATATATATATAGATGAAGTAGGTGAATAAATATTAATTTATTTTATGTAAAATGAAACATATCTATTAATTGCATTTTTAAGAATAAATTAATTAATTATTTTATAAAAAAAAAACTATTTAATTAATTTTAGTTTACAGGTCAATAGACATTGGTATTTAATACAAATTATTAGGCCAAAAATAATATGATTTTTTATATTGAATGTTTCATTATATTATCATGAATATTAAATTAAAGATCGTTAAAAAACCATTAAAATGATATATATTACATAAAAACATATTAGAAATGAAAAAGTTGTTAGTTTAATTTTTTTGAGAATAGTTTAAAACTTTCCAAAGTTACACCAACTTAATTACCAAATTATGGTCCAAAATTTAGCCGACAAAATTAAAATTACAAAATTAACCTTCATGTGGCGTGTATATATATATATATATATATATGTATATATATATATATATATATCTTTATATTTATCTAAACAAAAACCTCACATAGACTCTCATTCGTAACTTTTAAAATTTCACTAGGTGATTTCAGATATACTCAAATACTTATTTTTAAATAAATTTCAACATAAAAAAGGCAATCCAAATGGTATTCCATAAATCGGATAAACAAATTAAATTATGTGAGTTCTTCAAAATATTTGAATATTTTTTTTTTTAATTTTATTTGATATTGTAATTTATTCACACAAGTTTTTATACTTTTATTAAATGATATATTTATTAAAATATAAAAAATTGATTAGGTTAAAAAAGACCTAACGCAACTAATTATTATATTGGTTGTGAAGTGTAAAAAAATATAATTGAGGTTCATTATTTAAAAATTTGAGTAAGTATTAAAAATATATTTCCATTATAATTATGAAAAACATTATTATATAAAAACTACATGCTCAAAGCTCACGTATTTACCCAACTAATCAAACAAACATTGTAATTTAAAAAATATATATATAAGCATATACTCTCTCCGTCCCAAATGAACTTGCACACTTTCCGAATTCGGTTGTCCCAAGCAAACTTGCACACTTTCTAATAAGGAAAGTTATAACGCAATCTCCACCTTCAATCTCCACCCTTAATCCATCTTTGAAAAGTCAACAAAATCCCCAAAAAGTAACTTTTCTTAATTTTTGTGCCCGAGCCCCTGTGCAAGTTCATTCGGGACGGAGGGAGTATAATAGTTTAATAAACCGATTACAAAAATAAAATATAAACTTTTTACCTTTAATTTAATAAATTAGGAGTTTCATTATTTAAACAATGGTTTATCTCCCGGGAGTAATTTAAATAAAGAAAATATTTGAAAGTTCATATCAAATAAAATAAATTGATTATTTGTATGTTTATAAAAAATGTTCTATCAATATTTTTTTATAAAGGAATTATTTTACGAATTTTTTATTGCAACTTAACTCGATATTATAGTCCAATTCATAATAAACACACAAATCTAACCTAAACAATTAATCAATAAACAATCTATTATTTACATCAAGTATCTTTGTATAATATATGTGATCTATATATCAAATTAAAGATCGTGAAATCATGAATAATTTGATATATTATGCATAGAAAACGGATTAGAAAAAGAAGTTATTTGTATTTAAAATATCTATAAGAAAATTATGAACTTACCAAAATTGATAAAAAACTTACCAACTATGATCTTAAAGTTTAGGCGGGAAAATTAAAATTACTAAACTAACCTCCATTTTACTAATATATATATATATATATATATATATATATATAGATTCTTTAAAAGTTGTATAGTGTGTCTTATAAACATAAATACTCCTTGATATATAATTTTTTAAGGCCGTATTTGTTTTTGGTTTGGCCCAATCCTCAAGGCTTGTTTTTGGTTACGTATTCGCCACAATAAGTTGAGCCAATACCATCATTTAGCGGCGCAATTTATAAAAGCTAATCATCTCTCTTCTCTCCTTTGTCAACTCTCTTGAAACGGCACTTGGAGAATGGTGTATTTTAATGAATTTTGACAAATCTACACCCTTTATTACCCTTTATTAGATCTACGGATATTCTGCCACATCACTTGTTAAATAGAAAAATGTGATCATCTTTAAATTTAAAAAAAAAGAAAAAAAAAACACGCTATTTCTCAGCCTTACAAAAAAAGGGAAATAAGTTTTTTCTCGTATCAATTCTCGCGCCTCCCTTGCTCCAGAACACCACTCCTACTCTCCTTACATAATTTGCATCGGTATTGAGCTGTGGAGGAGGAAGTATTGTTCTCAACTTTATTGGCATCTCAACTTTAGGGTTAATCCACTATTTCCGGGTACCATGTATAATAAACTTTTATCTGAGAATGTATTTGCATGTATATGTGCATGTATATATATAGGCTTGAAAAAAGATTGAAGTTTTGAGACATTGTAATTACTGATTTGGGGATTCAATGATTGATCCTTATGATTGTTGTAAAAATTGTAGATGATCTGGAGATTCAATGATTGAGCCTTAATGATTGTTGTTGATGCTTTAGAAGTGGAACTAATATGTTATAGACAAACCATTGTGTTGTAAATGCTTTAGAAATGAAACTAGTATGTTATAGACAAACAGGGCCGGACTGTTAGGAATTTGTGCCTTGAATCTGGTTTGGTTTGAATCGACGTTCGCATCGAGGTGGAGGCTTGGATTCGGACGTCGTTGGAATTGGGCGCGTCGGAGGACACGGGCGCGACCGCGGCGAGATGTACTCGGCCGAGTCTAGTTGGGCAGAAAGATCGCCTCGACCGAGGCGGACCTGGCGGCGCAGAAGATGGGCCGGCGCAAGCCTAGGCCCAATTGGATTCCTTTTGTGTCTAGAATTAGGTTTTGGGGCTTATAAATAGGCCTATTGACTTTGGAATTTGTATTGGCCATATTGGTCAGTCAATTGTTTTGGATTGGTCAATTGATTGAATAGATTGATTGATCAGTCATTGAATTTGAGTTGAGAGACAAGAGAGAGGTTGTGTTTTGATTTGGGACTCTATTTTCGGGTTTAGAGTCGTTTGGTCATAGAGTGTGGAGAATTTGGTTTTGGTCGAGTATCAATTGATTGATACTCGAGTTTGTCTCCGTTTGTTAGGATGAAGAGTTGGATAGTTGACCTAGGGTCAAGTTTGTCTTAGTCCTATTTTGTAAGCACTCTTTTGATATTGATTGGTTCCTCTCGTTTGGCCGTGGACGTAGCTAACAAGTTGTTAGCGAACCACGTTAAATTTGGTGTCTTCGTTTTGACTTTGTCGATGGTTCTCGTTTATCGTTCTTTATTATTTGTATTGTTCGTAATTTCCCAACACGGACTTCACCATATTCGGGCTTGAGTTGTACTTATACAATGGATCCCTAAGCTTATATTTTTTATTAAATGTACAAACATGAGAAAAAAAAAAACATTTATTTCTAAATATTTATATCATAATGCAGAAAATTAAAAAAATATTGCTCAAGTCTGTATAGTCAAGTTGTTTAATAGTTTTTTTCTCAATGGATAACATAGCTATTTCATTTAAAAAATTTTGTGATGTCGTTAACTTGAAAAAAGTTTTTCTTGAGAGTTTCCTTTCTGTAATTGCTATTGTAGGCGATATTGTAACACGATTTTCTTGTAATTCTTTTATAAGTTTATTAGATCACAACCTAAAATGGTTTTGACTAATTTTCTCTCTATCTTATAAGCTACAACCTAGAACGCCGTTTTTCACTTATTTATTAAGGTTATTTGTCTATAAGAGTCCCTTAATAATGACCATTGTTTCGGGCCCGAGTCGACGAACTCTCCTGCCTAACGGGAGGTACGGCCCAGTGGACAAACCATTGTGGTGGCCTGTAGAAACCATGTGTATATGACAGGGTGGAATTGAAGGTTTACGGTTTATTTGAACTTTTTTTTTTTTCTTTTATTCTGTTTTTCATGCGAGGAATTTAGTACAGCTAATATGCCGTGGAAGTAATAATGTCGAATGGAATTGAAGCCTTGAGTAGGAATGAAATTTGATAGTGCAGACGTAACTAGCATGTCATTAAGTTGAAGTGATTAATATTTTTTCCTTCTTACTTGTAGGATAATAGAGGTTCTTTAAGCCAATAATTTGAATTATTTTAGTAGAATATTAATATTTTAGGTGTTTTCTCCTTTCTCCATATTGAAGTCGTAATATAATCGGTAGAGCGAATGTCAATGAAGCTGTCATTAAAATGGTAATTTAATTTGTAGTTGTAGAGAGAATGTCAATGATGTGGTAAAATAATATCCTTAGATCTAATAAAGAGTAATAAAGGAAGATTAATAAAGGAGTAGATTTGTCAAAATCCACTAAAATGCAATATATTCTTAATTCTAGAGGATCCAAATGTCCCCTCATCTTCTGTCTCTTCCCATCCATGGCTTTCCATTGTTTCTTGTTTCTTTGTTGAATATTGCTTGTTTCTATTGAACAACTTGAGATAGAAACCAGAAACTGAAGACGATTACTCCGTCGAAGAATCCGAGATTCCAGCCTATAATTTTCCTCTTGTTGCTCTTCTTATGGCGGTGGTGCGTCGGTGAATTATCTGGTGCTGCCGCCGGCAATGGACCGGCGGCGTTGGAGGTAGTCGGCGCCAAGGCTGTCTCGACGAATTTGTAGCATTTAGAATTGTGTTGTGATCTAGAACATCAGTCAATTTGGATGATGAATGTTGATGTTGGGGATTATTGATTAATGGAAGAGGACCGTCGAGCAGAGTGTTGCTAGAGATGTTGACAGATTTGAGATTCCGGAAGGATCGGAGAGACACAGGGAATTTTTCAGCGGACATATTGTCGGCGAGGTTGGGGAAGTGTTTTTGTTAGTGAACTCAACTCTTAAACACACAACTAAACAGAATCTGGAATTCGCACAAAGATCAATTTGAAAAACACACATGTAGTTCGGCCAAAGATGTAACCGAATTGCACTTACGCAGACCAGGAACTAAAAATGAATCACACACAGCTTTTACGTGGTTCGTTCAAGATGAACTACATCCACGGAGGCAAGACACACCCCAATCCACTAAGAAATCCAATCAATTACAGAGAATACACACAAGAAACGAAATGCCCAATTCTGTTGACAAATTAGGGCAGAAACGATCAATCTCAAAATACTCTCTCTAATCTAAGAAACAAGGAAATTGCTCAACGTAGTGATCTTCTCCTTGATGAGAGCTTTACAATGATATAAGAATTGGAGCTCGAATGTAACTGTACAGAAAGTTCTAACTGAATGAAGTTGAGCTCAGCTACCGGACAAAAACGACGGTTTTCTTCGTCACAAATCCTGAAACTGCTCCGTCACAAATGACGGTTATCCTCAACTGCCTTGAACCCGGTTTTTCTGAACAGCTTGTCTTCTTGATGCTCAAACCCGGTTCAAACCTCCGGTTCTTCACTTCCTGATTCCGGTTCCACATTCCCAACACACCATATTACAAAGTATAGCTCACTTGATGAGATTGAACACCACCTCACAAATCTCCACCTCAATGAATCAAGTGTGCCTCTTCCTGCCTCATCATTGCCTTCCTGTTAATGCTCTTCATGACATTGCTCAAGCTGCAGCAAGCTCGAACAATGCTCCACTTTGTTCCCAGGTACACCCTTAGTAAGAAAATCAGTAGGGTTATGCAATGTGTGTACCTTCTTCACTTCCACAGAACCAGAATCAATGACATCTCTAGCAAAATGCAACCTAACGTCAATGTGTTTTGACCTTTCATGAAATGCTTGGTGTTTCACAAGGTGTAGAGCACTTTGATTATCATAGTAGATTGCCACACACTTCTGCTTGATGTCCAAATCCCTCAAAATCCCTTTAAGCCAGATTGCTTCTTTGATAGCTTCAGTTAGAGATATATATTCTGCTTCTGTTGTTGACAGTGCTACAACTGATTGTTGTACACTTCTCCAGCTGATGACTGTTCCAAATAAGGTAAACACAAATCCAGAAATAGATTTTCTTGTGTCTATGTTTGCTGCAAAATCAGAATCAGCAAACCCCTCCAATGCAACAGTACTTCCATCCACTTTCTTTTCAAACTTCGGTGACAAGTTCACTGATCCTTTCAAATACCTCATCACATGTTTCAAAGCTTCCCAATGCTCAACTCCTGGGTTTGACATGAACCTGCTTACTAAAGACACAGCATAGGCCAAGTCAGGCCTACTACAAATCATTCCATACATAAGACTTCCAACTCCACTTGCATAAGGGATATTGCTCATATGTATGATTTCCTCTTCAGTCTTTGGGCATTGTTCTTTGGAGAGTTTCTTCTGCAGATTAACTGGAGTGGAGAGAGGTTTGGCTTCATGCATATGAAACCTCTCCAAAACCTTCTGTAGATACTGCTTCTGAGATAACCAGAGCACTCCAGCTTCTCTGTTTCTTAGAATGTTCATGCCCAAAATCTTCTTGGCCTCTCCCAGATCTTTCATGTCAAATTCAGTGTTAAGTCTATCCTTCAACCATTGTACCCTCTTCTTGTTCCTGCTGGCAATTAGCATATCATCCACATACAGTAGAAGGAAGACTTTATCTTGCTTTGAACATTTGTTGAAGTAAACACAACTATCATAAAGACTTCTCACAAAGCCAACACTGATCATGAAGTCATTGAACCTCTTATTCCATTGTCTTGGACTTTGTTTGAGTCCATATAGTGACTTCTTCAGCAAACAAACTTTGTCTTCTTGTTCAGGAACAACAAAGCCTTCTGGCTGTTTCATATATATCTTCTCATTGAGTTCTCCATGTAAGAATGCTGTCTTTACATCCAGTTGTTGTAATTCCATGTCCTCTTGTGTAACTTTTGATAAAAGCAACCTGATTGAGCAATGCTTTACCACTGGAGAGAAAACTTCATTAAAATCAATTCCTTCTCTTTGTGTAAAGCCCCTAGCCACCAATCTTGCTTTAAACCTCACCTGTTTGGATCCTGCTGTCTCTAGTTTCTTCTTGTATATCCATTTAGAGTTTACAAGTTTCTGACCTCTTGATTTATCCACCAATATCCAGGTCTCATTTTTTTCCAGGGACTCCATCTCTTCACTCATTGCCTGAATCCAATGTTCTCCTTCTTCACAGTCTAGTGCTTCTTTAAAACTACTAGGCTCTTGTGATTCCAGATCTTCAGCAACACTCAAGGCATAGTAAACACTCCCTGCTTGACCATAGAAATCAGGTCTGTTGATTGTTCTTCTAGGTCTGTCCCTTCCAATGCTGTATTCTCTAACATTTTGTGAAGGTCCAGTTTGCACTTCTTCTTCAGATGATGAATCACTATCTTGTGGATTTTCTTGTGGTTGAGGTGTGTGATCATCTTCTGCAGGATGCTCCACCTGAATTGATATCTCTTCTGTTTCTTTAGCACCATCAAATTCTTCCTTAGAGCCTGTAGAAGTGTAAGCCATCACATTCTCATTAAACTTTACATCTCTACTTGTGATTATCTTCCGATTTTCTTTCTCTAGACACCACAATCTGTAGCCCTTTATTCCATCTGGATATCCAAGAAATGCACATCTTAGAGCTCTTGCATCTAACTTGTCTTGCTTGACATGGACAAAAGCAAGACACCCAAACACCCTTAAACCTTCATAACTTGGTTTCTGTCCACTCCACACCTCTTCAGGTGTTTTGAACCTAATCACTGATGAGGGTGACCTGTTAATGAGATAACATGCTGTAGCAATGGTTTCACCCCAAAATACCTTTGGCAACCCAGCATCCAACAGCATACACCTCACTCTTTCAAGAAGAGTCCTATTAAGCCTCTCAGCAACTCCATTCTGTTGAGGATTCATTGGAACAGTCCTGTGTCTCTTGATTCCTCTTTCTTCACAGAAGTTTGTAAACTCAGTAGAGAGATATTCCAGTCCATTATCAGTCCTAAGGTGCTTCAGCTTCTTCCCTTTGACATTTTCCAGTTGAATCAACCATGTTTTGAACTTATGAAAAGCATCACTCTTATTCTTCATCAACATGATCCACACCTTTCTGATGTAATCATCAATCAAGGACATGAAATACCTTGCACCACCATGAGACTCTGTCCTTGCAGGACCCCATATGTCAGAGTGAACATAATCTAATGGCTCTTGAGTTGTGTGAACACCCTTTCCATAGGGCAGCTTCTTGGATTTGCCCAAAGCACACTGATCACAGAACTCCAGATCTTGATTTTCCATGTTTCCAATTACTCCACTTCTTGACAGTTCCTTCAACCCTTTCTCTCCTATGTGTCCAAGCCTCTTGTGCCATTTAACAAGCTCAGAACTGATCAAGACCATATCCACACTCCCAACAACAGGTGAACCAATCAAGATAAACAACCCATTATGCTGTCTACCTTTTATCACCATTTTTCCATGTTTAGTGATATGCAAGAAGCCATTTACTGAGCTAAACTGACACCCACTAGTTACTAAAGAACCAAGAGATAGAAGATTTCTTTTAAGGCCAGAAACATATCTTACATTTGAGATGACTCTGACCACTCCATCAAACATCCTTATGCTCACTGATCCAACTCCTTTGACCTTACATGATTGGTCATTTCCCAGGAGAACATTTCCACCATCTTCTCTTTTCAGTTCATCAAACCATGACTGGTGTGGACATATATGAAAGGAGCAGCCTGTGTCCAAGACCCATTCCTTTACCATTCTTGATTCAGTAACATTTAATACCTCTGGAGGATCTTCTTGATGATCAATGGCAGCAGCTTCTGCCCCTTGATTTCCACCTTTCTTATTTTTCTTAGGACAATCCTTCTTCAGGTGACCAGGCTGCTTGCACTTGAAGCATTTCCTCTTCTCAACCCATTCATTCCCCTTCTTAGGATTAGAATCTCCTGACTTTGGATCCTTAGCATTCTGTCCCTTCTTGCCTTGCCAAGGTTTCTTGAATTTGACATTCAAACCTTCTCCAGATTGCACCATGCCTTTATCCCCTTGAGTCTGGAAGCATTTAGACCTCAGAGCCTTCATTATTCCATCATAAGATAGCTGCTCATCTCTCCCATACATCAAGGCATCCTTAAAGCTTTCCATGGATTTTGGAAGAATGTTTAACACCATCAATGCCTTGTCATCCTCCTCCAATTTCACATCCAGGTCTTCCAATTCTTCAACCATCTTAATGAACTCATCAAGTTGATCAGAAATTACCTTATCTTCAGTGATCTTGAAGGCCAACATCTTCTGCTTCAAGAACAGCTTGTTGGAAACTGACTTGGATTGATACAGATCTTCCAATCTCCTCCATGCTTCTGAGGAACTCTTGCATCTTGAGACCTCTCTCAAAGGTTTATCACCCAAACACAGAAAGATAAGACTGAGGGCCTTCTTATCCACTGATGCAAACTTGGGTTTCTCACTTTCTTCCCACGAATTCAGAGGTATCAATGCAAGATCAAGGCCATTGTGAACTAGTACTGCATTCATCTTGATTTTCCACAGTGTGAAATCATTTCTTCTTGTAAACTTCTCAAAATCCATCTTCATACCAGCCATTCCTTTTCTTCTTCAAGGTGTGAGAGTTGTTTCCCACAGACGGCGCCACTTGTTAGTGAACTCAACTCTTAAACACACAACTAAACAGAATCTGGAATTCGCACAAAGATCAATTTGAAAAACACACATGCAGTTCAGCCAAAGATGTAACCGAATTGCACTTACGCAGACCAGGAACTAAAAATGAATCACACACAGCTTTTACGTGGTTCGTTCAAGATGAACTACATCCACGGAGGCAAGACACACCCCAATCCACTAAGAAATCCAATCAATTACAGAGAATACACACAAGAAACGAAATGCCCAATTCTGTTGACAAATTAGGGCAGAAACGATCAATCTCAAAATACTCTCTCTAATCTAAGAAACAAGGAAATTGCTCGACGTAGTGATCTTCTCCTTGATGAGAGCTTTACAATGATATAAGAATTGGAGCTCGAATGTAACTGTACAGAAAGTTCTAACTGAATGAAGTTGAGCTCAGCTACCGGACAAAAACGACGGTTTTCTTCGTCACAAATCCTGAAACTGCTCCGTCACAAATGACGGTTATCCTCAACTGCCTTGAACCCGGTTTTTCTGAACAGCTTGTCTTCTTGATGCTCAAACCCGGTTCAAACCTCCGGTTCTTCACTTCCTGATTCCGGTTCCACATTCCCAACACACCATATTACAAAGTATAGCTCACTTGATGAGATTGAACACCACCTCACAGTTTTAAGAATTGCATGTTGCCTGTGAGGTTGTTTCTAGATAAATCTTGAAACTGGAGGCTAATAAGCCATGGTAATCGTGGCGAATTTAGGGCTTTATTGTGGATAAAGAAAAATGGTGGAAGGCATTAGTGATAAAGAATGGCGATGGATTGAGTACTAATTTTTAAATGACACTGTTATATTTCTCTTTTGCTTCTTGTTCACTCACTATACACCACACTACCAATCAGCTCTGAGAGTAGAAAACTGACCCCCATGTATTTTTTATAAAATGGCTCAATTTCTTTTAATTTCATATTTTTATTATTTAAAATTCACATTTTTTGCAATCTAATTTCAATAATTGTTTTATATGATTACAAAATTTAAAAAAAATTATTTCAAAAATATATTTTATAACGATTAATTTAAATTGTAAACAACAAAACATCATCCAATAATTATAATATTCATCATCATTCAAACACAACTATCAACACCCATTTTAATCAATAACTAATCATTTTCTAACTAATTCTTACACACATTACATTTTTCACATTTTATAATATAAAAAACCTAAACTCAATCTCCAACCAACAAAACTAAATACTTACCCCAACCTCCTTTTTTTACTTTATTTTCCCCAACTTACAGTATCCTAGCCACCCCCAACCTAAAACAAACATAGCCTAATTGATTAAAATATATACTCTAATACATATGTATCTATCTTGTATTGATGTCTTTCATAATCTAATAGCATACTATATATAATCTTGACAAACTAAAAATAAATATATTAAGTACAATTTGTAATTAAAAGAGATTTCTTTGCCAAATTAGATCATGATATTGCTTATAATTGTGGTCATGTGTTCGAATAAAAAGAGTCATGTTTCAAAAATACTGTGTCCTAAAAAAAGAGTCAAGTTTCAAAAGACAAAGCATCGTTTTTTAGTCGAAATAAAATTATTGAAATTGTGTATAAATTAATATGGTTGGATACGTCAAATGAAATAAATAAACGAAGTCGTATAAGTAAGAACTCACGGTTTTTAAAAGGTTATACCTTCATCTAATTGACCAAAACTAAAATGTTATACATTTGTCAAACATGACTCCTTTTTGTGGTTGGAGATAGCATAAGTTATTATTCTGATAAGTTTAAAGATAATATTGCATATATAATTACTTTATGTTTACAGTCCCTTGTGTCTTTCAACTGTTTTTATATGTAAAAAGAAAAATAAATATAAAAATGAATAATTTAGAAGAGACATAAGGTTTTTTTTTATGTATTTAATTATCTCATTAACAATCAAAATTGTATTATATCACTTTTGAACTAAAGTTACTTGATGTAAAAACCAATATTATTTTTATGTCCACTAAAATTGCCTCATTCATGTTATACAAATTACTATCAAATATAAATTATTTTTTAATAGAAAAAAATGTAAATTATATATCTTTTTCAAATATATTTACTTGAAATTGTGATATAATACTTTTCAAGTAATTGTTAATAAATATAGATAACATTAGTTAACTTTTATATTCGAGATATATATTAAATGAAGATATATTCTAGTTTGATTTTCAGGAATTGATCAAGAAGTTTAAGTTACCTTTTTTTTCCTTCTAAAGTTTGGATTCTTCTAGAGATTAAAAAGTATGATTTGGGAAAATTTTGAACCTCTATCCCCCTCTCTCACCTAGAGAGGACATATAAATATTTTTTTGACTCCTTCTAGAGTAGATATTAACTCTTTTAAAAAGTGTTACTAAACTTAACTAATTTTTGCTTAATTTATAATTAACATTTTCTCTTAGAAGTGAATAGATATATTAAAACATAATTATCAAAATATATATATCAAGTATATTTTTCACTTGAGTTTGAAATACCACTTTCTTTAAAGCATAAAAAAAGATTCGACTCTAAATATATAGATAATAACTCATTAAATATGTGATACATCAGTTGCATAATTATAGAACAAATTTGGATAAGAAGCATATGTTAGGGAGTTAAATTAGCGACATGCTTTAGATTACTCTTTTTATTTTTTTTTTATTTTTTAAAATACAGACATGCTAAAGAGTAACTTGTGTATATGAAAAATTCTCATATAAAGTAACTCTATAATCTCATCCCATTTCTGAAAATGATATTAATTATAATTGTAACCCGAAATATCATGGATCATCGTTTACTACGTATAATGAAAACATAATCTATACACAAAAATAAAAAATGGTGGTCTACACTCACGACATATATACTACGAAGAATCAACGACTAATAATGTAACATGAATCCATCAATATCTACAATAATACGAAAATTGAAATAAAAGTACACATAACTATTACAAATTCTGGAAAACTTCCTAATAGACAATGTTTGTGGTAGTCTTTTTTTCCGAATGTTCTTCATCACATATTAAAATCTTCAGGCCCTTTCGATTTGTGATGCGAGAGATAACAATGTACAATTAACCATGACAGAACACGAGTTTCATCAAGAATAAACCAACATGACTAAGTGACTGACTCTGACTTTTGTTTATCATCATTGCATAAGAAACGATAAAAGAAAATTGTCTCCTCTGAAACTGAAAATGCATTCTCTTATAAGAAGAAGTCACAAAAAGCCAAGGAATGAGAACTTTCACATTAGCATTATCCCCTGATATAAACTTTCTCTCCACCACATGATCTCCAAGTTTTATAATAACCAGTTGAGTATCATTGCACAAACCAAGTGAATGATCTATGTTTCGCAACAACATAACTGGCGTACCAATTTTGAGCTTTAGCTCGTGATTGGGTAGGCCTGAACACTTAACTGAATCAGAAATTCAGAAGTGTGAAGATCATTTAGAAGATCTACATTCGCATCAAGTGTTCTTTGAAGTCATATATATATATTCATTAATAGATTCAACAAAATTCAACATTTGTGCCAATATAGCTCTGCCATGTAGATATGCAGTATCGTCGCCTACTGAACCAAAGTCTGGGTACTTGCTCTCAACAATCGTCGCTTTAGGGTTTTCACCACCTTATAGAATTATATCTTCTGGTATGTCAATCTCCACTTCTCCATCATTTGGATCACCAATAATGCCATCTCCTATACATGGTATCCATTATGATAATGTTCTTAGTTCATGACCCTCTGCATCATTAAGAAGATTCTACAGTCTCATATTCTTTGTTAATCGTAACTCTTTGATATGTGGCCACAAATAAGACGAATTGTTGGTTGAATAAACTATATCTTGTCGTGTCCCCTTTGGCACCACCGGTAGAATTTCTCTGAAATCGCCACCAAGCACAACACTCTTGCAACTAAATGGAGTTTCCTTCTTCCTTACATCTTGAAGTAATATGTCCAAAGTTTTAAAATAGTTTTTGTGCATCATGGGGGCTTCGTCACAAATGATAAGTTTTGCTTTCCCAATCATCTCAACCAGAGGAATCCCTAAAGTTATATTGGATCCCGAATCCTCGTGAACATTCAATGAAATTTTAAACCGCGAATGCACAATCCTTCCACCCGGTAGAAGTAGCGATGCAGTGCCACTAGAGACAACATTCAAAACTATTTCACCTTTTGATCGGAGAGTAGCCGACAGTGTCCTCCAAATAAAAGTCTTTCCAGTTCCTCCATATCCGTAAACAAAGAATGCCCCACCATCACCAGATTCTAAAGATTTCATAACCATAGAATAAACAACTTTTTGTTCATCAGTCAAATTAGCGACCAACTTGTCATGTTCAATAGCTAAAGCTTCACGACCATACATCAGTTCATCAGCAATAAAACGATTTCCATAACTCGCTTCGACAGAGAAGTTTGCAATGCGCATAGGATCATAATCAGAATGGCTCTTTCTACGACTTCGCAACATTCTCTTGATCTCCACAAGTATAAGATTTTTTTATTTCATCCTCGGTCAAAGTCAAATCTACAAACAAATTATACTTTTGTTAATAACCAACACGATTAATATACCCTATTATAATAAATGACATACCAAAATATAATTTTAATCATAAAGCACCTTGATTCTTCCTTTGAATACGTTGTTTATAAAGAATGTCGTCTGATAAATATGTTCAGCATTGTTCCCATACATGTTCGGGACGTTCAATTGAGTTGGAGAATAAGAGCATAACAAAAAATCCTCTCAAGTGTTGAGCAAATCCCCAATGACTTACCTCTTCAATGCCATCAATATATTCTCTGTCATCCTCCAATAACCCCCTAGCAAAGCAAACATCACGATATGTGTGGTATTGTACAACACCCATCTTTCTGATATCAACATAACATTTACAACCTTTAACATTCAAAAGACACCTGACATAGTAAGGGTCACCACATCCAGGTGGAATATAATGAAGCCTGCCTATTGCTTTACCCTTTTCCCATTTCACCCACTATCTTGTCTTCTGCTTCCACAAAAATTTCTGAGGAAACTGAGCATACATCAATTCATTTGCCTCAGGGTATTTCTTATTTGCTTTAAACCATGCCAATAACATACTTTGGTTGACATTATGTCGTTCTACAATATTCTCCAAAGGCTCAATTTCAGAAAAAAAAAACTACTAACTGTTGATCCTCAAGATAAAAACTCAAGCGTTCAACATGAGGGTACTGATACTGAATTTCAAAGCCAAAAATCCTCCAGGCAGCTTCATACAGAGATATGTAGCGACAATCGTAGTACATACTTATCTCATCTATCGTTTCACCAACTGAATTGTCAGCAGTTGCCTTGTAGAACTGGCTATAACATGGTCATGACTTTTGTTTATGTACTTGAATAGATACTTTATAAATCGAGACCAGTTGCACCACGCAACATTTATGTGAGCTCCATACTTGAGAAGAAGATGTCTATTGTGAGGCACCATATAAGCATTGTTTAAGGGCACACCACTTTTCATAACCGTCCTTCCATCATCTCTCCGCCTATAGACAGGATAGCTATCGTCATCCACAGTAGTAATTTCTACAAATCTCTTCGGGAAGTGTTTAGTACATCTACCATCGTCATTGGACGTGCTATCCCACACGGGCCATTAATAAAAAACTCTTGTACCGCTAAATAGTACTTGGGTTCAGAGGACTCATCAAGAATTTCAGCAGATATACTTCGATCAATGTCCGGTCCAGTTGGATACTTATCTTTGTTTGAAAGGAAAATGAGGATGTTGGCATGTGGCAACCCACGTTTTTTAAATGCAATCATGTACACTGTTGCATATCATTGAAGGATAGGTAACATAAATGCTTTCGCATCTCTAATCGAAAAAAATATTTTTTTTTTGCATAGGTAAAATATTATTAAATTGGTTACCTGCTATAACAGTGCCGAAAAATTTCTTACACCGAAGCTCATTATTAAGTGCATCTAGTTTAATCTTGAACACCCTAACAACAATACCCGATCAATCTTCAGGTTCAAGGTTACGTGGTTCTAGAAATCGAACAATTTCTGGCCACTTTAGATTGCACGTAAATGTAATAAGCAGATCAGGATAATTCACCCATCTACAAATAGCCATTGCATCATGATAACATTGTATCATATAACGGGTCCATTGCTATAAGATGACGACAATACAATCCTCAACCCCATAAATCTAATATCAAGTTTCCTACGTAAAAGGGCATCCGCAAGACCGCAGTATAGCTCTACACGAAGGACCTTCTGGTTTAATCTGATAAATAAAAGCCCGATTGACTTAATAATCGTGTAAAGATCAACCACAACTTGTTGAGTGAGTCTTCTGCTATTCAAAATAGTTTATCTCTCTGAGGACCTTTGTTGTAAACGAAAACAACAAATTCTCGCATGCTAACTTTTTTCCTACCACCGACAACAGATTCCCTACTGCTAGCAAACAAGATGTTGTCATTGTATCCGTCCTCACCATAATGAAACAACAGAAGATATTGGAGACGTAAGTAAGATGAATGTAATTCATTTATGCATTTCAATGTTCCGCTATGTGTTTCAACAATAGTATCCCGATCTCCAAGAGCCCGATCAAGGTCACCCACCACCAACGCTGCAACTTTGGAAACAACCGGTAATTATACCTTCTACAATCATTCGTCCTCTCACTAACCAACTTTATTCTCACATCAGCACGTCCTTCTTCAGATATTTTTTGAGCAGCCATCCTAAATGTCTTTACCAAAACATTATGCTCATCAAGCATTGGCTTTATCTCTCTCACCAATTCACAATGAAGTGTATCTCTATCACTGCTTTTCTACACACATGTATTAAAAAATAACAAAAAATCACTATCAATATAAGAAAATTATTTATAAGATTAATAAAGAAAATAGTTAATAATATATATCTTCAATAATTACCCTACGACATTGATTCGATTTGATATTTTATTCTTAGTATCGTATATATACAGTTGTGCAAATTTTGGTGTTGATCCTCTGCCAGAAGTAAACTTCTAATAATATGATAATTTTGACCATGCAATTAAAATACAGGCGGTCCACCGCATGTGTTCATACTAGAATCTATCTTCCCGCCCATCGATGTGAATAAGAACATATTATCACAAGACTTTATATTCTCCAAGTAATGCTTGATCATTGCAGTTTGCTCTTCTAAAAGTTCTTGCAGTAGCGAATCTCGGTGGTATCAGTAAGGGCAGCTGAATTTTCCCTTTCATACAACACAAGTTGTATATTGGGTAAACACTCCTCGGATAAAAAGTCAATCTCTCTTTATACATCACATCGCAATGTGTGCAAAAGTAAGAAGTGTCACCAAGATCTAGATAATCTATAAATAAATAAATAAATAACTAAACAGTAAAAACAATGTCAACAAATACGAATAAGAATGTTTGTAGTAATATTCAATAAGACCATATATAAGGAACTTGTTTGTACCTACTGGAGAAAGATGGTTATTATGGCCCTTTTTAGTGTGTGCTACATAAAAAATAAATATTTAGTAAAACAAATCATCCAATATAAACAACATTATTAACATACATGTTGTAATATATAATGCAAAAGTCTAAATATAAATTATATCTTACTCTTTCTACAGGCTCTTGTAGGCTCATGACCATCATTTTCAGATGTCTTTGTGGTAAACTGATTGTCCGTTAAATCGACAATAGTCGATATATTTGTTGAACTTGTATTATTGATGGCAAAATTGTTGGAACACCCTATTAAAATAAATATTATTAAAGTTAAACTCATCAATGTAATATATATATATATATATATATATATGTATATGTGTGTGTATTTCAACAACAATGAAATAGTTTTAATTATAATTAGATTGGATATGTTATATAGAATTAAATAATTTTTCTGGTCTATAATTTTGAGACATTTCCCCCATTGTTCAATCATTGCTATTGTTATCTTTAATATGAATAACATCACCAATAGATGGATTTATAGTATTTTGACTCTGATCGACATGACCAATTTTTGCAACACCAGTAACATTGTTGGCAGAATTCAAATCATTGCCTCCCATCATTTAAAAATTGAGTAACATTACACTATAAACAATTATTAATGGAAGTAAACATATTAGTGAACATTACAGTAAAATAAAATAATGTTAGTTACTGTTAACCATATTGCGGAATGGAGTCCTTGAGAGCGGGTATGTCGCAGTACTTGATTCTACATCAGCCCCAAACGTGTTATGCTTGATACTTTTAGAAGAAGATCCAATGTTGCTTGAATTTTCAGGAGTATTGTTTCTTAACATTGAGACATTTAATAAATATAACTTTTAAGATATATACTAAAAAGAAAACATTGAGTTTTGACTACAAATATAAATAGAAATTTACCATCATGAAACATTATCATTCCATAAAATTAATCAATTTGTTCCAACAACAAACATCAAATATTGTTTGTTGGCGAATAATTTTAAATTATTATATTTTCTTTAATTTCCTATAAAAATCAATTAATTATGGACTCACAAAACATTATACAATTAATAAACAATTAATTTAGTGCTAAACTTACAATTGATAAGTTAAAAGATTAGTCCCTATGAAAGTTGCATAATATATAGACACTATAAAAATATAATATTTTCTTGATGCCAACAAATAAATTATACGTCTTGAAAATTAATCTAACCATTTGGGCAGACCATTTACCAATGTATCAACAACCTAGAAGAGAATGAAAATATAGATGCATAATTATAGATTTCCAACATATCATATACCTAACGTGCATAAAGGTATTTAAAAAAATATAAAATAAAACATTATTAGAGGACATTAAATTTTTTATTATCCTTTATATACTATTACAGAATCATCAGTATCTGCTCACATACAATTGATAACAAATTTGTGCAGACAATGATTCAACAATTTAGATAGGATTAAACATTAAAATTGCTTGCTTAATCATTAAGCATTATATTAATTGTATATATATATATAGAGTGATAAAGCGCAATCCGGTAACCAAGAACTATAACGATAATCGACGTAAACAATATGGAAAAACACAGGATTTACGTGGTTCGATCCGGAGACCTACGTCCACGGGCAGAAAATCACTCTTGCCGAGGTGTTTCTTTCACTAGAATGTTGAGTTTACAGATAGTAATTCAGTATACAGAGTGCGAACCCTAATTCAGAGTTCTTTTCACCTATTTATGCTACCAAATCAAAACCCTAACTAAATCCCTATAATCTTGCCCACCAAATCTGCATGGCAGTTGGGAAAAGATCATGGGCCTTGATTCGCGGAACAGATTACGTTTTGGGCCAACGCGTGTTGATGGGCCTGCTGGGCCTGGGCCTTCGCGCTTGCTGGCGCGTTTGCTGGGCCGGTAAGTGGGCTCAGGTATTAACCCGACCCGAAGTAACCAGGTTATCCCTATCAGATGCCCCCCCTCCCCCAGCCGAAGCGAGGAGGGAGCTTCGGTTGTCACCGGAGTGGTACGGTAAGCAGGAAGGGCCGTGATCACTGGCCGGCCGAAGTGTTTACGGTCGAATAAGTCGAACCTAGTCCCCGGAGGACTTGGTGGAGCAGTTTGTGAACACGAAGTCGAGCTAGGCCGGAGTGTCTAAGACCTTTATCGGGATGCCAAACTTCCTAGAAGCAAGAAACGCGGTGTAAGTACGTAACAACCTGGCCGAGGTGGGAGGTTCACCGGAGTGAGTTGTCTGGCCAACATGAAGGGAACCCCGGAGTGTGGTAGTGTGACCGAGGAGGGCGATACACCGGAGTGTAGTGTGAACCTTCCTGACGAAAGGTTAGGTTGATGTGATTGGCGGCGCCATCATAAGAGAGAGGGATGTGAAGTGACACACTCTGCAACTTCCAAGAAACCTGTTCCCCACGCGCCTTGGGAACTGTAAAGCGCATGTGGCGCACGTTTAAATCCCCATTATTGAATTTGAATCGTTTGCATCAACGCCGTTGATTTTTGCGTATATAATTGGAGTAATTGCACAGTAACCTTTCATCTCCTTCATTGCGATTCATCAGTTTAGAAAGCGGGAAAAAGAGGAAATCTGCATTCGTGATTCATCTCAGATCAAAAAACTTCTCAAATTAACCCTTTCAAATTCAAACCAAGTAAGTATGTCTTCCTCTTCATCTTCTTCATCCTCTGCCTCATCTTCGGGCTCGATTGAAGAATTAGGGACTTCGAATACCCCGTTAGACGTCCCCCCCCATCATATCTCATTCCGGAGAGGAATGAGGTTAGAACAGTAGACAGAGTTGATGGCTTAGAGTGCAATGTCATGATGGTTTCGTTTTATGAATGCACGGTGGAGGATCTTGAGGTGTCCTCTATAGCGCTACGGATGTCACGAGAGCAAATTTTGAGGGAGCTCCCGTCTTTTTACCTTCCCTTCGACCTTGAGTACATAATCCCCACCCCCGAGGATTGGACCTGTTGCCCACCGCAGGGGTTTATTACCGTGTATATAGATCCCCTTAGAGTAGGATTGAGATTGCCGCTGTGGGACGTAGTCATCGAATTGTTAAAATACTACGGTATTGCCCTCTGTCAATTAGCGCCGAACGCGGTGAGGCAGGTGGTGGGATTCACCGTGGTCTGTAAACAGGCCGGAGTAGAACCAACTGTAGAGCTTTTTAGGTTCTTCTACCAGCTAAAAAACTTCGGGAAGTCCAAGGGGTGGTATTCCTTTAGTCCCCGAGCCCGAGGAGGGTTCAAGGTTCAGAACCCGAGCAAAGTAGAGGGGTGGAAGGAGAGGTTCATATTCATTAGGAATAAAATAGCTCTCCCGAAGTGGAGGAGTGACGAGGTGCTTGATACCGCCCCCGTGGAGAGCCCGGGGGCCGAAGTGAAGCATACGTTCCGGACAGTGGGGACTTTCAAAACCCTCTGCTCCGAGGAGGAATTGGAGAAGGCAGGATTGAGCCTGTACTATTCGGGTAATGGGGGCGCCGAAGAGGGTAGGAGTTTTTTCTTTCCTTGATATTTTAAACTTGTCATTTTGCGCAGAACTAACCATAGACCTTATATGCAGTGGGACGCTTCGGAAAGCAACCAGCAGTAGGAAGCCCCGCTAAGACTGCAGCGGCCAAGAAGAAGGGGAAAGCCGCTGAGGTGTCTCCCCGGGGGGAGATGCCACCCAGTGTGCGACCAGCGGCGGGGTCTGACGAGCGGGTGATGTCGGCGGAGCCATCTCCCGTGATGAAAAGGAGGCCAGAGCCTACCGGCACTCCGCTGGCACCGTCTAAAAGACCCCGAGTAGGGGAGAGTACGGAGGTAATACTCAAAATGCTGATCATAACTTTTACGTACGCGAGGTGTATAGTATGAGGTCTGAGCTCGGTGTCGTGTTGTATTCAACTTATCCAGGTAGGACAGGCGACCCTCAGTAGGCTGGGGTTTGACGACGCGGATGCCGAGAAGATTCTGCAGCTGGCCAGAGGAATCATAGAGGTTGGCCTGAAGAGCGAGGTGGAGGCCAGAGAAGAGCTGGCCGCGGCAGCGCGGGATCTTCGCGCGCGAAATGACAAGCTAGCTCATGACCTAGCCGAGGCGCGTAAAAGGGCGTCTTTGGTCGAAAACGAGGTGGTGCGCTTGCGCAGTGTGGGGGCCGAGAACGCTGCTCTGCGGGGAGAAAATCTGCAGCTTCGGACGGAGATGGAGGCGCGGGAAGCCGCTGTGATCGAAGGGCAAGGAGCGATGCTGAAGGCGTTTGCCGAAAAATTACTACACACCAGCACGTTCCTTGACTTCCAGACGGAGTTTGTGGCAATAGGGGATAAAGCCACACGAGCCTTGGTGCTGGAGGAGGTGAAGGAGGCGTACCCGAATGTGGACATCAATCGTCCAGAATTCGGGTATGACCCTGAGGCGGTGGCCGAGGTGGAAAAGGCCTATTACGCCTCTCTAGCGAAGCTGCCGGAGTGGCCTCTGGTGAAGGCGCTCGGGGAGAAGAAGCAGCTTCTGACGGCCGCGGAAGTTGTAAACTGCGAGGTGGACCAGGACGAAGAATTCCTGGCATTCTGCCGCGGTGAACTGGCTACCACCGAGCCCCCCCCACGGATGGAGGTCGAAGCCCCAGCTGCGATCGAGGCCGTCGTAGCAGCTGAAGGAGAAGAAGCCGAAATGTCCGAGGGCCGGCGAGAGGAGTTGCCCGAAGAGACTGAGGCAATTGAGCGGGAGGTCAGTCGATCCCCGCAGATTTAAAGTTGTACTTTTTTAGAAATGTTAGGAGTGATGTACTGTCTTGAACAATTGTAATTTGCCTTGTGAAATACAATCATGTTTCTCAGTCTCTTGAACTTCTTGTTTTACTTGCATGAGCAATTTTATGTCTGTTGTCGAACTGAATGTAACTCTTTACACACTTGAGAGTAATTGATCTGGTTGTCTTCGTTGTCTGTTTAGAACACCGCGGAGCTACACGAAACAATAAAGAAGCTCATGCGATCACTTGAGTGGTTCCGCGGAGAGAAGAATCATCTGCAGACGCACGTAGTGCCCAAGCTGGAAAAGCAGGTTGCCTCGGCAGAGAAGAAGGTGGTTGAGGCCAATGAAAGAGCCAAAGACTTCGAGATGAAGTATCGAACTACAGCTGCCGAGATGAGCCGCGTCCGTGTTCATCAGAAGGAGTATGAACGAATTCTTTCAGAGTTCGGTCTTCTGACTTTTGAAGAAGTAGAGGAGCGGGTCGTTGAAATCCAGAGTGACATCGCGGCATTGATGTCGAGGAGCTCTGTCGAGTCCGCGGAGCTCGTGAGGAAACGAGAAGTCCTGGAGCTGCTTCTCAGTATGTATGAAGGGCTGAAGAGCCGAGGCAGGTGGAGGACTACTGCTGAAGAATTCATCGCGAGCTCCAGTCGGGACCGAAGTACGCAGAGAGCTCCTCGGAAGGATAAGAAAAAACCCTCCGGAAAAACCAAAGGCATAGTTATCCAAGAGCCAGCTCCAGTGGTCACAGTCGAAGAAGAACCCGCGGCGGTTGCCGAAGAGGTAGTCGAGGAGCTGGCCAGAGAAATCGAGGTGATGGTTCCGGAGGAGTGGGACCCGGAGCAATGGGCCCAAACTCCAAGGTCCGTGCCACAACAAAGTAGCCAGGCGCGGACCATAGATGAAGCCCCCAGGCAAGCACCTAGAGCAAGTCCTCGGCGTAGGGAAGCTCGAAGGGATGACCGAGAAGCGGGTCCCAACGCCGGAGCGCTGAATATTGGCTCGGGGGCCGTAGATAGTTGTTTTATAATTTTTTTTTTTTTTTTTTTATTGTTTGCGAAGTCTTATGTAAAAAACTTCGTAATGTTGTAATATTCAGATAATAATAAAACTGTTGTAGTGTGTACGAACTGGTTTAATGAAGGTAACAGGTTACGAACCAACTTAATCGGGTGTTCGGGAACACGACGGGAAAAATTATTAACTGTTTAATTGGGTGTTCGGGAACACTGTATGGATTAGTCCAATCTCCCCGGACGGATCAGGCGGGAGTAAACACTTCTCCTGTTAAACAGACGAGAAAGTGGTATGAGTCCGGGGACTAAAAATGCTAATCTCCTCGGACGGACCGAAAGAGAGATTTAATTGTCCGGAGACGAATAATGATATATGACTGTGTTAGGGCGTCCCCGTAACGTAAAGAATAACACAACGGGTTATATAAGTAAATAATTTTTATTCAATAATAAGTGCCGGAGCAAACTCAAAAGTACAAAGAGAGTAATAACTGTAAAAGAAATGAAAGATAAGATAGTACTTGAGATGTGGCCGTCACAGATAGAAACGCCTCAAGTTAGTGACGTGCCAACTTCGGGGAATCGGGGTTCCGTTGAGATGTTCAAGCTGATAGGATCCAGAGTCATGCGCGGCAACGACTCGGTAAGGACCTTCCCAAGAAGCATGTAATTTCCCTTCGGGGGCAGCTTTGCTGGCTGAGTTGAGCCGAAGGACTAAGTCCCCGACATTGAACTGAGTGCCTCGGACCCGGAGGCTATGATACCGGGCTGCTCGTTGCTTACATCTGGCCTGTTGAATGAATGATTGATCCCGGCGATCTTCAAGCTCATCCAAATTTGCCCGTAGAGCCTTGTCATTATCTTCGGGAACCAATGTGAGGAGGCGGGGGCTCGGCACACTGATTTCAGCAGGAATTACGGCTTCAGAACCGTAAGTAAGACTGTAAGGAGTCTCCCCGGTAGATGTATGCGGTGTTGTGCGATAAGCCCATAGGACTTGTGAAAGGTTTTCAGCCCAGAGACCCTTGGCATTATCCAGGCTCTTTTTTATTCCCGTGAGTAGTGTCCGATTGGTTACTTCAACCTGCCCGTTGGCTTGAGGGTGAGCGACCGAAGTGAAAATCTGTTTGATGTGGAGATCTTCACACCATGACCGGAATGGATCATTAGCAAACTGTTTACCATTGTCCGAGATGATAGTGCTCGGGATGCCGAAGCGACAAACAATATTGCGCCACACAAATTTCAAGATATTCTGACCAGTAATGGCTGTAAGTGGTTCGGCCTCGACCCACTTGGTGAAGTAGTCTACGGCAACGACCAGGAACTTCAGCCCGCCCGGAGCAACGGGGAATGGACCAACAATGTCGATGCCCCACTGAATAAACGGCCACGCACTCTGGATTCCAGTGAGCTCGGTCTGGGGCAGATGCTTCACACGGGAGTGCAGCTGGCACTTGCTGCATTTGGTCACTAAGTCGTGAGCATCGTTGAACAATGTTGGCCAATAGTATCCCCAGCGGAGAACTTTCTTAGCTAATGTCCGGGAGCCGATATGGCTAGCACAGGCCCCTTCATGAACCTCCCGCAGAATTCGGGTAGCTTCGGCAGGAGCGAGACACCGGAGATTCGGTTGTAGGTATGACCGTCGATATAAAACTCCACCATGAAAGGAGTATTTGGGAGCTTTGAGAACAACCTGCCGAGCTTGTAGCTTATCATTAGGCAAAACTCCATCTCGGACCGTTGTCGGTCAGTACCGAAATTGTGGCCTCATGAATTGCTGGATGAAGCAAGTCTTCAACCATAATATCCGGAGATATATTATTTCGGACCGCGGAGGCCAATTTGCTGAGCGCATCTGCTCTTGTGTTCTGAGCTCGTGGTATTTTCTGTACAACAACTGCATCAAAAGTGGAGATAAGCTTTAGTGTTAAAGCACGATACCTGACCATTGTTTCATCCTTAGCGACATAAGTCCCCTGGATCTGTCTGGACACGACCTCGGAGTCCGTGAAGAGCTCGAGATGACGAACGTCTAAGGATTGAGCGAGCCTGAGCCCGGCGAGAACTGACTCGTACTCCGCTTCATTATTAGTCACCTTGAACTTGAACCGGATGACGTATTTAATCTCAACCTCTTCGGGGTCGATGAGAAGCACCCCGGCACCACTTCCTCGAGTCGTGGATGCTCCATCCACATATAGTTGCCATTTCTGAGGTGAGGACACGAGGGTACCGGGGTGATGTGTATCATTGTTTGTCGGAGACTCATGATTGTCTCCCGGGGTTTCGGCCAAAAAGTCAGCGAGTGCTTGGCCCTTGATTGCTCGGCGGGGAAGGTACTGAATATCATATTCACCCAGCTCAACGGCCCATTTTGCGAGGCGCCCCGGCACCTCGGGCTTGACAAGAATCTGGCGGATAGGATGATTGGTCAGGACCCGTATTTCTCGTCCTTGGAAATAAGGCCGTAAACGCCGAGCTGCCATAACAATTGCAAAAGCAGTTTTTTCTAACACGGAGTACCGTGCCTCTGCCCCGTGGAGAACACGACTTGCGATAAGTCCCCAAAGATGCTGGGAGAGTGATGACACCTTCCGGCTGGACTTCACCTTGAGTGAAAGTCTGCAGTGGCCCGGGGGCCGGCCGAAGTTGGTCCCGAGAAATCCCCATCCTTTGAAAACAGTCGGCAAATATAACACTCACCGCGGCCCCATTATCCACGAAGACCCGCCTTACTGTTATGTTGGCTACAGTCATGTCGATGACAATAGCGTCTGTGTGAGGTGTTATCTCCGGAACCGGGTCCCTATCCGTGAAGCTGACAGTCTCGGACTGATGGAGGCGTTTATGACGTGGCTCCTCGGGAGGTGGACGTCGAGCTTCTGCCTTTAAGGCATGTCGTGAAGCCCCGGTGGGTAGGGCTCCATATATCACGTTTATTACGTGAGGAGGTGCGTTGTCTTCGGGTCCTCCCGGAGGAGGAGGTGGTGGTGGGAGACGTGGTTGCTGGCGATTGCCAGAATCTTGCCGTGCGTAGTTGTTAGGTCCTGGCCGATTATTCTGCCACGGTGGCCGATTTTGTTGAGTGCCCCGGTCATGATAACCTCCGCGGTTGTGGGACGAACCCCCATTGTGGTTTGTCCGAGGTTGGTCATTGGTTCGCGCAACGTATTGCCGCAAGAGACCCTTCTTGAGGCATTCCTCAATCTCCTTGCTGAGTTCCCGGCACTCCTCTGTCTCGTGCCCATGATCTCGGTGGTACGCGCACCACTTTCCACGGTTCCTCTTTTCAGGTGGAGCAGTCATCCGCGGACAAGGTCGCAGATCGTTCTTGTGGATAGATAGGATTTCAGCTCGTGACTTCGTCAACGGAGTCAATTGTGGAATTTCACTTCGGGATTCTGAACGCCCCGGGGTCAGGCGGGAAAATGCACTAGGTCGAGTACTAGGCCCGGTTTGTGCTTTGTCGGATTGCCGCTTGCTAGCGTGTTTCTCTCGCTTCTGGCGAGTCTGCTCCTTGGCCTTAGCAAATTTGCACACTGTTTTGAACAGTGCTCGAGTTGTGACCGGTGTGTTCCGAACTAACTCGGTGTAAAGTGCTCCGGGGCGGAGTCCATTCATAAATGCGTTGATGACTACGTCGTCGGGGCAATTTCCCACCTTGAGACTTACCGTTGTGAAGCGGTCAAGAAATTGCGTAACGATTTCACCGTCCCGCTGTTCCATGTTCATGACATCGGCCAGGGTGGCCATGGGCTTCGCCCGTGCTTCGAACCGTGCCCAAAAGTGCTCGGCGAGTTCTCTGAAGGAGGATACGCTGTTGCGTGGAAGGGAATCAAACCAAACCCGAGCTTCATCCTGTAAGTACTCAGGGAAAATCTTGCAGTACTGGAGGGATGTAATGTTATCATGGCTAAGCATACTGTGCCTAAAAGCTCCAAGAAAATTGGCCGGATCTCCGGTGCCATTATAAGGTGGTATAGCTGGCCGTTTGAACCCTTCGGGAAGGGTAGTGGTCATGATTTCTGAGGAGAACGGCGTGATGATATCTCCATTGGCATCAAGACCCAGAATTCTGTCCAGTTCAACATTGCGTTGAACTTGCTCATACTCTTGAAGATCTAGAGCATGAGGATTGGCATAGCGAACTCTCTTAGCCGCATAAAGTGGACGGCGACGATCCACATCAGTAGGTTCCTCATTGTGAGGTCGTGATTCATTAGAACTCCCATGGTCCTCGGAAGAACCAGGTCGTTCCCGTCGTCGATCCTGACGCCCGCGGTGCCCCGGGTCCTGTCGGTCACGCGAACGGGGTGGAGGCACCACGGGATTAGCATTATGGCCGGCAGGCCCCGCGGCAGGCTCCGCGGGATGTAGGCGATTAACTGCCCAATCTTGAAGAACATGTGCATGCTCTTGTAAGAAAGCCTGGAGCAGTTCTGGGGTAATTTGAATGTTAACCGGGGGTTGAGCAGCAGCAAGATTAGGGTTTTGCAGGTCTTGAGGGAGTGGAGGGTTTTGATTGCCCTGATGATTAGACGTACTCCCTGCCGGCAATTGCCTCGGCGGCAAAACTTGATCCACGGGCGGATCCTGGTTAGATTGATCACCATGGCGAGATTGATTCAAACGTGTTGTCACCATGATTCTTGAATGCGATGTAATCGTCAAAAATTGTTGGTTAAAGCGTTCCCACAGACGGCGCCAATTGATAAAGCGCAATCCGGTAACCAAGAACTATAACGATAATCGACGTAAACAATATGAAAAAACACAGGATTTACGTGGTTCGATCCGGAGACCTACGTCCACGGGCAGAAAATCACTCTTGCCGAGGTGTTTCTTTCACTAGAATGTTGAGTTTACAGATAGTAATTCAGTATACAGAGTGCGAACCCTAATTCAGAGTTCTTTTCACCTATTTATGCTACCAAATCAAAACCCTAACTAAATCCCTATAATCTTGCCCACCAAATCTGCATGGCAGTTGGGAAAAGATCATGGGCCTTGATTCGCTGAACAGATTACGTTTTGGGCCAACGCGTGTTGATGGGCCTGCTGGGCCTGGGCCTTCGCGCTTGCTGGCGCGTTTGCTGGGCCGGTAAGTGGGCTCAGGTATTAACCCGACCCGAAGTAACCAGGTTATCCCTATCATAGAGTTAAAATAAAAACCAAATTTCATATTTGTTACTAATCTTATAAAATGATTATATAGTGTATCAATCCTTAAAATTAATCTATCTTACTAGGTCACAAAAAACATTTACAAAAAATTATGATTATAAAACTTGGGTAATCATTAGTTCTTGTATCAAATAATGCAATATATAAAAAGATATTTTAGAAAAAAAAAAAAAAAAAAGCAACAAAAAATGCATGTATGATATTTGTTATCGATAAATCGATATATATATATATTCTGATATATATATATATATATATATTAATCATTTAATTTTAAAAAATAATCAAAATGTATATGGGCCTACAAACAATATTGACTAAACAGTTAAGTGGGTCTTGAACCCAATGATTTTTAAATTTAATGGCCAAACAATTAAAGCCTAAACTTTAACCAACTATTGTGAAATATTTTTTTTAAAAAAAAGAAATGGGACCATTGACGATTTCCATTTCATTACCTAAATAGGTAACTTAGCCTATTATCTAACACAACCCACCCACTACCTATTATGTCCTTTCAATCTTAGGACACTCTAGACCTTTCCTCTCCCATATTCGCTCCACCGTCATCCCCAAAACTCTCTCTCTCTCTCTCTCTCTCTCTCTCTCTACTGATGAAAGACAAATCGTTTCGCGAATTTCAAACAAAATACCCATTGCATTTCGTCCAAAATCACCTTCCCTCGATCTATATTCTTCTTCACTGATAATGATTCTTGTGTCGAAACTCAAGATATGTTGCGGAAAGTAGCCGGATTTGTTGTTCTTTTTCTACTTTTTTAATTTTTTAAGAAAATGGATGGAAAGACAAAAATTGAGGTTGTATCAGTGAGATGTTGTTTAGTCTGAGAATTTAAATAAGATTTCATGTCGGAGTCGCGATTCATTGCAGATTCCATGAAACCCTTATTTTTTTCGATTTCTCCATCTTAAATCGAAACATGCAGCTTAATAATAGGTAAATTTTTTACCATTTGCACACTACTTAGTTAAACTATTGATACAAATTATGTTTTGATTCAATTTTTTTTCCAGTTTTGTAACATGTTTAAAATTTATGCCTTGGACGTTATGCTACATTTAGATATCAGTAGGTATTTGCTAGATCGATTATGAAAAAATGGAGTTTACATACTTGTTACTTGATTATTCAAAGGTTCCCCCAACCCCGCAAATCTGAGACCATCAGACTCAACATGCACCCTATTTTTTGCTTAGAGTTGTTTGATTTTTAAATTCTTTTTCTATTATTTATGTAAATAACAATAAATTTTAGTTTAGTAGGCCTTTTTCTCTTTTTTAGTTATTTTCATATATAATGCGTCACTGTATAATTATAAATGTTTGCATGGCAGGAAATTTGATTGAGTTCGATAAAGGATAGTTGTTCGAATTCCAATACAGTAACATTAGGATCAGTTTTGCTCTAGGTTTTACAAATGAAGTTAAGTAATTATCTTGTATATTTTATATTAATCAGTTTTCGTATGTTTTTAACTATAACTTTAAGCAGTTATTTGACTCAGTCCAGTTTTTGTTTACTGTTGCAATAAACTAACTTTCTTCGTATGTTATGTTTATATAATTTTGTATAAGTTAGTGAAGTGTATATTTTAAATAAGATTTATTGTTCTAATTAAAGTAATAGATTATGTTCTTGTTATTAACCTGTCGTTCTGATTTCATAGGATATTACTTATATACATGATAAGTATAACTTTTAATATTTGTCATTATCAACAATTATATGCCTAGACATATATTTCATATGAGATTGTTGATTAATTGTGCTAAAATGCAATTGATTATCCTGTGATGTTAACTGTTTGTTTTTCGGTTTATATACATATTTAAGTCAAATTTTTTACATTGAAAATAATGAATCTTTTTACTTATAAGTAAAAGTGTGTGTTTGTTTTTTTTTTTTTTTTTTAAATTACTAACTAATAGTTATGAATGAGAATGATAAATATATGAAAATAGATGTTTAATAATTTAGATCAACCACATAGTACACATTACTGAGATTACCTCCTATGACTTGATTTACAACCTATCAACAACTATCCATTTTCACGTTTTCCACAGTAAATATGTTCATAGAAATGTTGATTATGAAGACTAATTTATGTGTTTTTTATTTAGATTTTCTTTTTTAATCTGCTATAACCATTCTTAACCTATACATCTATTTACAAAAAGCAGAATCACTTCTATTTATTGAAATTTAAAAGAAAAAGTCATAATATCTTTAAGAATGCTCTTTTAAATTCAGTTCTTGATGTTGCCTAAATTTACCTTACGTTTATTGATTCCTCCGGTCTGTTGACATGTTTTCTATCTTTTGAAAAGTAATTTTTTTATAAAATTTTGTTTTTAGTTCAAGTAAAGTTCTATGATGTTATACAATATAAAGGCTAGAAATCCATGTTTTTTTTATATATAAATTATTCACATCTGATTAAGAGATTTTTTTTATGTAAATGATGTGATATTAATCTTATATGGTATTATTACACTCTCTGACATATAATTGTATCAAAATGAAGGAGAACAATCAATTGCAAGAGTGTGAGTATTAGAGGCTGAAACTTGAAAAAATATAAGCAGAGCAATTATCTACAGAGTACTTCTGTTATTTCATCTACTTGAGCCAATAATATATTTAAAGTGCATGAAATATGAAAGAAAACATACCATCTCTTGAATGCTTCATGCCTATTGTGATTGACCCAATCAATTTCACCATTTTAGTTTGCTTATGTCGATGTGTTGATGTGTTTATTCAGTTTGAGATCCTACTTTGTTGGTGGACTGTGATTTACTATTGAGTGGATAATGAGCATAATAAATATTTGGTGTGTTGTGATGTAGTGTTTCAGAATGTACTAAAATGTGTTGATTGTGTTTATGCAAGAGCGTTCTAACGTATTACCCTGATGCATATATATATATATATAAAGATAAGTGTTGATTTTGTTATTTTTTTAGCCCTTTCATTTTAGAATACCTACCTACAATTAAAAATATCTTGTAGGATCATTAACATATCTATTATATTTTTACTATCTAGAAATAAGATCTTTGATCTCTAATATCTTTATACCTTATTTTTTCATTTTAAATAATAGAGTAAATTTCTTAAAACATCTATATTTTTACCCATAATCTAGCTTTTATAATTAAAAAATATCTATTACCCTCATGATTTTACCTATACATCGGTTTTTTGTTACACGTTCACTAAAAAATAAAACTAAATTCAAAAGATATTCGAAAAATATACATTATTTTCATTAATTCCAACAACAATTTTTATTGAAAGATAAAGTTTTGCAAAATTACAACAAAAGATATAATAATGTGTTTCTAGAAATGATAAAATTCATAGTAGGCTAATCAACAAAAACCCTGAATAAAAGGTCAATCATAGAACCTTTAGGAACTTGTTTTTCAAAGGTGACCAAATTTCCATGTCCAACTAAACACTCATCCATAAAGTCTCTACAACCAGTTAGATAGGTCGCTTCATCTCTTTCAACCTCGTCCGCATCTAATCCAACTGTCCACTTTTTGTTACCTCTAAGAAGAGCAGCTCTTCCATTTATAAGTCCCCACTTTAACCAATGATGTCTGAACTGTTCAGGGATTTTCTGTATAGGGCCAAATTATTTTACGAAAATGGAATACATAACTAGTTTTCAAGTGAATATATTTATATATATATATATATATGTATGTGTGTGTGTATGTGTGTGTGTTTAATTTATTAAAATATTATGTGTAAATCAGTTACCAGTTTCCCAGTACGGACATGTTTACTCCTGATGAAAATTGTGAAAATCGGGTACTCAACATCTCCTACCATCATTGTAGAGACCATTGACCTGTAATTTAGTAAAACATGTTGTGATAAAGAATCATGTGCACTTTTCCAGAATATAATACTGAAGTGTTATTTTTACTTTTTAGCCATATTTTCTTGACAACTTCCCTCAAGCTAGTTTCATACAAGTTTAGGTTTTGTAGCACTCCTTTATATAGGCTACATATTTAACCCTAAATACCAACTGCAACTTCTAAACCTAAATAACTATTCTTGCATATTCATTCCATAATTAATTTTTGTTATGTGAATCCTTTGTATTTTAAATGGAACACTTCAATAGTACATAAATAAATTTATTATTTTTTTTATTATAAGTTGCCTTTTTGTACAAAATACGATTTTATAGACAAATCTTATGAATATACATGATATCTTAAAGATATCGCATATATATGAAAAATCATTAAAGATATAGTGCATATATTTTCCTTCATTAAACGGATTTGGTTTATATACATAATTAAGTTGCATACATATAAGGTTTTTGAAAAACCATTAAAAACAAATATATACAAACATTCAAATATGTTCTGTTATTTCTTTTAGATTGATGTCTATCAAAAGTGAAGATTACACCTAAATTTTATTAAAATTACAGTGTATGTACATATTATGTTTATTTGTATATTTTTATTAATATATATATATATATATATATATATATTTTTTTTTTAACCCAAATTTTAGACATATAATTTTTTTTAGTAATCTTAAATTTTTTATTAATATGCATAATTTTTGTACCACTTTTAATTCTACAACTTGATTTACATATACAAACACATATAGTTGGCCCAAAAAAAAAATGAACTACATACATAGTTGTTATCTAGTTAATATCCTGGGTTTTGTATTAGTCTTTGTGTCCACTACTTATCACATAACATACAAATGTTAGATTTGTGTGATTATATTTCGGGATTGATGCAATAAGAGAACGCAACAATTAGACTTTCAACTAAAATGAATGTAGTCCAAAAAAACAGTTTTATTGAATTAGGGAAATATAGGCAATAAATAAACACAGAAAACTAATAATCAAAATCTTGCTAGGTACCATAGAAAATCTAGACTTACAAAACTCAGTACACAACCTTGAACGTCAACTTCTCATCGGGCTCAATCTTCAATTCAAAAGTTCTTCCAATTGTTAGGTTTTGTCTTTGAAAAACTGCCCACAGTCGGTTAAATGAGCCCAACCATCATCATCCTTCTCAATTCCAACCTTCCAATATTGAATCCCTCTGAAAATTAGTGCTAGATTACACCTACATTTTATGAAAAATACAGTGTATGTACATAATATGTTTATTTGTATAGTTTTATAAATAATTATATATTTTTAACCCACACTTTAGACATGTCTTTTTTCCTTTAACAACGCAAAGTAATATTTAAATTTTTATTATTATGCATAATTTATGTACTACTTTTAATAATACAGCTTGATTTACATATACAAACACAAATAGTTGGCAAAAAACAAAAATTGAACTACATACATAATTGTTATCTAGTTGATATCCTGGATTTTGTTTTAGTCTTTGTGTCCACTACTCATCACATAACATACAAATGTTAGATTTGTGGGATTATATTTCGGGATTTTGACGCGATAAAAGACGCAACAATTAGACTTTCAACTAAAATGAATGTAGTCCAAAAACATAAATATAGGCAAGAAACAAACACGGAATACTAATAATCAAAATCATGCTAGGTATCATAGAAAATCTAGACTTACAAAACTCAGTACACAACCTTGAACATCAACTTCTCATCGGGCTCAATCTCCAATTCAAAAGTTCTTCCAATTGTTAGGTTGTTGTCTTTGAAAAACTACCCACAGTTGGTTAAATAAGCCAAACCATCATCATCCTTCTCAATTTCAACCTTCCTGTATTGAATCCCTCTGAAAATTAATGCTAGATTACACCTAAATTTTATTAAAAATACAGTGTATGTATATATTATATTTATTTGTATGTCTTTATATATATATATCACCCAAATTTTAGACATGTTTTTTTCTTTTAAGAACGCAAAGTAATCTTTAGATTTTTATTATTATGCATAATTTTGTAGCACTTACTACGGCTTGATTTACATATGCAAACACATATAGTTGGCAAAAAAAACAAAAATTGAATTACATACATAGTTGTTATCTGGTTGATATCCTGGATTTTGTATTAATATTTGTGTCCACTACTTATCACATAACATACAAATGTTAGATTTGTGTGATTATATTTCGGGATTTTGACGCGATAAGAGAACGCAACAATCAGACTTTCAACTAAAATGAATATAGTCCAAAAAAACAGTTTTATTAAATTTGGGAAATATAGGCAAGAAACAAACACGAAATACTAATAATTAAAATCTTGCTAGGTACCATAGAAAATCTAGACTTACAAAACTCAGTACACATAAACCCTAAACATCAACTTCTCATCGGGCGCGATCTCCAATTCAAAAGTTCTTCCAATTGTTAGGTTGTTGTCTTTGAAAAATTGCCTACAGTCAGTTAAATAAGCCCAACCATCATCATCCTTCTCAATTCTCAATTCCAATCTTCTAGTATTGAATCCCTTTGAAAATTAATGCTTCTCTATCAACACTATCATCCCAGTCCATCAACTCACTTTTGAAAAGATTAGGCAGCATCTGCAAAATTAGATAAACATTAAACTATAATTTTAACATGTTCAAACATTTGTTTTTTTTTTTTTTTTAAATGAATAGAACTTGTGCATCATAATTAGAACTACATATTTATTAATCCCACCAATCGTTTAGTCATCACATGTTCGTCGTTCACCTTGACGGTGAAAGATGGATAATCTTCATCACTTATAACTATCACTGAATCAGGTGACCTGTGAAAAGAATAGCATAGAACAAATTCAGTTTTGAATAACGAATCATGTGAATTGAAACTAAAATCTCATTCCAACTAACCCTTGACCCATATTTGAATCCCTTGATTATTTTTTCGAGCGTCTGTACTGTGAATGGTATTCTCTACTTGAAAACACGGATATTTTTTTTCTGAAAAAACTCATGCTTTTAAATAGGGAGTAAACAGTGTGTTGTTTAGGGTAACATATCTAAGATATTAAGAAAACCAATCTAGGATACAATAAACTTATTTAATTATTTGGACGATTTCTCCAAATCTTTGCATTTAATTTGTTTTTGAAAATTTACTAGGAATACTTATTATAAAAAATATTCATTTTTTTTGTTAGCACTATATATGGTATATATAATATTTTTTTAAAGTGTAAAGATGTGTATATACATAGAATGCTCATTATATATATAACTATTTTCTTATTTAACTAAATAAGGTGTAATTATTTTTATTTTTCTTTAAAGTGATTATATATGTGAGTAATTAAACGTATATATAACTGAACCTTATTACCTTTTATAATTTAATATAGTTTCGGTGTTAAATGACTATAATTTGACATATAACATATTATATAATACATATTTATTTCGTTTATAACCCAAAATTTCTTGACTTTACATTTTCACATTTATGTGTTGTAGCATCATTGTAGACCACCTCACAATCGCAGAAAGTGCCACTCGCAGGAAGTGCCACTCGCAGCCGCGACGGATGGTGCGAAGGTGTTGGTGGCGAAGAAGAGCTCGCGGTCGCGACAGGAGATCGCGGCAGCGACCAAAGTTGACGATACGCCTTGCGGGCGGGACGCTGGGTCACGGGCGCGAGCCGTTGACGCGTAAAAAACTTGGGGGACAAGTTTTGGGGCTATTATAAATAGTAGAATCCTTCTCCACTCATTGGATTCCAAAAATTATCAATTTTAGTGCATATCCTAGCTTGGTATCGCCACCAGACGTAGTTCCACATTGTAACGAACTGGGTTACCAAATTGCTGTGTTTATTGTGTGTGATTTTATTCTTTTCTTCGATAATTTAGTCGTATTCATGGTTTTGAGTGGGTTAAAATCTCAACAACTGGTATCAAGAGCATCAAGTTAGTTTCTTGGGAGTATTCACGATGAACGACGGAAAGATTTCGGTGAAGAAGTTCGATGGAACTGATTATGGCTTTTGGAGGATGCAAATTGAAGATTACCTCTATAGTAAGGATTTGCACCAGCCCCTCAAGGAGAAGCCCGAGAAGATGTCCGCGGAGAAGTGGAAGTTGTTGGACAGGAAAGCGATGAGCACGATGCATTTGTCATTGTCCAAGGAAGTGACTTACCATACCACAAGTGCGAGGTCTACGGGGGAGATGCTGAAAACCTTGGAGGAGATGTATAAAAAACCATCGACGGCGAACAAAGTCCATCTGATTAGACAGCTGTTTAATCTAAGGATGGCGGAGGGAACACCTGTACAAAAACATCTGAATGAATTTAACATGCTAACCTCACAGTTGGATTCGGTGGATATCAAATTTGATGATGAGATTCGGGCCATAATTATGCTATCGTCTCTGCCAGACAGTTGGGGTGGTACAGTGACAGCGGTTAGCGCGACAGATGCTAAGCTGAAGTTTAACAAGGTGAGGGATTTGATGATCGGGGAAGAGATTCAAAGAAACGAATCAGGATCAGGATCGTCCTCATGGTCATACAACGTTTGGATTTAACCAGTGTAATCACTAAATCTAAGCTACTAATTTAAATTTATTTTTCCATCAATGAACCTGAACCATTTAAATGGCATAGATTTCTTGTCAATAGAACCAAGAGTCATACTTGATCTTCTAGGTAAAAAGGCTATTTAAAGATACACTTAGAAAGAAACATTTTCCTTCTCAAATTTTGGCAATGAAACCCTAAATATCCAAATCTTCAGATGTTCAAACTTTCTTCACAGAAATGGCACAAAAGAAATCCACTCTAGTAAAGAGGAACCCAGAGTATATTGATGGGCGTCTTGTCTCTCTTGAGTATCTAAGGGTACAAATGGCAGAGAGGAATAGAGCATCGGAATTGATAGAGATGATCTGGCATAAGTTAGAGAGCAATGATCTGACTTTCTTCCCTGATGCCCTGACACCGAGCTACCAAGAAGATATGGTGGTGCAGTTTTATAATATTGCAAAGTCACCAAGAATAGGCTTGGTGAACCAACCACCATCCGTGCATAGTAGAGCGTAACAAAGTTGAGATAACCCCTACTAAACTCGCCAAAATTTATAATATGCCGGAGGAAGGGCTTACTTTAGAGCAAGCAATGACCTATAGCGAGGAGTTCCTGCTAAAGTGCTAGAGGATATTTTCGGGCAACCAACATGTAGAGAGCGTGCACGAATCTTGTACCAAGCTATTTTTTTCCCCTGAATTTGACTTTTTGCATGATATGTTTAATTGCAACATAGAATACAGAGCAGGGAGCTATGATCGCTACACCAGTCCTTAATTCCAACTGATGATGGTAGTGTGGAAGGAATATGGTGTGAATTGGCCACAGTTTCTTTTCTCTCATCTTGTAGTGGAGGTGTTGAAGACGAAGGGTCACAAGTGCTACGGAATCGTGCTCAACGACGTGCTTTACAATCTCAATGTTGGGATTGTAAATGACATGATACTAGGGAAAGGGAAATGGATTAGTGGTAAAAGGGAAGGCTCTAAGAAAATGGGAGATACTGATGATGAAGAGAGATGGGCCACTCTCATGAACCAGGCCGTGATTAGCAAGAGAAAATCTATAGCTATAAAGCCCCTTACTAAAAAAAGGACTCAACGAACAAAACCCATAAAATAATCGATCATTTCCTCTAGAGCTATAGAAGAAGAGGAAATGGAAGAGAGCAGTCTAAGGAACAACCCCTACAACAGAAGAAACGAAAGCTAGTTAAAAGCCATATCAAACAAACCTGTTAGGTAACTCATTGATGAGGCCTGATACAGCACCCTCACCTCAAAGGTCATCATTTCCTGAGGTAGAGACAGCTCATGGAACTGATCCACAAGACACCACAGTTCCTAAACAATATATTGTTCCCTCTATCCCTCCTATTAGCTAGCACCCACCCCTTGAACTCTTAATATCACAAGAGGAATTGGTGGCATCTTTGGCATTGCTCCAACCACTAGCCTCAGTTAGTTGACCATCCAGTACTCCTTGCAATGCTACACAGGTTGAAGACGAAGCTTGTGCAGTAGAGGAACCACAAACTGTGGATGAAGGTCGTACACCTCTTCAAGCAAAAAATTATCCACACATAGAGGAGTTACTGGAAGACGAGATGGCTATAGATGGTTCTCTAATAGGGTAAGGTTCTAACCTGCCATCTTAGATTGGACAGATTGGGTTGAAATAGAAAAATGGATCACTACCTGGGTAGCATCTACTGACATAATTGACCTCCAGGGATTTTGGTTCTCATATTAGGGTTGTGAGAAGGTTGTTCCTACATGAGAAGGAAGCCGTAAATGCCCTGTTGAGGATGAATCTAAAGACGAGATGGTCAAAGAAGAAGCAAGACCACTTCATCAAGTCCTTAAATAAAGCAAGAAGGAATTTCTCCAAAGACATCAAGATGCTTCCTTGGAAGGACTAAGAAGCATGTCTCAGCAACCTATTGATGATTCGACAGCAACACAACCGGCAGCTGGATAGTTTTCTAAGGAAGACCTTGTTCCACTATCTACTATTTTCAGAACTCAGCAGGAAATTGCCAATGAATCTACTATAGGAGAGGTTGCAGTAAAAGAGGCAGTTGATACCTCTCAAATTCCCATGAATCTACTGAAGGAGAATATCCAATGGACGAGGCAGTAGCTGAACTGGCCAATCAACCTACTATTGAAGAAGTCGTAGTAGATGAGACAGTAAAAACATCTCGGATTGCCTATAAATCTACTACAGGTTTGTAGTAGACAAGGCAGTAACCATCTCTCAAACACCAAGTGTATAGGCGCAAGGAAGTACACAAGGTGGGGTCCAAGAAGAAGAAGTAGAAAGAGCAGAAGAGGCTACTTCACTAGTGCAACAGCAGCTGAAGAAGAAGAAGTGCAAGAACAAACACCCAATAGATCTGTTGAAGATGTAACTACTGCTACTGACCCAGTCCAAACTGCTAAGAAGTACAAAATAAAGAAAATCCTAACACTCAATAGAACAGATCGAGGATGAACATCTCCTGGACTGTGGAGACAGTCTAAGATCGACACTTTCTATAAACAATGTTGATGAGGAAGAAGACTATTTGCTAGAAGAAGAGTATAAGGAATTTGATCCAAATTTTGACTCAACCATTGCAAAAATGAGCCTAAAAACAAAGTGTAACTATGAATATGCTGAAAAGATGAAGGTTGTTGCAATGGGATGGAGCATGGGGAAAGTGAAAGGATGGCCAAGGAGCACACTTATGTTGTCTGCAGTGAAGCAAGCACAACAAATGAAGTAGTAGCTCAAGGCAATGACGGTGCTATAGTAGACACGGAGCAGACACAAGTCTAATGAAGAAGTACCTACTAAGCAACCTCAAGAAGAAGAAAACGGCAACAACGCTATTAGAGGATAAGATGCGGCAGGAGTAGAAAAGCAGCAAGATCTGTCTCCAGCTATCCCAACTGCTGAATATCTAGAAGAAGAAGAAGAAGAAGAAGAAGAAGAAGAAGAAGAAGAAGAAGAAGAAGAAGAAGAAGAAGAAGAAGAAGAAGAAGAAGAAGAAGAAGAAACTGTAGTTCGAGGAGAAAGTGATCAAGCTCTCCAGATGACTTTCGTTCTCAAAAGTGGCTCGGGCGCCTTTCTGCGGTAGCAAATGTTGCAGGTAACAGACAAAACAGACTGGAGGAGAAGTCTCTAGGAAGGAAAATGAATCCCTTATGGAAATTAGACAATCCCATGTGGATTTAAACCTACAAGCTAATGCTACATTGCAAGAGGTACTTGAGAGATTTGAGCGTATTGTATCAGCAACCCATTCATCCAGATAAGCATGAAGGATCTCAAGAATCAGATTATGAACGCAACATAAGCTAATAGGGATGCGGTGCATCAACTTTTGATCAAATACTATAGATATGTCAAAGGACAAGTTGAAGGCATTGCATATGTTGTGGGAGACAAGCTTAAGGAAAATACAACAGGGCCGCTATCCTTACAGGAAGAAAATCTCCTAACTATGAAAAAAAATGGTGTTGATCGCACCCCATTGACCAATACCCTGACCATACTAGAGATGCAAGCAGAGGTGAATATTGATAATATAAAAAAGGGGGAAGAATAATTGAGACAAAGGCATGCAGAACGCCAGCAAAGAGAAGCACATGAGGCTTTCATTACTAAGCAGAAATGATATGAAGAAGAGACCAAAAGGAGAGTGCAGAAATGGAAAACTCAGGAGGAGAATGAGCTTGGAAATTCTTTAGCAGATCTAAATGCAAGGATAACGAAAGCACTTGAAAAAACCAGTGTCAGTCTGCACGAGATATGCCTGACCACTGGATTGGTTCCTAATGATTAACTATGAAACACCTATGTAGCTTACCCCCATAAATAGAAATGAAGCCACTCCAATTCTCTCTATTTTCATGAAGTATGAAAATTAGCTTAAGAGGATAAGCAACAATGAGTATCAAGCACACAGGGCTTCAAGGATTCCATCTATTAGAAAGCCTAGCAAGAGAGAGATAGTCAGCTAGAGAATGGTAGAAATTCTCAACTACTCCAACTACCTAAATGAGAAAGGAAAGTACAAAGATATTCAGACTGGAAATAATGATCGTCTAAGAGCTTTTAGGAAAGAGTTACATGTTGGAGTACTTCCATTCTAAGTTGAGCTGAAAGGAGTAAAATGGAACGAGTATAAACTGTTCTCTTCTATTGAATGGTGGTTATTGGACGACCTTACTCCAGAAGTACGACATGAATATAGAAACTTTGAAGATATCATGTACACTCAATGGTAGAGGTATACTGAGAATGGTTCTGATTGATCCAGAACGAGGGAGGATCGAAATAAGAAAGATAGAAGAAGAGGAGAAAACCATAAAGAGACCAACCAACAACCTAAACTTGGCACTGGAAGAAGAAAATCTAGAAAGGTTGTTGCAAGGTAAAAATATTCATCCCTCTATCTTTAGTATCTACTGGTGCAACTAGAAAATAAAACTTCTAATGATACAGTTAGTACTCACTACCAAATGATTATCGTCCGTAATCTTGCATCATTTATTGTTGTGCGTTACCTTTTGATGATTAACTGTTTTGAAATAATAGTTTGTTGTCTTGTGACTTCAAGTTTCTACATTCTTAGATTTTTGACATCATAAAAAAAATGGGAGATTGATAGGAAATTTATGTATGGTGCACTAGTTAGTGTAATACAAATTTCTATTTTGCCTATATTATTCTCTTGATAAAGTTGACTAGGGTTGGCTTTTGAATTTGATAGCTTTTCACGCTTGAATTTTTTACTTCATGTATATAAGTTTAATGCTTAAGAGCTTGGTTTCGTAAACACTACCTTCACCCATTTATTTGAAGAACACCTTTGAATAGGCTACGATAAATTCAGTTTGAGGTATTTTGCAATTTGATCTCAGATCCAACATCATTTGTGGTGGACTTCTGCAAAAAAAACGACGTGTATAATGTTATGAGAGAAAATTGTAGGGACTTTATTATTTTTTTACTTCTAGAAGTTTTCGATTAGTGTTGTGTGAATTATGATGGGAAACTAACCCTATTTATAATTGTAGGAATGAAGAATCCTACTTCATGTTGAATTAGAATAGAGAGGCTGGATTAATCCACCATAGTTTGACATTTATTTAAGATGTTTACTATAATCATTAAAATTAAATCATACTTAATCTAATAATACCTACTAACTTTTGATGTATCTGTACTTCTAGTTGACCAATGAAATATATATTAAGATATCAATTAAAAAATTGAAATTAAGGATTTCATTTACTGGTTCCTAAAGTTTTTAAATATAAAATGTAAGATTGTTATTTAACATGTACTACCTCCGTCCCGCTCTAACTTTCCTACTTTCCTTTTTGGTTTGTCCCAACTTAACTTTCCAGTCTATAAATGGCAAATTTCTCTCACAATCCCCACCTTCAAAATCTCCACACTCAATCTCCACCTTTAAAAAAGTCAAAGATTCCACAAAATCTACTTTTTCTTAACCTCCGTGCCCGGTCAAAGTAGGAAACTTAAGCCGGGACGGAGGGAGTAATTTATACCACATATCAATATAATTGCACATAAATTGCCTTTGAGTATATAGTCTAAAAATCATTTCGAGGATTACATGAAGTACATGGTAGTTTACTATCGTATATTGGAGTCTTCATTTAAATTTGGATTTATTAGATAATTTATACTCATATCCAGAGAGCCCTTACTTAAATTTAGAAGACAATTTATAGTTGCATATGGGTGCTTTAATTTTATTTTGGATTTGTTAGAATTTTTTATAATCATATGAAAGAGTTCTTCAATTAAGTTTGATTTAATTTGCACACATAATACAGTGTAACATCATATCTAGTAACTTCAACAATTTAATAAATAAATTACATTATAATCTTTGTTCTTTGAAGAATCTATATATATATAAAAGCAAAATGGAGAGTGTTAGTGTCATTTTAACTTTCCCTCTAAAAATTTTACACCATACAATTGGTAAATGTTTTCTTATTTTTGGGTAAGATCATAACTTTCTTTTATTTTTTTTAAACACAAATAACTCTTTTCATTTTTAATCCGACTTTTATGCATAATGTACCAAATTATTCATCTTTTTCCGATCTTCGATTTGACATCCATATCACATATATTATAATGAGATATTTAATTTGAATAAACGGATTATTTATCGGTTAAATATTTATGCTAGACTGATGTCTATTGTGAATTGAACTATGCTATTTTGGTTTGAGTTGCAACTAAAATTAGTAAAATAATTTCTTTTTAAAAAAACATGAGTATTTTTTTTTATAAAAATACAAATAACCAATTTATTTTACTTGACATGAATTTTCAAATATTTTTGTTATTTTAGTTATGTAGGGAGAAACACTATTGTTTAAATAATGAAAGTCCTACTTTATTAAATCAAAGGCAAAAAAATCAATATTTATTTTGTAATGAAGTTATTATATCATCAAATTTTGCTAATATATATATATTTTGTATCACGAAAGTACCAAAGATATGAGCATATTTATAATTGTGTATTAAAATTGTTATTGAAATTATTTATAATTACCTATTTATATTTTTAATAATGTGTATTTTGTTAAAATTACTCTTTTAAGGAAATTTATTATCTACAGCATAAATTATGACATTTGTTACATTTTGCAATCTTTTTTAATTTTTTATTTTTACTAAACTTCAGTTATATGTTTTTACACTTTGTAAGCTAAATAATACTTGTCGCACTAATCAATATCAAATATTTTTTTTTACTCTTAATAATCTAAATAACTATGTTCACACTAATCAATTTTTATCTTCAAATAAATAGACTATTTATAAGAAAAATATAACATTTATATAAATAATTTACAATACCAAAATAAAATACGAAAATATTCAAATATTTTGAAGAACTCACAGAATTTAATATGTTATTCGAACTATTGAATAACTTTTAAATTTATTTTGCTAAATTAATAATTTATTAAAAAAATATTTAAGTGTATTTGAAATCACCAAATGAAATGTTAAAAGTTGCAAATGAAAATCTAACCTTAGAAAGAGAAACTTAAATATATATAATTAGAACTTGAAAGTTTAATTAGATCAATTAAATATATATATAAAATAAAAGCAGGGACATAAAGAAAAAAAAAAAAAAACTTTACATTACATATGAAATATCCAAATAAAATATCATTGTTCCTTTTATTATCTATTTCATGGTTATTTTTAATTATTTATAGTTAGAATTTAAAAATTATTTTATAAATTAAAATATATATATAAACCACAATGTGGACATTCTATAAGCAACAGTTTTCACCTAAAATTTTAGACTGTGATTGGTAAGTTGTTGTCACATTTGGTTAGAATCAAAATTTATTTTATTTTCTAAAGTTACAAATATCTTTTTTCATTTCTAATCTATTTATTATGTATACTATATCAAACTAATCATTTTTTGATGATGTTTGATTTGACATCATCATCATCATCATCATCATCATCATCATCATCATCATCATCATCATCATAATAATAATAATAATAATAATAATAATAATAATAATAATAATAATAATAAGAAGAAGAAGAAGAAGAAGAAGAAGAAGATGAAGAAGAAAGAAGAAGAAGAAGAAGAAGAAGAAGAAGAAGATGAAGAAGAAAGAAGAAGAAGAAGAAGAAGAAGAAGAAATTCTATTTAAAATATTATAATTTGTTCATTGATTATTTGAAGTAAGATTACAATGTTTATTGTGGGTTGTACAGTAAATACAATATTGGTTCGCAATACAATTAAAAATCATACAAATAATTCTCTTTTACAAATTATTTTACATAATTATTTCATTAAAACCACAACTAATGAGTTTGTTTTATCCGACATGAATTGTCTCATATTTTCTTCATTTATTACATTGAGGGAAAAATCAATGTATATATAATTGAACACATACTTTATAAAAGTAAAAGCGATAATTAATATTTGATTTATAATCAAAGTATTAAATTATTAAATTTGCAAATGTTTATTTGTTATAATAATTATTTTTGTTGATAAATCACAAAACTATGACTTTTTGCTCATATATATAATTTTATATATGATAATTACTATTACTTTTTTATTACTTTTTTATATTTTACATATATTAATGTTATTTTCTATAAATAATTATAATTTGCAACCTAAATTATGATATTATACAAGTTGCAACTAAACTTTTTTTAAATAAGCAAAATTAATCTATTTGAACTATATATTTTTTAAGACTTTGTAACCTAAATAATACTTGATCACATTAACCAATCTCAATTATGTCTTTTTTTTTTTTTTTAACTACATTTTGCAATCTAATTAAGCAATTTTTTTATATTAACCAATTTGTATCTTTAAGTGAAACTACTATTTACAATATAAATTAATTTAATTGAAACTTTCAACATATGAAAGTATTAAGAAATATTGAAGAACTCATGTTTTATTTTGTTATTTCAACTATTGAATAACTTTTGAATTTTATTTTCTTATTTTATTATTCTTTGTATCTCTGAAATAAGTGAAGTATTAAAACTTGCAAATAAGATTTTTTAAAAGTAAATAGTTATAGATAAAATTTAAACTTTTATTTAGATAAATTTAAATATTTAAAGTAAAATGAAAAAAAATCAACTTATAATACTAAAAGAGAGTCGCGGAAAAGACGCTAAAAACACGTGGCATTCTCTCAAAATTCGCCAGTAATTCTTCTTTTATTTTTCTTGGGAATCCGTTTCTTTTTTATAAACGTTTTCTGATTTATCGCTCCCACTAATACATACGGTTTTTTCTAGGCATTATATATCTTAAGGTCCTTAAAGTATTAATGTTTGTTTTAAATGGTCCTTAAAGTATCATTTTGTTTTAATTGGTCCTTGAAGTTATAAATTTTTAAATCAATTAGTCCCTGAAGTATTTTTTATTTCAATTGGTCCCTTATGTTTTACAATTATTTCAATTGATCCTTAAACTATTACGAATTCTAGCTTAAGGCCCCCTAAAAGAAAAAGAAAAAAAAGATACATAAAATATGTGAAATCGCCGATTTAATTCAAAATAATATTATAATATAGCTTTTATTAAATAAATATTGTGTATTTTTATTATGATACTTTCACCAGCAAACGAGGTGAATTATACTATAATAGGATTTGAACAAAAGTTCGAGATTATAATTTCTCAATAATTTTATCCAAACTTTGAGAAATACTTTGTGGTACTTTAATTTTAGTGATAATTTAGTTGAGATATTTTGAACTCTATCTATCTTGAATTTAATGTAAAACTAAGCATTATTAACGAAAGGACTTTGAATTTTTATGTTTGAAGGTCTTTACAATATTTAAAAAAATTAAAGTTATTTCGTTGATAATGTTCAATTTTACTTTAAATTCAAGATAATTAGAGTTCAAAATATCTAGATAAAATTAGCACGTTTCTAACTAAAATAAAGTAGCACATAGTATTTTCTCAAAGTTTGGATGAAATTCTTGAAAAAATATAATCTCGGAGTTTTATTCAAATCGATATTTTTGTATAAATCACCTTCGTTTGAGGGGGAAAGCATCATAATGATAAATTACAAAACATTTATTTAAGAAAAGATATGTTACAATTAATATCATTTTAAATTAAATCGGTGATTTCACATATTTTATGTATTTTTTTCTTCTAGGGGCCTTAAATAGATTTTTGTAATAGTTTAAGGATCAATTGAAATAATTCCAAAACATAAGGGACTAATTAAAATAAAAATATTTCAGGGGACTAATTGAATAAAAAAATTAGAACTTTAAGGACCAATTAAAACAAAATGATACTTTAAGGACTATTTAAAACAAACATCAATACTTTAAGGACTTTAAGATGTATATTGCCTTTTTTCTACAATCGCTCTAGGATGGATGACTAACCACATGCCTATTTCTTTAGCTCCTTCACTTTCTACGAATCCTCTAATGGCGTAACTGCGTTTGGATTTCTCGAAATATTCACTGGTCTTTTTATTGTCTCCCATCGCCGTCTCTCTATTGTACAACCATTCAGCCACACCAAGCAATCGCTGCTACTCCATGCCCAACCACCGTTGTTCAGTCGCACCACCAAGGCCACTTGGCCGCCGCCACCAACGTTGTTCAGCCATACCACCACCGCTGTCAGAATATTGTGGCTGCCTATATCAGATTGCAATTTGACACACAATGGAGATCTCTCTTTCTCTTTCCCTTCGGTGAGCAAATTGCATGGAAGCCGAAATTTCCATGGGACCAATGTGGTACCATTCAGGCCGACCTGTAAGACTTTTCATCCTCAGATGAAGAAGTCTTTTGAGTCTAATGACGGAGCCGTCTAATTCGGAATTGTCCAACAATCACCTTCGTAGAATTCTAATTTTGAAGCAGATCGAGAATGAATTCTCGCACACTTCCAGAACCATAGGGTAATGTTGTCTCTTTTGATTGATTATTTTTATATGCTATCTTAATTTTTTGAGCGGTGCATTCATGGTTCGATCTATGATGTGTTTTTTCTATTATTAATACTCCTTTTTATTTTGCTGAAGAAGATAAAAGAAGAAGCAGTTCAATTCATGATTTTCTTATTTTAACTTCCCCGTTTTTATATTATTAGTTGGCTTAATGACCAAGAAAGTGTTTTATGAGATTGAATGGAATTTCCGTAGTGAATGGTTCTTGAGATGATGCTCTAATTGATCAGGAAATGAGTTAAATCATATGTTATGCCTTTATCTTCTTTCTTTATTTGTCTAGTTTGTTGGTTGTTGGACTCGGAGTTAGAGAGAGTCCGCATATGTTAATATTCACAGTTTTGGAGTAGCACGAGACGGTAAGTATATGGTATCAGTCTGGACTTTGATCTTTTATCTTAGAACTCACCAGAACTTCGAAAATCTCGATACAAACTTTGTTGTTTATTACTTTTAATACACAACGACGTAATGGTAACTTGAGTATTCGAATTGGGTGCATTTGTTGACAAACCATTGCTCAAATAATTTCGTTTCATATAAAATTATAGCGAAATTACTAGATTTCCCATGCTACAATTTTTTATTGTGAAATGCAAAAAAAGAAAAAAAGCAATCGAATTTCCTTTATGAAAATTCATAATACTACTCATAATTTGTCCACTTTCTTCCTTTCTTTTGATAGAACTATGAACCACCACAATTAGCCAGCGCAAATAAGGAGTGAACGTAGTGGTTGGATTTGGACGTTGGGGGCCTCAATTAGTAACAGAGGTGAGTGAGAAGTGGAGTTGTTGCTATTTATCGCGTTTTAGGATTCAAATTTTGATTGTTTTATTTCTATTAATTGATTTCATTAACCAAATCTGCAAACACAGATGCTTCCTCTGGATGGACTTTCAAATCTTTCAACTAAATATGGAAAAATGGAAATAGCATTGTCAAGAGAAAACCGTAAAAGGAGGCAACGCAGAAGATTGTAGACTGAGTTGTAAAACAGGTTTATGTACCTTTTTATTTGGCAGCATTAATTTGATTTCTCTGGATTGTATGCATGTCAAAGAAAATATCATTTGGGTTCCTTCTGTGATGATTATTTGTTCTTCATATGAGTAGTTAAAAGTACAAAATTGCTATTACTTTTTATATCATAAGTGAAAATGTCTCTTAGATGTGCCTTTTTCAGGTTTGTCATGCATTAGTGTTGTAGCAATGGTTATTGCAGAATGTTTGTCGCATCTAGGGAAAAAATGTTAATTGATTAGTGCTATAGGATTCGGATATGAAGGTTGACAAATAGAACCTGTAATCATGTCTGACTTCTTATATATGTCTTTCATGTTTGTTCTTCTATTGAGTTCCATGGCAAGATAAAAGTTTCAGACTTCTTAAATCATATAACTGTAACGTAGGAGATGTTGGAGAATCCAAGGATGTCAGATACTGAGTCAATGTCTCATATGGGAAATCTAGCTTTATCAATAATAAAAAGTGAGGAGTTGTTGGGCGAAGAGGTGACCGAGGTTGCCACTAGCAACATGAGGAATGAGTTATCTTCCCTGCAAAATCAATTGGTGATCTTAAAACAGATGTAATGGCTCCAGTTTTTTTTAAGAATTTTGCATATAAGTAGTGTAGATTTCCTCAAATTTTGTAGCGCGTGGTCTCTTGAGCTGTTGGTTTGTTTTGCAATTTTTACAGGAAGTATTGGTTATTCTTTTTACACTCTTTTGTATGGAATTCCATCAATTGAATTTTGTGCTAATATTATTTAATACAATTATTTTATTATTTTATGGGAACCTACTAAAGCAAGTTCCTGGAAATCCTATTAGAAATTGTAAAGTTCACCTAATTTGAAATCCATGTAGTGTTACCTCCGTATAATTAAGACAGACTGAAGTCTTTTACAACAACTTTTTTTTTTTTTGGCATTTTAATTAAAAGTTGAAATTACAAACATTGTTTTAATTTCTAATGTTATAATTTTCAATCTTTAATTTGATATCATTATTGGATGTATCAAAATATATATTTTTTTGACGATTATATCAAAATAAAATATTATATCTGAAGTATATATTACAATATTTTATGGGTTGAGTTATTTGTTTGATTTTGATAAATGTGTCGATTTGAATATGTAAATTATTAAACCTTCTTTTTATGGAGGAATAAATAAATAGATATATTTTTTATAAAATATTATCATTATATTATTAGTTTTTAACAACATTTATTCTTACCTCTTGCTATTCTATAATTGTGACCTGTCGTATCGTAGCATAATTAACTTAAATGGTGACTTGATGGTAATTCAATCATCCACATTATGATATATTCCTACATAATTACTCCGTATGTTTTATTGCAATTTCACTTTTTATCCAACTTAAAAGTATATTTAAATGTAGATTTAATCACGGGTGGACATCTAGTAAAGATAAATAATCATCTTATAACATTATTTAGTTTTTTTTTTAGTTTTTTTATTTAATAATATGAGTTGATATTTAGATATTTATGTTTGGTTTAACATTAATAATTAATTAAGCTATATGCATATAGATGAAGAATGAACAGATACACTAAATGTGTGTTTTGATTTCAAAGATAAGAAATTATCATGTTGAAAAAGATTTTTGTTTTATATTTAATATTTATCTTGATGTTAATATATATATATATATGTGTGTGTGTGTGTTTAAAACGTAAGTTATATTAAATCCATATATAACGTGCGAAAAACTTATATTTACATTACTTATAATTTTATTTATGTTTTATCCTATATTATTAAAAAAAAATATTAGGATCAAATGGTCACATATTTAAATATTAAATTATATTATATTGAGTTTTATTAAAATCATTATTTTTTAAATAAACTTCCGTGCATCGCACGAGAATATTATTGGTTATATAATTTTTTTGAAAACATGATATGCAATAGACTTGCATTACCTTAAAGTAAATAAATATAATTAAAACACCATTTTTATCTCATTAGGAGGGAAAAAGAAAATCACAAAAATTATTTGAATGATAGATATGCATTACTTGTTGACATGTGATCCAAGGTTAAGAAGTATATAAGAGAGGCATCAATGAAAATGGTAATCCAGATATGTTCACATCTCTTGTGTAATTTATAACCTATTGCACAGAATGAAAATAAAACTTTATTAAGATCAAACTATAACTCCGAAACCTGCAAATTTTCGGAAACACATGGATCTACTTGGCAACCTCTGCCTCTGCCTCTGCCAACCTTTAAAACTACAACTTATCTTGTAATGATATATCGTATGGCTTTCTACCTAAACCTAGGCACTTCCTTTCTAGCAGAAGTCGACTTAATCTTACAACAAATGATTTTTTTATTACGAAAGAGTATCTGCTGATGCAGTGCGAATGAGGATTTCATCTTTGTTGAATGTGAGATTTCCTGAATAATCCACTCCTGAATCACCTGCACAACCATATAGGGTTAAGAGAGTCGAGCGTGAATTTATGTCAAGAAAACAAAATGTGGTTAGCGAAGGAGAACCAACTTTGGATAGAATCAACCGACAAGCGGTCAGGTGAGATGCCCTTTCTGTTCTCTGCATGAATACATAGGTTTAGGAAATATAATTATATTTCACTATAATGCTGATAAACGATTTTAGACAATCTTAAGGTGACTAAAATAGATGGATCTAGATTTTGTAGTTCACATGCAAAACATAGTTAAAAGACGAAGATTAAAGTATTTGGACAGGCTCACAAGAGCAAAACAAAAGTTCATACATACTATCTCATTCAAGAGATGCTAAGTTTACAGTAATTCACTTTCTGGCACGTGGATTGGCCTCGGGTAGTTATGCTCTAGTTTCAACCAACAGAATTCCTAAGCATCACCTTGACAGATTATTTGAAGGGTATATCAAGCTCACAACAAAATCTGGCAACCATCTATTTATTCTGTCTCTAAAAAATTCCCTTCAACAATGCCTAGCAGTAATTTTTCTAACATTCTGTAGTAGAAAAACTAACAGTCAAGAAGATATCAAATTTGACAAAGTTCAGATGTAATGGAAGTTACAATGCTATGCTCACAAGTCTCAGCTGTGGACAATTTTTAACATTTCTAATCCCTAGCCCTGCACGAGAATATTTGACAACGAATAATATGCCAAAAATTAAGTAATTGATATAACAGGTGATATTACATGAATCAAGGTGAACAACTAGATAAAGTAACAACAGCCAACTGGAAGACTTACTTAACCCTTTTATGGTTTTGAAATATCTGAATGTGTAACCAACAAAACTCAGATCTTTTGGATTTCGCAACTGCCAAAAATAAAAGGAACAAAGGTAATTAAAACTTCATTTTTTATTGTTGATGCATATGCTGTAACCACAAAAAACAATTGAAGTGTTCACATGTTTCTGTATCTTCAACCACCTCGTACACCTATGAACAAGCATCATGATTCTAAGATTTTATAATACAAATGATCCTTTTCAAAGTATATACATCTAAATAGAACAAAAAGAGGTTGAGAGAATCGAGAGAATACTAGATCAGTTGATCGTATAACCAAATATTTATACATTTAAAATCCATTAGTAAGTTAATAACCACTTGTTCATTCCATATACTATAGATAAAGTAGCAAAGTGATGTTCATGTCTTGATAATTTGAAGAAGTCATTTATTTCATTGTGATACTAACTTTGGAATTTTTAGTTAAATATATAAATCTTATTTCCATCTAAGAAAACTAAATGACGGACCTTCTTCCAGACTCCGGAGCTACCTTTAGCTGGTGGTGGATCCACCTGTATAGATGCAAAATACATAAAAATATGTGGTCAACAATTACAAAAGAAATACCTCCAAGAACACAGGTTAAAACTCGTAAAAAACAGAATTAATTAAGGAAAAAATAGCAACATTGTACATATAATGTGGTATTTCCAAATTTTCAAAATAATAATTAAAGGAGTGCATATTAAGAAATATAATGGCACATAAATTACTAGCTACCTCATCATATTTCATAAAGTTCTGAGTATCAAGTTCCCCATTCACCTCCGGTTTATATGCTGCTTCCATCTCATAAAGCGTGTCCCAGTTGATACCTTTGAACCATGGATGAGCCTGATAAAAATTATAAGGATCCTTAGGAATAATATCAATCTCAACAAGTATGAGATTGTAGTTCAGAGAAACACCTTTATTTCGTCGGTTCCATTAGTACCTAGCCTGTTTTCGGCATCACAGAGAAACCTACATATAAGGTCCTTTGCCTCAGGAGTTATCCTTGCTTCAGCTGGAAACATAAGCTGATTTTTCCAGTGTACAATCTAGTATACATTTCACAGTAGACATCATCCATATGACAAAATCAGATCTCAACTTTCGTTGAAAATGAAAATTGTGAAACTAACTCAACAATAATTCGGATAGCATCGTAAATTTTCATAATTTTTTATATCATTGTCAATATCCCTTTTCTCAGGAAAAATCTATCTTAATTTATATGGTTTTTCAAAAAAAATAGATGAGAGATGAGGGGCTCGAGTTATATATGTAAGAAATCAGTAATGGCACCTTTCTGCATGTTGTTAGTGAATCATCAGAGTAGAATGGGGGATAACCAACAAGCATTTCATACATGATAGCACCTAGTGACCACCTGGAAGAATATCAGTCATAAATGAAAAATTCAAGTTTTATCATATATTTTTTCGTCGTCTCCCTTCTATTTTTTTAATAAATATTTTATAGTTTTTTTATTGAGGACTAACATACTAACCAGTCACACTCAATCCCATAGCCTTTCTTCAGCAGCACTTCAGGAGCAATATAATCAGGTGTTCCAACAGTTGAAAAGGCCTGTAATTATTAAATTGAGGAACCACATAACAAAATAAAAATTACTTAATATGTTGGTATGATGAAAAAGTTTTCATTCACCTGTGTCCTCCTATTAATCTGCCAATGTTGGCGCTGTTCGCGCGGACTCTTCCAGGTGCTTCCATCTTCCTTATCAGGAAAGCATCCATTGGCATCACACCTTAAATTATTTTCCGTCATTGGCTCTTGTCCATCTAAAGGAGACAAATTCGAGCAATCAAGAGGTTTGCAAAGGCCAAAATCTGAAAGTTTCATGTGACCATCTTTATCCAACAAAAGATTATCTGGTTTAATATCCCTGCTTAAAAAAAAAACAAAACAAAATGAATGATCATCTATGTTTTGTTAACATAATCATTTATCTCTAACCTGTGGATGTAGTTATGCTTGTGGATAGATTCGATTGCGAGAACACTTTGTGCAATGTAGAATCTAGCAACAGTTTCGGTTAAAGTGTCCTCTCTGATCAATAAATTCATGAGGTCACCACCAGGTAGGTATTCCATAACCAGATACAAGTACTCTGCATCTTGAAACGAACAATAAAGCTTGACAATGTAGTGGCTTGCTACTTCAGCAAGCAAATTTCGTTCGGCTTTGACATGTTCTACCTATAACATACATAAATAATCCGAAGCAATCCATGTGAATAAGGATTAGCCAGACGTAAACAATGCAGTTGAAGACGGAAAAGGAAGGTGACCTGTCCTCTGCTAAGCATTTCTGACTTTTTCAACTTTTTCATTGCATATATATCCCCAGTTTTCTTCTCCCTACACAGCCTAACCTGTGAACAAATTGAATGGATTAAAGTAAACCCTAATTATGTGAAAGTGAAAATACACATTTTTTCACCTCTCCGAAGGCTCCTCTTCCAATAATAGTTAAAAGCTCAAAATCATCAACGGAAATCTTGTGCCTCTTTAGACGCATGTACTCTGTCTCTTTCTGCTCCAATTCTTTCATAATGTTCATCTGTTCTTCCTCTGGTACACCTGAATTAGCTAACGCCCTTTGTAGCAATTCACGCCTGCATATCCCCATAATCTTTACTTATACCGTCGTATTCATCATTTTTACTGTCTTTGCTAGTACACTTTCATTTCTACTACTAGCACTATAATTTTTTACTATTATTTTTAAAAAAATTAATTTGAACGTAAAATAATTGTACATTGTGTTCACTGTAATATATTTACACAAATTCGTAGATATTTCAATGTAATAAGAATTAATCTATTAAACCAACTAAAAACTAAAAGAATCATAAAAGATAAATAGAAAAGTTAAATAACCTTAGTCTTAATTAATAAAACAAGTTATAATAACTAACGTAAGATGATTCGTAAAAAACGTGATATAATGTAGAAATATTTAGTCTTACAAAATTTTCTATTATATATGTAAAGCTTGATTTATTCAAACTATTATTTACTTCTTATTATACACAGACTCGGTCATCATTAGTATATCTTGAATAAAGTTATACGATGATTAGAAAACTATATACGTAATAATGAGGCATATATTTTTATGTTTTGCACCAAATCAATGGCATTTGAAGAAAAACACATTTTTAATTGTTTCATTACATCATCAACTGACATCCATAAGTTAATTATTTGTTATATAACACACAAAATATTAGGTCTAACGTACTTTTCTATAATTCTCTAATAAATAATTTCGATTTCAACATACATTTGCACATGAAATTCTTTACATATTTTAGTGTGAGGAAAAACTTCCAGCAACTTAGTATCAAGGTCCAACATCTAACTTTTGTTATGAAAGTTATTTTCTAATTTTTTTTATTATTTTTAAGTATAACTCTCTTTAATATAATTTACTTATCGATTTAAGATTGCTTATTTCAATTTCCCTTAATTATTTTCTCAATGCAACGTCGAAATTTAAATATTATGCGTTATTTAAAATAAAAATCCTATATAGTATAATTACAAAATAAAGAATATTTTTTATGGAAGGTTGACTATATACATAGTGTCTCACAATCTTCAATCAAGCCACATGTTATAATTTATATAAAATATAATAAATGTTTTAACTAATTTGGAATGTCTTTAATTCCTTATTTAGTTAGTGAAATACTCCTAATTTTTCAAACATTGCACATCCATTTAGAAGTCTATATATACATGTTTAAACCACGCATTCCGATTTTATTTCTCTCATTTTATTTTTTATTTAGATTACACAGTACTCTATCCAACGTAATTATGTTTTACCTAATCTATTCAAGTTAATATTAACATTGATCATATTTCACTGTCTTTATTTTTCAACATGTTTTAATTTAATTACGTGATACTCATTCACATAGTACAATTTTTTAATCATTCACTGTACAACTTACTTCATTATTTCTTGTTAGTTATTTTTTATTCTTTATTGTACCTTATAATTTATATAGCATTGTAAATTCATTTAGCAAGTTATTACATATGCTTAATATATATATATATAATATTTTTATTGATTTAATAATTTGTTTAATGTTAGATCTTAAATATTTAAAAGAATCTGGTGCAACTATTCATGTCCACTAATTTTTACGTTTGCCATTTTATTATTTCTATTATTAGTTCAATGAAACTTCACACCTCGGTCTAAACTCCAATTATTATAAACCTTGTGATTTTTATGTCTCTCTAATTTTCTAACATAACAATTTTTTCTTTGGTCTACTAAAATTACATCACCTATTAAAAGTATTACATCAGTGAGTATATTTGTGTAGGTGTATAAGGTATGTGATTAAAAATGATGTTCAACCTATAGACTTATTTGAATAAAATGGATCCATTGAATAGACCAATAGTATTTAAATTTACACAATATCACTACCGATGCATTTCCAGTTTTTATATCTTCAGATATATCTTTTACTGATTTGATATATAAGCTACTTTTACCGCTTTTCTCCATCTTTTTCATCTTATATATATATATATATATATATATATATATATATATATATAAATGACTTTATCGTATATTTTTTTTTTAATTCAATAAAATTCGTAAATCAATTATTATTTTATCTTATTGTAATGTTTATAAATGTTACTTATGACGTATATCGATTTCATTCTTCTAAATCATTGAAAATAAATATAATATGTAATCTCATTTCCTACAAGCATAATAGTTCAATTTATATTTACTTAGTAATGCTCATACAAAAAAATTTAGCGTGTAAACATATATATTGCTAGTTTAATCCAAATTTTGAAATACTACATTGTATAATTAACTTGTATGTACATTTAACTACAATATAGATATTTAATTTTTGTTTTTGTATTCTTTTCTCATAGTATAATATATCTGACACTTTCACATTAGTTTATTCTTTGATTTTTCTATTATATTACCTAGACTCGTCTATTATAATTTTTTTTATAATGAAAATTCACACCCTTTAATATTTATAATTTTTATGTTAGTTTTTTTTATAATTTTGTTCATTATGTTAACAACGTTATATCTACTAATAATAAAGTCTATTTATAAGTTTGTGTTATCTTTCTTCACAATGCATTTTCTCACTTCTATTCATTTTATGATCATATAGTTCTTATTCAATTGTTTTGATATTATTTTCTATTGTTGGACTTTAATAAAGTGCTATACACAAGAAAATATACAATTTTCTAACATGTCTTTTTACTCACTCAAAAGTTAATTTTAAAATATAATGTCAGAGATTTCACATGCAAGTCATTTTATTCTTTGATTTTGCTTATTGTAATTACATTTGTGCTAATCGGTCTTTCTCCTTTCTCTTCAATTATAGAAGAAACCAATTAGAAAAATTATTAGAAATTTATGAAGAATCGAATAAAATGTAAACAAATAAAAAGAATAATATAATGTATTTTACTACAAAGGAATAATAATATAAGATATTATGAATATTTAGGTTCAACTTATGTCATCAGTTGAACTATATATTATATGAAATGTGATAGAAAATTTCATAATTTGAGACTTGAGAGATGAATTTCAATTATAAAATGAATCTTACTAAATAAATAAAACTATAAAAAAATAAAGTTACTAAATTAGCCTTAAAAGTTTACTAATTAATGGTTTTTTTTCTTTTTCTACAGTTTTCTTTTTTGACAATTATATAAAAGAATCTCATTATAAAAGAGATAAGAAATTTGAAAATAAATTTTAAAATAAAAATAATAATGTTGTATATATTATTAAAAATAAAGAAAAATATAGAATATGATTAATACGTAGGTTCAACTTATGTCATTAGATGAATTATATATCATATTCATGAATTCTTTTAGAGTATCATATCCATGAATTGATAGATGAATTATACAGGATTCTAATCAAATAAATAAAAATTTTAAAAATAATTAATAAACTAACTTTAAAAACTAAAATTCATTAATGACATAATAGGCAAATGAAATATGTCTAACCATATAAAGAAAAATTCAAAAGTTTAAAGATATAGTTACCAAACTAACCTTAAATATTAAAATTCATTAAGCATATAATAGACAAATCAAATTTTATAAGAAACAAGTCACACTTTAAACATAGTCCAATCATACTATTCATCTATCGAGACTTGTGAACAATACTACAACGAACAGGGTCCGATGACTTCAATATTAATTATCAAATGAGTCATCATGCTATCTAACGAATTCAAGCTTATGAAACCCAACAATTATAGTAAAAAACGTTGGTAGTACAGCTTAGTTTATAAAATTAAGCCATAAATATAGTGAAAAATGTGCAAACACACAATGCCTTTGAAAAACTGGGTAAAACTATGATACTAATTATATGAAAACAGAGCAAATCACGATCATACTCATCAACAAATTCATGCATTCAATAAAATATTTCAAAATGGAGCTGTGCCTAAAAGTTTACACATCTACATATATGAAATATAAATGATAGTGCTCCATGTTTATGGTTTTTTATGTAGTGAAATCATAATATTATATTTATATTTATGCATATATATATCACCTTTGTCTACGTCGCTCCATGTCTTTCATTTGAGTTTTATAATGATTCTCAATAAATTTCTTGGTAGCAGCAACACGTTCAAGGGTCAAGCTAGATCCCAAATCCTCCTCCTCCTCCTCCACCTCCACCTGATCTCCGCCATGATCCTCCTTTTTCACCACCTTCTCCTCCGCCATGTATATATATATGGAGGCGGGGCAGAGGCAGTTGGGGTGGTGGTGATTGTCTGCAGAGATATGGGTTAGTGTATGTTGTGCATGAAATTGTGAGAAGATGGAGCCTGGAAATGGGAATGGGATGGGGAGCTAGCCTCAACAAATGGATCACAATGTTTGACCAACAACTGTTACGTGTGCCCACTTTATGTTAAAGTAGGTAATTATAAAAAAAATCAAAAATAGGAAAAAGGTAATGAGAAATAAATTAATATGCCTGTCAAAACAACGGTTTGTTACCTACGTACACCTGGCAGAGATTGCGAGACCCACAAAAAATCTAGTGGACCCTACTTGCTATGATATTTCATGTGCCTGAAAATGCTTATGAAAAATTGTAAATGCTATGAGTTCCTCTCTTTTTTAGATACATGTTATAATAACACATATCTATTATTTTTTATATACATGTTACAATAATATACATCAATCAATTTATATGATGTTAACTCAAAGCTATTGATCTACATTTTCTTTAGTACATGCTACGATAATATATTATCCACTAATATCATAGGTTGTTAAGTCAAAACTAGTAAGATGGTGTTTAGGTACTCACGAGAATCTTAACCTTTTGTTTTTTTATTATTTGAACCACAAATTCTTTCATATTTCTCTCAAATTACAAATTCTGAAGATGATGAGACCTCTTTTTTTTGGGTCGAAACAATTTCGTTGCTCATAAATCTAGGCTAACGCCCCACACCGCTAAGCAGCAAAGAATCAAGAGAATCTGGAATCTCTTCTAGCCACACTCTAGTGTCCCCTATTTCGACATTAAAATGAGCAATAGTAGGAGCCACACAATCAATGGACCTATGAACATAAACAAAGCTATGACATGTAATACATCTTGCCAAAATCCTAATATCATCAACAATGAGGCTGCAGTACTCAGAATGGATCACTTCTTTATTCGACATGTACATAAATCTTTTGCTATCTCCTTAAAAAATGACGTATGTGATTCCCGCTTCAATAGTTGTTCGAATAGCGAACCGTAAGGCCAGTCCATCTAAAAGATTCGTTTGGCCTTGAGCCCAATCCCGAGTCGCTCCAGCCATTAAATGTCTCCCACATGATCATCAATTATAAATCTAAACTCGGGGGGCTCGGACCTAGCCACAACATCTGAATCTTTTGCATGTCGTCAAGAGTGGAGTCTGCTAAATTCATTTCAGCAGCTGCAACTCTATCCACAATAATTGAGCTCTGCACATCACATCATCAGGATCCATGGGAGTGTTCTCAAAGTAGAAAGAAGTTATGAGCTACCCAAATCTTCCACAATATGATCGACATAAGTTGGACTGCTGGTTCTTCCAACTTGTCCAAGGCGCTCCAAAAAATGGCTCGAAACTGCATTCCAGGCCTATCTATGTCATGCATGGCAATAGGACTCTTTGCCCATGTCTGTATCATTACGCGCATCGGAGAAAAATATGCTCCCTTGTTTCGTCATCTTCGCCACAAATTCTACCAAATGATTCTTTTCCCATGTTGCGAACAAGATTAGCCTGGGTAGGAAGAGCTTATTTACATGCTCGCCAAAGAAAGCAGGGTTAGAGTGAGTATATTCCGAGTTTTGACCCATTCCTTCGGAAGCGAACTCACCATAGAGATATTATTACCTACTTCCGCGAGTTTGTTAAAGACCCAATGTTAAGCCATTTTCATGAAGAAATGGCCCGATTCCATATGTTTGCAGATCATCGAATCTGGAGGAAGTCTCAAGCTAATCGGCATGCTCAAAATCCTCCTCACATCATCCTACGAGAAAATTTGGCGCACCAAATCTACCCTCCATTACCCTGTTCCTACATCAATAAAATCAGAGGCATATGTATTAGCATCGATAAATGCATGAACCATAGTCGGCGGCGTAGGATCTTCAGTTCCAATCCATCTATCTGTCAATGCCTTAATGGATCGCCCATTTCCAATTCTCCATGCCAAACCTCATTCAGCCACTTCTTGGGATTTCAGTAAGCTCCACCAGATATAGAATGGTTTGCTCCTACCTATGCCACATCAGTGGAAGAAATAGGAAAATATTTAGCACGAAATATGCATGATACCATCAAATTCCGGTTAGTGCGTATTTGCCAATGATGTTTTGCCATCATGGCGACATTGAAGTGTAGAGCTCACGAAACCCAAGTCCTCCCAATTTATTCCATCTTCTGGCCCATTCCCAACTCACCCAATGATGTTTATTTTCCTCCTCCGTAGATCTCCAATAGAACTGAGCATTCACTCTTTCTATCTCCTTACATATCGTGATTGGGAAAATAAAGCAACTCATTACGTAATTTGGTATATCTTAGAGGCAGTGGCGTATCCAGAATTTTGAGATTGGGGGTGCGATATATAAAAAAAATGTAGAAGAGAGTGACAAATATAATAAAAAAAGGGAAAATTGGTAAAAATATCCTTTATGTTTACCATAATTATGAAATCATCCTGTATGTTTACCACTTTACAAAAATGCTCAGTAATTTGAAAAAAATTGGTAATTATGCCCAGTTACCGGCAATTCCCTGTAACCCATCCGGTTACAGGGTGACGTGGAAATTTTAATATATTTTCAATTTTTTTAAGGCTGAGGTGGCAAGTTAATATATTTTTAAATAATTATATAAAAATACATAAAAGAAATTAAAGAAAAGAAAAGAATGAGAAACGCTGAATTCAGCCTCATTATCTCCGCCGCCGCCATTTACGGCGGCCTTCAGAGGCCTTTCGCTCCGATAGCAACCTGATGAATTTTGTGCTGCAAATCCATGTCTCTTTTGAGACCCAACAAAGTTAAATCCAACAATCTGCTGCGACGATGACGAAGCACCACCACCACCGTTGGCACCTCCGTCAGACCTCCTCGAACGTTTCGGCTTCTTCACAGAAAACGCTATCAATGGAGCCTGATGTTAATTTTGCAGCAGATTCACATACTTCCTTCAATTTCTGAATCCAATCATCCCCACCAACACCACTATCCTAAAATCTGAGAAATTATAAAAATCTATAACATATGTGTTTTGGGTAAAGAAGAAAAGGGAAGGGGGCAGCAACCATGGACGAAGAAGAGGGTAAAGAAGCTGCAGTCAATGATGAATCAGGTTAGGGGGCAGCAGCCATTGAAGGCGAAATCGAAGGTAAGAGTGATGGGTAAATACCTTGTGATCTGGATTTGATTGATTAGATTGAATGCCCTGTCGCAGAGTGAGCTCCAAATTGTTTGGGATGAAGAATTGACAATTGCAGGACATAGGGTTAGCCGATGGGGGAAGAGATGTAAGAAGGTGGAAGCGGGGGAAGGAGTGGAGGCGGAGGCGGAGGCGGATGGGGGAAGAGATGTAAGAGGGTGGAAGCGGGGGAAGGATTGGAGGCGGAGGTGTTGGGGTGAAGAAGATGAAGTTAGGCGGCGGTGTTGTGTTGAAGAAGACAACTTTTTCCCTTTTCTTTTTCTTTTTTTTTTTTTTAAAGTGTTTTAGGATATTTTTTAATGAAATAATTTAAAAATATATTAAAATTAATTGATTAAGTCAAATCAACAATAAAACTAAAATCCACATCAGAAAAAAAATGCCAAATCACCCTGTGACCGGTTGTGATACCTATTATTATCGGTAACTGGGCATAATTACCAATTTTTTTCAAATTACTGGGCATTTTTGTAAAGTGGTAAACATACAGGATGATTTCATAATTATGGTAAACATAAAGGATATTTTTACCAATTTTCCCATAAAAAAATGTACAAAATATTGTTCAATATTTGAAGTTGTAGAATCCAAAATATGAAAATAAAACTAGATAATACACAATATTAAAATGGAAATTACTATCTCAATTAGGTTTGACGAGTTATCAGTCTTTGAAAGCGATCACTGACGACATCATCATCGAGAACTTGTAGAAAAACATCATTCTCTATAAAAATGACCAAACAATCATTTAACAATCGATCATCCATGTTATTCCGCAACATATTTTTTATGTAGGTTATTCCGGAAAATACTCCTTCTACATTTGCAGTGGCAACATGAAAAACTTATAGTGGTCGACAGTTTGAAAGTGAATCTTCTTAAAAGTGAGATTGCATATTGAGATAAGAAGAGTTTATTTTAAGGGTACAATTATAATTATTTTGGGTTACATATTTTTTAAACATAGTATAAAAAAATTAAAAAGAAAAAATAATCTAAATTGGGGGTATAGTTGTACCCCCACCGCCCCAGCTGGATCTGCCAGTGCTTAGATGACTGCTTTGGTAAGGATTTCCCAACCCGCTTTTGTTAGCGTCTCCTATTTCCATTCCTTTATCCTGCTCAGCACCCTTTTAACAACCACCTTGAACACATACGTTTTGGATCAAGCAATAATAGTTGGTAGCCCAAGATACTTGTTGAATTGGTCCACTGTTTGAATCCCCAACACCTCGGAAAAAGAGGGTTTTATCAATGGGATTGATATTCTCACTGGATATAAGTTCGGACTTTTCCAAATTAATTCGTTGTCCCGATGCTTGCTCAAAGAGATTAATAATCTCTTTTACCATTGCACATTTTGCTCTCGTTGCCCTGAAAAATAACACACTATCATCCGCAACGAATAGGTGGGATATGGTCGGGGCTGTTGTTGCTACTTGTAAATCATGTATCTGGTTCCATCTTTCCGCCTGCTAAAGAAGTGCTGAAAAAGCTTATACACAACAAATAAAGAGATCAGGCGACAGTGGATTCCCTTGCAGAAGCCCTCTCCTAGGGGAGAATGACTCCGTAGGGGATCCATTAACAAGAATCGAATAACTCATAGTTGTCACACAACACATCACAAAGTCAATCCAATTATTAGCAAATCCCAATTTCAAAAGAACAACTTGCAAAAACTCCCCACTCAATCCGATTGTACACTTTACTCATATCCAATTTTAATGAAAGCAAAACCTTACTATCATGTTTTTTGGCACACATATGATGGGGCAATTCAGATGCAATCATCGCATTATCGGATATAAGTCCATTAGGAGTGAAAGCACTCTAAGTAGGGATATAATATCAGGGAGCAACTTCTTCAATCTATTTGCAATCACCTTAGCAATAATTCTAAATATAACGCTGCATAAACTGATAGGTCAAAAGTCCATAGGAGTTTCCGGGACTTTGACCATAGGGATCAAAACAATGAATGTTTTATATAGAATTTGAGGATCATGTGCATTATTTAGAATATCCAAGCAAGCAGAATTAACATCCTCACCTATCACATGCCAAAACTTTTGAAGAAACAAGGGAGGCATACGGTCCGGGCCGATTGATTTAAGAGGGAGCATTTCTTTGATTGCAATTTGAATCTCCATACCAGAATTAGGGCTAGCAATTTATGGTTCCTTTCCGCTATGACTCTTTGATCAACAACTCCAAAACTTGTTGGAAACTAGATATTCCTTCGGCACTAAACAAGTTCATATAGTACTATCGGAAATCCACTCTATCTCCCGTTCATCTTCCACCCAAACACCATCACCATATTCGATCATTTCCACTGTATTTCCTGTTAGAATTATTAAACCCGAATTGCATGTTTTAACAATTAATATACTATAATCAGTCCAAGGATAATCCGAGATAAGAAGAAATAATTATCTAGAAAAGTGGAAGCGTACCTGAATCCTTATATGATCTTGTGCGAAAACTGGTATGGTCTTCTAAATGATCAGTTTCACCCTCAATCACTTAGAGAGTACAGAATGTGGGATAGAACGAACAACTTACGTTTGGGGACCATAATAATAATAATAATAATAATAATAATAATAATAATAATAATAATAATAACAATAATAACAATAACAATAATAACAATAATAACAATAATAATAATAATAATAACAATAATAACAATAATAATAATAACAATAATAAGAATAACAATAATAAGAATAACAATAATAAGAATAATAAGAATAATAATAATGATAATAATAATAAGAATAATAATAATAATAATAATAATAATAATAATAATAATAATAATAATAATAATAATAATAATAATAATAATAATAATAATAATAATAATAATAATAATAATAATAATAATAATAATAATAATAATAATAATAATAATAATAATAATAAGAAGAAGAAGAAGAAGAAGAAGAAGAAGAAGAAGAAGAAGAAGAAGATGAAGTTTCCTTAATTTTCAATTTGGTCCCTCAATAAATTGAAAACCTCTTATGGTATCTACTTAAAGACCATGATTATTTAACACACATGAAGGCTCATAACTTAAAACCTTAGTAGATCACTTCAATTGGCCACCATAAGACAACTATGCACATTAAACTTGACATGTGTTGGTCCAATACGTTGGATATTTCCAACAATCCCCACATGGGCTACACATGTCACCCCAATAAATGTGTATTACCTAAATGAGTTCAAAACCTTGTTGTCACCTTCAAGTATTCCTTAAACAATCTTGTCAATGATAATATGAATATAGGACTAAAGAGTCTTTCTTCAAAAAAGCGTGATTCAACCCAATAATAATCACATATAACAATATAACCACTAACAGATCAGTCATAGAGTGTAGTATGGAAATTACATGAAATCTGATCTAACATGTTAATTTCCAACTGGTCCTACCTTCTTCCTAAGTGAGATCAACCAAACCAAACATAACAGAATGGAAAACCAAAAACTTTATTTATGTACAGAATTAACCAAAGTAAGCAAAGTATCCATAACATAACATATTGAGTAAACAACCATACACAGACTCCCACAAAACTAAAGTATCATGAAATAGTATTACACTCATATGGGCGGTGTGATCATAAAAGACCATGGGTGGTAATACCTTAGTTAGCGGATCCTTAATTATTGAGTATGTCCTAATAAGCTCAATATCAACATTTACATTATGTACTTTTTCTTTCACAAATAGGAACTTTAAGCCAATACACTTTGACTCAGTAGAGCTCCTATTGTTGTTGGAATATGGCACTGTTGATTTGTCAAAGTACTACTATAAACACCCTTATGTCTATTGGCAAAACTTTACTCCCACTGAGCTTGTGATACAATCATCTACAATATTTGTCTCCAAACTATACGTGACAACAACTTGACAAAATTTGTGATTCCACTGACGAGAAGCCTACATGAGCTCGTAGATGGATTTCTGTAACGCCCGGGAAATTTTTCCGTCTATTTATTTATATAATTTGTGAATTTTAATTATCATTTCATTTATACAGGCCGATCCATTTTATATGATTAGATATTTTATATTTGGACTGTCTAGTCCAAATAAATTATTTAAAGGCCCATTTATTTTTATTATTGTGAGCCCATTTACATACATTACATCAATATTCATATCTGGCCCAATAATTTATACTCATATGACAATAGGTGGCCCAATCAATTGAGCCCAAATCCAATTGAGCCAAACCCAATAGAGAGCAGATAGATTTTTAGGCACGGCAGTTTCTCTAACAATTGAGAATGTGTGTGCGTGAGTTGGTGGGGGGAATCATGGGGTTGTGGAACCTGAGAGTGATAACTGTATCAACCATCCCTTATAAATACAATTACCTTCATTCTGAAAAAAATTTAGCAGTCGATTTCAAAGATACCAAGAAAGGTGAATAATCTTTTTCTTAGATTCTCGTTTAAATTTTTCCTCCACTGACCTTCACCTGTTCCGGCGAAATTTCGCCGTCCAGACACCAAAATTTCAAATTCCTCTTGCAACATCCTACCCAAATCCAACTATTAATCTTCTCTGGCGCAAGCAAAGCAACTGTGACGCCTCATTTCTTGTCAATCTGGTTCGTTCCGTCAAGCAGAGCACCTTCAGGAAAAAAAAAAAAAAAAAAGGAGAGGACAATGAAGGGAGGAAGCGGAACGGACGTCTGGTGCAAAAGAGGGAAGGAGGAAACATTTTGTCTCCTGTTTGTTCAACAATTCATACCTCAACCTCCTGACCCAAATTCCAAATTCCAAAACTCATTATCACCAAATAAAATACACTCTCTCTCACTACTAAATAAGCCACGACCCACTTACCTTCCCAAAACCTAAACCTTTATTTTATGTTCTATTCTATTATTATTTATATATAATCAATTTTTTTTTATTTCAATTACCTTTTCATTCAAGTGCTATATTATTAGTAATATATGTTTTCCGATTAATTGTAGAATTGGAAGAGCGAAAGTACGGGCCTAGGACTTTGGATTAATTTGTCAGCATTTGCATTTTCAATCATCTCATTTCCAGGTGGGGGTCCTAACTGTTTATTGCTTTAATTATAATTAATTGATTGTATACATGTGCTTTTATTTTATTATTACTTGCCAATACAAGTGATTTACAATGCGCTACTTGCCAATACAAGTTTTGCTTATTGTCATTATGCTACTTGCCAATACAAGTTTAGCCCATTATCAATATACTACTTGCCAATACAAGTTAGTTCTATGTGTCTTGCCAATACAAGCGCATCATTATAATAAATGTTACACTGTATGCTTCTTTGTATTTATAATTGATGTAATAAACTGTGACTCCCACGAGCTAAAAGAAGCTCACCCTAGCCTATTATTGATCCTCAGGTAGAAATGGAAAGAGTGACTGAAGCTGAGACGGAATCGGGGAAGCATATGGTGGTATCTATTATGCAATCAAACTTTATTTAAATTGATATTGGACTATTTGAACTGAATTGTTTATGTTTCTGGAAGTCAATTTATTCTCGTTTATTTGAAACAATCAATAGGTGAATGTTAAAATATTTTGTGGGTTGTTTGTATAAATGGAGTTATTAAAATCTTAAATATGTTGTTTTGCATAATATGATTTTCAATTATGATTTCCCATAATAAGTGTATACTTAGGAAATAAATTTTAATTAAGTTATATCATGTTTTAGATAAAAATAATAATAATAATAAAAATAATGAATAAGTATATTGGTGATTTATGCTAGGTCTAATTAAATTGATTCGCATGTTTAAGTTGTTTTAGTTCAAATTGCTTTATTTAAATTCCGCTGCCAATAATTGATATTATGTATAAAATTTTCAAGGATTCTAAAATATGCGTATTTCCAGGTTATTTTGTTTTATATCTTAATGAGTATATACTAGTATAGGGCAAATTGGAGACTTTATAAAAGTAGTATTTTAGTAATGGCTTGATTAAAAAAAATATATATATATTTATTCAAATAAATAAATTGAACATTTTTGCAAATTACTTAAATTAGACTAGAAAATCGGGCTGTTACAATTTCTTAACTTGCAAACTTTAGTCTTTGGGTCTCTGGATGCAAAGCTTTCTGGTTACACCATAATCATCTCATCAATGTTACCATTGAGAAATGACGTTTTTACATCCATCTAATGTAGCTCAAGATCAAAATGCGCCCTTAATGACATAATTATCCCAAAAGAATCTTTAGTAGAAAATGAAGAAAAATCTTTTCAAAATTGATGTATTCCCGTAAAGTATTTAGCCACAAGACATGCATTATATCTTTCCACATTACCCTTTGAATCCCGCTTGGTTTTAAAAATCCATTTACAACCAACGGGGTTTGAACTTTCTAGTAACGAGACAAGATCCCAAACCTGATTGTTACATTGACTTATACTCATCGTTCATGGCATGACTCCAATTGTGAGAGCTTGGACCCTGTATGGCTCGATGAACAATGATAGGTCATCTTCCATGTCGAATATTATCTCACTCACTTGGAGATATACCTCATAATCATCCAGAATCGCATTCCTCCTATGTTTGGAGTATCTCCTTAGTGGCACTAGCTCTTGAGGTTGTTGAGATTGTTTAACCTGATCAGGAATATCTTCAATATTATCTTGTAGATGGACTGGGGCAATAACATGGATATTTTCCTGATCATTGTCTTCTCATAGATAATATCTCTAACTTTTATTCTCCCACCCAAACTCAACGTCCTCAAAGATTATCGCATTTCCCGCCTAAAAAATAAACCTGATAGTGAGATCATAAAACTTGAAACCCTTGGATTGTTCTGAATAACCAATAAAGTAGATGATAAATGTTTTGGAGTCCAATTTATTTTCATTTGGCCTATAAGGCCTAGCCTGAGTTGGACATTTTCAAATGTAAAAATGATTTAGCTTACGCCCAGCCTAATGTTCAAAAGGTGTTTAGCAGCTGCTTTAGTTGGTACCATGTTGAGAATATAAACTGTAGTCTTTAGTGCCTCTTCCCAGAGTGATTGATTCCACATTCCCCTAGGAAGATTGATAAGGTCCTGGACATTGTTCTCCTGAATCGCCATATATATCGCAGTACTCAACACCACGGTCAGACTCGACTCTTTATATTCTTTCACTGAGTTGATTTTAAACCTTAACCTTAAATACTTTGAACATGTTCAATCCCTTAGATTTTCCATGAATCAGATATAGGTACCCGAATCGTGAGTAATCATCCATGAATGATACAAAATAACTTTGACCATTCAATAAAGCCTTAAGAAATGGTCCACAAATATTGTATGTATCAATTCTAAGACGCCCCTTACCTTTACGACACCTAATCTCTCTATGTTTGGTATGTTTACCTTTGATACACTAAACATATACATCAAGATCTGAAAAGAAAAGTATATCCAAAAATCATTTGACACAAGCCTCTAGATTTTGGTTCTTGAAATATGACCTAAACACTTATGCCATAATTTAGCTGAATTTCATATACTTAATTTTTTATTAGTACCCCTTAACTCAACATGCAAGGACTCATAATAAGATACAATATCAAACATATATAGATTGTCAAAAGCACTTAAGGAATCAGTGCCTACAATACTGGAATTTGGAAATACTAAATTGACAAATTCCAAATGAACAAATGAATCCACACTTGTCCAAATTGAAAATAGAAACAAAATTTTGTCTAAAAGACGGTACAAAAAACGTATCTTTCAAATCCAAAAATATTCAATCCTTAGCAACAATCTAAAATGCCCTACTGCCTTAACTTCTCCGATTTATCATCCCCACATAAATGTATCTTTCATCATCACTTGAATTTTGGTAACTCAAACAAACATGTGTTAAAACACTTATGAGTGGTAGCACCATAATCTAACCACCAAGTGTCCTTAGGTACTAAAGCGAAATTACCCTCAGAACAAACCAAACCTTATTTCTAAACAGAATTTTCTTTATTGTCCTTATTCCTTATTGTTTTTATATTGACAAAAATAAAAGTAGTAGACATCATAATTGAACAAATAACATAACCAGAAAATTGTAATGCTTACATTAACCTTTATAATCAATTATTAAAAAATAAATAAGTTTGTAACATCTCGAGGCATCGGGCACTACATTAATATCAGATCTTTTTACAGCAGTATTAATTTGTAAGTGGATACCTCTTTGTAGTTATCAAACACTGACAATACGATCATGTCAAACAACAGGCTTCCTTTGGGCCGACTTATTGATTACATGAAAAACCAAATAATTGTCACGTATTTACCACCATAGGTGTTTGTGTATCTCGGTCCAGATAGCAGCCTTTCTTTAGGCTGATTAATATCCACATGAAAATATACAATCACAATTGTCCTAATATTCTCAATGGAAAAATCTCCACAAGAGAGATCACTTGTGCGACTTCAAGTTTCAATTAAACCACATCTTGAATATTAGTAATAACTTAAGGGAATATGAGATGCCCTAACAAATTTAATTTAAATAAATGATTGCATTATTTTTTGCATAAAGTCCTTACAATTTCTCAACTCTCAGAAAACTGAAAGCAAAATCACATATATTCTTATATTTACAATATAAGAGTCCGAAAAATATGGGGAGCAAATAATTTATTCTTAACTATATCAAACATAATACCAAATTCAACTTTAACAGCAACTGATAATATTCATGCATATCAAAAAATATAAACCCTCAAAGATAACAATCTTATTATATTTCTTGCAATCAAATAATTGTGTATTCAAACCCCACCTGGAATCCTAACAACCTGAATATATAACCTTCCAAGTGATGTGGAAAATTGTTAAACAAATCTCATGATTGTGATTTTTGGTTAATAACAACGGAAGTCAAAAGTAGCAACCAACACAACAATCGATATCCTCAATAAGGATTAAATCCATTAATATATGTGCCTAGAATTTTAATCGCAGTGTGTGAAATGCCAACACCTAGAAAAAGTTTAACGAATTTATCCAAATGAAACTCACCAAATAAATTAGCTATAGCAGTTCGAAAATATGGTTGTTAAACCCTTTTTCAACAAATTCACCTTATGCATATTAAAACTTCGTGACTATGGTGTAAACTAAATTCGAGTCACCATGATTACAATGAAATTTCAATATGGATCTACCATATCAAAAGCATAACTACATATCACATTACTACGAGAATTTGATTTCACTATTTATCGATATATCGCAAACCCTCGTCTCATCATATTAAAACAATTCTTTCAAAATATTCAAAAATCATCCGTGAAACTAGCTCTAATACCACTTTTTAGAATTATTAAATCTGAATTGCATGATTTAACAATTAATATACTATAATCAATCCAAATAAGCATGTTCATCAATCACTAAATTAAATACCATCTACGATGATAATCCGAGATAGGGAGAAACAATAATTTAGAAAAGGAGAAGTGTACCTGAATCCATATATGATCTTGTGCAAACACTGGTATGGACTTCCAAACGATCGTTTTCACCCTGGATAGAACAACTGATGTTTGGGGACCATTACCCTAACTTATAATAATAATTAGTTTCCTTTATTTTTAATTCAGTCCCTCAATAATTTCAAAATCCCTTATGGTATCTATACCTAAAACCCATGATTATTTAATAATCATTAAGGCCCATAACTTAAAACCTTAGCTAAAAATAGGTGCTTGTATAAAATAAAATGAAAATAAAGAGTATACAAAAAAATAGTGGCAAAACCCAAAACGCTCTATGAGAAGGCTAATACAATAGCCAAGAAACGCGGCGCAACGCGTATATCTGATACACGTTAATTATACATGTAATTAGGTCGATTTAGGATAGTATTTTATGGGAATCATGTGCATATTTGGTCAAGAGTTGGATATGTTGATATAAATTGGACCATTTAACGTGTTTGACTTATTTTAAGGCATTTTTTAGTAATTTCAGGATTAAAAGTCGTAATTTACGACTAACGGACGAAAAAGACAAGTCAAAGGAAAGTCTAAACCAGACAAAACCGCCGAAAACCGATCTGGACCAGCTAAAAACCGACCTAGACCGGCTCAGACTAGTCTAAACCAGTCTAGAAGTAAAACCAGGAGAGAACCGACATGGCTGTGTCAAAAGCTCAACACGGCTGCGTCAAAACATGCTCACAAAATGGATCTGCACTGATGCTGCAATGAGGCCGAGTTCAATATGTAGCACGATCGCGTCAAAAAGTGACATTTTTAAGGAGTTTTGAGTTCAAAGTGACGCGGTCGCGTCAGAAGGACAACATGGCCGCGTCCAAAGGCCGTTTTTAAGCAATTTCCTGTCCCAAGTAGGAACTAATTCTTAATCTCCCTAGGATTATTCTGAAGTCTATAAAAAGATAAGTAGTGATCGTTTTTAAGGATCATCATCTACATTACATCATATACACTTTGAAGAGAGAAACTTGAAAAACGAGCACACGAAGATTGACAAGTCGACATAGCCGGGTTCAATTATTTCTTATCTAGTTTTTAATTCTTTATGATATATTCTTTGAATTATTGTAAGGATTTGATACTAGGCATGAGTAGCTAAATTACTCGTGTCCTAGAGTTAGAAAGTAGTATTTTATGACAATGTTTTGATTTATAGACTCCAGTTTAAGTATTTATCTGTATGTTTGTTTTATTCCTAAGCATAACTTGATCACTTAAGCTTAGTTACACGTTTAACAATTCCACTTCGAGATGAGAGAATTGTTAATAAACGCACGACATATAGCACAGTTGTCTATGACTGTGTGGGAAAAGGTTAAGGGTCTTTCAGGAATTGTTAGGATTAATTGACTCAACAAGGTAGTTGTCCTAATCAATCCACGACTTAGTCTCTTCGAGAGGAGGATTAAGTTATTTAAGGGTTGCCTAATAAATATTAAAACTTGGTTTAAAAGTCTATAAGTTAAACTTAATCGACATTGAAGTAATTCACGAAATCAAAGCCCTAGGATACATTCTCTTTAATTAGAGTTTAATCGTTTGACAAGTTAAGTTAATTAGTATAAATAATTTAGTTCATTAAAATCAATTTCACAAATCGAGTGTCTAGTTAGGGTAATCCTATAAATTGGGGTATCAAACTGCGTCAACCTATTCTCTGAGGATCGACCTTGACTTATCTTATACACATCTATACCCGTATACTTGCGGTATTTTGGGTTAGAAATTAGGCCTGTCAAGTTTTTGGCGCCGTTGCCGAGGACTAGGTGTAGCGTCCTAGTTTTTATCACGAGAAAAATGAGGATACTAGACTAGATTTTATTTTCATATTTTTAATACTATTATTCAATTTTTGTTTTTTTATGTATTTATTATATTTTCGTATTACGTGGTGTTTCTTGTTGGAGGTGTTTGTAGCTTTTACATGCAAACCAAATCAAAAGGGAAGGAACATCTGGTCCCTCTAGATCCTAAAAATTGAAGCGACTGCTCGTAGATACCAGACAAGAAGAAACCCCACCTTCGAGATGGAAAACGTTCCACAACATCTGAACCAAGAGAACGCACTAAATCGTATATTAGGAGCTCTCGCCAATCTGGATGATAGAGTTACTAATTTACAGCAACAGCAACCTCCACAGTAGCCAGTGCAACAAAGACAAGTTCAGATTGCACAAGATGATGCAGACGAGGATATCACCCCTATCAGTGATTGTCTTCGGCCTACACCAAATCAACAGTTTGGAGGAGTACAACCCCCACCATTGAACGCAAACAACTTTGAGTTAAAGCTAACAATAATTAATATAGTGCAGCAGAACCAGTTTGGGGGTAGTGCTCTAGATGATCCAAATGTGCACTTGAAAAAAATTCGTAGGCTGGGAGACACATCAAGATCAATCATGTGTCACATGACCAAGTCAAGATGAGGTTGTTCCCACTTTCTTTAAAAGATAGAGCCTTACAGTGGTACAATTCACTAGATGATGTCACCGAGTGGGATGACCTGAGCACAAGGTTCCTTCTGAAATACTTTCCACCAAGCAAGATGCTAGATCTATAAAACAAAATAAACCAATTCAAGCAAATGGGTCAAGAGCCATTCGGTGAAGCTTGGGAGCGATTTCGGGATCTTATCCGGAGTTGCCCTCAACATGGGTTCACAAAGAAGCAACAAGTTTGCAAATTTGAAAATGGGCTACTTGTTCCAACACGGGATCATGTAGATGTGGCTGCGGGTGGAAGTCTGATGGAGATGACTGTGAAAAATGCGTTCTCAATTTTGGATGATAAGGCCATAACAAGTTACCAGTGGCCTAATGAAAGAAATCAGCCGAGACGAGTAGCAAGTGTCAAAGAGGCACAGCCAGTAAAAAATGAGCAAATTGAAAATCTTGCGTCTAATTTGACAGCTTTGACGAGCCAAGTAAGTCTGCTAACTAATATGACGTTAGCACAACACAATGACATTTCATTACAGCAGATAGTGGGCTAGGAAGAAGTTGAAGATGTGAATTTTGTAAATCAAAGGAATTCCAACAACTTCCAAAATAATCAGCCAAGGTACAATCAGTACCCTCCTAATCGGAATCACCAAAATTTCTCTTATGGCAACATTAAGAATTCACTTAATCCGCCACCTGGATTCACCGTCACGAATTGAATGATTCATGATGGTAAAGAGCCAACACAAGAGGAGATAATGCAGTCTCAATTTGCTAAGTACGACGAAAAGGTGGACGAAAAGTTTATTGAGCTAAAAAAGCAGATGACTGGACAGGGGGCGGACATCAAGTGACTCGAGACCAGTATTAATGAATTGACTACTAATATGAGTCAACTGATAAAGATTGTCGAAGCCCAACACAAGAAGGGGCAATTCTCGAGCGATACAGTGGTGAATCCGAGAGAGCAGTGTCACGTAATTCAAGTGAGAAGTGACATTGGTTATGCAAGCCCAAAGTTGCCGGCTGATACATGAAAGGAAGTACAAAAAGAACACTTAGTGGAAGAAAGAGGGATAGATCAAGAAGTAAAGAGGCCAAAAGCTAATCTACCAGAATATGTCTCTCCAATTTCATTCCCACAAGCTCTGAAGAAGAAAAAGATAGATGAGCAATTCGCAAAGTTCTTTGATGTGCTGAAGAAGATTCAGATCAATATACCTTTTGTTGAGGCACTACATCAGATGCCTAACTATGCGAAATTCTTAAAGAGATGATTGCTCAAAAGAAAAAATGGGAGGACTATGAGACGGAGAATTTAACAGAAGAATGCAGTGCACTTATCCAAAAGAAGTTACCAACAAAGTGCAAAGATCCAAGTAGTTTTACTCTTGAATGCAAAATAGGTAATTTAACTTTTGATAAAGCATTGTGTGATCTAGGAGCGAGTATCAATTTAATGCCTCTGTCTATATATGAAAAATTAGGAATAGGCACATTAAACCCACTACAATCACCCTTGAAATGGCCTACCGTTCTATAACTTGGCCATGGGGCATTGTAGAGGATGTTTTGATAAAAGTTGGTAATTTTACAATCCCCGTTGACTTCGTAGTCCTAGATATGGTAGAAGACAAGGAAATTCCCTTAATCTTAGGTCGCCTGTTTCTAGCAATGGGACACTTATATACGTTAAAAAGGGGGAATTAACTTTGAGGGCAGAAGAGGAGAATGTCACATTTTTTATATATGAAGCTCAAAATCAAAACGAGGGTGAGAGGGTAAATAAAATTGAAACATGTGGCTCTATATAGATTTTAGATGTCACAATGAATAAGAACCTTATATCACCTAGTGAGTGTAATACCCCTAAAGTATGCTTTGTCGATTCTATAATTAATCTTGATCATCATGATTCTACTAATTTTGAGCTTCTGGAAAGTGTTAGTGTCCTAGATGTCTTACAGGAACTTCCGGAAAAAAGGTCATCCAAAAAGCATAAAAAGAAAAAGAAAGTCGAGAGGGCATTAAAAGAGAACGAAGGCTGCGAAAACATTAAACTGTTACCTAAGCATCTAAAGCCAAATCCAATGATGAGGGAAGCAGTTAAGAAGAAAGTGCGGCTGAAGAAACTGAATTAGAACTTAAAAGGTCGTCCAGCTTGGGACGTAAAACGAAGTGCTTGTCGGGAGGCAACTCGATTTTTTTACTGTTTTAGTTATTTCAATTATTTCTTTTAGTTATATGTTTTACTCTTGTTTTTAGTGGACCCCAATTTAAGCCCTTTTTAGTGTTTTATGTGCATAGGAATCAACATGGACGAGTGTTGCAAGAAATGGGGGTCGAAGAGACAAAAAAATCGAGCTAAGGGAGAAGAAATCAACACGGACGTGTCATATACATAACACGACCGCTTTAAAAATGACCTAGAATGCATTTTGGCACTGTGGGCCCAACACGGCCGTGTCACACTTTGGACATGGCCGCGTCAAAAAGTTCTCAGCAAGTGCATTCGATACTGGAAGTGTAACACGGCCGCTTCAAAGACTCAATGCGGCCGCGTAAAAAACATAGCAGAAAATACTGATTGTAGCTCAACGAAACATGGCCTCGTCACCATTATAACAGGGCCGCGTCACCGCCTACGTCAGTTTATAATGCGAATTCCATGTTTATTCGCCCCTTCTTCTCTTCTTTCTCGCAAACACGAAAGGCACACACCCTCACACACACTTCACCAAATCGAGCACAAACACACTCGAAAACATACACATTCAATCACAAACATAGCACACACACTTATTCATTCGTTGCACCATCAAATTCGAAAATTTTCAACCCAATTCGACGAAACTAGGGCACACTCCGGGTCTCAACCTTTTCGACTAAACTTCTCCGGTAAGTGAAGCTAACCCAAACTTTTATGCTTCCACTCTATTGTTTATGCTTGATTTGTATTGAAGAATGTTTAAATTCAAATTTTGAGACCAAAGTAGTGCATATTGAGATAAATTGCTAATTGTAGTATGAACTTGCTAGAAAATCGAATGGGTCTTGAGTTATGAATGAAAGTTGCGTTGATTGTAGTTGGAATTGCAGTAAATATTGTGGTTGGAATGGAATAATAACAACAAGATTGAAATTCATGTGTTTTAGTCATTGGGGGCTTTTATCGAGCATGTTGTGTGCATGATTCAGAATGAGCTTTTTGCCTAGTTGATACCTCTTGTTGTACTTTCTTATGTGATACAATGATGAATTGAGTTTAAGATGCATGTCTTAAGTTGGTAGGATTCAATGTTTCACTATCTAATGACTTCAATTGATGAACTTAGGAGTTGAGCATGTAATATGGGGTACACAATGTGCAATTTGTTTGGTTGTTGCTAGCATATGATTATCTTGTTGATTAATTAGGAATTTTTTATTTCTAGACATTATTTGTGATGTATTGAGGATTGTGTGATTATTGATTTGTGTGTTGTTGGGTTGTGTGTATAGGTTCACTAAAATGGCACCACCAAAAGGTAGTTACAGTCGAGGCAAGGGTAAGCAAGTAATGGTAGATGAAACTCCGGCTGTCAATCCGAATGACAGTCAAGCTCCTTTCGGGTATTCTTTGGCAAGAGACGAACACAAGGCTCGTTTTAATAAGCTCCGTCATCGCACGATCGTACCGACTCGATTCAGCAGTGATGATCTGACTCGGGCAATGGGCATCCATGATAATGTCCGTGTGTTGCTTACTCGAGCTGGGTTACTTCGGTTCATGGGTGTTCAACAGACATACAGGAGGATCACCATCGAATTCTTGAGGACCTTTGGCATCAGACTAGCCAACTCCCTTGATTCACGCCGACCGGATGGCATCATTTTCTAGCTGATGGGGAAATCTCGGTCTTTGACATATAGTCAGCTAGACCAGATTTATGGCTTTCCGAAAGCCTCTAGGGAGGAGCCAGCAGAGCTGTTCGACCCACAAACATTCTAGGGTTTGTTGATAGCTGCTCCCCCACTTGTGGCAGCAGAACACTATGTATTCAAGTCTGCAAAAGCTTCGTGGATTCGCAATCCCGTTATCGGATACATATAGAAGATGCTCGGCTACACCTTGTTTGCATGGCATGAAGTAGGGGCCACGAGACAAAATGAACTCCACATGCTCTGGAACATACTACACGGGTACAAAGTTAACTCTGCAAAGATTTTCATGGAGCACTTCGCAAGTGTATAGCATCATGATTGGAGGTTTGATTACTCCAATAGCAGCAACATTTGATGATATTGATTTAGCTAAAATGGTGCCGGTAAAGTGGGAGGTCCAATTTACATGGGACTTGCTAGAAGCTATACAAGTCGTGGTCCTAGGTGAAAATGGGACGGTCCCCTATGTGTATCAAAATGTTGGACCCTACCTTCGCCTTCCGTTTGAGCTTGGGACGACTGTGATGAGTGTCAAAGATAGAGATAATATTTCCTTATCCACTGAACAACATCTTCAGCCGTCCCAATCCCCTGATTTTAAGGTTTTCCAGTCTGGGCCACCAGCCGAAGGCAGCAGCCAAGCCCCGAGATAACCCCGGAAGAAACGAGCAGCAGTAGCAGTTGCCACCGAGTCCGAATTGAATGAGGACATGGTCGGCATCATTACTTCTCTCTGGGATGATTTTCGCATTTGAAATGACTCGGTGCAATGAGTTCGCACCGCCATGGATAGGCAGCGAACGGAGGTCCGGGGAGCACTTCAAACGATCCACACTGAATTGCAGGACCAAAGAGGGATATTGAATACACTCCTATTAAGGAGTAATGAAGAACAAGAGTGGCGACAGCAGTAGAGGACTTAGTGGGAGGCTCTAGCATAGTTTTGGAGCCAGCATGAGTTCCAACCACCGCCTCCCCCTTAGTGATTTGTAAGTTAGCACCAAGGTGTACCACTCTCTTCCTCCAAACACTGGCTTCAGCCAAGTTTGGGGGAGGGGGTATACCGTGGGACGTCTTGACAACTATATTTATAGTTTTGTTGTTGTTTTCACTTTTAGTTGGTCATCTTTGCTTTTCTGCCTTGTCATTGATCGTTTGATTTGAGTGTTGTTTCGTTATTTGCGGTTAAGTGTCGGGTCTGTGAACCCATTTGCATAGTTGTGATTTTGAGTGATTGTCGGGTTTGTGTGCCCATTGTGATTATTCTTGTTTGCTTTGATTTGGAGTACGGGGTCTGTGAGCCCGTTTATCTATTTTGTGGTGTTGTTGGGTCTGTGAACCCAATTTTGATTATATTTATTTTCCATGTTGAGTTTTAGGAGTCTAGAGTCTTAGCATTTTAGTTTTTAGAGTCAAAAGAAGAATTAAACCCGAAAAAAAAATAAAAAAAAAAATAAAAAGATACAAGTGAAAAGAAAAAACTAGGGAAAGATGGATGGTGAATAGTTAATGATGAGACGATTTTGAGAAGTAGATGAAAAAGGCACATAATAAAGCATGAGAAGTGAGTTGAGATGAAATTGAGCTTGAACTTAGAGTATTCAATCAAAAATTACCTTGGTGAGAATTTAAGCCTAATTGTACTCCTATTTTAGGAGTAATATACATTCTTTCTGTGTGATATAGATTGAATACGTGCATTAGTCTCTAGAACTTGCCTTGAGTCTGGACTAAGAATGTGTCAAATTTGTGGGGTGATTTAGGAAATGATCTTAGGCAATTTTTTTTTTGTTTTGAGCCTATTTATTTGAACTATGCCTTTGGACCATAATGTCAAGAATTATCCCTAGTTAGCCCACTTGAGCTTTAAAACCTTATTCTTTTATAGCCTAATAATATCAGCCGAACCCTTTCGATTTAACTCTTTTTTGCCTTCATTGGATTAATCAAGTTAGAGGGAGGAGAATTGGAAGGAACTTTGGGTGAACAATTTGTGGGAAGGAATAGAAAAGGTAGAGATAATTTCAAAGATGAAGGAAATGAGAGAAAAGTGATAGGTGAAAAACAAAGAATAGCCTCTCCTAGCAAAAAGAAAAAAAATCAAGAAAAGAAAAGGAAAAAAGAAATTGGTGTCAATAAATTGCTTAGTATGGTGAGGAGAGGCTAAGAAATTGTAAAAGTGCTTAGATTGTTTGAATTGATTAGCATAGTCGGGTAGTCCAAAAAATGTGGTACCCGTGTATTGATTGTGAATTGAAAAGCATTTTGTTGTAAAGGCTTAGAAAAGGTGAAGAAGTCATCTCTTATGGGGTGAGTTGTTGAAAATTGAAGAGTGAGGTTGAGTGATGTTATTGAGGGGTAGTCGGGTTAGATATAACTTGATTAGTCCAAACATAGTTACTTTTAACCAAATATATCCCACCTTACCTTAAGCCAACATTACAACCAATAAAAGCCCTTTTTGATCCTTTTTCACACACATTAAGTACGAAGGCTAGTTTAGACGATTGACAAGCATATGGTAGGCTTTACATGTAATTCAATATGAGTGAAATTAGCCTAAACACTTGAGAGAAGAGTGAAATACATAACCGGTAAGGAGTAAATAGCTCGCAAGTTCAAAGTCTCGAGATTAGTTGATTTTCATGTTATCGCATATGCTCAAGTACATTGTGTTGCCTAAAAAGTGTAGAAAGGAAATCGGTCTGAAACTGAATCATCATCCAATCGCCCTAAACCATAGCATAAACCACTTGTATTTCTTATCTTTTGTTATGTTGTTTAGGACGAACAACAGTTTAAGTTTGGGGGGTTTTGATACACGTTAATTATGCATGTAATTAGGTCGATTTAGGATAGTATTTTATGGAAATTATGTGCATATTTGGTCAAGAGTTGGATAGATTGATTTAAATTAGGAATTGAGGAGGGATACAGTTTAGAAGATCAAAGCTGGAGTTGATCATCAGTTCGTTGTGTACCCAATTCTCGGGTTAATTCTAACCATCAAAGTGTTGCAATTAAATTAAATAGATGCATTTTAGGATTAATCAATGTATGGTGGATTATGATAATCCAAGAAGAACCTAGGAAACTTCAAAATTCCTACAATACCGCATCAGTTTGATTTTGTTTCTGCAATTCAGCCACACACCCACGAAGTTCTTTAATTTTGTTCTTGATGTGTCCAAATACTGATCGGGCCCATTGTTGTAAATGCAGCACACATTAACTTATCTTTGTGGCGAATGATCCCTCCACCCCCCCCCCCCCAACTATCGCGTACAGCCTCTTCACATTTATCATGTGTCGACCAAGCCTTCTCAAATATGAATATCTTCGAGCGGCGAAGCTATTGGCCGTTACCTCCTTGTAGCTTGAGTTTCTAAGTGATAGGAGAATGGTCAGGTTTCATTCATGGAAGATGTCACACACGATAACATGGGAACAATTTTTTCCATTGTAAATTCACGTAAAGAGGTTAAGTCTACACTAATCTTTTGCATCTCGTTCTAACCATATGTGCACTGGAATGGGTAGTTGTGGAAACTAAGATGATCAGGTTAAGTGTCCTGCAAAACCTCCTGAAACTGTTGCATAAGTGACATTACACGCCAATTACCACCGTGATTTTTTTATGACCAAATACGTTCATTGAAATTGCCAAAAAACGATTATGGAAAAGTGTAGTCCGGATTAAGTACCCGAATAAGATTCCAAGTTCTTTGTCTCTGACTCAGCTCCGGCCATCCATACACCCCAGATAATTGCCAACCTTGATCTGAGCCCTCGATACTAACTATTGCAGAGATATAATTATGCAATAAAGATGGCAGGGTGGCATCAAAAGGATGATGCCATAACAAACACAATCTCTCTCTTCTTGACCGTAGTTTCCCCTCACAAGCAACTAGGAAACAGCCCGGAAAGTGAAGCCTTCTTGAATTTAGTTGCTCCATTTGGCACACTGTTAACTTAGTTTTCATGAGAAAGAACGCCTGGATCTTCCCCGCATAGGAGCTTCTCCAATTCGCGTATGTCCCCTAGTTCCCAAGTCCGCAATAGTTCCAAGCTAGGATACTATTTTTTGTCGATGGGGTGACTCCACCGTTAGATCAATATGTAAGTGATATTCATGTTCTTGTTGTTTCATTCTATTTTCAGATCCTTCGATGCCACCAACACCCTCTCTACGTTTGACTCCCGTAATATTTATTGAATTCACATTAGTAGTGTGAGGCCGTTTGATGATATTCGGCTTCCTTTTCTGAGGAATGAGCGGTTGTTCTTTGGTACTCGAAGTGGAGTTGAGTTCTCCATCATATCGGCAGTTGCTCCAACATTATGAATTTGGTGGGTTATTCGCTCCGAGGTTTTGAGTGGGATAAGTGCGCTAGTAGGTGGGTTATAGTAGAAGGTAGTAGATGGAGCATAGATAGGTGTCAACGGTGTGGTTGCTGCTATAGCAGCAGATGGGTTAAGAGGGGTGTCGGTAGTTAGTGTGACAGGTGGCTGGTGAGGTTGTTTGTTGGTTTGGTTGGAAGTGTTGTGATGATTTTTATGGCAGGGCTACGATGGTGAATGTGCGAATAATGTGTGAAGATTTAGCTCTTGTGAGTGATGTGTATGTTTTGGTATAGAGGAGGGTTGGAGGTTCAGGTTTTGTGAAGCATTAGCAGGTTGGATTTGCACATGTGATTCGCCCAGCTTGGGATTTTGGTCAACTTTTGAGTTAAGGATCTTAGAAGCCAAGTCTTCCTCGTGCTCTTTCCTCAACACTATTGACCCCTCGTTCTCTTATTGGGTCTTGGTGAACTCTACAAACATTTTCTTCTGTAACTTCATATTGCCCAGCTCAACTGAGATCTTTTCAGATTTCACCTAAGCTTGCTTCATAGGGGATGCATGCATCCAATTCTCGATCAATAATTTGTCATCAGTAAGATTGGAGATATTGTAAAAAGTTTCCAATATATTACATTGTCTCTTCATATCGCCCAACAAGCGACACACATAGCAGAAGGACGGAAGACGCTCGTACTTGAAAGATATCTAAACCTTATGCCCCGTCGCCATAGAATTATATGTAATTTTTCAAAGTGGTTTATGTAGATTAATAACCATTTTCACTCTTATGCTCCTACCAACACCTTCCACCATCGTCTAATCAGTTTCGTCATGTCTCGCAATCTTATGCAATCAATTCTAAATATTTCACTGATTGTGCCACAATAAGCAAGTCGCAGATTCGCACCCAGAAAGTAGCCTCCGAAAAAATAATTATCGATGGTTGTTCATTGATTCCGAGCTCCTTCAAGACCATGAGGTCGTTCTTAAAGTGCCAAGGCTCCCAGTTATTAAGAACTTTTTCCACATCAGACCACTGAGAGAATTGGAATGAGAACAAATTCATCTTGATTTGTGGTCACTGGTACATGTGTCATGTGCACGCACTTTAGGGCACTTTTAGTGTCATTTTAGTGTCAATAATGTGCACAATCACGTGTATTTAGTGCTTTTATATTCTCATGGGCAAAATAATGCGTTTGTGTTGTTTTTGTGTTAAGACAGGTGAAAAGGGATCGAAAAAGAACACCAAACGATCGCGGAGTCGAGGGATCGGTCGAAGAAACAAGGGACAGGGCTGAGGGATAGATCTCGGCTGAGACAGGGCAAAATCTCGGTCGAGACACTTCTCCAGGGAAATCCTCGAGTTTTGGAAAATTGAAGATCTCGGCCGAGACGGGTACGGCATCTCAGCCGAGATAGCTCTCTAGAGAAAATCAGAGTTTCAAAGAGATGAAGATCTCGGCCGAGATGAAACCCAATCTCGGCCGAGACAACCCAAACCCTAAAAATCCCCTTTTTACGTCTCAGCCGAGATGCAACCCAATCTCGGCCGAGATTGTCCCTCGGCTTACAATCTGAAAAGCCCTTTTTCACGTCTCGACCAAGACATACTTTCGTCTCGGCCGAGATTCCTTACCCTGTTTTAAAATCCTGAATGCGATTTTGCCTATTTTTTACTAGCACTTTTCCCTCTTATATATATCTCCTCCCATTCAAATTTAACCTAACCTAGAACCCATCCGCCACACATATTCAGCCACTATTCTCCATTGGAAGCAAGGGAATGGAAGGGGGATGAAGATCTTGATCTTCAACCCTAACCTTTGGTTCTTTCTATCTTATTTTCATGTTTTCTTTAATTTTCTGTTATTTTATCTTTGTAATACTTAATATGGGTGGCTAGCACCCTTAATTCTATCCTTGATCATGTTGAACCTTGATTGATGATGAGAATGTGATTATTGACTCTTGATGATACCTTATTTATGCAATTTAAATGTTCTATAATGCTTGATTGGATTGTCTCATGCCTAGATGCTTGTTTTAGGATTGATCACCCTTTGGGAAACATTTATCGTATGTTGCTAGAGATTGGAATTCACTTTCCGTGATTGTTGAAGCTTCAATCTCCCTTAGTAACGAACAATGCTTGATATCATCGGTGGCATTATAGAGTTTGGCCTCTAAACCCGATCTAGTCGAGGTTTATGCCTTATTTATCCCATTGTTCTAGTTCATGATCATCCAATATCCGTTAGTCTGAAAAGAGCTTGTTTGGATCACTAACTGATTTGGGTAGGGATAAATCGATAAGCGGACCTTCGATTTATCCACAATTAAGGGACAACACAATTTGCATAAGCGGACCTTGTAGATTGTGGGATAAGGGTTTACATTGCATTGAATTTGGGACATCAACGGTAATCCATAGGTAGTCGGATTCAAGGGGATATTAGATCGAGGGTAGACCTTTTATTATATTCAAAAACACCAAGAACATAGATTAAGAGTTAGTTACTTGTTAGCATTTAGTTGTTAAACCCAATTAAAACTCCCCCCACTTCTTTATTGTTTTCTCTAGCTATTTATATTATATTACGTGACAATAATAGTTTAACACATAAAGCAGAACTGTTCGACCGTTCTCCGTGGGATTGACCCTTACTTACCACTCTACTAGTTAGAGTTGTAAGCTAGGTATTAAGTATATTCTATATACAATTAATTTGGTACGGTCCAACGACAGCTACCAGTCACGTATCGTCGGACGTGCCAAATTAAATTAGTATATATATATATATATATATATATATATATATATGAATATATATTCTAAACCTTAACCTATACCTCTAACCAGTAGAGCGATAAGTAAGGGTCGATCCCACGAGGAACGACAGTCTAATGTTGTTTCGATATGTCAAGCAATTGTAAAATTCAAATAGAACACAAACAAATAACGAAAGCAATAAAGGTGGGGGGTTTTGTTTATCGAATTAATAACTACCAATAACTACCAAGAACAACAATTTAACTATGATGAACTAACTTGAGATTCGATTAACAAAAGATAGGAAGACAGGTAGATTGATTTTTGGATTTTTAAAGTATGATTAAAGTATTCAACCCTTGATCAAGTATCCCCTTGTTTCAAACAACCTATGTAATTAATGTCATTAATCAATTGGTTAGCTATGAAACTCCTACTTCAAGATTGATAACAAGCTCTATCAATCCAATTGTCTCTTAGGTATGATTAATCAAAATAAGTTCTTCAATCAATCCTACTCAACTTATCAAATCCTAAAACAGGCTCTTTAAGAATCAATAGTTGAGTGCATTACGAATTAAGACAACGGAGTAGATTCGACATAAAACTCGTAAGTTCGGTTCTAGTGGTCGAAATCTATGTTATCTCCAATAAAATGAATCTAGTGTTTGCTAACCGGGAATCGAATTCATAACAATTATGGATTATAAACTCAATTCTAGCAACACACTAACAAATATCCAAATGGGCAATCAAACCACAAATTCAATTCGTAAGTGTGAATCAATAATCCCAAATAACATAGAAAATTCCAAAAACATAATCCAATCGATTAACAACTGTAGAAATTACATAAACATTCTCAATCCAAGGTTCAACTAATGATCAAGGGCTGAAATAAGGGTGCTAGCCACCCATTACTCCTAATACAATCAGTAAATCAAAGGAAATACAATAAGATATAATAAAATTGTAGAAGAAACCAAGAACTTGGGTAGAAGGAATAAAAAGCCTTCAATCTCCTTCCCAATGTAGCTCTTGAGGATGATGGAGGCTGGAAATATGTTATTCAATGTCCTCAGATAGCTTAATTTCGAAAGGGATGATATATATATATATATATATATATATATATATATATATATATATAGGGGAAGAGTTGTTACTTCAGTTTAAGACAAAATTGCGTTCAGAAATTTAAAACAGGGCAAGGAATCTCGGCCGAGATGCAAGTGTGTCTCGGCCGAGACATGAAAAAGGGCTTTTTCAAATGGTGCGTCGAGGGGTGATCTCGATCGAGATTGGGTTGCATCTCGGCCGAGAGGGGAAAAGGAAAATTTAGAGATTTTTAGGGTTTGGATTATCTCAGCCGAGATTGGGTTTCATCTCGGCCGAGATCTTCATCTCTTGAATTTTTTATTTTTCCCTGGAGAGGTATCTCGGCCGAGATGCAATATCCGTCTCGGCTGAGATCTTCAATCTCTCAAAATTCCAGGATTTCCCTGGAGAGGTATCTCGGCCGAGATTTGTGTCTTGTCTCGGCCGAGATCAATCCTTCAGCCCCGTCCCTTGTTGCCTCGACTGATCCATCGACTCCGCGATCGTTTGATGTTCTTTTTCGATCCTTTTGCACCTTTTTTAACACATAAATACCACAAACACATTATTTTGCCCATGAGAATACAAAAACACTAAATACACGTGACTATGCACATTAATGACATTAAAATGGCACTAAAAATGCCCTAAAGTGCGTGCACTGGACACTTGTACCAATTTGCTTCCCAAATAGTCCATGCTTTGGTTCCCATGCTGCTTTCATAGACTACAGAAATTCAAAGGCGTTAAATATTTTTGCCGGATCACACTGTTGCCATTAGACATAATGAGGAACCAGATGTAGCTTCTCTCTCCGGTTCAAAAATAGGGATATGATTGTTATCATCCTCATCAAATGCCGAATATTTCAAAGATTCCACCGCCGTAGTTATCTGCAAACCAAAAGCCACAGGAACACGAGAAGAAAACAAAGAAATAACCGAAGATAGAGAGCCCGAAAAAGTCACAAAATAAACAGAAAAAGGCAGAGAAACTAAACAACAAACACACCAATCAAAGGGACACCAATTGCAACAGACTAATCCTATAAACATGTGTACCGCAAGAAAACCCTAACCTAAACCTAACGTAAGACTAAAAAAAAACAAACGAACACTAACACAAGACACAAGACCCTAGCGAGAGTTAAAACAGGATTCACCTAATCAAACGGACAAGACTCAAATGCAATCAAGAAAAAAGAACATGGACAAATTGTATGAAATATGTACGACCCGACTAAACTCTAAAAGACCTTAAGACATGCAATAATCCAGAGTCACGATGCCATTAAATAAAGTCTTAAGGAAGCCCTAGCCATAAAAGAAAATAATAACTAAACCCTAACAAAAAATGTAAATATTATGGGCGAAAAATAAATATCAGTAGATCAAGCGTGAAGAGATCAAATTTTAGAAAACGATAACCAGGAAATCCAATTGCGACGTGCTCTGATTGAGATCACAAGGATCTCCCCTCGTCCAAAATGAACGGACACTGAAGAATCCAACATGTGGACGCCAAAACCCTAAGCCAAGAGGGACTGTTTTTAGTTTTGTCCTGAGATATTTTAAACCTTTTTGTTATGTTACTACTTAATCATAAAAGATAAAAAAGGTCAAAAAAAAAAAAAAAAAAGGAAATGTATTGTTGTTGGATCAAGCATTTGGCTGTAAAGATTTAAGTCTAATTTTATTTCAAAATGTTGATACTATAGAATATGGGTGTAATGAAATTCAATAGAACCAAATAATCACTACAACATAAATGAGCTTATGTAACACCCAAAAAGTGTTACATATATACTAAATATGTTACTATAGACTTTAGGTAACACTTTATTGGTGTTATATTTACCGGTGTTACCTAAAGTCTAATGTAACACTTTTGATGATCTTTAGTAACACTTTTAATAAGTGTTACATTAGATTTTAAATTGTAACACTTTATGGTAACACTAAAAAAATGTTACATATACCCTTTATGTAATACTTTTAATTGAAACAAAAAGTTAATATTTGTCATTGCTGGAATTCGAACCCAAGCTGCTAAATTGTAGGAGCTTAATCGCAAAATCTAAACCACTAGACTACAATAACTGTTTTAGTTTATTTTTAAGAAAAAAAACTATATATACACAAGATTTTGCTATAACTTCAATAAAATACTCTAAAAATGAAATTCCCATCAAACTACAACCTAACTTAATTTTATTTTGGCTATCCATGTCTAATTTGACACTCCCATTAGTTTTTTTCTTTTCTCCTGTGTTTTCATCCACACATATATATATATATATATAATTAATTAATTTTATATTACACTAATTTTATAAATCTAATTTGTTGTATATATAAATTTTAAGGCACTATCACTAATTTTTATTGCAATAAATTTATGTATTTATTTGTTGTAGATAATTTTAAGACACCTTAAAGACACCTTTCAAAGTAATTAAATTATTAATTATTTTTGTTGCTTTTATAGATTTAAATTAAAAATAAACTTACAAACATGAAGAGACATGATCAAATGTCCCAAGTCTAGGTTCTCACACTTAAGAAACGTATTCAAATTCTTAAAGCTACAAGGCTCTTTTGTTAATTGTTCTACACACACACATAAATCACTAATAAAATCTATTCTTGATAACAAATAAGTAAATCTTTAGTTGCTCTAATCAATTGTTACTTTTCTAGGTCTGAGTTGCTCGTTTTCACCACTTATGTTACGGATGTTCTATTGTGATAATTAAGATGTAAAACATGAGTTTGAAATAAAATAAATATATAATCTTATTAATTATAAGTGTTACATAAAAGTGTTACGTAAAAAATATTACTTATATAAAGGTGTTACCTAAAAGTGTTATGATTTAAAAATGTTACGTTCAAAGCGTTACATATTCCAAAAGCGTTACACGAAAGTGTTACATATTCACAGATGTTACAAAAGTGTTACATGAAAGTGTTACAAAAATGTTATATAAAAGTCAAAATTTTAAAAGTGTTACAAACGAAGTGTTACATAAAACCATTTATGTTGTAGTGAATGTTAGGGTCGGGCTTTACTCAACGTCGACAAAGTACAATCTTTTGAACTCAAGTAATCAATTAACTTGATGAAACATCGAATAAGCTCAGGCTATATATATATATTCAGCTTAGGAGTAGACTTCAAAATATTCATGTGCTTGTTAAGTTAGTATTAAGAACTTGACCTTAGGATTGACTCAATTAACATCAGGTTGGTTCCAAGTAACACGTAACTTGGCTCCATATGTTTACACTTCTAGAATAAAAGTATGATATGAAATACCATTATAAAAGTATGAATGGTAGAATGGTTTCTTTGAACATGCTGTTGGACTATTAACCCTCTAACATTATAAGTTTGGACAACAAATTTAGATTTACTTTAATTTTGATTGATTTGTTTTTCTATATTATATGTTCATAGTCAGTTCAATGGGTTATACAAGTTAATAATTTTCAAATATCAATATAATTCATTGAACATTCCAAAATATTTTTGTTATGTTCCTCAATATATAATGATTTCGTAATTTAATTCATATTTTTTGCTAATTGGAGTTCAATTAGTTCATATTGATGTTTCTAAATTCTTCTTATTTTCTTTAGTTGAAAAATAAGTTATCCCATTTTGTTCTTCATAGTTGTTGAAAGCTTTTTTTAAGGTGAAAGTGGAATATATTAGTCAAACGGCAATGGCTTCTACGTCCACAACACATATCTCATGTAATTATTAGGGGTAAATGAGTTGGAAAGGTACGGTGTGATTTTATATTAAGTATGGCTCAGACAATAATGATTGATGTATGGGTGTGATATGAATAGAAACTATAAGTATAATGGCATATATAGATACACAAAAGTACATATATAATACTTCCTCCGTCCCGTCCTAATTTGCACACTTTCCTTTTTCGATCGTCCCACCCTATTTTGTACACCCCTAAAATGGAAAAGAATCTTACAATCTTCACCCTTAAAATCTCCACCTTCAATCTCTACCTTTTAAAAAGTCAAAGATTCCACAAAATTTATTTTTTCTTAATATACGTACCGAAACAGGTGTGCAAATTAAGTCGGGACGGAGGGAGTATTATATTAGTCAAATTATGTGTATTTTAAGTTGTATAACAAAAATATGGATCAATATGGTTAAATTAAGTTAGATACGAGTATGGTAGGCAAATCCAATTAAGTGTACAAGTTTGTTACGAAATAAGTAATCCTAAAAATAAGTAACTTACATTTAAAATGTAATATTTTAATCATATATATATATAATCACTACAAGAAAAAAGGGCTGTTAGGACACTCTTATTGGGACATTTTCAAGAAAAGTGTCACATTTGATACGTAATGGGACACTTGTCATGAAAATGTCACATTAAATGAGTCATATTATGGCATATAACTAATATAACACTTTGAAATGTCCCAAATGCTTACTCTTAATAAATCTCAACAAAATTACATTATATTGAATTATATCCAAAATAATGTTTACCCTATATTGTCTAATTAAACATATCATAATTAAACATATCAGTTGTAATACTTATTTATATTTAAGAAAAAAATTAATAATTAGTTAGAATAAAATAATAAAAAAATAATTTGTGTTATTTTTCTATTCGCTATTAATTAACCTGCATGTCAATATGTATTTACAATCTTTAGTATTAATTGAATTATTTTCTTTTTCATTTAACTTTGATGATAATATAATTGTTTAATTTATATTCTCTTTCAAATAAAATGTATTATAACTAATGAGATATATCTAGATAAAACGGAAAAGGAAGAAAAAATATTATAACGCAACACACCATTTCACGATTTCGAAACCCTTGGAGAACCCCCCACCCTTCTCCGTTGTGCAAATCGCTGCCACCATCCGCCGTCTCCGCCACCATCCGCTGTCCCCGCCACTCCCGTCGTCCCCGCCCCTCTTCTTCTCGGCTCCCAAAGTTATCCAACTTCTCCATTGCATCGATCCCTCTGCTCTCCCTCCGCGATCCGCCATCTCTGCCCCTCTCCGCCGCGATCCCTGCTCTACCTCTTTGCAAACTTACTTTGATCGTTAATATCTGCCAATTCAGGTAATAATTTCTCCCATTTTAGTCTCAATTTGAAAATTCCTTTCCTCATTGGAGGCTTAAATCTGTTCTTCAAAGATATATTCCCATTTCTCGGTGGTGATTGATCTCTCTTCATAGACGTGGTTTTACCTTATAGATTTGAGTTTTCCTTGCATCGTAGTTAATGATGTTAGTTTGTTTCAGTAGTACCTTCTATAATAACAAATCTGTCCTTAGAGGAGACAAGGAAAGAAGTTTCGAAAAAGTAGTGAAAAAGTTTTGGTTGTTCAACTTTTTGATGGAAATGTGTTTGTTGTATAGGGAGATTAGTCCATCCTCCACTAGATATCTTAGTGGCTTCTAGAATCTATGTGGGGAAATAGCAAGCAGCTGCTTCTATGCATGTTTTTCGTGGTGTAGCTAGCTAGTTACATAATATCTATATTCAGACGTAGAAGCTATGAGGAGAAATAGTAAAATTGTTGGAAACGGATCCTCTGTTGTGCTATTGGCACCGTATCAAAATCTGGAATTAACATAAAGCTCTTCTTATGAAAAGAGTTTCTATCTACCTTGGAAAAAATTAAAGTGGTCGGAAATGAGTTTGAAATAACAAAAATGAAGTGATAGTGAAGGTTCTTGGTCTTGATACTCATTGAGTATGGCTACATAAACACAGTCCTGAGTGAAGCTTGAATGTGCCCCCATAAATTGAGCCTAATTGAAACTTCATTTGTACTCTTTTCATAACAGCTGGGTGCAAAACTCGAATCCATTTAATTTCTGGTTGTGACTAATCCTTTGGCCATAAAGTTTCTTGTTTTCCCTCTTCCTTGTGAATTGCTAGTTAAATTAAATAAACTTGACGAAGGCGAATACTGATGAAGAGGCACTAATTCAAGTTGAATCGCAATTTAACTTCAAGGATGCTCACTCATTTGTGCACACATTTGCTCTGTCTGACCATTTAAGTTTTCATTAGATTCTCCTTTTGAGTAACTTTTCATTTTTTTAAGGTTAATTAGAAAAATGCTAGACTTTGATTTATTATTTGGTATTTATGAACTTTGATTTATTATTTGGTATTTTTTATTATTAGTGTTTTATTTTTTGCTCTATGTTTTTGTCATGTAATTCTTGTTACCAAGGCTTGAAGGTTTCAGAATCTGTTTGTGGATGGTGTGAATTACATTTCTCTCTTATAACTAAACTTTATTTTAGCCTTATTTCTTCTTTTGATGGTCAAGGTACAGAATGTTCATATACTTTAGTATTATTTCAGTTATTTTTTCTAATTTTCCAAAAAAAAAAAACTCCAATGGATGATGATATTGTTATATTTATAAACTGGATATCATCCACTATAATGGAGCAAATGGAGTTGGTGTAATAACTCTCTCATTATGGCTGATCCTTTTTTGCAGCTCCCAATTCTAACACCAAATACTTTTCTCCAAAAAATACAACTTCTCTTTATATAAATGAAAGCAGTTTTCCCGCAACCTGAAATTTAATAAATTATTCTATGGTGGATGTAGATATGCGAATTTTTATCTAATTAAAACGCGTCAAGTAATAAACTTTATCAATTTTTCATATGGTATGTGCCTGTGTTGATAAAGTACTATTCCTCAACATGTTAGAGAGAAAAATTTAGAAGTTCTCAATTATTCATGAAAGTCACACAGCGGTAGCAACCTGTCCAGATTTATAGGTCATGCCATGTTGCACACAACATATTATTGATAAAAGAAATCCAGAAAGCATCTCAAGTACGTTGACTTTTTGGGAATTAATGCATAGGCAAATTAGAAACAATTTTCAAATATATCCATATTATACTGGATCAATTAATCTTAGTTTTTTTGCAAGAGTTAGCTATTCCAATCAGATTTCTAAAACACATGTACCATTTTTGTCACTGTTTCGATTGCATAATTTGTTTATTTGCTCTCGGTTTCTGCTTTCTATAGTTTTCAAGTTAGTCATTTATTACTTTAGTCAGATTTCTGCAGCGATCTCATAGACTTCAACATACTGGACATATTTCAGACTCAATGACAAAGAAGAGGCAAAGGATGAGTTCTCATACTCCAACTATAGCTTCATCATCTCATGCTCAAGCCACACAAGGTACTATTCAACTGTATGGTATTCAGTTGTGAACTATAATTCAACTTAACATTCATTTTACGCATTTCCCAGAATTGCAAGACATTCTTCCTGAAATTCTCCAATTGGGTAAGCGTAATTTATCCTTGCTTTTGAGATTTTTTTTGTTCAATTTCTTCAAATCTCCAGCTTGCAAAGGTTTATTGTAAATAACTCAGGTCCGGATAGCTTAGGAAATTTGAAGAAATTAGCAAAACAACTCCGAACGAAGGCACATGTTCCTAGCAGTGGTACAACTTCTAGAGCAATTTGGGAACCCGAAGATGACGATGATGGCGTACCAGAGCTCAACGTTGGTGAGAAATATTATGAGAAATATCATGAGTATTAGGCTAAAATAATATGCTTTCCATAGTGATGCCTAGGGTTCGAAGATCAGCTGCACAAAAGAAAGCGATAAATGGATTACGAGATGAAGACGAAGTAGATGGGCTTGGACTAGAGGAAAATGAACAGCTTACACAACAGCCAACTGAGAAACAAGGTCACGTATTTGCATGTCTATGTTTTATGTGTTGTAATAAGTGACTTATCGGTATTAGACTAAAATAATATGTTTTCCATAGTGATGCCTAGGATTCGAAGATCGGCTGCACGAAAGAAAGCGATACATGGATTACAAGATGAAGACGAAGTAGAGGGGTTTGGACAGGAGGAAAATGAGCAGCTTACTCAACAGCCAACTGAGAAACAAGGTCACGTATTTGCATGTCTATGTTTTATGTGTTGTAATAAGTGACTTATCGGTATTAGACTAAAGTAATATGTTTTCCATAGTGATGATGCCTAGGATTCGAAGATCGGCTGCACGAAAGAAAGCGATACATGGATTACAAGATGAAGACGAAGTAGAGGGGCTTGGACAGGAGGAAAATGAGCAGCTTACTCAACAGCCAACTGAGAAACAAGGTCACGTATTTGCATGTCTATGTTTTATGTGTTGTAATAAGTGACTTATCGGTATTAGACTAAAATAATATGTTTTCCATAGTGAAGCCTAGGATTCGAAGATCGGCTGCACGAAAGAAAGCGATACATGGATTACAAGATGAAGACGAAGTAGAGGGGCTTGGACAGGAGGAAAATGAGCAGCTTACTCAACAGCCAACTGAGAAACAAGGTCACGTATTTGCATGTGCCTGTGTTTTATGTGTTGTAATAATTGACTTATCGGTATTAAACTAAAATAATATGCTTTCCATAGTGATGCCTAGGGTTCGAAGATCAGCTGCACAAAAGAAAGTGATACATGGATTACAAGATGAAGAAGTAGATGGGCTTGGACTAGAGGAAAATAAACAGATCACTCAACAGCCATCTGAGAAACAAGGTTAAATATTAATGTCTTGATGTTATATGCATTGCAAATAAGTAACTTACTAGGATTAGCTTAGAAGAATACATACATTGTGGTTTCTTTTCCTACTATACTCTTAGAAGTTGTCATCCACTTTACTGCTCTTTCTTTTTCCTAGAGGACTTCGGTAGTTTGTTAGTCTTATCTGAAATTTTCAGCCTAAAAGTGGTAGTTGACATTATATGCAGGCTTAGACCATCCATAAAATTGAGTTAATGATCATGTGTTTTTTACCCTCTTATTTCCTTTGGGCAGTGATGGCCCTAAGGACTCGAAAAGCAACTATGAATCAAAATGATGGCCAACAACAAAGTAGGCATCAACCACAGCCACAAGTAAGCCAAGCACAAAGTAGACAGGAACCACAACCACAAATTAACCAACAACAAAGTAGGCAGCAACCACAACCACAACCACAAATTAGTCGACAAGCTTCTGATGGGCAAGGTTAGTTATTCATTTCATTACTTTCAAGGTTGTAACTGACTTTTTCTATTTTTTTATTACTTAACATTATTTACATATATTTTATAATATCCTTTCAAAATGTGATTGTAGGGATAGGAAAACGAGGACCGACGTACTTAGCTAATGTTTGGGCGAGGAAGCCAAATGAAGGGCGCATCTTTGTTAGATTCAACAAAAGAGGGCAGCCTGTCGGCCTTAATAAAAAAAAGTTGACTGGGTTTTTAGGTACATTAGCGAGAAATGGTAAGTTTGTTCCACTTGATATAGAGGATTGGCGAAAGGTACCAAAAGCGAGAAAGGATGAGATCATAAATATCGTGAAGGTAAAAAGGTTATTTGATCTGTTTTGATTTAATTGAATAATATTTTATAAATTTATATCAGTCCTATTTTGTAGGAGAGGTTTGATGTTCCCCAAGGCGCCGAACATTGGATTTTGTTGTCCATAGGCAGAAAAAGAAAGCATTGGAGGTCAAGAGTCAAAACTGAATATTTCAAGCCCACTTTGTCGGTTCAGGATCAAGTTTATAATAGGCCTATTCGGGTAAACGAAGATCAATGGAATAAGTTGTTGCCACATTGGGCTAAACAGGATGTACAGGTATAAGAAATTATATGATTAGTTTATTCGTATAATATTTAATAATAATATCATTTACTCTTATCAGGAAGCAAGTGTAAAAAATAAACGTCACAGGGAATCATCAGTTATACAACAAACTACTGGGAAGATTAGCTTTGCCGAAGTTGAAGAAGAGTTGGTAAGGAATGTTTTCAGAATCTAATGTTTATCATTGATGATTGCAGGACTGATTTCATTTTATTTCCTTACTCGAGTCTAGTGATCATGTGCTCTTATGCTAAAGGGTCCTTATATTACTATGTGTTTTCCACAATTATGATCTCGCTTGAATTTTAATCATGTCCTTTGTTTTGATATGATATCATAAAATTAAGTATAATTTTAAAGCACAACAAGAATTAGGTTCTGAGAACTTACTATTACCTTTTCTATTGTAGAAAGAACAATTGGGTCGAACTCCAACACGCTTGGAGCTATTTTCTGTATGTTACAGTGATTCTAATGGCGAACCCCCAACTATTGAAGTTCAAGAAGCACTTGTAAGAAACTCTCTACGTTGACTTAGTTACATATTGAAACTCTTTGTTATTTATTTTTTCTGAAATTATCTCTCTTGGGTGATTATGTAGAGTGAAATGAGAGAACATCAGTCAAAATTGCCAGCTGGTTCAAAAGATAAAGTTGGGCCTGATGACTCATTTGCCAAGTTTCGAGGTAAAGATCCACAGGGTAGGGTACGTATGCTTGGGCTAGGTGTGAATCCATCAGATATGTGGGGTGGTGTCCCAAGCCGCAATACATGCTATCGAATGGCTTTGGAAAATCAAGAAGCATTGGCAAGAATGGAAGAGAAGGTAGATCGTGTTATTGCTGATTTTCAACAAAGAATGCAACCCCAACGAAATCCAGTCAATATTTCCATGCCACGTCCACCCACATCACCTGTTCAATCTTCTAATTCGGTTAGCCCTGGACCTAGACTTCAGGTACATAATAGCATTCATTACTTTATCTTTATTTTATGTTTCAGGTTTGAAAGAGGTATGTGAAACTAATTTAATATGTTTGTTGATTCAAAATCTTAGGTTGGAGCCTCAGTACTCTTGAAAAGTATACTTGATCCAAGTAAAATTGTGGCCAAAGGTTTAGTTCGTACTATAGATCCAAATCAAGAAGTCGGAGGGAAACGACTTGGATCAAATTGGTATGGAGTTCAGATTTCTTGTCCCTTAGATTGGGATGAAGATCTGATAAGGCCATACTCATACTTTTCTACAATTGGAGATGCATTTGGAAGTTGCATTGCGTGGCCTCGGAATTTGGTAAGTCAAAGTGTAAAGAAAGTGATAAAAATTATTCTTATACTATTTTTTATCATTTATAGTAGTATGTGTTGGCAGTTGGAATGGTTTTGGTGTTTGTGAACTTTGGTTCAGTTTGATGAATTTATGCCAAGTAGCATTTACCCGAGTGAAATTCATCACGAATCATGAGTGAACTGATGATTTTAGTATCTTATCACCTTCACATTCTTACTTATTTATCAGCTTTCCTACTAAGTTTAATATCTATGACTGTTTTGTATGTAGATGAATCTTGAGGATGAAGAATGACTTGCATCCAGAGGATGGTGGAAGTCGTGTACTTGGAGTGAAATTGGAAGTTAGCTTATTAGTGTTAGATGTGAATTTACCATTAGAGTTCATATATGGTTGAGCACAGTTATTCTATCATATGCTTTATTTTCTTTGATGTGTATTTTTTCTGATTAGAGTTAATATCTTGTTGAACACATATGTGGCGTGTAACCAAATTATGACATTGGTATATTTGTTATTGGATTACTTTAAAGCTCTTGAGTTTGTATAAAGTTTAAGAATTTCAATTTTATTTTTATATAAAATAAAGTAATTATATATTACAGGTGACATTTTATTAAAATGCTCCAGTATAAATTAGGATGCTGCTATTACTGACCTTAATGCGTTATGGGACTCTTACAAGGGTCCTATTATTGATCTTGACTTAGCACATGATGGGACTCTTATAAGCGTCCTATTAGGAGAAGTGTCCTATAAATTATATTGTGACTTGCGAAAATGGGACACTATTACAAAGTGTCCTATTAGTAGAAGTGTCCTATTACATCACATGATAGGTCATTTACAAGTGTCCTATTATGTGTTTTTTCTTGTAGTGAATGTATGTTAAATCAAAGATCGTGAAAAGAAGATTAATTCGATAAGACGAAAAATTTATAAGACTTTTAAAATATTGAGGGGGAAAAAACAAAAAAAGAAAAAAAATTCGTATTGGTTCGCTCCAAACCAACTCTCCTTATTTGTAGCAAACAATTACCCGTACATATATATTAATTATGTTTTTGAAAAAATAAAAAAAAAAAAAAAAAAAAAAAAAAAAAACCCACAGAATGACACACCAGCTAATTAACAATTTAATGATTCTTCTTCTATATTAAAGGTAGATATTTATTGGTGACATCTCCTTATACACCAATAAGATATCGCAAGAATATTTCTCCATGAGATGCTAGTCTCTTTCAAAGAAGGAACTTGATAGACATTTCAAAAGAATGTCTGAAATATTCTGTTTTCTAAATGCACACAATGATCATAATCTCAAGAATGTCTATCTTACCTCCCTGCTGAATGAGCTGCAACCATAAATGGAGACAATGATCCAGTCAACCAGAAGGGAGATTGCAATTATCAACATGGGGGTAAATACATCAAATTTGTCTAGCAGAATTAAACAAATTATGCGAACAACAAAATCTATTTAAGGATATGATGGTGTGAACAAAAATCCCAAAATCGGTATGTGATAAATATTATCTTGAAATTAAATGCAAAGAAAAGGCATGTCATTGCTTGAAAAAATAGAAAGAAAGATAAAAGAGAAGAGGAAAAATAAAAAATATAGGTTCTTCAAAAGAAAACCATTCAGAAAGAAGATGGCGGATAGGTGCTACTTATGCGAACAAAAGGGCCATTATGCAAAGAATTGTCCGAACAAGAAAGGAAAAGCAGCCAAGCTCGCATCACAGGTTTTCCACTACCATGAAGTTGATGTAGAATCTCTTTTCTCAGAGCAAGACTTGCAAGACTCCGACGCTACATATGTCCTACAAGAGACCTCTGAAGATGAAGAGTCGCCTGATGAAAGCATTCCAATCTTTATGGTTAAGAACCCTTTGGTTCTCAAAACCAACTTGATAATACAAGAAGGAATGCAATCTCTACATCTTGAAGTAAAAGTTCTCCAATCTAAATATGATAGGCCAATCCGAGTTATCGGAGTTCTTAATACTGGAGCGAGGAAGACTATGATGAATCACGATATTCTTCCAAGTGAAGCCTGGCAACCTCACCATGAATAATTCTATGCAGCAAACGGCCCGACTTTCCACACATCATTGATCTCCAAACAACCCGTCGGAATCCAGGTTTTCCCAGAATGTGTTGTTTGACATAAAATCATCGGAAGCAAGCTCCATAGACATGACCTGACTTATTGATGGATTTTGATCTCTTCTTCAAGGCACAAAAACTGGAAATAAATCCCCAGGGTCTCAAATACAAGAGAGGGTTCCAACCCTTTATTAGGATGCAAAAATTGTTCTCTATAGAAGAAGCACCAGGAGAGTTCAACCACATTGTCAAGAAGTTGGAAGAATGTTATGCAAAAATCTCATGCATAATTCAAGCACCTTTCTCCTTTATGGAAGAATGCAGATTTCTTCGTCCAACTTCCGTTCAAAAGGAATGAATGTCAATGCCACCAAAGCTACACATCTAGGCATGACGTCAGAAGAACTCAATCTTGCCTGGGGGGAATGCGATGAGCTCCTAACCTTGGGCCTCATTGAACCTACCAACTCAAATTGGGCTTGTCTAGCATTTTATGTCAACAAAAGAGTAGAACAAGTTTGGGGCAAAAAGAGGTTGGTGATTGATTACAAGCCTCTTAATTATTATCTACATGATGATAAGTTCCCCTTACCAAGAACAAAAATGTTTTTTTCCCACCTTCCAGAATCTCGTATCCTTTCTAATTTTAATTTAACATCCAGGTTTTGGCAAGTACGCTTAGACCCAATTGATAGATACAAAAACAACCTTTTGTTTACCCACGGCCCAATACCAGTGGACCGTTTTACCTTTCGGGCTTAATGTTGCTCCCGCACTATTCCAAAAAAACCATGATAAATATTTTTGGGCCCATTTTGTATGGCACCTTGGTGTACATCGATGATATTTTATTATTCTCTAAAAATAAAGAAGAACACGAGCATCTATGTCATCAATTTCTGGAGTTGTTCCAAAAATACGGTATTATGCTCTCCAAGAAGAAAAGTATCATCAATCATGGGAGAATTAATTTTCTAGGGATGAAAATTTCAGATGGAGAATATGAACCAGGCCCTCGTTTATCACAAGATCTTCTGAAGTTTCTAGATGAGCAGTTCACGGTGAGACAAATCCAACAATTTCTTGAGATAGTAGATTATCTCAAGGAATTTATTCCACATTGTTCAATCTATACCAGTAAGCTTTCAAAGATTCTTAAGAAGAATCCACCAGCCTAGGTAAGAGATCAAACCACAGTTGTAAAACACTTGAAGGAAGTCTGCCAAAAGCTCCCTCCTCTAAGAATCCTAGGAAACGGCCAAAGGATCCTATAGATTGATGCTAGCAATCAATAATTTGGGGAGGGGGCAAGAAAATGAAGCTTCATTATTTTGGACATGCAAGTGGACAGTTCAAAAGCACTGAAGCACATTATCATGCCGTTTACAAGGAGATATTAGTTGTCAATAATGGAATCAAAAAAATTGAGTTTCATCTAGTTGGACATCACTTCATCATTCAATTCGACAATGCCTCTTTTCGGGCCGTCGTGGAATTCAGAAACAAGGGTGTGCTGGAAAAGCAGCTCCTTCGTCTCAAGGATTGGTTTTCAAAATATCAGTTCGAGGTCCAGCATATAAAAGGTAAGAATATGTTGTTCCAGATTACCTTTCAAGAAAACCTCAGTTACAGCTAATCTCATCCACCAAAATCTAGTAATTCTCATGGTAGGAAATAAAAAACAGAAAGATTTTGTTGGAAGAAACCACTCATACATCTCATAAATCCAGACTTTTCCTTTCTCCCAGAAATGAATCTTTCAAAACCCTTGGAGAAATATGAGAATATGCCAACAAAAACTTATTCCAATATCTCTCTCGTTACCTCACAGAATCTCTTAATATCAAGCATACTATAACCATCGAAACCCTTCTTAGTGATCATATACACAGACCTATTTGTTACACTCACTATCAATGGATTATTGTATTGTTGGTGTTTATCCATTCTTTACTTTTTATTATCGAGATACCCATTGAGGGAATGCTCATTTTCTTCTAAGATACTAAAAATGATACTACACTTTATGGATCTTTTTTACGTGGTATACCACTGCTGAGGAATGGGTTGCATTACTCCAAGAAGAATACCAATATAAAGGAGAGATTAAGGATCCCCATTTTATACTACTTTGTCACAAGCCATATTCCACTACATTAATTGAAAAGCATTTCCGGTACCCTTGTATTTTAAGTGGAAGACAATCTAGGGATCAATCAAGTTCAACGCTGAAGAAAATCGTGAGTTGTATGTTCATGTTTGATTCGCTAAGAAGATTCATCCATAAGACCCTACTGAAGAAGTGGTGTATATGTCACTAGTTATTGAAGATAAAGATTTGGCCATGAATGAAGACAGAGTATTCGAGATCTATCCCGAATGCAGTAAAGATGCTTAGAAACGATGATCCAACACAACAATCCAAAAATAATGGTAGTTGTAAATATTTTGTAACCACATAAAATGTTTGTCGTGTAGCAATTATGTACCATGTGAAATGTTTATCGGGTAACAACCTACAAAGCTGTCCATTTTTTATATTGTAATAAGGCGTTATGTAATAGTATGTAAAATAGGTGCCCATTTGTTTTATTAGGAAGGGGCCATAGGCTGCATGTGAAGGTCATCCCCTTTATTTAATAGGTTCACGTGAAGATGGCAGTCCCATTTGTCTTGTTAGGAATTAGTGGGTTGTCCTTCTTGTTTGTTTGTGTCATTTTAATCTAGAGAACTTACCACTTCACCATCTATACCACTATAAATAGAGGGCCGAAGATGGAGGAGAACTCAAGCTTGAATGAATAAAAATCCTCTGTGTTTACATCAATCAGTGGCTAAGTTCTTTTAGTAGTCTTCTTGAAAGCTCTTTGAGCTAGATTATGGCCCATCATATTCTCCATTATAATGTTATGGTATAAAGTATACTCTGTACTTGCCTCTTTCCTAAGAGGATCCTGTACATCAGAACTATACCTCAGTTTAACCTGGCCTTCTTACAGTCCTTATAGTTCATACAATGATCTCGAAATTCAAATTTGTTTTATATACCATGATAGATACTCAAAATTCGTGGTAAGGTGTGCCGAAAAAGATTTTGAGGTTCTATTGTGCATTATCCAACATAAGGATCGTCTCAAGGGTATGGACCCATAGGGCTCCCGATTCCGTGTTAGAGCCATGTTTAGACCGTCGTGTGACAAGTTAGTTTTACCCTACTGATGACAATGGCGCAATAGTAATTCATCCTAGTATAAGAAGATTGGCTTAACATTTGGGATGTAATAGTAGTAGTGGATTTCATATTTGGTTGAGGGTGTAAGCCTTCTCTACTCGCCATTTGAATTACATTATTCCTCAACATATATCGTAAATGGTATTTATTTAAAAAAATCAATATATGTATATATGAAAATATTAATAAATATTAAAAAACTCATATGTTTGATTTGTTATTCCAACTATTGAATAACTTTTAAATATTATTTTATTATTTTACTATTTTGTTAATTTTGTATATTTGAAATCACAAGTAAAATATTAAAACTTGCAAATGAGATTTTTTAGGTAAAATAGTTATAGCTAGAAGTTAAAATTTTATTTAGATTAAAATAAAGTATTTAAATTAAAATTGGAAAATAAAACAGAAACTAATTTCTTAAGCATTAAATATTTTATTCCATTCAATAATACGAGTTGATTTAAATATTTCTATTTATTTGTTTGTTCATAATTAATTAAGTTATTTATACATGCATATAGGTCAAGAATTATGCAAACACGGTGTGTTTGGGTTTCAAAGGTAAGTAATGATTTTTTTTAAAGCAGATATATTTAATATTTTATCTTAATGTTAATCTATACATATATATAAAATATATAGTCAGTTATATTAAATTATATATTACGTGGGATAAACTTATATTTGCATTACTTAATAATTTTTTCTATCTTTAATCCAAAAATTTTAGACATTTATTTTATTAGGATACAACAATTGCGTTTTGAATTATTAGATATATCATATTTAGTTTAATTAAAATGATAACTTTTAAAATAAACTACTAGTTACCTTCAATGGGTCAATTCATTCCCTATACCTTGTCCCTACTCCATTCAAATTCATCAACAAATTTCATTTTCTTCACCCAAAATATTATTTCCCACAAATCATATATATATATGTGTGTGTATGTGTATTTATTAATATAATATTAAATTATGTTATTATAGTATTATAAATATATATGGTATTAAGAAAATATATGCAATTATTATGTAAGTTAAAATAATTTATTGTACTAAGAAAGAAATGTACCATAGTTAAGAGATATTAAAAAGGTACTTTAATTATTCTAAAAAAAATATTTTAATTTTATTTAATCTACGAGTAGGATTTACTTTAGGAACTACGAGTAGAATTAATTTTAATACAAATTATAGTTAACTATGTATATGGATTTATGTGAATTTTTATATACGTATAATGTAATAAAAAAGTATTTCATTAACCTTTCTCTTGTTTTTTTAATGTAATTTTTGAAACATACGGGGAAAATAATTGCACTAAAAAATTAACTATCAATCACCCTATTTGATAGTTAAATTAAATTTCACTATTTTTAAGCCAACCAGCCAGCCATTCAGTATATATATATTTATAGATAACGAGAAATGAAAGGTTTAAAGTCATTCATTTTATACTTCCCATTTTTTAATAGAATAGCGTAATCCTTTAACTGTTGTATTATACAAATGTTTAGGGCTTCATTTATTATACATTTGATTGATCAGATTGTTCTTTAGGGGTCTTATATGGTTGATCCACAATTTGTTCATTTTGCATACGTGTATGTTAGCTAAAAAAAGGGCTTTGTTACTTTTAGATGATTAACTATGAGTTGTATATGGTTATATGTGTTCTATAGGTAGAAACTATATTATCTAATTTGTGGGCTTTACGTGAATATGTTATCCGTAGAAATTTATGTTCTACATGCGATTTTAGAAATTCATATAAAATTATTTACATATAATTTTTCAAATCAGTTATACTATGTTGAATTATATGATTTTAGGAGTATATGGTTAAAATTTGAATACGTTTTGTTGAGTTTACGATTTTTAATGAATTTTAAAAGATAAGCTGATTTTGGATCTAAACTTTTATTAATTTGCGTCTAGGAAATAATTTTTATAAAATTACTCCCACTAAATTTTCTAAAATTATTACGCTATGAATTGTAAGATGTTAGGAGTTTGCAGTTAAATTTCAAGGACCTTTTGTTAAGTTTATAGTTTTCAGTGATTTTTACAAGACAAGATGATTTTAGTTCTAGAGTCTATCAATTTTTATTATAGAAAGTTATTTTTTACAAAATTATGTTTCAAGAAACATTTTACTATGTTAAGTTATAAGGAGTTTATATTTAAATTTAGAGTGATTGTGTGAAATATATGATTTATAAAGAATCTTATACAATTATAAAACCATACACTTGGAATTTTAATGAACTATTTTGATATGTTAAATTATAGCCTATAATGTCTAGAAATGTAAATATTCATAATTCTTAAATGATTATATGAATATATAATTTATCTGTGTATAAACGTTTGATTACTTATATATCACTATATTCCTACTCTAGAAATTATATTTCTTAAAAGATTATTCACCTTTTTGAATTTAGCTTGATGTTATTAATGTGATCAAGACAATGTGTTAAAGTTATATGTTAACTACTATGTGGTTACACTATATGTTTGTTTGCTACGTACCACTGTGTTAGCAATGTCTATACTTGATTGAATGTAGAATTATAAGTATACATGTCCACTAATTAAAACGTACAGGCTAAGATTGTGATAGATATAATAAGCTACGACAAAGAGAGACTAATAAAGAAAATTATAAGACTAAAGGTTTCAAATCGGCGAGTGAAAATTAAGTTAAGTATATATATATATATATATATATATATATATATATATATATATATATATTAAGCCTTAACCTAAAACTTTAACTAGTAGAGCGATAAGTAAGAGTCGAATCCCACGAGGAACGGTTGAACAATATTGTCTTAATATGTTAAACAATTGTATACTTCAAACAAGAACAAATGCGAACAATGAAAACAATAAAGGTGTGAGGGGGGGGGGGTGTTGTTTGTCAAGCTATAAACTATCAATAACTATTAGGAACAACTATTCAGTTATGATCAACTAAGCTAAGATTCAATTAACAAAAGATGACAAGATAGATAAATCGATTTTTGGATTTTCAAAATATGATTAAAGTATCTACCCTTGATCGAGTATCCCTTTGGTTCCAAAAAATTACACAACTATGTTGATACGCAATTGAAAATATTTCAAGTCCCTATTTCACGACTACTAACAAGTTCTAGCAACCGTATTATCTCTTAATTATGGCTAATCGAAATAAGCTCTTCGACTAACCCTATCCAATTAAACTAAAATTTCGAATAAGCTCTCTTCAATTTGGCAATCGAATGATAAAAGTTCCAAAATAATAAAACAGATTTGACATAAACCTCTAAAGCTCGGGTTTAGAGATCGAACTCTACACTATCACCAACGAAACCACTCGTTGTTTGCTATTGGGGAATCGAAAATCCTACAATTACGGATAGTAATTTCCAATTCTAGCAACACATTCATACACTTCCTAGAGGTTGATCAAGCCAAGAAAAAACATACAAATATGAGTCAATAACAGTAAATAGTGTAGAACACTTGAAATTGTAATCAAATGGTAACATCAACTAGCAATAATCATGTAAACATTGTCAATCAAAGTTTTACATTTGATCAAGGGTAGAAATAAGGGTGATACTCACTCATGGAAGCTAAAACAAACAGAAAATAAGTAGAAAAATAAAGAAACATGATACTGATATGGATGAAACCAAAGATGTCAATTGGAGAAGATGATCCTTCAATCTCTTGCCCAATCTTCCTGCCTTGATGGCTTTGGTGGCTAAAAAATGGCTGGAAAGTGTGTTATCCAATGTCCCAAGATAGGTTAATTTCGAAAGGGAGGATATATATATATATATATAGGGGAAGAGTTATTACTTCAATTTAAGGCAAAATCGCGTTCAGGAATTTAAAATAGGGCGTCTCGGCCGAGACGTGAAAAAGGGCTTTTCAATTTATAAACTGAGGGATAATCTCGGCCGAGATTGGGTTGCATCTCGATCGAGACGTGAAAAAGGAATTTTTAGGGTTTGGGTTATCTCGGCCGAGATTGAGTTTCATCTCTTTGAATCTCTGATTTTCCCTGGAGAGGTATCTCGGCTAAGATGCCTTACCCGTCTCGGCCGAGATCTTCAATCTCCCAAAAATTTCAGGATTTCCCTGGAGAGGTATCTCGGCCAAGATTTGTGCCCTGTCTCGGCCGAGATCGACCCCTCAGCCCTGTCCCTTATTTCGTCGACCGATCCCTCGACTCCGCGATCGTTTGATGTTCTTTTTCCATCCTTTTGCACCTGTCTTAACACAAAAACAACACAAACGCATTATTTTGCCCATGAGAATACAAAAGCACTAAATACACGTGATTATGCACATTATTGACACTAAAATGACACTAAAATGACACTAAAAGTGCCCTAAAGTGCGTGCACGGGACACGTGTACCAAACCACATCAGCCAAAGAAAATCGACATAAGGTGGGTTAACTTTCACTCTCTTTTGAGTTTAAACATTCTCATGTTATAATTGTTATGGTTAAGATGTGCTTATGTGATTTACATGTGTTATGATATATGTCATGGTATCCTACAGATATGCGGACGACTTGTGCTCTATCATGACGAGCATGTTCCGCTCTATGTTGGTCAACCCTCCGTGGTGGGTTCGCTAACTCGTGGTAGGTTTATCCTGGCCCAGTTCAGATAGGTGAACCGCCCTATCATAACGGGTATAATCTTCGGATATACACCACCATATCATGATGGGTGTACCCTGTCCTCGGTCGAGAATAGATCTTCAAGTTGGAACGGCCCAATTGTGTTAGATTTATCCTGCCTCATGCCAGATGTACACTGTCCTATCGTCCTATCATGACGGACATGATCCACGGAATACACCGTCCTATATTGACGGGTATACTTTGTTATGGGTCTGACCAAACTTACCTTATAGGTGTAGCATCTTTCTATGTTAGGTTTATCTTACCCTATGGTGGATATGTTTCGCTTTATTGTCGGGTTCGCCTAAATATACGATGCTCACGTTGAATAGTAGACTCCACGGGTATCACGCTTGCTTGATGCTATGAGTACTGTTGAATTTGCCCAAATATACAATGCCCATGTTAAGTTTACTCCGAAGGGTATCATGCTCACTTGATGCTATGGATACTGTCGGGTTCGCCCGAATATACGATGCCTACGTTGAGTTTACTCCGGAGTATCACATATGCTTGATGTTATGGTTTAGATTCTATGTGTTATATGTCATGTTATGACGAGTTACATGAAGCCTTTTAACTTAAGCAATCATGAGGTTACCACTTGGGATCAATTTCAAGCACTCACTCCACCATTTTCAAATTGTTTTATAGATCAAATGACTTTACACAAAGATTTGAAGTATGACGTGGAAAAACGATTATGGATGTGTGAGCCCTGTTTCGTTATGAGTTTAATCTATATTACTTAATTTCAAGGTGTTATTATAATTTTATATTGTTGATTTACTTTTATTATCAAACCTTCTTGTGAGCGAAAATTATATCATTGTCGAACTGTAGGTCTATTTATTAATATGTATATTCAAAAGAATTTAAACTTGATTATTCCAAGTTGATCGTTTTCGTTGTGCTAAAGGTGCTTTTGGTCAGTCTGTATCTTGACGTTACTTTACGTATATATCTTTTTATCATAAGTGATGAAAAATGAGCTAAAAGTTTCTTTGGTCCCGTAACTTTTGGCTTGTGCTATTTTGGTCCCAAAAAAATTTATGAATTCAATTTAGTCCCACAAATCTCGAATTGGATCCCTTTTGGTCCTAATTTGGCCGGCGGTGACCAATTTCGCCAGAAAACAGTACGTGTCGATTACGTACAATAAATTTTCTGGTCGCTCTTGTCCAGCGTGGCTCCGACGTCTTACGTGGATTTTAAATAAAAAATATTATCACAGAAAGCAATTAAAAACAAAAACAAAAACATCCACGTGTATGATTTTTGTCTTGCATCTGTGTACTCTCCTTTGCATTTATAAATGTGAAGAACTCTAATATATGTTACTTCAATTCTAATGGTGTTTGCAACTGTGATCTCCTTTACAAAGACATAATACATGCTATTTCAATTCTAATGGAACTTTAAGGAATTTAATAAAATTGTGCAGACTTTAGATTTAGAGAGTGAAAGGGGAAATTAGGGTTCCTCGTTTTGTTTCCCTGTGTGAATCGTGAATGAAGAAACAGATTAAATAAAAAGAAAGATGATAAATCATTTGCTGATGTGGATTTTTGTTTTTTTTTTTTTAATTGTATTCTATGACAATTTTTTTTAAAAAAAAAAAAAATCACGTTAGACGCCGGAGCCACGTTCGACAAGAGCGACCATAAATTTTTTGCATGTGACCGACACGTGCTATTTTTCGAAAAATTGGTCACCATTGGCCAAATTAGAACCAAAAGGGATCCAATTCAAGAGTTGTGTGACTAAATTGAATTCATAATTTTTTTTGGGACCAAAATAGCACAAGTCAAAAGTTACGGGACAAAAAAAAAACTTTTAGCTCGATGAAAAATCATAGGATATTTTATACTTATTCACAAATATATAACGCCTTAAGTTTAAGGTATTTGGGCAACAATTTTGCAAATTGCATTTTTGAAAAATAGGTTTTTATAAGAACACATTCATATACTCCCTTAGTCAATAACGGATTCATTCAGAGACGTTAGGGTACAACTATAACCCCAAATTGAAAATATAATGATGTATAGTATAGACCTTGCATTTAGTGTTTGGTTAGTCCAGCGGTTTTATCACTTGGCTTTAACCTGAAGAATCAAGGATTCGACCCTCAAAGAAGTAGCAGATAATTTTCTCTTTTTAATAAACATATACTTAAAAAAACCAAAGCGAACTCTTTTTACTTTTTCATATTCAATTATATATAGGCAAATTTTACTTAACTTATTCCATCATACTCCCTCCGTCCCAGTTAAATATGCACACTTTTTTTTTCGGTCCGTCCCACTTAAATTTGAACACCCTTAAAAAATAAATTTCTTTTACAATCTCCACCTTTGAAAAAGTCAAAGATTCTTCAAAATCTACTTTTTCTTAACATCCGTGTCAAGTCAACCATGCAAATTTTGCTGGGACGGAGGTAGTACATAAATAATTCGTAAAATAAAGATTTAAATTTTTTATTTAACTATGAAAACGAGGTAAGCATGACTCTTATTTTGGGACTAACTTATTTTGAAGCATGATAGTTTTTAGGACGGAGGAAGTACTAGTTTCTATTTTTAAAAACAACTTTTAGAAAAAGAAGGAAAACGAAAAAAAAAAAAAAAAAAAAAACTGCAACAGTCTTTTTTTCCATATTATTATTTTGAGTTCTATAAATAACACTGTTTTTTTGTAGAACAAAGTAGTAAGTAAGTATTTTTAACGACCTCTCTTATTATCCCCAAATTTTAAATCCTGAATAGGTCACTGGGCTGAGCCAACAGTAATACAACACTCGCAGATCTTGAGCAAATACACCAGATATTAATATAATTATGCATGTAATAGATAATGGACAATATTGAAGCTTTAATTGATTATCATTCTCATTACAAGATTTGAACCAAGCAATAATTATTCAATCATGATTATCATTGTTGTTATACCTATTGCCACAAATGCTTGAAAAAAATGATGTTTCAAAAGAAATAAACACTTAACATCAATAATAAACCAAAATGTAGATATGAATTTGAAGCTGCAGAAGGCGCACAACCACCTAAAAGCTGTAAGTAAACAACTCACAATTAAAAAAAGTAAAAATAAAGAGTTGTGTAGTATCACTTATTAGAGAAACCAAACCTTGTTAGCGTACATGAGATCTTATTGTTCCAACCTGGCAAACACCTAATCACTTGCTCTCCGCATCATATATATCAGATCTAAACATGTTCATAAGGAACAACAGCATAAAACAGTAACTACTCTGCCATACAGAAATTTCAAACTAAAACCACCACAAGAAAACTTCAACACAAAAATAAGACCTACTTATGTATAAAGCAAGCCATTCTACAAAACATTTCATATATACTAAAACGCTCAAATATCAACTTCTATCGCTCTCATACAAGTATCTGGAGGACTGCTACAGTAGTATATGAGATATCCCCAGTTATTCAGTCTCAGTACCAGACAAGTACAATTGAGCAAACCAACAAGGCTGTGCCCTAAAGGAGGCCAGTTTCAAAGATTGTATATTGAAGAAAACAAAGGGAAACTATCTTGTATTGTATCGCAGCTTCAAGACTTTGACTCTATGAAAATGTTTCTATCAATGAGGGTAACCTTCATGACCACATCGCAAAATGGTAGGGGTTTCTTTAGTTAAATACAGAAATAAGATTAGGAATTTGCAGAATACCATACATAAGAAGGTTATCATAATCCAGAGTAAGTCGTCGCTCATCAGATCAAATCATGCCTACTCAAAAGAATGTGACAATTTAATTTTCCCTTTCTTACATTATTTATATGTTTTGGAAATCATCAGCCCTTTTGGTGAATTTTTAAAGGTAAAAATAAAAAGAATGTAGACACAAACAATTATAAATAATCAAAAGCATGATGCCTGTGATTATTTACCATAGATTGTCAAACCGTCTACACAAGGGTATTTTACAAACTTTCTAATATACTCGAATATAAATAAAGGATGTTCCTAAGTTCCTTGGTTATTGTCTTATCTTCCTTGAGCCAATGTTCTATCTTTCCAATCCTACTGCCCTTACAAGTCAAAATCCAAACAAAGACAAGATTATCAATGCAAAAGTTTTCTTTATTCATGGGCCAAATCAAGTCATTTTAACTAATCCATGTAGCAGGCACGTAACAACTTTTCAATCAAGAATTTGGAATAGAGAGGTTTCGGAGTTGATCAACTCAATATAACACGTAAAGAGTGTCATAGTATCTTTCCAAATAAAATGACTGAAATGCGTTGTTAATGAAGGAAATGAAGCATTTGTGGCTGAAAAACAAAAAGTGCAGGTGAGGTGCAATTGCCCTTTAGAATAGATTTTGCTTATCTTCTCTGTACATTTGTAATATACAACCATTTTCTTGCCTTTAAAGTTCTAAAAGGTGAAAGGTGGAAAATGTGTCTGAGTTGCGAAAAAGGGGGCATCCAAGGATGCTTATCACCTTGGCAGGTCCTAAGTGGCTGCCTTGGGGCATTTTAGAACACTGCTAACCTCTAGAGGTCACTTCTCGTGATACTAACAAACTCAAGTTATGAATGTTTATATCATCCCTAGTCACAACCATCTAACAACTAACAGATCTAATCAACCAATAGTAATCATGCAGAACAAAAAGGAAGAATATAGTTACCCTACGAAGTTTCCAAAGCAAGCCTAGATCCTACAAACCACACTTGAAACCAAGAATTTAGTTCATATATAGCAATAACTGCAAGCGACTACATATGCATGCTCAGTTTTCAAATTCTTATAGTTCTGCTACATATTTTTAGCTAATTAGTTCAAGTGATACATATATGAAGTAATACCATAACCAACAAACACATTTCAATACTTTAGAGGTTGTTCCATATACGCAGCAACAGCAGCTATACAAGCATAATATCATATCCATCTAAAAACATAAAAAAGATGACATTCAATTCAAGGTTTTAAATTCAATGTGATATTCCTTTGCACAATTCAACCTTCAAAACCCTGACTCAGATGTTATCAAAAGCAGTACCACATTCAGATGCATAGGACTAGATCAAATCATGCACACTGAGAAAAAATTCATATAATTCATAAATAATTTAAAAAAGATGTAAGATAAAAGGATACACCAAGTATGTCCCATGAAGGATAGCTCCAGCCAAGACTGCAGTAAATAATCGATCTCTCAACACCGGTCTGTGCCGGAGTGAAAGCCTAACTGTTGACAAAATAAACATATATAACGAAAACATAATGGAATATCGACTAAATAAGCTGAGTACGAAATCAAGGAAGGCACCAAAAAAAAGAGATAAGAACTTACTCAGAGGAAGAACAGGAGCATAGATTAGAGGAACCAAGAATTTAAACGGAGCGCTTTTCTTTTGCCTTCTCTTAACGTCCCTTGAGAATTTTCAAAGTAAAAAATACGGATTAATTGAATGCGGCAACGAGTTTTAGAGAAAGGGAAAGCACGTACTGGTTCGAGGGACCGGAGGTCGGCGGCGGCGCCATCACAGTAGGAGGGAGATGGGGATCCGGACAACAAGAGAGAATTTGAGCCGATTCTATGTGCAGGGCCGAGAAATCTAAATTATGGTTTTCTTATTCTTTTCCAATGAAAATTGGTAAAATTACTTGTAATTTACTACTCCCTCGATCCCAAATGAACTTGTATAGGGAGATTTGTACATATATTAATAAAATTTACTTTTTGGGAATTTTGTTGACTTTTCGAAGGTAAATTGAGGGTGAAGATTTTGAGAGTGGAAATTGTGTAATAACTTTTCTTATTAGGAAGTGTGCAAATTTGATTGGGACGGCCGAATTCGAAAGTATGCAAGTTCATTCGAGACGGAGGGAGTACTAACTAAAATTTCCGGTTGTGCATAAAATATAATTATTTGTAAAAAATTTAAAGTCAACTAATTAAACAATGTAATTGAATTGACGAAGTTGGATAGCTCAAGTGGCAGAACATCTACTACCAAGGGTTCACAGTTACATACTCCCTCTGTCCCGCTCTAATTTGTACACTTTCCTTTTTTAGTCGTCCCACCCTATTTTGCACACCCCTAAAATGGAAAGGAATCTTACAATCTCCACCCTTAAAATCTCCACCATCAATCTCCACCTTTAAAAAAGTTAAAGATTCCACAAAATCTGTTTGTTCTTAATATATGCGCCAGAACAGGTGTGCAAATTAAACCGGGATGGAGGGAGTATTATTTAGTGAATACCTAAATCTTTTATATAGGGTGTCAAATATAAGGGTTCACAGTTACATATTATTTAGTGAATACCTAAAGGCAAAAATTTGGGTGCATAAGATGCACCATAGTGTTATTGTACACCTTGTGGGCCCCACCTGTATTTTTTTACCAACCAATTTTACCACCGTTTTTTTGAACTTTTTTACGTTTGTTTTTAAAAATTTTACCGTCATATATATGACGGTTCTCTCTCTATATTGTTTTTTCTCTCTAACCTCTTGTGATTTCGCAAGTTTGGCTGTGGAATTTCGTCTGTGGATTTTCTACCAGTAATCTTCTGAGTTTTGCTGCTGCTCGAGTTTGTAAGGTATTTTTATGGTGGTTTTTCGAGTTTTTTTTTTTTCTGGATTCTTCTTCTCTGTTCTTCTGTGTTGATAATTTGTTATTTTCGAACATGCTTTGTTGATATGATATAATGTACACATTACATGTTAATAAACGGCATAGTATATGTTAATTAATGGTACAGTATATGTATGTGATGTAGTATGTGATGATAATTTGTTATTTTCGAACATGCTCTGTTGATATGATTTAATATACACAGTACATGTTAATAAACACTACAGTATATGTGAATAAACAGTACAATATACATAATTGTTTGATGCAGTATATGTTTTTTATACAGCAATTGAAGTATATTGTTAGGTAAATAAATGTGTACTGTCATATAGAATAACATATACTATCAGGTTTTTACCTTTCTGATGTTCTTGCACTGTTCTATCATTATAAACTTCAGTATCCATATCTACGAGAAATCATAAAACAAACCTCTTCAAAATATTTTCGAATTTGTAATGAAAACAGAATTGTAATGTTCAAATAATGAAATCAAAATCATTAATAGCTCATGTTCATGATTTTTTTGAAGCCAATTGATAATTACTATGATTGATTTTTTGCAGATTTTGGCTGAAATCTCTTTCTGCGAAAATTGACAGAGGATCAATGACAGTATGTTGATGAAGATCGACGAAATCGGCCTGAGGAACTGGTTGATGAATATAGCACTGATAATCCCGCTGTTTGATGAAGAATATGAGGGTTTTGCCTTTGACTTAAATCAGGAATTTACTTATTTATTTTACCTGGTGGGTAAAGAATTATAAATGGGGCCCACAAGGTGTACAATAACACTAATGTGCATCTTATGCACATGAGTGTCACTCATACCTAAATTGTCCTTCATCAATTACTTTTGACGAAGACACACTAATTGTGTTTTTTCTTCAACATTCTCCATTTGTCAAGTCAAAAGGGAATTGGTGCATAACTAGTTGCCTCCTACAAATACTAGTCAAGGGGGAAACTTGGGGTAGGCCTCCTCTTAGGGATTTTTCTCTCTCGAAAAAGCAGCAACTAGGCCTCCTCTTCCATGGCTGGCGGCAACATCGTATATTTTACTTTTCTTTTCATGTTAATCATTGTTGTTGATTTATTATCTAGTTTTTAGCCCAGTTTCTCGGTTTCGTCATTTAAACATTTTTCGGAGAACTGTTAGGCCCGGTTTGGTTTACTTGTTAAGGTGGGGCACATTATTTATCAAGCCGATTAACTTATTTGTTTCAATTTTGGGAGTTTTAATATATCAGGCCGGCCCGTCTTCATAATCCACTCAACCTGGTAATATACAAAACACCATCCTCCCCCATATTGTCTATCAGCCCAAATCCAAAACTGTGGCCCACACTTTGATCCTTTGTAATTTTACGATAATGCCCCCAAAATTTGAATTTCCATTTATATGCTTTCTTATCACGAACTAGGGTTTTCCCTCCCATTTTGCGCTGCTGACTGCGAAGCTTTCTTCTCGCGACTTTGGTTCCAGCTCTGGGATACCACTACGACGGTGTAGTTCGGATTTCTACTAGGTCTGGCCGTAAATTTTTCCCATTTTACCTACTGAAAACACATCAGTATTACTTATGTTATTTGGCCGTTAATTTTTTGCCTTTTTTATGTATGTTTTGGGCCCTAATTGGAATGACTACGTGCACTTATCGTGTTGCCGATGAATCATACAGATTGGAAGCTCAACTCTAAAGGTACGGCTATGTCCCTTGCAGCTGATATCTGTGTTTGTTGATTTCTTTTTGCGTTCTTGATTTTTCGGCGACCCAAACAGGTTGATTTGTATAACTGTGGACGATGTAGTCGTTTGTTCATTACATATCCAGTACTTTAAAATTAAATTTGTGGTTTCACTTTTGTTTCGCTGATTGTGAAATATCTGAACTCACTGTCGCTCTATTTTTACATTGCAAACGTGAGTGTTGTTTGGGGGAAACATCGAAATTTTGGAGTTATATGACCGTTTACTGCTCATACGGGATCCATTCTTAATTATTGAAATGCTTTCTTTTTCTTTTTTTTTTTTTTTATCAGATTTTGATTCTCATTAGGTTGGTCCTCTTGTTTGATTGTGTTAGCTTCAGCCTACCATTGGGTGTGGTGTTCTCCTTGGCTTATGATAGGGATAACCCGATCACCTCGGGTCAGGCTAATACCAAAGCCCACTGATCGGCCCAGCACGTGCAAGCCCAGCAAGCACGTGAAGGCCCACCACGCGTAGACCCAGCAGGCCCAGGAACGCGCGTTGGCCCAGCGAGTGGTTTGTTCCGCAAATCAAGGCTGAAGATTCGTTCCCAACCGCCATGCAGCTGGAAGTGGGCGTGAATATAGGAAGTTAGTTAGGGTTCAGTTAGGGTTTAGGAAAGCTAAGTATAAATACGTGAAAAGAACTCTGAATTAGGGTTCGCACTCTATATACTGAATTACTACCTGTAAACTCAACGTTCTAGTAAAGGAAACACCTCGGCAAGAGTGATTTTCTGCCCGTGGACGTAGATCTCCGGATCGAACCACGTAAATCTTGTGTTTTTATATTCTGTTTGTGTAGATTATCGTTAGATTTTGTGGTTACCGGATTGCGTTTTATCAATTGGCGCCGTCTGTGGAAACGCTTTAACCAACAATTTTTTACGTTTACATCGCATTCAAGAATCATGGTGACAACACGTTTGAATCAATCTCGCCACGGTGATCAATCTAACCAGGATCCACCCGTGGATCAAGTTTTGCCGCCGAGGCAATTGCCGACAGGGAATACGTCTAGTCATCAGGGCAATCAAAACCCTCCACCCCCTCAAGACCTGCAAAACCCTAATCTTGCTGCTGCTCAACCACCGGTTAACATTCAAATTACCCCAGAACTGCTCCAGGCTTTCCTACAAGAGCATGCACATGTTCTTCAAGATTGGGCAGTTAATCGCCTACATCCCGCGGGGCCTGCCGGCCATAATGCTAATCCCGTGGTGCCCCCACCTCGCTCGCGTGATCAACAGGACCCGGGGCACTGCGGACGTCAGGATCGGCGACGGGAACGACCTGGTTCTTCCGAGGACCATGGGAGTTCTAACGAATCACGACCTCGCAATGATGAACCTACTGATGTGGATCGCCGCCGTCCACTTAATGCGACTAAGAGAGTTCTCTATGCCAATCCTCATGCTCTAGATCTTCAAGAGTATGAGCAAGTTCAACGCAATGTTGAACTGGACAGAATTCTGGGTCTTGATGCCAATGGAGATATCATCACACCGTTCTCCCAGGAAATCATGGCCACCTCCCTTCCCGAAGGGTTCAAACGGCCAGCCATACCACCTTACAATGGCACCGGAGATCCGGCCAATTTTCTTGGAGCTTTTAGGCACAGCATGCTTAGCTATGATAACATTACATCCCTCCAGTACTGCAAGATTTTCCCTGAGTACTTACAGGATGAAGCTCGGGTTTGGTTTGATTCTCTCCCACGCAACAGCGTATCCTCCTTCAGAGAACTCGCCGAGCACTTTTGGGCACGGTTCGAAGCACGGGCGAAGCCCATGGCCACCCTGGCCGATGTCATGAATATGGAACAGCGGGACGGTGAAACTGTCACCCAATTTCTTGACCGCTTCACAGCGGTAAGTCTAAAGGTGGGAAATTGCCCCGACGACGTAGTCATCAACGCATTCATGAATGGACTTCGTCCCGGAGCACTTTACACCGAATTAGTTCGGAATACCCCAGTCACAACCCGAGCACTGTTCAAAACAGTGTGCAAATTTGCTAAGGCCGAGGAGCAGACTCGCCAGAAGCGTGAGAAACATGCTAGCAAGCGGCAATCCGACAAAGCACAAACCGGGCCTAGTACTCGACCTAGTGCATTTTCCCGCCTGACCCCGGGGTGTTCAGAATCCCGAAGTGATATTCCACAATTGACTCCGTTGACGAAGTCACGAGCTGAAATCCTTTCTATCCATAAGAACGATCTGCGACCTTGTCCGCGGATGACTGCGCCTCCTGAGAAGAGGAATCGTGGAAAGTGGTGTGCGTACCACCGAGATCATGGGCACGAGACAGAGGAGTGCCGAGAACTCGGCAAGGAAATCGAGGAGTGCCTGAGGAAAGGATTCTTGCGCCAATACATTGCGCGGACCGATGATAAGCCCCGGACAGGTCAGAATGGGGGGTCATCCAATAATCACGGATATCATGACCGCGGCACACAACAAAATCGGCCGCCGTGGCAGAATAATCGGCCCGGGCCCAATAACTATGCACGACAAGATTCTGGCAATCGCCAACAACCACGCCTCCCGCCGCCACCTCCTCCTCCGGGAGGACCCGGAGACAACGCGCCTCCTCATGTGATAAACGTGATATATGGGGCCCTTCCCACCGGGGCCTCACGACACGCCTTGAAGGCAGAGGCTCGACGTCCTCCTCCCGAGGAGCCACGTCACAAACGCCTCCATCAATCCGAGACTGTCAGCTTCACGGATAGGGACCCGGTTCCGGAGATAACACCTCACACTGACGCTATTGTCATCGACATGACTGTAGCCAACATAACAGTAAGGCGGGTCTTCGTGGATAATGGGGCCGCGGTGAGTGTTATATTTGCCGACTGTTTCCAAAGGATGGGGATTTCACGGGATCAACTTCGACCGGCTCCCGGGCCACTGCAGACTTTCACTCAAGGTGAAGTCCAGCCAGAAGGTGTCATCACTCTCCCAGCATCTTTGGGGACTTATCCGAAGATAAAAACCATCTTCGTGGATTTTTATGTGGTGAATTCCCCGTCACCGTACAACATGATATTGGGCCGGGACTGGCTTACCCCCGCCAAAGCCATTTGCTCCACGTATCACCTCGCACTAAAGTTTCCCACCTCGCATGGCGAAGTGGCTATCCGTGGGAGTCAGCGAGTTTCAAAAGAATGTATGTATGTGGCACTCAAAAAGACTGCCAAGGTTCCACCCAAACAGCAGCTTCAGGTGGCATCGTCGGTTCTGGAACCTCGGGAATGCATCTCGTTGGGGGATGCCACTGCACAAGTCCCGCTTGATCCGTCCAAGCCGGAACAGACAGTAACCGTAGGAGCCGTGGATGTGCCATGGCTACACCAGGCTATAATTCAGACCTTGCGAGAATATTCCGATGTCTTCGCATGGTCTTCTCTGGATATGCCCGGAGTCTCTCCCGATATAATAACGCACAAGCTAAATATCGATCCCAGCGTAAAGCCAATCCAGCAGAAGCAGAGGAAATTCACTCCAGAGCGAAATGAGGCCATTCGAATCGAGGTAAAGCAACTCTTGGATGCAGACATCCTGTTCGAAGTATATTACCCCTCTTGGTTATCGAATCCAGTAATGGTGGTTAAATCCAGTGGGGCATGGCGGATGTGCGTCGACTTCTCCGACCTCAACAAACATTGTCCGAAGGACTGTTATCCCCTACCTTCCATAGATCAAAAGGCCGAGGCCGTCACTGGGTATGAGGCACTTTGTTTCTTAGATTTGTACAAGGGATACCACCAGATCTTTATGGATCCACTAGATGCCATCAAGACAGCATTCATCACTGCTTTTGGGTGCTATGCTTTTAAGAAAATGCCCTTCGGGCTCAAGAACGCCAGAGCCACATACCAGCACTTTATGGATCGGGTTTTCCACGGAGAGATTGGCCGCAACGTTGAGGTTTACGTGGATGACCTTGTTATAAAGAGTATCTCCCATTCTTCTTGTGTGCAAGATATCGCCGAAACGTTGCGCATCCTACGCAGCTACAATTTGCGGCTTAACCCGGCGAAATGCACCTTTGGCGTCGGCTCCGGCAAGTTTCTGGGATATATGGTTTCACAACAAGGTTTGCAGGCCAACCCGGCCAAACTTCGGGATGTGCTAGAATTGCAGCCACCCAAGACATTCAGGGATGTTCAGCGCCTCACAGGTGGTTTAGCGGCTTTAAATCGGTTCTTATCTAAAGCGGCAGAGCGCCAGCTTCCATTCTTTAAAATTTTGAGACAGGCGAAGTCCTTTGAGTGGACTCCGGAGTGCACCGAGGCCTTCGAGGCTTTGAAGCGTCACATACAGCAGCTGCCCACTTTGTCAGTTCCTCTCCCCGGAGAGCCGCTTTATTTATATTTAGCTTCCTCCGAGGAAGCTATCAGTGCTGCACTTGTGCGCGAAGTCAATGGGGTCCAACATCCTGTCTACTTCGCAAGTTGTGTTCTCCACGGGGCGGAGACACGGTACTCCGTGTTAGAAAAAACCGCTCTGGCAATTGTTATGGCAGCTCGGCGTTTACGGCCATATTTCCAAGGACGTAAAATACGGGTTCTGACCAATCATCCTATCCGCCAGATACTTGTCAAACCCGAGGTGTCTGGGCGCCTCGCAAAGTGGGCCGTCGAGTTAGGCGAATATGATATTCAATATCTTTCCCGACGAGCAATCAAGGGACAAGCACTTGCCGACTTTCTGGCTGAAACCCCGGGAGACGTTCCCCAGTCTCTGACAGACAGTGATACACATCACTCCGCTACCCACATACCCGCACATATGAAATGGCAGCTATATGTAGATGGAGCCTCCACAACTCGGGGAAGTGGTGCCGGGATACTCCTCATTGACCCCGAGGAGGTTGAAGTAAAATACGTCATCCGTTTCAAGTTCAAGGTGACTAATAATGAAGCGGAGTATGAGGCAGTTCTCGCCGGGCTCCGGCTCGCTCAATCCTTGGGCGTTCGTCATCTTGAACTCTTCACAGACTCCGAGATCGTGTCCAAACAAATTCAGGGGACCTATGTCGCCAAGGATGAAACAATGATCAGGTATCGTGCTCTAACACTCAAGCTCATGTCAACTTTTGATGCAGTTATTATCCAGAAAATACCGCGTGCTCAAAATACAAGAGCAGACGCACTCAGCAAGTTGGCCTCCACGGTCCAAACAAATATATCTCCGGATATCATGGTCGAAGACCTATCTCATCCAACAATTCAGGAGGCCACAGTTTCGGTACTGGCCAATAGTGATCCGAATTGGATGACTCCTATCATCCAATATCTCCGAGATGGAGTCCTGCCCACTGACAAGCTACGAGCTCGGCAGGTTGTCCTCAAAGCTCCCAAATACTCCTTTCATGATGGAGTCTTATACCGGCGGTCATACCTACAACCGAGTCTCCGGTGTCTCGCTCCTGCCGAAGCTACCCAAGTTCTGCGGGAGGTTCACGAAGGGACCTGTGCCAGCCATATCGGCTCCCGGACATTAGCCAAGAAAGTTCTCCGCTGGGGATACTATTGGCCAACCCTGTTCAACGATGCTCACGACTTGGTGATCAAATGCAGCAAGTGCCAGCTGCACTCCCGTGTAAAGCATCTGCCACAGACCGAGCTTACTGGAATCCAGAGTGCGTGGCCGTTTATTCAGTGGGGTATCGACATTGTTGGTCCATTCCCCGTTGCTCCGGGAGGATTGAAGTTCCTGGTTGTTGCCGTAGACTACTTCACTAAGTGGGTCGAAGCCGAACCACTTACAGCCATTACTGGTCAGAATATCTTGAAATTTGTGTGGCGTAATATTGTTTGTCGCTTCGGCATCCCGAGCACTATCATCTCAGACAATGGTAAACAGTTTGCCAACGATCCATTCCGGTCATGGTGTGACGAGCTCCACATCAAACAGATTTTTACTTCGGTTGCTCATCCTCAAGCCAACGGGCAGGTTGAAGTAACTAATCTGACACTGCTCACGGGAATAAAGAAGCGCCTGGATAATGCCAAAGGACTCTGGGCTGAAAATCTTCCACAAGTCCTATGGGCTTATCGCACAACACCGCATACTTCTACCGGGGAGACTCCTTACAGCCTTACTTACGGTTCCGAAGCCGTTATCCCTGCTGAAATCAGTGTGCCGAGTCCTCGCCTCCTCACATTGGTTCCAGAGAATAATGACGCGGCTCTCCGGGCAAATTTGGATGAGCTTGAAGATCGCCGTGACCAATCATTCATTCAACAGGCCAGATGTAAACAACGAGCAGCCCGGTATCATAACCTCCGGGTCCGAGGCACTCAATTCAATGTCGGGGACTTAGTTCTTCGGCTCAACTCAGCCAGCAAAGTCGCCCCCGAAGGGAAATTACACGCTTCTTGGGAAGGTCCCTACCGAGTCGTTGCCGCCCACGACTCTGGATCCTATCAGCTTGAACATCTCAACGGGACCCCGATTCCCCGAAGCTGGCACGTCACTAACTTAAGGCGTTTCTATCTGTGAAAGCCACATCTCAAGTACCATCTTACCTTTAATTTCTTTTATAGTTGTTATCTCTCTTTGTACTTTTGAGTTTGCTCCGGCACTTATCATTGAATAAAAATTCTTTCTTTGCATATCTTGCTGTGTTATCCTTTGCGTTACGGGGACGCCCTAACGCACTCATATTATCATTACTAGTCTCCGGACAATTGAAACTCTTTCTCTCGGTCCGTCCGAGGAGATTCGCATTTTAGTCCCCGGACTCATATCACTTTCTCGTCTGTTTAACCGGAGAAGTGTTTACTCCCGCCTGATCCGTCCGGGGAGATTGAATTTATCCATACTGTGTTCCCGAACACTCAATTAACACAATTAATAATTTTCCCTGTCGTGTTCCCGGACACCCGATTAAAATAGTTTGTAACCTGTTGCTTTCATTAAACCCGTTTGTACACACTACAACAGTTTTATTATCTTTTGAATAGTACAAACATCATAAAGTTTTTTACATAAGACTTCAAACATAAAAAAAAAAACAAAAACAAAAACACAACAACAAAGAGGAGGAAAGCTATTATCTCCGGCCCCCGAGCCAATACTCGGCGCTCCGGCGTTGCTGCCTACTTCTTGATCTTCGTTGCGTCCTCCGGGACCCTGAAGTTCTTCGGCCTCGGGCTCCGGCTCTGTCATCCCCTCGAGCTTCCCTACGCCGAGGACTGGCTCTGGGCGCTTGCCTAGGGACTTCGTTTCTGGTCCGCGCTCGGCTACTTTGTTGTGGCGCGGACCTCGGAGTTTGAGCCCACTGCTCAGGGTCCCAATCCTCCGGAGCCATCACTTCGATTTCCCGGGCCAGCTCCTCGACTACCTCCTCGGCAACCGCCGGGGGTTCTTCTTCAATCATGGTCACCGGAGCTGGCTCTCGGATAACTATGCCTTTGCTCTGTCCGGAGGGTTTCTTCTTGTCCTTTGTCTTCTTGTCCTTCCGAGGCGCTCTCGGGGTACCTTGCCTCTGGCTTGTACTGGCAATAAACTCCTCGGCAAAGGGCCTCCATCTGCCTCGGCCCTTGAGCCCTTCATACATGCTCAGAAGCAGCTCGAGTACTTCTCGCTTCCTTACGAGCTCCGAGGCATTCGCGGGGTTAGTGGCTGTCAGCGCCGAGATTTCGCTCTGGATCTCAACGACCCGCTCCTCCACTTCTTCAAAGGTCAGAAGACCGAACTCCGAGAGTATCCGGTCATACTCCCTCTGATGAACAAGGACGCGGCTCATCTCGGCAGCGGTAGACCGATATTTCATCTCGAAGTCTTTGGCTTTCTCCTCGGCCTCAACTACTTTCCTCTCTGCCGAGGCTACCTTCTTCTCCAGCTTTGGCACTACGTGCATTTGCAGATGATTCTTTTCTCCGCGGAACCACTCAAGTGATTGCATTAGCTTCTTTATTGTTTCGTGCAGCTCCGCGGTGTTCTAAACAGATAATAAGAGTCAACCAGATCGATTACTCTCAAGCATGTACAAGTTGGAATTCAGTTCGACAACAGACATAAATTGATCATGCAAGTAAAAAGAGAAGTGCAAGAGTCTGAGAAACAGAAATTATATTTCACATTTCAAAAGTACAACTGTTTCAATCAATACATCATTCCTAACATTCCTAAAAATGTACAACTTTAAATTTGCGGGGATCGACTGACCTCCCGCTCAACTGCCTCGGTCTCTTCGGGCAACCCCTCAGTCTCTTCAGTTGCTGCGACGGCCTCGATCGCAGCTGGGGCTTCGACCTCCATCCGTGGAGGGGGCTCAATGCTCCGGGGAGCGGTGACCAGTTCACCTCGGCAGAATGCCAGGAATTCTTTGTCCTGGTCCACCTCGCAGTTTGCCACTTCCGCGGCCGTCAGAAGTTGCTTTTTCTCCCCGAGAGCTTTCACCAGGGGCCACTCCGGCAGATTTGCTAGCGCCGCATAGTAGGCCTTCTCCACTCCGACCACTGACTCAAAGTCATACCCGAATTCTGGACGATATATGTCCACATTCGGGTAGACCGCCTTCACTTGCTCCAGCAGCGCGGATCGAGTGGCCTGGTCCCCGATAGCCACAAACTTCGTCTGGAAGTCGAGGAACGTGGTGGTCTTGAAGAGCTTGTCGGCAAAGGCCTTCAGCAATGCTCCCTGCCCCTCGACTCCGGCAGCTTCCTTAGCTTCCATTTCTGCCCGCAGCTGAAACAGTTCACCACGGAGAGCGTGGTTCTCCGCGTCCACCCCGCGCAGACGCGCGACCTCGGTTTCGACCAAGGCAGCCCTCTGGCGTGCCTCGGTCATATCGTGGGCTAGCCGGTCGTTGCGCACCCGCAATTCCCTGGCCACCTCGGCCAGCTTCTCCTTTCCCTCCTTCTCGCTCTTACGGCCGAGGTCTAGGATACCTCGCGCCAGGCGCAGGAGTTCTTCAGCATCCGCGCCCTCCAACCCCAGAAGACTCGGGGCCAACTGTTCAACCTGGACAGTTACACGGCAAATAAGGTCATCCGCAGCCTTCATAACAGACACTTCAGGTACATAGAATATGATCAGCATTTTAAGTTTACCTGCAAGCTCTCCCCTGCCCGGGGTCTTTTGGATGGCGCTTGCGGAGTCCCAGTAGGCTCCGGCCTCTTCTTTGATACGGGAGGAGACCCCGCCGGCGTCACCCGTTCTTCCGACCCCGCTGATGGTCGTGCACTCGGTGGCATCTTCCCCCGGGGAGACACCTCAGTGGCTTTCCCTTTCTTTTTTGCCGTTGCCGACGCTGCAGGGCTCCCAGCAGGCTCCTTTCCGAAGCGTCCCACTGCATACAAAGGTTGTGGTTAGTCCTGCGCAAAACGACAGTTTAAACAGCAAGAAAAAGAACTCCTACCCTCTTCAGTCCCTGCATTGCCCGAATAATACGGACTCAGCCCTGCCTCCTCCAATTCCTCCTCGGAACAGAGGGTTTTGAAAGTCCCCACTGTCCGGAATGTGTGTATCACTTCGGCCCCCGGGCTCTCCACATGAGCGGTGTCAAGAACCTCATTAGTCCTCCACTTCGGCAGAGCTACTTTATTCCTAATGAATATAAACCTCTCCTTCCAACCCTCTACCTTACTTGGGTTCTGAACCTTGAACCCACCTCGGGCTCGGGGACTAAAGGAATACCACCCCTTGGACTTCCCGAAGTTTTTTAGTTGGAAGAAGAACCTAAAAAGCTCTACAGTTGGTTCTAGTCCAGCCTGTTTACAGACCACGGTGAATCCCACCACCTGCCTCACCGCGTTCGGCGCTAATTGACAGAGAGCAATACCGTAATATTTCAGCAATTGGGTGACAATGTCCCACAGCGGCAGTCTCAGGCCTACTCTAAGGGTATCTATATATACACTAATAAACCCCTGCGGTGGGCAACAGGCCCTATCCTCGGGGTTAGGGATTATATACTCAAGGTTGAAGGGAAGGTAAAATGACGGGAGTTCCCTCTCAATTTGCTCTCGCGACATCCGTAGTGCCACGGAGGACACCTCCCGACCCTCCTCCGCGCACGGATAGAAAGCAACCATCATAACGTTGCATTCCCGGCCGTCGACCCTGTCTATGGTCCTAACCTCATTCCTCTCCGGAATGAGATATGATAGGGGGGAGATGTCTAACGGGGTATTCGAAGTCCCTAATTCTTCAATCGAGCCAGAAGATGAGGCAGAAGATGAAGAAGACGAAGAGGGAGACATACTTACTTGGGTGGAATTTGAGAAGGTTGATTTGAGAAGTTTTTTATCTGAGATGAATCACGAGTGCAGATTGCCTCTTTTTCCCGCTTTCTAAACTGATGAATCGCAATGAAGAAGATGAAAGGTTACTGTGCAGTTACTACAATTATATACACAAAAACCAACGGCTTCGATGCAGGCTATTCAAATTCAGTGATGAGGATTTAAGCGTGCTCTTCACGCGCTTTACAGTTCCCGAGGCGCGTGGGGAACAGGTTTCTTGGAAGTTGCAGAGCGTGTCACTTCACATCCCTCTCTCTCATGATGGCGCCGCCAATCACATCAGCCTCACCCTTCGTCAGGAAGATTCAAACTACACCCCGGTGTACACTCCACCTCGGTCATACTACCACACTCCGGTGTACCCCCACCTCAGCCAGGTTGTTATAAACTCCCAACGCGTTTCTTGCTTCTGGGAAACTCGATATCTCGATAAATGTCTTATGCACTTCGGCCTAGTTCAGTCATCCGTAAACACTTCGGCCCGCCAGCGACCCCGGTCCTTCTTGCTTACGGTTCCACTCCGATGACAACCGAAGCTCCTACCTCGCTTCGGCTGGGAGGGGGGCATCTGATAGGGATAACCCGATCACCTCGGGTCGGGCTAATACCAAAGCCCACTGATCGGCCCAGCACGTGCAAGCCCAGCAAGCACGTGAAGGCCCACCACGCGTAGACCCAGCAGGCCCAGGAACGCGCGTTGGCCCAGCGAGTGGTTTGTTCCGCAAATCAAGGCTGAAGATTCGTTCCCAACCGCCATGCAGCTAGAAGTGGGCGTGAATATAGGAAGTTAGTTAGGGTTCAGTTAGGGTTTAGGAAAGCTAAGTATAAATACGTGAAAAGAACTCTGAATTAGGGTTCGCACTCTGTATACTGAATTACTACCTGTAAACTCAACGTTCTAGTAAAGGAAACACCTCGGCAAGAGTGATTTTCTGCCCGTGGACGTAGATCTCTGGATCAAACCACGTAAATCTTGTGTTTTTATATTCTGTTTGTGTAGATTATCGTTAGATTTTATGGTTACCGGATTGCGTTTTATCAGCTTACTAGATTGAAATTCGATCATCTTAGAGTTCATCTGTGTACCACCCGAATTGCAGTACGAGATGTTATTGTGAATTATTAATTATAGTAAAAGTCTGCTGTTTGGCCTGTACAAGTATTCAGATTTGCTACATTTATTTTTGTAGAAGACATATTAAAAAGCTTAAAGTTTACTGTTGTCAATGGAAGGTCGTTTAGCTTTCTTATTTCAATAATTTCAAATTAACCCAGTGTATCATGTGAAAATTTCCAAAGAAGCGATGATTCTTTTAGTTCCCAGACTTAGAACTAGTTTTTTCAGCAATCATAAATTGGATTCTTGTTTTCCCCACCGTTTCCATTTTGTGAGTTCACAGATTTAGACATGTTGTTTCAGCGGTCATAAATTGGATTGTTGTTTTCCCCACCAGGCAATGGCTCATCTTAACCGTCGTTCAGCAAAAGTAATCATTGTAGTAGAAGAAATTATTCATCAGCTTGTGTTCCTTCTTAAAATCCTTTCAACCCTCCCAAGTTTAGGTAGTATCAAAACCCGGAGATATTGCGAGAGGTTAATTATATATAACATGGCTGTTATGACCCCGACTAGGATGCTATATCTTAATTCTTTAGTTGGAAATAGCTATACAGATTGCTTCTCCAAGCTTAGGATAGACCGCCAAACCTTCTCAAGGTTATGCTATCTATTGCACCATGCTGGGGCTTTACGCGATAGTAGGTACGTTTCTGTTCGGGAACAGGTCTCCTTATTTCTAACTGTGTTAGCTCACCACACCAAGTACCGCTGCATACGATTCGACTTTAAGCGTAGCACCCACACCCTTAGCGTCTACTTCCACTCCGTTCTTAACACTATCATGAAGTTGCATCCTCTATTATTAGCCAAACCGGAGCCGATCGACGAAACTTGTACCCACCCGAGATGGAGGTGGTTTAAGGTACCTTTTCTTACATCTTTTAAAATTGAAATCATGTATTTCCCACAATTTAGTCAAACCAAGAATGATAATTAGTATTGGTAACTCATTTCCAGGGCTGTATCGGAGCATTAGACGGGACGTACGTAGAAGTTACCGTCCCTGAGATCGATAAACCCCGCTATAGGACTCGTAAAGGTACCGTTGCGGTGAATGTCCTGGCAGCGTGCGACATGAATTTGAAGTTTATTTACTTGCTCCCGGGCTGGGAGGGCTCCGCGGCTGATGCTCGGATTCTCCGGGACGCCATTAGTCGACCAGGCGGCCTAAAGGTCCCAGAAGGTAATCAATTTAATAAAATCAGAATGCGGGTTATCCTTTTGTGGCAGTCGTTTGTTTAGTTAGAACAAACCCCACAGTTTGGAGTCTCCCAATAGTTCAAAGTTTTATTATATTTACTCTCTATGTCCGGGAGATCCTAACCTCACTCGTGCTCAAGTAGTTTGCTTAAAATCTAACTAAGCAAGATGCTTCCAATGGCAGGTCACTTTTTCCTATGTGATAATGGCTATATGAATTGCGAGGGGTTTGATGTTTCGATATTCTAGGGTTGTCCTAACTAGATACTAAGTTGTAAATATTGATTTTAGTAAAAACTAAAGAATTTAACTAATTAACTAAATTACTTAATGAATTATGACTCAATGCTTGGCAAACAAAAAGGAATGATAATCAAGAAGAAAAGGTATCCTAGTGTTTCGATTTCAGAATATTACTTCAATGACGATTATGTTTAATTATTGATTTTAAACCGGTTTAATGTTTATTAAGTGGTGCTTTAATAACCTAACCCTCCTCTCGAAATGATTAATTTTTTTTATTAACTAGAACAATTACCCTCTCATGTTAATTAATTTTAGTAACTCCCAAAAGCTCACGGTCCTATGCCTACACAGTCATAGACAACTGCGCTCTATGTCGTACGTCTGATAACAAACCCATTCCCTCGAAGCGGATTTGTTAAACGAGATTACTAAACCTAGATGGTCAATCTAAATTCAGTTATAAAAACAAACATAAAGATAAACACTTTAAGAACGGAATCAATAAATCAAAACATTGTTGTAAAAATCCCTACTTTCTAACCCTAGGACATGAATAGCTCATGCCTAGCAACAATCCAATACAAAACTCTGAGAAAAACATTGCGAGAATTGAAAACTAGAAAAATAAACTAAACCCGGATTAATCGTCTCGATGATCTTTGTCTTCTTTGTCCTCCAAGTTTTCGTAACTCTTTCTTTAGATGTCCCTGGGAATATGAAGTGTGTCATCTAAAAACCGAGCTTTGCCTCTTTTTTATAAGCTTTTGAAAAGTCATCAGGAGACTAGGATTCGAATCCTTTTTTAAACAGGAAAATCTCAAAATCGCACTTCTGGACGCGACCGAGTTGGCTTGTTGACGCGACCGCGTCAATGCATTCTGAACCCGCTGTTTTTAACCCTTCGACGCGACCGAGTCACGTCTTTGACACGACCGCATCGGTTCCTTCTGTTTGTTGGGCTTTCTGGACCGGTTTAGACCAGTCTGAGCTGGTCTGGGCCGGTTTTTGGCCGATTTGGACCAGTTTTGATTGGTTTTGTCCGGTTTAGCATTCCCTTCGACTTGTTCTTTCGACCCTTAATCATAAATTGCGGCTTTTAATCCTGAAAATGCTCAAAAATACCTTAATACAAATCAAACACGTTAAATGGTCCAAGATATGAAATATAAGCAATTATCGACCATATACACATGCAAATGCTACAAATCTACACTTAAAGTTGACCTAAATGCATGCATACACGACGTGTATCAGTATAAAATTAATATTAGAATTAAATCGTCTCTATAATGAAAAAATATATCGTCATTATATCTATGTCTTCAGCGACTGTTTATATTACCTTTATTTATACAATCATATGGTGACACACTTCAGCCGTCACAACTTTTACTCATTTAGTGGCATTACATTTTTTGTCACTTTATAATGATAAAATATATTGTCCGCATATCCAAGTCTTTAGTGACAAATACAATTTTCGTTACTTCATGCAATTATTTTGTGACAAAACACGTTGTCACCACCTGCGCGTATTTAGCAATGATGAAGTTTTGTCACATATTTTTTAGTTTTTTGTTGACGTAATGCGTCGTCATTATAAAAATTGATAAAATGATGATAGGTATTTTGTAACTATAAAATAACTCTTTTGTGACGATTTATTATAAACACGACAATATAGTGAATATAGTTATGATGATGAAAGTGTCACTATAGTTTGATGAGTTCGGTAAAACATTGATTTTTGTCACCAAAATTTGATATTTTGATGACAAAAATAGCTTTCGTCATATTATATGTTTACTTTCAATGACGAAATACAATATAAGATGACAAAACTTAGATGCTAAAAGTGACGAATTATGCATCAGTATAAATTATAATATATGGTGACGATGACATATTATGTCATCAAAAGTCATACTTTTGTTGACAAATTCAAATATTGTCACATATACCTAATACAACAGACACACCATGACAATCATTGTAACGATACAATTTCATCACCAAATACTTACATTGACGAAATATGATTTTTATGTGACGAATTTTGTCATCACAAAAACTCAAATTTCTTGTAGTGAGGTGCTGAAGAATCAGCTAGAAGAGGGCCTTGCACATATTGCCCCTATACAGATGTGTCACAAGGTCCTTCCACGAATCCTCATAGGTGGCTCCAAGAAAGAAGCTGCTATTCTGCCTATTAATCAACTGACCAGTGATAACAGCGTAGTGACTCAAAAATAGATCCAAATAAAATAAGCCTTCCAGATCGGCACGAGTGAAGATCACAACATCATTCGTAGGCGAGATAGGACATGGGGTCGCCCGAGCTAGGGCCTTGTACACCATACGCGGCCTTGCCCGAACAAAGGCATTCAGCCTATGAGAGAGATAGTCAGCCGCCAAGATAAACAGAGTGGGTCTCCCTGCCAGAGGCCCCGACTCGCGTCGGAAAAACCAACCGGGCTCCCATTAACAAGGACTGAGAACCAACAATTCTCCACACATGTACAAATGTGCTCATAATTGTCAAAAACCAATTATCAGATATTGCCAAAATTATAGTTGGTATCTTATGATTGATTTATTATATATATACAAAAAAATTCCAAAAATTAATATACAAATGATTTTTTTGTTGCATTTTCATTTTATATATAATTGATTTGTTATATATATATGTGTGTGTGTGTGCGCGTGCGCCCGCACGCTTACGTGCGTGTATTTATGTATGTATGTATGTATGTATGTATGTATGTATGTATGTATGTATGTATATAATTCTAAAACTTAACACACAAATGATTTTCTGTTACATTTTTTTTTTTTGTATATAGATGAAAATAATATTGTTATGGTCTTTATTTTAAGATCTACGTCGCTTATTTTAAAATAAGTTATTTACAAAATTATAATTGTTTGTGGATTGTTTACGTTAGGTTTGTGTATGTCGTATGCGTTAATTATTTGTATTGGGTTTGCCTATAGATAAAAATTAATTGAACATTTTGAAAAAAAAAATTAGTACATATTTTTATAGGAAAATACTCAATTTGATTTATTTTTGAAAACTTCAATATTAATATATAAACAAAAACACATAATTTTATCTTTACTAATATAATATTTTAGAAATAGCAAAATCAACAATTTTTTTTTTTTTAATTTTCAAAATTAGAGATAATAACTTTTTTATGAATAAAAAAAAAAAAGAAATTAGTGAATGCAGCACGCTGCGTGTTTAAATTTTTTTAAAGTATATCTCCAATATCTGAAAGGCACGAATAAGATTTTTATATTTAATTTATCTTTACTTACGATAGATAAAAATCGATCATCATTTCTTAAAATTTAAGTTGTTACTAATATTAAATTTAACGTAAGCAATGGTTTGGTTGGTTCTTTATTGAGTTCATAATTGAATATCCATTGTGTAATGAAATATTTCTATAAAATTCTAGTTACAAATAAAACTAAGTTAATCTTTTTTCTAATGAAATAAATATATTTCACATCATGCATCGTACGATGTGAAAATTCTAGTAGAAAGGCAAGATAGGTTAGGATGCTTACAATTATTTAAATAATATTGATATATAAAGTGATATTTGTAATGGGATGATATATGATATGATGTGTAATGTAGATTTTAAACCTATAAGTACAATGATGTTGAGTTATAATTAAAAGTAGTTGATAACCGGTGATTCCATGCAACCCCGTAGGTAGTGCATGCACACTACATAATGTGTGACACGTGACACATTCATAGGTATCGGTGGTTAATATTTTATATTTTTTTGAAGATTTGTCACATGTCACACATCTTGCAGTGTGTTAACACTACCTTGAATTTGGAATAAAAAATTCCTAGCTAATGATTAACAAAATAGTTATGATTTGTAGATTCACATTATTATATTATATAAAAAGATATGTGTAATGATTGGCTAATTGATAATAATTAAAAATGTTATTAAGATTAGAAGAAGAGCAAGGGTTTGAATATGGATGAAATGAATCATCATCATCTATACAGTAAGACAATTATACTTTCGATCGAGCACAATACGATCCAAACACCTATTTACTTAGGTATCACTATCCTTCTATATCCCTTCTAAATGGATTTGGGGTGGGACTGGTCTCATTGATTCAACACAAACTAATGTTTACATTTAAGAATTATTCCAATTAATCAAATCATTTGTATTTTTAGCAGAATCAAATTTGTTTACTTTTTCATTTCATGAATGGATGAGATTATTGATTTTAACTTTCTGCCCTTCCACTTATTTCGCTCAAATTAGGCTACACCATTGGTTTGCATTTAGTTTCTTCATATCTCAATTATCGCTTAATTGATAACCCATTGAAAGGCAAAAGTCATGAATGGTAACAAACAGAAAACTATTTTGCAAGCAAAATCTTATGGTTATAACACACGAATTATAACTGCAAACAACCTTCAATGTCCGTTTCATGCTTTTCCTCTTCTTATATTAAAAACTTCAATACCCTAATAAAAAGTACACAATCAAAAGTCCATGTCTAGGAGAAGTAACAAAAGTAGAAAATAACCGAACCCAAGAAATATACTGAAGATAAATCGACATTGAAATAAAAAGATTTTTGAATTGCTTAACCAACAAAAATCAATTGGATTATCTGAATTTCTTCGAAAATTCCGACAATACCGCCATCCATTCTGGAAAAGTGCACGAGTCCAAAGCAAAGAATGAAAAAATATAGAGATTAATAAAAAACGAAGGAAGAAGCTGGAATTTGTGGAGGAAAAGGACCGAGAAAGAAAGATGAAAGTTAGTGAGGAAAATAACAAATTAATAATCCCTAGGGATCATTTTAGTCGTAGGGGTGGGATCATTGGTCCAACCATTTGTCCCAAATAATAATTATATTCTCAGGTCGGCTTGTTTCGATAGTCCTAATAAGTAAACATAGAATTATTCGGAATATTTATCAATGTAAAGAGACCCTAAGGGCCCTAACATTAAGCACTGTTCCATAGTCAACGGCCACTGAATCACTGATGGCTCAAACTTATATTACTTTCAAGGCTATTCGACCAAGAGATACCATTGACTCAGAAAATCAGCCCATAGAAAATGATCCCACTTTAATACCACATCAGGTCATTAAAATCTTCCACTCAATAATGGTAGCTACCTTCAAACCATTTTAATTTGTTTCATAAAGATAAAGAAATCATCAAATTATAATTTTATTTCATGCACATTGAAGCAACAAATCTGCTTAATTAATTAATTGGTTACAAGACAAAATCTGTGGCACCAAAATTGTGATGCAATAGCCTATGTGCAATCTGGTCTCTGGCATGCAATGCATTAACAGAGGTGACACTATTCTCAGGTGCCACTGCCACTGCCACCTCATCATCCTCCATCTCCTCAAAACAAAACTCCTCATTCCTCATTTCACATATATTATGCAACACACAGCATGCCCCTAAAACCACCGGCAAATCCTGCAGCTTCATCTCCGTGCGCTTCCGCAGGCAGCTCCACCGCCCCTTCAGCCTCATGAACGCCTTCTTCGCCACCCTCTCTACTTCCCCCATCTTCTCATTAAACGCGTGTTGCGCCCAGCTACGGTTCGCATTGCTGTACGGAACCAAAGCCCACTCCAGTAACGGATACGCTGTGTTTCCTGCTATCCAAGTCTCCTTTAAACCTCCCCTGTTTCCACGCTGGAAAAGAGCAGATTTTTCTAGCACTTGGTATTCGCTCATTGAACCAGGCCATCCCACGCAAATGTCCGTGAAAACCCCCTTCGGATCCACAACACCTTGTACGGTGATCGAGTAGGACGTTTTCTGGTTTCTATCTGTGTGTTTCTTGTTCAAGTACGCAGCCGCGCTTACTTTTGGCGCGATGATTGGGATGTGACTTGTGTAGATTGATCCGCCTATGTTTCCGATTCCTGAAAACGATTCGAAGTCTTTTTTTATTTCTCTCATTCGATTTGAGTTAGGCCATTGGAGGAATTTAGGCATTAGGACAGTGCGTATGGCTGTGCAGACGTCCAGGACTAGTTTATGGCAGGTGGAAATTCCTAACCCGAACCGCTTGGAGACTTCTCGGAGGGCCTCGCCGGTGGCTAGCCTCCATATACAGACAGCAACGCGGTGGCGGACGGGGATCGCCTGCCGCAGTGTTGTGTTCTTTTTAGTAACGGCGGGTTCGAGTTGATCGCAAATGAAATCGAATGTGGCTCTGCTCATTCTGAATGCTTTTTTGAATTCTTCTTCGGGGAAATCGGGGCTGTTTACTAGCTCCCACCACGCTTTAGACCGGTCTTTCACCCACAGGCGTCGCTGTGAGCCGCCGGACTCGTCTGAAGTTGCTACTGTATCATCAGCGTCGAAGCGGCGCCGCTTGGGTGGCGGGGAATTGCCGGAATCGGTGGAATTAGAGTAGCCCTGTAATTGATTGTTTTGTTGGTCGAATGCGAGCAATTTGGTGAGTAAATCCTGAACGGATGGTTCATGGTCAAATCTGGGGCGTTTTTGAGTGTCGGAAAAGGAAATAATACTGGGTTGGGAATCTTGAGCGAAGGAAAATGAAGGCGAATAGTCTTGAAGAAGGGGGGAGGGTGAGATTTCCATTCTGAGAGAGTAGAGGATAAGAAATAGAATTGAATTTGTGAGATATATAGTGGGATGGAGGGGGGGGGTTGCAGATGATGATGGGTTTTGACGCGGTGAGGTAGGTTCGAGGAGGGGGGGGGGGGGGGGGGGGGGGTTGGGGCTGACCAAGGCCCAAAGGGGCTAGTTTTACTTTTACGCGCTTGGATAGTATTAAAGCACGTTTGGTTTTTTCAGGAAGTAAGGAGGAAACGCCACAAACTTGATAAATAAATAAACATGTCTACTTATTTGCGTGTTGAAACCCATACTGTAGCAGACCAGAATCAACACACTTCTCATGCTTTTCCTAAAATACACACTCTCATGCTGCTTCACCTTGGACTCTATTGTTTTTTTTTTATTTTTATTCTTTTCTTTTTCGAACTTCCAAGTGGACAATGATTGAGGATTACAGTCTTGTTGGTTTTGATGCCACAAACTCCCTCCTTCCCAGTTAAATTGTTCTACTTTCCATTTCGATCTATCCCACTTAATTTGTCACATCCATAAATAGTAATCAAATGCAACAATCTACACCCTCAAAATATCCACATTCAATCTCTATCTTTAAAAAAGTCAAAGATTCCACAAAATTTGTTTTTTCTTAGCATTCGTGTCCCGTCAACTGTGACAAGTTAACGGAGACGGAGGGAGTAATAATTTTGGATAATAAGGAAATTTTACTGTATTCACAACTTTTATAATACTCCCTCCTCTTAATAAATTATGTTTTTTTAAGTACAAATTTGTGTACTAGGGCTCACTGCAAATTGATCTCTTCTGGGTTGCAGGATGATCAATTGAATGAATTGCAATCAGTTTTCTGCAAGGACGAAAATATCGGTATTCGCGGAGATATCGATCTTTCAATTTACGGAGATATCGGTGAGATATCGATTAATATCGAAATATGGGTGCAATTTTCTGAAAAATATTTAAAAATATATTAAAAATTTAAAAAATTAACATGATATATTTACAATTATTATAACAAACTCAAATACATATAGGCATCTTAAATTTGATAGAAATAGATTTATTTACAACTAATTCATAAATATAAAATAATATAAACAATGAGTGGCAATATAAAACATTTTTTGACGTTTTTCATACAACATTACTAATTACTAGTACGAAAAATATTATATTAAAAATTCGAAAGTTTAACAAAATATTTCAAAAATATTATAACCAACTTTAATACACAAATTCATCTTAAATTATAAACAAAACAAAAGATTTATAAAAATGTCCAATTATTATTTTATACTTAGTTTTTATATTTTTAATTTTCATTTTGATAATTAATTATGGACCAATTATTTTCATTTTGATAACTAATTATGGACCAAAAATAGCCAATTATTTCTAATTTTCATTTTCATAAGGCATATATTATTGTAAGTAGAATTTTACTAAATAGGTTATATAAATAATATGTAGACATAATGATATGTTGTTGACTTTGTCTGGTGGTTAAAGCTTGGAACTTCATTCTAGAGGTCTCAAGTTCGAAGCTAAGTTTGGGCAAAATTTTAAAAAATTTGCTGAAACAAGAAAAAAAAAAAAAAAAAAAAAAAGGATTTGGCGAGATTTCGCGAGCGCGATTTTTTAATCCTTGGTTTTCTGAAAGAATTATGGGCTTGTTCGTTTATGTTTACAAAGAAATACTTTCCACTGTTTACTATTTTAAATATATAATTCATGTGTGTTTTTATTTAGTTACTTGTTTTTTTCAACTCAATCAATACATTTAAGGGTCATTCTAGTATGCAATGGTTGCATAGGTGCACCCAAAGGTTATAATAGTCTTTTTCTCATACATAGTGGAACCCTAGGTTAAAATTTTGAAAATCTTGTGGCAATATTTACTGGTTTTGCCATCAATTCAAGTTTTCAACCCCAATTCCCTAATTTCTCTATCCTCAAAACACAAATTCTCCAAATTCTCAATAGTAAACTCGAAGATGCTCGCCATTGTTACTAGTAAATTTCTCACCATTCTTACAGTATGTAGCAACGAAGGTTCCATCAAGTATTTCTCTCTCTACATATCAGTTTATGCGTTTGCCTATTGTGTATTATAACTCCAATTGAGGTTTTTCTTTTTTCTTTCATTCTTCGGGGTTTTGTTGAACCTGATTTAGAAAATTGATCTAACGAGAGCTGTTAATCTTGTAGAAAAAATTGTTTCGTCTCCGTATCAGTAGTTAATTCCTGTATTCATTAGTTGATTATGATGAATTCCTTGTGAAATTTACTAGGGTTTCGTTTTCGCATACTACTTCGTGTTTCGATATTAAGCTTGAATTTTATGTGTAATTTGCATTCTAGACCTGATTGGGGGTCGCACAGAGAGAGAGAGAGAGAGAGAGATAGAGAGAGACAGATTTAACCAGGCCGTTCATTATTTGATCTGTTTATGTTTTTATGCTACTTTTTCTAGGGCTCTAAATGAGCCAACTTGAGTTGAACGTATTATTTTTCGAGCTTGTTTGAAAAGCAATGGAGCTTCTAATATTATTTTTTAACTTATTTTTTTATTAGTTGAATCGAGCTTTCATTGAGCTGAAAAATGAGTCGAGCTCAAGTAGTTTGATAAATTCACTTATTTTTATGGTTTCTACTAACCGAGCTTGAGCTACAGTCTGAGATTTCAATTGTATTAGACGTAAAATTATGTTCAAGCTTGTTGTTTAATATTTAACCTTCTAGTGTTGTAAAAGAGTCGAATTTAGTTGAACGTATTATTGTTCAAGCTTATTTGAAAAGTAATGAAGATTATAATATTATGTTGAACTTGTTTGATTATTGGTTAAATCAAGCTTTTATCTTAGTGGAACATAAGTTGAGCTCGGGTCGTTTGATTCTCACTTACTTTAACGAATTCTATGTACCGAGATTGAGTTAGAGCTAGAATCAAGTTTTAGATTGTATCAAACGTAAAATTATATTCAAACTTGTTTGATTTCTTTAATCAAACATAGCTCAAAGTAGCTTTAGAGGAACTATCTCGAATCGAATATCTAGTAGCATACCTTGATTTTCAGCTCTAACTATTTCAAGCAACTTTGGAGGTGGTTTTATTTTTCGTTTATGTATTGGTTTGGGGGAAAGACGTTTCTATGTCAGCAACATAAGCCCGAAAATATAGAAAAATTGTTCATCTTGTAGCAGTTGAATGAAAAAGGTTTTTTATGAAAATCGCAATTTGAGATTTTGTCTCTGAGTTTACTATTACATACGTAAAATTTATAATCATACAATTAGGATCATTAGAGATACAAGACATTTTGGTCTATTTTGATTATTTGATTTGTTTCAATTTCATGGTATTAAGTCAATATTTTCTCATATTTGTCTTGACAAGAACTCACTCAGAAAGACTTGTTCGTTTTTCAAATCAGAACTAAATAACAGAGTTTGTTCACAGTGGAATTTTGATAAGTGAGTGATGAAGGAGGGAGAAGAAGAGTCTATGCCGGTAGATGCAAAGATTGTTAAGGAACTGTTGAGATCAGTGGGTGTCGAAAATTACGAACCTCGAGTTGTGAATCCATTTTTAGAACTTCAGTATAGACGCGTTGTTGACGTGTTGACGGATGCTCAGGTCTATTCGGAGGATGCTGGAAAATCTTCAATAGATCATGCTGATGTAAAGCTTGTAGTCCAGTCCGAAGTCAACTTTAACTTCACACAGCCTCCTCCCAGTGAGGTAATTCAACTCTATTTTATGCCGACTGCTGTCTTTGAAATGTGTCTCTGTGAATCGGACTATGTCTTTAGTTTAATTTTTTAGTAATACTATTTTTTCATAAATATGGACTAGGTCATGTAAATGAGTGGCTATATTATGGTGTTGCAAATCAGAGGTGTAATTTAGCTGAGTTATCCGAGCCAGGGGTGTTCATCTATTAGTTCGGTCACTGACCAAACTGAAAACCGAAGTAACCATAAATTAAAAATCGAATTGAACTAATTAGTCTGAAAACCGAATATGTTAACTGAACCGAAATAAATGGGTTTGGTTTCGGTTACAGTAAATTTTTTGATAATTGAGATTTTTTTATGTTAGGACCCAATTTCTTGATTTTCTTTGTAGTCTTTTCAATTGGGAGATATTCCAGTTGATATAGTATTAGTCAATCTAATATTTGTGGTATATTGATGCCAACGGTAGCTTTTACGGTGTTACGAAAATGTTCTGGAGCATTTCTATTATACTCGTTTCCCAATGAACATTTATTATGAGATGTTTTCTTTTCACAAACACAACATTCATAAGAATGGATATATTGTCTTTCGTGTATCTGTGATTCCAATGACTTTTACGTCATTAAAGGAGGATGTCTTGCATGATAATGCAGGCCAGAAAAAAAGCTGATATAGCGAAGAGAAACAGAATACCAGCAATATACAAGCAAATAAGGAAGATGATGAAGAACAACAAATCTCAACTTGTTGCTAAAACCTTAAATTCTGCTCACAAAACGGAAGACGTTCCAAAATAGCTGTTGGGACACAAGTTATTCTTTTGATGGTAAGGTAGATGTCCTACTATTAGGTTCCCGTGTAACTCCTGGAATTAGGACTGCTACTTGCTGAATTTATTCCTTGTTTTTTATATGGACAACATGAAAGATTGAAGTTTCGCCAAATGCTTTTGAACAGAAAAAGTGGAGGCGGAAAATTTACGATAAATTCTCTGACGAAAGAAAGGTTCTGAAATTGAGTGATACTCTAGTACATCGTTTGTTAGTAGAATCATTATGCAGATACTTTTCACCTTTATTACATGATGGTCATTGTGAACGAAATCGAACATGTTTGTTCTTTGCAGGATTATCGGGGTAAAGGACAAATTTATCCCAGACAAATTAGTTTTGGGTCTCGCCATTCATATATAGAGAATGTTATTTAAGTTTATTATCCATTCTTGCAAGCATATACTGCTTATCACATCTAAAAATTTACTATCCAAGAAGTCAAATAGTCACTCATATACTTAGAGTTGGTTTTCAATAAGAATAGTAGATAGTTGCCTAATTATTTGTGGAATCATTATTGGGAAATAATTGTGGTCCCACATTCTTCGTTAAAGTAACCGGATTACTATTGAGAATCTTCCTCACTCATGAGAGCGTGCTACTATTTTTCTTCTTGACTGATTCCAATTTTGATGTGTTCTTATTCATTTAGAAAAAAGGATAAAAAAATAGGACCATATATGCGACGGTATCTTGTTATCATCCCTCGAACCTCAAAACCTGATGTTGTTAAGCAAATAGAGGAAGTTTCCATAGGGAAATGGTTAGAAATCTTTTTTCGTGAACCTTGGTTTTGGCAGTAATTAATTATTGGAGTTAGGTGATCGGGCGACTAAGCTTTCCATAAGGTGAACACAACTATTAGGGAATGATAATTTTGCTTTGTTTTTTGGCCCATTTAGTTGTTCTTCTGCACGTGTAATCGGAATATGCAATCACAAATCTATTTATGTTTCTTTTCATTAATTTAGTGATCTTTAAGGACTTAAGACTTGGTGGTGCATACGGAATTCCTGTTTCTGGATGACTGTTTTTAAATTTCATTTTACCCCCATCCGACAGTAACCGGCATATTTTTCTTTATCTCTAGCTCCCTAAATTGAGGTCTGTCAACCACGTATTTTAAAAATTGGAGATGTACGGCAACCCTATTTATACCTATAAATAGGGCGACGAAGGATATTCGAAATGCTAGACCACCACAACCCTATTAACGGCATCCCTACATTAATGTTATAAACATTAAATTAAATATCTAAAATAGAATAGTTCTATACAAAAAAATGAAAGTATCATAAAAGTAACTGAAAATAGTTTATTTAGAAAAATGAGTTTTCATAAATTTTGAATTTTTATATAATTTTATAGGAGTTTTCGCAATGGCTTATGAACATTAGAGAAAAAAATCATTTTTTTTTTAAAAAGTAACTGAACCTATTAAATTTATATTTTTTTATAAAATTATTAAAAATTACAAGTTGTCTTACAAATATTATTATGATTTTTAATTTTCTGAAAAATCTACTATTTAATAAAAATAGATTTTCTTAAGTAATTACTCTCTAAACACTAAATAATTTTATGTCTTTAGCACTGTTCTAAAAATCGACAGTCGTTAGTCAATCGGTTCACTGTGGCGTTGCGACTAGAGCACCTAAACGGCCCCTGGATGGTGGCGCAGCGGCACCACCTGACATGAATAACTGAATTATTTAATAAATTAATAATACATAAATAAATAGTAAAAATAATAAAACAAACACCATGTTCAGTTCTAGTGAGAGTATACTACTATTCAGATAGAAAACAGATCGAGAAAATGGAGCACTGCTCCACCTTCAACTACACGAGTCGGTGAATGGTTCTAGTGAGAGTATACTCCTATTCGGCTTGTCAAACACACGAGCTTAAACTGTTAGGATTTCTCATAACTATAGCAATATCATAACTTGGTATGTTCTCGTTTAGCATGCCTTTGAAAATTTTTAACTAATAATTTCAATTCAAATGTATTTTTCAAATTTTTAATCATTTATTTTTTGTACGCCTTTATTTCGAAACTTTTTTCATGAGTGAGTTAAACGAGTTTTAACTAGCCCAACTCAAGGTTGAAAACAAGGAACTCGCTGTAGATGGGAACAAGCTCGAACCTCATCCATAGTGGTGTCCCTATAGCGGATGTTCAACATTTGATAATAATGGTGTCCCTAAACCTAATGTCCTAATGAAGATTGATCCAACAAGGATATCGGCCCAAAGATTTCAACCTGTAACTCAATATTTTTAGGGAAATAGTTGAAATCATCCCATAAAATCTGACTTTTTCGAATTTGGTCCAACAGTTTATTGCTTTTATAATTTAGATCCACATCTCCTGTAATTGCTCAATTTTAGCCATTTTATGACCAGATTACTGGATAATGACACGTGTCCCTCACGCACATTTGGGCCTTCCAACGACATTTGATGAATTGTATTGTTGGAATTACGAGGTTTCTTTTATTTATTTTCTTGCTTTTTCTAATTATAAGATACATAAAATAAATTAAATAACATGTAGGGACCTATATTGCAGAAAAACTTATATTTATTTTTTTTTTAAAAAGCAATATAAACATTAAATTTACATCTCAAATAGAATATTTCTATAAAAAGAAAAAACGTAGTGTCATAAAAATAACTGAAAAAAGTTTATTTAGAAAAATAAGTTTTCCAAAAATTGAAATTTTTATATAATTTTATGTGAATTTTCGTAGTGGCTTTTGAACTTTAACTAGGAAATTTATTTAAAATATAAAAAAGTATCTGAAACTATAAAATTTATAATTTTTCTATAAAATTATAAAAAATACAAAAATTTGAGATTCTATTACAGAGATTTTAAAATTTTAAATTTTCTGAATTAAAAAGATTCTACATATTTAATAAAAATAGATTTTCTTAAGTAATTATTTTCTAAATTCTAAAATTTTTTATATGTCTTTAGCAGTGTTCTAAAAATCGGCAGTCGTTAGTCGGTCGGTTCACTGTGGCCTTGCGCCTACATCGCCTAGTCGGCCCTTGGACGGTGGCGCGGCGGCACCACCTGACACGAATAACTGAATTACTTAATAAATAAATAATACGTAAATAAATAGTAAAAATAATAAAAAAAACATCATCTCCCTCACATTTTAAAATAATTTACCGAGGGTGAAGGGAAATTGGTAAATTAGGGTTTTGAGAAGAAATTAAGATTTAAAAGTGCTCACCTAAAGTCAAAATCACTAACAATTTTAAAAAATAAATAAAAATAAAAAGTTATTAATAAAATTAAAATTTTGGTAGTTAGGCGGATTAGTCGGCACTTAAGCGGATTAGGCACTGCATAATCGTCCTACTATGTGCTTGCCTACCTGATTGACAGTTCTCGAAAATATATAATAGGAGTACTATCAAACATTAGAGAAAATAGACATTTTTGGTAATTCTCGGAGGAGAATGAACACACTGACTAAAAAAATTATATAAATGATTAAAAAATTAAAATATTTGATAAATTTAATATTTATCAAAGATTTAGTCAACCTCCAGAGTGTATTATAAATTGCAACCATTTTTGTTTATATTTATTAGGATGCATTTACCGAATTTATACCCAACCTCTAGAGTGGAGATTGAGTCTTATTTTTCTAAATGAATAAAAACGATAATTCAAATGCAGAAAAGTTTATAAATTTAATATCTTAAAAGAATTAAATAAACCCTTTACGTGTAGCTGTATGTTGCAACCACTATTTTATTATTTAATTTAACAAAATAAAAAGTTCTTTTTTTTTTTTCGAATATTTGTAAGTATTATTTTGCTTTGTATTTTGGTTTTTGATTACCACCCCTTTGTGAAACCCATGCGTACTAAATTACCCTGGATCGGAACATATTGGTTCAATTTTTTTTTTCAAGAACCTTGTTGGTTGCATCCATATCTGATGGATCCCAATATGGTTGGGATATATCTGACGAGATATTTAATATCTTATTAGATATATTCCCGATAGGGATGGAGATCTTATCCATAATAGGAGATAGATCTCTCCCATACTAATAAATATACGAATATACTGGTATTCGTAGACTACGGAAAAATAACACCACAGAATACATATTTCTCCTTTTCTCTCTAATTCTCTGTCTTGGAGAATCACCGGAGTCCTCCAAGAGTCTAGGGTGTGAAGTAGACGGCGAATGCTCTAGTAGTATTCGTCCAGAGGGGCTTGTAAACGAATCAGTGCACGATCCTTCAGTTTGGGAATCAACCGAATACATTCCGCTGCAAATCAACTGAGGTATACCGATTCCCATCTACGTGAATGTGTGATTTACGTGCCTTAATTTCTAACAAACCTAATCTTAACAATAATCTGGTAAAAAGGAGATTCATCCGTAGGAGTTCCGACTAGACACATGAAATAATCCTATAACCTAGAAATTAATTAATCACGTGAAAAATATGTATCTTACAACATGTATTACGTCACCGCCGCGAATGGTTAATAACGCGAAACGATTGAATTCAATTGACTAGTATGAGGCAATCTATGCACTACAACAAAAAACGTTTAACACTACGGTCAAAAATCGTAGTTAAAGGCATACAGCGACCGTAGTAGTACATACCGTAGTCGTAGACCCTCTACCAATAACTACGGTTCAGAACCGTAGTGGTTAATTATAAAGACTACGGTTGTGAACCGTTGTCGTATTAGTAGCATCTACGACTACGGTATGTATGACCACGGTTAGGAACTTCCATTGACTACAGTCTGCACCGTAGTAATATATACTAATGACTACGGTTAATAACCGTTGTTGTAATAGTAGCATCTACGACTACGGTATGTATGACCACGGTTGGTGATTTTCTTCGACTACGATCAAAGACCGTTGTCTTTTCTTTTTCATGAACCGTTGTTGTAGATGATGCTCTTTTATATTTATTTTTTTATATTTTTTTTGTAATTTATATATAAATGTGTGTATATATATATATAAAACATAAATTAATATTTATGTGCAATAACGTATCACATAAGAAAGAGTAAATTTTAGATTAAAAAAAATCATTTATTTCTAAATATCAAAGTTACATTACATCTCAAAGCTAGAAAAAATTACAAATTAATTTCTCTATACTCTATTACAGAGGCGCAACTTTTCTTTTGAATCATCTTTTGTTATCCTGCAAAAATAAAACACCAAAAAAGATAGAATTAAACACATAAATTTATTTGTTAATCCAGATATCTACAACACAAAATAGTAAAAAATATTAAGTATAAGGTTAGGCCTGGGCAGGATTATGCGGAGCTCATATGAAAACAAGGCAGAGACAAATATTTAAACATACGACCAATATTTTGCGTAATAAAAAAAGATAAATGAATAGCTAATGAATTATAACTCCTCTCAAACATCTCAAATCATTTACAATCAATAATTACTAAAAGTTTGAATGTAAACATTATTTCTAAATTAACTAGTCCATATTGGACTCAAATCAGCTCCCACTCGATATGTCGATGAGGTTCCACATCAATATCCCCATACATTATAGCAATGAGCTCGTATTGCTTGGATAATCTTTTCCGGAAAATGAAAGCATCTTGTATTAAATTTTAAAAGAATGAACAAAACAAAATTCTCATTAATTAAAATTTTAATTGCACATTATTTCAGCAAATTAACACTTATTTTATGATTCTTGTTTTAAAATTTTAACTGTACAACAAATTATCCAACAAAACCTTTCTTAGATACAAAATATAAATCTGCAGATGAAATAAATCAAGCAAATAAAGAATGACACTTACAGTTGGATCAAAATCAGGACTGGACATTGATGGTAAGGTTTCTCATTAATGACAAGACCTGCAATTCTGTACAAAAGCAGTTAATTTTAGTATTCATTTTAGCAACAAGGGTAAGACAAAGTAATTAACCCTTAGATGGATATACGTTGTAATACAAAGTAATGAATAACACTAACTTAACTAAGCTTCAGCTACAAGAATCTAATCCCAGTAAAAGAGTAGTGCATCATTTGTAGTGCTTGATGCAAATTAATTTTAAAACCTCCCCCACCCCAAACATAAAAGCCAAAATCTACCACATGATAGTTGGAAGTCATGCACAATAACCTTTATGCAATTTTCTGCATTGGTATGGATTTCAGGTTAGTGCATTAAAATGCTTTCTTGTCATAGGAAAACAAAAGCAACCTATGCGCCTAAACTTTAATATCTTGTCCAAATATTTGCTCAAATGAAATGAAATACTATATGAGCCAGATAAGCTGCCTAAACTCTTGTCTTTGGTGCAAGAATACATTCCAACTAATTTATGCTTATCTCAATAGCTCTGATTTCTAAGCAGCTCATGAATCATAAGAATTTCAAAAGTGTTTGCACCAATAAGGAATACAAGTTCACATTAATTCATGTTGCATATCCTTGTGTCAATGTCTAGTCGAGTTGGAGTAACAATATTTTTTAGTTGATAATCTCTTCTTTGAAAATCATCCTAGAGTATTTTCCTGACTTTATTTGACTGGAAGCTACTTTAACACCTTTACAACAAGAGTAGTTAATTCTCTATTCTTCCTATCCTCATTGATCGAGTGAGGATTGTTATAAGAACTCTGGACATATAGGCGCTTGAAGCAAACACACTCAACCAAAATTTCAGTTCTTTCTTTTATAATATTTATCATTATAATATCATAGACCTTCTTGCAACACATAATTAATCCCCCATCAATTACAAGATTGCAATGGGATAGTCATAAGATAGCTACATAACAAGAACATATTAGTCTCTGATGACTTCCAGACTAGTGTTGGGGGATTTACCAGCTACCCACTCAAAAGCAGCCACATCCCTAATTCTCATCTCAACCATTGCAGCCTGAAAATAAACAACCCTTGCTACCCCAGCAGCCTCCCACCAATTGTTCTTAAGTTCTAACCCGATAGAGCAATTTGAAGTTTTGAGATGGGTCATACAAAACGTATGTTCATCTCCAGGCAGCAAATTCTCAATTGTATCTATCAAACCCTTCTTCTTATCACTCATGATAGTCCACAAACAACCATCTTCAATCCCTAGGTCCTCAATTAAAAGCTTCATAAACCAATCCCAACTCTTTTTTTTTCTTTATCCACAACAGCATATGCAAATGGATATAATCTATTGTTTCCATCTATGCCTACAACACCCCAGAACTGGTTTTTAAATAATACCCATCTAAAACATTATCCTTCTACACCCATACATAAATCCTCTCTTCAATGCCCCCCCCCCCCTCCCCAGAAAAAAAATAAATATAAAGTCTTTTAAATCCAGTCACACCACCCTCAGACTTGCACTTGATTTTAACAGTAGTGTTTGGGTTAGTGTTCCTGATTTCCTCTGCATAAGACCATAACAATGCGTACTCCTCTGCCTCACACATGTTACCCCTGTTAAATATAAGGTTTTTGGCCCTATACAGAATAGTTTTTGGGACATGGAGTTTAAGGTCCTGATTGATCCATGATTCCATAGACTCTACAGGCCACTACGGATCAGTGTCGATTTTGTGCTTGTAGACTTCATCAATGAGCTTTCAGCTGGCATGGTGAACTCTTTGGATCTTAGGGCATCTATGGGTGTTACAAAAACTTTTCACTTGGAAAGAGTTTTCATTTTGGATCTTAGAGTTATAAATGACCCAAAGGCAGCTTTTGTGTTTACATTTGCTTGGATTTTGTAGGAGTTGTTGAGTTTGAAATCTACATCCCTCCCACTAACCAGAGAATGGACTTTAACTACTCTCCCGATCCTATCAACATCTTCAAAACACTGATTGACATGCAGATCAGGGAGAGCAATAACATTCTTCTTGGGATAAAGACTCTATTACCCTTGTAGGTTGTGTGTGTCCCTGTACCCTTACTAGTACTAGCTTCATCAATCACATTTATTTTGGCAGTTTGTCTCCCACCCCACTCAGCCTCTCCATCTACAGTTTCATCAAACAATACAACATCTTCATCACTTAATACAAACTCCCTATCCACATACTCTTCTGAAATGTCTATGTCATAACCTACTGACTGTAAATCATCACTTTCATCATTGATTAAGTCATCAATGAAAGTGTTTTCTTGTAAGACTATAGGTTCACAATTTACATTTTCACTTGTTAATTTCACATTTGGCCCTAACTTAGATTCACTCTCATCTAGTGCTCTCATACTACCAGACCCACTCTCATACTACACTCTAACACTACTAGTTTCACCCTCATGCATTTCATGCACATGCTCAACCCATACTCCAACAACCCTATTTTGATCTACTTGGAGCACCCAGACACATTGCATCTTTGGCAGTTTCTATAAGAACTAGAGAGTTGACTTCATCCCCCCACCTACATAGTAGCACATGTTGTGAAATGTGTTAATCCCTAATTCAATTGACATTTCTTTAAGCTCAATTAGGGACATCTCATCAGTACTACAATAGTCTACATGACTAATACAACCCTCTAAATAACATACACCCCCTTGGTTATGGAATGAGCCTGAGTGGTGCATTCTTATGGCGAAAAACTCGGAATTTAATCCTGGAAGAAAGCAAAGAAAAAAAAAATCAGACAATCACTCCACCTAAGTACAATAATATGCTATAAAACTGGACTACATTACTTTATTACTAAATAGAACATACTTTATTCAATAGGGGGACCATAACAACAGTATCACAACCAGAATATTCTATTGCAAACAACATATAATATCTTATTTTTCGATTCATTACAAGATTATTATTCAAGGCACAACAAGATAACCCAACACTGCACCATATGTGAATATATATAACAACACCGATTTCCCTAAACTAGCATAAAATACGAAACACATCAAATAAATCACAAACCCAAGAAGAATATCGAGTAAGATAATTACTTACCATAAACTAGGTCACCTTCTGCATGTGGCCCTCCGATTTTCCAACCCATGGTCTGTAAAAATTCCTCTTCCTTACGGGATTATTATATCACAAGGCTTCGGATTCAATAATCAATTTTGTTGGAACTGCAAAAAGTTCCTCAGACTTGGAAAGTTTTTTTCTCTGCCGCGAATAAATTAGGGGGAATGGGGGAATTAGGGTTAATCCCTAATTTTGGTGGGAAATTTAACACACGCGTAAGTCACGTGCGGGAAATAGGCGCGAGTGTGTTAATTCCTATAAAAAAAAATTATGAAAAAGCCACAAGAATGGAGCGTGTTATACACGCGGGCATTGTTGGCCGAAAATAGGTCCGTTAGGCATTTAACTGAGAGTTTCGCATAGATCAGACACTTAAATGACACAAAGAAAAGAACAGGTACCTAAGTGATAGTTCGCGCATAGTTCAGGCAGGTAAATTTTTTTAACCCTATTATAAAACTAACAAGTAACTTTACCACTTTGTAAAAATGTCATGTAACTTGCATTTGCTTGATAAAATGCCCCATGACCGGCTGTAGCAGATTGCACAACTGGTCACTTATGAGTTGTCCTTCATTTATTGATGTTGCATTAGTTTTTTCGATTTCCTTTATTTTTTTTTTGCTAACTCACTTATCAAGATGGTTAAAAATATTCAAAAATAAATGATAGCCACCCTACCCCCACCCCTTTTAGGGCATTTCTAGGAGTCGAAACTTTTAGTTTCTCTTTTGTGATTCTTTTTAGTTTCTAGCTGATTTAGCATTGTGTTTGTTCAATGGATCAATTCTTTTATTGCATGGAATAATCTAAGAAGTGTACCAATATTACAATGATAAATGATACATTTGGTTTTATTAAAACGATCGGCTAATACCACTACACAAAGTATAATTATTTTACATTTAAATTATTATTTTTATTAGATAATAGTAAATAATTGTGTGCTTGTTTCTAGTAAATAAAAAGACAGAGAACTTGGAGGAAATTCTTATTCTACAAATTATAGCAAACTTGTTTCATATAGTTTTGCGGAAGAAATTAAGTGTTGCGCTTATGATTTATTTTGGTAGGTAAAATTTATGTGAAGAGTTGACAGGATACGACCAAAGCAACAAGGAGTTGATCCAATGAAGAGAAACATCAATGGCGATTGTTATTCAATCTCATTTAGTCTCCTTAATCTAATGAGAAACATGTAATTTCACCAACCATGTACTGCTTATCGTGGTTGGGGGTATAACTCATCCACCCCTAACAACCGAATTAATAAAAAGAATGGGTAAAATAAATATCACCGGGTTGACATATTCTTGGTATTATATAAATGTGGGATTGGTTAGTATTAAAATACAGTCAACCTCAACAATGTCCTTATTATGAAAAATTGATTGCTAGGTATGTTATGGTTTTAACATGTACATAGATGTTTGGGTCCGATGAGGGCGAGGGGTGATCGCTAGAGCAAGAAGGAAGGATGCATGGAAAATAAGTGACTCCTAGCAGGCTTCGAGGTGGAGGAAGACACAAACAAATTGAATTCCATATAAAAAGAGGATATCATGAGGTTGTACGGGTATGTGTTCGACAAGAATGAAAATATCTCGATATTTTGCCGAAATATCATTTTTTTGGGTAATCAAAACGAAATTGTAGGTACAAGTTGATTATGTAAATATTTAATTGATAATTCAGCAAAACATCGGTGATTTTCAGTTTTATCCCTTTCAGTATGGAGTGAGTCTTGTATGTGAACGGTCACACGTGTGACGGAATACACTTTTACATAAAACATTGATACTTTTACAGGAAAAAGTGATACTTTTAATACATTGATACTTTTACAGATAAAGGTGATACTTTTGCTACAAAAAGTGATAGTTTTTTTTTTTTGTTAAAAAAAGGTGATACTTTTACAGATAAAAGTGATACTTTTACCGCAAAAAGTGATACTTTTTCCCGTCACACCGTGTGATGGTCACATACGAGTTTTTGCCTTCAGTATATATGTGTGTGCATTGTTATTGTAGTATTGAAATATCAGTTTCTTTCACTATTTTTTTAACTTTTTGGTATATAAATGTTTTTAAAATTTTCATGAGTATGATTATTCCAAACTATCTGATCAATGGTATAGCTACTAGGAGAAACAAAGAAACATAGGAGTGGTATCTAAATGACTTTTTTTTTAGCTACTTTTGTTTGATAATTTGATACCAGTATTGCTCAAATAGAGATGGGACATATGTTCCATTTGAGCCCATAGGTCATCATTTTGTTACTAGTAAGTAGCAATGTTGTATGAAAAAATATTAGAATGTATATCATATTGCAGACATGCTTTATATAGATTAATAATTACAAAATTAGTTGTAAAAATGTAAATTTATATAAAAATTTAAGAAAAATATTTGTATAAGTTAGTTATAAGAAACTGTAAAATATCATGATAAACCTCCAACCGTTCCATGCATTTTCCAACATTATATAAAAGACGCACATATATTTCATCAATACTGATATTACAACGATATTTTTAGAAAATTGAAACACATATTTAATTAGAAAAATGGTATGTTCGTCCTTGGTGACTGTAAACTAAAGTTTTAAGGGGTATTCCGAGACAGTGCGTGTATGGAATTGTACAGTTGAAGACAGTTTAAAGGAATTGATTAGTGTTACTCATATCAACAAGGTGCATCTTCTTTTCTGGCACTTAATGTGAGAAGAACTCATAGATTAAGCATGCTTAACCTAGATCAGTTTCATGATGAGTAAAGCCCGGAGACATTTCATGATGGGTGACCCCTTGGAAGTTTGCAAACGAGTGAGAACAAAGCGTCCGTCGCAGGTCGTTACATAGAGGGCCTTTCGTTATCAAAATACTAAATTAGGAATAAATTCTCATACAAATGTACACTATGCATGAGTCATATTTTTTTAACATTTTGAATTATTTACGAAAACTAAAGAACTTATTCTTGAAAAAAAAAAAAAAACCAAAGAACTACGATTAATTGGATGTCATAACCTACAATGACTATATATGAAAAGACCCTCATTCTAAAGGCAAATACTTGTGTGCATAAGATGCACAACAAGCCTTATTATACACTTGGCCAGTTTCTACATCCTTCCCCTTGTTATTTTTTTCACCAGTTTACTTTAAAGTCAAAACGGGCTCTATCATAAGCCTTAGTCGCCTCCATCGTAGTGTCGAAAGTTCTGAGCTACACTTTCGACCCCTGTCGCCACCTCACCCCTTTGTAATGCCACTCTTCCTCTTCTTCCCCCACTTCCAAAATGGTGTTGCCACCGAACTCGATCCACTCAAACATGTTCACCATCCGTTGGCACTTCAATCTGCTTGACGGCTTCATTTTTGGCGTCGTGAGATCAATAACCTGGGTAGAACTCGGCTGATTTTGGTGGAAATTGAGGATGTAATCGGAATTGCATGTTCAGAATTGTGAGAAAATTGAGTTGGATTCGGCACCGGAAGTCGGGGGAGTTAAGTCGTAGTTGTAGCTGGTAGTGGCTTGATCATCCAAGTCCCGAGGTGAAAAATTGCCCAAAAGATGTATTCTGACTTTCTGCATTCATCATTGAAATGAGATTTTGATTGTGTAGCTTAAATCACTTTACTCAAATGACTTGAAATGTTTTAGAGAGAGAAAGAGGCATAGACGTTGATTATCGAGTGTGGAATATGAAAAGTGGAAAAGGGTATATATATAGTTGCATAAGTGACGACTAATGAGTTTTCCATGTTGTTTCGTAAGTACAGGAAGCCTAGGTTGCGATCAATTCATGACCAAAAATTGTATTAAAATGTTGTGTCAATCTCTTGCTTTAGTTATTTTAATTTAATGTTGGTCTACACATACTATATTGAATATTGAAACTAATAAACTTATATTAGTAGGCAACATTACATAAAAAAATAATTATAGAAAAAAGTTATATTAGCGAACATAATATATACTATAAACAAACTGGAAATATGTAGTAACCTGATAAAATATTTATAGAGTAATATACAAAAAATAAATAGATATAATGTAAATTGTAAACAATGTATTACTAAATGAACTTATACTTTTAAACAAACTTTTTTTTTTTCTTGAGAATAAAAGATATACAGTTTTAAACAAACTAATATATACTATAAGAGTACAATAATTATACTGTAAGTTGAAAAAATAAATGTACAGTAGTTTACAATTTATAGTAGAACTATTTATTCAAAAAATTATACTGTAACTCTGATTATAATATTATACTGTTAGGCGTAGTAAACTATACTATTAGGTTGACAAACTATATTATATCTGCTAAACTATACTGTAAACTGTCGAAATAAACTCTGGTTATAATATTATATTGTTAGGCGTAGTAAACTATATTATTAGGCTGAACAAACTATACTGTAAACTGTCGAAAAATTTCTTTTAACTGGCGTAAATTTTGTAAGAGGAGGTAGCTTGCGAATTTTGACTTGGCACATATTTTGACTTTTTCCCTTATTTTGACTGTTTCCTTTTTGAACCAAGTGGGTTAATTTTAGTGGGGTACACTATAAGTCATATCGTGCATTGTGTGTGCGTGTGTTTTTTCTTTTGAAGGAGAGTCTCGTGATTATGTAATAATTGACAAGAGAATTTTGGTGATGGATAAATAGTTATACTGTATTTTGTAAACAGTGTATAACTCAATGCATTTATACTTTTATGCAATATAATATATACTTCATGTGAACAATAATTATACTGTATGCTGTAAAAATAAATATACAGTAGTATGCAACAATAAAATATTATTTTGTACTAGTAAAATAATATTATTAGACAGCCTAAAATATACTATAAGCAAACAATAAATATACAGTTACATGGAAAAATAGTTACAGAAAAAAGTTATACTGTAACTAATAAACTTATATTATTAGCCAACATAATATATACTACTACTACAAAAAACGTTCACGTATACGGTCAAAAACCGAAGTTAAAAGTATTCATCGACCGTAGTAGTAGATACCGTAGTGGTAGACCCTCTATCAATAACTACGGTTCATAACCGTAGTGGTTAATTTTAAAGACTACGGTTGAGAACCGTAATCGTATATTTAATATCTACCACCACGATATGTATGACCACAATTAGGAGCTTCCTTTGACTACGATCCGAACCGTAGTCGTAGATTTAAATGACTATGGGTTTTGTTATTCATTGACAACGGCCTTGAACCGTTGTCGTAGATGTTTCTTAATTTAAAAAAAAATGGTTGTTGATGCTATTTGAAAATTGTAATTTACATTTTTATATTATATTGTTGAAAATAATGTACAAGTAAACATATGATCAACATAAACTAAACTAGAAAAAGATAATGAATAGATCATGAATTATAACTCCTTCTCAAGCATCTCAAATCATTTACAATCAACAATTATTAAAATAATGGAATATAAACATTATTTCTAAATAAACAATCAACATTTGACTCAAAGCAGCTCCCACTCGAAATACCGATGAAGTTCCGCATCAATGTCCCCATACATTATATCATGGTATTTGTCTTCCTTGGATAGTCTTTTCCGAAAATTAAAAGCATCCTGCATTTAATTTTGAAAGAAAGAACAAAACAAAATTCTCAAGCAACACTGATCAAATATAAGACACAATAGTCGGTTCATTTTTTAAATTAAGAGCTCAAAAACGTTAAATATTTACTCTACTTAATTTACTAACATTCTTCACGAGAATTCACACGTTTGTTTCTCTTCCATTATTTTCTGTGTCAATCATCAAACCAAGAGTAAAAATTAAGACCAGTAAACAAGCAACTTTTCCATCAGCCATGTGACTAACATGCTTCTCACTAAAAAAAGAAAAATTTAAGCCTCACAAATAAATCGATTTCCTGACAACCTATAGTACCATAGTTTTAAACATTTTCGGCCTTGACTATTCACAATATTTGCAAAATATTGCAATTTAGTTCTTGACAAACACTTTTAAGGCAATCAATTAGATATCACTAACCTTACGGACAGTTTTATTGTTCCACATCTCAATTGACTTGGCAAAGGACCTTGAAGAAGTCCCTGTTTGCAATAAATGGAATATTACAAAGTCAAAATTTCATATTCTTACAAAAAATGTATTAGAAAAATTTATAGAAAAGATTACTTGTACCTCTAAGACATATCTATAGCACCAACAAGCTAAAGGATAATTCCAAAATAACTTGCTCATCTTTGTCATCATGATCCTGCATTTAACTACTCTTTCTCTTCAAACAAGGCAACACTGAGGCTGTTTCAATAGTCATCCTGAGGAATCTGTAAATCATCAATAAATGCTTCAATTCCATATATTTAATGTAACCGTTGTCTCTATGTGAATAGTTTCACCAATATCGTAACTTCTCTACTAACACAGAGGCGGTGGCGCTTTAACCTTAATTGGGTCGGGCTATTGAGCCTTAGGGGAATTGAGTCAAGTTACACCTAACATAGTTTCGTATGATAGGAGAAACAAATGAAAGATAAAACGTGAAAATAATTAGACAATCAGACAATATACATAATAATGATAATAATAAGAATAATACGATCAATAAATAAATAAAAGATAACGAAAAAGGAGATGAAAATTATACTTTATTAGATTTGATTGATTAGAAGACATACGACAGTGGGCAAATGGAGAATTTGGGTGAATCCTAAAGTCAACAATACTGAATTGTGTCCAACAACAACCATTTTCACTACTGTACTACCAGTTTCAGTACCAAGCTTCACCTGCATTTTATGGACAACCAAGTCACTTAAATATTTATTGCATTATAGCATTCATACGACTTCTATATACATATACATATATACACTCACCAAGGGGATATTTCTCCAACGGCCTTATCATTCTTTATCTGAAATAGTCATCATTTAGTGAATTGATATAAATGAAGCTGAAATCAAAATAAATTACTCGATACTCGACTTAAGATAGTACATTAAGCTTATTTAAACTATGTTCAATTAAAGATATCAAATGAATTTCAATAGATTTTCTGTAAATTTTAAAGCTCGAGTCGAACTTCTTTGAAAGTGAAAAAATATTCAAATTGACTATGAACTTATAGAAGATTTGACTGATCATCAACGAATGACAAGCTCTCTTCACATGCAATAAGAAAACAATTGGATCATGTAGTCCAAAATTAGATGGAAATGACGACTAATTTGACAAGGTTTTGCAAATGAACAGAATTTCCAGTAATTTTAATGTTAACAAAGTCTAAGCAGAAATCAAATATATATTAACAGTTGTTAAAAAAACTGCCAGAATGAGACTAATATTCAGAAAACAAGGTAAAAACTTACATCTCGATCGTACAGGTCAAAATTAGAAATTTCTGGATCCATCATATTGGGTTCATAAGCTTCAGGACGACCAAGGTTTCCAGAATTATCCATGGAGCCATCTTGCGGCATGTTTTCCAGTCCTAGCCATGAGAATTCCACTTCTTAGTGATCTGTGGTAGTTGTAATACAAGTTTCAGCCTGACCATGATATTTCAGCTCTTCATGGTTGGTATTGGAGATGAGCTCAACAAGAGCAGAACTTGTGCCACATCTGGCAGAATACCATCTTTTTCTCCATGTTCAGTTTCACCCTCCTCCCAAGCTACGCCATCTTTGTCTCTGACTTCATTTCTGACAAGTGCTTCTTCATATCCAAGTACTGCATAATCATGTTCAAATGAGAGTTCGGCTTCCTTCTAATTAGAAACAATAGTTCCTTCTGTTTTTACGTAAGCATTCATCTCACTAGATTCGTTTAAAGGAGCTGCTTGAGCTATATCATTAAAAGCATCACCCACAACAGTAGCACGTACAGTGGGATCAAATACATACTTTTTGAACATTTTTAATAAATGGAATTTATATTATAATCCACTAGTTGCTCAAGTATAGACGGGTTATGCAGAGTAAAATAAAATGAAATTAAAAAGAAAAGTTAGATTTACCAGGAAAATTAGAGCACAGTCCCAATAAGCAGTTGATTGTTTAATCTAAGTCATTATATGAAATTTAATTTAAACTAGTATAACACATTTTACAATAAAATAGAATCATATTACTGTAATGAACATCTGGAAGAATGATGCTGAGAATAAACAGAGTACAAAAGAATTGAAATTTATAAAAACATTTTTGTTCAACAATATCATCCATTTGAATGCAGGACTGAACCTACACCACGCAAATAAATTAAGGCATTCAACCAGAAATGAAACAAATAAAGTGAATTTTTAGTTTAAAACTGTCAAAGGATTAAACCCTATAACATGTATATATCAGTTCCCTCGAAAAAGTCCCCAATTGAAAACTATCAAATCTCCATAAAACTAACTATGCTAAAACCGTAGAACAATCAGATGGATGACATTTTCACATTTCAATAGAATTTATTTATGAATAAAAAAAATAGAAAATTCAAATGTTCAAAGGGAAAACAAAAAATAAAAAGAGTTGCAGAGAAGAAATCTGGGCTTCAGTATCACCTTCTTAATCATCATCTCTGTAATAATCATAAGTTACCCATTTAGCGTTAATGGAAAGCGGCAAGCAGATGCAACGACATTATTGAGATATTAGAAAATCACGTGATTCGGTGAGCGAGTAACCACCGTCGTCGAGGCCCAGGTGGTATCAGGTTGGACGGCGAAGCTACGCGGAGTGGCCCGGAGAGCTACAACGAAATTGCTCGGAGAAGCTATGATGGAATGGCCGGAGCAGCTATGGCGGTGGCAGGTAGGCGCGGAGCAGCTAGGGCAGAGGGTTTTTTTGTTTGGCCCTCTTGTATGAGAATACAATTTTCCCTCTTATTTGTTTATTTTAATATCAGTAAAACTTCTCAACATTTGGTGGGAAACGTCCCCCTATGTTTTCTCACAGCTATTAGTGAGCCTCCAATTTTTTTAAAATGAATTCAACAAATTCCTCACCAAAAATCAACTTTTTAGTGAGACTCCAATTTTACCATTAATGAATTTATTTTTATTTTTATCACTATGTGGTCGTAATTTAGTCAGTATTTATCGACAAATATTTTATGTCGTTAAATCAGTCGTTATTTTAAAAATTTCTTATAGTGCATTATCTGCATTTTGCGTGATCGACCGCTTTAGGCCGAACAACATTTACAAAGTTCGGCTGATATTTTGGCCCAGCACCCTTTCTAGTGTTCAACTCCTATTCTGCGCGAACACCCTTCACAATATTCGGCTGCTATTTTGGGCCGAACAAATTTCACAGTGTACTGCTGTTATTCCCGTCGAATAATCTATGAATATAAAAAGTCAATCAAAATTTATTTGTAGATTTTAAGATACATATATATATATATATATATATATTATAGTATATGGATATCAAACAATAATCTATCAATATGTATACTGAGAAAATGTATACAATTAAAGGACATCGAGGAAAGAAATAGTTTAAACAAAATAATAATAAATTGAGAGCTTCAGGAATTCAAGAATAATTACCGAGAGAAGCTGAGAGATTCTCCGATGAACATGATGTGCGACAGATTATTTCCCAATTTTGAGTTCAAGATTTCTCCTTCCCTAGAAATCGATGAGAAGAGAAAATGAAAGAGGGAAAATCGTATTGGAGAAAATTGAAGGCAAATATAATTTAATAGGTATTCGACTACGGCTAAACCACAACGGTTTTACAAAACCTAGTCGTTTAGCGAAAATAGGTATTCGACTACGGTTAAACCACAACGGTTTTGCGAACCGTAGTCTTTTAGCGAAAATAGGTATTTGACTACGGTTAAACCACAACGATTTTGTAACCGTAGTCGTTTAGCGAAATATAGGTATTTGACTACGGTTAATCCACAACGGTTTTGAGAAACCGTAGTCCTTTAGCGAAAACAAAATGTAAAACACTACGGTTTGTACAATGACCGCGGTTGAGCGCTAAAAGACTACGGTTATTGCGTAAAACCGTTGTCGTTTGGCCGTAGTAATTAACAGTTTTTGTTGTAGTAAGGAAATAGTAAATATACTATAACCTAGAATATTAATTATAGAGTAATATACAATGAATAAATAGATATACTGTAAATAATAAACAATGTAATACTAAATGAACTTATACTTTTAAACAAGCTAATATATATACTATAATCGTAAATAAGTGTACTATTTAGTTACAAAACATAAATAGATATACTGTAAATTGTAAACAATGTATAACTAAATGAACTTATACTTTTAAGCAAACTAATATATACCATAAGGGAACAATAATTATAATGTAAGCTAGAAAAATAAATGTACAGTAGTTTACAATTTATAATAGAATTATTTATTCACAAAAAAATAATTTGGAAAAATATGCAGTAGTCACATTTTTAATCTCAAGTCCTATACATCGAATTATCCAACTCTCGAAGCTAAATCATTGAGCCCTTACAATACGAAGTCAGTATCATCCAACCTCGTAAGTCAACTATTAAATGCATTAAAAAAATTATTGCATCTTCAACTACTGCAGGAGCAGTCTCAAGAGCTTCCGTTCGTTCATTGATTGCAAATTTTCTATCAAGAGTGTCCATGTTCTCATCACCTTCAGTAAACATTTCTATCTCAGAACGATTTCTTACAATAGTGGAGCGAAGCTCACTAACACTACTAGAGATAAGGTTTTTAGTATCGGAATTTTTTTATACTAAAAGTTATTTTTCTAATACCACAGCTCTTTGGTATCGGAAACTATCTCCGATACCCTTCCGATACTTATACTGGCGTACTAAAGGCGAAGTCTTTAGTATTGAAAAAGTATAGTATCAGTAATTAGTATCGGAAGTTTCTAACACTATAAGTAAATATTTAGTATCGAAAATATGATACCGATACTATATTCTTTTTGTATCGAAAATACTTTTCGATACTAATAACTTTATTATTATCGGAAGTTTCTAGCACTAGAAATATTATTAGTATAAAAAATGTTTTCCGATACTTAAAAGAGTAATAGTGTCAAAAATTTCTAACATTATATGTATGTATTTAGTATAAAAAATATTTTGTGGATAATATATAACTATAATATCAAAAAGGTATTCCGATATTAAAACTTTTGGCTATCGCAAATTGCAATATTTGTATCAAACACATTTCAATACTACAAGAATTTTGATGGGGAAAATGTTTCCACCTAGTATCAAATACATTCTAATGGTATCATAGATATACTAGTTTACATTTAGATACCAAATATGGTATTACAATCAAAGAGCGGAGCAGTGACAAACTAATAACGTGTTAATTTATACTATATACAAAGTTGATAATTGAACCTGTCTTTATATACATCCACCAATAGAGATTTCAAAAAGTATTATACAAACAAAGGAAACAATATATCAACCAATAAAAAATAATTGAAGTAGTTCATCAAGACATATGAGTGCCAAACAACATTAATTTCATCTACAAAAGTTATATCAACTCCATATTCAAAGTGTTGTCGCAAAAGACTGAAGTTGTAGATCATCTACGTTGTGAGAGTATATCAACTTTCACTCAGCATTATGGCAAAATTGTAACGTCCTGTTTCAGAAATAAAAATTCTATTAAATCAAAATGAGACGATGTCTACTATAGCTAGATTTAATGCACATAATTTCCAAATATTAATAAGGTTGAAAAACCATAAGCCCACTTTAGTAGCCAGTAAAATACAAGGCTTCATAATAGTTCAGCCCTAGCTTGTCTACTCTGAAGAAAATATTAAATTAGATTTCTACATTGGATACATAAATCACATTGGAACAAACTGAATTAGAGGGGTATTCCCTAACCAAGAATGGTTGGACCATGTAGGTCTGCATGGAGGAAACACTTAGCCAACTGGTCTTTCCTGCAAGATCACTCAACCAGTGACAACTTACATATTGTGAGTTAGATGCGTTACTAAGAGTTGGAAAAAGCAAAATAATTAATCCCAAAATTTTCCGAAGTTGTTGAGTATATGAATTTCACTTTTCATGCATCGGCTTAATGAGTCAACAATGCATCATCAACAAATAAAGAAATAGATAAAGCAGGTGAAATGCCATGACAATTCAGAAGACAGAATATATCAAACAACAATATAACAAGACTATGTATTAAGTTACGCAAACGTAGCAATAAATCCCATAATTACGTGGTTAGTAGCATTTCAAAAAGAAACACAAACTCTATACCCAAGAATCCACTAATTAGTTTCAAAGGCCAACATATAGAGATCTAAACACTTGCCAGAAGATCCTAGATGACTATATTGCGCTCTAGTACCATAGTTTTCCAAACCAAATTACATTGCTCAATGAGAATGAGATGCAAATGATATGTCTCTTCAAACTACATAAATTGTAATGAAAGCACATATGGTTCACTTGTCTTCCACATCTTTCATGCAATAAGAGTAGAGATAATTGATGTATAACATGAACAAAGATAACTGTATATGTAATTGCTAGAAATTAATCTCTTACCTGATTGGCAGTTGTTAAGGGATATATTCGACAGTATATAGAATGCAAAGATTTTTTATATTCTTTACATAAGCCACTACTTTATATTTGCAAAGAGCGTATTCTTGAAAGTTGAAGAAAGGGACAAAAGTTGATAAGTAAGAATGGCCTCTATTCCTCTTAGATTTACATAAGCTGAAGAAAGAGACAAAAAATAATAATTTTAAGTGGATGGTGCAGCTAGTTGGCATAATCCATAATGTTTAAATATGAAGAGAAAAACTCATGAGTATTCTTGTCTTATAGTTTGATTAAGGCTCGCCACTCATCGATGTAAGCTGCTTGTTCAGGCTTTAACATTGGCAGCTCCCGCTGTTGTACAAGTGCAATAATATCCTTTATTTCACCAAGGAGAGGAGTCTAATACTCTAATAAACAGATCCAACAGCTAGTGGAGCTTCAATTTTTATGGCCTCAAGCTTCGTAATAATTGAAAACAAGGCTGATGTGAAAATAGTTCAAGTAAATGACCAAAATAAATAATTATACCATTTGTACCAAAAATCTTATTGATCCTCTAAGAGGCATTAGACGAGTAAGCTTAAATGGGCCTTTTAACGTAAGTTGAGCATAAATTCGAATAATGTCAGATGGGCCCGTCGGATTGATATACTATAAATCTAATTGAAGTTATACAACTACAACGGGCTTCACCCAATAAAGCAACTAATAAAGGAGGATAAGATGCCTGCATTTTCTAGAACAGTCTAGACCAATTGGGATTGTATAAATTGCAAGAACGATTACATCAGCTAGATCGATTCACCAGAAGAACTTATCACCCAGGACAATTGCTATTAATCCTACTATATTCATCACCACATCAAAATAATGGTTCTGTCAAGTAATACCAAAGAAGTTAGCAATTACAAGAGCTAAATAAGAAACTTTATGATATTAAACATACAAAGATACCTTCGCATAGGCTCGAAAAGTTTTATTTCCCAAAATTCTACAGTAAAACCAAAGAGCAAGCTTTACCAGAGCTATCGTTATCATAATTGAGTACAACCGTATCAACTAATCTGAGGTCATTTTCTCAATCTGTTTCTGTTTAATGAGTTGTTCAACAGCCTGGACCAAAACCTGAAAGCCTGAACTAATGCATGTTAAACCTGTAATACTTTAGTCGGATTCTCGAATAAGAATAAGCTATACAAAAAAAATAACATTTCATTTCGGATAATTTTATCAATTTGACACCCGATCCTACTAACCCGAATATCCAAAACCCAAAAAAACCAAATAACCAAAGTCTTGAGGATTGGATTATGGATGATTTTTTAAAATCTTCAAGCCCAACTAACCCGAGCCTGACTAACCCAAAATCCGACTATCAGTCCGAGTGAACACCCCTATATATTTACATTCTCAATCAACCAATCGACACATCCCACATGCATGTGATATCCTTTGTGTTATATTTCACTAACAACACCGTGAGATTGCAATCTGACTTGCAAAGTCTAGAAGTTATGAAACTAATAAAATAAAATATTCCAAATTCCACTTTTATAATAAAATAAAATATTTTAATTCCATATTAGTATAATTATGTGCATACGTGGTTTTTGTCAAGATTCACATTCCTCTTCATTATTTTCCAAACAAATGGCCTTCCTTTTGCCATCTTAGTATCTTACTATAGGTTTCCTTTAACAAACAGCCCCTAAATATCCTCAATTCAATCAAGTTATTTATATGGGTGCATACTATAAATAAAAATAGTAAGTGTGCAGTAACTTCTTAAAATAAAAATTGAATCGAAATAGAAGTAGGCAAAAACTTACTTATTAATACAAATAAAATGGAATGATGAGATGCCCTTTATCCAGAATTTATCAAAATTTCTAGGTTTCAAATGGCCCTTAACAACTATATACATGACATCTTAATCAAACCTTATTTGAAATTGAATAAATTTAGATTTTGCGTTTATTTAGTTGAAGGTGCAATAGTCACAACCACAAAAGATTTGCACATTGATATGAAAGACGTTCTTTGCAACTATATCAGATAACCGAGATCCAAATCATCATGGTTCCTCCACTCTACACATTATTCACATTCGATACTTCATATAACACATAGTTTTCCTTGATCAAAATTCTTCACTCATTTTTTTTCTTCAATTTAAGCCTTGGCAGTACTTTATAAGGAAAATACACATTTAGAAATATTCTATGCAAATGAACAAATGCAAAGCACAATGAAGGACCCCAGAAAACAATCACTTAAACCACCTGAAATCATTTTATTTCATTAGATTTAAACATATAAATATAACACTTAATAACTATTTATTTTACTATGTTGATTGAAACAATCCAAGATGTCTGTGATGACACATATAGCTATAGCAGTGGTGTACTTGATGTTGTATGTTCTTGTGTGCATTACGGCTCAATTATATGTTATCACAAATACAGATCCCCTCAATGAATATGGGGTTTGACCGGAGCTAGACGGGGACTTTTAGAATAAAGGGTTTAAGCAATACTTTGGAAGAAAGATATTTAGCGCAAATCAAAACTAATGAAAGGGTAATTAAAGAGAAAGCAATTATATTAAAGATTAATTGTAAATTAAAGACAAATTAATTATATAGCACAAGGTGAAGATGAAATTACTTGATGATGATAAAGGAGAACTGTGTAGTGACCTTATTGGCATTGAGCAAGCTCATGCAGTGCGTTCATTCTCTCTGCAATTTCGTTTTCATGACATGTAAGAATCAATATATGACAAAAAATATACTGAAATTACTATAAAATAAGACAACATAATTCCAAATCAAAAAAAAAACTAATGGTCGAAAAGGGTTTTGCATCCCACATTTGTCCCCTTATAATTTCCATGCCTCCATCTACGTTTTCCTACTTCTCTATAATGTCTTACTTATGAGAATTCCAAACATGGTATAAAAATTTGCAAAGTTTTGGTGTGTGGGGTTAGAGTTTACAGACTGAAAACTGGGTTAGCAAAAAAAAAACGTATAATATTTCGGAGTACCTTCTATATGTGGCAGCAAGGCGGTGAGATAGTGGACGACGAAGAGAAGAAATCGGGCTGAATTTGCAGACGACAAAGGGCAAAATCAGTGGTTTGCACAAAAACTCTATTGCGGTGCCTCACTCTCTTTTACTTTCTTTTGAATGAGAATTCAAATATTGATTTTCTCTTTTTTATTTCGTTTTGATGTTTTATATTTGAGGCAATTTCCAAGTGTTACCCGTGTCTCCCTCCTCCTTCCGCCACTATTTTTAATTTTAATTTTTTTAATATTTTGGTATCTCAAAAGAAATTGAGACCATAATTACTAGTATTAGAGGAAAGTATTTTTTAATGTTTTTGGCACTACAAGAAATAATTTGACAATAAAATATTTAGTATCGGAAAAATAATTAATACTAAAAAATATTAGTATCAATAATTAATTTTTCCAACACTAAAATTATTTTGTATCAGAAATAAGACTGATACCAAAGCATTAGTATTGGAATATCTTATTTGGGATGCAAAAAAATTAGGCCTAATGAGCTTGGTATCGGATATTTAAAAACCGATACTATTAAATGTATTTAGTATCGGATTTGTTTCCGACAGAAAAAATTTTATAGTAAAAATCAAATTTCTGGTAGTGTATGTTTTGTCTGCTCTAGCAGTTGACGTGCCTGCAATGCCAACTGTACAAATACATGGGGGTTAGAGCCTTAGAGGTTCTAAACTATAAACAAGTACTTATAGATGAATCATTGTTGGGTGAGCAAAAGAAACAAATTGTGTATTAGAAAAAGATATGTACGGGCCATAAGCAAATGGAATTTCAGACCTCAGAGTAGTGTGTATGGTTACATGAAGAGAAGCGACCAAATCCACTTCCAGGTTGCCTACACTCTTTGGGCTCATCTCATCATAGACAATCCTTTGACAGTCGGGCCAGGCCCGAAATCCAAAATTATTGGCCGAGTCCAAAGCAAGACGGGTTTCTCCTCCTTGCAAGAGTTGCCCCTTCTTATGATGTTGAACTTCATCTTCACCGGTGGAGCATGCTTAGTGTGGTCGGCTATAACTCCATCAATCATGGTTATGGTGAAATGGCGATTGTCGATGGCCCACGGCGGAAATCGGTAAGTTTACCGCAAGATCGAGGAATGTAGATTAAGGATCGCGAATTTTTTTACCTGCATCTTTACCTTTATTGGCCCATAATTCACCTAGTGTACCATGTAAATGAGTGGCCATGGCAAGTGTACTATAAGCACTATTGTCCATCTTATGTATCCAAATCCCACTCCATGCTAAAGACTACCAACATCTCCTATCGGACGATGTTGGAACCGACTGTGAACCGCCAAGCCTGAGTCGTGTATCTATTTCGCTCTTGTTTTGTTTTCACTTCGTGGTAGCGTCGTTTCTTACTACCAAATTAATGTATAGAAAAATACACTTAAACCTTACTAACTATTCTACTTAGTAGAATGGTAAATAAGGGTCGATCCCACAGGGAACGGCCGAACAGTTTTGATTACGGTGTCAAGCAGTTTATGATTAAGTATGCAAGAAATAAATATTTAAGAAAGCAATAATGAGGGGGATTGATAAGAAACTAACAATCTACTAATGACAATTAAAAGCAAATAAACACAATTAAAAGAAACAAATACTCAAAAACACTAGAAGAGATCTTTTTCGGTTTTAGTTTTTGAATAGTAAAACAAGTCACCCTTGATCATGCTTCCCCTTGGTCTTGAACAATTGATGCAACTATTGTTAATGCCCGATTGAATTGTGATTTAAGCCCTTATCTCAAGACTATTAACAAGCTCTAATAGCCTTGTTGTCCCTTAATCTTAGTTAATCAAAATAAGCTCTTCGACTAACCCTATTCAGTTTAACCGAATCCTCAAACAAGCTCTCTTAGATTCAATCACCAAAAGCATTAAACACTAGGACAATGAGATAAATCCAACATAAAACTCGAAGGCTCGGTTTTAGTGGTTGAACTTTGTATTATCCCCAATAAATAACTATTGTTTGCTACACCGGAATCGGAAATCCTACAATTACGGATAGTAATCTCCTATTCTAGCAACACATTCACAAATCCCTTAAAGGGTGATCAAACCAATAATCAATTCATAAATGTGAGTCAATAAGAGCAAATAACACAAAGCACTTAAATACACAACAATCTCGGTAACATTAACCGTAATAATCACATCAATGTCTCGACTCAAGGTTCCACAATGATCAAGGATGAACTAAGGGTGCTAGCCACCCATATTAACTAATACAATCAGGAAATAAATGGAAAAATAAAGAAACATGATACTGATATGAGTGAATCCAAATATGTCAATTGGAGAAGATGATCCTTCAATATCTAGTCCAATCTCCTTCCTTGGTGGCTGAATAGTGCTCTCCAAGTATCAAAAAGGCATTCAAAAGTTATCCAAAGTTAGGTTAAATTCGAATTGGATGATATATATATAAGGAGAGAAAGTGCTAATAAAAAATAGGCAAAAACGTATTCAGGATTTCAAAACAGGGTAGTAAATCTCGGCCGAGATGGAAGTGTGTCTCGGCCGAGACGTGAAAAAGGGTTTTCAGGAATTTTGGGTCGAAAGCTGATCTCGGCCGAGATTGGGTTGCATCTCGGCCGAGACGTGAAAAAAGGAAATTAGGGCTTTTTGGGATTTGACTCATCTCGGCCGAGATTGGATTGTATCTCGGCCGAGATCTTCATCTTTGATATTCTTCAAGAATTCCCTGGAGACTCATCTTGGTCGAGATTGGAATGTATCTCGGCCGAGATCTTCAGTTGGCCCTTCCTTTTGCTGCCTCAATCGATCCCTCGACTCCGCGGTCGTTTGATGTTCTTTTTTGATCATTTTTCACCTGTCTTAGCACAGAAACAGCACAAACACATTATTTTGCCCATGAGAATATAAAAGCACTAGATACACGTAATTATGCACATTATTACACTAAAATGACACTAAAAATGTCCTAAAGTGCGTGCACGGAACACGTGTACCAAAATCTCCCCAAACTTAAAACTTGTTCGTCCCGAACAATAAAGAGAAAGACAAAAGGACACGTGTTTAGGGCAAAGTTTAGTGGCATTTGATTTCAGAATTTTCATGAAAAAGAGTAAGAGATCATGATAAAAGTGATCATGTGTGATAGACTAGATCCACTACTCTCGAGACAAAACACTTTCAACTTAAGATCCTCACATGGTGAGTGCAACTCTCAACTCTCAAGTGTATGAAAAGGGAAATGTATACGCTCACATTGAAATGCATAAAATGCCTACCATAGGCTTACCAATCATCTAAACTTTGATGTATACCGACATGTGTGACAAAGAATCAAAAAGGTCTTTAATAGGTTGTAGTGTTGGCTTGGGGTAAGGTGGGAAAATTTCTGGTATAAGTGACTATAAAACGGACTAAATGAGTCGTGCACTACCCATCTACCCCTCAAACAATGGTCACTCAACCTCACTCTATATTTCCTTAGTAAAACCAATCCCAAAAATTGATTTCTTCTCCAGTTGCACCACGCCACCCTTCTGCTATTTTCAAGTCTGTGTCAATGTGGGTCACCACTTGCATCTAAGTTGGTCGAATTGGACCGCCACCGATTACTATAAATCCCAATATATTATTTAATAATTATCATATTTAATCATTTATTATTTTCTTATGAGAATTATACCTTTTTTTAATTAATTGTATCAATTAATATCTTAGTTTATAGCTAAGAGTATATTCATGTCATGAGTCCAATACATTAGTTGAGCCCAACGCATTAGTCAAGTTCAAGAACATGAATTGTAATTCAAGTTCATATATTATTATTATACATATTAAGTCTTGTTGTAAAGGAAATATAGAATCTTACAAGAATATTGAGTCTTGTTAAATAAGGAAATATAGAGTCCTATTTAAATAGAATACCTATGATTGATACCTATAAAAACATGAGTACATGAGTTCATAATTCAATAGTTACACATACAAATTATAAAGTACAATATTTTTACCAACTTCAACATAAAATTTTCGTCAAACACCTAGGTGTCCTTTGGAGAGTCGACATCATCATCTCAACCTCTTTTTCCTCTTTCACTTTATCTTAAGGTATCTGCTCTAAAAATTCAAAAACTTTATCTGTACATATCGAATTTTCATAAAATTTTATTTTGTTATTCATTTATATGTTCTGAGATATAGTTAAAATTTCAGGTCCATCCAAGTTCTAGTTTATTTAATATAATTTTTCTATGTCCGCTAATCCAAATCTTAAAATACTATGATTTTGGGATATGTTGTTCCCCATTATTTCTTTTATATTATGTAAAATTTTAGAGAAATCATTGAGTTACGAAGCTTTTCTCAATGTTGCACATAATTTACTGTTGCAACTATTCTGATTTGAAAAATTCAAAATTCATATTTGAGCTTCTTATTTGAAATTTAAAGATGAAATTTATCAATGAGTTACGTATGTACATTCAAAATTTCATATTCTTTTCCGTATATTATGAGATATTAAATTTTCAATCACTATTGCGCATTATTTATAAGTATTGAACCTTCTATTTTCATCCAAAACAATTCCAGATCTTTTCAAAAGTTATGTCTAAGTGCTAATTTTTTTATTTATTCATTCCTAAGCCTAATATAATAAAGCTATATTATATTGATATTTTTAGTGAGGATGAAATTGAGGCACGAAGAACTAGCAGCATACTATGCATATGCCTAGTTACACGAAATTATCGGAGTGCATTCACGCATCACAATTCAGGTTAGTATGGAGCAAGTGGATGAGGTACGAGGTAGAGTCGGAGGCATATGATAAACGAGAACTCAATTTTATTTCTATTAACACATGTTGAGTAATTAATTAGTGATATGAAACTATATGCTAATTTTATTTCACTAGCTAGTTTTGATAAATGCTATTATTAAATAACTAAAGTACTATAATTTTTTTTTTGTGGTGGAGATAATATGAATCTATTAAAATTATTTCTTATGTTACGAATTTAATTATTGTTAAGTTGATTGAATGGTTGCATGGTTAGTATAGGTTTTAGACTTTATAAATATTATGATCACTCGGATATTTATATTGAAATGAGGAATAATACTAAAAATTGATTTAGGTGTAATTGTTGAACTATTTATTCATGGCGTGTTTAAGTATGCTTTATGCTTAAATAATTTGACTTACTAATAATCTACTTACAGTGATTTACTAGTTGATTTAGGAATATTGGCATGATTTATTTAGAAAATTTACTTATAATTGTTGTGTATGATCTTTCTTTTATTATAATGGAGGTTAGGATAGTACTTAATAATGCTAACTGATTGTTTGTGATTTGTGTTTTCTCTGTCACACATGATTTATATTTGAATCTACTAGGTTAGAGATAATATGAAGTTATGATATAAAATGAATTTTGTTTTAAATTAATTTGTTAGAAGCATCTCTAGGACTTAAATAAGGTAAATTATTTTCCGCTACTAGAGATCATGACCTCCTTTAACTTATCAATATACGCCTGATTCTCAAAAGATTTGAATCATTTACCTTCACGACCTCCTCCATCTGACCACTTCTAAAAAGGTTTGAACCCTTCGATATGGATTGCCCACCCGAATCCGACCTCTATCCGTATTTCGAGCAGTCGCCATTAGGTCGATGTCACCCGACATCCTTTCTATTTTCAACAATAATTTGTTGAAACGGTCTAGATACTTGCTCAATCACTCGTCTTTTCCTTGCATAATGTTGGCCAACCTCTCTTTTGGTGCAGATCATGCCCTAAAGCTCATAAAATTAGCTCTAAATAGTTCTGCCAGATGGGGCCAACCAGTAATTCAGATTTAGGTCACGATCTAAACCATCACTGAGCTTGGTCGCTTAACATTAATGAGAAGGTTATGCATAATATGGCGTCATTAGATGTTTGAAGCTCCATCCAAGATAGGTATTAGTTAGTCGGATCAGCGTCCCCATTTATATGGCGCGCTATTTGGATATCGCAGATCCCTTGGGATGTAAGCTACCATGATGGTCAGGCTAGAAAAAATGAGTTGGATCTCACGTTGGCCACTGGTACCACCGCCAGGGTTGGCATGACCCCAGATTACCTTTCAATCCTAGTCATTATTTCCCCTAGTTTAGCAATTTATTCAAGATCAGGGGCATGGACTTCTTCCCATATATGGTGAGGCTCTTCCCACAACATCTCGTGGACGGTGCAATAAGTTATAGGTGAATTCTCTCTCGCATACCCATGGTGTCCTGTATGATGTTGCTGCTGAGGAGAGGAGATGGTTGTCTGGGCCCATAATATTTGGCTCTTTCTAGGCCCTATTCCTACAAGTTGCGGTTTTCCAAGTTTGACAAATAGATTTATATGTGGCTACCTGGATACTGTTACTGTCTTATCTCTTCCGACCACCAATGGACTCCTACGATTACGAAAATCTCCGTGAAGGTTGGAAGAGTAAGGTGGAGAGCCCGATCTTCTCCCTACTCCTCGTGACATAAGTCATTTTTTTGCACTGGAGTCGGTGATCACCTTACTCTCTTTGGCGAAGGTCAGGAGCATTGTTGTGTTATGCTCGTGATGACTCCCTACTCTCCCTTAGGTTCACGGGTAGATTGGAAGCGTGGTGGTAATGATGTTGCTCGTTAGCAGGTTCCACATGATTATACATGTGGGACCTATTTATCTTGGAGGGCTCCGCTTCCATTTCATAGTTGTATCTTAGAGGTGTGCATGCCATGTCTCAGGTATTTTTGGTGATCTCATGAATGATGTTCGCCTCTTCTTCAGGCGTCCTCCATCATCTACCATTAGCTGGGACAATGGAGTTCCACCACGAGCAAACCTAATTGCAGATGGATGGTGATTTGGATGCCATGGGGAGGAAGACTGTGGTGGGGGTGCTCCTGAAGACGATGCACACTTTCCATTATGTGAGATCAAGAGTTCCTAAAAAATGGAGACTCGATGCCCTCCTTCTAGCGCTAAATTATAGATATGTGCAATGTAAGGAGATTTTTACGGTTAATGAAGCACAGGATATAGCTGGATTAGTCTTTTATTTCACACGTGATCCACAACTAATATTTTAGCAAATATATACAGATATTGAGAAGATATAAGCAAGCTGTAACGAGCATATATATGTGTAACGAGCTACTAATTAGCGAGTTGTTTGGTTACAATGTTTTCACTCAGGAATTCTCTTTTATCACTCTTTTTTTACGGAATTACCTTGGGGATTTTTGAATTTACAGGCGGGGGATTTATAATAGTTATGCCGACTCAGATGATGGACAAGTGTGGGTCGTGTGGTAGCCATTTTCTAAGGTTGACATGTGTCGGACACGTGGCTGCTTTTAAAGTGGTCGTTCGTTATATTATGCGATCTGGTGTCACCAAGCTTGATGATGTGGTGGTCTTGGATATGCATCTTGCGATCTATCTTACTGGCACGACCTAGTGGTCTGCTAAGTGATGCTTCTAATGCCTTCTTTGCGAACTAAACCTTAGTTAACTAAACATTGCTACGTCACGATGTAATATAATAATTGCGATGTGACCATCCACACGCAACTGAAGAGGAAATCTGAGTGAATCATCTACATCATGAACTCAGATTTCTTCATTGTGCTACTCCAGAAGTCGTGCGTCAATATTTTTGTGGGATTCTGCTAGACTATTGTGTATGTTCTTTTATATGAATTTGTGCTAGAGAGTGAGAGAAAGAGATATTATTTTAAAATAAATTAAGCAGCAATTACCAAAATGTCAGAATCGCTAGAAACGGAGATGGTGAAATGTGGAAATTGATTTTGGGGATTAGTTATCATCAAGGAAATGGGATACGGGTTGGGTTAGGTATTTTATAGTTTGTAGTTGTTTTTTTTAATTACTATGAACTCTAATCTAAGCTCATACCAACTTTATTCTAGGGATGATTAATACCAAATTAAATAAATGGCTAATTATAGCAATCCCATCATACTGTCAATTTTTTTGCACATAAACCACTAAACTATTTTCTTTGGCCCCAATACATACAAACTATATAGGTGTGAACCACCAATATTTTTCAAAAGCATCTCTTATACCTACTAAAAAGGTTGTTTGAACAAAACGCCCTTAAAAGTTTTCACGCCCGAGTCACGCTGCGGAATATAGGCAAAAAATGGCAGGAAAGTAAGTTTGGTGGTTTATCTGTCAAACCTGTATAGTTTGTATATGTCGGTGCCAAGAAAAACGTTTAGTGGTTTATATGCAAAATCATTGATAGTATGATGAGATTGTTGTAATTAACCGTTAATTAAATATAAATGTAAAGTAATTTTACAAAATATGCACTAGCACAATAAATCTGGTTTTTTTCTTTCAGAAATCAAAATTTATGATGAATCTTTGTGGGGATATAAGAATATTGTTGGAGTATGTAACTAATTAGCAGTCATACAAGTTAATTAGTTGTATTCATTTAGTTAGTCAATAACTAGTTAGCATCTTCTAGAAGCTTAAATTAGCCATTTATATAAAGGAGTAACACACCTTAGTTAAAGTTAAGTTTTCCAGTCTGTAAACTCTGAGTTTAGCATTAGCAGTTATAATGTTTTACTGTTACATTGTTTCTCTCATTTGAAGAGTGCTATATACAAAATTCTATTATGTTCGTGATTCTTGATTAATCAGAATTATAACATGGTATCAGTAGACTCGAGTTAATTATTTCTGATCTACAATTTCTTCTACTTGCGCACTGCAGTTTTTTTTTTTTTTCTTTTGGCTTCTTGCTGATTATCTTGAGAATAACATTGCTCACTACCTGTTTGATAAATAAACCTCAACCATGGCTGGTCAAGCTCCCGTGGAACCTCTAGTGGACAATGAGATTCCGACGAATGTGGCTTAGATTCGGGCTGACAATCCATTATTCTTTGTGCCGTCTGATAATCCAGGAATGATGTTGGTCTCGCACCCTTTGGCGGGCATCAACTACATTTCTTGGAAGCAATCCATGATGCTGGCTCTTGGTGCGAAATCGAAACTTGGGTTTGTTACCGGTAAGGTTCCCAAACCTACTGAGGACTCTCCTCTATTTGAGACTTGGAAAAAGATAGATTGTATGTTGATTTCATGAATTCTTAATAGCATTTCTAAGGACTTTGTTGAGGCTTTTGTGTATGCTAATAGTGCTCAAGAGCTTTGGGATGACATTGCTCAGCGATTTGGAGAGAGCAATGGTCCATTTCTTTATCAGCTTCAGCGCGAACTTGCAACTATCAGTCAAGGAAATGATACAGTACAGATTTATTTCACTAGGCTTAAGAAATTGTGGGATCAGTTTAGCAGTTTATCCCCATTACTTGTTTGTGTTTGCCCACAGTTTAAGAGTATAGTTGATTTGGATACTCAGACCAAGTTACTACAGTTCTTGATGGGTTTGAGTGACATCTTTTTATCATGTGCATAATCAGATCCTTCTCATGGATCCTTTACCACCTGTAAACAGGGCCTACTCCATGATCATGATGGTGGAAAAATAGCGATATGTTCAGATTTCCTTTCTAGACAATACTGAACAAGCTGCTATGCTTGCTAAAGGAGCATACAAGTCATATCCTAACACCAACAACAAAGGACGCATTATTACACGCAAGACTAAAGAGAAGCGTGCTAGATTGGTTTGTTTCCATTGTGGTGGCAAGAGACATGAAATTTCTGAGTGTTTTCAGTTGCATGGAGTACTTGAGTGGTACAAGAAGTTACAAGATCATAAGGGAAAACATTTGGCTGCAAATGTGTCTCTTAATCAGGGAGTTTCAGATTTTAAATCTGATACAAAACCTAACTCTAAGACTTTTGTTTTTTTTGTCATGTTCCAGCAGGAGTTGGCCAAGTATTTTGCTACTAACAAGGGCTTTGGCAATCAAGAAATTGTTGTTGATTTTGCTCATGCAGTAAACTTTGCATGTGCAACTTAACTAACTCATAATATAATGCATCATATTTTTGTTGTGCCTATGGGATTGAACAAAGGCTCATGGATTTTAGATTCAAGGGCTAATAAACATATGTGTTGTGATCAGAGTTTATTTACATTTCTCAAACTAGTACTTTCTAGGACAAATGTGTTGTTACCTGGTAGATCTGTTAAGAACATTACTCATATTGGACAAGTTCATATAGATAATAGACTTGTCTTGACAGATGTGTTGTATGTTCCTTCATTCTCATACAATTTATTATATGTGGCTCAATTGACAAACTCATCTCTTGTAAATTGTGTGTTTTCTACTACTCAATGTGTTTTGCAGGGCTAGAGGAATAATAAGATACTCCAGCTTGGTCATTTGAAAGGCAGATTATACATTTTAGACACCATTTCTGATAATAAGACTGTTATGATTTCTTATATTGTAGCCAATAATACTAGGCATGTTTCTGAAGTTTGATGTATTGGCATAGGACCCTAGGACATGCTTCTGTAACTATTCTTTTACATGTATTTTTTTTACAAAATATGTGTTAGCATCCACATGTTAATGAAATAAAAAGTTGCAGTACTTGTTTCCAGGCAAAACAACACAGACTTGCATTTTCCTCTAGTACAATTCAAACAACTGTTCCTTTTGAACTAATTCACGAGGACATTTGGGGTCCTTGTAAAGATAATTGTTTGACTAATACACCTTATTTTCTTACAATTGTTGATGATTATACTAGAGGGACATGGACTTATCTCATGACTCATAAATCACAAATTCCAAAACTGTTACTAAATTTTATCATCATGATTAAAACACAGTTTCAAACTAGTGTCAAAATTGTTAGGCCTGACAATGGCTTGGAAATTATTGGGGAAGAATGTCAAAATAACTTCCATTCATTAGGAAATGTGTATCAAACACCATGTGTGTACACACCGCTACAAAATGGGATTGTAGAAAGAACTCACAAGTACATTCTTGAAATTGCAAGATCTTTATTGTTTAATCCCAATACACCATTGCATTTTTGGTCTTATTCTATTTTGTTGGCTACACATATAATAAACAGACTTCCCTCTTCTTTGCTCAAGTGGAAATCTCCATATTACATGCCCTTTAGAAAAGACCCTGACTACAACATATTGAAACCATTTGGTTGTTTGGCTTTTGCCATAAATACTTTGCCACACAAATCAAAGTTTGATAGTAGAACTATAAAGAGTATGTTTGTGGGATATGTCACAGGTAAGAAAGGATATATGTTATATAATTTGGACACACGGAAGGTTTTGACTTCTAGGGATGTTTATTTTTGTACTGACAAATTTCCTTTGTCTTCTAATTCTAAAAAATGAAACAATGTTCCTCTTCCAAATGTGGAAATTGAATCAAATATAAAACTGGATGTACCTACTGAGTTACCTAATGAGGGTTTTCCCAATAATAACAAATTTGTTATTACTGATGTCCAAGAACAAGATGGTGTTCTTATTGGAAATAATGAAACTGCTCCAGTTTTAGCAGAAATTAATCAGCAACTTATCCCTATGGAAAATGTAAGAAGGAGTAGTAGGCAAAGAACCAAGCCTTGCTATCTCAATGATTTTCAGTGTCACAATGTAACAGACATTACTATCTCTCAAGCAGAGTAAGTGTCAAATGGTTCCTCTTATTTTCTAAACACATTCCCTTATAAAATGTCATCTAAATTTTGTACGACATACTTAGATTTTCTCTCAAGTGTTTCAAGTATACAGGAACCAAAGAGTTATGCTCAGGCAAGTCCAATACCAGAATGGCAGGAAGCTATGCAGAAAGAGTTGAATGCATTAGAGCTAAATAACACATTGTCCTAGACTCCTTCACATCATGGCCAGAAAGCAATTGGGAGTAAGTGGGTGTTTAAAGTGAAGCTCAATCCAAATGGAATTGTAGAGAAGTACAAAGCAAGGCTAGTAGCCAAAGGCTACAATCAGGTATATGGTGAAGACTATGATGAAAGTTTCTCTCCAGTAGCAAAAATGGTAACAGCTAGAATACTTATAGCAATTGCTACTTGCAACTCTTGGCCTATTTTTCAATTAGGTGTTAATAATGCTTTCCTACATGTCTATATAGATAAAGATGTGTACATGTTACCTCCACAGAGTTATGCTAAAGTAACAGATGGTAAAGTATGTAAATTGGAAAGAAGTTTATATGGTTTGAAACAAGCATCTAGGCAATAGAAATGTGAATTCGCCCAAAAGTTAATTGATTATGGTTTCATACAATCTTCATCTGATCATTGTCTATTTACATACAACAAGGATTCTTTATTTCTTGCCCTCTTAGTGTATGTTGATGATGTTTTAATTACAGGATCACGCATAGAAATGATTACTGAACTAAAAGCATACTTGAAAATTAATTTTTCTTAAAATAAAGTAAATAGTTATAGCTGAAATTTGAAAAATTATTTGGATAAATCAAAATATTTTAAAAAAATTAAAAAAAAAATTAAAGAAAACACTAATTTTCTTATAATACAATTCAATTTATTTTATTTGATATATTTTGATGTGTCGTGTGATACTTATGTATTTGTGTTTGTTTTAATATTTATTTTTAATTAAGCTATTGCGGTGTTCGCATAGGTTAAAGTTGATACACGCACACACACAAACACACACTAAATATATATTTGGGTTTCAATATTAGGAGATATTCATTCTTAAAAGTTGATATAATTTATTTTTTACAATTAATAATTTATCTTAATGTAAATTTATAAAATATTATACTTATAAAATGTAAGTTATATTAAATCCATATATCACTTGGGAGAAATTGATATTTAAATTATTTATAATTTTGGTTTATATTATTTTGCAACAAGTAGTATGCGCGTTTTTCAGTTTCTTTTTTGTTTTTCAATCACAACATGTACTAGACCTTTTTTCACGCTTGCAATCTCTGCCAACAATTTAAGTGTGAAAATAAAAGAATATTAGAAAATATTCAAATAACATAAATTGTTAAAAAATCTAAAAAATATTTTTTAAATTCTAAACTTCATTTAAAATACCAGAAAATTAACTAAAACATGTTGAAAATATATTAAAAGTTCGAGTTTTTTTAATTAAAAAATTAAATAATTTTAAGCAAGAAAAATAAAAAGTATTACTTTTTTTAAATCATAAGACTATTATAAATTTCTGAAAATTATCTTTTAAACTCTAAAAATTTATTTAAACTATTTGAAAGTTATCTTGAAAAATTATTTTAAAATTTCTAAAATTCCGCTTAAGACATGTGGAAGTATCTATGAAAAGTCTAATTTTATGATATGAGTATCTTTTTAATTATTTTTTTGGAAAATAAATACTTTTAAAAATATTTAAAATTATTTGATCTTCTTTTATGAAAATTAATTTTTTATTAAATTTATGATATTTTATATAATTTTTTAGAATTTAAAAATAAATATTGTAATTTCAAAATATTTTTATTATTTTTAAATAGTTTCTTTTCTCTCCGAAAATTGCTACTAAAGATTGCAAAGGTGGGAAACCACAAAGTTCAGTTGATCTTAAAAAAGAAAAAATGATTATTCAAATATTCATTTAGTTAGAATATAATAATTCTATTTTTTTATATTAGATGATATTATATTTAATTTAATAAAATAATTACTTTTTAAATAAATTTTTGTGCATCGCACGGGAGCGATACTAGTTAAGTACAAAAATATTATGTGTGACGTAATATGAGCTTCCATGATAATGCAAATTCGTGGGCTATACCAAATTAGTGTAAATCAATTGCGTGATAAAGTATTTTTCACAAAGTACCGTAAAAAGGAATGTGACATAGGGTCTCAACATTTTATTCAGAAGGAAGTGATTAAACCAACTCGATCCAAATTTGAATTATAGTCTCAAAAGAAATTGAATTACCATAATTTATATTCCTAATAAGAGACTACTTTCATGGAGAATAATTACATTCTAAAAGAACTACTCTCTCGATCATATCATCAACTGACCCCAAATGACAAAGCACTGTTCAACAAAGTAAAAATCACAGTCAACGCTCTAATGAATTTGAGGTTGTGATTTCATACTTACTTACTTTGGAAGCATCCTGATAGGTATGGCCCAATCTCCCCCGGGTTGGTTCAGTTTGCCAACCGGGTCAATTGGGCCCAAAAGCGCAAGCCCAACATAGATAAGCCCATGCACGGTCCAACTTAGCAAAACCCACGTGCGGCGTCTTTGGGAAGGAAAGGATCCCCATGATTTGTTCCAACGGCCATGCAGTTATGATTAGCGGGTTTTTAGGGATTTTGTTAGGGTTGTTATTGTATAGTATAAATAGGAGAATTATTGTTGAGATTAGGGTTCCAATTCTGAATTCTAAAATCACTGTTTTTAATGTACTTCGGTATTCGGAAAAAGATAGTGAAACATCTCGGAAGGTGATTACCTTCACCCGTGGACGTAGATCTCCGGATCGAACCACGTAAATTCTTGCGTCGCGTATATTATTACTTGTTTGATAATTGTGTGGAGTCAACTTAATCGTTAACCACTTGATATCCGAGTCTACGGCCTTATCAATTAACGCCGTCTGTGGGAAAGAAAAGTAAACCCTAGAAACGTCCATAGCTGTAACACGTAAAATATGGTGAATACCCGCCAATCAGCCAACCCAACCCGATCTCGTCGGAACCCTCCAGTCGACCAAAATCCTCCGTTGTCGCGTCAGCAAGTCCAGGATCCACCCGCGGGGCAGTACCCTGCGCCCGCCCACGCGCCGGCGCAGGTTGACCCTCAACCAACCCTGAACTATTGCAGGCACAACAAGCGTTCCTACAGGAACACGCTGCCTTATTCCAAGAATGGAATCATTGGCGCGCCGACTCCGGTATGCATGCTGACAACGGTGCCAATCCAGTGGCAGGACATTCCCGCCGAGATCGATCTCGCGCATCCCATGAAAATCCACCCTACAGAGCCAGAAATGATCGCCGCCGTCACCGATCAGTGTCACCCGGGGAGGATCGTAGTTCTAATGGCTCAAGGCCCCGCTATGCTGATTACGCCGACGCAAACTGACGTCGATTTATAGATGCGGCGAAGCGGGCTCGCCTGGAGAGATCCCGTTTACTTGATCCCATAGAACTGGAACAGGCTCAATTTGATGCCGAGCTTGACAAGGTATTAGGCCTTGATGCTGATGGGGAAATAATCACCTCGTTTTCCTGCGCTTCAAATTTAAAGTGACAAACAACGAGGCTGAATACGAGGCCGTCATTGCTGGGGTCCGGCTCACTCAAACCTTTGGGGCTTCGCATATCCAGTTATACACTGATTCTGAAGTGGTCTCTAGTCAAATCAAGGGCACATATGTGACAAAGGATGATACGTTGAAAAGGTATCTGGCTTTAACTCATAAACTTTTGTTAACTTTTACCTCCACTGATGTTCAGCAAATCCCCCGCGAAGAACACTAAGGCCGATACTCTCAGTAAAATGGCCTCCGCGGTCCCGTCAAATGTGTCTCCGGACATAATTGTTGAAGAAGCTACCCATCCTTCAATCAATGAACAGGTGGTCTCTGTGTTGACTGATGTCGAGCCCAATTGGATGACTTCGATCCTCCAATATCTCCGAAGAGGCACCCTGCCAGAGGATAAACTGCTTGCTCGGCAGATACTTCTGAAAGTACCAAAGTACACGCTTCACGACGGGGTCTTATACCGTCAGTCATACTTACAGCCGAGCCTCCGTTGTCTTGGCCCGGTCCAAGCCGACTATGTCCTCCGAGAAGTTCACGAGGGGTCATGTGCAAGTCACATCGGGTCACGCACTTTGACCAAGAAAGTGCTTCGGTAGGGATACTACTGGCCCACCTTGTTTAACGATGCCCACAATTTGGTGTCGAAGTGCGACAAATGTCAGCGGCACTCCCGAGTGAAGCACCTGCCACAAACCGAACTCATCGGAATACAGAGCGCCTGGCCATTTATACAGTGGGGTATCGACATCGTAGGTCCATTCCCAGTTGCTACGGGAGGATTTAAATTCCTCGTGGTCGTCGTTTTCACTAAATGGGTTGAAGCCGAGCCACTCACTGCCATTACTGGTCAGAATATTCTAAAATTTGTCTGGCGTAACATTATATGCCGCTTTGGCATTCCAAGTACAATCATATCCGACAACGGCAAACAGTTCGCCAATAATTCCTTTCGGTCCTGGTGCAAAGAGTTGCACATCAAACAGGCTTTCACCTCGGTAGGTCACCCCCAAGCTAACGGACAGGTCGAAGTCACAAGCTGCTCTCTTGTTGACGGTCTTAAGAAACAACTGAAACAGGCCAAGGGTCTCTGGGCGGAGAATCTTCCGCACGTTCTCTGGGCTTACCGCACAACGCCACATTCTTCAACTGGGGAGACTCCTTACAGCCTCACTTGCGGCTCTGAGGCGGTCATTCCTGCTGAGATCGGTGTTCCCAGCCCCAGACTTTTAAATCTTGAACCTGAGGCTAATGAGGAGGTGCTCCGGGCTAATCTCGACGGGCTTGAACATCGACGTAAGGAATCCTTCATCTGGTAAGCTAAGTGCAAGCAACAAACGGCTCGGTATCATAACAACCGGGTTCGTGGTACACAATTCAAGGTCGGAGACCTAGTGCTCCGGCTAAACTCTGCCAGCAAAGTTGCCCCCGAGGGCAAACTGCACGCTACTTGGGAAGGGCCTTATCGTGTCACTACTGCTCACGCCTCCGGAAGCTATCAGTTAGAACAATTGGATGGCACCCCGATGCCTCACACTTGGCACATTAGCAATCTGCGGCGTTTCTATCTATAGTTTCCCATTTCAAGTACTTATTCTTCCTTTAATTTTCTGTATATGCCTTTACTTCCCCACCGCGATACTTTTTTTTTCAAGATTACTCTTGTATTCTTCAATTGTTCCGACAATAACTATGAATAATAGTTTTTACTTCCAACGCATACACTGCTTCTCTTCTACGCTGCGGGGACGCCCCGGCCTAGACTACACGCATATTTGTTGCGTCAATCGTTAACTGTCTCCGGACGCATTTGTCTCTCGCCTGATCCGTCCAGAGAGGCCCTAAACTTTGTCCCCGGACACGAATATCCTCTCGCCTGATCCATCCAGAGAGGTTATCAACCTTGTCATCGTACAAGTGTTGACTCCCGCCTGATCCGTTCGGGGAGATTTTATACCGTGTTTCCGAACAAGAGTTTACCTACATTCTGTACTCCCGAGTACTAATCAATATACTACTTGTATTACATCATGTTAACACAATTAAAGCAAGCATCGCATCATGCTACGCATACGCACTAATATGTTATTTACAAAAGAATTTTTTACATACATGTTCATTTTTCAATACATTTTATTTACAGATGCATTACATTTATAAAACATATTATCTACCTATCTACCTTTCACCTCCTAACCAATACCCTGCACTCCGGTGCTAAGGCCCGCCTCGGGAGCTTCTCCGAGTCCTCCGGGATCTGGAAACACCCCGAGTCTGGACTCCGGTCCTCCCACTCCTTTGGTCCCCTCGCCGGATGGGACTCGGATGTCGAGTTGGCCTTGGGGTGTTCGCCCATCCTACAGGGTTCTACTCTGCTGGGGCCATCACCTCAATCTCCTCGGCAAGTCTCTGGACTTCCTCATTCGCGACTACTACCAGGCTTGGCTCTCGGATCACAACTCCAGTTGGTTTTTTAACCGCACTATTTGGCCTCCTCCGGGGAGCTTTCGATGATTTACCCCGGCTGCAGCTGGCAATATTTTCCTCCGCAGCACACCGCCATCTCCTGCGACCTTTTACGTCTTCATACATGCTCAGGAGTATCTTCAGTACGTCCCGCTTCCTAACCACCTCGGCGGAGTCTGTGTGTCCGGCCTCTATCAATACTGCTATCTCCTTCTGAATCTCAGCAGTTCGCTCCTTAAGCTCCTCGAAGGTTAATAGGCCGAACTCCGACAAGATCCGCTCATACTCCCTTTGGTGGACAAAGAGCCGCTCCACTTCGGCGCATTTTGATAAGTACTTCAGCTGATGATCCAAGGCTTTCTCTGCAGCCTTGGTTCTCGCCTTTTCGGCCTCGGTTGCCTTCTTCTCTGCAATGGCTAGTTTTTTCTCCAACTTGGGGACCACCTACATCCTCAGGTCGTCTCTCTCCCTCTGCAGCCAGTTCATTGACTGCATCAACTTTTGAATGACCTCGTGAAGGTCCTCGGTGTTCCCCTGCTGCATATGTGATATTTAGAGCACAATTATAAAACACCAATAAACAACACATATTATGTTCTAGCTCAAGGCATGATTTCGGTATTCGAATCAAACAGACATCGACAAGTCATCATTTATAAATCGACAAAACCACAATTATAGGACAGTGTTTGATACAGTTACACATTTAAAAACATGCGCTCCTATACTACGTCTTCGCCTGAGTTAGGAGGGGCATTGACCTCCCCCGGGGCCGAGGTGGTGGCACCCGGCTCTGTGACTGGGTTATCTGCCAGCTGTAGGACACCACCCTCCTCGGACACTGGTTCCAGCGTCTCAGGCTCACTCCTTGGGGGTGGGACCCTCTGTCGCAGCTCCAGCACGTGCATCCTCATTCGATATCCCAGGAACTCCTCATCCTGGTCTACGGTACAGCTTATCACGTCCTGAGCCGTCAGCATGGTCCCCTTCTGGGCCAATGCCTCCACCAGCGGCCACTCCGGCATCTGAGACAAGATGCTGTAGTAGACGGCATCCACGTTACCTACAGCTGTGAAGTCGTACCCGAACTCCTTTTTATACACGTCTACCTCCGGGTACGCATCCTTCACCACCTCGAGCACCTCGGAGCGCGTGGCTACATCGCCCACCGCCACGAAGTTCGTCAAAAACTTCACATACGTTTCCGTCTGCGACAGCTTCTCGACGAACGCCCTCAGCATAGCTCCCTGTCCCTCAGCCTTCTTCTTCAGCTCCTCCCGAGCTGCGGCCAACTCTCCACGGAGAAGGGCCATCCACGCAACTTCGCCTCGGATGGGCAGCTTCCTTCTCAGCCTCGAGCGCTCTGCCCCGCGGTGTCACTTGGCCACTCTTGGCCTCAGACGCCTCGGCACGGAGCTTGTCGTTCTCCCCGCGCAGCTTCCTCAGCTCTTCGGCCAACTCCTCCATGCCTCCTCCATCTCGGACACCTCGTGGCCCGTCACTCTTCTCTGGTCCTGCAGGAATGTTATCAGACATGGCCAATCAATTGGAAACTTAACGCATGATACAGCATACCTCCGAGGTGGGATCCGTGCATATCCTCTTTGAAACGGAGGGCGGCGTCAGCATAGGCCCCAGCCTCTTCTTTATCCTCGGGGTCGTATCAGACCTCGCGGTACCCTCTTCGACCACCTCGCCGTGACTTTTCCCTAAGGCCTTCTCCACCTTGGGAGTGGTGCTCTTTGGGGTTGCCGCCTTCTCAGGCACCGGAGTCTGCTACGCACTCCCGGCGACTTTCATCTGAAGACTGGTTTTAAAGCGCCCCACTGCAGAAAACAATCAGCACATTAAAAAGCAGTAATAATATACTACACCATCACTTGTAATAAAGAGTTCCTACCCTCCGCTTCAGCCCCGGCTGAAGAGCCCTCGCTCTAGGGTGGCGAAGTCCTCGCCTCTGGCCCCTTTGCTCAATCCGGCCTCCTCCAACTCCTCCTCGATGAACACTTGCTTCACTGTCCCCGCCTGCTCAAATACCTCCACTGACTCAGGTACACCCTTCGGTACCCTGTCTCCGACTTCATCTCGCCTCCACCCCGGGATCGGCTTTGACTCCTTTACATACAAAAACTTAACCTTCCAGTTTTCCACCTTACTCGGGTTTTGAACCTTGAACCCTTTCTGTGGCCTCGGGTTCAGCGAGCACCAACCCTTCCCCTTCCCAATTGATTTCAACTGATAAAAATACCTAAATAAATCTATCGAGGGGTCTACCCCCGAGGTCTTACATACTACCATAAAGCCAACTATTTGCCTTACGGCATTCGGCACTAACTGCCCTAGAGCAATTCCGTAATACTCCAACAGCTCAACCACAAAATCCCACAACGGAAACCTTAAACCTACCCTAAGCTGATCTATATACACAGATATAAACCCCCTTGATGGACAGCAAGCCCTATCATTGGGTCCGGGTATTATATACTCTAAGTCTATTGGAAAATAAAAAGCCGGCACCATCGCCTCGATTTGGGCTTCGGTAACCCGAGGCACCGCTGAGGCCACCTCCAGATTCGTCTTCTCCTCCAGACAAGTGGGAAATCTCAATACCCGGGTCCATATTTCCCTTAAATCGGCCCTATATACTTTCCTGCTTTCACTCCTCTCTGGGAAGATAACTCGCAGAGGTGCAGCATCAAACGGGCTCTCTTCTGTTCCCACCTCCCTAACACTAGAAGACTTTGAGGAAGAACACATACTTACTTGATATTTCGAGGATGAGTGCACAAAGTTGAAGCAATTTCCAGAAATTTGCTGAGTTCTTTATCGTTTTCCCGCTAGATTTTGATCGCAAATGAAAAGTAAAGTGAAACTGTCACTTTCGTTTTCCTCTAATACAGAGAATCAACGGCCCAGATCACGCTTGTTCAAATTCAATGGCTACCATTAGCGTGTGCTTTACACGCGTCCTTGGGTTGCGCACCCGCGTGTCTCACACGCGCCACGCACATGCTGATCACGTGCCCAATCAACTCAAGCTAATTCCTTCCCCAGGAAGCTTTGTGGTTCAACTCGGGTTTTTCCTTTCACCACTGGGGTAACACAGTTCGACTCCGGTTGATTCTTTCACCCCGGGGGTATCTTAGTTCGACTCCGGTTGATTCTTTCACCCCGGGGGTAACCTAGTTCGACTCCGGTTGATTCTTTCACCCCGGGGGTAACTCAGTTCGACTTCGGTTGATTCTTTCACCCCGGGGGTAACTCAGTTCGAATCCGATTGATTCTTTCACCCCGGGGGTCTTTCAATCCGACTCCGGTGGACTCTTTCACACCGCAGATATCTCAGTTCTATTCCGGTTGCTTCTTTCACGCCGAGAGGATTTCCAGTTCGACTCCACCCGGGGAGTGTTTCCACCCACCCGTGTATAGTGTCATCTTGCCACTTCACAGGACTCAGATACTACTCCGATACAACTTCGGCTACAGCGCATACACCTCGGCCAATAAATGCATCTTTTAAACCGAAGCTCCTACCTCGCTCTGGCTGGTGGGGGACATCTGATAGGTGTGGCCCAATCTCCCTCGGGTTGGTCCAGTTCGCCAACCAGGTCAATTGGGCTCAAAAGCGCAAGCCCAACACAGCTAAGCCCATGCGCGACCCAACTTAGCAAAACCCACGTGCGGCGTCTTTGGGAAGGAAAGGATCCCCATGATTCGTTCCGACGGCCATGTAGTTATAATTAGCGGGTTTTTAGGGATTTGGTTAGGGTTGTTATTGTATAGTATAAATAGGAGAATTATTGTTGAGATTAGGGTTCCAATTCTGAATTCTAAAATCACTGTTTTTAAGGTTGTACTCCGGTATTCGGAAAAAGATAGTGAAACATCTCGAAAGGTGATTACCTTCACCCGTGGACGTAGATCTCCGGATCGAACCACGTAAATTCTTGTGTCGCGTATATTATTGCTTGTTTGATTATTGTGTGGAGTCATCTTAATCGTTAACCATTTGATATCCGGCTCTACGGCCTTATCACATCCTTTAATTGAGATACACGATGAACCGTGGGATTACATGAGAAATTTGGAAAACATAGAAACTCTCTACTTCCAAAATTAACTAGCTAGTGGAATGAAATCCACTTACTAGACTACAAAAAGGGGTTAATAACTTCAATAATGGCATGTTGTGCCTAAATACACATTTTATATCCTATAGAGAGAAATCACAGAAGATGATATGATATATAAAAAACTTTTCATTTTTCACTTCAACACTTATACTAGAGAACTAGTATAGGTTGGAGTAAGAAAATAAAAGAATTTTCATATTCAATAAGCTAATCAACCGATTGAGTAGTTGAGAGACATATCAATTTCTTCTGAAAAATAACATCAAAAGCATTGGGATAAAAAAAAATTATGGTGAACTAGATAGTGGAAAGAGTCCCCAAAGTAAAGGGAACGGGATGTGTCAATCCCACCGATGTGGTAATAATACATCACGGGATCAGAATTATTGGGTCCACAGAGGCACTCTCAATATACCCACCCACCAAATGGACATGATTGTACTTGACGTGTTTGTTGTGACACTAAAGTGCAAAAGTCACCTCAACCCCCGGACAAAAAGGAAAGAGTTAGTAATGAACTTCAATATAAGTGTGGAAATACTATATTTTTGTATAAAAATTGCTAGAGTATTTAACTATAAAAGATACAGGAAGTCCAAAGAACATAGACTCTCTGCATCACTGTATAATGACCATATATCAGAAGTGAGAGTTGCTAAAAGGGTAAGAAACTGCCCAACTAGATGCCTAAGAGTACAATAATTACAGTTACAAACGCTCTGTATGCGCTGAGAGCTGCTAAAATATTGTTAAGTAAAGTTATTCGTGTGAAAGATTATCACTTATAAACTAATTAGTGAGAATGGAATTGAATATATTATGATATTTCTAATGAATTTGAAAGGAAGCACATCATAGAGAAATTATTGAGTCAATCTAGTGGCATGTACTCCACTACTATGATGATCGTTGGATCAAATATTGTCACCCAAAATGAACTTTGGGACATAAAATTATATATTATTACCCATAATGGACTTTGGGACACAGACTAATATGTCGTCACCCACCATAAACTTTGGGATGCAGACTCATATTTTGTTATCAATAATGGACTTTGGGATGATGACTCGTGTAGACTTTGGTACAAGGGCTTTAGATATTCAAGTCATAACATGATGATCTATATTTAAGAAATTATATGGACAATCTTTCTTTCGAGTGAAATACAAAAGAGATGAAAATCTGATACTATGTACAGTGTTAGTGTTATTTTTATTATAACACAATCAATGCTTTCTAAAGTACTAAAAGCACGACAAGCCTATCTTAGTAAGGCATTGTGTACGATGTCGGTTTACCACTCTGCCTCATTAAATGTTTTAGGGCATATCGTTAATTCTACTAAACCTATTATTTAGCAATAAGTAGGATTGAGACCTTCCTATGCCAGATATGCCAGATATATAAGTAAGACATTTCATTCTCACAAAAATATACAATATAATATATGTAGACCTTTCAAACCAGAAAGCAGGGCATTAAAGTATTTATGGTTCTGGTAAACGTTTTGACACACTAACTGACTATCATATTATTGTCCACAAGAAATGTTGCGTTTGAAAAACTCCTAGAAAATATTATATAAGGGCTCACCATCCCCACTTCAAAAAGTCTACAAGACTTGTTAACGCTAAAGAGTTTTCATCAAAAGGATTTTATGGAGGATAAATAAAAATGGTCTCACATAAGTCACCATCAAAATAATATAGATGGAGGATTAGGCATTGGAAATGTGCACTAAAATGCTTATTATACATGGGGTTATGCAATATTACTGCAACTTTACTTTATTCGTCTCAGACCCACTGTCAATCAACAACTTATGCATACCAGTTGGTAACTGAATTTAGCCTGATAGTTTTACATTTTTGTATATTTGATTACGCAGTATATGTGCCTATTGCGCCCCCACAGCGCACCAAAATAGGTCTTTAAAGATGATTAAGTATTTATGTTGGATCTAGAGTCTCAACTATTATCCGCTATTTGGAACCTTTAATAAACGATATCTTTTTACCGCGAGATTGTCGGATTGTCACTTTAATGAGACAGTCTTCCCATCGTTAGGGGGAGATAAGAAAAAAAAAATTCTAATGGAACAACAGAAAGTGTTTCCCAATATGTCTCATTAGAATTTCCACACTTCATAATGTAAAGTGAAATAAAACGAATTATTGATCTTCAAAGTATAGAAGATTTGATTGCTTATGCATTTGTCAAAATCACTTAAGTGACAAGATCATATATACCAGCAAATGTGTCTGTAAGATTAGAAGTCCCCAGTAAGGAGCACCATAGATAAAGGTGTGGCAACCACACTTAGTGGAGGTGTAGTTGAGACCGTGGCTCCCAAAAGAAAATGGAGAATGCCACGTGGTTCGATAAACACCTGCCCAAGGAAGGTGGCGGGATGTCACAATTTGAATCAACACTGGAGGACGCTCCGATGTTTAATATGATTCTAGAGATAATGAGAATGCATGTGAGTTAATGAAAAAATCTTTCACGTGCATTGATGAGGTATACATTGTTGCTCAATAAATTATAGAGCACAATAACATCGGACCACGTTATATTGTCATATATCAACAAAGAACATATTGGACTATATGAAATCAATCCAGGTAGAACTTAATTCTATGATAAAACAACAGATATTTGGTTTGGTAGTGCTAGCCTCACCAAGTGTATAGCCTGTTGAACATAAAATATGTTTTGTCAGTAAGCATAGTGAGAAAAATAAAACCCTAAGATATAAAACTTGCCTTAAAGAACAAGGTTTTCTCACAAAGCCCTGGAATTGACTACGAGGAGACATATTCTCCTACAGCGGACGTCATAACGTCTTATTGATAAGTTTTCGAATGATTGAAAATGCAACATAATAATATGGTTACAACATATCTGTTTGTGGATCTTAATATTGAGATATGTAAAAGTGTCAGATGGACTTGCATTGCCCAACTCAAGTGACTCTAGACCACGGAGTGCATTTACAGTATTAGATTGAAATGCTCACTTTGATTGAAATAAATCTGGACGAAAATAGTATACTCATCCAAGTGACTACTTGATTGAGAAGGGAAATAACAAGTAACATTACCCCTATACATTTATAAAGAAAACAAATTCTATATTTGCAACTATAACAACTTATGTCGATGTTAAGGACATAATAGGTACTCTTAAAGAAATAAGAGAAACCATGATGTATTTGAAATTACAATTGAGAAAAAGGATTATAGGAAAACTCGGAACTGTCTATGCCTTATAAAAAAGAAGACTGAGTTTGTAGAATATTAATTCCTCAGTTTGCATATATCCAAAAGATTATCAGGCAATTTAATATGGATAAAGTGCAATCTATTAGCACTCCTATGATTGGTTGAAGTATGGATATAAGGAAGACCCATTTGAGTCTAAAGAAAATGATAAATGAGCTATTGGAGATGAAATTCCCTAATTAATTGAGATGTGCGCATTATTGTACAAAAGGCTCAATTCACTCAACCATGTATTACTATCTCAAAGTTTTTGTTGGATATATATTTTACTTAGGACAACGCAATATCAGTGGAATGATATCAAATAATATTGTGGCATCTGAAAGAAACCATTGACTCATATTTGTTCTTCCCATATTAGAGACAATAGAAATTACAAATGAAATTGTAAACTCTAAAGGAAATGTCAAATGCTCTCATATAGAAAGATAAAATGATTACAAAAGAATATATACTCCTAAATAAATGTTGAAATTACCCCCTACTTTGAAATATTAAATACTACTTTGGTTGGTTTAGATGTTGGTTATCTTATTGGTCAATGTAAAAGTCATTACCAAACTAGCTATGTATTACTATAAAGAACACGACGAATCTTGAAGATCAACAAATTACAACTATTCTAGCTACCTCATCACATCACTCATGGATGATATCTCAAGAAGTTCATTAACCTATATGGTAAAAATATTAGTGACTTGAGTTATACCACTGAATAACATGCTCGAAGTTATAAAGATAAAGTTATTTGCAACAAGCAGATGGATTATGCTACACATAAAAATGTGACAAGTCCAAGCATTCACTGCCAACGCTTTTCTACAACCAGCACAACCACATATTTCCTCATGATTTATGAAAAATCAAAGATGTGGAAATTTATCAAACTCTCTAGGTAGATGTACGTACCAAGAGAGGTGTGTAGACTTCAGGGGGAATCTCAATATAGGTGCATTGCACTCTTTTTTCCTTCAACAAAGGTTTATTTTTTCTCACTGGGTTTTGTTACTTGGCAAGGTTTTTAACAAGGCAACAAGTTATGCACCAATACCCCTTTGACTTGGCACAAGGGGGGTGTTGAAGGAAGAACACAATTAGTATGTCATCGTCAAAAGTAACTGAAGAAAGGACAATTGAGGTATTGACTTATATTTATGTATTTGTGGAATCTTGTAATTGACACCCTATATAAAGGGTATCTGATAAATAAGAGAACCATAATTATTGCGTGTCTCTCTTTTTTGTTTATTTATGTTTCTCCGACAACAATTTTAAATTAATTGATTAATTATGAAAGTAAATATTGAATGTTTGACTCCAATATTTATCCATTTGTTGGTATCAATTTGCATGGTGAAAAATATATTGGGATGACATAAACTATACCAATCAATACTACACAACTAAAATTTATTTATGACATGACTTAATTATTGAAACTATAAATAAAATAAAATAAAATCAATTATATAATAAAAAATATAAGTTAGACGAAAAAGATATAATTACATAGAAGCCCATCATTTGACATATATACATATATATTACTAGTTACATTTCATGGAACAAAGATAATGTACTTGTAGTGCTAAAAAAGATAAATTACTTTTTAGTTACAAGTTTTGAGCTGTTACATTTTATGGAATAAAGATTATTTACTTTTAGTGCTAAAAAAGATTATTTACTTTTAGTTAAAAGTTTTAACTAACAATTGATCATTTACAATTTCTCGAATACTGTCATTGATTATTTAATTATGTGAACTTAGTAACACCATTTGATTTATATTAATGTTATAATACCTGTATAAATGATATTCTTAAAGTTGATTTGCATTATTTTATTTTATACTATAATTAGATCTCTTCCCCCTACCATATTTTTCCGACTCCGTCACTATATGCTTATATGTGTACTTGTAAAAGCTGAATAGGAAGCTAACATTCAGCGTCCGTTTGCTTAAGATTGAGCTCAGTAGATTTAGAGGATCGAATCTCAATAAAGCACATTTATTAACTCTCCCAGTCAGATTTGGACCAGCACTCTCCAGTCCTAAGTAAACAGACCCTCATATTTGGGAAAAGAAAAAGAGTAGGTAAATAATTCTTCTGCTGTTTCGCAAACGGAAAGGCACCTGAGAATAATAATGGTTGTATAATTTATTGTTTTGAAATGTCTAATTTTACTAAAGAAATAATCTTTTGAGGATAATATTTTTGCAGCATTATATTTTGTACAATTTAAGGGGTTTATGAAAAAAATGTTGGGAGAGTAGCAACCCCAATACCCAAAGCAGGCAGCTAGTTTTGCTACAACTATACCAGCTCCAGCTGTCAATCAAAATTAGAAAAAGAATTTACATTGTTCTTAATACAAGGAAACCAGAGAAACTGAGACTATAGATGTGAGGAGTGCTAAATAATTGTTGGCTAAGGTAAATAATGAAAAGTAAGTTTGAGAAGAACCTTAAACAAACACACTCCATGTAATGGCAGATGCAAATATATGAAGCTATAAATAAATAACCAAAAATCCATCACCATACATTGAGAAGTTGCTAGTCATAACCAACAATTAGCATTTGTCATTTTCCATCATTATTGCTAAGCCAAAAGAGACCTAAATTTGGTGCAAGGTAACAAAACACAACAAAAGATATGATTCTCCTCAAAACACCTTGGGTAACTGTTCATGCATCATAATTAGGATTGTCTACTCAACTCCACCTTCAATGTGCTAATGTCTTGTTTATTTATATTAATTCATGCTCAACCTCATTAAGATTGAGCTCACTTCATTTAGTATTTTAAATGTTTGAATTTGTTCATAAACGTATTAGTTAACATCTTTGGCAACTTGTTAATGAACATCTATATTTGTGAACAATTAATGTACTTTGTTCCGGATAAACAAACATCTCTTAAATTTATACACAAATAAACGAAAACAATAATAATTAAAATATTCACTAGAATAACATGTAATATAATAAAATTATATTATATTAAATTGAAAGTTGATAATAAAATAATAATAATAATAATAATAAATTATTTATTTTTATTTTACTGTTGGGGTCTTTAACGAGCTTGTTCAGGAATATACCTTACAAGTTTGATTACAAGCTATTAATTATTGAAACAATCAATGTCTAACTCAAAATTTTGTTCGGACTACGTTCTTTAAATAAATGGACGGCAACCGAATTCAGACACGATCTATTGACTAGCAGGCCAGGCATGATGTAGTAAGAGAGTGAGAAATGAGAACCCTTCTAGGTCAAATGTAAATATGGCTTCTAGGCAAAGTTCAAAGACAGATGGTAATCCTTTTGGGGTGGTAGGAACTTGGACTACCGGATATATTTGTACAAACAATGATATCGCTTGCTTCCTATAAATATGTAAGAGAACATGTGTATCTAATATACTACTAATTTGTGGTTCCTAGACTAGAAGAAAAGCCCTTATCAAACTCACATTTGGCACGCCGGATTACAGAATAAATTTTTTAGGACGGTATTTTTGTAACACATCTAAAAATTATATTTTTTTTTCTTGAGAGATAATTGTTATTAGTTGAACCAATTTATGGGGGTATTTGGAATCTCAATTGACTTCTGGCATCTTCCTTACATAATTCATATTCTACTCAATCAGCCCCTATAAATTAAAATTGATCCAATAAAATTGGTGTATTGTTTTATCTAGGAACGGGAACTCTTCTTGACAAACAAAAACTTGAAGCTATAATTTTTTTCTTTTCAAATTTTCAGTACTTGAGAACGAATATATTATTTCACATTCAGATCAAAGCTCACTTCATTTCGCAAATAACTGATAGAGATGGATGTATATACAAATTGACACACTTTAGCCCTTCTCTTTTGGCATTCATAAGGAAGTAAGTGGAATCCTGGATTGAAAAACAAAGTTGAATATTGAAATTAGACATAAAATATGAAGTCCCAACAATCCTGGAAAAAAGTGGATGATTGTAATATTATATGGTAGATAGATATGTTAGTAATAATAGAAAGACTTAGTTACTTAGCAGTAGAGACGTGATGGGTGGCATGCTGGGAAATGAGAAAAATAGGCTAGTAATAGCCAGGTATAGGTAGTTATATCATCGAAATGGGGAATTCAATTAAAGCAAACGAGAATTGGGTATTATGGCTTCAAAAATGTCCGTGTGAAGGCCGAACTGAACATTAATCAACGAAAATCCAACATAGACTCTATCAAACTTATTCAATTTCACAAGCTCTATACATTAAATATAGCGAAAGCTTAGGCTTGATCTAGCAAATTACCAACTACCATATGATATATAAATTAAGGCCAACACCAATTATATACACTCCCAGAAAGCAGGAGCAATTCAAGCAGTAAAATCTTACCAGTAAAGCAAGTGTGTTTCCATATTCAGGCTTGTGCTAAGCGTTTTCTCCATTCTTGAATGGCCAAACGAAGCGTATGATTCGGAATGAGCATCTTGTGATGGAAGCTTTGTTTTGTAACTGGGGATACATCGTGTCTTTCAAGCCACGTTTTTATCGCACAATACTCGTATGTAAAACCATCAGCTGCTATGTGGGGATTCTCCATTATTTCCTGCATTAAATTACAAGGTAAAAAGGAAATGCAGATTAAGAGATGTTATCATGAAATTTAAATCATCCTACATCAGGTACAATTTACAACAAATTACACTCATATGTAAGTGACAGTGAATCTGGTGGTCGTACACCCAGTAGAGTGCACCGGGCTTAGGATGGACGGAAAAAGAGATTGCAGGTTATGATATTTGAACCTGACGGATCGGACAGTAATAGTGTTTAGGTGCTTGTCTAAGCTCTCTGTCAGCAAATTCAGCAAGTCTTCTGAGAATTGGCAATACATCGCTTTCTAGGTCAGGTCGATCTCTGCATCTAAGTTTGCAGCATCTAACTGCTATCTCGGCTAGTTCTGCAGCTTGAGCTACTGGCCAATCTGCAATCGACTTATCAAGAACATCTGAGAAATTCTCACAGCTTACAGCCTTTTCAAACTTCATTATAAGCCCATTAGGATGACGTCCCGCCAACAACTGGAGGATTATTACGCCAAAAGAATACAGATCGGATTTTGGTCGAAGAGTTCCAGTTCTTTGATATTCAGGATCCATGTAGAACAATGTACCCGCTATAATAGAATCCCTGTATTCTGTTATATTGTCAGGGGCAATGTCTGAAATGATTTTAGCTAGACCCACGTCTCCGATTTTGCTAGCGTAATATCTGTCTAACAAAATGTTCCCAGGTTTTAGATCGCGGTGGACAATGGGCTCGGGCTTTGAGTGGTGCAGAAAGGCAAGTCCACAAGCTACTTCAAATGCTATTTGAAATCTAACAGTCCAAGGAAGAGGAAGCTCGCCTCTTCTACGCATGATATGATCTTCTAAGCTTCCATTTTCCATATACTCATAAACAAGACAGCCGATTTCTGGACAGGCTCCGAGCAACAAAACAATATGAGGATGGCGCAGTTGACTAAGAACTTCTACCTGCATATTTTTCGTTGTTATTATTTTTAAATTTCGCACCATAATTACAGTATGTAGGTACTGCAGTATTTGAATGATAGATTGAACACATAATGAGTGCTAAACTGCTATTATCTATCAAGAAAAACAAATATCATACAGATACCAATTTCAAACTGTCGGAATGTTTTTTTTTTTCACTTTAATAATTGGGATACAAAGTATCAGATCTCTAGTTTCAAAAATAGTGCATCTCAGATTCTAATTTACAAAATTATTCATATAACTTTTGGTGTAGCCTATAGTTTCTCGACGAGACTACATCCATCATAGATGGAATAATAGCCAAGTAAATTAACCTAATCAAGAGCCAGAAAATTTCATTAAGGCAGTTATAAAGACCGGACTGGAATGTGTCTGAGCTGTCTTCACTTGCTATTGTATGGATGTATATAGATGTTTTACATCTTTGTCTAACACCACAAGCACACAGCAGTTTATCTGGCTATTGGATTATGACAAATTCTACTATCATGAAGTATAGAGAACACCAGCTGGTGCAAGGTGCAGGTAACTCAGATCACGTTGTGTAGAACTGGCAAATGCCCAATAAATGGGATAATGAAGGTCAAACCTCTCTTAGAAACTCCTCCTTTCTGTCCAATGCATCTGGACGAAGAGTTTTAACAGCAACTAAAGTGTGATCAAGGCTGCACTTGTAAACTTTTCCGTATGATCCTTCACCAATCAATTTATTCACATCAAAAGAACCAGTTGCCTTGTGAATGTCATCTCTAGTATACCTTCTATATCGTCGGTCACTATACAATAGAGCATCGGCGATTCTGTTTTTTTCTAGTGACTCTTTGTGGGCCTTCAATTCTGCCATCTTCCTTTCATATGTTTCTTTAGCCAGAAGTTTTTTGGCCACATCGACTTCCTTCTCAGCTTCAAGATACTTCACTCTTTCTAAAGCAGCAATATTCCGTAATGTCTGTTCTCTTTGCTCTGCAGCTTTCACTCTCTGTGCTTCTTGTATCCATTCAGAAGAAACTAGGTGAACCTGAAACATGAAAGCTCCAACACTAAGTATCCTGAGATATGGATTTCAGTATCCATACCTAATTTTGAGATATCCAAAAAAATTCAAGACAATCTGATATGCATTGCATGATACATATATAAAGAGAAGTGCACACTGACAGCAATACTGATGTGGTAAATATCAAACAGAACAGCCGTCATCAAGTCAGTAATTGGTTTAGTGAGAGGGACACGTCATTTTGAACCTTCCATCTCAATCCTTACATACCGCAAAGATTGGAACAAAAAATATTCATATACTTATATCACACTCAAAAAAGTGAATATTTAAGATTTTGGTAAATAGCAAACAAGCGAAGCTCAAACCTTGTTTTGTACATGGACCAGGTCCTCACAAGCTCGATTGTACATGGTTAGGGTGTTCTCAACCTCTAGCCGCAATCGTTTTATTTCAGCCTGAATGTCTGGCTACAAAAACAGAGGCAAGTATACCATCATTAAGTGAACACTCAAATTTAGAGTGTAACCATGAATAAGTTTTTTTTGTAGGAATGCTGGACCGCAATCACCTGCTCTGAATATGTAGAAGAAATGGATGGAAATCCTTTATTTCGAGAGATATCTGAGAGACTTGCTACAGAAGCTTGATGAGATATTTCTTCAACAGCACCAGGATACATGGAACCTGAGGAGCAATTATCATATTTGAGCTGAGTTGATGAAGAAAGACCGGATTCTTGTTTACTAAATGTGCGGGATTCACGTTCCCTCTCTGTTACGTGCAAAGAATTTGATATGAGCTTGTCTGCAGAGACCACATACATGACGCATGTGTGAGGAGCATGTTCAAGAACTACTGAAGGCACCTCGGAATCCTTGGATTTCCTGAGAACAATATAGTGATGCATCAATACAAAGACATTTGTGAAAGAATACAGTCTAAATATTTCACATACGCAATTATTGAATTTAATGAGAGAGTATGAACATGTCATAATCTGATAGAGTAACGAGTAGATTTTAAAAATAAAAGAAAGCAGGTATATATTAGGTGAAAATGAATAGGAATGCCGGGAATAATCCCGGCAGCCGAAGCTGCCGAAGCCAAAGGCCGATACAAAGACTACTTTTCTCGCTTTCTAATGCCCATCAGCGCCCCCTTTTTTATAAAATGATACTCCTAATTTTCAGTCCCTATACGAGCTACTTATATGCTATTATTATGCTAGCTGATTATTCCCCCCATCAACTATTAATATGCTAATATCTTGCTCGTTAATTATTCCTCAAATTACTCTAATCAATCCTTCTAGATTATCTCTACCAATTACTCCACCTTCAAAATAGCCTTGTCCTCAAGGCCGAAATCAAGAAGTAACAGTCATCTATGGTCTTCAATTTCAAACTTGTCATCTGTGCTTTCTCCTTAAACTTTTTGGGCAATCAATATGTGTAGGGATATATTCAAGCTTGGGCCAGGCCCAAATTCCCCAATGCTATTCTTAGTAGTTGTGCCCATATTGGAACCCTCCATCAAACACCAAGACCAATTCCAACTTCAATACTGCCGTCGCAGGGTGGATGTGGGAATATTGTTCAACTTTTCTAATGCATTAAATGTGGTTACTCCCATTGAAATTTGGAAGTTGATCCTGTTTCGCGGATATTTGCAAATCATCAACGGTAAGGGTGAGAAAAGGTTGGCTGTCAATTGGAGAATTGTCAATTTCATCAATTTAGGTTGAAACAAGTGTAAGTTGGTTGCAAATTGGAGAATCGTTGATTTCACTAGCTTGGGTAGAAAATTGTGTGACGTCACCGCCCGCATCGACTACCTTTCCCTTCGTTGGTGCCACCAACATTTCCTCCAGTTTATCCAACTTGTCTAATTGTTTTCGTTGTTGAGTCAGTATCTCCGTTATCGAGCATCCTCTTCTCTATCACATCTAGTCGACTCTCCATCCATGTGTGTAACACAAATCCGTTCTTGGTGAGAGATTGGAGAGGCCAACAGGTCGGACCAATTAGGTAGAGTAAAGAGTAGATTAATAAAAAGAAAGTAGTATATATTAGATGAAAATGAAAAGGAACACTAGGAACAATCTTGTCAGCCGAAGCTGCCCAAGCCAAAGGCTGATACAAAGACTCTACTTCCTCGTTTTCTAATGCCCATCCCCGCTCCTTGGTAATGGTATTCCTAATTTTCAGCCCCTATACTAGCTACTAATATGCTATTATTGTGCTAGCTAATTATTTCCCCGATCAACTATTAATATGCTAATATCTGGCTAGCTAATTATTCCCCAAATTACTCTGATCAATCCCTCTACAGTAGCTCTATCATAATCCTATCCAGAGACAAAGATAAATCAATGGACAATCAGAAGCCACATAAGTACAAATGTTATATTAACAGAATTGTTGGATCCTAACTTACCTCGCAGAGTAATTGGAGGAGCAAGATCCCATCACCAAATATGTCGATCCTGAATCAAATATAAACTGCAGAAGAGCGAATGCAGGATTGTCCGCTTCCAGTAACAAGGTCTCAATCTAGATTGGCTCAGCATATATTGAGATCAATAGTCTACGTGAAACTTAAATGACACATAGACTAAGACATAACACGCACCTTTTGTGTCCTGTACAGATGCTTATATGTCTGGAAAATATCCTCACATTTTGATCTCATTTCTTGAATATACATTTCTCCGACACTTGCATCTAGCTCCTTGACGGGTATGCTACCACCCGCTGTTAGTTCATGGCACAAAAGAACACATCAATGAGAAATCTCAATAAGTGTTATTATCAAGGGGGTCTTCAAGATAAAAGGATTAAACAAACCAAGCAAGTATTGGGGGGGGGGGGGGGGGGGGGGGAGAGAGAGACGGAACGACAGTAAATAAAAATCTGAACAAATATGCTTCAAACAAGCTTATCTAAATTACTTATCTGTAGTGAAAAATCCATTTTAGATTCTAAAAGCATTCAACTTCAACCTAAATGGTGACTCCCAATAGGCGAATAGTATATAAATAAAAACTTTGATTTGCTTTTAATTCACCCTGAAATTCATATCCGAAATATTATCAACAAAATCATACAGCTAAAAAATTGATGAAATCTGCTTCAAAAAAAAAAAGAAGGAGAAACGATATAACTCTAGTTAGTTCCATTTGCAGGCCCTAATAGCCTTCTCAGTCCGTTCCAAATGGAGGCGAACACATGCACACAACTTTAGGTGTTCGTATATAGTCAGGGGGAGGAAATAACATACAGGGAGTAGGAGTAGGAATAGCAATGATGGTGGGGCGAACGTGAACCAGAATCAAACGATCCGCTTTGTACATCAAATTCTCGACTGCCCATCGCACCGCTCGCTGGCTACCCTTTCCCTCTGCGCTCTTCACCGCCACAGCCACCGTCGGAGCAGCACCGTCAGCGGTGACTTTCATGACAATAATAAAGTAAATTTTGTATGGGGTCTGTTTTATGTTGACTGAAATGGTGTGTGAAAGTTGAGCAGTAAGAGCTTGGAGATTGACGGTGGAGATGACATCCAACGGAAGTAAGCTGCTACGAATTGACACGCCAATTTATCTACTACTCCAAATATTCTTCATTTTTTTCTTATTAAACTAATTAGAGATCCATAAAATTTACTAAACATATACTATTATGTTTTTTCAAATAAATATCTTAAAAAATTGTATAGTGTGTCTTAATAAAAATAAATACTCCTTAATATATAATTTTCTAGTTGATTAAAATATATCCCTAATATATATGTATCTTGTGTTAGCGTCTTTCATAATCTTACAGCTTACTATGAATGTTTAGTCTTGACAAACTAAAAATAAATATATTAAGTAAAATTTATAACTAAGAGAGATTTATATGCCAAAATTAGAGCATGATATTGCTTATAATTGCACTCATGTGTTCCATAAAAAGAGTCATGTTTTAAAAATACTTTGTGTCCTAAAAAAAGAGTCAAGTTTTAAAAAGACAAAGCATTGTTTTTTAGTCGAAAAAAATTAATAAAATTATGCATAAATTAATATGGTTGGATAAGTCAAATGAAATAAATAAATGAAGTCGTATAAGTGAGAACTCACATTTTAAGAAGGTTATATCTTCATCTACTTGACTAAAACTAAAAAGTTATATATTTGTCAAACATGACTCTTTCTGTGGTTGGGATAGCATAAGTTATTAATTTTGATAAGATTAAAGATAATATTGCAAATATAATTGCTTTATGTTTATGCTCTCTTCTGTCTTTCAATTGTTTTTGTATGTAAAAAGAAAAAAGAATATATAAAAATGTAAATTTAGAAGAGTCATAAGATTCTTTTATGTATTTAATTATCTACTTAACAATCAAATTGTAATATATAACTTTTAAATTAAACTTACTTGATGTAACACCAATATTATTTTAATGTTCACTAAAATTGCCTCATTCATGTTATACAAATTACTATCAAATATACAATTAACAAAATAAAAATCAGTTTTAAAATCGTTGTCCAAGAGTCTCTTATGTTGGTGTTTTCTCTTTGTGATATGTCTAGGTCTTCTAGATTTTGTTTTGAGCCATCCTTTCTTCTCTGTTGTTTCTTTGATTTGTTTTGCAGGTTCCTGTTCCAATTTGCGTTCTGAATATTGCGGCTTTGAATCACGATGAAACTTGCCTGATACGATATTCCTTCTCTCAATAACCGCTACTTCCTCCACAACATTTTCATCACCTTTTCATCATAGTCTCTTCTTTTGATATAATGGCCGATTCTCTGGCCAGGTTCTACTCTTCCATGTCACTCACTGATGCTGAATCAGAGACCACATCTTTGGATCCTTCCATGCTTCTGGGTTTAGATTAGGAATGCTCCTTTATTGGCAAGATTTTTGTACCAGGCAATTCACAGTCAAACAAGTCGATGAAGGTTATTGGCCCCTTTGGAAATGCAGTTCTCTCGGTATAAAATCTATCTGAGATAAAATATTTCTCTTCATGTTTGGGGATCATGACGATCAGGTTAGAGTTCTATCTAGTGCATCCTGGGCTTTTGGTCGTTATATGCTAGTTTTGCGAACAACTGATTCGTTGGCTGATATGGAGAGTTTGGAGTTCAAATATTCACCCTTTTGGTCATTGGTTTCTAGTGTGCCGATTGGATTGATGAATTTTGAATGCAAAGCTGCTTGGCAATCGAGTTGGCTCTTTTATCTCATGTGATCATGACAAAGATGGTTCCTTAATTGGAAAATTTCTTCGCATTCGTGTTGATTTGGATATTTCTCTGCCACTCAAATGGGCCGTCACAGTTTCGATAAATGGCTCGGTTGTCCGTTGTTATTTGCAACATCAGAGATTGCCAATTTTCTGTTACTACTGTGGGTGTATTGGGCACACGGACAAAGAATGCATGAGGAAAACGTTGTTTTCTTCTTCGGTACCATATATGTTCTTGCATAAGATGCTTAGTTACACACAGTACCAAATTTCAACCTATTCTCCACTACTAAATCTCATCCTTCTCACTCCACTACTGCCCTCGATGCCAAAAAAAAAAAAGGCCATCTGACCTCATCCAAATCTACTCTAAATATTCACTCATCCGCTACCACTACATATAACAAATCCCGCATTCCTGATCCTTTCTCTTCATCCAATCTACATCCTAACTCCTTCCCCAACCCCAATCCATCATCTCCCTATCATGCTCTTGCCAATGATTCCTCTATCCCACCTCGATCTCCCTTCAATCCAAACCAAAGCCCCTCTATTTCCCTGAAATCTCCTAGTCTGCATAATAACATCCTCCCATCCCGCCAACCTGCTAAATCTAATTCTCAGCTGACTGATACTTCCACTCATAACCCCTCATCCTCCACATCTAGTGCTATCCCACCACATGTAGTTCTGTCTGGTTGCAAATTTGAACCTGCCCCACAAATTAACAAATCTCAAACTTCATCTCTATTGCCATCCTCCTCAAAAATCATCCTCTTGCAACCTCTGACATTCCCCACTTAGCGGCCTCTTTATCCACTCGCTCTCTCCCCCACATACCACAACAGATACTATTCCCATTCACCAGAATTCATCACCTATTTTGATGGATCTCAATCTTTCTTCTCCTAATGACCCTTAGTTATTCACTACTCCTATCATCCTGGACTCTCCGGCTGAGAAAATTGCTCATAAATTTAAACGTACCCACAACCGCATTATAAAATTCGCTTCCTCTCCATCAGACTTCCTACCATTCCAAAAGGCAAATTAATGGATGTACCTGCTGAACCATCCTCCTCATCCCACCCATCTTTCTCTCCTTACTAAAAGACAAAGCTTTCCAATAATTCCATCGAATCAGCGCTTATTCCTTTTGATATTCCGAATAAAATGTTCTCAACGGCGGCGACTGGTGTGAGAGCCCAGTCTCGCTGAAGCTAATGAATCTCATATTCTAGAACTGTAGGGAGCTTAGGAACCCCGATAACAATTCAAGAGCTAGGCGATGTGATTCGCAATTAAAGACTCACTCTTGTGTTTTTATGTGAGACCAAGAGTTCAGTTGTTCTTATCAACAGATTAAAAAGTCAGTTCCATTTATTCGGTGTTGCTGTTCCTTCGCGAGGCCTTTCAGATGATCTTGCCATGCTCTTGGTTAAGTTGGTGTTGAATTATGCCTTGAATTTGGGTTTTGTTGAAGTTTGGACATACTAAAGAGTCACTGCCGCGACAGGAGGTGACACGACCGCAACAAATTATGACTGAAAAAGGGATCGATTCTGTGAAGTGAACGTGGCCGCATCACGCTGGATGCGGCTACCTCAGGAGGCCAAACGCGAGTGCGACATAACTGAACGCAGTCACGTCTTTTGTGCTTGACTAAGGCGTTCGGAGGCTGCGCTCGAAATGCGGCCACGACACTGTTCAATGCAGCCATGTATATTAATGTAGAGACTAAGTTTTCGGCCTTATTTGAGGCCCATCAATTTAGAGTTTAAATCTAATAGCTCTAATTAGACAAGGGCTAATCTGGATCAGAATTTTATCTGTCTCTGATCATCTGTAACTCTGTAGAAACATCTGAATTAAGATTTCCTCTCTTCTGCCCGTGGATGTAGCTAACACATTGTTAATGAATCACATAATTTATTGTGTCGGTTTTATTTTCTCATTTTATGTGTTCTATCGCATCTAGCATAACAAATTGGTACCAGAGCCTTGTTGAAGGGGGTTTTACAATTTGGTGAGAAAGATGTCCAAGATAAACTAGTTTCTGTCTGTGACAAATCAAGATACGAGCCTTGTTGAAACAACAAGGGTTGTGAACACCGTTGATAGCGAAGGAAAGGCGGTGGCTTTGTCTGACGCTGAGATGGTCAGTCTGGAGGAGAAAACGCACGCAACGCTCATGATGTGTCTCGCATATAATATCATTATTGAAGTTGCAGAGGAGGAAACTGCGGCAGGATTGTGGTTGAAACTGGAGAGTTTATATATGATGAAGTCACTCACCGACAAGTTGCTGCAGCAACGACTGTTTACTCTGCATATGCATGAAGGTCAGTCGCTTCGTGAACATCTGGATCAATTGAACACACTTCTATTGGAGTTGGGTAATATTGAGGTCAAAGTAGCAGATGACGACGCTGCTTTGATTTTGTTAGTTTCTCTACCCCTATCGTATGAGAACTTTGTATAGTCTTTCATCATTGAGAAAGACACTGTGTCACTGGAGGAAGTGAGATCACCCTTGCATTCTAGGGAGCTGCGCCATAAGGCGACTGGTACAAGTTCGGATAGTCAGGCTGCTGGGCTAGTAGCTAGTGGGAGTAGGAACAAGGGGTTTGGAAGTTTTGGTAAGATGAAATTCAAGAAGAAGTTTGGATCGAAAGGTCTAAAGCCGACTAATACTTGCAATTGCTGCAAAGAGACAGGTCATTAGAAAAATGATTGTCCAAAGAAGAAGCGAAAACAAGAGTCTAAAGCAAGTAATGTTGTTGTTGCTGAAAGAGAGAACACCAACTCCTAGGATGATTTGGCCCTAGTCGTTGCTGAACAAGCACGTCACACTGACATGTGGGTTCTTGATTCTGGGGCATCTAACCACATATGTCAACGCAGAGAGTGTTTCACGACGTATGAGCAGATTCATGGTGGCAATATTTCCATGGCCAATAGTTCGGTTTGCAAGGCAGTTGGGCTTGGCTCGATTAACCTGAGGATGCATGATGGTAAATTCTGCACGCTGAACGATGTTAGGCATGTCCCACTGATGACAAAAAAATTGATATCATTGAGTCTACTGGACAACAAGGGTTGCAGTTTCCGAGGTGAAGGTGGAGTTTTGCATGTCTGCAAGGTTCAAATGTGGTGTTAAAAGGTGTGAAGCGGGGGACTTTGTATTTCTTGCAAGGGTCAACTATATTTGTTTCTGCTGCTATTGCATCGTCTGAAGTTCACAAGGATGATTTGACTAAGTTGTGGCATATGAGGCTTGGTCACATGGGTGAAAGGGGGATGCAGATTCCGTCGAAGGGAGATCTTCTTGGTGGCTATAGGGTCACTAGCCTTGAGTTTTATGAACGTTGTAATCTTGGGATGTTACATCGTAGTAAGTTTCCCAAGGCAGTCCATAGGACGAAAGACACGCGTGATTATATCCATGCTGATTGTAGGGGTCCTTCACGTGTTGACTCTCTAGGAGGCCATAGATATTTTATGTCTATGATTGATGACTACACAAGGATGATTGTGTGTTTATGATAAAACATAAGGGTGAAGCTTTCAAGGTTTCAAGCAGTGGAAGACATTGGTGGAGACCTGGGAGGAAGATCAAGAGGTTGTGAACTGACAATGGTCTGGGATTTTGTTCATCGGAGTTTGATGAGTTTTACAAAGACGAGGGGATTACAAGACATCATCAGTGAGGCATACACCATAGCAGAATGGTGTAGCAGAACGGATGAACCAAGCACTTCTGGAGAGGGCTCGATGCATGCTCTCAAATGCTGGATTAGCTGGAAGATTTTGGGCTGAAGCGGTCAACACAACTTGTTACCTGATAAATCGTGGACTTCACACAGGTATAAACCTAAAAACACCTTATGAGGTGTGGTCTAGTAAGTCTGCTAACTACTCAAATTTGAGAGCTTTTAGGTGTAAGGTTTACTATCATGTTAGTGAGGGAAAATTGGAGCGAGCGAAGAAGGGAGAGTTTGTAGGCTATGGGGATGGTGTGAAGGGTTATAGAGTTTGGTCTCCGTCTGAAAATAGGGTTACTCTCAGCAGGAATGTAGTTTATTAGAGAATTCTATGCTTAACCCCACAGTGAAGTCTATTGTGTTGTGTCAGGTAAAGATAGTGTTGACAAATAAGTGAAGCAGAGTGAATCACAAAAGGGTGATGGGGAAGAACACTCGCAGGCTGACACCAAGCTAAAGGATGCTATACCGTCAAAATCAAAACCGACTGAAGAGAGATAGTATAATATAGCTCTTGATCGAGCTAGAAGTTTTGGAGTTGAAGCTCCGAGGTATGGGTTTGAGGATATGGTGGGATATGCATTACAGGTTGCTGAAAAGGTGGACTCGTATGAGCCGTCCACCTATAGAGAAGTTGTTACATGTACTGAGTCCACTCAATGACTTGCAGCCATGGGAGATGAGATGGAGTCACTTCACAAGAACATGACTTGGGATTTAGTCAGACAACCTCCGGAGAGAAAGGTTGTGAGTCGCAAATGGGTTTCTAAGAAGAAGGAAGGCATGTCGCCGGCTGAGGGCATAAGGTATAAGGCCAGAGTTGTTGCCAGAGGGTTCACGCAAAGAGAGGGAGTAGACTATGATGAGATATCATCATATGTGGTCAGACATACTTCTATTCGGGTGCTATTACAAATGGTTGCCCATCAGGATCTTGAGCTTGAACAGCTCGATGTGAAGACAACTTTCTTGCGTGGAAAGTTAGATAAGGAGATATACATGACTCAGCCAGATAGTTTCCAAGTTCCGGGGAAAGAAGATTATGTTTGTAAGTTGAAGAAGTCCATTTATGGGCTAAAGCAGTCTCTGAGGCAGTGGTACAAGATATTTGATAGCTACATGCCACAACTTGGCTATGACAGGAGTCTGCACGATAGATGTGTTATCACAACAAGTTGGAAGATGGTTCTTACATCTATTTGGTCACGTATGTAGATGATATGCTATAAGCTACTAAAGTCAAGTTGGATATTCAGAAGTTGAAGGGTCTTCTCAGTGCTGAGTTTGAGATGAAGGAGTTGGGTACTGCTCAGAAGATATTGGGCATGGAGATTTATAGAGATAGAAGTCGGAAGATACTTTTCCTTTCTCAAAAGGAATACATTCAGAAGATATTCCCAAGGTTTAGTATGTCTATTACTAAACCCATTGGCACTCCTAGTGCTGCTAATATTCATTTATCTGTTGTGTTTGCACCTAAGTCGACTGAGGAGATGGAGTACATGTCTAGTGTTCCCTATGCTAGTACAGTAGGGAGTTTGATGTATCCGATGGTTTGCACTAGACCTGATCTTCATGTTGTTAGTGTGGTTAGCAGGTTTATGGATAAACCTAGGAATGAGCATTGGCAGGCAGTGAAGAGGATTTTTTGGTACCTTATCTGATGTTGGTCTTATTTATGGGGTGATACAAGTTGTTTGGTAGCAGGGTATTGTGACTCTGACTATGCTGGAGATGTGGATAGTATGAGGTTGATGGCTGGTTATGTGTTCACTCTTGGTGGATCTGTGATGAATTGAAAGGCTACTTTGCAGCCTACGGTTACTCTGTCTACGACTAAAGCAGAGTATATGGCATTAACTGAAGCTGCTAAGGAGGGAATTTAGTTGAGAGGATTGGTTAGCGATCTCAGTCTGCATCATGACTATGCTTCTGTATTTTGTGATAGTCTCAGTGCGATATGTTTGGCCAAGGATCAAGTGCATCATGAGAGGACAAAACATATTGACGCCAGGTATCATTTCCTACCAGTGAGAAAAGAATAAAGGTGAAGAAAGTTGGGACTGCTGATAATCCTGCTGACATGTTCACAAAGTCTGTTCTGTGTAACAAGTTCCAACATTATTTGGACTTGTTAAATATCACAAGTCGTTAGTTGTCCCATGGTTCAGGACAAATTTGGGTACGAGAGGTTGCTCGTACATTTGGGCATTCTTTGGAGTGCATCTGAAGATACATCTGTTTGATCTGTGAGATGATTCAAGTCAAGGTGGAGATTTGTTGAATTATACCTTGAATTTGGGTTTTTGCTGAAGTTTGGATGTACTGAAGAGTCGCGGCTGCGACAGGAGGTGACACAGTTACGAAAAATTGTGACTGAAAAAGGGATCAAATCTGTGAAGTGAACGCGACTGCATCAGGCTAGACGTGGCAACGTCAGGAGGCAAACGCGACCGTAATAGACCTAAACATGATTGCATCATTTTGTGCTTGACTAATGAGTTCGGAGGCTGGGCTCGAAATATGGCCGCGTCCGTTAGCGTAAAAACTAAGTTTTCGGCTTTATTTGAGGCCCATCAGTTTAGAGTTTAAATCTAATAGCTCTAATTAGACTAGGACTAATCTAGATTAGAATTTTATCTGTCACTGATCATCTGTAACTTTGTAGAAACGTCTGAATTAAGAATTCTTCTCTTTTACCCGTGAACGTAGCTAACACATTATTAGTGAACCACGTAATTTGTTGTGTCACTTTTATTTTTTCGTTTTATGTGTTCTTTTTCGCATCTGGCATAACAATCGATTAATGTTACCTTATTATCCATGTCTGACAGACACATTGATGTCATAGTTGCTATAGATAACAACTTATGTTGAGTTACTGTTTATTACGGAGAGCTGGACATCTCTCGCCATCGTACTTCTTGGTCTCTATTCTGTCAGCTGCACAATCCTCCATCCATGCATTGGATTTGTGGAGGGGATTCTAACAAAGTTTCCTTATCAACCGAGTTTTGCAAAACAACTTAGCGCTCCCAATGGCACATGCATGAATTCGGGGAAGAATTAACCCACTGTGGACTATCAGATCTTGGGTATCGGGGGCACCGTTTTACATGGCAATGATCATCCATTTTCCCGCATACTATTATTTCCTATGTTCTTCTACTCATATGCCTCAGCTCGTTGTGAAACCAATTACATTGAGCTTGGTCTCTAAAGAATGAAGTTGGTCTCCCCTGTCCCGATAATAAAGACATTGAGAATATTATTTCCAACTACTTTGGAGACATATTTTCATCCTCTCAGCCTTGCCCATCCCTTGTAGACCAAGCTTTTGTTTGTGTTCGGGCAAGTCTCACTCCGGAGATGCAGGCGGATCTTCAAAAATCGTACACTGAGGAGGAGGTTGTCAAAGCACGCAAAGAAATGCATCCCCTAAATAACCTGGCCCAGAGGGTATGAGTCCTATCTTTTTTCAAAAAAATTGGTCTATTGTAGGTTTTGATGTCACCCGCTTTGTGCTTCACTTTCTTACTTCAATGTCTTACCTGTTTCCATGAATCAAATCTTTCTTGTTTTAATTCCTAAAGTTCAGAAGCCTGAACTTGTGTTACAATTTAGTCCTATCAATCTATGCAATTTGGTTTATAAGTTAGGTGTTAAGGTTCTGAACAACCATATTAGACCTTGTTTTAGCCATGTTGTGTTTCAGTCTCAGACTGCCTTTGTCCCAGGCCTACTTATTATTGACAATACCCCTTGTTTCATGTGAAATTCATCATCACATGAAGACTAAAAGAGTGGGTAGAATTCGTCTAATGTCCATTAAATTAGATATGAGTAATTGATATAATTGAGTGGAATTTTGTGCATATGATCTTGCTTCGTATGGGGTTTCCTAATGAATTATGTGATCTTATCTTAATGTGCATCTCATCTGCCAATTTCAGCTTCATGTTGAACAGTCGCCATTTGGTTCTCGCGGCAGGGGGATCCACTTTCGCCTTACCTCTTTGTCTTGTGTGTGGAGATTTTTTCATGTTTCTTGCAGGACTTACAATTACGTCGAAATATCAGTGGCATTAAGATCTTTCATTACGCTCCACCTATCTCGAATTTCTTTTTTTGTGGACGACACATTACTCTTTGGAAAGGCCACTGTTGATGAAGCGAAGTATCTCTGACATGCCATTAATCAGTACGAAACCATATCCGGGAAACGAATAAACTATAACAAATCGGGTATTATGTTCAGTCCCAACACCAGTTTGCAAACTGCTCAATAAATTTGTGCCATTCCTTGTTGAAAGAATTTGAGCCCCAAATTTACCTAGTGTTGCACTAGGTGTTGCAACACTTATTTTAGACCATTCCAGATTGATAGAGTTTTAGTACAAAACTTCAACATAGTAAATCAGAGATAAGACTTTAAACAAAAACTAGGCAAACAAAAGCATGATCATTTTTCATCATGCTTATAGCGGAATCAATGTTTTGTACTATGAACAACTAAATCAAAAGATTGAATGAACAAGATAATCTTTCAATCCTTTACTCTCTAAACAATTCTAACACACTGAATAGGAAAAATGTCACAAGATGAAATTCTCTCAATCCCTCACAAGATATAAGTGAGTAAGTATGTACAAATCTTCACAATCTCTCGAATGGTAATCCTTCACTCTTAATCCTTTTCTCTCTCTTTTTTTGCCACTATCACTTGACTTTATTGTCTTCTTTTATACTTGATTTATCTGACAATTTTCTGTGGACAAGGAGAAGAAAGGAGAACCAACGCCCAGATTCTCTTTCAAGAAGATCAGTTTTTTATTATTGGTTGTTAGTTAAGTTTAGATAAGGTTTAGTTTCCTAAACCTTATCCCTACTTATCTGGTCAGTATTACCATTACATATGTATATATTTAATAAAATAAAATCAGTAATAAAACAGAATAAATCAGCTAGGTGAAAACAATATAATAGATAAGATACGAAAGTGGTTCACAAGGTTTAACATCACACTGTGCAACACTTAGTGTTGAAACACCTTATGAGTACCAGTTTCTAATAATCTCCCCCTTTTCACCTTGCTGGCCCAAACCTAAAAGAAACCATATATGAACTCAACATTAGTCAAACATGATAGGTAGCACAGACACACAACGGGAACAATAACTATTAAGGAGAACAAAGACAATCTAATGAGTGGTGAAGGATCACAAACAACCCCACACACTCTACCTAGATGTAACAGGTAAATAACACAGACATACACAAACATCACAGATGCGGGGAGAGTGGTGATGGATCACAAACAGCCCCACTCACTCCCCATTAATATCACACTCCTCCATAGTATCATAATTCACTAATTTATAATGCCATAGTACCACATAAACATAGTTAACATGACATCCAGCATCAAACACATAATCCAAAATATGAAACACCTATTAGTTATCCCTTATCAGTTATGTATTCGGCTAGGATCAACACTTGGTCCAGCACCACCACTTTCTTCAGCAACACTTCCTCCAACACCTACTTCATCTCCTCCATGGGCTTCTTCCCATTTTTGACCAGGAAGGAGGGATTTAAGGTCATGCTCAACCTATGTCTAGTAAGTGACATCGATCTCAGCACCTCGATGCTTGGAATTTACCATTTGAATCCAGGACAGAATCTTCGACACAGGATTTGTGACAGAGGCAGCAAAAGGTGTTGTAGCACTGTCTGGAACACTAGTGATTATTTCTTCTGGACTCTCTAGAATTCTAGCACACCACAGATATGTGGTGGATCTAACAACTTTTTATCAACCTTTATCAGTGCAGAGTCCAGAGAAAAATGGGAGGTGGCAGGATCAAACATGTTTTGTCCTTTTAACATTTCTGTTTTTCGAGGGTAGCCAATTGTAGAAAGTGATTTTGTAAAGTATGGAATATTTAGAGGTGAGTTTATAAGCAGGAGTTTTCTTGTTTCGTTGCCATTGAGTAATTACTCCACTAGTAAGATGTGAGATAATGGAATTCAAATCAGTGTGTATAACTTCATCAACAATAGAAGAAAAATCCAAAAAGTCATTTATCAACGAAGGGGTAAACAAGAAAATCCATTTAAACACTTTCCAAAACGAGGGCTAGAGGGATCTTTCATGGAATATGTAAGATTGCAATAAAGCTCCTTCACAATGTCCTTCACAAAGCTATAATTTATGGTCAGAGACTTTCCTAGTTAAATGGATTTTAAAAAAGAGATGAGACCAAACTTTTCAAACTGATAAGTATCAATCTGTCTTTCAGAAATAGTATCCTGATCCTTATAGTATTTCCACCTATTCAATACATCAAGAGAGTAAAAGAGGTTTGAATACCGCTTTATTACCTCAAATGCTGAAGCACTCCGTACAACACGTTTGGAAGGTGGAGATGGTGTATCAGATTCCGTTTTCTCACTGTCACTGGAGTTTTGGGCATTTGTCATCTCCACATCAGAATTACTGGAATCATTAGGATCATTAGAGGCATTTTCTTCAAGTTCCACAGAGTTGAGATCATCATCTAGTTCTTTTGCAAATGCTTCGACATTTTCAATCATTTAATCCTCTATTGCAGCAGTATTTTCAACATTCACAGTCTCGATACCAGAAGCTGGTACAGACTCCCCCTGAACACGAGGACAGTTCTTCAATTCTTGAACATACTGGGCAAGGGTTTGATCAGGAGCATAACCAGAAATTTGTTCCTTTTCAGGAGAAGACACACTAGGAACAATAGGAACTTCAGAAGGGATTGCACCACCAGGAGAAACACTTTTCGAAGATTGCTCAATTTCAGTTGATTTCTTATTGGAATTTTCATCAAACATCTTCTGGATTTTGGGAGAAGAGACCAGTACATTAAAATCCGGGTCATCCCCACTATCATCATCATCATCAGAGGCCAATCTGTACTTTGGAGGAGGCGGAATGGTTTTAGGACCCTTCTTCGTAGTAGGAGCCCCATGTTCACCAAGTGTAGGAGAGATCCCTCTTTGGCATTTAGAAACCCTAGTCATGGGTCCTGATTGTGTTAGTACAATAGATTTGATTGGATCAAAGAGTGGTGGATCATCAGCATCTATTGGGTTACCAAAATCACCCGGTAATTGCATGTTAAGAAAAGCATCTTAAGGGACAAACTCCTCCAAATCCATTGACGTGGTTGAAACAAGGTGAGAAGGGATTGAAGATGCTGGAGGAGGAGGTGTTTCAACACCCTGTGCATCACCTTGAGGATTTGAATGAGCATATTATGAGCGAATATCAAGAGGATTCTGCAATGGGTTAGCCATAGAAGCTGTTGAAGGTATTTATGCAGAAGAAGAAGAGGCGTGAGTAGATGCAGTATGTGAAAGTGAAAGAGAACAATGCAAAATGGTAGATTGGTCATTTAAAGACTCTTTCATGCTAGCAATAATATTTGCAATTTCCTCTTCAGAATCAGTCATTTTGTAAATTAATTAAGGAAAATGAACGAAGGTAAACAACAACTAAGGAAGAATTAAATACAGAAAACAAAGCAATTAAAAGAAAAAAAAAAAAAAAACTACCTGCTAAAATAAAACTCCCCACTAAATAAAAACTACCCACTAATCTAGAATAAAACCGGATAAGCTAAAAATAAGGAGATATTATCTAAAAAAGGAAAAGACAAAACAGTGCAGATATTTATCACAATGAGTTTTTTTTTTTTTTTTTTGGTTTCTTATTATGTTTCAATAAAAATAATACAAGAAAACAGAAATACTTCTGAAAAAGAAAAGGCAAATAAACAAAAATAAATTAAAGTTTTGAATCATAAAGATATGTTGTTTCCCCAAATGATCCAACACCATAAGAGGTCACTGAAGAATCAGGAGTTCTCATGAAGTCATCTTGGAGAAGAACTTACTAATTCATTTGATTTCATCAATAAAATCATTATCAAACTAAACTATGAACCAACAAAAGAAAATTCAGACAAGATAATGGCAGGATTGAAATCATAACATGAGTAATGGATTTGGGAAGTTTCCACATCACTCAAAACAAATGAATTTTGTTTTTTGAATGTCTCTACTTACAAGAAGTATTAATAGTCTGTAAGAAGCAAAAAGAAATATAAGAGAAACAGGAAAAAAGAAAAAAATATATGGTGAAAGTGTGAAACTGTACAAGGTGGTAGGGCACTTTAAGAAATACTTTTCACAAAGTTCCTAAACCGAGAGATTTCTTAAGCCAAGAAAATCTCCCAAAGTCCAAACCTTTTGTGAAAATATCTGTCAGCTGTGTTCAATTTTGATTATTTTTTTCTCAACAAGATCCCTAATAAAATGGTGTCTAATGTTAATATGTTTAGTCATGGAGTGTTGAACGAGGTTCTGGTAATTTCTATAGCACTAGAGTTATCACAAAAGACAGTAAGAATATTACTCTCTAGCCCACAGTCATCTAACATTTGTTGCATCCACAACAATTGAGTGCAACAACTACCAAGAGCTATGTATTATGATTCTGTAGTGGACAAAGACACACAGTTTTGTTTCTTGCAATGCCAAGACACCAGATTATTTCCAAGATAAAAGCATCCTCCTGCAGTACTTTTCCTATCATCTACATCTCCAGCGCAATCCGATCCGCATCACAAAAACCTACCAAGTTTGTATTAGCGTCCTTAGAATTCCAAATACCTAAATCAGAGGTCCCATTTACATATTTAATTATGCTTTTTACAACATTTAAATGAGATAATTTAGGATCAGATTGGTACCTAGAACAAGCCGAGACACTATAACACAAATATGGATGACTAGCTGTAAGATAAAGAAGACTGCCAATCATGCTTCTGTACAATGTGTGTTCAACACCTTGTCCAGCACTGTCCTTACAGATTTTGAAACTGGAACTCAAAGGAGTTTTCATATGCTTGGTTGACATTAAATCAAATTTCTTAACAAGATTTCTTACATGCTTGGACTGAGTTATGAAAGTACCATGTTCAAGTTATTTGATTTGAAGACCAAGAAAGAAGTTCAGCTCACTAACAAGACTCATTTCAAATGCAGATGACATTTTTTTAATAAAATTTTGCAATTGGTTATCATATGTAGATCTAAATACAATATCATCTACATATACTTGAGCAACAGTGATATGTGACACTTTTCTTTGAACAAAAAGAGTTTTGTCAACATTTCCACGTTTAAAACCAAGTGGCATCAAGAATTCAGTCAACGCTCATACCATGCTCTAGGAGCTTGTTTTAAACCATACAAAGCTTTTTTCAGTTTGAACACATGACCAGGTATGGGGATCAATAAATCATTTTGGTTGTTCAACAAATGCTTCTTCATTTAAAATACCATTCAAAAAGGCACTTTTAACATCCATTTGAAAAAGCTTTATTTTGAGAAAGCATGAGACAACTATTAAGAAACAAATTGACTCCAGCCTAGCAAAAGGAGCAAAAGTTTCATCATAATCAAGCCCTTCGACTTGTGTATATCCTTGTGCCATAAGACGAGCTTTATTACGAAAAAAAATTCCTGACTCATCAGTTTTATTTCGAAAAATCCATTTTGTTCCTATCTTATTCACACTGTCAGGTCTGGGAACCAAATCCCACACATCATTACGAGTGAATTGATGAAGCTCTTCATGCATTTCTTGAATCATGAATTCATCCTTAAGAGCTTCATCAGTATTTTTTGGTTCCAGACTTGACATGAAGCAGTTACCATGGATACTTAGAAAAGAGGAGGATAGGCAAGCAATTTCTACCATTTTTCAGTAATCCTTTCTTTCCTTGACACGGGTTCGAATATTATCATGAACATTACCTATTATTTGGGAAATGGGATTATTTTTTCTTATTCTACCAGGTGGATCTCTTCTGAATTGAATCTCTTCATGTGAAACATTCTGATGGTTGTAGGAATCAGTTTCAATAGCATTACCTCCATCACGTTGCAAGGTATTCTGTTCATTCAGTTCTTGAGTTTCCTGAGGTGTTTCATCACCTTCTTGAACACCTTCCTCAATTGGCTTCAGATGTTAACTTTCTTTCTGTTCCATCAGGTCTTGTATTTGATCTTCATTTCTCTTGCATGCAATGTCTGAGAAATCATCAAATACAAAATTTACACTCTCATATATAGTACGTGTTCTCAAATTGTAAATTTGAAAAGCATGACTATTTGAAGAGTAACCAAGAAACAGTCTATTATCACTTTTTGAATCGAAGTTACCTAAAGGTTCCCTGTCATTTAAAATGAAGCACAAGCAACCAAAAACATGAAAGTACTTCATGTTAGGCTTTTTGTCTTTAAGTATTTCATAAGGTGTCATAACACTTCCAGGCCTTAGATAAACTCGATTTAAAATGTGACATGTTGTATTAACAACTTTAGCCCATAATATCTTTGAAAGGTATTTTGCACACAACATAACCTTGGCCATCTCTTGAAGTAATCTATTCTTTCTTTCGGCTACCCCATTTTGTTGAGGTGTTTTAGGAGCTGAAAATTCATGTTTAATTCCCTTCTTATCACAGAATTCTGAAAGAAAGGTGTTTTCAAATTCTCTTCCATGATTAGTACTAATTCGATTAAACCAAACTCCATGTGAAGTGTGAATGTGTGTGGTAAGATTTTTTAAAGCAACAAAAGTGTCAGATTTATCTCTGAGAAAGAATACCCATGTAAACCTGGAAAAATCATCCACACACACACAGACATACCTCTTTCCTCCCAAACTGTCAATTTCAATTGGACACATTAGATCTATATGACTCAATTCAAAAGAGTGAGAAGTACCAAAGTGTTGCAACACTTTATGCACACCTTTGATTTGCTTACATTTGGCACAGGATTTGTAGAAGTTTTCAATTTTACCATTTTGGTTGACCTTTCACAGCCTCCATATTCGCAATCTTCTTCAGCTGTTGAAAAATTACATGCCCTAATCTTTTATGCCACAAGTTAATTTCATCAATCTGAGCTTTATGACAATTTGCTCCTTCTTCAATTGAGTAGCAGTTGTTTGAAACCCTTGTTCTAGTCATGATGCAATCATTTTCATGATTCAAAACCCTGAACAATTCTTTCTCAAACTTTACATGTAAGTTTGCATCACAAAGTTGACTGATGCTAATGAAATTAGCCATTAGTCCTTAAACATGGAAAACATTAGAGAGATTTGGAAGTCCTTGTACACTCAAAGTTCATTTGCCAATGATTTTACCTTATCCACCTCCACCAAATGTTATTTTATTCCCGTCATGTGACGAGAACAACCACTATCGGAGTACCAAACACTAGACTCATCAGCACTCAAAGAAGTATAGATCATATTGCAGTACTCATTATTTTGTGACTTCTCATCAGATGAAGAAGTTGTTCTAGGATTAGAACAACACAGTGAATGGTGTTGCAATACATCTTTAGATATCTTTGACAGCTTCCTTTAAAAAATTCCTTTTTCTTCTAGAACATTAAGGTCTTATGTTTCCAAGTATAGAGCAGAAATCACATACAAATTGTTTTCCATGAGAGTCAATTTCTAATCTAAGTCTTTTTTGTTCCAGAAGATAGGTCTGAATTTTCACAAGTGGAGTTGTCCAATTTGACATAAGGAATAACTGAAGTAGATTCTGAAATATTTAATCTTTCTGTTTTCTTAGTAAGATTGAACACTTCAGAATCAAACTCCAATTTCTTAGAGCAAGTTAGGTGGCATCTCACACCTTCAGAGTTATGACTCTCTCTTGTGAAAATTAGTGTTTTATAGTCTTTTATTGAAGAACCAAAAGGACTTTGATTAGTCTCAGCATAACCCATTCCAGAATTACCAAATTGCTTAACAGATAGGATTTCATTAAGCTTGGATGTTCCAGAGTTGAAACGTTTAAAGATTTGTGATTTCCTATTTGCATCAGAAATGACAGATTCAAGAGATTCAAGAGTTTTGTCTTTTTGAGACAAATTCTTCTTGAGGTTAAGAATCTTTATCTTCAATTTGTCATTTTTGTATTTTACTTCTTTGAGACCTTTTAGAGCAATCACAAGTTCTCCATGAATTTCTTTAAAAGCACTAAGAAGTACTTCATATTTAGTAATTTCAAAATCGTTATTCATTGTTTCATCAAGTGTTTCAATACTTTGAGGCAAACTTAGTTCTTCCCCTTTAACCATTAGTGCAGAAACATCTTGTGAACCAAGAACTTCTTCATCTGCATCAGTATCTTCTTCACTCAAAGTAACAACAAGGTTTGTGCCTCTTTTCATAAGATTATTAGGGGATTGATTTGCATAGTGACCAAAACCAGAACATGCTCTACATTGGATATTTTTCAAATCCTTTGGAGCATATGAAGTGCGATTTGAATAAATGGGACTTAAGTTGGAATTTCGACCAAAAGATTTGTTAAAGAATCCTTTCCAGAATTTTGACCTTTAAAACTTTTTGTAATAGGATTGAAAACACCTTTGGAAACATTTTTCTTTTTTATTTTTAGACAAGAACATTTGATATTTTTTGGTTAGTTACACAATGGGGTCATCAGGGTTCTCACTTAAAAGTATACTATCACCTTTTTATTTTGAATTTGATTCTTCAGTTTGAGAAGGAAACGCAATGGATTTATTGTTTTCTCTCATTTATTGTTGTTGATTCAAATTCAATTCAAAGGTCTGAAGTATTCCTATGAGTTCATCTAAAGACATTTTAGATGTATCACGAGAATCTTGCAATGGGTATACTTTAATGTTGAATCTCTCAGGGACGGCTCACAACACCTTATTAACCAACCTCTCATTGCTGATGGGATCACCAAGTGCATGAGATTCATGTTCCAATTCATATAGATGTGCATTGTAAGGAGATATCGTTTTTGTTTCATCCATCTTCAGTGTTTCAAATCGTGTTGCAATCATTCTAAGCTTTGACTTCCTGACACTCTTAGATCCTTCATACTGTCTCTGCAGAAATTCCTAAGCATCCTTTGCTGAAACACAATTTTGGATCATCCTAAACAAGGATAAGTCAACAGATCCAAAAATTACATTTATTACTTAGAATTATAGCAAGACAGAAAAAAAATCATCATTCGTCCAATCTTTGAGAATAATGTCACCATTTTCATCTTCTTTACGGGGGTGGTGACCATCCAACCACTATTGATCTCCATGCACATCCATCAAGGGACTTAATATAAGCCCGCAATTTAATTTTCCAGATTGAATAGTTCGTTCCATCCAAGATGGGTGGTCGTATGACTGTTGTACCGGGGACATCCATAATTCTTTACCTCAGGATCACACTTAATAACGTCAAGCAAAGGCTCTAGATGCCAATTGAAAGAATTTGAGCCCCAATTTTACGTAATGTTGCACTAGGTGTTGCAACACTTATTTCAGACCATTCTAGATTGATAGAGTTTCAGTACAAAACTTCAACATAGTAAATCAGAGATAAGACTTTAAACAAAAACCAGGCAACCAAAAGCCTGATCATCTTTCATTATGCTTACAGCGGAATCAATGTTTATTACAATGAACAACTAAATCAATGGATTGAATGAACATGATAATCTTTCAATCCTTTACTCTCTAAAAAATTCTAACACACTGAATAGGAAAAATGTCACAAGATGAAATTCTCTCAATCTCTCACAAGATATAAGTGAGTAAGTATGTAGAAATCTTCACAATCTCTCGAATGGTAATCCTTCACTCTTAATCCTTTTTCTCTCTCTTTTTCTACCACGATCACTTGACTTTGTTGTCTTCTTTTATACTTGATTTATCTGACGCTTTTCTGTGGACAAGGAGAAAAAAGGAAAACCAACGCCCAAATTCTCTTTCAAGAAGATCAGTTTTTTATTGTTGGTTGTTAGTTAAGTTTAGATAAGGTTTAGTTTCCTAAACCTTATCCATACTTATCTAATCAATATTACCATTACATATGTATATATTTAATAATATAAAATCAGTAATAAAACAGAATAAATCAGCAAGGTGAAAACAATATAAGAGATAAGATACGAAAGTGGTTCACAAGGTGTAACATCACACTGTACAACACTTAGTGTTGAAACACCTTGTGAGTACCAGTTTCTAACACTTATATTAATATAGTCCATTCCCACTCTATGTACCTCGGCTTGCAATCTGCTGTGGGTGAGCAAAAAATTGAGGTCTTTGCAAGCATTAAAGATAGGGTATGGCAGAGGATCACGTGTTGGAAGGAAAAACATTTTAGCAAGGCTGGCAAAGAGGTCCTTATCAAGGAGGTCATTCAATCCATCCCTTCATATACTATGACGTGCTTTAAACTGTCTAATAGTATTCTGCTTGATATCTAATGGATGGCTAGGTCTTATTAGTGGGGAGACGGGGAAGAAAGCCATAAAATAAGATGGGCATCTTGGAATACTTTGCAAAGACCGAAGAATCAAGGGGGCCTGGGATTTCGAAATATGAATGCTTTCAACTTACCCATGCTTAGCAAGCAAGCATGGTCTTTTTTTTACGAATCCCACTTCGTTGGCAGCCCGCAATTTCAAAGCAAAATATCTGAATGTGTCTTTCCTGGAGGCTCGTTTGGGGAACAAACCGTCTTATACATGGAGGAGCATTATGGAAAGTCACCAAGTTATTGAGAGGGGCTGCCGTAGATTGGTCTTAAGCGGCTCTCAAACTAGAATTCTGGCAGACAACTGGCTTCCACGACCAGCCACTGCATTGTGAGTTACAAGTCCAATTCCTATTCTTCCGGCAACTGCTACAGTTGATTTGTTGCGACTTTCACCTTCGGGAAACTGGAATCTTCCGTTAATCCACATAATTTTTCATTCGGGTGAAGTTGATCTTATTTCTAGAATGCCTCTAAGTGCCCACTCTTATTTTGACAGATGGATTTAGCACTACAATAAATCGGGTAAAATTTTATTATCGCTTCATCCTTAACTCGGCTCCTAACATACTTGGTGTAATACCCAACCCGTCTTCAAGTGGCGGTATCAATCATCTTTGGTGTCAACTTTGGAAATTAAATCTGCCACCGTGTATCCTTCACTTCTTATAGCAATATTGCTCCGACACACTCCCGACATGTGAGAATGTCGCTAGAAGGAACTTATCTTTTTCCCCCAGCTGCCCGTTGTGCAATGTTGTTGATCACTCGACTATTCATCTCTTTCTTTTGTCCATGTTTGCAAGCGGTTTGGGACATGGCAGGAATTAAAGCACTTATTTTGTAATTCGCTCAGCCCAGTTCTAGTTTATGGTTTCATGATCTGCTCAGTTTGGATGATTCAAATATTATCGAATATGTTTTTGTATTGGCTAACTCACTATGGTATAGTCGCAACAACCTCATTTTTCAGGTATTCGGGCCGACCCTCATGTTGTTGTCGCTCACTCGCATCGCTTGTTAACCGAATATCGAGCTGCGAACATGCAAACAGGTGCGCTGATGCTCCAGCAGCTTTCGCATTGTGCAACCATCGACGAGCATTTTGGTGTATTTTGATGGGGCCACTTCCAATCACCGTCAAGCTATCTTTAGAGGTGTTTACGTTTGTAATGCTAATGGAACTTCCATTCGTGCTTTGTCTTGTAAGAGCCCAGGTACTGCCAATCCTAAAATAGCTGAATTTGTGGCACTTAAGGCTGCTCTGGTGTTGGTAAAAGAAATGGGGCTATTGGATTTCATATTATGGGAGATTCGAGTTTGGTTATTTTGGCTTCACTTGATGATGCAGACAGTTCGACGGAATGTCTTCCCCTCTTAGTTGATATCCATTGTCTTTTGCATTCCTTATCTACTTCTAGTTTGTATTGGCTAGATAGGCGTTCTAGTTATGTTGCACATGTTATCGCATCTTATGCGAAAACATATAATTTAGACTATACTATTTGGGACTTTGTTCCTTTTCTCTGTCAGTGAGTGCTGACTATGTCCAGCTAATCTATGATATGATTTGGGTTTCAAAAAAAAATTACTGTTAAATGTAAATTAATTTTTAATAGAAAAAATGTAAATTATATATCTTTTTCAAATATATTTACTTGTAATTGTGATCTAATATTTTTCAAGTAATTATTAATAAATATAGATAATATTAGTTAACTTTTACATTCAAGATATATATTAAATAAAGATATACTCCAGTTTGATTTTTCGGAATTGATCAAGAAGTTTAAGTTACTTTTTTTCCCTTCTAAAGTTTGGATTATTGTAGAGATTAAAAAGTATGATTTGGGAAAATTTTGAACCTCTATACCCCTCTCTCTTCTAGAGTAGATATTAACTCTTTTCACAAATGTTACTAAACTTAACAATTTTTTGCTTAATTTATAGTTAACATTTACTCTTAGAAGTGAATAGATATATTAAAACATAATTATCAAAATATCTTTGTTACTATAATATATATATATATATATATGTTTCAAGTATATTTCCACTTGAGCTTGAAATGTCACTTTCTTTAAAACATAAACAAAAATTCTACTCTAAATATGTAAATAAAAACTCATTAAATAGGCCATGCATTAGTTGCATAGTAATAGAACAAATTTGGATAAGGAGAATACGTTAAGAAGTTAAATTAGTGATGTGCTAAAGATTACTCTTTTTTTAAGTACAGACATGCTAAAGAGTAACTCTTGTATATGAAAAAATCTCATATAAAGTAACTCTATAATCTCATCCCATATTTGTAAATAATATTATGTAATTGAAATTAATGTGAAAATTGCGTAAATTCTTTTCAATTTGTCTCTGTATGATTATTAAAATTCATATTTTTGTACCTACAATATATACTTGATCAAGAAAATATGTTCAAAAAGATAAATCTAATATGTTTTAAAAAGAAAAGATTAATTTAACTAATACTTAAATCATATTCCCTCCGTCCCACTTAATTTTGTGGGACTGACCGGACACAGATGTTAAGAAAAAATTATTTTTGCTTTTAAGTTGACTTTATTAAAGGTGTAGATTGAGGGTGGAGATTTTGATGGTGGAGATTGTGAGAAAAATTTCCTTTTTAAGGGTTTGCAAAGTTAAGTGGGACGGACGGAAAAGGCAAGTGTGCAAATTTAAGTGGGACGGAGGTAGTATACGACATGAAAGGTTATCTGACAAGTCATTATTTAATAAAGATCCAAAATTAAAATAACGACTATAAAATCCTGTTTCTAAGAATTTTTTAGGTGCTGCTTATCTTTAAACTACTTTTCAATTTTAGCTCAAAACTAGATATGCGTTTCTTTTGTTCTTTGCATCATATAAGTATATATTTTTTCGTTATAATTATTTTAGAATTACCTTGTAATTTATATTAAAATTAAATGTTATATCAATATTCAATTGACTAGATTGTCCTTCTATATTTTTGTACTCCATATATTTTTTTAGGGAGATATGATATATTGAATTAGCTTATATTTTTCTAAATACTTTCATGTCAAATAATATATTTGAACAAAATAAATCTTATGAAATTTAATAAAAAAAAATTAATGCTACCTTAAGTTTAATTAAAATAAACCCAAATTGACAATATATAACTAAGTAATGGATGGATTTATTCCTTGCAATAATTACATATTAATAAGATGGTAATTCACATATTTGTCCCTTATATGTCTCCTTTTATACAATTGTATGGTAGAAGGGCATTTTTGTCAATATATTATTTTATAAGAAACCACCTACGCTTTTAAAGGTGAGGAGATTGGATTCGTACGAAATATCTTAAATATTCTTATATACATTATTTTTCTATAAAAAAATCCCACCTACCTCTTGTCCTCCCAATCTAGAGGCTGCAACTACAACATTCCATAATTAAACCTCACTCCAAACCCTGTACTAAGTAAACACCTTTATTGGGTTCAATAAAGTTGGCAATGGTAGAAGAAAAATCAACAATCAACAATATGAATAATGCAAGTCTTGCTATTTTTGTGTGTGCGTATTATACCTATTATTATATTTTGTGTTGTTTGCACGTTCAAAGTCGTGGCTGGTCCAACGAACCGTTGGATGAACCACCCGAACTGAACTCAAAAGTTCGGCAATAAAGGCAGAAAAAAAGATGTAACAAATTTGGTGCTAATTTTATTGTATCATGGGAACCAAACAAAAGATGCAACAAACTTGGTGCTAGTTTTGTTTGTTCATGGGAACCGAACAAGGCACGAATGTCAAGCAACATAAACCTTACAAAGCCTGTTTCCTTTTTGTTTCTAATGTGGATGGAAGTTGCAACCTTGACAAGGGACTACACAATTCTGATGCGAGGTTGAAGCTCAGTTTCACCGCGCTGGATCAGGAGTCAAGTAGTCGGAAAAGAACTGCGTGGGGCAAGCAGGATATTACCGCGCATAGCAGCTGATCATACAGGCGACAATGGGGCATGCATGGTATAGCTCTGAATGGCTTCAACTCTGGATGTGTGTAAGGGCAGAGGAGGATCATTATTAAAGGGCCTAAAGAGGTGAATGAAACGCCATGGTCTCGGAAACGCCCAAAGGACCTCGTGGGCTGTAAGGAAAAAAGGTATAGTGGCTAGGGTTAAAAAAGAAAGGAAAATTACCCTTTTATCCTCAAGAGAAAATAATTATAAATAGACCCCTTTTAAAATAAAACACACGATCTCTTTTTTATTTTCAGCTGTTTTATTGCTTTTAATATTCTTTCTTCATTTTCTACTGCAAATTACTGACTTAAGCTTCGGAGGTTCTTCTACTGGAACCAAATCTGGTGGTTTTTCAGGTAATCATAAAGACATGGAATCTGAGCGAGACTAAAATGCGAAAGCGCCATTATCCTTTTCGATTTATAGCTTTTTCTCAATATCTTATGTATAATCTTCATTTATCTACTGTTTAAATGTGATAAGTCATGAAAAAAAAAAAAAGGTTTACACCTCAAAAACTTCAATCGTGCCGTCTTTGGGAATCGGTTATGAGTTTAAGGCATGAGTTCATATGTCAGAATGTTGACCCATTATTGAATGATGTTTATGGTTTGTCATTGCAAGTTCAATCACGAAAGATGTTGGTGTTTACTTTTCTCTAGCTTAGCTGTTATTTACGAGCGTTACTTTCTTCGATTTAGCCAATGTATAAAGCTCTTACAAACACCTTCCATGGTGGTTTTCGAAAAACCACCTCTTTTGCTTAAATCGGTCCTGGAAATGGCAGATAAGGATAATCCAAACATAACAAGAAATCTGGAGGAGGAAATGAATCGTGCGGCGAAGGCGCTTCGTTGAGATGTCGAACAAACACTCATTAACAGGGTGGCACAGACCATGCAAGGCCCTAAGATGCTCACCGTTAGTGCGGAGAAGCTCCGAGTTTACATCGACGCCCTTGTACGAAATGCACTGCCCAACCAGATGATGAGCAAGCCGCCACCTCCGCCCCCGATAGCTCCACCACCCCCTCATCCTTACCCGAAAAAAGGGAGATCACGTACATGGGAGTGTCTTGTTCAGGGATAGAGTAGCACAGAAGAGGAGGATAGGGATGAAATACGCCTTAGGTGTGCAGAACACCAACAATCACCTGAACCACGAGACAGAGAAGAAACCGGAGATTCAGCCTACTGGTCTGACCTAATTGAGGCCTTTCAGAGGGAGATAAGCCAGATGAAGAGGAGGTTCGAGGAGACAGCAAGGAAAGAGAGGCAACTGGCAGGTTGTCATTTCGCGAGAAACATTTTGAGGGATGAACTTCCAACCAACTTTAAGCAGTTGTTATTCGAGTACGATGGGACCACAGACCCAAACGACCACTTATTGCACTTTGAAAATTCTACTCAATTGCACGGGTATATAGACGGGGTTAAGTGCATGGCTTTCCTGGGTACTCTTTTGCAAGCCACGACAGTAGTTTGGACAACTCCCACTAGGCTCCATTTGATCCTTTGGAGAGTTCAGTTCGTTATTATTACACCAGTTTGCCACTACTAGAAGGGAGCAGAAAATTGCCCTATCTCTGTTAATTTAAAGCAGGGAAGTTCAAAGACACTCAGGGATTTTATCAAACGCTTCAACACGGAGGCCCTTCAAATGCCAAAACTTACTTCAGAAGTGAAAATCAATGCTTTGGCTAACGGGTTGTGTAATGGGGACTTGTTCATTCCCCTGGCTAAAAAGTCGGCTGCAAGCTTTGAGGAACTGTAGATCAGAGCGAAAAAGTTCATATATCTGGAAGAAATAAGGATGATGAAGAGAACTAACGAGAGGGAGGTGGATAAGAGAAAGAAAATTGAAAAGGGACGCTCGAAAGAAATATTGGCTCTGAGAGGGGTAGGGCGGTGAATGCAACCAATGATAGAAAATCTCAATTGTTTCCCCATACAAGAGAGATAGGTGTGCGTTACGAGAACTACTCCCCCCTGAGAAAAACACAAGGAGGAGATACTCAACATCGTCGGGAATCACGAAGCGTTGGACTACCCACCAAACCTGCCTGACCACCCGAGGAGACAAAAATCAGTTTTATTACAGATACCATAATGAATACGAGCACATTACTGATCATTGCTTTCATCTGAAGGATGAGATCAAGCGACTGATTGGCACTGGTCATCTTCAAGAATTCGTGTATCAGGAACGAGATCAGCAAGATCGAAAAAGGAAGGCTACGGAAGAAAAGTAGGGCAATTTTGGAAAAGTCAGCGTAAAGGCATTGGCCGATGCAGACCGGAAGGAAGCCAAGGCCTCCCCGTCGAGGTGGGGTTTTATTAGTATGATCATGGGCAGGCCGGACGGAGGCGATCCCGGCCACGCTAGGAAGGCTTACCTTGGAGCAGCCAGTCATGCCCTAAGGTAGGAAATTATGAAAGTATCACAAGGCTTTGCAGCTCCCATAATTAGTTTTAGGCCCCTACACATGGTGTCTGGGAAGCAGCCAGGGAATGATGCCCTGGTTAATACAACCAAGATAGCCAACTATACAAAGAGTATTTATTCATACTGGTAGCTCTGTAGATTTATTTTTCCTCGAGTGTTTCAAGCAGTTCGATTTGAAGATAAAAATCGAACTAGTTGACACAGCGCTTTGCGGTTTTACAGGAGGCTCAATATAACCCTTGGGTCAAGTCTAAGGCTGTTAAACTTGCGATTTTAAGTAAATTCGGTGGATTGTCCATAAAATTGGATCGTAATTAAAATCGAATCGTAAGATTTTACAACCTATACAAAATAATCATATATAAATTATTGAATATATATGTATATTAATTACAACAGTTTTGAATTGATATCACAAATAAAAGATACTTATATTATATACACTAATAATCAAAAAGAAGAAAAAATATACAATATGGAGATATATTTTTGGCATTATGGTTCATACAAACATTTAGTAGGCATTCCTAATTTATAATTAAGAATACTTTAAATTTTTTAGAGAAAATTAGAAATACCATAGTGAACTTAAGTGCTAAATAAAAAGATATATATTGTTTTATGAAGCTTAGATTATAATTGAGACTTGATAGTTAGAAATAAAAATAATTTCCAGCAAAATTAGCTCTCTTTCTATATAATTTGCTCTAGAAAATTTTAAAATCCCAATTTTTAATTGGTAAATTCTACAATATGTATTATATACATTTTTTTGTTAAAATAGAATAAAAAGTAATATTTTATAAAACAGTTAAACTCATGCACAAAATTGTAAAATTGTAGAACTCGCAATGCCGTATGGGCAAATTCGAGAGTTTACTCCAATATTATCAGATCTTAATTTTTTATCATGAGTTCACTCGTTTAGGGGAAATAACTAGTAAACTCGTAGAATCGTAAGAGTTAAATGTAGATTTTGTCAACAATGGTCAAGTCATGTTGACAGTGGCTATAGGAAAGAAACCGCGGCAACAAGTAAAGGCAGTAAATTTCTTGCTGGTGTACACCCCCTCTGCCTAGCTACAACGTAATACTCGGCAGACCCATGTTAAATGATTTCCATGCGATCGTCTCAGTATTTCATATGAAGATAAAGCTCCTGGTAGGAGAAACAGAGGGTGAAGTATAAGGGGGATCAACGTAGCGCCCGGAAATGTTACATGCAATCAGTTAGATCGGCAACATCGTTGAATGATCACATCCCAGGATGTGGGGAGGATCTGGAGGGAAAGCGTAGGGGAAAATGGGAGGAGGTGGAGTATATCCCAGAGCTGAACATTCAACGCTAGGGAGAACTAATGAATGTAGAGCTATTTCCTAGAAGGACTGGATTCAAAACAAGAATAGGTGCCCAACTAACAGAGGAGGAGTCAGAGGCCCTAATAAGAGTTTTAAGGCGGCACTCGGATCTGTTCGCATTCAGCCCTGGGGAGATGGGGAATATCAATACCAATCTGTCATCCATCATGTCAACGTTGATCCTAAGTGCCGGCCAGTTAAGCAGAAATTGCACCATTTTGGAGCTGACAAAGAAAGGGCCATAAAAGTGGAGATTGGCAAATTAAAGGAAGCTGGCCACATCGAGGGGATACAGTACCCGGATGGTTGTCCAATGTAGTTATGGCTTCTAAAGGGATATGTCCTAAAACAGTTAATGAGGCAGAATGGGATGTTGGTCGTGCTTTTAGTACTTTAGAAAGAATTAACTCTGTTATAATAAAATTAGTACTGACACTGTACATCGTATAAGATTTTCATCCCTTTTGTATTTCACTCGAAAGAAAGAATGTCCATATAATTTCTTAAATATGGATCATCATGTTATGACTTGGATGTCTAAGAAAGTCGTACCAAAACCTATATGAATTAATGTCCCAAAGTTCATTTTGGGTAACATGTGATTCTGTCTTCCAAAGTTCGTTTTGGTGATAGTGTTTGATCCAACGATCAGAATTATAGTGGAGTACATGTCACTAGATTGACTCATTTATTTCTCTCAGATGTGTTTTCTTTCACATTTATTAGAAGTATTATAATATATTCAATTCCATTCTCACATGTAGTTTTGAAATGATAGTCTTTGACATGATTATCTATACTTAATAACATTGTAATAGCTCTTGGTGCATATAGAGCGTTTTGTGACTACAATTGTTATGTCATTAGACATCTAGAGAATTCGACGATTCTTCGTTCTTTTAGTACTTGTGATTCAATGATGGTCATAATGCAGTGATGCAGTGAGTCTATGTTCTTTGGACTTCATGTATCTCTTATAGTTAACTGCTCTAGCAGTTTTTTATACAAAAGTATAATATTTATACACTTATTTAAAAGTCCATTACCAACTCTATCCCTTTTGTTTAGAGGGTTTCGACGTATTGTTTTTGCACATGGTTTTCATAACCACCATGTTCATTTGGGGTAAGCACATCGGAAGGCCTCCAGGGCTTCTATGTCCCTTACTTTGTGGTGTATTGTTACCACAACTGTAGAGACAAACACATTCGTTCCCTTTACTTTGGGGTCATTTCCACTATTTAGTTCATCATACTTGGGCTTGAGAATTTTCTTTATCCCAATGTGTTTGATGTTATTTTTTAGAAGAAACTGGTCATGCCTCTCAACTACTTGCACTGGTTGATTAGCTAATTTAATATTGTAATTCTTTTATTTCATACTCTAGCCTATACGGGTTCGCTAGTATAAGCATTTGAGTAGAAAGATAAAGAGATTTTTATGTGTCATATCATCTTCTATGATTTCTTTACATAAAGAGAGTTTTGTTTCTAGACAAAACATGTTGTTATTAAATTCATTGATCCTTTTGTAGTCTGGTAAGTGGATTTCTTTCCACAAAATAATTAATTTTGAAATTAGAGAGTTATCTATTATTTCAAAATTTCTTTTACGGCAACCCACAGTTTATCGAGGTATCCTTTAACTAAAGAATACTTTCAAAGTGAGTTAGGATTACCGTGTTGCCTCAGTTTCATTAGAGCATAGACTTTGAGTTTGTTGGACGATCCTTTGTCCTTATGGTCGGTGGATATATGATTGTAGAAGTAGCTATTTCCATTGAAGTAGTTTCAAGATAAAAGAAGTCAGTAGCGGTACTCAATTTCTTTTGAGTCTAAAAACGCAAATTTAGGATGAGTTGGTTTCGTCAATTTCTTATGAATTAGATTTCGGGACCATATATCACAAGTTTTTCGATGCTTTGTGAAACTACTTTATCACGTAGTTGATTTGCGCTAATTTGGTATAATCCAAGAATTTTCATTATCATGGAAATTCACATTTTCATCAGACTTAACAAAAACATAAGCAAATCAATATTCAATTTCTAGAAGTATCACATATAAGCTTAATTACATTTTTCATAACAAAGCTCATAAAGAGCATATACGAATAATTCAAGTAATAACTTTCAACTTAATGAGAAAGTAATCAAGTATTAAGCAAAACAGATCATATCCTCATGAAATCATCTATGTTATGCAAAATTTCACAAGTGCCAAGATTATACATATTGTCATATATATACATAGATGAATCTATCTAAATTTTCTCAAAACTATAATTGTATACCATAAGAGAAACGTGTACTCATATAATTTCTCATGCTTACTTGACAAGAATATTCAAGTCATCAAGTATATATATAAAGATTTCATCGTTTATAGACTAATACATATCATAGTAAGCAAATTTTAACTATTCATAGTTCACAATTCACAAAGTAGAGTAAATCAATTTACCTTGCAGGAAAGACACGATTCTTTCCTATGGCACTTCTCAAATTTTGTGGAGAATAATTGAGGCTTTAGGAACTACGTATTTAGTGTCAGTCCAACCTCCAAGTCGATAGAAATAAGTTGATGCTCGCAAATACAATAAAATTCATTCAAAAGAAAAATAGTTAACAATAGAAATAATAATACCAATAAAAGATTAACTGGGCATTAACAAGAATGAAATTGAAACAATAAAAATTAACTGAACATTAGACCAAACAGAAATAATGTTTAGACCGATTTTTTTTTTTTTTTTTTTTTTTTTTTAACTATAAGGATTAGACCCAAGTAGGAAGCTTTTTGTATTTGTTGAATTCCAGAATAGGGATGCAAACGAACCGAATCGAAGCGAATATTAAGAGATTCGATTCGAATTCGTGAAATTTGGCTTCGATTCGAATTCGATTCGATTCGTCGATCGAATTTTAAATCTGATTCGAATTCGATTCGAATTTTTTTTCCGAATATATTCGGTTCGATTCGTGATTCGTAAATTTAAAATTTTCAACAAAAAAAAAAAATTGTTATTTAGAAAATATTTGATTCTAATTCGATTCGAAGTCAAATTTTTCTAGATTCTAAAATTAGAAACCATATGTTTTACTAAGGGAATTTGTATATATTTACTATTAAAATATATTTTTATTTATTATAATTATATTATATATTTAATATTTTATATATATATATATCGAATCATCGAATTTGACGAATCGAATACACATATATTCGAATTCGATTCGAAATATAAACGAATATATAACATGATTTGAATTCGAATTCGAATTCGAATTTTACCGAATCGAATCATCCTAAACGAATTTGAATCACGAATCGAATCAGTATAATTTGATTTGACTTGCATCCCTATTCCAGAAGGGTTAGTATATCTCAAATAACAAGAAAAATAAGTTTACACACATAACGAAACATCATGATTCATTATAAGAGGTATTAGCGATTAATAAATTATTAACAAAAGAAAGGTAAGAACTTTCTACCGCTGATTTTTTTTACCAGGAATTGAGACCCATATGTTTTTCTTCAAACCCAAATTTAAAACGTTTAATATGTAACTACATACCGTCGATACAAAAAAATTATCCTTCACTTTTCGGTGCGAGATTGAGGTCGGACAGACACTTTTATTGGACAGATGTTATGTGTAAATTCTGGGTTCGTCCACTTTCATCTATTAAATTAAAACATCGTGCTGATAACGTGTTGTAGGAAAATAGAAAAGAATAACAGTAAAGAGAGACGGAAGAGAGACACGGAATAATTAGGGTTCTCTTATTCATCAGATCCCCTTTATATAGGGTGTCAAATACAAGGTTTTACATTTACATGATATTTAGTGAATACCTAAATTGCCCTTCATCAATTACTTTTGACGAAGACACACTAATTGTGTTTTTCCTTCAACAAGTGTTACATTTTATAGAATTAAACGTAAGTTTAATCATTTTAATTGTAATTTTACAAATTATAATTTGTAATGATTATTTATTTTAATAAATTTAATAATTTATATCGATCTTTATTTCAATTGTATTTGCAATTTAAATTTACCTAAACCTATTTTTTTAAAACTATTTTGAAAAAAAAAAAAAAAAAAAAATACTATTGTGAAACAAAAAAGAAAAAAGGAAAATTGGTGGTTGGAACCGAACCGGCGATTTCGAGGCAATTCCAAACCGTAACCGGACACGTGTATATAACAATTCGGTTTTGGTTCCATGTATAGGCAATTCCAGAACCGGCGGTTCGGAACCAAAACGAAGGACCGGATGAGCACCTCTACATGTACATGTACAAATGTATATATGTGACAAATATATACACGCATTCACTTTTTTTAGAGCAAAAAAGATGAAGAAAAATAAAAAATTCAAATGCACTCATTTCAAATTAAACATCTAACAAGATATTTGAAATAAGTGCATTTTCAAATACAAAAGTATTAAAATTAATTCATTTAAAGTCACATTAATTTCCAAATCCCTCCATCCAAATTCAACCTAAATGAGTTTTCTCCAACCTAAATCACATTATAGCCAAGTCGTAGACCAATGGATTCAATTGGATTTGGGGGGAAATTGATTCGTATTTCCAATCTCACATATGGTTATGCATGTGCAATACTAGTAACATCTTCTTGAATCATCATTTCTTTTCCATATAAACTTATTGCATTCAGAGATTGCAGTGCAACTTTTGACGATCGTATCACAGAATTTAGAAGATTATACAACTATCAAAGCTTATATACATATACATATATTATATATAGTAAGACCAGAGGCTAGTGCAATGTGAAGAGAGATATCAGAGGAACTCAACTTTGGCCTAAAGTGGAAGTTATCTATATCGTAAGATAAGTCTTCACCATAATTGCCCCTGTAGGATTAGATATCAGATGGTTGATGAGGCATTTTCTCATGTCATTGGGTGCTATCACAAACATATATAACGCAAACAATAGGAGGTCTCCTGACGACAGAGTCGAGCCGAGGAATCCCTGTGACATCCTACGAGAGATTCAAATTGTCGTTAGAAGTCAGCTTTGATCACTCTAACATGATATCAAACAAGCTATTCTACATTTCGAAAGATTAAGTATTAATGGTAGATCAGATATCATTCGATGTTTTCACTGCTAATAACGCTGCATAGTAATGGCGGGAAGTACCATTTAGGCAAACGGAAAAATGAGCGAAAGAACGTCCTTATTCCCTCAATATCCAGTTCCAGTATGAGTGCTAATCCGAAGAGGAAAAATGCTCGTTGTCTTTTCCTCTCCAGAGGCCAAAGGGCGTTCCAGGCTGAACAAGAACATCAGATTTTTGCACATATTGTGAAAATTTGTAACCCAATGCATACGAAAGCATCAATAGATATAGTACATATACACCTGTATCATTACCTTGCATTGAGATATTACCAGAAATCCTTGAGCTGAGTAACATGTTTTTGGAATGGCTTTGTTTCAAAATATTTGCAATAACAGATGCATAGTTTGGAGCCTCTGACAGTGATCTAACAACCGAGTAGCCTGTTTCATAACTGATCATGTTATTATAGACTTCTTTATTAACACACACAAGATTATCTGCTCCAAAATTGTATTCATCTTCTCTACCAAAACTTCCATCATTCGCCACGTGTACAGAGTAGAATTTCATGTGTATAAAGTGCTGCGTATTTGAAGTTTTGGAGTAGGAGACAGAACATGGTCTGGAGTAGAGAATCCCAAAAGATTCGTTATAGCATTTATAACCTGTGGCTGGGTGGACCATGCTAGCAGCAGCACCAAAGGCAAGGTTCTTCTGCTCGGTGTTGGGCAATGAACCACCAACGGGAATATAAGACCATTCCTACACAAAATTACACATGAAATGCAGGTCCACTACACACACACAGATAAAGAGGTGCCAAGTGAAGTACCTCTTCGTAAGTTCTTAATATACGGACGCCCATCGTCTCCAGTCTTGACATGAGTTTTCTTTTCAATAGCTCAAAAGGCATGGCATCTTTCGATGCTAAACACGTTTCCTGCTAAGCGGTGTGTTAGTTCAATTAAGTGGTAATGTGCAGTTAATTATCATCCAATTAAGTGGTAAACAAATTTCCTGCTAAGCGGTGTGTTAGTCCAACTAAGTGGTAATATGCAGTTAATTGTCATCTAATACAGTTTGACCAAACCTCAAAGAAAACTCTTGTTGGGGACATGGCCATGGCATAAAGAAATGTCGGATATTGTGCTTCTAAGCATTGGACTTTATGTTTCATGAAGTCTCTGTAATCCATGAAAACCATTACACTAGGATCGTACGGGTTGTTCTCCACCTGAGCCAAGACAAAAAGCATGATCATGATGTTGAATAGAGGTTTTGACATTTTTGACCTCTGGAACAATCTTACCTCAACCTCAATGCCATAGGCTGTCTGGACTGAAACCCTTGGACCCCCAACCTCGTACTCTAAGAGCTTCCCTGAGGCTGCACCAGATGCTACAGTGGCAAGCCTGTGAATTCAATTCACATAACTAACTTCTTTACAAAGTGAGAGTAAGTTGAGAGAAAATGAATAAGCAAACCTGCAAGGAATCACAATATTGCCCTCACATTCTACGAGTCTATGGCCGCTTGAAGCTTCAGCAATCCTTTCCACTTTTGTGTCAAGATATGATACACCTGACTCGACACACCTAGGAAATTAATACGAGTCACGAACCTATAAACGTGATCTTTCTTGTGAGTATAGAAAGGTACAAAAACATGGAGTAAAAAAAAAGTTCAAATCTATATTAACTGCATGTGATTCTACTTGATGAAAGTTTTACCGCTTAAGTAACTCTTCATGGAGCAAATGGCGACTAACACGTCCATATGCACGACCAATAGAGATAGGCTTGTTATCATCTAGATATACAATGGTGTCCCGCCAGACGTGCTCAATGCATCGTTCAAGGCCTAGATCTGAAATAATAGTAACAAAATTTGAAAAGAACTACAGAAGACTATTAACATGTTTATGAGATAATCGAGCATTAACTCGTTAGGAAGATCACATGATTCTGTGGTGCGAAATTTCCATGATGATCCTACACTTTCCAAATTACCTTTGAATTCATCCTCCCATACTCCATAGTTATTCGTGAACGGAAGATCAGGGCCAATAAGCCCAACATTTAAACCCAGCTTAGCTGACTCAGCAGCAAGTGCAAGCCCAGCAGGTCCACAACCGATTACCACCAAATCCAGTACATTGTCTCCAGGTAATATTCTTGGCAACTGCAAGCATGATGTTGCACAGAAAGTAAATGATGACATTATAAGAAAGTATTTAGGTAGAATATATAACTGGAAACATAAATAAGTATAATCGAGTTTCTAATTCGAACTTGACAAAAAAGGATTCAAGCCTATCAGAAGTGGATATTTAATACTTCATCAATGATTCCATAGTCTAGAAGATTAAAGAATTAGACAACGTGCAGTAAGATTTGAAGTGGAAAAGGTCAAAATCAATGCCTCGTTGAAGCCAAGAGACGGACAATATTATCTAATCAAGGTCTAGGAAGAGGGGCTTGAGTCGTATTAGCTATTTAATGTTGAGGCCTTCCAAACCAGTACGTCTAGATCAATCTTGAAAATAGAGAAGTGTTTTGCCCACTACTGTTTTGCCCACTACTGTTTTGCTTACGAGATCATCAATTGTAAGCTCAAAAGTTAGGATTCCGTAGGCCTATAACAACTGAGACCATTGTCAAAGCTTGAAATATGTTGTTTGTCTTTTTTTGACCAAATGCCCTAACGGCAATACTAGAGATAGTAGTCATCATTAGGAGCAGAATATGGATATCACTCTTGAGAGCAAATTTGAGGTGTTTCTGTAGCCAACTTCAAACTCGAAACTATAAGAATCAAACTACTTTTGTGGCCATAACAATTGAATTGCTCTTTCAGGTTTCTGACGTTTGCATTTTTCAATCCAACTCTGGTACCAACACACACACCCTTGAATCATGTTAACCGATTTTATCACTAAAAAATATCCACAAAATTCGCAAATAAATTACTTGAGCTCCATTGCAAGTCATTTTATCATTGAATTGATCACATTACTTCACATTCTATAGATATGTGCATGAGATCATTGCTAATAAAAAATTCAAAAAAATAAAACACACGCGCGCGCGCACGCACAGAGAAGTACAGAAGTTGAATGTGAGGAGGAGAAAAGTCACCTTATCCGAGAGTTTGGACTGGTGATCCATGTGCTTTTTCCGCTGCATTTGAACAAACAAAAGTTCAGATCCGCCGGCCTTCACGTAATCTTCCTCATCAGCGAATTCTTCTTTGACGGGCGTAGCCAAACAGCTCTCGCTCCCACCACTCACGCCCTTACAATGCAGTCGAAAGGCGGTCGCTATGATCGAACCGTTTGTGAAGCTCATTTCGTTTCTGAGCTTCTTTTTCCTCGAACAGCTCCTGATTGGGTAAACGGAGACCGCCATTGCCGCCAAGTTCCTGGCTGCTAAGCTCTCCATTTTGTTGCTTTTACGTAGCTGGTTATGTGTTTGTGTGTGTTTCGAAAAAGTTGTTAGATAGAGAAGCTAAGGATCATGTCACAGGTTTAAATGTGGGAACTGGAACTGCAAGGACCGTAGGGGACAAACTGTAGAGACGGTAGCAAAAAGATGAGAGGGTGCTCTGGCTATGGTGAATAGCTTACCGGATAGGAGAAGGGAAATTCTGTATTGGCAACTGTTATTCTCTATGTGCCACGTGGATAAATATGATTTGATAATCTTGTTTGGGAAAAATCATTTGTTTCACTTATTGCCCATGAGATTAACATATTGTTTTTAAAGGTCGGGTCGACCCATCGAGGAGCGGTGCAACCCATTGATGTTTGCTTATTTGAAATACATTCACCAATAATAATATAAATTGAATAATTCAAGTAGCCACAGCATATCTTAGAAGAATTTCTTTTAAAAAATAAGTAATATATGTCATTATTTAATCACAATTCACCATACCTATTTTGATCAATAACAAATTATATCATAACTTACTTCTACACATTTTTCAATTGAATAATATAAAAAACCTCCCTCAATTACAATTTTTAATACCTAACTTTAATTCATAATCAATTAGACTTTAGTAGCTCCACACGATTGCGCCTGGAATGAATATTAAAATGACATTATTTAGGTTCGATTAAAAGTTGAAATTATTTAATTACTCCTGCCAAAGGTATTAATATTGCTTTAGGTCCATTTGCTCCTCTCAAACGTAGTAGTAATATACATTCATATTTTAGTTAAATCAACATTTTGTAAGAATGTTAACATGAGTTTCTTTTATTTCACTGTAACTTAGATGGTTGTAATTACGTAAAATATTTAAATGCTACATAAAGTTGAAATTTTATTGGAAAATTAATTTAGATTTCTAAAGACTTTGTTGCACACAACATTACTAGTGGTAGGGAAATAGAAAAGAAGACAAACAATAATTAGAAATATCCATATATACAACAATATCACGAAGCTTGCAGTTGGATAAGTATTACTCTTGATTACCAAAAATTCATAGGTTCATAGCTCACCTCGATGTACTAAAAACACATAATAATAAAAGAATACGTACAATGCCCATAATAAATTGCTCTTTAAATTTGATAACTCACTCATTTATTGAATTTCATATATGTGCCATCAATCAATACCTTTCATTCTTAATAAACCTAACATACGCACCTCATTTTGGCCCACAAAAAAGCAATTCAATCCACAACTAATTATGCACATGTCGTTTTTGTTTCTTTGTTATGAGATTAGTTTTACGGACCGAAATCAAGTATTTAACACGTCGATTTTAATTATATGATGCCTTTGCAGTTTGCATGTATCAAGAAAAATAGTGAGAATGACATTTTTTAATCCAACCTTGATTTTTAATGGGTTGTGACATTGAACAAGAAAAGCCTACGAAATAATTTTTTGTAACTACAGTGTGGATTGTGCGTATTCAGCTATGTGATAAATTACCCTTGCATTTTAAAGTAAAATAATTGGTGTTTCTTTAAAAAATTGCATAAATAATCTAATCTCAAGTACGTCTTGCAATAACACTCAAATCTGATGACATAATCCTAACTTAAAACACACCAAACATTAAATACCATACATCATACATTAGTTATAAAGACGACAATAAATAAATTGGAGTATTTTATATAAACAAACCATTTTAACAAAACTTACCAAACTACTCATATTCATGAATCTCCTAATTTGCTTCAAAAAAATTGATAGATTGATTTGAACGGGAAAGTTGTTTTGAAAATATGGCATCAAATTAAAATTTTCTTCCTGAGGAATAAAATGTTGAAATGATTAGTTGGTGCCTCTACTTCATCCTGTGTTCTGTCACAATTCAGTAGATCATTGCTACACCTTTTACTAATGCATATACTCAAATATTTCTTTTTCTCTATTCGGCTTGTATATTAACATATGCTTACCATTTTATTTCCATAGTCGTAGCATTGAATCAAAGGGCCGGCGGGACTAATTAACATCCGTTCTAAACTAAGGAACGGCAACATAATGGTTCCTTGTAAAATATTGAATGTTGTGGGGAAATTAATAAATCTAAATGCAAGCAATTTTTTCAACTTGTTAAGAGTGCTGTAATTTAAACTTGATTAACAACAACTCCTCTTACTGTCTAACTCTCAACAACTCAAAAAGACAAATCAAGAATGTACACAAATCATCAATCCAATTCACAAGAGTAATTTTACGTGGTTTGAATTTGTATTTAGATTCTACAACCAACGAGAACCACCTTCAATCTTATTCCTTTCACCAGATCAAGGTACACAAGAAGATTACAAGAAGTATACAAAAATTACAAGAGATATATCAAGATCTCACACGTTCTCTTTCTCTCTCTAATCTAGCAGATTCAGTTGTCAAAGAAGTAACTGAACTAATGATAACTCTTTTCATGGTCTTTACAAACAAGTAACATGTTGAAGTCAAAACTGCAAGCAACAAGTCTTCTATTTTTCTCTTTCTTCGAATAACATAAGCATCAATCTGTGAGATGATAGTTTCTGCTAGAAACTAATTTTTAAATGTTAATAGTTTATGTTACTATGTAATGACCAAACTGCCCTTCTTCATTAGTGTTATTGCTTTAACAACTTAATCCAGCAATTTGAGCTAACAATTTACAATTCTCCACCTTTAGCTCAAATCAGGAAACATCTTCAGAAGTTGGAACTCAAACACATTCTGTCTTAGGACGGAACCTCTGACTGCACTCTTACCAAGTCAAGACACAAATCAAACTTAGAGTTAGGAAGTGCCTTGGTAAAACAATCTGTAAGATTAAACTCTGTTGGAATCTTTGCTACCCTTAGCCATAATATCCCTTACAAAATGAAGTTTGACATTCATGTGCTTTATCTTTTCAGGATAGCCTTGATGCTTTGCTAAATGTATAGCACTCTACTTGTCACGAACGACAGTAACCCTTTTCTAGTTGATGCCAAACTCTCTAACTATACCTTTCAACCATAAACTCTCCTTAATAGCTTCAGTTAGAGCTACATATTCTGATTCAGTGGTTGAAAAAGTCACTACTGATTGATGCGTTGCTTTCCAACTGATTGTAGTGCCCAATAATTTAAAGATATATACAGTAAAAGACTTCCTTGTCTCAAGATTTGCTGCATAGTCAGCATCCACATAACCAACAAGAGGAGTAAAATCATCATCTTGCCTTGTGAAACACAAACCTTTATTTCATCTTCCTCTAATATATCTTAGAATCCACTTCACTGCCTCCAAGTGAAACCATACAGGATTTCCCATGTATCTGCTAACTATACTCATAGAATATGCAACATCCGGCCTGCAACAAACTATGGCATACATAATGCTGCAAACTGCACTTGCATAAGGAACCTTTAGCATATAAGACTTATCTTGAGCTACTTTAGGACACAGTTCAAGAGATAGTTTGATATGTTGTCCCAAAGGAGTAGTAACTGTCTTAGACATATGCATGTTGTACATCTTCAACACCTTATTTAGATAGGTTTTCTGAGACAGAAAAACTTTTCCCTCAGTTCTGTTTCTATCAATATCCATGCCCAGGATTCTCTTTGCTTCTCCTAGATCCTTCATCTCAAATTCTGATTTCAACTGATCTTTGACCTTTTTAATTCCTGATAAAGTTTTGCAAGCCAACAACATAGAGTAGAAGATACACATGAGATAAGTGTTGATCCTTTCTGAAATATACACAGCTATCATATTTGCTTCTATTAAAAACAATCTTTAACATGTAATCATCAAACCTCATGTACCACTGTCTTGGACTTTGCATGCTTTGTTTTCTAAATCCTCTATCTGAAGTCCCTCTGGTACCTTCATATAAATCATTTATTTCAATTCTCCATGAAGAAAGGTAGTAGTAACATCCATTTGATGCAATTCCAAGTCCAACTGAGCCACTAATGCAAACATTATCCTTATGGAGCAATGTTTAACAACTGGTGAGAATATCTCATTGTTATCCACCCTTTCCTTTCGAGTGATCCTCTAGCAACTAGTCTAGTTTTATATCTGATATTCACTCTACTTGCTAGTTTGATGAACATGAAAAATAACATTTTTCTTGCATATTTCACGTCCATATTTTTATGAGAATTGCAAGTATTTGACATGTCTAAGTGCGATTTCATGTTGAAGTATATTTTCCGGGTTCATTTTCCTTTTTGATATGATTTTATGCACTTTTTGGGTGTTTTGAGTCGTATTTTGAAGGTTAGGAAAATCCGGAAGATCAAAAAGATAGATTGCACCCATTTATACACTCTGGCCCATATCTCGAGGCCCAAACGGGCCTAAACTAGGCTGGGATCAGGCCCAAATAGAATATCACTAAGTCAGAAATAAAAGTCATGAGGATTCGAGCCGAGAAAATGGGTGAAAAGGCCACATATATGAAACGGAAGAAGAGGTCAACCGCACATGTATCCCCATTCTAGCCCGTAAAATGAGGCCTAAACGGGCCTAAATCAGACCCTACAAAATCCTGAATTGAAGTTCATCAAATCTCCAACAAAATTCACGAAGGGATCAGGGCGAGAAGATGAGAAGAAGAGGCTCAAATCGGCGACGGAAATGAACGCAAGAAGGGGACACTACTAGACCGGTACCGAGTCCAGTACCGGACCGGCACTCCCTCTGGAAATCAGTCCACAAAGCCCAGACACCACTTCCGGACTGGTAGCGGGTCCGGTACCGGACCGACACTCGCTCGGTTCGCGCAAGACGATCATTTCAGCTCTATGTCTCTGTTTTTCGATCGTAACTTTCTCATACGGACTCGGATTTAAACGATTCAAGATTCCATATGATGCGAGATGAAGATATACAACTTTTATATTTGGGCCAAAGGATAATTCCATACTAATTGTTCCCAGAAATTGTGAGAAGTCCAAGTTGAGCGCACACGAAGGGCTCGACTCAACAACTTATGATCTCTTGCTTTCTTATTTGTATTTTACTTTTATTCACTTACTGTTAGGGCTTATTTCTGTAGATTTTAGGGTTGGGGGATCTATATGTATCCCCTCCTCTCTTATTTGTAAACAACTTTTGCTTACCTCCTTTGTAAAAAGCTCCCCCAGCACACTTCCTTCTCCCTTCTTCTTCATTTCAGAATTTTTTTTTAAAGTTCTTAGCTAGGGTTTTTCTTCCTCCTCTTCAAGGAGGAGGCCGTCTTTGGAGAAGAACTCAGGGATTACTCGCGGGCTTGTGACACCCGTCAAGTTAGTCAAAGTTCTTCAAGGATTCGCCTATATATTAAGCATTTCCTTACCCCCTTCTCTTTATTTTCGGTTTTTATTATTTTATATTGTTTGATATTGATGGTTCCTTTTATTGGTTTGATAATTTGTGAGTGATTTCCTTGTTTCCCAAAGCCCGGGAGTAGCCCAAGCTTCGGGGGCTGATGATTAGTTGATTGATTATTGGATTTGTTGTGAGTTGTGGTGCCTAGGGTTAAGATTTGGTTATTTTGTAATGATGGTTAGTTGAAATTGAGTCTTCGACCACAAAATTGCTTCACGGTCGCATCTGCTTTCGGAGGCTTTGGATCACTTCAATTAATCGTGCAATTAAAATATGATAGCTTGGATAATTAAATTAACCAAAACCCAATCAGAAGAAGGGAGGCCTATGGAAGATAAGCTCTACCGAGCGGGGAGTAGAGTCTAGGGGGTTTCGATTGGGATGACGAAATTATGTTTAGTCGCGTGTGGAGGAACTACACCTTTACGCCGATCTTTAGCATATCAGGATATCCTCTTCTAATCTTACGTAACCAAAATCCCGGGGTCCGGGGTTGAGTTATAATTGTTCATCCGTGTAGGTAGTCTACATAGAACCTTGTTTACTCACCGATTCTAAGGTATTAGAAGCACCTCAACTTTTTTCCTAGAATTCATCGATCTTGAAGAATGTCCTAGAGCCTCGCTCCCTAGGCAATATTCTCTTGAGGTGGAGATTTTAGGATTAGGTTTAATCACATATAACTCATAACAATATCTTATAATCGCTTCTAAATATCAATTCCATCTTGCTTGTGTGAAAACGAGTCTCGGAAATATCTTTCCATCGATATGTTCCCTCCTTGCCTTTATTTATTGCTTTATGTTAATTAGATCAATCCCCATCTCTAATTTGCAATTGACCTAATTAATTTGAAAGTGCTAATGTCGATTCTCACGACAAATCCTCCATGTGGATTCGATATTTTATATACTACCTCTGTAAAAAATCGTAAGCTTGCGGTTTGAGAAGGTTGTTCAAATCCTAGCAATTTGGAGCAACTTTCGTGGCAAGTCCATAATTTAAGCTTCTTCTTATAGATCCACTTGCATCTAACCAGTTTTTGCTTCCTTGGCTTGTCAACTAATTCCCATGTGTTATTCTTCTCCAAAGATAGAAGCTCCTCGTTCATAGCTATAAGCCACTTTGCATTATCAGAACAACTAATTGCTTTAGAGTAAGATCTTGGTTCATAGATTTCTACATCTTCTACTGTGTATAGCTATATGAGATCATGTCTACAAGCCCAAACCTCTGAGGAGGGTGAATCTGTCTGCTTTGGCTGTCTCTTACAAGTTGATAGTTACTGAAATTCCTCAACACTTTCAGCTTCTGTATCAGACTTGTCACTATGATGTCTAGTATCCGATCCTTGAAGTGTTCTTTCAAGCTCCACCTCAAGCTGAGTTCCCCCTAAGCTAGAGCTTGAACTATTTACTGCTTCTAACTTAACTAGTAGCTCTGTGTTTTCCTCAAACACCACATCCCTGCTTATAATACACTTTTGATTTCCAGGTTCTATACACCAAAGCTTATAACCCTTTACACCCTTTGGATATCCCAAGAAATATACATTAATGCTCTAAGTTCTAGTTTATCTTGCCTTATATGTGCAAAAGCAAGACAACCAAATACTCTAAATTCAAAGTAGTTTGAAGGTGAACCATTATACACTTCCTCAGGAGTTTTAAAATTCAAATATATTGAGGGTGATCTATTTATTAGATGAGCTACTGTGGTCACTGCTCCACACCCCCCCCCCCCTCCTCCCAAAAAAGAAAAGAAAAAGGTTTTTAGTTACCCCAGCACTTGATATCATACATCTAACCCTCTCAAGTATAGTTCTGTTCATTCCCTCTGCCAAGCCATTTTTTGGGAGGGTTCCTGCTACTGTCTTATGTCTAACAACTCCTCTGTCTTCACAGTATTGATTAAGCTCATCTGATACAAACTCTATGCCATTATCAGTTCTAACATGTTTAAGCTTCTTTCCAGTTAGATTTTCAGTCTCAACCAACCATTCTTTGAACTTTGAAAATGCACCACTCTTAGCTTTGAGTATGTACACCCATAACTTTCTGGAGAAGTCATCTAATATTGACAAGAACTACTTCCACCATTCATGGTTTGCACTTTGGAGGGCCCCCACAGGTCTGAGTGTATATAGTCCAACCTGTATTGTGTTGTGTGTACAGATTTGACAAACTTTAATCTCTTAGCTTTTCCATATACACAATGTTCACACAGATCCATATGTGAAATACTATCACCACATAACAACCCTTGCTTGCTTCATTCGAGGAGCCCTTTCTCACTTATGTGTGCTAATCTTCTATGCCAAAGTAATGTCTTATCTGGTTATACTATACTAGATACTTCTCCCACAACAGTGCTACCAATCAGGAAATATAGTTCATTCCTTTTTACTGCCTTAATGACAACTTGTGATCCCTTTAATACTGTAACAATTCCACCTTCTGAGTGGAATTGATATCCCATGGTGTCCAACATACCAAGAGGTATCAGACTTTACATTCCAAGTCATTTCCTAATAACACTGTTCCTCCATTTAGATATTTTATATTTCTGAACCACTATTTATTAGGAAAAACATGGAAAGAACACTCTGAATCTAAAACCCACTCAGAAGACATAGCATTAGAAGATATATTTAATACCTCACCAGATCCATATCCATCTTTTGCTTTAGTCAAGTCTGCAGTATGTTTTCCCTTCTGATTCTTCTGTGGTTTAGCTTGATTCTTTCTCTGGTTGTTCTTATCCTTCTTTGGACATTCTTTTGCCAAATGACCAACAAGGTGACACTTGAAACACTTTCTGGTTTCAGTTTCTGCGGTATGAGATTTCTCAGATTTCTTCTAGGATTGTTTATACTTCTGGTTGTTGAACTTCTTAGGATTAGTTTTCTTGATTATTAATCCTTCACTATGCTTCACCCCATAGCCAGTATCAACTCCCTTTTGCAACTTCTTGGATTCAATGCAGATTCAACTTCAGCCAATGTGATTTTGGTTTCTTTTCGAAACAAGATTGCATCCTTGAAGTTTTCATAAAATTTTGGAAGAGAGTCCAACAAACTCAATGCATTATCCTCATTTTCTAGCTTTACATCTATATTCTCAAGATCATCCAGAATTTTGTTGAAATCATAATATGGTTTATAATTGAATTTTCTTCAAACATCTTGATGCATATAGTCTCTGTTTCATATAGAGCCTATTAGCTATAGATTTCACCATGTAAATCTTATCCAGTTTCTCCTAGACACCTTTAGCTATGGTTTGTTTTGCCACTTCCCGTAGTGTCTTATCACCAAGACATATGGTGGTACTGTGAGCTTTATCTAGAAGTTGTTGCTTCTTTTCCACCTTCATCGTGGAGGGTAGGTTTTCTTCTGCTTCAAGCACCATGGCAAGGCCTTGTTGAACCAGGAGTACTTTCATTTTAATCTAGCAGATTCAGTTGTAAAAAAAGAGATATATCATGATCTCACACACGGTCTCCTCTCTCTCTAATCTAGCAGATTCAGCTGTCAAAGAAGTGACTGAACTAATGATAACTGCTTTTTATGGTCTTTATAAACAAGTAACATGTTGAAGTTAAAACTGCAAGCAACAAGTCTTCTCTTTTTCTCTTTCTTTGAACAACAGAAGCAATAAACTGTGAGATGATAGTTTTTGTGAGAAACTAGTTTTTAAATGTTAATAGTTTATGTTACCATGTAATGACCAAACTGCCCTTCTTCATTAACAATTTACACAACTTAAGAAAGAAATAAAAGATAATAACAAAGCGGGTTAGCGATCTGTGTCTCGCATGGCATGAAAAGTGATTTAAATTTTGAATTTAAATTATGTGAAAATTATCCAAACATAAATAATTTATCCGAAATATAATTCTAAAGAAAATGCATTTATCGATTTTACTAGAAATTATATGTTTTTCAAATTGATTTTTAAATTAAATTATTTTATAAGATGAATATATTAAAAATTAAAAAATAAGCAGTTAACCCACATTAAGCTCCACGGGAAAAGCGCACCCAAGAAGTTGATCAATCACGTTCATTCAAAAAAATAAAAAATAAAAAATAAAAAATATTGTGTTAAAGTCGAAGGGCGCTCGGTGAATCGGTCCTTCTGTCAATCTAATATAATCTCAATACTCCCCCTCACATGTGAGTCATTTGTTAACACACTCCCCTCATATGTGAGCTTCCATCCTAAAACCAATTGGTGATAGGAGGAATGACTCACTAGGCTTATAAATGATCCTCAATTCTAGTATTTTATCAATGTGGGAGAACTCACATGTGAATATTTTATCATTCAACTTCAATATTCCAACAATACGGAGTGATAATTGTGAGGAGAGCAAAAAAGCACGGATGAGTTAAGCTAAGAGAAAATGATTGAAAATAAATAAATAATTAAATAATCGACGAGAGTCGCGGCCAAGAAGATATGTCAGCGAGACCAAGGTTGTTAAAGTTGCGATTTTAAGTAGACTCGGTCGATTGTCCATAAAATCATATCGTAAAATCATAAGATTCTATACCTATACAAATTAATCATATATAAATTATTGTGTATGTGTGTATATATATATATATATATTTTTTTTTTAATTACAACAATTCTAAATTGATATCACAAATAAAAGATACACATATTATACACAGATAATCAAAAAGAAGAAAAAATATATAATATGGGGAGATATTTTTGGCATCATGGTTCATATATTCTTTTAGTAAGATATTTCTAATTTATAATTAAGAATACTTTAAATTTTTTAGAGAATATTAGACATACTATAGTGAAATTAAATGTTAAATAAAAAGATATATTTTTCATAAAGCTTAGATTATAAGTGAGAACTTGATAGTTAGAAATTAAAAATAACTTTTAGCAAAATTGGCTCTCTTTCTGTATAATTTGCTCTAGAAAATTTTAAAATTCCAATTTTAGTTGGTATAAATACAATTCATATTATATATTTTTTTTATTGTTAAAATAGAATAAAAAGTAATATTTTTATAAAAGTGTTAAACTCGCACAAAATCGTAAAATGTAAAACTTGTAATATCGTATGGGCAAACTCGAGAGTTTACTCTGATTTTATCACGAGTTAACTCGATTATGGGGAAATAACTCATAAACTTGTAGAATCATAAGAGTTAAATCAAGATTTTGACAACATTGAGCGAGACTAACTCTTTTTATATTAAAGGGGATAATATAAATAAATCTCTACTCAATCTACAATCAACATCACCAAACACCCTTTTTTCATCACCAACCTACGTCATTAGTCATATTTACATCAGCAACAGTAATTCGGTATCCTCAACCAGGGGCGGCCCTGAACCTATGCTGGAAGGGCGATAACCCAGGGCTTAAAATTTTAGGGGCCCAAATTTTTTAGTTATGCAATATATATTTCTTATTATTTTTTATTTTTTTTAAAAACAGCTTGACAATATTTTCAAGTAAGGATCAAGTTAACAACAATAATTATTACATATTTCGTGCAGTCTTCTTATAAATATTGAAAAGTGAGTATTTATATCTTTCTTTCGTACATATCTTATTGTTGTAATGCTATGTAAATTTGAATGATAATGTTCTAATCTTTCTGCTTATGCTTGTATATATGCGTGTATGTATTTTTTCCTTCGTCTAGGGGCCAATTTGTCGTTGTTGCCCGAGAGCCCTCAAAGTGTGCCCTATCCCCAACCTTATACAAACACATTCGTAGTGCGTTCATATCTTTTTTATCATGACATAATTATTTATATAAGTCATTTTAGTTAAAGTATTGAATGACTAAGTGTTTTTTTATTTTTCCAAATACTATTGAAAATGATAAAATGTTGTCTATTTATAAATTATACAGAGGCCAACTCTTATTGTACATCATCCCATGTAGAATACACCCTAGCTTTAAATTAGACGCTCTCTCTTTTTTGCTCTTTTTCCGAATAGACTCTAGAACTTCTAAAATATATTAGTATGTCCCTGAACTTCTAGATATGCAATTGTTGTACCCTCCTAAATAGTATATAATTAAATATATTTTAAAATATTTATTGGATCCAAAAAATAATATATTAAAGGATAAATATATTTAAATAAGTGATTAATTAACAAACTAAAATTTTAAAATATTTAGAAATTAAATATAATCATCCTTAAAGAGAGTACTGTTAATCTTTTGATCCATGTATTATGAAAATTTAGTTTGTAAACTCATCGACTAAAATTTTATACTCTCTCCATCCTAAAAAAATATTATATTTCAATACTATTTTACTACAAAATAACAATCATGTTGCAAAAGTTAATGTATAATTTTATTAGTCAAAATAAATAATTGAAAATTCTAATTTCATGAATAAGATATATGTGAATTAATAATTCAAATCAAGGAATAAACGAGATCATATAAATGACAACTTAATACAACGTGAAGTAAAGATACAAGAATCACAACTTTTAACCATGTCGATGTACAAATATGGAAAAAAGAAAGACACAAAAGTCCTTTTTCTTTTTAAGAGTCAAAAGTAATATATAATTTATTAAAAAGGAACTGGGTTAGCTCCATATATCATATATTAAAAGGACATCTCTCTTTCTCCCCCCCCTCCCCCCACATCATAATGCTTGCACCATTTTATAAATCATACCATATTCAATCGTATCAAAAACACAATATTTACACCATCATTTGAATTCACACGTCCTAGGATTTGCATGCCCAGATTTGTCACGCTGCACTCAATCCAAAACTAGAGAAATAAATTTACTTAGGCATACAAATATAAATAAAAATCAAAACACTCAATTTTCTATACTTAAAACCCAAAAGAATTAGGATATGTGTGTATAAATAATATTTATAAAATTAAAAATACTAACCAAAAACACGGAATAAGGGATGGCCATGGAGCGAATTTTACTAAAATCGTAAACCGCTCTGCAGAAGAAAAATTGAACCCTTAACTTGCTCGTTTCGCCAACCTACCTAGTTTACTCGCCCCACTCTGTACTTTATTGTTTTTAATACCACCATTATTCTTATATTCTAAAATTGAAATATAATTGAGAATTAACTGCAGTTCAATTGGTTGAACACCATCTACTCACACCGCCTCACCCCTGCTTGATTTTTAACTCAAAGAAAACAAGAAGTACTAAAATATAATTTAAAGATATAAAGTTGAATATAAATAAGAAATTAATTTGCAAACTACAAAAAATATGACTTATAAATAGGATCTATTGAATAATATTCTGATAACAGATTTTAAATTTTATTAAAAACTTATATACTTAATATACATGGTGCACTTTTAGCGAAATTCATTACCCCCTAAAATCTATTTAACTACATTTTTGGCAGGTTTGATTGAGATAAATTTTATGCAATTTGAGTTAAAGGTGAAATTTGAGAGGTCACAACTATAGGTGAATTTAAATTGGAAGTAGATGTTGCATATGGTGATGGCAAGGAGTATAAATTGGATTTACAATGCGTAAGCATCCTGGTGATTTAGTTGTTGTTGTATAAAAAAGAACAAGGCGATCAGATAAGTTTTGGGGGTTGAACTTAGAGGGTGTTTAGCTAAGCTTATGTAAAATATTTTATAAGTTCTAACATCTGATAAGTTATTTCAAGAGTATTATAAAATGTAATATATCAAAAGCTTATAACTTATTAATGTCATTTTCAATTTCCCCCCTAAATTTTAGACCATAATTAGTAAGTTTATGTCATCTTTGGTAAGTTCATAATTTTCTTTCAACTTTTTAAAATACAAATAAATTTTTTCCATTTATGTTGTTTATTTGAGCTACGTCATGGAGAAAATCATTGTTTAAATAATGAGATTCTTAATTTATTAAATTAAAGGTAAAAATCTAATATTTAATTTTCTAATCAATTTATTAAACAATTAAATTTCTTTATATACATATACATTAGAAATAAACATGTACGTTGCATGTTGCTCATGTTAGGATTATGGTGAAATTATAAAGAATTTAATAAGAACGAAAAATAAGAGACACAAATTTGTCAACTCGGTTAGTTAAGAATAACTACGTCTGGAGCACTACCAAGCTAGAAGATAACTAGTAATTTCGGTGATAACAAATAGAAAAAACCAGAGAGTTATTTATAACCCAAGCTGGGTCGTCGCTCATGCTCTATAACCAACAGCTCTGACACGTTTTTAAATATAATATTTTAATGATGTAAGTATTTTATTTTTAAAATAAATTTAATTTATTATTTAATTTTAGATTATTTTATTATAATAAAACTATTTGAGGTAAATATACAATGTAATTATTGATTTTTCAATTTTTTTTCTAATAGTAAAATATAGATATACACATTATATTAGTGTAATATATATATATATATATATCTTAGTTTATTACATTTTTTATATATAATATTTTCTTTTACTAAGTAAATATTTTTTTATTTAGTTTATAATACAAATTATTATCTCTTACCTGTATAATTAATATTTAAATATACCTAATTTTATAATAAATGTTATTTAAGTTGTATCAAGAAATTAATCAATGTTTTTACATTAACATTCTATTTAAAATATTTATTTTGACTCCAACTATAATTAGATATAAGTTACATTATTAATGGATTAGGATCTCTAACTTCATCTTTTTTATTATCCATGCATTTATTCTTTTTGAAAAAATTCTCTTTCCATAAGTATAATTAATGAGTTTTTGTTAGAATATATTAAGATCTACCAAAATACAATATTCTAACATGTTTTTTTATTTATTATCATAAAAATTAATTTTGAATACAATGTTGGTGCTTTCAGATAAAAACCATTATATTTGTTAGCATGATTTTAATATTAAATTTAAACTTATATTACTATAAAGTTAAGTTGTCTATTCAATAAAGTAATATCTTATAATGTGTAATAATATTATAATTATTAGTTTTCCCAAACATCCTATGTTTATACTTTATGTTTTCTTATATATTTTATATAAGTCAAAATTTTAATTATCCGAGATATATTGAAGTTCATCCATTTACAAAAAGGGAGATTATTGTAATTAACGAGTTTTCTTATAATAAAAAATTCAGACAATAATTTTTTTATATTAAAGTGCTACATTGTTTAAATAGACAATAAAATCTTAAACTATTCTTTCATCCATTTTTCTCCAAAAAAATATCGCATTTAGTGACCAAATTATTTTTGTCTAAAACTAATATGTCTTTTTTTGTTTTTTTTTTTAAGAAAATGGGATCTTCATCTTTTGCTTTTTCTTTTCAATTATTTACATTTAATAAAAATTTAAGTATCCTATTTTATGTAAAATACAACACCTAAAGGTTACTCTAAGGGTGTTTGACTAAACTTATTTTAAACATTTTATAAGATGTCTCAAGAGCTTAAAAGTTGTCAAATTATTTCGGTAGTTGAGCTTATATCTTTTAAAATCTTATAAGACGGTGAAATGGTTGACATTATAAGCTATTTTTAATGAGTAACAAAAAAAAATACATTAATATTTTCCATGATATTCCCATCCACCCCCGGCCACGGGGGTAGGGGACCTGACCCCCTGGGACCCACCCTTGGAGGCCATGGCCGTGCCGCTCCCCATCCTCGGGGGCCCAACCACCTCCTCCACCCCCACACACCTCATCGGGTGGTAAATTGATGTTACCTATAAGATTCCGAAAAATAAGATAGAATATATAAACTTTTTTTAAGCTCATTTTTAGATATTATAAATTGTCTAGGGTCTTATAATGATATATGGACTTATTTTTAGATGTTTTAAGAAACTTATAAACTCAATCGAACGCCCTACATGCATATCTTCACAAATCAAGTAATATTAAAAACTAAGACTAATGCACAATTTTTCGTTTGGAAATGAACATACACTGAAGTTGAATTAAAAAAAATATTTGACACGTAGTTAACTTTCATTAAAATATCAAATGAAGTTCTTTTAGGTTATCATAAATATGAGTTCTTATATCATATTTATTTACTCTTTGTACTACATATTATTTCAATATTTTTAATTTTACCATGACTATCTGTCGAGGCTTGAATTCTATATATATATATATATATTTTATTTTAATAATTGAGAGTATTTAAGTAGAGTCGATGAAGATTTCAAGACTTTGATTTTCTTGAAAATTGTGTTAAATGATAAAATTAAAAATAAGAAATAAATTTGATCAACATAAAATTAACACCCTGTATGTATTTGAGATTATACCTATTAATATTTTTGACAATAATCATATAACTGTTTTCTAATTTCCTTTTGTCATTTTTTATTTTATAAAATAATTGTACATAAATGAAGAAACTTATATTTTGGTAATACGAGTTGATACATACAATAACTGAATACTTGATAGGGTAAAAATATTCAATAATTGTATTTTAATTTGAAGTCAATGTCATTTCATAATTCAAAGTATTCAAAACTTGATAAGAAGAGGAATATAAATATGTAGTAGTTTATTAGGAAGAGATAGAAATATAAAATGCCTCTTACCTTTTATAATTAAATTAATAAACACTTGAAATTTCTAAATTAATTAATTACTCATAAATTTTAATGCTACTAAGGATATATTAAAAATAACAATAATTTATGTAATTTTCCTTTTTGTAAGCAACTAGTATTTATCCCGTGCGATGCACGGAAGCCTATTTATATATATTATGTGATCCAATTATCTAAATTGTAATATATTTTTAACGAAATAATTATTTAAATATTTTGGATTGGACATATGATAAATCGTAAGGATTATAAAACATTAACTATTTCCATGCAATGCATGGATTGAGTATATATGTTTTATAGATAAATTATTTTGTATAATATAAAAATCTAAATTTTATATTAATATTTAGTCTTGTTTGAAACTCACACAAATGGTCTGTATCACTTTTAATATATGCAATCCATGGTTCAAATTAAAGATCGTAAAAAATTAGAAAAAATATTTAAAAAAAAAATTAATAGAATGGTGACATCATAAACTTTGTTTTAGAATCCATATATGAATAAAAAGTCAAGTGATGTCCAGATTCAAAAGATAGTCATAAAAAATACTTATAGTAATTCATAACGTCTATTCACTTTAGTAATTGAATATAAAATACGGGCTTAAGTCCAACCTATATAGCCAATTCTTTTATGTTGATGGGGTTTCTTGGAATAGTTTCCCTTTATTTTTTCAACAAAATTGAGATTAAAAAAAATTATCAATCATACTTTTTTAATAATATAATATATTTATCTGTAAGATTTTTTAACCAATTTCTTTGATTTGTAATCTAAATTCAATACAAATAATTCAACCACAATAAATAAATTCAAATTTAACCCGAAATAGCTAACAATAATCAGTTTCTTTTTTACATATAATATCTTAGTTTATATATCTTATATGTATATTCAATTAAAAATCATAAGAAAATGATTAATTTGATACGTTATACGTAAAAATGAATTGGAAACAAAAGACTATTTGAAATTCTAAAATTTTGGAGAGGACTCTTCAAAATATAAAATAAATGAAACCTTCTATAAAAAAAATTAGTGGAAAAATAAATTTACAGAATTATTCTCTTTATTACTTTTATTTATATAAATGAAGCAGGTGAATAAATATTAATTTATTTTATGTAAAATGAAACATATTGGTAAATTGTATTTTTGTGAATAAATTAATTAATTAATCTTTTTATAACTATTTACTAATTTTAGTTTACAGGTCAATACACATTGATATTTAATACAAATAATCAGGCCAAAAATAATATGACTTTTCATATTGAATGTTCCATTATAATGTGTGACACGAATATTAAATTAAAGATCGTTAAAAGACCATTAAAATGATATATATATTTATATACATATATATATATTACATAAAAACGGAATAGAAACAAAAAATTTATTATTTTAATTTTTTTTAAATAGTTTGAAACTTTCAAAAGTTACAACAACTTAATTCCCAAATTATGGCCCAAAATTTAGTCAACAAAATAAAAATTACAAAATTAACCTTCTTGTGGCGCGCACACACACACACACACACACATATATATATATATTAAATTTATCTAAACGAAAACCTAACATAGATTCTCATTTGCAACTTTTAACATTTCACTTTGTGATTTTAGATATACTCAAATGCTTATTTTTAAGTAAATTCCAACATAAAAAAGGCCATCCATATTTGTTTATAAAGGAATTATTTTACGAATTTTTTATTGCAACTTAACTTCAATATTATAGTTCAATTCATAATAAACACGCAATTCTAACCTAAACAATTAATCAGTAAACAATCTATTGTTTACATCAAGTATCTCATAATATATGTGATATGTATGTCAAATTAAAGATCGTGAAATCATGAATAATTTGATATATTATGCATAAAAAACGGATTAAAATTGTAAAAATTATTTGTATTTAAAATATCATAAAAGATTATGAACTTACCAAAACTGATAAAAACTTACTAACTATGATCTTAAAGTTTAGGCGGGGAAACTAAAATTACTAAACTAACCTCCATTTTACTTTTATATATACTAGTAACACTCCCGTGCGATGCACGGAAATTTATTTAAAGAATAATAATTTAATTAAATTTAATATTATATAATCTAATATTCACTACAACAATTTCATAAATAGATAACAGTTAAAAGACAATAGTTTTTTCCAGCAGTGTTGTCTATTTATGAATTAACAACATTTTTACCGCAATCTGTTGTCTATTAGCGACAAGGCACGCTAATAGACAACAGTTTTACAACGGTTTTCAACATTTTTCGTCTATTAGCACATTTTTCCTCAGAGAGACCACACTTTTAACGACAGTTGCCCAAATCTGTTGTCTTTTGCAATACATTGCTCCAATAGACAACACTATTGTCAACACTTTTGGTCAACTGTTGTAAAAAAGACATTTTAATTTACAATAATTTTATTATGTTGTAAAATTATGTTATGGTTATTTTAATAAACTCTTCAATGTAATTTTCATAATTAATAATATATTTGAAATAAAATATTAATTGTGATTTTATTTTATGGATTGCATTTTATTTTAATAAAGTCTTCATTGGAATTATCGGGCCGGCCCGATAATCTTATTATATTATATGGTAATATATAAGCCGGGACGAGCCAACTAATTTTAGGCCATATTAAATTTTTGCTCGGCCTGACCCGATTAAAGTTTTTAGGCTCCATCATTAATCGCTATAAATAATTTGATTGCAAAATGTTCTTTTAATTTTTGTTACATAAGTTAAACATCATATATCACCTTTTCTTTTTCTTCGTATACAAACACTTTTTTTTTTCTTATCTATAATTTGATATTAATTTTTAGATATTGATATTTTGTGCAAAATTATTGTATTTAATTTGTATGTATATGTTAGAAATAAAAAAAACAATGAATTAATTTATTTGTCATGAATTAACATTTTGAATTTTTCCGAGCCCCACATATTGTACAGTTATTTATTTTGCTGATTCTTTTTTTAGTAAAAAAAAAACCCAAATTAGATATTAGATATCCATACAAAAGGAATAAAATAGCAAAGCCCATTGAAAGATTCACTATTTCACTAAGCAAATTAGATAACAAAGCCTTCACTATTTCACAAAGCTCATTAGATTCTTCACTATTTCACTAATTCCAAATCAGATATCCAATAAAAAGCCCAAATCAGATAACAATTACCACACACTCATTCTTGTACTATTCATATTTGCGTGGCCCAATACCAAAGCCCGATTCACTATTTCATTACATTCTCTCGTTCCTCTCTCAAATCACAATTTCAGTATTTTCACAAAAGGAATGAAGAATTTTGGTAGAATTTCAGTAGAATCGCCATGGCCATTATCGTCCTAAGGTTCAAGTGTAAGTGTAAATATCTAATTCATTAGTTATTTGATTTTCCGTTGAGAAATTTTCATGGAAGATTCTTCTATGTAATGAGTTGATGTGTTGAAGGCAAGCTCATTGATCCTCATCCTCAATTGGTCGCGATCAATCAACAGGCGGTCTGATTTGGATAGTGAATGTGCTGTGAAGATCCGACCTACGCTCTCCTCTATCAGTGGTTGTCTAATTTCAAGCAGGTGAGTAGTTGATATTTTAGCGTTCTCAATAATGAATTTTCTTTGTAAATCCACCTTCCAGAGGACTCCACAGCTGACGCCACTTATCAAGGCGCTGGAATTGTATTTGGTGTTATTATTTCTGATTTAGCTCAATCTTTGCAAGCGGATTATTGTAGATTGCACGATGACTATTGATACTCATGCTCCTAGTTCGAAGCGAGCGTTATGCAATGCCTGAGCTAGCGCTGCTGCTGGTAAGTCTACCCTCTGTAGAGTTACTATATATCCATTTTATTGATATAGTTTCTTAATAATTCTGTATCCAAGTCGAAAAATCTATTACGTGCCATTTAACTTTGTATATAATGCAAAAATAATCTAGAGTAGTGTATATTATGAAAGTTAGGTCAAATTCAACCAGTTTATGACATCAGATTGTTGATACATTTTATAAATGACATTTTCAGTAAGTATATATGATCAGGCCGAGTTGAGTTGATACCCGAGCAAACTTCAATTAGAGAACTCAGAGCTCAATCTCATGCTTTATTTTCTTTTGAGCTCGAGTTGAACTCAGCGCTTGATTCGTATAAATATTCTGAGAACTCAGCTGGTTTTCAACAGGTACAGCTGCAAGGTCAGACTAATCTTCTTGGCATGCCTCCTCTTACTGGAGGAAAGCAACAGTACTCAACTCAGCAGCATAGCCTACTCTTACAGCAGGTGATGCACCCTTTATTTTCCATTGAAAACTTTGTCCTACTTCATTTTTGGTTGGTCAGATGACATGTTAGGCCTGTGAATGTGTGTGTGTCTCTTATAGATTAGAATAATATCACTTGCAGAATAGAATAATGTCAAGTATCTGCCCTTCTCCAAAACCAGAAGGAACCACTCTTTTTGGGGTGGGTGGGTGTATATTACTCTTCGAATACTCTTCCACCTCTACCTTTATGCAAGAGAATGCAGAAAAATATAATTACTGAATGAGGTCTTCGTCACTCTTCTGCAAGCACCACCACACGTTCATGCCGAACGTATTGAGCTAGCTTAGTCATTTGCCAAGTAGAGGACATCATATGATCAATTCTTTCATTGTAGGCATATGAGTGTGAATTTCAGAACTGTAAGAATGAAATTGCACCTCATAGGAATTTTAATGTAACTATTGCTAAAAGAAAAGGATGTATGTGATGTGCCAATTGACTTGTTCATTGGAAGCAGACATCTTTTGATCTTCTATATGTTTTGAGCCATTGTCTTTGCTGATGTTACATGTACATGTTTTTTTATCCCTCTGAATGCCATCACTGTTCATATATATGTTGAAATAAACTAATTGGTGGAGATTATTGCATTTCATATGAGTTTCACGTATTATATCTTATATTCAAGAGCTACAAATCATTCTAGACTTAGGCCTGCCCAAATATAATCTATAGAAACAGTGAGCTTGAGCCCGTGTTTCTAGTCATTTTTCAAATGTTTCTCCTTTTTGTTTGTGTAACATGCACACGTATTATGTTTAAATCCTCTTTACATTTTTTCAGTTCTCCGGCCGAACCTGATATAAGGTTTGGTATGTTAGTGAATGCTAGTCATGATAAAAAGAACAAATAGTTCTCATATAACATGTCTAATATTTCTTTTATTAATTCTTTTATATGTGTCTTGGTTGTGTAGTTGGCCACTTCCCGTTTCAACATACCCGATTCTCAATAAATCAAAATTCTGCACTGATCTTAAGGAGAGAAAACTATATAATCAGGATTAAAAATGGCGAGACTTAATCAAGAAGTGATTAATACTTTCATGAGCATCACCGGCGTTTCTAAAGCCGTTGCTATTCAGAAATTGGAGGTATTTTTCTTCTTCCTTGTTTAAATTATTAATTACTGTGCTGAGTGCTTTCTTTGCTTGATTAATCTGCTTTCAATTAAAAATTCTGATACTTTTGTGGGCAGAGTTCAATTGCAATTCGCTGGATTGCTTTAGTGTGTGAGTGAGGATTAGCATCGATGTTGCATAGGTCTAAAAGAATTGCATATTGTAGGTTAATTTGATGAATTTGGTGAGTATGTTATAAGGTTTATCTACGGCTGTTTTTTAATGGTGCATTCGTTTAGTTATGCGCTGTGGAAGACTTGGGCTCTCTAGTGGTATTTCAAATAAGTGAAATCTTTTAGCGACCCATTAATCATTCTCTTGAGATGGGGGGATCGCGGAGGGGCAGCAAATAACCTACTACAGCTGGCTAAAGGTGTATCTGCTGCTCTTCAAAGTGTTTGAGTTCAGAATCCTATATATATCTTTTAAAGTTAAGGTTTTATATTGTTTCACTTTTATTGTTACTAAATTGTCTCTCCAGTTACAATTTATTCTCCTCATCCATCATTTTGTTGTGACTTGATGTTCTATATATTGATTCAGGAGCATCTTGGCAACCTCAATGAAGTTGTTAATGCACGTTTCAATGAAGGGGATAGAAACATGTTAGCAATATTTTGTATCTTTTTTCTTGTTTCTTCCTTTGTCCCCAATTAAATAAGCTAAGCTCAAACAAATTCTCTTTTCTGTCTGGTCAGAGCTCAAGAGGCATCTTCGACACCCATAATATTCTTCAAGATCTAGTTCTTGGTGTAACAAAGTGAGTATCAACAACTGCTGGACGTTATTCTCTCAAAGAGAAGTTTGTGATGTTTTCATTTGTTTAAATATGTTATATTGAAAACATCCTTATCTTTTATTTTCTTAACTATTAGATTGAAATATATATGTCCTGGAAAAAAGACATTTAGTCTTTCTCACTGTTAGGCCTCTCAATTATATTTGGAATTTTAGACCATATTTATGATATTGTTGATCATATTCGTTCTAACATGTTAACTTGCCAAATATCGTAGTATCTAAAATGTAGCATTACAACGTCTTCCTTTCAAGAAAAAGGGTTGTGTACACATAATAAAATGACAAAAAGATGTAAGGGACTGGGATTTTTTTCTCTGAACTTAAGATTGTGGCAGCTGATGAGTGGATATTTTTATTTTTTTTCCCATATGAAGGGAACTAGAATTGATAGCTCTCTTTAGGGATGTGGAGTTTGATATTTAAAAGAAACCCTTTTAGTAGCGAAGTCCTTTTGTCTCCTGCATCTCACTCACTCTGTGATTGCAGACTTCCTCGACAGTGACGATCTAGCAAAAGAAGAATGGTACTTGACTATCCACCATCACCAATTGCTTAACACCACCCTATTTTGGTAAGTTTTACTTCAGCTTGTGATCCTAGGTGGTAATTTCACTTCCCTTACACCATAAACACTACCATTACAAAGGGAAGATGGTTAACGGTTTTTGCATCATAACTACATATCATTCATGTAGTTAAATAACACTCAGTAAAAATACTTATCATGCACAAAATGCAGGAACTACATACCAGGATCGTTGGATTCGAAAAAAGTAGCTGGTAAGATTATAGCTTGCATGAACGAGCAGTCGAACGTTTTCAAGGAGGATAAAGAAATTAGTGGTAGAAGACGCTAAGGCCAAAGGGGTGATCATAATACATGGAGAAGAAGAAACAACACCATTTAATTCAGGCACCTACCCCTATGAAGAAGTTGGAGAAACAATAGGCTCACAAATAATTCATTACATTAACTCCCCTTAGTAAACATAGTACACTACTACATAGACTAATGCAATCTGCTAAACATATTATGATAATTGTTTTGCTCAACAGGAATCCTACTACAACTATACTCAAAAGAAATCAGAAACTTCAAACTAGCTCCTTTTGTTGCTTCTTTCTTATCTAGAGGCCTCAGAAGTATCACCGACAACATTCTCAAGGTATCATTCTTCACATCCCATCTTACATTATATCATTCGTGCCAAAGACAGAATCATTTTACAAGGCACCAGGGAATAAATCATCACCCTTTGACATCAAATCTGGAACTTCAATGACTTGTCCTCGTGTTACTGGTGTCATGGCCTTCATCAAATCAGTTCCTCCTGATTGGAGCTCCTCTGTCATCAAATCAGCATTGCTGACAATAGGTACCTTTTTCAAGATTCATCTTTGGTATATTATAGTCCAGCATAAGCTATATGTGAAGTTCAAGAGTTCTTCTCATTGAGTTTTTACATGCAATTGAATAGCATCACTACAATTGTTGTGGAACTACAAGCACATTACCTAACATCTTAACCTCCAATTAAGTTTACTACTTGTGTATGATTCTTTGTTAGGAATTATGATTCTTTAGACGAGGAGAGTGGCTTGAGGGTAACATAAATTTAGGTCACGTTTTTTGTCATGTGAGTATCAATTTCTCAATATGTTCTGTAGTTTGTAGATTGTGGTGTCAATGTATTTGCTTTACTCAGTGAATGATAATACTTCTGAAATTTGAACTTTATATAGGAAAGCTTTGAACCTAATGTTCTTTCCATGGCATTCACAGGCAATTGAGAATGGTGTTGGATAGAATTTTTTGTTATTTTTTCTTTTGTTGACGTACTCGTTTATAATATTTCCATTGGCAGGAAGGCAGGCAAAGAAGGTACATATCTTTTGAAGAAGTTGTTGTGGAGTTTCAAACATTTTTAGAAGTCGTCTTAGATTCAAATTAGTTAATATTTTGTGGCGTAAAGTGGCAAGGAGTACACTTGTTATCCTTTTTGATGAATTGCACATTTTTAGATATTACACAATCATGTTTTATCTTGGATTGGAGAGATTTATTTTGATCTATGAATGCATATTTGAGAGACGGGTAATTATTTTTCAATTTATAATTATTTTAAATTATCTGTTAAATAGACACGATTTAAAATGAAGAACAACGGATAAAAGACAACAGCTAAAAGGAGCTGCTAAATTCGAAAATAAACACTAAATAAACAACGATTTAAATTGTAGAACAACGGGGAAAAACTGTTGCTAAAACTAACAAAAACAACAGTTTTAAGATTAAACAACAGATACAAACTGTAGTTAAAATTAACAAAGACAACTGATTATGTCTGTTATATGAAGTGTTGTTGTCCATGGAACAGACAACGTTTTTTACTTGTAGTTAAAATGGTACTTTTAACAACAGAACTATTAATAACAGACTTATTTATAACTGGACAATAGCTAAAATCTGTTGTCTATTTCAAAAATTCTTGTAGTGATTAAAAAATGGAGTTGTTGCATTCTTACCATTTGAACAGTTTTGATTAAACATATAAAAATTATAAGTAATGTAATTATCCGTTTATGTTCACATGATATATGGTTTTAAGAAAATGTATGTTTTAAAAATGTATTGTCTTATGGATTAACATAAAGAAATGAATATTCAAACAAAAAATAAATAAATTAAGAACATCAAATTGTTGTGTGAGCATATATTTAAGTGATAATGAATATTCAAACAAACACTAATATTATCTTAATATTGAACTCAAACATATATTTAGTGTGTTTGTATCTATATTGATATGTGTGGACACCCACAAATAGCTTAAGTGATAAAGAATATTCAAACAAACACAAATACTTAAATATCATAGAATCCATCAAAATATATTATATATAATAAACTGAATAATGTTATAAGTCAATTAGTGTTTTTTATTTATTTTTTCATTTTATTTAGATGTTTTAACTTATCTAAATAATTTTAAAATTTTGAATATGCCTATTTAACTTCCTCTTTAAAAAGAGAATACTAATTTTATAGGTTCAATATATACTCAAATACGTTTCAGGTTTAAATGATTCCTGATATTAACAAAATATATTCAAAGATCATTCAATAGTTGGAATAACAAAATAAAATATATGAGTGTTTCAATATATCTTAAGAATTTCATATATGTTGAAGTTTTATTCGAATAAATTATATATTCTTATTATAAATATTAGATTTATTTAAAGATACAAATTTATTAATTTAAATAAATTAATTAATTAGGTCGAAAAATGTGGAAAATAGACATAGTTAATTAATGCGACAGAGTAATGTTTAGGTTGCAAAAATCTTAAAAATTATAAAGATCAGGCAGATTAATTTTATTTTATTTAAAAAAAAAATAGATTGCAACACGTATAAAATCTCACAGTTTAGGTTGCAAAGTGTAAAATTTTAAATAAATAAAAAAACATAATAAATATAAACTATGAAAAAATGAATAAGTAATAAAAAAAAATTCAATATTAATTTTCATATATAAATATGTGTGAAAGTCATAGTCCTACGACTAACCAAACAATATTATTATTATAACAAACTATAAATTAATATTTGCAAATATAATTATTTAATAAGCCGATTATTAAATTATAATTTAACTTTTATTTTCAATTTAAGAAATTACATACTTAATTCTTTAAATAATGAATTTTATCTCGACACATAAATAAAGAAAACTTTCGGTCAAATTAAATAAATTAATTAGTTTTGCTTTTAATAAAATAATCAAGATAGTTATTTTTTTATTAGAGAACTATTTACCTAATTTTAATTGTATTATGGTCCTAGGGTATAATACAAACCACCTTTAACGCTCAAATCTTATTCAAATCATCAACGAACAAACAATATAGTATTTCCAAATGAAATATCTAATTTTAATATATGTGGTATGGATTTCACTTTTTCCTAAACAAATATGAATACCAAATTAAGGATCTTCAAAAGAGCTTTAATTTGATTTATTATACATAATTAAAAATAAGTTAGAAATGTTTTTTTTTTTTTTTTTTTTTTTTGCGGTTTAAAAGATTAAAATAAAGTTTGATTTTTACTAAATGTGGCAATAACATACTACATCCGTTGTTTTTTATATATAATTTTAATTTTGGATTAGTTAGAGAGTCATAATACAGGGGAAATGATATATCCTCAACCAAATTTTCTATCTCCCCACAATCCCTTAAATTTATCCTAGCAGAATTTCAGTTGAAGGCTTCAATTAGGGGCCTAAATATTGGAGGTTCTCAATTCAAGGCCTGAATTTTGAGTTTTTCTCAATTAGCGGGCCAAATTCTCAATTCAAGATTACGTATTCAAAAGTAGGATATATTATTCGATGTCCGAAAGATTCAGTACGGAGTAGATTGAAAGTTCCAGCATAGAGTATATTGAAATTATATATATATATATATATATAATGAACATTTCATATATCAAATAATATGTCATATTTTTCAAGACATAAGAGTGAGAATAAAATTCAAAATCTAGACCTCTAATAATAATTTAAAAAAAAACAAAAATCTCAAAATTCAGGCCTCGAATTGATTTTCTGAAACCTTCTAGTGAAATTTCCCAATTTATCATCATATTTTCTTTATATTATCTTTATTCTCATTTATATATGATACTGAATATGGTAAAGTAGAAAATTAGAGTTTTTTAGAGAAAATGATACGGATAATATTGAAAAAATTCTAAACAAACATCTATTTAAAAATAATTGACAAAGCCTAAAACTATATCTTATAAAAAAAATCATCTAATAAAAATTAGAAAAATGACACGGATAGTCCACCAAAATCTACATCATAAACCTAGAAATATTTCTTTAATTATCCTCATAGAAGAAAGTAATTGCTTGCAAGATCTTCAATTCCTGAAACTCATACATGAACAATAAATGTGATAGTTTAGTTTAGTTTAGGGTTTAGTTTAGTTTAATTTAGTTTAGGGTTTAGTTTAGTTTAATTTAGTTTAGTTGCAAATCAGGGTATTGCTATTACTTATATAGTGGAGAATGGATTTCTCCCTAGCAATAATCAACCAAACAAAAAAAAAAAAAAAAAAAAAAATTAAGAAGTAGGTAGTCAACGTGGGGAACTTTCATAAGAATTTCTTTTCCTCCATAAACTAATTAATTAATGTAGTACTACCTCCCTTTTTTTTAGTTGTCATTCTAACTAATTTATTTTGTTTGTAAATAGTTGTCATTCTAGCGATGCACGGACTATTTTTTTAAAAAGTAAATCAATATTAACATGAACAACACTTTTTATTGAAAACACATTTTTATTTGATAATATATAACAAAAAAGGAAATGGTTAAAATTTTTTACAAAGAAAACTTTTGTGTTCTTTTGCAGTGTTATTCATTCATTGCCTCTTACTCCGAAAATCAGTAATTTCCACTAATAAAAATACATTTTAATTTTTTCACGAATTTCTTACTCGTATCTTATTCCAGTTTTTTTTTTTTTAAATTTTTATTTCATTTTTATATCTTGTCTCTATCAGAACATTAATATTAAATTATGATAAATTTTGAATAGACTACACTGATTGGTAATAATAAATAAAGTGAACATACATAATCCAGAATCCAATATCAGTTAATAGAATTGAGAAACAAATAATCTTAAGGATTATTCTTATATAAAATATTTTATTAGTTTACGTACAAAACATCTTCTATTAGAAACAAACATAATTTTCTTTTAAGGATTATTCTTATATAAAATATTTTATTAGTTTACCTACAAAATATCCTCTATTAGAAATAAATTTTAAGAAAGGCATAGAAAATACAATTTTATTTAGGATGAACTGAATCTTCATAGTCCATATGATGAGCTCATTCATATAAATAGAGTTGGATTTGGATTTAGAATTTTAAAAGACATAGATGACTTCAAATCTTTCAATTTTTTTATCCAATAATCTCCTATTTCCATAAGATGAGCTCATTAATATAAATAAAGTTGGATTTTAATTTAGAAAATTAATGGACTATATAAACTAATAAAATACTTTATATAAGAATAATCATTAAGAAAATACTCAATCTTATTAAATTGTATTGCAATTCTGGATTGTATATCTTGTTTGTTTGTTTATTATTATTAATCAGTATGATCTATTCCAAAATTTATTATAATTTAATATTAAGATTTTGGAAGAGAGATAAGAGAAGAAAAAAAAACAAATGAAATTATTTTCAAGAGAAGAAATAATACGGATAAAATACTTTATAGATAAAATAATTTTGGGAAAAAATAATATTGTACTGTGGAAAAAAACGGATAAAATACTTTACAGATAAAATAATTTTGGGAAAAAATAATATTGTACTGTGGAAAAAAACTAAAAAAACTGATTTTGTGGAATAAGAGGCGAGGAAGGAATCAAAAATATATTTAGCGGTGTTTTTTTTGGTGGAGTGTGTTAGCTGACCGAACACATCATGGTGGGCTCTATAAGAAAACTCAATGGTGGTTCCATATCATTATTGATATACAATAATCTATATATAGTTTGATACATTGATTTTTACAATTTAGAAATTCTTGAGATCAAGCAAGCGGCCATCCTTTTGCGCTTTTTATAGGAGTATAGAAAATTAGAAACTATATCTGAAAGATTTGGAATGATCTGGACATTCTGTTATCAGATATCTTCAATTAAAGATTACATATTATTGTATACTAAAAATTTGATAAAATCACATCTATTTTTTGGTAAAGCTATGGTAGTTCATATATTAATATACACATCATAATTATAATTTATATTAAAATAAAAATCCGGTCTATAATAAGTATTGATTTCGCTAATCATTCCAATTATGTGATAGTTCTAAATTTATATGTGATATTATTTTATAGTTGTTATCAACCAATCTGTATGTTAAATTTATTTTGTTTATAAGATAATATTTTGGAATTTTTTTCTGCAATAGTTCATGATAGTTGTTAAGTGGGATATTTCTTCGTAAAAGTCTTGCGTATAGTAAACGTTTTCGACTGAGTTTTATCAAAGTTTAATTTTTAACATATTGTAATGACAAAAATGAAATACTGTCATAAAATTAGAATTTCAATTGAAGTTGATACATGAACTTATTTTTACGGAAATTAAAAAACTGAATTTTGCTACAATAAAATCAAAATTAGTCTTCAATCTCAGCTGATCGTCGGATGAGTTGATCGTCTCTAATCTTTTGCCAATATTTTGAACGGATTGAGACTGTACATGTTATAAACAAAATGTAAAGTTTAGCACAACATATGGACAATAATATAAATTATTCACATAACAGAAATTAAAAATATAGGTTGAATTTTTATATGATTACAGATTACCGTAGGAAACGATGATGGTATATATATTTGAATTCTGCAATCATTAAACTTGTTTTCGCCATAATCAAGATTCAGTGTTGCTGATATTTTCTTATCTTGATTTGCATGTAGTACTTTTGGAGCATCCATTGTAAAATACCTATCAAAGTTGACCCATAATAATCAAGGAATGAAGGAATTATAGAAATTTGTAGTAAAACATGTAAATTGCGAAATGAACTATCAAAGTTGACACATAATAATCAAGGAATGAAGGAATTATAGAAATTTGCAGTAAAAAATGTAAATTGCGAAATGAACTATCAAAGTTGACACATAATAATCAAGGAATGAAGGAATTATAAAAATTTGCAGTAAAAAATGTAAATTGCGAAATGAATAAGAAATAGAAATACCAGCTGCAAAAGTGATTCTCATTTACTGAAGACCTTATGTATTTAAGGAGCAATAATGTTATTAGATATTTTTTTTTTTAAATTCGAATTTCAAAATTTAAAAAAATGTGCAACAAATTCTGTTATACATATATGTGCAGATTTGTTATTGCTGAATTTTAGACGGAAAAAATATTCGAAAACTTGAATCCCGCTAATATCATTGGATTTTTCAAATTTCAAAATTCAAATTCACATCTATTTATGGTAACTATTAAAATGGGCGGAAAAAGTTTCAACTTACTAATTTCGGATGACTTGGCTTATTATATATATATAGATTTTTAGGGAGAGATACATAACTTCCACAAAAAGAAAATGTGATTTGATTTAATTTTTACCAAATTAGCTAGTTAAGGAAACCGCTTCTAATTTCTCGGAGTAAAAAAGGGTAGGTAAGTGGGCCAACCATAAATTAAAATTTACAATCAAATAAATAAAATAATTTTTTATTTTCCAAATAAGTATATAAGTTGGGAGGGGGGGGGGGGGATGAAATGCTTTATTTCTAGGTATAAAAATAATACATTTTTTAGATAGTTGGAATATAGGGTTTGTAATTAGTACTATTTTTTACCCCTAATTTTATGCGATAAAATAAATTTGTAGATTCATTTGCATAGTAATTTCGATAAAAGAAATAGCTGATTTATTTAGGTATTGTAACATAAATAATATTGGTAAAGATTCATTCTAAAATATTATGGTTAAAGATTGATTTGTATCTTACGATTTGATAATTTTGTAAAGTAAATCTGGATACAACTAATTATTACTTATATTTAGGGACAAAAAAAACGCATTTCAATAAATTCAGATACAACTTCCCTAATTTTGTGAAAACATTACCATTACATATATATGTACCAGATTAGGAGATATTTTAGGCATATATTGTGTTCTTTTTTTAATTAAAAAAATATTTTTTATTACCATATATAGTAAGCAGTTTGGGCGGGAAAAACACTATTTTCCAATTGTAGTATAAATCCATTTTATTTTTATACATATATAGATATAGATATATAGATTTTCCTTTATATTGCTTTACTTATTTTTATTTTAATTTAATGTAAATTTTAATTCTGTCTTATATTATTTCTATTATAGACAAAATATCAAAAGTAGCCGCATTTTAGTTCTTGTGAAAGGAAACAATCTCTTTCCTTGTTATTGTCCATTTTTTCCCAACTTGTTTAACTATTTATTTATTTACACTAAAATACTTGTTCACCAATTAAAATGACATCGACCCATACTTAATTTTGGGTTTTTAGTTTTTGGAGATTTTTATCCCCCAATTTCAGTTCCTCTTTTTAAAATGAAACCAAAGCATGTGGCTAACCAAGCAGTATTTATGTGCCGTATTAGCTTATGATGCAAACTTATAGCGAAAAAAGTTGGTGGATAGTCAATTTCTTGGGAACTTTGAAGACAAAATGATATGTGTCGATTAAATAGACCATCAAAACAAATTAGATAGTATTTACAACTCATTTTCTATGTGTCTTTTGAATAAATAAACAATACCGACCTTATTTAAATCATGCGTCAATTCTTTCTTTGAAAGGGGATGGTAAAACAACTTCTTTAAATATGTATAGGATTTGTTTAATTCAAACCTAATTTATCAAAGTGTGACTATTTGTAGCCCATAAATTTTTTTAACGCATTTTATTAATTTAATAAATTAAATATTATTATAAAATGATAAGAAGATCCTCAATTATAACATAACATAAAAAAATTGAAAATAATAAATACAAAAAATTCAAAAAAGAAACACTAAAATATCTATTTTTTCTTCTTGCGATCATCTTCAACCATAGTGATCTTCCTCCACAACTCTGTAAATCCTAATTTCTTCAAAGCTTCGTCAATGAAAAACTTAAATAATGATTGGCACAACTTCAACAAGCAATTCTTAGTACTCACAAACTTCCTTGGTGGACAATTATTTGATAATATCTGTTTGTACTATAGTCGGACCATCTCGGTACCTTGTGGTTCAATGTTAACCTATAGACGGACTATCTGTTTGTACTATTGTTCAGACATGTGCCTCAATTATGAGCGCGGTGGACAACACTTCTACCTAGCCGATTACACTGTGACACATGTCAATTAATTTACTTAAAATTTTGGGCTAAAAATACAAAACTAAATTAATTTGAATCAGAATTTTTCACATGCTCACGCGACATGCCCAACACTTTTTTTGGGCTGAAAATATTAAAAATAAATAGTTTTTCATGGTTCAAGTTCAAATTTACCGTCTAGGGTTTATGTTTTGTTATTAGGCTATAATTTTATTTCACGCTTCATGGAGTCATGATTCATGAATTCTCAGTTGACGATTCACGTTTTATGTTTCATGGGTTTGGAATTAATGGTTCATTGAGTTCAAGATTCAGGATTCATAATGTAACTCTTTATTTTTATAGTGGAATACCAAAAGTGGAACAAATAATTTGTTCGGGAGATAACGTGTGTCTCATCATTTTCTTCCTTTTAATTTTTTAAGGTTATTGAAAGAAATAGTTTATTTTCAGAAAAAGAGAGAAACGGTCGCAAAATCTTATTGACCGAAAATGATCGCGCCAGTCGAACATATAACAACCACACACCTGATCAATACTCTTATTAAGGATATATTTCCTCAACTTATATAATAAACACAATAAATTTTCATCGGGAAATTACACCAATATCCTTCTATAATTGTACCTCTTTCCAAGCCAAAAAGAAGGAAGAATACGTGAATTATGGAATAAAAAAATTAAAAATAAAAGAAAGGTCGTTTACATCAAATGCGCGCATCAATTTTGTGGATTTATTTTTCTACACGGTTGTTATGTTATTTTGATGATTAAATATTGGTGTTGAAGTGGTTAATTCATATATAATTTGTAATGTTTAATTCCTCCCTTTCTCAATCTTGCTTTATTTTTTTCCACGATGATCTGGTAAGTCTTGTTGAAATGTCAGAGTTTGTGCGCGTGTGAAACGTTTTTACGGAGAAAGACTTGTAAAGGAACAACAGTTAATACGATCTTGGAATGAGTTAGTTAGGTTTCTAGTTTTAGTTAATAGGTTTGGGCTAATAGATATGGGCAAAAACTTGGGTGCATAAGATGCACCATAGTGTTATTGTACACCTTGTGGGCTCTACCGATTCGGTCCAAAAAAAAATGCGCGGGACCGGTCTGAACTGGCCAATTATTATTATATTATTTTTTTTTGCGCGCGCGTGTTATATACTTAATGGCCTGTTTGTTGAACACTAAAAGCAAGTGGTTTGGTGGTATTTAATGTAGTCTTAAATATCTCAACCTTGAGGTCGAGGGTTCAATTCTGTTTGCATCTTTTTTCCTTTTTCCTTCATTTTGCCCTTTAATTTTTTCCTATACTGTCATACATCATAATATACACCGTATCGAAATATTAAATATACTATGAGTATTGTAAGTTGGAAAAAATAAATATTTCGCAGTATGAAACAAAAATTAACTAAAACAACATATACTGTCAGGCATCACAACGTACACTGTATCGAAATATTATATATACTGTGAGTATTGTAAGTTGGAAAAAAAAATATCGCCAGTATAAAACAAAAATTAACTAAAACAACGTATGCTGTCAGACATCATAACGTATACTGTATCGAAATATTAAATATACTGTGAGTATTGTAAGTTGAAAAAAATAAATATTTCGCAGTATAAAACAAAACTTAATTAAAACAACGTATACTGTCATGCAACATAACGTATACTACATCGAAATATTAAATATACTGTCAGGCTTTATAACATATACTATGCTCGAAATTTGAATATACTGTTGGTGAAAAAAAAAAAGGTGGTGTTCATATACTCTCAAGCTTTATAACATATACTATGCTTAGAATTTGAATATACTGTTGGTGAAAATAACATATACTATGCTCGGAATTTGAATATACTATTGGTGAAAAATAAAAAGGTGCTGTTAAGATTCGAACCCGCGCACTGAAGGGTACAGTGTACCGTCTTTACCAACTAAGTCAGCGCCTGTTTTGTGATTCCAAACACACCTTAATATATATATATCACGTGCGCAAAAATCTTAAGTGGGCCCCACAAGGTATACAATAACACTAATGTGCATCTTATGCACATGAGTGTCACTCATAGATATGATATTTTGATTAGACGTTAAATTTTAGTTTTGGCCTTTGACCTTACTTGATTAAGGATATGAAATAACTTGCATATTTGGATAGTTAGGTTAGATATAAATTATGCTTTAGGCAGGAATTAACAATAATTAGGATAAGATCTTGAAATTGTTGGGTTTAATTTAAGTAATAAATAAATTATGAATAAGATCATGTAGAAGGTCATTGAAGTAGGCTCGTATTATTTATGGACATATAGATCCACTATTTGACCCAATTATAGACATCGATTGACTATTCGACTCAATCATAGATACCGATTCACTATTCCCCAATCATAAGTCATTGCTAGGTGTAAGTCCCGAAAAGAATAATATGAAGTACACAAACCAATTTGTAGAAACTTATCGATTTAAACTCTGTTGTAAGAACCGACAACAATCTATTACCAAATGTTTTAAAAAGAAAAATCTCTAAAGACTAGAGGTTTCTTCACCCTCCCCCCACCCCCCTTTAAACCTCGACCACTTGGGACAACCAATCCTCTTCTAGCCTTACAAACTACTATCACCAAAACGTCAGATGATCCACTAACCAATATATTTCATAAATCACTCAAGTGGATATAAGACAATATTGAAGATATGGTTGGAAGTTTTATCTCGGTCTCTGTCTCCGTCTCCATCTCCATCTCCGTCTCTCTCTTTCACAATATACACAAAAGAAAATGTTAATGAATGTATGCAATTTTCTTCTTCTTCTTCTTCTTCTTCTTCTTCTTCTTCTTCTTCTTCTTCTTCTTCTTCTTCTTCTTCTTCTTCTTCTTTTTACATAAGAGAGATATTGAAGAATTCCAACCTCTTTGTTTAACTGCTTCACCCTTAATGTAATACATAACAACACTACCAACCCATGTCACCTTTTCACTAATTCAACTTTTCAACTACCATTACTTACATATATGTCCAAAGGTACAACATAGGCCTAGAATAAAAGGTGTAATTTTTTTATAGATGTGGCTCACAAAGAATAAGGCTTTTTGGCTCAAAAAATGACAAACTAGTGGGAAAATAAATTTTGGGATAAAATAGCTTAGTCAAGGATGGCCTTAAATCATATTCAAGTCTTTTACATACTAGATGCATGCTTAAGAAAAATACCAGAGCAAGTTCTAGAGATATGCACATATAACTGATACTCACAAACAAAGAAGATAATATTGATTGTATAGATGCAGTCAAGGCTCAAAATCTCACACGCTTATTTTCAAAGTCCAAAGCATAAGTTCAATTTCATCAAGACATGCCTATCAAGTTTGAGTATGCTCATTTGAATTTAAAATTGAAAATAAGCTCTTCATTAGCTTATCATTAGTTCATTTCCATAATTCCTTTTCATATACAAGACCATAGAGACAAGTCTCAACTTTACTAATCCTAAAAAGCTCTTAAATGTGCAAAATGAAATAAAATCTAACAAAACGAAAGGCAATGCTATATGTAATGCAATACTTGCCATCACATTCTCACCCTAAAAATGCAAAATAGGACCCCTCCCCGAAAAAACACTTATTTTGGGCATAACTCACTACAAGAAATCTGCTAAATAACAACGCCTCTAAGACAACGGTTTTAGATGAAAACCGTTGTCTATTAGAAACGTTCTGTTGTTATAATTTCTACCGTTGTGGTTTAGCGGATGAATACTCTGAACAACAACGGTTATACTGTTGCGTTGTTGTTACCGTTGTTGTTTTGCGCCATAATTTTTCACTTTATATAAAATTATTAAAATGGTGTAGTTGTCCCTATTATTTTCATTTTTACCCCAAAATTATTTAACATTTTAGAGAATAACTTTTACCCCAAAATCATTTTACAAATCATTTTACATTTAACAAATGAACTTTTTTCCCAAAATTATTATTAAAAAAAACCCTAGTCGAGTCAAAGAAACCCTTCGCCGCCCAGCCGACACCGTCGCCGTCGCCGCTCAGCCGACGCCGACGCCACCCCAGCCGACGCATCTCCTCGCCGCGCACTGTCACTTTGCCGTGCAGCTGGCGCCCTCCCCCCGCAGCTGAGTTATTCATCTTGTTTTCAAATCCTCCTCAATTTTAACTCGTGTTTGTTGTTATATTTCCCTAATTTCTTTGATTTTTGTTTTTTGACATCTGAAATGCTCGGTGGTTCTCTCTACCTTCAAATTCTTGAGAACTAGGTCAGAATCAAGGGAAATCTTACTATAATCGGTGCGGGGATCGTGGCAAAATAATGGTTTAGGTATTTTTACCTCTAAAATTTTGCCTACAGGCATCTTTTGCAGTTTAATTGTATTTTGTCATTTCTAATTAACTGGATTCTTTCAATTGATAATATTTGATCCTTCGATATAATTAGTTTCAAGTTTTGTATGGTTAATTGAAGGTGTTGTTCGGTGTGTGTGTGGGTGTCGAGAGAAAGAGAGGGGCAAAGAGAGAAAGTATTCCATGTGGGTATATGGATGGAAGTAGTTGTTTTGGTTGACTTGGTTAAGACAGGGAAATAACATGTATCAATTTAGGAAGTTGGAGGGGGGGGGGGGGGGGAGAGAGAGAGGTTCTATGTATCGGTTTAGAGAGAGAGAGAGTCTTCACTTGTTTGTTATATTCATTTGATTTGTTAAGAGATTTTGCTAAATAGGTGCCATGTGCTTCTTAGGCGGCAGATGAATAGATATATGCTTAGTTTTTGTTAAATTCTGAAACATAGATCCTCCGTTGATATTTTTACGAGTATCTAAAAAGTTTATTTTATTTTATTTTTGTTGCAAAGAGCTGGTTGAATATTCCAAATTTGAGTAGTGGCAATTGGAAAAGCTATAGAAATTGGATAAGAATATACATATAATCTGGGCTGCAGCTGCTTGACTTAGTCTTGCGCCTTCACTGTATACACTGTTTCGACACTCAACCCATTGGACTCTAGTGATCAAAAAGTAAATAATCACAGTTGCTTATAAAGGAAAAAAAAAAAAAAAACAAGTTCATGGTTGTAACTTGAAGCTCTATTCTATTTGCTGAAATACTGAAAGATTTAACTTGTCTTCACTTCTGATTTACTTCTATTTTCCGGAGTTACTTGTTGTTCCTTTTCTTTCTTATATTCTTGCTAGTTCTAAAACAAGAAGGTTAGATTCAACAATTGGTTTTGAGTGAATTGGAAATGCCCTCTTTACCAAATATTCTTCCTAGCTAGGTTATTGGTGTGTGTATGTATCCAATACGTGATTAAATAAGGGGAACGTGACTATATTATTAATTGATTAACTAAAGATGCTTATTTTATTGTAGATATTAATGAATGTGAAGATAGAAATGTTAAACCATGCGCTACAAATTCAATTTGCGTAAATACTCTGGGTTGTTTTATTTGCTTATGCAGCCGAGAGGGCTATTATGGTGACGGAAGAAAAAACGGCACGGGTTGCAATTGTATCCCTCATTCTAGAGAGAATATCAATAGATTGATAGGTAATATCTCAACCTTATCTCATGACGGATGAAGATTATTGTTTTATTATCACGTATATGCGTTAGAATTACTTTAAAAAGCATACTGCAATTTACAGATGTGGCAATCGGATTGCCTACCCATCAAGTTGAATTTTGGAGTGTATTATTAGTAATTTTCGTGAAAAAAAAAATTAAATTTTATAGGAAAAATTTGTAAACTCAGCAGGTATGCATTATATTGATTACCATGTTTTTTAAAACCTCTAGCTAGTTTGCTTTCTTATATGATAGAGTTTTTATTCATACAGGCTTGTCCTCTGCTTTTGGATTTCTACTACTCCTTGCAATGTGCTTTTGGTTGCATAAGATATGGCAGAAGAGAAATAACAAAATACGTAAAGAGATGTGGTTTAAGCGAAACAACGGCCTTCTTTTGCAGCAGCAAGCAAATGAAGGATCGACACACATCTTGAGGAGCAATTTGGTGGTGGTCGATTGTTAGTTGGTATCCCCTCTTGCCTAGGCTAGTTTGGACGAGCTGATGGGTATGTATGCCCTCTGCTTTTTCCTAATAAAGATCTTGTCCAAAAATGCTAAATTCTATAGGCTGTGAAGACACAGTATCGCGCATAATAAAATTTAACCTTTATTCTTTCAATTATGTGGCTGAGTTAAAGGGCTTGTCTTAGTTTTGATTGGCAAACATTCGATCTTAAGCACACACATTCGTATATGTGAAAGTTAAAGATCTTTCACTGATCTATTTAATCTAACATGCTGATGATTTGGGGCATCAAACTAAAGTATCTTGTTCGTGGTTTTGATGGCCTACTTCTAATCTTAAATCCTACACTAGCTTATTGAATTTTTTAAATTTGTTAAAAGATCTTTTTTCTCCAATGTGGGGATCAAAGTCTTTATATCTTGTTATTCCAGCTGATGTGTACACTTATCGTCAATTAAGTGCTTCATTTTCTGTTTAAAAGTACTGGGTTAGTGTTGACATGACCGGTTTGTTTCCCCTTTTTTATTTATGATGTACTTACAATAAAATATATATCAAATTGTAATTTGATAGATTTTAAAAGAATAGGATTAAATTTATCTAGAACAATCCAAGCTTGTCGTTTGAATCTTTGTTTTTCCTTTTCCTTTTCCTTTGAAGTTCTTGAATTAATTTTGTTTGTGGGCCTTCAATATTTGAATTTATTGTCTGAGGAGCATATGGGTTCAGCATATTTAATGTAAGGATTCTTGATGTTGGATACCAGATGATAAGAGGACATGGAGATTAATTTCTAGCCAATTGGGGGGGGGGGGGGGGAGGGGGGGGGGAGGGGTTGTGAACATGGGTGTATGAATTTTTGGGCCTGATTTTTTACCTTATAAAACCATTTTTGTACCATTAATTTACCATATGTGGAGTTATGTGGAGTTATGAGATTATCTAATTATCTTTTGAAGCCTGTATGAGATTATGTAATCGTTGGTTTCAGTAACTACCAAGGGACATATCTCCCAAAGAAAGTGAGGTCGTTTTGGTACCTTACTAAGAAATTAAGGAGTGATGCTTGCCATTTTTATGTATAAGAACAGGCGTGGCGAATAAGTGAGAGATCAGCATGTGAATCTGTTGGGGTGTAGGACGGGGATAGAATGAGCTGGTACGGTCCTATAATGGAAGAAACTTGGGTCAATTTGTGATAGGGAGATGTAGTCTCGGATTTTAGTATTTGGGCCTTGTTAAATTCGTATCGTGATGATTCCTTACATGAGTTTGCCAGGGACGGAAAACTCTGTTTTTTGTTTATCTTTTACCTTATGATTCTATCATTTTATGCTTTCTTCATTATAATGTTTGCGATCTTTAACAACTTTTTTGTATTTATATTCATACAAGATATTGGTATTAAACTTTTGATAATTTGTGAATTTGCCATTTCCTGTCAAGATATTCGTAATTTGTTTGGACTGGAAAATAAAAGCAGTGCTTCAAGACACACATGATGATGAATAAGTCTTCTGTAATTATTTCAATGTATATACAACTCAGTTTGCATGTTTCGAGATATTTGATCTTGTTATAATTTCAGCTTCCGAAATAGGACATAACCAGTTGATAATAAATTTCTAGTGGTGCATCAATTTATATGGTTTACTGACATTATTCATTACGTCTAACTTTCTTACTATTTATCAGCGGTAATGGGCACAGAGCTTGTTGGACCTTGTGTTAAAGAAGATGGCATGGAGATTTCCTCGATTCATCCTGGTTTCGAGTCAGTTGTGCCCTTCACTGTAAAGATGGCACCAAGCTCCATTTTTGTTGTTATTATCCTAATATATGTGTATATATATATCTTCATTTTTCCTGCCAGGCACTTGAGATACCCTTTTCTCGGGGACGAAAATGGAATTCGCGGCTGCTGATGTTAACATGAGTTGAATAGATAATAGGTTCTGGTTTATTAGATATAGATTATTAATTTGTATTGATTTTTATTTTAAACTTAGAGACTGGATTTCAATTTGTTACTGCTATATCAGAAGCAATCAGTTGACGGTGATGATGGAATGTCTTATAATGCCGAAGATAAGAGAGCTAAAATTGAGGTAAATACTTTAGTGGTCTTTTTTTCCCCTAATTTCTACTACTAGCAATATAGATTTTGTATTTATAAAAGAATGTAAACCTACTAATCTTGTTAGCTAGCTATATCATTTCAGATGGTCTCACCCATATTCTAGACATCTCCTAGTTCGAAGCTTCTCTGAGCCATACTTAGGAATGACTGGTGGTGGTTACATATAAAGTTTAATAATAACTTGTTGGTCAGGAAAAGTGCAGATCTACATTTGTTGATTTGTAGTCTAAATTTCAACTTTTTTTAGAATTGCATGCTTGTATTAGTTGTACTTCATGGAGCAATAAAAGATTAAGCACGAGTCGAATTCCATAAGAAATTCATATAAGTAAAATGTAGAGGATTACACCTAATTAACTCGTCATTGCTGAATTAACATTTTGTTTTCTTTCTAAATATTGGCCAAAGTGGCACAACGTTGCATGGTGGAGATTTTTTGATTGTTCAGCCTTATATTATATCACTTGATATAATTATATATCGTATTCTTTCAGATTAGGAAGGTTGTTGCTGAACGTGTACCTCGTCCTTCTTGAAAATGGGAATCTAATTTCAGAGGTCAAATTAGACGAAGCCACAGAAATCGGAACAGAGACTTGCTTGGAAGATGATGTAGAAGAAACGAAGCAGAGGAGGTTACATGTCTGTGAAAACAGTGAGGTAACATCTACTATTGAGAATGTTTTCATGCTCTTCATTAGTTGGAATTCATTTAGCTTTTAGTTTGATGCTATCCTTGATCCGTTATTTGAAGATATGTAAATAAGAGGCTCAACAACCAATACAAGGCAACATTTGGAGCAGATTTCTCGTCAAAGGAAGTTCAGTTTGATGATCGACTTTTCACTTTACAGGTTAGTCTGAAACATTATTTGTTTTATCAAAATAGGAACTCGAGAATTTGGTTGTTCTTGTTTTATCAAATTATATACGACTGTTACATTTCATCTTTATGTTCAGGCTGATGGCTTTGTTCAAAAGTTGAGATTTGACCACAGAAAACCACAAATTTGGTTTGTTCATAGACGTCCTTTAATGTCTATATACTTCAATCTATGGCTTCTAGAAAATAAAGTTGAGAAAATATACAAGAGAACTCCACAGCAGGTACCTAGATTCATTTTCAATCATAAGTGTTCATCTTCATACCACTGTATCTTTTTCCGGTGAAAAGAAATTTTAACATCTTTATGTTCAATCCAAATTTTCAAATCACTAAGTGTAACATACCCATGCAAAACTCATCTTTCTATTTTGAGTTCAGGCTAAAGGCTTTGTTCAGAACTCCTTTTATATTGGTTTATTGAACATCATGGCTTATCATGCCATACAGTTCTCTTCTAGTTTCTTAATCTATGTGAAGTCCTTGCTTTACGCAGAGGATTCTTACGAACTGCTCACTCAAAATCCCCTGAACCACGTACCAGGATGGTGGCAATCAGTTCTCAAGAGTTTCTAGCGAAATGCATCACAGATCAATTGGAAAAATTATCTACATGGATTATGTACTTAGGTATGGTAAGAAACACCTTCTGCCTATTTCGCCTACCATTCTTTTCCTTATCTTTTTTTATTTCTTGTCTTCTCACTTTTTATTTTCTTCAAGTTATTGAACTGTAAGTATTGAATACCTGTTTTGCTGAGTTATACCCCATCAGAGTCCACTTTTTTCAGGCAGTGAGAGACTCTTTGAGCAGCCTCAGGAAATAAAAAAAGGAAGTGAAAGAGCAGAGGTCCACTGTGGTTTCTACACACTTTATACACACACACACATATATATATACACACACACACATCGTACAAGCATATATCGTAGTTATTTTAACTTTATTTTTCCGTGAATAAAAGATGTGCAACTAATAGGAAAATGCAAAGTAGGCTACATGGGTAACATACATTGCTCCAATTATAGACTGATACCAACAACTGATATGGTTTGCAGACGCAACTAATAGGAAAATGCAAGACCGCCGGTTGGAACCAAAGAAGTTATTTGCCTCAATAAGTGCTCAAGATGAAAATCCATTCGACTTTCTCCGCATATTATTTGGTATACTTAATTCAGATCCTTCTTAACTAACCAACAGGGCTACTCGTTGAATCCTCTTTTAGAGGATGTCTTAAATCTTAATTATTGCTCAGGCTATGCTCCTTGCTTATATTCAACAGTTTCATGTATGATAAGGACCTTGTAGTTGAGATTTAGGAGAAGAATTTTATAGTGCAGTTAATACTTCCAGATTTATGGAGATAACATATGTGTGAATTCGTGTGGGGTTTATGATTTATTGGTTGCTTTATCTTTTCTTGTATTTTCTAATCATCGCTTCTCTCATGATTTATTGTTTGTGAATTATTTATTATTTATATTGAATTATTTAAAAATATTAAAACAGGAAAATAATACCTAATAAAAGTTAAAAACGACAACGGTAAAAAAACTATATTATAAAGGTTAAACGACAACGGTAAAAAACCGTTGTCTTTATGTTGTTGTAAAAATTAAAATCACAACGGTCAAAAACCCTTGTAATGACCGTTGTTGTAAAGGCCCAAACGACAACGGTTAATAACTGTTGTTAACAATAAGCGTTGTGAAACAATCGACAACGGTTAAGCTGCGTTGTAATGAGCGTTGTAAAGGTCAATCACAACGGTTAAAAACCGTTGTGGTAAAGGTCTTCGATAACGGTTAAAAACTGTTGTGGTAGGTAGGGGTCTACTACAACGCCAATTACAACAACGCTCATTTATAGCAAACGACAACGGTTTTCCACCGTTGTCGTTTTGCAGAATTGTTGTAGTGACTATTAGAGTAGTGTGCCCGGCGCACCAATTAGATTGGATTATTGTACTCTTTCATGTTTTACATGTAAACAAAATATTAGATAAAGTCCTTAGATCAAAATAAGTTAAGGGGTATGGTCACGCATGTGATGGTGATCATGGAATATGCTCTTGAATCTTTGGTCTTAAATTAGTCCCAAGTCGAAGCTATTCAAGATAGTGCATTGAGTAGCTGGTAAGACTTGTGCATATGATGAATAATCGTAAGACAGAATATTATATTCCATTAGTATTAGTGTGGTGATACGAGTTCATGTATGCAGATATTTGTATAGAACAAGTTCATTGGACTTGATCCGTGAAAAGTCTTAGTTGGAGATATCCTATCAAAATAAGATTTTTCTAATTGCGCTAGTACATGTTAGTCCTTAGACTTGAAGCATGACGGTAGTCTTATGTACACTATGTAATACTTAGATATATTTTCTGATTGCTTGAAAATCGCAAGGGGATATATTGGGTATTAAATAAGTGTACATAGAGACTTGTCAATGACCAACATAGAATCCGACACTTGTCATTGACAAGAGAATCTCCTGTGTTTTTTCGTTGTTCTTGATTCGAAGACCTTGGCCAAGGCAGGGTGAATATGAATTCATCAAGAATCATTGTAACTTGAATAGAATAAAACAGTTATTGATTTAACAGGGTTTTGACTTATAATCCATACCCCATAATCAATCGGGAGATTAGTTGTTGGAAAGACTTTACATGTATGATAATCGCAACTATATAGGTTTACTCGCTATTTCTCTTAACACTGGGTGATCACGCTACTTGCTAGGTATTCCCGCCATTTGTAGGTTTTAGAATTAAAGAATTCATTCTAAATAATCAAATAATTGTTATTTGCAAAATTGCAAAAGTTGTAAGTCTACTGCCAGTGTTAGTAGTGAACCTAAAGGGTCACACCTAAGTTTGAATGACAACATTTATCAATAAGTATAATCCAATAGTTGGATATTAATTAATATTGATGAATTAATTGGATTTATATTTTAATTCAATTTAAATATATATTCAATTAGATAATTATATTATTTAATTGACTTTAATAGTGTAAAAGAAGTAATCAATTGACTTGATTAAAATTATTATTGATTGGAGTGTTCACTAATTAATTGAATTAACTAATTCAAACCCAACACTGAAATTAGTGGACTATATTGTGATAGCCTACTTATAATTAAGGAGATAAAAACAATTTAAACAAATTGGTTTATTCAGTTATACATGTATATATATGTGGAATATATATTGTATGTGTTTATGCATATACATGTATAATTTGAGTTCAACATCAAGTTTGACTTGATGATATGCCTAACAACCTGGGATGATTTTATGGATAAGTGGGTTATGCCACTTCCTTAAAATTAGGCCTAATTACGAAGTGGAGCTTGATTTCGTTTATATATATTTGGCGGCGGTAGATATATAGTGGTTAGGGTTTTCTATATTTTGAATTAGATAAATCAAAAAGTTAATAGATGTATATAATATAATATATCAATACTTATACAAAAGAAAAATACAGAAAAGAGGATACGTTTTTCTCCTCGGCATAATATTTATGGAAGAACAGTTCTTCCAAGTTTTTATCTCCTTCCTAATACACTATTATCTTATTGATAAGTCGAATTAATATTACTAGCCAGGTATTAATATCGGTGTTGCTACTTCAACGGTAGACCGATTAGACGGAGTACAAGTGGAATCCTTGCGAATTCCGGTGTCAGACAAAGAATCGATTCTTGTTGTCCTCTACATCGAACGAAGGAGAATTTACGGAGGTATAATTCCCACACCGTATTTAATATGTTTTTATGCATTCCTTTCAATACTTCAACCGTTAGATCGTTTCGAGTAGTCGTGTTACATATATATACGAAAATATTATGTTTTAATAAAATTTTAGATTCTGCTACATTAACCCGGGTCTACTATAACGAACACAACAATAACACATGAAAAATAGAAAAAAATAAAGATGGATGCAATAACAACTCAAAGATTCCTCAAGGTTAAGGAGGTGCTGATGGCCAACCACTTCAGCTTCAACGGGCCGCCAAGCTTACTTCTTGGATTATCATGTTTTTTCAATTTCCTTCAATCTCAAGTCATCTATAAGTTAAAATAATAACAAGAAAAAAACTAACAAAAAAGGACGAAAACATGTACAACATTGGGTTGCCTCCCAACAAGCACTTGTTTTAAGTATTTAGGATAAAAATACATACATACATATATATATATATATATATATATATATATATATATTTCTTGAAATTCTTTGTTTGCTCTTGTAGGGCTATTGGTTCTCCAGTGCGAACATGGCTAGAATGGTCTTGAATAGCAAAATGTGCATAATTTATATAAAAGAAAATAAATTCAATAACCAATTACGATACAAGTTTTCTTATATTATATAGAAAAACTTACTCAAAACTTGCATATCAGTCACACAAATAACCATAGTTTGACCCAATACTAGAATATAAAATAATTAAACTCCCTAAGTCGGTATGATAGGTATCCTCTCTTCAAATTCTACACCATTCTCGTTGTTATGCTTAAATGGTAGCTCATCGGAGAGGACTTCGTCATTGCCTCCCATCACCTCATTTGGAACAATGATCTCTTGTTTTAGGATTTTGCATGTGTATTTCTTCTTGGTTTTTCTGTTCAACCGCCTCACGCAACTTTTTCTCAAAGAACTCTTTAGTTTTTAAATGTTGGCTATCAATCCTTGTTCCTCTGGGCTAACTTCAGTGTTAATTTAACTTTTTGTTGTTGACACGCAATAATAGTAGCCAACAGACCTGTCTGCACCTTCAAAGATTCTATTGGAGCTTCTATATCCACTTCAAATCGCTTAAGAGCGATCTCCGTCTTATTCATCTATTGCTCAAGGTGGTCAAATTGGGATTGACTCTCACTCATAAAAGTCACCAGAAGATTTTCTAAGTTAGGATTTATGTCCTCAATCTCAACTTGATTACCATGCAAACTCGAAGGCGATTGCAAAAAAAAAAAAAGATTGTGTTACCACAAAAATAATTTTCATGATCTATAAATTGATTATCGCAGGAGGGTGTAGAAATTCATATTGTATGACAGACTTCTTGCGTTGTGGGTCAAACTTTAACTCTCTAAGAGTCTCGGGCTGTTACAACACTAATCGTGGCGTTGAATCTTCTAAACTGTTCATCTTCTACAACTCTAGTATTTCTCTCTTCCACCGCTACGTATATGAACAATTGATAAAATGGTGAGTCCATAACTTTCTCCAATGATCTAAAAAAATAAACATAAAGTTTAGCTTTCAGAACTAACAACAAGAATCAAGAAACAAAAGAAAAGATGCCATAATTTTTTAATTATTTTTTTATAAATAAATAAATATATATAGACACACACACAAAAATGTCTAAGCTGAAAAAAGAAAAACTGTTTAACCAAATATTAGTTGCTAAATTATTTCAGTCCCCAGCATTAATAGCACAAAAAACATGTTCACCATTTCCTTTACTAGTCTGCACAACAAGTGTACGATGTAGTTACTGTTACATGTTAATTATGCATGTATTTAGGCCGATTTAGGAACGTATTTGGTAACATTTACATGCATATTTGGTCGAGAGTTGTGTATATTTATCATATTTGGGCCATTTAACGTGTTTGACTTGTTTTAAAGGTTTTTTAAGTGTTTCAGGGTTAAAAGTCGTATTTTACGACTATCGGACGAAGGAACAAGTCAAAGAGAAGGAAAAATAGATCAAAACCAGTCTGAACCGGTCCAAACCGGTCTGAGAATGAACCGATGAAGAACCGTCATGACCGCGACAAAAGAAGGCTTACGGCCGCGACGAAAGGTGGCTAGAATTGGAATTCGACGCTGATCAAGCATCGCGACCGTGACAAACATGTATCGCGGCCGCGATAAAAAGATTGTTTTTGAAGCTGTTTTGAGTTCAAGCTGTCGTCGAGGAGCATTGCGCGCGGCAGCAACAAAAGGTCGATTTTTGAGAGATTTCCTACTCCAAGTCAGAATCGAAGCCTAGACACCCCAAGATTTGTCCCGAAGCTTATAAAAAACCATTCAAGCTCCAGTTTTATGAGATCACATCATATTATCTCATACTTTTACGTAGTTTGGAGTAGAAGGCGTGAGAGTAAGGATTGATGAGCAAGACGAGATGAAGATCGAAGAGCCAACTACTTGAGTTTAATTATTTCTTGCTTAGTTTTTATTTTCATTAAAATGTGTTCTTTGAATTCTTGTATTGATTTGATACTAGGCATGAGTAGCTAAACTACTCGTGTCCTAGGGTTAGAGTAGGGTTTTACAACAATGTGTGATTTAATCTTTTAATTTATAGACTCCAGTTTTTGTTATCTATCTATATGTTTGTTCCCATTTTATGATTGAGCATAATTTGATCAATTAGACTTAATTTAATCGTTTAAAAATTCCACTTCGAGAGAAGGGAGTTGTTAATAGATGTACGACATATAACATAATTGTATATGACTGCGTAGGCAAGGGTTAAGGGGCTGTCAGGAGTTGTTAGGATTAATCGACTCGAGTGAGTAATTGCTCTGATTAATCTACCATTTAGTTGCTTCGAGAGAATGATTAAGTTAATTTAAGTGTCGCCTGATAGATATTAAAACTGGTTTAAATTTATGAGTTAGAGACTAATCATTCATTAGCGTAATTCCTGAAATTGACGCCCTAGGATACATTCTCTTTGATGGGAAATTCCTTTTTGTTAATTAATTCGTTTAATACTTTTTATGCAATATAGTTTAGTAGTTAATCAAACTTTCCAAATTTTCAGTGTTAAGTTAGGATAATCCTAGATTATTAGGGTATCAAATTACGTAAATTCGACCTTGACTTCCACTATATACACCTACACCCGTACACTTGCGGTAATTAAGGGTTAGGATTACAGCCTGTCATTTACCTTTATAGCAGTGAGTAATATTGTATTCCATGAGACTAATTATCTGGCACCTACGTACTTAATCATGTATAGTTCATTTTTGTTTAGCCTATCGAATTTAAAAGGTGGGTTATAAACTATAACTAACATATAAAATAAAATAAAATAATCCTACAACTAATTACAGTTATATCTGGTAGCACAAAGGAAATAAAAATGTAAGAAAAGATTTTATGGATCAATTTCAATTATACTTCACCTAAAATTTCTATTCAATATGTTAATCTTTAAACCGAATTCTAGTTCATGTAGAACGATCATAAAACTAGTTTAAACCCTCTCTCGCAGCGAATAAATCGTTTTTATACAAGAGCTATCATCTCTGAGCGACTGCTATGTATACAACTCCTAAAAGTTTCCAAGACTAGTGCCTTAACAAATATCTCAAAATTATCAGTTCTATTTAATATTTATGCTACATGTTCTAGCCATTTTAATAAATATCTTCCTCGAATCTTGATCAATTAAGCCTCAGATGTATAACAATTGATTTGACCATTGAACACACAATCAATGCAAGAACCCATAAATAAAAATATAAAATGGAATTCAACTAACAAATAAAATCAAAGGTTCCAAATAATCCATTTTCTTCCATAGAATAAAAGAAATTATCTAGACATAATTGCGTAAAGATTACAAATTAAACTAGATAAATCATATCTTCTACAAAGAAATAAGAAAAGATGAAATTGAATTGTGATCTTGAATCTTGAATTTGCTCATGTCTTCTACAAAGAAACAAGAACAGATAAAATTGAATTGTGGTCATAAATCTTGAATTTTTTGCTCATGGTTTCTCTTGGTCTCCCCCAACTGCTCCCGAGATTAGGGATATAAAAATATGATATGTGATGATATGTGATCCCCTAATATGATGCACTGGAGTCTTATTTATGAGTTGAGGGGCGAAAATCCTTCAAAAATTGTATAAAATGCGTGTATGACCGCCTATGCCAGATGGACCGCGGAGTAGGCTTTGTGGCCCAAAACTACACTTCTTATCCAACTTCAAGGTCATATTTGGAGGTCTTCCGGTTGGAATTTGGTATTGGCTACTCTTAACCAAATTCTAGCCTCTTTAGTTGTCTTTCCAATACCATTAATTTCACCTCCACTTAACATGTGTAGCTAGAGATATGAGTAAAATATCGAAGATCTATCACGTCACAGACTGCAACATTTTTACATAACTCCGACTTTCATGGAATTTTCTGCTAATTTGGGGATGGAATTGGGAAATCTTGTCAACACAAAAGTTGTGGATCTTCCTCTTAACTTTCCAGCAAATTAAGATCACGTGATTTTGAACTTTTTATATCACACACTATGTCCCTTCTTCCAAAATTGCGCAGTGAAGCTCTGAATATAAGACCAACTTCCACGGGATTATTTATGTTCTCGTTTTATACCCAAAACCTACAAATTAAATAAAATCACTCAACTTTCTAAAACCAAGTTATTGAGCTCAAAACGAGGAAAAATAACATGAACTTAACACAAAAAAAGTGCTCAATTCATGTTCTAAAATATTCCAAAATCACATTTACCAATTTCCTTTATAGTTGCTACAGTGGGTTTTACAGGATGCCCGAAACCAGTGCAAATTTTCCTTAGTTAGGTTTAGGGAAGTTTTGTTGATTGAATTGCAATTGTAGTTTTTGTGTTAGTTCCCTTCTAAAAGTTTGTTAGTTCCCTTCTAAGAATTGAGGCTCCGGAGTTCGGAGGTCTCAAGTTGTCTTATTTGAGCCATCATAGCGGGGACCAAGACTCTTTGTAGTTCACCTCATTGAATTTCGACCTCAATGTCTCTTTTCGTCTTTTCGAATCCTCCTTTACTATTAAGTAAGGGGGTTTAGAATAACTGTCTCCATGCCTGCCATGTGTCAGAGACACGTGTTGCTCTATCAAATTTTTAGAAGATTTTTGCTTTATTTAATCATTCCTTAATCCCCTACTTATTACCAAAAGGCAGTGCCGGAAAACTCGCTCAATTACATGTTTCTCAAGGAGAAAAATTGTCCCAATTATAATGTTAATTTAATTAGGAAAAAGATGTTGGTGGACAACTGGCAATAAGTGCTGCTACATGTCTGATGTTGCATTTCAAACTTGCTCAGAAGCTATCCATGATAATATAACTGATTTGCCCCATTATCTCTTATCTATATAGAAGTTCGCTTCTCCACCGAAAACACAGGGTCTGGAAAAAGGGGTAAATTCCACAGTTTTTAGAAACAAGAAAATGTAGGAATTGCGGTTTTGCTGGATAAGATTCCGAACTAGCAGTTTAAGAAATTATCGATCTGTTCTATTTGAACCATTATTTTTTTCTGCAATTTTTGTTCGGTCTTCTTCGTCTTCTATTTTTGTTGTTGTCTATAAGTCGAACACACACCGCCGCCAACGACTGACTGAAGTTCGACCAGACTGCAGAGATATAGAAGATGCTGAACTTTTTGCCTTTTTTTTCACGTTTTTCAAACTAGAATCCTGTTCACCAATTGTTGTGACGTCTGGTGGAGCCGTGGAGGAGTGTACTCAAATGAAAGGAGTCAAACAAAATCACCGATGAGGCCCGCCAAGATGGCCACTGCCCCCCTTTTTTAGTAGCATCAACCACAAATCCTATCACGTCAAGAAAATCCCATTTTTTGAGGAGATCATTTTCAAAAAATGATTTTTTTTTTTTTACATAGAAACAAAGATGAAACCATTGTTCATAGCGCGAGAAAAAGGAAGCGCAGTAAGCTTGATTCAGCACAGAGTGGAGATAGGTAGCCGATAGGAAACCGATGGTATCTCCGAAGAGAGAGAATCATCCATAGAAATGAAAAATCAACAATTGATTATAGAGGGAGAATCGTTACTGTTTTCCGTGTATGTGAATGAGGCGGAGCAAAAAAAGATAGTACATTAATGTGGGGGTTAATTAGGGCTTTTACCCTCTCCTTTCATCTACACTAAAGAAAATGAAGTGTGTACGTTAATGGGACAATTTGTATTTAATGCATATCACTGTGTGTTTTCCCAACTTTTTTTCGCGTGCAGCTTTTATTCTCTCACGTATAAGCTAAAAGCTCTTAAAAATCACACTCCAACAAAATTATTTTTATTTTCAAACATTACCTTCTTTTGAATATAAATAATTTTATATTTTAATCGCTATATTGAAAGTTCAAGCTAGGGAAATCTCCAGTGTGTAGCTATTTCTGGTTACAACAATGGCATTGAAGTTGCTCAATTATTTGGGTTGTTTTGGAACTGGATCGACCGACAATGGGAAATTTGAGTTTTACAAATCACACATGATGCTATGTAATAAAAAAAAAGAAATCCGCTGTGATGCATTTCAAATATCGTATTTGTGCATTAATATCTATATATATAAAAAAAAAATGAGTTGTTACCACAATTGGAAAAAGTGGTGTTTTCCCGCCCATTTTTACATACCCATTTGGGCAACTAAATATGACACCTGACGGATTAATATGTGAACTGTTTATGCATATGTTTATGAGCAAAAATCTCATTTTCTATGGTAAAAAAACAAATTTTTGTTGCAATATATTTTGTGTTGAGATAATCACTCTGTTAGATATTGGATCATCCAATAAAGGTACAATAGAGATTATTAATATACCATAAAATATCTTAATAGATCTCTAAAACTTATCTGAAAATAATTCGTAATCTGGATTTTAGGATTCTTGATTGAATAATTAACCCTAATAAATCATCTATAAAAACGTGAAAATGAAACACATCACAATCACAACTTATTCTCCGCCAGATATACATTCTTGAGCTCTGAAGTAACGTTGTGAGTATTTCATTTTAATGTTCTTCTCGACTCTGTTGAAATACTACACTATTGTACATTTGTGTTAACAATTATGTCCATGTTATAAAAGACTGTTTTACGTCTTTATTTCGTCTTCTATGACCAATTTAAAATTCGTACGCCATAGTAATATCTGTTTGTTTATCAACATTGACTGATCATCTTTGTACAATTACAAATTTATTTTCAGGGAGCATCTTTATTCTCCTCAAAAATCATCTCCTGCAGAACATTAAAAAGAATATCATAACCACTCTGAAAGTATGTATTAAAATATTTTCTGAACCAGTTTGATACTTCTATAATTTTATAATGTATCTTACATGTTGTATTTTGCACGGATGAAAAGTTTGAACAAAAAACAATTGTATTATACCCTCAATTTATTTGTATATATAGATATTAATCTGCAATAATTGATTAGTTGGGATGAGTCCTATCTATTTGAACATTCAATCAGTTAGCACATTTATGTTTTGATATACCTTAACGCAATCCATATGCTTTTTTAGGAGATGACACCCGTCTTTTCGAAGATAAGTGAGATAAACGCAACTACATCTGTCTGGGCTCTGAAGCTGCGATTGGTTAGGGCATACGATATACCTGTTTTCAAAAATCCAGATCAAATCCAAAGCTTTGAATGTGTCTTTAGAGACATTGAGGTAATTGACATTGTATTTCATTAGCATTATAATTTAATATTAGCAATTGTGACAATATTCAAACTGATTGCAATATGAAATGTTTAAATATTTGCCTTCTCATGAGTGTAAAAGAAATGTATTATCAGAAATCATGCTTCGTTTTACTGATTGACATATGTGCTTATTATATTCAGATCTGACATGTATTCTTTTTTTAATCTGAAAATTCATTAAACTGTCAAACAGAATTGGCAATAAGATTTCATTTTAAATATTAACATGTATGAACATTAAATCTGAAATATTCAATCTGAAGCTTCAAACTAATTATTTTTGAACAATGCGTAATTTCAATAATGTATATTAGTTATACAAAGGAGTTGTTACCACTAACTTTGTAATTAAAATTATTTTCAGGGTTCTACTATACGAGGTTCAGCTAGAGCACCTCACATGGATAATGTGCGTGCAAAGCTATGTGAAGACGGTCTGTTCATAATCCATAGCTTTATGGTTTCAAAGGATGAACTACGTTACAAGACTGCCACTCATACTCATAAATTTTCCTTTTATGGGAGGACTGTAATAAGGCAAATTCGAGATCCAGCCTTTCCTAACAATAGGTTTATCTTCAAAAAATTTGATGAGATTGCTAAATTGAAAGCGGCAGATGAGTGCCTACTGTTTGGTTAGTAATTATTTTATTGCATTATTAATGATTCAGTTTGAAGAACATGTAAACTAACTTGGACTAATTTTTATAATATATAATGCAAATGCAGATGTTATTGGAAGGTTGGTTGAGATGCATCCTCCTACAAATATGCCTACAAAAGAGGGCAACAAGTTGCTAATGGAGTCGAAATCGAGGACATGAGGTAAATATTTTAATGTTTTTGTTGTTTTGAATTCTTCTAATGCATACACTGATGATCCGAATTTTTTAAACAAAAGTGGTCGTAGGCTAACAATTACTCTTTGGGAAGAGTTTGTTGACAAAGTTATGCCATGTTACAATCGGCCAACCTTTGAACCGGTTGTTTTAGTCATGCAGTTTTGCAGACCAAAGGTTTTTAGAGGTAATATATTTTTTATTGGTGATTATGTTGAAAATCTAATTAGGATCTGATCTAAAATGCATTCTATATCTCAGTTGTAATTTATGTAGCTATTGTAAATTATTTCTACAGACACCGTGAAGGTGTCCAATACATACAATTGCACCCAAATGTTTGTGGACGACAATCTATGGAAGATTACGGAATTCAAGAAATTGTAAGTAAAATTAATGTTTTATGTGTTTAGCTTACTCTTACTATGAAAAATATAATATTTGAGTTCTAACTCACTTACTTTCCAAAAAGGATTGCTGCATCACCATTACCATCGAGGCAGGTTTCTATCACCCAATCATCTGGATCTAGGGCGTCACCCGCAAGTGAGCTTTCTTCTGGCAGAGCCGTTGTTAGGAATCTGCAAGAATTGTGTGAAGGCGAGGTTGTTATCTAACTTTTTAAATTTTAGATTCTCAATTTAAAAATCACACATATGTTTCACACATATATCTTAAACAAAAATTAATAAAATAAAAAATATTATGGTTAAGAGATTAAGCATTCTGTTATGATACAGGATGAGACATTTTGGGTGCAATGCACTATTGCTGAAGTTGAAAACCCAAAAGACATTTGGTATATGTGGTACACGTGTTTCGTGCACGCAATTTAGGGCACTTTTAGTGTCATTTTAGTATCAATAATGTGCATAATCACGTGTATTTAGTGCTTTTATACTCTCATGGGCAAAATAATGCGTTTGTACGATTTTTGTGTTAAAACAGGTGAAAACGGGTCGAAAAAGAACCTCAAACGACCGCGGAGTCGAGGGATCGATCGAGGCAACAAAAAGAAGGGTTAATTGAAGATCTCGGCCGAGACAGGACTCAAATCTCGGCCGAGATGAGTCTCCAGGGCATTTATGAAGAGTTGGGCAGAAAGACGATCTCGGCCGAGACACACAACAGATCTCGGCCGAGAAATGTTGCCAGAGAATTTCAAAGTTTTTCAATGACCCAGATCTCGGCCGAGATGATACTTAATCTCGGCCGAGATAGCCTTTCGACCCATAAACCCTTGAAAACCCCTTTTCACGTCTCGGCCGAGACACACTCCCGTCTCGGCCGAGATTAAGTACCCTGTTTTAAAATCCTGAATGCGATTTTGCCTATTTTCGACTAACACTTTCTCTCCTTATATATATATCATCCCATTCGAATTTAACCTAACCCCAAAAACCCTAACAACCTAGAACCCATCCCCCACACATAATCAGCCACTTTTCTCCATTGGAAGCAAGGAAATGGAAGGGGGTTGAAGATCTTGATCTTCAACCCCTAACCTTTGGTTCTTTCTATCCTATTTTCATGTTTTCTTTAATTTTCTGTTATTTTATCTTTGTATTAGGTAAAATGGGTGGCTAGCACCCTTAGTTCACTCTTGATTATTGTGGAACCTTGAGTCCAAGACATTTATGTGATTATTACGGTTAATGTTACCGAAAATATTGTGTATTCAAGTGTTTTGTGTTATTTGCTGTTATTGACTCACATTTATGAATTTATTATTGGATTGATCACCCTTTAAGGGATTTGTGAATGTGTTGCTAGAATAGGAGGTCACTATCCGTAATTGTAGGATTTCCGATTCCCGAGTAGCAAACAATAATTATTTATTGGTGATAACACAAAGTTTAACCTCTAAAACCGAGCTTGCGAGTTTTATGTTGAATTTATCTCGTTGTCCTAGTGTTTAATGCATTTGGTGATTGAATCTAAGAGAGCTTTTTCGAGGATTCGGTTAAACTGAATAGGGTTAGTCGAAGAGCTTGTTTTGATTAACTAAGATTAAGGGATAACAAGGCTATTAGAGCTTGTTAATAGTCTTGAGATAAGGGCTAGAATCACAATTGAATAGGGCATTGACAATAATTACATAAATCGTCCAAGACCTCGGTGAAACATGATCAAGGGTGAATCGTTTTGTTATTTAAAAACCAAAAACCTATAAAAATCTCTTTATTTGTCTTTGTTTATTTAGGTGTAGTTGTTATTTCATTAACCCCCCACTTCTTTATTGTTTTCTAGCTTATTTACTTTATGTTTCTTCATAATAATAGCTTAACACAATGAAGCAAAATTTGTTCGACCGTTCCTCGTGGGATCGACCCTTGCTTGCCACTCTACTAGTTAGAGTAGTCGGTAAGGTTTAAGTGTATCTTCATACACGATTTAATTTGGTAGTCGGAAACGACGCTACCCAAATTTTGGCGCCGTTGCCGGGGAATGGTTTAGAACGATTTTGTTTTATGTGTTAAGCGTTAGTTTTATTTACATAGCTAGTTGTTTGTTATGTTTATATAAAGAGCATCCGTCGAGCCAACGACGTTAAACAAAGGCGCTTGTCGGGAGGCAACCCGACGGTATCTTTTAATATTTGCGTTTTTCAAATTCCTAGTTAGTTGTTTAATAAATGCCTTGTGGCATATTTGATGTTTTTGTTAAGAAATATGCAGGTACAAATTAGAATAATCAAGAGATAGCATAAAGAGGAGGTGAAGGGGAGCAAAATGAAGGAAAAATGCAGGGGAGGCCATCTCGGCCGAGACATACAACATCTCGGCCGAGACCCACTGTGAGCCAATTGCTATCTTTTGTTTATTTTGGTTATGTTGATATGATCTTTATTGAATCTTGATACCTTGCATATTTTTAGGAGTAAGAGTATTTCTGTTAAGTTAGTTAGTTGGTTTGTTAATAATTGGTTGAATTCGACGAGCACCAACTTGTATTCTTCTTTTTCCACAAACTTAGTCCGCAACTAAGTTTGGGGAGAGGTTGAGATTCGTACAAATTGGTAGCTCGAGAAAGCAATTGGATGAGTTTAGGAAAGAAAAATGTGGCACTGATTAATGATGAAAAATTTTGACAAATATTTTTGAAAGAAGCACATGGTAGAGTATGATAGACTTGTTGAAACAAAATTGAACATACACTCAAAACTTTTGATCAAAAATTGCAACCAAGTGAGTTTTTGAGCCTTAGAAGATACTTCCATCTTTGGAGTAATTTAAACTTTCTTTCGGTGTGAAATTCATTGAGTGCATTTAGTTGTCTCTAGAACTTGCCTTGATTCTCTATTTTGCATGAGTCGGTGCATTGTGTGACATTAAAAATGATCTTAGGCAATCCTTGATTTGAGCCTACTTTCAAGCTTGAAAACACATCCTTTTTACCTAATTTGATATTGTCTCTAGTTGAGCCCCTTGAGCTTTTAGCCTCTTGTTTGACAGCCCAACTCTACAAGCCGAACCCCTTTCAATTAGCCTTTGAACCTAATTGGACTATTTGAGTATGAGGGAGGTGGTTGGAAGGTAGTCTGGTATTTTGGGATTGAAAGGGGTAATCTATGGGGATTATTGAAGGGTGAAAAGAGATAAAACACTAGGCAAAGAATCGAGAATACTAGTTTCTCTCCAATGTTTGTTTATATTTGTTTAAAAAAAAAAAAAAAAAAAAAAGGGGGGAGAGAAAAATCGAAAAAATCGAAAAATCAGAAAAACAAAAGAAAAAATTAGTTGTATATACTCAATTGTTGCTTTTGATTTGGAGAGGCTAGTATTATAAATGCCTTTCGATAGATGTTCTCAAGGTTGTAGAAATTCAAAAGAAAATACACTCCAAGGGAGAATTGAGAAAGCATTTAGGTTGTGGACTTTGTGGTAAGGAGAAGAAATCGATTCTTGGGATTGGTTTACTAAGGAAGTAAAGAGTGAGGTTGAGTGACCATTTTTTTGAGGGGTAGATGAGATTAGCTAACTCATTTAGTCCGTTTTATAGTCACTTATACCAGAAATTGGAGAAGAAATCGATTCTTGGGATTGGTTTACTAAGGAAGTAAAGAGTGAGGTTGAGTGACCATTCTTGAGGGGTAGATGAGTAGTGCACGACTCATTTAGTCCATTTTATAGTCACTTATACCAGAAATTTTCCCACCTTACCCCAAACCAACATTACAACCTATTAAAGACCTTTTTGATTCTTTGTCACACATGCCGGTATACATCGAAGTTTAGATGATTGGCAAGCTTATGGTAGGCATTTTATGCATTTCAATGTGAGCGTATACACTTCCCTTTTTATACACTTGAGAGTCGAGAGTTACACTCACCATGTGAGGATCTTAAGTTTAGAGTGTTTTGTCTCGAGAGTAGTGGATCTAGTCTATCACATATGCTCGCTTTTATCATGATCGCTTACTCTTTTTCATGAAAATTCTGAAATCAAATGCCACTAAACTTAGCCCTAAACACGTGTCCTTTTGTCTTTCTCTTTATTGTTCGGGACGAACAAGTTTTAAGTTTGGGGAGATTTGGTACACGTGTTTCGTGCACGCACTTTAGGGCACTTTTAGTGTCATTTTAGTATCAATAATGTGCATAATCACGTGTATTTAGTGCTTTTATACTCTCATGGGCAAAATAATGCGTTTGTGCGATTTTTGTGTTAAAACAGGTGAAAACGGGTCGAAAAAGAACCTCAAACGACCGCGGAGTCGAGGGATCGATCGAGGCAACAAAAAGAAGGGTTAATTGAAGATCTCGGCCGAGACAGGACTCAAATCTCGGCCGAGATGAGTCTCCAGGGCATTTATGAAGAGTTGGGCAGAAAGACGATCTCGGCCGAGACACACAACAGATCTCGGCCGAGAAATGTTGCCAGAGAATTTCAAAGTTTTTCAATGACCCAGATCTCGGCCGAGATGATACTTAATCTCGGCCGAGATAGCCTTTCGACCCATAAACCCTTGAAAACCCCTTTTCACGTCTCGGCCGAGACACACTCCCGTCTCGGCCGAGATTAAGTACCCTGTTTTAAAATCCTGAATGCGATTTTGCCTATTTTCGACTAACACTTTCTCTCCTTATATATATATCATCCCATTCGAATTTAACCTAACCCCAAAAACCCTAACAACCTAGAACCCATCCCCCACACATAATCAGCCACTTTTCTCCATTGGAAGCAAGGAAATGGAAGGGGGTTGAAGATCTTGATCTTCAACCCCTAACCTTTGGTTCTTTCTATCCTATTTTCATGTTTTCTTTAATTTTCTGTTATTTTATCTTTGTATTAGGTAAAATGGGTGGCTAGCACCCTTAGTTCACTCTTGATTATTGTGGAACCTTGAGTCCAAGACATTTATGTGATTATTACGGTTAATGTTACCGAAAATATTGTGTATTCAAGTGTTTTGTGTTATTTGCTGTTATTGACTCACATTTATGAATTTATTATTGGATTGATCACCCTTTAAGGGATTTGTGAATGTGTTGCTAGAATAGGAGGTCACTATCCGTAATTGTAGGATTTCCGATTCCCGAGTAGCAAACAATAATTATTTATTGGTGATAACACAAAGTTTAACCTCTAAAACCGAGCTTGCGAGTTTTATGTTGAATTTATCTCGTTGTCCTAGTGTTTAATGCATTTGGTGATTGAATCTAAGAGAGCTTTTTCGAGGATTCGGTTAAACTGAATAGGGTTAGTCGAAGAGCTTGTTTTGATTAACTAAGATTAAGGGATAACAAGGCTATTAGAGCTTGTTAATAGTCTTGAGATAAGGGCTAGAATCACAATTGAATAGGGCATTGGAAATAGTTACATAAATCGTCCAAGATCTCGGTGAAACATGATCAAGGGTGAATCGTTTTGTTATTTAAAAACCAAAAACCTATAAAAATCTCTTTATTTGTCTTTGTTTATTTAGGTGTAGTTGTTATTTCATTAACCCCCCACTTCTTTATTGTTTTCTAGCTTATTTACTTTATGTTTCTTCATAATAATAGCTTAACACAATGAAGCAAAATTTGTTCGACCGTTCCTCGTGGGATCGACCCTTGCTTGCCACTCTACTAGTTAGAGTAGTCGGTAAGGTTTAAGTGTATCTTCATACACGATTTAATTTGGTAGTCGGAAACGACGCTACCCAATATGGCATGTGTTACGTGCCATCGTAAGCTAAATTCAGCTGATGGTAAATGGAACTGCAGACAGTGTGGCGATGTTGAGGCCAATAACAATTACATGCAAGTAACTAAATTGGTAAACAACACATCTAATTTACATACATATATAATACTTATACATGACTGAATATAGCATGAAAATTAACATCTCTATTACGAAACAGGTACAAGCTGGAGATTCGGGTAATTTATGAGACCTATAATGCACTTTTTATAGTGTGGGATGCTGAAGGGCAGATTATATTTGGCAAGACTGCCAATGATCTAAAAACCGAGGATGTGGGTGCTTTAGAATGATAATTACATATATTTTACGCATATTGTCTATAAATCGCTCAAAAATATATTCCTTTTAATGTATATCACTTGTGTTGTAGGATGTTGAACCTGGTGTGCTTGACTACTTTGTTGGGAGACTGTCTGATCGTACTGTTCTATTTAAAGTTGCTAGAAAGACTGATTATTCTAGAGGAGCTAGAGTTACATATTATGTGACCAAGTTAACGGATGACGCAGACCTATTGTCTATGTGTTGTAGGTCATATGTGCAAAGTCAGGTAAGTAAACAAAACTCTCCCCTATATTTTAATATAATTACATATAGACTGATACAATTATTACTTACTTTAAATAAACTAATTGTTCACAAATCTGAATTAATATTTTATAAGAGTCGGATCTTATTTCTAAACTGGGCCGGAAAGGAAATGAATCGGATGGTGATTCCTCCGAGGACGAGGTAACAACACCGGATAAAAACTTGAAGAGAGAAAAGGGAAAAAACGACCATGTTACCCCTATTGACAAAAAGCTCAATGGAATCGTGGTCGATGAAAGTTCTAACGAAAAAGCTGTGGTGGATGATTATCTTGAGGGCGGTGCGGAACGTGATATAGAGACCAAGGTTAAACGCAAGCTCATAGACGAGCTGGATAAGAGTTCTACCACCCGCAAAGCTATCAAGCAAGAGAAACCATGATACATTTATGCATTCTAAGTATTCCTTATTTTGAAAGTTTTGTTTTGAATCATTTTCAAGTTTTTGCTTTGTTTTTCCAAGTTGTTTTATATTTTGCTTAATGAATTGACTCTTTTATTATATATTGGTATTCTAAGGATTTGCTATACTCTTTCCTTTTAACTATGTCTCTAAACCCCATATGTTTAGATCATATGAAGATGCATATTACAAACGTAAACTTTGTGATAACTTACATACCTTGAAAACAATATAAATCTTTATGGTACAAGTATAACCTAATCTTTTAAAATGACGTATATCTTTTGTAAAAAAACACAAGAACAAACTAAAAAATGATATTTTCTAAACTTAGTCACATATTAATATAATTATTTAGATATAATATATATAAAAACCAATTAAAATCACTACATTTAAATGATGTGAAAATATGCGGAATTTGTGTTAATTTCTTCATTCAAATAAGCATACAATAAATAAGGTGTTCAAAAAAAAAAAAAACAAAGAAAGAAAGAAAAAAAGAAAAAGCGGAAAAAAAAAATTAGACAAGTTGATAACAAAGTATAACTATTTCATTTATTATGTCTAATCATGTTTGATAATAATAAAACAATGTCACATTAATCGTAAGCCATGTACCAAAATAGTATTTATATGTCAATCCTATATTATAACTACTCATAACACACACACACACACACACACATATATCATATTAGAAATATGAAACAAGTTTGAGTATGACAAATATATTATAGGAACAGATATAATAAATCATGTGAAATTAATTATTCTAGCTTAACATATATAAAAAAAAAACAGTAATCATAAAACATATATCAGAATGTGATTTGGTGATGAAATCAATATTATTAAAACTTATTTGGCATATATAAATGTGACTGCAATAAAATTCTGATTTTATCAAAGATTTGGTTTTATCTTAACAAATAATATACAAATCTAAGTATATTATATTAAAATATAGATAAGATTTGAGAAGTTTACATACATATAAATGTCATTATGTTAAAATATAGATAAAGGTTTGAGTATATCAATATATTACACATATATTTATATTATTATATTAGTAAAAATCATATCTCACAATATCTAATTGATATATCGTTTCCTTAACCAACACTCAACAGGCCCTATTTAAAGACGGTTTGTCTCATACTATGATACAGATCCTTCAAAAAAAAGAAAAAAACAGAATACGCAGAATTGTTGTGATTGGACCGCGTGCAGATTGAGATCGAATGTATATAGAAGGAGAGTAAGTCTTTCTATATAGAAGTAACTGAAGAACATATTGTCAGCAAAAAAGTGGTATGGTGCATATGTCTTAAGTATATAATGATATAATGTTTGATGCATAACTACAGTGTTTTAAAATTTATTGGATAAAAATTTGAAAATAGTTACAAAACATGTTGATTTGATTACTTATATACATGAGACAGGTTATACGCGATCTGTTTAAACACAAATTTAACAAGTGGGGTGATTCTGTGATACCCCGAATCTTTATAACGCAATAAAGTACACTCTTTGCATTTTTAAATTTTATTTTAGCTTAAATTGCAAAGTTATTTGATTTTATGATTTTATTTTGGCGATTAAGTGTGACCGCGGTGTACCAGGTCAACTGCACTCCTAGCACCGAAAGGATGAAAATTAAAAATATATAATAGAAACCTAAAATTAACATCGGGTATAAGAAATAAGAAACATATTTAATTTATAACATATTATATTTTATATATATATACACATAACCTAATACTAATAATATAATATAATTAAACTAATTTTAGTAAAAAACATACATATACTAATTTTAGTATATACTAAATTTAGTAAATAAGTTAACCTATGTATTAGACTAAATGAATGGGAAACGTTAACATTGGATCTTAAATTTTGATAAGTCCCACATCGGATGAATTTTATAAAAGTTTTCATAATTTTGTGTATAAAAGGCGTTAAGACGTCTTGTTATTATAACTACAAGGAAATAGAAATAACATATATTATATATTGGATTTCCTTTAACTAGGAGGTCCTTATCAGTTTATTTTCGACAACGTTCGGGCCGGTGTTTTGGGAAGTTGTCGAATAGTATTAAAATCTTTTGAGGTATGTTTTCTTTAAGAGTCTTTTTTTTATTGTCATTGTCATTTATAGTTTATATAAATTTAGGAATTTAATTATTTTCTTGATTTAAGTAGATTTATAGATTTAGCTATTTTCTTAAGATTGTATTAAATAGTTAATGTTTAAGATGCATGTTAGTTAGTATAAAATATTTATTAATGTAATTAATAATTTAAATTTAATAAAATAGTTAGGCCTTTTAATTTAGGACTATAATTTATTACGACTCGACTTATGTATTAGAAATTGTAAAAGATAGACATAATCCAAGGATATTGTACCACACTTAATCACTTTAAAAATACTAAACCCGATAAGTAATACTAATTAATTAAACAACATGTGCTAGGTGTAGTGCAGGTCGGGCCTAGGACATACACGACTCAACTATTTTAAAGCAAGCAAAACAAGGTGGGTGACTGGGCTATTTGTAAGTATATTATGCTACTGAACTTGTACTTTGATAAATATGTTTGCCTTCGGGCTTATGATATGATACCTCTTAAGTCGTAAGATTGGCTTTTGAGTAGGGCTTGGGAGTCGTAAGATTGACCCCCTAGTCTAGCAATATGGCTTTTGAGTCGTAAGATGGGCTCCTAAGTCAAGGATGTGTTTATTATTGTGCACCTTCGTTAGTATAACTGCTTACAAAGTTCCCACTGAGTTTATACTCATGCCCATAAATACAAATCTTCAGGTTAGCTGAGCGAGGTGGCGGGGCTGTTGCGGCAAAGGTCACCGGGTTCCTTTTCCTACCCGCAACTTTAAGATGTTTTTGCCTCTTCAATGTATACAAATAAGTTTACATGTCACTGAATCCGGGTGTTTTCATTTTCTGAGAAACTTTGGAACCTCTAGTGTAAATATGTTTTGGCAGTGTATTATTGTCAATAAAATTTCTACTTTTATCCGATAAATATTTCATGTCACGCTTTCGCACTTTTTCTGATTTATTACTTAATCAAAAGAAAAGAAAAATTTAGTAGCACTTCAATCCCGAGTTAATGGGATTGGGGCGTTACAGAGTGGTATCAGAGCGGGTCTACTTTTCTGTATACTTGATTTATAAAATAAAACCGAGGGGAACCGTGACTTTGCCAACAGACCGACACTCGCTCCAAGGTATGTATATTTTACTCTTAGTTTGTATGATTTGGAAATGTTTTACTACAAATTTACATTTCATAAAATAACATGATACTTGTGAGATGTCCTTGAAATTTTACCACCAATTAGGAAACCAAATTAGAGATTTTGATCCATATTTCTTCTTTATGATAGGATGGTTCGTAGAAGGCAAACAGCGAGAAAACAAGTAATATATAGACACAGAATACTTGCCAATAGAGATGTGCCGTCACCAACAATATCTATTTATCAGGGGTCTAGGCAGGGAGCACATCAGAACATAGAAGAGTATATTATCATGTTACAGGGACGCCGTAGTAATGCCATCCGCGAGGGACACTATATTAGCAAGCAGGAGGCAGCAGTGCATCTAAGAGAAACTATCTTGCCATCCCTTAGACCCATCGCCCGTCGGATTTATGATAATATGCTTACGGTAGACTCTATTATTTGACTAGTTATTGATTATAAATGCTTTGGACTACGCCTGGCAGTAGCTGTCAAGAACCGACAAAGATGTCTCACTACTGCTGATCGAATGGAAAGAGAGGCTGAAAACCAGAAACAAAGGGCAGACCGATATAATGAAATTGCAGCTAGCAAGCGTCTGGAGGTTGTTGCTAACGAACGTCTTGCTGGGCGTGCTAGAGAACTAGCAGAGTTCTATCGCGAATATGCAAGATTGCAGCGAGAGGAAGCAGGCATAATAGAGGAAGATGAGGAGGAAGAGGATCCTTCTGAGGAAAGTGAACCCAATGAATCTATAGGGTCAAATCCTGGTGAAAGCATACCAACTAGGGGTCGTCGTGTGCGTACCCCACCAGCAGAGAACCAGGCAGGCCCCAGTAATTGGTTCTGATATAGTTGGAAACCTAGAGGATGTACATATAGTAATAGTAGATAGCTTTTGTATAGTGATGCCTAAGTACATAACTAGAGCGTAAATATCCTTTTGCTAATAGGAATGTATATAAGTCATCCTTTGATCATGCTATCTTTTTGCTCGTATAAGCATGATTAACCAATAGAGTTAATGGGATTGGGGCGTTACAGATTCAAATGGAGATACTGCAACTATATTTCGTGGAATGCAATACTGGACAGTTGACATTGCAAGGGACAATGGTTACTCGGCAGAGTTAACAAACTTATATCACTTTCTATGTGATAACAACTTATCAGTTGGTAGGACTTTCGTGTTGGAGATGGACCCGGAGGAGAAGCTGACTTTCCGAGTTTATGTTTACTAAATACCTATATTTCATTACTATTTTGCTTATATTATTGTTTAGTTATCCTAGACATGTTTTATGTTATTAGTTTTTGTTTCTGCCAATTATTCCTAAAACTATAAATGTAGTCGTTGTGACTCTTGGTTATAAATTTTTCTATGACTTTTGCATATCAATTTTATGGAGGATCAAGTACAATATACATCTACACATGGTAATTGACTCAAAATATAACAAAAATCATACAAAGTAGAATGTGATATAGAAGTTCAAAAATTTATTAATGTGCTGTATGAATTAAATTTTTAAAATATTTTGTGAATTAAATTATTAGAATTATTTCAGTATACCAGTAACTACTTAATTTTGTTCAATACACAAAATTATCACTAAAATATCTCATTTCGTGTATGTATAGAAATATATATATATATATACACATATATATATATATACATATATATATACATATATATATATATATATATATGTAATATTAAAACAAGATTTGTGGAATATGAAACAAAATCTATATATCAAATTTATATTCACCACATTTGAAACATATATATAAGGATTATGTCAAGATTTATATTATTATGCCCTAATAATAAAATTTTTCGATAAATATCGTGTGACTATTTTGCAAAACAACATCTATAGGGCAAATTGGACATAAGTTTTCAAAATCACGTATTTTATTTAATATATAATTTTATATGACCTATAAAAAAATTATTAATTAGAACAAATTAATAATTAATTAAATATAAACTATATTTTTTTGTAGTTATCTATCCATATATATATATATATATATATACAAATAGATAGATAGCAATGTTTTAAAATCTTAATATGCAGTATCAAACTGATTGGTCCTATATAAACATATAAAACCCTAAGTATCAAAATATTCGTTAGTGCCTAACTTAATTTGCCCGAAAATTAGGAAATTCAGGTTTATTAGGGATAACTATCACACCCGCAGTACGATTCTAAATAATAATCATATCACAAATATATGTTACTCTAAGGGCAATTCATTATAAATATAGTTCCGTACGCATAAAATACTCTATAAAAGCGTATCATACAGCAATTCAATTGTGAAACTCAAAGCATCATCAAGAATAGGTTTCTCGACAAACAAACAAGAAGATCACATAAAAAAGGAATAACATCATAAAGCAATTATGGTCAAACTATCTGGATCAGTGACAATTGGCAGAAAGCATAACAGAGATGGTACGTTTTATATACTCAAGACTAAAAAATGTTTATTATACCATTAAAAGATTTAAGTCTGTAGATACTTATATTTGTTGTGTGACCATTCATTGATGTTCAATGTCTCCATATTTTGTCCATATTAACATGTGTTTTGCAATCATTGTATGTGAATCCTGCAGATGATAAGTTGTTTAGATGGCATATATTAATAGTTAAAAGACAAACTACAAAATCAAAAAATGAAAGTGTTGGCTACTTTATTGAAAATAATAAGGAAGACAACTTATTAATGTTGATTAATGATACATTTGTACACATGTGGTTGCAAATGACATTTTCAATCATTATATAAGTAGTGAACAATGTTTAATTCTGAAACTTTTTCACCTAAAAGAGAATGCACTACATAAATATATATGTAAAATACTTCCATTTTTTATGAGTGTGCAATTAGTACAAATTAATATATATTGCATAAAAATTATATCAAACAAATTGTTGCCTTCTGTTAAATATATGAATATATTGATAATAATTACATTATATTGTCACATTATTAGCACATACGTATCAACAAATATGCATGTAATTTTTAAACAATATATTGTAATCATACAAATGCTCAAAGCATTCCAAATGACAATAAATAAATCATATATAAAATTTGATTATATCAGTTTACAAAAATATGTATATATGAATCTGAGAATGAACATACAATTATTATATATATAAAATTTTATATAGGTTCAACCAGTAATGATTTTTCTTTTTGAAAATTTGATAATGTTTGCATTAAGAATCTAATTGATTAACTTACTAACATTGAAAACAATTACTAACAATAGTAATTTTAATGATATATGTTGAAATTGTTGCATAATTCACAAATAGGTATCAACATATAGTCATTTAAGATTTAAACAACAAAGTTTAATGAGTTATTGCTCAAAGAAGTTTGCAAATGACAGTATATGAATAATTTAAACGAATTAGCACATAGATTCATTTGAAGATGATCTTACGTAATAAAAAATTATATAAAAAACATGCAAATCAGTTTTATATTTTCCATTTGGTATCACATCAACTATTGTAAAACAGGAAGTCAATCAACAAAACACATATTAAACTAATTTCACATGTATATCCATATAAAAAGACACCGCATTGAAAAACAATCTTTGAAAAATAACTCCTCTTTTCAGATCTGAATAGCAATTAAGCTAAATATATAATGAATACAGACAAATATTATGTTAGTGTACTTATCTTTGAGTTCAGATTCCGGATAATTTATAACTGAAGTAATACGACCTTCACCATCGCTCCTCTTTTTTAGATCTGAATAGCAGATTCAAGAAACCCAGTCAGATTTAAGAAAAAAATGGAAAAAATCACAAATTAATACTTAAAATTAATAAAAACAATGATTTAAACAACAAAACTTTTGGATCTATTAAAACTAACCTGAATCGAGGATTGTTGAGGATACTGGTGATACCCATATTCACCTTGGAGTTATCGGAATCAACATGCACTGAAAAATAAAATCGTTGAAAAATCACTTTGCTTTTCAGATCTAAATATCAGTTAAACTAAATATATAATGAATATAAACTGGTCGAATGTTAATGTACTTATCTGTTGAGTTCATATTCTGGATAATTTATAAATGAAGTAATACGACCTTCACCATCGTCCTATTTTCAGATCTGAATAGCAGATTGAAGGAACCCATTCAGATTTAAGAAAAAAATGAAAAAAAAAATCACAAATTAATACTTATAATTGAAAAACACACAGATTTAAACAACAAAACTTTTGGATCTATTAAAACTAACCTGAATTGATGACTATTGAATGTACTGGTGATATCCATATTCACCTTGGAGTTATCGAAATCAACATGCACTGATGAAACTGTTTAATACCTTAATAAAATCATTTGGATCTCTAAGATTTTGACGATCTACTATTATATAAAAATGAAGAGCTGGAGATTGGCCTTGAACATTCAAATATCTAAATTTGGTAAAAGGGGTTACATAAATTAGGGTTTTCTGATCTACTAAACAAATGAAAAGGAGAAGGTTATTAGGATTAACACTAGAATAGAGATGGTATGATGTAGAGATCGTTATCGGAGGCCTTTATATTAGATCTGTCTAGAAGATGAATGGACGGATTTAGCAAGGTTGAAGGCCGTTGGTGTTTTTGATGAAGTGTGACAGAACCAATGGAAGGAGAGTATTCTAGAATAAGCTGGAGATTCAACAGAAAATGTGTAATGGATTAAGGAGCTAGAGTTGTTTTATTCAGCGTTTTTTTTATTCATTTTATAATTGGGCCATTTTATCATTGTTGGATATGGGCTGCTATATATTATGTTTGTTTGGTACATGCATTTTTTATATAGATACATTAAATGTGATGTTATGTTTTTCTGGGCTGATTATGGGCCATTTTGATAAAAATATAGTTAGTTTATATATGATGCAATAAATTTGAAATATGAGGTATTCTTTATTTGATTAAATTTTAAATAAAATTTGTAGTTGTTCATAACAAAATAATTGAATTTGGATTTAATTTGTTATATGTACTTACTTTAGTTTATTGTACATTTTTCTTTATGTTATTGCACATTATATAATTTCTTTTTTCATGTTAATTGAATTTAGCTAATACACATTAAAATGATTTTTTTTAATGCATTATATTCTTAAAGTATGTGAGATAGTTTGTTTAATTGTGTGTTTGCTCTAAAAAAATTCATCGGTTTGGAAACTAATTTTTGCAAGTAGGCCTATCAAGTTTTGGTATAGCAATTGAATTAATAATTGCCTATTTTGTTGAAAATAATCAAATGTTATTTTTTTTTTAAGTGTTGTGTTGTCTTCTTTCCTTTTCGCATATGAAAGTATATTTTTACTTACAATATCAAATAAATATCTAATTTGAATTTTATGATAATAATTTTTTTAAAATATATTGCAAAAATAATTAATGAACCCAAATATTTTTTTTTTTTTTTTTGAGTATCTGATATACTGAGAAATAATATCTTTTTATGGGTTGTGTTATATATATAGATTTATACACCATTATAAAATAAATATAATGTATAGATAAGCTACGTAAAGATATAATTAATTATTAATATTCACCACAAACATACTAAATACCCCCATACATGTATATGTAAAAAGAAATACTTTATATATATATATATATATAGATTTTGATCAATTTTGTAATATAAGATTTCTTTAACTATTATTCATTTTAATTATAATAGTCATGTGTTATGTTATTATTTATGGTCTCTGTATATTTTTTAGAAAACTCTACTCCAGTAAATTCTAGCAATTGTGTATCTTCTTTGAAAAGTAGCAAGCGTAGTATGTTTGGTGCTGATGTGGAATTAAGTACCGTGACGTATCCATTCTCAAGGACCGTCTTCCGCAATATTAGTAATGGTAAGTTCAATCTTTCTGTTGACATTATTGTATTCATGCTTATTTGTAAGTAGATTATTGTTATTACATATTTAAATATATTAATATATATATATAGAGAGTGAGAGATAGAAGGAGAGAAATAGAAATAGAGAGATAGAGAATATTCAAGTTAAACAATTTTTAAGTGACGATAAGTTATGATTTTATTTCGGTGAATGAAGTTGGTGGATTGGAAAAAGTTGGTGAAGTCGGCCGAGTTCAAACCTCTACCAGTCAATCTATTGGTGAAGTTTGCAATATTAAAAAAGACGATGGACGAGCAAGAGGGGTAATTATTGGTAATCAAATATCAGGTAAACATGTTATGAAATGGTTAGTTTTAAGTATATCTGAAATACAAATAATGTTTTTAATATTGAACAAAACATAATTTTGTTTAATCAGCATTTATTTAATCAATTTACGATTTACAGGGAGTTCAAATAATGTTGGGGTCCATAATACAAGCTCAATAAATGAACCATTCATTGTCGATTTGACGGATGATGTATGCGATCTTCCGTCAATACATACTGAGCAACCTAAGATTAGAAGAACTTCAAGAAAGTGTAATACAATGTTTTTATTTATTTGAAATTTATTTTATTATGTTTTAAATAAGATAATATTAATTTGTATGATTAAATATTTTTATTGACTGATATGATTTTCTTTTCATCAGTAAAACCAAACAAGACGCATAACAATTATCCTGCAGCAATAGGTATAAATTAATTTTTTTTTATATGGTATAATTGATAATTGAGTATTATTATAATTATATATGATTTTTTCTTCATGTTTGTTTGCTTGTTTATTTTAGTTTTTAGTTTTTTCTTTTTTCGTAGACTATTTGGATTTTGGTGTTACCACGTACATTTGCGAACATTGTCGCGCGATGTTTTGGTTTGAGGAGAGATTGTCTTCTTATCCAAAGTCCGTTTATTCAGTATACAGCTTGTGTTGCATGAAAGGGAAAATTCAGTTACCCTTATTGACACCACCTCCTTGGCTACTACAAGAACTATTGGAAGGTCAAATTGCAAGAAGCAAACACTACTTGGAAAAAAACCTGTTCTCATTCACATCTATGGGTGGGAAGATAGATTTTGCCATGAACACAGGTGGTGGGCCACCAGTGTTCCAACTGCATGGTTAAAATTACCATCTTATTGGTAGTTTACTTCCTACTGAAGGGACGACGCCAAAGTTTGCCCAGCTGTATAAATACGACACTGAGAATGAAATATCAAATCGAATCAATGTTGTGAGGTAATGAACTTACATGCATTATTGTTTTCACTTTTTCATAGTTTTTATATAGATATTTCAATTCTTTTTTTGCATGTTATAAAAAGTATGATGTCATAATATTGTTTTTGTAGGAATAGAAGAGATAGTGATGCTCTCCATTCTGAGCTGGTCAGAGAGTTGAAGTGTATGCTTGATGAACATAATGTGTTAGTTAAAACATTTAGGATGGCTACTCAGAAAATATCAGAAGAAGGACGTGCTGATGTGAGAATCAAGTTAGTTAGTGATAGAACAATTGATCGTAGAAGATATAATCTTCCAGCTGTATCAGAAGTGGCAGCATTGGCTGTAGGTGATCTTGATCGGGCGCTTGGAGATCGAGATATTATTGTTGAAACACATAGTGGGAGGCTGAAACGCATAAATGAATTACATTCATCTTACTTAGGACTTCAATACCCATTGTTGTTTCCTTATGGCGAGGATGGATATAATGAAGATCTGCTGGTGGTGGTAGGAAAAAAGTTAGCATGAGAGAGTTTGTTGTGTTTCGCCTACAACAAAGGACATCTGAGAGATCAACAATTTTGAATAGCAGAAGGTTGACCCAACAAGTTGTCGTTGATCTTTACATAATTATTAAATCAATCAGACTTTTGTTTATCAGATTGAATCAAAAGGCGCTGCGTGTAGAACTATACAGTGGTCTCGCAGATGCTCTTTTACGTGGCGAAACAGATATTAGCTTTATGGGTTTGAGAATTGTATTGCCATCAACATATACCGGTGGACACCACAACATGATTCAAAGTTATCATGATGCAATGGCCATTTGCAGATGGGCAAATTATCCTGATTTATTTATTACTTTTACATGTAATCCAAAATGGCCAGAAATCGTTCGGTTTCTAGAAGCACAAAATTGGAAGCCAGAAGATCGACCTGATATCATTGTTAGGGTGTTCAAGATTAAATTGGACTCACTAATTAACGAGCTTCGTTGTAAGAAACTTTTTGGAACTGTTATAGCAGGTAATTTGTTTAATAATATTCTTAATTTAAAGTGTGTAAATAGTTTGTTTTAATAATTTTGTTAAGTAGGTTATCTTACATATATTTTAAAATTGTCCAGTTGTCTACACAATTGAATTTCAAAAGCATGGTTTGCCACATGCGCACATTCTTGTTTTCCTTGCAAAAGAAGATAAGTTCCCAACTGCTACCGACATTGATCGAATTATTTTTGCTGAAATTCCTGATGAGTCATCTGATCCCAAGTATTACTCAGCAGTGCAAGAATTCATGATCCACGGTCCATGTGGAATAGTGTGTCCAAACTCTCCCTATATGGACGATGATGGTAAATGTACGAAGCACTTTCCAAAGAGATTTGTTGAATGTACAAGTATTGATGATGAGGGATATCCTATTTATAAGTGAAGAGACGACGGACGGACTGTCATGAAAGGAAGTAGAGGCACAAGGGCCAAGAGAGGCCGAAAAGTGGTGAACTATTAACAATTCTTATGTAGTGCCTCACAATATATATCTTCTTCTAAAATATGTCAAATAGGTGCTTGTATAAAATAAATGAAAATAAAGAGTATACAAAAAATAACATCAAAACCCAAAACGCTCTACCAGAAGGCTAAAACAATAGCCAAGAAACGCGGCGCAGCGCGTGTATCTAAAACAAATGTCGAAACTACCACAAGCCGGTAGGAGACTGGAAAGTCTTACAGATCTAAGACGCTAAATGTGGGGGAGCAACCACATAGGGGGACCAAGCATCATGAGTGCGAGGCTAAACATTCATCAAGGGGAGTGAGATTTGTGTTCCGGAAGCAGCATCCGGAACGCAAGCGGTATGTAGAGCAGGGAATGTTGTGCTGGTACAAGCAAAACCAGCTGAAGACGACAGAGCAATTGTTGCCGTGGAGGTCCCATCCAACGGCGATAGAACTATCGGGCGTGTAACACCAATGAAACGCCTGGGAACCTAAGTTCCAAATGCTGTGAAGCATGTATGAGTCTTCCCAGAGTGGGTGAGACTCTACTGGCCTCGTTAAAACCAATTATTGGTAAAACCCTATGGGAAAAAAACAATAGTGGGAAAAAAGTACCAGCGGAGGCCGAAAAAGGCTAAATAAACCGTCAATACATAATAAATTCCAAAGCAGTGGTGCCTGCACAATAAAACGGGGGAGGGACGGTGATAAAAGTAATAATTAGAGAATCTTTCCAAAGCATCCACAAGATCTACAAAACACTGGGGAGGGGAACATTAGAAGGCTCAATATACACGATAATACTGAGTATAAAAGTCACGAAAAGAAATGTTCGAAACATGTGGTGGTAGGGGATTCCACCAAGTAAAAGGCATCCGGAGATTAGAGAGGGCATCAACAGCCTGATTGCCTTCCCTGTATATGTGGGACACCTTAAACGTGATATCCCCTAAAACATGCAAGGCTCGAATCCAACGTGCACGAAGGCGCCATGGTACATCAAGAGATCGGGATTGAAATGCTTGTACCACGTACATGGAATCAGACTCAAGCCAAATCTTATGCCAACCACAGTCCTTGGCCAGCTCAATCGCGGAAATAGCAGCCTGGAGCTCCGCTTCAAAAGCAAAACCCCGATCAAAAGAGGCGGAGAACCCTCCCAAGGTGAAACCTCGGCAATTGTGAAATATGCCTTCCCCGGAAGTGAGGCCAGGTGCCCCCTCCGCACTACCATCCGTGTTAACCTTAATCCATCCAGGGGACGGTGGAATCCAAATGACAGTACGCACCATCTGTGGCTTAGCCGGGACACCACGCACACCTAACCGAGTCAAAATGCTAAGTTCACGAACCGAGTTGTGCATATGTCCCGAAATCAGGGAGGCAGATTCCCTGATACCAGAAAGAATAATAGAGAGAGCCTGTGTAGGATTGGCCTCCTTATCATAAAAAATGGACCTGTTCCTAGTAGCCCAGATGGCCCAAATAGCAGTGACAAATGCAACTCGCCAAAGCGTTGAGACTTGAGAGCTGAACTGTACCTGCATAGCCTGTAAGAGAAGTATATGGAAACCTTCGTGAAAAACAAGAGATATATCAAAAGCCCAACATAGTTTAGAAAGAATAACAAGAGAGAAAGAGCAGCTAGAAAAGATATGATCAGCAGACTCCCCTGATGTATGGCAAAACACGCAGATGGAAGGACCCTGAATACGGTGTGCCTGAATAATCTCCCAAGAAGGAAGTCGATGATGTATCGCCCGCCAAATCGTATAAGACCGACAGGGAGGGATAAATGAGGCCCAGATCCATTTCCCCCAAGAAGTGGTCGGAAAGGAAGTCCGAAAATGATTATAAGCCAGAGTCGAGGTCACAGTGCCTGTAGGAGAGCGAGTCCAAACTCTATGATCCGGTATAGAGGGAGAAATGGTAGTAGCAACGATGTCCTTGGCAATAAGAGGATAAGTCTGAACAAAAAGTCCATCTAACTGCCATACCCCATCAATGTGATAATCTGAAATCAAATGCTGAAAATGTAAACGTGCTTCCAGAGGCATGCCAATTCGGTCGGCAATGGAGTAGCCGAGCCAATTGTCAAGCCAAAATCTAATAGAAGTGTTAGGTCCCACAATCCACTGAGATTCCGAAAGGAGCTGTCTAATGAACGGTCTAGTGGAGCCAAAAAGGGAGGAGCGAAGATGGGAGGTCTTCAGAGCACCAGAGGCAGAAAACCAACGAGAACGAAGAAAATCCATGCCAGTGTCAGTAGAAGTCAAGAATTCCCAGGCAAATTTAAGCAAAAAAGCCACATTAGCCTTGCGAATCGATCGAATACCCAAACCTCCTTCAGCTTTTGGCGCACAAATACGTTTCCAGGAGATATTAAATTTACCGCTGTGAGTTGTGTTACCTGTCCAGATGAAATTTCGCATGGCTTTCTCAACATCAGCAAGGAGAGATATGGGCCATCTATAAACCATCATCGAGTGAACGAAAGAACCAGAAATCACAGAATTCACCAAGCAAGCCCGACCCGCCATCGAGAGGGAAGAGCCCACCCAGTTCGAAAACTTAGCACGAATGGAGTCTGCCAAGGGCTGGAAGTAAGCCAGCTTTGGAGCTCCAATAAAGATACGGACCCCAAGATACTGCATGGGCAACAAGCCTTCCCCCATCTTCAAGACACGGAGAATCCGCCTCTTGATGTTAGTGGCCTCCTTCTCGCCAAAGAAAACTCTAGATTTATCAGTGCTAACAATTTGGCCTGAGAGCTTACCATAAAGCTTAAGAATCTGATGCATCTTCCTTACATTGGACAAGTCCGCATTGTAGAAAATGAGGATGTTATCAGCATAGAACAAAAAAGGAGGGCAGGGAACCCCCATCATAGCTATATCCGGTCGGATAGACTGCTAATTATGGCAGTTAACGATGAGCCTACCCAAAAAGTCCTCAGCTAGACAAAAAAGAAGAGGGGAAAGGGGGTCCCCCTGCTGAACCCCACGGGAACATGCAAAGTAACCAACCGGAGAACCATTGATCGGAATGGAGAGCCTGGCAGAAAGCAGAATAGAGGAGACACGATCCACAAACCAATTCGAAAAACCCAAACATCTCAGAAAATGCAGAAGGAAATCCCAACGGACCGTATCAGAAGCTTTGCGGATGTCAATCTTGAAGGCCAGATTACCCCCTTCATTTCGCCTGTTCAGACAATTAAAACACTCAGAAGCATAGGCAATACAGTGATGAATGCGCCTACCTGGCACAAAGCCAAACTGATAGGGAGAAATGTGCGAGCCCACAATGCTACCCAGCCTGGAAGCAAGTATCATAGTGAGGACTTTAAACAGGAAATTGCTAAGAACGATAGGTCGAAAGTCCTCCACTCGGTTTGCCCCCTTCTTTTTGGGAATGAGGATCACAAAGCTTGAATTCAGACAAGTGGGAATGAAACCATTTCGGAAAAAGTACCGCACTGCCGCGACAACATCGGTTCGAACAATATCCCAATTGACCTGGAAAAAGCAACCAGAGAAACCATCCGGGCCAGGGGCACTATCTGCTGAAAGAGAGAAAACCACCGAATGAATTTCCTCAGTAGTGGGGTCCGCCATGAGTCGAGAATTCTCCTCATCTGAAATGGAGGGACCAACAATATCCCCTACAGTGGAGAGATCAATGTGTGCCGAAGCAGGCGGCTCCGTGAAAAGATTGGTGAAGAACTGAACAATGTGATCTGATAGATGAGCACGATCTTCTACCAAAACACCATCAATCATGAGAGCCGAAAGGTGCCGCTTCACCTTAGAGGCAGCATGTATTCTGTGGAAAAAAGACGAATTACGATCCCCATCCTTAAGCCAACTAAGGCGATTCTTCTGACCAATAAAATCCTGTTGATGGGCAAGACAGCGATTGATAAGAACCTACAGATCCACCTCCTTCTGAAAGAGGGCGTCTGAATAACCCTGCTCATAAATCAACTCTTGGAGGGCCGTTAGATCCGCATAGTGCTCAGCCAGAGTCGTGTAAATATTGCGAAAAATGTTGACATTCCAATCCTTGACAACTTCCTTTAGTCTCTTCAATTTTTGAACCACCCGAGAGAGGGGATCCGTATGGGCTAAAGGGTTAGTCCATGAATCATTGACCAAGGAACGAAAATCAATATGTTATGTCCACATCTTCTGAAACTGAAATGGGCGAGGATAAGAAGGAGCGGAGTCCGTGCAAGTGATCAAAATCGGATGATGATCCGAGTTGTTCCTAGGTAGTGTCAACGCTTGTATAGAATCCCAAAGAGCCACATAATCATTGTTAACAAAACCCCGGTCAAGCTTAGACGCTTTAAATGAGCCAATGGTACGACGAGAGCACCATGTGTAAGTGCATCCCTCATTCTCAATCTCAAGCAGGTCAGCATCATCAATAGCCTGTCTAAACTCAGAGCAAGCAACAGGGGGAGGGGAAGCCATACTCATGCGCTCATGCGCACCAAACACGATGGTACACGTGTTTCGTGCACGCACTTTAGGGCACTTTTAGTGTCATTTTAGTGTCAATAATGTGCATAATCACGTGTATTTAGTGCTTTTATATTCTCATGGGCAAAATAATGCGTTTGTGCTGTTTTTGTGTTAAGACAGGTGAAAAAGGGTCGAAAAAGAACATCAAACGACCGCGGAGACGAGGGATCGATCGAGGCAACAAAAGGAAGGGCTAACTGAAGATCTCGGCCGAGACAGGATGCAAATCTCGGCCGAGATGAGTCTCCAGGGGATTTCTTGAAGAATTGCAAAATTGCAAATCTAGGCCGAGACAGACTTTGCATCTAGGCCGAGATGAAAATCTAGGCCGAGACAGACAATGCGTCTAGGCCGAGATGAGTCTGCAGGGGATTTCAGAAATTCCAGAAATGAAGATCTCGGCCGAGATGCAATCAAATCTCGGCCGAGATGAGTCAAATCCTAAAAATTCCAAATTTTCTCTTTTTCACGTCTCGGCCGAGACACACTTGCATCTCGGCCGAGATTCCTTACCCTGTTCTAAAATCCTGAATGCGATTTTGCCTATTTTTTACTAGCACTTTCTCTCCTTATATATATCATCCCATTCGAATTTAACATAACTTAGAACAACCTAGAACCCATCCCCCACACATAATCAGCCACTTTTCTCCATTGGAAGCAAGGAAATGGAAGGGGGTTGAAGATCTTGATCTTCAACCCCTAACCTTTGGTTCTTTCTATCCTATTTTCATGTTTTCTTTAATTTTCTGTTATTTTATCTTTGTATTAGGTAAAATGGGTGGCTAGCACCCTTAGTTCACTCTTGATTATTGTGGAACCTTGAGTCCAAGACATTTATGTGATTATTACGGTTAATGTTACCGAAAATATTGTGTATTCAAGTGTTTTGTGTTATTTGCTGTTATTGACTCACATTTATGAATTTATTATTGGATTGATCACCCTTTAAGGGATTTGTGAATGTGTTGCTAGAATAGGAGGTCACTATCCGTAATTGTAGGATTTCCAATTCCCGAGTAGCAAACAATAATTATTTATTGGTGATAACACAAAGTTTAACCTCTAAAACCGAGCTTGCGAGTTTTACGTTGAATTTATCTCGTTGTCCTAGTGTTTAATGCATTTGGTGATTGAATCTAAGAGAGCTTGTTCGAGGATTCGGTTAAACTGAATAGGGTTAGTCGAAGAGCTTGTTTTGATTAACTAAGATTAAGGGATAACAAGGCTATTAGAGCTTGTTAATAGCCTTGAGATAAGGGCTAGAATCACAATTGAATATGGCATTGACAATAGTTACATAAATCGTCCAAGACCTCGGTGAAACATGATCAAGGGTGAATCGTTTTGTTATTTAAAAACCAAAAACCTATAAAAATCTCTTTATTTGTCTTTGTTTATTTAGGTGTAGTTGTTATTTCATTGACCCCCCACTTCTTTATTGTTTTCTAGCTTATTTACTTTATGTTTCTTCATAATAATAGCTTAACACATAAAAGCAAAATTTGTTCGACCGTTCCTCGTGGGATCGACCCTTGCTTGCCACTCTACTAGTTAGAGTAGTCGGTAAGGTTTAAGTGTATCTTCATACACGATTTAATTTGGTAGTCGGAAACGACGCCTACCAAATTTTGGCGCCGTTGCCGGGGAATGGTTTAGAACGATTTTGTTTTATGTGTTAAGCGTTTGTTTTATTTACATAGCTAGTTGTTTGTTATGTTTATATAAAGAGCATCCGTCGAGCCAACGACGTTACACAAAGGCGCTTGTCGGGAGGCAACCCGACGGTATCTTTTAATATTTGCGTTTTTTAAATTCCTAGTTAGTTGTTTAATAAATGCCTTGTGGCATATTTGATGTTTTTGTTAAGAAATATGCAGGTATAAATTAGAATAATCAAGAGATAGCATAAAGTGGAGGTGAAGGGGAGCAAAATGAAGGAAAAATGCAGGGGAGGCCATCTCGGCCGAGACATACAACATCTCGGCCGAGACCCACTGTGAGCCAATTGCTATCTTTTGCTTATTTTGGTTATGTTGATATGATCTTTATTGAATTTTGATACCTTGCATATTTTTAGGAGTAAGATTATTTCTGTTAAGTTAGTTAGTTGGTTTGTTAATAATTGGTTGAATTCGACGAGCACCAACTTGTATTCTTCTTTTTCCACAAACTTAGTCCGCAACTAAGTTTGGGGAGAGGTTGAGATTCATACAAATTGGTAGCTCGAGAAAGCAATTGGATGAGTTTAGGAAAGAAAAATGTGGCATTGATTAATGATGAAAAATTTTGACAAATATTTTTGAAAGAAGCACATGGTAGAGTATGATAGACTTGTTGAAACAAAATTGAACATACACTCAAAACTTTTGATCAAAATTGCAACCGAGTGAGTTTTTGAGCCTTAGAAGATACTTCCATCTTTGGAGTAATTTAAACTTTCTTTCGGTGTGAAATTCATTGAGTGCATTTAGTTGTCTCTAGAACTTGCCTTGATTCTCTATTGTGCATGAGTCGGTGCATTGTGTGACTTTGAAAATGATCTTAGGCAATCCTTGATTTGAGCCTACTTTCAAGCTTGAAAACACATCCTTTTTACCTAATTTGATATTGTCTCTAGTTGAGCCCCTTGAGCTTTTAGCCTCTTGTTTGACAGCCCAACTCTACAAGCCGAAACCCTTTCAATTAGCCTTTGAACCTAATTGGACTATTTGAGTATGAGGGAGGTGGTTGGAAGGTAATCGGGTATTTTGGGATTGAAAGGGGTAATCTATGGGGATTATTGAAGGGTGAAAAGAGATAAAACACTAGGCAAAGAATCGAGAATACTAGTTTCTCTCCAATGTTTGTTTATATTTGTTGAAAAAAAAAAAAAAAAAAAAGAGGGAGAGAAAAATCGAAAAAATCGAAAAATCAGAAAAACAAAAGAAAAAGTTAGTTGTATATACTCAATTGTTGCTTTTGATTTGGAGAGGCTAGTATTATAAATGCCTTTCGATAGATGTTCTCAAGGTTGTAGAAATTCAAAAGAAAATACACTCCAAGGGAGAATTGAGAAAGCATTTAGGTTGTGGACTTTGTGGTAAGGAGAAGAAATCGATTCTTGGGATTGGTTTACTAAGGAAGTAAAGAGTGAGGTTGAGTGACCATTTTTTTGAGGGGTAGATGAGATTAGCTAACTCATTTAGTCCGTTTTATAGTCACTTATACCAGAAATTGGAGAAGAAATCGATTCTTGGGATTGGTTTACTAAGGAAGTAAAGAGTGAGGTTGAGTGACCATTTTTTGAGGGGTAGATGGGTAGTGCACGACTCATTTAGTCCGTTTTATAGTCACTTATACCCAAAATTATCCCACCTTACCCCAAACCAACATTACAACCTATTAAAGACCTTTTTGATTCTTTGTCACACACGTCGGTATACATCGAAGTTTAGATGATTGGCAAGCTTATGGTAGGCATTTTATGCATTTCAATGTGAGCGTATACACTTCCCTTTTGATACACTTGAGAGTCAAGAGATACACTCACCATGTGAGGATCTTAAGTTGTGAGTGTTATGTCTCGAGAGTAGTGGATCTAGTCTATCACATATGCTCGCTTTTATCATGATCGCTTACTCTTTCTTATGAAAATTCTGAAATCAAATGCCACTAAACTTTGCCCTAAACACGTGTCCTTTTGTCTTTCTCTTTATTGTTCGGGACGAACAAGTTTTAAGTTTGGGGAGATTTGGTACACGTGTTTCGTGCACGCACTTTAGGGCACTTTTAGTGTCATTTTAGTGTCAATAATGTGCATAATCACGTGTATTTAGTGCTTTTATATTCTCATGGGCAAAATAATGCGTTTGTGCTGTTTTTGTGTTAAGACAGGTGAAAAAGGGTCGAAAAAGAACATCAAACGACCGCGGAGACGAGGGATCGATCGAGGCAACAAAAGGAAGGGCTAACTGAAGATCTCGGCCGAGACAGGATGCAAATCTCGGCCGAGATGAGTCTCCAGGGGATTTCTTGAAGAATTGCAAAATTGCAAATCTAGGCCGAGACAGATTTGCATCTAGGCCGAGATGAAAATCTAGGCCGAGACAGACAATGCGTCTAGGCCGAGATGAGTCTGCAGGGGATTTCAGAAATTCCAGAAATGGAGATCTCGGCCGAGATGCAATTCAATCTCGGCCGAGATGAGTCAAATCCTAAAAATTCCAAATTTTCTCTTTTTCACGTCTCGGCCGAGACACACTTTCATCTCGGCCGAGATTCCTTACCCTGTTCTAAAATCCTGAATGCGATTTTGCCTATTTTTTACTAGCACTTTCTCTCCTTATATATATATCATCCCATTCGAATTTAACCTAACTTAGAACAACCTAGAACCCATCCCCCACACATAATCAGCCACTTTTCTCCATTGGAAGCAAGGAAATGGAAGGGGGTTGAAGATCTTGATCTTCAACCCCTAACCTTTGGTTCTTTCTATCCTATTTCATGTTTTCTTTAATTTTCTGTTATTTTATCTTTGTATTAGGTAAAATGGGTGGCTAGCACCCTTAGTTCACTGTTGATTATTGTGGAACCTTGAGTCCAAGACATTTATGTGATTATTACGGTTAATGTTACCGAAAATATTGTGTATTCAAGTGTTTTGTGTTATTTGCTGTTATTGACTCACATTTATGAATTTATTATTGGATTGATCACCCTTTAAGGGATTTGTGAATGTGTTGCTAGAATAGGAGGTCACTATCCGTAATTGTAGGATTTCCGATTCCCGAGTAGCAAACAATAATTATTTATTGGTGATAACACAAAGTTTAACCTCTAAAACCGAGCTTGCGAGTTTTATGTTGAATTTATCTCGTTGTCCTAGTGTTTAATGCATTTGGTGATTGAATCTAAGAGAGCTTGTTCGAGGATTCGGTTAAACTGAATAGGGTTAGTCGAAGAGCTTGTTTTGATTAACTAAGATTAAGGGATAACAAGGCTATTAGAGCTTGTTAATAGCCTTGAGATAAGGGCTAGAATCACAATTGAATAGGGCATTGACAATAGTTACATAAATCGTCCAAGACCTCGGTGAAACATGATCAAGGGTGAATCGTTTTGTTATTTAAAAACCAAAAACCTATAAAAATCTCTTTATTTGTCTTTGTTTATTTAGGTGTAGTTGTTATTTCATTGACCCCCCACTTCTTTATTGTTTTCTAGCTTATTTACTTTATGTTTCTTCATAATAATAGCTTAACACATAAAAGTAAAATTTGTTCGACCGTTCCTCGTGGGATCGACCCTTGCTTGCCACTCTACTAGTTAGAGTAGTCGGTAAGGTTTAAGTGTATCTTCATACACGATTTAATTTGGTAGTCGGAAACGACGCCTACCACACGACATTAAAATTACCAATAATACAGCAAGGTAAAGAAGCGACATTAATAAGATCAGACCATAAAGACCGACGCTCAATATACTCATTACACGCATGAACAAAAGCAAGGTGCACGGGAACATCCCGAATGACAAAATATACCAAAATCAACTGATTAGAAAAATAAATAACAATAGAAGAGTCCACAAAATCCGGACGACAAAGAATCCAAATATTAGGAATTAAAGGGGGAACGATAATTTTCACCAAGAAAATGAAGATGGAGAGACCTCCAAAAAGAAAGAGGAATAGAAGACGAACGTACCTTAGGCTCGACAATGGCGAGCCAATCAGGGGAGTGTAGTCGACAAAAATCTCGTAGAGAGTTCCTAGCCTGATCATTCCCCATTCCCCGAATATTCTATATCATCATCTTCATGTCCAACCTGTATATACGCCGTGCTCAGACGGCGGATCATCCAAATCTACTTCGTTTGCCCAACTACCCAAAACAGCTCGGTGCATGTATCGTAGGGCATCAGAATTCGGCTGATCTAGAACCTGAAAGTCTGATTTTGCGACCGAGTCCAAATCCTGTATTAGTTTTCCTCGCCGAGGAGGTATCGAAGCAGAACGGGACCGACACGATTTAGCACACCATCGACGAAATGTATCTACATGAGCCGGAGGTGCCGTAGAGAGCGGAACCACAGAGAGAGCAATCGATTTCGAAACCAAAACTAACTCCCTGGACGCTAATTCCGTGGGGTCGTGGGCATCAGAGTTGACTTGCAATCCCAAAGTGGATTGATGCATGGGACTAGTAGCATGCATGGACGTAGGAGAGATATAGTTAGCATACTTGGAGCTCGACCTGGATGGAGAGCCTGGCCCGTTTGGCATGGACTGCCCGGTTTGCGTGGGCATGGTGGACCCGGTTTGAAAAGGCCCGGACTGCATGGGCCCGGTATTCATGGGCCCAGTTTTCATGGGGCTGGACTACAGGGGCCTGGTTTGCATGGGGCTTGGCTGCATGGGCCCGGTCATTATGGGCCCGGTTTGCATGGGGCTTGAGGTATGAACTAAGCCCGTCGCCTGAGAAACCGCATAAGTGAGCCCGGTCTGCATGGGGCCCGAAGAGGAAAAATCACGCTGCATGTAACCTGTAGGGCTTGAATGTAAACATGTCGTGGAAGTAAAGGGCCCGATCCGCATGGGGCCCGAATTCAGCATGGAAGCGGAAATATCCTGTTGCGATGAACCTGTAGAGCTGATGTTCATTATCGATGAGTGTGTTCGGCCTGGATTCGGATTATGAACAGTAGAGGACGTCTGAGATGTGTGAAATGAACTGGATGGACCATGAAGATGGTCTGTAGGATCCAGATCACGCAAAGCTTGAAAAGAGTTGGAAACAGGCGTGGTCTGAGAAGGTGCTGAGGCGGGTGCTTTCGGTCTGTAAACATGGCGAGTATGTGGTTGACGAGCCCGAGAACGGCCGCGTGACTGAGATCTCGGACGAGACTTCGAACGCAGCTGAGAATCTGGCAAGACGGTATTCTCCTTCCGAGTATCTTTCTTCTTCTTGTAGGTGGAAACCAAGTGTCCACAAACCGGCAATGGGAGCAAAAATCCGGTAAGTTTTCGTAACTAATAGAAGTAGTGGTATAAGAGCCTTCCGCGTCAATAGTCACCGACTCTGGAAGACAGGTGATTTTAGCAAGATCAATTTCGACCAGAACTCGTGCAAAATGGCCAACCGAGCCTTCCAAAGCACGATCTTCTATATGCAACGGGTTTCCAACTGCCTTTGCAATCCCCCAAAGAGTAAGGGAGTCCCAGTGCTCCATTCCCAATTCAAAAATTCTGATCCAAACTTGTGCGATAGAGGAGTTCAGCTTATAAGGATTAAAATTAGGGACCCAACGAGATAGGCGAAGGGTTCCCGGCTTGAGAGACCAAACTGAGTGAGCAAAAGCTTTCAATTTATCCTGATTGTCTTCAAACTGAATATTGTAATAGCCTTTGCCTAGTGGAGCACACATAAACGTTGAGTGGTGCAACCAATCCAAGTCTATAAAGTATTTGTTCAAGTACATAAATAAAGGTCACGATCGTGTAACAGCTGGCTTCTACAAAGCAAGTGCCGACAATGCTTCTAGCAATACAGTAGATGAGATAAGTATGTACTATGATTGTCGGTACATATCTCCATGTGAAGCGTCTTGGAGGATTTTTGGTTTTGAAATTCAGTATCGTTATCCTCCTGTGGAGCGCTTGAGTTTTCATCTTGAAGATCAACAGTCAGTTGTATTCTCTGAAATGAGCCATTGGAGAATATTGTGGAACGACATAGTGTCAGTAAAAGTATGTTTTTGGGATGGTTTGAAGCGAATAAGAAATACCCCAAGGCTAACGAATTAACGTATTACCAGTTTCCTAAAAAAATTGTGTGGAAGCAGAAGGATAGAGAGTGGGTAAAAAGGGAAAAGGGAAAAGCAATAGGTAGACTTCATTATGTTCCACCTGGATGCGGCGATCCATACTATGCTAGGTGTCTTTTGAATGTTGTTAAAGGTTGCAAATGTATGCTGATATTAAAAAAGTGGGTGTTGTACAATACGAGACGTATCGGGATGCTTGCTTTGCTAGGGGGTTACTAGAGGATGATAGGGAATATGTTGAGGGCATTGAAGAGGCAAGTCACTGGGCATCGACCCAACACATAAGAGGGTTGTTTGTTACACTTTTATTCTCTAATTCAATTGGTCGTCCTGAACATGTATGGGAGCAATGTTGGACATATTTATCAGATGACATTTTGTACAAACAACGTCTCAATAAGAAGAATCAAGGTATAAATAGATATAAGTTGTATATTTAAATATTAAACTTCTTATGTAAATTTTATTTTGACGATTTATGAATATTGATGAAAAGTTAATGTTTGTTTTGTAGATTTGAAACTAACTGAAGAGGAAATAAAAAATCTAACTCTTGTGGAGATTGAGAAGATGCTCCGAAGTCGGGGAAAGAGTCTTTCTGATTACGATCCTATGCCAATTGCTGACTTCATGGGCCCGTCAAGTTCTGGAAATTGTTTTATTGCGGATGAGTTGATGTATGATCGGAAAACTTTGTCTACTGAGCACGAGAAGTTGGTTGCTGATATGACTGACGAACAAAAAGTAGTTTACTCTACCATTATGAATTCTATCGATTCTAATAATGGAGGAGCATTCTTTGTATATGGTTATGGAGGAACTAGAAAGACTTTTATTTGGAGGACACTGTCGGCTGCTATACGATCCAGAGGTGAAATAGTTTTGAATGTTGCATCGAGCGGCATCGCATCACTTCTATTGCCGGATGAAAGGACTGCGCGCACTCACATTTCAAAATCCCATTGAATGTGCATGAAGATTCAAGATCCATTATAACATTGGGTAGTCCTTTAGCCGAAATGATTGGGAAATCAATGCTGATTATTTGGGATGAAGCCCCGATGATGCACAAAAACTGTTTTGAAACTTTGGACAGATTACTTTAAGACATAACGAAGAAGGAGATTCCATTTGGTGGAAAGAGTGTTGTGCTAGGTGGAGATTTCAGGCAAATTCTACTTGTAGTGCCAAAGGGTACACATCAAGATATAGTGCATGCCACCATCAATTCATCTTATTTGTGGCCGCATTTTAAAGTGTTGCGACTAACAAAGAATATGAGACTACAAAATCTTCTTAATGATGCAGAAGGACATAATTTAAGAGCATTTTTCGAATGGATATCGATTATTGGGGATGATATTATTGGTAGACCGAATGATGGAAAAGTTGAGATTGACATCCCGGAAGATATATTGCTACACAGTGGTGAAAATCCCATTGCAACGATTGTTGAGAGTACGTATCCAAATTTTGGTAAAGTGGGTGACGATACTGCATATCTACATGGTAGAGCTATATTTGCACCAACTTTGAATGTTGTTGAGTCTATTAATGAATATATGACTTCAAAGAACACGTTCCAAGGTCGGACGTACTTAAGTTCGGATACGCCATGCAAATCTGATGCGAATGTAGATCTTCTAAATGATTTTCATACACCTGAATTTTTGAATTCAATCAAGTGTTCTGGACTACCCAATCACGAACTCAATCTCAAAATTGGTACACCGGTTATGTTATTGCGAAACATAGATCATTCTCTTGGTTTATGAAATGGTACACGACTGGTGCTTACAAAACTTGGAGATCACGTGGTTGAGGCAAATGTTATATCAGGTGATAATGCTGGTGAAAAGGTTTTAATCCCTCGGCTATCTGTGACACCTTCGGATAAAAGAATGCCTTTCCGATTTCAGATGAGACAATTTCCATTTATTATTTCTTATGCGATGACGATAAATAAAAGCCAAGGCCAATCACTCAATCATGTTGGTTTATTCCTAAAGAAACCTGTGTTTTGTCATGGTCAATTGTATGTTGCTGTCTCACGCGTCACTAATCGAAAGAGGTTGAAGATTTTAATATATGATGACGAAAATCCTGAAAGAAAGACTACCACAAATGTTGTTTATAAGGAAGTGTTCCAAAATTTGTAATAGTTATTTTTACGTTGTGTTACAAATTTTAATTCTCAATAGATAGTTAGTATTATGTCATGTTATTAGTGATCGAATTACCATATTATATGAATTTTATCAATAATGATGATTTTTTTTTTCTGTTTATCGTATTATATTTTAATTATGCGTAGTTTTTTTTACGATCTATAATATATCTAAATACAATTATATTTATCGCTATTTAGAAATGATCTTCCCGTGCATCACACGGACAAATACTAGTTTATATTACTATAATAAAACATACGATGTTACTTAGTAGTGTTTCCAGAAATTATTAATATTTTATTATTTCATGAGTAACTTATTCTTTTATCATATATAATTTGTCAATTACTCCTATAAAATATGGATGGAGACCAATCTAAAGAAACGAGGGTTTTACGCAAGAACAAGAAAAACAAAGACGCCATTGTATTGTCTATTATACCATACGGAAAATAAATTTTGATACATTCAGTTGTTATTCTATTTATTTGTCTATAAATTTTATAACAATGCATTAACTTAAATAATTTTTTTAATTGCTTCCACTTCAAGAAGCAAGATTGCCCGACAAATGTCGATGCTGCGATTGCCAGCATCATCTAAATATGCAACTCCTTAACGTCATTAATTGTTTATACATCTAGCATATACTATATCGTCTATCACGTCAATATGCTATGGGTGTGTTTGCTTAAGGCTGAAGAGTGTTGAGTTAAACTTTACTGAGAGAGTTAATAAATATACTTTATTTCTAAACTTATTGAGGACAATCTAAAACAAACACACCTTACATTTATTATGTCGTTACATTTGTCTTAGCATTATATTTACCTTATGTGAATATTATGTTGTTATACATTATTATATGTGGTTACAATATTTTCAGTTGGTCTAATCCATGGATGCATGAATGGACAACTAATTGGTTTGAAGACATTAATCAGTTGAATATGATATTTGTAGTTTTTTTTTTTGAGTTTTATTAATAAATAATGGTCTCTGAGAGTTATTTTGGATAAAAGGTATTGTAAAGAGAGTTTGTTAAATTTAAATGTGCACCTTTTCGAAAAACAAAAAGAAATTCAAATGTGCACGGCAGATTTTCCCCCACAAATTTATGTGTATTTACTTAAAAAAAAAATACTAAGTTAAATAAAAAAATTAATGAATATGCCTTATTAAAATTTGATCCTTTAAATTCATGAGGGAAATGCAAACACACACTCAATTTACTTAAAACTGAAAAATGCTGCACCAAATCTGACTGAGGAAATTAATATGTATACTTTATTGAAATTCGATCATCTAAATCTAATGAGCCCAACCTTAAATAAACGGACGTATTTGCAAAACCATATATTCGCATTGTAGAGGAGACTCGAGCCTTACTAGTTTGGTCAAAATTGAACCGCAAAGCAGTAGAACTGAACACACCTCAAAATCGAACACACTTTTTTCTATTTTGCCCGACCCATTCTTCTCGTTCTCAAAGAATCTCCTCCGCAATCAGCTGATAAACACTAGCCGTTCAGAGCGGCGGTGGAATGGGCAATCCGAAACAGAAGTGGACCTCAGAAGAGGAAGAAGCGCTGCGCGCCGGCGTGGCCAAACACGGCGCTGGAAAGTGGAAAAATATCCAGAGAGACCCTGAATTTAACCATCTCCTTTATTCTCGCTCCAACATTGATCTCAAGGTATACACATGCTTTTTGAATTATTTCCGTGTATGTAACTTTCCAGTTGTTTTTTAGTGGTGTTTACCTAATTTATTAGTGTGCTTCTTCTGATCCTCAAGGTATGTATGCATATACACACATGCTTTTTGGTTTATATGTGTACGTAGTTTTCCATTTTCTTTTATTTCGGGTGGGTCTTTACCTAGTTTATTAATGTGTTTTTGTAGTTCTATATGCATTAGTAGGAAACAGATCGTGTTGCTGAGGTTAAAATTAGGAGAACTGCAGTTATCTTCTTCAGTTTTTGTGTGTGTGTGTGTGTTCGTTCCTGGTGATTTGAGCATTGTGGTGGACGAGTTAATATTGCTGAATTGGAAGTTAGTGTTGAGACAGAAATTTATATGCGAAAACCTAGGGGTGGCTGAGCTATTAAGTGTACTAAATTTGCTAGGTGATTGGACGGAGGTGATTTTACCATAGAACTGAACTGCTGCCTGTAAACAACAATTTTCAAGTCTTCCTTCAACAACTTCACGGAATACTTTAGATTTTAATTTTCTTTCGGTGATTGGAAGAGTTTCTGTTTGTGGTTTTATGGGGGGAAAAGCACATTTTGGGAATCACGCATTTGATCATGAAGAGTAATTCTCTAATTACTGAAGGGTGGTGGAGTGGATGTGGATACCCAATGTTCCATTTTATAAAACATCAGAACATTGTAAGGTGGATGATACAGCTCGTGAACCTACAGCATCTACTAATACCACGGAGGTGATGGATGTTTCATACATCAGATGCTTTTTTAGATCACTACTCTGTGATAAAGTTCAAAGACATACTCATTTCTAACTCAATGTTTTTCAATCTTTACAGCATTTTATAGAAACATCTTTATACAAGAAATAAAACATAATTGTATTTCCATTTTCAGTTTCCAGTTGAATGGTATGTTAGTCAAATGGAGAGTATCCTATTCCTCTTGTATAGGACAAGAAAAATGTATTTCAATGTTGCAAGCAATACTTCAGCACGTACGTGAAGTACTCTTGTTTTTTAAGAGAAGAATTTATCAATTCTTTAGATTGGTGTTGTTTGTACAGTAGGATGTCACTTGTGAGGTTCTACACAACGTCCATGTGTGTATTTATACTCATTGAAACAAGCTGATTGGCTTTGTGGTACCGAGAGATTGATACTATATCTTGACAACGAATAAAAGCATGGTCTGTATTGGTTTCTTACTCAGGATAAATGGCGGAATTTGAGTGTAGCAAATGGTCAAGTGCCTAGAGATAAATCAAAGGCACCAAAACCCAAGGTGAATCCTGCCGATGCCCCTGCAACTCCCCTTCCCGTGGCACAGACCTCTGCTTCCAATCCCATCACTCCATCTTCGCAGGATGCATCAACAGATGTAGTTATGATCGATTCTTTGAGGCCCTTACCTGAAGGAAACAATGCTGCCAAGTAAGTTTGTACTGCTTCCTATATCTAGACTTAATTATTTCATAGGGATGTAGATTTAATTTTTCTTAATATGGTCATCTATGGACCTGCCATATGATGGTCTGCTTGACCTCAAGCAATTTATACTTATTTATTGCGGGTGGTTACTAGTTTTTTATCTCGTGTTGTCATGGTTGCTTATCCGCTGTCATGGTGATCTCGTTTTCCCTAGTAGTTTATGCAGCTTAGCGAGAAAATATTATGTAGTGCTAAAAGCAGTAACTATTGTATATAAAGTGGGAAAAGAATTGGTGAAGGGAATATTTTTAATGGTGTAAAGGTGGAGCAAAGCCTTCTCCATCCACTTCTCCCTAACTTCGGGGACCAATCCACTAAATTTACTCTATAACAATGCTTGTTCTCTTCTTTTGTGTCGGCATTGAATGCTCTTTTTTTTGGAGGAAAGGTATTGAATGCTCTTGACGTTGTCACAATCACGCTCCACAGATTATTCAATGAGCTTCTTATAAGTTATAACATCAAATGTTCATTGTAACACTTTTCAAAGCGCCCCTGAAACTTGAGCTTACACTTAGGTCTCCTGGCTTCTCCATTGGTGCTTGACTATGCTGCATTTCTCGGTCTATTTTAACCTCTGTTCCTTAGTTTCTTCTGGTGTTGTCGGTCCTGTGCATCTAAAATTCATTTAGACTTAGTTGAATTTAGGCTTTACATGATCCTATCTAATAGAAAATGGGGATCTAAACTAACAAAGTTCCTGCGACATCATCAAAATCTAATCACCTCAATTAAAGGGCACCTAAATAAAATTTTGTATGGTGGTTGGATTAGGCATGTATATCTACTCTGTATACAATCAACAATGTAATCTTGTAAAGGATGGTCAAAGATAGCCGTAAATATATGAATGCATTGAAGGAATTTTCTATTGATTTCATTACGGGGGGTTCTTGTTCTTCCACCCCGACCTCATTCAGTTACATGTTTGCCTACACCCCTCAGAATTATAGAGATTGTACAAGGATAAGAATGTGAACAATAAATTAAGAGGAAATAGTATAAATCTAGTCATGTTGAAAAAAGTATCACATGAGTTTGCGTGTGCAGAAAAAGTACATTTGTGTTTTAATAATTTTCTGTTTTTTAAAGGCAGGTTCATCATATCTTTATGTTGCTTGAAAACAATAGAAATTCATTAAGTTTTGCTGGCTTCGGAACATGAAATCATATCTAATTTGTAGCATAAATTTTGAATGACTCGATGTTGCATTTTAACAAAGCAAAGGTCTTATGAGATTCCTTGATCGACTTTAATTATAAAGAGATAAAGTTGGGTTGAGCTGACTTCAGCAACTACCATTTGATCGACTATAATTTAGAGGTTGTTTGGAAACAATTGTTTCCAGCTTAAAAATCACTTCTGCCAACAAAAAATGATTCTCAACGTGTTGCAATCTCTATTTCTGATCTTAAAGTTCAGTTGCAATCTGATCCAAAGAACCTTGAATTGGCGGCTTCCAACTGATTCTCGGTTATTCTGGTAACATTAATAAAAAAGTTGATTTTTTTCCAAACACTATCCACTTTTAATTTTCCTATGAAGATCACTTTGAATCACTTTTTCAAAATCACAATCAGTTGCAGATACCCCGTTAGATGTATTCTATGGCAATACATGTGTACGTGTATTTTATGTGGAACGAAAAACAATATGATGCTTTAAATTCAGAATAGGTAAACTGACCATTTTGGGAGTGCTTCGTCATTCTAATTATCTGTCTACTTTGAGCTTCAAACTTCACAGAATGTGATCACTGTGGCTTGAAGTGTATGAGTTAATTATTGCAGCCTTGTATTGCTGGGAAAGGCAGTTGGAAGGAAATTTGCCTTCTGATTGTGAAGTCAACGAGCTTTCTAAAAGAATGTAGATCTCACTTGGTTCATAATTTCCCATGTAAAACATACTTATCTATAAGCTTTTGTGGTCATTCTTCTATTACAGCTGTGGAATGGTGGTTAAATTTGCTGGTGGCCATTGGATCAGTCGGAAGGACCTTTGAAGCAATGTCCTTGTATTCCTTTTTTTAAGGCAATAAACAGTTGTAGCACAGGAGAGCTAATATTAGTGAATAAGACAGAGTTGGCTCAGTTGGCAATGACCATATTACTTTGAATGTGACAGTTCTATGAGCATACTGAAGGATAACGTTATACTCAATTTTCTATTTCCGTGCTTGGTGGAGCTAAGGAGAGCGATCAGTTACAAATTTATTTATCTTTTTGGTTTTTGGCAGTGGGGATTGTAGGATGGGACAGGAGTGTCTCGACTCTAATGATGGCTATAGTGGTTGATTGGTTGGTTTAATAGTTGTTGTAGTGGCTGATGGAGCTTTATGTCTGGTTGTAGTGTTACATTATGGTACTGGATAAGCAGTTCTGGCGAACATGTTTAATTTCATCATTGGTCTCATTTTCGTGTTTCGTTGTCAGAAAGACATCGGATAGAATGAACCACCTTATAATATTCTGGTCTCTGATCTTTCCATTTCTTCATGGTCTATCTGTGCGGTTTATATTTCTTTTATTTAATGCCGGAATCAATTTCTTCTTCTAGGTACAATGGAATGATATTTGAGGCCTTGAATACTCTTAAAGAGCCAAATGGATCAGATTGTAGTACAATTGCTACTTATATTGAGGTTTGTCTTTCATGTTGTCCTTGCTTTCTGTGCTATCTGTTGCTGAAACTGTTTGCAAGTATAATTTGTTCGAAAGTGGATTCTTTGAGGACTTCATCACCAAGTGGATAGAAGTTGTCTGAGGGTAGTATAGTCATTCTGAGATAAGAGTCCCTTTCATGTTTGATTAAAAGCTCTGAAGGTACGGTTTCAAAATGCATACACTGAGAAGTATTAGAACATGCCAGACAGTTTTTGCTTTTTGATGTTAACATTTTAAACCAAATGTGTTTCTGCTCCTCTAAGGGCTAGTTGGTGACGTGATTTTTACATCTGTAATTCAGCTTGCTTGTGATTCCTTGAGCTCATAAACGGATCGTACATTGTATTTTACACTAATTATAGCATTTCGTCATTTCCTATTTAAGTTGCTCTATTTAGTGCTTAATTTTAATGCAGACCTGGGTATATCTTGTAATCAATGTTTTGGAAGTTCAAGTTTACAAAAAACCTGAGGTGCTTTGATAGATGGATTTGAAATGCATGGATTTATAATCAGTGGATTTCAAATTCACTCAAGATAGAGGGGATTTGAAATCCACTAAAATCCTTAAAAAATAGCTCAAAATGAAAGTGATGGATTTCCAAATCCATGATAGTCCAAACAATATCAGTGGATTTGGGACTATGAATTTCAAATCCATTCTCCAATCCTTCCATCCAAATGCAACCTTTAGGTTTGGTACCCCAACCCCAAATCATAAATTGTTTACTCCCTTCTTGCCAGAGAGCCTTATTTCTGAAACTCTTTTTGGTCCTAAAAATAAGCCCTATTTCAAAAGTCATTCTTAGTTATTAAAAAATTAAGCTTTGTTATCCTCTTCTGATAAAATGCGTTGAATTAGTTAATCCAACCAAAATAAAAAATATAAAATTGAAGGAACAACTGAGATTAATGGCCCAAGAAAAGGTGTAAAAAGTAAAATGTTGTACTCTGGGGAAATATGTATGTTTTTTCTAGGGCCGAGGGAGATTCTATATTTGGACATGGCAATATGTTGTAGCCAAGTTGTGATGCAAATCAGATTCACCCCGTAGAGAATAGGTTTACTTCTAACGATGATTTGCTGAGGGTAGCAGGTTTTTGTTTCACAACGTGTCTCAATGGTTACGACTAACCTGGGCTAGGTCTAGAAAATCCTGCAAACCCTAAATTTGATGACAATTTCTTGCTTTTCTATTTGCATCTTTTTAGAGCTTTGATGGTTTTGTTGTACTACTGTAAATTAGAGGTGTGAAAAACTGTTCGGGGTAGATTAATAAATAGATGAAATACATGATATGTAGATTTACCTACTAATTTACCGTCTTACACTGAAATTTCGATATCATGTCAGTTTATGCTTATATTTTGTTGTGTTCCACATTTTAGGAAGTTAAATTTGTCTGTTTTTTGTTCTTTGTCTTCTTATATTCTTTGCAGCAAAAGCAGGAGGTGCCTCAAAATTTCAAAAGGGCATTGAGTTCTAGATTAAGGAGGCTTGTGCAACAAGACAAACTTGAAAAGGTTTCTTTTTTCCCCTTATTATCAAAACAAAATGCACCCGCGATTGCACTTTTAGCAGTTATCCTGCATTTTTTGCTACTCTAGCCTTCTCATGGTTTCCACTAATGACGAAGAAAGACTTGCAGGCCCCTCATATGAAATATTCAAAGCCGAAAACATTTTCTTTGTTTGGCCCATATCGTCAAATGTCTTCGCCCAAAATAAGCTGACCCTTTCTTTATTAAGTTTTGGATATTTCTTTTTCTTATGAAGCTATCTTTCCTTGTTAATGAGCACGTTAATCTGGTGGTCTGTTCACCCTACACCCAGTGCACACATCGGGTGTAGGATGAAATAAACAGTGAAGAGCTAAACAGTTCATATTCCTATCTTCCTTCAAATGCAGGTTCAGAATTGCTACAGAATTAAAGGTAAAGCACAGATAGACACGAGAGGCCCCACCATGAGACCGAAAGATTTGCAGCCTAGACAAGTTCAGAGCATTGGGTATCTTGGAGATACGGTCGAGGAGGCAGCGGTCTCTGCTGCTTACAAAATTGCGGAAGCTGAAAACAAATCGTTTGTGGCTGCTGAGGCTGTCAAAGAGGCGGAAAGGGTATCTACAATGGCTCAGGACATGGAGTCGCTCCTCCAGTTTGCGATGGATTGTTTTGATCAATGTAACACGCACCAAACTCCTCTCTGTTTTATTTTAGAAGAATTGTACGGGCAAATTGCAAAAGTCGTCCTGTAACATAGGGCTTGTCTGAAAATCAGTATTTAACTTTTCTTTTACAATTTCGTCATTTACCTTAATGATTTGAATTTGGTTATTTTTTAAGCTAGAATTTGAAATTCTCACCGGATAATTGCACGTGCACCGTTGTACATGACTGCGTCAAATTGGAAGTTTTCATTTTCTCCCAGCTTTGTAAATAATGTGGACGTGCCATTTTGATAAAGAACATGAAATAAAAAAATATACCAAAAATGGACCTCAGCTGGGACCACTCCACTAAGTAATTGGAAAGATGAAATTCCCAAATTTGACGTGGTCATGAGATGTGCACATGCATTATTCAATGAGGATTTTGGGTTTGGGTTAAGAATGGAACAAATTTGAGCAAGTAAAAACATAAATGATTGATTTTGGGATGGCCTATAAATTACTTTCCCAGAATTTTACTGTTGAGGGTTGATAATATGTTCTTTTTTGGCAGGTGCACGTGGTGAGATTCTTCTAATGGCGTAGGAAGTATCAAAATCTTAGCTTCTTCCAGAAATATGTAAATAGATTTTGAAGTGGCTGCTTTCTTTTGGAGACGAGTAGCTGTACTGATTAATTTGATTTGATTTGATTATAGTTGTGTTCCTGAGGGATAGAAGATGAGTCATCTTTATATATCAAGTGAACGTGGTCTTATGTGTAAAATGGATGAATATCTTTGTTTATCTTCCCCTAAAACTCCATTTCGCCTTTGTCATCGGGGTCCGGCTATCCGATTCGATTTGTGCGGATTTTACCCGATCCAGTTGAGTTTTTTAAGGCTATGCCGGTTTTCGTTACAACCCTAACCCGACCCGCGGAAATTGGGTTTTAATTATTTATCGGGTACCCGATCTTAGAACAAAAGAAAGACTTAGTGGGTTAGGGTTTTAGAACTGAAACTGAACCCAAATTTATTCAACGAGTTTCTTCCACAAAATGTTCAACGATTTCCAAAATTCAATTTGCAGATTGTGTAATTCGCCGTCACTGCGTTTGCCGCTGTTGTCATCGCCGCCATCAATGTCGTCACAGTCGCACTTCTTTAGTTCTTGTTCATCACTCAATCTCGTACTCCGGAGAGTGCATAGAAGTTAGAACGCACTTAAGTTTTTTTCTTTCTTCTATTTTGTAGCAAGACAAACAAAATGTTCTAATAAAATACCTACCAGAAAGATGACAAGAAATGAAGAGCATATGAATGCTCCTATTTGATAATAAAAAACGTTAAAAAGCCCGACCCAATCCGTCGGGTGCCTGCACTGCAGGTAGAAAAATTGGGTAATTTTGTCCGTACTTGACCCAAAAAATCTCGAAACCCAAAAATCCTGACCCGATGCCACCCATATTTATGTTAGCGAAAACCCTAAATCTAACACATCATGTAGCAAACATATTCGTTTTAGCAACTTTTTAGAAACATATTAATTCTAGCACATTTTGTACTTTTATGACCAATCTCACTTGCACCCCCTCCCACCCCTATGCAATTTCACAATCCCCAATACCATTTTTTATGCAATTTTTCACATTTTTATCTGTCCTCATTTATTTTTTGTACTTTTATATTTGTCCTCTTCCCTCCTTTTTTAGACTCTATTTTCACCTTTTTATCTTTTTAATTCTCACACTAAAATCTTCTTCGGTACAACATGAGAACGACATCTGACACGAATTAGTGGCACGCCATATTTTACATGGCACAATGGGTTCGAAACGACGTAAAAATATTGTATTACTACGAGAAGAATGTTTATGTGTGTACTCGTGAGATGATAAATATACCTCGTGTCATGAATTAACACAATAAAAAACGACATGCGTAGAAATGTTCTTTGTGTACTCGTGTCATGACAAGTGTACATCTTGTCATAATAAATACACACCGTACCCACTAAAATGCACAACATTACTTCTACTTCTTCTTTTAGTTCATCTTCTCCGTTCATATTTGGACTCATCGAAGTTACAACAACAATAGAGGTATGGTTTCATACAATATCTACTGATGGCAATGTCGTTCCCTTGTCGGAAACTTCACCAGCACCCTCTTCCGTTGCTTTAGGACCAGAGCCGCCGGCTGTTGGCATATCCATCGCCGTTTGGCCAGATCCATTCCTCCCCCGGCCACCATCTACTTTCTCCATATTTTAAAAACATCACCATTGAGGAAGCTTGAGAAAATGGAGAGTAAGAGAGATATTGAGATTTGTAATTATTTTTGTGGAAAATTCTCCATTGCAGAGATAGAGAAAGAAATAGAGCTTCAGAGAAATAGAGAGTTTTGAAATGGGAGAATAGAGAGAGAAAGAAAGACTTTTGACATGGGAGATAGAAGGAGAGGAGAGAGAAAAATGTATGACATATGAGAGGAAAGGGGGGCAGGGGATCGTGAGATGAACAATAACAAAGTAATATATTTGATACTTTTTGGATTTGTTTACAATATATATGTGTGTGTGTGTGTGCGCGCGCGCGCTATAGATATTGCTAGTTATAAGACTTCCACTTTATATTAATTGAAGGTTTATTTTTGGAGAGGAACATTAATTGAAGTTGTATGTCGGGTGGATAAGAGAATATAATTGCTTCATCAATTATTCCCAAGGTAAATATACTAAATTACAAGGGCAATAAACTCTATTACCTTTGCCAAAATTGGAAAAATGTAGTTGTATTTTCATACACAATGTATGTGCCTAACAAATGACGGAGTAAACTTGATCTGTTGACTTTTTCCAAATTTGATGTATTACAACATCCTCATTTGATAGTTATTAAGATACATATGTATGTATTTACTAGCAATTAATATGTATGTTGCACGTGGCTTGTAAATTTTATAAAAATGTTAAAATAACGTAGATTTTTAATTTAAAATGAATTTAAGTAATAATTATTTTAAATTATTCCATTATAATAAAAATATTTTATGTGCATATACTACATTGTGGATGTAGATTTTTTTAACCTTTTTATAATAGTGTAGTATCTATATATACACATATTATATTAGTCTAATATATATCTCTGACTCTATTGCATTTCTTGTAAAGAATACACACTGTGTATGCATGCATTTAAGTCGATTTAGGTACTTATTTTATAACAATTGCATGCATAAATAGTCGAGAGTTGCTTATATTTGATATATTGGGCTGTTTGACGTGTATTGGCTTGTTTTGTAGAATTTTAATGCTTTCAAGCTAAAAAGAAGAATTTACGAAGGCTACACGAAGAAACAAGTCAAGAAGGAACGAAATGGGTCACATTGGGCCCAAAAGTCAAGCCCAGTCTGCCAAAGAATCATCGTGACCGCACCAAGATTGGACGCGGTCACATAAAAAACGAGCTAAAATGCCAAAATTTGGACTGGCTGAAGCGACCGCGCTGAAGGGCGACGTGGTCGCGCCAAAAGTGGCCTAAATAAGCTTCTAGCGATGTCAAGGGCAACGCGACCACGTCGCTTGTCGCGCCAAAAAGCATGTCCCCAACTCAAATCCGTTTTCAATTAGGATTTTAATCCTATTCTCTCTAGTATTCGTCCCCAACTTATGAAGAGAGGTCCAAGCTCGAGATTTTGATGTTCAACTCACAATTTTACATACTTTCAAGCACGAGGCTTGGAAGCGAGGATCGAAGGGCAAGACTCAACGAAGATCGGCGGCTCAAGATCCAGATTTAGTTTGTTCTTAATTTTGTATTTAATTTTCAATGACTTTTGTCTATGAATTTTTCTTTGAGTTAAATACAATTATGAGTAGCTAAACACGTTTGTGTTCTTGGGCTAGACTCCAATTCATTGTGTTTATCTATGTATTTGTTTTATTCTTATGATTTAATTTAATTTGATCACTTAAGTTAAATCTACAAGCTTAATAGTTTCGCTTCGGGAGAAAAAAAATGTCAATAGACATACAACACATAGCGCGGTTATTTATGTTCGTGTAGGCTTTGGTTAAGGGTCTTTTGGGAGTCTTTAGGTTTAGTCGACTCGGGAGGGTGACTAAGTCTAATAGATCAACAATCTAATTGCTTCGAGAGGAGGGTTAGGTTCACTTAAGTGTCGTCTAATAAACACTAAAATTGGTATAAAAGTCTAAAATTTTAGGTTAAATACATCAGGATCGTAATTGAAATCTATACCCTAAGATACGCTTTAATCCATCTAAGTCGTCCTTATTCATTAATTCTTTGTTTTCCAAGTTGTTCATAATTTATTTAGTACCTTTAGGTAAATTAGTATTAAGTCTACAAACAACCTTCACTAATCTAGAGTTTAATTAGGAGAGTCTTAGAATATTGGGAGTATGACGTTTAGCGTCAGTCCTTTAGGATTGACCTTGACTACCGCTACCTACACCTACACAGTACACTTGCGGAAAATTAGGGTTAGCAAAATCATTTTCACTAAGTTAAATGAGTAACTTACTGTTCGCAATACGATACACAAATTTATTTTTCTTCAATTCTTAATTGTATCATATCATATGAAACTATGAACTTTTCAATCATATGTCATAAAGATATATAAATAAAGATGATAATATATTTAACGATTCAAGCATGAAATCATATGCAACGGAATTATTATTTATTACTTTTATATCATCTATAAATGTTGGTTCCAAATGTTAAAGGTTTAGTTGGGGTAAATAACTTATAGTTTTTTTCTTTGAAAAAACAGTAAGCTTGCAGCTAGCTATTAACTTCGAAATTTATAGCAATCAATGTCTTATGAGTTGTGTAGCGGAAAAACTTTAAGAACATGTGTTCAAATAATGCAGTAGGTTTTAACAAGTAAGTAAGTTTGCAAAAATAATAAATAAATAAGTACGCAAATAGTTTTATAATAGTCTGAGAATGGGCAATCCTTCAACGTCACTCTACTCTCACTCAAAGTAATTCACTAAACTTGGTCTACAAAATTTAGTCCAAGAAATAATTTAGGAATTCACTCAAAATCTTAGCTTATTACATACAACTAGCTTTCACATATTGTCACAAGCCTACATCTTTAGCTAGCAATTAACTTGTGCGTTACACGCGACTTGTAAACTTTTTAAATAAAATATTGATGTAGGGATTTAATTTAAAATAAATTTAATTAAGTATCTAATTCTATAGTAATTCTTTATTATAAAAAAATATGTACATATCTTGCAATATAGATATTGATTTCTAATGTTCTTTAGTTCTTTTCTAATGGTGTTACACACACTCATTCACATGCTATAATAGTGTAATATAGATATCTCTGACTCTATTGAATTTTTTATTATATTTTCTTTTGTTAAGTTTAAAAATTTATTATTTATAGTTTTCTTAAATAGTATATAATACAAATTATTTATCTCTCACTTGTATAATACTCCATCTATTTCATAATAATTGACATTTTAGAAAAAAGATGAAAGAATTAAGAATGAAATAGATTGACAAATATGTCCTCAACTAAATTGTGGAATGAAGGAGGAAGAGGAAATGAAGGAGGGAGAGTATACGATAATTTGGTGGAAGACCGGAAAATTTTAGGGGTGATAAAGATTTGACCAAATCAAAAGATTAGTGATAAGTTGAAAAATAGAGATATTTTATGATTGAGCCCAGAAAGAATTGTTGAAGTTCGTGAAAAATATCTAAAACGTCAATTAATTGGAAAAATGAATAACTAGTTAAAACGTCAATTAATATGGAATGGAGGGAGCATTTGAATATACCTAATTTTTTAATAAAATATTATTTAAGTTGTATAAATAAAATAACCAATGTTTTTAACATTCACATTCCATTTAAATCTTTAGTTTTGACTATAATTATATGTAAATTACATCATTCATGGCTTATAAACTAAAAAAATTGAGACTTCATCAGATTCAGGAAGAGATTTATAGCACTGGTTACACGGACAACCTATTCAATAGGAGATTGATGCGCAAGTGGAGCTTAATACCATTTTGGCGTAGCAACATGATTTCTTAAATCTAAAGAGCTGAGCTTCTTGGCTTCGGCATGGGGATCGCAACACAACCTTCTTTCATAATATATTGCATATGGCTAAGACAAGGTCAACTTTGTATTGCATGATGATAAATGGGGTCATCTCTTAGGACGTGCATGTGATCAGTGAGCACGTAGTATCCTATTTTTCCTCTCTCTTTCAGTTGATGAGGTACCGAACTCGCCCAACTTCTCGGTCATGCATGGCCCGTTCAATCAGAAGATTCTAGGACCGCACAATGCAACACTTATTGGACTGCCGTCGACAGAAGAAACTCAGTAGATGGTGTTTGGTTTGGCGGCCGATAGTTTTCCATAGCTCGACGAACTTTTGCGGGGCTTCTATCAGCATGGTTAGGGTATTCTCAGTGATGAGGTCGATCGCCACGGTTGTGCACTTCTTTTTCACCACTAGTTTTATTCCTATTGGTCAGAATACTAGCTTTGTTACTTTAATCCCTAAAGTTTAAGGGATTTTCGTCCGGAGGACTTCCGACTGATTGCTTAGGTAATATCTTGCTTAAGATTTTTACTCAGATTTTGGCTACGAGTCTTGGCTTTTCTATTTGTGATTATGTATTCCATATCAGTACGGATTCATTCCCAGGAGAAGAATTCATTATTGCATTATGCTGGCTTCAAAATGTATTGATTGCTTTGAAAGGCAGCGCAATACTAATAATATTGTTGTGAATATTGATATTATGAATGCTTTTGACACTAATAGCTGTCAAGATAGAAAACCATGCAGCTCATGCAATTCCATGTCATACACCAACAGCTTATGTGGCATCCTGTCACACTGCTCATCCACATCAGATTCCAAGTGGCAAGATGAGTCAGCATTCTTGTGCCTCAAGACATATAATGGAAGAGTTGGTCAACTCAACTGATGAAGCATTAATTGGAAGCCAAGTACAGCCTGAGGAGTGTCTCCCAGCTTCCAGGAAGAAGACAAAGTTGATGCAGCAGCTTTCATTAATGAACTGCAAAAACAGCTGTACACAAGAACCAATCCAACGGCTATTAGTGTGTTGATCAAGTTTGTTTGTTGTTCTTGTTGTAGTTAGCCGCCATGTTGTTAACCTAGATGTTGGTGATTTCATTTGTATAAATAGATGATAGGCTACTGTTGTAAAGATCATCCAATACATCAATACACAAAACAAAAATATTGAGCTGCAATCCTTTTTCTTCACTATGCCTTTGTTTGCAAGAATAATAGTTTTTCTGATATGGTATCAGAGCAGGTCTTAGGGTCTGTTTCTGAATACTTCTCTTCTATCATTTCCCTTCTATCCATTGTCTCTAACCATGGCAGCTGAAAATACTGGAACCATCAATATACCTACTGCTACTGTCCCTGCTATCACTCCTCAAATTCCTATCATCCAACTTCAGAGTCAGCTCATCTCTCTCAAACTTGATGAGTCTAACTATCTTATATGGAAACAAAAGGTCCTAACAGCCATCCGTGGATATGGCCTTGAAGGATACATCACTGGAGAGGAAGAAAAACCTGAAAAATTCAACACCACAGCCACTGGTCAAGAGCTTAATCCATCCTTTGTTCTTTGGATCAAACAAGATCAGTTTCTTGCTTCTTGGATTCTGTCATCTCTCTCTGACAGCATACTCACTCTCATGGTGGGGCTAAGCTCGTCCAAGGAAATATGGGACACTCTTCAAGTCAATTTCTCTAGCCAAAACAAAGCAAAGGTTATGCAACACAAGCTGCAACTTCACAATCTCAAGAAAGCTGGAATTTCCATGAGGGAATTCTTGAGTAAAATGAAAGGGTGCTTTGATATACTTGCCTCAGCTGGACAGGCAATATCTGAATCAGATCAGATTTTATATATCCCTGGAGGTCTTGGCTCAGAATATGATTCAGTCATGGTGAATATTGCTTCCAGACGAGATGCCATTACTGTTCCAGAACTACAAGCTCTCCTGTTGAGCTTTGAGTCAAGATTAGAGAGTAACCAGCCGTCTCTCACCAATTCTGATGGTTCCCAAATCTCTGTCAATTCAGTAACTCAAACCACCAAGGGGAGATTTCCAGCAAACAATTACCAAGGAGGAGGAGGCAGAGGCAATGGTTACAATAATAATAATTCTGCAGGAAGAAATGGTGGAAGGAACAACAACAACAACAGAGGAGGTTACAGAGGTGGCCGTGGTGGAAGGTTTATCCAAGGAAAAGTAACATGTCAAATCTGTTACGTTCAAGGACACACTGCAGACAAGTGTTGGTATAGGGCTGACCCCTCTTATCAGGGGCAAAGGAACAACCAACAGACTCAGAACTATAACAATCCAAGAAATCCTTCACTTAACATGGTCCAAGTTCCAAACTATGGTGGTGATGGTGGAGGAGATAATAGCTGGTATCCTGATACAGGAGCCTCCAACCATGTGGCAAACGATTTCAGTAATCTCAACCTCAGCAATATGAGTGAATACCATGGATCCTCTAAAGTGCAAATGGGCAATGGTGCTGGTGAGTCAATTGCTCACATTGGTAACACTCTTCTTTCCTCCTCTAACCAATCTAGAGCTTTCATTTTAAGAAATCTGTTGCATGTCCCAAACATTACCAAAAACTTGTTAAGTGTATCTCAGTTTGCTCTTGACAATAATGTGTTCTTTGAATTTCACCCATCTTTTTGTCTTGTCAAGGACCAAGTAACTCAGGATGTGTTACTCCAAGGGAATCTTAAAGCTGGACTCTACCATTTCAACCTTCAACCTCTCAAGCACCACATCTCATCCAATCATGTTCCTGCTTCTAGCTTTAATTCTGTTTTTCCTAGTTCTGTTTCAAATTCAAATGTATTTTCCATTTCCCTAAGCAAAGACCCTAGTCTAGACACATGGCATCAAAGAATGGGACATTGTAGCTATGATATTGTAAGAAGGGCTTTGCAAGATTGTAATATTTCCATTTCAATGAAAGAATCTGCCGATTCCCCTTGCCAATCCTGTCTCTTGGCAAAAAGTCATAGATCTCCATTTCCAAATTCTGTCACTACTTATACTTCACCTTTCCAGCTTGTTCATAGCGACTTATGGGGTCCTGCACCCACCAAATCTCGAAATGGTTTCTCATATTACATTAGTTTTATTGATCACCATTCTAAGTTTGTTTGGATATATTTGTTAAAATTCAAGAGTGAAGTTACCTCAGCCTTCCTTAACTTCAAAAGTATGGTTGAAAACCAGTTTGGTGCTAAGCTGAAATGTCTTCAAAGTGATGGGGGAGGTGAATTTCAAGGCTTAAAATCCATACTACAAACTGCTGGGATAGAACACAGAATCTCTTGCCCTTATACCCCTCAGCAAAATGGGATAGCCGAGAGAAAGCATAGACATATAGTAGAGATGGGTTTGTCTCTTTTCGCTCAGTCTCATTTGCCCATACATTTCTGGGATGATGCCTTCATTTCTTCTGTCTACACCATAAACAGATTACCCACCAAATCTCTAAGCTATAAAAGCCCACTTGAAATTCTCTATAAACATGAGCCTGCATATTCTAAGCTTAGAGTCTTTGGATGCCTTTGTTTCCCCTACATCAGACCTTATAACAAAAACAAGCTGCAATTTAGATCTGCTCCATCCACCTTTATTGGATATAGCAATCAGTACAAAGGATACAAAGTATTGCTGCCTGATAAAAGAGTTATCATCACAAGGGATGTGGTGTTTAATGAGAAAGTTTTTCCCTATGAAAGCTCTAAGTTAAATTCTCTTCCCAAACCCAATGCCTTTCAAGGCATTTTACCCACACCACCACTGATTCACTCACTTCCAGCTGATTCCTCAAATCTCATCCCTCGTACTGCTCCTGTCCCAGCAGACAACTCTACCTTTGACCACGCTGATTCTGCTTCTGCCAATCATAGCCCTCCTCATACACCAGCTAGTTCATCTCACTTCCCTTCCTCTCATTCTCCTACTCAGTCCCTTGTTCCCGCTCCACCACCCCCTATCCATCCTATGGTAACCCGATCTAAGGCAGGAATCTTCAAACCCAAACTCTACTCCACTATTCTTGCTCCTAGAGAACCCAAATCCTACAAAGAAGCCCTTCTTGATCCAACTTGGCACAAAGCCATGAAGTCTGAATTTGATGCTCTCTTGAAGAACAAAACTTGGGTTCTTACCACCCTTCCTCCTGGTAAAAACCTTGTTGGCAGTAAATGGATTTTCAAAATTAAAAAGAATCCTGACGGTGTGATTATCAGACACAAAGCTAGATTAGTAGCTCAAGGATACTCTCAAGCAGCTGGTTTAAAGTTTTATGAGACTTTCAGCCCTGTAGTAAAACCTACTACCATACGGGTTGTCTTTTCCATTGCTGTCTCTCACAGTTGGAGCATCAAACATCTTGATGTGGACAATGCATTCCTACATGGTGAGTTAGTTGAGGAGATTTACATGAAGCAACCACCCGGTTTTGAGACACACTCTTCTGATGGAGCTGAACTGGTCTGTAAACTGTCAAAGGCCCTTTATGGCCTCAAACAAGCATCCAGAAGTTGGTATCTCAAAGTTAAAGGCCTCTTGCTTTTATGCGGTTTTTCCGCTTCCAAAGCTGACACCTCTCTCTTTTGTAAGTTTCATGGCACTTCTATCATTTACATTCTAATCTATGTAGATGATATCATCATTACAGGCAATTCTGAAACGGCCATTCAAGCTGTAATTCACCAATTGAGCTCTCACTTTTCTCTCAAGAATATGGGGGAAGTTCAACACTTTCTAGGCCTTGAAGTGACTCAGACTGAACAGGGATTACATCTCAATCATAAAAAGTATATCAAGGACCTATTGCACAAGGCCGACATGACAGAAGCCAAAGGTATTGCCACGCCCATGGTCACATCTCCTCAATTATCCAAACATGATGGCAGTCCCTGTTCTAGTGGCTTTCTCTATCGAAGTATTATTGGGGGTCTTCAGTATGTGACTATTACTCGACCAGAAATCTCTTATGCTGTGAACAAAGTTAGTCAGTATACGGCCGCACCCCTTGATTCTCATTGGAAGGCTGTCAAACGGATATTGAGGTATTTAGCAGGAAGCCCCGATTATGGAATCCACTTCCAGAAGTCTTCCCACCAGAATCTTATTGGCTTCAGTGATTCTGACTGGGCCACTGACGTTGATGATCGTAAATCCATCACTGGCTTCTGTATATTCCTTGGATGCAATTTGGTTTCTTGGAAATCCAAGAAACAGCAAAGTGTTTCCCGCTCTAGCACCGAATCTGAATATCGCAGTCTTGCTCACCTTACAGCTGAGCTCATTTGGCTCAAATCTCTTATTCGTGAACTCAAAATTCCTCTTACCACCACTCCTACTGCTTGGGTCGATAATTTGAACACCATCTCACTTGCCTCCAATCCGGTTTTACATGCTCGCACTAAACATGTGGAACTCGATTTACATTTCGTTCGAGAAGAAGTCTCTTCAGGAAGATTGCGAGTCTTACACGTTCCTTCTCACGATCAAACTGCAGATATCTTCACTAAACCACTTAGCAAACAATTCTTCACCAGGCTCCGCAGCAAACTCCACGTTTCCTCCCTCGCCCAGCTCGAATTGAGGGGGGCTGTCAAGATAGAAAACCATGCAGCTCATGCAATTCCATGTCATACACCAACAGCTTATGAGGCATCCTGTCACACTGCTCATCCACATCAGATTCCAAGTGGCAAGATGAGTCAGCATTCTTGTGCCTCAAGACATATAATGGAAGAGTTGGTCAACTCAACTGATGAAGCATTAATTGGAAGCCAAGTACAGCCTGAGGAGTGTCTCCCAGCTTCCAGGAAGAAGACAAAGTTGATGCAGCAGCTTTCATTAATGAACTGCAAAAGCAGCTGTACACAAGAACCAATCCAACGGCTATTAGTGTGTTGATCAAGTTTGTTTGTTGTTCTTGTTGTAGTTAGCCGCCATGTTGTTAACCTAGATGTTGGTGATTTCATTTGTATAAATAGATGATAGGCTACTGTTGTAAAGATCATCCAATACATCAATACACAAAACAAAAATATTGAGCTGCAATCCTTTTTCTTCACTATGCCTTTGTTTGCAAGAATAATAGTTTTTCTGATAATAGCTGGGATTTTCTGATTCAGGTCTTAGATTGAATGGGTTTCTCGAAAGTCTTTGTTTGCTGACGTGTGCTCACCTTTCACTTCTGGTGAACCGTTCTCCTCAAGGATTATTTGCTTGTTCTCGTGGGGTTCGACGGGGGACCCTCTTTTGCCTCTACTATTTTGCATCGCTAATGATTGTATGGCTAGGTTGAGTTTGGATCCATCTCGACTCATAATATACAATCAGCTCTTGCTAAAGTCGAAGTGTGATGTCCTCCGTTGCTCTTATATGCCGGTGACATATTCCTCACACCAGCAACGACTTTTTCTAGCGTCCAGGGCATTAAGGAGTCTTGGACCTTTATGGCAATTTATAGGGTCAGATGTTCAATCCTGAGAAGTCTTGAATTTTCTACGATAGGAAACTTTTGTGCTACTTTAAAAGGTTGTTGCGTCAGTTGCTAGGGATACGACATTTATACGTCATCAATGCTCACTAAGAAGGGTGGTCTTTGGCGGCACCACATTCTGTCTTTGATTTTAGCTGCACATGCAGTTTACTGAATATGATGAATAAGGAATAGCACTGGATTAACTGTCCCGCTTCTAGAGTTAGATTTTGGTTGGATAACTAGCTTGTGTATGTGATTATTGATTATCTACAGATTCTCAAGGAGTGTCACCCTTTTCTTAGCCAGTATATTTCTAATTACTTCATCCAGGGGGCGTAGATCCTGGAGGAGGATTCTATCACTACCCACACGCACATAGCTAGAGATATAGTGGCTTTTGTTTTTACCAACCGAGCCTGACCACCGGGGTTCCGATTACTGTTTGGGGCTCTTAGATATGGGCTTCTTTTATTCCCTTATGCATATTGTTTACTATATGGGGAGGGGTTCATAGCAAAGTCTTGGGATGACTAGTCGGGGATTTCATGGTCCACCATGTGTTGCTTGTTCTACAAACAGGGGAGACTCTTGATCATATCTTCTCCTTGTCCTTTGTCCCTGGCTATTTTCCATTCTATTTGTCCACCATGTGTTGCTTGTTCTACAAACAAGGGAGACTCTTGATCATATCTTCTCCTTGTCCTTTGTCCCTGGCTATTTTCCATTCTATTTGTCATATTTTTAATGTTGTGCTTGACTTTTAGTTTAGTTTTCATAGGATGGTTCTATAGGTTATGACATTTATCTTTAGCACGTAGGTCCAAGATTTATGGTGGACTGCTTTCATTAAAACTGCTTGTCTATTTGGCCGGCTCGTAATAAAGCTCTCTTTCATGACTTACGGTAGACCCCGATCCAGAATATAACGATGATTGGGTCGGAGTCCGTTGTAAGTCATGAAAGACAGCTCCCGTTACGAGCCGCCTCCTGTAGAGTGGATTAATATGAATACGGGTGGTGGTGCAGACAGTGCGCCGATCGCATTTATGGCGGGGGTTATTTATAGGAACAATCATGGCTTCATCTAGGGTTGCTTCTCTTATTCTTTTGGAAGAGGTTATGCCTTTGAGGCGGAGCTTGAAACAATAATTTTGGCTTTGGAACTAGCATGTGATAGGGGTTGGTCGAGGATTTGGCTCGAATGTGATTCTGTTTATATGGTTCAATTCTTTCGATCCGGTCTATGGGAGTACCTTGGTAGCTTTATGCCAGGTGGCTAGGGGTTTTACACCGATTGGACAATATCTTATTGATGATCACACATGTCTTTTGTGAAGGCACCCAAACAGTGGACGCTCTTTCGAAAATGTGCATGGCATTTACTTGGTGGTATTCGGTTCCCTCGGAGGTTGCACACTTGGCATATAGAAACTTTTACAATGAATTTTTCCGGACTCGTTGATCCCAGACTTTATAGCTCCCCGGTTCCGGGTTAGGGAACTAAAGTGCCACATACGTACCTGGCATTTTTTTTCTTTTCCTTTCCTTACTTCATTCACTTACTTAACATTTTTCGAAGTTACATAGCGAAACAGAAACTCGTAACCCGAGGTATACCGAACAGAAACTCAAACTAGAGAAATGTAAACCGAAGACAACATAAACAGAAAATAAACTTAATTAAAAGATAATATAATTTAATCGTTACATGCCGAATGCATAACATTAGGGAAAATGCTTAAGAAAGATTTTCCGGCACAACCAACACACAAACAACAAAATTAGGAATCCTACAAGACACTTTATCATGGTTACTGTCCTTGGTTCCGGCGTCGACATTTCCTGAAAAATAGTTCTATGGGAAAATGTGAGTTTTAGACTCAGTGGATATAATGGGCATTTAATTAAAAGCTTTATAATTCGCATGCATGCCCACCTAATGGCGTTGTGCCTCCCCAATTAAGTTTTCGACACATCTGCCCATCGCATACTAACTCCTTTCCAGCTAGCAGCCTTAACATATGATGCCCTTGTGGCTAAGTATGTTTCGATGAATGCTGGTGGCAATCTGTGCCGATTCTCGTCACATTGTGCTACCTATTACCATTTGCATTGTTATTCTTTCTTATATTACTCTATATCCTTACAGAAGTCCCGTTTTATTTAACTAAGATGAGTTTACATTTATTTACCGTTTTCTAGGGTTAGCTAATTCAAACCTAATCACTTATGCTTTGCTTCATCGTATCATCATTCATCAGCTTTATTGCTTTATCAATCATCATATCGTCATCATATCATCATCATAGTTGTTATTCATTATAAGTGTAACTACCATTTCCTAAGTGTTAAGATTTCAATCACTTACAACACACACAAACGAATTCAATCCAGACAAGAATGAAAAATGAACTGAAAAACGGCCAAACAAAACCGAACGCAAAACCAGAAATCAAATGAAGAACACAAAGCTTTTACGTGGTTCGATCAATGTGATCTACATCCACGGAGGCTCTATACACCTCAATTCACTCCACTGAACAATCAATTACAAGAAATATCCCAGAAAACCAGAAGCCCCAATTCACAAACCGAAATGAGCTTAAGAACCCTAGCTTTCTAATTCTAATGATTGCGTAGTGTTTACAGAGGGAAAAATACGTGTATATATAGAACTAAGCTCGAATCAAGAAGCCTCAGAAGTTGGAAGCAATTCTGTTTCAACTGCTTTAAAGCTGGTTACGCGCCTTTGACAATGGTTTCACATGCAACGGTTCAAAACCGTTGCATAATTCTGTTATAACCGTCACAACTCCGATTCTTCAACAACCTCCAAAACTGAACTGCTTTAAACCCGACTTTCTGGCCCGGTTCTTTCCAACCTAAACCCGATTCCTGATTCTTCTCAATCTCTACTACAAGACATGTCCACTTGATGAAATTGAATTGACATCTACAAATCTCCACCTCAATGAATTCAAGTGCACTTCATCACCTCAAACTGCCTTGTCACCTCCAGGTTTTAATTGCATTGTTCAAGCCTTATCAGGCTTGAGCAATGAACCATCTTACTCCTAGGAACTGCCTTAGTCAGAAAATCTGCCGCATTGTCCATAGTATGCACTTTCTTCACTTCAACAGACCCAGCTTCAATTATATCTCTTGAAAAATGAAGTCTAACATCAATATGTTTAGACCTCTCATGAAAAGCTTGATGTTTCACCAAGTGAAGAGCACTTTGGTTATCACACTGAATAGTAACACACTCTTGTCTTATCCCCAAGTCCTTGAGGATTCCCTTGAGCCACAGAGCTTCCTTGATTGCCTCAGTTAAGGCAATGAATTCTGCCTCAGTTGTTGACAATGCAACCACAGACTATTGCACACTCTTCCAACTTACAGCTGTTCCATACAAAGTAAAGACATACCCTGTAATAGATTTCCTAGTATCCAAGTTCCCAACAAAGTCTGCATCAACATATCCAACCAAAGGTATAGTACTAGCTTCTTGTTTCTGGAACTTTAACTCCATACTGACAGACCCTTTCAGATATCTTAAAACCTGCTTCAAAGCTTCCCAATGTGATTCTCCAGGATTTGACATATACCTGCTTACCAGAGACATACTATAGGCCAAGTCTGGCCTGCTACATATCATTCCATACATCAAACTGCCAACACCACTGGCATATGGAACATTCTTCATGTGAATCTCCTCAGCTTCTGTCTTAGGGCACTGATCCTTGGACAACTTAGTTTGTAGATTAACTGGGATACTCACTGGTCTTGACTCATGCATGTGAAATCTCTCCACAACCTTCTGCAAATACTATTTCTGTGAGAGCCATAATGTTCCCGTCTTTCTTCTTCTTATGATGTCCATTCCCAGAATCTTCTTGGCTTCCCCAAGATCCTTCATGTCAAATTCTGAACTCAGTCTTCCCTTTAGCTGTGGTATCTTATCAATACTCTTACTGGCAATAAGCATATCATCCACATATAACAGCAGAAACACTTGTTCAACTCTTGAACCTTTGTTAAAGTATACACAGCTGTCATATGAGCTTCTTATGAATCCTGCACTAATCATGAACTCATTGAACTTCTTATTCCACTGCCTGGGACTCTGTTTCAACCCATAGAGTGATTTCCTGAGAAAACAGACCTTCTCTTCATTTCCTGGAATCACAAAGCCCTCAGGTTGCTTCATGTATATCTTTTCAACAAGATCACCATGCAGGAATGTTGTCTTGACACCTAACTGCTGTAGTTCCATGTCTTCTTGAGTAACCTTTGATAGGAGTAACCTGATAGAGCAATGCTTCACTACTGGAGAAAATACCTCATTATAATCAATACCTTCTCTTTGTGTAAGGCCCCTAGCCACTAGCCTTGCTTTGTATCTGATTTTAACATCTTTTCCAGCCTCTACCTTTTTATTGTAGATCCATTTTGAACTAACTAGCTTCTGCCCTTTTGGTTTGTCTACAAGCTTCCAGGTTTGGTTTCTCTCTAGAGATTCCATTTCCTCCATCATGGCCCCTATCCAGTGTTCACTCTCACTGCAACTTATTGCTTCCTTGAAACTACTAGGCTCTTGAAACTCCAAGTCTTCTGCTATACTCAATGCATAATATACACTTCCAGCTTGTCCATAGAAATCAGGCCTTTGGATTTGTCTTCTTGGCCTGTCCCTTCCTATGCTATAAGTTTTGAGATTTGCAATCTCTGACTCTCTTCATCTTCTGATGAACTATCATCTTCTTGTTGAGCTTGAGTATTCTTCTCTGGTGGCATCTGCTCCTCATTAAGCTCCACCTGAATAGAAATTCTTTCAGGTTCCACAGCACCATCAACTTCATCTTGACTTCCAGTAGAGTTGTATCCCATCACATCCTCATTGAACCTTACATCTCTACTTATCAAGAGCTTCTGGTTTCCCTGTTCCAAGCACCATAACCTGTAGCCTTTTATGCCCTCAGGATATCCTAGGAATACACATCTCTGTGCTCTTGCCTCAAGTTTGTCTTGCCTAATGTGAGCATAGGCCAGACAACCAAACACTCTTAAGTCATGGTAGTTTGGTACCTTTCCACTCCACACTTCTTCTGGAGTTTTAAATCCTAGAGTTGATGATGGTGACCTGTTGATCAAATAGCATGCAGTGTTTATTGTTTCTCCCCAGAATGATTTAGGTAATCCAGCATCAATCAGCATACATCTAACTCTTTCCAGCACTGTTCTGTTAAATCTTTCAGCAACCCCATTTTGTTGGGGGTTTAGTGGGACAGTTCTGTGCCTTGTGATGCCCTTTTCTTCACAAAACCCTGTGAATTCAGTGGATAGATATTCCAAGCCATTACCTGTCCTAAGATGTTTTAGTTTCTTCCCTCTTAGGTTCTCCGCCTGACTCAACCATGTTTTAAACTTAAGAAATGCATCACTCTTGTTCCTTAAAACAAATACCCATGTTTTTCTACTGTAATCATCAATGATGGACATGAAATACCTTTCTACATCCACGGAGGCTCTATACACCTCAATTCACTCCACTGAACAATCCATTACAAGAAATATCCCAGAAAACCAGAAGCCCCAATTCACAAACCGAATTGAGCTTAAGAACCCTAGCTTTCTAATTCTAATGATTGCGCAGTGTTTACAGAGGGAAAAATACGTGTATCAATTCGTCTTTACAAGTGGAACAAATGTATATATAGAACTAAGCTCGAATCAAGAAGCATCAGAAGCTGGAAGCAATTCTGTTTCAACTACTTTAAAACTGGTTACGCGCCTTTGACAACGGTTTCACATGCAACGGTTCAAAACCGTTGCATAATTATGTTATAACCGTCACAACTCTGGTTCTTCAACAACCTCCAAAACTGAACTGCTTTAAACCCGACTTTCTGGCCCGGTTCTTCGCAACCTAAACCCGGTTCCTGATTCTTCTCAATCTCTACTACAAGACATGTCCACTTGATGAAATTGAATTGACATCTACACTAAGTTATATAAGGTTGCATTATCTTATCTAATTAACTGGCGTGTAACTTGATCACACAAAATCATAACATTTTTGTCCATAGCCTATCATCTAAATCATGCCAACATTAGATCATCACAAATTGAATATAATTCATCAACTTAACTATGCTTGTAATTTATATTATAAATCATCATCAATTATACTTTACACACACAAAATCACATCTTGTAACATAACTTTTCATATATTGTTATGTCATTTCATAATTTTATAACATACTTGTGCATATTAAATAAACACATTATCATAATCATACAAGTTGTCTGCCTACATATTTGAATATATAAACACATACTTGCAATCAACCCTAAATTCAAACCCTAACTCTTTTCGGAACCCTAACGAGAAACTTAATTCGAAATCTAAATTCCAACCCTAGTCCAATTTATACAAAGTCTAATGCTCCTAATTTATACACTATAAATTCATTGTAAGTCTAAATCACTTAAGTTCCTATTTAAATCCAAATTATACATTGTCCAACTATTATTCTAAAATCATTATAGAATTATCCTGTCATTTTATTTTTAAGGGTCTAGAAATTTAATTAACACTTAAATTATATCTTAAGTTAGCCAATCATTGATTTCAACCCTAATTATCAGCTTAATTAATTATTTTACTTGAATTGGTCCGACCCGGCCCAATTGGTCTGGATTGTTTCAGCCCAACACTCTCTAATAGGCCCAATTCCTATTTTTCTAGCCCAAGATAAATTATCCAAGGCCCACTAGATCATTTAAGCCCCAAGATTAATTTTCTTGGCCCGAATTCTATTAAGCCTTACGTCAAATGCCGTTAAACAAACACAATTAAATCCTTAGTCCACTTAAATCACAATTCTAGCCCAAACTAATACCTCGCCATTAAAAATAAAATAAAACGTAGCCTAATTCATTTAGTTATCTTAGTCTCATTCTAAGTCCATTTACAATATTTTGTTTGTCTAAATAAATTTTATTACCATTTTCATCCGAAAATTATATTTCTTCCCTTTTTATTCTAAAATTATGTTACAAAACTATCTTATTTTATTAATTAACTAAATCAAATCCTAAATTCTTACACTACTTTGCCAAATACTACACACATTTATAAAAAAAGAGTCATTTTTATTATTTATTTTATCAAGCGATATAGTTTAACGAAATAATATATTCTCCAAATTTTATACCGAAACATTTAACATGAATTTTATTAAGATTTTAACTCAAATTTTAACAAATCCGTTAACTCAAAATCAAGGCCAAATCCTTCCTAAACAATACACTACAACATCTTTTTGACAACGCCAAAAAAACACTCTTTGATCATTTGTTGAAAATTCTCATTTAAAAAGATAAATCCTCTGCAAAAATTATACCGAGACATTTTAACAAAACAAGATCCAATTTAATTTTTAGACAAAAAACACAAACTACTCATTTTAACCTCCAACACGTCATTTATTTCTTATGCAATTCATGACAAAACCAAGGATCATCTAAACGTATTCCAACCGAAACCTATCAAAACCTCAAATAATATTTTTACTCACTTTTCACATGCAAATCTCAACATTCAAACATGCAAGAACATCTAAACATCATCTAACATAATACTTTTAATATTCAAACAAAATCACATAAAATCTCACATGCAACATTTCAATAATAACATGCAACCCAGTAAAACATCTTCTAGCATAATTTTCCTTAAATCAAGCAAGAATTCATCAAGTATCACATTCAAAAACATAGTTCATCACATATGCATGATCATCACATAATTCCTACACCTAAGTAATGCAATTCAGGCTCGGGATTCATCCATCTCGTTTGATAAATTGCATGAAAAATTCCTTAGCACCTAGTCCCAACTCGCTACCAAGGCTTTCGTTTCCTCCACGCTGCTGGCTACGACGTATGTTGCCGGCCACCATTAGCGCCATCCATCTCCCACTACTGCTAAATCGGGTTAGTTTCGCAGCCCAACTCAGGCTGCTGCCTCATCTCGCCCTCAGCAGCCTGTCTCATCATCCTCGTTAGCTCCGGCTATCAAGGCCGGCGCCAATATTAGTGTCCATGGACATTTTGTGCATCGTTGCCCTGATATTCAGGTGCTCACAGCCTCCTCCCAATCCCATTGATAACCTAGTGCAGCCGTGTACAACTCACCTTCGGGTCATACCGCGGCCTCCGCTCCTTCGTCTCCTGGTTGGATTTTTGATTTGGGAGCTTCACACCACATTACCACTGACTTAGCAAATATGTCTCTAGATGTTTTATATGATGGCTCGGATGGTATTGTCGTCGGTGATGGTAACAAATTATAAATTTCTCATATTGGCAATTTGGTGTTCTCTGATTTACCTTCTCTTCATTTTTCGGATACTTTACTTGTTCCGTCCATGTAAAAAAATTTGTTATCTGTTTCCAAACTCTGTCAGCAAAATAATGTTATGGTTATCTTTTCTACTTCTGATTTTCAGGTGAAGGATTGTCATACGGGGGGAGGGGCATTATTTTACGGGGCTTACCCATTAATGGACTCTATGTCTGGACAAACCATGCTTGTATCATACTGTTTCCCTCGGCTCACTCCTTGATCAGGTGTCACTCTCCTGTTTAGCATGCTCGTTTGGGCCATCCTTCTTTTAAAGCTTTGAGTTTTGCCTTGTCTCGTAACAATTTACCCATGTCTAAACCTAGTGATTTTAGTTATGATTCTTGTAAATGCATCAAAAATCACAATCTACCGTTTACTGAATTGTCTTTAATGTCTATTATGCCACTAAAATTGATTTTTTTTCTTCTGATGTTTGGACATCTCCAGTATTATCGTATGATGGTTTTAAATACTATGTCATATTTGTGAATCATTTTACGAAATATGTTTGATTGTATCCTCTCAAAAGAAAATATGATATTTTCCCTACCTTTATTGCTTATAAATCTTTAGTAGAAAATTTTCTTAAAAGCAAAATAATCACTCTCTACTCCGATAATGAGGGTGAATATCTTGCATTATGGCCTTTCTTGGCTACTCACGACATTACACATCTTACTACACCTCCCCATACTCCAGAGCACAACGTTGCCTCTGAACGTCGTCATCATCACATTGTTGACACCGGTCTTGTTTATTTTCATCAAGCCTCCGTGCCACTTTAATACTGGCCTTATGCCATCTCCACTGCCGCTTACCTCATTAACCGCATACCGAAGGTTGATCTCAATATGATGTCTTCCTTTGAGAAAAACTCTTTAATCTCTCCCCCAATCTCACCAAACTACGAGTCTTCGAATGTAAATGCTTCCCATGGTTACTTCCTTACACATCTCATACACTTGTCCCTCGTTCTACTTCGTGTGTGTTTGTCGGCTATTCACCCGCTCAAAGTGCTTAAGCCTTGATCGATCATCCAACAAAGGCTATACCACGCATCATGTTACATTTGTCAAGGATGTCTTCCTGTTTTCCATTCTTGTTACCCCTCCTGCTCCCTCTAACTTACCAGATATCACACCTATCCCTCGTCCGCACCTATACATATTTCTCCACCACCTCCACCGCTTGCAACCCTGACTTTAGCAGCTCCAAGATCATCACCCTTGTCCCTTCGGCGACATCCTTCACCCCGCCTCCGATGTAATCTGCGCCACCTCATCCCATGGTTACGCGGTCTCGTAATAACATCACTAAGCCAAATCCATGGTATTGTCTCTTTACCTTTTTATTTAATGATGTTAAGCCTACCACTATTATGCAGGCTCTTTTAGACCCTCGTTGGCGTCAGACCATGTCTACTAAATTCAATGATTTATTGAACAATGGAAAATGGGATTTGGTCCCACTTGCGCCCTCTCAAAATTTCGTTGGATGTAAGTGGGTCTTTCATATCAAATGGAAGCCTGATGGCTCAGTTGACAAGTTCAAAGCTCGCTTGGTTGCCAAAGGTTTTCATCAGCGTTCTGGCATCGACTTCTTTGAAACATTTAGTCTAGTTGTCAAGCCCACCACTGTTCGGATTGTTCTTAGTCGTTTTGTCTCTAGTAATTGGCCTCTCGAAGAGTTTGATGTGAACAATGCGTTTGTTCATGGCTCTCTTTCTGATGAAGTATATATGGCTCAACCACCTGGCTTCCCTGATCCAAATCATCCCTCATTTATCTATAAGCTCCGTAAATCTATTTACGGTCTCAAGCAAGCTCCACAAACATGGTATAATGCTCTACACACCTTCTTACTTTCAGTTGGCTTTGTCTATACCAAGTCCAATGAATCGTTGTTTGTTTACCATAAAAATGGTATCACTGCTTACTTCTTAGTATATGTTGATGACCTTATTCTTACTGGAAGTGACTCTCAGTTTTTATCGCGTATTATTCGTAATCTGGCTACTCAGTTCTCCGTGAAATACCTTGGTGAACTATCCCATTTTCTTGGTATTGAGGTTCTTTGGACTTCATCCTCATGCCTTTTGTCTTAGCACAAGTATGTCACTGATCTTTTGGCTCGTCACAATATGCTTGCAGCGAAATCAGTTCAAACACCCCTTGCACCAGACACAAAGCTCTCTCATCACGATGGCAGTGGTGCATGTGATTCCACTATATATTGGCAACTTCTTGGGAGTCTTTAGTATCTTCTCCTTACACAGCCTGATATTGCTTATACTGTCAACAAACCGTCTCAATTTATGCATGCTCCGACTGAAAATCATTAGGGAGATGTCAAACTCCTCCTTCGGCATCTCACTGGAACTCGCCATAATGCCCTTCATCTTTTTTGTGATAGTCCTCTCACTCTTCATAGCTTCACTGATGCTGATTGGGCTGGTAATTGTGATAATAATACTTCCACAGGGGCGTTTCTTATTTTTTTGGGCTCTAATCCCATTTCTTGGAGCTCCCATAAGCAGAATACGGTTGCTCGCTCATCAATTGAGGTTGAATATCGGGTCATTGCTGCTGTTGCTGAGATGTTATGGATTCGTTCTATACTATCTGAGTTGGCTATTTCTCTACCATCTTCCACTCCCACCTTGTATTGTGATAACATTGGCGCCACGTACTTGTGCTCTAACCCTATTTTTCACTCCCATATAGAGCATATTGCAATTGATTATCACTTTGTCCATGATTTGGTCGGAATTGGGTATCTTCGTATTGCACATGTCTCGTCTGCCGATCAACTTGTGGACGCACTGATCAAACCTCTCTCTTGGAATCGGTTATCGTTTCTCATGGAAAAGATTGGCGTTGTTAGTCGCCCTCCATCTTGAGGGGGCGTATTAGGAGTGTTGTTGTATCTCTTTTGTATCTCTTTTATTGTTTTGTCTTGTATCTCACATTGAGTATCACTTGTCAGATACTCTATTTGTATATTTAACTCTCCTCAATTGGTGTATAAAACATTTTTGGATCAACTCTATTACGAAAGGCTGGAGTCCTGACTTTGTTGAAGGAAGGGTGAGACATGAGGGGTATTGGTTCTTACTGAAGTAAGGTGAAGGAGAAGAGAATGGTGTTTCTCTTCTAGAAAGGGAGAGAGGGGATCGATAGAGAGAGATTGATGATCTTTTGGTCGTGAATAGGAGTGTCACTGCCAGTTTTGAAGCTTAAGGGGAAGACTAGTTAGTGGTGAGTACTATTCACCATTTTTATATAGATTTTGAGGGGGTATTGCATGTGTGAGGTAGAGGGTAAAGTAGAGAGGTTCCCTTGCGTGTATATGCTAGTTGTGTGCCTAGTATGAACACTAAGTCTCTAAGGAAATAAAAAAATGGGAGTGAGATTGTAGTGGTGTTCAAGGGTGTGTTTAGTTCGGCTAGGTTGGGTTATTTGGTTTGAGTCTTTGCCTAAGTTGTTTTTATACTAATATTAGGCCTATGTTATGCTAATCATGTTCGGTCTTAGGGTGATTTAGGCTAGATAAATTTTATACAAATTTTACAAGTGTAGGTTGGTTTTTCAGGAATACAAAGTGTACTCTAAAATCCTATTGTATAAGTTTAATCACATTTTATTGATCCCTAATGTATCCTCTAAATCCTATAATTTTATCTAAGTACTACTTGTAAGTTTTCTAATCAAGCAAGCCTAAGTGTTCACTTAAATAATTTCTAACAATGTTTGAACCAATACTGTAGTATTCCACCTAATTTTTAGTACTTAATGTATGGCTTAAGTGCTATATGGACATATAATGAAATTATGTAAATTATTTGTGATATAGAATTCAATTCGAAATAAACATGTATAAGCAAGTAAAGAATACCAAGTACACACAAGGCCACATATTTAGCATATTTTCATAAGTGGAAATTCAAATACTTACATAATGTTCACTTAAGCATTTTGTAATCATTTCACAATGTAACATGTTCTTTTATCTTCTATCAAGTCACATATGTAATCACACTATACAAGTCAAAGCACATGAAAAGTGAGCATATGTAACTTTATCATCTTTTAGTTAATTTATTAAATCTTATTTTACTGTATTTCATTTTATTTTGCTCAATGTCTAATCTTTATTGCTTATCGAATATTGTTCTTTATAGTATCTTTAACCTTTCGTATCCATTTCCATAGTCACACTGTCAACTGGTTCGTTCGGATATCCTACACACTTGACAAATGGTCACTGATACCGGCTTAATATGAAATAACATATTATAATATATAAAATCTATACTACATGACGTGAAATGACAGTAAAAGCGTAGAGTAAAAGTGATAAGCATGCTAAAATATTTTCGGGGTGTTATGGACTTGGTCTTTACTTTCCACGCACTAACCTCACTACACGACTCATAAACTGATCTCAGTACACTATTAAGACATTGACCTCATGTCGGTTCTTCACTTCTTACACACTGTCCTTACGTAGTTGTAAATTTCACAAACTGACCTCTCGTGGGATGATTGGTGATTAGACTATTGGTACTCTTTTTCCCATTTTTGGTTTTTCTCCCATTTGGTTTTGCCATTGGTGGGTTTTAATGAGGCTAACCGACTCCTTCACTCCCTGAGAAGAGTATATTTTTCTTTTTGAAGCATTTTGGACCTTTGGTCCCTTGGGCGTTGATTCTTGCTTATTGTGTAGTTGTTGCTTCTGTTTTGAGCTTAGTATCGACTTGTGGTAGTTTTTGAATTTTAAGTTGGCATATGTAAACTGGGAAAAAAGTTAGATGCTTGCTATCGGTCTATGGTAGCAGATTTTTTAGGCGTGTTTATTTTCATGCATGGGATTTATGTCATTTAGTGGTTAGCAAGTTAGCCACCCTACATAGATAGTATTATAAATTAAGAAAAGAAAATAAAGGAAAGTGCGAAAATGTGGAGACCACAGGGCGGTCACTCACAAGAGGCAAACAAAGAACCTTTTCATGCCACAAGCCGACAGATAAAGGTGTCTAGAATAAAACTCAAATAGCTAAAAGAAAATCTAAACAAATACAAAACAAGGCCAATGAGTGCGAGAAGAAAGCTAGAGCTGGGCAATTTGGCCGGAGAAAGTAACCGGTTAGCAAGTTAGCCAAAGAACTCCTTTTGTACTCTTTGTTTTTTTGTTTTTTTCCTTTTGGATAAGCACCTATTGGCTCTCTCGATTGCCAAACACAATACCATTCTTTCTTCTTTCTCTTTCATCTGCTTCTCTCCATTGACACATGTAATTTTGCTTCACTCCTCCCATTTCATCTTCTTCTCTCCATCACGAAGTCACAACCAAGATATTTAGCTTCGAAAAATCATCATAGCCTCTCTATTTCATCAGAACCATTATCCTTGAATAGATTCTTCACACAGAAAGGCAACCACCATTTATCATCACGACCTTTATATTTTGCCTCAACCATTGTGGAGCCCAATTACTGCTCGTGAGTGGGCACAAAAAGTAGGCCCAATGGAAGTGGTTGGGAGAGGGAGAGATATCATAGCAGCGTTTGTAGAGAAAAGAGAGGGTAGTTTTTGCAGAGAGAAGAGATAGAGAGAGTTAGGAGTGGCAATGGGGCAGGTCAGGGCAGATTTCGGCATTCCCGTCCGCGTCTCGTGAAGGACAGGGGAAAGATCATGGTGGGGTCAATCGGGGACGAAGTGGGGTCGGGTATCTCCATTAAATTAATTTCCACTTAAGATAATAATTTAATTATAAATAAGATATATTTTTTAAAATGATAATATAATTATATATATAATTATATAAATATAATAAAGATATATGTGTTAGAGAATCGGGGCGGGGGGGACAAAATCCCATCCCCACAATCTTATCATGGTTGAGGCGGGGATTCTCGCCGGGTTTGGGGTAGGGTCAGATTACAAGTTCGAGTATGAGATATTTTGCCATCCTTAGAGAGAGTCGCTTTTGCAAAGAGAACAACGAGTTGTCTTTTGTAGAGAGAAAAGAGGGAAATGGTCCCTCAACTGTGTCAACGTGAAAAGATGGATGCTCAGCAGAAATACGCTTCTGCAATTAAGAGAATTAGGCTTAGATTGAGAAAGATGGGCTCGACCAGCACAAAGATACCGTAACTAAATTGACATCTACCACATGTATCTCATTTATACTACATTAATAGACAATCCCATCGATGCCACACTCAAGGTTGAAAATAATCGAAAATTTTACCGAAATTTCACCAAAAATCTATTTTTTTATGATCCGAAAACGAAATTGGGATGTAATAGATTTCTGTCAGAATTTCGGAGAAATTCCCAGATATTCCTAGAAATTTTAATTTCAGATGTCTCTAGGTACAGTTTGTTGTAATTTCATGGAAATTTCACCGAAATTTCATTTCAGGATATTTCTGGACATTTACGTGAAATTTCATAAATTCTTGATTTTCTTTAAATAGATGACATGATGTGCAATGGAATCTCTTTTGAGCTAAAGACATTATTGAGCTAAAACCATTATTGGACCCTCTAATGCAATAAATTGGCACCAATATTGCAAACTCAAAGATGAAGCATCAACTCCATTTGAGCCTCAGAGGTCATCACTTTGGTACTAGACATGTGTATTTAATTTAGTTATAACAATCTGTAAAATATCATCTTAAATTTTCATAATTTTAATACATTTTTAGTTTTTTCTAAACAAACACCAATGTTTCTACCAATGTCGATTTTTGCCAAAATTTCTTGTATAATTGAAATATTTTACCAATATTTCCGTAAAAATCGAGATTTTTGTTCTTGGCCACACCATACATTAATACCTTCCCATAATCTCCTCCTGGCATTCCTTTGAATATCCAAACTCAGCTCCAAAAATATCATCATATCTTCCTTCCACCAACATCATTTCCATTGATGTGCATTTATTAGCTTATCTTCTATAGCCATCTTTTTCCTATTAATGGTTGATTATTGTGTTTAACTGGTTAATAAATGTATCTTTTATTGTATAGCACGATATTGGTCCCAAATGGTAAATGTTTAGGGGGGTGAAATAAACCTCTACCTTTTAATAATTGAAACAATATGTTTGTTTTTCGCTGTCGGCTGTAAGAAACTTGTTCTAGCTGCAGATCTTACAAGGTCAAGTTTTTATTTAACAATAAGCTTATAGCTAGTTGTTACCTTCGAAACTTACAACATGCACTATGAGTTATGTAGTAGAAATATAATGAAGAATTTCAAAACGTTTGGAAGATAAAGCGTACAATAAGTGGTTGCAAAAATAAATGTGCAATGAATAAAAAAGATACAAGTAATTAATAATGGCTCGAATGTGGTTTAGATATGATATGGCAAGCGGTTCGATAGATATGACCTCGGAAAGGCAACTAGCATGAAATCGTACTCTTCGATGCAGCGGGGCCGAGACGCCTTAAAGGGAACGAAGCGAGCTGGGGTCAGCTGATGCAGCTGTTCAGCTTTACCAATCTGAAGTCCCCTGAGACTCCTGTTGATGTCCAAATAGCTGCTTGTGACTGGGGGCTTTCGGGGAAGACCTATCTCTAGCGAAAGTTGCGAATGGTCCGGGTAGAGAGGCAAGTCTTGTCCTTTCAATTTCACTAAAGAAAAAAGGACAATTATTCTACATCCACTCTACTCTATTCTCTTGAGAAATTCACACAATCTTCCCACATAGTACAAATTTAATACAAATTTAGTACAGGTTCATAACTCTCAACTTGTAACCTATAGGTTCACCTAACTTCGAAAAGGATAATCATACAGCTACATTCCCTTTCAGAATAACTTATCTTGTTGAATCCCTGATTCAACCAAGATACCCCTATATCTCACAAAGTAAGTTTGATATAAAAGATTTCAAGTGGATGCTGCTGCTAAAAATTCTTACGCTCTTGCTAAGCTGGGCTGCTTCGATGAAGAAATCTGGGAGCGAGAAGCCATCTTGTAGTGGAAGCTCGTTTAAATTCTTGCTTTGACTGAATGTATATCAGGTTGATTATCTTTCTCAAGCATTAGAGTCCTCTATAGATGGAAGATTTTATCTTTTTGAAGAGAAATAGAATCTTTGACATTTAATACTCTTGTATGGCTAGAGCCATTGGTTGTCCTTTTGTTGTGGATTTGTTACAGTAGGCTGTGGCATGTAGCAAGTCAACAATTGTTTTTGTTTTTTGTCACTCTTCGTGGCATTATGTCATTGGCTAGAAGAAACGAGATTTGGTCTTATCTCTATCGGCTATTTTTCATTAACTGAGACTAAACTGACTATTTACTTCTTTTATTCATCAGTAGACTTGATGTCGGAATGTTTGTTGCTAATTCATATCTTCCTTACAGTGAGTCTCCAGACAACGGACTGAGATATGCTTCGTGCTAGCATTGGATATAATATCGCCTGCTTACATCGATTGCACCTCTCTTTTTATAGCTCGCAGTCTTTGTTGCGTACGTCTGTTGTTTGTTGTACCTTTCTACGGTGACATCTACTTCTTGTAGTAAATTAGCCCTAACACTAATTATTACATAACAAATTGAGACATACTAGTTCCTACTACAAATCCAGTTTTTTCATCATTAAAATTTAAACATAATTTCCTAACATAAGATTAATTTGGGCTTGGTGTGAAAATAGGTTGGAAAGTGGAAATTTGGACCAAATTGTGATGACATAGATCAAGTGGACTAAGAGAAGAGGTGAAGAGATAGATTTGGATTATTAAGGAGTCCAATTATATGTATGAAGCCCATGAAGAGTTTCGTTCCCGCTAAAACTCTATCTTTCTTATGTAAGTAATTTTTTTTGTTCCTTTCATTTTAGAAGATTGGGTAAGATTGTTAGCAGAGGAAGTGATTACTCTAATCTCTACCAGTTATACCGCGAGTGAATAGTGTAGCTAGTGGCAAGCCATATCATATCCCACAAGGACTACTATATATGACTTAAGTAAATTACTATGGTGATCCTAGTACTAAACTATCCAAGGAAACGATTATTAGATTTGTGTGGTAGTTACCCTGCTTAATAACTAACTACATCCTAAGGGATGTTTGTTCTAGGCTAGGCCCTTCGGGTGGAGAATGGGCCCCACGTGTTTTATAGTTGAATAGGATGAGGATGGATCGACCACATACCACCCCCCGTCTATTCCTTTCACTAAAAAGTCTAACTACCATATTGATTCGGTTCATTCTGTCTTCATCTCATCTTCATCCCATTCCATTCCCTTTTTGGACGGCAAAATCCTCCGATTTTAAATATCCGGATGGACTACATCCACCTACATTCTAGAACAATATACCCTAAGACAATAATAATAGAATAACTAATTAACTAATAATGCCAAATAAGTAACTGATTAAATAACAAGATTTAAACTATTAAAAGATTATCTTAGAATGTAGGTTTCAATGTCAACTACCGTGCGACGATAAGACAACTACACATGCAAAAATGTTTATGTATCCATAATTGACAAGTTCTATTGTTATGTGGCTTCACGATTATGCTTCTTAAACCCCCTTTCGAAACGTGTAATGTGTGAATTTTAGACAATAGACAAGCTCCCGGAGAAGTGCCTACAACTCCTACAGGAACCTAGGAAATACCCCTATAACATACCCTTAGCCTTCCAGTGTCTCAATATATATTATGCTTTGTGTTAGTTGGGCATCAATTCCTCACCTTCCGGTATCTTGGGTATGTGATTCTAGAGTGCTAGATTAGGTGATCAATATAGTCTAACATTAATCAATTCTCAACACAACGAGTAACAATAAAAACATGCAATTGTGGAACACATATGAACATTCACATTTGTAATTGAAACCTACTTTCGAACCCTAAGATATATAACAGCTACTCCCTAGATGATTTAATAAAAACAACTTCTATAAATAAATTCATTATTCAGTAACAATAAAATAAATAGAAAATTAAGAGAGTTAGAATACTACAATCACCGATCAAAGTCGTCGGATGAATCTCCTACTTCTTCTCCGGCTCCTAAGCAAACTACCGTAACTTGTTGCTAAAGTGTGCTAAACACATAAACTACTGAAAAATTTGATAAAGAATGATAAACGGATGTAACTTCTTCTTCTCTAGAATAATAATAACCCTAAATAATTATAGGAGTACTCAACAATAGGTTCAAGTGGAGATCAAATCAGATAAACCCTTCAAAATGTATCCAGGCGATAAAACATACGACATTTTGCACGACCGAGTTCTGAGGCTACTCAGTCGAGCAAATGCTCTTATCTATGGACAAGCTTCACTTTTGCAAGATGCACGACCTAGTTGATGGGCTACTCGGTCGAACAAACACTCTTCATCTGCACAATGTTAGCCTCTGTGAAGATTGCACGACTGGGTTGCGATTGAACTCAATCGAGCAAATGCTGCTCGTTTTTCATCTCTTTTTAACTCGTCTTTGGGCTTCTTCACTCCATCTTGGACCTATCCAAAGTCTATTTTGGGCCCGATTCTTTATTTCTTCCTTCCAAGCATTCAATTTATCCGTTTGGACTTTCGATTTCACTATTAACTTAAAAATGCGCTTTGTACTAAAAACACTACAAAACCAATAAACAAGTGAAATCTGCCAAATATATGAAAACATGGATTAGAAAGTACTAATTTTAAGCAATAATGCACCATTTTAGTTATAAAGATGTGCCCAAAAATTATGTAAAATATGGAGTGATCAAGAAGCACATATTTTACCATATTTTAGAGGAGAGAACACTAGTTTCACATAAATTCTAATACTCTTTCTCTCTACTCCCCTAAGGAATATGTCAATTTCATTCCTAATCTTCTTTCTTTCAATAATTATTAAGGATTTATTTTCTTCATCTAATTCAGGTGTAATATTATTTTGGGTTAATTTCAGAAAGTAACCTGAACTATGCTGGTTTTTTCACTTTGCAACCTAAACTTTTACTTTTTTCGATTGCAACCTGTAGAATGTGATTTGTTACACTTTGTAACTCCGACAATATTTTCCGGCTATGTAGACCATGTGCCCCTCACATGCTCCTTTTTTTTTTTTTCATTCTTTTAAATCTCTTAATTTTATCTTATATATTTTAAAATTATTTTTATTTTCATTTGATTAAACAAAATTGAAATTTAATTTTAGATTCTTAAAAATAAAAACAAAATCCAGGAAAATGGTAAAATTTTAAAATAATATATAAAAATTATATTTTCAGAAAAAAAACAAAATTGTAGGAAATTAAAATATAAAAACATTTGGAAAATAAAAAAATATGTTCTTAATAAAATATATTTGTATATTTTAACTAAAATATAAAATAACAATATTTTTATATTTTCATATATTCCCTTTTACATTCCCGCCAAAATTCTAAATCGTGAATCTCAAATTTACTACTATTTCATCTACATAACAATTCACAGGTGGCTAAGTTCAGAACAAATTCAATAAGAAAAAAAAAAGAAATAAAATGTAAAAAATAAATTGTATTCCAGGAAATTAACAGAAGAAATCTTCAGAATTTACTCAATTTGCACATTAAAATCTTCAGAATTTACTCTAAGAACAAGGAAAATCGTCTCTCAGCAAATTAACAGAAGAAACAACAATGTTCAATCAATTTGCACAACAAAATCTGCAGAACTTACTTCAAGAAAAAGGAATAATTTTCTCAGATACCTTATCTCCGGGCACTTGAGTGAGAATGGTATCAAATTCATCATCAGCAAGGCCTTGATTGTACTCCCTGCAAGAACTAGAAGTAGCTAGGGTTTCGCAAGCGGTTTGAAGAATATGCCGTCGGCTAATCAACGAGTCGTCGTTGTAAGCATGCTGCGGCGGTTTCAAAACCCTAGCTTTGAAGGCTCGTCGAACGCTGTCGCCGAGGACGTGATAGAATTCCAGGGGAGTATCGACTAGGTATGTAAACAAATCGAATCGAACCGAATATTAAGAAATTCGATTCGAATTCGAAAATATAAACTCGAATTCGAATTCGAATTGAATATTAATCAAATTTAAATAGGTTATTCGAATTCGATTCGTGAGAAATATTCGAACTATTCGATTCGAGATTCGAAAAGTTCTATTTTATTTTTAAATATTGATATTTTTTATTTTTAAATATTCAAATATTATTTTTTTAAAAAAAAATTCAATTACAAATTTTAATAATATATATTATATATAAATTAATTTAAATATATAGCTATATAAATATATTATATACATATATTTAATATTATATGTATTATTTAATTTTTAAAATATATTATATATAAACGAATCGGATATTCGAGTTATTCGAATCGAATACAACTATATTCGAATTCGAATTCGAATTCGATTTTTTCGAATCTGAATCATCTTAATAGAATTCGAATCACGAATCGAATCAAAAATATTTGATTTGTTTACAACCCTAGTATCGACGACAGCTCCAATACGGCTATACCATATTCAGAATAATTTTTTTTCCTTTTCCTTGCTATAATTTTTTTTATATTTTTAATAAAAATATATTTATTATGAATATAGTTTTTATTTTTCGGACTTTTTTAATATTTTCATTTTCTGCAAAAAAAAAAAAATAAAGAAAAAGCTCTGGAAATAGATATTTTTATATTATTTTTAATTTTTTTATTTTCTGTTTTTTTTTTTAATTTTAAGAATCTAAAATTAAATTTTATTTATTTTAAATTTTTTAAATAAATGAAAATAAAAATAATTCTGAAATACATAATATAACATTAAGTGATTACAAAAAATGAAAAAGCAGGAAAATGGGTCATGTGATTCTCACATGACCTATATAGCTAGAAAATAAGGCCGGAGTTGTGAAGTGTAACAAATCACATTATACAGGTTGCAATCGGAAAAAAATAAATTGTTTAGGTTGCAAAGTGAAAAACCCGCATAGTTCAGGTGGCTTTTTGAAATTAACCTTATTATTTTAGTTGTTGTAACTTTGAGGTTTTATTAATTCAGTTATTGATCATGTCGTTTTCATGAAAGATATACATTAGTTGATATGAGGATTCACTCAAATTTATGTTGTCATATTGTTATCCATGAATATTATTCCGTAATTATCATGCAAGATTGGTCTCTGGTTGCAGTAGGCTGACTTGATTGTCCTATCTCAATCAATTTAATGTAAATAAATAAATAAATAAAAAATCAATGGTTGTAGTTATCTAAACTTTTATTTATTAGGTTTGACTATTTTCAAAATGCTAAAAGTTATTGTTACGTTCATGTGGAATGGTATCATGCCCAGTTAATTAATAATAAGTATTGCTCAGATATGGGGTTTGATAAATTGATTTAAGAATTGGTTTAGTGTATATATCTATCCTATTAAGCCTAAGATTATATGTCTGAATGGCAAGAAAACTATATTACTCATGATCAGTGCTGCAATTAAATGTATTGAACCCCTTGGATTAGTTGCATGTTTTAGTTATTTGCATGATTTAGTCATTAGAATTAGAATAATCAAATCCGAATCCCCCATTTATTTCCTTGTTTCCCCCTTAGAAGAAATTAATCATCGTTTCCCGTGAATTCAACTATACTCCCAATTATACTCATAATCTTGGATTAGGCAAAACAATTTGATGCTTTTACACACCATTAAACTTTAGTGTCATTTCTAGGGAACAATTTAAAGTGGTTTACTTCTTCTTGAGTTTTTATTTAATATTTTTTGTTACTTTTTTTGTTTTTTGTGTGTGTCTTGGTCATATTAATAATGGCTGCTTATGCACCATATTTTGGAACCAGACATGATAACATTCCATATAGAAATTCTTCAAATAGAAGGATAAATGTATTAACCTATCTTGTGAAAAACGGTAGTTGTAAGCCAGGTACGACAGATTAAGATATGTGAAAATATGTTCAGTTGCCGGACATGTTATGGAATGTCCCAAAGATGATAGTTACAAATTTGGGTGAGCAAATCACCTGAATTTCAACAACATAAATCAAGTTGTACAACAAAGATTTCAAATACATAATGTCCTTGATGAAATTGTAATGGCTCTAGACATGAATACTCAAAAGTTTTAATAGGAAACTAGAGCCAGCATCCAGTTGCTCAAAAATCTGAAGCCAACTGGCTATTTCTATTAAAAAATTGGAGGCTCAAAGTTCGATGAAGCTACCATCATAAGCTAAGGTCAAGCATAGGGAAAATACTAGTGCACTAATGCTGAGAAGTGGAAAAGAGATACAATATGGGTCTGCTTTGCTTGAGGAAGTCAATGAACGTCGGGATGATAAAGTGGAAGAAGAAGCCGAGAAAGAAAAAGGTCACATGATCAATTGAAGGAAAAAAATTCACCCATTTTACCTTCTATTTCTAATTTGTTTTGTTCTTCTATTTCTTAGCAGGTTAGGAAAAAAAACGAGGATGAGTTTAAGGAAGAAGTTTTTTTACACTTTTGAGAAAATAGAAATCATAGTTCCTTTTTTAGATGATTCTGAGAAAATTTCCAAGTGCCCAAAGTTTTTTTTTGGGAATTATGCACTAGCATAAAGAACAAGTTGCTTCCAGCCGACTTTTATGTTATGAGGATAGATGATGATGTTGTCATTGCTTCATAATTCTTTGGAAACTTTGATAAGCCTGAACCATATGTCCATTTTAAACTGAATGAGATAATGGATGATGTTCGTGAAATTGGTTGGCCACGTTGATAGAGAAATGAAAAAGGTCTAGCATAGTGGCATGAAAAAGTTGTTACTGGAAAACAACTCAAATGAGTATGTTCTGTACTTTTTTTTTTTTTTTATAGTTATGTTTTTAGTTTAATTAATTTTTGGGATATTAGTAGTATCGGAGATTACTTCTCTTAAGGTGTAATCACGCATTCTGAGAATTATAATTCCCTTTTAGAGGTGGATTTATCATGTAGTACAGAAGACTACCTTAAGCATGATCACATTTAAAATGGTAAACTCTTTAGAAATATAGAAATATGTGAGACTAGTTTGAGTTAGACACGACCAAGCGGAATTACAATAGTCTTCATGCATATTTTTTTGTCCCTCGGTCTTAAAGAAGATAATAAACAAATACTATGACTTATTCTCTCTCTCTCTCTCTCTCTCTCTCTCTCTCTCTCTCTCTCTCTCTCTCTCTTTTAATCCCTTGAATTATTCACTCTTATACATGATTCATTACATTGGATGGTCTCACATGAATGAGGATTCTTTGGCTTGTATTTAAAATTGGTTCAGTTGGCGACTTTAGAAATTTCATGTTGGAGATATATTATGTATGGTGAATTTTATGTGTGGAAATGTTGGACACTGACGTGTAAAGAAAAATTGATCCCACAACCCTAGCCATCAACCACAATTAGTAAGTGTCATTCCTCAATCTCGCAATTTAGAGAAGCTTATTATATTTTCTTCTTTTTTTATCTTCGTTCTCCATATCACGAGTTAAGTGTATTGATGATATTTCTACTTTATCAGATAATTTCTTTTTGCATTCTTGCACTTTATCTAATCTTTTTGAGTGCATGTCTTGGATTTGTGTTGGTTTTACGAAGTTAATGTGGGTGACCTGTAGAAGATCAACGAGGGCTGGTGATTTTACAATAGACATTAATTTATGAGCTCCAACACCTACTCTCAAAAGCTCTTAGTTCAGGGAAGTTATTTATTTTCTTTAGTTTTTTTTTTTATTCTTCTTTAGTACTTTTCTTGTTTTCTTTTGTTTTTATTATGTTTTCTATTCTATGAGTTTATTTTTACTACATTGGGACAATGTAGGATTTAGGTGCGGGAGGAGTTCAGATAGGAGCCTGTAGAGGAGCCTTTTTTTTCTTTTCTTTTCTTTTTTTTTTTTTTTGGAAATTTGGAAATTGGTGTAGATTGTGAGCATTCTAGTCATATATAAATATATTGGTTTTTTGGAAAACATTGCAATGCTTTGTCGAGTTAACCGTGATAGAACGAAAAAAGTTAAGTGAGATTGATCATCTATCTTTGTATTAAAAGTGATGTACTTAATTTATCTTAATAGTGGATAAAATGAAACTGTGCAAGATTTAATACATAATGAACTGAAGAGCAACATATCAATCATGCAGTTATATTTCTTCGTTGTTTATAATCATGCATAGTATGTAGATTCTAGAAATCACTTTGTTATTATTTTGAGACCACATTAATGAGCTTGTGCATTGAGATGATAAGGGTATTTACGTTTGGTCTTCCGTTATGTTTTCCTTTAGTTAGCTCCTTTGAGCTCATCGAATTTCTTTTGTTCTAGCATGATTATGAAGAGCCTAATCCCCTTTCATTCATTTTACCCACCTTGTTAAACTGAAGTCACTACAACAATTTCATAAATAGACAGCAGTTAAAAGACAACATCTTTTTCCATCACTGTTGTCTATTCATGAATGAACAACAATTTTACCGCAATCTGTTGTCTATTAGCGACAACACACGCTAATAGACAACATTTTTACAATGGTTTTCAACATCTGTCATCTATTAGTGCCTTTTTCCACAAATAGGCAACATTTTTAACGACAATTGTCCAAACCTGTTGTCTATTTACAATACATTGCTCTAATAGACAACATTATTGTCAACATTTTTTGGAAACTGTTGTCAAAAAGGCATTTTAATTTATAATATTTTTATTATGTTGTAAAATTATATTGTGTTATTTAAAATTCTTAAAAATTATGTGCTGGATATTTCAATAAACTCTTCAATGTAATTTTAATAATTAATAATATATTTGAAATAAAATAATCATTATGATTTTGTTTTATAGGTTGCACTTTATTTAATAAACTCTTTATTGTAATTATCTGCCCAGTCCGATAATATTAATATATTAGGGGAATAAGTCGAGCCGGGCCAACTAATTATAGGCACGATTAAACATGAAAAAGTTAAAGATCTAAAATTATATTTTCCAAAAAAGTATAAAATAATAATAAAAAAAGTACTTTCTTATCCCTCGATGAGAAAATGAGAATCATATTTTACACTAGATTTTTTTGACAAAAAATTGAATGAGAACTTATATTTCATACTTATCTTATATTTTCTCATATCAAATTTTTCATTATCTTGTATCCTGCAAATTAAAAGTTTAGCTAAAAACGAAACATAGTTCATTTGCCAAATTCCAAGAGGATAGAACAAAAGGAAAAATTGATATAAGGAAAAAATATTTTATCGCTTAAGTATTAATTTGGATCACGAAAGAGTTTTTTTATATTAGTTGAGGACTTGAACTATATTACAAATTATTAGTAGAAGTAGACTGTCGTATTTTGGACCTCATTGATTATATTACAAGTTTAGCCCACCTCCACATGGGCCTCGTTAATTCTGGCCCGATCCCAAGAGCTATGAACATGGCTGCTAAAGTGTGAGGCTCGTTAATTCTAATTAATTTGTAGTCATCATCAAATAAAAGCGCGCAAGAGCGCGCCCTTTCTTCCCTTCTCTCTCCTTTCTCAAATCATAATCTCAAAAACCCTTAGAAGAGTTTCAGTAGAGAATTTCACTTCTCCACCCAAAAGGAATGAAGGATTTCAGTTCTCCACCATCTCCATTGTCGTCTAAGGTTCACCTCATTATCGTCGGAATCGTTGCTCTCATCCTCTGGTAAGTTTTTCGTCCAAACATCGTGAAATTCCACGTACCTCACCAATGCTACTCTCACCAAGTTCAACCTCAACAACAACACGCTCCACTACAATCTCAAATTTTTCTATAGCTATACATATCCTACTACAATCTCAAATTTTTACTGTTTCTCAATTATAAATTTAAGATAGGATAAATTTATTTGTTTGTTAAACTCAATTCATGATTCATGGTTCATGTTTAGTTCTGTATAAGATCTAGTAAAGAGATATGTGGTAGGAATCAGATTATTGAGTCGAGTTTCTGTTACATATTTTTTTTAGAACCAGTCTCAGTTATTAATTCAGATTGATTCGAGTAGAAATAGGATTAATCATATTCACGTGGAGTTAGTTTGAATTTTTCCTCAATAAATTTGGATCGGGTGGAGTGGACCCATGATATCGTGTTTCTTGGGAGGCATAATGTGCTTCTGCAAAAGTGATTTATGTTTTCTGCCACGGTTGGTAAGACGATTTAGTTGACAGTTTTGGGGAGAAAGGCAGAAATCAAAATCCAGTTCAACGAGTCTTCCCCCATCATCCGGGTCGAATTCGTCGAAAATTCACCCGGCAGACGAACCGGAGGGCCCGCCGGATCCCAATTTATACTCCTTGGAGAAATTCCGGCTCTATGAAACCTGTGCGGTAAGCTTTCATTCCAAATAGGTTTTGATTAGTTGTTTCGATTTAACATTTACTGAAATTAGCTTTTTATGAAGGGTTATGTTTGATTTTGGGGTTTAATGTCAGTTACACTAATGCATTATATGACATAGTTGTATCAAATTGTTTCTGCTGAAAGCTTCAGGAAGTCAGTTTTACTTGAACATTACAATCCGAATAGGTTTTGATTAGTTGGTTCAATTTTAGAATTAACTGAAATTAATCATTTTATCACGGGCTATGTTTGAATTTTGTGGTTTAATTCAGTTACACTAATGTATTATATAACATATAGAGCCTTATCTCACTGGTTCAAATTGTTAGTGTTTTGTAATTACTGTTCTGAAGATTCTTTACCTGATTGAAGAGTTGATAGATACATCTGTACAATAGATAAATTAAGAGATATTTTATGAGCCTTTTCTATTTGATACTTTTAACATCACGTCGTGTTCCTTTTCTCAGAGGTTTTATTTGATAGGAAGTGATAGAAACAAGAAGTTCTATAGGGTGTTAAAGATCGATAGAATGGAGCCTTCTGATTTGAATATCAGTGAGGATCCTGTGGTTTATCCACCACAAGAAGTGAAGAGCTTGCTCTAGAGGATTGCTGAGGGTAATCGTGCCACTGGAGGGTTAAATTTTGTGGCTAAGGTCTATGGGATTGCTGCTAAGTCTGGAAACCAAAGCATTGGCATGAGTTCAAATGATATCTCATTACAAGCTAAACTGTCCTTTCTTGTCCGGTCTTATTTTTCTTGAATTTGCATTATAGGTTGCATTAAATTGATAGAGTCTTACTACCTGATACTGGTGACCAAGCGGCGACAAATTGGATGCATATGTGGTCACGCCATATATAGTATAGATGAGAGCCAAATGATTACCATTCCACATGTTTCAGTTCAAACTGATGTTGCTCGTTCTAAAGCCGAGCTTCGGTAACTTCTTTATGTCATATTTTGTATTTTCATCATATATTCCTTTTCTCTGGTGCAATGCTAAATATATGTGATGCTGTTACACCCATTTGTACCTCTAGTATGAAATATGTTTCTTGGCCCTCTATTCTTCCTTGCGTATATCTTAAACAAGAAAATGATTTTGTTAGTCTTCTGAAGCTGCAGTTTCTTGGGTCCGAGTAACCATGTAACATATGATATTTTGTTTAGGTTTATCCATTTTTAAGCTAGAATGCTCACTTTCAAAATAAAACAAAAAAATAAAATAAAAAGAGTGTATTCAAAGCACTTTTAAAGTGAATATCCATTCTTTTACCTGAACACAGATTTGGTCCTGTGGCAGAGGCTTTTAATATATCATTCTGTTGAGCAGGTTTTGACGTTATTCAAACTTGTTTTATAATTATGATAAACTGAATGTGACTAAGCTAATATGCACCTTAAAGGTGCTACATCTTAAAGTTGATTTGAGTACTTGGTACATACGTTGAGTAGTTTGTTGTCTGTCTAGTTATGAACTTTTGCGGAGTCAATATACTAAAACCTTTCTTATTGGCGTATTTATGTGGATGGATATATATAAGATTCTATTATTGCAAGAAGTAGATACCAGTTCCCTTCAAGTCTCTTTGTTAATAGTTGATTGCTTTCGTACTTTTTTTGGTGTACCATGCTCTAGCGAGTTAAATCCATGAATGAGTTTCCTTGCTTCAGAAGCATGATTTATGATTAAGAAAATTTGCTTCATTTTCAGGTACAAGAAGCTTTTATCAAGTGTTGAGTTGACAAATGATTTTTAATATAGCTATACATATCCTATAATGCAAAGTTTACAAAAACAGCCAATTGCTATTCTTGAGGAAACAACCAAAGTGAAGAAATTTGAGAATGCAGTAGAATGGGGTATTGGTTTAGCTTGGGCACATGAAAGGTAAATTTTCTCACATAGGATCTTCCTTTACTTTCCTATAACCTTATGTAATTGATCATGGAGTTTATAAATTGGTGAACCCTTCTCAAATATTAAAGCAGATACTTGACCGAAGAGAGATTCAAATCCCCTATCATAGTCTATAACTACCCAAAGGCAATCAAAGCCTTTTATATGAAGGTCAATGAAGACGATAAAACTGTTGCTGCAATGAACGTGCTTGTACCAAAGGTACTATCTCTCTCTCTCTCTGTACGTATACGCACACAATTGAAACGAGAAACTTCTACAAAGTAGCTTGACAATTTAGTGGGGTATTTTTCATAATCATGAATCTACATGAGCAGCTCATGTGCCGAGCTGTTCCAGTTAAGCTTTCAAGAACATCGAACTATTTGTATTAGAGTGGCATCTATTCTAATAGGGAGAGTTAGTAATGTTCCACATGTAGAATAAGATATATATTTTCTGAATGTGACCAGTGTACACCATCCTTATATAAGCATGCAATTTCCATTCTGTAAACTTGATGAGATAATGAATAAAATTATATTTTTCTCTTTCTTCTACTAGCTTCTATAGAAGGTCTCCTCGATCGTCAGCGTCTCCCAAAGGTGTTTCTTGGTTTTCGACTTTGCAATCTCCCCTTCGATACTCGATCGTCACAGTCCCAAAGTGTCCATGCAAAACTGTATTCAAACGTCATCAACTGCACGGTCTCTCTTCCAGCAGGTACTCTCCATGTCTTCGATGAGAAAATACTATGTCCTTGTTCGCCTGAAACCTTGGTGCAGTGTAATTTTGGCCTTTTCTTTTTGTACTTTTGCTTGTGGATTATTTTTGCACACAAAAAGCCATTTGCAGATTCAAGCTTTGTTAACATCACAGCTGCTTTTCGATCTATCCAGGAACTAAAAAACTCCGTGCGTACTTCCTTTCCATTTTGATCTATCATATATTTGTTTATGTGTATATTTGGTGTATTCTAACAGCATTCTGAAAGTCCTTGTCTTCTTCTGCCGATGCACTAGGGTCCCTTTGCTTCCCTTCTTTTTCCTCGAATGGGTCCTTCCTAGACATGCATATTTCCATCCACCTGGCTCTGTTTGAAGTAATCACTTATTTTTTTACGATATAGATTCTGAATTCACCAATATTATTAATTATTGTGGATTTTTCTCCTTGTCTTTTGTGAAATTTGCCTGTTTAGCTGTAATCATCTAAATTTGATGAAGAAATTATTGATTTCTTATATATAGAAGATTCAATTGAGTGAAAGTATTGCGTAAACTGGAATTAACTAGCTCAGAATAGTGTTGAATATTACAGCTATGGCGGAAGACGAATTGTATACTGGTTCTCAAATTTGAAAAAGTAATATCAAGTTACCGATAATCTTAGCATATCTTCCTGATATATTAGTAACTGTTAATGAGTGACCTTGATTTTCTTATCTGAACAAGCCTTTTGGGGCTTTATTCTTCTAGGCTAGTGTTGCTTTCATCTACTATACAAGTTATCTGCTTTATGTAGTCTCAGTATTTACTTCTTTTTTTCTTTCTTGGCAGGTCCCCCATTTCTTAGTTCACTAGGTGTTCACTCAGATATTTTCTTTCATCAACGCTCAATTATTTAACAGGTTTGTTCGCCTTTTATTTATGAACTCCTAAGTGTGTGTGTATGTGTGTATAAAGTATAAGCTTGATGTCCTTGATTGAACTTTTCATAACTGCAGCCTTCTATTAATATGAGAATGCTGCTCATTTAGTAATGGGGAATATGTTAAGGCTGGGCTTGCTGAACTGGAAAATTGGTGTCGTGCAACAACTACCGAGGTACTTCCAAGTTTCTGTCTTCTCTTTTTTTGGTGTTCAAACTATCAGATTGAAAATCATCCGATATATTTCAGTACGCAGGTTCAGCTTGGGATGAGCTCAAGCATATTAGACAAGCCATTGGATTTCTGGTAATGCATTCCCATTTTATCAGTCTAGATAAGGATAATTAGTTTTTCTCGTTAGTTTCCTCATAAAGATTTCTTATCTAGGCTGTCCACCAAAAGCCAAAGAAAACATTGGATGAAATTAGTCATGACCTTTGCCCAATGAGTCTCTGGTGCAACAAAACATAGAAGGGTTTATTCAAACTTTACAAAATTAGAGACTAGTAAAAAATACTTGTAACTAGACATCGATAATCTTTAGAAGTGATTTTAGTCAAACTTAAGAGTTGGGATGTTTGATATTTAAGTAGTTTTTAGCTTAAGAGTGAGAAAACAACTTATGTGTGCTGATAATCGGTGGAAACAGCTTGAATTGGCAAATGCAGTTGCTACGATTAGGTCTTTGGCTTCGATTACTCGATCAAGTTCAGGCTACAATGATGATGAAACTCAAGATTGAGCTTCAAAAGGCTGTTGATTCATTGCACGTATGTAAACTTTCTAATTGATTAAGCCATTGTTCATATCTTGTTCCTTGAGTCAAGCTTTGTGAATTTGACACAAATTAAGAATCCTTATGCTACCATCTTGTCTTAATTTAATTTAATTTGGTGGTAATCTAAGAATATACTATAACATGTAGAGTTGGTTCCTATTTGGATTGATAAATTTCAATTATTTAAGAACATAGTGAAAGCAAACGGGATGTATGTAGTAGACAGTAGTCCATGTTTGGATCTGAATTCTGGCAAGGAGAAAACTCAAAATGAACACCATTCCTCTATTTGTAAATGGAGTTAATAGATAAGAAATTGTATAAATGTAAAATTTCAGTAGAAGTTTTTTATGAATCAGTGTGTCTATTTTGTTAATGTCTCAAATCACTAAATCTTGTTTGATATGTATATGTGTACATTTTTTCCTAGTGTTAGATGTTTTTAAAGCGGTGCTTCTGTTTTATTGAATTTTTAATGTTGTTTTACTAAAATTTAAGGTCCGAACATATCTTGCACCAAGTACAAAATAAAATGAATTATTCTTCAAACTAATTCCATTTAACATTTAAATAATTATTCTTCACACTAATTTCAATTTGATTTTTCAATCTTGTTCTTTCAGGACGTGGATGGGAAGTGTTTGATGCTATTGGAGTGGGAAGTTAGCCGAGGAGCCAATTCTAAAAATTTAAGGGTATGTTCCTTGTTTCTTCTTTTGTCTCTGTAATGGGGAATGGTCTATTTGCCTTGAACATATAGAAAAAAATATTAGTTAGTATCTCTTTGTGAAATCATCATTTACTTTAGTTTTAATTTACACACTTATTTACCATATTTTCTGATAAATACTTAAAATATGGGTTCTTTTTTATGTCAATTCTTTGGTAGCATGTATTGAACCTTGCAGGTGTAGACAAAATAGGTTGTGGAGTGTGAGTTGCTGAAATTTTTTAAAGATATATGCGCAAGTGAAGGGGAACATCTAAATATCCATTATGCTACTGGCGGAGATGCTCCAGTGGCGAGTCCCATTTTTTTTTTAAGTGCTAGGGGCTATAATAACATACCATTACTTTTGGAAGTGAAGCCTAACAACATCATGAAAGGGAAACTCTATCAACAGATATAATTCGATATTTTAGAACTCAAGTCTCTATCTCTCATATCAGTAGAACCTTCACCATGCAATTTCCTGATGCTGTGAGTATTCAACTGTGAGTATTGAACTGTTTTGGTAGCATGCATGTGTACATTTCACTGCGAGTATTGAGCTGTTTTCGAAATGAACTACAAGTTTTACCATTAGTATTTTTTAAACTTTCTTCTATTATGATAGCAAGTCCTAGTTCCAGGTGGAGCACTTAGTAGCAACATATCTTATTAAGGTGAATCTTAATGGCACATCAGAAACTTATGCAGTTAGCTCTTGTGGTGCAGAGAAGTGTTTCAGGTGTGTAGCTCTTTTGGGTCCTCTGCTATTAGACACTTTATGTCAGGTGAAGTCTTTCTTTGCTGATTTGTTTAGAGAAAATTAGTTAATTTTACACTTTGGCTGCAATTTTCCTTGATTTTATTTTTAAAAGGGATCTACATATTGAAAATTATTTTGGGCGGTGAAATGGATTTGAGAATTTTTGCAGGAAAGACATACACTTTCTAAAGTGTTCAATTCAAATGTGTTTTGTGTTTCATGCTTCTTGGGTCTAGATATGGAAATATCGAATACGACCACATTTTTTTGTCCTAATTTTTTGCTTTTTTTTAACACACCGGTTACTTGTTATGCAGGCTTACCATAGAACTGGTATAAAGCTAAAGATAGCAAAGTAAATAAGTACTACTAGTAAATTTAATTTCTTATATCTGTATAATTAGTCATTTTACTTGATATGAAGCTATACTTTGGAACCACTCTGTATATGGCCTTATGGTTTATTGAAGTAATGTTGGAATTCTTATATATATACATATATATATATATACATATATAATATTTGACAATTTGACAGTTGCATTTCTATCTATAACATTTGACAGGAGGGCGGCACCTACAAATCAGTTAATTGCTTAAGAAAATGAAATGATGATTAATGTTGCAGTTGTGGAAGAGTTAAATTAATACTAATAAATTTTAATAATGGAAAGCAGGGTGCACAAGATCGGCGATGCAAAAACATAACCATGAGAAGGAACTGTAAACAAAAAAATCATTATTTTATAAATATTTGTTATTAATCTTACGATTTGTTTGAGTAAATAAGAGTTTTTTTTAGTTTCATTGTAGGACTTATTTAGTTGGAGAATTCGAATTGTATTATAGTAATTAATTTCATGTCGATGAATTTATTGACATTTATTTTGTATTTGATATTCCGTAAAATTTTATGATGTTTTGGCTATTGGGGTGTTTCATATGTGAATATGGATTTAAACAACAATATTCATTAATAAAATCATTGTCTTTCATTGAAAGACAACGACCTCTTTTTTTTTGTTTTCTTTGCTGAAAAAGACAACAATTTTTATCTGTTATCTTTACTTGTAAAGACAACAGTTTTACAAGAAGGTCAACAGTTTTCCTCTGTTGTCTATAATTGAATAGAAAATGGTTATATACTATTGTGGACACCGTTGTGTATTGTTGACAGACAACAGCTTTAAATTGTTGTTAAAAGGGTACTTTTAACAACAATACTATTAATAACAGACTTTGTTAGTGAAGAACAACTCAGAAACACACAACTCCTAAGAATCTAGAAATGTACGAAGAAAAACAATCTGAATTTAAACACACAATTCGGCCAGAGTTGTAACTGAACTGGACTTGCGCAGAACAGGAAATAGAAATGGATCAACCACCAATTTAACGTGGTTCGTTCAAGATGAACTACATCCACGGAGGCAAGACACACCCCAATCCACTAAGAAATTCAACCAATTACAGAGAATACACTCAAGAAATGAAATGTCCAATTCTGTTGACAAATTAGGGCACGAACGCTCAATTCTAAAATACTCTCTCTAATCTAAAGAACAAGGAAATTGCTCGACGTAGTGATCTTCTCCTCAATGAGAGCTTTACAATGATATAAGGATTGAAGCTCGAATGCAACTGTACAGAAAGTTCTAACTGAAAGAAGTTGAGCTCAGCTACCGGACAAATGTGACGGTTTTCTTCGTCACAATTCTGCAACTGCTCCGTCACAAACGACGGTTACCTTCAACTGCCTCGAACCCGGTTTATTCTGAACAGCTTGTCTTCTTAATGCTAAAACCCGGTTCATCCTTCCGGTTCTTCACTTCCTGATTCCGGTTCCACATTCCCAACACTCCATTTTACAAAGTATAGCTCACTTGATGAAATTGAACATCACCTCACAAATCTCCACCTCAATGAATCAAGTGTGCCTCTTCCTGCCTCATCACTGCCTTGTCTTGCTAATACTCTTCATGACATTGCTCAAGCTGCAGCAGGCTCGAGCAATGCTCCATTTTGTTCCCAGGTACACCCTTAGTAAGAAAATCAGCAGGATTATGCAATGTATGTACATTCTTCACTTCCACAGAACCAGAATCAATGATGTCTCTAGCAAAATGCAACTTAACATCAATGTGTTTTGACCTTTCATGAAATGCTTGGTGTTTCACAAGGTGTAAAGCACTTTGATTATCACAGTAAATTGCCACACACTTTTGCTTGATGTCCAAATCTCTCAGAATCCCTTTAAGCCAGATTGCTTCTTTGATTGCTTCAGTGAGAGAGATATATTCTGCTTCTGTTGTTGATAGTGCTACAACTGACTGTTGTGCACTTCTCCAGCTGATGGCTGTCCCATATAAGGTAAACACAAATCCAGAAATAGATTTCCTTGTGTCTACGTTTGCTGCAAAATCAGAATCAGCAAATCCCTCCAATGCAACAGTGCTTCCATCCACTTTCTTCTCAAACTTCAGTGACAAGTTCACTGAACCCTTCAAATACCTCATCACATGTTTCAAAGCTTCCCAATGCTCTACTCCTGGGTTTGATATGAACCGGCTTACTAAAGACACAGCATAGGCCCAGTCAGGCCTACTACAAATCATTCCATACATAAGACTTCCAACTCCACTTGCATAAGGGATATTGCTCATATGTATGATTTCCTCTTCAGTCCTTGGGCATTGTTCTTTGGAGAGTTTCTTCTGTAGATTAACTGGAGTGGAGAGAGGTTTGGCTTCATGCATATGAAACCTCTCCAACACCTTCTGTAGATATTGCCTCTGAGATAACCAAAGCACTCCAGCTTCTCTGTTCCTTAGAATGTTCATGCCCAAAATCTTCTTGGCCTCTCCCAGATCTTTCATGTCAAATTCAGTGTTAAGTCTGTCCTTCAACCATTGTACCATTTTCTTGTTCCTGCTGGCAATTAGCATATCATCCACATACAATAGAAGGAAGACTTTATCTTGCTTTGAACCCTTGTTGAAGTAAACACAACTATCATAAAGACTTCTTACAAAGCCAACACTGATCATGAAGTCATTGAACCTCTTATTCCACTGTCTTGGACTTTGTTTGAGTCCATATAGTGACTTCTTCAGCAAACAAACTTTGTCTTCTTGTTCAGGAACAACAAAGCCTTCTGGCTGTTTCATATATATCTTCTCATTGAGTTCTCCATGTAAGAATGCTGTCTTTACATCCAGTTGTTGTAATTCCATGTCCTCTTGAGTAACCTTTGATAAAAGCAACCTGATTGAGCAATGCTTTACTACTGGAGAGAAAACTTCATTAAAATCAATTCCTTCTCTTTGTGTAAAGCCCCTAGCCACCAATCTTGCTTTAAACCTCACCTGTTTGGATCCTGCAGTCTCTAGTTTCTTCTTGTATATCCATTTAGAGCTTACAAGTTTCTGACCTTTTGGTTTATCCACCAATATCCAGGTCTCATTCTTTTCCAGGGACTCCATCTCTTCAATCATTGCCTGAATCCAGTGTTCACCTTCTTCACAGTCTAGTGCTTCTTTAAAACTACTAGGCTATTGTGATTCCAGGTCTTCAGCAACACTTAAAGCATAGTAAACACTCCCTGCTTGACCATAGAAATCAGGTCTGTTGATTTTTCTTCTAGGCCTGTCCCTTCCAATGCTGTATTCTCTAACATTTTGTGAAGGTCCAGTTTGTTCTTCTTCTTCAGATGATGAATCACTATCTTGTAGATTTTCTTGTGGTTGAGGTGTGTGATTATCTTCAGCAGGATGCTCCACCTGAATTGATATCTCTTCTGTCTCTTAGCACCATCAAATTCTTCCTTAGAGCCTGTAGAAGTATAAGCCATCACATTCTCATTAAACTTTACATCTCTACTTGTGATTATCTTCTGATTTCCCTTCTCTAGACACCACAATCTGTAGCCCTTTATTCCATCTGGATATCCAAGAAATACACATCTTAGAGCTCTTGCATCTAACTTGTCCTGCTTGACATGGACAAAAGCAAGACAACCAAACACCCTTAACCCTTCATAGCTTGGTTTCTGTCCACTCCACACCTCCTCAGGTGTTTTGAACCCAATCACTGATGAGGGTGACCTGTTAATGAGATAACATGCTGTAGCAATGGTTTCACCCCAAAATACCTTTGGCAACCCAACATCCAACAGCATACACCTAACTCTTTCAAGAAGAGTCCTATTAAGCCTCTCAGCAACTCCATTCTGTTGAGGATTCATTGGAACAGTCCTGTGTCTCTTGATTCCTCTTTCTTCACAGAAGTTTGTGAACTCAGTAGAGAGGTATTCCAGTCCATTATCAGTCCTAAGGTGCTTCAGCTTCTTCCCTTTGACATTTTCCAGTTGAATCAACCATGTTTTGAACTTATGAAAAGCATCACTCTTATTCTTCATCAACATGATCCACACCTTTCTACTGTAATCATCAATCAAGGACATGAAATACCTTGCACCACCATGAGTCTCTGTCCTTGCAGGACCCCATATGTCAGAGTGAACATAATCTAATGGCTCTTGAGTTGTGTGAACACCCTTTCCATAGGGCAGCTTCTTGGATTTGCCCAAAGCACACTGATCACAGAACTCCAGGTCTTGATTTCCCATGTTTCCAATTACTCCACTTCTTGACAGTTCCTTCAACCCTTTCTCTCCTATGTGTCCAAGCCTTTTGTGCCATTTAACAAGCTCAGAACTGCTCAAGACCATATCCACACTCCCAACAACAGGTGAACCAATCAAGATAAACAACCCATTATGCTGTCTACCTTTAATCACCAATTTTCCATGTTTAGTGATATGCAAGAAACATCTACTGAGCTAAACTGGCACCCACTAGTTACCAAAGAACCAAGAGATAGAAGATTTCTTTTAAGGCCAGGAACATATCTTACATTTGAGATGACTCTGACCACACCATCAAACATCCTTATGCTCACTGATCCAACTCCTTTGACCTTGCATGATTGGTCATTTCCCAGGAGAACATTTCCACCATCTTCTCTCTTCAGTTCATCAAACCATGACTGGTGTGGACACATATGAAAGGAGCAGCCTGTGTCCAAGACCCACTCCTTTACCATTCTTGATTCTGTAACATTTAATACCTCTGGAGGATCTTCTTGATGGTCAATGGCAGCAGCTTCTGCCCCTTGATTTCCACCTTTCTTGTTTCTCTTAGGATAATCCTTCTTCAAGTGACCAGGCTGCTTGCACTTGAAGCATTTCCTCTTCTCAACCCATTCATTTCCCTTCTTTGGATTAGAGTCTCCTGCCTTGGGATCCTTAGCATTCTGTCCCTTCTTGCCTTGCCAAGGTTTCTTGAATTTAACATTCAAACCTTCTCCAGATTGCACCATGCCTTTATCACCTTGAGTCTGGAAACATTTAGACCTCAGAGCCTTCACTATTCCATCATAAGATAGCTGCTCATCTCTCCCATACATCAAGGCATCCTTAAAGCTTTCCATGGATTTTGGAAGAATGTTTAACACCATCAATGCTTTGTCATCCTCCTTCAATTTCACATCCAGGTCTTCCAATTCTTCAACCATCTTAATGAACTCATCAAGTTGATCAGAAATTACCTTATCTTCAGTGATCTTGAAGGCCAACATCTTCTGCTTCAAGAACAGCTTGTTGGAAACTAACTTCGATTGATACAGATCTTCCAATCTCTTCCATGCTTCTGAGGAACTCTTGCATCTTGAGACCTCTCTCAACGGTTTATCACCCAAACACAGAAAGATAAGACTGAGGGCCTTCTTATCCAATGATGCAAACTTGGGTTTCTCACTTTCTTCCCACGAATCCAGAGGTATCAAAGCAAGATCAAGGCCATTGTGAACCAATACTGCATTCATCTTGATCTTCCAAAGTGTGAAATCATTTCTTCCTGTAAACTTCTCAAAGTCCATCTTCATACCAGCCATTCCTTCCCTTCTTCAAGCTGTGAGAGTTGATTTCCCACAGACGGCGCCACTTGTTAGTGAAGAACAACTCAGAAACACACAACTTCTAAGAATCTGGAAATGTACGAAGAAAAACAATCTGAATTTAAACACACAATTCGGCCAGAGTTGTAACCGAACTGGACTTGCGCAGAACAGGAAATAGAAATGGATCAACCACCAATTTAACGTGGTTCGTTCAAGATGAACTACATCCACGGAGGCAAGACACACCCCAATCCACTAAGAAATTCAACCAATTACAGAGAATACACTCAAGAAATGAAATGCCCAATTCTGTTGACAAATTAGGGCACGAACGCTCAATTCTAAAATACTCTCTCTAATCTAAAGAACAAGGAAATTGCTTGACGTAGTGATCTTCTCCTCAATGAGAGCTTTACAATGATATAAGGATTGAAGCTCGAATGCAACTGTACAGAAAGTTCTAACTGAAAGAAGTTGAGCTTAGCTACCGGACAAATGTGACGGTTTTCTTCGTCACAATTCTGCAACTGCTCCGTCACAAACAACGGTTACCTTCAACTGCCTCGAACCCGGTTTATTCTGAACAGCTTGTCTTCTTAATGCTAAAACCCGGTTCATCCTTCCGGTTCTTCACTTCCTGATTCCGGTTCCACATTCCCAACACTCCATTTTACAAAGTATAGCTCACTTGATGAAATTGAACATCACCTCACAGACTTATTTATAACTGGACAACAGATAAAATATGTTGTCTATTTTGCAAAATTCTTGTAGTGTTGAAGTGCAAGTCAATAGAGGAATCATTTTGAATTTTTGAAACAAAAGGGTTTGGATCACAGAAAAGCAAAAGATATTGTGGCAATATGAAAAAGAAGATAAAGAAAATGAAATAAATGAAATAAAAGTCCAAAATGAATTGTGGATAAAAAAGCAAGAGAGAGAGAGAGAGAGAGAGAGAGAGAGAGAGAGAGTAAAGTTCATTGCCACAATGAAAAAAGGTGATGGAAACTAGAAATTGCTTAAATTTTGTGAAACTCTTTGATGTATTCAATTCCTTTGATTCTATTTTAATGTTCGGTAGTTTATACATATGGAGGATGTAGGTTAAGACTTGGTCTCCTATTGTGCATCTTTGAAAAATATCCTTGTTAAATTTGGATTTTACCAAGTGAAAGATGTGGCAACTGGTCCTATGTCTAAACTGTTAGAAATTGTGCCTTGAATCGAGTTTTGTTTGGGTCGATATTTATGTCAAGGTGGAGGCTTGGATTTGAAGGGCGTTGGGAGTGTCGCAGCCGCGACATTGTGGCCGATTGATGATTTTGAAGCTGGGGACCCGTCGCAGTCACAACAAAGTGAACTTGTTTGGTCGCGGTCGCGACAAGTGGCGGTCGTGGCCGCGACAAGCTTAGGCAGCGCAGAAGATGGGCTAACATGTGTTTAGGCCTAGTTTGATCTATTTTGTGTCTATGTTAGGTTTGGAGACTTATAAATAGTCCTATTGTCTTTGGGATTTGTACAGATAAAGAGAGGTTGTCAGTTTGAGATATTCTAGAGTTAGTATTTGTTGAGTACTTGGTACTCAGTTGGTCTAGAATATTCAGTCTGCTTTTGAAACTCTATTTTCGGGTTTAGAGTCGTTTGGTCATTAGAGTATGGAGAATTTATTTTGATCGAGTATCCATCAATTTGGTACTCAATTTGTCTCCATTTGATAGGGTGGAGAGTTTGTTAGTTGACCTATGGTCAAATTTGTCTCTGTCCTATATTGTAACAATCTTTGATATTGAATTCATTCCTCTCGTTTGGCCGAGGACGTAGCTAACAAGTTGTTAGCGAACCACATTAAATTCGGTGTGTTTTGGATTGTCGATTTTCTCATTTTTCATTTATTTGTGTTTGTTCTTTCCCAACATAAACAATATAGTCAAGGTGTTTTCTTTGTCATTTGAACATCGTGCCTGCATTTATCATATTTTCTCATCTTTTTGAACCTTATATTTCGTTTTTAGTGTCTACTTTTTACCAAGGTCTCGCTACAATCCTTGTAAAGACCCTTTAATTGATACACATATTCATCAGTTCAGTTGTGAAGATTTAATATATTAGCCAGCTTATGGTAATGGCATGTTATATGTTGATATTTAGTGTATTTGTACATATTTTAAATAATTTGTTTGTTGTAACTTTATATCTATGTCACAGTTGGTTGAGTAGTCAAATTGCATAGCCTGGTCCACAAATAATTTTTATGTTATGCAAGATCGTAAAACGGGGATGTTGATTGGTTCAAGTGAGCTTTCCAATTACTTTGGGAGAATATCGCCATCAAAAGCTACGAGGGTAGGAAGAAATGATGAAAATGATCTTTGACATCAAAGGTTGGGGCATCCTTCAAATAACATAGTTCTTGGTAGTTAATATAAACAATTTAAATTTTGATGGTTGTGATGTTTGTTTTCGAGCAAAATAATGCTAAGTAGAAAGTCATCTAAGCTTGTATAAATAAAATGAAAATAAAGTGAGTACAAAGAAGAAGTAGCAAAACCCAAAAACGCTCTAAGAGAAGGCTAATACAATAGCCGAGGAACGCCGCGCAGGGCGTATATCTATGTCCAATATCAAAACTACCACAAGCCGGTAGTAGACTAAAAGAGTCAAATAGATCTAAGACGCTAAAAGTAGTAGAAAGTCATCTAAGAGTTTTGAAATGACTTATTGGGACTTATGGATCCTTATACTTTGACATTTTGTGGTGCTTTTTGTTATAACGGATGTGAGAAAGAACACATAAACGAGAAATATAAACGACACATAGATTTACGTGGTTCACTAACAATGTGTTAGTTACATCCATGGGCAGAAGAAAGGAACCCATTCACTATATCAAAGTGTTTACAGACGGAGTATTCTCAGACTACCGAGTATTTCTAAACAGACTGAGTACGAATTCAGAGCACCCAACAGACAAAACTAGGAATACTAATGATAGGTAGAAAATTGTGCATTAATTTAGTTGTCAAGATTGTATTTTTATGAATATTTTAGTTATTGCACTATGTATTTTTCTACCTATCTTGTTTTTTATTCAATTTACTTCCATTGCTTTTTTTATTGTTTAATTTAGTGAATTTGGCGAAATTTTGGATCAAGAAGGACGAATTTGAGCCGACACTGGGTGACCCAGTGCCAAGCCCAATCCAAACTGAATTGAGGCCAAAGTCACGGCAGAATGCAGGAAGTAAGGCGCAAGCCCATGTTTTATGTGAAGTGAGATTAAAGCCACGTGGGTTCCCACTTTGAAAGTCAGCATGCACATTGAATTAAACAAAGAAAAAGCCCATGTTGCTTCCTTTTGTTGCATGTCCATAATACGTGACATGGGTCAAGGCCCATGAGGAAAGACTAATTAATTGAGGGCAGAGACCAGAGGGCACACATTCACGGAGAAAGACAGCAGAGGAGGAACTTCATGTAGAGGGGAATCGCCCGATCGTGATTTCGCGTTTCGGTTCTTTTAGTTCTGTTTTTACCTTATGTTGGATAATTTAATTATGTTTATGAACGCCGATATGTCCGGCTAATTTTCTGTTTCAGTCCCTAATTGATGTTTGAACCCTAGTTTGTTGACTTTGTAATTCTTACGGTGGTTACTTTTAATTATATTCTGGAACTCATTTATGTTATCGGATTTTATTGTTTCTTATATGCGAATTGTTAATTTAGATTGATCACCTAGGTTAATTGATCGCATGTTTGTAGTTAGGGTATTATCATAATCCGTAATTGTTATGATTTTATATCCATTAGTAGAAAATAATGAATTAATTCATTAGGTAACATAAATCGAGGTCAATTGGACCGAGCTTGTGAGTCTTAACACTTCGTCTAGCCTATTGTCCTAGTTCTTTAAGCGTGTAGCCAATTAGGTTTAGAGAGCTTATTCTAAATCATTTGGTTAGACAGATAAATCAAAGAGCTTATTTTGGGTTATTAAAAATTAAGGGACAATTCGGATTAGCAGAGCTTGTTGCTAATCTAGGGGTAGAAGTTTCAGAACTAATTTAGGGGTAATTGCATTAATTATAAGGTTTAATCAGACTAGGGGGATAACTAGATTAGGGCCTGAGATTTCTTTTTAATTGTTTACAATCACTTTTACTACTTATTTACTTGTTCGTCTTCGGATTAGTAGTTAATTAGATACATTCAAATCAACTCCCCCTCTTTATTGTTTTGTTTTGTTCCGTTAATTAATACGTAAAACACGATAACCAACTGCTCCTCGTGGGATCGACCCTGACTTACCGCTTCTACAAATTAGAAGAGGGAAGTTTAGGAATCTAATTTTGAGTGCCTCGACAGCACGGTCAAAATTTTGAGTACGAATTCAGAGCACCCAACAGACAAAACTAGGAATACTAAGTACAGAATAAATTCAGATTGATCAGATTAAACTGACTGATACAGCATGACCTAAAGTCATCAATAAAGCTATATATAAGCCTCAAACAAACTAAAATAGAGATTAGACCGAAATTGGGCCTAAAATCCGTAAGCCTAGATTGCCACAACCATAATTGTCAGGACCGCGTCTGATTCTGTCGCGATCGCCTCCGAGCCCGAAACTTCAAATGTTGAGACCATGTTCGCCGTTTATCGTGGTTGCGTTCGACTTCCCGATACGGTCGCGTTCATCCTGACACAGTCACGTTCGGCTTCTAGTGCTGCAACTCTATCCATGCAACTTCTTTCGTGGCCGGAAAGGATCGTTCAAACCCAGCAAAACAGACTCAAGACATTCAAAGATCAAACTCCACCTTGACGACAGACGTGAGCCCAAAAAAAAGACGAGATTCAAGGCACTAATCTAACGATCTCCACCTTGACTTGAATTCTCTCACAGATCAACATATATCCTCTCGCAGACCAAATGTAACAGATGCATCGCGAAAGTGCCCAGAACAGATGCACCCTAAAAAATGCCCAGATTGTACGAGCAAACTCTCGTACTCAGACATGTCCCAAATTATGGGATAACTAACAGCTCGTGCTGTTCAACAAATTTGAACTTCAGACATACCCTAAGATACCAAAAAAAGGTCTTCAGACGCATCAAACTTTCCGTTGGACTAGCGTAGGGTACTCGAGACAATGTAACAGCAGCAGAATCAGAACCCTCTTCGGGCATCTCAGGCGATGCCAATCTCACCATATCCTCAAACCCATTCTTCTTTGGAGCTTCCACTCTAACTCTTCTAGCTTCAGTTTGTTGAGATTCTGGTGGTACATCTTTCAGCTTAGTAACAGAGTGTGAATCTCCATCACCTTCTTGTGACTTATTCTGCTCCACCCGTTTGTCAACACTATCGTTTTCAGACAAAACAATAGACTTCAAAGTAGGACTAACCTCAGTCTGATTTTCCTTGGATAACTCAGATGATGCAGCAGAAGTAGCAATAGACGAAGTTGAACCTTGCAATAAATACAAAGTTCCCCACTTTACACCTTTCAAAATCACGTTCGAACCCTTGTAGACATTCAACTCCACCTGTACCTTTGAAACTGAACCCCTTACTATCCAACATACTAAGTGATATTAGATTCTTCGTCATATGTGGAACATGCCTAACATCATTCAATGTGCAGAACCTACCATCATGTGTCTGTATCCTGATTGAGCCTATTCCAACCCCCTTGCAAATAGAATTGCCGGCCATAGAAATATTACCTCCTTCCACCTGCTTGTAAGTTGTATACCACTCCCTGCGTGGACATATATGGTAAGACGCCCCAGAGTCAAGAACCCACAAGTCGGTGAGACGTGTTTGTTCAGCAGCAAGTAGAGCCAGATCCTCCTCGGAGCTAGTGTTATCTCTGTCAGTAGTAGCAACAGTACCTGATTTATTCTCCTCCTTCCACTTCTTCTTCGGACATTCATTATTGCAATGCCCTATCTCTTTACAGTATTACAAGTATCATCCGGGACCTATGAAGCCTGATGTCTTCTTCCCTGAATTTCCAGGTCCCCTGCTCCCACTAGCTACTAGCCCAGCGACATGATTATCCTTACTTGTACCCGATGCCTTATGGCGCAGCTCTCTGGTATGCAAAGCTGATATAACTTCGTCCAGAGACACAGTGTCTTTCCCAACAATAAAAGACTGAATGAAATTCTCATATGACAGAGGCAAAGAAACTAACAGAATTAAAGCAACATCTTCATCTTCTATTTTAACATCAAAATTATGCAATTCTAATAACATTGTGTTCAATTGATCCAGATGTTCAAGAGGCGACTGACCATCACGCATACGCAGACTGAATAGACGTTGCTTCAACAACAACGTATTGGTAAGCGACTTCATCATATACAGGCTCTCTAGTTTCAAACACAAATCTGCCGCAGTTTTCCTCTGCGACCTCGGTAAGGATATCATCTACGAGACACATCATGAGCGTTGAGTGTGCTTTCTCCTCCAGATTGGCCATCTTAGCTTCTTCGAGAGCCACCTCCTTGCCTTGCTCTTCTTATCCTTCGACATCAACGGTGCCCACAGCCCTTGTTGTTTCAACAAGGCTCGTATCTTGATCTATCACAGTCTAAAACTGTTCCTCTCCATGAATTTGTCGACTTTCATGTTTATCCCAAACATCTTTCTCACTAGATTGCAAAACCTCCTTAACCTAGCTCTGATACCAATTTCTTATAACGGATGTGAGAAAGAACACATAAACAAGAAATATAAATGACACACAGATTTATATGGTTCACTAAAAATGTGTTAGTTACGTCCACGAGTAGAAGAATGGAACCAATTCACTATATCAGAGTGTTTATAGACGAACTATTCTCAGACTGCCGAGTATTCATAAACAGACTGAGTACGAATTCGGAGTACCCGAAAGACAGACTTCAAAACTAGGAATACTAAGTACATAATAAATTCAGATTGATCAGATTAAACGGACTGATTCAGCAAGACCTAAGTCATCATTATAGCTATATATAAGCCCCAAGTAGACTAAAACAAAAAATAGGCCGAAATTAGGCCTAAAACGCATAGGCCCAGATTTGCCGCTGCCTTAACTGTCACGACTGCATATGATCCTGTCGTGGTCGCACTCGTAAAACTTTGACACCTTGTAAAAAATTCAAATGTCGAGACCACAATTCTCCGTTTATCGTGGTCACGTTGGACTTCCTGATGCGGCCGCGTGCACCCTGACGCAGCCGCGTTCGGCTTCCAATGTTGCAGCTCTATCCATGCAACTTTTGTCGTGGCCACAGCCGTCTTCATCCTTCAAGGCTGAGTCCCCCAGATGCTTTCAAACCTAGCAAAAAAGACTCAAGACATTCAAAGATCAAACTCCACCTTGACAACAAACGGGAACCCCCCCCCCCCCCAAAAAAAAAAGACAAGATTTGAGGCACTAATCCAACATTTTTTTTTTTTCGTTTTGACGGTTGTTGATGATTATTTCATGTAGCGCCCCGAATCACTTATTTGTAACTTTGTTGTTAGTATTTACCTGTTCCATTTTTTCCTTTACTTACTTTACCTTACTTATCACCCAACCTTACTTAACCATTCTTATCATTTTATCTTAACTTACTCTTTTTCTCTCGTCAGAGTTACGTAGAGAAAGAGAAACTCGTAGCCTAAGTTGTCCTGAATAGAAACTCACATAAAAGAAATATGACTTAACTTGCTTAAACATAGCATAATTCATTAGTTCATAATTCACAGTTGATGTTGATTACATTTCTATTCACGCAACTGTGTGAGATGTTAATAGTATGCTTCTTGTATAAGCATAGTATGAAGAACATGAAAATAAACCCTAAGAGGTATTTAGTCACAGCTACAGTCATAGGTCCCGATGTCATCATCCCCTGAAAAGTGGTTTTGAGAAAAATGTGAGTGTTTTACTTTGTGGGATAAAACTGAAATTTAAATAAAAGATTTAACAAAATACATGTCCGCCGAACGACGTTGTGCCTCTCCCCTTAAGTAAGGTCGGACTCTCGGCACATCTACCCTCTTGTCATACTTCGCTTACTGTTGTCTCACGATCAGTAGCCATAAACTCACACTGTCTTTTCTCGATCAGGGCCATATCCTCACTTGCAGCCCTTGTGGCGGCTTATTTTTACAAACAAAGATATAAAGTAAGAATATTACGTAACTGGGCTGCGTGGAACTATTCGTGCTGTATCCCTCGCCTCAATGTGGAACCTATTGTTATTAAAATGTTAAACCATTTCTTATTTAGCCGTGTTTTCGTATTTTCCAGTTTACAAATGTCACCTAAATATCCTAACTCGATTATGAATCGATCTTTACTTAATCAACCTAATCTTATGATTCCTTTGTCTTGATTTACATATATTCTAGATCTTTATTCTTGATCACTCATTTGATCAACATATCATCATTATTATTATCTCATCATCATTCACCGCTTATCATTCTCATTTGTTCCTTTCCTAACATTTATAACTCTAAGTCATTATTTTATATTCTATGTTTTTAGTTAAATCATTATCAACTAATTTTCTCTACTTCACTTAAGCACTTTTAACTTATAATAACCTCACTTTTATTTGTTTTCTAATAATCCCCTAATTAATTCTAATCACATTATCTCTCCTAATCTTTCATTTCTAATTTCATTACCATATATCTAAATTAATTTCAAATTCGATTTGGGCTTGACCTAGCCCAACTCGGCCCGTTTCAGCCCATTGGGCCCAAAGTCCTTACTTCGTTCCATTAGGGTTTGATTTTCGGCCCAACTAATTATAAAGCCCATTTTAATACATGTCAAGCCCAATCCTAATTTATCTAAGTCCAATTCTTATTTATCTGGCACAAATGATTTATTTGGCCCACCTATTTAACTCTCGGGCCCAAAATCCATTTCTATTTAACCTATTGGGCCTAAGCCCATTTCAATCATTCTTTTAACCCAAATAACTTATTTCTAAGCCCATATCATTATTTCTAAGTCAAAATCACATATATCAGTCATTCAAAGCCCAAATTGATACATTTCTAAGTCCATTTGGCCTACATAATTTATTCAAGCCCAATTTAACATTATAAGTCCATTCGACTAATGTGAGTCCAATTAAATAACTCCTATGTCCATTTTTAATGATTCTCATGTTTAACTATTCATTTATTTGCCTAATTTCATTTAACTAATCAAACTAACATATCATTATCCCTAATTTTCTAATCTGGTTGAAACAACACACACTACATACATTTCATATAATTCAATTTTAATCCCATCAAATTCGTATCTAACATATCAACAAGCATATTAATATTGAAATTAACACAAAATCATCACATAATCTCCTAATTTTATCTTTGCTGAAAGTTTAGCCCATATTTATACCTAATCATTTTTCTATCCTATTTCTCACAATCTATCAACTCTTGAACATCATAATTTCAACCGAAACATATTAACATTTTATCCAAATTTTCATATCATTTACACAAGATTAGTATAAAATTATCCATTAAACACATTCGATCATTTCAACATCAAATTAACATGCAATTATATTATTATTTAGCCGATACATAAACAAGCATATTTTCATAAGAATTTTCACCTATGTAACATGTAATAATCCTATTTCATCAACTAATCTATGCAAACATACAATTATATCTCAAGAACATAACTAGCACATATTCAAGCATCATCATGTAAAAATTAACTGATAAAGCGCAATCCGTTTATCAGAGGAACTCGGAGTAAAACTTGATCAACGACACTAACAAACGCAAGAAAAGCCAAGAACACAAGATATACGTGGTTCGATCCGGAGATCTACGTCCACGGGCGGAGGCAATCACCTACCGAGATGTTTTTCACTATATTTCTTTTAATCTTACAAGTTGTAGTTCTAGAGTACAAAGTGTCAACCCTCAATCCGTCTACAATTCTACTACTTATTCTATCACTAACAAAACCCTAACTGAATCCCTATAATTGCGCCCATCAAATCTGCATGGAAGTTGGGAGGAGATCATGGGGATCTCAATATCCAAATGTGCGGTGACTGGGCTCAGCTGTGTTGGGCTCGCGCTGTGTTGGGCTCGCGCTTCTGGGCCTAGTGGACCCAGCTGACGGGTTGGCTCGACCCGGAGTCACTGGGTCATACCTATCAGATGCCCCCCTCACCAGCCGGAGCGAGGTAGGAGCTTCGGTTGAAAGTAGGGCACGGTATAACGAGCGGTGATGTAGGTCAGCTGTATCGAACCGAATTACCCCCAGGGTGGGGTTGCCAAGTGGGACCGAGTGGAAGCGAGTGGAGAACTCACCGGGGTCCGAATTGGACCAATCTAAAATACCCCCAGGGTCATGGGAACGACTGAAGCCGATCTGAAGTATACCTGGGGTAGAGGAGCCACGAGTATAAAGTCGGATCGAGCCGAAATACACACGGGGTTACTGCATAGTGAAGGACTCAACGGGCGCCGAACTGTATCGAATCGAAGCACCCCTGGGGTCATGAGGTCTAGTGAGGTCGAGCTAAAATATGCCCGGGGTGAAGGAGTCACCGGAGTGAGTCCCAAAACTTCCTTGGGAAGGGTGAGGTTGATGTGATTGGCGGCGCCATCATTAGGAGAAGGGATGTGAAGTGACGCGTTTGAGAATTCCAATAAGCGTGTCCCCCACGCGCCTTGGTAACTGTAACGCCTGTGACTTCCACGCGCGAATCTGAGACACTGAATTTGAAAAGGCCAGATCTGAGCCGTTGATGCATGAGTATATATAAATAAGGCTTGTACAGTAAACTTCATTATTCTCATTTGCGTTTTGCAAGAGAGAAAGAGCGGGAGAAAACGAAAGGATCATCTGTGCCAAGCCGTGATCAATTTTAAATCGAAACCAAGTAAGTATGTCTTTCTCTTCGTCTTCGTCTTCAATTAGAGAAGTAGGGACAACCAAAACCCCGTTAGACGTACAACCCTTGCATTTTATTATTCTGGAAAGAAGAGAGATTAGGATGGTATACAGGGCTGATGGTATGGAGTCTGGCACCCGGGCAGTAGGGTTTAGCGACTGCGGGGAGGAGGAGTTTGAGGTTGCCGCGGAGGCGCTGTGGATGTCGTGAGTGCAAATAGAAGCCCTGATTCCGACATTTTATTTTCCCTTCAATTTAGAGTACATTGTGCCGGAGCCGAGTGATCGAGCTTGTTGTCCTCCAAAGGGTTTCATAAGCGTGTATATAGATCATTTGAGAATAGGGATTAGGTTTCCCCTTTGGGACTCTGTAGTGCGGCTGCTGAGGTATTACGGCATTGCCTTGAGTCAATTAGCACCCAATGCCGTGAGGCAAGTTGTGGGGTTTTCAGTAGTATGTAAGAATGCCGGGATGGAACCGGACGTAGATTTATTTAGATTTTTCTTTCAACTGAAAGCCTTCGGAAAAGCGAAGGGGTGGTACTCCTTTAGCCCAAGGGCCCGGGGTGGGTTTAAGGCGAAAAACCCGAGTAAGGTGGAGGGTTGGAAGGAGAAATTTATTTATGTGAAGACTGACGTGGCCCTCCCGAGGTGGAGGAGGGAGGAGGTAGTGGATAACGCCCCCGTGGCGGAGCCGGAACCGGAGGTTGTAAAGCACTTCCGTACGGTGGGTACGTTCAAGACCCTCTGCACCGAAGAGGAGCTGGAGGAGGCGGGGTTAAGCCTCTATTACTCGGGAGGAGCAGCGGAGAATCCCACCCAGGGGCAGGAATCGGCCGCCGGGGCAGCCGAGGAGGGTAGGAACTCTTGAATAATGTGTAATCGTTGGTAATTTTCTAAGATTAACCATTTATCTTCTTTTGCAGTGGGACGCTTTGGAAAGGAGGCTTCGGGGAGCCCCGCAGTGCCCGCAACGTCGAAGAAGAAGGGGACTGCTGCCGAAGTGGCCCCTAGAGTTAGGGTGTCGCCGAGCCCGAGGCCGTCAGAAGGGACGGAGGAAGATATTTTGGTCGCAGGGTCGACCCCTAGGCCGAAGAGGAGGCCGGAGCCGACGTTAACACTGCCGAGTGTGGCCAAAAGACCGCGCACGGAGCCAGCACCAGAAGTACAGTAGATATAACCGCTGACTAAGGAAAAGAGTGCTGCCGAAGCATTTCTTCTGATGTGATGAGTTTGTTTTTAAATTTTGGCCTTTGTTTGCAGGGGCAAGGGCAAATAAGTGTGCTAGGTTTGGAGGGGCCCGATGCCGAGGAGCTACTGAAGCTAACTCAGGGGATCATGGACCTCGGCCGAAGGACTGAGCGGGAGGCTAAGGAGGAGTTAGCCGAGGCTCTGAGGGAGTTGCGATCTTGCAACGACAGGTTAACTCATGACCTATCCGAGGCTCGTAAAAGAGTTTCCTTGGTGGAGAAGGAGGTGGCGCGACTGCGCGAGGTGGAGGCGGAGGCCGGGGTGCTATGCGGAGAAGTGGCGGAGCTGCGCGCGGAGCTAAGGGCAAGGGAGGTAGCAGTGGTGGAGGGCCAGAGGGCCGTGCTGAAGACATTTGCAGAGAAATTGTTGCAAACCAGCACATTTCTCGACTACCAGACGAGCTTCGTCGCGGTCGGGGACACGGAAACACGCTCGGTGCTGCTGGAGAAGGTCAAGGAAATCTATCTGAATGTGGATGTCTATCGACGGGGAGAGTTCATCACGGAGCCAAGGGCCAAGGATCCACCCCCGCGCATGGAAATCACAGCGGAGATAACGGGGGGTGACGTGGGGGTGAACTAAGACCTGCCAGAGGAAGAACACGAGGAGGAGGTGGAGGTGCCGGAGGCAGCCGAAGGGGTCGATAAGGGGGAGGTCAGTCGTTCCCCGCAATTTTGATGAACTGTACATATAGTAGATGATAGGAAGAATCTGTACTCTTGTTGTAATAACCGCAAACGATGTGTACACCCATTTTGCTAGATAATGAAATCGGTTGTTGCAAATTTTGTTGAGTTACTGTCTTGTCTTTGGTGTTGATTAAATCATATTATTGTTGATTTTATGCTGCAAGAAGACAAAAAACCTTAAGGTAACAAATTTGTGGCGGACTCGGAATCTCTGCAAATACTCTAAGCAGGGAAATCGGAGAAGTAAAAATGGTAGAAAGTGAAGAAAGGGGGTCTAAATAAGGAGAAGATGAGAAGATGAAGAAACGATCCAAATTATGGCCGTCGGATGAGGGGCGGTTGAAAAATAAAAGATAGTCGTCGGATGAAGGTTCCACGGGAAGTTTAAGGATTACCGAAATAGATGGACGACACGTGGCGCGATGGTGATGACAAGTGGCAATCGCACCACAAAGGCGTGGAAAAGAAGCGGGAAAATTATCGGCCCGAATATTTGAGTCAGCGACCTGACCACATCAGTTCGCTAATGCAAAGGGGGCAATTGTGGATACTTCGACCACCTCAGTTCGCTGACAGGTACTAAGAGTTGGGACATGTCACATGAAAGGGAACATGGGGTGTACATGGCATTCTGACATGGCCAGAATAATGTCGCGACGTGGCCTCAACCGACCTTGTCTCCAAAATGCTAAAATAGAGCGGGTCGTGGTGGTGGAGTAGGTCACCTTGGAGCGACCTCGATTGTTTCCTCCACTGCGAGCTCAATTTAAGTGGCAGACAAAGACGAGTGCCTCTGGAATAAGCCTTGCATGGGTGACACATCGCCCACATGTCTTCCCACACGACCTTGATAGGATATTTCCAATTCGAAGGCTTCATAATGATGTTTTCCACCAATTTTAGCTCTATAAATAGGGAACTTTGTATCAAAATTAGATATAAGCAATATAGTGAGAGAAAACTCTTGAAAAATAAAACGGGAACTTGTGTAAACCCATTTTTGTTTGAACAAGTGAATTCCGTTAAAGGAAAGAACAGTGTTCCAGCTTAAATATCTGTCTTAATTCATTTTCTGTAATCTTTAATTTTTGTACGTTGATTGTGGTAGTTGTGTGAGATCCGTCATATATAGAACAACCACGTCGACAAAGGTAGCAAATACAAACCACGTAATTCTCCTACGTCCACAGTCTGTAACATGTGATGGATATGATATGTATGTTTTTTTATGTTAATCTTCCTCTTATGGGTGCAGATTTGATGAATCGTATTTTGCACACACAACACAAGACGTCAATTTTAGAGGGCTGGAGCAGAGAATGTAGTTTCTAATGGAACATCTATTTTGATGTTTGAGCATTTCAGGAGCATTGGAGCGGTAAATATTGGGGCGAATTATTTGGGTTAATGGTTGAACTTCCTCTTTCATCAATTCACACCTGTTTTTTTTTTTTTTTTCCTTTTTTTTTTTTTTTTTTTTTTGTTTTCAAGCTCTTTTGTGTGTGTGTGTGTGTGTGTGTGTGTTTTCCTGTTTGTGTGTACAGACTTTGATAGTTTATAGATTCGACAACAGCAATCTTATTTAAATGAAAGTCATATTTCTACTAATTCATGAGTTCCAATACTTAGTTGTTAAAAAGAACCATGCTTGACATCACTTTTAAAATATAGCTCAGCGAAGAAATGAACAACATAATCAGTTTCGATTGTGAAAATTCTATGTAGTTCCGCAAAATAATTTGATTCAACTACTTGCACCAGTAATAAGAGGAGTCCTTTTAGTTGGTTTAGGTTGAGATGCAAACAAAGATATTTGAAGGTTTTAAGGGTTGGGGAGAACATATATGTTCCTCAGTTTTACATTTAATTGAGAATTTTACACAAAACTATTCAGATTCTGCACATATTTTAGAATAAAACCCGAAGACAAAAATGGTGGTGCTAGGTGTTCAGGTTGTCAATTGTGTATGGAAATAGTCTTTAGCAGGAATAGCCTAAGACTTCTATTATTTCCCCATTTGAGGGTCCCGATCCTAAAAGAATATGTGTTTCACATGTGAACACAATTATCTGTAAAATTAGTTGGTGCTCATCCTGGTGAACATGTTTATGTTCCTTGGTCCTCCCAAATACGTATGCAGGAGAGCATCCTACTAAACAAGTGGATCATAGGATTATTAATTCCCTGACTTTTTTTCATACACGACGCAATGAAAAACTTTTATCTTCAAATATTGATACTACCGCATTATATGTTGATGTGGTTAAACTACTGGAAGCCGAGCCATCTCAAAAGGTACCAACTACTGTACGCATAATTTCTATATAATTATTTGAAAGTAATTATACACATACTTGAATGGATATTTCATTAATGGTGATAAAAGCTAATTATTTGTCTCATGTTCTCTATATTTTGTAGGGTAAGAAACAAGCTAAGGGAACTCTTTGTAGTCCCTGACCTGCCATTTAAGTGAAGGAAATAGTGTAGTTATATAAATAGAAATATAGTGAAGAAAACATGGTTTTGTCTGTGACTATCAACCAGGTGAGTGGATTTCTTTAGCAAAGTACACGCTGCTGAAATACACTTTCAGGGATATGATTGTTATCAGCCTTAAGTACTGGTGTTTTGGCTATTCCGAATTATCATATATAAATATATAAGTGCTTAGATTAATGTTGTGATATGAGTATTTATGTTTTGGTATGCAGCTAAAAAATGTGTTAATGAAATGATTAAAGATACTGAGGCTTTTGAGTTTTGAGTTCCTTTCATTCATCAATCACTTTTGTGATTGTTTGTCCTCTCAAATTCACCAATTCATAACTGATTTATTTCTTTGCTAATTATTTTTCAGTTTTTTAGAATTTTTTTGAATAATTTAACTTTGGTTACTTTGTTACTGTCATGGTAAATATCCACATTTTTTTTTTGTCTAAAAATTGATCTATACATAGCCATGGAGTTGTTTTCTTTGCATTTGATTGCTACATGTGTTATAAGCTTTTCATGTGCATGTTAATATTATAATCTGAATTAATAGTTTAAGAAATTTATCACATGGCAAACTCATGGCCTACTTCTATATTTGACCGACTGTCCTCATAAACTAACACAAATCTTTTCTAGGACCTCACTCACGCGCACTCTGAGAAACTTACACAAATCTTTTCTACGACCTCACTCACGCGCACTCTGAGAAACTTTCCAGGGGGTCACCCCGGACTGTCCCCATAAACCAACACAAGTCTTTTCCAGCGCGCTTTGTCCTCACTCATGCGCACTCTGAGAAACTTCCCAGGGGGTCACCCATCCTGAAATTGCTCCAGGCCTAGCATGCTTAACCTCAAAGTTTTCTCAGAATGAGCACCAGGAAAAAAAAGATGCACCTTATTGATATGAGTAGAAGCACTAATAAATTCTTTAAACCCTCTTCAACTTATGCAGTCCCATACCTACATAGTCTCGGAATGGCCCTTCAAAGTCGACTATACTGTTAGAAATTGTGCATGTAAAACACATAATCACGTATATAGGGAATCGATATACCTCAATTATATTGCAGCGAAAGTGTATTTGATAGATTCACCAGACAATGGATCTACTTGATTCGTCTACAAGCCCGTCCTGACGAATACTACCAGAGCGTCCGCCGTTTGCTACACACCTTAAACTATTAGAGGACTTCGGTGATACTCCAAGAAGAAGAATTAGAGAGAAAAACAGTAGAAATGTATTTTGTGGTGTATCAATTCCGTACACTACGAATATCAGATATATTCGCATATGTACTGGTATGGGAGAGATCTGTCTCCTATTATGGATAGAATCTCCATCCCAATTGGAAATATATCTGATAAGATATCAAATATCTAGTCAGATATATATCCAAACTATATTGGGATCCATCAGATATGGATGCACCCAACATCTCCTACTCATACAAATCTGATCCGACTTATTCGAATCATAGACTCCAAAATTCTCATCATCACATCTCTTCTTTCATACAAAGACTAAGGCGTGCGACCGAGCAAGAACATAATGGAACAAATTGAGGAGAGTTATATTAAGTTATTACCCAACTAACATAACTCATCAACTCAGGAGACTCGTTGTGTACCCCAAACTACGTGGTTGCACTCTGACCCCTCTTATGCATATAGAGCATGTTTGACCCCTCTTATTGTATCTATGCTCATGACTATGTCAAAACTATTTCGACTTAGTCGGCCGGCCTATGACTTATAGTACACAAATGCATTACCAGCTTAGTTTTTTCTTGGCCTCTTATGCCAATCTGCTTGGACTTGACAGCTTTCTTAATCATGCTCCGACAAACTGTATCAATCATGGCCATTTAACACATGCTAAAGTAGCGTCATCAAGATTACACTTCATGACAAAGTCCAAAGTCCCAAAGGGCACAAAAATCAGTATAAGAGCTCACACAGTGACGAAGCAGGGATCTATTCGGTCACTCCTCTTACTAAGGTCGTCATAAAGCACATGTAGTATGAATACATGCTATGATGGAGCTCCCACTTAAATTTGGGCATGTCACGCTCTGAACATCATACGAGTCTTAGTCCAGTCACTCTTCTAGCGTTTGACCTGCGTACCACTAGAAATTTGTCTCCAACACAATTTTCGATGAGTCGCACACTCGACTATTAAGAGGCTTTTATGAAGTTAGGACATTCTTCATAATCGATCAAGTATGATCGCATCCTGGCCTCTTGCCAAGGCGACTATGGGCAACAACCTTTCGTGATGTTCCTTTCACGAAGGTGATCATTTAAGTGTTAGATCCGTCAGTCTCATCCTACTCGCTTACCAAAGCGCCAGGGCGATTTTCCATGTGAGTGGGATAATCCAAGCCGTGTGACATATCATATATAATAGACACAGAACTTCTAACATATAATAAGGGCACATCTCATTGATAAATAAAATTGTTCATACAGGCTAAAAGAATTTAAATTCTACGAAGTCCTATACTCTTAACATGCCTTTGAAATACATCTCCACTCAAAGGCTTGGTGAAAGGATCAGCTATCATTTCACTAGTGGGAACGTGCCTGAGAACCACTTGCCCCTGCGCAATATTATCTCGGATGAAGTGGTATCCGGTGTCAATATGCTTGGTACTCCCATGATACTTGGGGTCCTTAGCATATGCTAGTGCAGCTGTGTTGTCACAAAGGACAACTACTGCATCATCTACGTGCGCCGTAATGCGCAAAGTCTGGAGAAATCTTCTTAACTAGATAGCCTCTTGAACTGCAGATGTATAGGCGATGTACTCTGCTTCCATAGTGGATAAAGATATACAAGACTGCTTCTCGCTACACCAAGTGATAGCAGTGCCACCCAACAAGAATTCATATCCCGATGTGGATTTGCGTTCATCTCTATCCGCTGATCCATCAGCATCTCTGTAACCAAGTAGCTTCAAACTGCCACCGTGACAGCACAAAGCTAAGTCACTTGTCCCCTTTAAATATCTAAGTATCCTTTTGACTGCAACCCAGTGAGCGCGTCCCGGATACTTTGATACCTACTCACCATCCCAAGTGCAAAGCACAGGTCTGGTCAAGAACACATCATTGCGTACATCAAACTCCCTACTGCGCTTGCATAAGGAACATTAGCCATGCTTTCTTTTTTATCATCTGTCTCTGGGCATAAATCTTTGCTAAGAACACAATTCTTTTCCATAGGCGTGTCAACGAGTTTAGCATTATGCATACGAAATTGCTCCAGAACCCTCTTTATATAAGTCTCTTGAGACAAAGTTAAGAGTCTCTTTGAGCGGTCTCACTGTATCTTAACACTAAGTATGTATTCTACCTCTCCCATGTCTTTCATCTCAAAAGTAGATGACAGCCACTGCTGAGTGGCGACAATCATCTCCGTACTATTTCCAGCTAATAAAATGTCATCCACATATAATGAGAGAATTGTGAATTTTTTCTCATTCCTTTTGACATAGGCACAGTGATCTTCCTCAACCATCGTAAAGCCTATCAAAGTGATAGCTCGATGAAAGCGAAGGTACCACTGTCTGGATGATTGTTTCAGTCCATAAATAGAACGCTTTAAGCAGCACACTTTGCGCTCTCGTCCCTTTACCTAAAAACCCTTAGGTTGATCCATATAGATCTCATCACCCAGTTCTCCATTGAGAAATGTTGTCTTTACATCCATTTGGAACAGTTCCAAATCAAGGTGGGCGATAATTGCTAAAATGAGACGGATAGAGGCAAACCTCACCACTAGGGAGAATGTCTCTTCATAGTCCACACCTTCTTTTTGGGTAAAGCCTTTCACCACCAGGCGAGCCTTATACTTGTCTATCGAGCCATCTATTTTTCGCTTGACTTTGAGAACCCACTTGTTCCCAATTATCTTGCGTCCAGACGGTAGATCAATTAGCTCCCAAACTTGGTTCTTAGCCATCGAACTCATCTCTTCCTCCATAACACTTATCCACTCTTTAGCATTCGGAGAAGTTACAGCCGCTTCATAAGTGGTTGGCTCATCAACATCCATAGTTGCGCACATGAAAGATTCTCCATCGAGTTCAAAACGTCTTCGGGGCATCGTTCCACGCTTGCTCCTGCGTAACTCTAGATCTTGAGAGTCTTCATGCAATGAATTTCTCCCACTGACTCTAAGATCACTCTCATTATTCCCGTCGATTGCTGGATTTGGTTCTGAAACCGCATCCTCGCCAGGAATTCCAGCGGTGTCTTCGGGATCTTGTAACTCATAAAGTTTAAGATCTCCTTTAACTTCTCCAATTGTTGGAAATTCCTCCTTGAGGAAATTGACATCGTGTGACTCAATTTCTGTCATTCCTACATCGGGATGTTCACCATACATCACATAGCCTTTCGAGTGGTCACAATATCTTATAAAGATATGTTTGACTACTCTAGGACCAAGTTTCCCATGCTTATGAGAAGTATTATGAACAAACCCAGTTGACCCCCAAAGGCCCAAGCCTTCTAAGTTAGGCTTTCTTTGATGCCACAACTCATACGGCATTGAAGGAACTGACTTAGATGGCACACGGTTCAATATATAGGCAGCAGTTAAGATTGCATATCCCCAAAAGTATATTGGTAGATTTGCTTGCGCCATCATTGATCTGGCCATGTCCAGAAGTGTAGATATCAGTTCAATTTCATCAAGTGACCATAGTTTGTAGTAGAGGAATCAAGAACCGGGTTCAGGTTGGGAAGAACCGGGCTAGAAAACCGGGTTTTAGCCAGATCAGTTGTGAAGGTTAAGAAGGAACCGGGGTCAAAACGGTTATAACTGCTTTATGCAACGGTTTAGAACCGTTGCGTGTAAAACCGTTGTGAAAGGTCCGTCTAACAGCTTTGTGCAGTTGGAACCTGAATTGGTTACAACTCCTGATGCTTCTTGATTCGAGCTTAGACCTTTATATACATTGGATCCACTAGTAGATGCAAGTTGATACACATTATTCTCCCTCTGTAAACACTACTCAATCATTAGAATTAGATAGCTAGGGTTCTTGAGCTCAATTCGATTTGTGAATTGGGGGTTTCTAGTTTTCTGGGTTAATTCTTGTAATTGATTGTTTAGTGGAGTGAATTGAGGTGTATTGAGCCTCCGTGGATGTAGATCACATTGATCGAACCACGTAAAATCCTTGTGTTCTTCATTTTGTTTCTGTTTTTGCATTCGGTTTCATTTTTGGCCGAGTTCTTGTTTGGTTTTCATTCTTCTTTGGTTTGAGCATTGTTTGTGTGTGTTGTAAGAGTTTCATTTCCTAACAAGTATCCTATTCCTCCTCTCTGCAACACCATATTGTTGTGGAGTGTATGGAATTGACAGTTGTCTTATGATCCCTTTTTCCTCACAGTACTGTCTAAACTGATCAGACAAGTATTCTCGCCCCCTATCAGTATGCAAAGTTTTAAGTTTCCTATCTTTTTGGTTCTCAACCTCCACTAAGAATCGCTTAAAGTAATCAAGCGCTTCTGAGCGGTGAGATAGGAGATACATTGAACCGTAGCGTGAATAATCATCAATAAATGTGAGAAAATAGGATGCATCCTGTCGTGCCTTCACATTTACGGGTCCGCATATGTTCGAGTGAACTAACTCTAGAGGTTGAGTAGCTCTTTTTGCCTTTCCAAAAGGCTTCAGGCGGGCTTTTCCTGCCTGACATGGTTCGCACGCAGGAAGGTTGACTTTAGCGAGATTGCCTAAAAGACCTTCTCGAGCTAACCTAGTCATCCTTTCACGTCCTATTTGTCCTAACCTTACATGCCATTTAATAGAATCATTGAAGACATTAACTGACGAAGAAACAAAAGAAGTGCATGCAATAGATAAATCTAACATGAAAAATCCATTCTTCATATGACCTATGCCATAAAGGTTGTTGCCAAGAAAAATGGACAACATAGTCTTTTCAAACAGGAAAGGAAAATCTTGACTCACAAGTGCTGAAACTGAAAGTAAATTACACCGAATACTAGGCGCATAAAGCACATCACTAAGGAGCAGCTCGCGCCCAGTGCTAAGTTTGAGCTGGTATGACTCAACTCCTACAACCTCTTCTTGTGTGCCATTTCCCATAGCAATGTAGTGGTTGTCCGTTGGTACTCGATGATAATCTACAAATTCTGCTCTATCTCTTGTCACATGTTTGGTTGATCTCGAGTCTACAACCCAACCATGGAGAGAGTTAGCAACAAACACATGTGAGCAAACAAATGAATCAAAAGAGCTAGGAGCAGGTCATACCTTCTTTGGCTCAGTACAATTACGAGCAAAGTGACCCATCTTTCCACAATTATAGCAAGTGTCTTTCTTCTTTCCGCCCCTTTTATCACTATGATGCTTTTTAGCCTTTTCACCTTACGGGTCCAAGTTTTGGTTTTTGGCGTTGCTTTGTCCTGCATTCTTTTGCTTTTTCCAACGGTTGTCTATGTTAGGCTTGCATTGCCGAGCGTGTGCGACGAAAGCAGCTGCTTGTGCTCTTTCCGCCTCTCGACAGTCAGCCTCAAGTCTAAGATGACTGGCGACGCTGTCAAAAGTCTGGATTTGCTTGTTGTGAGTGAGCACAAGTTTAACTTGTCCCCAAGTCTGCTCAGGTAGCGACCTAAGGACTGCCAAAACTTGTTGCTCATTGGTGAGTTCATTTCCAGCATTTTGAAGCTCTCGAGTCATGTCTTTCAAGACATCAAGATGCTGGCCCATAGTGTGCTCTAGGACAAGTACGTATTGATTGAACTTAAGGGTTAAAGCCCTTAGTCTCGTTGTCGAGGTCGTGTCGTACGTGACCTTTAAGCCGTCCCACAACTCTTTTGCTGTAGGAAACATCTCGAACTTACGAATCAGATGATCCTGCATGCAGCTCAGTATAGTATAGTGCACAGAACGATCTTGATCCACCCACTTATTGTACGCGTCCAAATCACGACGATATTGGGCATTTTGACCATTCTCTGGCTCAACCGGCATAGCCATAGTCTCGGTGAGATGGTCAAGGACCTTCATATTGTGTAGCAAAAATTGGATCTTACGGTGTCACATGGCATAGTTCTGGCCATCTAATTTGCCAGAGCCGTAAAGATCAGAAAAAACTACTTGGTCATCCATTTCTGTTAATATTATGCGCAATATGTTAGAAACTTGTCTGTTTAATATTTTTATTCGGGTCCAAATAAAATTTAATTATTTCTCACAAGTGAATGAGATCGAAAATTTTGCCACATAGGCTCATAATCATCTCCCACTCAATTGAAGACGATAATAAAAAAAAAAAAATGATCGCGAATAAAAAAAAAATGTCCATTTCAAGAAACATCCAAAAAAAAATAGTGAAATGTCAATGACCTATGGTGGTAAATATGAAACCAAAAAAAAATTACGGCCTTAAAAAATGGCCCATCTAATACATGTGCCCTAGTAAGAAACGAAAAATAATAATAAAAAAAAAATACAAGTTTTCCTCCTACTACATGATTCTATAAAAAAAAAAATACATCGTAACATCTTATAACTACCATCATTATCAACTATCTCACACATACATACATCAATTAATATTAGGTAATTAAAATACACAATTAATAAATTAAAAGAACATGATGCATGTAACTAATTTAAAATAGCCTAGCCAAAAAAAAAAATATTATTTATTATTAATACAGCCCATCCAAAAATGGGTTGTTAATGTTTAATTATAAGAATAAATGAATCGGCAGCCTCACCCTCTTTCACATATCCAGCAAGAAAAAAAAAATAAGCCCAGCTAGATATGGACACAGGCCCAATAGGTTCTGGCCCAGCCTGATTAAATAGGCGACCCACTTTCTAAAATTAGATCAGCCCAGGTAAAAAAATAAAGCCAAATCGTAATGGGCCAAACAGAAACAACAGACCAGCCCATTTCCCATTCAAACCCTAATCTAGGAGGCCGCTGCCGCCGCCACCACCGCCGGCACGGGGCAGCAGCAGTAGAGAAGCTCGACGGCAGCGCAGCAGTGCTCATGGCAGCCGCATGCAGGGCGGTCATGCGTAGGGCGGAGTTCGTGCAGCACAGTAGCGCAGGAGCACGCCGGAGTGGTAGGACGCCGCCGCCGTCGCGTGCAGGAGCAACGCGCAGGAGCAGCAGCACGCCGTCGGCACTGTAGCCGCCAGAAGATTCCACCGCTACCGCTGACGAGCGTCGCAAGCAGCAGCAGCCAAAATGCTGCCGCCGCTGCCTTCGTTCAGTGGTGATTACAGATTCATTTTTTTAAAGAAAAAAATTATCCGGGGGATTATGATAATAATTGCTCGCGATTCTTATTAAAAGCAATGATTATAAAACCAAAAAAAAAAAATATGGCATCATTGGCAACAAATTAATTATCACATAGGCGAGAACGAATCAATACTCGCTTTGATACCACTGTTAGAAATTGTGCATGTAAAACACATAATCACGTATATAGGGAATCGATATACCTCAATTAAGTGAAAGTGTATTTGATAGATTCACCAAATGATGGATCTACTTGATTTGTCTACAAGCCTGTCCTGACGAACACTACCTTGGAGGACTTCGGTGATACTCCAAGAAGAAGAATTAGAGAGAAAAATAGGAGAAACATATTTTGTGGTGTATCAATTCCGTACACTTCGAATATCAGATATATTCGTATATGTACTGGTATGGAAGAGATATGTCTCCTATTATAGATAGGATCTCCATCCCAATCGAAAATATATCTGATAAGATATCAATATCTAGTTAGATATATATCCCAACTATATAGGGATCCATTAAATATGGATGCAACCAACAAGTACTATACTGTTGTTTCGGATCACCTACTCATTCTAACAAACAATTTACGCTATCAATAACTAATTTTAAAAACCTTGAAGCATATCATATATTTTTTTGTGTTTAGATTTATGTCACGCGTTGCACTGGTACTGTGGAATAGTAATTCCAATATGATACTCTACGTACCATAATCAAAGTGTTTTTATGAAGGTGCAACTTGTTGGGCAAAGAGTATCAAAATAAATGATACCGGCACAGCGAAATCGGAATAAATATTTTTTCACTAGCTAGATTAAAAAAAATAGGACCAAACCAAGAAAATAAATTTGTGCAGAATAACAAAATATGTAGACACTACGTGGAAAACCCAAATCGAGAAAAACCACGGGTCCAGACCTTAGTCCAGAAAACTTCCACTATGTGTGTATAGTAGTCTTACAAAATTCTCCCTAATTAATAGGGACATACAAAATATGTCAAGTTTAATAACTTGGAAACACTCTCAAATTTAATAACTTGGAAACACTCAATATCTATTTAAAGAGGGATAGAAAAATACTCACTATTTTTCTCACTGTTTCTTCTCTCAAAATGAACTCACAACACTCTCGTGTCTCTCACAAACAGCTGCACTCTAGCACTACTCTTGCTGTTGTGGTACATCTTGGTTCTGCAGAACTGTCCTCTATTTATAGGCAAAAGAGGCACCACCAAAGTCCAATTTCATTGCCAAATTTTCTTCTTAATTTATTAGCATGCATGCGTGCAACTGTTTTGCTTTGTCCATTTCAACATTTGTGGCTACACAAGTCAAAACATGCTACATTTTGTCCAATGAGTGAACATGGGGTGGACCCCAATAATTCTCCCCCTCCACCACATATGTAGATTCAGTTAAACTCGTTTTACACCTGCAAGTTTCAGATATATCTTTGGGTAAAGACTTGGTTAGCATATCGGCACCATTGTCATCGGTGTGAACTTTTTCAAGCTGCTTCAACTTCTTCTTGAGTGCATCCCAAATCCTATCTCACATCAATATGCTTCGATCTTGAGTGGAATGTAGAATTCTTACTCAAGTAAATTGCGCTCTGGTTGTCGCAGTAGAGTGTGTACCTTTCTTGCTTCAAGTCTAACTCCAGTAGGAAATTCTTCAACCATAACATCTCTTTACAAGTTTACGTTATGGCTATGAATTCTGCCTTAGTTGTGGATAACACCACATACTAAGTCTCTATTGCCACAAGATAGCTTCCCATGTAAGTCTCATCAGGTATCCAGACGTGGACTTCCTGGAATCAGCATCACCCGTTACATCTGCATTTGTGTACCCATCAACACAATTTGGTCATTTCCAAATATTAGACATAGTTTAGGAGTACCTTTGAGATATCGAAATATCCATTTCACTGCTGCCCAGTAATCTTTCCCGGGGTTGGAAAGAAACCGACTGACCACCCCAACTGCAAAAGCAATGTCAGGTCTGGTACATACCATAGCGTATATCAAACTGCCAACTGCAGAAGCATATGGTATCTTTTGCATTTCCTCCTTATCTGTCTCACTTGTAGGGCACTGCATGGAGCTGAGCTTCATGTGACCCGCAAGTGGAGTGCTGACTGGCTTCAACTTGCCCAAATTGAATCTTTCAAGAACTTTTTCAATGTATTGTTCTTGAGATAACCAAAGCTTCTTGCTTTTCCTATCCTTGAAGATCTTCATTCCAAGGATTTGCTTAGCCAGACCCAAGTCTTTCATTGCAAAAGACTTGCTAAGTTCTTTCTTTAGCTTTCGGATCGTGTTGACATCATGGCCTACAATCAACATATCATCTACATATAATAACAATATTATAAAGTTTCCTCTAGAAAATTTCGTAAAGAAAACACAGTGATCCGAATTGGTCTTGTTGTAGCCATGGTGAACATGAAGGAGGCAAACTTCATGTACCATTGTCAGGGAGCTTGTTTCAAGCCATACAAGCTCTTCTTCAACCTTCATACAAGGTTTTCTTTTCCTTTGACTTCGAAACCTTCAGGTTGGTCCATATAGATTTCTTTGTGTAAATCTCCATAGATTTCTTTGTGTAAATCTCCATGCAAAAATGTGGTGTTCATATCAAGTTGTTCAATCTACAGATGCAAACTGGAAGCAATCGCGAGAACAACTCTGATTGAGGACATCTTCACCATTGGTGAGAAAATCTCTTCGAAATCAGCACCCTTCTTCTGACTGAAACCCTTCACAACCAGCCTCGCCTTGTATCTTGGTTGTGAGCTATGTTCCTCAGACTTCAGCCTGAAGACCCACTTATTTTTCAGTGGTCTCTTTCCCAACTGGAAACTTCACTAAGTCGTAGGTGTGATTTTCCTATAAGGAGTTCATCTCCTCCTTCATGGCTTCTAACTACTTCTCTTTTTAGTCATGCGCCATGGCTTCTGCAAAACCTTGTGGCTCTCCTCCGTCGGTAAGCATCACATACTCACGTGCGTTATATCTGGTGGAAGGTTGTCTTTCTCTGGTTGACCTTCTAACTGGAGGGATATCATCTTGTACAGGTGGATTTTGATCGTCACATGCTTCATCATCAACCGCATCACTATGCTCTGGCTGGGTATCTCCCCCGTAATCCTAGATCATCGGTGAAGGAACTGGATCTAAGTTGACAGGAACTTCTAAACTGGATTCAGGCTTCTCTTTGGCATCATCAGGAATTTGATCTTCAAGGAATACAATATCCCTACTTCTGATAACTTTCCTGTTAACTGGATCCCACAATTGATAACCAAACTCTTCATGACCATATCCCAAGAAGATACAAGGTTCGGTTTTGTCATCAAGCTTGGCTCTTTCGTCTTTTGGAATATGTACGAAAGTCCTGCAGCCAAACACTCTTAAGTGTTTGTAAGAAAATTATTTCCCTGACCAAACTTTATTTGGAATGTCACCACCCAGAGGAATTGACGGAGAAAGGTTGATCAAATTAACTGCAGTCCTCATAGCTTCACCCCAAAAGGATTTTGGCAATTTAGAATGTGACAGCATACATCTAATTTGCTCACAGATTGTTCTGTTCATCCTTTCTGCCACACCGTTATATTGAGGAGTCTTTGGAACCCTCTTCCCAATCTTGATACCATGGTTCTTGGAGTGTTGCTCAAATGGCCCTTGGTATTTGTCGCCATTGTCTGGACGAACACACTTCAGCTTTCTTCCGGTTTCTCTTTCGTCTTTTGCTTGAAAATGCTTAAAGACCTCTAACGTTTGATCTTTGGTTTTCAAAGCTAAACACCAGACTTTTCTCGAAAAATCATCCATGAAAGTGACGAAGTACAATGCGCCACCAAGAGTCCTGTCTTTCATGTAGCACAGGTATGTTTGCACTAAATCAAGAGGTTGAGATCTTCTTGAGGGGTAGAAGCTTTTGAATGCAACTCTGTGTTGTTTCTCTTGTAAACAATCAACACAAGTTTCCAATTGCCACCTTTTACATTAGGGAGGAGGTTTCTTCTTGCCAAAATTTCTAAACCTTTCTGGCTCATATGTCCAAGCCGTTTATGCCATAGCTTAATGGAGGAATTCTTGACAACAACATTCACATCTCCAATGGAAATAGTAGCATTTGTCAAGTAGAGTGAATTTTACTTTCTACCTTTGGCAACAATGAGAGAACATTTGATGAGCTTTCATTTTCCTTCACCAAAGTGATTCACATAGCCATCATCGTCGAGCTTTTCAGTGGAAATAATATTGAGTCTGATATCAGGAACATGCCTGACATCCTTGAGAATAACTTTACATCCTATATCAGAATAGGACAAAATCTCCCATACCAACGACCTCCGTTACACCTTGATTGGCCATTCTGACTTTGCCAAAGCTACCACTAGTGTAAGATGTAAACATATCACGACTTGGAGTAATGTGATATGAGGCTCCTGAATCAATGATCCAGTCTGTCTGTTGGCACGATGAGCTAATACAAGCATCATCATAAAAGATGACAACATCACCATCGATTGCAGTGGCGGTAATGTCTCTGTCATCTTTCTGGTTGTCATTATTCTCATTCTTCTAGTCTCGCTTCTTCCTTCGACAATCTCTCTCATAGTGGTTTGGACCACCACAATAATGGATTTGAAGTCTTTTCTAGGTTTAGACTTCCCCCTGGATCTGTCTCTAGTATATCTAGAGCTTTTGTTTTTGCTTCTCCCTCGATCAACGTATTAAGCAACCATCGCCTTTATCTCAGAAGAATGATTAAGCTCCTTTCTTCTAGACTCTTCATTAAGAAGACAATCTTTGACCATCTGCAAGGTCAGTGCTCCGTCTGGAGCCGAGTTGCTGATTGACATTACAAGAGTGTCCCAACTATCCGGCAACGAACTAAGTAGCAATAATGCTACAACTTCATCATCAGTAGAGATCTTCATATTGATGGATTGATTGATAAGACCTTGATAAGCATTTAGGTGCTCTGTCATGTTGGCATCCTCCGCATATCGGAATCGCACAATTTTTCTAATAATAGAAGCTTTATTTAAGGTATTTTTCCTCTCAAATATTGCTTCTATTTTCTTCCATAAAACATCAGCATTTTCCTCATTAACAAAATGATGGAAGATACTATGCTCAATGTAGCGCCAGATGTAACCAACAGTGTGCATGGTGTTTCATTCAACGTCAGTCGTATCTTTTGGTTTGGCATCATCACCATGTAAGGGAAAATAGAGATCCTTACAGTAGAGAAGATCCAACGTGCTTGGTTTCCAATTGAGTAATTTGATCCGTTCAATTTGAACATACCCGTCAAGCGACAATGATTCCTCCATTTTTCTATCCGCTAACTGAATCAGTAGTATGATTCTAGACACCCCAAGTGAACCTGAGACTTTGATACCACTTGTTGGGAAAGAGTGTCAAAATAAATGACACTGGCACAGCGAAATTGGAATAAATCTTTTTCCACTAGCTAGATGAAAAAAATAGGACCAAACCAAGAATATAAATTTGTGCAGAATAATAAAATATGTAGATACGGATTTTACGTGGAAACCCCAAATCGGAAAAAACCACGGGTCCAGACCTTAGTCTAGAAAACTTCCACTACGTGTATAGTAGTCTTACAAAATTCTTCCTAATTAATAGGGGTATATAAAATATCTCAATTTTAATAACTTGGAAACACTCTCAAGTTTAACAACTTGGAAACACTCAATATCTATTTTAAGAGGGATAGAAAAATACTCACTATTTTTCTCACTGTTTCTTCCCTCAAAATGAACTCACAACACTCTCGTGTCTTTCACAAATAGTTGCATTCTTGCACTGCTCTTGCTGTTGTGGTACATCTTGGTTCTGCAGAATTGTCCTCTATTTATTAAAAAAAAAAAAAAAAAAAAAAAGGGGCACCACCAAAGTCCACTTCCATTGCCAAATTTTCTTCTTCATTTATTAGCATGCATGCGTGCAATTGTTTTGCTTTGTCCATTTCAACATTTGTGGCTACACAAGTCAAAACATGCCGCATTTTGTCCAACTAGTAATATTTCTGTGCGATGCACGGAAGTTTCTTTAAAAAATAATGATTTTAATAAAACTAAATATAATATAATCTAATATTTAAATATGAGATTGTTTGATCCTAATAATGTAGGATACGTTATAAATAAAATTATAAGTAAAGTAAATATAAGTTTCTCACACGTTATATATGAATTTAGTATTACTTTATATGCGGGTGTGTGTCTATATATATATATATATATATATATATATATATATATATATATATTATTAACATTAAGATAAATATTAAATATAAAAAAAAATCTTTTTTAAAATGATTATTTCTTATCTTTGAAATTCAAACATACAATTAGTGTGTTTGTATCATTCTTCACCTATATGCATAATAGCTTAATTAATTATGAATCTTAAAAAAAACATAAATATCTAAATATCAACTCATATTATTAAAAAGAATAAACTGAATAATGTTATAAGAAAATTATTTTTTCTTTATTTTGATCATTTTTACTTTAAACTATTTAAATTTATCTAAATAAAGTTTTGAATTATAACTATAACTATTTAATTTTAAAAAATCTTATTTGCAAGTTTTAATACTTTACTTGGTATTTTAGAGATACAAAGAATAACAAAATAATAAAATAAAATTCACAAGTCGTTATTCAGTAGTTGGAATAACAAAATAAAACATATGAGTTCTTCAATATTTCTTAATACTTTTATCTATATGTTGAAAAGTTTTGATTAAATTATACATTTATATTGTGAATAGTAGATGAATTTAAAGATACACATTGGTTAATATAAAAAAAAAAAAAAAAAAAAAGTTTACTTAGGTTGCAAAATGTGAAAAAAAGACATAATTGAGATTAGTTAATGTGACCAAGTATTGTTTAGGTTGCAAAGTCTAAAAAACATATAGTTCAAGTTTGTTAATTTTTCTTATTCAAAAGAAGATTAGTTGCAACTTGTATAATATTATACTTTAGGTTGCAAAGTGTAATTATTTATAGAAAAATAACATTAATAAAAGTAATAAAAATTAAGATTAATGATCATATGAAGATATATATATGAGTAAAAGTCACAGTTTTGTGCTTTATCAACAAAAATAATTATTATAACAAAGAAACATTAGCAAATTTAATAATTTAATACGCTGATTATAAATTAAATATTAACTATCGCTTTTAATTCGATAAAGGATGTGCTCAATTATATGTACATTGATTTTTCTCTCAATGTAATAAATGAAGAAAATTTGAGACAATACTTATATAAAACAAACTAATTAGTTGTACTTTTCATGAAATAATTAAGTATAAATAATTTGTGAAAGAGAATTATTTGAATGATTTTTAATTGTATTTCGAACCAATTCTATATTTTTTTGTACAACCCACAATAAACACTGGAATCTTACTCAAATAATCAACGAACAAATGATATAATATTTTAAATGGAATTTCTTCTTCTTCTTCTTCTTCTTCTTCTTCTTCTTCTTCTTCTTCTTCTTCTTCTTATTATTATTATTATTATTATTATTATTATTATTATTATTATTATTATTATTATTGTTGTTGTTGTTGTTGTTGTTGTTGTTGTTGTTGTTGTTGTTGTTGTTGTTGTTATGGATGTCAAATCTAACATCGTCAAATGATGATTAATTTGATATAGTATAATAGATTAGAAATGAAAAAAGATATTTGCAACGTTAGACAGTAAAATAATTTTTTATTGTTGCCAAATGTGACAACAACTTACCAATCACAGTCTAAAATTTTACGTTGGAAAGTGTTATATTTTATTGGATATTTCATATGTAGTGTAAAGTTTAGTACTTTTTCCTTTATGCCCTTGCTTTTATTTTATATATTTTTTAATTTATCTAAATAAACTTTCAAGTTCTAATTATATATATATTAATTTTTTTCTTTCTAAGGGTAGATTTTCATTTGTAACTTTTAACATTTCATTTAGTGATTTCAAATATACTTAAATATTTTTTATTTAGTACATTCTTATTTTTAAAAAATAAATTCAAAAGATATTTAATAATTCGTATAAGAAATTAAATTCCGTGAATTCTTCAAAATATTTGAATATTTTCGTATTTTATTTGGTATTGTAAATTATTTATATAAATGTAATATTTTTCTCAGTTTATTTATTTGAAGATAAAAATTAATTATTGGGAACAATGTTATTTAGATTGTTAAGAGTAAAAAAGATATTTGATGTTAATTAGTGCGACAAAGTATTATTTAGCTTACAAACTATAAAAACATATAATTGAAGTTTTAATAAAAGTTAAAATTAAAAAAGATTGCAAAATGTAACAAATTTCATAATTTAGGATGCAAAGAATAAATTTCCTTAAAAGAGTAATTTTAACAAAATACACAGTATTGAAGATATAAATAAGTAATTAAAAATAATTTCAATAAAAATTTTAATACAAAATTATACATATGCTCAATGCTTCTGTACTTTCGTGATAAAAATATATATATATATATTTAGAAAATTTGATGATATATTAAGTTGATTATAAAATAGATATTGATTTTTTGTCTTTGATTTAATAAAGTAGGACTTTCATTATTTAAACAATGGTGTTTCTCCCTGCATAACTTAAATAACAAAAATATTTGAAAATTCATGTAAAATAAAATAAATTGATTAGTTGTATTTTTATTAAAAAAATCATATTTTTTATAAAAGAAATTATTTTACTAATTTTAGTTGCAATTCAAATCAAAATATTATAATTCAATTCAAAATAAACATCAATTGTAGAACAAATAATTAACCAACAACATTTATTCAAATTAAGTATCTCATTATAATATATGTGATATGGATGTTAAATCGAAGATTGTTATAAAATGAATAATTTGGTATATTATGCATGAAAGTCGGATTAAAAATGAAAAAATTATTTGTGTTTAAAAAAAATAAAAAGAAAGTTATGAACTTACCAAAAATAAAAAATGTTACCAATTAAATGGTATAAAATATTTGGTGGGAAAGTTAGAATGACATTAACACCCTCCATTTTACTTTTATATATACTAGTTATACTCCCGCGCGATGCGCGGCATATTATCTTATAAACTTAAATAATAATATATAACTATACCACTTTAAAATAATAATTATTTTATATTATTAATGAGAATTGATAATGTAGACTTGTTAAACTTAAATGTTTAAACCATGATTATGACTTACATATATTTTAAGTTTATTAAAGTTACTAAACCTGTAAAAGATCTTGATCCTATATATATATATGTATATTATATGTGTGCTCTGTGTGTGTGAGTTAATTAGGGACGTCCATAATTTACATATTATAACTTTCAACCATGGTCTTCTCATACATGAGATCGTTAAACAAAATCAACATTTTCTAAATTATTATTCAGGATATTGTTACCTTAAACAATCAACTTTTTTTTTTTTTTTCAGAAATCAACTTAATATTGATTATATATTAGAAAAAATAATATGTAAAAAAATAATTGTAATAAACTAAATGGGTAGTATAAATAGATACGTATTAAAAAGAAGCTCAAAGAAAGAATTGAAGAATAAAAAACCCTCTCATTCAACCTTAAAAGTTGTATGCATTATATAAAATATAAATGATTCATTAGAATTCCTAACATTAAATGTTTTATCATCAATTTCTTTATTTATTAAAGTTATACCTTATTCGGTGTTGCTCAAGCGCACATTATGATGGAATAACAATAGCAATTATCAATAACAAGAAACAACATCCATAAATTAAGAACAAAATCATAATCCTTTTAAATTGTTTAAAAAAACAGTTATTCAAAATCAAATAATTTTTTACAGAAAAATACATGCCTGCATTGAAGAAAAAAACTTAGAAATCCTACTACAGTGGAAAAGCAGACCAGTTTTTTATCTCTTCGTAATTCATAGTTCCCCCCCCCCCCCCCCCCCACACACACACACACACATATGAATATAAATATATATATATCACTACCTCCATCTTCCTTAGATGCAATTTTAGGTTTTGTAAAATGTTTATAAGAGATCTCTTTTAAGCTTTTTCTCCCCCCAATTTATTCCAAAACTACACCTATCACTAACCCTAAAGAATTTCTAATTTTCTAAACTACCACAATTAGTGGAGATAGATATAATATAGAGGATGAAGGGATAAATTATAAAATATAGTTGAGGGTTTTATTGTTATTTCCCCTATCTCTTAATCTCCTCTTATCAGTAGATAAAAGTGCATATAAAAAAAAATAGAAGTAATATTAAATTGAATATTGGAACCATGAAATATGAATACGCTAAGTAAGATGGTTGTAGTAGAAAGAAAACAAAAAATAATAATAATGCAAGCGTGAATTTTCAATTTCAAATAGTTGGGCGTTTATAGGCCCACAAATTTAATTGATATTCTAAATATATAAAATGAATTTCTAGAATACGATATATAATGCAAAATCAATATATAGTTACAATTTTTAAGTACAAAGATGTAATAATATAGACCCAAAGTTAAAATTCTGCAAGCTTGGACACGTAGTTAAGAAATTACCCAAATAAATTAAGAAAAATATAACTTAAAATTGAATTCTAATTAGTTTAATTAAAGAAAGTAAGATGTAGCATTATTTGAAGGAATAATAATGATTAATTAATGTTTAAGGTAGAAATGAAGAATGCATTTAAGATAACTTTAGGCGAAAAAAAGAGAATTACAAAAATACCCCTCATTTATCTTTTACATATATATAGATATAGATATATATATGAGTGAATGTGGGGTGGATCTCAACACAACTCTCTAAAAATCATCAATTCCTCTTATAACTTATTTAAGTTTTTAATTTAACATATCGAATCATGTGTAAATAGTTTGTGAAATATATTTTTACTTGGACTAAGGTGATGATATATTGCTATATAAAACATGACTCTTATTTTATAATAAGAATAGTAAATTATTTTAGAATTTAAGTTCGTAATTCGTTAGCTTGGGTGCATAGCACATCTGGTATAATTTTTTTCTAAAACGCTAAATAAAAAATAAAAAGGGTGAAGATCCAAATGGCTACGCTAAAATGGAACAAACTATTTTTCCTTTTGAAACCATTTAGTAGGGTAGAATTGATTATGATTGACCAGCTGTACTGGATTCTTTCGACGCCATTAATATAATATTTGATATTGGATCACCATTATGGTTTGGGATCATATAGAAGTTGACTTGAGGTTGTGACATTATGCTAGGGTTTCTGGATCGGAGAAATTAAAGAGGGATCGAGGATCAATGGCTTATGCGAGTGTGATTTCTCTTAAGCAAACAATAACGCGTCTTGTATATTGCCAATCGATGATTTTCTTATTGCACGGAGAAATATTACACTCTACGTTAAAGGAAGCGTTATCCTTGCAAGAAGTTCTGGAGAGTTCGGACAGCAGCAGCAACATCAGTAGCGAGAGGTTGGATAATTTGGATGGAGAAATTTGCGAGGCAGTAAATAAATTAGAAGATCGACTGGAATTCGACGAGTTGGATTGTTCCGAGGTGTGTTCATGGCAAGAGATTAATTGCATTAGGGAAGGGTTGAAGAAGATGAAGGAGGCGTACGTTAAGGAACTAGACTACTCTGCGCCTGAAGATGGTAATTCCTCTTTTAATCTCGCTAAAATTGGAGATCCGCATTCAGGAAAGCGGTACGAAAACTTCCGTGTTTTCTCACTCACCGGGTTAGCTGGCACGTGTAGATCCATCTTGGCCCGGAGTGTTTTTGATGATCCAGAAATTTGCTTATGTTTTGAGCGTCGCGCTTGGGTGAAAGTAGGGCCAAATTATGATGAAAGGGAAATCCATGAATCTATTGATGCTCAATTATATGCTGCAAGTTCAGATTATGGGTCTAAATGCCTCATCGTAGTGGACAATGTACAGGATCTGCGCATCTGCCAATCTGTGATAAGCCGATATCAATCAGAAAATACTCGAATCTTGCTCTCAACTAGCCTCAAGGAAGTAGGTCGATCTCCCAGTATTTCCGCATATAACATCTATACCATGTCCATCCTCAACCAACAACAAAGCTGGGATCTTCTCTGTAGGCTGCTATCTGCTCAGTTGTGCCCGGAACCTGGAAGCACCATTGCGGAAAATTGCAAAGGCCTTTCTCTTGAAATTTTCAAGGCTGCCCTCTCCCTATCTAAATCTGGCAACACGCCGCCGCCACCACCAAAGAAACCAAACTCTGCACTGGAACTGGAAGATGCATACGATGAAATGTCTGAGGTGTGTACATTTATTTCTACATTCTTAATGTGAAATCGTTTATTTGTTTTTGCGTATTTAGGGGATCGCTATAGGTTGTACTTCTAGAATGTATGCATCATTTGAATAGTACAAAAATTGATGTTTGTATTGGGTAGGATAATTATTGCAGATGTTAAATCAAAGATTACTTGTGCAACTGTAAATGTGAAATGAATAGTTAAGAATTGATGTTTATATTCAGTGTCTAGGATACTGTAAGTGTAAGTTGGATTGAAAGTAATGATTAGTTAAATGGGTTCTCAAACATTTGTGGGATGTGCGATTCCCAATTCAACCCAAACATCTCCTTAGATCCTTTGTTGGTTAACATTTGAATACCAACTTTGGTGATTAGACATATAGACTAAATTTCATCTTTATCAGTAATACTCCCGCCTTTCTACACTGAGTATGTTTGAAAAGTTACAGCGCTCTATTTGATAAATGTTAAATTCTCTAAAAATCATTGGTTCGTATTTATATGATTTTTTTTTTTTATTTTATGAGTCGATTTTAGTCATATATAACTAGTTCATGAAATTGAAAATTTTAGGATTAAGGCTAAGGAGTGTTGAATCAAACTTAGCTGAAGGAGTTAATGAGTGTGCTTTATTGGGATTTGATCTCCTCAATCGACTGAGGAAAATCATAAGCAAATACACTCTTAATCTTTCACTTTGACTAATAAAATTGCACATTGACTTTTGAAAGAGGATTATGATATAAAAGGACGGAGAATAGATAATCTAACCTCCTTAATATAAAACCAAAATAGTTTGGTTGGTGTGTTATTCCCAGATACACTCTAGAAAAAAAGAAATAGGTGAAAGAGAACTAACCATATTTAGTGGGAACAAAAGAGAGAAAGAGGGAGAGAAAAAATTGCACACATATACGTACCTTTTCAATATTAAATATCAAGCAAAGAAGGATAAATTTACATTATATCAACTCAATATGAGCCTAATTCATGCCTAGACACAGATGTACCATATGGTTATCTACTATGCTTTGTGAATGCATGCATTTAACGTATATAAAGACATCTTGGAGGTGTTCACTTTACATAATTTGTAACAGAATAGACTATAAGTGACATATTTCAGGGGCGATTGGGTGGTGTTGTATTTGTTTTCTTAAATTCTTTCTTTTTCTTTTTGTGTGTAGATATCTAAAGTTACTGAAGACGTGCAATTGTGCTACTCGTGCCCCGGTGGTGATGCTGAAAATGATGTATCTTCGATAATTGCGGAGGTTCTCGGACTATCTTATGCCATTGATTATATCAAGGTGAATCTATTCCCAGTTCAGCCGAATCTAGAGCTCAAGATAGCCTCACTCTTTGGAATGGCAGGTGTTGGCAAGACTACTCGTGCTAGAAAAATATTTGAATCGTCAAGTCATTTTGACCACCGTGTTTGGGTCACCTTAGGACCAAAGTATCGACCAGAAAGATTGATGATAGATATTCTAGCTCAAATAGATTTGGACATTGACAAAATGCGTAAAAGAGGAGCTGAGACATTAAATATTAAGAAATGCCTCATTGTGCTGGATGATGTATGGAGCCAAACTCCTTGATGTTACTTGAACAACTTATTTCCAGGCACCAAGTTTGAAATCTACCTAACAACCAGGCTGAAAGAAGTTGCTCAGGTTGCCCAATCATGTCATGAGATACCTTTGCTCAATAATGAAGAAAGTTGGAGACTACTACGTAAACAGGTGTTTGGTGACAACATATGCCCTCCTGAACTTGAAAAGGTTGGAAAATTGATAGCTGATAATTGTGATGGTCTTCCTCTTATGATCGTCACGGTTGCCAACCTCCTGTTAGAAGCCGAGATGACACTAGACTACTGGAACAAGGTAGCAAAGAAAAAAATTCAGTTTTTGAGCGTGCATATGATAAAATATTTGAGGTGTTGTATCCGTGCTACCAATATTTGCCTCAACATTTAAAGCCATGTTTTCTCTACATGGGCATTTTTCCTCAAAACTATGAATTTCCCACCTCAAAGCTCTTCAAGTCGTGGAACTATGACCGAATTCTTGAACCGAGACGGTTTAAAACGGTAGAACATGATGCCGAGGAATATTTGGAGAAGCTAGTCTCCAAAAGTCTTCTTCTGGTAGGAAAGAAGAACTATAGTTCCAAAATTAAAACTTGTTGTCTCCATTCTGTCTTTTTGTATCTGTGTGTCAGAGAAGCGAGGAGGATTCGGTTTTTCCATGTCTTAAGCAGGTGTGTCGATGGTTTATCAGAAGATATTAAAAGCCAACGACGGTTATGCATCCAGAATAACGTTTTGTTTGGCATCAAAGTCGTGCATGACTCAATGGCATCTGTTTCCACTGCACGTTCTCTTCTATGCACAGGTCCACTTCATGAATATCCAGTTCCGATATGTTTAGGTCTAAGGTTGCTTAAGGTATTAGATGGTCTTACAATTCGTCTATATGTGTTCCCAATCGAAATACCATACCTAGTTAATTTAAGGTACCTTACTTTCACTTATGATGGAAAGCTCCCTCCTTTCATATCTAAACTCAAGAACCTTGAGTGCTTGATTGTACGTCAACATCTATGCACCACGTTGTGTGAGGCTCCATTGTATTTGCCCGTGGAGATCTGGGATATGCAAAAAATGAAACATCTTCAAGTCATGGGTAGCATCCTACCAGAGCCCTGTGGTGCTGTCTTGCCAGACCTCTTAGTCCTCCTAGATGTGAGCATTCACACTTGTACTAAGGGTGTTCTTCAAGGAACTCCAAACCTACGTAAATTAGGGATTCGAATTGAAGTTGCACCTGATGCATCATTTGAGCCTGTATTCTCGTTTGATCTTATTTCCCATCTAGATAGACTAGAATCACTGAAATTTGTTGTTGTGAATCCTGAGCTGACGTGTGAAGTCGTCCGCCCTCCAGCTCCCCTTCAATGTTCTCATCAGGTCTCATAAAGTTAAGTTTGAGTGGTATTGGGTATCCTTGGGAATACATGAGAGAAATTGGTGTGATTCGGTTTCTTGAAGTACTTAAATTGCGATGTTATGCCTTTAAAGGACCCAAGTGGGTAATGGGTAAAGGGGAATTTAGGAGCCTTCGATATCTGCTACTTGAAGATAGTGATTTGGTGTGCTGGAGAGTTGATGATGGCTGCTTCCCGTTGCTTGAGCACGTGTCGATCAGGCACTGCTACAAATTAGAGGCGATCCCTGCTCAAATTGTAGATGGGTTTTCTAGGTTCGAGCTCATTGACTGCCATCCTTTAACGTTAAAGCAAATCAAAGATGTTAGCCCGGAAAGCTCGTTAAAATGCACATTCTATCAGAAGTAAGTCAGATCAATAATGGTATGTATGATTATGAGTTGATGTTGCAGATGATGAAGTTGAAGGAATAGTGAAAGTTAGAATACTAGTTTCCTTAAGATTGGATAAATTTGTGTTCCAAATTCAAGTTGGATGATGTTCCTTTTTATGTGCTAAGGAGAGTATATGGATTGGAAGATGCACACGCAAATTCATCTCTTATCGCTATCACAATCACTACCCACAAAGATGCCTATTTACATTCATGTTACTTTTAGATTCAATTTCATTTACAAAATTAATCATTTTAAATCAATATATCATCATACCATTGATTATTATATACTCCCTCCGATCCAATGACAAATAATGTCCCTTCACAATTTTTTAATTATGATATATTTTGTGAATAAGGAAATAATCAACAAAATTAAGTAAAATAGTCAGAATAAGATAGGAATAATTATGGTTTTTTACCAAAGCCATTTTTTTTTAAACATTTTTAAATTGGCGGTGGCTAATTACACCTCAAAACCTTCTTTGCACACCACTTTATCTATCTCCACCGCACATATTCAAATGATTTCTTTGAACACCATATAAAGACCCTATTTTACCCTTACTAATATTAAAATAATAAAAAAGAAATCAATTAAATAAATAGGGAAAGAAGAAAAAAGCATAAGAGCAACCCGTAGACGTCAGTGTAGAAACCTAGTCTGAAACTCAAAATTTATGATTCCATTCTCAAATTATTCAACTGGACTTTTTCATCCCCAACTTGGTGTGTTTCCTAATGGTTCGACAAAACACAATATATTTGTCTTGTTCAGGAGTAGTTAGATGATTATGATTAGGCTTAGTGTTGTTAAATGACAGTAGACAGAAAATGAGACCAATCAAATTGTATTCTATTTCTTACCTGCTTCTTCAATGCACCTTTCATGGAAGATAGATATATGTATGCTTGGGTTTATCAGAGTTTAAGAGATAGTGATAGCAATTACAACAGTATCAAAGGAGGGGATCAATTTTTTTCTTTTTCTTTTCTCTATTTCTTTTAATTTATAAACAATGCCAAATCAGCCTTATTTTTGTCCAAAATGAAAATGTGGTGAGCAAAAAAGTTTTAGCTTGCGCCTTTCAACTTCTAAAGCGACACTCTTTTTGTTACGGAGATAGTATGTTCTATTATTGTAAAATATATGTTGCATCAAATTAATTATAGGTTTATGGAACATATTTCTAGCATTCTTTTGTATTTCTTTCTCCTGTGTTCACTTGCAATCTATTATGTGAATTTTTTTCTTAATTGGCCAGTAATATTTTTTCCCGTGTCTCTCTCCAAGTTTTCAATCCTGGTAAGTATAGAAAATACGAATATTTCTACTTTCCATAATTATTATAGTCCAATTAATTAGTAACAATTTATACTGAGATACCGAAGAGAATCGAATTCAATTAAAGTACACTGAAATTTTTGAAGCAATTAATCAATGATATAATTTGACATTAGAGAAAGTTAAACAAGGATAAAAGAATTGTGAGCAAAGTTTAGTAGTACATGAAAAACACTAATACTGGGATTCTTCACTATTATCTGATCTCATGGAATTCTCCAAGTTGGGCTGCGTCTCCGTTTTTTTCTTCTCTTTGAGAATGACCTGCCTTGGCATTACTTCTAGCAAGAAGTTGCCTCCATTCCATACAGTTGCAGAAACCTTAAGTAATTGGAACGTCACATGTAGCTCGTACGACAAAAATATTGGGACGGTAAGCGCTGTTGTTGCAACTGTGAACATAGCTTGAAGCAGAATGTACATAAACAATCGATTCTGATCCCCCAGCAATCCACTCAACCGCCACCATATGTTGTTTGCTTTCTGTGCTTTTTTCGAGAGTTCCCTGACTCACCAACGTGTGGAAATTTCGATAAATCACTTAACCACTTGTGAAATGAAAAATAAAACCTTCTTTCTCACCATAACTGCAGTTCCATTGTTGTTTAGTCAAGATTTTTTTCTTTTACTCGCCAGGCTACAGTGGAAGGTTCTGGTTTTTTATGCTATGTTTTTCAATTACATTTTCTCTTGTCTAAAAGAAGAATGAAGCTCAACTCGTAGCTAAAACATACTCCCTCCCGTAAAAGATGCCGGTTTCAAAAACACTTACTGTCCCAAAAATAAAAATAAAAATTCAAGTTTCAAAAGTCCAAGTAAAAAAATTTAAAATTAAATTTTATGAATATGTTAATGTGGTTGAATAAGTTATATAGAACTAAATGAAGTCCTTTAGGTGAGAATTCACCCGTGTAGGTGGTTGTACCTTAATCTATTTGACCTAATAAAAAATTGCATCTTTGTCAAACAAGACTCTTTCTAAGGAACGGAACAGAGGGAGGGAGTAGTAGTTTCTTTGCACATCCAACGACTCCGCAAAATTGCTCAATAAATGCGGAGACAGAATAGAGTTCTATAGTTCAAAGAAACTTGGTTTTAAGTACATTTAGGAATTATGAGTGAAGAATGGGTCTAGAACGCAGAGACTGGAGAAGAAAAAGGAATCGAACCTGTAGGAAGTCATAACTTCCGGGTCTCGGAGAAGTCTTTGTCGACGAAGTACATCTACGATGAGAAAATAAAGAAGCTGCCAGATAATGTAAGCAACTAAAGGAACGAAGAAAAGCCATGTCCAAAGGTTTGATTTGCTTTCTACGTAGGGCCATGATGCTCTACGAGCAGTCCCCTCAGGATGCATGGCCTCAAAAAACACCGGGTCCCACCATCGGATTGTGAAGTATACCAGTCCTGGAGTTCACATTTGTAAATGGTTAGAGGGAAACTGATATCAGGAATTCAGAGTACTTCTGCTAAACTTTCATGATCTTGCACGGCGATGATGCAGTAGCTCTCCAGAACTAAGTGCATAATAATGCGATGAATTCATACTGTTTTTCATTTTGAGATGGTGAAATTGGAAGTAAAACAGCAGTTTACTGACAGGAACATATGCATTTAATGGAGAAGCAGATTATGGTAGAAAGGTCAAAAACAAATGATTAAGCAGTCCATTGACCACTTTTTGAAATACTTTTTTGCTATTGACAGGATTAGAGCTGTCAAAATGGGTTTTGGCCCATGGTAACGCGCCCCTCATACTAGGTGGGCTGGATTGATGTTTCAGTAGCCTGATACCGGCTTTGGCCCAGCACGGCCTGATAACTTTAAATATAGCCTTGTAAAGTTGTAGGCTATATTTTTATATTCAATGAGCTTTTGAGACTATTCTGATTCGTACTACTAGATTAATGATTAATTAAATTATAAGTCGTCTAATTGTTGAAATAGTTAGTAAATAGATTTTTAGAACTTTTACAGTTTTAGTTTTTACATTGTACAGATGATTAACTATAAGACATAATATATTTTTTAGGGATATATAGAGAGAGTATAGTGTTACTATGCACATGGGTGACATTGTGCGCCACTATTCACAAGGTGGTTTGGCCCATCCCATCCCGTGTGTGGTATGGACTGAGCTGGGCCAAGGTCTTAGCAGCCCCCAGTTTAGTGGACAGCCCCACATTAGCACGTTCTGATAGCTCTAGGCATGACACTAGATGAGATCTGAATTTGTCCTCAAATTACCTCGTCTTTGCTTAAACCCCCAACCGCACTACCCCAAAAGAGCACTTTGAAGAAATAAATTACATGGTCCCAGATTTAGTCCTTCTCATGTTATAATCAAAACAGAATGATCCTCGTGGTCTATTGGATGTTCCTCCTCTGGAATTCATAGCACCATCAGCATGTAATAAGTATTTCATACTACTACTATAATTAACATAAATATATCTACTGATTTTCAGAGTAGTACGCTTTATTTGTTTCTCCATGTTCATTTTTTTGCTTCTTGATTTCTGAGGAGTTCGAGCACAAGAATAAAAGACAATGTCATGTTTACAGTAACTGATGGACAAAATAATCATAAATTGGTATACTAAATGTAATCCTACATTAAAAAGCTCTCATTTAAAGAGACAAAATATATTGGGAGCATGTATGTTTGCCATCTATAGTTAACTTGGATGTATAACTAAACTCCAAGTCAAAGACACGGCTCCTAGATATAAACTAATATAAAAACTCCAAACACCACAATGTTCAGTATGGAAAGATTAAAAAAAATTCCAAGATTACAGGAAAAGGAGATCTTACCAGGCAAGAGATGTATAAAGACGCTTACAATTTTGTCCATGGAATTGAAAACTAAGCTACATCGCCAAACAATTAGTGCCCATGCCAACGGCCCCTGAAGCCAATATTAAAATATGTGAATTGAAATCATCAATCGGAGTAGAAGTGAGATTAATAACACTGGTTACCTCTGCGAATGAGAAGCAAACCATGAACAGTTTCTCATTCCTAGGATAACATAGAAGCATGATCAAGAATATTGTATTGGCATAATAACAAAAATCCTGCAGAAGAGGAACTTGAAGTGAGTCACAAACCGAGTCCAAGAATCATCCAAGTATATGAGCAGTACAACTTACAAGAAGATAATAGTGCCACTTCTTGTAGCGGTAGTAAATCCAGCGAAGTGGGACGAAAATTACATAGAACAAACAGTACAAATATCGAACATCTTGTGGCCCTGATCAAATTAATAATGTTAATATGACAAGTTTGAATAGCAGTAGTGTAGTGCCAAAAATACTACTCACTTGCACCCAATATAAAGCAGAAGCCTCCAAATCCAAGAACACCCACCAAATGGGTCACCTACCAAATAGAGAATTCTCAAACAAAATGGGATAAAAGATTCTAGTTCTGGAATATTATAACAATATACCACCTTATTGATGAATCTTTCATGCTCTTCAGCTTGTTTAGCAATCTTAACGGCTTGTTTGGACAACATCTCCTTCGTCTGAACAGCTTGTTTCGATAGCATCTCCTTCGTTTGAGCCACTTTCTGTACACAATTAAATCCAACCCTAATCAATCAAACGATGTATGTATACACACATAATCAAATATCATATCAATATATCTACCTTCGATGGATCTCTGAACCTTAATTTAACCTTGTTGGAATCTTCCACCTCCATGGTTTCTTCATTGCTTGCCATTCCCTTATCTGCGACTCCTTCAACAAACTTGGTTTTCTTTAATATCGTCAGACAAGGGATTTAAAGAAGGCGATCATGACGTGGGTTTTGCTTCAATACACATTATTAGGCCTTAATTAGATGCAGAACAAGTATAAAATTAGTAATCTTTGTGATCCCCAGAATGATTGGGGTTAAGCTCCTGCTAATTCTGGTTCGCTAGTTTTTGATTTGTAGTAATAATAATTCTCTTTTTTACTTTTTTTTTTTTCTTTTTTATTTCTGTACAATAGATTCTAACCATCAAATTTTTATATTTTAATGGTCCCTACTCATAAAATTCTCTTTTAACACAGTCAACTTTTTAATGTAACTCACTTATATTACATTAAAAAATGAGTAAAAATTTTCTTATTACAGTCTACTCGGTATCAATTATACACTTCCTTATTAATTACATCATTTAAAATATATATTAAAAAGTAAAACTAAAAAAGAAAAAAGAAAAAAAAAAACAAAGAGAAAAGATGGCCAACAGTAATAGGTGAACGAACAAGACTACTCAACTTTCAGATTTTCTCATTTTCACCATCTTTCTCACCACGTTTCCTTAGTGGAAGGATTTTTGGATAGCATCAGTTTCACAAAAATAAAGGAAAAAAGGAAAATATAAAGGTTCAATAGATGGAATGAATGTGACTGAATTTTTTTATTTTTGTTCGATCATAACAGTAACTTCTGTAATTTTGTTCAACTTTAATGATTGAATTCGATCGTTGACGTCGACCATGGTACACTGTCTTTTGCTCCATATAATTGAATAATAACCACGAAAAGTCCTTTTTATATAGACTCTTCATTGATCTTCATTGATGAAATTTTAAAAAAATTAGGATTTATGGATTGGGAAGTAGAGGTTGAAGGTGATAGGGAATTAATTCTTTTAGTTTTTTTTTTATTTTATATATTTGTTATTTTAAATTATTTATGTTTGTTATAATTAAGGGTGATCTAGTCATTTTATAATAATATTTTAATTTATAAAATTAGTGGGTTGTGCTAAGAAATTTTGCGGACTGCGAATAACCCCAACCAATAATAATTTAAACATTTAAATGATAAATCCACAACTTGGCATTTAAAAGTCATGTTTTTTTATTATTTTCTCATTTTTTTAATTTTTCTTTTTGGTTTGAATTCGTACATTTGTCTACGTTATTTTTCCTTTTCTTTTGCAACTGTATGCGTCTTCTCTTCTTCCTAATGTAGTGTATTTTTTTTTGTTATTTTTTCTCTTTTATCATTTTATGTAGAATATTATTTTAAGTAATGATGATGATGATGATGATGATGATGATGATGATGATGATGATGATGATGATGATGATGATGATAATAATAATAATAATAATAATAATAATACATTTCCATTCTACTGCACATATATATACTGCAAGAAGCAAAATCTTACAAAAACTTAGACAAACGAAATATCATCTTTTGTTCTTTATACTATTCACCGGAAAAAAAAAAAAAAAATTCATCCTGAGATAAAAATAAGAGTTTATGAACGAATAATATTTCAATACAAAATAAAAAATTCTAATAGATAAATATTTATAGCACAAAGTTTGTAAAAGTATAAACTTTGATAATTAAGAGGTACCTAGGAGTAAAATCAAGGAAAATGGATGAACTAATGTAATATGTATTTTGTCCAAGAAATTATATTAATTAGGGCTAATCAAATATCCAAACAAAATCTGCTAATAAAAGAGAAAGAGAAGAAGAAGAGGAAGAAGAAGAAGAAGAAAGAGAACTAAAATTAGGACTTTGGAATAATGAATATTGCAATAATTTAAAATTTATTTATTTTCCAAGAAAAATCTATAGATTTAGATTAAATGAGAGAATGTCACATATTCATGTGGTTCCTCTTTTAGTAAATAAGTGATACTCTTGATTTTTAATAACACTATCGAGAACTGTAAATGTAATTATCAACAATTACTGAATGAACTTATCTAGGAGAAATAAAAAAATATTGAAATTTTAAATATTGAAATATTTTAAAATTTAAATCACAGCTATGCAGAACCAAAGAGTAATTAGTTGAAATAGTTATATCAACATTATCCAAAGGAAATAAAAAAAATAGAATTCTTAATTATTGAAATATTATAAAATATTTTATATTCTCAAAACTTTAAGAAAATGACACTTCTCAAAGTGACTAAGAGAATGATACTTGGCAAAGTGATTTCTCATTTAGTGTACTAGACTAGATCTCCACCCGTGCGATGCACAAGATGAATACTTTTTCAATAATAATAATAATAATAATAATAATAATAATAATAATAATAATAATAATAATAATAATAATAATAATAATAATAATAATAATAATAATAATAATAATATCAGTCCATATAAGAATATAAAATCGAGAGTTAATATTTTTTGTCCAATTATCTTTCTTCCTTCTACATGTTGTTTTTTATACATTTAATATCTTACATTACCACAAATTGAAACTACTAGATAGATTTTCATAAATTTTGACTATTCAAATTTTTGTATTTTTACTTTTAATATCTTTCCTTATCACAACTAGAAACTGTCAATTATATTTTTATAGATTTTGTTAATTCAATTATTTGAATGCATGATCTGATGATGCTGAATATTTTAAGTAAAATTTTAAATACAAACTTAAAATTTGATTCATTTCTCTCCCTATTATTTCAGTATATATTACACAACAATTGCAATAATTACATTTGCATATAGTTTGAAACCCACATATATTAAATAATATAATATTAGTATAAGAAGCCACAAACATATTAGTTACTTAAGTATATGAATGGTAAACTATATTATCATGTCATATTCAAATAAAAAATAATTGACTTATTATTTTTTTAGGTAACATAATTTTTCTTTTCACAAAATAGAAAAAAATAATAAGCAAACTAATTCTATCAGGAAATCCTTTTAGCTAATATATCTAAGCTTTTTTGTATTGAAAAGTGTAAACTTAATAAATTTGTATTTTTTTTACGAATTTTTTTAAATCATATAATTTAAACTATCCAAAAATTATTAAGCTATAATCTTCTAAAAAATTTCAATCCATTCAAAAAAAGTATCATTTTTGAAATTATATCATATTTTAATTTTATATACAAATGGTTAAAAATAAAAACATATTACTTTTTTAGAAAATCAAAATATATCATTAACATCCTAAAAAGATATTTTACACTTAAAAAATAATATTTTAATTATAATATATGTACTATGAATGTTAAATCGAAGACCGTCAAAAGAGAAATAATTTGATATACTTCTTATGAAAAATCGAGTTGAGACGAAAAAGTTATAAGACCTTGAAATTTCGAAGACAGAAGATAAAAAAAAAAAAAAAAAAAAAAAAAAAAAAAAAAAGAAAGATAAATATTGATTGGAGGAAAACCCACAAAAGAAGGTGGATGAGACACACACACACCCTTTTTAGGGGCTCTCAATGTATTTAAGACCAGTTTTCAAAAAAATAGAACAAAATAACAATTCGACCAACAATTGTGGGAGCGATATATATTCCCTCTATTTTCATGCAACCTTTCTTTAATATTACAAATTGATCATGGATAAGAATTTACAATTTAGAAGTACAAAAGAAAAAAAATTATGTTTGTGATGGATGAGAACGGCTTTGAGGCACATTGATTTGAGCAAAAACTAGTGTAAGTAGTTTTTGGTGTAACTTTCACCATAATTTTGTCATCTTTGTAATTATACTACAGTTTTAGTTTTTTGAAAATTCAAATCTAATCCTCGTATACAATACTTATCTTTGTAAATTCGCTATAGTTTTAGCCTTTTTAAAATTCAAATCTAATCATCTTTTACAATACTTAGTTTTATTTTGAGTATATTTTCTAATTGGGATGGGATTGGTAGGAATTGGTCCCATGACCTATTGTTCGGGTTAGAAGATGCTCTACCAATTGAGTTGTACCAAAACCCTCCTCTTTGACAATACTACCATTACCACTCATTAACATAATTATATCAATTAACATAGTGAAGCCCAATTATCCTAATTATACGAATTCATGGCAAGCTTGTGACAATAGTCCCATGACAGTCTGAAAGGACTTGTCACGAATTGTGACAAATGTGTCACGATATGCACTTGCCACGAGCGTCTGTATAATTTTAGCTTTTTAGATTGTCGTGGCAAATGTGTCACGATATGCACTTGCCACGACAATCTGAACGACTAAAATTATATGAATTCCTAGCAAATCTACGTCGTGGCACTATTGCCACGTCAGATTGAAACGCGATTATTGTACTGTTAATCATCTTATTAAGAATTAAGTGTGTTTATTTTATTTTAATTGAAAATCACCGTTACTAGAGGCGACATTATAATTTTTTTTTTTTTAAGGAAGTTGTTGATTGTCGCCTCCTGGAGGCGTCTTTGATTTTTTTTATTTCTTTTTCTTCTACATGTTTATAGTTTTTTTATTAATAATAATAATAATAATAATAATAATTGTAATAATAATAATAATAATAATAATAATAATAATAATAATAATAATAATAATAAACACCGTAACAATTAGGGATGTGCACGGTGCAGTGTGGATCGGATATTTGAAAATTTTTAGGTCCATACCAAATTTCGGTTATTTAAAAAGTGAGTATCCATCACCGATCCAAAAAATCAGGACTGTACAGTGTGATTATTTTTTTCTTTTGGGATAGTTCACTTCAGAATTTCGGATCTAACGGAACGATTCAGCTCAGATAATTGGAGATTATTTTTATCTTTTGAATAATAAATACAATTTGAACATAATATATCGACGTCTAACTAATATAAATAATTTTATTACATCCAACTAACTAACATAATTTTATTTATATTAGTTAGACGTCAATATATTATGTCCAAATTATATTTATTATTCAAAAGATAAAAAGGATCTCCAACTACCCGAATTGAATCGTTCCGTTAGATCCAAAATTTTGAACCGAACTGTCAAAAAAAGTTAATGATAACCGCACCGTACAGTCCCCATTTTTTGGATTGGTGATGGATACTCACCTTTTTTTAATAACCGAAATTTAGTATGTGTCTGGATATTTTCAAATATCCGATCCACACCGTACCATGCACAACCTGAATTGTTACGGTGTTACTACTACTACTACTACTATTATTATTATTATTATTATTGTTGTTGTTGTTGTTGTTGTTGTTGTTGTTGTTGTTGTTGTTAAACTATAAACATATAGAAGAAAAAAAAAATCAAAGATGCCTTTAATGGAGGCGACTATCAACAACTTCCTTTAAAAAAAAATAATTATAATGTGACATTAGAGAGAGGCGACTTTCAATAAAAAAAAGAAGTTGCATGAAAGTCGTCCCTCACAGGAGCGACTCTGAATAGAAAATCTTAAAATATTGAGAGTGAGGGGCGACTTAACACATATTTTTAACATTAAAAAAAATCACTTAATTTTTTAATAAGGTAATTTGTAGTACAATAATATGTTAAATTTGTCATTATAAGGATCCATGACAAATGTTTGTCGTTATAAATATGACACGGTTTATGATAATAGTGTCACGACAATCTAAAAGACTAAGCTTATATATATAGATTTATGACAAAGTGCGTATCGAGTTAAATGTGTCACCGTACGTGGTAAGTACATTACGTATTAATAATTAATTAGGTTATGTTGGTTAATTATATTTAATTAATAAGGATAGTAATTAATGTAAAAAATTGTTTGATTTTTTTTTTTAAAGGCTAAAATTGTAAGTAATTAATAAGAGTAGTAATGTCGAAAAAGTATTTGATTTGTATTCTTTAGAAGTAAATTATAGTATAATTAGGAGAATGAATTATAGTAAAGTTATATAAAATATTAGTATTTGGTATTATCTTTAGGAAAATGTGCCCAAATAAGTGGTCTTTCTGTACGATAAATGCAAAATATTATCCTCCTTGAAAGGTGGGAACAAAATCTAGAAGAAATTCAACCTCCTCTACATATTAATTTAGGCAAAAACTTGTACGTGACCGTCACACGGTATGACAGGAAAAAGTATCACTTTTTTGTGGTAAAAGTATCACGTTTATCTATAAAAGTATCACCATTTTTTAACAAGAAAATTTATCACTTTTTGTAGCAAAAGTATCACCTTTATCTGTAAAAGTATCAATGTAGTAAAAGTATCACTTTTTTCCTGTAGAAGTATTAATGTTTTTCTGTAAAAGTGTATTCCGTCACACGTGTGACCGTTCTCACACAGGACTCACTCATCAATTTAATGGCTGTAGTATATTCTTTAAACCAACTGTTAATTATTCATTTACATACTTATCTCTAATTAATGTCTCTAGATATGTAAATATATTAAAATATTAAATGAGATGTAGGAGTATAAGAAAATAGAGCTAAAATTTAAAACAAATTCTCATGTACTGGGTGAGATTCGCAGATTGTGTCCCTCATGTACCTCGGGGGTAGGCAACGTGCGCAGTCTTTTGGTTATTCTTGGCGGAGTCGCAGAAGGCTCCGGCCTCCTCTTCGACCTCGGGGTCGACCCCGCGATCACAACATCTTCCTCCGACGGCCTTGCACCCGGTGACACCCTCACTCTAGGGCTCACTTCGGCAGCAGTCCCCTTTTTATGCGACGCCGCGGGTACTGCGGGGCTCCCCGAAGTCTCCTTTCCAAAGCGTCCCACTGCAAGCGACGATCAATAATTAAAATTATGCCAGTTACTCACAATTGCACAATATTAAAAGTTCCTACCCTCCTCAGCTGTCCCGGTTATCGACACTGCCTCCTCCAACTCCTCTTCGGTGCAGAGGGTATGAAACGTGCCCACGGAACGGAAGTGGTTCACAACCTCCGGCTCCGGCTCCACCACCGAAGCGTTGTCTACTACCTCCTCCCTCCTCCACCTCGGGAGGGCCACGCCAACCTTCACGAATACAAATTTATCCTTCCAACCCTCCAACTTACTCGGGTTTTTCACCTTAAACCCACCCCGGGCCCGTGTGCTAAAGGAGTACCACCCCTTCGATTTCCCGAAAGCTTTTAGTTGGAAGAAAAATCTAAATAATTCTACGTTTGGTTCCACCCCGGCATTCTTACATACCATTGTAAATCCGACAACTTGCCTCACGGCATTGGGTGCTAATTGACTCAGGGCAATGCCGTAATACCTCAGCAGCCGCACTACGGAGTCCCAAAGGGGGAACCTAATTCCTATTCTCAAATGGTCTATATACACACTTATGAAGCCCCTCGGCGAGCAACAAGCTCGGTCACTAGGCTCCGGCACTATGTATTCTAAATTAAAGGGGAAGTAAAAGGTTGGAATCAGGGCTTCTATTTGCACCCGCGTCATCCGCAGCGACTCCGCGGCAACCTCGAAATCCTCCTCCAAACACTCACTAAACCCTACTGCCCGGGTGCCGGATTCCATGCCGTCTGCCCTATATACCATCCTAATCTCTCTTCTTTCAGGAATGATAAAGCGCAGGGGTGGTACATCTAACGGGGTTTTATTGGTCCCTAGCTCTCTAATTGAAGATGAAGACGATGAGGAAGACATACTTACTTGGTTTCGATTTGAGATGGTTCACAAATGGCACAGATGAATCTCTTTTTTCCCGCTCTCTGTATCTTGCAAGTCGCAAATGAGAATAATGAAGTTTACTGTACAAGCCTTCTTTATATATACTCATGCATCAACGGCTCAGATCTGGCCTTTTCAAATTCAGTGTCTCAGATTCGCGCATGCACGTCACGCGCGTTACAGTTACCAAGGTGCGTGGGGGACACACTTATTGGAATTCTCGAACGCGTCACTTCACATCCCTTCTCCTAATGATGGCGCCGCCAATCACATCAACCTCACCCTTCCCCAGGAAGTTTTGGGACTCACTCCGGTGATCCCTTCACCTCGGGCGTATTTCAGCTCGGCCTCACCAGACCCCATGATCTCTGGGGTACTTCGGTTCAATCCCCGTGGAGTTCTCCACCCCGGGGATGCATCAACTCGGCTTCGGTCGACCCCATGACCCCGGGGGTACTTCAAATTTGTCCAGTTCGGTCCCTATTGGGTTCTTCACCGCGGGGATGACTCAGCTTGGTCCCAGTTGACAACCTCACCCTGGGGGTACTTCAGTTCGGTAAGGATGGAGGACCTCATCGCCCGCTCCGCTTTTACATCACTCCACATCGCCGCCCGTTACACCATGCCTTCCTATTAACCGAAGCTCCTACCTCGCTCCGGCTTAGGCATGTCAAAATCGATCCGCCCCGCCCCGATCCGCTCCGATCCAAGGTCCTTGGGGCGGGGAAAAATCCGCCCCGGTGAAGAACGGGACACGCCCTGCCCCGCCCCGTCCACGGGCCGGGTCAGATGCGGGTCATGACCCCTGACCCGCCCCGCCCCGCCCCGCCCCGCTCCCTCCCTTATATATATAATTTATTTTAATTTTAAATATATATTATGTAATATTATATAGATATATATATATATATATACACACACATAAATATTAAATATGTATATATATGTATTTATAATATCAAATTTTATATATGATATGTTATATATATGTCATCCTAATACATTAAATTATGATTAGAATAAATTTAAATAATCAAATTCCATTTTCTAATAATTAATTTTACAAAATATAAAAAATGTTAAAACAAAACTAATGTAAACCAAAAAATTAAAACCCTATTAATTTCAATTATAAAAAAACAAGGTTTTTAATTAAAAAAAAATAGTTTTTTATTTTAAAGGAAAAAGAAAAAAAAAGATAAAGGCGGGGCGGGGCAGATCATGGGGCAGATACTTTTGCCCCGTGGCGGGGCGGGGCGGGGCGGGGGCGGGGCAGGTCAAAAAATCCAAAAATCCGCCCCGCCCCGCCCCGTTGACATGCCTGCTCCGGCTGGTGGGGGGGCATCTGATAGGTATGGCCCAGTAACTCCTGGTCGGACTAACCCGCCAGCCGGGTCAATTGGGCCCAGGAGCGCGAGCCCAACACAGCTAAGCCGGCCCAGTTATGCCTGAGCCCAATCGCGGCATATTTGAAAATTGAGATCCCATGATCTTCTCCCAACTTCCATGCAGATTTGATGGGCGCAATTGTAGGGATTTAGTTAGGGTTTTGAATTGTATAGTATAAATAGTAGAATTGTACTCAAATTTAGGATTGACACTTTATACTTAAAAACTACAGTGTGTAAGATCGAGAGGAAAATAGTGAAAAACACCTCGGCAGGTGATTGCCTCCGCCCGTGGACGTAGATCTCCGGATCGAACCACGTATATCTTGTGTTCTTTATTTTTCTTGTGTTTGGTAGCGTCGTTGATTAAACTTTGCGTCGAATTCCTTGGATAAACGGATTGCGCCTTATCAATATTGTTTCTCTTTAAACATTACCATGACTGTTATAATGGTTTATTGTGGTTTGCTCATGTATAACAATGTTTTCTGTTTAAACAAAATGCACTATTGATTCATGAAGTGTTCAAGCAGATGTTTCAGACTGAGGCAATAATGAGGCACCAGGACTTGTTGGTACACACTGGTCTTTTCTTCAAGAGCTAAACCAATACGACTTTAACCTAGTGTTGAGATCAACATCTATTGCTATCAATGGGTCCAAGCACATAATGATTTTGCATGTTTCTTATTGATGTTTGTGTTTGGGTTGATAATATCAGTAGTTCAATGCAGTAGTTCTGATAAATTGAAAATGTCCAAAGAGACTGTTGTTGTATTAGGTCTTGTTATTCTGTTGCAATGTTTGTTTGTGATTTGTGATGCATGAAATGTATGCATTGTAATTTACTATAAGTTTAGTTTTACGGACAATTATAATTAACTTAATTGAATATTGAACTAGTAATTTTAAAATTACTAGCACTACGCACGTGCGTTGCACGTGATTATAATTTTTTACTATTATTTAATATAAAAATTAATTTGAACGTAAAATAATTGTACATTGTGATCACTGTATATACACAACCTCGTAGATTATTCAATGTAATAAAAATTAATCCATTGAACAAACATAATTTTGAATCAACTAAAAATTAAAAGAATCACAAAAGAGAAATAGAAAAGTTAAATGACCTTAGTCTTAATAAAACAAGTTATAATAATTAACTTTAAAATATTCGTAAAAAACGACATGATATAATGTAGAAATATTTAATCTTACAAAATTTTCTATTATACATGTAAAGTTTGATTTATTCAAACTATTTTTTACTTCTTATTATACTGAGACTTGATGATCATCATGAATATATCTTGAATAAAGTTATACAATGATTGGAAAAATATACATAATAATGAGGCATGTATTTTTATGTTTTGCAACAAATCATTGGCATTTGAAGAAAAACATTTTTTTAATTGTCTCATTACTTCATCAACTGATATCCATAAGTTAATTGTTATATACACACAAAATATTAGGCCTAACGTACTTTTCTATAATTCTCTAATAAATAATTTCGATTTCAACATACATTTGCACATGAAATTCTTTACATATTTTAATGTGAGGGAAAACTTCCAGCAATTTAGTATCAAGGTCCAACATCCAACTTTTGTTATGAATGTTATTTTCTAACTTTTTGTATTATTATTAAGTATAACCTTAATATAATTTACTTATCGATTTAAGATTACTTATTTCCATTTTCCTTAATTATTTTCTCAATGCAACGTCGAAATTTAAAAATTATGTGTGATTTAAAATAGAAATTCTACTATAGTATAATTACAAAATAAATAATATTTTTTATGGAAGGTTGACTATATACATAGTGTCTCACAATCTTCATTCAAGATAAATACTACAATCCATATAAAAAATAATAAATGTTTTAACTAATTTGTAATGTTTTTAATTCCTTATTTAGTTATAGTGAAATACTCCTAATTTTTCAAACATTACACATTCATTTAAAAGTCTTATATATACATGTTTAAACCACACATTCCGATTTTATTTCTCTCATTTTATTCTTTATTTAGACTATACAATACTCTATTCGACGTAATTATTTTTTTTTTATCTAATTTATTGTCAAGTTAATATTAACATTCACATTTCGTTGTCTTTATTTTTCAGCATATTTTAATTTAATTATGTGATACTCATTCACATAGTACAATTTTTGAATCATTCACAGTACAACTTAGTTCATTATTTCTTTATATTTCTTTTTTATTCTTTATTGTACCCTATAATTTATATAGCATAGTAAGTTCATTTACCAAGTTATTACATATGCTTAATATATATATATATATAATATTTTTATTGATTTAATAATTTATTTAATGTCATATCTTAAATATTTAAAAGAATCTGGTGCAACTATGCATGTCCACTAATTTTTACATTTGTCAGTTTATTATTTATATTATTAGTCTATTAAATTTCACATCTTGGTCTAAACTCCGATTATTATAAACCTTGTTATTTTTATGCCTCTCTCCAATCTTCTAACATAACAGGTTTTTCTTTGGTCTACTAAAATTACATCACCTATTAAAAGTATTCCATTAGTGAGTATGTTTGTAGGTGTGTAAGGTATGTGATTAAAAATGATGCTCAACTTATAAATTTATTTGAATAAAATCGATCCATTGTATAGACCAGTAGTATTTAAATTTACACAATATCACTACCGATGCATTTATAGTTCTTATATCTGCATATATATCTTTTACTGGTTTCATATATAAGCCACTTTTACCACTTTCCTCCATTTTTTTAATCTTATATATATATATATATATATATATATATATATATATATATAAGTATTTATATAAATGACTTTATCGTATACCTTTTGAATTCAATAAAATTCGTAAATCAATTATTATTTTCTCTTGTTGTAATGTTTATAAATGTTACTTATGAAGTATATCGATTTCATTCTTCTGCTCATTTCCTACAAGCATAATAATGAGATTTACATTTACTTAGTAATGCTCATACAAAGAAATTTAGCGTGTAAACATGTATATTGCTAGTTTAATCTAAATTTAAACAGTAAGACTAAATGTTTCCCCAGTTGAATCCAAATTTTGAAATATTACATTGTAATAATTAACTTGTATGGACATCTAACTACATAATATATATATATATATATATATATATATATATATATGTATGTATGTATTTAATTTTTGTTTTTGTATTCTTTTCTCATAGTATAATATATCTGACTCTATCACATTAGTTTATTCTTTGATTTTTCTATTATATTATCTAGACTTGTTATTATAACTTTCTTTATAATGAAAATTCACTTAGACCCTTTAATATTTATAATTTTTACGTTAGTTTTTTTATAATTTTTTTCATTATGTTAATAAAATTATATCCACTAATTATAATATCTATTCATAAGTTTGTGTTATCTTTCTTCACAATGCATTTTCTCACTTCTATTCATTTTATTATCATATAGTTCTTATTCAATTATTTTGACATTATTTTCTATTGTTGGACTTTAATAAAATGGTATACACAAAAAACACATACAATTTCCTGTCATGTCTTTTTACTCACTCAAAAGTTAATTTTAAAATATAATCTCAGCGATTTCACATGCAAGTCATTTTATTCTTTGATTTCAGTATTTGCTTCAAGTTTATACTATAATGAAGTTTAAGTTACTATTCGCATTAAGCTCTAACACTTGATCAATTCAATAGTCTAAATATTCTATATTCAAATTTTATTCTTCATTAGATAACTTATATAATTTTATTATTGTTTCTCAATGTTGTAACAATGATACTTCAATAATTTAAAAAATTAGGGAGATTATTGCAAATAAAAAATTTATAATATTCAAATTTAGACAAATATATTGTTACTATCAGATAAGTATTATTCTAATTTATATTTATAATAAGAGTTGACTATTTTATTTATGACCAAACACTATGTAAGAATTTGTCAATAGTTTATACATAGTAATATAAATCATTGTGAATCATTTACATATTGTTCTGACATATAATATTTTAAATGGACTAAAAGATTTAATTTAATCTCATCTTTTTTTTTTTTCAAAAAATTCTGTTATGACATTTTTTTTAATTTAACTTTCAATCATTTTTATATAATATAAAAATATAAGTACTATCATATGTCAACAATCTTGTGTCTATTATTCGACTATGAAGTCAAACTTATAACTATTAAAATCATATTAAACTATTACATTTTACATGTTTTAAATCTTTTATCATGTCAGTATCATTAATCTTGAGTCATCCATATATTGTGGTAAATTAAATATTAAATAATGTGCTATCGTTGTTTTGTTGTAGTCATTGGAATGAGTATATAGATGTTATAGCTACGTACTGTACCTAAACTAAAAAAAGTAAACTGAAAAGATTATCTCCAGAAAATTAAAGATGATAAACTAAATCAATAACAGCTTTCACTATTATTCATTGTTCGAATTTTTATATATATGGTTTTTTCTTCTTGTTGCTAATCTTAAAATCTATTAGTACTTTTTCGCCACAAAAACACAAAAACTTAATATAACATTCAATATCTAAATACATTTATGGTATACTACTATTGCAAGTTAAGATTCTTGCGGTCATTAACCTAACAAAGAAGTCAAAGTTTGGAGCTATTAAACTCCTACTAAACTATGTTTAATTTTCTATAATTTTTATACATAAAAAAAAAATATATATATATATATATATATATCTTTTGTGTACATTTCAATTATTTAATATTTTGAGAATCATAAACTAAAGTACTTTAATATTCATAATATCTTATATTCTTATTCCTTTTTAATTATATACATTATATTATTTTTTAATTTTTTTTATATACATTCTTCAGTTCATCATAAATTTCATAGTTCTTCTAATTGGATTCTTTTACAATTGTAGAGAAATGAGAAAGATCGATTCACAAAAATTTAAGAGTAAATAAAAGGAATATGATACACTATAGTTTTCTTTTCAATTTTTGTTTTTGTTTTTGTTTTTTTTTTTTTGTTTTGGTTATGATTAGTGGAATGAGTATATATATTATAACTATGTACCCAAATTAAAAATAAAAAGTAAACTAAAAAAAAAAAGAAATATCTCTAAAATGAAAATTGATAAATAAGAGCTTTCACTATTATTCAATTGTTCTAATTTTTATGTGTATAGTTTTTTTTCTTGTTTTTGCTAATTGTAAAACCTTTTAATATTTTTTTCACAATGAAAACACCAAAACTTGATAGTTTTGCAAATGTTTAATATCTAAATATCTCTAAAATACCACTATTTGAAATTAAAAGTCTTGGAATCATTATCCAAGTAAAAAAGTCAAACTTTGGAGTTATTAAAGTCATTATAATATGTTTAAATTTCTATAATTTTCTTATAAATACATAAATATCTTTTGTGTAACTTCAATTATTCAATATCATGAGAATCATATACTAAAGTAATTTTACTTATTGTAAATACAATTGTGCTAATTGGTCTTTCTCCTTTCTCTTCAATTATAGAAGAAACCAATTAGAAAAATTATTAGAAATTTATGAAGAATCGAATAAAATATAAACAAATAAAAAGAATAATATAATATATTTTACTATAAAGGAATAATAATATAAGATATTATGAATATTAGGTCCAATTTATGTCATCAGTTGAACTATATATTATATGAAATGTGATAGAAAATTTCATTAGTTGAGACTTGAGAGATGAATTTTTATTATAAAATGGATCTTACTAAATATATAAAATTTTAAAAAATAAAGTTACTAAATTAGGGTTAAAAACTTACTAATTAATGATTTTTTTTCTTTTTCTACAGTTTTCTTGTTTGACAATTATATAAAAGAATCGCATTATAAAAGAGATAAGAAATTTAAAAAGAAACTTAAAAATAAAAATAATAATGTTATGTATATTATTAAAAATAAAGAAAAATATAGAATATGATTAATATGTAGGCTCAACTTATGCCATTAGATGAATTATATATCATATCCGTGATTTTTTTTAGGGTATCATATCCATGAATTGATAGATGAACTATATAGGGCTCTAACCAAATAAATAAAACTTTGAGAATATAGTTAATAAAATAACCTTAATAACTAAAATTCATTAATGATATAATAGGTGAATCAAATTTTGTCTAACCATATAAATAAAAATTCAAAGATATAGTTTATAAATAAAACTTTAAGATATAGTTACCAAACTAACCTTAAAAATTAAAATTCATTAAGGATATAATAGGCAAAACAAATTTTGTAAGAAACAACTCACACTTTTATAATAGAAGTAGATAAGGTGATTTGACACCACAAGGTTCTAGCGGTTAAGTTATAATGTAATTTTCTGTTTTCTAAATGTAAAGTGGCTCAAGATCGACAAAAGTCGTACGTTGATCAACGTAGGAAAGATCTTGAGTTTCAAGTTGGCGAGAAAGTATTTTTGAAGGTGGCCCCAATGAAAGGGGTTGTTCGTTTTGGAAGAAGAGGTAAGCTTAGACCAAGATATGTGGGACCATTCGAGATTCTCGAGCGAATTGGGGATTTGGCATACCGATTGGCTTTGCGACCAGATTTTTCAGCTGCCTACGATGTCTTTCATGTGTCCATGTTGAGGAAATACGTGCACGATCCGAGTCATATCATTAGCTACTCTACTTTGGAAGTTAACAAGGACCTCACATATGACGAAAAACCCGAGGCAATACTTGACAAGAAGGTGCACAAGTTACGAAATAAGGAGACGGTGCTAGTGAAAGTGCAATGGAGAAACCATAGCAAGGAAGAAGCTACGTGGGAGCGAGAGGAGGAACTTCGAGCTTGTTATCCTGAATTTTATTCTCGAGGTACGTTTGCAATTTTCGAGGACGAAAATTTTTCCAACGGGGGTAGGATGTAACGCCCGGTATTTTATTATTATTATTATTATTATTATTATCATTATTATTATTATTATTATCATTATTATTATTATTATTATTATTATTATTATTATTATTATTATTATTATTATTATTATTATTAATTGACTTGATTTATCAAATTGGGCAATCATTTTATTCATTTTTTCAATATTGGGTTTATGCCCAGCACCAATTCAATTTGGCCATTTAATATTTTCAAGCCCGATTTATATTGGGAATTATTATTAGCTTGCGAATCCATTTATTTGCAATTTACTCGTTTATTTATTAATTTATTTAAGTCCGATGTCTCAATAGGAATTAATTTATTGCATTCATTCATTTATTCATACATGTTATAATAAGCCCAATTCTTTGAGCTCAATACTCAAGCCCAATTCACTAAATATGCAAGGGCCCATGTCTTGAGCCCAGAGGAACCCAGAATTCCAACAACTGAATTACGCTAATAAAGATTTCTCAGAAATCTGATAAGTCTATCCAAATACTCCTAAACCTAATAGGTATACGCTATATATAATACACAGTCAAAAGAAAAAGATAAAACATATATTACATTCACACAAAGTAAAACGTTGTATTCTTCTTCGATCAGAATAGCTTCGGCTAAATCTTGACGAGGTAATTTTTATTGTTTCTGTTCTTTTATTTCTCTTCCTTTAAACCAATCAAAGTTATGCAATTGTTGCTGTCTAGAAGAAAAAAAAATAGAATCCTTTCACTTACAAACTGCAATCGGCTTCACCAGAACACGTAGTAAATAAGAAGGGGGAAAGAACCGAGATATAGATGGTGTATAGACGGTTCAGTGAATGCGAAGGTGTGTGTACAGTGTGATTTGCGTGTTTCTGATGTGGGTGTGTGTGCGTGTTTCTGGTTACAGACTTGTGTGTGTGTGCGTGTTTCTGATGTTTGTGTGTGTGTGCGTCTTTCTGGTGTACGTGTGTGTGTGTGTGTGTGTTTCTGGTGTGTGTTTGGGTATGTTTATGCGTGTATGTGCGCTTGACAGAGGGTGTGTAATTTGAGTCTCAGGGTGTTTGTAAAATCTGAGAGAGAAAACATGGAGGAGAAAGAAGGGGATAAATATGGGTGGAGTCGTGAGTGTTGCCTGCAGACAACTAATGGGTATAGAGAGAAAAAAAGTGTTGACTTATTAATTATGGTGATGATGATGTTTCCTATTAACTACAGGAGATGGAATGGTAGCAAGTGGACATTTATATTTGTAAAGTGAGTGTGTGTGCGTGAGTTTCACCTTAGGAGTAGGGTAGGTTACCTCTCTTTTATTCCCTAGGCTATTATTAATTATTTATATAGCTAGTGGTAGGATTTGGGAGTTAAGGCTTATTGATTGGGAGCTGTGAGGTAGTAAGAATTAAAATTTGTTTTGATTTCAAGATTAGGAACTCAACCACATAATTTTTATCTATTCTGGAGAAATTCATTCGACCCATTTTCAACTACTCATCTTTTAAAATAATCCCGACTCAAACTATTCATATGATTTTGTTTTGCCTTTCAACAAATCTTATTCCTTAGATAAGCTCTAATAATTATATTATATTAAAATACACGTTCCTTATACGTGTAGGTTGTACGGAATTCGGACCCCGGGCTTAATATTGCATGCCATTCCATCAATTTTACTCAAGACAATTCAGGTGGGGGTTTTACTGTTTTATTACTTTAATTGTATAATTGATTGTCTACATGTGCTTTTATTTCATTATTGCTTGCCAATACAAGTAATTGACTTATTTGCTACTTGCCAATACAAGTTTAGCTATTTCCAGTATGCTGCTTGCCAATACAAGTTAGCTCTATGTGACTTGCCAATACAAGCACATCATTATAAATGTACTATGTATGCCCTTTTGTTATATAATTTTTGTGATAAATGGTAATCCTCCACGAGCTGAAGGAAGCTCACCCCATCCCATTATTGATCCTTACAGATTAGCTTGGTGTCGACGGAGGAGCGAGGCGGACCGCGGCATATGATTCTCAATTATTATTGCTATTTGAACTCATTTTAATTCAGTATTTCACTCGTTAAGTTTTGGATTTTTGCCATGTTAGTTGATTTATTTTATTTTAGCTAAGAAATTTTTAGGAAAATGCTTCCGCACTAGTTCAATTTAATTATCGTTATTTACTTCTTATTAGGGAATAACCGTTTGCTTTATTTTATTTATTTAACTTTGAAATTGGGTTAGTCAGTTAGTAATTTTGGAAAATTAAGCAAAACGTATTTCTGTTTATTTATTGTTTATGTATTGGTTTATATAGGTGGGCTCGTGAAGTTAGATTTTTTTAAAAAAAATTAGGTTGTTGTAACGACTTGTATAAAATTTTAGAAATTTTATTAATTATTAAATGAATTGAGGAGAAATATTTTATTAAAAAAATATATTGGAAATCGGGTCGTTACAGAAATGATGAGAGAGAAGAGTAGGCAAAATAATTTTCTCACCCACTTGTTTAAATCTCTTTTTTCTAACGAATGACAAAAAGGGATAATAATAATTATATATTTTTTTAATCCAATAATAATTACTTAAAAAAAATTAATTCAAATTACAAAAAGAAAAAAATCTGAATTAAAAAAATTAATTTTATAAGTAAACCAATCATCAACAATAATATATTTCACCCATCACATCACCTTTAACAATTATATAATATATCTACACTACAATCACTTCCCCAAACACCCAAACAAACATCACATTTTTACTTCCCCAGCTGTCCAGCCACTTACCCCAGTCAACAGTGTCCCAGCCACTCCCAGCCCCAACCAAACATCACCATTTATATGATAAATATTAAGTTATTTAAAGTTACATATTAATGTAAGAAAAAAAAAAATGCATAGGTTGCAAAATGTGAGAAAGGGCATAGTTGGAATTGGTTAATTTGATAGTATTGTTTAACTTGCAAAGTTTAAAAAAATATAGTTTAGATTGGTTAATTTTAATTATTAAAAATAAGCTTAGACTGCAACATATAAAAATCATAGTTTAGGTTGAAAAATGTTATTCTTTATAAAAAATAATATCAATAAATTTAAAATATGACTAAGAAATAAAAAATAATTTTCAGATTAATTATCATATGCGAGAAAGTCGTAGGGCTTTGAATAATCAAATAAAATTATTAGATAACAAATTAATATAAAATTAAAAAATTTAATAAGCTGATTATAAATCAAATATTGAGTTTTGCTTTTAATTTAATAAGATACGTGATCCATTATACATACATTGATTTTTCTCTCTAAGTAATAAATTAAATAAACTTGAGAAAATTTATGTCTGATAAAATAAATTGATTAGTTGTCGTTTTAATGAAATGGTCAAGTAAAATAATTCCTATAAGATAATTATTTTACTGACTTTTAGTTGTATTCCGAACGAATACTATATAGTACAACCCACAATAAACGCTAAAATATAACTCAAATAATCAACGAATAAATAATATAATATTTAAAATCGAGTGTCACATTATAATATACTCCATCTATTCCATATTAATTGACGTTTTAGGATGAAAGAAAAAGAATTAAGGATTGAATATTTTGACAGATATACCATTCGCTAAAGATTTGATCAAATTAAAATTTCTCTGATAAACTGAAAAGTAGAGATATTTTAAGATTTTGTCCAGGGAGAAAATTGGTGGAATTGAAGAAAAATATGTAAAACGTCAATTAATTGGAAAAGAGAAGAACATCCTAAAACGTCAATTAATATGGAATGGAGGGAGTATATAATATGAATGTCAAATCGAACAACATCAAAAGAGGATTAATTGATGTATTATACATAATAAATAGATTAGAAATGGAAATATACAATGTTTGCAACTTTAAAATGTAAAATAAAGTTCGATTCTTACCAAATGTGACAACATACTAATTATAATCCAAAATTAGGATGGAACTTGTTAATTATATATATATATATATATATATACATACATTTTGATTTGTGAAAGATTTTTTCTATTCTAATATAAATAATTAAAAGAAATCATGAAGTATATAATAAAAGACATACTAATATTTGATTTGGACATTTTAGATGTAATATATATTTTGATACCTTTTCTTTGTGTTTCTGCTTTTGTTTTATATTTTTTAATTTATCTAAATAAATATAATTTTTTCTTTCTAAATTTAGATTCTTGTTTGGAACTTAAATAAACTTAAATACATTTTTTTAATAAATAATAACTTTAATAAAATAAAATATAAAATTTATTTAATAATTTGAATAACAAATTATAATAGGCAAGTTCTTCAATGTGTTTGAATATTTTCATATTTTAATTGGTGTTGCAATTATTTATATAAATGATATTTTTTTCTTCAAAATTAAAGATAAAAGTTTATTGATGCTAACAAAGTCACTTAGATTTTTTTAGATTAAAAAAGGCATAGTTGATGTTAGTTAGTGCGATAAATCATTATTTAGGTTACAAAGTGTAAAAAACATATTTGAGGTTTAGTTAACATAAAAAAATAATAAGATTAAAAAGTGTTACAAATGTCATAATTTCGGTAGCAAAGAGTAAATTTTTTTAAAATAGTAACAAAATATACATTACAAATATGTATAAGTAATTATAAATAATTTTAAAAACAATTTTTAATACATAATTATACATATACTCAAAGTTCACGTACTCTCAAGATAATAAATTATTAGCAGATTATATGTTTTATTATATTGATTATAAAACAAATACTAATTTTGTGCATTTGATTAGACAATGTAGAATTTCATTATTTGAACTACGACCTTTATCCTGTGTAACAGACAACTTATCGCTATTGCTAGATTTCGAAGGTGTTAAAAGACCTTGTAATTTTGAAATTATTATCTCGATTAACATTTTACTAAATGCATATCTTAAAATATTTAATTTTCTATATATTTTTATTTAAAAAATTATATTTTTTTAAAATTCTTTTAATTTTCCTTTACATTTTATCATAAGTTTAATTTTCCTTTCAATTGAGTCATTTTATAATAAAAATAAAATAAATTAAATTAAAATAAAAAGCAAATAATAAAAATAAATAATTTCATATTCTTGTCTGTTTTAATATATAATATAGCAAATTAATCTTTCTCAATACCTTTAACTGACATCTGTACTGTCTAATTAAAATGTTATATTAAAAAAAAAAAAATAGTTTGTCGATTATTTAAGTTAGATTTGTTTATGTAATATGTGTGGAATTATTTATTGAGTTTGAGATACAAATAAAAATTAAATAAAAAGTAAGAATATTTTTTTATAAATACTTATTAACTAATATTTTTTAAATATTAGTTAATTTATTATAATTTTTAAAACTTTCTTTTCATCTTATTGAGAAATCCATATATTTATTTTTCCTACAATACTACAAGTTTACAACTATTTAGAAATAGTAAAAACTAACCATTTTTCAGTTTTTACGTTCATTGTTAATATTTCATTTTTTGTGAAAAACAACAAAGAAAAAAGAAAGAAATACCGGAAGACCACATGTGCCCTCATTAGAGATAAAAATAATTTATAGGTCTGCTTTATCTTTTGTAGCTTAATATTTCTCTCTCTCTCTAAAATGTTTTGATTTTTCCAACATCCTAAAGACGTTATTAACTGCTTCTTTTGAATCCACTTCTTTTATTTGCAATAGATAAATATAAATAATTGTTTGGTTGGTGATTGTTGTGCTTATATTTAAATATTTATTGTGAGTTGAACTATTTATGTTGAATGTGAGTTGCAATCAATGATGTCAAAATCTTGAGTTAACTCTTACGATTTTACGAGTTATTTCTTCCTAAACGAGTTAACTCGTTATAAAATCGAGATCTGATGAAATCGAAGTAGACTCGGGTTTACTCATGCGATTTTACGAGTTTTACGATTTTGTGTACGAGTTTAACAGTTTTATAAAATATTGTTTTTATTCTATTTTACCAATTAAAAATGCATAATACGAATTCTAGAATTCAGAATAACTTAAAATTGTGATTTTAAAACTTTTCTAGAGCAAATTTATTCACAAAGAGAGCCAATTTTGCTGAAAATCTTTTTTATTATCAAGTTCTAAATTAATACTTAAGCTTCATAAAAAATATATCTTTTTTATGTAGTATTTAATTTCACTAAGGTTATTAATGTTCTCTTAAAATTAAAATATTCATAATTATAATTTAGGAATGTCTTACTAAGTGTATATATGAACCATGATGCCTAAAATATTTCTTCATATTATATATTTTTTCTTTTTGGTTAATTGTGTATATAATATGTGTATTTTTTTATATGGGATATCTATTCAAAAATTGTTGTAACTAAAATATATAACATATATATATATATATGGTTATATATATATATATATGGTTATTTTGTATAGGTAGTAAAAATAAATTAAATATATTTTGATAATAAAATTAAAATTTATTTAATATTCTTTTGTTTTACAAAAAATAAGTTATTTAATTATATAGTTTGATTTTTTTACTTTAATTTTTCTTACAAATAATATGATTTAAATTGTACGAAAAAGGTCATGACACGCAAGTACTTAATAGTCATAGGATGTCAAGTGTTATGTTTTTTTATATCCTAAAAGGCAATGTTATACTTTTGATAAGAATATAATAAAAATAAAAAATCACCTTTTTTATTTATTCATTTGATAGGTAAATTGCTTAGAAAATGTGCCCTTTTACAATATCCATTTATTGATATTATAGAATGTTAATTACTAACTTTTTCGATATGCTAAAGAGTAAAGTTATACTTTTGAATAAAACACAATAAAAATTAAAAAAATATATATTTTTTCATAAATAAGTAAATCATTTAAAAACTATGTCTTACACAATATCCGTTTATTGACAAATCGAAATAATAATAACAATATTATAAGAACATTTGATACCTAAAAACTACTCCCTCCGTCCCGGCTTAACCTGCCTAGGTAAACCGGGCACGGAGGTTAAGAAAAATCAGATTTTCTGGAATCTTTGACTTTTTTAAAGGTGGAGATTGAAAATGAAGATTCTGATGGTGGAGATTGTGAGAGAAATTTATCATTTATGGGACTGGCAGGTTAAGGTGGGACAAACCAAAATGGCAAGTAGGCAGGTTAAGCTGGGACGGAGGTAGTATAATAGTTATAAAGTGTAAATACTATTCCCTCCGTCCCGGCCTAATTGGCCTACCTTGGCCGAGCACGGAGACTAAGAAAAAACAAATTTTGTGGAATCTTTGACTTTTTCAAAGATGAAAATTAAGAGTGGAGATTTTGAGGGTGGAGATTATGAGAGAATTTACCATTTATGGGCTAGGTCAATTATGTTGGGACAAACAATAAAGGAAGGTATGCCAATTAGGCCGGGGATGGGGAAGTATCTTTTTAGTTTATTAATGAATCTCAAATTAATTATCATTTTAGATATTCTTCACTATTTCTTCCAAATTTGTCCCTATGACAATCCTAAAATGTGCTTGTGATTTCGTTCTAATTTGGTGAGCTTGGACTATATGATCAAATAGATAACAAAAATATTTAGCTCGCCTTGCTCTAAAAATATTCCTATACGATTTCTACATCAACCATTATTTAGCTTGCCTTGCTGTAAAGTCTAAACTACAACCTGTGAATCCAAGATGTTAAAGAGAAACCAGATTCATAAACATTTTGTCAACACATATTACATTCTTTTACCAACGTGGACATACATATTAATTTCACGAAATGGAACAACTTGCATCCTTTGCTTTCTCCTGTGAACTACTTAGGATGATCTTATGTACTAACTACTAAATTTCTTTGGTTGGAGGGCCTTTGACATAACTCAGTAATCTGTTTGTTATCTCCGTGATGAAGGCTCACTTCTGGATCCTGTGAACAACACTCTACAATCAACGCTCTCCGCTAGAGATCACACCGTTCGGGTATTGGTGGCCTCAGTGTGTTCGTCACAATTCCATCTTCACAAATACCGCACAAAAAGAGGCTATAACTCTAGTATGATAGATATAATACTCCAGCCCTATACAATTATCTGCATCCTTATACCTACTTATACCATGTCTAAAACAGTTTGGTTAATCTACTTCTACAACCTCAATCAAATTAAAAATCACAAGGTAAAACAATAGCATAAACATGTCTCTCCTTAAATCATTAAAGGGTCATTCTACACACAAATAAGCCTCTGACATTGAAAAGGTATGCTTAAAAACATAAATAATGGACTCGGAAAAAGCCATGTATGTACAAAAAATATAAATGATGAAACGGATAAAAATAGATGAAATTAGAGGACCTAAGAAGAAAATGTTCCTTTGTACGTAACAAATGTATGACTAAATGCAGAGAAACATTACCCTTAGTAGTTAGTTTCATCTCAGAATCGCAGATGTCATTGTTCTCCAATTATTTTATTAGTAATTTATCATCACTCAAAGCGAGCTTTGTTACTATTCAAGATATCTTGCTCATCTTGTAGATTCCTGGTGCAAATGAACTAGCCAAGTTGCTTGTTATATAATCAAGCTCATACAATCAAATTAAGCAAAATTAACGCTTGCAGTCCTCATGCCTTTATTCTAACCAAAACTAGCGGTAGTTAATAATCTAAAGATTCTAGTCATCTACTGGCTCAATCACACATGTATGAGAACAATATTAATTCAGTACGAGTACTCATAGCAAAATGAAAGTCAACAGATACCAAGAAACTAAGTACATAAAATGAACAAATGAGTCATTAACAATACTCATCTTATCCAAGAAAAAGTAATAGTTATGAATATCTATTCCAATGGCTAAGAATAAATACCTCAGTATCACCTCTAGAGCGAACCTCCCTTTCATTTTCAATCTATAGAGAAGGATCAAGCTTATAAAATCCTTCCGCAAGATAATTTCTTGAAGTGTTTGTACCAGAGGAAAAAAACTCTTCTTAAATCTTCGACAGTATTCAGCTTCTGCATATATAAAGTTATTATATCAATATGCACAAGCTAAGAAATTAAGTATGTACCTACACATACATATATGAAAAAGAATGATAAGATAATTTTATAAAATGGAAAAGATTACAGGTTATATATAGTTGAAAAGAAAGGAAAAAGTAAAAATATCAAAATTTTCTAGTGGGCGGAATCTCACAGACGCAGTATACCTTTTCTTTGGTTATTCTGTCAAGGAGTGATTCGAATTATCTAGAGGAGAGAGAAAAGGAAGTTCTGGTGGGCGTAGTGATTTGTGGAGTCAACGTGGAATTAAAAAAAAAAAAATGCAGAAGCAATTTTTTTCTTGGATAATTAAACATTAGTTATCATTTCAAGACCAGAAAGTCGGGAAACCGCAACTTCCATCACCCATGACAGAGAATTCCACCTAAATCCTAAGAACTTGAGTACCCTGCAATTATATTTACACGAAAATTTAAAAAAGTAAAACAAAGAAAAGAAAAATGGCAGAATCCGATGGGCAAGTGAAAACTACATAAAACCAGATAATAAACGTAAAAATTCTAACACAAAAAAAAAAAAAAAGAAAAAAAAAATCAACCAAACAAACATATCCCTTGTTACTCCTAAAATATCATGCTTCAAAGATCAGTTGAACAGGAATTTCATCTACGACGGACAAAATTCACATAAACCAAATTTGCAAATAATAACTCCATTTGAAACTAAATCAACACAGAAAGATAAATTAAGAAAGTAAAAATTAGATACTTATCTGATACGAGTTGAATTCGCATCAGCAATGTTAAAGGGGCTCCGTAGGCAATGTACGAAAGGCAGCTAGGACAGCGAGATCTGGAGAAGAGAAAAAACAGTACAATTTTAGAAAAAAAATTAAGCAAAGGAAGACTAGATTTGTAAAGTGAAAGATTAGGGAGTAAATCCACCGACAAACCTTCAATGTTGAATTGCAGGGTTTGCAACCTTCAATTCCTTTCAAAAAAATGGCAGCCCCGGTCTAGTCGACACGAAATTATTGGATTTATCCCGAAGGTACGGCGAATGGGGCAAATCCTAACTCACAATTTGATGGTCGAAACCCTAGTTTTTTTCCTAGATTTCCAGATTTACGAAAATCTTCAACGTATTACGGGGGAAATCAAAGGGATTGATGGTAGGGGGAAAATATTTAGGGGGAAGGTTTGTTGGAACCCTAATCTGTGAGAAACCAGTGACGAAGTAGTACAACTTTGAAGGTGGAAACCCTCAGTTCTTCCTAAATTTCCAGCCTTGCGAAACTCGTCAACTTATTTCAGGGGGAAAACAAAGGGATTGACGGGATGGGGAAAATTTTAGGAGGAAAGATTGGAACCCTAATCTACAAAACACAAGTGATGAATTCGTAGAGTTTTCCATTTCAGAGAGTTTTACTGAGAAAATGAGGGAAGAGATGTGAATTCGATTCTGAATGAGCAGTAAATGATTTGGTCAACCTGGAATTACACAATACTGGGGAACCTATTAAACACTAGACTAATAGTATAAAATTATAAAATTTATCGAAACCATCAATTATAATTGTTAGTTGCATCCATATTTGATGGATCCCAATATAGTTGGGATATATATATATATCTGACGAGATATTTAATATCTTATCAGATATATTTTCGATAGAGATGGAGATCATATCCATAATATGGGACAGATCTCTCCCATACTATTATATATACGAATATACTGATATTCGTATACTACGGAAAAATAATACCACAAAATACGTTTCTCTCCCGTTTCTCTCTAATTCTCTTTCTTGGAGAATCACCGGAGTTCTCCAAGAGCCTAGGGTGTGAAGTAGACGGCGGATGCTCTAGTAGTGTTCGTCAAGACGGGCTAGTAGACGAATCAGAATATGATCCATTGTTTGGGGAATCAACCTAATACTTTTCCGCTGCATATACGATTGAGGTATATCGATTCCCTATATACGTCTATTTGCTTTAATTTCTAACAATGGTATCAGAGCGAGTATAGATTCGTTCTCGCCTGTTTAATTTTGTCTCTTTCTTTTTTTTAACTATTTGGGACAAAACTATTCTGAAAAACCAATATACGAAGGTCATATTTTTTGGAAAACCACTAGGAATTCACGAATTGAGGTTTCGTTTAACAAGAATGTGGCACAATTGACGGCGGCGCGGCCGCTGCTATTACTGTTGCGAAACGCCACTGTACAACGCGCGGCTATGGGGCTGCCAGGTCCGATGCCTGGGGCGCGGCGCCGCCGCTGCCCGGCGTGCGGCTGCCCGACCGTGCTGCACGCTGCCTCTGTGTTGCTCCGCTTTTTCCCCACTATTGCTCCGCTGCGCGGCGCTACGTCCTGCTCCGGCGGCTGCGCGCGGCGCTGCTGTGCCGCTGCCTTGCGCGTGGCGCCGGCGCTCCGTTGCGCCACTGCTTCTCCTGCGTGCTGGAGGCGAGAGCTCGCGACGGCGGCTCTGTACGCGGCTTCGCCTGTTGCTGCTCGCGCTGCGTCGCTGCTCCACCGTTGCTGTCGCGCTTCGCCTGCTGCGGCGCTGCCATGCTTCGCTGCCATGCTTTGCTGCTCCTGCTGCCACGCCGGCGGCGGCGGCGGGCGGCAATTGTAGCGGGCTAGGGTTTCTAAATGGGCTGGGCCCTTGGGCCTTATTTTTTTAGAAAACTGTTTGGGGCATTTACTGTTGGACCATGTTTTGGGCCTGGATAATTTTTTTAAAATCTGATTTATTGGGGCCTTTTGTTTACTAGGCCAGATTTTGGGGCCTGGATTTTTAATATATAAAAAAAATAAAAATAATAAAAAAAAATTGTGTTGATCCACTTTAAATTAATTACATGCGTTATGTATAATTTAATTGTTTGCGTATTTTTATTACGTGATGTGATGTTGGTGTATGTATGAGATGTTGATGACAATGGTGGTTATACGATGTCCCGTTGTATTTTTCTTTTATAGAATTATGTAGTAGGAACGAAAGTTGTAATTTTTTTATTTTTTCGTTTCTCACTAGGGCATATGTATTAGAGGGGCCATTTTTTGAAAGGCCATGTAATTTTTATTGTTTCGTATTTACCACCATAGGTCAATAACATCTCACTATTATTATAATTATTATTGTTATGGATGTTTTATGAAATGGCCCATTTTTTTTATTCGCAACCATTTAATTTTTTATTATCGTCTTCAATTGAGTGGGAGATGATTATGAGCCTATGCGGCGAATTTTCGATCCCATTCACTTGTGAGAAATAATAAAATTTTATTTGGACCCGAATAAAAAATATTAAATAGACAAACTTCTAACATATTTTGCGCATAATATTAACAGAAATGGATGCCCAAATAACTTTTTCTGATCTTTACGGTTCTGGCAAACTAGATGGCCAGAACTATGCCATGTGGCACCGTAAGATCCAGTTTCTGCTACATAATATGAAGGTCCTTGACCATCTCACCGAGACTATGGTCACGCCGGTTGAGCCAGAGAACGGTCAAAATGCCCAATATCGTCACGATTTGGACACGTACAATAAGTGGGCGAATCAAGATCGGTCTGCGCGCTATACTATGCTTAGCTGCATGTAAGATCATCTGATTCGTGAGTTCGAGACGTTTCCTACAGCTAAAGAGCTGTGGGACGGCTTAAAGGTCACGTACAGCACTACCTCGGCAACGAGACTAAGGGCTTTAACCCTTAAATTCAATCAGTACGTACTTGACCCTAAGCACTCTATGGGCCAGCATCTTGATGTCATGAAAGACATGATTCGATAACTTCAAAACGCTGGAAATGAACTCACCAATGAACAACAAGTTTTGGCAGTCCTAAGGTCGCTACCTGAGCAGACTTGGGGACAAGTTAAATTTGTGCTCACACACAACGAACAAATCCAGACCTTTGACAGCGTCGCCAGTCATCTTAGACTCGAGGCTGACCGTCGAGAGGCGGAAAGAGCACAAACAGCTGCTTTCGCCGCACATGCTGGGCACGCAAGCCTAACATAGGCAACCGTTGGAAAAAGCAAAAGAATGCTGGATAAAGTAACGTGAAAAACCAAAACTTGGGCCCGCTAGGTGAAAAGGCTAAAAAGCGTCACCGTGGAAAAAGGGGCGGAAAGAAGAAAGACACCTGCTATAACTGTGGAAAAACGGGTCACTTTGCTCGTAATTGTACTGAGCAAAAGAAGGTAAGACCTGCTCCTAGCTCATCTGATTCATTTGTTTGTTCACATGTGTTCGTTGCTAATTCTCTCCATGGTTGGATTGTAGACTCAGGAGCAACCAAACATGTGACAAGAGAACAGGATTTGTAGATTATCATCGAGTACCAGCGGGCAGCCACAACAAAACTTAGCACTGGGCGCGAGCTGCTCCTTAGTGATGTGCTTTATACGCCTAGTATTCGGTGTAATTTACTTTCAGTTTCAGCACTTTTGAGTCAAAATTTTTCTTTCTTGTTTGAAAAGACCATGTTATCTATTTTTCTCGGCAACAACCTTTGTGGCGTAGGACATATGAACAATGGATTTTTCATGTTGGATTTATCTATTGAATGCACTTCTTTTATTTCTTCGTCTGTTGATGTTTTGAATGATTCAAATAAATGGCATGCAAGGTTAGGACACATAGGTTAGCTCGAGAAGGCTTTTTAGGCAATCTCGCTAAAGTCAATCTTCCCGTGTGCGAACCATGTCTGGCAGGAAAAGCCTGCCGGAAGCCTTTTGGAAAGGCAAAAAGAGCTACTCAACCTCTAGAGTTAGTTCACTCGGATATATGCGGACCTGTAAATGTGAAGGCACGACACGGTGCATCCTATTTCCTCACATTTATTGATGATTATTCGCGCTATGGTTTAGTCTATCTTCTGTCTCACCGCTCAAAAGCGCTTGATTGCTTTAAGCGATTCTTAGCGGAGGTTGAGAACCAAAGAGATAGGAAACTTAAAACTTTACGCACTAATAGAGGGCGGGAATACTTGTCTGATCAGTTCAGCCAATACTGTGATGAAAAGGGGATCATAAGACAACTGTCAATTCCATACACTCCGCAACAAAATGGTGTTGCAGAGAGGAGGAATAGGACACTTCTGAACATGGCCAGATCAATGATGGCGCAAACAAATCTACCAATATCCTTTTGGGGAGATGCAATCTTAACTGCTGCCTACATATTGAACTGTGTGCCGTCTAAGTCAGTTCCTTCGACGCCGTATGAGTTGTGGCATGAGAGAAAGCCTAACTTATAAGGTTTGCGCCCTTGGGGGTCAGCAGGGTTTGTTCAAAATACTTCCCATAAGCATGGGAAACTTGGTCCTAGAGCAGTCAAACATATCTTTATAAGATATTGTGACCACTCGAAAGGTTATGTGATGTATGGTGAACATCCTGACGGAGGAATGACAGAAATTGATTCATGAGATGTTGATTTCCTCGAGGAGGAATTTCCAACAATTGGAGAAGTTAAAGGAGATCTTAAACTTTATGAGTTACGAGATCCCGAAGACAACGCTGGAATTCCTGGCGAGGATGCGGTTTTACAACCGAATCCGGCAATCAACGGGAATAATGAGAGCGATCTTAGACTCAGTGGGAGAATTCCATTGCATGAAGATTCTCAAGATCTAGAGTTGTGCAGGAGCAAGGGTGGAACGGTTCCCCGAAGACGTTTTGAACTCGAAGGGGAATCTTTCATGTGCGCAACAATGAATGTTGATGAGCCAGCCACTTTTGAAGAGGCTGTAACTTCTCCAATTGCTATGGAGAAGAGTGGATAATTGCTATGGAGGAAGAGATGAGTTCGATGGCTAAGAACCAAGTTTGGGAGCTAGTCGATCTACCGTCTGGACGTAACACAATTAGGAACAAGTGGGTTCTCAAAGTCAAGCGAAAAGCAGATGGCTCGATAGACAAGTATAAGGCTCGCCTGGTGGCGAAAGGCTTTACCCAAAGAGAAGGTGTGGACTATGAAGAGACATTTTCCCCGGTGGTGAGGTTTGCCTCTATTCGTCTCATTTTAGCAATTGTCGCCCACCTTGATTTGGAACTGTTCCAAATGGATGTGAAGATAGCTTTTCTCAATGGAGAACTGGGTGATGAGATCTATATGGATCAACCTAAGGGTTTTCAGGTAAAGGGACAAGAGCGCAAAGTGTGCCGCTTAAAGCGTTCCATTTATGGACTGAAACAATCATCTAGACAGTGGTACCTTCGATTTCATCGAGCTATCACTTCGATAGGCTTTACGATGGTTGAGGAAGATCACTGTGTGTATGTCAAAAGGGATGAGAAAAATTTCACAATTCTCTCATTATATGTGGATGACATTTTGTTGGCTGGAAATGATACGAAGATGATTGTCGCCACTCAGCAGTGGCTATCATCTACTTTTGAGATGAAAGACATGGGAGAGGCAGAATACATACTTGGTGTTAAGATACACCGAGATCGTTCAAAGAGACTCTTAACTTTGTCTCAAGAGACTTATATTAAGAGGGTTCTGGAGCGGTTTCGTATGCATAATGCTAAACCCGTTGACACGCCTATGGAAAAACATTGTGTTCTTAGCAAAGATCTATGCCCAAAAATAGATGATGAAAAAGAAAGCATGGCTAAGGTTCCTTATGCAAGCGCGGTAGAGAGTTTGAGGTACGTAATGATGTGTACTCGACCAGACTTGTGCTTTGCAGTAGGGATGGTGAGTAGGTATCAAAGTAATCCCGGACGTGCTCACTGGGCTGCAGTCAAAAGGATACTTAGATATCTAAAGGGGACAAGTGATTTAGCTTTGTGCTATCACGGTGGCAGTCTGAAGCTACTTGGTTACAGCGATGCTGATGGATCAGCGGATAGAGATGAACGCAGATCCACATCGGGATATGCATTCTTGTTAGGTGGCGCTGCTATTACTTGGTGTAGCAAGAAGCAGCCTTGTATATCTTTATCTACTATGGAAGCAGAGTACATCGCTTGTACATCTGCAGTTCAAGAGGCTATCTGGTTGGGAAGATTTCTTCAGACTTTGCGCGTCACGGCGCATGTAGATGATACAGTAGTTGTCCTTTGTGATAACACAGCTGCACTAGCATATGCTAAGGACCCCAAGTATCATGGGAGGACCAAGCATATTGACACCAGATACCACTTCATCCGAGATAATATTGCGCAGGGGCAAGTGGTTCTCAGGCACGTTTCCACTGGTGAAATGATAGCTGATCCTTTCACCAAGCCTTTGAGTAGAGATGTATTTCAAAGGCATGTTAGGAGTATGGGACTTCGAAAATTCTTTTAGCCTGTATGAACAATTTTATTTATCAATAAAATATGCCCTTATTATATGTTAGAAGTAATGTGTCTATGTGATATGTCACAATGCTTGGATTGTCCCACTCACACGGGAAATCACCCTGGCGCTTTGGTGAGCGAGCAGGATGAGACTGGCGGATCAAACCACAGTCGCCTTGGCAAGAGGCCAGGATGAGATCATACTCGATCGAATATGAAGAATGTCCTAACTTCATAAAAGTTTCTTAATAGCCGAGTGTGCGAATCATTAGGAGTTGTGTTGGAGACAAATTCCTAGTGGTACGCAGGTCAGACGCTAGAAGAGCGACTGGACTAAGACTCGTATGATGTTCAGAGCGTGACATGCCAAAATTTGAGTGGGAGCTCCATCATAGCATGTATTCATACTACATGTGCTTAATGACGACCTTAGCAAGATGAGTGACCGAATAGATCCCTGCTTCGTCACTGTGTGAGCTCTTATAGTGTTTTTTGTGCCCTTTGGGACTTTGGACTTTGTCATGAAGTGTAAGCTTGATGACGCTACTTTAGCATGTGTTTAATGGTCATGGTTGATACGGTCTGTCGGAGCATGACTAAGAAAGCTGTCAAGTCCACGCAGATTGACATAAGAGGCCAAGGAAAAACTAAGCTGGTCATGTACTTGTGTACTATGGCTCATAGGCTGGCCGACTAAGTCGAGTTAGTTTGACATAGTCATGAGCATAAAAATAATTTTAGGGGTCAAACATGCTCTATATGCATAAGAGGGGTCAGAGATGTTTGGTCTGGTGCAACCACGTAGTTTGGGGTACACAGCGAGTCTCCTGAGTTGATAAGTTATGTTAGTTGGATGATAACTTAATATAACTCTCCTCACTTTGTTCCATTCTGTTCTCGCTCGGTTGCACGCCTTAGTCTCTGTATGAAAGAAGAGATATGATGATGAGAATTGTGGAGTCTTTCAGATTCGAATGTGTCGGATCAGATTTGTATGAGTGGGAGATGTTGGTTGCATCCATATCTGATGGATCCCAATATAGTTGGGATATATATCTGATGAGATATTTAATATCTTATCAGATATATTCCCGATAGGGAGGGAGATCCTATCCATAATAGGATTCAGATCTCTCCCATACTATTATATATACGAATATACTGATATTCGTATACTACAGAAAAATAATACCACATAATACGTTTCTCTCCCGTTTCTCTCTAATTCTCTTTCTTGGAGAATCACCGGAGTCCTCCAAGAGCCTAGGGTGTGAAGTAGACGGCGGATGCTCTAGTAGTGTTCGTTAAGACGGGCTAGTAGACGAATCAGAATACGATCCATTGCTTGGGGAATCAACCTAATAATTTTCCGCTGCATATACGATTGAGATATATCGATTCCCTATATACGTGTGTATGTGATTTATATGCTTTAATTTCTAACAATAATAAAAAAATGAAAGAAGACGGACCCATATTTTATATGTACGGCCTAATATGCCCTTTAGTGGTACTGGTACTCCAGAGGTACAGTAGAATTACCCTTGAAGTTGAAACCCCTTACTCCTGCAATAAATAAAATAAGGATTTTAAGTCCATTAGAGTGATGTGGATAACAAAAAATTAATGGTTTCACCTATCCAATAAATTCAAGAGGAAATCGTAAGCCTCCAAGAAGATAAGTTTATAAAAACTATTTTACCTGCCCCGATAGACTGCCCAATGTATACCTGAAATTTTCTCGAACCAAGAAATGCACTCTTCCAAATTATATCCCAATCATAAATTCAAAACAACAACAATACATGATCAACTAGAGCTAAAACATATGTTTCCAAACACAGCAACAAATGATCTATTCTGCTGCATCCCCTTAATCGTATAAGCAACCACTGAAAGAGTAACGGTCAGTAGTAGACAGTTGCACATTTCGACCTGTAAGTTTCTCTTGGAAGTCATAGAGAAGACCTGATTAAATTAAGTATATGTAATTTGTTTTTAATAGCAGCTGCGCCAGTTGTCATCTGGGTCTTCCTACGCCATTTGTCAATTGCTTTGCTTCTCAAACATGTGACAAATGACGATTAGCATCAGTCACAAATATGAACATATATAAATGCAATTATCTATAACACAATAGTTAATTCCTCTGTTTGTCAGTTGATTTGTTCTAGAAGAAGCTATTCTACAGAACAGTGCAAAGCCAAGATGTGATTTGACATATAAGTGTATCATTCAACCTTTTCTATTTGTTAATTGATTCGTCCCCAAAATGTAACAGAGACAAAAAAAATCACCACTATGCCAGCAAAGCAAAAAATGCAATACCAGATGCTTATATTAAAGAACGAATGCAAATCTCTCATCTCACACTAGTTATTTCCTCTTCCATTAGCCAATAAATTTATTTCAAAATAAGACATACCATACAACAATTGACAATTAACAACAATCACAAGCGTATCAGTGTCATACCATCCTAATAAGTACCCTGATATACAAGAGCGCATGTGAGTACATGATCATCTGCCCTTTGTCTATTAAAGAGAGTGATGGATTTCAAATATATGCAATCCAAACACCCATCAATGAGTTTGATGTTATGAATCAGTCTCACTCACACATAAACAATACACAAACAGTATTGAATGAAAACCAACACATAAATCAGCCACAAGAAACCGAACCAAGAACAGGAAGAGAAAATGATGAACTCAGGGATTTTACGTGGTTCGATCAATGTGATCTACATCCACGGAGGTTCTATACACCTCAATTCACTCCATTAATTAATCAATTACAAGAATTAATCCAGAAAACTAGAAACCCCAATTCACAGAACGAATTGAGCTTAAGAACCCTAGCAATCTAATTCTCTTGATTGAGTAATGTTTACAGAGGGAAAGAAACGTGAATCAACTCGCAACTTCAAATGTTTACAATGTATATAAAGGTTGGAGCTCGAATCAGGGAGTAGAAGTAGTTGTAACCAATTTTGTCTTCAACTGCTCAAAATTGCTGCTACGCGCCTTCCACAACGGTTTTACATGCAACGGTTTATTCTGTTGCAACAGGCAGTTATAACAACCTTGACTCCGGTTTCCATTTTAACCTCTTTAACTGATCCGGCTAAAACCCGGTTCTCTCACCCAGTTCTCAACATTCTAAACCCGGTTCTAGAATCCTCAAAACCTCTACTACATTCCATGAACACTTGATGATATTGAACTGACATCTACAAATCTCCACCTCAATGAACTCAAGTGTATTTCATCACCTCAACCTGTCTTGTTCTCCAACCTTTAATCACACCGTTCAAGCCCAATTAGGGTTGAGCAATGAACCATCTTACTCCCAGGTACTGCTTTGGTTAGAAAATCAGCAGCATTGTCACTTGTATGGACCTTCCTAACCTCCACAGACCCTGTATCAATCACATCTCTTGCAAAATGCAATCTGACATCTATGTGCTTGGATCTCTCATGGAAAGCTTGATGTTTCACTAGATGTAATGCACTCTGATTGTCACAATATATAGTAACACAGTCCTGCTTGATCCCCAGATCCTTCAGAATTGCCTTTTAACCACATAGCTTCCTTGATTGCCTCTGTCAAGGCCATGTATTTAGCTTCTGTAGTGGATAAAGCCACTACTGATTGTTGCACACTTTTCCAGCTAACTGCATTACCATATAACGTGAAAACATAGCCTGTGATTGACTTCCTGGTATCAACATTTCCAGCAAAATCAGCATCTGCAAATCCTTCCAAAGGAATAGCCAATTTTTCCTACTTCTAAAACTTCAACCCCAGACTTGCTGTTCTCTTTAAATACCTCAACACCTGCTTCAAAGCCTCCCAATGTGCCTTTCCTGGATTTGACATATATCTACTGACTAAGGACACACAGTATGCTAAGTCTGGCCTGCTGCATATTATCCCATACATCAGACTCCTAACTCCACTAGCATAAGGCACACTTCTCATGTATGTCTCTTCTTTTGCTATCTTAGGACTCTGCTCCGTTGATAATCTGAGTTGTTGGCTTACTGGAATACTCAGTGTCTTGGCCTCATGCATTTGAAACCACTCCACCACTTTCTGAAGATAATGCTTCTGAGACAACCATAAGTATCCAGCAGCTCTGTCTCTGATTATGCTCATTCCCAGAATCTTCTTAGCCTCTCCCAAGTCCTTCGTATCAAATTAAGAACTCAATTTCTGCTTAAGCTGATGTATTTTATGTGAGCTCTTGATTGCAATGAGCATGTCATCCACATATAACAACAGGTATACAGGATCAGCACTTAAACTTTTATCAAAATAAACACAACTGTCATACAAACTTTTGACAAAACCAGCTTTTAACATAAACTCATTGAACTTCTTGTTCCACTGCCTTGGGCTTTGCTTCAACCCATATAATGACTTTTTGAGGAAACATACTTTTTCTTCATTTCCTGGAACCACAAATCCCTCAGGCTGCTTCATATAAATGTTCTCAACTAAGTCTCCATGTAAGAAAGCTGTTTTCACATCCAGCTGCTGTAACTCCATGTCCTCTTATGTTACTACTGACAAAAGTAGTCTGATTGAACAATGCTTTACTACAGGAGAAAAGACTTCATTGAAATCAATGCCTTCCCTCTGAGTAAAACGCCTTGCTACCAGCCTTGCCTTATACCTTATCTTGTCTGAGACCCCAGCTTCAACCTTCTTCTTGTAAATCCATTTGGAACTTACCAGCTTTTGTCCCTTTGGTTTATCCACCAGTTTCCAGGTGCCATTTCTCTCCAAAGACTCCATTTCTTCCATCATTGCACTGATCCAGTGTACACTTTCATCTTCATCACTGATTGCTTCTTGGAAGTTCTGTGGTTCATGATTTTCTATGTCTTCAGCAACACTAAGTGCATAATGTACACTTCCAGCTTGTCCATAAAAATCTGGTTTCTGTATTTGTCTCCTTGGTCTGTCTCTGGAAATGTTGTACTCTCTCAGGTTTGGATTTCTGTGTGGTGTGTCTTCTTCTTCTGAAGAACTACAACTGGAATGATCAGCCAAATTTTCTCCTCTCTGTCTGCCATGCTCCTCCTGAGTCTCCACCTGAACTGATATCCTTTCTGTTTCAGAGCCTTCATCCTCATTTCCTATATTCCCAGAGAAATGATATCCCATAATGGATTCATTGAACTTTACATCTCTGCTGATCATCAACTTCTGATTTCCAGATTCCATGCACCATAACCTATAACCCTTGATCCCCTCTGGATATCCCAGAAACACACACCTGTAAGCTCTAGGATCAAGTTTATCTGATTTCATATGAGCATATGCCAAGCATCCAAACACCTTTAATCCTGAGTAATCTAGAATTCTTCCATTCCATACTTCTTCTGGTGTTTTGAATCCCAGAGTTGATGTAGGAGATCTGTTTATTAGATAATATGCTGTGTTTATTGTTTCTCCCCAAAACACCTTTGGCAACCCAGCATCAAGTAACATACACCTTACTCTTTCTAGGACAGTTCTATTGAATCTTTCTGCCACACCATTCTGTTGTGGATTCATGGGGACTGTTCTGTGTCTGGTAATTCCCCTTTCATAACAGAAGGTAGTAAACTCAATAGATAGATATTCTAGGCCATTATCAGTTCTTAAATGCTTGAGTTTCTTTCTTTTCAAGGTTTCCATTTGAAGCAACCATGTCTTGAATTTAGTGAAGGCATCACTCTTATTTCTTAAAATAAACACCCATACTTTCCTACTGAAATCATCAATTACAGACATGAAGTACTTTCCTCCTCCATGTGTTTCAGTCCTGGATGGTCCCCAGATATCAGAGTGGACATAATCTAGAGGTTCTTGAGTGATGTGAATCCCTTTGGCATAAGGCTGTGTCTGTGATTTGCCCAATGCACATTTGTCACAGAACTCAAGTGTCTGATTCCCAACCTCTCCAATTATCCCTCTTCTGGATAGTTCTTTCAGTCCTCTTTCACCAATGTGTCCCAATCTTATATGCCACAGGGTTAGTTCATTATTAGCCAGAATATTCCCCACACTCCCAACCACTGGTTTTCCTATCAAAATAAACAATCCATTGTGTTGTCTTCCCTTGATTACCAGTTTATTTTCTTTGGTTATGTGTAATTGGCCATCAACAGACTTAAACTCACACCCAGTAGCAATTAGAGATCATAGGGAGATCAAATTTCTTTTAAGTCCATGCATATACCTTACATTTGTTATTTGCCTGGTCACTCCATCAAACATATTGATGTTTACTGATCCAGTACCTTGAACCCTGCTGGATTGATCATTTCCCAGCAGTAGACACCCTCCATCTTCTTTCTTGAGGTTTTGGAATCATTCTTTGTGAGGACACATATGAAATGAACAGCCTGTATCCAGTACCCATTCCAACTCCATCTTTGATTCAGTAACATTCAAGACTTCTGGAGTGTCTTCTCCATGTTCAACAGTGGCAGCTTCTCCACCATGGCCTTCTTTCTTCTTCACCTTTTGAGGGCAATCTTTCTTTAGATGCCCTACTTGCTTGCACTTGAAACATTTCCTGTTCTCTGTCCATTCTCCAGGTTTCTTTGGAGCAGTATTGCTAGTCTTGTAATTCTTTGAGGTTTGGCCCTTCTTCTTTTGGTAATTCTTCTTGAAATTTATATTCAAACCTTCACCAGGTTGAGTCACCTTCTTATCTCCTTGATTCTGTAGGCATTTGGTCTTCAAATCAGTGATTATTGAGTCATAACTCAGTTTATCCTGCCTTCCAAACATTAAAGTGTCCTTGAACCCTTCCATGGAACTTGGTAGAGCATTTAATACCATTAAAGCTCTGTCATCATCCTCCATAGTTACCCCAAGATCTTCCAGTTCATCAAGAGGTTTAGAAAACTCATCTTGTTGATCAGAAATGTCTTTTCCATCCACCATTTTGAAAGCCAGTAACCTCTGTTTGAGAAACAGTTTATTTGACACAGACTTGAACTGATATAGTTCCTTCAGCTTGGTCCAAGCCTCTATAGCAGTCGAGCATCTTGAAACCTCCCTCAATGGCTTATCTCCTAGACAAAGGATGATCAAGCTCAGAGCCTTTTGATCCACCTCTGCATATTTAGGCTTCTCTGTCTCTGTCCATTCATTTTCAGGCTTTAGTGCACCAACCAGCCCTTTTTGAACCAGAATAGCCTTCATCTTGATCTTCCAAAGATGGAAGTCATTCCTCCCTGAGAACTTTTCCACATTCATCTTCATTCCTGACATCTCTATCTTCTTGTTGCGTGAGGAGGCTTCCCATAAACGGCCCCACTTGTTATGAATCAGTCTCACTCACACAAAAACAACACACAAACAGTATTGAATGAAAACCAACACAGAAATCGGCCACAAGAAACCGAACCAAGAACAGGAAGAGAAAATGATGAACTCAGGGATTTTACATGGTTCGATCAATGTGATCTACATCCACGGAGGTTCTATACACCTCAATTCACTCCATTAATTAATCAATTAAAAGAATTAATCCAGAAAACTAGAAACCCCAATTCACAGAACGAATTGAGCTTAAAAACCCTAGCAATCTAATTCTCTTGATTGAGTAATGTTTACAGAGGGAAAGAAACGTGAATCAACTCGCAACTTCAAATGTTTACAATGTATATAAAGGCTGGAGCTCGAATCAGGGAGTAGAAGTAGTTGTAACCAATTTTGTCTTCAACTGCTCAAAACTGCTGCTACGCGCCTTCCACAACGGTTTTACATGCAACGGTTTTATTCTGTTGCAACAGGCAGTTATAACAACCTTGACTTCGATTTCCATTTTAACCTCTTTAACTGATCCGGCTAAAACCCGATTTTCTCACCCGGTTCTCAACATTCTAAACCCGGTTCTAGAATCCTCAAAACCTCTACTACATTCCATGAACACTTGATGATATTGAACTGACATCTATATTTGCTAAGATGGATATCAAATCATACGATCCAAATACAACTTTAAAGCAAGAATAACAAACTAATATAATTAATTGTCATTAATTGGCAATAAACAATTACAACAATAAAAACTATCTACATTAAATTCGAAAAGTGTGAGGAATTTGGGAAAAGAAAAACATAAGACAATCATATTATACATGTCTGCTCTAGGATTTTTTTGGATAAAAAGTTTAAACATTAAATTATTACTACTTGTAAACTCAAAGAGCTAGTGATATTTTGTGTCCGTGGACGTAGATCTCCGGATCGAACCACGTAAATCTTGTGTTTTTCCATATTTCTTACATAAGTTTTCGTCAAGTTTCTGGGATATCAGATTGCGCATTATCAATTGGCGCCGTCTGTGGGAACTGCAAGTAGTTTTTGACATTAACAGTGCATTCAAATATCATGGTGATGACTCGTCTGAATCAATCTCGCCAGGGTGATCAAGCCAATCAAGATCCACCCGTGGATCAAGTTTTGCCGCCGAGGCAATCGCCGATAAGAGGTACGTCTCATCATCAGGGCAACCAAGGCCCGGTTATGAATCCAGACAACCAGTTCTTACCTCCGTCCCCACAAGACATGCAAAACCCTAATCTCGCTGCTGCCCGGCCACCGGTCAATATTCAAATAACTCCAGAATTACTCCAGGCTTTCCTACAAGAGCATGCTCATGTTCTTCAAGACTGGGCGCCAATCGCCTAAATCCCGAGGGACCTGCCGGACATGATGCCAATCCCGCGGTGCATCCACATCGTCAGCACTCGCATGATCGACAAGACCCGGTGCACCGCGGGCGTCAGGATCGGCGACGGGAACGACCTGGTTCTCCCGAGGACCATGGGAGTTCTAACGGGTCAAGACAGCGCAACGACGAACCTACAGATGTCGATCGCCGCCGTCCACTCAACGCGGCTAAAAGAGTTCGTTATGCCAATCCTCATACTCTAGATCTTCAAGAGTATGAGCGAGTCCAACGCAATGTCGAGTTAGACAGAATCCTGGGCCTTGATGCCAATGGAGATATCATCACACCGTTCTCTCAAGAAATCATGGCCACCTCCCTTCCCGAAGGGTTCAAAAGGCCTGCCATACCACCTTACGACGGCACCGGAGATCCAGCCAATTTTCTTGGAGCTTTCAGGCACAACATGCTTAGCCGCGATCATACTACATCCTTCATTACTGTAAGATTTTCCCTGAATACCTTCAGGATGAAGCTCGGGTTTGGTTTGATTCTCTCCCTCGCAATAGTGTATCCTCTTTTAGAGAACTCGCCGAGCACTTTTGGGCGCGTTTTGAAGCACGTGCGAAGCCCATGGCCACCCTGGCCGACCTCATGAATATGGAACAGCGGGACGGCGAAACCGTTACCCAATTTCTTGACCGCTTTACAGCGGAGAGTCTCAAGGTGGGAAGTTGCTCAGATGATGTTATCATCAACGCATTCATGAATGGACTCCGTCCCGGACCACTCTGCACCGAGTTGGTTCGTAATCCACCGGTTACAACCCGAGCACTGTTCAATACGGTGTGCAGATATGCTAAGGCCGAGGAGCAGACTCGTCGGAAACGTGAGAAACATGCTAGCAAGCGGCAGTCCGACAGGGCACAAGTTGGGCCTAGCACACGACCTAGTGCCTTTTCTCGTCTGAACCCGGGGCGTTCAGAATCTCGAGGTGATATTCCACAATTCACTCCGCTGACAAAATCACGAGCTGAAATTCTTTCTGTTCACAAGAATGATTTACGGCCCTGTCCGCGGATGACTGCTCCGCCTAAAAAGAGGAACCGTGGAAAGTGGTGTGCATACCACCGAGATCATGGGCACGAGACGGAGGAGTGCCGAGAGCTCAGTAGAGAAATTGAGGAGTGTTTAAGGAAAGGTCTCTTGCGACAATACATTGCGCGGACCGATGACAAACCTCGGACAAGTCAGAATGGGGGTTCGTCTCATAACCGCGGAGGTTATCATGACCGGGGTACACAACAAAATCGGTCGCCGTGGCAGAATAATCGGCCGGGGTCTAGCAATATGCACGGCAAGACTCTGGCAATCGCCAACAACCTCGTTTTCTGCCACCGCCTCCTCCTCCGGGAGGACCCGGAGACAATGCACCCACTCATGTAATAAACGTGATATATGGGGCCCTCCCCACCGGGGCTTCGTGAAATGCCTTGAAGGCAGAGGCTCGCCGTCCTCCTCCCGAGGAGCCACGTCATAAGCGCCTCCACCAATCCGAAACTGTTAGTTTCACAGATAGGGACCCGGTTCCAGAGATAACACCTCATACTGACGCCATTGTCATCGACATGATTGTAGCCAATGTTACAATAAAGCGGGTCTTCATGGACAATGGAGCCGCAGTGAGTGTTATATTCGCCGACTGTTTCCAAAAGATGGGGATTCCTCGGGAACAACTTCGGCCGGCCCCCGGGCCATTGCAGACTTTCACCCAGGGTGAAGTCCAGCCAGAAGGTGTCATCACTCTCCCGGCGTCTCTGGGGACCTATCCGGCGATAAAAACCATTTTCGTGGATTTTTATGTGGTTAACTCCCCGTCACCTTACAACATGATCTTGTGTCGGGATTGACTTACTCCCGCCAAAGCCATATGCTCCACATACCACCTCGCGCTAAAATTCCCCACCTCACATGGCGAAGTGGCTATCCGCGGTAGTCAGCGGGTTTCTAAGGAGTGCATGTACGTGGCACTCAAAAAGACTACCAAAGTTCCTCCCAAACTGCAGCTTCAGGTAGCATCATCGGCTCTTGAACCTCAGGTATGTACTTCATTGGGGGATACCACCGTCCAGGTGCCGCTTGATCCGTCCAAACCAGAACAAACTGTAACTGTCGGTGCCGTGGATGTGCCATGGTTACACCAGGCCATCATTCAGACCTTGCGAGAGTATTCCGATGTCTTTGCATGGTCCCCTTTGGATATGCCCGGGGTCTCTCCCGATATAATAACCCACAAGTTGAACATCAATCCCAGCGTAAAGCCTATACAACAAAAGCAAAGGAAGTTCGCTCCGGAGCGAAATGCAGCAATTCGAATCGAGGTGCAACAACTCTTGGATGCGGACATCTTGTTCGAAGTGTATTACCCTTCTTGGCTATCTAATCCAGTGATGGTGATAAAGTCCAGCGGGGCATGGCGGATGTGTGTCGATTTCTCCGATCTCAATAAACATTGTCCGAAGGACTGTTATCCTCTACCTTCCATCGACCAAAAGGCCGAAGCCATTACTGGATACGTGGCACTTTGTTTCTTAGACCTGTATAAGGGATACCACCAGATCTTCATGGATCCGCAGGATGCCCTCAAGACGGCATTTATCACTGCTTTTGGGTGTTTTGCTTTTAAGAAAATGCCCTTCGGGCTCAAGAACGCTGGAGCCACATATCAACGTCTCATGGACCGCGTTTTTCGTGATCAAATTGGCCGCAATGTCGAGGTTTACGTCGATGATCTGGTTATAAAAAGTACCTCCCATTCTTCATGCGTGCAAGACATTGCCGAAACGTTGCGTACTCTGCGGCGTTACAATTTGCGACTTAATCCGGCAAAATGCACTTTCGGCGTTGGCTCCGGCAAGTTTCTTGGTTATATGGTTTCACAACACGGTCTTCAGGCCAATCCAGCCAAACTTCGGGATGTTTTGGATCTGCAACCACCGAAGACGTTCAGAGACGTTCAACGCCTCACGGGTGGTTTGGCGGCCTTAAATCGCTTTTTATCTAAAGCGGCAGAGCGCCAACTCCCATTCTTCAAAATTTTGAGACAGGCGAAGTCATTTGAGTGGACTCCGGAGTGCACTGAGGCTTTCGAGGCTTTGAAGCATCATATTCAGCAATTGCCCACTTTGTCAGTTCCTCTCCCCGGAGAGCCTCTCTACATGTATTTGGCTTCCGCCGAGGAAGCTATGAGCGCCGCACTCGTGCGAGAAGTCAATGGTGTTCAACATCCCGTGTATTTCGCAAGCCGAGTACTTCACGGGGCGGAGACACGGTACTCCATGCTGGAAAAAACCGTGCTGGCCCTTGTCATGGCGGCTCGGCGTCTGCGGCCATACTTTCAAGGGCGCGAAATACGAGTTCTGACCAATCATCCTATCCGTCAGATTCTTGTCAAGCCCGAGGTGTCAGGGCGCCTCGCCAAGTGGGCTGTCGAATTAGGCGAATATGATATTCAATTTCTTCCCCGCCGAGCTATCAAGGGTCAAGCACTTGCAGACTTTTTGGCTGAAACCCCGGGGGATAATCATGAATCTTCTGCAGGCAATGGTACCCATCATCCTGCTACCCTCGTATCCCTACCTCGCAAGTGGCAATTGTATGTGGATGGTGCATCCACGGCTCGCGGAAGTGGTTCCGGGGTGCTTCTCATTGACCCCGAGGGAGTTGAAGTTAAGTACGTCATCCGATTCAAATTTAAGGTGACCAATAATGAAGCAGAATACGAGGCAGTTCTCGCCGGGCTCCGGCTCGCTCAATCCTTAGCTATTCGCCATCTTGAGCTCTTCACGGACTCCGAGGTCGTGTCCAAGCAAATCTAGGGAACTTATGTCGCCAAGGATAAAACAATGATCAGGTATCGTGCTTTAACACTCAAACTTATGTCAACTCTTGATACGGTTGTTATCCAGAAAATACCACGTACTCAGAATTCAAGAGCAGATGCGCTCAGCAAATTAGCCTCCGCGGTCCGAACTAATATATCTCCGGATATTATAGTCGAAGACTTATTTCATCCGGCAATTCATGAGGCAACGGTTTCGGTATTGACCGATAGTGATCCGAATTGGATAACCCCTATCGTTCAGTATCTCCGAGATGGAATTCTGCCTAATGATAAGCTGCAAGCTCGGCAAGTAGTCCTCAAAGCCCCCAAATACTCCTTTCATGATGGAGTCTTGTATCGACGGTCATACCTACAACCGAGTCTCCGGTGCCTCGCTCCTGCCGAGGCTAATCAAGTTCTACGGGAGGTTCACGAAGGGGCCTGTGCCAGTCATATCGGCTCCCGGACATTGGCCAAGAAAGTTCTCCGTTGGGGATATTATTGGCCAACTTTGTTTAACGATGCCCACGACTTAGTGACCAAATGCAGCAAGTGTCAGCTACACTCTCGTGTGAAACACCTGCCAACGATCCCTTCCGGTCCTGGTGCGAGGAGCTTCATATCAAACAAATTTTCACCTCGGTTGCTCACCCTCAAGCCAACGGTCAGGTTGAAGTCACCAATCGTACACTGCTCACGGGTATAAAGAAACGCCTGGATAATGCTAAAGGTCTTTAGGCCGAAAACCTTCCGCAAGTTCTATGGGCTTATCGCATGACACCGCATACCTCTACCGGGGAGACCCCCTACAGCCTAACTTATGGCTCCGAAGCAGTTATTCCGGCGGAAATCAGCGTACCAAGCCCCCGCCTCATCACATTGATTCCCGAGGATAATGACGAAGCTCTCCGTGCAAATTTGGATGAGCTTGAATATCGTCGTGATCAATCATTCATCCAGCAGGCCAGGTGTAAACAACGTGTAGCCCAGTATCATCATCTCCGGGTTCGAGGCACTCAATTCAATGTCGGGGACCTAGTACTTCGACTCAATTCAGCCAGCAAAGCTACCCCCGAGGGGAAATTACATGCTTCTTGGGAAGGTCCTTACGCATCGTTGCCACGCACGATTCCGGATCCTACCAGTTAGAGCATCTCAATGGAACCTCAATTCCCCGAAGCTGGCATGTTACCAACTTGAGACGCTTCTATCTGTGAATGCCAAATGACAAGATCATCTTATCTTTATGCTCATTGTACGCTTCTTTTACGTTGTTATCTCTCTTTGTATCCTTCAATTTGCTCCGGCACTCATCATTGAATAAATACTCTTTGTTTATGCATCTTGCTGTGTTCTCTTTTACGTTACGGGGACGCCCTAACGCAATCGTATTATTATTATTCGTCTCCGGACAACTAAATCTCTCTCTCTCTCGGTCCGTCCGAGGAGATTCACATTTCGTCCCCGGACTCGTATCACTCTCTCGCCTGTTTAACCGGGGAGATGTTTGCTCCCGCCCAATCCGTCCGGGGAGATTTTACTCCCGCCCGATCCGTCCGGGGAGATTTTACTCCCGCCCGATCCGTCCGGGGAGATTTAAATTGGAGTTATCCATATTATGTTCCCGAACACCCGTTAAAACAATTATAACTTTTGGTTAATAACTTGTTATTTTCCTTAACACAACTATGCACCCCAAAACGATTTTATTATCCTCCTTCGAGGTGATGCCAAAAAGTTTTTTTACATAAGACTTCAAAAAAAAAAAAAAAAAACAAAAACAAAACGAACAAACAATTATCTACGGCCCCCGAGCCAGTATTCAGCGCCCCGGCGTTGAGGCCTACTCCTAGACCTACGCTGTGTCCTCCGGGATCTTGTCGTTCTTCGGCCTCGGGCTCCGGCTCTTTCCCCCCCGCGGGCTTCCCGACGCCGTGGACTTGTTCTTGGCGCTTGTCTGGGAACTTCGTCTCTTGTACGAGCACGGCTACTTGGCTGCGGAGCAGACCTCGGGGTTTGGGCCCATTGCACAGGGTCCCACTCCTCGGGGGCCATCACCTCGATTTCTTTGGCCAGTTCTTCGACTACCCCTTCGGCGACAACAGCGGGTTCTTCTTCGATCGTAGTCACTGGAACTGGCTCTCGAATAACAATGCCTTTGCTCTTTCCCGCGGGCTTCTCTTTACCCTTCCGGGGGGCTTTTGAAGTACCCTGGCTCCGGCTTGTACTCGCAATGAATTCCTCGGCAGAAGGCCGCCACCTGCCACGGCCCTTCAGTCCTTCATACATGCTGAGGAGCAGCTCCAAAACCTCTCGCTTTCTTACAAGCTCTGAGGACTCGGCTGGGTCATTTGCCATAAGTGCTGAGATTTCGCCCTGAATCTCTACGACTCGCTCCTCCACTTCCTCAAAAGTCAAAAGGCCGAACTCAGACAATATCCGGTCAGACTCTCTTTGATGAACGAGGACACGGCTCATTTCAGCAGCTTTAGCCCGGTATTTCAGTTCGTGGTCCCTGGCTCGTTCCTCGGCCTCCTCCGCCCTCTTTTTCGCAACAGCCACCCGCTTTTCTAGCCTGGGCACTACGTGCATTTGCAGGTTATTCTTCTCTCCGCGGAACCACTCTAGTGATCGCATGAGTTTCTTTATCGTTTCGTGCAATTCCGCGGTATTCTAAACAGACAAAAGAAGCAACGAGAACAATCAATCTCAAGCATATAATGAGTTGGAGTTCAGCTCGAAAGCAATATTTATATTCAACCAAATCAAAGTACATTATCCATGATTCAGTACACAGTTTACATCTACTCCTATTTTATACTACATTAAATTTGAGGGGAACGACTGACCTCCCGCTCGATCCCCTCAGTATCCTCGGGCAACACCTCTCGCCGGCCCTCCGACGCTTCAGCTTCTTCCTCCTCATTAACTGCGGCAGCTTCATCCACAGCCATGGCATCAACCTCCATCCGAGGGGGGGGTTCTTTGTTTCGAGGCTTGGAGACAAGCTCACCCCGGCGGAATGCCAGGAACTCCTGGTCCTGGTCCACCTCACAGTTAGCAATCTCCTTGGCCTTCAAAATTTGTTTCTTCTCCGCTAGAGCCTTCAACAGAGGCCACTCCGGCAGATTTGCTAATGCTGTGTAGTAGGCCTTCTCCACCCCGGCCACTGCATCAAAGTCGTACCCGAATTCTGGACGATATACATCCACATTCGGGTAGACTTCCTTGATCTGCTCCAGCAGCACAGATCGTGTGGCCTGGTTCCCTATTGCAACAAAATCAGTCTGAAAGTCAAGAAACGTGCTGGTTTGGAACAGTTTCTCGGCGAATGCTTTCAGCATCGCTTCTTGACCTTCGACTATTGCAGCTTCCCGAGCCTCCATCTCAGCCCGCAGCTGCAGTATTTCCCCTCGGAGGACACCGGCTTCGGCCTCCACTCCGCGCAGACGCGCAACCTCATTTTCAACCAAGGCTGCCCTCTTACGCGCCTCGGTCAGGTCTTGTGTTAACCTGTCGTTGCGCGCCCGAAGCTCTCTAGCCACTTCGGCTAGCTCCTCCTTTCCTTCCTTCTCGCTCTTACGACCGAGTTCCATGATCCCTCGCGCCAAGCGCAGAAGTTCTTCGGCATCGCCCTCCTCCAACCCCAATAAACTTGAAGGCCCCTGCTCCTTCAACTGCCACCAATAGCAGCACACAGAAATCAGCACAGATAAATATACACTGCATTAGCGTAAATAGTAACTAACAGCACATCTTGAATTTACCTCCATACTCTCCCCTGTGCGGAGTCTTTTTGCTGTTGCTGGAGGTGTCCCAGATGGCTCCAGCCTCTTCTTAGATCCAGGGGTAGGCCTCGCCGCTCCTACCTGCTCCTCAGACCCAGCGCTAGGCCTCGCACTAGGTGACATCTTCCCCCGGGGAGACACCTCAGCAGTCTTTCCTTTCTTTTTGGCTGCCGCAGCCACCGCGGGGCTTCCGGCCGGCTCTTTTCCGAAGCGTCCCACTGCATGCACAATTTGAAGTTAGTCCTGTACAAAACAACAGTTTGTAAAAAGCAAAACATGAGAACTCCTACCCTCCTCGGCAACCGCATCGCCCGAATAATACGGGCTCAGTCCGGCCCCCTCCAGTTCCTCCTCAGTACAGAGGGTCTTGAAAGTCCCCACTGACCGGAATGTATGTACGACTTCGGCCTCCGGGTTCTCCACCGGGGCAGTATCAAGCACCTCATCCCTCCTCCACCTCGGGAGAGCTACTCCGTTTTTCACAAAAATAAACCTCTCTTTCCATCCCTCCACCTTACTCGGGTTTTGCACCTTGAATCCACCTCGGGCTCGGGGACTGAAGGAGTACCACCCCTTGGATTTACCGAAGGCTTTTAGTTGGTAAAAAAACCTAAATAGCTCTACGGTTGGTTCAACCCCGGCATTCTTGCACACTACGGTGAATCCGACTACTTGCCTAACCGCATTTGGCGCTAGTTGGCTTAAGGCAATATTATAGTATCTCAGTAACCGGACCACAATGTCCCACAGGGGCAGTCTTAAATCTATTCTCAGGAAGTCTATATACACACTAATGAAACCCTGCGGCGGGCAACAGGCCCTATCACCGGGGTCCGGTACTATATATTCTAAGTTAAATGGAAGGTAAAATGAGGGGATTTCTCTCTCAATCTGCACCCGTGCCATCCGCGGCGCTATTGTGGATACCTCAAAATCATTTTCCGTACACTCGTAAAAACCGACCATCTTGACATTGGTTTCCATGCCATCGGCTCGATCCACAGTCCTAACCTTATTCCTCTCTGGAATTATGAACCGCAGAGGTGGCACGTCTAACGGAGCGCTCTTAGTCCCTACTTCCTGAACATAAGAAGAAGATGAAGAAGAAGGCATACTTACTTGGTTTGAGTTTGAGAAGTTTTTGATTCGAGATGAGTCACACGCGAACAGGTTTCTCCTTTTTTCCCGCTTTCTAAAACTGGCTAATCGCAATGAGGAAGATGAAGTTACTGTGCCATTATTCCAAATATATACACAAAAAACCAACGGCTCTGATACGGCCTATTCAAATTCAGTGATTGAGATTTGGACGTGATATTCACGCGCTTTACGGTTCCCAAGGCGCGTGGGGAACAGGTTCATTGGAAATCGCAGAGCGTGTCACTTCACATCTCTCTCTCATGATGGCGCCGCCAATCACATCAACCCCACTCTTGGCCAGGAAGATTTGGACTACACTCCGGTGCTCCCCTCACCTCGGCCAGACCACCACACTCCGATGCTCCCTTCATTTTGGCCAGACTACCACACTCCGGTGATCCCTTCACCTCGGCCAAATTATTATCTACTTCCGATACCGTTTCTTGCTTTTGGGGGACTCGCTATCATCCCGGTGTAATTCGGCCTAGCTCGGCTCCGCTTCCATGGACTACGCCGCGGAGGACCTTAGACGCGGAACAGTCTTGGTCATCCACAAACACTTCGGCTCGCCAGCGACCACGGCTCATCTTGCCTATAGTTCCACCCCGGTTACAACCGAAGCTCCTTCCTCGCTCCGGCTGGGGGGGAGGGCATCTGATAGGGATGGCCCAGTCACTTCGGGTCGGGTTAATACCTCGGCCCACTAACCGGCCCAGAAGATCCAGCAATACGCGTCGTCCCAGATAATATGGCGCGGCCCAACTTACGGCTTGTTCCGCGATTCAAGGCCCACGATCCGTTCCCAACCGCCACGCAGCGGAAAATAGGCGTGACAATAGGGAGTTAGTTAGGGTTTAGTAGGGGATAGTATAAATATGAGGAAAGAACTCTGAATTAGGGTTCGCATTCTGTATTCTGAAATTACTACGTGTAAACTCAAAGAGCTAGTGAAAGAAACACCTCGGCAGGTGATATTTTGTGCCCGTGGACGTAGATCTCCGGATCGAACCACGTAAATCTTGTGTTTTTCCATATTTCTTACGTAAGTTTTCGTCAAGTTTCTGGGATATCAGATTGCGCATTATCACCACATAAAACCTAATTCTACCCTCAACATACATGATTTAAAAAAAGAAAAAACATCATCAATCCGATAAAGTAGACGCACACATAAATTCTTATCAATCTGAAAGAAAAAAGAACAAGAATCAATAATAATTGGGCCTAAGCTTCAGCAATGGTATACCAAAAATGGCGTCGGATGAATGAGCGCCGCCATGTTAGAGAGGGACAATGAAGTCAGTCTCGAAGAAGCCACGTGTTGCTGCTGATGCTCGAGGTGGCGACGCTCCTCGGGCAGGGAGGTGACGGCAGCATAGCACCGAGGACAACATCGGATCAGCGGAGGAGATGCTAGCTGTTTTGGTTAGCAACAACGTAAAATCACACCAAAGGAAGGCTAGTTTAAAAAAAGGAAGATTGTATTACATTTTTCATGATTCAACGCTAGACTAACCACATATGAGTTTTCAGTTTCTTCAAGCTTGTTCTCAAATGTAACTTCATATGCACATTCCGTTTCAACTTTAGACCCTAGCTAACCTTCATCCTCAATTCCCATTTCATCACCATGTCTATCATTCCAAAAAATGGAGTTTAGATCATTGAAAGAGACTTCCATATAAATTTTCTATGCTTGATCTTGTCAAATGAAATGGTTCAAAAATGGGATTTAAATTGTTTGAAAAAGGTAGCGACTCCTCAATCGAATGTTCATTCCCTAAAGGATTCCCCACACTCTCATAAAAAAAAGTATTTCCAACATGCTCAATATCATTGTCAAAGGGGAGGGGGTTCATAACAAGACACATAGTGTATCTTTCGATCTCTTTTGATACCTCAATCGAATCTGTGTGTGGACCCTTGTTTGCACTTCTACTTGAGTCATGTTCATGTTGGTGAGATAAGGCTTCTCGGTTGGAGATGTGGGCATAGCCTCCAACTTCATTGGACATTTCGATGGAAGATTGGGGATCTACCTCAACTGACTCATACTCTTCTTTGGAGAACGCTTTGCACATCTCTCGAAGTTCCTCATTTGGATTTCGGCTCCAACCGAATATAAACGTGCTTCAAATCTTCCCCCATTTCTTCACTCATAGGCTCATTGTAACCCATGCAGTCAAAGACTTCATCCAACTTGTCATTTTTTGAGCTTCCACAGTTTCCTCTTCCGACCCTTCCTTGGCTAGAAATGGTCCTTCTTTGCATAATGGAGGAAACTTATGGAGGAACAAGGTTGTGAGTTCATTCCAAGTAGCGAAAGTATGAGAAAGCTCATCTTCAAACCATCGCCTTACCTCACCATCCAAAGAGAAGGGAAATGATTGAATTGCAAGACCGTCCAATTGCTCCTCTTCAACATTGATACACCCAATGCTATCTAAATGCTCAAGAAGGTGATCATACGAATTTTTACCCTCTTCTCCACTAAACTTGTTCATCTGGGCTAAAGCTATCATATTCAGAGTGACCTTGATTTCCATAGCCGCTTCTTCCACCTTCTCTTCACATACACTATTCATGAAACATTGCTCTTGGTGAGGTGTCGATTGAGAGTGTTTGTTCCTTTGGGAATTGCAACGGAAGATTGGAGCTCTTTAATGAAACTATTGGTTTCTCTATCCAAATCTTCGTCACTAGCATTGTGTTTGAGGCACTCATCAGGGAGATGTGATGATGCCAATGCATAAAATACACTATTGAAGAATTCTTGTCTCGGATAATCGGAGAGATCATGGTCTTTGCTACACAACTTACACCGAAACTCTTTGTTTTGAAAATCACAAGAAGATATAGATGATTTGTTTTGATGGTCACCATCAAAGGCCTTGGGTAGTCTATCACACATACTCGCATTTTCTTCCTCGCTTTTCTAAGTGGCTACGAAGAGCTTCCTAGCTCCCTCAACCTTACATTGATAAGTAAACCCTCCAATACTCTATCAATGAGGATCTAGATAGAAAATATACATGTTGAGTAAATGTTGGAGTACTTCATCCAGAAAGCATAAGAAAATAAATAACATGAAAATAAAAAGCTAAATCTCATGGTATGTAAACGACCCGACTAATTACACGGGGAGATAATCCTCCCCGACAACGATGCCATAAACTTGTCTTGAAAATCGGTTCTAATTAATGAGAATCAGAAATGATTTCATCAAACCTCAAGTGAACAATTTGGACAGAGGTAGTATATAAAATTAATGTCAAACCACAATGAGGAATTTTGTGTGAACCAACCAAGTCATATGCAAATGACAATGGATATCCAGTGATTGAAATTCTACCTAAAAAGCGACCTAAATTAGGCATAATTCTAGGATAATGGTTGAGGTTCCATTAACCCCCTAGAATCGGTAAGTAGACGGGATTCAATGTAGACTACCTACACTAATAAGAATTACAAAGTCAATAGGGGTTTACCGATTTACACACGAAACTAACCCAATTTCACTCATCGTGATCAGAATTCCCCTCCCGGATGAAGCTTTTCCCTTAGGTCTCCCCTTCATTAGTTAGGTCCTAACTAATCTAAGTTTAGGTTTCAGGTTTAGGGTTAGGGTTTAGGGTTTAGGGTTTAGGGAGATCAAGAAGGTCATTTGCACCCATTTCCTCACCCGGGCCGCAACCCTAGGCCCAAACGAGCCTAAACTAGGCAGGCAGGCCTAATTTTAAGCTCGTCAAGTCAAAAACAAAAGTCATGAAGGATTCAAGGCGAGAAAGTGGGTTGAAAGACCTCAAAATAGTGAGGACGCTCAAGGAGGTCGTTTGCATTCAATTTCCCATTCGGGCCCACATACCAAGGGCCAAATGGGCCCTAATCGAATCCCACTAAAGCCCAACTTAAAGATTTTTGAGTCATAAACAAAAGTCATGAAGAATTCAGGAAGAGAAAATAAGAGGAAAGGGTCCAATACGGCAACAGAAGAAGACGGCACACAATGGGAGGCTGACGTGCGAGTTACGGATAGAAAATGGGTACAACCGAACCCGCAACTGTTTCCAGCCTCTCCGCAACCGGCCCTAACAGCCGGCAGCTGGTCCGACTGTTGGTCCAGTTTCGCCCATTTTCAGCACGTCTCCTCGGTATTTTGGCCATAACTTTCTCATACAAACTCGGATTTGAGCAATTCAAGATGCTACCCGTCGGCGAGACAAATATATAGAACTTTGTGTTCAGGCAAAGAGCTTATTTTGCAGCGAATGTTCCCATAATTGACGAGAAGGCCGAGTCGAGCGTGATTGAAGGGTTCGACTCAACATTTTGAAGGGCCACACACTCACTTTTGTAATTTTACTCTTTTACCCATAGTAAAGGGCTTTTCCTGCATTTTTTTATGTCTTTTACATGTTTAAGGTTGGGTTATTTTAAATACCCCTTCCCTATTTCATTTTAGAACTTAAGCCTCCATTGTAATCTGCCACTACACTCTTCTCCCTCTCTTCCTCTTAGATTTTTAGTTCTTAGGTTAAGGTGTTCTTCCTCCTCTTAAAGGAGGAAGCCATCTTTGGAGAAAAACTCGGGAATTATTCGCGGGCTCGTGACACCCATCAAGATTATTAAGTTTTACGAAGATTCTTCAATCTACTATGTTTTTCTTATCCCTTTTCTGTATTTTCAATTTTTATAATTTTTCTTTTTGATTGTTTTGATGCTCTGTGAGTAATTTCCTTGTTTCTGGAAGCCCAGGAGTAGCCTGAGCTTCAGGCTTGATGAGTAGTTGATTGATTGTTGGATTTGTTGTGGGTTGTGGTAACCTAGGGTTAGGGTTTGGTTAACTTGTAGTGATGATTAATTAAAAATGAGACTTCGACCACAGGCTTGAATCATGATTACTTGACTTTTGTTGGCTTAAAATCATATCGATGAAATGTGCAATTAGAAGATGATAGTTGGGCCCCAAGGCTAGGGATTGCTACCCTTTCGAGACCCAACCGGTAGGAGGGAGACCTATGGAGTAGAAGCCCTACTGAGAGGGGAAGTAGAGTCTAGGGGGCTTGGTTGGGACTAACGAAATTAAGTATAGTCGTGTATGTAGATACTACACCCCTACGCCAGTCTTTGGCGTAGGAGAAGTCAGGTTATCTTTTTCTTGTCTTACGTAATTGGAAACCTGGCTCCCAAGGTTGGTTTATTATTGTTCACCCATGTAGGTATTCTACATTGAACCATGTATACTTACCAATCCTAGGAGAATACGACACCTCTACCATATTCCTGAATTGTCACCCAATTGGGACGTCAATTGGTTTGGGAATTCAATCACATAAAACTCACAAAAATACCTTTTAATCGGCTTCTAAATATCAATTTCATCTTGCTTGTGTGAAACTGACCCTCGAGAATATCTTTCCATAGATCGGTTCCCTCCTTGTATACTTTTATTTGCATGTATGTTGTTTAGTGTAACCATATCTTCAATATACATTTGGCCGAACTTGCTCGAATGTGCTTAAGCTGGTTCTCACAGATAATCATCCATGTGGATTTGATACTCTTTATACTACCTCTGTCATAAATCGTAAGCTTACGATTTGAGAAGATCATTCTAATCTTAGTGATTTAGAGCGACTTTTGCGACAAGTTCATAGGGGCCAAACAATCCTTTTCCAAATGCACAAAGCTACCGAAAGACGAACTACCAGTCAAATTTGTGAACTTAATTACAAAAATACTTGAAATCATGACAAATTAATTAGATATAACCTCTAGGTTACCACAATCCATATCAAATCCAACAATAAATCAATAAATATCAACTCCAAAGCTTGTGCTACTCCCTTTCTTTTGGAAACAACGAAAATTATGCACAAATTATCAAAGATAGACCAAGCTTGAAAACCACCAGGCAATAAATCAAATAAAATAGAAATAGAGAAGAAAAAGATAGAAATGATCAATAATGCTTGAAATCTTGAATATCTTCAACAATCTTCAAGGTTGTCACCCCCTAAGATAAATTTTCAAGATTTCAACAAAAGCCCCAATTTCTCCTTTGAAGAGGATGAAACCCAAGCTAGAAATCTAAAAATCTATTCTAAGGCAAGCGAGGAGTGAAAAATGAAGTGAAAGTTATGAAATAAAGTCTGGGGAAGGGGATAGATATAGTGCCCCCAACCCTCCTAAGGTAAAAAGACCGTAAATATGCAGCAAAATACCCTTTACTAACGGTATAACGGTAATATAAAGACAAGATTAATTGACTCCCTTAAATTGTTGAGTAGGACCCTTCAATCGTGCTTTTCTCGAACTTCTCAGAAATTTTGGGGTTTCCCCGTCCAAAATTAGCCTCCAATCCCAACTAGAAAGTTATAGATCTTTGGCTCGGGTACACATGACAACTTGAATCACCTTGATCAACTAGTAGCATAGAAAGTTTTAGCTGAAAAATGAATTCATAGCGACCGACCAACCTCGATCGGATTGCCTGGCGAATAACGTACTTGTAGGGGCGTGGTACTGCCAGTGGGACAAATTTTCACCTACCACGTATGGTGTCATCATTGGTACCACGCCGGTAGTTGGCTCCCATTGCTCGACGTTTGATTGTTGGGTACGTCGTGTCCTTTCTTCGCGTGCCGTCTTTGTGCATCATCTTTTCAACCCCTTTTCGCTCATTTTCTCGACCCGAACCCTTCACAACTTTTGTTCGGAACTTGATAATCCATGATTGGGCTTAGCTTAGACCTGATTTAGGCCTGTTTGGGTCTCGGTATATGGGCCGGAGTGGGGAATCGGGTGCAATCGACTTTCTTGATTTCCCGGATTTTCCTATCCTTCATAACATAACTAAAAAACACCCAAAAAGTGCATTAAGTCATATCAAAAGGAATTTGAACCTAAGAATGCGATAAAAACACGTAGTTGCACTTAAACATGATAAATACGCACCTTTCAAACTAGAAAATCTGAACGTAGATACTACAAGAAAAACAATTATTTTCACGTTCATCATAGACTATTGTTTTTCTAATATAGACACATGACTTTCCTTCATTGTCCACTATTAGCTCAATTCACTTGGTTTACTTTCCTAGCTTGTGTGAAATAGAACCTCGAGAATATCACCCCATCGGTCGGTTCCCTCATTGTTTATATTTATTTGCTTTTATGTGTTTTAGCTTAACCTGCACTCTCATTTACAGTTGGCCTAAATTACTCCAAAGTGCTTAAGCCGATTCTCATGGATTATTCTCCATGTAGTTTGACAATCTTTTATACTACCTCTGTCACAAGTCGTACGCTTGTGGTTTGAGAAAGTCGTTCTAATCCTAGGGACTTAGAGCAATTTCAAGACAAGCTCATACAAATGGTCCAAATCGAGGGTAAACATATGTTATTTTATACATTTGAGTGAAGAGCTATATACTTTAACCGCGAGGATCATTTTTTCGCAGGATTGAATGTTAAGAGTAGTTGAAGTGTGTATGTCATATAATGTACAAAATTCTCATGTTATATACTTTTGTCAAAATCGAACTGAAATAGTGGTGTTAACAATAATTCAAAATAAAAGATGTGCTTGTTCAAGTCCTTTTATTTCTTTTATTTATTGGGGACAAGCAAAGGGTAAAGTTAGGAGAATATGATCAGTAGTATTTTTGCTTACTTTTTGGACATAAAGTCATAACAAATATTGTATAAAAGTATGTGAAAATATGCTTGTTCGCCTTATGTTTTGTATGTTATGTGGCTTTCAAGTGTTTCTTAATTTTGTAGATATTTTTGTATAAATTCATCTTATTTGGAGTAATCTTCATGTGCCGATGGTAAATTAAGTGAAGAAAAAGGTTAAAAAAATAAATAAAGTGATTGGACTCGAGACTGGACTCGAAATGTAGAGAAGAAGAGTAGGGATGAGAAGAAAGAACACCAGCAGGAGGAGCTCGCAGGCACATCATCCTACTCTTTAGTTTAACAGTACTTCTATTTATTGGTTCCATACAATGTTTTATTTGGATTCTATTGTTTAGATTTATTTAGTGTGAGAAAGAGAAAAGTAGAGAAGAAGAGTTGGGAAGTGATGAAGGAATACTAGCGGAGTATCCAAGAGGAGCACGCCAACACGTCATCACTACTCTTTATGTTAGTAGTATTTTTATTTATTATTTTTGCATAATATTTTATTTTGATTCAATTGTTTAGGTTTGTTTCGCTATGGAGTAGTCGTTTACATTCTAGGGTTCTAGAAAGTATGTTTTAACTACGATGTAGACGTTGATATTGTTATTCTTAGATTATTTTCATTTCGTACATTATTATTTCTTATGTTTTGATATGATTTGTTATTTTTAATTTATTTTCTTTTTGTATTATTATTTGCTTTAATTATTTATTATGATATAGTTTAGGTTTAAATTAGATTAGCTAGGAACACCACAACAACACCATTCAATTACTTGGATATATCAGTACCAAACCTACTGTATTACTTTGGTTAGGCATCTTCACTGATCTCTGTGGGATACAATATCGCTCACTACTGCACTAGCAACTACGTTATGCACTTATGGTATAGGTTGTTAAAGGAGTAGGAGATCGAGTTTTTAACGTCATTGTCGTAGATTCATTCTTTCGATACAAGTTAGATATTATGGTCTTTAGTTAGATGTTTGCAGTTTATTTATTTTATTATTATCGTTATCATTTGTATTTTATTTTCATGCCTTGATCCTGTTATTACTGTTTTGCCATATCATTGGAGAGTGCGATTCCACCTACTTGTTATTAGTTGTTTGTAGACATACGAGTGGCAGAAGGAATTACTTGAGATGCAGAAGATGAGTCTTTTGTAGCATTGAGCGCTAGTCGCTTTAATCTCTACCAGCTAAACCCCAAGTGTAAACTATAGTTAATAGCAAGTGGCAAGCAAGGCCGACCCCATAGAGATTGGTGAAGATGAAACCAAATTAAATTGCTACAGTGTTCCTAGTACTTAAATATCTTGGCGGATTGAGTACATGATTGATTGATTTGTTTTGTTACCCTACTTACTAACTATTAAGACCTTAAGATAATAGCAAGAGAATAACTAAATTAAACTAATGTGTTACTATAAATCAATAGAAAATTACTAATGAAGAAAACACTAAAAGCTATATTTTAGAGTTAACTGCTGTGCAATCATAGAAAATCGCACATGCAGAAGTATATGAATTACTATTAATATGTCTATTTATGTTGGGGCTTCACGAGTATGCATTCTTCAACCTCATTCCGAAGTGCCTAAGTTTTAGATTATAGCCATAGACAACCATAAATTGACATGACAATAATTCTTAAAGGTGCCTAGAAAATACCCCCATTATATACGTTCGCCTTCCGGTCCTGTCTTCGTATATAATGTCATATGTTGTTTATCTACAAATATTGCCACCTTCCGGTTCTATTCTGGGTATGCGATTGACAGTTCTAGGCTTAGGTGACCAATCTATCCTCAACAATCATATCTCAACATATAGAATAGAAGCCAAAACATGTATTTGTAGCATGCATAGAACAATCTACATTTGTAATTAAAACATACTTTCTAATCCTAAGATATAGCACAACTACTCCATGCTGATAAAAATTGAAACTCTATTATTATAAATGAAAACATTTTCACGAATAAATAAACTAAAATTGATTATCACCGACAAGTTCCGATGGAAAAATCTCCGACGCCCACTCCGGCTCTTCTAGAAACTGTAGAAACTCCTCTAATTAATGCTCTCTCTAATACTATTGATCTCCATAATGTTATTGATGTCTAAAATAATTCCTAAGGCTAGCATTTATTGGAGTTCACAACAGTAGGTCTGGACCGGGCTTTAATCGTCGTTTTGCTCAACCGAATTAAGAACGAGTATACTTCATTAGGGATGTCACCATATCAGCTTGTTTTTGGCAAGTCATGTCATTTACCGGTTGAGTTGGAACATTGAGCGTATTGGGCTATTAAAAAGTTGAATTTCAACTTCTAAGCAGTGGGACTAGAATGCACCCTCAAACTCAATGAGCTAGATGAGTTCCGGAGTCAAGCATTCAAGAATTTGAGTTTGTACAAGGAGCGAACAAAATATTTCCATGATCGATTACTCAAGACTCGAAAATTTAAAATCAGTGATCAAGTCCTACTATTCAATTCCCGCGTAAGGCTCTTTTCTGGCAAACTGAAGTCAAGGTGGTCTAGTCCATTTACAATCAAGATTGTTCGACTATCCAGCATAGTGAGATTATTGAACGAAGACGGAAGCTCATTCCAAGTGAATGGGCAACGTATTAAGAAATACTACAAGCCAAAATAATTGAAGATTGTACATGAAGTGCGGTTGAACGAGCTCAATTAATAGCTGAAAAGGTCAACCGACTGAAGACACAAAACTTAGCGCTTGTTGGGAGGCAACCCGATGTTTACCTTTTTTTTCTATAATTTTTCGTGTTTTTATTTTTTATTTTTGTGCTTTTAACGTTTTTTCTAGTTGTTTTTATTATTTTTAGGTAATAGTATAACACGAGGAAGATGTGCAAGCCTAAACAAGTAAAAAAGGTGAGAAGATGAGAAACAAAAGCAAATTGCGAAGGTCTAGCTCGATCTTGCACTCAGTCGAGTTACTGAAAGACCAAAATTCTGGACAAAAGGCCAAAGAGTGAGCTCCATTGAGTGCAATATGCAACTCGGTCGAGTCTCAAGCCAATTCTAAGGAAAACTCACGAAGGTTGAGCTCGACCGAGTGCAATATGCAACTCAGTCGAATCGCTGAGCAGGTACAATTCAAGCTAAAAATACGAGACATCAGCTCAACCGAGTCACTTAGTAAGCTCGTTGACTCGCATCGCAAGTTTGTTTTAAACTCGAAAAAAGCCTCATTCTCCATTCCTCCTCTTCTTCTTCTCTCACATATCCGAACTCGACCTCTTTCCCCCTTCAAATTCTTCCATAAAATACCTGCAAATTAACATTAAATCACACACAATCAAACACCCACATCTTAGAACTCAAAATCACCCAATTTATTCTTGCGAAAGAGGAGATTGGGCACTCAACCTCCATACCTAGGCAACTCCAAAAATCATCCTCGGCTAAATTTCTTCATTAAGAATGGCTTAACATCAACTCTTATTACTTATAAGGTGTAGTTCTTGTTTCAATTTGATAGAAGTTTGGATGAATTCAGTGATTATTGCTTGTGAAATTGTATTGTGCACTTATAATGCAATTAGTTATATATATATATATATATATATATATATATATATATATATATATATATATATATATATAGGTTGGGTTGTTGTCTTGAGATGTTATTTTTGCAAATTGATCGTATAATCGAGTAATTAACATTGTGGGGGACATGTGTAAAGTAACAATAGTTCAAATAACATGACTTTTTCATTGAGAAATTTTATCGAACATATTATGTGCACTTCACATGTTGAGTATATGCTAGTTATTACTTGGGCTTAATTTCACTTTTTATGTTAATCAAAGAAAATTGAGAGGAAAACTACTTAATATTGGTATTGATAATTGTTGATATTGGTTAAATGTATCTCATATGTGTTGGGTTGCTAAATGTGATGGTTAACATACTATAGGGGTTGAGTTCAAGTGAATAAGTTAGCGATGAATTTATTGCTTTTGTGTATGATATGATACTCATCTGAGAAAAGTTCTTGTAGGATTTTACATGGCTCTAAAGTGAAAAAAGAAAAGCCAAAGGTAGCTAGCAAAGGGTCATCCGCTCGACAGGAAAGGGCTCCTACTGATTGGCAATTCTATGGCCTCCGACTTAATAAGCAGGAGCATACGAATCACTGGGGGAGATTTATTACGAGAAAATTAAAGACCACTTGGTACTTTGCTGTTCTCACCAAGGATTTTATAGGGATTCATGATAATTTATAGAAGCTTATCAGGAATGTCGGTCGGGAGAAGATATTGGGTTCCAGATGGCCCACTTATAAGCCTATCATGTTGGAGTTCCTGAGCACACTGGAATTTCATCCTACTTCCGCTTCTAACAACACGCCGGGAAGTATGTCATTTAGGCTTGAAAACAAGCCTCACACTCTTACAACATCTGATTTGAATGCCATCTATGGTCTTCCCGATATTGGTGATTGGTCCCATCTTGAGAAGTATAACAAAGAAGCTTTCTGGAATCAAATGGTAGAAGTTCCTGGGTTAGTTGAACCCATGGCCAGTAATCCATTATGGAAACAAAGCCTGATGGATCAGAAATCCCATTATTCGGTACCTGCATAGACTCATTGCCTTGGCAGTGTTTACCCACCATGAGACAGGCACTCGTAGTCAACCAGAGATATTTTTCTTGTGCTGTGCTATGGCAAGGCATCCGATTAACATGGGATCCATCTTGATGCAGCAGTTTGAGCATGTTGTCCCGCGCTATTCAGGCTCCATATCGATAGGGGGTCTTATCACACCGTTAGCAATGCATCTCTAGGTAGACCTTGATGAAATTGAATTGGTCCCGTGCGACATAGATCTAAAATAGTTGTTAGAAATAAAAGGATCAGACGATGGGAGCTTGTGCAAAACCGCAGAGGTTTCTTCCTCCTTGATCATCCGGACTTCAATGAGATCAATAGGTTTGAAAACCTTGCCAATTGGAAATTTATTTCCTCAGCTCATTTTACGTTGACTAGGCAACCAAATGTGGAAGAATTTATGAGGTTTCAAGCCACTCATGTGGAGGGGAGTTGAGGACGTTGAGAATGAGACCGAGGATGAATCTGAGGGCTCTAGGACAGGTGGAAGAAGAAGAGAAAAAGGGGCTCCGAGGCAAGCTGATTTAGAGACGGATGTATCACACCTCATTACTTCGTTCACTGAATCGGTGAATCTTATGAAGGATGCGTAGCAACAATGTGTTGACCAAGACAATGCATGGAGCCGGAGGCAAAGGCAGAGGCAGGAGCAACGCTAGACTCAAGAGGATGAGAGGTGAGAACAAATACGTCAATGGTAGCATCAACAAGACCAAAGGTGGGAGATAGAGACTCGATGGCGACAACAGAATGATCAGCGATAGGATCACATGTCCCAATACTAGGGCCAAAGAGGTTATGAACTCCCTCCGCCACTGCAGTAGCCACATATGGCAATTAAGCACCAAGGCGTACAACTATCGTCCCATAAACATTGGTCTCCGACCAAGTTTGGGGGAGGGGGTGTATGTGGGACGTCTTAGCTGCTTTTTCTTTATAATTCTCTTATTATCAGTTTTATATGCTATTGTTTCGTGGTTTTTTTTGTTTTGTCATCTTGGAATTGTTAAGTGGTTGCTATGATGTAATCGAATTATTGAAGATACTGTGAGCCCAATTTTCGTATTTCTTGAATTGTTAAAGCATCTGTGAGCCCGTTTATTTTGCTTAAACTGAGAAAAAGGGTCTGCGAACCCGTTTGCTGCATTATCATATTGTGTTAAAATTTTGGTTATTTTATGATTTTACTTTCACATTTTATGTGTTAGTTTATATCTTTGTTGAGTCTAGTGAGTTAAAAACCTGGAGTTTGTGATCTTGAAGAATGAAAAGCTGAAAAAGAGTTGATAGATGATGATGTGCCAATGATGATATGATTTTAACCAAAAAAAAAAAAAAAAACTTTTTATGGAACATAGAAGAGCATGATAGACATATTGAGATGCAATTGAGATTGAACTTTGAATAATGATCAATTAAGCCTGTGAGATTTGAGCTTTTATTCTACTTCCATTATTAGAGTAATTTATTTTCTTTGGGTGTGATCTGTTGGTCATAATGTCATTTTATCTCTAGAACTTGCCTTGAGTTTGTTTAGGAATTGCATCAAGTACATGTTGTGACTTAGAAAATAATTTTAGGCATTCTTTTCTTTGAGCCTATTTGTGAGCCTTAAATTGATCTTTTTACCGAAACTTGAAACATAATCCTTAGTGTGCCACTTTGAACCTCAAGCTTTGCTTTTCTTAGTCATACATTACAAGCCTTATACCGTTCTTTTAGCCTTTGGATATTTCATTGGACTCATTGAGAAAGAGGGAGGGGGATTGGAAGGTAGAATGGATAAAAGTATAAAGAAAGGAATGGAATGGATTATGGGGATAAGTTGGTGAAAAAATATATTGTTATAGGCAAAAGAAGAGAAAAAGTGACCCCGCCTAGTTATTTATTATGTATTTTAATTTATCTTTAAAAAATCGAAGAAAAATAAAATCAGAAAAGGAAGAAAAAAAATAAATAAAAAAAAGTAATGCTTATTATGTTTAATTTTATTTTTTGTTGTTTAGGAGGGGATTAATTCGAAAAAGTGCTTAGTATGTCTAAGTGTTTGAAAAATAAGTAGTGCCAAAGTGGTACTCAAATAAGGTAGGATTCGGAAGCAATTGGTTGGTGAAGTGAATTAAAAAGTGCTTTGAGGGGTGAAGAAACCACACTGTATGGTTTTCTGAAAAAAAAAATTAAAGAGTGAGGATTGAGTGAACATTCTTGAGGGGTAGTCAAGTTAGGAATAACTTGATTAGTCCAATAATAAGTCATTTTTTATCCAAATTTATCCCACCTTACCTTAATCTTACATTACAACCAATAATAAAGATCTATCTGATTCTTTGTATTCACGTTTCGAGTACCAAAGTCTAAGTTAGGCAATAGGAAAGCCTATGGTAGACGGTGCATATAGTCAAATGTGAGTGAAAACACGTCTTACTTTATACATTTGAGAGATGAGTGATACACTTTACCAGTGAGGATCATATATTTAAGGGAATCTTGTCTCGAAAGTAGTTAATTTATTGCCATGTTGTAAACACTCGAGTTTATGTTCTTTTTCTATTTTTGTTGTTCGGGGATGAATAACAATTTATGTTTGGGGGATTTTGATACACATCGTATATGCATGGATTTAGGTGATTTTATGTGAAAAAGTCCTTTTGGACGAAGTTTGGAGATGAAACGAGCAAAGATAGCGGGAAAACAAAGAAAAGAAGAAAATTTACTCAAAGGACCAACTCGGTCAAGTTCATATTCGAACTTGGTCGAATCAATACTCCGAACAGAAATAAGATTTTAGCTTGAGAGAACCGACTCGGTCGAGTTCCTTATAGAGTTCAATCGAGTCAAATTTTCATAAATTTGCATGAAGTTGGCCTTGAGGAATGACTTTGACGAGTCACATTAGTGACTCGGTCGAGTCAGAGTTTCTAGTTTTTGAAGAAAATTAGATGTGAAGATCGACTTGGTCGAGTCAAGGAGTGACCCAGTCGAGTTGAAGAGTCGAATTGTATATGAAAAGAGCCATTGAGCATCGACTCCGCCAAGTTATTTAGCTGACTCGGTCGAGTTAGTTAGGGCGGTTCATGAGTTTTGGCCTATTTTCGGTCCGTTTTGACCCCAATCAATCCCAAACCAATACAAGCTCCCATGTCTGAGAAAGAGGAGATTTTGATCATTAGAAAAGCACTTTGGAGGCAAGGAGCGAAGGACAAGGAACGAAGAGACGAAGATCGAGATCGAGACTTCGGGTTTTATTTATTTTTGTTATTTGTTATTAATCAACTATGTTTTTCTATGAATTATGTTGGTTTTTAGCTTTAGACATGAGTAAACATCTTGTATTCTAGGGTTATAAAGTAGGTTACGTATTAATTATTTTTTGTTACTTGCTTAAATTCTAGACTCTAGTTTTATCGTTTATCTATGTGTTTGTTTTCTTTATATGATTTTTTCAAATTGATCGCTTGATATTTATCTACAAGTTTAACTATTCACCATCCGAGAGGAGAGGGTTGTTTACAGACTTACAACTCATAGCATAAATACTAATATCCATCCGAGAGGTGTGAGGTGTTTATGTAGGCATTGGTCTAGGTACTTTTGAGAGTCTTTAGGTGATAGTTAGCCCGAGAGGGTAATTATCTCTAATTAATCTATAGATTAGCATCGTCCAAGAGGAAAATTAATCAATAGCCTTGTCGTCTAATAAACAATAGGGTTGGTTTAAAAGTCTAGAATGTAGGATAATCAAACGTAGGAAATCGTAATTAAAATCGAAGCCCTAGAATACATTTTAATCTTATTTGTATCTTCCCTTGCTACTTGTTTTCTTGTTTGCCAAGCAATTAATAATTAAATTCATTATTTTATATAATTTAGGTTTTAGAATATTATAAATCAAATCACTTATTCAAGAGTCTAGATAGGTTAGAATTATTAGGATTAGGGTACACAACCAAACGTAGGAATAATCTTTGTGAGATCGACCTTGTTTGCCCCTAGCTACACTAGCACCGTACACTTGCGGTTTACTAGTTGTACTAAGTGGTTGTCCTGATAACTGCCCATACTCCTCCAAGTCCTCCTTGATTTCGCATTTAATGCCCAAATTTGCAGCAGAAGTAATAAAGTATTAGCTACATTAAAAAGGAAAGGCGGGCAACACACTCCTCTCTTAGTAAACGCTGGATATATCAAGCCTTAGAAATGCGATCCATAATCACTCTTCCCAAAATGTCCTCTACAATACAAAAGAGAAGGGGAGATAAAGGATCCCCCTAATGGGCACCTTTAGAGCAAGCGAATAAGCCTTTAGGTGATTTGTTCAGCAGAATCAACGGCCTAGCCAATTGCAAAATCGAATGAACACGAGTAATGAAAACCGGCGAAAAGCCTGCAACACTCTTAATAGAAGTCCCACCGAATTGTATCAGATGTGTTGCGAATATCAATCTTTAAAGCCAAAGTATCCGTTCTTCATTTCTTGTCCAGATAGTTAATTAGCTTAGACGCTAAGGCAATACATTGGTGAATTCTCTTGCCCGGAATAAACCTTTACTGGAAGTGTGATATATAACCACCAATAAACGTGCCCATGTGAACATTTTCGCCGGTGTACTCTGTGGCCCAGAAGTGCTAGCTTTAGGATGGGATTCTTTTTTAGGACGATGTTGCCAATTTTTAGATCGTCCTCTAGATGGAGATCGCAGACGCTGTACATCCTTATTATGATAAGTCGGTTTAGGATGACTGTAGAAGACTCATCCTCATTCTTTTTCAGATGGTAAGAATCTAGATTGTGGACCACAATTTGGCAGCGCGAGTAGAGTTCTAGGTAACTCTTAATAGAGGGCAACAAAAGAACAATGACCCATTCATTCTACCATAATCTCCTCCGGCAATGTGCGATGGTGGTCAACTTCAACCAACACCCTAGATTGATACCCATAAAATCTATCCACTCTCCTATCATCCAGTTGATAAATTCTAACCCAAACATGAGCAATTGACAAGCGAACCTTATACAAATTAAAGTTCGGGACCCAACACGTCAACTTCAATGTTCCTGGTTTTAGCTCAAATTATTACGAGCGCATGCTTTAGCTTTGTCCGATTTCGACGAGAACTGAAAGTTGTAAAACCCTAACCCTTGTAAGATAATCCTCCATGGAATGCTCAATATGCCAAAACTTCTCTAGATTATCTTTTAAATCTGTTAAAAAACATGGTTTATCCTTCGTAATATACCATAACCGACCATTCACTGTAAAATTATGAAAATATTTAATATGCTTCCAATAAATATCTTCATTGATAGTGACTGAAATAATATTACCTTGGATAACTGGTTGAATACGAGGCGATAATGGTGGTAGCATCGATTGCGAACTAGCCTGCCCTGGTTGACCATGAGCGGGTAAAATGAATGAGTCTGTGACATGGCCCTCCACATACGAGGACTGTTGGGAGGCAGCAGTGGTATGCACTGCATCAACAAAGTTTAGGCGGTGAGGAACGTCCACCACAACAGTTGTGAATTGCCCGACCGGAGAAGTTCCAAAAGCCGGCATGGGAAGTGATCCTATCAAACAACCGGTCAATGCCAGAAACTGACCCAACCCCAACATATTCAGCGGCAGAAGGGTACCTTTATGCGATGCTACAAAAAAATCTGGTAAATGCACGGTAGGGTAAAAAACCTTAAGTATTGAAGAATCAGACATGGAAGAATCAACCAAATAAACCCTAGGGCTCGAAACCGTAGTTCTAAAATATTCAAGAATGGGCACGGTCGAGTCTTGCATCAAAGATTGTACTCCCTGGATAGAAGAGGAGGAACCTGGCATCAAAATTGGTACAGTCTTCATAAGCAAAAGAATAACAGCAACATACATTTGCGATGTCTTCAGTAGTTAATGAGTGGAGACTGGATGAGATAGTTGTGAAGACCGTCGACCCTCCCTGCATGGCAGGCCGTTGGATAAGTTTCGATAAGATAGAATCATCAGCAGAGACCTACTTATGGCATGTGGAAAAATCCATGGATATACTTGACTTAATAAACAAACAATTTGTTCCCTAAATAACTTTGAGTTCTCTTTATCAGGTTTAATCAGGAAAAGATCAAGGATGAGGAATCAACGGCAGTAGAGACTAAACGCGACAGAGGCAAAAAAATTCGCCATCCCAAGAGAGAGAGAGAGGGAGAGAGCGAACTAGATAAGTAGAGTCGGGAGGAGACGAAGGAGTAGCAACGGAGTATCCGGGAGGAGCATGCCAATGCGTCATCAGGTATCTTTGGTTTAGGAGTATTTTTTATTTATTATTTCCATACAAATGTTTCTTTTGATTCTATTATTTTTATTTGTTCTTATGTGGAGCAGTCATTTATCTTCAGGGTTCTAGAGAGTAGGCTTCAATTACGATGTTGATGTTGATATTGATATTGATATTCTTAATTTATTTTCATACCATACTTCATATTTATTTTGTTGGGATATGATTGATGCTAAATTAGATTGATCACCTAATACTAGCAAATACAACTCCATGTCCAAAACTCAGGAGATGGGGATATAAATGACTAAGCAACACAAAACATAATCATTCAACGGACCGGAAGTATTGGTCCCAAGTGGTAGAGGTTTAGAGGGGGTGAATAAACCTCTAACTCGATTTTCTTATTTTCAAATACTTTGAGCACAAGATTGCTGCTTACTGCAATAAATTAGTTCTTGAAGCAAATCTAATACAGTAAGCTTACTTAAGCAGTGGCACAAAGCAGACTGGGCTTAAGTAACTTACAATGAGCAATGCCCAAGGGAGTTTTACGTGCTATAGAATATGCTTAAACGTTTTCTTACAAATATATGTAGTAGCAATATGCCGAGCAGTATAAAAGTAGACATAATATTTATAGTGATTTAAAGGTGAGGGTAATCCTTCTACGCCACTCTTTTCTCACACAGAGGGAAAATTCACTAAGAAGTTTATGCACAGTACAACTTAGGTATTCCTAAGTCTAAGTCCAACTTAGCTACTTACAGTAGTTTTTCCCTATCCTTGAAGGCTACCCCTCTATTGTACACACATTCCTTGGAACACAAGCCATCTTTGAATCCCTAATTCAAACGAGGACCCCACGTTTCAAAAACCTTTCGTGAGAATGGTTTAGTAAAAGATTTTATTCAACTTCTGGTAGCTGCCGCTAAACTTTAATATAGTTGAGATGTAGGCAAGCTTAGGACCAAAGTAAAGCTTAAGAGCTAGCTTGACTTGAGAGTTGTTGCAGCTTCGGATCTTCACTTGCGTGCTTTCCGCTTGCTATCTTGCTCTATTTACTTTGCATAAACACTGGTATGATTATCAGAGTATATGCTTTGAAGCTTTAGATAAGAATGTTGAGTGCTTGATGCTAAGTAATTTTGAATGCTTGAGTTTCGGTAGCCTTTTCTTCGTCCTCCATCTCCTTCTATTTATATTAGTTGGGGTTCTTTGTCGTTGAAGAGAGAAAAAATAATCTCGTTTACATTTAATGCTCCTTGTCCGACAAAGAGTCGTTTGTCCTTTCTCACAGGGAGTAGGTCAGAGTGGTTGCAACTTGGTGTCAGTGTCCAGTGTTGCTTTTGCTTTTTGTCAGGTAACAGTCCTCATATTATTGGATAATCAGTACTAGGTTTTAAACTTGTCTCCACTGGCTATATATTTGAATTCAAATACCCTGAATTTTGACCTTTACTTTCACACCATGGACATGACTTCAGCTTGCTTGCTGGTTGTACCTTTCTTGTTGCAAGCAATGATGTATGCTGGATGGGCATAAGCAACTGTGTTGCATGCTAGCCGCAGTCTCTGTTCCTTGTTTCGATAGCGCTTGTTGCTTCAATTAACCTTGATGATCTTGGTGCTTGTTGCTTGTTGCTTGCTTGTTGCGACTTATGTCTAAGTAGAACTAGCCCTATCTATTACAAAGATTTACCGAATTTCATGGGGCACTAGTTCCTACCTTACAGGAGGTTTTTCCATCATCAAAACTAAACATAAATTTCCTAACAGGAAGGTTGAGAAGGATTGTGGGGGTATTTCCTACGCATCGTACAAATTTATATACACGGACTTAACCAGGAAGCCTGTTGTATATAATCTACAACTTAATCTCTCCGGGAGGGGAATTGAGATACACATAGTGAAGCCTCGTAATAATAGGACTGAGTATATTATGAAACTATGTCTATTGAACTTGTTAATAGATTTTGAAATCTATGGCTCTAGAATAGTTGTAAAGATTGAATTTAATCTATCAGTGCTTATTCTTCTATAATATATTATTTGCTTTTGATTATTTATTCTGCTAGATTTTAGGCTTACATTAGATTTGTTAGGAATATCACAACAACACCATTTGATAGGATATGTTAATCAATACTAAACTCACTATAGTACTTTGATGAACGCATCTTCACTGATCTCTATGGGATACGACCTTACTCACTGTTATACTAGCAACTACATCATGCACTTGTTGGAAGTGAGTGACCTGCAAGCTAAGAGCAACTGGGGGCGAAGGGTCCTACTAGTAGAGAGTTGTTTTCTAGAGGTAAACGAGTGACTTGCTGGGGATGTACGTCCTGCTGGTGTCCTTTTGCTGCAAATTTGAGTCTGTCATTTTTTAGGCATAAAACTCCCTAATCATGTATATCCTATTCTAAGTAGGAAAATAGACTCATAGGCCACAATGATGTAATAGATGCCCACTATAAAGGACTGAACACAAAATTCAGCTTACACATCAGAACCTTATTTTACAAATACATAACAGTTTTAGTGCATACATCCACAATAAGGTGGGTAATGAGTAATAACTAAACATAATCCTAACTATATCGATAAGAGTATGATTTTTCCTTTCAACTACACCATTTTGTTTTGGTATACCTAGCATAGTGTATTGAGCACAAACGCCACACTTTCAAGAAATTTAGCAAATGGGTCCGCGAATTACTCTTGTTTATCATGTTATCCATATAAGACCTAATGTTTTTCACTTTCTATTTGTTTATCATTCAACCTCATTAATAAACACTACTAGTGCATTCTTTGAATGCGTTTATTCTTCCAATAAATAGACATAACCATAAAGTGAGTAATCATCAATAAAGATGATAAAATTTAATTTTTAATGAAAGAAGTACCACCAAAAGGGCCACAATTATGTGTGTGCATTATTGTAAGAGCTTATGTGCTTCTCGTGGCTCCCTTCTTTATGTGTTTGTTTATTTTCCTTTGATAAAAACCACACAAATACCAAGATTAATAGAATCCATAGCATGAACAGTTTCGTTCTTTACCAACCTTTCCTAATCTTTCTTTCGAAATGTGTCACAAACGTTATGCCATAAATAACCCGAACTTACATTTGCTAAACCACATTTAGTTCCAACATTATAATGAAAGATCAAGCCATCAAGTATTATAAAAGAATAAACTAAATTTGATTTGAGCATAGTCTAACATTCAGTATACTTTCTTTTCAAACCATTTTTTGTGATTTTGGCAATCATTTTCAAAGTGTTGTGGATTCTTACGAAACTGACACTTAGTATTGTTATGTTCTTTTTTCTTGATTTGAGCATATGACTTATTCACTTTATGTAATCCTTACTTGTCATTTCCTTTATCTCCGCTTTCTTTTCAACTCCTTAATTCTTTTTTAGATGAACATAATGAGACCCCGAATTCTTTAAGCCTTGTTTCCTCCTAAACTAATATTTTGTGAAGTTCATTCATGTAATATATATCTTTTATGGTGTTATAGTTCATTTGAAATATTTCATAATTAGGGGTTCAATGATTATAGATAAACAATGAAAGGAAATTAATAAGTGAATATTTCTATAATATTTTAAGCTTTTAACTTAGTTGATTCACAATAAGAAATTGCATATTATATGACGATCTTCTTGATGACGCACAAAGTTTGTCATTTTTTATTGCTTATCACTGGCGAATTAAATTTCCATAAAAGTTGTCACTTTTTATTGCTTAAGATTGACGAATTTAATTTTCGTCGCTAAAATATTCAGTTTTGTGACAACTTTTAGCTTTGTCATCATTAATCACTTAAATCATCACTAATTTGCATTTATCATGACAATAATAATAAGTGTGTCACAATAAATTTTAATGGTAAGATTTTGCACGAAAAATATGGAGGTAAATCTTTTCATGACATTCTCACAATAAATAGTGATGAAGTTCTTTTACCATATATTTTCTTTCATGACAAAATAATATTTTGTCATTAATTTTTCAAAGAAATTAGTGACAACATTCTTTCGTCACCAAACTTTATATATATTGACGATGTAAATCAATTCGTCATCTCTCTTTTTGGGGACAAAAGAATTATTAATTTACGACCATGTTTATCATCATAAATACTAATTTTATGTGATGAGGTGTTATTTCGTCATCAGATAAATAAGTGATATTTTATAATTCCAACAACAATTTTTATAACGAACGCTGGAATCTTCAACCGGAATCTTCAACAAAAATGTAATATGTTGAAAAAATTCATCAGTCCATCTCTAAGAATGTACTAAAACAATATTTATCACCATGTTTTGTTCTCCAACAATGCACTAGTCCTTGCACTACTTTGGTGTTTTGATTACTTCAATACTAGTAGTGCACACTACTTGCTGCACTACTTATTTCCTCATTCTATTTTTATTTTTTTTGCTTCTTTTATATTGTATTTAATTTTGTTATATATTTTTAAGTATATAGTGTATCCATGTATCAAAATTACTCTTATAAAAATACTTTTCCAAAAAACATGTTGTGTTTCTTTGTCTTGGTCTTCATTTAGTGTATATTTATAGTAATTGGGTTTCTCCTTGTTAAGGGGTGAGGAGATTCCCGTTGGACATTTAATGCTCTTGTACGGGTTAGAGCAGTTGTTGTCCTTTAGCTGAGAGATTAGGTTAGAGTAGATGCAGCAGTGGGTTAGTCTGCAGACTTTCTTTTATGAGGATATGTGTGTTCATTTCATTCCATTGCTAGTACAAGAATCATTCTTGTCTCCAGCAGCTATGTTTTTTAATCTTGAAGTCGCTAATTTTGACTCTGAGTCCCTTTCCGTTGACTACTTGTTGCACGTCTTTGTTGTACGATCCTGATAACATCTTAAGTAGGATAGTGTGGCAGTAGACTTTGTTGTACACAATCTTTGTGTAAGGAGAAATCGCCCTATCTATTACGAAGATTAAAGAAGGTTGGAAGCACTAGCTCCCATCTTCCAAGGTGGTTTTGCATCATCAAAACGAGACATGAATTTCCTAACACTTGTTCTCAAAAGAATTTCCCAATTTAGAAAATTTCTTTTGGGCATAGTAAAATGAGTTTCCTTTAGGCCAAAAATTAAGAAAAACTGCTATGCTTGTGCCAAAAATTAAAAAAGGATGATTATGAGTTGTCTACTCATATATTGATTGTTCTTTGGCTTGAGAATGATGATTGCCGATGAACACAATGGATCTTTAATTTTTTCAAGGTGGAGTTTGTTGTTCCTAGTGCCAAAATAAAAGAGATGTTTATCCACATAAAACTCTACCAGCGTGCATGGTTACTAATTTGGATTCCCTCTATGTCTTGGAAGTTCTCTATGACAAGTGTTTATCATTTTTGTTAAAGCTCTATGTTTAGTGATGACCCAAATGCACAAAAAAAAAAAAATAAATAAAAAATAAAAAACAAAAAAGCTTAAAATATGGAATGTTAAGGTCCATGAATGTCATACATTACTTTTATAGAGAATAATATAAAATTTTCCCCCAACTTATAATAAAAAGTTAGAGGATTCATTAAAGTAAGTATGGATTGCTTAGATTTTGGTGACGAGGATGAGAGTGTTGATCATATTTTTTGCTATGTTCTTCATCAGAGGCTAAATGGTTCACCTCCAAATAGAATTATAAGGTCTAGCAAGTTTGAAATGAACCTTTCTGTTTCTTATTCGAAAAAGGGTTTATAATAACAAGGTTTTACTCAAAAAAATATTCAAGTGAATTCCAATTTTTTATTTGTGTAGGTCTGAAGATCTTATGCCAAAATAGAAATATAAAATTTCACAAACTACCTGCGATATCCTTGCATGATCTTGTAGATATGACAAAAGTAAAGGCTAAGGAACACGAAAATGCTCAAATTAGTAAGGATAAGCATAGGATTAGCATCTTGGAGCAGGAATGAAAAAAATAAAAAAGTGGTTGTATTAAAGTCAACACTGATGCATTAATCCAATGTGATGTCGCCTATATTGCTTTCCTTGTTAGAGATTCAAAAGAAAATCCAACTAAAGTAGTAACAAGGCAAGTTGTTGTTGGGAACATGCTGGTGGCGGACACCTGGGCAACTAAAGAAGCTTGTAGTTCACTTGATCGATTCGATGTGGATAAAGCTACTATTCAAAGTGATAATCTCGATTCCATTATGGCTACTCGTGAGCTGAGTTATATCTTATGTGAATAATTCAAAGCATTGTGGCTTATGTAAGAAGCGTGTGTAGAAGAAAGCCTGGATGGAAATTGAGACATTTTTCATGATTTCCTAACTTTGATGTACATAACTTAGTTAAATGGACATTGTGCTTTGATTACCATAAGGTGTTTTTTGTATTGTAATGGTGGTATCTCTATTTTTTTTCTTATAAAAAAGTGATAAATATTGATATTGTTGTTGTTGTTTTTTTTTTTTTTTTTTTTTTTTGAGGAAATCCACTGCAAAAATAAAGTTAAGCAAATCGCCCTACGTCCCGAGAAATAAGAAGAGTAATATCGGTAGGATATCATCGACCTAGAGTCTAGCTCGAGCTTATAATGAGCCAGCGCGTGTTCTACAGAGTTAGCATTGCGCGGTATAAATTCAATATAGATACACTGGACTCTACTTGCAAAGTCTAGGATATCTTCAATCACAAGACCATAGTAGTAAATCTTTCCAAGCACTGGGCAAGGCAATGCATCAGTGTTTTATTATCGCCTTCAACACGACTAATCTATAGATTTTCCTCCACCGTGATTGATAAAGCAAAACAGAGACACAATGCTTCCCTCATAATAATATTCCCCCGGCGATGTAACGACCCGAATTCCTAGTTGCATCATATTATTTGATTTACACGAAACTATATGAGTTGCATTATTTTTTGTGTGCATTTTTACTTGTTATAGTTATTTCTTACACTTGCACAAATTATTATTTTTCATAATTAATGGTATGAATGGGTCGGGAAAACAAGAGTTTAATTAGACAACACTTAGACGTTATATTACCCAATGACATAAGAGAAGACTACATTTTTTTATGGTAAGCCCTCTCCATAGTATTACTAACCCAAAACCAATGGCTAAATCACATGGTTTTATGCCCACAATATTGCTCAAAACCAATGGCTAAATCCCATGGTTTTATACCCACAATATTGCTCAAAACCAATGGCTAAATCCCATAGTTTTATGCCCACAATATTGCCCAAAACCAATGGCTAAATTCAATGGTTTTATGCCCACAATATAGCCAAAACTAGTAGCCGATACCACGGTTTTATTCCCATGGTTTTGTGCTTGGTAGGTCTATAAATAGAGGTGTAAGAAAGCCTTCATTCCATCACCTCCTCCCACCAAAACATAGCTTGAAGTCTTCATTTCTTCTCCCATAAAGCATAGCTGGTAAGTCTTCTCTTTTTCCCTCTCAACCTTTCCATCCCTAGCCACCAAAATCTGGTGAAATCGCCGAAAAACTGACCCGACAACTTTTTAGGGTCGTCGGATCAGCTACTGCCCCATTTTGGTTTTCGGACCTTTATCAAAACCCATATTTTATTTTACAATATGATAGGGCTCGGCGAGAGAATTCCGGAACAGTTTTCGGAATCGCAATCGGAGCTCTAGAACTCCGGTTATGGCCGGTCAAAGTTTAGGTGAAACTCATATGACCGAACCATCTTCAAGGAGCCATAACTTTCTGTTCCGAAGTCCGATTCTATTGTGGCTAGTCATTATAGAAAGCTCTTGATGAGAGCTTTCTGTAGCCATGTCCTAATTGAAATTCCGACGACCGAGTCGCCGGAAAGTTTGGTCAAAATTGCTACAGAAGTTCATGTACCATCTTTTGAAAATTAGATATACTTTAGGGGCTAAATGTAATTTTTGAGTTTTCAATTCTGCCCCTAGTTAAAGTCAGTCTTTTTGAAAGTCAAGCAATCCATGTATTTACGAAAATTCCTTTTTTACAAAATTGCCATTCTTTTTCTAGAAGTTACAACAATGCCACTAGACTTTTAAAGTGTCATAAAATGCTCGTTTTTAATCCGATTCGACTCAAACCAATTTTCAAAGAACCCAAATTCCAAAATCGATAGTTTAACATAAAGAATATGAATCTCAAATATTTTATAAAATTGCAAAATGGTCCCTCAACTTTTATAAAATCACAATCTTGCCCCAAGTCTTCAATTTATGTTTAAAGCCTAGTACCTACCTATGCTAAGACAAATATTCTATATTGTAGGACTAGGAGAAGTTGAAGTAGAAGAGGACTCGTGTCTAGAGAAGGACTATACGACCATCTAGCCGAACACACTTCTAGGTGGGGAATCTCTATGTGGCTATTTTATGTTGTCTACTTGTTTCATGCAAATTATTGTCATAATGGCTTTTACATTAATGTTGCATACGCCTATGTTTATGTGACAAATATGTGAAATTTATGTGAACTTGTGTGAAATTTATGTGAAGTTATGAGTAAAACCATATTATGTGTATTGTATATGGGTAATACCGTACTAGCTATGTTAGGACTGCGGGTAACACCGTACAAATCCTCGGGTCGCTCCCGAATATACTATGCTTTTCAAAAACCTTATGGGTAAAACCGTACATGCTATGCTTTTCAAAAATCGTACGAATAAAATTGTACATGCTACGCTTTTCAGAAACCTTACGGGTAAAATCGTACATGTTATGCTTTTCAAAAACTTTACGGATAAAACCGTATATGCTATGTTTTTTCAAAAATTGTACGGGTAAAACCGTACATGCTACGCTTTTCAAAAATCTTACGGGTAAAACCGTACATGCTATGCTTTTCAAAAACTTTATGGGTAAAACCGTATATGCTATGCTTTTCAAAAATCGTACGAATAAAATCGTACATGCTACGCTTTTCAGAAACCTTACGGGTAAAACCGTACATGCTATGCTTTTCAAAAACTTTACGGGTAAAATCGTATATGCTATGCTTTTCAAAAATCGTACGGGTAAAACCGTACATGCTATGCTTTTCAAAAACTTTACGGGTAAAACCGTATATGTTATGCTTTTCAAAAATCATACGGATAAAACCGTACATGCTACGCTTTTCAAAAACCTTACGGGTAAAACCGTACATGCTATGCTTTTCAAAAACCTTACGGGTAAAACCGTATATGCTATGCTTTACGGGTAAAACCGTACACGATTATGCTTACGGGTAAAACCGTCTATGATTATGCTTACGGGTAAAACCGTATATGTTATGGATTGAAAGATCACCCTCGGGTCGCTCCCGAATATGCTATGCTGCTCGAGCGGGGCAACACGTGCCCCACCTATGTGCTCCTATGTGTATCTATATAGTATGTATATATGTGTATATTTATTTTAATTTAGAGTCCAATATGTTTTTGAATGTGTTTTTATGCGTGATGGTATATGCATTATTTATGTAACTTCCCGTTATTGCAATTCTTTGTATGACATCTAAGTGGACAACCGAGTGAACCCACGGGGTGTTTTTCAAACACTCACCCCATAATATTTCAGGTACCAAGGTCGATGTGGAGGACTGATACGGATAGCATGGCCCTGCACCACTCCAACTCACGGAATTTCAAAGTAAAAGTTTATTTTCAATCATAATAGTTTTCTCAAAGGTGATATATTTAGTTGATGTAAAAGTACTTGAGGATTTTCCTCTAAAGTTTGAAAGTGAACTTATGTTTCTTAAGAAAAGAGCTTCCGCGCCAAAGTATATTTTGTTGTTGATATTTATCTAACGATATGAAGTTATTTTTATAACTCGAATCTCTATTCAAAATTTATTATTTACAAAGAAAAATGAAAATATATCCTCAAACAAAGTTTGTAGCGCCCTTTCCCCGAAGTTACTTCTTTTCGAAAATGGGATGTTACAGGCTATGAGTTTGGTATGTCCCGGCCATAATCGCACCTCATTTCTCGTCTCAAATATGAATCCCAGCCCCACCGTATCGTCACTGAGCACAGCCGTATCAAAATTAAGTTTACATGTTTTGATTGGAGGCGGTACCCACTGGACTGGTTGGGCCGAAGTTTGTGTAAGCTGCGTCATTGTTGTACACCCAATAGCCTCGAATTCCTCCAGCTGGTTATGGGTTGTACGCAGAATCCTGAAGGGGTTGACAACCATTCCTTCATACAAAAACTTATTACGTGCTAGCTATATTTGATAGAAATGTAGGCTATCAGTTGTTGTCCTTAACATGGTAGTTGTTCGAATAGATTCCATAGGTGATTTCGAAAGATTCATTCTGCATGGGGAAATCTAATATGGTTGCGGCCTCTAACTTCACTGAAAGCCGGATATGAGAAGAAGATATGCTCCGATGATTCTTCTGCCTCACCACATAATGTACAGGTAACCTCTGTTACTATCTTTCGGTGATGCAAGTTCAGTCGGGTCAAAAGAGCACTTGTGCATGCCCGCCACAAGAAATGCCAAACTTTTAGAATTAACGGTAGGTTCCTTATTGTCAACCAGGCCTTCATGGGCTTGCTCGCGCTAGGTAGGCGATGACCGAGGTCCGAGAAGGTTTCAATCGCCAAATGGTAGGCCGTCTTCACGATAAATTTTTCATTATTTGTCAATTTCCAAAAAAATTTATCACTAGGCCACTGCTGATCGAGCGTCTAGCCAAAATGTTATCCGCATCGATCGGGTCAAATATGTGCTTGATTAGTGGTCACGCGATTATCGTGTGTCGCTACCAAATTAATTAGTATAGAAATATACTTATCCTTATCCAACTATTCTAACTAGTAGAATGGTAAATAAGGGTCGATCCCACAGGGAACGGCCGAACAGTTTTGATTTCGATGCCAAGCAATTTATAATTAAATATGCGAGAAATAAATACTTAAGAAACCAATAAAGGTTGGGGGGACTTGATAATGGACTAACAATCTACTAGTAACAAATAAAGGCAATTAAACGAAATTAAAAGCATTTAACATTCGAATTCAAAGAAACAAATAATCAAAGACAATAGAAGAGATTTTCTCGGTTATTGGTTTTCAAGTAATAAAACGATCCACCCTTGATCATGCTTCCTCTTGGTCTTGGATGATTGATGCAACTATGTTAATGCCCGATTAAATTGTGATTCAAGCCCTTATCTCAAGGCTATTAACAAGCTCTAATAGCCTTGTTGTCCCTTAATCTTAGTTAATTAAAATAAGCTCTTCGACTAACCCAATTCAATTTAATCGAATCCTCGAACAAGCTCTCTTAGATTCAATAACCAAATGCATTAAACTCTAGGACAACGAGATAAATTCAACATAAAACTCGCAATCTCGGTTTTAGTGGTTGAACTTTGTGTTATCACCAATAAATAAATCTATTGTTCGCTACACGGCAATCGGAAATCCTACAATTACGGATATTAATTTCCGACTACTAGCAACACATTCACAAATCCCTTAAAGGGTGATCAATCCAATAATCAATTAATAAATGTGACTTAATAACAGCAAATAACACAAAACACTTGAATACACAATATTTTCGGTAACATTAACTGCAATAATCACATCAATGTCTTTAGCTCAAGGTTCCACAATGATCAAGGGTGAACTAAAGGGTGCTAGCCACCCATTTTACCTAATACAATCAGCAAATAAATAGAAACATAAGAAAACATTATAAATTTGAAGATTAAACCAAGAACTTTGGGTTGAGGATGAATTGGCCTTCAATCTTCTTCCCAATGTGTTCTTGAGGAGGATGGAGGCTCAAAAGTGGCTGGAATTGTGTTCTAAAGTAGGTCAATTTCCAATTAGAGGATATATATATAGGGGAGAAAGTGTTAGCTCAAATTTAGGCAAAAACGTATTTGGGTTTTTAAAACAGGGAACCCCGCCGTGGCCGTGGTACAAAGTTGGCCGCGGGCGTGGTGAAAACAAGGGTTTTGGGCCCGATTTGGGGCGCGGCCGTGGTCCAGTTATTGCCTCGGCCGTGGTCTTAGTTGGGCTGGATTTGCCCTTCTTCTGGAGGATTGGCCACGGCCGTGGCTGACTCTGACCGAGGTCGTGGGGCTTGGCTCGCCACGGTCGTGGTGTTAGACTGCCTCGGTTGTGGCATGTAATGCAACAATTTGGCCCTCTTTTGGAGGATTTACCACGGCCGTAGGCTGGTTAGCCTCGGTCGTGGCCTGAGCCACGGACGTGGCATCATCACCTCGGGCATGGTCCCCTGTTTTTCCTTGTTTTCTTTTTCCTTTGAGCTCGATTTGTCAATTTGAGATCTTCGAAACTGTTTTTTTGGCCTTAGTTCAGTTGTCTTGACATGGAAATGAACCAAACACGTCAAATTGCCGAATGAGAAATAAACGCACAAAACACATGTGAATATTCACACAAAAGTCCGTAAAAAGACACTTAAATTGACCTAAAAGTGTGTGCACTATCACGTGTACCAAATCTCCCCAAACTTAGACCTTTGTTCGTCCCGAAAAAATAAAGAAAAAGAAGAAAGGACACTTGTTAGGGCAGACTTAAGTGGCAAAATCGATTTCAGAAGAAATTTTCAAAAGTTAGGCAATCATGATAACATTGAGCAGAAGAGATAGAGCTATATCAACTGCTTTCAAGACTTGACACTCTCAACTTGAAATCCTTACCAGATGAGTGTATCTCTTGACTGTCAAGTGTATTGAATAGGTAATATATACGCTCACATTGAAATGCAAATAATGTCTACCATAGGCTTGCCAATCATCTAAACTTCAATGTACTCGACATGTGTGACAAGGAATCAAAAAGGTCTTTAACGGGTTGTAAGTTGGTTTGAGTTAAGGTGGGATAAATATGGGCACAAGTGATTAATTCACCCCTCAAACAACATTCACTCTTCCTCACTCCCTCACTTCCCTAGTAAACCAATTCCGAATTGATTTCTTCACCCTACTACAAACTCACAACCTAAATGCTTCTTTTTAAATTCTCCCTTGGATGTGGATTCTTTTGAACCTTTTCGACTTTGAGAACACCGGTCAAAAAGAACATTTATATTACTAGTCTCTCCTAATCGAAAGCAGTGAACTAAATATATACAATCGACTTTTTCTTTCTTTTTCTGATTTTTTTTTTTTTTTTTTACAAATTATTTTCAAACACTAGGAGAGACTAGTTTTCTAAATTCTTTGCCTATTGTTTCAATTCCTTTCACCCTTAAATATTCCCAATAGTTTACCCCTTTCAATCCCAAATTTACCCGACTATCTTCCAACCGCCTCCCTCATACTCAAATAGTCCAATTAAGGTCAAAGGCTAGATAGAAAGGTACTTGGCTTGTATAGTTGGGCTGTCAAACAAGAGGCTAAAAGCTCAAGGGGTTAATTAGAGGTAAATTTTCGATCTTTTGGTGAATTTTTCAAGTTTGAACTAGGCTTAAGTCAAGAATTGCCTAAGATCATTTTCAATGTCACACACCGAATCATTCAAAATAAAGAATCAAGACAAGTTCTAGAGACAACTAGATGCACTCAATGAATTTCACACGGAAAGAAAGTTTAAATCACTCCAATTGTGGGAGTATCTTTTAAGGCTAGGTAACAATTTGATCCCAAGTTTTGAATGTAAGCTCAATTTCGTCCCATAGCCTATCATGCTCTACCATGAGCCAAATTTTAAATTTTTGATGAAAAATTTTGTCATCATTAATCGTTTGCCACATTTTCATTCCAATTTGGTCCAATCAACTTTTCCAAGCGGCCAAATCCGTACACCTACCACCCCCTCCCCAAACTTGATTGAAAATCAAAGTTTGTGGAAAGAAAGGGTACGGATTGGTGCTTAATGAACTCAACCATTTATTCAACACCATCCATCCCAATCTACTAGAAATACCAAATTATTACTACTATGCATGTAGGTGCCAAAACTTCATCATATATAAATAACAAAGCTCAATTTAACTTAACCAAACAAATACGATAGTGAAAAATGGCAAACAGGCCAATCAATACACAACATAGTGAAAAGAGTGGATTTTGTGTGGGTGTGCGTGTGTGTTTCGCAAATTCGCGAGGAGGAGGGGGTGAAATGCCCCACCTCGCCCGCGTGTTCTTATTTATACCTAGCAAATGGCAGCGGCCGTGGCGAATGATCAAGCTTACCGCGGGCGTGGCACTGATATTCCGCAGCCGTGGCAATTCTTCCAGTGGGCTTCAGGGATTTTGGGCATGAATGGCCTCGGGCGTGGTATAGGAACACCATGAGCGAGGCTCTTCTTCACCGCGGCCGTGGGCTTCACTTGCCTCGGCCGTGGCCTATTGTCCAGAATGGGTTCACATTTTTCACTTCTTGTGCCACGGTCGTTTCACATAAAAGCCTCGGGCGAGGCATACTTCGCCACGGTCGTGGCGTTGAACAGCCACGGCCAAGGTGGGTTGTCCAGAATGGGTTCACATTTTTCTTGATAGGAGGCCCGCAGGCGAGGCATTGTGTGCCACGGCCGTGGTGTTTCTCCAGGGTAACTCCTCCATTTTGAACTCCTTCACCCCCATTTCACACCATCTCTTTGAATGGCTTGTTTTGTACCTACACACATTTTAACCAAAATAATTTAAAATACTAAAATAATAGTAAATCTACTAAACTATGAATTTAAAATGTGAGAAAATGAGTAACCGCCGGGTTGCCTACCGACAAGCACCTTTGTTTAATGTTGTTGGCTCGACGGAAGCTCTTTTAGCTCAGTGGTGGGTCTTCTACTCGTTCTTTTTCACCGGAACTTTCTTGACAGCTTTCGACATACGGCTTGAGCAAATGTCCATTCACTTTAAAAATCTTGTTCGTTTTACCGCTTTCTATCTCAATGGCCCCATGTGGAAATACCTTCTTGACAATGAATGGTCAAACCCATCTCGATCGAAGCTTTTCGGGAAATAATTTTAACCTTGAGTGGTACAAAAGTACCTTCTCTCCAACCACGAAATTTTTTCGGGAAATTCTTGCATCATGAAAGGCCTTGGTTTTCTCCTTATATATCAATGCATTTTCGAAAGCCTCGTTCCGAATTTCTTCTAGCTCTTGGAGTTGAAGTTTCCGGTGCACACCCACCTCATCTAAGCTCATGTTGCATCTCCGGATGGCCCAATAGGCTTTGTGCTCGAGTTCAACCGGAAGATGGCATGGTTTGCCATAAACAAGGCGATATGGGGACATACCTATAGGAGTTTTATAGGCGGTCCGGTATGCCCATAAGGCATCATCAAGCCTCAAACTCCAGTCCATCCTGTTTGGTTGAACGGTTTTCTCTAGCACTAACTTAATCTCTCAATTTGAGGTCTCGGCTAGCCCATTCATTTGTGGATGATATGGAGTAGACACTTTATGCAAAACTGAATATTTCTTGAAGAGTGCTTCGATGGTCCGGTTGCAAAAGTGCGTACCCCTATCACTTATGATGGCCCTCGGGATTCCAAATCTAGCAAATATGTTGGACTTGACGAAATCCGAAACAACCCTTGAATCATTTGTACGAGTAGTCCTTGCTTCCACCCACTTGGACACATAGTCCATAGCCAAAAGGATATAAAGATTCCCATAAGAAGATGGGAATGGGCCCATGAAATCCATGCCCCAAACGTCGAAGATTTCGCATACCATGATTGGCGGTTGGGGCATTTGATTCCTTCGTGAGATGTTCCCCGTCTTTTGACAGTTGTCACATGCTTTGCAAAAAGTATAGGCATCCTTGAACAAGGTTGGCCAAAAGAACCCACTCTCGAGAACCTTGTGCGTTGTCCTCTTTGGACCAAAGTGTCCCCCACATGCATAGGAGTGACAAAAAGCAAGTATCGATTGAGCCTCTGCTTCCCGAATGCACCTTCGTATCACTTGATTTGAACCATGTTTCCATAAGTATGGATCATCCCAAAAGTAGTGTTTCGCCTCGATTTTTAATCTATCTTTTTGGGCCCTGTTCATGCTATCGGGGTATACTCCTCTCACCAAGTAATTTGCCAAGTTGGCATACCATGGGACACTCGAATCTGATGCCGTGAATAACTGCTCATCTGGGGAGCTCTCCTTCAGGGGCACTTCGTCCTCCTCTTGTATCAATCGGCTTAAGTGATCAGCCACCGAATTTTCTTTTCCCTTCTTGTCTTTGATTTCCAAATAAAATTCTTGAAGTAGTAAAATCCATCTGATGAGTCTTGGTTTAGCTTCCTTATTTGATAATAGAAACCGAAGAGCTGAATGATCAGAAAAAACGATAATCTTAGTACCAAGCAGATATGATCTAAACTTTTCTAAAGCAAAACCTATGGCCAAGAGTTCTTTTTTTATGGTAGTATAGTTTGCTTGTGCCGGATTTAGGGTCCTTGAAGCATAGTAGATCACATGGGCTGCTTTTTCCTTCTGTGGCCCCAATACAGCTCCCACTGCATAGTCGCTTGCATCGCACATTATCTCGAATGGCAGTGCCCAATCCGGAGGTTGGATAATGGGGGGCGATGTAAGGGCCTCCTTGAGCTAATCAAAGGCGATTTTGCAATCAGTCGACATCTCAAATTCAACGTCCTTTTGCAATAGCCGACACAGAGGGGCAGAGATCTTTGAAAAATCCTTAATGAAACGCCTATAGAAACCTGCATGGCAAAGAAACAATCGCACTTCCCGCACAGTTGCGGGGTAAGGCAGGGCAACAATAAGATCAACTTTAGATTTATCAACTTCAATGCCTTTTGATGAAATTATATGCCCAAGAACGATGCCTTGCTCAACCATAAAATGGCATTTCTCCCAATTCAAAATAAGATTTGTTTCTATGCACCTTTTCAGAATTTTAGCAAGATTATCAAGGCATTTTTCCTAAGACTCACCATACACGCAAAAATTGTCCATGAAAACTTCAATAATATGCCCGACATATTCGGAAAAGATACTTACCATACACCGTTGAAAGGTAGCCGGAGCATTGCATAGCCTAAATGGCATTCTCCTCCATGCAAAGGTACCGAAAGGACATGCAAAAGTGGTCTTCTCTTGATCTTTTGAGGAAATGGCTATTTGAAAATACTTGGAGTATCCATCCAAGAAGCAGTAGAAGGAATGCCCGGCCAACCTCTCGAGCATTTAGTCAATGAATGGCAAGGGGAAGTGATCTTTGCGGGTCATGGCGTTCAGTTTGCGGTAATCTATGCACATCCTCCACCGGTTTGCAAACGGGTGGGAACCAATTCCCCGTCTTTATTCTCCACTACCGTCACTCCCGACTTTTTGGGCACGACTTGTGTTGGGCTCACATATTTGCTATCCGATATAGGGTAGATAATCCCAACATCGAGTAGCTTGATGATTTCCTTCTTCACCACCTCTATCATAGGTGGGTTAAGTCGCCTTTGGGGTTCCCGATTCGGTTTTGAATCCTCCTCAAGTAGAATGCGGTGCATACAAAGAGATGGACTAATGCCCTTGATGTCGGCAATAGTCCAACCAATCGCTCCCTTGTGTTCTCCAAGGACCTCCATCAAGGATGCTTCTTGGCTTGGAGACAACTTGGATGAGATGATCACCGGTAGTGTCTCATTCGCTCCTAAGTAAGCATACTTCAAGTGGTCGGGAAGAGACTTGAGCTCAAGAGTCGGGGCCTCCACTGTAGAAGGTAACATCTTCCTGTGTGTATCCGGAACTAGGATGAACTTTTGTGCATATTTTGGTGGGGATGACTTAGGTGTATGCATTTGTGCCACTGTTTCCACCAATGCCTCATTAGTCTGCCAAACCTCTTTTTTTCCCTCCTCTAGATGAGTGGTAAGCAACTTCCACTGGGTCCCTACATGAGAACTCAAAAAACTCTTCCACAAGTGGATCAAATACATCAATGGAAAATACGGAATGAACATCCTCCGGGAACCGCATTGCATCAAAGATATTGAAATTGACAATTTGACCATCAAATTCCATCGTGAGGGTGCCCTCACGAACATCGATCTTGGTTTGGGAAGTATTTAGAAATGGTCTTCCCAACAAGATCGGTGTGGGCATTGATGGATCGCTTTGCATGTCCAAAACATAGAAATCAGCGGGAAACAAGAGTTCGTCAACTTCAACTAGCATGTCCTCGATCACCCCATCGGGATACGAAGTGATTCGGTCGGCTAGTTGAATGACGACACTTGTTTCCTTGAGTGGTCCCATATTTAAAGAGTGAAAAATTGAATGAGGCATAACATTGATTGATGCTCCTAAGTCTAGCATAGCATGTTCAACCCGTTGGTTGTTTATTTTGCAAGGAATAACAAACATACCAGGATCTTTGCATTTCTGTGGGAGCTTTTTCTGGAAGACCGCAGAAAGATTTTCCCCCATGATCACTCTTTCATTCCCCTTGAGCTTCCTCTTGTTAGTGCATAAGTCCTTGAGGAACTTAGCATATCTCGGAATTTGCTTCACGGCATCAATCAACGGGATGTTTACTTCCACCTTCCGAAACACTTCTAGAATGTCCCGATCCTTGTTTCTATCTATTACCCTCTTTATTTGACTTGGGAAGGGGAGTGGTGGAGTAGGAATGGGCTGTTCAGGGGCCACGGCCGAGGTATTAGTGGCCGCGGCCGTGGTGATTCTTCTAGATTGGTGCCCTGTTTGTTGCTGAAGAAGGCCGCGGTGGTGGCAGTCAGAGACCGCGGCCGAGGTGTCCACCACGGGCGAGGCAACTGTCACCTCGGGCGTGGTAATTCTTCCTGTAGAGTTTCCTTCGAATTGCTCAATTTGACCACGGCCGAGGTCTCCTTGTGCCTCGGTCGTGGCATGTTCTGTTGGAATTATATCTATTATAATACTCTTGTAGAAAGTAATATAATTAATCCCCTTCCCCTAGGACCCTTCTTGGTTGTCATAATTTGTATCTTTATTAATTAACCCTATAAAAAATTTGATAAAATAATGGAGACGTGCTGTCTGCCCCAGGGGCCTTGCTTGGGTGCATTTGCTGAATTCCCTGTTGTACCTCAAGCCCATTATAGGGTTTAGTAAGAGAGTGGTTCATGCTCATGCGGACTGATGGGTTAAAGCTTCAAGAACGGCCTCCATGTTTGTGACACCATCAGCTTTGCATAATTGCATAAATTAATCCCTCATTATTCTAGCAATCTGAGTCTCATCATCAACCCAAATCCCGCCAGCCTCTCTTATTCTCATAATACTATTGCGGAGTTTGCGGTTAGACGTTTTACGATGAAACAATAATGTATTTTGTTCTCCTGATTTGAGCCAAAGCACACGTGATCGTTGCCCCCAAATGATTTCTTTGTAGCTCTCCAAGCTATCGATATCGGCTTCAACATTCATCGTTAACATATTAGTAGAAGATTGGGGTCCTTGTTGAAGCTCATTGAGTGTTTCCCACAGTTTAGCTAGCTTTCATCGAACATTCCTGAAGATTTCCACGTTTCCCAACTCTAAGGACGAACATAACTGAATTCATGTTGCAAGAACATCTCCCTTTAGTATATCCCCACCCTTTCTCAATTAATGGTACACACTCCTCATGAGTTATCTACGCTTCTTCGAACCTGAAAATTTTCCTTTTGTTTCATTCAAATTTCGTCTTTCTTGGGTGCGGGCCATCGCATGCAGATTTGCTATAATAGGCGCATGGTTCGAGTGAGTTCGTAGTAGATGCCGAACTCGAAATAGGGAAAACTTTTGCTTCCATGCTGAGTTGGCTAGAAAACGATCGAGGCCGCATTGAGCATTATCCACCCCCTGCTGCTTATTTGTCCATGTAAATTTATAGCCAAAGAAACCAAGACCCTCCAAATGGAGATCATTCAAGACATTCCAAATATTCCTCATAAGAGCCCTTCTTTTTGGAAGACCAAAGGATCTCGTTAAAATTCCCGAAGGTCGCCATGGGGAAGATATGGTAGGGCTGACATTCCGCAATAAGTCCCATGTCTTTTATCTAATTTGTTGCTCCGGCCAATTGTAAATACACAAAAAGTGCCAGTGAAACTTCGCCCCTTCCATCTGAAGATCAGCTGAAATATGATGGTGTGAGAACGTGGAAATATGTAGATTAAACGGTTGCTTCAAAGTAAACAAAACCTCCCACGATGCGACTGCCAATCATCAAGACATCCGACTGGAAAACATCTCAAAAAATACAATCGGCGAACGTTCAATTGTTACATTTGGTGTATAGTAAACTTTGTCTCCTTGAGGAAGACTACGCCTGGATCATCCTCATGTAGGATCTTCTCTAGTTCTTGAACTGTCGCCTGATTCCCAAGCCCGCGACATTTCCAAGATAGGATACTCATTGGGCTCGGCAGGGCTGGTTACTAGCCTCTGTCACTGAATCAATATCAGAAAAACTACCATCCTTTCTTTTCTTCTTGACAACTCTTTCATCACCAACACCCTCTCATCGTTTGACTCTCGTAATGTTTATCCACCGCTAGTGCATTCGGAATATAAGCATTCATACGCTTTTGTATATTAGGTTGTTGGCAGGTTAAGTGTTATTTATTTCGGCTAAGCGGTTCATATTTAGGCATAAGCAAGGCCGGGATAACAGAATGTGAAGGGGTATGTTTCTGCATGGTTTCGGTGCAAAGCTTCTGGAGGGTGTCTAATGGGGTAATGCATGGTGAGGAGAGGTTAATGGTGGTGGTCGATGGATTGTGAGGTTTGGCCGAAGGAGAGGGTTTAGCTGGCAGAGGAGGACTGGTGTTCGTAGTGGATTGAGGTATTGAGGAACAAGCAGTAAGAGAAGTGATTTTGGTAGGTGTGTTATGCATGGGGTGATTCTGGCGAGGTGGGATTTTGGAGAGGTGGCATTGGAGGGTTTAGAGAAGTAAGGCGTGGGCGTTATAACAGTAGATTAGGAAGAGAGATTCAAAGTCCTCATTGGATAAGAATGTCGCTCAATTGGCTGCGAAGTGGTTTTATGTGGTGGTAATCAGAGTCGGGTCCCATTGATACATTGACCTCGTGGAGAGAGTCAGCTAAATTATTGAGGACAACCTGATTTATCGCTGGCTTTTCAAATTGCTTGGGTGAAGTTGGCTCAGGCTGTGAATCACCCGGTTTGGAAAATAATTCTCTTCGACTGGGTTGGGGCCATGACAGACGCGCATAGCCTTCTATGCGAACCTGAACATGCTTGAGAGGGAAGTTTTCATCTATGCTCCATACGGTAGATCAGTTTCTATGACCAGCTGAATATCTGGAGACTGATCACCTAAACCGCATTGCCTCTTCATATGTCCTTTCAATCCACGCATGTTACAGAAGGAAGGAATTTTCTCATATTTAAATGGGATCCACGTCGCTTGTCCGTAACTGAACTGTATTCGAGTACCCTTTTTTAGGGATTTCGGAAGCGGGACCATAACTTTTACTCTGACACTCCGGCCCATTCCATCCATTGACTTTCGTTCGAGTTCCATAAATTGACCAGCTCCGTTAGCGATTGTTCTTAAATGTTTTTCCACTCAAATAGCAATAAGAGGTCATTTATGTGAACCCATAGTACTACTTCAGTGAAACAACCATCGACAGTTGCTCCATAATACCGAGTTCCTTAATCACAACGAGATTGTTTTTAAAAGTCCAAGGAGCCAACATCAAAACCTTCTCCATGTCGCTCCGTTGATTGAATTGAAAGGCGAAGAGATTTGTCTTTATTTCCTTAGTCGACTGGCCATGTTTGGGGCACTATGCATTGCGCATTGGTTCCAAAAAGCTAAAGGCATTGAAGGGCTTGCCGGACCAGATGGAGGCGATAATACATAAAGAGGAAGCTTCTCTTTATGAGTCATCATTGAACAAGTATAAGGGTTCCTTATCCTCTGTATTGTCTCGGTTAGCAGCGGATGAAGAGGATGCCATGTTAAGGATCTGCATAATGTAACGCAACTAGGAGAAGAGAGAATGCAAGATAAAAGAAACAAACCTAAACCAAAGAAACACAAGAAAGGGAAACACAAGAAAAGAACACTAAAACCCTAGTGGAAGACGTAACTTAAAAAGACCACAAAACGGCACAATCAAAGTAAAACTTAAGCACATATGCCAAAGGGAAGGAAATTTAACACAAGCAAATCAGAAAAATTCCAAGAGAAACATAACAGAGCAAAAGAACACAAGTAAACGATAAAAAACACACGCGAAACAATAAAAAGTATGCCGAAACCCTAACTAACAACCACATTAAATGAAGATCATCATTAATGATACAAAATCTTGGGTATTAAGTATAGTTCCATAACGCAAGACATACGCCACTAATACGATTAAAGAAAACGAAAAGACTAGCGAGAAAAAACCTATTAGAGGTTCGGGAGTTATCGTAACACGAAAAGTAAGCGAAATATACCAGATCTAAGTCCATAATTAACCAACTGGTAGAACAAGAAATTGAAAAGAGAAAACCTGGTTTATGATGAGGCAATCGTTACAACGAATTAGGAGGTGAAACTGGATCCATCCGATCCGCCATATCCCAAACAACGGGGATGAAAGAACTCCAGACTCGGGAGAAAGAAACCCTAAGCTAGAGGGAGAATATTTCTCAAAGATATGTATATTTTTTTATGTAAATATGTAAATTTTTAGTAGGTTAGATTAATTAGTTATGTTGTTAAAGTCTTAGTTAATTGAGGAGTAACAACTCTTATATAATACATTACACATTCATTTATGTAACTTTACAGAAAAATATTCTCAATGAAAATGACTCTTGGTTTTCTCGTTCTCTCTTATTCTCTCTGGAAGCTTATCCAACTTCTTCACGGTATCAGTCTTAGAGTTTTCTAACTTGAATTATGAGCTTGATTCTTCGTTTATTGTTTTAATATATTGTTGAATTGATTGTGCTTTTTTTTTTCCTGTTATTAAGAAATTGCGAGGGTTTTCGGATTTCAAATTTGAATTTCTGTTCTTTTTCCATTTTTCATTACTTACGCAAAATCGAAGGTTTTTAATTTCTCGAGTCTTAGATCGGAGGTTTTTAACTAATTCTTCTTCGTTCTTTGTCAATTTTGATGCATTTTTAGGCGAGTTTTTCGAATCATTTTTTTATTATTTGTCTAACATAATCTTCATGAGTTGAGTGTTGAAGCGATCTTGTTGATAAGATTTTCCAATGGTGCAACATGCACCTCCATCCCCCGCCGAGAATGTTCAGGTGCAACCAGGTCCGGTGGTTCCTCCGCCACCTCTGCCGTTTCAGCCTCCTCTTGATAATCCATTACAGTTGTCTACCTCGGCAACCCTTGTATGATTTTGATAACCCATCCCCTTACTGGTAGTGATTACAAATCTTGGAGAAAGTCGATGTCTCTTGCCCTAGGTGCAAAAAATGAGGGTTTATTGATGGGTCTAGTTAAACCTAATGACAATTCTGTTGATTATGCTACTTGAGAAAAAAAATAATTGCATGATTATATCCTAGATCTTTAATAGTATTTCAAAAGAAATTGTTAAGGCCTTTGTATATGCTAATTCGGCTAAAGAACGGTGGGAAGAAATAGGGCAGAGATTAGGAGGAGAGTAATCGCCCATTACAATATCAGTTACAGGGAGAAATTTCTACGTAGCGCAACAAATTAATTTTGTCCTAATTTGTTTTACCAAGATTAAGAAATTGTGGATCAGTTTGTTGGTTACTATCCTTTACCTATTCCTAATTGTGAAACTGGTAAGTATGTTATCCTTATGGATTCACAAACTAAACTGATTCAGATTTTAATAAGGTTGAATGAGTGTTTTGATAATGTTATGAGCCAAAGTTTATTGTTGGATCCTTTACCTGTTGTGAATAAATCTTATTCTATGGTTATGATGGCTGAGAAACAACGTTCCTTACAATCTGTTTTCCTAGAATCATCTGACCAGGTTGCCGTGATGGTTAGGAATTTAGGTAATGTCCATTCAAAGGGATTACCTCTTATGGTAGGGGTAGAGGATTGGTTAGAAAGTCTAAAGAGGATAGGGCTAAGCTAAAGTGTACTTACTGTGGGGATGTGAGGCATGAGGTAGATGAGTGTCTTCAGCTTCATGGTGTTCTTGATTGGTATAAAAAGCTCTAAAAGCAAAATGGCCATTCAATTGTTAATATTACCATTAAAAAAGAGTTAGTTTCTTCTTTAAACCACCTGATTTTCTGCTATGTTTCAACATGAATTAGCCGCATATTTTGCTACTAAAAATCAAAGAAATTTCTGTTGATTGTGCAAATATTGTTACTTTTGCAAGTGTGTTAATTTCTGATTTTTGTCTTTTTGTTACATAAGATATACCTAGGAAATCATAGGTATTGGATACATGTGCTAGTAAACACATGTGTTCCAATATACAGTGTTTTTCCTCTATAAGTTTACTATCCTGCCCAGTCAATATTTTACTTCTTGATGGGGCTTCAAAAACTGTTTGCCACTCAGGAACAGTTTGTGTTACTAAGGATGTAATTTTGAATAATGTTTTATTTGTACCATCTTTTAAGTATAATTTTCTATATGTCTCTCAATTAACTACTAATAATGATATGCAAGTTGTCTTTTCTAACTCTGGTTGTTTGATACAGAACTAGAAGAATAGAAAAGTTATCACAAAAGTCATATTGTTGGGAAATTTGTACATTTTACTTTTTGATTTTGATGTTCTTCATAAGTTTAGAAATTTCTCTTTCTGCAGTTATGTCAGTACTTGTATCAAATTTTTAAAATTTTGGCATGTTGGTTGTGATGCTTCTGTTACGCTTTATCTTATTTACCTTGTTTGAACAACTTGTGTGATAAAACTGATATAGCTGACCTTAAACAATGTAATCCTTGTTGAAAGGTCAAACATCATAGATTACCAATTAGTAATAGTTCTATTCAAATTTCTGATGGTTTTAATCTATTATACGTAAATATTTGGGGACATTGCAAAGATGCTAATTTAACAAATACTGCTTATTTTTTACCATTGTGGATGATTTTAGTCATGCTACTTGGGTTTTTTTTTTTTTTTTTTTTTTTTTTTTTTTTTTTTTTTATGAATAATAAGACTCAAGTTGTCAAAATTCTAAAGGATTTCATTGTTAAGATGAAAACACAATTTTAACTCTGTCAAGATGATTAGATCTGATAATTGTCTGGAATTTCTCAACTTAGATTGTAAAACTGTTTGCGTCATTGCATCAAACAACTTGTGCTTATACTCCTTAAAAAAATGGTATTGTTGAGAGAAAGCATATACATTTCTTTGAAATTGCTAGGTCTGTGATGTTTCATGCTTAGTTGCATTTACATTTTGGTACACGTGTCCCGTGCACGCACTTTAGGGCGCTTTTAGTGCCAATTTAATGTCATTAATGTGCATAATCTCGTGTATTTAGTGCTTTTGTATTCTCATGGGCAAAATATTGTGTTTGTGTTATTTATGAGCTAAAGCAGGTTCAATTAGACCAACACAGGGAAACCGGACCAAGAGGGGTGAAACAACAAAGGAAGAGGCAGGACTTGGCCGTGCAAGGCATTCCTCGCCCGTGGAGAACTCCACGGTCACGGGGCATCTCACCTGCGCCCGCGGGGAAGAGAACATAATGGATCCTGATTTTCAACCCCCAAAGGCCGCGTCCGCGGAGGACTCAGTCCGCGCCCGCGGACATCTGAAACTCGTGGCCGCGGAGGATTTAATCCGCGCCCATGGACAAAGGCTCAGAAAACTATGAAGAAATCAAGCATCCAAGTCCACGACCGAGGAGCTATGAAGACCTCGACCGTGGCATTCTACTCCACGGTCGAGGAGTGAAGCCAACCCACGACCGTGGCCCCAAATCTGCCTAGACCCTTACCCATTGCCACGGCCGCGGACTATCTTTATGCCGCGATCTCAGCGAGCAACCCCTGTGTCCTTTAGCAAACACGATTTTGCCTATTTTTTACCAGCACTTTTCTCTCTTATCTGTATATATCCTCCCATTCGAATTTACCCTATCTTGGGCACGAATTTGGAGCACTTTTCAACCACCATCACTTCCAAGGAGGAGAGAAGGGAAAGAAGGAGTCACATCATCTTCCCCATTGATCAAACTTGGGTTTTATCATTCTATTTTCATGTTTTCTTGTATTTCCTTACATTTTCTGTTAGTTTAGGGTGGAATGGGTGAGTAGCACCCTATTTTCTATCCTTGATCATGTTTAACCTTGATTGAAGATAAATATGTGATTATTAACTTTTGGTGTTACCCTTTTTATGCAATTTAAATGTTCTATAATTCTTGTTTGAATTGTCTCATGCTTAGATGCTTATTTTAGGATTGATCACCCTTTTAGAAGCATTTATTGTATGTTGCTAGAGATTGGAATTCACTTTCCATGATTGTTGAAGCTTCAATCTCCCTTAGTAGTGAACAATGCTTGATATCATTGGTGGCATTATAGAGTTTGGCCTCTAAACCCGATCGATTCGAGGTTTATGCTTTATTTATCTGATTGTTCTAGTTCATGATCATCCAATATCAAATTAGTGTGAAAAGAGCTTGTTTGGATCACTAATTGATTTGGGTAGGGATAAATCGATAAGCGGACCTTCGATTTATCCACAATTAAGGAACAATACAATTTACATAAGCGGACCTTGTAGATTGTGGGATAAGGGTTTAAATTGCATTGAATTGGGGCATCAACAATAATCCGTAGTAGTCAGATTCAAGGGGATACTAGATCGAGGGTAGGCCTTTTTAATATATTAAAAAATCGAAAATATTTGCTTCTTATCTTTCTTTGATCCTTTGATTAATCTAAAACACTAAAAACATCTATTGCTTTTCTCGGTTGATAGTTAATTCTCGGTAGACTTTAGTTGTTAGACTCAATTAAAATCCCTCCCCCCCCCCCCAATTTACTTGCTTGTGTTTATTGCTTTTATTACAACCTAAATCACTAATTGCTTGAAGTATTTGAACCAACAATACTCATCGTTCTCCGTGGGATCGACTCGGAATTAGCGTGTTGAAGAAAAAAACTTTATCCCACATCGAAGAGTGAGTGCATGTATATGGCGTTTAATATTGATTCTGGGATAACTCAAAATCACCATTGCCTGTTAGCGTGTTGGTCCCCTCAACTTTGTGCCTTACTTGTAAAAAAAATAATAGAGGATTATGGTGCTTGTTAAATGAAGATAAAATACAAATGAAATGAGGAAAGCACGATGATTTTATTCCATCAATTTGTATCTATAAAAAGAGGGAAATTAGAAGTTGCTGATTCAGCAACACTCTATAACTGATTAGTAAGTAACTATACTAACACTCCTTTATACTCTAACATACACCCCCCCTCCCCCCCAAACTAGACCACGTGGCTTTACCAATGAGTCGGGATAGTTCGGAATTCAATTTAATTACTCTAATTTGGTAGGGCGAACGCTTCGACGACACGTTCGCATCCTTCCAAATTTTGGTGCCGTTGTCGGGAGACGGTGTGTGTAGTGTTATTTTCCTTTTCAAGCACCATCTCTAGCATATTAATTATCTATTGTATTGCTTAACTAGTAATTGACACTCACTAGTTTGTGTGATTTTGGTTATGTAGTGCATGTTCACCCGCTCCCAAGGAGACAAAGGACTTTGGTTTGAGCCGAATATCGTTGAGAAAGAAAGAATACTGAGAGGACGAGCTCGATTGCTTGACGAGATCCGGAAGTCTTTTGAAAGCCTCGACATTGAGAGCGGCGAATCAAGCGAACCTGAGGCAATGGCAGCAGAATGAGCACCTGAGAAGACATTGAAAGAACTGGCCAACACAAGGGTCAACCAAGAACCCTTGTGTATTACTTTCCCCGAGATTGGAGCTGATACACAAGTCGAACTGAAGACAGAGGTAGTGAACTTACTACCCTCCTTTCATGGAATGGCTGGGGATGATCCACATAAGCATCTAAAAGAATTTCATGTGGTATGCTCTTCCATGAAACCAGCACGGGTTACCGATGAACAGATTAAGCTTCGAGCCTTCCCATTTTCTCTCAAAGATTTGGCTCGTGATTGGCTTTATTATCTTCCGGCCGACTCGGTTACCACGTGGGATTAGATGGAATCTCTCTTTTTGGAAAAGTATTTTCCAGCATCAAGGGCCACAAACATTCGAAAGGGGATAAGCGGTATCCTGTAGATGCAAGGGGAGACGTTATATGAGTAGTGGGAAAGATTTAAGAAACTCGTGTCGAGTTGTCCTCAACATCAAACAACTGAGCAGCTGTTAATATAATATGTTTATGAGGGCTTTTGTGTAGTTGACAGAAATATGATCGACAGTGCGAGTGAAGGGCACTATCAGACAAAACCCCCACTAAGGCTTGGGCCCTTATTTCGAAGATGGTTGCGAACATGCAACAGTTTAGGACTAGAGAGAGTGTCAGGGCAAGTCAAGGAACCCAAGGATCCGATATAGAGGACCGGCTGGATCAGTTGACGACCCTTGTGAGAAAAGTAGCTGTTGGAAATATGCCTAGCCCTAAATCGTTCAAAGTGTGTTATGTCACAGATCACAACACTGACAATTGCCCGATTCTAGGAGAGGATATTGAGGCCCATGAAAGTTCTTGTCACAATTGGTATGAAAGGCCAAGGTCACCTCCGGAAAGAAGGAAAAATGACCCGTATTCAAACAGTTACAATCTGGGATGGGGGAATCATACAAATTTCAGCTACGGTCCACAGAATCAGATCGTTCAGAAATCGGGAGAATAGAGCCATCAAAATAGGCCTCCCTTCCCAAAGGGAGTTTACCAACAGAAAGCACCGGTCGAGTCAAATCCTTCGGACCCATCCCTTTCAGATATTGTTAAGAGCCTCGCGAATAGTACAATCCAGCTGCAGAAGGACAACAAATCGAGATTCACCAATCTCGAAACTCAAATGAGCTAAATCACCTCTGCCGTATCAAGGCTAGAAAACACCCAAGGGGGAAAGTTACCGGCTCAACTGGAAGTCAATCCAAAAAATGTGAGTGCCATTGTTGTTGTGAATGAAGAGTTACTTGGAGAGCCTGAAAAGCCCGAGTATACTTCATAGGTAAAGACTGGAGAATTGCATGAAAATCCGAGGACAGAAGAGATACCAACTCCCCAAGTGGCCGAGGTTCAGGTTCAGACACCGAAATGGAAGATTGCTAAGGAGTTGAGAAGATAAAAAGAGGCATTAGCTGCATGCTTTCCTGATCGCCTACTGCCTTTTCCTACCAAGAGATGCTCTTCACGGAATGAAATTGACAATGTCAGCAAGGGAGTCTTGAGAAGCGGGAAGGTACTTGAGAAGGGGAAGATAAGAGATGAAGAAAAAGGCAACGTAGAGTACATCACGACCGCGAGAGAAAAACCCCTCGACCGTGGGGAACCTCAAGCCTCGATCGAGGGAACATCATGCCTCGACCGTGGTCACCGGGACAGATTGGGTGGAAAGTGCACTGGAAGAGCTTCCGCTCCCGCGGAAATTAGTACCTCGACAGCGGAAAACACCACGACGGTGGAGTCTGAACAGCACGACCGTGGAAGGAAACAACAAGAAACAGGGGGTCATTCTGTACCATTGTCCACGACCGCGGACTTGCACGCCTCGACCGCGGGAAATCCCACGCCCACGGCCCCTAGTTCAGCCTCAATCGGGGCACCTGGAAATTCAAGACCAAATTTCCCAACCCCTCCACTTCCGTTTTCGAGTCAAATGAAGAGGATTCCAGACAAAAATAGAGGCAAGGAGACAATGGAGGTATTCAAGAAAGTTGAAACTAGTATTCCCTTGGTAGAAGCCGTAAAACAGATTCCTCGATATGCAAAGTTTTTGAAAGACTTATGCACAAACAAAAAGGCGACTACAAGGGAATGAGAAGGTCCTTATGGGGGGAAGTGTTTCGGCGGTTTTCCAGAAAAAGATGCCGTAGAAATGCAAGGATCCGGGAATGTTCGTCATCCAGTGTAAAATTGGTAACACTAGAATAGAGAAAGCCATGTTGGATCTAGGGGCATCCATCAATGTGATGCCCCATTTTATTTTCGATAGCTTAAACTTGGGGCCACTGAAGGATACGAGGGTGGTCATCTAATTAGCCGACCGAAGCACCTCGTTTCGGACGGGGTGATTGAGGACGTGTTAGTTGAGGTGGATAACCTCATATTTCAAGCGGATTTCTATGTGCTGGATACACATGGAGATTTATCAAATTCCACTCCAATCTTACTTGGGAGGCCATTCTTGAACACCTACCAAACAAAGATTGATGTGCGAGAGGGAACTCTTAGCATGGAATTTGATGGCCAAGTGGTGCAATTCAACATCTTTGAATCGATGAAGTATCCCAAAGATTTGCATAGTGTGTATTCTATTGATTTTATTGATGCTATTGACCCTTTTGTAGAGGAAGTGCTTGAGTATTATTGCAGGGATCAAGAGACAATTGAATTGTAAAATGATCTAGAGGAGATAGAGTCAATGGACACCAAGGAAGAGTTGGTGTGGATAGTGGAACAATCACAATCTTCAAAGCCATTCTGAACCAAGTCCATTCCCAAATTCATACCATTACCCGAATCTCAAGAAAAAGTGCTACCCTCTACCATCAAAGCACCAACTCTTGAGCTCAAGACCCTCCCTTCCCATCTCAAATACACATATCTTGGGGAGGAAGAAACCTTACCGGTGATTATCTCATCAAAGCTCACACCCACTCAAGAACAAGCATTGATCGGGGTCCTCAAGATGAACAAGGAAGCTATAGGGTGGACCATGGCCGATATCAAGGGCATTAGTCCAGCCCTATGCATGGATCGAATACTGCTTGAGGATGATGCCAAGCCTAGTCGGGAGCCTCAACGACGACTCAACCCGCCAATGATGGAGGTCGTCAAGAAAGAAGTGATCAAACTGTTGGATGTGGGGATCATCTACCCCATATCCAACAGTAAGTTTGTGAGCCCGACCCAAGTGGTTCCGAAGAAGTCTGGAGTGACAGTAATAGAAGGAAAGAATGGTGAAATGGTGCCTGCGCGCCTACAGACAGGTTGGAGGGTTTGCATAGACTATATAAAGTTAAACACAGTGACAAGGAAAGATCATTTTCCTCTACCCTTCATCGATAAAATGCTTGAGAGGCTAGTAGGGCATCCTTTCTATTGCTTCTTGGATGGATTCTCGGGGTACTTTCAAGTACCAATCGCACCCGAAGATCAAGAAAAGACAACTTTCACATGCTCGTTCGGAACATTCGCATGGAGGCGCATGCCCTTTGGACTATGCAATGCCCCTGCAACATTTCAAAGATGCATGGTTAGTGTCTTTTCTGAATTTATTGGTCATTTCATAGAGGTCTTCATGGACGAATTTAGTGTTCATGGTACATCTTTTGAAAATTGTCTTGATAACTTGGTAAAAATCTTGCAACGATGCATTAAGAAAAAATCTTTTATTAAATTGGGAGAAATGCCACTTTATGGTGGAACAAGGAATTGTGCTTGGCCATGTGGTTTCTAGTAAGGGAATAGAAGTAGATAAGGCGAAAATTGATATTATTTTCTCTCTCCATTACCCCGCAAATGTGCGGGAAGTGCGTCCCTTTCTTGGTCATGCAGGATTTTACATGAGGTTTATCAAAGATTTCTCAACGATTGCTGCTCCGTTGTGTCGGCTGATACAAAAAGATGTGGAGTTTGATATGAGCAAGGAATGCAAGTTGGCATTTGATGAGTTGAAGAGGAGATTGGTCACTCCTCTGATTATTTAGCCGCCAGATTGGGAATTGCCTTTTGAACTAATGTGCGATGCCAGTGAACAAGCCTTGGGGGCAATTTTGGGACAGAGAAGAGGGAAAGTGGCCCATGTCATCTATTATGCCTCACGTACTTTGAGTCCAGCTCAGATGAACTATACTACCACAGAAAAGGAACTTCTAGCTGTTGTGTTTGTGTTAGAGAAGTTTCGGTCTTACCTTGTTGGGACAAGGATCATCGTATATACCGACCACGCAGCATTGAGGCATCTCATGGCTAAGAAGGAGGCGAAACCTAGGCTTATTCGCTAGATATTACTTCTTCAGGAATTTGACCTAAAGATCAAGGTTAAGAAAGGAGCAAAAAATGGTGTTGCACTCAGCAGGATAACTCAAGAGGAGACGAACCTGCCTCTCTGGGAAAGCTTTTCGGACAAACAACTACTTGCAATGACATACGCGAAGGTTCCTTGGTATGCCAACATGGTGAATTACTTGGTGTCCAAGCGATTTCCTAGTGGGATGAGTAAGCCTCAGAGACAGGTTGAAGAGTGAATCGAAGCATTTTGTTTGGGATGATCCCCACCTTTGGAAATATGGTTTAGATCAAGTAATTAGGAGATGCATCCCCGAAGACGAAGTGCAGTTGGTGCTTAATTTTTGCCACTCATACGCTTGTGGAGGCCATTTTGGACCGAAGAGGACGGCCTACAAAGTACTTGAAAGCGGTCTATATTGGCCAACCATTTTCAAGGATGCCCTCTTGTTTTGCAAAACCTGTAAGAGGTGTCAAAGAACCGGAAATGTGTCACAGAGGAATGAGATGGCCCAGCAACCAATTGTTGTTTGTGAGATCTTAGAAGTGTGGGGTACGGACTTTATGGGGCCATTTCCTACATCCTATGCCAATGCCTATATTCTTCTTGCGGTTGACTACGTGTCAAAGTGGGTGGAAGCCAAGGCCACCCGGACCAACGATTCAAGGTTGGTTGTGGAATTTTTGAAATCCAACGTATTTGCAAGATTTGGAATTCCAAAGGCCATCATCAGCGACCGAGGAACCCATTTTTGCAACTGAACATTTGAATCACTGTTGAAGAGGAATGGGGTTGTTCACAAAGTCTCCACACCTTACCACCCTCAAACGAACGGTATGGCAGAGACATCAAATCGAGAGATTAAGCAGATCCTAGAGAAAACAGTCCAACCAAACCGGAAGGACTGGAGCTTGCGTCTAGAAGATGCTCTGTGGGCTTATAGGACGGCGTACAAGACGCAGATAGGGATGTCTCCATATCGCATCGTTTATGGAAAACCATGCCACTTGCCTGTGGAACTTGCACATAAAGCCTATAGGGCAATCCGGAAATGCAATCTGAACTTGGATGAGGCTGGACTGCATAGGAAGTTGCAGTTGTAAGAGCTCGAGGAGATAAGAAACGAAGCATTCGAAAATGCTTTGTTGTACAAGGAAAAGACGAAGCAATTTCACAATGCAAGAATCTCGAGAAAGGAATTTGTGGTGGGAGACAAGGTACTCATGTACCACTCCCGATTTAAACTGTTTCCGGGTAAGCTGAGGTCCCGTTGGATTGGACCCTTTGTGGTTACAGGAATATCACCATATGGAGCGGTGGAGATAGAAAGTGGAAAGACCGGAAAGAGTTTCAAGGTCAATGGGCATCTTCTCAAGCCCTTTCTTGAGAACTCACAAGGAGACTACATGAAGGAAGAACAAGTGGAAGACTTGGAAGATCCACACATAGCATAAACGGAACCCGTTGAGCCAACAACGTAAAACAAAGGCGCCTGTCGAGAGGCAACCCGACGGTAATCTTTAAATTCTCGCATTTAAATTCGTATATAAAAGTAGTTTAGTTTTATTTTCTGCTTTTTGAGGTTTTTGTTAAGATGTGTGTAGGTATTAAACAATCAAGACAAGAGATAGTGTGGAATGGGGGTGAGGACACCCAAAATTGTGAAAATCTGCCAAGTGACTCACCACGGTCGAGGGACAGCATAGGCCGCGACTGGGGTCTCCATTGCATAAAATCATGGAAATGTTCTGGACGGATTCCCGTGGGCGAGGATAATATTTGCGCGATCGTGGAGAAATCTGATCCGCCCTCGAGGAGCCAATCATCACGACCGCGGAGATTCAGGATAGAATACTGCCAAACTCACTAGACGAAATTTCCGCGGTCGAGGCACATTTTCGTGCGACCGTGGAGAAAGTTGTTCCGCGCTCGAGGAGTCACGACCGCGGAGATTCAGGACAGAATACTGCCTAACTCACTGGACAAAATCTCCACGGTCGAGGCACAGTTTCACGCGACCGATGAATACTGCTCTCCGCGGCCGAGGGTTTATTCTGCGCGACCGAGGAGAGGGACAATAAAAAACAGGCCAGTTTTCTGAGAGAAGGTCCTCGATCGAGGACAGTACAACCCCTCGACCAAGGAGGTCAAATTTTGGGCCCACGACCGCAACACTGGATCACCCCATGACCGCAGCAATTGAACAAGTATAAATACCTCAAATTCGCAAAAGTAGGGCACAAAAATCTCTTCTTTCCTCCTCCACCGTGGTTGAGCGAAAAACACACACACACACACACACTCAAACTCCATTCACACTCAATCTTTCTCTCTCAAACTCTCAACACACCTCACCCATATCACAATACATCATTTTTTTTCCGAACGATTGCGGATTTGGGGCGAAAATTGAAGCAGGTCGGGAAAAAAAAGGCGCGAAGAACAAGTTTGAAATTTTCTTCGATAAAACTATAGTGGTATGTAATTCTTTAGCTTCCTATTGATATTTTATGTTATATTATGATGTTAGGAAGTTGTTTGGCCTTCAATTTCATATTTATGCATGATTTTGAATTGATAAACTATCAACTTTTTAACCCTTTGAGTATTGCTTGTTCAAAGTCGATTGTGATGATGCATAGATATCATATTGATGATGAGTATATGTTTGTGATTGGAATGATAAATTTTGTGTAGATTGTTGAATTGGAATGATTGAGTTGTGGTTAAGGTAGCCATTCAAGCATGATGTGTTCATTGTTATGTTTTTAATGGACGAATTGTTGTCATTTGAATTTTTAGGACTAGTTATTTTATGTTTTATGTGATGAAGTGAACTAGTACCTATTTTTGTTGAAATAATATGCAATTTAAGTTCAATTGTAAATCATTTATTCTTGATGCTTGTTTGGTTATCATTTAATCAATTGTCCAGGGCCAAGTTCATATTTTGTGGAGTAATTGAGTTAATTTTGCATGAACTTGTATTTACTTGGTTTTAATTGGATTGTGATTTGAGGATCATATGTGGTTAGATTGTTGAATTAATTTGAAATATGTTATCACACAGCGTTTGATTTGTGTTTGGGTGTTTTTAAGATAAAAATGGCACCAACAGGGAAGAAACAGACTAAAAAGGCACCAGGGAAGGCAACAAGCACAAGCAAGGCTCTGACTACAAGTCGGGTCCGGGGCAAGGGAAAAATGGTAGTCAGCGAAGACCCGAACATTGAGAGCCCAAGACAGGAAGAGGCTCAAAACACAGGGGTGGAGCCAGACCATTAAAACTTAGTCCTGAGAGAGCAGAAACACTATGCACTTTTCAAGGCACTAATGAAATGTGAAATCGGGCCTTCTCGCCACATCAAGCCTCAGTGTTTAATTGCAATAGGAGTCAACGAAAATGTTGATGAGCTACTGGAGGCATCAGGCCTCACTGAATTACTCAAGCCTAGGCCCATTTACCTCGACTTCATAGTGGAATTTGTGAGTACCTTCGAGGTGACTCCGAATGATGATAAATGTGGCAGCCGGTATGCCACAATCTCCTTCAACCTTGAAAATGTAAGGAGAGAGCTTCGGATGTCAGACCTGAGGGACATTTATGGACTTCTAGAACCGCTCGAGCTGGAGGATAGTGACGTTGAGGATATAGCTGAGGTGGATGCCTACGGATCCCAATACAACGTGGCAGAATTCTGGGCCGAGTTGACAGTTGATGAGGGCCTGACGCCTGCACAGGCGTATGACTCAAAGAGCTCAAAAACCACTTGGATTAGAAATTCGGTGATTAGGGTGATTCAAAAGCTTCTAGCACTGACTATTTTTGGAAGAAAGGAGATGGGAGCTGCCCGGACAGACGAGCTAAATGTCCTTGGTCAATCTTCACCAAGAGGAAGAGGAGCTATGAGGATATGATAGTGGAGTAATTCCAGAAAACAGTGAAGGCCTTGGAGAAGAGGAGAAAAAAAGAGCCGAAGCACATGGCTCCGGTACTGAATGGAGCACTGATCACACCTATCCTCGAGCACTTTAGAGTGAATTTGGACAACCACAAGCCCATTTCAGATGCCTTTCTAATTGTGTTGGAGGAATTGGCCTAGATGAGAGTCGTGATCACGAGAATGATCAATGGAGTACGTGCACCTTTCGTACTCCAAAGAGTAGGCCCAATGCTTCACCTACCGAACAACCACCTCACCCAGATCCACAGTATGGCAAAGTCCAGAGTCAACTTGGCCATGAGTTCGACAGCCCACACAGAGGTATCCGAGAACCTTACTCGTGCAGAGCGCGATCACATCCATGGTGACCAGGGTTCGAGACCAGTCGAAGAGGGTACAAGTAGAAGCCAGCAGCCGTCAAAGAAGAGGCCTGCAGTGACCATAGAGTCAGATGCAGAGTTCCGGGAGCAAGTGACCACCTGGCTAAGCAGCATAGAAGATAAGCATTAAGAGCTCAAGGTAGAACTCCAGGATGTAAGAAAGGAAATGAGGGAGAGTCACAACAAGATCACCGGGCTGCTCAACAAAATTAAAGAATGCTTCACAGGCTCGAGTTGCCAATCCTGACGATCTAAGCACCGGAAATGCCCTTCCCGTTCTTTACAAACTTAGTCTTCAACTAAGTTTGGGGAGACACTCGGGGGAAAAACATTCCCGGCCGCTCCTATTTTCCCATTTCCGCCTGGTTCTCTTCTATGAATGCATTTGAATTTGAATTTCTACTATTTTAGCCTGTGAGCCCTTTTTGCTGCTGTTTTGACTTTCGACTATTTTGGCCTATGAGCCTCCTGACATTGCACTTGACATTATTTTTCCTGCTTGATGGAAACATTTGTATAACGTGGCTTGTTCTAATTTATTGGTGGCCTTGGAGCCAATTGGTTTGATTGATTGGTGCCTCTACTGATTAAATTAATTGTGTTAATACCTCACACACGCTTTTGGAGTAGGACTTTTAATAATTAGTTAGTTAGTTAGTTAATAACTATGCAAAGTGATGAATGATATGGTTAAATTCGACGAGCACCAACTTGTACTCCTCTTTTTCGCAAACTTAGTTTACAACTAAGTTTGGGGAGGGGGTGGGATTCGTACAAGTTGGTAGCTCGAGAAAGCAATTGGAATAGTTTAAGAAGGAAAATTATGGCGTTGATTAATGATGAAAAAAAAAATTCGAACACATATTTTTGGAAAGAAGCACATGGTAGAGCATGACAGGCTTTTTAAAACAAAATTGAGCATACACTCAAAACTTTTGATCAATTTCTTTTGCAACCAAGTGAGTCTTTGAGCCTAAAGCATACTCTCATTTTTGAAGTAAAATCAAATTTTCTTTCGGTGCAAAAATTCTTTGAATGTATTCAATTTCCTCTAAAACTTGCCCTAATTCTCTACCTTTGATTAAGTCGGTATGTGTGATGACAATGAAAATGATTTTAGGCATTTCTTAATTTAAACATTTTTCAAAAGCTTGAAAACAATTCCTTTTGACAAGAAATACACAAATTGCCCCTAGTTAGCCCTTTGAGCTTAAGCCTTTTTGTTTGATACCCAACACTACAAGCCAATTTCCCTTTCATTTTGTGAATATTAGTTCAATTTCATCAAGTGGTTTGTTGTATGAAGTATGGGTTGTGAGAAATTCGGAACTCGAGTGAGGATTTGAAGAACCGGATCAGAAAACTGGGTTTAAACTTAAATTAGTGGAAGAGGTTAGGAGGAAACCGGGCTTAGGTTAGTAATAACTTCCGTTCACAACAGTTTCAGTCTGTTGCGCCAAAAACCGTTGTGGAAGCCCCGTTTCTGCAACTTGTAGCAGCTGAGCTAAAGTCTATTACAACTCCCTCGTCTTCAGGATTCGAGCTTCAGTGCCTATATACATTTGAATCACTTGTAAATGCAAGCTAGATAGTATAGTTTTCCCTCTGTAAAGATTACACTAGTGAGAGATTTAGAAGTCTAGGGTTTCTACTCCAATTCGGCTTGTGAATTGGGGATTTTCTAGTTTCTGGGAAATTCTTGTAATTGCTTGTGTAGTGGAGTGAATTGAGGTGTATAGAGCCTCTGTGGATGTAGATCACCTTTGATCGAACCACATAAATCCCTGTGTGTTCATTTTATTTCTAGTTTCTGCATCCGAGCACTGTTCGGCCGGTTTCATTTTTTATTTCGTCCGAACATTATTTTTCCTTGATTTTGTGTGACTTTGACCTTCTCATAACAAGTGGCGCCGTCTGTGGGAAAGCCTCTCACACAAGAAGAAGAAGAGAATGTCAGGAATGAAGATGGGCCTGGACAAGTTTTCAGGGAAAAACGATTTCTCTCTATGGAAAATCAATATGAAGGCTATCTTGGTGCAGAATAGGTTATCAAATGCTCTCAAACCTGAAGATGAGTGGGTGGAGGCTGAGAAACCTAAATATGGTGATATGGGTCAGAAGGCATTGAGCTTGATCATCCTGTGTCTTGGGGATAAGCCTTTGAGGGAATATTCAGATGTAAGACTGCAATTGAGGCGTGGACCAGGCTGCGGGAGCTTTACCAGTCCAAGTCAGTTCCAATAAGCTATTCCTCAAGCAGAGATTACTGGCTTTCAAGATGGTGGATGAAAAGGTAATTTCTGATCAACTAGATGAGTTTACAAAGCTTCTTGATGAACTGGAAGATCTTGGGGTAAAAATGGAAGATGATGACAAAGCTTTGATGGTACTAAATGCCTTGCCAAGATCTATGGAGAGTTTCAAGGACACTCTGATGTTTGGAAGGCAAGATAAGTTGAGTTATGACTCAATTATTACTGCTCTGAAGACCAAATGTTTGCAGAATCAAGGAGACAAGAAAGTAACTCAATATGGTGAAGGTTTGAACATTGAGTTCAAAAGAAACTATCAGAAGAAGAAGGACCAAACTTCAAGAGATTTAATGAATGGAAATAATACTCAGAAGAAATCTGGAGAGTGGGTAGAAAACAAGAAGTGTTTCAAATGCAAACAAATTAGACACCTGAAGAAAGACTATCCACAAAAGATGAAGAAGAAGGAAGGCCAAGGTGTTGAAGCTGCTGCTGTTGAACATGAAGAAGACATACCAGAAGTTCTGAATATTACTGAGTCAAAGATGGAGAAGGAGTGGGTTCTTGACACTGGATGCTCTTTCCATATGTGTCCTCATGAAGAATGGTTTCAGAACCTCAAGAAAGAAGATGGAGGGTGTGTTTTCTTGGGAAATGATCAATCCTGCAGGGTTCAAGGCACTGGATCAGTAAAAATTAACATGTTTGATGGAATTACAAGAACTATCACCAATGTGAGGTATGTACCTGGTCTCAAGAGAAATTTACTCTCCCTAGGATCTCTTATTACTACTGGATGTGAATTCAAGTCTGTTGATGGTCAATTACACATAACTAAAGGAAACAAACTGGTGATCAAGGGAAAACAACATAATGGTATGTTTATCTTGATGAGAAAGCATGTGGTTGGTTGTGTGGGCAACATTCTAGGCAAGAATGAATTAATACTGTGGCATAAGAGGTTATGGCACATTGGGGAAATGGGATTAAAGGAATTATTCAAGAGAGGCATAACTGGAGAGGTTGGAAATCAAACACTTGAATTTTGTGATAAATGTGCATTAGGCAAATCACAAAAATTGCCTTATGCTAAGGGGGCTCACACTGCTCAAGAACCTTTAGATTATGTCCACTCAGACATTTAGGGACCATCTAGAACTGAAACTCATGGAGGAGGAAGATACTTCATATCTGTGATTGATGATTTCAGTAGGAAAGTGTGGGTGTTTATTTTAAGAAACAAGACTGATGCCTTCACCGAATTCAGAACATGGCTGATTCAGAAGGAGAATTTAAGAGGCGAGAAGCTCAAGCATTTAAGAAAAGACAATGGCTTAGAGTACCTATCTACTGAGTTTACTGACTTCTGTGATGAAAGAGGAATTACCAGACACAGAACAATCCCAATGAACGCTCAACAGAATGGTGTTGCAGAAAGATTCAACAGAACAATACTTGAAAGAGTGAGGTGTATGCTGATTGATGCTGGATTGCCAAAGGTTTTCTGGGGAGAAACCATTAATACAACATGTTATTTGATCAATAAATCACCTTCATCATCTCTCGGGTTCAAAACACCAGAAGAAGTGTGAAGTGGAAAAATTCCAAGCTATACAGATTTGAAGGTGTTTGGATGTCTGGCTTATGCACATATTAAACAAGACAAACTTGACCAAAGAGCACACAAATGTGTGTTCTTGGGGTATCCAGAAGGAATCAAAGGTTACAAGCTATGGTGTTTGGAACCAGGGAATCAGAAGCTCATGATAAACAGGGATGTTAAGTTCAATGAATCAGTTATCGGATATCACTCCACTGGAAGTCAAGAAGAACTTGATGGGACTATTGAAGCAGAAAAGATATCAGTTCAGGTGGAGCCTCAGATGGATAATAATCCTCAAAGGGTTGAGGATTTAGGAGAACACTCAAGTGACAGCTCATCAGAAGAAGAGGATGTGCAAATTGTTAATCAAAAATTGAGAAACTATAGTATTGCCAGAGATAGACCAAGAAGGCAAATCCAAAGACCAGACTTCTATGGGCAGGCTGGAAGTGTGCATTATGCACTTAGCATTGCTGAAGGCATAGAACATCAGGAACCATAGAACTTCAAAGAAGCAGTCAGTGGTAGTGAAAGTAAGCACTGGGTTAGTGCAATGATGGAAGAAATGGAATCTCTGGAAAGAAATGGTACTTGGAAGCTGGTTGATAAACCTAAAGGGCAGAAGCTAGTGAGTTCCAAGTGGATTTATAAGAAAAAGATTGAAGCTGGAGACACAGAAAGCGTAAGATACAAGGCAAGGCTTGTAGCAAGGGGTTTTACTCAGAGAGAGTGCATTGATTTTAATGAGGTTTCCTCTCATGTGGTGAAGCACTGCTCTATTAGACTTCTATATCAAAGGTGACACAAGAAGACATGGAGTTACAACAATTAGATGTTAAAACTGCATTTCTGCATGGTGACTTTATTGAGAACATATATATGAAATAGCCTAAAGGCTTTGTGATTCCAGGAAGTGAAGACAAGGTATGCTTTCTCAAGAAGTCACTGTATGGGTTAAAACAGAGTCCAAGGCAGTGGAATAAGAAGTTCAATGAGTTTATGTTAAAGGCAGGATTCATCAGAAGTCTGTATGACAGTTGTGTATACTTTGATAAGCATTCTAAGGCTGATCCAGTGTATCTGTTACTATATGTGGATGACATGCTTATTGCAAGTAAAAGTAAGCATAAAATACAGCTGCTGAAGAAGGAGTTGAGTTCAGAGTTTGACATGAAAGATTTAGGAGATGCAAAGAAGATTTTGGGCATGAGCATTTTAAGAGATAGGAATTCTGGATGTTTATGGTTGTCTCAGAGGCATTATCTTCAGAAGGTGGTGGAGAGGTTTCAGATGCATGAGGCCAAACCTCTGAGTATTCCAGTAAACCAACAACTTAAATTGTCCAAGGAGCAGAGTCCAAAAACTGCAGAAGAAGTGAATTACATGAGAAACATACCATATGCAAGTGGTGTTGGCAGCTTGATGTATGGCATGATCTGTAGGAGACCTGACTTGGCTTATTGTGCATCTTTGGTTAGCAGGTTATACACGTTAATTATGCTTGTAATTAGGTCGAGTTATGATACTATTTTATAGGAATTATGTGCATAGATGGTCAAGAATTGGATGAAATATTATATAAGTGACCCATTAACGTACTCGGCTTGTTTTAAGGTGTTTCTGAGCATTTCCAGGATAAAAAGTTGTGATTTACGACTACCGGACAAGAAAATAAGTTGGAACAGAGTGAAAACCGGCCTAAAATAGTGAAAACCAGTGGAAATTGGTCCGAACCATTCAAGAACCGGTCCAAACCGGTCCAGACCGGTCTGAACCGGTCCAGGAGCAGAATGGAGCAAGAACCGACACGGCCGCGTCAAACCTTCAACACTGCCGTGTCAAAAGTGGTGCGCAATGTTCAAAACAGCTCTGGAACAGAACACGGCCGCGTCACAATTGCAACACGGCCGTGTCAAAGTGTTGCTGGAAAAGGGAGTATTGCAAAGCAACACGGCCGGGTCACTTAAGCAACACGGCCGTGTCAAAAAGGCCGCCGATAATGAAGATCCTGTTTGATAGGGGATTTGATTTCCTAATAGGATTTGGATCTTATCTTCTCAAGGATTCGTCCCCAACTCTATAAAAAGGACCGCAAGCTCTAGGAGAAAATCATCAATCACGCAAGAACATCAATTACATTATTTTACCTAGAAGAAATCTTGGAGGACAAAGAAGACGAAGATCATCGAGACGGAGTCATCCGGGTTTAATTATTCTTTTCTAGTTTAATTCTTTACAATGTTTTTATTAGAATTTTGTATTGGATTATTACTAGGCATGAGTAGCTAAGTTATTCGTGTCCTAGAGTTAGAAAGTATGAATTTTTATGACAATGGTTTGATTGTGATTTAATCTATTTATTCCTTTCTTTATGTGTTTATCTCTATGTTTGTGCTTACAACTATATTTAGCTTGATCACCTAGATTTAGTAATTTATTTTAGCAATTCCGCTTCGAGTGGAGGGAATTGCTATCAGACTTAGAACATAGAGCGCAGTTGTCTATGACTGTGTAGGCCGTGGCTTAGGATCGTTTGGGAGTTATTAGGTTTAATTGACTCGAGAGGGTAATTAGCTTAATTAATCATCGGTTTAATCGCTTCGAGAGAAGGATTAGATTATTGTCGTGCCGCCTAATAAACATTAGAATTGGTAAATTTATAGATTAATCATATTCAACATTGAATTAATATCCTGAAATCGAAGCCCTAGGATACCCTTTCTCATTGATTGTTAGTTCTCTTTGTTTGCCAGTTATTAGTTAAATTCCTTAATTCGTGTTAAAATCAACCTTTGCAACTTAGTATCTAGTTAGGAAATTCCTAGATTATTAAGGTATCAAACTACCTAAAATTATTCCTTGTGGGATCGACCTTGACAATAGTACTACACCTACATCCGTACACTTGCGGAACACTAGGTTAGAAACCGACGTGTCAGCAGGTACCTGTCAAATCTTGGTAAAGCTCACTGGGATGCTTTGAAGCAGGTGTTGAGATACTTAAAAGGAATAATGAATTTAGGTTTAAAATTTGAGAAACAAGCAGATGTTACTGTTCCATTGGTGGGATTTGCAGGTGCTGATTTTGCAGGGAATGTAGACACCAGAAGATCTATTACAGGTTATGTATTTACTCTATATGGAACAACAATTAGTTGGAGGAGTGTGCAACAGTCTGTAGTAGCTTTGTCTACTACAGAAGCTGAATATATAACATTAACAAAAGCAATCAAGGAAGTTGTGTGGTTGAAAGGGATTCTCAAGGATCTGGGAATAAAGCAGGAGTGTGTGACCATATTCTGTGATAACCAAAGTGCACTTCATTTGGCTTTTCATGAGATATCCAAGCATATAGATGTAAGGCTACACTTTGCAAGAGATGTGATAGATGCAGGGTCTGTGGAAGTTAAGAAAGTTCATACACTTGACAATGCTGCTGATTTCTTAATCAAAGCAGTTCCTAGGAACAAGGTTGTACATTGCTCGAGCCTAATCAGGCTTGAACAATGCAGTTAAAGCTCAAAGAAGGACAGGTCGAGGTAAGGACATGCACTTATATTCATTGAGGTGGAGATTTGTGAATATTAGTTCAATTTCATCAAGTGGTTTGTTGTATGAAGTATGGGTTGTGAGGAATTCGGAACCCGAGTGAGGATTTGAAGAACCGGATCAGAAAATCGGGTTTAAACTCAAATCAGTGGAAGAGGTTAGGAGGAAACTGGGCTTAGGTTAGTTATAACTACCGTTTTCAACGGTTTCAGTCTGTTGCGCCTAAAACCGTTGTGGAAGCCCCGTTTCTGCAACTTGTAGCAGTTGAGCTAAAGTATGTTACAACTCCCTCTTCTTCAAGATTCGAGCTTCGGTGCCTATATACATTTGAATCACTTGTAAATGCGAGCTAGATAGTAGAGTTTTCCCTCTGTAAACATTACACTAGTGAGAGAATTAGAAGTCCAGGGTTTCTGCTCCAATTCGGCTTGTGAATTGGGGATTTTCTAGTTTCTGGGAAATTCTCGTAATTGCTTGTGTAGTGGAGTGAATTGAGGTGCATAGAGCCTCCATGGATGTAGATCACCTTTAATCGAACCACGTAAATCCTTGTGTGTTCATTTTATTTCTGGTTTCTGCGTTTGAGCACTGTTCGGCCGATTTCATTTTTCATTTCGTCCGAACATTGTTTTTCCTTGATTTTGTGTGACTTTGATCTTCTCAAAACACATTTAGCCTTTGAAACCTAAATGGACTATTGAGTATGAGGGAGGGTTGGAAGATAGTTGGTTTGGAAATTAGGATCGAATTTGGGTAAACTAGTGGAAAACAAAGAAGGGTGAAAGGAAACACGTGAAATAGGCTAGAATCGAGAACATTAACCTCTCCATAATTTGTAATTAGTCAAAAAAAAAAAAAAAAAAAACCCCAGAAAAACAAAAGAAAAAGGAAGTGTATATACCATTTTTAGTATTTTTCTTTTAGAATTAGAGAGGTTAATGAAAATCACATTATTTTTTTATCACAATCCCTTGGTTTGAAAGGTCTTAAGAAATACATTTCAAGTGAGGATTGATAAACATGGGAGATGTAGGCAAGAATAAGGTGAAGAAGTCGAATCTTAAGGTCGACTCAATTGGGAATTGAAAGATTGAGGTTGACTGACCATTGTTTGAGGGGTAGATGGGTAGTGCACGACTCATTTAGTCCGTTTTATAGTCACTTTTACCAAATTTTGTCCCACCTTACCCCAAGCCAACACTACAACCCATATAAAGACCTAATTGATGCATTCTCACGCACGTAAAGTACAATTTCGGGTCTAGATGATTGACAAGCGTATGGTAGGCGTTGTATGCATTTCAATGTGAGTGTAAACACTACCCCTTGTAATGCACGAGAAAGAGAGAGAGAGAGAGAGAGAGATACACTCACCCGGTGAGGATCTTAAGTTAAGAGTTTTATGTCTTGAGAGTAATGGATCTAGTCTATCACATATGCTCACTATTATCATGCTTGTTTCATTTTCTTTATGGAAACTCTCTGAAATCAAATGCCAATAAAATCCACCCTAAACACGTGTCCTTTGATCTTTCTCTTTATTGATCGGGACGAACAAGTTCTAAGTTTGGGGAGATTTGATACACGTGTCTCGTGCACGCACTTTAGGGCACTTTTAGTGCCAATTTAATGTCATTAATGTGCATAATCACGTGTATTTGGTGCTTTTGTATTCTCATGGGCAAAATAATGTGTTTGTGTTATTTATGTGCTAAAACAGGTTCAATTAGACCAAAACAGGGAAACCAGACCAAGAGGGGTGAAACAACAAAGGAAGAGGCAGGACTTGGCTGAGCAAGGCAGTCCTCGCCCGTGGAGAACTCCATGGTCGTGGGGCATCTCACCCGTGCCCGCGGGGAAGGGAACATAATAGATCCTGATTTTCAACCCCCAAAGGCCGCGTCCGTGGAGGACTCAGTCCGCGCCCGTGGAAAAAGGCTCAGAAGACTATGAAGAAATCAAGCATCCAAGTCCACGACCGAGGAGCTATGAAGACCTCGACCGTGGCATTCTACTCCATGGTCGAGAAGTGAAGCCAAGCCACGACCGCAGACCATCTTCATGCCGCGACCACGGCGAGCAACCCCTGTTTCCTTTAGCAAACACGATTTTGCCTATTTTTTACCAGCACTTTTCTCTCTTATATATATATCCTTCCAATGAATTTAACCTATCTTGGGCACGAATTTGGAGCACTTTTCAGCCACCATCACTTCCAAGGAGGAGAGAGGGCAAGAAGGAGTCATATCATCTTCCCCATTGATCAACCTTGGGTTTTATCATTCCATTTTCATGTTTTCTTGTATTTCCTTACATTTTCTGTTAGTTTTGGATAGAATGGGTGAGTAGCACCCCATTTTCTACCCTTGATCATGTTGAACCTTGATTGAAGATGAATATGTGATTATAGACTTTTGGTGTTACCCTTGTTATGCAATTTAAATGTTCTATAATGCTTGTTTGAATTGTGTCATGCCTAGATGCTTGTTTTAGGATTGATCACCCTTTTAGAAGCATTTATTGTATGTTGCTAGAGATTAGAATTCACTTTCCGTGATTGTTGAAGCTTCAATCTCCCTTAGTAGTGAACAATGCTTGATATCATTGGTGGCATTATAGAGTTTGGCCTCTAAACCCGATTGATTCGAGGTTTATGCATTATTTATCCCGTTGTTCTAGTTTGTGATCATCCAATATCAATTAGTGTGAAAAGAGCTTGTTTGGATCACTAATTGATTTGGGTAGGGATAAATCGATAAGTGGACCTTCGATTTATCCACAATTAAGGAACAACACAATTTACATAAGCGGACCTTGTAGATTGTGGGATAAGGGTTTAAATTGCATTAAATTGGGGCATCAACAATAATCCATCGGTAGATCTTTTTAATATAATAAAAAACCGAAAATATTTGCTTCTTATCTTTCTTTGATCCTTTGATTAATCTAAAATAACAAAAACATCTATTTCTTTTCTAGGTTAATAGTTAATTCTTGGTAATCACTAATTGCTTGAAGTATTTGAACCAACACTACTCATCGTTCTCCGTGGGATCGACTCGGACTTACCACTTTACCTAGTAAAGTCGGGATAGTTCGGAATTCAATTTAATTACTCTAATTTGGTAGAGCGAACGTTTCAACGACACGTTCGCATCCTTTCACATGTTTACCATATTCTATTCTTATAGCTGCTTATATTGTGAACAAAGTACCTACTTCTATTCTTGCATGGAAGACACCATTTCATGTTTTATATTCTAAGGCTCCAGATTACACTTTATTGCGACCATTTGGTCTTGCTTATGCTCATAGCTATCTAGGGCACGAAGTGCACCGAGGCGCGAGGCGCGCCCAAGGTGCACGCCTTTGGGATGCAGCCTCCAAAAAATCGAAAAGAAGCTACCTATTGCTGAACATATGACTTCCACTCATTATTATGCTAAAATAAGCATTTAAAAAGTAAATAATTGCACAGTAAATAATCACGGTCGGCGACAGTCGTCAGAGCGGCGGCGTTCATCGGAGAGGCGGTCTTAGTGGGGGTGGTAGTGAGAGGCAACAGCGAGCAGTAGAGGTTTGGTGGAGAAGAACGTTATGTACTTGTGTTTTCTAAATTAATGAAACCCTAGATATATTAAAAGGGCAAAAATATTTAAAAGTGCTAATATATTAAAAAAAAAAAGTGTGCCCTTATTTTTTAAAGAAAACGTGTTTTAAGATGCTGAAAAGGGCTGATGTACTTAAAGCGCACCTAAGGCGCACATAGGCGTGCCCCTCCGTTACTGCACCCGCCTTTCTGGTACTAAGGTGATCCCCTCACAAATAGCTGCGCCTCGCGCCTCAGGCCTCAGGCGCGCATTTGACAGCTATGCTTATGCTGTCAATATTTGTCCAAACAGACATAAGTTTAGTACTAGAACACATATGTACATCTTTTTAGGTTTTGTAGCTGGTGAAAAAAGGATATTTAAAGAATGTTAACAATGACAATACTCATGATGATTTATCTATTTTAAAAACAAGTAACTCATAGCTACTTACAAGACTTCAATTATATTCAAGTTTCCTATTTGTTAGTTTCCGATGAATGTCCCACACCTAAATCAGGGAAAGCTTATCCATTATTTTTCTTTTCGACATTCTAATTCAAGTGTATTTAGTAATGATTCCTTAGAGTTTATCGCAAGTGTGTATGTTTTAAAAGAACCAAGCGCCTTAGAAAAGAATAAAACATGGGTATTAACTGATTTACCAAAAGAGAACAATGCGATAGGAAGTAAATGGGAGAACGTCATAAGCCTAGGTTAGTAGTTAAGAGTTATACTCAGGTTTACGGAGAGGATTATACTTAAAGTTTTAGTCCAGTAGCTATGATGGTTGCACTTATAATGCTATTTGCTATTGCCACCACTAAAAACTGGCCTATATCTCAACTAGATCTAAACAATGCTTTTTTACATGGCTTTACAGATAAGAAGTTTATGTGAAACCTCCACAAGGTTATATCAAAGCTAAAAGTGACAAAGTATGTAAGTTAGAAAGGAGTTTGTATGGCTTAAAACAAGCATCATGATATTGGAACTGTGAATTTACACAAAAAAATACCTGAGTCTGGGTTCAAACAGTCTACTTCTGATCATTATTTATTCATATATTATAAACATGATATTTTCTTGCCTTGCTAGTATATTGAATGATGTTCTTGTGACTAGTTCTAATACTATTTTGATTGATCAGTTGAAGTCTTATCTTCATAAAAAAATTGCAATTAATGATCTTAATTATGCCAAATATTTTCTTGGTATTGAGATTGCTAGAAGTGAAAAAGGAACGTACTTGTGTCAATGAAAATATATACTAGATATTATGCACGACACAGGGCTAACATGCTGTAAACCAGCTCGGTCCCTTTACCAACTAACCTCCTTTTAAGCTCTACAAAAGGAGAGCTTATAGAGAAACCAAAAAGGTACAGGAAACTGATTGGCTCTCTGTTATATCTTTGCTTCACAAGGCCAGATATTAATACGCAGTACAACAGTTGAGCCAGTTTGTTAATCAGTCTCTTAAAGATCACCTAAATAGTGCTTTGAACATAGTTAGATATTCGAAAGGTTATCCAAATTTAGGATAGTTTTATGATTCAAATAGTACTTTGATTCTCACTGCCTATTGTAACGAAGATTGGGCATCATGTAAAGACACTAGAAAATTGATATTGGCGACTGTGTTTTCCTTGGCGCAACACTCGTGCCTTGGAAAGCAAAAAAAAAAAGATAATGTTTCAAAGTCATTTGCAGATGCAGAATATAGACCTCAGTTCAACTGTTTCAGAATTACAGTGGGTCTCATACATATTACAAGATTTAATGATTGCAATTATGAAGCCCATCAAAGTATATTGTGACAACAACCAATCCAGTCTTCCGCAGACGCACGAATTATTTGGAAATGATTGCCATATTGTTGAGACAAATACAAAGAATTCTTTATAGATCGACAAATACATCCAATCGAAGAATCAACTCGCATATTTTTTACAAAGATCCTCGACCCAATCAATTCTAATTTATGTTGTCAAAGTTTGGGCTACGAAACTCGTAGTAGTAGTAGCAGCAGCAGTAGTAGTAGCAGTCCAACTTGAGGGCGGTGTTGAGATATGTAAAATACGTATATTTTTTTATATAAATATCTAGTTGATTAGATTAATTAGTTATATTGTTAAGTGTTAGTTAGTTGAGGAGTAACAACTCGAATATAACACATGGGCACATTCATTTTTGTAACTAAGTTGAAAATATTCTCAATGAAAATGACTCTTGGTTTTCTTGTTCTCTCTCGTTCTCTCTAGAAGCTTCTCTGGCTTCTTCAGATATTTTTAATTTATGGAATTATTAGTGGTACTTATATCACCATACTTAAAGATATGTGTAATTTAGTGCTCATAACTTTACTTTGAGCCTTTCTAGAAAAGTATGATAATTAGGATAAAAATTCAACAAAATTAAATATTTGTGACATAATGTGTAAATAAGAAGTCATATCTACTTCTCTAACTTTATAATAACCATTCATAATTATTCCATACAAGACTTCATGAGTCCAATGAATATGCACGTATATATTATATTTCTTCAGAATTATTGTCAATGTTATTATTTTCTCATTACTTTTATTTTAAGAAATTTAATTGTATAATTCAAAGATTTGTAATCTGTTCCTAACACTGATTTATTTTTGTATAATATAACTTGTGCAAAAAGGTCAACTTCAGTACTAAACCCTGGAAGACTTCTCCGACCAGTGGTAGGATCTTGTCCAGTCCTCACCATATTTCAATGATTACTGGTTGTGCGAGTGTTTTGCCGATACCAAAATTGAATCCTCCTTCTTTGATGTGACCAGAGATGACAACCTGATTAACAATACCATCTCAATAGGTAATTGTACTATAACAATTAAATGTCAATTTCCTCTCTTTTCATTGGTCATCTCATCTCTGATTTCATTTCGGCGAGATCTAACCATGTTGGAACAAGTAGTGAAAATGACCATTAAATTGATTTTGGATCATTTTGGCGAGTTGATGGTGCTAAATTTGTGTTTCTATTGCTGGCATGCTCACAGTCGTTGGAGGAAGGAATCAACAAGAGAATGTCAAGAAAGCTCGACAAGAATTGGAAGAAAAGTACTATTTCTGGGCCACCTCCATCTTTGATGAAATTACAAGAAGAGGAGGCAGAAGCATAATGCAGTTTGTCAGCTCTCATTTGTTTGTTGGAGAAATATATACATTCTATCTCTTGGTTTACAAATAGAATTAGGCATGGATAGAAAGGAAATAGGAAAAGAAAATGAAATGATAATAAGACATCATACATTACTGGTTGCTAACACTAGCTTACAGATACTTGTTTCAAACTCTGGGAATTATTTCTTTTCCGTGCTAGCATATCAATTTGTGAAAAAAGGGAACTTTTGAGAAGTTTATTAATTTATTTTTGCATGCCTCAAAGAGCATCACACATGTGGCACCACATCTTCCCCAAAAACTATGTAGAGTAAAGGTTTCTCGTCCTAGCTTAAAACATGCCAATTTGGTCCAAAAAAGAAAGAAATTACATCAGGTACTAGTATTAGGTCTATCTTTTTCCTGGTCACATATGCCTTTACCCTTCTTGAAAAGAACTAAATGAATTGCAAATTAATCAAATACCTATAATGTGCATACATAATCTGTAGCTGAAAAATGGTTCAACAGCTGCACAAATGTCATTTCATAATTGTTAATCTATCAGCCCAAGTTCTTGTATGTAGAAAAACAATAGATAAATCCTAAATTTTAGAAATATCTAACTATTTAACTAGCGAGTCATACTGAATCTAACACATACAATCTAAGAAGATATTTACTTTGAGAGTTGAGAAAGAGGATACCAACAAAGAAGGGAAAATCAAACATCCAGCAGAGGCTAAGAAAATAAGAACATGAAATTGCATTAACGTCTTAAAGTTGATTTAATCCAAGCTAGCCTATCTAAGTCCAGCAAAGATATAAGCACTACCCATTAGACGAGACCGACAAGGGCATATAACAAGAAGTATTGGTGTTCTATCATTTCAGCCGCATATGAGGAAGGTAAATGGTTAAAAATAGATGATGGTTTTTTTGGAATACCATGGAGATAACAGAAGAATAGTGAAGAGAAGCTACCAAGATAATCTATAAGTTCCAATTTGTCGAATAACACTTTCCCACCTAGTACAGTCAAAGAGTTAACACTATGCAAAGTCAAAAACCATATAACAAATACACAACAATGTGTCTCAAATACAATTACTGGAGAAAGCGAGACATAATTTGCAGAAAAAATAGACAACCTTGAGAAGTACGCTAAATCTTTTTAACTCAGTTCACTTAGTTATCTTGTTTGTAGTTTCAGACAATCACCTGCACACTTCATGATTGATACTAAAATTAGATTTATTTTCAAAAAAAAAATTGGATATTCAGAATTTCTAATGTATTGTTACTGAAAGAAAACTTTCCAATGTATTATTACTGAAAGAAAAATACCCAATAGAAATTGCTTGAATCTTAAAACTCAATATACCTCATCTATTAGAGAGTATGTGTATTTTCACTTTATATAGGTAGATTGAGGACACTAACATAAATTAGCACAATAATACTTATGGAACCAAACCATCAAATGACAGAATCACATATTAACATTATATTACAATAATGTCAATTCACATATCTTATTTAATCTCAAAGTCCCATTTCATCATTTAACATAAGGGTCCAGGGGTATTTTCAGCAAGACTCAAAATATATTCACACTTTCAAATTGTTAAGTACTAAAGTTTACTACCCTTCCGACGTACAAGGTAAGTAAATGTGCAAAGTAAGCATATATACTCATACTAATTCAGCAAAACATAATAGATAATAATTAAAGTTCAATGAACAATCTACAAGACTACAATATTAGTGAGATATCGAATATTGTATGTACCTGCAGCCCGGATAAAGTACCTCTTGTAACTGGGGTGAGAAACTCACCAGTAAACAACTTAAAATTTTTTGGCAGAGAGCGGAGTTGTGTAGTCCAGGCAATATCAAATTATTTAGACAAGTATAGACCTGGATCGATTATGATAGGCTTTGGTTTATAATTTTACTAAAAACACAATTAGTGCCCATACTATGAGAATGTAAATACACTACAAGATAGTAAATTTTTTAATTGTAACACTATCAAGTTATGTCTATGTGTCTATTTACAGAATCCTTGAACTTACGATATTCGACTCATTAATAAAATTAACAACCCACGCATCACTCAGCAAATATTAGGTTCATGCGTAAGTTATGGAAAAATGCCTCTCAAATATTAGAAAAAGATAGCTATGGTAGAAGTTACTATAACTATTTTAAGTGTTTACCTAGAAGATGGCCTATAAATCAAATCATAATACTAGAAGATGCAGTTATGATCCAAGATGCATTCGATCAAAGATGCACTTTTGCTCACAACTCATGAAACTGAGATGGTAAAAGTCTTCAAATAAGAACGAAAAAGTGCAGACGAATAAGAAAAAGAAGCAACAACAACCATCAAGCTCATAATGCACAATCAGTTTGGACATAAACTAATTTTATTTATAACCAAGGCGGATAGAAAAGATACGAGAGAACAGAATAAGACACCAACTAAATCACAATAAAACAAACAGTGGTTTGAGCATTCTTTGAAAGTTAAGATACCGTGAGAACAAGACTGGTTATACTAAAAGTAACTTTTCTTGCCACATGTGACCAGCACACTCCTACACAAATGAATTCCATGTTCTCAATGATATGGGCCAAGTCAGCTAGATAAATAAAGCAACAAATGCACGAACCCTTCCCCCACCCTTACTTCCATTTTGTAAGAAGGTCTAATAAAGAGAGGAAAAAAAGAGCATAAAGAGAGATATACCAATTGGTAGTCTAAGGACCCCCTTGATCACTGCATCGGGAATAGATGATGGATCCTTCTTGATAACCAACTGTTTAGGACCATCAACATTTCCTGCACGATAGATATTTAGTGAAATCCCCAAATAATACTCAATATTCTACTTCCAGCATTCATATATTTCTAGTAAGATCTGCATCCTTTAAATAACACGAGCAAAATTTTCATAAAGGTTGGTTTGTTTTTTTCCTTTCAACCATGAAAAGAAAGATTTAAGGAAAAAAATTGGTTAGGTGTATCATCAACATTACCATAGGGGTCTGATAGATTCAGGTCTGCAACATCTTGGAGCATGGACTGACGATTATGCACTTGTTGTATGGTATCAAGAGGATCAAGAACTATGACCTCAGGATATTAATTTCGGTAATCCTTGAGAAGTAATTTATTAAATGATAAGAAACGATCCAAAAAATTATGTGCACATGTTCATACAAAGGACCTTCAAAAGTTGTACTTACAATTTACATTAATCCCATAATCATTGATACACTCCATGAAAGAGAAATCAAAAGACTTCGTACTACACAACATGAGATAATTAAGAAAAATAAAACCTATTAAATCTAATTTCAGGGGATGGAAATGTAAAGATGATTAAATATCAAGAAATCAGAACACATTATATGTCCGCCTCATTGCAAGTTAACAAAATATAATTAGACTCACCGAAGAAAGCATCAAGAAGTCTGAATGAACACAAACAATTTAAGAGAAATGTTCATTCCATGGTTGCCACGATCTAAACTAAAGTCAATGACTCAAGTCTCAATGTTCATCATGACAAGTTAAAATTCAGAAGAAACATACATAATCATTCCCTGTTTCTGTTTCAATTTCAGAATTCAAAGGCATATAACATTCACTTTATCGTCCTCAAAACGAAACAAAGTGAATTTCCGAGTAATATGAAAGAACTGGAGTATTAGATCTCCTTACTATTTCGACCGAGAACTTTGACACCGAATGATTCAAAGCGAAAAACACTCCCGATTTGACTACTGCTCTAGCCATTTCTTCAGCTCCAATAAAACAAATTTTGGGGGATTTCGTTGGAATGGGTGGCAAACCAATTTTGGGGAATTTCATTGGTATTGGTGTAATGCCACCCATTCTGCTCTCGAAAACAGAAAAACCTAGAATGTTTAGAAACTGGAGTAGCCATAATTCAACAAAACATATAAATAAAGTTAACTATGTGTAGACCTGCTAAATTAGGAAGCAATCTACCAGTTATTATACCTAACTGCTACAAATAGCTCAAATTTATCGATGGAAAGTGAAATTAAACAGCAAGACTGAAAAACGCGAAGCTGGAGAGGGACTTTTCGATAATGAGGGAAGATATAAAAATATAACAACTGCAGATCGATACACAGAGAGAACGAGAGAAACAAAATGAGAAAAGAAATACATCTAGGGCTTAGGAAAGAGAGAGAGAGAGAGAGAGAGACGAAATCAAACATCTCCATACCTGCTGCTCAACCTACGGAGACTGAGAGACACCGTCCGACCGGTAGACGATAGAGAGAAGTGTTTATGGACTTTGAAGAGATGCGACCAGATGAGAGATCGAGATGATGGTCTTTTTTCTTTTCAATTTTGATTCTGGTATTAATATCTATTATTTTTCTTTTAAGTGAAAGTGTTAAAAATTGGTGCAAAACAGGTGGGAAAAGTACCGCCCTTTTTTCACCTATTATTAGTGACGGTAGCAATTTTTTTAGTTTTTAAAATTTGGATTTTGTGACCATTAATCATTTTTTTAGTGACAGTATTGTTTTACTTTCACAAAAGCTAATTATATAGGACAATCAGTGAGAGGTTTTTCATACTCTCACTATTTTTTCCTCACTAAATGTGATTTTTCTTGTAGTGCCTCTTGAGAAAATGAGAGGAAGGAATAAAAGGAAAAAAATGAAGAAAATGGTCGTGGGAGAGAGTTGGTGCTCGATAATGAAGGTGTATAAACGGGATTCAAATCCCAAAGTTATGTATATTTTTATTCCAATTCAAACCATCATTCTGAAACCCATAGATTAACCTTACCAAAATTTTGAAAAATTCAATTATTAACCTCCATACATTATGCATCCTACTATTTCACCAAAATTATAACAAAAAACATATTATTTATATTTCTTTTATTTTTCATTATCAGGATTTGACACCGACAGGTATTTTATATTTTTCCTTAATTAAATTGTAGGATTCAAGTGTACGAGTCTGGGAATACATATTAATTTATCAACCATTTGCGTTTCACTCACCACTCGTTTTCTAGGTGGGGGTTTTAATTACAATGTATTTTAAGTAATTGTATCTTTAGGACTTACCAACATGCTACTTGGTTATAGGTTGCATTACAATACAATTGACATGCTACTTGGCTACATGTCTCATTACAATAAAATTGACATGGTACCTGGCTACATGTCTCATTACAATACAATTAGCATGCTACTTGGCTACATATTACATTCCTTATAATTGCATTACATGTTATGCCTCCTTATGTGCTTTTAATTATGATAAATTGTGTGTCCACGAGCTGCAGGAAGCCCACCCCAACCCATTATTGAACCTCAGGTAGAAATAGAGTAAGCAATTGAAGCAGAGGCGGAGCTGGAAAGCATATTATGGTATAAACTTATAAATAAAATTTTATTTGAACTTAATAACTAAGTTCGAATATGGTGATTATGATTTAGGATTATTTTATTTCAAAAGTGTGGTGAAGTTTGTACTTGTAGTATGTTGTAGTTGGGATCTCATTAGATTCTGGAATGCTAGGAGTTTAAGGTGATTTATACAATACATAGTTATAATTGAATACTTGATAAAGTTATTTTGATGAATTGTTGTGTTAGGTTCATACTTGGGAATTATTTTAGTAGGTTTTTATATGTTCTAGATACTTAAAAAATTATTAGTGATTTATAATAGAATGTTTATTTGATTGAGGACATGTTTAAGATGTTCCACGTTCGAACAGATCATGTTTTCCGCTGCCAATTACTTGATACCATTCTCAAAACTCTTAAAGTTTTTAAAATACTATGTATATTTTCAATATTGATTATACGTTATTTCATAAAATATTGTGACATGACATTATAGATGATTTATAAATTACTCTTTTCGTAATGACTTGATTTTAAAATATAATATTTAAGTAAATAAATTAAATATTGTGGCATATTTTTACGCTTTATAATTACTAATTAGAAAATTAGGTCATTACGGTCTAGTATCAAAGCACGGTTTACTTTCCTTTACACCTGTATCTCCTAGAAATTATGTAAAATAAAATGAAATTTAATGAATTATTACCATTAATTACAATAATATTGTTGGTACCAAGTGGTAGAGGTTTAGAGGGGGGTGAATAAATCTCTGACTCGATTTTCTCTTTTTCAAATACTTTGAGCACAAGATTGTTGCTTATTGCAAGAAACTATTTCTTGCAAAGTAGGGACAAAACAAACTGACAGGAAGTAGCTTACAGTAAGCAAAGCTCAAAGGATTTTTACGTGCATCGGAATATTCTTAAATGTTTCCTTACAAATCTATGCAGTAGATAAGTAGTATGCCAACAACAATAATAAAAGCAATATAAAAGTAAACAAAATATTTATATTGGTCTAAAAGAGGGGTTAATCCTTCTACGTCCACTCTTCCCTCACACAGTGGGAAAATTCACCAAGTAGTTTACACACAGTACAACTTAGCTACTCCGAAGTCAATCCAACTTAGCTCCTTACAATAGTCCTCTATTGTACACACGTTCCTCGGAACACAAGTTTGCTTTGAATCCTAGATTCAAACGAAGACTCCCCATGTCAAAAACCTTCATAAGATTGGTTGAATGGAACTTTTTCTTCAACTTCTTGTAGGTACCTCTAAATTTGAATACAGTTGAGATATGGGCAAGCTTCCTGATTTGAGAAGGATGAGGATCGAATTAAAGTTAGAGAGCTAGCTCGATTTGAGAGTTTTTGTTGTTGTTTTATCTTCACTAGGTTGTTTGGTGCTTGCTATTTTTCTCTTGTATACTTTGCATAAACACTGGTATGATTATCGGAGTGTATGCTTTGAACCTTTGAATAAGAATGTTGAGTGTTTGATGCTAAGTAATTTTGAATGCTTGAGTTTCGGTTCTTTTTAGTTCATCATCTATCTCATTCTATTTATAACAGTTGGGATTTCTTCTCGTTGAAGAGAGAGAAATAATCTCGTTGACATTTAATGATGCTAATATGGAAAAGAGCCATTTTTCCTTTCTCACAGAAAGTAGGTCAGAGTGGTTGCGGCTTGGTGTTAGTGTCCGTTGTTGTGTCCCCACTCTATTAGATAGGTATTACAAGGTTTTAAACTTGCTCCACTAGCTATATATTCGAGTTCGAATATCCTAACTTAGACATTGTTGACATGACTCATGCTTGCTTTCAGGTTGTACTTTCCTTGTTGCAAGCAATGATGTATGCTAGATGGGCATACGCAATCTTACTACTTGCTCACTGCAGTCTCTTTTCTTGCTGCAAGAGCAAACTTGTTGCTTCAAGTAACCTTTATGATCTTATTGCTTACTTGATGCAACTTCTGCCTAAGTAGAACTAACCCTATCTATTACAAAGATTTACAAAATTCTTAGGGGCAGTAGTTCCTACTTACATGAGGTTTTTCCATCATTAAAACTAACATATATTTCCTGGCATTTTCCCCATTTTTTATGATGTCAAAACTCAAAGTAAAAACGTACTTAAAGTCACAAAATATCAAACTGTTAGAATTGACAGTTAATCATCAAAAGGTACTTAAAATGCAAAATGCATGATGTAAGATTATGAGTTGTAATCATTTGGCAAGAATGATAATTGTTTTCCTTAGATAAACCAATCTATTACAATTACAATAAGCATGTGCCAAATAAGAACAAACTTACATCCAGAGACATAGATAAAAAAAATTTACCCAGCAGTAGCTCATCGTCTATCTGGATCGTTCTCAGTTTACCTCCACCATTAGTTGTATATCTTCTATTTGAAGTTCATGTACTCAAGCTACACCTCAGGAGTAAGATCTTCCGTCAGCCACCAATCAAAAGGGGAGATCTTGTATCTATCCCACTTCAAGCCTTTAAGCTCAATCATGGAAGTACTTCTGCGTGTAATTGTTCTCCATATTTCTTCAGCTTAGTGGAACCTTCAACATTCTTGTATGTGCCATCACTGAGTAGGTACTCTAAGTATCTGAGAACTTCAGCCATCCTCCAATGATAAATTTCCTCTTCTGTAGGATTTATTTCTATTTAAATTTGATAAGCACGAAAGTCTTCTAGTTACTCATATGTGCAGTCATGCAATAGCTATCCTTCATACTTAGACAGGATTGATAGATTGGGAGGGGCTTCCTACTTTCTTGAGCTCTACGTGGCAGACTACTTTCTTAAAAGAATAGAGGGATCATCAAACTATCATTGTAGCAAGATAAATCTCATAGAGTACAAATTCTTCCTTTTCAAGGATATGACGTACTCTCTCTTCTGACTCCTGCAAACATCTCTAAAACTCTTGTTGTTCGTGAGTTTTCGATTGTTGTGCTCATACTCTGGATTAATGTTCTTGTCTTCTTTGAGCAGTAATGAACATCTCCATCTAATCCCTTTAATCTTCCTCAGCACGCGTTGCCCTTGCCTCCTCTTCCCCCTTTTTGACATCATGAAGATTGATCCCATTATGTGCTTCTACTATGCTCAAAATACCGACCAAAACTGATATGTCCTGGGCTTTTTCTTACCTCAGCAGGGAGAATTCATCATGTAAGGACTTCAAACCGTCCTTATGCTCTTTCAGCCTTTCCTTCATGATGGATGCAAGGCCAGTAACTTGTCCATTTGTATAGCTATTAAACTTCTTGACAAGTTCCTCCATCCATTGTCTCTCAACCAGTGCTTCATTCATGAACTGGAGCTTGAGATCTCACATGATCATAGGAACCAAAGATACTGCTTCACACACAGATCCAAGAGCATTGAGTACCCCAAAAGCGTCATTGCTCATTGTTTTTCGCAGCTACTATACCGAGAACTCAGGTTCTTGCAGTGTGTGATCAAATATTTCTAGCACTTCCTTCATAGCAACAATTGTTGGTAGATTTAAATCTTCATAGGATTGCCTGGTTCTCGCTAAAGTTTCATCGTCATGCTCAAGAGATTCCTCTGCTCGTCTCTTTTATATTTTGGTTGTCGTCTGCGTTGTATCAGAAAGGTGCCTGAGCAGCTTCTGGAATTCCTCAAGAGGTGATTTGTTACTCCCTCGAATATCCAAGTCTTTATCAAAACTATCAATTGGGGTTGCTTGTGCTAGAGCTGGTGATCTCCTTATCTCCTCTAAATATGATTATCCAGCGGCAGCTTCGTTTTCCGCTCCATGAGATTTTTCAGTAGATTCACCATCAGCACTGGCCTTCTCATGTTGCTTTGTGAACTTAACTAGCTGTCATTCCCGCTTAACTAGTCCTTCTTGCTGGCTAGTAGTTTGAATAAGCAACTAAATTTTCACTCTAGCACTTTGTTCAGTTCCCGTTGGTTAAGCCACTACATCTTCTGTTTGATCCTGCATCAATATAGGTAGCATCTCCTTGCTCCATAGCAAAATCTCCTTATGTGGCCTGAGTAGCTGCTTCGTTTGTCAAGCTTGCTTTAGTACAAGCTGCATCAGCCTTCTCCTTTGCCGCTGTCTCTTTCACTTCTTGTTCTATGGATATAGCCTTAAACTTTTCTACTATATCCTCCATAATAATTGGTGCTTTGTCACTTAGCCTGACAGAACTAGCATCATCAGCTGGATCAATCTCCAACAGATATTCTTCCTCCTCATTCGCATCACTTTCGAAAGGGGTATCATTGTAATCCAACAGTTGTTCATCTTCATGTGGTTCAATTGTCTGTGAGTCTAGAGTATCTTCAAGTATGATTACATCAGCAGTATGAAGTTGTTTCTCATATGCTTCAGTTGCTAGATAATGAGAAATAGTCTCTACATCTTCTACTACTTCTGAGATCCTGCCTTGTGTACATCCTGATGCCTGTACACTCGGGGTGTAAGAGATGGGCATTGCCTTGTCTACTGCATTCTCTCCTACAATAGATTACTGCCTTGTCTGCTATAACTTCATCAATAACAAATTCATTGGCGATTGCAGCATCTGCCTTAGCTACGCGCTATTGGTAGCTTCATGAGCGTCTTAAGAGGTTGCTGCTTCCTTGTCTACTGTGTTCTCTCTTACAACAAATTCATTTGTAATTCCCTGTCTAGCCCTAAAAAAAAGGATAGTTCCTCAGAGCTTTCTCCAGTAGTTGGTTGTATTGTTGTAGATGTGTCAGTAGGTTGCTGCGACAAGCTTTCTGGTCCCATTACGACTGAAACCTCGTGCCTCCGATTGATATCATGAATGTTGTGCCACAGTACTTGTTGAAGCACTTGATCATTATTTTCATCTTCACCATCGGAGTCATTGTCGTGAGCTGGGGCACTTGAAGGCAGCCTTTTCATGTAGGCAAACCCTTCTTTTTGCCCCAATGCAATCACCAAAGTCCTTGGAGGTCAAATCAGCTATGTCTTTAAATTGTGCCCAAGAGGTGACCCATTCTTCTTCCTCACCCCAATTATCCCAGTTTAAGATGTGAAGGTACAACATTACCCTATTAGTGTGCAATCTATAGTATCTCTCCATTTCCTCCTCTAGCATCTCCTCAATGAGCTTATCTTCTTCATGTTGTTGGGGAGAGGCAGAATTTTGGTCGGCAACAAGTCTTTGTTCATCTCTTGCTACACACGGTTCATCCCCTACTTTACAAGGTTTGGCCTCTGCTAGTGAAGTGTGTTGGGGGTTGCCTTGGGTTTTTGCTTGAACCACTGACTCACAAGTCTGATACAAAGCATCTGCTACTTCTTCTTCTTGGTTTGCAGAAGTAGCAAGGGTTAGGTTCTGGCTAAGAAGCACGATGGAGAAAATAGCATAAGGATGAAGAGTTGATACATCTTGCACTTGCATTACATCGACTAACTCACGATCAGGATATGGTGATTGTGGTGGTAATGTTGCTGCTTCAGGCTCATCAAAGAGTTGCCTGACAGTGATAGGACCTGAGTTGGGCTTTCATCAGCCTCCTTGGTTTCTTTTGTAAGGGTTCCTCTTCAGCATTGTTCTTCTCCTCTTCATGTTCTTCAACAGTACAAGAAGAAATGATTGATTCCTTTACAGCTTTTAACTATTGAGATCTCTTCTTGGAATGGCCCTTAAAACATCATCTTCTGATTCCTAACAGGAGCGGGAGGGGCGTAAGTGACCCTTCCCTCTTCTTCGTCCCTTCGCTTGGTACCTTCCTCCATACCACCTATCCACTTTTCCTTTCCAAGTTTCACACTGCCAACAATCCCGACACCGAGACAGTATAGAACATAGTTGAGCATGATTTTATAGCTCTTGCGGCCCTTCATCTTCGTGATCTCCTCCACTAGATGAGTGAAGAGGAACAGTGGCCAGTTCACTTACTCCTCTATCCACAGAGTGATCATTATTCAGAATCTGGGACTGGTGCACTTATCATAACTCCCAGTCTTGCACACTATACTCCGACTATATATATGGTGCATAAACTCAAAAATCAAGAACGAAAGTTACCTTGGTGCAGGATTCATGTACATTTACTGCTTGTTGATCACCTGTGAACACCTTCCAACATTCAAGCAGTAGATCTCCACCAAAGATCTTCAGTTGTGCTGGAGCCTATCCTTCCTCCTATTGGATTTGTATACTGAAAGCAAAACTTTTTATATACAATGTTTCCAGTTATTCACTGTTTATCTCCTATCTGATTATATTTGCATTTTCACTATATATGTGTCCCCATATCTCTTGAAAATAAGTAGATCCTATGGTGTGTTGGAGATCACAGAAGATCATATGATTAGTTAAACTTAAAGAGATATAAAATGTAAATCACAGCTTAGATAACTTGAGGACGAGTTGTTGGTTTAGGCTGCAGTATTAAGTAGAAATAGTTTATCTTGACTATATACTTATCCTGGTACGTATTTACGTATTGATAGGATCACAGTGAGATATGTTCTTCTGCCTGACCTTAGTGACGAACTAGAGATCTCGGTGACTTATAATAATCTAAAGCCTAAATAAGATTACAGTTATGAATGCTTGTTTGTGTGTCACTTTGATTTACTATGGACAAGAGTTAAGATAAACTTTTATACTATGTATTTTGGGTGACAGCAACTTGCATATAATAATTGGTAATTTGTATTTAAGTAACCGTGTCTGTTTAGGATGATGATATCCCCTTAAGGAGCTCAAAAGGTTTATTGTACTAAACCCTGCAGGTTGATTAAGTTCAGGTACAATAATAAGGTTGAGTGGTACTACTAAAGAAATAAATAAGAAATTAATTGATTTAAGATGTCAGAGGCTTTAATTAATTAATGGATATTCGATATCTTAAATACGGGGATTAATTAAGTCTAATTCAAGCCCCAACTCAACTCGGGAATAAAGGGGTTAGTCAGTATTAATTCTCTAGTGGAATGAATTAATATTTATGAATTAATTATGTTCTGGGCTGAATAAGGAAGAATTAATTCATAGTTAGGCCCATCTTTATTTCTTGTATTTGATCTCTGGACTGACCCATATAGACTTCTTGTCCAAGTAGGAATAGAGAATTAAATTCCTAATAAGGAATTAAATTCCTAATCCTAGAAGGAATTAAACTACCAGGCGTGGCCCACACTCAACCATGTATTATAAATACATGGTCTCTCATTCTGTGAAAGAGAAGAATAAACACTCAAAAAGATCACTGAATAGAGAGAAATAGAGAGTAGGCGGCGGCGGTTTAAGGTGTTCCTTCCCACTTGGAATTCTTCAAAGTTCGTCGTCCATCCGGCGTTGAGGAATGAGTAGGGTTTAAGGTGTTCCTTCCCACTTGGAATTCTTCAAAGTTCGTCGTCCATCCGGCGTTGAGGATTGAGTAGGGGATACAATTCAGAAGGTTAAGACGGGAGTCAGAAATCATTCAATCAGAAATCGACCTCTTGTGGAAACAACTATCAGGTCGAATCCCTTAACTCCTATGTGTTATAGGCGCATGTTAGGGTTTATATAAATTTATAGATCCATCTCTAGGGTTAATTAATAAAGATACAAATTATAACAACCAAGAAGGGTCCTAGGGAAAGGGATTAATTATATTACTTTCTACAAGAGTATTATAATAGATGTAAATCTTACAACTGGTATCAGAGCTAGGTCTGTCTTCTTTGCTCTGTCAGATATAATTTATTTATTGATTATAAATGTGTGCTGTGTATGTTTAATTTTTTTCGTTCTTCGTGGCTCGTTTTACGTCATGTTTGTTGGCGTTGGGTTGTATTTTTTACCACGAGAAAATCCGTGGTTAGAATAGGTTCGTTTTTACTTGTATTTTGTTGAAATATCTGTAAAAGTCGAAGAACGAAGACGAAGAACACGAAAAACGCGAAGAACCCAGCAGCATGCAGCCGGCCCCCTTAGGCAGCCAGCGCCCGACGCTCAGCAGCAGAAGCCCCGGCGCCCGGTAGCAGGCAGCAACCCCGTCGCCCGGCGCTCGGCAGAAGAAGCCCCGGCGCCCGGTGCTCGGCAGCAGCAGGCCCCATCGCCCGGCACTCGGCAGCAGCCCCGACCCTCGGCTGCAGCAGGCCCCCTCGCCCGGCACTCGGCAGCAGCCCCGTCGCCCGGCGCTCGGCAGCAGCAGGCCCCGTCGCCCGGCGCTCGGCAGCAGCGGCCCCGGCGCCCGGCAGCAGCTGGCCCCGGCGGCCGACAGATTGCTGTTGGAGGGGCGGGGGCGGCTAGGGTTTGCAAACCCTAGCAGATCGTTGCCATGCACGGGCCTGAGCGCGAGCGAGGCGCTGGGCTTCGGCCCAGCAGGCCCCGACGACTCTAGACGGCTCGGCACCCTCGGCCGTGGCGTGGGCTAAGGTTTCGGCCCGACAGCCCATTGGCCTATGCAGCCTGTTTACTAGCCCAGTGTGTTTTTCGTTTTAGCCCAGTTCATACCCGAGTATGCGAGGCACGACGTGAAGGCCCAAGAGACTTGAAGATTTGTATTTCCTAAATTATTGTAATAGTTTAGGATTTAATTTTTCCATGTTGAGCCACGAAGAATGATTTTTATTTATTTTTATCGTTTCTTTATTGCTCAATGGATGAATGATATTTATTATCATGTTTATTATGTCTACGTGATTTATTAATTGCGCTTAGACTATCATGCTAGGACCTTCTCGTATATTAGCATATTTAAATTCTCCGAGCATGCTTTATTTGTTGTGCTTAATTTTTATTTTTGCTTAGGATTACGTGTTGTTGCATGGACAAACTTTTTTAAGTAAAATACTAAGCAAAACCCGATAATTTTAATTTCTAAAAATAATCAAAAGACCTCCACAATCGGTCTCTAGGCAAAAATAAATAATAAATTTAGTAAACGTGCACAGCGTGGCTTGCTCACATTTATTATTTATAAGTTTGCTAGCTGGGACTTCTAAATAAATCATTTAATTCCAAAAGAAAGTGGGAGTTACACGCGTAAACGTCCACACACGTGGCTTACACGTATGATTTTCACAAGTTTTCTAGATAGTTGGAAACAAATGGGATAACGAAGGTTAAATAAATTGGAAGCGAAGTAGTCCACGAAAGTGTGTCAAATCCAAGAATTTGTTTACAGGTGTTAGGACGTGGTCACTGCTTAGATATTAATTTTAAATACAACTCCTCACGGAGTCACTTCTTAAAAATAATATGGTCTAGTATAAAAGTCCAATTATTAATTTCATTTGTCAAAAGGTTAGGTTGACATGGATTGAAATGAAAATGACTGGGTATTTTAGTCTGGTTAAGGGATTTACATATAAACGTCCACCCGCGTGGCTTATATGTAAATCTCTTGGGCTATTGGAGGATTCAATCAATATTGTTTTATCAAAAGGTTACAATATTGTTGATTCAAATTATATGTGATTGTGCTCTTACATGTTTATTGTTTAATATTTTCAGATATGTCGTTATCGTCTGTTATAAATATTCTCGCACAACACCCCTTAACCAGTCCTAATTATAAAGAATGGAAACGTAATCTAGAGTATATTCTTATCGCTGAGGAACACTATTTTGCATTAGTTACTCCTCGTCCGGATCCCGTTACTGCACAATCCACTGATGAGGAGCGGGCAAAGCATGACAGGTGGCACAAGTCTAATAATGTAGCCAAGTGCTACATTATGAACACTATGTCGTCTGCCTTGCAGCTCCAGCATCAGGACATGGACGATGTTGCCAACATCATGTTGAACCTTCAAGAGGTGTATGGGGAGTCGGACAGAGCTGCTCGGTTTGACTTAATAAGATAAATCATGGAAAGTCGGATGACCGAGGGCAGCTCAGTGCATAATCATGTCATGCACATGATTAATCTCATGGACAATCTTGACTTGATAGGAGGAGGTATCGACGGCGAAGCCAACGTCGATATCATTCTCAACACTCTTCCCAAATCCTTTGAGAACTTCCGTCTCAATGTTGTTATGGCCAATAAAGACTATACTCTTAACGAGTTACTTAATGACCTAGTTACAGCAGAGGGGGTGATGGGAAAGCATGCACAGGCTTTGGTCACTGCCGATGGGCCCACTGTTCCACCGAAAGGTAAGAACAAGAAAAAGAGGCGAAAGGGCAAGGCCAAGGCAAATAGTGGGAGTAACGGAGGAGGCCCTAGTGGTGGAGTAAAGAAACCTAAGGGAAAGTGTTTCAAATGCGATAAGACTGGGCATTGGAAGAAAGATTGTCCAGTGCTAAAGGCAAAGGACCAAGGTACGCCATTAGCTTTAGTTACTGAAACATGTTTAGCCGTTGTTTCTGCCCATTCGTGGGTAGTGGATACAGGTGCGACTGATCATGTTTGTTACACCTTGCAGGGCTTCCAGCCAACAAGGCAACTTAGGGATGACGAGATCATCATCTCCATGGGCAATGCAGCAAGAGTCGCAGCAGTTGCAATTGGAGATTTTTCTTTATGCTTTAATGACACTATTTTAGTTTTAAGAGATGTTTTATTTGTGCCGAGTTTTCGACACAATTTAATTTCTGTTTCGAAACTTTATTGTGATGGATATTCAATTGTTTTTGGTAGTAATGTTTCTATCATGAGAAATAACATAGTTATCTGCACTGATGTTTTGAACAATTCTCTTTATACTATAACGTGTCTGAATAATACCTAAAACTTCGTTGCATCAACATCATCGAACCCAAGGAAAAGGAAATTATCTTCTCAAGAGGATCAAACACATCTTTGGCACCTAAGACTAGGTCACATCAGTATGAACCAGATCCAAAGACTAGTGTCTGATGGAGTGTTGAATTCGTTCCAACCAATTCAGACTAGAGTCGGCGAATCCTGTCTAGAGGGAAAGATATCAACAAGGCCTTTCAAGGCAAAGGGGAATAGGGCCAAATAGGTGTTAAAACTGATCTATTCTGACTTATGTGGACCAATGTCCACCCAAGCTCGTGGAGGCCAAAAATTAAACATACACAGCGCACATTTATAATCAATAAACAAATTATGTCTGACAGAGCCAAGAAGACAGACCTAGCTCTAATACCAGTTGTAGGATTTATAATCTATTATAATACTCTTGTAGAAAGTAATATAATTAATCCCTTTCCCTAGGACCCTTCTTGGTTGTCATAATTTGTATCTTTATTAATTAACCCTAGAGATGGATCTATAAATTTATATAAGCCCTAACATGCCTATAACACATAGGAGTTAAGGGATTCGACCTAATAGTTGTTTACACAAGACGTCGATTTCTGATTGAATGATTTCTGACTCCCGTCTTAACCTTCTGAACTGTATCCCCTACTCAATCCTCAACGCCGGATGGACGACGAACTTTGAAGAATTCCAAGTGGGAAGGAACACCTGAAACCGCCGCCGCCTACTCTCTCTTTCTCTCCATTCAGTGATCTTTTTAAGTGTTTATTCTTCTCTTTCACAGAATGAGAGACCATGTATTTATAACACATGGTTGAGTGTGGGCCAAGCCTGGTAGTTTAATTCCTTTTAGGATTAGGAATTTAATTCCTTATTAGGAATTTAATTCTCTTAGGAATCTATATGGGTCAGTCCAGGGATCAAATACAAGAAATAAAGATGGGCCTAACTATGAATTAATTCTTCCTTGTTCAGCCCAGAACATAATTAATTCATAAATATTATTTCATTCCACTAGAGAATTAATACTGACTTACCCCTTTATTCCCGAGTTGAGTTGGGGCTTGAATTAGACTTAATTAATCCCCGTATTTAAGATATCGAATATCCATTAATTAATTAAAGCCTCTGACATCTTAAATCAATTAATTTCTTATTTATTCCTTAAGTAGTACCACTCAACCTTATTATTGTACCTGAACTTAATCAACCTGCAAGGTTTAGTACAATAAATCTTTTGAGCTCCTTAAGGGGATATCATCATCCTAAACGGATACGGTTACTTAAATACGAATTATCAATTATTATATGCAAGTTGTTGTCACCCAAAATACATAGTATAAAAGTTATATCTTAACTCTTGCCCATAGTAAATCAAAGTGACACACAAACAAGCATTCATAACTGTAATCTTATTTAGGCTTTAGCTTATTATAAGTCACCGAGATCTCTAGTTCTTCACTAAGTTCAGGCAGAAGAACATATCTCACTGTGATCCTATCAATACGTAAATACATACCAGTGTAGGTAAATAGTCAAGATAAACTATTTCTACTTAATACTGCAGCCTAAACCAACAACTCGTCCTCAAGTTGTCTAAGCTGTGATTTGCATTTTATATCTCTTTAAGTTTAACCAATCATATGATCTTCTGTGATCTTCACCACACCATAGGATCTACTTATTTGTAAGAGATATGGGGACACATACATAGTGAAAATGCAAATATAATCAGATAGGAGATAAACAGTGAATAACTGGAAACATTGTATATAAAAAGTTTTGCTTTCAGTATACAAATCCAACAGCCTGGACCAAACTGGAGGATCTATATCAGTCCAAGTCTGTATCAAATAAGTTGTTTCTCAAACAGAGGTTGCTGGCTTTCAAAATGGTGGAAGAAAAAGACATTTCTGATCAATTAGATGAGTTTTCAAAACTTCTTGATGAGCTGGAAGATCCTGAGGTAACTATGGAGGATGATGACAGAGCTTTAATGGTGTTAAATGCTCTACCAAGTTCCATGGAAGGGTTCAAAGATACTTTGTGTTATGAATCAGTTCTTCTCACACACAAACAATATACAAACTGTAAAGAATGAAAAACAACAAGAAACTCGGCCACAAGAAATTGAACAATGAACAGAAATAGAAAATGATGAACACAAGGATTTTACGTGGTTCGATCAATGTGATCTACATCCACGAAGGTTCTATACATCTCAATTCACTCCACTTATCAATCAATTACAAGAATTAATCCAGAAAACTAGAAACCCCAATTCACAGACCTTATTGAGCTGAAGAACCCTAGCTATCTAATTCTATTGATTGAGAAATGTTTACAGAGGGAAAGAAACATTAATCAACTCGTATCTTCAAGTGGTTTCAATGTATATAAAGGACGGAGCTCGAATCAAGGAGTAGAAGTAGTTGTAACCAATTTTGTCTTCAACTGCACACAACTGTTTTAGCGAGCTTTCCACAACGGTTTTACATGCAACGGTTTTAATCCGTTGCAAACGGCAGTTATAACCAACTTGACTCCGGTTTTCATTTTAACCTCTTTAACTGATCCGGCTAAAACCCGGTTCTCTAACCCGGTTCTTCCCATTCTAAACCCGGTTCTGGACTCCTCAAATCCCCTACTACATTCCATGATCACTTGATGATATTGAACTGATGTCTACAAATCTCCACCTCAATGAAATCAAGTGTATTTCATCACATCGTTCAAGCCCAATCAGGCTTGAGCAATGAACCATCTTACTCCCAGGAACTGCCTTGGTTAGAAAATCAACAGCATTATCACTTTTATGGATCTTCCTAACCTCCACAGACCCTGTATCAATCACATCTCTTGCAAAGTGAAGTCTAACATCAATATGCTTAGACCTCTCATGAAAAGCTTGGTGTTTCACCAAGTGAAGTGCACTCTGGTTGTCACATTGAATGTTGACATAACCTTGTCTGATCCCAAGTCTTTGAGGATTCCCTTGAGCCACAAAGCTTCCTTGATTGCCTCAGTTAAGGCAATGTATTCTGCCTCACTTGTTGAAAAAGCAACCACAGGTTGCTGCACAATTCTCCAGCTTATAGATGTCCCATACAAGGTAAAAACATAGCCTGTAACAGATTTCCTTGTATCCAGGTTCCCAGCAAAATCTGCATCAGCATACCCAACAAGAGGTACAACATTTGCTTCTTGCTTCTCAAACTTCAGACCTAAACTGACTGAGCCTTTCAAATATCTCAAAACATGTTTTAATGCTTCCCAATGAGCCTCTCCTGGATTTGACATGTACCTGCTTACCAAAGAAACACTATAGGCCATATCTAGCCTGCTGCATAATCATTCCATACATCAAGCTGCCAACACCACTGGCATATGGAACATTCTTCATGTGAATTTCTTCTTCTTCTGTCTTTGGACACTGTTCTTTGGATAGCTTGGTTTGTTAGCTAACTGGAATACTTAATGGCCTGGACTCATGCATGTGAAATCTCTCCACAACCTTCTGCAAATACTGCCTCTGTGAAAGCCAAAGTGTTCCAGACTTCCTTCTTCTAATGATATCCATCCCCAGGATTTTCCTTGCTTCTCCAAGATCCTTCATGTCAAATTCTGAGCTCAATCATCCCTTTAACTGTTGTATTTTGTCCATGCTCTTACTGGCAATGAGCATGTCATCCACATACAACAATAGAAACACTTGTTCAAGCCTTAGACCTTTATCAAAGTATACATAGCTATCATACAAGCTTCTTATGAAACTTGCATTGATCATGAACTCATTGAACTTCTTGTTCCACTGCCTTGGACTTTGCTTCAAACCATAAAGTGATTTCCTGAGAAAACAGACCTTCTCTTCATTTCCTGGAATCACAAAGCCCTCAGGTTGCTTCATGTATATTCTCTCAATGAGATCACCATGCAAGAATGCTGTCTTAACATCTAACTGTTGTAGTTCCATGTCTTCTTGTGTAACTTTTGATAAAAGTAGTCTGATAGAGCAATGCTTCACAACAGGAGAAAATACCTCATTATAATCAATGCCTTCCCTTTGTGTAAAGCCCCTTGCCACAAGCCTTGCCTTGTATCTTATTCTATCAGCCTTTCCAGCCTCCACCTTCTTCTTGTAGATCCACTTTGAGCTGACTAACTTCTGCCCCTTTGGTTTGTCTACAAGTTTCCAGGTTTGGTTTCTCTCCAAGGATTCCATTTCCTCCATCATGGCCCCTATCCAATGTTCACTTTCACTGCAATTGATTGCTTCCTTGAAATTGCTTGGCTCTTGAAACTCAAGGTCTTCAGCTACACTTAATGCATAGTAAACACTCCCAGCTTGTCCATAGAAATCAGGCCTGTGGATTTGCCTCCTTGGTCTATCTCTACCAATACTATAAGTTTTGAGATTTGAAATCTCAGGTTGGTCTTCATCCTCTTCTGATGAACTGTCATTACCTGGTTGAGTTGGAACATTGTTCTCTGGTGATTTCTCTTCATCAGTAGGCTCCACCTGAATGGAAATTCTTTCAGATTCTATAGCACCCTCAGCCTCTTCTTGACTTCCAGTAGAGTTGTGTCCCATCACAGCCTCATTGAATCTCACATCTCTACTTATCAAGAGTTTCTGGTTTCCTTGTTCCAAACACCATAACCTGTAGCCTTTGATACCCTCGGGGTATCCTAGGAATACACACCTTTGTGTCCTTGCATCAAGCTTATCTTGCCTGATGTGAGCATAAGCCAAACAACCAAACACTCTCAAGTCATCATAGTTTAGTACCTTTCTACTCTAAATCTCTTCTGGAGTCTTAAATCCTAGAGTTGATGATGGTGATCTATTTATCAAATAACATGTTGTGTTCAGTGTTTCTCCCCAGAAAGATTTGGGTAATCCAGCATCAATCAGCATACATCTAACTCTCTCAAGCACAGTCCTGTTAAATCTTTCAGCAACACCATTTTGTTGAGGGTTCATTGGGACAGTTTTGTGCCTTGTGATGCCCTTATCTTCACAAAACCTTGTGAACTCAGTAGATAGATATTCCAAGCCATTATCAGTCCTAAGATATTTCAATTTCTTCCCTCTTAGATTCTCCACTTGGCTCAACCATGTTTTAAACTTAAGGAATGCATCACTCTTGTTCCTTAAGACATGAAATACCTTCCTCCTCCATGTGTCTCCGTCCTTGAAGGCCCCCATATGTCAGAATGTACATAGTCAAGTGGTTCTTGAGTAGAATGAACCCCTTTAGCATAAGGTAGCTTCTTTGCCTTTCCTAAAGCACATTTGTCACAAAACTCAAGTGTTTGATTCCCTACTTCACCAATTATACCCCTCTTGGATAGCTCCTTCAACCCTCTCTCTCCAATATGACCCAGCCTTTTATGCCACTTCATGAAATCCTCTCTACTTATCACAGATTCAACACAACCTATCACAGGAGAACCAATCAAGATAAACAGGCCATTGTGTTGCCTTCCCTTGATTACCAGCTTGTTGTGTTTAGTGATATGAAGATACCCGTCTGTGGAGTTAAACTGACAGCCACTTGCCACCAGAGAACCAAGAGATAGGAGATTTCTCTTAAGACCAGGAACATACCTCACTTTTGAAATGGTTCAGATGACTCCATCATACATCTTGATCTGAATTGATCATGTGCCTTTAACTCTGCAGGAGTGGTCATTGCCCAGTAGCACACATCCACCATCTTCTTTCTTTAAGTCTTTGAACCAGGATTCATTTGGGCACATGTGGAATGAACAACCTGTATCAAGAACCCATTCCTTTTCCATCTTTGTATCTGTGATGTTTAGAACTTCAGGAGCATCATCTTGATGTTCAGTCACAGCCACTTCTGCCCTTTGATTGTCCTGCTTCTTCTTCTATTGTGGGCAATCCTTCTTCAAGTGTCCAGTTGGCTTGCACTTGAAACACTTTCTATTCTCAACCCAGTCTCCATTCTTCTTTGAATTCTGAGTTCCAGCCTTGTTATCCTTGGATCCCTGGAACTTCTTATTTTAATTGTTCTTCTTGAACTTTATGTTCAAGCCTTCTCCAGCCTAAGTAGAACCCCTATCTCCCTGAATTTGAAAACACTTTGTCTTCAAAGCTGAGAGGATAGACTCATAACTGACCTTTCCATCCCTCCCAAACATCAATGCATCCTTGAAGCTTTCCATCGACCTTGGAAGAACATTCAACACCATCAAAGTCTTTTCATCATCCTCCAAGTTCACACCCAGGTCTTCTAGTTCTTCAATCATCTTGACAAATTCATTAAGTTGATCGAAATGGCCTTATCATCAGTAATCTTGAAAGACATCAATTTCTGCTTCAGAAACAGTTTATTTGATATTGACTTGGATTGATAAAGTTCTTCCAATTCTCTCCATGTGTCACGGGATGCAGCCCTTCTCCTATTCGGGCCGTCGTATTCTCACGCAGCGGAACATTTCCCGTGCGGCCACAAAGACTCCTTAGCCCTTGTCCAGCCTTCTACCTTCATCGAGTCTCATGATGACCCGTTGCTCGGTTGTCGCACAACGTGCACACTAGCATAAGCATTGGAACGCATCCCTGCACTGCGCCTTTGCGCAAGCACTCGCCTATCCTCAATGACCACCTTCGCCGAGGGCTGCTGGGTTGCACGCCTTGCGTGTCTCGGCCTTGTGCCCACAACTACCTAGCACACTAGCTACGCATCGCCGACCATCGCAAGTCCTTTCGACCCACTCGTGATGGCATGGAAGCACTCGTGCTTCTCCTCGACGTGGAGGGTCGCTCGCACGCCCACAACGCAACTCCTCTTGCTCGTTACTCAATCAGAGTATCCTAGGTGCTGTACCTAAGGTTCCTTGTACGTGCCTCGCCCGAGACGGGCAACATCTCAAACCTTGGCTTAAATTATGTCCCATCAACACATATGCGCTCGACAGTGTTCTGCCGACACTCGGCGTTACCTTCCGACACTCGCCCACAAGTCTACCCACAATGCGGTGTTGCCACGCAACCGCATGTCTCAAGCCAACGGTCCCTCGCGGCATGCCTTGAACCTAGGCAATGCTTACGAGTCAGTTCACGAGGCCTTGGAACGTGTGCCTCGATCACTCGTTCGGCCTAGAGACGATCCCCGACACCCGATGGGAACCTAACTGCCAGTAGTAACCTCATGGCCTTTGGGATGCCCAACGTGATCGTCCCATGCTGCTCGACCGATTCCCAACTCGATCGAGAACTAAGAACATCCTTCGAATGCCCTTAGCTGGCCCCTAGAGGTCCCCCTCTTGCCTCTTTGGAGTTTGCACACTTTGTACCCAACGGCACGGGGAGGACCGGCTGCTTGCCATCTGTCGCTCAACTGAGCATGTCCCCCTTATAATACCCTTAAAGAAATAATCCCTATTTCCACCACTAGACATTGGATTTCCGAGGAGGTCTGCATTTTGGCTTGCCCTCCTCCGGGCCCCAACTCTAGATCAAGGAAGTTCTCCTTTGCATTACTCAATGGGATATATTCATTAAGGCCTTCTGCTCCAAGGCTTCCTCCAGCCCGCACATATACTCGCTTGGCAGCTTGCCTCCCGCAACGCATCTCGGCGCTCTGCGCGGATGCGCGTGCCTCTCGAGTCACGGATAACTTATCCAACCTAATCTCGAGACAATCCCGAGTCTTAGGAGTTATCCCGTGACATCCTCCTCCTCTCAATCCGTCGACGTCCTCGTCGACGCATACACCAGCCCTCCGACTCCTTAGTGCATGCGGTGCCCTCTCGAATCGCAACTCTTAGCACCAGATTGTCTTCATTCCTCTGAACACCGAATGTGCCCTCTAGCACTCCTCATGTTTACTTAAGCGATGCCCCTCAAACATAACTCAAGGAAAAGCCTACACGGCTACTCGTCAAAATGCACCTCTTGCGCTGCTCGGATTCCCTCTGAAAAATGCCCTCCGGCAAACTCACGAAAGGAAGCGTCTTGTGTCTGCTCTCAGACCACTGATACCAGTCCCTCAATTAGCCAACTCTTCACAATACTCGCTCAACCGTCTCATGTCTCCTCTCAGACAATTGACACCAGGCCATCTCTTGGACAACACTGCTCCAAACTCTACCCAAACTTGGTGAAAAGTGTGTGTGATCGTCGCACCCTCCCCCACTGGATGTGTTGCCGTCCTCGGCAACACTCAACTGGCCTTGGTGGACATCTCTTCCCACCGCTACACTCTGAATGATCCTGGGCCTCCACCCAACCATCGGTAACCACGCCTCTCGTGGCTCCTTTATATGCTCTCAGCACACAACTCAAAATGAAGACTGTTGCTTCGCTCATCTCTGACGCACATTCCCCTCAGAGATCCCTACAATCACAAGCCCATACAATGTGACTTCAGAATCGCTTCAAAGAACCTGCTCAACCAACTGTAACTTTGGTATCACGCAGCTCGTGACCCAATTTCACCTCGGGGTCTCTACCCTCGCTTGGGACTACGCAGCTCGTAGCCCAATCTCAACTCTGCAGCTCCATTCGGGGCCTCTGCCTGCATCTTGTGCCACCACGCAGCTCGTGGTCCACTCTCTACTCGTCAAAGGAGCCATGCGCTCCGCTCAACTCAAACTCGGTTGTACCCCTCGAGAATCCTTACTGCTACACCCCATAATGTAGGCTCCGAATCCCCTCGCAGAACAACACACGCGGCTCAAATATCTGCTCCATATGAACAGATTCCTGGATTGTACTTGGTGGACTCTCCTCCACTCAAGCTATGGGACAATCTCAAGCGAAAACTCAATCTCAAAGAACTCAATTTCAAGCGCCACCTTTGATGGACCTCGATTTTGAACTCCGCCTCCAAGGAACTAAATTCCAAGTTTGATACTCCGCTCCCCAGGGACTCATTCTTAAACTCCGCCCCTAAGGGAACTCAATTTTCAGCTCCACAACCGAGGAACTAAACTTTAAAGCTCCCCCTCTAGGGAAACTCATTCCGAAAGCTCCCCCTCTAGGGACTCATTCTTAAGCTCCGCCCCTAAGGGAAGTCATTCCTAAACTCCGCCCCTAAGGGCGTGCGACTAAGTATGTCTAGACACATGCCCCATCTCAATGCAAGAGCTTTCCCCACGACTCGGAAAACTCGCTTGTTCGAAGATCGCTACACTTGTCCTCGACATTGTAGCCCCTCAACGTCCAACTCTGTTTCCAATCTCTGCTCCCCAAATGGAAGCTCAAAACTCCATCTCCCATTGGCTCTCTCCACCAACATAGAAAGGTCAAAACCCAAAGGATGTGGCCTCTACCGACACCCAACACTCTTGCTCAAACGGCAACTACTTGCCTTGTGTGAAGGACTGAACACCCGTCTCTCGCAACCCTCTGGGCGGCTATATCTCAACTCAGCTTCGTTGGCTCTCTTATCCAACCTAATCCCTAGACAATCCCGAGTCTTAGGAGTTATCCCGTGACACCATGCCTCTACTGCATTCTTGCACCTTGATAGCTACCTCAAAGGTTTATCACCCAAACACAGAAATATCAGGCTCAGAGCCTTCTTATCCACTTCTGAGAACTTTGGTTTCTCAGCATCAGACCATTGATCAACGAGGAGGAGTGCAGAATCTAAACCATTTTGAACCAACACTGAATTCATCTTGATTTTCCAAAGTGAGAAGTCATTCTTACCTGAAAACTTCTCCACATCCATCTTAACTCCAGCCATTCTCCTTAACTCTTCGTATGTGTGAGCAAGTTTCCCACAGACGGCGCCACTTGTTATGAATCAATTCTTCTCACACACAAACAATTTACAAACTGTAAAGAATGAAAAACAACAAGAAACACGGCCACAAGAAATCGAACAATGAAAAGAAATAGAAAATGATGAACACAGGGATTTTACGTGGTTCGATCAATGTGATCTACATCCACGGAGGTTCTATACACCTCAATTCACTCCACTTATCAATCAATTACAAGAATTAATCCAGAAAACTAGAAACCCCAATTCACAGACCCAATTGAGCTGAAGAACCCTAGCTATCTAATAATATTGATTGAGAAATGTTTACAGAGGGAAAGAAACATTAATCAACTCGTATCTTCAAGTGGTTTCAATGTATGTAAAGGACGGAGCTCGAATCAGGGAGTAGAAGTAGTTATAACCAATTTTGTCTTCAACTGCACACAACTGTTTCAGCGAGCTTTCCACAATGGTTTTACATGCAACGGTTTTAATCCGTTGCAAACGGCAGTTATAACCAACTTGACTCCGGTTTTCATTTTAACCTCTTTAACTGATCCGGCTAAAACCCGGTTCTCTAACCCAGTTCTTCCCATTCTAAACTCGGTTCTGGACTCCTCAAATCCCCTACTAGATTCCATGATCACTTGATGATATTGAACTGATGTCTACACTTTAATGTTTGGGAGGCAGGATAAACTGAGTTATGACTCAATAATTACTGCCTTGAAGACCAAATGCCTACAGAATCAAGGAGACAAGAAGGTAACTCAAGTTCAAGAGAAATTACCAAAAGAAGAAGGGCTAAACCTCAAAGAATCCCAAAAGTAGCCATACTGCTACAAAGAAAACTGGAGAATGGATAGAAAACAGGAAATGTTTCAAGTGCAAACAAATAGGGCATCTAAAGAAATATTGTCCACAGAAGATGAAGAAGAAAGAAGGCCAGGGTGCAGAAGCTGCTACAGTGGAACATGAAGAAGACACACCAGAGGTCTTGAATGTTACTGAGTCAAAAATGGAGATGGAATGGGTACTAGACACAGGCTGCTCCTTCCATATGTGTCCTCATGAAGAATGGTTCCAAAACCTCAAGAAAGAAGATGGAGGGTGTGTACTGCTGGGAAATGACCAATCCTGCAGAGTTTAAGGCACTGGCTCAATAAGCATCAATATGTTTGATGGGGTTACAAGGAAAATTACAAATGTAAGGTATGTGCCTGGACTTAAAAGAAATCTAATCTCCCTAGGATCTTTAATTGCTACTGGGTGTGAATTTAAGTCTGTTGATGGCCAATTGCATATAACCAAAGAGAATAAACTGGTAATCAAGGGAAGACAACACAATGGATTGTTCATTTTGATAGGAAAACCAGTGGTTAGGAATGTGGGGAATATTTTGGTTAAGGATGAACTGGTAATCAAGGGAAGACAACACAGAAACTGCCTTATGCTAAAGGGATTCACATCACTCAAGAACCTCTAGATTATGTTCACTCTGACATCTGGGGACCATCCAGAACTGAAACTCATGGAGGAGGAAAGTATTTCATGTCTGTTATTGATGATTTCAGTAGGAAAGTATGGGTGTTCATCTTAAGAAACAAGAGTGATGCCTTCACTAAATTCAAGACATGGTTGCTTCAAATGGAAACCTTGAAGGGAAATAAACTCAAGCATTTAAGAACTGATAATGGCTTAGAGTATCTATCTACTGAGTTCACAACCTTCTGTAATGAAAGGGGAATAACCAGACACAGAACAGTCCCCATGAATCCACAACAGAATGGTGTGGCAGAAAGATTCAACAGAATTGTCCTTGAAAGAGTAAGGTGTATGTTAATTGATGCTAGTTTGCCAAAGGTGTTCTGGGGAGAAACCATAAACACAGCATGTTACCTAATAAACAGATCACCTACATCAACTCTAGGGTTCAAAACACCAGAAGAAGTATGGAATGGAAGAGTTCCAGATTACTCAGGATTAAAGGTGTTTGGATGTTTGGCTTATGCTCACATGAGATCAGATAAACTTGATCCTAGAGCATACAGGTGTGTGTTTCTGGGATATCCAGAGGGAATCAAGGGTTACAGGTTATGGTGCATGGAACCTAGGAATCAGAAACTGATGATAAGCAGAGATGTGAAGTTCAATGAATCAATTATGGGATATCATTTCTCTAGAAATCAAGGAAAATACGATCGAGACACTGAATCAGAAAGGGTATCAGTTCAGTGGAGACTCAGGTGGATCATGGAACACATGGAGGTGAAAACTTGGCTGATCACTCTAGTGATAGTTCTTCAGAAGAAGATGATACACCACCCAGAAATCCAAACCTGAGAAACTACAGCATTGCCAGAGATAGACCAAAGAGGCAAATACAGAGACCGGACTTTTATGGACAGGCTGGAAGTGTACATTATGCACTCAGTATTGCTGAAAACATAGAAAATCATGAACCCCAAAACTTCAAGGAAGCAGTCAGTGGTGATGAAAGTGAATACTGGATTAGTGCAATGATGGAGGAAATGGAATCTTTGGAAAGAAATGGCACCTGGAAACTAGTGGATAAACCAAAAGGGCAGAAGCTGGTAAGCTCCAAATGGATTTACAAGAAGAAAGTTGAAGCTGGAGACTCAGACAGGATAAGGTATAAAGCAAGGTTGGTAGCAAGGGGTTTTACTCAGAGGGAAGGTCTTGATTTCAATGAAGTTTTCTCTCCTGTAGTAAAGCACTGTTCAATCAGACTACTTTTGTCAAAAGTTACACAAGAGGATATGGAGTTACAGCAGCTGGATGTAAAAACAGCTTTCTTACATGGAGACTTAGTTGAGAACATTTATATGAAGCAGCCTGAGGGGTTTGTGATTCAAGGAGATGAAGAGAAAGTATGTTTTCTCAAGAAGTCATTATATGGATTAAAGCAAAGTCCAAGGTAGTGGAATAAGAAGTTCAATGAGTTTATGTTAAAAGCTGGTTTTGTTAGAAGTTTGTATGATAGTTGTGTTTATTTTGATAAAAGTTCAAGTGTTGATCCTGTATACCTGTTGTTGTATGTGGATGATATGCTTATTGCAAGCAAGAGCACACATAAAATACATCAGCTTAAGCAGAAGTTGAGTTCTGATTTTGACATGAAAGACTTAGGGGATGCCAAGAAGATTATGGGAATGAGTATAATTAGAGACAGAGTTGCTGGAAGTTTGTGGTTGTCTCAGAACCATTATCTTCAGAAAGTGGTGGAGAGGTTTCAGATGCATGAGGCTAAGACACTAAGTATTCCAGTAAGCCAACAACTCAGACTATCAAAGGAGCAAAGTCCTAAGACAGTAGAAGAGGTGAAATACATGAGAAATGTGCCTTATGCTAGTGGAGTTGGAAGTCTAATGTATGGGATGATATGCAGCAGACCATACTTAGCATACTGTGTGTCTTTGGTCAGCAGGTATATGTCAAATCCAGGGAAAGCTCAATGGGAGGCTTTGAAGCAGGTGTTAAGGTATCTAAAGGGAACAATAAATCTGGGGTTAAAGTTTTAGAAGCAGGCAAACATGTCTATTCCTTTGGAAGGTTTTGCAGATGCTAATTTTGCTGGAAATGTTGATACCAGGAGGTCAATCACAGGATATGTGTTCACTTTATATGGTACTACAGTGAGCTGGAGAAGTGTGTAGCAATCAGTGGTAGCTTTATCAACTACAGAGGCTGAGTACATGGCTTTGACAGAGGCAATAAAAGAAGTTGTGTGGTTGAAAGGTATTCTGAAGGACCTGGGGATAAAGCAAGAGTGTGTGACTATATATTGTGACAATCAGAGTGCACTACATCTGGTGAAACATCAAGCTTTCCATGAAAGATCCAAGCATATAGATGTCAGGTTGCATTTTGCAAGAGATGTGATTGATGCAGGGACTGTAGAGGTTAGGAAAGTCCATACAAGTGACAATGCTGCTAATTTCTTAACCAAAGCAGTGCGTAGGAGTAAGGTGGTTCATTGCTCAAGCCTAGTCAGGCTTGAACAATGTGATTAAACGATTAGAGAGCAAGGCAGGTTGAGGTGATGATATACACTTGAGTTCATTGAGGTGGAGATGTGTAGATGTTAGTTCAATATCATCAAGTGTTTGTGGAATGTAGTAGAGGTTTTGAGGATTCCAGAACCGGGTTTGGAATGCAAGGAACCGGGTCAGAGAATCGGATTTTAACCAGTTCAGAAAAAGAGGTTAGAATGGGAACCGAGTTCAAGTTTGTTATAACTGCCATTCGCAACAGTTTTAAACCGTTGCATGAGAAACCGTTGTAAAATGCCCGCGGCAGCAGTTTTGAGTTCTTGAGTCAAAATTGGTTACAACTTCCTCAACTCCCTGATTCGAGCTCCGGCATTTATATACATTGTAAACAGTTGTATTTGCGAGCTGATTGACGTATCTTTCCCTCTGTAAACATTACTCAATCAAGAGAATTAGAATGCTAAGGTTTCTGCTTAATTCAAGCTGTGAACTGGGGTTTCTGGTGTTTCTGGATATTTATTGCAATTGATTGATTAGTGGAGTGAATTGAGGTGTATAGAACCTCCGTAGATGTAGATCACATTGATCGAACCACGTAAAATCCTGTGTTCATCATTTTTTCTTTCCTGTTCTTGGTTTGGTTCCAAGTGGCCGATTTCTTGGTTGTTTTTCATTCAATACAGTTGTGTGTTGTTTGTGTGTGAGATTGAGTTGATCATAACAAGACATCAGATTTATGCTAGACCCCAAATCACACATGACATTGTGAAAATCATGACAACCAATTGAGCAAGAAATAGTAAAACTCCCTGGATCTTTTGCTTTTGTTGCTCTTTTTGGTTTCATGCTTGTGTTTGCGCGCTTTTTGGGACTTCTAGGTTTCTTCTTTGTTGTCTCTTTTCCATCCTTCCTCTTCTTGGTTTCCTTTTGGGTGGATTGAAGCCCTTCCTTCTTAGTTACCCCCCTATCTTGGGCTCTCTCCTGTAATAGTTCCTGTTTCACAACAACAGTGCTAGAGTGCTCTAAAGGCTCAAGGTTAGCAAAGAATGAATTTTTAAAACAAAAATCAAAAGACTCATGAAGAATAGGAGATGAAATTTTCTTATATGTGATGGTATTGACTTCCTCCTTCTTCTCAATGTTTTTTACTTTCTAAATTGATTTCTTCGCTTCATAGTCCTTCGTGCTCATAGTACCATTGTTGTCACTAGATGCTATCTTCCTTCTATTCAATGCTTGAGGAAATGGGGGAGGAGGTACATATGCCGGTGGAGGCACATATGCTGGTTCGTCTGCTCCGGTTTCTTGAACCTTACTTGAGTTCACAACATCTTTTTGCTCCTCTAGATGCTTCTTTTTCACCAAGTGCTCCTCTGACTTCACAACATTACAGTGCTCCCTCGGATTAACCGCTGTGTCACTCGGATATTGGCCCTGCTTGTGTTGAGCCCCTACAATCTTTATCAATTGGCTCATGTTTGATGACAATTCACCAATGCTTGCTTGATTCTGAACCAATGTGTTCTCGAGCCTTTTGATGCCAGCCCCTTGTCCAATTATATGCTTATTTAGCTCAATAAACTTTCCATCTACTTTCTTTTCCAACTGAGCTAGTTTCTCATCGTATTTAGCAAACTGGGACTACACAATCTCCTCTTGGGTGGGCTTCGTGCCATCATGAATCATCCCATTCATAACCGTAAATCCAGGTGGCGGATTAAGTGTGTTCTGCGAGTTACCATACGAAAAGTTTTGATGGTTCCAATTCTTGGGGTGTTGATTATATCTGGCCTGATTGTTCTAGAAGTTTTTGAAGTTTCGTTGGTTCACAAAGTTTACATCTTCAACTTCTTCCTGACCCCCTGGCTGTTGTGCTAACGTCAGACTAGTTAGCAAATTTACCTGACTCGTCAAGGCTGTCAGCTGCGACATCAGCTTTTCATTCGGCTCAGTGTTGACTGCTTCCACTTCCATTACATTCGCCATTTTCCTTGGCAGGTTCCTCTCATTCGACCATTGGTAGCTTGTTCTGGCCATAGCGTGAAAGATCGAGAATGCCATCCTCACTGACTTCTCCATCAAACTCCCAGCTGCAGCTACATCTACCTGGTTTCTAGTCGGAGCAAGCAGCCCATAATAGAACTTGCACACTTGCTGCTTCTTGGTAAACCCATGTTGAGGGCAACTCCGGATAAGATCCCGGAATCGCTTCCAAGCTTCTCCGAATGGTTCTTGGTATAACTGCTTGAATTAATTGATCTGATTCTGCAGGTCAAGCATCTTGCTCGTGGAAGATACTTCAACAGAAACGAAGTACTCATGTCCTCCCAACTTGTAATGTCCTCTAATGAATTGAACCATTGTAGGGCTCTATCTTTCAGGGAAAGGGGAAACAGATTCAATTTGACCTGCTCGTGCGGCACATGGTTTATCTTGATGGTGTCCGCCAGTCTATGAAACTTTATCAGATGCGAATTTAGGTCCTCTAAAGCACTTCCCCCATACTGGTTTTGCGGCACTATGTTGATTAGTATAGGCTTCAACTCAAAATTGTTGGCATTGAGTGGTGGAGGTTGTACTCCTTCTGCCTGCTGATTTGGATTAGGCTTCAGGCAGTCACTGATGGGAGTATCATCTTCATCTCCTGCATCTGCTTTTATCTAAATTGGTCTGTGCTGCAGTTGCAGCTATGGCTGCTATGGAGGTAACTGCTGAGAAATAATAGTGACTCTGTCATCCAGGCGTGCCAGAGTTGTCACTACTCTGTTTATGGCTTCATCCTAGTTTACTTGCTGTTGTGGTATGTTCTCCATCTCAGATGAGAGGTTTCTTCTAGTACAGTTCCTGCGGGCTGTCGCTTCAATTTCTGGATCGAAAGGAAGAAGGGTTTCTTTCCATTTTGATTTGGTGTGCATGCGAAGCCTAAAAACACCAAAAACAACGAATACCACGTAACCCTAAAATTAAACAAATAATTAAAAACGAAAATTAAATGAAAATACGAAAAATTAAAATCAAGTCTAGTTTCCTCCTATTTTTCAAGATAGAAACTAAGCACTAAATCCTATTCCCCGGAAACGGCGCCAAAAACTTGACATGTCGGCTTCCTAACCTAGTGTTCCGCAAGTGTACGGTTATAGGTGTAGTAGCGGCAGTCAAGGTCGATCCCACAAGGAATAGATTTTTGGTAGTTCAATACCTCGATACTCTAGGATTACCCTAACTAGATACTAAGTTCCAAAGAGTTTGTTCTTACTAACTACAATACTTAATAGCTAAATTACCTAATTAACTATGGCGCAAACAAAGAGGATTAACAATCAGTGAGAAAAGGTATCTTAGGGCTTCGATTTCAGGACATTACTTCAATGTTGAATATGATTAACCTATAGATTTACCAATTCTAGTGTTTATTAGGCGGCACGACAATAATCTAATGCTTCTCTCAAAGTGATTAAACTGTTGATTAATTAAGCTAATTACCCTCTCGAGTCAATTAAACCTAATAACTCCCAAATGATCCTAGGCCACGGCCTACACAGTCATAGACAACTGCGCTCTATGTCATAAGTCTGATAACGATTCCCTCCTCTCAGAGCGGAATGGCTAAACTAAATTACTAAATCTAGGTGATCAAGCTAAATTTAGTTATAAGCACAAACATAGAGATAAACACATAAAGAACGGAATCAATAAATCAACATAAATCAAAACATTGTCATAATAATCCCTACTCTCTAACCCTATGACACGAATAGCTTAGCCACTCATGCCTAGCAATAACCCAATACAAGATTCTACAGAAAACATTGTAAAAGATTAAACCAGAAAAGAACGATTTAACCCGGATCAATCCGTCTCAATGATCTTCATCTTCTTCATCTTCCAACTCGTTTTATAGGTAAGTCGATGATGATGTACTGATTCTCCCCTTAAAAATCAAGCTTGGGTTTTATAGAGTTGGGGATGAATCTTTGGGAAGATTGGATCAAAATCCTACTAAAATTAGGAAATTTTCATAGAATAGGACTCTTGACACAGCCGAGTACAATCTATGACGTGGCCGCGTCAATTTTGTTCCCAAAATACCTCAAAACAGGTGATTTTAACGCGGCCGTGTTGGCATTTTGACGCGGCCGCGTCCCGTTTGTGCAGGCGAGTTTTCAGGTCTGACTTTCATGCCATTTTTTAGGGTCCTCCGGTCATTTTTGAATCTTTTTTAGGCAAAGTTGTAGCCCTTTGAATTAGCTTTATAACGCCACCAATTGCACCTCAATTGGAGTTGTAGATCTCAAGATATGGCCAAAATACTAGAGGTGTGTCAAGCTGATAGAAAACTTCACTTTCGGGACACTTTTTGACGCGGCCGTGTTGGTTAGGCAGTGTATTTTGCATGTTCTACGCCACTTTTGATGCGGCCGTGCTGTGTATGTGACACGGCAGTGTCAATTCTGCTCTAGTTTGTCCTATTTTCATTCGTTTTGATCCTATTTGACTTGTTTCTTCTTCGAACTTCATCCAAACGTAATAAAATTACCTAATTAACTTCAAAACAAGTCAAAACACGTCAAATGACCCAATGTGATGAATATAAATGAAACGCCGGCCAAATATGCACGTAAATGATATAAAATATGATCCTAAATCGACCTAAATACATGCATAATTAACGTGTATCAGGGCACTAGTTCCTACCTTACAGGAGATTTTGTCATCATCAAAACTAAACATAAATTTCCTAACACGTATGCTCTCAGCCACCTCTACTTCGACGCTCGGTTCCAAGGTACCAGTTCCAATTCATCGTTTCATTACATTCAATCATTTATGACATTATGCAATATAATTACTCAATCATATTATCACTCAATACAATGTACAATCATGATGTCATTTAATACAATTTTGCATGTATTGCATCAATTTTGCAGTATCATAACCCAAATCATATTATATTTAGCAAGACACATACACATACGACCACACATAAGCACATGTCCATTGTTATTCAACCTTCTTCTTTGGCTCCTGTTGACTTGTGGGTTTACGATAATTATCTTTGGAGATAATCATTTCATCTCAGTGCTTATTTTTTTATGTAGTAATGTAGTATTTTATATTATTACACGTTACCTTTATCCTATCTCATTTCACGCGATTCAATGACCTACGTGGACAATGGCTCACCTCGATGTTAACTCAAACACTAGGGCACATAACCTAGTTCATGGAGCATGAGACAACATGTTGAAGCACTTCAAGCAATATGTTGGATAGGCCTGGAAGGTGAATCTGACTCCGTTTCCTCTTCTTCACTAGAGGTGTGCTAGTTTGGTATAACAACATCAGCATCACTTGAGTTGTCAGATTCCTCTTGTTCATCCTCCAATTCAACAGAGTTTTGATCATCATGCAATTCTTTGGCAAACTCTTCTACTCCAACAATGTCTTCTGCAATTACTTCAGGAATATACTCCCCTTGAGTCGGAGGACGCATTTTCAGTGACCTAAGATATTCGGCCAAAGTCTGATCAGGGGCATAGCCGGGAATCACATTCTCATTTGTGGAAGAGGACTTAGGAACTGAAGATGAGTTCCTTGGAGCTACAACACTTGATGAGGATTTTCTCAAATTAGGGTATTTTTGCCTCATCATTTCATCAAACAACTTCTGTGATCTGAGAGATTTCAGTAAAAGTTCAAAGTCAGGATCCTCATCATTGTTGTCATCATCATCAGAGGCAAGTTTGTAAGGAGGTGGAGGCTTCACTTTCTAGAGTCCCTTTTTGTCGCCACAGGACCATCTTCACCCAGTGTGGGTGAGTAACCATGTTATCCTTTTGAAACCCTAGGAGCAGGACCAGTTTGGGTTTGGATTTTCGGCTTGATAGGAACAAAAGCCGGAAGATCCTCTACACCCACTGGATTTCCTAGATCACCTGGTAGTTGCATGTTTAAATAGGCACCAGAAGGAACGAATTCTTCGAGAGCCATACATGTAGTTGGATTTTGAACAGGGTGATCTAGGGTTTCTTCTACTAATGGTGTTTCAACATTGTGTGAGACATCTCATGCTCTTGAAGAAGCATATTCAAAACGAACATCATATGGATTTTGTGAAGGATTTGCCATGGAAGATGTTAGAGGAGTTTCTGCAGAATGTGAAGAGGCATGAGTATTAGAAGGTAATGAAATAGAAGGAAGAAGAGGGGCAGTTTGGTCTTTTAACTGCTGCTTCATACTAGATATGATGTTTGCTATATCTTCATCAGATTCTGTCATATTTCAGTGGAAAAGACTCGATAAACAAATTATTGAAACAATTAGCTTAAATACTAAGAGTAATGCAATTAATATAAGGGATAACATCAAATTAGAAACTACCCACTACATAAACACAACCGTCTAAAATCCATGAAAGTAGGGATAATGGACAGTGGTTTTTCATAACGTGAGAAATTGTGAGAAAAGGTAGCAGAAAATTTTCATAAAAGATTTAGAGAGAATTAAAGAAAAAGACGCACTAAACTAACAAAAACTTTTTATTTATTTATTTATTTATTTATTTATTTTATTTTATTTAATTTTAAAGACAAATCACAAATGAGAAGTTAAAAAGAGATCAAAATCAGAAATCAAAGCATCGGATATGGTTAAGAAAAATATGGTGTTTCAATAAATGATCCAACACCTTGATAATACACAGGTGGTATTCCAAAATTAGGCAAGGTGTTACTCTTGACAAGGAGACTTACCTGTACCTTTGATTTTATCATGCAAATCATCGTGAAGGAAAATCTGAACATGAAAGTAAAATCAAAAGGAGATGATGACAAGATAAAATCACAAGGAAAGGTTAAGGGATTTATAGAAACACCCATATCACTATAATTGACTTGATAACGGAATTCAAAAGATCTGTAATTCTACAAAAATTAAAAAAATAAGTCAGAGAAAAAATAAGAAAATATGTAAAAGGTGTGTCACTAAGGAAGTATACAGGTGTGGCAACACCAAAAACAACACTATTTTAGAAAGAAAGCAATCCGAGAGATTTCTTTAGAAAATTAAATCTCTCAAAGTCTAAACCTTTTGAGAAAATATCTGCAAGTTGCCTTTCAGTGGGAATGTGTTCAATCCAAATAACCTTTTTTCTCAACGAAGTCACATATAAAATGATGCCGAATGTCTATAAGTTTGGTTCTAGAATGTTGGACATGATTTTTGGTAATGCCAATAGCCCTGGAGTTATCATTGAACACACAATAAGAAGGTTACTCTCAAATCCATAATCATCAAGCATTTGTTGTATCCAAAGAAATTGGCTGCAAAAACTACCAAGTGCTATGTACTCAGATTCAGCAGTGGACAAAGATACACAATTTTGTTTTTTGCAATGCTAAGAAATCAAATTGTTACCTTATGAACGTAAAAATTATCGTTTAACTTGCCCTTTATCACGTTCATAATTTGTGGAGAATCATGTTTAATTATTGTGTTTAGGTGCACTTTCGTGTTTTATTATATTTCTGGGTTGATTTTCTTTTTTAATATGATTTGATGCATTTTTGGGTGTTTTTAAGTCGTATTTTGAAGGTTAGAAAACTCGTAAGAATTTAGAAGATCGCTTGCATCCATTTTCATACTCTGGCCCATATCATGAGGCCCAAATGGGCCCAAAATGGGTCGGAGTCAGACCCAAACTGAAGATCATCAAGTCACGGGTAAAAGTCGTGAAGAAGTCGGGCCGAGAAAATGGATGAAAAGGCCTCAAATTGAAGAAAGAAAGAAGAAGAGGTCCATCGCACATGTACCACATTCCAGCACACAGATCGGGGCTCAAATTAACCCGAATTAGACCTAACAAGAGCTCAAATCGAATTTCGTTGAGTTGCGAACAAAAGCCGTGAAGGGTTCGGGTCGAGAAAATGAGAGGAAGGACTCCAAAATAGCAACAGAAGACGGAGGCGTGAAGCAAGGACTAAACCAGACAAACAGCCGCAGCCCCTACTGGAGCGGCATGACCGTCGGCAGTTTGTCCAGAACCGACCTAGGAAGACTGTCGGCCCAGCTGCCGGCGGTGGCGGCTCCGGCGGTTCGCGCGCCCATCCAGTTTTTCAACGTGCTATATTTTTTTATTTCGATACAAACTTCCTCGTCTGAGCTCTAATTCAAGTGATTCAAGTTGTCATGCATAGCCGAGACAAAGACCTACAACTTTGTAGTTGAAGTCAAAGGTTGATTCCTGATGGATTTTTCCCATAAATTATGAGAAGGACGAGTTGAGCGCGCACAAGGGGTTCGACTCAACAACTTAAAGGACCAAGCACTCCCTTTTGTATTTTTACACTTTTGCCCTTAATAGGGTTTATTTTTCAGCTGATTTTGAGTGGTTGGGGGGACCTATATATATCCCTTCCCCTCATTTATAGGGAATCCAACAACATTTGCCTCCTTTTAAAATCTTCCTCTACACTCTCTTCTCTCTTCTCTTTACATTTTTCAGATTTTAGCTTAGAAAAGTTAGGGTTTCTTCCTCCTCTTCAAAGAGGAAGCCATCTTTGAAGGAGAACTTGGGGATTACTCGTGGGCTTGTGACACCCGACTATTTTTTATCAAAGATTTACGAGGATTCTTCAATCGATTGAGTATTTTCTCATCCCTTCTCTTTATTTTCAGTTTTTATTGTTTTTATTGCTTGATTGTTGATGATGCTTGTTATTTCTTTGATGACTTATGAGTGATTTTTGTGTTTCCCGAAGCCCGGGTATAGCCCATGCTTCAGGATTGATGATTAGTTGATTAGTTATTAGATTATTGTGGGTTGTGGTAACCTAGGGTTGGATTTGGTTGATTTATTATGATTTTCATATGAAATTAGGGCTTTGGTTATAGGCTTGACTCGGTGGCTTGAGCTTTCGATAACTTAGCCTTATTTTTTATGATTGTGCATTTGAGAAGAGATACTCAAAACCTAGGCTAGGGTTTACCACCCTTTCGAGGAAGTTCAATTTGATCTTAAATGATCTTAGGATTGAATTTATGTGCCTTAGACTGTAAGGGGAGGGAAATTTAATCCGGGAACGTAAATCAATCAAGACTCAATTTATAGGATGGGGACCTATAGAGGAGAAGACATATCGAAAGGGGGAGTAAAGCCTAGGGGGTCTTGGCTAGGATGGATAAAATTAGGTTTAGTCGCGTGTGTAGGAACTATAACCCTACACTGGTCTTTATGTAGGAGAAGTCGGGCTAACATCTTCTAATATTCCGTAGTTGGTAACCCGAGGCCCGGGGTGGAATTTGTAAATCTCATTCGTGTAGGTAGTCTACATCGAACCCTGATTACTTACCTACCTTAGAGGAATACTGCACCTCAACCGCATTCAAGAATTATCACCCAATTAGGATATTGATTGGGTTGAGAATTCAACCACATAGAACTCGTACTTGTTTTCTTTAATCGTCTTCCAATTATAAATTCCATTTTGCTTGCGTGAAACCGAGCTTCAGGAATATCTCCCCATCGATCGGTTCCCTCCTTGCTTTATTTATCTACTTTATGTTATTAGATTAGTTATCACTCTCAATTTGCATTTGACCTAACTTGCTCGAACGTGCTTAAGCTGATTCTCACGGAAAATCCTCCATGTGGATTCAATATCTTATATACTATCTCTGTGACAAACCATACACTTGCGGTTTGAGAAGGTCATTCTAATCACATCGATTTAGAGCGACTTTCGCAGATAAGTTCATTGCCCAGATTAAAACAACCACCAGAAGTGCTTTTCCTATCATCAACATCAGCCGCCCAACCAGCATCACAAAACCCCCGACCAAGTTAGTGTTAGTGTCTTTGGAATAACAAATCCCTAACTCACTGGTACCATTAACATATTTGATGATTCTCTTTACAACTTTCAAGTGAGATAATTTAGGATCTGATTGATATCGAGCACACAATGAAACACTATACCAAAGATCCGGTCGACTGGCAGTGAGATAGAGCAAACTGCCAATCATACTTTTATATAAGGTGTTTTCAACACCTTGTCCAAAGCACTATCTTTACTAATTTTCAAAGTTGAGCTTAAATAAGTTTTTATATGTTTTGCAGTTGACAAATTGAACTTTTTGACAAGAGTTTTTGCATATTTAGACTAAGATGCAAAAGTACCTTTATCAATTTTTTTGATTTGTAACCCCAAAAAGAAATTCAATTCACCCACTAAGCTCATTCCAAAGGTGGAGGTCACTTGTTGAATGAATTGTAGCTATTTTTCACAAGAAGAACCAAAAACTATGTCATCAACATACACTAGTGCAACATTGATTTTTGATGCATGTCTTTTTATGGAAAGAGTTTTATCCACATTACGTCTTTTAAAACTAAGAGAAAGTAAGAATTTTGTCAATCGATCATACCAAGTCCTTGGAGCTTGTTTCAATCCATACAAAGCCTTTTTAAATTTGAAAACATGATTGGATTTATGTGGATCGGTAACACCTTTCGGTTGTTCAACAAAAGCTTCTTCATTTAGAAATCCATTTAAAAATGCACTTTTAACATCAATTTAAAAAAGCTTAACATTGAGATAACAAGCAATGGCAATCAAAAACCGTATAGACTCAAGTCTTGCAACTGGAGCAAAAGTTTCATCTAATCAAGTCCCTCAACTTGTGTGTACCCTTGGTCCACAAGTCGGGCTTTGTTAGGAATGACTTTTCCAGACTCATCAGCCTTATTTCTAAATATTCACTTAGTCCCAATCACATTCACATTATGAGGTCTAGGAACTAAATTTCGTACATCATTTTGGGTGAATGATGAAGTTCCTCATGCATAACGTGAATCCAAAATTCATCTTGAAGTGCTTCATTAATGTTTTTGGGTTCTAAGTTGGATAAGAAACCATAATCACGAAAGCTAGCTTTACCATTTTCGAATAGTCTTTTCGTTCCTTTGTGTGTGTATGAAATTTTTTATGAATATTACCTATGACTTGTGATATTGGATGATTTCTTCAAATTCTACCTAGTGGATCCCTCCTCAACAGGAGTTGTCCAGGTGAATCAAAACTATCTTCAGGAGATTTTTGGTCATTATCTTGCCCATTTTGAGAAGCATTTGGAATATTATGATTCTAAGTTTCAGAGGGTGTTTCAACCTTTTCATCATCACCCTCCTTGTTTGATTCCAGATTTGGTTTTTCTTATTTTTCCAAAAGATCATGAACATCATCTTCATCTCGTTTCCCATAGTGTTGCAACATGTTGTGTGTGCCTTTGGTTTGTTTACCTTTAGCACAAGAATTGCACATTTTGTTTATTTTACCAGATATTTTGGGTAGTCTTTTTACTGGTTCCATGTTAGCAAGCTTCTTGAGCACCCAAAAATTGACATGTCCTAATTTCTGTTGCCACAACTCAACTTCATCAATTTGAGCTTTATGACAAGTTGCAACACCCTCTTCAATGGAATAACAATTGTTCGAGGGTCGAGAACCAATCATAATGCACTTATTTCCACGATTATACACACTGCACATATCCTTTTCAAACTTGACATGAAGATTTCCATCGCAAATGTTAGGTTTAAGGACACTTACAACACACACACAACAAGAATTCAATTCAAAAATGAACGAAAAATGAACTGAAAATCAGCCACTCAAAACCGAACGCAAAACCAGAAACAAAAATGAAGAACACAAAGATTTTACGTGGTTAGATCAATGTGATCTACATCCACGGAGGCTCTATACACCTCAATTCACTCAACTAAACAATCAATTACAAGAAACAACTCAGAAAACTAGAAGCCCCAATTCACAATCCGAATTGAGCTCAAGAACCCTAGCTTTCAAATTCTAATGATTGTGTAGTGTTTACAGAGGGAAAACTATGTGTATCAACTCGTCTTTAAAAGTAGAACAAATGTATATAAAGAGTTAAGCTCAAATCAAGAAACTCTGGAAGCTGGAATCAAATTCAGTTTCAACTGCTTCAAAACTGGCACGCGTCTTCAACAACGGTTTTACATGCAACAGTTCAAAACCGTTGCACATTTCTGTTATAACCGTCACAAGCCCGGTTCCTCAATAACTTCCAAAACTGATCTGATATAAACCCGGCTCTCCGGTCCGGTTCTTCCCAACCCAAACCCGGTTCCTGATCCTACTCAACCTCTACTACAAGACATGCTCACTTGAAGATATTGAATTGACACCTACAAATCTCCACCTCAATGAATTCAAGTGCACTTCATCACCTCTTACTGTCTTCTCATCTCCAGGCTTAATCACATTGTTCAAGCCTTATCAGGCTTGAGCAATGTACCATCTTACTCCTAGGAACTGCCTTAGTCAAGGGATCTGCCGCATTGTCCAAAGTATGCACTTTCTTTACTTCAACAGATCCAGCTTCAATTATATCCCTTGAAAAATGAAGTCTAACATCAATATGCGTAGACCTCTCATGAAATGCTTGATGTTTCACCAAATGAAGAGCACTCTGATTATCACACTGAATAGTAACACATTCTTGTCTTATCCCCAAATCCTTGAGGATTCCCTTGAGCCACAGAGCTTCCTTGATTGCCTCAGTTAAGGCAATTAATTCTGCCTCAGTTGTTGACAATGCAACCACAGATTTTTGCACACTCTTCCAACTTACAGCTGTTCCATAGAAAGTAAAGACATACCCTGTAATAGATTTTCTAGTATCCAAGTTCCCAGCAAAGTCTGCATCAACATATCCAACCAAAGGTATAGTACTAGCTTCTTGCTTCTGGAACTTTAACCCCATACGGACAGACCCTTTCAGATATCTTAAAACCTGCTTCAAAGCTTCCCAATGTGATTCTCTAGGATTTGACATATACCTGCTTACCAGAGACACACTATAGGCCAAGTCTGGCCTGCTACATATCATACCATACATTAGACTGCCAACACCACTGGCATATGGAACATTCTTCATGTGAATCTCCTCAGCTGTAGTCTTAGGGCACTGATCCTTGGACAGCTTAGTCTGTAGGTTAACTGGAATACTTAATGGTCTTGATTCATGCATATGGAATCCCTCCACAACCTTCTGCAGATACTGCTTCTGTGAAAGCCATAATGTTCCAGTCTTTCTTTTCCTAATAATGTCCATTCCCAGAATCTTCCTTGCTTCCCCAAGATCCTTCATGTCAAATTCTGAACTCAAATTTTCCTTTAGCTGTTGTATCTTATTTATGCTCTTACTGGCTATGAGCATATCATCAACATATAACAACAGAAACACTTGTTCAGCTTTTGAACCTTTGGTAAAGTATACACAACTGTCATATAAGCTTCTCATGAACCCTGGAATCACAAAGCCCTCAGGTTGCTTCATGTATATCTTTTCAACCAGATCTCCATGCAGGAATGCTGTCTTGACATCTAACTGCTGTAGTTTCAAGTCTTCTTGAGTAACCTTTGATAGAAGTAACCTGATAGGGCAATGCTTCACTACTGGAGAAAATACTTCATTGTAATCAATGCCTTCTCTTTGTGTGAAGCCCCTAGCCACCAACCTTGCCTTGTACCTGATCTTATCAGCTTTTCCAGCCTCCACCTTTTTCTTGAAAATCCATTTTGAACTAACCAGCTTCTGCCCTTTTGGTTTTGTCTACAAGCTTCCAAGTTTGGTTTCTCTCTAAGGATCCCATTTCCTCCATCATGGCCCCCATCCAGTGTTCACTCTCACTGCAGCTTACTGCTTCCTTGAAACTACTAGGCTCTTGAAACTCCAAGTCTTCTGCCACACTTAGTGCATAATATACGCTTCCAGCTAGTCCATAGAAATCAGGCCTTTGGATTTGTCTTCTTGGCCTGTCTCTTCCTATGCTATAGGTTCTGAGATTTGCCATCTCAGTTTGACCCTCTTCCTCTTCTGATGAACTGTCATCTTCTTGCTGAGCTTGAGTATTCCCCTCTGGTGGTATCTGCTCCTTATTTAGCTCCACCTGAACAGAAATTCTTTCAGGTTCCACAGCTCCATCAGCTTCCTCTTGACTTCCAGTAGAGTTGTATCCCATCACATCTTCATTGAATACTTACATCTCTACTTATCAGGAGCTTCTGGTTTCCCTGTTCCAAGCACCATAACCTGTAGCCTTTTATGCCCTCAGGATATCCCAGGAATACACATCTCTGTGCTCTTGCATCAAGTTTGTCTTGCCTAATGTGAGCATAGGCCAAACAACCAAACACTCTTAAGTCATGGTAGTTTGGTGTCTTTCCACTCCACACTTCTTCTGGAGTTTTAAATCCTAGAGTTGATGATGGTGACCTGTTGATCAAATAGCATGCAGTGTTTATTCTCTCCCCCCAGAAGGATTTAGGTAATCCAGCATCAATCAGCATACATCTAACTCTGTCCAGCACAGTTCTGTTAAATCTCTCAGCAACCCCATTCTGTTGGGGGTTTAGAGGGACAGTTCTGTGCCTGGTGATACCCTTCTCTTCACAAAACCCTGTGAATTCAATGGATAGATATTTCAAGCCATTATCTATCTTAAGATGTTTTAGTTTCTTCCCTCTTAGGTTCTCCACCTGATTCAACCATGTTTTAAACTTGAGGAATGCATCACTCTTGTTTCTCAAAACATATATCCAGGTTTTTCTATTGTAATCATCAATGATGGACATGAAGTACCTTCCCCCTCCATGTGTTTCTGTTCTTGAAGGCCCCCAAATATCAGAGTGTGCATAATCCAGGGGTTCTTGGGTGGAATGTGTCCCTTTGGCATAAGGCAGCTTCTTGGCTTTCCCCAGAGCACACTTATCACAGAACTCCAGTGTTCTATTTCCCATTTCACCAATGATACCCTTCTTGGATAACTCCTTCAACCCTTTCTCTCCAATATGACCCAGTCTTCTATGCCACTTCATAACATCATCTCTGCTTATCACAGATTCAGCACATCCTATCACAGGTGATCCAATCAAAATAAACAGGCCATTGTGTTGCCTTCCTTTGATTACCAGCTTATTGTGTTTAGTGATGTGAAGATGACCATCTAGGGAATTGAACTGACAGCCATTTGCCACAAGAGAACCAAGGGATAAGAGATTTCTTTTCAATCCAGGGACATACCTTACTTGAGAGATAGTTCTGATGACTCCATCATACATTTTAATTTGAACTGATCCTATGCCTTTGACTCTGCAGGAGTGATCATTTCCTAGTAATACACATCCACCATCTTCTTTCTGTAGATCCTTGAACTAGGATTCATTGGGACACATGTGGAATGAACATCCAGTATCAAGTACCCATTCCTTTTCCATTCTTGTGTATGCGATGTTTAAGACTTCTGGGATGTCTTCTTGATGCTCTGTCATTGCCACCTTTGCCCTCTGATTCTCCTGCTTCTTCTTCTTTTGTGGACAGTCCTTCTTTAAATGTCCAGCTTGTTTGCATTTGAAACACTTTCTGGTTTTAACCCAGTCTCCTTGTTTATTTGCATTCTGAGTTCCAGATTTGTTATCTTTAGCTCCCTGGAACTTCTTCTTCTGGAAATTCTTTTTTAACTTAATGTTCAAGCCTTCTTCAGCTTGTGCAGAACCCTTTTCTCCCTGATTCTAAAAACACTTGGTTTTCAATGCTGACAAGATGTATTCATAACTGATTTTTCCATCTCTTCCAAACATCAGTGCATCTTTAAAGCTTTCCATGGATTTTGGAAGAACATTTAACACCATCAGAGCCTTATCATCATCCTCCAAGTTCACCCCCAGATCTTCCAACTCTTCAATCATCTTGACAAACTCATCAAGTTGATCAGAAATGACTTTATCATCAGAGATTTTGAAGGACATTAATTTCTGTTTCAGAAATAGTTTGTTGGATATAGACTTTGATTGATAAAGTTCCTCCAGTTTACCCCATGCCTCCACTGCATTCTTGCTCCTTGAAACCTCCCTCAAAGGTTTATCACCCAGACATAAGAATATCAAACTCAGAGCCTTCTTATCCAATTCTGGAAACTTAGATTTCTCAGCATCAGGCCATTGATCAACAGGAAGAAGTGCAGAGTCTAGGCCATTCTGAATCAGCACTGCATTCATTTTGATCTTCCAGAGTGAGAAGTCATTCTTTCCTGAGAACTTCTCCACATCCATCTTTACTCCAGCCATTCCTTCTTCTTCTTTGAGTGTCTGTGTATGTTTTCCACAGACGGCGCCACTTGTTAGGTTTAAGGACACTTACAACACACACACAACAAGAATTCAATTCAGAAACGAACGAAAAATGAACTGAAAATCAGCCACTCAAAACTGAACGCAAAACCAGAAACAAAAATGAAGAACACAAAGATTTTACGTGGTTCGATCAATGTGATCTATATCCACGGAGGCTCTATACACCTCAATTCACTCAACTAAACAATCAATTACAAGAAACAACTCAGAAAACTAGAAGTCCCAATTCACAATCCGAATTGAGCTCAAGAACCCTAGCTTTCAAATTCTAATGATTGTGTAGTGTTTACAGAGGGAAAACTACGTGTATCAACTCGTCTTTACAAGTAGAACAAATGTATATAAAGAGCTAAGCTCAAATCAAGAAACTCTGGAAGCTGGAATCAAATTCAGTTTCAACTGCTTCAAAACTGGCACGCGTCTTCGACAACGGTTTTACATGCAACAGTTCAAAACCGTTGCACATTTCTGTTATAACCGTCACAAGCCCGGTTCCTCAATAACTTCCAAAACTGATCTGATATAAACCCGGCTCTCCGGTCCGGTTCTTCCCAACCCAAACCCGGTTCCTGATCCTACTCAACCTCTACTACAAGACATGCTCACTTGAAGATATTGAATTGACACCTACAGCAAAGTTAATGAATGCTAATTAAATTAGTCATTAGTCCCTCAACATGAAAAGCATTTCGAAGATTGGGAAGGCCTTTCACATCAAGTGTACCTTTCCCAACAATTTTACGTTTGGCACCACCTCCAAAAGTAACTTTTCCCCCATCTATCTTTTCATAATTTTTCAAGAAGACTTCTGTTCCCTCCATATGACTAGAACATCCACTATCAAAATACCAAATAGCAGACACATCAGCACTCAAAGAAGTGTAAATCATGTTGCAGCATTCTTCTGCCCGAGATTTTTCATTAGATGGTGAAATAGTTTTTGGCTTGGAACAGTATGATGAAGAGTGTGTCAACACTTTCTTTGACATTTTAGATAGCTTTTCCGAAAGATTTTTCTTCTTGTTCTATAGAAGAAAGGTCTAATGTGGCCAGGTACTAAACAAAAGTCATAAACAAAGATTTTTTTCATTTGAATCGGCTTCAGTTCTAATTCTCTTCAAACTAATTGATTTTTCAAGTTGATTTCCATTCAAGCTCGAGTTATCAAAGTTGACATAGGGAACAAATGGTTTGAATCTGAAATATTTAACCTCTTAGTTTTTTTAGTGAGATTCATGTCTCGGTTTTTTAGGACATGAGCCATCAAGTGAAAGTTGTTGAAACCTATGCATTTCCTTAGTGAAAACCGGTGTTTTGTACTTATCATTTGAAGAAGAAAATAAATTTTGACTTAAACCATCTCACCCAATTCCATGATACCCAAACTTTTGTACAGAAAGAATTTCATCCAGTTTAGAAGTTCCTGAATTAAAGAATTCAAACATTTAGTTTTATCATTTAATTCAGATATTACCTTCTCGAGATCTTTGTTTGTTTGAGCTAAAAAATCTTCTCCAAATAAAGAATTTTACATCTCGAGCATTATGTGAGTCAACACAAGTTCTCCATGCATTTCTCTAAAGGCTCTCAATAGCATATCATATTCTGATAATTCAGCATCATCATCACTGAACTGCATTGTCTCATCAAGTGTTTCAACACCTGGTCAGCACTTAGAACATCCAACTTGACCATGAGTACTGAGACTTTTTTAGAATTCTGAGGTTCTTCTTCATCGTCGGTTTCATCTTCGTTCATAGTTACAATAAGATTAGTCCCTCTTTTCATCAGATTACTTGCACACTGATTTGCATAGTGTCCAAATCCCGAACAAGCTCTACGTTGGATGTTTTCAAGTCCTTGGGAGTGTCGGGACTATGATTTGATTTGTCGAATCCAGAGGTCTGATTTTGACCACTCCTGCCACTAGACTTGACAAAATGTTCTTTACCTGCACTATGCTCCTCAAATTCTTTTATGACAGGGTTAAAAACACCTTTGGAAACATTTGGTTTTTATTTTTAGACAAAACCTTTGATACTTTTTAGTCAAATAAGCAATAGGGTCATCCTCATTCAAAAGTATATTGTCTCCCTTTGTATTTGAACTTGAGTCAGCAAATTGATAAGGAAGTGCAATCGTTCTATTATTTTCTCTCATTTGTTATTGTTGATTCAAGTTTAATTCAAAGGTTTCAAGAATTCCTATGAGTTCATCTAAGGACATATTAGATGTATCTCTTGAATATTCCAATAGATATACATTTAAATTGAATCTCTTAGGAAGATTCTGAACCTTTCGTTGCTTATTGGATCTCCAAGAGCATGTGATTCATTTGCCAACTCACACAAACGAGCATTGTATGAGGATATGGTTTTGGTTTCATCCATCTTTAGTGTTTCGAATCGTGTTGTAATCATTCTCAATTTTGACTTTCAAACACTTACTGATCCTTCACATTGTCTTTGCAAAGTTTTCCATGCGTCCTTAGCATAAACACATTTTTGAATCATTCTGAATAATGATACATACACTAATCCAAAAATTGCATTTAATTCTTTTAAGTTGTAGCATGACAAAGTGAACTCATCATTTGTCCAATCTGCTTCAGATTTGGGAACAAAGTCACCGTCTTCATCTTCTTTGCGAGGTGGTGTCAATCCAACTATAATTGATCTCCAAGCCCGTTCATCAAGGGACTTAATATAATCCCTCATTTTAATTTTCCAAGTCGAGTAATTCATGCCATCCAAGATGGGTGGACGCATCACTGTTGTACCAGGGACGTCCATAATTCATCGCAGGATCTCACTTAGTGTAGTCAAGTGAAGGCTTTGGATGTCAATTGAAATAATTTATGCCCTGGTATGGAAGGTGTTGCACACAGTATTGCAACACAATGTAGAAACAACTCAAAGTCGATGAAGAAAACTTGTACAAAACAGTTTTTAAAATATCAGAGGGAATATCAATAAAACTCAAACAATCAAAAGTCTGAGCAATGCATATTTCTTAATCACAACGGAACACTTTGCTTTGTACATGACTTTCAAAATAGAGGATTGTTCGAACAATTCATGTCTCTCTCTCTACTGATCTAAGACACTTAGAAGAGGATCTTAACACTAAGAATCCTCACAAAGTCTCACAGAATACAAGTGAGTAAGTGGGTAAGAAAAATAACAACTTCGTGGTTGTCTTAAACGCTCTCTCTTCTTTCAGTTTTTCTTCTCGTAGTTCCACACCATCTCCTTCTTTCTCTCCTTTATTTATACTTCATTATATCAACGCTTTCATGATAGAAAGATAAGAAGCAAACATCGAAAAACTTCTTTGTTAGTTAAAATCGTTTAATGGATAAGGATTGTTAATATGGATAAGGATATGTGTACAAATCCTAATCCAATATTAACATATCCTTACCACTATACATATAATACATAATACGTGACAAAGAATAAAACTCGGATCAGCAAGGTAAAAATAAGAGAAGAAAACATAGTTTGTATTTCACAAGGTGTGGTGACACTTTATACAACACTTAGTGTTCAACACCTTGTGAAGTCTAGGTTCCAACATAACTAAAAGAACTACTCAAACAAAATCCGAAGGCGTAAGCACATAGAAAACTATTTCTTCCGTAAGTGAACATTGGGGTCTTAAGCTAAACAGTCTCATGTCAGGAACTACATGCATGTAACAAAAGATAGCGATAATCTTGCGGAACAAAGCTCATGTGTGGAAATTTGTGTATTGGCGGACCAAATAGACAATCCTCTAATTATATTGAAATATTTATTAACCAATAAATTGCCATAAGAAATAAATTAAAATTTAAAACAAATAATCAACCTTATCTCTAGACATGCTACTAAAAATATAAATAAAATCACATGATTTTAACAACTAAGTCTAAAAGGAAATTTATCATAAATACCTAAGTTACAAAATTCAACAAAATAACATCCAAAGGAAAAATGTTATTAGAGAGAACTTTCGAATTAAAATTCCGAAAACGCAAAAATAAATTCAAATAATAGAATATAATAGTTCACTTAAAATTAGTTTTCATATGCCTTGACTCCGCCTCAACTCCCCCGTCTCACACCAAAGCTAACATAAATTGGCTTGAACAAAATCGATGGAGTGACATGCAAATACTAAACCCCTGATCCTTGTTCAGTGCAACCTTGTAGAAGAATAATAAAGGCGGTTCGGTAGCCGTGTGGAAAAAAATAAAAATAAATTTGGAATTGTTGTTTTCTAGGTAGTTTAGATGTGAATAAATATTATTAGGATTAGGAACATCGTGATAGGAACTTAAATCTCTTATAGATAAAGATTAGGATTTGGAATGTGTTATTGAGATCTTTAATTATGCATGAACTTGGATTCTTTTGGGCTTAAGACATAGACCCAATTGCAAATTAGTGCATTGAGCTTGAGTATTAGGCTCAAAGTTTTGGGCTTGTAATGGAATGAATATGAATATAATGTACTAAAACATGATAAATTATTTTCCTACAAACTATTGAGTCTAAAAAAAAATGTGGCATACAAAATGACTTGAAAATAATTAATTAGTGATTCCCAATATAATTGGGCTTCAAAATATTAAACGGACCATGTTCATATACTTAACTTGGACTTGAAAATGCAAATGCAAAATACTTGACAATAATGCGTGACATGAGCTTGGTCCTAATGAGACTTTCGGCGTAAACTTAAATCCATATAAAATATAACTAATTGACATTTAATTGGACTTAAAATAATTTATTGGCCTATCGTGACTTGAAGTTGGGCCAAATGTCAAATCTTGGATTGATATACATACTTGGCGTAAATTAATTAATTAAGTTTAAATAAATACCAATAAACTTATATAATACTATAATACTAAAATAGCGGGCTTTACATACAACGTCTCACCTCGCTAAAAATGCCAGACTCATGCTCGCAGCAAAGGACCTCCTCCTCCTCGCTAATGACCACTTCCAAAACCTCTGGTCCGCATTCCTACGCATCCTGCCACCTTCAACGCCGATAATTTTGCCCATCACCGTCTACCGCTGAAGAATGCAATTATGAATAGACTGAATTCACTCAAAGGGATGAAAAGTGCCTTTGCAGCCGCATTGGAGCCATCGGAAGGTCAAAGCCTGGTGGTGATCGTAAAGTTGCTGAAAGAGGTGAAGGCCACCACTCTATTGATCATGCGATCGTTGGTGTTCGTGATCGCCATACCGCACCCGAATGCGAACAAAAGGATCCGTTACAAGGTCAAGTGGACCGGAGTCGACAACTTGGGTTTCTGGGAGAAGTGTCACGTGTCCGATGTACGCCCTGTGATGAAAAAACTGGAGGAAGTGCGCATGATGGTGGACGATATGGAAGCTGAGTTAGAGGCGCGTGTTTATTGTTTGTCTGCTCGAGAGAGGCGCGTGTTAATTGTTCCATTTTTACCTAGGCACGTGATGCACAAGAGACACACTCTTCTCTGAAATGCTAAAAAAAAATTCCTCCCCAATTGTGTGCCCCAAGTTAATGTACAACCTTATCTCGATATCGAACATGTCAAGAAATGAAATTTGGAGTAAATTTTAGTGAACATTGGATGTGTTTGTTTTGCATCGTCTTCAATTCATTAGGGATCAAATCTCAATAAAGTACACTCATATACTCTTTTAGCAAATGGTAACGCAACATTCCCCAATTTAAGCAAACACACTCAATTTGTTTATATTTTTAACCCTGATTGTTTTTCTAATGCAATTACGGTACACCTCGAGGATACATCTTTGTGGATCTTTTAATTTTTTTATTCTTAAATTATCTAAATTCAAATTGGGCCTAATTTAGAAGTGGTGAAGCTTATAGGGGTAGGAGTGAAATTACTATACGTTTGACATATTTTTAGCCTGAGGTTTGAATTAAAACGCTCACGCCAAAATCGTTGAGACAGTGTCTCCAGACAATCTAAGGGCTAAGAACGGGAGGGATGCCCCCAAATTTTGTACGCTCTTAGCTGTAAGATTCTTCATTTATCTTTTTTCTCCTGATGTTCTTTAATCGTAATATGTTATGTGCATGAACCCAGAAACCGAAATATGCTTCTGGAGACAACGCCTATGAATCAATTCATTGTTTTTTAAAAAAAATTGTTTTGATCAGAAATAAAGGGGGTCGTGATGTTTTCCCATATCTGGATTGTCATTGTGAATGCTATTCTGTAATCATTTTCTTGGGGTAGATTTGTAATCCTGCGTCTTGAATTATGTAGCTTGTAAGGAGACAGACACAATGTTGTCAAAAGCTGATAGCAGAAAGAAGTTTATAAATGACCTTGAAGCCATAAGTAAAGCCTTGTATGCAGATAAAAAGCTTCCACCAAAGCCTGCGATTTCTTTGGATAGTAATGGATCAAAGTGTGTCGGAAAATCCCAATTGTCCGACTCTACAACAAAGCCCAGAGATGCTAACAATGATAAAGAAAAGAAGACTTCTTTTTGGAGTTGGAAACGTCTAAAAGCCTTGACCAGTGTCAGAAACCGTCGATTCGATTGTTGTTTCTCACTCCTAGTCCATTCCATTGAGGGGTTACCAACCCTTTTCAATAATGTGTGTCTGGTTGTGCATTGGAAGAGGAAGGACAGCGAGCAGATGACGCACCCAATTAGGGTTTATCAAGGTGTAGCTGACTTTGGACAACGGCTTACGCATTCTTGTTCTATAAATGGTAGTAGGAGCGGCCCAAACCAGTTGGCAAAGTACGAAGCCAAGCATTTCTTGTTGTATGTTTCTGTATATAATGCGCCTGAGCTTGATTTAGGGAAGCATCGTATAGATTTGACTAGGTTGTTTCCTCTGACGTTGGAGGAATTAGAACAAGACAAGAGCTCGGGGAAATGGACAACTAGTTTCAGACTATCTGGTAAAGCTAAAGGCGCAACGTTGAATGTCAGTTTCAGATATGTTGTTATAGGAAATAGTAGTGGTCACCCATGTGGCAACAATAATGTTCCTGATATTCTTAGCTTGAGACAGAATAGTGCCAAGACAGAAAATTTCGTGGACCAGTTTGATCACATGGACGAGGTACCTATTTGTCGAGTAGGAAGTCTTCCTACTAAGCTAGACACGTCTCTCTTAAACCAGTCTCCAGATATAAAGGATCTCCATGAGGTTTTGCCAGTACCATCATCAGAACTGTGTGAATACGTGAGTATACTCTATCAGAAACTGGATGAAATGCCTAATGCTTCAATCAAGAATAAGTTGGATGGCGATCCTCATAAACTGAATTCATTTACACCACCTGATTCTGAGAAAGTTTCTGAAACTGAGTCGGAGACTAGTGATTTTTCTGTTGTGGAGAAGGGGATAGAAGAGATCACAAAAGAAGAGGTGCGATCTACAGAATATTTCCCAAAGGTTCCTCAAGCTTCAGGAGAGGCTCCTAAAACCGACGACAATGGCAATTTGGAGGTACCCCTGAATGATGATGCCCTTCATACTTCAGCTGAAGAAATTGTGTCACTCAGGGAAGAACAATTGATAGGCACCTGTAATTCTGTGGAGGAAAAGAATGAGCCTTTATCCAAAGAATCGGTAATGAGAGAACTAGAGATGGCACTAAGTTATGCTACAGAGTTGATGAATGGACTGGTAGATTCACAAGAGGATGAAGGAGTTGAGGAAAGTGAAGTTTTACACCAAGTGAGTTCCTTAGATACTAAGTCTCATTTAATGGATTGTAGAGAGGGGGAACCACTTAGCTTGGACGATGTCACGGACTCAGTAGCAAGTGATTTCTTAATGATGCTCGGTATAGAGCATAGTCCAGTTGGCTTGAGTTCTGAAAGTGAGCCTGACTCTCCTAGAGAGCGTCTACTAAGGCAATTTGAGAAGGATGTTCTCGTCAATGGAGGTCTACTCAACTTTGATATCGATAATGAACCAGAAGAATTTGTCAGCAACATCCCAGTGGGATCTTGGGAAGCTATCTCGAACAACTTTTATGAATCCTCAATATGTGATGGTTTTCAGGAGTTGCTTAAGATAGAGACACCTGACATAGAGACAGATGCATTTAAGACTAAAGCAAGGGCCTCAAGGTTGGAGGATTTGGAAACTGAAGCTTTAATGCGTGACTGGGGCTTAAATGAGAGGGCGTTTCAGCATTCTCCGCCTAGCAAGTTGGCTGGGTTCAGCGGTGCAGTTGACATGCCTCTTGAGGATCACGAGCAGCTTCCTCCTCTAGTGAAAGGTTTGGGTCCTTTTCTGCAAACCAAAAATGGAGGTTTCTTGCGCTCAATGAATCCTGCACTTTTCAGGAATGCCAAAAGTGGAGGGAGCTTAATAATGCAGGTGTCCAGTTCCGTGGTGGTGCCTGCGGAAATGGGATCCGGTGTAATGGACATACTTCAGGGCCTAGCTGCTATGGGAATTGAGAAGCTCTCCATGCAGGCTAGCAAATTGATGCCCTTGGAAGACATAACTGGGAAGACAATCCAACAAATAGCATGGGAAGCTGCCCCTAGTCTGGAGGGACCTGAGAGGTTTGTTGAATACTGTTTGAGTGTCGAATATATGCTTGTGCTTTACAAATAATAACAAAAGAAAAGAAAAAGCAGCAACAATCTTAGCATTTGTGATTCAGTTGACGTTTTATTAATACATATATCTCTCTGTTCCAGGCGAGGTTTGTCACAGCATAAATCGCAAAATATGCAAACTTTGCCTGTTGAGCAAAAACACGATAAAGGTATATCCTCTGTCCCAGTGTTGGGAAAGTCTGGTTTGACTTTGTTGGGCCCTGACACAGAGTATGTGTCTTTAGAAGATCTTGCACCATTGGCAATGGACACGATCGAAGCTCTCTCAATAGAGGGGTTGAGAATACAATCTGGTATGTCCGATGATGATGCACCTTCGAATTTTAGCACACAATCCATTCGAGAATTCTCAGCCCTGAAGGGAAAGGCCCTTGATGTTGGTGGATTCATGGGCCTCGATGGAACGGGTGGACTGCAACTGATGGACATCAAGGATAAATGTGAAGACTTTGATGGATTGATGGGCCTGTCACTAACACTTGATGAATGGGTAAAACTTGATTCTGGTGAAATTGATGAAGATGATCTTCTTAGTGAGCGAACCTCTAGAGTACTGGCAGCCCATCATGCAACTTCATTGGACCAATTTCGAGGAAGAGAGAAAAGACGAGGCAGAGGGAAGAAGTACGGCTTGTTGGGCAATAATTTTACTGTTGCTTTGTTGGTTCAGCTACGTGATCCTTTACGGAACTATGAGCCAGTTGGTACCCCAATGCTTGGACTGATTCAGGTGGAGAGATTGTTTGTCCCTCCAAGACCTAAACTCTACAGCCCAGTTTCTTTAGAACCAGAAGCTAATGTTGAGGAAGAAGAGGTCAAGACTGTCAGAAATGATAACATTATCGAAGAGAAAATTCATGAAGAAGAAGTGATTCCTCAGTATAAAATCAGAGAGGTGCATGTTGCGGGCTTGAAGATGGAAGCAGGTAAAAGGAAGTTATGGGGTTCGACAAACCAACAACTAGCTGGGTCCCGTTGGTTGGTGGCCAATGGAATGGGGAAGAAGAATAACCATCCATTAATGAAGCCAAAGATTGTTGCTTCTTCCACCAGAGTGCAGCATGGGGATACACTATGGAGCATCTCTTGCCGTGTGTATGGAACAGGGTCCAAGTGGAAGGAACTTGCAGCACTGAATCCTCATATTCGAAATCCTAATATTATATTACAGAGTGAAACAACTATCAGATTACGCTAGGATGATGCTTACTGTATTTTCATGTGACGAATTAGAATGTATATCCAGATATGCTCTTGATTCTGTACATGGAATGACGATGAGAGATTAACTCTCATTTTGTTAATTTAGGCCAGCATCAGTTTGCATCTATTCATTTTAAAACCATGGGTGGCACCTTTCCCGTTTCATAGATTTCCGATATACTACCTCCGTCCCACTCTAACTTTTCTACTTTCCTTTTCGGTTTGTTCCAACTTAACTTCCCGACCCATAAATGACAAACTTTTCTTACAATCTCCACTATCAAAATCTCCACCCTCAATCTCCACCTTTTAAAAAGTAAAAAATTTCACAAAATCTATTTTTTCTTAATCTTCGTGTCCGATCAAAGTAAGAAACTTAAGCCGGGATGGAGTATTACGTTATATGTTAATTTTATTCATCAAAATGGGTGGGCACGTTGACTGTGAATGATTCATATGCTTAGCTTTTGATTGTGCTTGAAGGAGGGTTGTGCAATGACCATTTGTATTACTGCATATGCTAAGTATTGGAACACTATGTGGACAAAAAGATACGACATAGATTTTACTTTTTAATGACAATATGTTTGAAAAATTATTACTATTACATTATATTAAATGAAATAGTTTACAAGCAAGTTTTCAGGTGCAGTTTTAAAATGTGGTTTGAGATGAAAACCGAACGTCTCCCTCAAAGTCTCACCAGCTGAAGGGGAGATGTAACCATAGAGTTAAAAACACTAATCAAATGTTATCAAATGCACATCTCCTTACAACATTAATCTCTACAATAATGCACAATTTGATCTAAAAGAAAGAGGTCATACAACCATCCATCAAGACATCAATTAGAAGAGCAGTAACGACAACCATCAAGAGCGAGCTCTCTTGTTATAGCAGGATGGGCATTTGTACTGCTTGATGTGCTCGGCCCTAGCTGGAGTGATCTTCACACATTTGCCATGGAACCATCTCTCACATATGTCGCAGCAAATCCAGAATTCGTCTGATGCGTAATTGTCGCCACATGCTCCACACAAGGTTTCCCCGTGCTCATCTTCATCTTCTTCATCAAATCCTTCATCCTCATCCTTGGGCTGGGCCTTGGACGATTTCCCCTGAAAAGATTCGGGGAATGGCTTATAGGTTGAATTAACAAGGAAAAGGCATCCAGTATTACTTCACTAAATGAAGTGCGAGAAATAAATTAATCATGAAAATAGAAAATAACCACATCAGAACACTTGCACGATTTTGGATCTAATATTGATTCATCATTTCATTGAGCCACTTGGAAATAAGTGTTTCATGTTAATATGTTATATTTACCACCTCATTATCTTAATAACCTAACATTGTTCCTGGCAATTTATCATCGTTCAAAAGTTTTAAAGCCAGTTCTGAGTTCTGTCAAATATGTTCTATATGGCATACAAAGAATATAATATGAGAATGAATTCTGCCTATCCTTCATTCTCTTTCCCCGTCCATTTTAAAGGGCAGATTCTCTAAATAGAAATCTGCGAGTTGTCCATTGACTATCATAATCCTGAGTTAATCAAGAGATGCACACAAGGTGAAAATTCTATAGTGACCGGCACTCATTCAAAGATGCATGCATGTTGACTAGAAGTTTCTTGAAATCATTTTAAGATGCATATGCTGGGGTCAAAAGAGGAAAGACGTCTTGAATTTATACATATTGGAAGGATCACCAAGAACTAGATAGTGAATAAAATCAAATTTATTCATCTCTACTCCCTCCTTAAAAGGTGAAAAAAGGATAGGCAGATTATTGTGTAATGGAGTTAATTTAGGCTCGTCATAAATGACCAGAGCAGAACTTAATACCAAAGTCTTATCGATTTATATAAAAGAGCCAGCTCCATGTCATCCAGAATAATAGAAAGATTAATTTTCTTACCGATTTTGAGTTTGACTTGGATTTACTGCCACTCTGATTTGAGACAGAAGATTTCTCCTTTGCTTGCTTCTTTGCTGCTCCAGTCACAACTTCAAAAATCGTCGGAAGATCATTTATCATATTGAATAAACGTTTCCTGCACCCAACACAAATAAAAACTAAGGTAACAATAGACTAGGTCTTGCACAAAGTCATTAGGTTGTTGCTTAAATTTACATCCAGCAATGTCCACAACACAAAATTACACAGAAGGCCTCATTACAAAAGATTACATGCTCTAACTTTATGGTGTTTCTACTTCAGGATTAATAATTAAAGGCGTGAACAGTAAATCCCAGAACCTCCCCACCAAGGTACAGTAAGCTTCTGATTTGAAAGAAAACATTCTACAACCAAAGACTTAGTAAATAGGATCATCTCTTAGAACCCCTTAAAGGCCTTTATATGTGTTTCTCCATGGGAGACAGAGTTTTTTTTTAATACAATAGAAGATTAAAGAGTTTAACTATAACGTAACAATCAATTGTCCTTAGTAGACATCAATTTAAGATAAACAAACAAGAGTTGATCCTGATATGCTGCATAAAGTTTATCAAAACGACAATGTTAAAATACTAAGGAAGTAGAAAAAAAGTTGGGATAGACTAAGACATGAATATGAAAAATGCTTCAAAATGTGCAACTTGGAGAGCATGTCATCAGCTTATAAGGGATATTAGTAGAGCAAAACCAAACCTAGAACTTGTTTCAGATAATGTCATCACTCAAGGATAAAGTAGAAAAATTAGTCATCCACTATTTCTTACCCTTCTTAGGTAAGGGAACAAGACAAAGCCAGAAATTTAAGGAACATTAACCGAAAGGAGAAAACGAGAAAATAAGAGTTGCACGCAATGAAGGTCATACTATAAAAAATACCTGTCAGCTTTATCAAAACCAAATCTGGCACCAAAATAGAAAGCAACAGAAAGTAGCCATGCATCACTGTGGACAGCAACAAGAGCCAACCAGTCCTTTTCAAGCATTCCATCTCTTGCAAAGTTTATGCCCAAAGCAGGTTCTGGAAGCTCAGGTGGCACCTCTTCGGCAGGCAAATTAACTTCCCACTGCTCAGTAGGAAAGCCATAAAGACAGAGATTTTCCTTCTCTGCAAATTTCCATGTTTTTGTACAGGCAGTATCATTACAGATAGCAATTAAATAAAACATCTTTTGTGGACCGATGATGAAAAGATCGCAGGATATCGTTTGTTATAGACTAAAAATGCAGATAAACACAGAGGTCAGTGACAAATAAGTGATAGTGAACAAAAGATAAGAATAAACATGGATAAAGTGAGGCTATGACTAGAACAAAATGGAAGGAGCATCAAATTAAACTTACAGCATGGCATTCAAATCCAATTGTTATATAGCACAGATCAAGAAGATGTAATAATTCAAAATTTAGTCACAACACAAAAAGTTAACAATACTACCCGTGCCAATCCTGAAACTTGTGAAGGCTACAGTAATTACCATAAGCATTTAATCTCCATTGTAAGGCTAAACAGAACTTCCGTATCTAATAATCACAGTTCCAGCGCAGAAAGAAAATGCGTAATTTCTTCCTGATTGTCTAGAAATTTAGCATTTACATCATTATGTATAGCTGACACCAGACCGGTATCAATGAATGTACATGTAAGAATTAAGATATGCTAACCATGCGCAATACATGAGAAAGAAAGTCAAAATGGAGGCACTGATAGAGCAGACTCCGAAAAGACCCCAAGCCGCTGCATATGGACATGAAAACAGTTCCACAATGCATTACTACCACAAAGCATATTCGAGATTCCATGTCATCAAGTTGGGTATACACTTGTAATAAAGACTAAAGAGAGGGAAGAGTAACAAGGGTAGCATAATTTATCACGAAACTACAGTGCATTAAAGTCTTACTATAGTCCACAACAGGGAAAACAATGTGTGTAAAATTCAGAATCTATATGTGAGACTGGTTTACAATATGCTATACTACTTGTCAACTTTAAAGTAATAACTTTAAAGTTTAAAATCCCAAACCTGCACTACAGTTTCCAAATAATAAAACAAGGTAGGGAAAGGGTCAAAATTGGGTCAATAGTCAAAAAGAGATTAATCTGATTTGCAAAGACATAATGCATGTATACTATTTAAAAAAAAAAAAACTTATAGCGCACTATTAAGCTAATTAAGTACAATAACACCCGAACAGAAAAGGAATTCTAAGCGGCCTAAATTACAAAAATTAAAAAGTCATGCACTCAATAATACTGGCTAAAAAATTTAGCGATAGAAAAAAGAAACCCAAACTCACCAGGATCACACTGCTGAAAAAACTCTTCAACGTCTGAAAAGAAAACAACGAAAGCCAAAATAAATAAATGTGGTAGAATCGAGGAAAAGGAACCCTAGAAATAAAATTATAGACGAAAGCGGTTAGAGTGAAAAAGTTACCGGTGGTGAGAGCTCTGATCAAGGCATTGCGTCTGCCTTTGAAATCTCCGAAAACCTCTTCGACCGTGCGAGGACTGTTGAGCGGGGCTCCGTCCATGGCTGCTTAGAGAGTGTGGTGTCGGAGTTATGGTTTCAAAATGAATTACAGGAGTTAGGCGAGGGAGAGGGAGGGGGAGGACAAAAAAGGGGGGGAAATTAGGGACAGAGATGGAATAATGTGGATTTTGTGGTGGCTTTTTTGGGATGGCGAATGGATAGAAACTTTATTTTGAAAGGGCGACCAAATTGACCTGCTACTTGCTACAGTAATAGACTTCCTTTTCAAACTTAAGATAAAAACAAAAGCACACACGCCTACCCTACCCTAGCCTCCCCCTACTATACACAATTACAAACAACGGAACTTCTCAAATTACACACCCATCAACACCCGGAAGACTATTGAGTGCCCTTCCTCTGGCTCCTTTGATGATTCGCTAAACTTATTTTACACAATTTTATAAGTCTTTAGTATCTTCTAAACTTATAGTCCGTTTGCTTAACACTTGCCTTAGTAAATTTAGAGGATCGAATTTTAATAAAGCACACTCATTAATTCTCTCAGTCAGATTTGACCTAGCACTATCCAACCTTAAGCAAACGGACCCTTATTTCAAAAGTTTCAGTATTATATAAATTATTTTAAAAGTTTATAATATAATAAAGTGTTTAGATAAAAAAACATATAAACTTGCAATTAAATTTACTGATTTATCTATGAATATGAAGATTAATTTGAAAATCACTATCAAACACACACTTTGAATTGTGTGAGAAATGCATATAATGGGTATCAAGTATGTGTATATGCACCATAGTATTTGAGATTTAACGGTAAACAGTAAGATCTTAAAAATAAGATGGATAATTTACATATATAGAGAGAGAGAGAATTCTGGCCAAATTCATATATATATTTAGAGTCTATAAGCTTTAAAAGCTTATTTTTACATCTTATAAGTTGTTTCACATCTTATATTGTCAAACACATTTCAAGAACTTATAAACTCTCAAACACATTTAGATATCTGCTTTGATTTCCTTTCCTTCGCCTTGTTTCACTCTCTTCTTTCTACCCAACTGAGTTTGCTTCTCTTCCACTTGCTCTTCCAATTGCTCCTTTTCCACTAATTTTTCTTTGTCAACTAGCAACTGGGGTCCCTCATACTCAGTTCCACTCCTCAGCTGAATGCTTGACAATGTTCTCTCGGATTCACCACAGTATCACTCGGATATTGTCCCTGCTTGTGTTGGGCCCCAACAATCTTGATTAATTGGCTCATATTAGATGACAACTCACCAATGCTTGCTTCAGTTTGAACCATTGTGTTCTCGAGCCTCTTAATGTCTGCTCCTTGCTCAGTAATATGCTTGTTTAGCTCTACAAATTTCCGATCTACTTTCTTCTCTAACTGAGCTAACTTATCATCGTATTTTTCAAACTGTGACTGGACAACTTCTTCTTGTGTTGGCTTCTTACCGTCATGGATCATATCATTTGTAACAGTAAACCCAGGCGGTGGATTGAGTGTATTCTTGGAATTCCCATAAGAAAAATTCTGGTGATTCCGATTCTGTGGGTACTAATTATACCTGGGCTGATTGTTCCTCTAATTCAAAAAATTAACATCCTCAACTTCTTCCTGACCCCCTGTCGGCTGTGCTAACGTCAGACTAGTTAGCAGATTAACCTGGCTTGTCAATGATGTCAGCTGTGATGTGAGTTTTCGAGCGGCTCATTGCTGACTGTCTCCACTTCCATCACATTCGCTACCCTCCTTGGCTGATTTCTCTCATTTGGTCATTGATAGCTCGTTCTAGCCATAGCATCCAAAATCGAAAAAGTTGTCTTTACAGACTTCTCTATCAAACTACCACCCACAGCTGCATCTACCTGATTTCTAGTGGGAGCAAGTAGACCATGGTAAAACTTGCACACTTGCTGCTTCCTCATAAACCCATGTTGCGGGCAACGCCGGATAAGATCCTGGAATCGCTCCCAAGCTTCTCCGAATGGCTCTTGGTCCAATTGCTTGAACTGGTTGATCTGATTCTGCAGGTCAAGCATCTTGCTCGGTGGAAAGTACTTCAACAGAAACGAAGTACTCAAGTCTTCCCATCTTGTAATATCCTCCAACAAATTGAACCATTATAGGGCTCTATCTTTCAGAGAAAATGGAAATAGTCTCAATTTGACCTGCATGTGCAGCACATGGTTTATCTTAATGGTGTTCGCCAGTCTGCGAAACTTTTTCAGATGCACATTTGGGTCCTCTAAAGCACTTCCCTCATACTGGTTTTGCTGCACTATGTTGATTAGTGCAGGCTTCAGCTCGAAATTGTTGGCATTGAGTGGTGAGGGTTGTACTCCACCATCTTGCTGATTCGGATTAGGTTCCAAGTAGTCACTTATGGGAGTGTCATCTTCATCTAACTCCCCAGGTTCCTCATGAACCTGTTCTGGCTGCTGAGGTAGTTGTGGCTGTTGTGGAGGCAACTACTGCTGAATGTTGGTTACTCTGTCATCCAGGCATGCTAAAGCTGTCAGTACTCTGTTTAAGGCTTCATCCTGGTTCACTGGATGTGGTGGGTTCTCCATCTCGAAAGCTGGGTTCTTTCTCGTTCGGTATCTATGGACTGTTGCTTCAATTTCAGGATCAAAAGGAAGAAGATTTTCTTGCCCTTTCGATCTGGTTTGCATGCAGAGCTTGGACACACCAAAAACAAGAAATATCGCGTAACACAAAAATTATACAAAAAATAAAAACGAAAATTAAATTAAAATTACGAAAAATAAAATATAGTCTAGTTTCCTCCTACTTTTCAAGATAAAAACTAAGCTCTAAATCATATTCCCCGAAAATGGCGCCAAAAACTTGGTAGGTTGGTTTTCTAACCTAGTGTTCCGCAAGTGTACAGTTATATGTGTAGTAACAGTAGTCAAGGTCGATCCCACAAGGAATATATTTTTAGGTAGTTTGATACCTCGATACTCTAGGATTGTCCTAACTAGATACTAGGTTGCAAAAGGTTGATTTTACCAAAAACTGAAGAATTTAACTAATTAACCAAATTACTAAATGAATTATAACTCAACACTTGGCAAACAAAAAGAAATAATAATCAAGCAGAAAAAGTATCCTAGGGTCTTGATTTCAGGATATTACTTCAATGACGATTATGTTCAACTTATTGATTTTAAACCGATCTAATGTTTATTAAGCGGCGCTTTATTAACCTAACCCTTCTCTCAAAGTGATTAAATCGTTGATTAACTAGAACAATTACCCTCTCGAGTTAATTAATCCTAGTAACTCCCAAAAGCTCTCAAACCTATGCTTACACAATCATAGACAACTGCGCTCTATGTCGTACGTCTGATAACAAACCCCTTCTCTCAAAATGAATTTGTTAAACGGGATTACTAAACCTAGATGGCTAATCTAAATTCAGTTATATAAACAAACATAGAGATAAACACTTTACGAACAGAATCAATAATTCAAAACATAAATCAATACATTATTGTAAAAATCCCTAATTTCTAACCCTAGGACACGAATAGCTTAGCTACTTATGCCTAGCAGAAATTCATTAAAAACATTGCAAGAGTTTAAAACTAGAAAAGTAAACTAAACCCGGATGAGTCGTCTTGCTTGATCTTTGTCTTCTTTGTTCTTCGAACTTGCTAACTCTTTTTCTATCTATCTCTGAAAATATTAAGTGTTTCTCTTCTTAATTCACGAATTTGGGGACCTATTTATAGTTATGGACTAAAATCCTCAAAGGATTAGGATAAAAAGCCCAATTTAAACCCGTTTTGCTTTCCAAAAGACTTTGGACGCGGCCTTGAATGGCTATCGATGCGGCCGCGTCAAACAACACTGTCTTTAGTTGTTTTGAGCACATTTTGATGCGGCCTTGAATGGCACTGACGCGGCCGCGTCAATAATTGCTCCAAACTCCCATTTTTTTCTTTTGGGCCTAACTTGGCCCATTTCACCTATTCTTGGTCTGTTTCGTCTCTAGTCCGCCATATACTCGATATTTTGGCCTAATATCAACAAAACTCCACAAAACACGCCAAATAGTCTAATGTATACAATATAAGCAATTATCGATCAGATATACATGCAAATGCTATAAATACACACTTAAAATTCGACCTAAATGCATGCATACACAACGTGTGTCATTGGACCTTTCAATATTTTGGGAAAAGTAGGAGATGTAGCTTACCAAATAGTTTTACAACCCGAGTTAGCAGTTGTACATAATTTTTTTCATATAATATGTTGAGGAAATACATCTCTTATCCCGATCACCTTATTAGCTTCGAAAACTTAAAGGTCGGTAAGAATCTTACATACAAAGAAGAACCAATAGCAATACTTGGGAAGATGTACACACCCTTAGGAATTGAAACGTACCATTAGTTTTGGTTCAATGGTGTAGACATGGAAAGTAGGAAGCTTCTTGGGAAAGGGAAGATGAAATCCTAGCCAAGTATCCCCAGATACTAACCTGAGTGAGTAGTAATTTCGAGGATGAATTTTTTTTAAGGGGGGAGGATGTAATACCCCAAACCTCTGGATTCTTAGAAAAAGATTCAAAATATATTTTTAAGAAATAAGGAGGTTTACTATCGGTTTCAATATATATGAAACAAATAAAATTTAAAATCTTGTTTATATCGAGTAAATAACATTATCACTAAAACTCCGGAATTCACGGATAAAATTTCAGACTCAGAAAAGGAAGAAATTTGAAAATTGGAATGGTTGAAGTCCGTATTTAAGATATTTGAAAAAAGAAAAATTTAAAAATAAGTTTTAGATAGTTTTCAAGGTACAATTATAAAACGAAAATTTATGGATAAAATTTCAAACTTTGAAAATGATAAAACTAGGTAAATGGAATGGTAAAAAAATATGCTTGAGATATTTTGGAAAAAGAAAAATTTTAAAATAAGGTTTTGATAGTTTACATGATATAGTAATAAAACAGAAAATTTACGGATAAAAATTTAACCTCAGAAAAGGATGAAATTAAGAAAATAGAATGGTTAAAAACTATACTTGGGATAAATGAAAAAATTTAAAAAATAAGCTTTATATGGTCTTCGGAATACAGTTGTAAAATAGAAAAATTACGGTTAAAATTTTAGGCTAAAAAAATTGTTAAAATTGAAAAAATGGAATGATTAAAAATGGCTTTTAAGATGTTTACAAAAAGAAAAATTGTAAAGTAAGTTTTTGATAATTTACGGAATACAATTAAAAAAAAAAAAATTACGGATATAATTTTTTACTCGGAAAGAAAACCACTTTGAGAGAATAATTGTCTACTATAGTATGTATTACGGTAGAAAATAAAAAAATAAAAACGAGTTCCAGATAGCTTACGGAACGAATTTCTAATTCAGAAATTTTGCCGGATATAGAAAATATCAAGAATAGTAACCTCCTTACTATTCACTCATTTTTTCTATATATACAACCCTCCCCTTACTCCAAAAACTCACCAATTCACTTATTCTCTCCTAAATTCTCTCAAATGTAGTAGTTCTTAGTTTCTAGTTGTAATAGAAATATTTTCAAGAGTTTTGGTTCTCGAGTACGGGTCGGAGCTAAGGCTCCGGTGTGCGTTTTTCTCCTACTTTTTTTTCTTCGAGTTTAATTCTCCTAAAGCCTTTATAGTCCGAGGATCATGTTTTATAACATGTAGGATGGCAGGAAAAAAATATTTCCCCCGTGGAAATCGAAGAAATGTTATTTTAAAGTACTATCATGTAAACGATATAATAGGGGCTCAACCCCTCTATGTATTTACTGCTTTCTTTAAATACAGTTGAATTATTGATTGTTTATTTTGTTGTTGAGAATATGTTGAGGGATGAAACAACTTCCCCTATTTTTTATTTTTCGATGAATGGCCATTTTGAGTCGTAATAATGCCGAAATTTTATAAAATTTGAGAAATTATTTTATGAGGTAAATAGCTATGTTAAAGTGTATATAATATATATTTATGGTTGAAAAATAAAAGGGGAGATTAAAAGATGGGATAAATATTTTTCTAGTTTATTCTACTTTAATAAACTCAAAGAAAAAAAATATATATATATACACACACACACATAAATATAAGGCTGCTAATTTTTATTTTTTTTATATATTCTGAAAATTTCATTTTGGTAAATAAAGGTATAATAAATTATATATATGATATATTTGAAGTCGGAAAATTGAAAAGGATTTAAAATATTTTTAAAACTAATAAACAGATTTTTTTGAAATAAAAACTGGATAAATTCAAAAATAATAAAAACATCTGGAAGTATTATTTTTTTCACAAATATAATTATAATAAGTTATATACATGATATATTTGAAGTCTGAAAATTTAAAAGAGGATTTAATTTTTAAAGCTAATAAATATCTTTTTTTGAAATAAAAACTGGATAAATTCGAAAATAATAAAACATCTGAAAATATTATTTTGTTCACATATATAATTATAATAAGTATATACATGATATATTTGAAGTTGGAAAATTTAAAAGGGAATTAAAGAGTGAAATATAGATTTTAGAAGATTTTTTAGTGGTTTTCTACTTTTCTCTTTACAGAAAACTATATACAGAAAATTTAAATTTTCAGGTTTGATTTATATATTTTTAAAGTTATTTATTTTGTTAAAATAGAAAAATAATTATTGGAAGCTATTATATTAAAATTTGAAAGATAGTATGATTATAATGGAATAAATACAAGAAAAATAAGGGAGGTATAAATTTTAATTCTTATAACTAACATATTATCATGTTTTAATATATATATTATGATGATATAAATTATATCTCATTAAGGTGTAATAAGATAAAATATAATTTTTATTTGGGGAAAAGCCTAATATTTCCGCCTATATTACAACAAAAGAGAAAAAAAAGGAAATGATTTTATTTAGATTTTATTTTGATATATCTATGATATATAAAGTAACTAGAAGTATAAAATGTATTTTTTTAGAATTTTATTCAAAGTGAAAATCGAGTTATAAATTTTTTAAGAAATCGAATATTCATAAGATATTTCATTTTCTTGAAAATTCATAATATAAAAAATGAAAAATAAATTTAAAGTACATGAAAAATAGAAATGAACACTATGGGAGATTTTATTATTTTTCGGAAAGATGAATAGTAAAAAAATATTGAATAGTAAAAAGATATTTGTGAACAGTAAATAGATATTTTGTTACTCGTATATGTCGTACGTAAGGCGCTATTTAAATTGAGACAAACGTAATACGTTCTATGAAATTTTTAATTTAGATAATATGAAATTATTTGCTAATTTATTTATTTAGTGTGTAAATAGTAATTATTACGTTAATTATTTATTTCTAAAATATTAATTTCGCAAATTAATTATATTTTCGAAAATTTTATATAAGAAAAATGAAGTTGTTTATAATGTTATAAACTTGAGTTGACAATTATTTTATGTTTGATTTTGATAAAATACTTAAGTTCGAAAAAACGTCTACTAAAGTAAATATTTGAGAATAGTAATTCTATTAAAGATAAAAAGGAACCCAACATGTGACAAAGGATACTCGATGGGTGTGCAGACTGAGTTCACGAGCTCGCGAAGAACACTATCCCGACACCACTTTCTGAAAAAGCGAAATCGGTAGGTAATGATGATTGCAAGTTAGCTTTCAGTTATAATGTGGACATGATTTATATTGTTGTATCTTTATTTTTGTCTTCGGGTATGAGACATAAAAGTTGTAGTGTAATGCATATTTCAATTGATATTGCGTTCCTATACATATTTTAAAAGTACAGGACCAGTGAAAGTTGGGCTTGAGAAATTAACCCTGTATGAGTTGGGTTGGACCCCGTAAAAGGTGGGCTACAGAAATTAACCCCGTATGAGTTGGATTGGACCCCGTAAAAGTTGGGCATTACCTATATATGAATGTTTATGCGATTGACTTTATTTATCCTACATAATATAACTGCTTGCAGAGTTATCCATGAGTTTCTTTGAAACTCATACCCCTACAAACATTTCAGGATGATGGAGACGTGCAGCGGGCTGTTGCGGATCTCGTGGGGTCCGTTTAACTCAATTTAGGGCTCGTGATACTTATAAAACTATTTTGATGATGATCATAAATAAATTATATTTCAGGTCTGTAATAATTATAAGCTTCCGCATATATCTATACATTTCAAAACTTTATTTTCTGTATTTTTGGAATAAAGGCTATTTTCAGAATCACAAATGCTTCCGCTTATACAGTTTTAAAGTTTAAAGAAAAGAATGTATGAACTTATCCCACCGTGGCACCTCGATCTCGAAAGGTGAAATCGGGCCGCTACAACCCCTCCCCCCCCAACCTTAAGTTTTTGTTCGTCTTCGTACAATAAAAGCATGATAAGCAAGAACATGCAACTTTAACGCGAATGGACGATGAATCTAGTCTCAGAGTACAATTTTTTAAAATAGACAATGTAGATGTTGAACATATAGTGAATCAACAATATAACAACTACTCTCAAGACTTAACAGCCTAAATGAATGATCCTTACCCGATTAGTATATCGTTTTTCTCTTAAAGTGTTTAAGTACAGACATGTTTACGCTCGAGTTGGTTCATATATACAGTCTACCATATGCTTGCCTATCGTCTAATTTATCCAATGCAATTGAAATGTGTAAACAAAGAATTAGAAAAGTTTTCATTTTTCGTTGTAATGTAGGCTTTAGGAATACAGATAAATAAAGAATCAAACTTTAGACTAATCGAGTTTACCTAACCTCAACTACTCCTCAAATGATCTTCACTCTTTATCTCTCTTTCACCTCTGGGTAAGCTAAAAACTTAGTTTTTTCACCTTAATACTCACTCATCTTGGACTACATCACCCCAATTATTTTCAATACCTGATACATGTACTGTATGCATGCATTTAGGTCGATTTATATGGGTCTTTTGGTAGTGTTTGCATACAAATTTAGCGATTATATGCTCATATTGATTAGTTTGACCTAGACAATGTGTTTTCTTGTGTTTTTAGTTAAAAGGTGCTATTTTAGGCTTAAAAGTCCGTTAAGACGAATTTCAGAGAAGAAACAAGGGAGAAAAGGACAAAAACGATGAAGATTCGAAAGGAGAGGACATTGAGCCCAATCCAGTCGGATCACTTGAAAGAGGGAAGCAGACGAGGAGTCCAGACTATGCCATCCAACCGGATGGATTTATCTAATATGGCTGGATCCGTGGAAGAAATTCAAGCGCTGGTCTACAACATTTCATTCGGCCGGATCACGTAAGGTGTTTATGCAGTTTTGTGTCCTTGGGCTGTTTTTTGGCCCCTTTCAACTCAATCCTTCCCAACTTATAAATAGGGGTTCTCAAGTACAAGCAATCATCATTTTTTCATATTTTTTATCATCTTGAGAGCGTGGAGGCTTGAATTGGAGAGCAAGAAGCATGAGGCGAAGATCAAGATTCAAGATTCTGGGTTTAATTGTTTATCGTTTATTTCTGTTTCCTTTTAACGTTTGTCTATGAACAACTGCTAGGTTATATTAGGAAAATGAGTAGCTAAATACCATTGTATTATAGTGCTAGAACGTACGTTTTCGTTTGACTATGTTTTAATTTATCTTTTATATTCTAGACTCCGTTCAATTTTCTTATCATATGTGTTTGTGCTTATTCTTAGGAATTGATCAATCTGATCAATTGCTTTATTCGAATTACTTAATAACTCGACGCCCAAGAGCAAAGGATTGTTAATAGGTTTACAACACATAGTATATGTATCAATAATTGTCCGAGAGAAGAGAGGTACTTGTGTAGGCATTGGTCTTAGGATCTCTATGGAGTTGCATACGTGATAGTTAACCTGAGAGGATAATTATTTGTACATAATCAACACGTTACCATCGTCCGAGAGGAGGGCTAACTAGAGTAGCGCTCGCCTAATAAGAACTGGAATTTGGTATAAATGTCTAGAATATTAGGTTAATTTAACATAGGAGAGCGTAACTGAAATTGAACCCTAGGATACGTCGTTAATACTTGATTTCTTATCTATCGTTATTTGCTTGCCATCGTGTGAGCGTTCTACTTGCTTACTTATTTTATTTATAATTTTTAGTTTTAGTTTAATCACAACAATCATTCTTATTCGAGAGTCTAGATAGAACTGGACTATTCCGTACGAGTACTAAATTGTGACACCCTAAAATACGTTGTAGCATGCATAACACATTTAATTACTATGTTAACTGTCATTGCATGTCATTTAGTTAGATTAACTGGACATTGCATGCAATTTAGTTAGGCTAGTGTCGTTGATTGTTTGCTTAAGTCCGCATGAACATCTGTACGTACCACTCACGGTGTAGAATACAATAGAGACTAAAAAGTAAATGAAGGATACAAATTGGTTAAGCAAATAAGGTTGGGTATCGAACGAATGACGCATAAAATGATATATGCTCTTGAAACACTTGTACATTATCCCACACATGTATATTAACTCAATTATATATTTTTGATTAAAAAATGTTAGATAATTGCATGGAAAGGTGTTTGAAACCCACTAATTAACTATATTAATATGATTATTTTGCATAGTGTTATTCGATACATATGTATGTGTGAAACATGTTAGTTAACGTTTTATGAAATTTAAATTCAACTAGTTGATAGTTGTTGGTAATTATTGCATTAGCCAAATAAATTATTAAAATTATATGATAGACACGAAATCATTTACGTGTTAAATAAAATATGTGATAAAGTGAAAACAAATTCTAAAGATATAATTCATAAGCAATATATCATAATTTTTTTTTATACAAAATAGTTTTATTTTTGGAAGCTCTCTTGAATTTTTTGAAGTAGTATAAAAAAATTGATATAGAGATAAAAAAATATTTTTGTCCAAAAACAAAGCGTTATTAAAATTAAATTGAGTCCTCATGAAAGTTATATATGTCCACTAATTATCCTCATGTCCAATTATTTTTAGAAGTATGAAATCTATTTAACTAATTTTGAAGAATTTTCTATAATTAATTAATGGATTTCCAACAACTTGAATTTGATAATAAAAGAAAAGGAAAAAGATCGAATTATGCATGGAAACAAGGATAGGTGTCGAAAATAATGAGAAGTGACAAAGAATGTGCATGCATTGATTAGTGGCTTTGTGATGTGACAAATGTAAACTGATTTTTCATTTTTTATTTTCTTTATTTTTATTTTTGTCTATGGATATCCTCCCACCTTTCCATTTTTTGAAACGATACACACCTACACATTCAGCCCAATTTTAGTCTTTGTCTCCCCCTCCCAACCACCACCTCGCTACTGTTGCCGACAGCCACCACCGTTGGCCTTCGGCCACCGATCAGATCCGACCGACTACCTCAAAAATACGATCGGGTCCACCTGTAGATTATGATTCTACAATCAATTTCACCAGAATTCTAGTCAAGTTTAGTTAATTTAAAAAATAATGATAGAACCCTTATTTTTCAAACCCAAATTGTGGATGGCTCGCTAGGATTTGACTAGCGGGACCTATGCCATTTTGTAGCCCAGGGGCAGAGCTACAAAAGCCTTCCTCCCAATCGGAGAATCGATTCCCCGATCTACAGGAATTAAATTTTATAGTTTCATTACGCTTTAGGTATACACCGTTCATTCACTACAAGAATTTCGAATGTATCACTCAAAAAGTCTGTTAATAATAGTGGTGTTGATATGTACCCTTTTCAATAACATTTTAAAGCTGTTGTCTATTCCTGAGATGTTAACAATTTACACAACAGATAAAAAATATTGCCTAATATTATTTTAACAACAATTTTATCTGTTGTTTGTTTTGTAATAGTATGTTAATTCGTTAACAACAATGACGTTCTATTATTTCATACCTGAGACGACAACGGTTTACACAACAGATAAAAGTGTTGTCAAATATTGTTTTAACAACAAGTTTTATTCGTTATTTGTTTTGTAACAATAGTTTAATCAGTTTTATCCGTTGTTATATAGCTAAAAACTGTTTTTTTTTTTATATATATATATTTGAACAACAACGAATAAAAGCATTGTCTTTCTTTACAAAGGTAATAGAAAAAATATGTTGCCTTTCATTGAAAGGCAACGTTTTTAGTGTTAAAACTAGTTTATATGCATATTCTCATATAGAACACCCAATAATCACAATATTGTAAAATATTAAATATGGAACAACAAATACATAACACATGTCAATAAGTTCGTCAAGTTTAAATTACTGTAATACATTCAAATTGTTCATTTTAACATGTCTAGAAAATAAAACCAAAACTAACTTTTATTTACGCAAACAACTCCATATACATATATACACCAAAGCCAAATTTTTCATGTCAAGGTCCTAAGATTGCAGTCAAATGTAGCTTTCTCCATCATCAACCCGAGTTCTGTTCTTAATATTTATATAGTTTAAAACCACACAAAAAGTGTTAATAAAATGATAATAAGTACAAAGTTAGCCAACTGGCCAACTGCCCCCAAACTTAGCCACAAAAAATTCACATGTTCTTGAGAATTTACAACTTATATATTTCATAAATTAATAGAAACTTAATTTGCAAATATGATAATGTACTTGTAACAACAAATTTCGTGTATAAAATGTATAAACACGAAAAAGATGTACAAAATAGATTTCTTTTGATCAAATGAGTAAACTTTACAATTTTGTGAATCCTATCTCTAGTTCGCCTCTGATTCTTCTCTTCGTATATGTGGTCAATTTTGTTGACTTGAACAACGCTAATCCAAAGCTTGTTAGCTTAAATTTTTGGATTAAACGCCGTTTGTTGCCGATTATCTCGAAGAACGTCGAAGAACACCGAAGAACATTGAAACTCCTTTGTACCGGAATTCTTCACTTGAAATTCCTTTGTGCCGGAATTCTTCACTTGAAATTCCTTTGTGCCGGAATTCTTCACTTGATTCTTGACTTGTGTTCTTGTGTTTTTTTGGTGGAGAATGAGGCCCTATTTATAGTGGTAGGATGGGAAAACCCTAACGGGCTTGAGCCTGAATGGAGCGATATGATTGGTCCTCCATAATATCATTATCCATAAGATAATTATTAAATTAATTGTATTTAATTTAATAATTACTGCAACAACTTGACACATGGAGCATTCTGATTGGTCCAACATGATTTGGTGTTTATCCTCATCTTCTTGGATAATTACTAAATTAATTTAATATCTGCATCATATTGACATGTGACGGCTTTCAATTGGTCAATAAAATATATAGTAAATCACCAATTAAATTGATTATTTAACTTAGGAGTTATATTTAATTAATTCCTAATATAAAAATAATCAATATAAAATTGATATTCAACATATATTTTATTACGTGGCGCATTTTATTTGGATACAAAATTTGTGTATCAACAAATGCCCCCTCGAGACTTGTTCACGAACGACGTGTCTTGGAGTGGATAAGTCTCGAACTGACTTTCGAAATTTCTCCGGAAATATTGATATTTTTATACTCACATCAAAGAGTTCTTGAATTTGGTCTTGTAGATAGTTTATACTCGTATCAAGGAGTTCTTCATTTGAACTTGAATTTGGATTCGTAGATAGTTTATACTCGTATCAAGGAGTTCTTCATTTGGACTTGAATTTGGATTTGTCGATAGTTTATACTCATATCATGGAGTTCTTCATTTGGACTTGAATTTGAATCATCGATAGTTTATACTCGTATCAAGGAGTTCTTGATTTGGACTTGGATTTGTAAATAGTTTATACTCGTATCAAGGAGTTCTTGATTTGGATTTGGATTTGTATTTGCAGATAATTTATACTCGTATCAAGGAATTCTTTACTTGGATTTGGATTTGGATTTGGATTTGTAGATAGTTTATACTCGTATCAAGGAGTTCTTGATTTGGACGTGGATTTGGATTTGGATTTGTAGACCTTTTAAGCTCGTGCCAAGGAGCCTCAAACTTGAATTTGAAACTTGTTGGTAGTTTATACTCATACCACTGAGCTCTTGAATTTAGAAGTTGAATCTTCAACATTGTGGGCTTGGACGAATTTGACATATTTGACTTGGAAATGTGCATTTATCTGAGGTTGAACTTGACAATCCAATTTGACGAAATCAAATAACTTGACAGTCTTGGAGCAACTTCGAAGAGGGAAACACAATTTAGACTGAATTTCGAATATTTCTAAGCTGCCTACGTACCCCGGTGAGAGGGATCAAGTCATAACGTAGTTCAAATTTTCACTTTGTATTTTATTTTTTTTTGGGGGGTGCCGTGCACATTTTATAGTACTCATGAGGGCCAGGAGTAACTATTCTTTAACCACTTTAGCTAAAGTGGGGTGAGTTAGCATTTTAACCACATACTTTACCTTTTGGTGGTCGCCGTGCACAGTTTATCCTCATGCGGGCCAGGAGGTTTTTTTTTTTTCTTTTTTTTTTCTTTCTTTCTTTCTTTCTTTTTTTTTTTTTTTTTGTTGTTTTGACAGCAGGCTCAAGTAAATTTCAAGAACTCCCCGTTTATCGGACTGACTCGTACACCATGTTTAAGTTCAAGTAGGGCCTTTTCATCATCTTCCTCTTCTATATGTCTATCTTCGTGTTTGCTTTCTTGTTTGTCCATCATGTAGCATGGGGTGTCACCACGACCATTATCTTCCAAGATAGCTGTAAGATTTGTTGTTGCATTGCCTTCATCTAACACTATTTTCCCTTGCTGAGCTAGCTGCATGATCTTGTCCTTGAATATGAAGCAATCCTGGATTGGATGCCCTACCAAGCGATGTTACTTGCAGTATTTTGGGTGATCAGTTTGTCCGGCTTCTTCAGGCCGCTTCATTTCTGGCAACTCGATGAGATCTTCTTTGATCAAATCATCGAATATTCCAGAGACATCGGAGTCCAAGAACGGATAAGTCCTTTGCTGCTTCTCCTTCAAAGTTGATTTTCTTTGCTCCCTGTCTTGAGGGACATTCTTTCCCGTGGCATCATTGCTTCTTCGAAATTTGATGGGCATTACACTAACAACCATGGAGTCTCTATTTTGATTTTTGGTGAAAGACTTGCCCCCATTGTTGAACTTATGAGACTCGTGAATCGGGGGTCCATCGACTCCAACTTCAGCTATACTTAGCTCCATATCATGCGCTCTTGTTGCTAGTTCTTCAAATGTCCTTGGCCGAATTCCTTGGAGGATGTACCGAAGACCCCATTGCATTCTTTGAGTGCACATTTCAATCGCGGAAGCTTCTGACAAATGATCTTTGCAATTGAGGCTCAGATTCCTCCATCGGTTGATGTAGTCAACTACGGCCTCCTCTTTCCATTGCCGTGTGCTGGTCAACTCAATCATGCTAACGGTCCTTCGAGTACTATAGAAACGATTGAGGAACTGTTGTTCTAATTGATCCCAACTGTCAATGGAGTTTGCATCCAAGTCGGTGTACCAATCAAATGCATTGCCCTTCAGAGATCGAACAAATTGTTTCACCAAGTGATCACCATAAGTTCCGGCATCATTGCATGTCTCAATAAAGTGGGCGATATGCTGTTTAGGGTTGCCTTTTCCATCGAATTGTTGGAACTTGGGTGGCTGATAACCCATTGGCATCTTCAAGTTGTCGATCTGTTGAGTATATGGCTTGGTGAATGTGAAAGAAGACTTCGAGCTCCCCTCGAATTTGTCTTTGATAGTCCCCATGATGATCTCCTTGAGTTGGTCAACGGGAATCATACCATCAACAGATACTTGAATCTCTTCTAGAGGCGTTTCCTTGTCAATGACATTGCGTTTTGCAAACGTTTCAACATCGCCTTGATTTTCAGTTGGTTCTTTCCCCTGAGCATGACTTGTATCGCAGTTGTCAATCTTGCTCCTCAGATTTTCAATCTTCGAGTCCTGCTCTTGGAGATGTTTTGTAAGTCCTTCAATGGCTTTATTTAGACTTGCAAGTTGTTCTTCAAGAGTTGAAACGTTCGTTGTCATGATGTGTGCTACTTCTGAACTTGAGGAAGAGCGAGGAGTAGAGCATGCAGAGTCGTCCTCCTCATTTGCGGTGTTAGCGGTGAGCTGCTTCGGATCCTTCTCAACAGCTTCAAGAGATGACGATTGTGATTGTAGTGTCTTGGACATGCTTCTTGTGATGATATTGACATTTGCAGTTGGAGAGTTTGTTGCAGCGATCTTCGTCAGCGTGATCTTATGAGGCGCCATAACACTATCTTCAGTTGTTGGTTGAGGAGAGGAGATGAGAGGTAGAGATGTCCCACTGGGCGTGCCAAATTTGTAACAACAAATTTCGTGTATAAAATGTATAAACACGAAAAAGATGTACAATATAGATTTCTTTTGATCAAATGAGTAAACTTTACAATTTTGTGAATCCTATCTCTAGTTCGCCTCTGATTCTTCTCTTCGTATATGTGGTCAATTTTGTTGACTTGAACAACGCTAATCCAAAGCCTGTTAGCTTAAATTTTTGGATTAAACGCCGTTTGTTGCCGATTTTCTCGAAGAACGTCGAAGAACACCGAAGAACGTTGAAATTCCTTTGTACCGGAATTCTTCACTTGAAATTCCTTTGTGCCGGAATTCTTCACTTGAAATTCCTTTGTACCGGAATTCTTCACTTGATTCTTGACTTGTGTTCTTGTGTTTTTTTGGTGGAGAATGAGGCCCTATTTATAGTGGTAGGATGGGAAAACCCTAACGGGCTTGAGCCTGAATGGAGCGATATGATTGGTCCTCCATAATATCATTATCCATAAGATAATTATTAAATTAATTGTATTTAATTTAATAATTACTGCAACAACTTGACACATGGAGCATTCTGATTGGTCCAACATGATTTGGTGTTTATCCTCATCTTCTTGGATAATTACTAAATTAATTTAATTTAATTTAATAATATCTGCATCATATTGACATGTGACGGCTTTCAATTGGTCAATAAAATATATAGTAAATCACCAATTAAATTGATTATTTAACTTAGGAGTTATATTTAATTAATTCCTAATATAAAAATAATCAATATAAAATTGATATTCAACATATATTTTATTACGTGGCGCATTTTATTTGGATACGAAATTTGTGTATCAACAGTACTACTTGGTCCAAAATTTAGAATTAATAGAGTGCTAAAAGATAGAATATTTACTTGGTCCAAACTTGGCCATTCTTTCAACAAGGTTTTAGATCTCCGTTTGTTTAATTAATGAATCTAAATGAGAAAAGGTTAAGAAGTTAAATTAAACTAAAACTATATCATGAATTTTATGACTAATTGGAACTACCCAAAAAGAGAATCGACATTGATTGGAGTAAAATAGACACCATATTTGGCATCATAAACAATTAGTATCCAATGAAACTCTACACTTTCACAATGTAAAGAATATGTAGAGGCTATGAAAGGAAGATTTTCTAGATTATGAAACAAAGGTTCTTATTTTTGTAACACGATTGACTTGATAATTCCATCCACAGTTACAAGTTTTGCAAAGTCTATTTGTATATGCACTATAAACAAGGAACAACCCCAGTTATAACAAATTATGAAGAAAAGAAGCTAAAACCAATAAAGATTCAGCATATTATCAAAGTATAATCAAGATAGAATGTTTACTTGAGCTTTAACAGTTGTAGTCAAAGTTTTTATTCCCTACAAATACAACATGTTCAAAGAGTTTCTTTTCACATCTTCACGCAACTTCAATATCGTGCCTCCAAGCGAGATGAGTTTTCTCCGAACAAAAAAAAAAAAAAATGACATACACCGATGTGCAAAATTTAAAGAACTAGCTAGTTAGATATTTTAATAGCCTTAAGGGAATTCAAACGACACTTCTGAAAATAGAGTTGCGCATGGCGGAATAAACAAAAACTGAACGGGGAAGTTTGATTTAATATCCCAAGTATAAAAAAGAAAAAAGGATAACAATTTTAGCATATCAGTATCTCGATATAATTGAATAAGCATTGTCAATGCAGATGTGTACTAAGAGGATGTGAATTCAATCAGCAACCCGTATCAATCTAACCATACTTTAAAGTAGCAATTTTTAGAAATTATAACATTCAACAATGAAGACCCAAACTCAAAGTGAAAACATTCAGAATTCCTAAATCAATTGTTTATTTAAAACACAAATAACTGAAATTTAACTCAATTTATTTATAAAATGGTGAATAACCTCAACTTCTTGTTTCTGAACCTTAATGGAGGCCTATGCTTTTGCATTCGTGAATCGCCACTGCTAGATAATGTTACATTAGGGGTCTTTCCTGCAAGTTTCTAGTTTGTGAAGGAGGGATAATGTCCATGCATATCATAGAACATGTAAGAAGCCCAAAGTGGAATCGATGAGAGAAATTTTAGGTGTAAATTATAGAATATTGGACTTCTAACATGTAAGAAGCCCAATCATAGGCAGAAGTGTGAATTACCTCCTTTCACTCTTTGGAATCTGGAAATAGACTGGGCATCACCAACATTTTGGAGGACACTTCATCATAATTTCTTAAGTTTTGTTTACTTATACCTGCACAGTGATCTGCCAAAAAAACATGTAAGGAAGCCAAAGCAAAAAAGAAGCTATTAGTACCTTTTTCCATGATGATAATGTGACTACAGGTCAGAATCTACTTTAAACACCACCATACATGAGCAGTATAAGGCATTGTTAACCATATTTTTTTCTCAAAATATATGAAGAAAATATTTCTTGAAGAAAAGATTGCACTTTTAGGTAATACTTTATCACCAATTATACATAATTGGCTTGATAATTTATTATTTTTTCAAAATATATGACGAAAATATATCTTCCAGAGAAGACTACACTATAAGGTATTACGTTGTCACCATTCTGTATGTATTTAACTTGGTAAATTATTTTATTGTGAATAGAAATAATGAATGACCTGGTCAGATTCGGTGTACATTTGTAGCGACCCGATCTTTATAAACTATTTTAAAGCATTTTAAGAAGAGAAATAATTAAATCAAGCCGTTAGAAAGACTTGAAGAAAATTTTTGAGCATAAATAAATTCACCACAAATATAAAAAATAACCATATTTTCTTTTCACACACCGATCATGCATTTTAATCTAATTTCATATACCTTAACTTATAGAAGCGGAAATAATAAAAATAATTTTCTAACTAATTAATCATAAATAAATTTATCAAAATCTCCATAAATTTAAACTAAAGTCATATTACACTTTCAAGCAACCAAATGCAGAAACTTAACAAATAATTCCTAATTAAACTAACAACGCGAGTTAAATTTAAAAAGAAAATAGATGCAAGAACGAAATAAATCTAATTAAATATAAATAAAATCTAAGTAATCCATATGCTTATCCGCCAGCCTCGACTCCCATCACACTACTCCAAGTCAACCTGAAAATGTTAATTATGAGGGATAAGCTACCACTAGCCTCTTACAAGTCCATAATAAAAATATATGATTGAAGCATAGTATGAATCACAATTAACTTATAATATAACATACGTGAAGCATAGTATGAATCACAATTAACTTATAATATAACATACGTGTGCGCAGGTTGCCCCGAATCACACCAACATAACATATATGTGCACAGGTTGCCCTGGATCGCACCAAGTTATAGGGGATTGATCAACCAAACTTATAATAATGCAACTTAGGTCTTGCATTTTTCATAAACATATAATGCAACTTAATTCTTTCATTTCATAAGATAAAAATTATATCACATAAATGAGATAAGCATATATGATTGGATAGTAAGAACCCCAATCTGAATTGTCTTGAATAAATTTAATGGAATGTGATGTAAATGTTATGCCCGTAATCCTTGTTTTTTGCAACCTGGGATAAGTGTTTTAGTGTTATTGATTATTAAATCTTAATTAGTAGAAATACAAGAATTGAATAAATAAGGAATTAGCTTATCTTGGGATATTTGAAGGTTGAGGGCTAACTATGTAGCATCTAGGAGAGACTGAAGACAACTTTAAATGAGAAAAAACTTGGGTACATTGGCATCAAAAGAAATAAAGGGAATTTATGCAATTATGGGAACTTGAGTGTAAAATTTGATTAAAAAAGGTTCATAATTAACAATACTGCACACTCATTTCTGCCTCCTTTGCCAACCTGTGACACAACAACACATACTTTGCACCTTTAGTGGAATTTTCCTCACTCATTTGTGGTCTTCATCCATCTTTCAATGCCCCACATAAAAAGGTACCTTGCTTTCTCTCTCCACATCACCCCACCGTCTCCATTCCATGAACATCTCTTTTTCCTTCACTCTTGCAGGTAATACAAGAAATCAGCACTGTCACACACACACACCCACATCTTCGCTCTTACACACACATACAACCCCGCACACGTAAACACACACTATCATCTAGCTGTGCACACATACTCATAACCTCTCAAAGACACACATGCACACTCTCACACACCTATACACAATTATACACACTGTCTCACATGCATACATACACATCGAAACACAAAGACACACGCACGCACGCACACACACACACACACACTGAATCACACACATCTCGACATACCTAATTGCATAAATGCACACGCATCAGACCCACGGCGACACACATCTTCGTACACTCAAACTACTCCTTCCTTCTCATGACAACATCAACTCCAAGGTGATACGGCCACGACGGTCCAGATTTGGACTCCGGATCAACAAATGGAGTTTTCGATTTTGAGTTTATCAATGGGTAGGACTCCGCCGATGGCGTTGGCGCGACTGAGCCCGTCTGTATACAGGCTACCCCATCTGGGTATCATACTTTCATTGATCAAAGTTTGTCGAGTGGTGGTCTACAGCAGCGGCGACACCTTCTTCGGTTTTAGGCGATGGATTTGCGATAGTAAGTTGAAACATGGTGTATGTGGTTGTTGGGAACATGATCGAAGTGGTGGTGACATCGGGAGATTTATTAGCTATGATGTTGGGTGGTGGGGGATGGCGGCGTGCTTAGGTTATAAACTACTTATAATTATTTTTATAATTATGGTTAGGTTAGGGTTAGGGATATTAGTAGGTAGAGATCAACTAGTAAATCTATCAGATTTGAATTTTGAGTCGATACACTTGTTATTGTAAATCTCATCTTTTTAGTGTTCTGGATATCCGTTGGTTCCAAAGAATGCAATATTGGACTAAAAATGGATTTGAAAAATATAACTCTTACTTTTTAGGATAAATTATTAATTTTGGGTCAAAACCGGGTTGGTTGTGGGCTTTCCTTAGTAAATTTGTGTCAGATTGGGTAGGGTCTATCAAGTTCGTCAAGTCGTGTTAGGTATTGCCACCCCTAGGTCTATCGGGTTCATCTAGTCATGTTAAGGATTGAGCAACGCTCGGCCCATCCCCTTGAATATACTATGATATTAAGGTGACCCATTGAGCTTTTTAGCCCATTGGGTCAGACCTTTTTAAACCGATGGTACTTCGAGCCAATAATTCTTTGACCTAGTTCGTCTAAATTATCTGACATGATGTGACAAAATCTATCGAACTTAATGGGGAAGCCTAGTCTGCCCAACATTTTGGGGGAACTGGGCATTCAGTAGGATTTTCTTGTTATTTCGACAAGGAATTGCTTGATTTCAATCAAATTATGTTGACAATTTATCAAGCATTAACTATTTGATATATATACATATAACTCATTATAAATGCGAACTATATAATAGAATCCTAATTATTATTTTATTTCAAATCCATTATTAATTACTAAAGTTTAATGAGGAGTTCATCAAAATATAGGGAATAACTTTAATGAGTTTTAAATAATACAACACTTTTTTACAACTTAATGAAACTGTAGTCAATTAAAATATTTTTGGCTTTACAACGGTTTTGCAAAACTGTTGACATTTATGTTGTCTATTAGAGTAAAGTATTGCTAACAAAAAACATGTTAGGGAAACCGTTGATAAAAGTGTTGTCTATCTGCTAAAAAAGCACTAATAGACGACAAACGCTGAAAACCGACGTATAACCATTGTCTATTAGTGTGCGTGTTGTCGCTAATAGACAATAGATTGTAGTAAAACTGTTGTTAATTCACGAATACACAACACTTCTGAAAAGAACTGTTGTTTTTCTCCTGTTGTCTATTAATGAAATTGTAGTAGTGATTTTTGCCATAATTCGTTTAAAATTATTATTTGTTTATATAAATTGATTGAGGAATTTGATGGGCTTGTATTTAGGAGCATTTGATAGGTTGTGAGTCAATTTTCGTCGAGTAAAACTCCGACAATTGAATTCTTAGGATTAAAAATTTGAACAACCATATTTAATGAAAATTTGAACCTTTCTTCAGACATTCATCCAAGTTGGTGCAAAATTGTTTAGATTAATGTTAGGGCTATTGTAGTACTAATTGAAAAGAACATATTGACATAAAGAACTCGAAAAATGGTTGATATTGAGTTGGGAACTGAACCATTAAAATACGATTTAAGTGGTTGAATTCCATCGACCCGTTGCTGGAATTGGGTCACCGGAGGTTGGGATAGTTCCACATGGATGTGGGAAAAAGCCATGGGATCGGGTTAGGACGAATAAGGTCAGAATCGGGGGAAGGATGAAGCTGAAATCTAGTTCTGAACTTTGGGGGTGTAAAAAAGAAATAGATAAAGTCTTAGACTATATTGTAAATAAGTGTTAAAGGTTTTTCGTGACAATTTAATCCCTCAACTTCAAATGCTTATAAAATCTTCGTTTTTTTTATCCAATTTAGTTCAAACAAGCGCCAGAACGATCCTCGTCTTAAACCCTACCATGTTTTGGCCAAAAACTTTCTGGTCATATTCTGTAAAATAATGAAAATACCCTTACAAGCCTCTTTAATTACCTCTTTTCCCCCCAAATCATTTTTTGTACCCCATGGGAGGTTCAAATATAGTAAAAATCGACTAATAGTACCCTCATAGTTATATTATAAAGTCTAGGAATTGCTAACTTATGTTAAGAGCCTTTAAATAATTTAAAATGACCGTTTTACCCTAATAATCATATCTTGTATTTAATGCTTACTTTTTACAAACAAACTACATATAATTTTTGGGCATATTAATATGAGTATAAATGTGCTTAATTTCTGTATACCTTAAGTATTTTATATAATAAAAATAGTTAATTATTTAATGTATATTAAGTTATTTTTACTCTTAAATTATAAGTTTGGGCAGCTGCACATACTAAATAAATTATGGGACTTTTATGTCATATTTTACAGAGCGTGAGTGATAAAATATTATTAGATATTATGAGCAATGTCTTAATAATTATTTTAATTGATTGATGATAAATGTTACTTTGATAATTTTATAAAATACATTTTGTGGAATCTTAAGAAACTATTTCTGTATGTTGTGGGATTTATTCTTATGCATCTATGGTAATAATATTTAATAATTTTTATGCTAATGTTTGATTTTTAATGGATATTCTAAGTTCCCACTTGATTTTTGTCTAAATTGGCTTTTGAACTGAATTACATGACTCATATGATTCCAATTATGGAAAACCTTAAAGAACTATTTAAAATATTTTATAAGGAATATGATTTGAATGGATGCATGTGTATGTTTCGTCAATTATGAAAATTAGGGTGATAACATGCATACTTTGATTAGCTTAAGTGAAATTGGAATATTTGGTGAACTAGTAGTATCCTTGTGCGATGCACAGTTTGTAGGCAAATTTAATATATTATTGTACTGTTCACTTAACTATTAATATAATAGGTACACTTTTTTCCTATTTATCAATCTAAGTGAACTCGCCTGTGCCACAGGTGAGTTCACTTAAATCTGACAAAACACTGTTCAATCTCGCCCCTGCCAGGGGCGAGTTCTTTAAATTTTTTTTTTTTTTTTTTCAGTTAGATCTCGCCTGTGTCAGGGGCGAGATCCATTTTTTTTTTTTTTTTAAAGATATAACTGATCCCGCCTGTGCCATGGGCGAGATCAAGTATGAGCTACGTAAACTCGCCCCTGAGTTCTAATTCTTTTCTTTTTTCTACCGTATTTTAGATTTTATATATATATATTATCTATTATTTAATTATCTTTTAGGATTTTATATATACATTATCTATTATTTAATTTTCTTGTCTCTATCAAAACATTCATATTAAATTATGATAAATTTTGAATAGATTACACTGATTGGTAATAATAAATAAAGCGAACATACATAATCCAGAATTCGATATCAGTTAATAGAATTGAGAAACAAATAATCTAAAGGATTATTCTTATATAAAATATTTTATTAGTTTACCTACAAAATATCCTCTATTGAAAATAAATTTTAAGAAAAACATAGAAAATACAATTTTATTTTAGGATGAACTGAATCTTCATAGTCCATATCATGAGCTCATTCATTAAATAGAGTTGGATTTGGATTTAGAATTTTAAAAACATAGATGACCTCAAATCTTTCAATTTTTTTATCGAATAATCTCCTATATCCATAAGATGAACTCATTAATATAAATAAAGTTGAATTTGATTTAGAAAATTAATGAACTAAACTAATAAAATATAATAAGAATAATCATTAAGAAAATATATTCTTTTCTCAATTTTATTAAATTGTATTGCAATTTTGACCATTTTTTTTATTATATATTATCAAATAAAAATGCGTTTTCAATAAAAGTATTGTTCATGTTAATATTGATTTACTGTTTAAAAAAATAACCCGTGCGATGCACGGGAGTATTTACTAGTATATATATAAAATTCTAAAAGAAAATTAAATAATAGATAATGTATATATAAAATCCTAAAAGATAATTAAATAATAGATGATATATATATAAAATCTAAAATACGGTAGAAAAAAGAAAAGAATTAGAACTCGCCCCTGCCAGGGGCGAGTTTACGTAGCTCATACTTGATCTCGCCCATGGCACAGGCGAGATCAGTTATATCTTTTAAAAAAAAAAAAAAATTTGGATCTCGCCCCTGACACAGGCGAGATCTAACTGAAAAAAAAAAAAAAAATTAAAGAACTCGCCCCTGGCAGGGGCGAGATTGAACAGTGTTTTATCAGATTTAAGTGAACTCGCCTGTGGCACAGGCGAGTTCACTTAGATTGATAAATAGGAAAAAAGTGCACCTATTATATTAATAGTTAAGTGAACAGTACAATAATTAATTAAATTTGCCCAGTTTGTAAGTGTAAATGAATAAATTAATATTTTTTTACATTTTTATATAATTTTAATATAATAAAATATTACAATCGATAAATAATAAGATATGAAAAATTATATGCTAATGAAAAAAGAGTGCAGTGAAAAATATTAATGACTAAAATATATATTAGTATGAATATTTATTTTTCTTAATGTATGAATATCTCTAGCATCCTTCCATAGAAGTCATGTTAATTATTGGGGCTATAATTGCAGTATGCAGTTGACTGGGGATATCTTTGTAATGTTAAAAATTTAGTTGCCGTCTTCATAAATAATTTTTCATTAATAATATTCAATAAATTTATAAAAAAAGTTAATTTTAAAAAAAATTATTTTTTTCGACCTGGGCGAATGAGCCCGAATAGTTTTATCCTATTTATTTTAGGCAAATATATGGCAAGTTATTGCGAATAATTGTGTTTTATATTTGGGTTGAATTTTATATACCAAAAACTGTGATTTCCAGAATTGGTAGTAGATTTTGGGCGGAAAAACTTTAAAGTTACTAATTTCGGCGGATTTTATTATTACATTAAGTATAGATGAATGAACTTAGGAAATAATTTTTTTGGAACTATATAATATCAAAAGTTGAATTCATGTAAGTTAAATGGGCCTTTTTTAATAATTGAATTTGGAATTTATTTAATTGGGCTAAAAATAGTTAAAGAATGGACTTGGGCCCAATAAGTTAAAAGAAACGGGCTTTGGGCCTAATAGATTAAATAAGTGGGCTAAATAAATCATTTGGGCCTATATTAATTAAATTGGATTTTGGACACTTAGAACTGGGCTTAGAATTATTTGAAGTGGGCCTTAGGATTAATTGGGCCAAGATCGAACCCTAATTGGGCCGAAATATGGGTTTCAGGCTCAATGGGCTGATTCAGGCTAAAGTTGAGCCGGATTGGGCCTTGACCGTTGTGAAATGATTAAGTTAAGTACTAATTGGAATTAAAACAAAAGATTAATTTGGTGGTCATTAGAAATAAAATAGTAAAAGTTAGAAAATGCTTAAGTAAAGTAGAAAAAATATTTAATAAATGATTTAGTGATAAAATTGGACTATGATGAAGAACGTACAAGTAATAGGAATGAAATTGAAATAAGATTTAGTAACAATTAGGGTTTAAATTTGAATTAGTGTCGCAAATTAAAACTAGGGGTTTGAATTAGGGTTTAACTAATTTTGTATGATCTTAATTGAAATAATAAAATGTTATGGGTTGATTAGGAAATTTGAATGATTATGATGATGTGTTGGATTTTATTGTGCAATTTATTAGATTATGTGAAATTTATGATGTTAGTTTAAAATGTTAAGCATGCTAAGTGATTTAAATTATTGTGATTATATGTGAACTTTGATTACTATGCACACTCAAGATCAAATAATGAAATGTGTTACAACACAGGAAGTGAAATGAATTGGTTGATTAAGAGAAGAACGACTTAGAAATAGATTGAATATAAGTTAGAAGAATAAATGCATTAGAATGATAATGGTAATACAATTAATAATGTTGGAAAATGTCAGATAATGAAAATGATGAATGATAATAAGCAATGTATGATATGATATTGATGATGATGATGATGATGATGATGATGATGATGATGATGATGATGATGATGATGCGATGTATGATCAAGCAAATGATCAAAGAGTTAGTAATGTGATCTAATAAGATCAAGGCAAATAAAATTTTAAGATTAAGTTGAAAATTAATGATTAAGTTGCAAAGTGATTCATAATTGAGTTAGGATTATTTAGATAATACTTGTGAAACGGTAAATAATGTAAAACTGGTTAAATAAAAGTAACAGACTAACAATTGAATAATAATAGATTCCACACGGAGGCGGATTACGACACGGATAGTTCACAACATTCAGCAACACAATTTAACTACGGGAGTGGGTAAACCAGCTAATTAAGCTCTTACATTATATATTTTTCAAGTATGAGCCGCCACAAGGGCCGCAAGTGAGGCTATGGCCACTGACTGTGATAAGGTTGTGCGCATTTATGGCTACTAACCGAGATAAGGCAGTATGCGAAGTATGATGAGAGGGCAGAGGTGCCGAGAGTCCGACCCTACTTAAGGGGGGAGGCACAACGTTGTCAATTAGACATGCATGTTTTAAAGTCTTCACTTAAGTACCAATTTTATCCCACTGAGTAAAAAACTCATGTTTTCCCAAAACCACTTTTCAGATGATGGGAACGTCAGGTCTTGTGACTGCAGCTGTAAATAAGCGCCTCACAAGGTTTATATTTATGTACTTGTGTTGTGTAACTACACTATAAGCATGTAATCAACATTAACTTTGAGATATAAATAAGTTTTGATAACATATCATGTTATGATTCCTTTCATGCGAGTTTCTATTCAGAGCACCTTAGGCTACGAGTTTCTCTTCCGTTACCCAACTCCGATGAGAGTAAATGAGTAAGTTAAGATAAGAGGATGAAAAAGATAAGAATTATCAGTAAGATATGATATATATATGAATAACGATAAGTAAGTAATGAAAAAGAAAAATGAAAAAAAACCAGGTAAGTGGTGGCAACTCAGTTCGTTGGAAAGTGAGTTGGGGGCGCTACAGGGTGGTACTAGAGTGACATTACGGGAACAAACTCATGAGTAGAAAATCATGAAAGCATGAATAAGTAGAAAAGAATGAAAACTATTATTAAGTAGAAAAACATGAATGAGTAGAAAGCATGAAAATAAAAAGTATGAAATTATGATAACATACGAAAGTACGAAAAAAAATATGAAAGCATAAGATGAGAAAGCATGAACGTAGACGATGAAGTATTATGTATTTGCATTAACTCAGGATTATTAAATTGGCTAAAGTTTGACTATTGCACGCATTCATGCATATCATATCTGTGAAAACCTATCAAAATTGGATTACAATTGGGTTACCGTAGGACAACTGTAAATTATGATTAGGATGAATTGAGAAGTAGATGATTAATTAAGGATAATTGTTAAGGATGTTGGGGTTAATAGTGGCAGCAGTAGGAGATCGCTCTTTTTGCATGCCCATCGTGAATTTTATGTAAAATAATGTGTCTAAAAACCTACAAACATAACTGCGTGGCTTGAAGTACTTAAACTTCAGTTTATGAAAAAGATAAGAATGATAAGTAAGATATGAGATATGAGTGACAATAAGTAAGCAATGAAAAAGATAAAGAAAATAGATCAAGTAAGTAGTGGCAACTCAGTTCGTCGCAAAGTGAGTTGGGGCGTTACAAAGATTGTAGCAGAGCGACGTTGTGGGAACATACTTGTAATCAAAGATGGACTAACGAAGAGGTACGTTAGAGAGGCGTAATCACTATTACAACTGCAGTCATTGATGTCAGGTATGACCTAACATTTAAGTTTTTTTTGGAAAAGATAAGTTTTTAAACAACCATTTATCATGTATTGCATATTATGAGAAGTATAAGTGGAAAACCATGAACGCATCAACGAGTAGAAAAGCATGAAAATATGAATAAGTAGAAAAAACATGAATGAGTAGAAAGCTTGAAAATGAAAAGTATGAAATTAAGATAAGATACGAAAGTACGAAAGAAAATATGAAAGCATAAGATGAGAAAGCATGAAAGTAGACGATGAAGTATTATGTATTTGCATTAATTCAGGACTATTAAATTGGCTAAAATTTGACTATTGCACGCATTCATGCATATCACATCTGTGAAAACCCATCGAAATTGGATTACGCTTGGGTTACCCATACATTAGAACAACTGCAAATTAGGATGATGATGAATTAAGATGTAGATGATTAATTATGGATAATTGCTAAGGATGTTGGGGGTTAATAGTGGTAGTAGTAGGAGATAGCCCTTTTTGCATGCCCATGGTGAGTTTTATGTAAAATAATGTGTCTAAAATCTACAAATACAACTATGTGGCTAGAAGTACTTAAACTTCAGTTTATGTGCTAATTTGTGTCATATGATGCTAACTTTCAGTAAGTATTCTTTGTCCTTCAGCCTTCTATAAATATGACATGCAAGAATGATATTGCATGTAATGATTTTCTTATGAAGATGCATGTGTTTAATTGACTAAAGTATGACTTGAAGTATATAGATGTTAGAAAAAATGGTGATCTATATGGGTAATCTTAGTAGATATGTCATTAGTGTTTTATTATAAATAATCCCAATTGATTTAATTATGAGTTAATCATGTTCTGATATATGCTATAACTATGAGTTGTGTGATAGTATCCATATGAATCTATCCTAACATGTGAGATAAAACTTGTTATAGAATACTGTGTGCCTCAATTGGAAAGGTGTGTGCTTAAATGACTTATTTGTGCATAAATTTATGATATGTGACCAGACCAAATAATAGGATTAAACCCTTGCATGTAGGTGATAATTATAAGAAGTCATGTAAAAAAGATTCAGACTTTTCCCTAATTGGTAGCATTGAAAACATCATGTGCCTAAAGTAATGATGTCATGCTACATGTGTTGAAATTTGATAGACTAAAGTAATAAGGCTTCGTCCTCCACCCTCCTTTAGTATTCCGTTTGTGAAATCATTGGGAACTTGGTTGTATGTTTGTGTTATGAAATCTTTCATCATATTATTGATATGAAGAAGAAGCATCTGCATGTGTAAGATGATGAATTAAAGAGAACAAATATCATGTCCCTAGGAAGAAGGTTCGAAAACTTACATGATTTTGTTTACTACTTGATTTAAGTTAATTACATGTGCTTAATGAAATCGTAATTATATGACTAAATCAAGAAAACTAGGAAGAAGATCTAAACTTATGTTTAAAAATGTGTATTCTTGAATTTATGTAAATTGTATGTTCATGTTCTTATATGTCTTAAGTGAAAATTCTACAATATGTTACTCTATATGATAACTGGACTTGTTTGAAATACATACCAAATGGATCATGAAACTTATGCTCATTAGACGCTATTAGTAATATATTTAAAACATGTTAGAGTAGAATAATGTTGAGTATAATAATTAGACTGCGAATGATGCACAAATATGATTAATGTCAAAAGTGACTGGGTGTGCTAATACATATTTATGTAAATAGAGATATTATGGCAAGAGACGGAATTTCTGAAACCTCACATGTTAGAAGTTGTCTATGTGAAATATGGTTAAATAATTCCTTCCTCATTAAATAAATAGAGAAATTAATTCTATGTTGTCTGATTGGACAAAGATATGCTGCATGTGAAACATAAACTATAGTGTTGATAATGCTTGAATGATAAGTTTAATTTAAGTATTATAGAAATTGTATGGCCATAATGTGTGAGTTAAAGAGTACCATGGTAAGAGTGCATGAATTGAGTTAAAGAGCAGGAACAACTAGTGGAAAATGAAATAATTAGATAAGAGTACATCTTGCAAATGAAATATATGCAACGATATGATTGCTTGCCTTAAAATTTTGATTGTGTGTAAAGATGATTTAAGTATTGACTGCATGTAATATCTTAATGTTCAAGTATTAGAGTTATGTGATCAGATGACCGAATCAATACTTGTGCACTTAGATGATGAATTCGAATGATATGTCCTGCTTGAGTGAATATGTGATTGTTATATAAGTTTCAAATAGTATGATGAACTTCGTGTATGATGATATGTGTGAATTATGAAAAAACACACGGAACCTTGTAACAATTATATGTAAATTTGGACTTTAAGAGGATTAAGATGACTATGATATGAGAAGCTTGAATTGATTGAATTATTATATGACTTAATTAAATACTCGATAAAATAAACATGTGAATGTCACTTTGATTATGTGATCCAAATGCTTTACTTATATGTTGATATGTGCAAGTATGCTTAGGTGCCCATAGAAGACTTAGATATAAATTTGTTCTTATAAAATCACCGTAGGGATAAAAAGACTCCTGATAAATAACCGAAAAAAGATAGTAGATTAAGTTAGGGGAGTGCTGAGAAGGGAAACTTGGGAAGATACCAACTAAGATAATGACTAGTGAACTTAGGTGCGGATATTCCTTAAGAGAAATCTTGAAGAATAAGAATGAACAGTAAGAGAGGATCTAGGTTAATTATGCTAAGTTTAAACCAGGTATCATGGTAGGAGAGGTTAAATTTAGGATATGTCATATCACCTGTAGACACCCTGGAATAGACATCTAGTGAGGGGATAAATAAGTTGAAATTCAAGTATGTTAACTTGAGGATAATAGACATTTTAGGATCCTTGAATTAACCCTAGAGGGATGCGATAAGCGATGCACGGTGATTCGTTGCACACTTAAGGATACAACTTGAATACATACAACATCAATACTTAAACATCTACTCTTCCCTGTAACCTTTAATACACCAAGTCCTCAAGACTTGTCGATCTTGAATGGGAAATCATTCATTTCTTAGTCGCTAAAAGTTTTCCCACCCCTTTATACACTTGTCATCTACTGTTGCTCCATACATAAGAATTGTTCCCTTTATTTTGACCAATGTCCTAAAACCCAAAAGTTTTAACCTAGGGACACGGAGACCAAATGATTTTAATTGGTTTGAGGGTGAATAAGGATACCTAGGAAATATTGTAGAGCACTAAAGACGCTTTTAGGTCTAGATAGATGTTGAAGGGTCTTTCGTGTGATCACACTGATAGGGTTGAACATGGACTCGAGGTCAGTCAAAACTCTAGCAAGACTCCTTTTGACCTACCTAGAACCCTTCCTTATTCCATCTTATGCAATGTCTACAAGTTTTACATTACCTTTTACTACATCCGTAAACCGCTACTAGCCATAGTGGACACTCACTAATATATAATAAAAGGTAAGTACTGTTGAGTGGTGCCTATTACCAAACCGAAGCGGAGACTTGAACTATTTAAAGTAGTGTAGGTGGGAGTGAAATATTGATCTGTAACATCCTAAATAATTTTTTTTTATTTATCTTATCAGAGTTTTTTTTTTTTTTTTTTTTTTTTAAATAAAAAAATACCTAAATAAAGAGAATAATAATAATTTTCACCATTAAATACTAATAATACAATAAATCAAGTAAACTCTTATATTTTTTTCGGCTAATAGGCCATAGAAGAAATAAATTTTCTATCCATACGGAAATAACAAAACAACCAATCTATCCACTTTAAACCAACAGTTAATTTCTAAAAAAATCAAGAATCCCAATAAAACTAATATCCAAAAACACTTCAAACGAATCCAACCAGTTTTACCAAGAGATTAAAAGAAACTCAAATACTCCTAATAACTTAACCCAATAAAAGTCATCATAAATAAAAATAACAATGTTCAAAATAACGTAATTTACTAGCCCCACTTTCCATCCACTCCTTCCGCCGGCTCCTTAACCTGAAAGTTAATTTCAGAGTATCGGGTGTGCTACGTCCAGCTCGTGGGGTTCAGTTCGTTAAAATTAAATATAAGCGAGTAAATCAATATAATCAAATCACCATAATATCACCATATCAGATATCACCATATCATTTCATCAAATATCACAATCACATCATATCACCATAATAAGATCAAATAAATTTGCATCTCATTTCATCATATCACCATATCATCATATCATCAAAACAGGCAAATATTTAATTAAAGCAAGCAATGAAAGAAAACCCCACCTTTTCTGTTGAATGCGTGAAAATTGTGCAATTATAGCTTAGTCACGTACTCCTGACCAGAAGGATCTAATCAATGCGTAGTACATTTTTAATTAATAAAGGAAGAGATCCTAATTAGGCAAATCGAAGCTAGATAATTTTTGGTAGGAAAGGGGTATAAGCTTGTATATTTGAAATTTTCTAAGTTTGGTAAAGGGTGTAGAGGTTCTGCCAAAAAGAGAATTGGACAAGGGAAAATAAATCAAATTTTTCTACATTTACTACCCTACATGTGGTCCCCCTAACTTACATACACAATAACATAATCCACCCTACTGTATACCCATATATATATACTTATAGCACACCCACATTTTAATATGTATATATACTATGTAAAACACACTAACACACATCATCATCATACATACACACACACCCCAGGAACCACTATATATATATACATACATAGCACGCACACCTATATATAATCTACTACCTAACACACTGCACACCTATATTAATATATATACATATATTATGCCACACACACTGCACACCTATATTAATATATATACATACATTATGCCACACACACCCCCCACTACTGACCTCGCATACATATACATATATACACACATATAACCAACATATCACACACACCAATATCACACACACCATACAAAAATCCTCCCATACAGTTACGTACATATATATATTTGCAAACACAACTGCACAACCCCGCATACACATAATGGAACACACACAGATATAATAACAAAATAAATTAATCCCTTAATCACCCTAACTCAAATCAATTAAACCCTAATCACCTATTGATTTAGTAAATTAAAACGAAGAAGGGAATTTAATAAATCAACGAAGAATTTCATTAAATCAAATGAAGAAGAGGGATTTTGGATTTACTCCGGAAGAAATCAACTGTCTACTGGAGGTGGATTTGAATTGGCGGCTGTATGTGAAGAGGAAGGGGTTTTCTTTTTCGGCGGTGAGCGTATTATAAAAGTGGTTTCCTATTCTACTGCCTAGTATTTATACTAGGTTATTTCCTACTGGGTATTAATCAGAAGCTCCATAGAAAAAGTGATTTTCTAATAGATATCCGGTAGAAAAGTATTTAATAGATAGACATTAATCTGGTCAAGATACGCAATTAACTGACAACCCTTATGGATAATTATAAATTATGATTTGGGCTCAACTAGGCCCAAATAACTTGATTTGACCCACATAAAATGTGTATGATGCATGTTGAGCCTAATAAATAATAGAATTATTAATAATCATTAATATAGCCCAAAACATAATAATTCGGGGTGTTACATCCCACCCCCGTTAGAAAATTTTCGTCCTCGAAAATATAAGGTGTACCGTGTGAAAAGAATTCTGGGTACTTAGCGCGTAACTCATCTTCACGTTCCCATGTAGCCTCCTCAAGCCCATGTCGACTCCATTTTACCTTTACAAGCTCAATGTCCTTGTTCCTCAGTCGATGTAGCTTCCTATCCAAAATCACTTCGGGCCCTTCCTCGTAGATAAATCTTTACTCACTTCCAAATTTGAGTAATTGATAACGTGACTAGGATCGTGAATGTACTTCCTCAACATGGACATGTGAAACACGTTGTGTATTGAGGAAAATTTCGGCGGCAAAGCTATACGGTAAGCCAAATCTCCAACTCGAGCGAGAATCTCGAACGGTCCTACATACCTCGGCCTCAACTTACCTCTTTTCCCAAAGCAAAATACACCCCTCATAGGTAATACTTTTAGGAAAACGTTCTCTCCAACCTCGAACTCTAAGCTCTTTCTACGCTTGTCGGCGTAAGACTTTTGACGATCTTGGGCCACCTTCATCCTTTCTCGAACTTTCTCCACCACTTCTACGGCCTCCTTCACCATATCGGGCCCTATCAGCTTCTTTTCTCCAACTTCATCCTAATACAATGGCGATCGGCACTTTCTCCCATATAACGCCTCGTAAGGTGCCATACCGATGGTAGATTGGAAACTGTTGTTGTAGGCGAATTCGACCAAAGGCAAGAAATGTTCCCAATTATTGCCCAAATCGAGAACGCAAGCCCTCAACATATCTTCTAAAGTTTGTATCGTCCTCTCCGATTGTCCATCTGTCTAAGGGTGATACGCAGTGCTAAAGCTCAACGTGGTTCCCATAGCCCTCTGCAAACTCTCCCAAAACTTCGAAGTGCACTGGAACCCCATGCAACTTTACGATCTCGCGAACGTAAATTTGGGCATACTGGTCAACTCGCAAGTTCATCTTCACTGGAATAAAGTGGGCGGACTTCATGAGACGGTCCACCACCACCCATACTGCATGATTTCCTTGCTCAGAACGTGGAAGTCCCACAACAAAATCCATAGCTATATTCTCCCACTTCCACTCAGGGATGTGAAGAGACTTTAACAATCCATAGGGTCGTTGATGTTCGGCTTTCACTTGTTGACACGTCAAGCAACTTTTTACAAATTCGGCCACGTCGTTCTTCAGGCCTTCCCAAGAATACATTCTCCTCAGGTCTTGGTACATCTTGGTACTGCCGGGATGAGCAGTGTATGGCGTACGATGAGCTTCCGCTAGTATCTCCTTCCTCAAAACTGAATCGTTTGGAACACAAGCTCTGCCTTCGAACATCAGCACTCCATCCTCCGACAAGGAAAACTTCTCGTCACCTTAAGCAAACTCTTATCCCGCAACTGTGCCTCTTTAATCCTCTCCTTCAAAGTTGGCTTCACAATCAACGCTGCATAGACCGCTTTTACCGACTTCGGCGGCGCTACGACCTCGAGTCTCAACTTAGCGAACTCTCTGATCAACCGGTCTTCCTTCATCAGGATACAAGTCATCTCTCCTCTAGCTTTCCAGCTAAGTGCATCAGCCACCACGTTTGCCTTTTCCCGGTAATAGTGTATCATACAATCGTAATCTTTCACCAGCTCCAACCATCGTCGCTGCCTCACGTTCAGTTCCTTCTGCGTGAACAGGTACTTCAAGCTCTTATGGTCCGTGTATATCTCACACTTACCTCCGTAAAGATAGTGTCTCCAAATCTTCAGAGCATGCACTACCGCAGCCAACTCGAGATCATGCGTGGGGTAATTCACCTCATGTTGCCTCAATTGTCTCAATGTGTAGGCTACCAGTTGCATCAGAACACATCCTAACCCTTGCTTCGACGCGTCGCTATAAATCACAAACTCCTTCGTAGGATCCGGAATTGTTAAAACTGGCGCTGTGGTTAGCCTCCTCTTCAACTCTTGGAAGCTGTCCTCACACTTCTGGTCCCATACAAACCTTTCCTCCTTCCATGTCAACCTCGTCATCGGTGCGGCTATTTTCGAAAATCCTTCGATAAATCTCCGAATAATCGGCAAATCCAAGAAACTTCGAACTTCATTCACACTGGACGGAGCTTTTTAATTATTCACAGCTTCTACCTTTGCTGGGTCAACCTCTATTCCTCTAGCAGTTACAACGTGTCCAAGGAATACGACTCTGTCTATCCAAAACTCGCATTTGCTAAACTTCGGGTACAACTTCTCCTTGCGAAGTGTCCCAACACCAACCTCAAATGTTGTTCGTGTTGTTTCTTATCTCTTGAATACACTAGTATGTCATCTATGAAAACGATGACAAACTGATCCAAGAAAGGATGAAACACACGATTCATCAAGTCCATGAAAACTGCTGGCGCATTACTCAGTCCGAATGGCGTAACTACAAACTCGTAGTGACCATACCGGGTTCTGAATGCTGTCTTAGGGATATCACTCTCCCTAATCTTCAATTGATGATATCCTGATCTTAGATCGATCTTAGAGAAAACTCCGGCACCCCTGAGCTGATAAAAAATATCCTCAATCCTTGGGAGTGGATACTTATTCTTTATAGTGAGTCGGTTAAGTTCACGATAATCTATACACATTCTCATAGATCCGTCCTTCTTCTTCACAAATAACACCGGAGCACCCCAAGGCGAAACACTTGGTCTGATGAAATCCATGTCGAGCAATTCTTGCACTTGTACCTTCAGTTCTTGCAACTCCTTTGGTGCCATACGATACGGAGCCTTAGATACCAGGGCTGCACCAGGTACCAATTCTATGGTAAATTCCACTTGTCTATCGGGAGCAATTCCTGGAAGATTCTCCGAAAATACATCAGGAAATTCTTTGACCACTGGTACCTCAGCAATCGTCAACTCCGCAGATGATTTCGCCATCACATTCACCAAAAATCCTTGAGACCCCTTCTTTCGAAGCAATTTCACAGCCTTCATTGCTGTTAAAACATGTGGAACCAATCTCGTCCTAACTCCATGGAAAACCACATTTTCATCCCTCGACGATCGCAACGTTATCTCCTCTCGGAACACATGATTTCCGCTCGATGTTCGCTTAACCAATCCATACCCAGAATTACATCGAAGTCATTCATCTCTAACACATAAAGGTCAGCCCCTAGTCTAAGTTCGTTCACATCCAAAGTCATCTCCTTAACCATCTTATGAGTAGAAAAAAGCTTTACCCGAAGGTATACTAATCTCAAGTGGTTTATCAATTCTACACTTATAACACCCAACATATCACAAAACTTCTTAGAAACAAACGAATGGGTAGCACCCGTATCAAACAACACCAAAGTAGGTATTCCAGCTACATGTAACATACCTGACATAGTGTCTGGATTCTGCTCAGCATCTTGTTGTGTAATTCCAAACATCCTAGCTCTGCCCCCAGGGCCAGGATTTGGAGCCCTTCTGTCCGTACCAGCTGGCTTCCTAGGGTAGTGTGAAACTGTGTGCCCTGCCTTAAAGCAACGGAAACACCTGTTCTGTCCCAACAGGCACTCTCCTCGGTGCCCCTTTCCACACTTAGGGGATACTATCGGGTTAACTGCTGGTGTGGGTCTAGATGGCCCACTATTTCTTCCCCTCTTGTTCTGCGTATCCACTCGGTTGTCCTGCCATCTCCTCTTGTTGGAGCTTTCAACCATCCTCAGCCTTGCTTTCTCCATATCCATACTGGCAGATATGTCCTCTGCCCTCACAACCGCTTCAGCGTAGGTCATAGCTCCGAGTCCCGCCAGGTTATGTCGAATCTCGGCCCGCAGACCATTCCGGAACCTCTGGGCATTCTTCTGGGGTGTGTCGACCAAGTGAGGCACGAACCGACACATGTGATTGAACTTACGCTCATAATCAGTTATTGTCATCCCGCCTTGAGTGAAACTCAGGAACTCAGCTTCCATCTTTTCCCGATATACCCGGGGATAGTATTTCTCCTGGACAACTTCAGTGAATTGATCGCAAGTTAGCTCAGCACGTTCTTCCATGGGTCCTAGCCTCCAGTAGTCATTCCACCAAGTCTGCGCATCTCCCTTCAGAAGGAAAGCAGCGCACAACACTATCTAGTTATCCGTGCAGGCCATGTAATCGAAGATACTTTGCAAGGTAAGGAGCCACTCATCTATAGCTGCAGGGCCTTCAGTTCCAAAGAATGTTGGTGGAGCAAACTTGTTGAATTGGGCGATCAACTGTGCTTGCGAAGGCTCCTGAGGTGGCGCATTATGTTGTGCCCCTCGCAGTAGGGTAGCCAGACCCACCATCATTTGTTGGGGATCAAGGGCCCCCGCTGGTGCTCCAGCCCCTGGGTTCGCTGGTGGTGCATTCACAGGAGGTGGGATCACGGGTGGAGGGTTGTTCCCATTGTTGCATCGTGATGCCATGACCCTACAATCGACCGAGCACTACTATAACATCATACTATGAAACACAACAATAATAAACGAAGTAGAAATGAGGAGAATGAAAGAAGAAGAAATGAATAAGAGTAGTTTCACTAAATATAAATAAACAAATGTCATTCATATTCCAAGACTGAAACCAAAATAAAAGGAAAGAAGGAAATTGTCATTGTTGCTTCATACTACCGCAAAAACTAAATAGATAAAAACAAACGGAAAGTCATAAATCCATCTAATCAATAATTATAGGACGATTCGAGTCGTCTCCAGGCTCATTCCAAAACATGAGAAAGTCACTGTCACTACCACTATTAGAATCACTCAGCTGGTCTTCACTACTACTGTTGTCCGAGCTTGAACTACTATGAGGATCGTCAGCTTCAACATTTACCTCGGGTTCTTCCTCCGTATCTTCTTCGGGATCTTCCTCATTCTCTATCGGGTTCGCAACTGGCTCAAGCATAGGCACAGGTGTAGGGTCTGGCGCAGGTGCGACTGGGGGTGCCACCTGAATCCTTCCATATGCGTACATCCTTAGCACTTCTGCCACGGAGTACTGAAACACGTCCACCTCTATCCTTTCTGCAATAGGTCTCCTCAAACCCACATCAAAGTGATTGAACAGTGCAGTATTCCAAGGATTTGGTAGTTCTGCGATCAACCTCTAAGTGTGTCGGACGGGGTTTTCGCGGCGGCTAGCTAGCCACTCACGCAGTCTATCCACGAGAACCTCTGGAACGCTCCTGGGTCTCCCAATCCTACCTCCTGAGGAACCCCCAACAGCAGAGGATTCCTCTCTCTCGAAGCGAACACGTTTCCTAGCGGTCAAACTTCGGCCAGCCATACTATTCTATATTCACAATGCATGTAACGTAAAATATACATAATGTTGTGAATGTATAAACTCTTTATGAAATCATGATCATGTGATGATGCAACGAAAATTTCATACCTTGAGCCGAGCGAAGGAGCGTAGATGGAAAGGGCATTTATATGTACGTTTTCATCCTAATTCACATAAATATACTTAAAGTAATAATAAATAACAATAATAATAAGATATTTACATATATATAGCATATCATTTTTTATTTTTTTAGCGAGTCTACAGAAACGCAGACCTGCTCTGATACCATATGTAACATCCTAAATAAATTTTTTTATTTATTTTACCAGAGTTTTTTTTTTCTTTTTTTTTAATAAATAAAATACCTAAATAAAGAGAAGAATAATAATTTTCACCATTAAATACTAATAATACAGTAAATCAAGTAAACTCCTATATTTTTTTCGGCTAATAGGCCATAGAAGAAATAAATTTTCTATCCATACGGAAATAACAAAACAACCAATCTATCCACTTTAAACCAACAATTAATTTCTAAAAAAATCAAGAATCCCAATAAAACTAATATCCAAAAACACTTCAAACGAATCCAACCAGCTTTACCAAGAGATTAAAAGAAACTCAAATACTCCTAATAACTTAACCCAATAAAAGTCATCATAAATAAAAATAACAATGTTCAAAATAACGTAATTTACAAGCCCCATTTTCCATCCGCACCTTCCGCCGACTTCTTAACCTGAAAGTTAATTTCAGAGTATGGGGTGAGCTACATCCAGCTCGTGGGGTTCAGTTTGCTAAAATTAAATATAAGCGAGTAAATCAATATAATCAAATCACCATAATATCACCATATCAGATATCACCATATCATTTCATCAAATATCACCATCACATCATATCACCATAATAAGATCAAATAAATTTGCATCTCATTTCATCATATCACCATATCATCATATCATCAAAACAGGCAAATATTTAATTAAAGCAAACAAGGAAAGAAAACCCCACCTTTTCTGTTGAATGCGTGAATGTTGTGCAATTACAGCTTAGTCACGTACTCCTGACCAGAAGGACCTAATCAATACGTAGTACATTTTTAATTAATAAAGGAAGAGATCCTAATTAGGCAAATCGAAGCTAGATAATTTTTGGTAGGAAAGGGGTATAAGCTTGTATATTTGAAATTTTCTAAGTTTGTAAAGGGTGTAGAGGTTCTGCCAAAAAGAGAATTGGACAAGGGGAAATAAATCAAATTTTTCTACATTTACTACCCTACATGTGGTCCCCCTAACTTACATACACAATAACATAATCCACCCTACTGTATACCCATATATATATATATACTTATAGTACACACACATTTTAATATATATATACTATGTAAAACACACTAACACACATCATCATCATACATACACACACCCCAGGAACCACTATATATATATACATACATAGCACGCACACCTATATATACTCTACTACCTAACACACTGCACACCTATATTGATATATAGGGTTTATTACCAAAAGCAACCCGAGGTATACCCGTTTTTACCGATTGCAACCTGATTTAAAATTCGTCGCCGATTGCAACCTGAATTACTCGCGTTTTACCGATTACAACCTATTTTATAAATTCCGGCCAAAATCAAGAGCGTGCCACACACGCGCAATTTTGAGCAAGTGGTAAAAACGGGTATACTTCAGGTTGCTTTTGGTAATAAACTCTTTTCTTTTTTTATTTTTTTCTTTTCTTCCCTCCATCATTTTCAACAGGAGAATTTGATGAAATGATCATGTATAGATACAAATACATACAAATTAGAACAACTTCTACCTAGATCTTCGTCTGAGAAATAAATTGAAGAAAATTGAACTATCCTCAACCGGAGAATTTGAAGAAATGAATGAGTATAGATACAGAAACATACAAATTAGAACAACTCCAAGCTAGATTTTCTACTGAGAAATAAATCGAAGAGAATTGAAACTCTTATCCAACAGTAGCATAGAATCTTCCAGTAGCTTTATCAATTATAACCACAACTTCTAAAATTTCACCGAAATGTTCAAAGTATTTCTTCTGGATAATGATCGAATTTTTGATGATTCAGAGTTAGTTTCTTCTGGATCTGTAAATCAGAAATGAAGAAGAGGATTCGTGTTGAAGAAACTTACGGAGATTAGTGGAGAGAGGAGGGAGGGATAGGGATGTACACGAACCAATTCGCTCGTAAACTGTTCAGATCTCGGTTCGTGAAAAGCTCAATCGGGCTTGTCTAATGTGGCTCGTTAAAATAAAAGAACCAAACTCAAGATTGATGATATTCGATTCGTTAGCTCACGAGCAATTTCATTTGTTGGCTCGAGAGCTAGTTCGTAAATATTAAGCTAATGTACTTATAATTAATTTCTAATTTTATAGTTATACTTATAAAAAATATAGAATTATATAATTAAAATCATGCATTTGTATATATGTAATTAATTAATCTTAGTAGGTATTTTAATCTTAATTAAAATCATGCATTTTAAGAATTTATGGCTTATTTTTAATTATATAATGATTAGTAACATATTTGTAATTTATATTTATTGAATTCATTTGGGCTCGATTAGACTCGCTAGAGGCTCGAGTAAGTTCACGAGCCGTCCATATATTTGATAAATTAAGCTCGAGTTCGGCTCGATAATTTAATGAACTAAACTCAAACTCTTAGATATTCGATTCAATTCTGTTTGTGTACATCCCTAGGGAGGGAAAAAAATGAGGATGAGAGAGAAAATGATGGAGGGAAGAAAAGAAAAAATAAAAAAGAAAATGATTTATTACCAAAAGCAACCCGAAGTATACTCATTTTTACCACTTGCTCAAAATTACGCGCGTGTGGCACACGCTCTTAATTTTGGCCGGAATTTATAAAATAGGTTGTAATCGGTAAAACGAGAATAAGTCAGGTTGCAATCGGCGACGACTTTTAAAATAGGTTGCAAGTGGTAAAAACGGGTATACATCAGGTTGCTTTTGGTAATAAACCCTAATATATATACATACATTATGCCACACACACCCCCCACTACTGACCTCGCATACATATACATATATACACACATATAACCAACATATCACACACACCAATATCACACACACCATACAAAAATCCACCCATACAGTTACGTGTGCGTGTATATATATATATATATATATATATATATATATATATATATATTTGCACACAGAACTGCACAACCCCGCGTACACATAATGGAACACACACAGATATAATAACAAAACAAATTAATCCCTTAATCACCCTAACTCAAATCAATTAAACCCTAATCACCTATTGATTTAGTAAATTAAAACGAAGAAGGGAATTTAATAAATCAACGAAGAATTTCATTAAATCAAATGAAGAAGAGGGATTTTGGATTTACTCCGGAAGAAATCAACTATCTACTGGAGGTGGATTTGAACTGGCGGCTTTATGTGAAGAGGAAGGGTTTTTCTTTTTCAGCGGTGAGTGTATTATGAAAGTGGTTTCCTATTCTACTGCCTAGTATTTATACTAGGTTATTTCCTACTGGGTATTAATCAGAAGTTCCATAGGAAAAATATTTTTCTAATAGATATCCGGTAGAAAAGTATTGAATAGATAGACATTAATCTGGTCAAGATACGTAATTCACTGACAATCCTTATGGATAATTATAAATTATGATTTGGGCTCAACTGGGCCCAAATAACTTGATTTGACCCACATAAAATGTGTATGATGCATGTTGAGCCTAATAAATAATAGAATTATTAATAATTATTAATATAACCCAAAACATAATAATTCGGGGTGTTACATGATCTACCTAAAACCCTATTCCATTTTGCCTTAGGAAATATCACTATCAGTAGCATAGTATCATTTACTACATTTGTTTGCTGCTAACTGCGGCAGTGTGAGTCAACCAGTCTAAGATAAATACATGATTATGTTGGAATGTGTTGAACTGTTATAACCTTGATGGAAACGCACAAAGTAAAGTATCTGTTGGATTTGTATACTGAAAGCAAGACCTTTTATATACAATGTTTCTAGTTATTCACTCAGTAGGCCTCCAAGTGAAAGGTGTGTGCAGTTTCAAGAGGGCATCAACGGATTGATTACACTCCAAAAAAATGTGTGTTATCCAAAAGGGGATTGTCGTGCTAAGATGAAAAATATGAAGCCAACGAGCCCTGTATCACTAGGGAACATCCATCGAACGGGAATGGAACAATTCAACCACATAAGATGAGTCACACTCCAGGCATAGGTTGTTCCATTCTTTAGAAATTGTGATCTCGACCGCAGTGATTGTCGTAGCCAGTTCCACTTAAAAAGCAAAGCCCTGACTAAAAGATGTAGAGAAGAACCCTCGAGGGAATCCTCTAGAGTTGTGGAAAACTACACCGCCATAAATGAGACATGGGGCACATGTGGCACTTCAGTCCGTATTTATCTTGGTACTTCCAGGAGAAGGTGGGACCCATCGAACCAAGATCGGCCGCAAATGGGGGTTCGGCCTAGCTAAGAGGCTAAGGCAGATGATCTGAAATAGATCTTGTAGAGTATTATGCATGCCACCTAATGGAAATAAATTTGTGTCTTGTACTGAGGACCATATATGAGTAGCCGCTCGGTTGACCAACAACATCGCTTCCTTGAAAATTATTTGGTTACGCATGAACCAAATGGCCTAGACCAATGAAACAAAGTGACACGCCTGAGCGAGCGCACAAATGGGCTAAACTGAAAAGCTATAGCCTGAAGTAACACTTTCTGAAATCCGGCATAAAAATCTGAGCGTACTTTCCCAACAAACGAATTGAAAATACGCAAAGTAAAGCTACAATTAGAGGTGGGAAAAAAGTGACCAAGAGATTCCTTGATTGGCGACATAGAACACAAATAGAAGGGCCCTGGAAGCCCAAAGTACGCAACATGTCCTAAGTAGGTGGTTTAGAATAAATAGCCCGCCAAATCATAGTACTTCCCAGTAAAGACTTGAAGCCTAAGTCCATATAGAGGGGGTTTTTATCTCGGGTTAGGGGCTAAGAGGTGTGGGTTTATTTTTAGCAATTAGTTTAGTTTAGGGTGCTAATATAGGTGTGTTCAACTAGGTTGTGGTAGGGGTCCTAAATACATATACTAAAACCCTTATGTTGAAATCATATTCTCAGTTCATCGAATAGTACACTAATCTCCAAGTTGTACAATATATCATATCCTAATCATGATCTAAATTACTTTGTAATTCAATAATAGCATCTATGTCCTATCGTACTAAGTTACGGGGCTACAACTCTAATTGATTTAAGCCTAATAATTCTTGAAGCCTAAAAGGTATTGTAGGATATTCTATTTGTGTAATAATCTAACCTAAATCATGTTTTTATGATAATAAAATCATATTATTTATAACCTATAGTTTCGAATTATTCAACCTAAGTAGACATAATAAGCTTGGATAATTGTTTTCAATGGGTTTCTAACCCTAAACCTTCCCAAGTCCCAAAGTTTATTTTAATTAATATATTAAATTTAAGTGTGTGTGCATGGGAATGTACATGCATATTCAAGGTACAAGTTATATATGTTCAATTATTAAACAAGTCAAGGTACAAGTATGTATATAAATGTATGGAAAATCAAGGTACAACGTGCAAGATAAAAGTATATCATATATCTCATTTTATAAGGCATATTATGATTAATCTCACATTCATATAGATTTTAGCACATTTTGAAACACAATTAGCCGTCAAGAAAATAATTTGAGCAATTTAATCACATGACTCGAAGGTTAATCAAATATATAAACATGTAATTATATTATTATTTATCAAGTCAGACAAGTAATTAGTCCAATTATATGTTGTTCGTTCCATATCTAACCTTTTACGTTTATCCAAGTATTATCTTTTATCAATTTTAGCTTTATCGTATTCCACACTGAGAATGGTACGTACAAATGTTCTTGCACACTTAAGTAAATGGTCAACGACACATATATTCCCGGATGAGTACATTATGGTAGTAGACGAGATGCTGTGGTTTGGAGATATAGTCAAATTCTTGGCTTGTGGTGTAACACCTTCCGGTTTGATGTCCCACCAAAGGTAGACTTTTTTCTATGACGTGAAGTTCTACATGTGGCATGATCCCTACTTATATAGGAGGTGAGCCAATTATCATCTGACCGTGTGTCTCTCGGCTTGAAGCAGGGGTCATAATTAGACAGTATCACTCGTCTTCAAGTGGAGGTCGTTGCAGGCAAACATAATAGCCTTGAAGGTGTTACAAAGTTGCTTTTATTGACCATAGATTATCAAGGATTGCAATTATTTCATACTTCAGTGCGGTCGGTGCCAAAGGACTAGGGAAATTTCCAAGAAACATGAGATACCTCTCATAAACATCATCGAGGTTGAATTATTCGATGGGTGGTACATTGATTTCATGGGGCTATTTCCACCTTCACAAGGTTTTCAGTACATACTATTGGCGGTGGATTATGTGTCGTGATGAGTGGAAGTTGCTCCCACCTAAACTAATGATTCAAAGGTAGTTTTGAAATTCTTAGAAAATAACATCATCACGAGGTACGGGGCTCTAAGAACCTCAATTAGCTATGGGGGTTCTCACTTTTGAAACAAGTGGTTAGCAACAGTATTAGCCAAGCATGGGGTCAAACATCGAACGACTACATTGTACCATCCTCAAGCCAATGGTCAAGCAGAATTAGCTAATCGGGAAATCAAACAAGTTTTAGAGAAATCCGTGAACGGGTGTAGGAAAGATTGGTCACTGAAATTGGATGATGCCTTATGGGCATAGATGGCGGCCTAAAAAACTCCTTTGGGGATGTTGTTGTATCAGCTCATCTTTGGAAAGTCATGCCATTTACAAGCAGAGTTGGAGCATATAATGTATTGGATTGTGAAGAAGTTGAATTTCAACTTCTACTTGATGGAGGTGGCATGCATGCTCAAATAATGAGCTAGACGAGTTTTGGTGCCAAGTGTTCGAGAATTTGCTATTATATAAGGAGCGCATGAAGAGGTTTCACGACAAACTACTCCAAAAAATGAAATTTTGGAGCCTGAGACCATTTCCTACTTTTCAACTCTCGGTGAAGGCTTTTTTTTTTTGTTAAAACTGAAGTCTAAGTGGCCGGGGCTATTCACGATCAAGAGTGTGAGAACATCCAAGGTAGTGAGCTGTTAAACAAAGATTGAAGTTGTTCTAAGTTAATAGAGAACGTAACAAAAGACACTACAAGCCGGCGCAAATGAAGATTGTGCACGTAGTGAAGTTGAATGAGCTTAACTAGTGCCTAAAAAGGTCATCTAGTTGAAGACATAAAACTTAGTGCTTGTCGGGAGGTAACCCGACGGTTATTGCTTTTGTTTTGTTTTATTTATTTTTTTATTCTATTTATTTTTGTTATTTTAGATTTTTAGGAAACTAACATAATGTGAGATAATTATACAGTCGAACGAGTTAAAAAGGCAAGAAAAAGTGGGTGCAAAGATGCGAGGATGAGGATTGATGGAAAAAATGAAAAAAGTTAAAAGTTCGACTTCGGGAGACAGAACATCTAATCCGGCTGGATAACAAAATGCAATCTGGCTGGATCATAAGACCGCTAAAATGAGCCAGTTCAAGACATCTCATCCGGGCAGATGGCACTCAATCCATCCAGATTTGTTGGGCGAAAAATAAAGGGCCAAGGTAGAAGAGTCTATTCGGGCGGATGAAATTTTGCAATCCGTCCATATCTAAATTAAAACCTAACTAATGGAGGCAGGATCTCCCATCCGGCCATTCACAAAAGTCATTATGGACTGATCAGTTCAACCAACAATATAACTCAAAGAGGGCAGCGAACAAGTCTTGAAAAAACTGTATATTTCCCTCTTCTGGCGAGTTCTTCCACCCTTTGGTAAGAATCATTATTTTAATCCTCTTCTTCCATTATAAATCACAATCTACACACAAAAATATCAACACACCACAACAGATTCATTTATTCACACATCTAATCGGATTCGAAGTAAGTTTGGCAAAACTTGAGCGGCAGTCGATTCTTCAATCTCTTCCGACTAAATCAATCTGGCAAGTGATGGGTAACCCTATACTCTGCAATTGTATGATTTGTACATGGAGCAGGTTTGAGTTTATTAAGCACTTGTAGTGCTATTTCATTTAGAAATTGCTTGAATTCTTGTTCATTTGCTGAAATTTGATAGGGTAAATTATGGAATTGTTGAATTGGTGATTTGGTCGAACATGTGTGGCAACAAATTTGATTTTAGGATTGTCTTTTCATTGAGGCATTTTATCGAACACTTTATGGGTTATGGTTTTATAGTGCCTAGAGTAGCTATTCTTGTTGAATTATCCAATAATTGTACATGAATTATTTTGAATATCGATTGAGAGTTGTTTATGGATGATATATGTAAATGTTGACATAGGTAATGCTCAACTAGTTGGGCTTAGTATTATATTGTTCAATATTTGGCGATTTTTGTGATTATAGCTAACTTGAATAGGTGAAAACTATCCCTCCTAGAAATGACAAGAAGAAGAGAAAGGTTAATGAGAATAAATTATCACAATTTGCTTTAAATATAATGAATGTTATATATATTTATTGCATATTATTTAAATACCTTACATTGTAGACAATGTGGTGTGTAGTAAATCACAGAAGATCACTTTGTCAGTTTCTTGTAATAAGTATAATGATTCATAACTTAGATGAAATTGAATAATCCATTGGTAGAAGTTGATGTGTAAGGCTCGGATTGGTTTGTCTTGACCAAGAGATTATGCTAGTGTATTTGTTTCACTGAATTGGGTCAACAGCAAGATAGTTTTTCTAGACTAACTTGAAAGAAAAATTAGATCTCAGTGTTTATGGATTTCTTAATTTCTGTCACTTAATTGGGATTGTATTAAATTAATTAATGTTGCTTTGATTTATTTTGGGCAAATAGTCATTGGGACTCAATGCTCTGTACTTTAGGCAAAATTATTAGTTATATGACAAATTGCTAAATTAATACAGAAAATCGTGTCTTGGTGAAACAAGTTGATTATGTCCCCTTGATGGGCTCAAAATGTTTATCATATCAAACCTGTACAGTGGATTAACTTACGATATGATAATAATGTTGAGTGTTTTGTTCTCAAGGAATAAAATATATTAATTAATTAAAGCATTCAATAGCTTAAATTAATTAATGGATATTGAATCTTAAACACGGAAAAAAATAACCGGGAGCCATATTTTGTAATATGGATTAGGTTGGGTAGTTCAATATTAATTTTATAGTGGAATGAATTAATATCAATGAGCTAGAATAATATTGATGGGTCAATATTGATATCTAGGCCCAATTTTATTCCTCCTAAAGGCCCCTTGAGTAACCCAATAGAAGTCCATTAACTAAAAGAATAAGGATTAATTATGAAGTAGGAGATAGGAAAGAAAAGATACGGAGAAATCTAATTCCAAAAGGGATAGGATTTTATCCATATTTTCCTCTCCCATGTGGAAGAGGATTTTGATCCCTCTCCTAAAGGGGTCAAAGTTGTGGCCCCCCTTGTTATAAATAGGGGACCATTTTCGGTCCCTATATGCATAATTTTGTGGCTTTTTTTCGTGAAAAATTAATCCATCCTCGAGTGTTAAAAAGGTCATTTGATTCCCCATTGGATTGGCGAACTTGGGCTTAGGGAATACTCAAGAAGATCTTTAGATTGAAAGGATAATTCTTCTCAACGGTGTCTCTCAGATTCGAAGGTAAACACGATAATCCCTTAGTTCAACATGTTTAGGGCTTATTGTATGGTTTACTGTTATTCAATTACATGAATTGTATGATTTGAATGTTTCAAATTATGGTTATTTGATTTATGAAAATAGATATTCAAATTACATCCCGAATAGATCCTTGGCAAAAATTCCCGCTTCCTAACAGTGGGAAAGATTGATACTCCGGAATATTGTGTACACTAGATACTCAGATGATTTAATCACACAGAGTATGGGGATACACGGGGACGTGTGGAGACTGATTGAGAGAGTGGGGTGGACTAAGCTGAAGTTCACCCAATGGCTGAGTTACAAGCTCATCACTTTGGAGTTCTTGAGCTCCTTGGAGATAAACACACCGTGTACTAACTACTAAGCGTGGCTGGTCACCATCTAATATATCCTATTAGTTGTACAATGAGGCCCACACGCTAACATTGGAGCAGTTCAATCGTTTGTATGATCTCCTATCTATGGAAAATTATGGGCATCCTGAGTAGTATGATCAGCAAGCCTTTTATGGCCGGTTGATGGAGGCCCCCAAGCTATCCTTGCTCCGTACACCCAACCGTAACAAGGCCTCTTGGATTCGGAACTCGGTGTTCCTTTATGTGCACCGTATGATGGCCCTCACCATATTTGCTAGACCTGAGAGCGGTTTACTTTGTAAGGAGGAAGTCTTCCTCCTTTGGTGCATGCTAGCGAGGCATGTGGTGGATATTGGCCCACAGTGATCGGCCAGTTCGAGAGTGTTGTCACCAAGAAAATGGGTGACATTTCTATTGGAGGGTAATCATGCCGATAGCCCTCATTTCTATTTTGGACTTCAACAATATCATGCGGATCGACGGTCCCATGTTGTTGACATGAGATGATATAGAGAAGTTTCGGATCCCGAAGTGATCGGAGTAGCCATATCAGGACCCGAACTCATTTTAGCAATGGGAGAAGAAAGTGCTACAAAACTGTCGCTCGTTCTTGATGTTGCCAAATACATCTTTGACCATGATGAGTGAGTTGGAGGACTGATGGAATCTGTGCCTTTCCAGCCTAGCTCACTGAGACATTTCCAGGTACCCCATGGAGGATGAGATTAAAGAGTTCTAAGGTGCACTTGGTCATCATGCTGATGAGGGGGATGAAGCTGAGGCATGTATGTAGAGGCGGAAGGCAGCAGTTGGTGAGAGACCTGCCTACGTAAGAGAGGATCGAGAGCAACGAGACCCTCAAGGCGAGGACTCAACTAGTTGAGACCTTCTACACGCGGACTCAACTATATGACACTCGTCTTGATGGAATCATAGCCACTCAACATACCATTTTAGATAGGATAGAGGGATTGGAAGACCGAAAAGAGCAGTCTTTGTAGTGGCAATAACTATGGATAGATCAAATAACCTAATTTCATAAAAATTCCTAGTCAGCCACTTTGTGCCTTTAGATTTTTTTATCAAAAGTCATACATTACAAGCCTATACATGTTCCTTGTAGCCTTTGTCCCTTGACTTGAACTAGATGAGTGTGTGGGAGGTGGATTGGAAGGTAGTAGTGAGAAAAAGCACAATGTTGAGTGGAAAGAATTTTTGGGAAAAGTTTGGTGAAGAGAATGGATAGATTATGGGCCAAAGATTAGAAAAATTTCCCCCTTCTAGTTGTTAGTATGTTATTTTCGTATTTATTTTTTTAAAAAAAGAAGTTGTTATAATTTCCTGTTTTATTTCAGTTTATGTTTTATAGGAGGGGGTTAATTAGAAAAAAGTGCATGATATACGTTCGTTTTGATAAAGGTGAGTAGTCCAAAAGCAATACGTAAATATTGTTTGCATTGAGAGCAATTACTTGATGTAGTGTGATTTGATTGCACAATAAGGTGAAGAAGCGATATTTTTAGCTTTCCAAGATTTGAAAAGTGAGAAAAAAAGTGAACAACAATTGAGGGGTAGTTGAGTTTGGAATAGCTTGATTAGTCCAAGTATGAGTCACCTGTATGTATAAAAAATTTATCCCACATTACCTTAAGCCTACATTACAACAAAAAAAAAGACCTTTCTGATTCTTTGTTCACACAAGTCAAGTACCATGCATATGTTAGACAATAGGCAAGCATATGGTAGACTGTGCATATGATCCAGCTTGAGTGTAAACACGTCTCGTTTTATGCATTTGAGAGATGAGTGATACACTGAACCGGTGAGGATCAATTGTGTAAAAGTCTTTTGTCTAGAGAGTAGTTGATATAGTGTTATGTCGTATATGTTCATTGCCTATGTTGTTTATTTTCAAAAAGCATGCTGAGGCTAGATTTTTCGTCTAATCGCCCTCATGCTTGAGTTCTTGCTAGTGTCTACTTTTGTTGTTTGGGGATGAAGAACATTCTAAGTTTGGAGGATTTTCATACATGTTGTGTATGCATGTATTTAGACCGATTTATATAGGTATTCTGGTAGTGTTTCCATAAAAAATTGGTGATTATATACTCATATTGATTATCTTGAGTCGAATAACATGTTTGCTCGTATTTTTAATTAAAAGTTACTAGTTTAGGCTTAAAAGTCCATCAGGATGGAGTTCAGGGAAAAAACGAGCATGAAAATGACAATAACGATGAAGATTCGGAAGGATAGGTCAGTGAGCCCACTCCGCCCGAATGGTTTTATCCAATCTAGTTGGGTCACTTGAAAGAGGGAAACAAACAAGACGTCCAGACTGTCCCATCCGATCGGATGGATTTATCCAATGCGTCCGAATTCGCTAAAGGAATTCAACCGCTGGTCTAGAGCGACTCATCTGGCCGGATACCTTCCTGATGCCTTTATGCAATCCAACCAGATCATATAAGGCGATTTATGTAGTTTTGTGTCCTTGGTCCGTTCTTTGGCCCGTTTCAACCCCAATCCGTCCCAACTTATAAATAGAGGTTCTCCTGTCCAATATCATCATCTTTTCATACTTTTTATCATCTTGAGAGCGTTGAGACTTAATTGTAGTGCAAGAAGTAGGAGGTAAAGATCAAGATCTAAGATTCTGAGTTTATTCGTTTACCGTTTCTTTATATTTCCTTTCAATTTTGTTTATGAACGATTGTTAGGTTTTATTACGAACATGAGTAGCTAAATACCATTGTATGCTAGGACTAGAAAGTAGGTTTTTGTTTGACTATGTTTTAATTTACCTTTTATATTCTAAACTTTGTTCAATGTTCTTATCATATGTGTTTGTGCTTATTCTTATGAATTTATCAATCTAATCAACTTCTTTATTTGAATTGCTTAATAATTTGATGCCTAAGAGCGGAGGGTTGTTAATAGGTTTATGAAACATAACATAGGTATCAATAATGTTCCGAGAGGAGTGAGGTACTTGTGTAGGCATTGGTCTTATGATCTCTTTGGAGTTGCATACTAGAGTAGCGATTGCCTAATACAAACATGAATTTGGTATACAGGTCTAGAATATTAGGGGTAATTGAACATAGGAGAGTGTAACTGCAATCGAACTCTAGGATACATCTTTAATACTTGATTTGTTCTCGTTAGTTATTTAATTTCCATCGTTTGAGCGTTCTACTTGCTTCTTTGTTTTATTCACAATTTTAATTTTACTTTAATCTCAACAATCATCCTTATTCGAGAGTTTAGATAGACCTGGACTATTTTGTTCGGTGTACAAAATTAACATAAATAACAGTCCCTGTGGGATTAACCTTGCTGTTGTGATCATTTCTCAATATGCATGCTCAATTACATCTCTACACTGTAAGGGTTATACTGTAAAACTTGATTTTAAGTGTTGCTTTGTATATATACTGTTGCACTTTAAATGAGAATAAATTATCATTGTTTGCCTTAAAAATTTCGAATGTTATATATATTTATTGCATAATGTTTAAAACTTACATTATAGACAATGTAGTGAGTGGTAGATCACAGAAGACCACATTGTCAGTTACTATGTAATAAGTACAATAATTTACAACTTAGATGGAATTGAACAATCCATTGGTAAAAGTTGATGTGTAAGGCTCGGATTGGTTTGTCTTGACCAAGAGATTACCCTAGTGCATTTGTTGCATTGAATTGGACCAACAACGAGATAGTTTTTCTAGACTGACTTGATAGAAAAACTATATCTCAGTGGTTATTGATTTCTTAATTTTTGTCACTTAATTGGGATTGTATATAATTAATTAATGTTTCTTTGATTTATTTTGGGCAAAGAGTCAATAGGACTCAATGCTCTATACTTTGGGCAATATTATTAATTATATGATAGATTGCTAAATTAATACAGAAAATCGTGTCTTGGTAAAACAAGTTGATTATGTCCCGTTGATGGACTCAGATTACTTATCATATCAAACATGTACAGTGGATTAACTTCCGATAGGATAATATTGTTGAGCTGTATATTCTCAAGGAATAAAAGATATTAATTAATTAAAGCATTCAATAGCTTAAATTAATTAATGTACATTGAATCTTAATCACGGGAAATAATAACCGGGAGCCACATTTCATAATATGGATTAGGATGGGTAGTTCAATATTAATTCTTTAGTGGAATGAATTAATATTAATAGGCTAGAATAATATTGATGGCTCAATATGGATATCTAGGCCCATTGGGAGGCCCAATCCTATTCCTCCTAAAGGCCCATTGAGTAGCCCAATATAAGTCCATTAACTAAAAGGATAAGGATTCATTATGAAGTAGGAAATAAGAAAATAAAAGATATGGAAGAATATAATTCCTAAGGGGATTAGGATTTATCCATATTTTCCTCTCCCAATAGGGAGATGATTTCAATCCCTAATCCTACAAGGGGGTAGATTTCGGCCCCTCTCCAGTTATAAATAGGGGACCAATTTCAGTCCCCATATGCATATGTGAGTGGGAGTTCTTCGTGAAAAATTAATCCTTCCTTGAGAGTTAAAAGTTTGTTTGATTTTCCACTGGATTGGCGAGCTTGGACTTAGTGAATACTCAAGAAGATATTTGGGTTTAAAGATTAATTATTCTCAACACGTCTCTCCGATTCGAAGGTAAAAATACGATAATCCCTTAGTTCCTCATGTTTAGGGCTTGTTGTATGATTACTCAATTATATGAATTGCGTAATTTGAATGTTTCATATCATAGTTATTTGATTACTGAAAATAAAAATTTCAAATTACATCCCGTATAGATCCCTGACACAATCTCCGATTCCCCAACATACATACCTATCATGCTTTACTACTGTCTTTTATTTTTTTAGAAATTCATCTCATCATTGACACATCATCGTAAGGAAACCTTTGTTAGCCTTAAGTTCAAAACTTTTACAACTCCGGGTTACGACTATGAATTCTAATAATACAAAAGCAATAACAACTAATTTACCCAACAAAAGAAAAAAAACAAACAAATCAAACAAAATATTAAAAATAATGAAACAGTATAAAATAGAACAAATGAGCAGCTGCTAAGACGTCCCACTCTACCCCCTTCCCCAAACTTGTTTGAAGAACTAGTTTTATGGGAAAGAATTGGTACGCGTTGGTGACAGTTACAAACTACCGATATTGTGGAGGTCATAGAGGAATTCTGCAATGATGCGGTTCATTTGATCAAACTGCTTATCCTGCAGAATATCCACTATTGTTGTTGCTCCACCATTTTTTGCTGCTGAGCCACCACTTGCTGTTGCTGAGCCATGAGTGTATCAAATCTCTCATCATACAGTTGATACCTTTGGGAGAAGGTGCCAACCACCTACTCATACCTCGCCAACCGAACCTCTGTCTGGGCTCAGTACTCCACAAACCATGGTGCCAGTTTGTCATTCCGCGGCCCTCTCCACTTCTTCTCCTCCTCCTCCTTCTTTTTCTTCCCCTTATTTTTGCTCTACGCCTTGCCCTTGGTCGGACCAATAAGAAGCCTGATATTGGCGGGCCTATTTAGTAGTGGGTTGTTGGCTGAAGACAAGATGGGATGGTGTGTATAAAGTCCAATTTCTATCATCGAGCCCATTGACTGTGGTGAGGTGAGGGTTGGGGATAAAAATGAATCCTCTTCGGTTATGTAACACTTCCCAACTGACCGAGATATTCTCCATGTAATGATTTTCATGACTTCAAGATCTTTCACAGTAAGCTTCGTCGATGGGCTATTGGCTCAACGTCCTCCAAATCAACCCCCACAGCCAAAGCAATATGAGTGATTAGGCCCCCGATCAAGATGTCGCTACTCTGTCTAGTGAACACTCTGTCAAATTCCTCAATCAAATGAACACCAATATCCATGAAATGCCCAGCTAGCATGCACCATATCAAGAAAGTCTTATCCTTCCGACAAGAGCCTCCCTTTGGTCGGGCAAAGACAGTGAGAGCTTAACCGGTGAATGTACCAAAAATTTGGATTTCGGATCCAAGAGGCTTTGTTCCTATGTGGCTCACTCTTCTAGTGCTCAATGAGAACTGGAACCTCCAACATGTGGTTCCAAAATATTTCTTCATTATATTCTTATGGATGAGTACAATCGCCAGTATTCGGAAGATCATATATATCATTTAGTTGAGTGACCGTCAGCACATGTGGGTCTTATAGCTTAGCCAAAATGAATTACTTCCTAGTTTTTTACTTCGTTTTTACTCAGAATGAATCTATAAAGTACTCAAAATCTCGAGGGTCACTGGTTGTCCAACAAAACAACTTCCACACATCTTCCCCTATTCCCATTACTGCCTTACTGTTCTGATCTGAATACCGGGTGAGAACCACCTTTCTATTGCTTAGTTTCAGCCATCGTGGCGTTGTATTCCTCCATTTGTAGCTAAATGTCATAAAATTGGTAGTCAGAAGACTCGATGGCCGGTCGTGAAGACGATGATTCTATGGCTACCTTTTGCTTCTTTTTCTTATGAGGTAAAAATTTAATCCTATAAAAATACTTTTGAGAAATAAGTTTGGACACAATCAAAGGCAACACTTCACAAGATTTAGCTATCATCTCTGCATTATTTAAGTGTTGAACTATTGGTATAGAATAAAGAACGCAAAGCACGTGTAATTAATTTAGTACCCACACCAACATTGGAAGATATATAATACATAGTAGGCCACAATCTAATGTAACATCAATTCGCACAACAACATGATAAACTAAAGAAGATAACTAGCCTAGGCACATAATCTTAACCGTATACAAGGTGTTCCCCATGCAGATTTCAACTTAAACTCAAAATTGTTGCCAAACATTCTTCCTATATGTTCAATTTCATTAATTGTAACACCCAAAAATCTTTAAGCATTCATATCACGTTTACATTATACTTTATCTGTTATTCCATGCCACATACATTAATTCTTTTTATATTCAATATGTCATTTCATATTGAATCAGTATCAGTGTTTGTTTCTTAAGTGTGCAGGGACATCTGAATAACTCAATCGACAGTGTGACTAAGAAAAATGGATACTAAAGCTAAGGAAAGACAAGGAATCACGTAAATAAGCAATAAAAGTTTGGTATCAGTACTATATAATGAAATGAGATCTAATAATTAAAATAAGATAATAAAATTTTATAATACTTGCTTAAATTTGGAGTCTTACTTCTATGCAATTGTTGCATAGGTGCAACACTCACTTCTTAGCCATTGGATGTTCTAAATGATCATCTTCGCCCTTGATTTCTTTAGTATTGTTAATGTAAAAGAAAAGGGTAAAAACAAGTTTTCACAGTATTCCATTCCCTAATAAACACAAGTTCCAACACAAATTTCAAAACCCTTTTGTCTCTCTTTCTAAGTTGTCTTCTTCAACATAGGTAAACTTGCATTGCAGGTTATATTTCAACATCTCTCCCCTATTCTAACCACTTTATCAAAAAAAGAGCAATCACGTCTAATATGAGTCGGACGTCTACCACAAACACCACCGCCGCCGTATCACGTAGGGCCAAACCTAGGCGCATTGATTTGCCCTTTTTCAGAGCTCTGCAGTTTGACTATGATGAGGATGAGAGGCGGTGCTGGTGTAAGCCACCCATGAGAGCTCCACTGTGGTTCTCGTGGACTGAACAAACCCTGGTCGGAGGTTCTTCAATTGTCCCAATGAACCCGTAAATTTCACTTTTAGTTGGCCCTTTTTTTGTTTTCGATTTTTCTTACTCCTTGAATTAGATCCTTTACGGCTAACGGTAACGGGGTATTGGCGCAATATGTAATACCCCGTCCCCGAACGTTCCTTTAGTGCTTCTATTTTGGTAATTGCATGTACTCCAGGAGCCTTAGATTGAACTGTTATCATTCTCCCACAAACTACGATTATGCTTAAGGGATCAGACATTTCAATGGTTAATTCGTGGGGGTATTTAGTGGCCTCAAAATTTCTTAGTGTGTTTCACTGTATTAGCATTTCCCTTTGTGGTTCTTCTTTGTAATCTTGTTTGGTCAACCCATTTGTCACCAATATAAATATTATTACTGAGAAAGTGTGATTAATTTTACCAGAACTTCTGAACTGAAGGTGCAGTAATGTATCTTGTTTGTCAGCTGTAAGACATAAACATTTGTTTGTGAAACTATTAAAATTTATCTTGTAACCCTTTCCCTCAAACATTTGCATACTTATATTTTGATTTATGTGGTTGCTAGTTTGAAAATATTATATTTTCACATTTTTCTTATACATTTTAGCGACGGCAAAATTAGCTATTGCTTTAGGTGGTGATAATCATGTTTCGAGTGTTTACTAATATTTTTTTTTTTTTGGATTAGTATGTCGAAATTAACGTGGTAAATCCTCTAACTTTATTAATTTTTTCGAGTGTTTACTAATATTTTGTTGTCCCTTATTTTTTAAATTGAAAACCATCTTCGTCTCTGTCCATTTGTATTAAAAGTTTTTAAAACAATAATAATGTGTGTTCCTCTATTTGTCGTTCATTGATTGACCGAGTGATGTCATTTTTTTAAACTGAAAAGGATTTCTCTCTGTCGTTAATATTTAAGGTTTTACAAATAATAATCATGGTGCAAAAATGGAAGGGTCGTTGAATTATTTAAAGTTAGTTTTGCAATATGTCCCGTTGAACTTGCAACTACTGCACCACGATCATTAACGTTAAAGGCATTATACAACTTCCACGCATGGAATTCTTGTAAGGCTCAATAGTATCCTGAATTTATTCAATTTTAGCGGCAATATTCTTGATACGGCTCAACAGTACACCTGATCTGGTTTGTCTTATATATTACTCACTGTGAATCCGCCAATAGCCCCCCAGGATATATCCCTTACTAATAGCAGGCACCACTTCATATTCTGGCCCAATATATTTTTTCATACCCCTTCTTTTAAATATTCTTCATCGACATTGTTGGCTAGGCCTTATGTGACATTGACATGTTTTTTTTGGACGTGGTGTCATTCATTTTGAAAATTAATAACTACTTGTTTTGTAGAGAAACGAAAAATATTTGTACTTTGAATGGTTAGATGAGCCCTTTTGCCCATGTGTCGTTGAGGTCATTAACGCTTTGAGGAAGGAAAAGGCACGCTACAGGAATCAGAACTGACGTCTCTTGAATGATTGATGTGAACACTGTGGAGTTCGTATTATGACCCAACATGAGGAGATTTTTGGGTTGAAGACTGTGTTGACCGATCTTGAAGGACGATTGCCCGATCAAAACAGGTAGATGGTGTTGTTGAGCATGACCCTTTGTTTGGGTTTTGTTCTTCTCATTTGGTTTATGTGATTCAGTAGTGTTTGGAACTTAATCATTGTTCGTTTTTGTGATGATGGGTATTGCATAGAGACTATGGGTTGGTTGAACTATTCGTGCTCTGTACCTGTACGTTGAATTACTAAATGCTTGTTTTGTGAATCTACACCTTCACGTAAGGTGGTCGTACTCTCCCACTTTTTCCACGCACCTAAGAATTTACTAGGTACTTTAGTGGGGCATTACTATTTTAGGATCATACAACAATGGTATTGTGAATATTGTTGTTGCCTAGTGATCCATTTATTAGTTGTTCATGTGCGTCCAATGACGAAGGCAACAATTACATACAGTGGGTCCAACTATCAATTTTATAAAATTAGACGAAATACTCTTTTTTTAATTAAAAACAAGATTACAAAATAGTAATGGTTAGAAATGAAACTGGGCCCATGAAGCAAAATAGATTTTGATGAAAATGACAGACGCACTGCATATATTTATATATCAAATTGAAACATGAGCTGGACTTGACCACGCGTAGATAGGTCAAAAAATAAACTGGACCAAATATAGAGCCCCTAAACTATCATTAACAAAATTATGGCTCCAGATTTGTAAATTTAATTTTTACAGGTCAATTTAGTCAAAGCACCTACAATTATGTATTTTCTGGGGTCCGAGTTACTTGACTCTTACTTACTTATGGATGGTTCGGCCCTATCTTCAACACTCCTTAATGGGTGCATTCCCTCACTACTGATGTACAAAATTCAATTGCCGATGGGTCGCAAACGAGAACCTGTTAGTTTCATCCTATTTATAACATATATATATATTTTTTAAATTTTAATCGAGACAATCACATGCTTATTTTTAGCTTCAAAATATAGCAATAATCTAGGCTTGACTTAGACGAGCATATTTCTTTGGTTGTGTTTACATTTATTACGATAAAATTGATGTAATCGAACAACCGTCAAACTTAACCATTGCCATTCACGCTTTCCTTTTGCGAAATGTAGCTCGTAATAGTGCTACAATAGTGCTACATTTCAGTACAATGTTCCATGTCTCGAGCTTTGTGTCAGCCCTTACCTGGTTGGCTATAATGGTTGGCCCAATGAAAAGAGCCTAAAATTATAGGTAATCATTGTATCCAATCATTTTGTGATTGGCCAAGATGGTTGGCCCAATGAAAAAAATCATTCTTTTAGTGGTGCTCATTGTCATAAGCTACTTATGTGATTGGTCATGGTGGTTGGCTAAATTAAAACATCTTTTTTTTAGCGTTGCTCACTTCCATAAGCTAATCATTTGATTGGCCATTGTGGTTGGCCCAATCATACAAGAGAAATCTTTTTTGGAATTGGCGTTTCATTTTCATTCTGTATTTCATAACCTAACCATTTTCTGGTAACCAAATTCATAGTCGGACATCATGTAAGGCGGAAGAGTCGGTCGACTCGGGCCCAAAAAAATTACTAACTTTTAGGGGCCCTTTAACAATTTTATGTACCTAGTCCTCGAGAATTGGGCCAGATTTTGAACGTTTTTTCTTTTCCTTTTTAGTTGTGGCTATTTAAAATAGTTGTTTTTATTTTCCTTTATAAATTATAACTTTTGCAAATAATTGAGAACCGATTAATATTAAACAACTTTTTTCTATTTTCTTTTCTCAATTACTATCTTTTAAATCGTTAGAACAAATACATTGAACAACTAGTATTATTTTCCTACTTAAATTGCTATCTTTTAAAATAATAGAGATTTAATACTATTAAGTAACTTGATATATAGGGACTTGATTAATACTTTTAATGCAAAAAATGTGAAATAAGTTGTATTTGAATAATCAATTCCAGTTAGGTTGTCATTTAAGGCCCATTTTACAACTTTGACTAAGGCCCAGACTTGGTTATGTCCAGCCCTAACTATACTACACTGGGAGTACAAGTGTTCTAATTTTCTTGCGTCCTACTCCATTTGCAACTAGCTACTCCTTTAGGACCTTTATTTAATTTCTTCGAATATTTTAACTGTTGAGTTTATTTAAAAGAAAATCAAATAAATGAAAGTTTCCTCGTTATTACTCATTTTAACACCCCCTGGAAAAAACAACAATTAATAACTTTTTGATAAATTTTAGAGAAGAACAAACCTTATGCAGTATTTCAATAGTCCATATTTATATTGGATTTTTTTTTTATCATTTTCGTTTGTACATTAACAATGAATTCTATGAAATCCATGGGTTCTTAAATTTTATACCTAGCGGCTTAGCAATATCTATAATCTATAATATACTAAAAGAATGATCACTATCGCCACGTGGCTGGATCAGAGTGTTTTTAGGATGATGTATAATTTATTTATAATTAATTTATTAAGTTACTTATATGGCTACAGAAATTTATAGAATAAAGTACCCACTCACCACTCCACAAGTTGTAACTATCTCAAATTAAATGAAACTAGAATTCCACGTGATAATAAAGAGAAATTTTTTGAAGTGTTTTTAAATATCCAACAAAATATCAAATCTAACAAACTAACTAATTATCAGTATTATAATTCATAAAAAAAATTATAAGTATTATAATTCATAAATAACTTATATTATTAATTATTTTCTTTAGTTTATTAACAAACTAAGTTTTTAATTCTATAAAACTCGTGTATTACACGGGTTCTATACTAGTTAATTTTATTTAGTTTATTAACAAACTAAGTTTTTAATTTTATAAAACCCATGTATTACACGGGTTCTACACTAGTTATTGTTATATCAAGTAGGACTGTGCACGGAGCTTGGAGATTACTGAAACCGCACCAAAACCCGGACCGAATAAGTTCCGAACCGAAAAATTCCATTGACCATTTGACTTTTTCTGAGCCTGAACTGAACCGATTAATTTTTTTGTACGGATTTGGATATTTCTCAATTTTCCGAACCGAAACCCGTATTGAACCATACTGAATCATACCGAACTGTATTGAACCGAATAACCGAATAAAATAACAAATCATAAATTTAAAAATATATTATCCTAACAGATTAATTTAAATAAGAATTAAAAATTAAATTATTCATAATTTTGTAGTTTGTTTTATGTAACATAGATTTTTAAAAATATTATATTTAATTATCATATAATTTTCATAACACAAGTTTGTTAGTTGGAAACAAATTTGATGTAATAAAATTATTTATATTAGTTAGAAGTCAATATATTATATTCAATTGAATTTATTATTCAAAAGACAAAATAAATCTCCGATTATCCGAATTGAACAATCCCGAAAAAATAAATAACCGCACAGTACCGTCCCAATTTTTTGGATCGGTAATGGATACTCATTTTTTAAATAACCGAAGTTTGGTATGGATCCAGATATTTTTAAATATCCGATCCATACCGTACCGTGTACACCACTAATATCAAGCACCATGTACGACTCATTAGTCGTTCAGACTTGTACACGATATTGTATACCAACTATTACCATAGCTATGTAGTGAATTTAGAAATAACCCCTCCTTGCTTCGTAAGATTAATGGTGTCGTCCCCTTTCAATTTCCACTTTGTTCTTACAAGACATAATTGGGACCTTAGTGGTTTATCATTTCCAATAAAGTGTAATAAAAGTACATGAAAATAATCGGACAACTAATAAAAAGAAGTTGGTTAATCTAAGCCATTCAAAATAACAAACTTTGGATTAAAATGCATAGCGTTACTAAAAAATTAATAAGACTAAGCAGTTCAAAATACATTCTACGCACTTCAGATTTGCTCAATTTTGGGATCGTCAAGATGTGCTTTGATATGTCTTTCAACTGTCTGGTGGCCCGGACTTTGTAAACAGATTGAAAAAAAAATCACCCAATGTTTTCGATCCAGACCACGACATCGTAGTGTCAGCAGATGCATCTAAAAATTGCTCCACACTGTAATTAACGTCGAATGTGTCATCTCATAGAAAGGTGTCTTCACCACAGCCACGAGGGTTCGTAAGTTCTTCGAATGAGCAAAGTTCCATTGACATTGGTAAGCATTTGGAGCTACATTCATTTAACACGTCAAGCTTGGGTAAGACTTCTTCATATGGCTGAAACATAGTGTTAATCTCAGACAATTCATCAGCCTCTGGAGGGGAAACTTTTGCTGGTTCATTGACATCCTGCATCACTGGACTGGTGGTCGTTACCTTACTGTTTGTAAAGGCCAAAGAGTTGAACTCCGATGACTTGTTGATCTCTGTTTTCACTGTAGGGTAGTTGGTTAAGGCGTCAAAGCCATGGATGTGAACTGCAGCCCGATCATATGCTAACGTTGCATCCACAGCTGAGTCATACGTTCCTAGCCAAAGACGTATATGCGCTTTCAGATCTCGAATTTCAGCACACCCCACTTTTCCCTCCCTCGCTGTCGCACAACATGATACCTTTTAAACCCGACTTTAGTGGCCGTCTTGTTAACCTTTAGTCCAGCCTGCTTATTCTTTTTTTGTCGGAAGGCCATCTCCATAGTAAAGGGCTCGGAAAAGGGGGTGGGGGGTTGCTCTTGAATAATTTGACATCCAATAGTCATGCTTTTTTCGTCAGAGCACAACTTCAGCACTGCATCCCCCACTAGTTTCCGTATTTTGTTGGTCGTCGTCTGAGAGACATTATCCTCATCATTTCGATGATTCCCTTGCGTCACCGTCATTAACAAAGATTCGCATCGTTTTGGCGGGTGGAATATTGTAACCAGACAATGGTTGCTTATCCATTAGTTGCCATTAATAATGGTTACTACTATTTGTATGTGAGAACATTGAACAAACACAACTAACTAATGAAGTTATGCTCCATTTTCGATATAAATAAGGTTTTATAGTGTAAAAAATATAAGGGCGATTGTGTAATTACCTAAAAGGAAAATTTTAGGCTAGTAGTTGCAAGTTCCTATGCAACTAGTGTTAAAAACAAATCCCTAGCATATTGTTTTTTGGGTAGTGCTATTTGGCCGCAATGTGACCAGCCAAATTTTATTAAAAAAAATTATAAACTCTAAATTAAAATTAAAATTACCCTTCTAACCCCTGCTCCATTTTGGCTCTAAAGTCTGCCACACACAATTCCCTCCATTTATATCCCCCATAAACACCCGCCTCCCACACTACAAAGGTCCCGCCCACTTTTTCCCTTTTACTTTTCTTTTCTTTTCTTTTTTTTTTTTTTTCAGTTTTATTAAATTTTTCTATTAATGCTTAAACTACTTCTCGATATTGTGGACTAGCCAATCATAAAATAATTTCTAATTTTAGTAATTGGCATTAAATTAAAATAACTTAGTACGTGACAAAATAATTAGTTTCATATAGTCTTATTTTTAGGTAAACCTGTATAACTCCCGTGTGTGTCAATTTAATTTATCTATGTATACATAAAAGCCAAATGGAAGGTATTTGTCATTTTACCTTTTCCACAATAATTTGGCTAGCTTATAATTTTCTCACAATCTTTTTAAATGTAAACACCTTTTTTTATTCCTAATCTATTTTTTTTTATGCAAATAAATATTATTCATCTTTTCGCAATCTTCATTTTACCATTCATATCTCATATGTGCAACCTAAATTATGACCTTCGTTACACTTATCAATTTATTTTTTTTGTGAATCGAAATCAACTATATTTTTTTTTACATTTTGCAAACTAAAAAATACTTTGTGGCACTAACTTCAATTATGTTGTTTCTTTTTTTAATTTTTACAACCTAAGTAACTATATCCACATTACTATATTGTTAACTAAAAAATATTAACTGTTAAAATTGTCTTATTTAATAAGTTTATACTTTGCGACCTAAATATTGAGACGATATGCCGAGACGGGTTAAATAAATACTTGTTTATCCGATAAGTCAAAACAGGTCAAATAGTAAACACTTGTAAATTTGATAAGGCGAATCGGTTAAAATAGTGGATACTTGTTGATTCGATAAGACAAACAGGTAATTAGTATGTACATGTTGACTCGATAAGTTGAATCGGGCCAAATAGTGGGTATTTGGTGATTCGATAAGCTAAATCGGGTCAAAAAATGGATACTTGTTGACTCTATAGGCAATCAGGTGCAATAATGAATACTTGTTGAACCAATAATTCGAAACTGGTCAAATAATGGATACTTATTTATATGATCAGCCGAATCAAGCCACGTAGTGGAAACCTGTTGATTCATAAGATGGGTTGGGTCAAATAGTGGATACTTGTAGACTTTATAAGGCAATCGGGTGCAATATCGGATACTTGTTGAACCAATAAGCTTAAACAGATCAAAGAACGAGTACTTGTTTATATGTTTAGCCAAATCGAGCAAAATAGTGGAAACTTGTTGATTCGATAAGTTGAATTGGGTCAAATAGTGGATACTTGTTGATTTTATAGGCAATCAGGTGCAATAGTGAATACTTGTTGAACCTATAATTGGAAACGAGTCAAATAATGGATACTTATTTATATGATTAGCCGAATCGAGCCACATAGTGAAAGCATGTTGATTCATAAGACGAGTTAAGTCAAATAGTGGATACTTGTGGACTCTATAAGGCAATTGGGTGCATTAGTGTATACTTGTTGAACTAATAAGCTTAAACATGTCAAATAACGAGTACTTGTTTATATGTTTAGCCAAATCAAGCAAAATAGTGGAAACTTGTTGATTCGATAAGTCGAATTGGGTCAAATAGTGGATATTTGTTGACTCGATAAACCTAAACGGGTCAACTAATGGATACTTGTTTATGTGATAAGTCGGAAAGGAGCCAAACAATGAAAACTTATTAATTCAATAAGCTGATTCGGGTTAAATCGTAAATACTTGTTGACTCAATAAACTAAAAAGGTCAAATAGTGGGTACATGCTGACCGATAAGCCAATCGGGTAAAACAGTTGAAACTTATTGATTTGATAAGTATTAGGGTCAAATAGTGTATACTTGTTGACTCGAAAAGCTAAACAAGTCAAATAGTGGATCATGTTGATCCGATAAGCCATTCGGGTCAAAATGGTGGAAACTTGTAGATTCAATAAGCCGATTTGGGTCAATTAGTGGATACTTGGTGTATCTATAAGGCAATCAGGTGCAATAGTGGATACTTGTTGACCCGATAAGCCGAAAGGGGTCAACTAATGAATACTTGTTTATATAAAAAGCCAATCGATCCAAATAGTGAAAATTGGTTGATTCGATTAGTCAGTTTGTTTCAAATAGTGGATACTTGTTGACTTAAAAAGCTAAACAGGTCAAATAGTTGGTACATGTTGACCCGATAAGTCAATCGGGTCAAATAGTGAAAACTTTTTGATTTGATAAGTATTCGGATTAAATAGTGGATATTTGTTAACTCGATAAATTAAGCAGGTCAAATAGTGATTACATGTTGATCCAATAAGCCAATCGAGTGAAATAGGGAAAACTTGTTGACTCGATAAAGCGAATCGAGTCAAATAGTAGATACTTGTTGACTCGATAAGCTAAGCGGGTCAAATAGTTGATACTTTCTTATGGTGATAAGCGAATCGAGTCAAATATTGTAAACTTGTTGATTCGATAAGTCAATTCAAGTCAAATAGTGGATATTTGTTGACTCGATAAGCAGATCAGGTTAACTAGTGGGTAAATGTTGACCCAATAAGTCAAACGGACTAAATAGTGGAAAGTTGTTGATTCAATAAGATTCAATATCGATTGTTATATGGATTATTCTATATATATATATATATATATGTGTGTATATATATATATATATATATATATATATATGTATGCATCTATATCTATATAATAATAAACTCCATCCAAAATAGTAACTTAAGAATTTTCTCACCTAAATTTTCCTTGCCATTTTTGGAAAATATTATTTTTGGTATAAAAATATTTTATTTGGAGATAGATCTACATATATTCTAAAATATATTTAGGCATAATTATCTCAAATCAATAGTAAGGTGGTGTTTGCAATTGTTTTTTCGAAGTGCTTTTTAGCTTCTAGTTTGGAAAAGTTGTTTTGGAGTGTTGGGAAAATTGCTTCAACTTTAATAAAGTGATTCTAGTCCAAAAGCAAAAATAAACAAAAATTATTTTTTCCAATTTTTTGGTATTGTGGTAAATAAGTAGAAGTTTTTTTTCTCTCACTAATAAACTAAAAGTTGTTTAAGCATCAAACATTCCACCTTTTTATTTGTGCAAAATTACTTTTATTCTCAAACACTATCTACTTTAAATTTTAAGTAATTTTACCACAATATCTATTTTTAATCACTTCTTCAAAATTAAAGGAAAACACTCTCTAATTCTCCCACAATGAGCTTAATTTGTCCAAGTCTATAAAAGGGGACACTCGTGCAACCTTTCAAAAAAGATCCGAACCCTTTTATCTCACAAAATCTGTTCCGCACAATCAATTTATTTTTTCATTGAAATCGACATTAATCAAGCCGTTGATTTAACCAAACTTTGTGTCTACTTCCAAATTTTGTTCTTCTTTAAATAATTTTATTTGCTGTGAAGATTAAGAGATCCAAAGTAACTCAGGAAAAAGGGATGCGACATCATCACTAGAGTAACGGAGAACGAGACATTGTGAGATAGTGTGAGACAGAGTCAGATTGATTTTGTGAGAGAAATCAACAAAATTATCTAAAATCTAAAATGGTGGAGGGGGCAAAAATGTGGGGAAAGGAGTGGGATGGAAGTAACTTTGTCGGCAAAAGCAAAATTACTATTTCTTTTGTTTCTAAAATCCTATGTATGTTGTACCTATTTTTCTTCTATTTAATTTATGTCTACTTAATGTGTCCTTTAATTTGTGCAGTATCAATTATGCGAATAAAAATTTATGGTCAAGTATATTCATACCTAAAAAGGGAAAATAAATAAAGAAAAAATTAAAAAAAAATAGATTTAGTACGATTTTAACAAATAAACCCCTAATGGTCTTTTTTATATTTAATGTTAATTTGAAATTTGTTTATTTTTTGTTAATTATTTTTCTTATTAATTTTGTTAGTCATATACAAATATTAAAATTGAATTATTTAGTAAATAATTTATAATTTCAGTTTATTTCAACATTTTATTTTTTTAAAAAAAACTACCTAATTTTTTGAAATAATTTTTTTTTTATTCCTAATGTTATTTTCCTATATAATAAATTAAATTAGTCATATGTTATTGATCTATAGTTTGTGTGATACCCCGAATCTTTGAAACGCAATAAAATACATTCTTCGCATTTTAAAATATTTTTACCAATTTTACTTTAGTTTAAACTTTAAAGTTATTTGACTTTTATGATTTTATTTTAGGAAAATAAGTATCATTGCGATGTACCAGGTCGACTGCACTCCTAGCACCGAAAATATAAAAATTAAAAATACATGATATAGGAACCCAAAACTAGTATCGGGCTTAGAAAATATATAAAATGTATGCATGTGCTACACATAACCTAAATAATAAAATAATAATATAGGTATACATATATATATATAGTATACGTACTACATAGTAATAGGAATATAATATAATATAGAATGTTTTGTTTTGAAAACCTCTTTAATTAGCATAGGAGTAAAAAAATAAGTATAATGTTGTTGCATGAATTGCAGATTGAATTGTGTCCCACATCGAGGTAAAGGAAAAATATGCCTCCAAAATTTAACTATAAATAATACTTACCTTCTTAAGAAAATAATAATTACAAAAACATATATATATTAAAAGGAATTCCTTTAACTAGGAGGTCCTTATAAGTTTATTTTCAACAACGCTCGGACCGGTGTTTTGGGAAGTTGTTGAATAGTATTAACATCTTTTGAGGTACGTCTTCTTTAATAGTCCTTTTTTTTGTTGTCATTGTCATTTATAGATTATATAGATTTAAGAATTTAAATATTTTCTTGATTTAAGTAGATTTATAAGTTTAACTATTTTCTTAAGTTTGTATTAAATAGTTGTTGTTTAAAAATGCATGTTAGTTAGTTTAAAATATTTATTAATGTAGGTAATAATTTAAATTTAATAACATATTAGGCCTTTTTATCTAGGACTGTAATTTATAATAAGTTGGCTTATATGTTAGATATTGTAAAAGTAGACATAATTCAAGAATATTGTACCACACTTAATTATCTTTAAGATGTTAAATCAACAAGTAATACTAATTAATTAAAACAACATGTGCTTGGTGTAGTGCGAGTCAGGACTTGGGACATACGCGAAATACGTACTTTATAGCGAGCAAAACAAGGTGGGTGACTGGGCTATTTGTAAGTATATTATGCTACTGAACTTGTACTTGATAAATATGTTTGCCTTCGGGCTAATGATATGATACCTCTTAAGTCGTAAGATTGGCTTTTGAGTGGGACTTGGGAGTCGTAAGATTGGCTCCCTAGTCCAGCAATATGGCTTTTGAGTCGTAAGATGGGCTCCTAAGTCAAGGATATGTTTATTATTGTGCACCTTCGTTAAGTATAGTTGCTTACAAAGTTCCCACTGAGTTTATACTCATGCCCGTAATTTATTACAAATCTTCAGGTTAGTTGAGCAAGGTGGCGGGGCTGTTGCGGCAAAGGTCACCGGGTTCCTTTTCCTACCCGCAACTTTAAGATGTTTTTGCCTCTTCAATGTATAAAAATAAGTTTACATGACACTGAGTCTGGGTGTTTTCATTTTCTGAGGAACTTTGGAGCCTCCAGTGTAAATATGTTTTGGCAGTATATTATTGTCAATAAAATTTCTGCTTTTATCCGATAAGCATTTTATGTCACGCTTTCGCACATTTTCTGTTTTATTACTTAATCAAAAGAGAAGAAAATTTAGTAGCACTTTAATCCCGAGCTAATGGGATTGGGGCGTTACAGAGTGGTATCAGAGCGGGTCTACTTTTCTGTATACTTGATTTATAGAATAAAACCGAGGGGAACCGTGACTTTGCCAACAGACCGACACTCGCTCCAAGGTATGTATATTCTATTATGAGTTTTATATAAGTTCAAAAATGTTTTGTCCTCGAAACTTTTACTACCAATTAAGAAGCCAGATTAGAGACTGACCCATATTTCTTCTTTATGATAGGATGGTTCGAACAAAACAAACTGCTAGAAAAACAGTAGTATATAGACGAAGAATACTCGCTAACAGAGATTTACCACCCGCGATGTCAGTCTACCGGAGGACCAGACAGGGTGAATATCAGAATATAGGCGAGTATATAAATATATTACGGAGACGTCGGAACAACGCCATACAAGAAGGACATCACATTACTGAGTACGAGGCTTCTATGCGCTTAGCAGACACTGTCCTCCCAAATTATAGAGATGTTGCCCATCGGTTATTGGACGAAATGCTTACGATAGACTCTACGGCTGGACTGACAATTAATTATGAACATTTTAGTGTCCGCCTCGCTATGGTTATTAGAGAACGTCAAAGGTGCCTCGCAATTGCAGACCAGATGGAAATGGAGGCAGAGGAACAGAGGCAAAGGGCAAATCATTATGACGAGGTTGCCGCCAACAAGCGCTCAGAAGCTATTGCTGATGAACGTCTTGCCGAACGTGCTAGGGATCGGGCGGAGTACTGTCTCGAGTTCGCAAGATCGCAAAGGGAGGAAGCAGGTGTAGCAGAAGAGGACGAGGACGAGGAGGAAGAGGACCCCTCAGAAGATACCGAGCCTAACGAGTCCATAGGATCAGTCCATGATGAGAGCGTACCTGATAACACGTTATTTATGCATGTATTTAGGTCGATTTAGGATCATATTTTATATCATTTACGTGCATATTTGACCGGCATTTAGTTATATTAATAATATTTGGGTCATTTGACGTGTTTCGACTTGTTTTAAGGTATTTTGAGCATTTTCAGGCCACCGGACGAGGAAACAAGTTGGAAAAGAGTGAAAACCGGCCCAAAAGAGTGAGAACCGTCGAAGAACCGGTCCAAACCGGTCCGAACCGGCCTGAACCGGTCCAGGAGCAAAACCGGGCAAGAACCGACACGGCCGCGTCACAAAGCAACACGGCCGTGTCAAAAGTGGTCCACAATGTGCTGTTGATTCTGGAACAGAACACGGCCGTGTCACAGAAGAAACACGGCCGTGTCAAATTGTTGCTGGAAAAGGTGGATTTTTGCAAAGCAACACGGCCGTGTCAGAAGGGTTTTTATGCGAAGATTTCCTATTTTTAATAGGATTTTGAGCCTATCTTCCCCAAGATTCGTCCCCAACTTTATAAAAAGGACCCCAAGCTCTAGGAAAAAGGGGATCAATCATCAAGAACATAAATTACATCACCTTGGAAGACAAGGAAGACGAAGATCATCGAGACGGAGTCATCCGGGTTTATTTAGTCTTTGCTAGTTTAATTCTTTACAATATTTTTATTAAGATTTTGTATTGGATTATTGCTAGGCATGAGTAGCTAAGCTATTCGTGTCCTAGGGTTAGAAAGTAGGGAGTTTTATAACAATGTTTTGATTTATGATTTAATCTATTAATTCCGTTCTTTATGTGTTTTATCTCTATGTTTGTGCGTAAAACTGAATTTAGCTTGATCACCTAGATTTAGTAATTTAGTTTAACAATTCCGCTTCGAGAGGAGGGAATTGTTATCAGACTTAGAATATAGAGCGCAGTTGTCTATGACTGTGTAGGCCGTGGCTTAAGATCGTTTGGGAGTTATTAGGTTTAATTGACTCGAGAGGGTAATTAGCTTAATTAATCAACGGTTTAATCGCTTCGAGAGAAGGATTAGATTATTGTCGTGCCGCCTAATAAACACTAGAATTGGTAAATTAATAGGTTAATCATATTCAATATTGGAATAATATCCTGAAATCGAAGCCCTAGGATACTTTTTCTCTTTGATTGGTAGTTTTTGTGTTTCTTAAGTTTGAAGTTATATTTAATTGAGTAGTTTAATTAGTAAAATCAACCTTTAAAACTTAGTATCTAGTTAGGACATTCCTAGAGTATTAGGGTATCAAACTACCTAAAACTATTCCTTGTGGGATCGACCTTGACAATAGTACTACACCTACATCCGTACACTTGCGGAACACTAGGTTAGAAACCGACGTGTCAGTACCATCTAGGGGTCGACGTATGCGTACCCCACCAGCAGAGAATCAGGCGGGTCCCAGTAATTGGTTCTGATATAGTTGGAAACTAGAGGATGTACATATAGTAAAAGTAGATAGTTTTTGTACAATGATGTCTAAGTATATAACTAGATCGTAAATATCCTTTTGCTAATAGGAATGTATATAAGTCATCCTTTGATCATGCTATCTTTTTGCTCGTATAAGCATGATAAACTAATAGACTTTTTTTTTTTTGTACGGGTTAAGGTATTAAAAACCAATGTACTTTTTATATATATATATATATATGGATTTGTAAACCCAATATCTTTTATGTATATGATTTGTTTATAACTTATTCGGTATGTGAAACAAAGGTATATATATAATTAAGTGTTATTTCTCTTTCTCCCAAAAGTATGGCAGCGCGAGGAAGGCCACGTAAGCATGTGCAAAATGAAAATGAGCCATTTGTCGGGCCAGCTGCTGAGAGGCAACCTCCACCTGCTGTTGGAGTACCGGGAGCGGATTTTGCACGGGAGTTCCTGAACTCTCTGCAGGGACTCATACAACAAATACCAGCTAACCAAAATATACCAAATCCACAGAACGAGGGTATCAATACTAATGTCATTATAGAGCAATTTCGTCGTTTTTCACCACCAAGATTCAGAGGTAGCGAAGGACCTATGGTCGCTGAGGAATGGATTCTTGAGCTTGAAAGAATCTTTGACCATATGGAATCAACTGAAAATCAGAAAGTTTCGTGCGCAATATTCCAACTTGTGGAAGATGCTGGACACTGGTGGAAATCACACGAGCGAACTATGACGAATGAACAAAAGCAAAATATGACCTGGAATGATTTTAAGAACATGATGATGGACCGTTACTTTCCACAGTCTATCCGTGACCAAAAGGAAATTGAGTTCGTTAATTTGAAGCAGGGAACCCTTCCAGTGATGGAGTATGAAAGACGTTTTAATCAATTATCTAAATATGCCCCACACTTGGTTGACACAGATGAAAGAAAAGCAAGACGTTTTGAGAGAGGTTTGCGTCCAGAGATCGGGGGTATCGTGTCAGGTTTGAAACTACCTACGTACCATGAAACATTTGAACGAGCACATATTGTATCCCTTAGCCAGAATTTAGAATACAACCAGAAACCTCAAGAGTAACCCGGGAAAAGGAAATGGCATTTTAGAGATAAGAATAAGACTAACCACTTTGTGAAGAAGGCAACCCCAAGGGGGGGACCAGGACCAAATGCAGTTCCGATATGTCCTAATTGCAATAAGCACCACTATGGGGAGTGTTTGATGGGAAAGAATGTTTGTTATAAGTGTCGTCAACCAGGACATAGATATTGGGAATGCACTGCCATACAGACCAAGGCACCACAAAATGTTAATACACCAGACAAGAAGACAAGGAAGGCACGCGTTTTTGCACTAGGACAAGACAAAGTGACCGAGGAGAATGAAACCATGGCAGGTATACTATTTGTCTACAATCTTCCAGCATATATTTTGTTTGATACTGGTGCATCACATTCTTTTATGTCAGAAGATTTTAAAAGAAAACTGGGTTTGAGAAGTAACACAAATGGAGAGGAATTGACGGTAAGTATTCCCTCAGGAGAAACTATTAGGACTAAGGATATTGTGACTGGTGTGAAGCTTTTGATAAGTAATCAAGAAATGGAAACTGATCTGTACGTATTAGAGATGAAATGTTTTGACGTTATATTAGGTGTAGATTGGTTGTCAAAGAATAAAGCAACAATCCGATGTTTTGAGCGTGAAATAGATTTTGAAAGACCAGTAGGATCCAAATTCACCTTTTATGGGGCCAAAACCAATACTAGACCGCGTATTGTGTCAGCAATGAAGGCTGTAAGAATGTTACGGAAAAAGGGAAGTGAAGGCTACCTTGTGAATATCATGGAAAATAATACTGGTAAGGTTACACCTGCTGATATATCAACGGTGAGAGATTATGTGGACGTATTTCCAGATGAGTTGCCAGGAATACCTCCTGATCGACAAGTTGAATTCACAATAGATTTGATGCCCGGAGCTGTACCTGTATCTAAAGCACCTTATCGAATGGCGCCTAAGGAATTACAAGAATTAAAATTACAGCTTCAAGAGTTGCTGGACAAGAAGTTCATCAGACCAAGTGTTTCTCCATGGGGAGCCCCTGTAATGTTTGTCAAGAAGAAAGACGGATCTCTTAGAATGTGCATTGATTATCGGGAACTCAACCGCCTAACAATCAAGAATAAGTATCCCTTGCCTAGAATAGAAGATCTTTTTGACCAACTGAAGGGAGCTAGCGTGTTCTCAAAGATCGATCTCAGATCGGGCTACCACCAACTCAAGGTCAAAGAATGTGATATTTCTAAGACAGCCTTTAGAACACGATATGGTCATTATGAGTTTATAGTAATGCCTTTTGGATTAACAAATGCACCCGCAGTATTCATGGATTTGATGAATAGGGTATTCCATCCTTATCTGGACCAGTTTGTCATAGTCTTCATTGATGATATCCTAGTATACTCAAGAGATAAAGAACAACACGAGAAACATCTTAGAACTATACTAGGTACCTTACGACAGGAGAAGCTTTATGCTAAATTTAGCAAATGTGAATTTTGGTTAGATCGAGTTGTTTTTCTAGGCCATATTATCACGGCTAGTGGAATCGAAGTGGATCCCGCGAAGGTTGAAGCAGTAATGAATTGGAAAGCTCCGAAGAATGTGAATGAGGTCCGAAGTTTTCTGGGTCTAGCTGGTTACTACAGAAGATTCATTCAAGATTTCTCGAAGATCGCTAGGCCTTTGACTCAAATGACAAAGAAGAGCAACCAGTTCCACTGGACTGACGAATGCGAAAATAACTTTCAAGAGCTTAAGCAGAGACTCGTAACCGCGCCAGCTCTAACTATCCCTGACGGATCAGAAGGGTTTGTCATTTACACCGATGCCTCAAAGTTAGGGCTAGGATGTGTTTTGATGCAGCATGGAAAAGTCGTCGCTTATGCCTCAAGACAATTGAAACCCCATGAGTTAAACTACCCTACACATGACCTAGAATTAGCTGCTGTTGTTCACGCATTAAAGATATGGCGTCATTACCTCTATGGTGGGAAATGTGAAATTTATACAGACCATAAGAGTTTAAAGTACTTTTTCACACAAAAAGAACTCAACATGCGCCAAAGAAGATGGCTGGAGCTAGTAAAGGATTATGATTGCACCATCCTCTATCACCCGGGCAAGGCAAATGTCGTAGCTGATGCACTTAGTAGGAAAAATGAAAGTCATATGGCCAGTCTCCCAACACAACAAGAGCTATTATTAATAGAATTTGCTAAGTTGAATTTAGATTTTGTAAAGTCAGGCCATACTACTGCTATGATCGCAGCATTAACCATACAACCTACTTTAAGAGATCGAGTAAAGGTAGCACAAAGGACTGACAAATTCCTCCACAAGATGAAAGACCGGGCAATTGCTGGAACCATCAAGGGGTTCTTTGTAACACCAGATGGGACTTTAACATATGAAGGAAGATTATGTGTACCTAAAGATGATGACGTAAGGAAGGAAATTCTTGAAGAAGCTCACAATACCCCGTACACAGCTCACCCAGGAGGGACAAAAATGTTCAAGGACCTAAAAGAAATCTATTGGTGGAGAAATATGAAACGATCAATAGGACAATTTGTTGAAAGATGTTTAACGTGCCAACAGGTTAAAGCAGAGCACCAACGGCCTTCAGGACTCTTACACCCTTTAGAGATTCCCGAATGGAAGTGGGAACACATAGCAATGGACTTTGTTACTGGACTGCCACGAACAGCAAGAAGGAATGAATCTATTTGGGTGATCATTGACAGACTTACAAAGACAGCACACTTTATACCAGTAAGAATGACGCTTAACATGGATCAACTTGCTCAACGGTACATAGACGAGATTGTTAAATTACACGGAGTACCAGTGACCATCGTTTCGGACAGAGATACTCGTTTCACCTCTAAATTCTGGAAAAGTCTACAAACGGCCCTTGGGACAAAGCTCAACTTCAGCACATCATATCATCCACAAACTGATGGACAGTCAGAAAGAACAATACAGACACTCGAAGATATGCTTAGAGCTTGTGTACTAGACTTCGGAGGGAGCTGGGAAACATATTTGCCATTAGTAGAATTTTCTTATAATAACAGTTACCAAGCTACTATAAAGATGGCACCGTATGAAGCACTCTATGGAAGGAGATGTAGATCGCCGATTTACTGGGATGAAGTTGGGGAACGAAAGATCTTAGGCCCTGAGATCCTCGATAGAACCATTGGAGTAGTAACTAAGATTCGAGAAAGAATCAAGGCTGCCCAGGATCGACAAAAATCATATGCTGACTCGCGAAGGAAGGATCTACAATTCAATACCGGCGATAAGGTTTTTCTCAAAATGGCACCAATAAAAGGAGTAATACGCTTCGGAAAGAGAGGAAAGTTAAAACCAAGATATATTGGCCCATTTGAGATTCTAGATAGAATTGGAGATGTCGCCTATAAGTTAGCTCTACCGCCAGAACTTACCAATATCCATAACGTCTTTCATGTATCAGTACTAAGGAAGTATGTCCCAGATTCAAATCACGTTATTCATCATGAGAATCTGGAAGTCAATAAAAACCTCACTTATGAAGAGAACCCCATTGCTATCCTAGGAAGAAAAGTTCACACTTTGAGGAATAGAGAGGTTCCCTTAGTACTAGTACAGTGGAGTAGACATGGAAAGGAAGAAGCTACTTGGGAACGAGAGGATGAGATTTTAGCAAAATATCCGAATATCCTAAACCAAGTAAGTACAATTTCGAGGACGAAATTGTTTTTAAAAAGTAGGGGAGACTGTGATACCCCGAATCTTTGAAACGCAATAAAATACATTCTTCGCATTTTAAAATATTTTTACCAATTTTACTTTAGTTTAAACTTTAAAGTTATTTGACTTTTATGATTTTATTTTAGGAAAATAAGTATCATTGCGATGTACCAGGTCGACTGCACTCCTAGCACCGAAAATATAAAAATTAAAAATACATGATATAGGAACCCAAAACTAGTATCGGGCTTAGAAAATATATAAAATGTATGCATGTACTACACATAACCTAAATAATAAAATAATAATATAGGTATACATATATATATATAGTATACGTACTACATAGTAATAGGAATATAATATAATATAGAATGTTTTGTTTTGAAAACCTCTTTAATTAGCATAGGAGTAAAAAAATAAGTATAATGTTGTTGCATGAATTGCAGATTGAATTGTGTCCCACATCGAGGTAAAGGAAAAATATGCCTCCAAAATTTAACTATAAATAATACTTACCTTCTTAAGAAAATAATAATTACAAAAACATATATATATTAAAAGGAATTCCTTTAACTAGGAGGTCCTTATAAGTTTATTTTCAACAACGCTCGGACCGGTGTTTTGGGAAGTTGTTGAATAGTATTAACATCTTTTGAGGTACGTCTTCTTTAATAGTCCTTTTTTTTGTTGTCATTGTCATTTATAGATTATATAGATTTAAGAATTTAAATATTTTCTTGATTTAAGTAGATTTATAAGTTTAACTATTTTCTTAAGTTTGTATTAAATAGTTGTTGTTTAAAAATGCATGTTAGTTAGTTTAAAATATTTATTAATGTAGGTAATAATTTAAATTTAATAACATATTAGGCCTTTTTATCTAGGACTGTAATTTATAATAAGTTGGCTTATATGTTAGATATTGTAAAAGTAGACATAATTCAAGAATATTGTACCACACTTAATTATCTTTAAGATGTTAAATCAACAAGTAATACTAATTAATTAAAACAACATGTGCTTGGTGTAGTGCGAGTCAGGACTTGGGACATACGCGAAATACGTACTTTATGGCGAGCAAAACAAGGTGGGTGACTGGGCTATTTGTAAGTATATTATGCTACTGAACTTGTACTTGATAAATATGTTTGCCTTCGGGCTAATGATATGATACCTCTTAAGTCGTAAGATTGGCTTTTGAGTGGGACTTGGGAGTCGTAAGATTGGCTCCCTAGTCCAGCAATATGGCTTTTGAGTCGTAAGATGGGCTCCTAAGTCAAGGATATGTTTATTATTGTGCACCTTCGTTAAGTATAGCTGCTTACAAAGTTCCCACTGAGTTTATACTCATGCCCGTAATTTATTACAAATCTTCAGGTTAGTTGAGCAAGGTGGCGGGGCTGTTGCGGCAAAGGTCACCGGGTTCCTTTTCCTACCCGCAACTTTAAGATGTTTTTGCCTCTTCAATGTATAAAAATAAGTTTACATGACACTGAGTCTGCGTGTTTTCATTTTCTGAGGAACTTTGGAGCCTCCATTGTAAATATGTTTTGGCAGTATATTATTGTCAATAAAATTTCTGCTTTTATCCGATAAGCATTTTATGTCACGCTTTCGCACATATTCTGTTTTATTACTTAATCAAAAGAGAAGAAAATTTAGTAGCACTTTAATCCCGAGCTAATGGGATTGGGGCGTTACAGTTTGACACCATATTGTATAAATAAATAAATTAAATTAAAACATAATGTTTTTGTTGGTTGATTATGTGGGTTAATTATTAGTGTGTTGTGCTACAAATAAAAATTAATAAAATTAGAATGTAGTGTTATTGACACTCATTAAAAGCTTTTGAAATTTTCTTGAACATTATGTTTGAAAAAATAAAAATACTTTGGATAAATATAAACGTTTTATCATAAAGTTATGAATATACATATATACACTCATTCACAAGTTGATCAATATTACCACCTCCATACAAGGATGCTAGAGATATTGATACATTAAGAAAAATAATTATGAATATTCTATAACTCACTCAAATTTATATATTTTTAATTTTTAATACTTTTCATTTCATCTTTTATTATATATTGATTGTAATATTTTATTATATTAAAATTATATAAATATATATATTTTTTTATTATTTATTCAGTTACATTTACAAACCGTGCATCGCACGGGAATACTATTTGTATATCTATATGTGAAACACTTACCATAAATTAAAATAGGATAAACAATAAATATTAATCATATACATTTTTTTAGCAGATGAGAGTTTCCTAATTTTTAAAAATAAAAGACTATTTGACGGGTGTATAAAAATTAGAAAATCAACAAATATGATATGTATATACAGACAACAAATACGATATGGTATGTATAGACTAGATTAAGAGAAAGGATAAATGGGAGAGTGATTACTGAATGGAAGAGTGGGAGAGAGGAGAGAGAATAAAAGTTACACTTTCAAATTGGTCTTTGAAATTCTTTTGAGAAGATACAATAATTTTTTTAAATTGCTACAGTACAACTTTGAATCTTTGATTCCTAAAAGGGGCAATTCTGACAATTTGCAAACATATATTACTTTTGTCTTTTTTTAAAAAAAGGAATGTGGCTGGCCACATTGTAGCCAAAGATCTTTTTCCTTGTTTTTTTCCCTCAATAAGCAAAATCTTTGAGATCCCCTTCTAGACTAGCTAATCATTATGTTTTTTTGGGAATTTATAGTATTTGCTTATCATTTGAGTAGATTTGCCTCCAACATATGCCTATGTGTCACCTAAGTAGCTCCATAAATATTTTTTTTTTGGACCCAAATTAATTTTAAGGTTACTTTGCCAAAAAATTTAGAGGCTATTTTTTGGGATTTAGGTGATTTTAATTTATTATGAATGTCTCGCTCATGTACAGCCGATGTTATGCCGCCCTACCAGAACCCAGAACATCAAAGATGAAACGACATTCATAATTAACATTGTTTTATTGCGTGTACAACTCGGAGCTGCAATGTGTCTCAGCTAAACCACTGCTACATAGGGTTGTTCTATATCTATCATTCAAGACGTAAGGGTATATACTACTATCTGGCGCAAGTTAACACAAAAGTATCGCAATATCACGCCATTTTGCAATTTTTGACACCTTGACTTTAATACTTACTCTCCACACTGAAGAGAGGCGGGGAAGGTATAGGGAAAATATGTATTTTGCAATAGATTTAAACTAATCTTCAACAGCCTTACAAGTTTTGCTGTTTACAACTACAGTTGTTATTACTTTGACACGGTTTTGAAAACAAGGGGAGGTGTAAGAGATATACTACATTAGTTAAAAAAATTAAAGTTTTGGAATTAAGTAAAGATTCTATTTTGATGTTATTGCTTTAATAACATCAAAGCATCTTATTGGCTCAACAGTGGTGTGTTGTGAAAATATATAACTAACACCTAGTAGAAGTAGGAGCCGGCACCGGAAGGTTTTTAATGTTTTTTCTAATTTACTCTCTTCAATAAAGATTAATGTTTTGCTTTTAAACTTACAATCACTAAGTAGTAAGCCCTATAGGCACTATCAATTAGTTTGATCAATGGAATTAGTACCCACTGTCCGAAACGAAAACATACTTTATTGAAAACATACGATAATCAATTTTAAATTGAGTAGGAAGTTAAACAAACACGAAGCCCGACAAAGCAATTGAAATGACTACGCCATCTACGAAAAGTACGTCACACATATTTTGTAGCAATCTGAAATGGTTCAGTCTTTACGCGATTTACATTCGAAATAGCGCACCGCCCACCCAGGGTTTTAGGAGCCGATGTTTTGTTTTTCATTTAATCCACCATATTAGAAAATTCTTATTTTAGATACACTAAATAATGCTTGTTCTTATTTTAAGGTACCCTATCAGTATTTTGATAATTAATAATAAAATATGCTCCGTCGGTCCGGTCGATAGGAAATTCCAAAGTCTGTGGAAAGACACTCTCTAAAAATATTTTGAAATTGGTTTTAATTTATGGAAGACATTTTAGCATAGATCGTTATCAGTCTTTTACCGTGAGGCTGGACAATTAAAAGTGTAGTGGATTAGGAAAAAATTATTACATTAGATTCTTTGACGAGGAAATATAATTTGTGTGAAGATTTCGTAGGAATTAATACTGCGAATACCGTTGTCCAATCGAAATAGATTAAATTAACGCATGTGCGAAGTATTAAAAATAATATCTTAAAAAACCGGTAGAAGTCAAGCGCCAAAAAAATTGAAAAAAATGACATTAAGTATAAGTTAAAATACAAATTTAAGCATTCTTGAATAGGAAACTTTTCTAATGAAAAACAGTTTGCCTAAATTTCCAACGTTATCATTCTGGAACATCCACACGCAATCCGAATACAACCAAACTAGTATCAATAAGGGTAACACTGCACGGGGATCATACAACAAACTATTTGGGAGAATTTATCGTACGAATTCTCTACTTAATTTTAATGACATTATTTTTATGAGTTAAGCATCCTTTTCTTTTTTCAAAGAACAAATTAATTGTGAGAATTCCCTACTCATGGAAGATATTCCAATATATAATTTTGCAGATCCCTAATCTTCTTTAATTTATTTTATTTATGTTTATTCAATACAACATTTACAAACTATCAACCACAAAATTTTCCCCCTAATAATATTATCGGGATACAAGAGACGACATATCTTTTAGCAGTTTTAAACAAGTGTAGACCTTGCTGGTAAATTTGCATTATACTCCTTCCAATTTCTATTTATCTTTGTCCAAGCTACTTCTTCCTTTATACTATTAGTTGACATTCTACCTACTATCCTCTCAATCGGTACGCCCGATTTCTACTAATCCAACCCTATCAGATTATTTCTCCTGAAGAAATTCTTGAAATCAGAATTTGGTATTATAATTCCAGCTCTCTCTAGGAATTTCCTTTTGGTCTTGTGTAACGTCGTCCTCTAAGTTGCTTATTTTTTACCGATTTCCACTGACTCACGGATAGGATGGCGATATTACTCGCACTTTAGGAGAATGTTAATCTACAATTATTTCTGATTGGTTCAGATACGCCACACGAATAATCTCTGACATGTGGAAATACGATTAACCTGGTACGAAATGAGCATGGTTACGCTAACTTCGTCGAAGTGTCGAAATGATTGATCCAACGTTAAAATTAAGGATTTACTTATGTATCGGGACATTTCAAATTTCTAAAAATACATTGTGAGTCTCTATTGTCTGTAATTAGGATTCATGGCTTCATTATTTGGAGTTCGTAGCTCTCCGAATCATCACTAAGGGTGTTGCTCAGGTAGTTCTTGATTTTTCATTATCGTTTACCATTTTACCATAATCGATTATTAGGAATGTAAGACACATGTCAACCAATGTAGCGATTTACTCGCACGTTGTCTGAAATTTGTTTTCTTTAGGCATACGGTGGTTCCAAATAACTCAACACTAGTAACTGAACTGATGGTTTGTCCAAAAACTAACATCACCACGTGATTATATTTAAATTGCCAATATCAAAAAACCTAGTGTAATTTCCCCCAAAAATACCAGCAACCAATAACCTATTGCCATGAATTACATAATTTAACATGACCTAGTTAAAAAAAAAAAAAAAAAGGCAACCCAAAAAATCATCACAATCGGGTCAAATAGAAGAGCCATGTTTAAGTCAAGATTTTATAAATGCACTATTTTGACACCAAAAATAATTGCTTTGCATGAAAATGTGTGCCTTCCCACGGATGATGTTTTTCCTTCAAAATCTTACATTGTTCGTCAACTTTTAACGAGTAATATGTTCTTTGGCTCAGTACTCTATACTATTTGTGTATTACTACGCTTAGAGACTATATATATATATATATATTAATTAATTAATTAATTAATTAATTAATTAATTTATATATGTATATATGAACATGGCTAGGGAATAAGGCACGGTCATGAGGTAAGACCCTTCCAAGTTTAGAAAACAACCAACATAACAACCAAATCACCAAAAGAAGCAAATGAAAAACAAGAAATATTTAAAATAATTGAAATATTGGAAGTTTAACCATTACTTAAAATCACTAATGATTTTAAGTAATAGTTAAGACGAATGGAGTGACACAATCCTAACCCTACAGAGTCCGAGGTTGTTCCAACATTCAAAAAATTTCGTCATGAAGCCTATATATCCCCTTACCGTCCGTGGAATACACTTCGGTTTTTACCATGATTTTTGTTTGACGACACTTTTTTTTTATAATTGGATGTCGAAAGGATGGTTTGTAGATCATCCTAAAAAGTATATAATAATAGAAGGAAACCTTCAATGCCAAATTAAAACTTGTTACCAGAACCTCAAAGGATATTACCTTCTTCCTAATTACATCTAACGCCTGCTTTCAATAAATTTTCTGAAAACACCCGACTATCTAGTGTGCTTTTGATAAGGGTATTAAATTGGCTTGTGGCAGACAACAATGAGAGGTACGTGTGTCTCTAATCTTCACAATACTTTGAATAAGATACGTAGAAAAAATTGGACATAAAAAAACACAACGAACTAACAATACAAACAATATAATAATTCACACCAACACACAACAACTTAAAAGAACCCACAAACCTGCCAATCTACAAGAATATAAAGAAATAAAGAGAAAACTACAACCCAACGGTTGAAATTCATGTATTGGCCAAGAGAATAAGTACATGGAACTTCACTGAAATAGTGCATATAAGAAACCGAGTGCGGACGTTAATTAAAAAGGATGAATTGCGTGAATATTATATGAATTCCAAAAGATTTATTTACAATACATCGAAATTATGTTTCACCTCGACAACAAAATAAACTCTTCAGGTTACATCATTACAACCTCCGTTTTCAGAATCACATCCGATATGCTACAAAAAAGAAAAAAAAAAAAAAAAACTATTCATGAGCAATTGAATTGCAGATAATGATAAACTGACACAATTCCTCTAAAAATAAGAACCCACAGGAGGTTAGACAAATCAACCATGCTTGTAGAAATCAAATAGAGTTACAAAGAAAAAAGGTGATTAAATGTGAAGAGCTCATTTTAAAAGGCTCGAGCAATGAAATATCTGATCTTCAACGGATATAATACCTTCATAGAAATTAGCAACCTCACAAGTAAAAGTTAGAAAGCACAAATATGACAAAAGGACTATTAAATAACACTCTACGTCTAATACTAGTATGCTTCGGCAACAATACACACCACGAGTCCATTGCATTTGTAACCCCTAACATAAGTTTTAAGAAAACAAGATATTTATTTTCAGTACTTACATTAGAAATAAGAAGGAATTACTCAAGTAGACTCAACGGCATAACACCATTAAAACATGTCGAACATTTTGCATTGGCCCCATTGAAATATTTACGTGAACAAATTAATACAACATCTTCAAACCAAAGCAAACACAGTACACAAAATGCAAAAAAAAATTGTACATATTTGTATTACAAATACATTCCTACGATATAGAATAAAACACACTCGAGGGGTTGGTAGAGTAACAAAAAAAAATCATGAGCTATTAAAGACTCAGTCGATGAAGACGTTATAAAAATGCTGGGAATATCAAAGTTGCAACTATTTTCTTTCAAGCAGAACTACGTGCGAGCCAAGGAACTCAACTGGCAATTCATAGAGCGTAGTAAAGGGGTAACACATTCTTAATCTGAGGGATACAACTTGATCAGGGTATCTCATTGGAGTTGTATGATAGCAATCCGTTAATTTGAGGAATATATAAGATATTTTTTGCTATTTTAAGTGCATGGATAGTTTTACATGTAATTGGGTATGTCCCCTAAGGAAGACATCAATGAAATTTATCTCTTTCGGCAACACACAGTCACTCACATGATATGTAATCATCAATCTAGTGTCAAAATAAAAACAAGAGGAGGCGATCACCTCTTTCCTTTGTCTTCTTTCATGGTTACAGTCAGCAAGAGTTGAATCAAAATCTTGCTGGAAATGTTTCCTGCATGTAGGACAAAGCGACATCAGTTAAATTATAACAGTCACAAATATTATCCCAAATGTTTTCTTAAAGCCTGCACAAACCGACTCAAGCCAAGAAAGCAAGTCTCTGAATCTAGGCATACTATGCAGCACAATGTTGTAACCTAAGAAACAAGCCTTTGTGATGCTTAGCTATAGCTAGTATTAATATTTCAAATAGTGTTGAAATATAAAATATTAAAAACCTGTCAACAATACAAGGAGATTTACATTGAAACTCTGAAAAACTTCGAGGTAAGTACAAATAAAATTTTTAGTAAAATAAAAGGTATAAAGTTGCAAGAGATAACTAGGCAAAAGAAACGTCTAGCTATCTGCATTATCCGCGATATAAATATTCTCTGCAGCAAAATAAGGAAAAAAAGATTCCACATTCAGTGGTATTTTGTTCTATCAAGATTCAAAGTAGGTTTTTGCTAAATCCAAGCCTTCTGTTAGACATAAGAACTACAAGAAATATGAAAACGATTTCATGGGGCAAGCAGATCATATTCTAAATTGCGGGTTATTCCTTGCATAAGTAATAATTAGCTCGAAGCTCCATAGAATTTACTTTGTTGAGTTACTCGGTCGTTTTTCTTTAAAACTAGTGTCGGGTATTTCAATTGGATAAGATAAGAAGGTAATCTTATGTCGAAAGGAAAATCCTAAGCGCACAAGATAAGAAGAAATAATGTGGAGATGATTCGAAGGAATATGATTCACTGTTGTGAACTTTGATTCGTCACGTGATATCTATCACATGCATCAGAAAGAGAGCCATAGTGATGCTGACGTTGCTGATTTAACTGATGGTGAAATTCAGCAACTATCTGTTTTAGTTTGGCCACATGTGCTTTAGCAAGAGCTATCTCCTCAAGCTCAGCCCTTGTCTTTGTAGTAAATAAAACATTTCAGCATTTTAAAGAATTTCTGATTGATTTAGGAAACTAAGGAATAGATACAAAACCTTGGAATCCATGCCTCGCAAGCCAGAAAACTGCCCAAAAGACATGAACAAACCAACTTCCAGAGCAGCTCGTAAATCTCTCTCAGCTTGCAGCTGTTCTTGCAGCCTTGCAACCTGTTAAGGAAATAAAAATAAAAATAAAAATAAAATGACAAAGGCAGAGCTGAAAGAATGTAATGGATGGGGAAATGTGTAAATAGTTATCTCAGATAGCAGAAATGCCCTTTAGATATCTAAGACCATCTTTATCCATGCCCTCCAAGGGCAAGGGCATGGCTAGATGACAAAAATTGGAATTAAAAATAAAAGGAAAAATAATGATTGATGACCTAGGTTGTGGATGGGGTTGGTCAACCAACCTATTCCACAACTCAACCCCCTTCCACAACCTGCCACATGTCGGTACCTCATTTGTTGTATTAAATTATTTATTGGATATAATTTTAATAATAAATAAATAATATAATTTTTATTTTATAAAAATCGACTTATTGTAATTACGAAATTCAAATATTTTAGCATGTTATTTTAAACGTACCGGAAAAACAAAATCGATTTATTGTAATTACGTAATTCAATTTTTTTTTTATTCTTGAAATATATTAGAAAAAGCGCGAAAACTAATATGCAATTATTAAACCGTATAAAACATATTAATTTTATTGGAAAATAAGATCTGTATTTGGATAAAAGAAATTAATATATATTAAAATGTTGGGTTGGGTTGGGTTGGGTTGGGTTGGGTTGGGTTGGGTTGTTGATAAAGTGTGAAAATGTATTTTTTAGGTTGTGGAGTCGGTTGTGTATGTGGAAGAGAGAGAAATGAATATTTTATTGATAGGTTGGGTTGTGGGAGGTTGTGGGAGTTTGTTGATAAAGATGGTCTAAGAGGCTGACAAAGGCTTCTGATTATCGCAGAAGTACAAAAGAAAAGCTACTCCCAAGGATCAGTTGCGCATAAGATATTGGAATAGTGAGAGACAAAATCCCTTGCTAGGAGAATCTCCAATGTGTTATGGATGAATTTCGAGTTAACCTTGATTGCACATGATTTCATCCTAATTGCAGAAAGCAGCTGTGTACTCACTACTCAGCTTGCTTTCTGGTAGCTTAGAGATTGACTTTACCTTAACTTTCGGGATTCATTAGTGTCTAATAAATTAATATTAATATTCAGGCAGCATCATTAATTTTAGCCATCGTTTCTCTAGCTGATGCATATGTTGTTAAATCTCTGTGGAATGAGCAGTAAATAAAAGCAAGCTGAAGTTATCCTTATTCAATGAGATTTGGGTCTCTCTTTCTAGTGAGTCCTGAGATCTAAGACCCCTTTAATGAGCTCGATCAATTCTTGCACCATAGGTCGCTCAAAGATCGCAACAAATGAAACAATTAGCTTTATCAACAGATTCTTCCAATAATCGCCCTATTGTCTATCGTGATCTTTAGTCACAAAACAATGTTCCTTTCTAAGGCTGGTCATTATTTACTCACAAAGAAAATATTATTGCATTGACCTAGTCCTGGGGGATTCTAAATTCCAGTTAAATGAAATCAATAAGAATATTGTTGGCTCCGTTTGATTGGCTCCTATTTGATTAGGCTGGGAGCCCTCATCAAAACTGTGGAACTTGGATAGGGAGGGGAAAAAGAGAGGGAGAAAGAAAGGGAGGGAATGAGGGGGAGAGAGAGAGAGGATGAAAAATCCACATACATCTTGTTCAAGCGCCAAGCGACGTTCATGCAAAGCTTGCTTCCTTCTCTCCAAGCTAGCTTGCAAAATTGCATTACCTCTCGCCTAACATAGAGAAAGAGGCCAAATTAGTACCAAAGGCGAACCAATACCACAACAAATAATAACTATTCCGACACTCTTAGTAATCACCTCCTTTGCAATCCTGTGGCGTAAATCATTCATTGCAATCTCCAATCTTTGGATGGCAAGCCTGTTAATGAAGCCACCGAATATAATAAGAAACTAAAAAGGACAAGAATCCTATCTCGCAAGGCAAACATTAGTTATCAATTGATGAATAGTCATTCTTTCAAAGGTACACTAAGGATTTATTCATGAAAAGCGTTACAAACTTGGCAGAATGGAGAAGAAAGCATGTCTCCATTTAGAGAGGTAGTGAAAAGGAACGCACTCAAACATTAAAACAAAAACTCGATACATGATATAGGGAAAAATTAGGCTGATCTATCTTCAACAAGCCAAGCTCAGTCCGGCAGTCTAGACCCAAATAAATGGAAAATATAATTTTTTTTTAATAAAAACAAATATTTTTGTTAAAATTAGATGAGGAAATTTTATAATCCAATTCAATTAGACTTGGTCTCTAAACGCATTATTTCGTTGTGTCACTAAAAAACTCCACTATCATTACCGTTTCGTATTACAATAATCATCAAGACTTCTGAATTTAAGTCTCTTGAACCCACCCAAAACACACGATACCAACCAAAGATGAAACATTACCTCCATTCCCTTTGTACTGAATCTGGTAGCGAACACTTGTTCCATTAACATGCTCATTTTTTGTTAGTGCTCCAATAACTTCCCTATAGACAAAATAAAGAGCCAAAAACTACAATTACATTCAAGTATTGGTAAAAATTAAAGCTGAAAGGAATACTACAATAGAATCAAATAAAATTTCACTTAGCTTAGACAACGATGAAGAAACCATGGAACACACAGTCGTGAGCCCTAACGGGGGGAATATTCGAATCGATTAGGGCTTTAATCGATTTTGAATTACAACTAACTAAGTACGCCGTCCAATTTTCATCCAAGCGTAACCACATTTATTCATCCCTACGATTGGTATTGAACAAGACGACTATACAACAGTACCCGTGGAAAAAAGCGATGCAAATTCTACATCTACCACAATCAAATTGAGATTGCCAACAGTTGACAAAGGCAAAAGTAAATGAAACACATTATCTGAGGAAGAAGACATAAAATGCCCTATCAAGGTTCTAGAAGAAGAAGAAGAATTAATATGCCAAAAAGACAAAAACAATTATTGACTAAAAATTAAAAAAAAAAAAACAAAAAACTCAAAAAGGTCCCACAGCAACATGAAAGTACATTAATACCCCTAGGTTGCATAAGTGCAACAATTGCACACAAGAATGACCCTTAAATTTGTGTTTTTAATTAATTATGTGACTTATATTGCTATATGTTTTGCTAATGTGACTTGTATCGTTATATTTTTATTCAACATGACTTGATTATGTTACTATCCATACCATGTTAAGATTTTGAAATGTTATATTATGAATTTTCTTGAATTGTGACAAAGTGAATTAAATATGTACGTTTGAAATTTCTTGAAGGGAAAATGTGCAATTTGTATGATTTATATATTATCTTAAACTAATAGAAATGAATATGCCTATCATATTTTATGTTTCAGATTACATGTTATGCATCTCCTTTATGTGAGTTGATTTATATGTGCACAAGACACTTAGATTGTTATTTTCTAGGAATTAAGTTGAACAATATCATAGGATTCAAATTTGAATCTTACAAATGAACACATAAGCTTTTTAATAAAAGGGCCTTATGAGTTATTCTAAAATTATATAACGATCATAGATTAGTTATTTTCATAATATGATCAACCTTAATCATTTTAGGATATTAGTGGTACTTTGTATTCCTAGGAAAGCAACTAACACTTAGAAAATTTGTATCAAGATCACTTAGATTTAAACCACCCTTAGCAATTAGCATCATTAGGACCTAAGTTAATCAATATTAATCAAGCTAAAGCATACTCCTCTCGATGATCCCCCATAACCGAACCACAAACAACCCCACACTACAAGAAATGTGTTTTTAGCGTTTTTGCCGCAAGTCAGTTGGATTTCGCCGCTAAAATGGGTTAGCGACCAACAAATTTTGGTGTCGGGGTTGTCGCTATTTCAGCGTCGCTAATTCAGTTTGCGACGAAAGTTAGTACATCGCCGCAAATATTAGCGGCAAAACAAAGAATTTTGTCGCTGATAATAAAACTTACAAATAATATAAAAAAAAATATATTAGCCGCAAATATTTTAGTTTCCCGCAAATTTTGCGGTGAAAATATAATATTTTGTTGCTAATTAATAAAATTATAAAATAATAATAATAATAATAATAATAATAATAATAATAATAATAATAATAATAATAATAATAATAATAATAATAATAATAGTAATAATAATAATAATAATAATAATAATATTAGCCGCGAAAATTATATTTTGTCGCTAATGTTGCGGCGAAATGTAAAATGTCGTGGCTAATTATCAGCTACGAAATTATGTTTGGTAGCTAAGTTTGTGGCGAAAATTTAAACTTTTGTCGCTAACTAATAAAATTATAAAATGATAATAATAAATATATTAGCTGCGAAAAGTATATTACGTCGCTAAGATTGTGGCGAAAATGTAAAAGTTTGTCGCTAATTATTAGCTGGAAAATTATATTCATAGCTAAGTTTGCGGTGAAAAGGTAAAATGTTGTCGCTAACTAATAAAATTATAAAATAATATTAAAAAATATTAGCTGAATAAATTATACTCCCTCCGTCCCGGCTTAACCTGCCTAGGTTGACCGGGCACGGGAATTAAGAAAAAGCAGATTTTGTGGAATCTTTGACTTTTTTAAATGTGGAGATTGAGAATGAAGATTTTGATGGTGGAGATTGTGAAAAAAATTGCTATTTATGGGGTAGGCAGGTTAAGGTGTGACAAACTAAAATGGCAAGTAGGCAGGTTAAGCTGGGACGGAGGTAGTATTTCGTTAGCAAAGTTTGCTGCAAAGATTTAATAATTTATCGCTATTTGATAAAATTATAAAATAATATTAAAAAATATATATTAGCTTCGAAATCTGTATTTTGCAACAAATTTAGCAATGAATATTTATTATTTTGTCGCTAACTATGAAATTATAAAATAATAAGAAAAATTAGAACACATTATTGAGCCTCGTTGCTATTTCGAAGAATTAGCTAAAATGATATGCTCTGAATCATTTATACAACAATTCAAAGTAACTATAACCAAATTAGCAATTCAAAATGTCAACAAATTCGGTACCACGAGTAGTGTTTCAAGTACTTACACATGAAGTTTGTTATAAAACACAAAAAAAAAAAAAAAAAAAAAACAAAACAAAAAAAAAAAAAAAAAAAAAAAAAAGAAAAGAAATTACGTTCCTTATTCAAGCCCCTTCATTGACCCATGAACCTGAAGAAAAAAATTATTACATCATGTATCCATTTAAATTTAGCTACATATCATAGTAAAAACAAGTTACATAAAACAATAAACTACATTTATTAGCAAATGCAAAAAATAATACCATAAAAATAACATTGCACCACACATATATTTGCATCAATTTTGGATGTATTTCACATTCTTGTATTCATTGCAAGGAGGCTCGAGTGCTTTCTAGTTCACCTTGAGTAGTTTAAAGCTCCTGTCTAAGTTTGGCATTGGTTGCCCATCTAATATATTGTTTATTTAGAAGACAGACTAACAATACTTTAGCGTTAGTGATGCATCCCTTCTAGTTCACCTTGTATTCATTGCAAGGAGGCTCGAGTGCTTTCTAGTTCACCTTGAGTAGTTTAAAGCTCCTGTCTAAGTTTGGCATTGGTTGCCCATCTAATATATTGTTTATTTAGAAGACAGACTAGCAATACTTTAGCGTTAGTGATGCATCCCTTCAAATTTTACTCCTAAGCTATGACCAACAAATAGAAAGAAACTTATATTACTATTATTGGGGTGTGTAATTAGAGAACAAATAAATAAGTAGATAAAATGCAAGTCAGTACCTTCCTAACCCTTGTAACGATAACCAAGAGCTTTTCACCGATCATATCTCGCAACATTGTGTTCTTCTCAAGGGCTTGAATAGATTCCGACAGCGATTTAGGTAGCCGTTTCACTTTGTCCTTGACATTATCTTGATTATCGTCTGTTTAGGATAATTCCTAGACTTGTCAGCATAGCATGACGTGGGCAAAATAAGAGCACATTTTAAGTAGAGACGAAGGAAAAAATAAAACAAAACCCCAAGGATATAATTATAAGCCTGCTTTCTTTATAACTAAGCAACATATAATTGATGTATGAGAACCATCCCGAACTTCCGTAGATCATAGAAAAAGTTATCCACCATATTATTCATTAGAGATGTCTAAAAAATGCATATCATAAAGCGCCACTATCTTACCAATAGGTTCTGGTTAGAGTTGCATGTCTCTGTATGCCATCAATTCCGGCAGCTATTATGGAGGCAAGTCCCAAAATTGGCACAACCATCAAACACCTTAATCTCAAATCATTCTGAAATTACAGAGAAAGCAAATTGGTACCTTACCAGGGCAAGAATATCTTTCATGGTATCACTAGCATTAGCAACGCACGTAAAATTTTGAGCAATCTTATATGAAGAAAAGGGTTGTACTCCCAGAAATATCATACTCATGTGCATATAACTTGTTCCCAAAATCCTTTAGAACTTTAATTAAGCCGCCTATGGATTTCTAGAACCAACCAAAAGTTAAGAGAATGATCAAAATCTTGTTAAGTTGGCAGCGTCTTCACATGTCAGCTTCTAATAACGATCACCAAGATACACATGGTTGACTTTGGAAAATTACCTTTTTGAAATTAAGAGCCCCATTACTGACTTAATACAAATCTATACAAAGCTAGACTCCTGTTATTAAAACTCCATGGTGTTTTTGCCTTTGGTAATCAGAAACGGGTCAACGTCAAGACCACCGACTTTGACAGCATAGTTAGCCTTCTTATCTGCAATTTACTTAGACAACAAGCAACACTATTATTATATCAATAAATAACAAGCAACGGAAAATTATTCTGAAGAAATAAGTTATCTGTAAAAGAGGAAACTTTAAGCTTGTCTCCATAAATAAACTAAAAAGTTAAAAATACAAGAAAACGCACACGACAAACCAATAGAAGTATACCAATAACTTCAGCTTTTCCAATTAGATGAATTGTACTTGATAAGGCAATCACTTGACGAGAATCTGATATTCTAGTCTCCATAATGAATCTGAATTTCAAAATGCATTTGCTTACATCACACCTCTTGCATCACCACACACCGCAATCTGTAAAAATTTGGTCACGCCCTTCCCTCCGTGTTTTGACCATATATATACGTCTCTTTTCTCCTAACACGGACTGCAATTTATACACACACTAACAAGCTTTTCTCTCACTAAACATGGCGAAAATCCAAAATTATCACGCAAATTCATTCGGCGGATTGTCAAAAGTTATACCAGTTCCGATGAGATAAATCTGGCAGAGAACAATGGTGATGGTGTCGCATCGCGAACGCAGGATCCTACAATTGGAGTCATGTTCGTCGACGCCGACGAGCATAATTAACATGATGCTTGGCTGCCAATAACGAAATCCAGAAACGGCTCCACTTTGTCTTCTACATTTCATCTGTTCTGTTCCGGAATCGGAATTCAAGTGCTTTCACTTCCCCTATCATTCGTTTGACTTGGATGGTAATTTTAAAACATTTCATTTCATTATTATGTTTTCTTCTTAGTGCTACACAATTGGCTTATAAATGCTATATCAAAACACTATAGGATGCCCTATCTAGCAACCATACTTACATTCTTGCACTTATGCACATTTACAATATGTGGCCGTTCAAATCATCTTTCTCAATTATAATGTCTCAATCAGGTCTCTCGCTTAATAGTATGACCTTTAGAGACGTTGATAACAAATTGAAGTTCAAAAAGCCAAAAACTTTAAAATAAAGCCAAATTTAGCAGTTAAAGTTGTGTCTTGCCTGCATTTAACTATGTTCATTATCATCTTAAAGGCAATAAAAATATAATTCATAGCAACATTCTCCAATTAATGGCAAATAATAAAACATTCATCAAACAGAATTATAAGACTACTACAAACTTAAAGTTAACAAATCCACCTCTACAAATAAACTCATCTAGGATCAAATTCATCTACACGAAATCCTGCTTGCAAACATATAATAACATATAATCTTTCATTCTGTCATATTCAGAAACTTGAAAAATGGATGCTACCCACAATTGATGCAATGAATGTGCTGAAGTGAACAAATGCCAAATAATTCTGGAGAGTGTAGTCTTAACCCTAAGATTTGGATTAAAATCATCAAGCAAAAATGCCTTAATATACGATTTAAAAAAAAAAAAAAAAAAAAAACTAACGAAATCTAAAGAAATTTTATGCTGTTACGAATTGGCGAATGACGACAACCTGCGGGGTCAGCAACCTTTGAGTGGTAACATAGTGAGTTTCCAGCGAAAAAATGAGGGTGGATTGGAAAGATATCAGAAAGAAACAATCGGGTAGCGAGACAGTGATATGATGGCGACCTACGAGGGCCTAACCTGCAGGCGGCGACGTGATATTTTGTCCAGCGGCGAGATGAGGAACAATTAACGGGGAGCGGCGGAGCACCTGGCGACGAGAAGTGAAGTCGACAACCATTGGCACCGTCTAGGCAAAAAGGGATTTCTAACTCTACTTAGGGAGTGGGATTTAGAAATATCCTTATAATCTAAGGCAAAAACTTGTGTGCATATGATGTACAATAGGCTTATTGTACATCACTCCAAATTAAAGCATGGAACTTAAAAAACGCGCTCAATTATGATTAATAGTGATTTTTGCGTCCCTCAAACGGCTCTCGCTTGCGACCCAGCGAACGTATACTATTAGGCAACATAATATATTATTCAAAAAAAATTATTGTACCTGTAACTCATAAATGTATACTATTAGGCAACATAATATATACTATTATGCAACAAAATATATATTATTACACTAAAAAGAATAAAAAAATAAAAAACCGAAAATCGCGAACGAGTCGGGCCAACAGCAACGGGTGGCACGCGAATCTCAATGTGGGCTGGTGTACAATAAGCTTATGGTGCATCATATACACACAAGTGTTACTCATAACATAATACATTTTTCTTTTTAATTTATGTTGCAGCTAATAAAAAGTACCTCTCTTTTAGTAATTCTTTTAATTATGTAATCGATCGAAATTCTATCGCTACATAACGACCTTCAATTTCAATGGGCATATTTCTAATAAAAGGTGCCGACAGTTAATTGTGGTCGGTAAAATTTGGCCAATAAATACTCGTTATTTTGTCGTATTAATAATTATCATATTAGTTACTACAAATTACTAAAAAAAAAATCAGTCGCTAAAAATTTCGTTGGTAGTCTGTTAGCAATCCATCAGCAAATTTTATTTTATGGAAAATTAGTACATGGAAAATTGCAAAGAATAACCTTTAACTTTGACCATTTTCTTAACATATCATTTATGTTTACTTGTTAAATATATATTGTAACTTTACCAATATTACATATTTTATCTTTTTATACAAAACTATATGTACCTAGGCCTGTAATGACCGATTGTGTTACTGGTTAGTACAAGTAAAATGACTATATATTCATACAATATTTGTAAAGTTACAAGATATTTTAAATAACTATTAAACTAAAATGATATTTTAAGCAAATGGTCAAAGATAAATGATATTTCGTGCAATTTTACCGATAAATCCAAGACCAACTAAAGAAATTGTTAACAATTGTTCTTGGCCATCAAATAAACTATCGATTCATTTCATGCTCTTTTATTCAGAAATCATGTATCGTATTTTAATATATAGATAACAGATTATATAATAAATCATGTATTGCATTTTAAAATAAATTTAGAATTTTAAAATATCATCGAAAATTTAGTGTAATAAATTTATTTGAATCAAATAGTTGTAAGTTATAATCACATTAGTATAACTATTAAAAAAAAAAAAAAACACCCCCTACAGTCGTCGTTAATATTAGCGGCGAAGAGTGACATTTCACAACAAATTATACCGTTAGCGATGAAATATGTCTTTGTCGCTAAAATTATCAGAATTTAAAAATACCAAAAAAATATTTTTCATCTATTTAATTTGATATTTGAGTAATTTGCGAGAAAAATTATGTTATGTGCCGCTAAATGTTAGCAGTGGAAATGGACAATTGGCCGCAATTTGTTGTATAATTTATGATAATCAAAATTAACTATTTATTAACCAAAACAAGTATATTTTGCGACAAACGTTAATATATTTGTCGCTAACTTTGCAGCGAAAATTATACGTTCATCGCTAAAGTTAGCGACAAGATATAGAATTTTTGCAGGAAATTGCAAGTAGCGACAAAATGCCTACATGCGTCAGTAATATTAGCGGCAAAGTGTGAATTATATCGTTAGCGATGAAATATACCTTTTTCGCTAAAATTATCAGAATTTAAATATATCAAGAAAATATTTTTTATTTATTTAATTTGTTATTTTAGTAATTTGCGACGAACCTCAATATATTTGCCGCTAACTCTGCAGCAATAAATGTATATTTATCGCTAAATTAAACGACAAAAAATGATTATTCGAAGTTAAGTAAATATGGCGACAAAACAGTTCAAAATATCGCTAAAGTTATCATTGCATAGACAAATTTCGCAGCAAAACCTATTCTTTGGTGGCTTCATACTAAAATTATTAAATTTAAATATTAAGAAAAGAATTTTATTTATTAATTTTGATATTTTAGTGATTTGCGACGACTTTCAAGTAATATGTCACTAAGTGTTAGCGGCAAAAATAGATATTTTGCCGTTATTTTATATTTAATTAATAGGAAATTACATTTAACTATATATATTTTTAAAAAACACTTGTTTTGCGACAAAGTATAAAATATTTGCTGCTAACGTTGCTGCGAATAGTGTATTTTCATCGCTAAATTAGCGACGAAATATAGGATTTCATCGTGAAGTAAAAATAGCGACACAAAAGCTCAACAAGTCGCTAATTTTAGCAACAAATCATGAAATGTCGCTGCTATTTATAATTTTAGCGGTGAAATGCAGAATTTCATCGCGAAGTAAAACTAGCGACAAAACAATTCAAAACGTCGCTAAAGTTAGCGGCGTATGGATATATTTCGTCGCAAACATTTTTTTTTTGCTGTTTCACACTAAAATTATTGTAATTTAAATTACTAAGAAAATAATTGTACTTATTAATTTTGATATTTTAGTGATTTGCGATGACTTTCAAGTGATATGTCGCTAAGTGTTAGTAGCAAAAATAGATATTTTGCCGCTATTTGATATATAATTAATAGGAAATTAGATTTAATGTTTTGCGACAACGTATAATATATTTGTCGCTAACTTTGCTGCGAATAAAGTATTTTCATACTAGACACCAACATAGCACACACATAATACAAAACATCATCACCACCTCACTTCCACCTGACCATGTTAAGCCACTCCAAAAGTGGTGAATAGTAGGCACCACTCACTTCCCCTTGATTCTAACCTAAAACGAAACCACCCTCTCATTCCTGTATATGATCAATAAACTAATCTCCTTGACCTCTCCTCTCCTCTTCTCTTCAGGGTTTGGATGCAAAGAGGAAACGTCTTGAGCTACCTCTCATTACATTATCACCTAGGAGTAGAGCTAGTAGAAATGTATAGAGTTGTACTTAGAGTTCTAGTGTTGTAAGTAGGATTGCATGTTAATATATATTTTTTTTTAATTTCTTAGCTAGCTTCGGTTAGATTGATGACAAGATAATCCTCCTTTTCACATACAAGTAATCAAGGAAAAGCCATGCATGCATGTAGATGCTAGGATCTTGCCATAATCATGCATTTTGATGTTTGATATGCTTGCATGTGGTGATCTGGTATGATTCTTGGGAGATTAAGGAAGTGATTGTGTTCGATGTTATTTGAATGGTTTGGATGTTAGTATAGAGTTATTGCATGTGGGATTTGAATGATGATCTTGCCTAAATTGATATATGTTTCGGATACGTTTGGGGTTAAGGATGGTTTGATTTCAATCTTGGGAGGAAGTCGGGTAAAAATGGATACTTGTGTGAATGATGATAATAGTATGTGTGAATGGTTGTTAATTTTTTAAAATTAGATTATGATTTTGGTCCCGGCCCATCCTACCAACTAAGTAGCCTGAGTCGAGTTTAAGAAAATGGACTCCTAATAATTTTCATAAAATTTAAAATAAATATAAATAATTGAAAAAAAAATAATAGAAAAAAACTACTATCATGTTAAATATAATTCGTCAAACAACGACTCAAAAATAAGGCTCTAACTTATGAAAGTAAAATAAAACGTAAGCCGAAAAAGCAAATAAACTTAGAAAGTTAAATATATGTGAATGCCAATGGTTAATAGCACACCTTCCACTATAAATTATTAGTAAAGACAAAACGAGAGGAGATAAAAACGCTAAGCAGGAGGATCAAACCTGCATCTTGCAAAACAAAATCGCACTACATTACCGCTACACCATCTACACCATTACAACAATGTTTTAGGTCTATATGTATATTAACTAATATTATAGAAAATTTGGGAGCCCTAAAATTCACGTTTTTTTGGGCCATGAGGTGACTGCGACTTTGGCCTTAAGAGAGGAGCTGTAACATCCTGATTTTTCTAAGGATTTTTTATTTTTTTGAAATCATAAATTATTTGATTTTTTTTTTTTAATATGTAAAAGCTAAATATGATAATCCAGAATTCACATAGGCATAATCTATATGAATCTTAAAGATAAAGAGAAACTTTTTTTTTATTAATCGATAAGCGCATTTTGAAACCTTAAAATTAAATGGAAACAATTCAAGATTAAATTCATATTCAAAATAAACATAACTTTTATTTAATATAAACAATCGATTTATCTCCTATAAAATTTACTAAACATAATAATTGAACATGATCAAATAGTAACACATTAATTACCAAAAACCATCACGACCAAAATTATTATAAATAACAAAAAGTAAATTAACATTTGTTCAAAATTCTTGGGACATAAAACAAAATATTAATATATTCATAAGCTTGTGTAAATATGGAACTCTGTATTAGAATGCCACCATTGTCCATTCTCGCATCCACTCCCAACTCCGTAATTCCGTAAAGGGGTAAAACATAAGGGGAGCTATATCCAGCTCGTGTGGTCTGGTTTGTCGAAACTAAATATCATGAAAAATATCTCTGAATAAAGCACACAACATCATATGACTGGATCAACAAGTTAATTAAAATCATCTTACGACTGACCAGTTTTTAATCTTAAATGGACTAGCAAGTTAAAAAAAATAACTTTATCATAGGACTGACCATTTACATTACATTTGTTGTACAACATACCGTGTGCACAACGAACGACCCCACGATCCTTAATTTGATCCCGAACCCTTTGGGTCCTTGGCAAATTCATAAATCAAGTGTATATTAAGCACAACATTTGATAAAGACAAACAATTTAAGCGTAAACCTAAAAAAAATTCACACCTTAAACACGAGTGGGTAAAGGGTATGCAAAAAGTCTTAAGCCTTGTAGCATTGAAATCCCGTTCCTACATTATAAATATTATATCTTAGAAATTTTATTAATCATAATAGTAATATTAATTATAATCATAAGATAACTAAATGAAATATATTAACATAAATAAATACTCAAAGTGAAACTTATGGATATAAGAAAACGATTAGTGGTAAAATTGGGCTTTTGGAATTAAAAGTGAGAAAGACTATGGGCAAATTAATTAACTACAGTACTGTTCATCAAACTATTAAAAAAACAAGTGTATATCCTGGGGAATTATTTTTATAAGTTAAGTCGCTTGAACAAATTTCCAGTTTTTGTTCATAGTCGCCCCTGCCAGGGCCGACTTTCCACAATTTTTTTTTTTTTTAATCAAAGACGCATCTGCAAGAGGCGACTTCAATTTATATATATATTTTATAGTCGCTTGTGGCATATGGGACTTATAACATTTCTTTTTAATTTTTAATCTGAAATCCGAAGTAAGTTGTTTATTTATTAAAGTTTCACTCATGTTTTAATTTTTTTTCTTTAATTCGAGTCACACTTATCGTTTTTTATTTAAGATGTTTCGAGCATAGTCGATGTTTAAATCTTGTTACGATACAAATATAATGTTTTAGTTAATCATAAATACTAAAACATGAAGTAGTTTGTACCAAAATATTACAAATAACTTGAAAAAAAAAACAAGGTCTATTACTCATGATCAGTTTCACAACAAGTTTTTTTCCTGTTTCGTTTAGCTCTCCCTCTTTGTTCCTCGATATTGGCATCGGATTCAGTATCTTGGGCGTGTTGCGTTTGACCATCATCTGGTGGGCTGATATTCAAACTAAATGTTGGCCGACCAGATGAAGATGATGTTTGACTTGAATATAGGATCGGAGACGTATTGAACTATCATCGATGACCTGCCAAATTTGGTTGTTGAGGAAAAATTGGTTCAGTTATTGTGTAGTTGCCGAACTCCAAGAGCGAAGTGAAGGACTGATCAAATCGCAAGGAATTACGATGAGGAGTGAAAAATCTTGTTCGTTCACCATTAGAGGCACATAGTAGCCTGACTGCATGTCCACACTAGGATGCTCATGAACGGTAGAATGTGAAGGCCCCGGGAGATCGCTTGACACAGACCTAAATGGGTAGGTGTTATGCGAGGTAGTAGCACCAACTCTCTGTCTGAAGTTAGCACGTGTGGACGCACTACGCCTCCTCCCTTGTTGGGCTGTATCATATGGCATGGGGATCCCATCAGCTTGGTGTTGTGCATCTGGCTGTGGCTGATGGTAGGTTGAACGGTGATCATGAAAATTATTCACTGCTTCCTGATATAACTCCTCAAAAGATCTGCTGGTCGGCTCCCTCATATAGTCCCTCTCCCCGACTGCTAGTTATGCATTCTCTCAACGATCCTTTCCTAAAAGTAAAGGTTGTAGATAAACATATATGAGTTTGAAATTTAAACGTTTTGAATTTATTTATATGTATAGTCAATAAGAAGTTGTTTACCAAAAATTTTCGATCTATGCATTAGTTGTCGACTGAGATCCCTGTTGCACACCTATTCCAAGAGTTATCAATCGACGTGTGATCTGTTGATATTGACCCATGTATCTAATGTCCACTTCACCTTGTCCTCCGATTTGAGGGGCGGTCACAATATACTGATTTCTGGTGTTCCATTGCTCCACATACTGACCGTGTGTTTCAAGCCAGTTTTGATTGCAATGTCCACGTTGATTTGTCCTGCTATGCAAACTCCTGTGTTCAGCTAAAATCGACTGAGGGATAGACTGTCGCATACCGAATTGCCAAAATACACGATCGGGAAAATATAGCTCAACGATAAAGTGATGGATAAGTGGACATTTCGATATCCATGTGTACGTAATAGTAATAATTTTTTCATCAATATATGATTGGACTGTTGGTAGGATTGGCTTATAAGGTCTCCAAACAAACTGCAAATTGAAGAAAATTAATATATTATTACATTAATTTTTTATTTTAGAAATGAATAAGAGAAAAATGAAGGTTATACCTCCTCCGAGGTATGTCTATCCAGGTACTCTCGGATAGTCTTCCCATTGTTGTTGAGGTTGTGCGTGAAAGTGTGATATTGCAACCATTCAGCTCCATATGGTGCAATAGGGAGTTCACTGGCTCCACCATCGATTGGACCTATATCAAACCGCCTCCCCACATTTCTAGGCCTCAGAAATGTTATACGCGACCAGGCCCAAATCTGAAAGAAAGTTCATAACATATATTTTATGAATAAAATGCAATAAATTGGATTGAACAAGGTAAATATGACAAGAGGATGACGGTGCACCTGAACTAATTGCATAGCCCCAACAATGGATTTACGATCTCTACGTGTTGCACCACATAATTGGTGGTACAAAAACCCCAATATAGCACTACCCCAACAGTATTCATAATATTCAGAAATATCTTCCAATTCAGTCAAGTACAGTAGTGATCCAAATCTTCCCGACGTGTCTGGGCACATAATGAAACCCAACAAAATCAACGCAACCCCACATGAGTACTGCTCAACTTCAACGTCTTATGTATCATCATCCACTAGGTTATCTCTCAAATGCTTTCCAAGGGCTGTCATTGAGAATCTCGAACCGCTAATATCACTTGGGTCTGGAATCCAACCTAATAGATCTTTTCATCTACCTCTCCAATAGTCGAAGCCCGATTTTGTAACTCCGTTGATTATCGGCTTACCATACCCTCAATTCCCAAATAAAGGCTACATCCTGTAGTGTGACAGTTGTCTCTCCGACCCTAAAGTGGAATGTATGTGTCTCTGGTCTCCGTCTGTCCACCAAGTCAGTGATAATAGCTGTATTAATTGGATAGTGACCCCATCTCATGTAACGTCTCTATAACTCTATAATGCAATCTCTTATTACGTTTGAGTTTTCCATTGTTTTCATCATCGTTGTACTTGTCAGCATAGTCATTGATCCTGCAAAAAATACCGCTCCCATGCCGGTATTCAAAGGACTATTAATGTCTCCCTCGAAAACATCTGTAGAACGGTGTGTTTCTTGCTCAGTCAAGATTCTATTATCAATGGGTCCATATTGTCCGAGGTGGTCCATGCTACGAAAATAGAGTCCATCAAAACTAAGATTAGAAACAATGATTTGATCAATCCAACATATTCATGACAAGTCAGTAAATAGAGATAGATGTGTCGCAAAAAATTAAAAATAACATACTAAAAAAGTTTCATGAGTTCAATAATACTAAAGAATAAGGAGCAAAGGATATAAAATTACATATTTCTTACATTCCCCTAAAATATCACACACTTGCAAGTTATTATGACGCACTTAGAAAAAAAATAGGGAAGGCATGTGTGTCGAATGCTAGAAGTGACTTGACTACTTGTCCATGTTATCTTTTTCCGTCTGTTGATGATCCCGGCTGATCCCAAGAAGCCGTTTAAACCTAATATTGTTGTCTTGCACAGACTTGAGGCCAATCCATTTTGTTTTGGTATCTTGTTGTCTTATGTCTCCCACGACGTCTTGACTTCCGCAACTCCGGGTTGTGGCATAACGCAAATGATGGTTCATCCCAATAGTATTCGTCTTGCAAGGGATTAAATCTACTGCTATATGTGTCGACGTGAAAGCTTGTGTTGTAGTATGATCTCATGTAAATGCTTGGGTCAACACTGTAATGACGACAAGTTTGCATTGCGTGAGAACAGTGGATCCCATTTTGTTTCCACTTTCTGCATGTGCATTCTCTGGTACACAATTTCACAACATGTGTGAATGTATTGTTCGACCCTGGTGAAAAAGTCTTAATAGACGCTGATTGTTCTGATAGATCAACCCTGAACACGACGTGATGCAATGATTTCCTCTGTCTCTGATCATATTGCTTGAATATCTCATGAAGCCATGGTTGACTCTTTTCTTGCATTTGACGACCCAATGACACGCGATTGAAGAAGTATTTAGCGGATCGATAGAAAGTGATTTGAACAATTGCATAAATTGGTAGTCTTTGTGCACCCTTTAGAACTCCGTTCATGCATTCTGATAAGTTTGTTGTTTTTATCCCACATCTCCAGCCACCGTCATGCGAAATGGTCCACTGAGATGCCTTGATCTTGTCCAAGTAGGTGTAACCACTTTCACTTAAAGCCCTAATTTGTGTCATCGCATTCTAGAACTGTCGTACAGTAAATGATGATCCAGCTGCCCAACTCAAATCCTTTAGCTTAACATTTTTCACTAGCGTGTTAAAATTCGAGCAACATGCCTTAGACAAAAGCGGTGAACACCACCTGGTTTCATGAATTGTGCGAATTGTTTAGCAGCTTCGATCAATCCAACGTGTCGATCAGATATAAGACACAACCCCTCCATACCTCGGACAGCATGTTTCGTTAACTTCTTCAGAAACCATTTCCAGGAGGCGAACGTTTCTTTATCGACGATAATAAAGGCAGAACTTGTTGGTTGACATCCATTGCTACAACAATCAGCATTTTGTGCTTGTACTTAGTGTATAGACGTTCCATCGACACTAATGACCTTCCGACACTGTTGAAAACCATCGATGCACAGTTTAAACGTCAAAAACCGTACTCTAACATTTTAACTCCAGGAGCTCTATTGTCCACGTGACGCCACTTAACAATCGTGCCAGGATTTCATTTCTGTATGGCTCTAAAAAAATTCAGTTATTTGATCATCGAGCTTTCGCACGTACCATACACATTTTCTCTTGCTCGTTTCAAACTGTGCCAATCCTTGTGATACGAGATTTCGTACTGGTATCTATCCTTAACTTGTTGTTGTACCAACTTAACCTCATAGCCTGGGTCAACTTGAACCATCCTTGTGAGCAACATAGCAATCATGTTTTTACACAAGTTCTGATGGTCAACTGTGATACCCCGAACTTTAGAACGCAATAAAATACATTCTTTGAATTTTAAAATATTTTTAGCGATTTTATTTTAGTTTAAATTGCAACGTTATTTGATTTTTATGATTTTATTTTGAGAAACAAGTATCATCGCGATGTACCATGTCGACTGCACTCCTAGCACCGAAAAGATAAGAATTAAAAATACATGATATAGGAACCCAAAACTAGTATCGGGCTTAGAAAATGTATAAATGTTGAAACTAAGATAGTTATTCTTAAAATTAATAATAATGAAAAACTAAAAATATATAAATATAGAATATATATATATATATATAATAACAAAATATACATATATACATATATATATATAGTATACGTATCCTAAGATAATAATAATATAATATATATATATATATAAATATATATATATATATATATATATATGTATATATATAACTAAGGCTCTCCAATTACTATTCATAGTAAAAAAAAATTAATGATGGTGTTTGCCTTTCTGCTTAATTTAACGATGTGGGTTATACCCACATTGAATAGAAATTAAGTTGCTTCATCCCACATTGGAAAATGAAGGAAAAAAAAGACGCTATTATTTCTATAAATATGGTATAGAATAAGGAAATATATAAAAATAGTTACTATTTATATAATATGGAATTCCTTTAACTAGGAGGTCCTTATTAGTTTAATTTTAACAACGCTTCAACCGGTGTTTTAAGAAGTTGTCGTATAGTGTTAAAATCTTTTGAGGTATGTCTTCTTTAATAATTTTCTTATTATTTTTATAGTTTATATAGATTTAGGAATTTAATTATTTTCTTGATTTAAGTAGATTAATAAGTTTGGTTATTTCTTTTAGGCTGTGTTAAGTAGTTGTTGTTTAAGATGCATGTTTGTTAGTTTAAAATATTTATTAATGTAGTTAATAATTTAAATTTAATAGATAATTAGGCCTTTTAATTTAGAACTATAATTTATAACAACTTGGCTTATGTGTTAGAGATTGTAAAAAATAGATTAATTCAAGGATAGTGTACCACACTTAATTATTTTTAAATAATAAGCCCGATAAGTAATAATAATTTATTAAACAACATGTGCTAGGTGTAGTATGGGTCAGGCCTTAGGACGTACGCGGCTTACCTACTTTAAAGCAAGCAAAACAAGGTGGGTAACTGGGCTATTTGTGAGTACATTATGCTATTGAACTTGTACTTTGATAAGTATGTTTGCCTTCGGACTTATTAATATGATACCTCTTAAGTCGTAAAATTGACTTTTGAAAAAGGCTCTTAAGTCGTAAGATTGGCTTTTGAGCAGGGCTTGGGAGTCGTAAGATTGGCCCCTAAGTCCAGCAATATGGCTTCTGAGTCGTAAGATGGGCTCCTAAGTCAAGGATGTATTTATTATTGTGCACCTTCATTTAGTATAACTGCTTACAAAGTTCCCACTGAGTTTTATACTCATGTCCACAATTACAAATCTTCAGGTTAATTTTGAGCGGGATGGCGGGGCTGTTGCGGCAAAGGTCATTGGGTTCCTTCTTCTACCCGCAACTTAAAGATGTTTTTGCATCTTCTATGTATATAAATAAGTTTATATGTCACAGAATCCGGGTTTTCATTTTCTTAGAAACTTTGGAACCACTAGTGTAAATATGTTTTGGCAGTGTCTTATTGTCAATAAAATTTCTGCTTTTATCCAATAGGTATTTTATGTCACACTTTTGCACTTTATCTGATTTATTCCTTAATCAAAGGAAAAGAAAAATTTAGTAGCACTTCAATTAAGAGTTAATGGGATTGGGGTGTTTCAGAGTGGTATCAGAGCGGGTCTACTTTTCTGTATACTTGTCTTATAAAATAAAATCAAAGGGAACCGTGACTTTGCCAACAGACCGACATTCACTCCAAGGTATGTATATTTTACTATTAGTTTGTATGATTTGGAAATGTTTTACTGCGAATTTACATTTCATAAAATGACATGATACTTGTGAGATGTCCTTGAAATTTTACCACCAATTAGGAAACCAAATTAAAGATTTTGATCCATATTTTTTCTTTATGATAAGATGGTTCGAAGGAGGCAAACAGCGAGAAAACATGTAATATATAGACGCAGAGTACTTGCCGATAGAAATGTGCCATCACCTGCAATATCTACTTATCAGGGGTCTAGGCAGGGACACATGAGGATATAGAAGAATATATTATCATGTTACAGGGACGCCACAATAATGCTATACGCGAGGGACACTATATTAACGAGCATGAGACAGCAGTGCACCTAAGAGAAATTATCCTGCCATCCTTTAGAGCCATTGCCCGTCGGATTTATGATAATATGCTTACGGTAGAGTCTGTTATTGGACCAGTTATTGATTATAAATGCTTTGGACTTCGCCTAGCGGTAGCTGTCAAGAATCGACAAAGGTGTCTCACTACTGCAGATTGAATGGAGAGAGAGGCTGAAAACCAGAAGCAAAGGGCAAATCAGTATAATGAAGTTGCAGCAAGCAAGCGTTTGGAGGCTATTGCTAACGAACGTCTTGCTGGGCGTGCTAGAGAATTAGCAGAGTTCTATCGTGAATATGCAAGATTGCAGCGTGAGGAAGCAGGCATAATAGAAGAAGATGAGGAGGAAGAGGATCCTTCAGAGGAAACTGAACCTAATGAGTCTATAGGGCCAAATCCTGGTGAGAGCATACCAACTAGGGGTCGTCGTGTGCGTACCCCACCAGCAGAGAACCAGGCAGGCCCCAGTAATTGGTTCTGATATAATTGGAAACCTAGAGGATGTACATATAGTAATAGTTGATAGCTTTTGTATAGTGATGCCTAGTACATGACTAGACCGTAAGTATCCTTTTGCTAATAGGAATGTATATACGTCATCTTTTTTATCATGCTTATCTTTTTGCTCGTAAAAGCATGATAAACCAATCGACATTTTGTATGTACTCAATGCCCTAACCTTCTATTTGTATGGGTTAGAGTACTAAAACCGTTGTACTTATTGTATATATTAATAGATTTGTAAACCCAATATCTTCTATGTATATGACTTGCTTATAAATTATTCGGTATGTTAAACAAGGGTATATACGCATATAATAAAGTGTTATTTCTCTTTCTCCCAAAAGTATGGCAGCACGAGGAAGGCCACGTAAACATGTGCAAAATGAAAATGAGTCATTTTTCGGGCCAGCTACTGAGAGGCAACCTCCACCTGCTGTTGAAGTACAAGGAGCGAATTTTGCACGGGAGTTCCTAAACTCTCTGCAGGGACTCATACAACAAATACCAGCTAACCAAAATATACCGAATCCACAGAACCAGGGTGTTAATACTAATGCCATTATAGAGCAATTTCGTCGTTTTTCGCCACCAAGATTCAGAGGTAGCGAAGGATCTATGGTCGCTGAGGAGTGGGTTCTTGAGCTTGAAATAATCTCTGACCATATGGAATCAACTGAAAATAAAAAAGTTTCATGCGCAATATTTCAACTCGTAGAAGATGCTGGACACTGGTGGAAATCACACGAGCGAACAATGGCGAATGAGCAAAAGCAAAATATGACCTGGAATGATTTTGAGAACATGATGATGGATCGTTACTTTCCACAATCTATCCGTGACCAAAAGGAAATTGAGTTTGTCAATCTGAAGCAGGGAACCCTTCCAGTGATGGAGTATGAAAGGCGTTTTAATCAATTATCAAAATATGCTCCACACTTGGTTGATACAGATGAGAGAAAAGCAAGACGTTTTGAGAGAGGTTTGCGTCCAGAGATCGGAGGTATCGTGTCGGGTTTGAAACTGCCTGCGTACCATGAAACGTTTGAACAAGCACATATTGTATCCCTTAGCCAGAATTTAGAATACAACAAGAAACCTCAAGAGCAACCTGGGAAAAGAAAATGGAATTTTAGAGATAGGAATAAGATTAACCACATTGTGAAGAGGGCAAACCCAAGGGAGGGACTAGGACCAAATGCAGTTCCAATATGTCCTAATTGCAATAAGCACCACTATGGAGAATGTTTAGTGAGAAAGAATGTTTGCTATAAGTGACATCGACCAGGACATAGGTATTGGGAGTGCACTATCGTGCAAATCAAGGCGCCACAAAATGTTAATGCACCAGACAAGAAATCAGGGAAGGCACGTGTTTTTGCTCTAGCACAAGAAGAGTTAACAGAGGAGAATGAAACCATGGTAGGTATGCTACTTGTATTCAACCTTCCGGCATATTTTTCTTTTGATACTGGTGCATCACATTCTTTTATATCTAAAGATTTTAAAAGGAAATTAGGTCTGAAAGGTAATACAAATGGAGAAGAGTTGACGGTAAGTATTCCCTCAGGAGAAACTATTAGGACTAAGGATATTGTGACTGGTGAGAAGCTTTTGATAGGTAACCAAGAACTGGAAGCCGATCTATGAAATGTTTTGATGTTAATTTAGGTATAGATTGGTTGACAAAGAATAAAGCAACAATCCAATGTTTTGAGCGTGAAATAGATTTTGAAAGAACAATAGGATCCAAATTCACCTTCTACGGAGCCAAAACTAATACCAGACCGCGTATTGTGTCAGCAATGAAGGCTGTAAGAATGTTACGGAAAAAGGGAAGTGAAACCTACCTTGTGAATGTCATGGAAAATAATACTGTTAAGGTTACACCTGCTGATATACCAATGGTGAGAGATTATGTGGACGTATTTCCAGATGAGTTGCCTGGAATACCTCCTGATCGACAGGTTGAATTCACAATAGATTTGGTGCCCGGAGCTGCGCCTATATCTAAAGTACCTTATTGAATAGCGCCTAAGGAATTACAAGAATTAAAAATACAGCTTCAAGAGTTGCTGAACAAGAAGTTCATCAGGGCAAGTGTCTCTCCATGGGGAGCCCCTGTATTGTTTGTAATTAAGAAAGACGGATCACTTAGAATGTGCATTGATTATCGGGAACTCAACCGCCTAAACAATAAAAAATAAGTATCCCTTGCCTAGAATAGAAGATCTTTTTGACTAACTGAAGGGAGCTAGCGTGTTCTCAAAGATCGATCTTAGATCGGGCTACCACCAACTCAAGGTCAAAGAATATGATATTTCTAAGACAACCTTTAGAACACGATATGGACATTATGAGTTCATAGTAATGCCTTTTGGATTGACAAATACACCCGCAGTATTCATGGATTTGATGAATAGGGTATTCCATCCTTACCTGGACCAGTTTGTCATAGTTTTCATCGACGATATTCTAGTACACTCAAGAGATAAAGAACAACATGAGAAGCATCTTAGAACTATACTAGGTACCTTACGACAGGAGAAGCTTTATGCTAAATTTAGAAAATGTGAATTTTGGCTAGATCGAGTTGTGTTTCTAGGCCATACTATCACGGCTAATGGAATCGAAGTAGATCAAGCCAAAGTTAAAGCAGTAATGAAGTGGAAAGCTCCGAAGAATGTGAACGAGGTCCGAAGTTTTCTGGGTCTAGCTGGTTACTGTAGAAGATTCATTCAAGATTTCTCAAAGATCGCTAGGCCTTTGACTCAATTGACAAAGAAGAGCAACCAGTTCCACTGGACTGACGAATGCGAAAACAACTTTCAAGAGCTTAAGCAGAGACTCGTAACTGCGTCAGTTCTAACTATCCCTAACGGATCAGAAGGATTTGTCATTTACACCGATGCCTCAAAGTTAGGACTAGGATGCATTTTGATGCAACATGGAAAATTCGTCGCTTATGACTCAAGACAATTGAAACCCCATGAGTTAAACTACCCTACACATGACCTAGAACTAGCTGCTGTGATTCACGCATTAAAAATATGGCGTCATTATCTCTATGGTGGGAAATGTGAAATCTACACAGACTATAAGAGTCTAAAGTACTTTTTCACACAAAAGGAACTTAACATGCGCCAAAGAAGATGGCTGGAGCTAGTAAAAGATTATGATTGCACCATCCATTATCATCCAGGCAAGGCGAACGTCGTAGCTGATGTATTTAGTAGGAAAAATGAAGGTCATATAGCCACTCTCCCAGCACAGCAAGAGTAATTGCTGATAGAATTTGCTAAGTTGAATCTAGATTTTGTGAAGTCAGGCCATACTGCTGCTCTGATCGCAGCATTAACCATAAAACCTACCTTGAGAGATCGAATAAAGATAGCACAAAAGATTGACAAATTCCTCCTCAAGATGAAGGACCGGGCAATTGCAGGAACCATCAATGGGTTCTTTGTAACACCAGATGGAACTTTAACATACAAAGGAAGATTGTGTGTACCTAAGGATGATGGCGTAAGGAAGGAAATTCTTGAAGAAGCTCACAATACCCCGTACACAGCTCATCCAGGAGGGACGAAAATGTTCAAGGACCTAAAAGAGATCTATTGGTGGAGAAATATGAAACGATCAATAGGGAAATTTGTTGAAAGATGTTTAACGTGCTAACAAGTTAAAGCAGAGCACCAGCGGCCTTCAGGACTCTTACACCCTTTAGAGATTCCCGAATGGAAGTGGGAACACATAGCAATGGACTTTGTTACTGGACTACCATGAACAACAAAAAGGAATGAAGCTATTTGGGTGATCATTGATAGGCTTACAAAGACAGCACACTTTATTCCAGTAAGAATGACACTTAGCATGGATCAACTTGCTCAAAGATACATAGATGAGATTGTTAAATTACATGGAATACCAGTTACCATAGTTTTGGACAAAGATACACGTTTCACCTCAAAATTTTGGAGAAGTCTACATACGGCCCTTGGAACAAAGCTCAACTTCAGCACATCATATCATCCACAAACTGATGGACAGTCAGAAAGAACAATACAGACACTCGAAGATATGCTTAGAGCTTGTGTACTAGACTTTGGAGGAAGCTGGGAAACATATTTGCCACTAGTAGAATTTTCTTATAATAACAGTTACCAAGCTACCATAAAGATGGCACCGTATGAAGCACTCTACGGGAAGAGATGTAGATAGCCGATTTACTGGGATGAAGTTGGAGAACGAAAGATCTTAGGCCCTGAGATCATTGATAGAACCATTGGAGTAGTAACTAAGATTCGAGAAAGAATCAAGGCTGCCCAGGATCGACAAAAATCATATGCTGACACGCGAAGGAAGGATCTACAATTCAATACTGGCGATAAGGTTTTTCTCAAAATGGCATCAATGAAGGGAGTAATACGCTTCGGGAAGAAAGGGAAGTTGAAACCTAGATATATTGGCCCATTTGAGATTCTAGATAGAATTGGAGACGTCGCCTATAAGTTAGCTCTACCGCCAAAACTTATCAATATCCATAACGTCTTTCATGTATCAGTACTTAGGAAGTATGTCCCAGATTCAAATCACGTTATTCATCATGACAATTTGGAGGCCAATAAAAACCTCACTTATGAAGAGAACCCCATTGCTATCCTAGGAAGAAAAGTTCACATTTTGAGGAATAGAGAGATTCCCTTAATACTAGTGCAGTGGAGTAGACATGGGAAGGAAGAAGCTACTTGGGAACGTGCAGATGAGATCTTAGCAAAATATCCCAATATCCTAAACCAAGTAAGTACAATTTCGAGGATAAAATTATTAAAAAGTAGGGGAGACTGTGATCCCCGAACTTTAAAACGCAATAAAATACATTCTTTGAATTTTAAAATATTTTTAGCGATTTTATTTTAGTTTAAATTGCAACGTTATTTGATTTTTATGATTTTATTTTGAGAAACAAGTATCATCGCGATGTACCAGGTCGACTGCACTCCTATCACCGAAAAGATAAGAATTTAAAATACATGATATAGGAACCCAAAACTAGTATCGGGCTTCGAAAATGTATAAATGTTGAAACTATGATAGTTATTCTTAAAATTAATAAAGAAAAATAAAAAATATATAAATATATATAAATATAGAATATATATATATATAATAACAAAGTATACATATATACGTGTATATGTAGTATACGTATCCTAAGATAATAATATAATAATAATAATATAATAATATATAACTAAGGCTCTCCAATTACTATTTATAGTAAAAAAAAACTAATGATGGTGTTTGCCTTTCTGCTTAATTTAACGATGTGGGTTATACCCACATTGAATAAAAATTAAGTTGCGTCATCCCACATCGGAAAATGAAGGAAAAAAAAGACGCTATTATTTCTATAAATATGGTAACTCACACTTTTTACAAACAGAAGAAGGAAATATATAAAAATAGTTACTATTTATATAATATGGAATTCCTTTAACTAGAAAGTCCTTATCAGTTTAATTTTAACTACGCTTCAACCGGTGTTTTAAGAAGTTGTCGTATAGTGCTAAAATCTTTTGAGGTATGTCTTCTTTAATAATTTTCTTCTTATTATTTTTATAGTTTATATAGATTTAGGAATATAATTATTTTCTTGATTTAAGTAGATTAACAAGTTTGGTTATTTCTTTTAAGTTGTGTTATGTAGTTGTTGTTTAAGATGCATGTTAGTTAGTTTAAAGTATTTATTAATGTAGTTAATAATTTAAATTTAATAGATAATTAGGCCTTTTAATTTAGAACTATAATTTATAACAACTTGGCTTATGTGTAAGAGATTGTAAAAAATAGATTAATTCAAGGAAATTATACCACACTTAATTATTTTTAAATAATAAGCCCGATAAGTAATAATAATTCATTAAACAACATGTGCTAGGTGTAGTACGGGTCAGGCCTTGGGACGTACGCGGCTTACCTACTTTAAAGCAAGCAAAACAAGGTGGGTAACTAGGCTATTTGTGAGTACATTATGCTATTGAACTTGTACTTTGATAAGTATGTTTGCCTTCGGGCTTATTAATATGATACCTCGTCGTAAGATTGACTTTTGAGAAAGGCTCTTAAGTCGTAAGATTGGCTTTTGAGTAGGGCTTGGGAGTTCTAAGATTGGCCCCTAAGTCCAGCAATATGACTTCTGAGTCGTAAGATGGGCTCCTAAGTAAAGGATGTATTTATTATTATGCACCTTCATTTAGTATAACTGCTTACAAAGTTCCCACTGAGTTTTATATTCATGCCCACAATTACAAATCTTCAGGTTAATTGAGCGGGATGGCGGGGCTGTTGTGGCAAAGGTCACTGGGTTCCTTCTTCTACCTGCAACTTAAAGATGTTTTTTTGCCTCTTCTGTGTATATAAATAAGTTTATATGTCACAAAATCCGGGGTTTTCATTTTCTTAGAAACTTTGGAACCACTAGTGTAAATATGTTTTGGCAGTGTCTTATTGTCAATAAAATTTCAGCTTTTATCCAATAGGTATTTTATGTCACGCTTTCGCACTTTATCTAATTTATGTTCACTCTGACATCTGGGGACCATCCATGTCTGTTATTGATGATTTCAGTAGGAAAGTGTGGGTGTTTATCTTAAGAAACAAGAGTGATGCCTTCACTAAATTCAAGACATGGTTGCTTCAAATGGAAACATTGAGGGGAAAGAAACTCAAGCACTTAAGAACTGACAATGGCTTAGAGTATCTATCTACTGAGTTCACAACCTTCTGTAATGAAAAGGGGATTACCAGACACAAAACAGTTCCCATGAATCCACAACAGAATGGAGTGGCAGAAAGATTCAACAGAACTGTTCTTGAAAGAGTAAGGTGTATGTTAATTGATGCTGGTTTGCCAAAGGTGTTCTGGGGAGAAACAGTCAATACAACTTGTTACCTAATAAACAGATCACCTACATCATCTATAGGGTTCAAGACACCAGAAGAAGTATGGAGTGGAAGAGTTCTAAATTACTCAGGTCTAAAGGTGTTTGGATGTTTGGCTTATGCTCACATGAAATCAGATAAACTTGATCCTAGAGCATACAGGTGTGTGTTTCTGGGATATCCAGAGGGAATCAAGGGTTACAGGTTATGGTGCATGGAACCTGGGATTCAGAAACTAATGATAAGCAGAGATGTGAAGTTCAATGAATCAATTATGGGATATCACTTCTCTGGAAATAAAAAAGAACATGATGGAGGTACTGAATCAGAAAGGTTATCAGTTCAGGTGGAGACTCAGATGGATCATGGACCACAAAGAGGTGAAAACTTGACTGAGCACTCAAGTGATAGTTCTTCAGAAGAAGAAGACATGCCACCCAGAAATACAAACCTGAGAGAATACAACATTGCCAGAGATAGACCAAGGAGGCAAATACAGAGACCAGACTTCTATGGATAGGCTGGAAGTGTACATTATGCACTCAGTATTGCTGAAGACATAGAACGTCATGAACCAAAGAATTTCAGATAAGCAGTCAGTGGTGATAAAAGTGAATACTGGATTAGTGCAATGATGGAAGAAATTGAAGCTCTGGAAAGGAATGGCACCTGGAAACTGGTGGATAAACCAAAGGGGTAGAAGTTGGTAAGTTCTAAATGGATTTACAAGAAGAAAGTTGAAGTTGGAGACTTAGATAGGATAAGGTATAAAGCAAGATTGGTAGCAAGGGGCTTTACTCAGAGGGAGGGTATTGATTTCAATGAGGTTTTCTCTCCTGTGGTGAAACACTGTTCAATCAGACTACTTTTGTCAAAAGTAACACAAGAGGATATGGAGTTACAGCAGCTGGATGTAAAACATCTTTCTTACATGGAGACTTAGTTGAGAACATATATATGAAGCAGCCTGAGGGGTTTGTGATTCCTGGAAATGAAGAAAAGGTATGTTTTCTCAAGAAATCATTATATGGGTTGAAACAAAGTCCAAGGCAATGGAAAAAGAAGTTCAATGAGTTTATGTTAAAAGTTGGTTTTGTCAGAAGTCTGTATGATTGTTGTGTTTATTTTGATAAGAGTACACATAAAATACATCAGCTTAAGAAGAAGTTGAGTTCTGAGTTTGACATGAAAGACTTAGGGGATGCCAAGAAGATTCTGGGAATGAGTATAATCAGAGATAGAGCTGCTAGAAGTTTATGGTTGTCTCAGAGGCATACCTTTAGAAAGTGGTGGAGAGATTTCAGATGCATGAGGCTAAAACATTGAGTATTCCAGTAAGCCAATAGCTTAGACTATCAAAGGAGCAGAGTCCTAAGACAGTAGAAGAAGTGAGATACATGAGAAATGTGCCTTATGCTAGTGGGGTTGGAAGTTTAATGTATGGTATGATATGCAGCAGACCAGACTTAGCATATTGTGTGTCTTTGGTTAGTAGGTATTTGTCAAATCTAGGGAAAGCTCACTAGGAGGCTTTGAAGCAGGTGTTAAGGTATTTAAAGGGAACAATCAATCTGGGGTTGAAGTTTCAGAAACTGGCAAACATGACTATTCCTTTGGAAGGTTTTGCAGATGCTGATTTTGCTGGTAATATTGACACCAGGAGGTCAATCATAGGATATGTGTTCACTTTATATGGTACTGCAGTAAGCTGGAGAAGTGTGCAGCAATCAATAGTAACTTTATCAACTACAGAAGCTGAGTACATGGCTTTGACAGAGGAAATTAAAGAAGTTGTGTGGTTGAAAGGTATTCTGAAGGATCTGGGGATAAGGCATGAATGTGTAACTATATATTGTGACAATCAGAGTGCACTACATCTGGTAAAACATCAAGCCTTCCATGAAAGATCCAAGCATATAGATGTTAGGTTGCATTTTGCAAGGGATGTGATTGATGCACGGTCAGTAGAGGTTAAGAAAGTCCATACAAGTGATAATGCTGCTGACTTCTTAACCAAAGCAGTGCCTGGAAGTAAGGTAGTCCATTGCTAAAGCCTAATCAGGCTTGAACGGTGTGATTAGAGGATAAAGAGCTAGGCAGGTTTGAGGTAATGATATACACTTGATTTCATTGAGGTGGAGTGTAGATACCAGTTCAATTTCATCAAGTGGTCATAGTTTGTAGTAGAGGTTGTGAGGAATCAGGAACTGAGTTCAGGTTGGGAAGAACCGGGCTAGAGAACCGGGTTTTAGCCGGATCGGTTTTGAAGGTTAAGAAGGAACCGGGGTCAAAACGGTTATAACTGCTTTATGCAACGGTTTAGAACCGTTGCGTGTAAAACCGTTGTGAAAGGTCCGTCTAACAGCTTTGTGCAGTTGAAACTGAATTGGTTACAACTACTGATACTTCTTGATTCGAGCTTCGACCTTTATATACATTGGATCCACTAGTTGATGCGAGTTGATACACGTTATTTTCCCTCTGTAAACACTTCTCAATCATTAGAATTAGAAAGCTAGGGTTCTTAAGCTCAATTCGGCTTGTGAATTGGGGTTTCTAGTTTTCTGGATTAGTTCTTGTAATTGATTATTTAGTGGAGTGAATTGAGGTGTATTGAGCTTCCGTGGATGTAGATCACATTGATCGAACCACGTAAAATCCTTGTTTTCTTCATTTTGTTTATGTTTTTGCGTTCGGTTTCATTTTTGGCCGAATTCTTGTTTGGTTTTCATTCTTCCTTGGTTTGAGCATTGTTTGTGTGTGTTGTAAGAGTTTCATTTCCTAACAAGTGGTGCCGTCTGTGGGAAACTTGCACGCACATTCAAAGAGGAAGAGAGAATGGCTGGAGTGAAGATGGATGTGGAGAAGTTTTTAGGTAAGAATGACTTCTCACTTTGGAAAGTCAAGATGAATGCTGTATTGGTTGAAAATGGGTTAGACTCTGCACTTCTTCCTGTTGATCAGTGGTCTGATGCTGAGAAATAAAAGTTTCCAGAAGTGGATAAGAAGGCTTTGAGTCTTATATTCCTCTGTTTGGGTGATAAACCCTTGAGGGAGATATCAAGGTGTAAGAATGCAGTGGAGGCATGGGGAAAACTAGGAGAACTTTATCAATCAAAGTCAATATCAAACAAACTATTTCTGAAGCAGAAATTGATGTCTTTCAAAATCACTGATGATAAGGTCATTTCTAATCAACTTGATGAGTTTATCAAGATGATTGAAGAGTTAGAAGACCTGGGGGTGAACCTGGAGGATGATGATAAGGCTCTGATGGTGTTGAATGCTCTTCCAAAGTCTATGGAAAGCTTCAAGGATGCATTAATGTTTGGAAGGGATGGAAAAATCAGCTATGAATCTATCCTGTCAGCATTGAAGACAAAGTGTTTCAAAATCAGGGAGAAAAGGGCTCTACACAGGCTGGAGAAGGTTTGGACATTAAGTTCAAAAAGAACTATCAAAAGAAGAAGTTCCAGGGATTTAAAGAAAAAAAATCTGGAACCCAAAATGCAAAGAAGCAGGGAGACTGGGTTGAAACCAGAAAGTGTTTCAAATGCAAGCAAGCTGGACATTTAAAGAAGGACTGCCCACAAAAGAAGAAGAAATAGGAAAATCAGAGGGCAGAAGTGGCTGTGACTGAGCATCAAGATGACACCCCTGAAGTTCTAAACATCACAGACATAAAGATGGAAAAGGAATGGGTTCTTGATACAGGTTGTTCATTCGACATGTGCCCTAATGAATCCTGTTTCAAGGATTTACAGAAAGAAGATGGTGGATGTGTATTACTGGGAAATGATCACTCCTGCAGAGTTAAAGGCACAGGATCAGTTCAGATAAAAATGTATGATGGAGTCATCAGGACCATTTCTCAAGTGAGGTATGTTCCTGGCCTTAAAAGAAACCTCTTATCCCTTGGATCTCTTGTGGCAAATTGTTGTCAGTTCAACTCCACAGATGGTTATCTTCATATCACTAAACACAACCAGCTGGTAATCAAGGGAAGGCAACACAATGGCCTGTTTATTCTGATTGGATCTCCTGTGATAGGTTGTGCTGAATCTGTGATAAGTAGAGAGGATTTCATGAAGTGGCATAAAAGACTGGGTCATATTTGAGAGAAAGGATTGAAGGAGCTATCCAAGAGGGGCATAATTGGTCAGATAGGAAATAGAACACTTGAGTTCTGTGACAAATGTGCTCTGGGAAAGGCCAAGAAGCTGCCTTATGCTAAAGGGATACATTCTACTCAAGAACCACTTGATTATGTACACTCTGATATATGGGGGCCTTCAAGAATAGAGACACATGGAGGAGGAAGATATTTCATGTCCATCATTAATGATTACAGTAAAAAAATATGGGTATATGTCTTGAGGAACAAGAGTGATGCATTCCTTAAGTTTAATACATGGCTGAGTCAGGTGGAGAATCTAAGAGGGAAGAAATTGAAACATCTTAGGACTGATAATGGCTTGGAATATCTATCTACTGAGTTCACAGGGTTTTGTGAAGATAAGGGCATCACAAGGCACAGAACTGTTCCATTGAACCCTCAACAAAATGGGGTTGCTGAAAGGTTTAACAGGACTGTGCTTGAGAGAGTTAGATGTGTGCTGATTGATGCTGGATTACCCAAATCCTTCTGGGGAGAAACACTGAATACTGCATGTTATTTGATAAATAGATCACCATCATCAACTCTAGGATTTAAGACTCCAGAAGAAGTTTGGAGTGGAAAGGTACCAAACTACAATGACTTGAGAGTGTTTGGTTGTCTGGCCTATGCTCACATTAGGTAAGACAAACTTGATGCCAGGGCACAGAGGTGTGTATTCCTAGGATATCTTGAGGGCATAAAAGGCTACAGGTTATGGTGCTTGGAACAGGGAAACCAGAAGCTCTTGATAAGTAGAGATGTAAGATTCAATGAGGATGTGATGGGATACAACTCTATTGGAAGTCAAGAAGAAGCTGATGGGGCTGTAGAATCTGAAAGAATTTCCATTCAGGTGGAGCCTACTGAGGAACAGAAATCACCAGAGAAGAATGCTCAAGCTCAACCAGAAGATGACAGTTCATCAGAAGATGATGAAGACCAACCTGAGATATCAAATCTCAGAACTTATAGCATTGGTAGAGACAGACCAAGAAGACAAATCCACAAGCCTAATTTCTATGGACAAGCTGGAAGTGTCTATTATGCATTAACTGTTGCAGAAGACCTAGAGTTTCAAGAGCCAAGCAATTTCAAAGAAGCAATAAATTGTAGAGAAAGTGAACACTGGATAGGGGCCATGATGGAGGAAATGGAATCTCTGGAGATGAATCAAACCTGGAAGCTTGTAGACAAACCAAAGGGGCAGAAGCTAGTCAGCTCAAAATGGATCTATAAGAAGAAGGTGGAGGCTGGAAAGACTGATAAAATTAGATACAAGGCAAGACTGGTGGCTAGGGGCTTTACACAAAGAGAAGGCATTGATTATAATGAGGTATTCTCTCCAGTAGTAAAGCATTGCTCTATTAGGCTACTCTTATCAAAGGTTACTCAAGAAGACATGAAACTACAGCAGTTAGATGTTAAGACAACATTCCTGCATGGTGATCTAATTGAAAGGATATACATGAAACAACGTGAGGGCTCTGTGATTCCAGGAAATGAAGAGAAGGTCTGTTTTCTCAAGAAATCACTTTATGGATTGAAGCAGAGTCCAAGGCAGTGGAATAAGAAGTTCAATGAGTTTATGATCAATGCAGGTTTTATAAGAAGCTTATATGACAGCTGTGTATACTTTAACAAAGGTTCAAGGTGTGAACAAGTATTTATGTTGTTATATGTGGATGATATGCTCATTGCCAGTAAGAGTATCGATAAGATACAACAACTAAAGGGAAGATTGAGTTCAGAATTTGACATGAAGGATCTTGGGGAAGCGAGGAAGATTATGGGAATGGACATCATTAGAAGAAGGAAGACTGGAACACTTTGGCTCTCACAGAAACAGTATTTGCAGAAGGTTGTGGAGAGATTTTACATGCATGAGTCAAGGCCAGTAAGTATTCTAGTTAATCTACAAACCAAGTTGTCCAAGGATCAGTGCCCTAAGACAGAAGCTGAGGAGATTCACATGAAAAATATTCCATATGTCAGTGGTGTTGGCAGTTTGATGTATGGAATGATATGCAGCAGGCCAGATTTGGCCTATAGTGTATCTCTGGTAAGCAGGTACATGTCAAATCCTGGAGAGACACATTGGGAAGCTTTGAAGCAAGTCTTGAGATATCTGAAAGGCTTAGTCAGTGTAGGTCTAAAGTTTCAGAAACAAGAAGCTAGTGCTATACCTCTTGTTGGATATGCTGATGCAGATTTTGCTGGGAACCTGGATACAAGGAAATCAGTTACAAGATATGTTTTCACTTTGTATGGAACAACTGTAAGATGGAAAAGTGTGCACCAATCTATGGTTGCTTTGTCAACAACTGAGGCAGAATACATTACCTTAACTGAGGCAATCAAGGAAGCTCTGTGGCTCAAAGGAATTCTCAAAGACCTAGGGATCAGACAAGGGTGTGTTGCCATTCAGTGTGATAATCATAGTGCTCTTCACTTGGTGAAACATCAAGCTTTTCATGAGAGGTCTAAGCATATTGATGTTAGACTTCATTTTGCAAGAGATGTAATTGAAGCATGATCTGTTGAAGTGAAGAAGGTGCATACTATGGATAATGCAGCTGATTTCCTAACCAAGAAAGTTCCGGGGAGCAAGTTGGTTCATTGCTCGGGCCTGATAAGGCTTGAACAATGTGGTTAAATCTGGAAGAAACAAGGCAGAGTGAGGTGATGAAGTACACTTGAGTTCATTGAGGTGGAGATTTGTAGATATCAGTTCAATTTCATCAAGTGGTCATAGTTTGTAGTAGAGGTTGTGAGGAATCAGGAACCGGGTTCAGGTTGGGAAGAACCGGGCTAGAGAACCGGGTTTTAGCCGGATCAGTTTTGAAGGTTAAGAAGGAACCGGGGTCAAAACGGTTATAACTGCTTTATGCAACGGTTTAGAACCGTTGCGTGTAAAACCGTTGTGAAAGGTCCATCTAACAGCTTTGTGCAGTTGAAACTGAATTGGTTACAACTACTGATACTTCTTGATTCGAGCTTCGACCTTTATATACATTGGATCCACTAGTTGATACGAGTTGATACACGTTATTTTCCCTCTGTAAACACTTCTCAATCATTAGAATTAGAAAGCTAGGGTTCTTAAGCTCAATTCGGCTTGTGAATTGGGGTTTCTATTTTTCTGGATTAGTTCTTGTAATTGATTATTTAGTGGAGTGAATTGAGGTGTATTGAGCCTCCGTGGATGTAGATCACATTGATCAAACCACGTAAAATCCTTGTGTTCTTCATTTTGTTTCTGTTTTTGCGTTCGGTTTCATTTTTGGCCGAATTCTTGTTTGGTTTTCATTCTTCCTTGGTTTGAGCATTGTTTGTGTGTGTTGTAAGAGTTTCATTTCCTAACATGGAGATTTGTAGATATTAGTTCAATATCATCAAGTGTTTGTGATATGAAGTAGAGGTTTTTAGGATTCCAGAACCAGGTTCAGAGTGCGAGGAACCGGATCTGAGAACCGGTTTTTTAACCAGATTCAGAGAAGAGGTTAGAAGGATAACCGGGCTCATGGTAGTTATAACCGCTGATTACAACGGTTTCTGCTCTGTTGCATGAGAAATCATTGTAGAAGCCTCGCTGCAGCAAATTTAGATAACTTGAGTCAAATTTGGTTACAACTGCCTCAACTTCCTGATTCGAGCTCCAGCATTTATATACATTGTAAACACTTGTAGTTGCGAGTTAGTAGACGTAATTTTCCCTCTATAAACATTACTCAATCAAGAGAATTAGATCTCTAGGGTTTTTCTGCTCAAATCAAGCTGTGATTTTGGGTTTTCTGGATTTCTAGATAATTCTTGTAAATTAGTTGATTAGTGGAGTGAATTGAGGTGTATAGAACCTCCGTGGATGTAGATCACATTGATCGAACCACGAAAAAGCCTCGAGTTCATCATTTTTCTTTCCTGTTCTTGGTTCGGTTGTTGTTGGCCGATTTCTTGCTTGTATTTCATTCAAACTTAGTTGTGTGTTGTTTTGTGTGTGGTTGAGCTAATCCTAACATGGATAATTCTTGTAAATTGGTTGATTAGTGGAGTGAATTGAGGTGTATAGAACCTCCGTGGATGTAGATCACATTGATCGAACCACGTAAAAGCCCTATGTTCATCATTTTCTTTCCTGTTCTTGGTTCGGTTGTTGTTGGCCGATTTCTTGGTTGTGTTTCATTTAATTTAGTTTTGTGTTGTTTTGTGTGAGTTTGAGCTAAGTCTAACAAGATATTTAGGCCTCTCAAAAAATAATTGGGTCGTCTTAGGCCATTACTAATCTTGTTAATACACACACATTGATTTGGTTAAAATTCTAGTTAGGTATTAGAAAGGATTATGGGACTAAAATGAGTCTAAATACAGCGGAACTTAAATAACAAACGATGTAAAAAATTTCCACAAGTCATAAATAACTTGTGGGTACCTTCAAGGAGTAACATCGATTCACAACTCTTAAATCCTAACATCTCAAACGGATGATTAAACACAATCTAGAGTAAAAAAATACCTAACAAAAGCTATCCTAAATGTATCCTAACAAAAGGAACTCAGATTCGTGAGGAATCTGAATTTTACGCAAATTGTATTATGTGGGTTGGATAGAAGATCTACACAACACTCTAGACACCATAGTTGTAATGCAGACTTGCACTTTTCTCTCTTATCTTCGGTTACTTCCATTTATGGTTGGAACTCTATTTATAGACCTCCTTGATGCTTTGACAACACTCTAAAATACCCACCACTCCACCAGTTAAGGACGTTGTTTGTTTGTGGTTGAACTGTCCCCAAGACTTGGGCAGTTGACTTAAACTTCGATCTTGAAGAGTAGGACTCGGTCTTTGCTTCAACTCCTTCCTTCATTTCCTAAGCTTTTCCAACTGATTAGACTATGTCTAATTTAATCTCTCATAATTTCTTAAAAGCCTCTACATTATATGTTAATATATTTCTGCCAAAATAATGATAAATATCTATTACTAATATAAAAGTATGAATTGTTTCGTCCTGTTTTTTGTTTCGTCTTTTCTTGTGATGCCTATAATATCCTTACTAAGTATTAAATTTAAGGGTAGTTAAGTAATTTAAAATAATTTATGTTTTCCTTACTTGATTATAAATAGTAAAATATCCTTATTAAGAATTAAATTTAAGGATACTTGAGTAATTTTAAAATAATTTATATTTTCCTTTACTTTATAAAAAGTAAGAGTCCTTTTATATTAAGGATTCCTCCTAAAAAGTACATATTTAAATTATCCTTCTTCTACACTTTCAATACTTTAAATTTTGAAATGAAATCAATTTCGTATTAAAATAGATTTAAAGAGCTTTCCAATGATATGTTATTTGCATATATTTAAAAAATTGTACTAAATAATATAATTATTTAAGGTATGGATAAAGAAAAAATTGAATTTATTGATTATTTTCAATCTTATTTATAACTATCATATTTTTACTATTCACACTGTTAATTTTTTTACAATAATAAATTTTATGGAATAATCTTAAAACTTTTATAATACATACTTTTATTTTTTATTATTCATATTTAATCTATACTACGATTCTTTTACATGTCAAATTCATGCAATTGAGCTTAACAACTAACATACCTTAAGCTCTTATGCTTGCATATAATGTGATTTTCTATTAAAATTATTTTTAATAGAATAAGAAGAGGAAAAAATTATATAGATAGACAAATAAAAATATTGTCTTTTCTTAACACTATTAATTTAGGTTATAAGGTCATATTAGAAGAATTCAAAGTCTAAAATATTTGAATAAAAAAAGGAAATAGTGACAAATTTGTTGTGATAAATCTTATCATGCATAAACATCAAATATAATGAAAAATCTATATCAAAATACTCATGCTACTTCACTATAATTTGTAAATATCAAGTCATTGTAGTTTTTTTAAACATAAAGTAATTTTATTAATGGTTGTTTGAATCGGCCAACACTGATTGACATAAAAAGGGTGGTAGGCTAAAATATTCTTTTGGCGCTATAAATTTATTTTATGTCCTATCTAATACAATTTCCGTCCACGGAAGGAAGAGAGTAAAAGTCTAATATTAGATAGAAAAGGCATACATGCATAGGTACAGTCCGCATCACCTATCGATGCGAATATAGTAGTGCTAGAATCTCCAAGAATACAAACTTGGGCACTCCAACGTCAGTGGTAAGTCAAACCGCATCACAAAGACCAAGAACTTTAGCATGAGATCATTGATATTCATAAATTGGCCATCCTTGGAGCAAGTATAAATACCAAAAAATGAGGAGTTACGAGCAGATGATGTACTCCCATCAAAGTATATATGAAGATTGGCATTTGGGAGAAGAACAAGCAAGAAATCAAGGGTGCAGCTGTGATGTTTAAGCGAATGAATTAGCATCCCGAAAATCTTGGAAGGCCTGTGTTGTTGTTGCAAGCAATATTTGTGAGTATGTACGAACATTGGAGAAGACAATTTTATTTTATTGAAACCAAATTAACTGGGACAAGGACAACAAAATATTCTGCTATATTTAAGTCATCGAGGAGCACAATCTCTTGAAATTACAAGTCGCGTAGATGCTGTCCGAATCGAAAGATAATTTCATAAATTTCAGTTGCTTGCCAAATTAATAAGGAAACGAGGCATGTGAAGAAGAGATGCAATAAAGAGTGATCAAGTGGTGAGCATAAAGAACAGTGGGGCTCATAATGAAGATGACGGTAAGCTAAGTTGTTGGATGATGGCAGGAATTAGAGCAGTATCTTCAAAGAAAATGCAAGATACAGGTTTATAAGCTTTCAAATTCTCCTCCAAATAGAGTTTGGGCCATAGCTACTAACCAAGAAGGACTGGGTGCCAAAAAGGTCTTCGAAAGAATTTATAATAAAATGATATACGGATCGGACTGAAATGTTACTATAATGGGAATAATATAACATCCAACTTCCGGAGAATGGTGATTTTTCAGAGGATTAGCGAGAATCACATCAGCCGTCATAGGTCAAAACTAGCTTGAACTAACAGCTCATTCTAGAGTCCATGATCTGAATCAATGATGGAGCTGACTCGGACGTCTTGTGGGAGGCCCTATGTAGCGGATTTGATGGGAAAACGGGGAGACAAAAGAACTAAGCTGTCATGGAAGAGGGTTATTGTCTCGCCATTACTCATGAACCTGCAATAACCAAGAAGAATAACATGATTATCGTCATAATCATGTGTCATGTAAAGCTGGGCTGAGAACCAAGAGCAGCATGTAACACATACATTATACTAAGATTGCATGATTTGGGTAAAGAGGTTGGATGTAGAAACTAAAGGGCGCCATGCTAGCTTAGGTAACATGGCAAGGTTAAATATTTTTAAATTGCAAAAGCCAGACCACCTTGAGATTTTCAGTTCTTGAGGATATCCCAAGACTTCCACAAAAATTTTCTCGTGAACGAGCTATCTCCCCTCCCTCCACGACCCACGCAGAGTTTTTTCAAAATCTCTAGATTACAACGAACATGGTTCGGCAACTGGAAACAATACATTGTGTACGTGGATAGTTCTTATACAATATATATAGTGCACACTTCTTACCCATTTTGCTTAATTACTCCTCTTACCAACCATTAATGTGCTTATGAATCTGTTCTTTATGTCTGCAAAAATCTCATGTTTATTCCAGTCAACAATAGAAAGGAGTCGAGATATCTACCATGCGAAGCCATTTCAACAATTCCAAACAATTGGCAGATTGAGTGACAAATTTGAGTTTGTGTATTAGGTCTAAGAAGAATCCCTGATTTCTCAAAATTAATACATTGCCCTGAAACACTCTTGTAGAGATTGATAGCGAACTTAGTAAAATGCAAGAAAACACTTCAGCACAAATAGAAGAGAGGGTATCCCCCTGAAGAATTCCACGGTGTAGCGTGAGTAAGCCAAAATTAATACCATGAAGGAAGCTAAAGTGCACAAATGACAACTAAGGCAAAAAAATGTCATAAAAACTCTTAGGAAAACCTCAAGCAAGAAGCATACGGTAGACGAAAGACCACTCAACCTAGTGAAAGACTTTACTCATATCCATCTGGGGCTAAAATTTTTTTAGTCCCGTAACTTTTGACTTGTGCTATTTTGGTCCCAAAAAAAGTTATGAATTCAATTTAGTCCCACAACTCTTGAATTGGATCCCTTCTGGTCCTAATTTGACCGACGGTGACTAATTTCGCCGGAAAATAGCACGTGTGGGTCACGTGCCAAAAAATTTCGGTCGCTCTTTTCCGGCGAAATTAGTCACCGCCGGCCAAATTAGGACCAGAAGGGATCCAATTCAAGAGTTGTGGGACTAAATTGAATTCATAACTTTTTTTGGGACTAAAATAGCACAAGTTAAAAGTTACGGGACCAAAAAAGTTTTAAGCTCTATCCATCTTAATAGACATGAGTCCCTCTTTCCCGGACTTCCTAAGCTTCATACAATGGTGTTCATAAGCGATAAGAATATTATCCGTAATTAATCAACCCGGGATGAAGGCTGACTGAGATTCAAAGATTATCTAAGAGATGCAGGGTTGGACCCAATTAGAGAGTACTTTAGAAGCTAACTTATGAAAGATATTCCACAAAGAAATTGGGCGGAATTGGGTAATAAGCTCTGATTTTCTAATTTTTGAAATATGCACACTGTAAATGTTACTAATAGAAGGACTCAAAGAATTATGAGTAAGCATGTGCAAAATAAAATTAATAACATCTTTGCCAACAATATGCCAATTTTTTTTTTAAAAAAAAATTAGAGGGCTCATTACATTTTTCGTTGAATTACGAGCAGATGATGTGGTTGCTTGCCAAATTGATGATGAAATGGGGTCTGTGAAGAAGAGATGCACTAAAGAGGGATCAGGTGGTGAGCATAAAGAACGGGGTCCATGATGAAGATGACGACAAGTTAAGTCGTTGGACAATGACAAGAATTAGAGTAACATCTCCAAAGAAAATGCAAGATACGTGCTGATAGTTTAAACTTCCAAATTCTCCTCCAAATGAGGTTTGGGCCATATCTACTAACCGAGAAGGAGTAGGTGCCAATAAAATTTTCAGAAGAATCCATAATAAAATGATATGCGATCAGATCGAAAAGTTACTAGAATGAAAATAATGTCACATCCAACGGTCCGAAGAATGATGATGATTTTTCAGAGGAATAGTGAGAATCACATTAGCATTCAATAGGTTAAAATTGGCCGAATTAATAGCTCATTGCAGAGTCCAAGATCCGAATCAATGTTGGAGTTGACTCGGGCTTCTTGTGGAAGGCTTGATGTAGCTAATCTGATGGGAAAATGGGGAGGCAAAGGAACCCATCTGTCATGGAAAAGGGTTGTTGTCTCGCCATTGCCCATGAGCCTTCGACAACCAAGAAGAATAACACGATGACCATCCATAATACGATGTCATGTAAACATGGAATGAGAACCAAGAGCAATATGTAACACAGACGTGGAAGGGTAGTACTTGCACTGCATGATTCGAGCAAAGAGGTTGGATGGAGAAACTAAAGGGTCCTATGCTTGCTTAAACAACATGGCAAGGTTAAATGCTTTCAAATTGCAAAAGTCTAGGTCACCTTGATATTTTCGTTGCTTGCGGACGTCCCAAGACATCAAGCGAATTTTTCTCGTGGACGAGCTATCCCCTCATCCCCACCAATAAGATTTTGTCAAATTCTCTAGATTAATAAGAACATCGTCTGGATACTGGAAGCAGGACCTTGTGTACCTCGATAATGAACACTTCTTTACCTGCTTTACTTAATGCTTTGCTTTCCAACCATTGATGTGCTTACTAACCCGTTCTTTAATGCCAACAAAGATCCCTTATTTATTCAGGCACCAAGAGAAAGGAGTCCGAGATATTTACCATGCAAAGCCACTTCAACAACTCAAACAATTGGCAGATTGAATGAGGAATCTGAGCTTGTGTATTAGGCCTAAAAAGAATCCCTAATTTTTCAAAATTGATACATTACCCTGAAACACACTTGTACAAATTGATAGCGAACTTAACATGTTGGGTCTTCTCTGTAGTTGCAACACCAAATAGAACTGTGTCATATGCACATAAAGAGATGAAAGATAACGCGTGCAGTTCAGGAGATTTTAATCCCATGGATGCGCCGACAAATTTGTAAATATTGTAAAATGCAAGAAAAACTTTAGCACAAATAGGAAGAGAGAGTCACCCTGAAAAATGCTCCGATGCCGCGTGAGGGAGCCAAAATTTACACTAACACAAATCTAAAAGTCAAGAATGTTATATAGACTTCAATAATTTTCTTAATCTTCTATATCTAAGAATTTTCTAAGATGAAATTTGTTTTATGTTAACGTTTTATTGTAGTAATGATAGAAGTAATTAAAGGCCAAACATCAAAATTAGTGAACATGAATAATGTCACCTAATTATTTTAAATATTTATAATCTGAACATTCAAGAAAAATATTAAATTGATAGAAATATCACAAATATATTTTAAGCATATATATGCTATATAAAGTATGGTATAGTCCAAATTAAAAATAAAATGGGAGAAACAAAATTAGAATGGTTTAAGTACATGTACATATAAGATTTTTAAATGAATGTGCAGTGTGCGGAAAATTGGAAGTATTTCACTAAAACTAAATAGGGAGGTCAATGTATAAAAATATTTGAAACGTTGAAAAAAAAATATTATATTAACATACATATTGGAGCATGTATCTCGATTGAAGATTATGAGACACTATGTATATAGTCAACCCTCCATAAAATAAAATTATTTATCTTATAACTATACTATAGTAGGATTTTCATTTTAAATTACACATGATTTTCAAACTTCAATGTAGAATTGAAGAAGAAATCAATAACTAAATTATACTAAAAGAAGTTATACTTACTAATAATAAAAAAATTAAAAAAATTAAAAAAAAATTCTCACTATGATACAAGTAGTTGGAAGTTTTTCCTCACATTAAAATATGCAAATGATTTTATTTACAAATGTATGTTCAGATCAGAATTATTAATTAAAGAAATTAGAGAAAGTATGTTAGGCTTAATATTCGTGTGCATATCTAACAAATACTGAACTTATGGATGTCAGTTGATGATGTAATAAGACCAATGACTTTGTATCTTTTGTTCTATGGAAATCTATATCTTCATTCTTCATTATTTTTTCAGTTATCGTATAACTTTATTTCTCATATATTAATGGTGCAGGGGTCTATCTATATTGAGAAGTAAATAATAATTAGAATATATCAAACTCTATGTATATAGTAGAAAATTTTGTAAAATAATACATTATATCATGTTATGTCATTTTTATGAATAATTTAATATTATTATTACGTGTTTTGCTAAACTAAGATTATTTAACCTTTTTTCCCTCTTTTATGATTATTTTTAATTTTTATTTGATTTTGGATTGTGTTTGCTCAATCGATTAAATCTTTCATTTTTTTTTTCTGGCACCGAATAATCTAAGAAGTTGTGTATATCTATTTTCATGATTAATATACATTGAGTTTTATTAAAATGATCAACCAATATCACCACATAAAATACAATAATTTTATATTCACATTAATTTTTTTGACTAGATAATAATAAAAAAATTAGTGATCACGTGCAACGCACGTGCGTATTGCTAGTTTAATTAAGTGTGTAAAAGGCAAAACAAACAAAATAAGGATTTTGTCAAAGAGGATAGTCAATAAAACTCCAACATCTTGAACAAATTGAGATAGGTTTTGTGGACTTAGATTGTGTTATTGTGCTAGGATCATAATTTAAATTGAGTTTAGAATATTTTAAATATGTTCCGAAGGCATTTGGCCTAGGATGGGTGTAGTTGAGCCAAGACAAATAATTTTGGGCCCTTAAATTATTTAAAATGAGCTTAGAGTTATATTGGGCTGGGACATAAAGTATTGGGCCAAATTTGAGGAGTTTCGGGCCCCATGAACCAAGGCCATGTCTAACGGGCCGAGCTGGGCCTAATTCGGTTAATTAGGTATGTAAATTGGTAACTAGATTACTAAAATAATTATTTAACTTAGAATAATAATTTTATGATAATCGGGATATTAATTTAATCAAGTTAGGTGCTAGGGTTTATTTACAAAATGATATTAGAATAATAAGTTATATAGTGTATAACTGATTTAAGTAGAGTAACTTGACATAAATTTAGGACTTAGTTGAAACAAAGAATTTGATGAGGGATAATTCCGTAATTATATATGTTGATACGTGGCAACATAAGATTGCGAGACATGGACTACTAGTAGACGTAATATGGAGATACCATATGAGGTGTTGGGCCAGGGCCGAGGTTCAAGGTCTCCCAGTCCAGACCCTGGGACCGAGGTGTTGGCCCAGGGCCGAGGTCCAAGGTCTCTCATACATAGACCTCGGCCAAAGTAAAGTAGAGGTAAGCAAAAAATAGTAGACGTGATATACTTTTTACACTGCCCTCACTAAACTGCCGCCGGAGACTAATTTAAGCATCGGAGGATCAACCCCTGGGGACGACCCCGGGTTCTATTTTGCAGGTTGATACCGACGATCGACCAACCTCGAAAATCTCAAGCGTCGCCAGACCTTGGATCCGACCATTCCGGTTCCTGACATTATCAGTTTGGCGCCCACCGTGGGGCTTAAACCCACCCAGGAAACCAGGGCAATATTTCCTGGCCTACTGATGTCCAACGTATGAATAAGATGGAGGCCGATCTCCAGGAATTGAAACTTCTATTGAAGAGACTCATCGAGAAAGACGTACCCAACGAGCGCAACGACGAAAGAGACGTCAGTCGTGCCTAAGGGTCCAGGGCAATGAATGACGAAGCCAGGGTCCGACCACATCAGGACCGTGGCAAAGCCGACATAATCGTCATCAAAGGAGATAGCTAAGACAACCTGCGAATGAAGTTGGCAGAGATGGATCAAAGGTTGGGGACGGTCTGGAATGAGGTTAAGAGATCGGGCTCTGACCTCTTCGCTCCTACGGAATCTCCTTTTGTTGAGAGCATCATGAGGGAGGAAGTCCCACCGAACTTTAAGATGCCTCAGATGGAGAATTACGATGGAACCTCGGACCCCCGTGATCATCTTGAGAATTTCCAAGCTCTCATGATACTTCATGTGGAGACCGATGCCATCAAATGTTGAGCCTTCTTCGCCACCCTAAGGAAGAGTACAAGGGTTTGGTTTCCTTTATTGCCGGCCGCATCAATCGGTTCTTTCAAGCAACTGGCTTAGGACTTTCTCAGTCACTTTACTAGTAGCAAGAGGTATAAGAAGGCCTCGGCACACCTAATGGGTGTTCGTCAAAGGCCGGACGAGTCCTTAAGAGAGTTCATCCAACGATTTAACAGAGAAGCTCTTGAGGTTGAAGATCTTGATCAATCAGTGGCCCTAGCGGCAGTAATGAATGGAGTGCAGAAGTCTTCTAGATTTGCTTTCTCTCTGGCGAAGAAGCCTCTGCTAACCTTGTCGGACCTCTTCAATAGGGCAGAAAAATACATTAATGCTGAGGAGATGTCTAAGGTAGGGATTGAAGCTGAGCGTGAGTCCTCACACAGAAAGCGCAAGGAAGATGATAACAACGATGGTCCAGATAAGAAGAAGAAGGTATGAGATAGACTGTGGTGACCACTGGTTCGTCTAAGAATCAGAGGAGCCCACAGACGTTCGACATGTATACACCATTGAATACCTCTAAGAATGAAATTCTTATGTACATTCAAGATAAGGAATATGTGAAGTGGCCTGGGAAAATGCGGACCCCTGCAAACAAGAGGAATCGTAGTAAGTACTGCCAATACCATCGCGACCATGGTCACGATACTGAGGACTGCGAACTCCTCAAGAACGAAATCGAGGACCTAATTCGGAGAGGGTATCTCGCAAGATTTGTGGACGACAGACGCAAACAACCTCAGCAAGGGCGTAGAGGACGAAGTCCAAACCACCAAATCCTCGGAATAGGAGTCCTCGGAGGAGAGATGATTCACCTCCGCTGGCAGGAGTCATTGTTGTCATAGTCGGAGGACCATCCGGTGTAGAGAGTCTATCAGCCAGGAAAAAGTATGCTCGACAACCTCAGACTGGAGCAACATTGGGAAAGAGACCATGGTCGGAGGATTTGATTACCTTTACAGACGAGGATATGGGCGAGATTCTCACCCCACATGATGATCCCATGGTTGTGACTTTGGGAATAGCTGGTTACACGGTGCATAGGATTCTTATTGACAATGGAAGCTCTGCCGATATATTGTTCTTTGATGCCTTTGAACGAATGAACATCAACAAGGATAGACTGAGGCCTGTGAAGACTCCTTTGGTTGGTTTTGCTGGAGGAGCGGTAAAGCCAGAGGGTATGATCTCCCTCTCTGTGGTCACAGAAGACCAACCTCAGCAGACTAGTGTCATGGTTGATTTCCTTGTGGTAAAGGTTCCATTTAGCTATAATGTCACTTTGGGACGACCGGGGTTGAATGCTCTCAAGGCAATTGTTTCAACATATCATCTTCTAATGAAATTTCCTACGGAGCATGGAACTGGACAAGTCCGAGGAGACTAGGGAGTAGCCAAACAGTGTTATGTTGCTTCTCTTAAACGGAAGTAGCAGACTTCAGATATGTTGGCTATTGATAGTATGGAAACCGGTGATCAATTGGAGAAATCAACAGAACAGGTGAAGGACCTCAATATAGACCTTAGGACGACCTTTGTCACTTACCCGTAATCCATTGGTCAAGCCAACAGAACAATCTTGCAGGCTCTAAAAACAAGATTGGACCAAGGGAGCTAGTCCTTAGAAAAGCTCAGTTCAACTACCAAGAAAGACGTAATATCTCCTAATTGGGATGGTCCTTATCTTGTTCGTGAAGTGGTGAAAGAAGGCGCCTACAAGCTTGAAAATCTTGATGGCAAGCCAATTCCAAGGTCTTGGAATGCTGAGCATCTTAGGAAGTACTACCAATAGGTTATGTTAGTCCTTGGACCCTAGACCTTGGACTTTTTTTTTTTTTTTTTGATTTATTTGATTCGTAGCAATTTCCTTTTGTTTGGTTAGTAGTTGAGGCCAGCCTTTGTTTCTAAGTTAATTTGAACATTGCAATGGAATTTAAGTTTTTATTTCTTTCAAATTATACAACCGTTTGACTCTTGGAAACGATAGGATTCCAATGGCTTACCATTGCCTCTATCATTTTTTATAGGATTACAGTGGACTACCATTGCCACTATCAAAAGGTCCTAACCTCTTTGGGCCCTAAGCGGAGGTGGTGACGCCTGGATTGATCAACCAGCTAGCAACCATCCAAGAAACTCCTCAGGAAATTATCTAGGAACTCTCTAGCTCCGGCAATTCGTCCTTTGACATGATCTTTAAGGATAGAATAGTCGAGGCCTCTTAAGGCTGAGGGTTGGGATGACCCTACTCATAAAGAGAAAGGAATCCTCTACCTTAATTTATGACAAGTATGAAAACATTGATGGGGAACAATCTCAAATCAGAATCATATGGAAAGTCATAAATTAGAAAATTCAATCATAAAACGACTCTTGGGAAAAAGCCGATGAAGAATTCTTAGTACAGAAAATAAGGGCAACGCGATGCACTATGGCCAATGCAGTTTAACAACAACAAAATGATAAACGACAAAGGTCATAGGAGAAATCATGTAGAGGCTCTATCTAGCAAGTGGGGGATAAGGCGATGTCCTCTGCAGGGGCATCATCAGCCCCCTCAACCTCCATGTTTGCACCGTGAGTGAAGTCTGCAGGAGGGACCAAATGACTAATGTCAAAGGGAGGATCTAAGCTCTGCACCTTATCCTTGCAAACACTAAAGCCGTCTAGCCAGTGGTCCAACAGTGCATCCTCCATGGCCTCCTTGTCCTTCAAGGCCTTATCCGCCCGCAAGTTGGCCTCCATAACCTGCCGAGATCCCTCTCCCAGCTCAATCTCAAGATTGAGTGGGGAATGGGTGTCTATAAATACCCTCTCCCCCTCATATTCCAAACACTTGCTACTTACTTTAATTTTTTACTTTAGAATTCACTCTCTATTTTAGCTTTAGAATGGAATTTTCAACAGATTTTTTATCCTTATTTGAGTGAGGAATGGGTGTCTATAAATACCCTCTCCCCTTCATATTCCAAACACTTGCTGCTTACTTTAATTTTTTACTTTAGAATTAACTCTCTATTTTAGCAGGATCGGTCGTCCTGCCGATCCGGTAGGGGCTACGGCTGTTGTCCGATTGTTCCTGCTTCGCACTTCCGTCTTCTGTTGCTGTTTTGGAGCCCTTCCTCTCTTTTCCTTGACCCGACCCCTTCACGGCTTATGTTCATGATTCGATGAAATTCAATTTGAACTCTTGTTGGGTCCAATTTGAGTTCATTTAGGCCTCGGTTTGCAGGCTGGAATATGAAGCATGTGCGATCGCCCCTTATCTCCTTCCTTCTTCAATTTGGGACTTTTCTATCCATATTCTTGGACCGAGTTGTTCACGAACTTTTCTTGTGGCCTGATGATCTTTAATTTGGACCTGAACCAGACCTATTTTGGGCCAGCATAGTGTGAAAATGGACTCAAACAATCTTCTAAATTCCTCCGAGTTTCCGAACCTTCAAAATAAGACTAAAAAACACCAAAAAGCGCATCAAATCATATAAAAAAGGAAAATCAACCCGAAATTACAATAAAACCCAAAATCGCATGTGAACATATACACATAATTCTTCACAAAATATGAACGTGAAAAGTACAAGAAAAATGATAATTTTTACGTTCATCACCAGCTGCCAACTATACGCCCTAATACTCCTTCTCTAAGTTCTTGCATATCGGAGACGGAGGTCATCTCACAATCTGTTAGAGATGTACCGGCGTAATATATGCCTCCTGGAGCAGCTTAAATCCAATAACGAGGTAAGTCCTCCGTCTATGAATTATCTTGTCTGATAATATGCCTGTCAATCTGTTGGCTTCAGTTCACCTCATTCTACTGATCATCATAATCTAAATAATTCCGAGCATGAGTACTTGGCTAGTAATTCGTTTAAATTATTTTATTAATGCTTCTGACAATCCTGATTCTGTCATTAATAATTGATGTTCGATTGTTATCGAGTCTAGTTATATTATGGATGCGACATGTTCTGCTTCTGCTGGTAGTTATCTTGTTAAGGACACTGGTAATATGATCTTTCACGATTAGTTAATGATCGACCATATCATAGTGTGATAATGCGTAAACTCGAATAACAAACAAATCACAATCACAAAGATAATCCCAAATAATCACTACATGAGAGAATTAAGTTGACACAAAGATTTATGTGGTTCTATACGGAGATCTACGTCCACGGGAGAAGGCAATAACCTTCCGGGGTGCTTCCACTCTCTTTCTTTCAATCTTCGAGTACAATCTTACAAGCTGTAACTTTAGAATACAAAGTCGGAACCCTAAATCCATTCACAATTCTCCTATTTATACTTTACAATCGAAACCCTAACTAAATCCCTATAAATCCGCCAGCCAAATCTGCATGGCAGTTCGAAAAGATCATGGGGATCTTTTCCCAACTTCCAAAGATGCCGCGAATGGGCTTGGCTGTGTTGGGCTTGCGCTTCTGGGCCCAATTGACCCGGCTGGCGGGTTAATTCGACCCGGAGAAATTGGGCCATACCTATCAGATGCCCCCCCACCAGCCGGAGCGAGGTAGGAGCTTCGGTTTATAAGAGTAGTGCTTGGGTCGATGTATATGAGTGGTAGCCGGAGTGGAGTTGAAGTAGTATCGTAGGTCGTTTATGAAAGAGTCAATCCGTGCCGCGCTAAGTTACCCCCGGGGTAAAAGGATCAACCAGAGGCGAACTGACGTAACCCCGAGGTGAAAGAGTCAACATGAGTTGAGCTGAGGTGACCCTGAGGTGAAAGAGTCAACCGGAGTTGAGCTGAGTTACCCCCAGGGTAAAAGAGTCAACCGGAGTCGAGTTGGGTTACCCCTGGGGTGAAAGAGTCAACCGGAGTCGAATTGAGTTATTAGTAGCCGAGGGGACAGGGCCATCATGAGTTGAAGTGACGTTTACTCAAATTCCAAGAGGCATGTTCCCCACGCGCCTAGGTAATTGTGATGCGCGTGGCAGGCACGTGCGCATCCTAAACGCTGAATTCAAAAAGTCAAGATCTGGGCCGTTGATTCTTGAGTATATATATAAGGCGTGTACAGGAAGTTTCCCATCACTCTCATTTGCAATTCGCGATAGACAAAGAGCGGGAGAAAAAGAGAGAATCATCTGTGCCAAGTCTTGAGCAATTTCAAACTAAAACAAGTAAGTATGTCTTCCTCTTCGTCTTCGTCTTCGATTAGGAAAGTAGGGACGACGAAAGCCCCTCTAAATGTAGAACCCTTGCGCTATATTATCCCCGAGAGGAGGGAAATTAGGACTGTATATAGGGCAGACGGTATGGAATCTGGCACCCGAGCAGTAGGTTTTAGTGATTGCGGTGAGGAGGATTTCGAGGTTACCGCGGAGGCGCCGCGAATGTCGCGGGTGCAAATAGAAGCCCTTATACCATCATTTTATTTCCCTTTTAACTTAGAATACATTCTGCCGGAGCCTAGTGACCGAGCCTGTTGTCCACCCAGGGGGTTCATTGGGGTGTATATAGACCACCTAAAGATAGGACTGAGGTTCCCTCTCTGGGACTTCGTTGTACGTCTGTTAGGGTTTTATGGCATTGCTTTATGCCAGTTAGCGCCCAACGCGGTGAGGCAAGTCATTGGGTTTTTAGTAGTATGAAAGAGGGCCGGGGTAGAGCTGGATGTAGATATTTTTAGGTTTTTCTTCCAACTCAAAGCCTTCGGGAAATCGAAGGGGTGGTATTCCTTTAGCCCGAGGCCCCGGGGTGGGTTTAAGGTTATAAACCCGAGTAAGGTAGAGGGTTGGAAGGAGAAGTTTATATATGTGAAGGTTGGTGTGGCCCTCCCGAGGTGGAGGAGGGAAGAGGTCGTTGATAATGCCCCGGTGGTGGAGCCGGAGTCAGTGGATGATTTCCGCACCGTGGGTACGTTCAATATGCTCTGCACCGAGGAGGAGCTGGAGGAGGCGGGGTTAAGCCTCTATTATTCGGGAGGAGCGGAGGAGAATCCCGCCCGGGGGCAGGGTTTGGCAGCCGGGGCATCCGAGGAGGGTAGGGAATTTTAATGTTCACTTGAACTTTATGGAGATTGTATGATGTTAACCATTGTTTCTTTTTTGCAGTGGGACGCTTCGAAAAAGACACTTCGGGAAGTCCGGCGATGCCTCCGGCGTTGCAGAAAAAGGGGACCACTGCGGAAGTGGCCCCGAGGGGGAGGGTGTCTCTGAGCCCACGGCCATCACAAGGGACGGAGGATGAGGTGGTGGTCAGTGGCTTGACACCAAGGTCAAGGAAGAGGAGGGAGCCGTCCTCGACCCCATCCGCGGAGGCTATGAGACTTCGCACGGACACCACCCACGAGGTACAGTAATTATAGTTTCTTTGTACGAAAGCATCGCGGGCTAACATATTATTTGCTGCAGGGGCAAACAAGCGTTCTCGACCTGGAGGGGGCCGAGGCCGAGGAGCTATTGCGCCTGGCCCGTGGAATCATGGACCTCGGCCGAAGGAGTGAGAGGGAGGCGAAGGAGGAGTTAGCCGAGGCGGCCAGGGAGCTCCGATCAAGAAATGACAGGTTGACGCATGACCTGTCCGAAGCTCGCAAAAGAGCTGCCGAGGTGGAGAAGGAGGTGGCAAGGTTACGGGAAGTGGAGGAAGAGGCTGGAGTGCTCCCGTTGAGGTTGCGGAGCTGCGTGCCGAATTGAGGGCCAGAGATATAGCCGCGGTTGAGGGCAAATGGGCCATTTTGAAGACCTTTGCGGAGAAGCTGATGCAGACAAGCACGTTCCTCGATTATCAAATGAGGTTCGTGGCTGTTGGCGATGCAGCAACGCGTTCCGTGCTGCTAGGGAAGGTCAAGGAGGTCTATCCAAATGTGGATGTATACCGTCCAGAGTTCGGATACGACTACGACTCCATGGGCGCCGTGGAGGAGGCGTACTACAGAGCCTTGGCTGAGGTCCCAGAGTGGCCCCTGGTGAAAGCGCTGGCGGAGAAGGACACAGTGTTGAACGCCGAGGAGATCGCGGCTTGCACTGTTGATCAAGATGAAGAATTCCTGGCCTTCCGGAGGGGGGAATTTGCCTCGGAGCCGCAAACAAGGCCCCCACCCCCCCCGGATGGAAGTCCCAGCAGAGGCAGTGGAGGGTGATGCAAGGGGCAACCAACCTTTGCCGGAAGCGGAGTTGGAGGAGGAGGAACCAGAGGCGGCGGAGGGGACCGAGCAGGGGGAGGTCAGTTCCCCTCAATTCTGATTGATTGTAAATATGGTAGTTGATAGGATAAATATGTATTTCTGCCATGATGTATTGCAAAATGAAAATTGTATGTGACAGTCTTCCTGATAATGAAGTGTAATTGTTTGGAAAATATTGTTGAGCGACTCTGCTTTTCGTCGGTTTTGACTGAGATGTGGGTAGTACTGAATTTGTGTTGCTAACAGGAGAATGCCGAAGAGCTACACAATGTGATAAAGAAGCTTATGCGCTCCTTGGAATGGTTCCAGGGTGAAAAGGACAACTTGCAGAAGCATGTTGTGCCCTGGTTGGAGAAAAAACTAGCTGCAGCAGAGAAGAGAGCGACCGAGGCCGAAAAGGCAAGAACCGAGGCTGCTGAGAAGGCTATAGATCACCAGCTGAAATACTTATCCAAGTGTGCCGAGGTGGAGCGACTTTTCGTGCACCAAAAAGAGTATGAGCAGATTTTGTCGGAGTTTGGTCTTATTACCTTTGAAGAGGTCGAGGAGTGAACTACTGAAATCCAGAAAGAGATTGCAGTACTGCGGAGGAGAATATCGCTAGTTCTAGCCGGGGGAACTCCTTGAAGGCTCCTCGGAGAGGTAAAAAGGGCTTGGTAAAACAACCGACCGGAGTGATAATCCGAGAATCGAGCCAGGTATCGGTTGCCGAGGAGGAGGTTCAAAAACTGGCTGAGGAGATCGAAGTAATGGCCCCCGCAGAGTGGGATCCTGTTGGGTGGGCCAACACGCCAAGGCCAGCTCAGCAACCGAGCCCGCGCCGTCGAGGAGAGCAAAGCAGGGATAACGCTTCGAGGCCAACTCGGTGATTAAGTCCTCGGCGTAGAGGAGAGAAAAGTTGGGGAAGGACCGGAGTCCAGAGTCGGGGTACCTCCAGATTGCGGAGGACGCGAAGGAGCTTCCGGGACGGATCTCAACGTCGAAGCGCGGAGTATTGGTTAGGGGGCAGTAGATTAATAAAGATGTTATGTTAGAATGTATCATTTGTAGTTGTAAAGTACTCTTTGTAAATAAAATTTCAGTGATGATATTTGACATATACAACAAGTACGTTTTGCAAATAAAATAGAGTAAATTAGTACTTGGGCATGATGCAATTTTCTTTTAATTATGTTGATATAACATAATGCAAATTATGAGGTGGGTAGCACTCGGGAGCACGGGATGTAAATAAGCCCTTGTTCGGAAACAAGGCATAGAGTCTCCCCGGACGGATCGGGCGGGACTCTCCGAATAAATCAGGTGAGAGGGAATACATGTCCGGAGACCAAGTTTATCGTCTCTCCGGATGGATCAGGCGAGAGACCGATGTGTCCGGAGACAAATACTGATTTGTCACAATAAATATTCGAGGCCGGGGCATCCCCGCGGCTTAGAAGAGAAGCAGTATATGTATTGGAAGTTAAAACTTTTATTCATAGCGATTGTCGGAACAATTGAAGAATACAAGTGTAAACTTGAAAAATAAATTACCATGGTATGAAAATGAAAGTATGTACAAAAAACGTAAAGGAAGAAAAAGTACTTGACAACGGAAATTATAGATAGAAGCGCCGCAGATTGCTAACGTGCTAGGTGCGAGGCATCGGTGTTCCATCCAAATGCTCTAACTGATAGTTCCCGAAGGCATGGGCGGCAGTGACGCGATAAGGCCCTTCCCAAGTGGCATGCAGTTTGCCCTCGGGGGCAGCTTTGCTGGCCGAATTGAGCCGGAGTACAAGGTCTCCAACTTAGAACTGTGTACCCCGAACCCGGAGGTTATAATACTGAGCCGCCTGTTGTTTACATTTAGCTTGCCGGATGATTGTTCGCGGCGATGCTCGAGCTCGTATAGGTTGGTACGGAGTGCTTCCTTGTTAGCCTTGGGGTCGAGGTGTACGAGTCTAGGGCTGGGCTCTCCCACCTCGGCAGGAACGACAGCCTCGGAGCCATAGGTGAGGCTATATGGAGTCTCCCCGGTGGAAGAATGCGGCGTAGTGCGATAGGCCCAAAGAACTTGTGGAAGGTTCTCGGCCCAGAGACCTTTGGCTTGATCTAATCGCTTCTTCAGGCCGTTGACGAGAGTACGGTTTGTGACTTCTACCTGGCCATTAGCTTGGGGATGAGCTACCGAGGTGAAAACTTGCTTGATGTGCAACTCCTCGCACCAGTACCGAAAGGGATCATTTGCGAATTGTATGCCATTGTCAGAGAATATTGCACTTGGGATACCGAAGTGGCATATGATGTTACGCCAAACAAATTTCAGGATATTTTGGCCAGTTATGGTGGTAAGAGGCTCGGCTTTGACCCATTTGGTAAAATAATCCACAGCAACCACAAGAAATTTTAATCCTCCTGGAGCAACTGGGAACGGTCCCACGATGTCAATTCCCCACTGTATGAATGGCCAGGCACTTTGTATGGCAATGAGTTCGGTCTGCGGCAGGTGTTTCACTCGGGAGTGCCGTTGACATTTGTCGCACCTTGATACTAAATTGTGGGGATCATTGAACAGGGTTGGCCAGTAGTATCCCCACCGGAGAAATTTCTTGGCCATTTTCTTGTCCAATATGACTTGCGCACGCTCCCTAGTGGAATTCCAGAAGAATATAGTCGGCCTGGACTGGGCCAAGACGTCAGAGACTCGGCTGCAATTATGACTGACGGTACAACATTTCGTCGTGAAGTGTGTACTTCGGTGCTTTGAGAATTATCCGCCGAGCGAGTAATTTATCTTCGGGCAAGGTACTATTCTGGAGATACTGGAAGATAGGGGTCATCCAATTGGGATCGGCATCAGTCAACACAGAGATCGTCAACTCACTAATTGAAGGGTGGGTGGCTTCTTCGACGATTATGTCTGGAGACATATTTGATGGGACCGTGGAGGCCATTTTGCTAAGAACATCAGCTTTAACGTTTTCTTCGCGGGGTATCTGTTGGACATCAATCGAAGAAAAAGTAACAAAAGCTTAAGTGTTAAAGCCAGATACCTTTTCAATCTATCATCCTTTGTTGCGTAGGTGCCCTTGATCTGGCTGGAGACCACCTCGGAGTCGGTGAAAAGCTGGATATGCGAAGCTCCGAAAGTTTGGGCGAGCCAGAGCCCAGCAAGGACTGCCTCGTATTCAGCCTCGTTATTGGTCACTTTAAACTTAAAACGCAAGACATATCTGACTTCAACGTCATCGGGACCAATGAGGAGGACCCCGGCTTCGCTGCCTCGGTTGTAGAGGCGCCGTCCACGTATACGCGCCACTTGTTGGCTTCAACTTGGGGATCGGTGTGGGGTGTAGTAGTAGCACATGTGACTGCCTCGGGGTCATTGAATGGAACTTCGACCAAAAAATCTGCAAGAGCTTGACCTTTGATGGCTCGGCGAGGTAGAAATTGTATATCATGTTTCCCGAGCTCGATTGCCCACTTGGCCAAACGCCCCGACACATCGGGCTTGGTGAGAATTGGACAAATAGGTTGATTTGTGAGGACCCTAATATCACGTCCTTGAAAATAGGGACGCAGGCGGCGGGCCGCCATGACTAGGGCAAGTACTGTTTTTTCCGCTACAGAGTATCGGGTCTCTGTCCCTTGAAGTGCTCGGCTAACAAAGTACACGGGTTGTTGACTTCCATGGCCCTCGCGGACGAGGGCTGCACTAATGGCTTCATCGGTGGAGGCCAAATATATATATAATGGCTCTCTGGGGAGAGGCGCGGACATAGTGGGCAATTGGTTGATGTGTTGTTTCAGAGCCTCAAAGGCTTCGTCGCATTGCGGAGTCCATTCAAATGTCTTCACTTGGCGCAAAATTTTAAAGAAAGGAAGCTGGCGCTCTGTTGCCTTGGATAAAAAACGATTTAGAGCTGCAGAGGCCGCCGCTGGACGTCTTTCACAGTTTTCGGTGGCTTAAGATCCAGCACATCCCTAATCTTGGTTGGGTTGGCTCGGAGACCATGTTGCGAGACCATGTACCCGAGAAATTTTCCTGATCCAATGCCAAAGGTACACTTGGCTGGGTTGAGGCGAAGATTATAGTGCCGCAACATGTTCAATTTCTCGGCAATGTCCTGCATACATGATGTGGGGGAGGAACTCTTAATAACAAGGTCATCGACATATACCTCAACATTGCGGCCGATCTGGTCTCGGAAGACGTGGTCCATGAGACGTTGGTAAGTGGCTCCGGCATTCTTGAGCCCAAAGGGCATTTTCTTGAAGGCGAAGCATCCAAAGTCAATAATGAAGGCCGTTTTAATGGCATCTCGGCGATCCATGTGAATTTGGTGATATCCCTTGTACAAATCCAGGAAGCAAAGCGCCTTATACCCGGTAATGGCCTCGACTTTTTGGTCAATGGGCGGTAGAGGATAGCAGTCCTTTGGGCAGTGTTTGCTGAGATCGGAGAAATCAACGGACATCCTCCATGCAACACTAGACTTCGTCACCATTACTAGATTAGAAAGCCAAGACGGATAGTGAACTTCGAATAGGATGTCGGCATCTAAAAGTTGTTGAACTTCAGTTCGGATGGCTGTGTTCCTCTCTGGGGCAAATTGCCGTCGCTTTTGTTGTATTGGCTTCACATTAGGGTCAATGTTCAACTTATGAGTGATATGGTCGGGAGAGACCCTCGGCATATCCAGGGGAGACCAAGCAAAGACTTCAGAATATTCTCGTAGTGTTTGGATGATGGCATTGTGCAACAACGGTATGTTCACGGCGCCTACTGTAACAGTTTGCTCCGGCTTGGCAGGATCGAGTGGCACCTTGGTTGTGTCGTCTCCGAGTGATTCAGATGAACCCGGGGTAATAGCCGAGGTGGCTAGTTGAAATTGAGGCTTAGGAGGAGCCTTGATTGTCTTCTTAAGTGCGACAAACATGCACTCCTTGGAAATTCTTTGATTGCCATGGATGGCGACCTCTCCGTGGGGTGTAGGAAACTTCAATGCAAGATGATATGTGGAACATATGGCCTTTTCCGGAGTGAGCCAATCTCGGCCAAGAATCATGTTGTATGGGGATAGAGAGGTGACCACATAGAAGTCGACAAAGATGGTTTTATCGCCGGATAAGTACCAAGTGAAGCTGGGAGGTTGATAATTCCCTCAGGTTGGACCTCTCCCTGAGTGAAGGTCTGTAATGGCCCGGGGGCAGGTCGGAGCTGTTCACGTAGTATGCGCATTTTCCGGAAACAATCAGTGAATATCACATTGACATCGGCGCCATTGTTGACAAAGACTCGCTTAATGGTGACGTATTCCATGGCCATATCAATGACAATGGCATCAGTGTGTGGGGTGAGCTCGGGAACGGGGTCCTCGTCGGTTAAGCTCACAGTTTCAGATTTGTGGAAACGCTTGTGGCGTGGCTCCTCGGGAGGAGGCCTGCGCGCTTCGGCTTTAAGGGCACTTCGGGAAGTCCCTGTTGGAATGGCCCCATAGATCACGTTTATTATCCCTTGGACAACGTGATTTGGCGAATTGTCTCTAGGACCTCCATGAAGCGGTGGAGGTGGTAACAATTGAGGCTGTTGTGGTTGATACTATGGACGATTACCCTGGTCTTGCCTTGTGTAGTTGTTATACCCCAATCTGTTATTCTGCCATTGAGGTCTGTTTTGTCTTGGACCTCGGTCGTTGTAACCTCCCCGACCTTGTTGTAAACCCCCATTTTGGTTCGATCGAGATCTATCCCCGGTCCAAACTATGTATTGCCGGAGAAAACCTCGCTTCAAACAGTCCTCAATTTCTTTACCGAGCTCGGGACATTCTTCGGTGTCGTGTCCATGATCATGATGATACGCACACCACTTATCACGGTTACGCTTTTCTGCCGGAGCAGTCATCCGTGGGCACGGTCGCAAATCATTCTTGTGAACAAAAAGTATTTATGTCCTTGATTTCGTAAGGGGAGTGAGTTGGGGGACATCACTGCGAGGTTCCAACCTACCTCTGTTTAGACTGGGTCTCCGGTGCCGTTGTAGACGGATACTAGCGGGAGTTTAAACCCTTCGGGGAGTGGAGTAGAAAGAATCTCCTCGGAGAACGGGGTTATTATTTCCCCGTCAGCATCAAGGCCCAATACCTTGTCGAGCTCGGCGTCAAATTGAGCCTGCTCCTGTTCTTGAGGATCAAGTACACGGGACTTTTCAAGACGAGCCCATTTTGCCTCATCTACAGGTCTGCGGCGGTCCACGTCCTCGTGATCAACATAGCGGGGCCTCGAAGCATTAGAACTCTGGTTCTCCCCAGGCGATACTGACCGTTGTCGGCGGCGATCATGCCTGGCTCTGTGAGACGGGTCTTCATCAAGTGCGCGGGATCATTCACGGGGCAGATGTCTTGCCACTTGGTTAACGCCATTATCGACGCGCCCACCGGAGTTAGCGCGCCAATTATTCCATTCTTGGAATAGAGCGGCGTGCTCCCGAAGAAAGGCTTGATGTGTCGGCAGTAATTCGGGGGCAGGTTGAGGGTCAACCTGTGACGGCGCGTTGGCGGGTGCGAGATGCTGCGCGTCAATTTGCTCCGCAGGTGGATCCTGATTCTGTTGATGTGGCAATGGAGCGTTTTAATCCACTGGGGGATTGCGATGAGATCGAGTAGGGTTAGCAGATCGACGGGTGTTCACCATGACTGACCTGAATCAACTATGAAGTATACTAGGGTTTGCCTTTCAATCGGTTCCCACAGATGGCGCCAATGCGTAAACCCGAATAACAAACAAATCACAATCACAAAGACAATCCCAAACAATCACTATATGAGAGAATTAAGTTGACAGAAAGATTTACGTGGTTCGATCTGGAGATCTACGTCCACGGGAGAAGGCAATAACCTTCCGAGGTGCTTCCACTCTCTTTCTTTCAATCTTCGAGTACAATCTTACAAGCTGTAACTTTAGAATACAAAGTCGGAACCCTAAATTCATTCACAATTCTCCTATTTATACTTTACAATCGAAACCCTAACTAAATCCCTATGAATCCGCCAGCCAAATCTGCATGGCAGTTGGAAAAGATCATGGGGATCTTTTCCCAACTTCCAAAGATGCCGCGAATGGGCTTGGCTGTGTTGGGCTTGCGCTTCTGGGCCCAATTGACCCGGCTGGCGGGTTAATCCGACCCGGAGAAATTGGGCCATACTTATCATAGTGATACTTTTGATAATGCATATTCTCAATTTATTGTGCATAATGAACCTGATAACTCATGCTATAAGGAATATACTATTTCGAATTTGCTGCATCTGCTTAAGAATAATTCTGAACTCTTTAAATCATCGGCTCCGTCGTGTCTTGATAATTCATGCAGATCTGTTTCTTTTGCACTTGTTAATTCGGGTACATTGCCAACTATGACTCCTCATCCCATATCCCAATCTATTGTGCCCGGAATTTCACCCAACGTTTTATTTCTAGTGTTGGGGGACCAAGAATATGTTCCTCGGACTCCTATTCAATTTGGTTCCCTTCCAAACCCAGCTAGCAGAGCCCCTACGCTGGGTGCTTCTTCTCTCTCAGGTCTGTTGGGATAGGCCCCGTCGTAAACCCTTGTCGAATTATCCTATACGAACCTTTTCTTTGAGGTCACACGTATTTTATTGTGGTTGGTTAGAACCGGTACAAGCAACGGGTACAATTTCTATCTAATATCCTTATCGGCCGCATGTTTTACCTGAAAAATGATAAGCCACATACCACTGTTGCCTTGAAAGACAAATTGAGTTCACTATGGAAAACGAAGTTTGCATGGAAATTGATTTCGTTGGGACATGGCTGTTTTAATTTGCAGTTTGAAAATCCGGTGATAAAACCAAGGCCTCAGCGCATTCTACTTGGTATATTAAGCCTGGCACTCTTTGTCTGATGAAATGGGTCCCGAACTTGAATCCGTACAAGCTGAACCCTATAGTTGCTCAAGTATAGATACGCCTCTATGAGTTAGGTATGGAGCACTGGGATCAGCCGTGCCTCTCAAAATGCCCAAAGTGATTGGCAATCCTCTGCAGATTGATGATAGAGCTCTAGCAGGTTAACAGGGTCATTTTGTTTGTATTCTGGTGGAAATTGACTCTGCTAAAGTTAAGGAATTACCGATGACGATAATGGCAAAGTTGGATGGCACCTTCACTTCAGTTTCTATCGAGTACGAGAATTACCCCGGTTTTTGTTCTTACTGCTATATCATTAGACATTCCGCTCATGCTTGTAAGCAAAGAAACACGTCATCCAATGTCAATCACGGGAATCTTGCTCCTCTGGGGCGCCAACGATCTAATCTTGAACTCGGTCTAAATCGAGGGGGTGATTAAAGGGCCGTACCTTACAGCTTTCCAACGTTTATCGCCCAAAGAACACGACGGCTCCACAAACCACTCCACTTGGTATATCTATTCCGCAAACCACTCCACCGGTTGTATCTAATCCTTTCCAAGGTTTGAGTCGTGCAGACACTTCTCCCATTGGGACGTCAGATGTGGGTGAGGGGCCTAGCATAAGTACGCATCCACTTCCTCATTTTAGTAGTCCCTACCCCCCAATTACATTTCCATATAGTATGGGGGTTTCTACTTCTGGCACAACTCAAACAATTTCTCCGGGCTAGTTTTCGGAAAGTTCCTCGACTTGCATGACCCCAAGTGAGACTTCGCCCTCACTATCTACCTCACCTATAGATGTCATTTCGCCCCAGTAGGCTCAGAGTAAGGATTCACACTCTAGCAGTTCGGCCCAGCGCGCATTGACTCTACATTCTTTTTAAGGAATGGATAGGGTGGCTTCATCTCGGTTTTCTGTAGCCCCATCGTCTACATTTTTACCACTGATGGAGATGAACATGGATGTTCATGGGAGATGATCGGATTCAAGCGGCGAAACTTTGGTTAACTAATGAATTGTTTGGTCTGGAACATTCGAGAGATACTTAGCTCCCAATCTCAAAACTACCTCTGGGACTACTGTCTGACGCACTCTCCTGATAGGCTAGCTATCATTGAGCCAAAAGTCAGGTTTACTTCGATTAACCATCATTTCTGGACTACCCTGCATATGAATTTTGTTGGGGAGAATTCTCCCAGGGTCAGTCCCCAACATCGAATCTTTTCTCGGTTTCAGTTGGCAAACAATGTTGCCATTTTCTCGATCTCTAAGCAGATGATTGTTTTTTAGATTACTACACACACGAACTATTTCTTTCTAGGGTTCGTGCATGCTTTGAACAGTATGGTCGTGAGACGTCTCTTATGGCACAAGCTAGTTTGCCTTCCTGCTTTACTAATTTATCTTATGGGTGATTTCAACGTGGTCTTCGACTGTTCTGAACACATTGGGAGTGCTCCCTCCTTTACTGTGTCTTCCGGGGAGTTTCATCATGCCATTGATGATGCTTTGTTTATCGAAATCCCGGTGGTGGGAACCCACCTCACTTGGGTTCTCGTCGCTCTAATGATGAGATAAAAGCTTCTAAGTTGGATAGGGTCGCTAATGACCTTTTTCTTCCTCGCTGGGATACTTTTGCTGCCTCTACCCTCCCTCGTATAAATTTGGACCATAATTCGATTATTCTTACTTGTTCAGATTCTGCCTCCAGCACGCATCGTCCTTTTAGCTTTAAGCATATCTGGGTCCATCACGAGGGCGTCTTAAAGCTCGTTTCAAATTCTTGCTCCTTTTCCTTGCATGTTAATGACCCGATTACCTTAGTGGTTCATAATCTTAAGTGGCTCAAGTCTACGATGACGACTTGGAATAGGTTGACTTTCCGCAGTGTTCACCTACGCTTGAAATCTTTGTATGAGGACCTCTTGTCTCTTCAAAACGAGATTGATGTGCATGGTTATTCTTACATGCGCTTTACCAGAGAGGTGGATCTTCAGGTCCTGATTAACCGTACCCTCACTCAACAACAGACTTTCTTTAGTCAGAAACATCGTCTTTCTTGGCTTCGGGACGGGGATAGGAATACGGCTTTCTACCACAAGACTCATCTGCTTAAGAAAGCCTGCCCAGACATTCATTATAAGGTCATCAATAGAAATCTTACCTTCGATGAGAATCGCATCTCGCAGCATGTTGTTTTATTCTAATCTTCCTTAGTCTTTGACAATGTGGGACAACCTGATATGGCTTCGGTCCTCTCCGGCATTCAGCACCTCTTTCCTCTCAAGCTCTTGACTCAGCACTATTCTTTGCATCTAGATATTCCTTTGATCGTTAGGATTCGTGCAGCAGTCTTCGCTGTGCCTTCAGACGGCGCTCCTGGTCCGGACGACTTTGGGGACATTTTCTTTTAGAAGTGTTGGGACATTATTCAGGATGATATTATGACAACTACCATTTATTTCTTCACCACTGGTTTTATTCCAGTGGGTCTCAACAATAATTTTGTTGTGCTCATTCCTAAAATCAAGGATGCTACCAGGTTGAGGACTTTAGACCGAACTATTTTGAGCAATTTCTTATTTAAAATCCTTACCAAGATTCTCGTGATGTGGTTGGGGCAAGTGGCCCCCTTTACCTCTTTCCATACCAATATGGCTTTATCCCTAGCCTCCATATTCATAGTTACATTACCCTTGCTTCCAAAAGTGTCAATTGCTTAAATAGAAATTCCTCCAGCGGGAATATGGCCCTGAAGATTGACATCTGTAAGGCTTTTGACACGGTCCGATGGGATTACCTTTTGATGATTCTCAAGCTTATGGGATTCCCGAATTTCTTTATTGACCGCATTTGTATGGTTGTCAACTCTGTCAGCTTTCTATTCTTATTAACGGCATCCTATAGGGGGTATTTTAGTTGTTTCGAGGGGCGTCACGCAGGGGATCCCTCCCTTGCTTTTTGGAATTCAGAGGATATTCTCGATAGGCTTCTTGATCATTCTGTCTCTATGGAAAGCATTAGCCCTATGATGGCTAAGAGAGGGATTTGTTGCCCTACTTATTCCTTTTTATGTCGATGACATCCTGGTTTTCCGCAGCTTCACCAAAGACCATTCGTAAAACTAGAGATATTTTGGAGGAGTATGAGTCGATATCTAATCAAATTTTCAATCTATCTAAGTCGAAGGTTTTCTTTGGGAAGAAAGTTAACCGATGGTCTACAATGGTGGTTCGTAGAGAGATCGAAGTCATGGAGGGCAGTCTGCCCACTTCTTATCTGGGGGCACCACTTTTCATCAGTGCCTCGAAGGCTACTCATTTTCACGATGCTACAGAGAAGATTATTGCCAAATTTGGCATATGGAAAGGCACCTCTCTGTCCTTTGTTGGTCGTGCTTGTTTGGTTGATTCGGTTTTCTCTAGTTCTATGGTTCATAGTACGATGGTCTATCATTGGCCTAGTGACTTGTTGAAGAAGATGGAGATCACTATGAGGAATTTTATTTGGTCAGGGGACTCAAATACTAGGGGTTTTTGTAATATTTCTTAGAAGAAGGTCTGCTCCCCCAAGCAAGATGGTGGCTTAGGTATTCGCTACATTCGCTTGGCTAATGCAGCTTACTTACTCTACTTCACCTGGGTTGTGCTTACGTCCTCGGAGAAGTTGATATTGCACGCGCGGTGGCTTTGCCCCGATGGGGCCCCTCGTATCTATTCGGTCACTTCGTCCTTGCAAGGAGGACTCCACCGGTGCTTCAAACGAATTAATCAGACCATCCTCTGGATTGCCAGTCCTTGTTCAGATGTCCGATTTTGGCTTGATAATTGGCTTGGCTATATCAGTACTGATCGTGTCCATATCCCCCGGGAGTATCGCAATCGATTTTCACATGCTATCTCGGACTACTATGTGGATGGAGTATTGAACCTCACAGCGGATTTAATTTTAGCTTTCCCGTCGATTGCTAAGGACATTGTTGCTTATGCTTTCTCTCTGAAGACTATCGATCATAGGTTTTAGATGGGCTCGTTCGATGGCGCGGTTACTTCCTCTACTTCTTATCAATTCTTACGGCCCTCCATTCCCTCCCCCTCCTGGATTTGGGCCCCCTTCATCCCCAACTGTCGTTGCATAGTGATTTGGCGTGCTATTCATCATAAGCTTCCCTCTTGGGAGCATTTACATTCGTGTGGCATTGCGGGACCTTCGGTATACGTTCTCTACCATAGTTTAGGGAAGTCCCTTGATCATTTATTTTCTACTTATCCTTTTACTTTACGCATCTTTCAGTTTGTTTGTTGGACTTTTGAGGTTTGTTTAGATTTTGATGTAGGTTTTCTTAGATTGCTTTTACATCCAATGTCATTACGTTTTAGCCCATGTATTAGCTCCCTTTGGTGCAGGTTTTCATAGATTGCTTTTACATGCACTGTCATTGTGTTTTAGACCACGTATTAGCTCCCTTTGGCATTTTGCTTTTGTCTCTTTGGTATGGGCTATTTAGTTTATGCGCAACTAGGTTATTTTTTAGGACGTAATAGTTTTGGTGAACAAGGTGGCGTCACATATTTGAATTCTGTCTTGGAAGCGAATCACTTCAACCTGGGTTCTATTAACAACACCCCAACGGATCTTATAATATTGTGCAGACTAGGCCTTCCCTCTCGTCCTAGAACACCATCCCATTCGGTCTCAGCTCGTTGGAAACCCCCTTCCTTGGGCTGCATCAAAATCAATTCGGATGGCATTGCTTTAGGCTCCCTGAGCCTAACATATGGTGGTGCAATATACAGGAACTCTTGAGGCTTTCCTTGTGGATGCTTTTTCATCTCTTTTCGCAGAGGTTTCATGTTCCAGCCCGAGCTTGCAACTACCATTACAGTGATTGAGATTGCGATATCTAAAAGATGGCATAATATTTGGCTGGAATGCAATTCATCCTATGTAGTGGGACTTTTCTCTCACGTTCTACTATCGTTCCTTGGCAGCATAGGCTCTAATGGCTTCGAGTCCTTCACCTTACATCGAAGATCACTTTTTGGATATCTCATATTTTTCGAGAAGATAACCAGACGGCGGATGCGCTCTCAAAATTATGCACACAATTCACTTGGTGGGATCATCCCTCACCGGCTATATTTTAGAATGCTTATCGTGATTTTTATGCTGAAATTTTTAGGACGGATTGATGTTACCCTTGGTCTGTTTGGTTTTTCTTTTCTTTTTCTGGTGATGCGAGATCAAGGACGGCTCTACTTCATCCATCATTTATTTAGCTTATCCTTGCCCCTCCCCAGTCTTTTCTTTTGCAGGTTTCCTTGCATTGTGTTATCGCTATACTTATGGTTTGGCGGATTCTTGATTATAAGATCATTGTTGGTACTCTTTTCCCATTATTGGGTTTTTCCCAATAGGTTTTTCCAGTAGTGGATTTTAACGAGGCCAACAGGATTCCTCCTACTTCGAGAGGGTCCAAAAATGCCCTTTTTGGGCATCTCGGCATGTTGCTTCTTTGTTAAACGCCAGGCAACCCTCACGTTACAGTCTCTACCATTGCCATAGTTTCCTTATCCTCGCGATGTGTGCTGCCACTTCTCGATCTTTAGACTGCTACTCTCGCTGCATCCATTCGTCCTTCCCACGAATGGCTTGCTTCAGCCACCAAGACAGTTAGTATGAGAGTTTTCATCACACGTTATTGTGTTATGTGATTTGTATATCTAGTTCTTATTACCATTCTCAGATCAAGTTGATATCGGCCTGTCGGTTTTCTCTTTGTCGTCCTGTCAGCCTTGTAGCTTTCTAGCTCTTACTTAAAGAGATAGGGACTTACTTACTTTTTGTTTTGCCATTTTAGCTTTTTATATAAGCAACTATTGATCGAATAACCAAACCTATCTAATTATTCTAACAACTAATATGTTAGTGATTTCAACTCCTAAACACACAGCTAAACTGAATCTGGAAATCGCACAAAGATCAATCTGAAAACACACTCTTAATTCGGCCAAAGTTGTGACCGAACATGACTTACGCAGAACAGGAAATATAAATGAATCACACACAAGTTTTACGTGGTTCGTTCAAGATGAACTACATCCACGGAGGCAAGGCACACCTCAATCCACTAAGAAATCCAATCAATTACAGAGAATACACTCAGAAACCAAAATGCCCAATTCTGGAACAAATTAGGGCAGAAACCGTTCCCTCTCAAAATACTCTCTCTAATCTAAGAAACTGGAAAATTGCTCGACGTAGTGTTGTTCTCCTTGATGAGAGCTTTACAATGATATAAGAATTGAAGCTCGAATGTAACCGTACAAAAAGTTCTAACTGAATCAAGTTGAGCTCAGCTACCGGACAAAAATGACGGTTTTCTTCGTCACAAATCCTGAACTAACTCGTCACAATCAGCGGTTATTCACAACTGCCACGAACCCGGCTCATCCTGTACAGCTTTGCTTCTTGATGCTCAAACCCGGTCCAAACCTCCGGTTCTTCACCTCTTGAACCCGGTTCCACATTCCCAACACACCATATTACCAAGTATAGCTCACTTGATGAGATTGAACACTACCTCACAAATCTCCACCTCAATGAATCAAGTGTCCCTCTTAATGCCTCACCACTGCCTGTCTGTTATTGTTCTTCATGACATTGCTCAAGCTGCAGCAAGCTCGAGCAATGCTCCACTTTGTTTCCAGGTACACCCTTTGTAAGAAAATCATCAGGATTATGCAATGTGTGTACCTTCTTCACCTCCACAGAACCAGAATCAATGATATCTCTAGCAAAATGTAACCTAACATCAATGTGTTTTGACCTTTCATGAAATGCTTGATGTTTCACAAGGTGTAAAGCACTTTGATTATCACAGTAGATTGCCACACACTTCTGCTTGATATCCAAATCTCTCAGAACCCCTTTCAACCAGATTGCCTCTTTGATAGCTTCAGTTAGAGAGATATATTCTGCTTCTGTTGTTGATAGTGCCACAACAGATTGTTGTACACTTCTCCAGCTGATGGCTGTTCCAAATAAGGTAAACACAAATCCAGAAATGGATTTCCTTGTGTCTATGTTTGCTGCAAAATCAGAATCAGCAAACCCCTCCAATGCAACAGCACTTCCATCCACTCTTTTTTCAAACTTCAGTGACAAATTCACTGATCCTTTCAAATACCTCATCACATGTTTCAAAGCTTCCCAATGCTCAACTCCTGGATTTGACATGAACCTGCTTACTAAAGACACAGCATATGCCAAGTCAGGCCTGCTACAAATCATTCCATACATAAGACTTCCAACTCCACTTGCATAAGGAATATTGTTCATATGTATGATTTCCTCTTCAGTCTTTGGGCATTGTTCTTTGGAAAGTTTCTTCTGTAGATTTACTGGAGTGGAGAGAGGTTTGGCTTCATGCATATGAAACCTCTCCAATACTTTCTGTAGATATTGCCTCTGAGATAACCAAAGCACTCCAGCTTCTCTGTTTCTTAGAATGTTCATGCCCAATATCTTCTTGGCTTCTCCCAGATCTTTCATGTCAAATTCAGCATTAAGTCTATCCTTCAACCACTGTACCCTCTTTTTGTTCCTGCTGGCAATTAGCATGTCATCCACATACAATAGAAGGAAAACTTTATCTTGCTTTGAACCTTTGTTGAAGTAAACACAACTGTCATAAAGACTTCTTACAAAGCCAACACTGATCATGAAGTCATTGAACCTCTTATTCCACTGTCTTGGACTTTGTTTAAGTCTATATAGTGACTTCTTCAGTAAACATACTTTGTCTTCTTTCCCAGGAACAACAAAGCCTTCTGGCTGTTTCATATATATTTCCTCATTGAGTTCTCCATGTAAGAATGCTGTCTTTACATCCAGTTGTTGTAATTCCATGTCCTCCTGTGTGACTTTTGATAAAAGCAACCTGATTGAGCAATGCTTTACCACTGGAGAGAAAACCTCATTGAAATCAATCCCTTCTCTTTGTGTAAAGCCCCTAGCCACCAATCTTGCTTTAAACCTCACCTGTTTGGATCCTGCTGTCTCTAGTTTCTTCTTGTATATCCATTTAGAGCTTACAAGTTTCTGACCTTTTGGTTTCTCCACCAATATCCAGGTCTTATTCTTCTCCAGGGACTCCATCTCTTCAGTCATTGCCTGTATTCAGTGTTCACCTTCTTCACAGTCTAGTGCTTCTTTAAAACTACTAGGCTCTTGTGATTCCAGGTCTTCAGCAACACTCAAGGCATAATAAACACTCCCTGCTTGACCATAGAAATCAGGTTTGTTGATTGTTCTTCTAGGCCTGTCCCTTCCAATGCTGTATTCTCTGACATTTTGTGAAGGTCTAGTTTGTTCTTCTTCTTCTGATGATGAATCACTATCTTGTAGATTTTCTTGTGGTTGAGGTGTGTGGTTATCTTCAGCAGGACGCTCCACCTGAATTGATATCTCCTCTGTCTCTGTAGCACCATCAAATTCTTCCTTAGAGCCTGTAGAAGAGTAATCCATCACATTCTCATTAAACTTTACATCTCTACTTGTGATTATCTTCTGATTTCCCTTCTCTAAGCACCACAATCTGTAGCCCTTTATTCCATCCGCATATCCAAGAAATACACATCTGAGAGCCCTTGCATCTAGCTTGTCTTGCTTGATATGGACAAAAGCAAGACACCCAAACACCGTTAACCCTTCATAAATTGGTTTCTGTCCACTCCACACCTCTTCAGGTGTTTTGAACCCAATCACTGATAAGGGTGACCTGTTAATGAGATAACATGCTGTAGCAATGGTTTCTCCCCAAAATACCTTTGGTAACCCAGCATCCAACAGCATACACCTCACTCTTTCAAGAAGAGTCCTGTTAAGTCTCTCAGCAACTCCATTCTGTTGAGGATTCATTGGAACAGTCCTGTGTCTCTTGATTCCTCTTTCTTCACAGAAGTTTGTAAACTCAGTAGAGAGATATTACAGTCCATTATCAGTCCTAAGGTGCTTCAGCTTCTTCCCTTTGACATTTTCCAGTTGAATCAACCATGTTTTGAACTTATGAAAAGCATCACTCTTGTTCTTCATCAACATGATCCATACCTTTCTGCTGTAATCATCAATCAAGGACATGAAATACCTTGCACCACCATGAGATTCTGTTCTTGCAGGACCCCATATGTCAAAGTGAACATAATCTAATGGCTCTTGAGTTGTGTGAACACCCTTTCCATAGGGCAGCTTCTTGGATTTGCCCAAAGCACACTGATCACAGAACTCCAGTTCTTGATTTCCCATATTTCCAATTACTCCACTTCTTGACAGTTCCTTCAACCCTTTCTCTCCTATGTGTCCAAGTCTCTTGTTCCATTTAGCAAGCTCTGAACTGCTCAAGACCATATCCACACTTCCAACAACAGGTGAACCAATCAAGATAAACAATCCATTATGCTGTCTACCTTTTATCACCAATTTCCCATGTTTTGTGATATGCAATAATCCATCTATTGAGCTAAACTGACATCCACTGGTTACTAAAGAACCGAGAGATAAAAGATTTCTTTTAAGGCCAGGAACATATCTTACATTTGAGATGACTCTGACCACACCATCAAACATCCTTATGCTCACTGATCCAACTCTTTTGACCTTGCATGATTGGTCATTTCCCAGGAGAACATTTCCACCATCTTCTCTCTTCAGTTCATCAAACCATGACTGGTGTGGACACATATGAAAAGAACAGCCTGTGTCCAAGACCCATTCCTTTACCATTCTTGATTCAGTAACATTTAATACTTCTGGAGGGTCTTCTTGATGATCAATAGCAGCAGCTTCTGCCCCTTGATTTCCACCTTTCTTATTTCTCTTAGGACAGTCCTTCTTCAAGTGACCTGGCTGCTTGCACTTGAAGCATTTCCTCTTCTCAACCCAGTCATTCCCCTTCTTAGGATTAGAATCCCCTGACTTTGGATCCTTAGCATTCTGTCCCTTCTTGCCTTGCCAAGGTTTCTTGAATTTGACATTCAAGCCTTCTCCAGATTGCACCATGCCTTTATCCCCTTGAGTCTGGAAGCATTTAGACCTCAGAGCCTTCACTATTCCATCATAGGATAGCTGCTCATCTCTCCCATACATCAAGGCATCCTTAAAGCTTTCCATGGGTTTTGGAAGAATGTTTAACACCATCAATGCCTTGTCATCCTCCTCCAATTTCACATCCAGATCTTCCAATTCTTCAATCATCTTAATGAACTCATCAAGTTGATCAGAAATTACCTTGTCTTCAGTGATCTTGAAGGCCAACATCTTCTGCTTCAAGAACAGCTTGTTGGAAACTGACTTTGATTGATACAGTTCTTCCAATCTCCTCCATGCTTCTGAGGAACTCTTGCATCTTGAGACCTCCCTCAACGGTTTATCACCCAAACATAGGAAGATAAGACTTAGGGCCTTCTTATCCACTGATGCAAACTTGGATTTCTCAGTTTCTTCCCCTGAATCCAGAGGTATCAATGCAAGATCAAGGCTGTTGTGAACCAATACTGCATTCATCTTGATCTTCCACAATGTGAAATCATTCCTTCCTGTGAACTTCTCAAAATCCATCTTCATACCAGCCATTCCTTCCCTTCTTCAAGCTGTGAGAGTTGAATTCCCACAGACGGCGCCACTTGTTAGTGATTTCAACTCCTAAACACACAGCTAAACTGAATCTAGAAATCGCACAAAGATCAATCTGAAAACACACTCTTAATTCGGCCAAAGTTGTGACCGAACACGACTTATGCAGAACAGGAAATATAAATGAATCACACACAAGTTTTACGTGGTTCGTTCAAGATGAACTACATCCACGGAGGCAAGGCACACCTCAATCCACTAAGAAATCCAATCAATTACAGAGAATACACTCAGAAACCAAAATGCCCAATTCTGGAACAAATTAGGGCAGAAATCGTTCCCTCTCAAAATACTCTCTCTATTCTAAGAAACTGGAAAATTGCTCGACGTAGTGTTGTTCTCCTTGATGAGAGCTTTACAATGATATAAGAATTGAAGCTCGAATGTAACCGTACAAAAAGTTCTAACTGAATCAAGTTGAGCTCAGCTACCGGACAAAAATGACGGTTTTCTTCGTCACAAATCCTGAACTAACTCGTCACAATCAGCGGTTATTCACAACTGCCACGAACCCGGCTCATCCTGTACAGCTTTGCTTCTTGATGCTCAAACCCGGTCCAAACCTCCGGTTCTTCACCTCTTGAACCCGGTTCCACATTCCCAACACACCATATTACCAAGTATAGCTCACTTGATGAGATTGAACACTACCTCACATAATATAACCACATAATATCTTGAATGGATTTTTCACTTGGAATCCCTTCTTGTGCTCACCGAGTCTCCCTACTCGCAGATGTTCGTACCTCCCGGTAGAAGGACAATTACATCAAAGTGTAAGTGTGAAGACCTAAACAAAAACATTTAATATTTGATTCTAACACTCAATGCTCTCACAAAGTATGTCTATATATATATATATATATAGACTCTCAATCCTTGAGGTCCAAGTATGTTCTAATCTAGACAAAATCTAATTTAACTCTGGATTAGATACTCCTTCCTTCTCTATTCTTCAGGTCTCTTCGATTCATCAATGGATATAGAAAGTAATCTCATACGTATCTTGAACTAGATCCTTGTGAATATGGATTCCTTCATCAGCACGGTATGTTGGATATTCAAACATCCTTGTGTGGAAAGTGTATCTTTGTAAGATCTTTAAAAGATGTTCTCGAAGATCCCAATCTAATTATGAAATCTTCTTCACTCTATACTGACCTTATATTTAAGACATGAATATGAGTTTTCCATCAGGTTAGTAGTTGATTTCCAAGCTTAAACTCAAAATTTTATTTCTTTGTTCAAGCTCCATGTTTGAGTTTGAGTTTGAGTTTGAGTTTCCTTATTTGTATCCCTACAAAATAAGAGAATAATTCAAAACAGATCTAGAAGATTTTTTTAGTTAATATAAATTAACTAAACAGTAATTAATCGAATAAAATATAACTAAATATAATGATGTTGAATCTAGACTAACTAAACATAATACAAAATATTACAATTGAATTCAAGATTGTTTTGAATATAATGACAAGATAATAATTATGAAAATATAGAAAATATATTCCGTAACAAGGTATAAATACAATATAATGTAAAGGAAAATTTTGGAAATGGGTGGGTTGTATTAAGAACGTTGGGTATACATTTTTTTAATAAAAGTGGAGCATATAAGTAAGAGACCCTACTAAGGAATTTAGTGGGATACGTATAGTTCGCGTCTTTTACTAATATTCAATTGATATTGATCGAATATTTTAAAATGTAAAAATAAAGAGTCATGTCATACTAATTGAACACCTTAAAACGTGTTCAGTTGGTGTGGGCAAACACGATTATATTTGTTTGATCAAACTGATGGTACACATTTATTAAATGTATTTTAAGGATAAAGTTGTTAATAGCTCCAGCTGTATGAAAATTTAAAGTCAGGCTCTGTAAAAAAAAATTATATTAAGCATAGCTCGTTGTATCCGTAGAAAGTGTACTAATAATTAGTAACAGAACTCGAACAAAAGAATAGAATTCCTTGTATTCGGCGTGGATTTTTTCTTTTACATAGAATAATAAGATGATGATTATTCATAGGCAATAATTTTGGCAATGAAGATTATAGCACAAAGAATGTAAATAGTCTCGTTCTCCTATCCATTAGGATATTTTATTTCAAATCATATTCCATGTTGTATTCTTTTATTTGAAAAATCGTGTTATTATTAAAAGTTGAGTAGTTCTATTGTACACCAACTGAATGGATTTAGATTCGTGCAATTCAGGTCGAGGGCGAATCCACTAGGTTGTAAATAGTTTTTCATAAAATGTATTAGCGTTTCTGTTGAAATATATTACCTTTCCAAAAAGGATATATACATTTTCAACATGATACATTTCATCAGGACAAGTAATACCTTCTAATAAGTGAAACGTTTTTATGAAGAACTGCACACAACCCGAATTACATGAATCTAAAATCTATGAACCTAAAGTATATATAAACTTATGTTAAAAATAGTGTGACTTTTGGTGGAGACACTTTTATTCTTGTTAGAATGGGGTTAATATTGGTTTGAGATATAAAACTAGATATCATAATTCAATAATTATTCTGTATTTTCCTAAAACCTTCATCCATCATTTCTATTAGTTTTTATTTCTCAATAATTATAACTAACCGTTTTACAATAATCAAATTATTACTAATAAATTTTATCGTAATAAAAAGTTACACCAATTCATTTTTTCAGCAATAATATAACATATACAGTTAAACCCAATCATATACAATCTCAAAATAGATATATAATTTGTTGTTCAACTTTCTTTCTCAATTCCAAAATTTTATTTGTGCTACTTTTAGGTAATTAACCCTAAACCAGACATGCTCCTAGTTTTTGAGAATATGAGTCCTTCCATCAAAATTTAAAATTTGAGTGTTAGTCAGCACTCAATTCCAGCTTTTTTGAAGTAAAATCAGACACACAAACACAAAATAAAATAGAACCTTCTTATTAATTACGAGGGTCCCGGCTTCCATGATGTTATTCTAAGCCCTCCTACCCCCTATATATTTTCAGTGAGGATTTAAAGCTTCAATTATATTTTTAGGTTATATATTGGTTGAAAGATTTGAAGATAGATTTGAAATTTATAGGGGTTGTATATGAATTAAGAGATTTAAAATACATCCAAATCCTTTTAGATTTTGTTAGATCATAAATACGGATCGAGATATATTAATTCAAATTAATAATTGCATTTCAAATTTTTTAATTCCATAAACTTTAACATTTTGTTTCACAATATATTTTTCATAACCTACCATGTTCAGTAACATAAATAAAATAGAATTACTCCCTCATGATCAGGGTTCGGTATCTCGTTTGGAGATTGGTGTGCACTTCGATCTTCTTGGGAGTTCTCTTCATGATCTTCTCTTTTGTTGCATTTGCTTTCTATTATTAATTAGTTATATATGTGCCCACGTCGACGTCAGATTTAAATTTTTAGGGTTTTATGTGGTATCTTGTTTTGTGTCTTCTTTGTTTGTCTATTTATAGTAGGGTTACGCATCGTTCCATATTGGAGTACCATAGAGTTCAAGAAAAAAATTTGGGCATATTATATAGCCGACAATAGGGATAACATAGATGCGGATTAAAAGGAGGAGACTCCGATTCTGATTGAAGGAGATCAGGGCCTGAGTAGTCGTCGATCTACATTATGTTTGAAGGAGATCAGGGCCTGAGTAGTCGTCGATCTACATTATGTTTGGTTGCAAAGGTGTTAATACAGAAATCCTTCAATGAAATCGGCTTCTCAGAGGCCATGAGTGGACACGGGAACCTAAGAAAGGATTAACTACAAGAGAAGTAACATCGGAACTTTTCCCATTCCAATTTAATCACTTTGATGATATGGACTACATATCATTATTAGAACTGTGGCACTTTTAGAAAGATCTTGACATCCTCAAAGAGCTCGAATTTAGTGAACAACCCTCTGTTGTGAAAAATACTCATGTCCCATTATGGATACGAGTCTACGATTTACCAATGGCAGCTTATACATCACATTACTTTAAATCTATTAAAGATCGGTGTGGTCGATATTTGGAGACTGATCCAAAATCCTTGGATGGATTTAATCGCAGCATCCGCATGAAGGGAATGGTGGATGTGTCCCGGCCAGTAAATAAGTGTGTAAAAAGGCTCCGATAGGTGGACACTGTTTAAATATGAGAGACTTGCTAGCTTCCATTATGCATGTGGGTTAATAGGTCATATGAAGCGTGAATGTGATGTGGTGGAGGATCGAAGTGAATTACATGACATATTGGACCCGAAGCTCCCGTTTAGAGAGTGGATAAAGGCTTCTTCATTGAAGAAGTTTACAGTAAAAAGCTGAAGGAATTATCAAGGATAATTCCACAAGGTCTTCAAATGGAGATGAGCTCATGAAATTAGCAATAGGCCTTAAACACATAGCAGTGGAGGAAGTAATGCATGCTTCCACTCTTGATAGAATACAGGTGTCCAATACAGATGCTACAAAGATGTCACAAGGATATGAGTATTACCTAAATATGAGCCCCGACGCGTGCATGTTCGTGCACCGAGAAACCATTACCCACCATCTTTTGATAATAACCAGAAAATGTAATCACATTTACCTAATTCCAACACCACAACCCCTACAAACTCGACTATATACCCCAGCTCACTACACAGTCATACCAACTTCTAATCTTACTAAAACCACCTCCAACATACTTATACCTCAACCTCAGTCCCCCTCATCTACACGCAACACATGTCTAAGATCTGAAATGTTAAACCTAATACCAACCTCCGAACTTATAAAGCTTGTACCAAACATAACTCCCACCCACTCACAAATACACAATATATTATAACCTACATCCGAAGCCACATCATCACTCCATCCATCAAATACCTAACCTCTACCCTTGCCAAACCCAAAAAAAGCCCACTACCGAACCTACATATAAAAATCGAGCACCAACCCCTAAACATTAAGCCTACATCATATCTAGATCAACGTATACATGTTGATTTAACCTCACCTACCTCCAACTCTTATGCCAAAAAACAGACCAAGATCTTTTCGGAGGACTAGTGTAAAACTTGAGAAGAAAAATTGTGAAAGTGACATCTCGGTGGAGAAAGATTGTAGAGGCATTAAAAGAGAATTGATTAATGAAATAGAGTTGGATAGAGATGAAAAGATATGGAGGTTTATGGATATTGATGCTACAAACCAGGACCTTAATCTAATGGCGGAGGCTACTCAGCAGTCCCTCCGATCGCCATGAGTATCTTAAGTTGGAATTATCGCGGGCTGGGGAACCGGGTAGCAGTTCGGGCACTTTTAGTGTTCCTACATGAGGAAGATCATAGTGTTGTTTTCCTCATGGAGATAAAGTTAAATATGTTGCAAATGCAGTATCTAAATATGAAGACACTCCATTTTACAGGTTGCTTCCCCGTCCCTTGTGAGGAGATTGGGAAAAACAAAAAAGGAGGGATGTGTATGTTATGGAAAGAATTATTGTCCTGTGAGCTTATGACTTTTATCCAATCATCATATTACGGAACAAGATCCTGAAAGAGAGTGGTTGATGGTAGGTATTTATGGTTAGCAGGAAAAACATATGCGGGACAATACATGGCGTTTACTTTGGTGTTTGAAACTGCATCAGGATCATGCTTGGTTATGTATGGATGACCTCAACGAAGTAATGTGGAGATTGGAGAATCAAAGGTAAAATGATCAAATTACAGGAGCCATGATGAGACTCCGCGATGTGCTGTCCGAATGTAAGCCGAGAGACTTGGGCTATCTTGGACATCGATTTACATGGACTCACGACCAACAAGGACTAAAAAATATACAATATTGATCTGGTCGTTTTATGGTAAATGATATGAGGATTTCTTTATATCCTCGTTGCGGTGTTCGTCATCTAGTTCGAATACAATCCGACCACTGTTCTACAAAGTTGGAGCTTTCATTTAAAGAGACAAAAGGGTCGGATTAGGATAGGATGAAACCAGACCATTTTGCTTTGAAAAGATGTGGGTTACCCATCCTAGGTGTGAAGCGATGCTACAATGTGGATAGGGGGAACATATACAAGGTCTGACCATTATGGACAGGATATAACAATAAGCTTCAGTCTTAAAGGAATGGAACAAGAGTGACTTTGCAAATGTGGCTAAGAAAATAAAGGAACTTAAAGAAAAATTAGCCCAACTCCATAAGCGAAATCCGATCTAAAGTGTAATTAACAAGATGAAGCAGATTGAACGCGAACTTGAGAAATTTATGAAATTGGAGGATACGATATGGTTCCAAACGTCGAGGGCTTTATGGTTGAAAGATGGTGACAAGAACACTTCGTTTTTTTCATCAAAAAGCTTTACAATGTCATCAAAGGAATGTTACTAAGATAAGGAACAAGGATATTGTCTAGGTCAAGAGAGATAAAGAGAAATATGTATGTTATCTGGGGTTACTATTCTACGTTGTTCACGTCAGAAGGGTCATGTAATATGCACAAAATTCTGGAAAATATTGAACCTAGGGTAACTCCGAACATGAGCACTTTGTTGATTGTACTATATACTGCTAAAGAAATTTAGAAGACTCTGAAACAGATGTATCCAGCCAAAGCACATGGACCCAATGCCCAATGGTATGGCTCTACTTTTTTTCAATCTGACTGGCATATTATTACATCTGACGTTATATCTACTTGCTCGAATATTTTGAATAAACGAGCAAGATCCCATATTGTTAAATCATACTTCTATTATACTAGTCACAAAAGTTAAGAAACCAGAGTCTCCTAAAGATCATGTCCTATTAGTCTCTGTAATGTCATATTTCATATTATTTCTAAGACCATTGCAAATAGGATGAAATTGTTGTTAGATTGTGTCATATCCCCTTTTCAAAGTGCTTTCATTCTAGGTAATCTTTATTCTAATAATTTATTTGAAACCTTTCATTTTATGAAAAAAAGGGAATCGGGGTACGCTTGCTCTCAAACTTGATATGACAAAAGCCTATGATAGGGTCTAGTGAGGTTTCCTTGAGGCAATGTTGTTAAAAATGGGGTTTGATCAAATATGGGTTAGATTGATAATGAGATGTGTATGTACAGTTTCCTATTCGGTTCTTGTGAGTGGTGTTCCCACGGCCCCTTTTATTCCTACAAGAGGACTCCGACAAGGAGACCCTATATCACCCTATCTTTTCTTATGTTGTGCAGAAAGCTTTCCATCATTATTACAGGTCGCAAGGAGATAAAACAGAATTAACAACAAATTGTAACGTACCAGAAGCAAGGAGATCTAATTATAGCCAAATTCTGGGTGTTCGAGGTGTTGATGGTTACCAAAAATATCTGGGTCTACCTACACTCATTGGGAGGTCTAAGAAACAAGGATTTCATATTATAAAGGAACAAGTGATTAGTGGGTTCAAAGGCTAGAAAGAATGCTCTTTAACGAAAGTTGGCCGGGAGGTATTGCTTAAAACTATAATCCAAGCTATACCCGTATATACGATGAGTTGTTTTATGTTAACGGTAACTGTGTGCCAGAATATAGAACGTAAAATTGCAAGATTCTTTTGGGGGAGTACTACCGAGGCGAGGATACAACACTGGGTAAGTTGGGAAAAAATTACTCGGTTAAAAAATGAAGGTGGCTTGGGGTTTTGGGAATTACAATAGTTTAATGTAGCAATGGTGAACAAATAGGTGTGGAGATTGATACGAACCCAGGATCATTGGTTGCACAAGTTTTGAAGGCTAGGTATTATCCAAGTACGGAAATACAAGAAGCCAACGGGATATATCAACCTAGCTACCTGCAGAGAAGTCTAATGACGTCTAGAGAATTAATTAACGAAGGGTTACCATGGAGAGTGGGCAATGAGAGATCTATTTGGGTTTGTAAAGGCATATGGTTGCCAAAGGATGGCATGTGTACGCCATCTGATATTAAAGATTATACCCGATTTGAGTGTATGGTGGATTGATTACTAGATGAGTAAAATAAGTGTTGGAAAGCTGAAGAAGTTCATCAAATCTTTAATGTGGAGGATACAGAATTAATAATGAGTATCACGGTGAGTGAGAGACTACCACTAGATGTTAAGGTATGGAGGTTCAATAAATTAGGAAAGTATATAGTTAAATCGATGTATCATGTAGCGGTTAATCTATTTTCGAAGAAGGGCGTAGATATTCCTGGCCCGAGTATCCAAAGTGGCTTCCGGAAAAAATTATGGAATATAAAATATAATCCGAAAGTTCGACATTTCTTGTAGTATACATGTCTAAATGCATTGCCAACGAAGGTAAACATTCTATAACGTGGTATGGCAGTTGATCCCGTATGTGCTTTTTGCGGGCTTGAGGAAGAGTCTCTTTCACATCTTATGATTCGATGTTCCAATGTGATTACTATTTATAAAAGGAGCCCGATCTGTCTTGATAATTGGCTGGGGACATCAACATCTTTTCGCAATTTAATCTGGGGTGTCCTTGACAAAATGCCAACTGAATTAGTGGAGATGGTGGTTTTCTTGGCATGGATCATATGGTGTCACCAAAATAAGTTGTATTTTGAATCTATTCCTTTCGATGTGCAGAAAATCTTAAATCAAATCGCTTCCAGATTCTAGGAATGGAGGGATTCTGCAAAAATCGGATACAAGAATGCCTCTGAGTTAATCATTCGGACAGATAGATGAAGTCGTCAATGGGCTAGAATAAATAAAATGTTAATGCACCTACATTCGCTGATTAAACAACATGGCTTGGCTTTGTTATTAGATGAAGACAATGTATTAGCTTTAGGGTCAAAGAGAGTTCGAGCACAAGGTTCGTCAATGGTGATGGAGGGTTTGGTGGTGAAATGGGCACTTCGTATAGCCATTGAAAGTGGACCGAATAATATGCAATTGAGAGCGACTGCATTCAACTAATTAAGGGTCTCAATGGCGATGAGACTGATTATGTGTATGGTAAGTTAGTGATAGGGAATATTCGAGCATTTGCACGGTATTCAAGCTTTACACATATGCAATAGGAAGTTAATAATGTTGCACATAATCTTGCACGGTATTGTTCTAGTGTATATATGGAACATGTGTAGATAGAGGAATGCCGTGGTAGAATAATATAGTAAAATAACTTCAAAAATTCAAGAATTTTATACAGACTACGCAAAACAAAAGTTAAAAGTTTAGTGGCTTCAAAAAACACATAAATTGCATGATAATACAATTTTTGAAATGTTAGTGACGATAACTCCGCTATTTGTTTTACGCATTCTTAGTTCTTTGGAATCCCCTCCAATTTCTCTGTCGTGTTACCCAATTTTACCTACAATTCTTGAAACACAAATTCTTATGTACACCAAGTACAATTTGGATATCAGACGCATCTACGAGTTGTTTAGAGTTTTTTTTCTGAAAAGATATCCCTATTTATACTTAAAGATATTACTTATTACTTATTTTGAATAAGGAATTAACTTTCAGTTGCAATTTTTCTTCAGAATAAGTAATATATTTCAGCATAAAGATCGATACATTTTCAGCACAATATATTTATTCAGAACGAATAATATCTTTCAATATAGAAAATAGTACATTTTTCAACATAAAACATCAATACGTTTTCAACACGGATATAAAATTCATATAATTAATATACAAGAGAACCACTCTTCTTGAAATTTTAAATTCATGGCCAAATAAGTTTTCCTATTCAATCACGGATGGTGATTTTTTTCTTCCTGTTTCGCTGCCCTTGATTGTTCTCGATCACTTCTCCATTCTTGTCTCATAATTATGGAGGCTTTGGATGTGTCTAGGGATCAAATTTTATTGGGGTTAATCAAGAACTACCTATGGCTTCTCTCTCATGCCATGGGTAGGGTTTTTTCACCCCACCCCCCTCAATGATGATTTCAAACGGAAAGGCTTTTACAGGATCTTCTCCCTTAACGTCAGAATCTGCAGTGCCTGCTCTGTGTGCTCCATTAGGGACATCGAGTTTAGCAGGTTTTCTAGACCCTGCTATATCTTCACACCATTATACATCTGTGCTTCTTCCTTGACAGCCTACAACTTCGCGCTAATGTTCGGGGATGTTGTCGCTGATACAAACCTGATTCAAGACCCTTCTTCTTTGGTTCTTGATTTTCTCGCTACTAGGGTTTCGGATCCTAGGTTGCCCACATACTTTAATCCGATGCACTCTAGGGTTTTGGGACTAAAGGTATACACGACTTTGACAGAAAATGATTTTCTGCCGTCGCCGACGTCTTTGGGTTGGAATCCTGATGTTTATTCTGGTAACAGTGCTAGACGAGGCAATTCATAATTGCATATTCGAGGGCATTCCCTGATTTGGAGAGCCTTAATCAATGATCTCGGCGATGTACAGGGGACTGATGCCGACCCTAAGTGTGCTTGCCTCCGACCTCAGTTTCGGTACACTGCATGTTTCGGCTATTGGATCTTCTCCGGACAGGTATCTATCTTTGGATTCAGGAATGGTTCAGCCGAAAAAGTAGTTTGCTGATGCGGTTTGAACTACGAAGGAGTTTGCTTCGGATGATCGTGTCCCATCTGTTACAAGTGCTCAAGGTTGGACACCTACTACTCCAGCTCCTCCTACTTAGCCGATGGTATGAGGTAACATTATATCTGTCTCGGTTGATGAAAACACATATCGTGAAGTGGTTAAATATTTTTAAACATACACGTTGAATGGTAGATTGTGGTACGTCAAGAAGGATAAACTGTGGTCAATGCCGAACTTCAAATCAAGATTGGAAATAATATGGAAAATTGATAAGCCTTGGCGTATTGTATCACTAGGAATGGGTTATTACAACTTTCAGTTTCCCATCGATAATGATAGGAATAAAGCATGTGCCAGGAATAGTTTGAGCTTGAAACTGGGTATGCTGAAACTGTCACGTTCCGTATAAAGTCCGGCCGACTGTAGCATAGGTATGGGTTCAGAATTATCAACCATCGCTTGAATATTGGTACATGCCTTTGATTATGGGTATTGCTAGAGCGGTAGGTACACCTCTTCGGCTTGATGAGAGAGGTGTGGACTGTGTGTATGGACATTATGCACGAGAGTTAGTGGATATTGATTTTCGTAATACTCTGCCGGAACAGATTATGGTAGATGGATTGGGGCATTGTTCTTTTGTTTCGCTTTGTTATGAGAATTGCCTGGATTTTTGCCCGCACTGCCAGATTGTGGGACATAGCGTAGATACTTGTAGGCAGAAAAAGGAATAAGTTTTATGTTGCTCCTCCTCACTCAAACACGAGGAATAAAGTTTTGCGGCAACGATCTCCATCCGGGGGTAGATCTAAAAATCGACATCACTCGTCAGGAGTATAGGCCCAAAACTGTCAGTTAGATGAATGCTCCTAATCAGCCAGTTCAGACTGACGGGCCCATTTGAAACTTGTTTGAGGCTTTAGCAGTCTTAGATGAGCCTGCTGTACAGAATGTGAAAGAGGGACAGACTGATCCAATACCTACCCCATCTGCTTATGTTGCCCCTCTGGTAGTTTCATCTACGACCATGTCCCTCGTGGTGGCGTGCTTATCTTTGAATTCATTTTTGGCTCTAGACGAGGTCGTCGGAGTTGATCAAGATGTCAATATGGCTCCCGACTCGGTTGTGGTTGCTTCATAGTCTTATGATCCCGCGGACTTGCAAGATGAGGATCGCGCCCCTACTTCACAGCATCGTTGCTCACCGTCCTTTGGTTGCAATTCACCTCGTGACAGATCAAGCCCATCTCAAAGTGATTTTACAATAGCCTCCTCAACTTTGTTAATGAAGGAAGCAGAGGCGGTCAGTCCTCATCCGCTGGCTCAACTCCCCCCAGTTATTACTTCTTCCCATCATCATGCACCGCAGGCTACTATGCGGCCCACTCGCAAGTCTGCTAGGTTGCAACCGTGCACCCTTATGAAACAAACTTGTCCTTTTGCCAATTGCAATATTGTTTTCAATAATTCGGGTAATGTTGCTTTAAAGGCAATGCAATTTTTGGCCAATATAAAGTGGGGCGATTATCTGGATGAGCTAGATCCAGATGATACCTTCCTGGGATCTTTTTTTTTTGTTAATATAAGTCCTCACTACGACGTTAGTCATTTTATTTTCATGTTTGATGGTGAGGATTCGATATGTGGATCCCATTTTTTTTCCATATTTTCTTTTCATTTGGTTTTATAAAGCAACTATCTGTAGTTGAATTCATGGCCATATTTAGATTTTTTGAACAAAATCAAACTGAACATGCAAATATGTGAAATATTGGGTTCTAATCATGCAAGATGCAACCAACAATACAAACATCATACTTATATGAGAAAAGATTAGTTAATCTACCAACCACAGAGAAGTGTATGTCTGCCGATGATACGTTAACATTACACATGCAAATTTTTTGGATAAAAATCATCATTTCTCAATAATTCTTAGGAAAAATTGGTAAAATTGCCCTGTAACTTTTATATAATTAAAAAGTTACCCTCTAATTTTGCTAGTTTAAAAAATTGCCCTGTAATTTGTAAAAAAAATTGGTAAATTTACCCATCAACCGGCTACTCCCGATTTTCGAACCGGTCAACTGTAGACGTGGCGCTTGAATGCTGATATGTGAATGGGTTTTGATACGTATTTTCAGAGGTGGCATAGTGTCTCACTTTAGGAGGGAAAAATGCACCCATGTGCCTGTCATATGCCTAAACTAGGGCTAAATTGGACACTAACACACCAAAAGGTCATCTTCCTCACACTTTATTGAACGGCTATCCCTCTCATCTCTAAACCCCGTTTTGTCCCCATCCCCACCGACCTCCGACCACGTCTGCAACCCACAATGCAGTTCCGAGATCCAACAAAACATGACGACCCTTGTCCTGATTATGGTAAGTTTGAGCAATTTTCTTGTTTTAATTCGATGTAGCGTATATGGGGTAATGTGTTTGAATTAGTTTATTCAGTTTATTTGGACTTTCATATCCCAATGTGATGGATTATTGTTATTTTATTCGCACATATATGTTGTTTAGTGGTAAGAGGTGTAAGGGGTAGGGTCTTCTCGTTTTTTATGTGTTCATGTGGGGGATAGTAACATGTGAAGTTTTGTTTTTCTTGTTGTGTGTAGACCACATAGGATTCTTCAGACTCTTTCATCCTTTTTAGGCTAGTGAAAGTTGCAAAAATTGTTTTGTCTGGTTTCGTGGTGAATGGGTTGTGGTCCCAACTCACATTTACTTAGCTGTGAATTAATGTGGACGATGGTGGTTAGAATTGAATTAGACTTTTTCTTTTTCAAGGATTGTGATATGGGATGTAGTACGTGTTTGAAATATGTACCGAGGGTTAGTTGGGAATTTTACATCCTCATTGTTTATCATTATGTGATTGCCAAATACTGAGATAAGTTCCTTTTGTCTTCACTACCAGGTCCTGACACTTCATTATACTACCTCTATCCCACCTTATTTTGCACACTTTCCCTTTTCGGCTGTCCCACCTTATTTTGCACACTCCTAAAAAGGAAACTTCTCCCACAATCTCCACCCTCAAAATTTCAACACTCAATCTCCACCTTTAAAAAAGTCAATGAAAAAGAAAAATCTATTTTTTCTTAACATCCGTGCCCGATCAACTGTGCAAAATAAGTCGGGATGGAGGGAGTATACATTTCGCATTCAATACGGAGGTGTAGTTGAGAACTGGGAGGGGGCCTACATTGGCGGAGAGGTGATCAAATTCAATCACGTAGACACTCAAAGATACACTCTGAGGGAGGTTCTTAAGTTTGTTGCCCACTTGGAGAATTGTAAGAACGCATTGTTGTAGGGAATGGCTAATGGAGAATTTTTTTTTTTACTCCAATTACCCATGATGGAGAACTGCAGCGTTTACTAGAAGATGCTAATGAAAACAGGGAGGTGTATTTGTACACAGAAAATCCCAATGGACAAGAAGATCCAGATATGCATGAGGTGTTGGTTGGGTCAGAAGTGAACATGGGAGAGAACACTAAATGATGGAAAGAAACAGGATGCAGTTAGAAGGGGTAAGAGGCTAGTTGAAATAATTAATTTGGCTGATGATGATGATGAAGATGACGGGGAGTGTAGAGACAGTTATTATTAGTATGAGGAAGAAGATGGTAATACGAAGGATGATGGTGATTTTTAAAAATTTATAGACAAAGATGTTGAATGGGCCGGCCTCCAAACTGATAAGGCCGATGATGATGGAGACACGGTTGAACCCAGTCATCAATTGGGGGAAGTTGATATGTGCTTAAGCGAGGATGATTTCCGGAGTGTACATGAATCTGACAATGATAATCCGGATAATATTGCACCTGATGGAGGCCCGACTACAGGAGATCACCTATGTCGTTGTTAGGCATGGTTTTTAGCACGAAAAAATAGTTTCGGGATATGATTGGTAGACATGCCATTCTTGAGAAATGATCGGTTAGTTTCAAGAAGAGTGACAAGCATAGGATTTATGCCATTTGTGACGCTAATAATTGTGAGTTCATGGTTCATGCTCTAAGGAGGCCGGGTGAGACCTCTTTTGTTGTTACTACATGTATACCGTATTATACATGTGCCCCGCATATAATGTTAGGAACATGAGCAGCAGGTGGCTAGCTAGCAGGTTTGGTTATATGTTCCAGACAGATAAGAAGCGAAAAATCAGAGCTTTTAGGGATGACGTTGTGGCCGAGACATGAGTCGATATTACCAAGTGGCAAGCCTTTATATGCAAGCAGAGGACAGTACAGGGCTTGAAGGTAGAGCTGATGATTAATACACTTTGTTATGGGATTATGCGGCTAAAATTCGGAGGACCAATCCCGGGTCCACAGTTGTGTTGAATGTGGACCAGACTCCGGTCGGCAACAAGTTCTCTAGATTTTACGTGTGTCTTGTTGCCTTGAAACAAGGATTGTTAGTTAGCTGTCGACCCTTTTTTTGTCTTTACGAGACATTTCTTAAAGGACCCTGATAAGGCGCAATCCGTTTATCCAAGAAATTCGACGCAAAGTTTAATCAACGACGCTACCAAATGCAAGAAAAATAAAGAACACAAGATATACGTGGTTCGATCCAGAGATCTACGTCCACGGGCGGAGGCAATCACCTGCCGAGGTGTTTTTCACTATTTTCCTCTCGATCTTACACACTGTAGTTTTTGAGCATAAAGTGCCAACCTAAATTTGAGTACAATTCTACTATTTATACTATACAATTCAAAACCCTAACTAAATCCCTACAATTGCGCATCAAATCTGCATGGAAGTTGGGAGGAGATCATAGGGATCTCAATTTCCAAATATGCCGCGATTGGGCTAAGGCATAACTGGGCCGGCTTAGATGTGTTGGGCTCGCGCTCCTGGGCCCAATTGACCCGGCTGGTGGGTTAGTCCGACCCGGAGTTACTGGGCCATACCTATCAGATGCCCCCCCACCAGCCGAAGCGAGATAGGAGCTTCGGTTAATAGGAAGGCATGGTGTAACGGGCGGCAATGTAGAGTGATGTAAAAGCTGAGCGGGCGATGAGGTCCTCCATCCTTACCGAACTGAAGTACCCCCAGGGTGAGGTTGTCAAGTGGGACCAAGCCGAGTCATCCCCGGGGTAAAGAGCCCAATAGGGACCGAACTGGACCAATTTGAAGTACCCCCGGGGTCATGGGGTCGACAGGAGCCGAGTTGATGCATCCCTGGGGTGGAGAACTCCACGGGGACTGAACCGAAGTACCCCCGAGATCATGGGGTCTGGTGAGGCCGAGCTGAAATACGCTCGAGGTGATGGGATCACCGGAGTGAGTCCCAAAACTTCCTGGGGAAGGGTGAGGTTGATGTGATTGCCGGCGCCATCATTAGGAGAAGGGATGTGAAGTGACGCGTTCGAGAATTCCAGTAAGTGTGTCCCCCACACGCCTTGGTAACTGTAACGCACGTGACGTGCACGCGCGAATCTGAGACACTGAATTTGAAAAGGCAAGATCTGAGCCGTTGATGCATGAGTATATATAAAGAAGGCTTGTACAGTAAACTTCATTATTCTCATTTGCGACTTGCAAGATACAGAGAGCGGGAAAAAAGAGATTCATCTGTGCCATTTGTGAACCATCTCAAATCGAAACCAAGTAAGTATGTCTTCCTCATCGTCTTCATCTTCAATTAGAGAGGTAGGGACCAATAAAACCCCGTTAGATGTACCACCCATGCGCTTTATCATTCCTGAAAGAAGAGAGATTAGGATTGTATATAGGGCAGACGGCATGGAATCCGGCAGCCGGGCAGTAGGGTTTAGTGAGTGTTTGGAGGAGGATTTCAAGGTTGCCGCGGAGTCGCTGCGGATGACGCGGGTGCAAATAGAAGCCCTGATTCCAACCTTTTACTTCCCCATTAATTTAGAATACATAGTGCCGGAGGCTAGTGACCGAGGTTGTTGCCCGCCGAGGGGCTTCATAAGTGTGTATATAGACCATTTGAGAATAGGAACTAGGTTCCCCCTTTGGGACTCCGTAATGCGGCTGCTGAGGTATTACGGCATTGCCCTGAGTCAATTAGCACCCAATTCCGTGAGGCAAGTTGTCGGATTTACAGTGGTATGTAAGAATGTCGGGGTGGAGCCAAACGTAGAATTATTTAGATTTTTCTTCCAACTAAAATCTTTCGGGAAATCGAAGGGGTGGTACTCCTTTAGCCCACGGGCCCTGGTGGGTTTAAGGTGAAAAACCCAAGTAAAGTGGAGGGTTGGAAGGAGAAATTTATCTTCGTGAAGGTTGGCGTGGCCCTCCCGAGGTGGAGGAGGGAGGAGGTAGTAGACAACGCTCCGGTGGTGGAGCGGGAGCCGGAGGTTGTGAACCACTTCCGTTCCGTGGGCACGTTTCGTACCCTCTGCACCAAAGAGGAGTTGGAGGAGGCAGGGTTAAGCCCCTACTACTCGGGAGTAGCAGAGGAGAATCCCACTCGGGGGCAGGTGTCGACAACCGGGGCAGCTGAGGAGGGTAGGAACTTTTAATATTGTGCAATTGTGAGTAACTGGCATAATTTTAATTATTGATCATCTCTTGCAGTGGGACGCTTTGGAAAGGAGACTTCGGGGAGCCCCACAGTGCCCGCGGCGTCGCAGAAAAAGGGGACTGCTGCCGAAGTGAGCCCTAGAATGAGGGTGTCACCGGGTGCAAGGCCGTCAGAGGAAGATGTTGTAATCGCGGGTCGACCCCGAGGTCGAAGAGGAGGCCGGAGCCTTCTGCGACTCCGCCAAGAATGACCAAAAGACTGCACACGGAGCCTACCCCCGAGGTACACGAGGGACAACCATTGCCTTAGGAAAATTTGCGTGAGGCTCTGCTTCTGATATGTTGTTTATGTGTTTGTTTGGCAGGGACAAGTAAGTGTGCTGGGCCTGGAGGGGCCCGACGCCGAGGAGCTACTGCGGCTAACTCAGGGTATCCTGGACCTCGGCCGACGGAGTGAGATAGAGGCTAAGGAGGAGTTAGCCGAGGTGGTGAGGGAGTTGCGATCTCGCAACGACACGTTGACCCATGACCTGTCCGAAGCTCGCAAAAGAGCTTCCTTGGTGGAGAAGGAGGTGGCGCGGCTGCGCGAGGTGGAAGCGGAGGCCGGGCTGCTCCGTGGCGAGGCGGCGGAGCTGCGTGCGGAGCTGAAGGCCGAGGAGGCGGCAGTAGTTGAGGGCCAGGGGGCCGTGCTGAAGACGTTTGCAGAGAAATTGTTGCAAACCGCGGTCGGGGACACGGCAACACGCTCGGTACTGCTGGAGAAGGTCAAGGAAATCTATCCGAATGTGGATGTTTATCGTCCAGAGTTCGGATACGATTTCAACGTCGTGGGCGCCGTGGAGGAGGCGTATTACCACGCGTTGGCTCGGGTCCCGGAGTGGCCCCTGGTTAAGGCTCTGGCGGAGAAGAAGACGATTCTGAGCGCCGAGGAGATCGCTGCCTGTGATGTGGATCAGGACGAAGAGTTCTTGGCCTTTCGACGGGGAGAGTTCATTACGGAGCCAAGGGCCAAGGATCCACCCCCGCGCATGGAAATCACAGCGGAGACAATGGGGGGTGCCACGAGGGTGGACCAAGACCTGCCAGAGGAAGAACACGAGGAGGAGGTGGAGGTGCCGAAGGCAGCCAGAGGGGTCGATCAAGGGGAGGTCAGTCGTTCCCCGCAATTTTGATGAACTGTACATATAGGAGATGATAGGAAAAATTTGTATTTCTGATGTAATAACCGCAGACGATGTATACACTTGTTTTGTTGAATATGAAGTCGGTTGTTGTCAATATTATGGAGTGACTGCCTTGTCGTTGGTGTGAGTATATCATATTAGTACTGATTTTGTGCTGCAAAACAGGAGAATACCGAGGAGCTTCATAATGTAATAAAGAAGCTCATGCAGTCCTTGGACTGGTTCCGCGGGGAAAAAGACAATCGGCAAAAACAAGTGGTTCCTCGGTTGGAGAGGAGAGTGGTCGTGGCGGAGAGAAGGGCAAAGGAAGCCGAAGAGGCAAGGGTCAAAGCTGTTGAAAAGGCGAGAGACCAGCAGCTGAAATACTTGTCAACGGTCGCCGAACTAGATCGAGTCATCATCCACCAAAAGGAGTATGAGCGAATACTGACGGAGTATGGCCTGCTACCTTTTGAAGAGGTCGAGGAGCGGACAACTGAGATTCAAGGGGAAATTACCGTGCTGATGGCGGCCGGTCACACAGACTCCTCCGAGTTTGTTAGAAAGCGAGAAGTACTGGAAATACTCCTTAACATGTACGAGGACTTAATAGGCCGCGGCAGGTGACGCCGTACTACAGAAGAATACATTGCGAGCTCCATCCGGGGCCAGGATTTCTCCAAAGCTCCGCGGAGGAGTAAAAAGGGGACAGCGGGAAAAGCCAAAGGGATCATAATCCAAGAGCCGACCCCGGTGGCCGTTGTTGAGGAGACCCCGGCAGCTGTTGCTGAGGAGGAGGTTGAGAAGCTAGCTGAGGAGATCGAAGTAATGGACCCCGCGGAATGGGACCTCGCGGAATGGGCTAACACTTCGAGACCAGCGCCTCAACCGAGTCCTCGGGGCCGAGGGAGGAGCAACGTTCCAAGGCCAGTTCTGAGAGTGAGTCCTCGACGTAGAGGAGGTCAAACCAGGGGAAGAACCGGAGTCCAAAGCCGAGGAACCTCCAGATCTCGGAGGATGCGAAGAAGCTCCCGGGACGGATCCCAACGCCGGAGCGCGGAGTATTAGCTCGGAGGCCGAAGATAATGCTTAGTTGTTATAATAATGCACATATATATGTAAAGAACACTTGGGAAGCAAAATTTCAAAAATATTTTGATATGTTTAATAAGTATGGTAAATAAAAGTAGTGAAGCGTTTGATCATGAGGCAGGTGCGTAAAATTATTTTGACATATCATGATGAAAATAATGTGGAAGTTAGTACTCGGGAGTATAATACGTATATAAGCCCTTGAAGGGAAAGAAGGCGCTTAATCTCCCCGGACGGATCGGGCGGGAGCTAATGACCTCTCCGGATAAATCGGGCGAGAGGGAACATATGTCCGGGGACTAAGTGTGGATCTCTCCGAACGGATCAGGCGAGAGACCAATGTGTCCAGAGACAAACAATTATAGTTGAGGCCGGGGCGTCCCCGTGGCGTAAAAGAAAGTATAGTAATGTACGAAAAGTTAAGACTTTATTCAAAGTGATTGCCGGAACAATTAAGAATACAAAGGTATTCGTAAAAAGAATATGCCACAGTATAAAAATGTGTTAGGAAATGAAACTCTTACAACACACACAAACAAACTCAAACCAAGAAAGAATGAAAATCAAACAAGAATTCGGCCAAACAAAAACCGAACGCAACACAGAAACTGAAATGAAAAACACAAGGTTTTTACGTGGTTCGATCAATGTGATCTACATCCACGGAGGCTCTATACACCTCAATTCACTCCACCAAACAATCAATTACAAGAAATAATCCAGAAAACTAGAAACCCCAATTCACAAGCCGAATTGAGCTTAAGAACCCTAGCTTTCTAATTCTAATGATTGAGAAGTGTTTACAGAGGGAAAATAACTTGTATCAACTTGCATCTACTAGTGGATCCAATGTATATAAAGGTCTAAGCTCGAATCAAGAAGCATCAGGAGCTGTAACCAATTCAGTTTCGATTGCACAAAGCTGTTAGACGGACCTTTCACAACGGTTTTACATGCAACGGTCCTAAACCGTTGCATAAAGCAGTTATAACCGTTTTGACCCCGGTTCCTTCTTAACCTTCAAAACTGATTCAGCTAAAACCCGGTTCTCTAGCCCGGTTCTTCCCAACCTGAACCCGGTTCCTGATTCCTCACAACCTCTACTACAAACTATGGTCACTTGATGAAATTAAACTGATACCGACAAATCTCCACCTCAATGAACTCAAGTGTACTTCATCACCTCAATCTGCCTTGTTTGTCCGATATTTAACTATATTGTTCAAGCCTTATCAGGCCTGAGCAATGAACCATCTTGCTCCCCGGAACTGCCTTAGTTAGAAAATCAGCTGCATTATCCATGGTATGCACCTTCTTCACTTCAACAGATCCTGCTTCAATCACATCTCTTGCAAAATGAAGTCTAACATCAATATGCATAGACCTCTCATGAAAAGCTTGATGTTTCACCAAGTGAAGAGCATTCTGATTATCACACTGAATAGTAACACACCCTTGTCTAATCCCTAGGTCTTTGAGAATTCCTTTGAGCCACAGAGCTTCCTTGATTGCCTCAGTTAAAGCAATGTATTCTGCCTCAGTTGTTGATAAAGCAACCACAGACTGTTGCACACTTTTCCAGCTTACAGCTGTTCCATACAAAGTAAAGACATATCCTGTAACAGATTTCCTTGTATCCAAGTTCCCAGCAAAGTCTGCATCAGCATATCCAACAAGAGGTATAACACTAGCTTCTTGTTTCTGAAACTTTAAACCTACACTGACTGAGCCCTACAGATATCTCAAGACTTGCTTCAAAACTTCCCAATGTGTCTCTCCAGGATTTGACATGTGCCTGTTTACCAGAGATACACTATAGGCCAAATCTGGCCTGCTGCATATCATTCCATACATCAAACTGCCAACTCCACTGGCATATGGAATATTCTTCATGTGAATCTCCTCAGCTTCTGTCTTAGGGCACTGATCCTTGGACAGCTTGGTCTGTAGATTAATCGAAGTACTTACTGGCCTTGACTCATGCATGTGAAATCTCTCCACAACCTTCTGCAAACACTGTTTCTGTGAAAGCCAAAGTGTTCCAGTCTTCCTTCTTTTAATGATGTCCATTCCCAGAATCTTCCTTGCTTCCCCAAGATCCTTCATGTCAAATTCTGAACTCAATCTTCCCTTTAGCTGTTGTATCTTATCCATACTCTTATTGGCAATGAGCATATCATCCACATATAACAACATAAATACTTGTTCAAATTTTGAACCTTTGTTAAAGTATACACAGCTGTCATATAAGCTTCATATAAAATCTGCATTGATCATGAACTCATTGAACTTCTTATTCCACTGCCTTGGACTCTGCTTCAATCCATAAAGTGATTTCCTGAGAAAACAGACCTTCTCTTCATTTCCTGGAATCACAAAGCCCTCAGGTTGCTTCATAAATATCCTTTCAATTAGATCACCATGCAGGAATGCTGTCTTAACATCTAACTGTTGTAGTTCCATGTCTTCTTGAGTAACCCTTCGTAGGAGTAGCCTAACAGAACAATGCTTCACCACTGGAGAAAATACCTCATTATAATCAATGCCTTGTCTTTCTGTAAAGCCCTTAGCCACCAGCCTTGCCTTGTATCTGATTTTATCAGCCTTTCCAGCCTCCACCTTCTTCTTGTAGATCCATTTTGAGCTGACTAGCTTCTGCCCCTTTGGTTTGTCTACAAGCTTCCAGGTTTGGTTTCTCTCCAGAGATTCTATTTCCTCCATCATGGCCCCTATCCAGTGTTCACTTTCACTGCAACTTATTGCTTCCTTGAAGCTGCTTGGCTCTTGAAACTCCAAGTCTTCTACTACACTTAATGCATAATAGACACTTCCGGCTTGTCCATAGAAATCAGGCCTGTGGATTTGTCTTCTTGGTCTCTCTCTACCAATGCTATAAGTTCTGAGATTTGAAATCTCAGTTTGGCCTTCATCATCTTCTGATGAACTGTCATCTTCTGGTTGAGCTTGAGCATCCTTCTCTGATGATTTCTGTTCCTCAGTAAGCTCCACCCGAATAGAAATTCTTTCAGATTCCACAGCACCATCAGCTTCTTCTTGACTTCCAGTAGAGTTATATCCCACCACATCCTCATTGAATCTTACATCTCTACTTATCAAGAGCTTCTGGTTTCCCTATTCCAAGCACCATAACCCGTAGCCTTTTATGCCCTCAGGATGTCCTAGGAATACACACCTCTGTGCTCTTGCATCAAGTTTGTCTTTCCTAATGTGAGCATAGGCCAGACAACCAAACACTCTCAAATCATTGTAGTTTGGTACTTTTTCACTCTAAACTTCTTCTGGAGTCTTAAATCCTAGAGTTGATGATGGTGATCTGTTATCAAATAGCATGCAGTATTTAGTCTTTCTCCCCAGAAGGATTTTGGTAATCCAGCATCAATCAGCATACATCTAACTCTCTCAAGCACAGTCCTGTTAAACCTTTCAGCAACCCCATTTTGTTGAGGGTTTAATGGGACAGTTATGTGCCTTATGATGCCCTTATCTTCACAAAACCTTGTGAATTCAGTGGATAGATATTCCAAGCCATTATCAGTCCTAACTCTTCAATCAGAGCATCAGAGCCTTATCATCATCCTCCAAGTTCACCCCCAGATCTTCTAACTCTTCAATCATCTTGACAAACTCATCAAGTTGATCAGAAATGACCTTATCATCAGTGATTTTGAAAGACATCAATTTCTGCTTCAGAAATAGTTTGTTTGATATTGACTTTGATTGATAAAGTTCTTCCAGTTTTCTCCATGCATCCACTGCATTCTTACACCTTGATATCTCCCTCAAAGGTTTATCACCCAAACAGAGGAATATAAGACTCAAAGCCTTCTTATCCACTTCTGGAAACTTTGATTTCTCAGCATCAGACCATTGATCAACAGGAAGAAATGCAGAGTCTAGCCCATTTTGAACCAATACAGCATTCATTTTGATTTTCCAAAGTGAGAAGTCATTCTTACCTGAAAACTTCTCCACATCCATCTTCACTCCAGCCATTCTCTCTCCCTCTTTGAATGTGTGTGCAAGTTTCCCACAAACGGCGCCACTTGTTAGGAAATAAAACTCTTACAACACACACAAACAAATTCAAACCGAGAAAGAATGAAAATCAAACAAGAATTCGGCCAAACAGAAACTGAAATGAAGAACACAAGGTTTTTACGTGGTTCGATCAATGTGATCTACATCCACGGAGGCTCTATACACCTCAATTCACTCCACCAAAGAATCAATTACAAGAAATAATCCAGAAAACTAGAAACCCCAATTCACAAGCCGAATTGAGCTTAAGAACCCTAGCTTTATAATTCTAATTATTGAGAAGTGTTTACAGAGGGAAAATAACGTGTATCAACTCGCAACTACTAGTGGATCCAATGTATATAAAGGTCTAAGCTCGAATTAAGAAGCATCAGGAGTTGTAGCCAATTCAGTTTCGACTGCACAAAGCTGTTAGACGGACCTTTCACAACGGTTTTACATGCAACGGTCCTAAACCGTTGCATAAAGCAGTTATAACCATTTTGACCCCGGTTCCTACTTAACCTTCAAAACTGATTCAGCTAAAACTCGGTTCTCTAGCCCAGTTCTTCCCAACCTGAACCCGGTTCCTGATTCCCCACAACCTCTACTACAAACTATGGTCACTTGATGAAATTGAACTGATACCTACAAAATGAAATAACGTACAAAGAATGTAAAGGTAGAAAAGGTACTTGACGATTGGAAATCATAGATAAAAACGCCGCAGATTAGTAAAATGCCATGTTCGGGGTATCGGCGTACCATCTAGATGCTCTAACTGATAGCTTCCGGAGGCATGTGCGGCAACGACACGGTAAGGCCCTTCCCAGGCGGCATGCAGTTTGCCCTCGGGGGCAGCTTTGCTGGCAGAATTTAACCGGAGTACTAGCTCTCCAACTTTAAACTGAGTACCCCTAACCCGGAGGTTGTAATACTGAGCTTTTTGTTGCTTACATTTAGCTTGGTGAATGAAGGATTGATCACGGCGGTGCTCAAGATCATCCAAGTTAGTTCGGAGTGCATCGTCGTTAGTCTCGGGGTCGAGGTTAATGAGCCGGGGACTGGGTACCCCCACCTCGGCAGGTATAACAGCCTCGGAGCCATAAGTAAGGCTGTATAAGGTTTCTCCGGTTGACGTATGCGGCGTAGTACGATAGGCCCAGAGAACCTGAGGAAGATTTTCGGCCCAGAGACCTTTAGCTTGACCTAAGCGCTTCTTTAAACCATTAAGCAGAGTGCGGTTAGTGACTTCGACTTGGCCATTAGCTTGAGGATGAGCGACCGAGGTGAAAATTTGCTTGATGTGCAACTCCTCGCACCAGGACCGGAAGGGGTCATTAGCGAACTGTTTGCCATTGTCGGAGATAATGGCGCTCGGGATACCGAAGCGGCATATGATGTTTCGCCAAACAAACTTCAGGATGTTTTGACCAGTTATAGCAGTAAGGGGCTCGGCTTCGACCCATTTGGTGAAGTAATCCACTGCAACCATAAGAAATTTCAATCCACCTGGAGCAACCGGAAACGGGCCTACAATGTCGATTCCCCACTGGATAAAGGGCCAGGCACTTTGTATGCCAGTAAGCTCGGTTTGTGGTAGATGTTTCACCCTGGAATGTCGCTGACACTTGTCACACTTTGACACTAAACTATGGGCATCATTAAACAATGTGGGCCAATAGTATCCCCACCGGAGGATTTTCTTAGCCAGCGTGCGCGAGCCAATATGGCTAGCACAAGCCCCCTCGTGAAATTCACGGAGAACATAGTCAGCTTGCACTAGGTCAGGGCAGCGAAGACTCGGCAGTATGACTGACGGTACAAGATCCCGTCGTGAAGTGTATACTTCGGTGCTTTAAGAATTATTCGCCGACCGAGTAATTTATCATCTGGCAGTGTACCATCCCGGAGATAATGGACGATAGGAGTCATCCAACTGGGACTGTTCTCAGTCAATACAGAAACCGCTGCCTCATGAATGGAAGGGTGGATAGCATCTTCGACGATTATGTCCGGAGACATGTTGGTCGGGACCGCGGAGGCCATTTTTCTAAGAGCATCAGCTTTAACATTTTCTTCGCGAGGCACTTGCTGGATATCAACCGAAGCAAAAGTCGACAAAAGCTTAAGTGTCAAAGCGAGGTACCTTTTCAACGTATCATCCTTGGCTGCATAGGTGCCTTTAATTTGACAAGAGACCACCTCGGAGTCCGTGAAAAGCTGGATATGCGAAGCTGCAAAGGACTGAGCGAGCCGAAGCCCAACAAGAACTACCTCATATTCCGCCTCGTTGTTGGTCACCTTGAACTTAAATCGCAAGACATACTTGATCTCAACGCCATCGGGGCCAATGAGAAGGACCCCAGTGCCACTACCCCGGGTCGCAGAGGCACCATCCACGTATAATTGCCACTTGCGGGCTTCAGCTTCGAGATTGGAGTGGTTAGGAGTAGTGTCATATGCAGTCGAATCGGGGTCAGTAAATGGTGCTTCTACCAAAAAATCCGCAAGGGCTTGTCCTTTGGTGGCCCGGCGAGGTAGAAATTGAATATCATATTCCCCGAGTTCGATGGCCCACTTAGCCAGACTTCCTGACACATCGGGCTTAACGAGGATTTGATGAATAGGGTGATTAGTGAGAACCCTAATGTCACGTCCTTGAAAATAGGGCCCCAGGCGGCGGGCCGCCATGACGAGAGCCAATACTATTTTTTCGACCACAGAATGCCGGGTCTCCGCCCCTTGAAGTGCTCGGCTCACGAAATACACGGGTTGCTGACTCCCATGATCCTCGCGGATGAGGGCCGCGATGATTGCTTCCTCGGCAGATGCCAAATATACATAAAGGGGCTCTCCGGGGACAGGCGCGGACATAGTTGGCAACTGCTTGATGTGTTGCTTTAAAGCCTCAAAGGCCTCGGTGCACTGCGGAGTCCACTCAAATTTCTTTGCCTGACACAAAATTTTGAAGAATGAAAGCTGACGCTCCGCGACCTTAGACAAAAAACGATTTAAGGCCGCGAGACCGCCGGTGAGACACTGAACATCCTTCACTGTCTTTGGCGGCTGAAGGTCCAATACATCTCTGATCTTGGCGGGGTTAGCCTGGAGACCGTGCTGTGAGACCATATACCCTAGAAATTTACCTGAGCCAATGCCAAAGGTACACTTGGCCGGATTGAAGCGAAGATTATAGCGTCGCAACGTACCCAGCGTCTCGGTAATGTCCTGTACACATGTGGTGGTGGAGGAACTTTTAATAACAAGATCATCAACATATACTTCAACATTTCGGCCGATTTAATCTCGGAAGACATGGTCCATGAGGTGTTGGTAAGTGGCTCCAGCATTCTTGAGCCCGAAGGGCATTTTCTTGAAGGCAAAGCACCCAAAGTCAGTGATAAAGGCCGTTTTGAGGGCATCACGGCGATCCATATGAATTTGATTGTATCCCTTGTATAAATCTAAAAAGCAAAGTGCCTTGTGCCCAGTGATGGCCTTGGCTTTTTGGTCGATGGGGGGGCAGAGGATAACAATCCTTTGGGCTTCGTCACCATCACGGGATTAGAAAGCCAGGACGGATAGTGTACTTCGAATAGGATGTCTGCGTCCAGGAGCTGTTGAACTTCAGTTCGGATGGCTGCGTTCCTCTCCGGAGCAAATTGCCGCCGTTGTTGTTGTATGGGCTTCACGCTGGGGTCACTATTTAACTTATGAGTAATAAGGTCTGGAGAGACCCCCGGCATATCTAGGGGAGACCACGCAAAAACTTCAGAATATTCTCGTAAGGTTTGGATGATGGCATTGTGTAATAATGGGGTGCCTACGGCGCCGACTATAACAGTCTGTTCCGGCCTAGCCGGGTCAAGCAGCACACCTTAACAGTATCGTCCCCGAGTGATTCAGACGAACCCGAGGTGAGAGCCGAGGTGGCTATTTGAAACTGTGGCTTGGGAGGAACCTTCGTTGTTTTTTTAAGTGCTACATACATGCACTCTTTAGAGACCCGCTGATTGCCATGGATGGCCACCTCGCTGTGGGGTGTAGGAAACTTCAATGCGAGGTGATATGTAGAACAAATGGCCTTCGCAGGGGTGAGCCAATCTCGGCCCAAAATCATATTGTATGGAGATGGAGAGTTGACCACATAAAAATCGACGAAGATGGTTTTTATTGCTGGATAAGTACCGAACGAAGCAGGAAGGTTGATGATTCCTTCAGGTCGAACCTCACCCTGAGTGAAGGTCTGTAACGACCCGAGGGCGGGCGGAATCGTTCGCGAGGTATACCCATTTTCTAGAAACAATCAGCGAATATGACACTGACTGCAGCCCCATTGTCAACGAAGACTCACTTGATTGTAACATTGGCCACGGCCATACCGATTACGATGGCATCAGTGTGTGGGGTGAGCTCGGGGATGGGGTCCTCCTCGTTGAAGCTCACGGTCTCAGATCTGTGAAAGCGTTTATGGCGTGGCTCCTCGGGAGGAGGCCTACGCCCTTCGGCCTTCAGGGCACTTCGGGAAGTCCCTATTGGAATGGCCCCATAAATCACATTTATAACGTGATTGGGCGGATTGTCTCCAGGACCTCCATGAGGTGGCGGAGGTGGCAGCAATTGGGGCTGTTGACGACTTCCCTGGTCTGGCCGAGCATAGTTGTACCCCCGACCTGTTATTCTGCCACTGAGGTCTATTTAATCTTGGACCTCGGTCATTGTAACCCCCGCGGCCTTGTTGTGAGCCTCCACTTTGGTTCGACCGGGACCTGTCCTCGGTCCGAGCTACATATTTCCGTAGGAAACCCCTCTTCAAACAATCCTCAATTTCTTTTCCAAGTTCGCGACACTCTTCGGTGTCATGTCCATGATCGTGGTGGTACGCACACCACTTATCACGGTTACGTTTCTCTGCCGGAGCAGTCATCTGTGGGCACGGTCGCAGATCATTCTTGTGAACAGAAAGTATTTCGGTCCTTGATTTTGTAAGCGGAGTGAGGTGAAGGATGTCTCCGCGGGGTTCCAAACGTCCTCTACTTAGGCGGGTGAAGGCACTAGGCCGAGTACTGGTCCCGGCTTGTGTTTTATCCGATTGCCGTTTGATGGCATGTTTCTCGCGCTTGCGGTGGGTTTGCTCCTCAGCCTTGGCGAACCTGCATACAATGCTGAAAAAAGTCCGGGTCGTAGTAGGAGGGTTTCGGACAAGCTCAGTGTAAAGCGGCCCGGGCCGAAGACCATTCATAAAGGCATTGATGATAACATCATCAGATCGGCTGCCAACTTTGAGGCTTTCAATGGTAAAGCGATCGAGAAATTGGGTAATTGTCTCCCCATCTCGCTGTTCCAGATTCATGAGATCGGCCAAAGTGGCCATAGGTTTCGCTCGCGTATGGAAACGCGCCCAAAACTGCTCGGCGAGATCCCGAAAAGAGGTAACACTGCCCCGGGGTAAAGAATCGAACCAAAGTCTAGCTTCGTCTTGAAGATACTCAGGGAACACTTTAAACAAGTGGTGAGGTGTACAGTTGTGGTTGAACATAGCGTACTTGAAGGCGTTTAGAAAATTACTTAGATCTTCGGTGCCGTTGTAGACGGACACAGGGGGAAGCTTGAACCCCTCGGGGAGTGAGGTAGCAAGAATCTCCTCGGAGAACGGGGTGATGATCTCCCCGTCGGCATCGAGTCCCAATACCTTGTCAAGCTCTGCGGCAAACTGGGTTTGTTCTTGTTCCAGAGGATCCAGTATACGGGATTTGTCTAAACGAGCACGCTTTGGTGTATCTACAGGTCTGCGACGATCCACGTCTTCGTAAGCGTAACGGGGCCCGGATCCGTTAGAACTACGGTTTTCCGCTGGAGATGCTGATCGCTGTCGACGGCGATCATGTCTTGCTCGGTGAGGCGGATCCTCATCCAATTCACGAGATAGATCACGGGGCGGATTTCTCGCACCCTGGTTGACGCCATTGTTGGCACGCTCACCGGAGTGGGCGCGCCGGTTATTCCGTTCTTGGAATAGAGCGGCATGCTCCCGAAGAAAGGCTTGCTGCACCTGCAACAATTCGGGGGCCGGTGGACGGTTAAATTGCGCCGGGTCATTGACAGGAGCGGGATTTTGCATGTTAACGTGCTCCGCAGGCAGATCTTGATTCTGTTGACGGAGCAGCGGGGCATTTTGATCCACAGGGGGATTACGATTGGACCGGGTAGGGATAGCAGATCGGCGGGTATTCACCATGGCGGTTGTGATGACGCTGGAGTATACGAGGGTTTACTTTCAAATCGTTCCCACAGACGGCGCCAATTGATAAGGCGCAATCCGTTTATCCAAGGAATTCGACGCAAAGTTTAATCAACGACGCTACCAAATGCAAGAAAAATAAAGAACACAAGATATACGTGGTTCGATCCAGAGATCTACGTCCACGGGCGGAGGCAATCACCTGCCGAGGTGTTTTTCACTATTTTCCTCTCGATCTTACACACTGTAGTTTTTGAGTATAAAGTGCCAACCCTAAATCTGAGTACAATTCTACTATTTATATTATACAATTCAAAACCCTAACTAAATCCCTACAATTGCGCCCATCAAATCTGCATGGAAGTTGGGAGGAGATCATGGGGATCTCAATTTCCAAATATGCCGCGATTGGGCTCAGGCATAACTGAGCTGTGTTGGGCTCGCGCTCCTGGGCCCAATTGACCTGGCTGGCGGGTTAGTCCGACCCGGAGTTACTGGGCCATACCTATCAGACCCCATGGTGGGATTATCTTAACTGTTGTAGGGGTTGATCCGAACAATAATTCGTTATCCTTCGCATACGCTGTTGTTAGCACCAAGAATGGGGATAATTGGGGGTGGTTCGTGAAGCTGTTGAAGATGAATTGGGAATCGAGCAGCCTTGGGAGTGGAATGTTATAAGTGACAAGCAGAAGGGCCTGATTAAGGCCATTGATGATGAGCTTCCCGGTGCGGCGCATAGATTTTGTGTGAGACACATGCATTTAAACATGCGAAATTCCGGGTTTAGAGGGCATGCATACAAGGTTTCTGTGTGGAGGGCAGCAAAGGCGACAATGATTCCCGAGTTTAATCGTAGAATGGAAGAGCTGAAAAAAATGAATGTGGATGCGGATGCCTACACATGGTTAGCTTCGAAGCCACCTCACCAATGGAGTTGTTCACACTTCGATCCGTATCCAAGGTGTGACTTGTTAATGAAAAATATGTGTGAGAGCTTCAACAGTACGATTCTCAATGCCCAGGATTTGCCTATTTTGTCGATGCTAGAAACTATAATGAATGAATTGATGAAGAGATGCACCGAAAACAGAGACCGTGCCCAGAGGTGGAATGGTGTTGTATGCCCACGAATTCAACAGATTTTGGACTTGAATAATTCCAAATTGGCTGACTGTATACCCTTAAAATCAAGTGAAACACACTTCCAAGTGTCTTGCTTCGATGGTAACCAATATGCAGTCGACTTAGAGAATAAGACGTGTGCTTGTAGGAAGTGAGATTTTACGGGAATTCCATGCAAGCATGCACTGATTGCCATTCACCGTTTGGGGAAGGATGTTTACACTTATGTTCATAGGTATGTATTTTAAGCTTTGTTTAAATATAATATGTTTACACTTATTTTTATCCTTCTTAGATTTGGTTGAATGTTTAACTAGTTGTTGTTTTTTTTCGAATTATAGGTGTTATCGTGTAGAAACGTATCTAGCTACGTAGGGGCTGTCAATAATGCCAATTAATGGGAGGGGAGAATGGGCACGCGTGGATACAATCCCCCTATTACCACCGAAGGCGATTAGGCGAGTTGGAAGACCCTCGAAGGCGTGTAGAAGGGAACCAGAGGAACCACAACAAAAACACGTGGGTAGGCGAGGGAGGCCGATTAATAGAGATGCTAATCATCAAAAAAGGAACCAAACGGCCGTCAAATGTGGAGTTTCTGGGATTCCGGGGTACAATCACAGGAGCTGTCCTTTTGTAAGTTTATTGTTGTCTATTGTATGTTGCTTTCGGTCGATTCTAACCATAAGCTGTCAATCAGGATGTATCCGGTGAAAACGAAGAACAAACGGCGAACATGAAGCGGATTCTCCAAGAATGCGGACTTGAAGATATCGATGACGAGGACTTCATTGAACAGCTTTTCAATGACAATAGCTACAACACGAATGAGGTAATGCAGCTTCGAAATTTATTGACCGTATTTATGTCTGCATTATGTTAAATGAAATTTATTTTTTTTGTAGGATAATAATGTGGACATCGGTACTCAAGAGTCGCCTGTTAGTCAGTTAACCCAAGTGAACGTCGAATACGATGACAGGTAACATGTTGTTATGGTTGGGCATGCGAAAATGGCATTTGGGAACAATATTGTCATTGTTGTTAGGATACATAATTTTGAGTTCACACAATATTGTTTGTTGGCTAAAAATCTTTATGGTGATTGAAAGCCAAAACCATGTGCTTATGTTTCTCAACTCCTCATAATATTCTAGCTTTTTCAGCTTCCAAGTATTTCTGTCAGAAAGTTTTCATTTTATTTGATCAGCAAGACTCAATTTATAAAACAATGGCATTTTCGAACAATAATTAAGCCTCTTTTTCTATACTAGCATTTTTTTTTTTTGTGCAAACATGTTGAGATCTCCATCTAGTTATTGCAATAACTGAACAGGGTTTACGTGGAACAGTACCATCAAAGCTTCGACCACGGAGGAAGGGTGGAATAGGACGTACGAGTACATCTACCGAGGTTGTTCCACCCACATCAGATCCGCCTGTTCATGTTTCTTCAACTTTTGATGGTCTTGAAACATTGACTAACATCCCAGTTATAGAAACTCACAATCTGGACGACATGGACCGAGCAGCATTCACAGAGTACTACAACTCGGAGGACAACTATCTGGCAGAAGAAACCCATCAGCTCCAGAACATCCACTTATCCAGCATGAAGGAGCTTGCATCAGGAGGTAACATTCCGTTAGGTGAAGACATCCCGGCTGCATGCAGGAACATGTGATGATGATCAATGTGGCTGGACTTTTTGTTCTAAATATTTTGTTGGATGCTGAATTTGTAACAATTTGGAAACTGATACAGTCTAGGGCAGTATGCCTTTTGATGTTAATTGTTGCATGATGTTGGACGACTCGTTTTGCTTTTGGCCACGTAATAGTGGTATATGCTTTTTGAAATATCAGAATATGTGCGCGTGTGCTATTTTCAATAGATAGTATAAAATGATTTAAACAATAACAGTACCGATCTAGTTCATACTGTGAATGAACAAGTCGTCATCTGAACATAGTTAAAGATTGGAAAAATTGAGGAAGACACCTTCCTCTGGAGCATTTTATTACTGGGATGTGATTTATTTTACAGTGTACTATAGAAATTTATATTACAATGTATAAACTCACTCCCCCTGAATACTATACTCCTACGACTATTGAAAACTCAAAATGTAGAGAATCCCTTCTTCTACACAAGCAGAGAGTTCTCCTGAACTCCACTTGTTCTCCCGAACAACTCAAGAGTCAATTCTCCCGAATAAACTCTATCTGCTTATCTGTGTTCCAACACTGGTTGAACACAGATTGAACTCTATAGTCAAGACAGCTGCTATTTCCCAATTGTCAATCACACAAGCCGTCGTCCTCTTCACATATGCTTCTCCTCTTTATACCAGTGTCATGAAGGTCATTCTTTGGTATATCAATCAATTCCATCTTTAATTGATTCAATTTCTTGATCCTCTTTGACTTTCTTGTTTTGGTTCTCCCTACTTTGGCAAGTAGATCAATTTGTCCCTTCATTCCTGAAATAAAAACCAATAATGCCAAGATTATTTGTTTCAAGTTGAATGCCACACAATTTTTGTGTTTACAATCTCCCCCTTGGCATTCAAGTTCGAAAACTTAAGCTTCCTTCCTGTGATTCAAGAGTCAGATAAAGAAGTGTCCGAGAACAGGAGTAACTGCAAAGGTAGAGGATTAGTCAAAGCAATAGCATGAAGACACAATTGAAAATTTGACGTAGGTAGAACTAAGTAAGAACAAAAACAAACAGAATATTGTGTTCCAAGACATCAAAATGACTTAAACAACCAAAACAAAAAATTATTTTTCAGAATCTTCAGAAGCTTAAACTGCTGTCTTCACCACGGTCACCCTGGTCTTCCTCATTGTTATCTTCCTCGTCTTCATCATCCTGTTCACCAGAATCTTCGGCAGCTTCATCATCCATAGCCTCGTCGTCGGCCGCTTCATCATCCATAGCCTCGTCGTCTGCAACCTCAACTTCCACTTCGGTTTCGTCAACACCAGTGGATCTCATCTCCCCCTTTTTCGAACGAGAAGGCAAAGGACGAACCAGATACTTGAGAATATTCTGATAGTAAACTTTTTGAGCTTGAGCATTCTTGACCTGGAGGTCAAACATCGCGATCTGCTGTCGGACAAACTGTTCCAACTGCGAAGGAACAGCATTAGCAGGAATGGTATCTAGCTCATCGTTTGGAGTATAGACATTAGTGGTCCGAGTGGAGACAGTGAATGAAGATATAGGAGGTCCCAAATGATCCCCTCGGCGAGAGTCTATCTCCACATGTTGGTGTTGGAGCACTGTCCAAATCAGGCTGGGAAACGGTAGCATCTTACGGGATTCTGGTTTACCTGCAAATTCCACAATAATACGGAAAACATGCTCACCGAAATTGAGGGGCTTATTTGTGAGAACACGATAGATGAAGATAGCCTGACTGGGTTTGAGACTCGATTTGTGAGCAGTGGGTGTCCAGTTCCGCATGCCAATTTTGTGGAGCATGTTGCACTCTAGGGTAAGGGAGGCAGGTGATAGGCCGGAGAGCGGCCATTTCGTGACCTTCCCGTCAGTGATGGTAGTGGCAACAGTGTCAAGGTCATCATTCAGTTCGTACTCTGGAGGAGTACTGATGCCACAAACAAAATTGATAATTTTCGGAGAAAATTCCCGAACCGAATTCCTGCACCAGACTCGATGGAATCTCGGAGACGAGGGATCGTTAATCCCAAGAGACAGATTAGAATAGAATTCCTTAACAATTTTCTCACAATACCGCTGATTGTTCAGAACTGTTTTAGCAAGACCCACACTAGTGATCAAATCCAGAATGTTATAGTTTCTAAACGATTGAACATCAAGATTCTTTTCTCCCCAAAATTTCATATCTTGAAAGATTTTGTGTCTGGCAGAGGCAACCGGAGAGTAAAAACAAACTTCATAGTTTTGGTCACGAGTCATCTCATCTATATCAGAATCAACAAGAGGTGATGAAGTACCTTTAGACTGAGATGCATGGGGCTGCGGACCCTTGTTCTTTGCGAGTCTGGTTGACTTTTGAACAGGAGCAGGTGGGTCTTCTGGGACAAAGTCTGGATCGGGAGTTCCTTCCCTAGTTGGAGGCTTTGGAGCCCCAGAAATGCGAACCCCATATTTGGTAGTAGTGGGCAGAAGCGGAGAGGGAACCTTGGTTTTGCCCTTGTTCGGATATGGTGGCGGCGAGACTGGTTCTGAATCTGAGGCAGGAGCGATTGCTCTCTTTTTGGACTTCGATTGACGGACAGTGGAGCGTGTTTTGGGCTTCGCCTTTGATGGAGATCGTCTAGAGGACGAACCAGAGGAGGTGCCCGTCCTTTGTTTGGGGGCTGCCTTTCCCGATTTGAAGGTTTGGATAGGGATGGCGGCGATGGCCTCCTGTGGATCTGGCGAGGGTACATCGGAGTTTGGGACGGGGACGGTGGTCGTCTTCCTGCGCTTCGTAATTTCCTTTGGTCGACCCATGAGTAAACAGTGCAAATCTGCGAAAAAAACAAGGAGAGGAGCAAATACGGAGAAGACGAAAGGGTGAGACGGGAATGAGCTGAATATGTGGAGATAGTATACTTAAATGGGATGTTTAGGAGAATCAGTTTGAATAAAATCCAAAATTAAATCCCCTAAAATGTGCACAATATTTTCTCCTTATCTAAGGAGATCCCTTTAAATTAGGAAACTGAATATCCTGGAGAGAATAAGCTGATTCTATTAATTTGTCTCAGTTTGAAAAAGATAACTTAGCTCTGAAAAAATAAAAGGAATAAAAAATAAATAGAAAGAAAAAAAATGTAATAGAATGATGGGCAAATCCGGTGACCGTGTACACCACAAGAGATAAAGGAACTACTGACACATAAGGAGACGCTGATATTCACTTTCGGAACCATGAGAGAACGAACCTAATGAGAACCCATCCTTATATCCCCCTTTTTTTTTTTTTTTTTTTTTTTTTTTGATCGTACTGGAATTCTCGTTTCACTTAGAGACGACAGAAATTTTTATCTGAAGTCTACCCCACTACTTTGTGAATTCCGGTATAGAGAGTACTTCATGTTTCACTTAGTGCTATTGGAATTTTCGTCCAAAAGCTACCCCACTACTTTATGAAGTACACTCGGCATCTCTTTTCACTTAGAGCTATCGGAATTTTCGCCCGAAAGCTACCCCATTACTTCAAGATGCACAGTCACATCACTTTTCACTTAGAGTTAACGGAATTTTCGTCCGAAAACTACCCCATTACTTCGTGATATGAGGGATGGTACGACCATGGGAAGAACAGAAAATATAAAGGACTACCGATCAACACGGAATAGTTCATCAAGGTGGCCTTGACGTCTATCAGCAGCTTACACACGAACGGTCATTTTCTGTGCATGAGACCCTGATTTCACAACAGAAATGGTTACTCACTACATCATTTTCCGACGGTAGCTCTTTCTGACAGATAAGAAGGATATACCAGTCAATTTAAGTCTCAACAAAGTCTCAAGTAGTTATTCTTTCAATGTGGGTATAAGGACCGGATGTCACCAGTTTTTTTTTTTTTTTTTTTTTTTTTTTTTTTTTTTTAAAAAATTTAAGAAGAAATGCAAATTCCTAATGATTTTCTCAGAGTTAGAAATCTATTAGCATCAAGAGATTTTGTAAATATATCAGCTAGTTGTTCCTGTGTAGGAACATGTTCCAGAATTACAGTTCCTTCTTCAACTAATTCACGAATAAAGTGATACTGTATGTCGATATGTTTGGTTCGTGAATGCTGAACAGGATTCTTAGACATGCTTATTGCACTAGTGTTATCACAAAAAAGATTTACAGAATCTAAATCAAACCCATAGTCACGCAGCATGATTTTCATCCAAACAAGTTGTGCGCTACAGCTGCCGGCTGCAATGTACTCAGCTTCAGCTGTCGACAGTGAAATGCTGTTTTGCTTTTTGCTCATCCATGATACAAGATTTGTTCCAACGAAGAAGCAGCCTCCTGAAGTGCTTTTTCGGTCATCCATGTCACCTGCCCAATCAGCATCACAGTATCCTGCCAAGTTTGAGTTCGTGTCACGGGAGTATTGGATCCCGTATTCTGATGTTCCTCCCACATACTTGATTATTCTCTTCACGGCAGTCATGTGAGATTCCTTGGCATTCGCTTGATACCTAGCACACATACCAACACTGAAACATATGTCAGGTCTACTAGCAGTTAAGTATAATAGGCTGCCAATCATGCTTCTGTATAGTTTTGGATCAACTGGGCTTCCTGTATCATCCTTAGATAACTTGGTGCTGGTTCCCATAGGAGTGTCAGGGTGTTTTGCATTTTCAAGTCCAAACTTCTTAACAAGGTTTTTAGCATACTTAGATTGGTGAATAAATATGCCGTTCTTGCTTTGTTTGACCTGTAAACCCAGAAAGTATGTTAGTTCCCCTACCATGCTCATTTCAAACTCTCTTGACATGACCTCAACAAACTCATTGACACTGACTTTAGATGTTGACCCAAAAACAATGTCATCTACGTAAATCTGTGCAATGGTAATGTCCTTGTTCTTTTGCAGTATGAACAATGTTTTGTCAGCGCCACCTCGTCTGTATCCTTGCTCAAGAAGAAACCTTGTTAGTCTCTCATACCAGGCTCTAGGAGCCTGTTTGAGTCCATACAGTGCCTTTTTGAGCTTGAATACATGTCCGGGGTGGTGAGGGTCTTCAAACCCTTTGGGTTGTTCAACAAATGCAACTTCTTTCAACAAACCATTTAGAAAAGCGCTTTTTACATCCATTTGATATAAAACAAAGTTTTTGACACATGCAATGGACAACAACATTCTAACAGACTCTAGACGTGCCACGGGGGCAAAAGTTTCCTCAAAGTCAATGCCCTCCACTTGAGTGTATCCTTGGGCAACTAATCTAGCCTTATTCCTTGTGATATTACCAAATTCATCAGTTTTGTTACGAAAAATCCATTTGGTACCAATCACATTGGAATTTTTTGGCCGTGGTACAAGTTCCCAAACATCATTCCTCTCGAATTGCTCCAGTTCTTCCTGCATAGCCTTAATCCAATACTCATCAGTAAGAGCTTCCTTGATGTTACGTGGTTCAATAGTGGAAGTATAGCATGCAAAGTATGAGTATCCAATCATTTTACGATAATTAGGTTTAGGATTACCTCGGGTTTTGATACCTTCGTTAATGTCACCTATTATCAGATCACTTGGATGATCTTGTTGGATTCTGCTGGGAGGATCTCTTCTGGAATCAGAGATTTGTTCGCCATTTTCGGCTTGTTCGATCTTCTGTTCTTCTGGAGAACTTACAACTGAGGAACTTACTTCCTGCTCCAGGAGTTCTGTACTCTCAGTTTCCTCATTTGGTTGGGAACTATCATCGAAAACAACATTCACACTTTCCATTACTGAGTGTGTTCTCAGATTGAATACCCTGTACGCTCGACTGCTGTTAGCATAACCAAGGAAGAGACCAAGATCACTTTTAGACTCAAATTTCCCAACAGTTTCTCTATCCTTATAGATATAACATTTGCAACCAAAGACATGTAAATGACTTAAGTTAGGAGACTTACCTTTCCATACCTCATATGAGGTTATCCCCATGCCTTTCCTGAGATAAATTCTGTTTATTAGATAACAGGCTGTGTTTACAGCTTCAGCCCACCATCTCTGGGACATTCGTTTTGATGCAAGCATGACTCGAGCCATTTCCTGTAGCGTTCTGTTCTTTCTCTCAACGACCCCATTTTGCTGAGGAGTCTTGGGGTCTGAAAACTCATGACCAATTCCTCTTGATTCACAGTAGCTGGTGAATAAGGAATTCTCGAATTCTCGCCCATGATCAGTTCGTATCCTATTTATGCAACATTGTTTCTCCTTCTCGATCCTTGTGCACAGAGTTTTAAACACATCGAATGTTTCTGATTTCTCTCGAATAAAGTTAACCCAGGTGTAGCGTGAGAAGTCATCCACCACAACAAAGATGTATTTCTTGCCACTGATGCTTTCCGTTTGGACTGGTCCCATCAGGTCCATATGAAGGAGTTCCAGTACCTGCTTAGTAAGAACATCATGAATAGGTTTATGAGGAGTGTGTTTTTGTTTTCCATATTGACATGGTCCACACACACCATGGCCTTCTTTTTTGAGTTTTGGTAGCCCTCTCACAACCTGCGACTTAGACAAATTCATCAGATGATCATAATTCACATGTCCAAGTTTTTCATGCCATAACTCTATTTCACTGATAGTACTAGCATGGAATTTGAAGTCCTTATCAAGACTGTAGCAGTGATCAACAGTTCTGGTTCCAGTAAGAACGTCAAAGTTATTTTGATCAAGAACATGACATTTTCCTTGTGTAAATTTAACATTTAGTCCTTGATCGCACAATTGACTTATGCTAATGAGATTAGCCGTTAAATTTTCCACAAGCAAAACATCTTCCAGGTTAGGCATTCCTCGAATATTGAGAGTGCCTATTCCAATAACTTTGTTTCTTACTCCGTCTCCAAATGTGACGAATTTGTCGCCAACTGGAGATACATTTGTCAGATATGTTCGAACACCAGTCATGTGTCTCGAACATCCACTGTCAAAGTACCAAGTCCCTTCTATGTTCGATCTGAGTGCCAGAACAGATGTTAGACACTTGTTTCCTTCCTTTTGAACCCAGATTTTAGATTGTTTGTGATTTCTTAGATCGATTTTTGTTCTAGGACTTGATCTTTGATATGTTCCAGGTCTCCCTTTATAAATATCCCTAATGTTGATCTTGCCTGTTCGAAGGTCATATTTCATCCGATTGCACAAAGGACGTATATGACCTTTTGTATGACAGTAGTGGCATGTAGGGATAAATTTAAAGGTTTTCGAATTAGGATGATGTTTCGAATGGGTCTGTTCAAATCGAGTTCGAACAGCCTGGGCATGACGAACTTGATCCGAATTACCAGTGGATGTGTTACCTGATGTATTACCTGTATCGACAGTGGGTCGTTCTGTGGCAGACCTTATTTGGGAGAGAAGGACTGACTTTGTGTTTTCCTCCATCAGTCTTGTTAGCTCGTTCTTGAGCATCTTGATTTCTTTTTCCCTGTTTTTGATTTCTTCCTGCACATCAAACAATTCATTTTTTAACGAGTTTATGGTAAGGTCTTTGGAACTGATTACCTGTCGTGCGATTTTCAGTTCATTTTCCAGCATGATTGCCCTCACAGTTGGTAGAGCTTGAGGGTACGTGGAACTGCTTGGATCAGCATTCTTTTCATAGAGTCTGACTTTAGCTTCAAGAGTTTTGATGATTTTCGCAGCTTTGTTAGCTCTGGAGGATATTTCTTCATACATTTCTTGAAGTTGTTCAGCAGTGGGACATGACTCATCCTCAGATTCGGACTCATCAGTAACCTCTTTTCCCGTCAGTTCCTTGATAGGTCGAACATGGGCCATCAGACACGTAAAGTCCTTCAGTGAATCACATAAAGCAAGATTGTTGACAGCATCATCTGTCTTTGACTCTTCATCAGTTTCTGAGTCACTCCACGTTGCTTTGTAGGCTTTGTTTTTCCTCAAGAAGTTTGGACATTCTGCTTGATAGTGTCCATATCCTTTGCATTCTCTGCACTGGTCATTCTCCTTTTTGCTGGTCTGATTCTTCCCATTTGAATTTCTCCCACCAGACTTATTTTTGTTGAAGTACCCGGGATTGTTCTTTCCTTGTCCCTTGGAAGTGTTGAACTTCTTTATCATTTTCCCGTAGTTCTTTGCTAAAAAAGCCATAGTGTCTGCAAAATTTGCAACATCCAAGTCATCGGTCTCTTCATCCTGTTTGTCGGATACTTCAGCTTTTAGTGCAATGCCCTTGGCTTTGACTTTGTCGTAGCCATTGTTAATCTCGAACGTTCGTAGTTCTCCAAGAAGATCGTCCAGAGTCATTTCCTTGACTTTCATGAATGATTCCAGGACAGTGATTTTCTCTCTGAATCTAGATGGCAACGTCCTCATGATTTTTGAAACCTGTTTCTCTTCTGAGATGTTTTCTCCCAGTATGTAGCAATCATTTACTACATCACAGAACCTTGCATAGAAGCCATCAATATTTTCATCCTCATTCATTTGAATGTTATCAAATTGGAGAGATAACCTCTGAAGTTTTGAGGTTTTGACTGAGGCATTCCCTTCGAACTGACTTTGCAGAATTCGCCATGCATCTTTTGCGGTTGTGCATTTTACTATCATCTTGTGTCTCATGGGATCCACAGATGCTAGAAGTGCGTACAAAGCTGTGTAGTTTGCTTCTTCCTCTTGCTTGTCCTTTTCAGTAAAGGACTCAACTGGTTTTGGTACTAGATTCTCTTCATCGTCCTCCATCTGAGGCCATTCCCATCCTTTTTCAACTGTAAGCCAGCATTTCTTGGATCTCAGGTACACCATCATCATGGATTTCCAGTAGGAGTAGTTGGTTCCTTCCAGAAGTGGAGGTCGTAAGGATGCGTGATCAATGGAAGCCATTTTGTTCCCTTGGATCTACCTGTTTATAAAAACTGGAACCTGCTCTGGTGCCAATTGAAATATCAGAATATGTGCGCGTGTGCTATTTTCAATAGATAGTATAAAATGATTTAAACAATAACAGTACCGATCTGGTTCATACTGTGAATGAACAAGTCGTCATCTGAACATAGTTAAAGATTGGAAAAATTGAGGAAGACACCTTCCTCTGGAGCATTTTATTACTGGGATGTGATTTATTTTACAGTGTACTATAGAAATTTATATTACAATGTATAAACTCACTCCCCCTGAATACTATACTCCTACGACTATTGAAAACTCAAAATGTAGAGAATCCCTTCTTCTACACAAGCAGAGAGTTCTCCTGAACTCCACTTGTTCTCCCGAACAACTCAAGAGTCAATTCTCCCGAATAAACTCTATCTGCTTATCTGTGTTCCAACACTGGTTGAACACAGATTGAACTCTATAGTCAAGACAGCTGCTATTTCCCAATTGTCAATCACACAAGCCGTCGTCCTCTTCACATATGCTTCTCCTCTTTATACCAGTGTCATGAAGGTCATTCTTTGGTATATCAATCAATTCCATCTTTAATTGATTCAATTTCTTGATCCTCTTTGACTTTCTTGTTTTGGTTCTCCCTACTTTGGCAAGTAGATCAATTTGTCCCTTCATTCCTGAAATAAAAACCAATAATGCCAAGATTATTTGTTTCAAGTTGAATGCCACACAATTTTTGTGTTTTGTTGACTTCAAAAGTTGCATTTTGTGAACATTTTGTGAACGTATTGGTTTTTAACTTGTTTAGTGGGGGCACACATGAAATTTATTAATGCTCTGTTGGTCTTTTTTTTAAGCTTTTAAGTGGTTTAAGTTTGGATAGATTTGTCAACAAAAGATGATGGAGGGGGACAATGGATAGTGGGGGGGACAACTACTATTAATTGAAAGACTTATTCAATTAAGTAACAGGATACAATAGCAAAACAATGGACATGCTAGACTAATCATAATAAGTCAAATTCTTTCATTTCATTAGCCAAATACAGAAGATTAAATACATACATACTACACCGAATTCCATCTGCTAAACAAATCATAGGAAAAAGTTGTTACTTCAAATCCATTCAATACATGAACAAATCGATCGAAAATACATTTCATAGACACTTAAAGGATGAATTTGCATCCACATATTTATCATTATCGCCAAGAGAAGAACCCAGGTAAGTGTGGAGATAAGCTTGATAAGCTTGATTTTCCTTCCGATTTTGTCGAGTTTCTGCTGCATCGCATCGAGTCTATCTGAGAACTCCTTCATCTCCGCCCTCAACCCGGCCGCTGCTGAACTTGACCCAATATTGCTGGGCGGGTCGACCCCCTAAAAAAATAGGTAGCCACCCCTCTGAAGGGAAAAAAAAAAAAAAATGAACGGAATTAATTTGGAAAATATAGGCAGCCACCCCTCTGAAGGGAAAAAAAAAAAAAAAAAAAAAAAAAAAAAAGAACGAAAATTACTTGGAAAAAATAGGCAGCCACCCAATAATGCTAACATTGAACAGACTTACACTCTAGTTGCGACATCCGTAGAATCTCCTCCCGCGATTCTCTTCTTTCTTCGAAGTTTGCAACACGGCCTGTATACCGCAGTCGCACAACAGATACCCTTCCGGTGAAGTGTTTGAGAATGACATGCTTAACAAAAGAAGAAGATTGCCACTGTTGTGGTACCAATTTGCAGTGCCACGAAATGAGAGGAATGGGGTGAAACTACAGATTTAATACCTAGGGCATGACTAATGAGGGAGATGAGCTAAATGGGGGGAATCTACCTTTATTTTCCCTCCCAAATGAGTATGATGTGGAAATATTCTAGTTGAAAGCATATAAGTTAAATTCTGTTGAAAATACGTGTCAAAACCCATTCACATATTAGCATTCAAGCGCCACGTTTGCAGTTGACCGGTTTGAAAACTGTTAGTAGCCGATTGCGAGGTAATTTTATCAATTTTTTACAAATTATAGGGCAATTTTTTAAACTAGCATTTTTAGAGGATAATTTTTTAATTATATAAAAATTACAGGCCAATTTTACCAATTTTTCCTAATTCTTAACACATTAATCAGTGACGAGCTCTCGGTGGATATACGGGTAATATGTATCTTACATTAATAATAGCGATTAAAGTGTCCATACATTTTTTACTGGTCCGGCCAAATTCATTTAATTGTCAAATTAGCATGACTTCGCTATTTATGAGTGTCTATTTACATGAAAGACGTACAATTTTTTTCATTTAAGTGATGCATAATACATTTAATATGCATTAGCTTCATTTTAAAGTCTCCGTCTAGTTCCTGAACTGTCCTCAATTGTTTATATTTTTTCCCAATTCCTCATTAATCCTCCTAGGCACCACTTTGTCCAACCTATGTCCCGATAGACGCTAGATCCTAATTTACCGTCCAACCAGCACAACTGTCTTTTAGAACATTGTGCATTAGATAAAAACAAAAGTGTACACATAACCAATTGTGAAAATGTTTGGTTAAGCTTATTTAAAAGACTTTGTAAGATCGTACAACTTATAGAATTTTAACAGACTTCATAAAATATTTTATTCTATTTAAAAATAAGTTGTTCAAATGTTTGGGTAAAAATATGATGAAGCTTACAAGATACTAGAAATAACAATTTATAATTAAAGTTATAAAATATACGCTTTTCAAAATAAAATCATATCCCATGGCCACGTTAGACTTTCTTTACTATCAGAAAAGAGCTTTGAAGCTGCTAATATCTTTTTATTTTATTTTTGACGAAAATGGGGTTCTTCTTTAAAAACTCAGTCAGACTTACAGAGATCTTATGTTTTTAAACATCGTACATTTGTTTTAAATATCTATAAGCATGAGCGCACAACCAAACGCCCCCGACATATAAAGTGTACTAAGTATATCATTCACGAAATGAACTAGATTAAGATGACATGTAATTGAAATCATCAAATCAACTCCTTATACTTGCATGTTGGATCTACACTTGATCAATGATATCTGGTTTTCATCCCCTACAACCGTTTCAAACTATGCAATTGAAAGATAATCAAAATGTACAACCAAAGTCTGAATTATGCAAAGAAGGATTGAGAACCAAAACTCTGTAGAGCAATTATGAGAAATGAGTTGATAAAAGAACCACATTAGTAACCACTCAAGTGAAATGTTGGAAATTTGCACCAGAATCACATCTTCCCTTTTATGATTTAAGGAATCTTGGTATAACAGAAAAGGAAAGCAGCAACTAAGGAATACGAGATACCAAATCAATGGTGAATTTCAACCGAAGACACGATAACAGAAGCAAAGGCGTTCTGTCCCTCAAACTATTAAAATAGCATAACTTGAACAATGATACCAAACCCCCAAAATCCAAATCTTGTTCATATTAGCATTTGAATACATCACTGCTACAGGAGAGAGATAAAAACTCTTCCAATTACCTGTACGATTACAATCACTCTGATATGAAATGGCACAGTTTTTCTAAAGTGTCATACCACAAACCAATACACAATCAAAACTTCACCTTCTAATATTTCGTGCACCCGGAAGGAAAGGGGACAATCATAGAAACATTTCGGTTACTGCAAAATTTTAAAAAGGCAGAGCTATTGAGGCCAAGGATGCCGATATGCTACAGCTTACCATCCAGATACAAATAGATCACCCTGCCTCAGAATCTGAAAGAAGCGCAGGAACTTATCAATATAATAGCATGACATGGCAACTGGTCTAAAAAACCAAATTACAATCTTTTCTCTTACAAAAGAAAGGTTATTGACATACTCAAGGAGAAAAGCTACATCCAGCATCTAAAGCTTTAAGGGGATCTTGAAAGAATTGGAACCTGGTAAGATGGAGTTGGATGATTCTTCTGGTAGGCAGGTGAGGACGATGTATTAGGCAAAAGGGCAAAGGTTATTTATTAGGCATCATTAGTAAAAAATCACTTCTGTCACTATAATTATAACAAGATGTGAATACAAGAAACATAAGTATTTCTTAATAAAAGAGCCAATGTAAAGAGTCAAGAAAATATTTCAGCAACAAAAGATGTCATCCCTGCAGCTTCATTAATATAATTCGCAAAACAGAATTAGAACTAACAGGGTGTATTCTGGCTTGTGCAGTGTAAAGGTTTTATATTCACATTATCACACTAGCAACTTAATAGCAAGATGAGTTTATACTTTGATGTCTCCTTATGGGAAACCTAAAGATACGTTTAAGTTAATACTCTATATTCAGATTTGAAGTCAATATCAGAACAAATAGGAATACAGGAATTCAAAACTAACAACATTCAAAACGTACCCAATCTAGAAGAGTTGTCATTCTTCTTATCTGGGACAGTTTTTGCTAAGAACTCCTGAATTGTTCTCCAATACCGATCACCACCAGCCAACCATGTATCCATATGCATGCCTGTAGGGAAGTCTACAAATTGGCACTGCCGATTATGTGCAGCTGCTTTGGCATATAGCATCTCCATATGAGAAGGGGGTACCATTTCATCTTGTAGTCCAGAGAGGAAAAGGATAGGTTGTTTGATCTGCAGTACAGAACATCACCTGTAAAGTTACTTACTTATCTGGAAAGCTGAGAATTTGTATGAAAATGAAAGCATGTAACCTGTATGGCTCTATTTTGCGCATAGACCAAAACGGGAGGGAGAAAAAAAAACAACGAAAGATGTAATCACCAAGACAGGATCCCAAAATAGCTTTAGTATTTCGGAAGTTAGACCAGATACTGAAACCAGGTAACTAGTTCAATCATTTTACCAACCAGCCATTATCATTTATATTTCCAAAAACCAGGGTATACCTCTGCACAAATGCACTAATATAATAGAAACCAAAGGTTTAAAATCTTATGTACTCATCTACACGCAAAAGCTGCTAACAATTGAAGAAAAGAGTTACTCCCTCCGTCCCGGCTTATTTTGCACACTTTCCGTTTTTTGTCGTCCCAACTTATTTTGCACACCCTTAAAATAGAAACTAATTCCCACAATCTTCACCCTCGAAATCTCAACCCTCAATCTCCACCTTTAAAAAAATCAAAGAAAAAGCAAAATCTGTCTTTCTTAACATCCGTGCCCGGTCAACTGTGCAAAATAAGCCGGGACGGAGGGAGTATATCATTTGATACATGAAAGGAAGTACAATTATTAGGAATATCTGAAAGTAATCATCATATATAATAAATTCTGATGCATGCTTGCAGATATGTACAATGATATCATATCTTTGGCCACATGTGTTCTGTTCAACTAATTGGACTTATATTGAACCCTAACAAGGTGAACCGGAGCTTTAAGCCATATGGAAATTATTGACAGCATGTTTTTGTCAAGAAACGTGATGCATTAGAATAAGTTCAAAGGAAGAGAGTCAATTAACATGTAACCTCACCTCACCAACAACATCAATGGTGCTCCACGGCGATCGAACTAGAAAGTTCAGAACTCTGGGACCCTTGGAACCACTTTTTCCAATAAACCACTTCAGAAATGGTAATAGAACTCCTGCCATGTCCAAGATGGAAGTAAAAGTGTTTTCCAATACCAATGCAGACACCTGCTATAACCGAACAAGAAACGCTTCAGTAAGTGAGGGTTGGTATACTTCGACATACACCATCAAGCAAAAAGACAATCAAGGACAGAAAATTGCTACTCAGCGTGAGATTCTTAGTATAACTACTACCTCCGTCCCGGTCAACCCTGAAATTTGTTAAGGGATGTTATTGCGAAGGTATGATGTTTCGGATGAGAATTGAGGGTTGAGATTTTGAGGGTGAAGATTGTGGAAATTAGTTTCTATTTTAGGGGTGTGCAAAGTTAACTGGGACAGACCGATAAGGAAAGTGTGCAAATTTAACTAGAATTGAGGGATTATTATTTAGGTCGAGTTTAAGTCCTTCCCCCATTCCAAGGTCTACATAAGCACTATGAACTGAGATTTGTCATTTAGCATCTTCCCTTCTTTTATTGTAATTGTTCTTTATTCTAACAATTTATAGGAATATATTTACTGCACACTCATCCATTTCGCATAAAGGATTAAACCCAAGCAGTCTCTCTCACCCAAGTTACTTATTGGGTGCTCTTCACAGTCAACAACAATAAACAGTCAGATAATATACAGCAGATGGAGTAAGAAATGGCCAATTCTCATCGGAAACATCTTATCTTCGCAATAACATCCCTTAACAAATATTCACAATATCATAACCTGGTTGCTTAGGAACTACTGGTGAAGCAGCACTAAAGCAACAGGAGGGAAAGGAACCAAGTGACTGTAATCAGAAATTAAAAACAGAGTGAACCATGTAAAATAATGATAAACTACTAAATGGTATATAAATGCTAACTTGAAGGCAATTAGAGATTCCGATTTGTCGATGTCAATTATATCCATTATATAAACTCTGCGTGCAATAATTGCTGCCATGTTGAACTACATTACCATAAATTGATATGTTTGTAATTTGCTTCAGATCAGGCGTGCCCCCAGTATAAAATAAACATAGTTCAACGAGATAGGGCCTCCCAACAATGAAAAACACTTGCAACCCATACATAAGTTATGACTTTATTAAAAAATCCTAACAGCAATGTACAAAAGTGAAGAGGCAACAGTATGTTAGTAGTCTCACCATGAGAACAAAAGAACAGTTCTGAGCCTGTTAAAAAATTGCAACACCACTCGCAGGGGGTCCCAAAGAAGAAAGCAAGATAGAAAAATTGTTCTCGGTCTGCACAGTTAGAGTAATAGAGTGAAACATCACCTTGTCTGGATTGTTTTTGGCAAGCACAGCCCCAACAGCTCCGCCAAGTGACCTTCCAAAGACTACAATTCTGGAAGTGTCAATGTCTGACCTCTGAACCAGATGATCCAGAGCAGCCTGCTCAGCACAAAAAAAACAGGCATGAACTAGATTGGGTTGTTTGCATATAAATCCACCTAAACCTACCGAACACCCATCCCACCACCCCCTAATCACCTCGTGAACCATCCTCTGCAAATAATTAATAGCAATGGCTGGACATCATATAAATATTGTCAAGTAAAACGTTAGGGTAAGAAGGCAAACCTGAGCATCCTTTGTAATACCATGTTGTGAAGGAAGTCCATCACTCGCTCCGTAACTGAAAAGTACAAACAAGAACAATTAGCTAATTCAGTAAGATAAGCAAATAAGTACTCATGCTTACTATGAGTATACCATACAAAACTATTAACAAAGGAGGTCGGGGGATGGAAGAACAAGACAGAAAGGAGGAGGTGAAGGAGAAAAGTGGAAGAAAGCACACATATAAATTGCTTACCCTCTGTAAGAAAGCATAAAAACATTGCATTGCAGTCTCTGTAACATAATTCTAACCATCTCAAGACGATGAGCAATATCTGTGATTGACTAGTCAAGGTCCCGTACATATGGACTCCGAGACATAATTGACCCGAAAAAAGAAAACATTAAAAGAAATCTCCATGTATAATATACTGTTACCTAATTAATCCCACCAATAATAAAGCAATGAAAGGATACTTCCAGCATTTTCCTGGAAAAAAAGAATAGTCGGACCTGAAAAACGCATCACAGCAGGTGAGAGGGTAAGTCCATTCATTCACAATTATGTTTGTGAACCACTTATAGTAAGTCAGAAAAGAATAAAAAACTGGAATAGAAAATCGCTGATGTATGTTTCTTGCTAGCACTGTACTTAAATTTTTTTATTTGCGTCACCAAATATCTATTATCTTTTCTCATCTTTTATGTTTTTTACTTCCAGCAGAATTCATCAAGGGGGCAGTTAGAAACTTAATACAATATTAAGAACTACATCATGTCATGACTCGCTTTGACAAGTACTCCAAGTTATGTGAATCTATTGAAGCTGATGAAGGCTGATTTACCAAATCTATTGTCAATCGGCAATCAACTAGCACGAATATTCAAGGAAGCTCCTGCAAATCTGTTATATTAATAAAAATCAAGCAATACCAAGTGCATGCAGTAGTTTCTATGATATAAAAAAATCTAGACTCGACTAAATCATTCCTCAAAGCACAATAAACTGAACCGCAGCCATAGTAGTATAGCGAAACATTATATACTGTATTAAGAATAGATAAAACACACATGCAACGGATAGTAGTCTGCCCATCTCAGCTGATGGAAAAAAATGAGCATAATCATTCTGACATTGAAACTTTTAGATATTCTGTTATGGGTAGTAGTCTGCCCATCTCAGCCGACTGAAACAATTAGCATAATCATTCTGAAACTGAAACTTTCAAATGTTCTATTTGTAATGCCATTAGTGATAACACATTTAACTCCATAAGAAGAAGAGCAGAAGAAGTAATAAAAGGATCAAGACCTTATGAATCATAATATTTTCTATATCATCTAGAACCAACTTCCATTTATAGAAATATTTGCCTGTTTGGTGGTTGGGTTTATTCCTTCTCAATAGACTTCTTATTAATTCCAATTCCATAAACTTAAATTTTGCTGATAATTAAATCATTGACTCCTGATTCAAAGTTCCCACCTCCAAATGCATCAAAATCGACGATCCCGACAACACCAAAGTAGAATCAAAACCTCATATTAGGCGAACTACAAATAAAACCCTAAACACTGTACCTAATAAATCATATTCAGTTTAATTCACATGAGTCACACGAAAACAAAGACGAACCTCTGCAATCAGGGAAGAGCTTAATGAACCAGGCGTGAAGACGGACGCCGTCGGATGATGTGAGCCAGACGTCCTCGTATAGCAAGCGGAGGCGAGCAGGGGTGATGGGGTAAGATTTAGTTAGTCCGGGCAGCACGGGAACGTACACGAGCTTTTCCTGAAAAGCTACGAGCAATGCCATACCCGCCACCACAATTCCGCCAACTCCAAAGAGCAACGCGCTAACGTACGACACCATGGATTAACACTTGATTTCTCTAAATGAGATTCTGTGTTTCGGTTTGTAGCATGTAAAGTACTGAATCTTTGATCGATGAGCAGACGGGAACTGAATTTGCTTCCTCTCCGAAGACAAGTAGAAATTAAAACGGTGTGTGGCTTGACGATTCTGAAATTGGAATAGAACGACGACGTTCGGAAGTCGCCCTTTCATTATCTTTTCATTTTAATTGTTTTGTTCAAGATAAAATGCAGCTCCCTTGATTTTGTGCAATCATTTTGATTTTTTTAGGAGTACATTTTAAAAGGATTTTCCAACATAAAGTTTTTTTAAAAAATTAACACGCTAATTGTATTTTAATTTTTTTAGGGGATTTGTATTTTTAATTAAGTTTTTAGGAAAATTCAAAAAATTAAGTTCTTCTAAAAATATTTCCATAAGCGAGAATAATAAGAGAGAGTAATTTACCATCTAAATCTTTTGTTCTGGGCTCGAGTCGCCTTGAGAGAAATGTAAGATTTTATCTTTGTTATGCATTAGGAGGAAAAAATTAGAAATAGATGAAATATAATGAAACATTTTTCAATTATTTGAAGTCAAAATAAATTATCACTATATTAAGTAAATAATTTTAAGAACGCTTACTCAAATCAATATTTTTTGGAACTAACAAAATTCACTTTCGCTTGGTATGGTTAGGTTTAATTATACTGATTTAAAGTTGAATTGTTTAAAAAAATATAGTTGATAGGGATAACCCGGTCACTTCGGGTCGGGTTAATACCTGAGTCCACTGACCGACCCAGCACGCGTAGGCCCAGCAAGCACGTGAAGGCCCAGCACGCGTAGGCCCAGCAGGCCCAGGAACACGCGTTGGCCCAACAGGTGGTTTGTTCCGCGAATCAAGGCTCAGGATTCGTTCCCAACCGCCATGCAGCGGTAAATAGGCGTGAGAATAGGGAGTTTGTTAGGGTTCAGTTAGGGTTTAGGAAAGTTAAGTATAAATACGTGAAAAGAACTCTGGATTAGGGTTCGCACTCTGTATTGTGAATTGCTACCTGTAAACTCAAAGTTTTAGTGAAAGAAACACCTCGGCAAGAGTGATTTTCTGCCCGTGGATGTAGATCTCCGGATCGAACCACGTAAATCCTGTGTGTTTTTATATTTCTTGCATTGATTTAGGCCGAATTGATTGGATACCGGATTGCGCTTTATCAATTGGCGCCGTCTGTGGGAACTGTAAAGCAATTTTTGACGTTTACAGCGTATTCAAGAATCATGGTGACAACTCGTTTGAATCAATCTCGTCACGGTGATCAATCCAACCAGGATCCACCCGTGGATCAGGTTTTGCCGCCGAGGCAATTGCCGGCAAGGAGTACATCTCCTCATCAGGGCAATCGAGGCCCGGTTGCGAATCCAGACAATCAGTATTTACCTCCACCCCCTCAGGACATGCAAAACCCTAATCCCGCTGCTGCCCAACCACCGGTTAACATTCAAATTACCCCAGAATTGCTCCAGGCTTTCTTACAAGAGCATGCCCATGTTCTTCAAGACTGGGCGGCTAATCGCCAACACCCCGCGGGGCATGCCGAACATGATGCCAATCCCGCGGTGCCTCCACAACGTCAGCACTCGCATGATCAACAAGACCCGGGGCATCGCGGGCGTCAGGATCGGCGACGGGAACGACCTGGTTCCTCCGAGGACCATGGGAGTTCTAACGAATCATGACCGCGCAACGATGAACCTACTGATATGGATCGCCGCCGTCCGCTCAACGCGGCTAAGAGAGTTCGTTATGCCAATCCTCATGCTCTAGATCTTCAAGAGTATGAGCGAGTTCAACGCAATGTTGAACTGGACAGAATTCTGGGCCTTGATGCCAATGGAGATATCATCACACCGTTCTCCCCAGAAATCATGGCCACCACCCTTCCCGAAGGGTTCAAACGGCCGGCCATACCACTTTATGATGGCACCGGAGATCCGGCCAATTTTCTTGGAGCTTTCAGACACAACATGCTTAGCCACGATAACATTACATCCCTCCATTACTGCAAGATTTTCCCTGAGTACTTACAGGATGAAGCTCGGGTATGGTTTGATTCTCTCCCACGCAACAGCGTATCTTCTTTCAGAGAACTCGCCGAGCACTTTTGGGCGCGGTTCGAAGCACGGGCGAAGCCCATGGCCACCCTGGCCGATGTCATGAATATGGAACAGCGGGACGGTGAAACCGTTACCCAATTTCTTGACCGCTTCACAGCGGTAAGCTTTAAGGTGGGAAATTGCCCCGACGACGTAGTCATCAACGCATTCATGAATGGACTCCGTCCCGGAGCACTTTACACCGAGTTAGTTCGAAACACACCGATCACAACCCGAGCACTGTTCAAAACGGTGTGCAAATTTGCTAAGGCCGAGGAGCAGACTCGCCAGAAGCGTGAGAAACACGCTAGCAAGCGGCAGTCCGACAAAGCACAAACCGGGCCTAGTACGCGACCTAGTGCATTTTCCCGCCTGACCCCGGGGCGTTCAGAATCCCAAGGCGATATTCCACAATTGACTCCGTTGACGAAGTCACGAGCCGAAATCCTTTCTATTCACAAGAACGATCTGCGACCCTGTCCGCGGATGACTGCTCCGCCTGAGAAGAGGAATCGTGGAAAGTGGTGTGCGTACCACCGAGATCATGGGCACGAGACAGAGGAGTGCCGAGAACTCAGTAAGGAAATCGAGGAGTGCCTGAAGAAAGGTTTCTTGCGCCAATACATTGCGCGGACCGATGACAAGCCTCGGACAGGTCAGAATGGGGGGTCGTCCCATAATCGTGGAGGTTATCATGACCGCGGTCCACAACAAAATCGACCGCTGTGGCAGAATAATCGGCCGGGGCCTAATAATTGCGCACGGCAAGATTCTGGCAATCGCCAACAGCCACGTCTTCCGCCACCACCTCCTCCTCCGGGAGGACCCGGAGACAACGCGCCTCCTCACGTAATAAACGTGATATATGGGGCCCTTTCCACCGGGGCCTCGCGACATGCCTTGAAGGCAGAGGCTCGACGTCCTCCTCCCGAGGAGCCACGTCATAAACGCCTCCATCAATCCGAGACTGTCAGCTTCACGGATAGAGACCCGGTTCCGGAGATAACACCTCATACTCACGCTATTGTCATCGACATGACTGTAACCAATATAACAATAAGGCGGGTCTTCGTGGATAATGGGGCCGCGGTGAGTGTTATATTTGCCGACTGTTTCCAAAGGATGGGGATTCCTCGGGAACAACTTCGGCCGGCCCCCGGGCCACTGCAGACTTTCACTCAGGGTGAAGTTCAGCCAGAAGGTGTCATCACTCTCCCGGCATCTTTGGGGACTTATCCGGCAATAAAAACCATTTTCGTGGATTTTTATGTGGTGAATTCCCCATCACCGTACAACATGATCCTGGGCCAGGACTGGCTTACCCCCGCTAAAGCCATATGTTCCACGTATCACCTCACACTAAAGTTCCCCACTTCGCATGGCGAAGTGGCTATCCGCGGGAGTCAGCGGGTTTCAAAGGAGTGTATGTACGTGGCACTCAAAAAGACTGCTAAAGTTCCTCCCAAACAGCAGCTTCAGGTGGCATCATCGGCTCTAGAGCCTCGGGAATGTATCTCATTGGGGGATGCCACCGCCCAAGTACCGCTTGATCCGTCCAAGCCGGAGCAGACTGTAACCGTAGGAGCCGTGGATGTGCCATGGTTGCATCAGGCTATAATTCAGACCTTGCGAGAATATTCCGATGTCTTCGCATGGTCTCCTTTGGATATGCCCGGGGTTTCTCCCGACATAATAACGCATAAGCTGAACATTGATCCCAGCATCAAGCCAATCCAGCAAAAGCAGAGGAAGTTCGCCCCGGAGCGAAATGACGCAATTCGAATCGAGGTGCAACAACTCTTGGATGCGGACATCTTGTTCGAAGTATATTACCCCTCCTGGCTATCGAATCCTGTAATGGTGATTAAGTCCAGTGGGGCATGGCGGATGTGCGTCGACTTCTCCGACCTCAACAAACATTGTCCGAAGGACTGTTATCCCCTACCTTCCATAGATCAAAAGGCCGAGGCCATTACTGGGTATGAGGCACTTTGTTTCTTAGATCTGTACAAGGGATACCACCAGATCTTTATGGATCCGCAGGATGCCATCAAGACGGCATTCATCACTGCTTTCGGGTGCTATGCTTTTAAGAAAATGCCCTTCGGGCTCAAGAACGCCGGAGCCACATACCAGCGTCTCATGGACCGGGTTTTCCACGGCCAGATTGGCCGCAACGTTGAGGTTTACGTTGATGACCTTGTTATAAAAAGTATCTCCCATTCTTCATGTGTGCAAGACATTGCCGAAACGTTGCGCACCCTGCGAAGCTACAATTTGCGCCTTAATCCAGCAAAATGCACTTTCGGCGTCGGCTCTGGCAAGTTTCTGGGTTATATGGTTTGACAACACGGTTTGCAGGCTAACCCGGCCAAGCTTCGGGATGTGCTAGAACTGCAGCCACCCAAGACATTCAGGGATGTTCAGCGCCTCACAGGTGGTTTGGAGGCCTTAAATCGATTCTTATCTAAAGCGGCGGAGCGACAGCTCCCATTCTTCAAAGTCTTGAGACAGGCGAAGTCCTTTGAGTGGACTCCGGAGTGCACCGAGGCCTTCGAGGCTTTGAAACGTCATATACAGCAGCTGCCTACCTTGTCAGTTCCTCTCCCCGGAGAGCCGCTTTACTTATATTTGGCTTCCTCCGAGGAAGCTATTAGCGCTGCACTTGTGCGCGAAGTCAATGGGGTTCAACATCCCGTGTACTTCGCAAGTGGTGTTCTCCACGGGGCGGAGACACGGTACTCCGTGTTAGAAAAAACTACTTTGGCAATTGTTATGGCAGCTCGGCGTCTACGGCCATATTTCCAAGGACGTGAAATACGGGTTCTGACCAATCATCCTATTCGCCAGATTCTTGTCAAACCCGAGGTGTCTGGGCGCCTTGCAAAGTGGGCCGTCGAGTTAGGCGAATATGATATTCAATACCTTCCCCGCCGAGCAATCAAGGGACAAGCACTCGCCGACTTTCTGGCTGAAACCTCGGGAGACAATCATGAGTCTCTGACAAACAGTGATACACATCACCCTACTACCCTCGTATCCTCACCTCAGAAATGGCAACTATATGTGGATGGAGCATCCACGACTCGAGGAAGTGGTGCCGGGGTGCTTCTCATCGACCCCGAGGAGGTTGAAGTTAAATACGTCATCCGATTCAAGTTTAAGGTGACTAATAATGAAGCGGAGTACGAGGCAGTTCTCGCCGGGCTCCGGCTCGCTCAATCCTTAGGTGTTCGTCATCTTGAGCTCTTCACGGACTCCGAGGTCATGTCCAGACAAATCCAGGGGACTTATGTCGCCAAGGATGAAACAATGATCAGGTATCTAGCTCTAACACTCAAGCTTATGTCAACTCTTGATACAGTTGTTGTCCAGAAAATACCACGTGCTCAGAATGCAAGAGCAGACGCGCTCAGCAAATTGGCCTCCACGGTCCGAACTAATATATCTCCGGATATCATGGTCGAAGACCTATCTCATCCAGCAATTCATCAGGCCACAATTTCGGTCCTAACCGATAGTGATCCGAATTGGATGACTCCTATCATCCAATATCTCCGAGATGGAATCCTGCCCACTGACAAGCTACAAGCTCGGCAAGTTGTCCTCAAAGCCCCCAAATACTCCTTTCATGATGGAGTCTTATACCGGCGGTCATACCTACAACCGAGTCTCCGGTGTCTCGCTCCTGCCGAAGCTACCCAAGTTCTGCGGGAGGTTCACGAAGGGGCCTGTGCCAGCCATATTGGCTCTCGGACATTGGCCAAGAAAGTTCTCCGCTGGGGGTATTATTGGCCAACTTTGTTCAATGATGCCCACGACTTAGTGACCAAATGCAGCAAGTGTCAACTGCACTCCCGAGTGAAGCATCTGCCACAGACCGAACTCACTGGAATCCAGAGTGCGTGGCCGTTTATTCAATGGGGTATCGACATTGTTGGCCCATTCCCCGTTGCTCCGGGGGGATTGAAGTTCCTGGTCGTTGCCGTAGACTACTTCACTAAGTGGGTCGAAGCCGAACCGCTCACGGCCATTACTGGTCAAAATATCTTAAAGTTTGTATGGCGCAATATCGTATGTCGCTTCGGCATCCCGAGCACTATCATCTCGGACAATGGTAGACAGTTTGCCAATGATCCATTTCGGTCATGGTGTGAAGAGCTCCACATCAAACAAATTTTCACTTTGGTCGCTCACCCTCAAGCCAACGGGCAGGTTGAAGTCACCAATCGGACACTGCTCACGGGAATAAAGAAGTGCCTGGATAATGCAAAAGATCTCTGGGCTGAAAACCTTCCACAAGTCCTATGGGCTTATCGCACAACACCGCATACGTCTACCGGGGAGACTCCTTACAGCCTCACTTATGGTTCCGAAGCAGTTATCCCTGCTGAAATCAGTGTACCAAGCCCCCGCCTCCTCACATTGGTTCCAGAGGATAATGACGAGGCTCTCCAGGCAAATTTGGATGAGCTTGAAAATCGCCGTGACCAATCATTCATTCAACAGGCCAGGTGTAAACAACGAGCAGCCCAGTATCATAACCTCCGGGTCCAAGGCACTCAGTTCAATGTCGGGGACCAAGTTCTTCGGCTCAACTCGGCCAGCAAAGCTGCCCCCGAGGGAAAATTACATGCTTCTTGGGAGGGTCCCTACCGAGTCGTTGCCGCGCACGATTCCGGATCCTATCAGCTAGAGCATCTCAATGGAACCCCGATTCCCCGAAGCTGACACATAACCAACTTGAGGCGCTTCTATCTGTGAATGCCAAATCTCAAGTACCATCTTATCTTTAATTTCTTTTATAAGTGTTATCTCTCTTTGTACTTTTGAGTTTGCTCCGGCACTTATCATTGAATAAAAATTCTTTGTTTATGCATCTTGCTGTGTTCTCCTTTACGTTACGGGGACGCCCTAACGCAATCATATTATCGTTATTAGTCTCCGGACAATTAAATTTCTCCCTCGGTCCGTCCGAGGAGATTCGCATTTAGTCCCCGGACTCATATCACTTTCTCGCCTGTTTAACCGGAGAAGTGTTTACTCCCGCCTGATCCGTCCGGGGAGATGTTACTCCCGCCTGATCCGTTCGGGGAGATTGGATTTATCCATACAGTGTTCCCGAACACCTAATTAAAATAGTTAATAATTTCTCGTATTGTGTTTCCGAACACCTGGTTAAAATGGTTAGTAGCTTGTTGCTTTCCTTAAACCCGTCTATACACACCGCAATAGTTTTATTATCTTCTGAATAATACAACATCAAGCAGTTTTTTTACATAAAACTTCAAAAAAAAAAAAAAAAAAAAAAACAACAACAGTCATCTGCGGCCCCCGAGCCAGTATTCGGCGCTTCGGCGTTGAGGCCTGCTCCTTGATCTTCGCTGCGTCCTCCGGGACCTTGTTGTTCTTCGGCCCCGAGCTCCGGCTCTTTCTCCTCCGCGAGCATCCCGGCGCCGGGGACTTTCTCTAGGCGTTTGCCTGGAGACTTCGTCTTGAGTCCGAGCTCGGCTACTTGGCTGTGGAGCGGACCTCGGGGTTTGGGCCCACTGCACAGGGTCCCACTCCTCCGGAGCCATCACTTCGATTTCCCTGGCCAGCTCCTCGACTACTTCTTCGGCAACCACAGCGGGTTCTTCTTCGATCATGGTCACTGGAGCTGGCTCTCGGATAACTATGCCTTTGCTCTTTCCGGAGGGTCTCTTCTTATCCTTCCGAGGAGCTTTTGGCGTACTTTGGTCCCGGCTTGAGCTCGCGATGAATTCTTCGGCAGAGGGCCTCCATCTGCCTCGGCCCTTCAATCCTTCATACATGCTCAGAAGCAACTCCAGAACTTCTCGTTTCCTTACGAGCTCCGATGACTCGATAGAGCTCCTTGACATCAATGCTGCGATGTCACCTTGAATCTCTACAACCCGTTCCTCCACTTCCTCAAAGGTCAGAAGACCAAACTCCGACAGTATCCGGTCATACTCCCTTTGATGAACGAGGACACGGCTCATCTCGGCAGCTGTAGACCGGTATTTCATCTCGAAGTCTTTAGCTCTCTCCTCGACCTCAACCACTTTCCTCTCTGCCGAGGCCACCTGCTTCTCTAGCTTCGGCACTACGTGCATTTGCAGATGATTCTTTTCTCCGCGGAACCACTCAAGTGATCGCATGAGTTTCTTTATTGTTTCGTGTAGCTCCGCGGTGTTCTAAACAGAAAGAAGAGTCAACCAGATCGATTACTCTCAAGTATGTAAAAAGTTGGAGTTCAGTTCGACAACAGACATAAATTGATCATGCAAGCAAAGGAAAGACAGAGAATCTGAGAAACAAAAAATTATATTTCACAAAACAGAAGTACAAGGTTCCAAACTCAGTACATCGGTTCCTAACATTCCTAAAAATATACAACTTTAAATTTGCGGGGATCGACTGACCTCCCGCTCAGTTGCCTCAGTCTCTTCGGGCAACACCTCTCGCCGGCCCTCGGACACTTCAGCTTCTCTTTCCTCATTTGCCGCGACCGCTTCGTCCGCAGCTATGGCTTCGACCTCCATCCGTGGAGGGGTTTCTCTGCTTCGGGGTGCGGTGACTAGCTCACCTCGGCGGAACGCCATGAATTCTGGATCCTGGTCCACTTCGCAGTTGGCAACTTCCACAGCCGTCAGCAGTTGTTTCTTCTCCCCGAGAGCCTTCACCAGGGGCCACTCCGGCAGATTTGCTAGAGCCGCATAGTAGGCCTTCTCCACTCCGGCCACTGCTTCAAAGTCATACCCGAATTCTGGACGATATACGTCCACATTCGGGTAGACCTCCTTCACTTGCTCCAGCAGCGCGGATCGAGTGGCCTGGTCCCCTATAGCCACGAACTCCGTCTGGAAGTCGAGGAACGCGCTGGTTTGGAATAACTTATCAGCGAATGCCTTCAGCATCGCTCCTTGTCCCTCGACCACAGCAGCTTCCCGAGCTTCCATCTCTGCCCGCAGCCGCAGCGCTTCACCCCGGAGGACATTATTCTCTGCCTCCACCCCGCGTAGACGCGCAACCTCGGTTTCAACCAAAGCAGCCCTCTTGCGTGCCTCGGTCATATCATGGGTCAGTCGGTCGTTGCGCGCCCGGAGCTCCCTGGCCACTTCGGCCAGCTCTTCCTTCCCTTCCTTCTCGCTCTTACGGCCGAGGTCCAGGATACCCCGCGCCAGGCGCAGAAGTTCTTCAGCGTCTGCGCCCTCCAACCCCAGCAGACCCGGGGCCACTTGTTCAACCTGGACAATTACACAAAAAATGAGATTATGAGCAGCCTTCATAACACACACTTCGTGTACGTATAAATTACGAGCAGCGTTTCAAGTTTACCTGCGTGCTCTCCCCTACCCGGGGTCTTTTGGATGGCTCTAGCGGAGTCCCGGTAGGCTCCGGCCTCTTCTTCGTTCCGGGAGGTGACCCCGCCGGCATAACCCGTTCTTCCGACCCAGCCGACGGTCGCGCACTTGGTGGCATCTTTCCCCGGGGAGACACCTCAGCGGCTTTCCCCTTCTTTTTGGCCGCCGCCGACGCTGCGGGGCTTCCGGCAGGCTCCTTTCCGAAGCGTCCCACTGCATATAAAGGTTATGGTTAGTCCTGCGCAAAGCGACAGTTATAAACAGCAGGATAAAGAACTCCTACCCTCTTCGGCACCCGCATTGCCCGAATAATACGGGCTCAGTCCTGCCTCCTCCAATTCCTCCTTGGAACAGAGGGTTTTGAAAGTCCCCACTGTCCGGAATGTATGTATCACTTCGGCCCCCGGGCTCTCCACAGGAGCGGTATCAAGCACCTCATCACTCCTCCACTTCGGGAGAGCTACTTTATTCCTAATAAATATAAACCTCTCCTTCCACCCCTCTACCTTACTTGGGTTTTGAACCTTGAACCCACCTCGGGCTCGAGGACTGAAGGAGTACCACCCCTTAGACTTCCCGAAGTTTTTTAGTTGGAAGAAGAACCTAAAAAGCTCTACGGTCGGTTCTAATCTGGCGTTTTTACACACCACGGTGAATCCCACTACCTGCCTCACCGCGTTCGGCGCTAATTGGCAGAGGGCAATACCGTAGTATTTCAGCAATTGGATCACAATGTCCCACAAGGGCAGTCTCAGGCCTATTCTAAGGGGATCTATATATACACTAATAAACCCCTGCGGTGGGCAACAGGCCCTATCCTCGGGGTTCAGTATTATATACTCTAGGTTGAAGGGAAGGTAAAATGACGGGAGTTCTCTCTCAATTTGCTCTCGCGACATCCGTAATGCTACGGAGGCCACCTCCAAACCCTCCTCCGCGCATGGATAGAAAGCAACCATCATAACGTTGCATTCCCGGTCGTCGGCCCTGTCTATAGTCCTAACCTCATTCCTCTCCGGAATGAGATATGATAGGGGGGGGACGTCTAACGGGGTACTCGAAGTCCCTAATTCTTCAATAGAGGCAGAAGATGAGGCAGAAAGTGAAGAGGAAGACATACTTACTTGGGTTGAATTTGAGTGGGTTGATTTGAGAAGTTTTTTATCTGAGATGAATCACGAGTACAGATTTCCTCTTTTTCCCGCTTTCTAAACTGGTAAATTGCAATGAAGAAGATGAAAAGTTACTGTGCAGTTACTTCAATTATATACGCAAAAACCAACGGCTCTGATGCAGACTATTCAAATTCAGTGATGGAGATTTAAACGTGCTCTTCACGCGCTTTACAGTTCCCAAGGCGCGTGGGGAACAGGTTTCTTGGAAGTCGCAGAGCGTGTCACTTCACATCCCTCTCTCTCATGATGGCGCCGCCAATCCCATCAACCTCACCCTTCGTCAGAAAGATTCAAACTACACTCCGGTGTACCCTCCACCTCGGTCATACTACCACACTCCGGTGCTCCCTTCATTTTGGCCAGACTACTCATCCGGTGTACCCTCCACCTCGGCCAGGTTGTTATATACTTCCAACGCGTTTCTTGCTTCTGGAAAATTTGGTATCTCGATATATGTCTTGTGCACTTCGGCCTAGCTCGACCCCGCGCCCGCAGACTGCTCCGCAGAGTCCCCAGGGACGCGGATAGACTTAGTCAACCATAAACACTTCGGCCCGCCAACGACCACGGCCCTTCTTGCTTACGGTTCCACCCCGGTGACAACCGAAGCTCCCTCCTCGCTTCGGCTGGGGGGGGGGCATCTGATAGGGATAACCCGGTCACTTCGGGTCGGGTTAATACCTGAGCCCACTGACCGGCCCAGCACGCGTAGGCCCAGCAAGCACGTGAAGGCCCAGCACGCGTAGGCCCAGCAGGCCCAGGAACACGCGTTGGCCCAACAGGTGGTTTGTTCCGCGAATCAAGGCTCAGGATTCGTTCCCAACCGCCATGCAGCGGTAAATAGACGTGAGAATAGGGAGTTTGTTAGGGTTTAGGAAAGTTAAGTATAAATACCTGAGCCCACTGACCGGCCCAGCACGCGTAAGCCCAGCAAGCACGTGAAGGCCCAGCACGCGTAGGCCCAGCAGGCCCAGGAACACGCGTTGGCCCAACAGGTGGTTTGTTCCGCGAATCAAGGCTCAGGATTCGTTCCCAACCGCCATGCAGCGGTAAATAGGCGTGAGAATAGGGAGTTTGTTAGGGTTCAGTTAGGGTTTAGGAAAGTTAAGTATAAATACGTGAAAAGAACTCTGGATTAGGGTTCGCACTCTGTATTACGAATTGCTACCTGTAAACTCAAAGTTTTAGTGAAAGAAACACCTCGGCAAGAGTGATTTTCTGCCCGTGGATGTAGATCTCCGGATCGAACCACGTAAATCCTGTGTGTTTTTATATTTCTTGCATTGATTTAGGCCGAATTGATTGGATACCGGATTGCGCTTTATCAATAGTAGTTCAACTTTTCAAGATATTAAGCAATTTAACTTATTAACTCTACACCCCTAATAACAAAATTATCAGTTCTATTCATCAACAATCATAAAATAAATAAAATTTTAAATTGAAGGAAAATCATTTATTGCTACCTCTCTTTCAATTTAGAGGTAAAGGTTATATTTACATGTTGTGCCAAAACCAATTTAATTCTGACAGAACAAAAAAGAGACAAGATGATATCTAAAACAATGTACGGATGGATACTCGTCTTCTTCCGGTGTGGAGGTAGGGCTCCGGCTATAAACCTGCAAAAACCAAGGGAGTCTCCGTTCAAGAGTTTCCGATGCTCAAGTCAGTGATTGTCGAAGATGTTTTAGCAAGAGTGATGGAAAGTATATAGTAGAACCATGGTTGCAGAAGGTGGAAAGTGTAGGCGGATCGGTTTCTGTCCGCCTAGCACCTAGGCGCCGCCCATGAATTATTATCATTATTATTATTTCGCATTTTTTTATTAATTATTTAATTTAAAAATTATATGAAATATATATATATATATATGTGTGTGTGTGTGTGTATATATATAAGATAATCATGATATTGCACTACAATCAATTCGTTTAATATTTTAAAAAAACTTCTAATTTTTTTGCTACGCAGGATTTGTATTAAAAAAATAAAATTCAAATACATAAATTTTATTATAAGAAGCCAACATAAAATTAAAATAAAAAGAGATCAACATAAGTCAAGTACTAAGTCCAAAATTATTAAACAAGGCAATAGTGTCGGCAAGACATAACAATAAGTTAATAACATAATAAACTAAATGAAAACGACGTCGTTTCGAGCCTTTTTTTTTTTAAATAAAAAATAAAAAGAATTCGAAAAACGCCCAGACCGCCTTGACTGCCCAGGCCAAAAAATGCCAGAGCAACCGCCCAGGCCTTAATCGGGGCGGCCAGGGCCGCCTAGCGCCTAGGCACCGCCTAGACCATCTTTTGCATCCATGAGTAGAACAGTAGTTGAATGTTTTGTCTTGTTGCTGAAGAAACTGAATAACTTATAATATACTTACCTAGTAGAGTTTTGGAGTAAAATAGTTTTTCCATATGTGTCAAGTAAGCCCTAATCCTAGTCAGCATAGTATACTTACACTTTATAAGGAAGTGTCAGTGGTCCCCTACATTTTTTTGGCAGGAGGATAACGACTGTCAATGCACCGGGTAATTTAAGGTACTTTTGTGTCGGATCGTCTACTACGAACTTTCCACGTACTCCCTTAGATTTGGTTTGAGAAGTCACATCGGGTGTTCATATGCTTCGCACTTCGCTCATCAGGGCCCACTGTACTCCTGAAGAGATTAGGTATAGATCGCACTTCGAGGTGTCTAGATGACTCCCAAAGTGACTCTCATGCTCCATGAAGGCAACTGTGGGTGAGAGGTTAATAGAGATGATGGGGCGCTTATCTTTATTATGGCACATCATTATTAATTACTAAGGGGTCGTTTACTTCTTTCTACTGGGCCGAATAAGGTGGCATAGTCAAGTTGTGAAGCCTGTTTATTATGTTGGAGTCCAATGACAACATAATCACAGGGCCCGAGTTATGTTTTGATATCCCTCACTATTCATGGGATTCATATCCCACCTCAAGAGGTGGGACTGGTATATCCCGTCTACTTTCAGTAATTTCTTTTATTGGACCCTTGCTAAATATTCAGGCCCCATTAATTGTGAACCCAAATAACCCCAAGTAAATGGGTTATTATTGGACAACCTATTAGAACAGTTTGAAGAATTCAGTTTAAGTAAACAAACAAACATCAAGATATCCTAGTCCTGTCCAAAGGAAAATCACGTTGGAGGCTCGAAAGGGTTATACCCGTCCACGTAGTAAACGACCCCTAATATGATAAGATAGTCCTCATAAAGTGAAATCTCATCAATTATCACCCACAGGTCAGTTTGCCCAATGGATAATTATATTATTATAATTACTCAATTATCTTACATGTCTACCAATTACACAAATACATATTATTATGTTATATAATATTAATTTAGCAATGTATTAAATAAATGTTTTATATACAAAATATATTATTTAACACTGAAAATAACATATAATATGACATTTAAATATTATAAGTGTTATATATGATTTATTTTATCTTGTTACATCTTAGGTTTTACCACATTATATATTATTTAATCCCTCTGTTCCATATAAATTGACGTTATAGGATATTTTTTACTTTTACAATTAATTGACGTTTTACATATTTTTCACCAATTCTACCAATTTTCTTCTTGGGCTCAATCCTAAAATATCTCTACTTTTCAATCTATCAGACATATTTTGATTTGGTCAAATCTTTAGCTGATGGTATATCTGTCAAAATATTTCATCCTTAAATCTTTCTTTTCATCATAAAACGTCAATGATAGGGATGGCCCGATCACTTCGGGTCGGGTTAATACTTTGGCCCATTGACCGGTCCAGAAGGTCCAGAAGCACGCGTCGGCCCAACTTGTAGTTTGTTCCGCGACTCAAGGCCCACGATTCGTCCCCAACCGCCACGCAGCGGAAAATAGGCGCGACAATAGGGAATTAGTTAGGGTTCGTTAGGAGATAGTATAAATATGAGGAAAGAACTCTGAATTAGGGTTCGCATTCTGCATTCTGAAATTACTTCGTGTAAACTCAAAGATCTAGTAAAAGAAACACCTCGGCAGGTGCTATTTTGTGCCCGTGGACGTAGATCTCCGGATCGAACCACGTAAATCTTGTGTTTTTTCATATTGCTTACGTAGATTTCCGTTAAGTTTCTTGGATATCAGATTGCGCATTATCAATTGGCGCCATCTGTGGGAACCGTAAAGTAGTTTTTGACGTCAACAGTGCATTCAAATATCATGGTGATGACTCGTCTGAATCAATCTCGTCAGGGTGATCAAGCCAATCAAGATCCACCCGTGGATCAAGTTTTGCCGCCGAGTCAATCGCCGACAAGAGGTGCGTCTCATCATCAGGGCAACCAAGGCCCGGTTATGAATCCAAACAACCAGATCTTGCCTCCACCCCCACAAGACATGCAAAACCCTAATCTCGCCGCTGCCCGGCCACCGGTCAATATTCAAATAACTCCAGAATTACTCCAGGCCATCCTACAAGAGCATGCTCATGTTTTTCAAGACTGGGCGGCCAATCGCCTAAATCCCGAGGGACCTGCCGGACAAGATGTCAATCCCGTGGTGCCTCCGCATCGTCAGCACTCGCATGATCGACAAGACCCGGTGCTTCGCGGGTGTTAGGATCGGCGACGGAAACGACCTGGTTCTTCCGAGGACCATGGGAGTTCTAACGGGTCAAGACAGCGCAACGATGAACCTACGGATGTCGATCGCCGCCGTCCACTCAACGCGGCTAAAAGTGTTCGTTATGCCAACCCTCATACTCTAGATCTTCAAGAGTATGAGCGAGTCCAACGCAATGTCGAGCTCGACAGAATCCAGGGTCTTGATGCCAATGGAGATATCATCACACCGTTTTCTCAAGAAATCATGGCCACCTCCCTTCCCGAAGGGTTCAAAAGGCCTGCCATACCACCTTACGACGGCACCGGAGATCCAGCCAACTTTCTTGGAGCTTTCAGGCACAACATGCTTAGCCGCGATCATACTACGTCCCTCCATTACTGTAAGATTTTCCCTGAGTATCTTCAGGATGAAGCTCGGGTTTGGTTTGATTCTCTCCCGCGCAATAGCGTATCCTCTTTTAGAGAACTCGCCGAGCACTTCTGGGCGTGTTTTGAAGCACGTGCGAAGCCCATGGCCACCCTGGCCGACCTCATGAATATGGAATAGCGGGACGGTGAAACCGTTACCCAATTTCTTGACCGCTTTACAGCGGAGAGTCTCAAGGTGGGAAATTGCTCAGATGATGTAGTCATCAGCGCATTCATGAATGGACTCCGTCCAGGACCACTCTACACCGAGTTGGTTCGTAATCCACCGGTCACTACCCGAGCACTGTTCAAAACGGTGTGCAGATATGCTAAGGCCGAGGAGCAGACTCGTCGGAAACGTGAGAAACATGCTAGCAAGCGGCAGTCCGACAGGGCACAAGTTGGGCCTAGCACACGACCTAGTGCCTTTTCTCGTCTGAACCCGGCGCGTTCAGAATCCCGAGGTGATATTCCACAATTTACTCCGTTGACAAAGTCACGAGCTGAAATTCTTTCTGTTCACAAGAACGATCTACGGCCTTGTCCGCGGATGACTGCTCCGCCTGAAAAGAGGAACCGTGGAAAGTGGTGTGCGTACCACCGAGATCATGGCCACGAGACAGAGGAGTGCCGAGAGCTCAGCAAGGAAATTGAGGAGTGTCTAAGGAAAGGTCTCTTGCGACAATACATTGCGCGGACCGATGACAAACCTCGGACAAGCCAGAATGGGGGTTCGTCTCATAACCGCGGAGGTTATCATGACCGGGGCACACAACAAAATCGGCCGCCGTGGCAGAATAATCGGCCGGGACCTAGCAATAATGCACGGCAAGACTCTGGCAATCGCCAACAGCCTCGTTTTCTGCCACCACCTCCTCCTCCGGGAGGACCCGGGGACAATGCACCCACTCACGTAATAAACGTGATATATGGGGCCCTCCCCACCGGAGCTTCACGAAATGCCTTGAAGGCAGAGGCTCGCCGTCCTCCTCCCGAGGAGCCACGTCATAAGCGCCTCCATCAATCCGAGACTGTTAGTTTCACAGATAGGGACCCAGTTTCAGAGATAACACCTCATACTGACGCTATTGTCATCGACATGACTGTAGCCAACATTACAATAAAGCGGGTCTTCGTGGACAATGGAGCCGCAGTGAGTGTTATATTCGCTGACTGTTTCCAAAAGATGGGGATTCCTCGGGAACAACTTCGGCCGGCCCCCGGGCCACTACAGACTTTCACTCAAGGTGAAGTCCAACCAGAAGGTGTCATCACTCTCCCGGCATCTCTCGGGACCTATCCGGCGATAAAAACCATTTTCGTGGATTTTTACGTGGTTAATTCCCCGTCACCATACAATATGATCTTGGGTCGGGATTGGCTTACTCCTGCTAAAGCCATATGCTCTACATACCACCTCGCACTAACACATGGCGAAGTGGCTATTCGCGGTAGTCAGCGGGTTTCTAAGGAGTGCATGTACGTGGCACTCAAAAAGACTACCAAAGTTCCTCCCAAACAGCAGCTTCAAGTAGCGTCATCGGCTCTTGAACCTCAGGTGTGTACCTCATTGGGGGATACCACCGTCCAGGTGCCGCTTGATCCGTCCAAACCAGAACAAACTGTAACTGTCGGTGTCGTGGATGTGCCATGGTTACACCAGGCCATCATTCAGACCTTGCGAGAGTATTCTGATGTCTTCGCATGGTCCCCTTTGGATATGCCCGGGGTCTCTCCCGATATAATAACCCACAAGCTGAACATCGATCCCAGCGTAAAGCCTATACAGCAAAAGCAACGGAAGTTCGCTCCGGAGCGAAATGCAGCAATTCGAGTCGAGGTGCAACAACTCTTGGATGCGGACATCTTGTTCGAAGTGTATTACCTTTCTTGGCTATCCAATCCAGTGATGGTGATAAAGTCCAGCGGGGCATGGCGGATGTGTGTTGACTTCTCCGACCTCAATAAACGTTGCCCGAAGGACTGTTATCCCGTACCTTCCATCGACCAAAAGGCCGAAGCCATTACTGGGTACGTGGCGCTTTGCTTCTTAGACCTGTATAAGGGATACCACCAGATCTTTATGGATCCTCAGGATGCCCTCAAGACGGCATTTATCACTGCATTTGGGTGTTTTGCTTTTAAGAAAATGCCCTTCGGACTCAAGAACGCTGGAGCCACATATCAACGTCTCATGGACCGCGTTTTCCATGATCAGATTGGCCGCAACGTCGAGGTTTACGTCGACGATCTGGTTATAAAAAGTACCTCCCATTCTTCATGCGTGCAAGACATTGCCGAAACGTTGCGTACTCTGCGGCGTTACAATTTGCGACTTAATCCGGCAAAATGCATTTTCGGCGTTGGCTCCGGCAAGTTTCTCGGTTATATGGTTTCACAGCACGGTCTTCAGGCCAATCCAGCCAAACTTCGGGATGTTTTAGATCTGCAACCACCGAAGACGTTCAGAGACGTTCAATGCCTCACGGGTAGTTTGGCGGCCTTAAATCGCTTTTTATCTAAAGCGGCAGAGCGCCAACTTCCATTCTTTAAAATTTTGAGGCAAGCGAAGTCATTTGAGTGGACCCCGGAGTGCACTGAGGCTTTCGAGGCTTTGAAGCATCATATCCAGCAGTTTCCCACTTTGTCAGTCCCTCTCCCCGGAGAGCCTCTTTATATGTACTTGGCTTCCGCCGAGGAAGCTATTAGCGCCGCACTCGTGCGAGAGGTCGATGGTGTTCAACATCCCGTGTATTTCGCAAGCCGAGTACTTCACGGGGCGGAGACGCGGTACTCCATGTTGGAAAAAACCGTGCTGGCCCTTGTAATGGCGGCCTGACGTCTGCGGCCATACTTCCAAGGACGTGAAATACGAGTTCTGACCAATCATCCTATCCGTCCGATTCTTGTAAAGCCCGAGGTGTCCGGGCGCCTCGCCAAGTGGGCTGTCGAATTAGGCGAATACGATATTCAATTTCTTCCCCGCCGAGCTATCAAGGGTCAAGCACTTGCCGATTTTTTGGCTAAAACCCCGGGGGATAATCATGAGTCTTCGGCAGACAGTGTTACCCATCATCCCGCTACCCTCGTATCCTCACCTCGCAAGTGGCAATTATATGTGGATGGTGCATCCACGACTCGAGGAAGTGGTGCCGGGGTGCTCCTCATTGACCCCGAGGGAGTTGAAGTTAAATACGTCATCCGATTCAAATTTAAGGTGACTAATAATGAAGCAGAATACGAGGCAGTCCTCGCCGGGCTCCGGCTCGCAAAATCCTTAGCCATTCGCCATCTTGAGCTCTTCACGGATTCCGAGGTCGTGTCCAAGCAAATCCAGGGGACTTATGTCGCCAAGGATGAAACAATGATCAGGTATCGTGCTTTAACACTCAAACTTATGTCAGCTCTTGATACAGTTGTTATCCGGAAAATACCACGTACTCAGAATGCAAGAGCAGATGCGCTTAGCAAATTGGCCTCCGCGGTCCGAACTAACATATCTCCGGATATAATAGTCGAAGACTTATTTCATCCGGCAATTCATGAGGCAACGGTTTCGGTATTGACCGATAGTGATCCGAATTGGATGACTCCTATCGTTCAGTATCTCCGAGATGGAATTCTGCCTAATGATAAGCTGCAAGCTCGGCAAGTAGTCCTCAAAGCCCCCAAATACTCCTTTCATGATGGAGTCTTGTATCGACGGTCGTACTTGCAACCGAGTCTCCGATGCCTCGCTCCTGCCGAGGCTAACCAAGTTCTACGGGGGGTTCACGAAGGGGCCTGTGCCAGTCACATCGGCTCCCGGACATTGGCCAAGAAAGTTCTCCGCTGGGGATATTATTGGCCAACTTTGTTCAATGATGCCCACGACTTAGTGACAAAATGCAGCAAGTGTCAGCTACATTCTCGTGTGAAACACCTGCCTCAAACCGAGCTCACTGGAATCCAAAGCGCGTGGCCATTTATTCAGTGGGGAATTGATATTGTTGGCCCATTTCCGGTCGCTCCGGGGGGGTTGAAGTTTCTGGTGGTCGCTGTGGATTACTTCACCAAGTGGGTAGAAGCGGAACCTCTTACTTCCATCACTGGCCAACACATCTTGAAGTTTGTCTGGCGAAATATCATATGTCGTTTTGGCATACCGAGCACTATTATCTCGGATAACGGCAAACAATTTGCCAACGATCCCTTCCGGTCATGGTGCGAGGAGCTTCATATCAAACAAATTTTCACCTCGGTAGCTCACCCTCAAGCCAACGGCCAGGTTGAAGTCACCAACCGAACACTGCTCACGGGCATAAAGAAACGCTTGGATAATGCCAAAGGTTTTTGGGCCGAGAACCTTCCGCAAGTTCTATGGGCTTATCGCACGACACCGCATACCTCTACCGGAGAGACCCCCTACAGCCTAACTTACGGCTCCGAGGCAGTTATTCCAGCAGAAATCAGCGTACCAAGCCCCCGCCTCATCACATTGATTCCCGAGGATAACGACGAAGCTCTCCGTGCAAATTTGGATGAGCTCGAATATCGTCGTGATCAATCATTCATCCAGCAGGCCAGGTGTAAACAACGTGCAGCCCAGTATCATCACCTCCGGGTTCGAGGCACTCAATTCAATGTCGGGGACCTAGTACTTCGACTCAATTCAGCCAGCAAAGCTGCCCTCGAGGGGAAATTACACGCTTCGTGGGAGGGTCCTTATCGCATCGTTGCCGCGCACGATTCCGGATCCTATCAGTTAGAGTATCTCGATGGAACCTCAATCCCCCGAAGCTGGCATGTTACCAACTTGAGACGCTTCTATCTGTGAATGCCAAATGACAATTATCATCTTATCTTTATGCTCTTTGTACGCATCTTTTATGTTGTTATCTTTCTTTGTATCCATCAATTTGCTCCGGCACTCGTCATTGAATAAATACTCTTTATTTATGCATCTTGATGTGTTTTCTTTTACGTTACGGGGACGCCCTAACGCAATCATGTTATCATTATTAGTCTCCGGACAATTAAAATCTCTCTCTCGGTCCGTCCGAGGAGATTCACATTTCGTCCCCGGACTTGTATCACTCTCTCGCCTGTTTAACCGGAGAAGTGTTTACTCCCGCCTGATCCGGCCGGGGAGATTTTACTCCCGCCCGATCCGTCCGGGGAGATTTACATTGGAGTTATTCGAATTGTGTTCCCGAACACCTGATTAAAATAGTTAATAACTTGTTGTTTTCCATAATACATCTGTGCACATCAAAACGATTTTATTATCTTCCAAATAATACAACACCAAAAAGTTTTTTACATAAGACTTCGAAAAAAAAAAAAAAAAAAAGGGGATAAGCAATTATCTACGGCCCCCGAGCCAGTATTCAGCGCCCCGGCGTTGAGGCCTACTCCTAGACCTACGCTGCGTCCTCCGGGATCTTGTCGTTCTTCGGCCTCGGGCTCCGGCTCTTTCCCCCCCGCGGGCTTCCCGACGCCGAGGACTTGTTCTTGGCGCTTGCCTGGGAACTTCGTCTCTTGTACGAGCACGGCTACTTGGCTGTGGAGCAGACCTCGGGGTTTCGGCCCATTGCACAGGGTCCCATTCCTCGGGGACCATCACCTCGATCTCTCTAGCCAGTTCTTCGACTGCCTCTTCGGCTACAACGGCAGGCTCTTCTTCGATCGTAGTCACAGGAACTGGCTCTCGGATAACAATGCCTGTGCTCTTTCCCTCGGGCTTCTTTTTACCCTTCCGGGGAGCTTTTGGAGTACCTTGGCTTCGGCTTGTACTAGCAATGTATTCCTCGGCAGAGGGCCTCCACCTGCCTCGGCCCTTCAGTCCTTCATACATGATGAGAAGCAGCTCCAAAACCTCTCGCTTTCTTACAAGCTCTGAGGACTCCGCTGGGTTATTTGTCATAAGCGCCGAGATTTCGCCCTGAATCTCTACGACCCGCTCCTCCACTTCCTCAAAGGTCAGAAGGCCGAACTCAGACAGTATCCGGTCATACTCCCTTTGATGAACGAGGACACGGCTCATTTCAGCAGCTTTAGCCCGGTACTTCAGTTCGAAATCTTTGGCTCTTTCTTCGGCTTCCTCCGCTCTCTTTTCTGCAACGGACACCCGCTTTTCTAGCCTTGGCACCACGTGCATTTGCAGGTTGTTCTTTTCTTCGCGGAACCACTCAAGTGATCGCATGAGTTTCTTTATTGTTTCGTGCAGTTCCGCGGTATTCTAAACAAGCAAGCGAGTCAACAACACCGATCAATCTCAAGCATGTAAGGAAAAAATTCAGTTCGAAAGCAAAATTTATATTCAATCAAGACAAAGTACATTATCCATGCTTCGGTACATAGTTTACATCTATTCCTATTATCTACAACTTTAAATTTGAGGGGAACGACTGACCTCCCGCTCCGTCCCCTCAGTATCCTCGGGCAACACCTCTCGCCGGCCCTCCGACACTTCGGCTTCTTCCTCCTCGTTAACTGCTGCGGCTTCATCCGCAGCTATGGCATCAACCTCCATCCGAGGGGGGGGTTCTTTGTTTCGGGGCTAGGAGACCAGTTCACCCCGGCGGAATGCCAGAAACTCTTGGTCCTGGTCCACCGCACAATTAGCAATCTCCTCGGCCGTCAGAAGTTGCTTCTTCTCCGCTAAGGCCTTCAACAGAGGCCACTCCGGCAGATTTGCTAGTGCTATGTAATAGGCCCTCTCCACCCCGGCCACTGCGTCAAAATCGTACCCAAATTCTGGACGATATACGTCCACACTCGGGTAGACTACCTTGATCTGCTCCAGCAGCACAGATCGGGTGGCCTGGTCCCCTATTGCCACAAAATCAGTCTGGAAGTCAAGGAACGTGCTGGTTTGGAACAGTTTTTCGGCGAATGCCTTCAGCATCGCTCCTTGACCTTCGACCATGGCAGCTTCCCGAGCCTCCATCTCTGCCCGCAGCTACAATACTTCCCCTCGGAGGACGCTGGTTTCTGCCCTAATATGATAAGATAGTCCTCATAAAATGAAATCTCATCAATTATCACCCACAGGTCAGTTTGCCCAATGGATAATTATATTATTATAATTACTCAATTATCTTACATGTCTACCAATTACACAAATACATATTATTATGTTATATAATATTAATTTAGCAATGTATTAAATAAATGTTTTATGTACAAAATATATTATTTAACACTGAAAATAACATATAATATGGCATTTAAATATTATAAGTGTTATATATGATTTATTTTATCTTGTTACATCTTAGGTTTTACCACATTATATATTATTTAATCCCTCTGTTCCATATAAATTGACGTTATAGGATATTTTTTACTTTTACAATTAATTGACGTTTTACATATTTTTCACCAATTCTACCAATTTTCTTCTTGGGCTCAATCCTAAAATATCTCTACTTTTCAATCTATCAGACATATTTTGATTTGGTCAAATCTTTAGCTGATGGTATATCTGTCAAAATATTTCATCCTTAAATCTTTCTTTTCATCATAAAACGTCAATGATAGGGATGGCCCGATCACTTCGGGTCGGGTTAATACTTTGGCCCATTGACCGGTCCAGAAGGTCCAGAAGCACGCGTCGGCCCAACTTGTAGTTTGTTCCGCGACTCAAGGCCCACGATTCGTCCCCAACCGCCACGCAGCGAAAAATAGGCGCGACAATAGGGAATTAGTTAGCGTTTGTTAGGAGATAGTATAAATATGAGGAAAGAACTCTGAATTAGGGTTCGCATTCTGCATTCTGAAATTACTACGTGTAAACTCAAAGATCTAGTAAAAGAAACACCTCGGCAGGTGCTATTTTGTGCCCGTGGATGTAGATCTCCGGATCGAACCACGTAAATCTTGTGTTTTTTCATATTGCTTACGTAGATTTCCGTTAAGTTTCTTGGATATCAGATTGCGCATTATCAATTGGCGCCATCTGTGGGAACCGTAAAGTAGTTTTTGACGTCAACAGTGCATTCAAATATCATGGTGATGACTCGTCTGAATCAATCTCGTCAGGGTGATCAAGCCAATCAAGATCCACCCGTGGATCAAGTTTTACCGCCGAGGCAATCGCCGACAAGAGGTGCGTCTCATCATCAGGGCAACCAAGGCCCGATTATGAATCCAAACAACCAGATCTTGCCTCCACCCCCACAAGACATGCAAAACCCTAATCTCGCCGCTGCCCGGCCACCGGTCAATATTCAAATAACTCTAGAATTACTCCAGGCCTTCCTACAAGAGCATGCTCATGTTCTTCAAGACTGGGCGGCCAATCGCCTAAATCCCGAGGGACCTGCCGGACAAGATGTCAATCCCGCGGTGCCTCCGCATCGTCAGCACTCGCATGATCGACAAGACCCGGTGCTTCGTGGGTGTCAGGATCGGCGACGGGAACGACCTGGTTCTTCCGAGGACCATGGGAGTTCTAACGGGTCAAGACAGCGCAACGATGAACCTACGGATGTCGATCGCCGCCGTCCACTCAACGCGGCTAAAAGAGTTCGTTATGCCAACCCTCATACTCTAGATCTTCAAGAGTACGAGCGAGTCAAACGCAATGTCGAGCTCGACAGAATCCTGAGTCTTGATGCCAATGGAGATATCATCACACCGTTTTCTCAAGAAATCATGGCCACCTCCCTTCCCGAAGGGTTCAAAAGGCCTGCCATACCACCTTACGACGGCACCGGAGATCCAGCCAACTTTCTTGGAGCTTTCAGGCACAACATGCTTAGCCGCGATCATACTACGTCCCTCCATTACTGTAAGATTTTCCCTGAGTATCTTCAGGATGAAGCTCGGGTTTGGTTTGATTCTCTCCCGCGCAATAGCGTATCCACTTTTAGAGAACTCGCCGAGCACTTCTGGGCGCGTTTCGAAGCACGTGCGAAGCCCATGGCCACCCTGGCCGACCTCATGAATATGGAACAGCGGGACGGTGAAACCGTTACCCAATTTCTTGACCGCTTTACAGCGGAGAGTCTCAAGGTGGGAAATTGCTCAGATGATGTAGTCATCAACGCATTCATGAATGGACTCCGTCCAGGACCACTCTACACCGAGTTGGTTCGTAATCCACCGGTCACTACCCGAGCACTGTTCAAAATGGTGTGCAGATATGCTAAGGCCGAGGAGCAGACTCGTCGGAAACGTGAGAAACATGCTAGCAAGCGGCAGTCCGACAGGGCACAAGTTGGGCCTAGCACACGACCTAGTGCCTTTTCTCGTCTGAACCCGGGGCGTTCAGAATCCCGAGGTGATATTCCACAATTTACTCCGTTGACAAAGTCACGAGCTGAAATTCTTTCTGTTCACAAGAACGATCTACGGCCTTGTCCGCGGATGACTGCTCCGCCTGAAAAGAGGAACCGTGGAAAGTGGTGTGCGTACCACCGAGATCATGGCCACGAGACAGAGGAGTGCCGAGAGCTCAGCAAGGAAATTGAGGAGTGTCTAAGGAAAGGTCTCTTGCGACAATACATTGCGCGGACCAATGACAAACCTCGGACAAGCCAGAATGGGGGTTCGTCTCATAACCGCGGAGGTTATCATGACCGGGGCACACAACAAAATCGGCCGCCGTGGCAGAATAATCGGCCGGGACCTAGCAATAATGCACGGCAAGACTCTGGCAATTGCCAACAGCCTCGTTTTCTGCCACCACCTCCTCCTCCGGGAGGACCCGGGGACAATGCACCCACTCACGTAATAAACGTGATATATGGGGCCCTCCCCACCGGAGCTTCACGAAATGCCTTGAAGGCAGAGGCTCGCCGTCCTCCTCCCGAGGAGCCACGTCATAAGCGCCTCCATCAATCCGAGACTGTTAGTTTCACAGATAGGGACCCAGTTCCAGAGATAACACCTCATACTGACGCTATTCACATTCAAAAAATACAATTGTTTGTTGTTGGTAATTATATTAGATTACAATTGTTCTGGGGTAGATTATTCTTATTGAATTGTGTTTCAAACAAAACATTACTAATATTTTTATAGATTAACTTTAATGTGTTTAATCAAGTTATTCATTTAAATTTTTTAGTCTTAATATAAGTTCATTATATTTTTACCCTAATTAAATCGTAAGTGTATGATGTGACCGTAGATAGCGCGAGCAAGGTCGATCACATAGTCATGGGGGACTTTAAGCTAATTAATTACTATATTTTTAACAATTAAATCTTATTTAGAAATTGAATATTAAGTGTGTGATTTTTATCTAATAATTTTTCAACGCATAAACTAAAATAAATAATGTAAAGTCACGAGGCAAGGCAAATAGAGTAACCTAGTAGCAATAATATGCTATTGTGATTTGATTGTGCTTCACCTAAAATTATTATTTAATCGAATAAACCTTTAAATCGAATTATAATCTTTGAAGGGTGATCACAAAGTTAGTTTAAACCCCTATCGAGTGAATAAACAATGTATTGCATGTAAGCGATATAATATATGATCAACTAATATACATACAACTCCTATAAGCATTAAAGATCAATGTCCTTGCAATGATTCTCAAACTTCTCAAATTTATTGAATAATCATGTTTTGTGTTCTAGGGCTATAAATAAATCTCATCTCTTGATTATTGATTTATTAAACCTAATTTGCCTAATAATTGATCAGTCTGTCAGACAAGCAATTTAATCAAGAACACACAAATTAAAGAATTTGAACGAGGCTAAATTAAATAAATAACATCAAAGGATCGCCACCAATTTACTTTCTATTATTTTTTTCTCCTAATTTAAGAAACAAAGAAAAAACCCTCCCCTCCCTCCACGGTGACTCGAACCCAGGACCAAAGGCCTAGGTAGTAGATGCGCTGCCACTTGAGCTATTCTAACTTCGTCACCACCAATTTACTTTCTAGAATACAAAGAATTTTGCTAGACATGACTGCGTCAAAAATACAAATTAAACTAGATAAATGTCTTCTACAAAGAAATAAGAAAAGATAAAATAGATTTATGGTCGTGAATCTTGAATGTTTTTTTTTTCAGTCTTCCCCTTGACATCTCTCATTTTGGCCTTTAAAATATGATGTATGTGCAGTTATAGGTGTCCCTTTTATAGTCATGAAAGGAAAAAAATGAAGTTGGACCGAATATCTGCTAAAAAAATATAAAAACATGTGTTTGGCTGCATGGACTTGGCATGCAGATCTGTAGAAAAATTCTTGATTAGTGAATTTCGTTTTGCATTCTTCATGATGTATTCAATTGGTGAATTGTGGTGATTTTAGTCAATGAAATTGTTGTGTAAATACCCCCACATGCCAATGCCAAATCCTCTTCCTTTTCTCCTTGTTTTATGTTTTTCAAGATTTACTTTTTGTATTTTGTATTCCAAGTAAATGCGGAACTAGAATCTGTTGTATTGTTTATTATCACTTTCTAGCAAAAGTTAATTATGACAACCAAAACATAATTACAAACTTCTTGACTGGAGTAGTGCAATAACACATAATTTAAATCTCTTTCTTGCACACCCATTAATCTCTTTTTAACTCATTTTTTGTTCTGACGAGTTCAGCATATAGTTTAAGAGCAGCTTGAAGATCCACCAATTTTGAATTTTTTTGTATCTACTGCAGAAATCCTGACGCGCTCCCAACTTCTGTACATTTAAATTCAATGACAAAACATCTAAGATGTTTAAGCAAACCAAAAAAATAAAGAGAATAAGAAAGGTAATCTACCGAATTCTCACAAGTAAATTAAGTAACGGGAAATATCACAATGAATAATATAGAAAAACACTACTAATCAAGACAACGATTGATTAAATCCAATACGGCCACATATAAATATCTTAAAAACATCAAAGAAATAAAACCTCGCTTAGATTTCTTCACACCGCCATTAGCATTGAATCTGAAATGCCCCCTGCTTCTCTTGTGAGTGTCCATAGATCCGAGACTCGCAGATCGAAGCTTAAAATCAGAAAATTAGATCCTGAACCAATGAAAAACAGGTGAAGAAGGCAAAATTGGGGAGGAAGTAAGAGACTTGAAGAAAGTTATTGTAGGAAAAAAACTGAAATCCCGAATTCTAATAGGGTTTTCCTTGAAGCTAGAGAGCGAAACTATAACAATAAAAGAGGAGATTTTTAAGAGCAAAAATAAAGGAGAAAAGTTGATATACACAAATTGGCGACTTTTTTTAGTGGATATTTCTTATCAAATATATTTAAGAGAATTTGGATTTCGCGTGCGATTTTTTTGGTAAGGAAAATCAAGTGGAGGTAGGGTTGCATATCAGAGGGTTGGACCGTTATTGTGTCAGCCGATATGCTCCAAACTAATAAGGACCAACCCAACCCTGCCTATTGACTTTACTGGGTTGAAAATCTCAACCTGAACATGAGCCAATAAAGATTCGATAACTCAATCCGGCCCGATAAGTCCGTTAATACTTGTATACATATTTATGTCTTATTGTTTTGTTTAGGCTTACTAAACATATCACTACTATTGATTTTTGAAAACTTAAAAACCAATTAACATTGAAAAAAGTAGCTATATAGTTAATCTTCATTCACAGGATAGAAGAATAAAAATATTTTAAATAAAGGCCACAACGAAGGTCTATGATAAGACATTGTTATTAAACAACTTTTTTTTCGAATTCTCTAATCAACATTTCCCCTATAAGCTGCTATTCAAATATCTGATCTGTCTATAATCTAGAGAGGTAGGCATGTGTCAATACAATTCCACTTCCACAACCACAAGTGCAAGAGGCAATAATACCAAGTTTTGCACAACCTGTTGACATAATGCCTACACATCCTCGACGTAGTGGGAGGGTTGTTCGTCAACCTGATCAATACATGTTTGTGGGAGAATCTTCGGATTTGATCCCAGGAGACGGATATCCTGATCTAGATCCCTGGACATACGCCGAGGCAGTAAGTGACGTAGATGCGAAAGAATGGCATCTCGCTATGGATTCTGAATTGGAATCCATAACTACTATGGATGTATATGAGAAGGCTGTACTGCCAGGTGGCTATAAAGCTATAGGCAGTAAGTGAGTATACAAGAGAAAGAGAGGAGGGGATGGAGAGGCCACGACCTATAAGGCTAGGCTAGTGGCGAAAGGGTATACCCAAATCGAGGGTAAAGACTATGAGGAAACCTTTTCGCCGGTGGCAATGCTCAAGTGCATTTGGATCCTTCTCGCCATAGCAACTCACTTAAACCTAGAGGTTTGGCAGATGGATGTCAAAACCGTTTTCTTAAATGGTTACCTTGAAGAAGGTAGGGACATCTATATGTAGCAACCAGAGGTATGTGAGGGAATGCGAAGAGCATATAGTGTGGAAGCTCAAGAAGTCCATTTATAGACTCAAGCAAGTTTCCAGGTCATGGAACTTACGTTTTGACGAGGTGATTAAATTCCATAGATTTACTCAAAGTGAAAACGAGAGTTGTGTGTATCGCTTAAATGTCAACGGATATAAAGTATTTCTTGCACTTTATGTAGATAATATTCTCCTAGTTGGCAACAACGTGGAAGTATTATCAGACATAAAGATACGGTTATCCGAATAGTTTCAAATGAAGGATTTGGGAGAGACAGCTTACATTCTTGGGATTAAAGTTATACGAGATCTCAAGAAGAGGATGTTGAGCTTATCCCAAGCGGCCTATATTGATACAGTGATCACTCGTTTTAGCATGCAAACCGCCAAGAAAGGATTGCTACCTTTCAGACATGGCGTTCCACTTTCTAAGGAGATGTGTTTTAAGACACGTAAGGAGAAAGAGGAAATGAGACAGGTACCCTATGCTTCCGCAATAGGTAGTCTTATGTATGTCATGCTATGCACGAGAGCCGATATCTACTATGCAGTTGGCATAGTGGCAAGATATCAGTCTAACCCTGGACAGGCACATTGGACTGTGGTAAAACATGTACTCAAGTACCTCAAGAGGACTAGAGATTACAGGCTAGTTTACCAGGCAGACAGTCTAAATCCCTTGGGTTATACAGATTCGGATTTCCAGATTAGAAAAGATCTACCTCGGGATATGTGTTTACCTTTGGAGGAGGAGCCGTTTCATGGAGGAGTGCAAAGCAGAGATGCATTGCGGACTCCACTATGGAAGCCGAATATGTGGCTTCTTCAGAGGCTGTTAAGGAGGCAGTATGGCTCCAGAACTACCTCTTGGATCTAGGCGTGGTACTTAGTTTGCCTAAGAGTATCACAATCTATTGTGATAACTCAAGTGCAGTGGCAAACTCAAAGGAACCCAAGACCCACAAGATGACTAAACACATAGAGAGAAAGTACCACATAATACGAGACATCGTAAAACAAGGAGATGTGCGAATAGAGAAGATTTGTACAACATAGAATTTGGCTGACCCATTCACGAAAAGCTTACCACAGAAAGTCTACGACAAGCATGTTCAGGATCTAGGGCTGCGATTGATGCCACCCACTTAGTAAACTTTCAGTATAAGTGGGAGAATGTAATAGTTAGATAGTTAGACACTTGGTATACTAAAAGTTTGCTTTAGTATAAGTGGGAGATTGTTAGATTTGTATACTGAAAGCAAGACCTTTTATATACAATGTTTCCAGTTATTCACTATTAATCTCCTATCTAATTTCGTTTACACTAATCACTATATATGTCCCTATATCTCTCTCTATAAGTAGATGTAACAGCCCGATTTTCTGGACTATTTTTAAGTAATTAGAAACCCCAAAATCAAGCGATGATATTTATTTTATTTAATTAAATACTATATTTTAAAATCAAGCCATTACGAAAATAGTAATTCAACATAATCATATATAATGTCACAATATTTTATGAAATAAATTATATTAAAATCAATATTGAAAATATACGATATATTTTAAATACTTTAAGAATTTTGATAGTATTAAGTAATTGGCAGCGGAAAATATAATTTGTTCAAACTAGGCACATCTTAAACATCCCTTCAATCAAATTAACATTCTAGTATAAATCACTGATAATTTGTTAAGTATCTAGAACATGTAAAAACTTATTAAAATATTTCTCAATTATGACTCTAACACATCAATTCACCATAATAATTTCATCAAGTACTCAATTATAATTACGAACTATATAAATCACCTTAAACTCCTAGCATACCTTAATTTCATAAGATCTCAACTTCCACATACTACAAGTCCAAAACTTCACCATACTTTTGAAATAATGTAAATCCTAAATCATAAACATCATATTGCACACATTTAATTATTAAGTCCAAATAAAATTTATTTATAACTTTATACAACACAATATGCTTTCCGGCTCCGCCTTTGCTTCAATTGCTCATTCCATTTCTACCTGAGGTTCAATAATGGGTTGGGGTGAGTTTCCTTCAGCTCGTGGGAGTCACAATTTATCACATTAATTATAAATAAAAAGAGACATACAATGTAACAGTTATCATAATGATGCGCTTGTATTGGCAAGACACATAGAGCTAACTTGTATTGGCAAGTAGCATACTGGTAATGGGCTAAACTTGTATTGGCAAGTAGCAAATTGAATAGTCACTTGTATTGGCCAGTAACAACTTGAAGAATAAGTGCACATGTATACAGTCAAGTAAAAATAATTAAAGCGATAAACAATAAACCCCCACCTGAAAAATGAAATGATTGAAATGCAAATGATTGGATTAATCAGCAGTCTAGGCTCGAACTCTCGCTCCTCAAGTCCTACATTTAACCGTGGAAAATATTTTAAAACTATTGATACTAGATCACTATAAAAGCAAAAGAGAAAAATATAAAGAAATTTCTTAATTAATGAAAATAATAATAGTAATTAAAATAAGGAAAATTTGTTGGGGTTTTGAGAATATGGATGTGAAGTAGGGTAAATGTGGAATTTGAGTAATATATATGGGTTTATAATGTTATTGCCTCCAAAATAGGAATTTCCACTTTCAATGAATCTCGGCAGTAGTTAGTTTCACAGGAAAATTAGCAATTTTAAAATTAATATATATATATATATATATATATATATATATATATATATTGAAGTTGAGACTTGCAGAACATACGCTTGTGCATAGCATCTTCCTCTTTCCTTCTTTCTTCATCCGATTCCTCAATTCCAATTCCACCTTCATATCTTCCTCTTTCCTTCATCCGATTCCTCCATTCCAATTCCGCCTTCATATGCGAGATCAAATTATCATTTTGTTCGTCCGATTTCTCCATTCCAAATCCGCCTTCAAATTATGCTTTCCTTCCTCCCATTCCTCCATTTCAATTTGGCCTTCATATACGAGATCAAATTATCGGTTTCTTCCTCCAATTTCTCCATTTCAAATCCACTTCATATGCCAGATCAAATTATCTTTTCCTTCCTCTCATTCCTCCATTCCAATTCCGCCGTCATATTCGAGATCAAATTATTTTCTCCCCTTCTTCAGTTCTTTCTCTCGCACCCACCCCATAGAACTTCATTGGCAAAGGGAGAGAGGGTGGTGTGCGCGGCGTCCATGGCGGTAAGAAAATTGGCGCGTTGATCGAAAATAAACACCAAATGAAAAGGGATAGTGTTGGAGTAAAATGTGTAGGCCTGAGATTAATTATTGAAATTGAGATTTGATTACTGGATATACTTGTAGGAATTTTGGGTGGAATTTTGCTGTATCAGAACACTAGAAGAAGAATTGAAGAAAATTTAGGTTGCCAGGAAACTAAAATTAACGCGTAAAAACAATTGTTCCACAATTTAAGGCTACATATTTATATGTAATTTTCGTAGCGGTTTCTAATCTAGCTCCCACTACCCATGATCTCCCATTCCTCCACTCCTTCACGCCACTCCTCCACGCTCCACTCCTCCACTCCTTCACGCTCACAAAACCGCCACTCCTTCATCCTCACAAAACAAGAAAATATCCGGATTCTAAAATTATATCTATTCTATGTGGGCTCTACATATTTTGATATCTGTTCTATGTGGGTTCTACAGATTTTGGGCTTGATAGGTATGGCCCAGCAACTCCGGTCCGGGTCAACACTCCGAGCCGGGGCAACCCGACCCGAGGTTACTGGGCCCATGAAAGCAAGCCTAGCAACCGGCCCAGAAGCGCGCACTCAACCTAGAGCGGCCCAATCGCGGCGTATTTGGGAAGGAAGATCCCCATGATCTTCTCCCAACTTCCATGCAGAGATAATAGGCGCAATTGTAGGGAGTTAGTTAGGGTTGGAGTTGAGTAGTATAAGTAGGAGATTTGTACTCAGAATTAGGGTTCGCATTTTTTGTACTCTAAAACTACTACATGTAAACTCAAAGAATATAGTGGAAAAACACCCTGGCAGGTGACATTCTTAGCCCGTGGACGTAGATCTCCGGATCGAACCACGTACATCCTGTGTTCTTTAAGTTTCTTACATTGATTTATGTTTCCAGGGAATTTGCGTTTGAAGATTATTTGGTAAACGGATCGCGCGTTATCAATTGGCGCCGTCTGTGGAACTGTAAAGAAAACCCTAGCTATGGTGAATACTCGTAGGTCCACTAATCCTACCCGGTCCCGTCGTGATCTCCCTGTGGACCAGATTCCGCCGCCTCGTCAGCGAAACCAGAATCCGCCCGCGGAGCATGCTAATATGCCGAATCACCCTCCTGCTGATGACCCAGCGCAAGTTAATCCCCAGCTAGCTCCCGAGCTGTCGCATGTGCAGCAGGCCTTCCTTCAGGAACACGCTGCTTTGTTCCAAGAATGGAACAACCGTCGCGCCCACTCCGGTGAGCGTGCCAACAATGGAGCTGAACGAGTAAGAAATCCACCCCGGGACTCGTCACGTGACTTGGATGAGGATCCCCCTCATCGAGCGAGACTTAAACGCCGGAGACGAAGGACAGTTTCTCTGGTGGATAACCGCAGCTCTAATGGGTCGAGGCCCCAAGACGTTTGTGGCGGTGCACATCGCCGTCGACCTGCTGACGTTCCGAAGCGTCCTCATCTTGACCCATCTCGTATGCTGGATCTTGCGGAACAAGAGCAGGCCCAATTTGCCGCGGAGCTCGACAAGGTTTTGGGCCTTGATGCTAACGGGGAAATCATCACCCCATTTTCGGACGAGATTCTTGCGGCCCCACTCCCTGATGGTTTCAAACTCCCCCCAGTGGCTGTATACAACGGCACTGGGGATCCGAGTAATTTCCTGAACGCCTTAAAATATGCTATGTTCAATCGCAACTGCACTCCTCACCATCTGTGCAAGGTGTTTCCTGAGTATCTCCAGGACGAGGCTAGACTTTGGTTTGACTCTCTACCACGGGGTAGCGTTACTTCTTTTTACGATCTTGCCAAGCAGTTTTGGGCGCGTTTCCATACGCGGGCGAAGCCCATGGCCACTTTGGCCGACCTCATGAATATGGAACAGCAGGACGGAGAAACCGTTACCCAGTTTCTTGATCGCTTTACAGCGGAGAGTCTTAAAGTGGGGAGCCGGTCAGATGATGTTATTATCAATGCCTTTATGAATGGCCTTCGTCCCGGATCGCTCTACACCGAGCTAGTCCGGAACCCTCCAGTTACAACCCGGGCTTTGTTTAACATAGTGTGCAGATATGCTAAGGCCGAGAAACAGACTCGCCGTAAGCGTGAGAAGCATGCTAGCAAACGGCAGTCCGATAGGGCACAAGTCGGGCCCAGTACGCGACCTAGTGCCTTCTCTCGTCTAAACCGGGGACGTCCAGAATCTCGCGGAGATATTCCACAACTCACTCCGCTTACAAAGTCACGGGCTGAAATCTTTTCTGTTCACAAGAATGATCTGCGGCCGTGTCCGCGGATGACTGCTCCGGCTGAAAAGCGAAACCGTGAAAAATGGTGTTCGTACCACCATGATCATGGACATGAAACAGAGGAGTGTCGAGAGCTCGGCAAGGAAATTGAAGATTGTCTGAAGAAATTTTTCTTGCGACAATACGTTGCTCGGACCGACGACAGGCCTCAGTCAAGACAGAATGGAGGTTCGCAACAAAACCGTGGAAGCTATAATGACCGTGGTTCACGTCAAAACAGGCCGCGGTGGCAGAATAACAGACCGGGGCCAAACAACTATGCGCGGCAAGACCACGACAATCGTCAGCAACCCCACTTTTTGCCGCCACCGCCTCCTCAGGGAGGACCCGGAGACAATCCGCCTACCCATGTCATAAACGTGATTTACGGAGCCCTCCCCACCGGGGCTTCCCGGAATGCCTTGAAGGCGGAGGCACGCCGGCCTCCTCCCGAGGAGCCGCGTCACAAACGCCTCCACCAATCTGAGACCGTCAGTTTTACAGACAGAGATCCTGTTCCCGAGCTCACCCTCATACCGACGCCATCGTCATTGACATGGCCATAGCTAATATTACAGTAAAGCAGGTTTTTGTCGACAATGGAGCCGCAGTTAGTGTCATATTCACCGACTGTTTTCAAAAAATGGGGATTCCTCGTGAGAAGCTCCGACCAGCCCCCGGGCCGCTACAGACCTTCACCCAGGGTGAAGTCCAGCCTGAAGGAGTTATTAATCTCCCCGCATCTCTTGGAACTTATCCGGCGATAAAAACCATCTTTGTGGATTTCTACGTGGTTAACTCTCCGTCCCCATACAACATGATTCTGGGTCGGGACTGGCTTACTCCGGCAAGAGCCCTATGCTCCACATACCACCTCGCACTGAAATTCCCTACATCACATGGCGAGGTGGCTATCCGCGACAATCAGCGAGTTTCTAAGGAGTGCATGTACGTCGCACTCAAAAAGGCAGCAAAGGTTCCTCCTAAGCCGTAGTTTCAGGTAACAACCTCGGCTCTCATACCTAATTCATATACACCGCTGGAGGACACCACTGTTCAGGTGCCGCTTGATCCATCCAAGCCCGAGCAAACTGTAACAGTTGGCGCTGTGGATGTGCCGTGGCTACACCATGCCATCATTCAGACCTTGCGGGAATACTCCGACGTCTTCGCATGGTCTCCCTTGGACATGCCCGGGGTCTCTTCAGATGTTATAACTCACAAGTTGAATATCGACCCCAATGTCAAACCTATACAACAAAAGCGAAGGAAATTCGCTCCGGAGCAGAACGCAGCCATTCGAATTGAAGTACAACAGCTCCTAGATGCAGACATCTTGTTTGAAGTTCATTATCCTTCTTGGCTATCTAATCCGGTGATGGTAACGAAATCCAGCGGGGCATGGCGAATGTGTCTCGATTTTTCCGATCTTAATAAACACTGTCCAAAGGATTGTTATCCTTTGCCCTCTATCGACCAAAAAGACGAAGCCATTACTGGGCACGCGGCACTTTGCTTCTTGGACTTATACAAGGGATACAACCAAATCCACATGGATCGTCAGGATGCCCTCAAAACGGCATTTATCACTGACTTCGGATGTTTTGCCTTCAAGAAAATGCCCTTCGGGCTCAAGAATGCGGGAGCCACGTACCAGCGCCTTATGGACCACGTCTTCCGAGGTCAAATTGGTCGTATTGTTGAGGTTTATGTTGATGATCTAGTCATAAAAAGTACTTCTCAATCTTCATGTGTGCAAGATATTGTTGAAACGTTGAGTACCTTGCGGCGTTATAATTTGCGTCTCAATTCGGCAAAATGCACCTTCGGCGTTGGCTCCGGTAAATTTCTCGGTTATATGGTTTCACAACCCGGCCTCCAGGCCAATCCGGCCAAGATTTGGGATGTATTAGACCTACAACCACCGAAGATAGTAAAAGAGGTTCAACGCCTTACTGGCGGTTTGGCGGCCTTAAATCGTTTCTTGTCCAAGGCCGCGGAGCGTCAACTCCCATTCTTCAAAATTCTGCGGCAGGCTAAGCTATTTGAGTGGACCCCGCAGTGCACCGAAACTTTTGAGGCTCTAAAGCACCATATTAAGCAATTGCCCACCCTGTCCGTTCCTCTCCCCGGAGAGCCACTTTATATATACTTAGCCTCCGCCGAAGAAGCCATCAACGCGTCTCTTGTACGCGAGGCCAATGGTATGCAACACCCGGTGTATTTTGTGAGCCGAGCGCTCCACGGGGCAGAAACTCGGTACTCCGTGATGGAGAAGACAGTGCTAGCTCTCGTCATGGCGGCCCGGCGTTTGCGGCCTTATTTCCAAGGACGAGAAATCAGGGTTCTTACTAATCACCCCATCCGTCAAATTCTTGTCAAGCCCGATGTGTCAGGACGCCTCGCCAAGTGGGCAATCGAGCTAGGAGAGTATGATATTATAATTCTCCCACGCCGAGCCATCAAGGGTCAAGCCCTAGCAGATTTTTTGGCCGAGGCACCAGTGGACAACCCCGAATCTTCCGCGACTAATGATAATCCTCACCCTGCCGCCCTTGAAGCTCCACCCCATAAATGGCAACTATATGTGGATGGCGCTTCCACGGCTCGAGGGAGTGGTGCTGGGGTGCTTTTCATTGGCCCCGAGGGCGTTGAAGTTAAATACGTCATTCGATTTATATTCAAGGTAACTAATAATGAAGCGGAGTACGAGGCAGTCCTCGCTGGGCTCCGGCTCGCTCAATCCTTAGCAATCTCCCATCTCGAGCTCTTCACGGACTCCGAGGTTGTTTCTAATCAGATCAAAGGCACCTATGCCGCTAAGGATGAAAAGATGAGCAAGTACCTCGCTTTGACGCTTAAACTTATGTCAACTTTTGCTTCGGTTGATATCCAGCAGGTACCTCGTAAACAGAATGTTCAAGCTGATGCTCTCAGCAAAATGGCCTCCGCGGTCCTCACCAATGTGTCTCCGGACATCGTCGTCGAAGATGCCCTTCATCCGGCAATTCATGAGGCACCGGTCTCCGTCTTGACTGAAAGCGGTCCCAATTGGATGACCCCGATCATCCATTATCTCCGGGATGGTACTTTGCCGACTGACAAATTGCAAGCTCGGCGGATAGTTCTCAAGGCACCTAAATACACACACTACAAGAAAACTTACTTTTGGTGAGGAAAAAATAGTGAGAGTAAGAAAAAACTCTCACTAAAGGTCCTATTTAATTGGCTTTTGTGAGAGTAAAAATGTACTCTCACTAAAACACTATTTTTTGGTGACAAAAATCATAATTAAAAAAAGAAATAAAAAACTTACCGTCACTAATTGTTTTAGTAAAAATTGGGCGCCCTTTCTTTCCCACCAATTCTGAAAAATACCGTAACTATTACTAAAAGAAAAATTAAAAGAATATTATCCAAGGCCAAACACTCCAAATTGAGGGGCAAAGATATATACAATTCTCTCTCTCCTTTCCCCTTCTTCGTCTACTTTCCCCTTCTTCGTCCAGAAAACCCTTCTTCGTCCAGAAAATCCTTCCGTTGCTCCAGCTGCTACTGCGTCGGAACCCTTCCATAGCTCCAGCTGCTACTGCGAAACCCTTCAATTGCTGCAGCTGCTACTGCGTCGGAACCCTTCCATTGCTCCAGCTGCTACTGCGTCGGATTATTACTATTCGTTGTCGCCGGTTTAGCAACAAGTGTGGAGGTACGATTTTGTTTCTCTCTCTCTCCCTCTTTCTTAAACAGGTCTATCTCTACTCCTAATTTCGTCTCTCTGTGTTTTAAACTGTGCATGGTGTAATTGGTATGCCCTCCTCCATTATCTGAAAGTTCCTGTCAAGATTCCGCGACTTTTTCAGTTAACAGGTATGAAGAATTTCTAATATCCTTCTTCCATGTAATGTCTCTTGCTTAGATATGAATCTTTGGTCTGATGTAGCCTATTTTATAAATCTGCCAATTTTTTGTTTATTTGAGTTCTCTCTTTTGATTTTTTTCGTGAAAAAAACATACATATCTCGTTATGACTACCCTTTACGGGTCATTCTGATCTGTTCCGTTCCTCTGGAATAAGGCAATTTTGATAGATTTTCTTAATTTGCCTCAGATTGTGCAACACACTTTGTCATGGAGATAGGATGAAAGTGTTGGTATATACTGAAATTCCTATTGAGCAATTGAAGATGCAGGGAGAATCTTCTTGTGCAGAACCGTAATTAAGCCGGACTGCTGAGTTAGCTAAGCGTCTCTCTCTCTCTCTCACATAGTTGTGCACTAATTTTTGCTATTGTGTTGTTTAGGATATGTGGAAATGAGTAACAATTGTAGCCTGCTTGATAGGATAATTGTGGTATCAACACCAATTTGGGTATAGGACTGAATTAGCTACAATCGAGATTGGTCATCATCATATGTTTCATTTAAGATATTTGTTTCATTGTTACTTGGCACTGATTTTACATTTTTTTCTTGTCTGGTTTTTATCTTTAGTGAGACTTTCATGCATTTCATTCTGATTTTGTTTTATTCTATGTTTTACAATTTGATTTTAACCTGTGAATATGATATGGCTAAATGCATGTCTTCCTCCAACAGAATCTACGTTACCATTATTATGTTATTTGTTTTATGCTTCTAAGGTAGAGGGATATAAGTAGATATCATTTTTTTTTTTCAGAAAATTAAAATTTATGCCTTCCTCAAACAATCTATATTGCCACATTGATAAAAAAAAAATTGTATCCGATAAATTTTGTTGACAACATTTTGTTATATTACTTGACGTTTGTGATGGGCGAAACTAAATTATATGAAATAAAAAACAAAATCTTGAACATAGTATAACCCTATTAGATATACATTTAGTGAGAAACATACAATGTGAACAGATTTCAATTAACTGAGACACACATCTGTCAAGTTGTTGTTTATCTTGCTAAAATAGGGCTGTCTTTGTGATTTTTGCTGTAAAATTTTAGTTGCAACTTGATGCTTCTTTCACTTAACGTTGGTAGCAACTTCCAGCTGCAAATGGACGGTTGAACTGTTCTTGATTCTGCAATTTTGCAGACCTGCTGTACCATGCTGCTTCATTTCTTTTATTTCAGTCTTCTCTCCTCACTGTTGCTTTTAAGTATGCAAGTAAATGAGTCTTAAGTCAACAATGATGTGCTGAAGAAAATAATATAATATGAAATGTGGTTAAAAGAAATTTTTTATTCATACCAAACCTGCCTTCGAGAATCATTCTTTTGTTTTGGGAATTTAAAGCCTATTTCTATAGTTTTAATGGCCTGGACTCTTTCACAATTCAAAACAATAGAAATATTATATTATCCTAAGCCTATATTTAATTTATATCGATGATGAGTGCAATTTATGCACAAATTAATTAAATATAGCTAATTATGACAATATTGCTTAGAGAATATAACAAAATCAATTAAATTAAGAAGCTAAATATTATAGAATTATGCACTTATCACAGACTATTATGTATTTAAAAGTAAAACTGATATGATGAAATGGGAAAGTTTATCTGTAGAGGGGCGGTTCTAATTTACGGATAAAGATAATTGATTTGTAAATTATTTGTACTTTTGAACCAAAAAGAAAATATAACTGAATGCATATTTAATCGACATGTGTAAATTTATGTAGAATGATTGTAGTAGCGACATGTGTCCTAATATCCTTTGACCTTCTCTTGCTTTAATAGTAAAGGGGGATTATTATTATTATTATTATTATTATTATTATTATTATTATTATTATTATTATTATTATTATTATTATTATTATTATTATTATTATTATTATTATTATTATTATTATTATTATTATTATTATTATTATTATTATTATTTTGTTTAAAATGTAATGTTGACATGTCGAAATAATGTTTCAAATAATGTAATAAATTAATATAATAAAAATCATGACTATTACCACGATATATGTATGACATATAAACAACTAATAATTCTACAAATCTAAAGATGATATATTTCTAAAAATTTGCATAAAATCAGTGTAAAAGAATATTCAAATAAAAAATTATTTAAATTATTCTATGATAATGTTTGTTGAAGTCTATATATTTTACCATCTATTAGAATTAACTATAGGACTTAAACAGATCGCTCATCTTTCGAATTTTCAGAACCCAAAGACATGGTAGTCACTAAAGCACTTTAATCTGCGCCTTTTTTCCTATATGTATATCTTTCCAGCAATCTTTATATATTTTACCATCTACGTTATATGTAACTATAGTTTTTTTTGGAGTTTTTTTTTTTTTAAGATTCTGTTATATAAAGAGGGGCAGCATGGTACATATTTATTTAATTATCGGTGGTTTCGGGGATGATTTGCATATTTACTTATTTTGCCCCTGAAAAAAGCATCATTACATGTTTTAAATATTAGTCTTTTGTGATGTACATTATCCTTTCCACTTCAAAAGAATGTGATTTAGTTGTATTTGTCGCTAAATAGTAGAGTAAAATAATCCACCATGTAAAATGTAAGAAAATCCAAATTTATATGTTCGAAGTAAAATCGTATTATATGATAACGTGAAAATAACCGGTCTATTCCACTTTATTAAAATTATAAGTGAAAATTATGTCTATTCCATGTAAAATCGATATCACATTTACCAACACATTCAAAAAATTTAATTCACCTAGTTCATGATCATGGGAAGATTGTACATCCAAGTAAAACTATAATGTGTATTAAAGGGTTCTCGGTTGATGCAGGTTTGTTTGTTGTCCATTAATGCATTATGGTTTGTTCTTCCATAAGAAGACAACTTGCTTTATTCACTTTATTGTGTATTATTGATTCTTATTCCATAAGAATGCAAGACTGCATCAGCATGCTCCAAAATACTCCCATCTTGATATTCCATAAACAAGAGTTAGTAACATGTGAAATCAACATGGATCCCCCCATTTGAATTTGCCTCCACCATTTTTATGCTGTCTTTATTTAATTTCCTTGCTCCGTCTCTATGGTTGACCTTTTTTTTTTTTTTTTTTTTTTTGGCAGCTTTTTGGAGAAGGAATTTGGTGTTCAACAACCAATATAGAGCAGCCATGAAGTACTGACTGGGTACTTCAAATCTTATATTTGAGATAATATTTTAATTGATTAATTAAAACATACGCTTTTCCTGTTATAGGCTCTTATATATTTGATTGAAGAAAACATGCATCTCATATAAAATTCTGTAAATTATTCTTGAAAAAGGAGAAATCAAAGTAAGAAAAATGTGCTACTTTCCGACAATGCTTAAACTCCAGTAATTGATGTGTATTCTTTATCTAATTGCTAATTATTTTAGATGAGTACAAAATCGATTCTCTACTGTTAGAATAATGTAGTTCTTGGGCTGATCTATTAACTCTTGCTTGGAAAATTGAGTTTTAGCTTTCTAATGTCAAATTAAAATTTGATTTTCATATTTTTAGGGTTGTTATCCTTGCTCTAAACCGTCTGTTAGATTTTTAGTATGGCGCCCAACAAGGAATGGATGAATCTTGTCAATGAGCGATTGAATGAACAATATAAAGCCGGTGTTGATGAATTCTTAGAATATGCTTTTTCAAAAACGGGTGAAGTGTATGAAATACGGTGTCCATGTGTGAAATGTAAAAACACTAATAAAGGGTCTCGAGAGATTGTTAAAATTCATCTAGATGTAAATGGAATAATGCCAAATTATAGATTTTGGTATCACCATGGTGAAAGACGTGGTGAGCCTCAATCTGATGATGAGGAATTAGAGCCAAGTGAAGGTGAAGAGGAGATTCATGAAATATTACAAGATTTCTATCCTGATCATTGTGGCTTTGATAAGAGTGAAACAGAGGTTGGTTCTTCGAGTCATATTGAGGATAGGGAGGACCTAAATGATGAAGCAAATGCCTTTTTTAGGTTGTTAAGGGATGTAGAGCAGCCGGCTTACCCAGGTTGCGAGACCTCTAAACTATCTACTGTTGTCAATTTATTACACATAAAGAGTGTCGGTCGGTGGAGTAATGAATCATTTGATATGTTACTAAAGACGCTGAGAGATATACTTCCATCTGGTTCAACCTTGCCGGAAACCTATTATGATGCAAAGAAGATCATCAAAGACCTTGGGCTTTCTTATGAAAAAATTGATGCATGTGTTAATAATTGTGGTCTGTATTGGAAAGAAGAAGAAAGGGCTGACAAGTGTAGAGTTTGTGGTGCTTCGAGATGGAAAGAAGATTATAGGAGTGGGGAAACTAAAATTCAAAAAAATGGTAAAAAAATTCCATTAAAGACTATGCGTTATTTTCCTTTAAAGCCTAGGCTACAGAGGTTGTTTATGTCTAGAAAGACTGCTACCGACATGAGATGGCATCATGATTTAAGAGTGGATGACGGAGTGATGAGGCATCCTGCTGATTCGTTAGCGTGGAAATCTTTTGATGAGCTTCATAGAGATTTTTCATTAGAACCCCGTAATGTAAGACTTGGCCTTGCTAGTGATGGTTTCCAACCTTTTAATCAATCCAAAACATCATACAACATTTGGCCAGTGATACTCATTCCATACAATTTACCTCCCTGGCTATGTATGAAAGAACCCAATTTTATTCTTTCAACCCTCATACCGGGTCCTGATGGTCCTGGAGATGCAATAGATGTTTATCTTAGACCTCTAATAGAAGAGCTGAAGGAATTATGGGAAGTTGGCGTCGACACATTTGATGCTTCAACTCATCAGAATTTCAAATTGCATGCATCGCTGTTGTGGACTATTAATGATTTTCCAGCATATGCAAATCTATTCGGGTGGAGTACGAAGGGTAAGTTGGCGTGTCCTTGTTGTAATAAGGACACTTGTTCGATCAGGTTAACCAATGGAAAGAAACAATGCTATATGGGTCATCGACGTTATCTTCCTACCAATCACAAATGGAGAAATGATAAGAGGTCATTCGATGGGACTAAAGAGTTGAGGGCAGCACCAAAACCACTTTCTGGAAGTGATATACTTGACCAAGTGAAAGATCTCGAAGGAATTGTGTTAACTAAAGATAGTAGCAGAAAGGTGAAAATATCACATGATAAAAGAGGTGATAATTGGAATAAGAAGAGCATATTTTTTGAACTTCCATATTGGAGTACCAATTTGCTCCGGCATAACTTAGATGTGATGCACATTGAGAAGAATATATGTGATACCATTCTTGGGACAATTATGAATGTGAAGGGGAAAACCAAGGATAATGTTCACGCACGCCTTGATTTAGAATCCATGAAGATTAGGCCAGAGTTGCATCCGATTCGCAAGGGAGATAAGCTCGAGTTACCTGCTGCAACATATACATTGTCCAAAAAGGAAAAAGACTTGTTCTGTTTATTTCTAAAGCAGCTGAAAGTTCCAGACGGATTTTCTTCTAATATTTCTCAATGTGTGAACATGAAAGAACATAAAATTTCAGGATTAAAAAGTCATGATTGTCATGTTATTCTTGAACATCTACTTCCCCTAGGTATACGCGGACTCCTCCCTAAAGCAGTGTGTGAGCCTCTTATTGAGTTGTCTTTGTTTTTTGCAAGTTTATGTGTAAAGACACTAAGGGTAGATGAGCTGAAACAACTAGAATCTCAAATTCGTATAACTTTGTGTAAGTTAGAGCAAGTATTCCCTCCATCATTTTTCGATGTGATGGTACATTTACCTGTGCATTTAGCTAGTGAGGCTCAAATCGGTGGATCCGTCTATTTTAGATGGATGTACCCTATTGAGCAAATGTTGTACAAGTTGAAGCAGCTTATTCGCAATATGGCTCGTCCTGAAGGCTCAATAGCAGAAGGCTATATAGCAAAGGAGTGTATGACTCTCTGCTCTAGATACCTGAAAGGTATTAGAACAAAGTTTAATACACTTGATCGAAATCGTGATGGTGGCCTTCAAAAAGGTGATGAAGAAGTATCCGTTTTTCACAAACTGGACGGCCACTTGGAGCTGGGAGATCTCGTAATCTCGATGATGATGAATGGATGCAAGCACATATCTATGTGTTAAAGAATTGTGAAGAAGTTCAACCTTTTATCAGGTAAAATAGGGTTTTTGAAATTTCCATAATCCTTATTGCTATGTATAAATTACTAATTACTAGTTTAATGCAGGGAATACAGCGAGAAACACATTGAGGTGGCAACGGTTTCGGATAAGGATTGGAATAATGGTTTTACTAATTGGTTTAAAAATAGGGTGAGTAAATCTAGTTTGATAGCTTATAGTGCTGAGTAAGAATTATGATGTTAACTTATTCACTATTAATTTGTAGGTGTCAGGACTGAATATGCATGACCAGCATGGAAAAAATAATGCTTTACTATCACTCTCTCGTGGACCTGTTAAACATGTGACGTGTTTCAATGGTTATGTTGTCAATGGGTTCAGATTTCGTATCGAAGATATCGATGAAGGCTGCAAGACACAAAATTGTGGGGTTTATGTAATTGGTGATATAGGTAGTGAAGCAGATTATGTCGAGTATTATGGAGTGTTGACAGAAATTATTGAGTTGCACTATCTTAGTGGAAAACGGGTGGTGTTATTTCGATGTCGATGGTTTGATGTTCATGATAGTGAGAAAGGAGCCAAAGTCGATGAATTTGGATTTACTAGCCTTAATTTGCAGCGGATTCTGAAAACTAATGAACCCTTCATTTTAGGAAATCAAGCATCACAGGTGTTCTATGCCATTGATAATATTATTAAAGGTTGGCATGTTGCTATTAAGATGCAACCTCGTGATTTATTTAAGACGCCATTCTGTAAGGAGGTTGAGGATTTGGGTGATGATATGGGTGATGCCTATCAACATGATGAATCGGTCATTTTTCGGTGTGGTGGGGCTGCTTCATTGAACTTTGATGGTCAAAGTTGGGCAAGAAAAGATATCGAGCCAGAAGTAGTTGAGGCATCATCAAGCAAAAGGAAAAGGAAAAAAGTCGTTTGACTGGTTTTAAAAGTGATCCAAAGTAATCTAGACTATTAGAATTTAACTCTTGTTAGCTTTTTATGTCCATGCAATTTATGTTGATACATGCTTATCTTTATCCCTTGTTGAGCTAACTATTCGAAATCTGCCCCTTTATAGGGCAAAGTCATGGATGCAAAAAGTGGCCGAGATATGAACCATAAGCTTCCTAAGCTTATAGCCCCCGGGACGTTGAGCAAATGGCGTGGACAAAGATATTTTGCACAACAACCTAGTGACATCAGGACTCCTTCACAATCTGTAAGAGGAAAAGTTCACGAAATCGAAAGCACAATTTATCCAAGGCCAAGTAAGAATTTATGCAGCCTTCTTATGTTCTGAAATTTATGATTTTAAGCACATGAGCATGATATATATGCATCCTTACTTCAATTTTCAGAAACCAACGATTTTTAGACATGGATCTGAAATTGTTGTAGTCTTACATCTTGTTTTTTTTTTTTTTTAAATTTATAATGTTAAGACCATTTCTGAAATTCATGCAACCTTACATCTTATTTTTCTGAAATTGAGTGGCCTAAGAATATGGATCAGAAATTTATGATGGCTCACTTCTTATTTTCTTACTTCTACTGATGTTATCTCAATAGGTGAAAACCCAACACAAGCTCTAATCATGCATTATGGAGAATTAGAATACGAAGAGTGTGATTTCAACGAAGATAGTTCTTACTTGGACATATTGAACATATGCAAAAGGTTTGTTGATATCTATTCTATTGGTATCAAAGTCACTGATGGAGATGGGAAAACCGTGAAAAGTGATCGTGATGTTCTAGCTTTAATTGATATACATGAGTTTTGTCCTCAAATCCATGTCTACTTGGAGGAGGATCCAAAAGCAGATCCTCTGAATTTCAAAATGCCACATGATAATCCAACTTTAGGTATCTTCTTATGATGTCATTTTTTCGTAGATATAAATTTCTGTTATATTTGCTCTACTTTTAATCAGTTTTACAACATATATAGTTTCAAGCACCACATCAGTTCCAAAGGTGACAAATGTGAAGATATTGGGTGATCTGATTGCAAACAAAAGGGTTAAAGTGCGTGGCATTGTTGTTAGGGGAACTGAAAAGGCAAGTACAACTCAATTATTCATTACCACATCAAAGACCTTTGGTACAGAGGATGAACTCCAAGCTGTTAGCCAAGCCAATACTAAAAAGGCAAGTGACTTTGTAGTTAGATTCAAATCGAAGTAGCTTTATTTTTCTTTATACCTTTGCCACCTGCCAACTCTCGGATCACAAGCATTGGCGCTGCATATATTTCCAATTCAACCAAACTAATACATTTGAAATAAGACTTAGATATTTATTTGTTGGAAGCATTAAGAATTCATAATAATACCCTTAATGTTTCTACTTTAAATACAAACAAAATCAGTAGCATTTGACCATTCTCTTTCTATTCTTTTTCTTTCTTTATATGGTAGGAGAAATAGTAGCAATACGATACATATTGAACATATTTTCTGTTGTTGGCAGTCGAGATTTTAGGAGCTGATTTGGCATCGCTGCTGTTGTAATTTGGTAACTTAAAATATTTTGATTTTTTTTTTTTTATACTACTTTCTTGGTAACTTAAAGTGTTTGAATTACTTATTTTTATATTTGAATACTTGAATAGAAGTTGCTGAATGATGAACAAATAATATCTTTTTACAATGTGTAGCAAATAACTTTTGAAATTATTAAGATTGTAATCTATGTGAAATTTGAGATTGTGCAGGGGCAAGTTTATTGATCCATTAAAATACCTTACATGAACCATTTCATGTACTTTGACTTAACATTGTCATTTGGTTATTTAGGAGTTCCGTTTGCCATCAATAGCTGTTGGTCATTTTGTAGTGGCAAAGTATATTCCTATAAATCAAGATGGAGACTTTGAAAAAGCTGTTTTTGTATTGTCAGATAGGACGGTTGAGCGTAAGTTTATAGAATTTTCTTCTGATTTGTAAATGATGATTATGTAGATTGTAACTATATCTTGATACTTTGTAATATCCCTAAACTATATTCAGCAGATTCATCTCCTGAAAAGGAGAAAAATGTTAGAGGAGCCAACAAGAATAAGAAAGTTGCTATGCTGAAAATTGGAGAAAAGCTTGATGTTGTATTTTACAATAATCGTCCAGTGGGAAAAAATCATGAGACTTGGTCAAGACACTTGGGGAAAATAGTACGTGACCGCAATATTTGTCCCGTACAAGTGCAATCATGGAATGAAATCGGGCCTAGAGAAAAGGAACACATGTGGGAGGCAGTTAAGGTAAAACCATTCTATATTACGCCTTGACTTTGGAAATCAAGTTAATTGTAAAAGTTTGTGTTAATTTCTTTATGTATTGGTACAGGAATGTTATAACAATCCCGATATAGAACTATATCGGGATAGTACTCTTGATCATATGGGTGGTTTGTGGTCTGCGTGGAGGTCAAGATTGTACACGGAGAATGTGAAACCTTGCAAAACTAGAATTGAGGCTTTGAAAAATATTCCGAAAGGGATGAACAAAGAAGACTGGGAGTGGCTTGTTAATGAAAAATATTTGAGTGAAAAGTTTCTGGTATGCTTATGTTATATTTAGGTTTTCTAAATTTTGTGACGAATATTTTTTTTATGTTAAATTACATATTAAATGTGTAATTACGTAGGATATGAGCAAGCAAAACTCCAAGAATCGGATGAAAACGACGACTACAATGCCTCATCTTACTGGGAGCATGTCACATAGAGAAATCATTTATGAAAAGGTGTTAGTTTTCTAACGTGACTTATTGATCTTTATATGAAAGCTCGGTACTTTAAATTTATCTAATTATTTTATTTCTCACTTGTAGGGTGGTAAAGATAACCAAACACCTAATTTGGGTGTAATTTTCTTCGAGACAAGGAAGAAAAATGGAAGGTCAATTGGGACTGAAGTAAACAATAAATACGTAAGTATTACCGATTTGCTATCCATTTACTGTTTTACTTGTTTGGGTTTTAAGACTTTAAAACCATGTAGGAAGAAATTGTGAAGACTGTCTAATCGAATCCATTACTTTCAAATTTGGAAATTGCTGAAAAACATTTTGGACCACAACGCCACGGTCAAGTATATGGCTACGGAGGTGGTATGAAAAGAAAACACTTTGATGATTCAAAATCAACCTACATCAAAGAACTGCAGGATAGGCTCCACGATAAGGAACAAGAAAATTGTAATCTCAAGAAGCGTATGGATGGGCTTGAAGGTAGGTTGGATCGAATGGAGAAAGATCATAATGAACCAACTTCAGTTACGACTACGACTAACAATAACATTCAAGAGGTACAATTAACATTTGGTTTGAACTCTTTTGTCTTATAGGATTGAAAAAACTTAAGGCGACACTAACATTTGCATATTATGTTGTAGAGCAATCTCAACGAGGATCGAATGTGACAAGATGAGGAGACCTACGATCCGAGAGTGCATTTTGTTTTGCAAGAGGTATGCATTCTCTCCTAATACAAGTCTTGTTCTATTCCGATGGTGTGTAGTTAAAATATATTTTTTATGCAATTTGATTACCTAAGACCATGTTAGTGGTCCTTGTTGGATCCGATTTAATGTTAAATGATTTGTTGTTCGAATGATTGTCTGTTGCAACTTCAAAATGATGAGTTGAATTCATGCCTTAGTTTCTAGTAGTATGTATTGGTTGACGGGTGATTCAATTGTTAGGTAATATATGTTTGAGTATATACATATAGCTGTTAGTTAATGTATTACACGAGTGGCACTATGTATAAGTTGTTTTCTACTTTTTATTAATTATTTTTGTGTATAATAGTTTATATGAGCTTTTAATCTTTACTACATGTTTATCCCTGTATAGTAAATTTTAATTCTGTATAGAACTGTTAAATATATAAACAAAAAGAAAGAAAATATAACATAACACAGAACATAGAAGTAAAGTAGTTGTCCTAGTCATCACATGACTCTATTCATTATATAATATAGTTTTTATATTAACTAATTTAAGTGGCCTAAAATAGTACAAGGAAACGAGAAAAGCTTATGCTCGGTTGGTTAATCCATCTAATTCTGCCCTTTGCTTCATTTTTGTCTCTGTTTTGGTACTTTAATATGCAATTCTTGTCATTGTATGCTTGATTGATCTGATGAAGTAAGCCATAAGTTAGTGTTTTATGGCATGAAGAATGGATAGCTACATAAGTTCAAATGATAAGAGCTTGAGCAGCAGTTGATGTCCGTATCTCTTTTTGGTACTTGGGTATTACTTAGTAGTAGCAGGATAATTATAGTTAATAAGCAATCTCAATACTTACTTCATTGGTTTATGAAAAATTACACCTGAATGTTGGTGAAATTGTATCCATGTGTTTTTTAGTAATGTATTAATTTGTGGTTGTTGTTATGTTATTAGGTGGAAGCTATTTGATGGAAAAAGTAAGAATCTGAAGCAGAACTACAACAATTCGAGATTGGAAACTTTTTGTTAAGCAGTTTAAATACTTTATCTTTGTCTGCTTAAAACTCAGAATTTATTTTTGTATTACTTTTTCCTTCAAATAGCGTGAAGTGCTTTTGTTAAACATTGTATCTCTTCATAAAAGTATTGGTTAAACATTATTTCCGTTACCACTTGCTTGTTTATTAATTAAAATTAGCTTTATTGATTATATATAGTTTTATACATTTAAATTATCATAGTAATCCATTGTGACGAAGATGATGATGATGATGATGATGATGATGATGATGATGATGATGATGATGATGATGATGATGATGATGATGATGATGATGATGATGATGATGATGATGATGATGATGATGATGATAATAATAATAATAATAATAATAATAATAATAATAATAATAATAATAATAATAATAATAATAATAATAATAATGTGTAGCTTTTTTATATAATGAGGGAGAATTTTCTTAAAAAATTATAACATTTAGTGACGGGATGTGATATATATAGTGAGAGTAATAATTAGTTAATAGCTACCTTATAATGAGGGGAATTAATTCTATTAGTGACAGTATTTTCCGTCATTACAAATATAATTAGTGACAGTAGAATTTCTCTCACTATTTGTGTTTTTAGTGACGGGACCGTATCCCGTCACTATATACATTTAGCTACGGAAGCGATAGCCAGAGGCCGTGACGGGAGATCACCCGTCACTAAAAGTCTTTTGTGACGGTTTTTTTATTTTTACCCACAGTTTTTCCTGTCACTAAAACTAACTTTTCTTGTAGTGACACTCCACGGCGGAATTTTGTACCGCCAGTCGTACTTACAACCGAATCTTCGGTGCCTTGCTCCCGCCCAGGCTGATCAGGTTCTCCGGGAGTTTCACGAGGGGGCCTGTGCCAGCCATATTGGCTCGAGGACGTTGGCCAAAAAAATTCTTCGGTGGGGGTACTACTGGCCAACTTTGTTTAACGACGCCCATGATTTGGTGACCAAGTGCGGCAAGTGTCAGCGACACTCTCGCGTGAAACACCTGCCGCAAACCGAGCTCACTGGAATACAAAGTGCCTGGCCATTCATCCAATGGGGAATTGATATTGTGGGCCCGTTTCCAGTCGCTCCGGGGGGACTCAAATTTCTTGTGGTCGCTGTTGATTACTTCACCAAGTGGGTAGAAGCCGAACCTCTCACTGCCATCACTGGTCAGAACATCTTGAAGTTCGTCTGGCGTAATATTATATGTCACTTTGGCATCCCGAGCACCATTATTTCAGACAACGACAAACAGTTCGCCAATGACCCCTTCCGGTCATGGTGCGAGGAGCTCCACATTAAATAAATTTTCACCTCGGTAGCTCATCCTCAATCCAATGGTCAAGTCGAAGTCACTAATCGGACACTCCTTATGGGTTTAAAGAAACGTTTAGATCAAGTTAAGGGTCTTTGGGCCGAGAATCTTCCGCAGGTTCTTTGGGCCTATCGCACCACGCCGCATACCTCCACTGGAGAGACCCCCTACAGTCTCACTTACGGTTCCGAAGCCGTCATTCCGGCGGAAATCAGCGTACCTAGCCCCCGCCTCGTGACTTTGAATCCCGAGGATAATAATGAAGCTATCCGTGCAAACCAAGACGAGCTCGAACATCGTCGTGAACAATCTTTCATCCAGCAAGCCAAGTGTAAGCAACGTGCAGCTCAGTATCACCACCTCCAGGTTCGGAGTACTCAGTTTAATGTCGGAGACTTGGTACTCCGGCTCAACTCAGCCAGCAAGGCTGCCCCCGAGGGGAAATTGCATGCTACCTGGGAAGGTCCTTATCGCGTCATTGCTGCGCAAGACTCCGGGTGCTACCAGTTAGCGCATCTTGATGGAACTCCGATTCCCCGAAGCTGGCATGTTACCAACTTACGGCGTTTCTATCTATGAACACCAAGAAACAAGTATCGTTTCTATCTTTACATTCATTGTACATTTCTTTTTCGTTGTGAGTTCTCTTTGTATTTTTTAATTGTTCCGACAATCACCTTGAATAAAGTTTTTCACTTGCGAATCTTACTGTACTTTCTTCTACGTTACGGGGATGCCCTAGCGTAGTCTTACTATTATTATCCGTCTCCGGACAGTTTGATCTCTTGCCCGGTCCGTCCGGGGAGATTCACATTTGGTCCCCGGACTTATATTCTCTCTCGCCTGTTTAACTGGAGAGGTCCACAACTCCCGCCCGATCCGTCCGGGGAGATTCTATGCCCTGTTTTTCTAGCAAGCATTCTGTACATATGGTGCTCCCGAGTACCTGTTAAAGCAATTATAAATGCATTCTGGTTAACAGCTCATTACTTTCCTTTCAAAGTACACATCTTTACATGCCAAAAAGGTTTTTTACATTTTTTGATTACATGCCAAAAGGTTCTTTACATACTACTTACAACGCTACAAAAAGTAAAATCTATTTTTGGCCTCCGAGCCAGTACTTGGCGCTCCGGCGTTGAGACCTATTTTGGGAACTGCTCCGTGTCCTCCGGGATCCTGCGGCTTCTCGGCTTTGAGCCCCGGCTCTTTCCCTGCTACGGCTCCCTCGGCGTCGAGGACTCACCCTTGGTACTTGCCTTGGGGCTTCGCCTCTCGCCCTGCCCCGAAGACTCGGCTGCGATGCTGGCCTCGGCGTCTGGGCCCATTTCACGGGATCCCACTCCGCGGGGTCCATCACTTCGATCTCCTCAACCAGCTTCTCGACTTCCTCCTCCACGACAACCACGGGGACTTCCTCGACTGCAGTTACTGAGGCTGGCTCCTGGATTACTATCCCTTGGCTTTTCCACGCCGGTTTTTTTTTACCCTTCCGAGGGGCTTTTGCAGTACCTTGGCCCCGGCTGGAGCTCGCGGTGTACTCTTCGGCGGTGCGCCGCCACCTGCCGCGGCCTTTTAGTCATTCATACATACTTAGTAGTAACTCCAGCACCTCTCGCTTTCTTATCAGCTCCGAGGACTCTGTCGAACCCGTCGTCATCAGTGCCGAAATTTCACCTTGAATCTCGGTGATCCGCTCCTCAACTTCCTCAAAAGTCAGCAGGCCGTACTCTGTAAGTATTCGGTCATACTCCCTTTGATGGATAAGAACGCGGTCCAGTTCGGCCACCTTCGATAAGTACTTCAATTCCTGATCTCTAGCCCTCTCCGCGGCCCTAGCTCTTGCCTCCTCAGCCTCTTTGGCTCTTCTCTCCGCTGCGGCCACCTGTCTCTCCAACCGCGGCACTACTTGCTTTTGCAAGTTATCTTTCTCTCCGTGGAACCAGTCTAAGGACTGCATGAGTTTCTTTATCGTGTTATGCAGCTTCGCGATGTCCTGATCGGGCACCAAAGTCAGTGTGAAAGATGAATTTCAAACACATCGCTGGACAGCTATTCAATTATATGAACAAATACACTTCTATTCAACAAAACAAGCGTACATTGTCAATAGTTTTGTACAACGGAGTTACAGTTATTCCTATCATCTACTATATTATGATAGGGTATCAAGTTTGTGGGGAACGACTGACCTCCCCTTCTTCGGTCCCTTCAGTGGCCTCGGGCACCACATCGTCCTCCCTCTCCACCTCGTGCTCCACCTCCTGCCGATCTCCCACCAATCCTGCCTCCTTTCCCACAGCCTCCGCGACAATCTCCATGCGTGGGGGTGGCTCTTTGTTTCGGGGCTCTGGGATGAACTCACCCCGTCGGAATGCCAAGATCTCCTGGTCTTGGTCCACCTCGCAGCTTAAGATCTTCTCGGCACTTAAAATCTTCTTCTTCTCTGCTAGGACCTTCACGAGGGGCCACTCCGGGACGCGCACCAAGGCTTGATAGTAGGCCTCCTCCACCCCTGCCATGGCGTTGAAGTCATACCCGAACTCTGGACGATAGACGTCCACGTTCGGGTAGACTTCCTTGATTTGCTCCAGCAGTATCGATTGGGTGGCCGTATCCCCGACAGCGACAAAGTTGGTCTGGAAGTCGAGAAAGGTGCTCGTCTGGAATAGCTTCTCGGCAAATGCTTTCAACATCGCCTCTTGACCTTCAACAACAGCCGCTTCTCGGGCCTTTATCTCTGCCCGCAGTTGAGCCGTTTCACCACGGAGAGCCCCGGCCTCCGCCTCAACTTCGCGCAGCCGCGCGATCTCATTCTCTACCAAGGCCGCCCTCTTGCGCGCTTCGGCTAGATCGTGGGTCAGTCTATCATTGCGCGCGCGCAGCTCTCGTGCCACCTCGGCCTGCTCTTCTTTGGCCTCCCTCTCACTGTTTCGGCCCAGCTCCATTATCCCCTGCGCCAAGCGCAGCAGCTCCTCGACGTCCGCCCCTTCTAATCCCAGCAAACTTATGGGTCCTTGCCCCTTTACAACACAACACTGGGGTTAATACTGGTCACATATGATAAATCTGCGCAATAATTACACCTTGGAAATGGTTATATACGCTTTACCTCGGTGCTCTGCTCCGTGCGGAGTCTTTTGGCTGTCCTCGGAGGTGTTACGGATGGTTCCCACCTCCTTTTCGTCCCGGGGGTTGACCTTGCTGCCACCACTCGTTCTTCTGATCCCGTTGATGGCCTCGGGCTGGGCGACACCCCCCCCTCTGGGGGATACTTCACTAACTTTCCCCTTCAACTTTGCCGCCATTGGCGCCGCGGGGCTTGCCGCTGGTTCCTTTCCGAAGCGACCCACTGCATGCAAAAAATTGGAGTTAGTCATGCACAACATACAAATATTACACAGTTAGCAGAGTTCCTACCCTCCTCGGCAACCTCGGTTCCCCTTTCCTGCCCCCTGGCGGACACCCCCTCGGCATTGCCCGAATAATATGGGCTCAACCCCGCCTCCTCTAGCTCCGCCTCGGTGCAAACGGTCTTGAACGTCCCCAGCGCACGGAATGGTCCCACAACCTCGGACTCCGGTTCCTCCACCGGGGTGTTATCTAACACTTCCTCCCTCCTCCACCTCGGGAGGGCCACGTTTGTCTACACGTAGATAAATTTCTCCTTCCACCCCTCCGCCTTGCTCGGGTTCTGCACCTTGAAACCACCTCGGGCCCGAGGACTGAAGGAGTACCAGCCTTTTGATTTCCCGAAGGCTTTCAGTTGGAAAAAATACCTGAACAGCTCTACAGTTGGTTCTACCCCGGCACTCCTGCATACCACCGTAAACCCGACCACTTGCCTCACTGTGTTGGGCGCTAGTTGGCTCAGGGCGATATTATAATATCTCAACAGATGTATTACAATGTCCTAGAGGGGAAATCTCAACCATATCTTCAAAGGATCTATATATACGCTAATGAAGCCCTTCGGCGGGCAACAGGCCCTGTTGCTGGGCTCCGGCACTATGTATTCTAAGTTAAACGGAAAGTAAAATGAGGGGATCAAGGCTTCTATTTGCACCCGTGTCATCCGCAGTGCAACCGCCTACACTTCGAAATCCTCCTCCAGACATTCCCCAAACCCCACTGCCAGGGTGCCGGCCTCCATAAAATCAGCCCTATATACCATCCTATTCACTAGCCTTTCTGGAATAATAAAGCATATCGGGGTACATTTAATGGGGCTTTTTCAGTTCCTACTTCCCTAATCGAAGAAGAAGACGATGAAGAAGACATACTTACTTGATTTTGGTTTGGGATGGATAGAAAGTGCACAGATGATTCTTCTTTTTTTTTTTCCCCGCTTTCTGAAACTTGCAATCGCAAATGAGGAAGATGAAGTATACAGTGCATATAGTCATATATATATTTTTGACTCAACGGCTTAGATCTGCCCTTTTCAAATTTCGCGTCTCAGATTCGAACGTGCCGCTCACGCGCTTTACAGTTCCCAAGGCGCGTGGGGAACAGGTCCCTTGGAAATCTCAAAACTCGTCACTTCACATCCCTCTCTCTCATGATGGCGCCGCCAATCACATCAACCTCATTCTTGGCCAGGAAGTTTTGGGAAGCACTCCGGTGTTTCCTTCACCTCGGCCACATTACAGTTCGCTTTGGCTACTCTTTATTGCCCTCGGGGTACTCTGGTTCGGCTTCAGTCGATTTTCTCCTCCCGGGGTGCTTCACTCCGGATCAGGTCATATCCGTCACCTCGGGGTCATTCAGTACGGTCCGTTTGGTCCACGTGGATCCCATCACTCCGGGGGTGGACTACCTCGGCTCCGGCCAATTCTCAGACCCTAGGGGCACTTCGGCTCGCCATTAACGACAATCCGTCTTGCTCGCTGCTTCGCTACCTTGCTCAAACTCGGCACCTGTTACATCTCACCCTGCTTATAACCGTAGCTCCTTCCTCGCTCCGGCTGGTGGGGGGGCATCTGATAGGTATGCCCAGCAACTCCGGTCCGGGTCAACACTCCGAGCCGGGGCAACCCGACCCGAGGTTACTGGGCCCATGAAAGCAAGCCTAGCAACCGGCCCAGAAGCGCGCACTCAACCTAGAGCGGCCCAATCACGACGTATTTGGGAGGAAGATCCCCATGATCTTCTCCCAACTTCCATGCAGAGATAATAGGCGCAATTGTAGGGAGTTAGTTAGGGTTGGAGTTGAGTAGTATAAGTAGGAGATTTGTACTCAGAATTAGGATTCGCATTTTTTGTACTCTAAAACTACTACGTGTAAACTCAAAGAATATAGTGGAAAAACACCCCGGCAGGTGACATTCTTAGCCCGTGGACGTAGATCTCCGGATCGAACCACGTACATCATGTGTTCTTTAAGTTTCTTGCATTGATTTATGTTTCCAGGGAATTTGCATTTGAAGATTATTTGGTAAATGGATCGCGCGTTATCAGGGCTAAAATTGAATCCACAATTATTGATTGGGCCTAAATATTGAGCCAATGATGCAAATGTATGAGATGATGTATATGAATGTGCTTATTTGAATTAAATAAATGGATTCTAAAAGAAATGTTTTAACTTAAAAATAAATAGTTTTTTAGAAATAAGATTTGAAATAATATACTGGGCCAATATAAATCTATTTGGGTTGAAAAATCCAAATCTTGAAAAATGATCACATGAAAAGGGTCGGCCTAATTGAATGAAATGATGACAAAAATAAAATCATACAAAATAGTTTAATAAATAGACGAAAATTCCCGGGCATTACAGTAGATCATATGGTGTGTTGTAGATCACAGAAGATCATATGATGGTTAAACTTAATGAGATATAAAATATATATCACAACTGAGACAACTTGAGGACGAGTTGTTGGTATAGGTTGCAGTATCAAGTAGGAATACTTTATCTTTGACTATTTACTTATACTGGTACGTCTTTATGTATTGATAAGATCACGATGAGATAAGTTCTTGTGCCTGACCTTAGTGAAGAACAAGAGATCTCGGTGACTTAACTATAATCTAAACCCTAAATGAGATTACAGTTATGTGTGCACGTCTGTGTGTCACTTTGATTTACTATGGGTGAGAGTTAAGTGCTAACTCTTTATACTCTGTATCTTGGGTGACAGCAGCTTGCATATGATAACTGGTAATTTATGTTTAAGTAACCGTATCCGTTTAGGATGATGATATCCCCTTAAGGAGTTCAAAAGATTTATTATACTAAACCCTGCAGGTTGATTAAGTTCAGGTACAATAATGAAGTTGAGTGGTACTACTTAAGGTATTAATAAGCAATTAATTAATTTAAGTTGTTAGAGGCTTTAATTAATTAATGGATATTCGATATCTTAAATACGAGGGTTAATTAAGTCTAATTCAAGCACCGACTCAATTCGGGAATAAAAGGGTAAGTCAGTACTAATTCTTTAGCGGAATGAATCAATATTTATGAATTAATTATGTTCTGGGCTGAACATAAAAGAATGAATTCATAGTTAGGCCCATCTTTATTTCTTGTATTTGATCACTGGACTGGCCCATCAGGCTCCTAGCCCAGTAGAGAATTAAACTAGCAGGCCAGACCCGCACTCAGTTATTATGTATTAAATACATAACTCTCAGTCTGTGAAAATAACAGTCTAACGTAAAAATCACATAGCAGAAAAGAGAGAGTGAAAGGGCGGCGGCGGCAGTGTTGGTTCCCACACTTGGGATTTCTCAAAGTTCATCATCCATCCGGCGTTGAGATCGAGCAGGGATACAGTCCAGAAGGTCAATTATGGAGTCTAACATCGAATCGTTGTGCGCACGATTCTTAGGTCAACTCTAGAACACCTATGTGTTGTATTTAAATTAATAAATGCATGTTAGGATTAATCAATGTGTATATTGAATTATGACAACCAAGAAGGTCCTAGGGAAATCCAGAAATTCCTACACTTCATTCTCCAAGAACACACTTCATGATCCAAGATTGGGTTGTAGTCGGAGTGCCGCCGGGTCAGAAGCAAAGGAAAAATGGCACGTGTATATTACTGTGCGGTAAGTGAGAGTCAACCTTGTTTAGTCAAAGGTGACACAACAATGACACTATAACACATGTGGATGAATGAGATCATGCCTTGTGTGCCACGTCATAGAATATCACGTGTAACTAGTCAATGTCGACTCAGCGGCCACGTGTTATGCCACTTAGCGACACGTCAGCATCCAACCACCAACGTCGTGCTGACACGTGGTACAAATACCACCTTAGCCGGCTCCGAACCAGGGCAGTTCAGTTGATGGTCTACCACTGGTCGAATCGGGTGCCGACCGGTTCGTATTGGTCCACCGCTGTCGGCCGATCAGAGGACCGTCGTAGCTCCGATGCCAGTTGGTCACCAGACCACAACAACACTACCGCCGACTGGTCATCAAACAGCCGGCCGCCGCCGCTACGCCACTGTCGACCACCACCGCAACACTACCGCCGACTGTCGACCAATGCAACACCGCCACCACCGGAATCGTTTTGGTGCATGGCGGAGAGTGTAGGTGCGTGGCTAGCGCGTGGGATGCACGTGTCGGCATGTGAGAGCGTGGGCCGGTGCGTGAAACGTGTGGTACGCGCCCAGGGCGCGTGGCAATGCGTGTGGACACGTTTGTTCACGTGTCGGTGCGTAGATGCACGAGCCAGCTCGTGGGATGCGTGTGTAGGCCCGTACTAGCACGTGTTTTACTCGTATGTGTATGTGTGTGTGCGTGTAGTGCATATGCATGCATGTGAATGCACGAAGGTGAGTGTTGACAGAAGTGTGGTGATGTGTGACGAAACATATGCTACTCCTGGACGTGCGTAAGGGGCCATGTTTCATTGGATTTTTGCATAGTGTGCGTGTCTGTGTTACATGAGTAACATTGGTAATATTTGAAACAAGTTTCAGCAGACGTGACTTTCGTCAACATTTATAAACATATATATCATCAACTGACCAGGATATCATATTGGGGGATCATAAAATGATAACATATTCACATGCATACACAAATACAACAATCATTTTAAATATTTAAATTAAACAAACTTGGAAATTAAACCCCACCTTTAACTTGAGCGCATGAAAGAAAGTTGAATGTTGTCCTAAGTCTCGTAACCTTAATTGTCCGCTGCTACATATATAAACATTTTAGGTGTTATTAACATTGTAAATAAATTAATTACTGTAGTAAGTATTTTGAAACAAATAACATATTTGATGATAAAATATTTTTGACGAATGAAAACTATTGTTTTGAGTGAAATTTGAAGTAATGGGCATTTTCACTGATGAAGTTAGAAAAGGTTAAGATAAAACATTGACGTGAATTTCTTTTAAAAAGAATAAAAAGAACAATAATTAAAGAAAAAAAAATTATTAAAAGAATATGGTACATTAGCTTTACTAAATAGTTGTGGGCCTTTACTAAATAAATGTGTTTTGGAGAAAAATAATAAAATAATTAGGGGATTAAAATCCCTTAAAACTGAGAATGAGAAATCTCCAACCCCCATTTATTCCTGTCGTCCCCACAACTACAAACTGGATTTCTCTTGCACTACCCCTCCTAACGCAGGAGGGGTAGGAGATAGTAGAGTCCTATGCGCGCATACACAAACACTTCTCTAACGCAGTCGAATCAGAGGAAAAGGATGAGATTGAGAGCAATAGCTACAACGACGACGGTGTACGCGGCCTGTGCCCTGCCCATACAACTCTCTTTCCATCTTATATGTCTTACTATGTAAGTGTGTCTGGTGGTACTGATAAAAGAAGGAAGAAACATATTTGGAGAGTGGGAGGAGAAGAAAACAACAGTGGTGATTCGTCGAAATAAATGGTGGTCCAACTAATTTACAGAAGATGATAAAAAAATCTTTCTTTTTTTATACCTTAATTCTGAAATTGCTTTTGATTTAGTGAGATGGAGATTGTTGTGTGTTGAATTTATAGGGGTTTGAATTGGCTATTGAGGGAAAAGGTTGATGTTTGGGTAATTTAGAGCTTTAATTGGAGCAAAATTTACTCCTTCAACGAATGAAAGAAGTGAAAAGAAGGAAAAAGAAGAATATCAGGTTAATTCACGCTAATTCTGCTTTCTTCCCTTTTTATTTATTATTTATTTATAAATATATTAGTTAAAAGATATTTTTGGCTAGTATATGTATATATATTGGGCTTATCTAAGAAATGATTCTACTTAGACCAAAACTCAAGCTGGACTATAATATTTAATATTTTAGG